>OY728140.1:72937111-82817111 GCA_963277665.1 Viscum album
GTTATATGATCTTATGAATCATTAATAAGTTTATTTTTGGTTATATATGGAAATTATTAACCTATCATGGAGGATATGTGATTAGGTTAATTTCTTTTAAGTATGAGACTTTAAGAGTAACTGATGGAATTTGGAGATAAATGTTAAGATTTATCTTGGAAGACTTTGTGATTAAATCCTTTTAAGATTTTGGATTCAATATTAGTTTGGATTACTTTGAATAATTTTATGGATAGATATTTATTGAATGGTCTTTGAGGAACTTTGGGTTTTGTTGGAAAATGTTTGGAGATTAAGAGTAGTTTTTCTTTTTTTAAAAGATTATCCTTTTTGGGGATTATCTGATCTTGTATTAACCATTTTGGTTTTGGTTAAGGTTTAAAGAAATGGAAAATATATAGTTCATCTTTTTTGGATTAGGTGACTCTCATGAAGTTGATTATAGAGCTCTTAATGTGAACAAGTCATCCTAAATACTCATCTTTTGGGGAAAATATGAGTTTGTGTAAGAAATCTAGTAAAAGTTGAAAGTCTACATGACAAGTAAGTATGTTTACTTATGTTTTAGTTAAGCTCATAAATAAATTTCTTCAATGAAATGTAACTTAAAACAAAAATTTTGTCTGTTAAAATTTCCTATTGGGGAATCAAATACCGTTTAACCCGTCACAAGTTTGTGGATTTCAGATTATTTACTTTCTCCTGATCATGTTTTCTTTCACTCTCTATCAGAGCTTGACACTTAGTTTCTACTCAATATCAATGTTTTCAAGGAATCCTAGTATGGGTTATCTCAGGTGACCTTTGTACTTTTCTTTCGTTCTTTTAAATTGATAGTTTAATTTACTCATTTTCCGATGTGGATTTCAATAAAGTTTCCAAGCCCAATTTTAAAATTGCGAGGATGTAATTCCCAAAAGAGGGGAAGGATGTAACATCCCAGGTAAATAAATTATATGAAATGTTCATATATATTAATATTTGTGAATAAAATTTTAATATTACTTTAAAAGGAATGCTATGTTCGATGGCGTACCCAATACACAACAACGAGTTTCTTTGAAATCTTACGTTGCACACTAATAATTAAATAATATTATTTTAAATGGTAGTTAACGCCTAGCCATTGTAATGGCGGGAATGAACATAACTAAGTAAAAAAATTTTATAAATGTTTGTTAAATATTTTAACAATTACCCAATAAATGATAGAGGCTTAAAATGAGAATGATTCCAATTTTAAGCGTAAATATTCTAATATTATTTAAACGGTCAATTAACCGCCTTTTGATGGTGAACCCTTTTTTAAAACTACTTTTTGTCACTTTTATACATCATTTTTGTCAAAATAAAATCCTTCTTTAGAATCGGGACATCAAAATTTACTTTCTGTAAATTTTTGTTATTTTTCCGATAAAGGTCATTTTTAATGAATAGTGAAAATGCTGTATTTTAATTCAAAACCACCTTTTAATCTAATTTATTTATATGGATAGATTATCTTTTAAATTAGGTTTAAAGTGTATTTGAAATATATTTTTCCATTTAATCCACTGATGTTTATTGGAATTAATTTCACTTTGAAAATGGACATAAACAAGTGTCAATCTTTTGATAGATATTATTTCTTAAAAACACGCTTTTTTGTTTTGATAGCGAGAATTAATTATAAAATTAATTAATGAAAATTATATGTTTTTAATTTGGTAAAATGGAAATAATTTTTGAATTTGGAATACCAAATTTACTTTGGATAAACTTTTGGTATTTTTCTGACAAATGTTCATTTTTAATGAATAGTGAATAATATTGCATTTTACTTCAAAACTACTTTTTCATCTAATTTAATTATATAGTTAGTTTGTCCTATTAACTGTTTTAAAGTTTAATTGAATTATTTTTTTATAATGTAATACAATGTTGTTCATTGTAAGTAATTTAACTTTTTAATTGGATGTAAAAGCAAGTCAATCTTTTGATAAATCTTACTTCTTAAAAACCCGTCTTTGGTTGTGACAATGAGAATTATTTTTAAATTAATTACTACAATTTCTGTGTTTGGAATTTGGTAAAATGGATTCCATATTTGGAATCATAAGGTCCAAATAATGAATTTAAGACTCTTGTTTTTGGACATTATGAATAGTAATGACGATAATTATCTTAAATTATCTTTATTAATTAGTAATCGGGTAGTTAAGGGTAATAAAATAATATCATAATAATATAAAATGATCCCAAAATGTGTCCAAATACTACTTTATGAGTCATTTCTGAACATGGGAAGTGTTTTACCAAACTTGAGGACCCATGGGGTCACATGGGTGTGATAGTGACATTTATGACATTATTTTTAAAAAAGAAGAGAAATATAACAAAGGTTTGTATATCCTAAGTAAAACAATTTTTATTTTTTTACATAAATGATATCTTATACTATAATCAGTCATTTTAAAGAAGAAAATAGTTTCTAAATCATGGTATTTTTTTATAATTTTTAGACATTACATAAATAAATTTATTTATGACACCATGATGATGTAGTGATTACCTCATTAATGAACAATTTAAATAAAATGAAAATATAAGGTAAAATCTAAGACATACACTTGTCTAAAACCTATTGTATGGGTGTATTTAGAACCCTTATCACCTTATCCTTAACTTATACATTGTGGGACCTTTAAAATCCGAAAACCATTTTATAATAAAGTAACATTTCAAGACTTTCCAAAAGTGACCATCCCCCCTCTTATAAAAGGCGCCCACCTATACCCACTTACCCACACCTATCAAGCCCTTGGATCATCCAAAATCTTCTCCTATTATCTCTACACATCCCTCTGTTACTCATAGAAGCCTCACATTGGGCAGAAGTCTTTCCATGGAAGCCTTTGGCTCAAATCAAAAAAGAGTTACCCGATTTAGAGGTAATGTCTTCTCTCGAGTTTCTTTCTTTTATTTTACTTCTTCACTCACCACTATCTTCTTATTATTTAATCCCATAATAACACCAGTATCTTCAATATAATAGTATTTTTTATGAAAATTATTCTACCTACACTTACACACACCTCCGTCTAATGGTTAAAGAACATACTCTTTCTGTGGGTGGCGAATTACTCCCTCACAAAATGATGATTGTTCAATATTATTTTAACATCTATCATGGTGTCCATTATGATGGAACTATATTTATATATTATATATATTATATTTATGTCCTCTCTATGCTTCTGTATTTTATATTTAAAACATACCATTATGCTTTTCATGTTGCGAAAATGCGATAATTTCATATGAGGAAGTGTGGACAACCGCCCCCTCAGGTGATGTGACTTGTTCATTCCATACAAGGAACGTATAAAGAATAGAATGAATTAAATTATTTTACTAATATAAAATATATACTATAATGGAATTATAATATATCTATATCTCGTTTAGTTTTAATGTCCATTAATATGACAAAAAATGTCAGTAGCGTTCATGTGTATGTACGGCCCACCGTCTCCATGAACAATACATCTCTTTTTTTATCTCCAAACATTATGTAATATTATTAAATACATGTATACTGGATATATATTATATTTAAATCATGAACACCATTCTGAAGATTATGTACTTATAACTACATGGACAATTCTCTTCAAACATGTTTATTTTTTACTCATGTACCGAACATCGACAAAACGTATGATATGAACACACAAAATTAACTAATTATTATAACATGATAATATGTGATATGAATTGAATAATAATCTTTAAATGAATTCCTTATGCAATTATAAATTGACCAAAGTTTATTATTCAAGAAAATAATGAAACGAACAAGACAACTCGGACTTGAGGTAAGGGACTTCGTCTCAATCTCCTTTCGCTAAGGCATACTTCAATTTATATATGACTTTCTTTTATTAGTTGTATAATAAAACCTTTTGACTTTTAATTTCATTCAAAAAAAATCTTCTTACTTGATGAGTTTTACTAAATGAAAAAAGGAATGTTTTTGTCTTACTTATGTGGAGACAACGACTTCTCCGCCGTCGTGACCATTATTTGAGTTTCGGCTTCCTCTACAAGCCATAACTTTTTAAATGAAAAATAAATAGCATGTTTTACTTTTCTTTTATTTTGGAATTGAAATGGTTTTGATAATGTTTTTATTATATCATTGTTTTGTATTGATATCTTGTGATTGAAATGTGGAAATGTTATGTTTCCTTTATACATGTTTTGTGTGATACGATTATGTTATGGTTCTTGGGAATTGTTTATGATGTTGGGTGGTTCTGTGATAAATTAAGGGCGGGTGAGCCCGAGATATCTCTCCAATGCATTAGGTAACACGAATTAGTTAAATGCTAAGGTTTCTCCGAAGAGATATAGGGAATATATTGTGATGGGTATTCCAAATATAACCATGAGGGTTACTCCCTACGTAAGAACGTTATGAATGCCTCAAGTTAACTTTATGTCTTATGATTTCTACGAGTTATTCATAAATCTTATTATTTGATGAGGTATTTTAATGTGCTTATGGTTTATGAGTAAAGTATGATTTCATTGTTTCTTATGTATACATGGACTAATGTTTTCTTTCCATATTTTTATATCCCTTATTGAGATTTTATTCTCATCCCATGTTTTTGAGATATTTTTCACAGGTCAAGAAAAAGGTACATGATGTGATGATAGAGTCAAGGAAGTGTCAAGAAATAATCCATGTTTTATTTTAAATATGTTTTCTTTGATGAAATAAATGAATACTTTCTTTGATGTAACCACCTTGTTTAAATGTAGAATGTAATGCATGATTTATGATCTAATTCTCAAGAACTCTAAACCTGAAAAGATTCTCAATGTTAATTATTCATTTAATTCATGATAATGTAATGTTTTAAGGCCGGGTCCTTATAAGGGCCATCCCGATGACCTAGAACCTGACTCTTATAATGCAATTCCTGAAGAAGATACCACTCCTGAGATCCTAGACACATTTCACGAGTATGAACCTGTTGATCTCTTGGAGCTAGACGAATCTGATTATAATGTAGTTGAGAGTAGTTAGAAGGCCTGATTTCATTCCTGGAAACTAATCAAACTCTTTCTTGAGATGATTCCAAAAGCTGATTGGATAGGCTGGATGAGATCTCTTCTTATTTGGATGCATGATCTATGCACTTGAGGGGAATACACATAGAATTTTCACATGCTGATTTGAGACTACCACACTGAAAGGGTAGGGGACAATAGCTAGAAATTGGACCATACATGGTTCCAAACGAAGTCTAAAAATATCTAAAAGCTCTCGGAGGTTGACAAGGCAATCAAATGCCTCAAAAAACAGATTGGCGAGAATTTCAGATACATAGAAAAGCTGATCGGGCATGTCAAATAACTAAAGGCACAATTGGTCAAAGCCTATGATTAGTTAGCATAGGAAAACCATCAAGTGTCAGAACTCTGAGCGAAACAGGGCTGAAGGTAGATTTGGGATGATCAGCTTTACACTGTGGCCACCAATGAGAAGGATGAGAAAATGAAGTGTCAGAAAACCCTAGAAGCGGGGTGCTTCAGAGTGGAGGAATTGAAGCATTCTATTGAAGGAGTAGATCCGTAAGGATCACGTTTTAGCCAAACTGTTGAAACATACTCATCATACATACCTAATTATTACTAAAATTGAGTGCATGGATATATTTATTTTCGTTCTTCAATTATTTCAACTCTATTATATTTTTTAAATAACCATCAATCAATCTCAAAGCTATTGGGGGTTATACCCAGTGTGAGAAACAAGGGACGATCACACATTCGTTCACATTGTATGAGAGTGTCAATCAATTTTTGGATACTCAGGGTATTTCATTGTTGACTTACCACCTAGAATATTTATGCTAAGTGAGGCTGTGACTAGAAAATAAGGTTCCTAAAAACATCCATATAGCATTTTCCAACATGTTCTAGTACACAAGAAGGATAATGCCAAGGGCGTTGGAATAAAACCAAACAAAAGGGAATGGGAAATGTGAATCACAATACCCAAAATTTGGAACAAAATTATGATGGAATTCCAATATAAAATAAATGGTGACCTTGTTAGAAATGTATTATTCATATTGTTATTTTAAAATAGGAATAGAAAAATGAGGACTAACCACTAACCGCATTGGAAAACACATAGCCAAACTCAAAATATCGCCTGATGTCTTCCGGAACATTGGCCCATAATAGTAAGTGAGCCAAAGAAACATGGTACCGGGCCTTTAGGGGGGGTACTTTAGATAAGAAAGAGGTTCACTCCCCAATTCCCATCCATATTTACAAAATTCATGTGCCAATTTTATAAAACAATTAATCATACCTTACATATATAATTTACACCGGATTTTTTATTAAGAACATATGCATACATTAATTACATATACACACACATATTTATATATATATATATGTAGAGACCCAAATATTAACATACATAGATATTACATTAATTTTTCGAAATACTTATACATAACAAAAACATACACACAAGGACCGTAATAGTTTAGTGTCTTTGGAAACTTGGAACGTAATCTTCTAATCGTGGTGAAAGATCTTTAAAATCTCCCATAAAGATCTTCCACTTTTTGATTCCTTACCTAAAATCTTTCTTTTAATCCTAGGGTAAAATAAAACATAAAAAGGGTGAGCTCAAATTCTCAGTACGGGTAAGCATGGATAAAATAAAACATACCATATACATTTGAACTTAAAAACATGAACATAATGTTTAAACATCAAAATCTTGGGCAACGACATAAAACATGGAAGTAAATAAGGAATAGATCATAATGGAACATCAACCATGATAAAATATAATGGGAATAAAACATTTAATTGTGGAAACCATTCATCACATGTTATGATTTCCATAGAAGCCAAGGCATTGCTGCCAAGACCATCTTAATGGATAAAGTCCCTTTCTGAATCGAGTTCACTCCTCGTTCCAATCCTGTAATACTGAACCGGGTTAACTTACCATTCTAGACATGTCTATCTCATGAGATATAAATATTTACCCAATGCATTGGAGGGAGATATAGGTCCCACCCATCTCATATTGAAATCATTCTTACTTGTTCCACAAAATAAACTTACAACATTCATCATAACCCAAAGAATAAAATGGGTTTCATAAACGTCATCCCATCATAACATAATCCATATAAAACAAATGGATATAATTTCATCATAAGAGAAGTAAAACCATGTAAATCATAGAGACATTATACTTGAAACATACACATATGAAATAATTTCATCTTGGATGGAAAATGGTTTTGAATAAACACTTGAAATTAATTCTTGAGGAAAATATCCTTTCTTCTTCAAAATCATTTTCTTTTCACAAAATGACATGAAATTTTAAAAGAAAATGGTTTTGTGGAAAATAATCATGAAATATTGTATAGGAAGCTTCATGAAAATTAGGCGTTATGAAACCGTAAAAATCAATTCACACCATATAAGTTAAAAATAACATTCTCCTCATACTTTTGTCGGAAAAGTCAAAAAGTACCTCGTATGGTAAACAAAGAAATATTCCTTTCGTACGATGTGGTAAAAGTAAGAAAAGGGTAAAAATGTATTAAATATACATGGAAGGAATGTAAACATTTTATGAAAACATTTTGAGATTATATGGACATGGATAATAAACATAACCCCCCAGTAAATACTTAGGAGTAAACAATCTCGGATAAGAATGAGATTGGAATAATTATCCCCTACCTTAGGTCCGATATGCTTCGTACGTATCCAAACCTCCTGTATAATGATTTAAATAATGTCATTTAATTATTACAGAATCATATTCATTGTTATTATATCATATATGGTTCACTTATGACTTTATATTACCTGTTCTTTTGTAAATTCATGTTAAAGTAGCGTTTTGGGTAAAATCATTTCATTTGTCGTTCGTGTTTTAACTTGTTATTATTCATATGATTACATAGATCATGATTACTTTCATCCATAATGTAAAACATGATTTATATATAATATATATTCATAATATACATATATATATATATAATAGATCAATAAATGGAAATAAATACACCGTTCATGGAGACGGTATGCCGTACATACGCATGAACGCCCTTTTCGTTTCATTATTGAATTGAATGGAATTAAGTAGATGAAATAAATATATATATAAATAAATCCAGTAGCATTATTATGTCATATATTTTATGATTACTTATTATATATACTTCATAATCATTCTTGAATGGTTAACATGGAGAGGGAATCTCATCGCGTCGTGGAGACGGTAGTCCGTACGTACGCACGAGCGATGACATCATTCCCATGATCGTGGAATTGTATTAAAGTGTATGTATAATATTACAAAATCAATATCACTTTACAATAATCATATATATTCATTACTTTCATCATTATACCCATCCAAGTAAGGTGGTGGTGGAAAATAGATTACACCATGGCGTGGAGACGGTATTCCGTACGTACGCACGTGCGGTGATTTCGTTTTCTGTAGGATGGATAGATGGTGAAATATTGTTGTTTCATACTTATAATAACATATAAGTATATTAGTGATACTGATGTTATTACTTCATAATGAAACAACTAAAGAAGAAGAAGTGGAAGAAGAAATAAAGTTGAAAGAATCGGTAACAGACATTAACTCTTCTTTGAAGCGCCTCTTTGAGACCTCCTTTTAGGGAACTAAAATTGGTCTTTGAAGAAGACCAGAACCTCTAGGATGTTTCTAGGGAAGTGGAGAAGATAAGTTGGTAGGGTTCGGCCGAGCATGAATGCTCAAAGTGGTGTGTGGAAGAGAGGGAGGAGGTGCCCTTTTATAAGGGAGGAGAGGGGCACCTTTGGAAAAACTAAAAATATTATTTTATTATAAAGTCATATTCGGTTTTTAGTAGCTCCAAATTGATTTATTTCGAAGCTAAGGTGGGGATGGGTCTAAATCCTCTTTATACAAGTTTAGGTCTCTATTTTAACCTTATCATTTAGATTTAACTTTAAGTTAAATAATTTAACTTTTACCGTGTATTCTTGTTTTCTTACACTATAAGGTTAATAAACTTACTATAACAAGCCAAATGAACCCCAAGTTGTTTATTATTAATATATATAACCTTATCTAAGTCATTTGTCCGAACCTTAGATTTTTAGGAATAAAATAACAATTAATAATATAATATTTGTTTTAAAAACTATTTTATGTCAATTTTGACACTATTTGGTAATTGATTTTTGTGAAAATCATAACAGAATGATTAGTTCTAAAAAATTTAATTATATCAATACTTACATGTTATATTAACCTATAAAATTATTTTAATTCATAAAAAGTCTCAAATTACATTTATTTGGGTATTTATAACATCAATTATGTCAATATTTCATTAATAAGATAATTACTATATCATCTTTGTGTCATAAATAAATTAAATTATTTAATGTCTAAATAAAATACCATTATGTATGAAATCTTTTTATATATCTAATCAATATTTATAGTCGAATTTATCTTATGTATAACCCTATATTAAAAATGATTTACTTATTAAACATTGATTTTAACTATTTTAACCCTTCTTTAAATAAATTAATATTAAATATCCTAATCTAATCCAAGTGGGCATAAATGGTCATATTTTATTCATAAGGTTGTTTTTGGTCGAATTACACTTATCTAATAGAATTAGGACATGTTTTAGGGTAATAATAACAGCATTTTTACCCTTAATTATCCTATTTACTTTTAACCGTGGTAAATAAAATTAAAAAGTTACTATTCACCAAAAAATATTTTCATCTCATTGAACCACATTTTAGTCCTTGATATTTACCATGTCTCTAGGATTTTTGAAATTCAATTCACAGAAGTGGTAAAATTTCATTTAAATGAAAAAGTCGGTTTTTTTATCTACCACTAAGTGGTTTCACTATTCATTGAAAATTGATGTTTTTCAGAAAAATACCAAAAATTCATCCCAAGCATTATTTGATATTCCGAATTCAAAATTGATGTCTATTTTTCCAAATTCAAAACATAGAAGTGGAATTAATTAATTTTAAAATTAATTCCCGTTATCAAAACAAATAGCGTTTTTTTAAGAAACAATAACTATCAAAAATTGATACATGTTTATATCCAATTTCAATGTGAAATTAATTACAATGAAAAACATTGGATTAAATGGTAAAAATATATTCTAATTAAATTTTAAAACCAATTAAAAAGATAATCTAACCATATAAATTATTGCGATGAAAAAAGTTGTTTTTAATTAAAATATATTGTGTTTTTACTATTCATCAAAATATGAAAGTTATCAGAATAATATGAAAAAATTATCTAAATTAAATTTATATATCCTGATTACAAGGAAGAATTTTATTTTGTCAAATTTAACTTATAAACATGCCAAAAACTATATTTAAATTGGGTGCTCCATCAAAAGGCGGCAAAACAGCATTTTTTTTAAAAATACTTATTTTACCTGAAAAATTTATTTTGTTCTCATACCATGTTCTAGAAAACATGTAAGATGAATAATAATGTTATAAAATTAAAAATGTAGTTAATAATATTTATAATAGCTAGTCCATAATAATATTATAACAATATATCATTGTTTAGTGAAACCCGGTATTGCGTACTACACACGCTATCGAGGAAGGTCGTGATTGCGTGTAATGCAAGCCAAGTTAGGTTTACGTGTGATGCAAGACTCCTTTGTTGTTTTGTGTAATAGAATCCAACCATATTTCATTTAAACATTGAATATATATATGTATATAAACACTCAATGTTGCATAGAATAACTACTATCAAAATTATATGTAACATGATCCAAGAATAGTGTTGCGTATACTGCAAGCTAATACGGAGTTGCGTATAACACAAAGTAATCTTGATGTAGCGTACAACACAAGACATAAATGAAATTGAAAGAATGTTTTTCATAAAATCTTAGGGTGTTACATTCTACCCCCCTTAAAATTAATTTCGCCCTCGAAATTCTTTGGGGTTATAAATCATTTACTATTCATAGAAACCCACATCATAAAAACGAATACTAAATCTTGATTTTAAAAAACTAAAGTATGAAATGTAACGGTTACCCAAAGTAACTCATCATTGGGTTTCCATATAGGATAACATAGGTGAAAATATGGATATGGAAGAAAAATCTAACCATCAAGTTCTGATGGAGAGTGGTAGAGAACATGGCTATGAAAAAGCCAACAATCACAATGCCATAGATTTGTGATGATCTAAGGTACCATCTGATTCATCGGATATAAGAGCACTAGGACACCATTTTTGGTTTTCAATATAATTTACCAAAAGTTGATGAATTAAAATAAATACTTACATGATTTTGGTACAATCTCGCTATTGTTCATGCCATGAACAATTTCCACTTCTTCTCTTAAAGAAATGAAGTTGAATTTGTTATTCGTGAAGTGTTAGCAGATCATATGATAAAATGATGGGTCATTCCATATGTTTCAAACAAAAGGTTTGCAAAAGTCATCAAATATACATAAGTTCATCTAGGGTGAGGTTAATCATATATGATTCCAAAAATGGACTTATACTTCAACTATCATACTTCTTAATAAAATAAAACTAATTTCTACTAATGAGGGTCTTCCTGTAGGCCAGTGGTAGGCGATAAAGGCCTGTCACACTTCGGTTGTGGGTTCGATTCCCACAGCCTTGTCCGACGTGATGGGTTGTCGCCCATCCTGCAGGTTGTCCTTTTTCTAAAACTACATCATTATGAAATTTCATCGATAATATAGAAAACAGTTCTATCCTTAAACAATACTAACTTATGTCCAACAAAATCCATTTCAAATCTTTAGGCTTATCCAAAATACTTTTGTCCAAGCTTGTAGTATAAAGAAAACAATTACTAGAAATGTCATCTACCGAGCATGTGAATACTATCATTTATCCCTGATATATCTTGTTGATCACATTACAATCATGTGAATACCTTAATCATGTATTCTCTTGAAAAATGAATACCCATTCAACCTTAGTGAAAACATGAATGCTGTCAAAAGTTAACTCTTTCCATATACCAAAATCCCAAAAATTATTTACACTCAAACCATGATATCACTATATCCTTATATAATTCATGAGCTCATTAATACTATCAAACATTTCATTATCTCCTTAGCACTTCTTTATGCGCATATTAGGTGCTTTTCAAAAATATCTGAATAACCTTTCATGGTTACCGGTACCATTCATCATACACTTTCAAAACATAATGAAAGACAACAGTGTAACAATCCTTAGATGTATTTTTATTCCATAGTACCATGAGATTACTTATACAACATTACTCTTGATAAACATGTAATCATTCCACTACCTTCTTAAACCATTGACCGAGATTCAACAATTCTTTCATCTCACATATCATTTGTAGTCTCTTCATAACCATCCACATAAATACTACCCATATGACCGTGCTGATTCTCTTTATGATATTTTCCCTTAGGGCATTGGTTTTCATAATTCCCATACATTCCACATTTAAAACACTTAACCGTTGTTGATGTCTTAGTAATACCATTATCCTCGTCCATGGTGTTAACTGAACCTTTTCCTTTACAATTAATAGCTTTGTGTCCTTCTTTTCCACACCCAAAGCATCTTCCAGTTCCTTTGAAACATTCTCCTTGATGCCTCTTCCCACATGACTTAAATGAGGGAAATTGAACTTTCTTTCCTCTATGGTCATCATGAAACTCTATCTTTCTCTTATTAGCTGAGTCAGGAAACTTACCAAAGCTGAGATTATTGATCATATTATGAGATTTAATATTAGGTATAATAACGCTGTTTTGCCTTCCAAATCCCATTTCATTTGCTTGATCATAAAGAATATCATTCCATTGTCCATCATATTCTCCATTATCGTGAATCTTCCTATTTCCTGCATTTTCTAAAACCCAAAAAGAATAGTGTTAGAGGAAAAATTCATGCAAGGTAAAAAAACATAATAAAGGGGGAGTACCTTCAATATCTATCATCTTAGTTTTAATTCTAAGATAATTAGCGCACTTATAGGACTATAACCTATATGTATGCTTAACCTTAAGGACATCCCTAGACATACCTTAGAAATATCTCTAGGGATCTCACTAAAGTTTTCACATCCTAGTTTCCAAAGGTTAACTAAACCTTTCCTCTAATACCAATTGTAGAGACCCAAATATTAACGTACATAGATATTACATTACTTTTATGGAATACTTAATACATAACAAAAACAGACACACAAGGATCGTAATAGTTTAGTGTCTTTGGAAACTTGGAATGTAATCTTCTAATCGGGGTGAAAGATCTTCAACATCTCCCATAAAGATCTTCCACCTTTTTTTTCCTTACCTAAAACCTTTCTTTTAATCCTGGGGGAAAATAAAACGCAAAAATGGTGAA
Source organism: Viscum album (assembly GCA_963277665.1). NCBI lineage: Eukaryota > Viridiplantae > Streptophyta > Magnoliopsida > Santalales > Viscaceae > Viscum > Viscum album. The sequence continues at coordinate 72,950,625 of OY728140.1, forward strand.
CTCAAATGCTCAGTAAGGGTAAGCATGGATAAAATAAAACATACCATATACATTTGAACTTAAAAACATGAACATAATGTTTAAACCTCAAAATCATGAGCAACGACATAAAACATGGAAGTAAATAAGGCATAGATCATAATGGAAAATCAACCATGATAAAATATAATGGGAATAAAACATGTAATTATGTCAACCATTCAGCACATGTTATGATTTCCATAGTAGCCAAGGCATTTCTTCCAAGACCATCTTAGTGGACAAAGTTCCTTTCTGAATCGAGTTCACTCCTCATTCCAGTCCTGTAATACTGGACCGGGTTAACTTACAATTCTAGCCATGTCTATCTCATGAGATATAAATCTTTACCCAATGCATTAAAGGTAGATATAGTTCCCATAAATCACATATTGAAATCATTCTTACTTGTGCCACAAAATAAACTTAAAACATTCATCATAACCCAAAGAATAAAATGGGTTTCATAAACATCATCCCATCATAACATAATCCATATAAAACAAATGGATATAATTTCATAATAAGAGAAGTAAAACCATGCAAATCTTAGAGACATTATACTTGAAACATACACATATGAAATAATTTCATCTTGGATGGAAAATGGTTTTGAATAAACTCTTGAAATGAATTCTTGAGGAAAATATTCTTTCTTCTTCAAAATCATTTTCTTTTCACAAAATGCCATGAAATTTTAAAAGAAAATGGTTTTGTTGAAAATAATCACGCAATATTGTATAAGAAGCTTCATGAAAATTAGGCATTATGAAACCGTAAAAATCTGTTCACACCGTATAATTTAAAAATAACATTCTCCTCGTACTTTTGTCGGAAAAGTCAAAAAGTACCTCGTATGGTAAACAAAGAAAGATTCCTTCCATACGATGTGGTAAAAGTAAGAAAATGGTAGAAATGTCTTAAACATACATGGAAGGAATGTAAACATTTTATGAAAACATTTTGAGAGTATATGGACATGGATAATAAACATAACCCTAGTAAATACTTAGGAGTAAACAATCTCGGATAAGAATGAGATTGGAATAATTATCCCTTACCTTAGGTCTGATGTGCTTCGTACGTATCCAAACCTCCCGTATAATGATTTAAATAATATCATTGACTTTTTAAAGAATCATATTCATTGTTATTATATCGTATATGGTTCACTTATGACTTTTTATTACCCATTCTTTTGTAAATTCATGTTAAAGTAGAGTTTTGGGTAAAATCGTTTCATTTGTCGTTCGAGTTTTAACTTGTTATTATTCATATGATTACTTAGACCATTATTACTTACATCCAAAATTTAAAACATGATTTATATATAATATATATTCAGAATATACATATACATAATAGATCGATAAATGGAAATAAATACACCGTTCATGGAGACGGTAGGTCGTACGTACGCATGAACGCTCTTTTCGTTTCCTTGTTGAATTGAATGAAATTAAGTAGATGACATAAATATATATACATAAATCCAGTAGGATTATTATGTCATATATTTCATTATTACTTATTATATATACTTTATAATCATTATTGAATGGTTAACATGGAGAGTGAATCTTATCACGTCGTGGAGACGGTAGTCCGTACGTACGCACGAGCGATGATATCATTCCCATGATCGTAGAATTGTATTAAAGTGTATGAATAATATTATAGAATCAATATCACTTTAGAATAATCATATATATTCTTTACTTTCACCATTATACCCATCCAAGTAAGGTGGTGGTGGAAAATAGATTACACCAAGGCGTGGAGATGGTATTCCGTACGTACGCACGTGCGGTGATTTCATTTTCCATAGGATGGATAGATGGTGAAATATGGTTGTTTCATACTTATAATAACATATAAGTTTATGAGTTATACTGATGTTATTACTTCATAATGAGACAAATAAAGAAGAAGAAGTGGAGGAATAAATAAAGTTGAAAGAATCGGTAACGGACATTACCTCTTCTTTGAAGCGCCTCTTTGAGACCTCCTTTTAGGGCACTAAATTTGGTCTTTTAAGAAGACCAGAACCTCTAGGATGTTTCTAGGTAAGTGGAGAAGAGAATTTGGAAGGGGTTGGCCGAGCTTCAATGCTCAAAGTGGTTTGTGGAAGAGAGGGACGAGGTGCCCTTTTATAAGGGAGGAGAGGGGAACCTTTGGAAAAACTAAAAATATTATTTTATTATAAAGTCATATTCAGTTTTTAATAGCTCCAAATTGATTTATTTCGAAGAAAATGTCGGGATGGGTAGAATTCCTCTTTAGAAAAGTTTATTTCTCTATTTTAACCTTATCATTTAGATTTAACATTAAGTTAAATAATTTAACTTTTACGGTGTCTTCTTGTTTTCGTACACTATAAGGTTAATAAACTTACTATAACAAGACAAACGAACCCCAAGTTGTTTATTATTAATATATATAACATTATCTTAGTAATTTGGCCGAACCGTAGATTTTTAGGAATAAAATAACAATTAATAATATAATATTTTTTTTAAAAAACTATTTTATGTCAATTTTGACACTATTTGGTAGTTGATTTTTGTGAAAATCATAACAGAATGATTAGTTATAAAAAGGTTAATTAAATCAATACTAACATGTCATATTAACCTAGAAAATTATTGGAATTCATAAAAAGTCTCAAATTCCATTTATTTGTGTATTTATAACATCAATTATGTCAATATTTCATTAATAAGATAATTACTGCATCATCTTTGTGTCATAAATAAATTAAATTATCTAATGTCTAAATAAAATAACATTATGTAGGAAATCTTATTATATTTCTAATTAATATTTATAGTAAAATTTAGCTTATGTATAACCCTATATTAAAAATGATTTACTTATTAAACATTGATTTTAACTATTTTAACCCTTCTTTAAATAAATTAATATTAAATGTCTTAATCTAATCCATGTGGTCCTAAATGGTCATATTTTATTCATAAGGTTGTTTTTGGTCGAATTATACTTATCCCAAAGAATTATGACATGTTTTAGGGTAATAATAATTTCATTTTTACCCTTAATTATCCTATTTACTTTTAACCATGGTAAATAAAAGTGAAAAGTTACTATTCACCAAAAAATATTTTCATCTCATTGAACCACATTTTAGTACTTGATATTAACCATGTCTCTCGGATTTTCGAAATTCAATTCACAGAAGTGGTAAAATTTCATTTAAATGAAAAATTCCATTTTTTATCTACCACTAAGTGGTTTCACAATTCTTCGAAAATTGAAGTTTTTTCAGAAAAATATCAAAAATTCAGCCTAAGCATTATTTGATATTCCGAATTAAAAATTGATGTCTATTTTTCCAAATTCAAAACATAGAAGTGGAATTAATTAATTTTAAAATTACTTCCCGTTATCAAAACAAATAATGTGTTTTTAAGAAACAATAAATATCAAAAGATTGATACTTGTTTATATCCAATTTCAAAGTGAAATTAATTTCAATGACCAACATTGGATTAAATGGTTAAAATATATTCTAATTACACTTTAAAACCAATTAAAAAGATAATATAACCATATAAATTATTGCGATGAAAAAATTTGTTTTTAATTAAAATATAGCGTGTTTTTACTATTCATCCAAATATGAAAGTTATCAGAATAATATGAAACATTTATCCAAATTAAATTATATATCCTGATTCCAAGGAAGAATTTTATTTTGTCAAATTGAACTTATAAACATGTCAAAAACTTGATTTAAAGTGGGTGCTCCATTAAAAGGCAGCAAAACTGTATTTTTTTTTAAATACTTATTTTACTTGAAAATTTTATTTTGTTCTCAAACCATGTTCTAGAAAATATGTAAGATGAATAATAATTTTATAAAATTAAAAATGTAGTTTATACTATTCATAATAGCTATTCCATAATAATATTAGAACAATATATCGTTGTTTAGTGAAACCTGGTATTGCGTACTACACACGTTATCGAGGAAGGTCGTGATTGCGTGTAATGCAAGCCGAGTCTGGGTTCCGTGTGATGCAAGACTCATTTGTTGTTTTGTATAACAGAATCCAACCATATTTCATTTATACATTGAATATATATATATATATGTATATACACACTCAATGTTGCATAGAATAACTACTATCAAAATTGTGTGTAAAATGATCCAAGAATAGTGTTGCATATACTGAAAGATAATACGGTGTTGCGTATAGCGCAAGGTAATCTTGGTGTAGCGTAAAACCGAAGACATCAATGAAATTGAAAGAATATTTTTCATAAAATATCGGTGTGTTATAATATATATATAAAGATAGATGTGGATTTTCATTGGAAGACACTTCTGATTTTTGGTCACCCAAACTCATGTCAATTGGACTTTACATAAACACCCATGTACTCGATCTTTTCTTCAATCATTTATGAAGTTCATTTTTAATAAGTAATTTATTTTATTATTTAAAACATAATAAAAATATAGATGGATTATTTTATTAATTGATTTTACGAATAATTTATTGACTTAAATCATTCATATAAATAAAAATCCTAGATTAGTAGGTAAGTAAAAATAAGCATGCATAAAAAATTATAAAGTGAAAATTTTAAATTAACTTTTCATCCATGAGTAAAATTAAGAAAACAATATTGTATAAGACCTTAACTCATATTCATACTTGGTTTCATTTTTCATTAATTTCATGAAATACATGTTAAATATGTCAATGAATATATAAATATATATATATATATTTACAAATATATAATTTTAAACATGTAACTGGAAGACATAAAAATTAAATGACCTCAAATGTTGAGAAAATCAAATACATTTACTTATTCGATTACCATAACTTATGTGATATACATATATATATTTATAACGATAATCTAATTAAAATAATTACATGATTTATAAGTATATGGTATAAATTATAATAAATACATGTATATACGCTATGAATTTAGTAAAATATAAACTCGGAAATCATTAAAAAAATTTAGAATAAAACAAATCCCACTTATATATATTAGCTTGAAATTAGAAATTTTGAATAAAGGAATAAACTTTAAAATAGACATATTTATATATGAAAACATGAGATTGAATGATTGTACCTAAAAAATTGATGAAGGTAAGAATGATATATATGTATTTTTAAATAGAAGTAATCCATTAAAAACATAATTAAACAATTTTAAAAAAATAAACACAATATCTCCCTTACACAGAAATATTTTGTAGTATTAAAAATTAAGGTCCACAATCTAAAAAAACAAATATCATTCATACATATAGTCATAAATCATAATAAATAAACTGATCTCTTACACCAAACCAATATATATCAATTAGAAATACTATCCTTTATGGAATAAGAAATTAAAATATGGTGTTGATAAAAAATAAACATATCTCCTGAAATGAATTGCAGAAGAGAAGGTGCATAACATATCCTGGTTCAGATATGTGCTCAAACTCTACAGACTAACAGATGGATTTTCCAAATTGTTGTTTCCACAAAGGCATAATCCTTTAATAGCCATATGCAGTGTATGAATATGAATAAACTAATGAAAATGGACTAGTTTCATAACCGGAAAATTTTCAAGATAGTTCATAGAAGCTTTCAAAGCAATCTGAGAGAAGAAGAAATATAAATACATTCGAGAGATGTATGAAAATTTTGAAAAAAATAATATAAAATAGAAAATCTATTATGTAGATAAAAATGACCACAAGTTAATAAAATATAATAGTGATAAGTCAAAAAATAGACAAACATTACACTATTAATAAAATCAATACATAGATTTGGTTTTCTATAAAAAAGATGACACAGTGAAAAATAGGTAATCATATTGATGAATAAAAAAACCCTAACACTGCTAATCCGAAGATATCCAGACCTAAAAAAGGAGAACACCTACCTAGAACTAGGTTTGAGATAAAGAACAAGCTCACACCTCACCACGGTCGAACCCTAACTACTCAGAACTAGATAGGTGGAGAATCCGTTGATGATGCATTTGAAAAAACCATAGATCTCAGTTCTAACTCGAAACCCTTTTGTGCCACAAAAGACCTTAACTCGGATTCTCCCTCGGACTGCCTCGGCGAAACCAAACTCCTTCAGGTTCGATTGAACCCCTGATGGAAGTCCTCCCTCATCACTACAACTACCATTTCCCTCAGCTCCCCTTGTGTTCTTGACTCGAATCTCCCAACACCAGTGAAACCCTATGGTTGATGCCCCTAGACCCCAAAAAAAACCCTGAACCCCTTAATCCATGTCCCTATTTTCTCTTCTTTTTTTGTTCATTACATTTTGTTTTTTATTTCTAAAACACACATATATATATTATATAGAATTCATTTCATACATATACATATATAAATCAATTAAAACTATAAAAAATAAATTTTTTAAATGTTAATACATTAATAATTTTACAATAAATTATAATTTTCAATGAATTTTATTTAAAAATGAAGTTAAAATTAAAATTATAATATTATATAAAATAATGTTAATATACTTTGTTATTCAAATTTTATATTAAAAAAAATCTAATATTAAAGGAAAAATATTATTTTAATAATACCATATCAATAAAAAATGTTTTCTTGAAAAAAAACTGGTACTTTATAATTTTAGTCAAATCACAATTTCATTATACAAAATCTCTTAGTATTATAAAATTATTTATTAAAAAATTAATTTAAAGTTATAATGAAATACTGAAATATTTTATTGATTTTACTTTTGAATTTATATTATTTCCCCCACAAAAGAATTGTGTCCTCTCAATTCGTTCGTTAGAATCAAAAGAATTTTTACTTTACATCCTTTGAATTATGAAATATTAAAACTGCTAAACTTCCAGACTTGAAAAATCTAATCTCTAAAGTTTTCTAGACCATTCATCTAATACCAATTATAAAGACCTGATCCCAAGCTACCAAACTCATCCCTTATATATGCTGTGTACTTATTTTCATTTTAAGGAAACATAATAGATACACAACATTTAAATTAGATATTAGGATATTATATCGGTATGGGTTTTAGAGAATTAGATACAATTACTAAAAATTAAAAAACTATAAAAAATAAAACAACTGAGACTCTACAAGCTCTAACTCTGCAAGCGAATCTAATGCCTCTGAGAAACTCTATTAAACCTATGAAAAATAATTATAAAAAAACGATGAGTATCAAATTTCCCAATAAGGTGTTTTAATACTTTTGATAAATAACATTAAAAAGATATTAAATTAGAAACATATTTGTTCAATATATTTACAAAATATTTTAACGATTTAAAAAAAATTATGTTGAAATCCCTTTAAAAATAATCCAGTTATTTTATTTGAAAACAATAAGAATGATCCTAAAAACAAAACCATGTGGTCACATGAAACATTTAAGGATGTCTTGGGCCTACCCACTTTCTGAGGGTTGGGATCACTTCCTAGTTCCCTACCATATTTACAATATTCATGTTCCAATTTTATAAAATTGGTTTGAGCGCGCTTTACATATATAATTTACACATGATTTTTTCTTAAGAACATATTCATACATCAATTATGTATACACATATATATATATTAAGATAGATGTGAATTTTTATTAGAAGACACTTGTGAGTTTTGATCACCCAAAACTATTGTTACTTTTCCTTTGTGTAAACATCCATGTACTCGATCTTTTATTCATTAATTCGTGAAACGAACTTTAAAAAATTAATATATTCTATTATGTAAAACTCAATAAAAATATCAATGGATTATTTTCTTAATTGATTATATGCACAATTTAAATAACTAAATAATTCATATAATATAAAATCATAGATTAGTTGATAAGGGAACATAAGCATGCACAAAAAATTATTAAGTGATCATTTTAAATCAATATTTCATCCATGAGTAAAATTATAAATACAATCTTGTACAAGGCCTTGACTTAAAATTTAACCCATCTTCATACTTGATTTGATTTTTCATTCAAGTCGTAAAATAGAGGTTAAATTTTTCAATGTATTTATATATAAACAAATAAATAATTTTAAACATGTAATTGGAAGACATAAAAATTAAATGACCTCAAATGTTGAGAAAATCATATACGTTTACTTATTCGATTACTATAAATTCAATGATATATATAAATATATATAATGATAATCCCATAAAAATACATACATGATTTATAATTGTAGGGTATAAATTATACTACTTACATTTATATACATTATGAATTCAATAAAACATTATCTCAGAAGTCATAAAACCTGTTTGGAAAAAATTAAATCCCCCTAACTTATATTTGCTTGAAATTAGAAATTTTGAATAATGGAATAAACTTGAGATTAGTAATATTTATATATTAAAGCATGATATTTAATGTATATAACTACATAATTGAAGAATGTATGAATGATATATAGGAATTTTAAAATATAAGTAATCCCTTACAAACACGTAATTAAACAATTTCAATAAATAAACATAGTATCTCCCTTACATTGAAATATTTTTTTAGTATTAAAAATCAAGATCCATAATCTAAAAAAAAATCTAATAACATTCTTACATGTAGTCATAGAATATAATAAATAAACTGATATCTTACACTAAACCAATTGATAAAAATTATACATACTATCCTTTCCAGAAGAAAAAATTCAAATACGGTTTTGATAAAAAAAAATATATATTCTTACCTCCGAATTGCAGAAGAGAATGTTCCGAACATCTCCTGGCTCAAACACACACTCAACCTCTCCGGAATAATAGATATATTTTCCAAATTGTATTTTGCACAAAGGCACAAGCCTTTTATAGCCATATGCAATGTATGCATATGAATAAATGAACAAACACGAACAAGTTTCATAACAGGGACATTTTCAATACAATGCACAAAAGCATGCATAGAAAGCCAAGAGAAGTAGACAATTAAAAACATTCAAGAGAAGTATGAAAATGTTAAAAAAAACATATAATGGAAAGGCGATTATGAAAATAAAAATGAGAGAAAGTTGATAAAATCAGATAGAGGTAAGTCAACAAATAGAAAAACATTACATTATTATGAAAATAAATATCCCGAATCTGTTGTCCATAAAACATGCTACAACAAATCTTTAATCGTATCAACGAATAAAATGACCCTACCACTACTAATATGAAGATATTCAGAACTAAAAATGAGAACACCTACCTAAAACTAGGTTGGATATAAAGAGCAGGGTCACACCTCACCGCGGTCGAACCCCAACCACTCAGATCTGGAAAGATTGATAACCCATTGAACATTCAAGGCCTTCTGAAAACCCATAGATATCATCTCTAGCTTGAAACCCTCATGTTCCATAGAGGACCACGACTCCGATTCTCTCTCAAACTCCCTCACTAAAACCAAACTCCCTCAGTTTCGATTTAACCCTTGCTTGCGGTCCTCCTTCATCACCATGAATCTCATCATCATTAGTTCCCCTGGTGTGCTTGGCTTGAAGCCCCCAACACCCGTTAAACCCTAAGGTATATTCCCCTAGTACCCAAAAGAAACTGGAACCCCTTAATCCATATCCCTTATTTTCTATTCTTTCTTTTTAAATTCATTACATTGTTTTATTATTTCTAAAACACACACACACATATCACATAAAATTCATTTTATACATATACATATATATAAATTAAAACTATATAAAATCAAAATTTTAAATCATAATACTTTAATAATTTTATAATAAATTAAAATTTTTATTTAATTTTATTTAAAAATAAGTTTTAAATTTAAATTATTATATTAGATAGAAATCTTTTAACAAATTTTTTTATTCAAATTCTATATTTTTTAAAAAAATATCCAAAAAAAATATTATTTTAATAATACCACATCAATAAAAAAATGTTTTCTTGAAAACTAAATTAATACTTTATAATTTCATTCAATTCATAATTTAATTATACAAAATATCTTAGTAATAAAATAATTTAATAAAAACATTTTTTAAAATATTAATATAATCATAATATTTAATAAATACCTAATTAATGTTCTATTTTACCTGTGATTTTACACGAAGTGTGGGTGGAGCGATTGAATTTGCAAAAGGATTACAACACTCACAAAACTATGCCACCTTGATGAAAGCACATTAGTGTGAACGTATCAGTTTGAATCATGATCAAACCTACATTCCAAAAATAACCTCTCTGGTGGGGATTTTGGATGTCTTGCAATGTTACTCCATGCAATAAAGGATGGTAGGTACATAGTTTAATATTATATGGTGGGAATGATATATGGACTACTTTATTGTCGTATGTCCAAGTTGTTTCCTACAGTTTAATATAATGCCATAAGGATGTTTGCATATAGTTTAAGGTCATGCTGTTAGGACCCTTTCCAACAGTTTTATGTCTTACTTCATGAAATATGATGCCCATTCCTATATCATTTTCATGTCACATTTCATATGAACTAGACATTAATGAGATAAAAGAGTCTTGGTCATCATAAAAATACTAAGTAACTAACATGAATAAGGAATATTTTATGTATTGAGGAAAAAACAACATAAATAAAGTCCAAGGAGACCTACCTCCACACCAAATATTCCTATAAGGCCCCAAGTTTGAGGTCATAGTCCGTGGGCCATGGTAGAAAGTGTAAAGTCATGACACTTGGACTATGGAAAAAGCTCAGTCTCAGGGTATATACAACACACGAGAAACAAAAACTGACGTGAATAAAGATAAAGAATGCTCATGTTTTGCGTAAACACCTAAGATGAACAGATGTTGGACAACTGAAAAGAGGATAAGGAACCTATGTCTGGATCCAAAGACAAAATGTCTAGGAATCACTATGTATCTCATACATATGGGAATAAAGCCACAGGTAGTTCATGAAACAATTCCATAATGAAGGTCTGGCCCATGCTCAGAAAGAGGCATTTGATATATCATGTTTATCATTTTGTTGTTGGTGATTTTTTTGAGCAACCAGCATGGGATGAAAGGTCAGGGTTTCACTACAGGAATACAGCTGTGTATCCGTCAATACAAATAGCATGGTGGATGACCAGTTCTAAAGTTTATTCCCTCTAAAATGAGAGCACCACAATGTTGTATTTTTTCATCATGCGTCCAGGACAATGATGCTACAATTTAAGGGCATATGATAGGTCCAGTTCAAAAACTATAAAGTCATAGAGTAAGGACACAATATTTTAATCTCATATTGGATGAGGTATCATCGTTTAACTATATATGTCTTAGATAAAAGAGATCATAGTTTAAGTTCATAAAATTTGGATTATGGGGTTGTGTAGTCATATATGTGGGTAGTACCTTACCAAAACTCCTAATCCTATGTGAGGAATTCTCAGAGAAGGAAACATGGAGTGATTTCAAGATTTCCCCATCATATGAGGATGTAAAACAATGAAAATGAAATGTTGGGTGTGAAAATATCAACAAGATCAACATTCTGAATCGACATGCATAGATACATAGAGGGACTCTAGAGAATTACAAGAATTGAAGGGAAAGAAAATGTGAATCACAATATCTAATATTTGGAATTCAATGGGGGGATTCATAATGAAAGAGGATAAATGATGACCATGTCGAGACACTATATTCACATCATGTATCATGGGATGGCAATAGACAAGTGAGGGTTGACTACTGGCCACATATGAAATGTGGAATTTAACTCAAAATGTATAATAACCCTTCTATTTATTACACTTTTAAGCATGATTTACTACATAAACTTCACTTGATACAACATAGAAGATAGATAGGTCTAGTATATTTGGGGATTAGGATCAGTACATAACAACTTAAAACATGAAATACAACATCTTTATTGAAAAATTCTTTTACATGACCACTAAATTCCCTCATACTTAGTATTACATGGGATAACCTGAGGACATGAATAAGAAAAGGGAGAGCTATAAATCCCAGTAAGGGGATAAACATGGACTAAAATTAGGACTACAATACATGTCAGAAAATAGGCATATCAGTGGATCAAAATAGAAAAATGAACATAAATTCTTGATAAAGCATGATAATCATAACATGGAAATGTAGCAACAACACTTAACATGGAATTAGCATGTGCCAAGGCTCATTGCACATGGAGCATGAGTAAACGCTCATTGAACATGAAGCATGAGTAAACCCTCATTTCACATTAATTATAATTATTCAACACTCATTGAACATGATGTATCATGATACTATACTTTTTCCAATGCATTAGAGCGCTATTAGGGCACACCCTTCTTAAACATTTCATTTCATGCATAAGTGTGCCACATGGATCATATAACAAGGAAACAATCAAAATCATACGTTATTCCACAATTAAGTAATGTGGAATAAATAAATGAAAGAACCATTCAAAATATATATGTACATAAAGTTTAATACCTTTTATAGAGACATGGGTATGGTATTCACTACATAATGATATTGGCATTGAAAAAATGCGGTGCAATTTCGGAAGCACAATGGCATGACATAAGGATTAATGAAAATGGTTGATGAAAGGGAAATGGGTTTCTAATAATATTTAAATGAAATATACATTAATGGGGTTTATATAGATACATGTCTCAACAAATGTAATGGAATTGAGATGCATAATACAAAATAATTACTTGGATGTAAAAGAGGAGAGAGAAATCCCTCACAGAATTTCTGCATGGTAACAGTTGTACATGGGAGGCATTAATGGGAGAGAAAGGGGTATCCCATCATTCAAACCTAAAGAGGGCATTATGGGGGAGGTGTGATATCATACCCAAAAATTTCTAATTGAAAACCAAAGGACATAATAACTTAAAGAAAATTGGACAGAAATGAAAAAGGAATAAATCCCTTACATGGAAGTGTGATCCCAAAGGCTTGGGAGATGCTTGAGAGTGGCTTCTTGGAATATTGGGGTGACTTGGGAGGAATCTAGAGTGGGGAGGAAAGATCATGGACGAACTAAATAGGATTTTAGGGAAGAGGAAGTGGGAGCTTGGGAGGGTTTATATAGGAAAGGATAAGGAATTCTTTACTTTTTATGTTTGGGTCACCACACATTAAACTAATCAATACCACAAAACAAACCATGGTTTTCGCCAATGGTTTTTCCAAAGGGGTGTGGAAAAAGATATTTTATATGGCCAATGTCCGAACTTCTTAAAATAATAGGGTTGCTTATGTGGAGCTGAGTCACACTCTCAAGGAATACAATTTAAAATGTGAAATTGTTTTATAACTTTTGGAGGGTCCACAAAAGTTTTGTAAAATAAATAAAACAAACCTAAAATCAAATTATTTTAATTTTAAAACATATATTGGCCAAAAATATCATTTATAGTATTTTATTACATCACTATTCGGTCATTATGATGTCATAAAACACATTATATATTTAAATGGTATTTAATTTTTACCCAAATATTGGACTGTCTCAGAAAATTATGAAAAATTCACCATTGGATAATTTCAATGTTATGATTTCAAAAATAATATTCAATTTATCTGAATAATTTTCTAAATATGTGATTTTTTACTTTTAAAATAGAAAACCGACATCTATTGAAAAATCATGGGTTTTGACAAAAACAGCTTTTAAACCTTAATAAAAATTACAATTGCATTCATAAAATTATACAATAATTTATATTTCATAAAAGGTAATTTAATAATAATAATATTATTATTAATATTATTATGATGATATTTAATTCAAAAATCCCTTAATTCATCAAAATAGATTTCATAATTGAATATTAAATAAAAGTACTATATGCGCTTTAAAAACAATTTACAAAGTAACAAAAATAAAATGAATGTATATTCATTATTATATCAAACAATAATGCACATATTCATTATGATAAGGTCTTGTTACATAACCTCTTATAACACCCGTATAAGACCGAAGGGTAAGGTGCACGATGATGACCAACTCTTGGGGTGGCTTGGATATTATCACTTGGGTGGTAATATCTATTAACTTCCACTTCTCCCATAGTCGGTTACACTCAAGCTTAACCTATTAAAGCTAAAATTGGGCTTGGTCATGAGAGAAACCCAATGACACCACCTATTTTCCGAGCTCTAACAAATGGGCTTCATATGGAGAAAGTCTACTGGATGAGGCCATCGCTTCCATTGTCTGAGTAAATTGTATTTGTTAAATCCATATATTTATACTAATCATGTGATAAATATTCAGCGTATATATTATCAACAATAAAAATTATCAAAATTATTTTAAAATACAAAAACATAAAACCAATGAAGTTTAAATTTATATAATCAATTTACATAATGATACATTTAATCAGATCAACAGGAATTCTCATTTCTGGAAGTTTGGGTCGTTAAAATATTCCCTCCTTAAGAAATTTCACCCTCGAAATTTGTTTCTACCACACTAAAACATATGTGGGTAACTCTTCGTCATCAATTACTTGGATTCCATGTTGCTTCTTCAAACTTGTGGTTTTTCCTTAAAACCTTGATGAGGGGCATTATCTTATTTCATTGAACTTTTTCACTACGATCAAAGATCATCCCTGGTTGCTCCTCATAAGAAAGATCAACCTCAAACTGTACCACCTCTGAAGAGAGTACATGTGAAGGGTTTGGTATGTACTTTCTTAAGATGTATACATGACAGACATCATGTACTTTAGACATGGTAGGTAGAAGTGCTAGTCGATAGGCCACATCCCCAACACGATCAAGAATTTCGAAGGGTTTGATGTACCATGGACTTAACTTCCCTTTCTTTCCAAACCTCACAACCTTCTTCCATGAGGATATTCATAGAAATACCAGGTCTCAAGTTTAATCTCAAGGTCTCATCGATGGTTATCTGCACAACTGTTCTGTCGACTGTAGGCTTCCTTGATATGTTGCTGAATGGTTTTCACCTTCTCCACCATTTTTCGACCACTGCTGGTTTTAATAGCTTACGCTCACTGACATCATCCCAACATGACAGTGTTCTACACCTTTTCCTATAAATGTCTTCAAATAGTCCCATTCGGATGCTTGAGTGGAAACTGTTATTATGGGATAATTGAACCAAATGAATATGTTGATTCCATCCTCCTTTAAAGACCATTGAGCATGCTCTCAACATATCCTCAAGTATTTGGATAGTCTGCTCAGATTGGCCCTCAATTTGAGGATTATAAGTTGTACATAAGTTCAGCTCAGTATCAAGATCATGTTGAATACTCTTCCAAAACATAGATGTGAATATTGGATCTCGATAAGATACAATCGATAGTGGTACCCCATGAAACATTACCACATCTCTGATATATATCTATTCTAGTTTATCCAATTAGAAATCCTTCAAAATTGAAATGATGTATGGAGACTTTGTAAGATGGTCCAAAACAACCCAGATTTAATTGTTGCCATTGTATGTCTTCGGAAGTCCGGTGACAAAATACATGGTGATTTTCTCCCATTTGCATGCTGTTATGGGCAATGTTTGCATCATCCCCTTAGACATTTGTCTCTCTATATTCACTTGCTGACACGCCAGTCACTTTGATGTATACTTAGTGATCTATTTCGTTATATTATCCAACCAATAATGCTCTCATAGATCTCGATATAACTTTGTGTTTCCTGGGTGAATATAGAAATTTTAACTATGTGCATCATCCAAAAGTTCCTTATTCAGCTCTAGACTTGACGGAACACATAGTCTTTTCCCAAATCTCACAATTCCTTCTTCATTAACATTTAACTCCAAGGATTTCCCTCTTCTGATAGATTCTACTTTTTTTTGAATTCTTACATCATCCTTATGAAAATCCTTTAACCTTTCCAAAAGAAACGGTTGAGAAATCATTTGTGAAAAGGATTGATGATGATCCCTTCTTAATGATTCCCATGCTCATCTTCATCAAATCTAAAAAGTTTGTATCCTTCTCAATTCTTATCAGTGATAGAATTGCTGGGTCCTTTCTAATTAGAGTATCCACCACCTTTTTCACTTTCCCAGGGTGGTAATGGATTAAGAATTCATAGTTTTTGACCAGCTCTAACCATCTTCGTTGGTGCATGTTCAACTCTTTCTGTTTTAATATATACTTGCGGCTTTTTCGGTCCGTATATATTTCACACTTCTCCCCAAAGAGATAATGCCGCCAAATTTTTAAAGTGAAGATCACCGCATCCAACCCTTGATCATGTGTTGGATAATTTTTCTCCTGAACATTCAACTGCCTTGAAGCATAGGCAATGAATTTTTCATTTTTCTTCGACACACATCCCATGACCTTCTTCGAAGCAGCACTGAATACCAAAAACAGTTCTCCACTTGTTGGTAAAGTGAGCATGGGCACAATGATAACCCTCTTTTTTAACTCCTTGAATCTTTATTTGCATTCACCACTCCAAGAAAACTTTACTCCATTATTATTTAGCTTAGTAAGAGGATTGGACAATCGTGAGAAATTTCTCACAAGTCATCTATAATATCAAGCTAACCCCAAGAAGCTACGGATATCCGTTATTGATACTGGCCTCGACCATCCGTGAATTGCATCTGTTTTGTAGGGATCCAGAAATATCCCATTTTTTGTGATGATGTAGCCTAATAATGAGACCTCCTTCAACAAGAACTCACACTTTTTGTACATTTCATAGAGCTTCTCCTTCTGCAAGGTCTCTAGTATAGTTCTTAGATTCTCCTCATAATTCTCCTTGGTTTTGGAGTATATTAGAATATCATCTATAAAGACTACCAAAAATTTGTCGAGTTAATCCCTAAAGACTCTGTTAATCAAGTCCATAAATATTACTAGAGAATTAGTGAGTCCCAAAGGCATTACTGTGAATTTATAGTGCATGTATCTTGTACGAAAATCAGTCTTGAGGATATCTTCCTTCTTCACCCTTAATTGATAATATCCCAACCGAAAATACACCTCAAGGATGTATTGATCTCCATGAAACTAATAAAACAAGTCATCAATTCGTGGGAGTTGACACTTATTGTTTATCGTGTTTTTGTTAGGCTCACAATAATTGATGCAAAGGTGCATTGACCCATTCTTCTTCTTGACGAAGAGGACTGGTGCACCCCATGGTAAATCAATTGGGAATATAAATCCTTTATCTAGATTCTCCTATAGTTGTCTATTCATCTCCTCAAGCTCCACAACAGACATTCAATATGGAGTCTTTGATATTGGCAACACTCTAGGTATAAGATCAATTGAGAATTCAACATCTCTTCTAGGAGGAAGACCAGGAAATTCCCCAAGAAACACTTCAATGAATTCACTCACAATAGGAATGTCTTCAAGGATGGTTTCCTCCTTAGAATCAATCCTCTGATCTCGACACATGTGCTCATAGTGTAGTAATATCCATGCGTGAGATGATGAAGCTAAAGAAGATTCATCTTTCTCCTTACACTTGTATAGAATTGGGGGTCAGTTCTCTACATGGAGAGTGATTTCCCTCTCACAACAATTTATGTTGGATCTATATAAGGAAAGCCAATCCATGCTAAGAATTGCATCAAATTCCACCAGAGGGAGTATGACGAGGTTCTTTGAGAAATTCAATCCATAGATTATGATAGGGGAGGAGTTATATTCATGGGATGAAATTATTACCCCATTTGTCGTATTCATCGACATCTTCACTTCCATGATTTGTGGTGGTGCTGGGATTTTTCTACTAAACGTTCAGGATATGATAGAATGCGTAGAACCAGAATCAAAAAGTACATTCTCTATTCATGAATGAATAACTAGTGTATATATCACCACTTCTTTGGCACTAGTTTTCAAAGTTCCTTGGTTCTTTGCTGTTGAAGAAATGAACAACGTATTGAGGGTATAGAAGAGTGTTCTTCTCCTCTATCGCAGTTGTGGGTTTTTCTTGCCGATAGTTAATAGATAGGTGCCCTTATCTTCCATACCTAAAGCATTTCTTCATCCATTTCAGGAAATTTACGGTGTGCTTCTTTCCGCACCTTTGGCAAGTGGGGTTCTGGATGTTCTTAGCACCGTTGGATTTATCCATCAGACCACCAACATTGAAGTTTTCCTTACGCTTCTTATCCCAATGATACCCCTAAGATTATCTAATCTCCATTTTGACCTTGAGGGCACATTGTACAATTTCCTCATAGCTGTCAAAGTCATGGATCGCTAGCACTTTCTGTAGGCTAGGCTTCATCTCACCAAAGAAGTGGTCAACCTTGCATTCAAAGGTAATGACAAAGTCGGAGGCATATCATGCAAGCCTTGTGAAGGTTTCCTCATACGATATGATAGATTTGTCATTTTTTTTCATGAGGGAAAGGAAGTCTCTTTCCATCTTAAGTCAAAGAGTGCACATAAAATATTTATCGAAAAACATCCTCTAGAAATCATTTAATTCCAACGCCTCGATCTCCTCCTCATGCATTGTATTTTTGATCTACTCCACCATTTATTAGCTTCACCATCCATACGATAAGTATCCAGGAGAACCTTCTCTTGTTCAAAACATTGAAGTATGGAGATGATCTTTTCAATGGAGTTGATCCATTGTTCAGTGGTTGAGGGATCAGATGATCCATTAAAAGTAGGAGGCCTTCGTCTCATGAAGCTCTCGATAGCGACTTGTTCATTATTGGGGGGGGGGGGTTAAATGTTCCTTTTGACCCATGTTTCTATTCAAATCTTGGGTTAAATAAGAGAGAAACGTGACAAAGTTCGAAATTCTTTCACCCATCAGGTTGGGAATCTCATTAGCACAATCATCACATTGATCTTCACATTGGTTTTTAGCTTGAGTCCTCCTATTACTGGCCATTGGCTGGAATAAAAGGAATGTTTGGGGTAACACATAAAGGGTAATCTATGGACAAAACTGATGACTTATAAATAACTTTTATTTCCTTAACTTATTAATCCCTAGTCTTAAATCTATAATATTCGTGATCTATTTTCTAAAATATATTCTTAGGGGTATTTTTTTAAGTCCCTTAATAATGGTTTATACTAAGCTTGTGAATTTACCCAAGCATATTCCTAGAGAGTGATGTAACCAAGAGTGTAACAAGGCCTGTTGTTGTGCAATAGTTCCCATTCAAGTCTAGATCAAAGCGGTGTTTTTGGGTTTTACCCCTAGGATACTAAGCTTGTGAATTTACCCAAGCATATTCCTAGAGAGTGATGTAACCAAGAGTGTAACAAGGCCTGTTGTTGTGCACTAGTTGCCATTCAAGTCTAGATCAAAGAGGTGTTTTTGGGTTTTACCCAAGCATATTACTAGAGAGTGATGTAACCAAGAGTGTAACAAGGCCTGTTGTTGTGCACTAGTTCCCATTAAAGTCTAGATCAAAGCGGTGTTTTTGGGTTTTACCCCTAGGATACATCTGTACTAGAGACGCCTCTACCTTCTCGTATCCAGACAGGGATGTATTTATTTGATAAACCACATACTCAATACTCACCAAAATTTTAGGGATGTTTTTATTATACATAGTCTTATCCATAAGGATTTCACTAGGGTTTTCTAATCCTAATCCCAAAAATCACTAAAGCTCCCTCTGATACCAACTATAATAACCCTTCTATTTATTACACACTTAAACATGATTTATTACATAAACATCACTTGATAAAACATAGAAGATTGAGAGTTATAGTGTATTTGGGGCATAAGATCATTACATAACAACTTAAAACATTAAATAAAAAATCTTTATTGAAAACTTCCTTTACATGACCACTATATTCCCATGTACTTACCATTGCATGTGATAACCTGGGGACAACATAAGAAAATGTTGAGCTATAAATCCTAGTATGGGAATAAAAATGGAATAAAATCAGGAATAAAATAAATGTTATATAATAGGAATATAAATAGATATCAAGAGAAACATGAACATAAAGGAATGATAAAGCATGATAATCATAACATGGAAATGTAGCAACAACAGTTAACATGGAATTAGCATGAGCTAAGGCTCAGTGCACATGTAGCATGAGTAAACCATCATTGAACATGGAGCATGAGTAAACCCTTGTTACACTTGAATTAACATGAGTAAACAGTCATTGCACATGACATATCATGATAATATACTTTTCCCAATGCATTGGAGAGCTATCAGGGCACACCTTTCTTTAACATTTCATTTCATGCATAAGTGTGCCACATGGATCACATAACATGGAAAACCATCGACATCATAAGTTATTCCATGATTAAGTAATGTGGAATAAATAAAATAAGGTAACATTAAAAATTTATATGTGCATTAAGGTGAATACCTTTGATAGATACATGGGTATGGTATTCACTACACAATGATCTTGGCATGAAAAAAAACAAGATGCAATTTCGGCAGCATAACGGCATGACATAAGGATTCATAAAAATAGTTGATGATAGAGAAATGGGTGTATCATCATATTTACATAAAATGGATCGTAATTGGGTCATATAGATACATTTCCCAACCAACATAATGAAATTTATATGCATAATACTAAAGAATTACATAAATGTAAAAGAGGAGAGAGAAATCCCTCACAGAATTTCGGCATGGCAACGAGTGTTAATGAGAGGAATTAATGAGAGACAAAGGGGTCTCCCATAATCCAAAAATAATTACGTAAGTATGGGGGAGGTTCTAAATCATACCCAAACATTTTTAATTGAAAAAAAGGGTATAATAACTTAAATAAAATTGGAAACAAATGAAAAAGGAAGAAATCCCTTACTTGGAAGTGTGATCCCAATGGCTTGGGAGATGCTTGAAAGAGTTTTCTTGGGAGCTTGGGGCGCCTTTTGAGGATTCTAGAGATTAGAGGTTAGAGGTTGGATGAACTCCAAAGGCTTTGAGTGAAGAGGAAGTGGGAGGTTGGGTGGGATTATATAGGGAATGGGAATGAATTCTTTATTAATTAGGTTTGGGTCACCACACATTAAACTAATCAATACCAAAAACCAGAACTTAGTTTTTTCCCACGGTTTTTTCCAAAGGGGAGTAGAAAACAATATTGTATAAGGAAAATGTCTGAACTTCTTATGATAATCGGTTTGCTTATGTGGAGGTGAGTCACACTCTCAAGGAAAACAATTTAAAATGTGAAATTATTTTATAACTCTTGGAGGGTCCACTAAAGTTTCTTAAAATAAATCAAAAAAACCTAAAATCACATTATTTTAGTGAAAAACATATATTTTCCAAACATATCATTTATATTATTTTATTACATAACTATTGGGTCATTATGATGTCATAAAACACATTATATATTTAATCGGTATTTAATTTTTAACCAAAAATTCAACTATCTCAAAAAATTATGAAAAAATCACCATTGGATAATTATGATGTTATGATTCCAAAAAAATATTCATTTTATCTCAAAATATTTCTAAATATGTGAATTTTTACTTTAAAAATAAAAAACTGACATTTATCAAAAAATCATGGGTTTTGACAAATACAACTTTCAAACCTTAATAAAAATTAAAATTGCATTTATAAAATTATACGATAATTTATATTTAATAAAAATTAATTTAATAAAAATAATAATATTTTATTAAAATATTATTTATTTCAAAAATCCATTAATTCATCAAAATAGATTTCATAGTTGAATATTAAATAAAAGTAATATATGAACTTTAAAACCTATTTACAAAGTAACAATAATAAAATAAATTTATATTCATTATTATATCAAATAAATAATGCACATATTCATAGTTCTATGGTCTTGTTACATAAACCCTTATAACACCCACATAAGACCGATGGGTAAGGTGCACAATGGTGAACGACTCTTGGGGTGGCTTGGATAACATCGCTCGGGTGGTAATCTCTATTAACTTCAACTTCTCCTGTAGTCGGATCCACTCAAGCTTAACATGTTCAAGCTCAGCTTGGGATTGGCCAAGAGTGAAGCTCAATGACTCCAACTCCTTTCCGAGCTCCGACAAATGAGATTCATATAGAGCAAGTCTACTGGATGAGGCCATCACTTCCTTTGTCCGAGTAAATTGGATTTGTAAAAATCCCTATATTTATTCTAATCATGTGATCAATGTTCAACAGCTATATAAGAAATGATCACAATTATTAATGGCATTTTCAAATCCAAAAACATAAAACCAATGATGTTTATATTTATATAAATAATTTACATAATGATACATTTAATCAGATCAAAAGTAATTTACATTAATGAATGTTTGGGTCATTACAAAATGTCATCAGAGATCCTCCAGGATATTATCCGAAAATTGTAAGTGATCCATTAGTACAAGAATCCATGCTTCCTGGGGGTTCCTTTCTGATTTGAAATATTTTGGTAACCCAATCAAAGGGGATGCGTGATGTGTGGATTTTCCCATGCAGTTTAATGTAATGTGGTATAGATGAGACAAAGAAAAAGGTTCTCTCAAGGGAGGTACATGGTGAAACTACGATTAACCCAATGTGAACGAGGACCATAGAAATCCACACCATACCACATATTCCCAAGAGTAATATAGGCTAAAAAGACATAGTGGTTATTCCCACTCAAATGAGGACATCAGGGCGTTCCACAGTTTACCATCATGTGGGATGCGATAGAACTCTGTTTAAGGTCATAAAACTTAGACCACAAGGAAGAAATGTGTATCAGTGGAACCATAATGTAACCTGATGTAAATGATGATCCAAAAGACCCATGCCACACTACAAACCCTTTAGGGAAAACCCACACATAGTTTAAGGTATAAAGGCTTGGACCATATAAAGGTGCAATTCTTCCATATTGGAGAAAGACCCTATCTGGACACGTAAGCCCATGTGAACAATGATCTTTTTGAGAAACAAGGAGTGGAGAGGATCCTCACAGAATAGGGAAGTGGATGTGTAGAGTCAAGGATGACCCCACTACATCTGTCTACCATGTCAACGTGCAAAGGTGCACAGAGGAATAATAACAAAGGTGTTGATGTTTTACCTGGACATGAGGATATGAAAAGGGGTTTGAATCACATCGTCTAGTATTTGGGACAAAATGGGGGTGGCTTAGTGATGGATAATTACTACTAACCATTTTCAAGACATAGTATCCATATCATGTAGCATGGGATGGAAGAAAACAGATGAGGGTCGATGGATGACTAAATACAAAAACATGGGACCAAACACAAAATGTAATTCAAGATCTTCTAGGGCGTTGAACCATAATGGTAGTCGAGCCATAATTCCAAGAATACACATAGTTTTGGGTTCCTTTGGATGTGAAATATGTTGGAGACAGAAATAATGGGGCACATGAGGCATAGATATGGAATGAGAGCATTTCCATGAAGAATCCAACACTCTAAGTCCTACACCACAACACATCTGAGAACATTTATGAGGCATAACAATGGTCAAGGGATTAAATTAATGGAATATGACTTAAGAAGGAGAGTGGAAGGAAGAATCAAAATATGTTGGTAAACTTGGGGCTGGACCCCAAGATAAAATGTATGGGTGTTCTTATATATCCCACAAATATGGGAATCAAGTCATACAATGTTCTTGAATTTCAATGTAGTTTTACGTCATGTGATAAGGACGTTGGGGTGAATTGTACTGCAAAGAGGATGTGCATTGTGTGGTAAAAAAACCCAGCTTGAATGAGGAAAACAGGGATACACAACACACCACACACTCCAAGGAGATAACTCATGCCAAAGGGGCCAATAGGATGGGAGAACATGAGAAACCTGGGGGATGGACCTGAGGAGAAAATGTCCACGAATCGCTACATATCCCATAATTATCGGAACAACTCCATACATAGTTCTTGAATGCTGTGAATTTTGATGTCATTTGGTAAGGACAAAAGAAAATTTTAACATCATCTGGTATGAGGTAGTTTTGGTGCCATTCAAAAAAATAGAACTTTCATTTTATGGTCATGCAGAAAGAAACATAGATTCTATATAGTTTAATGTTTTTATAGAATGAAACATTAGTTTAAAATCGTGTTTGATAAGAGATATATTAGTTTAAGGTCATATAACTTAGACCATAAATTCCCAGTTTAATGTCATGCATGTCGGATATACCCTTGCAGTTTATCATCATGCAGTGGGTATGAGGGTGCTGCGTGGTTTATTTTCAGGTGACTAAGAAATGTGCATCCTAAAGGGGAAATGCGTGGTGTGGTAAATATCCTGATGTTAATGAGTACCAAGGAGATCTTAATCACACCACACTTTCTCAAAGGGGAACCCAGACCAAAAGGGGTCCAAAAGGGTGAATCGAAAATTCTATGGATGGGCCCAAAGATAGGGTGTCCAGGTGTCACTATGTATCCTACGAGGGCAAGAATCAATCCACATGTAGTTCTTAAACTTAGTGCAGTTTAAGTTTATGCATGAATTATGTGATAAAAGTGGAGATCTACGAGGGATGCACATGGTGAAATAATTGTATGCCATATGTGGATGAGGACGAAAGAGGTATTATATTACACCATGTGATCCAAGAAAAGAACTCAGGACAAAGGACCAAATGGATAAAGAATCCATGGAAACATGGGGGCTGAAACCAAATAGAACATTTCTGGGCGTTGCTACAAATTCCATAAGGATTGAAATACAGACATACTTAGCTCTTGAATGTTAAGCAGTATAACGTCATGTGGTAAGGGTGAATGAAAGATAGATGAATTCCCTTGGGGGGGGGGGTACATGGTGTGGTTGTTGAAAACCTAAAGTGAATGTTGGCCAAGGGGGTATTATATCACACCATGTGAAATCCATAGAGAGAACTAAGGCTAAAGGGCCAATGGGATAAAGTGTTTTGTGGAACCTGTGGAGAGACCTAAAGAAAAAATATTCATACATTTTTACATATCCTATGAGGGAAAGAGTCGTGATACACATAGTTCTTAAATGATGCACAGTTTCATATGATTCAGTAAGGAAGAATAAATAGTTTAACATCATGTGGGATAGAGGGTCTTGTAGTTTAACATCATGTGGGATGATGATGCTTGGCATTTTTACATCATTCATTCAGAAATAGTTTGAGAAGTTTAACTTCATGTAGAATGAAATAGTTCTTAGTTTAAGTTTGTAGAGCTTAGAACATAATGACTATGTTTACAATTTTCAATTTATCATCATTCTGGATGATAGATTATTAACTTGAAATATTGCTTGAGGAACTTGGCCTTTGTGGGAGGAGTGGTTCACTCACACTCCATGGTGACCAAAGAGTATGAACCATTTGGATAAACATTGTTTATGATGTACGGTCCCTCCCATTTGGGCTCTAACATTGGTGGCTTCCTTCAAGGTATCATCAGTGTCCTAAGATCCAATACCATGACACCCAGGGGGGAAGTTTTAGAGATGAAATTTCTTATTGAATGATTTGGATATCTTGTTTTGGTGACTTTTTAGGTTGTGCAAGGCCTAGATCCTATTCTTATTGAGGGATTTTGGCTCCGCCAGACAAAGTTTTTCTACTTTTTCCGATTCCTTCTAATCATAGGAAACCTTACAAAGTGATGAAAACTGAATCTCGATTGGTAGGACTACTTGTAACACCCCAAGCTTCCACGGTGCGTTTCCCTTTGAATAATACTATAGCTTGCGTTGTACACAACTTTGAGTTCTAGCACACCACGACCAATCAAACTAGTCGTTATGAATAGTAATACCCACTTTTTAAAATTTTATAAATTCTATTTTTCAAAATGGAATTCATTTTTTGATTCATAATATCAAAATTGGCTTTGGGTGAATTTTTGGTATTTGTCTGAAAACATTCAATTTTTGATGAATAGTGAAAAACACTACGTTATTGTTTAAAACCGACTTTTTATTTAAATAATTAGTTATTTTATTTATAATTTATTGGGTAAAAATAGATAGATAATACCTATATATTTTCAATGTAATTAATTAGATTCATTTTATAATAATATATATATATATATATAATTTTATTGAACTTTTTATCGTATTTTACCCACCTTCTAGGCGCATTTTCAAACTTGCATAAAAGGTAATTTTACCGCTTCTGTGAATTGACTTTAAAAAAATTATAGAGAAATGGTTGACATCATTAGGTAAAATATAGTTCAATAAGATGAAAATAATTTATGGTGAATAGTACCTTTTGACTTTTATTTACCATGGTTAAAAGTAAATAGGGTAATTAAAGGTAAAAATGATATTATAATTACCCTAACACATGTCCTAATTCTATTGGATAAGTGTATTTTGACCACAATCAACCTTAGAAATAAAATATGATCCTTTTGGTCCACTTGTATTAGATTAGGACTTTTATTATTATTCTATTTAAAGAATAGTTAAAAGTGTTAAATTTAAATTTAAATTACTAAAATATATTTAATATAGGTTTATAAAAAAGATAAATTTTACTATAAATATTAATTATAAATGTAAAACAATTTCCTACAAATTGGTATTTTATTTATAAATTTGAGTCATTGAATAATTAAAATTATTTATGACACGCGAATGATGGAGTAATTACATTATTAATGAAATACTAAAATAATGGATATTATAAATATCTAAATAAGTATATTTTATGACTTTTGATGAATTACACTAATTTTATAGGATAATATGACATGTTAGGGTTGATGAAAAGAATTTTTTTTGAAGTAATCAAGTTTTTAGGAATTAAAAAAATCAAATACTAAATAGTGTCAAAATTGACATAAATGAGTTTTTAAAACAAAAACAATATTAATAAATGATATAATAGTAATAAAAATATAATTTTCGGCCAAAGGACTTATATAATAATATATATGCCATTAATGAACCACTTGGGGTTCCCTTGGCATTTTATTGTAAGATTATTAACCATATAATATAAAGATACAAGGAGACATGGTAAATGTTAAACTATTTAACCAAGAGTTAAATCTAAATGATAAGTTAAATATGGTGACCTAAAACTATCTAAAACCTATTGGTTGAGAGTTTTTTGACCCATCCCCACATTAGTCTCGAAATAAATTATTTTAGAGACTTTATAAATCTAATATGATTGAATAATAAATTAATATATCATGTTTTTCTTAAAGTGGCCCTCACCTCTCTTATAAAAGAGTACTTCTCCATCTCTAAAAATAACACCTCCAAAGCCATTTGGATCTGCCAATACCTGCTAAAATATCCTCCGAATAACCCTAAATTTTACCTAGAGGCCTTACTTTGATCAGAAATCCAACTTATGGAGCCCTTTTGATCCACTCAAAAGAAAACACCCGAAGAAGAGGTAATAATTTCACCACAATTTTTCAAAGTTTTTTTCTTCTTTCACTTACTATTTATTTGTTGTTTCCATAAAAAATAGTAACTCTAGTAACTTATAAATATTTTTATGTTATTATAAATATGGTACAACCATATTCATTATTCTATCCATCCTATGCATGACATGTCACCATATGTGCGTACATACGGCTTACCGTCTGCACGTCGTGGTGTAGTTTGTTATTCAAACACTTCATTATTTGGATTGGTATAATAATTTGTATAACTTATGTAAATAATAAATATAACATGTTAATTATTCTCTATATATAATATACCATCCAATTACATACAATTTCACCATCAATATAATGATATTGTCGCTCATGCGTACATACAGATTACCATCTCCACGAACACAATAATATTCATTCCCCATCGCAATCATTCTAGAATAATTTTTATTTTCTGATTAAAAATTATTTTTAAGAACTTAATATCATTTTGGATATGAATATAATATATCCTATCCATAACAAACATGGCTTATATAACCAGGAATGTAAAGGAAAATGAATCAGTTAACACCCGAAACAATGATAGTACTGAAATATTATTAACAAAGCAATATTAGAAGATCATATATGATATCATATTTATGTATTTGGTTCTTTTATAATTTAATAAAAATTGTTTTACTATTATACAGGAGTTTAACATACCCCCGATCAAGGAAAAGTACGAGGTAAGGGTTAATTCTACAATCTCTTCATTATCCGAGGTTGTTTATATGTGAGTATCTAGTGCTTCATCTTTATCATCCACATTCGTGTTTCTTAAAAATGTATTTCCAAACATTTTTATTAATTTTTAGACTATGTCTTAAAGTCATTAATACCATTTTTTCACTTTATATAAAATTTTTATAAAGGAATCATTTCTTTGTTTTCCAAACAAGTTCCTTTATGAACTTTTCGACAAAATTATGGAAAGAATGTTTTTTAACTTATACAGCAGGTGCCGCTATTTTCTACCATTATAACACCATCGAAGCTTCCCATAAAATATTATAATAATATTTTGAAAATAAATTTCATCTTTTAAAATTACCAGAATTTTAAATGATTTCAAAATATAAATAGATATTTCTCTCAAATAGTTTTGATTTCATCTAGGTCAACATCCTTTGTTGGATTTTATACTTATTTGAAGTTGATTTATTATGATACAATCTTCTGTATTGTATTGAAGGTTTTGTGATATGTTTGACTGTGGATGTGATATTTTTATACCATTCATGGTTTATGATTAAATAAATGAAATTTAGTATGCTAGTTTTAATAAAAATGTTTATGTTATGTTTCAACATTTTTATATGAAGAATGCATTGGACTTATTAAGTAATGGGTGGAGCCCCTATAGATCCTCGATGCATCAGTAGGTCTCATAAGAAAACTAGTTTCTTGGCACAAGGCCATGAAAAAATCTTATTTGTATTCTTGTCACGAAGCCTTGACTATGTGGTTATGACCTCTGAAATTATGTGTTCCATCATTATGAAATTAGATATTGATATTTCATGTGATTATTTGACTAGTAGAATATCGA
The DNA here is from genome assembly GCA_963277665.1 of Viscum album. Lineage (NCBI taxonomy): Eukaryota > Viridiplantae > Streptophyta > Magnoliopsida > Santalales > Viscaceae > Viscum > Viscum album. Next base: position 72,979,591 of record OY728140.1, read on the forward strand.
TGTGAATATGTAAATGACATTTTTCGATTTATTTTTTCCATATTATGCTGAAGTTTATGTTTAAAAGGATTGTGTTTTAGTCATATATTTTTACTTTAATGTTTATTCTTATTTATGAAAGTTTCTGCTATATTGTTATCTATAATGATCATCTGAGATCAACCCTTTCTATGTTTTATTTTTCCTAGGATGTGAATAAGTGTTTTACGGTTGACTTGCAGGGATAGGCTAAGGGATATAAGTGTGTTCAAAGTGGAACAACTTTTTTGTTGTTTTTTTCTCAATATGTAATGTAACACTTATTTATGAATATAGTACTTCCAAGGATACTAAACTTATCGATGTTTAGAGGCATGATCTCTTGTGATCATGCCAATGTTATGTAATAATGCACCGACTCTGGGTAACTAGGGTTAGGGCATTATAGTTGGTATCCGAGGAAGTTTAGTACTAACCTTGGAAACTTGATTTCGAAAAACTCTGATTATAGAACATTACCCTAAGATAGAATTTGGGGATTAATATAGAATAACTTTCTATAATTTTGGTAATGTAGAGATTTTGTGAGTTTTCAAAGCAATACATCTCTGTCTAGATACAAGCAGGTAGAGGCGGCTCTAACACAGATTTACCTAGGAGTGAAAACTTCGACAACTATCCTTACTGAACTCATGGTTACGACACTCTTAGGGGATATGCTTAGGATAATTCACATTTTCTATAAAAACCACTATGAATGATTTATGAGTATATATATCCTCCTTGAAAACATTTTTACGATTATGGATTATATCCATAAACGGTTCAATTTATGTTAAGTGTTTTACAAGTTCGAAATTATGTATTGCGATTCAAAAAATAATCTATTGTATGCCATTATTTAAAAATGGAACCTAGTGGACGGAATGAAAATTTTCTCAATGCACGAATCCATGTAGGTATTTTCCTCCTACTGAAGATAATTATAGTGGAGCTGGTGATGCAATTGGTGCGGATCATCTTATAACTATACTGGGACAACTCACTTAGGTTATGAATAATATCCTTACCCATATAGAGCACCCTGATCCACAACGCAATGGATCAACATTAGAATGATTCATAAAGAAACAACCACCAACATTCAATGGGAATACAAATCTATTTTTAGGTGAGCAATGGATAAGTTCCTTAGAGAAAATATTTCATGCTTTCAGGAGTTGCGAAAGGAAAAAAGTTTTCATGGTAGTTTATTGCCTCACGGGAGATGCAGATCAAAGGTGGTCATTTATTCAAAACACAAAGGAGGATGAAGAAGTATCAAATATGTAATATAGGGAGTTTAAATAGATTTTCTAAGAAAAATAATTTTTCTCGTGACTATCGACCAGATTTGGAAAGGCAATTGTTGAGTTTGAGGCAAAGGGAGGATGAAAATATCGCAATGTATGGGGATAAAATTAAAAGGTTAGAAAGGCGTGAAGATGATTATATACGTAACCCAAGGAGTAAAATTTACCGATTCATGGATGGTTTAAGACCATTTCTCCATCGAGATTTAGTCTCACAATCCTTCTCATCGTACAAAGATATTGTCTCATGTGATATCAAGACAGAAAAGAAATTATCTAAGTCTTATTACTTTAATGAAAAGCAAGAGAAGAAGAAATATGTTGAACACTATGGAAATGGAAATAAGGGGGAAAAGGGGAAATTTTAATATCCATCATGCGGTAAATGTGGGAAGAAACACCCTGATACTTGCCTGAAGGTAATGGGAGTTTTTTACACGTGTGGTAAAAAAGGCCACCAAGATCATGATTGCAACAGAAAGAAAGAGGATGTCGATATTGAATGCTAAAATTGTAGAGAAAACGAGCATTATGAAAATGAATGTCCTAAGCACCATGTAATCTTACCTCAAAAAATGAAAAGGGATCAAGGACAAGCTTATGTGATCAACATTGCTAAGTTTGAAGCTTCAAAAGATATTGTGGCGGGCAATTTAATGGTTTCTTCAAGTTTAGCCAATGCTTTATTTGATTTTGGGTCAGCACATTGTTTCATATCTTCCCAATTTGCTAAGAAAATTTGATATTTCTAATTTGATTTAACAAGGGAGTTGTCAGTCAAAACACCTAAGGGAAGTATCATTGCAAAATTTTTTGTGAATCAATTCCCAATAGGGTATATAAATTTTCTTTATCTGCAGATCTCATATTCATACCCATGATTGAATTTGAAATAATCCTCGAAATTTATTGGATTTTAGACCACGATGAAGGAATTTTTTTTAATAAGAAGGAGGTTACAATTTTCGATGATGATGAGGAGTACCTTATATTTAGAGTAGAAGTGTCACCACCTGATTCTTATCTAGATCCACCCCCAGTAGCTCTAATAAACTCAATTACTAGAGAGGGAGAGAATGAAATAACTATGGGTGAGGAAAATAATGTACAAAAAGAGGGCATACCTATTGTACAAGAATATGTTGATGTGTTTCCCAAGGATTTACCTAGACATTCTCCAGAACAAGAAATTGAGTTTTCCATTGATTTAATTCCTGGTTCAAGGCCCATATCGAAGAACCCAAATAGAATCGCCACTGTGGAATTTTTGGAACTAAAGAAAAAACAATAGGAATTGAGTAATTAAGGATTTATTCTCCCTAGTGTTTCTCCATGGGGATCCCCCGTTCTTTTTCTAAGAATAAATATGGATCTATGAAGTTTTGCATTGACTACAGGGAGATCAATGCTATTATAATAAAGAACATGTATCCCCTACCTCTCATTGATGATTTATTTGATCAAATTCATGGAGATCAATATTTTTCAATTATTGACCATCCATCTAGATATCATTAGTTTTGTGTGAAGAAATACAACATTCGAAAGACAACATTTCGAACAAGGTACGAGCATTATGAGTTTACAGTAATTCCTTTTGGACTGACAAATGCACCCTCTATTTTCATGGATCTAATAAATATAGTTTTCAAGGAATGTCTTTATGACATCTTAGTTGTATTTATTGATGATATCTTTTTATAATCCAAAAGATACAAAGATCCTGAAAATCAATCGTGCATTATTCTAAAGACTCTTTGAATAAATTAATTATATGGGAAGTTTAGCAAGTGTGAATTCTGGATTTTTGAGATTACTTTTCAATGCCATATTTTCTCTAAGGATGGAATCTATATTGATTCTTTAAAGACCAAGGCAATACAAGAATGGCCAGCACCAGAGATTATAACTGAGGTACATAGATTTAATGGTTTGGAAGGTTATTATTGGCTACTTGTCCAGAATTGTTCCTGATTTTCTAACCCATTAACCAAGATCACGCGTAAAAGGATTAAATATTTTGTACAAAAGAGTGTGATGAATGTTTTTTAGAACTATAGAGAAGATTAGTTAATGCTCCAATATTGACTCTACCATCGGGGAATGATGGGTTTTTTATTTATATCGATGCTTCAAAGAAAGTACTTAGTTGTGTTCTTTTGAAAAATGATAGAGTCACTGCCTCTGCATCACAGAAACTAAAACATCATGAAAAAAACTATCCCACTCGTGATCTTGAGTTATCAGCTGTAATATTTTATTTGATGATTTGGATACACTATCTATAAGGTGAAAATATGAGATATATACCGATCATAAGAGTTTGAAGTATATTTTATCACAGAAAGAAATCAACATGAGGCAAAGGAGATGGCTTGAACTACTCAAGGATTATGATTTCACTATAAACTTCCACCCAGGGAAGGATAATATGGTGGCAGGTTCTTTGAGTAGAAAGGATCATGGAGTTTTGTACAAGATGATAGTTGAAAGGGATACTATGTTCATGGATCTAGTAAAGAAGGATATAGTAATTATCATAGAAGGCGAAACATCATTATTTCATCAAATGGTTCCCAAACCTACTTTACTAGAAACGATAAAAAGTTCTCAGCCTGATGATGAGGAGTTTCAAAAAAAAATTAAAGCTATGAATGATGGGAGATTGATCGACTTCATAACTGAAGATTGAATTTTGAAATTTGGGAAGAGGCTTTGTGTTCCTAAAATACCTGATCTGAAAAGGGAATTATTGGATGAAGCTCATAGCCCCAATTTCTCTATAAACCCTAGTACCACTAATATGTATAGATATTTGAAAAATCATCTTTAGTGGGACAAAATGAGAAGGGGGATTGCTGATTATGTGTCAAGATGTATGGTTTGGCAACAGGTTATGTCTGGAAGACAACATCTTGGAGGAGCCATGCAACCTACTCCTATACATGAGTGGAAATGGGATGATATTATGATAGTATTTTCCATGGGCCTACTAAAGACTCCTAGAGGAAATGATGCAATATGGGTCATTGCTGATCGTCTTACAAAGTCATCAAATTTTCCGGATACAAGAGAAGATTTACCACCAGAACATTTATAAAGACTATATATTAATGAATTTGTAATATTTCATGGAGTACCCCTACTGATTGTTTCTTATCGCGATCCATGTTTTACATCAAGATTCTAGAAAAGTTTTCAGAAGGACCTAGATACCGAAATTTGTTTGCACACTGCATACCACCATCAATATAATGGACAATTAGAAAGAACTATTAAAACCTTAGAAGACATGTTGAGATCTTTCTCACTTGACTTTCAAGGTATGTGGGATCAATATTTACCTCTGGTAGAATTTTCCTATAACAATAGCTTCCATTCCAGTATTCATATGGCACCATATGAAGCGTTATATGGAAAGATATGTCGCACACCAAATTGTTGGGATGATGTTGGTGAATGAAAACTCATTGGCCCAGAACATGTTTAGGAAATAATGGAAAAGGTGAATATTATCCAAACCCACATGAAAGCAGCTCAAAATTGGAAAAAGAGCTATGCCGATAACCGAAAGAAGGATTTGGAATTTCAAGTAGGTGGTCATATTTTCTTGAAGGTATCTCCATGGATGGTTGTTGTACAATTTAGTAAGAATGGTAAATTAAGTCCTAGGTACATCAGAGCTTTCGAAATTCTAGAACGAATTGGAGTTGTAGCTTACTGTTTGGAAATCCCTCCAAGTCTCTCCAAAGTTCATGATGTGTTCCACGTATCACTATTGAGAAAATGCATGTCTGACCCTATGCATGTACCCACCTATGAAGAAATAGAACTGGAACCCAATCTATATTATAGTGAAGATCCTGTCAAGATTTTTGATACTAGAGAATAAGTGCTGAGAAACCGAACGACTCATCTGGTAAAAGTTCTATGGAGAAACCATAAGATGGAAGAGGCAACGTGGAAACCCGAGGAACATATGATGTATAACCAAACGATTCTTTTTATGCAGTAGTATTCTAGAAATTTTGAGGAAAAAATTATTTTATGGAGGGAATAATGTAACACCCCAAGCTTCCATGGTACATTTCCTTTTAAATAATACAATAGCTTGCATTGTACGTAACTTTGAGTTCAAGCACACCACGACCAATCAAACTAGATGTTATAAATAGTAAAACCCACTTTTTGAAATTTTATAAATTTTATTTTTCAAAATGGACTTCATTTTTTGATTTGGAATATAAAAATTATCTTAAGGTGAATTTTTTGTATTTTTCTAAAAACATTCATTTTTTGATGAATAGTGAAAAACACTGCGTTATTGTTTGAAACTGAATTTTTATTAAAATAATTTTTATTTTATTTAAATTTATATTAGGTAAAAATAGATTCATAATACATATATATGTTCAATTTAATTCATTGGAGCCATTTTATAATAATATTAGGTATATAAATATTTATTGAACTTTTTACCGTCTTTTACCCCCTTCTTGGTGCATTTGGAAATTAGCACAAAAAGTAATTTTACTGCTTCTGTGAATTAAATTTAAAAAATCCTAGAGAAATTTTTGACATAAGTATGTAAAATTTGGTTCAATAAGTTGCAAATATTTTTTGGCGTATAGTAACTTTTGACTTTTATTTACCTTGGTTAAAAGTAAATAGGGTAATTAAAGGTAAAAATCATATTCTAATTATCCAAAAACATGTTTTAATTATATTTAATAAGTGTATTTAGACCAATATCACCCTTAGTAATTAAATATGATTCTTTTGGTCCACTGGACTAGATTAGGACATTTATTATTATTCTATTTAAAGAAAAGTTAAAAGTGTCAAATTCAACTTTTAATAACTAAGACATTTTAATATAAGGTTATACATAAGACAAATTCAAATATAAATATTAATTAGAAAGATAAAAATATTTAATATATATTGGTATTTTATTTATAATTTTTATACATAAAATATCTAAAGTTGTTTATGACCAAATGATGGTGCACTAATTACCTTATTAATGAAAGATTAAAATAATTGAAATTATAAATATTTAAATAAATTTAATTTAAGGATTTTGATTAACTAAAAGAATTTTATTTGTTAATATGTCATTTTAGGGTTGATTAAATGAATTTTTTTCAAATTAATCAGGTTTTTAGGACTTTAACAAAAATATAATACTAAATAGTGTCAAAATTGACATAAATGTGATTTTAAAACAAATACTATATTATTAAATGGTATAATAGTCCTAAAAAGATAAGGATTGGCCAAAGGACTTGTATTATAATATATATGTCATTAATTAACTACTTGGGGTTCTATTGACATTTTATTGTACGTTTATTAACCATATAATATATAGATACAAGGAGACATGGTAAATGTTAAACTATTTAACCAAGAGTTAAATCTTTAAGATAAGGTTAATATGGTGACCTAAACCTATCTAAAACCTATTTGTTGAGATGTTTTCCACCTATACACACCTTATCCTAAAAATAACTCATTTTGGAGGCATTATAAACCTAATATTATTGTATAATTAATTAATATATCAATCTTTTTCTAAAGTGACCCTCACCTCTCTTATAAAAGTGTACTTCCCCTTCTCCCAAAATCACACCTACAAAGCCATTTGGCTCTGCCAAACCCTGCTTAAATATCAACAAAACTACCCTAACGTCGACATATTAGACTTACATTGATCATAAATCCATCCTATTGTTCCCTTTTGATCAACTCAAAAAAATCACTCAGAGAAGAGGTAATAATTTCACCACCATTTTTCAATGTTCTTTTCTTCATCCATTTTATCTTTCTTTGTTGTTTCCATAAAATAATAGTAACTCCAGTACCTTATAAATAATATTAGGTTATTATAAATATGGTACAACAATATTCACTATTATATCCATCCTATGAATGGTATGTCACCATATGTGTGTATGTACGACTTAACATCTCCACGCCATGGTGTAGTTTGTTATTAAAACACTTGATTATTTGGATGGGTATAATAATGATTATAGATAATGTAAATAATAAATATAACACCTTAATTATTTTTTTATATGATATATCATCCAATTACATAATATTTCATCATTAATATAATGATATTGTTGCTTGTGCATATGTACGGATTACAGTCTCCACGAACGCGATGAGATTCATTCCCCATCGTAATTATTCAAGAATAATTTTCATTTAATTATTAAAAATAATTTTTGAGAACATAATATATTTTTTGATATTAATTAATTACATCATATCTTTAACAAACATGCCTTATGTAACCAATCATATAAAGAAAAACGAATCAGTTAACACCAGAAACAATGATACTACTGAAATATTATTAACAAAGAAATATTAGAAGATCATATATGATATCAAATTTTTGTATTTGGTTCTTGTATAATTTAATAAAAATTATTTAACTATTATACAGGATGTTAACATACCCTCAATCAAGGAAAATCACAATTTAAGGGTTAATTCTACAATCTCTTCATTATCAAAGGATGTTTATTCGAGAGTATCTACTACGACCTCGTTATCATCCACATCTGTGTTTCTTAAAAATGTATTTCAAAATTTTTTTTCTAATTCCTAGACTATGGGTTAAAGTAATTAATACCCTTTTTTGAATTATTATATAATGTTTATAAAGGAATCTTTCTGTCGTTTTCTAAACATTGTTTTTATGATCTTTTCAATAAAATTAAGGAAAGAATGTTTTTTTAACTTATACGGTGGGTGAATGTATTTTCTGTCATTATAACACCTTCAAAGCTTCCCTAACAAGAATATAAGAATATTTTGAAAATAAATGTTTTCTTTTAAAATTACATGAATTTTAAATGATTTCAAAATACAAAGAGATATTTCTCTCAAATAGTTTTTATTTCATATATGTCAATATTATTTATTAGATTTTACGCTTGTTTGAGGTTAATTTATTATGATACAATCATCCATATTGTATTGAAGGTTTTGTGATATGTTTGACTGTGGATGTGATATTTTTATACCATTCATGGTTTATGGTTAAATTACTTAGAATTCGTATGCTAGTTTTAATATGAATGTTTATGTTATGTTTCAACCTTATCATATGAGGAATGCATTGGAATTTGTAAGTGATGGGAGGATCTTTCTAAAGCTCCTCGATGCATCAGTAGGTCTTATGAGACAAGCTAGTGTCTTGGAACAAGTCATTGACAAAATATTATTGGTATCTTGGTACGATGCCTTGACTATGTGGTTATTATGTCCGACATTATGCATTCCTTCATTATGAAATTGGCTATTGACATTGCATGAGATTATTCGACTTGTAGAATATCCATGTAAATTATTAAATAGAATTATTCGATTTATATTTTCTATATTATGATGAACTTAATGTTTAAAAGGATTATTTTTTAGTCTTAAACATTTCATTTAATGTTTTTTCTTATTTATGAATGTTTCGGCAATATTCTTATCCTTACTGAGCATCTCAGCTCACCCCTTTATATGTTTTATTTTTCCTAAGATGTAAAGAAGTATTTAATGGTTGACCTATAGGGATAGTCTAAGGGATATAAGTGTGTTCCAAGGGGAAAAAATGTTTTTGATGTTTTTATCTCATGATGTAATGTAAAACTTATGTATGAATTTAGTACTTCTAGGGATACTAAACTCATCTGTCTTTTGATACATGATCTATTATGATCATTCCAATGTTATGTAAAATGCACAGACTCTGGGTAACTAGGGTTGGGGAATTACACTACTTCTGTTCCATACACCAGAGAATTTGGGTTTACCTAGGTGGAATTTTGAGTCATTTTTTGATAATCTTAGAGAGCATTGGGAATCTTGTCTAGTGAAGTGTTATTATTCTAACCAAATATATTTTTAAAAACATTATATAAGGTCTTTTTTAACACCTCAATCTATTCATTCACCTATGCATGGTAGTGATTAGTGTGGTTGGACCAGATGTTGTACTTAGTGTACAATTTCTTCTGCTCAGCATCTCAAGAATTGGTTCCATTATTGGTGATTATAGCGTGAGGAACTCAAAATTGAGAGATGAATTTAGATCTCACGAAATCAATGATAGAATGGACCTTTACTTCCGTGATCAAAATCATTTACGCTTACAAAGAGAAGAAATCAGTGATGGTTAGAATGAATGGGCACTTGTGAGATGTTGCTGGTGGATATAGTCCCATGACATCAAGTCCCCTGACCACAAAGGGATAATAGTACATGGTAGTGTGGAGGGACTCTGGTGGTGGACACACAAAAAGTTTCATGGGTCTGACACTTGTAACACCTCTTCGAAAACTCAATGCAGTCCTAGACCATAGTGGTCGAAAGGTATTCCTACCTTCGAATCTTGAGGGGGGCCTCAAACTGGTCTGATGACCTCTTCAAGAACTAGAATAGACTTCCACATGACCTAGTGAACCTCATATACCTGAATTAAATGGAATAGGATTCTATCAAACCCACATCTTTGGAGGATCTTCTCACAGGTGGGAAAACTCTGGAGGGTAAAATTTACTCTATGCCAACAGATTCACTCATGTTCTTATCTATATGTGAGAGGATTTCCATGTTGGAGGAACTAGACAAAAGGAGTTTTCCATCCAAGGGTTTTTTCAATTTCACTAGGGGGGAATGGAGGTCCTGGTGTGTAAAACTTGGTGGTAAGGTTGCCTACCTTCTATATATCATCATCATCCCAAGTGACAGGATCGATGATGCTTCGATGTGGCACATGTATGATCAAATAAACATTATCTGGCTCCGAGAGATATGTATTAATGTTAGCCAAGGTATCAGCTCAACCAATCTATTTTTGAGAAACATGAATGATTTCATGATGAGATGGGAACTGGTCCATCAATTAGGGAGTGCGCTCTAATAGGGGAAGATGTTTTGGATTTCTAAAAACATAGTCATCAATGATCTTCTTGATGTCTAACTTGAACCCACCCTTCACTTGAAGCTAGGAACATCAACCGTGAGGGCCAATTTGAGACTAGTTATAAGAGGCTAATACTCGACCTCGTTGTTGGTGAAACCTTCTCACAATAAGAATGAAATGGGAAAAACAACCTGTGTAGGTGTGATGAAGATGATGCCCTGGCCTACTCTATTGAGCCCGAGATCACTGAGTCCCCTATTGTTTGGACTTCATGAGGCACCATCAAAGTGCATCTTCCAACACGGAAAAGCCCGATCCACTATGAGGATTGACTCATCAAGAAAATCAAGATCTAAAGACTGGTCTATGGGGGTCAGATTTGCATCCAAAAAATCTACCAACACGTGACCCTTGACAACTTTCTATATAACTAACATGATGTCGAACTATGGAAGGATCAATTCCCAGTAATCTAAATGGCCTATCAACATAGGATAGTTCCAAATATATTTCAACAGATCTACATGGGACACTTACTGTATCTCATGATGTTGTAGATAATGCTGCAACTTCTACATTGTAAAAACTGGTGTGGGGAAACTCTTCTCGATAGAGGAATACCTGGTCTCGATATTGAAGATTATGCATCTAAGATACCATAAACTATTCTATGTCTCCTAATTATTCTATTGAGAGATAAGGGAACTAATGGACCATTCTTGGGAAGCCATATAAAGGAACAAAAACTTTCTAGAAATGAGTGGCATCATAACTGGAGGATCCAACATATACTACTTGATTTCTTCAAAAGTGGTTGGTCGTCCCTTATCCCAATCATATACAGTACCATTATACATATGTATGGAAAAGATATTACACCTTCTGTACATCTTCTCAATGAATCGGCATATATAGGCTATGTGTCCTTGAAAACCTCAAAGCTCTAAAAGGTTTCTCAAAGGAGGCATCTAACTGATAGCTTTGATTTTCTCTAGATCGATCTCGATGCCTATATATTTGATGACAAAGATGTGGAAGATTTTTGAGGAAACCATAAAGGCACACTTCAAAGGGTTCATGAGTGGAGGAAGTCGAACAATTTTTCAATGTCTTTGAGATGGTCCTGATGCTAGTGGTATTTGACCACCAAATCATCCACTTAGCATTCCATCAATGTACCAAGGATTCGCTTGAATATGAGGTGCATAGAATGATAATAGGTGGATCCAAAATTCTTCAAACCAAATGGCATTACCTGATAACAAAAAGTACCTTATGGTTCCATGAAGGTGGTGGATTCTTCATCCTTGGGGGCCATTCAGATCTGATTATATCCATAATATCCATTCATGAAGGAGAGGGGCTAAAAGCTTATAGTGTATTTAATCAATAGATATATCATAGGAAGGGGAAAATCATACATCTAAATGTGACAGTTGAGATCTTGAAATTCGATGCAGACTCTGATATGTCTATTCTTCTTCATTAAGGTAATGACTTGGGCTATCCATCTAGGATATAGGACTTCCTTGATGAAGTTGGATTTGATGAGATTATCAACTTTGGCCTCAACCATGGCATTGTGAGAAGGGTGCATCTTTGTGGGAGGCTACTTGAACTCAGGATTACTTATTGGGAGACCAAGGTGGTGGATGGAGTCATGAGGAGCTAGTTCTGGGATATCATCAATGCCCCTAGAAAATACATCATGATTCTACTTTAGGAAGCCAACATTCTGTTTTTGTTCCTCGATAGGCATATCTATGCTGATTAGTGTTGGACTCAGGTCTGTCTCAAAACCGTGATTCACTTGTACCAACTCATCGATAGTGGTAGATACACCGTATTTGAATACAAGAGGAGCATCTTTAAAATCCACTTCATTGTCTAAGTTTAGAGGATCATCAAAAGGAGGCAATTCATCCATGTAATCTGACCCTAGAAGAATGATGGTACAAGACCAATAAGTGGTGGGATCTTCACTAAGGGACCCCTGCACTGCTGCTACCATGGAGACGAAAGATGTCAACCCAATTCCACTTTGACATTGACCTAAGGGGCAATGCTTGATAATGTTAAAGAGTTGTGGCACGTCGGCTTGAGTTAGTTAAATCTGGCATGGTGGAACAAGAAATACTGGCATATTGTTGTTTCTATGGGGTGAATGTCCTGATACCTTATAGGGGTAAGGGGCTCTAGAATCAGTTGATTCTGATTCATGTTGGAGTAAAACGTGATCTTCTAGAATTCCTTGTACCTAGGAGTGAGATTACCCATTTTCATCAAAACAACAATGTAGTGTCCCATCTATGATGTTTTGGCCTCCAATCGGTGATTCAACAGGATGAATACATCATCCAAGTCTTCCCACATGTCATCTGAAGGAGTAGTGTGCTCAATCTAATTAGTTTGAACTTGCATGCCCCTACTCTTGTAGTAGTCGATATCTAAATAACGGGATTTACAAGAGGAAAAAGGAGACACATAAACCTATGTAAAACCCACTATACCATTGAGGGAGTACTTCAGGCATTGGTTATATGAGTATAGAACTTCTGCATGTAGATAGAGCCAGGCCCTACCCATCAGTGCGTTATAGGAAGTACATTGTGAGAAAACCATGAATTTGGTATTGGCAATTAGGACACCAAAATGGATTTTTAGATGGGTTATTCTGCATGAACATTACTCTATCTAATCATAACCTTTAATATTCAGGTCAAAGGGACTCAGATATGCTTCAAACAACCCTAGATTGCATAGCATTAAGGTTGGGATAAGATTGATACTAGAACTTATGTCGACAAGACAACGATAGACTGTCATGCCATTGAACTTCCATGTGATGTTTAGTGGATTAATGTTCCCTTGTACTATAAAACCTTCTTCTTCCCATGATAATGAGATGATGACTTGGAATTATTTTCACCCGAATTCCTCATCGTAGGAGGCATCTACTGCCGCTACCTCTACTTTGAACTAGAGGGGGCTATTCAAAGCCTCTGTGAGAGCTTCATACATATCTTTTGATAGACAGAGAGCTTCAATAATTGAGAGATTCACAGGAATGTTGGAATGGTTCTTGAGCACATCATACTTCTATTCTAGATGCATATTCCTACTGGTAGGGAGTTTCTCCATGATAGGTGGAATTATGGGAGCTAGTGGTTGAGTCGGTAGATTCTGACTGGTGCTTCGAACATCTCATTGCTCACTAGTTGAATCACAAAAATGAATACCAGATGATTGTAAGATGGATAAGGTCTATCAATGACTTGATGGAGATGATCATGGAACGACCGTGATGGATCTTCCTTATCTATTAACATTAACAGTGGTGGCGGTAAGACTGACAGGTCAGGATGAGAGGTTTGCACATGCCGAACTCCATGACAAGAATTTCCTCTTGTCTCAGTGGTGTTGACAACTCGGCTAGAAGCCTTGGCCTAATCATTATGATGGTTCACATAGCCCCTACTACACCAATGATGGAACTGACTGGGGACATTAGGAGATAAATCATGGTGCTCTGCATCATCGGGAACCATGTAGGGGTCCACCGTTTTGACGGTATTAACTAAGGAATACTCCAGACCATCACTTGAGGAATCCTCCAACACTAGGCGGATTCTGGGGGTGACCCCTCATCTCTGGAGGCATAAATTTTCCAAGATTATGAGATGGATTTGGTAGTAGTTGGGGGAGGGGCTTTACTTTCCCTTGCATCTATGGTTTATTCTCTTCTGAGAAGAATGATGAGATGTAGATACGGAAGTGTTAGCGGAATAAATATTTTCGGATTCAGATGGCTCAGGATGATTCAAATGAGAACGGATGGTACCATTGGCACATGCGACTTCTATATGGGAAAAACGGTTGTCAAAATTCTAAGACCTATGTTCGAGGACCTACTACCATTCACCATCATCGTCGTTTTCTTCTTCATAGAGATACATGCCACATATGTCGGGGTAGGAACCAATATGACTATCTTGTTTTCGACCTAGTCCTAGAGTGAATCCTTGATCACATAGAACTTCTTGAGTTAATATCCAAGGAATTAGTGATAGGGGAAGTAGTTGGGGAAATCAATGATATCATCCTCTTTAGGCCTCCTACAGTTTGGTAACCTTATGATTCTATAATCCAAGGCATCAAAAAATTAACGGGGGACATAAGATTCTTCGAACGAGTCAGTCTAGTTTCTCTTATCACGGAATTTATATTTGGGATCTTGGCTTAGACAAGGGGATGAAGATTATCGAGGAGGAAAACCTAATTATCATGCCTATGTTGTGGTTCCTCTTTATGTGGTGGTGGTGAACAATTTATAGGAAGGAGATTCTGAGCCTGAGGATGGGCTTGAGGCTATAGCCCTTGATGAGGCTATGGATGCAGCTCTGTCGGTAACAACTCTAGCGGTCTGTGGGGCTCTACCAGTGTGATGCTAACAGGCTCAGCTTTGGTGGCTCTTTATACAAGGGTTGTTGGAGGAAACACACATGACTATAGATCTAGTTACAAGGATTTATCTAGGAACCGATCCTTGTCATATAAATCCAAAAATCCACATTGGAAATTTTGAGTTATGAGGTATGGGGCCAGTTCAGCCTTTACATTCTCTATGCACATCAATAACAGTAACTCTTGAGTTAATGTCATATCGAGTTAATACATGAGTCAATTCCACTAGGAGAAAAAGTCTGCAACATACTAAACTAGAAATTTATTGCACTTGAAGAGGTCATAAATATTTGTTTTATTAGTAGTGGAGTCGAAATGATATATAAATTTACTATGAATATTCTCCCAACCAGCTATAGACCCAACTTGTAACTAGTTGTACCAGATGAACGCAGTCCTTTATAGTGTCTGTATGAAGCACCAGACCTTGGAGGCCTTTTACTACACTGAAGTTCCTATCATGGTTCCTCAACTTGATATAAATTCTTTTAGATACTATTATGGGTCTCTCATCTTGTAGAAGGGGGAGAAAGTGGGATTCCCAAAATAAGGGGGTGTTGGCATATCATTTGCCCATGCTGAATGCAGCTTACTATCATGTGGAATTTCCACCTGTCGTGTTTTTTGGGCTTCAAGGTGAGAAATGAGACTGGCCATCAGATAATCAAAGTGGGGTTTTCTATCTTATAAAATATCCCTAACCACCAGTGCATTGTCAGGTTCTACAACACGATAAGCCAGTTTAGCGGCTCATGGAGCGGCTGGAGGGACAAACTGAGGAACCGATGGTGGGATGGCCTATGGAGTGGCTGGGGGAATAAACTTAAGAGATACCTAAGGATATAATGGAATAATATATTATAGAAACATTTACAAGAGAATATTATCACATAGATCAGGTGGATTGGGTGACACATGCTGCAGATTTTTTCCATAAACTCCAGCCTCAGATCTATCAGGATGTTCAGGGTTAATGGTATTGACAAGAGGAAACCATCAAGAAGAACCTGTGGTTTCCCTTGCTTCCCTGGTATAGGGTTCATGGGATCATACCATGGATCACCATAGTTGGGGTATTGTTCTAGAAGGTACCGTGTGAGGATCTCATCAATAATATTCTTCTCTTCCATGATCCGTTGAAGAACCACTTTTCTATCGAGATCATATTCCTTCTTCTTTGTTTAGCCAGATGTGTCAGATGGATTAACGGTCCCAGTGTTTCCTTTTCTCTTGACGGGGCCCTGGATAAGAGGCAATGACTCGGCAGATTACTACCAGGTGGCAATGCCAGGAGGATCCGAAATATGTGAGATGTTTCTCGCTATATGTTATCTTCAACGAGCCCTATCTCAGTATTTGTATCCTTAAGTAGATTAAGGTCATATATATTCATCATGAATACACCTAGAACCATATCATCAATATAACCTAATACTTAAGGCTGGCACAAGATAGAACGAACTTGGAGGGCTTCATACTTTCCACAACCACAGATCTAGACAAGTAGAAATGCCACAACAATAATTTTGTGAAGCATAGAAAGGATATAAAGGAAACGTTGTTGGAGGGTACAGTGATAACTGGGTAATGAAGGATTCTGAGAAATGGTAAGTTTGACCAGGTTAACCATGCGACTCTACTAACTGATATCGTCATAATGCTCCTTGTTCCACAGATTAACCAACTGATGATGATGAATGCCGAAATGAATCACCCATAGAGTCCAGCAGAAATATTTTTCATCATCTTGGGTGATAGACTCCTGAATTTTAATGTGTAGAGTCATGATAAGCTATAAAATCATAATGAACTGGTCCACTGTGAGGATGTCCTACAATCACCTCTCTTCAGAAGTAGGATCCGACATTTTGATGCCCCATTACTCGACTGGGGGCTATTGGGGAACCTGTATTGACACAAAAGTAAACCATTACAATGATCGAATAGTTTGTGGAGATAATGGTGCACGATATGATAGTTCTTTTCCAACTAGGATGTCTCTTAGGTATGGTTTAGATTGTATCACCACGTCCATGTAGGATGGAGTGACAAACACCACTTCATGTGTGAAGGTGGCAGTTTTTGGTTATGTATCAGGCAAGTGCCAATCAACTACCAGTCCCAATAAAAACTCTTCATGATCTCATGTCGAGGTAGAAAATGATCCTAGAGATGAAAGAGAGGACTACACAACAAGGCCTTAGAAATGAGCCAATACCTCATCCTTTTATATGTACCTACAGATGGTTTTTGGGATCTGATGCATTTCACATTCTAGGAGAATGAATATGAGATGTCAGGTTCCTACCATTGAATTTGATATAGAGGATTGGGGGGAAGTCTCCATCATCGAGTAAAATTCCTCTTTAGAATATAAAAAACAGATGAGATTGAACATTACCTAGATATTTATAATATTCTTACTTTTGTGGTGACATTTGGTCATCCTACACCGAGAGGATTATTTAGTGTAAGAAAAAAATTTCAAAATGGGAGGACCTATGTGTAGATTGATGCTGAAGTAGGGATGAACTTCTATTAGGCGAGATAGGGAGTGATGAGCACCCATGCATATGCCGACTAGAACATGGGGATGAACTATATGTCTATTTCTTAACACACGAGGAGGACCTTCGTGGTTTGGAATGATGGAGTGGGGAGGTTCTCTCCTAGACCTTGTGAGAACATAGGGAGGACCTCTATGTCTAAGGGTAAAAAAGTGGGGGGGAACTTCCCTTAGGTTGATTCTGCGGTGAGGAGGACCTATTTGTATCTAGTGATGATGCGATGATGAAATATTCATTGATAACCTAAAACATGGGGAGAATCTCCATACATGAGATTATGGGAACAGGGAAGTCCTAAATGTTGGTTTTCAACAAGATGGGGAGGACCTCTGCATAGAATAATGATGGTGACATGGGAAGAACCTCCATGCTAAGTGTGGGAGCATGGAGGACCTCAACTCTGACTGAGGATGGTACGAGGAGGACCTTCGTACTAAACGTTGTCATCATGGGTGGGCCCTCGATGGTTACTGCTCATTCTGGTGACTGGAGGAGTCAACCCAACCTACCTGTAGGTTTGCTGGGTTCTCAATCTTGATTGGGAATACTCATTAACTTGTCATAAAATGATAGGGAGATGATAGTATTCATCAGTAGTTACATGGGGCACTAAAGCTGTGGAAGATGAAGCCCCCCAATGGGCGTCTTCCTGATCCTATGCCCAATGTTGAAATCAGGTTAGAAGAGCCCAAGACGATGGTGCAGTAGTGTATAACATCTAATCCTCAGTCTAAAATACTAGATATTGGTGGCCTTGACACAGTCTAGTTTGAGCACTCCTCCAAATATCATGGGTGGTGGTCATTTTCAAGATGACTCTGATGTCCCTTACCTCATCAACATAAGAGAATGAGTCATAAAGCATTATGGGGAGAGGCTCCTTAAACGGTTGGATGTGGGAGTGGGGAGCAATGGCTCCCTATGCGTCCCATGGGGTCAGTGAGTATGGATAGGCATAAAAGCCTCCAAATCCTAGTAGGTCATATCCCTTGTTGGGATGAACCCCACATATTTGTATCGTCAGATAAGTCTGTCGATCACCCTTCTCTAGATAAATTCTAAGGGTGAGATGGGGCATGGGAAGCTAGTAGTCATGGTTGTGGTTGAAATTGTGGCCGAGGTGGAGCCATGTAGGATTAATTCTTTGGGATTTGGCCTACCCCTACGTCTGTGGGTGGGAGGAGACTGGTTTTCTATATCCTAGGTCCTACAAGGCAAGAAGATTCAACTATCAGTATTGATAGTAGGAAAGTAGTACCTAGTGACCAAGCATTGTTCAGTATTCCATAAATGGATAGATAGGTCTACGTTGACAATGACATTGACCATAATTCCCAATGACTGACTACCCCAAATTATTTTGAGATCTATTCCAGTCCCACTACGTGCTTGGCATGATGTGGTGCCAGATAGTTGGATCTAGTGAAGCTCTTATCTACTGAGGTATCGAACCCTACAAATACCCATGCTTTAAGGAGAAAAGATTCACATTGGGTTCACCATTTCTATTTCTGATGATTTCTACTAGGGCACGCCGCCCGTGAACATGCCTATGTCACTGACACTAACGGCTCTATTGTACCCCGCATTCCCTCTATAAAAATGCTAGAAACATTCATAACTTCTTCAGTGATGTTTTTTTCTTGATCATAATGGGATGATGGGATGTCAGACTCTCTATACATGGATTACTCCTTAGAATTATTCACCTAGGTTAGGTCTCCCCAAGAGATTAATATTTTGTTCGTGAAACTCTCCTTGGTTCCATATATTTATAGACGTCATTTAATTACGCTGCATTTGTCAGGACATTCCAATGGTTCAATTCAGGGCAGTAACCTTCGCTCAGGAGAGTAGTCAGGTTGGAAATTCCTGACAGTTTTGGATGCTGGAACATTGGTACACATAAATTATCCCTTATTTAAGGGATACTCAAGGTCACATAAGCTAGAGTAATTACATGTCGATCATGTGTACTTATGTCGGAGGAATGTCTCTGAGGTTTTCCTCATCTTCACATGTTTAACATGGGGTATGAGATGATTTCAACATCTAGTGGAGATGGATCAAACTTATCAGAACACTGATGAGAGAGGATCAAATAGGTAGATCACTAGGAGGGATCACCGAGATATTTTACCATATGAGTGGATCAAAGTGACCAATAAGGACGGACCTATGATGGCGTGTCCCAAAAAGGGAAGGTTTCACACCATCAAGGATGATATAGACATCATAAAGGATGCATTAGGGAAGTGAACCCAAAAAGGAAGATTCAAAGGATTACCATTGGTTGGGATTAAACCACAAGGAGGCTTTCTATGTATCTTTTTTAGATGATAGGGATAAAAAACCAAATAGTTCAATGGGATGCTTTTGGGCTTACACATGGTTAACATCATGAAGGATGAAGGTTTTGGGCATGGGGATTATGCATGGCTAGTGAACCAAAGTCATACTGGGGCATATGCATGGCTAGAATCCCTAAGAGGATTTCATAGTCATTTATTACTCTAATCCCATGTGAGTCACAATCGGTATGGGAAACAATAGGTAACATCATACCTGACGATATTTTCATGTAGGGTGTAGCCGCAATGGATAGTGTGGGGTATTATAAATGGCTAGAGGCTTAGGTAGATGGATTTTGGGACTTAATATGGAAGGGAAGACCAATGAGGATGTCATAATGTGCAAGGATGATATGACCCCATGTACAGGGAACACCCTATCAAGGTGTGTCAAGGATTACATGGAGACTACCCGAGGTGCACATGGTGAGAAAGCCCAAAGGGAGAGAGAGAGGATCAGGAAAGGGGGAACCAAAAGGTTATCGATCTCATCTCCTCTCTCGTCTTATTAGACATTCCATGTATGTGGAAACTTATAGTCTAATGTCATGTGATGTGTAAGCGAGTGGTCGGTAGTTTAATGCACTACAACTCGGAAGATGAGGAATGAATTCTCATCCCTTGGACTTATATAACTTACACTAACCCACACATGGGGAAAGGAAGGCATTAGAAAAGACCAATGGAGTGAGGTAGAGAAGTTTTAAATTGAGGTGTCCACATTAGTGTAGCTATGCGAAGTAGCAATTTCTATTAGCATACTTATGAGAAGAACCATGTGGTAGGGAAACACAGTATGAAACACCACTCGAGGGAACATAAAATAACTTCATACAAGCCTGGAGGGCCCTAAAGAAGAGGGGTTTGCGAAGCCAAAGGGACCACTAGGAGAAGATTTATAAAGGAAGGGTTATTCCGGATGGAATAGTGCTTCGTGAAGAAAGGGTGCTTCGTGAAAAAAATAATTTGGTGGATAAGGGATTAACCTTAGAAAAGAGATCATTATTTGGAGAGTTCTCTGTGAAGGCTTAAAGCTTCAAGGAACCTTGAGCACTCTGAAGGGGATCCCTCATTTGTGATAGATGAAGGTCTGCACAAAGGGAAT
The DNA here is from genome assembly GCA_963277665.1 of Viscum album. Taxonomy (NCBI): domain Eukaryota; kingdom Viridiplantae; phylum Streptophyta; class Magnoliopsida; order Santalales; family Viscaceae; genus Viscum; species Viscum album. Next base: position 73,000,347 of record OY728140.1, read on the forward strand.
CCCTACAAGTAGGGTCTATAAATGAATGTAGAAATGCATAGTTCATGATGTTCTAATATCTTAGATGATCCATTTTTCTCTCAGGTATGCAATGCTCGGGATATTTGCAAAATGGGAGGTCCAAAGGTGAAAGGTCAGAGTCACAATGGTTTGGATGGGGATGATCCCTCAATTAATTGTCATTGGGGGTTCTTGGCACATGTGGGTCTTGGAGAGAAGAACAAAAAAGGAACCACGAAGAAAAAATGATGTTCCCAAGTGATGAGGAGGCGTCAAACACAATCAGATTCACCAAGGGAATTTCAAAGTGGGAATTGTTGGGATAGGTAAAGAGAAAGAGTGAATCCAGAGAGTAGACATACTCTGTCAGACTCATGAAGACACCCACCTTGGTGCTTGCGATCACATAGGCTAGGAACTCACATTGCATTCTGTACGGAAAAGGAACACCACGAAGTGGTCATGCCCCATCGTACTCAGTTGGAATCACAAAGAAAGAGTCAAACTTTCTTCACCATCGCATTAGATAGGTCTCTCCATGGAGAAGATTTTGATGATTTGGATGGTTTATAAGGCCATTTTCAGGTTAGGATTATCTTCTAACTGGCCGTGAATTTCTTTATGCCTTCAATTATCACGATTTTCAGTGCCAACAAGGTTGTTTCCTTTTGATAAGAAAATTATTTCATGATTTTACTTCTTCAAAAATTATTCTTCGTAGAGTTATGACTCTCAATGCTAACTTGGGTTAAAATATCTCTTTTTCTAACAATATGGGATGTTCTATCTTATAGTTGTCCCTGATTTTTTCTCCTAACCTCCAAATCAAAACACTTAATGTAGAGGGTGTTATTTTATCCCTCAACAAATATTATCCCATGTTCCCAATACTCTTTCATATTGATTATTTTCCTTCATGTATTTTTCTTAATTATTAAAATGAATTTTCAAGATCCTCTCCCCTTTTTTGTATCCTATAATTGAGCAGTTTTGAAATACATATATATTTTGTGAAATTTCCTCATTTTCATGGAAATATATTAAAAAAATAACAATATAAAAATTCCTCACATGCATAATTTTTCAATCATTATTCAGTGTAAATAATGTAATTCTCCCTTGTAGCCACCAATTCCATTAGAGTGATGAACTGTATGCACATATTATATAGTGTATCTTTTATTTCTTCAACTTCATCTTCAAGTTGTGTTTAATCATAGATAATTCTCTTTATCATTATAAAAAATCATTTAACCTATTATTTGGGAACATTAATATTAATTTTAATCAATTTTGGATGAATATAACTAAAAGATTCATTATTGTGATATCTTGTAAAAACATTAATATAAAGTAAATAATTACTAAAAATTAAACATTGATTGTATTCAGTTGGTTGTGCTTCTCTATTTCCTTTTAAAATATCATTCAATTTTCTTTCCTCTCTTTTATTCCATTTTTTATGAGACTTAGAATAAATATCCATCCTAGGTAACATAAATACTTCCTAAAATATGCAACTCATAAAATCTAATGAAAAACATTATGGAAAAACTATAGATATCTTTAGGTAATCTAGCAGTGATACCAATTATAGAATCCAACATCCGGTTAGGTTCCACTGAGAGTGTCAGTGAATCGGTAGTACCCTAATTTTACAAATTCTGTTTTTATCCAAACTCTTGAGATTTGTTCAGTTTCTTGATCGACTCAATATAATTTAGTAATCATTCCTTGAGTGCTATTTTTATGAGATAAAAATAAGAACACAATATTTACACGATTCTACTGAAAGGCACATTACTTACTATGTTGTTTATAAACCCAATATGGATAGAAGATGCAGGAATGCTTGGTACCGATGATATCCTCTCCTTTTCAGTTCATTTTTCTTTGGGGTTGGAACAAGAATGGTCAATGGTCTCTCGAGTCATTACGAGGTCGCAGAGGGAAACCTGAGGAACACTCGGTGATTGAGAAATTTCCCCACCTGGTCTTGCCTATTTCGACGTTTACCCTTTTATAGAATTTTGGTTCTTGGAGGTTCTTGAATTTGGTTCTCAATTTGCCTCAATTGTGTCTACAATGGTGGTTTCCCTTGGACATCCTGCTTCCTCTTGTTTTGTTTGTGTTGTTTTGGCGTGTGTCTGCAATGGTGGATCCCCTTGGACACACTGTCTCAGTTTGTTTCTCTTGTTCGGTTCTCACTTAAGGAAAAAGTGTTTTCAAAAATCAAAAAATGAATTTAAAAAAAGGATTATTCTCTATATCTCTAAGTTAACACAACAACATAGAATCCAGTTTTTCCATTATATGAAAAAAAAAACAAGATCTATTGTGCCCTCTCATTCCCCAGAGTCCACCAAGGACTTCTCCTCTTCAATTATATAGAGTAAAAAAGAACTTATTCTTCTTCACATATTCCTCCACAAGAAAGTATGAGATCCATTACATTTTTATGATTATTCAAGGTCTTTAACTTTTGTATTGAACAATATTATGTAACATGAAATTCATTTCTCATATTAAATGATTGGAATAAAATTATTTTAATGTGTAGGAAAATGTGATCACTTTCTTGAATAATTATCTAGATTTAGATTCTTATATACTTTATTAAAATATATATCTAGACCTTAAAATAACTTTATATTCAAATCAAAAATATTCTTCACATATATCCACAATTTATCTATAATAGAAACAATGACTATGCATGTGATAATATCTCATTATTATATTCCTATTACCCCTCAAAATTTTCTCAATTAAACATTTCAAAGATAACACATTTATTTTATCCATATTCAAATAAAATTACCTAAATTATATTGGGTATTATATTACTCAAATTTAAATAATCCAATGACTATGGGTATTTATATTTCCTCATGAATATTTAAGGTTGGTATTATATTTCTTCATGAAATTTATAATTTCTATTGCTTTATTTTTTTGAATACATGAATGATCTGACACCCATTATTTTTTTATACCCAAAGATAACCATTTATCATCATGTATGCATCTCATTCACATTTCATGAAACCCATCATTCATAGTATAAATAAATTACAGAATACTCAAGCCTCTTTATTATCATGTTCATATATTAATGTGGATAAATACTACACTTATCTCAAATACCTGAAGTTTTTAACTCCTTATTTAAAACCTCACATGAAAATATGTGGCCTCAGGTATTTTGTTTATTAATTAAATTCCCACATATCCAGTTTGGAAATTAATTTTTGGAATCATGAATTAAACTACTCATCAGTTCCCAAGTGAGTGAATGTCACACATATGGTTAAAACAAATTTGGAATGGTGTATGGAATGTTTCATTTTACATTTAATCAATATGTATTCAAGTGTAACATAATGGATGCACATTTATCTTATATGTACCTCATGCATTTATCAGCCTTTACCAGAATCTGTTAAATCAGATTAATTAGGAAATGATGTGGCTCAAGATCTCCTATTCATGAATATTATTTACAAAGTGTTCTTAAAATATTCATGGGCCTCGGGATGTGATTGGGGATTTCTCAAATGTGTATGAGGCTTTAGTTTGATCCACATGGCTTCGTAAATAGTGGAAACAATTTTCCCTAAAAAACCTTCAAATGAGGGTTAAAGAAGGGGCTTCTCACCCCAATCATATGGCTCAGATGAGAGTGATTAGTTGTTGCACAAAATGTTCACATCATTTAAAATAGAGTAATAGTACATGATCCATGCACATACCCCATTAATTATTTGTTTGGTAAATATCTAATATATATAAACTTCGTATTCCACAAAATGCTCGATACAAAAATGATGTTCGGAAAAACAAATGCTTCACTCACCCTCTCACTAGGATGCTCCAAACCTTTGTGTGGTCCACCCAAAAACCTCCATGTGTACCATGTGTGCTTTATCCCATGGGATCTATACATCCACCCACACTCCTCTTCCACTATAAAAGCCCTTATAGGCTAAATCTCCAATAATGTAGAAGACTCATCCCATATTTGTGGGATTGAGAAAGTCCATTGGGCTCATGTGTGGCCATATTTTTAGGTAATGTTCTAAAAAAAGATTTATCTAATTTCTAGTATAATTAAAAAAATTTAATCCTACTCTTTAAAATATTCCTCATGATTAAATAAAAATTTGCATGTTCTTATTTAATCCCTTCATAAAATTTATTTATTTTAGCATGGAAATCATCAAATCCTTTTGACAAAAAATTGTTCATGGTCTTCTACAACGTTTTGTAAAAATTGTGCAATTTATCAAATTATTTTTTCACATGTTTTTTAGCTTTATGATCAGATCAAATAATTATCAAATTTAACAAGGCTAATTTTCCAAGAAGTCACCATTTCACATATTGACCCATTGAAAAGAAATGAAACACTTTGGCTCGAAACTTATTTTTATCATTAATGAGTATACAATCTTACCCTTTCTTATGTTTCCCTTCCCTAGGTTATGAAGAAACTTTTAATTATGATTTGTATAAGAAAGGTACTGGTTGTAACAAACCTAATGGGAAATTACATATATCATTTTTATTCCAATTGTTTATTTATCCAAGTTTCTTAATAACCTAAAACTTTATGGTTATGGAATAGACCATATTAATTTGTGATGAATATTCTTATAATAATATGTAGTATTTATGTATGAAAAATTTCGAATTCTATAGTTGGTATCAGAGTAAGGTTAAGTTACTTTTTCAAACTATGATGAAAAAACATTAGTAAGAACAGTTTAGATAATCCTATGTATAAGATAGCATAATATTCTATGGTAAAGGAATGACTATTTTTTTCCAATGAAAATATATCTCTATCTAGATAATACTAGAGGTCATGGTTTTAGAATATATGCATCAATGGGCAATAACACTGAAAGTGTTGACCTAGTTTATATCATCCCTTATTCTGGTGTATAGTGAAAGGGTGATTATTTTTCACCTAGTTTGAATATCCTAAGGAATATACTTAGTTTAATTCAAATTTTTCCATAAGATCAATTATGAAGGATTTTGATAGATAATGACCATGGATTACCAAGGTTAAACATAAGGTGTCATAGATTGAAAGGAAGGTTTCATGATTTAAACATCTAATAAATTATTTTCATGGATATTTTATTTCATATTATTATTATTGTTTCTCATTCAAAAAATTATAGTTTCAATATATTTCTTGAACAAGAAGGAATTATGTCAATTCTAAATGTGATAGAAAATGCAATGATTTTCCTCTTGTGCGTCCAAATGTTATGGGAGATGAAATGAAAAATATTATTATTATGGTTATGTAAATTTCTCAAGATATGAACCATAATGAGCTTCCAAATGAGAAATGAAGGAAAAAATATAGCATCGAGTCCTTCATGAGGTAAAACCGATATTCTTCTAGTGGGTTAACTGATCCACTAATTGCTGAGTAATGGATTTTTATCACTGAAATGATGTTTTTCATTCTTCATTCCTTAGAACACCAAAATTTTATCATAGTTTCTATAATTTTGAATGTGAAAGAGATTAATAGTGAAATATTGTCAGTAATATGAAGTGGTTGGAATAAATTGACTCAATTTAGTGGGATTAGTTTAGGATCTTATTATTTTAAGAGGCAATTTCCCCACATACATCATAAGAAGATAAATAGTGAATTCCTTGAGATTAATAAAAGGGTTGCTGAATCTATTGGTAACTATAAGAAACATCTTAAGAAACTTGGGAGGTACACCTCCAGAATTATTATTAACTATAAAATAATATATATTTTTTCTTTATTTGATTGAAACCATGTATTTATAGGTAATTATCCATAAAATATTTCAATAACTATGAATAAATCATTCAATGTAAAATTAATGTGGAAATGGATATGGGACTAGCCTATATATATCAAGATTTTTATAAGAAAAGAAGGATTGAATTCAAAGGAAATTAATATAACAAAAACCATAGATTGAATAATATGAGTTTTTCTTTATGAAAAAAGTTTGGAAAGAAGCATAGATGAAGTTTATACATGAAAAATTTCAAATTTTTTAGGTGTAGAAAATAAGTTCATCAAGAAATGAGGAGAAATATCCATAAAATGAACCACCGACACTATAATTTTCTATTTTCAAGGAGTGTGTATATTATGATAATAAGTTCCCAAAACAAAGGATTAATAACCATGATTGATTTCAACAAACTATTAATCCCAAAGAAAAAGGTAAATCTCATACTATAACTACTTACAATGTGGGGAGTTGGCACAATGTTTTCAAAGGTAATCCTACAATCTACTCCATAACTGTTACTGTACTATTTGATTTTTTTCTACCCACTATTTTATATCTAAATTTTTTTGAAGGGTATCACATTACCACCTCAATGATTAGATATTGATATAACATAATAAAATATTAATGGTATAATGATATCCTATCATGTCTATGAATTATACCTAATTGAATGTAATGGGAATATACTCCCTTAAAATCATGCAATTTTTCTACTTTTTGGATTTGATGTTATTTTTGGAATGATTTTTCTTTCTTTATATAATCCCATATCAATTGTAAAATAATCGAATTAATATTTAAAATTATGAACAAATGTATGATTATCTATCAGTAAAAAGATAAATATGTAATTATAATGAAAATTACATTTACTTCATGGGTGTTGACTCCCATTCAAAGAGGGTATTTGTCTTATTTGTTTGGGTAGAAACACAACACCAAATATATTCCAATTTTATTGGAGTTTTTTATGTATTTTTGAATGAGGGTTTTGAGGTTTTAATAGTACTCATACATGATTCTACACAAATTCCAAAGACTCAATATATAATTTCCCTCATTGAGTAACAAAAATTTAATAAGAAACTCTAGGAGAATCATGATACATGATTCATTCAACCATGTGCATAACCATGGGGTGGACCTATACCTTTTAAGAAGAAATATGAATCAATGTGACTGTCTATTGATTATTGGGAACTTAATAAGATGATAATTAGGAATAAGTATCAATTTCCATATATTGATGATTTTTATGATCAATTATATGAGGTTAAGTATTTGTCCAATATTTATCTTCAATATAGACACTATCAGTAGAGGGTTAAAAGTTAATAAATACCCATGACAACCCTCTGTTAATGTTATGAGAAATATGTATTTATAGTGATTTCATATGGTATTAATAATTCCTCTAATATCTTAATATATTTATTTAATTTATTATTTATTGATCAACTTGAATAATCTATAAATTCCTTTATAGATGATATTTTATATATTACAAGAGAAAAGAAGAGTATGGAGATCACTTGAAAATTTTACATGAGACCCGAAGGAATGGTTTTATGAATAATTTAACAAGTGTGAATTTTGGCTACAAAAAAGTTTCATTTATAGTTCATATAATCTCAAGAGAGGTTATATTAGTGGATCAGTCAAATAAGAAATTTTAACATTGTCCTAGACAAACCATGGTGATTGAGACCCATATTTTTCATGGATTTTTCTTGACATCATTGGATCCCTTTGAAGTATTTCACATAGATTTACAATCTACTAACCATGTTAAATCATATGGGATTTAGGTTCTTTTAAGATGATCAATGTGAAGGAAACATCATAGAACTCAAGATAATATTTTTCATTTCACCATTACCGACACTACCTAGTAGTGTAAAAGGGGTTTTCATTTATAGTGATACATCAAAAAAGGTTATGGGTCCTATTTTTATGAATAATGGTATTGTGATGTCTTATTCATCATAAAAAGTTAAGGGTCGTGACAAAAATTATCTAACTCATGATGTGGATTTTGCATCTATAATCCGTTGATAAATGATATAAAGGAATTATCTACATGGGTAAAGGTGTGACATATATATTTTCCATTAATATTTATAGTATATATTCACTCAAAAAGTGTTTAATATTCCCCATAGAAGATAGTTAGAGTTTTTTAATGATTATGACTGCTTAATACATTACCACCATAATAATTTAAAAAAGGTGTCTCATTCATTAATTTTAAATGATCATTTTAGATTATATATGATGGGGATCAAAAAAGATCCTATATTTGGTAATTTTTAAAGGATGGACCTTGAAATATTGGATGAATGGGAGAAATATTTTGTTTCTCATATGAGTGTTCACCCATATAGCATTGTAAAGATTAAAGAGGTGTAGAAAAAGGATATTGAGCTAAAATATAAGGTGACAAATTTTATTCAGTTCAACCATGATTTTTTGGCATAATAACATTCATAAACCATGAATATGTCCCTTAAATACCATGATTGATAAAGAAACCATTTCAAGAATCCTATAACACAATATTGTCTCTTCATAATGGAATTATGAACTTGTATAGAGATAAGATATAGTATTTATGGTGGGATGAAATAAAGAGATATAATACAAATTAGGTACCTTGGTTATTAGTATTCCAACAAGTTAAGTCTGAGAGATGGAAGTATAAGGGGATTTTACAGCCACCGCCTATTCTAGAATGGAAATGGGAAAAACTGTCATTGATTTCTTCATTATAATCCTAAAAATATATAAAGGCCAAAATGTTTTTTTTATTCTAATTGATCTCCTTATAGAGTTACCAAACATTCATAATACTACATATAATTTCCTTTTTGATCATATTTTTAGGATATACCTTAATGAAGTGGTCTAGTCACATGGAGTTCTACATTCTGTTGTATATGATCTGGATCTGAGGTTTACGTCAATGTTTAGAAGAAGTCATCAGAAAGATCTAGATACATAGATCTGTTTTAGTACTAATTATTATACTAATATATATGGCCAATCTCAAAGGTCCATTCGAACATGTAGGGCATGTTGATACCCTTTTAAAAATATTTCAACAGATTGCGAGACCAATAGCTTCCTCTATTCAATTTTTCTTACAAAAATATCTTTACTTGAGTATTCACATGGCTTATTATGAACCCATCACTAGAAATATGTGTAAAAATTTGATATTTAAAGATAAATTTGGAGAAATTAAGTTTTTGGGACCTATTATAGAAAATAAAATATGATTATGGTCATATCCATTTAGAAACGCATTTGGGAAGCTCAGAGTAGACAAGAGACTAATGCTGAGAATCATCAGTGAGATCTGGAATTCAATGTTTGTGAGAATTTTAATACTTCTAATTTCCAAATGGAATAATTTTACGAGATTTCAAATGATAGTAAATCTATGAATCATGTCTATTTTTTTACTTCGAATATTCTTTATTGGATCAAGACAGTTTCTTATCTCTTAGGATCCCCACCAAATAGCTTTCAGTTTCACGATGTATTCCATGTATCTATCGAGATTAAATACACACCTAATACTTGAAATGATATAAACCTATAGGTTATAAAATTGGGTCCTGAAATTTCATATAAAAACCCATTATTAATCACTTATCATATTGTTTACATTTTATAGAACATGGATTCATACCTGGTTAATGTTTATTGGGGGAATTAGAAATTAAAGGAAGATATATGGGAACCTGAGGATGTGATGAAGATGATAAAATGTCATTTTTTATATCAGAGTGATGTAATTTGAGGAAGAAATTTATTTTAAGTTTGTTAGAGTGTAACAACCAAAAATATTATATATATTTCATTTAATATAAACATATAGTATTTTATATGTTGCATTCAATGAAACATAGAGTATAAATAAAATGAAACATAATAAACTATTTTAATCTAGATGCTAAATTGGTGAGAAATAATAGTAACAACCACATTATAAAAAAATATTTACAATGGTTTTAAATATTATAAATTTATTTATTATTACATAATAATTATGTAATCAATTTCTGACAAAGTCATTTTATGCTTCAAGAATAATTTTTCTTCAAAATGGGGTTTAACACAATTTCTTCTTATTAATATTATAATTAATTTATACCTTTTAGAAATATTTTATTTTGAAAATATTATAATTTTTTAAATAATTATGTCATAATTATCTTATAGTTAATTTTTATTATTTTTCTAAAAATAATTATTTTTCCGTGAGGGGTGAAAAATAATAATTTCATACAAAATGTCATTTATTTTCAAGTGAAAGTTCAATTATGTTTTTAATTTAAAACTAAAATAAAAATTTTATACTTAAATTATAAAAAATATAATTAATTAAATTATATTTATCATTATTATATATTTTTATATAAATTAATTTTTGGGCTTAAATACACATTTTTCTATGAAAATATTTTTATGTGTGCAATTTGTTTTTATCATAATAAAATAAATTTATCTCCATTGATTAATGATTATAATTAAGTTTATAGAATATATTCCAAATTATATATTTTAAAATATCATTTTATGTTTTTTATAAGTAATGTAATGTATGTAAATTGTGTTTTATACTGAGAGATTCTTTCTTCTAAAACGATTTTTCATTGCGGGTTGTGCATTTATTTTATGATAATATGTACCACATATAGAAACTGAATTACAGAAAATGGATGACATATTTGGAACAATCTTAATTAATATAATCTATTAGGGTTAATTTTTTTTCATATTGAACAATAAAAATAATAAAATTTCATGCTACAGTTCTGGTTAAAATGGGTTTACCAGGGTGTTAAAGAACGGGATAATGGTAGAATTCCCATTGAAACAAATATAATAATTATTTCTTAAGATATTTAAACTTTATATTAATATAAATTGGATTGAATTTTTATTTTGTGGCACTTTATAATGAAATTGACCTTATATAATTGAAATATTTTAGGAACTTCCATGTGTCTCATTCCCTTCACTATTAAATGGGAACCTATTCTTCTCCCTTTAAACACCATTTGATCCCTCTAGGTTGAAAAATAACTAATCCAAAAAATTTATATATTCATTAAATTCATTCTATATCTTCTTTTATTCACATATTATTTATCCATCAAGGAATATGATTATGGAACAACTTTATAACCCTATTCTCTATGAAATTATAAATTAAATTATTGCTTGTACGTACGTGTGGACTGTCACCTCTACATAGTGGTATGATTTATTTTCCATCATCATATTTCATGGGTGGTTATTATGTTAGATTTAATTTATTTATATTATATTTATGATATATTAATCATCCAAAAATGTTTAATTAATATTTAAATTCCTTTCGTTCCATGCATTGAAAAATTGAAACATCACTCTTGTGTACGTACAGACTACCATCTTCATATAGTGATGCAATTCGTTTTCCATAACTTATTTTTAGGAATAGTTATAAATTTATAAATAATGAATATATATAATATTTATATTATGACTAAAATTATGTATATAAGGGGACAATTATCAATGTTAATGGATAATAACCATTGATCAAAATCATACATGGAAAAAATAAGCAGTGAACACCTAAAATTATGGTGATAATGAAAGATTGATAATAAATGGGTGATGTTATATTATATTGAAAACATGTATGGTAATATATTAAAAAAAATAAAATTATTATACATGAGTTTAGGTTGATTATGAATAATTATATACTTGAGGTGACTGTTTCATATTTCAATTTCATTTTTAACGTGATTTTTTATTCTTAAATTTTTTGATGATGAAATTATATATTATATCTCTAAAAAATAATATGATTTTACTTATCATTTCATTATTTATAAATATTAAATTTTTTCCTTTTACATTACTCTCTTTAATAACTTAATATTCTAAAATAATAATTTTAGGGAAAACTAGACTTAATTTCTCTCTTTAGATGGGAATATTTTCTACCATATTTAGATTAATATGTCTTCCATAATGTTTTTGATATTATCCAAAGATTCAGTAAAGTAATTTTTACTCACATTTCATATTCTATAATAAATTTATAATGTAATCTTATATACATTTATCAAAAAATATTCTTATATATCTCCAATAAAAATATTAATGTAATTTTTGTGTAGGCATACACTGCATGAATAGATTTTTCCACCTTAATGAATACACTTTTATTTAAGTATTTATTTATAAGTTACCTTTGATCATCCCAAATTCAAATTTTCATTAATATTATAGAAATTTATATATATATAATATTTTTTTAAAAAATAAAAAGTTTATTTTACTCAATAATTATTTTGATGATATTTTAAAGATATTTTCATCATTTAAAACATCCTAGGACGTTTCTTAAGATTTATAAGGGATATCCTCCGTTGTTAAAATCCTTATTGTTTTTTCTGATGGTTTATGATTAGGATACTGATGTTTTTTTGAAACTTGTATCCTTTCCATGGGTTATGATATGATGATATGATGAATGTTCTATGATCTTGTGTTACACAGATGTATAGTTTTCATTATGTGACAGATGATCTTAGAATTTTATAGTGTTATAATGCATTGGGTAATGATGGATATCTTATAAAATAATAATGACTACAATGGGAAGTGAACCTAGTTCAATAAGGTATTTTTTTCAATAAGATAATATTAGGATTTTGTTTGCTAAATAAATAATGGAATGGGTTGAGATCCCAATCCACTATGATATTTTTTATAGTGATCCCTTTCAATAGAATGTATTTTATATTCACATGTGTATGACACAAACTTATTTCTTGTTCTTATGATATTTTATCATGTATTGTGATTAATTGTTAATTATTCATCAATATTATATCGTATCACTTTTTATTGATAAAACATTATGTCATGCTTCATTATTATAATATATGAATTTATGGTTATTATTTTACAATGTTAAGATCATGTTCCCATACCATTTTTCTTATCTTATTGTCATTTATGATCATTGATTCATATCGATTTTTTACCCTTACTATGATTCTAATATCACCCTTTATTATTTATGAAGTTTATAGAGAAAGGTTTCAATAATGTTAAGTAAAATAATGGTTCTAGTTTTGATGGAATTAATGAGAAATTAAGTATATACATTATGCAACAGAATTTTAAAAAGTATTCCAAAAAAGACTTAAGTTTTTTGGTTATAGTGTGGATCATATTGATATGTAATGAATAACCTACTTATAACATGTTGTATTTTGTTATGAAAAAGTAGTTCCAAAATATTCTTAACATGTTTAATATGTTCTCCATTTATATTAAGTGATTATAATTCAAAAAACATCCATTTTTACAACTTATAAAAGAGGAATCTCCCATCCCATTCACTACCACTCTAAAAATATAGTTTCTTCTTGAAATTATTTCATATTTCCTTTCCCTAACGTCCCCTTTCCATTCCATAACCATTTCATCACAAGATATTTCACAAAGTCTTCTATTACCAAGAAGTACTTCAAGATAAATCCAAAATCAAAAAGTAAGTACTTATCATTCTATAATATTTTTCATAATATATTTTCCAATTAAAAATAATTTAACCTTCATTTAATTTTAACATAAGAAATACATATCTATTAAAATTTTTATATTTTATGGTATATAAATTATCTACCATTTCCATCTCTACTTATGAAAACCAAAAAACAGTATCATGCGTATATGAAAGCTATCACCTCCATAAAGGAAAAATGTTTTCTTTTTCTTCGCAGCCTTAAAAGTTTGGTCCAAATATGCAATTTAATATATAATTATGATATATATATAAATATTTGTTTTTAATATAATAAAACATGTTATACATTTCTCCATATCTATATAAAATAAAATCATTATTCATGTGTATGTGCAGACAAATGCCTCCACATAACAGTGTTTTCCATATTACATATCCTCTATTCATGTATGATTAAAATATTATATTTAAGGGATAAATATTATTTTCTTGAAATTATTAATTCTCTAGTAATTCAAATTGGACAACCTAATAAGAATATGATAAATAAAAAACTTTTGTAAATTCAATACTATAGAAATAGTAACCTAAAAAGAAAAAAATGACATCTTCGTATTATATAATACAATTCTACAGGTTAAATTAATTATATAATTCTTTCATATTATGAAATATAATACCAATAAAAACTAAAAAATATCATTACTTTTCCACTATAATTATACTACAACTAAATAACTTCATATTCATTAATTAATTATCGACTGCTCATGTTTGGGTTGGTTTAATCACATAGTTGAATAATGAAATAAATGTATATTAGGTATAAATATGGGAATGAAATTTATGGTAATACATGAAATATATATAAATATATAATTAAATATTGTTTTTATTTTTGTTTTGTAATGGTAACATTAATATTAATCTCATCAAATAATACACCAACATTTATTTCTTAATAATATGTGAAACCTATTCATTGTAAATTTCATCTTTAATGATTATAATGAAAATTACAATAGAATTAAATTATAACATTATAAATGATTACAAATAATCATTTAATTTACCTTTTATTTTTTATTAATGATTAATATTTAGAAAATAATTATTAAAAATAATGTAATTACAAAACTACTTGAAAATAATCAAGATTACTCACACCTGATAGTGAAAATAAATAATACATAACTAATATACATGTGGATAATAATTATAAATGATGTATAAAAGAGGTTATTTTTTTTGAATAAATTTTATAAATAAGATATTAAGTGATTTATGTTACTCATATAGGATGTTAGGGTTCATTGAACTAAGCTGGAATATAAGGTAATGGGTTCTTTGTCTCAAATTTATTTTCATGGGATATATTTTATATTGTGTACCATGATATATTTGATATAGTGTGATTCTTTTATAATTAATTACTTATAAAATATTCATTTAATTCGTGGGTTTTGAATATAAATATAAATAAAATTTATTTATATGGCCTTTAATTCAAATATTACCAATGTGTAAAAGGGTTTTGAAAAAGGTGTAACTTAAACAATAAGCTTTTCAATTTCAAATATTATTTTCAAATCATTATTTTTAATAAAAAAACTATCCTGAAAATTTGAATTATTTTAGAGTATCATGATCATTTTCTTTAGATATACATGGGGCTCTACATGTTCCCTCTAAATTTCATTTCTGCTCGGCTCTTATTTCATCTGAATAGTATCATGTAAGTAAAAGAAACCTTGTCTCCTTTTCTCAGTAGAGAACCTAAATTTTTTTCATGTACATCATTAATGGATTTTTTTAAAATTTTCTTATCTATTTATAAAAATTTAATTAATGTAATTTTCAACTACTTTTTATTTTTTAAAAATATTGAGGGAAGATTTTAACATTTTATATATTGGTATTTTAGGAAAATATGTGAAGAGATTATTTTTAACATTTATGTATCAACAAATATATCTAAAAATTTTTATATTTTATATAAATATATATCTCCATGTTCACACATATTCTAAAATAAATTAATTATCTCATATACTTATAATATCTCCCTTTTAAAATGGTTTAAAAAAATGATATTTTTTATTTCCATTGTGTTTTTTCTAAAATACTAAAAAATATTTTCCATATAGTTTATTTCCATTTTTTTTAATCATGGATATTCTTCAAATATTACCATCAATCTTATTTCTATGGATGATTTATTTAATTTCTTTCTCTTTTGGATGACTGATCCATGACTTTAGTTTTCTTGCCAATTCATCATTGGTGGATGATTATAATTATTTCCAATTTATTTCATATACAAATATACTATTTTTATGTGTTTTATTAAAGGTTTTTAAGCTATATTCAAATAATAATTTTATTATGTAACCTTATTTACTTACCTATATACCATTTATCTTTATGGTTTAAATTCTAGATTCTTTATTATCTTTATTGAAGGGTATTTAACTATAAAATTACAAAAAATATTTGGTTACAAATTTATTTTCTATGGGTTATAATATTTTAATTATTTATTGAATATGAGTTATTTTATTATTTTTATTCATATGAGAAAGATATGAATCTCATTTTCCTTCTATGGTTTTATTATGATGTTTTGAATGAAACCCATTTTATTTCATCGGTTCATTGTGATGTGAGGAATAAAACCCATTTTTATTCCTAGGGGTTATTTATAATATGATGAATGAATGATTTCATGTGGGAAATTTAAGTATGTATGAATTATGGTTTGGGTACTACTTTAATTATAAATTTATTATTTAAGGATTAATATCTCATATTAAAATTATTCACATATAAATGTTTGTTTCTCATATGAATCAGCATTTAGGGTGTCTCATGTGTAAGTAATTTTTCCCTATCTAATGTTTTTCCCACAATTTAATGATTTAAAATTTTATAATTATTCTCATGACTATGTTATTCTCTTATGGTTCATAATTTTTGACTCACTCTTTTGATTCATTTCTTATTTTATTCCAATCCATTTTTCATGATTTATGATCTATGCTAGGTTGGGTGTGAATTTTTGTATGTTATGTGATAATACCAATATGATCATATTATTTCCAATTATGATATAAATTCGTTATATCTTATTTTTAACCTTAATGAAAATAATTTATCACCCCTATATTATGTTTAAATTTCACCATATTATTAATGGATTTATTATGTGTTATTTATCTAAAATATTATTTCAATTTTTGAATTTATGGTGGATATTTTTGTTTCATTAGGCATCAATTAGTTTTATATATAACGGGAAAATATATTTTTTATAAAATAAAACTGGGTTTTACTAGTTAAATATATTTCATAACTCTCTATAAATATAATTATAAAGATATCATTCGGAATAAATTGTTAAATTATTCGAGTAATAAATTTTAATTATGGATTTGTGTAATGTATTTTGTGTAGTGTTTATGTTTACAATAATATATCCAATAGTGTGAGTTTGTGGCTAACACTGTGGGTATCACATAAGGGTTTACAAAACATAAGAGGTTATGATGTTAGTTGAGCATAATTTTAGTTTGATAATAATTTCAAAGGTATAGATGACCCTATGGTTTACTTGAGGTGATATTGAATATTTTAGAATTGTAATGCGAGAACTTTAGTGATAAAACTAAGGATAAATCTAAGGGGAAATAGTAAGTATATGATAACCCCATTTAATTTTGGTTAAGTATAAGTGATGATATTTTCCTAGAAATAAAATTCATATATTGATACAAAAAGTGGATGTAGGCTCCTGTGAATATGTATCAATGGGTAATGACCCTTAAAAGGGTGTGTTTGTTATTAATGTAATCACTACTTGATGCATGATAAAAAGACCTAATTGCACATGTATTTTAAAATCGCCAGATGATATGATTTGGTAATTATAATCCCTTTACAATAAATTATTATGGATTTATTAGTTTAATAAAACTATTAGATACTAGACTAAAGAAACCTATATGGAATAGTGAGTTAATTTGGTTGAACTAAAATATAATATAATAATTTTAAAAAGACATAATGTTCATGGTTTAAATTATCATATATTTATCTTATAACATTTCAATTATTTTTTCAATTATTCATCACTCATGATTATCCCATTTTGTTTTTACTATTGGATGAATCCCAAAGGAATCATGTTAATACGTGATGTCGTGGGAAATGTGGAGATTTTACCAATGAAAACCCTAATGGAATAAGAGTTATAGTGAGAAACCCCATGATTATTCTAGAACAGTAATCAAGAATTTTGATTAATTGTTTAAAATTATCATATCATTAAAAAACACTAATTTAGAGAAATATAGTGTCTCATGGAAGTTAATGTGATGAAGTTGATGAAGGATTGAATGTTCATTTTCCTTCATGTAAAAAATGTTGTTAGATTCACCATGGTTAATGTCATAAAGTAAATGGTAGGTATTTTATGATTATAAAAGGATAGCATATAGAAATATATTTTTGAGGAAGAGTGAGGATCTTCATGGACACATTAAAAATAAAAAGTGTCTATCCTAATGTACCACTCATAGTTAATTATCTTAAATGTAGGGAACATGGACATTATCTAAGAAAATTCCATAACCAAATGGCTCACATGGGTGACATGTAGGATAAAATTCTAGGAAAAAGAAATTATTAAGAAAGTACAACCATAAAAGTGATTCTTGAAGACAATGTGAAGTGATAAACACTAACCATACACTTTAAAACTATGAGTGTTGAATTTTTGTATGGTTTGACCAAATACTTTGTACCTTGAATGTTTTCTAAGAAAATAAAATCATCATCCCAATGTTTAGATGTTGAATTATTAATAAATACTTATATTGGTACAATTTGTGTATCTACAAATTAATCTTTCATAATGTTCCTTGTGTGAATTATGTTATTCTCCCTCAGGATAAATTTAATATAATTTTAGTAATGGATCAGCTCTCTAACTTGAGGAAAAATAATTTTTTCTCATATGAAAGTCAATTATTCTATCAAACTATGATAATATGTCTTTGAAAAGATAATAATAAACACACATTATAATAAAATGACAAAATGTGGGTCTAGATACTAAATACTGATAGAGACTTGGCTCAATTGGATAGGTGAAACTTAATATTTTCATAAGACTATTTTTGAGGAACAATATATGTTTCCCTAGTTTGTATAGTAGATAAATATCTAGAAATTATACCTTGAGTCATGCCTATCATTTTTAATGAAATATATTTTTTTTATTTGATAATTACTATTTTTTGTATTTAATTAATTTATGGGGATAGTTTAAGGGCGTAGGTTTTTGGGAAACATATTATATTTTGTAAATTATCAGATTATAATTGAAATCATTTTTTCTCACAGTATTTCAAAATAATTTGGAAATAAGTAATATAAGATATGAATTAAACAAACTAAATAATATTCATTTATAATAGTAACATTACAGTAGAAGTACATAGAACTAAACAGTGAACATTAGTCATTACTACTCACAAGGGATAAATTCATCCAAAAAAGAGAATAAATAAATATGTTGTAGTATATATAAAAGATTAATATAATAAAAACTAGAAACTCAATTTGATCATATTCAACCTTCATGATCACCAATAGGTAAATAAAACCTATAATTAGGAATATTTCTATGAAATGAAAAAGATTTATCAATAATATGAAAAGAGAACAATGCCTTGCAATGGGAGAGTGGAACGAACGAATGATTTAGTATGTATGTATATTTATATGAATGCAATATGGTTGTTATAAATATGGGACTTAAAAATATGATCATTTGAAATGTGTTCATTTTGTATGTATTCATTGATTATAAATCCATTAGTTAAAATATATTTGCGTATTATTTATTATTAAATTTAAAATAAAATAAATCAATAATGAAATAAAAAATTTTAAATTCATAAATAAATAAATAAATAAATAAATATAATACTATGTATTATTATTATTATTTAAATGTGATATTATAAAAATATAAAATTCAAATAAATATTTTAATATCATTGGACTAGTAAATTTTTTTAATATAATTAATAAATTTTAATTGTATTTTTTAAACCATATTTAGTATAAAAGTAATATATTTTAAAGAAATGTATTTCTAAGAATTTTATATAATATAATAATAAATTAAATTTACTATTTTAAAATATTATTATATTAATTTAATTTAAATGTTTGAATGAAATAATATTAAGAACACATAATGTAGAAAAGTTCCATTTAAAAAAAGATATTTATCATTATATTTTGTAATTTATTTATAAAGATAAAAATATAATTTTTTATTATTTATGTTATATAAAATAAAATATTTAATATATAATTTCAGTATTATCTTAGTGTGAAATAGTGTGATATTTCTGAAACCTAGTATTTTGTAAAGAATAGTGATAAATAATGTTTTTACAAATTTTGTGACATTTATAGAAATATTAATGTATAAGATTAACATGGAGATTTATGAAACCCATTTAGTTACCAAATATGTTACATTATAAATTGATAAATATATTGTTTAGTTTAAAAACCTATTTTTATATTTTATAATTTAATTTTCCGAAAAACAAATTCAATACACTGTAAATTTATTATTCTAAAATTGTTTTTTTTCACCTTCATTATGTTAAATATAATAATGGATTTAAAAATTTAATTAAAATTTAAAATTTATATAATAATAAAAAATATATATTTTAAGGTAAAAGGGTAATTAACTTACGTAAAAAATAGTTACCTTTATAAAATATAAAATAGCATATGTAATAAATCTAGGGGATAGTTCTTGAAACACGTTTAAAAAAAATTTATAACTGGTTTATTGAGATATTATTGACCTTATCCCATCCCATAATAAATTATGGACTATTTTTTTAGAAACATAACATGTTTAACAAGTGATTCCATTATATTAAGTGATTATAGTTAAAAAAAAGTCACTCTCACCCCTCGTAAAATGTTTTCCTCACCTATGAGTCAAGATAAGTATAAAAATTAGGGTTCCTATAGAAAGGTTTCCCTCTTATCTTCCTCTAGAATCCTATTTCACTCCAATAATCATCTGGTCACAACTTATTTTCCAAATTACTCCATTTTTAAGAGGTACTTTAAGAGAACGTTCAAACCCCCAAAGTATGTACTTCTAATTTTCTAATAATTTTCATTATGTATAGTTTTATTTTAAAATTATAAAAACCCATTATTATATGATAAAACCACTACTACTTATATTTTTTTGGTTTATTGGTTATATATTATCTATTATTTCCAGATCCTCTAATGAAAAGTGAAATCTCAATTGTTTATACGTAAAGACTACAACCTCCACGACACCACATGTTTTGTTTCCCTTTAGATACATACAATGATGGTCCTAATGGGGAATTTAAAAAATAAGTATTATATTTATAATATGTTTTAGGTTTTTAAATAATAATCCATTTTATACATTTCTCAATCTCTCTATATGGAAAATAAAATCATCATCCATGAATATGTGCAGAGTATGTCCTCAATGAATGGTGTATTTTAAAATTCATTACCATCATTCAAGGATGGTTCTTTAATTTTTTAAATCATAAACAGTATGTTTATGAAATTATTATATTTTTGGTATGTAAAATTGGAAAACCTATTGACCATATGAGCAATAATAGACATTTTAAATTGAACAGTTTAAAAAGTGTGTACTAATAGCGACAAAATGATTTATACATATTATGGAATAAAATTTTATATGTTATATTATTCATATAATTATAGAAAATTATAAAATATAACTCTAATAAATGATAAATAATATCATTATTTTTCTTTTATAATGATATTGAAACTAAAAAACTTTATAATCATCCATTAATTATGGTATGTTCTTGTTTGGGTGGATTTAACAACTTACATGAACAATGATATGAATTTACATCATAGATGAAAATGGTAATGAAATTTCAAGTTATATTTAATTTAATTAATTCAATAATGGTTAAATATTTTTTTATATAATTTCATCATTAATATTAATCTCATCAATTATTATACAAATATTTGTTTAGTAGAAATCATTGAAACTTGTTCATCATAGATTTCATCTTTAATGATCATAATGAAAAATACAATAGAATGAAATTATAACACAATAAGTGATTATAAATAATAATTTATAGTACCTTTTATGATCTATTAATGTTGAAATTTTGGGAAATAATGAATAAAAAAACCTAATTATGAACCTAGTTTAAAATGATCAAGGTTTCTCACACCTGATAATGAAACTAAATAACCATTAACTAATATAATTTTCGGGAATAAGTATAAATTAAGGATATAAAATTTGATAGATTTAAATAGGATTCAAAAATAAATTATTAAGAGAGAAATGTTTTTTATACCGGAGGTTAGAGTGCATTCAACTAATCAGGAATACAAGGTAAGCAGTTTCTTGTCTCAAATTTAATTTCATGATAGATATTTAAAATTTGGAATCATGACATCTTTGATATGGTTTGATTATTTTTTAAATGATTTTATTTTCAAATATTCTGTATTTCATGTGGAATTGATTCTTCCCATGTAATTGCATTAAATTTAATTACATTTATTAGATTCCAACATTGAAATGGGTTTTGATTAAAATGTTACTCAAACTATAAGGGTTTTGATTACCCATCTAATTTTTGAAGAAACAGTTTTTTCTAAATGATAATAAATATATTGAATTTTTATTCCTCCCAAATACCCTCATAGTATTCTTTTTCTATTCATGTGGTGTTACATGTCCCCAAAATATTTTATTTCCCTTGACTCATATTTCACCCGAAGTGTTTATTAGAAGTGAAAATAACCCAATCACTTTTTTTCAGTCGGGAACCTCCCTTTTTCAGTGTTCATATTCATTATATGAATTTATAAATTTCCTTATAAATTCCTTTGTAATTTATTAATTTCTTTTCTAACTAATTTTCCATTTTTAAAAAGTTTTAATTTTTTAATTTTTTTGTATGGGTCATTTTCATCAAAATATGGAAATATTATTTTTAATCATTTATATTTAAAAACACCATTTTGATTCCATTATCATTTATATGAATTTTAATATCTATGTTTTCATAGTTAATAAAAGAAATTATTTTTCTCCTAGATTTTAAAAAACTCCATTTAAAATGATGTCATAGGATCAGAAATATTTATTATTTTCAAAGTGATTTTTCTAAAACTCCTAATAATTATTTATCATATCAGTAATTTTCATTTGAAATATCTTATGATTTATTAAGGTAATTCTTCAAATTGAGCCACCCTCTTTCTTTCTATGGATGACTTGTGTAATGTACTTATATTTGAGAGGAATTACCCATCACTACCTTTTTCTAGCCTAATCTTATTTCAGTTATTAATGTAACTCTTTCCAATGAATTTCCTCTATGAATTACATATTTTTTATTCCATTTATTGAATGGATTTCTACAAGATTCCATACATTTATTTAGTATGTAAAATTATTGACATGACCAAATACCATTTATCTATACAGTGTAAATCCCATATTCTTTTCAACCTTGATTAAAGGGTATTTACCTATAATATTACTTAATATCTTTGGATACCCATTTAGCTTCCATGGGTAATCCAGTTTTTATTATTTATGGAATTATAATAGATTTAATCATGAAAATATATTTGAAAAAGAAATGAAACATATTTTCTTTCCATTGGATATTTATTATGAGTTGAATCAACCCCACTATCTTTTTTTGATTTTTCTTACTGTAAGGAATGAATCCCATTTTTCTTCCCATAAGTTATTTATTATATGGTAAATGCTTGATTTTAGGTGGAACTCGTAAATACGAATGAATGAAAGGAAGGGTCCTATATAAATCTCTAATGTAATTGTTTAAGGTTTTATATCTCCTGAAAAAAGTATTAATGAGTACATTTCATTTTCTACTTGGTGTTTTCACAAATAGTGTGACTTATGAAAGTAATTTTCACTTTGTTAACATTTCTACCACATTTTAATGATGTAAAAATGTTATTATTATTATAACAACTATATTATTCTCTTATCAATCATGTTTATTGACTCACATCAATCATGTTTATTGACTCACTATTTTAATTAATTTTTTATTTTATGTCAAACCTAATGACATGATTTATTATCAATGATTTATTTCATATAAATTTTATTATTTATCATTATTGTACCCATATACTCATATTGTGTTCACTTATGATATTAAATTATTATCAATTATAGTATCCTTTACTGATCATATGATATTTCCCTAATCACTTGTTTCTATTTACATGAGTTATCAAAGGAAGTATTATGTATAATTTAACAAGAAGATCATTGTCTTCACATAGCTTATGAATTATTATGTAGACTATTTATAAATTATTTTAATTTTTTATATAATATATAAATATCCTTTCAATACAAGGAACATGGGTTCTACTAGTAAATGTTTTCCTTAAATATAAAACACTCTTAAACTAAAAAGGTCATAGGAATGTAATTATTAAATTAGGTGAGAAATATCTTACAGTTATGGATTTGTATAAATTACAGTATATAATGTTTGTATTTTTAGCACCAGATCCAATATTATAGGTATTGAGTGGCCTCAATTCGTTGAGGGAGATAACCATCTCAAATATGATATGTTTAAAAGAATATTGTATCCTCACAAGTAAACATGAAGAATAATGTTTACTAGTTAAATGAACCTCATAAAAGGTTTGGCTAGTTTTTTCATTATGTGAAATTTTTTCCCACTATATTTCTTATATATTAGAATGTGAATAAAGAATCAAAAAAACATTAATGATAAGGAATTTGATTTTGATTTCTTTTATTATAGAAGTTACAATGAAGGATTTAAAAAAGATGAAACATTTATCATTAGATTGTGTTTGTATATATCTTTTGATGGGTGATATGAAGATATTGAAATGATTTTAGATTAGAATATTTAGTTTCTATTAATTTTTTAGGATTTATATTTTAAAATAAGTGTTATTACCTTAATAGATAATGGTGATATGATTTTCAAATCAAAGAATATACTAATTATTCTAGTTTAAAAGGGAACAAGTTTAGTATTTTATAGATTATTGATAATATAAATAAATAAAAATTCTAAAAAGGATGAATTCTTCGTCAGGTGTGTAAAGGATGTTGAAATTTTTTTAATGTTATAACAAAAATTTAAAACATTTTCCATCTATTAGATGTCTTCATATCATTATTTTGATATTGATAGAGGATGTAATTTATTGAATTGAATACTTAGTCACATTTATTAATGAATATTGAAAAAGTTTACAAGAAAATGTTTTATCTATGATGTTCTTATACTGATGAAATTGAATGAAGAGATGTATAAAACATTTCCAAAAGAGATTATAGTGAATTATTAAAACAATAAAGTTTATATTAAAAAATATAACCCCTTGGTTCAGATTCACTCTGATTAATATCATTTTATGAAGACATATTAAACACATAGGGATAAATAATTAACCTTTTTATATTTTATTTTAATAATGAGAGAAAAATTTAAAGCATTAAATATTTCAATCTTTTGAATTAAGACACATGATTAATTTAAAACTAGAGAAACTGAAACATTTTTGAGACATTTGAAAGCCTATAATTAAATTATTTAACATATTAAATATTTATTTTAACTTGTTTTATTCAATTCTGGTATTAAAAGTGAAGATATACAGTGATTTTTTATTTTTAGGATTAATCTAATTAATGGTTGTTAAATATATATATTTTTTATTTCATTTTATTATTAATATAGAAAAATCATTCAATGATTTAATGACTTACTTGGGTTTCTGGGTATTTCCATGATTGGTAAGTATAGAAGGAAAATTACATAGGAGGATTTTGTATGAATTTCTTAATGTCTATAAAATTCCTTTGGATGGTGGGAATTTGCCACCTATATGATTTTTCGTGGATCCCAATAAGGGTTTGCAGGTTCAATTATTCTGTATGACTTGGGTTTCCTTTTTATAATCCTCTTCCACATATAACATTCAAATTACCCCTTTTTAAAATTCAGCAAACATGTATTACTTTAAAGATCTCATAGATCATTAAAATCTTAGAAAATGAATTTCCTTTTATTCAACAGAATTCCCACACATCACATGACTTTTACCTAAGGGGATATGACTTGGATACATTGCTTAATTATGAATCTCAGGAAGAAAATATAAAATTTCCATATTTAAATGGGGTTTGATGCAAAATAAAAAATTCCTTAGTATACCTAAGTCGTAAAATAATGGTTTGGAGTTTCCACATATAACTGATAAAATAAAATGAGAGAGATAAGATTGTATAGATGAGATGATCAGTTGACCTGAGAATAACATACATAAATATTTCTATATTTTCAATGAATATTCAATACATTTCACAATTAAACACCCCCAGAACCATGAAGACGCAATTTCATTAGTGATAAGATATATAAAAAACTTATTTCATGAAATATATTCAACATAATATAAAAATTTCTTCTCTCATGGTACCCCTCTTAGGAATAACCTACTAAAATCCATTATTGATAACCTGTGGAAAATGAAAACATGAGAAAGTTATAGCTCAAATGATCCATAAGGGTATGAATGGGATATATCAATTGATGATCATCTTCAAGAATAATATTATAACAAGTGTATAAGAGAAAGATAATAACTTATGAAGATGATACCCAATATATCTTTGATAAAAAATCATGTGTCATGGAATATGTCTTAATCATGTCAAAGGACATGAGTAATAAGAGTGAAGAATAATAATTAATCAAACATGTTCCATGAAAATATTTCGTAACAATATGAACATTTCATAGGAATTATAGAAAATTAATAATCATATAAAATCATTTCATTAGTGAACGTTAACTTACAAGATGATCATAGTGGAAAAATTCCCATAATGGATTGGATTCACTCATCATTCCATCATTTACTTATCCATGGTTCACTCCCAAGACTATTAATGTGGATAGAGTTATGTACTAAATTGCAATCACCGCCATTTATATCCATATTACCTTATGATATTTCAAACACTACCCAGTTCATTGGGGGGATATAACATACCCACCCATCATATAATGAAAACCATATATATGTGAGTTCCATAAGATTATCAAAATTTTCATAAATTCATAAAAAAATAACCCATGGAAAAGAAATGGGTTTCATAAAAATTCCATCATCACATAATAAAAATTTATACTGATAAAAAATTTTATGGTATCGTCATATCATATCCCTAGTGAACCATTAGAAACATCATAGTATCCTAAAAAAGTGGAAAATGACCTTAAAAGATCATTTGAACATTGATTGAAAATAAGGGAAAATAACATTTTCTTTTGTTATCTTTAAAACTAGAAATTTCTTAAATTTTGAGAAAAATAAATTCTATAAAAATAACCATGGAGTATTTTAATGTAAACTTCAATGAAATTAATGGTCATGACTATAGAAAAAAAATTTCATACCGTAAATGTGAAAACAAATATTGCTTTTACACTTTTGGTAAAAGTCATAAAGTACCTCACATGGAAAATAACATGATGGGTCCTTTAAAAAAATTGGAAATAATGTAATATATTACGTTAAAATAATTTAAATAAAACCTTTTTCTTATAAAATAATATTTTTTAAAACTTTCCAATGGCCTGGAACATGGAAGAACATGTTTGTCGACCAAAGAAGAAATAATGATAGCTTTTATTAAATAGTTTTCACAATAAATTTATGTGACAAAGATGGTACAATGATACTAATATTTGAAAATTCAATAAATAACCACAATATAATATAAAATATTAGTTTTAAAAGGTAATAATTTTACAATTTCCCTAAATTAAAATTTAATATATAGAACCTTGAAAAGAAATAAGATAGTAACATTAATCTTTTCCTAAGATCATATATTTCTTCATACCCATTATTATGCTCATGTTTAATAGATTAAGATTTATTAAAAATATATAATATTACCATATTCATACTTTTAATGAAATATAATATTACCTTATTGTTAACAATTACACATTTATATATAATTTATCATTAAAATCAACATTCAGATGAAAATTTATCCATTTTCCATACATGTTTCGGTTCTACAATTAAAGTCCTTCAAACTTGATTAGGGTTTCATCATCCCCAGAATCATAATAAGGTTATAATTATAATATTTATTTATTATATTTAATTTTATGACTATCCATAAAATGTGGAGATGAAAAATGAATTACATCAGTAATTAATTGCATCAGTTTTGGAGACTGCAGTCCGTACATACACATGACTAATATTTTCATTTTTAAATGAATGGAAAGATATAAAGATAAATAATAATATTTCATTAAAACATATTAATTATATTATAAATATAATTTTTATTCAGTTAACCCATCAATATGACCTTCCACGTATTTTGGGCATGAAAAATGAATCACATCTCATTATGGAGGTGATAATCAACACGTACACATGAAAAACATTATATTTTATCACATGATGGAAATGATGAGTAAATGGTTTAAAAATTAACATAATCAAAATTAAGTGTATTAAAGATAGTTATTCTATCATGTTAATGTTGTTATATAATATTTTTATGAGGTTATGGGAGAAAGAAACTTAAAATAGATATGTAAAGACAATTAAATCTTCTTAAAGAAACACCCTTTGTCATACAAATTAAGAATTTAATGTTTGGAATTTCTAGAATAAAATAAATTCTAGGACATGTGGATATAATTATTAGGTTTTGGGTTGGTATTTTCAAAAATTTAGGGCATAGATGCTGTAAATATGTGTTGTGGAGAGGACCTCCTTAAATAGTGGGGTGGGTGGAATACTTATAAATACATTAAAAATTAAATTATAATAAATACATATTTATGTTTAAATGTAATAAAATGGGAAATTTATAAAATCTATGATGATTTGAGATAAAAAATTATACAACAAATCAAATTCAGTTAATTTAACATGATATTTTTAACATTTTCTTTTAGATCAACCTCTTCAGTAACCCTTCATAAAATCAACCGAGGTAACAAATTTTTAAAAGTCACTATTCATTTTGACCAAAAAATGAAATTGTACACATTAATGAATTGCATCGTTAGGATTAAAAATTAGGAAACCATTTTATCAAATTCAATACCCACAAGTGGAAAAAATTCATTTTAAAATAACTATGGAAAACGAAACAATAATGTTTTTTAGAAAAATGACTTTGAATCATGAAACTAAATTTCATCTAATCTCAATCCTAGTAAAAACTAGAAAATTATTACTAGATTATTTTTTTGAATATATTGTATAAATATTTCATTATAATTAGTCATCCATGGTAATTAATTTAATTTATATAAAATACTCATTTCTTTTATGAAATAATTTCTTCATAAAAACTACTATTTGTGCCTTAAAATTTTTTTATTTTCATTTTAATACATTGATATAAAAATAATACATTTCATTAATGTTATAAAAATAATTTTTTTAATAGTATGAATATTAAATAAAACATATATGACAAGAAATTGTTATAAAAAATACTTCAAAACCATTCTAAAGAATCAATTGTATTTCCTAAATAAATTATAAATTATTTCAAATAATTTTTTTATTTAAATATGATATATTATTCTTAATTTTATAATGTATAATAATTATTCAAATAAGTTCATGGTTATATACTTTCAATGTTATAAAACACGTTTATTTACTATAAAAATATATTCCAAAATCTCGAGGTGTTAAACTCTACCCTCTTATTATAATATCTCCCATGAAATTTTTTAACTCTAATACAAAAAACTAAGGTTATAGGATACCACTCTCTCATCACATCTTAAGGTCTCAAAATAGATTCTTAATATTTCTAATTCCACCAGATATCTTTAACGAGGTTAGTAGTCTAGTTCAGTTTCACTTTATCTGTATGATCCAAGATCTGTATTGGTTGTTCTTTATAAGAATGATTATTCTCTAATGGTATAAAAATTGAGTTTAGTACATGTGAAGTATCTAGTATTTAATTTCCCAAAATAGATACATTTAACACATCATGAACATGGGAGATGTATAGAGGGAGAAACATGTGATATGATAATATTCCAATACAACCAATAATATCATAGGGACCTATATACCCAAGGATCACTTCTTTTCAAAATATCATAAAGTTATCCGATAGAGATATTCAAAGTAATATCATTTCACTAAATTTAATATATAGATATTAGTGTTTATTTTTAGTAAAATATTTCTGTTGACTCTGTGTATGACAAATATATTAATGAATGTCTCTAAACATACCTTACATTTTTTTAGATACCTTAGGTCCAAATATATTTTATTCCCCAAAATAATCTATTAATATTGAAGTTATCCAGATTACTTCATAGTTGGATCCTTGAGCAACAATTTAAATGAATAAGTGACATATATTGTTTCATGGAAAGTTGATTTGAAGTGGGTGTTGATACCAACCTCCTTTGAAATCCATCGAGAAAGCTCTCATTATATCTTCTAGGGTTTGAATGGTCCTCTTTGCCTGACCATCTATCTGATGATGATATACATTGCTAAATATCTAATCCATATTTTATTTGTTATGAATAACTATGTGGAACATCAAGGTAAACCTCATATATCAGTCAAATATGATTGTTATTGGTACACCGTGAAACATTACAACTTCCATAACGTATATCCTAGAAAGAAGATCAAGGGAATGATTTTCTATAATAGAAAATAAATATGTTTATTTTATAAGGTGATTTAATATAACCTAAACATTAAGTTATATTTGGGGTACCCTAAAGAAATAAATGGTGATATTTTCCAATTTCCACTCAGGTATGGGAAATGGTTACGAAATCCCTTTAGACTTCTATCTCTCAACCTCATCTTTTGAGTGTACCAGGAAACAATATATATACTCTATAATATCTCTCATCATAATTTCACATTATAAATAATATCTTATATCTAATTACATCATCATGATACCCAGATGGCTATATAATGATGAAATACAAGATTATCTAATAACTCATTCTTCAATTTTGGTGTTGACTTGACACATACTCAGTTCTTACAACTAATCATTATTTCATGGTAAAAGATGTACTAAAAAACTCCTTACCTAATTTTGTGAATCAACATCTTTACTTTTTAGATTTTAAATCTTTAAATGAATAGATGGATGAGAATTTATCTAAGAGAGATAGGATCATTCTCTCATCCTTATTATTTCAGGTTCAATGCTCAACATTTCCATATGTATGGGATCAATTTCAATCCTTATCATTGAAAAAATAGCATGGTCCTTTTAACACATAGAAGCATCTACCTATTTTTCATTCCTAGGATGGTAATGTATTGATAAATCACAATCTTTTATCAGTTGTAACAATATCTTCTTATAAATATTAACATAATACTATGTGAATATATCGTTTAAGATTATTTGATTTGTATATTTATCACAACTTTTACTATAATGATTATTTCACTATATCTTCAAATAAAAAATTACCACTTCATGTTACAAAACATGAGTCAGGTAATTAATCTTGGGATCATTAAATTAGAAAAAGGCATAAGCTTCTTCCATGTTATTCTACACTAGTACAAATCCCTACCCCTTTTCGAATGAATAATTATAGATCAAAATCAATTCTCCACAATAGGGTATTATGAGTACAATTTCACTGACCGAACTTCTCTTATTTTCATTGAAATTTTCTTCATATTAATTAGGTCAAATTAATCTAGCTCCCTTAAATATCATATTTTTTAATGTATTTATTAACCATTAAAATTTTTAATTAATCATTGATAGTATGAATCAATCATAATAAAACTATGGATTTCATTCACTATTGTTAGTTTGTGACAATGTACAATAACGTCAATCCTTGACGGATTCATCGATATACCCTGGATTATAATTGTGTTACCAAAGAATGATACGTTATATATCTATAATTCATATTTACTCTTCAAGAAAAATGTGTTTCTCTATGTCTTAAAAATAATTCTAAAATAATATTCATTATATTTATTTCTCATAAAATATATAAAATACCTTATATGCATACAACTATAGACTAATCAAGGTAATTTATAAATACTCTATTCATTTTATATATATAGATATAAATGGAATTATAATGTCCAAATGTGATCACTATAAATCTATAGTTTCCATATATCTTACAAAATGTTTTCTTGAATATATCATCCATTTTGACTCCAAACTATTCATCTCTAGATCATAGGTCAATCATTAAAATTTGTTGAACTCCTCCTAGTTGATCAATGAAATCTTCGATATGGGTTAAATGATAATTTCTTTATATTAACCACTTTATGTATCCAATAGTCAATGTAAAGATGCATTATCCCATATTTCTTCTTAATAGAAGAGAGTAGGTAAACCCCATGGTGATACACATGGCCATATGAATCCCTTATCTATATCATACTATAGTTACTTACTTATTTCCTCTAACACAACCATGGCCATCTTATAGGAAGAATTATAAATAGATTATTTACTAGGTATGAATTCTATTGAAAACTAAACTTCATTATTTAAAGAGATAATGGGAAACCCATCAAGAAATAAATATTAATATTTCCACATAGTATGAATATTTTCAAGGTTGAGTTTCTTAGATACCACTTGTGATAGATAAACATCTTTAATTGGTAATAAGACCCATAAAATATAATTATTTTCCATTGTAGGTTTATATTCATCCTCTCCTAGATAAAATATCATGGGTTTATTTGAAATATAAAATGTGACATAACTTATTGAGTAATTAATATGATCACTATATTTAGAGGGACAATCCATTCCCAAAATCACATCAAATTCAACTAGAGGGGGAATCACTAGATTTTTAGGAAGCACATTACCAAAAAAAATCTATTGGATAGGAGTTATAGACACGATATAAAATCATTATACAATTAGGGGTTCTCACCAATAATTTTACATTAAATAATTGAGGCGGTGATATGATACAATCATAAAATTATTCAGAAATAAATTAGTTGGTAGAAATTGAATAAAATATGAAATTTTCAATTATATATTGGATGGTAAGTGTACTATTAGCTGCTTTATTCTTGTCTCCCGCATCATCAGTTGGGATTATATGATCTTTCCCTTTATTCTTGTCTCCCTCAGCGCCGCCTTCCGCTCCCCTATTGCAGATCTGCCTTGTTCCCCTTCTGCTCGGCGCACTCATGGCTTACGGGTCTTCCAGTGGCGTCGATTTCTCTCTGGTGAACATCCTTGTTGCGGCGTGATTACTCTGGCTCGGGCTCTCCATGGCGCCGCAATGTTGGTCCCGGGCGGTCGATGCTGCGGTTTGGGGGTTGATGTTGCGATTCGCGTCGTCTGCGGGTGTGATGGGTAGATCTGGCCCTGGGTGCGGTTTTGAAGGCGGCGCCAGGATTTGCGGCATAGGCTTGCGGAGGGGTCCCCTACCAGCGAGATCTGTCCTGGTTTGTGTTCATTCTCTTTTTCTGCGTGTTTTTCTTGGTTTTGTGGTGCGATGGTTGTTGCGGCGCTCGGTGTGGACTCGGCTCCGATTCCGGCGACCGGTGATGCATTATTGGTGACCGAAATCATGGTTTCGGGTGATTGGCGACGGTCTGTGATGGCTTCATGGTGGCGGATCATATTTGCACGGACTTGCTGTGGTGTTTTTGCAGCAGGTTAATTGATTCTGAAATTGTGATTTGGTTTTCTGCTGGTTTTTTGTGAATTTGTGGTATGATGTTTGCCTGTCTGGTCTGTGGCCCGTGAAGTGTTCCCGGTGATTTCATGTCAACACCGGTAGTGAATTTCGATGATGGGTTAGAGAGGTTGAAGGGTTTGGAATCCGGTGATGTTATGGTGTTTTTTTTAGGAACTGCTCGGTCCTTTGTACTCTTTTTCTTTTTTAATAAATGGTCAGGGGATTTTTCCCCCTGACAGACTTTCCTGGTATCCTTATTATCCATAAATTTTAGGAACTAATATCCATAGTTCCCATACTCATTGAATTTTTTTTCATTAGAGTGTGGGCACTTCATAAATTTGTAATTCTTCATATTATTTTCATTATATTGTATCCTTAAATATCTTCAGCATTCAATTGCTCGATGGTCTTACTTTCCACACTTGATACATTTATCAACCCCTAAGAGAAAATTTTCCAAATGAATCTTTCTATACTTGTAGAATAATGGAATATTAATTTTATTTTAACCATTTATTTTATTACTAGAATATAGTTAAAAATTCATATTTTTCTCCTTATCAAAACAATGAGAGGGATGAAAATCCACACTCTCCATTTCAACCTTGATAGCACATAGAATGATTTTTTTAATAGCTATTAGATCCACTTATGGCTATCTCTGTATATATGCTTTGTTTTAAGACACTTAAGAAATGATAAATTTTAATTTTAGGTTTGTTGACAGAACTAGAATCATACCACAGAAGTCCTATAATATTTTCTTAATAGTTATTAATATACTAATCAACATTATTCTTAAGGTCAAGAAATTACCTTTCCATTTTCATGTGGACGGTTTGAAGGAAGTACATACAGAAAAATACCCACATAAACTCATCCCATTCCATCATATCAAATTTTCTAATTGCAAAAATTTTTAATTATATTAAAATATTGTTCTACTACTCCTTCAAAATGATACACAATCAGGATATCATTTTCATGATCCAAACACTAGAGAATAGAAAATATATTTCTAGAGGTATTGATCCATTTCATAGCCACCAGTGGATCAGAGGACCTACTAAAAAGGTGTATGTTGGATCATGAAATTATAAATGGTTAATTATTCCGTCATTTTTTTATTTGGAATCATATCATGATTTATAGATTGAGGGAGTTTTGTAATCAATGAAACAAATTTTCTGTTCTATCTCCCATGGTGTTTTTTTCTCAAGAGGATAATCACTGCATTCTCCACCACATTAATTATTCACATTATTCCTACTATAATATTCAATAAAATAAATCAATGAACCATAATGTATGAATCAATATTCAATAATCATACAGATAGATAAAATAATAAGGAAAATCATTTTGGGGATATCATAAATTCTAACACCTTCTTATCTACTATATACAATTTTTGGTTCATTCTATATCCATTTCCATTCATCATAGTTTTTATCATGTAATATCTTAAAATTCTTCTACCATAATATCAAAAAATAGTAATCCCTACTATAATAATAACTATGTTGACCAGAGTATAACATAGATAAATATTTTACCATTTTATATGAATATTGAATAAATTTTATAAAAAATACACCCTAGACACAAAATGGTTTAGTTCCATTTGTGTATAGATGAATGGTAAACCTTTTTAATGAATTATATTCAATATAAAAAACAAATTTATTACCTAATAGTACCCTTATGAGTCATATAATACTTGAAAACATTTTTTATAACCTATAGAAAATAAAAAATTATCAATGGGTGAAATCAGATGGTCAATAAGGGTAAACATCATACATATGATTCATTGTTCATATGACAACCTAAGATAAGTATAAATTTATGATGTAATAATATAAACATAAAAATTTCAAAACCAATTAGTCATAGATCATAAATAATGAGTCATAGTATAAAGCTTGATCTTCTCAAAATACATTAGTCATAAGAGTGAGATACCATCATTAGTCAATCAGGATCCACAAGAGTATATCATTAGAATAGGTTATTTAATATTAATTTCGGAACAATCATAAGAATAAGAAATCATTTCATTATTTAAGGTTAACATACAAGACTGTCATAGTGGAAAATCCCCAAAAGGTACTAGGTTTACCCCATGTTCTATCATTTACTTAGTAAAGGATCACTATAAAGACTATCATATGGGATAGTGTCCCTTACTAAAGTGTTTCATATCCCCATTCCACTCTAAATTATCTCATGAGATATCTATTATTATCAAATAAACTATACCAATTTAATAATCCCAACCATTATATAATGAAAATAATATATATGTGTGCTATAAGAAAATAAAAAGCAGTCATCAATTCGTCATTGAATAACTCATTGAATATAAATGGGTTTCATTAAAAAATAACAGGATCATATGAAATCATGATAAATAAAAAGGATGGTATCCTTATATCACATACCTATTGAAATATTTTAAACATAAAAGGTTGTAGACATAAATGAAAAATACATTTAAAATAGGCATATAACATTTCTTTGTAAACATGTGAAAATATAAATTTCCTTCAATGTCATTAAAGATAAATAATTCTAGAATATATATAAATTTTTTTTCTTCAAATATTCCCATATAAACAATAAATGTAATATTCCAATTTAAAATGGTCATGATTGTGTAAAAATATTTTCATGCAGTAAATGTTAAAACAAATATTCATTTCACACTTTTATTAAAAAGTGAAAAAGTATCTCATTCCAAAAATGATAAGATGATTCTATTTAAAACCTTGAAAATAAAGTTAAATATAACAAAAAATAAACCTAAACATACATTTTATCATATAAAATAACATGTGATAAATTATTTTAAAGAACATGGACATGGAAGAAAAAACATTTCGACGAAAGAAGAAATGAGGTCATCATTTCATAAAACAATTTCTAGATCATTTTAATAACTAATGAGAGTAAAATGGTTATAATACATGAAAATTTACTAAAAATATAGGTTATGATAAAAATCATGAGTTTTAGAGGATAATAATCATATAATATCCTTCAATGAAAATTTAACATGAGAATCTCGAAAGGAAATGAAATTGTTACACAAACCCTTACCTAAATACCTATATTTTTTCATATGAATTATAAATATCCCTTACAATAAATATATATTTCTTGTTCATATATACTATTACCATATTAATACATTTGATACAATATAAATTACATTATTATTTTTAATTACCTATTTATTAATTATTTTTCATTAAAATCAATATTACGGTGAGAGGAGTCATTTTTTCTATTCAAGGTTTAGTTCGATAGTTATGATACTTAAACCTTGGACAAGGTTTCATCATCTAAAAAATATTAATAATGGAATAATTATAATATTTATTAATTATATAAACTTTAATAACAATTTATATAAATTTGGTGGTGAAAAATGAATTACATCACTTCTAAGAGCTGGTAGTCCGTACATATGCATGAGGAATGTTTTTATTTTTAAATGAATGTAAATATTGAATGATAAATAATAAAATATCAATAAAAAATCATAATAACACCGTATATATCATATATATTCATTAAACCCATCCATATGACAAAAATATATATGGCAGAAATGATTAAAATTATTGATCTTAATGGAGGTCATAGTCCACATGTATACAAGAAGAATGTTTTCATTTTATATATGATGGAAAAGTGGTTGAAAAAAGATATATATTTAAATTAATAACATTTATGTGTATTTAAAAGACTTACTTTAAAATTTTACGATAGTCATAACTGATTTTGATTAGGTTAAGTAAGAAATATAATCAAAATAGACTAGTAATGACAATTACCACTTCTTTATGAAACCTTAATTAACTTAAACTATTAGCCATAAAAGGATTTTATTTTTGGAATAATGGAAAATAATGGATTTGGGTAATAAAATTAGGATGGTTTTTGCGTAGTACTTGGAAGAGATAGATGGCTCAAATATTTTAAAGGAGTGTGCGAGAGAGGATATCCATTTATAAGTTAGGTGGGTGAAAAACATGTAAATACATATTGAAATATAATAAAGTAATATTAAATATAAAGATGAAAAAATTGGCCAAATATTCAAATATAATTTTATATAATGGAAAAAAATCTTCATCTAATCGAATTTAGATAGGTTTATGTAATATTTTAAACCTTATCTTGTTTTTAGACTCCCACCTATTAACCCTTTTTAACATTAAATGAGGTGATATAATATAGATACTATTATAAAGAACATAAATTAATTTTATCTATTTTAATTTAAATAATTTTGAACCATTAATTTTAAAAATAGCATGCAAAGAACAATGAAGACTATTTTTAGAAAAATTTATTTTTAAGCCTAACACTAAATTTTGTCCAAGTAAATTCTTTGGGTAAACCTTTAAATGAATTTTAAATTATTTTATTGAATATATTATCTTCAAATTTCAATTAAATAATTAATATATTTTTATTAATTTAAAATTTTTAGATAAAATCTCATTGCTTTCAAAAAATAAGTTTTCTAGAAAAAATACTAATTTTTACCTTCGAATACATTTATTTATCCTACCCATTGATGAAAAAAATATATTTTATTCCCATGTGAACAATACTATTTTATAATTTTAATAAACATAATTTTAAATAAAAATTTTATGAAAAAATTCCCATAAACAAAATACATCAGAAATATTCTTTTGGATTAATAGTATTTCTTAAATGAACTAAAAATAAAGTTCAACAATTACAATTATTTAAATACCATATAATGTGCTTCATTTTTAATTGTGTAATAATATTTTATTGTATTTAGGGATATATGCATCACATTCTATAAAAGACCTTTAATCTTTGAAGATAAATATATTTCAAAATCTTAGTGTGTTACAGCCATGATAAGAATTATCATGATAATCATCTAAAGAATTCGGACCATTGAGCTATACATGTAGAATCCATTGATGAAATGTGAGTTGGACACCAAGAACTAGGAGTATTTTTAATTCATAAGGATCACTCAAGGAAGAATATGGATACTTTTCTCTTGATTTTTGGTGTGATGTTGTTGAAGCACACAAGGAGGTCCTAAGAATTTTTATAAATAGGAAAAATATTCAATGTAGTGGGAGAGGTATTTGAATGGTTCATCAGGATGAGGAATTTTTATTTTTGAGTTTCTTTTATTTCTTTCTATTTTTGTAATCCATCCTAGTATTTAATACTCATTCTTTAGTGTTCGAGGTTATAAGAACTCCACTTACCCCTCATTTTGAATTTCTATTTTTAAATGTTAATTATATTATTCTTTATTTATCTTGATTTTTTAAAAACTAGGAGTTTTCTATTTTTCTTTTCATTTGAATTGTTCATCCATTATTCAATGGTTCACACTCAAAATCCTCCTAAAACTTCTTCACTTCCATTATAGTGGATAGAAGTGGTTTGATGCATGATTTTTTGGGGATAACTAATAAATAGTCTAGAAAAGATTATGGAGTGATGTGGTTATTGCACATCTATATTCAATATGAAACAACTAGATAACCGTAAAACATTAATGGTCGAGATTATTATAGAGATATTTCATGAAAGTAAATTTGAATAATGATTAAAAAATTAATAGGGAGGGTTATTTTTTTGTTACACTACATCTTTTAAAATTTAATTTCCAAAATCCATTTAAATAATCAATCATATTTGATCATTATTTTCAACGAAAACTGAACCCCAAAAACCCAAGAAAAATAAACTAGTAATACCCTCCACTATGGATTCAACCTTTCTACCACTCTCACTATATTTAATTGGGTTTCTTAATTTTGTTTGAGAAAATACCTAAGATAGGATATTCATCAAAATAATTTCACTTATATGTAGATATACTGGTTTTTTATTTTCCTTTTTTTATTTGAAATGTATTGGATACATGAATAGATTGTGTTTAGATTACTTGTTTGGTTTTTATTGAGTGGTTGATATAATTTTATGAGAAAAAGTTAGAAATTTATGGATTACTGATTAGGTGGAGAGAAAATGTATTACAATTCATCTGACAAACACTCCATCCACTTCCACTTCTTCCCCTAAATCAACCATAGGTCAAGAAAACATGGTATACAATCGAACACAACATAATATACATTAAAAATATTTATATCTGCCTAAAATATTTATTAATAATTTATTATTGCAATTTAATAAACAATATGATTTGAAGCTCAACACTATAACGATTTCGAAAAAAACTATGTTTCATGGCTTATAAAGAGAGGATCCCACTAGGAATTTAATGGAATTCAAGGATATATATAAAAAATACAAACCTAGAGGAGTCTCCAAGGATTAGATCAGCTGGATGTCCTTTCCATTTTCCAAAAAGGGATCCTCAAAGGAATTGATATATAAACTATATCCAAAAAAATTGATCAAGTGTGATAAAATATTGAGGGATATCCTCTAAATGTTCATCATTACTTCTGAGATCACCCAACAAAGATGATTTATAAAAATCAAGTAAGCATGTGGAAAAACTATATACCATTTTTGAGATAAATTAAACTGACTAACATCTTCTTTCCTATACTAGCCATTTGGAGACCACTATTTCTTGGTTTTATATTAACAAGGACTTTTGCATATTGTAAAAAACATAATAGATTTTTCTTTTAGAAAATACTTTATTAAGAAGTCACCAAAAAATATCAAATGTTTAAATATAGGATCTCATAGAATTATAAAAAATTTGGTAAAATACCCACAACTATAATATACACAGAAATAATTTCTAGCTCTATTACTTGAAAAATAAAAACCGAATAACTAACCTCTTTTATGAAACAGTTATCATTGCATAATATTCATGAAAAAACACCATTTACACCCCCAAGGGTCTACCAGATTCTCCACTCACTATAGCCTTTTAATATTATATTCCATAAAATTAAACAAACCAAAATTTGTTACGACACATAATGCATGTCCTACCAACATCATATAATAGTTGAAGGATTTAAATAGTATTATACATATCAATATTTATTGGGATACCAGATTAATAAATGTTAACATTTATATTAGTATTTTTAATATCCTTATTATCCCCAACCATTTCAAAATAATGTCTCTAAAACCCCAATAAACATTCAATAATTCAGGAAATAATATCCCTCTATTTGGGACATACTATACACTCTTGTGTAATATCAAACCATACAATAGTTAAACCTCACAACTCATGGATCATAGCTGAATGAGATGAAATTTTGGTATAGAAAATTTATGGCCACCCTAAATAACATAGAAAATCATTGATTTGGTGAGCTCCATGTCAAATAAATTACTAACCCTTAGGTAAATGTATATTTTATTTATTTGATAAGTATATGGGAAGTTAAAATAAGATAAAACCCAACCTATAGACTAAATATTTAAGTGTATAGCTTGGAAAATTAGAGGAATAAGGGGATGTGGAACAATAAGTAGATATACCATTGATTATACAAATTATGAACAATGAAAAAGGAAAACCTATGATGGGGGAACTAAATCAGTCCAAACCTCGCTTCCATACTATAATTAATATTCTCAAGAACACTAGTAATGAGACCAAATAAAATGAAATTTATGAAGCATTCAAGAATGTGGAAGTCAATTTCCGTTTTTTTATTCCATCCAATAAATTAAAAGGTATATAACTTTTCTCTTGGGTATGTGCACCACTATGGAATGTTTGAAAATATATGAAATAGGTGTTTAGATAAAAAAAAATTATACTCTAATTATTCCACAAATACCATGGAAATTTTAATACCTAGGTAATTTCAATAACCCTTTCATAATAGGAGAGCCTAATTTAACAATGGATTTATGTGATTTGAAAGATTCTATTAATTTCATTTCTTACACAATTTAATATTCCTTATAGATAATAGAACTCAATCCAACCAAATTTTTTGTTCAACTAGCTAATCAACCCACTTCTTACCCGGTAGAAGCTTTAGAATATTTTCTAGTAAGACTTAAATGACTCTTATTTCCTTATTATTTTTTCATTATGAAACTGGAAGAATAAATAGGAACAATAAATTATCCTATCCTTTTAGGTACTCCCTTTCTTAATACTTCAAAATAATAATAAATGTTGTTGAAATAAAACTTTCACTATATTTTGGAGAGGAAACCTTAAATTTTTGTATTTTTTATTCAATTAAATATCCATTAGATGAGAAATATATTTTTATACTATCTTAATATAAATTTAATTATTGTTTTGAAGAGTAAATTCAAATATAATTTGAAAAATTAATCTAGAAGAATTCATGGATACGCCTAATTTTTTTGATAATTATGTTTTTTTGAATAATTTAAATATGTAATTTCTTCTAAACTGATACATAATTAATAATTAATATGAATAATTTTTTTTAAACTACTTAAATCTACCATTGAAAAATTTTCATCATATATAGAAGTTAAAATAATGGCAAACAAATATTTGATTATATCTTCAAAACACTAATCATTAGGATCTATTGTTTCTAAAAAATAATTATAAGTTTGGTTTCTTAAGAAAAATAAGAAACCGACTATTATAATTTCAAAATATTTGGAACCAAATTATGAAAATAGACTACTAAAAATTATAAAATGGAAAATTTTGTTTATTAGGAGAGATCCTATGGATTAGTCCAATAACCCATGTACACTAGATTCTATTAGAAAGTGATTCAAACCCTATAAGTATGAAATAAATAAGATTGGATCTAATCCTTTTTAAATTTATTAAAAATTAAATTGAAACATATATTGGATCCAAGAAATTGTTTCCATGAAATTTACCATAGAACCTATGAAAACGTATTTATTCAAACAATACAAGTTGAGTTTGGGTAGAATTGTATCTCAATGTCCAAAGAAGATGTAAATTGAATCAACTGATTCTTAATGATTATTCATACACTATTGGATAATGATTCATAAAACATGTTTTCTTATCCAGTGAAATGGATGCGAGAGCCTCCTACATAGATTAGATCATAGATATCACATATTGATAATTAAAAAAGGAACTATATATCCAAAAAAAAATTGAGGTGTTTTTGGGATCTTGTTACCATTATAAAATAATTTCCTTAGGAGAATCCATTAGTTAGAGGATAAGTTTTCTAATCAAGATTTGATTTAACTAGTAGTAAATCC
Source organism: Viscum album (assembly GCA_963277665.1). NCBI lineage: Eukaryota > Viridiplantae > Streptophyta > Magnoliopsida > Santalales > Viscaceae > Viscum > Viscum album. The sequence continues at coordinate 73,042,808 of OY728140.1, forward strand.
AAGAAAATCTAACAGATCTGAGATTATGGCTATTTTAAATTTAGCCTCATTAGGACTAGAAAGAAATTAGCTATATGTGATTTTTCGCATCAAATATCATAGACCACTAGGAATCATGAGGTTTCAAACCATAAATTGAGTCATAAACATGGGTTATCCTCTTAATTTCACTAACCTCATAGTCTTTCCAACATCATGGAGTATTCTTCATGATGATTCCAACCTTAGGGAATCAGATAATATTTTTAGGACACACCACGTTGGGATTTGTGGCTGGATGATGGGTGATCCTCTAGACTCACCTCGTAGGGAAATAAACAAATCTTACTATCAAATTACTTGAAGTCACTGGCCATTTTAAACTCACAACATTAAAAGGTTAAATCATTGCATCAAATTTCATAGAATAGTTACAATGTGGGATCTCTTCATTGACTCTCTATCTCAATGTCCATGTGGAACCTCCACATGTTCACCAATTTTGGGAAACCCGTACCCCGAGGTAACCTATACATACCCCTATCATTCAAAAAATAAATGAATGAATTGATAAATGGGAGAGAATGGTATAAAAATACAAGATATAAGAGTTTTAAAATTATGAGTGTTTTTACCTCATGAATCCACAGGTAATCTAAAGACACATACAATGAATAAATACACTTATTCCAGACAGATATACTTGGAATACCTATCATAAAAAATCAACCCAATAAGGCCTTGAACATGAGGATGATAATGTAAGGCCCATCCCATTATATATATATCACATGGCCTATCCCATCAGACCAAGATCATGAGTCTTATCCCATGAGTTCATGATCAAGAGGGCTATCCAGTGAGCCCGAGATCACATAGCCTATACTTTAGAGTATAAAATAACAAGGAAATCACATGAAGACAAAATCACATATGTTAATCCAAATAAGTGACCACGTGATTCCCAGTCACAAGGCCAATTTGTGAGGCCATCCTCATGAGGGGAAGTCTATGAGGTCACCTCATGAGGGGGGGGGGGTTGTTTGAAAACTCCCACTTTCACATGGATTTTACCTCCGAGCCTTGGAAGTCTAGAATATCGTTAACTATTACTTCTTATAAAGTAAAATTAATGAACAATAAAATATAAATTCCCCTTAAAATCCAATATACATATTTGATTACGTATTTCACATAGGTGTGTGCCCCTTTGATCATGTATTCCCTTAATAAAATGAGTCTCCCATGTTATCCTCCTAGAAGGGTAAGAACCTCAAAGAAGAATGATCATATATTCCCTTCATAAAAAGGGAATTAATCATAAGGTACCCAGACTGATATCTCATAGGTCATATGACTAAACCCTCTCCTAAACCAGTTCATCCTTGGAGATTGTTCAATGATTGATTTTAATAAATGATCCATGATAAAAAGGATTCCTTCTATAATTAAATCACACATTTAAAATCAATGATGGATTTATTATCTACCCAATGATTGATGTAACCCATGGTTCTTCTTCTAAGGTGTATGTGAATGCTATGAGATTAGTGGGAGCACTGGTAGGTCATTCCAAACTCAACTTTAATTCATAATTGATGATTAATCTAAGATGTACATGATGAATAATGTCATGACCAATTGAATTGAACCAGTGATTAATTGATCTAAGAATTACTGAACTAAACTCAAGATCCTCAACTAATGATTTATAGTAAATTTAAATAGTAACATACTTACCTTGTATTGTATTATTTATTTGTTAATGAATATGAAGTCTCTCTACCATACTTCCATTGTGTCATAATATTAAAATTTAGATTACCTCAGGTATTGGTCTATACATTCACCAAAAACCTCAGAGTGACCCCATATAAATCTCATATAGATGGCATGAATGTTCCTAATGCATTCACAGTTCATCATTTATCTCCCTAAGAATTGCACTGAAGAAGGGAACCCCTAGATCTTGCTAAAATAGAGAGAGTTGGGGTTGATAACTCTCTATTATTGGGAGTTTTATTATATAGGATTACTCTCTATAGAATGACGGGATTATTTGAAGTTTTTGTGCTAACCCAATCAAATTGAGAGATTTAGGGTTGGAAATAATATAATTGTGTTGAAATAATGATAGGGTTATAGAATAATAATTGTACATGCACCCTTATTATTTTCCTAATCCCTTAGCCCCACATATATATTGTAAATTATTATTATTTACATGAGTAGAAGAATAAAATTAATTAGACATTATTTCCAGAATAATTTTATTAAAAATTAATTCAAATAATATTTAGTTTATATTATATATCACAAGACCATTGAAATCAATATTCCATTCCACTAAAATATTTATCAGGATGTGAATAATGAGTTTTATAAAATAAATAAATTCAACATCTATTCACCACTAAATAAATATGTAAATATTATATTCACTAAATTGAAAATAAATATTTCTTAAATAGTCATCTCACAAATATTTTATTTAATAACTAGTAATTCAAAATATGTGATCAAGAAAAAATGAATAATTATAACACCAATTAATGGGATAATATTTATTATTTTATATTTAGATTTGGTTTTTGATAAACTTAATGTGTTACCCTATATGCCTCATTCTCATTGGCATTAGGCGGAACCTCCCAAAGACCAAGGTTAGTGTCAAGAACACACCAAAGAATACATAGAAAAATATGATAATTTCAAAATGACATAAAACATTAAAAAAAATTCTATTTAATATAATCTATTTATCATGATATCTTTAATCACACATGTTTCATACTAGTTCCATCATCCTATGTATTCAATGATTCCATATTTTCTTTTCCAGAAATGAACCTTCCCATAGAACACCATATGAATAGAATTATTTAGTCTATTTAATTCCCATTAAAGTTCCTGAGATATAAACTTTTTCTAGAGAACATATGGTACATATCCTTTATCGAATAATTCATTAATAAAATATCACTCATGAGTCAACCAATGTATCCTAATTCTCCATGAACATATGTGATCTGGGTTTTCAACTATACATAAAATTAAAAGACTAATAATATCCATTAATAAAAATCCTAATAAATAAGTATCAATAAAAATTCTTGTCGATATAAATATTTAATGGCACATATAAAATTGGATTTCCTACTGGTGGGTCACGTTCTCATAATCTCATACACTTGAAATTACTAAAGGAGTACACCATGATAAAGATCCTCAATGACCTATGAGTATCCGCCCCTAGTATCCTATATAATTTGTTTTCCATAAAATGATATCATGTAGAAATTTAAAATATATTAAAAAAATACTATGGTAGTACATTTGGGCTGTTATAATACTAGGGAACCATTATAGACTTTCAATGTGACAATTACTCTTTGGAAAGTATCACATATTATGTTATAAAGATGAAAATTCATGTTGTGTTATAAAATTTATAATTATTAAAAATAGTAAATACACAAAATTAATATGTACATAATTGTTTTTTTAAGGGATCCAACTCTATAAGACTACAAATTACACAAGAGTGAACTACTAACCACATTCCACCTACTACCTTTCACATGAAACTCATGATTATACTAAGATAATGTTTTATTCAAAGGGTACTCCATATTTTATTATATATAATATCTAATCACAAAAGGTTCACCCCTTCGAGAAAAATACAACTAGAGGGACTACTTGTAGTGTAGTTTAATTGTATGTTATTGTAACCTGGGATCATTTTTTGTGAGCCAACACTATGGTATTATCACAATATACCGTGATATGGTCTTTAATTCTTGTTACCCCGAAAAAATGTTAAACAAAATATGGGATCAAAATATCTTCTTTCAAAGAATCATAAGCCACTATATACTAATAATTCATTATAGAATAAACTATAATTGGATACTATAAATAGTTCTATCTCAAAAATCATCTATTAAGACAATAGACTTATCCTAACTATGACATTAAATCATTCTAATCTATTTTCAAGCCAGAATCATTATAACCCATGGTGATTAGATTTTCCTAACCTCTATACACCAAGAATATATCATTAGTTCTTTATAGATATTTAAAGATATCCTAAAAAAATAGAAAAATGTTGTTCATCTGGATTAGTTTAATATCATCCTACCATTCTCAAGGTGTAGGAAAAATAATTACTAGCATATAACAAGGGATAAATGATTGATCCTATGCTAGAAGAATATGGGATATTAATAGTTTTTTCTTTCTTCTCTTTTGTCTAAGGACACGTTTTCATAGTAATATTTATACCATGTGACACTGGGAGTAATCCTATCTTGGATTTTGAAATACTGAATATTTTTATTCTCTAATAAATGTATATACATTGAATTTTTTCAACCAATCCTTTAGATCTATCAATAATGATCTTGTTCTCTAGAATGATGGATAGTTAAAAAAATTCCATCATTGAGAATCATTTTTTAACCATTTCTTAACTGACTATAAGACTGGTATTTAACTTCTAATAAGTAATTTTTCAAAAACAAATATACTACTATGATAATAAATTCACTCCCACTGACCCACTTATAAACACATGGGTCATAATCATTATTAATGAAACAAAATTCTTTTATAGATTCATTGAACCTAATATTACATGACCTAAATGCTTTCTTCAAAACCTAAATGGACCTATGAAACCTAAAAACCTTTTTGGAATTACCTAAAGCCAAGAAACATTTTGTAGTGTCGTGTATCCATTTTCTACAATGTTACCATTCAAGAATGATTTTTTAACATCATTATTCAAACATTCATAGTCACAGTAATATTCTATAGAAAGTAGTATTTGTTTATATTTAAACATAGAAACAGAAGAATTTTTTTTTCTTAGTTAATAAATTAATATTATTTAAACCCTTTAGTCACTAGCTATGCATTATAGGTATTTATTTTAACTTTAATGTATTTTTTTTTCTTGAATACACATTTACTCCCAAAATTATTTACAAAATACTATCTCATTTAAAAAAACCCAAACATGTTTTTGATATGTGGAATCCATCTAAATGTTCATGGATTCATTCTATATTACAACATTTTAGCCCTCTACTTACTCTTTATAGGAGGGTGGTTCATTATTTTCAATCAATAATGAGTCAACATATTATGTTACTTGAAACCTATATTTTCTTTTTTTTTCACTATGGTACTCTTATATACTACTTTTGTTTCAAGAAAAACTTCTTCCATGGGTATTTATAAAATATGATCATGTGCTAATATTTTTTTCATTTTGACCATAAACATCATTGATGCCTATCTTTCTCCCACTATCCTTATTTAGGATGTTTTCCCTCTCAACCAAGATGTATTTTCTTACAACAATCACATTCTTAAAGGATTGGTTATACATATAATATCATTTCCTTTCCATTTTATATCCATTAATTAAAAACATTATTCGGGGGAGTTATATTTCATTTCAAAATGTGGCTTTAACAAATTCCAAACATCTGCACCCATGTGTTTGTAAAAAAATCAGGTTTCTTTCAACTCCATTACTCGAAAGGAATTTTTTTTCATCTCTTTTCAATACTCTATTTAGTGTGTATACCATAGCTTATAATACATATCCATAAAAGAATAATGGAAATATACATAACTCATCATCGACCTTTCCATTTCTATCATTTTATAGTTTCTCTTTTCACTAACACTATTCCACTATAGCATATAAGGTGGAGTGAGTTGAGATAGTATCAAAAACTCCCATTGAAATTAGATAACCTTTTTATTAGGATATTTACTACCAAAATTTGGTCAAATATTATTTATCTTCTTACCATGATGATTATATACTTCATCCTTGAACACATTGAATTTCGTGAAGGACTTGGACTTATAACTCATCAAGTAGACATATCCATATTTACTCAAGTCATTAGTAAATGTTTTTAAGTAAGAATACCATCCACTAGATTCTACTAGAAATTATCTATACACATCAATGGGTCCAAATCCTAGAATATATGTGGCCCTTTAACACAATCCACTTAATTTTAGTTTTTTTCATTTTTCTTTACAAACAAGAATTAAATATTTCAAGTGGTCTTAACTCTAAATATTCTAAATAAATATTTTGATAGATCATTATCACATGCTTATTGTTTACATGACCATAAAAGTGACGATGCAACTAGGTGTTATATGGGTCATGCATACATGTTTGTTTATCTATTTCTAATACTCATATTTTTAATTTAATAAATTAATACCATTATTTTGTTTCAACATAAAATAGAAATATTTTCTTGGTAAAATAGAAATTATTTATTTCGAAATCAGAAATAAAATCAGTCCATATAAATGAAATAAATAGAGTTTATGTTTTTATTAACACTTGGGAATAATAATAGTTTATTAAAACAAAAATAATTCCTATTGGAAATGTAAGGTGTTAGTATATTATATCCAATTTATAATGTCATGCTTCATTGGTTACTAGAAGATCCACACCTCTGCTGGAACTATTTTAGAATATTAATTTTTCTATTATTTTTATATATATGTGATCCCCAAAATCCTTATTTAATGCCCAATGTGTAGATATATAATGATTAAATTTGATAACACATACACCTTTATCTTCCATTTTTATGGGTTCAATTATTATTCATTTGTCCTAGCATGACACTTGAAAAACATAATTTATTTTTTACTTTGCCTACCATTTAACTTCTTCTTCTATAAAAGACAGTGTCTGGGAGATTTATATATAGTATTAGTATTAGAACCAATTTACATGTTTTTCATTTTTTTTCACCATATGAATAGTGTATTTTTCATGCCCCATGTATTTGTCCACATGGAGAGTGATTTTAAAAAGTTGTGATTGATTTTTCTCTCTATTGGAATTGTTTTAACTCATAATGAGACTAGAGAATGATTTAGGAAATGAGGAGGTGACAGGATTCTTAAAATATCTTATGTGAATTTAGAAGTCAAAATGACTAAGTTATATATGTATCTAATCATCTTGACTATATGAGACCTAGTAGGTGAAAACTCTCCATTATTGTAGGTGAATAGTATATTCAAGATCTAATATCTCTCTTGTCTCACCTTTTCTTGATAATGATCATAAAGTTGAGACATCATTCTATACACATTCAAACCCTTGTGTTTCTTCAGAAGCTAATTTTATCATAGATAAAAATGTGAAACATTAGAGATATGTGGTATCATATAAATGTTTCTCATATGAAGATAAGTTTTCTTCACCAGCCTCTACGCCACATGCTTCATGAATTGGATTTTCTAATATAATGACTTCCATTTATGGAATAGAAAAAAATAATTCATATTTTCTTTTTATGGAAATTAGTGTCATTGATATGGTTATCATTATAATGTATGAGTCATATTGATATAGATTAACTCAGTTGTTCTATAATTTCTATAAATAAAAATATATGAATTTTGGAACATTATCTGATTTATAAAATTAGTTAATAGATATTAAATTTATTAATCACTCAAAATTGTATTAAAACCAAATATCCCCTCTATTTTTTTATAATATCCTATTTCATTGATATTCTTGTAGAAATTACCAATATTTCATTTCTCATACCCCAAAAATTGTCCTGAAAAATTATTGGAAGTGTTTTCGATGGGAATAATATGTTCATATGTATTAAGTATCAATTACTTATACTCTTTAGTGGATTCACCAATCTGGAAATTCCCAATTTGGATTTCCTCAATAATATCATCTTGGCTACAACAAGTTCTGCATTAGAATTAAATAATTGACGTGAACAAAGTTAATTTGAACAAAAAATAAAGTTATAATTGCATGATAATTCAATGTACCCCATATTTTCCAGGTTAGACACTTTGAAATATGGTTTTATTTTGACCTAAGTAGTGTATGGATATATTTAATTAATATATGTATATATAGTAATAGTTTTTTTCATTATACCTATATTCACCATTTTATCTTTATTAATTTCTTTTTAATATTATGTGTACTTACTTAAGTAGTCAAAAAAGTTTTAGATAATGTTTAAACATAATTGAATTTATTTGAGTTCTATCTTTCATGATTGTTAAATTCATTAATTCATGCGATCATGAAAAACCACCCATATTCAAAGTAAGCATGAAAATTGATAGAAATTAAATAGAATGAGTTGTATGACCTTGAACATTTCCTATTGGTTATTTTATCTAGTGGATGATAAACTAATAGTTTATCTAGAGGAAAAGAACCTTGATCCATGACATGGTACATGTTAAAAAATTCCACATGTCCTCCTATGTATCTCTTGGATTGACTTTTTCTCTTTTCTAAACATGAACTACCAACACATTAATGGTAGCTCCATCCATTACCTAAACCATTATTCATACATAGGTTAGGGGAACCAAAATATTTGGTTAGGGAATTTATATAAAAGGAAATCATAGGAATTGAGGGCATTACATAATGAGAGGAGGGATAATTCATTATCCATAAACATAATTAAAAAATAAATTAGAATGAAATAAACCATATGAAATGGTCTTGTCTATACTCATTATCACCCACATAAATTCAAATAATTATGCATTTAGTAAAGTATCTTTAATAAAAAATAATTATTATGTAAGATAAAACACACATTAATCAATTAATTGTGTTCATTAATTAATAAATTATGTTATCATAATTATGATCCAAACATTTTGGATATTATCATGAATAATTATTTAAAATAAAATAAATTGTTTATTTCCAATTGACTAAGTACAAATCATATACCATGGAGGCAACATGATGAGTGCCCATTTGAAACACCATATTTATGATATTCATATACTATTTACTCATATGCAATGTAGAATATGCATCTTATCATGTAATTTCACTGTGTGTATTGTAAAATAAATTACAGACTAACACATGTTATTCACTTAGCATGTTATGTCTCAATGCTCATAGAGTATTAACTATATTTGAACATGTAAAAAAAATATAGTTCATAATATTATACATAAATTAACAAGATATTAAATATATATGAAACCCATGAAATCATATTAATGAGACAAATAAATGATACAAAAAACACATATAGATATGGAATAATTAGTATAAAACATTAATTTTAAATTTTTTGTAACCTTGTTTTGAACATGGTGTGTACTATTCAACTACACATCTTGTGTTGTTCTCCATCATCTATCTACAACACACGCCTAGGGACTATCCATGTTATCTTTCTATATAAATTAATAGAGTTCATGGAGTATACTTGGTATATATATCATGTTGACTCTATGTTATAGAGTTATCAATCACATGTATTGTGTAATAATGACTTGGAACATCTTTGACTAATATAATACACATTGTGTACAACAGTTACACACTATGTAGTCTAAATAATTTTACATTATGTTGTATTGATCAACATGGGGCGTGTCTTAACTACACATTGTGTGAAATAAATATGTGATGCTTATAATTAATTAATGGGACATCCTAGTTAATTAAACTGATATACATGACATATACCAAGGGAATAAATTCCATGTATTCATTTCCTATCAGACCAAAATACTTAACACCTTATGATAAGTTTGTAAAATATTTTTCATTGAAATTTAATCAATGTTATGTTATATTGTTTAGAATTGATATAAGGAAAAAATATCACGTTATTTAGATTAAATTAATGATTAAACCAAAATATAAAACAAAAAATAAATGTATAAATTAATTAATGGCATTTAAATTATTTTAATTTTTTATGAAACCACTCTGATTCCACTTCAAGGTTCCTTGTGTAATGTAAGGGCTATTAGGGTATTATTAAATAATATTTTCCACATAATTAGTTATTAATTAAATTTTTATATTATGTATAATTCCATGAACAATGTAAATGAATCAAAGATTAATTGACACGAGAAAACTAGAAAAAAAATGTAGGATCATCCCATTCGGATTTATAATATATTTAACCAGTTAAAATAAATAAATTATGATGTATTTTTTCATCATTTATTTATCTAACATATCTACATCATATTGTCCTTACGTCACAAGAATCATCTATTGAACCCTACAAGCGGTGTTCCACATGGTCACCATGAACGTATGATTGATGTCATAGAAATCTTTGAGTTGTATCAAGGAAGATCTTAACACTTACATCATTTTTCAATGTTTTGGAAGAGAATAAATTCAAAGAAGGACTCTCGTTTATCTCTCTAGAATCGATAGGGGTGGTGGAAAATGAATTTTCACCATTCTTGGAGGGTCTCTATTTAGGGTTTGAGGGGATTCTCCAGAGTTTCTGTGTGCAAGAATATAAATTGGATAGCATTAGGGTTGGAAATAATATTATTGGATTTAAATAGTTCTGAATTCAGAAAATAATTATTACACATGTTCCTTTATTATTTTATTAATCATAAATGGACCCCATGTCTATAATAATAATAATAATATCCCTAATATATGAAAAACTATTTAATTAATTAAATATTATTTCTAAAATATTTTTTTTAATATTATTGAAATAATATTTAATATATATAAATATATTATTAACATACCCTTAAACCCAATCCTCTATTCCTTAATAATATTTATTGGACCATCATTAATGAAAATTTATTTAATAAATAAATTTCACTATAGTATTCGCTTATTAATAAAAAAATAAAAAAATTCTATACATTGAAAATAATTATTTTTAAATATTCTGCTAACAAATGTTTTTCTTTAATATGTAATGATTGGATATATATGATATTGAAAAAATGGATAATTATTAGACCATGTGTGGAAGTAATATTTATAACATATTATAAATAAAAAAATATTCTGTATTTAAATGAGGTTTTGGATACACATAGTGTGTGCGCCCTAGGCCTTTTTCTTATTGACATCAGTATGAGCTTCCCAAAGATCATGTTTAGCATCTAGAAACATGCCAAGGCACCTATATAAAAATAATTTAGTTTTTAAATGATATAAAACTTCGTATGAATGTATACTAATAAATATAATCTAATTATCATGATATCTTTAATTAATTAGGTTGCATGGTGGAGTCGTCAACCTATATGGTCGATGTCTCTTTCTTTTACTTTTCAAAAATTAATCTTCCTATAGAAAATCATGAACATTGATTTATTTTGGATGTTTTATTCCATTAAAAGTATATTGGATATGATTTTTTGTTATGTAATATAAGTAAAAAATACCATCTCGTATTATTCAACAATGCAATATCACTCGTGAAGAACCCAATATATCATACTTAACCAAAAACACATACCATCATGGTTCTTATAAATACATAAATGTATGTGAGTATTAATCTCCATTAGTATAAATATTAAACTCCAAGGAATAATAAACATATCCTTAATTATGAACATCCAATGATGCATATAAATGTGGATTTCCTTTTGACGGGTTGCATTCTTCTAATCTCATGCAATGAAAATTACTAAGAGCATACACCATGAGAATGTGCCTCGAAGACCTGTGAGCCTCACACCCTAATATCGTATATTATTTTTTTCTCAGTAAATGATATCATGTTTCTATATAACATATATTAAAAATACTATCGTGGAACTTATAGGATCTCATCATAGCAGGGAACTATTATGACCATTCTATTAGATAGTTACTCTTATGACTCAATTACATACTATGTGAAAAATAATAATAATAATAATAATTTTATGTGATGTTTATCAATATTCAAAAAAACAATAATTATGGTAATAAAAATAATATAGATTTTGGTACTACGTTACAAACTTAAACAGTGATCCCCAATCACATTTATATGGGTATCCTTAATCGGTAATCCCCATATCATCTTTAGATCCCTATTCTCTAGGAAAACATTTTCAATGGGCTATATTCCCACCATCCTTTCAAGGATCACAATTGATCTCCCATTAACTATTGTTTCCCACAACAATTAATACTCACTTGGGCTTAGAGTTTTTCATTGATCATTTTAGTAGTGTCAATAGGGTATCCCAATATGTATAAGTCATATAGAATCCTTTATTGTCACATCCTTCATTTCATAGATTTACCTAAAAAACAATAGTAAATTATATACATAACATCCTAGGCACATAATTTTAAACTTCAAATCAACATCTATACCCCAAAATGTTATTTTTCATAGATTGGTCTTTTTATACTACCTTAAGCTATTACATACTAAATATATGGGATCAAATTCTTGTTTTAAGATAATATATTGGAATCTGCTTTGAGGTTCAAACCCAACATCCAAAGTAACATACCAGGTAAATAAATAATAAGACATATTTCCTAGTTTTTAATATTTGTGAATAAAATATTAATTTTACATTAAAGGGGTGGCTATGTACGATAGCGTACCCGATATTCAACAATGAGTTTCTTTGAAATCTTACGTTGCACAATAATAATACAATATTATTATTCTAAATAGTAGTTAACTCTTAGCTGTTGTATTGGAGATAATGAAAACAAATAACTACAATATTATTATACATGTTCGTTAAATGTATTTGAATTTATTCAATAAAAGTTAGAGGCTTAAAATGTGAATGAATCTAATTTTAAGCATAATTTACATTAAAAGGCCGATTTATCGCCTTTTAATGGAGAACCCTTTTTAAATATAGTTTTGTTCACTTTAATAAATTCTATATTACCAAATAAAATCATTCTTTATAATGGGTTCATCAATTTTTACTTTGGGTAAATTTTTGGAATTTTTCCGATAAAGTTCATTTTTTTATTATTAGTGAAAATATTGTATTTTAATTCAAAACTATGTTTTAATAAAATTTATTTATATGGTTAGATTATCTTATTAATTGGGTATAAAGTGTAATTAGAATATATTTTTACCATTTAATCCAATTTTGGTAATTGGAATTAATTTCACTTTGAAATTGGACATAAACAAGTGTCAATCTTTTGGTAGTTTTTGTTTGTTAAAAACACGCTATCTGTTTTAACAACGAGAATTTATTTTAAAATTTATTAATGACACTTCTATATTTTGAATTTGGAAAAATATACATCCTTTTTTAATTCGGAATATCAAATTATTTTTAGGCTTAATTTTTGGTATTTTTATGAAAAACTTCAATTTTTAATGAATAGTGAAACCACTTAGTAGTAGTTAAAAAACAGAATTTTTCATTTAAATGAAATGTTACCACTTCAATGAATTGAATTTGGAAAATACGACATACATGTTTGTTATAAAGAAGTAAAATTTGGTTCAATAAGATTAAAATAATTTTTGGTGAATAGTAAATTTTGACTTTTATTTACCGCGATTAAAGGTAAATAGGGTAATTCAAGGTTAAAAGAATATTATAATATTTCAAAATTTCCTAAACAATTGTCCTAATCTTATTTTATGAGTCATGTATGACCATGGGAATCTTTGGGTCGATTTTGGGACCCCATGGAGACACTTATGAAAGATAATGACACTTTAGATTAATTAATTTAATGTAAAGGAAAAAATGAGATAAAAAAAAATCTTTTAGTAAATTAATTTTTATATGGTTATATATATATTATATTTTCAACTATAAATATTAATTGGAAAGATAAAAATATTTAATACATCATGGTTTTTTTTATAATTTTTAGACATCGAATAAATTAAATTATTTCTGACACAATAATGATGATGTATCTACCTCATTAATAAATGATTTAAATAAATAAGATTATATTGATTTAAATATTATCCAAAACATGTCCAATTCTGATTGGATGAATTTATTTCGAATATGAGTCATCTTATCTTTGACCATAATTATTTTTGGACCTTTTGAAACCGAATATGTGTTTATAATAAAATAATGTTTTCACACTTTCCTAAAGAGTCCCTCCTTCCCCTTATAAAAGGAGACCACTTATAACCAATTCCTCACACCTCTCAAGCCATTTCGCTCATCCAAAATCTTCCCAATTAATCTTCCTACATTCCTCTCCTCCTCCTAGAAGCCTTATCTTAGGAAGAATGCACTTCAAGAAATCCTTTGGTTCAAACCAAAGGGAGTTACCCAAATTAAAGGTAATCGTTTCTCTTAAATTGTTTTCTTTTATTTTACTACTGCAATCCCTAAACTCTTTTTATTCCTTTATTTTGTAACAAAACCTGTATTCTAAATATAGTAGAATGTTTTTATGGGAAGTATTCAAACTACACTTACACACACCTCCATCTAATTGATGAAGAACATAATATTTCTGTGGATGCCAATCAAAGGCCTCACGAAACAATGATTGTTCGATTATCTCCTACCGCCTCTGATTGTAGCCATTATAGTGGCACTGTACTTATATATGATATATATTATGTTTATTTATTTCTTTATGCTTCTCTAATTTTCATTTATAGCATGCCTTTATGGTTTCCATTATGGGTAGGCGCGATAATCTCATTAGAGGAAGTGCGGACTACCGCCCCCTCAAAGTGATATGACTCGTTCATACCATATGTGGTTTGTATAAAGGATAGATTTAATGATATTATGTATGATAACATACTAGAATTATAATACTACTATGTATCATTATGTTTTAATTCCATTAAATATGAAATAGAAATGGAAGTAGCGTTCATGCGTACGTACGGCTTACCGTCAACATGAATGGTGCATTTCATTTATTACCTTTAAATGTTATGTACTATTATAAATACATGTATATGCTAGATATGTATGATATATATGACATCCATATCATGAATATCATTCTGTATATAATTAAACTTTGACCGCATGAGCAACATGTAATTATAAGAAGTCCATTTTTGACTCAAGTATCAAATATCGACAAAATGAACATTATTAACTTAAATGATTACATAATGTTTATAACATGGTAATAACTGATATAAAAGGAATAATAAACTTGAAAAAGGTTCTTAAGAAATTATAAATTAACTTTATTTTATTATTCAGAAGATTAAAGAATGATCGAGTTAAGTCGGACACGAGGTAAGGGACTTCGTCTCAATCTCCTTTCATTGAGGCATATTTTGAGTTAATACACGATTTTATTTTATACGCTGTATAAATACATTTTTTTTAATTCAAATGGAATATTTTTATATGAATCATTTTACTAAAAGACAAAAATGAATGTATTTTTTACGTAAGCGGTGACAACGACATTTCCGCTGACTCAAGTATTATTTGATCTTCATCTTCCTTAACAAGCAAGAATGTTTTTAAAATAAAAAAATAAATACCATATACACTTTTTACGTATTTTGGTATTGAAAATGATTTTGAGAATGGATTTATTATTTCAATATCTTGAAATTATAGTTTATTATTTCAATGTAGAAATGTTATCTTTCTTTTATGCTTATGTTATGTGTTATGATCATGTTATGGTTCTTGGGAATTATTTATGTATACGGGTGGTTCCAGGATAAACCTAGGGTAGGTGAGCCCGAGATATCTCTCCAATGCATTGGGTAAAGTGATGGAGGTAAACATGAATTTTTCTCCTAATAGATTTAGGTAATATATTGTGATGGGTATTCCAAAGTAACTCCCTATTTAGCGTTGAACGCTACAATGTAAGTATGATATGAATGCCACAAGTTACCTTTATGATTTATGATTTCTATGTGTCTTTCATAAATCTTATGATTTCACGAGGTAAGTAAAATATTTCATTTTTTAATGTATTTATGAACAAATGTTTTCATTCTTTATTTTATAACCCATACTGAGCTTTTTATGCACATACCATGTTTTTAAATGTTTTAACAGGACTTATAGATGGATAGTGTCAAGGATGGGATCAAGGAAAAGTTATGCTATCTGAAAACATGGAACTAGAAATGACTGTTTTTTTGAAGAGTTTTTATTTTATGAAAAAAATGGAAACTCTGTAGAAGTGTCTACCTTGTAATCTTTTGAGATGTAATAGTTATGTCCTAATTCTCTAAAACTCTAAACCTGAAAATATCCTCAATGTGAATTGTTCATTTAATTCAATATTATGTAATGTTTAACGCCATGTCCTTATATCCAAAATTTCATATTTTTATATTGATATACTCTTTATGATTTAATACCACTACTCATATTGTCATATTATTTTTTATAATAATCATATCACACTTATTTAGGCCATGTTCTATATGATCCATTTGTTGGGCTATATCCCCACTTGAATATCCAACCATATATTTCCTGATGCCATATTACATGTGAACCAAAACTACGCTCTACAAACTGTATTCTCATTGAGACCAGTCATAAAAAGTCTCTAAAAATTAAGTCCCACACCAACCATTCTTAGTAACCCATCTCTATAAAAACCCACAATTCATGACATTGATTTATTTTTGGAACTGGCTTTCATTACATCAACATAAAAGGTATAATTCCCCATGTAATGTGGAACAAAACAACATGGGTTATTCTTCCATTAATAGTGGTATATAGGATTCCCCTTCTATGGGTCTAATCCCAACATCAAAAGATCCACCACCTTTTCGGTTGAAAATAAAATATATAGAACCCGATAGTATTGGATTTGAGTCATAACACCCCAAATTAATAATCCATAATAAATTGATTAAATATATAGAATCTATAATAAATTCAATGGTCCCATAGATTCGTGATTCTATTCCATCATTATCATGTGGAAGGTGGCCAAACCCACACCCAGGATTTGGGAATAATTCATTAAAACATCTTAAATTGATAAGAAATTCCAATAGTAGAAAAAATTCATCCAAACCTAGTTAGATGATCTCAAGCTCCAATACTCTTGACCAACAAAAATTTTGTAGTGTCAATAGTAAAAACCCAAAGAAACCACCTACCTTTGGAAAGTAGGCCCATAATAATGTTCTCGCCGAACCATCAAGGATAAGGGATCCATAATTTGTTTCCATAAAAGGGAAAAAGGTGAACATGGAATGAATCCTTCAATAAACCAAATAAATGAATTATACTTTTCACATTAAAGTTATTGATAAATCATGTACTCTAACTTTTGTGTTTTAATAAATGGGTTTTTTTATTATTTACTGGCCTCCACATAACATAGCTCCTATCAATAAAAATCAATAGAACCATCCATGAGACAATATAATGTTATAAATTCTACTCAAGATGTGGCATGCATGGCTAAGTGTATTCTCTCACCCCCATAACATCTCCAACAACAAGTCACGTATATGATCATGTGGGAGTATAAACTCTATAGTACCTCCCCCATCATAGAGGTTATGTGAAATAGACTCTATGAAATCATGCCTCATAGTTAACTTCCCTGACAGAAGAAGACCATGACAATTCCAATGCCACCTATGAGCACTGAAACCCCCTTTGGGATCCTTCTTGCAGAGTGAGTGAATTCATACCTCCCATATCATAGGGATCATAAAAATTAATATGTCTAAAAAAAATCATTATACAAGAGCCACCTAATAGGGATATCAGAGACTATCTTTTTTCCCAATTTTTTGTGACCCTGACTTCTTAAAACATTGTTCAGAATGACACCTAACCAATCACAATGTTGTTAATCTAGGCTCGGATGCCTATGTTATCTCTCCAGGGTTGGTAAATTCATAGAGATATGGAATAAACTCATATCCTCGTACCCTCAGATTAATTATATCAATATGATATATTAGAATCTATATAGCATGATTATAACACTGCTTATACCTGGCCACTCTACCGACATACCTTCATAGTATTTGGAGGTCAACACCCACATATTTCGGTGTCCTATCATGGATGTTTACATATTCATTCCCTATTAGAAAAGTCCCACAAAAATATCATAAGGACTAATGGAGGTTTAGAGTGGACCCATATCTCTACTATCATCAAGGAAAGGGCTCATATTCCCATTACCTCTATAAAATTACATCAAGATATCCTATAATCAATATATGAATAGGTTCATATTCCTACCCACATGTTTTATAATTTTCAACATATCCCAGAAGTATAATCAATAAACTGTCATCAACATATTTGTGTGGCTAATGGGGGGAGTTGTATATTCTTACCTCCACCAATATTATAGTATCTCATCATTATATTCATGGAGTCACCCAGGAATGGGCTTGTAATCCCACTCTCATTTAAGAGGATCATTAGAATATTTGAGTAAAGAACAAATATCTGGATCATGCTCATTTTATTTTTCTAAATGGAGTTGTTTAGAACATATTGGAAACCAGTTTGGGGCATGCTTGTATTACTTCCAACAATATTGTAACACATCAATGTTCTCTTGTATTTTCCCAATAGTAGGCCTATATCCTTGATTCACAAAAATCTAATCAGGGCTAGGTGCATATTTGGATGACATCCAAAAAGAAGGTTAATACTCCTTCCCACATTGAGGAAACTCACTAGAATAATCTAGTGACCAAAAAATGGTGGGATTATATCCATTCCCATCCTCAAGATTCCCATAGTAATGTTTCAATAGAAACATTTTAGTCTCTCAAGAAATATCATGTCAATAAGGGGCACTTTTCAAAGTACCCACCCTCAATTTATTGACAAAGAACATCCAAAATGATATATCACAAAGGAAAACACACTATTCATGATTTGGTTCATATCATTTCTATGATTGGTGTTTATGTTCTTAAGAGATTATAACATATTTAAGTAGTGGCACTATATTTTTTTCCATCACCATTAGAAATATGAATTGGTTTTTATCATTAAGGTCCCCCCTGCAATATTAAAATCAGCAATTATTAAGGTCCTCCATGAAGTTACTCTCCATAATACCATAAATATTGATTATAGTAACTCATATCATGGTGATATCTATGAAAATACTCCTCATAGATGAAACATTAATCATGAAGAAGGCCTTCCATTTTATAGGTCATCAAGAACCACTCACCATTGATCCCTCACCATGTGTTATACGATGAAATTACTCCTCACTATAGAATCACATCTAGATTACAAGGTCAACCACTTGTCCACATTACCCTAAATATTACCTCATATAGAGATATTCTTGAATTCTCATATACCATCACATATTCTTCCTCCACTTTAACCAGGGATACCAAATCTCAAAAAAGGTATAGTGTGTGACATTGATCATTATTCGTGCAACCTTCAAAATAGTTATCCCTTAATGAGATGGAGGAGATAATGAATTGTAACACTCATCTAGAAAAAGGATTCTAGAAAGTGAACAATTTTTCAGATTAGTTGGAGGAATCTATCTAAAAATATGAGAGGAAAACAATGATCATTTGGAAAGAACTAACTGAGAGAAAAATACTAATTATGTTCTATCCTATGGTCAATTCTATGTATGAAATTATGAAATAATTGAAAAAACAATTCATAAATTATCTTTATTAGAATCTATGGATAGATTATCACCATTTCAAGGAGATACATATATCTTATGGAGAGTATTCTAAACACATTAATGAAATTAGAGAGATTTATCATTAGATTGACATACCTACACATTCAGTTCCATAGCACCCAAATTCTAGAATATAACATTGATACCTCCATCATTCTTACCTTGTGACCTTGAAATATCTATGATAACTAGTCATGGATTCGCATCACTATGTGAATGTGGGAGAATAGGGAGAACATGGAGCATGGATTTCTCTATGCTCCATAGCTATTAGTTTTCTTAAATAATGGAATCATATAATGTCACCGTCTTGAGATGAGTCTCTATACCAGGGTACACATACACTGACATGCCTCTTCAGCATAATACCACTTCCTCCAAACACCCAAAATAGTGTATCTAATATGAGTGGGTAGCTACAAATCTATGATGATAGGATTTAGAAAAGGTATAGTAGGATTTCTGTTTAAGGTTGAAGAAACCCTCCAACTATAGAGGAACAATTAGTGTCATACGGTTCATACCTAGAATGAAACGTGAACCAAGATCATGCTAATAAAAACTCCCAAAATATCAAATGTTTCACTTTAGTGGCCTCCACTGAGGTAATATAAGAGCATTTGTATAATGCAAGGATGGAAAATTTTAATAATATTTACTATAACAACAACCTGTGGGGGAATAAAATCCCCATTGAATTTTGTACAAAGTGGTAGTGGAGTATAGATAACCCCATATCATAGGTATTGATCTATTTATACCATTTCCCCATCCTCCACTAGATAAGTGAGTCTTCTATAGGCTTATAGAGTCATAAAAAGTGCCTCCCTCCTAGTTCCTTCTAATAAAAGAAACAACCATACCTTTCGGGTTCCACTTAGTAAATATGGTTATAGACTCCCTTAGAATCATCATCCACAAAAAACATCTTGGAGAGTACCCAATAGGAATGGTTTAACCCCTATTGTGTATGTAAGTTTCAAAGGAACACCAAAAAAGAAAACACAATTGAAAACTATAATATCTTCCTTGAAAAACATATAGAGGTTAATATATCTTTGTTCCCTTCATAAGAATAAATGACTCATACTAAATATTATGAACTATTAAATTTCATCATTCTCACCACTATTGATGAATCTAAATGTGATGTTCATTATGAAGAAAATGATTAAAAATGTTATACTCAAAATATGATCCACACCAAATCATTTTAATAAGGGTTTTGTACTGATTAAAAGATAAAATCAAGAATACGTGGGATCCTATAACTATGTAATTTCCACCAGATTTGTGACCTTTGGCTAATGAAAATTGACAATGAGAGGCCACATCTCACCCACAACACACGAAGTATAAAAATATCCACACTGAGGAAATAGTATTTTAATAGAATATTTAGCAATAAATATTGATACCACTACACATTGAATTACTCAGGTGTAATATTACCATAGAGTATAACTCCTAGATTGAATTCAACATTTACCTTCTAGTATGCATCCTATAAGAGATAATTACTCAGCCAATTTTTAACCATTCAGAAGGATCTTGATCTTTAAATCTAGAGTACCTTTACTAAGAAGTTGAATATCACTAATAATTACATAATCTTATAAACAAAATAGATACATGTTAGCAAGACTACTACCAACTAGATCATTCCAACAACCAACAATATACACATGCGAGTTGGCCATTTTAGAAACCATATGTTGCCCCTAATTATGCATTTGTTTGGATTTCCATCTGACTGGAACTTATCTACTCCATCAGGTCTCTAATATACTAATTTTAGGACAAAAATGGTGTCAGGAATTGGTACAACCTAAATTGATGTCATACCCTAGGTGGGTGGATGTAACTGCTCAAATTCCCTACAATTATAATCCAACCATTCTAATCACCCATATAATGATGACCTATAGTAATACCCTTCAAATTTTACATCTCAATGTGACTACATAATGGGAACATTCATTCATTAAGAGGTTACCCAGATCAATTTCTTTGTAATGTCCCAAGAGTGACCAATGTTTTTTTACGGTAAATATTTAGCGGTTGTGTCCATCAATGACTGTGTGGTTCAGCATCTATAATTTTAATATCAGTTAAGTTCATAATTAATAAATATGGTAGTCCTAGATCTCTATGATTATAAATATTTTGAGATTAAGTGGGTCTTATACTTTATCTCTTGATAGAATCATCCAAAATACTCTCTTAAAAAACTCTTACAGGATAGAATACTCGACACATGAAAATATATCCTCTATGATTATTAGTATAAAATGGTAATTCTAGAGAAATATCCTAGAGTATTCTAAGAGATATAAATAGTTACACCTAGTTTAGAGGACCCTTTTGGACAAATGTGGTCCAAATCCAAATCGGTGCTGACAAATCAAGGGTTGAGGATATGTATTATAGAAATAATGATTATAACACTCATGTTTTTACCTATACTAGCCTTATAACCCAACCCTATACAATATCTTATAATTTCTACCCATGAATGATAGATAAAAAACAATATTATCTTTCAATATGAGAGGAATTCTAAAAACATCAACCATTTTAGGATGTAAGAACTATATTTTTTTCTTTGGAGAAGGAATAACTTCCTTCATATTTCTTTAGAGAACTAGAAATTCTTGCCTTTTATTTCAGGAGCAAAGAAGCCCTAATAATTTAAATATAAAAAAACATCTAGATTATTTCCCATTTTATTAGATGTTGTGATATAATATTTAGTACTAGTCCTTCTTTAAATACATCCTCTAAAGGATGGTTGAATTTAGGAAATTTAAGCTAGGAAAATCCACACTTAGGTAGCACATATTTATACCATTTCACTATATATAGAAGAAGAATTGAATTAAATCTAATGTGAGAACACATATAAGTGCAACGGTTGGATGACTAGAAAACTAACTGAATAAGTTCAAATAATCTTTAAGACAAAGATAAACTAATTAATTATAGCCCCCATTTCCCATAAAACAGTCAAATTATACCCTTTAGTATCATAACATTTTGATAATATGTTTGATCAGCATAAGAAGGTTAAGAACTAGGAGAAGGAACTTAGACTGGGGCCCAAGAGGATCATGTCACATCCAGTCTTTCTTACCATAGTGTTAAAAGTATGGAAATCACCCCTCAAATCAAAACCCTCATTAGATGAAGAGTCTTTGTTATGATAAATTAATGTTATCTACTTGTTCAAACCATTCTATGATAAATAGTACACATATAAACATGATTTGAGATGTTGAGGAAGTCGGGGGTGAAGGGATCAAATGAAATCTCAATAAGAATCTCAATATCCATCCTAAGTCTCTTCTAAATCCACATACACTATATAAATTTGGATATATCCACAAAAATGGGATCAACAAAGAATTTATCCACACCCATGTCATGTAAAGATTGATCATATCCCACTATATTAGAGGATCGATTGGTAGATACACCCTTGTATTTTTATCATCATGTTATAAAAAGATAAAATCAGTCAAATTAAAATATTTTGGGACTTCATACAAATTATTTCTAGAGGAATGTTCTATTATGATAGACCATAATCAACCGCCAATCATAAAAAAAATAAAATCCTCCTGGTGGAAAATTGTGGCCTCTAAAACAAAGGTAGAATATTTCGAAAAAAATCATTATAATATTATCCATGATGTCAATCATAAATACTATTATCCATTCATTGTATCCTTTTAAATAACTCTTTGAATCCCTATTCAGACCTCATTATTGTGAGTAAAATATTGTTTTAGTTATATTCTACCAAATATGTACTAATCCCATAGAGTTCCATATGGTTATCTGGTTTACAATGAAAAAAAATAAGTTTGAATATGAGGAAATAATTTTTCATTTTAGATTTATAAAATACTTTATTACATATAGATCCATCAACACCCCATTAATAATAGATTTTTAATTAACCTCATTCTTGTGAGAAACCTTCAATGTTTAGGATACAGTGATGTTGACCTATCTACAATAAATATAATGATCTAAGGATATAATGAGAGTGAGTAAAAACAAAATAGTCAAATCAATATAAATATCAAGTTCATGGACCTCATATCTAACTCTAAATTAATTATTTTTCATTAGGATTTGAATTTCAATGCTTTAATTGGAAGAAAATAGATTTCTCTTCAAGAAACTGTTCCTTCCTTATACCAACAGTTCCACAAGAATTATTTTGATGGAAAAGTTAGAGTATTGTATGCTGATAATTCCCATATTGATTTTTACGAATCATTCAACTTGAATACATTGTTTTGATGAGGTAGGGTGGTTTTGATCTGGATGGAAATCAGATCCTTGGTTTTCTTTCATCGACAACATCAGGTCTTGTTTCTATTGGCTTAATGGTCTCCCCTTCCCCATTGCTGCCATAGATCTACTATCTGCAATGTCAATAATTCCTTCCATTGATCTGTACAAAATGAGGCCACTATCATTGACAGCTCAAGAACTGCCCTTCATCCCTCTCAAACCCCACCCCCTATCAACAATTCTTTCTATTCTCTATCGATGAAGAAAAAAAAGGCAACCTGAGTCACCCTCATGGTTTACTGTACCGCACTCCCACCATTGACAGAATCGGTATACCGGTAGTATAGAACTGGTCCCTTGTGTGGACTCAGCATACAGGGAGTCCAGATCTGGTCACATATGATGTCTTCACATCTCTTCCTATTCCAATTCGGCACTGAGACAACATCCTATGATTCAAAGGATCGACACGTAGCATGTTCATTGGTATCCACGGTGTGAAATGATCACTGGAGCATACACGATATACAATAGTTTGACCTAGGACTATTTTGTGATTTGGGAATATGTTGAGGTTTCTGGGCCTCGATTGTTCTATGTTTTCTTGGTTTCCACTTATATTTCATCATGATCATTCGCCCAAAACCCCAATTTGGTCGGGTTCAAATAATTCCATGATGTTTTGGATGGTTTTGGTGGCTTTGGTGAAGTTTGATATTTTTAGGTGCTCTTTCAGTTAGTTTCATCATCCATGGAAACTCAGCGGTCTCGTGGTTCCTCATTCTGGAGCTCTGTCCATGAAAGCCTCACCATCGGTCATCCTTCTTCAAAGCCTCCAATATATATTTTCTACCACTCTCTATTTTTTCTGTTCTTTGTGTTGTTCATGTTTGTTTGGGTTTTTGTTGACTCGTGTCTACAATTTTGGATCCCCTTGGACACATTGATTCATCTTGTTTTTCATATTCGATTATCACTTAAACATAAATTGATTCTTTTGGAAGACACAAAATAACTGTTTAGTGAGTTTCATGAATCATTGTATATTAATAAAAAAACTATATAAATGGGATTTAAAAAATCCAATGATAGGAAATGTCCTTATTATCATAACCCCCATCATTTTTCAAATACTTATAATTAAATATTTGAATGAGCTCAGGATGGAGAATTTATTTCTAATTAATGAAGTTGAAGTAGTCATTCTATATATGGAACTATACTAGGATACATGATGCATGCCTCTCAAGGGGTGTGGAAAAAACAATTTCCTTATTAACGAGAAAATTTTAGAAGTTATCCTTGGTAGTCTCCTAAAGAGGAGTGAACACGATTCAAAATATTCATTTTTATTGATTTGAGAAAAAAATAGATTTTAATTAATTTTTATAAATTGTGAGTTTTGAAAATAATTTTAAATCGATAGATTAAAAATAATTCATAAAAGATGGTGACCATATGGGTTTGGATAACCCTATTGTTTTTCTATCATTATTTATAAATTTTAAAAATTATTATTTTGTTAGATGGTAATAGGGAGATTCTTCTATTGATTCATCTCCCCTCCTTGGTCAAATGGTTGTGGTAATGGAATACCTAATCAAGTCTCCATAGGTCTAACCTTCTTCCTTAACATGTGATTTTGTGACACTTCCTTTTGAAATATTAAAGTCATACCCAATTAGAAATTGATATTACCTAATTAATGATAGTCCTAATAAAAATTTCTTCAATATGTTGGAAATAATCACGCACTCCCCACCCAACCCTAATCAAATCTATAACAAACAGTTTGGAATTGGGAGGAGGGGGATACGAATCATAGACGAAGTAAATTTAAAAAAAATTATGTTAACCATAGTAAATATGCATTCAGAAATAAAAATTGAATAAATAATCAAAATAAGTAGCAGAACTAAGAGAAATGTTTTATTACATTAAAGGAAGAAACTCAGACATAAAAGATGGTAATTCCTAACCCTTTTGTGATCACTCAATGGAATTAACCCTCCATGGATGGTGATGTTGATTTTATTCTGGGTATTTGTGACCTCACATAATGAAGAAAAGAAATGAAAAGAAAATCATATAAATAAATTGGTAGCAAACCATCATATAGATATTCTCCTCACCAAGTGATTCTAATTTAATCTCATCGTATCATATTTATAGGAATATATCACAATCATAGTTCCATTAATGGAGAAATGAAATCATTTTATTTTAATCACGAGGGTACACAGGTGTGACATATTATAAATGAGATGTGGTTGCATAAATTCTCATAAAAAATGCCATTTTTTGCATTAGTATTGAGAGTTTTATATCTTGAATAAAATTCAATACAAGAAATGTGCATGATCAGACATTTGATTTCCAAAGGATGTGACATCATGAATAGTAGAATCATGATGTGTAATTTTTGGGGTTTAACAAATCACAACATAAATTCACATCTTGTATTTCTTAAGGTTACACGTCGTGAAAGAAATACATCATGTGAAAAGTTGTTTTCTAGATTCAATCACCATATTTCAACCTAATTATTCATTTTAAATCCATAGGCTTGGGCCTTGACATATTCTCGACAATACTACAAATTTAATATTTCTTCCAAAATCCATTGTTGTTCGTCGCCATGAATAGGTGTTATGTGATGTTTTCTCTACTCACAATATTCTTCTATTTTTGTTCATTTTTGAACAAACTCCATATCTACACTTAGAACATAAAATAAAATAAAATATTGGATTAATTAATTAATTAAATTAAACAAACATATTATTTAAAATAAAATTAAACAAAAAAAAGATATAAATATCATTATTTGATATATCCTACTATGTATGATGCCATAAATGTTTTTTTGATAATTTATAGAACAAATAGGGTTTAAATTATTATAATAATGGAAATTATTTTAATTAAGGTTCCCCATACTAATTTTCATATTATTAAGATTACATCACACCATCATGTGTGGGACCCAAATATTTCTCTCCAACATCTCCAAGAGTTGAAAATATGGTCAATTTATTCTCTAAATACATGGATGTTAGTATTGATTATACATCAAATAATAGGGAAGGAGATGGTGAAATTGTTCTAAATACTTCGGGTGATGAGTTCTCTACATCGGTCTCTTCAGAACCACAATATGTCTCTTTAACACTCTTATGAAATGAAAATATCACCCTGCCACCAACATCTAAGGATATCGAGACAGAAGAAGTGGAGGAATGATATCTGAAAGATTCCACTTTAGTATTCATGTAATGTGTTTCTATCATGATGGATGGGATCTGGAAAATAAATATGGGTATATAAGATCACCTACAAAGAACATTTATTAGTAATTACATTGTATCACACTGATATTTTAAAGGAATAAGACTATGTTTGACTACGTAAATGACATGAAACACTGAGATTAGAAAACAATGTAACACCCTGAGTACTTAAGATCTATATTTTTAAATAAATTTAATTTCTTTGATAGCTTTCATTACATGGAAACTAGATATTGTTATGTTTGATACTATATTCAACATGAAACACAGATCATAAACAACACAATATATATAACCAATATAACCTATCTATTAAATTGGAGGGTCTAAATAGTATTAAATACTTTATTATACATATATGTACAATTTTTATACACAATATATACTATAGATAAATATTTAGTAAATAATCAATCAATTTTTTGTAATGTAATTTTATTCTTTAAAAAATTATTTTCTTCAAAAATTATTTTCATTTATTTTCATGAAAAAAGTTATAATTAATTTTTTAAATTTTATAAAAATTGTTTGAAAAATGAAATTCATTTTTTTCTATTGTAAAATCAAAATACTTGAAAAACTATTTCGATTTTTCTGAAAATATTGATTTTTCAGTGAATATTGAAAAGTGTGTATTTTTTTTAAAAAAATATTTTAATTTAAATAATATATGTATTTTAAAATTAAAAATATGTTTTAAATGTGATTTAAATTAAAATTATTTATATTTAGTTATATTTAATCCACTAAATGACTTTTTAATCAAATTTACATTTCATTTTAGTATATATTTTTTTGTTTAAAAATGTGTTTATCTAAAAACTGTTTAAAATAAATAATGTTTATACATTGTTATTAATTAAAATAACCCATAATGGGGAATTATTTAAATAATATATATATATATATATTATTAAATTTAAATATATTTTCATACAATAATTACTATTATTTAGAGAATAAATATGAAATCATTTTCTTCTCAAAACAATACTCTAATTGAAAACCCTCTTTTTCATCGAATATATGGGTTTTGTTTAAAATTAAATTATTACACTTCTATGAGTTGAATTTAGTAAAATGGATTCCATATTATTAATCAGAATACTTTTTATTTTCTAATAATGTAAACATAATATTTTTTAAAAATGAGTAGTGAAAAGAATAGAAAATTATTTATTATGATTAAGGGGAAGATAGTTTTACTGAGGGTTAACCAAAATAATAAGGGTTAAATAGACATAAAAAACTTGTCTAAAATATATTTTAATTATTATTTAGAAACTATACCATATTGGATATATAATATTCCATTAATTTATCCATGTTACATGGAAAATATCATATGATCAATTCATTTTTTTGAAAACTTTTTACTATTCCACTCAACTCACCTATAAAAGGCAACCACATATCTTCCTCTTTTAGCATATTAAAAACACCGTGATTCAGCCAAAAACTACCAAAATAAATTCTTTACTTCCACAATATCATACTATAATCCTTATTTTTGAAATATATCTTACCAATAAAGTCCTATTTTGGAAAACAAAATAATTTACTCGAAGAAGTTGTAACGTTCTTCAATGAGCGTGTTTGTCTTATTTCATACACCACCAAATTAAATTATTCCTAAATGATGATAATATACCAAAAATTGAATCTCACGTGTTAAAAGATGTTATAATGTAAATTTAATAACCTAAATCAATCTCTGGTTTTATCAAATGGGTTACAAAAACATTTTTCATGTGTATGGCGGACTACCATCTCGTGAAGTGATGTCGTTCAGTTTTCTATTACCAACTCTCTCGGTTGGGTATGATGATGGATATAAAATATTTATATGATAAATATAACATAATTATACCTTTTGAGTCATTATATTATATGTGCATTTTAACATACCATTCCGTAATGGATGTGATAACGTTGCTTGTGTGTTTGGCGGACTACTGCCCTGCGAAGCGATGTCATTCATTTTACACTAACACTTTACATGGAAAGAAATATGGGTATATAAAATGAATATGTGTTATATACATTAAATAATTTTTATATTAATGGAATATTTATCATTATAATAAGTTAATGTATCATTTTATTTCTTACCTTTTTCACTCCTTGAAAAAGTGTTGACGTCGTTCATGTACGTGTGGACTACCGCCTCCACGAAGCTATATGACACTTTTTTCATAACTAGACAATATAAGTAATATATATATATATATGTATATATTTAAATAAGTAATATGTTATATATTATATTATTATAATTATATAATGATTATATATTTCATAGATAATTTCTATAATGATTGTTGAAAAATAGAACTGTTATTCATGGGTATGTATGGCATACCATCTCCATGAGCGTAACACAATTCATCTATCAAAATCAAAATTAATGATTGGAATTAAAATTTTAATTTTGGTATAAATATTATAATTTTTATATGATAATTTTTCTAGATATAATGGAACTATGGTCAATATAAGAGGACTGAAAATAAAAGAAAAACATATACGAAATACAAATCAGTTGTTACCCTAAACATAATTCTAACATGGAATTTATATTAAACGGTTAATTAATGGTAATAATTAAATAAAAAATGATATTATAAAAAAATAATTTTCTATAATATATTTATAATAAATTTAGACGTATTATACATGAGGTTTGGATTTGTATGAATGAATTCGAGACTAAAGGTAACGGATGTCAAGTCTCTCTTTATTTTCTAGGAGACAAATACAAATTCACCACTCATTTCTATTGTGTGCTGTATATAATACCCATTTGATATGTTATATAATAAATCCCATTATTTTAATTATAATTAAATATTCATTTAATTTTATTCTCTATTGTATTTTATGATTTAAAAGATTACTAAAGCGGTAAGGTATTGGTTTCCAAAAAAAATCCCTTTTTGAAACTATTGTTGTATTATGCACCTATGTTCTTTTATGAGGTGTAAATATGGAACTTTTTTCATGAAATATTACGAATTAATTTATTTAAATTTTATTTTATGATTTATTTAATGTTATCCTTTCATTGGTCTTATGATTCAATGTTACCAAATTGGTAATTATTTTATGTTACAATGTCCCCGTTTATTAGGATTGTTTATAATTATGTATCCAATGATAAAATATTATGATATACCACTTAATAATTCTAATTAATTTCATTATCCTATAGTTATTAATGATATTTTAATTCAATAGTAAAATTTATATACTATTTAGTACTTAAAATAATAGAAGAAATGTTGTAAGAAAAGTGTCTTTATTTCTCTCTTCGGTCAAAAATAATTTTTCTTTCGAAACCATGTTTTCTAAAAATAATTTAAAAAATGTTTTTATTTTTATTAAAATGATTTATTTAATATATTTTTACCCATGTTTTTATTTTTTTTAAATGTTTTTAAAGGAATATACATGTTGTTTTCCAAACAATGATTGATTTTATTTTACCAAAAATGTGAAATGAATCTTTGTTTTTACATTTTAATAATGAACATATTTTTCCTCTATCAAGACCATTATTTAATTTGTATCATTTTTTCTATGTTTTCATGTTTATTTTTAAAAAAAATTATTTTAAAAATAATACAAAAACTAAAACTGGATAGGATATTTTTTTAATAAATGTTTTAGATGATTTTTAGAGTATCCATTATATGATTTCAAGGTTGTTTTTAAAAAATTATTATCATCATAATTTTTTATATAATTTTAAAAAATAGAATGTTTGTTTACTTGAAAATGTTTTAATTATCATTGAATTTTATATCCATCCCTCAAAATCCGAAACCATTTTTGTTACTTATACTCCAATGAGGATATTTTGTAATGATACCATCCTTATTAATTCACTAAATGTATTAAGATTATTTCAATGATATTTTTAGGGATCTATTTTCTTTTCAATGGGTTAATCTAATTTCAAAGAGATTGTTATGGAACCTGGTTATTTTTCATGGGTTAATCATATTTCAAATAGTGCTTTATAAAATCCATTTCATTCCAACGGGTTTGTCATGTTTCAAAGAGATTTTTATGTAACCCTTCTCTTTCCCATGGGTTAATCATGTTTAAAAGATATTATTATGGAACCCATTATTTTACATCAGTTAATCTTATTCCAAGGATATTTTTATTGAAATCATTTTTTTCCATGCGTTAATCATGTTATTAAGTGGATAATGGTTCTTTTATGAGTTTTATAATAAAATGCAATCTTTACATAGCTTATTCATGTTTTCATTCTTGGACATTACTTAAATGAAGTGTTCACCTAGATATATATGGGAGATTCCATTATAACATATATGATGGGTGTACCCATATAGCACTAGGTGATTCCATTTTAGATAAAATTATGGGTGCACCCGAATAACACTGTGTGAGCCTGTTACAACTTATACATTGGATGTGCTCTGAAATATCTATGTGTGTTTATTATATCTTCAACAATGGGTTTTCCTAAAGAGTACTCCAATTCATTGGTTAACGATTATGTTATCTAGAATACAATATTGAAATTAGACTATATGGTTATTCCATTTGTAATGGTTCTTTAGAGTTTTTTAAGTGTTCTATGATGATGTTGTTCGAAGATAGAAATATGTTTTATCTTTTCTTTCCATTAATTTATATTTTTTACTTAGATCAAGACTGATATCATATGGCCCATGATTATTGATTCTTATGAACCCGTCCTTTATTAAAGAACTATTCTGCATTTCATGTTTGATAATTTGGTATTAATGGGTATGATTTATTTTATGATTCACACATGCACACAGACTATTTCATCATACCCTTTTACTATTCTTATGCTCATATATGACATTAAATTGTTAATGATTATGTTTACCTATACTGGTCATTTAATATTTCCCTTATTAGTTTTCTATTTTTCCATGTTATCAGGTATGATGTTTAATTAATTATGTATATTAGGGTTTAATGTAGATTTTTTTGAAGACCTAATATGGAATATATAAAGATGGGTATATTAAAAAAGATAATGTCTAGGATTCTTGGGTATTATTTATATAACTGTTTATTGTAGTTATATATATCTATAAACTACATTTTCAAATATAATTAAAGTGATCCAATATTTCCTTTTGATATTGTATGTTTTGGATTGTGAAAATTTGGTCACCTCCATCTGTATCTAAGATGAAAATGTAATGTGTGTGATTTCATCATTGGATCTAGGTTTTGGGATGTTATAGTTTGTATTAGTGGTCAGTTTAGATAACATTAGAGACTAAGATGTTTTAATGTGATGTTATCTTTAGAGATATGGATATTTTCATAGGTCTATAAGATTAAGTATGATTATAAGTTCATAGTATTATACACCCTCTGATGTTTTAGGTGACGAGATCATAAAGTGATTAATGACATTTTTTGAGATGTTTTATTTTGATGAAGTATATTTAGATCTTTTTTTATATTAAGTATGAATTTAAATTTTTTAATAGATATGATTAAAGGTATTTATAACAATTATGTTCTATTTGTTCTTGGATATTGAGTTAATTATGGGAACACAAGTATTATAATATAATGATCCAAGGTATTGAAAGTGATTTTTTGACTAAGTGATCTATATTGATTCAGAAAGAGATATCCATATTTTTTGAGTATAAACTTTTAATGTTATTTAATAACCATTTAGGTTAATAAAATCATTAATTTTGAGTTTATTTAGGTTATTTGGTATATTTGGTTAATCATTTAAGGAATGATTTATTTTAGATGTTGGGTATTACTGTTGAATTTTGAAGATTAATTTAACATATGAAGGTGTATTCATTTTAGAAATCTTCCTACCATTATTTACCTTTTTGGTTTTGGTTAATTTCTAATGATAGAAGAAATATATTTTTCACCCCTTTATGGATATATGATCTTTTAAAAGATTAATTTTTTTGTGCTTTAGGAAGGAAAATTTTATCTTGAATACTCATAATTTGGAGAAAAAGATGAATTGTAGGGGAATTTTAAAAAATCATGAATTTATAATCATTATTTTTTTATATTTACTTATGTTATTATTATATATTTAAAATTATTTCTTCAACCCTAGGAAAATTATCTTGAAATTTTTTTTATCCTATTACTATAATTTATGATGATATCAATGACCATTTTCAAACCTCATTGGTTTATGGTTTTTACTTACGAACATTTTTATTGATCATTCAAATTATTATTATCAATGATATATAAAACTCCCCAACATTAGTTAGGCATTATTATTTTCTACCATGTATGAATCTACATTTCCCACTTATATTCTCTTATTTGAAAACCCAATATCTGTTATTCCTGATGACCTTTATAGGTTTTTTATCTCTTATGAGGAGGATGTTTTATTACCCATTTGTTAAATACGTATTACCATAAATTATCTTTCAAAATTTCTAACCATTTATTACTGAGATAAACTTTATATTAATAGGACGAAATTTATTAAAGGGGGAGGATGTAACACCCCAATATTTTAAATGAGGAAAATTATGCTCGATAATGTAAATGAAATGCAACACTCATCTTAGAAAAGAATGAACTCCATAATAATTTTTGATATATTTATTTTTAAATTAATGTTATCTCTTAATTTGACTTTTTTCTATGAATCCCCATGAATTTTCTATTCAATAGCAATTTCAACATGCAACGCTAAACATAAATGACCCTTGATATATAAAAGTGATATAACATTGTCGTTAAATTGGTGGGTATTAACAGTATTAAATAATATTTGATATATATATATATATTCAATTGTTCTAATCAATAATATTTATTTATAAATATTTAGTAAATAATCAATCAATGTATAGTATGGTACATTTTTTCTTCAAAAATATGTTTTCTTCATTAATGATTTTTATTGATTTCAAGAAAAAAAATATAATTAATTATTGGAAATTTTGGAAAATTTATGTGATGAAATTAAATTACTTTTTTAAATATAAATATAAAAATTTACTTTGGGTAAAGGTTTTGTATTTTGTAATTTTTTTATTTTTATATGAATAGTAAAAAATTTCAATTTTTTGTATAAAAAAGTATTTTTTTAAATATTTAAGTATCTTAAAAGACCAAATATATTTTTAATATTATTTCAAGTATCATAATTATTATTTTTATATATATAATACAGTTAATTAATTTTTATTCAATATTATATTGGATTTTTGTATATGTTTGTTTCTGGGTTTAAAGATGGGTTTTTTTAAAATGGTTCTAAAATGCATAATGTTTATCATTTTTAATTAAATAATATAATACCAAAGGTTTAATTTTTTTAAATGAAATATATATATTATATATCATTTAATATTAATTTAAGTTCCATCCAATGGCCCTAAGGCCTTCAAAAATGTATTATTATTAGTTTTAGAGTGAATATTATATCATCTATTTCTCAAAAAATACACTCATTCAAAACCCAATTTCATCATGTCTGTGGGTTTTGTTTAAAATTAAAATTTTACACTTATATAAATTGAAATTGGTAAAATGTATTATATATTTTAACTTATCATAATTTCTATTTTATAATAATTTAAAATTAATTTTTTAAAAAACTAATAGTAAAAATAAGAAAAAAAAATATTTAATTACCATGGTTAAGGTCAAAATGGTTTTAATGAGTGGATAAACTAAAAATATATGTATTAAAATAACCAAAAAACATATCTAAAATAAACATTATGGACATATTTATTCCATAAACCTTATATTCTCAATAATTATCTATTAGGGGTGCCTTTTTAAATAAAACAAATGTGGTTGAAATTCATTATTTTTTAAAATTAGATGTGTACAATTTACCCCACTTATAATAGACCACCCAATCCCTTTCTCTACTCATACCATCTAAAACCATTTATTTTGAAAATACCGAAAAAATTAATATCTCTAATTTTATACTCTCATATTATAAGACTTAATGTTTCTAGTAATCCAATAAAGAAAGGTATTTGGTGAAAAAAAAAGAAGTTACCCAAAGAAGAAATAACATTTTTCAACGAGCGTTTTTATTTTTATTTTCTTTACCACTAATTCAATTATTATTAAACCATTATTATATAATAAAATCAATATCAAAAATATAATTATTTTTTATATTTTAATTTATTAACTTTAATACTACTCATATTACATTAAATGTGTTACAAAATCGTCATTTGTGTATACGGTGGATAATTGTCTCGCGAACTGATGTCACTCATGCTTCAATTACCACCACTCACGGTTGGTTATGATGAATGATATAAATTATATAAATTATATTTATAAAATATTTATACCTGTAAATTAATTATATCATATATTCTTTTTTATATTTTGTTCCTTATAGGGTATGATCATGTCGCTCGTGTGTATGGTGGTCTACCGCCTCACAAAGCGATGTGATTCATTTTTCACTAATGCATTACTTGGAAGTTAATAAGGGTAAAAATGAATATATGTGATATAAATGAAATAATTAGGATATTAATTACATATTTATCATTATTAAAGGATAATATATCATTATATTTCTTACATTTTTACTCACAGAAAAAGTGATAAATTTATTCGTGTATGTGTGGACTACAACCCCCATGAGGCGATGTAACTCTATTTTCATCACTACAACATGTGGATGTTATATATATATGTATATTTAATTAAATAATATGATATTATTATCATTATTTAATGATAAATTATTACTTACCTTCCATCAGTAATGATTGTTTAAAAATGGATATTTTAGTTATGTGTATGTACGACCTACCATCTCCATGATCATAACATATTTCATCTCACAAAAAATGTCATATTTGGTATTAAAAGTGTATATTATTTAAAAGTATGATAATTATGTAATTATTATTATATATATTATAGAACCATGGTAAAATTAATAGGACCAAAAATATTTAGTCAAACCATA
This sequence comes from Viscum album, assembly GCA_963277665.1. Classification (NCBI taxonomy): domain Eukaryota; kingdom Viridiplantae; phylum Streptophyta; class Magnoliopsida; order Santalales; family Viscaceae; genus Viscum; species Viscum album. The sequence goes on from OY728140.1 coordinate 73,078,803, forward strand.
TTCTAATAACAAATAGGTAGTCACCTACAACATAATTTTAACTAAGAATTTTTAATAAATGGGTAATGAATGGTCATAAGTAAATAACATATGGTATGATTGATATAATTATGGATCTATAGTATATATATAATAAACATATATGTATTATAAATTAGGATTGAATGTGCATGAAGAAAGTCAAGACTTAAGGTAAGGGACTTCTAGTCCCTCTTTTATATTTGGATTACATATGACAATTCAACACTCTATTATTTGTTGTGGTGTATATAAATAATATTTTAATTTTATATCAGGAATAATTTTATTTTCATGATATTTAATGTTTTTTTTGATGTTATTATTTATTAGGGTTTATGATTGAAAAGAATACTAAAGCGGTATGTGATTTTTTATCTCACATTTCCTTCTATGAGACTTATGTCATGTTATGAACCTATATACTTTTATGCGATGTATATATATCCCCTTAGACATATAATATCATAAATTTACTTATTATCATTATATTTTATGTTTCAATTAATTTTATCATTTCCCTATCTTAAAATTAAATGTTACTAAAGTGGTAAGAGTTTTATGTTAAAATCTCATCATTTATAAGGATTGTTTATGATTAAATATCCAATGTTGAGATATTATGATATGACTCTAAATAATTCTCAACAAATTTATTTTACTCTATTTATTCATGACATTTTCATTAATGGTACCATTTTTTATAATCTTTCATACTTATAATAATTGATAAATATTTTTAATGAAAAATATTATTTATTTTTATCTTCGGTCAGAAACAATTTTTCTTACAAAACCATGTTTTCTAAAAATGATTTCATAACTTTTAGAATTATTCAAACAATTTATTATGGAAATTTCTATCCTTTTGGTTTTTTTTGAAAGGAATCTTCAGGTTTTTTAAAAATAATGACCGTTTTTCTTTTACTAAAAATTAGAAAGTGATCTTTGTTTTAACATGCATGGCATGAATTGAATTTTCCTCTATCATGAAAATTATTTTATTTGAATCATAAATTATATGTTTTCAAGGTTATTATAAATGAAAAGTATTTTCATCAGGTTTTATAAAGTTTTTTTCAAAATTTAAAGGTTATTTTTCTCTGGAAATGTCTTAAATGATTTTTAAAGATTCCATTGTTTGTTTCCAAATTTTCTTTCAAAGAAAATTAATTTTTCAATATTTTGTTTTTAAATATGATTTTCAAAATTAAAATGTTTTTTTCCTCAAAATTATTTTTAATTATCTTTTAAATGTATTTCCATTCATCAAAATCATAACCCTTATTGTTACTTATACTCTAAATGGCTATTTTTTAAAGATACCACCCTCTTTCTTTCTATGTATTGATTAATATTATTTCCAAGAGAATGTGATAGAAACCTTTTTCCCCATGGGTTAATCATGTTTTAAAGATATTTTATGGAACTAATATCTTTTCCAAGGGTAAATCACGTTTCCATGACATTGTTGTAGATCCCATTACTCTTCAATAGGTTAATCAGTTTTCAAATAGATTATTATGGAACCTGTTTCTTTTCCAATGTTTAATAATATTTCAAATATATTGTTATGGAACACATACCTTTTACATGGGTTAATCATGTTTCAAAAATATTTTTTTGAACATGTTACTTTTCAATGGTTTAATTATTTTATAAAAGGGATAATATTTTTTTATGATTTTTAAAATAAAATGAATTTTATATGTACCTGTACATGTTGTGGTTCTTAGACATTTTTTATATGATGGTTCTGCCCAGATAGCATTGGGTTATCTCGTTGTAGCTTCTCGTATTAGTGTGCCCAAATATCTTCAATTGAGCCTATTTTATCTTAAAATATGGATGAACCCATATAGTATCGGTTGATTCCATTGTAACATATATAATGGGCGTGCCCAGATAGTATCAGGTGAGACTATTATTACTTAAATGGAGGGTTCACCTATGTAGCACTCTAATGCATTAGGTAATGATTATTTTATCTGTAGAATTATATTATAAGTTCACCAAATGTTTATTCCATATGCAACAGTTTTGTAAGTGTTTTATATTTTTTCTATAATGTTGATGTTCATAGATACCAACACATTATATCTTTCTTTTCCATGAGTTTATAATGTTTCATTTGTTTATGATTGATATCACATGGATTGTGATTATTGATTCTTATGACTCTTTCCTTTTTCTAATGCTTTATTCCATGTTTCATGATTGATGATTATCATATTTATTGGTATTAATTCCTTTATTATTCTATCATACACTCTGATTATGTCATCATAACCATATTCTATTATTAAACTCACTAATGAAAATCACTTGTTAGTGATTATGTTTACCCTTACTGAGCATTTGAGATCACCCATATTTTGTTTCCTTTCCCCCTATTTATCAATTATTATATTAAATGAATTATATATATAATGTTTTTATATTGAAGTTGCTAATGAATTAATATAGAATATGAAAATATGGATACATTATGAAAGATACTCTCTTGAATTCATGGGTATTATTTATGTAATATTTTTTCAAAATTATTTTAAACTTTAATCCAAAAAGGTATTTGAAAATAGAAGTCATACATTTTTTTTGATATTGTATAATTGGGATGGTGAATATTAGGTCACCTCCATTTGTTTGAAATCTGAAAATGAAAATTCTATGATTTAAGGGAAAGTTCTAGGAGTGTGGGTTCTATATTTTTATATCTATGCCTCTTGAAGAGTAGGAAATGTAGATATACTTATTAAAGAAACATCATGATTTATACTGTGATTATATATATATATTTCTAGACTAGATCTTAATGTGTTCACCCACCCTCTTGGCCTGCTATATGATCATTATGGTTTCATGTAGGGGGAAAGAGGTAACATCTACAACATGATACAAATTTAGAAGATAACTTTGATAATATTATCAATTCCATCATCATCATTTATGTTCAATTCCTATAACTTTTTTCCTAACATCTCCCAATATTGGAAATATAATTATCATATCAATGTTGTGATCAAATTAAGGGATCTCAACACACACTACTCAATGGATGATATCCTGGTTCCAATTATAAAACTCATAATTTTCATAAATAAACAATATAAATCCAACTATTTTATGTATGGACACCCAAGGTAAAATAAGATCAGAATGGTTTCCGAGGTTGAAGAAGCCACCCTTTTCTAGATTATGGCAATCCCACATTGAATAAGAGGAGCTTAAACCACCACATTATAAGGTTCTGTGGATACCTATGCCACCATGAGTTCTTTTCTTGGGTAATACCTCTAGGCCCGAGACCAGGGAAATAAAACCATGTGGTCTATATCCAAAGTGGACAATATCATGATTGTGGGTTGGACTGGGCCGTCACAAATAGTGTGAGAGAAAGTGTCCAATTGATGTTCCAGCAAGGGCGCTGGTCCCTTCTTGGGGTGGTGGATTATGGAAATCCCACATCGAAGGAGGAGAATCATAAATAAAATCTTTATAAGGTGGTGTGAATACTTCTCCCACAATGAGGACTTTTCAGGGGGAATTCCTGAAGGTCAGAGCCCAGGGAAACCATAACCGTGTAGGCTAGGCCCCAAGTGGAAAATATCATGATCTTTGGTTAGACTAGGCCATCACAAATAGGGAGATTATACCCTCTTTTATCAGAGTAAACACCAAAATAAATAAAACACAATAGAGGAAGAATAAATAACTAGATGAAATACCCATATCTTAAGATAATCAATGAAGGAAATATAATATCCAACTAAAAATGAAACAAGACAATCTAATGTAAGTGTCAAGTGTATAAACTGAAAACATAAAATAAAGACATTGATGACTCCCAAAAATGAATTTAACTACTTATAGTTCCCTCAACCAAGATTTAACCAAAAATAAACCATCTAACTCAGGTCCCTTTCCCTTTACCTATCTTACAGTAATAAATTCTATTCGGGTACTAAACCGGCATCCCAATTAGGGAGTGAGTAAAACTCAATAGGCCAAGACCAATAATGTCTAAAATAATTACATTCAATAATAGTGTATGAAATTATATAATAAATAAATAAAATACATAAACAAACAGTTTATAACATTATAAGTCATTCTTTATTTATTCTCATAAACCATTGGGTTACTAAGAACACCCGAACCTCACTACCTACTTCAGCCCATGACAAAATCCATTCAATCCCAAGGTGGTATCATGATTGAATTTCCATGTTACCATTCTTATGTACCTTTCTGAATATCTATTCACAATTTAATAATTCATAATTTAATGATCATGTTACCATTCACAATTTAGTAACGCATAATTTTATGAGTATATTACCATTCATAATACATGGATAAATGACCATGTTATCATTTACCATTTAACAACACTCAATTGATTGAACATATTACCATTAATAATACTTGGCTAAATAACTATGTTACCATTTACCATTTAACAACACAAAATAAGAAACATCACAATATTACACATATCCTCACAACTATTAATTAATTCACCAATAAATTAATCATACTCACAAATTCAATATTTCCATAACTAATATGACTTTAATTATCTCAAATCATGAAATAAATATCAAATAATTAATCTACCATTAATTATCTCAAATATTATATCTTTATATTGCATCATTAATTCATCAGTTAATTAACTCAAACCAATTATTTTGATCTCTCATTCGTAATCCCCAAATTAATTATCTGAATTTCATATCCTAAAATATTATAATTAATTCACCCATTAATTATCTAAATGGGAAGACCCTAAACCTCATTCTTATTTCCTCAATTAATAATCTATATAAGAATACCCCTAAGTCGCATAAGAAACTCCCCAACTAATCATGTATTTCAATGATTTATCCAACAATTCAATTGGCCATTACCTCAATCACTTTTCCTTAAATCTCATAATTGATTCGCCCATTGCTTTTTTAATTGAAAACCCCATTAATCCCATGATTAACTCCCCAATTAATCACCAAAATGAATATCCCTTAATCTTATGATTAACTCCCTAATAATACATCAATTTTCAACACTATCCCAATTAATCAATTAACCACATTAATTAACCCAATTGAGGAATACAAATTGCTAAAGAACACTGTAACTTCTACAATTTCATACGCATAATCAAAATAAAGACTATGGGAATTGAATATTAGACCACCTACCTCAATTAATTGAACACTAATCAACCAACATAAATCCATGAAAGTTGAGAAGCATAAAAATATAGATTTATATCCGAATCTCAAAACCCTAAAAACACCATAATGAGTATTCCAGTATATGGTGATGTCGTTTAGTTTAACAAATTTAGGCACAATACATCAACGCCCTAATAACCACATCTTAAATACCATTCTAGGTGAAATAATTTAATGCTATATCAATGATCTGGTGGTCAAATCCATGAAATGTTGTGATAATTTTTCTACTCATGAGATAGCTTTTAACAAACTTTGGCATCACATCATGAAGATAAACTCCATGAATTTTGATTTCATACTGAGATTAAGAAATTTAATTAGCCTCTTGGTACACCAGCATGAAATCGAATTTGAACTTCAAAATAATAGTGTGATCATTGAAATTCCGCCTCCGAGAAACCTCAAAATAGATCAGAGGGCAGAAATGATGCCTTTATTATAAAAGATTTTTCATAGAAATTATTGCTGATAAGTGCATCCCCTTCATAAAGAAAATTAAGAATGGGGTTTCCCAGTAACATGATAATGTCTATAAAATAATACATTAAAATATTAAAAAATATCTATTTCAACCACAAATTTTGATTTCTCATGTAGAAGTTAGACTACTTATTCTATACATAGCCACTATGGATAAATAGATAACCACCCTTATCACATAGAAAAATGATTCAACAGAGTAAAATATTCTCTATTATCTCAGTATGAAAATGTTATTACAATACTTGATATTCATACATTGATAAGAAGTATATTTCACTCCTCTTCATAGTAAAAAATTTTCTACACTAAGTGCAGCACCATGAGGTGTTCTTGTTGTCTCACATTCATCCTCTCAAGTACATCATCAATTGTATGATGTTGACTAAGAATTTGGTTTAATGGATGGTCATCTTACTGTTGAATCCAAAGAAAAATTTCTATACTTTCAAACTTAACATTTGAGATTCTCAATCCACTTATTTAAAAGTTTATAAATTTATAACTTATATTATTCCCAAATACTAAATCTACTTATTACGAAAGTTTAATGTTTTTTCAGGTGTAAGATATTAGTTCCATCAGATAGAACCTTATTATGTATAATGGAATGGCATGTACATTATACATTAGATGGACATATATAAAGTTCACTTGATGGAGGTGTATAATTTCTAATAGATATAGTGTATAAAAATCTATCATACAATGTTATACAAAATCTATTAGAATGAAATTATCATATGAAGAAATACATGTCTATAGGAATAAATTTTATAAAACCTACCTAACAAATAAATACATAACTTCAATTAGATGAACATATCTCATTCTATTGAATAGAGCATGAATACAATGTAGCTGCGTAAACCATAAAAACTATCAAATGAAGATGATCTGTTGAATCTCTCAAGTCAAGAAAAAGTAAATCTAATTTCATTACTACCAAATCTAAGAAATACATAATATGACTATTTGGTGTGAGCCTATAAATATAGAAATATTCAATGAGGAGGAATCAATTTCATGTTTTTATAACCCTATACATCTAATGTTATTTTTAAGAGTTAACAATGTCTTGTTATAAGAGAGAAATCCATTATAATCTTTAGACATTTTTTCTAAAGGAATCTGTCAATAATGGAACTATTGTAAATGAATTAAAATGTTTCACTTTTTATTGTTGTGTCTAATCACATTTATCAAGGGATATTAGGTTAAAAGAGATGGAGTTTTGTTCTCATCAATCTGATCAATTTTTTTAGGGATAGGGAAATATATGTTATGTATGATCTATTAAAAGGATGGATTTCCTGGTGTATAAAAGATAGAACATTACAATAAGGTGAAGATTGTTGATACCATATGTTTGGTTAAACAATTCTTTAATACTGATGGATAAAGTGCGTATCTTTCATATAAAAGTTTTTTTATATTCTTTAAATACATTTTATAAAAACAATTACTTGTCTTTTCATATTTTTAATTAGACTGTACATTTTTATAAGAAAGTCTAATATCATATGTTATAGAATTTTTTTCTCTCATTAAAAATGTGATTATTATGAAACTTCATCAAATAAATGTTTTAAAATCCAGGTGAAAAGTTTTTATTTAAATTTTATAAACTATATTTCACACCCCCACCCTACGTTATATAATTGTATACTATTTCAATCCTATATTTTATATTAGCGCTAGTTTTTACTTGTTACAAACTATTTTAATAAAAAAATTATAAAATAGTATATTTGTTTTTAATATTCCTGGTTTTTATAGTAGGACACATGAAAATCTATATACAAGATGACAACACATCATTAATGTTAAGGATTATGAGTATTGGAGAGATATTATGAAGACTTTATTGATCAATACTGAAGTATACAATATTTTCCTATTGAAATGAAATTATCAAACTCCAAATAAGGATTTTACTAGTTTTAAAAGAGAATTGAAACATGAATATCAACTCAGCTATCATGCCCAAAATATTATTCCATGTTTAATGATAAGAAATATATACATTAAGATTTCATTTTATAAATATGTAATAAATATTTATAAAATACATGAAATATATAATGTTTGATCTAATAAAGTTATGAAATTGATAAAAGGTATGATTCATGAAGATTATGGAGATTTGTGTCTTTTATCAGGTGAATCTGTTTATTAAATGCATAAAATATTTATGAAAATTGAAAATATTCTATATTCTCTTATAGATAAATTTTTTATAGAAGACCTATTGGTAAAGAAAATTATTGATGTTCTTCCAAATGATTAAGAATCTAAGAGAAAAAATATTTATAAAATAATGAATTGTAAAATGTTTATCAAATATAACTTGATAGTATCAATCATATAGAATGAGTATAGATCAAAAAGATATAATAAAAAATATAAAAATAATATTAGGGTATAATTTTATTCTATATCTACAACTATAAAGAAATCTAGATGAGTAGAAAATGTTACTAAATATTAAATGAAGAAAAAATTGAATGTTGAAACTGAAAGTAGTTCATTGGAACAAAGTGACAAAAAACATTCCCAGAATTATAAGAGAATGAATAGAATTGTTGGAAAAAATGATTATTTTTACATATAAAAAATGAATCCAGAGGAAAGAAGTGATTTAAAATACAATTCTGATATGATATGTTATGAAAGAAAGAAACCATGTCATATCATGCTATATTTTTCTATAATGAAATATATCGATAAGACGGATAAAAATTCTAGAACGTTTTATAATAAAAATGGGAAGAAAATTTTAAAATAATTATACACATAATGATTAAGTGGTGGAGATAGTTTTTTAGAATGTTATTTTCAGAACAAGAATGATGATAAGAATATTCATGGTTTTTATAATGAAAATATAAATAAAAATCAATGATTAATGGAAACGGTATGTACTGAAACCCTCAAAATTTTAAAATTTAATAAAAACAATCTTGATTTTGATTATTAAAATTCCACTTTTTATGATGATGAAAAATTTATTATATTTGATGAAGAAAATACTATTCCATGTATTGATTATGTTACAAGATATTAAATTTTTTTGGAAAAAAAAATAATTTTAATAAAGTATATGACATTTCTAAGGCATAAGATGAAAAATAATATTTTATAATTTCTAAATATACCTCAAAAATTTCATATCATACTATACAATTAGGTAAGAAATATAATTATATTTCAACTAAATAATATTATAAGTTATTTGTTAAACTAAAATTTGAAATATATATTATGAAAAAACTACTATCAAATTTTACTTCCAATAAGAATAAATTTGATAATTTTTAAAGGAAGTTGAAACCCCATATAAATACATCTAAGATAGGTTATACTTCCTCAAAACCACTTATTAAAAATAATTAATTTTTTCAAAAACGTTTTCCATTCAATATTAAATATTAAATAGGTGTACATTTGAAAAATAATGTTCTTTAAAAAAGTTCCTACCATTTGGATTTAATAAAGAATATATCTCATAAGAATTAATAGATGTTCAAAATAAAATAGAAGATGTTGATTCCAATGGTTTTATTTGATAAAATCTTTGAACCCAATAAATTATTGGATCCAAAATCATATTTTATTAATATCAAAGAGAAAGTATGCGTACAAATAGTCAAAATATCTGGTACATGGATTGTAGTATTTCTGCTCATTTGACTGGTAATAAGAAATCTTTCCAGAAGGTTAACACATTAAATGGTGGAAAATTTACTTCCTAATAAAGTGATCAATGATAAATATATATTATTGGAAATATTTTACTTCTTAGTATGGCCTTAATTTATATTGTTTTATATATTATAGGACTTAATCACAATCTCATCCACATAAGTTAGTTATTTGGAGAAGGTTCTCTTATGAACTTAATTTCTTCCTATGTTTTCAAATTTCTCAAAATCCAAAAGGATATTTTTAAATCAAAAATATGTATATAAACATGTACATGAAATATTTTTTTCTGAAAATTAAATGAGTATTAATAATCTTATCATACCCTAAAAAAATTTATATGTTGATGAATTGGAGAAAATAGGTGATGAAATTGTTTTTCGATTAACAATTGAGGGTTTTCTATATCATACAGTCTGTTGGCTAGACAGAAGATTTTAAATAATATAATTATTGATATTTCATGTCATCAAAACGTGCCACCTCTTAAATAAGCTAAAATATTTATTTACCTAATTTTAACTATGGATCATGGATTTTTATATTTTTCATGAAATGAAATTGAATTAATTTTTTTTATGATGACGACTTGGGTAGAGAAAAAATGGATTGAAAATGTACATATTGAAATTTTTATTTTATAAGGAAAACTTTAACTTTTTTGTCTTGTAATAAATAACACTTAGTAGAACCTTCTATTGCTAAAGTATAGTATGTAGCAGTAGGAAGTTATTGAGCTCAATTGTTGTGGATGCAAGAGACACTCAATAATTTTTTGATGTGTTTTTTAAAACTCATATTTTTTGTGATAAAACAATTGTAATAGATTTATATAAGAACACATCACATCACTCATGATCTAATAATGTAGTTATTAGACACCATTTTATTTAGGATCACTCAAAAAAAGAGATATTATATTTGAATTTATCATAATGCAAGAACAACTTATTGATATTTTTAAAAAACCCTATATACTTATAAATATTAATGTATTAAAAATAATTCCATATGACCCAAATAAATATAATATTTTTCTACTTTTTTACCTATATACATTTTGAAAAAACTCCTCCAAAAAGGGGATAACATTTTTCTTTGGTTTTTTTAACAAAATCAGAGTTTTACTTACGTAATTTATGAACAATAGCCTCTTATCATTTTCCTTTGATTTGTATAAAATCTACAGACATTGTTTTTATAAAAACATCATAATTTTCATCTAATCAATAATTTTGAATGTTATAATTGAACTGAATATTTCCAATATTTTTTAATAAAATAAAAACTAAAAATTATTATAAAAATATTTCTTAGTAATGTTTACAATTTTTTTATCCATGGAGTAAAACATTTAAATTTTATTATATTCATTCTATATTGTATATATTATCTTTACTAAAATATTGATAATCATTTTTATGAACATTTTAAATTTAAAACCAAATTCTGATAAAACTAACTGATTTTATAATGATTGATACTAAATTTTAAGAGTCTAATTGCATAATACTTTCTTAAAAATGTTTATGTTACTATATTTAAAAGATCAGATCACATCTACTTGGTTTTAAATATTTTTTTCTTAATCATTGGATATATTTGTAAGTTGGTCTCTCTCTCTCTTCAAACCAATATATATTAGAAGTGGTTAACCAATACCTCAATATAAAATGATTTCTATACAGAGATATTTTTACTTTTTTTTCTTCCTTCCAATAGTTTCATAGTTTTTCCAATATTTCTATGTTCTTTTGTACATGATATATGGAAACCTCCTACGAATTTTCAAAAATAAACATTGCTAAGGAAATAATGATATAAACAATGTGGTATGAAAAGAATGATTCATTATTTATGTCATTAAATATTTTCAAGGGTGAGAATATCAATGTGTTTCAAAAGAAGATTTCAATTTACATTTCCCTTTTCTTGTAATATTATTTTATACAAAATCTAAGTTTAATGATTTTTTTCCATCAATAATGTATCCTTTACTTTGTTTGGAAAGTCCTACAAACTAAATATTAAGCATGTTTCTTAGTTGGATTAAATTCCTCTTGAAGGATAAGCTAGTATTATTACAAACAAATTGAGAGAAAAGAATAGATCCTTCGAGAATATAAGAGTAGAAATTTATTTATTTCATAATTATGAGAAATTTAGAAATCTATATAATCGATCACCAAATACAAGGATAGTCTATTTGTGGATACGAAACTTCTTAATCCTTAGAAATTGTTATAGGGATACGTTGAAGGTACATAATATCAATGTTTTATGTTTTCTTAATAATATGAGCAATTTCACCATATTAAGGTTTATGATTAATATTATTGAGTTAGTTATGATTGGGGTAGTAAAATTGAAGATACATTTTTAAATGAGATTTATTAGAAAGGTTTTTTTACACTTCATGAAGGAACTAAAATTCAAAAAAAAATTTCTAGTAAGTGAAATAAATTTATATTTTGTATAATAAATTGATAACAAAATGAATCATTATTTTGTTCATCTTTAGAATTGTTTTGTTATTAAATTAGAAAAATATAGATCCATAGATAAAGTATAAAATATCAAGGATAAATATTTGGCGGAAAGAAAATATAGAAAAATGTTTCCTCATATGTCAATAAAAAAATCTAAGACTATGTCAGGTGAAGCATTTTGTGAGTTCATTAAAAATAATGGGGAAAAGAAAGGTTGTTTTTTTAATTAAGAAGAAGAATTGGCAATAGATAAGATATATTATGAAAATATAAGAGAAAAATATAGAAAAAATAGGAAAGATAAAAATGAGAGGAAAGAAAAAAATGCAAGAGCATTTAAAAAAAACTATAGCTCTTTTTTACCACCAGAACTATCGTACAAGATGTTTCGAATGAGGTTTTGGTCAACAAAGATCAATAGACTTTGATTACTACGAAAACCTTTATTGGACCCAAGTATCTTCTTTTCTAGAAATAGTATTTGGTTTTTTTTTCAATCTACATTTGTTTGATCATATATTTTTCAATGAAAAGTGATCTTACAATACATGCTGACATCAAATTTGAAGGTGGAATTGATCTGCAGTGTTTGCCATATTTTTGTGTCTAAAAATTAGAGAATAGGAAAAGGTGATTTTGTAAAAGGATTTCACATGAAATTTTTAAGGTGGTTTGTAATGTTTCATACAAGTATTTTTTAGGTATCATCACATAATAATATTACAAAGGTAAAAGTCAGTGAAATATTTAATTGTGTGTAAAAGATGAGGTTGCATAAAAAGAGTTATACACCCAATGCAATCTGAGAAATTAGTTTTCATTATTAGATAGAATACTATTTGAAATGTTTAAGATTCATCTGAATAATATGCTCAGGGACATCACGGTCTATACATATGAAGATACCCACATTCAATACTTAGAAATGTTTTCAATTAAGATATGGTACCTCTGTCATGTGAAAGAGTTGTCCGTGAAATAACTACGTGTAGTAAATCTTGTATGAAGAATGATCCTTGATTCCATAAAGACCAAGTGAATCTTGTGGTGTGGTTTCATGAAAGATAATTTTTTAGCGATATACATCTTGCAAGATAATCCAAAAACATGCATGTAACAAGAGGTGTTCCGTGCAAGTTCCATGTGGAGCAGGTTATGAATAACCAGTTTGTTTTTTCAGTACTTTCAAGGGAGTAAATTCAAGACTTCGATGCAAGAGTACTCTCATGATATATTGGGAAAAATAATTCAATGAAAATCTATTTAATATAACTTTATATTGATAATCTAAGTAATACTTCACATAAGACATTGAGCAAGGGAATGTCGACAGAAGTGTTCCAAGGGATGTGGTGTGTTATCCCTAAAATCTTGTAAAGGTAGTGTTCCTAGCATATAATAACTATGTATATACTCTTGTAATCCATAACTAGTAAATATTAATGTATTTAGGTATGAATTACACACTATTGGTGTATGCCCCATCGACTAGTCCTTAGTTGTGAACCAAGTAAAATTATTCTATTGTCTCTTTGCACATGATTGTTTGTTTTCTAGATTTTTCCATAAAAGAGGTTTAACAAGTTCCAACCATCATGGGAACAAGATCCATAACTTTTGAGAAAATTTTAACACCCAGATTCACCCCTCCCCTCCCAGAGTATTCTAGGGTCCTCAGAGTGGTATCAGAGACTATAGGTTGTTCGAGTTAAATCTATTTTTTCTTCATGGAGAATTCATAAAATATCAGGGGTGTACCCCTATTTTATAGAATAAACCTTCAGATATGGAAGAACATGATGAGTTCTCATCTAATATCCCTTGACATGGATGTTTTCTTTGACACTTATTAAGGGATTCAGGTCACTAATGTGATGGGACTATTTACAACTAAAACTGAAAAGAAAAATTCTTGATGATGATGGAAAAACACAAAATTTCATCACTATAGCTCTGTCTAATTAAATCTATCTGATGGTGATGAGATTTACTTCAGCCAAGTGTATATATAAAAATCTATAACATATATAAGAAGCATATTACAATGTTATGGAGTCCAAAATTCATGTGTTTTACAATAGGTTTGATGATCTAATGATGTAGCTAAATGAAATTGGATATTCCTTTTCCAGTCAAATTACTGAAGTTGTAGGATCAATTATAGGGTTGAGTGAAAAGATCAAAGACATTTAAATTGTAAATAAAATCTTGAGAATACTTCCACCTATTTATAATCCAAAAGTTTCATCCCTTGAGTAAATATATATTTCGAAACATTATTTTGATGATCTACTAAGTAGTTTAGTAGAATATGAAATGAGAGTCAAGACAGAGGATGAAAAAAGTCATTTATCAAGGATATGTCATTCAATGACATTAAAAAACATAAGATTTCAGGATACTTTGTTAATGAAGGTAATGAGTAAGATGGAATTTCTTCAATCATTGAGAATAAATTAAAGAGATGAAAAGGGATATTTGAAGTAAATATACCCTTCACATGTTTTCATTGTGGTAGAGTTGGAAACATTGACTCACTGTGCTCAAGGAAGTTCTATAATGATGAAATTGAAGTTGTAAACTCATAGAATACTCAGAATTTTTTTCAAAATGGAGAATTAAAAAATGGAAATAAATTAAAGTTAATGTTTTTTTTAAAATAAGATTATTATGAAGATGAATTATTTGAGGAAAAAGAACCATAGTTTTAATATGGAACCCAAGAGTCTATGAAGGATACAATTGAAAAGTAAAAACTACCAAAAGATAAATATAGAGATAATTAGTTGATTTCTGATGTTTATATCAAGTAGATATTTGAGGATGATTTGGGTAATCATTATTATCAAAGTAACATATATAGAAATTGGAGTGAATTTGTGGAAGAATCATTAGAATATGTTGATCATAAAGAAGGTAAAATTGAATAACTAGAAGAAATAGTGAAGGAGCATTAAAAAAATTGAAAGCAACTATGATATAGTTTATCTAAAGATAATAGTTTAAAAACATAAAAATTTCATCAATGGCCATACATCCAGACTATTGGTGTAGTCCAAGACTATTGAATAACTTGAAGAAGAAGTGTTACTCTATGGAGAAAACATAAAAGTGAATCAAATTACAATAAAGAAGAATAAAATATAGTTTGAAAGATTCATATATGTTGAACTAATTGAGAGACCTAAAAAGTGTTTTGATGTAGTAGAAAAGGTTTTGAATGATTGAATACCCACATACATGGGCAATAATGGTATTGGTTGTGATGCTAAAAGATCAAAGGTTGGAAATAATATAAACCAAAGATAATGGAAATTGAAAGTTGAATGTATCAAAATATCAACTGAAGTCCTAAAAAAGAGATCCTAAAATCAAACTAAAATTATAACTAAATCATATCTCCAATTTTATCCAAATGATAAGAATTAAAAAAAATTCCAAAGGAAGGACACATGGGGAGGAGTAGAAGTTAGAAGACCATTCCTCTTATTGAATGGAAATTATGTGGAAATCTGGTCAATACCATGTAATAATGTGATAAGGAAATGATCTATTTGAATGGGGAAGATCTATGAATTAAAAAAAATGATAAACAATTCATATCCATATTCTTATATAATAAATAGTTTCTACGTATATTCTTTCATTATTCCAACATTGGACATGAAGTTGATTATTATAGGTAGAGTAATGGCAGGAATAATATATTCAGAACTAAGAGAAAAGTCAATAGTAGCCCACCAAATGGTGTTTCTCTTACAAATAGGTTTTCTTCTATAGAATACTGTTATGAATATGATTAACCTATTTTCATGGAAAATAGATTTTAGTGGTCATCTTTATACTTTACAAAATATAATATTTTTGGGACGGAAAAGAAGAAAATTGAAAAATCCAACCTTACAAAAGTAGTACTCAAAGATATAAAGAGCTGAAACACCTAGATTATTGATAAAATATAATCATCCCATATGACAGGAAATATAGACTTATTAATAAATATCAATAAAAAGGTTGATGGAATAGTAAGGTTCAGTAATTATGGTTCTTTGTTGATTAAAGTTAGTGGATGTACCAAACTGGATAGTAGAGAGTGGAAGAAAATTGAAGTTCACTATGTGGATAGTTTGCATTAAAATCTCCTTAGTGTGAGTAAAATCTTTGACTCGGGACTTATAGTGACATTTAATCAAAAGGATTTCACTATAAAAGGAAATATAGGTAATTCACTCATGAACGATTGTAGAACAGATGGAAACTTATACCTATTTGATTGTAGAGAGAATATTTTCTACTTAACTATTATAGTAGAAAATGGCTTGTGGCACCAGAGATTGGGGAAGATTAATAAAATATAAATGGAAAATATATATTAGATAAAGATAGTCATGGATATGTACAATCTGAAGTGTGAATGGGAAATGACTTGTGATTATTTAAAATGAGGGAATTTGGTTTGTAGTTCATATTGGCCAAAGAATAAAAGGGCATCAAATATTTTTGATCTCATCCATATAGATGTATGTGGTCTAATAAATATTTGTAGAAATTATAGAGAATGGTACTTCATTATTTTCCATGTTGATTATAGCAGAATGTCGTATGTGATGGTTATACCCAAGAAACATAAAATGCATGATTTCATTAAAACTTATCACTGAATATCTGAGAATGATATTGGATGGACAATACAAGTTTACGAGTCTAATTTTGGAGGTAAATATGCATCCATTGAATT
The DNA here is from genome assembly GCA_963277665.1 of Viscum album. Taxonomy (NCBI): domain Eukaryota; kingdom Viridiplantae; phylum Streptophyta; class Magnoliopsida; order Santalales; family Viscaceae; genus Viscum; species Viscum album. Next base: position 73,095,476 of record OY728140.1, read on the forward strand.
AAAAAAATAACTATGGAAGCATGGTATATAACATTTGGTGGATTCTGTGATAAACCAACAACCAAATGGAGTATGTGAGCATAGAAATTGACTGGTAAAACATATGGCCAGAACTATGTTGATTGAGAGTCGTATCCCTCACCATTATTGGAAATAGGATGATCAAGTTATAGAATATATTGAAATGGAACATCGATTTTTTTGGTAGAAATAAAGACACCATATGAGTTATACAATAAAATAAATCCCCATTTTAAAAATTTTTCATGTTTTTGAAAGTAAATGTTTCATCCAAAACAAAGAAATAAATCATTGGATATATGGTGATTTTGCGGATTAATTAATATTCATTGAATATTAAATGGAGAGAAAGACTACAAATGTTTCAATAATCATTTTTGACAAATTGTGGAAAGAATTGATGTTAATATCATTGAAGATAAGACCACAAATACCATGAGGTGATATTATGGTTATATGATTGAAGATGAAGAAGATAGTTGACATGGATCTAATAAAAATGAAGAAGTATAGAAAGGCATAAAAATCATTCAGGGGTAACAAAATGATGTTTATTTGGAAGAAGAATCAGAAGAGGAAACCATGGCTAAAGAAAATTCTTCTAATCCTCACGGGATAAATTAATAAAATAAAATTTATCAATCCAACATCATTGGGGATTGGATATAACGCACACAACGAAGGAGAATGGGAAAAAATTTACAATATTTCTTCCTATCAGCTATGGAACCATCCTCATTTTAATAAGCTACAAAAGATAAATCATTGGTTAATGTCATGAATGAAGAATTAGACCAGATTGACATGAACTAGATGCGGGATCTTGTTAAGAGACCCAAAAATCAAAATGTGATTAGTACAATGTATATTTTTAAGAATAAATTTTATAAGCAATGTAATGTTATCATATTTAAGGTGTGATTAGTGTGTAAAGGATATTCATTGATTGAAGGTGTTGATGCTGAAGAAAACTTTTCTCTAGTGACTAGACTGTAGTTAATCATACTTTTTAATTCCATGGAAATTCAAATAGGATACAAAGTGAATAACATGGATGTAAAAACAGATTTCATAAAAACAATTCATGAAGAAGAAGTCTCCATAAAACAACCATTAGGTTTTCTACTATTTAATGAATAAATAATGGTTTGAAGATTAAAGACGAAAATCTATGGTCTAAAGAAGGAACCATCATAATGGTAGTCTTGGATGAATTCTTATCTAAAGAAGATTGAATTTAAAAGAGTAGAATTGCCTCACACTCTCTATGTGAATAATCCATAGAAGTATCAGTTCATGGTACTAGTGTATGTAGATGATATTATATTTGGATGAAGCATACAAGGAGAAGTGGATGAATTTTTCAATCAAATGAAATTATAATTTGAAATGTCTATGATTAGTGAACTTACATACATCTTAAGGATATATGTGATTTAGAGGAAATACTACACTTTTATTTCTCATGAAAATTATGAAAGGGAGTTGCTGATGAAATTAAATATGAATGACTCGAAACCAATGTTGCCTCTGATTGTGTTTGGAACTAAACATGGAAAGTATGAGTATGAGACTTCTGTATATCCCACTATTTACAAGAGAATCATCAAAATCTTACTGTATGTAACTACAACACGACTAGATATTGTCTTTACAACATTCTTAGAAGTTCACATTCAATGTAATACAATGTAAGAACAATTGAAAACAGTTAAAAGAATCATGAGGTATATTCAAATCACAATTACAGCTTATACTTTTTTGCAATAATTGATAATAAACTAGTGACATTGTTTGATACAAACTGGGATGTATATGTGGTTGAAAGAAACTCTACAAGTGGTGGATCATTATTTTTTGGAAATAAATGTGTGGGATGGTTGAGTAAAAAAAAGGAAAGTACTTATCTTTGTATTGTTTAGGTAGAGTATATATCTACTACGAAGTCTTTCACACATCTATTTTGGATGAAGCAGTAACTGAATGATATGAGAAATAAGGTGAAAAAGCCAATGGTAATTCACTGTGAAAGAAATAGTGTGATCAGTATAATGTTGAATATTGTTCAGAATTATCATATGAAACATATTGAAATCAGATATCACTTCATCAATGAATGAGTTGGAGAAGATGTGAATAAAATAGATCATGTTGGAATTAATGACCAAGTTGCTCAAATTCCGACCAATCCCTTGGAATCATGCATGTTCAATAAATATAGGTAGAACCTAAGTCTTTATCCACCTCCTTGTGCATGAGGAGGTTATTATTGATCCCATCTCCCTATTTTTGTTAATTATTTTAATCAATATGAGGGATTCATGTAAGTTTATAGGGGAGATACGATCCACAAATAGTGTGTTTGGAGCTTTACACGTACACATATAAGTTCTTTGGGTTTATTATAAATGGGTGAGAATTAGAAAAATAAATGTTATGAGGATGTAGAAGAATGAAGTATGAATATATTATAGAGAATTTCAATTCATAGTAGTTATAGGTATTGTGATGACATAGTTCTGTGAATGCAATTCTTGGGTGATATGATCAAAGATTAGCTTTCACCTATTTAATAATTCCAAAACATGAGAACCCAATCCACACCTCCATTATTTTTTCTATACTGAGCTTTACTCATGTATATTTAGAGTGTTTGATGAGTTTTTTGTTTCATTTTTAGTTTTAATAGTGGATGTTGCTTTATTTATTTTTTCTAAAAATTTACAAAAAAACCCAAAGTGGTAGATTATTGGGAACAAGGATATTATTTTCATGAAATAGAGTTTGGGTTTTGTTTTTTGTCAATCAAAATTGATTTGATCATGGAGTTTTCAAGACTGATGATCTTATAGTACAGACCAACATCAGTAATGAAGGTTGAATTAAATCCCAGTGTTTTCCAATTTTATGGGTCCAATAATTAGGGAATGGAGAATGGGGTTTTTGGAAAATAAATTTGAGTGCGTGTTTGAAGATGGTTTTGAATTTTTCAAAGAAATATTTTTTCTAGATCATGGAATCAAAATATGTAAAAGTGAAAAAAGGAAGATAAAGTTTTAAATGTTCCTGAAAGATGAGGTTGCACAAAAAAGAGTTATGCACCCAATGCGACGTTAAATTTGTTTTGAGCGCTGGGAAAGAATCTTAAGTGCATGGATGAATATGAGACATAATCTTATGTGTTGTTTCATCATGGTCTATAAATATGCACCTACCACCATTCGAGACTTAGAAACTTTTCCAATGATGCTTTGGTGTCTCTTCTGCGTGAAAGAGTTTTATGTTGAAGACTGACGCACAATAAATCTTAAACATAGAACGATCCTTGAGTATATCAATACTAAGTGAATGTAATTATGTTTTTTTAAGGATAAGGGTTGATAAAAATATATATTTCTTAACAATACCAAAACGCGCATGTAGTAAGAGGCATTTCATGCATGTGTTGTGTTTCACTTCTATCAGGTTTTGAATATCCATTTTGTTTATTCAGTGCTTTCAAGGGAATCAATTAATGACTTCGATGAAAGTAGATTCTTTTTCTAGAAAATTAAAAATAAATCAATGAAAAACTATTAAATCAACCTTCATGTTGATAAACTGAGTTTGACTTCACCTAATTCAATGATTTAGGGGGATTCAATAAGAGTGTTCCAAGGGATGCATTGTGATAACCCTAAAATATTGTAAAAGTAGTGTTCCTAGAATAGAGAGACTTAGTCTAAACTACTGAACTGCACAACTAGTTAATATTAGTGGATTTGGTTATGACTGACACACAATGGGTGTATGCTCGTTAGACTAGCCCTTAGTGGTGGACCATGTAAATCTTTTGTGTTGTCTCTTTTCATGCAATTTGTTGTTTTATGAAATTTACTATTAATGAGGTATAATAGGTTCCTACCAATGTGGGAACAAGTTCCGTAACCTTTTAAGAAAACTGTGGAACCCTAATTCACCCCTCCCCACTCAAGGTGACTGGGGTCCTCGAACCATATAAATAGAACCTGAAACTATTCAATATAAATATGTCTTTTTTTTGGAAATGAAAAAGTTAATAATTTTATTTTTGATGAAATCTTTATTCATGATACTTAATGTAAATGGAAATTTGATGAAGAATAGGATTTTCAATTAGAAAATTTTGTTTAAAAAGTCAAACAAGTTGTTCATACCAAAGATACCACTCATACAACCTGGAAGATAAATATTAAGAATAAATTTGATCTTGTTAAATAATTATAAAATAATTTTGATATAGAAGGGTTTTCAGCTAAAAACTCAACATATTTATCTTCTGAACCAGAAATATTACCTTCTTAAAGTTAACATGATGATGAGTCTTCAAAAAATAATGAGAGTGAATCCAATGTAGAATAATGAGAAAAACAATTCAGTGAAGAATTTGATGTTATGTAGATTTATCAAACTCCCTTTATGGAAAGAGAAGATCATATACCTACATGAACAATATCACCTTCTATACCTTTTGATTCATCTGATTCAACAAAATCTACTCTGATTACTGGAATCAAAACAATGGAAGTGAAGATGAATTTCTTCTAAAAAGTAATAAAAAAACCTGAAGACACTTCTTGTTTATTTCAAAATATCCAATCATAATGAAAGTACATTCATGACAAAATAAATATCTTAGAAAACACAAGTAAACTCAAGAAAAGAGAATTAAAAATTATCCATAATGAATTTGAGGTCGTGAATTTGAAGTAAAAATCCAATGTAGAAGTTTGAGTGATAAAAATTGTTGTAAAATGGATAAAACATATTTAGGGTGATATAATGTTTTTTATAATAAATTGGATGGTATTATAATAGAAAAAACTATAGTTTCAATGTTTGTGAGAAAAATAAAGAAAGATATATGTGAAAAGTCAAGAGTTATAGATGATATAAGGTCGATCTCAATGCTGCAAGATGATGAGATATCTATTTAATCCAATAATATTCAAGATTTAAAATAATAAGATACAATGATGAAGTTTTTTATTCCAAATTTAAAAATAACCAATACTATATTAAAAATATAAAGTCTCTTATCAAGAAAAATTCCATGAAAGATTGATTTTTTTCTGAAATCATGAAATTTGTTGTAATAATCAATTTTTTATGGATGTTTATAAATTTTCTAGATTGATTCATTTCAATATTATTGAATTTCTAATCTTCCCCCTAAAATATTTAGATGATTATTATAATTATTTAATTATATATATATATATATTGTTTCACATATATATATATATATATTATCATTTAACGAAACACTTTTTAACCCCTAAACACCTTTTCAAAAATCAAAAATGGAGAGAAAGGGAAAAATTACAAACTTTTGAAGAAAGGGAGATAATTTTTAAACAATTAAGTGAAATAAAAAGGTTATCGTTATTTTATATTGTGAAATTTAGGGGGAATATGTTATTTTATATATCTAAACATAGTTTTTATCTAATATAAATTCATGTTCTGGGATTTTTCAAAAACGAAGAGATTTATGAGTCAGAATAATACTTTCTAAACATTCTAACCTATATTTTGAAAATTAAAATATACATTCTTGAAAGTCTATACATTTCTAACTTCTATTATTCAAAAAATACTAAGTTGTTTTATAAGAAAGTTTAATGTTTTACCGGACAGAAGATATCACCTTAATTGGGTAGAACATTCTTATGTATACCAATTGGACATGTAATTTTTTCATTGTATATATATATACTAAGATCACATGACATAGGTTTATAAATTTGATTAGATATAGTATAATTTACTCAATCATATCACATTTTTAAAAATCTATCAGACTAAAACTATTGAAAAGATCCATACATGTATTCTACATGAACTCTATTAAATCCTACCATATGAAGAACTACATACATTCTATTGGAAAACATATCACATTATTCTCTATAGAACATACATAAAATTTAGTGGTGTAAATGATGACTATCGAATGGAAAAGTTTTACTAAATCTTTCAAGTGAATAATGGGTTCTTCGGATGATGTTGCAACTAACTTAGAGAAATATGGTATTTTAAAATTGTGTGTGTGCTTGTAAATATAGTAGTATTCAATGAAGAGCAATATTTTTCCTGATTTCCATCCCAAGATATCAAATTTTGTTGTGAAGATTTTGTAACATCATTTTATGAAAGTGTTATTCCTTATAATATTTATAGATTTTTCCTTAAGCAATATGATTGTGATTATACTATTTTAAATTCATTAAGATCATTAACTTATTAATTTTTATATCTGATTTTGTTTTATCAAGGGCTCGGATGGTAGAGAGATAGAGGATTATTCTGATTGGTCTGATCGAGGGTTCTCAATGTTATATAAATAGAATTTTTTTGATCTATTTGTTAAATGTCTTTATTGGTGTATGAAAGATGGAAATTTATGATAAAATTAATATTTTTGATACCTTATGTTTGGTTAAAGACTTCTTACACATTTAAGGATAAGGTGTGGATCATTTTTATAAATGTTTTTTAACTTTTATTATGTACTTTTTATAAGTTTTTTTTATTTCTTTCAATATGTTTCTAATTATATTTTTCATTTATATATAAATGATTTATATATAAATTATTCATATTATTTGTTATAAAACATTCCTTCCTCTGATTATAATGGTGATCTGTATGAAACCAAATCTAATAACTTTATTAAAGAGGTTGGTAAATATCTTTAGTCTTATTTTTATAAAATAATATTCATTATCCACCACTTATAGATAATTATACTCTTTTGATACTACACTAGTAACTATTTAATATTCATAATCGTTTATAGTAGGAAATCCAAGAAGGATGATAGATGATTATCTCATAACACATTCTATTATAGAAATCATATTGGTGATTATGGATCACATCAGTGAGTAGCTCCTCTCTTTAAATTGAACTCTAAAAACATGGATTATCTAAATTTTTAGTAACACTTGAAGACAAAATTATAAAATAATAGAATACTCAAATCTTAACAAACTGGGTTTGGTGATTTTATTTTTCACCTTATCCAAGGTGATTATTTCACATTATTTTTCACAATCTAAAGGATTCACCGACAATTAGGTAGAGTACCTATATCTAATAACAAGCTTAGAGTTGTCCCTATAGATGAATTTATCCCATTTGAATGATAAGGTTGATTCACAGTTTGTTATTACACAAATTAATGTTGAATATTCATTTGAGGAGGAAGAGTTGGAAACTATCCATTATTGCAAAAGAGGGTTCATAAAAAAATTCCCCTTTTAACCAATGTATAATCATATCCCATTATAACCTATTATATGTGATGATGTGTTGAATAATGTATCCACCTCCCTAGTTGATCCTAACTTGGATGAGATAGCCTTATTTATTGCAGACCACGAGTTATTCTCCAAATTCTCTATCAGTTACATAGAAGAATTCAATGGTATCAAGACTTCCCTAGAGTGAGGTGATCCAAAATCCTCATCAATTGATTCCTATGATGTATGTCCCTCATAATGGAATCTCAGAAAATTAGTTTCATTCCATCATAACAATCTAAAAAGGAACAGATCAGAAACTGAGTAGAAAACTTTTTCCATTATGATGTCCCAAATGAGTAGAAATTAATCTAACAGTTAGTTTTTGATGAAATCCGCCTAAAATGAGAATTAACCCTCACTATTATTCGTTAATATTATGTAGACTCATATAGGTATCATTACATAGGGACCATGTTATCCCATAAAATCAAGAACATTCTTATTTTTGTCTGATGATGATGATGCAAGATTTCATGGAGATCCCCCTCAGGTTCCATGCATTAAAAATAAATTTCAACTTCATCTATAAAATATCAATGTCTTTACATGACTAAATATATTCATGGTCATTTATTATATGGGTATCATAAGTCATGTGTCATTATCACCCAATTATAACCATCAAATTTTGAATTTTTCTTAATATAATCAACTACTTATCTAATGTCTAAAACCATTACAAAATTTGGTGTCCCTAAAACAATATTGATGAATAATAACACCAATTTATCTAATTTTTAGTAGAATGGGATGTATTAGTAATAGTATATCTAGTTCAACCACTCATCCTGCTATCATGTAGTGGAAAATGGAAAGATAATGGCCTTCAACAAGACTCTATAAAATATCTTCTCTATGATTAAAGAAACAACAATACCTAGTCAGAAAAAATATATATACTGTGTGGGATTATTACACCACTACCCATACAACCACTCAAGTAGTCCCATATTATCTTTTCTATGGGATAGAAGTGGATTTACCCATAGAGTTTCAATTTCTCTCACTCAATATTCTTATCAATATTATTCTCTTAGAAGACAAACAATCCAAGAAGATTCTTAGAGAGTTGGAGTGGATTGTTTATATAAGGATGTGTGATCTATAAAACATGGAGATCCATTAGAATATAATTTCACCAACCTTTAATAATAATGTTTGCCTTCAATTATGTATCCAAGGAGATTTTTCTTTATCTATCATAACACCATTGATACTTGGGTATAATCCACCAAAACATGAACCAAATTTAGAATGGATTTATGTTGTACCAAAGGTCTATTCAAATGGATATTACTCCATGATCACCATAGAATGATATAACACCACACCTACCACTAATGTAATATTCTTAAAATAGTAATTTGTATAATTTTCATTTCAGACTGTGAATGTCCCTATCATATAATGTTAAAATTTATGGTGAATTTCTTCATTGTATGATATTAAACTACATGGTTTAAGTCTGAGCGGCAACAGTTATATGATAATATAAATTTCCCCATCATCATCAATATAATATTCTAAATTTAATAGTTAAAATCCTGGTTATATGACCTTAATTTACATATAAAAATATCCCAACATGAGGATGCCAAACCATATTGGAAGTTTCTGAGTCTCAATATCAAAAAAATCATGACAACACCTTCAATGCATGACGTTAGAATACATGACCATCATCCCCATTCATGAATATATTTTTTCCCTTAACACTGAAATAAAGTAGTGTCCCTTTCAAGAAGTACATGTAGAATTATTCTCACTCACATGGGATATGTAGTGACTTCTAGATCTCTAATCGTTGTCCCATCTAAGAAATCCATCATCAATCATTTACTTCACTTCTATGTATGATCTATATCTATGAAAGAGCCTCTAGTATAGACTATTTTGATAAATTTCACTAATAAATAGAAAATCCAAATTTTCTAGTTTTGGAGTACTCTTTATCCATATTTTGTCCTTTATAATGGTCTCTTACATTATGATATCCTCATAACTATTTATGGATCGATTTTTATTTTATGTATGATGAAAATTGATGGCTAGGATCCAACCTTAGGCCTATCTATGAATTAAAAATTCCTTTATCACAAAATGATCAATCTGAATCCTTATCACATGACATTAAATTGTACTATATATGATTCCTTGTCACGTGATCTTATAATTCATGTCATATATTCCATATTTTATTACCATAAACTAAACAAGGTAACTAGTTTCAAATAACATAAACATCCAACAATGGACTAATATCAATGTGTGATTACATGAAAGAAAATACCATGCTAAAGCATAAAGGACTTCTTTAATCACAAAAACTAGTTTGTTTGGGCCTCCATTAACCATCATCAATTCCCACTCCTTTCTAATGGAACATAATAGCCTATATATAGTCAGATATCCTATAATTCCTTCACAATATTTTCAAACATCCCCCCTTACATAAATGATAATTCACTTCTTTGGTGTCAAAAAATACCACAGATATTCCTTGATAATATGTAATGAGTTTATTCAACTCCATGGAAAATATATATTTAGATATGACTACATCTCCTCATATGGATCTAACATATTCAACCGCAATATTCCTTACTAACTAGTGGTATGGTTTCATCCTATACATATGGTTCTCTAATAATCATACTCCATCATCATATCACAATGTAACCTATCATCGTAACATGGTCACCGACCATCCTTTGTAAATATGTCCCATATCACCTCTCTTAATCCTATCACCCTTGTTGTTGTTTACATTTTTACCTCTCCTTGTTAAAAATATATTTAAAAATTTTTAGTCATTGATCTCTATTTGGTTTTTCATTATCCATTCCCCCTTTACACATTTTTTCATTCAACCTCACCTTAAACATTGTACATCATTTTATGACATAAAATATCCTGGAAATGAGCATCATTCACATCATGTTTTTCTTTATTCTTTCTATATAGATTTTGTTTATTGCTAGTAAAAATTGTATGATGTTAAAATAAGTACTTCTTGGTCAATGTTGCGTGACCTTAAAATCTATGAATAATGGTGCTAATATCATTACCTTAAACTTATAGTCTAAGGACTCAATACTTTTGAAGAAACAAAATTTATAGGGAAACCTAATCAGAATTCAAGACTTCACTCACTAAGTTATACACCTTCAATGATTATGAAACGTTATAGTGTAAATAGAATAATGGTAAAAATCTTGTTGGGACCCCCATACCACCCTAAAAAAATTCAAGAAATACTTTCTAGACCTACTGGTTTAGGAAAAGGGTAGAGTGGTGACATATCATATATCTTCCCAATGCTACCATGTTCATGACACAATGTCATAATCATAAGGGTACCAAAATCCTATTTAAATTACCACTTTTCTGTTAACAAACTATATTTAATATCCTTTTTAATCCCTATAACATTCCATGCTTATAATTAAGGAGTATATTAAACTAGAAGGGACAACATTATTTGGTTGTAAATGCATGCACTAATATATCTCTTTCATATGCACCCCAATATGAATTTTCCTTTTAGAGACATGTTTTTATACTAAGGAGGAGTTCCTATAATATCTATAATCCCTTAAACCATTATAATAAAACCTTCTATTATAATGTATCAAGTTATTATCCCTATAATACATTCCCAATCTCATCAGCCCTGATTCAAACTCCCTTGGGTCATGATTTACAAATCCATAATCTAACTATTCAAGTAGATTTGATATACTCAATGTTTTTTCATCACGCATCATACATACTTTTAATGTAGGGATATGAAATATCATTCATGATCCTTTTTTAGTCCTCTTCATGTGAGATTTATTATAAATGAAATGTTGGTTATAGTAGTCACGTCATTAAACATCATCTATATAGGCCAGCCTTGAACTACCTAAAACAACCTAAGAAAAGTGACACGAAACATGCCATTTCAAAAATCAATGAAAGTAATGTTAGAAAATGTAGATTCAAAGCTCGTGTTTTATTCATTTTACATGATCCAAGAACAATTGATCATTTTATGTGGAAATTCCACATAACATGTAAGGTCAAAAACCCATAAAGGGAGGATTGTATAAAATCCTAATTTCTTTTTTGCTATGTCTCCCCCAACACGCTTGTTAGGAAAAAAATTAGTGTAATGTAATAAATGACTAAAACAATTTGTGGTCTAAAATATGATCCTTATACAAGTCAAGTGGTGCTTGTTGGGCCCCTTGGTTTGGGAAAAGTTTATAATAGTTGTCTATTCCCTTCTTTCTATCACATCTATCTAGAGGATCCATCAAAACGTATAAAAAATATTACCCTAGGGTACTCAAATCCATTTGAACATTTGAGTACTCATAAAAAATGTCTCCTTTTTGATCCTCATCACATCGAGACATAAATAATCTAAATAGAAGAAAATTTGAGTATGGTGATGGTATTCCTTCCTATACTCATCCATGATTCATGCCCATGAGAAATCATTTCTAACTGAATTGTTTTGGAATCATAATTCACTTAAGTAAGCCAAATTTAATTAAGGGGTACACACTAGTGCTCCCACAAAGCATATTGTCTTGATACAGAAGGTGGATTTCATTGATATGTATGATTTTGGATGCTCTGGATATGGGTATATATGTTCTTCTTTTGATTGATAATTTTTATGTAAAACTTTTTTAATTAATGGAATACAACTGTGGGAAATAGAAATTGGAACATTAAACCCTTGGTTGTTTCTTCATGAGTGTGCTCTTAAAAAATAATGATTGGATAGAAAACATGGAATACTTTACTACTGGGTAAAGATGTTTCTTTATAACTCTTTATCAATTTAATAAAATATTTTTCTTCCTTGATGGACTTATTATTTTGGAAATAAAATTTAAGAGATACATTTTATCAAAGAAATAAATCAATTAAGGGGTGCACAGCAGTTCTCGTGCCTTACTCACATAGTTATGGTGGATTAATAAGAGGATTTATATTTTATGTTTGAGGTTTTGACCTCAAGGAATGGATATTTTAAATTAATTTTTGATTGGTATGTCCTAGATGGGAAAACTAGGGAAAACAGGGAGTTCACAAACTAACCCTTTCTCATGAGGGGACTTCATAGTATAACCTTTGTAATGTTGTACATATGAACTAATCATGTGAGTGGGCCTCATGTGGTCACTTGAATGGATCAAGTTCTATGATGGTGGAATCACAATATGGAAATATGAGGCCATCCCCCAAGGGATATGCCTCATGAGGTTAGCCTTGTGTGCTAGGCCACATGATCTCAGATTTAAGAGATTCACTTCACAAGCTCGACCTCACGTGATGGACCTCATGAGCTTGACCTCTTGTGGTCAACCATGTTGGATGATCCTCACGATATCAATGAAAAAGTATTATCCTCATGATTTTGGCCATCATAAGATATGATATGTTAGATAAACCTCATCAGGTTATTTCATTTCCTCACTACAGGTGTCTAGCAATTACATATGGCTTCATGAGAGAAAAATAATTGGAATTGAAAATATCATAGCTCTCGTCATTGCCTCCTAGTATCTCCAATTTTCATCTTAGTGTCTTTATTTTAGGAATAAAAAATGGTAATTATATTTGATACTTTGTAACTAGTTTCTCAAATTAGGTATATATGTGTAGGTTCCATGATTCTATGGAGAAAAAGAGTCAGTGGAGAGATTATGTAAAGATACCATGAAATGGGGTCTGAATCACCACTCCAAAGATGTAAGGTTATTATTTTTTCATGTATGTTCACTTCACAAAGTTGGATTGTTAATGATATTTACTGCCCCATGAGGTGATTTCATGAGATTTATCATCTCTTGCCATAAATTTCAAACATGGTGTTCCCAAAAAGAAGTCTCAAACATCAAGATTCTAGAGACATCATGAGGTCTACTGTAAGAGGATGGAGTAGCTTAACCATGATTTATACTCAATATGTCTCTTACAACTCCATGTCTCAGACCTCATAGAGTAGACCTCATGTAGTAGTATAATAATGTTTCAAATACTATTATGAACTAACCATTTCAAGAGGATATTCTATTCCATGATTCTATTTTCTACATTCCTATATATCTGGTGGGATTATGGAGTTGACTCCCCAATTAAATGATGTTTTCTAAAAAAACATTGTTTAAACTCAAGGTTTCTTGGTTTCTTTGTCTTCTTAGTTATTGATAGTATTTAAAACTCTCAAATAGAATCATCATGGATAATTTAAACAACCTGATCAATGAATTTGGATTACAAAAGTAAATTTTTATTCCAAAACAATTTAGTTAGAAATTATTCCCCTTGGGCATGGATCATGGATTAGTATATAAAGAAATACAATCAATATACACTAATGTTCAACCATTCGGATGATTGATGACTCAATTTAATGAGGATCCCACAAGTGAAATTTGGAATGATTATTCAAATTTTCAAATGGGTTACAGTACCCTAGGGTAATATTTATATACATTTTTCATGGATCCTCTATATAGATCTGATATGTAGAAGATAATGGATAACTGTTGTAAATTTTCCCAAACCAAGGGTCCTAATGAGCACAACATGGATTAAAGTAGGGTCATATTTTAGTCCAGAAATTTTTTATTCATGTTTTATACTAAACAAAATTTTCCCCAAGAATATTTTTGTGGGAGACATAGTGGGAAGGGTATTGTATTTTATGTAAGCCTCCATTTATGATTTTTCAACCTAACATGTTAAGTAACATTTCTATATAAAATGATCAATTGTTCCTGGATCATGTAAAATTAATACCACACGAAAAAAGGCTGTACTTATTTTAGGATTATTTTTATTGGGATATAATATTGAATGTTTCATGTGACATTTATTAGGATGTTTTAGGGTTTTCAAGGTTGGCTCATATAGATTATTTTTAATTATATGACTACTTTGACCAACATGTCATGTAGTTTAAATTCCCCATGAAGTGGAACAAAAAGCAATCAAGAATGAGACTTCATATCCCTAATTTAAAAGTGGGTATGATATATGAAGAAAAAACATAGAGTATATTATATCCACATGAATGGTTAGATTTTGGATTTTGTACATCAAAACACAAGGGAGTTTGAATCAGTGTCAATGAGATTGGGAATGTATTCTAGTCTTGATCACTTGTTACATTTTAATGGTGGGTTATACTATAACGGTTCAAGGGTTTATGGATATTAGAGGATCTCATACTTTGGATGAAAACATGTTTTTTGGAGGAAATTTATATTGGGGGTGCATATGAAATATATATATCAGTGCACTCATATACAACCAAAAAGAGTTTTCCCATGTAGTTGAATATAATCATTACCAATATCCATGGATGGTTATTGGGATTCAAAAAGATATTAAATAAACTATGTTACCAGAAGAGTTTGAATTCAAAGAGGATTATGGTACCCTTATTATTTTGATACCATGTTAGGAACACATTACCAAGGGGAAGTGATATGATATGTCAAAACACAAAAAAATTCAAAATAATGGGTTTGTAATGAAATGCTCAAAACTTTTCTAGGGTGGTATGGTGGTCCAAAAATGATTTGACCATTTATTCTATTTAAACTATAAAATTTCCTAATCATTGAAGGTGTGGAACTTATTGAGTAGAGGCTTGAATTTGGATTAGGTTTCCCTATAATATGTTTCCATGAAATGTATTTAGTCTTTATACTAGTAGTTTCAGTCCATGGTATTAGGACCATTATTTCTATATTTTAAGGTCACATTGCATTGACCAAGAAGTAATAATTTTAACATCATATAGATATGAATAACAAGAGTGATAGTCAATATATAAAGAATAAAGGAAAACCTAATTTGAATTAGTCTAGTTTCTATGATAGTTCATCTCATACAATGGTGTACAATGTTTAAGGTGAGTTTTATTGCACAAATGTGTAAAGGGGAAATGGATACTGAAAAAAAGAAAATAAATCAAGTATTGAAATTTTTTTAAATAACTTTTCAATAAGGATAGGTCAAAAATTAAACCAAATCATGAAGGTTAGGATTAGGAGAGGTGATATGGGACATTTTTACAAAGGATGATCGCTGACCATGTCACAATGATAGGTTCCATTATGATCTGATAACGGAATATAATGAGTAGAGAACCTTAGGTATATGATGAAAGAATACCACTAGTTAGTAAGGAATATTGGGGTTCAATATAATAGAGACGTATGAGGGGAATGTATTCATTTCCAAATAGAGATATCCATTGGATTTGAATATACTCATTACTTATTGTCAAGGAATATTTTTGGTATTCTAGGATACTCAAGAGGTGAAATATAATTTATGAAAGGGGTGTTTGAAAAGATGGTGGAGGAATTATAGTTTTGATCTGACTATATATAGGCTATTATATTCTATTGGAAGTTGGGTATAATTGCTTATGGTTAAGGGAGGCCAAAACACCATGGTTTTTGAGATTAAACCAGTCCTCTATGCTTGTGCAGGATCATGTATGTCATGTTACCCCACATGGATATTACTCATTTGTAGTATGTTTATGTTATTTGAAACTAGTTACCTTGATTTTTTTATGGTCATATATGTAGGAATATATGTTATTTATTTTAATTGAATGTGATAAGCACTAATATATCATATAGTTTAACATCATTCGAAAAGGACTGAGATAGATGATTCCATGGTAAAGAAATTTTGAACTCACAGATGGGCCTAAGGTAGGATCCTAGCCATCAATTTTCTTCATATATAAAATAGGAATCTATCCATATATAGTTACAAAGATATCAAGTGGAAGAGACCATTGGTATGTGCCAAATATGGATGAAGAGTACAACAAAACAAGGACAAAAGACATTTATCTTTATCAGTGTATGTTCTCAATATAGTCTATACTATAGGATCCATCATAGATCTACCTCAAAAATTGGAGTTATTGAAATTCTTTATGGGGGATTTACTAGATGTTCCAAGGATTAGGGATCAATACATCACTGCATATCCCATGGGAATGGGAATCGATTATCATGCAGTTCTTGAAAGGGACACTACTTGATTTCAGTGTTAAGGAAAAATATATTCATGAATGAGAATTATGGTCATGTATTCTAGCATAATGTAGTGAAGACGTTGTCATTATGTTTTACATATTGAGACTTAGAACTATCCCATATAGTTTATCATTGTGATGTTGGGATATTTTTATATATAAATTAAGGTCATAAAAATTGTATTTTAACTATAAAATTTATCATCTTGTACTAAGGATAATGAAGTAATTTCTATTATCGTAGAAGTGTTGCATCTAGAACTATAATAATGTAGTTTAAAATCATACAGTGAGAACATGAACCTTGAATTTTGGAATTATATGATAGGGACATTCACAAATTTAATAGAAAATTATAGAAGTAGCCTTTTCAAGAAACTTATATTAGTGGTAGGTTTGGTTTTATCACATTCTAAGGTAATCATGGAGTAAGATGCATTGGAATAAACCTTTGGTATTGTGTAAGTCCATACAAAATTTGGTTAATGTTTTATTGGATTATACCCAAGTTTTACTGGAGTTGGGAGAGATAAAACCAACTCTCCTTGGATAAATAAGTGAAGTGGAAAATTCTTATTAATGTTTGGTGAAATTCAATTCGGATGGATCTCTATGTTTTATAGATCACACATCCTTTATAAATGATCAACTATATCTCTTTAAGTTACTTCTTGGATTGTTTTTATTCAATGAGAAAAATATAAATAGGAATATTGAGTGAGGGAAATTGAAACTCTATGGGTAACTTCACTTCTATCCCATAAACAGCATAATCTAGGACTTCTTGAGAGGTTGTATGAGTAGTGGTGTAATAATCCCGCATATTATATAACCTCATGGATTAGAATAACCATGATTTATCGTTAATATGTCTCTAAACCTCTAAGTCTTAAACCTTGTGGATTAGATCTCATTATGTCGTTAATCTCTCGATGTTGGAGCATCCTTTCTAGGAACACCATGTTGGAACCTCGTGGTAAGAGATGATAAATCTCATGAAATCACCACATGGGGAACTCAACCTCATTAACTATACAACTAGGTAAAGTCACATGGCATGTAAAAAATCAAAAACTTACTACATTGATGTGGTGATTCTGACTGCATTTCATGGTCTCTCCACATAATCCCCCCACTGACTCTTTCACTCCATAGCCACATTGAATATAAAAATATCTAACTAATTTGTGAAACTAGTTACCTTGTATCTCTTATAACTTCCATTTTCCTTCCTAAACTAAAAACACTAAGAGGAAAATTGGAGGTACTGGGAGAAATATTTGATAGTGATTATTTTTTGAATTCCAAATATTTTTCTATCGTGAAGCCATTGGTAATCCCAAGACATCTATAATGAATGAATGAACTTACCCAATGATATTTATCTTGCTAACATATCATATGATGGATAAAATCATGAGTATAATCCTTTTTTACTGATATCATGAGGCTCATCCAACATGGTCGACCTCATGAGGCCAAGCTCATGAGGTCTATCATGTGAGGTAAAGCTTGTGAGTCCAATCTCTTGAGTCTGAGACCATGCGGCATAACCCAAAAGGCTAACCTCACAAGGAATATACCATCGGGGATAGCCTCATGAAGCCATATAGTGAGGTCACCCTCATAGAATACATTCCATCCCGGTGACCTTACTAGGCCCACTCATATGTTTAGTTCATAATTCCAACATTACAAAGATCATACCACAAGGACCCCCCATGAAAAGGGGTTAGTTTCTGAACTCCCCCTTTTACCTAGTTTTCCCAACTAGAACATACCAATCCAAAAGTTTCCTTAAATATCGTTTCCTTGGGGTAAAAACCTCAAACATCCAACTTAAATCCTCTTATGAATCCACCACAACCATGCGAGCAGGGGATGAGCACTAGTGTGTACCCCTTAATTGATATATTTAGTTGATAAAATGTATCTCTGGGGTTATCATACTAGAATTATAATTTCATCAAGGAAGAAAAATATTATCTTCCCTTGAGAATTAGGTTTAAACAATCTTATTTACCCGACTATATGTTTTCCATGTTTTCTATTAAATCATTATTTATTAAAATAACTCTCATGAAAAAAACTAGTGGTTCAATGTTTCAATTTCTATTTCCCGTAGTTTTATTCCATTAATCCCAAAATTTTCACATAAAAATTTTTGACCATCACAAGAACTTATATACACATATCCTGAGCTTCCAAAAGAATAAAAATCAATGAAATCCACCTTATTTATCAAGATAATATCCTTTGTGGGTATTACTGGCTCACAATAATGGTTTTTTAATGTATCATATAACATGTCTTAATTAGGAAATGGTTTTTACAATATTAGTTTTCTTAAATCTATAACAAATTCTACTAAAATAAGATCAATAAAATAAATATAACTGAAACACATTCATAACATCCTTTATAATTATTTTATTTTGGAAAGAAAGATCAAATTTACCAATTTCAATAATTTCAATCAATCCTAAACCTAAAGAAAATTTTATTGGGTGCTTTGTTGATGGAATATTATAATCAATGATACATGAGAAATAAAAATTATCTAGTTTTAACTCCTGAATTACAACTCAATGAAGGATTTATTCTCCACACAATGAGTAATGTTCCCCCTAGGCCTCCTTATAAATTTGTAATACCCAAAACATCTATATGGAGTTAACCAATGTGTATGCACTAAATCATTTTAATAAAGACCTATCCTTCATGAAAACCACTTCAAAAGTCCATAATCTCTATGTCCTTTCTTGAATCATTAATTACAACTTATATTCTAATATTTCCCACACCAAGAATGACTGAAGTGGGATAAGAGGTGTTTTTTTTATCATTTTATTAAATTGACTAGGAAATAAATAAATACATAGACATATTAATTGTAGAATGTTAAATTATACAGAAATAATCCTAGTAACAATATGTAAAACTATATGAAAAAATCCATACCACATGGTGTTAAACTGTGATATGGTGTCTTGTCATGAAATATTAAAATATAACCCATGAAATACATAGGATTTAAGTCATATTTTAATAGGATATATAGGATACATATTTGAGGTTTAACCCCAACATTTAAACATTATTGTTTTTTTGTATACTTCTGATGACATCATACCACTAGCTATAAATCCATTTTACGTCTTGATAATCATCATATCATCTTTATTTGGTCCATATTCTCTTTGATCCATTTGGTGGGATGTATCCCCACTGTAGGATCCAACCACATATCTCATAGTGAAATAATCATTGTGAACCAAACCATCCCTAAATGGGACATATTCACTTCAAGGATTATCGTAAAGGGTTGGTCATGAATAAATCACACACCAACCATTACTAGTAACCCTTCTAAACAAATTCCACTCTCTATGATGTCAAATTTCCCAGAACATGTCCTCTTTAGATGACATTAAAAGGTTCAACATTCCCCATTATGTGGCACTGAACTACATTTATATTGATTACATTTACAAGGAAATGTATGAATCCCCTTCCATTATCTTGATCCCTACTTATCAATAATAATCAACTTATGAAATATCACTAAACAGTATTGTATTTGAATCATATACCCACAAATTAAACATCAATAATAAACAAATTAAGTATAGAGAACCTATAATAAATATATATGTTAACATCCCTACATGATTTTGATCAATCGTTATCATGGGGTGGGTATTTAATCACACACTCATGATTTCAAAAGGACTCATTAAAATATTTTAAATCTATAGGATAGTCTCGAAATTGGGAGTAATTATCTACAAAAGGGTTATATAAGCATTAAATCCTATCTTCTTTACTAATAAATTTCTAAAGAATCACTATTAATAAACAATAGAGACTGCATACCATTAGAAAGAAGGACCATAATGACATTAAAACCAAACCTTCATAGATTAGGGAGTCAATGGATGTTTTTGTCTATGGAAACAATACTTTTGTGAGGTAGTATCAATTATCCTATAATAGAACCACAGTGAGTCCCATTAATATTTTTCAAAAAATAATGAATTTACCATTGTAAAAAATGGTAATGATGAGCTTGATCCCGCTAGGAGTCAAAATAGATGGCTACCTTCATTGATTATTAGAAGTTGAACCTTGGTACACAAAAATTTTACTTCCCCATCCCTTTTGTAGATTAAATGTTAGAAACACTAGTTGATAAAGGATATTATTACTTTTTTGATAGCTTTTATAGTTCTTTTTACCTTTCTATAGCTCTAGGAGACTAATATGATGTAATATTCAACAGTCAGTTTAGTATAAATTCTTTTCGAAGGGTACCCTTTTTGTTATACAATGCACCAGGTATTTCCTATAATGCATAGAAATTATATTATCATATCTTTTGAGAGGTAAATAGAGGTATTTCATGATGAATTTACAGTTTATGGAATGTGAATTGAATTTTTTATTCAAAATATGGAATAAATTTTTAAAAAATAATTGAATGGAATATGGTTTTATAAATTGAAAAAAGTGATTTCATAGTGGAAAATGTGAATTTTTTGGAAATTTAATTTCTAAATAAAAAATTTAATAAGATAAGTTAAAGGTTGAAATTATTTCCTCACTTCCTTATACGACCATTATGAAACATATTAGTTACTTTCTGGAAAATAATAGATTTTATATAGGTTTATTAGGGAATTTAGAATTTTTACTTTACCATTGATCTACTAACTCAAGAAGGAAACTAATTTTTTATTTGATGATTCATATATGATAAAATTTCAATGACTCAAATAAATCTTGAACATATCCACAATAAATTTTCCCCTATATAGGAATGAACTTTTTGACGTGTATATGTTGACTCTAATAAAGTAGTGGGAGAATTTATTTCCCATGAGTTCAATATCCATACAAATGTGATCGCTTATACTTAAAAAAACTATATAAATAAACCAAGTAATCTATATAAAAATATTGAAAGAGATTTTGGCCACTTTTTATTTAGATGAATTTCACTAATATATCTTAGGAAGTAAAATAACAATTTTTTATGATCATATATTCCTCAAATATTTAAAAAATAATGATATTGAAAACCCGAGATTTATGAGACAGATGATGTTATTAAAATAATTCAACATTGAAATCAATTACAATAAGGGATATTAGAATAAAGTTATATACTACATGCGAATATTACCTCATACAATTGATGATGAAACTACTACAGAAATAGACATGGATGACTCTCTCCCTAGTGAGAAGCTAGAAAAATTAACTAAGATATCATGGTATACTAACAATATGAAATTATTTTTCACATTTAAGGTAACCAAATTATTTTCTAATCATAAAAATCTTAATATTATATTTGAATAAAAATATTATGTTTGGGAAGATCCATATTCTTTAAAAATTAGTAGCGATTTATGCATGAGGAATAGGTAAATGTTTTTACTTTCATTTTCGAATACACATTCATGTTGAGGAAATTTTAGGTCATCGATAATTGATAAAAAAGATTTATATGTTTTTTATTTTTTTATATAATTATTAGATACTCACATTTTTTTTGAAAAAAAACCAAACAATAATTTATTGAAGGAATTTATAAAATACAATAAATACCCCCAAAAATCATTTGGTTTATTTGAAATATATTATTTTTGGAGAATAAAATTTCAAGGGGTACATTATTTTTTATTATGGATTTACCTATATCATTCAAGCATTATATTATGTCTCAAAATGGATTGAATCATAAGAAAACTAAAATGATGATAAAATTTGTTTTACAGGGATTCTTAGACAAAATATTTTATTATCTTTCGGAGTTTCTTGAGAAATAATAAATGATCAAGTGCTACATTTATATAACTAGTTTATGGAATCTCTATTGAGGAAATATATTTTAAAAAATAATAACTACCATTCCAAACACCCACAACTAAATGGGTAAGTTTCGATCTATAATTGAGAAATAAAATGGATTTTATAAAGGATGGGGTGGTCCAATTTGAAGGGATGGAGATTGGAATTAGAGGATACACTAAGAAAATATATAACTACGTTCAAAAAACCCCTAATTATATCCCATCATTGAATAATTATTGAACTAGGTTTTCACATTACTATATACTAGTAGCACAAAGCCTAATGGATTGTCAATAAGTTAAATCATGAATATAGTTAGGCCAAAGAGGAGAGGAATCTCCAAATTATAGAACATTAATAGTTTTGAATAGTGTTATATGAAAATTCTCTACTTTAAAATAAAAATTATAGATTTACTAATTGATTGATTCATTTAGAAAAAAGAGACATCCAAGATAGTTATAAAGTGTTTCTATTATCTCCTAGAATAAATATCAGTCTTGGTTATCTTTGATCAAAGTGGAATGGTGCCTTTACAGTCAATAGTTAATCTCCATTTTTTTAGTTGATATCATTTCAAATATCTCATTTTAGATCTTTAAGGTAAAATGACATAAGATAAATAAGTTTCATGAATATTTTTTAAAGAATCCAATCGAGAACCACAAAATCGTACATGTTTAATAGGAATAGAAACCATCATATATTCTTTTTACATCACATTAGTTTATATAATTTTCTTTAAGTCTGTTAATATAAAAAATGGATTCTTGAATTATTTGGAATTTCTATCTAAGATAAGTTTGGGGGAGAGGAAAAAATGTCTTAGGATGTAAATAATTTCTTCTATATTTCTTTTTTTCTATGTGTGTTTTAAGTTAAATTAAATAAATATAAAATAATGATATTAAATATTTTCTATAATATATTCTTCATTATGGTTTATTTTTTGTTTTATATTTTTGGTGTGTTTCATGGTTTGGATATTGAATTATAGTATGTATTTTATAGTGAAATTTCTATTTTATTCTCATAAATTTACTACTTTTTAATTTTGGAGTTAAAAACTTGTTTATTGTGTTTTCAACTTATTTCAAATATCTTATTGTAGGTTAGTAAAAAATAAGTGAATTCCAAAGCTGTGAAATGGTTGTTAAAATTGCTCAAATCTCATACTAAATATAAATCTTATGTTCATTATTACATATTATTCTTTATAATCACATTCAAGAGAGTCATGATTATTGTAAAGAAACTAGAACTTTCCTTGATTAAATTAGAATCCATAATATTAATTATTTCAATATTTATAATAGAATCCATCATTCAATTGGAAATATATATTTATAATTATCCTCATTTTTGGGACAATTAGTCATATGACACTTCTTAAGCATTAGAGACCCTAAAATTCTTAATAGAGAATCTAGATTATAATTTAAATTCATCCCTACCTACCAATATATTATGTGGATTGTTTCTTAATATTTTAATCATGTGTGGGGGAAATTGTAATTTATTAGGGATTATAGGGATGAGATTATTGTTTTTGGGATGATTGAATGGGTAGCTATATTTTTTGGGCGGTGGGTAAACAAGAAATAATTAATCTTTTATTTAGATTGTTTCCCTTTCCACAAAAGAAAAAATATGTACAAAAAAATGTTTTATACATTTGAAAAGTAATAATCAAATTAAATAGTGAAAATATTTATCAAAAAAGGAACATAATAAGAAAAAATATATATAAAATAATACATTTATACAGTATTATTAATTTATTGGTCATGACTTAAAAAAAAGTAACAAAGGGAAGTATGAGTTGTAAGTGTTACAGTGTGTGAGTGGTTGCGTGAGCGAAAAGCAGTATTTTACCATTATTGAATTTTAATATGATTTATACATAAGATATTAAAATAAAATCTTCCACCTCAATATTTTAAACATCTAATCCTATAAACTCTTGAACCTTATAATAACATGTTGGAATTCATATTGACCATCAGACTATATTCTTCTAGTATAAAACTTATGACTATGGAAAGCCTATGGTTGATCACATGAACATTAATAAGGATCATAAGTCCACATTTATATGTTCCTGGAGTGAAGATAAAAAATTCCTAAGTTATGTAGGTCATGTAGTGAATTGGTCAAGAACTTCTAGTTTAAATTTTTGAGTTAAATTAAACGGAATGTGGGTTAAATTAATAGAAGAGGAATAATATATTAGAAAATTAATTAAATTTTTTTAATCCTTTCAGTTTTTTTATTTGAAACAATTTGGGATAACTCTTTTGATAAGTATAATTCATTGTATTCTTGTAAGTTTCACAACGTATGTGTACTTTGGTGTTTAGATCCAAAATTTTCATAATTTTATCCTATCCTTCATTGGAAATTACCCCCATAATTAGTTAACAACCTAAGAAATTAACCCATTTTTTAGACATTTTGAAATTTTTAAATAAATTAATAAATGGATTAAATTGTGATTTTATGTTTATTTATTTATTTTTGGAATTAACGGGAATGACATACATTGATTTTTGATTCTTTTGATTAAATTAGTTAATGAAGTTAAAATATATGTTTTATTATTTTAATTCAATTTTAAGTTAATCTATAACAATCCTACACTGATGCGATGATTTAAATGGGTATTAATATATTTATTATAATTTCTGGTTGATACTAAACATGGTAAATGGGAAAGGGTTACATATGAAATTCCCAGCATCAATAACATTACCTATGTGTGTAAGGATTCAGTACTCATTTGATCTTTTTTACTTGTATGGATTTTCTTGGATCCTAAGAAAATAATATGACTTTAGTAATTTTTTATATCATTGGTTTTCTAGTTAAAAATATATATTGTTTAAGTTATTCATTTTCCATCAGGTCAAATTTTGAAAAAAGAGTATATAATTAAGGATCCCATAAAATATTAATGTCTCACAAAATTAACTTCTTGTTGTCTTCTAGACTTTTTACACTTTTTTTGACTTTCCCTCAAGGAATATGACACTTAGACTTATAATTTTCATATCTTGGTAAATAAAATATAAAATAACTAATTTAAATTTATTTAATAAAAAATAGAAAATAGTTTCCTTAGTATACCCAAATTAGGAAAGAATTATCTCAAGATTTCATATGGAATCCATACAACTTATGGAAAATGAGAATATTAGAGAGTTGAGTTGATCTCAAGTTGTTCATGATTCCAGGTTATAAAATAGATAACCATTAATTATAAATGATGTAGCCATAAATGAAATGTGATATAGGAACTAACAACTAATATGATTCTGAAGGAACATGGATTGCTCAAGGAAGAATAAGGATTCAGTGCTACTAACAAATAGATTCCAGCTGCTAAAGTGTGTAAGGATATCCCAATCACTTATAAAAAGATGGAAACTGTTTTATATAGAGGTGGAATTCATTTATTGGTTTATTATGATATAGAATACTTCATATTGATTTTTTCCATTTCCCTTTATATAATCTCTCCACTGATTTCTCATGAGACCTTTAGTATTAGATCTAATTACCCCACCCCATATTATTGAATTATATTATTTAATGATAAATGTCTTATTATTAATTTATCTATATGTTTTTTATTTAATTACATAATAAAATTTTCCATTACCTTAAAATTTAATTTTTTTTCTTTACCTATCACTACTTTGCACACACAAGCCCCCTAGAACATATACATTTTCATTAAAATGGGGGTATATGGGTCGATTAAGGAGTTATATGATATTTTTTATCACTTGGATATTCAAATATATAGAGTTATGTTTTTATTTCATTTATCTATTAAAAAACCCATGTGAGGGTAGTCAGTTGAGGTTTTAGTTGATTATAGAGATTGATAATGAGAGTTAATTTGAAAAATGATTTAACAGGTTGGAGGTAATCTAAGTTATGACCACAAATTTTAAAACTAAATTTAAAACTAATCCAATTATATTCTCAAACATATATGATCATTTTTTTTCTACACACACAAAACCCCCACAATAAAAGAAACAAACACCAACAATACCCTCCTCTCTAGAGAAAACCCAAGTCTCATTTTCACTTTATTTTCTTAGGTTTATAATTTGATTGAGAAGATCAAAATGAGTGACTCTTCATCATTTAATTGGATATTGTGTATTAAATGTTTATAACATATGTTTGATTTTTGAAATATGATTTTTATTTTTAAAATGATTCCAGATATAGAATGTTCATATCAAGTAAATAAGTTTATATTAGATAATGAGGGTTAGTATATAAGTATAAAATTTGAGTCTAAATTAGATAACCTTTAAATTATACATGAGTTTAATGAAACATACACTATATAAAATATTTTTAATAAAATAATGAAAAATAATTAGTGGAAATAGCTCAGACTATGTTAGTTTAACATGGAGGGTCACATTTTTCTGGAGACAAATGTTTAGAGAAGTGAATCCTATTAAAAAAATATCATTTGAAAATTTAAATTCAATAAATTATTATAAATATACGGATTACAAGAATACCCCCCATGTTAGAATAATATTAGGGTATTTTAATTTCCTTGCATAATCAAGGTGAGTGGATAAAAAATAATAAAATATTTATACCATTTTATTGATGCGATGTTTTTTTATATTCAATAATACATTGTCTGTATAATAGTCATAAATGGTAAACGGGGAATATTTTTTATAACATTAATCTAATAATTTTTTTAAACTCTTTTAATTATTATGAAATGAAAAATAAGTCATTTTATAATGATGAAAATTGAATAAAATTATATAAACAATAAAATTTCAAATTTTAAACGTATTAAAATTTAATATAGATATTAGTTTGAGGAAAATAATTCAATTGCTTCAAGTGATTATTATTAATGTGATTTTATTCATAAAAATGATAATAAAGTAATTAGATTCCCTAAATACCATTGGATACTATAATTAAATTATCCTAAAAATGTAATCATTGGGAATAATATCTCATAAATATTTGATTACTCTAGTTAAAAAATGTGATATATATAAATCATTAAAACATTATGAGTCATATGAAGCAATCAATGAATATTTATATCATATTTAAAAAATAACAGATGTGTATTGGTTATAAGGATAAATTTTTTAATTTTATTAGAATAAATTTTGTGTTAATACATAATAAAACTTTTTTTATAAGAATAGAAAAATATAACAATAGTTTTTAATGTATACTATCACATTAAAAGGATTTAATAAAAGGAGGAATATGTTTTCCCATATGAGGGAATAAAAACATATAAATATTTCATTCTATATCTATTATAACGACGTACAAGATTTTTTAAATGGATGTCAAGCATTATTGGCAAAATGTAGATCTCAAATAAGAGGTTTATCTTGGAAATACAGATGAATTTTTACATGGTTATGATGTTATATTTTTTAATAATAAGAATAAATATTCAAATAATTTTATGAAATACTTGATATGATCATATATAAAGTTGGATGTGTATTTAATTTTTTTTAATTTAACAAAATCACTATTTACAATAATATTTATATATATCAGTACTCAAATAAATATTTATTTATCATTTTTTATAAATATGGTATAACATTTGAGAAACAATGAATAAATGTTTATGGAATTTACCTCTTATAAAAAAATTATTTTTATTATTAAATCTATGATATAAGAGAATTTGTTGGCCCTTAAAATCAGTTAAGTAAATGATCTTATTTTTTCCCTTTAGATAATTATTTTTGGAAACTATTAAATATATTCATAATAGATGCTTAAAACTCTGTTTATACACTAGGTAAAAAAAATTATATGGTTGGTAATAATTATTATTTTGACCAGAATGTTTATTGTTTTTTTATAATAAATTATTATAATCATTGCATTGGATTTCATGATGATAATTTTTAAAATAAATGTTGTATGAGAATTTTGTAAACATAGTGTTGATGTAACTTATGGATGGATATTTGGCATTTGGAGAGAAATAATATTGGAGTTTCCATTGTGACTAAACATGGAAACAAAAAATACAAAGTGAATATGGCCTGTCACAATGAGTTTAATGATTATTTAAGGAGTTAATAGAAGTTATATGTCTTAATATCATATTAGACGGATATAAGGTAAGATAAAATATGTTTATTTTGTATCATTATATCATTTTATGAAGTATAGGATTGAAATAATTCATTTGATGTTTTCTATAGGATGTTTATTAAAGTGGGATGTCACCACACCTATTATGGTAAGTTCTATTTCATAATGATGCAAGACATGATGGGATTAATGATTTTTCTAGTGGTATGTAAAACAAATTCATCTAGAAAAATTCCAATTAGAAATGTAATGATATTCTATGTCATTGTTATATCCATTATGGAAGTAAAAATAGAGATCAATACATTTTTGGTTTCATCCATCTCTATAATGGAAGAATAATTAATAATGAGGTCAAAATGAAAATAGTTTTTTATAATAGTTTGAAGTAAAATGGAAAGTTTTTTTTGGATAGTTATATTTAATAAAAATTGTGTATGGATCTCAACATGACATAATATATTTTGTGGTGTAGTCACTATTGGTATGTGTTAGATAAATGGTATGTTTTGTGTCGTATATAATGGAATTGAAATGTTTTAATTTATTTTTTAACATAAATGGATTCAATATGATTAATAAAACCTATAAAAATCCATTTTAAAGAAAAAAAGTTATTATGTGTCGTGGTGAACCCTTAATTTGGAATTTTTATTTCATATAATAAACACATATTATTAACTATAATTGAGATCTAAAGTACTGACAATCCATGGTGGAAGTTTTTTTTACGCTGGGTTTTTTCTTAAATGAATATAAAACATGGATAAATAACAGTGAAGGATTTTTCATAAAATATTTCACCTAACTAATATTTATATCTTAGTTAGGTGTGGGTAATACTATATTTAATAGAGATTGGAACATATCTGAAATTCAAATTTTTAGAACTTCTTTAAATTTGAAGTTAAATAAACTGTGGTTTGTAAAGTTAATGAATGAGATTAATTTATTTAATTCATTGAAGAATGATGACCATGCCCTGGTGAGTGTTAATCTAGATAAATAAATTAAATTAATTTCAAATATGGATGATATGACTCATGGCTCAGATGTTTAAATCGATATTTTTATATCTATTTTGAAATTCCCAAAAGGATTGTGAGTATCATAATTTTGTTAATGAGAGATGAATATATTATCATACTAGTAGTAAATTTACACTGGATGTTTTATATATAATTTTTATGTTTCTATAGATCACATATATTGAAGTCATCGGTTGTCTTACATGGTGATGAAGACCCACTTTTATTTTTGGAAATAAATATAGAGAAAATATGTTAATTATTATTCATATATTGATCAACAAGATAATTTTTTGGTTCTTTCTGTTTTATAATATTCCTATTTAATGAAGCAGCAATTACATCCAAAAAACTATTCATCTTTAATTAATGAAAATCAATGAAAAGTCCAAATATATTTTAAATTTAATGTCTAAAATTTTTTCTCTATTGGGTTAAGATAATGATTTTCATTGAATATGAATAAAGAATACTAAAAATAGGAGTAACCATCCATGGATTACCATACATGAAAGAAACTATAAAAAATATAGAATATCTCTTGGTTGATAAAGTTGATTGAGATCTTAATATAGGATAAAATCTTCTATAGGTTCTATATTATTTATTTAGTGATTTAATCACTAAAAATTGAATAAATATGATGTGTTTGAAATATGGAGTTATTGAGGTAGTTGTAATCTATTGAAGTGTCCAACATTTTTCACTCATATGATATAAGGATTTCAAAATGAATTTGAAGAGAGTTAAAGATTTTCTAAAAGTTTCCAAAAATTATTTTAGTTGAATTGGTGTTATTTTAGAAACCCTAAGAATATTTTAATATCTTTTCAGAAGAGTTGAATAAATATATATAGAATTATTAGTAAAAGGTGAAAATATGATAATGGAATATGAAATATCCCTAAAAAATCTTGTAAAATTACTGGATATTACAATAACATATAATAATATCTGGATAATACATGATGAAATATGGGAGAATAATAGTTTTATGTGACATATTTTATATAGTATTTAAAAATTTATAATTGATACAAACTATATCTCAGTGTATTTAGAATAAATCTATTGAATTTGAAGAAGAAATTGGGAAAAGGAAAGACTACACTATGAAATGTAAAGTATTTAAATTATATGGAAGATTTGAAAGTCAACACATAATATTTCATAGGCGGTACATAATAACTTCTTGATGAGACATAAAATTTTGATATGAAATATATTTCAATGAAAAACTTCACAATATATTAGACTGAATCTGATATAAATGGAATGCAAGATGATATATAAATTATGAAAAGGAATGGATAATGATAATACATAAGATCCTCATGTTAATATGGAATATATTATTGGTGATACGTAAGTTATTTTTGACATGACTTAAGTGATACATAACATACCTTATTTATTGTAAAAGGTTTATCAGCACGAAGAATAAAATAATTTCAAATAATTAAGTCAGATAATGTTGGGATATTTTTTATAGATTTAATTTCATTATATTTGGGATTCAATCATGATTCATGATTCAATCCGATTACAAAAGATAAATAAATGATATGAATATCAATATTTTCTTGGTGTAATAATTATAGGATTTCAAATTTGATGATTAAAAATTAATTATAAATATTAAAACATGACATTCGATCAAAAAATTATTTTACTAATTTTAAAAGATAATTAATAAAAAATATTCCATATATGATCTTGTATACTTGGAATATGATAATTGGTTCTGGTATTTTTGGAAGATCAATTAATGAGTCTTAACATAATGATATTTAATTAAGATTACTGGGATATTAACATGTGTGGAATTATTGACTGATTATTTTCGGAGATAAACTAATGTTATATATTAAGTAACTGAAGAATAAATGGAAGAGTAAAAAGAAACAAATGGATTTCAAGAGAGAAATAGAAGAAAATGATACATGAGTATTCATGAATACCATATTTATCCAAGAAATAGACTGATAGAGAAGCTTATGATAGTTATAGAGAGTAGATTATGTGCACAAAGTATTAGAAGGAAATATTTATGGAAAAGAGAAGCCTTACCCAATATACTATTAAATCATAATGGATAATGATAAGAAATAAGTTTAATAATGATAGATTTTATCAAGTATATAACTATTGTAGAGCCGATATATACTCTATTTTTTGAGTATATTGAATAATAAAAAGAACATTTAGTTGAGAATAAAATATCTAAATTCATGTTATTTTGGAATATAATCTATTGGTTTCTAAAGATTATAACCATAAAAATAGATATTAGTAGTTGATGTGTTGATATCCATGAGAATAAAAGAATATCTTGTTCATTATTGTTCTTGGGGGGACCCATTGTAAACAAACGTGATCTTGCACAAAGAATATTTTTGGATATTATAAGAACTATCATGAGAAAGCATTGGATTTTGGGGAGATATCCCTTGTGGTAAGGATTATACTTTCTCCAACTATGTTCAATTTAATATAATAGTATATATATATGCTCTGGAATTGACCCATACACATTACATTGAAGATACCCAGATAAGGATGGATCCTTTTAAAAATAACATGTATTGTTATACATGATTATTTACTACTTTCCATGCTATTTGGTTTGCTGGGAATCCATAACTAGATCAATTCACCTGAATAGATATAGAGGTTTTAATATTTAGATAGGTAATTATAAGTTAAAAATAATTCACTAAAACTAATTCAGGCTTATTCACCCCCCCCCCCCCTCGATGTGACTATATGAACTTGATGGTAACAACTTGTGGCATCAATTAAAATTCAAACTATAATTATAAATTCTTATTTTTTTAAATGTATTTATATTTTATTTATAAAAGGTTGATTTAATGGAGATTATGAGTTTCTAGAGAAAGATAATATAGTTTCAATAACTATTAACACTAACTTGGACATTGTTTTTTCCATAACCATAAAAACAAAGTAGAATAAGAGGTTATGTATTGAAAAAATATATCAAAGGAAAAGTTGATACCCATGTAATTGATAGAAATCAAAAATATGTTTTATCAACCAAATCTATTTAGAATTAAAGTCGTGAAAAATCAACTCATGTTTGTGAAATGAAAGTTCTTATTAAACCACATAGTGATCTATTTCTTTGAAAAATGTATTATTTGGAAGATATCCATCATGAAGTTATAAAATATATATTCGAGTTTTGGAAGGGTCTACAGTATGAGAATGTATAGTTGGATTATATGTAAGATGCAAGGAAAGAATAATTTATAGAAAATTTACAAAAGTAAAACTCTCTCATCCAATTTTTTAAAGACAAAAAAAGTTCTTATTAAGCCATTAAGAAAAAATTTCTAACAGAATAATTGTTGTCAAATTTAATTGATTCAAAATCTAAGATATTTAAACTCTTTTAAGAAAAATTTCATGAATTATAAGAAACTCACAAATATATTATTTATGTTATGCATTTTAAATAGGATGTAAAATAAAAAATAATAAAATATCTTTAAAATAATTACATGAAATTATAAAAAACAATTAGTATCATATTAAGATTATAAAAAGTTAATGGGTATAAAATACATATTTTTTAAGATGGGATGATTCCCTCAATATTAAATGTTTTCAATTAGATGTAAAACTAACAAATATGTATTAAAAATAGGATGTATTTTTATATACTATTTAGAGAATTAGTTATTCTATCAAGGTTTCTAATGAGATTATTTCTATTAAAAACATCAAATATTTTTCAATAATATATAGAAAACAAATTATTAATTCCTTCCCTACATGATGTAAATAAAAGGTAATAATTTTCCTTGGAAATTTTTTATAATCTAATTTTGTTTTAATATCTAGTTAAGGACAAAATTGAAAATATAGTAAAAATTTTCAAAACAAATATGCTAATAAATTCATCACTATATCAAGGGTGGATGCAACCATGTGTAAGAATAATGGATCACCAATTAAAATAAAAATAGAAGATCATTACTCCAAAAATATTAAGTGAACAAATCTTGTTACATTGTAAATAAAATAAAATGGGAAAATATTGTTGATAATTATTGGAGTCTAGGAATATTTAGACACATAGATATTGATTTTTATAATACTATTTAAATGCATAGTTTTTATAAAAAAATAATATTCCATGGTGGATAATTTATCAGTAGATGTAAAGAACATAAGAAAAGGTAAATATGTTCACTTCCGAAGGATTTCAATATCCTGAATATTTTTAACCAAATGATAAAAAAAGTGATCATAGTAATGATCAGTGTTGGAATACATCAACCATTAATGTACAATAGTATGTTGAAGGAGGAAGACCATAAGTAAAGATAATAATACAATGAAATGAAAATGAGTCTTCCATGGGGTATAAACAAAACAATCATGTTCAATGAAACATACCCAAGATGACTATGAATGATGATACACAATATAATAGATGATTCATATTTGGGGGATAAGAAATATCATGGAATCCCTAAAAATACACATTCTTGGGAGAATACCAAATCAACAATTAAAAAAATCCAATAATGAAACAAAATGATTTTCTTTATGAAAGACAACCAAAAATATAATTTTGTGATGATACTAGGAATGGATAAATTAATGATTATATATAAGACATACAGAAATAACTATATCTATTATACATGTTTCAAAATACTACATTATCATTTCTCTATAAAAATTTATAAATAAAAAATAACATTCACCATGCATAATAAGAATCAATTTCATTGGTAGTTAAAGTAAAATAGGAAATTTCATATGGGAGGAATACTAGAATAAATTAAAAGACCCTGATTTTACAATATAATCAAATCTAAAAATTCAATTTAAAAAATCATGAAGTGGTCTTTCACTACTACATAAAAAAAAAGTGGTTTTTGGTCAGGGAGGGAATCTTATCCTTATTACTCTAAATAAGTATCTTTGGTAAGACCACCTTATTCTTATATATGATGATTTTTTATATATTTTGGAAATTGTAGGTTATAAATATGGTGTGAGATCTTGGGGAATATTGTGGTAACTATAAATCCTAAATAACTATCCAACATGGAGTTCTCTTACTACTATCATGATTCCTCCTTCTAAAACATCAACTGGTATTGAAAAGACATACTTCAAGTTCATTTTAAATAATATCATCCATGATGATGATTTATTAATTGGATCCCCTAAGGGGGAGTTGATAAGATGATAAAAATACCATAAATAATCATTTAATGTGAATGAAAACTACATGGGAAAGGATAAATTAGAGGTATGAACATCACTTTTCCACCATTTTAAATTTGATTCAAATCTAATTATTAATGGTGATGGTTTTTTTAGTTTTTGAGTAACATGAATGGGACAAAACCACCATATAAATTAATTTTTTTTGATGTATTAATTATATTGAGTGATGTTTTTAATTTATAAATTTTCTTGAACACCCTATTTAATAGAAAATTGAGTTTCTATGACATGCTTAATAGTTTTAAATAAATATTTTATGTCTATGTTAGTCTCTATTGTTTTCTACACTAATCTGACACATATAGTGATAGAATTGATTAATTTATGGCTCGTCCCATAGGGAAATATGAGTTTATCCTTCTCCCAATTGAATATGGATTAACATTCAAATATGAAGAGAATATAGATTTTTCATCATCATTGAAGAATGAGATGAGTGTTACTACCCATTTCACATGAAGACTTTTATTTACTTTTAACAAGTTGTAGATATAATACATAGAGAATATTAACTTTTTATTGACTAAAAATTTCATTGTATTGATAAAAAATCCATAGGGACGCATTGAAATTCCCAAAATAAATGTGAGTGTTATATTGTTTATCAATAATATATAAATATCTTTAGAATCTAATAATGTCTATTTAGGATAAAATTTTGAGATGTGTCTTGGATATTCCTATGGATTACATATATTGAAGAAATATATCATTTAACAGGTTGATGAAAATATATTATTATTATTATCTTGGAATATAGAGATAATTTATTGAGATACTATCATAGATTTATATTAAAAAGGAACACTATTACTTATTTTTGTTCATAAATATTCATATTCAGGGTAGTAGTCTTTACATATTATGATTACTAAGTTATATGTAATGGGAATAATTTACACGTCTTGATGTAATTATAAGTCACTATTTATTAAATGTTATGGATGAGTTGTAGGGGTTAGTTTTTATTAATGAATATTTAATAAAACCACAAATTTCTGGAAGAGTGAGTAACCATCTCGATATTATAATAAATTAAGTCTATTGTAATAAATTGAAGATATATCATAGAGGATGAATTTGATTATGATATGAATAGATAATAACAAAAAATATTGGTTCTATATTTATTATTGACAAATTGATGCACTTGAAATTGAGAAAATATAACGAGTTTTAAGCTGATAATTATTAAGGCAGTGAAAATTTTTGAGGTTCCCAAAGTTGAATACTCATATGATGTAAGGATTCTAATTTGAACTTGAATAAATTTTCAGATACTTTTATAGTTTCAAAAATTGTTTGAGTTGAATTAGAGTGATATAATATTTCCTAATAATGTTTGAAGAGCCTGTGAGATAATTTGAAGATGTTTTTGAATTCTGATTTAGATGTGAAAATTTGACAAAGGAATATAGAATATCTATAAGAATAGAATATTTTGAATTAACAGAGCTCAATATAATATGAAACATTAAAAGGATGATACATAAGAAAATATGGGAGTCGTACTTTGATACATAACAATATTCATATAGTATGTATGGTTTTCTTATTGATACATAATATATCACAATACATATAGAAAAATGTGCTAAATTTCATTATCAAATGGACAAAGGGAAAAAGTCACACACTCTGAGATGTAAGATATTTTGACCATAAAAAAGATTTATGATCAATATATAATATTTCTGAGGGGGTACTTAATATCTTACAAATGATTCACAACATTTTTAATCTAATAAAAAATATATTGTACTGTGAAATTTGAAAAATTATTAGAACACATAAGATATGTATGATATCCGAGATATTAGGAAATATATGAAATCTTATGTGTAATATTCTATTGATAAAATGTAATATCCTTGTTCCCCCATTAGTTTTAGTCAAGTGATTTATTTTTAGCCATGAAATTTCTTTCCAAATTAAGTAATTCTTTATGATGTTCCAATGACACATCAAATTGAGAAATGAGGTCTATAGGATTGAAATTTAGCACATTCCGTGATGGATTTATTGTCCAAACTGGGAAAATATTATATATTTAAATGTATTCATAAATCCCATCCTTATAATAATACCACTTACCATGGTCATAAAAGATATTTATCAGTACCATTCGATGATATGAACATCTGTATATATAATAATTTTCCTATCTATATGTATGAGAGGTTATCTTTATTCCCCCACATTAGTTGATTGCATGATAGTTTAAGGACACATATATAGGAACTCTACAATTTATCACTCTCTAAGGAGGTTTTGGGTGTTGGGGAGTTGGGATTAGGCAAACGATTTGAGTTTCCAAAATATCCTCCTGAATGGAATTAGAACAAACAAAGATTAATGATGCTTAATGGGAAAAATCATGAAAAAACCCCAGTAATGATATAATGAATCATTGTCATGTTGATTATTTTTTTTAAAATTATATACTTATATTCATTATTAAAATATTAAGTATTTTTTAAATAAAAAAGTAAATAATTTTAATTAAATACTTTTTGTATAGAATTTTATTTGAAATAGTTATTTATAAATTATAGGATATTAATTTTTAAATTTTTTTATTTTTTAATTCTTCATATCAATATTAAATTAGGGTTAAATTTTGAGAATTTCTATAAAATTTTTATTTTTCTATGAATAATGAAAAATATAGATTTTTGGAAAAATGTCAATTATTTCCAATAAATTAAGTAATTTAAAACTCCTACTATGGTTTTAATATGATTTCATGTAACATGCATATTCTTAAGTAATATTTAGTCAAATTAATTTCATTTTAATTAATTTTATATTGTTTTATAGTATAACTTAATATTTGGTTTTAAAAAGAAGTTTTTTCCAAAAATTGGTTTAAAGCATATAATGTTTCTAAGTTTTAATTAATTAAAAAACCTAATGAGAGATTATTTAATGAAATATATAGATTATATATCAATAAATATTAATATAATTAATAAAATTATTATTACAATCCATATAGTTAATATTAAATTATCTTATGCTTGTAAAATATATTTCAAGAAAAACTACTTTTTCATCGTGTATGTGGGTTTTTCTTAAATTATACTCTATCACCTATGGGAATTAAATTTGATAAAATTCATTGTGTATTTTTAATAAAAATAAAATATACTATATAATAATTTAAACTTAATTTTTTTCTTAATGAATAATGAAAACTGTAAAATTATTTTACCATGGTTAGGGTAAAAACAAATTTAACGGGGGTAGAGCTAAAATGTTAAGGGTTAAATGAACTAAATACTTGAATAAAATCAATTTTGGATAAATATTTAAATTATATATTGTATAATAATTTATATTGGTCCATTTTTCTGCCTTTTGGCATGTGAAAAACGAGGGTATCACATTTTTTTGCAAATATTACAAGTGTGCCACTCACCACACTTATAAAAGGCCACCCACCTCCTTCATGCCTTAAAAGAACTTATTTTAAAGATATAAATTACTTAATTACCTCCCCACAACCAAGATCCCATATTTTTATCATAAATCCACTCTATGAATTATTTTTGTTCTAAACTAATAAGGTTGTCCGAAGAAGTTGTGTCAGGATTAACCGAGCATTTTTATATTATTTCTTCTTCAACCTGATTTAAAGTTTTTTAAATTATACTGATATAATAACACCCTTATATCACATATACTGTGAAATTGTTATTTTAATTTAATAGCCAAAATCTTTATCATATTTCATCAAATGGGAAATAAAACCATCATTTGTGTGTACGGTGGACTACCACCTCACGAACCGATGTAATTCATTTTTAACCATCTCCTATCATAGAATGTTATAATGATGTATTTAAAGTATATGTATCATATTTGAAACAAAATTATAATTTTATAATTATTATATCATATATAACTTATTAATTTCCATTTAATATGAGATGTGATAACATTTCTCTTGTGTACGACAAACTACCGCCTCACAAAGTGTTGTGGTTTTTTCACTAATGTTTTACATGCAAGGTAATAAGGATATATTTAAGGAATATATTTATATTTATGAAATAATTATTATATTAATGACATATTTATCATTCTAAAAAGATAATATACTAGTTTCATTATTACATTTTCACTCACTGAAAAAAAGATAAAGTTGTTTCTCCAAATGTGTGGACTACCACCTCCACAAAGAAATGTGATTATTGTTTACACACCACATAATATGGATGATATATAAGTATATTTAAATAAATAATATGTTATTTATGGTATTATTATCATCTTTTAATGATAAAATAATACTTACCTTCATTCCACATGGATTGTTGAAAATTTGAAATGTTACTCATCTATACGTACGACCTGCCGTCTCCATGATTTTAACATTATTCATTATTCATAACCACTAATCAAGATTGATTTTAAAATTATAAATGATATATAAAAATGATAATTATTAAATTATTATTATTTATAATATTTTCATATAATGACCTATTTGAACTTAGTCAACCTACCGAAGTCATTTTTGAGACATAAGGAAAATATTGTAAAAAACATATGAAGTGAACTTAAATGATTAACTAATTCTATATATAATGGTAAGATATACAATAAAAGAAATAATAAAGTTTAATTTTTTTTATGTATTTAAATCATTAAAAATATGTTTATTATTCAGGTAGATAAATATTTTACATGACGAGTCAGACTCAAGGTAAGGGACTTTGTCCTAATTTCCTTTTATTGAGTATCATTTTTTAGATTATGCACCTATATTCTTTTATGAGGTGTTTATATAGACCCATTGAATTGTTATATCATGTATTAATTTATTCTCATGAAATATAAATGTTTTCTTAAAATTGTATTCTTTCTTTGGGCATAGAATTAAAATGTTTTTAAAAGTGGTAATGGACATTCGTTTAAAAAATAATCCTTAAAATCCTTCTAACCAAATCAATCCCTCCCATATCCATGATTTTAAAAATGATTTTATAATGTACTTATATATGGACATAAAATATTTATAAACGAAATTTTATATATCTTCTGAAATTATTTCAAATGTTTTCAAAAGAAATCTTTTTACATTTTTTGTACGAAACCTTTTGATAAAAATATAAAAGGAATGTTCTATTTTAACATATACGATGGAAAAAATGTTTTCCGTAACCATAAAAATTATTTTAATTTTGCATTCCTTTACAATAGATAATTTTTTATTCAAATAAAATCAACATATCCCTTTTTAGTTTATTCTGGTATTAAAAATTAGATTTTTAGAAAGGAAATTGTATTTTAATATCCCAAATGGGTTTTCATAAGGCATTAAAAGTGTTTTTAAAAGGATTTTCTCATCAAAATCTGTAAGAATAATATATTTTATTCATTATGTGATACCTAAAAATTATAAAAAAATGAGTCTGATATAGTTTATATGATGGTTTTGTAACTATTATAGCTAACTGGTGATCCTGATGGCGCTTATATGAAGGTTTGAGCCCCATTATATCTCACAAAAAATGTGTGATCTTGATGCATATTATAGGTATATTTTGAGCACCATTATAGCTTCTGAAAAACAGTTAAGCCTAATATATCTTATATGATAGGTTGATCACCATTATAACTTCTCGGTGAGCATGATATAGCTTATATAAATATTTGAGCACCATTATATCTCATGAAAAATGAGGGAGTCTGATGTATCTTATAAAAAGGGTGGGACCCATTATATTTATCCATTGAATTGGGTAATGATTACATTCATTGGATAATTATATTGGAATTAGATCATATGGTCATTCTAATTTAGTGGGTTTTGAATGGGTTTTATAAATATTATCCTCTATGTTTTCAAAAAAGGTTTTATTTTCATTTTATGGGGCTTAATGGTTTTCATTGATAAAAAATTGTCCAGGGTTTTCATGTGGAATTGTTTTATTTCAAATGATCATGAAATATTTATAATAAAGGTAAACATTTCATGGGTTTTCATGTTTTTCACTAGACTAATATATTTCTTTTTTTATGTACCTTACTAATATTTTTTCTCTCATCCCGGGTTTTAAAATTATTTTTCATAGGGTTTTAGGATGGGTAAGAAAAAATATGCACTCAAGTTAAAAGTCATAATTATTTTTCAAGAAAATAAAAAAGGTTTTCTTTTTAGAGTTTTATGTTATGTATAAATTAATACTTATGGGAAGTTTCCACTTTATAATATAATGTTTTGTTATGTATGAGTTACACTTGATTCCCTAAATATCTAATACTAAAATATTTTTTTAGAAGATAAATTCAATTCTAGTCTAAAGATAATAGAATATGGAATGTTTACAACTAATTCTTTATAGTTATTACTGGGGAATTTTTTTTTGATAAATTTAGAATTTATTATATTATAAATAGATTAACCTTAAAAGATTTTACTTTGTGGTTAAATTTATATGATAAAAAATTTGAAGATTACCATATTTCTTTGTTTAAATTGTGTCTTTTCAGAATTTTTTTCTATATAGGAAAGAGGGGAGATGTGGTGGGAAGGTTCCGAGAGGAAAATATCTTTCCAAATTAGCATCCTAAGAGTATTGTAATTAGAATAGAATAGTTTGTTTCATTGATGGATTAGTTTACGAATGATATAAATTGTGGTGGTATCCTTGCTAGGGAGAACCCGAATCTACCATAATGGAACTTTTAAATAGTGTATCCTTCCATTAACAACATCATCCATAATTTAGTGGATCATATAACCATGTGGTAGTAGAATAATGGATCAATTCCTTGGGAGAATATATTTGAAGTCATGGCGTTTTTGGAATGTTAAAAGGTGACCATTACCATTGATTGTTTTGGTGGTGAAGCTGAACAATTTTGGCCTTTTATAAAGAATAATATAGAGAAAAATGATCTTCAGTCCATGGAATGGGAAAAATTTAATAATATTTTCCTTGAGAAATAATTCCATAAGGTTGTTCATCTTAGGATGGAGAAAAAATTAAAATAATTGAGGAGAAAGGTTAATGATTTAGTGGTTGAATATGAAAAAAATTTTGAAATAATATCTCGGTATGAACTAGATATTATCTGGGATCATGATAACAAAATTAACCATTTTTCCTTATTATTGAAGCCATGATTATAAACTTCTTTTTTCTCTCTAGAATTTAAAAATTATGAGAAAGTGCTTCTTTTTTATAAGCAACCTGTGATGGGTTTTACTGACACATAGGATCCTCAAGATGATAAATGTATAAAATGGTCAAGGTGGTAAACATCAGGGAATAAAACCATTAACAAGTCTATATTTAATCCCCTAACATGATCTAAGTGTAGTAAAATACATTTTTTGGAATTTATTTTAGATCTGTAAATTGTTACCAGTGAGGTAAATTTGGTCTTAGGGATTGTGACTGCAAATAAAAGAGTCGTAGACAAACCAAGAATGAGGTAAATTACATGCAATCAATGGTGAGTTGTTATAGATTCAATGAGTTGTGAAATTATTCTGGTGTGTTTATGAAGCTACTTACTTAGTGTAGAAATCATCATTATAAGAAACTGAAATGCATAGAAAATCATTTTATGCTACTAATGTTGATATTGGGTCATCTAGTGAAGTGGTGACATGTATGTTACTTGTATATTAAAACTATTCTAATACATTATTTGTCTCTGGATCTCTTAATTTCTGAATTTTTTAGAAATTTTAAATTAAAATGGGAATATCAACAAATTAAAAGAAGGTAGAACTTTTGGTTAAACTGTGGGAGGATATATTAAATTGAAAATAATATATAGGGACCTTCTAATTGTTATTAGTGGGTTAACATTTTTAAAAAATATAGTTTAACTATCCATAGTGGTGATTGATGTTATTATTGGTATGGATTTCCTTTTAGTTTATCATTATAAGATATATTCTAGAGAAAATAATGTTTTACTCAATTATTTTATAACTTTTATAAACTATCAAGAAGCTGAAAAACGGATTAAAGAGAGCAGTGAAAGATACCTAGATCATATTATTGGAAAGAAGGAAATTGTTTTAATTAGATATGTTCCCGTCGTGACTCAAATCATGGATGTTTTTAGTGATAATTTATATTTTTTTATTCCTAATATAGAGGTTGTGTTTACTATTAACTTATTTCTTTATGCTAAAACTATTTCTAAACCCCCTTATCGAATGGATCAAGTGGATATTTCTATATTTAAAAATAAATTATAGGAGTTTCAAAATAATAGTTTCATTTATCCAAGAACTTCACCATCGAGTTCGCTTATTTTTTAAATGAAATATGGTTCAATGAAACGTTTTATTGATTATAGAGCCTTGAATAACATTATAGTTAAACACAAGTATCATATTCCTCATATTGATGATTTGTTTGATCATATCCAAGGAGAACAATATTTTTCATATATTGATCATATATCAGGGTACCGTAAGTTAATGGTGAAGGAGGAAGATATTTTGAAGAATTCCGTTTGGTCTAGATATGGGCACTATGAGTTTCTAGTTATGACCTTTGGGTTGTTCGATATAAAAGCTGTATTTATGTACCTTATGAATATATTTT
Organism: Viscum album; assembly: GCA_963277665.1. Taxonomy (NCBI): domain Eukaryota; kingdom Viridiplantae; phylum Streptophyta; class Magnoliopsida; order Santalales; family Viscaceae; genus Viscum; species Viscum album. The sequence continues at coordinate 73,138,773 of OY728140.1, forward strand.
TCCTTGATTTTTTGAATGTTTTTGTGGTTGTGTTTATTGAAGATATTTTTTGGTATTATAAAATTTAGGAGGAACATGATATAAACTTATTTATTATTTTCCAAAACTATAAAGAAAAAAACTATATTAAATATTTCGTACATGTGAATTTTTTTAAAAAAAATCATTTCTTTTAGATATTGTTTCTAATGACGAAGTAACTATTAACACAACTAATTTTTTTTAAGAATTTCTAAGACCCAAAAATATCCCAGAGATTCATAGTTTTCATGGTTTAGTGGGATAATACAAGGGATTTGCATAAAATTCTCTTGGTTGTCTATCCCACTAACTAAGTTAACTTAAAAAGGAGTTAAATTCATATAGACAAAAGAATATGATGATTTCCTATAGGAACTAAATATAAGATTATTAAATTATATGATTTTGGACCTATCTTCTAGAACCATTGGATTTTTTATCTATAGTGATGGTTCATTGAAGGAAAATTGTTTTGTTTTGATGCGGAATTATTAAGTAATTATTTATGCTTTACATTAGTTGAAACATCATGAATCAAATTACCCTACAAATGATTTGAAATTTACTACTAGACGTTTTTCTTTAATAATTTGGCGACATAATTTATATGGAGTATAGTGTGATATATATACTGATCATAAAATTTTAAAGTGTGTTTTTATATAAAAATAGTTAAAAATGAGGAATATTATATTGGTAAATGTAATATAAGATTAAGATTACATGGTTTAATATAATCATAGAAAAAAAAAATTCAATTCTTTAAGTCATAAAAATAATTATATATTAACCATGTTAGGAGTATAACATGACCATTTGGTAAATGTTTTTATGATTTTTTTATTATAATTTATGGATAAAGTAACCTCCTCTATTTTTTTAGTTATAAGTACAATAATCTCTATCATAATAAATTATGAAAGCTCAGAAGGAAGATCATGTTTTGTAGGTAATGGTTGAATATATTGAGAAGGGTATGTTTCTTGAGTTTAATTTTGAAGAAGAATGTGTGATTAGATTTTTAAAAAGATTATTTGTACCTTGTGTTCCCAGTTGAGGGGAGAGTATTTAGGTGAAGCCCATATTTATTCATTTTTTTCATTCTGGTTATACTAAGACATATAGAGACCGTGAAGATTTTTACTGGGGAGATTAAATGGAAATATATATTTCAAATATTACCCAAAAAAAATTAGTTTCCATCAAGTTAAAGAACAATAACAGTTACTGAAGGGAATTATCCAACCTTTTCCACTCCTAGAGTGGAAATGGGAAAATATATCAATACATTTCATGGTGGGGTTGCAAAAGTCATATCGATGTAACAATTCAATTTCAGTTATTATTGATCAATTAAATTATTCTATGCATTTCCTTCCAATTTGATATACTATGTGTTTGGATCTATTTTCATTATTATATCTCTAGGAAGTAGTTAGGTTACATGGATTTCCATTGTCTTTGACTCTGATCCCATATTTACTTCTAATTTAATGAAAGGAATTCAGAGATCATTGGGTACTGAATTAAATTCCAATACAAATTTCATCCTCAATCTGATGGACAGTCTAAAAGAATGATTCAGTCCATGGAAGATATGTTTAATTAATGTTCAATGGATTACAAGGGGAGTTAGGATCAATATTATTCATTGATTGGGATTTCTTATAATAATATTTTTCATTCTAGTATACAGATTTTACAATTTGAGTCATTATGTGGAAAGAATATTCAGATTCATGATTTTTAGAATGTAGTATGAGAAATGAAATTGATAATACAAGAGTCGGTAGAGTAAATGGATGAGAAGGTAAAAATATATTTGGATGGCTTAGAGTGGGGAGAAAATTTATGCATATAACTGAAGTAAAGATCCTTCAAACAAGGTAGGAAATCATATTTTTCTTAAATGATCTCTATGGAAAAGTGTTAATAATTTTGGAGAAAAGGGTAATTTAACTATATAGTTCATTATATTGTTTGAAATCTTGGATAAATTTGTACTAGTTTCCTACTAAGTGTTCTTGACTCCGAGTTTATCATTGTTACACAACATATTTCATGTATAGATGTTAAAGAAATATGCTTGGAATCATCATGAGTTTCAATAATTAGAGTAGATTAGTTAGAAGATAACTTTTATTTTAAGGAATAACCTATTTAGATTCATAAACATAGGAAGAAAGTATAATCGTATAAGGTAATTTAACAAGTTAAGGTTTTGGGGAAAATCATATTGTTAAAGAGGCAACATAAGAACCTCAAAATTATATAAGGGAAATATATCCCCACTTATTTAGTAAATGAATAAAATAATTATGGAACAATTTCCAAAAGGGGGTAGAACATAAAAACCCAGGTAATGACAGAATAAAAAATTAATTTGATAGTTATATTCTTTATAAAAATGTTCTTTAATTTTTAAATCAAAAATTAAAACGTGTTCATTAAACTCTTTTATTATTTGTTTTTATTTAAAAATCTAATTTATAAATTTTATAATTTTATGTTTATAAAATTATTTTTATTTTTTATTTTATCATATCAAAATTAACATATGGTGAAATTTTGAGAATTTTTGAGACAAATTAATTTTCCAGTAAAGAGTGAAAATATAGAGTTTTGTTAAAATTTCATTTCTTTTTAATAAATTAAGTAATTTAAAATTTACATTATATTTTGAATACAATTTTTAGTAACATAAGTATTATTTATTTATATATAATGCACTTAATTATATTTCAATCACTATTGTAGTGGATTTTATTATAAGTTTTTTTGGGGGTTTGAAATGGTTTTTTTTAAACTACGTTAATGTTCATAATTTTTGTCAATTTTAATTAATTAAAATAACCCCATGTAATTAATAATTAAAATGAAATGTATATACTATATATCAATATATATGAATTCAAATTCATAAATTAGTATTACTAGTCTTATATTTAATATAAAATCATTTTATGATTGAAAAATACATTTCTTGAAAAAAAATTCAACACCTCTATGGATTTTGTTTTTTAAATTAAATTCTAAAGATTATATGAATTTAATTTATTAAAATGGATTAAATATTTGGAATCAAAAAAATTATATTATCTAATAAAGTTACATTAATATTTTGACATTATGAATAGTGACAAAAATTAAAATATTTTACTATTGTTTAAGTAAAAATATACTTATCTTGGGTCAAACTAAAATGATAATTTTAATAATGACCAAAAGGCTTGTATAAAATCTATAATTTGAACGTATTTTGATTTTATCATGTCAAAGGATTGTGAACATCCTTCACACATTCAAAGCCATTTGGGTTAGGCAATCACTATCCAAATAACTTTTTTACTTCCCTCCCCATGACGTAGTGCCCTTGGATTAAATGAAAATCCATCCTAAAAAGGATTTTGGTGCTAACCTAAGGAGGTTTTTTAAAGAATATATGTTGTTCTTAACTGATCATTTTATTTATTTATTCTTACAACTCATTCAAACTTTTTCAAATTATGGTGATATAATAACACCAGTGTCTCCCATGTAGTAAAATTATATAATGTTAATGGAATAACCTAAATCTTTCTCATCTTCTATAAAATGAGAAAATGAAACCATAATTCTTGTGTAAAGAACACTATCGCCTCGTGAATCGATGTAATTCATTTTTCATCATCATCTCTAATGAATTATTATAATTATGGAATTAATTTATATATATGTGTGTGTGTGATATTTTTAACATAGTTATAATTATGTAATTAGGGAATCACATATACCTTATTACTTTCCATTATATGGGGGATACAATATTGTTACTCTTGTGTACAATAGACTACCTCTTTGAGAAGCAATGTGATTTATTTTTCACTAAATATTTACATGGAATGTTAAAAAGATAAATTTAATGAATATATGTGATACATATGTCATAATTATTAAATTCATAACCAATTTATCATTATTAAAATATAATATATCATTTTATTTCTTACATTTACACTCACAGAAAAATGATAGTGTCGTTCATACGTACGTGTGGACTACAACCTCCACGAAGCAATGTGGTTATTTTTTTATAACAACAAAAAATTTATCATATGTATAAGAATATTTAAATAAATAAAAAAATTATGATATGAGAATTATTATACAATGATATGATAATACTCACCTTCATTCCATCATGATTGTTGAAAAATGGAAATGTTAAGAATGTGTACATACGACCTACAATCTCTATGATGGTAACTTATTTATTTTTCCCATACCATATTTATTGATTGGTTTTAAAATTATAAATGATGTATAAAATTGATAATTAATTAATGAGTGTTTTTTAATATGTTTAATTAATGACTTATTTGACTATAGTCACTATAGTGAGGTCATTATTGACAAATAAGATGAATACAATCAAAACTTACAAAATGATTATAAATTATTATATAATTATATATATCATGGTAAGATAAAAAATAAAAGTACCAATAATTTGAAAATGATATTACGTAAATAAATCATTAACATATGCTTATTATTCGTGAAAATAAATAACTTACAAGATGATTCAGGATCCAAGTGAGGGACTTCATCTCAATTTCCTTTCATTGATGTATATTTTCATTTTATACCCCAATAATATTTAATAAGCTGTATATATAGAAAATTTTACATTTTATAAAATAATTTTCTTTATTATCATGATATTTAAATTTTTAAAAGTTTATTTTTCCCCGAATTTCTATTTAAATGTTGTTAATGTTGTAAGGGGTTTATTTTTAAAACAAATAATCTTTTAATATTTTCCTGCCAACTATTTCTCTTCTATTTCCAGGTTTTAAAAAATATTTTTTGAATGTTTTTATATAGAAAATAAATATTTATAATTTAAATTTTATATCACTTTTGGATTTATTTCAATGGTTTTTATAGTGAATATTTTTACAATTTTTATACAGAACATTTTGAAAAAAGATAAAATTACAGTTCACTTTTAATGTATATGGTGACAAATACTTTTCCCACTACCATAACAATTATTTAGAGATGATATTCCTTTATAATCATTCATTTTTTATTCAAATAAAACCCCAATTTTCCCCATTTATTGGTATTTTGGTATTGAAAATGTTTTTAATGGAAAAAGAACTTCAATATCTAAAAAGGTTGTACATATGGGATCAAATGTGTCCTTAATGGGTTTAGGATGACAATGTGCAGGTGTAAAAAGTTTTATTCATAATATGGTACAAGAGAATTATATGAAAAAATAATGATATGGATACAAATTATATGATAGGTTGAGCCCATTATATCTCACAAGTGAGCCCTTTATTGCATATATGAAGAGTTGAGCCCCATTATAGATCATGAATAAGTGCTGAGCATGATCCATCATATATGATGGATTAAGACCCCTTATAGCTCTTGAAAAAAGGGTGATATTTATATAGATTATATGATAGGTTGATCCCCATTTTAGCTTACTGGGGAGCCTAATATAACTTATATGAAGGGTTAAATCCCATTATAGCCAATGAAAAAATGGTGAGACCAATATGGCTTATATAATGTTTGATCCCTATTATATCTCTCAAATGCATTGGGTGATTATTATGTCCTCTGGGAAATTATATTAGATGTTTTCTGTATGGTGATTTCAATTACAAGGATTTTGAGTTTTGTTTATGAATATGATAATCTATGTTCCCTGGAAGTTTTTTTATTTTCTTATTAGGGGTTTTAAAGGTTTTATTTGAGTAATAAGGGGGTGTTTTTTATGTGAAGATGTTTTATTTCATACAATCAAGTAACATTGAAGATAAGGGTAATCATTACATGTATTTTCATGTTTTTTACTAGACAAAATGATTTCTATTTTTTAAAGTCTTCTACTAGGATATTATTCTCATACAACATTTAAAAATTATATAATATGGTTTAAGGATGGGTAATAACAAAGATTAAGTCAAGTTTAAAGTTGTAATTATTTTTTATGAAAATAAAATGTGATTTATTTATAAGGTTTCATATTATGAGAATCATGGATACTGATTAGAAGTTTCCAATTTTTAATATATGGTGTTTTTATGTATGAGTTATAATATATTTAACTAAAACACTCAACCTAAATGATCTATGGGAAGTGAAAATAACTTTTAGTCTGAAGAAACTAGAAATTTTAATTTTTATGATTGGGTACTTATACATCATAACTTTTCTGGTCAGGTGATCAAGACAATTTAGGTTCCTTTTAAGGTTGTGTATCCATGAAAAAATAAATGCATTTAAGCTCATGCATCCAAAACTGGTGATGATCATTTTAGGGCCCTAATGACCATGATGTATTTCAGATTAAGGGGATACGATCCAGACCTATTCTGACTATTTTAAGATTTTATAGAGTGTAATATTGTGAAAAATAATCCTAGAAATGGTTTGTCAAGGAATTTCATATGAGTTGACCTTTTTGGTTCATATTTCCTAATGGAAACAAATTGAGTTAAGGTATTTTTTAGGCATACACATAGTATGAGAACCTTAGAATTTATATCTCATTGTTAGTGTATGGGGATGAGATTATCTATGAGAACATGGTCGAGGATTACACCTAGTAAGTGGACTATATAAGTCTCTAGTCCATTGTATGGATATTAAGAAGGATGATTGAGGGGTTAGTCAGGTGTAAAATGGTCTTAGAGAAGGTATAAAATAAATATGGGATGAGCTAGGAAATATAAACTTGGAGTGACATGAATATATATAATCAAGTTAAAACATTATGGATGACCAATTACCTAACAGTTATTAGAGGTTAGATCAAAGAAATCTAGATGAGTGTGTTAATCCAAATAGAATATCACTAATTTCATGTTGATTGAAAACCTCATTATCCTAGGAATAAATTATTATTAAAACCCTGATGATCCTATTAATGAGGGAGGAAAACTTCAGGAAAATATTCTATGTAGTCCTGAATTCCGAGTTTTAATGAAATTTATGTTAAAATAAAAGCATGATGCTATGAATAAGACCCTAATAATATATGTTTGGTGGCTTGGGATGAAGCCTTGATTTTATGGTAATTTAAAAGTTTCATCCTTGGTGGAAAGTGACCAATAATCTATTTATTGTGATTAATTAATTCTATGTAGATGAACATAGTGAAAGAGGGACATTGGGATTGCCCCTATATCTACAATAATATCCTCTGAAAACTAGCTAACCACAAGTCAAATCTTATATAATGAAAGTCTGTTGTAACGAGGCATTCATTCACTTTTGTAAGATTAAATTTCATATAATATGTGAATTCAATAAGAGTTGGAAGGTTCGATCAAAGACAATGGTATTTTAGGCTGTCCAAAAAAACTTATGTGGGGGGTATCCCTATGAAAAGGAATTACATGGGATTCATTCTCAAAGGGTATAATATAAGATATGTCGTAGATATATTATTTGGGGAAGGAATTACCATGAAGGACTCATGGGGTTTCATACCCTCTCTTGGACTGAAACACTTAATCTGCCCAAGTTAATGCATTAAAGGATTTATGTATACGAGGATCTTGAAAATAAGGTTCTTCATCTTGATCATTTTGTGTTTATGTTTTATTTTTCCCTATAAGGATTACATATATTTGCAATGGGAATACCTAGCCAAGATTTTAATATTACAGTATTAAAAAGTGAACTACTTTAACTATTAAGTAGCAAAGTGTTCTTTCCTAGTCACTATAATGATAATCCACATCCACAAGAATGTAACCAAAAATGGTTTCTTCCATGACACCTCAAATGATTCCTATGACATGAGGTCTTCATGTGAAAAATAACATACTCATCTATACTACTACAAAATATAGAGCTATCATAAATGTATGGATATCCTAATTGGACAAACATTTATCCATTTATAATTTTCCATCTTCTATAATTTCATTTTCTAACCTTATTTGAAGAGTTGATCAATTTTTCTAGGCCTCAAAAAATTTCTTCTCTTGGAATTGGATCTAATTTTATATAAAAAAATCCAATGCAAAGGAAAAAATATTTTATCAAAAACAATGATTACTCATCCGATCTTTTATAAATAAATATATATAGGCCCCTATCACTAAATTATGGTGTTTCTATAAGATTATAAATTTTTTATTTTCTTCCCTAAAACCAACTGACTTTATACTTTTGATTTCCATAATATTAATAAATGTGTTATCACATAATGATTGATATTTTATATGACTTTATTTCAATAATGTCCCTAGAGTATTTGTCACATAAAAGTGTTATATAAATTTTCTTCTATATTTTGAACCAATAAATTTTATTACAATATTATTGTAACATCCCCAAATGATAAATGGTTAAATGACTAAATGATATGACTCATGTCAACAAGGTGCACCTTCCTTTTCGGGAGCCTACCTGGTTAGAACTCCACAGTTAATCGTGCTTGGCCTGGAGTAGTGATCAGGATGGGTGACCTCCTGGGAAGTTTCTCAGGATGCGTGTGAGTGAGGACAAAACACAATGGAAAGGACATGTGTTGGCCTGTGGGGACTGTCAATAGTCAGATGACCCGTTCGGGCATGTAGGTGGACCATGGGGTGGGCCCCACGTGTCTGCGGGGGGCAACTTGTGGTACCTGGTAGGCCAGGACCCGATGACCATGTTAAGGCGGGGTGGTTGTGCTGTCACCAGGACCCAATTGTCACATTTGTTATCAGAGGGAGGAGAGGATGCTGGCGCAAGGGGAGGGGAGGTGCGGCGTCGCGCAGGCCAAACAGGCGAGGGCCTGGGTCGCCTGGGTAGGAGGGGTGTTGTGGGGTAGGGTTAGGGTTAAAAAAAATAATAACAATAAGAAAAAATAAAATACTAATACCAATAATAATAAAACTAGTAAACAAAAAAACAAATAATGATTATCATTTATTATCCATTTCATTTTAAGTAATAATTATATTTATAACAATTTAATAATAACAGTTTTATTACCAAATTAAATAATAATAATATTTCTATTTGCACAAACATATTCTCATTCTGAAAATTTAAACGTTAAAATTGTTTTATCAATATAAAATTTTATTTATGTTCCATATTCAATTAGCTTAATTTATTTATTTAATTTCATTACTTATTTGAAGTGTCGCGCCACCGTGCATTCACTCGAACCAAACACACCGTCGCCGCTAATGGCGCGGTGACCATACACCGTCCCAAGGCCAACCAAAACATCAAACAAGGAAAAAAATTCAAACCAGGTCCCCTTTTCGGCACGTTTCCGGCGACCCGAACCTTTGCGCGGCGCCTCTGCCTTGTTCCGGCACAACCCGAACCCTTACACAGTGACTTCTCTTTGTTCCGGCATGACTCGACCCTCTTCGCACCCCTCCGAGGAAGGTGAATTCGCGTATTTTTATCTTTAGATCACTCCGCTAACGTTTCACTCTTCCTTTTTGTTTGAAAATTGGTTTCGCAGTTTTGTTATGCGCTTAATTATCTTGCTATAGAGTTCTGAATTTTTTTAGAATTGAGTTGCGGACCCTTGAGGTCTTTATCTGGTCCTGAGTCGGTTCCTGGTTTGTATCTACATGTGTCTACGTTCTTTTTCTTGTTTGTTTGATTAATCTTCTATGTCCTTTAACATATTTATGTGGTGCGGATTGTGTTTTGGGAGTATTCTGAGGCGCGCTTGATTTAAAAGGTAGACTTTTGGTTTACAGTTTTTGAAAGCGGTGTATGCATGGTTTCAAAATGGGTTTTAAGAGTGTTTAGAAGGTGTGAGACGCGCTTTAAAATTGTTTTGGCATGCGTGTGTGATGAAATTATATCTTCTTTTAGAAATTATGTGTTTTCTTTTTGGTCTTGTTTTGGGTTATTTTATAGAAGTGTTTAATCAACTATTTTTTTAGGGTGTGAATTATATTTTTAAAGGTGGTGAACATGTTTAAGTGTTGCGAATATAATTTTTTTAATTGAATGCTGCAATGTTTTGTGTGTGAAAATGGGTGCGTTATTTTATAAAATATTTTATGGGTTGGTTGCTAGGTGTGAGACGTGTTCTAGGTGTGATGATTTTGTGTGTTTTATTTTAAAGTTTTTTCTTATGTGAAACTGAGTATGTTTTGATGTGAACCTTGGTTTCACCTTTTGCGGATGTTTTATAAATTATTCAAATGCTTTATTACTTTGATCTTGTGGTGCGTAAAGCGGTTGGTGTGTCTAAAGGTCGTAATTGAATTCTACTAAAGAGTTTGGTTGTGTTTTGATACGTGTTTTGAGGTGATGTTTTAAAAACATGTCGAGCTAGTTATTTTATATTGTTTATATGTTAGGATTATTTTAGGTTCGCTTTTGTGTGTATTTTGAGAGGTTTTGCATTGTTGCAGCGCATTGGCGAGACTTTCTGTGATGTTGCGATCGTCAGAAGGTTGCGCATACTCTTGCGCGAGTGTGTGACATGAATCGTCGTCGTAACCGGGCTACGAGTCGAGGTAGGTCCCCCACTGCACCTACCTCTAGATTTAGAATTTATTACTTTCTTTTTGTTTTATAAATTTTTAATGAATTAGAAATAATATTAAATAATAAAACTTAAAATGATCATTTAGTGTGAAAAGAGCCGTTTATTTTATACCGAACACTTGGAACATTTTCTTGACGGGCGGACACCCAGTTTTGAAAGAATGCATGTTTGGACTTAAAACATAATTCACGACATTTCAAATGTACTTCTAGATTTAAAGATAAATGAATTCTTCTGAACAAGTGTTTTGAGATTTTTGAGAAATGAAGTTTTACTTTAAAATTGGTGAAGGCCCGTTTGGTACTTTAATAAAAATAGATTATTTTGGAAAACCCACTCGGGGGTGATATTTGGTGTGAGTTGTTTTAGTGAGCTGTATGTGATGTTGGTGCATCGTGACTGATTAATTTACATTGTGGACGCACCCCCTTTTTATTGCTTGTGTTGACATGGGAACCTGGCATATTGAGTGAATTTTCTGAGAACGATTGCTGCACTAGTTTAGACCATGCACTGGCTAGTGGCCCCATAGCAGGGGAATACTGAGTTATTGCTACTATGGGGATTGGGCCCCTCAGTTAGGCAATGTAGGGCTATGCCGGACGTTAGGGCGTTATGACGTCATCGAGTTATGGTATGCCTTCAGGATGAGTCACATGTATAGTACGTTCTGGATTGTTCACGACCTCCTAGGTTCGACCCATGTTTCATTTAGTGTTTGTGTGTGGCGGACGATTGAGAGGTCGAGTTCGGCTGCTGACCCATGTGTGCCACTTTTACCATTTCCCTTAGTGTGTGTTGTGTGTTAGTTTCCTTTTTGACTAGCAACTGAAGTTTGAATTTCTAAATTGTTCACAAAATGTTTTAAAAATGCAATGCACCTGTTTCTTTCAACATTAAACTTGTTCTATATTTAAAAAGGGCAATGGACTGTTACTTGTTTTAAAATGAAATTGTGTGGAAACTATATTTTATATAATTTAGTTCAAACCTGGAATTGATAAATCCTTTATTTATTGGTATGTTCTTTGGGGATAGATTTAGTCAGGCCTACCTACTGAGTTTTAATACTCACGCCTATAGATCTTTTCTGTTTTTAGTGTTTGTGCAGGTTACAGCTTGGGTGCGTCTCCTTGGGTGACGTTTGGTTGTGAGTTGGAGAGTGACCCGCGAGGTCACACGGTGATAGTGGTTGTCTATTTCGGTTAGTTTTATTTTCTTTTATTCTTAGTTACTTTGTTTATTTTTTTGCGCTTCTCTGTTTATTTTTCTGCTGCTTTATTTATTTATTTTTACTGGGCGAAATCGTTCCCACAGCCTCTGTTGATGCCCTGGCGCTTGTCGCTAGCCCGGGAGGATCGAGAACGCCTCTCGGGTCATGTCACAGACCGGCTCGGGTGACCGGTTCAGGGTCGACCCAGGTTGGTTCGTGACAATTATTAAATATATTTCATATGGTCTAGATATATTCTATCTATAATGAAAAAAATGATGTTTTCTTATCAGTTTTTGGAGGCTAATAAGTCATTGAGACTTATTCTCATAAAGTTTAAAATTGGTAATACATTAGAAGGGAGATTATGGGGATAGACCCACCAATAGGGATTCTATATCTTTTATGTGAAATCAAATATTTCTATATATTAATTTTTTTATTCCATAAACATGATATTATTGATAATGTACATCATAAATAACATAATTTGATGTATCGAAGAAAATGGTTATGACATATGCTCCGAAAAAGATATCATGTGTTGGGTAAATCATAAATGATATGAAACTAGTTGAATAAGGTAAAAAGTGATGTGTTCAATCCATTTTAATGGAAGAAAATATCTCTCACCATTTTATTGAAATGGAACTATCTAATTAAATTGAATTCCATGGTAATTAATTAGATTGTTCATTTTGGAAAGTCAATGAAAAATAAATCAATCATATATGGTGATGACACAATTATACACCATGCCTAATGAGATATCCTAAAAAAATATATTCAACTATTGTATCCATTGGAATATTTTTTCCATTTCAATATTATTATTCTCTTTAGGTTCCATGAAATATTTCTTGATGATGATCTTGGACATATGTAATATTAACTTAATGTTAATAAGAAAGAGGCCTAGAAAATTTGAACACTAATTGTTTCTAGAATATCAATAATTTCATTTAATTTAATATTATGAATTAAATTTATTCTTAGTTTTTTCAATAATAATTCAAGTTAAGTTCATTAAATAAATTTAGTTCAATTTTTTTATGATTTTAGCATTTATCACGGTAATTTTATCACATGTTTATTATTCACAATAAAATAAATATTTATTTACTTGTTGACCACTTTTGTTAATAGATTAGTATAAATATTTTTTTAATTATATGAATATTAAAATAAATTTCTAGTCATGAGTTTAAAAATTATTATATTTCTTAATTTATTTATTTATTGAATGAATAGTGTTTATTTGGATAAATTTTTTACTTTTGAAGAATTGATAAATTTAACTATAATTTACAAGATGGGTTAAGGACCTAATGGTTATGATATATTTTATTTTATATCATTTAAATAAATATTGATTTATTTATTTAATAAAATATATTTAAATTTATATATGTCTTGGAAATAATGATATTATTATTAATATTCATCAGGAATAATATATAATGAATATTTGATAATGGGTTTTTCGTGAAATTATAGAATATTAACCATAATTAAATAATAAATATTATATAATTTTAGAGGATTATAGTATTTATTCACAACATGGAAACCTTAAAAATTCTCTTAATCCCTATAGATAATACCCTCCTCACGCCCTCTCAAGATAAATGGTAGAACAATAGAATGCATTTTTTTCAATGGAAATAGAAATAAAGCTCAAAGTTCCTCTATGATAGCACGAGGAATAAAAAGAATGTTTTATGTGGATTTTTGGATCATGTATGGATACAACTAGATTAATCCTTAATAGAATACTATACCATACAAAAAACAATATAAAATAAGCACTAGAATTGATAAAGAAGAAACTTCATTTTCTAGAAAATTCGTTTTTAAAATTAATTATAAATTAAATGTTTAAGATCACCTCTATGAGTTTTCAAGGTTTTGTTCTTCAAGTACCATATGATTTATCCATTGAATTTTATGATAAATAAATTAGGGGAATCGATCTTCAACTTCTCATTTTCTCTTGGACCTTTAATTGATGTAAAAGTTATCACATTCTAATCTATAATCATTTATAAGTTTTTGATCAATTTCTAAGATTTTTTATTGGTTTCACTTTGGAAAATATAAATCATGATCTAAGAGTTGATCTAAATGTTAATTTCAATTCCTATAAACAGAAACATGCTATGATAAGAAAATAATTCTGGAAGATCCCATCTAGATGTGTCAAGGATACTAGATGAATGACACTGATACATGATGTGTAACGGTAAATTAAAATTCATGTACCCATGGTCAACCAAAAATTGTGTGGGATCCAAAAAGCCTAGAACATAGTGTGCATTGGTACATGATGTCATTACATTCTATATATTGACCTCCAATACGTAATTTCATTTGATTGGGTTTCCACAGTGTGTAGTTGGAATACACATAATGAAACCCCATACATATTTAAACCTATGTAAATCACATCATACCATGTTCTCAAATTCAAGGAGTCGTTAAATGTTTTTTATTTTATTTTATTCAAGTGACATATACATACATTAATTACATGACATTTATCTTATTGTACGTGTCATGTAAAACATGATAACTCACATAAGCTGCATGTCTAAATAGTAACTCTTTATGGGGAAAAATTTGTATAATTAAAGAGATATATAAACATTATTGTGTGTAATTATATATACACTCCATGCGATATATTTCTTTATTCACCAAGGGTATGATGAGTTATTTTTTGAATTTCATGGGGATATACATTAATATTAATTAATATCCATGTGGATCTTTTAACTGCATAATCTATAATGGTCATATTCCATTTCTTGTAATTCATTTTCATTTATATTCATACATGTCATGTATATTTATGGTATATCATGTGTGTATACATGACACACATTCTAGGTGGTATGACCCATAGAATTAAACACCATGGATATACAGACACACCAAGTGGGAATACAAGCTCGAAAAGTATACAATACATTCTAGGGACTATAAAAAATTTATTCCACGTAACATGATGAGTGATATAATATTCCTTGTTTGAATTAAATTCCAAAAAAATGGATTTAATCTAATTCATAATGTATGTGTCATTTCACGTACATTGTACACACCATATATGTATTAATTTAAATGAATAAAATTAATAGAAGGTATAACGGTACATATCACACAACCACATACATACATGACATGAACTTAATTATATTAAATTAAACAAAGTATTAAATTAAAATAACAAAACATGATAATTTATTCTTATATAAAGGTTTATCAGGATAAAATATTAAAATAATTAATTAATTAATCGATAGATTAATTCATTAATTTTAGAAAAATTATCTTAATTGGAACGATTTATAAATAATGATATCAATATTTAATCCATAATCATTTCATGTTGTGATTAATTATTATCTTGAAAGATCAATGTATTTGTTCGGGTTATCTAATTAAAATTTCACCCATGGTTTTTGGGGGATAATGTTTTATTGAATTAAATATAATGATCTTTGTATCATTTTTACCTCTGTTATAATATATGAGACTATGTATCGAAGGTTTATTTTTTGTAACCCCAAACCCATAGAACTCCTCACTTTTGATTGAGTATAAATTTATAAAGGATGATGCTCGCATTGAGAGGTGATGGTATAGGACCCAAAACGAGGTGAAAACAACCAAAGAGATAAATAGGCTACTGGAGGGATATTGTAAATTGAGCTCGGAATGGTCTCAAGTAGTTATTTCCCCTATGGATAAGGTTGGTTTATATCTACTTGATAACCCATCGGGTGAATAGAATTTAATGATATTTTCACATGTTTATTTTGTTTAACAGTGCGTGGTTAATAATTTATTTACATGATAAATGGTTTATTTGGAAGATTAAATATAATCACACAAGTAAATAAATTAACAATAATTCTATGATGATATAAAATAATATTTTATACATAAATTATTTTATCATACATGGTTAATTTATCATATAAATTCCAAATTATATTAATGAGAATGTGAAGACTCGAATAAAGAATATTTATACATAGGTTTAGAAAAATTACTCAAAAAATATTACGTAAAAAATCAGATTTCACCTTATGATTTATGATGAAACTATAGTTAAAGTGTATTCTAGGACATAGTTGGAGTGTTTTCAATTATCAGGGAGTATAAATAATGATAATGGGTTGACTTAACCAAATTGGTATTATTTATTATAACCATGTTCTACTTAATTCATTTTGGTGGAAAACATTGTAGAATTATGAATATAGTATTTTAATATTTGGGAGTCCACTTAATGAATCAATGAAATATGAGTTAATGTATGTATAAATTAAGGACTACCTGAATACATCTGAGTACTTCCATTTCCCATAATCTTGGTTATGAGAATGGGAATATGGATCATTCCAAACAAAATATTAAAGGGACAAGATATTTCGAAAACCAAAGTGAGGTCTACAATAATTTGATAAAATTGGAGTGACATAAACAATTAAATTATTATCCTAAGGATGATAATCAAGATAAATTAATAAAATATATTATTTTAATTTTTCTATAAAAAAGAAATCCAATTTCCCATATCATTATCCATGTGATATTTTTCAGAGAAAGATAAACTCCTAACCAATGATACTTTTTAGGAATGATATAAGAAATTGCACATTGTATTATTCAAAGAGAAGAAGTTTTATAAACTAGAGTCTCTATTCCTGCTAATCATTATAAGGAGGAAAGTGAGGAGGTATAAAAAAATCTTCTAGAAACATGTGTACAATTAATTGTACATATATTGCCATGTGTTATCATCCACGACTAGTGATCTCAATAATATTTATGAATAAATAAATGCATACACTATTTTCCCTCATCTCGATGATCTATATTAAGATATAAAAAAACTAGTGTGGTATAAAAAATTTAAGGCACTCTTTACGTGAAATCTATGATAAGTAAATATAATTGGAACTCACATTGTTAAGATGAATGAATACTTTAAGCATTTTTAATTATTATGATTCAAGATTCCAAAGAAAGTTTTCAGAGACCTCATACTTACCTTGATTCATCTATGATTCTCATGGTTTATTATGAATTTCAACATAATTACATATAAATAATAATTTCATAAATATATTGAATCTAACTCAGTAATGAGATAAATATATAACGAATGATTTTTTTTAAATTTTAATGGTTAATTAGAGGAATGATATGAAAAAATGGTAAAACAAAATACCTAATTCTATGGAACCTTCACACGTCCCTTCAAAAATTAGAAAGATCCCAATAGAGTAAAAATAAATACATGTGTGGCATTTTTCATATGTTCAGAAATTTCACTAAAAGAATAATTTTTCTTTGGTAATGAATCATCTGGTATATTTTTTTATCAAGTGAAATATTTCCATATTGATAAATTTTATATTAGATACATCTTTTATATCTCACATTTTTACCAATATATAAGAATTCGAATGATTCTATAAGATTACCAGAGGTGAGTTTAACCTTCAATATTACAATAGGGAATATATAGTTTTACTTGCTATTATATATTATTATAACAAATCTTTGACTGGATTGGTTCTATTTTTAAAGAATTTTTATTTTGTTCCTATTGTAACAATAAAATAATTTCTATATAAATTTTAGGAGTGGGTAATTTTATATTCATGTTCAAAAATAACATTATCTACTTTTATAAAGATAAAATTTGTTATGGGATATAAAATTTAAATAATTATCTTTAAATAATAGAGTATAAAAACTAATTCTGGGTAACATCTAAAGAATACAGTTCACATTACTCATACCCCCACCAAATTGTGGCATCACCAGCTTTAAATTTTAATCGATAAGTGTTTGAACAGATTATTTCAAGAATTATTGAAACCAATATCATAATATTGGATTTGTTGTCAATAAAATTAAAATTTGATTCTGTTGGAGTTTTATATATGATGTTGTGGGATGTTTTGGAAAAAATGATATGGATATTGGTGAATAGAGAATCCACCACACCATGGGGAGTCGAGATATTCCATGGTGGATCATAAAATGGATAGTTTAGAGAATATATAGGTTTTTTGGAATATATTTCAGTATAGAATAATTTTAGTATGAAATGGAAAAGATATCCATTTGTGGTAGATGAAATTTTAGAGATGATGAAATAGTGAGTATCATGGATAGCTGGGAGAGGTTGAAATTAGATGAAATCCATTTAATTAGACATTTTGAAGACAATAGTAGAGGATGCCTAAATTGAAACAAGGATATAATGATGAAAATACTAAAATAAAGGTTATAGTGTGATTAAAAACCCGGGTATAGAATAGGGAGGCCCACAATGGTAATTCTGGAATCTTTTTTTGGGACTCTCCTGAAAAGGAAATGTATAGAGACCCTACAATTTCATACATGACTATTACATAATTTTAAAGATAAACAACATAATAGTGCTACAAATACACAACCCAAAGTTATAGTTTCTTAGTCCAATTAGGACAATAAATATGTTTTAAATAATAAAAAATAAACATTTATTTAATTCTTTCTTCTCTACCTTCTAATTGTCACTCGTCTTCTCCGTAGTATAAGTATTTACCAGAGAATATACATCAACCGAAGGGGTGAGCTAAAAGACCAATAAGGGGATGAATAAGAGACATAAAAATGGGTGAGAATAATAATAATCAATAATATAAGAAAAGTATCATAATCATAATAATGATAGGAAACATTACATAAAGGAAATGATGTGGGAATTCATAAAAATGGAACATTGTGTCTTAGTGGTCAACACCACACATAATATGAACAAATATAGCATCATGTTCATGCATATTTGAATTTATCTCATGAGTTTAATCACAATAAACAATGAATTAGAGTGTTATATAATTGTTGCAGAACCTATCAAGTCATATCATTTACATGTGCTATATACTTTTGAGTGCACACATCACATCATAACATTAATATATTCATGCATGCCACATAGAACGTATATAATTCTTGTACATAACATAACTCATGGAATGAAATAGTTTTCAATTAATAAATAATACATTCATGAAAAAAAATTGGTTCCTAAAATAATGATGTATTAACATTATTTATATAAGAATCATCAGTCTTGAGTGAGTATGCAATGATATTATGAGAAGTAAAATTTCTGTTTTTAGAAAGACGTGTTCTTTTAGAAAAATCTTTTCAGTTTTCATAAAATTATATTGAAAATATTTATATCCAGAAAATTAAAGGGAAGGATAAATAAATAAAATTTAAGTAACATTAATGGAACATCCTTAGTGAAAATGGAGTGAAATTGGGGTAACTCAAAGGAAGAGAGTTGGGTTCGAGAATCCCCTTACCTTATGTTTTAATGATATATTATCATTAATTTCGTGGATTATAAAATGAAATTCAATAATTACTAAATACATAACCCCTTATACAAGTATATTATTTATTATAGTTTTATTAAGTTCATTTTTATCCATTTTTATGTGTTTTATAGTTGAATTTCATCATTTGGGGGTGTTCATTTTCTTGGCTTTTATGATCGGTTCATCTTTATTCATGTATAGAAGATCATATAAAATGAGAATAATTCTACAGAATTGAAATTATATGTTATTTTGGAACTTATATATGATTAAATAATTATAAATATCATTTTTCAATGTTGTGATGATGAACTATTAGATAAAACATTAATGACAATCATTTCGATTAATTTGGTGGTTTTTCGATCAACAAGAAATAGTTTTGTCTTATTATTTAATATTATGTATTGATTTTGGATTTATAAAAATTAAAATGTTATAATATATAATTTAAAATAATTTTAGACAATTAAAATGGTTTTATGGACATACTTGAAGGTTGTAAGGGGAAGTGAAAACATGTCACCTTCGATGGCGATAAATCAACACCTCACAGGCAACGCTTTCATTTTTAGAATGAAAGGGAGAAGAGAAGAGGTTTTATAATGGTTATAAAAATAAAATAACAAAAATAAAGTATATAAAATATATTTGAGTTATCGTGAAACTTTTATAAGGGTACTTGAGGATATAATAATAAATGAAAATAAATTCAAAATAAGTTAAACTAAAAAGAAAGAGGATTTTACCACATCAATTTCTCCACTTTGAGAACCTCTATAGGGAAAAGGGTTTTGTATTTTGAGAGTCCAAGGGATCTTGGATGTGTGGGTGGGGCTTGTGAAGAGGATTTGGCAGAATTTGGACAATATTCGAGCCTTTTTATGTGTGTGGATAAGAGGTTGTGAGGGGTGGTATTTATTGGGGAGGAGAGGGGTGTTTTCTCATTATTTTAGTTATTTGATATATGACTCTAAAATTAATGTATTTAGCTTATATCATAATTTATCAAATTTCACTATTCATCCAAAAATCAAGTATCTTATAAATATCCCAAGAATTTATCCTACCCATTTTTTGATGTGTAAAATTAAAAAATTATCTCCATTTAATGAAAATAATTTTCTAAATACAAGAAATTTAATTTTTAATTAAAATCATCATTTACATGAAAAATACATATTTTAAAATTATAACCGATTTTTTGACACTTTCAAAAATTAATGAAGGTCTCATAAAATTATCTTATAATCATACGAAAAAATATTAATTTATGATTTTTTTTATGAAAATTAAATTTCTTTTAAATCATTATATTAATTATAAAATTTTAAATCAATATTTATGACTTATAAAAATAAAAATACGTATGCTTTCATTTTTAAAATACTTATTTACTTACATAATGACATATATAAATTATATTTTCTTTTGTAAGATACCCAAATTTTTTTTATTCTTTAAAATGTGCAGTCACTACTCTATTTAACGAATAACTATTCCTAATGGTCAAGTGATTATTAAAAAGGTCATGTTACTATTCCATTGGTATAGGTTCCTTAACTTTAGGAAATTCCTCTTGTTACATTCATTCGATATTTACAAAGACCGTATTGTGTTCTCAAAGTGATCTTATGTTGTTAATATTACATGGAAAAATTATAAGAAGGGAATTTTCACTGATAAAGTTCTAGGTTGTTACAACAAGCCTTAATATAAAATTCACACAATGATATAGAATAACAATATAAGGGTAGTTGAATTGGGTGTTTGAGGAGAACCACACCATAAAGGAAGATGTTTGAGGTATTGTGTTTTATGTTGTTGAAGAAAAAATATGAAATGATGTGTGTAGTGATTCGTTTTTAAGGGTGTTTTTCATTGATATAAACTATTCTATAGTAATTATTGTAGCATTCCATGGTTAGTCTGATGTGGTTCCGAGAATAGGTATTTTTAATAAAGAAAACATATTTTTGTTTTAAGAACTAGTGGTTATAATAATATTTGATGATTTATAAACCCTTTAACTGTTTCATGCTTATGCAATAAACATCAATAACCCAAATGGTTTTTAATGATGTAGATAGATTGGAAGATCATATAAGTGAAGTATTAAAAAGATATTAAGTTGTATGTTGATTAAAATATAAAAATTAAATTTTAATTCTATAATACCAAGGATATATTTGTTCCTAATATAAATGATAATATAAAACACACTCTTGAGAGAGTTGGAATAAAGAAATCAGAAACAACGAAAGTAAAGTGAAATATTGTGGAAGTTATTGAATATCAGGAATTAATGAGTAAAATATTGTAACACCCTAACCCCTGTTACCCAAAGTTAGTGAATTATTACATAACATTGTAATGGTCACAAGAGATCATTTCTTGAAAGACTGATTAGTTTAATATCCTTGGAAGTACTAGATACATACATAAGTTTTGCATTACATCATAAAAAAAACAACATTATATCCCATTTTAACACACTCATATCTCTTAGGCTATCCCTATAGGTCAATCATAATATACTTCTTCGCATCTTGGGAAAAATAAAACATAATAAAGGGGTGGGATCAGATGCTCAGTAAAGATTACAAGATAAGAGAAGCTATCCTAAATAAGCATAAACATTTAAGGAAATGTATAAGACAAAAACACAAGACTTTTAAACATAAACTTCTGCATAATATGGAAAATAAGAATCAAATAATACAATTTACTTATTCACATGAATATTCTACCTTTTTAATATTCACATGTAATATCAATAGCTAATATCATAATGATGGAATGCATAATGTCGGACATCATAACCATATAGTCAAGGCCTCTTGCCGAGACTACAAATAATATTTTGTTAAGGCTTTTTCCATGAAACTAGTTTGAATCATGAGACGTACTGATGCATCGAGGAGTGATAGAAGTCTCCACCTATCACTTATTAAGTCCAATGCATTCCTCATATGAAAAGGTTGAAACATAACATAAACATTCTCATTAAAACTATTATATGAAATTTTAATACTTTAACCATAAACCATTAATGGTATACAAATAATACATCCACATTCAAACATATCACAAGACCTTAAATACAATATTGAAGATTGTATCACAATAAATCAACTTCGAACAAGTGTAAAATCTTTTAAATGATGTTGACATAGATGAAATCAAAACTATTTAAGAGAAATATTTCATTCTATTTTAAAATAATTTAAAGTTCACATAATTATAAAAGAAAAAAATTATTTACAAATATTCTTATTATCTTATAATGGAAGATTCTAAGGTGTTATAACAATGGAAAATGGTTGCACCCACTGTATAAGTTAAAAAACATTCTTACCAAAATTTGTCGAAAAGGTCATAAAGTACCTTGTTTAGAAAATGACAGACCTTTCAAAAAAATCAAAAAAATCAAAAAAGGGTATAAATTTATTTAACCTATATTCTAGGAAGTAGTAAAAATGTTTTTTAATACATTTTTAAGAAACATGGATGAGGATGATAAATAATTTCCAGTAGATGCTTACATATAAACAACCTCGGATAATAAAAGGGATTGTAAAATTAAACCTTACCTTATAATTTTCCTAAGATGAGGGTATTTTAACCTCATGTATAATGGTTAAATCATTGTTATTAAATTATACAAGAACCACATACATTAATATGATATCATATATGATCTTCTAATATTTCTTGGTTAATAATATCTCACTAGTATCATTGTTTTAGGTGTTAACTGATTCATTTTCCTTTACATGTTTTTTTAAGTAAGTCATTTTTGTTATGTATAGGATGTATTTGATTCATATCTAGAATTTTATTAAGTTCTTAACCATTATTTTTAATCGTAAAATGAAAATTATTATTGAATGTTTATGATGGGGAATAAATCTCATCGCGTTCGTGGAGACGGTAATCTGTATATAAGCACGAGCGACAATATCATTCAATTGATGGTGAAACCATATGGAATTGGATGTTATATCATGTATACAGAATCCTTAATATTTTTTATTTTTTATTTACATCAATTATATTCATTTTTATACCCATCCAAATAATGAAGTGTTGAATGACAAACTACACCACGATGTAGAGATGATAAGCCATACATACGCATGTATGGTGACTTTGTCATTCATAGTATGGATAGAATAATGAATATAGTTGTACCATATTTATAATAACATCAAAGTATGTAGAATGTACTGTATTTATTATTTTGGTATAGAAACAACAAAGAAACAGGAAGTGGAAGAAGAAAAGAACTTTGAAACAGGTGATAAAATCATTATCTCTTCTTCAGGTGCTTCTTTTTGATTTGATCAAATGGGCCCTTAGGTTGGATTATGACCAATTTATGGCCTCTAGGATGTATATATAGTAGTTTTTAGGATATTAGATATGTTTTTGGATGAGTTAAATAGATTTGGAGGTGTTATATTAAGAGAAGGGTGAGTACCATTTTATAAGAGAGGTAAGGGTCACTTTAGGAAAAGCTTGAAGTATTAATTTATTATACAATAATATTAGTTTTATAATGGCTCCAAAAGAATTTATTTTGAGGATAAAGTGGGTATGGGTCTCAAACATCTCAACCAATAGGTTTTAGAATGGTTTAGGTCATCATATTAACCTTATCTTTTAGATCTAACACTTAGGTAAATAGTTTAACTTTTTCCATGTATTCTTGTATTATTATAATAAATTGTTAATAAAACTAATATAAAAATCCAAGATAACCCCAAGTGGTTCATTATTGATATATATAACCTGTCTTAAGTCCATTTGACAAACCTTAGATTTTTAGGAATATTATATTAATTAATAATATAGTATTTGTTTTAAAAACTCAATTATGTCAATTTTGACACTATTTAGTATTTCGTTTTTTTGAATGTCAAAAAAACATGATTAATTCGAAAATAATAAACTAAATCAATCCTAAAATTTCATATTAACATATAAAATTAGTTTAATTGTAACACCCCAAGATTTCATAGTACGTTATTTCTTCAATGTAATTCAATAACTTTCACAACACGCAACACCGAGTTCAAGCACACCATGACTTACCAAAATAGTCGTTCAAAATATGTTATGAATAGTGTTGACTGAATTTTTTACTTTATATAATACTTATAATTTTAGAATCCATATTATGAGTTTCTTAGACACAATGTATGAACAAATTTAATTTTTTAGATAAAGGAAGTATTTTTCAGAAAATGCAATTTTACCACGTTTTGAGGGAGAACCTTTTTTAAATCCAATATTTTACAGTTTTATATAATCAATTTGAGAAAATAAACATATTTTTTAGAATCCGGAGATAAAAATTTAGTTTTGATAAATTTTTTGTATTTTTCTGATAACTTTCTTATTTTGGTGAATAGTGAAAAATACTAAATTTTAATTAAAAACAACTTTTTTAATAGAAATAATTTATAGTGTTAAATTATAATTTTTAATGGATTGGAAGGATAAATAGATTATATTTTTACCATTTAATCCAATTCTGGTCATTTTAAGTAATTTCACTTTGAAATTGGACATAAACAAGTGTCAATCTTTTGATAGTTATTATTTCTCAAAAATATGCCTTTTGGTTTTGACAACGGGAATTAATTTTAAATTAATAAATGAAACTTCTATGTTTTTAATTTGGTAAAATAGACTTCATTTTTGAATTCAGAATATCAAAATTAATTTAGGGTGAATTTTCGGTATTTTCTGAAAACTTTCAATTTCTGATGAATAGTCCAAAACACTGAGTTATAGTTTAAAACCGAATTTTTTTTTAAATAATTATTTATTTAATTTAAATTAATTTATGTCAAAATAGATACATAATACTTATATAAGTTCAATTTAATTAATTAGAGTCAGTTTATAATAATTTTAGACATATAAAAAATTTATTGAACTTTTCACCGTCTTTTACCCACCTCCTAGTAGAATTTGCAAATTCACATAAAACATAATTTTACCGCTTATGTGAGTTGAATTTTGAAAATCAGAGAGACACAGTTAATATCAAGGAGTAAAATGTGGTTAAATAAGATAAAAATATTTTTTGGTGAATAATAACTTTTTACTTTTATTTACCGTTGTTAAAGGTAAATAGGGTAATTCAAGGTAAAATGAATATTGTAATAATTCAAAATTACCATAAAAATGTCCTAACCTTATTGGATGAGTAATGGCCAACCATGGGCATCTTTGGGTCGATTTTGAGACCCCATGGAGCCACTTATGAATGATAATGACACTTTAGATTAATTAATTTAATGTAAAGGTAAAATTGACATAAAAAAACCTTTTAGTAATTAATTTATATATTGTGTTATATAAGTAATTGTTTTGGCTATAAATATTCATTAGAAAGATAAAACGATTTCCTATATCATGGTATTTTTTTATAATTTTTAGACATTGAATAAATTAAATTATTTAGGACAATATAATGATGCAGTATTTATCTCATTAATAAATGATTTAAATAAATTAGATTATAAATATTAAAATAATATCCAAAACAAGTACAATTTCTATTGGATGATTTTATTTCGACCATGAGTCATCTTCACTTTGACTATAATGATTTTTGGACCTTTAGAAACCGAATATCATTGTATAATAAAATAATATTTTCACACTTTCCTAAAGAGCCCCTCCTCCCCCTTATAAAAGGAGAGCACAAGCCTTTAGGCTAGTCCAAACTCTGCCAAATTAAGCTCCCTACATCCCTCTCATCCTCCTAGAAGCCTTACCTGTAACACCCAAGACATTTATGTTATATAAATCCTCAAAGGAATCTTTTTCTACACAACACTTGCTTGTTGCTTTACACGAAATCGCGATCTTCCTCGATAGCTTGCGTCGTACGCAATACCGAGTCTCAATAAACAACGATATGCTATTAAAATATTATTAAAACTAGTCGTTATGAATATTAATAACCACTTTTTGAAATTTTAAACATTTTATTTTTCAAAATGGACTTCATTTTTGGATTCTGAATATCGAAATTAGCCTATGGTGAAATTTTGGTATTTTTCTGAAAACGATCAATTTTTGAAGAATAGTGAAACCACTAAGTGGTAGTTAAAAAACTAAATTTTTCATAAAACTTAATTTTACCGCTTCTGTGAGTGGAATTTCAAAAATCTGATAAACACGGTTAATATTAAGGACTAAAATTTGGTTCAATGAGATGAAAATAAATTTTGGTGAATAGTAACTTTTTACTTTTTTTACCACGGTTAAAAGTAAATAGGGTAATTAAGGGTAAAGATGATATTATTATTACCCTAACACATGTCCTAATTCTATTGGATAAGTTTAATTCAACCAAAAACAAACTTAGGAATAAAATATGACCATTTAGGCCCACTTGGATTAGATTAGGAAATTTATTATTAATTTATTTAAAGAAGGGTTAAAATAGTTAAAATCAAAGTTTAATAAGTAAATAATTTTTACTATGGGGTTATACATAAGATAAATTCGACTACAAATATTCATTAGAAAGCTAAAAATATTTCCTACATAATAGTATTTTATTCGTAATTTTTATACATTAAATAATTTAATTTATTTATGACAGAAAGATGATGTAGTAATTATCTTATTAATAAAATATTGACATAATTAATGTTATAAACACAAAAATAAATGTAATTTGAGACTTTTTATGAATTCCACTAATTTTCTAGGTTAATATTACATGTTATTATTGATTTAATTAACTTGTTTCGAACTAATAATTCTGATATGATTTTCACAAAAATCAATTACTAAATAGTGTCGAAATTGACATAAAATAGTTTTTAAAACAAATATTATATTAGTAATTGTTATTTTATTTCTAAAAATCTATGGTTCGGACAAATGACTTAGATACGGTTATATATATTAATAATAAACAACTTGTGGTTCGTTTGGCTTCTTATTGTAAGTTTATTAATCTTATAGTATAAGAACACAAGAAGACACGGTAAAAGTAAACTTATTTAACTTAATGTTAAATCTAAATGATAAGGTTAAAATTGGAACCTAAACTTGTCTAAATTCTATTGGATAAGAGTATTGAGACCCATACCCACCTTATCTTCGAAATATATCAATTTGGATCTATTTAAAACCGAACTTGACTTTATAATAAAATAATATTTTTAGTTTTCCCAAAGGTGCCCCTCTCCTCCCTTATAAAAGGGCACCTCCTCCCCCTCTTCCTCACACCACTTTGAGCCTTCATGATCGGCCAAACCCTGCCAATTCCTCCTCTCCACTTCCCTAGAGACATCCTAGAGGTCCTGGTGTTCTTCAAAGACAAATTTTAGTGCCCTAAAAGAAGGTCTCAAAGAAGCACTTCAAAGAAGAGGTAATGTCCGTTACCGATTCTTTCATCTTTATTTCTTCTTCCACTTCTTATTATTTAGTTGTTTCATTATTAAGTAATAACATCAGTGTCACTCATATACTTATATGTTATTATAAGTATTAAACAACCCTATTTCACCATCTATCCATCCTACGGAAAAAGAAATCACCGCGTGTGCGTACGTACAGAATACCGTCTCCACACCGTGGTGTAATCTATTTTCCACCACCACCTTACTTGGATGGGTATAATGGTGTAAATAATGACTATATATGACTATTATAAAGTAATACTAATTCTGAAATAGTATACATACACTCCAATACAATTCCATGATCATAGGAATTATATCATC
Source organism: Viscum album (assembly GCA_963277665.1). Lineage (NCBI taxonomy): Eukaryota > Viridiplantae > Streptophyta > Magnoliopsida > Santalales > Viscaceae > Viscum > Viscum album. The sequence goes on from OY728140.1 coordinate 73,166,694, forward strand.
ACTCATGCGTACGTACGGAATACCGTCTCCACGATGTGATGCGACTTGTTCTACATGATCTTCATTTTGTAATGATTATATAAATGAATTGAATGAATGAATATGATATATATTACACTAATACAATTTTTTAAATGAGGTATCTATAACCTAAAGAGAAGAATAAGAATTTATTCGACAAGACACACATAAGAACAAAAAGTTATAAACACCCGAATAACAAGTAGCAATGAAATATTACTACTAAGAAGCTAAGAATATGACCATATATGATATCATAAAAATAAGTATGATTCTGGATTAAGTCAATAACATTATTTAAATCATTATACAGGAGGTTCGGACACTTACAAAGCAAAACGGACCTAAGGTAAGGGAAATATCACAATCTCATTTTTATCCGAGATTGTTTATACTTTAGTATTTACTGGGGTGTATTTTATCATCCGCATCCATGTTTCCTCAATATGTAATATTATTTCCATTCACCTACAATTTTTTAAATCCTATTTTACCCTTTCTGTGAGTTTTTAGTAAAAAATATGAAAGGAATCTTTTGTCGTTTTTCGTACGAGGTACTTTTTTGACTTTTCCGACAAAAGTAATAGAAGAATGTTTTTTTTAACTTATACGACATGAATGGATTTTTAAAACATTATTTCCAAGAATCTTCCTTTACAAGTTTTCAAGTTTATTTTTAATCAAATTCTTTTAGTTTAAAATTGTAAGACATGTTAAGAAAGGAAAATGTTTTTGAAGTAGAAAGGTTATTTTCCTCAAGAATGGAGTTCAAGTGTTTTATCAAAATTATTTTCCATCTAAGATAATAAAGGGTTCTATTTATATCCCTATTATTACATGGATTTGATTATGTTGTGATGGAAATATTTTTATGAATTATTTTATTTTATATGAATTGTTTTATGATGTAACGATGTTTAGGATTCCCATTTTTATTACATGGGTTATGCAATGATGTATGATTTATGATTTTGTGGCACACATAAGAATGGTATCCTTATGATATGGGTGGGACCTATATCTCCCTCCAATGCATTGGGTAAAGATTTTATATCTCATGAGATAGACATGGATGGAACGGTAGGTTATACCGGTTCAGTGAAACAGGACTGAAACGAGGGTGACTCGGTTCAGAAAGGGACTTTGTCCACTAAGATAGTCTTGGAAATGAGTCTTGACTAACAAGAAATGATTCTCTATGATTATGTGTGTATGCCACAAAGTTTCATGTTTTATGTTATGATTATTGTGATTACATTTCACTGCAATGATTTATCCCATGTTATGAAATTATGATCTCTTTTGCAGCTTAAGATTTCCAAAAGTTATGTGCTTATGTATATGATGTGATTGATATTTCTTTTGTTTACCCTTACTGAGCATTTGAGCTCACCCTTTTGTATGTTTTCTTTCCCCAGGTCAGGAAGAAGGTTATTAAGTAAGATATTCCAAAAGGGACTATAGATATGATGAAATAAATGGGAGATAGTCTAGACGCTTTATGAACCAGTTGTTTATGTTTCCTAGTTTCTAAAGACACTATACCTATACGGTCCTTTCGTGGTTTTGTTATATGTTGTAATAAGTATGCTTCAATTTTAAAGTATTAACAATGTATGTAAAGTATGGGTCGTTATAGTTGGTGTCAGAGGAAAGGTATAGTCAGCCTTTGGAAACTAGTATGTGAAAGCCTTAGTAAGAACCCTAAGGATAAGTCTAAGCATAGAACACAATCTTAGTGTTTTAGAAATTTCCATGAATTACCTAGGATAAGACCTTAAGTGTGAAATTTTATTCGTGATTATGTGGTTTTCCTATTATAATTAGTGTTTCTCACACTATTCTTCTTGGTTTTAGTCAATGGCTGGAACCTGAAGGAATCGTGTTAATGCAGAATGCAACGGGCAATGCAATGATTGTCCCCCTGAGCAACCAAACGTTATGGGAGCTGGAATGAAAAATATTGTAGCCATGCTCACACAACTTTCTCAAGCTATGAATCATGCAGGACTTCCAAACGAGCAAAGAAAGGAGCAAAATTCTGTTGAATCCTTCATGAGACAGCATCCACCTTCTTTTAGCGGGTCTACTGGTCCATTAGTTGCTGAATAATGGATTAGTACTACTGAAAAGATATTTTCAGTTCATCAATGTTCTGAACATGATAAAGTCATCCTAGCAGTGTATCGTTTGGAAGGAGATACTGATCAATGGTGTAATCTTATTAAGAATACGAGGCAAAGGGATGAAATTGAGTCCAGGGAATGGGACGAGTTCAAGAACATATTTTTCAATAAGTACTTCCCTCATATTCTCTGAACAAAGATGGAGAAAGAGTTTCTTGAACTGAAGCAAAAGGATGATGAATCTGTTGGTACCTATGAACCAAATTTTACAAGACTTTCAAGGTACGCTTCTGGTATTATTATCCAACCTGAGAGTAAGATCAATCGATTGTTTAGTGGCTTAAAACCAAGTATTCTAAGGGCGGTAGCCATAAGGGAATTCAATAGCTCTGAGGAAATAGTTCGATGTGCTCTCAAAGTCGAGATGGATATTGGAGTAACCCATCAGTCATATGGGTTTGACAAGAAGAGGAAAATGGAATTCAAAGGAAAATCTAAAGAGCACACTGAAAAGAAGATGAGATTTCCCTTATGCTCAAAGTGTGGAAAGAAAAATGAAGGGAGTTGTCTTAAAGGGACAAGTAAATGTTTCAAATGTGGAAAGGAAGGTCATCGGGCATTTGAATGTCGCGATGATGGGAAGAAGATGTCTAATGATGCAAACAAAGGAAGGGATACACAGAATGAACCTACTACACTTCAATGTTTCCTCTGCAAGGAGATGAGACATTATGCCAATAAATGCCCTAATCCAAGGGTTGATGATGATGTTCGACGTCAAAAAACACTTAAGGCTAAAGACAAAGGAAAGTCACATGCAATTTCTATCAGCGATTTGGAGTACGATAACGATGTGGTGAAAGGTACACATACCATCCACTCTAAAGTAGAAAATGTTTTATTTTATTATGGATCCACCCACTCTTTTATTTATGAAGAATTTTCTAAGGGTATCACCGTATTACCTCAACAATTAGATGTTGAGTTAGCTGTGACAACACCTAATGGCACAACAGTCGCATCAAAAGTTTATAATTCTTCTCCGATCGAATTTTGTGGGAAAGTGCTTCCTGCAAATCTTGTGATCCTTCCTATAGTGGAATTTGATGTGATTCTTGGCATGGATTGGATTTCTTTTTATGGTGCTCATATCAATTGCCAAATAAGGGAAGTCACATTTCATATTCCAGATCAATCTATGATCGTATATCAATGCAAGGATGAACATAACCTTCGAGTGGAAATTTCTTCCATTTTATGGGTATTGATTCCACTAAAAGAAGGTTATTTATATCTAATGGTTGGTGAGAAACTCACGATTAAGAATATGCCCATTGTATGGGAGTTTGATGATTTATTTCTGGAGGAATTACCGGGACTTCCACCAAATCGTGAAGTTGAGTTCTCAATAGAACTCGTACCGGGTGCTTTGCCTATTTCAAAGACACCTTATAGAATGGCCCCAATTGAGTTGCAGGAATTGAAGAAGAAACTCCAAGAGAATCTTGATAAGGGATTCATATTCCCTAGTGCATCACCTTGGGGAGAACCTGTTCTATTTGTTAAGAAGAAAGATGGATCAATGAGACTTTGCATTGATTATTGAGAACTTAACAAGATCATTATCAAGAACAAATATCCTCTCTCGCGCATTGATTACTTATTTGACCAACTACGAGGAGCTCAATACTTTTCCAAGATTGATCTTCGTTCAGGGTATCATCAATTAAGGGTCAAAAGGGAGGATATACCAAATACGGCTTTCCATACAAGGTATGGACACTATGAATTTATAGGGATGCCATTTGGTCTTACTAATGCCCCTACTATCTTCATGGATCTGATGAATAGAGTCTTTAGAGACTATCTTGATCAATTTTTGGTATTCTTTATAGACGATATTCTTGTCTATTCAAAGAGCAAGGAAGAACATGAAGATCACTTGAGAATTATATTGAAGACCCTGAGAAAGGAGAAGATTTATGCCAAATTTACCAAGTGTGAATTTTGGCTTCAAAAAGTTGCATTTTTGTGTCACATAATCTCAAAAGAGGGGATATCTGTGGATCCAGCAAAAACAGAGGTTATCGAAAGATGGTCGAGACCAACAACAGTAACTGAGATCCGAAGTTTTCTTGGTTTGGCTGGATATTATCGAAGTTTTGTGAAATATTTTTCACGATTATCTAATCCACTCACCAAGTTGACTCGAAAAGGAGTTAAGTTTTTCTGGATGGAAGAATGTGAAGAGAATTTCAAGGAGTTGAAAAAAAGGTTATCAAGTGCACATGTGATCACATTGCCTTGTAGTGTAGAAAGGTTTTTGATCTATAGTGATGCATCCAAGAAAGGATTGGGGTGTGTTCTTTTTCAAAATGATATGGTGATAGCATATGCCTCACGATAGTTGAAAATCCATGAGCAAAATTACCCAACACATGATTTGGAGTTAGCTGCCGTAATCTTTGCATTAAAGATTTGGAGGTATTACCTTTATGGTGAAAGGTGTGATATTTATACTGATCATAAAAGTTTAAAGTATATTTTCACACAAAAGGAGCTGAATATGCATCAAAGAAGATGGTTGGAGCTAATTAAGGATTACCACTGCTCAATCCATTACCATCCTGGGAAAGAAAACAAGGTGGCAGATGCATTAAGTCGACAAGACCATGCTAGTTTATCCATGACGAGGATCACATAAGATCCAATATTTATGGATTTACAAAGGATGGATCATGGAATTATAATTGAAGGGGAAATCTTATCTTTCTCAAATTAATGTTCAACCATCTATACATGTGAAGATTAAAGTGGCATAGAAAGAAGATGTCGAGTTACAAAAGAAGGTGAGAAATGTTCCTGAATTCAACCTTCATTGTGATGGGATAATAAAGTTCAGGAATCGGGTTTGTGTTCCTCCCATCCCCGAATTAAAGAAGGAGCTGCTGGATGAGGCTCATAGTTCTTCATTCTCTATTCATCCTGGAAGCACGAAGATGTATAGGGACCTGAAATAGTACTTCTGGTGGGATGGCATGAAAATAGATGTTGCTGAATATGTCTCTCGATGCTTGGTTTGTCAGCAAGTTAAAGCTGAGAGACAGAAGTCTAAGGGGATGTTACAACCATTAGCCATACCCGAATGGAAATGGGAAAACATCACTATGGACTTTGTCACAGGACTACCTAAAACATCCAAATGCAATAATGCTATCTGGGTTATAGTTGATCGTCTTACAAAGTCTGCACACTTCATTTCTATTAGAGAGGATTTCTCTCTGGATCATCTTGCCAGGATATATGTAAAGGAAGTGGTAAGATTTCATGGAGTACCACTTTCTATTATATCTGATCGGGATCCAAGATTTACCTCGAAGTTCTGGCGAAGTCTTCAGCATGCTCTAGATACAGAGTTGAGTTTCAGCACTGCTTATCATCCTCAGACAGACGGTCAGTCTGAGAGAACAATTCAAACACTAGAAGATATGTTGAGAGCTTACTCTATGGATTTCAAAGGTTGTTGGGATCAACACCTAACTTTGGTGGAATTTTCTTATAATAATAGCTTTCACTCCAGTATTCAGATGGCTCCTTATGAAGCTCTCTATGGAAAGAAATGCAGGACTCCAACTTGCTGGGATGAAGTTGGGGAAAGAAAGCTATTAGGACCTGATCTCGTTGATGAAATGGCAGAAAAGGTCAGATCTATTCACCAACACATAAGAGCAGCTCAGAGTCGACAGAAAAGTTATGCCGACAACTGAAGAAAAGACCTAGAGTTTGCAGTGGGTGATAAAGTGTTCTTACGAATATCTCCCTGGAAGAGGGTTATGAGATTTGGAAAGAAGGGGAAGTTGAGCCCTAGATATATCGGTCCTTTAGAAATACTGGATCGTGTTGGGAAGGTAGCTTACCGATTGGTTCTTCCACCGAATCTCTCTCAAGTTCACGATGTGTTCCATGTATCTCTCCTGAGAAAGTATATACCTTATCCTTCACATGTACTCAGCTCAGAAGTTGTACCGCTGGAGCAAGATCTTTCTTATGAAGAACAACCGATAGAGATTCTGGATCGTAGCGAAAAAGTCCTACGAAACAAGACCACTCGATTGGTGAAATTTTTATGGAGGAACCACCAATTATAAGAAGCTACATGGGAGCTTGAGGATATGATGAGGGAGATGTATCCTCATCTGTTTGTTACAAAGTGACGAATTTCGAGGGCGAAATTCATTTTAAGGGGGGTAGAATGTAACACCTGAGACTTTTATGTTATATAAATCATCAAAGGAATCTTTTTCTACACAACACTTTCTTGGCTTCCTTTACACAAAATCTTGATCTTCCTCGATAGCTTGCGTCGTACGCAGTACCGAGTTTCACTAAACAATGATATGCTATTAAAATATTATTAAAACTATCCGTTATGAATAGTAATAACCACTTTTTTAAATTTTAAAAATTTTATTTTTCAAAATGGACTTCATTTTTGGATTCGGAATATCGAAATTAGCCTAGGGTGAAATTTTGGTATTTTTCTGAAAACTTTCAATTTTTGATGAATAGTGAAACCACTAAGTGGTAGTTAAAAAACTGAATTTTTCATAAAACTTAATTTTACCGCTTCTGTGAGTGGAATTTCGAAAATCCGAGAGACACGATTAATATTAAGGACTAAAATGTGGTTTAATGAGATGAAAATAATTTTTGGTGATTAGTAACTTTTTACTTTTTTTACCACGGTTAAAAGTAAATAGGGTAATTAACGGTAAACATGATATTATTATTACCCTAACAGATGTCCTAATTCTATTGTATAAGTGTAATTCAACCAAAAACAAACTTAGGAATAAAATATGACCATTTATTCCCACTCGAATTAGATTAGGGAATTTATTATTAATTTATTTAAAGAAGGGTTAAAATAGTTAAAATCAATGTTTAATAAGTAAATAATTTTTAATATGGGGTTATACATAAGATAAATTCGACTATAAATATTCATTAGAAAGATAAAAATATTTCCTACATAATGGTATTTTATTTGTAATTTTTAGAAATTAAATAATGTAATTTATTTATGACACAAAGATGATGCAGTAATTATCTTATTAATAAAATATTGACATAATTAATGTTATAAACACTAAAATAAATGTAATTTGAGACTTTTTATGAATTCCACTAATTTTCTAGGTTAATATGACATTTTAGTATTTATTTAATTAAATTGGTTAGAACTAATAATTCTGTAATGATTTTCACAAAAATCAATTACTAAATAGTGTCAAAATTGACATAAAATAGTTTTTAAAACAAATATTATATTAGTAATTGTTATTTTATTATTAAAAATCTAAGGTTAGGCCAAATGACTTAGATAAAGTTATATATATTAATAATAAACAACTTGGGGTTCTTTTGGCTGATTATAGTAAGTTTATTAACCTTATTGTGTAAGAACACAAGAAGACACGGTAAAAGTAAACTTATTTAACTTAACGTTAAATCTAAATGATAAGGTTAAAATAGGAACCTAAACTTATCTAAATTATATTGGATGAGATTAGTTCTACCCATACCAACCTTATCTTCGAAATATATCAATTTGGAGCTATTTAAAACCGAACATGAGTTTATAATAAAATAATATTTTTAGTTTTCCCAAAGGTGCCCCTCTCCTCCCTTATAAAAAGGCACCTCCTCCCCCTCTTCCACACACCACTTTGTGCCTTCAATCTCGGCCAACCCCTGCCAATTCCTCCTCTCCACTTCCCTAGAGACATCCTAGGGGTCCTGGTGTTCTTCAAAGACCAATTTTAGTGCCCTAAAAGAAGGTCTCAAAAAAGCACTTCAAAGAAGAGGTAATGTCCGTTACCGATTCTTTCATCATTATTTCTTCTTCCACTTGTTCTTATTTATTTGTGTCATTATGAAGTAATAACATCAGTATCACTCATATAATGATATGTTATTATAAGTATGAAACAACCCTATTTCACCATCTATCCATCCTACGGAAAAAGAAATCACCGCACGTGCGTACGTACAGAATACCGTCTCCACGCCGTGGTGTAATCTATTTTCCACAACCACCTTAATTGGATGGGTATAATGGTGTAAATAATGACTATATATGACTATTATAAAGTAATACTGATTCTAAAATAGTATACATACACTCCAATACAATTCCACGATCATAGGAACGATATAATCACTCGTGCGTGCGTACGGAATACCGTCTCCACGATGTGATGCGACTCGTTCTACATGATATTCATTTCATAATGATTATATAAATGAATTGAAAGAATTAATATGATATATATTACACTAATACCATTCTGTAAATGAGGTATCTATAACCTAAAGATAATAATAAGAATTTATTCGACAAGACACACATAAGAACAAAAAGTTATAAACACCCGAATAACAAGTAGCAATGAAATATTACTACTAAGAAGCTAATAATATGACCATATATGATATCATAAAAATAAGTATTATTCTGGAATAAGTCAATAACATTATTTAAATCATTATACAAGAGGTTCAGACACTTACGAAGCAAAACGGACCTAAGGTAAGGGAAATATCACAATCTCATTTTTATCCGAGATTGTTTATACTTTAGTATTTACTGGGGTGTATTTTATCATCCACATCCATGTTTCCTCATTATGTAATATTATTTACATTCACCTAAAATTTTTTAAATCCAATTTTACCCTTTCAGTGAGTTTTTATAAAAAGATATGAAATGAATCTTTTGTCGTTTTTCGTACGAGGTACTTTTTTGACTTTTCCGACAAAAGTATGAGAAGAATGTTTTTTTTAACTTATACGGCATGAATGGATTTTTAAAACATTATTTCTAAGAATCTTACTTTAAAAGTTTTCAAGTTTATTTTTAATCAACTTCTTTTAGTTTAAAATTGTATGACATGTTAAGAAAGGAAAATGTTTTTGAAGTAGAAAGGATATTTTCCTCAAGAATGGAGTTCAAGTGTTTTATCAAAATTATTTTCCATCTAAGATAATAAAGGGTTCTGTTTCTATCCCTATTATTACATGGATTTGATTATGTTGTTATGGAAATATTTTTATGAATTATTTTATCTTATATGAATTGTTTTATGATGTCACGATGTTTAGGATTCCCATTTTTATTACATGGGTATGCAATGATGTATGATTTATGGTTTTGTGGAACACATAATAATGGTATCATTATGAGATGGGTGGGACCTATATCTTCCTCCAATGCATTGGTTAAAGATTTTATATCTCATGAGATAGACATGGCTAGAATGGTAGGTTATACCGGTTCAGTGAAACAGAACTGAAACGAGGGTGACTCGGTTCAGAAAGGGACTTTGTCCACTAAGATAGTCTTGGAAATGAGTCTTGACTAACAAGAAATGATTCTCTATGATTATGTGTGTATGCCAAAAAGTTTCATGTTTTATGTTATGATTATTGTGATTACATTTCACTACCATGATTTATCTCATGTTATGAAATTATGATCTCTTTTGCAGGTTAAGATTTCCAAAAGTTGTGTGCTTATGTATATGATGTGATTGATATTTCTTTTGTTTACCCTTACTGAGCATTTGAGCTCACCCTTTTGTATGTTTTCTTTCCCCAGGTCAGGAAGAAGGTTATTAAGTAAGATATTCCAAAAGGGACTATATATATGATGAAATAAATGGGAGACAGTCTAGACGCTTTATGAACCAGTTGTTTATGTTTCCCAGTTTCTAAAGGCACTATACCTATACGGTCCTTTAGTGGTTTTGTTATATGTTGTAATAAGTATGCTTCAATTTTGAAGTATTAAAACTGTATGTAAAGTATGGGTCATTATATTACCTTAGGCAGAAGGCACTTCAATGAGTCCTTTTGGTTCAAACCAAAGGAAGTTACCCAAATTAAAGGTAACCATTTCTCTTAACTTATTTTCTTTTATTTTACTTCTCCAGCCCCTAAACTCTTTTTATTCCTTTCTTTTATAATAGCTCCAATATCCTCAATATACTAGGATATTGTTCTGATAAGGATTTGAATTACACTTACACACACCTCCATCTAATGGGTGAAAAACATAATGTTTCTGTGGATGGCATTCTAACGCCTCATGAAACGATGATTGTTCAATTACCTCTTATCGCCTCTCATAGTGCCCATTATGATAGAACTATATTTATATATGATATATATAATTATTATTATGTTTTCTTCATGCTTCTGTATTTTTCTTTTATAGCATACCTTAATGGTTTCCATTATGGTTAAACACAATAATTTCATTTTAGGAAGTGCGGACTACCGCCCCCTCAAAGAGATATGACTCGTTAATACCATATGTGGGACGTATAAAGGATAGAGTTAATGATATTATATATGATATTATAATGTAATTATAATATACCTATGTATCATTATGTGTTAAGTCCATTAAAAAAATAAATAGAAATAAATGTAGTGTTCATGCATACGTACAACTTACCGTCTCCATGAACGGTGCATTTCATTCTTTCCCCAAAATGATATGTACTATTATAAATACATGTATATACTTGATATATATTATATATATGATATCTAAATCATGAATATAATTCTGGATATAAATATCTTTTGACCATGTGAACAACTTGTAACTATAAGGTGTTCATTTTTGACTCAAGTGCCAAATATCGACAAAACGAACGTTATTAACTTAAATGATTACATAATGTTTATAACAAGGAAATAAGTGTTATAAAAGGAATAATAAACTTGAAAAAGGTTCTTAAGAAAGTAAAAATTAACTCTAGTTCATTATTCCGGATATTAAAGAATGAACGGGTCAAGTCGGACACGAGGTAATGGGTTTCTTATCTCACTTCTAATTCCGTGAGATTTCCGTTGTTCACCACTTATTTATTGAATGTGGTGTATTAAGTACTTCCATTTGATATATATTATCATAATTCTCTTTATATTAATGATATTCTATGATTCATTTGGTTGTTATTGACTATTTTGCATATGACTTGATTGATTACAACGAGGTAAGGGTTAATTTCACAGTCTCTTTATTATCTGAGGTTGTTTTTACGTAAGTATCTACTGGGACCTCTTTATCATCCACATCCATGTTTCTTAAAAATGTTTTTCAAAACATTCTTACTATATTATATACTTTGTGTTAAATTCATTTATAACCATGTTTGACTTTTTATAAGATATTTATAAAGAAATCTTTTTGTTGTTTTCCAAACAATGTCTTTTTTTATCCTTTTTGACAAATTTAAGGTAAGAATATTTTTTTAACTTATAAGGTGGGTACATCTATTTTACGTCATTATAACATCATCAAAGATTACCTTACAAGCTTATAATTATATTTTCAAAATAAATGTTTTCATTATAATAATGTGACTCTTAAATGATTTCAAATTAGAAAGAGATATTTGTCTAAAAAGGGTTTTGATTTCATCTATGTCAACATCCTTTGATGGATTTTATGTTTATTTGATGTTGATTTATTATGATACAAAACATCCATATTATATTGAAGGTTTTGTAAAAAAATTTACTATGGATGTGCTATTTTATACCATTAATTGTTTATGGTTAAAGTATTGACATTTTGTATGCTAGTTTTAATATGGATGTTTATGATATGTTTAAACCTTTTCATATGAGGAATGTATTGGAATTAGTAAGTGACAGGTAGAGCCCGCTATAGCTCCTCGATGCATCAGTAGGTCTCATGAGACAACTTGACGTGGAATTGGCTGAGGCCTTTCCCAATTTGAGATATGGTTTTGGCCGAGGCCTTAATCATTTTTAGAAATCTTGGCCGAGGCCTTGACAAAATGTTTCAGAATGTCCAGCATTATACATTCCCTCATTATGAAAATAATATTGACGGTTCATGTGGTCATTCGACTAGTAGAATACCCATGATTATGTTTTATTATGGCATTATTTACTCAGCTCATATTCCTGAAATAAAATTATTCATGTTTATTGTTTGTAAAGGAATTCTGTTTCAATTATTCACCATGCTTAATATTTATGTTATCTTCCACTGTATTGCTTACCCTTACTGAGAATTTGAGCTCACCCGATTCTATGTTTTATTTTTCCCAGGATTCCAAGAAGTGTATTATGATTGATCTGCAGGGTTAAGCTAAAAATAATTATGGCGTTCTCAAAGAACTAATTTTCTTTGTATTGTATGTTAGAAAGTGTAATGTAATGTTCATGTATGCAGTCTATTTTCCAAGACTGCTAAATTGATCAGTCTTTCGAGACTTGATTCCTTGTAATCATTCCAATGTTATGTAATAATGCATCAACTCTGGGTAATTGGGTTCGGGGAATTATAGTTGGTATCAGAGGAAGTTTAGTACAAACCTTGTAAACAAGATTTAGATAAACTCTGATTAGAACACATAACCCTAAGATAGACTTTGAGGATTAGTATAGAAGAACTTCCTAGAATTTTGGTAATGTAGATATTTTGTGATTTTTCCAAGAAATACATCCATGTATGGATACAAGAAGGTAGAGGCGGCTTTGGCATAGATGTACCTAGGGGTAAAACCCAAAAACACCGCTTTGAGCTAGACTCGAACGAGAACTAGTGCATGACAACGGGCCCTGTTGCAGTCTTGTTTACGTCAATCCTAGGGATTATGCTTAGAATAATTCTCGTTTTCTTTACAAACCACTATAAAGGGTTTATGAGTATATATATACTCAATGGAAACATTTTTGTGATTATGGATTATATCCATAAACTATTCAACTTATGTTAGGTATTTTACATGTTTGTAATTATGCATTTTGATTCATAAAATGACCTAGTGTATGCCATTATTTAGAAATAGCGCCAGTGGGAGGAATGAGAACTCCAGAAATATGTATGGTCTAAAGAGTAAGAAGGGTCATATAATTAAGGGTATTAAGCCAACTTTTATAAGGGAAATAGTCTCCAATGTATTCTCAACATATGAAGAAATAATATCATGTGTTAGTAATATAAGTAAATAATTATCTGAGACCTATGGAACTAAAGGAAAGCAAGAGAAGAAAAGGATGGTAGAGAGAAATATGGATAAAAAGAATAGGGGAAAGAAGGATTTCCCCATATTTGATAAATGTGGAAATGATCACCTTGGTAAATGCTTGAAGAAAATGAGAGTTTGTTATAAGTGTGGATAAAAAGGACACCAAGTACATGATTGCAAGGGTAAGAAAAAGTTTTCAAATGTAAAATGCTTCATCTGCAAGGTGTTGAGACACTACGTGAATCAATGTCCCAATCATAAGAGTATACCGCAAATTATGTTATTGGATAATAATCAAGTTATGGTACTCTCAGATGAAGATGAATGACTAGTGTTCTTATTTTGTAATTATAGAATTATTTCATTTGAGTGTTGTATCTAAAGTATACTGGTTATATGAATTATGGTTATAAATAAGTATTGTACTGTAGTACTATTTTAATAAGGATTTGAGATTATATGATTCTAAGAAAAGTGAATTAATAGTAAGCTACACTATTTTAAAAAATACATGGTTGAGAGAAATGTAATCCTTAATATGGCCCGGATAATGAGGTAGTTATTTTGGAATAAGAGATGGTTGATTTGGATAAATTATATTGGATATTCTTGACTACCTTGGAACTGATTAATGATTTGTATATTCCATCATTGTTGGAGTTTAAAACAAATTTGGATAGAAGGAGTATATCCATAATTCTATAAGAAATAAGGGAGCATGAATGTAATCAATAAGGTTTTATGGTAATTCAGGATGTTGCAGTGTTTTAAAAGAATACATGATGAATGTATTCAAATGTTATTACGTGGAAAAAAGTATCTTCATTGTGTTTACCTTCCTTATTAATTTTGGACTATGAGTTTGGACAAAAGTATTTTGGATAAGTCTAATGGTTGGAATGGATTAAGTTTTAAATTGGATACTATTGTTAAGGTTATTTTTGGATTTTTATAAAAAAGACAACACGCAGAACGTGTGAAAACTCGTCACGTCAGACAAAGCTGCGTGAATCGAACCCACAACCATAGTGAAATTGGGATTTATCGCCTACCATTGGACTACGTGAAGTCCCTGGATTGTATAATGTCGTTTATTTTTTTAAAGGGTCTGATAGGTGAATTATAAATTCATTTTTTTCAAACCCTATACAAATAGGATAAATAGAATATATTTTTTTAAGTTCTATTATCTTTTAGAGTGAAAGATGAGTTTTTGGTAGAAATTACTTAAAGGATGGAACTCTAATTGTCAAGAATATATTTTTTCTTCTCTTATTCTATGAATAAATTAATTCATAAAACTTAGGGAAGGGATATTAAAACCAAGAATTCTAGAAGTTTGTTATCATGTTTTTTATTTTTAATTTGAATTTCAAAAATTCATGGGATATAATCAGAAAATGATTTTTAGATAAACAATATATAGTGAACAGAGGAATAAAATAGGTAGTTAAGAGTGTGGCGAAGGAATAACAAACAAGGGAAGAAGATAAATGGATATTTGGGAATATCTTATTTCTATGAAGACCTAGTTTTTTATTTTTTAAAAAGAGTCTATATATTATATTAGATGGAATTCAAGAAATGTGGTTGAATAAGGAAGAAGTAGAATGTTTTTAAGAGATAATTTTTTATTATTGTAACCAATAGGTTCGGTATTGTATTTGTCAAAAAATATATATTGAATTGTTCAAATATATACAAATGATCAATGTGGGTGCGTGTGAGGGATGTGTTTGATCAATGATGATGCCTTATAGAGTGTTTTTGACTATGTCTTATTGGTTGAAAATGTATGTAAGAGTTATTATAAAAATAATGAATAATTTAATATTATGAGTGATTCATGAGTTATGAATGAAGTGTATGAGATAATTAAAAATGTTGAATGGTTTTTTGAATTGGTTTGATAATATCTATAGATAAAACATATTATAAGTAGAATTAATAAATTTGGATAATTTCCAATTATCACCCATAATATATAAAATTATTTTAGAATGGATTATTTAAAAAATTAATTATTCATATAAAATAATTTGAGTTTAACCCAATATTTAATATATTTAGAAGAATTTAAATTTGGAAAATTTCGATATAGAGGATTAAAAATTCATGGCCATCACAATTAAGCCACAAGAGATGCTCTTCCACCTTGAAGGTAGTGGAAAACTCAATAAAATCCATCCTAATAAGAAGTTGGGTAGTAGATATCTAGTTTGGGGTTGGACCTAACTTTTTCTTAGAGAGAGGTAGTGTGGAGTGGCATAAATGGTAGATAGAAATTGGTCATTTAATGGGTGGTGCACAATGTAACAACTCGGCCCCCTTGAAAGCATAGACACCCTGACATAACATGGTGGTTAGGTCCTCATTCACCATGTACCACTAGTTTCCCTAAAGACATATGGTCCCATCCAGTGGGACCACCCACATTCTTGAATGGTTCATCAAATAATTGAATGTCCTCAAAGGCCAACACATGTCATGTCCAGTGCGCTTTTTCCTTACCCATCCTAATCACTACTCTAGGCCAATACATGTCATGTTCTATCCGGTGAGGTACCACCTGTTTCCCCATAGACACATAGTCCCATCCCTTAGGCCCACTCACATTCTTGAAAGAGTTATCAAACCAATGAATATCTCCAAAGACCAACACATGTTCTTTCGAGTGTGCATTTCCTCACTCATACACACCTTAGGAAACTTCCTAGAAGGTCACTAATCATGATCCATATTCCAGGCTAGGCATGCTTAACTGTGGATTTCTAATTAGATAGACTCCCCAAACGAAAGATTCACCTTGTTTTTATGAGTCATATCATTAATCATTTACAATTTAACATTTCAGGGTGTTATAATCCCCCCCATTTATAGAACAACATCCTCATTTTTGACCCACAATATTAACCTAGGTAATGCCACCATACTTAAAGTTATGTTCCTTCTCTGTTAAAAATGTAAAAAAATGGACCCCACTAATATCATAGACACCCTTCTTTTACAAATTTATTGGTTTCTAACCCACCATGTACCATCAGTTTCCCCACAGCCACCCGAATGAGTCATCAAACTGATTAATGTAATTATAGTCCTACACATGTTCTTTCAGCATCATATTTCCCCAAAATCACACACCCATGTAAAAATCCAAAAGGTTAACCCATCCTAATCCCTACTCTAAAATAGTGATGCTTAAATGTGGAGTTCTAATCAGGCAGGCTTCTTGAAAATAATGGTTCACTGTGTTGACTGGGGTAATATCATTTAGTCATTTAACCTTAATCATCCTATGGAGTTACATTGACCCCCCCCCACCCCCCCTCTAACATAAAACACAACATCCTCATTGTAGACACTACATCTCATACCTGGTAGTGCCACTGCACATAAGGCCAGGTTCCTCCTCTGATACAAATGTAACTTCTAAGCCTTGTTGACAGTACATACACCCTTCCTTAAAACGATTGTATAGTCCTAGCCTTATAGGTACCATCAGTTTTCCCATAGACAAGTGGTTCCATCCCTGGGGCACACCCACTTGCATGAATGGGTCATCCGAATAATGAATGTACCCTTTGGACAAAAATTTTCTTTCTAGTGTGTTTTTCATCAGACGCACGCACCCTAGGAAATATTCCAGAAGGTCACCCATATTGATCAATATGCCAGGATAAGAACACATAACTATAGAGTTCTAATCATGTAGGATCTTGAAAACAAAGGTAAAACTTGTTTTCATGGGTCATATAATTTATTCATTTACCCTTTATCATTCTAGGGTGTTATAAAAAGTTATTTCAATATCCTTAACGATCATGTACTAAATAAATATATAGTGGCCTATCATGTTTTTTTCCAATGGGGGACACATTTAATGTGGGAATGATTAATCATTAAAAAAGAGATTTGATTTTAATTAAAATGGTGAAATATCTAATCATCTTATACCTCAGGTGATTGGTATTTTCATGATTATTTGATACAATGGATTTTTACTTTAAAATTATAAAACCAAGATCATTGAAATTTCAGTGCCTTTGTTTGGTTGGAAATGTAACCCCACCATGAGATATATATCTCACTAAAAATGTAGTATAATGTTTCTCTATGGTTTTTGAATCATGACATTAATCCCACTATGAAATTTTTTTTGTTCCATAATAGTTTAGAATTTGAAGGTTTTGGATGAGTTATAGATTGAATGAGTAGACTAGGGGTTCAAAAGAGTTTCTTGTGATTTTTCGAAGTGTGGTTCATTTATTAGTAAGAGTAATTAACAACTTCTGAAGATTAATATTTGTTTTCAATATTATTTTCTTTTCATTATATCGATGGAGAGTTCACCACAATAAACTATACAAGAATAATAAATTAATATTTAAGAAAAATTATTTTTTTGAATAAAATAGTAGAACAATACTAATTTTATACTAATGAAATCACCCAACTAGAGTAGAGGTCATTATATGGGTATCCAGAATCATGCATATTATTTTTATATCATCGTGAAGAAATTAAAAAATAATATAAATCATAAATCGGAATTTATAATTTTTTAAATTCTGGATAATGGATGTCGTAATTTTTGTAGAGATTTGAAGACCGTGATATTTTTTGATTAATAGTTATAAAAGAGGATATTTCTCAATGGTATTTTTGAGAATGTTTTTAATAAATGTAACATAGAAAAAGTTCGTGTATTGAATAATAAATATACAAGTATGATGATTATAGTATTTTAAGATGAATTAATATCCTGAAAAAATTGTAGTAATAATTCTGTGTTTTAAATATGGAAAAAATAACTGAGTGTGATAATATATTATTAATATAAGAATAAAAAATGGTAAATAGTAGATAGGAAGACACATTCCAAAAAAACGTTTTGAGAGAGGGGAAGAAAACCTCATTCATATTAAAAACATTTTTTAAGAGAATAATAAAATTTAAGAGATGATCCAAAGTTCAATTGTTTTGAAATATTATGTGTATCTTGAAGACATGGATAATGTTCAATGTATGATTTCGTATCATTGTATCATCTAATAATTAAACAATAATGGAATAAAATAAATCTAATAATAAATTATTCTCATGAAGAAAAGAGTTGTTTTTTTTTGACAGTGAAAAGGACTAAAACCTCATTATATGGTGTTGATCACATCTATTTTAAAATATAAAAGTGTAGAAAACAAATAGAATAACTATTCCTAAATCTAGAGTTCCTACCAGAAATAGTTCATGATTTCTACGTGTTTAATATAGATACATACATTTTAATAAACTATTGATCTACCTTACTAATGTAGTAATAATAGGGGAAGAAGAATGATTTCCCTAGTTTAAGTATTTCACCCAAATATTTAATAGAATAATAGATAATATCCCTTCCTAGAACATTAAAACATGTCGGTGTGTGCTACATGGATTATCCCTTAGTGAGTAACCCATTAAAACCCTTGTGTTCTTTCAAAATATACATTTTTTCATATATATTCATTATTCAGAGATATTATGATAATGAATAATCATATGAAAGGATGAATGTAGTTATTTATAACATAGTGAAAATAATCTAAGGAGGAAATTGGGGGAATAAAATCCTTATTTGGTTGCCTTCCAATGGATCTCCTGACACCTTTCAGCTGGGAGTCTTCTCAGAACACTCTAAGACTAAAATAGCTTCCTCCATCAATTCATTTTCCTTCTCTGATAACCTAGTCATTATAGGTTTTAGAAGAGAGGAATAGTCTTTATAGTGCATGTATTTCATTATTTTATTATTAGAAGAAATACGCTTATTTTCTTATGTTGATGATATAAAGAAGCATACATAGTCATAGACCTATTTCTTATTATTATTAATTTCAATTCTATAGATAATAGTGCCTTTATCAAACTTACCCACTTTCTATACATACTAAGCTTCTGTCCAATTATCAGGGGGCGTTTCCACAAATTTTATTTATCACTTCATATATCCCAAAAATGGATTAAATGTAAAAAAACTAAAAATAGTACATCCCCATACCAAAACCCACTCTCTTCCCTCCCTCATTCTCTTTGTCATTAAAACCCTTATTCAAAATCTTAAAAAAAAAATTAAGAGCAAATATTAAAAGAGATCCCCACTCAAGATATTATTTGATGACTAGGACTTCAGAAGCATGTGAGTCTAATTTACTATGAGTTGAAATATGATAATTGAATTTTTTATATTTAATATAAATAGGTATATGTATACCCAATTAATCGTTAAAAACATCTAAATGTGGAAAATTTGATGACTCTAATAAGTTATTTGGATTTGTTTCCTCTAGTATAAGGATTCAGCATAACTAGATTTCATGTATCCACCTAAAAAAATAGGGTTTATTAGGTGAGTCATTAGTGAATGGGTCCTATGAATGAAGCATCTATATATGTATATATTTAATGATAATTTTCTAATATAAATAAATTGTGTTGAATTAGAACCATCATGTGATTAAGAACTTATAAGAGGGAATGATGATTTCATCATCTTAGTCAAAATTTACCCATCATTTTCTCTCTCTACCCTAGCCTCATAATCTTACAAATAGATAGGTTTCATGATCTATGTTGTGGGAGAACTGGAATAAATCCTTGAAACACTCTCATGAAAAAACTCTTCATGTTGATTTTCACCTCCTTGAAGAAAACCAATATTTACTTCAAGGCTATATAGACAATTAAATATACCTACACCACTTAAAAAATATCATATTTTGACTCATAGGAATCTAAATTGGACTCTATAGGTGTTCCTAATTGAAAAATTGACCTATTTATTTGAAATGATAAGGAATATGATCATAATATTGAGTATAATTTTCTTTCACGTCCATTATATTGTTAAGAAAAGACTCCTCATCCAACTAAACACCAGAAACACTTTGATGATAATCATCATGATGATGTAATTTCCTATGCTAATTAGTGTCACGGTATATCCATGATTAAAACTAGATCACTTGGTAATACCATTACTCACCCTCAACCAGAATCAACAAAGATTTCATAAGGGCCCTCAGATACACATATAAACACAGATACACACCATATTAGGACCCTTGAAATTTGAATTCCTATAATTAGAAAAAATGAACAGGGAATTACCTATAAGAAAAAAAGAATAGTTTTGTTGTAGAAAGGTAAAGGTATATCAAGATGCTATATCCAAAACACCATGGATTTTTAGTCTTCATTCATATATAGTTTTAACATATAATGAAGTATGTGGAATTTAAGGACTCAAATATATATACTAAATCAAGACCAATCCTTTGAAAAGAGTCCCTATCAATGAAGAAAATGACAATCTACTAAGGACCTAAAATATTGATAATCACAATCTAAATTAATACATATTCTTTATTCATGATTTTATAAAAGTGATCAATATGAGTGAAAAACCTAACTTATATAGTCATGAAAACTAGAGAACAAACCACTTCCAACTCCAATGTACATATTTTATTCACTAATTGATAGTACAAGATACAGATGGACCTTCTGTGAAACATCAATAATGGGAATATCCAAGATCCACTTCCCTAAAGAAAATTAAATAAAAATAAAAAAATCCTTTATAAGATCCATATAAAAAAATCTTGATCAAAGGGTTAATTCCCCTCCCACCTAGAAATAAGAGGGGCCACCAAGTCTTCCAACAATAATTATGGCATCGATTAATTAGTGACACCAAAATTTCCCCAATACAATTATTATAATCAATGTTATTAGAATAAATATGATCTATTTCTTTGACGATCAAAAAATTGATCTTTCCTATAGAACACTGTGGGCATGGATTTATTTAGTCTATATAAGTTTCATAAAATTTCCTGAGATATCAAATTCTATTAAAGAATAGAAGTGATACATACTTTCTCACATTACTCATTGATGTAATATTACTCGGGATGCACTAAATGTATTCTACCCTGCCATGAACATATGTCATCATGATTTTCATCAATACATCAAAGTACATAACTCATAATACTCATTAATAATAATCTTAAAGTCTAAGGATCAATATACTTTTCTATTGGAAGAAACATCCAAAGACACATATAAATATGGATTTCCAACCGACGAGTATTGTTCTTATAATATCCAACACTGTATATTACCAAGGGTAGATACAATGGAAATGTTACTCATAGTTTTTTGAGTATCCAACCTTGTTATCTTGTATCATTTGTTTTCCTCGAATGATATCATTCGGTTGTAGAACATATATTTAATAATAGTATTTTAGCACTTCCATGTTCTCATAATAGCATAGAACTACTAAGACCTTTTAGTGTGACAATTACTTTTATAACATTATCACATACTATGTTACACAAAAGAAAAATAAAGATGTGATAAGTAGTTTATTAATATTTAAAACTATTAATAAAGTTTATCATAAAGTACATAGATGTTGGTTATAGTGAACAAAATCCAACATACTCATAGTTTCACAAGTGAAAATTTTTAATACCCTTTAATCCAGTAGATCTTACATGATACTCATGCTTATTCAAAGAAAGAAATTTAGTTAATGGTATACCACATTCTCTTATATGGGTACTCTGAATAATGTAACTTCCCCCCTTCTATAAACAACCCTCAAGAAGTTATATTTCTAGATAATATTCTTTGTCTGTTGGTGTAACATTGACTCATTTTAAAGTTCCACCACTATAGTATTATCAGAATACAATGTGATAGATTCTTTACTACTAGGTAACACATCAATCTCCTGGAAAAAGATTCATATCCAATTTCCTTCTCTAGCTATATCGGAGCCACTATATACTCAGACTCCACTATAGAATTAGCGCTAATTGGTTGCTTTAAATTCTTCCATCACAAAGCTCCTTTATTAAGATAGAAAACATTTCCTAATTAGGACATTAGATCATTATTATTTGTATAAAAACTAGAATCAGTATAACCCATGAGGACCACCTCTTTGTCTCCTCCACACACTAGGAACATATCCATAGTTATTCTCTGATACTTAAGGATAACCTTAATAGCATACAAATGTTTTTCTCCTGGATCATCTTGGTATATTTTTACCATAATCATTTCATAGTTAAAATCATGTCTAGTAAATAATATAGCATATATGGTTGATCCTATCACTGAAGCATGTGAGATCTTACTCATTCTCTCTTTCTCTTGTTGTGTCTATGGTCACATTTTCTTAGAATGATGTAAACCATGTGATACTAAAACCAATATATTCTTGTATTATTATATACTAATTCTCCTTAGTATCTGGTCAACATAATTTATTTAGCATAGTCCAAGAATCGTATTGGATCTATCACGAATGATCTTGATACCTAGAATATATGTTATTTCCCCAATTTCCTTCATAGAGAAATACTTGTTTAACCAATAATTAACAGACTATAAGAATGGTATTTCATCTCCAATAAGTAATATTTAATCAGAATACACTACTATGATAAATATTGCATTTCCTTTAAACCACTTGTAAACACACGGATCACATTCATTCTTAATGAGACCAAATTATTTTCCAACTTCATTAAATCAAATGTTCCATGACCTATATGATTTCTTCAAGAAATAAATGGATCTCTACAACTTGTAAATCATTTTGGCATCATATTTATTCACCAACTATTATTATTATGTCATATAGACAACATTCTGAGGTTTCCTAGAAAGGAAATATTTTTTGACATCCATCTTTCAAATCTCATAGTCATGGTAAGCTGTTATAGCATGTAGAATTATGATTGATTTAAATATGGAAACTTGTGAAAAGTTTTCATCATAGTCAATTCCTTGATGTTGTTTCAAACCTATATCTAAATAATTTCTTTATAGGTATTTACCTTAACTGAAATTTCTATTTTCCCATTAAATACCCATTTTCACCCAATGGTCTTTACACCAACTAGTGCGACAAAAAATCCCAAACTTTCTTCTGATACGTGGAATACATTTCAGAATTAATTCCTTCTTTCCATATTACACCTTATGATCTCTCTACGACATCTTTGTTGGAGATAGGTTCAACATTTCTAATCAATAATGTTTCAAAATCTTCAGTTATAAGAAAAAAAATATATCTCTGGTTTTGTTACCTCTATTATTCACATACTTTATACTTGTGTTTTAGAAACTACTTCGTTCATGGGGACCTATGAAACCAATTCCAAGACCAAATCTTATATATCTAGAGCATCAACTTCATCAAAGTTAATCTTGGTCCAACTATCATTTTTGAGTATGTGATCCTTCTGAAGAACTATGGATTGTTTAGTAACATTCACTTTCTTTTATAAGGGTTTTTTAGCTAGTATCAATTGTCTTCATTAGGATACCCTATAAAGAAACACTTTGTGAACCAAGATGCTAGTTTATTGACTGAGAGTGTATTATCAAATTCCTCTGAGACCCATACATGTGTATGTGAAAAAACATGTTTCTTTCCACTCTATAATGTAACAAAAATTCTATTTTCCACTTTACCTAGTACTCGGTTTAATATGTACATTGTATTCTGGAATGTATATCCGTAATAGGATAATATAAGATCTTCATGACTCATTATAGTCCTTACCATGTCTAACAATGTATAGCTCCTCCTTTTAGTAACAAAATTTCAATTTGGTGTATAAGGTGGAGTTACTTGATAGAGGATCCCAAACTCCTATAAGAAGTTGATAAACTCTTGGTTTTCATATTCACCACCTTGATCTGATAAAAATTTCTATATCTTTTTCCATGTTGATTCTATAATTCATTATTTAATTCCTCGAATTTCTAAAATGACTCAGACTTATACCTCATCAAGTTGACATAAACATATCTACTCAATTCATAAGTAAAAGTTACGATGTATGAATATCCACCTATTGCTTTTACTAGAATTGGTCCACAAACATCAGTGTGCACCAATCATAGAAGATATTTGGCCTTTTTACCCTTTCCACTGAATGGTATTTTAGTCATTTTTCCTTATAAATAAGGATGAAATCTTTCAAGTGTTTTTATCTAAGATGAGTCCAAAAAACCATTTTGATAGATCTTTTTCAAATGCTTCTCATTTACATGACCATGATGGTAATTCTATTATTGGGTGTTATATGAGTCATGTGAACATGATTTTTATTTATTTATAATACTTGTTTTTCATAAATTAGTACATAATGACCATTATTTTAATGTTCCATAACATAACATATGTTGACCTTATAAAGGAAACAAATTTTATTTTGAAACATGAAAATACACCCATATATATCTAGGAATAGTACAGAAATTATGTTCTTGGTAACTATCGGTATATAATAAAAATCATTTAAAACCAAAATCATTCATGTTTTCAATGAATGTTTTTAGTCACTAATGGATATAGAATCTATACTCGCACTATTACCATATCCCACATTAACATTTCCACTAGAAATCATTCAAAATGTAATTGGTTCAATAATTTGGGTACAGATGTGAGCACCACAAGATGTATTTAATACCCAATGTGTATATATTGAAATATTACACTAAATAATGAACACACATTTTGTTTCACTTATCTTTTCGATGCAGTTCCTCTTTCAGTGGCATGGATTTCCACATGTAAAACAAAATGTCTCCAATTCCTTTCCAATCCTCTAAATCATTTTCTTCTTAGAAGGATGATGCTCATCCTCTTTAGATTTATTTTAAATCTTGGACCCCTTCAACTTTCTCTTACATTTCATATTCACCATAAGGACCATGGTTTTATCACTCCCCATGTCCTTATCCACTTGTAAAATCAATGTAAGAAGGTCCCAAAGAATCTTCTCATTATTTATCATATTTTAATTGAAAATAAGACTAGTGAAGGTCATGAGTGAGGGGATGGAGACCCAACGCACGCCACCGTAGCGATACCTGACACGAAGCCTCAACCCTAACCCTAATGTGAGCCGATCTTTTACATATGTGGTTGCCAGTAAAATAGGGGAATGCACTTCTCATGTAGATGCTCTTCCTAGAGCTCAGGTTAAACCAGAACTATTTTGACATAGAGGTCAACCTGCAATTTCATTTACGGAAGATGAGGTAAACCTTTTAGCCTCTGATCTACGGCATGTTCTAGTTCGTAAATTCTTAAAGCATCGGCCTTATTTAAAGTTTTTTCGAACATCTATAGAAGAAATTGGTTTTACAGGTTTTAATTTGGGTCTCCTTAATTCATCACATATTTTATTATGCTTGAGATCTGATGAGGATTATTACCAACTTTGGGTGAAGAGGTCCTGGTCATTCGGGAGATGTTTGCATGAAAATATTAAAATGGACGCCTCAATTTGACCCATATGTGGAATCGCCAATAGTCCCTATCTAGGTTAATGTACCTGATCTACCATTACACCTGTCTAAGCAAGAGGCTCAATTTCTTATTGCAAGACTTATTGGCACTCTTGTGAAGCTCGATTTAGCAACAAATTTTTTGTCCAGACCTTATTTTGATAGAATTTTTATTGAAATAGATGTTTCCCAGCATTGGCTAGATCAAATTTGGAAACAAAGTGGGAATTTCGATTTTTCTCAGTAGGTTGTTTATAAATGATTACCTGATTACTGTCAGAACTATTTTAGGCTTGGTCACTCCTTGAACAATTGTAAAAAGGACTCCATTCAACCTAAAAATTGGGAAAATGTTTGGATTGAAAAAGGAAAACAAAACCACAAGGAAAAAGATGGCCCTTCATACTTGCATAAAAATGGTTTAGATCCTATATCAAATGATGATTTTAATAATAGACTTGTTGAGAAAAATAAAATATCTGATTTTTCAAATGCTGTGATGGATTCCACTACATCTCCATCTACCTGCAAAGATGATATAGATAGAATCAAACAAGTTTATTCTTTGCAGACAGCTAATCAAGGGGCTTATGTTCCACCTATCCTGGTTAAAGAACCTACTACTATGACTATTAATATGCCCCATAGTCCTAACCATCCTATTGTGGATATTCCAAGAGATAAAAAGCATGATGATTCTCAGGAGGAAGTTGCTAATGAGGAATGTGATAGATCTAAAAGTAGTCTCACATCTAAGGAAGAAGAGGATAAATATGCACATATGTAGGAAGAGTATTTGAGAACTAGAGCGAGAAAAGGAAAACCCCTAATAGTGGATGCGGATGGATTTATCACCCCTAATCCAAAAAAATTGAGGAAACATAACGATTACTCCCAATTGGAAAGAACTATAGTCACACAATCATTGGATACATAAAGAAGGGAAGTTTATTCCCTGGAAACATCTCAACAATTAGAGGGAAAGCAACACGAGGAAGGAGTAGAAAAGTAGAATGTTCATGATTGTGAAGACGTTGATTATTCAGATAAAATTAGAGATGAAATTTTATTTAAATCTTTTAGGAAATGGTATATTTCAAGGAACACCTATTTAGCTATCAAGAAAGACATTTTTAATTATAGAATCAGGAAGAATTTAAAAAAAAACTGCTTAATGCCTCTTGGATGGTGTTATGATTCCTATATTGCAGGATTTATCTACATACTTTTTGTTTATCAGTCTTTCTTGTTGTGATTTTTTGCTGATTTTGTAAGGAGGTTTTATCATGCTTGTTTCCTGGTTTAAGTGTTACGTTATCTCTTATTTTCTATTTTTACAATGCTGGTCTGAAACTGATATTGGTTGCTGGAGTTTTCAATTTCTGCTTCTGCTTGATGTTGGGTCATTTTTAATGGATATTTTCATCTTCCCCTTGCTGCTACCTCTCTGTTTTTTCCTATTATATGGAGCATTGTTGTAATTTGGCACGATGATACTCTTTGGCTGCTTGGACTGATCTGCTTCTCTATCACAACATGGTGCTTTTATCTCTGCTCCCTCTCTGATATTGCTGATATGGAACCCCTGTGTTTGCACGCTCCTGGAAGCTGCTGGCTGAATCTGCAGTTTTAATTTCCTAGAGCCTTTTGATTTTGTATACCAGGTTCTTTAAAGATTCAATTATGTTTGTTTGTTTTCTTGTTTTCAGATGGTGTAAGGTCATTGCACCTCAAAACTTAATTTTAAACTTATCATTTAATCCTTATGACGTCTATGCATTCTATGGACCCAATAATCTTGACTACATGTGGAACAACTGATGTAGACTCTCCAATAATACTTATAAACAATAAATTAGAGATCTCCTAACTCTCTTATCTATAATTCTATTGATAGATATCTAAAGGTAAGACATCATGTTATATGCATCCATGTCCTCATATTACTTCAAAATATCATTGGACATGGATTATAGCGTGAAACATTGAAAGTATTTGGAATCATTTAGCTTTTTCTCATAGATCTATGACTCTTCATCACATGCCTCATTACTAGGTGCATCAAGAATAAGTTCTTATAGCACATACACATTATTTTCTTATAGAAGGATAATTCATAATATCCTTTTCCACTCTTGGAAATTTGTTTCGTTGATAAGGTTATCCATCACATTTATGGATCACAGTGATATGTTTGAAGTTGTTTTAATGTTGTTTCTACAATATAAGATAATCATAATTTTAGAACATTATTTGATAAAATTTAGACAAATAAATAAATATTATATTTTTAATATCCCACTATTTTATAGAATCCCAATAGACATCACCATTGGATTTGGATTATCCTATTTCTTGGACAATATAGTCGCATGGATACATATTCCCCTTCCCATTGCCCCAACATTGGTTGGTCAAGAAACATGAATGATTTTTGGAAGCCATTCCAAATTCCAACCTCATTGACTCATAGTTCTTTGATATACTGAGTGGAATCCCCAATCCTAAAATATTTAAGTTGGATTTTATCAGCCCTTGCCTCTTAGTTATGAAAAGTATAGCATTGGAAGTTAACCCTTGATGTTACTTAAGTAAATTCAACCCAAAATATCAAGTTATATTTCCTTTATAATTTAAAGCACCCCAACTTTTGTTGGTCAAGCAGTTTGAACTATGGTTTGATTTTAACTGAGTTAGTGGAAATCTATACCGATTTAATATATATTATTGAGGGATTTTATCCTTTTCTGCACAAATTGGAAATTATTATATTTATTTCATGCTTGTTAATATTATGTGGATTTACTTATGTGATTATCCATGTCTTAAATAACATTTACTCATAAGACAATTTATTTTAATTATATCTTTCAAGGTCATTAATTTAAATAATTCTTGTGATCATGACAAAACAACCATAATTAAATAACCATGCAGCTTTAAAGAAATAAAATAATAACGATGTATAATCATTAGCTTTTACTAATGGTTACTTTATATAGCAGTTGATAAACTAACCATTTTCCTAGTGTAAAATCACCTTGAACCAATTAAGGTCCACGTTACATCTTTCCAGTTTTCCACCTATGTACCCTTATTGGGGTTGTTTTATCTCAACTCCAAACTTGTACTCCTTCCACTAGCTTGATATCTCCATCCATTACATATTATTTTACTCACATGAAGGTGAGATAGACAAGGTTTTACATAAAATAAACCATGGGTGCACATGCCCTTACATAATAAGAGAAGAGAAGGAATGTAAGATGATAATTTAATTTAATTATAAATTAAAAGGAAACAAATATCATACATAGGTCTGGTATATGATCATGATCATTCACATTCATAAAACAAATTATGAATTTAATAATACTAACTTTCAATTCTAAATCATTAAAATTTAAGATAAATTTTCCTCAAATAAATTATTTATCTTCTTTAAGTAATAATTTCTTTTATCTTAATTATCATTGATGTTATTAATATTCTCATGACTTATTATATATTCCCTTTACTGATTTTATATAAAATTTGCATAATTTGTGCGAAATATTAATGTTTTAATAATAAGTATAATTTTTAAGGATTTTTAGAAGTAGTCCAATTGAGTCAGTTTACTATGTTATTTATAACTCTCCCCCTAATGATCCAAATTGTGTGTTTCTTGTTTTTTAGTATTTCTAATTCAATATAGAACATTTCATTATAAGTGATCATGGTCCAATCCTTCCATTTGAAGGATCACATGGACCACACAAGATGACCCATAGAATTTGTGAAGAAACTGGACCATCAATGATGATTGAGTTACTAGTCTAAATCATGAGGCCCAAATTTTATGAAACTCTACCATATGTTCGTGATTATACAAACGAATCACGGATAGAATGTTCAGGGCCCAACTCCAATAAAAAGATGCCCAAATGAAGCTTTTAAGTCTAGCCCATCATTCTGGATGGGAATTACAATCCGGAAACTAAGCATGACATATCTCATGATGTAATACTCAAATATAGCTGAGGTTTTTTAGTGTGAAAGAGGAGATATAGGTGGCCGACTTTGTTGAAGAAATCATTCGGATTTGAAGGCATCTTCCTATTCAAAAACCCTTTCACATTTTGGACATCAAAAATATTGGATTGAAATGGACAAATTATATTTGTTTAATCAACCGGCCATAACTTTGGATCCATATGTCCAAATGACTCCACATTTTTAGAGAGGTCGGCCAATGTTATTATATACAACTTTGAAGAATGATCTATCTTGAGATTCAGCTGTCGGAATAGCCAACATGGAGATTCAACTGTAGGGACATATTGGTAATGAAAACAGTCCACTTCCTTGGGCTATAAATGTATCTCCCTCCTCTTTTTCAAAGGGGTTGGAATTTCAGAAGAGGGGAGCATCAATTGGAATGAAACAATCCTTGAAAAAGGCTTGGGAGGACCTACCATACTCATTTTTCACTCGATATACCTTTCCTCCTCTCTTTGTTTCCTTTAACTTTTGTGTTGTTCTTCGTTTGTAATCTTATAAGTTTGTGTTTTGTAATTCTGTTTTAATGAATGTTTCTTCTTCAATATCTATTATTCTCATACACCTTCTGTTGTTTAATATTAATGTTCTTAAAATTGTTTAAATACAGTTGAATCCCCTTCCCTTCTATTGCTTCCTCATTAAATCGAAAGTATGTTTTTTTAATTCTCATCATTGTTCGTGTGTGTGAGTTCAACGTACCACTCTTTTCCTATACCTTTATTTTTCTTCTCTTGTAAATTCATCATCATAAATATTTAAACCATATTAATATTAATATCAATGGATGAGTAAATATATTTTTTGGGTGACTCAAAATTTAGGGATGTTAAGAGATTGAGAGTATTTTCTCGATGAATATTATTTAATTTAACATTGTGTATGTTGGACTTAACATGTCATGGATTAATGACTTGTTTTTTTTAACATGCGGTTTCCATGGATCATTGGAACCATAAATAAAATACCATCAACAATCTCTAATTGATATTAGAACACTAAGTTATGTTAAGTCTTGGATTAAAGCCTTAACACTTAGTAACTCCTATCAACATTATCTTGCAAAGTGGGTGTTAAATTAACAACAATATAAAGCAAAGCTCCAGGATATCACAAGCTTAACTCCCTAAAAATGAACTCACCCCAATATTTATCAAATTGTTAAATCAGACACCAATCATTAATCACTTCATTTAAGCTCTAAAAACAAACCCCCCAATCAGAATACAATCAACTAAAAACAAATGACTACTACAAAGTATCATCGCCGAGGATTCGACCCGAGTACTTCTATACACATTCGCAGAGCACCGAAACCTTGATCGGTCGATTGGTGACAATCGGACGTGCGTTTCAAATGGCTCCATTTCTAGGGATGGTGCTTTATGTAGTCATTAGTTTCTGGTTATTGTAAAAAAAATCAAAAAAACCAAATATAAATAAAAATTGAAAAAAAATACAAAGAAAAACCCGTCTTTTTCTTTCTTCAAAAGTATCTATGAATGCCCTGCATCCTCCCAAACAATCCCTCAGATTTTTTGACCCTGAAATTGAGCAAACACTTCACCAACTTAGGAGGACCATAAGAGATAATCAAATAATTAATGAACCATTCCTTGTCCAACCAATTGAATTAGATATGGCCAATCCTAGGGAAAAACAATAAATGAACTTGCTACCCCTAATATAAATTACCAACCACTTGGTATTAAATATCCAAACATAGAAGCTGACTTCGAACTCAAATCAGGTTTGATTCATCTTCTCCCTCATTTCCACTGGCTAGCCGGTGAGAATCCACAACTCCACCAAATGGAGTTCTAAGTAGTGTACTCTACCATGAATCCTCAAGGGGTTTCTGAGGAAAAATTCAAAATTCAAGCATTCCCTTTCTCTCGAGCTGACACTGCTAAGTCATGGCTTTACTACCTACCTCCTGGGTCCATAACCACATGGAATGACACAAAGCGACTCTTCTTGGAGAAATTATTTCCTGCTTCTCGTACTGCTTCTATCCAAAAGGAAATAAGTGGTATCCATTAGTTCCCAAGTGAATCACTCCATGAGTACTGGGAGAGGTTCAAAAAGCTTATTGTAACCTTCCCACACCACCAAATCCCTGACCAACTCTTGATTCAATACTTCTATGTGGGGTTATTGGCTATAGAGATAACCCTCATTAATGCCTCAAGTGGCAGTGCTCTAGTTGATAAAACACCCATAGCTGCAAGAGATCTCATAAGTAACATGGATGCAAACACACAAAAATTCAATACTCAAGCACGTGATCAAGTTAAACAAGCCCAAGATAATCAATCAATTGAGTCGAATAAGATGATCGAGTGGATGAGTGAACTTACAGGTCTTGTTTGAAAACTATTTGTGGCATCCAAAGCCCCAACCTCATCTTCTCCACAATCAATGTTTCCTGGAACTATCAAGAACTATGGAATCTGCAACTCTTCATCTCCTCCAGCTGACACATGTCCACAACTTCAAGAGGATCAATCTAATTCATCTGGACAAATGGAGATCAATGCAGCATATTCTCAGAAGAACCCCAACCCTCGACTATCAGTTCAGTTTGTTAGAAACTTAAACCAACCCCATTCTGAGCCTTTATCTTCTACATATAACCCTAACTTGAGGTATGGTAATCCCATCTCTCATCCCCCTCAATTCCCTCCTCAAAACCCAAACCAGTTTCAATATGGTCAAGGTGTTGGTAACTTCCAACAACCTTATCCTTTTATTCCACAACCTCAAAGGAACAATCCTCCTCCTGGATTCCATTATCCTAGTGATCCTTCCCAATTCCAAAACCAATACAATCGCTTTCCCAAGAACCACAATCTAGGTAATCCCAATCCGAGACAAGCCTATTCTTACAAGAAACCATGGGAAAGTGTAGTGGAATATCTTGCCTCTTTCACCCATTCCAGCCTCAAGAACATTGAAACCCGAATAGGTCAACTTGCATCCCACCTTAGTCAGTCGAAACCATCCAATTCTTCCCAACTTCCAGCTCAACCATTACCCAACCCCAAGGGTAATGTAAGTTCAATTGCACTTAGATCAGGAAAGAAAATTGTTATACCTCAAGATAAGTCATATAAACCACCTTTAAATGTTTACATAGAAAATGAAATGAAAAGGAAACTTGAAAAGGAACCTAAAACCATTCCCTAAACTCCTTAAATTCCACATAGGAAGCCAATTCCCTTTCCACAAGCTGTTTCTAAGCCAAAGAAGTCCTTTGAACCCGATTCTGAAATGATCGACATGTTTAGACGTGTTAAAGTCAGCATTCCCCTCTTAGATTCCATAAAACAAATTCCTAAGTATGCCAAGTTTCTCGAGGATTTGTGTACCCACAAGAGGCAACTTAAGACCTTTGAAAATGTGTCCACCCAGCTGTCTATTCCCATAAAGTGCAAGGATCCAGGGACCTTTACAGTCCCATGCCAAATTGGAAGTTCCAACTTTGATGATGCACTCATAGACCTAGGAGCCTCAATTAATTTCATTCCCAAATCCATATTCTCAAACCTTGGTCTAGGTCTCTTACATCCAACGGGTGTTGTCATTCAATTAGTCAATCGAAGCACAGCCATTCCTGAGGGAATAATTGAGGATGTCCTTGTCTGAGTCAATGATCTTATCATCCCTGCTGATTTCTATGTCCTTGACATGGAAGGTGAGGCGAACTCTTCTCGATCTCCCATAATTCTATTAAGACCATTACTCATGACTACGAGCACCAAGATTGATGCCCATTCAGGTATCTTATCTATGGAATTTGGTGACTAACTGGTCAAGTTCAACATTTTCCAAGCCATGCGATACCCATCTGAGGATCACTCTGAATTCTCAATCCATGCTTCTGAGGACACTTCTAAGAGTCAATCGAACCCAAATCCACCATGTTCTTTATGTTCTAATGAAAAAGGATATTGTGAAATCTGCACCATGATTAACAAAGTCATAAATGGTGAATTTGATATGGACATTTCATTCATAGAATCTATCAATCTAGAGGATCTTGAAAACTCTCTTGAATCCCAAATCAACTCTGATATCTACTGTGCCACCTTGGACAGTATTAAGGAAAATGAATCCGAAGCAACTTAAGTCCCATCTTCCATTTGTGAGTTGTCTAACCCAAAAATGAAAGAGGAGACTGATCTAAAACCTCTTCCTGAACACCTAAAATATGCATTCCTTTTCAGTGATCACTCATATAATGTCATTATCTCTGCTTCACATACTGAAACCGAAGAGTCCAAACTTGTTCAGGTGTTAGAGGAAAACAAAAAGGCCTTAGGGTGGACCCTAGATGACATACCAGGAATCAAACCTTCTCTTTTCATGCATCACATCCATCTTGAAGAATCATCCAAACCAATTAGACAACCACAAAGAAGACTCAATCCACTCATCCTTGAGGTAGTTAGGGAAGATATCACTAAGCTTCTTCAAGCTGGTATTATCTACCCAATTTCTGATAGTGAATGGGATAGTCTAATTCAAGTTGTACCTAAGAAGGGTGGGATAACTGTTTTCATAAATGAACATGGGGAGGTAGTCAAAACTTGAGTAAAAAACAAATGGTGTGTGTGCATCCACTATAGGAAATTGAATGTTGAAACAAGAAAAGATCACTACCATATTCCATTTCTTGATCAAATGCAGGAATGATTAGCTGGAATGTCACACTATTTTGTTCTTGATGGATACACTGGCTACTTCCAAATCCCAATCGCACCTCAAGACCAAGAAAATACTCATTTCACATGCCCCTTTGGAACATATGCATATAGAAGAATGCCTTTTGGCCTTTTTAATGCTCCTGCAACATTATAGAGGTGTATGATGAGTATCTTTTCTGAATTCATTGAACACTGCATGGAAGTCTTCATGAATGAATTCACCATTTATGGTGAGTCATTTGAATCTTGTTTGAATTCACTCTCTCTAGTCCTCCAAAAGTGTGTCAAGTGCGACCTTATGTTAAATTTTTAAAAATTTCACTTTATGGTTAAAAATGAGATTGTTATAGGGCACATAGTTTTAAAATATTGTATTGAAGTCAATCCTGCCAAAATTAGAGTGATCCAATCACTTCTTCAACCCACTTCTGTTTGATACATCCGTTCATTTCTCGGTCAAGTTGGTTTCAATAGGAGATTCATTCATAAAATTAATAAAATTTCCCTCCCACTCACTCGGTTTCTCCAAAATGATGTCACTTTCCATTTATATGAGGTTTGCAACAGAGCCTTTGTTGAACTCAAAACTGCTCTAACATTTTTCCCAATAATCCAACCACCAGATTGGTCTTTACCCTTTGAGTTGATGTGTGATGCTTCTGATAGAGTCGTTGGGGTTGTTCTTGGTCAACTAAGGGAAAATATGCTTCATGTCATCTATTATGCCTCAAAAACATTGGATGAAACTCAATCTCACCACACTATCACTAAAAAGGAACATTTAGCAGTCGTTTTTTCCTTGGATAAATTCCAGCCCAATCTATTAGGTGACAAAATCATCATCATCACAGACCATTCTGCTATAAAGTTCTTACTCAAGAAATGTGATTCCAAACTGAGGCTAATAAGCTGGATCCTAATGCTCCAAGAGTTTTACCTTGAAATCAAAAATAGACCAGGAAAAGAAAACCCTGTGGCTGATCACATGAGTACAATTTCTAATTATTCTCATTCTGAAATCATCTATCCTGAATTCCCTACTGATCACCTTTCATCTCTCACTCCAAAAATACCATGGTATGCCCCAATTGTAAATTACTTGGTTTCTGGTGTTTTTACTAAAAAGTTTTCGAAAGAAAAAAAAATTAAGTTGAAAAGTGATTCAAAATAATATTTTTGGGGAGAAAATAAAATTTGGAAAACTGAGGATGACATGGTAATAAAGAGATGTGTCAATGAAAATGAACATTCTTCTATATTATAATTATATCACTCACTTCCCGGAGGTGGCCACTTTGGACCACAAAGGACCTCCCGAAAGGTCCTAGACTCTAGATTCTTCTGGCCTTCACTCTTAAAGTACTCACACGAGTTTTTTTAATCATGTCCCACTTGCCAAAAGTTTAGCATAATTTCAAAGAGAAATGAAATGCCCCAAAGGACTTTAATTTTCTGTGAGATCTTCGATGTTTGGGGTATCAATTTCATGGGACCATTTCCCCCTTCCAATGGATTCTCATACATCCTTCTTACGGTTGATTATGTTTCTAGGTGGGTCGAGGCTAAACCCACTAGAAAGGATGATTCACATACTATTAGTGAGTTCTTAAAGACACACATCTTCCACCGTTTTGTCACACCACGTTCTTTGATAAGTGACATAGAAACCCATCTTTATAATAGAACCATGGAATCTCTTTTGAAAAAGAATGGGGTTGTACATAAAACTTCAACTTTATATCACCCCCAAACAAATGGAGTGGTTGAACTTTCTAATAGAGAAGTGAAAAGAGTTCTTGATAGAATTGTAAAACCCACCAGAAAAGGATGGCATTAAAGACTTGGTGAAACACATTGGGCTTATCGAACTGCCTATAAAACACCCATTAGGATGTCTCCTTTTAGGCTAGTTTTTGGTAAAGCATGTCATCTACCAGTTGAAAACCAATATAAGTCTTTTTGGGCTGTGAAAACCTATAATTTTGATTGCGAAAAATTTGGTGAAGAATGATTGTTGCAATTGGTTGAACTAGAGTAGCTTCGACTTGAATCCTATAAGAATTTTAATCTGTACAAAGAAAAGTCTAAGGTACTCCATGACAAACACATCCCGAGAAAGGTATTCCATGAAGTTGAAAAGGTAATTCTCTTCAATTCTCGATTTCAGCTTCACCCATTTAAGCTTAATTCTCATTGGGAAGGTCCTTTTATTATTACTAATGTTTACCCATTTTGTGCAGTGCAAGTCCAAGACCCCTCTTCCAAAAGAACATTCACGGTTAATGGACATCAGTTAAAGCATCACCATAAGAGGACACACAATCCTGGATCAAAATCAACTTCCACGGGATTCCCAACTTCACCAGTCAACCTACCACTAGATGGAGATGGCAACCATACAAATCCAAACCAGGGGGCACCTCTTTCCCTTTAACTCTCTTTATCTCTTCCTCTCTCTCACTCTTTCTTCTTTTTCCTATGTATTTAATTTTTTTACAAAATTCTTCATCAAACCTTTTTCTTTTTCTCTTTCTCTTCCTTGTGGGTGTGTATTTTAAAGAACACTAAAAAACATAAAAAAATAAAAATATGTAAAAAAAAGTAAAAGAGTCATACTTACTCACCTTCAATTTTAAAATTTTGTCCAACCATTTTGTGGAGTCAAAAGAAATGGTTTCATCTCAAAAATTGTTTATTTTCATGATGAATTTTGATAAAGCATTTTTTTCAAAATTAACAAATTTTGAATGCTCAATTTTTTATTTGGAAAATGCTTTTCCCAAACTGCGAGGAACAACATTTGCTTTCATGCCAAGGACACCTCTGTCCATCATTTCAAAATGTGTGTTTTCACCCCCATTTGCGAGTCTTGAGTTTTTGGACCTTCGTACTGAATTTCCTACTTTAGTGTGCATTAATATGATAGATGCTTTTTTTGAACCACATGAGAATCACAATAGCCAAATAGCCTTTCATTTATCTTAAATTAATCCTCCTTTTTCAAGCCCCTTCGATCCTATGAAAACATTTTTTT
The DNA here is from genome assembly GCA_963277665.1 of Viscum album. Classification (NCBI taxonomy): domain Eukaryota; kingdom Viridiplantae; phylum Streptophyta; class Magnoliopsida; order Santalales; family Viscaceae; genus Viscum; species Viscum album. The sequence continues at coordinate 73,204,069 of OY728140.1, forward strand.
TGACAGCCACATTACAAGCCCAATACCTTTTCCCACCCAATTTCAACATGGATTTTCAATGTATAATTTTTATAAAATTTAATTATGGGGGATGGATTTCATTATAGGTAACCTTTCTTGATTTCACCATGTTATTATATTCTTGAGGGAAATCATCTATTTCAGTGTGGGGGAGAGGTCGTCACTCAGTGTGTTTTGGGGAATGTAATGTACTTTCATTTATGTAGTTTTGTAAATGTTATTGACAAGTGTTCAAAAAAATCAAAAAAAAATCAAAAAAAAAGAGAACAAAAAACACTAATTGGGTTGTTTCTTGGGTATGTCCAAAATCACACTTCCTCAACCTTTTATCTTGTTATAGATATTACAATTAGTGTCGTGAGTAGATCAATCGTGGGTTTGGATATGAGTGTGAGATCTTTTCCAAGTTCAACTTTCGAAAAAATGAAAAAAAAGAACACTTGCATTATATTCTTATGTAATTGGGAGAAGTTTTGTGGTTTGTAAATATTTCATCTTCTCATCCCGTTCAAATTTTCTTCCTCTATTGTGTCTTTCTTCACACAATCATTCGCTTGTAAATATGTGTTTTCATTTCCTTCCATGTTTTATTTTACAAAATTGTTCATTGCTTTTTCTATGTTGGTGTTTTAACCATATTCTTATCTCTTTTAGACATTATATTCCTACTGTCCCATAGCCACAGAAAATCCCCTTAAAAATACCTCTTGATTCTTGTGCACTTTGGATAGGTATTGGAAGCTGAGAGCTCTTTCAAACTCTAATATTTTAACTTTTGGTTGGTGAAAGAGTGAACCTCCACAAATGAATTTTATCATCTTGAGAGGTGTGAGTGTTGAGTGTCCACATTTTACATTTCTAAATTTTATCATGAAAAAATGAATTAGTTTTGGAACATTTTTTCTGTAACAACTTGTGGTGGAATTCAAAATGGATGAGTGAAATAGTCTAAACCTCCCCTGATTGGAGAAAACAAAATTTTAATATTTGTTAGTGAGTGAAAATGATTTTGTCATGTTTTTATATTTGTTGTGCATGAGGACATGAACAAGATTAAGTGTGTGGGATTTGATGTTATTAATATTTTCATGGCTTATTATATACTCCCTTTACTGATTTTATATTAAATGGGCATAATTTGTGTGAAATATTAATGTTTTAATACTAAGTATAATTTTTGATCATTTTTAGAAGTAGTCCAATTGAGTCAGTTTACTATTTTATCTATACCTATCCCCATAAATATCCAAATTGTGTGGTTATTGTTTTTTAGGATTCCTAATTCAATATAAAACATTTCATTAGAAGGGATCATGGGCCAATTCTTCCATTTGAAGGACCACATGGACCACACAAGATGACCCAAAGAATTTCTGAAGAAACTGGACCATCCATGATGATTGAGTTACTAGTCTAAATCCCAAAGTCCAAATTTTATGAAACTATACCATATGTTCTTGATTATCCAAAAGCATCATGGATAAAAATTCCAGGGTCCAACTCCATGAAAAAGGGCCCAAAAGAAGCATTTAAATCTATCCCACCATTCCGGCCGGGAATTAAAATCAGGAAACTATTCATGGCATATCTCTTGATGTAATCATCAAATAGAGCTGAGATTTTGTAGTGTGAAAGAGAATATATAGGAGGAAGCCTTTTTTGAATAAATTATTTTTCTTTGAAGGAATATTCCTATTCAAAAACCCTTTCACATGTTGGACTTCAAAAATATTGGATTGAAATTGACAGATTAAATTTGTTTAATCAACCGTCCATAACATTGGCTCCATAGGTCCAAATGACTCAAACTGTTGAGAGAGTTTGGCCAAAATTATTAAATACATATTTGAAGAAGGAGATATCTCGATATTTGGATGTCTGAATAGCCAAATTGGCGATGAAATTGGAGGGACATATTGGGAATGAAAACAGTCCACTTCCTTGGGCTATAAATGCATCCCCCTCCTCTCCTTCAAAGGGGTTGGAATTTCATAATACTGGAGCATAAATTTTCATGGCCAAAGCCTTTAAAAAGGATTGTGAGGACCTTCCATACTAAAATTTTCACTTGAGATACCTTTCCTCCTCTCTTTGTTTCCTTTCACTATTGTGTTGTTATTCATTTGTAATCATGTAAGTTTGTGTTTTGTAATTCTGTTTTAATGCAAGTTTCTTATTCAATATCTCTTATTCTCATCCACCTTCTATAGTTTAATATTAATTTTCTTAAAATATTTTAAATACAGTTAAATTACCTTCCCTTATTTTACTTCCACATTCAATCGAAAGTCTGTTTTTTTTAATTCTCATCATTGTTCGTGTGTGTGAGTTTGGCGTACCACTCTTTTATTATCCCTTTCCTTTTCTTCTCTTGTTAAATCATCATAATAAATATATAAAAAAGATTAATATTAATATCAATGGATGAGTAAATATGTTATTGGGGTGATTAAAAATTTAGGGATGTTAAGTGATTGAGAGTATTTTCTTGATAAATATTCTTTAATTTAACATTGTGTATGTTGGACTTAACATGTCATGGATTAATGACTTGTTTTGTTTAACATACGGTTTCCATGGATTATTGGAACTATAAATACACTACCATTAAAAAGCTCTGATTGAGATTAGAACACTAGGTTATGTTAAGGCTTGGATTAAAGCCTTAACACTTAGTAATTCCAATCAACATTATCTTGTGAAGTGGGTGTTAAATTAACTGCAATATAAAGAAAAGCTTGAGGATATCACAAGATTAACTCCCTAAAAATGAACTCACCCCAATATTTATCAAATTGTTAAATTAGACACCAATAATTAATCACATCATTTAAGCTCTATAAACAAACCCCCCAATCATAATACAATCAACTAAAAACAAATGACTATTACAAAGTATCATCGCTGAGGATTCGACCCAAGTGCTTCTATACACATTAGCAGAGCACCGGAACCTTGACCGGTCGATAGGTGAAAAAGTGGCGGATCACCTTGCCTCCATGGCCGAGCCAAACTCCAACATTTTCTATGTCTCGAATGTGGATCTCTTGAAACCAGAGACTGTGGCTCTCATTCCGGGGGATGCCCTTGGGTTACATTATTTCAGACCTCCTTAGGCTTGTGGTTGTCTTTTTCTTGTCCTTGGGGGTGCTTGCCCTCCTTTTTTATCTCTGAATAAATAAAAAAATGATGATGACAATCGGCCGCGTGTTTCAATCATCCATATTTCATTAAAATTCTCATCCATCATAGTTTTAAACAAATTAATTTAATTTATTTAATATTAACTATGTGCATAAATGTACCTTGGATGAAACATGGTGAATACCAATATGAATCTACCCTACATGTATTATAATCATATATTTTTTCTCTTATGACATATAGAATACACGACATATCATGTACTTTTATGATGTGTACTATAAACATAATGTTTACAAAAATTACCTGATTTCTTGGTCATATGTTATACTTCAATGCATGAAGAGTAAGAAATATAATAAGACTCATACACGAAATGTAGATCTGAACATTACATAGATATTAATTAAATAGTACTATATATATATATTAAAACCCATCACATTTCATGTCCTATCAACATAACGAACACACACAAGCACATTTATATAAGGTTTATAGAGTATAATAAATAAATTTTAATTTTTTATAATTTGGTATAAGTACAAGAAATGTATAGATGAGCTACACGGTGTGTATATATCTCATAGTTTATTAGAGGCACACACCTAGGGACTTGGTGTGTAAACCGTGCCTTGGAAAAATGGATTACATAACTGTATAAAGGACTACATGGTGTGTGGACTCTGAGTTATATGGTAACTGATCCAGTAGGTCTTGTATGTAAATACACAACTTGTATTTGACTTAAAAGGACTACACATCGGGTACATGGTCTGCACGGAATGTACTCTGACTGATCATGCTCCATGATGGCCCAATAAACACGTAGTGTAATAAATTTAATGCACTACAAGTAATCATTGCACAAAGTTTGAATTAATTCCAAATTAATTCCTGGATCATTTAACACAAGTACACGATGTGTACCTTTAATTACACAGTGTGTACTCTTATGTTATCCAGCCAAAATCATTAGAACCTATGGTCGGGTTCTTCAATTTTATTTTGTTTGTAAAAATAATTTTTTTATATTAGATCAATTTTAATGGAAGGAGGATGAAGCATATATCACAATTTAGATTAAAATAATAACCAAACATGGGTTGAAAACAAAATTAAAATTGCACAAATCAATCAATGGAATTTAAATAATTATAAATAATTATGTTCATGCCCGGATTCCACTTGTACATTTCAACCGAATCAACATCGTACTATGCGTCAAGCCCAAATTTCTTTCTTCTCATGATCGTTGGTCAATCCTAGAATTACACAATGATAAAAATCGTGATATATGGAATTTAATCAAACAGAATAGAAAGGGGATAGAATGATAGAACTAGAGATATAATTATCAAATATTATTTATAATTAATTTAATCTATTAAAGAATTAAATTTTTTGAATTCATTCTTCATTGATGTATCTGAAAATAAATATGTGTTGTTCATCGTTACATTGTAGGAATCAATAGTAGATTCCCTCTAGCAGTGTTGTAGATGTGTTCCAAAAATCTCTGATCATTTTCATTGGAATCTTTGGATGCTAGCATGATATATCTTATTCCTTTCATTGTTCTCCTTTGATCGCCACCAGAATCACTTCCATGGAATTATCCTTGATCTCTCTTAACATATAGGATAATGGTGGAGGAATATTTCTCTTAGTTCTTGGGAGTGTTCTTGGGGAATGTAGATTTTATGTCTTGAGAGGATTCTCCAAATTCATTGTCCACAACCAAATAAATGAATTACCTCTAGTATAAAATATTATAATTGGGTTTATATTCTTTTAGGGTTAAAATAAAATAATTACACAAGTTTATTTTATTATTAATTTAATCTATGTGGAACCCCATGTCAAATAATAATAATAATAATATTTCTCAAAATGAACTTAAATGGAGAATGAAATTTAATATTATTTAATCAAATAATATTAAATATTTATTATTTCCCATTAGTCCTTTAACCTCAATTTTCCATTCATACACAATATTTTTTCGGCCTTGAATAGTGACTATTTATTTATTAAATAAATATCACTGCATTAATTGGTCATAAATAATAAAATTTTATATTCCCTAAATAGAAAGTAAATATTTGTTTAATATTATACTCACGTTATATTTCTCCAAAATAACTAGTCACAGAATATATAAGACCAATAAAACATGAATAATTACCGTAACATGTATGGAAATAAAATTTATTCAAATTATTAAATAATAATATATTATTTAATATAGATTTTGGACACACATAGTTTGTTTCCCTCTAGGCATCATTCTCAATCTCATTAAGATAAGTATCTTAAGTCCAAAATTAGCATATAAAAACATTCCAGGGCCTCCATAAAAAATTCAGTTAATGTCTAAATGAAATAATACCTTATAAGAAATTTTACTATGTAATATAATCACATAATCATGATATATATTATCAAGCATGTTGTATGCTGGTGCCACCAACTTTTGTTCTCAATGTCTATTTCTTTGACTTTCCGTAAATTGATCTTTCCAATAGAACACCATGGCCATGGAGTTATTTGGGCTATATTATTTTAATCAAAGGGCATGAGATATAAACATTCTTTAAAGAATATAAGGGAATAATTATTTATCACATTATTCATTAATGCAATATTACTCGTGACACACCCAATATATCCTGCCATTCCATGAACATATGTTATCCCGATATTCATTAATACATCAAAGTATGATGCTCATAATACACATTAATAATAATATTAAACTCTATAGATCAATACATACATCTGTAGATAGGAATATCCATTGACCCATAAAAATGTTATTTCCTACATGCGGTTCTTGTTATAATAATATCCTATACAGAAAATGATGAAGGGCCTACACCATGAGAATACTCCTCAATGTCTTATGAGTCACCACCCCTGATAACATGTATCATTTGTGTATCTATAATGATTATATCCGGTTATAGAACATATATTTAGGAATAGTTTCATAACACATATGGGTTCTCATCATAGTGGGGAATTGTAATGACTACTTATTGAAAAAAATACTTTTAGAACATTATCACATAATATCTTAAACATAAAAATAATCATGATGTGATAAGGATTTAGTTAATGTTCAAAACTATGAATACATGTTATCATAAAGTGAAATAATGTTTATTCTATGGAACCAACTATAACAAATGAGAATTATATCATAGTTAGTGTGTTTTTAAAGAAATTTTATTTATTATTAGATGTCCATGGAAATTGGTGATTAATTTAGAGAGAATTGATGTTGTTAATAACTACTATTGTTTCCTGCCGTAATTTTATTCTATGAGAACATAGATTATTTTTCAGAAGATCATTTTGATGTGGTAAAATTCATCACTAGAATTTAATGAGAAAAATGTTGCTAAAGTTTGAATGTTTTTTCTAATTTTGAGGCTTCAATGAATGATGGATGATAGATGTTTAAAGTTTTTCTTAATATTCAACTAGTGTATTTAAATGGAATTAGTTATATAAATGGAGATAAAAGACACTCTAATTACGGTATTGTCAAAATTATATTATGTGGATTTATCTAAGAAGATATGATACACGAAATAAGTTCACAAGGGGTGGGTGAATATTGTGGTAAAATTTTAAATTATTTTTATAGTATGAGGTATAAAGAATATTTTTTATTTTCTTGAAAAGGGGGTAAAAAGTGTAAAATTAAATTAAAATCCATACATTTCATTGGATGTTTTTTATCTAAATAAGAATATTAATTTTATATAAAATTCTCAACAAGATACAAAGGGGTATAATGTTGTAACCAAGAGGTTGTGTTTCTAATTTTTTTAAAAATATATGTTGATGTGATGGAATGAATATTAGTTATATATGTTTATGTGTGTGAATAATAACAATTTATTATATATATTTAGTGACTATGGTTATTTGGTTGCCTATATTTATTTGATTTTTCAACAAAATAATGAATTATATCATACCATGAGTGGTTTGGGAGTCAGGTAATAAGTGAATTAGGTAATTAAAAAATATGAATTATTTTTTAAATTGGTTTTAAAATATATATAGAAAAATAATTAATTAATTAGAATCGATGAATTTTGTGAATTATTGGTTGTATCACCTCAAATGTAGATGTTTGGATAAGGGAGTATCTGAAAAAATACTCATATATGTAAGACTTTGAATTTTTTATATTTTAGGACATAATAATGAAAATAATTGGTTCCCAACCAAGACATCCATAGGATAATATTTTTTTCATGAGGTTTTTGCTAAACTCATATACATGCATCCTGAGAAAAAAGGGGGAGTACAAAACTAGATTTATAAAGACTTAAACCTGAAACCTGGGTTCATCCATTACAAATTTTGGTGTCATTTGTTAATATAAAAGAAAACATAAATAAATAATCATAATTTAAAACAAAAGAGGGCCTTTTATCGGTCTAGGTTCTAGAGAATTAGATACATGACTTAAATTTCAAAAAAAATTATACAAATTGAAAATAATGATTATTTAGTGTGTTGCTTCCACAATTGAGTTTTGACGCAGCAAGTATGATAATATTTTAAAAAAGTGTTTATAATGTGTAGGGTGAGCATAAAATTCCCAATAAGGGGTTTCCAAACAACTAATAAATTCTTTCAAACATTTTTTAAAATAAATATACATACATAAAATGGATTTACACCCACACTAGATAATAAATATCTAAAAGAAAAGTGTTTCAAAAAATAACTATACTTTAAAAGCCGTTGGTAATTCTCCTTTTCAAATATTAATTTTTCCATAGTTTATTAATGGTACTTGGAAGACCATGTCTAAAAATATATACATATGGTCCCCATTCAATTCATAGAATTACTGGTTCACTCCCCATAACATCTCTTATTTCACCAGTGCCAAAAAAATTTAAAACAATTTCCCATGGCCCAGCCTTTCTCATTTCTATCTCAAAACATTTCCAAAATACATTCATTGTATTAATTCATTCAAAATAGTTTCATCGGTATATTCACAAAAGTATATAAAATCATTTATATAGAATATCATGCTTGAAAACTGTTGTTAATTAAGAACCATAATTTCTAGAATCATGGATTTAATGCAACCATGATCACATAATGTTGATAGATGATGTATATTCTCATATGCATATGAAATAATAACGTGTTCCATAACTCCACATAAAATGATAAATTTTGTCCAATGAAATTTAAGAAATCAATGTGTTTATAAAATATTAAAATCATTAATCACTATTTTGGAGGTTATGAAACACTATAACCTTCAAATAAATGAAAAGGGTTAGCTAAAATTAAGTTATGTATACCTAAATGGATATGTGTGTGTGTGTCTCTCTCTCTCTCTCTCTGTGTGTATGTGTGTGTGTGTGCCACTATATATATATACTTATAAATGTATATATAACAAAAATTTAAAAGCATGATAATTTCAAATAAATAGAGGTTCTTAAAAATATGGTTCAATTCAAAAGAACCCATATCAAGTTTATATATAAAAATACTACAAATATTGGACTATACATGTGTGTATATATGTATGTATATATACAAATACAATTCCTTAGTTATAAATCCATAATTTATAATTAAAAACATACCCTTGCAACTAGAAGTTTTTAGGGAAAATTTATTTAAAACAAGTAGACTTATCATATGTGTAATTCAGACTTGGAAGATATAGTTTTACACAAATATATATACATATATATAGCTTGTATTTACATATATATTTTAAAAATCAAACAAAAATAATAAAATTCACCTACAAAGTATAAGCTTTAAGATAAAATTGAAAACATAAAAATTACTTGATTTGTAGAAAATCGTAAAACCAGCATTTTTTTGAACTTCAGACACTAAGAAAAATAAGTGCAATGATTTTGGGAATGGGTTTCGATCTTCTTAGATGTACAGATGATATATAACTTAATTATGAAGCTTCCTTTGGAATATGGGGTGAAGCATTTCATGATTTTAAATTATTATCAGTTTATCTTTTATTTGTATAACTTATTATTTTTCCTATATTTAGGCATGAGAGAAGGAAAATGGTAGGATCTTGTTTGTTTCATTTATATGAGTCTTCTACTTCCACCCTTTTGTGTGTGTTACATTTTTATTGATTTTTATTAAATGATTATATATCAATATCATTTTTATTTAAACAACTAAAAAACACATTTCGCTTTCTTTAAATAAACACGTCAATTAAAAATAATAAACAAGAAAATAATAAAAAAGAAAATTATATATTTATAAATGTATAATTATAAATACATATATTATATCGTTCTGATATATATATATATAAATATATATATATATATATATTTATGGAAAATAATTATATAATGTTTTGTTATTAATTATTATTAAATACTCATATATCAGTCATATTCCCTCTTATCTCTCATATTGAAAGGTCAACATAAAGAATTATTGCATGTTTTGTTTTTTCTTTCACATTTTCCATAACTCCATTTTCCATTTTTCTTTTTTTTCATTTGTATGACTCATGGAACACCAATTATCTCACTTTAAGAAATGTGTTACACTACTTTTGTTTTGATTTTATATTATATTTTTTAAAACATTTCAAAAATGTTTCTTTTTCTTTAAAAAACAGTTTATAATCAAATAAAAACACACATAATATAATAAAAAGGATAATATATATATATATATAGAAAACCATATATTTTTTTTAATAAAACATGTATATATATACATTAAAAAATTATATATATATATATGTATTTGTAAACATGTACTTCTATATATATTAAATCACATTTTTATATGTAGGATAACTATATATATTTATAAAACAAAACGTATATGTTTTTAATAAGAATAAATCCATTTATATATATATACACACACACACACATATATATATATATATTATTTTTTTATTTTCAAATATGTATATATTTATATAGAATTCATTTTTTCGATATAAATAATTCAAATTACATTTCTATTTAAAACATAAATATAATGCGCGTTTTTTCATAATATAATAATTATATATATTATAATTTAAAAATAAAAAACATAAAATATCTCATATATTAATAATATATTTTCATAAAAATAATAATAATAATTCTCTTGAATATTTTTACCCTAAATTAAAATTATTATAATTTAAGATATTCTATTAAATATCCATTTTTGATAAAAATAACATCTATTATACAAAAATAATAAACATAGTTAATTTAAAATATTCTTTTAAAAAAACAAATATTTATTTCCAGAATAAATTTGAAAACTCCAAATAATATTTATAATTAATTATAATTATTGAAATTTAAATTAATTAAAACACTTTATTTGGAAATATTATTTTTCTAAGAAAAAGTTTTAAAAAATATTATTAGTTGGTTTAAATTATAAATAAATTTGATTAAATAAAATATTTACATAATAAAACTAGGTTTTGAAATACTGGAATGTTACATTATTCCCCCTCAAAAGAATTTTGTCCCCACAATTCATTTATGAGACACAGGGGGAAATAATTTTTCATAGGAGGCATATTTTTTTTCAATTTCTTCTAATTTTCAAAAATTATCTAGACCATTTCTCTGACATCAATTATAATGACTCAAACAAGAAACCTAGGTTTAGCCCTTAAAAATTTTGTGTTATTTTTTTATAAAAGACAACTTAAATAAATACACATAATTAAATACGAAAAAGGACCTTTTATCAGTCTTGGTTCTGGAAAATTAGATACATGACTTACATTTCAACAAAAATAAACAAATTAAATACAATAATTCATCAGCGCGTTGTTTCCACACTAGAGTTTCAATGTAGTAACTAGGATAAACCTGTAAAAGTGTTTATAATATGTAGGGTGAGCATAAATTTCCCAGTAAAGGTTTTCAAATCAACTAAAAAATTCTTTAATTTTTTTTAAATAAATATACATAACTAAAACAGATTTCCACCAACACTTGATTATAAATATATAGAAGAAAATTGTTTCACAAAGTAACTATACTTCAAAATACGTTGAGAATTCTCCATTGAAAATATTAATTTTTCTATGTTTCATTAATGGTACTTGGAAGACCATGTCTAAAAATCCATAGATAATGTCACTATTAAATTCCTAGACTTACAGGTTCACTCCCCGCAACAAGAATTATTTCACCAGTGTCAGATTGTTTGAAAAACATTCCCATGGTCCCTCTATTCTCATCTTTTCCGCAAAACACTTCCAAAATACATACATAGTATTAATTCATTAAAAATAGTTTCATCAACATATTCATGAATGTTTCTAAAATCATTTACTGAGAATCCCATGCTTTTAAACTTTTTATGAATTAAGAACAATAATTCCTAGAAACATGGATTAAAAGCATGCATGAAACAGAATGCGGATAGATGATGTAGATTCACGTATGCACATGAATTAATAACTTGTTCCATAAACCCACAAAAATGATAAGTTTTTTCCCATTAAATTTAGTCAATCAAAGTGTCTATAGTATATTAAAATAATTAATCCTTAGTTTGGTGGTTATTAAACACCATAACTTTCAAATAAATGCGAATTGTTAACAAAAATTAAGTTGTTTACACCTAAATGAATATATATATATATATACCACTATATATATAGTTATATATTTATATATAAAAAACATTGATAATCATGATAATTTCAAATAAACATAGGTTCTTAAAAATATGATTTGCATCAAAAGAACCCATATCAAGTTTATGTATAAAAAACTGCAAATATTGGACTAAGCATTTCTGTATATACACACATACAATTAATTGTTTAGAAATACATAGTTTATAATTAAAAACATACAATTACAACAATAAGTTTTTAGGGAAAAACTATTTAAAACAAGAAGACTTATCATGTGTGTAATTCAGAATAAGAAGATATAGTTTTACAAAAATATATATACATATATTTTTATATCTTGTATTTAGATATATGTTTTCAAAATAAAATGAAAATAATAAAATTACCTTAAAAATATAAGATTAAAGATGAAATTGAAAACATACCTCTTACTTAATTTGATGATAATCAGAAAACCAACATTTGTTGCACTTCAGACATTAAGAAAAATAGTTGTAATGAGTTTGGGGATGAGTTCTGGTCTTTTTAGGTGTGCAGATGATATATAACCTAATAATGAATCTTCCTTATAAAGATAGGGTGAAGGATTTTGTGATTTTCATTTTTTTAATCAATTTATATTTTATTTGTATAACTTATTGTTTTTCCTATATTTTGGCATGAGAAAATGAAATGGTCAGGATCTTGTTTGTTTTTATCATGTGAGTCTTTTATTTCTACCCTTTTGTGTGTGTTACTTTTGTTGTTGATTATTATTAAATGAGTATAAATCAATATAATTTTTATCTAAACTACTAAAAAACACAACTCTTTCTTAAAAAACACGTCAATTCAAAATAATAAAACAAAAAATAATAAAAAAGATAATTATATATTCATATAATAATAATTATATATATATATTATCATTTTGATATATATATATATATATATTTATGAAAAATAATTATTTAACGATTTGTTATTAATTATTATTAAATACTCATATATAAGTCATATTCCCTCTTATCGCTCACATTGGAAAGTCAACATAAAGAATTATCACATGTTTGGTTTTGTCTTTCATGTTTCCCATAACTTCATTTTCTTTTTTTTTTCTTTATTTTTCCTTTTGTATGACTCATGTAACACTAATTATTTCTCTTTGAAAAATGTGTTACGCTATTTTTTTATTTTATATTAGAATTTTGTAATCCATTACAAAATGTTTCTTTTTCTTTAATCAAAACAATTCATAGTCAAATAAAAACACCCATAAAATAATAAAAACAATAATATATATATATATATAGAAAATCATATATATATTTTTAATAAAAAATGTATATATATACACAAAAATTGGTAGTTATATATATTTTTAAACATGTAATTATATATATATATATATTAAATCACATTTTTTTATGTAACATAATTATATATATATTTATAAAACAAAAAGTGTATCTTTTTTATAAATATAAATTCGTTTATATATATATATATATATATATGTATATATATGCATACACACACAGATATATATATATATATATATATATTATTTTCTCAATTTTAAATATGTGTATATATATATAATTTATTTTTTTAACATTAATAATTCATATTACATTTTTATTTAAAAAATATATATAATGCACATTTTTTCATGATATTATAATTATATATATTTATAATTTATAAAAAAACACAATATACCTCATATATTAATAATATATTGTATTAAGAATAATAATATTTTTCTTGAAAAAGCTTACCTTAAATTAAAATTAATATCATTTAAAAAATTCAATTAAATTACTATTTTTGATACAAATAAATTTTATTTTTAAAAAATAATAAACATAGTTATTTTTAAATTTTCATTTAAACAAAGCAAAAAGTATTTATTTTTAGAATAAATTCGAAATCTATAAATAATATGTATACTTAATTATTTGTATATAAATTTAATTTAATTAAAACATATTATTATCAAATATTATTTTTCTAAGCAAATTGTTTCAAAAATTTTATTAGTTGGTTTAAATTATAAATAAATTCAATTAAAAAAATATTTACATAATAAAACTAGTTTTTTAAATCTTGGGATGTTGCAAGAGTAATTTCAGAACTAGCATGTGAATATTGAGATAAAGTGTCGGCTAGTGTAATAGGTCCATTGTTCATGGAATGAAGAAATGACATGGTAATTCAACAATTATACATTTCACATCCTATATTAAGAAGGAAAAAATACAATGTTTTTTTCAATATAGGATACCTTCTATATGGGAAACATTCATCACTTAAAAGAGAATTCATTTTAAATGAAACAATAAAATTTATCGTCTTCTTATACATCTCTATCTTGGAATATGAATGAGGAGTTCATGTCATCACATCCATAGTTGTGAAAATGATTGTTCCTTCATTTGAATAGAAATATGACCCTCTTATGAGATACATATTACACCACAATGGAATTTTGAATTTGGTTTGTGGTTCTAGAATCTTGATGGAAATCAAGACATGAGAAAATATAGTTAGGAAAAAATAAATTTTTAGTTGAGAATATTCGTTAAGTCATTTTTCAGAAGAGTATACTTAGAGTCCAGAAGATGAATTCCTGAAGTTTGGAAAAGTCTTGTATGAGTTTATAATAGTTTTATATGACTTATAAAGAGTAAGGGTTAAATTTTTAATAGTAATAAAGTACTTTGGAAGAGGATGTTGAGTTTAGAAATGTATTTTTATTTTTTTTAATTCATTTTCAGCCAAAAGCAACTACACAAGAAGAATATATCAATATTTAAGGATAATTAATTTAGTCATTTAAATTGGAGTGTTGTACTGATATTTTTGAGACCATGTATTGTGTTTACGGAAATTTTGAGAATAATAATATCTTGGTGGAGATTTTTGAAGACCCAATTTGAATTTTTTATGTTGTGAGATTGAATATATTCCTATAGATATGTTTTGATTATCTACAGAAGAAGGTTTGGAAACTTTTGAAGTGGATATGGTCTATTGTGTTATATTTTTTTCAATGCATAAATAATATTGAAAATCCCATTATGTGATGTTTATTTATTATGGGTGTATGTTTTTGGTTGTTTAGAGTTCTTTTATTTAGGCCTCAAAATATTCTAAATGAATTTAAATAATTATAAAGCTTTTTGTGGTAAAAATGAAAATAAAAATGGTATGAGGTTCTTATATATATTTTTGAAAAGGTGGTGTCTTTGTCAAAGGCCAAGACACAATTTATTTATTAAGAAAGGGCAATTACATGATTCTGAAATAAGGGATTGTTTTACAATCCCTTTCATAAAAAGGAAGGAGCTCAATAGGAAGATCCTCTTTCCAAGTTATTCCTTTATTGATACCCATGTTATCAAGACCATATGCAACCTTGTCCACCGCATGAAAGGTGTGCGTGGAAATGTAGTTGATCTCCAGAAGTGAAGCCAGGAATCTCTTGTAGAGGGTGGTGATAGGCCAAGCTAGATGGACTTCACCGTTCCAAATTGGATGGACAATGGTGGTTCAGTCACTCTCAATCTAGATGTTGTTCTAGCCCTTTTTCATGATAAAATCTATAGCATGAATCACACCCATCATTTCAGCCTGCAAGGATGAGGCCGTACCGCAGTTGCCAAAGAAGCATCCATGGCACTACCCATTAAAATCTATGAAGATAACACTACAACCAGCAGGTCCTGGATTGCCTTTGGATGCTCCATCAATAGTCACATTAATCCATCCTGGAAGTGGAGTTTTCCAGAATACTTTAAAGGTGCGCTTCGGATTCCTGTATATACCATCAACTCTAAGATGATGAAGGATCTCGAAATCACCAACAGGGTTGTCACAATATGCTTTCTGTATTGAAGCGGCATCCGTAATGGCTGTTCGAATTCGTGTCCGACCAGCATTAAGATTGAATGAATAATTGTCATGGATAATGGCATTTCTATCATACCAGATCACATGGAGGAGCTCCGCAACTACCACTAAAAATAAATTATTGATTTGCTGTGAAGAGTCAAGCTCCACAAAACATTTTAATTGAGCACTAATTGAGATCGAGTGTAACAACCTGCAGCCAAAAAAGTTAGTAATATAATTCAAAATCACTGAAGCCGTAGAAGAAGACAAAAATAGATGGTTATCATCTTCTATACTGGTGTAAATAAGGTATCTTAGAACAAAGTTGGATTCCAAAATATTGAAGACAAACCTCAGTGGGAACACGGTTGTGAGCATTACGCCAGACAAGGTTGAGTTTCGATGGTTTAATCCAGTTCTTATCAAAATATTTTAACCAAACAAAGATGAGATCTGGATTTGTGAGATTTTGGTTGTAAAAACATTTTGATTCAAGAACCCCATTGTGACCAGGCTCCCATATAATAAAATTTTCATCATTAGCATAGTAGTAATTGTCAATAATATGAATGATGTTGTCAGGAAGGTTGTAGCTAGAAAAATTCTTGATATTCTTTATAGTATAGTTAGTGTTCACCGGGGCGGTGTTAGGAGGAAACTTAGAAATAAGAGGGACACCAATCCAATTATCCAACCAAAATTTCATGGAAGATTTAGAACTAACCATCCATCTAGATTTCACCATAATGTTTGAAAAATATTGTCTAATAGAGGTCCAGATGGAAGATTTGATATAGTTCAAGGTTCCTTTCATTATTTTGTCATTGAATCTTTTTCTAAGAAAATCAATGGAGTCAGAGATATTATTAATCAACCTCTAAGCGATTTTATCTATAAGGGCATTGTTAAAGTGCCAAAGGTTTTTAATACCAATACCACCTTTATCTAACAGTTTGGAACACGTAGCCCAGGGAATGGTCACAAGTTTTCTTTCAACAATGCTACCAGTCCAAATAAAATTCTTGATATAAATATTAATTTTTTTAGAATACCAACATGTCGTTGATAAATCATCAATGAGTAAACAAATTTCTACCCAATAATAGATTTCACCAAACAAATCCTTCCCACCATGGAGAGATATTTACCCTTCCAGACTGAAAGCTTGTTGACCACTTGGTCAAAATGGTCGAAAATAAAATGGATTTAGGCATTCCCCAAAATATTGGAACACCAAGGTAGTTGAAGGGGGAGGATCTTTCTTTGATATCAGGACAATTGATGAAGTCATTTTTATATTATGAGAAAAGTTTTTCCCAAATAAAACAAAATATTTTACCCAGTTTATAGATTGACCAGAGAGCTCTTCATAATGAGCCAAGGCATTTTTAAGATTTTTAATATTTACTTTATCACCTTGTAAGAAAAGAATGATGTTATCGGCATAAAAGAGATGCATAGTAAAACATAGATTTCTAGCCGCCTGAATTGATTTAAGTTTGTTTTGAGCAACCAGTCTTGTGAGAAGCCTACTAAGGTAATCTTCCGCTATGGAAAAAAGGATTTCAGATAAAGGATAACCTTTCCTAACACCATTGGTGAATTTAAAATATCCCTTGGGATATTTATTAACAAGAATATAAATAGAGGCCAAATTGAATAAGGAATTAATTATACTAATGAAAATATCATTGAAACCAAAGGCTTCCAAAACCATGATGATAATTCTCCAGTCAATGGTATCAAAGGATTTCCTAATATCAGGCTTAATGGAAAAATTACCACCTCTATTTTATTTGTTTAGAGTTTTGGCATATTTTGAGGAAAGAAAAATACGATCTTGTATGGTTCTTCCCTTTATAAAACCAAATTGATTCCATGAAATAATTTTTTGACATAGAGAAAAAGTCGGTTGGCAAGCAATTTGGTGATGATTTTATAAAGAGATTTAACAAGGGAAAAGGGTTAGAAGATATGAATTTTAAAAGCATTGGAAACATGGGAATTAAATTAATGAAATGATCATTGATCACATGAGGTATAACCCCATTGGAAAAAATGATTTAACAAGTTTTCACACATCCATGTTAATAACATCCCAATGGTGTTGAAAAAATCCATTATTGAAACCATCAGGTCTTGGGGAACTATCAGGAATAAGGTTGAAGACTGTGTTTTTAACTTCTTAGTCAAGAGGGGTGATTAAAAGAGAAATATGGTCTTCCTCATTCACCAAGCTCAGAATGATCTCATGAAGAATGTCTTCATTGATATTTGGGTTGTTGAAAATATTTTCAATGTAGTTGACCACATTACTAGAAATGGACTCCTCCAAGTCACGGAGGGTGTCATTGTCCATAAGAAAGGATGGAGGACATCAATATTTCTTTATTATTTGAAGAGAGTTATAAAACATAGTGTTTATCTCACCATACAATATCCATTTTCCTTTAAACATTTGCTTACTAATGTTGTCTTTCAGCACCAGGAGTGAATTCAACTTCAGAGCAGTGTTGATTTCAGCTTGAGGGTCAGCAGAAAAATCAGAGCAAGTAGAGTTGTTTTGAATTTTGGAAAGTTCTTTCTCAAGGATAGAGATGTATTTTTCCATTTTCTAGTATTTAGTGTTTCACAATCCTTTAAGACAATATTTATGGTGCTTTAATTTAGTAATACAGGAAAAAGAATCATTGTGGTGGTTCATAGACTCCCAAAAAATATTATGATGATAGAACACTCCAAATTAGATGACCAAGCACTGTTAAATCTGAAAGGATGAATGGATTTCATCTTTTTAGAGCTAAGGCTGAAAAGTATGGTGTGACGGTCAGAATTATGTTTGGGTAAAGTGATGCTGGAAATGGTATCCTAATAATCCAAAGCTTAAGAATTAGTGAAAGCCCTATCCAGTTTGCTAGAAACTACCCTATTGTAGTGTCTTCTGTACCATGTGTACTTGGGACCAGTGAGATTAATCTATAACAGGTTGAAATATTCAATATTAGCTCTAAATTCTTTCGAGGAAATGGAATAGAAGGAAGGGCCAATTTTATCACTGAAGGTAGGAATAACATTGAAATCACCTAACACAATCCAGGGATCATGTATGTTGCTAGATAAATCAACAAGATCTTGCCATAGGGTCCTACGATCTTGATATCTATTCTTGGAATAGATCATCGTACAATAGTTAGGATTTCTATCCAGATAAAATTTTCATGTTTACATTTTCTAAGTGAAATTTAAATCACTAGCATTCCATAAGAAGTCATGATAAAACAACCATAGGGATTCAACTAATGACCCAATTTTACAAGAACCTAGGTAATTATAACCATAATAACTCAACTGTCTAAAACATAAGGAAAATTTTATTTTTGGTTCAGTTATAGCAAAGTGTTTAGGTTTATGAGTCAAAATAAATATTTTACACATAGAAATGGTGTCATCACTCAAAATGCCCTAACAGTTTCAAAAGAGGCAATCCATTTAAACCTGTTCTTGGGGATAGAACCCCCTTTTTTATTTTTTGATCAACACAAGCCCCTCATCCTTTGGGATCTTCTGGAATTTTGGGGATAAGGCTAACTGGTCTTTTTGACATGTTCACTCATAGAAGAAATAGAATTTTTATTAGCAGCACCTGTAATATGAGTAGTCTAATTTTTTAGGTCTTTTCAAAATCTTATGTGGTTCAATGTGATCAAATCTTGAATTAATAGAGGTATTAACCACATGGATGATAGAGTCTTTTCCTGGAGGATGCAAGTCCACTTCCAGATCTTGTTGAGCCACTTATGATTTTTCATTTTGGTGATCCCCACTAGACACAGATCCCTTTTTGGGAGAATTTTGTGTGTGTAGTGCTATTGCAGGTCCATTAACTATGGGAAGTCTCATTAGATAAGCTCCACCTGAATTCTTATTCAGTGAAGCTAAAAAACTGATAGTTTCCTTTCTTTTGGAATGGGTGAGTCCATATTATGTTCATTATTAATAGAAAAATTTAAATTTTTGATAGTAGAGATGCCTCAGTTCTTATCCCGAAATACTGGAGTAGCAGCATCTATGGGGGGAATAGCTACTTTAGCTTTGTGCCTAGCTTCCACAATCCTGCACTTTCCATCTTCCTATGTCTCACACACCAGCCCGCAGTCATCAGATTAGTCATCACCCTTCATTGCTTCAGTGGACTCATGTTGCAGATTAGAGAAATCATTCTTATCAAGTGTTACTCCTTTGATACCACCATTGGGATGGTCAAAACATCCAATATGGGAAGAGGTAACTGGAACTAAAGGATCCACATGAAAGTTCTAAAAATCATCCAAAGAAAGATTTTCAATATCCTCTCAAATGTATTGATCAACATCCAAGTTATCTTTATTTTCCACCATATTCTCCCAAGTTTTACCTTAGGTTTCTCCCAGAAAGGTGGGATTATTCACCCAGACTTCTGATTTTTTTTCTTGGAGGCCTCCAAAATATCTATAGAAACTTTATTTTTGTCGTTACGAACTTCCATACAACTATCTTCAGTAGGCTGATTGACTTGACTCTTAACAATCCTACATTTTAGTTAAGAGTGTCCTACTATTTCACAAAGCTCAAAATAAGGAGGCATGCATTCAAATTCAGTTCAGACCTCAATTCTAAATCCATTTTCATTGAATATAATGATATCTCGGAGCTTATTTGTGATATCTACCTCCACCATAACCCTATAATATAATCCAATTTCAGTATTGAGGGTTCTTCGATCAATTGTCAGAGGGGTGCCTATGCAGGAAGCAATATCGTTCAAAATATTTGGATTCCAGAAATACCAGTTGAGTCCATGAAACCCAACCCATATTTTCCCCATTGTGTTCCTAGATTTATTTGGGTTGAACATGTAATCCCAATTAAAAATATTAAAAGCTCCCAGTTTGAGTTGGTGATTCGCAATTTTCCAGACACAATCAAGAGATTCCTACGATTTTAATATCATATGGAAATAACCTCTTCCTATTGGAACAATTTTCCAATCTGCGAAGCCCCATAAATTTGCAATCATATCCTTCAAATCTATGTTCGAACATGTCTTGTCTCCTTTAATATAAGAAATATGACCCATCAACAAAAACATACAAAGTAGTGAGCATACTTGAGGTGCTTCTAGGTCGGCCTCAACCGCATATCTTCCATCCTTAAGTCACTTGTACAGAGGAACCCTCGTCGAGGTTGTGTCACACAGATCTGATCCTTTGAGCGCATCCAAGAAAGATTTGAATTTAGGTCTCTCGATCTGAAGGATTTCCTCCGATCGCATTTTTATATTCAGTCTTTCAAGAACATTTTCCCATTCGGGATCAAAACCCACCATGAGACGACCTGAGGTTCTCATATGACTTTGTGCTAAATTTGTGACCTTTCTCAAGAATTCATATAATATTTAAGGTTCTATATGACTTTAGCATATGATATTTTGGATTCTATATGACCATGGGTAATCTCTATGACTTCATTATTTATCTTTGTGAATTTTGTAGGACAATAGTAAATGAATTAAGACATAATTGTAATTTGATCTTGGTAGTGTTTGAATTTTGATTTTATATAAAATATCATCGCTTAAAATATAAATTAATAGGAAATGATTTTACAATTAATTGTAAGACTTTCACATGACTGTATAAATTCAAAACTTGAACTAATATGAAAAACGTTTTTCATATCGATTGAATATAAGATTTATTTAATTTAAATATTCTGATGATATATTTTAAATTTTATGATCCAATATGATCAATTTCATAATAAATTATTGTGATTCATGCTATTATTCAAGGACACTACAACACAATAAGTGTTTTGGTGTAATGAATATTCATGGAATAATGGAAATGTGGAAGGTATATTCAAATGAAATTACTCTAGAAAAAGTTATGGTGCCTTCTGATAAAAATGGAAAGATTATATTTGTTGTTGAATAAAAGGGAGGATACAAAATTAAAGGAGGGAATTTGAATTTAATAAATATGAAATTCATAGATACAAGAAATATCTAAAATGATTTGTAAATGGTTGACTAGAGTTTTTAAAGAGGCTAAAGTTCATTGAAATTATATAATTAATTATGTAGATAATATTAACTAATATTTAGTGAATATAAAAGGAAAAAATGAATATGGAATCGGTTCAAAATTCTTAATAAAAACCAACAAACCACTTTATTGGTTATATAAAATAATAAAGTAGAATAAATATGAATGAGATGAGTTTATTTCATGGTATTATATAAGAAATTAAAGAGAATGAAAAAGAGAATACTTGTTGAAGAGTAAGTAGGGATGAATAAAGTATCATAATGACAATATACTCGAAGTATGAATCAATGGAATAATTTTTTTTTCATCCAACAGATTTCTAAATTATTATTACTTTTTGGGATACACATACACCATCAGAAGATAATGATGTGTCATTTTTCTATGGTGATCGCCTGCTTTCTATGATCAATATGATTTTTCTTGTGTATTGAGAGATTTTAGTTGTTTCTAGATCATTCCAAGGATTATCTACTCTTGTTGAGTAGTTATCCTTTTAAATTCCAAAGTAGATTGTCTATGGTTTTATGTGGGTGTTTTATAATAGGGAATTCATATTATTCATTAAGATAATTAATATTTTTTAAAATATAAATGTAAAATTAATTTTAATCATGAATTTAACCCCCACCCCCCTAATAACTTCTATAACTTTGTTGATGTACTTTCAATTTGATCAATGCATGATTTTAGTAGATTGAATCATTGATTTTTGGAGATGAAATTGATAGTGGTTCTATCTAATTGAATATTCAATCCATAATTTTGTTACAAGAGTGATTGAAAACTAAAATTCTATAAATAATAAGGGGATTCCATTGTTTATGGGATTAATTATAATATTTGGAAAGATTGGATGTTTCTATCCCTATTATAATTAATAATGGATTTTGGGGGGGATGAAAATGATGATTTTTATCCTATTAATAATGTTGATTAAATGATAAAAAATTATTAAAATAATCTTGAGAATAATGGGAATGCTCAAAATTCTATATTGTTTTCTTTATATGGGAAGGATTTACTAAATGTAAAAGGGGTAAAGATAACAAAAACCTATAGGGTAAAATTGAAAATTTTATGAAGGGGGAACTAATGTGAAGATATAAAAGAAATATATATAGAGATTGAAAAATGAATATCAGAAGATGAAGGATGAAGAATTTATAGATGGATTTATTATAAGTGTTAATGAAATTATGAGCATTGTCAGAATAATTGCTGGGAAGTTTGAAGATTCAACTATGGTTTAGAATATTTTGTGAATTTTACCTCATATGATTGATAATAAAGTCTCAAAACATAATTATAGAGACACTATTATACTTTATCATAATGATCTATACTATATAATCATATCCTCTAATATTTGGAAAGAACTTGTTTTCAAAAATAAGGGCAAGGAAAAAATTAAATCTATTTTAAATCTTCAAAGACGGAAAAAGGAAACAAGAATGATGAAGTTCAATAATATGGATATTCTAAACTAGATTAACAATTAAATGATAAGTTTAATAAAATTATGTATCTTTTTTCTAGAAATGTGAGTAATGGCCTGGTATCCTAGATTTTTATTACATAAACATTTCATTACGTGGAAGAAAATATAGGATCTTTTAAATTTTAGTTTCCTGGAATTTAGGAAAATAATACAAAGAAACATAAATTATTATACTAATACAAAATAAATTATTCCTCATGGTTTCACCATAAGTTATATTTACAATATCTCATTCTTGGGGATATATATCAAAGTAAATGGGTGATCATGAAGCTCAGTAAGGCAATAAGAAAGGGATACATTTATCATTGGATCGTGAGAAATATCAATAAGAATACGATACATAACAATATGGAATGAACAAGATAACATGAGGTATATAATATTAAAAATTACATTAATCATAACCAGGAGATGTGTCTACAACATTTAAATGATAAATTCATAAGGATATCACCAAGGTCTATCTCCAAGGTGACATAAATGAAAAATTACCGAGGTTATTCATCAAATTATCATAAAAAATGTCATCTCTAGGGATTAAATTATTTACCCAATTAATTTTAGTATGATCAGGGTGCACCCTTCATATGAATTAATTATTTTGAGCTATAGAGATAATAATAAATCACTTCATTAATAACCTATGGAGAATGAAGAATGGTTTTCTTATCAAAATCATGTTGTATACATGTGCATTAATACATGATCATTACTTCATTCTTAATCCATGAAAAGGGAATGTGGAATTCATATATGTAAATCCAAATATTTTTAAATAATTTTTATAGCTAGTTGAATAGGTGTGTAAAAGTAATAGGTTAGGTTATTTAAAAAATGAATATCTTGGAATGCATTGGACTTGTTAATATGACTAGTGAAAAATTCCTAAATAGTTATGAAATGGGATTTCATGGTGAGTTAGTAAACTATAAACTATATCAAATTCATCCCATTATATTTCATTTAAAGACTAGTGACAAATTCCATGGTGATATTTTCCTACTTCCATTTTGGTATGGGTAGTGGTAGAAATAACCCTTAAAAAGTTATTGTTATACCTTCACTTATTGACACACCAAGAACCTTATAGTGTATATGGAATTATCCCTTTTTATATTATCCCACCAATAATGATCACGAAGATCCCAATACATTCTATTGATTCCTAGATATATTGCGAATGTTGAGAAATGAACATCATCCATCATCTCTTTCATTCTCTATAGGGTATGTGGGATACATATCCTTGTATGAAATTTTTTTACACCTTCTAGTTTAATATTTAAATTATAAAAAAATTCCATTATTCATAGATCCTAAATTATTATTTAATAAATGATATTCTCTTTGAGCTCTCAGGATATTAACTAGTAATTATTATTGAGCAATAATTTGGGATTGGGTTGATGATGTCCCTTCCCGTATTATTCAAATGTCCAATATTACTGGGTCCTTGATCAAAGGATCTCTTAAATTCTTATCATTTCCAGAAAAATTGGGTCATTCTATCCTAATTCATCAATTAATTTGTTTTCTCTTCCAAGGTGATAATGAAACAATAATAGTCTTTAAGAAGCTCCAACCACCTCCTTTTTCACATCATTAATTCCTTTTGTGTGAATATATACTTCAAAATTTGGTGGTATGTGTATTTATCACATTTATCCCCATAGATATAGTGCCTCCATATCATCAAAGAGAATATTACTATAGATAACTCATGTTCATTCAAAGGATAATTTTTCCCATGAGGATTTAACTATCGAGATGCATAAGTGATTACCTTATTTATTCATGAGAACACAACCAATCCATTTCAGGGATGCATCACTATAAATATTAAATCCTTATCCAAAAGAGGGTAGAGTTAACTTATGTGATGTAACTAATACCTTCTTTAGTTCTTAAATATGTTCTTCACACTCCTTTTTCCAAATTAACTTAGATTCTTTTCAACATAACTTTTTTAGTGGATTATAAATTAATGAAATGTTTTTTACAAACCTCATATAATATCATACTAATCAATGGAAACTATAAATCTTAGGTACTATTATATGATGAGGCCACTCTTCTACATCCTTTATCAGAGCTGTTTCAACTAATATTCATTAGATGGTTACAATGTACCTCAAGAATGAAACTTTATATAAACAGAATTAAAATTTATTGATTTTTAGAAATAACTTCTCCTTCCTTATTTTTTTAATATAACCCTTATACGATCATCATTATTCTCTTTTATTTTAAAATATATCATCCTCTAATTAATAAAAACTACCAAAAGTTTACCTAGTTTTTACATAGAGACTCTATTCGAAAAATAATTAAATATTTTAGGAGAATTGGTCATATACAAGGATATAAAAAATCATAATGCTCATTTCTTGTTCAGAAGGTAGTCTTTTGAATATATTATTTATTCACCCTTAATTGATAATACCCATATTAGAGGTCAATCATGGGGAATAATTGAGCTCCATGAATATGGTCAAATAAATCATCAATATTTGCGAGAGGGTATGTTTTCTTCACTATTATCGCATTAAGTATTCTATAATCAATACATCACTTTATTCATCTATCTTTATTCTTTACAAAGATAGTAGGTGATCCCCACGAAGACACACCTAGTCAGGTAAATAACTTCTCCATAATATCCTTAATTTGTTTCTTAAATTCCTTTAACTCCACATTTAACATTCTATATGGGGTCTTTTATATCAACATGGATCCAAGTATGAGTTCAATGGAAAAACTCTACCTCTCTATTTAGGGGAGTCCATGTAACACTTTAGGAAATACGTCATTATATTACTGAACTATGGGGAAAATTTATATCATTATACATTTATTTCATTATCCCTCTCAATAAATCATCTCTATAAATAATGCTACGGGAGGTTATTTTAGAAAAATATTTGGTCAGTATATCTCTCCATTAAAAAACAGTTGGTTTTCTATTCAAGACTATTGAAAATATCCTTTATTATATAGTTGACTTTATCATTATAATTTCAGATCCAGTTCATCCCAAGTATATTATTTAATTCCACCATGGGAATGAACACTATATTTTCAATGATACTTTACTCTCCAAAGTAAATTCTATATTTTCAATGAACTGTTAATTCTAGGATAATCCCTCCATGTGCCTTGAATGAAAACTTTATATCTAGAAGATCATGGATTGATTCTATATTTTCTATAAACATGGATGAAATAATTTTATGTGTATAACCATAAGTAAAAAAAGTAATTCTTATATTTTTTATCACAACAAGTGTACATGCCGCCAAATTATTTGGAGCATCTACTTTAGCTGTCGTGATTGAAAATTCCTAACCCTACTCTCTTTGCCAATACTGAGGCTGGTGGTGGTTTCCCTCCATTAAATTCTTATTTTTACATTGATATGAAAAGTTTACAATCTATCCACACATTAAGTATTGAACTTCAAGTTTAGACTACATTATCATCCCTTTGTTGTCAGTATTGAGAGGATTAGACTTAACCTCGACAAAATAGTTTCGAGATATATTCCAATATTTTTCAAACTTGTAGAAAATTACACTCACAAGAAAGTAGTTCCATGAATTCTTCTTTCCACATTTTTGTGTGGGATGTTTCACTTTTCTTCATCCTATTCTATGATTAAAATTCTTTCATGAGTTTGCGTCAATTTCTCTCTCCTTTTCATTCGACCCATGTGATCTCTATGTCTCCACAAAAGCTAATTCAACCTACATAGAACTCCACATTATCTACTCATATCTTTTAGAATCACATTTTTTTAAATTACTATAAATATGGGGTCTCAATCCACAAAATAATCTATTAAACTTTCCCTTGGATTTATTAAAAATGTAGAGTTGTATTGAGTAAGTCTTGTAAAGTACATTTCATAGATTCCCACTTATCCATTTTCCTTCTACTTCCGATCTTGGTATTCCTTCTCTATTTTTTCACATCAAATGAGGATAATATTTGTTGAACAATATTCCCCTGAATTCTTCACGCTCTATAGAATCAATCTCCCTTATCATCTTCATGTGTATAATCATGATCTTCCATTGATCTGCTTCTCCTTCTAAGAGGTATACAACCTGGGTGACTTTCTATATATTTGAACAACGGAGTACATAAAATAACTTTTCTATAGAGTTAATCCATTTTTCAGAAATCAATGTGCCAATAGATCTTCTATAAGATAGTGGTAATTGAAACATGATGGAATCAATGTAAACTTGTTCCCTTATAGGTGAATTCAGTTTCAAAACATTATTCAAGTTATTATTCAAAACTCCAGTCTATTGATTCATTATCCCCATGAAGTTATTCTGTCCAGCATCCATCATAATTTATTCATGTAATCATCTATTTTACTCATCTTTATGATGTTTCATCCTATTTCCTAAATTTTGTTTAAAGAATAAATACTTATTGAGAGATTCGTCACTTTTAAGAATTTTATAATTCAAAAGGGACTTTATGTCTTAAAACATCATGCCGAAATATTTTATTAATATTCACTAATAACAATTAAATTTTCTATATAACATTCATAAAGGTTCATTAAAATCATGGGATTAACAAAACATATCCTTCGGGGGTGTCGAACCCGGTGTACAACAATTCTCATAGTCATGCACCAGTTCCAAAATTTGTACTAGCTCAATGTGGTTTTTTGAGTGTTACATTAAGGTACATCTATGATAGAGCCACATCCCCTTGTAGTATCCATATAGGGATGTATTATATTTTCAAATACATAATTAATACTCACCAAAATACCAAGATGGTTTCCAATATTTAGACATTTCCTTATGGTTCTTTCAAAAAAAATTAAATAGATGATTTATAAATATAACTAAGCAATCCTATCATACCTACTATAGCATCCATCCTTTGTGTTAAATAAACTTTTCGTTATATAGAATATAATATAGGATATTTTGATGTTTAGATTCATAGAAATTATGAAATTAATACAAGGAATCATTAAAAAATATTACAATCCATGTTAAAGGCTTCCTCATGCTTTCTCCCTGAGTTAATTTTACTGCATCTCATATCCACGGGACATACATCAAAGGAAAAGGGGTGATCATGAGGCCCAGTAAGGGAATAATCAAGGTATATATTTATTATTTAATCATGATAAATATCAATAATAACATGAGAAATAACAATATGAAACGAATAAGAGATAATGATGCATATCAACACAAATATAACATTAATCATAACAGAAAATATATGGCTATAAAATTTAATTGATACATTCATAAAAATATCACCATGGTTTATCACCATAGTGACATAAATGACAAATTACTAAGGTTACTCACTGAGATATCGTAAAACATGTCATCTCTAGAGATTAAATTATTTACCCAATGAATTAAAGTTATATCAGGGAGAACCATTCATATGAATTAATTAATGGGATCCACTTATATCATAATAAACCATTTCAATAATAACCTATGGATAATGAAGATCAAGTTTAATATCTAAATCATTTCATACAAATGTGATTAAATAAATTCTCATTACATAATTCATAACCCATGAAAAAGGAATGTGTGTTTAAAATATTTCAATCACATAATAAAAAAGTAATTTTTAGATCTGGGTGAATACCTATGGAAAAGGAAGAGGATTGGGTATTTAAAAAAATAAAATAAATAAGAGTTTCTTAAGTAAAAGGGATAAATTTGATAAGTAAATTCGGTAGCATGATGGGTATAAAACATTGTTTCAGAAAAGGGTAAAAAGAGAGAGAATGAAGTTATCCCATATATAAAAAATTATTTTACTTGTAAGGGTATGATCAAAAGATTTATAAAAGAATGTAACATACCATTTTGATGTAATACACAATAAACAAGTAACTGAATGGAAAATAGGTTGATGATGATTCCCATACCAGGAAGAGTTACTCATAAATATTTATGATTATAATGTTGGGGGATTGAAGACACCATTGGGGTTGATTTAGAGGAAATATCACCAGAATATCATATATGATGGATTTGTAGTGAAGGGTAATGGATAAAAGGGAAAGTATTTACAGAATAAGTGGATGATTTTTATAATAATTCCCAAATCTAGGCCCTAGAAATCTAGGATGTGGAAAATGAAAAACCATTTTTTTACATATGTTTTTCTCCCAGTATTAAACATTTTAGTTATAATTTAGGACATTTTAATACACTGAAACAAAAAACCATTTAATAATTCTTTGTATATTGAAAATTAAATTTTTCACAAAATATGGTTTTTAAAAAAATCCATTTAAGACATTAGAAAATAACTTATAGGATTGAAAATTGATTTAAATAAATTAAAATACACAATATTTTCAAATAAAATATTTTAGTTCATGAATTAGTTTTAAATAGTTATTAAATCATTAATACATAAATATGGAGTAATAAAACATACAATAAACCCAAAACTATATTTTTACTATTCAATGAAAAACAATGTATTTTAGAAGATAAATAAATCACCCTAACATAATTTCAACATGATTATTTCAAATATAATATGTATTTATAAAAAGAAATTCCAAAATAGGATAACTTTAATTTTTACATATAAATATCCTTATTTATAGAAACATGGAAATTTTTAAGACACGGTAAAATTTTTGAGACATATAAAAATTTCATTGGACATTATAAAATTAATTTATCGATACTATTTAAATAAGAGTATTTGAAAATACTATTTCATTAAAAAAATATTATTTATAATATCTAATCTTATTATAGAAGTGTATATACTTCCTAAATGTATAATTATGTTTTTAATTGTGTCTAAAATCAATTTATCAAATTCATCTCAATTAAAAATATATTTTATTAAGAAAATACTATTCGTAAAATGGAATTTATGGAATAAGAATTTTATTTATAAAAAGGAAGAAACATATTAATAAATTATGTCCTAGACACATAACCCCTTATAACACCTTTGTACGACATAAGGGTAAGGTGTGTGATGGTCATAGTTTCATGGGGTGTCTCACCTAGCATCTACCGAGTGGTAATCTTCAAAATATTAAACTTCTCTCATAGGAGATTTTATTCAAGCTTCACTTATTGAAGCTCGGAATGGGCTTGGAAAAGGGTGAACCCTATGGACACTACCTCCCCCCATGTTTTGAAAAATGTTCTTCAAACAATATTACTCTATTAGTTAAGGTCATTTTTTATCCTTTCTACATCAATTATCCTTTGTCATTACTACTTAGAAACAATAATTGTAATGGTAAAAATTTTATTAATGGGTATAGTTCCAATGGTAAAATTGACCAATTGTTAAATTTAATAAAGATTATATTTCCCTTTGTACCATATAACCACTACTTCATTACTTCACTCAATATTCACTACAATACCTCCTTAGGTTATATTTTCATTTTCTGAGATTTTGATTAGTTTACTAAAAATTTGATTCATTTTTATTGTTTTCCATGTGGGCGATGATTCTAGCATATTTCGGCGATCCATATTTTTTTGATTTGAGATTTTCTATTTTCTATTTTTTTCAAATTGTAATGTTTTTCATTTTCATTGGTTTTTAGCTGACTAATATAATGATATTTATAAATGAGATAAGATTTTTTGGTTCTTCTATATTGTTTTATGTGTATTATATAATATAAAACTCATTTTCATAGGAAACAAATAACATATAAAAATATTGGGTTGTTACAAATGTAACATGACTGGAAATGCAAATGATTCTATAAAAACTCTTCAAGTGTTGATCTATTGAAAAATTTGTGTAAAAATTTACAATACTATTAGAAGTAGAAACTAGTGATATAGAAGATGAAAGAACAATACAACCCATTAAGTCGAAAGCTAAAAATTAAAATACTATAAATTAATGGATTGGTATGATGTTCTCTATAAATAAACATATAAACTTCATATCTAATGGTGAAGTAAGTTGTGATAGTGAAGTTGAAGATGAATTTGATACTTCTAATGATGATGTTTAAGAGAAGTTATTAATTATAAGGTTAAATAAAGAAAATTTCCCTAATGATAAATATAATTACAATGTAAGGGAAGTTCAAGAAACTCATTAGAAGATTATTTTTAATATAGAGTTAAAATAATGTCTATAAAAACATTTATACATGTAAAAAGAAAGTTAAAACAAAAAAAGGAATGATAAAATTACCCATGTAAAGGAATCCAAATATGCTAAAGAGAATTTTGGTTGAAAATGTAGATTGACTATATAAGAAAATGTATTTTTTATTAGAATATATAATATATTAAAAAGGAATAGAAGGTGAATGAAAAAGAGAAGGATCGTTATATTATTCAATAGAAATTATTATGTTTTTATAAGGAGCTCTAAAAATTCATATTTGATTTCCAAAACACTATTCAAGAAGATGGATAAAGTGTAAAAGTAGAATATTCTTTAGAAGACCAGAATAAATTACACTCAAAATAATAATAAAAAATTTAAAATATATGTAAAAACTATGAAAATAAGTATCAAATAAAAAATATTATGTTTGTGTCAAAATAAAAGTGACACTAAAAATTATAGAGATTTTGGAACCACCAACTTGATTATAAAAACTACTAAAAATGTTGAAGTACAAGAGGCTAAAAATAAATCTAATGTGAAGAGAAATGTTTTTGGGGTTTACAAAACATTTGTTTCACATATATTATCCAAAATTAATTATAAAACATGTTTGAAAGATAGTTTCACAATTCTATAAAGTTTTCACTTTATAATGAAAAGTATTATTGTAGTGGGTATCGATAGAACTATGAACATTTTGGGTATACTGAAATAATTTATTGGTTCAATCATAAATATAAATAAGAATATATGAGGGTTGTAAAGTTGAACTTGGGGGGTTATACTAATCAATGAAAATAAATCCAGACACAACATGAAAAATTTGGATAGAAGGTTTATAATAGATTTTAAACATTGGAATAAATATGTTAATGATGTTATAATCCAAATAACCATAGTAGATATTGGCTCACCATGCTACCATATCAACTAAGATAAACATCAATACTCATAAACCTCTAGAGAAAAATATATATTAAATGAAAATTCTCTTATTATAGAATTTTTAATAAAATATTCAAATAGAAAGGACAATGGATTTTGGATAGTTGATATTATTCTTATAAGATATGAGACATAAAGCTATTAAAGATTATATGGGGTTATAAAGAAATTTTAGTGGCCATTGGGAATTATCATTCACTCAAAACAAATGGAATTAGAGAAGCCTTTATTGTTAATGAAGAGTTGCTGTCAAATAAAACCTTGTTAGGTAATAAGATAAATAATGATCTAATAGGTATTTATATTATTTTTTAATATGGGAATGAGTATATCATCAGAAAATATTGATTATTTTGTAAAAATAATGGATGTTGGGGGAATTATTTTAATATTACAAAAAACAAGGTGGAATTTGTTTAAAAGTGGGAGGTTCTTAGAATTATTATTATCAAAGAATTGAAAAAGAAACCCAGCTATGGTATAGAAGGCTCAGTCATATTATCTAATATAATATGATCAATCATACTCAAATATAAATTGTTTTATATTTCTCTTATATTTATAGATAATAAGACTCTATTGTCTCCACATGATATAATTCGAAGATTGAAAACTTTTTACATATTAAAGTTTAGATTTATACATCTCATCTATTGGGTATTATGCATTCTGACATTTATGGTCCCATGAGATTAAAATAGAAATATGGATATTTATATTTTATTTTTATAAATGATAAATTTACTGACATTTCATTCATTAAATTGATGAAACATAAATCAAATGATTGAAACATTTTTTATAGTTTCATAATGAGTGCTTAAAGGGGGTTTGGTTTGTCCATAAAAAATTATTTGATATATAATGGTGATCAGTACATAAATGGATGATTTAAATATTATCTTAAGAATAACTACAAGGCCCCATCATTAAACATTACATAATCTTGAATTAAGTTAATAATTCACATTGTGGATCTTTTCCAGTTTATAGATTTAGATAATTATTTCATAACTTATACACAACAACATAAATATTAGATGTAGACACTTCTACTCAGTATCCATTTTTTTCATAAGAAAAAAAATACTTAAAAAAATAAAAAAATTTAGTTCCATGTTTTAAATAGCACGACATTTCCTTGATCACATCCTTGACCCTATGCCACTTTAAGTACTCTGAAAAAAATTTCAAAAACTTGCTACGAACATAAAAAAGATCAGTAAGGGATACATAAATAAGGACAACTTTTAGTTTTCAAAAAAAAACATGTAAACTATGAATACTTTATCATAAATTATTAATTTTCACCTTACATAAGTAGAAAAAACACTTCACTGAATAAAATTCCATTCCTTACCCTTCTTTTGTAACCAAAATATTACCATAAAACTCATAGAAAGCATATATAACATATGAAAGGTATAGTTGGGACATAATAATAATTAAATGAAATAACCATAAAGTCGACTTCCATAAATCATTCTTAAAAATGGAATAGACATACGACTAACTTTCATAACCAAAGCAATGGAGGTTATAACGTAACCAACCTTCCTTGGTTTATCACAGAACCACCCGTCAAATGTTTAAGAACCATTATATAAAAATCTCACATAAAAGATTGAAAATATCAACATTTTAATCGTAAAATTGTATTTTCAATCACAAGAAATAATTTCAAGATATTGTAATAGTAAACCCACTTTCAAAACCATTTTCAATACCAATATATGTAAAAACGGTATATGGTAATTATTTTCCATTTAAAACCATCACAGCCTGTTAAAGAAGCCAAATATCAAATAATGCCTGTGACGAAGGGAAGGTCATTGTCATCGCATATGTTAAAAAAATCCTTTTGTCTATTAGTAAAATGTTGTGTAGAAAAATGATTCCCTTTGAATGAAAATAAAATTAAAACGGTTTTATTATACAATGTGTAAAATAAGGAGATGTATATTATGAAAACACGCCTCAATGAAAGGATATTGAGACAAAGTCCCCTACCTCGAGTCTGACTAGTCTCATATGTTCTTTTTTCTTCCTGAATAATAAAATTAAGTTAATTTATACTTTCTTCATAACCTTTTTCAAGTTTATTATTCCTTTATATCACTTATTACCATGGTATTATAACTAATTAATTATTTGAGTTCATATCAGACATTTTTTTGATGTTCAGAACTTGAGTAAAAAATTGAACTTGCTATAATTACAAATTTTCCATGAGGTAAAAAGTAAATTATCTCTAGAATGATATTAATAATATATATATATATATAATATATATATCATATACATCTAGTATATATGTATTTAGAATAGTCCATAACATTTGGACAAAATAAATGAAATGCACCATTCATGGAGACGGTAAGTCGTACGTACGCCTGAACGCTAATTTCATTCTTTTCATATTTAGAGGAATGAAATCTAAATTATACACATGTATATTATAATTCCAGCATAATATCTATTTTATATATATGTTACATAAGTTCATTAATTCCATTCTTTATACATTCCATTTATAGCATGAACGAGTCATATCACTTTGAGGGGAAGTAGTTCGAACTTCCTCAAATAAAATTATCATATTTATACAACATGAAAATAATAAAGATATGTTAAAAATTAGAACTGCTAAGAGGTGGTAGGATAAGACTGAACAATCATCGTTTTGTGAGGCAGTAGTTTACTGTCCACAGGAATAGTATGTTCTATACCAATTAGATGGAGGTGTGTGTAAGTGTAGTTCGAATCCCTCTCATAACAACAACCTAGTATATTGAAGATACTGGTGATGTTATAAAATAATTGAATAAAGATATCTTATGGGGTTGTAGAAGGAAAATAAATGAAAGAATATTGAGAGAAGACATTACCTCAAATCAGGTAACTTCTTTTGATTTGAGCCAAATGGCTTTCTTGAATTTCCTTCTACCTAGGGGAAGGATTTTAGGAGGAAGGTATGAATGTTGGTAGCTTATTGGAATTGAATTTGGACAAGTCAAGAGGCTTGATTTGTCTGATTAATGGGTTTTAAGTGGTTTCCTTTTATAAGAGAAAGGATGGGTACTTTATGAAAGTTTGAAAGTATTATTTTCTTAATAATTGATTTTTAATTTATAATAAAAAAAACGTGGTATATTTTAAATATAAGATGAGGATGGGTCTTAATCCTCTTAGATAATTGGTTTTCGACAAGTTTAGGTCATAAAATCAATATTGTCATTCATCTTTAACCGATAGTAAAGTTATTTAACTTTTATCATGTCTTCTTGTATATTCATACTATATAGTAAATATTGTAACTATAAAATGTCAATCGAACCTCAAGTGGTTTATTAATGAGATTTTCAAACTTATCTAAGTCATTTGGCCGAATCTTATATTTTTAGGATTATTATATCATCTAATAAAATATTATTTGTTTTAAAAACTCATTTATGTCAATTTATATACTATTCATACCATGACTTCTAAAAAACCTATAACAACTTGATTATTTTTAAAAAACTTCTTTAATGTAAATATAACAAGTATTAATCATCCAAAAAATTCTTGTATGACATAAAAAGTTTCAAAATATCTTTATTTTAATATTTATAATCTCATTTATTTAAATCATTGATTAATAAGGTAATCACTACATCACTGTTGTATCATAAATAAATTTATTTATTTAATATATAAAAATTATAAATAAAATACCATGATATAGGAAATATTTTTGAGTTTCTAATAAATTTTTATAGTAGAAAGGATATCTTATATAACCCCATATAAAAATTGTTTTACAAAAAGATACATGTTTAAGTTATATTTTCCTTAACTTTAAATTAAAAGTAATTAAATATCATTTTCACACACAAGGGGATCCATGGGGTCCTAAAATCAACCCAAGGATTCCCATGGTCAGAAATATCTCATTAAATAGGATTAGGATACATGGTAGGGTAATTTAATAATATTATAATATTATTTTATAGCCTTGTATACCAGATTTACCCTTTAACCATGATAAATAAAATATTTGTTGAAGTTACTATTCATAATGTATAAAACTAAAAGTTACCTATTTACAAAATTTGGACCACCTGATTCCAAATATGGAATCCATTTTTCAAATTCAAAACTTAGAGGTTTCATAAATTAATTTAGAATTAATTCCCATTGTCAAAACCAAAAGGTGTGTTTTTAAGAAATAATAACCATCAAAAGATTTACTTGTGTTTGTGTCTAATTATAATGTGAAATTACATAAAATGACCAAAATTGGATTAAATGGTAAAAACTTAATATAATTACACTTTAAAACCAATTCAAAAGATAATATAACCATATAAATAAATCAGATGAAAAGACAGTTTTGAATTAAAATGTTATATTTTTTACTATTCATTAAAAATGAACTTTATCAGAAAAATACCAAAAATTTACCCAAAGTAAATTTTGATATCCCAATTCTAAATAAGAATTTTATTTTGTCAAATTTAACATATAAAAGTTACAAAAACAATATTTAGAAGGGGTTCTCCATCAAAAGGTGGTAAAACTACGTTTTAAAAATATTAGAGTACATATACATAAAATTGGATTCATTGTCATTTTAAGCCTCTAAAATTTATTTGATAAATGTAAATTCATTTTAAAAAAATGCATAATCATAATATGTTTAGTTCTATTAATTCTCACCAATACAACAGATCAACGTTAACTACAATTTAAAATAATAATATTATATTATAATTATTTTTCTCTCAATGACATAGCCATGTGTGCAACATAAGATTTCAAAGAAACCCATTGTTGTGTGTCAGATACGCCATCAAAAATAACATCCCCTTTAAAGTAAAATTAATATTTAATTCACAACTATTAATAAATATGAAAATTTCTTATTCTTTAATTACCTATTTTG
Source organism: Viscum album (assembly GCA_963277665.1). Classification (NCBI taxonomy): domain Eukaryota; kingdom Viridiplantae; phylum Streptophyta; class Magnoliopsida; order Santalales; family Viscaceae; genus Viscum; species Viscum album. The sequence continues at coordinate 73,241,364 of OY728140.1, forward strand.
TTACATCCTTCCCCTTTTGGGAAATTGCCTCCTCACAATTTTTCTTACTTATCAAATAAGTGGGGTATTTATCCCTCATAGCATTTTTAGATTCCCAAGTTGCCTCTTCAACCATATATGTTTTCCATAAAACCTTAACCTTATAATACACTATATTCTATAACACCTGATCTTTATGATCAGGAATCTGGACTAGTTGTTACTCATAAGAATGATTCTCCTCCTACTGAACTACCTCTAGACTCGAAACATGAGATGGATCCAACATATACTTTCTCAACATAGAAACATGAAAAACATTGTGTACCTGGTATAAACTTGTTGGTAAAGACACTCTGTAGGCAACTAATCCAACTTTCTCTAGGATTTTATAGGGTCTAATGAACCTTAGACTCAACTTTCCCTTCTTACCAAAATGCATCACCCATTTCCATGGAGAAACATTGAGAAAGACATGATCACCTACCTTTAAAGAAAGATCCTTTCTTTAGTTTTCTACATAATGTTTTTGACTTCTCTGAGCTATTCTCGTGTGCTTTTTAATCAACTAAACTTTTTATGCCATCTCTTCTACCAATTCTAGTCCCATCAACTTACTTTTACATATATAATCCCAAAAAACTGTAGTTTGACACCACTTTTCATATAATGCCACAAATGGATCCATATGTATACTGGAATGAAAACTATTATTATAAGAAAACTCAACCAAATAAAGATGTTGGTCCCAACTTCCTTGTTAATCCATTGAATAAGCACATAGAATATCTTCCAATGTCTGAATTGTTCGTTCTGACAGCCCATCTGATTAAGGATGAAAAGTTGTACATAAATTTAATTCAGTACCCAATGACTTCTGAAGGCCCTTCTAAAAGTTAGAAGTGACCCTTGGATCATGATTTGATATAATGGAGAGTGGAACTCCATGTAACCTGACTATCTCTTTAATATACAATTGATAAAGTTGATCTAGAGACAAAGTATCTTGAATACAAAGGAAATTAGCAGATTTTGTCAATCGATCAACAATAACCTACATTGCATTATTACATCAAGTTGTCTTCGGTAATCGCATAAAGAAGCCCAATGATATATTTTCCAATTTCCACTCTAGCACCGGTAAAGGATGAATCATACCTTTCAGTAACTACCACTCTGCTTTAACATATTGACAAGTCAAACACTTCATAGTAAAGATAGCTATATCTCTTTTCATTCCATCCCACCAGTAATACTCTCGATGACCTCTGTACATCTTAGTACTGACGGGATGAAATGATAAGGGAGAACTATGAGCTTCACATAACAACTCTTTCTTCAATTTTGGATCACAAGGAACACATAATATTTTCCCAAATCTCAAAATACAATCATTATCATGGTTAAATTTATGAAACTTACCCTTCTGAACCAACTCTACCTTTTTCTGAAACTCATTGTCTTCCTTCTACACATTCTTAATTTTGTCTGATAAATATGACTACACTAACACCTAAAACAAAACAGAGGAATTTCCAACACCAACAACTTCTATTCAAAAAATCATCAAATCGTTAATCAAAGGATATTGTTCAAAATATAGCATGGTTAATGTAGCATTACTCTTTTGGTTCAAAGCATCAACCACTTTATTTTCTTTTCCTCGATGATAATGAATCGTGAAATCATAATCATTTATTAATTCCATCCATATCCTTTGTCTCATGTTCAATTCTTTTTGGGTGAATATATAATTCAAAGTTTTTTGATCAGTATATACTTCATACTTTACTCCACACAAATAATTCATCCAAATTTTTCTTGCAAAAACAACATCAGCTAATTCCAAATCATGTCTAGGGTAATTCAATTCATGAGTTTTCAACTAACGTGAAGCATAAGAAATGACCTGACCATTCTGCATTAGGACAAAACCAATTCCTTTCTACTAAGCATCACCATAGATAACAAATTCTCCATTTTTGGAAGGCAAGGCCAAAAATAGAGCATTCACCAATCTTCTTTTCAATTATTAAAACAGTAATCACATTCTTTTGTCTAGAAAAACATAACACCTTTTCGAGTTAACTTAGTCAGTGGGCTAGATAACTGTGAAAAATTCTCAAAAAACCTTCTGTAATTTCCTACCCAACCAAGAAAACTATGAATCTCTGTAATATTTGTGGGTATTGGCCATTCTTCAATAACTTTTGTTTTAGAAAGATCTACAGTTATCCCATTTTATTAAACAATGTGGCCAAGGAATGAAATTTTTTGTAACCAAAACTCACACATTCTGAATTTCCCATAAAATTTATTTTCCTTTATGTTTTTCAAGACAACCCTTAAATGACTTTCATTTTCCTATTTACTTTTGGAATATTCCAAAATATCACTAATAAAAACAACCAAAAATTTATCCAAGAACTCATATAAAATTCTATTCATAAGATCAATGAATACAGAAGGTTTATTGGTTAACCAAAAAGGCATAACTACAAATTCATAATGGCCATATCTAGTAGGAAAAGTGTTCTTCAGAATGTCTTCTTCCTTTACATTCATATAATGGTACCACGACCTCAAGTCAATCTCTGAAAAATATTGAGCTCCCTGGAGCTAATCAAATAAATCATCGATCTGGGAAAAATTATACTTTTTCTTAACAGTGATATTATTCAAGCCTCTATAATCAATTACAAGTCTCATTGAACCATCTTTATTTTCAATAAACAAGACTGGAGTACCCCATAGTGATGTTCAAGGTCAAAGGAAACATTTATCTAATAACTCCTACAATTGATTCTTTATCTCTGAAAGTTTAATTTTTTACATTCAATAACAGGGTTTTTAAATTATCTAAGAATCAGGAACTAATTTGATAGTAAATTCAACTTCCCAATACGGTATAATACCAGGAAACCCATCAGAAAAAACATCAAGAAACTCATTTAAAACTTGCACAACATTAATCTGAACAATTCCTCTGTTTTCAACAATATGTGAAAGGTAAGATTCATTTCCATATTTTACTAGTTTCTCAGATTTCTAATATCGTATCAAAATTAAGGGTTCATTCTTGTACACAAGCAGTTCTTTTTGAAAGGAAACCTCTTTAGCTCTATAGTCAATCATAGCATGATAAATAGAAATCCAATTCATTCCTAAAATAACATCAAACTCTACTAGAGAAAAAACAACAAGGTTTTCAGGTAAATTATTTCCACAGATAAGGATTGTAAGATTCTTATAATTTCTTTTTTCCTCATCATTTCCCCCAGGTGTTTTTACTATAAGTTCAGGATTCATTTCTTTAGGTGGAATTATAAATTTACCCAAAAATATCTCAGAAATGAAATAATGTGTAGGCACTGAATCAAATAATATATTAGAATAATCTGAAGAAAAAAACAATGTACCTGATACCACATCATTTGATGGTTCCACATCAACTACAGTAGTAGCAATATATTTTTCCCCACCCTTGTTCTTTTTACCTATTTGGTTTTTACCTTGGGTAATCAACTTTGGACACATATTTGAATAATTCCCAAACTCATTGGAACTAAAAAATATTACTTCTATCTTTTAATTACCTTATTGATCATATTCTTCACAATTATGAGAAATATGACTAGTCTTACCACATCAGAATCACATTCCAGATTTTGAGAGACATTCTCCAGGATGCTTTTTACCACACCTCTCACAAGATGGAAATTTAATATTCTTACCTCCAAGCTTCTTTGATGAATTATTTCACTTTTCCTACCAATTAGACCTCTTCTTTTTCTTTTTATCTTAAAACACCTGATCATTAGAAAAAATTCATTTCTACATTATCAGTACATCAGACAAGTTTCTTATAGCTTTTGAATTCCTGAGAGGCTAATGCTCTTCGATATCGTGGCTTCAATCCTGAGTAAAATTGATTTATATTACTATAAATATATCATAAGAAATTTTGAGCATACTTTCCTAGTTAAGTGAAAATTTCTTCTTAATTAGCCACTGATTCATCCTCTTACATCAATTATAGGAATTCTTTTTCCATCCTAAGTCAAATCGCCTTAGGAAAATATTTCTCAAGAAACATACCTTTGAATTCTCCCCAACCAAGAGCATAAATCTCCTCATTGTCCCTTATATTTTTAATCATCGACCACCACTGATCATAATCTCCTTAAAATTTATAAATAGAAATAATAACCTTTTGATTGTCTGTATAACACATGACATTGAAAATTTTTTCCAGTGTTTTGATCCACTATTCACCTTGAACAGGGTCAGATGATCCTCTGAATGATGGGGGATGTTTCATCATGAAATTCTCCACTATAGACATGTTCATATGATGTTGATCAAGTTGATCTTAGGAATGTATAAGACCACCATTTATATCCTATGTTAACTACAGCATTACTACAACCAATTATTCAGTTCTGATTCCAACCATCTCGGGATGCTGATTTGGAAGGCTATTCTCCTCTGTATGCCTTCCTTACTCTGCTTCCCTATTTACTCTACGGAAAACCATTCTGAGCAAACATATCTTAGATAAAGAATCATTTTAATCTTCAAATTCTATATCATTTCAATTTTACTATAATGTAAAAATCATTTATGGATATTCTATTAAAAAAATTCTAACTCCTAAAGTTATCTAAACTGGCCTATGATACCAACTATAAGGCACCAGTATTAAACATTACATAATCTTGAATTTAGTTAATAATTCACACTGAGGATCTTTTCAGGTTTGGAGATTTAGAGAATTAGGTCAAAACATATAAATAACAACTTAAATATTACATGTTGACACTTCTACTCAGTATCAATTTTTCTCATAAGAAATAATTCTTAAAAAAAGAAACATGTTTAGTTCCATGTTTTAAATAGAATGAATTTTAATTTATCCCATCCTTGACCCTATTCCACTTTAATTCCTATGAAAAACATTACAAAAACTTTGTATGAACATAAAAATATCTCTAAGGGATACATAATGAAAGAAAACTGTTAGTTTTCAAAACAACATGTAAACCATGAATACTTTATCATAAAGTAATAATTTTTACCTTAACGAAGTAGAAAAAACACTTAACTAGATATACGATCATTTTTACCATACTTTTGTAACCAAAATATTACCATAAAACACATATAAATCACAAATAACATATAAAAGGTAAAATTGGGATATAATCATACCTAAATGGAATAACCATGTGGTTGAATTCCACAAATCATTCTTACAAATGGAATAGTCAAACATCTGACTTCCATACCTAGTGTATTGGAGGTTATAACATAACCATACATCCTTGATTTATCATGGAAGAGCCCATCATTTGTTTTATCACGTAACCACCCATCAAATTTCTAAGTACCATTATATAATCATCTGACATAAAAGATTTCAAATATCAACATTTCAATCATAAAATTTCATTCGCAATCATAAGAAATAATTTCAAGATATAGAAATATTAAATCCACTTTCAGAAAAATTTTCAATACTAAAATATGTAAAATTGGTATATGGGAATTATTTTCCATTTAAGAACATCGTGGCATGTTAAGGAATTAAAATATCAAATAATACTTGCGACGGTGGAATGGTCATTGTCGCCTCATACGTTAAAAACATTAATTTTTTCATTTATTAAAACAAAAAATAGAAAAAATATTCCCTTTTAATGAAAATAAAATTCAAATGGGTTTATTATACAGCGTGTAAAAGATAGAGGTGTATATTATCAAAACATGCCTCGATAAAAGAAGATTGGGACAAATTCCCTTACCTCGAGTCCAACTTGTCTCGTATGTTCCTTGATCTTCCTAAATAATAAACTTAAGTTAATTTATACTTGATTAAGATCCTTTTTAAAGTTTATTATTACTTTATACCACTTTATTTTCTTGTTATAACAATTAGTAAGTTATTTGAGTTCATATCGGACATTTTGTCGATGTTCGGAACTTGAGTAAAAAATGAACTTGTTATATTTAAAAATTTTCGATGTGGTCAAAATTACATTATATACAGAATGGTATTCATGATTTAAATATCATATATATCATATATATCCATTATATGTGTATTTATAATAGTTTGTAGCATCTGTATATAAGAAATGAAATGCACCGTTTATGGAGATGGTAAGTCGTACATACGCCTGAACGCTACTTTCATTTATCTTTCATATTTAAAAGAATGAAAAATAAATGATACATAGGTATATTATGATTTAATTATATTATATATGTTATATATGTTACATAAGGTCATTAATTTAATCCTTTATATGTTCCAGGTATAGCATGAATGATTTATATCACTTTGAGGGGGCTGTAGTTCACACTTCCGAAAATGAAATTATCAAATTTATACAACATAAAAAGCATAAATGTATATTATAAATGAAATATAAAGAATAATAGAGATAAAATAAATATCATATATAATTATATTTTAATCATAATTTCCACCCTAAGAGGTGGTAGTAGAAAATTGAATCATCATCATTTCGTGAGGCAGTAGTTTACCATCCACAAAAACAGTATGTTCTATAGCTATTAGACAGAGGTGTGTGTAAGTGTAGTTTGAATACTTCTCATTAAAACAACCTGGTATATTTAAGACACGGTTTTTGTTATAAATTAACTGATGAAAGTGAGTTTAGGGGGTTGGAGAAGGAAACTAAATGAAATAATCTGGAGAGAAGACATTACCTCAAATCAGGTAACTTATTTTGATTTGATTCAAAGAGATTTTTTGAATTTACGTCATCATAGGGGAAGGCTTCTAAGAGGAATGGTGAAATGTTATAATATTATTGAAGCATAGTTTGGATGACCCAAGTGTCTTGATTGGTGTGAGTAATGGGTTTGAGTTTGTGTCCTTTTATAAGAGGGAGGAGGGGTACTTTAGGAAAGTTAGACAATATTATTTTATTATGAATTGATTTTAGAAATATAATAGCACCAAAGTAATATATTTAAAATATCAGATAATGATGGGTCAAAATACTCTCATACAATGGTTTTTAGAAAAGTTTAGGGCATAAAATTAACCTTATCTATTATCGTTAACCCTTAGTAAACATATTTAACTTTTACCATGTCTTCTTGTATATTTATACTATATGGTTAATATATTTACTATAAAATGTCAATAGAACCTCAAGTAGTTCATTAATCACATGTTAAACCTTATCTAAGTCATTTGGACTAATATTATATTTTTAGGACTGTTATAACATTAAAAAAATATTATTTTTTTAGAAACTCATTTATTTCAATTTATATACTATTCATATCATGACTTTTAAAAAATCCATATAAACTTTATTATTTAAAAGAAAACTTCATTAATTCAAATATAACATGTAATAATAATCCATTAAATTTTTTAATGACATAAAAAGTTTGAAAATAAAATTATTTTAATATTTATAATCTCATTTATTTAAATCATTCATTAATAAGGTAATCACTACATCACCATTGTGTCATAAATAATTTTTTTATTTAATATATAAAAATTATAAATAAAATACCATGATTTAGGAAATATTTTTATCTTTATAATGAATATTTATAGTCTAAAGGATAACTTATATAACCCTATATAAAAATTGTTTTACTAAACGATACATGTTTATGTTATATTTTCCTAACTTTAAATTAAAAGTAATTAAAAGACATTTTCACACACAAGTGGATTAATGGGGTCCAAAAATAAAACAATGGATTACAATGGTCAGAATTATCTTCTAAAATAGGATTAATACATGTGTTATGGTAACTTAATAATATTATAATATAATTTTTTTACCATTATTTACTATATTTACCGTTTAATCATGGTAAATAAAATATTTAGTGAAGTTACTATTCATAATGTCTAAAAATAAAAGTTGCCTATTTAAAAAATTTATACCTCCTAATTATAAATATTAAATCCATTTTTCCAAATTTATAACACATGAGGGGTAGAAATTTATTTAAAATTAATTCTAATTGTCAAAACCAAAAAGCGTGTTTTTAAGAACCAATAATTATCAAAATATTGACATATGTTTATGTCTTGTTAAAATGTAAAATAAATTGAATTGACCAAAATTGTATTAAATGGTAAAAAAAATTATTCTAATTATACTTTAAACCCAATTAAAAATATAATCTAACCATATAAAAATCAGATAAAAAGACAGCATTGACTTAAAATATAGTATTTTTCACTAATTATTAAAAAATAAACTTTATCCGAGAATACCAAAAATTTACCCAAAATAAATAATGATGTACCTCTTATAAAGAATAAGTTTATTTTCAAAAATATAACATATAAAAGTGTAAAAACTATATTTTAAATGTGTTTTCCATCAATAATTTTTAAAATTAAATTTTAGATATATTAGTGTATTTATGCTTAAAATTGGATTCATTCTCATTTTAAGCCTCTAAAATTTATTAGATAAATTTAAATACATTTAAAAAACATGTATAATCATAATATATTTAGTTCTGTTCATTCCTTCCAACACAATGGTTAGGCATTAACTACCATTTAAAATAATAATATTATATTGTTATTATTTTTCTCAGTATGACTCAGCCTTGTGTACAACATAAGATTTCAGAAAAACCCATTGTTGCGTGTTGAGTATTCCATAGAACATAGAATCCCATTTAAATTAAACTTAATATTTAATTCACAAATATAAATAAATATGAAAATGTCATATTCTTTAATCACATGGGATGTTACAACAATGGTATTCATAATGAACTTATTTCACCATATATACCAAAAAAATGTCTAGTTGAATAAAATAAAATAAGCTTAATAGAGATGGATTATTAAATATTTATAGATAATGAAACTTATAGTTTTTTAGGAAGGTTATTGGAGTAGCTGTTCACATTCAAAAAATTTTCATACATAGACCAAATTGTACATGTGACTAGATGATATTTATTATAATAAAAACCCATGATTGATGTACCTAAGGGTATTTGGAAGCCCATATATTATCAAATTCAAAGGTGAAAATTTTGGAAAGTTTTATAGAAAAGGTGTGGATGGTATCATTCTGGTTTATTATCTAAATGGAATAGGATATTTATGATACAACAAGTATACAATTAACATTGTTTATACTACTAATGTTAATGTTATGAAACACAAAAATAAATAAGTCTCATATAATACATATTTTTCCAAAAGTGATGACGGTGAAGCTATTTTTATTAAACAGTAGGATGGAGGTACATAAAATAGCTGAAATTATGAAAAAACCCAAGATTTAGTATGAAGATGATGATTTAGCTGAATCATGTGATAAATATCAATCCAACTCATCACATATAAGTCTAATAAGGTAGGTAGATTTCCATAACATTATTGGAGATCATTGATAAGAATTTCAAACCAACAAAACCTTGACAGGAGTATCGTATACCTCACTATTTTTGAAAGATAAACCAAGAGATAATGAAGATTATTTTGAGAGTCAAGAATTGGTTGATTCCATGAATGAAGAATTGGAATAAATCAAAAATAATGATAAATGGGAGTTGGTTCCCAAACCTGTAGACAATAACATCATAGTAATAAAATCGACATTCTAAAAAAAGTTGAATGAAAGTGGTGAAGTTATTAGATATAAATAAATACTTTTTTGTAAGGGATATTCTATGGTTAAAGGATTGGATTTTCAGGAGAGGTTTTAACATATTCCTATAATTAAAACCATATTAATATTTATTTATATTATTTTGTGTGGGAAATACATGATTTTTCACATGGATGTTAAGTAATCCTTCCACAATAGTGAGCTGGAAGAGGATATTTATATTGAGTAATATCATGGTTTACTTCGTAGAGAATATGAGAATCAAAGTTACAGGTTAAAAACTACATTATATGGGATGAAAAATCCTAAACAGTTCATTACTCAAAACTAGACACCATATTAAAGAAGATAAAATTCAGAAAATGTAGTGGGAAACTACTTCTATATTTATTATTATAGTAAGGTATATTTTATTGTTTTGTATATAATATTGTTTTCACTATAAATCATGAATCATTTTGTGAAATTTTTTTATTTATATGAATAAATTGTTTTAAATTTTGATGATTTAGAAGATAAGATAATTTCTTGGTGTATAAATTTCTCAAGAGAGAGATCTTATATTTCATTCTAAAAAACAATATGCTTGGGAACTTCTTAAAATGATTTAATTGAAGATTTTAAATCACTTTTACACCTATCTTGATAAGAACTAAGTTTTATATTGATGATAAAAGATGTATATTAAATATAATTTCACAAAATGATTAGGATTTTATTATACTCTATATAATCAATATCTAATATATTCTATTTTTAACCCTCTATTACAGACATAAAAATTCACAAAAAAAATATAAATATTACTACTAAAAAAAGGGACATTGTATATATAAAAAAGAAAAACTAATTATGTTATAAGAACCTATATCTCCCATTCAGGTATGAATCTTGTTTTCTGGTGTTTTTGAGGAAAAGAGGAGTTTCTTGAAATTTCAAGAGTACACGTCATGTATTTATAAGTACACGCCTTGTACTCGGTTGTTATAGGTAGCTGGGTTCTGGCCGTGTAACAGCCGAACACATGGCTGTGTGGGGTCACCTGGAGACCGTCTAAAGCGGGGCTCAGTAAAGGCAAGTACATGCCATGTACTTTTAAAAAAACACACCATGTACTTTATTTATATTTCATTAAACAGACTGTGGTCACATCTAATCAACAGAACACCCTTCTTCTAGGTATGTCTCGTCCAGGATCATATGTAGCCATTGATTCTTCTCCGAGCCCCCGACTCACCATATCTTCTCTGAATCGACGGATGTCGATTGAATTGGAATCCCCACGGTAAGCTCTTCTTTCTTCTAGATCCTTGTTTCTAGATTTCTCCTCTTTCGTGAGATATCCTCAGCTGGATGTTTTTAGCGTTTTTGCAGATCAATGACGTTATAGGGAGATTAAAGGCCTAAGGTTCATGTATATCGATCGTACAACACTGAGGAAGGTGGTTTGTGCCTTTCCATAGATATTCCTTGAGTTATATGTGCAAAAGTACCCAATACCCTTGTTCGGGGTATTGTGTGTTTATGGTTGTTCACCCTATTATTGCATGATATGCCTTGTGTTCTTGAAGAAATTATTTATGTTTATAAATATGGTTATTTACCTTGATATGGATGTGTTTCCCATGTTTGTTGGTTATTGACCGTTTAGTCTAGCTTTTCTTGTTAGGCCACTTAGTTTCCACGCCTAGTATTGTTAGGATTGAGTGATTTTATCTGACATGTTTTGAGACATTGTTGAATGTTAGACAAGTAGTTCATGAGGTTTACATTGGGTTCCATATATTTTTTGTGCACGATTGATTTACACAGGGTTGAGGGAACCTGGTGTAGTATACCATAGGGGGAATGGACACTAAGGGCTTCTCCAGAGTGTCTGTTTACTTTTATGTTGCGAGACCATAGGGGGATGGACTTTGGGCTCCCTCAGAGTGTATGCAGTTCCTCGTTACAAGACCATAGTGGGAATTGGAAGTTAATTTCTTCCCGAGAGTGTCTATAGTTACCGATACGAGACCACGGGGGAAATTTATGGTGAGTTCTTCTTCATAGTGTATTTGCTAAAGCTGAACAATAGGGGTTAGACTCTGAGTAATTCCCAGAGGGTTTCTTGTGTTTGATGGGTTGAACCAGATGGGTTAGGCTATGAGTACTTCCCATATGGTTACTTATGGTTGTTTTTTGATTAAATAATAAATTAAAATAAATATAATTTTAAATGTAGGTTTGTTTACTTTGAGTACTTACTGGTTTATTGCTTCATTTTACATATTGCCTGCCAAAAATATTCACTGATTGTTAGGCATAGATCTTTGGGTGGTTGCCTACTGGGATTCATCTCAAACCCTATGTGGGTCATGCTTTTAGTCTCAAACTAATTATATTGATATAGTTATTGATAAGGGAAAGTTCCCTTATATTTCAGGTACTTGATTGTTGTGGATATTGAGAGCATAGGACCAAGCAGAGGCTTGCGATGATGCTTTAATTTATTTGTTTTTCTAACTTGGTTTTAGTACTGTATTCTAGAATTATGACTTGTTTGGCTGTTTTACTAGACATAATTATCATGTGTCATTTATATATGTGTGATTCATCTATTTATTAATTCCATTGTTTACTGATTTCATGTTATTACTGCTTCATCTATTGTTATCTATTTATATCTATTGTGTTACTCTGCCAATGAGGGAATAGTTTCCCCACAATCACATCCAAGAAACACCCAAGTGGTCCATTAATGATTCACCTATCATGATATAAGCATCGTGGCCGAACCATAGATTTTTAGAAATTTAATATCAATTAATAATATAATATTTGTTTTAAAAACTCTTTTATGTCGATTTTGACACTATTTAGAAAATAGATTTTTGTGAAAATCATAAAAGAATTATTACTTAGAAAAAAGTTAATTAAATCATTCCTAACATGTCATATTAATCTATAAAATTAGTTTAATTCATAAAAAGTCTCAAATTATATTTATTTGGGTATTTATAATATCAATTATTTTAATTTTTCACTATTATGGTAATTACTGATCATCATTGGGTCATAAATAAATTAAATTATTTAATGTCTAAAAATTATAAATAAAATTCCATTATGTAGGAAATCTTTTTATCTTTCTAATGAATATTTAAAATCTAATTTATCTTATGTATAACCCTATATTAAAAATGTTTTAGTAAATAAACATTGATTTTAACTCTTTTAACTCTTCTTTGAATTAAATAATAATAAATGTCCTAATCTAATCCAAGTGGACCTAAATGATAATATTTTATTCCTAAGGTTGTTTTTAGTCGAATTAAGCTTATACAATAGAATTAGGACATGTGTTATGGTAATATTAATATCATTTTTACCCTTAATTACCCTATTTACTTTTAACCGTGGTAAATAAAAGTAAAAAGTTACTATTCAACAAAAATTAATTTCATCTCAATGAACCACATTTTAGTCCTTGATATTAACAGTGCCTCTCGGATTTTTGAAATTCCACTCAAAGAAGCGTTAAAATTTATGTTTTATGAAAAATTCAGTTTTTTAACTACCACTTAGTGGTTTCACTATTCATCAAAAAATGATGTTTTTCAGAAAAATACCAAAAATTCACCCTAGGCTAATTTCGATATTCCAAATACAAAAATGATGTCCATTTTGAAAGATAAAATTTCTAAAATTTTAAAAAGTAGGTATTACTATTCATAACGGCTAGTTTGATCGGTTGTGGTGTGTGTTAGAACTCTATGTTGCGTACAACACACGCTATAGCATTATTCAAAGAGAAGTGTACCATAGAAGCTTGGGGTGTTACATTCTCCCCTCCTTAAAATAATTTCGTCCTCGAAATTTCTAGAATACTACAGCATGAAAAGACTCGGGTGGTTCTTCATCAAAAGTTCCTCGGGTTCCCACGTTGCCTCTTCCATCTTATGGTTTCTCCACAAGACTTTTACCAAACGAGTCGTCCGATTTCTCAGTACTTGTTCTCTCGTATCAAGAATCATGATGGGATCTTCGCAATAAGATAGATCGGGTTCCAGTTCTAATTCCTCATAGGTGAGTACATGCGTTGGGACAGGCATGTATTTCCTCAACAGAGATACGTGGAACACATCGTGAACATTGGAGAGACTTGGCGGCATTGCTAATCGGTAAGCTACAGCCCCAGTTCTTTTTAGAATTTCGAAAGGTCTGATGTACCTGGGACTCAATTTACCTTTCTTACAAAAACGTATGACTCCCTTCCATGGAGATACCTTCAGGAAAACATGGTCACTGACTTGAAATTCCAAATCCATCCTTCGATTATTTTCATTGCTCTTCTACCTACTTTGAGCTTCTTTGATGTGGTTTTGTATTACCTTCACCTTTTCCATCGTTTCCTACACCAGTTCTAGGCCTACAAGTTTTCTTTCACCAATGTCATCCCAACAGGATGGTGCGTGACATCTCTTTACGTATAACGCTTCATATGTTTCCATATGAATACTCAAATGGAAGCTATTGTTATAGGAAAATTCTACCAGAGGTAAATATTGATCCCACATACCCTGAAAGTCAAGTGATCAGGATCTCAACATGTCTTCTATGGTTTGAATAGTTCATTATGATTGTCCATCTATTTGAGGGTGGTAGGCAGTGCTCAAATGAAGTTCAGTATAAAGGATTTCTGAAGACTTTTCCAGAATCTTGAAGTAAAACGGGGATCACGATCAGAAACAATTGATAGGGGTACTCCATGAACTCTCACAACTTCATTAATATATTGTCTTGCTAGTCGTTCAAGTGGTAAATCTTACCTTATAGCAAGAAAATGTGCTAACATTGTAAGACGATCAACAATGACCCATATTTCATTGTTCCTTCTAGGAGTCTTTAGTATCCCCATGACAAAGTCCATCATAATATTGTCCCATTTCTACTCCGGTGTGGGAAGAGGTTGCATGAATCCTCTAGGTTGTTGCCTTCCAGCTTTCACTTGTTGACAATCCATACATCTTGAAACAAAATCATAAATCTCCCTCTTCATGTTGTCCCACCAAAAATGGTCCTTCAAATATCTATACATTTTGGTGCTCCCAAGGTGTATAGAGAAATTGAAACTATGAGCATCATCCAGCAATTCTCTTTTTAGATCAGGTATATCGGGAACACAATTTCTCTTCTCGAATTTCAAAATTCCATCTTCATACACAAAGTCTCTCAATCTCCCATCATTGACAGCTTTAATCTTCTTTTTAAATTCTTCATCATCGGTCTAAGAACTCTTAATCCTTTCTAGTAAAGATGGTTTGGTAACCATTTGAAAAAGCATTGATGTTTCACCTTCCCGGGTTATTCCCATGTCCATCTTCACTAGATCCATGAGAATTGTATCCCTTTAAATTCTCATATTGTTCAAAACTCCATGGTCTTTTCTGCTCAAAGCATCTACCACCTTGTTTGCTTTCCCCAGGTGGTAGTGTATCATGCAATCATAATCCTTGAGTAATTCAAGCCATCTCCTTTGCCTCATGTTGAGTTCTTTTTGTGAGAAAATATACTTCAAACTCTTGTGATCAGTATAAATCTCCAATTTTTCACCATAGAGGTAGTGCCTCCATATTTTCAAAGCAAAGATCACAGCTGGTAACTCGATATCATGAGTAGGATAGTTTTGTTCAGGAATTTTCAACTGTCGTGATGCATAGCCAATAACCCTATCATTTTGCATAAGGACACAACCAAGTCCTTTATTCGATGCATCACTATAAATAACGAACCCATCATTCCTCGATGGTAGAGTCAATATAGGAGCATTGACTAATCTTCTCTTAAGTTCTTAGAAACATTATTCACACTCTTTTTCAAAACAAATTTTACTCCTTTACATGTGATCTTGGTTAATGGGTTAGCCAATCGGGAAAAATTCTGGACGAAACATCGATAATAACCTACAAAACCAATAAAACTGCGTACCTCAGTTATACTGGTAGGTTCTGGCCATTCTTGTATTTCCTTGGACTTAGAAGGATCAACAGAGATTCCATCTTTAGAGACAATATGTCCAAGAAAAGAATTCTCCTGATGCCAAAATTCACACTTGCTAAACTTCCCATATAATTCATGTCTTCTCGGAGTCTTCAGGATAATGTGCAAGTGATTTTCATGATCTTCGTAGATTTTGGAGTATACCAAGATATCATCAATAAATACCACCACAAATTCATCGTGATATTCCTTTAAAACACTATTCATCATATCCATGAATACAGAGGGTGAATTAGT
Source organism: Viscum album (assembly GCA_963277665.1). Taxonomy (NCBI): domain Eukaryota; kingdom Viridiplantae; phylum Streptophyta; class Magnoliopsida; order Santalales; family Viscaceae; genus Viscum; species Viscum album. The sequence continues at coordinate 73,257,266 of OY728140.1, forward strand.
CAATCCAAAAGGAATTACTGTAAACTCGTAATGCCCGTACCTGGTTCGAAATGTTCTCTTCAGAATGTCTTCCTTCTTCACACACAACTGATGGTATCCAGATCGAAGTTCAATCTTTGAAAAGTATTGATCTCCATGCAGTTAGTCAAATAAATCATCAATTCGAGGTATGGGATACTTGTTCTTTATTGTTATTGCATTGATCTCCCTGTAGTCGATACATAACCTCATAGATCCATCTTTCTTTATAACAAAAAGAACAGGGGATCCCCATGGAGAGAAACTAGGGTGAATAAATCCCTTATTACTCAATTCCTCTAGTTTTTTCTTTAGTTCAACTAATTCTACAGTGTCCATTCTATAAGGGGTCTTCAATATAGGCCTTGATCCGGGAATTAAATCAATGGAAAACTCAACTTCTCGTTCTGGAGGATGTCCTGATAAATCTTCCGGAAAAACATCTACATATTATTTAACAACAGGTACAACCTCTATTTAAACATTCCTTTCCTCACCCATAGTCATTTAATCCTCTTCCTCCCCAATAATTGAATTTAGTTGAGCTACTAGGGGTGGATCTAGATAAGAATTAGGTGGTGACGATTCTTCTCTAAAGATAAGGTGTTCTTTATCATCATCATCAAAAATCGTAACCTCCTTCTTCTTATAATAAATCTTCGCATCATGGTCTGAAATCCAATCCATACCAAGGATTATATCAAACTCAATCATAGGTATGATGATGAGATCAGCAGATAACGAACATTTATGTGCTCTAATGGGGAATGATTCAAAAAACTTTGTTGCAATGATACTTCCCTTAAGAGTTTTAACTAACAACTCCCTTGTTAAATGAAATTGTAAATATCTAATTTTCTTAGCAAACTAAGAAGATATGAAACAATGTGATGATCCAGAATCAAATAATGCATTTGCGAAACTTGAGGAAACCATTAAATTACCTACCACCACGTCTTTCAGAGCTTCTAGCTCAACAGTAGTGATAGCATAAGTTTGGCCTTGATCCCTTGGCCTTTTCTAAGGCAATTTCCCCTAACGCTTAGGACATTCATTTTCATAATGGCCCATCTTGCTGCAATTGTAGCACTGAACATCGGTAGCTTCCTTCTTCTCCTTGAAATCATGAGCTTGGTGGCCTTTTTCACCACACTTGTAACAGACTCTCGTTCCTTTTAAGCAAGTACTGGGGTGTTTCTTCCTACATTTACTGTAGGATAGATATTCAACTTTTACCTTCTTCCCTTTACTTCCATTCCTAGATTGATCAGCAGATCTCTTCTTCTCTTTCTTTGCTTTAAAGTCATAAGACTTAGAGAATTATTTCTCTATCTTGATTGCACATGAGAAAATGTCTTCGTACGACGAGAAGGATTGTGAGACTAATGCTTGAAGAATAAATGGTTTTAACCCAACAAAGAAACGATCAATCTTACTTCTTGGGTTACGTATATAATCTCCAGCATACCTTGCTAACCTTGTAAAGTTAGCCTCATATTTTGCGACATTCTCATCCTCCTTTTGTCTCAGACTCAGAAATTGTCTTTCCATATCTACTCGATGGTCACGAGGAAAGTATTTTTCTAAAAATATATCTTTGAACTCCCTCCATTCCATATTTGATACTTCATCATCTTCCTTTATGTTTTGAATCAATGACCACCATTGATCAGCATCTCAGTGAGGTGGTAAACTACCATGATAACTTTTTCCCTTTCACTACTCCCCAAAGCTTAAAATATTTTCTCTAGGGAATTTATCCATTGCTCAGCTACTAAGGGATTTGTACTCCCATTGAAATTTGGTGGTTATTTCCTCGTAAAGCGATCTAACATTGATCCTCCACACTGCGGATCAGGGTGCTCCATACGGGTAAGGTTATTTTTCATAACCTGAGTGAGTTGTCCCAGTATGGTGATTAGCTGATCGGCACCAGTTGCATCACCAGCTCCACTATAATTATCTTGAGCAGGAGTGAAATCCCTACATAGAGTGCGTTCATTGATACGATTTCCATTTCTTCCAGTAGGTTCCATTTCAAAACAATGTCATAAACTAGATCAGTTTATGAATCAAAATACATAATTCCATACTTATAAAACACTTAACATAAATTGACTATTTATGGATATAATCCATAATAATAATAAAAATTCTGTGAGGAAGTATATACTCATAAACCCTTCATAATTATTTGTAAATAAAATGAGAGTTATCCTAAGCATATCCCATGGGAGTGTCGTAACCAAGAGTGCAACAAAGCCCGTTGTCATGCACCAGTTCCCGTTCGAGTCTAGCTCAAATCGGTGTTTTAGGGTTTTACCCCTAGGTACATCTGTGCCAGAGCCGGCTCTACCTGCTCGTATCCAGACAGGTATGTATTGCTCAGAAAACTCACAAAATCTCTACAATACCAAAATTCTAGGAAGTTCTTCTATACTAATACTCAAAGTCCATCTTAAATCTATGGGCTCTAATTAGAGTTTATCTAAATCTAGATTTCAAGGTTTGTACTAAACTTCCTCTGATACCAACTGTAACGCCCCGACCCCAGTTACCTAGAGTCGGTGCATTATTACATAACATTGGCATGATCACAAGAAAGATCAAATCTCGAAAGACCGATTAGTTTATTATCCTTGGAAACACTAGATATATTCATAATGTTTTACATTACTTCATAAAAATGAAAACTACAACAACATAGTCTCCATAGTCTAAACTCTTATCCCCTCATACTATCCCTACAGGTCATTCATAATTTACTTCTTCACATCCAGGGAAAAATAAAACATAAAAAATGGGTGAGCTCAAATTCCCAGTAAAGATAAAAATATAGCGGAAACTTTCATAAATAAGAATAAACATTTAAGGCAATGTATAACTAAAACAAAAGCCTTTTAAACTTGAACTTCAACATATAATGGAAAAAATAAAATGAAATAATGTCATTTACTTATTCACATGGATATTCTACTAATCGAATAATCACATGCAATATCAATAACCACTTTCATAATGATGGAATGCATAATTCCAGACTATCATAACCACATAGCCAAGGCCTCGTGCCAAGACTAAAAATAAGATTTTTCCAAGGCCTTGTGCCAAGACACTAGTTTGTCTCATGAGACCTACCGATGCATCGAGGACCTATAGCAGGCTCCACCCATCACATACTAAGTCCAATTCATTCCCATATGAAAAGGTTTAAACATAACATAAACATTCGTATTAAAACTAGCATACGAAATGTAAATACTTCATACATAAACCATGAATGGTATAAAAATAACACATCCATAGTCAAACATATCACAAAACATTAAATACAATATAGAAGTTTTGTATCATAATAAATCAACTTCAGATAAGCGTAAAATCCAGCAAAGGATGTTGACATAGATGAAATCAAAACTCTTTTTAGAGAAATATCTCTTTCTATTTTGAAATCATTTAAAATAAAACATTTTATTTGAAAATATTTTTATAATATTTTAAGGGATGCTTCGACGATTTTATAACGGTGGAAAATAGCCACACCTGCCGTATAAGTTAAAAAAACATTCTTACCTTAATTTTGTTGAAAAGGTTAAAAAACACCTTGTTTGGAAAACGATGGAAAGATTCCTTTATAAACCTCTTATAAAAATTCAAAAAAGGGTATAAATGAATTTAACCCATATTCATGTAAATAGTAAAAATGTTTTGTAAAACATTTTTAAGAAACATGGATGTGGATGATAAAGAGATCCCAGTAGATTATTACGTATAAACAACCTCGGATAATGAAGAGATTGTGAAATAAACCCTTACCTTGTTATTTTCCTTGGTTGAGGGTAGGTTAACCTCCTGTATAATGGAGAAATAATTGTTATTAAATTATAAAAGAATCATATACATTAATATTATATCATATATGATCTTTAAACATTGATTTGTTAATAATATCTTATTATTATCAGTGTTTCAGGTGTTAACTTACTCATTTTATTTTATATGTTTTGTTACGTAAGTCGTGTTAGTCATGGATAGGTTGTATATTAATCATATCCATAATTATATCAAGTCCTTAGATACTATTATAAATCATCAAATGAGAATTATACTTGAATGGATACGATGGAGAATGAATCTCATTGCGTTCATGGAGACGGTAGTCCGTACGTACGCACGAGCGATAATATCATTCTTATGATATTAAAATAATATATAATTGGATGGTGTATCATATATACAGAATCATTATTATGTTATATTTAATATTTACATGAATTATACATCATTATTATACCCATCCAAATAATAATTTATTGAATAAAAATTACACCACGACGTGGAGACGGTAAGCCGTATGTACGCACGTATGGTGACATGTCATTCAGAGGATAGATAGAATACTTAATATGGTTGTACCATATTTATAATAACAATACAGTATATAGGAGACACTGGATTCATTATTTTAGAATGGGAATAACCAAGAAATAAGAATTTTAAGAAGAAATGAATTTGAAAAAAGGTGGGGAAAACATTACCTCATCTTCGGGTTCTTCCTTTTGATTTGATGAAAAGGGATCCTTAGGTTGGATTTATGATAAAACTAAGGCCTCTAGGTTGTAGTGAGGGACGTGTAGAGAGTATTTGGGCAGATTTTGGGTGAGTCAAATGTGTTTGAAGGTGTGAATTAATGAGAATGGGGAGTGCCCTTTTATAAGAGGGGTGAGGGGCACCTTTGGAAAGGATGGAAATATTATTTTATAATAAATTCATATTAGGTTTCTAATGGCTCAAAATTGGGTTATTTATGGTTTAAGGTGGGGATGGGTCGAAAACTGCTCAAACAATAGAATTTAGATAGGTTTGTGTCATTATATTAACCTTATCTTTTAGTTTTAACTCTTAGTTAATTAGTTTGACACTTACCATGTCACTTTTTATTTTTATATTATATAGTTAATAAACATAATATATACCTCCAAGAGACCCCCAAGTGGTCCATTAATGATAAACCTATCAAGATATAAGTCTTTTTGACAAAACTTAAATTTTTTGGAATTTAAGATCAATTAATAATATAATATTTGTTTTAAAAACTCTTTTATGTCAATTTTGACACTATTTGGAAAATTGATTTTTTTGAAAATCATAACAGAATGTTTAATTCGAAAGAAGTTAATTAAATATTTCCTAACATGTCATATTAACCTATAAAATTCGTTTATTTCATAAAAGTCTTAAATTATATTTATTTGTGTATTTATAATATCAATTATTTTAATTTTTCACTATTATGTAAAATACTACAACATCATTGGGTCATAAATAAATTACATTATTTAATGTCTAAAAATTATAAATAAAATACCATTATGTATGGAATAGTTTTATCTTTATAATGAATATTTACAATAGAATTTATCTTACTTATAACCCTATATTAAAAATGTTTTAAAAAATAAACTTTGATTTTAACTCTTTTAACTCTTCTTTGAATTAAATAATAATAAATGTCTTAATCTAATCCAAGTGGACCTAAATGATAATATTTTATTCCTAAGGTTGTTTTTGGTCTAATTAAGCTTATACAATAGAATTAGGACATGTTTTATGGTAATATTAATATCATTTTTACCCTTAATTACCCTATTTACTTTTAACCGTGGTAAATAAAAGTAAAAAGTTACTATTCACCAAAAAATATTTTCATCTCAATGAACCAAATTTTAGTCCTTGATATTAACTGTTTCTCTCAGATTTTCGAAATTACACTCACAGAAGCGTTAAAATTAAGTTTTATGAAAAATTCAGTTTTTTAACTTCTACTTAGTGGTTTCACTATTCATCAAAAAATGAAGTTTTTCAGAAAAATACAAAAAATTCACCCTAGGATAATTTAGATATTCTGAATCCAAAAATGAAGTCTATTTTAAGAGGTAAAATTTCTAAAATTTTAAAAAGTAGGTATTACTATTCATAACGGCTAGTTTGATCGGTTGTGGTGTGTGTTAGAACTCGATGTTGCGTACAACACATGTTATTGCATTATTCAAAGGGAAACATACTGTAGAAGCTTGGGGTGTTACAATATTGATAGGATAATTGTTTTTTAACCTTGTAATTTTTTAATAAGATCACATATGATAACGATATATATATAATAATGGTAACAATATAAAAAAATAATATCATCATTAAGATATTAGAAATGAAAAAAAAAAGACCCGCGTGGAGCAGGTCTTGCACCAAAAAAAGGGGAAAAGGGAGAGGGTTCAGGCTGGATAATCAATCAAACAAAAAAATATGTAATATAATAAAATAATGATGTTTTTATAAAAACAAGGGGGGACCAATCAGGGAGGAGGAGTCTGCCTCCCTCCTCGCGCTGCAAACCAAACCGATGTCGCATTCTGCCTAACTGTCAGATCCAACTCTTTCCAATCGCAACCGTCCGTGTTTTGAATTTTTCATCACTTCTGAGTCGTCTGATTAAGTTCCTGTTTAATCATGGCCGATTCTTCTTTTCTTCTTCAGATCTTTGTTTTCCCTCCCTCCGCGTCACATCTTCTTCTCCCTCACGCGCCGAACCAGTAGCTAGGGTGGCGTTTTTCTTCACTTAGGCCGGCGATTGGACCTGACTACCTCTCCTTTCCACGAGTTAGGCACCGCCTCGGCCTTGGATACCTGATCAACTTCCCCTGCGAAAGAGAGAGTCCCCTATTTTTTTAAACCTCGGTTTGCACCGAAGAGAAGGAGTTGTTTTGCACCGTGTTACCTTGGACCTTCAGCCACCTCGTCAACTCTCCTACACTTCCTTCTCCTCCTCTCTGAGTCGGTAAGGGACCTCTTGTCTTTTGTGTGTTTCTATTTCAGTTTGAGTTCATATATATATATTTATATAAAGATATACATGTATATGAAGTTTGAAAACACCCCTGGTTCTTGTTTTCTTTCTCCGTGCCCTCCCTGAATCTAATAACCAAACTTTAAAACATGTAAGAAAAGGATTAAATTATCTTACCTAGTTTTAGTTTTGGGTTGGAATTATTTTATATATATACATATATATGTATATAATCACATGAACGTGCATATACTATGATCCTTTTACTTAAGAGGTTTTCCCGAACCTAGTAACCGGACTTTAAAACATGGATGTAAAGAGTTTTGAGATTCCACCTTTTTTTTGTTTTGTTTCGGGTCGTATATATATATATATACATGTATAAACATACACACACACATATATATATATATATACGTAAATATTTCTTTATATCGAGTTCCTGGTTTCTTGTGGGTGATCCATAGCATGTTAAAACAGGTAGGGAAATGGTTGTTGTTGGGTTGTTCAAATTAAGGTATGAACTAGTATATATGTATATATATACATACATATGTATATATATACATATGTACCCATATATATATAAATACCAATATATGCATACATCTATTTAATTACATGCAAATAATTTCAGAATAAAAATGGATGTTTATGGTTATTATGTTTTAATTCATTTTGGTGTAACATGATGATTTAATAAAATTATTTTTACACTTAAAGATCATCACTTCCAGAACGACACCAAAACTATTTATATACATGTTTATATATATGACGAAGTTCAAGGATTAATTTGATATCAAAATAATTCTCCCAATTGAAAATTCTCATTTATCAGCATTCTTGACAATTCATGTGTCAGCATGATGATTTCTTGACACCCATATATCAGAATGTGTTTTTAAATATGAATGGCCTCGTTTTTAACTTGGAATTGTGATGTTTGAAGTGTTAAATTGTTTACTATAAGGTTTCCATTACACCCATTGTTTCAATTGTTAATTTAATATCTAATGTGTACGTATTTTTATTTCTTATGTCTTAACTTTTATCAATGTTTGTACTATCCTTCCTTGATTATGAGAATGCATGTAAAGGGATTATGAGTAATGAATGTAAGAATGAGACCCTATGAATGTAAGACCAAGTCAAATATGTGAGGTATGTATTGGACTTAAATGATTATGGATGATTGTGCCCAAAATTATACAGCGCTCCAATGCGTTGGGTAAATGATGAGTCTCATGGGACGTTATGTGCGACGGTCTTGGCAGTTAGCCTTATCTTGTGCTACTATGGGAAACGGGATTGGTGGTTAGCCTTGACCCATATAAATTTATTTTTATGGTCATGACATGAGGTCTTGACAAAGTTTGGAATTATACATTCCCTCAGCATGTGATGATAAACGGTCAACCATGGGATAATTCAACTAACAGGATATCCCTTAGTTAGAATTTTCCCTTGACTATGAGAATGGGAAAATGAGATATGAACTTTAATACATGTGGTATGCTATTATAAGAACTTTATGTGCCGAAAAACAGTGATATGAATGTTTCCCTGTTTATACTCAGTCTTTTGGAGCTAAAGTAACTTTTCTGTAAATTATGCATCTTCTATTCTTCAAATGCTTGCGCTCTCGGATTTATGTCTTCTTTAAAGTTTATTTTAAGAAAGTACTTAATTTCTGTGTAAGTGGTTTTTAGGAATGTAGGATTTCCATGTTTTAAAAAAAAGATAATTCCTTGTTTAATAAAGTAATTTATCATTTTAAAAATTACTTCCTTGAGAAAGAAATTACTTTAAACATTTTAAAACCCCTTACTGGGCATATTTTGCTCACCCTACATTTTTAAAAATTTTCAGGTATGGATTTGTACTAGTGAAGTTTTTCAGAAGCAGCTGGTTTCCCAGAATCCTGAGCTCCACGATCTTCTGTAGTAATGGGACATGATGTATTATTGTAACTATTTGTAATAAATTATTAGTACAGAATGACCCATGGGCACCCGGGAACCGTGGTAATTATAATATAGGATCATATTAATAAACATATTTTCCAAAGAAAGGGAATTTGAGACGAATAACCCTTATAAATCTCATATAATTGAATTTAGAGTTAATAAATTAATTAATTATGTTTATCAAATGTAAATCCGCAAAAGACAAGTGAAAAAAATCATTAATTAATCAAAATTTAATATACACATAATCCTAGAATATCAAATACAATTTAGAAGTAACATAACCCAATGAAAATGAATTATGTTATGAAATTCTTTACCACTTAGTAACTTTCAATTAAAATAGCTTTTTATGAAATAAATAAAATTTAATCATAAAATACCATTATGTATGAATTATTCATGATATTACATGTATAATTTATTATATATACATAATATAAAATAACTTACGTGCATAATGTAAACATATGCATCAACAACAGAAAATTTGGATGGAGTCCCTTACTATTTTGTTAATCTATAGATCAAAACCACATAAAGGTGATAAATTATTATTGATTTCTAAATCCCAATAATTTTCATGAAAAAAATAAACAATCATTCATTTATAGTGCATACATCACACAATAAATAAGTTTTCAATATGGAATATTTCTTACTGAAATAAAACTGAGATGTACATCTCTTACCTCTAGTCCAGACAATCCATTCATGTCCATTAACTCTTATATAATAATATTATATCAAATATTTTATTGAATAATAAAACATTTCATGTTATATTCATTATAATTAAATAATTTATTTTACTTCTTTTTAATTTCATGTTAAAATACATTATCAGTTTAGTTTATGTCATCTGTTTTGAGGACGTTCGAATCACTATTTAAAAATGGATTTAGTGTGCTGATTTTGGTCATAGAGGTAATTATTTCAACATATTCATAATAATAATCATGGAATGTATATAATTTTTATACATAATTTAAAATTTTAAAATCAATCAGGAAAATGGTTTTGAAAAATGAAATATGTCACGATCATGGAGACGACAGGTCATATGTACGCATGAGAAACGTTTTACTATTTCAACAATCATTGTAGAAAGAATGTAAGAAATATTTTATATTTATAGAATTGTAATAATATAAAATATACCATAATATTTCATTAAATATTTTTTTATATATCATCCATGTGTTGTGTATTTGAAAATATAATCACATCACTTTGTGGAGGTGATAGTCAACTCGTACGGATGAACAATGTTATCAATTTTCAGTGTAAGAAATAAAATGATATATTATAATTTAATAATGATTAATATTTAATTTAGAAAATAATTATTTCATTTATATAAAAAATATTCACTGTCTTTATCATTGTTACCTTCGATGTAAAGTGTTAGTGAAAATGAATCATATCGCATCGGGAGGCGATAGTTCACCGTACACAAGATCGACATTATTGTATCCCAAAAGGAATAAAAATTAAGAAGTTATATGTGATATAATAAATAAAAAAGTATAAATATTTTATAAATATCACATATATACATTCAATTGATCATTATAATAGGCCTAGATAGGTTATAATGGAAGATGAATGGTATAGGTTTGCGAGGTTGTTGTCTGTCGTACACACGAATTATGATTTTATATCACTTTTGATAGAATATGAGATAGATTTAGGTTATTAAGTTAATGTAATAATATATCCATATAAAGTATATACTATTATAATTATATGATAGCAATTAAATAATAATTAAATATATGTAAGAAGAAATAAAATAAAAAAAATTGGTTAAGAATGATACATATTCTTAAGACAACCTCCTTAGGTTAACACTGAAATAATTTTAGAATGGATTTATGATAAACACAAGGATTCTTGTATATATGGAGGGAATTAAGTAAAATATTTTTTTTTGTTATGGGACAATAAAATTTCTTTTATGGTGTGAATATGAGAAGATATGGGTGGCATTTTATAAGTGTGGCGAGTAGCACATTTGTAGTTTTCGAAAAGAAAAAGGCATATTCACGTTTTTCAAAATAAAAAAGGATCAAAAATGGTTCATTAGAAAACCAAATAGATGATAAGTTATAAATATGGTCATAAATGTGTTTTATACAATTTTATGGGAAATTTTAATCCTTATCATTTTAGTTTAAGCCCCCGGTAAATCGGTTTTACCATAACCATGGAAAAATATTTTTATTGTTATCACTATTCATTATGACAAATGATTAAGTTGAACTTATTATGTAATATAAATAATCCCGATTCAAAATATTTAATCTTTTTTACCAAATTCAATTCACATATATGACGAAATTTAATATAAAATTAAACCTATAGATGTGATGGAAAAGTGGGGTTTCCATAAGAGTATTTTTCAAGAAACATATTATTTTATATTAACTCTATGACTAATAATAATAATTATATGAATTTAAATTAATATATATAGTTCTATAATCAAGAAATTTCATTTATATCATTCCACAACATTGTTTTTTAATTAATTAAAATAGACAAACATTATGCACTTTAAAAATGTATTCAAAAAATTCATGTCTTTGAACCCAAAAATAAACTTATTTTACGATCTAATATAAAGATTATTAAAATTAAATTGAGTGTATTAAATATTAAAAATAAAAATTATTTTAGTTTAAATCATGTTTAAAGAATAAGTGGACTTGTAAATTACTAAATTTATTGAAAATAAATGATAATTTTACAAAATTCAGTATTTTTTCACTATTCACTAATAAATAAATATTTCATCAAAAAAATCAAATAATTTACCCAAATATAATTTTGGAATAAAGATTTAAAAAACTGAAGTTCATTTTAAAAAATTAATTTTATAAATTCACTATAAATTAATTATATTTAATGGGAATAATGCTTGACGAAACCAACTTTTACAAAATATTCAGAAAACATTTATTTTTCTTTAAAACAATTAATATTTTATTTTATAATAAATAGATTACCATTTAATTTTTTTTATATATGTGTGATCCATATAAATTTAATAATTTCATTACTCTTATTCATACCCTCTAATTAAACTACTATGTATACTATATTATGGATCATTTATACTAAGGGTTACATGGACCTTAATCTATTCGAAGAAATATATTTTGGGGGTCCTTTAAGCTTGGTGTTGCATGTAGAATACCCTATGAAACATAGATTGTTTTTTCTTAATATTGGGTTTTTAATATTATCCCCACCACATTAATAAATTTTATTCTCAAAGTTTTTACTTGATCTCGTTAATTAAGGGTCTCACTTTGACTTTTGAAAATACTTTTGTTGGAACCCAACATCATAAAAAGGGGTAACAAAACATCCTACTGATAAGAGAGTAAGGTAAGTATGTATTCCATTAAGAATAACCTATAAATATGTTCTTTTTTAGGAAAAAATTGGTGGTAACTAATGATCTGGACATGTAATAAAAGTGTAATGACAAGACAATGATGTATAGGAACAAAGATCATTGATCACTAGAAAGTGAATGATCATGAGAAATTCAAGAACCACAAAACCATAAACCATATATGTGTGAAAGAGATCATTTATTTAATCAAAAATTAAGTTAATTTGAAAAATATAGTTTCAGGATCTTTTTTATATATTTGATTAATTCCTTTATCCTCTAGACAATGAATATAAGGAAATATAATTTATGAGTAGAATTTAATCGATTAGTTGATTTCCACCACAATATCATATTTTTTACTAAACGATGTGTTCTAAAGATGAATTTTTCATTCCAAAATCTCTAAAATCATCTTTTAAAGTATCAAATAACCATAAAATTTATAACAAGTTATTCCTAATATCTTTAGTCATTGACCAAAACCAAAATGGTTAGCATATGGTAAGAGTTTTTTGAAACTTAGAGCGATCCTCTTCCAAAATAACATTAATAACCTAATCATAAATTCACTTTTTATTCACATGGTTAATTATATGAAAAAAATATGTTCTTAATATCAAATTTCTCATTATCTTCAGAACCATTTAAGTGAAAACAATGAGTTTATGCTAATCAGAACATTATAGAGTCCATTTATAGGTGTTTCACCATGATTTCCCTTTGGTAGTGGTTTCAAGAACAGTGGCCTTTCCAGATGTGATGGGTTCTCACCCAAACTTTAGGTTTTAATTTTTACTAAAATTATGAAAAATACTAAAAACATCTTTAAAAAACCAGAATAATTAAAAATCATAGAAACCCAAAAGATTCACAATACCTTCAAACTTATGATCATCTTTAAACATATAAACCTATGATGGTATCACTTACACTTAAGATAAACTTAAATAAAGAAAATACTAATCTCTAGTGTTATTTAGATACTACCTTTAATACTAAAAATAACATCCCCAAACCAGTACTCTTGGATCTGATGCTAAAACCATAAACTTTACATTTCTAGATTTAATACTGATTAATGTTACCTAATTTTCTCTATCCAAAAGATACAACATATTAAGGATATATTGGATAATTTACAAAACTAAGGACCTTTTAGGTTATTAGTATTAGGGAATTTTTAAATACTATTATATAAATAATACCAATGAATTCAAGGGAGTACTTTTCCCATTATACAAAACATTTAATATTCCAAAATAAGTCTTCAATATCTCCCACAAACATTATCATGTTAGAAACCATTATATACACAAATCATTTAATAACCAGTATCCATAACCTACGGAGATATAAATATAATAAGGTTGATCTTAAATGCTCAGTAAGGGTAAAAATAATAATTATCGATTTAATTTCATCAATGAATATATGAATATAATAGGTGTATCATGAAATATTAAAACTGAATGGGAATAAAATAACAATATTCATACCTATAAATACCTGGATCACCAATCTAGAAACATGGAATACATATTTATTAAATGAAATATTCATAAGAATCGACAATCATGTTCCATGTAATTTCAATTTTAATCAAAGGAATCATTTAAAACCCCCATGGACAACATAAAAATGTATTTGTATCTGGGAACATCATCTTCATAATATTTCATAAACATGTGATAGAAATAACTGAAGCCTAATTAAATCCATAGGAGATATCCTCTAGTAACTTCATTATTCTTTCCTCTAATGACTGGTAAAATTTCCTAATTTATTAGAGTGCAATCTGGGTTCACTTATCATATACTCTATATCAAGCTCACACAGTGCTATCACGGTTCACCCATCGTATAATCTATATAGGGCTCACCTAGTTCTATTTGGGTTCACAAATAGTATAAGTTATATCAAGATCACTTATGATCATCCATAATTTCTATGTATCTTTCATAAATATAACATTTATAATCTTTCACTTTTCTACATAACAATAATCATTATTCTTTAACAGATTGATTTTCCCATTCAAAATTAATAGATTCTATTTCAATCTCATAATACATCCCGACAAAAAACAAGTATACTATTATTACCAAATATCCCTTGAATAGTGTATGTAACATCAATGTTTTTTTTCATTGATGAATGTAAATACCCTGAAAAGTTTATTCAATTATTTTTAGGAAAATAAACTTTCTTTTTTTAAAATCACTTTTAAAAACTAAAAAACCACCAAATATTTTCAAAATAATTTTCACTGAAAATAACCTTTGAAACAAAAAACAAATATTTATAATAAATAATTATGATGATGGTGGTAAAATCCACTCATGATATAAATGTTAAAAATAAACATTATTTTAAAACATTTTGTAAAGAGAGTCAAAAGTGACCCATTCGAAAAACATTAAGAAATTTCCATTTAAATGTTTTTAAAATAATGTCAAAGACCATGTAAAATAGCTTTTGGAAATCATTTAGTTTTATAAATTACATTTTTCAGATCATTTTAAAAAACAAATATATGTCGAGAAATATAACTAATTTTAAAGAAAATACAAGATTGATATCACATAAAAATGACTTTCATGATGTTTCTTTAATTGGTAAGGGAGGAAACATAAATCAATCATGTGGACCAAATTCAAGACAAATTGAGACAAAATACATGTGGTTAACTAAAGTTAAATCATTTTTTCTCTTCTAAGGGAACCTTTAACATAAAAACCCCAAAAGAAAGAAGATTATATCATAAATTCTTTTCCACTTTAGTACTCTTAAATCATAATTCCTATGAAATAATAACATCAAATGAAAATTTATATATCATTAAAATAATAATTTTCATGATATAAAATATAAAATGGGAAGTAGATACACCTCATAAAATAATATATCTTCATATTATTGAACATATATCCCAAAGAAAGTGAATTTGAGAGGAATAACCCTTACAAATATCATATCATTGAATGGAGAGTTAATTATTTAATTGATTATGTTTATGAAATTTAAATCAATATAAAAAATGGAAAAAATTAGATAATCAAAATTCATTCAGACCTAATCATAGAATATCAAATAAAATGAATAAATAATATAACCAAAAGAAAAGAAATTGAGTTATGAAATTATTTACCATTTGGTAACATTCAATTAAAATCCATATAGATGAAGTAATTCATATTGAAATATAAAATGTCATTATTTATGATGTATTTATGATATTACTTTTAAAATTGTCAATATATATACCTTATTAATGAAATTAGGTGCATAACTTTAAAATATGCCTGAACAATGGAAGATTAAGATGAAGTCCATTACGTCTTTGGTAATATTTGGATCAAACCCACATGAAAGGGGGAACATCATATGGATTTTTTAATCCAAATAATTTTCATTAAAATAATAATAAAATTCATTCATTGGAAGTATATACCACACACAATAAAATAATTCATGAATATGTAATATGTCTTGCATAAATAAAATTGTGGGGAAAATCCCATACCTCGAGTCCAGACATTCCATGCATGTCATTTAAATTCTCAATAATAAAATTATATCAATTATTTTATTAGTTAATATAATTTTAAATTTTTATACCATATACTTAAATCATTTATTTTATTTTTTTAAATAATATTTAAATACTTAATTAGTTAAGTCTACATCGTGTGTTTATACAACATTTGTTTAAAGAGCTTCGGTGTATTAGTTGTGGTTAAATGGGTCATTGTTTCAACATATCGAGAATAATAATCATGAAATATTTTTCATTTTTATACATAATTTATACTTTTAAAACCAATCATGAATAATGGTTATGAAAATGAATTGTGTTATGATCATTGAGAAGGTAAGTCGTACATACACATGAGTAATGTTTCCATCCTTGAACGATCATTATAGAAAGAATATAAATAATATCTTATCTTTAAATAATATTAATAACATAATAAATAAAATATTATTTCATTAAAGTTTCTTATATATATAATCCATGTGTTTTGTCTAGGAAATAGGAATCAAATCAATTTTGTGGATGGGGTGGTCCACTTTTATGTAAGGACAATGTTATCGTTTTTTGTGTAAGAAAAAATGATGTATTATCTTTTTAGAATAAAAAATATTTCATTAATATCATAATCATTTTTTTATCAAATATATTCATTTAATATATCATTATTTCATTCAATTTAAAGATTTAGCGAAAAATGAATCGCATCGCTTCACAAGGTGGTAGTCCACCGTACACACAAATGACGTTATCATATCCCACAAATAATTAAAATTAATAATATATATATATGATATAATAACTCCATAGGTATAAATATGTTATAAATATTTTATTTATACTTTAAATACATCATTATCAAAATACGTGATAGGAAATGATGGAAAATTAATGACATCAATTCATGAGGTGATATTCCGCTTAACCCATGAATGATGATTTTGTATCTAATTTGATGGATAAGGAGACAGATTTAGGTTATACCATTAACATAATAATACCTTAGTATCTGGTACATATATTTGTTATTATATAACCATATTTAAATAATATATTAATGTAGTGGAATAAGAAATAAAATAAAAATGAACTAGGAAGTAGGGTACCTCTTCTTCGGACACCCTCCTTAGGTGAGCCCCAACATCTTTCCTTTGATGGATTTATGATCAAACAAAGGATTATTTGATGTGATTATTAATGTAAGGAATATATTTGGGTATTTATTTTATTTTAAAAATGTATTTTAATGTGTGAAGAGGAAATGAGAGGGGGTTTCCTTTCATCAGGGAGGTGAGTGGCATGCTTGTAATTTTGGAAACCAAAAAAGGTGTACCCATATTGTTCATGTAGAAAAAATATCCCCAAGGTGTCCTTATGAAAACTTATAGGGGATAAGGTCTAAATATGACAATAGAATTGTTTTTTACATGTTTATTTATAACATCCTATGTTTCTAAAAAAATATTATGTTCATTAGTGTACATGATATGCCATATCGAGGTTAAACGAACAACTAAATATTATTATTAAAATGTTATCATTATAACTTAGCTGTTAGAATGATGGTTATTAACATTATTAACTGAATTATTAAAGTATAATTTACAAATTTATCTATATTTATTTTAATAATTAATTATAAATAAATGTAAAACCCTTTTTAAAATAAAATGAAATGTTTTTCTGAAAAACTATTTAAATATAAAAAAGTGTGTTTTATGCCAATAAATAAAAAAATCACTATTGTTGAATCATATTAATGATATAAAAATTTAATATTAACTATAATTTTTAACATTAATATTATTTGTTTTCTAGACATTATATAAGAAAAAATTCAATTTTACGCATAAAATAAATATTTTTCTAAAAAGGCAGTTTTTCCACCTTTTGATGGTGCACTTATTTTAAATCTAGTTTTTGAAACTTTTATAAATTAAATTTGAAAAAATAAAATTCTTATTTTAAATATAAATATCGAAATTTAATTTGGTGTCAGTTTTGGTATTTTTTTGGCAAGTTTAATGTTTTAATGAATATTGAAAACCATACTGGATTTTAATTAACAAAAAAATTTCAACTTAATTATTTATAGTGTTAAATTACATTACTAATTTATTTTCTAGTATAATTCAATCTATTTTATATCATTTAATATAATTTATTTCATCAAAATTAATTTCACATTAAATTTTTATATAAAATCATTTCAATCATTTGAATGTTTTCAATTTAATAATCTCTTTTCTCACCTCGTCGACGAGATTAATTTAAAATTAATTATAACCAACTATGTGTTTTTAGTTTTGTACAAATAGATTCCATAATTGGAATAATAAGGTAAAAGTTTTTTAAATAGGTCTCTTTTATTTTTGGACAGTATGAATAGCGACTTTAGTTATTTTTATTACCACAATTAAGGGAAAATTGGGTAATTAGGGTTAAAAATAATATTACAAATATTATAAAATTAACCCAACACTTATCTTAATTTTATTTGATGAGTTATTATTGACCCAAGTATTTCATGGAAATATTTTTTAATCTATTGGACCCACTTGGATGAATTTAAGTTATTTATAGTATTATATTCAAAGAATAATCAATTTTTTCCTACTTTTGTTTTTAACAAGTGAAATAGTTTTTATATGGGGTTATATAAAGAATATGTTAAAATATAAATAGTATACTGAAATAAATAGTTATTTTCTTAAGCATGGTAGTTTATTAATAATTTTTAAGAGAGAAATAATTAACGTAAAGGCTTACACAATTATTATGCAGTAATTTTTTAATTATAAGAAATATCAAATAAATGATATTACAAGTATTAAAAAAAATTGAGATAATTAATGTCATAAAATAATTTTAGAGATTATTTAGACATTTTATTGGCATGTCTAAATATTTGGTTAGAATGTATTATATTTTTTATGATATTTTTAAAAATTCATGTAATGAATAGTGTCAAAATTGGCATTAATTATATTTTAAAATATAAAATATTTTATTAAATAATATAAATTTTATAAAAATATAAAATTATAAAAAATAATTGGTATAAGGTTTAACATTAAATCAATGATACATTTTTTGTTCCTTTTAAAATTTTATAGTAACAATGTTAACCCTTATGGAGTACAAACACATGTTGTAACAGTAAGAATTAAAAAGGTTAAATAAGGGTAAAAATAAAATGATAAGGATTAAAAAATAGTAAAAACTAATATAATATTCATTATATGAATATATTTATACCCAAAATAATCGTCTATTTTAAATAAATTATTTATGAGCCATTTAAAATAGAAAATTAATTTATATTAATTTAATATTTTGAGGAATTCCATGAGTGGTCCTCCCCTCTCTTATAAAATGGATCCCCTTGTTCTCTTTTCTTAATAAATAACAAACAATTCAGTTCAGCCTATATCTAACAAATTATAATCCAATAACTCCAACCCATAATCTAGATATCTAATTTCTGGAATAACTCCACCATCAGTCATCTTAAGGTGTTAATCAAAGCAGATCGTCTGAAGAAAAAGATAATGTTTTAAATTAAGTGTTTGTATTTTCTGTCTTCTTACACTTCTTTAAAATATTATTAAAACTTTATTAACTAATAACAACAATATCCTAAATATACTTAGATTTTATTATGTAATTATCATCACCTAAATCCATCTCCACTTCCATCAAATAGAAATTAATTAGTCATTCGTGTGTATAGTTAAATATCGCCTTGCGAACTGATGAAATTTGTTTTCCATCACCCTCTCTCAATACTAGTTATAAATATGGAATTAATTTTTATATATTATATTCATGAAATATTTATCATTCTAAAACAAGAATACATCATTTGATTTATTACCTTTCCCTTTACAAACCAATGATAACAACATTCATGCGTATGTGTGAACTATCACCTCCACAAAGTGATGTGGTTACCTTTTCATCACCACATCACTTGGATGATATATATAAGTATATTATAATGATTCATACGATATTATTTTATTCTGATACTTATATAAAGATAAAATTATAATTACCTTCTTTTCATAATGATCATTTAAAAATGATAACGTTACTCATGCGTATATACAGCCTACTGTATCCATGATTATATTGTAGTTTATTTTTCATAACCATGCATAATGGTTAGATTTAAAAGTATAATTTGTGTAAAAAATGATAATAATTTCATGAATATTATTCTACAGATTATGTACTTGGGACCACTTTTACTATTGAAATCGTACTATATTCATTTTGGACTGAAGTACTAAATACATTCACAACATCTAACTTGAACATTAATAATAAAGTAATTTTTATAACAATATAATAAGTGATATAAATGTAATAATAAACATTAATAAAGTTATAAGGAAAATAAATAATTTTCCTATGTTTATTTTTTAGGAATATAAATATTGTATGTGATGATTCATACTCAATGTAAGGGGAATCATCACAATCTCCTTTCATTGAGGAATATCTTGTTATTATACACCCACTATCTTTTATGATGTGTATTTACATACCGTTTGACATATCATATAGAGAATTTATTTATTCTCATGTTTTTTTATTATTTTTTTAAATTTTAATCCTTCAATGAAATTATGATTCAAATATTTTAAAATGGTATTGGTCACATGGATTTAAAATTCACTTTTAAAATGCTTACATTTTTAATTTCATATTATTTTCCTCCATGTTAGTATTCTTGATATTATTTTATGTGTTCACTTATATGGATATTAACTGATTATAAAATAAATTTTATTTATATTTTTAATTTCATTTAATGGTCTTAAAAAAGGAATCTTTTTATTTTTTCAATATGGAACACTTGGATTTCCTTACAAACGAAAAAAAGAATGTTATTTTTAACGTATATGGTGGAAACAATTCTCTGCCTCCATAAAAATTATTTATGTACGGATTACTCTACATGACTTAATATTTTTAGAAGAACAAGAAACCTATTTTCCCATTTCTGGGTATTTAATTTTTCAAAATGGGTTTTTAAATTGTATTAATTGTTTTAATAACATGAATTTCTTTCTCATGAGTGAAGATGACATTTTATGAGTGAAATGTTGAAAATTGTAAGCTTTTATTTGTTATGATTATATTATGGTATTTATAAGTTTTATGGGTGGTTACATGATAAATCAATGATGGGTGGTTCCATGATAAACCAAGGATTGGTGGTTACATTATAACCCCTAATGCATTGGGTATGGAAGTCGACTGTATGGTTATTCCATTTATAAGAGGGACATGTATGGAAGTCGAATGCAAGGTTATTCCATTTTATTATAATTATTTCCCAAGTTACCTACCTATATATTATATTATTACTTATGAGTTTTCCTGAAAATAATTTTATTTTCAAAAGGTATAATAATGATATTTTTTACATTATGATTCCTTTTTGGTTTAAAATGTTATGTTTTTTAAGAAATTTTGTTATGTGTTTTCACCAGACTAATATTTTCCTTTCTTTTATGTTCCTTATTGTCCTTTTGGGTTTATCCAAATTTTTAAAATGGTTTAATGAAGAGTTTCTACAAGGATGGGATCAATCTAAAAAATGTAAAGATTATTCATAAAGAGAAACCATTATTTATTTTAAAAGGTTACCTTTGAATAAAAAATGGATACTAAGTATAAGTGACAACATGTAATGCAAGGATATACTATGAAAGTGATTATTCTAATTCTATAAAACACTAAACCTAAAAAAAGTTGTAAAATGAATTTGATTTATAGTTTTAAAAATAACTATAATATGTAATTATTAAGGACAGGTCCTTAATTCTAGGTCATTTTAACCCTTATCTTTTTAGTTTAACCCATTGGTAAAACCATTTTTAACTTAACCACGAATTTTTTTTACTATTTACAATAGTGATTTTGAAAAAAAAATAAATTAACATTATTATATAATGTTAATTATGATGATTTAAAATATGGTATCAATTTTACCACCTTCAATTAAAATAAGTGATAGAATTTAAATTAAAAATAAACCTATCATTGTGATGGAAAAGTGGCGTTTCAGGATGCATATTTTTTAAGAAAAAGATGATTTTATATTACCTCTATGACCATTACAAATAATTATAGGAAATTAAATT
Source organism: Viscum album (assembly GCA_963277665.1). Lineage (NCBI taxonomy): Eukaryota > Viridiplantae > Streptophyta > Magnoliopsida > Santalales > Viscaceae > Viscum > Viscum album. The sequence continues at coordinate 73,279,197 of OY728140.1, forward strand.
AATATTTATTGATATATAATATATAAATTTTATTTAAATCAATCCTCATTAACTGGTTTTAAATTCTTTAAAATGGAGAAACATTATGTTCTTTAAAAGAGTTTTTATAAAAATATTATTTTTAAACCAAAAAATCAATATATAATAAAATCCAAAATAAAGTAGATTGAAACTTAATGAAGTGTATTAAATATAAATAAATAATAATTATATTAAATTAAATCATATTCAAAATATAATGGTACTTTTAAATTAAATTAATTTATTACAAAATAAATGACATTGTTTCAAAAAATGGTATTTTCACTATTCAATGAAAAATCAATATTTTCTAAAAACAGTCCCCAAAACTAACCCTAAGATAATTTTGAAATTAAACTTTAAAAAAAATATGATTCTATCAAATATATTTTCTAAAATATTAGAAATTAATTATAATTTATGTTTACAAAGTATGATGAATCGACCTTTTATAAGAATACAGTTTTTCATTAAACCTTTCGTTTTCTTTCAAATGATTCTCATTTTATATTATTGTCAATAGATAAACATTTAATTTATTATAAACATGTGTAAAAATATATATTTTTAATAATATAATTATTTCAATTCATACCCACCTTTTTAACAGCTGGGTATTTTATATTATGGTTCACTTATACTTTCGGTTGTGTGTATCACAAGGTATTTAAAGAAATATTTTTCAGTGGTTTTTTTAAATTTATTATTACATTTAAAATAAACCATTGAACATTTATTATTATGTTTTAAATATTATTATGTTACATGGATAATCCCCATTTAACCTACTATATTTATAAAAATATTATTTGTAGAGAATATGTACCTCTATCGGATACGAATATGGAAAGGTGTTGGATTCCCACATTGGGGATAGAACTCGTAAAAAAAATTATTCCATATATAATTTTGGTATCTTCATTCCATATAGGTGTATGATATGGTAAAATATTGGATATCCATTTACATCCAAACAAGTGGAAATTGTTAATAATACCAAAGGGGTGGATAAAACATAAAAATTCATTGATTTTTTATAAAATTTGGTCACACCTAATTCACTACCCCCTAGGTGTGCCTATATGATACCACTGGAACTCTTAAATTAGTATCAAAGAGTGGTTAACCATTATTATATCTTCTATTTATTATCACAATTATTTTATTATAACTAGTATCTATTATTCGATATAAATTTTTATTTCCTTGTTTTTTACTTGATACATATAAAGTGTTGAATTAGAGTATTTTATGTAGAGTCTCTTATGGAAGAAGTGGTTCTCATCCCTATTGAAATAGACCTGAAAGTTTCATCTAATTACTTGAAAATAAGGAACAATAAAGCGGTAAAAAAGAATATATTTATCTTAGATAAAAAAAGATGTTGTACCACAAGTTAATGGTAGATAGAGTGGTAAAATGAAGTATAAATCTGTTGAATAATATAACACTGTTGAATAAATTTCAATTTGTAAAGAAGAAAATTTTAATGAGTCAATCAGTGACATATATTCTAAAGTTAAGTATTACATGAATAATATTCACATTAAAGTTGATACTTATATATATATATATATATATATCTAGAAATATAAAGGGGATACAATATGAGGAGTCATGGGTAGGGTTATAATATGTTGCTATAAAAGAATAATTGGAAAAGAATATGAGTTGTTACAAATCTCTCATAAATCTAAAGATATTCAGATAAGGAACTATTTAATATTGTAATGAAAGATTCCCTCAAAATGAAGAGGAATTCTAAATACATTTTTTTGAAAAATAATTTTTTGAAAATGTTGTTAAATAAGTGGTTCCTGTAATGGTGAATCTACATAGAGTCTCGATGGATATCTAGTGTTCCTGGTTAGAAGATAAAGAAAAAAATTTAAACATATGGATATATATATATATTTGATATAATAAAATTCTTGATGATAATGTTCAATATATGAATGAGGATTTGGAATATAAATTGAGCTTGGTTACATCTAAAATTCACTTAATTTGAATTGTTTGTAAAAGAAAGTAAAACTGAAAAAACATAATACTTAAAATGTTGGGTCTCCCAAAATAGTTTATAAGACAAAAAATATCACAATAACATTATATGGGTGTCTTTAATTAAATAAGACTCAAAATATTGTAAAATTGAGCTTGAGATTATCTATTCAAGAATCCACCCCAGCTAATATAAAATGGTTTCTCGAGATCAAATTCCTTCAATTAACACTAAATCTATTTCTTTGGATCTTTAAGGAAATAGATAGATTATATATGAATGTGTAAGAATAAAAATTATAATTAATTAAACATATCATAATGGTTGAATTTATTAATGTTCATGACAAGGATCTCCGGAAAGTATTCCCAAATAAGTAGACAAAATTTTTAAAAACCAAAAAATGCGTCATTTTCTACTGACTACACCTAAATTGAAATAAAAGTTGTTAATTGGAATATATTTGTTCTAATAGAGATTTATGAATATGTAAATTTAACATTGGAATAAAATTTCAATCTATCAAGATTATAGAATCCCTAAATAAATGGGAGGAAATCATAATTTCAAGGGAAACATGTTTGACTAAATATGAGTTTAAAATAATGAAAAATATGTCCATAAGTAATAGATTTGAATATTTGGTTAAATTATTATATTTTTATAAAAATATTATACAATTATATTAGGGTTTTGGTATCTACTAGTAAACTCTATCTCTTTAAATAATGAGAGGAAAATGCCACAATAGTATGAGGATAAATAGATAAATGTACGCAAGTTTGACTTGGGAGGTAAATTAGATAAGAAGGTTATTGAACAAGGTACAACCAAGAATAAAGTAAAGAAATAGAAAATTAATGTTAAAAATAAAATTAAAATTGATTTTATTGTGTCAAGATATAATACATCATAGACCATTGAAATATGGCCATGAATTGTCTAGTAAATGGTAGAGGGCTTGAATCCAAAAGGAAAGACTCAATCTAACAAATATATGGTAAGATTGGAAAAGTGGTGGACCTACCTTTAACAACCAATTTATTTATGTACTGATTTTATATAAATTTCATTTATTGGATATCTTTCATTACACTCAGTCCATTTTCTAAATAAACCATGATATATTATTTCCTTTAAAAACTAGTCATTTGACTGATAGGTAAGAATATGGTTAACCACATTATGATATATAAATTTTTTTACTTAATTAACATATATTTATCACTATTAAAAATTTCTTTTAATGAAAATTATTATTAATGTATGAATGATAATTAATATATTAGATATATAATTTTTAGGAATGATTATAAAATCATTTGGAGGTAGAAGAGTTGTTTTTTAGAAAAATATTTTGTTTTTAAGTGCGCAAGGTTTTTCTATATTAAAAATTTAATATATAACTATTGATTACAGATGTTGATGAAATAAATAAATATATATATATATATATATATATTTTAACATTCATCTAGGAGTTTTTACTACAAAAGGATTGAAAGTAAAGTCAGTTTTATACTTGAAAATAATTTTTTAAGAAAATGGTTTTTTATTAGATTTTTCTTGATTATTATAATATTAATTACATAAAAATTTAGAAATTAAATTTATAAAATTAATTCCAAATTTTGATTCATAATTTAAAACTTTTATAATTATTCTATTTATTTTTTTCATAATGAAGAGTAAAAATAGTGAACATTTGTTACTACAGTTAGGGTTACAATGGGTTTACCCGGCGGATAACTAAGAGATAATGGTAAAAATTGACCTTAAACTTATCTTAATAATATTTTTTAAAATTATTTTGTCATTATATTATACATAATTAAATTATGTATCTAGTTTCATCCACTTTCACTATAAAGTGACTATATTATTGAAATATTTTATGTAATTCAATTTGTATATCTCCCCTGACTTATAAAAGGGAACCTCTTGTCCTTTCTTATTCAAAAACATTGAGATCTATAGTTTTAACAATAACTACCCAAAAACAATTATCTTATTTATTTCCTAAATTCTTGATCTGTTATTCTTACCCCAATACCATCCTAAAAAGTATTTAGTTGTGACCAATAGGAGGTCTCTCAAAGAAGTTGTAATTGTTTTACCCGACTCTTTCGAAGTTTATTTCTTATTATACATATTATAAATATATTACATCTATAATAAAATAATTAATCTAGTATTATCAACATAATAAGTCATTTTTAGTATTATGGTACAATGTTTTCCACCTCCTTTCTATCAAATGGTAAATGAAAGCATCACTAATTTGTATGTGTAGACTACAGCCTCCACGTAACGATATTAATTATTTTCCAAACTAAATCATATTGATTTATATAATAATGTATTTAATAATTATATATTTATTTTAGGCATAATTATTATTATTTATTGATAAAATATTATTTATCTTTATTTTCTTCTTTTATTAGAAAATTAACCGTACGTACATACTACCATCTCCAAGAATAGCGTAATTCATTTTTCTATACCAAGATTTTATGCGTGATTATCAATATTTATATATTGAATATATATTATATTTATATAATTATTAAAATTCTATAGTTGATGATACAATGATCATTACTCAATGACCATAACCATTAAACCAAAATATACATAAAAACGAAGCAATTAACACCTGAAGTGATGATGGTAAAGAAATATTGTTAATGAGTGAGTGATAATATGTTATAAGTAATAAAATATATGGTATTATAATTATTAATATGTTTATATTATATATGTTTAATAAATTTATGTTTATTATCTTATATATTAATATTACTTACTAAATAAGTCAGATTTAAGTAATAGTTTTTTGTATCAATTTTGTTTCTTTGAGACATATGAAATATTCCCTACTTATTTATTTCATGTGGGGTATAAACTAAACCTTTTATATGTTATATCATTAATATATTTATATTCATTGTATTTAATGTTCCTATTGATGTTATTACTTTCATGGGGTGTATTATTCAAAAGCTACTAAAGAGGTAAGGGTTTTTTGTTACAATCTCTCTTTTTACCATGATTGTTTGTGCATATATTTTAGTTTATGAAATTATATGATCTATCTATAAGAAAATAATATTTTTTTTCTTCTCCCCTTTTAATTTTATTAAATTACATTAATTTCTTTCATTTTCCTCTCTGTAAGTACATAATAGTTCGACAGAATGTTTTTTAAAAAAAATTGACATTATTTCTATCTTTTGTTGGGACCCTTTTTTCATGCATGTATTTTATTTAAAAAAAATAAAAAATTATTTTAATATTATTAAAATATTTATGAAATTAATTTTTACCCGTGATTTACTTTATATAAATAAATTTAAAAGGAATCAGTTTTTTCTTAAACTATGTACTTCTTACTATAGTGGTGAAAGAAATATTTGTTTTGATGTATAAGAGATAAATGTATTTTACTACTATGAATAATAATCTATATTTGAATAATACTTAATATTATTCCATGGTTCTTTTCAAAGAATTTTTTTTCTTGAATATTCTTAAACAATATACATTTTAAACAAGCGTTTTTAAAATGAAAGGTTATTTTTCTCAAACAAATTTATATAGATAATTTAAGGGTATTTTCATCTATAATGGAATGTTTTGATGTTTCTTATGATTTTTTGGGGATATGAACCAATTTTTCCCTCGATATTCGCTTTTTGGATGGTTATTGATTTGGATGATGAAATCTTGTTGAAGCTCAGTTTCTTTTCCACTAGTTAAGTTATGAAGAAAAGATAAATATTTTCATGATCTTGTGGAATAAATATGAATGTATTATAATGATGTGATGAGTAGGACTATTATATAACTCCAATTAATTAGTTAATGATTAATGTTTTATGATATCAAAGATTATATGGGAGTTTAGCCTTTTCCCAAAAGAGGGTATATGTGTGGTTACCCTAATATTGAAGCAGTTACCTGGGTAGTTAGAGCAATACTAACATGTGATAAATGTATTAGTGGGTAGTCTTGATATATGAAATCTATTATTAAGATTTTGGAACACTTATTGTGTCAATATCTATGACATGTTATTATGATTATGATATTATCTCATGGATCACGATCTTTGATTCATCTATGATTATGTATTATAAACTACCAAATCCTTATTTCATGATTATGATATGTGAGGTATTAGGTATGATTATATAATTTTAATCACATTTTATCATATAATTATGCACATGATAAGAATGCATATTATCATTGAATGATTTATCCCATGTTTTCCCTAACTAAGAATCATAGATCAACCTTTCTTATGTTTTATTATCCCCTTTATATGAATATTTTTTTAAGTATATTAGGAATAATAAGTGAACTATATGAGAAGAACATTATGGGATGTGTAGATTATAATTCGTGAAATTATATGATTATGTATCTATTCGACAAATTTACTAAGCATTTAAGGTTCTCAGACATGTATAGTTTTGGGATGTATTTATTATTACTCTAGAATGATATAAACATTATATATGTAATGTTTTTGTTGCCTCAATACATAATTATGAGGTTTGTGGAATGTGATACAAGGATGTACATGTGGCTATCAAATATATGATTGTTTTATCTGGTCAAATGAAGAATAACAGGAAATAACAAATGAAACATATCAAGATAGATATCATGAAAATGGAGTCAAGACACATAATGAAATATGAGTATGTAAAGAAAGAGTGTATACCTTTATGGGTATATAGGTTTAAAATGGATTGGATTTTAGATAAAGATAAAAAGAATCAAGCTACTATATTTGGTCAATTTTTTAATCCTATTTCAACTAATATGATTAGTGAAATCAAAAAAAATACATGCTACCTAATCATGAATTTTCTAAGGGAATTAAAGAGCAATAAAGCATGAATTTGGTCAAGGAACATTAGGCCTTTAAAGAAAATATTTTTGGGTTAGGAAATACTTTGTATCCATGTTTATCATGTTGAAAATCCATGGAATATCCACCATAATCCCATTTCATTTTGTTTGGGATTATGTTATGGGAATTGGAGGTGCTGAAATGTGATGAATCTTTTAATGGGGATATTTCAAAAGAGGTTAAGTTAGCAATAATTTATAATTTATTTCAAATAACTAAATTTTATCTCCCCTTTAAAAATACAAGGTTATAGTTTGATTTTCACTCTCTTCACATTATTTCAGTTCATGTTGAATAAAATTATCAAAGGGAGTAATTATCTATCCAAATTAGGAAGCCAAATTTTACTTGAAATTTTTTTAAGTGTGCTTTCAAGTGAAGTGGGATTTTATGAAATTTCCTAAAAAACTTTTGAGTAATACCTATAGAAATAAACTCAAAAATTGTAACACATTAGAAACTCATTCATGTACTTTTTTATTGTTAAATTGAACACTCTTGTTTTTTATATTGGGTTATAATTTGTACACTTAGATATGGTTGGTTGAAAGAACATTGTTGAGAAGAATATAGTACCACCCTTATTTAATGGAATTCATGGGGGACTTGGAAAACAGAATAGAAACAAAGGGGAAGATATATTTCTATGGTTGAGAAGAGTCCAAATTATAACATTAATAATGGGATGAAAATTTTTCATTTTATATTTATTATCAATTAAGTAGAGATATAGACCATTTTGCCTGGAATAAAAATAATATATTTTAGAGATGTATTTGAATAATCATGAGTTATATTTGTAATCAATGTGATTAAATTCAATTTTTGTTAAAGGATAATTGAGAAACTTCCATAGAACTTGTATCAGATAATATATCTTACATTTGAAATTAAAGGGATGTGGCTACCCTTGTATTGTGGGTAGTGATGTTGGAATATTTGTCTTCCATGGGTACATCTAATTATATGTATCCATAATATAGATGTTTCTAATTTAAAATTCATGTAAAAAGGATATGAAGTGCAACCTATAATAGTCTAAAATAGTTTCAATTTACTCTATACTATATATATCTTGTGATATGTTAGTAACAATGGTTTAATACAACTAGTTAGGAGATTAAATCATAGTTATTTAGGGAAGTAATATAGCTACAGAAGTAATGAAATAATTATAGAAGTACTATAAGTTAAGGTTGATGTACTTTGTGTTTAAAAAATATAGGATAAAAATTTGAGAAGGATATTTTTGTGTTTGTATATCATTGAATTAATTTGAATGAAATCTATAAAAATAGTAATGTATCTATGCTATGTATGAATCCACTCTATTGTTTCATAATAAATAAATCTCGGGTTTGTATAAGAATCATCTAGTGAAAATAAATAAAAGTTCATTTTTTTTAATCTTAATTTTTATTTCTATAACTATCATCACATCTATATATGCATCGTATTGAATCATAGGTGTGAATCCTCATCAACTTTAGTATTATTCATGAAGCTATATAATCATAAATTATAGAGTTTTTTAAAAATATTCAAGTATTATGTATTCCTAAAGTATAACCTAGTTAACCATTAATAAGTGTTACATAAACATGATACATTACTATATAAGAATCATGTATTTATGTTTAACCATCAGTTTATATATTGGACGATTGAGTTTATAGATTTTATAATAAAATGATATATTCAATTAATATGATTCCAAATATGTTTTTAATTATTCCAAACATTATAATCACTATGAAGGGATTGTAATTATAGTCCAAGAAAATTGTGAGAATTTGATCATTAAGAGTTTGAGAATCATATAAAAGTAACTGAAAATTGATATAATTTTTAACATATAAAATTTAGTGTTTCCAAAATTATTAATTTTGATGAAAATAACATTTTATGTTTTTTAAGCTAAGGTTCAATGTCAAAACCTCATGAAGCTCATTTATCCATGATCCATGGTTTAGATAATGTTTGAATTAGAAGACAGATATGGGATGAGAATCAATATCTAATAAATTCATTACATTCAAATGATAATATATTAAAATTATCTATAATGGCTCAGACCTCTCATGTCCATTCCATTGTGAAAATCTTGTGTTTGAAGTATTTTGGGGTGTCTCTGTGACTTATTTCAAGAGTTTTCTAAAAATATAGTTTTCCAATGGTAGGTCAGGTGTCGGTAGGTCAGGTATTGGTAGGTCAGGCATCGGTAGGTCAGGCGTCAGTAGGTCGGGCATTGGTATGTCATTCATCGGTATGTCGGGCATTGATAGGTTGGGTTTCAGTGACTCAGGTCCATGAGTTTGGTGTCGATGGGTTACATCATTAACTCACAATTAATAAGTGGCATCAGTTAGTGGAGTCTGTGAGTGGCGTCAATGAGTCATGTTTGTGTGTGGTGTTGGTAGGTGGAATTGGTAGGTCTCTTTGGTGACTCACTATCAGTAGGTAGTGTTCGTGAGTGGTGTTGGGGAGTCACATCACTGAGTCACACTGGTGCCTCGCATTGGTGGATCACATCGGTGACCCATCTATAAGTGATTCCTTAACAACTTTTCATACTTTTTCTAGTATTTTCCCTATTACATTTTATTTGACATAAATTTAGTTTTAAACATTGTTTGACCATTTTTTGAAGAAGTTACAAAGGATATTATTTATATCTAAAATATTCTAACACCTCCAGGACTTTGAAATTGCCAAGCTGTGTAGTCTTGGAAATGATCTGACTTTAAGGGACCTTGAAATAGTTCCCTTCCATTGATATAAGATCTATATTTTTCTAGAGCTTAGATCCTCTTTTCCTTAAACTCTTCTGTTTTATCTTGGTGCACCTAAAACCTTTCTTCCCCGAGGAGTTGCATTTATGTTGCAGAAGTCTGTCATGTTTTCCCTTGGAGTCTTTCCTACTGCTTGCTCGACCCCCTATTTTGGTGCAAGGAGTATTTTTTGACATCTATTCATTGAGGTAAGGATACCCTAGTCATTATTTATTTATGTATCATGTTGGATTGGTAATATTATTTACCTTTTTTATTACAGTTGTATCGCAACATTTAATTACTGTTGTTACAAAGATAATATGACCTATTATAAAGATAATCAGACTTTTTATGATAATGGGTTTTGATACATAAATAATAAATGAGAGGTGAGGAAGATGATAATAATGTTTGTTTTTTTATCTTTTATATTTGATTGATGATGAGAATTGTGTTGGTCGTATGCCTTCGGAAAATCATGGTTGTTGGTGGTCTCTTTTTGTGCATCGGACTCCGGAATACTTCTTGTTAATCTTCTATTGAACCACTATGAACATGAAAAGTTGATTAATCACATATATCTGATTAATTAAGTTTATTCTCTAGGATCAAACCTGTTATATGATAACCCCTAATTTATCAATGTGGAATTAAATAATGAGTGTGTTCAACCTGAGTACACCTTACCTTCTTGGGTATGGTTGTGTGATGTGTGTGGATATTTTTTGTCTTATGTTGTACAGGTTGTGTGATCCTACTATGGCTTGTGTGGTGGTACTTTTGATATCACAGAGGTGTGTGTGGATGGTGTGTGGGTGAAATGGTGTATCAGTTTTAGAGATTTGTTGATTTTTTTAATGGATGGAAAGTGGTAGGGCAGGAGGGTTGAAGATTTGGGTTGTGAAATGTTTATGTTACTGGGTGTGGTGTTATTATGCTTCGGGGCTCCCATGTATGGTTGTGATGATGTGTGATGGGGGATTTGGTTGTATGTTTTGGTTTTTCTTGTTAATAGAAAGGACAGGGTGGTACGACTCTAAATAATGATAATGGTAGTGGTTGGTGTGGGTGCTATGTGGGGAGGAAGTGTGGAGGGTGTTTTATAGTAGTTTTCTTCCTATGTTTGGCGTATTTGTGATGATGGTTGTGGGTAGTGGTTGTTAGATTCTTGGGTAGGGATGGAATAACTAGTAAATACTTAACAACGTCAAGATAATTGGGTGTTAATCGACTTTTTTTATCATCATTGGAAGTGACCATAATTCATTCTAATATGTTCTTTTAATGGTAGTAGAAAAGGTGGAAATGTTACGAGGTGGTTTTTTTCTTAAGAATACCTATGTTTGGATAAGTTTTTGGTACCTATATATATACTTTTACTTTCTTCTAATTATATACACACCCCACCCTAGTTTAGAACTACATGCTGACCCCCCCCCCCATTGTTACGGGGGAGGGTGACTTCCCCAAATATCATGGTGGGAGGATATATGGGTGTCCACCTGATCTTCCATTCTCCCTATTCTAGGTGGTGATAGCCCAAAATTATTCATGGAGGTTGTGGTTTGAGAGGTCTAGGTTTGTGTGGGATAGTTTTCATTCCCAAGTGTCTTCGGTATGATATGTTATGTGGTTCACAAGTGTCTTTCGAATGTGTTTTTGTTTGTGTCGCATGTTTTTACAAGAGGGATGAGATTTGGTTGTGAGGCATAGGTTTTTGTGGGTGGGATGTGTTCTTGTATATTTGGAAAAGGTTAGAGTGTTAGGATGTCTTCCGTTAGAGTCTGAGAGTGGCTAATTAGTGGGAAAGTGGTGCAGGGTACCCTGTCATTAATGTTATCTATATTACTTTAAATGACATTCATTGTTTGGTGAGCATGAGTTTGGTGAGGTTTGGTGGGTAGTATACCTTGTTAGGTACTTTTTGGTTTCTGTTCTTTTTCTCATGGAGGCATTAGTATTTCTCCCCCTACTCAGGATTAGGAGTTATTTTTTACATTTCATATATTTCCCCCGATTTTTTTCCACAAATTTCTCAGGTATTGGAGTCTTAAGATGTCGATATGGCTGATCGGGGGAGGGTTGATCCAGATGGGGAGGACAACTAGTGGAAGATAATGGAATGTGATTTCCAGTGATAGACTCTAGGAAAGTACAAGGGTAGTGTTTCGGACATGGAAAGGGAGAGTTGTATTGAAGAGCTTGTGATCACCTTCAGCTTGATCCGGGATCTGGTGGAGTATTGGGTTTCGTTGGCAGTTAGTCAGATGAGGTGAGCTGTGCGTATGTGGTGGACATTGTAAATAAGGAAGATTAAAGAGGCTGATGTTTTGTGGGTCAATTTCGAGAAGTATTTTAGGTTATAATTCCTTTCTTCGACCATGAAGTCCAATAACTGACAAGAGATCATCTCCCTCCAGTATGGGATTATGTCAGTATGGGTGTTGGGGATCAATTTTATGGTTATCCTTCTCTTTTCTATGAATCCATTTCTGGATGAGGAGTCTCAGCTGAGAGGCTTAGAGGAGGCACTATGTCCTTCTCTCCAATAAACAGTTACTCCCTTCACCTTGCTGACATACCTATAGGTTGAGAAAAAGGTGTAGGTAGTTTAGATAATTCACTCTCAATGAGGTATACCGTAAGAGGGGATCCAGTTGGGTTCATTAAGGGAAAAGGCTACCAGTAGTAGGTCTCATGAACTAGGGCCTTTGAGGTTTAGTCTGTTAGGGATTTGACCTAAGTAGTTTCGGTTTTAATTTTCTGGTCCTCAGGCCTATCATGTAGGCTTTCGGTCAGTGTGTTTTATCTGTGGAGTTTTGGGAACCTTAAGAGTTAATGCTCAATGGTTGTTCAAGCTCGGTATGGTGGAGGTGGGTAGGTTCATCACCCACCTCAACAGCAGTTGTCAGCCAGACCCTTTTAGTAGCAGGGACAGTAGGATCTTGCTCTACCGAGGTGAGATGGAGCAGGGGTAGGCTATCCTCAGGGTTTTCCTCATGGAACTAGACCCTGGTGTGGTCAGTTAGGTGTTCTTTAGAAAAGGGGAAGAGGAGCCGGGCGTGGTAAGTTTCACACAACATAGGTAGCAGTTCTAGCAGGGATAGAGATCATTTGAGGTATGATTATCTTTTTCAATAATATTTCATGTGATTTGGTTGATTTGAGAGCTTCACACTCTTTAGTTTCACCCGCTCTAGCCCATGCTATGGGACTAGACATAGAGAGACCTCTTGTTCCCCTGGTGTTGAGTACACTAGTTGGAGATCAGAACAGATTGTTTGATGTATTCCAGGGATGTAGATGGATGACGGGGCCTTATTAGTCTTAGAGGATTCATTTTGTATTATAGATCCAATCGTATGATGTCAAACTTATAATTTAATGGTTGTACTCTATTCAAGTTGTTATCAAATGTTTCTAGATAAGGGTTGTGTTTTACGATGTGGATGGCCAGCATGTGGCTTTTGTTGGTGAGCGAAGTTTTCATATGGGCAGTTGATGTGTATAGTTACTTCTTTTGTTTTTGGTCGTGTTGTCTGTGGAATTAGTGGATGCTAAGATAAAGGAGGTTCCCAATGTTTTTGGGGGATTTTTAGATTTCTTCCCAGAGGAGGTTGTGACTCTACCCCCTTGATGTAATGTTGAGTTCAGGATAGACTTTCAGCCCAATGCATCTCTAATTTCAATGGATCCTTATCAGATGGAACCTTCTAAGCTACATGAGCATAGAACTCAAATCAATGATCTAATGAAAAAGGCATTTATCCATCCAAGTGTGTCTCCCTGGCATGCTTCAATCTTGTTTGTAAAAAAGGAAGATGGAAGTTTGAGGCTATTTATAGACAACCAGAGGTTGAATCAGGTGATAGTCAAGAACTATTACCCTCTCCCAAGGATAGATGATATTTTTGACCAATTGAGGGGAGTAAGTTGGTTTTTTATGATCAATCTATAGTAAGGGTATCACTATTTGATGGTGAAGGAGGGTTACATCCTGAAGACTACTTTTAGGTGAAGGTATGGTCACTTCGAGTTCATGGTTATATCATTTGGTGTTATGAAAATTCTAGTTATGTTTATGGGGATCATGAACACTGTCTTTTAGAAGTTCCTAGACCGGTTCTTCGTTTTATTCATTTATGATATCCTAATGTACTCGAAGTCAAAGTAGGAGCATACTGAGCATCTCGATATTGTCTTAGAGGTTCTTCGACGACACCATCTCTATGAAAATTTTTCGAAATGCAAGTTTAGGACACTGGATTTCCACTTCATTAGATATGTAGTGTCTCATCATGTTGTAGTGGTGGGCTCATAAAAGTTTGAGGCATTTTTTTTCATGGGAATCACCCAAGAACATGGAATAGGTTCTCAGTTTTCTTGGTCAGGTTGGCTATTACTGGAGATTTGTACCTGATTTCCCTCACATAACATCTCCATCGACAACCTTGACAAGAAAAGACCTGGGTTTTGTCTGGACTGAGTAGTTCTAGGCAGCGTTCGACTATCTGAAGGGAAATTTGTTCAGTGCTCCAGTGCTTTGGTTTCTAGAGGAAGGGGTGATGTTCGAGTTGTTTTATGCTTCTTCCCATCTAGGGTTGGGGTATGTGCTGATACAGTAATGGGGAGTGATCTATTATGGGTATTATCAGTTATATTCCCATGAATATAGCTATGCGACCCAGGATCTATAGCTATTAGCATTCGTGTTTGTGCTAATGTTGTGGCAGCATTACCTCATTGGGCAATGCTTTGTAGACTTCACAGGTCACAAGAGCTTGAGGTATATCATTTCCTCGTAAGATCTGAACTTGAAACACTAGAGGTGGATAGAGTTACATAAAGATTATGATTTCAAGTTATATTACACCATAGGGAAGGGTAATGTCTGGTCCAATGCCTTAAGTAGGAAGTCCTATAAATAGGTGGTTTGGGAATCTGTAGATTCTTGGACGGTGATAGAGGTGTTGGATTCCTTGCACGTAGATGTAGGGATTGATAGTGGCAGAGGTTGTATGTTTCATATGATAGTGTAGTCATATCTAAGGCAGAAAGATGAAGAGTCTTAGTGAGGATACTTGGAGGAAGAGGTGTCTTGTGATCTCATTTTCCAGGGTGATTCTCTAGAAGGATGGTCGAAGGATGGTTAGAATCAGATGTTATTTTCTGGGAGGGATTTTGTTTCAGTATTGATGTGTGAGGGAGTTCTCTATGAGTTTCACATCTCACCTCTAGAAGTGCATCTAGGGGTTTTAAAGATGTATTGTAACACATCAATGATTTTAAAATAAATTTAATATTTAATGCATGAAACACTGAGTATCAATAAACAACAACTTTGTTACAACCTAGCCAGTAAAAATTATTTTTCCACCATTGTATTTTGAAGTTCCAAGAACTGACATACACGATTCCTGTAACACCCTGCGATTTTATGAGAAATATTTTTTATGTCTTATGTTACATGCAACACCAAAGGAATCTTTCACAACACACAATACTAACTTGGCTTGCATTAGACGCAATCACGACCTTCCTCGATAGCTTGTGTAGTACGCAATACCAGGTTTCACTAAACAATGATATATTGTTATGGACGAGCTGTTATGAATAGTATTAACTAAATTTTGAATTTTATAACATTATTATTCATCTTACACATTTTCTAAAACATGGTAAGGGAACAAAATAAATTTTTCGGATAAAATAAGTATTTTTCAAAAAATGCAGTTTTGCCGCCTTTTGATAGCGCACTCACATTAAATCTAGTTTTTCACATGTTTATAAGTTCAATTTGACAAAATAAGATTCTTCTTTGGAATCCAGATATAAAAATTTACTTTGGATAAATGTTTGAAATTTTTCTTATAACTTTCATATTTTGATGAATAGTAAAAATACGCTAATTTTTAATTAAAAACAACTTTTTTAATTGAGATAATTTATATGGATAAATTATAATATTGAATGGTTTTAAAGTATAAATAGAATATATTTTTACCATTTAATATAATGTATTTCATTAGCATTAATTTCACATTGAATTCATAGGTAAAAACATTTCAAACATTGGCAATGTTTTAACTTCTAAAAACTGTTTTCTTAACAACGGGATTAATTTAAAATTAATTACTTCAACTTATGTGTTTTGAATTTTTAAAAATGGATTCCATATTTGGAATCAGTGGGTCCAAATTATGTTAATATGCTACTTTTTATTTTTTGGCATTATGAATAGTAACTACGATAGATTTTATTTACCATAGTTAAAGGTAAATCGTGTAATTAAGGGTAAATATAATATTATAAAATTACCCTAACACCTGAGGATATCCTATTGGATGACTAAAAGTCGACCCATATCACCTAAGGGTCAGATTAGATTCATTCAAGAGACTTTTTTCCATGAAAATAATTTAATTATTATTAAAAACAAAGAAAATGACAACATGTCACTTTCTTAAATCTTATTAGTATAATAATTTTAATTTAGTGATAAACATAATGGAACTTAGAACATGAATAGTCTACAGAAATCTAATATATATATCTACATCATATAAATTTATTTATAATTTTGAGGGTTTAAATAATAATCATTAATTATGACACAATAGAGATGTTGAAATTATTTTATTAATTAAAGTATCAAATAAATGGTTTTAAAAATATTATACTAAATATTATATGAACTATTTAATGTGCTCCACTAATTTTCTAGATACATATGAAATTTTATGAATCTATTAAAGCTTTTAGTTCGAATATTGCTTCTGTATATATTTTATTTAAATTCAAATAAATGAATAGTGTCAAAATTGACACTATTGTTATTTTATAAAAATAACATATTATAAAATTGTTTAAAAATCAAAAAAATAGTTGAAAATTATAAATTAAACTTTTTATGGTCTAAAATGTCATAAAGTGTCAAATTATGGAAAATTCACAACACATATGTAATTATTTATAATAATTTAAAATTTAGAATATTATTTTCACAAATAAAATTAAATTGATAAATAAGGATAAATCAAGTTGATAATGTTTAAAATAAATTCTGATCATGTCTAAATTCTATTTGTTAATGCGATTACAACCCTATCGCGTCTAAGCTTTGGATCTGAGACATTTTGAATGTTTTTAAGCGGGTTTGGGATTTAATATAAACTAATATTTCTTATATTTCCAAAGGTGCCCCTCTACTCCCTTATAAAAGGGCACCTCCTCCCTCGCCTCCTCACACCAATTTGAGACTTCAAGCTCTTAAAACCCCCACTCATTTAACTTCCCCACTTCCCTAGAAACATCCTAGAGTTCCTGGTCTTCTTCAAAGATCAATTTTAGTTCCCTAAGAGGAGGTCTCAAAGAGGCTCTTCAAAGAAGAGGTAATGTTCGTTACAGATTCTTTCAACTTTATTTCTTCTTCTACTTCTTCTTATTTAGTTGTTTAATTATGAAGTAATAACATCAGTATCACTCATATACTGATATGTTATTATAATTATGAAACAACCATATTTCACTATCTATCCATCCTACGGAAAATGAAATCACCGCACGTGCGTACGTACGGAATACCGTCTCCACGCTGTGGTGAAATCTATTTTCCATCACCACCTTAATTGGATGGGTATAATTGAGTAAATAATGACTATATATGATTATTTTAAATTGAAATTGATTCTGAAATAGTATACATACACTTCAATAAAATTCCACAATCATGGGAACTATATCATCGCTCGTGCGTACATACGGAATACCGTCTCCACGATGTGATGCGACTCGTTCTACATGATCTTCATTGCATAATGATTATATAAATTAATTGAATGATTAAATATGATATATATTACACTAATACCATTCTGGAAATGAGGTGTCTGTAACCTAAAAAGAGGAATAATAATTTATTCGACAAAACACATATACGAACATAAAGCAATAAACACCCGAATGACAAGTTGCAATGAAATATTACTAATAAGAGTCTAATAATATGACCATATATGATATCATAAAAATAATTATGACTCTGGAATAATTCAATGACATTATTTAAATAATTATACAGGAGGTTCGAATACTTACGAAGCAAATCGGACCTAAGGTAAGGGAAATTCTCACAATCTCATTTTTATCCGAGATTGTTTATACTTCAGAATTTATTGGGGAATATTTATCATCCACATCCATGTTTCCTCAATATTTAATATTATTTCCATCCACCTACAATTTTTTAAATCCAATTTTACCATTTGGTGAGTTTTTAGTAAAAGATATGAAAGGAATCTTTTGTCGTTTTTCATACGAGGTACTTTTTGACTTTCCGGCCAAAGTACGGGAAGAATGTTTTTTTTAACTTATACGGCCTGAATGGATTTTTAGAACATTATTTCCATGAAGCTTCCTTTACAAGTTTTCAAGTTTATTTTTAATCAACTTCTTTTAGTTTAAAATTGTATGCCATGTTTAGAAAGGAAAAATGTTTTTGAAGTAGAAAGAATATTTTCCTCAAGAATGGAGTTCAAGTGTTTTATCAAATTTGTTTTCCATCTAAGATAATATAGGGTTCTATTTATATCCCTATTTTTAAATTTATTTGATTATGTTAATATGGAATTATTTTTATGATATTTTTTTATAGATTATGTTATGATGACATGATGATTAAGAATCCCATTTTTATTACATGGGTTATGTTATGATGTATGGTTTATGATTTTGTGGCAAACATAAGAATGGTACCATTATGAGATGGGTGAGACCTATATCTCCCTCCAATTAATTGGGTAAAAATTTATATCTCATGAGATAGACATGGCTGGAACGGCATGTTAAACTGGTTCAGTGAAACATGACTGAAACGAGGAGTGAAATCGGTTCAGAAAATGACTTTGTCCGCTAAGATAGTCTTGGCAATGAGGCTTGACTACTAAGAAATGATTTTCTATGATTATGTGTGTATGCCACAAAGAATCATGTTTTACGTTATGATTATTGGAATTACATTTCACTTCTATGATTTATCCCATGTTATGGTCTCTTTTGCAGGATAAGATTTTCAAAATGTTATGTTCTTATAAATATGATATGTTTGATATTTCTTTTGTTTACCCTTACTGAGCATTTGAGCTCACCCTTTTGTATGTTTTCTTTTCCATAGGTCAGGAAGAATATATTAAGTAGGATATGCCAAAAAGGGACTCTAGATATGATGAAATAAATGGGAGACAACGTAGATGATTTATGAACCAGTTTGTCTTGTTTCCCAGTTTCTAAAGAAACTATACCTATACAGTACTTTCATGGTTTTTTTATATGTTGTAATAATTATGCTTCAATTTTGAAGTAATAACCATGTATGTAAAGTATGGGTCGTTATAGTTGGTATCAAAGGAAATGTATAGTCAACCTTTGGAAACTAGGATTTGAAAGCCTTAGTAAGAAACCTAAGGATATGTCTAAGCATAGAACACAATCTTAGTGTTTTAGAAATGGCCATGAAAAACCTATGATAAGACCTTAAGTGTGAAATTTTATTCTTGATTATGTGGTTATCCTATTATAATTAGTGTTTCTCACACTATTCTTCTTGGTTTTACTCAATGGCTGGAACCCGAAGGAACCATGTTAATGTGTAATGTGATGGGCAATGCAATGATTGTCCCCCTGAGTAAACAAATGTTATGGGAGCTGGAATTCACAATCTTGTAGCCATGCTCACACAACTTTCTCAATCTAGGAATCATGCAGGACTTCCAAACGAGCAAAGGAAGGAGCAACATTCTATTGAATCCTTCATGAGGCAGCGTCCACCTTCATTCAGTGGGTCTTCTGATCCATTAGTGGCTGAACAATGGATCAGTACCACTGAAAAGATATTTTCAGTTCTTCAATGTTCTAAACATGATAAATTCATCTTAGTTGTATATCATTTGGAAGGTGATGCTGATCAATGGTGAAATATTATTAAGAATACCAGGCAAAGGGATGAAATTGAGTCCATGTAATGGGACGAGTTCAAGAACTTATTTTTCAATAAGTATTTCCCTCGTATTCTTTGAACAAAGATGGAGAAGGAGTTTCTTGAACTGAAGAAAAAGTATGATGAATCGGTTGGTACCTATGAAGAAAATTTTACAAGACTTTCAAGGTACGCTTCTGGAATTATTATCCAAACTGAGATTAATATCTATCGATTATTTAGTGGCTTAAAACCAATCCTTCGAAGGGCGTTGGGCATAAGGGACTTCAATAGCTACGAGGAAATTGTTCGATGTGCTCTCAAGGTTGAGATGGAGATTGGTGTAAACCATCAGTCACATGGGTTTGATAAGAAGAGGAAAATGGAATTCAAAGGAAAATCTAAAGACCACATTGAAAAGAAGATGAGTTTTCCCTTATTCTTAAATTGTGGAAAGAAACATGGAGGAAATTGTCTTAAGGGGACAAGCACATGTTATAAGTGTGGAAAAGAAGGTCATCGGGCAATTGAATGTCGAAATAATGGGAAGAAGATATCTAATGATGCAATCAAAGGAAAGGATACATAGAATGAACCTACTACACTTCAATGTTTCAAGTGCAAGGAGATGGGGCATTATGCCAATCAATGCCCAAATCCAAGGGTTGATGTTGACGATCGACTTCAACAAACTCTTAAGGCCAAAGACAAAGGAAATATGCATGAAATTACTATCGGCGATGTGGAGTACGACAATGAAGTGGTGAGAGGTACACTTACCATCCACTCTAAAGTAGAAAATGTTTTATTTGATTCTAGATCCACCAACTCTTTTATTTCTGAAGAATTTTCTAAGGGTATCGTCGTATTACCTCCACAATTAGATGTTGAGTTGGCTGTGACAACTCCTAATGGCACAACAGTCACATCAAAAGTTTACAATTCTTCTCCGATTGAAGTTTGTGGGAAAGTGATTCCTAAAAATCTTGTGATCCTTCCTATAGTGGAATTTTATGTGATTCTTGGCATGGATTGGCTTTCTTTATATGGAGCTCATATCAATTTCCAAAGAAGGGAAGTCACATTTCATATTCCAGATCAATGTATGATCGTCTATCGATGCAAGGATGAACATAACCTTCCAGTGGAAGTTTCTTCCATTTTATGGGTCTTGATTCCACTAAATGATGGTTATTTATCTCAAATGGTTGGAGATAAAATCATGATTAATAATGTTCCCATTGTACGGGAATTTGATGATGTCTTTCCGGAGGAATTTCCAGGTCTTCCACCAAATCGTGAAGTTGAGTTTTCAATAGAGCTCGTACCAGGTGCTTTGCCTATTCCAAAGACACCTTATAGAATGGCCCCAATTGAGTTGCATGAATTGAAGAAGAAACTTCAAGAGAATCTTGATAAAGGATTCATACGCCCTAGTGCATCACCTTAGGGATCACCTGTTCTGTTTGTTAAGAAGAAAGATGGATCAATGAGACTTTGCATTGATTATCAAGAACTTAACAAGAACACTATCAAGAAAAAATATCCTCTCCCACACATTGATGACCTATTTGACCAACTACATGGAGCTCAATACTTTTTAATGATTGATCTTCATTCCGGGTATCATCAATTAATGTTCAAAAGGGAGGATATACCAATGATGGCTTTCCGTACAAGGTATGGACACAATGAATTTATAGTGATGCCATTTGGTCTTACTAATGCCCCTGCGATCTTCATGGATCTGATTAATAGAATCTTTAGAGACTATCTTGATCAGTTTTTGGTAGTCTTTATAGATGATATTCTTGTCTATTCAAAGAGCAAGGAATAACATGAAGATCACCTGAGAATTCTATTAAGGATCCTAAGAAAGGAGAAGATTTATGCCAAATTTACCAAGTGTGAATTTTGTCTTAAAAAATTTTCATTTTTGGGTCACATAATCTCAAAAGAGGGGATATCTGTGGATCCAGCAAAAATAGAGGTTATCGAAAGATGGTCGAGACCAAAAATAGTAATTGAGATCCGGGGTTTTTTTTGTTTGGCTGGATATTACTGACGTTTTGTGAAATATTTTTAAAGGTTATCATAACCCACTCACCAAGTTGACTCGGAAAGGAGTTAAGTTTGTTTGGATGGAGGAATGTGAAGAGAATTTCAAAGAGCTAAAAATAAGGTTATCCAGTGCACCTGTGCTCACACTACCTTGCATTGGAGAAAGGTTTCTGATCTACAGTGATGCATCCAAGAAGGGACTGGGGTGTATTCTCATGCAAAATGATATGGTGATAGCTTATGCCTCCTGACAGTTGAAAATCCATGTGAAAAATTACCCAAATCATGATTTGGAGTTAGCTGCGGTAATCTTTGCATTAAAGATTTGGAGGCATTACCTTTATGGTGAAAGGTGTGATATTTATACTGATCATAAAAGTTTAAAGTATATTTTCACACAAAAGGAGATGAATATGAATCAAAGAAGACGGTTGGAGCTGATTAAGGATTACGACTGCTCAATTCATTACCACCATGGGAAAGCAAACAAGGTAGCGAACGCATTAAGTCGACAAGACCATGCTAGCTTATCAATGATGAGGATCACAAAAGATCCAATATTTATGGATTTACAAAGGATGGATCTTGGAATTATAATGGAAAGGGAAAAATCTTATCTTTCTCAAATGAATGTTCAACTATCTATACACGTGAAGATTAAAGAGGCACAGAAAGAATGTATAGAGTTACAAAATAAGGCGAGAAATGTTCCTGAATTCAACCTTGATTGTAATGGGATAATAAGGTTTAGGAATCGGGTTTGTGTTCCTCCCATCCCAGAATTAAAGAAGGAGCTACTGGTCGAGGATCATATTTCTTCATTTTCTATTCATCCTAGAAGTACAAAGATGTATAGGGACCTAAAAGAGTACTTCTGGTGGGATGGCATGAATAGAGATGTTGCTGAATATGTCTCTCGATGCTTGGTTTGTCAGCAAGTTAAAGATGAGAGACAAAATTCTAAGGGGATGTTACAACCATTAACCATACCAGAATGGAAATGGGAAAACATCATTGTGGACATTGTCACTGGACTTCCTAAAACATCCAAAGGCAATAATGCTATCTGGGTTATAGTTGATTATCTTACGAAGTCGGCACACTTCATTGCTATTAGAGAAAAATTTTCTATTGATCAGATCGCCAGGATATATGCAAAAGAATTGGTAAGATTTCATGGAGTACCACTTTCCATTATATCTAATCGGGATCCGAGGTTTACCTCGAAATTCTGGCGAAGTCTTCAGCATGCTCTAGATACAGAGTTGAGTTTCAGCACTGCTTACCATCCTCAGACAGACGGTCAGTCTGAGAGGAAAATTCAAACTCTAGAAGACATGTTGAGAGCTTGATCTATGGATTTCAAAGGTGGTTGGGATCAACACCTATCTTTGGTGGAATTTTCTTATAATAATAGCTTTCACTCCAGTATCCAGATGGCTCCTTACGAAGCCCTCTATGGAGTGAAATGCAGAACTCCAACTTGCTGGGATGAAGTTGGGGAAAGAAATCTATTAGGACCTAATATTATTGATGATATGGCAAAAAAGGTTAGATCTATTCAACAACACATAAGAGGAGCTCAGAGTCGACAGAAAAGTTATGCCGAAAACTAAAGAAAAGACCTAGAGTTTGAAGTGGGTGATAAAGTGTTCTTACGAATATCTCCCTGGAAGAGGGTCATGAGATTTTGAAAGAAGGGAAAGTTGAGCCCTAGATATATCGGTCATTTTGAAATTCTGGATCGTGTTGGGAAGGTAGCTTACCGATTTGAACTTTCACCGAATCTATCTCAAGTCCGCGATGTGTTCCATGTATCACTCTTGAGAAAGTATATACTCGATCCTTCCCATGTACACCACTCAGAAGTTGTACCGATGGAGAAGGATCTTTCTTATGAAGAACAACCGATAGAAATTCTGGATCATAGAGAAAAAGTCCTACATAACAACACCTCTCTCTTGGTGAAAGTTTTATGGAGGAACCACCAATTAGAAGAAGCTACATGGGAACTTGAGGATATGATGAGGGAGAGGTATCCTCTTCTGTTTATAATGAAGTGACGAATTTCGAGGGTGAAATTCATTTTAAGGGGGGTAGAATGTAACACACTGAGATTTTATGAGAAATATTTTTTTTATTTCTTATGTTATACGCAACACCAAAGGAATCTTTCACAACACACAATACTGACTTGTCTTGCATTACACGCAATCGCGACCTTCCTCGATAGCGTGTGTAGTACACAATACCAGGTTTCACTAAATAATGATATATTATTATGGACTAGCCGTTATGAATATTATTAACTACATTTTGGATTTTATAACATTATTATTCATCTTACAAATTTTCTAGAACATGGTAAGAGAACAAAATAAATTTTTCGGGTAAAATAAGTATTTTAAAAAAAATGCAGTTTTGTCGCCTTTTGATGGCGCACCCACATTAAATCTAGTTTTTGACATTTTTATAAGTTCAATTTGACAAAATAAAATTCTTCTTTTTAATCAGTATATAAAAATTTACTTTGGATAAATTTTTGATATTTTTCTGATACCTTTCATATTTTGATGAATAGTAAAAATACGCTAATTTTTAATTAAAAACAACTTTTTTCATTGAGATAATTTATATGGTTAAATTATAATATTGAATGGTTTTAAATTATAAATAGAATATATTTTTACCATTTAATATAATTTATGTCATTATCATTAATTTCAAATTGAATTCATAGGTAAAAACTTTTCAATCTTTGGAAATGTTTTAACTTCTAAAAACTTTTTTCTTAACAACGAGATTAATTTTAAATTAATTACTGTAACTTATGTGTTTTGAATTTTGAAAAATGGATTCCATATTTGGAATCAGTGGGTCCAAATTATTTTAATAGGATACCTTTTATTTTTGGGCATTATGAATAGTAACTACGGTAAATTTTATTTACCATAGTTAAAGGTAAATTGGTTAATTAAGGGTAAATATAAGATTATAAAATTACCCTAACACCTGCCAAAATCCTATTGGATGACTAAAAGTCGACCCATATCACCTAAGGGTCGGATTAGATTCATTCAATGGACTTTGGTCCATGAAAATAATTTAATTATTATTAAAAACAAAGAAAATGACAACATGTCACTTTATTAAATCTTATAAGTATAATAATTTTAATTTAGTGAAAAACTTAATGAATCTTAGAACATGAATAGTCTCCGGAAATCTAATACAATTATCAACATTATATAAATTTATATAGAATTTTTAGGGATTAAATAATTATCATTAATTATGACACAATAGTGATGTTGAAATTATTTTATTAATTAAAATATCAAATAAATTGTTTTAAAAATATTAAAATAAATATTATGTGAACTATTTAGTGTGATCCACTAATTTTATAGATACATATGACATTTTATTAATCTATTAAATCTTATATTTCGATAATATCTTCTGTATATATTTTATTTAAATTCAAAAAAATGAATAGGGTAACAATTGACACTATTGTTATTTTTAAAAAATGACATATTATAAAATTGTTTAAAACTCACAAAAATATGTAAAAATTATAAATTAAAATGTATATGGTCTAAAATGTCATAAAGTGTCAAATTATGGAAAATTCACAACACATATGTAATTATTTATAATAATTTAAAATTTAAAATATTATTACCACAAATAAAATTAAATTGATAAATAAGGATAAATCAAGTTGATAATTTTTAAAATAAATTACTATCATGTCTAAATTTTATTGTTTGATTATATTAAAACCATATCTCATCTAATCTTCAGATATGAGTCATTTTGGAAGTTTTTATGTGGGGTCGGGATTTAATATAAACTAATATTTCTTATATTTCCAAAGGTGCCCCTCTCCTCCCTTATAAAAGGACACCTCCTCCCTCTCCTCCTCACACCAATTTGAGCCTTCATTCTCGTCCAACCCCTGCCCAATTCACTTCCCCACTTACCTAGAAACATTCTAGATATCCTGGTCTTCTTCAAAGACCAATTTTAGTGCCCTAAGAGGAGGTCTCAAAGAGGCGCTGCAAAGAAGAGGTAATGTCTGTTACCGATTCTTTCAACTTTATTTCTTCTTCTACTTGTTATTATTTAGTTTTTTCATTATTAAGTAATAACATCAGTATCAATAATATACTGATATGTTATTATAAGTATGAAATAACCCTATTTCACCATCTATCCATCCTACGGAAAACGAAATCACCCCGCGTGCATACGTACGGAATATCGTCTCCACGCCGTGGTGTAATCTATTTTCCACCACCACCTTACTTGGATGGATATAATGGTGTAAATAATGACTATATATGATTATTTTAAAGTGATATTTATTCTAAAATAGTATACATACACTCCAATACAATTCCACAATCATGGGAATGCTATCATCGCTCGTGTGTACGTAGGGAATACCGTCTCCACGATGTGATGTGACTCGTTCTACATGATCTTCATTGCATAATTATTATATAAATGAATTTAATGAATAAATATGATATATATTAAACTAATAAAATTCTGTAAATGAGGTTTCTATAACCTAAAAAGAGGAATAAGAATTTATTCGACAAAACACACATACGAACATAATGCAATAAACACCCGAATAACAAGTAGCAATGAAATATTACTAATAAGAAGCTAAGAATATGACCATATATGATATAATAAAAATAATTATGATTCTAGAATAAGTCAATTACATTATTTAAATCATTATACAGGAGTTTCGGACACTTAGGAAGCAAATCGGACCTAAGGTAAGGGAAAATCTCACAATCTCATTTTTATCCGAGATTGTTTATACTTCAGAATTTACTGGGGAATATTTATCATCCACATGCATGTTTCCTCAATATGTAATATTATTTCCATCCACATACAATTGTTTAAATCCAATTTTACTCTTCTGTGAGTTTTTAGTAAAATATATGAAAGGAATCTTTTGTTGTTTCTCATACGAGATACTTTTTGACTTTTCCGGCCAAAGTACAGGAAGAATGTTTTTTTAACTTATATGGAATGAATTGATTTTTAGAACATTATTTCCATGAATCATACTTTAAAACTTTTCATGTTTATTTATAATCAACTTCTTATAGTTTAAAATTGTATGACATATTTAGAAAGGAAAAATGTTTTTGAAGTAGAAAGAATATTTTCCACAAGAATGGAGTTCAAGTGTTTTATCAAAATTATTTTCCATCTAAGATAATATAGGGTTCTATTTATATCCCTAGTTTTACATTGATTTGATTATGTTATGATGGGATTATTTTTACGATATCATTTTATGGATTATTTTATGATGACCTGATGTTTAAGAATCCCATTTTTATTACATGGGTTATGCTATGATGTATGGTTTATGATTTTGTGGCACACATAAGAATGGTATCATTATGAGATGGTTGGGACATTAATCTCCCTCCAATGCATTGGGTAAAGATTTATATCTCATGAGATATACATGGATGGAACGGAAGGTTAAACCAGTTTAGTGAGACAGGACTGAAACGAGGAGTGAACTCAGTTCAGAAAAGGACTTTGTCCGCTAAGATAGTCTTGGAAATGAGTATTGACTACTAAGAAATGATTTTCTATGATTATGTGTGTATGACACAAAGCATAATGTTTTAATTTATGATTATTGGAATTACATTTCACTTCTATGATTTATCCCATGTTATGGTCTCTTTTGCAGGATAAGATTTTCAAAATGTTCTATTCTTATAAATATGATATGTTTGATATTTCTTTTGTTTACCCTTACTAAGCATTTGAGATCACCCTTTTGTATGTTTTCTTTTCCCCAGGTTAGGAAGAAGGATATTAAGTAGGATATTCCAAAAAGGGACTCTAGATATGATGAAATAAATGGGAGACAACGTAGATGATTTATGAACCAGTTGTTTATGTTTCACAGTTTCTAAAGACACTATACCTATACAGTCCTTTCATGGTTTTGTTATATGCTGTAATAATTATGATTCAATTTTGAAGTAATAACCATGTATGTAAAGTATTGGTCGTTATAGTTCCATTCAGTATGATATTCAAAGTATGATTGGATTAACTTACTGTTTCCTCTAAAAATGGGGATGACCTCATTTGTTTAAGGTTCAAACATTCCAATCGTTTTCTAACAGGTTTGTTTGTAGAACTAGAAACATCCAATGATTCTATATCCATTTGGACCTAATTTCTGAAGGTATTTGCTCATTAGTTGTGAACTGATGAGGCTTAATAATTTGCATTGGTCGAGGGGATGGGAGGTCGGACTCATCACACCTTTTTGGGGGGAATTATTGTCTACTCTGGGACTTTCTTTATATATTTGATTTATGTTCTTGAATCCTTATTAAATGACCAAGTATGAAAATGAGATTTTATTTAGATCTGAAAATAAATTATTGATTTGTATGATATTTAGATAATATTTTATATGTATTTGAGTTTCTTCATTGATAAAGAATAATCTGTATTTGTTAGATATTCTTAGTCAATGGTATCCTTCAATACATACTGGTTTTAAAGCCACGCAGTGGGGTACTTGAAGTTTATGGTCGTTCAGAAGGACATGGATTATTTCAGAGTTGGGATCTTACCCACAGATGGGCTACCTACATAACCTTGTTTAGAAAAGGAATCAAAACCCACGTAGTTCGAGTAAAGAAGTATGAGGTTTATGCATGATTGATGTCCCAAAGGAAGATGTCATAATTAATTTTATTCTCTAAGCTCACATGAGTCATGCTCGGTGTGAGAAACAAGAGGTTTCAGTAAAACCTAAAGATTTTTCCATGAAAGATTCAATCATAAAGAATTATGTGAGGCTTATGTATCTATGACTGCCCAGATAGATTAAGATTGGGATTTAATTCAGGGAAGAAACCAAGGAACAAGGTCCACAAGGGTATATATGCTTTATGGAGATTTGGATACTTAACTTAGGACTTAATCCTGAGAAGGATTCCCAAATTAGAAGGGACTTATGATAAGATTTTATTCCTCCTAAGGAAGCCCAGATCGAAAGAAATTGAGACTTGGGGATTACTCTTTATAAGGAGGCCCAGGTTAAGAGGATTTGAGACCTTGGGGCATACTCCTAAGGAGGAGGACCAATTTGGGGAACTTGGGGCTTACTCCTAAGGAGGAGGCCCAAATTGGGGAACTTGGGGCTTACTCCTAAGGAGGATGTCCAAATTGGTGAACTTGGGGCTTACACCTAAGGAGGATGACCAAATTGGGGAACATGGGCCTTACTCTTAAGGGGGATGCCCAAATTGGGGAACTTGGGGCTTACTCCTATGGAGGAGGCCCAAATTGGGGAACTTAGGGATTAATCCTAAGGAGGATGCCCAAATTGGGGAACTTGGGGCTTACTTCTAAGGAGGATGCCCAAATTGGGGAACTTGGGGCCTACTTCTAAGGAGGAGGTCCAAATTAAGGGAATATAAGATTGGGTCTTATTTATGAGGAGGATGCCCAAGTTTAAGGAAAATAATGATTGGGGATTACTCATGAGGAGGATTCCCAGGTTAGGGGACTTGGACTGTGGCTTACTCCTGAAAAGGAGGCCCAGATTAAAGATCTTCTCATCTTAAAGGATGAGGTTGAATGAATGAAATCTCTCACCTTAGTGACATAAAGATATATAAATCACTTAGATTTTGAGATATGTTCCACAGAATTCCTTTTAGATAAGTAATACAACAAAGGAACCATGCCAAAAATGGATTTGAAGAGGGTTTTGAAGGCAAAATCTTGAAGAGGAGAGGTGGATTTGAAGAAAAGAGTTGAATAAGCAGGAGGGGCACCCAAAAAGAGGTAGGCACACAAGTCCTGTTGAGGAGCGCAAGTACTGGTCGCGCAAGTAGACTTGCGCGACACATGGGTACTTGCGTGACGGTTAACCCATGGGGTATTACTTGGGTGAGACTTCGCTCATGCCCTTAGTATTATCCCTAAAGGCTTCCAAAAGTGTGGCGCACAAGTTTTATTGAAGGGATAAGGTGGCGTGCAAGTGTCTTCATTTCCCTTAAGGGTTAGACACTTAAGCGCCCAAGTTTTGGTGAATTCCAACACTTAGGCATTGTTCCCCCTCTTTATATCTTCCATTCTAGGTATGAAATTACCTTAGAAGTGTTCTGAAGTCTTCAAGAAGAGACTAGGGCATCGAGAGCTCAAATCTGACTTTTGGAATTTTTCATCCCTGAAATGGGGGCCCACAAGGGCTATTTATAGGCTACTGAAGACCTTGGGCGAAAATCAAATAGGGTGCACAAGTCACTTTTGTGGCCAATATGTGGTGTGCAAGTAGACTTGCACGACCATGATGGAACTTGCGCGGCCCATGATCAAACAAATCTGTGTTCATGCCTTTGTCAATTTTTGATGTTTCTTCAAAGGATGAATCTCTTTGTGCTAAGGTATTCCCCTTTTTCATTCGTTTAGACTCTAGGATGGAAAGGAGAGTCAAAAAAAGCCCCCCCCCTCAAAGTTGGATCTGAAAGGAAGGAGGATTTGACTCTGAGGTAAAGGAGAAACCCAAGGAACGGTGTCGCGCAAGTTTTGAGCGCGCAGGTAGCGGTGCGCAGGTGAGAGTCGTGCAGGCTTCGACACGCAGGAGTGCGGCCTTGCCTATAAATATGCGCACTATTCTCATGCATAGCACCCATCTTTAAACGCTTCTGAGCTCTCGTCGTGCAGGTTCCTTTTATCGCGCAAGTGTCTTGGTTTTTTGCTCATTCACGCTTCTTTAGTGAGTTTCTGACTTGCGCGCCAGTACTAGCGCGGTAAAACTTGCGTGACCAACATGGACTTGCACACCGATATGGGACTTGTGCGCCTTAATGCCTTTTCCATTTTTTCTAATTTCTTCAAAAAAATTATGAAAAAATTCACTTACTTAAAATTCAATTATTCGATCATTGTGCATCAATGAAAAACACTTTCATCTTCAATAATTTGTGTCTGCATTCTTTTGCTACCTGCTTAAAATTTTACCTAAGCCAATGGGCCTAGTAAGTATAGTTTGATTTTTTTTCTAGGATTATAAATATAACCCTAAAAACATTGAATCTTTTTATTTCCCAATATTACCTAAATCATACAAAATGTATGTTTAGTGAGCTGGGACTTGACTTTTGTTCAGAGCTCCCTTGTCTTTTGTGGGCTGTTTAAAGTCATGCACGTCGGACATAAAAAGGATAATGTTTAAGGTCGAAATAACTTTGACTGAATGGATTAAAAATTGACTCAATTACTTGTTAATTTATCTAAAAAAATATTACCGTATTCAAGTATGGGGGAAAAATATAAACTATGACTTATGAAATTTTGAATCTGTGGAATGATATGAAAAAAGGACTAAAAGGCATTAGAAGAAGTATTTCCTAAGAGTGAAGTTGCCATTATTTAACAAACCCGTTAGGGGGTTGAATTATGCAGGTCCACCTAAGGGCATTGGATTCATAGTCAAATAATAGCAACTTTTGGATGACAGGTCCGTTATGTAGACTACTTATGCAAGGCCGCCTAAGGGCACGTGCTGCATAGTTATGCAAAAGAACTCTCAGAAATTTTACCTTTCTACTTCTAAAAAGCCAGTGAAAGTTTATAGAGATTCAAATTTTCTAAAGAATAGATTGTTCTATATGGAGAGAGATACTTTAATATGGAGAGGATATTCCCAATCAAGATTGTCAAAGAATTGGATGAATGTCACTCATGTGAAGGTCTGACCCAAACGTAGGGAAGGGAAATATGAACCATAGTCTTGAATACTTTCAGATCATGAAACAAAGAGCATGGGACAAATATGTTAAGGATGGATATTTTTTTTCAGATCCCTACATATTTTCATTAAGACAAATAAGGACAAAAAATGTTTTCCTCCCAAGAATGAAGTTACCACTAATTAACAAAACTCGTTTGGGGGTTGAATTATACAGGGCCACCTAAGGGAATTGGATGCATAGTCAAATAATAGTATCTTTTGGCTGACAGGTCCATTATGTAGATTTTTTATGCAAGGCCGCCTAAGGGCACGTGCTGTATGGTCAGGCAAAAGAGCTCTCGGGTATCAGAAATTTTGTGACTAGATGTCAAGAAAAGGGTTATAGAGATCTTGAAGTATTTATGGTTAGGAGTATGAAACATCAAAATGGGAATTTTCCAATGCATGTAGAGAAACACAGACCAATGCTAACCATAATCATGTTGTGGTTGGGTCATGTATTGAGGCACTAGACTTCACTAAGTATCCCATAAAGATGGGTATCAATCCATACGTAGTTCTTGAAATACAGTTTAATGTCATGTGGGACTTGAGTATAGGAGATCTTAGTTTAGGGTCATAGAGCTTAGACTGTAATAATGAATACATAGTGTGTGTTTTATAAACCAGATGTGAATTAAAACCAGAGTTTTCATACCACATTCATGTTTTCACAGAGGGACTTTTGAGCCAAGAGACTGAAAGTGAAATTTGGGGTTAGGCCCAAAGACTTGGCACTGGATTCAAGGGATGCTCGAACGTTCCTACGTATCCCATAAGGATGGTAATAAAGCCACACGTAGTTCTTGAAATACCCTCTATATATATTTGGTTCGTACATATGAGGGGTAAAAGGGTACTTTTGTGCAATGATTGTTTGACCCAAGACTAAAGGTTCAGGCATTTCCATGTATGCACATAATCTCTGGAATATAACATGATTGGAGATCAATGTAAATAATGATTCCCTCTCAGGAGAGGGTGTCAAAGAATATTGTAGTTTATTTTCATACAAGACAAAAGTGAAAATAGTTTAACATCATATAGCAAGGATGATGGTGAACCAATGTAAAAAATATTGGTTTCGGGGGCGGTTTCACGAATCAACATCGTATGAGATGGAGGTGAACCGATGTGAAGAGATTGGTTTTGGGCTTGAACCTCAGGAGGTTGCCAACATACCCAGCCTAGAAGGAAAGGATCAAGTCCCACATAGTTCGATTGAAGAATGAATTGGTGATCAATTTGCTATTGAGGACAACGACCTAAAAAATGGTGTTGGGACTTACGAATGGTTAGCAGCCCATAGAGGGTGTTATGGTTGAAGTTTACTCTAACTGAACATGAGTCATACTCGATGTGAGAAACAAGAGGTAGCAACAACCCTAACGATGCATAGTTTAATGTCATGTTTGACGTATAAGAGACTGAGCACAATTTAACGTCATGTTGGACAATGGGGGACTATGCGGTTTAAAGTCTTGTAGTAAAAACTTTGGGGACTGTGTAGATTAATTTCATTCAGTAAGGACAACACAGTTTAACGTCATGTTGAACGAAAGGGGAACAATACAGTTTAACATTATGTTGGATAATGAAGTGTTGTACAGTTTAGTGTCATGTAGCTAGGATGTATTAGGGACTTTTTCACAGTTTAATGTCATGTGGGACAAAGAGGTGCACAGTTTAACGTCGTATAACTAGGATGATGGTTATGCAGTTTAACGTCTTACTGGACGTAAGGGACTTCTGTACAGTTTAACGTCATGTAGCTTGGACGTTATAGTTTAACGTCATGTTGGACGTATAAGGGATTCTGCATTTTAAAGTCTTGCATCAAGGACAACACAGTTTAACGTCATGTTGGACGAGAATATTTACAGTTTAACGTCATGTGGGACGTACAAAGGGACATTTATAGTTTAACATCATGTTGGACATAAGTGTAGTTTTACGTCATGTAGGACGAAGAGGGTGTTGTATAGTTTAGCGTCATATATCTAGGACGTTATAGTTTAATGTCATGTTAGACATATAAGGGACTGTGCAGTTTAAAGTCTTGCAGCAAGGAAAACACAGTTTAACGTCATGTAGGACGAGAAGATGTATTGTTTAACGTCATGTGGGACGTACAAAGGGACATTTACAGTTTAATGTCATGTTGGACATAAGTGTAGTTTTAGGTCATGTAATACGAATAGGGTGCTATACAATTTAGCGTCATATATCTAGGACGTTACAGTTTAACATAATGTTGGAAGTAAATATGTATTTGTGTTACACAAAATACTTCTTCAAGAATATTTCATTGGTTGGAGTCTTGATGAGTTCTCCATCCATTGTGATTAAAGAATAAGCTCCATTGGAGTAGACCTTATGTATTTAGTAAGGTCCTTCCAACTTTGGCTCATGCTTTGGAGGCTTCTTTCCTGGTATCATTGGAGTTCTGAGAACCAATACCAATTCTCCTTGAATGAATGAATGAAGATGAACTTTTTTGTTGAAAGCATGTTCTATTCGATTCTGATAGACTTCCAAGTGGTGCAGAGTGCACAACCTTTTTTCATCTAATTGTTCCAATTCATCCAATCGCTTTTGAGATTGTTCATTTATAGATAACTGATCACAAATGGATACTCTGAGCGAAGTTAATTGAACTTCAATGGGAAAGACTGCTTCTGTTCCATATACCAATGAATATGGAGTTGACTGCGTTGTAGTGCGGGTGGTGGTTCAATAAGCCCATAAAGCATGAAAGAGTTTTTAAGGCCATGATTTCTTTTCTTTACCCACCATCCTTTGTAGTATGTTTGAAAGAGTCTTATTGAAGGCTTCTATCTGTCCATTGGCTACTTCGTGATACCGAGATGAATGGTTGGATTTGATGTTGTATTCTTCATACAACTTCCTTACCTCAGATGAACAAAAGATAGTGCCACTGTCCATCAATATGGTACGAGGGACACCAAATCTGGTAATGATTTTAGACTTGATGAAGCTAACAATGCTTTTATAACTAACTTCTTTGAGAGGTATTTCCCCTTACCATTTGGAAAAGAAGTCAGTAGCAGTAATAATATACTTAAACTGCTTGGTTGTAGCTGAAGGGTAAGGTCCCACTACATCCATTCCCCATGTGGAAAATGGCCATGAGTATTTAGCTGTATGATAAAAATCTGGGGGTTGATGAATGAAGTTGGCACATACTTGGCATGAATGACACTTCTTCGTGAAATCAACACAATCTTGTATCATTGAAGGCCAAAAGTATCCAAGCCTTCAAATTTGATCAGACAATCTATATCCATACTGGTGGGAACCACAGACTCCTGCATGTAGTTCTTTCCTGAAAACCATTGTCTCTTCACCATCAATGCATCTGAAGAGAACTCCATCAAAACCTCTTTTGTAGAGAATTATTTCTAGGTGATCAGGGATATCATAAAGAGTAAAATTGACCACACATCGCCAGATTTGTTCTTTACTGGCTCTATCAGGTGGAAGTATTCCATTTTGAATTTATTTCCTGATAGGTGTCATCCATCCTATAGTATGACCATATGGTTCAGAAATGGGACTAATTTCATTGATTTCCTTTGTTCTGATTTGAACATAAGGAGAAATTGTATCACGGTGGGCAATACTGATGATTGTATCGTCCCAGTTTGGATCTGCCAGAGCTGTGGCTATATTAGCCAGTGCATCAGCTTCGGCATTTTGTGATCGCGGGATATAAGAAAATGTTGGTTTCGAAGGAAATTCTTCCATTAACTCTCTGATTTAATCATACAAAGGGATTAACTCTTCTTTTCTGATAGCATAATCTCCATTGACTTGTTTGACTACAAGGTCTGAATCACCTTTCAACTTTAAGTGATTCACTTCTGCTTGAAGTTCCAACTCCAATCCTATGATGAGAGCTTGATATTCTGCTTCATTATTTGCACCGCCTTCCCAAAATAAAAAGGAATAGGGTAGCACTGCCACTTCTGGGGAAATAAGAACAATTCCTAACCCAACTTTGTTGAATTTAGGATCTTCTATTTTCTTCCCTGTTTGAATTCTGGAAGCACCATCAAAGTACATTTCCCATGTTTGAATATTATCTTGAATTGAAAATACTTCCTCATTAAGAAGTTCAATATCTAAAGATGTATCTCCTACTGATGGGTGTTCAACAAGGAAATCATCCAGAGCTTGGACCTTTATTTCCTTTTGAGACACATACTGGATATCAAATTGCTGCAAAATAACTACCCACCTTTCCAGGCGTCCTTTAAGCATTGGACGACTAAGGATAAATTTGAGCGTGTTATTGCGAGATACCAATTGGACCTCCTGAGGTTACAGGTAGTGTCTTAATTTCTGAACTACAAAGATTAATGCTAGGCATCACTTTTCAATACTTGAATATCGGGTTTCTGCTTCAATCATAGTTTGACTGAGATAGTAAAGTTTTTTTTCATTCCCATCATCGTTCTTTTGGGAAAGTAAGGCACCCAATGATCACTCTAAAGTTTTCACATAAAGAATAAGTGGTCTTCCTTCAATAGGTGGAATTAATACCGGTGGACTCAAGAGATATTTCTTGAGAATACTGAATGCTTCTTGACATTCTTTAGTCCACTGGTAAGTGACTCCCTTCTTCATCAATTTGGTGAAGGGTAAACTTTTTCATGCCAAATTGGCGATGAAACTCCAAATATAGGCTAAGTGTCCTTGAAGTCCTCTCAATTCCTTCAAATTTCAAGGAGGTGGCATACCAATGATTGACTTTTTTTTCTCAGGATCGACTTCAATACCATTATGTCTTACCGCAAAGCCAAGAAATTTTCTTTAGGTTACCCCAAAAGTATATTTTAAGGGGTTCATCTTAAAATTTTGTTGTCGAAGTGTGTGTAATATGATTTCCAAATCGTCCAAGTGATTAGAATGTTTTTTGGATTTAACCATCAAATAATCCACATAACATTCAAAAAATTTCCCTAAAAGGGTTTGAAGATACGATGCATGGCACGCTAATATGTTGCGCCTGCATTCTTCGGGCCAAAGGGCATTACCCGATAGCAAACCACGCCCTGAGGGGATATGAAGGCTATAGATTATTCATCTTCTGGAGCCATTCAAGTTTGATTATACCCAGAATATCCTTCTATGAAATAAAGTGCTTCATAGCCAGTCGTTGCATCAATTAAGAGTTCTGTGATCGGAACTGGAAAATCATCCTTGGGACAATGTCGATTAAGATCTCTGAAATTAATGCAAACTCTAATTTGTCCATTCTTCTTTTTCACAAGGACAATATTATCCAACCATTTGGGATATTGAACTTCTCTGACGAAGTTAGCTTTGATAAGCTTATCCACTTCAGCTACAATTTCAGAAGCAAAATTTGGGTGTGTTCTTCTTGCGGCTTCATTGAATCCTCTATGTTCTTTTGGAAAACCCAAATGATGAGTAGAAACATCAGGATCAAGCCCTAGAATTTCTATATAGTTCCAAGCAAATATATCTTGATTTTTCTTTAAAATGAAATATACATTTCCTGCTCTTCAAGAGTCATGGCTGCACTAATTAAAGTCGGGCTTGGATCTTCTTTTGTACCCAGATTTATTTTCTGAGTTCATCCATAGTGGTAGAGATACCCTCTTCAAATGATGGAGGATCATCTCTAAGATATTCATCATCTTCTTCAACAAGTGTTATTTATTCTGTTTCTACTTGCATAGTAGACGATGAGGTAGAATTTCTACGATCGAGAGAGATGTTAAAATTTGAACATCTTGAAAAAGGGGCTACCATTTCTGACCCTATTGATGATGAAGGTTCTTCCTTGGGTAATAAAGTGGAGATTATGGATTGAGAATCGACATCATCGTTCATCTCTAACAATACTATATCTTCTTCTGGCCTGGTTGGAGAAGTATAGACTTGCTGGATTTTAACGGATGAAATGAAGACATCTCCATTTGAGCTTTCATCATTGCATGGTGAATCACTAATTTCTCCCATGCTGTCTGGGTTGATTGCCATAATTGACATTATGGAATTTTCCATTAGATTATTTGGACTTGGTTCTATTCTGTCAATTTTATTGATACGCAACACATAATCTGTACTCACATGTATGAATGGGTTTACTGGAATCTTTTCCAAACCATATGGAGCATTAACTTTGGTAACCTCCATTGTTGTGGATTTCTCCTTACCCTCCATGTGATAGAATTTTGCCTCAATGTATTGATATTCACATGTTTTTAATGGGGATTTATCACCATACAATGTCCCAATTTGACCATTGAAACAATATTTGAGACATTGATGGTATGATGAAGGGATAGCCGAATGTTGATGTAGCCAAGGTCTTCCAAGAAAAATGTTGAAAGCTGTGTCATGACGAACAACCTTGAAATCTGAATTGGATACAAGACATCCAAACTGAGTTCTAAGTGGGATCTCTCCCAGAGGTTCTTGTTCATTTTTATCATATCCTTGCAACACCAAAATAGAAGGAGATTAATCAGATTCGGTGAGGCCCAATTGATGAAGTGTACGAATGGGGATGAGGTTGACTCCTGAACCATTATCAATGGAAGATCTTCAGATTTCTACATCATTGACCTTGCCAGATAAATAAAAAGATCTAATATTTCCATGCACAACATCATCTTAATCTTCATTTGTGAAAGATATCATTACACGGCATTCTGTAGGATTATTCTCTACACTGTAGACTTCAGCCGCAACAATTTCAGTTTCGAATTGATGAGGAATTTTAAAAGCCTCAATGAGTGCCTCCTGAAGATCCTTTGATAGATTTAAAGCATCCAAAATTGATAACTTGGCTGGTACTTGGACCAAATGCTTCAAGAAATCACACTTTTGGTCGAAAGGTCTGCTTTTCCCAATAGGAACATGTGGTTTCACAGGTGCCTTAGAAGTTGATGCTTTGGAAGTAGATGCTTCTTGTATCGGGGTAGAATTTGGAAATACTCTTGGATTTGGAAGATCAGACCGACTAGGTCTATTTATTTGCTGAGAGGAAGAAGATGTATCCTCCAACCAATTCTCTAGAACAATTGTGCCAGGACTGATCTGTCATGTGTGGAAGAACATGCTTGTTCTTGTTGAGCTCGTTAAAGGGCTCTTCCACGAGTTTCTACTGCATACACATTTCTAGTAGGGGTAGAATTGGAATAGTGGATTCTGGGATATCCACATCTTCCTCTGTATCCCAGACCTCTGGAACTCCCTATAATTCCTCTATTTGATACAGGGAACTCAGGTTCATCAAGATCGAAACTGTAAATGTCATAAGGATCTGTTAAGTGAATCATATTGACAGAACTAAAGATAAACTCTTAATCTGATGAATACTCTACATAATTATCCAATTTAGGATGTTCCATTTGGTGGGGTAGTTCCCGTGGCTTTGAAGTAGATGGCATAAAATTTTCCATAGTCAAAGAAAACATGGGCTTTGACACGATCTCATCTTCTTATGACTACTCTTATTTCTTTTAATTATGTCATTTCATTGAGGATTTTCCTTCTAATGAAGGGGGTTTTGCTGTGGCATCCATAGCAGAAGATACAATTGGTTTCTTCAATTTTGTTCGTAAAATGGCATGAGTTCGGTTGATCATTTTTCTGACCATTCAATCATCATATTTCTGTGCATATTTTCATTTGACTTCTTTCCACTCATCTTCTTCTTCTGTATCTGTAGTAGTAACACATGCTACCTGAGCTAAAGAACCTTTTAATTTGACTTGTCCCGAGTCCACCATTTTTTGTAGGAGGTCTTTGAAAACAAAACACTCCTTAATGGGATTCCCCAACATCTGATGAAATGGGAAATAGTTGGAACGGTATTCATATCCTTCCTTGTTCAGCCTTTTAGGCCTTGGCAGTTGAACCAAATTATTTTCCAGAGCTGAAATGAAGTAACCAGGAAATTGTTCATTTTGGAAAGAATAAACTTTTCTCTTGTTTCTATCTTTGATCTCTTTGATCATATTGACGAAATGGCATCTCTTGTTGACACTCAGGAGGTGGAGCCCTTCGATACAATGGAGGTTTTTAAGTATAAGAAGGTACAGGTACTTGTTTAAGCATAACTGTAGTTGTCTCTACTCTACCTATTCTCCTTCCTGGAACTGATGGAATTACATGAGATTTATCCTTAGTCTTTGTAAGAGATTCTTCAATCTATTGAGTGATTGAAGTAAGGTATCGAAACCCTCCTGTGTATTTCATTGGGTTCAATGGTGTGCGTAATTCATCATGCAAATTTCCCACACAGATTGGAAACAATTCTTCTTGAGGGAGTGCTAAGCTTAGGGAATATGTTAATCCCTTCTAGTGAGAAATGAAATCTGAAACCATTTCATTCTCCGTTTTCTTAAAATTTTTAAGATCAAAAACTGTTGTTTTTTGAAACATTGAGCTGAATTGAAGAAGGAATCTTTGGCGGAGATCTTCCCATCCAGTAATTGATCAGGATTGCAAGCTTGTATACCAGAAAAAAGCAGGTCCTTGTAATGAATATACAAAACACATGAGCTTAACTATTTCTTGTTGTTGAGGGGTTCCCATCATTGGATCACAATGAGAAACAAAATGTGATAAGTGTTGCTCTGGGTCTCCCGAACCATTAAAGATTGGGAATGTGGTTATTGCAAAATTTGATGGGGGAGGAATTACATCAACCCATTCAGGGTAAGCTCTCTTTTCTGGTTAAATTTGTGCACGTTTTCCCTCCATAGCTTCCAACTGATTTGTTAATGAATCAATGGTAGTCATTAACTTTTGAGAAACATCTGGTTGAGCTTGGACCTGAGCAGTTGCAATAACTGGAGCTTGGACAGGTGTGGTGGCTGGTAATGCAACTGATGGTAGTACCACTGATTTTTTTTGCACATGATCCATAGGATTAGACCTGTGAGGGTGTGCTGGTAAAGGAAGATATTCTTCATCCATCTTAGTAAATGCAACAAATTCCCTTGGCTAACTGACTCTAACACGCTTAGGAGGAAGACTACCTTGAAGTAGTTCTACATTCAACCTCCTTAACTCTTTCATTTCTTCCTCTTGTTGTGCGAACCTTTTCTCTAGTGAGAGTAATTGGACTTCTCCAGAAGAAGGGTATGTAACATGATTCTTTCCTTTCCCCTTGTTGGGAACCTTTTGTAGAGGAGGAAGTTGGTTATTTGAAGGAATACCTAGATTCTGGGTAAGCCTTTGATTTCGTGTACGCAGACCTTCTTTATTTGCCTTTGTGTGAACAGCCTCTTGAGCAGGAACTTATTCATATGATCCCTCTGAGTGAGCCTCATGTTTTGGAAGACCAGCAACAATGGCATTGATGACATTTATTGATGCATAATGCATTGCATCTCTTCTATCGACATTTCTGTGATATTGTCTTCTTTGATGTCCTTGATGATACATTGCCTTCTGTTGAGTTGATCCCTCAGGAAATTCTTGACAAACCGTAATTTGGAGGCAATTTCTTGATAATTTGGCTCTTCCTTCCTCTTGTGGCTTCTTCCCTAATAGAGAGAAGACTGATTTTCTCTGAGTAAGAGATTGAGGATTTGAAAAAGTCCTCAGTCTGGTGGATTGGGGTTGTTCTTGCTATTTTTTCTCAACTCATTGAATCCTATTTGTTGATTCTGAGGGTTGGGTTAAAAGAGTCCCCAGTCTGGCAAGCTGGGGTGGTTCTTGAGCTGCTACATCTGAGACTTTATTAAAAGATTTATTGATCTTGCAGACTTTAGTCCGGAAATTGGCTGGATGCATCAACCTACATTCACTCAAATCACCTGGCTCAAATGAACGCTGGATAATTTCTGACACTTCTGTCACCTGATGATGCACTCGCTCTAAAAAAGAAGCTTGTTCAATATTCTCATTTTCCTGATGCGAAAGTAATTCGACAATTTTTTCTTTGTATGCCTGACTTTGGGAAGAACTAGTTGAGGCATGTTCCTGAGCAAGCCTTTGATTACAAACAAATCCAACTGGCTGTGGCCGTCCATGGGAAATAACATTACATGAGACCATTTTTCGCCGGCTTTGTTGACTGGAGAGTACAGTGAAATGCAGTGCTCCATGAACACCCCATCCCCTGATATGAACACTAGATGGGGCATTGACAATTAACTAGAAAAATATTTTTAGTGTGTCAAGGCATGGACGTTGAAGGGATCTCTGCTGCTTTTCAGCCTTCGGATATCAAGAAACTGATAGAGAGGCCAAATCGATTTGGCGTTGTAACCCTTCTATTATCTTGACATGATTTTCATATTCATCATAGGATAATATTTTATTTTTCAATTTACAAAGAGTTTTCCACATGTTGAGATGAATATCATGAATACAATCTTCCATCAACATCTCTGGAATATCATAATGAGAGTCATCCAAAGGCCAAAACAAGACTGGCACTTCACCTTTCATCAGTTTTTTCTCATATTCAGCACTTCCTCTTTAGCATTCAATGAAGATTATTCTACCTGATTAGACCAGAGCTTATGCTTCCTTGTTGCTTCATCAGATTCAACAAGATAGGTATAGAATTCACTTATCAAACTAGAAGATGAATGACCCAGGGGTTGTTCGTAGAATGACCTCCACCCTAGGATATCTTCTGATTGGGAAATTATATCACCTACTAGTGGTAAAGCATCAGACATGACTGGATTCACATTTGAAAGTGCCTCAAGATAAGAGGGCTTTCTCATCACTACATTGTCCATTGGAGCATTTTCCAGGCAATGTGAATTAATACTACGGAGAGTACTTTCGTATAAAAATTCAACATCATGGGGAGGACCACCATGGTGGGTTACATTAAAAGATAAAACTTTTTTCTCCTTGATCTTCGGGCCACATAGAGGTTTCTTGTGGCTCTCATCTAAAGATGATACTTCGAGATCGACCGAACTTTCATGAAGAATTCCTTCATGAGGAAGTTTCTGATGAAGACTGTCAGAATTAATGTTCCCACTATTGGGAAATGAGAGAGTAAACTCTTTAGTTACAACAGATAATTGTCTGAGGGATTCAAGAACTCCAGCATCGTGGAAGGCCTTATTACAGATTGGCTCTTGATTTCTTAACTGTGCTAAACATGTCTTTTTCTTAGACGCCTTCTTAATCACTTTGGGAACCACTTGTTGACAAAAGTGGTTATTATGGGCAGGTGTATGTTCCTACTCATGAGAAATAGTTAGGTTAGGCTGATTATCTATATTCAAATCAGTTTTATGTACCTGACTTCATTGTCTGTATGACATGGGGGAGTATGCCCCACAACCCTCTTGGACTGGAACAGAGGTTTGTATCTGTTCCATAGTGATATGTTGATGTGTCACTCCACCGGTAGGGATAGATTCTCATTTCATTACCTGTGATGTTGCTGAAGCTATTATAATATTCTGACAGGCATCCAGAATATGAGCAGGGATTTGCTTCTACTCTTTCACCATTGTTAGAATGTTCTTGGTGACTTCAGCTGCCAGAACAGGAATATA
The DNA here is from genome assembly GCA_963277665.1 of Viscum album. Classification (NCBI taxonomy): domain Eukaryota; kingdom Viridiplantae; phylum Streptophyta; class Magnoliopsida; order Santalales; family Viscaceae; genus Viscum; species Viscum album. The sequence goes on from OY728140.1 coordinate 73,322,318, forward strand.
TGACCATTCCATGATTGGAGTAGCTATGTATTCCTGCTCCTGTCCTCCTTTTCCTGTCAGTGAATTCTGAAAGTACTCATGTGTGGGGGCAGAGAGTAGAGTCTGCTCCAAATTTTTCATCGAAGCTTTCCAACTAACTTCTCCAGATGCTACCAAATGAGTCTGTTTGTAGGCTTGAAGAATATTGGAAGTTTTATGTGCTTTCTGTGTATTCCTCATCAATTATGGTTACCGATTTTCCTTCAATACTGGCAGACGAGACTACTGACAGAATTGTTGATTGTAACCAGGTGTATGTTCATGTTTATCAGTTTCCACCATATCAGATTGGCGACCTTCTTTGGTTGTAGTTATACGAGCCTGCTAACTAGATGATTAGTTATAAACAGGTGTATATGCCTACCTATAATACTCCATCGGAATTGCCTGGCGGGATTGGTGTGTTGCTTCCAGATGAGTCTGTTAGGCAGTAACATCAGGACGGATGGGTGTATGTGCTCGCTCGTTGCTTGCCATCAAGTTGTCTTGATGGACTTATCTGGAGGGGGAAGAAGTAAGAACCTACTCCCTGTTGTCCAGATTTCACCTCTGGCAGTTTCATCTTGCGTGCTCAGGTCTGAGGGACCTGAGCTGAACCCCTAAAGGTGATTCCCTCATCATATTGAGGGACCACTGCCACACGAGTCTGGCGACGATTGTTGATGGGATCCCTTGTTAAGGACTCATGTCTCCTTAAATTAAGGCCTTGAGTGACCTTATCATTCACCTCCTCATAATATGGGAGGGACTGGTGATTGTGTTCTGGGGATAACGACCTGAAACGGTTGGAGACGGTGGTTGGCACCACCTGCTTGTTGATCATTGGTCGTCGCTGTCTGGATAAACTGGGTGAATTATTGACTTGGAGGGCTTGTCGAGCGGCCTCCTGAGTCGGAATGGTATTGTGTTGATGGTATTACTTAACCAGGGCATTTGATACCCAGCGTTGAAGACGCTGGGTAGGTGATGTCATCCTCAGAGTGGACGAAGATCCAGCAGGAGTAGCGGTAGATGCATTCATGGGTGTGAACTTTAGAGAAGCCATTTCTGTAATGGAGAGAGATCTTGGAAACGATTTCATGTTTGATATAATGGACATAATCAAAATAAGTCCATCCACTACATCTTTTGGATGAGAACATATGTTATTGATTGTTTTGTTGGCCCTCTCATTGAGTTTTAAATAGGGGCCTAATAAATAAGTAAAACATCATTTTAACTTGGTTAAGGATTCACGTCGGGTTCACCATATTTATGTTTCCTCTGTAAACGGGGATGACCTCATTTGTTTAAGGTTAAAACATTCCAATCGGTTTCTAATGGGTTTGTTCATAGAACCAGAAACATCAAATGATTCTATATCCATTTGGACCTACTTTCCAATGGTAGGTGCTCATTAGTTGTGAACTAATGAGTCTTAAGAATTTTCATTGGTCGAGAGGATGGGAGGTCAGACTCATCACACCTTTTGGGGGGGTATTATTGTCTACTCCGGGACTCTCTTTATAGATTTGAGTTATGTTCATGAATCCTTATTAAATTACCAAGTATGAAAATGATCTTTCCTTTAGATCTGACAATCATTTATTGAAATGTATAAGATTTAGAGAATCTTTTATATGTATTTGAGGTTCTTCATCGATATATAATCATATGTATTTGTTAGATATTCTTAGTAAATGGTATCCTTCAATACATTATATAGATATCTCTTGGTCATTATGATAACCATACAGGTTTTAAAGCCACTCAGTGGGAAACTTGAAGTTTATTGTCGTTTAGATGGACATGGATTATTTCATAGTTGGGATCGTACCCGTAGATGGGCTACCTACATATCCTTGTTTAGAAAAGGAATAAGAACCCACATTGTTCGAGTAAAGACTTATGAGGTTTAAGCATGATTGATGGCCCAAAGGAATATGTCATTATTACTTTTACATTCTAAGCTCACGTGAGTCACGCTCGGTGTGAGAAACAAGAGGTATCAGTAAAACCTAACGACTATGCCATGAAAGATGCAATCATAAGGAATAATGCGAGGCTTATGTATCTATGACTACCCATATAGATTAATATTGGGATTTACATCAGAGAAGAATCTCTGGAACAAGGTCCATAAAGGTATATGTGCTTTACGGAAATTTGGATACTTAACTTAGGACTTAATCCTGATAAGGATGCCCAAATTAGAAGGGACTTATGATTGGGTTTTATTCCTGAGAAGGAAGCCCAGATCAATAGAAATTGAGACTTGGGGATTACAATTGAGAAGGAGGCCCAGGTTAAGAGGATTTGAGACCTTGGGGCTTACTCCTAACGAGGAGGCCCAAATTGGGGAACTTTGGGCTTACTCCTAAATAGGAGGCCCAAATTGGGGAACTTGGGGCTTACTCCTAAGGAGGATGCCCAAATTGGGGAACTTGGGGCTTACTCCTAAGGAGGATGACCAAATTGGGGAACTTGGGGATTACTCCTAAGGAGGAGGCCCAAATTGGGGGAACATGGGGCTTACTCCTAAGGAGGAGGCCCAAATTGGGGAACTTGGGACTTACTCCTAAGGAGGATGACCAAATTGGGGAAATTGGGGCATACTCCTAAAGAGGATGGCCAAATTGGGGAACTTGGGGCTTAATCCTAAAGAGGAGGCCCAAATTAATGGAATTTGAGATTGTGGCTTATTCCTGAAGAGTATGCCCAAGTTTAAGGAAAATTATGATTGGGGCTTACTCCCGAGGAGGATGCCCAGGTTAGGGAACAAGGACTGGGGCTTACTCCTGAAAAGGAAGCCCAAATTAAAGATCTTCTCATCTTAAAGGATGAGGTTGAATGAATGAAATATCTCACCTTAGTGACATAAAGATATTTAAATCACTTAGATTTTGAGATATGTTCCACAGAATTCCTTTAAGATAATGAAGCCAACAAAGGAACCATGCCAAAAATGGCTTTGAAGAGGTTTTTTAAGGCTAAATCTTGAAGAGGAAAGGTGTATTTGAAGAAAAGAGTTGAATAAGCAGGAGGGGAACCCAAAAAGAGGTAGGCGCACAAGTACTGGTCGTGCAAGTATACTTGTGCGGCACATGGGTACTTGCGCGACGGTTAACCCATGGGTTAATACTTGGGCGAGACTTGGCTCAAGCCCTTAGTATTGTCCCTAAAGGCTTCCCAAAGTGTGGCGTGCAAGTTTTGGTGAAGGGATAAGGTGGAATGCAAGTGTCCTCATTTCCCTTAAGGGTTAGACACTTATACGCGCAAGTCTTGGGGAATTTCAACACTTAGGGATTCTTCCCCCTCTTTAGATCTTCCATTCTAGGTAAAAAATTGCCTTAGAAGTGTTCGGAAGACTTTAAAAAGAGACTAGGGCACCGAGAGCTCAAGTCTAACTTTTGGAATTTTTCTTCCCCGAAATGGGGGGCCCACAATGGGTATTTATAGGCTAATGAAGACCTAGGGCGAAAATCAAATAGAGCGCACAAGTCACCTGCACACCCAATATGTGGTGGGCAAGTAGACTTGCACGACCATGATGGAACTTGCGCAGCCCATGCTCAAACAAATCCTTGTTCATGCCTTTTTCAACTTTTGATGTTTCTTCAAATGATGAATCTCATTGTGCTATGGTATTCCCCTTTTTCAGTCGATTAAACTCTGGGATGGAATGGAGCGGCAACACTTACATTTTTTTTTGTGAATAGTAACTTGACCCTTATGAATAGTAACCTACCCTTATGAATAGTTATACAATATTTATGAATAGTAACCACACCCACGAAAGTATAAATACAATTTAGACACAATATAAATAAAATATAATATTTTATAAATTAATAATTAGGTTTTGGTATTTCTCAGAGTAATAAATATTTAATTAAAATTTTAAATAAATAAATTGATTTTAAAAAAATCATTTAAAAAAATGTATCCCTAAATAAACAATTTTAGTCCTATGATTTAGGATAATTTTATAAGACCTGAGATAATTTTTCTGGGTATTATAATATCAGTTTTAGTTTTAAAACTATATTTTTTGAGTAAATGATGATTTTTTTAAATAAAATTTCACATAATTAGAAAATTATTCTGATAAAATGGCATCCATATTTGAATTCTACGCATCGAAAAATCGTTAGGTTTAATTTTTAATATTTTTCTAAAATACAGGATTTTTTTTAAATAATAAAATACAGTAATTTTCAATAAATGATAAATACATGATTTATTGAGTCATAGGTGAGGTAAAGATGATGTAATCACACATTATTCAAAATCACATGAAATTATTACTATTTTTGGTCACATAAATCAACCCTATTGATTGTCTTACACATAATAATAAAAAAATGAATAAAATATTCAAGAATCACTCCTCTCCTCCACTATAAAAACCACCCTTCACTCCCTCTTCTCTTCACTAATATCAACCATTGTGATTTATCTAAATTCTACTAAAATATCCTCCTTATCTCCTCCCCACATCCAGTATCACTTGGTATCTTTAAATCTCAAAATCCTCTCCCTAAAAGAGGATCTCAATGAAGATAAATTAAAGAGGTAAATTCTTCTTTTCAATTCTTTTATTTTATTTTAAGTTATTTTCTTTATTTTTCTTTCCTCTACTCCTTTCCTATAAATTTTATGAAACCTTAATTACCTTAAATTTACTGGAATTTTGTTATCATAATGGAATAATTTATCTTCATCTCTCCTTTACCCTCATTTTATACTAGAAATGAAAACCAAATCAAGGATGTGTTAATTTATCACATTCAAGGATGACGGGTTTTCAACTTCTATTACCATATTCAATTCTGGTCATAAAACCATTTTCATGATTGAAATAGATAATAATATATGTAATATATCCTATGTAATGTTCTGGATTCATTTTCTACGCATGGTATTAATTTATAAAATAAAATGAGTTCATGATGATCGAAAAACCAACAAATTAATCCAAGTGTTTATCATTAAAATTTTATCTAATGATTCTTCCTCTCTCAAAGTAACCAAATGACTTATATGTTCCTTTAAAATTTTGTATGAATATTAATAACATATAAAATCAATTCTAGAATTCAATTCTCATTTTACATTAACTTCCATACAAACGAACCGATCATGAAAACTAATGAAACGATCACTTGCAAAAGATGATATTAAATTTATTAACCCATAAAAACGACCATAAAAGAACTTAATAAAATTATAATAAATAAAATTAGAATATAATAGGTTTTGAATGAAGTTATTAATAAGTCTAATTCAGTATTCCAGGACCTTAAGTTCAAGATAAAAACACATTTGGACATAAGTTAAGGGTTTTCAACAGAAACCTCCCTTTTCTTTCAGGTTACTCTTTGTCTCTCTAAACCTCCATTAAATTTATTTGTATGTACTAATCATAAATTATGTGTTAATGTTATATATATGTGTACCAACCAGAATACTTCTTTATTCTATGGAGAGATACATGTTTTAAAAGGATATTTCAAAAATTCTTCATGATAAACAAGCTCGTTTCAAAGGAAATTCTCAAATTCCTACGTATTTTCAAATGCACTCTACATTATTTTTTAAGATTCCATTTTTTAATAAAATAAATAATTTTATTATGAAAAAAATACCTTAATTCACTTATGGGTTTATACAATTATTTTTCAAAAAGACCTCTTCTTTTTGAAGTAAAATTGTATTTATCTTAATAATTACTCAATGATTTTAAAAGATTATTTTCACCCATTTCAACACTCTTATTGATTATTAAGTTTAAATTGGATTAATGTTTTATGATATCATACACCATATTTTATTGAATGTTTTATGATTATATTAATAGTGGATTTTCTATCTTGATACCATTCACCATATTACTCTGAATGGTTAGGGATTATGTTTAATATTTGGGGAAAGTTATTTACATTTCATATGTTAGTTTCAATATTAAGTCACATGTTGTTTATGTTTATACCAATTCATTTGAGGAATGAATATGACTTTTTATGTGATGGGAGGGGCCTGATATAGCCCCCTGATACATTGGTAGGTATCATGAGACAAAATAGAATTGGTTTTTGGCTGAGGCCTTACCTTAGTATTTTCAAACGTCTTGGCCGAGACATCAACAATATATCATAGTTGTCGGGCATTATTAATTACCTCATTATGAAACATGATATTGATAGTCCATGTGATTATTAGACTATTAATATATCCATGTTTATGTTTTATTTCATTATATAATCATTTTTTATTCCTTCCATATTATGATCAAGTATATTTTAAAGGCATGTATTTTTATTTATTCTTCATGCCATGTGTTTATGTTTATAATTGCTTCCACTATGTTATTTACCCTTACTGAGAATCTGAGATCAACCATTTCATGTGTTTTACTTTCCCCAAGTGGTGAAGAACTATACTATGAATGAATTTCAAGGATAATATAGGAGATTATATGTGATTCAAAATAAGTTGATATATTGTATTTACATTCATGTTGAAATGTTGAACTTATGTATGTATCTTGTTATCCAAAGCTACAAAACTATTCATTCTGATGGGATATAAATTCCTTTCTTATATTCCAATGTAATAAAATAAGTCACCAGATCTAGGAAACTAGTTTTATGTCCTTACAGTTGTTATAAAAAAATCTTAATAGAAAACATGGTAACTTGATTTAGAAAATGTAGATTAGGGAATAAAACCTTAAGAATGTAATTGATGATAAACATACAAGAACATCCTGGAATTTTGGTAAGGAATATATTATGTGGATCTTAATAGAAAATACATCCTTTTTAGAAACTGAAAGTGGATGTTGTTCTGGAACAGATGTACCCAGGAGTAACAACTCCAATGAAGAGTTTCAGGCTTGACTCGGGGTATCCTAGTACATAACAACGGGCCTTATTGTACACCTGGTTTGACACTCCTTGGGGATATGATTAGGATAATTAAAATTTTCTTTACAAACCATTATAAAGGAAATTAATGTAAATATTTCCTCAAAGAAACATGTTTATTATTAAGAGATTAGTTATAGATAGGATTTCAATTTATGCTAATTATTTATTTAAGTTGAGATTATACATTATGATTCAAAAACTAATCTAGTGTATGTTATTATTTAGGAGTTGTTCATAGTGAAAGGAATATAAACCAAATGAACACACATATCTCATGTAGGGATTTCCCTCCTATGCAAGATAATGATGTTGGATCTAGTGTTGTGACTGGTGCTGAGAAGCTTATAACTATACTAGGATAGTTAACTTAGGTTATGAAAAATAACCTTACCCATATGGAGAATCTAGATCCACAATGTGGAGGAGCTATGTTAGACCACTTTATGCAACATCCACCTCCATTATTCAATGGGACAACAAACCCATTCATAGAGGAGCAATGTATAAGTTGTTTAGAGAATATATTTCTTACTTTGGGATGTAAAGAAAGAGAGAAGGTTATCATGACAATTTATCATCTATTCGAAGATGCAGATCAGTGGTGGTCTTTAATTAAAAAAATGAGGAAGAAGAAATAGAAGAAATGTAATGGAGGGATTTCAAGGAGATATTCTTATAAAAATACTTCCCCGGTGAACAAGAAACATATATGGAAAGGTAGTTTCTAAATATGAGGAAAAAAGGTGAGAATGTTGCAATGTAAGAAGTGAAATTTACAAGGATAGGTAGGTATGTCATAGAATACATACATAATCCAAGGAGAAATATTGATCAATAATTTTATGGTTTAAAACCATTCCTCTGAAGGAAACTAGTCTCCCAAAGATTCTCATCATACGAAGATATCGTCCCATGTGCTATCAAGACAAATAAATAATTCTATAAGTCTTATGACATTAAGGGAAAATAAGAGAATAAGAGGGTGGTGGAGGAAATAATTGAAAAGAAAAGAATAAAACAGGTATTTTTCCTACAAGTGATACTTGTGGAAGGAAACACCCCAAAGCCTACTTAAAAGGAAAAGGATTATGTTACATGGGTGGAGAAAAGGGCCACCAATATCATGATTATAAGGTAAATAAATAAGATACCAATGATTAATGATATAATTTCAAATAGATGGGACATTATGAAAATTATTATCCTAATATTCAAGGAAACATTCAACAGAAAAGGCAATGGGATAATGGAAAATCTTATACGATCACAATTTTTAAGGTTGAAGTTCCTAATGATATGGTGGTAGGTACTTTAGCCATTTCCTCAAACATAGAAAATGCTTTATTTGATTCTAAATCATAGCGTTTTTTTATATCTTTCTAGTTTTATAGTAAAATTATATATTTATAATTTTATTTAATAAAGGATTTGTCTATCCAAACTCTTAAGTGTAGTATCATTGCAACAAATATGTGTTAGGAAGTCCCTGTTATCGAATATGAACATGCTTTATCTACTCCTTTTTTCATCATACCCATGAATTATTTTTACATAATCCTCGGTATGAATTGGATTTCAGATTATGATGTGAAAATATATTTCAAGAAGAAGAAAGTTATAATTTTTAAGAAATATTTAGAATCCCTTATCATTAGGGAAGAAACATCACCATCTGATTCTCATCTAGATCCACCCTCAGTATCTATAATTAATTAAATTCTTAGGGAGGAAGAAAATGAAATTTATATAGGTAAAGAAAGGAATGTTAAAATATAGGATTTAGCTATTGTTATATAATATGTTGATGTGTTTCCAGAGGATTTACTTTCACATCCTCCAGAGAAAAAAGTTGAGTTCTCTGTTGATTTAATTCCCAATTCAAGACCTATATCAAAGACTCCTGATTAACTGGAAACTATGGAATTTTTATAATTGAATAAACAACTAGAGGAATTGATTGATAAAGTATTTATTCACCCTAGTGCTTATCCATGGGGTGCACCTATTCTTTTCATTAAGAAGAATGATGGATCTCTGAGGTTTTGCGTTGACTATAGGGAGATCAATGTAATAACAATCATGAACAAGTATCTCATATCTCATATTGATGATTTATTTGATAAACTTCCTAGAGGCCAATATTTTTTTATGATTGAACTTCGATCTAGATATCATCAGCTACATGTGAGGAGGAAGATATTCCAAAGATAGAATTTTCAACCAAGTATAGACATTATGAGTTTACAATAATGCCTTTTAGACTAACTAATGCACCCTCTATTTTCATGGATATAATGAATTGGGTTTTCAAGGAATATCTTAATGACTTTTTGTGGTATTTATTGATGATATTTTTTTATACTCTAAAATCTAAGAAGATCATGGAAATCACATAGTATTATTCGGAAGACTCTGAGAAGAAATGAATTATATGGGTTTTTTAGAAAGTGTGGATTTTGGTTTCAATAAGTTTCTTTTATTTCCATATTGTCTCTAAGGATGGAATATTCGTTGATCCTAAGAAGGAAAAGGCTATTTAAGAATGGCCTACACCAACAAATATAACTGAGGTATGTATTTTTATTGGTTTAGAAAGTTATTATTAGTGTTTTCTTCAAAATTCACCCGATTAGCCAACCTGTTAACCCAGATTACTCATAAAGTGGTTAAGTTCGAATGGGAAACATAATGTGAGTAATTTTTCAAAGAATTAAATAGAATATTAGTAAATGCTCTGATCTTGACTCTACCATTAAGAAATTATGGTTTTTTGATCAATAGTGATGCATCAAAACAAGGACATGGTTGTGTCCTTATCTAGAATGATAGAGTTATTGCCTATGCATAGGGCATTTAAAAAATATAGAACAAAACTATCCAACTCATGATATTTAGTTATAAACAATAATCTTTTATCTAAAGATATGGAGACACAATCTCTATGGAAAAATATGTGAGATATATATGGATCACAAGAGCTTTAAATATATCTTCACATAGAAAGAACTGAACATAAGTAAAAGGAAATGGCTCGAGCTACTCAAGGATTATTATTTCTCTATACACTACCACCCAGGAAAGGCAAATAAGTTAATTGATGCATTGATCTGGAAGGATCATGGAGTCTTAAACAAAATGAGAATTGAAAAGGATCCTATGTACATGGATCTAGTGAGGATAAATATGGGAATTATTAAAGAAGGTTAAACGTCACTACTTTTTCAATTGGTTTCCCAAAATTAATTATTGGAATGAATTAAAAGTTCTCAATCGTATTATGAGAATAATCAAAAGAAAATTAAAGTTGTGAATGATGGGAATTCAGTACACTTTGTGTTTGAGGATGGAATTCTGAAATTTGGGAAGAGGCTATGTGTTCCCTCTATACCTGAGCTAAAAATGGAGTTATTGGATAATTACCATAGCTCAACTTTTTTTATAGACCCCGGTAGCACTAAAATGTATAGATATTCAAAGGAATATTTTTTTTGGAAAAATATGAAGTGGGAAATTTCTGATTATGTATCAAGATGTTTAGTCTTTCAACAAGTTAAGGATGAATGAAAACATCCTAGAGGATTCATGAAACCTCTACCTATTCATACATTGAAATGGGATGACATCACCAAGGATTTTGTCACTAGATTACCCAAAACTCTAACAAGTAATGATGAAATATGGGTAATTGGGGATTGACTTACGAAATATGCATATTTCTTCACTATAAGGGATAATTTTCCACTAGAGAGCCTTGCATGACTCCATATAAATGACGTTGTGTGACATCATGGATCACGAATCTCAATTGTGTCTAATCATGATCCTTGATTTATATTGAAACTATGGAAAATTCTTCATAATTCTTTGGATACTGAGCTTCATTTGAGTATGGCGTATCACCCACAAACTAATGGGAAATCAGAAAGGATGATCCAAACATTAGAAGAAATGTTGTGATCATGATCACTTAATTTTCAAGGAATGTGGGGTCACTATTTACCTTTGGTGGATTTTTCCTAAAATAATAGTTTCCCTTCAAGTATTAAAATGGAACCATAACAAGCATTGTATGGAAAGAGATATCGTACACCAACGTGTTAGGAGGAAGTTGGTGAAAGGAAGCTTGTGGATCCAGAGCTTATGGATGAAACAACAGTGAAGGTAAAAATATTCAAACCCATATCAAAGTATCTCAAAGCAGGAAAAATAGCTATACTGATAATCAAAAGAAAGATTTGTAATTTCATGTGGGAGATCATGTTTTCATGAAAGTATCTCTATGGAAGGGTGTTATAAGATTTTGAAAGAAAGGGAAATTGTGCCCTATATTTATTGTCCCTTTTAAAATTCTAGAAAGAATTTTATATTTGGATTATCATTTGGAAATGTCACCTAGCTAGTATAATGTACCCAATGTGTTCCATGTCTCTTTGTTGACAAAGAAAATACCCAACCCCATGCATGTACTCACTTATGGAGGTATTTAATTAGAACTCGAACTATCTTACTGTGAAAATTCTATCCATATTCTAGACACTAAGGAACATGTGATGAAGAATCAACAGATATTACCAGTTAAGGTACATTAAAAACATAATAAGATTGATGAAGCAACATGGGAGAATGAGGAGCTTGTGATGAAGAACTACCCAAATATTATTATGAGGTAACATTCTGGAATTTTGAGGATGAAACTTTTGTACGGTGGGGATAATGTAACTCCCCAAGGATTTAAAAATAAATTTAATATTGAATTCATTAAACACTGATTCTCTACAAAATGCCACTTTTTTATAACCTAGCTAGTAAACTTAATTTTTCCACATCTGTGTTTTGAATTTCAAAAAACTAACAAACATGATTGTATTAGGTAATATATTTAGATTATGATAAGAACTACATACTTTTTTTGGTGAATAGTAAATTGACCCTTATGAATAGTAACTTACCCATATGAATAGTAATATAACCTTTAATAACAGTATCCACACCCATGAAAGTATAAATAAAATTTAGGCACCTTATATATGAAATAGAATAATTTTTAAATTAATTATTAAGTGTTGCTATTTTTGTGAGTAATAAATATTTAATTACAATTTTTAATTAATAAATTGATTTAATAGAAAATTAATTTTCTTCAATTTTATTCCTAAATAAAGAAAATTCCTATTATTTTAAGATAATTTAGTAAGACCTTAGTTAATTTTTCATGGTATTATAAAATCAATTTTAGTTTTAAAAAATATATTTTTCGAGTAAAAGATGATTTTATTTAAAAATTAAATTTCACATATTTAGAAAGTAATTTTGATAAAATGGAGTCCATATTTTAATTATACACATCTAAAAATGGTTAGAGTGAATTTTTGGGCCATTTCTGAAATAATGGAATTTTTTTGTGAATATTTAAATACCGTAATTTATGATAAATGCTAAATACAAGATTTTTTGAGTCATAGGTGAGGTAAGGATAATTTAATCACATTTCGTTTGAACTCAAATTCACATATTCCTATTTTTTCACAATAATCAACACTACGTATTGTCTTGAGAAAAATAATAAAATAATGAATAAAATATTGAAAAATCACTCATCTCCTCTATTATAAAAACCACCCCTCTCTCCCTCTTCTCTTCACTCCTCTCATGCCTTGTGCCTTATATAAATTTTTCTAAAATCTCCTCCCAATATCCTACTCACTTCCATCGTCCCATTTTCTCTTCAAAAGACCAAATCCTCTCCTCTAAAGAGGCTCTCAAGGAAGATAAATTAAAGAGGTAGATTTCCCTTTTCATTTCTTTTATTTTCTTTCAAGTTCCTATCTCTCTTTTTCTTTCCTCACACCCCTTAATCAAAAAAAATTATAACTAAAATAACTTACATGTGCTGTAATTTTTTATGATAATGAAATAATTCATCATCATCTCTCATTTCCCCTCCTTTTATACTACAAATGAAAACCCAATCCAACATATGTGAATTTATCACATTCAAGGATGAAGGCTTCTCATCTTCTATTACCATCTTCAATTCTGGTCATGAAACTATTATTATGGTTGAAAAAGATATTAATATATGTCATATATCCTATGTATTATTCTAAAATCATTTTTTACACATGGTATTAATCGATAAATCAAAATGAGTTTGGAGTGATCAAAAAACCACAAAATTAATCCAAGCATTTATCATTAAAATTTTATCGAATGATTCATTTTCACCGGAAGTAACAAAATAAATTATATTATCATTTAACCTTCTATATGGAAATTAATAGCATATAAAATCGATTCTATAATTCAATTATCATCTTACATTAACTTCAATACAAATGAAATGATCATGAAACTCATGGAATGAGCACTCACAAACGATAATATTGAATCTGTTAACACATAAAAACGACCATAAACGAACTTAATAAAATTATAATAAATCAAATAAATGTATAATAGGTTTTGATTTAATTTATTAATAATTATAATTTCATTTTCCAGGACCTTAAGTTTAAGATCATAACATATTTGAACATAAAGTAATGGTTTTCTACCTAAACCTCCATTTTCTTTTGGGTTACACTTTGTCTCTCTTAATCCCAAATAAATTATTATTTATTCTTATGAACTCATAACAAATTATGTTTTATTGTTCAATATATTTTGTCCAACGATATTCCTTCTTTCTTTTAAAGAGAGATACATGTTTCAAAAGGATCTTTCAAAAATTCTTCCCGATAAACAAGCCCGTTTCTAAAGAAAATTCTCGAATTCTAACCTATTTTCAAATACACTCTATAATATATTTTAAGAAACCATTAAATTTATAAGATAAAGGATTTTATTATGGAAAAAAATAACTTAATTCAATTTTGGTTTTATACAATTATTTTTTTTAAATAACTCTTCTTTTCAAAGTAAAAGAATATTTATCTCAAGATTTACTCGATTATTTTATAAGAGTATTTTCACCAATTTCAACACTCTCTTTGATTATTATGTTTAAATATGATTGATGTTTCGTTATATCAACCACCATATGTTATTGAATTGTTTATTAATATATTGACAATGGATGTACTATCTTGATACCATTCACTATATTCCCCTGAATGGTTCGTCTTTATGTTCGATGTTTGGGGAATGTTATTTATATTTAATATGTTAATTTAAATATAAATGTACATGTTGCTTATGTTTTTCCTCATTAATGAGAGTAATTAATTGGACTTATTATGTGATGGTTAGGGCCTACTATAGCCCCTCGATGCATCGGTAGGTCTCATGAGACAAAAACAAAATTAAGTTTTGGCTGAGGCCTTACCCTTGTATTCTCAGATGTCTTGGATGAGGACTTGGTGATATGTTTTAGTAGTCCAGAATTATGGATTCACTCATTATGAAAGTAGATATTGATATTCCATGTGATTATTCGACTAGTAGAACATCCATATTTATTTTTGTTATAATATTTAAATAGTTTTTATTATTTCCATATTATGATCAAGTATATTTTTAAGGGCTTGAATTTTTAGTTATTCATCATGCATAAGGTTTGTGTTTATGATTTATTACACTATATTATTTACTTATACTAATCATCTGATCTCACCACTTTAACATGTTTTATTTTCCCCAAGTTTTAAAGAAGAATATTATGAATGACTTGCAAGGATAATCTAGGAGATTATGTGTGATTCAAAATAATTTGATATGTTGTATTTCCTTTCATGTTGTAATGTTGAAATTATGTATGTGTCTTGTTTTCCAAATATACAAAAATATTTTTTATTTTCATATAGAACTTCCATCTTTATATTCTAATGTAACAAAATAAGGTGTCGAATCTGGGAAACTGTGGTCGGGTCCTTACATGTATCGTGTCTTGAGGGAGTAGTTTTGGTGGCCCAATATGAAATGGGATCTGGTTGGGTTTGAGATGAAGTACTTAGTCTGCCAGTAGGTGAAGGCTAAGAATCATGTTTTTAGTGGTTTTTTGCAGACTTTATAAGTCCCTGAGTGTAAGTGGGATGAAATATTGATGGATTTTGTCACGGGGCTACCCAGGAATCATGGAGGTTGTGATACAATCCGGGTATTAGTGGATCGATTGAAAAAATAGGCTCACTTCTTATTTATTAAGGAGTCAGGCGTAGTGTATGCCTTGGTAAGGAGGTATGTGGATGAGTTTTTGCATCTACATGGATTTTAGAGGTTGATTTTCTCATACTGAGATGCACACATTACCTCACAAGTTTGGAGGAAATTGCAGCATCCTTTTGGCACTAAGTTATGCCTTAGAACTCTTTTCCACCCTCAGAAAAATGGGAAGACTGAATGGAAAATATAGACATTGGAGAACATGACGCGAGAATGTGTCTTGGAAACTGGAGGATCTTCATTATGAAAATTTCTATTGGTATAGTTATCTTACAATAATATATTTCACTCTTCCATTATCATGGCTCCATTTGATGCTTTGTAAGTAAGGTTGTGTCATTCACCTTTTTGTTGGATAGAGGTTGGGAAGATAGTATTTCTTGGTCATGAGGTAGTGGAGGAAACGATAGATAAGGTTTATATTGTTCATGAGAGGATGATGGTGGAATAGGACTGGAAGAAGTCGTATGTAGATCACATGATGATGCCCTTGGAGTTTGATGTTGGAGACCACGTGTTCTTGAAGGTTTCCCCTAAAAATGAGAAGAAGAGGATTAGATGAGGGAGTAATATTTCTTTGAGGTTCATCAGACCCTTCAAGGTGTTGGGGATAGATGGCGAGGTGGAATACCATTTGGAACTACCACCACAGTTGGAGAAGGTCCATGACATCTTTCACGTCTCTCAGCTTCTTCCGTATTTTCATGATGTCTCCCATGACATTGACTGGGGATAATTGGATATCGACGATGAAGAGACGTACGTGGAGTGACCAGTAGAGATCCTATATCATAGGGAAAAGTTTTGGTGTGGACATACCAATTGTTTGGTTCATCTATTGTGGAGGCACAGTGTCCTTGAGGATATTACATAGGAGCGAGAAGCACAGATGCGTACCCAGTATCTGGAGTTGCTTTGAGTTTGTCCTTGTCCTTTTTTTCTTTATAATGCTTGAACCTTGTTTGCTATGAGATGAGTAGTTTCCTTGTTATGTAATGTGGGATAAATTCTAGATATATGAAGAGGGGAGAACAGATTCGTAATCAAGATGGATTAATGCAGATTCTATTAAACCCATTTAGGTGAGTCAGTGTTGGACAAAACCGATATTATGTTGACATGGAAAAAGAAATTATACAATTATTATGTTTGGGAAGTGTGGATTTTGGTGCTTGTGTGGTGTGTCTTTTGGTTTTTTGGGTGAGAATCTTTTAGAAGAGGTTTTCTTGGATGAAGATGTTTCACTTAAGCTTATGGGAAGAATAGGGTGGTTATTCCTTGAGAGGTAACTTATGGGGTGGTTGTTCCGACCCATCTTTCTTTTGGGTTGGTTTTAAATTATTAAGGGAGAGAATAGTTTTGGAGGTAACTAATGTAATGAAACGGACCTCTCTATTCCATTCATTTTTGAAAATCCTATGTTTGAAGTATTATGGGTAGTTTCAGTGACTCATTTCAAAAGTTTTTTGAAAAATCTAGTTTTCCAACGGTAGGTCAGGTGTCGGTAGGTTAGGAATTGGTCAGTTATAATTCAGTAGATAGGGTGTGAGTATGTCAGATGTTGGTAATTCATTCATCAGTAGGTTGGGCGTTGGTCACTCGCATCTAGGAGTTTGGTGTTGGTGGGTCGCATTAGGGACTCGCTGTCAGTAGGTGGCGTTGGTGAGTGGTGTCAGTAAGTGGTGTTGGTGGGTCATGTCGGTGACTCAATGTTAGTAGGTGGCATCGGTGAGTGGATTTAGTGAGTCATTTCGGTGGTTCCTTCCAGTGGCCCATATTGGTGACCCAACCATCAGTGAGTCATTTCTAAATTTTCCTAGTTTTTTCAATTTATCCCTTCTTACATTTTATTTGATATAAATCGATTTTAAAACATTTTTTGACCATTTAAAATGTAGTTTCAAAGGATTTAAATTATATATTTAATATCCTAATGCCCTATGGACTTTGATCTGGCCAAACCTTGTGGTCTGGACCACAATACAACTTTAATGGCCCTTGAAACCATTCCCTTCCGTTGATATAGGATCTCGATTTTTATAAATCCAAGATCCTCTCTTACTTGAAACCTTTCATTTTCTCTTGGTGTGACTAAAACCTTTCTTCCCCAAGGAGTTTCATCTGTTTTATAGACGTCGATCAAATTTTACCATGGAGCCTTTCCTACTACTTGTTCGACCCCTTGTTTTGGTATAAGGAGGAGTTTTTGATCGTCTATTCTGGGAGGTAGGGATACCCTATCCTTTCTTCATTTTTGTATCATGTGGGGTGGGTAATATAATGTATATTTTTTATTATGGTAAAATCTCAACTTTTAGTTAAGGATGTTACAAATATAATCTTACATTTTATAAAGGTAATAAGACCTGTTATGATAATAGGTTTTGTTACATTAGTAATAAATGAGGGGCAGGAAATATGATGATGATGTCTATTTTATTTTATCTATTATCTTTCATACATGCTAAGAATTGTGTTCTCTATATGCCTTTTTAAATTCATGGTCGTTGGTGGTCTCTTTTTTCACACCGAACTCATGAATAATTCTTTTTAATATTATGTTGGAAGTCTACGAACATGAAAACTTGATTAATCATATATGTCCAGTTAATTAAATGGATTACCTAGGATCAAAATTATTATGTTATAACCCATAATTTATCAAAGTGTAGTTAAATAACAAGTGTGTTAAGTATTAATACACCTTGCCTTGTTTTTTTTGGGTTGTGTGTTGTGTGTGGATCTTTTTTATTTTGTGCTTCATACAGGTTGTGTGGAGCTGTTGTTCATGGTGTGGTGCTACTTTTGAGAGAACATCAGTGTGTTTGGATTATTTAAGGGTCAAATGGTATCTTAGGTTCAAAGATTGATTAATTGTGGAATTAATGAGCTGTGGTTGGGAAGCAAGGCTACCCATTTGGGTTGTTTTATGTTCATGTTTCTGGGTGTGGTGTTATTATGCAGTGGGGCTAGAATATATGGTTGTGATGAGGTTTGTTGAAGGGTTTGGCTGTAAGTTGTGGGTTTTCTTGTTGGAATAATGGATGGGGTGCCATGTCCTTGAATAATGATAATGGTTATTGTCAGCATGGGTGCTAAGTGGGAAGGAAGTGTGAAGTGTGGTGTTTTATCATAGTTTTCTTCCTCTGTTTGGCTTGGTTGTGAGGGTGGTAGTGTTTTTTTATTTCATTTTACTTTCTAGGGATGGAATAGTGGTAAAATACTTTACAATGTCATGATAATTGGGTGTTAAGATGATTTTGTTTATCAAAATCAAAATTGATCATCATTTGTTCTGATACGTGCATTTAGATGTCATAGTAAAGGTGACAGTGTTATAGGGTGGTTGTTTTCTTGAGAACCCATAGGTTGGGATGAGTGTTTGGTACCAATATATATATATAGTAATTTCTTTTTACTCTATATGCACACCACTATAGTTGAGAACTATATACCGAACACCCCCATTGTTATGGGGGAGGGTGTCTTTCCCAAACATCTTAGTGGGAGGATGGATAGATGGACACTCACTCTTCCATGCTCCCTCTCCTATGCAGTGAGAGCCCAAGAATTTTTGGGCAGGTTTTGATTTGTGATTCATAGGTGTTTTTTGGTGAGTTGTGTTTCCCAGGTATCTTCTGGATGAGTTGTGATGTGTATTCAAGGTGTCTTTGGGATGTGGTGTGGTTTGTGGCCCAGGTGTTTGTCAGTGGGATGAGATGTGGTTGTGAGGCCCATGTGTCTCCATGAGGGTTGTGGTGTGGTATGTTTGGAAGAGGTGTGAGCACTAGGACGTCTATCTTTAGGGTGTGATAGTGGATAATCAGTGTGAAAGTGGTGATGGGTACCACATCATGGATGTTCTCTACATTACTTTACCTAACCTATATTATTTAGTGAGTGTGCCTTTAGTGACTCTGGGGTGGCTAGTATACCTTTTTAGGTTCTTTTGGTTTCTTCTATTATCTCATGGGGAATTAGTATATCTCCCCCACTTATCCATGAGATACATTGGTTTTCTTACTGATTATACTTATATACTCACCCTACATATATAAAAACAACTTTCAGGTTTCCAAGGGGACTATGTGGACTGTGTTGGGTAGTACTAGCTTGGATACTGGGGAGATTTTTTTTTCAATGTTTAGTTTTTTCTTTTGGTATTCACATTGGATACTTTTTCTTTTAGATAAGTTTAATTTTGAACATGCAAGTGGTATGGTTTGGGTATTATTTTATATATATATATATATATATATATATATTTGTGTCTGTGTGTCTTGGAGTAGTTTGAGGTTGGTAAATCTTATCTTCTGGTATTGGTTACTATTAAAATGTTAATGCCTCCAATTTTTGTGATATTTATATACCCTTGGTACTAACACCACCCCAAGGCCTACTGGATGTGAGACTCGGGGTTCATTATATCTCTTCCTTCAATTCCATCTTAGGAGGGGCATCTTTAGAGAGAGGGGGCATGAAATTATCATCTATGATAAAAATATTGAATCATTTAATATGACACTCAAACTAAACATTAGATATTTAATTTTAATCATCAAATGAGAACATCTATATTTCAATGAATCTGGAAATGAAAAATAACATCTTCTAAAGAATTGTTGTGTTATCAATTATTAAATGTACCAAAATATTTTTTAATCTTTTTGAGTTTTCTAAGTAATAAAAATGGTATATTTACTATTTTTTGTATATATTCATCTAGAATATATAAAATCTTATTGGATAAGATCTTAAGCTAAAAATGGGGGAGTTTTATAATTCCATTATATGATGTTCTAATTTATACAACATAGAATAATATTTTTTTTAAAGTTATATTGTGGAAAAATTTTGAGGATAAAGAAGAATCGAGCCTGATGAATATCAAATAGAAGGTTTATGAAACCAAATAATAATGATAATGAAAATAAAAATTCTAAATATTTCATTTTACATTCATAGAATCTATTTGAAAATAAAATTTATAGTATCATGGATGTGGTTGTGCATGTGATCTTATTCTTCATGTATCTCTTATTTGGATTAAATTTGTGTAAACTCAAGAAGACCCAAAAAATTAGTCTATAGATATTGTTCTAAAAATGTAGAGACTCTCAAAAATTAAAATTAAATGAGTTATATAAAGTGGGTATTGTAAAAAAGTTGATTGAGAGTAAAACAATATCTGTAAGTAAGAATAAGAGCAATTGGATTCCAAGAGAGTTATAAATCCTCTCAATAATGATTATTGTCATAATCTAATAGATCTGAGACCCTAAAGGAAATAGATAAGTGCATATTCTAAACTTCTTTTTCATTTATAACAAGTTTATTTTGTTAATAAGAAGAAGAAAAATTAGAGGAAGAATAAGAGATCAACCTATATTGTTGGTCATATACAGATGAGGAGAAAGAAGAGAAGAATTTCAGTCTTAAGTCAATTTGTTCTTGAGAATTTGAAATATTGTGTCCTCAATTTTTTAGGTTTGATAATTTGAGATAAGAGAGTGTGGAAATAGTTTCTATAGAAAATTTTTGAGTTATGTTACAAAAACAGTTTGAGTTGCATGAATTGTTCTTGAAGACACTAAGGTAATTGAATTCACTATGGTTGAGGAATAAGAACACCCTTTATGGGTTAAAATATATCCTTATATACCTTCATAATCTAAGTCATGATGAGGGAATAACATAAATAATTCATCTAATTTGATCCTAGTTTGAAAAACATGAGATACATTATAAAAATATCTTTACTTGTGTACTATAGTTTAGGCAGGTCACTTGTGTAATATGGTAATCACTAACCTGTGTAATATAGAAAGACTAGTTGTAGGATAATCCATTTTCAACCCCATATAATTTACAATAATATTATTTATAGATAATCAATTTCTTAATAGGATAATAACATGAAAATTAGCAGGTTTCCAACATTATGGTTCAACCATGTAAAACAAATGTTTTGTCATTATGTTTAGTATTTTAATTGAATATAGGTGTATGTTAGGATAAAATATTAGATATTAATTTACATCATAATAGATTATAGAGATTCATAAAATCAACTTTAATGAAATAAAATAAAATAAGTAATTATATTTGGTAAAATTTACTCACATCAGATTCAAACTCCACCTCCACCCCTAAGGTGTATCTGCATGATCCCACAAGGAATATAATTTACAAAGACATCATAAAATAATAACACTATATTAGTGACTATTGAATGACTTGAAAAATAAATCACTTCATACTAACTTGGTATATTTTTTTGGTAAAAGTATTTATTAATCTATATGTGTTGGTAAAAAATGTTTAATGGTTTCCCATCATCAATTTTTGAAGGTAGTGATTCTTACATTATATTATGATTTTGGAGAGGTCCTTAGGTAATTAGTTTATGATGAAAATATCATATCATCCATAGATAGAATAATATCTCAAATAAATAATATATAATATATAATACATATTTTGATCTTGTGTTATAGATTTTGGGAGATTATGGGATGATTATATAGTGTAACTTTCATATAAAATTTGTCAAGATTTGATTCAGATGGATCCTTTGAAAGTATTTTATCTAAGGATGTATCATCTAGACTGGATAAAGGTCTTTCTTGAGAATAAACCTAATACACAAAAGAAAATTTAAATTTTTTTAATTTAGTATAAATTGATGACATCTCGTAGTCAATATAATTTTTATACATACCATCGATGATGACCATTGGTGTTTTCAATGGGTAATCAAAATATTTTGATACATTTAGTATGGTTGGTAAAATAATGGATTAGGAAGTAAAGGAATCTATAAAATTGGTATGTATGTCCATTTTAAATTTTTGTGTGAATTTGATATATAATGTATCACTTAGTTTTCTTGTAAGAGTATAATATGGTGCATTATATATTTCATCTTTCTCAATTAAGAAAGTACTATCTTGAACCACCACATGCCATCATTTAGAATCTATTGAAATGAAACAAAAAATGACCTTTTACAAAAGAATAATCATAATATTTTTCAGACCAAAGAAAGTATTAAGAGGAAATAATATCCCATTATTTTGGGTGTTGTTGAAACATAGGAAAATTCAGTAACAAACATAGGATAGAGAATGTCACAATAACCATTTTCCAAAATATATTTTTAGTAAAAGACATATTGGGGACTTTTTATTCTAAGAATGAACTTTAATGTATAAAATCATAGAAATACCATATTTTCGTGTGTTTAATAAATTGATTTTGGGAAAATTTTTAGTTTAGTAAAATAATATTTTGATGATAGATATATTACAATTTTTAAATTATTTATCAAGAATTTCTTTCATTCATGTGACATGGATATATTATTATATGGTTATGATTTTTCATGGTATAATTAGGTTTTAATAGTGGTTAATTATAGGATTTTATATGGGTATTTAAGAGATGTTTAAACTATGGGTATTTTTTATATGAAATTTATGGTGTTGTTTTTTGATAAATTAAAGTATTCATTTAATATGTTAATGCTATGAATATTTTGTGTAAATATAGGATTTTGAGGTATTATAACGTTATATACCATGGTCTCATTTATGAGAGAGATAGAAAATGAGTGATATTAGTTATGTGTTAAATAAATAATATATGTGGTTAGTCAAAAAATAATTCAAACTAAATAATGAAACATAATGTCTAAAAATAGTGGAGTACTTTGGTATATTATTCTCATAAACATCTCCCTCAATTACTTTATTAGTGGATGGGAAATATTATCATAAATAAGTCAGAAATGGATGATTTTAAGGATTATCAATGTATTTTCAATGTTTGATCTTACAAAATATTAAATTTTTAAGAACATTGTTTCATTTTTATAAAACCCATCATTATGCCATAAAAAATAATCTATCTATAAAATGTGAGAGTGTGGTGTTTTAGGATATTTATATAGGCCAAACAATTTAAGGTTTGTGCTACCCTATTTTTATTTCCCAAACACCCTTCCCCTTCAATACCTCAAAGTATTTGAGTTTTATATAGTCATTTTTTTTAAGATAGGGTTCATGCCACTCACTTGGGGACTTATACTATAAACCAAAGAGTCAAACAAGAGTCATTAAATTTTGGTATCCATAATTCAAATTTATCACAAGGACACCCTAAATTTGAAAAGGAAGTGAGAAACTATTTTTAATGGGATGCTTAGTTCATTCGTTTTAAGGATAATGGTATATGAAAATTTGGATGGTCGATGTCATTTTTTTTCATTAAGTTCATCATCTTGAGAACTTGTGAAAGACTTAATGAAAAGTATTTAAGGAATGTGATTATTATTTCATCCATAGGTAATTGTGTCTATATTTATTATAATTAATTTTCCTTTCAATTTCTTGATCTAAAATGATATTTAAAAAATAATTATATAAAATAAATGTAACGCCCCGAACCTAGTTACCCAGAGTCGGTGCATTATTACATAACATTGGCATGATCACAAAAGATCAAATCTTGAAATATCAATTAGTTTAGTAGCCGTGGAAACACTAGATATATTTATAAGTCTTACATTACATCATAAAGTGAAAAAAACTACAACAACATCTTATCTTAATATCCCCTCATACTATCCCTGGCGGTCATTCATAAAATACTTCTTCACATCCTGGGAAAAATAGAACATTGAAAGTGGTGAGCTCAGATGCTCAGTAAGGATAAAAATATAGCGGAAACTTTCATAAATAAACATAAACATTTAAGGCAATATATAACTAAAACAAAAGCATTGTAAACTTTAAATTCATCATGATATGGAAAAGATAAAATGAAATAATGTCATTTACTTATTCACGTGGATATTCTTCTAGTCAAATAATCACATGCAATATCAATAACCACTTTCATAATAATTGAATGCATAATTCCAGACTATCATAACCACATAGTCAAGGCCTTGTGCAAAGACTACAAATAAGATTTCATCAAGGCCTTGTGCCAAGACACTAGTTTGTCTCATGAGACCTACCGATGCATCGAGGAGCTATAGCATGCTCCACCCATCACTTACTAAGTCCACTTCATTCCTCATATAAAAAGGTTAAAACATAACATAAACATTCGTATTAAAACTAGAATATTAAATGTCAACAATTTAACCATAAACCATGAATGGTATAAAAATAACACATCCACAATTGAACATATCATAACTCATTCAATAGAATATTGAAGATTGTATTATAATAAATCAACCTCAATCAAAAATAACATCCAGTAAAGGATTCTAAC
The DNA here is from genome assembly GCA_963277665.1 of Viscum album. Lineage (NCBI taxonomy): Eukaryota > Viridiplantae > Streptophyta > Magnoliopsida > Santalales > Viscaceae > Viscum > Viscum album. Next base: position 73,346,713 of record OY728140.1, read on the forward strand.
ATAGTTGAAAACGATGAGTAAAACTTTTTGAGATAAATATCCTTCTTTTTAAATAATTTAAAAGTAACACATTTATAAAGGATGTAATTTAAAAGAGATTTTTTAATCAAAGTGTCCCATACCACTTTGAAACTTTTGAAAAGAATTATCATTTCAAAACATTCATGTCCATATAAATAAATCTTTAAAATAATTTTCAAAACATGGACATTAATTAAAAAGATTTAGAAAGATAAATCGTAAAAACATTTAAAATTCTGATCTTGATAAAGATTACCGTTCAAAAATACTTAAAATATTCATTTTGAAATCATTTTTATGAAAAATGGACATGGATGATAAAAATTTCCCAGTAAATTCTTACACATAAAAAATCTCGTATAGTAATGGGATTGTGAAAAAAACTCTTACATTGTACTTTTCCTTGGTCAAGGCTAGGTTAAGCTCCTATATAATTGTCAAATAATTGTAATAAAATTATAAAAGAATCATATTCATTAATATGATATCATATATGATCTTTTAACATTTCTTTGTTAATAATATCTTAGTATTATCGTTGTTTCACGTGTTAACAGATTCGTTTTCCTTTATATGATTTGTTACATAAGCCGTGTTTTTTATGGATAGGTTGTATATTATTCATATCCAGAATGATATTAAGTCTTTAAACATTATTTTTAACCATCAAATGAAAATTATTCTTGAATGGATACGATGGGGAATGAATTTCATCGCGTTCGTGGAGACGATAGTCCGTACGTACACACGAGCGACAATATTATTCTTTGGACATTAAAATAATATATAATTGGATGGTATATCATATATAAAGAATCATTATCATGTTATATTTATTATTTACATCAATTACACATCATTATCTTACTCATCCAAATAATAATGTATTGAATAACAATTACACCACGATGTGGAGACGGTAATCCGTACGTACGCACGTATGGTGACATGTCATCCAAGGGATGGATAGAATACTGAATATGGTTGTACCATATTTATAATAACATCACATTATATATAAGATACTGGATTTATTATTTTGTAATTGAAATAACAAAGAAATAAGAAGTGGAAGAAGAAAGGAACTTGAAAGAGGGTGGTGAAAACATTACCTCTTCTTCAGGTTCTTCCTTTTGATTTGATCAAAAGAGATCCTTAGGTTTGCTTTCTGATCAAACTAATGCCTCTAGGTTGAATTTAGGGAATCTTAGAGGATATTTGGGAAGGGTTTTGCCGAGAAAAAAGGCTTTTAAGGTGTGAAATTGAGAGAAGGGGGAGTTCCCTTTTATAAGAGGGGTGAGGGGCACCTTAGGAAAAGCTTAAAATATTATTTTATAATAAATTAATATTCGGTTTATAATGGCTCCAAATTGATTTATTTAGAGTATAAGGTGGTTATGGGTCTAAAAACACTCAAAAAATAGGTTTTAGACAGGTTTTGGTCACTATATTAACCTTATCATTTATATTTAACCCTTAGTTAAATAGTTTTACATTTACCATGTCTCTTTGTATTTTTATATTATATGGTTAATAAACATACTATATATTTGAAATAGAATCCCTAGTGGTTAATTAATTATACACCTATAATTATATAAGTATTTTGTCCAAATCGTAGATTTTTAGGAATAGAATATCAATTAATAATATAATATTTGTTTTAAAAACTCTTTTATGTCAATTTTGACAATATTTGGAATTTGATTTTTGTGAAATTCATAACAGCATGATAACTTCAAATAAAGTTAATTAAATCAATAATAACATGTAATATTATCCTATAAAATAATTTTAATTCATAAAAAGTCTCAAATTAAATTTATTTGGGAATTTAAAATATCGATTATCTCAATCATTCATTAATACAGTAATTGCTACATCATCATTGTGTCATAATTAAATTAAATTATTGAATGTTTAAAAATTATAAATAAAATACCATTATGTAGGAAAGATTTTTTTATTTATAATGAATATTTATAATCGAATTTTTATTATTTATAACCCTATATTAAAAATGTTTTATTTATTAAACTTTGATTTTAACTCTTTTAACTCTTATTTGAATTAAATAATAATAAATGTACTAATCTAATACAAGTATACCTAAATGATAATATTTTATTTCTAAAGTTGTTTTTGGTCAAGATACACTTGTCAAATAGTATTAGGACATGTTTTAGGGTAATATTAATATCATTTTTACCCTTAATTACACTATTTACTTTTAACAGTGGTAAATAAAAGCAAAAAGTTATTATTCGCGAAAAATTATTTTCATCTCATTGAACCAAATTTTACTTAAAACTATCAACCGTGTCTCTCATATTTTTTAAATTCCACTCACAGAAGCGGTGAAATTAATTTTTATGTGAAATTGCAAATTTCCTAGGAGATGGGTATAAAACGGTGAAAAGTTCTATAAAACAATTTATATATCTAAAATTATTATAAACTAAATCCAATTAATTACATTAAATTTATATAGGTATTATGTATCTATTTTGACCTAAAATAAATTTAAATAAAATAAATAATTATTTAAATAAAAACTCGGTTTTAAATGATAACTTAGTGTTTTTCACTATTCATCAAAAATAGAATGTTTTCAGAAAAATACCAAAAATTCACGCAAGGATAATTTCAATATTCTGAATCCAAAAATTATTTCTATTTTACCAAATTCAAAAAATATAATTTTCATTTATTAATTTAAAATTAATTCCCGTTGTCAAAACCAAAAATCGTATTTTTAGGAAATAATAACTATCAAAAGATTGACACTTGTTTATGTCCAATTTAAAAGTGAAATTACTTACAATGAACATCATTGGATTAAATGGTAAAAATATAATCTCATTATACTTCTAAACCATTAAAATGTATAATTCAACACTATAAATTAATTTGATTTAAAAAGTTGTTTTCAGTTAAAATATAGTATTTTTCACTATTCATCCAATTATGAAAGTTATCAGAAAAACACCAAAAATTTATTGAAACTAAATTATCATGTCCCAATTCTAAATAATAAGTTTATTTTGTCAAATTGAATATATAAAATTTTCAAATATTGGATTTAAAAAGGGTTCGCCATTAAAAAGCGTCAAAATTGCATTTTTTGAAAAATACTTATTTTATCTGAAAAAAATGTATTTGTTCTTACATTATGTCTAATAAACTCATAATATGGATCCTAAAATTATAATGATTATATAAAGTTCAAAATTTAGTTAATACTATTCATAAGTTCTTTTGAACGGCTAGTTTGGTAAGTCGTGATTCTTTTGAACTCAGTGTTGCGTGTAGTGCAAGTTATTTAATTACTTTGAAGAAATAATGTACTATGAAATCTTGGGGTGTTAAATTCTCCCCTAATTCAATAAATTGCGTCCTCACATTTTGAAATTGTTCTTTGAAAATAAAAGGTTGAAAATAGAAAACACCTTTGTGTAAAACCCACATCAGAAATTGGGTTAATAATATTTAGTATTAACAAGAGGGAAAGAGAAATGAAAGGGTCACCAACAAATTATGATCTCGATTAGGAGAACATTGGTAGATATTAGGGACACATAATTGGAGGAAAAACTTAAATACTTTTAGGGAGTGATTAAGGTCATCAATCACAAACAAGTGTAAAATTGAGGTCCTCAAAGCCATCAAACTATGATGATTTAAAATATCATAGGTTAAACATAAGGTATTAGGGTAACACATTTTTGGTTTTATGAATCCTTCCCTAAATTTAATAATAGAATAAGAAAACAAATATATATACCTGACAAGTATAGTTTCATCCTTCAACTAATTCCTACCACAAGTTAATCTTTCATTCCAAAAGATTTCAAAAATATTATATTTATCCTAATCATATAGGGTTCCAAAATAATGAATTTATAATTTATTTGTTAGACTATTCAAAAAACTAAATTATAAAAACTAGGACATCGGGTAGGCCAATGGTAGGTGATGCACCCTTTTCGCCCTTCAGTTGCGGGTTTATGTCTCGCGGCTTTGCCGGACGTGACGGGTTGTCACCCGACCTCCGGGTTGTCCTTTTTATAAAAATCCAAAAATAGTCATTAGAAATTATTTAACCTTAAAAATAGTATCAAATTTCAAATATAATCCATTCCAACCTTTAAACTTATCCAAATTACCTCTGTCCAAACTCACAGTCCAAAATTTATAAGGAAGGTAAATATAATGAAGATCTTTTTTCTGCCACGTAATAACATGTGTATACCTTCATCATGTATTATTTTAAAATATGGTACCACCCTGAATTACCATAAAACCTTATTTATTACATTCATTCTCCCTTATTCCTTATAGAATACTGGATATACTCCTTCTATCAAAAAATGATGTAAACTCCAATAATGATGGAATATACAAATCATTAATCAGTTTCAAGTGAGTAAATAATATCTAATATAATTTATCCAAATCAATCATGTATTATTCCAAAATAACTACCTCGATATCAGAACTATATTATGTTTTATCTTTCTATGAACCATATATTTTCCAAAAATTTAACCTGCTATTGAGTCACCATTCTTGGTTCCACACAATCTCAAGTCTTTAATGAAATAGTTCTGCAATACAATCCTTATATAATCTATAATTATTATAACCAGTACATCATTGATACAACACTGAAATGACATAATTCTTTAATAACAACATAAGAACTCTAATCATTCATCCTCATTTGTGGTAGTATCATAACTTTATTATTATCCAATAGCATCATTTGGGGTATACTCTGATGATTTGGACATTGGTTTGCGGAGTGTCCCAACTCCTTGTAGATGAAGCATTGTACATTTGAAGCCTTTTTTCTTACCCTTGCAGTCACGTACTTGGTGTCTTTTTTCTCCACACTTATAACAAACTCTCATTTCCTTTAGGCAAGTTCCAGGGTGTTTCTTCCCATAGTTATCACATATTAGAAAATTATTCTTTTCCCTCTTCCCTTTATCTATCTTTCTCTCTTCCATCCTTTTCTTCTCTTGCTTCCCTTCAAAGACATAGGACTCAGAGAATTCTTTACTTATATTATTAACACATGATACTATTTCTTCATATGTGAGAATACATGGGAGATTATTTCCCTTCTAAATGATGGCTTAATACCGTGAAAGATATGATCCTTCTTACTCATTAGATCATACGTATTGCTGGAGTCCACATTCCTTCTACTGGGTGTCATTTCTATAAAATGGCATAAACTATGTCAGTTTATGAATTGAAATGAATAATTCCAAACTTGAAAAATACCTAACGTAAATTGAATGGTTTATAGTTATAATCTATAATCATAAAGATGTTTTATTTGAGAAAGTATATACTCATAAACCCTTCATAATGATTTGTAAATAAAATGAGAATTATCCTAAGCATATCCCCCGGGAGTGTCGTAACCAAGAGTGCAGTAAGGCCCATTTTCGTGCACCAGTTCCCGTTCGAGTCTAGATCAAAGCGGTGTTTTCAGGTTTTACCCCTAGCTACATCTATGCCAGAGCCGCCTCTACATTCTCATATCCAGAGAGGGATGTATTTCTCGGAAAACTCGCAAAATCTCTACAATACCAAAATTCTAGAAATTTCTTCTATATTAATCCTCAAAGTCTATCTTAGGTCTATGTGCTCTAATCAGAGTTTATCTAAATCTAGCTTCTAAGGTTTTTACTAAACTTCCTCTGATACCAACTGTAATGCCCTGACCCCAGCTACCCAGATTTGGTGCATTATTACATAAAATTGGTATGATCACAAAAGATAAAATCTCGAAAGATCGATTAGTTTAATAGCATTGGAAACACTAAATATATTCATAAGTATTACATTACATCATAAAGTGAAAAAAAACCACAAAAACATCTTGTCTTAATATCCCCTCATACTATCCCTGCAGGTCATTCATAAAATACTTCTTCACATCCTAGGAAAAATAAAACATTGAAAGGCGTGAGATCAGATGCTCAGTAAGGATAACAATATAGTAGAAACTTTCATAAATAAACATCAAAATTTAAGGCAATATATAACTAAAAAATGATTTTAAACATGAACTTCATCATGATATGGAAAAGATTAAATGAAATAATGTAATTTACTTATTCACATGGATATTCTAATAGTCTAATAATCACATGCAATATCAATAACCACTTTCATAAAAATGGAATGAATAATGTCGGACTATAATAACCACATAGTCATGCCCTTGTTCCAAGAATACAAATAAGATTTTTTCAAAGCCTTGTGCCAAGACACTAGTTTGTCTCATGAGACCTACTGATGCATCGAGGAGCTATAGCGGGCTCCACTTGTCACTTATTAAGTCCAATGCATTCTTCATATGAAAAGGTTTAAACATAACATAAACATTTGTATTGAAACTAGTATACGAAATTTCAAAAATTTATCCATAAACCATGAAAGGTATAAAAATAACACATCCACATTCAAACATTTCATAACTCATTCAATAGAATATGGAAGAATTTATTATAATAAATCAACCTCAATCAAAAATAATATCCAGTAAATGATGCTGACATAGTTGAAAAAGATGAGTAAAACTTTTTGAGAGAAATATAATTTTTGTAAAATCATTTAAAATTCACACATTTATAAAGGTTGTAATTTAAAAGAGATTTTGGAATCAAAGTGTCCCATAACACTTTGAAACTTTTGAAAAGAATTATCATTTCAAAACATTCATGTCCATATAAATAAATCTTTAAAATCGTTTTGAAAACATGGACATTAATTAAAAAGATTTAGAAAGATAAATATTTAAAACATTTAAAATTATGATCTTTATAAATAGTACATTTAAAAAATCCTTAAAATATTCATTTTGAAATCATTTTTATGAAAAATGTACATGGATGATAAAAATGTCCCAGTAAATACATACACATAAACAATCTCGGATAATAATGAGATTGTGAAAAAACCATTACCTTGTACTTTTCCTTGGTTGAGGTTAGGTTAACCTCCTGTATAATGGTTAAATAATTTTTATTAAATTATACAAGAATCATATACATTAATATGATATCATATATGATCTTTTAACATTTCTTTGTTAATAATATCTTAGTATTATCCTAGTTTCAGGTGTTGACTGATTCGTTTTCCTTTATATGCATTGTTACGTAATCCATGTTTGTTATAGATAGGTTTTATATTATTCATATCCTGAATGATATTAAGTCTCTAAACATTATTTTTAACCATAAAATGAAAAATATTCTTGAATGGATACGATGGGTAATGAATTTCATCGCGTTTGTGGAGACGGTAGTCCGTACGTACGCACGAGCAACAATATTATTATTTTGATATTAAAATAGTATATAATTGGATGTTATATCATATATAAAGAATAATTATCATGTTATATTTATTATTTACATCAATTACACATCATTATCTGTTGACGCTCCTTTCGTCACAGAATCTAAAGATCGGAAAAGGGAATATCTGAGCTCAAAGTGATTAATCCTTTTAAGAAACATCAAAAATCGACAAAGGGATAAAAAAGGAGAACATTGCCCATATATCGCGCAAGTTCCCTCTTGGTCGCGCAAGTACACTTGCGCGCCGCCTCAATACTTGCGCGACTCCTCATGTTCGTGCAAGGGACTTGCGCGACATATGTGGTAACCGCCTGGTAACCGCCCAGTAACCGCCCGAGGTCTTCTTTTGCCTATAAATAGACCCTGTGGGCCCCCCATTCAAGGAGGATCTTTTTCCAGAAACTCGGATTGAAGCTCCCGACGCCCAAGTCTCTTCTCAAAGCTTCCGGAATACTTCTAAGGTAATTTCTTACCTAGAACGGAAGATCTAAAGAGAAAAATGAAGGCCTAAGTGTTGAAACTTATCAAACACTTGCGCGCCTACTTAATTCCTGCAATATAACTTGCGCGTCCCTCTTCTGGAAGAACCTCAAGAGGATGGTAAAGGGTTTAATAAAGAGTCGCTCAAGCATTTCAATACTGGTTGAAAATCGCGCAAGTACCCCTAATGTCGCGCAAGTATACTTGCGCGACCAATACTTGCGCGCCGCCGCAGGACTTGCGCGCCTTTCAAGACTTGCGCGCCCCTATCTTTTTGGGTGCCCATATTGCCCATTTTTACCCCTCATAAGCCATTTCACCCTTCCTATTCAAGATTCAGTCTTCAAGATACTCTTCAAAGCCATTTATGGCATGATTTCTTGATTTGACATCCTTATCTGAAAGGAAATCTATGAAATATCTCTCAAAACCTAGTGATTTAAACATCTTTATGTCACCAAAGATTGAGAGTTCATTCATTTCAACCTCATCCTTTAAGATGAGAGAATCCTAACCTGGGTCTCCTTTTCAGGAATAAGACTCAGTCATAACCTTGGGCTTCCTTTTCAGGAGTAAGCCCCAAGTCCCCTAACCTAGGCTTCCTTCTCAGGAATAAGTCCTAGTCATAAATCTTGGGCATCTTTCTTAAAGAATAAGCCCCAATCAAGTCCTTTAATCTTGGGCATCCTCCTCAGGAGTAAGCCCCAAACCTTAATCCCTAACCTGGGTCTCCTTTTCAGGAATAAGACTCAGTCATAACCTTGGGCTTCCTTTTCAGGAGTAAGCCCCAAGTCTCTTAAAATTTCTCTTAACCATTCATAAATTACCTTTGATTTGGGTTTCCTTTTCAGGAATAAAACCCAATCATAAGTCCCCTCCTAACTTGGGCATCCTCCTTAGGAGTAAGCCCCAAGATTAGAGTATTCAAATCTCCATGAAGCACATATAACTTTGTGGACCCTGTTCTTGGATTTTCTCCCTAAAAGTAAATCCTAAACCTTCGTCTATCTGGGCAGTCATCTATACATAAGCCCCAAAACAAATTCTTATGATTGCATCTTTTATGGCACAATTGTCTAAATTTTACCAATACCTCTTGTTTCTCACACCGAGCATGACTCACGTGAGCTTAGAGTGTAAAAGTAATTATGACATTCATCTTTGAGCCATCAATCATAAAACAGCATATCCCATTCCTCGAACTACGTGGGTTCTGATTCCTTTTTCAAAACAAAGGATACGTAGGTAGCCCATTTATGGGTTCGATCCCAACATTGAAATAATCTCTGTCCTTCTGAATGACGATAAACTTCAAGTGCCCCACTGAGTGGCTTTAAAACCAGCCTGGTCATCAAAATGACCAAGAGACTTTTATATAAATGTTTTGAAGGATACCATTGACCAAGAATCTCTAAACAAATATAGATGATTCTATATTGATGAAGAACCTCGAATACATATAAAAGATTCTCTAAATTTCTTGCATATTTAATCATTGATTGTTAAAACTAAAGGAAAGCTCATTTCATACTTGGTAATGTAATAAGGATTCACGAACATAACTTAAATATATAAAGAGAGTCCCGGAGTAGACAATAATTCCCCTCAAAAAGGTGTGATGAGTCTGACCTCCCATCCTCTCGACCAATGCAAATTCCTAAGCCTCATTAGCCCACAAGCTAATGAGCGCCTGCCTTTGGAAAGTAGGTCCAAACGGATGTGGAATCATTGGATGTTTCCGGTTCTACGAACAAACCCGTTAGAAACCGATTGGAACGTTTGAATCTCCCGTCCAGGAGGTCATCCCCGGATTCCGCGCGAAACAAAAATGGTGAACCCGACGTGAATCCTTAACCAAGTTAAAGTGATGTTCTTCTTATCTGTTAGGCCCTTTGGGCCAACAAGGCAATCATTGACATATGATCATCCAAAAGATGCAGTAGCCGGATTCATCTTGATTATGTCTGTTACATGGAATAGGCACTCTTTTTTCAAAATCTTCTACAAAAAATGGCTTTCCTTAAATTCACCCCTGTGAATACTGCTGCTGGGAACACCTCTACTGTGAGGTCTGCTGCTGTGAAAACCAATGCTGCTACTCCTGCTGGAACGTCATCCGCTCTGAGGATGACATCACCAACTCAGCGTCTTCAACGCTGTGTTTCTAATGCACTGGTTAAGGAGTACCGTCGCAACGGTACTATCCCAACTCTGGAGGCCGCTCGTCAAGCCCTCCAAGTTAACAATTCTACCTGGTCGTCCGGACAACGGCGACCAGCAATCAAGAAGCAGACGGTGCTGACTACCGTCTCCAACCGTTTCGGGTCGTTATCCCCGGAACGCAATTTCCATTCACTCCCTTACTCCGAGGAAGTGAATGAGCAGGTCCCGCAGGACCTTAATTCAAAAAGACAGGAGTCCTTCTCAAAGGCTCCCATCAACAATCGCCGCCAGACTCGTGCGGTAGTGCGCCCTCAACATGATGAGGGTACCGACTCCAGGCGTTCAGCTCAGGTTCCTCGAACCCGAGCAGGCAAGATGAATCGCCAGAGACGGAATCCGGTTAACAATAGGCAGGTTGTCATCCCTGCCATCTCCGGAGAAGTCCACCAACCTAACTTGGTGGCAAACAACGAGCAGGCATACACACCTGCCCGTTTTAATCCCGCTGTCCAGCAGACTCGTCTGGCAGCATCAAGCTGATCCCGCCAGGCAATTCCGGCGGAGTACCATAGGCAGGAACATACACCTGCTTATACATCAGCAGTTAGTCAGCAGGCTCGTCTGACTACATATGGTGGATCTCGTCAACCGTGTTTGGCGAAGTGTAATCAGCAGGCACATACACCTGCTAATACTAATCAAGCCTACCAACAGTCTCGCTTGGTAGCGCACGGAGAAGTCAGTCGGAAAGCCCCAACGACAAACAGGAGGCAGACTAAACTCTCTGCCTCTACACTTGAGTACTGTCAGAATTCACTGACAGGAAAAGGAGGACAGGAGCAGGCACATACACCTACTCCAAGCCCGGAATGGACGTATATCCCCGTTCCGGCGGCTGAAGTCACCAAACATATTTTGTCAATGGTGAAAGAGCAGAAGAAAATTCCTGCTCATATTCTGGATGCTTGCCAGGATATCATAACAGCTTCAGCATCATCTCAGGGACAGACACATAAATCTATCCCTAGCAGTGGAGTGACACATCAACAATTCACTCCGGAACAGACACACACATCTGTTCCAGTCCAAGAGGGTTGTGGGGCCTACTCCCCCATATCATATGGACAACCAAGTCAGGCACATACACCTGATTTGAGCGATGATCGTCAGCCTAACCTGACCATCTTTCCTGATCAGGCACATACACCTGCTCAGAGCAATCACTTTCGTCATCAAGTGGTTTCTAAAGCGAGTAAGAAGGCATCTAAGAAAAAGATCCGCCCAGCACAGTCAGGAGATCAAAGCCCAATCTGCAACAAAGTCTTGCTCGATGCTGGAGTTCTTGAAGCCCTTAGACATTTATCTGTCGGAATTCAAGATTCTACTCCCTCAGTTCCCAATAACAGGAACATTAATCCCGAAGGTCTTCAACAGACACTTCCTCATGAAGACTTGCTTCATGAAAATTCGGTCAATCTTGAAGTTTCTTCTTCAGATGAGAACCACAGGAACCCTCTGTGTGGTCAGAAGGCCAAGGAGCAAGAGATTTCATCTTTTGTTGTAACCCATCATGAAGGTCCTCCTCATGGTGATGAACTTCGCTGCGAAAGTCCTCTCCGCAGTAGTGATTCACATTGTCTCGAAAATTCTTCAGAAGGCAATGTAGTGACGAGAAAGCCCTCCTATCTCGAGGCACTTGCAAACGTAAAACCAGTCATGTCTGAAGTTTTACTATCGGCAGGTGAAACTCTTTCTCCATCAGAAGATAGCTTGGGGTTCAGGTTATTCTCCGAACCTTCCCTGGGTCATTCATCTTCCAGCATGAATAGTGATTCCTCTACCAATCTTGTTGAATCCGATGAAGCAACAAGGAAACATCAACTCTGGTCCAAACAGGTAGAAGAATCTTCATTTAATGATAAAGAGGAAATGCTGAACATGAGGAAAAAACTGGAAAAAGGTGAAGTACCAGTCATGTTTTGGCCTTTGGCTGATTCACAGTATGACATTCCAAAGATGTTGACGGATGATGGAATCCATGATATTCGTCTTAACATATGGAAAACTCTTTGTCAATTAAAGAAGAAGGTATTATCTTACGATGAATATGAAAATCATCTTAAGATAATAGAAGGGTTACAACGCCAGATTGATTTGGCATCTCTATCAGTCTCTCGGTATCCGAAGGCTGAAAAGCAACAGAGAACCCTTCAACGTTCATGCCTTGGCGCACTAAGAAGATTGTGTCAGTTAATTTCTAATGCTCCATCTAATGTTCATATCAGAGGATGGGGTGTTCACGGAGCACTACATTTCACAGTGCTTTCTGGTCAGCAGAGCCCGCCGAAAATGGTCTCATGCAATGTTATTGCCCATGGCCGGCCAGAGTCAATGGGCTTTGTTCATAATCAAAAGCTTGCTCGAGATCAAGCTTCAACTAGTTCCTCTCAAAGTCAAGTATATAGAGAACAGGTTGTTGAATTGCTCCTACATCAAGCAGGCGAGAATATTGCACAAGCCTCTCGTCTGGAGCAAACACGTCATCAAATGACAGAAGTTTCGGAAATCATCCAACGGTCTGTTGAACCAGGTGATAAAAGTGGATACAGGTTAATGCATCCAGCTAATTTCCGAACTAAGATTCGCAAGGTCAAGAGAGATTTTAAAAAGATCTCAGACATAGCATGTCAAGAGACACCCCAGCTTGCCAGACTGGGGACTTCTCTAACCCAACCCTCAGAATCAACGAATGGGATTCGAGGAGTTGAGCGAAAGCAACAGGAACACCCCCAGTCTACCGGACTGGGGACTTTTTCAAATCTTCAATCCCTCCCTCAGAGAAAGTCAGTATTCTCTCGATTAGGGAATAAGCCTCAAGAGGAACGAAGAGCCAAGATGTCAGGAGATTCTCTCCAAGTGACGGTTCTCCAAGAAATTCCTGAGGGATCAAGTCAACGGAATTCCATGTTTTATCATGGACATAGAAGGAGACAATATCACAGAAATGCTGATAGAAAGGATTCCATGCAATATGCATCCATTAATGTCATCACTGCTGTTGCTGCTGATTCACCAGATGAGGCTCAATCAGAGGGATCAGACGAAGAGGTTCCTACTCAAGAAGTTGCGCACACAGACCTAAATGAAGAAGGTGTGCGCACACGTAATCAAAGGCTTACCCAAAATCTGGGTATTCCTTCAAGTAACCCACTTCCCCCTCTCCGAAAAGGATCCAATAAGGGGAAAGATAAGAATCAGGTTACTTCTCACCCTTCCTCTGAAGGAGGTCAATCGCTCTCACTAGAGCAAAGGTTTGCACAACAGGAGGAAGAAATGAAAGAATTAAAAAGGTTGAATGCAGAACTACTTCAGAGTAGTCTTCTTCTTAAGAATGCTGAAGTCCGACAGCCGAAGGAATTTGTTGTAACTACTGAGATGGATCAGGAATATCCTCCATTATCAGTACACCCACAGAGGTCTAATCCTATGGGTCAAACGCAACAACGGTTGGCAGCACTACCATTAGTTGCAGCACCAACCTCTACGGCTGTCCAAGCTCCATTCATTGCACCTACCCAAAACCAAGTTCAACCTGACGTTTCTCAAAAGTTAATAACTACTATTGAGTCATTAACAGCTCGGTTAGAAACTATGGAAGGGAAACGGGCGCAAGTTCAACCTGAAAAGAAAGTTTACCCTGAATGGGTAGATTCAATTTCTCCTCCATCCAGTTTTGGAAACCCTATTTTCCCTACTTTCAATGGATCAGGCGACCCTGAACAACATTTGACGCATTACGTGTCTTGTTGTGATCCTATGATGGGAACTCCAGAGCAACAAGAAGCAGTGAAACTCAGATGCTTCGTGCGAACCTTGCAAGGACCAGCTTTTGTCTGGTATACAAGCTTGCAATCCCGGTCAGTCATCGGATGGGAGGTTCTTCGTCAAAAATTCCTTCTTCAGTTTAGCTCAACTTTGCCAAAAACGACAGTTTTCGATCTTACAAACTGCAAGCAAAGGGAGAATGAAAGAGTCTCTGATTTCATTGCTCGTTGGAAGGGATTAACGTATTCCTTGAGTTTATCACTCCCTCAGGAGGAATTGTTGCCAATCTGTGTGGCAAATTTGTGTGATGAATTACGCACGCCATTGATCCCTGTGAAATACACAGGAGGGTTTCGAGACCTTACTTCAATCGCTCAACAGATTGAAGATTCCCTTATGCAGTCTAAGGTTAAATCTCGTGTAATTCCATCAGCTCAAGGAAGAAGAATGGGTAAAGCAGAAACTGCTACAGTTATGCTTAAACAGGCACCTGTACCTATTTCTACTTCAAAACCTTCATCTTCTCGAAGGGCTCCACCTCCTGAACGCCAACAACAAAGGCTGTTTCGTCCAAATGATCAAAAAGATCAACGACGAAAACAATTTCTGGATATGAAGAGTAAAACATACTCTTTCCGAAGTGAGCAAGTTCCTGGTTACTTCATTTCAGCTCTGGAAAATAATTTGGTTCAATTACCAGTGCCAAAGAGACCAAACAAGGAAGGAGATGAAGACCGTCCCAATTATTGTCCCTTTCATCAAATGTTGGTACATCCCATCCAGGAGTGTTTTGTCTTTAAAGACCTCCTACAAAAGATGGTCGACTTGGGACAAGTCAAATTGAAGGGTTCTTCAGCTCATGTAGGGTGTATTACCGCTACAGATCCAGAGGAAGGAGGCGAGTGGCAGGAAGTCAAAAGCAAAACTGCGAAAAAATATGATGATTGGATGGTCAGAAAGACAATCAATCGGACCCATTCCATTTTACGAACACAATTGAAGAAGCCAATTGTGTCTCCTACAAAAGCTGCAGTAAAGCCTCCATCAAAGGACAAATCCTCAAAAGGGCAGCGCAATTCAAAGAAGAAAGAGGAATCATGAGAAGATGAGTATGTATCAAAGCCTAAATTGTCTTTGACTCTGGCAGATTTCATGCCATCTACTTCAAAGCCACGGGCACCGTCCCACCAAACGGCACAGCCTAAACATGCTAACTTGGAAGAGTCTTTATCAGACGAAGAATTGATCTTTGGTTCTGTTAATATGATTCAATTAACAGATTCATATTCCAATCTTGATGAGCCTGAATTCCCTGTATCAAATAAAGGAACCCGAGGAAGTTCTAGAGGTTCAGGATATAGGGGAAGACGTGGATCTTTCCGAAGCCACTACTCTAATTCTACCCCTGCTAGCACTGTATATGCAGCAGAAACTCGTGGTAGAGCCCTTCAGCGAGCTCAAAATGAACAAGCAAGTTCTTCTTCCAATGGCCAACTCAGCTTCGGCACAGTTATTTTGGAAGACCGATTAAAGGTTCCATCTTCTTTATCTCAGCAAGTAAATGGATCTAATCAGTCTAATTTTCCAAAACCAAAGATGTTGCCAACTTCAATACAAGATGCATCAGCTTCCAAAGCATCTGCTTCCAAGGTACCTGCTAAACCGCATATTCCTATTGGGAAACGCAGGCCTCTAGATCAAAAGTATGATATATTGAAACACTTGGCCCAAGTACCAGCCAAATTATCAATTTTGGATGCTTTGAATCTATCAAAAGATCTTCGGGAAGCACTCATCGAAGCTTTGTCAAGTCCTTAGGAGTTTGAAGCTGAAATTGCTGCAGCTGAAATTTATCACATAGAGAATAATCCTGCAGAATGCCATGCAGTGATATCTTTTACTGATAAAGATGAAGATGATGTTGTGCATGGGCACATAAAACCTTTGTACCTATCTGGAAAAGTCAATGGTATATATGTTCGAAGATCTTTTATTGACAATGGTTCAGGAGTCAACCTCATGCCCATTCGCACACTTCGTCGATTGGGCCTCACGGAATCTGATTTATCTCCTTCTACCATGATGTTGCAAGGATATGATAAAAATGAACAAGAACCACTGGGAGAAGTTACGCTCAGAACTCAGTTTGGAGATCTTGTTTCCAATTCAGATTTCATGATTGTTGATCAAGACTCAGCTTTCAATATCTTGCTTGGAAGACCCTGGTTACATCAGCATGCAGCTATTCCGTCATCATACCATCAATGTCTCAAATATTGTTTCGATGGTCAAGTTGGAACATTGTATGGTGATAAGGCCCCGTTCAAAACATGTGAGTCTCAATACATTGAGGCGGAATTTTATCACATGAAGGGAAGAGAAAAATCTACAATGAAGGAAATTACCAAAGTTAATGCTCCATATGGTTTGGAAAAAATTCCAATAAATCCATTTTCACATGTGAGTACAGATTATGTGTTACCTATCAGTCAAATTGACAAAATAGGCCCAAATCAAAATACTCTTATGGAAAGATCCATAATGTCAATTACGGCAATCGATCCAGACAACATGGGAGAAATTGGTAACTTACCAAGCAGTGATGAAAGCATAAGTGGTGACGTTTTCATTTTGTCTGCTGAAATCCAACAAGTCTATACTTCGCTAATCAGGCCAGAAGAAGTTATAGCAACACCAGAGGTGAATGTTGATGTCGATTCTCAATCCATCATCTCCTCTTTATTTCCCAAAGAAGACCCTTTTTCATCAATAGGGTCGGAAATGGAAGCTTCTTCTTCAAAATGTGAAAATTTTGACATCTCTTATGATCATGAGAATTTCTTTTTTTCATCTACTTTGCAAGTAGAAACGGAAGAAATAACACATGATGAAGAGGAAGAGGAAGATCTTACAGATGCTCCTCCAGCATTTGAAGAGGGTATCTCTACCACTGTGGATGAACTCAGAGAAGTAAATCTGGGTACAGAGAAAGATCCACGCCCCACTTTAATTAGTGCGGCCATGACCCTTGAAGAACAAGAGATGTATATTTCTTTTCTAAAGCAAAATAAAGATATTTTTTCTTGGAATTATACAGAGATGCCTGGCCTTGATCCTGATGTTGCCACCCATCATTTGGGTTTGCCAAAAGAACATCGAGGATTCAAGAAAGCCGCGAGAAGAACACACCCAACCTATGCTTCCAAAATCGAGGCTGAAGTGGATAAGCTTATCAAAGCTAACTTCGTCAGAGAAGTTCAATATCCCAAGTGGTTGGCTAATATTGTCCCAGTAAAGAAAAAGAACAGACAAATTAGGGTTTGCATCGATTTCAGAGATCTTAATCGGTATTGTCCCAAAGATGATTTTCCAGTTCCGATTACAGAACTCTTAATTGATGCGACAGCTGGCTATGAAGTACTTTCTTTCATGGATGGATATTCTGGATATAATCAGATCCGAATGGCCCCAGAAGATGAGGAATATACAGCCTTCAGAGCTCCTCAAGGTGCGTTTTGTTACCGGGTGATGCCCTTTGGTTTAAAGAATGCAGGTGCAACATATCAACGCGCCATGCATCGTATCTTCAAACCTTTTCTAGGGAAATTTGTTGAATGCTATGTAGATGATTTGGTGGTTAAATCCAAACAACGTTTTGATCACTTGGCTGATTTGGAAATCATATTCCACAAGCTTCGACAACATAATTTGAAGATGAACCCCTTAAAATGTGCTTTTGGGGTAACCTCAGGAAAATTCCTCGGCTTTGTTGTACGCCATCGTGGTATTGAAGTCGATCCTGAGAAGACCAAATCAATCCTTGGTATGTCACCTCCTCATAATTTGAAAGAATTAAGAGGACTTCAAGGACACTTAGCCTATATTCGGCGTTTCATCGCCAATTTGGCAGGCAAAAGTTTACCTTTTACCAAATTATTGAAGAAAGGAGTCACTTACCAGTGGACTGAAGAATGTCAAGAAGCATTTGATGTTCTCAAGAAATACCTATTAAGTCCACCAGTACTCATGCCACCTATTGAGGGTAGGCCTCTTATCCTCTATGTGACAGCTTTAGAGCGATCATTGGGTGCCTTTCTCGCTCAAAAGAATGATGCTGGGAATGAAAATAGTCTCTACTATCTTAGTAGAACTATGCTTGAAGCAGAAACCCGGTATTCAAGTATTGAAAAATGCTGCCTAGCATTAATCTTTGCAGTTCAGAAACTGAGACACTACCTGCAACATCACGAGGTCCAATTGGTATCTCGTAATAATCCACTCAAATTCATCCTTAGTCGTCCAATGCTTACAGGACGTCTGGCAAGGTGGGCGGTTATTCTACAGCAGTTCGACATCCAGTATGTGTCTCAAAAGGCAATTAAGGGCCAAGCTCTGGCTGATTTCCTGGCTGAACACCCTTCAGTGGAAGACACGTATTCAGATATCGAACTCCCTGATGAGGAAGTTTTTTCTATTCAAGAGAGTCCTCAAACATGGGAAATGTATTTTGATGGTGCTTCTAGATGTCCAACAGGGAAGAAAATGGAAAATCCTAAATTCAACAAAGTTGGTTTAGGAATTGTGCTCATTTCTCCAGATAAGGCAGTGTTACCTTATTCCTTTTTGTTGTGGGAAGGTGGTACCAATAATGAAGCTGAATACCAAGCTCTCATTGCAGGCTTGGAGTTAGCACTTCAAGAACAAGTGAATCACTTAAAAGTGAAAGGTGATTCAGACCTGGTAATCAAACAAATCAATGGGTATTATGCCATCAGAAAAGAAGAATTAATCCCTTTGTATGATTACGTCAGAGAGTTAATGTCAGAATTCCCTACAGAACCGACATTTTCTTATGTCCCAAGATCACAAAATGCTCAAGCTGATGCACTGGATAATATAGCCACAGATTTAGCAGATCCAAATCGGGACGAGTCAACCATCTGTATTGCCCACCGTCGTGCAATTTCACCTTATGTTCAAGTCAGAACAGAGGAAATTAATGAAATTAGTCCCATTCCTGAACCATATGGTCATACTACAGGATGGATGTCACCTATCAGGGAATACCTTCAAAATGGAACACTTCCACCTGATAGAGCCGAGAGAGAACAAATTCGGCGACGTGTGGTCAATTTTACTCTTTATAATGGTCCAAACCACCTCGAGAAAATTCTCTACAAACGTGGTTTTGATGGAGTTCTCTTCAGATGTATTGATGGTGAAGAGACAATGGCTGTCATAAAAGAAGTGCATGCAGGAGTCTGTGGTGCCCACCAGTCTGGACAAAGATTGTCTGATCAAATTCGAAGGCTTGGATACTTCTGGCCTTCAATGATACAAGATTGTGTTAATTTCACAAAGAAGTGTCATTCATGCCAAGTATATGCCAACTTCATTCATCAACCTCCAGAGTTGCTTCATACAGCTAAATACTCATGGCCATTTTCCACATGGGGAATGGATGTGGTGGGACCTTACCCTTCAGCTACGGCCAAGCAGTTTAAGTACATTCTTACTGCTACTGGTTTCTTTTCCAAATGGGCAGAGGCAGTACCTCTCAAAGAAGTCAGTTCTAAATGCATTGTTAGCTTCATCAAGTCTAACATCATTACTAGATTTGGTGTCCCTCATACCATATTGACAGACAACGGCACCAACTTCTGTTCTTCTGAGGTAAAGAGATTGTATCAAGAATACAACATTAAGTCCAACCATTCATCTCGATATCATGCAGTGGCTAATGGCCAGATAGAGGCCTTCAACAAGACTCTTTCAAATATACTGCAAAAGATGGTGGATAAAGATAAGAGGTCATGGCCTGATAAACTCTATCATGCTTTATGGGCTTATCGGACTACCACTCGCAATGCAACGCGGTCTACTCCATATTCATTGGTATATGGAATAGAAGCAGCCTTGCCAATTGAAGTTCAATTGCCCTCACTCAGAATAGCCATTTGTGATCAGTTATCAACAGATGATCAATCCCAAAAGCGGTTGAATGAATTGGAACAGTTAGATGAAAAAAGATTGTGCACTTTGCAGCACTTGGAAATCTATCAGAATCGGATAGCACGAGCTTTTAACAAAAAAGTTCGTCTTCGTTCATTCATTCAGGGAGAATTGGTATTGGTTCTCAGAACACCAATGATACCAGGAAAGAAGCCTCCCAAGCTTGAACCAAAATGGGAAGGACCTTATTCAATACATAAGGTCTACTCCAATGGAGCGTTTTCTCTAATCTCAATGGATGGAGAACACATCACGACTCCAACTAATGCCAGATTTCTGAAGAAGTATTTTGTATAAACACAAAATATTGTTCCCAGAACCAAGACTCTTACATTTGGTTCATACAGCAATGGTCCAGTATGACCTTAAACTACAACTTGGTCTAGTATGACCTTAAACTACAACTTGGTCCAGTATGACCTTAAACTACAACTTGGTCCAGTATGACCTTAAACTACAACTTGGTCCAGTATGACCTTAAACTACAACTTTGTCCAACATGACGTTAAACTGTGTCAGTTCCCTTATCGTCCAACATGACGTTAAATTGTCACATTGGTTACTAATATGTCCTACATGACACTAAACTGTATATGTCCGAGATGACATTAAACTATATTGTGTCCTAGCAACATGACATTAAACTGTGTGGCACTTTCATCGTCCAGCATGACATTAAACTATAAAAAAATCCCCAGAACTGATATCCTCATATTGGTTCACCTTAGTCTTAGCTACATGACTTTAAACTGTACAGAACCAGTTCGTCCTTGCTATATGACGTTAAACTATACAGCAATGGTCCCGTATGACTTTAAACTGCATCATCCCTGGTCCATGTATATGACCATAAACTATTTGCAAATATGTCCAGCAAGACGTTAAAATGTGACGTCCTAACTACATGACGCTAAACTGTATAAAAGTCCCTCACGTCCGGAAAGACGTTAAACTATATAATCATCAAAAGTCCAGCATGACATTAAAACTGCACAATCCCCCTTTCGTCCAATATGACGTTAAACTGTATTGTCCCCATCGTCCTAACTACATGACGCTAAACTGTACAGAAAGTCCTTGATATGTCCTACATGACATTAAACTGTGCATCGTTAAGGTTGTTATTACCTCTTGTTTCTCACACCGAGTATGACTCACGTGAGCTTAGAGCGAACATCAACCATAACACTCCCTTTGGGCCACTAACCATGTGTAAGTCCCAACAACATTTTTTTAGATCATTGTCCACAAGAACAACTTGATCATTAATTCATTCTTTAATTGAACTACACAGACTTTGATCCTTGCCCTCCAGGCTGGGTATGTAGGCAACCTCCCAAAGGTTCAAGCCCAAAAACAATCTCTTCACATCGGTTCACCACCATCTCATATGATGATTTTTTGTGAAACCACCCCTGGAATCAATATTTTTACATTGATTCACTTTCGTCCTTGTTATATGACGTTAAACTATACAACACTTTTGTCTGGTACGACAATAAACTACAATATTCTTTGATTTCCTCATTTGAGAAGGAACCATTATTAACATTGATTCTTTTTTCAATCATGGTTTTCATTTTTTCAAAAGACTACGTACATACATGGTAATGCCTAAACTTTTTATCTTAGGTTAAAACCATCATTGCACTAAAGTCCCCTTTCACCCTTCACATGTACGAACCAAATTTGTACAAAGGGTAGCTCTAGAACTACGTGGACTTGATTCCCATCCTTATGGGATACGTAGGAACATTCGAGTGTCCCTCGAATCCAGTCCCAAGTCTTTTGGGCCTAACCCCAAATTTCACTTTCAGTCCCTTGGCTGAAAAGTCCTCATGAAGACACACACTGTGTATTCATTATTATGGTCCGAATTCTATGACCCTAAACTAAGATTACTCATACTTTCGTCCTGCACGACATTAAACTACATTTCAAGAACTACGTATGGCTTGATTCTCATTCTTATGAGATACGTAGTGAAGTCCAAGTTTCAATTCAGGACCCAGCCACAACATGATTATGGTTTTCATTGACCTATGTATCTCTATATACATTGGAAAATACCCATCTTTTTGTATTATAATCCTAACCTTAAATATTTTCAGATCTTCATAACCCTTTTCATGACTTATAGTCACAAAAATGTCAAACTTCTGAGAATTCTTTTGCCTGACTATGCAGCACGTGCCCATAGGTGGCCTTGCATAAACAGTCCACATAACAGACTTGTCAGCCAAGAGATGCTATTTATTTGACCATGCAGCCAATGCCCATAGGTGGCCCTGCATGTTTTCAACCCCCTAACGGGTTTGTTAAATAATAGTAACTTCATTCTTGGGAAGAATGCCTCTTTTGTCCTTATTTGTCTTAACCGACAGTATGTAGGGATCCGCAAAAATAGCCATCCTTAACGTATTTGTCCCATATCCTTTTTCATGATCTGAAAGTATTCAAGTCTATGGTTTATTCTTCTTCCCTACGTTTGGGTCAGACCTTCGTAGGAGTGATATTCATCCAGTTCTTCGATATTCTTGTTTGGAAATATCTTCTCCATATTCAAGTACCTCTTTCCATACAACAAACTCTATGCTTTAGAAAATTTGAATCTCCATAAACTTTCACTAGCTTTTAGCACTAGGAAAGTAAATTTCTGGGAGTTCTTTTGCCTGACTATGCAGCACGTGCCCATAGGTGGCCTTGCATAAACAGTCCACATAACAGACTTGTCAGCCAAAAGATGCTATTTTATTTGACTATGCAGCCAATGCCCATAGGTGGCCCTGCATATTTCAACCCCCTAACGGGTTTTGTTAAATAATAGTAACTTCATTCTTGGAAACTACTTCTTCTAATGCTATTTAGCTCTTTTTCATATCATTCCTCAGATTCAAATATTCTTAAGCCATAGTTTACATTTTTTTTTCTTCCCTCATACTTGAGTATGGTAAATATGTTTTCAGATAAATTGTCAAGGAATTGAATCCATTTTAATCCATTTTTCGGTCAAAGCTATTTCGACCTTAAACATTAGCCCCTTTATGTCCGGCGTGCATGACTTTAAACTGCCCACACAAAAGACGAAGGAACTCTGAATAAAAGTCAAGTTCCAGCTCACTAAATATACATTTTTTTGTATGATTTAGGTAATATTGAGCAGTTAAAAGGTTAAAAGTTTGTAGGGTTATTTGTAATAATCCTAGTAAAAATCAAACTATGCTTACTAAGCCCATTGGCTTAAGTAAATTTGAAGCAGGTAATGGAAGAATGCAGGTACAAATGATTGAAGACAAAAGTGTTTTTCATTGATACACAAGAGTTAGAAGGACATCCACAGACTGGAGTCTCTTCTCTTATTTCAAGAATTACAAGAGGCTTTCAACATAACACTTCATTTGATTTACGGCATCCCGATCTTCATTAGAAACCACCTAGAATTCATTCATTCAACTGGATACAATAAGAGATGCAGTGATGCCAGCTCTTCTTGGAACAATTGTAAAAGGATGTTCTTGAGTGCGGTTTGAGAAAATTTTCTGCTGATCAAACAGTGACTCTGTTTCTGTCCAAGAGACTTGGAAGATGGATACGTGGATTTGAGAATGGAGCATTGGAAGTAAAGAGCCATTTGGAGAGAGTACTCTTTTCAGATATTTCTCTAATACCATGTTTGTCTTCTCTCCACCAACCGGCAATGGAAAACATTTCAGCCCATGGATTTGCCATTTTCATATCTGCAAAGGAATGACATGGAGGAAGAATTTGAAAGTTCACACCATTGTTGTTACTCTTAATGCACAGCATAACCGAAATACAGAAGTAGCAGTGCAGCTGCATCTCAGGTGTATAATTGTTTGCATTTGGAACATTGACTCCTTGCAGATGACCATGAACACACAGAAGCAGATGGATGCTCTGTGAAAAAATAGGATGATATTTCTTCAAGTACTTAGCCAAATCTGGGAGAGTGCTGTCGCAGATATCATAATAATCATGGCCAATAATGTTCATCATGTCATCAATCCGCTTGCTAGCCAGTTCATCAGCCGTTCCAATTCCCTTGGGAACCATTGAATCTGCACAAAAGTTGAACAAATTAAACTCTTAAATGGGTTTATTTTTTTCATAAAATTTGTGAAAGAATTCGGGAAAAATGGCTAAGGCATTAAGGCGCGCAAGTATGGAGATGTCGCGCAAGTGTCTTGTGTACCGCGCTAGTTTTTGACGCGCAAGTATAAACCGCGCAAGTACAAATACCTTTACAGTGGCGCGACATCGAGGAAAACCCTAGAAAACAGAGCAACATGCGCGGTCAAAGTGACCTGCGCAGCGAGAGCTCGAGAAGGGATGATGTCCGGAAATCCGGATACTTGTACGGAGGTGAGGCCGTATATTTATAGGTCAGGGGGCCTATCTGCGCGCCGCACCCAGAGCGCTCAAAGCCTGCGCGACGCAGACTTGCGCGCCACCCACTGACGCTGAAAGACTTGCGCGCCCTCCCTTTTCCTTTGGAGGGATTCGATTTCCTCAGAGTCAAATCCTCATTTCTCTCCGGATCCAACTCTGAGGGGGGACTTTTGTTGACGCTCCTTTCGTCACAGAATCTAAAGATCGGAAAAGGGAATATCTGAGCTCAAAGTGATTAATCCTTTTAAGAAACATCAAAAATCGACAAAGGGATAAAAAAGGAGAACATTGCCCATATATCGCGCAAGTTCCCTCTTGGTCGCGCAAGTACACTTGCGCGCCGCCTCAATACTTGCGCGACTCCTCATGTTCATGCAAGGGACTTGCGCGACATATGTGGTAACCGCCTGGTAACCGCCCAGTAACCGCCCGGGGTCTTCTTTTGCCTATAAATAGACCCTGTGGGCCCCCCATTCAAGGAGGATCTTTTTCCAGAAACTCGGATTGAAGCTCCCGACGCCCAAGTCTCTTCTCAAAGCTTCCGGAACACTTCTAAGGTAATTTCTTACCTAGAACGGAAGATCTAAAGAGAAAAAGGAAGGCCTAAGTGTTGAAACTTATCAAACAATTGCGCGCCTACTTAATTCCTGCAATATAACTTGCGCGCCCCTCTTCTGGAAGAACCTCAAGAGGATGGTAAAGGGTTTAATAAAGAGTCGCTCAAGCATTTCAATACTGGTTGAAAATCGTGCAAGTACCCCTAATGTCGCGCAAGTATACTTGCGCGACCAATACTTGCGCGCCGCCGCAGGACTTGCGCGCCTTTCAAGACTTGCGCGCCCCTATCTTTTTGGGTGCCCATCTTGCCCATTTTTACCCCTCTTAAGCCATTTCACCCTTCCTATTCAAGATTCAGTCTTCAAGATACTCTTCAAAGCCATTTATGGCATGATTTCTTGATTTGACATCCTTATCTGAAAGGAAATCTATGAAATATCTCTCAAAACCTAGTGATTTAAACATCTTTATGTCACCAAAGATTGATAGTTCATTCATTTCAACCTCATCCTTTAAGATGAGAGAATCTTAACCTGGGTCTCCTTTTCAGGAATAAGACTCAGTCATAACCTTGGGCTTCCTTTTCAGGAGTAAGCCCCAAGTCCCCTAACCTAGGCTTCCTTCTCAGGAATAAGTCCTAGTCATAAATCTTGGGCATCTTTCTTAAAGAATAAGCCCCAATCAAGTCCTTTAATCTTGGGCATCCTCCTCAGGAGTAAGCCCCAAACCTTAATCCCTAACCTGGGTCTCCTTTTCAGGAATAAGACTCAGTCATAACCTTGGGCTTCCTTTTCAGGAGTAAGCCCCAAGTCTCTTAAAATTTCTCTTAACCAGTCATAAATTACCTTTGATTTGGGTTTCCTTTTCAGGAATAAAACCCAATCATAAGTCCCCTCCTAACTTGGGCATCCTCCTTAGGAGTAAGCCCCAAGATTAGAGTATTCAAATCTCCATGAAGCACATATAACTTTGTGGACCCTGTTCTTGGATTTTCTCCCTAAAAGTAAATCCTAAACCTTCGTCTATCTGGGCAGTCATCTATACATAAGCCCCAAAACAAATTCTTATGATTGCATCTTTTATGGCACAATTGTCTAAATTTTACCAATACCTCTTGTTTCTCACACCGAGCATGACTCACGTGAGCTTAGAGTGTAAAAGTAATTATGACATTCATCTTTGAGCCATCAATCATAAAACATCATATCCCATTCCTCGAACTACATGGGTTCTGATTCCTTTTTCAAAACAAAGGATACGTAGGTAGCCCATTTATGGGTTCGATCCCAACATTGAAATAATCTCTGTCCTTCTGAATGACGATAAACTTCAAGTGCCCCACTGAGTGGCTTTAAAACCAGCCTGGTCATCAAAATGACCAAGAGACTTTTATATAAATGTTTTGAAGGATAC
The DNA here is from genome assembly GCA_963277665.1 of Viscum album. Taxonomy (NCBI): domain Eukaryota; kingdom Viridiplantae; phylum Streptophyta; class Magnoliopsida; order Santalales; family Viscaceae; genus Viscum; species Viscum album. The sequence goes on from OY728140.1 coordinate 73,372,980, forward strand.
CATTGACCAAGAATCTATAAACAAATATAGATGATTCTATATTGATGAAGAACCTCGAATACATATAAAAGATTCTCTAAATATCTTGCATATTTAATCATTGATTGTTAAAACTAAAGGAAAGCTCATTTCAAACTTGGTAATGTAATAAGGATTCACGAACTTAACTTAAATCTATAGAGAGAGTCCCGGAGTAGACAATAATTCCCCTCAAAAAGGTGTGATGAGTCCGACCTCCCATCCTCTCGACCAATGCAAATTCCTAAGCCTCATTAGCCCACAAGCTAATGAGCGCCTGCCTTTGGAAAGTAGGTCCAAACGGATGTGGAATCATTGGATATTTCCGGTTCTACGAACAAACCCGTTAGAAACCGATCGGAACATTTGAATATCCCGTCCAGGAGGTCATCCCCAGATTCCGCGCGAAACATTATCTTACCCATACAAATAATAATGTATTGAATAACAATTACACCACGACGTGGAGACGGTAAGCCGTACGTACGCACGTATGGTGACATTTCATCCAAGGGATGGATATAATATTGAATATGGTTGTAAAATATTTATAATAACATCCAAATATATATAAGATACTGGATTTATTATTTTAGAATGGAAATAACAAAGAAAGAATAAGTGGAAGAAGAAAGAAACTTGAAAGAGGGTGGTGAAAACATTGCATCTTCTTCAGGTTCTTCCAATTGATTTGATCAAAAGGGCTCCTTAGGTTGGCTTTATGATCAAAATAAGGCCTCTAGTTTCAATTTTGGGAAGATGAGAGGATATTTGGGAAGGGGTTGGCCGAGCCAAAAGGCTTTGAAGGTGTGAAATTGAGAGAAGGGAGAGTGCCCCTTTATAAGAGGGGTGAGGGGCACATTAGGAAAAGATTAAAATATTATTTTATAAAAATTCATATTCGGTTTATAATGGCTAAAAATTAATTTATTTATATTCTAAGGTGGGTATGGGTCTAAACCTAATCAGCCAATAGGTTTTAGACTGGTTTGTGTCACTATATTAACCTTATCATTTATATTTAACCCTTAGTTAAATAGTTTGACTTTTACCATGTCTCTTTGTATTTTTATATTATATGGTTAATAAACATACTATATACTTCCAATTGAATCCCTAGTAGTTCATTAATGAAACACCTATAATTATATAAGTCTTTTGGCTGAACCTTAGATTTTTAGGAATTGAATATCAATTAATAATATAATATTTGTTTTAAAAACTCTTTTATGTCAATTTTGAAAATATTTAGAATTTTATTTTTTAAAAACTTATAACAGCATGATTACTTAGAAAAAAGTTAATTAAATCAATCCTAACATGTAATATTATCCTATAAAATTAGTTTAATTCATAAAAATTCTCAAATTACATTAATTTGTGTATTTATAATATCAATTATCTTAATATTTCATTAATATGGTAATTACGGCATCATCATTGTGTCATAAATAAATTAAATTATTGAATGTCTAAAAATTATAAATAAAATACAATTATGTAGGAACTATTTTTATATTTCTAATTAATATTTATAGTTTAATTTATCTTATTTATAACCATATATTAAAAATGTTTTAGTTATTAAACTTTGATTTTAGCTCTTTTAACTCTTCTTTGAATTAAATAATAATAAATGTCCTAATCTAATCCAAGTAGACCTAAATGATAATATTTTATTCCTAAGGTTGTTTTTAGTCGAGATAAACTTGTCCAATAGAATTAGGACATGTGTTAGGGTAATATTAATATCATTTTTACCCGTAATTACACTATTTACTTTTAACCATGGTAAATAAAAGTAAAAGTTACTATTCATCAAAAATTATTTTCATCTCATTTAACCACATTTTACTTACCGATATCAACCGTGTCTCTTGAATTTTTTAAATTTCACTCATAGAAGTGGTAAAATTTTGTTTTATGGGAATTTGTAAATTCTAATAGGAGATGGGTAAAAGACGGTGAAAAGTTCTATATTAAATTTTATATATCTAAAATTATTATAAACCGACTCCAATGAATTACATTGAATTTATATAGGTATTATGTATCTAATTTGACCTAAAATAAATTTAAATAAAATAAATAATTATTTAAATAAAAATTCGGTTTTAAATGATAACTCAGTGTTGTTTCACTATTCATCAAAAATTGAAAGTTTTCAGAAAAATACCAAAAATTCACTCAAAGATATTTTCAATATTCTGAATCCAAAAATGAAGTCCATTTTATCAAATTCAAAACATATAATTTTCATTTATTAATTTAAAACCAATTCCCGTTTTCAAAACCAAAAGGTGTGTTTTTAGGAAATAATAACTATCAAAATATTGACACTTGTTTATGTCCAATTTCAAAGTGAAATTACTTAAAATTACCATCATTGGATTAAATGGTAAAAATATAATATAATTATACTTATAAACTATTAAAATGTATAATTAAACACTATAGATTATTATGATTAAAAAAGTTGTTTTCAGTTAAAATATAGTATTTTTCACCATTCACCCGATTATGAAAGTTATCAGAAAACACCAAAAGTTTATTGAATCTAAATTATTATGTCCCGATTCAAAATAATAAGTTTATTTTGTAAAATTGAATATATAAAAGTTACAAATATTGGATTTAAAAAGCGTTCGCCATTAAAAGGTGGTAAATTTTCATTTTTTGAAAAATATTTCTTTTATCTGAAAAAAAATGTAGTTGTTCTTAAATTATGTCTAAGAAACTAATAATATGGATCCTAAAATTATAAGGATTATATAAAGTTCAAAATTTAGTTAATATTATTCATAACTTCTTTTGAACGGCTAGTTTGGTAAGTCGTGGTTCGTTTGAACTCGGTGTTGCAAGTAGTGCAAGTTATTTAATTACTTTGAAGAAATAACGTACTATGAAATTTTGGGGTGTTAAAATAAATATGATTAAATGGTTGTATATATAGATTTATGATAAATGGTTCATGGGTATTTTAAATGAAAATTTTGTATATTATATTATCAAAATCATTTGATTTGTAATGAGAAAATGATTTTTTTTCTTAAATTAGATTCAAATTTAAGATATGTTGATTATGAAAATTTTGACATTGAAAATAATTTTCAGAATGATGATGATTAATTTTAGAAATAATTTAATGTTTTTAGTATTGGGAACTCCATGGTTAGAAATAACTATGTGACAAGGTTATAAATAACCATTGTTGTGGTAGAAAGACCTATATAAATTCATTTGGGTTAGTGAAAATTCTTTGTTAGTTCAATATGAAAATAGTTGGTTTTATTTACAGATGGAATCAATATTAATAAATTTATTATTTTTCAAAATTCATTTAATTTGGGATTTATAGATTATTTGGTAAAACATATTGGTATTTGGTATGCTTTGAAGTATGGATCCACTGAAAAAACATGTTGAATTCAGTATGATCACTAAAAAAGAATTTATAAAATTTTACTATATAAACTCATTATTTTTATTCTAAATTGAGACTATTTTATGTTTTTTAATGGATCATAAATGGAAATGCATGGGCTGATTCATGGGCATCAGACTGATTAAATTACCACTCACCTTACCAAACCATCAACCTGAGCATTTGATCTTTGTTTTACATGATGGAAGAAAATGAAATTCCACCCTGTCAATTAGTGAAAGGTCATAATATATTTTTTTATAAATGGATGTGAAGGTGTTCAGTAATGTATTTTAGAACAATATGGGATTTTTTATGGATAAATTTTGGTCTTTTACATAGGTTATGATTTTTCTCTTTATCGTTTTATTTTCCACTCCATCATTCGTACTAGTTTTCATTAAAAGATATATTTAAAGACGCATTTTTATATTAAATAAAGTTGTATTCTCATTGAAATTTTGTTTTTAATATTTATCTGTGATTAAATCATTCCCCCAATGAATTTTTATTATCCGTCGGAACAAGTTTCTAGCTGTTTACAATCATAGAACAAACATGAATAAATGTTTCTGCCCAACATGGGTTTTAAGTCTTGGGTTATTTAGGTTGAGTTGTTACAAACCTTTATTCATAGAAGAGGTTTCTAAGACATGTAAAGTACTACTATTTTAGTATATATTTTTATTTAATGAAATGGTATTTTTAATAGATTTGTTTGAATGAAACATTGATCCTTTATGAACTGTGATTCATTTTATAAAGATAAAATCATATGTACTCAGTGTCACCATTGTAATGAATCCATGAAATTAGTGGATAAAAATATAAGTAACTATATTCTAAATATTATATATATATATATATTATATAAGGGTAATTTTTTATTCTGATCCCTTGATTAAATTTAATTAACGTAGCTAAATAATTAACGATATCATTTATGCTTCAAAATGTATTTTACTAGGAATTCCCATTTTAGGTGATATGAATTTTTAATTTTGGAAAATAATATATTATGGTTTAATGATGATAAATTACATTATTAATTGTAAAAATAGATTAACGTTAACTTAATTAATAATTTATAATAAATTAGAACAAAAGCAATCAATATTTAATGATCGATTTTCATATAAAATGGTTGTCCATTATATTGTATATTTCCATTTAAAAATTATATTCACAAATATTAAAATTTGAATTTGAAAAAATGATTTTCATTTTTTGTATTCAACGTTACAGTATTCACTTAAGATTTTTTGGGATTTTTAGAATATTTATTTTTTGGTTAATAGTAAAAAAAATATCTTTTTTAAAAATATCGTGAGTTTTATGATATCATTAGGGTATAAGAAAAAAAATTAAAATTCAAGAAACCTTTTTCATAAATAAATATTGTTTTATAAGTATAATATTGAATTTAAATATATAAATAATTAATTAAAAATTGTATTAGAAATCATATAATTCAATTTATATTTTTTTCAAAAACATTTTTATGCGGTATTTATTTATTATTTTAAAATAAATTTTATTACAATTAATATTTAGTATTATGATATTATTTTAAAATTTAGAATTATAATTATAATATTAGCTAATAAATTTATTTTTATTTTTAGTTATAAAAATAAGTTACCAAGTGTAAAAAAAAATATTGTGGTTAAAGTATATTGTGGTTAAAGGTAAAAACTGAAGATAAAATATATAAAATCATTTTAAAGGAAAAACCATGAATGTGAAAAAGTGTATTATAAAACAAAACACATCACATATGTATTTCATTACCACTTTTTGAGCTAATTTCCTTGGATAATTCACCCCTATTACAGAAGTTCCACTCCTCTCACCAATAAAATGATACTTTCATCACCCCACATCTCATCACACAAAAATAACATTTTTTAAACAATAATATACCAAAATTGCTCCTAAAAACTCCCAAAAACATCCTAGAGGTTCTAGTACTCTCAAAATACAACCCATAAAAGTCTCAATCTATTTTGTAATGTTATTATTCCAAGGGGTAAGGTAAAAATTCTCAAATCACTCCTTTCTATTTCTATTTATTTAAGAATTATCCTTGTACATGAAAGTAAATTATACCATAATAATATAATAACATTAGTATCTTTATAGTATTTAAATTTCATTTTTTATAGAATAATAATTATCTACCTTCCTCCATTCTCCTTAGAATAATTAAAACACCATCCATACGTACATGAAGACTATAACCTCTATGAATGAAATTTTGGTTTTTCATAACCAACTTACATGGATTTTTATAATTGTGTGTTTATAAATAAATATTTTATATATAACATGTTTAAGATTCTTAAAAGGTAATTTTTTTTATAAATTTCTCTTTTTCTATTGAAAATGTAAACGTAATCAGTGTGTATATAAAGACTACCACCTTTATAGAGTGAAAAAAAATTAATTATAAACTTACATGTGTGGTTCTAAAAAAATTGATGAATATATATGATTTAAAGGATAAATATCTATCCTAAATATGGTTTAGAAAGTATGAAAACAAAATCTATGATCATTATGAAGTAATCTGTTGATATCATTAGATTACGTAAAACAATATCATCATAGATCTTGTTTGCTCAAAACATTCCCATAATTCCCATAAAATTAACTTCATATTTGTAAATCATTGAAAAAATTGATTTCATTATATTTTATAATAATATAATTATTAAATTATTACAAAATAATGTGGTTTAATGTCACCATTATGAAACCAGTATGAAACAATATAAATTGCACCAGCTGATAATGAAAATAATTGATAACTAACTTATAAATGTATAATAAATGATTACAAAAAAGATAAAAATTGTTATATAAATTAATAATGTTGCTAAATGATTTATTAAGATAGTTTTTTATTATATATAAGTTTAATTTTATTTCATTGATGTCAAGAATTATGGTAACGGTTTTCTCACCTCACTTTTCTTTTTTTGAGACTTAGGTCATATTCTCCACTTATTTTATATTATGGGGTGTATATACTTACTTATGGATAAATTTATGATATATATATAAATTAAATGTATTTTAAAATACATATCAATTTTTATATTCAATGGTATCTTGATCCAAGAGATTCCAAAATTATAAGGGGTTCCCCATGTCAAACTTCCTTCTTTAAGATATGCTTCATTTTCACCACTTATTTTATTCTGTAGTGTATATACTATCCATGGATATACTTTTAATATAATTATAATTTAATTAAAGGGAATAAATAATCCATACTATTTTTCCATTTTGGGGTTTTTTATTTTAATTTTAATGAAGTTATAAGGGTTTCATTTCAATCTCATTTTAAATCGATATTGTTATGAATAAATTTTTATCAAGGGAAATATTTTGCACATTATCTATAAAAATGAAATCATTACCTTTCCCTATCATTATTATTGAAGTTTTATATTTTCTATCTCACTTCCATTTCCCTTGGTATGTGAATTTTCCAATGTGATGTTTGTGAGAGAAACCAGCCTTGCCTCTTATTTTTAGTTGAGTATATTCCACCTCTATATCAATATTCATTAGATAATTTCATATATGTCCTTGTATATGGTTCAATGATTAATTTTTTTCGGTTTATAATATTTCTAATTTATTTACAAATGTTTAAAATAAATCTTTTAATTTTTTCCATGTGGTTTGTTTTTTCATAAGTCTTAAAAGAAATTTTTTATATTTTCCCTTTCAACATAGTCTTTTACAGCAATTCTTCCCCAAAAATCTTTCTAATCATGTTTTGAAATGGTTTTCCTAATTATTATAATTTACTAAATATTTTTTAAAGAGAAGTAAATATTGTTATATTTTTCAATAGGGATAGTTTTATTTTAAAAAACAAATTCTTGATTTTAAATGAATTTTAAAGGCATGTATTCTTAAGAAATAAGTACCTAGTGTTTTTATGTGTTCTTAACGAATTTTTTTAATGAATATTTATTTTATAGATTTTTTTTTGAAAAAAATGGTTTTATGGTTAATTTTTTTTAAAAATATCAACATCAATTATTTAATTTTAAATAAATAATATTTATATAGTTATCAAGCATTTGAAAAAAGGTATATTCCTACATTAATTTCAATGTTAATTGTGTAATAATATTAAAAATGGTTTTTATATCTATATCAACATACTCTGACATTATTTCTCTTATATTTGGGATATTTTTTTATGATACCTTCCACCTAATTTATTTGGATTGATTATGAAATGTTATATGGGAGTTTTCAGGAAACATACCTCTTTTACATGGGTTAGTTAAGTGATGTTGGAAATATGAAGGCTTTCATGTTCTCTTAGAATTCATATTTATAGTTTTTGTTATTTAATGGGCGGTACAAGAATTTTATAGACCTAAAATGAATTAGTTAATGTTTTATACTTCATGAGACAAATATATTGATCATGAACTTGATGTAGTTAGATATGTTCAAAATATTGAGTGTGAACATGATACAGTCTCCTACATTCATAGGATTGAGTGCGGACACGATGCGGTTAGCTATATTCACACGATTGAGAATTATCATGTTGTGGTTAGATATGTTCCAAATATTTTGTGTAGAAATAATGTGATTATATATGTTCAAAATATTGAGTGGGTACATGATGTGATTATCTATGTTTATAAGATTACGTGTGGACTTGATGTGGTTTCCTGTGTTCACAAGATTTAGTGTGAACATGATGTTATTAGCTATGTACAAAATATTGACTATGGACATGGTATGTCTAGATACATTCACAAGATTGAGCATGGATGTGATGTGTTTCTCTATATTTACATGATTATGGATCGACACAATTTTCTTATCTATGTTTATGAGATTGAGTGTGAAATAGATGTGGTTATCTATGTTCATAAGATTGAGCAAGGAATCTATGTGGTTATCTTTGTTCACACTATTATGATTTACTATAATAATTTTTATTACACACTTTTATGTTTGGTTCCTATGTTATTCTCCAAGGATGGTGTTTATATTCTCAAGTTTCTACAATCTTATTCTATGATATATGTTTGGTTATTTTAGACTACATGGTTTTCTTTTATGACTCATGGAAAACTAAAATTAATCAATGTTTCTTTTAATAATATATTTCTCTCATGTTCATGCTTTATCATATACTTAGTATGTAACTTTTGATGAACTATTCATAAATTTATACCTTACATAGCATTTTAGCTAACCCATTTCATATATTTACCATTCCCCATGTTATGAAGATGAGTATAACCTATGAGGTGTCTAAAATGGGATCTATTAAATTGTCATTATGGAGAAATATTCCCATGTATTGTAAAATAAGTTTTTTTATGTATGTAATATATAAAGATAGTAAGCCTAATAGTTCTCAAAATTTTGTGAGATTATTATGAGATGTAATATTAATGTAAAATATATACAAGTTTAGTTTGGGTTATCTAACTCAGTATCAAAGCTAGTATGTGAAGTATATTTTATTCTCTAGGCTTTTAAGTGGGGAATGTGGAACCATAGTGGGTAAAAAATAGAGGTCAGGTTATTTTTGGGGATTAGTTTTTTATTTTTAGTGATTGTGATTAGAGGTAATTAGTGGAAGCCCTAGAATTTTAGGTATATGATAACATCTTAATATTTTTCTAATGCTAAGATTGTGTGGTTTCATAGAATTGAAATCCCAGTTTTGATGAAAAAAATAAGAAGTAGGCTCTGTTATGGATGCACCTAGGGATAATGACCATTAAATGTTGTTTGATTACTAACTTGATATTTAATTGATACATGAAAAGTGAGCCTAAAAACACACCTAGTTTAACATTCCTAGGGGATATAATTGGGTTAATTTAAATTTTATTTAGAAACCATTATGAATGATTTAAAATTAAATTGGTGATATAATATTTATAGATTTTTGTTTGTGAATCAAATAACAATATGACCATAGACAAATTAGGATAAACTACAGGATTTATATATTGATCAAATTAAATAATAGTTGAACATAAATTATCATATGATTATGTAAAGGTGTAATAATATAATAATCCTTAGGATTTATTTTTCATATTCCTGTGATAATTTAATTAGTTTATATTGGGTATTATCGAAACCATTTTGTTTTTAGTGCTTGGTTAAGTAAAAGATCATAAAAATAAAGCTGTAAAGTGTATGTCTCTTGAAACATTTATGTGACATCACAAAATAATGAATTATAATTGTAAAAAATATTTGTGAAAAAATAAAATCTAAATATATTTATTTAATGAAGGGATATATGATATTCCTAGTCTTATAGAGGAAAGTGAAGTCGATAAACCATTTGAAATTATATCATCAACCATTTATATCTTCTGGATACCTATAGATATTGGAACTATATAGTTATAATTAAAATTTTAACTTTTAAATTTAACTAAGGGAATCAAATATAAAGATAAGTATTTTAATATATATTTCCCTTTAATTACATATTAGTTTTAATATATTTTTCATCATATAACACTAAACCAAAACAAACAATGATACAGTTTATTAAGAAGAAATTATAAGTATTAAGTGTGACCATTGTAATATAATCATTGAATTAGTAGGTGGAAATGTAAGAAATAAAATTTCAAAATATTTTTTGGAATAAATTGAAAATTTAATTTTTAATACCAATTAATTTATAAAAATCAATTAGTGTAGTTAAATACCTAATATGATCATTTTATGCTTAAAATGTGTTTTCCTAAAAATTATCTTTTTATATAATAGGAATTTTCATTTTAAGAAGCTAAATAATTCATATTTTAATGATAAAATATATATTTCAGATGTGAATAATTTATTAACAATAATGTAATTATTTAATTATAGGAAATAATAATAATAGTAGTTAATATTTAAACATTTGTTTTCCTATAAAATAGTTTTTTATTATATTATATATTTCCTTTTAAAATTTAAATTACAAAATAATAGGATTTTAATTTTGAATAATTGATTTCATTTTTGGATTCATCAATGAAATATTATATGAGGATGAATTTTTAGGGTTTTTCAGAAAATTTATATTTTTATGTAAACAATGAAAAATATTGTTTTACGAATACCATTAATTTACTCACACCATTAGGGTATTAACATAAATTAAACGTCATGAAACATTTTTCATGATCAAAAATATATTTTATAATTAAAATAATACAGTTAAAAATATTAATTTTAATTTATAAACCTATTTTTTGAGATTTTAGAACTTATGATATATTTTTTAAAATACTTTTGATGAATTATATATTTGTTATTTTAAAATTAATTTTTATCCCTCTATAAATATAATTATATTAAATTATTTAAATATTTTTAGTCATAATTTAAAAATTATCTATTAAGAGTAATTAAATTTTTATTTGTAAAAATAAGTTACCATGGGTAAGAAAACTTACTCTGGTAAAAGTGAAAACTATGGAGGAAAAGGATAAAATTTCCCAAACCTTATCTATATGTGTGTGGATAATATTTTCTTCAATAAAAAATCCTCCCCACTCTATTATTTCACACTTTTGAAGAATCTTTCCTTGAATAATGAACATATTATTACAAAAATCCATTCCTCTCACAAATAAATGGAGACTTTCACCACCCCAATTCTCCTCACACCAAAAGTATATAAATTTGACCAAAATCTTCCAATATCTCTACCCAACATTAATAGACACATCCTATACGTTATGGTCCTCTCAAGAGACAACTCTTTAAATTCTTAATCCACGTTGCAAAGGAGCTATTCAAGGGAGTAAGGGAAAATCCTAAATCATTGGTTATAACTTATATATCTTTAATTATTCTCCTTATTCATAAAATTATTTTATAATATATTAAATTAATAATATATTTATCATTAGTATACTTAAATGTTACAATGTTGAAGGAAAAATTAGCATCTACCTTTATATCATCTCTTTAAAAGAATGAAAATGACATCCATTTGTATATACGAACTATCGCTTTCTTGAACAACATGTTTTATTTTTCATCACCATATTACATTGATATTTATAAAAGTGTATTTAATAAATAAATTTAAAATTAATAACATGTTCAGGATTCGTAAAATTTAAAATCATTTTTTACCTTCTTCTCGTTCTAGGTAAAATGAATACGACATCCGGGTTACTTATAGACTAAAACCTCTATAGAATTACATATTTAATTTTTCATAATAGAATTAAACATATGGTTATAAAACATTTTTTATTAATATATTTGTTATTAAGTATTCTTATATATCATTAATATTTTTTTAAAATTATAAAAAATTATTTATGATAATTACGTATAAATATATTGATTTCTGTAAATTACATGAAAGAAGATCTTCATGGATCTTGTTATCTCAAGTAATGCCCATAGGTCCCATAAAATGTAATTGGGGGTTTATGAATCAATAAAAAAGAAATTTAAATATATTTTATAATCTGGGAATCAAGAAATTGATGTTAAACAGTTATATTTGACATCTCCATTATGAATCAAGTGTGAAAATATCAGCATTACAACATCTGATAAAGAGATTAAGCATTGAATAACTAATGAATATATATTAAATAATTATAACCAAATTTAATGAAGGTTTATGATATTAATAATTTAATTAAATTATTTATTAATATATTTATATTTATTATAATGGAGTTTTAACTAATTTTGTGGAAGATGAGAAATATGGTATGGTATTTCTCATCTTACTTTTCTTTCTTTTGTAAAATTTTCATATTGACCACTTGTTTTATATTGTATGTTGTAGATAACTATTAATTGCTTGTGTGATTGCATAGTATATTCGATTACTGGTTTTTCATTCAATAAGAGATTAGTATTTATAACAATTGATAAGAAATAATAATGTTGAATAATTTTTATTTAGAAAGTAATAGTGTATGATAATGTAATAGGAGTGCATCAAAATAGCTTAGAATGTATGTTTTATATTGCATCAGTCCCTTAACAAAAATTTGGCCCAAAAATAGTCTTTGATATGAACTGCTTTTCATGGGGAGGTTACTGATAATGGAGATAAAAAAAAGAAATCTTAAAAAAAAATATTAACATAGGATTAAATTATAAAAGTATCGACATCCTCTACGCTGATATGTAATTAAATCCAAATAATATTCAAAATTAACAAAATCTTGTAACTCCTCTTCTTCCTCTATTTTTTCAAGAACACGGAAGCTTCAGAATCTCAAATAAAATAAAGAAGAGAACGGCCATCGAATCTGATTTTATGAAAAGAAAATGTTACCAAAGTTCAACACACACGTATGAGTAAACATGAAACATAAACACACAGAGTAGGAAAACCTAAAAATAAAGTTGCACACTATTCAATAAAAATATTCTACTTGTTATTCCAAGGTATCCTGTAATGGAAAATAAAAAAATAGGAATAATTGCACTAAAATAACATCTTTCCTTTTAATAAAAAAATGTGAATGAACCAAGTCATAATGAAAAAGATGAAAAATGTGAGTTTATCCAATCTAATCCCCCTAAAGAAATTAGTTTATAGTCACTAAAACATAATTCTCAACCATATAGACAAGAAATAAAATACATGCTGTAATAGATAATATTTTTGCTACAATCATAGTATTAGGGTTCTGAGATTAACTAGGATTTGATGCAGGCCAGAAAATTTAAATTAAAATATGACTAGATATAAAGAGAACATAAGAAGAATAATAAAAAAGAGAAGCGTTAGAAGGCATAGGATAAGGGAAAGGAGAAGTATGAAAGGAGGAAAAATAAAGAGTATTGTTTCTAGAGTTGTTACCAAAGAAAACCATAAATGATGAATTAATTGAAAAAAAGATTACTTTTTAATACCCAGAACAATGGATCCTATTAGTCTGACACAGTTACCCCATGACAAAGATAGATACAACTCAATGTTGAATAGAATGATCATAGATAACTCAATATGACTTGAAAGATAAATATAGATATAGAAAAACCACAACAAACCGCAATAGAGATAAATGATATGGAATTCATAACAGAGTTAATAAGTATATGAAATTACAGAGGAATAAGTATTTAACTGAATCAATATAAATGTTGATTATAGATAACTGAGTATTTCACCTATGATACAAAGAGTAATGATACAAAAATCATGATAGAGTTAATAAATATATGAAATTAAGGAGGATGAAGTATTTAACTGAATCAATAGAAATTCAAATTATAGAGAACTGGGTATTCACTTGAGATGGTAAGAGTTATATAAACTGAAAAGTGAAACTCATTATAGAGAGGAAAAATATCAGGTTGGTTAAAATATAAAGGTTTAAACATCCAAAATAAATTGAAGCAGATGTTCAAATCTCATGTGTTCTTCCATGAAATATCAACTAAAGCTACAATATGAAAATCACTACGCAAATATGATTATATTTGGATGGGAAATTTATGAATCTGAATATAACAGTACACAATTAAAGGAATTTTTCAGTGAGATGTCATGCTACATAAAGATGAACGCTCTCACATACCATTTAAGAGATCCCTCTTAATTTCCATGCAGATACACCAATAACCACCCCTTAAGATGAACGCACTCACATACCTTTCAAAGTTGTGACTGTAGGACCCTTAAAAACAAAGTTTATAAAACTGAGGCTCCCTCAGCTTCTCATATGGGAGACCTGTGAACCCACCAAAGTCATTCCAAATCCCTTGTGACATTTCTAATTCAACAAATAAGTGTGAAAATGACTTCTCATGATGACTTTGTCTCCAATTTCATCTGGATGCAAGGTAAATGTATTTAAATTGAAGGCACCCATCAGTGGTTAATGGATTGTTTTATATTATCCAGATAAAGAAGTTGTATTTTTTAGGATATATTTACACTAAAGAGTATGAATCGGTTATCCAGCTCGGTTGGGTGAGAAATCTAACATTGATACTTCCTTCTAAAAACTATTCCTATTTATGATCCTAAAAATATACATGTATCGGGATCATGAGAGATATCAATGATATTGAAGAGCTTTCATCATTCCTCATTCAAGACAACATAGGAGAAAATCATGTGTTATTTCATTAAACTGAATGTCGTATTCGACTTAAGGAAACCCTGAAACCCAATGGTATAGAATACACATATCTCACTCGAATAAATCTCAAGCAGAAACTAATCAGGACCCTCCCTTGTATGCATCATCATATGTTCCAAGAACATGCCACCATGAGTTTAGAATAGACCACCTATACCTGGAGGTGTGATTGGTTTGAAACATTATCCATCTAGAGATCTTCATAATCTTGTCGAACCTCCTACTCCCCACCATCATCATGAGTTATATCTACATGAAAAATATATTAGAGAAGATGATAACCATCGTTATCATGAGTTATATCTAAGAATTTCAGTAAAATAGTTTTGAAAATGTTAGTTTTTGTATGCTGAATAGCATATCACACCTGTTATTCATGAATTTATCAGATGTACAATTACATTTATTAGTAATTCCTACTATTGTAGAATGGGTTGATCATTCTATATTAGTTGAATATTTATTCTGTACCAAGAATTTATAGCTGAAATAGAAAAACTAATAGTACTAAATTATATGCTTAGATTGAGAATTATAATTATAATTTTTCTATTCAAAAGATTCATAAAAAATACCAGTCCATTAAGAGCATACTTTTGTAACTGGGTAGACGAATGCTGCATGGTTGATTTTATAGAAACAACATCAATAGTACCACATCAACAAAATCCATTGCTTTTATGCTCCCAAAAAATATGCATAAAAATATATTTAAATTTCATTTAAATATATGATTCAAAAAATTTAAAACTATGGTATGTGGTTATGTTCGAATTTGTTGTCATAATTATTGAAATGAATTTCAGTATCTATGTCAAAGAGTGATTTATAAGTGTTTTTTCTAGATGAACGATGATAGTTTATAATGTTTTAATATGATATTTCAATAGATAATATAACCCTTTTCAACATGAACGTATTTTAAATTAGAGGAAATCCAACGTCATTGTTATCCTTTATATATATTGAATAAAAATATTTCTTTATTTCAAGTGGGATTATATTGAAATAATGTAAACCATTATATATTTGCACCTACTTCAAAGCATATGTCATTTGTGTAGCTGTTTTTATAATTCAAATAACATTATTATCAAATAGAACATATAAAATTGAGTCTTTGTGATCACTCACCATCGGTTGTACTCTATATCCATTGGATTCAAAAATTATGTTGACAACGGTGTATGTCAAGTAATAAATTCGAGGAACAAATTAAAAGAGAAATTTGTATGAGTTATAGAAAAGAGGAAATGTAAACAATATAGTAGTGAACATAGGAGATAAATTTCAATTGTGACACCAACCTTTATGAGGACATACCTATATATTCAGTGGACGCCATCAAATATTTAATATGTAACAGTTGTATATTCAGTGGACCCCAAAAAATATCAATATTTGAGTCATAAGATGTATCTAAAAAAATAGATGCAAGTATAGAAATGAAAAATTTAATAAACGGTTTCAATGAAAAAAAATATTGTGAATATAGTATTCAAATACATTTGGTTCCACTTGAAGAGGA
Source organism: Viscum album (assembly GCA_963277665.1). Classification (NCBI taxonomy): domain Eukaryota; kingdom Viridiplantae; phylum Streptophyta; class Magnoliopsida; order Santalales; family Viscaceae; genus Viscum; species Viscum album. The sequence goes on from OY728140.1 coordinate 73,389,094, forward strand.
TGTGTTGAAAAAACAAATTGTTTGAATATTTCACTTAGAGTTGTAGTACAACCAGTTTCATGGATGTGGTACTTCCAAAATATAAAAGTAAATATGATGATATAAAATAAGGGGAAGTGAGAGAAAGGGTTTGGATTAGGGGATTCAACCATATCATGATCGGCTCTAAATGTTTTATAGACATATATAAAATTCTAAACAAAAATTTGAAGAGAGTAAATTTGTACAAAATATGATAAAAATAATTCGTCTCTCTACCCCTATTAATCAACATGTTGAACATGTCATGTTCATCTTAAAAATACAACATAACACTTATGAAAATCCATCACAGGTGAAGATATTATTCCCTATCCTTACCATTGGGAGATTCAATAATTTATTTCTTTGTTCCAACTCAAATAAAATTAGAACATTACTGGTCCAGCATAACCCAATTTTCATTTTTCATCTTGTATTATACAACCACTATACAGAAAGGTGATGCATAGATAGTCAAGATATTGACATTTATCTGTAATAAAATGGTCAGATAAAATTAATAAGAGTTAATGTTCAATTCAAACTGAATAATTTGTGTTAGTTTCATTGTTTGGATAAAAAACATTAAGCTCCAGGATTTCCTATCAGAAGGATTCTGTGATATCATATTTATTGTCTGATATTGAGCCTGAATGATATGTCTAGTGGCCACTAGCATAGTCACCAGCAACTGTAGGGAGGCTCTATAGCTTTCATCCAAATAATGATAAGGGAATTAACCAGTATCTGTAAATTCCTTAATGGAAATGCCAGATAATGAGAAATATTGTTGAGCGCACAGACAAAAAAGGCAGTTGAGGGTTAAAAATGTACTAATAATTTATTAGTAACATTCCAAACCAACTGTAGAATAATTAATGTGAATAATCATAGAATATTGAAGTAGCCAATAGTTAGATAATTGACTTGTAAAAAAATAAATCAAAACTAAAATCTTAACTAATGATGTTGTAAATGCCTTAGTTACCTACAGAAAAGATGACCAATAGTCTCTATCGTGTGCCTTACATCACCACAATTTCCACAAGTTTAGTAGTAACTTAAACATAAATTCTTCTGTGAACATATTAAAAACGCCTAAACCAATTATTCACAATGGAAACATAAAATTAGAAAAATAATTAATCTCATACCTGAAGTGAGAAGCTCCTGCAGGAGGGAATATGTGAAGTAGGAAGTGAGCTGAGAAGATATACTAATTGAATAAATAGATTGTGTCCAAATAGAAAAATGACTATGAAACATAAATTAGAATTATATAAATAGTATATCAATAACTGATAGGAGATGTGAATGAGGTAAACACCTGAAAATTGATTAAAAATAAGTGTTATCAAATAGGGCATAAAAAAGGGTTATAGAGGATAAATTTTTGAATTTTCATCCATCAAATCAAAATCAACTTGAAAAGAAAAAACTATAGAATCATACTGATCTGCGTTCAAAAACACATCAAAATACAAATTATGTAAAGGGTGATAATCATAACAAAAAAAACATTAGTATAGGCATAGATAGAATGTGATCTTAGATGAAAAACATCCACGGAATAACATGCATTTATTGATGTAAATCGAATAAAATCACAATAAATGTTTTTTTATAAGGGCATGACCTAGAGACATGGTGAATTCCTGAATTGATGGAGTTTAACTGAAAATTGTTTCTTATTATAGTCAAAAGAAGACATAAACCAATACGCATAATCTATCAAAGCTTATAGATGCAACCTGCTTTAATGTGAATAAGAAAAATGCAATGAAAGCTATAGGATCTCACATCAACCCAAAAAAAATCAGTGAAACTGATATGATTCCAAACATGAAACAGGAAGATTAATACACAGATTAATTACACAATCTACAGTCTAAAATAGATCCATGAGTGGAAGCTGAATAATAATGTGATAATAATCAGGTTCTCACATAACTGTCAAACAACCAACATTCTATAAATCTTCATCTCCAATATCTAAAAGAAAAATATCAAAAAACAACAAAAGGGAGGTTAATAGTGTGTTACTGTAAATAAAAAATGATATATAGAAGGTAGGTTAATTACATAATTTTATAAAAACATACCTATTACAGAGATCTGGATATGTAGGATATCAAAAGAAGGTTTCATTAATGGTAAACGGGTTCGCAAATAGATTTTCCAACGACCACCATGATGGTTGAAGGAGAATCCAAATATAGAAGGGCTTTCCGAATAGGATATGGAATGGAAAGGAGATGGAACTATTGAGCTGAAATATTAGGGATTAGAGATAGAAAGGGAGGTGGTAGGTAGAGGTGGACAAGGTGGTTGAAAATATATCTACAATCATATTCCAAAGTAACCCAAATGTGGTGGTAGATGGCGTAAGAGGTAGTGGTCTATGATGAAACAAAAACCGGAGGCGATGAAGGGGTTATTGAGTTTCTCCGGTAACCCAAGATCTATAGTAGGAAGAGGAGAATACAATGGTCCAGGATGAGGATGATTCCTGCATCGGGAGTAGGATGATGCCAGTGCCGAGAGTTTGCGGGAACCCTAGGTCACGAAGATCTAATTCCAGACCGCGAGCGGGATAAGGAAAACCACAGAGAGTGGAGTTGAAACTGGGAGAAGGAGGATGGCGTAGATGGAGGTCGGCAGAGTGCGGGTTGACCAGCAGAGGGAGGACGACAGAGGCGAGTGTTTGAGGGTAGTTGACGTCATGAGGTCGCGATGCGCGATAACTCTACAGGAGTAGGAGAGGGAGGCAGAGAATTACTGTGAAGGTTCTCGGAGGCGATACGCATGGAAGTTGCAGTCGAAATCGGTAGCTGGTGATCGGAGATAGACGGGTGGGAGAATATGACCGTGAGGAAGGTGACAGAGGTAGTATGTTGGATACCTAGGTCAAGACCCACACATTTCTCAGCAGAAGGAAATATGAGAGCGACTCCAGTACGCAGAGGAAGAAAAATAGAATCTGTGGGGAGGAGGTACGTGGAGATAGGGGTGATTGACACATAAGAAAAATGAGACATGGAAGCATATTGGAGGGACACGTGGATGCTGGAAATGTCAGGATTAGTATAGTTCGTAGATTACCTATAGCTATTTCAATTATAGGTTCATGAAATTTAGTACATTCTAAAATTAATCTCAATTTATATCTCTCATGTGATTTTGATCCAAGATATACTAATATTGTATGGGTTTCCACATCACAATTTCACATCATTGAGATATTCTTTGTATTCACCACTTATTCTATTTTTGAATGTATATGTTTTATGTTTATGTATTTTTAATATACATATAATTTAATTCACAGGATTAAAAAATTCATATTATTTTATACCATTCATGGATTTTTTATTTGAAAGGTAATGATTTTGTAAGGGTTTATTTCTAATCTCATGATCAAATCAAGATTATTATGAATGGATTTTCATGGGGGAAAATTTTGGTGAATTTTATCTATAAAACCCAAAAAATTTCTTCTTATATCGAAATTATTATTATTTTACCTAAACTATATATATTTCATTTACCTTCATAAATAGTTTATCCTTTTTTGACGTATGTGTGGGAAACTAACCCCATCACTTATTTATAGTTGGAAATTTTATTTCCCTATATACATATTGTTTGGATAATTTTATGGATTCCTATATATATTCTTAAATAATTAATTAAGTTAAATTTCTACAATTGATACATTTTTTAGAAAAAAAATTAAAGAAATATTTTAAATTTTTTCACATGAGTTGTTTTTTAACAATATGGAAAGAACCTCTTCTTCTCATTTTCTATGTGAACATAATATTTTAAAAACATTATAATTTATGAATCTTTCTTCTCGTAATTTAAACTATTTTTCCAAAAAAAATTAATAACTATTTATTTAAAAAATAGAAATAATTTATATTTTTTAAAAGTAGAATTTTTATTTCAAAAATGAATTCATGATTTTTTAAGGGATTTTAAAGGCTTGTGTTTTTATATCTTCTAAAATAAATCTTTTGATAGCGACTTCATTTTGTGTAATATTTTAGGAAAATTGTTTTTTTGTTTACAATTTTATTTTTTTTAATTTTTTTTTCACCCTCAAATTTTTTATTTTAAATTAAACACTTTTATGAATTTTTCAGGCAATTCAAAAACATGATATTTCTTCTTATTTTTCAAAGTCAATTATCCAATTATCATTAAAGGTTATTTTTTCTATTTTAATGTACTTTGTTGTTCCTTGGGTTATAATTGGGATTTGTTATTATGAAACCATCCACCTTTTTTCTCAAGATATCTTATGAAATGTTACTTGAGAATTTACATGAAACCCACCTCATTTCCATGATTTAATTGTGTGATGTTATAAATATTAATGTTTTCTTTTTCTATTGGACCACATATGTACGGTTCTAATTATATAATGGGTGGGACCTGAATTATATATTTATTTTTTTCTTTGGTTAATGTTTTATACATCATTATATAATGATTTTGAGCATAAACTCGATGTTTTTATATATTTTCATAAGATTAAACATGAACATGATAAGTTTATCCACATTAAAAAGATTGATTATGGATAGGAAGTGGTTAACTACATTCACAATATTGGTCATGGACATGGTATAGTTAACTACATTTAAATGATTGAGTGTGTACATGATGTAGTTAGCTACCTTCACAAAATTAAGCATGGACATGATGTGGCTAGCTATATTAAAAATATTTAACTTGGGTACATTACAGATAGCTACATTTACAAAATTGACCACATACATGATGTACATATCTAGATTAACAAGATTTAGTGTGGAAGTGATGTAGTTAACTATGATTATAAGATTAAGCATAGACACTATGTGGTTTTCGATCTTCCCATGATAAAGTGACGGCTTGATGCGGTAAGATATAATCACAATTTTATGATTTCATATGCTTATTTTTATTCCATATTTATATATTATGTTCCAATGTTATTCTTCATGGATCATGATCATTGTATCATGTTTCTTTAATCTTATTCCATAATATGGGTTTGATTGTTTTATATTTCATGTCCTTTTATTATGCCTTATAGAAACTATAATTATTTGATGTTATTTTTAAAAATATGATTCTCTCATGATCATGTTTTCTCATAAGATCAAGATCATATTTCTGATGGAAAATTGATAAGATTTTCACTAACTGAGCATTTGATCTCACCCCTTTCTTATTTTTTTCATTCCTCACTTTTTGTAGATGAGTATAACCTATAAGTGGTCAATATGGGGATATTGTGTGGTGATATTATTTATAAATTTTCACAAGTGTTGTAAAATAAGTTTTTATGTTGTAAATATCTAAATACAATAAACTTAATAGTTCTCAGAATTCTATGAGGTTATTATAAGATGTAATATTAATGTGAAATATATGATAGTTAGTCTTCAATAATATCACTCTATATTAATGATTTAATATAAATTATTTGTGTGTTTTTTACCAGAATCAGATGTGAAGTTCTGGGGAACCTAAATCCAACATAGAGATGATTCATGTAATTCCCTTTTGTGGTGGTCTGTGTTTCCCTTAAGACTATATTATGTGATCCAGCATAGTTATGTGGAATTGGTCATATGATACAAGTTAAGTCAATGTATAACACTTGGAAAAGATAAAAATATAGTATAACAATATGGATCATGACATAGAAGTGTGATCCATGTTTGGGAGTGATAATACTATCCCATATTGTGTTATGGAGGTTACATATTTTTTGTGATCAAGATTCAAAATCTCCCAAAATAGAAGTTATTTTATTCATGTAACTATTGTTATATTAAGTTTATAACTAAAATAGGTTGTTTTATAATCCAATTATTGAGATTAAAGGATGATAAAAAGTTTCTGTGAAGATTTTATAAAAATTACTAAGGAATATCTAAGGAGAAAATATTAAGGAATAGAATTGTTTTGGTTCATATTGTGCATGTATTTATAAATGTCTTGTTTTTATGTTTTTTTTGTATAAATTACATTACTTCTAAAAATATCATGGTTTTAATAAATATCTAATGTTTTTATGGTTAATATATTGTAATGTTTTTACTTGTTATCATAATAAAAAAAATCACATTAACACATTATGGTTTTCTATGGAATTTTTCTATCTGATTCCATATAGATAGTATTTATTTTATTTGAGATTATATATTGCAATGAAATATAGCTATTCAACACATTTTTAAGAACAATTTATGTTCATTAATATGTATAAGAACAATGTATCACTATTGAATATGAGAAATAAAGAAATTTATGGTTTTCTGGGAATGGACCAAGAGATAAATAAAATGCATCATTTTTTAGGAAATGCATATTGATTATACACATGTGAATTTATTTTCAAAATTATTTATATTTTACAACTTAATATCGATAAGATACACTCCACATTAGATGTAATTACATTGTGATTATGTATTATCTAATATATACTTATTTTTGGTAGAACTCAATGTGGGTGATATAATAGAAATATGTTGAGAAGTGGATTAGAAGTTAAATCTAACTTGAAGAAGACTGACTCAACCTAATAAGGGTAAAAGAGATGACATAAGAAATATCATGAAGATCAATCATAATTATTTCTATTCATGGTTGATAAAAACTTTTATTAAGGATTATGTTTTTATAATAAAGGATAGAGGATTATGATTCATTTTATAGAAATATTATAATGGTTCATATTATTTTTAAAGTATATAATACGCTTTCTTGGAATTTTTTTTAACATGTTATGACTCAATGAAAGGAAATAGTTTCAGAAATAAAAATAGGTGTTGTTAAATATTGTTCATTATTTATTTAAATGATATACTTATTTATATGTTCAGGAGAAATTTCTAGGTTGGTAGACTATATTTATAATTTGTATAAGAAGAAACTATACTCATTTGTGTTAACTAGATTTAAATAGTTTATCATAGGGTTATGGTTTTTTCTAGGTTATTTGAAGTATATACCCATTCATTTTTTATTAATTATTCATATAAAATATTATATCCTACTTATTGTTTTATTTATTTATAATATTTTAACAAATTTAATATAATTGTTTCATAAATATATTTGATTAATGAATACTGAATTGATGCTCATAAATGAATATAATAGAAAAAAAATTACTGATTCATCCCCACATCTAATTGAATCTTTATATGAGTCTTTTTAAATGAGGTATCCTTAATTGATATAAGAGTGATTCATATTTCCCCAAAAAATTTCATGTTTTTTTATTGGAGTATAAATTTTAATGATGATTTGAGTTATAAATTTTATATCCCAAACGGATTATACAATCTCAATGAATAGTGAAGGAATTTAAACATTTTAAGGTAGAAATTAAAATGTCTGGAATGAGATAATTCTTCTATAGTTTTCATTACTAATTACAGTTATATATTTTATTTTAACTAATTAATATTCACATTTTATTAAAGTTTATGTGAAGATAATACTTTATAGAAATAATATTTAAACAAACTATCTTGATAGAAATTCTATCTATGTTCACTTTCTAAAAAACATTAAAGATATGGGTTTCAAGATATTGAAAGGAGTTTGGGATAATTTAAATAATATTTATAAATGAAATGTTAAAATAATTCAATATAAGCTATGAATCTACTAGTCCTAATTCATAGATGTTAATATAATTTTTGGATATATAGGGGATCAAATATTAAATAAAGTTAGTGAATTTTTGATTTGGAATATAATTTTTTGAAAAATATTGAAGATTATATGGTAGTTAAGAAGATACAAAATATCTTCCAAAATTGTTTCTATGAATATTTTTTATCACAAAATGATCAAGATTTAAGTCCATTCCCACATGATTACTTATATATTTTATCAATCACATTAGTGATGAGAAATGGTGATTCATTCAAATATAGAAGTTATTATAAGAAAAATAATTCATTCAAAGCTATAAAAAAATAAATTTATTAAATTGAGGTCAAGGAAGATGAAGAGGTTTAAATTTATAATGAAATCATGGTTAATAATATTTAAAAACTCATATCACTTATTTTATCTTTTTTAAAAAGGAAATGGAAAATTTCAGGGAAAGTTTCCATTAAAATGTTTCAATTCTACATCGGTTTGTCTCATTCCCTATAATTATTTTATAGAAAAATATTATGAAATTAGTTATTATGGTGATTCATACAATATATAAATTTCTGATGAAGATAACATTAAAGTAAAAAAAATAACGTTTACATATAAATTAAATGATATATAGTCATTAAAATAAAATAAAATGAATTTTTCTTCCAAAGATATATGATGAAGAAAGTTATTATAGTAAATATTGATATTATTTGACACATAGTTATAATAAATAAAAGTAAATGATTGGTAATATGAATTAATAAGAGCTTTAAGGTGATGGAAATAATATCGTAAAATATGAGGAAATATATATGAACATTGAATTTTTACTAATTTTTTTGTAACATTGAATAAAAATATAAAAATTATGTAAGAGGAATAAAAGTTGATAATGTTACCTGAAACATTTAAGGGTGATGAGAATAACCAAGGTGTAAATGGTTTAGTGTTATTAAGGGATGTTAAATATTTTACAGGATTTCTTGTATGAGATAGTAATATGAATGATTCATTGGAGATGAAGATCATGGAAAAATAAATTGAATATGGATTTAAATAGAAAATTGTGTTAGAATACTAAATATTTTTGAAGTGCTTCATGTTTAATTAAAAAAACCATATAAGAAGTCTATGAATGATAAAAATACAGCTAAATGACATGTGAATGTCCAATAATTTAATAAAATAATATTAATAATAAATTTATATATTTTATAGGTTAAAATGTCTTATTATTATCAAATAGATAGAAAAATATCAACAATAATTAATGGAAAAGAGGTGTTTATTACCAAAATTTAAAATTTAGAAAAAAAAATTCATTTTGAAATTTTAATATCAATTCAACGGCTTCTAAAAATATATATAATTAAATTAGATTGAATTTTTTAAATTATTCTTTTAATAGTGTAGGATATCTCGAATTTTGGTTTTTAATAATGAAATTAAAATTATTTCTTATATGTGTGAAATATAAAAAGTACTTCTAAATAGTAAATTAATAGGTTCTGGAGGAATATTTTTCATTTATGATTATTATTTGTCTTGTATTGTATTCATTTATTTTGAAATTAATTTCTTACTTAATGAAAAAAGTTTTTCTAAATCAAAAATATATAAAAGTTAGTAGTTGATTAGGGATACAACACACTCAAAAATGATAACTTTAAAAGAAATTTGAAACCTCACAAGTTAATGTGATGAATAAATATAGTTGGTCAAATGAACATTGTATAACATTTACTAAATTGGATCATTATGTGATATATTGTCTCACTATATTAACAGGAAAACTAGATGTGAAGAAAGACTTACAACTATTTTAAAAGGTATGGAAAGGGAAAAGATATTTATTATTTAGAATAATTTTTACTGAATTATTCACAAAAGGAATGACACTTGATATTAGATAGTAGTTGGTTATATTTTATAATTTATTAAATGAATCTTTTGAAATGATTTTATATGTGAAAAATATAGTTTTTATTATTATTTTTCAATGATAAATTTTCTTAATTATAAAATATTTTATCAATATATTTGGGGGTCAGAAGTTAAACTCAAAGAATTCTAAATTTTTTGATGGTTTTGTAAATATCATACATAGTGTTTCTTATATTAACGATGATGTAAATGTAACAATCTTATGAAATAATAAATCCTTAGATAATTTTATGAAGGACGCTATTATATTTTTTAAGGTAAAATAAAAAAATTGAATTTTATTTCAAGCATTAAATGTTTTAAATGCATTATTTTGAGCTTGAAAGAGGATAAAATTTATGTATTCGAAGAACTGGGCACATTGACCAAAAGTATTTTGAGAAGATTACTAGAAATAACTCTTTTTATGATATTCCTATACTGAATAAGTAGAATAAATATATGTGTAAAACTTGTCAAAGTGGACTATAGTTAACCATTCACATAATAAATTCAATATTCAAATGACAAATCCCTTATAGATGATTCACTCTAATAAATATCATTCGATACAGTAGAAGTAAACACATCAATACAAGTAATTATCTCATTTATTAATGATTTGTTTCATATCATGTGTAATATATTTTTATAAAATATGTTTCATTATCTAAATTGTATTATTAGTTTAAAAAGGATTTTAGAGATAGAATGTTCTTTTTTGGTGAAGTATTTCATATCATATAATGAGGTTTTATATATGAGTATAAACCTTGAATCAAACTTGGAGAAGTATGCAATTAAACATGAGTATAATGAACCATATGCTATATAAAAGTGTTGTTTCTAAAATAATGAAAAATATTGATGGAAACAGCTCAGACCATGTTAGTTTAATATAAAATATCTCATTATTTTTAGAGAAATGTTATTAAATAAGTTACACATAATAGAAAATATTCATTTTATAATTTAAATTTAGATAGGCCTCTTAATGGGTTTCATTAAAATAGTACCCCATGATTGAAGTATATCATTCTATTTTCAATTCCATATGTAGTCATTGTGAAAGTATAAATCATAGAAAAAATTCAGTAACATGGTATCGATGGGATATTTTTGGATATTCATTAATTATAAGTGGTTATAAATACAATAATATGTAAATATGAAATATTATTGATATATTTGATCTGAAGGTGTTTGAAAACACTTTCTATGAGTGTTGAAGGGAAAATATAATATGGAATATAATGAATAAAATTGGAAAACATTACTTAAGCATAAAATTGTAAATTCGGAATGTATTTAAATTTCTAGAGAATAGTATTGGGAAAAAGAAAATTCAGAAGTTTCACATGATTTTTAGAAAGGTTAATTCGTTTCATAAAAGTTAGGAAATTAATTGGAGATTAAAACGTTATTGGATATCAAAATTCAATGATCCTAACAATGGAAACATTGATGATAATATCTCATAAATATTTTATTCCCCAATTTAAACTAAATTATATGTATGAATAATTAAAACATCAAGATTGAGCTAAAGCAACAAAGAAAGACCCATATATGAATGAGAAATATAATATTTGGGTGTTGGTTTTGAGGAAATGAAATATGATTTTTATTGGAATAAATTAGGTGTTAAAATTTAATAAAAATAATGATATTTCATGGAATAAATAAAAGAATATATTTTAATGGTTACTCTTAAGTTAAATGAGATTCATAAAATGGAAAATGCTTCCCTAATGTATTTCTTAAAACTATAAAAACATTTCACTATATATACACTCAAAGAAGATATAAGATATTTCAAATAGATTATAAGAATTTTTTTATAAATGGATAGCTTGAGTAATGGTTTATCATAAAAACCCTAACGACATTACACAAAGACACAATACTAGATTTATGTGCATATTGTAGAGATATTTAATATCATTTGAAGAAATACATGATAAATAGGTATTTAAAAATGTTTTCTTATTTAATTTATTTTAAATTTCATAGAAGTACAATTCACAACAATAGTTCCATAAAGCATTGATCAAATAGTTAGTTTATTTTTTTTTTATATATGAATTATATAAAGTTTTTTTGAAAGTTAGGAATAATTTTGAAAGGATTTTACTTGTAAGATAAATAAGTCATTTTAGTTATAAACAATTTGAGAGATGATATATTTCATGGTCTGTCAAATCAATCAATTAAAGGATATTATTTTGTAATTATAGAGATAATTATTCTAGAGAACTATTTATGAAATTGAGAATATATTTTTTCAATTCCATTTTTACCCCAATTAAAGTGTGTAAAACCCATTTAATGTTTAGTAATAGTAATTATTGTAACTATAATTTTGTTTGTTATATTTTTTGATAATAAATTATGAAAACCGTAGTGTTGGATTTGTTTACAATAATTGTTTAGAAAATATTTTTTAAAAATGTGGGCATTATGGATATGTTGAGGGTTGTGGAAGGATACTGATAATTTAGAGAGAAATCTTATTAATGTAATAGTTGTGACTAAATGGAGAAATGTAAAAAATAAATTGATGATATTCTATCGTGGTGATCCTTATAATAATTTAAGGAGGTAATTTAATTCATTTGGAATTCAAAGATATTATAAGGATGTTTGATGAGGTAAACTATGATAAATTTGTACATGTTATATAATTGTAAGTATAATAAGTTTATAAGGATTCATTTGAATATGGTTTGATAATTTTTAGTGAATGATTACATCGCCACATCTGTTATACGATAGGTTATACCATTGGGATACTGACCATAAAGAGAGTGAAGATTTTTTTTAGCAGTATGAAGACTATATTCATCTAGAGAAATTCCTATTAGAAATATAACAATTTTGGATATCAGGGTTTTGTCCATTTTGGAATGAAAAAATTTAGAGATACAAATTTTGGGAGTGATTTATTTCTATATTTAAGGATAAAGAAATGTGGATATCAAAATAATAATTATCATTGGTCTTAGTGGGAAGTAAAAACGGTAGGCATTCATGGATGGTTTGATTAATAGAAAAATGTGAGGTGAATATCAACATTCCTTAACAGATATTGTGGTATGATCATGAATTTAAGGTGAAATTGAAATGTTATGTTGAGTGTGGTTTGTTTGGAAAGGTAATTATGGTCCTGATAATTGAACTGAAATGGTGGGTTGAGGATTGCTGCACATTAGTACAAGCCGAGGACAATTGAAAAATTTACATTGTTCTATAAATTATCCTAAAATAGATATTATTTAAGTCATAGAGGTTCCATTTATTGTTAACTAAAATAATAAGCCATGTTATTGAAATTTTATGAGAGAAGCATTTTGAGGATTTCAATTTTTTCTGGAATGAATAGGGAATGGGAAAACTTTTATTGAAGGAAATTTAATAAATATTTTCACCTAGAGAAAACATATTCCATGGTTAGTAGTGGTACATTACATAGTCGATAATGATAATTTAATATTACAAATTCAAAATGAAAACATGCATTTGATCTTGGAGAAATAAAAATAGTTGTTTATGATTTTTAATGTTGGGATAGATTCGTCTAATTTGTAGTGGGATGAGGACTATGTCTTACTGAATATGAATCAAAAAAATATTAAATTTATAATATATAACTCAATATTTATATGATTAACTTAATATTTATGGAAAAATGTTTAAATTTCTATATTTATTATAACTGTTGTATTCAGTTTCCATAAGAGATTAAGAGATTTAAAATCCATTAAAGTCAATAATGGAAATATGTATTTGATATAGGTTATAGGTTCCCATGGATCACATGTATTTATGTTTTTTACCATTTTAATTGATGATTAATACATACTAAAATTTTTGGAAAAGAATATGGAGATAAGAGATTGAGATGTTGTTACAGATTGATAGTTAATTTGGAGACTGTTGTTTTATAGTGTTTTTATATATTCAAATTCAAGGAAGAAGCCTTAATATTTGAAGATTATTGAGTTTTAAATATTTAGAATCAATGAAAATTTATAATAGAGTTCTAATTAAATGTCTTTTAAATTTTATTGATGATTTTTAAACACCGGTTGTGATTAAACTTGTTTTAAGAAGACCACATCAATTCAGAAAAGTGAGAAATCATTTTTAAATTATAAAATATAAAATGTCTTTAATAAACAGATAATATTTTTTAGATTATGTTGTTGATTGATATTTTAACATTAGATAAAATATAAGACAACTATTGTGTTTATTATTGATTTATTAGAGCACTCAAAATTTAAGATATATGATGTGTTTGAAGCTGATAATTATTGAGGCAATGGAAATATTTTGAGCTACCCTAAGTTAGGTACTCACATTCTTAAAGTATTATGAAATTAATTTAAATAAATTTATATATAATCTAATAATTTCCAAAATACATTTGATTTGAATTAGTGTGTTTATATTTGTAATGAGATTTTATAAAGATGTTTTTAGATGATTTGAAAAAAATTTGGACTTATGAGTTAAATGTAAATATTTGACAAATAAATATAGAATAACCCTGTGAAAAAATATAGTAAAAGTATGAGAGTTTATTAAAATATTTAACATTATCTGGATTATGCGTTAGGAAATTTGGGAGTCGTGTTGTTGTATGTAACATCCTTTAGATGGTATTTGAGGTATTCTAATTGGAATATAATATATACTACAGATTGTTGAAGAAATGTGTCGAAGTTAAAGAATAAATGTTGAAAAGGAAAAAAGTACACTATGATATGTAATATATTTATAGCATAAAAAATATTTACACATCAATATATAACATTTCATTAGTACTTCATAAAATATTTTAGATGAAACATAATATTTTTAATATCACATGGAACATATTTTGGGTATAAAATTGGAAATGTATTAGATATATTATGATACATAATATATTCAAGTTGATATGAAATATATAAAAAGGAATGTGTTATAATATACTGAGAATACATAAGATCTTCAAGATGATATGAAATATATTCTTTAGGATATATAAGATATTTTTATACTTACTGAATTTATATGTGCGTTATTTTATTTCTTATATATGGTTTAACAGTTTGAAAAATAAAATAATTGTAGAGAATAAAATTAAAGTATATTTATTCATTATTTATGGATTATTTATCATGATTTTTATGATTAAGTCATTATTTGATCCATAATAGATAGAGTAATGAAATAAAATAATATTAATAATATCTTGGTTCAATAATTTTTGGATTTTAAAAATAATTTTTTGAAATCAATTATGAATAAAACAAATTTAGGTGGATTCGAGATTGTTGGAATAATGCCACATGAGAAGTTATTGATTGAAAATCAAGGGAAAACTCACATTATCCATTTAAAAGATTAATATAAGATAATAATAAGAAAGAAATAAATAAATAGACTTGAATATAAAATGAGATGAAACCAATACAACAACATTCTTGAAGCCCTTTTGTATTGATGGAAAACAATGAGATAGATTATAGTGATAATCAAAATGAGAAGATATTATGTGTCATGTAATGGAGGTAAATAATTAATAATAATATATTACCTATACATGAAACTATTATATAATAAAGAAATAATAGAAATCATATGATGAATAAGGTAGGGGAGAGTTGAGCCATGATGTCATTACTATCACACATATATATATTCATTGTATTGGGACTCTTAAAAAATAAAAAAGAGTATTTATTTCATTTAAAAAAGATAAATTTTAATGCAATTATAGAATATTATTTTTTGGTTGTCGAAGAGTAAGTCAGTATAATATTATATTAATGGTTAATTCAATGGAATCCCTGAGTAGTGAGAAATTTATTTTTCATTAGTGGGTTTGTGAAGAGACATTGTAAAATAGAAGGAAACATTGTAAAGAACTTATTAGAATACTGTAAAAACTCTCATGATATAGTACATTCTTTTTTGATAAAACCTTAGGTTTATAGATGATTCCTTCTCTAAATGTATTCACTTGATTATAATAGTGGATATATGTCTCTAAGGATTAATCCAAACATAGAAAGGAGTAGATACCCACATTGGGATTGAACCTTGTTAAAATATTATGAGTTTTTATTCATTATTATTTACCTATTTTCAAGAGTTTTGGTGAATTATATATCCATGAGTAGATCCGTGAAGTCTTAGAGGTTTATAGTTTAAAATATTTAGAGGGGTGATTAAAAGAGATAAAATTTAGTAAAACTAGTTCACAGTGATTCATGCCCCCTCCAGTTTGACTATACGATCCTATTGGGAATAAAAAATTTTGTCATGGAAGGTTTTATCTATGATTATATCTAATTATTATTTTTTCTGAATTTGTTTTGTTCTACATTAAGTTTATATTTGAAGGTTTCTTATAGTTTCCTTAAACAGAGAAAAAAATTTCAATCCCATTCAATACTAGTATAGATTTTGTTTCAACCAAAACATCGAACAATGGTAAGGATATCTAGGATAAGAAGTTTATTATGGCCTAAAAGTAAAATAATTGGGCATGTAACACCCCAATATTTCATAGAATGTGATCTCTTCAAAGTATTTAAATAAATTGCGCTACACGCAACAACGAGTTTGAGCACACCACGACTTACCAAAATAGCCATTAAAAAATATATTAGGAATAGTATTAACCACATTTTAAATTTTATATAGCCTATATAATTTTAACATTAATCTTTTTTTTCTTAGACATAATATAAGAAAACATAAATTTTTAAGAAAAAAGAGGTATTTTTCAAAAACGGCAGTTTTATGCCTTTTAATGGAGAACCCTTTTTAAATCAAATATTTGAAAATTTTATATATTAAATTTAGTGAAATTAAATTCTTCTTTATAACAGGGATATAAAAATTTAGTTTGGATAAATTTTCGGTACTTTTATGTTAACTTTCATATTTTGATGAATATTGAAAAATACAAAATTTTAATTAAAAACATCTTTTCTAATCGAAATAATTTATAGTGTTAAATTATACATTGGAATGGTTTTTAAGTATAATTTGATTATATTTTTATCATTTAATATAATTTAGGTCATTGGATGTAATTTCACATTTATATTGGACATAAACAAGTGTCAATCATTTGATAGTTATTATTTCTTAAAAAAACGCTTTTTATTTTGACAATAGGAATTAATTTTCAATTAATTTTTGAAACTTATGTGTTTTGAATTTGGAAAAATGGATTCCATATTTTGAATCATGAGGTCCAAATTTTGAAAATATTTAACTTTTATTTTTAGACATTATGAATAATTACTTCGGTAAATATTTTATTTACCATGGTTAAAAGTTAAATCCAGTAAATATGGGTAAAGAAATAATATTAAAATAATATTAAATTACCCTAACACGTGTCCTAACCCTATTTTCTGATACATTTACAACCATGGTCATCCTTTGGTAGATTTTAGGACCCCATGGAGCCACTTGGGAGTGATAATGACATTTTATATTAATTAATCTAATGTAAAGACAAAAATAACAAAAGCATGTATCTTTTAGTAAAAAAATTTTATATGGGGTTATATAATTGATATATTAGACTATAAATATTAATTTAAATTATAAAAATATTTCATATATTATGATATTTTATTTATTCTTTTTAGACATAAAATAAATATAATTATTTGTGACACAATAATGATGCAGTATTTTCTTTATTAATAAAGAAATCAAATAAATGATATTGTAAATATTAAAATAAATATAATTTCTAATTTTTTATGCTATCCACGAATTTTATAGTTTCATATTACATGTTAGTATTGATTCTATTTATTTGGTTCGAATTAATCAAGTTGTGATGACTTTCACAAAAACTAAATACTAAATAGTGTCAAAATTGACATTAATTAGTTTTTAAAATAAATACTATATTATTGGTTGATATAATATTACAAAAAAATATAAGGTTAGTCCAAATGGATTAAATAATATTATATATTTCTTTAATAAACCACTTTATGTTCTCTTGTAAGTTTAGAGTAAGTTTATTGACCATATAGTGTAAGAATACAAGAAGACACGGTAAAAGTCAATCTATTTAACTAAGAGTTAAATATAAAAGATAAGGTTATAATGGTAACATAAACATGTATAAAACATATTGTATGAGATTTTTTATACCCATAATCACATAAGTCTCAAAATAAATTCATTTGGATCCATTATAAATTGAATATGATTGTATAATAAATTAATATTTTAATCTTTTCCTAAAGTGACCCCACCCCCCTTATAAAAGGGCACTTCCCCTTATCTTAATTTCACACCTCCAAAGCCATTTGTCTTGGAAAAAACCTGCCCAAATAACTTCTAAACTATCCTACCTTCAACCTAGAGGCCTTACCTTGATCATAAATCCAACATATGGAGCCCTTTTATCAACTCAAAAGGAAACACCCGAAGAAGAGGTAATAATTTCACCACCCTCTTTCATGTTCTTTTCTTCTTCCACTTCCTCTTTATTTGTTGTTTGCATACTAAAATAACAAATCCAGTACCTTCTATATACAGTTATGTTATTATAAATATGTTAAAACTATATTCATTATTCCATCCATCCTATAATGACAAAGTCACCATACTTGTGTACGTATGGCTTACCATCTCCACATCGTGGTGTAGTTTGTTATTCAAACACTTAATTATTTGGATGGGTATAATAATGAGTATAAATGATGTAAATAATAAATATAAAATGTTAATTATTCTTTATATATGATATACCATCCAATTACATACGATTTCACCATCAATATAATGATATTGTCGCTCGTGCGTACGTACGAATTACCATCTCCACGACGCGATGAGATTCATTTCCACGTTCACCATTCAATGATGATTATAAAAATATATATTATTAATAATTATGTATTATATGAAATATTAATGCTACTGGTGTATATGTATATACTTACATATATCTTATCCACTTAGTTTTGTTCAATACGATATGAAAACGGAAATAGCGTTTATGCATACGTACGTCCTACCATCTCCATAAACGGTGCCTCCCATTTCATATATATATATATCATAAATATTTATATTCTAAATATATATGATATATAAATCAATGTTTATATTCTGGAATTATTTAAATCAAGATCTAAATGATACGATT
Source organism: Viscum album (assembly GCA_963277665.1). Classification (NCBI taxonomy): domain Eukaryota; kingdom Viridiplantae; phylum Streptophyta; class Magnoliopsida; order Santalales; family Viscaceae; genus Viscum; species Viscum album. Next base: position 73,407,893 of record OY728140.1, read on the forward strand.
AATAATAATAAGTTAAAACACGTACGATAAAGAAAGCGATTATTACCCAAAATGATAATTTAACATGGAAATCATTATTAAATGGGTAGTATATAGTCATAAATGAATCATGTATGATATAATAAATATGAATATGGTCCAGGTATAATTTAATAACATACTATGATCATTATACATAAGGTTAAACATAACCTCGACCAAAGGAAGGTGCAAGGTAAGGGTTAATTCCACAATCTCTTTATTATCTGAGGTTGTTTTTACATAAGTATCTACTGAAACCTATTTATCATCCACATTAGTGATTTATTAAAAATTTATTTCAAAACATTTTTACTATTTACTGGAAAATGGGTTAAAGCCATTTATACCCTGATTTGAACTTATATGTTTTGAAAGGAATCTTTCTGTTGTTTTCCAAACAAGGTACTTTATGACCTTTTGACAAAATTAAGGTAAGAATATATTTTAACTTATATGGAGAGTGCCGCTATTTTCTGCTTTTATAACATCGTTGAAGCTTCCCTTACAAACTTGTAAGAATATTTTTAAAATAAATTTTTTCTTTCATAATTATAATACTTTTAAATGATTTCAAAATAGAAAGAGATATTTCTTTCAAAAAATGTTTTGATTTCATCTATGTCAACATCCTTTTGATAGATTTTAAGCTTCTTTGAAGATGATTTATTATGACACAAATCTTCCGTATTGTATTGAATGTTTTGTGATATGTTTGACTATGTATGTGTAATTATTATACCATTCATGGTTTATAGATAAAGTATTGACATTTTTTATGCTAGTTTTAATAAAAATGTTTATGTTGTGTTTAAAACTTTTCATATGAGGAATGCATTGGAATTAGTAAGTGATGGGTGGAGACCCCTATAACTCCTCGATGAATTGGTAGGTCTCATGAGAAAAACTCCTGTCTTGGCACAATGCCTTGACAAAATTTTATTTGTATTCTTGGCATAAGGCCTTGACTATGTGGTTATGAAGTCTGGCATTATGCATTCCAACATTATGAAATTGGATATTGATATTACATGTGATTATTTGACTAGTAGAATATCCATGTGAATAATTAAATGGAATTATTTGATTTATATTTTCCATATTATGCTGAATTTTAAGTTTAAGAGGCTTTTTTTAGTTTTATACATTGCCTTAAATGTTTATGTTTATTTATAAAAGTTTCTGCTATATTGTTATCCTTACAGAGCATCTGAGCTCACCCCTTTCTATGTTTTATTTTTCCCAAGATTCCAAGAAGATTATTATGATTGATAATCGGTTCAAGCTATGGGATTACTCGTGTTATCAAAGGATCATTTATGTTGTGTTTTATTTTCTAATGTGTAATGTAATGTTCATGTATGTAATCTATTTTCCAAGACTACTAAACTGATTGGTATTTTGGGACATTATTCCTTGTAATCATGCCAATGTATTAAAATAATGCATCGACTCTAGGCTTCTGGGGTCAGGGCATTACAGGGTACACCACTAATTAAAGGTAATAAAAGTGGTGCTTTATTTATTAAATATATTGGTCATCATCCTCTTAAAAAATAACGACCAAGACATTAAATGTATGTCGCACTAAATCAAATGGTTATTTTTACTTTTAATTAAAGTATTATTTAAAAACATTCTCTTGTAAAGTTATTTCATATGTATTGGAGTTTATATGGGATCTACATGATGAGAAAACATATCTGGACATGAAATCTGATACAGTAGAAGAATCATTGGTTTCAATGTTACAAAAGTGAAGCACTCTCATCGAACTTATTTAATCCAAAATAACATTACTTATTGATTACAAATTAAAACATTTATATTGATCAGATGAAGAATATTTACAAAAGGTTATTGATGAGAAATAAAATATAATTACACACTTTTAATAGAAAATACATTCCTTAAGATAAACCCACAAAGCTACTATTGATGTTAAGAATGGTCAATTAGAATTTAAAGGCAAATTAATAAAAAAAATTGAAAATTTTTAACACAAAAAAAATAAATAAGGATCACATTGTGAAGATAAAAATTTAAATTGAATAAAGATTAAATTTAGTTATAGAAGATAATATTTACATAAAAATGAAGTATATAGAATTTTAAGTCCAACTATGAAATTTAGAATTTATAAAATCATAATTTCCCAAAACTATAGAGAGAGGAAGTGTTTCTTTCAAGGTTACTCATGTAATTATTTTTTGTTAATATACCTCATTTTATTATTTAGAATATCTTGAAAACATTTCTTTTCTTTGTCTATTATATGCTCAAATGTTAGGGCAATCCTCATCTTAGAATTTTTTTTGTACATATATTCTTTAAAAAGGTAATGTGATATACATTTCAGAATCTAAGAAACAATAAGTAGAAAAAAATTCTAATAAATTGATCACAACCCCAAGGGTGTGTTTAATAGTGTATGAATACTAGTTCTGCATTTCAAGCTCAAAAAAAGATATGTTTGGTCCAAAATTAGTAACATATCAAATCTGGCGAGACTGCAACTAACGGAAAATGAATATGATAGATTTTATACTTTTGATAGTGTGGATTAATTGAACACAAGGTCAATTATTATTTGTATAAAATATCAATTCATTGATTTTATATAAGTATTACATCAACAGGGAGTAGGGATGAGAAGAAGTAAAGTAAACAAAAAATGGAAAATAATTCCCTTTAAATATATTTGAATGTCTTGATATTTTTAATGGAAATTTTTAAAAAAGTTTCCATTGTAATGATGTTTAATGGTATACATCAACCAAGACTATAACATAATACTTAAAAAGATGAAGACCACAACTGATGATAAAAAAACAAGGAGATCATAGTGAGTCTTCCTTGGGGTATATAAAAATAAATGTGTTGAAAAAAACACACCTAATAAGATTTTTATGGATGACACATAAAAGAATATATTATTATATTATGGAAGAAGATGTAACAAAATTGACCATTATAAATATTCCATGAAGATCAAAATTGGTGGGATCAGTTAAAATAAAAAAATAGAATCAAACCATGAATGAAGTAAAAGATTGGATTAGTGGAAGACATCCAAGAAGAAATTTTTGAGAAGATTCCAAGAAGGGGTGACTTAAAGATTATTTAGAATTAAAATGAAAAAATAAAGAAAGTAGTACTCAATAGAATTAATGGTCATATAGTTATTCCAATTAGAACTAGAAAATAAGATAAATAAAGTATTAATAAAATTAATGTTCCTTGAAAGATGAAGTAAAACAATAAAAGTACATGTCGGAAGAACATTTGAAAGAGTAATATGACCATGATTCCCAAATAGGTTCAAGTTTTTAAAGTCAAAGGAGAAGCAATCATGATGTTTTATCACACTATTGAAGCTAAAAAATATATTTTCTACGATTAGAATTAAATATAAACTCTATTTATCTCATAAAGGACATTTGAATAACCCACTATAATCCAATATCTATTGAAATTATTTTTCTATGCATACAATTTATGGTGATTCATATAGGGTGATATTATAGAGAATGTTGGGGAAACAATATTTAATTTAGGGATATCCATCATGTATTTCTATAACTAGTATCATGATGACTCATTCCAACAATTTAAATGATATCTAGAAGAAATTCTTATAGTTCATTTTAAATAATACCATCCACGATCAAGATTGATAGAGTGTATCCTTCGAGGGAGATTTGATAAGATGAGTGACCTTCCAAAAAGAAACCATTCCATGTGAATCTAAAATTTCTGGACAAAGATGATGTTTGAGATAAGAGAATCACTTTTCATCCTTGTTTTATTTTAGTAAAATATAATTAATAAAAACTTATTTTTTTGGTAAGGAGAGTAAAATGAAGGGGGTGAATCTTTCTTATAATTATTTTTTTATTTTTTTGTTGAATTGATTTAACATCGTAATTTTTAAAATCATCTTTATGAACCCAAGGGAAGAGAAATTTGAGTTAGTTCCACATAATGAATAGTTTTATATATATATTGAATATTTAAGATAGTCACACATATTTTATACACAGTGATATATTATATAGACTTAGGGTTTATTAATTTACATTTCATTTCAATATTGATAAATGATCCAAATTAGATAATAAACTGACCAAAAGGATTTTGGGTTTTTTATTTTTTTGGAAATTGGATATTTATTCCTTGAGAAGCTGGTAAAGTCAATAGAGGTTGTAAGTATGAGATATAGTGTATAAATTCTTTTGGATCAAATTTATTGAAATGTTTTATCATTGAACATTTTGAAGAATACCTACATAAGTCATTACAAAAGTATATAAATAAAATATATCTATATGCTACTATATATTAATATTGAAAATTAACACTATTGTTTATTGGTTGGAATATTCTTATTAAATGATAATTCATTTATATATGATGATTGTTAAGTTACAATTTTGAGAATAAATGATAAGTTCTAATTCTATTTGAAGTAATTTAATACTAAATGATATTTACGATTTTGAAATGTTTTTTTGTGATTAAAGAGGATTAAAGAACACAGTTGGATGGAAGAGTGTGTAACCATCCCAAGAATATAATACATGAATGATTTTTTAATAAATGGAGAATAACTATAAAATAATGATGTTTATTGAGATATGAATAATGTAAAAGAAACTAATATAAGTTTTATATTTATTATTTACTAACTTAATCACTAAAAATTAGGTAAATAAGATAAGCTTAATTATATTAATTATTGAGGTAGTAAAAATATTTTAATGAACCCAAAGATGAGTAATCACATTTTATAAGGATTTGGAAATGTATGTGATTAGATTTATAGATGATATAAAATTATCTAAAAGTTATTCTAGTTGATTGAGAGTTATTGTATATTCCCTAATACATTTTTAGAGGTTTTCAGCTAATTTAAAAATGTTCTACAATTATATGTTGGAGGTGAAAATTTACAAAGGCATGAAGAATATCCTTTAGAATAAAATATTTTCAAAGTAATGGAGATCACTATAATGTATTTCATTCTCTAGATGATATATAACGAAATATGGGAGTCTCATTATGATATATAGCATATTTCATATGGTATGTAAGGTTTTCTTTTTTATACAAAATGAATCACAGTGCAAACATAAGAAATGTATTGGAATTCATGATAAAGTGTGGAAAAGGAAAAATTACAATATGATAGGTAATATATATGAATCATACAAGATATTTATAATTTAATATGTAATATATCATAGATGGTTGGTAAAAACTTCCATATGAAATATAATATTTTGAATATTATATAGAAGATATTTCATACTAATATTTGTAAAAGTATCCCATATATTGTGATACATAAGATTATTTTTGATATAGAAAATATGAAAATTGATGTGTAATATTATACTAATATTATATATCGTCAATGTTTCTATATTTTTCTATTACCACATTTTATGTTTGGATATGGACCTACTTCCCAAATATAGGCGGTCATTGGAATGTGCCAACGACACATCAAATTATATATTGAGTTTGATTGGATGTGAATTTATCTCATCCTATGAGAGTCTTATTTCCTAATATGTTAAAATATTATATATTTCATATGTATTCATGAAATATCTCCCATTAATGATACTAGTTACCATGGTCGGGAAAGTGATTGGTCATTTCCATGTATCGATGTTAGATTTTTTATGTATATGATGTTCTTCATATGTATGTATGAAAGGTTCTAAATATTTACACTCAATGGTTGGTTCGAATATTTTTAAAGATTAATTTATGTTGAATCTATAGTTTTTAATTATATTGGTATGTTATAGGTATTTTGGAGTTGATATCAGGCTCATGATAGAGGCTTCTTATGTATTCTCCTAAAGGAAATCAAATTAGATGTAGTTCATTTCCTCTTAACAAGATAGATAGTACCTTTTTGGTCATGTGATGAGGACCATTGTGCTTCCCTGTGAATTCATGTATCCATGAAAAATTAGTTAATTTTATGGTTTTTCATTTAGGAAATATGATACACCATTTATGGTCATACAACTGGGGTGATCATGTCTTGTAGAATAATGTCACACAATGAGACCCAATTCTCACCCGTTTAAAGTCATGTAAATTTTACAACTAATTGAATGAAACCTAGAAATTATTTTTTTTAGAATTATTCATGATAATCCCTTAATGATTCATCCTATATATTGGAAACTATACGATAGTGGGTATGTTTGGGGATTACAGCTAGTAAGTGTCCCACAGAATTTATGGATCATTGATAGGGAAAGAGGATGAAATTATCAATGAGGACATGGTCAGGGATTACACATAGTAATATGCCTATATAAATATATATCTCATTTTTTGGGAATAAATAAGGATGATTGATGTCTTGGTCAAGTTCAATATGATCATAGAGATGGTGTCAAATGGTCGAGGGAGACAATATAGGAAATATGGTTGTAAAGTTACTTTGGTAATGTCAACCAACCTAACACATTACATGAGGATTATGGGGGGTCATATCAATTCAATTAGGATGATTGTGTTGAGTGAGGCATAATATCACCAGTTTTCCAGGTATTGGAACCCTTGTTATTAGGGGAATAAATAATTTCTAATACCATAAAGATCTTATTGTTTTGGGAGGAAAACAAAAGTGGCATATTTTTCAAAGTGCATAATTCCCCTTACCAAATGAATTGATGATAAAAAGGTGGAATATAGACTTTCATAGCAACCAAATCATGTAATTATAGTGAATTGGGAGGATTAATTAGTGGAATAGGATTTTTGGTGTTTTTATGAGGGCATAAGGTTCCTAATAAGGTTATTTGGGTGATTCATCCCAAGTTGATGTACATAAAGAAAGAGGGTCCATTAGAAATTCCTAGATATCCATAATAAGTATACTTTTCTAAGAAACTAACTATATGTCAAATATTTCACAATTATTAACAATTGTAAATAGTTTGACAAGAACTTTAGAAAGCCTAAATTTTAGATAATATTTCATTTCAATGTTAGTGGGTAGGATCTACTAAACACATTAGTATATAATGATGGCCACCATAAAGGATTTAGGTAGTGGGAATAACTCAATAAAATAATTGTGTGTTAGTCCTTCTCAAATGGTCTCACAAGATAAGTTTCATGAAGAATTTATATTGGGAATTAATTACAACGAAGGCCATATATGGTTCTCTCCATTATCTCAAGATTGCATATAGAATCTAACTAATGGAATGTTTTGAAGGCTTTGAACATTGATAGGGATTTTAAACAGTGGTTTTGTCTCAATATTCTTGTTAAAGAGTTACTTCCTCCCTCGGAATTTCTATTAGGGATATTTAAATGAAGTATGAGTAACCACTCCAAGAAAATTTGTATAAACCATCCCCATATAAGAATAACAAGATCACAAGGGACACCCTCTCTGACACCTCAAATAATGATTCCACAAATTTATTTCATGTAGTTATAAAGGATAGTCATGGACCCCTATTAATGTTAAATATCTATAAAGGACACCGTTTTAATATTTCATGCCCAAAAAGAATGTATTCCTTTAATCTATAAATAAAATTCGGAGCTTTGATAATGAGGCTGCAAAGATTTTATACAACTAATTCATAAATTAATCCAATTAAATTAGGTTTTCATGCATCCACACAGCCACTTAGGTATACTAAAAAATGATCATCCTACCACAGTGGAATGGATTTATTCATCATATAACCTTTTCTCCTTCTTTATTTTTTTGTTTTCAATATTTTTTTAAAATTCTTTTATGTGTTGATCAAATTTTATAGACATAAAATAATGTACTCCCACAAAATTGGATCTGATTGGAATGAATTAGATCTAATTCTAAGGAAAACATGGTGTAATTTCAACAAAGAGGGGTAAACCTAGCCTATATAAATACTTTTTTGGTCCCTCATTATTACTTTATGAGGAATTTGAAAGATTATTAATGTTATTGTTCCTCCCATAAAACCAAATTACTTTTTAATTTCAATTTCCAAAATTTGGGAAAATATCTTATCAATTAATTATTATTCTTTTGTGTAACATTATTTTGATAATGACCATATTGTATTTGTCACATTGAAGGGTTATAATAGTTCCCCACTATAATGATAACCTATAAATTCTAGTAAACAATTATTAAATATATGTCTAATGGTCTACATAAATTCTATCTAATAAGAAACAAATAGTGTTTTATTGTCAGGTGTTTTGGGATAATAAGTTAGTGAGACTTCTTCTCATGAAATTGGCACTTGGTAATTTCTATGAAATGATCTATTAATGAAAAATATTCCAACTAGGATTCCATATGTTTTATGTGTCATTGGACATTCCAATCTATAAATATGAATATTTTTCCACATAATTGAGATTATTATTAATGTATATCATGAATCGTGTGCTTTTTTTATGGATGAAAACCATGATGATATAAACTCTAGAAGAGTTAGAATACATCGGGTTCATCCTAATTGATATGATGGTAATTGAATGAGTCAATAATGTATTTTTCCCTTATATGTTAAGGAAACAAGATAACTCATACTATTTGATGAAAATATAACTATCAGATTAAATTCATTGCCAAGGTAGTTTATCAAATTATTGATTTTACAAAGTAAATGAAAGTAAAATAAATAATGTAGACTGATGACAGTAGTATGTAATTTATGTGCACTAAAACCCGGAAGCACAACACTATGGTAGTCACTACATAAGTTGTGGTTTTACATGGATATGATCCATGTGTTTTCTACATCCCACCCCATATAGTTTTTATTAGTTATTAATCCATTGTGAATGGATTAAAGGTATTAAATTTGGTCATTGAACATTTTCATTGAGATTATCAACAAGGCATATATAATGTGAGTCATATGGTGATACTCGGTGACAAAAAAACATTCTTAATTAATAAAGAGGCATTTGGATTTTCTTATATAAATAGATTGTGATTACCTTCTTTCGTTGTGGCACATATGTGATGGTTCCTCATTTTAAATGATAATAAATTTCATGTAAAGTATATAAAAGTATTTCTTCTTTCTAAGACTCATTCATTACTCCCAATGAAGGTGATAACAACGCTTCGTGTATCTTATGTCTATTTTGATGGAGATCTGGATCTAATGGTTGGTGTTCCCCCCTCAAAGATATTATTATTAGATCAACATCCCAATCACATTCATCATAATGTGTTATCTTTTGAGAAGAGAAGATGGATGCTATTATTTTTTAGGCATTCTATGTATGTTATTTTTTAAGATACTATTTATATATTGAATTATTTATGAAAGATAAACCTATGATTGGGTGAATTTATACTATTAAAGATCAAATAATAAAAAAATAATACCCACAAGTGATATCAAAGAAATGTTCTTTAAGGATTCAATGTGATTTATTTACAATTTTGTGAAGAAAAACATTAAACCATAAAATTTTTTACATGTTACCTTTACTTAATGGTAAATTAATAATACCCTAACATACATCTTTTTAAATAATTTTATATAAATAATACCCTTATATATATTTTTTCGAATAAATTTATAGAAATATTTCCATTGTATGTACTGGCGATAAACATTACAAATTCTAGTGATTTTAAACAATAATTCACTTTCTTAAAATCCTACACATCTTTTTGGATTTAGGGTTTTAGATAATTATAAAAAAAATATTACATAGTAAAACCATACATTATAAGTGGAAACTTCTACTCATTTTTCATTTTTTCAAATAGAATATAAGTATTTATAATAAAATATGATTTCTTTTCAAGAGAAATATTGACCATTTTCAACTTGACCTCATCTTTTTCCCTACTCATCTTGTGAAAAAAAAATTAAAATGTGGGATGATCATAAAAATATCATCAAGGAACATAAAGTAGAAATTTTTTTAGTACAGTGAAAAATATGAAAACCTATTAATAAATCTTAAAAACATACCTTTTAATCTGAAAATAAAATCAATTTTCCTTAAAAATTGATTGTCATACCTTTTGAAAACCAACTATTTCATTGAAAACTCATTAGAAAGAATAGAAATATCATATAAGTTCATTGGGAAATCATCATCACTAAACCCTTATATAACCCTTACAATAACCCTTACAAATTAAAATAACCATATGGCTGACTTCCAATATATTTATTCAGAGAAAAAAATCATTACCCAATGCATTGGTGTAGCGACCTTGACCCCAATAGCCTAGACTTGGTTCTTAGTACCATTAAATTGACCTATGATATAAGTAATTTCATCCCTAAGGACCAAATAGTTTATAAGTCTTGGTAAACTAGATACATACATGAGTTTTACATTACATCTGAATACACAAATTACAACATGGTTTTTTCCCTTCCCTATATAATATCATTATTCGCTCTAGAAAATATTTATATATCAGTAAAAGTACACTTCATGGATTCCTATGAAAGCAAAAAAATAAGGGTGATCTGAAATTATGAGTAAGTCTTAAGTACATTTAAATAAATCACACGTCAATAAGAATGATCAATATGGAAAGGTAAATAATTGAATACACATACCATGTAATAAATAAACTGAGAAGGAAGTGTGCATATAGATAATATCAATATGAAAATTTCATGAATAATAATCAATATTACATGAGAAATAACGTAAAAAATATTTCATTAAATCAATAAATTTGATATCATAATTAGATAAGGAATTATAAATATATCAAGGTAAATGTCGGAAAACATATTCCATTTAATCAATAAGTTGAAAATAAAATGCCTCTACAGATAATATCATTGTGAAAATCTCATATATAATAATAAAATAATAATAAATGAATGAAATTATTAATTATTAGATTTCATTCTTCCCAGGTACATGATACCTTTACCTTCAAGACCATTAATAAGATGTTTTAGCATACTACTGTCATGACCTTTAACAAGATAGTTTAAAACTACTTAGTTAAAAATGTGAAGGGCATGTGTACAACTAATTTAGTCTCATTAGATTACAAATTCATCAAGGGGATTACATTAATTTGTCCCCAACATATTCCATAACTTTCCAAATCATTCCTCGCATATCGAATAATCAATTTAATTTATAAGAATTGTACCTTATCATCAAGTATATGTATTGTGTAAAGGACACATATTTATCAATATTTCCCTTGTTAGTAAAATAATAGTCAATGTAAACACCATATGTAAAAATGATATGTAGATCATAAAATATTCATATACATGATAAATGATATGGATAATTAAGAGAAATTTAATTTCCAATGATCATGTGAAAGTGAATATTTCAAGGGGATATCAATGACTACAAAAATGAACCAAGGAAGTGAATGTCACTACTATCCTTGGTCAAATAAATCATAAACCATCCAGTGGAAAATAATGATGGTATAAAAAAATAAATATCTATTTGAGTAATAATAAATTTTTATAGTCATTTATTAATAGAAATACTATAAAAAAGATCTTTAAAAAAATCAGGAAAATATCTATTCCATTTTGAAAAATATTTTGAAAATAAGCTTTGAAATAATTTTGTAAAATAATGGGTGGAAATTAATTTAATAAATCACTTTGAAATTTTTTAAAAAAATTATTTTTTTTAGAAAACATGGTTTTGTAATAAAATAGATTTCTGGCCGAAGAGAGAAATGTAGTGGGGTTTTCAAAAAAGTACTTTCTAAAAAATTTAAAGTACCAAAGAGTGTAAAAATAGTAATACTACATAAAAAGGTCATGAATAACCATATGAGGCTTAAATTAAAGGGTTTATTAAATAATTATCAAATAATTTCCTTCAATGGAAATACATGTGTAAACAATCCTAATTAATATGATATTTTGAGGTAATCCCTTACAAAGATCATAATTTTGAAGTGAGAATAAACCAATTAACTGATTAGGTGTATCAACTATAAATCAACATAAAACTAGTTTGAATACAACATAAAGTAATAAAAAGTAATGGTACAGATAATCTTATAATATTAATGATAATGAGGAAGTAATACAAACCTATGAAATAAAGTTGTGTTATGAAATTCTTTACCACTTGGTAACTTTTAATTAAAATCACCTTAGATGAAATAAGAAAAATTGAAACTTAAAATATCATGAATAATTAATTTGAAATGATATTACTTGTCATATAAGAGTTATATGAACCATAAAAATTAAATTAGGTTTATAACATTTCAATATACCTCGATGAAATGAAATTGAGATGAAATCTCTTTCCATACACTTCCTTTTGGTTGAACGAACTTGAACTTCATGTATAATTTTTTTAATCATTTTATTAGATTATAAAAATACTATATTAATATTTATAATATCATATATTTTTATGTTATAATATATCATTACCCTTTTGTTAATAATCTTTCATTATTTTCATTATTTGGGGTGTTAATTTCATTGTTTTCCCATACATTCGTTGTTACGAATGTTTTAGTTCTTGCACTTATATCAAAGTTCTATAATATCAAGGATAATATTCAGTATATTATTATTATATATAATCATTATATATATATATATATATATATTAATCCATAAAATTTGATGATAGTAAATGATACACTATTCATGGAGACGGTTGGACGTACACACGCATGAACAATGTTTCCATTTTCTTGTCATATTGAAAGAAATAAATGTAAATTATATAATGATATAAATATATATTATAATTATATTATAATTTTTATTTCATAAATATCACATATTTTTTTGAAAATCATCCTTAATAAATTCCATGTAAATCATGAATGAATCACATCGCTTCGTGAGGTGGTAGTCCTCCATACACGCGAGCGACATTATCGTATTCCCAAAAATGTAAAACATGAAGTTATATATGATATAATAATTACATAAGTATAAAGGAATAATAAATATAATATAAAAACTATAAATACATCATTATTACCAACCGTTAAAGGAGGTAAGGAAAAAAAGAACGACATCGGTTTGCGAGGCAATAGGATGTCGTACACACAAACGATGATTTTGTAACACATTTTATGGATTTTTTGTGTTTGTAGGTTGTATCGTTAATATAAAATATATAAGTGTATTTAAGGGGTTATTTTTGTATTCCAGAATTGTGAGTTCTTTTGGCTTCTTTCCTAGATGTATATATCATGCATCATCATTATATATATGTGCTCCAGTTTATTCTTGTAGTCTTCCATTGTTTACTAATGAATGGTATTATTACTGCTTCCACTATTGTATATATTTTTACTTCCATTGTGTTACTCTGCCAATGAGGGTATAGTTTACCCACTATCACACCTAGGGCCCTTGTTGCTAGTCGACAGCCTCTGGCATTCGGGGAAATGCGCTTGAGGCCATGTGACAAACCGGGAACAGGGTGCCTCTGGGCAGCTTCCAGAACCAGGATGTTACAACTGACATGTGTTTAATTGTATGGAACATATTGCTTTTAATACATGAAGAGTGGATGGAATATAAAAACCATAAATGGTGTGTAGTTGTGAATTTCAAATGGAAATTAATTAAGATTTTAATATTATTGAAAACCTACACACAATATGTACTATCAATTAATGACACATGGAAACATGTTGATTAGGTCTAATGATGTAATTAATTAATTTTTAATCCCATTTAAATTGGTAAAAGATACATAGTGTATACAAATAAGTTACACATCATGTATTTCACTAATCATTTATCTTCAATACACATCTAGGGACATAGTGTGTAATTACCCTACAGACTTTTATGAGGTACACTGTGTGTACACCAGCTAAAAATCATGTAACCCCCATGTTTCAATACATTTAGTCTCTATGAATCATTTAATAAATACATGACTTATATTAGACCATGTAGTTTAAGCGATTTTCACTATAAAACCATGTGGACTACATAAAATGTACACTAGATAAACATCACGTAGTACAACAATATGTGTTCCAATCTGGCATAGTCAACACATGAAGGGTAATTACTTCCCATGTTGTTTTATTCATAAAATGTATCTGAATAAATTTTAGGCTCATCCTGGTGAAAAAAACCTAAATACACCGCTTGTACCTTCAAGTTACACATTTTGTAGTTGTGTGTTATCTGGAATGAATCTTCAACACCACCAGATTGATTCTTTGGATGTTATTAATCTTTTTTTATATTGTTATTATAAATATTAAGGTGAACAAAGAATACATATTTACATTTATATTATAGAAAAAATAAAAAAAATGAAAAAAAATAAAATGCTTAAATCGATCAATGATTAATAAAAAATTATAAATTTTAACATGCAATCTCTTGTACTACTAGTAAGTTCTTAGTGTGAAAGAATCCAATTCGATCCATTCTCAATTATGGATTTTTGTTGAATCTAATTTATAAATCATATGTCATGTCACATAAATATGTCCAAATAAACACAAAGATATAATCCTAAGGCCATGACAGATCATATTTCATGTTAAATTTATAATTAATTTAATAATAAGAAAAGTACCTCGGTCTTCAGTTCCTTCTCTAATGTAGGTGTTGATTGATTGAACCTCTATTCAAGTTATATCATCATCGTTTCAATAAGATCCAAATTATAATCGATATAGAAGTGATCCAAACATACAATTTGATCTTGAAGTGTTGATGATGGTACTTTAGGTGCTATCATGGTGATATCAATCATCTTTTGATTATCACATTTTATAGAAAAAACACATATGTTTGAAGTATTGATTCTCATTATCTCATTATTGAGAGGATGGAAGAAGGTGGAAGAATTGTCTCTATAATGATAGAAAACATAGATAAGTTCTACATAAATAGAATTCTCTAGGAAGGATAAATGTTGTGCACAACGAATGATTCTCACACATTAACAAAATGATATAATTAGGTATATATAAAGCTTGGGTTAGAAGATTGGTAATTTCACAAAGTCACTTATCTAATATTTTAATCCTTAGTGAACCCCAAGTCTAATAATAGTATCATTATTATTTATTTTACAAGTGTATGTATCTTGGATAATATAAATATCAATAAATAAACTAATATTTACTTAAAGAATATTAAGTATATCATTTCCGTTACCTATCCCCTTACTCGTTTCATCAACCTTAATAACCATTTTCCAAACCTGGAATAATAAATATTATTTATTTCTTAAATAAATAAATTTTATATGCACAGCCTTGAAAAAATATTTATTTTGATACTCAATTCTCACATAAACATGGTGACTATATATTTGTGATCAGTAAATCCGGAATAAATATTGTTCATCTATTTGAATGATAACATATATTCCTACTATTAAATTCTAAAATAATTTAATTGATATCGAAGGATATGCTAAGTATGTGACCCTCTAGGATTCTTCCTTAGTGGCATTAGGTGGGTTTTCCTAAAATCCAATATCTGTATCTACCAATATATAAGGGCACTCATAGATAAAGAGGTTAATTTCACAACATCAAAAAATACATAAAAATATTAATTATGTAATATAATCCCTTTGTCTTGATATCTCATCAAGTAATTTTCATACTCATGTAACCAACCCATATGCTCAATATGTCTTTCTTTGACATCATGAAATGAACCTTTCAATACACAATAGCCATGGAATTTATATTGATATTTATATTCCAATCAAAGGATCAAGATATCATCTTCCATAAAAAATTAAGGGACAAATACTTCCGCAACTTATTTATTAATTACATACCATTCTTGATGTAACCAATGTATTTTACTTCACAAATAATGTATGGTTCCATGATATTAAGAAATACATAAAAGTACATGAGTAATGATATGTATTAATATTGATCTTAAAGCCTAGGTATCATTACACACATTCATATATAGGAATTTCTAATGACGCATAAACATACATATTTCCAACTGGTTGGTTAGTCCTGATAATCTCTCATATTAGAGATTACCAAGTGAAAACTTCATGAGATGAAGTCCCATTCTCTTAAGAGTATCTAGAACCTAATAGTATGCATAATTTATGTCCCATGAGAAAACATCATATGACCATAGGACATATAGTTTAAGAATACCATCATATCACTTCAAGGATCTCATCATAGAAGGGAACTACTATGGAATTTTCAATTTGACAGATACTATAGGACATTATTAAATTAAATTTATATATAAAAACAATAAATATATGATAAGGTATTTATTAATTTTCAATTCTATGAATATACAAAAAATATAAATTTCAAAGTATTTTCTTTTAGGATACCAACTCCAATAATGTTTACTAAGGAGATTAGATAGGACACAGATATTTAAGGGGCCATGTGATCTAACACAAGGACTTTTCCAAACTACTGAAAATATTTATGTGAATTGTAACCATTTAAGGGTATAAATCATAGATAGGAACATACATTATTGGCATTCCTTTCATTGGAATTTTCATTCGGGATTTTATATGTGTTTCTATGATTATTCTTTTATGTTGTAGTTATTGATGATTTTTCATTAACTTGATAAACTAATTACATAACCTTAAATGAAATACTAAAATTGTAATTAATTGGAATATATTATATAACTAAAACCTTGTTGAAACTTTAATTCATTGTCCCCATGATTTCTACAACATGTTTTCTCATAAATTGTTTTCTATCTTCATTATTGAAATGTATATCATATTAACCCACTTCCATAATGTTTATAATTTTTCATAAAGCATGCTTAATGTGTTCTTATTATATGTAATAGCTTATTTTTATATACTTTATAAATTAATTTACTTGATGTAAATTTCATATTGATAGGTTCAAACGAATTATTCCGGATCTATTCTTTGGATTATTTTAAACATAAATGTTAAGTATTTATTTCAAGGATAGATTTTGGTCATTTATTTTATAATTCTTGAAACAATACAGACATGATTAGTGATAACCCATTAATAATTTAAAATTATTTAAATTAATTAGTGTGTTTTTTATTTTTAATTATGGATAACATGTTGTGTTACTAAATTATTTACATGTTACGCAAAAAAACATTATCACAATTCTATGTGTAGTTTTTGAAGTGTAGATGAGAATTTATAAGGGTAGGATTTTAATTTTTTATTAGGGGAATAATTGTTGGAGTTGGTGGCCTAAAACAAACTACTTTGTACTTTATTCATTAATAAAATCCTTATCGCATCTTGATTGTTCTTCTGCGTGACAACTCATGTGATAATGTCCTAAGGATAGCTGTTGCATTAAAGGGTCATAGCAGATCCCTGCTATGATGAGAACCCAGAAGTTCCATAACACTGGTCATGAATATATATTCTATGGCCGGATGATATTATTTGAGGGACACAAATAATACCGGCCATTAGGGGTGAGGACTCATAAAACATTGAGTCATCATCTCATGGTGTGCGCACTTGGTAATATCCAGGAGGATATTATGAGAATGAGACCCACCAGTAGGAAATCCACATTTCATAGTGTCATTGGATGTTCATATCTTTGGACGTGTGTATTGATCCTTAGACTTTAATATTTTTATTAATGGGTATTAATACTCGTGCACTTAGATGTATTGATGAAAACTGTGATGAAACACTGTTCACAGAGAGGAAGGATACGTTGGGTGCATCACAAGTAATACTGCTTTAATAGATAATGCGAGAAAGGATTTGTCCCTTCTGTTCCATAATGGAAGTGGATATCTCAGTCCCTTTGATGGAATTGATATAGCCTAAATAAATCCATGGCCATGGTAAGGTATGGGCGAGTCCGATTCCATAAGTTCAAAGAAAGAATAATCAAGAACATGGGTTGATGACACTAGCATGCAACCCGCTTGATTCAAGATATTGTGACAAAGGGATTATATTACATGGTAAGCATTCGTATGAGGTGACACATCATTGTGGGTTTAACTTCTTTCTCTATGGGTGCCTTGGCATGTTGCTAGACCCTTGGACTTTAGGTAGGCTTCACCTAATGCCACTGAGAAAGAGGCCTAGAAGGTCACACATTAAGTGTTTCCATGTATCTTAGTTAAATATTAATTTAAAAAGTTAAATAAATATTATTCCCAACTATGGTTTAATAATTATTTAAGGATTCATGATAACATTTATTTAGACACTTGTTATTCAAGAGAATATATTGTGGACGAAATAATATTTATTAGCGAGTGATGTAGTTATATTTATTTAAGAAATAAATAGCCATTACTCAAGGTCTAATAAATGTGTTGGAGGAAATAAAGGAAAGTGGAAAATAAAAGTACATGCCGTGTATATGAAATATACACACCGTGTAGTTTTTCCAGTCAGGATTTTGAAGATATAATATTGTTTTATTAAATGATATTTATTATAATCGGTGTGGGCGAATGTCAAGGAATTAATAATTTGACATGGGGGTTTTCAATAAGAGTTAATGAAATAAATAAAACGTGTGACGCGTTTATTTATTGTCATAACTCTATAACCTCAAACCCGATTATAAATATCCTCACAACCCCAACACTTTTTCACAAGAGAATCATTGTGCACAAAAATTCTGGAGAATTCTTTCAAGACCGAAATAACTCCTTCCTCCATGAACGCTCTCAAGACCGAGAGATCAAGGCGATTAAAGGCGGACATCGCAAGCAAAGGTTATTCCGCACTAGCACCCAGAGATCCCTTCGGCGATGTCCGAAGATACGTGGCACACGTGTGGATCACCACTAGAGGAATCCTACACTTGTATTCTACGACGCAACGACGGATGATCAAATCGTGACCGGACACATCAACGAAGAAAGAATTCCACCAAGGTAATTCTTATGAATAAATTAAATTAATTATAACCAACATATGATGATCCTATCTCTATGGTTCCAAGATTCCCTCTTAAGTTTTTTGTTCCTCGTTCTATTCCAAAGATTTGGTGTTTTACATCATGACAGATCTCGGATTGAACATTGTTTAACGTTAAAATTAAAGTTGGGCAAACCCACCAACATGCTTCTGATGTGCCCAGAACCTATAAGTGGTATCAGAGGGGTCATATTGTTGATTATAATTATTTGGTTTTTTTGGTGTTTTACGCATTTAATAATTTAGTTCTTTCAATTCAATTTTAATTGTTCTGGAAATATGAATCTCGAGATCTGTTCATCCTCCATCATTTCTCATTCACCTCATAGAAACGAATTTTTCTTCTAATTTTGATTAAAATAAAATATAGGAAGTCATCCAGAGGAACCAAACATTTCTAGTCATACAACACTAGAATACATGGCGTGTATTCGGAAGTACACACTGTGTAGTTTAGATTCATGCATCGGACTGATCTGCCAAATCAGGCCGTGTATTGGATCCTATCTAAGTCATTAATGACATCGTGTGTTGACCAGGAACATGTGGAACACGGTTTTCGGATTACACATCATGTGGTCCAATGAACACGGCGTGTAGTCCCTTCTGGTTAGGGTTGGACTGTGTACCCCGTACACGGCTTGCCCGGCTGGAAACCGTGTAATGTGGAAACTACACGGTTTGTGTCACGCTGTACACACCGTGTACTCAGAAAATTTTTGAATTACATTAACATGCCATGTCCCCAGGTGTGTACTTTGGATGGACGGTGAAGAAAAGTACATGCCGTGTAGTCGAAACTACATGCTGTGTACTCATCCAAATTACGCAGATTTATTAAAATTTATTATTATATTATACAAACACTTGAGACGTGTACCATGGTGCAGGCGTAAAGCTGAGGCACAACAAGTGATAGGTGTTTTATATATGTGTGTTTAATTTAACATCTGCGTAATGAATGGGAATTCACCGGGTTGCCTCCAAGGTACAAGTTACGTACAAGGAAAATTTTAAATGAATTTATTTGTTTAAAATTATGATGGATGAGAATCTCAAGGAAGTTTAGAAAAGGATTTAAGATAAAATGATTGATTAAATAAAGATAATTAATTGATTCGAGCATGATTTATCATAAACAAGAACGATTAAAGAATTGAATTATAGTTTTATTTATGCGTAAATATCGTTGCATGTATGGATGATCATGAGCTAGACCGAGACCTTTGTATGTGAATTGTTTCTTTTAATTTATTTATTTAAATTAAATTTTTTGGCATGAAATCCAACTCCTCCTTAATATGTAGGGCCTGCACGCCCAAAGATTATTTTATGTAAAAACCCTTTTTACCCATCACATGCGTGCGAGATAAATGCATATGCAATGGATGGAGCTCCCAAGCTAGTGTTGGAGGCTCAAGTCAGGAGCCAAGGTGAAACCAATCCAAGGAGATACAAAGATGGATAGGTGGAAAGCTGTAAACACGAACCCAAAAGGTTCAAGGTGTTTCTCCACTAGGTATTGGGTTAGTTTATCAACCACTAGATAAACTAACCAATATAAAAATCTCATGATCATACCATTTATTTTATTTCTGTCCGTTCCATGGTTTATTTATTGTGGGTGTGTTGTCACGATCACAAAATTAAAATATTAAATGAGCATGCAAGATGGAACTAAAATAAAAACGGCTTATACATAAATATTTTCTTAGACATGGTTAATCACTTAAGTATATCCCACTTAATATTAACAATCTTGTAATCAAAGATAATAAAATGGTAATTTACGTATAACGAAAAAAACTCTCAAAAGAAATATTAAGTCGGTATAGCCTTCCATAATCTTGGTTAGAATCGAACCATAGTTCAAAGTTCTTGACCAACCCTAGTTGGGGTGCTTTAAATTATTGGGGAATTATAATTCAAGGTTTTGGGTTGACTTTACTTGGTTCACATCAAGGGTTGAATGCCACAGCAGGACTTGGTGTGACCAAGAGGCAAAGGTTGAGGAAATCCAAAATAAAAGGATTTCAGGATTGGGGAGTCCACTCAGCGGATCAAGGAGATGCGAGTTAATGTAGTTGGAATTTGGAATGCCTAACTAAAACCCTTCAAGTTTCTTGACCAACCCTAGTTGGGGTAATGTGAAGGGAAATATGGATCCTTACCACTAGAATATTCAGGCAATAGAATATTCTGAAGTCAATGGTGAGGGATATTGTATTTTGATAAAATAGTGGGAGACTAATTTCTTTATTTGTCTCAGTTTTTTAATAAATTACTAAACCTTTGCTCATCTTAATTTGAAGAAACGACAAGAAAATGACTTCAAACATATCATTGTGAATCATACTCAGGAAGGAAAACCTTCTCACCGGCACCAATTTCCAAGAGTGGTAGAGGCGTTTACGCGTCATCCTTCACCACGAAAGGAAATTGTATGTGCTAGAAGAGCCTATTCCAGTTGCGCCTAGGAAAGAGGCTAGTGATTAGGAATTATCTCTCTATATGAAACACATAGATGATTCCACAGATGTCTAGTGTTTCATGATATTGGCCATGTCCAATGAGCTCTTGAAAAAACATGAAAACATGGACGCGTATAGCATGATGTCTCACCTTAAGGATCTCTACCAAGAGAAGGTGAGACAGGAGAGGTATGAGATCTCCAATTCTTTGTTTACAACTAAGCTTGGAGATTCTACACCAGCTGGGCCTCATGTAGTCAAACTTATTGGCTACATTGAAAGCCTGGACATCTTAGGGATTAAATTCCCAGATGAGTTGCGTACAGATCTCATCCTATCATCACTTCCCAAGACCTTATCTATCTTCATTGTCAATTATAACAAGAGAGGAAATGATAAGAGTCTATCAGAGATTCTGACCTTGATTCACTAGGTAGACAAGGACATGGGGCGTGACAAACCTACAGTCCTTATGGTGAACAAGAAAAGGAAGGACAAGGCAAAGGGTCCAAAGACTTATAAACGGTCTGAATCCCCCAAGCACCGTCCCTCCAAGAAGGGGAAGATCGAGATGTAGGGCAAGGAATTGGAGGTGGTGTGTTTTTCATGTGGCAAGTAGGGCCACTGGAAGAGGAACTGCACCCAGAAGCGTGGGACACTAAAGGTGTGTTCGTTATCGATTGTAATCTTTCCATTTATACACATTGGGTATTAGATACAGCTTGTGGGGCTCACATCTGTATTCAAGTGCAGGAACCAAGTAGATTTATAAAGATTTCCAGAGGAGAGATGGATCTTCTAGCTGCCAATGGCGCAAGGCTGGATGCGTTGGCTATTGGCGATTACCACCTCTCATTGCCAACTGGAATGATTTTGGTTTTAAATAACTATTATTATGTGCCTAGAGTTACCAAGAACATGATTTCTGTATCATGTTTGGATACATATGGATTTATTTTCAAGTTGGTAAATAAGGGTTGTCTCTTTTATAAGAACAACTTATATTATGGTATGGCACATTTAAATAATGGTTTGTATGTATTAAATTACGAAAATCAATTGTTAGAAATCGATAAAGAAACAAACTCACATGACTCATACATCACCCAGTTGTGGCATCACCGTCTCGATCATGTGAACGATAAGCGCTTGATAAAGCTCTGCCAAGATGGCTATTTAGACTCTACTGAGCTAAAACCACTTGATAGATGTCATGCTTGTTTACAAGGAAAAATGACCAAGACACCTTTTGGTGGACAGGGTGAAAGGGCCACAAATATTCTAGGATTCGTACACACAAATGTGTGTGGACCATTTCTAGTAGAATCTAGAGGTGGATATTCTTACTTAATTACTTTTACTGATGATTTGAGTAGATATGGATATGTCTACTTAATGAGGTATAAGTCAGAGGCCTTAGAGAAATTTAAGGAATTCAAGAATGAAGTAGAGAATCAGCTTGGTAAGAAGATAAAGAATCTTCGATCAGATCAAGGTGGAGAATATCTAAACCAAGAGTTCATCGATCTTCTACGGGAGTCTAGGATTTTATCTCAGCTCACTCCTCCTTATACACTACAGTTGAATGGTGTTAGTGAAAGGAGGAACCGCACCTTGTTGGACATGGTGAGGTCGATGATGAGTCATGCAGATCTTCCATTATCCTTTTAGGGATATGCATTACAAACTACAGCATACACATTAAACTAAGTACCAACTAAGGCGGAAAATGGAATTCCCTCTAAGCTATGGAAGGGAAAGAAACCCATTTTGTCGCACACATGTATATGGGGATGTGAGGCATTTGTTAAGTCCTCCTTAGGCAACAAACTAGCACCCCGGGGCATGAGGTGTTTCTTTATAGGATATCCCAAGGAAAAGAAAGGATATTACCTATATAACCCTTTAGACAAGAAAGGGACTATCGCCAGACAAGCCATCTTTATTGAGAGGTGGAGCATCCTCAAGAAGGATACTGGGAGCAATATTGACTTCGACGAAGTTGATTCTCAAGATACACAGGAGTTTGTACAGAAACAAGTTCCATAGGTCCTAGTAGAAGAGGTTCCAAAAACACAAGTACTGTGTAGGAGTTCAAGAGAGGTAAAGGAACCAGATATATTTGGTTTCCTAGTCACTGAGGATGGTGAATCATTATTGATGGACAATGATGAACCTCTCTCCTAAAAGGAAGCAGTAGAAAGCTCAGAAGCTGCAAGATGGCTAGAAGCTATGAATTATGAGATGGATTCCATGTATCAGAACCAAGTCTGGGTTCTGGTCGATGAGCCAGTTGATGTAAATCCTGTTGGATGAAAATGGGTATTCAAGAGAAAGTTGGACATGGAAGGTCAAGTTAGCACCTATAAAGCAAGGCTAGTGGCTAAAGGTTTCAGACAGCATCAAGGAATTGACTATGATGAAACCTTCTCGCCAGTTGCCATGTTTAAGTCCATAAGAATCATACTTTCCATAGTAACTTACCATGACTACGAGTTTTGGAAGAAGGATGTCAAAACAACATTCCTTAATGGGAACCTTCAGGAAGAAGTCGGTATGACACAACCAGAAGGATTTGTGACACCAGGTGATGCCAAATGGGTTTGCAAGTTGAAAAAATCCATTTATGGATTAAAGCAAGCATCCAGGTCATGGAACATTCGATTTAATGAATCCATAAAGGAATTTGAGTTCATTAAGAACGAATGTGATCCATGTGTTTATAAGCGGTTTAATGGGGATGCAATCGTTATCCTAGTAGTATATGTTGACGACATATTGCTTATTGGAAATGATATAACAGTCTTACAGTCAGTTAAGGACTGGTTGAACAAGTGTTTCTCCATGAAGGACTTGGGTGAAGTAGCCTACATTCTATAGATCAAGATCATTCGTGATAGATCCAAGAGGCTTCTTGGACTAAGTCAGGGTACATACATTGACCAGATACTAAAGAGATTTAGTATGGAACAATCTAATAGGGGATTAGTTTCAGTGTCACATGGCCTACATATTTCTAAGAAAATGTGTCCTCGGACACAACAAGAGAATGATAGAATGAGTAAGATCCCAAATGCTTCGGCTATAGGATCCATCATGTATGCCATATTATGTACTAGGATTTATGTTGCCTATGCACTGAGTATGGTAGGAAGATATTAAGAAAATCCAGGAGAACAACATTGGACTGCTGTTAAGACTATCCTTATGTATCTGAGAAGAACTAAGGATATGTTCCTCGTGTATAGAGGATACAAGGAGCTTGTCATCATATGGTATGATGATGCTGGTTTTCAGACAAATCAGAATGATCTAAAGTCTCAATCTGGATATGTTTTCTGTCTCAATGGAGGAGTTGTGATCTAGAAGAGTTCAAAGCAGCCAGTTGTCACTGATTCTACAGTGGAGTCCGAATAAATAGTGGCTTCTAATGCAGCCAAGGAAGCTGTCTGGATTCGGAACATTTTCCAAGATCTTGATGTGGTGCCTAGCAGTAAAGATCCCATTACATTGTATTGTGATAATACTACAGCGGTGGATCTTGCAAAATAACCAAGTTCACATCAACGGACAAACCATATACTCCGAAAGTATCACCTTTTGAGGGATTTCTATCAAAGGGGCGAAGTTGCAGTGAGCAGAGTGTCCACAGAGGAGAACGTGGTGGACCCCATGACTAAAGGCCTATCTCAGCAGAAGAATGAATATCATGTGAGAGCTAGCGGGTTAAAGGTTGTTAGCAGTTGGCTCTAGTCCAAGTGGGAGCCTCTTGGAGTTTTTGGCCTAGAACCAACTACTTTGTACTTTATTCATTAATAAAAGACTTATCACATCTTGATTGTTCTTCTGCGTGACAATGCATGTGATAATGTCCTAAGGGAAGCTATTTCATTAAAGGGTCATAGATAATCCCTACTATGATGAGAAACCGAAAGTTCCATAACATTGTTCTTGAATATATGTTCTATGTCCAGATGATATTATTGGAGGGACATAAATAATATAGGCCATTAGGGGTGAGGACTCATAAAACTTTGAGACATCATCTCATGGTGTGCACCCTTGGTAATATCCAGGAGGATGTTATGATAATAAGACCAACTAGTAGGAAATACACATTTCATAGTGTCATTGGATGTTCCTATCTATGGATGTGTGTATTGATCCTTAGACTTTAAGATTATTATTAATGGGTATTACAACTCGCACACTTAGATGTATTGATGAAAACTATGATGAAACACTATTCGCAGTGAGTTTGGATACGTTGGGTGCATCACGAGTAATACTGCATTAATAGATAATGCGAGAAAGGATTTGTCCCTTTTGTTCCATAACGAAATTAGATATCTCAGGCCCTTTGATGGAATTTATATAGCCTATATAAATCCATGGCCATGGTAAGGTATGGGCGAGTTCAATTCCGGAAAGTCAAAGAAAGAATAATCGAGCACATGGGTTGATGACACTAGAATGCAACCCGCTTGGTTCGAGATATCGTGAAAAATGGATTATATTACATGGTAAGTGTTCGTATGAGGTGACACGTCATTGCAACATTAACTTCTTTCTCTATGGGTGCCTTGGCGTGTTTCTAGATGCTAACCTTGGACTTTAGGAAGGATCCACCTAATGCCACTGAGAAAGAGGCCTAGAGGGTCACCCACTAAGTGTGTCCATGTATCTCAGTTAAATATTTATTTAACAAGTTAAATATTTATTTTACAAGTTAAATAAAGATTATTCCCGATTGTGGTTTAATAATTATTTAAGGATGCCTGATCGCATTTATTTCGACACTAGTTATTTGAGAGAATATATTGTGGATGAAATAATATTTATTAGTGAGTGATGCATTTATATTTATTTAAGAAATAAATAGCCATTACTCAAGGTCTAATAAATGTTGTGGAGGAAATAAAGGAAAGTGGAAAATAAAAGTACACACCGTGTATATTAAATATACACGCCGTGTAGTTTTTCCAGTCAGGATTTTGAGGATATAATATTGTTTTATTAAATGATATTTATTATAATCAGCGTGGGCGAATGTCAAGGAATTAATAATTCGACATGGGGGTTTTCAATAAGAGTTAATAAAATAAATAAAACACGTAACATGTTTATTTATTGTGATAACTCTATAACCTCAAACCCGATTATAAATATCCTCACAACCCCAACACTTTTTCACAAGAGAATCATTGTGCACAACAATTCTGGAGAATTATTTCAAGCTCGAAAGAACTCCTTCCTCCAAGAATGCTCTCAAGACCGAGAGATCAAGGCGATCAAAGGTGGACATCGCAAGAGAAGGTTCTTCTGTGCTAGCACCCAGATATCCCTTCGGCGACATCCGGAGATACGTGGCACATGTGTGGATCACCGCTAGAGGAATCCTACACTTGGATTCTACAACGCAATGAAAGATCATCGAATCATGACCGGACACATCAATGAAGATAGAATTCCACCAAGGTAATTCTTGTGAATTAATTAAATTAATTATAACCAATATATGATGATCCTATCTCTATGGTTCTGGGATTCCCTCTTATGTTTTTCGTTCCTCGTTCTATTCCGAATGTAACACCCGAGATTTTTATGAGTAATATTTTGTTTTTATGTTATATATATATATCATCAAAGGAATCTTTCACTACACACTAGCTTGACTTACTTTACACGCAATCGTGACCTTCCTCGATAGCTTGCGTTGTACGCAATACCGAGTTTCACTAAACAACGATATGCTATTAAAATATTATTAAAACTAGCCGTTATGAATAGTAATAACCACTTTTTGAAATTTTATAAATTTTTATTTTTCAAAATGGACTTCATTTTTGGATTTGGAATACCGAAATTAGCCTAGGGTGAAATTTTGGTATTTTTCTGAAAACTTTCAATTTTTGATGAATAGTGAAACCACTAAGTGGTAGGTTAAAAACAGAATTTTGCATAAAACTTAATTTTACTGCTTCTGTGAATGGAATTTCAAAAATCCGATAGACACGGTTAATATCAAGGACTAAAATTTGGTTCAATGAGATGAAAATAATTTTTGGTGAATAGTAACTTTTTACTTTTTTTTACCGCGGTTAATAGTAAATAGGGTAACTAAGGGTAAATATGATATTATTATTACCCTAACACATGTCCTAATTCTATTGGATAAGTTTAATTCGACCAAAAACAACCTTATGAGTATAATATGACCATTTAGGTCCACTTGGATTAGATTATGACATTTAATATTATTTTATTTAATGAATAGTTAAAATAGTTAAAATCAAAGTTTAATAACTAAAACATTTTTAATATGGGGTTATACATAAGATAATTTCGACTATAAATATTCATTAGAAAGATAAAAATATTTCCTACATAATGATATTTTATTTATAATTTTTGGACTTTAAATAAATTAATTTATTTATGACACAACGATGATGCAGTAATTACCCTTTTAAGGAAATGTTAACATAATTGATGTTATAAATGCTCAAATAAATGTAATTTGAGACTTTTTATAAATTCCACTAATTTTCTAGGTTACTATGATATATTAGTGTTGATTTAAGCAACTTTTTTTGAACATATAATTCTGTTATGACTTTCACAAAAATCATATATCAAATAGTGTCAAAATTGACACAAAAATAGTTTTTAAATAAAATATTATATTATTAATTGTTATTTTATTCCTAAAAATCTAAGATTCGTCCAAATGACTTAGATAAGGATATATATATATATTAATAATAAACAACTTGGGGTTCATTTGGCATGTTATAGTAAGTGTATTAACCATATAGTGTAAGAAAACAAAAAGTCACGGTAAAGGTTAAATTATTTAACTTAGAGTTAAATCTAATTTATAAGGTTAAAATAATAACCTAAACTTGTCTAAATCCTATTGGTTACTAGGATTTAGACCCATACCCACTTTACCTTCGAAATAAGACCCTTTGGAACCATTATAAACCGATCTTGACTTTAATATAAAATAATATTTTGAGATATTCCTAAGGTGCCCCTCTCCTCCCTTATAAAAGGGCACCTCCTCCCCCTCCTCCTCACACCAATTTGAGCACTCAAGCTCGGCCAAACCCTGCCAAAATACCTTCTCCACTTCCCTAGAATAATCCTAGAGGTCCTGGTCTTCTTCAAAGACCAATCTTAGTTCCCTAAGTGGAGGATTCAAAGAGGCGTTTCAAAGAAGAGGTAATATCCATTACCGATCTTTTCAATTTCTTTCTTCTTTAACTTCTTCTTCTTTAGTTGTTTCATGATAAAGTAATAACATCAGTATTACTTACATACTGATATGTTATTATAAATATGAAACAACCCTAATTCACCTTCTATCCATCCTACGGAAAAATGAAATCACCGCACGTGCGTACGTACGGAATACCGTCTCCACGCCGTGGTGTAATCTATTTTCCACCATCACCTTACAAGGATGGTTATAATGGTGTAATGAGTAACTATATATAATTATTATAAAGTGATATTGATACTGAAATAGTATAAATACACTTAAATACAATTCCACGATCATGGGAACAATATCATCGCTCGTGCGTACGTACGGAATACCGTCTCCAAGATGTGATGTGACTCGTTCTACATGATCATGATTACATAGTAATTATATAAATGCATTTAATGAATAAATATGATATATTTTACACTAATACCATTCTGGATATAAGGTATCTATAACCTTAAAATAAGAATAAGAATTTATTCGGCAAAACACGCATAAGAACAAAAGGCAATAAAGACCCGAGTAACAAGTAACAATGAAATATTACTAATAAGAAGCTAAGAATATGACCATATATGATATCATATAAATATGTATGATTCTGGAATAAGTCAATAACATTATTTAAACCATTATACAGGAGCTTCGGACACGTACAAAGCAAATCGGACCTAAGGTAAGGGAAATATCACAATCTCATTTTTATGCGAGATTGTTTATACTTTGGTATTTACTGGGGTGTATTTTATCATCCACGTCCATGTTTCCTCAATATGTAATATTATTTCCATCCATCTACAATTTTTTAAATCCAATTTTACCCTTCGGTGAGTTTTTAGTAAAGTATATGAAAGTAATCTTTTGTCGATTTACGTACGAAGTACTTTTTGACTTTTCCGACAAAAAGTACAAAGAATGTTTTTTTTAACTTATACGGCAAGAATGGATTTTTAAAACATTATTTCCAAGAATATTCCATTAAAAGTTTTCAAGTTTATTTTTAATGAACTTCTTTTAGTTTATAATTGTATGACATGTTAAGAAAAGAAAAGTGTTTTTGAAGTATAAAGGATATTTTTCTCAAGAATGGAGTTCAAATGTTTTATCAAAATTATTTTCCATCTAAGATAATATAGGTTTCTGTTTTATCCCTATTATTACATTGATTTGATTATGTTGTGAGGGAATTATTTTTATGAAGTCATTTACCTTATATGATTTGTTTTATGATGTCATGATGTTTCAAGAATCCCATTTTTGTTACATGTGTTATGCGATGATGTATGATTTATGATTATGTGGCACACATAAGAAAGGATTCATTATAAGATGGGTGGGACCTATATCTCCCTCCAATGCATTGGGTAAAGATTTATATCTCATGAGATAGACATGGCTGGAATGGAAGGTTATTTCGGTTCAGTGATTCAGGACTGAAACGAGGAGTGAACTCGGTTCAGAAATGGACTTTTTCCGCTAAGATAGTCTTGGAAATGAGTCATTACTAACAAGAAATGATTTTCCATGATTATGTGTGCACGCCACAAAGTTTCAAGTTTTATGTTATGATTATGGGGATCTCATTTTCACTTCTATGATTTATTCCATGTTAAGATATTATGATCTCTTTTGCAGGTTATGATTTTCAAAAAGATATGATATGATTTTTATTTCCTTTATTTGCCCTTGCTGAGCATTTGAGCTCACCCTTTTTTGTATGTTTTCTTTTCCCCAGTTCAGGAAGATGGATATTAAGTAGAATATGAAAAAAAGGGACTCTATATATGATGAAATAAATGGGAGGCAAAGTAGATGCTTTATGAACCAGTTGTTTATGTTTCCCAGTTTCTAAAGACACTATACCTATAAGGTCCTTTGTGGTTTTGTCATATGTTGTAATAAGTGTGCTTCAATTTTGAAGTATTAAAAATGTATGTAAAGTATGGGTCGTTATAGTTGGTATCAGAGGAAAGGTATAGTCAACCTTTGGAAACTATGATGTGAAAGCCTTAGTAAGAACCCTAAGGATAAGTCTAAGCATAGAACACAATATTAGTGTTTTAGAAATGGCCATGAATAACCTAGGATAAGACCTTAAGCGTGAAAATTTTATTCTTGAATTATGTGGTTTTCCTATTATAATTAGTGTTGCTCACACTATTCTTCTTGGTTTTAGTCAATGGCTGGAACCCGAAGGAACCGTGTTAATGCGGAATGCGATGGGCAACGCAATGATTGTCTCCCTGAGCAACCAAACGATATGGGAGCTGGAATGCAAAATCTTGTAGCCATGCTCACACAACTTTCTCAAGCTATGAATCATGCAGGACTTCCAAACGAGCAAAGGAAGGAGCAACATTCTGTTGAATCCTTCATGAGGCAGCGTCTACCTTATTTCAGCGGGTCTACTGATCCATTAGTTGCTGAACAATGGATTAGTACTACTGAAAAGATATTTTCAGTTCTTCAATGTTCTGAACATGATAAAGTCATCCTAGCAGTGTATCGTTTGGAAGGAGATGCTGATCAATGGTGGAATCTTATTAAGAATACGAGGCAAAGGGATGAAATTGAGTCCATGGAATGGGACGTGTTCAAGAACTTATTTTTCAATAATTACTTCCCTCGTATTCACCGAACAAAGATGGAGAAAGAGTTTCTTGAACTAAAGCAAAAGGATGATGAATCTGTTGGTACCTATGAAGCAAATTTACAAGACTTTCAAGGTACGCTTCTGGTATTATTATCCAACCTGAGAGTAAGATCGATCTATTCTTTAGTGGCTTAAAACCAAGTCTTCGAAGGGCGTTAGCCATAAGGGACTTCAATAGCTACGAGGAAATCGTTCGATGTGCTCTCAAAGTCGAGATGGATATTGGAGTAACCCATCAGTCATATGGGTTTGATAAGAAGATGAAAATGGAATTCAAAGGAAAATCTAATGAGCACACTGAAAAGAAGATGAGCTTTCCCTTATGCTCAAAGTGTGGAAAGAAACATGGATGGATTTGTCTTAAAGGGACAAGTAAATGTTTCAAATGTGGAAAGGAAGGTCATCGGGCTTTTGAATGCCACGATGATGGGAAGAAGATGTCTAATGATGCAAACAAAGGTAGGGATACACATAATGAACCTACTACACTTCAATGTTTCAAGTGCAAGGAGATGGGTCATTATGCCAATAAATGCCCTAATCCAAGGGTTGATGATGATGGTCGACGTCAACAAACTCTTAAGGCTAAAGACAAAGGAAAGTCACATGCAATTTCTATCAGCGATGTGGAGTACGATAACGAAGTGGTGAAAGGTACACTTACCATCCACTCTAAAGTAGCAAATGTTTTATTTGATTCTGGATCCACCCACTCTTTTATTTATGAAGAATTTTCTAAGGGTATCACCGTATTACCTCAACAATTAGATTTTGAGTTAGCTGTGACAACACCTAATGGCACAACAATCGCATCAAAAGTTTATAATTCTTCTCTGATCGATGTTTGTGGGAAAGTGCTTCCTGCAAATCTTGTGATCCTTCCTATAGTGGAATTTGATGTGATTCTTGGAATGGATTTTCTTTCTTTATATGGAGCTCATATCAATTCCCAAAGAAGGAAAGTCACATTTCATATTCCAGATCAATCTATGATTGTCTATCAATGCAAGGATGAACATAACCTTCCAGTGGAAATTTCTTCCATTTTATGGGTATTTATTCCACTAAATAAAGGTTATTTATCTCAAATGGTTGGTGAGAAACTCACGATTAAGAATATTCCCATTGTACGGGAGTTTGATGATGTCTTTCCGGAGGAATTACCAGGTCTTCCACCAAATCGTGAAGTTGAGTTTTCAATAGAACTCGTACCGGGTGCTTTGCCTATTTCAAAGACACCTTATAGAATGGCCCCAATTGAGTTGCAGGAATTGAAGAAGCAACTCCAAGATAATCTTGATAAGGGATTCATATGCCCTAGTGCGTCACCTTGGGGAGCACCTGTTCTATTTGTTAAGAAGAAAGATGGATCAATGAGACTCTGCATTGATTATCGAGAACTTAACAAGATCACTATCAAGAACAAATATCCTCTCCCACGCATTGATGACATATTTGACCAACTACGCAGAGATCAATACTTTTCCAAGATTGATCTTCGTTCAGGGTATCATCAATTAAGGGTCAAAAGGGAGGATATACCAAAGACGGCTTTCTGTACAAGGTATGGACACTATGAATTTATAGTGATGCCATTTGGTCTTACTAATGCCCCTGCTATCTTCATGGATCTGATGAATAGAGTCTTTAGAGACTATATTGATCAATTTTTGGTAGTCTTTATAGACGATATTCTTGTCTATTCAAAGAGCAAGGAAGAACATGAAGATCACTTGAGAATTATATTGAAGACCCTGAGAAAGGAGAAGCTTTATACCAAATTTACCAAGTGTGAATTTTGGCTTCAAAAAGTTGCATTTTTGGGTCACATAATCTCAAAATTGGGGATATCTGTGGATCCAGCAAAAACAGAGGTTATCGAAAGATGGTCGAGACCAACAACAGTAACTGAGATCCGAAGTTTTCTTGGTTTGGCTGGATATTATCGACGTTTTGTGAAAGATTTTTCATGATTATCTAATCCACTCACCAAGTTGACTCGGAAAGGAGTTAAGTTTGTCTGGACGAAGGAATGTGAAGATAATTTCAAGGAGTTGAAAAGAAGGTTATCCAGTGCACCTGTGCTCACACTGCCTTGTAGTGGAGAAATGTTTGTGATCTATAGTGATGCATCCAAGAAGGGATTAGGGTGTGTTATTATGAAAAATGATATGGTGATATCTTATGCCTCATGATAGTTGAAAATCCATGAGCAAAATTATCCAACACATGATATGGAGTTAGCTGCGGTAATCTTTGCATTAAAGATTTGGAGGCATTACCTTTATGGTGAAAGGTGTGATATTTATACTGATCATAAAAGTTTAAAGTATATTTTCACACAAAAGGAGATGAATATGCGTCAAAGAAAATGGTTGGAGCTGATTAAGGATTATGACTGCTCAAACCATTACCACCCTGGGAAAGCAAACAAGGTGGCAGATGCATTAAGTCGACAAGACCATGCTAGTTTATCCATGATGAGGATCATAAAAGATCCAATATTTATGGATTTACAAAGGATGGATCTTGGAATTATAATGGAAGGGGAAAAATCTTATCTTTCTCAAATGAATTTTCAACCATCTATACATGTGAAGATTAAAGAGGCACAGAAAGAAAATGTCGAGTTACAAAAGAAGGTGAGAAATGTTCCTGAATTCAACCTTGATTGTGATGGGATAATAAAGTTCAGGAATCGGGTTTTTGTTCCTCCCATCCCTGAATTAAAGAAGGAGCTGCTGGATGAGGCTCATAGTTCTTCATTCTCTATTCATCCTGGAAGCACAAAGATGTATAGGGACCTGAAAGAGTACTTCTGGTGGGATGGCATGAAAAGAGATGTTGCTGAATATGTCTCTCGATGCTTGGTTTGTCAACAAGTTAAAGCTGAGAGACAGAAGTCTAAGGGGATGTTACAACCATTACCCATACCCGAATGGAAATGGGAAAACATCACTATGGACTTTGTCACAGGACTTCCTAAAACATCCAAAGGCAATAATGCTATATGGGTCATAGTTGATCGTCTTACAAAGTCTGCACACTTCATTGCTATTAGAGAGGATTTCTATCTAGATCAGCTTGCCAGGATATATGTAAAGGAAGTGGTAAGATTGCATGGAGTACCACTTTCTATTATATCTGATCGGGATCCGAGATTTACCTCGAAGTTCTGGCAAAGTCTTCAGCATACTCTGGATACATAGTTGAGTTTCAGTACTGCTTATCATCCTCAGACAGACGGTCAGTCTGAGAGAACAATTCAATCCCTAGAAGATATGTTGAGAGCTTGCTCTATGTATTTCAAAGGAGGTTGGGATCAACACCTACCTTTGGTGGAATTTTCTTATAATAATAGCTTTCACTCCAGTATTCAGATGTCTCCTTATGAAGCTCTCTATGGAAAGAAATGCAGGACTCCAGCTTACTGGGATGAAGTTGGGGAAAGAAAGTTATTAGGACCTAATCTCGTTGATGAAATGGCAGAAAAGGTCAGATCTATTCAACAACACATAAGAGCAGCTCAGAGTCGACAGAAAATTTATGCCGACAACCGAAGAAAAGACCTAGAGTTTTAAGTGGGTGATAAAGTGTTCTTACGAATATCTCCCTGGAAGAGGGTTATGAAATTTGGAAAGAAGGGGAAGTTAAGCCCTAGATATATCGGTCCTTTCGAAATACTGGATCGTGTTGGGAAGGTAGCTTACCGATTGGCGCTTCCACCGAATCTCTCTCAAGTTCACGATGTGTTCCATGTATCTCTCCTGAGAAAGTACATACCTGATCCTTCACATGTACTCATCTTAGAAGTTGTACCGCTGGAGAAAGATCTTTCTTATGAAGAACAACCGATAGAGATTTTGGATCGTAGCGAAAAAGTCCTACGAAACAAGACCACTCGATTGGTGAATGTTTTATGGAGGAACCACCAACTTGAAGAAGCTACATGGGAGCTTGAGGATATGATGAGGGAAAAGTATCCTCATCTGTTTGTTACAAAGTGACGAATTTCGAGGGCGAAATTTTTTTTAAGGGGGGTAGAATGTAACACCCGAGATTTTTATGAGTAATATTTTGTTTTTATGTTATATATATATCATCAAAGGAATCTTTCACTACACACTAGCTTGACTTACTTTACATGCAATCGTGACCTTCCTCGATAGCTTGCATTGTACGCAATACAGAGTTTCACTAAACAACGATAAGCTATTAAAATATTATTAAAACTAGCTGTTATGAATAGTAATAACCACTTTTTGAAATTTTATAAATTTTTATTTTTCAAAATGGACTTCATTTTTTGATTCGGAATACCGAAATTAGCCTAGGGTGAAATTTTGGTATTTTTCTGAAAACTTTCAATTTTTGATGAATAGTGAAACCACTAAGTGGTAGGTTAAAAACTGAATTTTGCATAAAACTTAATTTTACCGCTTTTGTGAATGGAATTTCGAAAATCCGACAGACACGGTTAATATCAAGGAATAAAATGTGGTTCAATGAGATGAAAATAATTTTTGGTGAATAGTAACTTTTTACTTTTTTTACCGCGGTTAATAGTAAATAGGGTAACTAAGGATAAATATGATATTACTATTACCCTAACACATATCCTAATTCTATTGGATAAGTTTAATTCGACCAAAAACAACCTTATGAATATAATATGACCATTTAGGTCCACTTGGATTAGATTATGACATTTAATATTATTTTATTTAATGAATAGTTAAAATAGTTAAAATCAAAGTTTAATAACTAAAACATTTTTAATATTGGGTTATACATAAGATAAATTCGACTATAAATATTCATTAGAAAGATAAAAATATTTCCTACATAATGATATTTTATTTATAATTTTTAGACTTTAAATAAATTAATTTATTTATGACACAACGATGATACAATAATTACCCTTTTAAGGAAATGTTAACATAATTGATGTTATAAATGCTCAAATAAATGTAATTTGAGACTTTTTATGAATTCCAATAATTTTCTAGGTTACTGTGATATATTAGTGTTGATTTAATAAACTTGGTTTGAACATATAACTCTGTTATGACTTTCACAAAAATCATATATCAAATAGTGTCAAAATTGACACAAAATAGTTTTTAAATCAAATATTATATTATTAATTTTTATTTTATTCTTAAAAATCTACGATTCGGCAAAATGACTTAGATAAGGATATATATATTAATACTAAACAACTTGGGGTTCCTTTGGCATGTTATAGTAAGTGTATTAACCATATAGTGTAAGAAAACAAAAAGTCACGGTAAAGGTTAAATTATTTAACTTAGAGTTAAATCTAATTGATAAGGTTAAAATAATAACCTAAACTTGTCTAAATCTTATTGGTTGCTAGGATTTCTACCCATCCCCACTTTACCTTCTAAATAAGACCCTTTGGAACCATTATAAACTGATTTTGACTTTAATATAAAATAATATTTTTGAGATATTCCTAAGGTGCCCCTCTCCTCCCTTATAAAAGGGAACCTCCTCCCCCTCCTCCTCACACCAATTTGAGCACTCAAGCTCGGCCAAACCCTGCCAAAATCCCTTCTCCACTTCCCTAGAATAATCCTAGAGGTCCTGGTCTTCTTCAAAGACCAATCTTAGTTCCCTAAGTGGAGGATTCAAAGAGGCGTTTCAAAGAAGAGGTAATATCCATTACCGATCTTTTCAATTTCTTTCTTCTTCAACTTCTTCTTCTTTAGTTGTTTCATGATAAAGTAATAACATCAGTATTACTTACATACTGATATGTTATTATAAATATGAAACAACCCTAATTCACCTTCTATCCATCCTACGGAAAAATGAAATCACCGCGTGTGCGTACGTACGGAATACCGTCTCCACGCCGTGGTGTAATCTATTTTCCACCATCACCTTAAAAGGATGGTTATAATGGTGTAATGAGTAACTATATATGGTTATTATAAATTGATATTGATACTGAAATAGTATAAATACACTTAAATACAATTCCACGATCATGGGAACAATATCATCGCTCGTGCGTACGTACGGAATACCGTCTCCATGATGTGATGTGACTCGTTCTACATGATCATCATTACATAGTAATTATATAAATGAATTGAATGAATAAATATGATATATGTTACACTAATACCATTCTGGATATAAGGTATCTATAACCTTAAAATAATAATAAGAATTTATTCGGCAAAACACGCATAAGAACAAAAGGCAATAAAGACCCGAGTAACAAGTAACAATGAAATATTACTAATAAGAAGCTAAGAATATGACCATATATGATATCATATCAATATGTATTATTCTGGAATAAGTCAATAACATTATTTAAACCATTATACAGGAGCTTCGGACACGTACAAAGCAAATCGGACCTAAGGTAAGGGAAATATCACAATCTCATTTTTATCCGAGATTGTTTATACTTTGGTATTTACTGGGGTGTATTTTATCATCCACATCCATGTTTCCTCAATATGTAATATTATTTCCATCCACCTAAAATTGTTTAAATCCAATTTTACCCTTCGGTGAGTTTTTAGTAAAGGATATGAACGGAATCTTTTGTCGTTTTACGTACGAAGTACTTTTTGACTTTTCCGAAAAAAAGTACGAAGAATGTTTTTTTTAACTTATACGGAAATAATGGATTTTTAAAACATTATTTCCAAGAATATTCCTTTATAAGTTTTCAAGTTTATTTTTAATCAACTTCTTTTAGTTTATAATTGTATGAAATGTTAAGAAAAGAAAAGTGTTTTTGAAGTAGAAAGGATATTTTCCTCAAGAATGGAGTTCAAATGTTTTATCAAAATTATTTTCCATCAAAGATAATATAGGGTTCTATTTTTATCCCTATTATTACATTGATTTGATTATGTTATGAGGGAATTATTTTTATGAAGTCATTTACCTTATATTATTTGTTTTATGATGTCATGATGTTTCAAGAATCCCATTTTTGTTACATGTGTTATGCGATGATGTATGATTTATGATTATGTGGCACACATAAGAAAGGATTCATTATAATATGGGTGGTACCTATATCTCCCTCCAATGCATTGGGTAAAGATTTATATCTCATGAGATAGACATGGCTGGAATGGAAGGTTATTTCGGTTCAGTGATTCAGGACTGAAAAGAGGAGTGAACTCGGTTCAGAAATGGACTTTGTCTGCTAAGATAGTCTTGGCAATGAGTCATGACTAACAAGAAATGATTTTCCATGATTATGTGTTCACGCCACAAAGTTTCAAGTTTTATTTTATTATTATGGGGATCTCGTTTTCACTTCTATGATTTATTCCATGTTAAGATATTATGATCTCTTTTGCAGGTTATGATTTTCAAAAAGATATGATATGATTTTTATTTCCTTTATTTGCCCTTGCTGAGCATTTGAGCTCACCCTTTTTTGTATGTTTTCTTTTTCCCCAGGTCAGGAAGATGGATATTAAGTAGAATATGCCAAAAGGGACTCTAGATATGATGAAATAAATGGGAGGCAAAGTAGATGCTTTATGAACTAGTTGTTTATGTTTCCCAGTTTCTAAAGACATTATACCTATACGGTCCTTTGTGGTTTTGTCATATGTTGTAATAAGTGTGCTTCAATTTTGAAGTATTAAAAATGTATGTAAAGTATGGGTCGTTATACCGAAGATTCGGCATTTTATATCATGACAGATCTCGTATTGAACGTTGTTTAACGTTAAAATTAAAGTTGGGAAAACCCACCAATGCGCTTCCACTACGCCCCGAACCTACAATAATTTCTAAGTTTGAAGGATGTTTTTATGAATTATTATAGGGAAACAAGCTCATATTTTTTCAAGAAAGTTGTGTGTTAAACACGTTTTACATAAATAAAGAAATAAAATCATTCCACCCTTTATGTAATGTAAAATCATGAATATTTTGTGGTAGAATGTTTAAATAATGTTTAGTTTGATCATGTCAATCATGATGCATGAAGATAAATAATGTAAAAAAATTTATTTATAATTTGTGATAAATTCTAAGTGTTTCTATTTAAATGAAATGTTTAACAATTTCTTTGAAATGAATTTAAATAAATTGAGAGTAGGACATGATGTTCTTGTTAATGATTTATTTCCTTGGGTTTTTATATGCTTTTAAAAAAAATTGAACCATAGAAAATTACATTCAAATGGTTATATAATATGAGGTTTTTATTTAACAAAGTTTATGCTAAGAAAATATATGATGTTTTTTTAAAGATAGTGTGAAGTGATTTTTTTCGATGACGTTTTATATTTTAATAATTATGTATTTTTATTATAATGGATTTTAAGGAATCTCTTTATATAAAAGGCTAATAATTTAATGTTTTTAATTAAAATATTGTTTGGAAGTATAAAATTTAGTGATGATGTTATTACTGGACACACTTAATTTTCATAAAAGGAATGATGAAAAGGGGTGATTGGTTGATATATTTTTCTGTTAGGTATTTTTTGATTGGTCATATTTTATTTATTGTGGGTTATGTAGTATTTATAGGGGGTTTTATGGATCATTTGCGTGTTAGTTCATGTTGTGTAGTGGTTTTTGTGGATGGTTACCATGGTGGGAATGAGAATTTGAAATTTTTGATGTGGAAGTGATGGTATGGATGGTTGTGTGGGAATAGGAAGTATTGTGTGTATATGTTAGTGGTTTTTTTGGTAGTGGTGGATATGTTATGGTATGGTCTGGAAATGGAGACATGGTTGGTAATGTATAAGGGAGATGATCTGGTGACTATTGTGGGGTTTGTTGAGTGGTTTTCCATATTGTTCATTACTATTTTTTTCCTTGGTTTTCAGAAGGTGATGTGGGTGATGTCGTAAAGGTGTTATGATATTTTTATTAATGGGTAGTGGTGATGTGGTTGTGTATAATATTGTGTGGGATAGTTTTATGAGAATATTAGTTGATTGGTTGATGTGTTTTCTTATGAAATGTTTTTATTCTATATGATATTAATGTGATTTTTGTGGTTTATACTAAACTCATTACTATTTGATCTAAATATATGACATCAGAACTCTATTAATATATTGGGTGTGGAAATAATAATCTAGAATCTTATAATAGAGTATCAGTTAAATTTTAGTGGAAAGAAGTATAAAGTTATTTAGTGGAGCATCTAGTCCTGATGTTGAGGATTTAATAGAGGAGGTTGAATTTTCCTTTAGGTGGTTAAGTAGTTCACTTCAATTATGAGTTACATTGGTTTTTATATTGTTTTATAATTCTCTTCAATGATATTGGGAGATTAATCATTAAAACCCTAAAGAGATTTCATGGGGTAATTTATTGAGTTATTCAGGAATTATTTCTTTTCTTGGGTGAAAATGTGTAACTGTATGGAAGTGATTCAAGATATTTGGTAGCTGATAAGAGTTTGTACCACTTTGGGATCTATTTATGGATCTTATTATTTGATTTCCACATATCCTAACTGATGGGAGGGAATGTGAATAACATTTTGATTCTTCCTTGACACCAAATATTTGGTGATTTATCATGCTTATTTAGTTGATGTCTTGGGAAGATATGAGATATTGAGTGGAGATTATGTAGAGAGGTTTATCTAGGATAGTGGGTTATAGTGAAGTACCCTCATGGTGGTTGGGAAGGATGAGAAGAAATCTATGATTTTTTGAACTCAGAGATCATAAAAGAGTGTATTGAGACAATTTTATAGAGCAAGATCATTTCTTATCACTCTAGGGTTGAGTAGATCAAGGTGTCTTGTTTTATAAGAGATGGTCTATTTTTGATGAAATTTTGCAGGGAACCATCAATTCAACTACCCAAATATTTATCATGTTCCCCAGTCTTCAATGGAGAGTTAGCTATAAGAGTGTTTTGGTGAATTTATTTCTTTTACTAAAAACTTGTTGTGGATTTTTAACCTATTTTAATGTGTGTGTTAAATAATATTTTAAAGTTAAATTAAATAGATTTTCTTTGAAATCCTTGTAAATTGTTTCTTTTAGAAATTTTTTCAATGGGTGTAAGATTAATTTTCAAAGGGGTGACTATTTGAACCATGGTTGATCTGTAAAGATTAGTTTATGGGGAATTAGTTGTGAGTAGGTGTGGATGTCATTATGTATATAATCCTTTGATGGATATGTTCTTATTAAGAGGTATATCTTGTGATTGTGAAGATTTATCAGTGTTGTTATTATTTGATAAAGTGTGGTTAATCCCTTGTTGAGTGTGTTGGTTTGTTCTATATGAGAGGTATCTTCCCTTTTATGGATAGGTTTTGGTTTCTCCTTAATTGGGTCTGGTTTTAATTCACGGGGTTGAGAATCATTTAAGTGGTATCTAATGTAATAGCTTAGAAATTTTAATCCTGTTAATTTTATTATTTTGGGTGTTGAAGAAGATGGGGAGATACTTGAGGGGGGATGTTTTTGGAGCTGGTAACTCAGGTGGGGTAGGTCACAGTGTATTGATTCGAGTTGCGCTGTAAGATCCTAGTTACACTGTAGTGTGGTTTTTTGGATTGTAAATTCACACCATGATATTGGTGTCATGACATGGAGACTTAGGAGGTTGGTTTTCGATGGTTATATTTTGGGGATGTTGTGGTGTGTTGATTTAGTTATCAAATGAACTTGTTCTTTTATATCAATTTAAAATTTTTAATCAAAATTTTCGAGATTAGAGAGATAGAGGATCGTGGTGTGATGTTTAGAGATTCAGTATAATTATCCTCATCATGAAATAACCATGGTATTTTACATCATGATGTAGTATTTTTATAAATCTAGTATAAATTTTGAATTTTATTTTAATAATTTAAGTTTATTTAATTTTTTTTATAAATTTAAGTGATCCAATGTATGATTTTTTAGGCCATTGATTGCCCTTTAGTTTCCATTTTCACTCAAATTTTGGTGATTTATTCATTGTGATATGTTGTGAGTTTGTTTCTTGTTTTTATCCTTTATCATACAATTATTTCATTATATAAGGTTTATGCAATGGGTTTGTAATGACCATAAATTTTAATAAGTATTTTCCTTAAATTAATATTATGTTAATAAATAGTTCTACATGAAATATTGAACTAAAAAACCATTATCTATTAAAATAAAATCTGACCATTATGATATAACCATTATGTTAGTGGGT
Source organism: Viscum album (assembly GCA_963277665.1). NCBI lineage: Eukaryota > Viridiplantae > Streptophyta > Magnoliopsida > Santalales > Viscaceae > Viscum > Viscum album. Next base: position 73,450,389 of record OY728140.1, read on the forward strand.
GTAAAAGGCGGTAACCTTATTATGAAATCTATAAAGGAAATAAATGGAATTTAGTAGTGAAAGTCACATGAGATAATGGTGATATGCTCTCCCAACGCTCTTCCTATGACTGATGGAGATCCTTCCATTTATTTTTTTGAGAATGGTGGTCTATCTCTGACAGGTGATGCTATGAGGGCGCTGACTTCGGGTGGTGGGTTGTTAAATTCATTCAAGGATGTGCTTTATAGCGATATTGTTTCCTTAGGTTTTCTTCTTGTTATTCCAGATATTATCATGGATCCCAAAAGTGCATATAATGTTGATAAACTTTCTGTTTTAGAGATATCAAAGATTGAACTCGCAGAGGTAGCTAAATTTCATGAACTTTCATTGGTTTCCTGCTTTGGTTAGGAGAAACCCTCACTTGTCTTTTTGATATCCTTTGTGGGATATTGGGGTATTTTTATTCCTATGGAAGTGTAAGTGAGTTCTAAACTTGATTTATGTATCCATTTATCTAACAAGAAATATTTTTTGAAGGCTTGGTCTATAATGGAGCGGCACTAATATAGATGGAACTTCTCTCTTTCTCGCTGGTCTTGGGAGACTCATTTTAGTAGGGAATTTAACATGGTTGTGGTTTGGATTATGTTTCCTAGCTTTCCATTTCCATTTAAATTTAATTTATTCCACTTATTTGGATTAAATTTGATAAATTGAATTATATTTTTGAAATAATAATTTCCAAATTTTTTAAATTGGCTGACATTATTTTTTTCATTATGAATATTAATTATGGTAAATATTTATCACCAAGATAAGGGTAAATTGGGTAATTATGGTTAAAAATAATATGATAAGGCTTTAAAAATATATATAACACATGATGAATTTATATTGGATGAGTTTATTTAGACCATCCCCATCAAATATTATAAAATTTTAAATTTTGGATCTATTTTTCCTTGATAAATATCTTTATATTATTTTAAGTAAAGAATAAATACAAAATGTCACTTTCTTTATTTTAATAACTCTAATATTTTTTTATTGGGATAACAGTGGTTATGTTTGATTATATATTTTTATTTGATATATTAATTAATTATTTTTATCATGGAAATTTATTTTTAATTTTGGGATGAAGCAATAACTATAAATGCCTATGTAGTGCCAATGCAGTTCTTGTGAAATCAGTATAAAAATCAAGTAAATGATTTTAAAAATTTAACAAGTAATATTTTATAGGTAAGTTATGGTTTTATGAAAATTTTTTATATAAATATAATATATTATTAGTTTTTTAAAATTTTATATTTTTAATACATAACTTCCTTAATATTTTTTAAATCAATTATGTGAATAGTCTTGAAAATATATTTCATGGTATTTTATGAGGATTAATGTTTTATTAAATGTTTTAAAATTAGTAAAAATATAATATATATCCAAAAAATATTATATGTTCTATCATATCAATCATTTTCTACTTATTTATCACTTTTAATTTTATTTCAACTTTCTTTTCCCTTAAATAGTAAAAAATATAATTATCATGGTCATCACTAAAAGGGTTTAAGAGAGGTTAAAACTAGGAGATAGGGGTTAAAAATCACCTAAACTTGTATATATTTTATTGGATTAGAATATTTAGACTTATATTCATCCTATATTATAAATATATTTATTTTTTCCACTTGAAAATTAAAATTAATTTATATTAATTTAATACTTTATATAATTCCAAGGGTGTCGCTCCCCTAACTTATAAAGGGATTCCACCTATCCTATTATCCTACCACTTATTGAGAGACTTATCTTATAAAACCCCTATAAAAATTTCTTCTTAACTTCCTTATCTACATACTAGAAGTTTTGGTATTATTAAAAGACCATCCCTAGGCTACTTAAGAAGAGATCTAAAGGACGATCTTCAAAGAAGAGGTAATCGTCTTAACCAAGCATTTTCAATTTACTTCTAAGTATACCTCCTTTAATTCTATCATAACCCTTTTAGTATAAAAAAATAATTATATCCTATATTCTAAGATTTTATTATGATAATTTAATAACCTTATTCATCTCTTTTTTTCATCAAAAGGGGAATGAAACGTCCTGCATGCATATGTGTGGACTAAAATCCACGAAGTGATGTGTTTCATTTTACTTCACCACCTATCATGGATATTCATAATGATATATTTAATTTATATATATATGATATTAATTATATAATTATAAATCTATAAAGATAATATCTCATTTATTTTCATAGCCTTCCATCTATTGGAAAATGATAACATCTTTCAGGCGTATGTATGGATTACCACCTCTAGGAAGATATGTGATTAGTTTTCTTAGTACACCTTTCATGGATGGTTATAAAAATTATTTTTAATGTATATAAAATATAATAATTTCATTATTAATATTCTTGATATTATGGAATAATTACTCTGACCTTGATCATCCTACCAAATTAATTTTTCAATTATTAACTTAACGTCCTCAAGACACCCGATGTGGAATTAACCAATTAAGTAATTAAATATTTCATTGAAATAAATTAAATTAATATTTTAATGATAAATTAATAAAGCTATAAACTTCTCTTAAACAATTAAATAATTTATATAAGGTTATAATATTTTAGTTAAAGGACATACATAGAAAGTCTGGACTCGAGGTAAGGGGTTCATTAAATCAATTTTCATTCATTGGGTAATAATTATAATTAATGGACAATATTATTCCATGATTATTTTTGAAATAACCTTTGATTATATTATGTTGTATTTCCACTTATTTTATGTGTTTTTATAATTATTACACATAATTACTGCAATTATTAATTCTCACTTCCATGATATGATCTTTGTAATGATGATTCATCTCAATATTGTTTCTTTGAGACATGTCTCGTATTATACACCTACTTAATTTTATAAGGTGTATATGTTGTATATTGAGATATTATATCATGAATGAATTTTTTATCATGATATTTAATGTCTCTTTTTATTTATCTCTTCCATGGGATATTGATTCAAATGATATAAATTTGTAAGGATTTTCATTGACTCGATTTCAATTCTTTGAGACATAATTCATGTTATAAAGCATGGTTTATTTTATATGATGTGCTTAATTCCCCATTAATATCTTTTAACATATTATTTCATGGAAAATATGGGTTTTATAGAATCATTTTAAGTTACTTTATTCAATGTATTTTTTATTCAATAATTGCCCAAGTTATAAGTGTTTCCCATCTCGAACTTCCTTCTTTTGTGACATGTTTCAATTGATGAAAAAATATTCATTTATATAATGTATATAATGAATATTCATATATAATATCTTGATTATTTTTATAGTCATGGTATTTTATCTTCCTTATTATTTTCTTTCTTTCAAATGGTTTTTGGTTTTAAAATCTCGTAAATTGTTTTTCTTTAAAAATATTGCTTTAAAATTTTTAAATAATTTTAACCAAACTCTCCATCTATATAATTTATATTATTTCAATAATGTTATTTTCTAAGCGTAAATTATTTTCTAAAGTTACTTTCCATGATCATTTTGTTTCTTTTAAAAGGTTTTGAAATGATATTTTTTAACATTTTCCACACTGGTCACTTGTTAATCTCTTCAAAAAAGTTTTAAAATAATGTCTATTTTCAACATTTGCGACATGAATGGAATTTTATGTCATCATGAACACTATTTTATTTGAATATTAATTTATAATTTAATATGGATATTTTAAAATAAAAATAATTATCAATATTCTGGGAATTTTTAATTAAAATGATACATAAAGAAAATGGTATTTTCTATGTTTTTAATAAATTATTTTAAATTTTATTTTAAATTTTTTTTATCTATCTCAACATCCTTTAATGATTCCATTAATTAACTAGAGATATAATATTTTGATACCATTAATTTATCTGAATATTTTATGATGATTTTTTAAATATATTTTTAGAAAACCTATTTCATTTTCACAGGTAAATCAAGCTATGAAAGTTGTGATGAATTGAAAACATACATGTGTTTTTTTTCATGATATGGTGCTTGGAAATTATTAATGAAAGAAAGATTGGGTATTGAACCGAAATATTTAATGGAATATTTCGATATATGATAGGCAGTTCCATTATATCCCTCCAATGAATTAGTTAATGAGACGGGGTCAACTTGATGGAAGTTTCTCGTTAAAAGTTAAAGGAGTTATATTACTACAAAGAGACGATGGAGTTTACTAATATAAGTAAGTCCTAAGATATTTTGGGTTTAAATATTGTAATTTATTCTTAATATATTATTATAATTATAATTTGTAGATGATTCCATGATGAATCTTTAATGTCCCAAGATACATACATAGTTTTTTAATTCTTTCCATCTGTTCTGATGTTTCCTTTCATCAAGTATTTATTTCACATGGATCATGATTATTAACTCATATGAATATTTTATTATTTTAAAGTTTTTTCCCATGAATAATAACTTATGATGTATGTTTTTATGGGTATGAGATTATCGTATGTTATTCTCAAGAACATTGATTATGTCGTCATACCCTTATATGGTCGCTAAATATATTCAATTGTTAATGATTATGTTTACCATTACTGAGAATTTGAGCTTACACATCATATGTTTCCTTTTTCCCATGATATAAATAAAGATATTAAGTAGTATATTTATAGAATGGTTTCATGGGGAAGATGATATAGAATTAATGTGGAATAAGAAAATATGGGTATAGTGGAAAAAATGATCACCTAAATACATGGGTAATGTTATGTAAGAATTTTTCCTAATTCTATAAAACTTTAAACCTAAAAGTTCCATTGGTATGTAAGTGATATAATATTTCTTGATGATTCTCAAAGTTTTGGATGACTAAAATTAGGTCATGATTATTGGTATAATTTCCAAAAATGTAAAGATTATGTTTTTTCACCAGATCCAAGAGTGTGGGTTTGGGTTTGTTATAGTTACAATTACCATAAGGTTTAGATAACTTTAGATATTATGATGTTTTCATGTGATATTAACTTAAGTTTTATGGATACCATCATGGGTTTAGTTTTATCATAAGTTTAAAGGAATATACACACTTTTGAGGTTTTAAGTGATGAGATTTTAAGTTTATTAATGAAACTGTAGGAGAAATTTATAGATTTTGATAAATTTTAGAGGTATATATAGATATTAAGTTTAACTTGTGTTTCATTGAAAATTTTATTTTTGTAATAATGATTTTATATTTTGGGTACAAAATTTTAAAGGTATTGATAACTTTTAGGTTTAATATGATCTTTGATGTTGAGGTAATTATGGTTGATTAGGATAAAAGGGTTACTACATTTTGGGAACATATGTTTTATCATATATATAATTATGATATTGAAAATTGATTTGTTAAATATGTGATTAATATTATTTTTTAAGATGATCACGATTTTGGGAACATTATATGATCAAGGTAAATGGAAATACTTTTGGCTAAGATAAGATTTTATTTGAGAAATAAAGGTTGAATAATCTTTTGGAAGTATATATGTTTTTATTTTGGATTTATGATGATTCAAGTTATCTATATAAATTATTATCATATTTACTGATATTATATGATTATGACATATAAACTTTTTGGTAAATGACTTTATGAGTGACTAATGTTATTTGGAGATAAATGTTAAACTGATATAAAAAGAATATGTGATAAAGTCCTTATAATTTTTGGGTTTTAAAGTTGCCTAGGATTATTTTCAAGAGGTTTATGGTTTTTTATTTATGGAATATTTAATGTTTTACTTTGGGTGTTATTGTTGAGTCTTTTAAGATTTGTTTAGTATTTATTCATATTGGACATTATATTACCTTATGTTAACCATTTTGGTTTTGGTTAATGTATAAAGATGAGAGGAATAAATTTTTATCCTTTTGTGGATCATGTGATTCATTTGAAGTTTATTTTAGTGCTTTAGGCGTTAAATATTCATTTTTAATATTCATTTCTTTTAATAAGAGTTGTGATATAAGTGGAAATTGATCAAATCACAACCAACATATGCAATTTTGTTTATCAAATAGAAAGAAATAAAGTAGGTATATTTTTTCTTTCTCTCTATCCTAATGGTAAAATAATCACTCAACTCTAGGAAAAGGATCATTAAATAAAAAATTTAACCTTTTATGATTTTTTTGATGAATTGATGGTCTCTTCTCTTCTTAAAATAAATATAACCTTATCCTTTAAATGGATCTTCTTTCCATGTCCCTAATTTTACTTCCTTCCAATATTCTCCTTATTTGGGAACCTGATTATATGTTATTCAAGGTGACCTTCTTGTTGACCTTTTTCTATTTTCAAAAGGATATTTTATTATCCCTTTTTATGATGTGGGTTTTTGAAAATAATATTTTAAAAAAAATCTTAAAAAAGGTTTTCCTTTCAGGATAATATGTTTTATATTCCACTCCTTGGAATTAATGTTAAAAATGTTTGAAACCATTTTTATGGGACACAAGATAGAATTTCCAGGACATAATTTCTTTAAAGGGTATAATGTAATACCTCATGATTTTAAAAGAATATTGTGTTTGATAGTGTATAGGATACGCAACATTGAGCTTTAAGGACCGCGAAATATTATTATGATTGTTATAACCCATTCATTTAATTGGAGGGTACAAATAGAAGTAACTAAATTATTCAATATATATATATATATATAAAGGTCCTAATTAAATAAAATTATTCATTAATTATTATTAAATAAGAACTCAATTTCTAGTGAATTCATTTTATGCTTCAAAAATATGTTTTCTTCAAAAATGGTTTTTATTTCTTTTGAGTGAATATTATAATTAATTAATGAAAATTTTATAAATTTTATTTGAAAAAATGATTTCATTTCTTAAATAATAATATCAAAATTAACTTAAGGTTTAATTTTGGTATTTTTCTGAAAAGATTAATTTTGCAGTGAATAGTAAAAAAATATTGATTTTATAGAAAATTGTCTTTCCCATTAAATTATTTAAAAATTAAAGTTTTATTTTTAATTGATTTTAAAATTTCATTAGTCATTATGAATAGTAATTGTGTTAAATATGTTTCATGTAAGTAAGGGTAAACCTAGTAATTAAGGTTAAAAATAGTGTGATAAGGATTTAAAAATATACATAAAACGTAAATTATTTATATTGGATAATTTAATTTTGACCATACCCATAAAAAATTAAAAAAAATGTTTCATTTTTGTTCCATTTTTCCTTAATAAATGCCATTATATTATTTTAATTAAAGAATAAATTCAAATTTTCACTTTCTTGTATTAATAACTCAAATATTTTTTCTTAAGGATAAAAGGAGGTTATGTTATGTTCTAAGTGTTTATTTAAAATATTAATGAATTATTTTTATCATTTTCATTTATTTATAATTTTTATGGATGAAATTTACCTTAAATTCTTACACAACACTGAAAAAGTGCTTGTGTAAGTAGTAGAAAAATCAAGTAAATGAATTTAAAACCTTAACAAGTCATATTTTTTTCATATTTTATGGTGTTCCAAGAATTTTATACATAAATATAATTTATTAGTAATGATTAAAAGTTTATATTATAACTATGTTATAGTATTATATTTTTTTTTAAATCAATTGTTTGAATAGTCCTCGAAATGAATTTAATGGTATTTCATGTTAATTAGTATTTTATTAGATGATTTAAATTTCATAAAAAAACTTATATTGTATTAAATTAATGGGATATGGTCTATAATATCAACCATTTTCCACTAATGGGTCACTTGGCCTTTTATTGCAACTTTCTTAACCCTTAAAGAGTAAAACATTTGTTATCATGGCAATCGTTAAAAGGGTTAATGATAGGTTAGAACTAAATGGTAATGGTTGATAATATCATCTAAACTTGTATAAATTTTATTTGATATGAGGATATATACATATCTCTATAAAATATTTTAAATATATCAATTTAGATCTACCTAAACATGAAAACAAATTTGTATTAATTTAATACTTTAAGTAATTCAAAGGGTTCCCCTCCCCTCACTTATAATAGGACACCACCTATTTTAAACTTCCTCACACCTCTTGATCCACTTAACTCGAAAAAACCCTACAAAAACCTCTTCTTAACTTGATTAGAAACATATTTTGGGTTATAATGACTTTCATAATAGTTCTTCACCCATTTCCTTTTCACACCAACTTCTATTATGATGACATCAACCAAAACCTTCTATCAGCTTACTCTAGGGCTTGTTTTCGATCATTCGTTTTTCCAAAAAAAACATGTTACAGTACATTGTGATAGATCCTCTGAAATTATTCATCTAATAGGAATTAGTTTGATTAAATTCCTCTGTATCTTCCCTTTATACTTGGATAAATTTTCTCTGATTAACAAAATTCACAAACATTGAACATTAACTTATTCATAGCCAAACCATTATCGGATAGAATATATCTAGTAAACTTCACATAACTTCTTCTCATTAACTTTGTACATAAAAATTAATTTCTCCCCCATTATTATTATGTTGGTATCGTTTTATCTTTGAATAACTCATGATATTAGAAACTTAATACTATTAATGAATATCCATATTTATACTTGTAACATCATAGGTAAACAAAGAGTAAGACATTTTCATATTAATTAATATTTTTGAATTAAATATTAATTTTACTTTAAAGGGGATTCTTTTTTTGATGGTGTACCCGACACGTAACAATGGTTTTATTCGAAATCTCTTGTTGCACACAAGGTTGAGTCATACTGAAAAATAATAATATAATATTATTTTAAATTGTGGTTAACGCATAGCCATTGTATTGGCGGGAATGAACAGAACTAACTACAATATTATTATACATGTTTTTAAATTGTTTTTACATTTATCCAATAAAATTTAGAGGCTTAAAATGTGAATGAATCTAATTTTAAGCATAAAAACTCTAATATTCTTTAAAAGGTCGATTTACCGTCTTTTGATGGTGAACCCTTTTTAAATATATTTTTTTTCACTTTTATATGTTATATTCGACAAAATAAATTTATTCTTTAGAATCAGGACATTAAAATTTACTTTGGATGAAATTTTGGTATTTTTCTGATAAAGTTCATTTTTATTGAATAGTGAAAAACACTTCATTTTAATTCAAAACTACATTTTAATAAAATTTATTTATATAGTCATATTGTTCTTTTTATTGGTTTTAAAGTGTAATTGGATTATATTTTTACCATTTAATCCAAAGTTCGTCAATTAAAGTAATTTCACTTTGAAATTGGACATAAACAAGTGTCAATCTTTTGATAGTTATTATTTCTCAAAAACATGCTTTTTGGTTTTGACAGAGGAAATTAATTTTAAATTAATTAATGAAAAATATATGTTTTTAATTTGGTAAAATAGAAATATTTTTTGAATTTGTAATATCAAAATTATCTTTAGGTGAAATTTTGGTATTTTTTAAAAAATGTTCAATTTTTTATGAATAGTGAAAAACACTACATAGTAGTTAAAAACCGACTTTTTTATTTAAATGAAAATTTACCACTTATTTGAATTGAATTTAAAAAATATGACATACATGGTTGTCATTAGTAAGTAAACTGTAGTTCGATAAGATGAAAATAATATTTGGTGAATAGTACCTTTTGATTTTTATTTACCGCAGTTAAAGGTAAATAGGGTAATTCAAGGTAAAAATAATATTATAATAATACAAAATTACCATAACACTTGTCCTAACCTTATTGGATGAGTAATGGATGACCTAGAAAATCCTTTGGTTAGACTTTTGGCCTTTGAAAGCCATTTGGGAAAGATAATGACATTAATAACTTTTTATTTAAAGTAAAAATAAAAATATCATAAACATGTATTGTTTTGCCAAAAAAAATCATGTGGGGTTATATAATTGATATCTTCGACAATAAATGTTCATTAGAAACCTAAAAAGATTTCCTAAATCATGGAATTTTATTTATAATTTTTAGAAATTAAATAAATAAATTTAATTATGACACAATGGTGATGTAATAATTGCTTCATTAATAAAGGATTAAAATAAATGATATTATAAATATTAAAATAAATTTATTTTTAACCTTTTTATTCCATACAAGAATTTTATAGATTATTAGGACTTTTTATCTTTGAATTAATGAAGTTTTTATAAATAATAAAGTTGTTTTGTATTTTTTTAAAAGTCATGATATGAATAGTATTAAAACTGACATAAAATAGTTTTTAAATCAATCAATATTTTATTAAATGATAAAATAGTCATAAAAATCTAAAATTCGGCCAAATTACATATATAATGCTACAAATTTCATTAATGATCTATTTTGGGTCTCTTGAAATTTTATATTAAATATATTAACCATTTGGTATGAATATATAAGAGGACAAGGTTAAAGTTAAATAAGTTAACAAAGGGTTAAATAAGAAAGATAAGGATTAAAAAAATATCCAAAACCAATCTGATTCTTATTGAATGATTTTATTTCAACTTAAATGCACCTTATCTTAGAATTAACTATGTTTTGGGCCTTTTGAAACTGAAAATCCTTTTATAATAAAACAATATTTTCAAACATTCCTAAAGAGCCCCTCCTCTCCCTTATAAAAGGTCATCAACTATAACCCATTAAACACACCTCTCAAGACCCTTGGATCGTCTAACCTATGCCAAAATAAGCTCCCAATATCCCTCTCTTCCTCCTAGAAGCCTTACCTTAGGTAGAAGCCACTTCAAGGAAGGATTTTGGTTCAAACCAAAGGGAGTTACCCGATTTAAAGGTAATGTCTTCTCTCAAGTTCTCTTATTTTATTTTACTTCTTCACTCCCTATGCTCTTATTCTTCTTTTTTTACATAAAAACACCAGTATCATCAATATAATAGGTTTTTTTTATGGTAAGTATTAAAACTACACTTACACACACCTCTATCTAATGGATACGAACATATTGTTTCTGTGTACGGCGAACTGCTGCCTCACGAAATGATGATTGTTCGATTATCTCCTGCCGCCTCTCATGGTGGCCATTATTATGGAACTGTATTTATTTGTGATATATATTATATTTATATTATCTCTATGTTTATGTATTTTTTATTTATATCATAACTTTATGGTTTCCATAATGGGTAAATACGATAATTTCATTTGAGGAAGTGCGGACTACCGCCCCCTCAAAATGATATGACTCATTCATGCCATACTTGGAACATATAAAGGATGAAATTACTGAAATTATATATGATATTATACTGCAATTATAATATAACTATGTATCATTATGTTTTCATTTCCATTATATACGAAATAGAAATGAAAGTAGCGTTCATGCGTATGTATGGCTTACCATCTCCATGAACGGTGAATTTCATTTCTTATCTCCAAATGTTATGTACTATTATAAATACATATATATACTGGATATATATGATTGATATGATATCTAATTCATGAATATCATTCTGTAGATAATGTACATTTTACCACATGGAAAAATTTTAATTATAAGAAGTTCATTTTTTTACTCAAGTACCAAATATCGACAAAATGATCGTTATTAATTTAAATGATTATTTAATGTTTATAACATTGTAATGAGTAATATAAAAGGAATAATAAACTTGAAAAAGGTTCTTAATCAAGTAGAAATTAACTTTATTTTATTATTCAGGAGATTAAAGAACAAACGAGTCAAGTCGGACACGAGGTAAGGGACTTCATCTCAATCTCCTTTCATTGAGGCATTTATACATGAATTTCTTTTATACGGTGTATAAACCCCTTTGACTTTTCATTTCATTCATAGAGAATATTTTTCTACATTTTATTTTACTAAACGAAAAAGGGAATGTTTCTTTTTAACATACACGGTGACAATGACCTTTTCATCGTCGCGAGCATTATTTGATATTTGGATTCCTTAACAAGACGCAATGTTTTTAAAAGGAAATTAAATACCATATACTCTTTCACGTATTTTGGTTTTTAAAATGGTTTTGATAATGGATTGATTATGTCCATATATTTAAATGATATATTGTGATTGAAATGTGGAAATTTTATCTTTCTTTTATGTTTGTTTTATGTGTTATGAATATGTTATGGTTCTTGGGAATTGTTAAGTATATGGGTGGTTCTATGATAAACATAGGGATCATGAGATCGAGATATCTCTCCAATGCATTGGGTGATGATATAGAGTTAAACTCTAATGTTTCTCCTAAGAGATTTATGGAATATACTGTGATGGGTATTCCAACCTAACTCCCTACAAAGATGTAAAAGATACAATGTAAGTATGATATATATTCCACAATTTACCTTTATGATTTATGATTTCCATGTGTTATTCATAAATCTTATGATTTTGTGTGTCATGTTAAAGATTGAAAAGTATGATTTCATTGATTTGTATGTATTGATGGACTAATTTTTTCTTTACTTGTTTTATAACCCTTACTGATCTTTTCATGCTCATCCCAAGTTTTTGAAATGTTTTTCATTGGATATAAGGAAGGGTAAGAGAAAGTAAGAATTCAAGAATATTTTTATCAAGAAAGTAACTCTTATTTTCTTTTAAGAGTTTTTATTTTATAAAAAAAATTGATACTGAGTAAAAGTGTCTACTTTGTAACAATTGAGATGTAATGTAATAGTTGTGGCATAATTCTCTAAAACTTTGAACCTAAAAATATCCTCAATGTGAATTATTAACTTAATTCAAGATTATGTAATGTTTAAGTTCGGGTCCTTATAGTTGGTATCAGAGGTCGGTTTAGATAATTTTAGGAGTTATATTATTGTTAAATTAATATACATAAATTAATTTATGATAATATTGAAATGATATAGCATTTATAGATTTCCATGTTTCTTTGCCTAAGATATTTTTTGTGTTCAGGATGGTTTTCCTTAGAGGAAACAGGGAAGTTGTGATGGGACGACATCAGGAGGAAAACAACCTTCCAAATCAACAACCTAAGATGGTTGGAATTGTAAATAAATAGTTTTTTGTAGTGATGGCATAGTTGAATCAGGCTATAAATGGTTGTGGTATCCATGCATGAGATTAGCTAGATCAACCACAGAGAAGCATGTCAGTAGTGGAGCATTTCATGAGGCCACATCCCCGGTCATTCAGAGGATCGTCTGACCCTATTCTAGATGAAGGGTGGATAAAATCACTAGAAGCGGTTTTTGATGTCATGGGGTGTTCAGAACATCAAAAGGTAAGTCTTGTTGTTTACCGTTTTGAAGGTGAAGCCGATCGGTGGTGGTTGATGGTGAAACATAGCAGGGATAGTGAGGAGACTGATGCTCTTGATTAGGATGAATTCAAATGTATGTTTCTTGAGAAATATTTTCATAAGGTGGTTCTTCTTAGGATGGAAAAAAATTCTTGGAATTGAGCAAGTGGCTACTTATAAAGAAAAATTCACTCAACTGGAAAGGTATGCTCCAAATTTCATACGAGATCTTGATAGTAAAATCAACCATTTTTACTCAGAATTAAAGCCAAAGTATTGAAGGGATTTAGCTTCACATGAGTTCAAAAGTTGTGAAATACTTGTTCGATGTGCAGAGAAGGTGGAAATAGAGTTTTTTGATGATCAGGTGTTCTTTGACAAACAACAGAATAAGTGGTCAAGGTGGAAGATGAAAGGGAAAAACTCTTTAAAAATGTCTGATGGTAAGAAACATAAGTTTACAGTCTGCGAAAAGTTTTGTATAAAGCACGCTGGGGAATGTATTTTGAATTCTGGTAAGTGATACCAATGTGGAAAAATCAGACCTAAGGCTCGTAATTACGCTGAAAAAGATCAGGGTAATGGTAAGACAAAATTTTATTTACAATAAGTAAAAAAATTAAGTGGAATGAAATGGGTCATTATAAAAATGAGTGTCCAATGAAGAACTCAACTGAGGGAAAGCAGTAGGACTACAAGCAGAAAGGGGTTGTGAAATCTTTTACAACTACTTCAACAAATGTTGTTCCATCGAATTAAGTAGTATCAGGTACACTATTTGTTTGTTCAGATTATACCAATGTGTTGTTTGATTCAGGGTCTACACATTCGTTCATTTCTGAGAATTTTTCTAGTAAATTGGGAATTCCTTCTCAAGATATGAATCCTGAACTTATGGTAAACATTCTTGGAGGAAATGTTAAGACAAAAAAGAAATTATAAGAACCTTCATTTCCTTATGTGTGGAAATAATCTACCTACAAACCTTATTTTTTTGCCTCTAGTAGAGTTTGATGTTATTTTGGGAATGAATTGGCTGTCTGTTTATCATGCTAAGATTGACTACAGATCTAAAGAGGTTTCTTTTCAGAAATATTTTCAGTTTTTTTACAATAATGAACCACTATTTTTGAAAAACTATCAGGAAGCTAAGAAACTAGTAAACAATGGAAATGAATGTTACCTTGCACATATTGTTGAAAATAAAGGAACTATTCATATTGATGATGTGCTAGTGGTAAATGAGTATCTTGATGTTTTTCCTGATGAGTTGCCTGGTATTATACCTGATCGATAAGTTGAATTTACTGTTTACTTAGTTCCGGATACTAAGCCAATTTCAAAAACCCCTTATCAAAAAGCTCAAATTGAACTTTTAGAGTTAAACACGCAATTACATGAGTTATCAGATAAAGGTTTCATTCAACCCAGCACATCACCATGGGGACTGCCTGAATGGCCCAAAGGCCTTATGTTTTATTGATTTTCTGACAACCCCCCTTTCCAGGGATGAGGGGGAACCCTTACAAGGCTCGTAGGCTTAGATACTACATTTCTCGTAGGCTTGGAGACATTAAAGGAACCGTAGGTCTCTTAAGTAAATCATACAAACTATAACTACTTGAAATTTCCCCTCCCCAATATCTATATCGTGATCAGCTCTCCACCATTGCATGACTGTTCAGAAAGCATGTCCGTGTGCAGAGGTGTACAGACGTGGTACCGATGGAAAATTCCATACCCTCTAAATCTTCCAAGTCCGTTTATCCCTACTCTGGTGAATTCACCCTACCCTTTCCTTCTCTAGAGTGGTTACTTATATAATTTGTTTGTGCAACTACAAATCATGTGGCCCTGAAGGCCTTGAGGTGGCCCAAAGGCCATGAGGTGTCCCGAAATCCTGACTGACCCGAAGGCCTGGGTGGCCCGAAGGCCTTAAGGACTCCAATCCCAAACTGGTGGCCCAAGGTGAATAGTTACAGCTACTACAGTGCCGAACAGTACCTGCTATAGTGTCTGTTATAGTGCCTATTACAGTGCCTGGTATAATACTGTTACATTACTGCTACAGTACCCCCCAAAATTATGCCTCTTCTTGGTTTTGAACCTAGTCCATGTGGATGCACTTAGAGAGACCTCACCAACTAGGCTGAGGCTTGTGTGCATCACCATGGGGTGCTCCTGTCTTGTTTGTTAAAAAAATATGGTTCAATGAGACTTTGCCTTGATTATAGATCATTGAATAACATCGCTGTTAAGAACAAGTATCATTTTCGTCATATTGATGATTTTTTTAATCAGCTCTTGGAAGATCAGTATTTTTCAAAGATTAACTTGAGCTCAGGGTATCATTAGTTAAAAGTAAAGGAAGCAGACATTCTGAAGACCATGTTTTATACTAGATATGGCCATTATGAATTTGTAGTTATTTTTTTTTTGTTTAACCAATTCACCTTTTGTATTAATAGATAATATGAATAGAATTTTCCATGAGTTCTTGGATAATTTTGTGATTGTGTTCATTGATGATATTTTGGTTTATTCTAAAAGTAAAGAGGAACATGAAAGTCATTTAAGGGTTGTCTTTCAAAGCTTAAAATAAATGAAACTATTTGGGAAATTCAATAAGTGTGAGTTTTGGTTACATCAAATTTCTTTCCTTGGTCACATGGTTTCAAAAAATGGAATAATTGTTGATCCTGATAAAAAAAAGTTTTTGAAGAATGTCCAAGACCCAAAAATATAACTGAGATTCGTAGTTTTCTTGGTTTGGAAGGTTATTACCGGAGGTTTGTTGATAATTTTTCACGGGTATCTAGTTTAATTACTAAGTTAACTCGAAAAGGTGTTAAGTTCATTTGGACAAAAGAATGTGATGATTGTTTTCAGGAATTGAAAAGAAGATTGGTGAATGCTCCAGTTTTGGAACTGCCTTCTAGAAATGGTGAGTTTGTTATCTATAGTGATGCTTCATTAAAAGGACTTGGTTGTGTCCTTATGAAAAATGATCAAGTAATTGCTTATGTTTCATGTCAGTTGAAACCTCATGAGTTAAATTACCCTACACATGATTTGGAATTAGCTGCTGTTTTTTTTTTTGCTTTAAAAATTTGGAGGCATCATTTGTATAGAGTAAAATGTGAAATATATACTGACCACAAAAGTTTGAAGTATATATTCACTCAAAAATAATTAAACATGATACAGAGGATATGGATGGAATTAATCAAGTATTATGATTCCACAATTCATTATCATCTAGAAAAAGAAAATATAGTGTCTAATGATTTCAGTCGAAAAAGTTATGCTTCATTAACCATGATATGTTTGGAATGAGATCCTTTGGTTTTTGATTTGATGAACTTTGGTATAGAAGTTGTTGGGGCAGGAAATTCCTCTATTTTGTTTTAGGTGTCAGTGAAATCATCCCTATTAGACAGAATTAAGAAAGCGCAGAAGGGAGACAGTAAGTTGAATAAAAAGGTAGAGTTGGTTCAGAAGGGTAAGTTTCTTGATTTTAACATTGATAATGATTGTTTTTTGAGGATTGGGAAGAGATTATGTGTGCCTTGTGATTCACAGTTGAAGAATGAATTGTTATGTGAAGATCACAGTTCCCCGTTTTCATTTCATCCTGGAAGTACTAAGATGTACAGAGATCTTTGGGAGTATTACTGGTGGGATGGAATGAAAATAGATATTGTTGATTTTACTGTGAAGTGGTTGACTTGTCAGCATGTTAAAGTAGATCAGCAGTTACTGAAAGGGATGCTTCAGTCTTTACCGGTTCTAGAGTGGAAATGGGAAAAATATATCCATGGACTTAGTTGTGGGATTACCAAAGACTTATTGAGGTAACAATGCAATCTAGGTTATTGTTGATCAATTGATTAAATATTCTGATTTCCTTCCTATTTGAGATAATTTGTCTCTAGATCAACTTTCGTGGTTGTATGTTAAAGAGATAGTCAAGTTTCATTGTGTTCTGTTATCCATTGTGTATGATCGTGATCCCAGGTTTACTTTTAACTTTTAGAATGGCCTTCAAAAGTCGTTGGGTACAGAATTAAATTTTAGTATAGCTTTTCATCTGCAATATGATGGGTAGTTAGAACGAAAAATTCAGACCTTAGAGGATATTCTATGTGCTTGTTCACTGGATTACTAGGGAAGTTGGGACCAACATCTTTCTTTGGTTAAATTTTCTTATAATAGTAGTTTTCATTCCAGTATACAGATGGCTCCATTTGAGGCATTATATGGGAAGCAGTGTCAAAATCTTTCGTTTTGGGATGAAATAGGTGAAAGGAAGTTTATGGGACTAGAATTGGTAGAAGAGATGGATGAAAAAGTTCAGTTGATTCAGAAGAACATGAGAATAGCTTAGAGCAGGCAGAAAAGTTATGTAGATAATCGGAGGAAGGATCTTTCTTTTGTGGTAGGTGATCATGTCTTTCTCAAAGTTTCTCCACGGAAAAGTGTGATGCGTTTTGGTAAGAAGGGAAAGTTGAGTCTGAGTTTATTGGACCTTATGAAATCCTAGAGAAAGTTGGACTAGTAGCATATAGAGTGGCTTTACCTCCATGTTTATCCTAGGTACAAAATGTTTTTTATGTTTCAATATTGAGAAAGTATATGCCAGATCCATCTCATGTTTTGAACCCAGAGGTAGTTTAGTTGGAATAGAATCTCTCTTATGAGGAATAACCAGTCCAGATTCTTAACCAAAAAGAGGTTTTGTGGAAAACCCATATGGTTGAAGAGGCAACGATGGAATCTGAAAATTCACTAATGGATAAGTACCCCCATTTATTTGATAAGTGAATAAAATTGTGAGGACGCAATTTCTAAAAGGGGAAAGGATGTAACATCTCAGGTAAATAAAGAAATAATACATTTTCTTTTTAATTAATATTTTTTGAATTAAATATTAATTTTACGTTAAAGGGGTTTCTATGTTCGATGGATTACCCGATACGAAACAATGGGTTTCTTTGAAATCTTACGTTGCACACTAACAATATAATATTATTATTTTAAATGGTAGTAAACGCCTAGCCATTGTGTTGGTATGAATGAACGGAACTAACTACAATATGATTATACATGTTTCTTAAATTTTTTTACATTTATCTGATAAAATTTAGAGGCTTAAAAGCTGAATGAATCTAATTTTAAGCATAATTTACTTTAAAAGGTTGATTTAGCACCTTTTAATGGAGAACTCTATTAAAATATAGTTTTTGTCACTTTTATATGTTCTATTTGACAAAATTAAATTATTTTTTAGAATCGGGACATCAAAATTTACTTTGGGTAATTTTTTGTATTTTTCAGATAAAAACCATTTTTTATGAATAGTGAAAAATACTGTATTTTAATTCAAAACCGCATTTTAATCTAATTTATTTATATGGTTAGATTGTATTTTTAATTGGTTTTAAAGTGTAATTAGATTATATTTTTATCATTTAATTCAATGTTGGTCATTGGAATTAATTTCACTTTGAAATTGGACATAAATAAGTGTCAATCTTTTGATAGTTAATATTTCTTAAAAACAGGCCTTTTTGTTTTAACAACGGGAATTAATTTTAAATTAATTAATTCAACTTCTATGTTTTAAATTTGGTAAAATAGACATCATTTTTTAATTCAGAATATCAAATATATCTTAGGCTGAAGTTTTGGTATTTTTCTGAAAAACTTTAATTTTTGATAAAGAGTGAAAACACTAAGTAGTAGTTAAAAAGCTGACTTTTTCACTTAAATGATATTTTACCACTTCTGTGAATTGAATTTAGAAAATTCAACATACATGGTTGTTATTGTTAAGTAAAATTTGGTCCAATAAGATGAAAATATTTTTTGGTGAATAGTAACTTTTGACTTTTATTTATCGTGATTAAAGTCAAATAGGGTAATTCAAGGTAAAAAGAATATCATAATAATACAAAATTACCTTAACACTTGTCCAAACATTATTTGATGATTCATTGCCGACCGTGGGAATCCTTGGGTCTATTTTGGGACCCCATGGAACCACTTGGGAGTGATAACGAAACTTTAGATTAATTAATTTAAAGTAAAGACAAAAATGACAAAGAAATATATTTTAGTAAATTAATTTTTACATAGGGTTATATAAGTTATATTTTAGACTATAAATATTATTTGGAAATATAAAAATATTTCCTACATCATGGTTTTTTTTATAATTTTTAGACATCAAATAAATTAAATTATTTATAACACAATAATGATGTAGTGTTTACCTCATTAATAAATGATTTAAATAAATAAGATTATAAAGATTAAAATTATATCCAAAACCAGTTCAATTCTTATTGGATGATTTTATTTCTACCATGAGTCATCTTATCTTTGACTTTAATATGTTTTGGACATTTATAAACCGAAAATAATTATGTAGTAAAATAATATTTTCATACTTTCCTAAAGAGCCCCTCCTCCCCCTTATAAAAATCCATCACCTCTAACCCATTCCTCACACCTCTCACACCCCTTGGATCATCCAAAATATACCCAATTAATCTCTCTACATCCCTCTCCTCCTACTAGTATCATTAACTTAGGTATAAGGCACTTCAAAAAACTCTTTTGGTTCATACCAAAGGGAGTTACCCGATTTATAGGTAACATCTTCTCTTAAGTTCTTTTTTTTATTTTACTTCTCCAACCCCTAAACTCTTTTTATTATTTTCTTTTATAACAAAACCAGTATCTTAAATATACTAGGATGTTGTTAACTACACTTTCACACACCTCCATCTAATGGGTAAATAACATACTGTTTCTCTGGATGGCAAACTAATGCCTCACGAAACGATGATTGTTCAATTATCTTCTACCACCTCTCATGGCATCCATTATAATGGAAATTTATTTAGATATGATATATATTATATTTATATGTTTTCTATTCTTCTGTATTTTTCATTTATAGAATACCTTTATGGTTTCCATAGTGGGTAAATACGATAATCTCATTTGAGGAAGTGCGGACTACCGCCCCCTCAAAGTTATATGACTCATTCATGAATTATGTGGAACGTATAAAGGGTAGAGTTAATGAAATTATATATGATATTATAATTTAATTATAATATACTTATTTATCATTAAGTTTTCATTCCATTACAATACAAAATAGAAATGTAAGTAGCGTTCATGCGTACGTATGGCTTATCATCTCCATGAACGGTGCATTTCATTTCTTATATCCAAATGTTATGTACTATTATAAATACATGTATATACTGAATATATATGATATATAAATCATGAATATAATTATGGATATAATGAACTTTATACCACATGAACAACTTGTAATTATAAGATGTCCATTTTTGAATCAAGTACCAAATATCGACAAAATGACCATTATTAACTTAAATGATTACATAATGTTTATAACATGGTAATAATTTTTATAAAATAAATAATAAACTTGAAAAAGGTTCTTAAGAAAGTATAAATTAACTTTAGTTTATTATTCAAGAGATTAAAGAATGAACGGGTCAATTCGGACACGAGGTAAGGGACTTCGACTCAATCTCCTTTCATTGAGACATATTTTTTTTATACACAACTTTATTTTATACAGTATATAAAAACCTTTGAAATTTCATTACATTCAAAGGGAATCTTTTTCAATGAAGCGTCTTAATAAATTAAAAAAAGGAATGTTTCTTTTAATGTAAGCAATGACAAAGACCTTTTCGCCGCCGCGAGTATTATTTGATCTTTAGCTTTCTTAACAAGCCGTAATGTTTTTTAAAAGAAAATAAATACCATATACTCTTTTATGTATTTTGGTATTGAAAATGGTTTTGATAATGGATTTTTTCAATATATTTAAATGATATATTGTGATTAAAATGTGGAAATGTTATCTTTCCTTAATATTTTTTTTATGTGTAATGATTTTATAATGCTACTTGGACAATTGATGGGTGGTTACATGATAAACCCAATGACGGGTGGTGCCGTGATAAACCAGGATGGGTGGTTACGTTATAACATCCAATGCATTGGGTATAGAATTTGGTCATATGCTATTCCATTTAATGATATGTGTGGAAGTCGACCGTATGGTTACTCTATTTAAGTATGTTTATGTCCTAAGTTACCTTTATATGTTATGTGTTCTTTATATGGGTTTTATGGTAATCTTTTGGTTACAAAAGGGTAAGCAATGATCTTTTATTTAGTGAAGAGTATTTACTACTTCATAAAGGTGAAAAGTATTACTTATGATAAAGTATTCATGGTTTACTTGTTGTTTTGAAAAAAACTAATAGTTTTCCTTTTTCTGTATCCCTTATTGAGTTTTTTATGCTCATCCCAAGTTTTTGAAATGTTTTTCACAGGACATAAAGTGGAATAGGGTCAAGGATGGTATCAAGGAAAATTCATGCTATCCAAATCATGGAACTAGACATGACTCTTTTTTTCAAGAATTTTTATTTTGTGAAAAATATGGGAACTGAGTAGAAGTGTATACTTTGTAATTTTTGATATGTAATGTAATAGTTGTGACCTAATTCTCTAAAAATCTAAACCAGAAAAGATCCTCAATGTGAATTATTCGTTTAATTCAATATTATGTTATGTTTAAGACCGAGTCCTTATAAGGAGGAGGGGTCGTGGTGTAGGAGGGGTCGGGGTCAGCTTCCGTGAAGGCTCGAATAGGTGTGAGAGAGGAGGGGAATATTAGGGTTCTTTTATAAAAATCGTTGGAACCTTTATCAGGGCTAGCTAAAAGTGCTAATAAATGTATGTTTTATCAGCGCTAAAATAAAACCGCTGATAAAACATACCTTTATCAATGCTTTTTAGCGCTGATAAAGTACCTATTTATCAGTGCTAAAATTATCGCGCTGATAAATTGGTGTTTTATCAGCGCTAAAAATATAACGCTGGAAAATACTTATTTTATAAAAGTATAATTTTAATAATTTATTTATATTATTATATATTTATTTAAAATCATATATTGGATAAATATATATATATTTATTAATAATTATAACTATAAATAGTATATATTTATAAATATATTTATTATTTAATATAATTTATTATAATATTATCATTATTTAATTATATATATATATATATATTTAATTCTAATCTTAGAAATTCTTTTTCAATTAAAACATTATACATATATATATTTGAATTATTAAAAAATATATATTAAATATAAACAATTGTTTTTTATTTAATGTATACAAATAAACATTATTTTTGAATATAAATATAATAATTTTGTATAAATTAATATTAAAAACTTTTATCAGTGCTAATAATACTGATGATAAATGTACCCTTTATCAGCACTAAAAAAACACTGATAAAGGGTACACCTTTATCAGTGATTGTTTTAGTGCTGATAAAGGTTACCTTTATCAATGCTTTTAGCTAGAGCTGATAAAGGCATAGCCCTTTATCAGTGCTTTATGTTTAGAGCTGATAAAGGGTAGTGCTTCCCTTGCCCTATTTTATGGTAGTGTTAGGGTCTAAAGGGCCTCTAAAGGACACACTTGGGTCACTTAGGAAATTTGAGAAAGGTTAGAAAAATGTTTGGGTTGTAAGGGATTTAAGAATTTATACGTACACTAAATTTTAGAAAACCACAACGCAACGCCTAGAAAAACGCCACGAAACCTCTTGAAAATGGGTACAATAAGATGAAACATAAGAGACTACATTTTACCCCCTGGGACAAAGTTAATGTCCAAGGAACATGGTATCGATCCGGGTCATATCCTATTCTCTCAGGAGGCACTATGGTGTAGCCATAGCCACCACACTACAAAATCCATTTTCCATGAAAGGGGACTACACCGCAGCCTACTGCCCATGGCGAAATCACCCCCTAAATTATAACTAGTTTCAAATATTTCAGCCTAATCCACTATTTCGCAATGAAATATCTACACCAAAGTAGTCATTCATCCTATACCACAACCCCACTGCACGACACAATAACCCTAGTCCCACTACTTTTCATCTTGATGTTGCAGGTCGTAGCCACTTGATTGCTGAGAAGGGGATACGCCGTATCCAATTTCTATAGTGAAAACACCCCCCAAATAGTATTAGCACCAAAATAGATTCTCTAGGATTACTAACCCACAAAAGACCTCTCCCACGCCACAGTAGACACCCCTAAGATGAATCCTCTGGCTCCAAACCTCATAGCTCCTTCTCAGTTGGACTCTCCATCCACCTTATCCTCCAAACTAATCAGGACTCCCCCAGTCACCTCTATCAACATAAATACCACAAAGTAATGATCTAGAAGGTCCGAGTAATTAAATTAGATTCCTTTAAAACTATTCTCTTCCTTGAGAATAAAAAAACCCGAAACGAAAAAGGGGGGAAAGGTCTAAACAAACATCCTATAAGATACCCATCAAGGATCTTGTTACAACTGAAATACCACCCCCAACCAGACACACCAATCCTAGATGAAAATTTTCACAAAAAACCCTCAAAACCACACCACCACACCTAGATCGAGCCACTTTTCTAAACAACCATCTATACCACCATCTCAACACTACACCATTCTTAAACCAATGATTTCCATAACCACTAGAAAACTGATCTCCCATGTACACAAATCAAGGAAGTCCATCTCCCATTTCAAGATATTATCATCTTTGGGAAGATCTAACTCACCTACATGGTTTTAATCCTGAAAAATAATAATATGTACTAATTAGGAATCAGGTTTCATCCTCTTCATATGCATGAATATCTAATAACCCATAAAAATCAAACAAAATTACATCTCATAAACCAACAAGACCCTAACTATCACATCATCAAAATAACAGAGAAATAAAAAATAAGGGAAAACTCAAAAAAATTCAGGGTACTGGGACACATCTGTGTATCACACTCACAAGTACTCTCCTCCAATCCACCATGCCTCTATGACACATACAAAAAGGAATGGTATGTCCCTGAAACACCTTCTCTAGATGATATTAGATATCCATTAGACACTCCATGAACTTCATTTTATCCTTGATATCCATTTATCCCCTCTTAATGATGTGATATTCATCATGAAGATACTAATGAATATAAGAGACATGGAATACATCATGAATCCAGCAAAGATTTCGTGAGAGTTCCAATTGATAAGACATTTTACTGATATACTCCAAGACCTCAAAAGAAGCAACAAAATAGGTCGAGATCTTACACCCCCTATGAAACCTATGCTGCCCAAGTTGAGGGGAGACCTTGAGAAACATGTGGTCCTCAGCCTCAAAATCCAAGGGCCTCATCCTATAAACAGTATAATACTTTTATCAGTCCTTTGATTCCTTCATCATCACATGAACAACTTGAACCTTCTTTATCATGCTTTGTACCACATCAGGGAACGAGAACTAGTGACCCCCCAACCCTGTCCCATCACAAAGGAGAATGATATGGATACCTGTATAAAGCCTCAAATTGGGCCATGAATTTGGAAGAGTGATAGCTATTGTTATACGAAAACTCAACAAAATACAATTTCTTTTCCAAAGATTTTATAAAGTACAAGATACATTCCCAAAATATATCCTCTAGTTTCTGGATAGTCTGCTCCATCTACTCATTTTTCTGAGGGTGGAAAGTAGTGATGAGTCATAAGTGAGTGCCAAAAGCATGATTCAGTCCCTTCTAGACTCATGAAGTAAAAAAATAATCCTGATATGAGATAATGGATCTCAAAATTCTATGTATCCATAAAACCTCATCCACATACATACTTTCCAAAACATCCAAAACACTTCACTCTTTAATACCTAGGAAGTGATCCGATTTCATCAACCAATCCACAATCTCCCAGATAGCATCACAACTTACCAGAGACCAAGGAAACCATATGATAAATTCCATATATATTTCATCCCATTAACACTAGGGGGAATCCAAAGGTTGTAAAAAACACTAGAAACATTGTTCTCAACCTTTACCTACAATAAAACCGTACATTGAGCCATATATTATGCCACCACCTGCTTTATCTAGGTCCACCAAAATTGCACTCTAAAACCTTGGTAAATCTTGGATACTCCTAGGTGTATTTCGAAAGGTGATATATGAAACTCATGAAGTAATCCCTCATTAATTTCCACTAGAACAAAAAAATTCCCTTTATACAGCATCTAGTTATGACCATCCTATAATCATCCCACTAGAGAATCACTATGTCTAACACAATCGTTCATAACCTCCACCTTCAAGTCTCCCTATTGAGACTCATCCACCTTCCACATCATTGAAGACTACACTATTATCTAAAATAATCAACATCCTCCATTAACCACCCTCACATCCAAGTGTAGGGATTCAAACTCCTCTATCACTTTCTAATCATTTCTAGAATCCTAAACAACATCCCTTTACGAATTCCTAATCAAAGCATCGACCAAAACATTCCCCTTTCTTGAGGTGTAGAAGATCTCATTGTCATAATACAAAAGAAATTCCATACATCTCCATTTCCAAAAATATAGATCACTCTGAGAAAATATATACCTCAAGATCTTATGATCTATGAAGACCATAAATCTCTACCCTATGAGGTAATGTTGCCACAACTTTAGTGAAAACATAGCCATTTATAGCTCTAGATCAGGGGTGTCATAGCTAAACTCATGGGTACATAAATTCCTAAACCACTAAGAGATCACTGATCTCTACTGTATCAAGATACATCCCAATCCTAGGAGGGAAGCATCACATAACACCTTAAGCAATAGCCCCTCCTTAGTAATCAGATCATTGAAGCACTGATCAATCTCCCCTTCAAGTAGTCAAATGGTACCTAACACTGATTAGTCAAGGAAAAAACATGTTCCTAGTAAAATCTATCAACAAGGCTGCAATACTCAAGAAATTTGATACGAACCTCTAGTAATATCTTGAAATACCAAGTAATCTATGAAACTTTTCCACATTTTTCGGTTATTATAAAGAATAAATTACCTCAATCATCGATGGGTCCATGGAAACACCCTTATGAAACACCATATTTTGAAGGAAGTTCACCTCTTGTGTCTATAACTGACACTTGTAAAAATTATCATAGAGATAGTGGCGTTGAAGAACTTGAAAGATAGCTCTAAGATGATTGAAATGCCCCTCCCCTGACTTTTAGTAGATCAATATGTCATCGGTGAACATGATTATGAACTGTTCTAGATATTCATGGAACATGGAGTTCATGATCCCTATGAACAGAACTTGTTTATTCATGACACTGAACAACATGACCACAAACTCGAAGTTTTCATACCCACATCTGAAGGCAGTCTTCAAGATATCATCCTCCTTTACCCTAAACTGGTGATACATGAATCGCTGATCAATCTTAGAAAACCAACTATCGTCACTCAACAATTTGAAAAGATCATAAATCCTCAAAATAGGGTGAATATTCTTAATCGTCACTTAATTCAACCTCTGATAGTCTATACACAACCTCAAACTATTATACATATTCTTGGAGAATAATATTGGAGCACCTCATAGTGATACACTATAGAAGATGAAACCTTTATGAATCAAATCATATATCTGAATCCTCAACTCCTACAACTCCTATGGTGTTATACGATAGGGAACCATCAAAATTTAAGAAGCACCGGGTTGTAGATCTCTCCTCATATTGATATCATGTCAAAGAGGTAGCATCACATAATCCTTGAGAAAAACATCCGAAAACTCCTTGAAAACTTTGGTAGCCATCTTCATCCTAGTGTCCAATGATTCCAAATACAACTTAGACATCAAAGAAATAAGGGGATCCATATTTCTACCAACTACCTAAAAAATATTCTCTCTAACAAAAACCACATGCTGGCCATCCACATCTAAGAACATGATTTTCATCTGAATGTATTCAATAATATCATGCATGGAATAAAACCATTTGATTCCAAGAATGACATATTATGGTTTCATTTTTAGAAAAGGATGATCCGCACATGACTGATGTGACCCCATCATCAGTCTACATACCCAACACACATCAAACAAGCTAGTATATCCTCCGATTGACATAGTCAACAATTGGGGAACAAGAAGCCTATTTACATCTAGTCCCAAAGAACATACTAGAGTGGGAATTCCAAAGGAGTGTGAAGATCATGAATCAAATAAGTCACAAACAGGAGTATAAGAAAAAATGATCATACCTCTAATGATATTTTTCCCCTCTGGCGCTACCAACTCCACTGCATGAAACTGACCACACTTAGCCCATATGACTCTCTGCTGACATACACCTCCATGTCTATGCTCGGGTAGAGGTACCTGAACATGAGGAAAATATTAAAGTTAACCTTTTCCTAATCCATCCCCTATTGACAGAGAATAATCCTACCACCTCTGCTGTTGAAACAATGTCATTGGAAACTGTTGATGAGGTTGATGCTGAACCAGACCACCTCCACCAAGTTGAGCCTCAAGAACCACTAGAAAAAGATATTGATGATGAACATAACCCCCATATGAGATACATATTATCCCAAGGCCCCTAGGAAAATCACAAAAACAATTTTCCCTTGATGTTCTAAAATAAATTTGTTGAGGTCAACTCCTTTCTGGTGGAAACCTCAAAGGGCCTGGTACCTGAAACCAGTTATTGGGAACTTTACTCCCCAAACAACCCTACTAGTCCATTCAAAGTAAACCTCCTTGTGAGCACATACTCTCGATCACCTATACTTTCTTCTAAACCTCCAAGTACATTGAAAATTTAAAAAGAGTAACTACATACTAGATAGATGTACAGAGTGCCTCTTCAAGATAGTGTGCATGTGACTTCTCATAATAAAAAAGATTGGGGGTAAAATATAGAAGATCCTTGAAATTGATCCAAAGCTCCCATATAGACATGACCCCTTATTAAAGATAGAGAAGCTATCACCTCTTCTCTACTCTCATGTTTGAAGAGAGGAACTCTTCTTGGAACTCCTTCTAAAAATTTACCCATGAAACATCTACCTCCTTTTTCTCACTAAGATACAACATCCATCACTGATATGAATCTCTCTACATATAACTAACTTCCAATGGGACCTAGTACTCTGCTAAGGTCTAGATCAAACTAAAGGAGATCTAGGGTGCCTATAACCATATATCCATCTCCAGATTAGAAACTCTACCCTCATACTTCCCTAAAGTATGATACTAGAAAGCACGCTATGTTTTATGCCACTCATAATCTTACTCAACCAAATCAACCCTCTAGTGATTAACCGGATCAGCCTACCGAGCCTATACTACCTAAACCACACACAAATGATGAAAAATATCCATATATGAAATGGAAACAAATATTTCTTAATCTAGATAGTATGTAATTTTATTAATATTTTTTTGGTTCATTTTAAGCTTCCCAAAAAACACCCATTTCAAACAATAACACAAGTTAATCATGATTCATGTACCTATCCTAAGTATCTACCCTATAAGCAAATCCACCTCAGTTTTTCATTCATTAGGCTCAAAGTCTTTATGTCATATCATGGGGTCCCTAAAATTCTATATCCTATCTAGTTATACCTATCTTATATCATGCACTAAGATCAACTGATGTCGTTACCTTACCAACCCATGTAATTCTAACAGTTTATATCTTCAAACTCAATCCCATATCTCAACCATCCCCTATGATACCACTCTATTATGACCCCCCCCCCCCCCCTCTAAAGGTACCCCTCCTGGGCTAGTAATAAAGTAAGAGAGATAATGACCCTGAGTCCCACCTTCGTTAGGCCCCAGGTTAGTGACAAGCACCAATTGTATAAAAAATATCACATACATGGAATACATTACCCTCTAAAATACCATATTAAGATATAGGATAAATAAACCATAAACAAATCCATGACATAATATAAAATGAAACCAAAACCGTCATACAATTCATGTATAATTTAAACAAATGTAAGGATCTAAAAATAAATGCCCAAAATAAAATATAAGGTAGTAACACAACAACCACTCCAAAGGTCTGAGCTAGTAATGTCCAACATGGTCCATGAAGTCCTCCTAGAAAACTGAAAATTAATTTATATATATGTTGGGTCAGAATATGAGTATACTTAGTAGAATATCCAAATTCTCGTGTGCACATGTGAAAATAGCATACTAATGTACCAGTGAGAAAACAGTAGAACCAACTACACCAAAATAGATCAACAAAGAAAACTCATCCTCACTAGGTCTCTCTCACCAAATAACACGTCTAAGTATAGTAAAATAATAAGAAGCATATCTATGAAAGCGTATCCCACACCACTTTCCGACTGATTTTCCACTCTCATACCCCAACTCCATATATTCTAGTTCTCCCACCTCTTCCACATAAAAAACTTTCTGCATACTCTGAGCAATCACATCACATCACATCACATGAAATCACATCTCTCATGAAGGGACCTGATCCATCACATAACAACACATCACATCTCAGCCAAAGACACCAGATTCATCACATCACAACACATCACATATCACCCAAAGACACCTAAGCCATCACATCACACCATATTTCATATGAAGACACCCGATCCATCACATCACATCACATCTAATAACTAGAGTAGTAGTGTATTGTGAACATGAAGACATCAACCTCGTTCCCTCATCCTACCATGCACAATCCCCCACTATAGTCCTTCTCATCATCACATATCACATCATCACAATTCACTTTTGATTTCTAGTCATCAAAGATCATGTATGTATCATCGCCTTAAAGTGGGAACGAGGAAGAGAGGGTAGTTAGACATCCATCCTCACCACTGGGATGTTAGGGAAAACATCCAAAACACTTTGTTGTCAGCACATGGTGCTCGATAAGGGTGAGGTGCATATAGAAATCATAAGGAAATACAATATATATAATATCATAACACACAATACCAACCTATGGGTTCATAACAAGATCATCATCCCAACTAAAAAAATTACCACTAAGCCTCATAACATCCACCACTTTCACTTCCACCACTAAATGCCCAAGAACATGAATAAATCCACAAGACACATTTCATCTTCTTTCTCAAATTAAGACATTATTCCTATTTCAATTCAGTGTTCATTATCCATTAAACGAATTCCATTTCACTTTAATTATTAAAAAATTATTCCATAACTACCCATACATCTAAAAAAACACAACACGATATAATACAGAAATCCATATTTCTCATGCCAACAAGCCCACATCAAATCCCTTTAATAGTTGAAAACACTTTCCAGATCATAATCATTTTCTACATCATAACCATCTTCCATAACAATACCACCATATAGTACATCTACTTCTCATCACATCGCCACCCAACTTCACAGCCACACATCACTACTACATACCATAACCATACACAACACACCCACACCATATCTCAACCACACATCAAAACACTTTTTAAATCACATTATTCAGATTTAGAAAGGGTTTATTCATCACTTCAAATTATTTATATTAGGATCATTCTTACACAAGATATATTTCTAGGGGAATCCATTTTATTAACCAAATATAAGTGTTTAGACAATTTAAATTTTAGGTGATAACAAACAACTACAAAATAAGGGTTCCATAATCACAAAAATCACAGTGCAAACAAAGCCCCAAATGACCATGATTTTTAGTGGGGCATCAAGCCTGTACAATTCAGTATATAAATAATATATATAGCTATAAAAATGTGAAATTCAAACCCCTTACCCTTAAATTTTAAGTTAAAACAATTCTTTATATTAAATTGTGACTATGAGAAATATCTTCCCAAAAGATAATAAGAGCACATCCTATACTACATGATATACTAGATGACAAATGTAGGATCCCCTAACTCAAACAAATATTTTTAAACTACTACACAAGGTTGGATTGAGAGGGAGGAAAACACCAAGAACATAAATGAATAATGACACTTTTACCAACCTAGAACACAACAACCACATCATTCCATTACCAAAACACCATCAAAACAATAGGTTTCCCTAAAAATATCCCTTTCTAGAAAAGAAACGAGGGACGACAAAGTGTAGATTCACCTAAACCTTCACAAATTGATTCTACATTTCTATGGTCAAAAGGATTTGATTAGGGGATGAAGATACTCTAAAGTATTCACTTGGGTCACCCATGAAATGAGATAAATTTTGGAAAATTGTTTGGGTTTGAAGAGATTTAAGAATTTATAAGTACATTGAATTTTTGAAAACCACAACGAATCCCCTAGGACTACTCCACAAAACCTCTTGACACAACATACATTATAGTGTAGTTAAAGGGACTATGATGTATCCCCCTTGATAAAACTTCATGTCCAAGGAACATGGTACAAATCTAAGTTAGATCCTATTCTCCTAAGAGGCACTATGATGCAACCATCACTACCACCACTAAAACACATAAGTCCTTTGACAATGCTATAATAGGCCTTTTTTCACACCAAAGAGCTAATAATCAGAGTGCAATTAGAAGACATGGGAATCTATCATTTATATAAAAGCATTGATAAAGGTGGTCCATTATCAGTGAAAGTTTAGCACTGATAAAGGATACCATTATCAGTTCTTTTTTCAGTGCTGATAAAGGGGAATACTTCTGTAGTGTATTGTTAAAATTATAAAAAACTAAAGCATAAAAACAATAAATACATGAGAAAATATAGAATTTAATTGAAATAAAACTTAAAACACATATAAAATAAAAAACACTATATTATAGATATTTCAAACATTGGTCTATAAAATTACTTGAGTAAGTAAAAATTGTCACAAACATTTAAAAGCACCAATGTTCCTTTGTATTTGTCCCTTGACCCCTGTTCATTCTATTAGTTATTAAAAAAACACCCAATATTGATAAAAAGAATAAATCTATATAAGAAAAAAATTATTATGTTAGTAATAATATAAATAAATAAATTAAACACAAAATGTAAAATTTTAACTAAAAACATATACTTTGAGTCATACGAGGAACATTGTGTATCAGAATAAGTTGAAATTAACTCTTACACATAACACCAATTTTTTTCTCAAAAGTAGGTCCTCTTGAATTGTCTCTCATATCTGGTGATAAATAAACTCACTACAAATGAGAGGCAATTTAAGAGGACTTTTTTTAGAACAAGCCTTCAACTATCACACAATTTATTATTTGTCTTCAAGAATTATCTCTGTGAAAATTATCTACATAAGTATTAGATAAAAATGATAAATTAATAAATTAATTAATAGAATATAAAATGATGAGACAAAAATCTGCGCTCATTTTAAACTAAAATTACACTTATATATTGAATACATGCGCTTGGAGTCATACCGACCACATTGTGTGTCAAATTAACGTGCGATCAATTTCTGTATGTCAAAACTAAATTATTGATTATTTTCATAAAGTTTGAAAACAATCTCGAGGTGATAATGCAATCTGGGTTATTGTTGATCGATTGACTAAATCTGTTAATTTCCTTCCTATTCAAAATACTTTGTCTCTAGATCAACTTTCTCGGTTGTATGTTAAAGAGATAGTCAGGTTGCATGGAGTCCCCCTCTCCATTGTATCTGATCGTAATCTCAGGTTCACTTCTAACTTTTGGAAAGGCCTTTAGACATCTTTGGTTACTGAATTAAATTTTAGTATAACTTTTCATCCTCAACCAGATGGGAAGTCAGAATGAATAATTCAGACATTGGAAGATATGCTACATGTTTTCTCAATGGATTACTAGGGAAGTTGGGACCAACATCTTTCTTTGGTTGAATTTTCTTATAATAATAGTTTTCATTCTAGTATACATATGGATTCATTTGAGGTATTTTATGGAAAGCAGTGTTGAACTTTATCTTTTTTGAGATGAAGTAGGTGAAAGGAAGTTGATGGGACCGGAATTGGTATAAGAGATGGCAGAAAAAGTTTAGTTAATTTAGAAGCACATGAGAACTGCTCACAACATGCAGAAAAGTTATGTGGATAACTAGAGGAAGGATCTTTCTTTTGAGGTAGGTGATCATGTCTTTCTCAAATTTTCTCCATGGAAAAGTGTGATGCATTTTGTTAAGAAGGGAAAGTTGAGTCTGAGGTCTATTAGACCCTATGAAATCCTAGAGAAATTCGGTCAGTTGACTATAAAGTGGATTTACCTCCAATTTTATCCCAGGTAAACAATTTTTTTCATGTTTCAATGTTGAAAAGTACATGATGGCTACATTTCATGCTTTTAGTCCATAGGTAGTTCTGTTGGAAGAGAATCTCTCTTATGAGAAACAACCAGTCTAGATTCTTGACTGAAGAGAGTAAGTGTTGTGGAATAAGGTACTTCTTCAGCTAAAGGTTTTGTGAAAAAAACCACATGGTTGAAGAGGCAATGTGGGAATATGAAAATTATAGGAGGTATAAATATACCCACTTATTTAATAAGTGAATAAAATTGTGAGGATGCAGTTTCCAAAAGGGGAAGGATCTAACATCCTCGGTAAATAAAGAGAAAGACATTTTAATATTTATAAATATTTATAAATTAAATATTAATTTTACTTTAAAGGGGATTCTATGTTCTATGTCATACCCAACACACAATAATGGGTTTCTCCAAAATCTCTTGTTGCTCACAAAGCTGAGTCATAGTGAAAAATAATAATATAATATTATTTTAAACGGTAGTTAACGCCTAATTGTTATATTGACAGAAATAAACAGAACTAACTATAATATGATTATACATGTTTGTAAAATGTTTTTACATTTATCTAATAAAATTTAGAGGCTTAAAATGTGAATGAATCCAATTTTAAGCATAAACACTCTAATATTCTTTAAAATGTCGATTTACCACCTTTTGATGGTGAACCCTTTTTAAATATAGTTTTTTTCAATTTTATATGTTATATTTGATAAAATAAATTTATTCTTAAGAATCGGGACATCAAAATTTTCATTGGATGAAATTTTGGAATTTTTCTGATAAAGTTCATTTTTTAATGAATAGTGAAAATTCTGCATTTTAATTCAAAACTGCATTTTAATATAATTTATTTATATAGTTAGATTGTTATTTTTATTGGTATTAAAATTTAATTGGATTATAGTTTTACCATTTAATTCAATTTTGATCATTTTACTTAATTTCAATTTGAAATTGGACATAAACAAGTGTCAATCTTTTGATGGTTATTATTTCTTAAAAACACATTTTTTGGTTTTGACAACAGAAATTAATTTTAAATTAATTAATGAAACATATATGTTCATAAATTTGGTAAAATAGACATCATTTTTGAATTTAGAATATCAAAATTATCTTTGGGTGAATTTTTGTAATTCTTCTAAAAACGTTCCATTTTTGATGAATGGTGAAAAAACACTACATAGTAGTTAAAAACTGACTTTTTCATTTGAAATTTTTTTTACCACTTCTATGAATTGAATTTAAAAAATATGACATAAATGGTTGTATTTAGTAAGTAAAATTTGGTTCAATAAGGTGAAAATAATTTTTGGTGAATAGTAATTTTTATTTTTATTTACTACGGTTAAAGGTAAATAGGGAAATTCAAGGTAAAAATAATATTATAATATTATAAAATTACCTTAACACTTTTCCTAACCTTATTGGATGATTAATGACCGACCAAGGTAATCCTCGGGTTATACGTTTGGCCTTTGAAATCCATTTGGGTAAGATAATGACATTAATAACTTTTTATTTAAAGTAAGAATAAAAATATCATAAACATGTATTGTTTTTCCAAAACAATTTTAATGTGGAGTAATATAATTGATATCTTCGACTATAAATTGTAATTAGAAATATAAAAATATTTCCTACATCATGGTATTTTATTTATAATTTTTTGAAATTAAATAAATAAATTTAATTATGACACAATGATGATGCAGAAATTTCTTCATTAATAAAGGATACAAATAAATGATATTATAAATATTAAAATAAATTTATTTTGAACCTTTATATGACATCCAATAATTTTATATATTAGTAGGACTTGTTATATTTTAATAAATGAAGGTTTTTCAAATGAATCAAGTTGGTTTGGATTTTTTAAAAAGCCATGATATGAATAGTATTAAAATTGATATAAAAGAGTTTTTAAATAAATCAATATTTTATTAAATGATAAAATAGTCATAAAAATCTAAAACTTTTCCAAAGGAAATATATGATGTTAAAAAATTTATTAATGATTCATTTTGGGTCTCTTGGTATTTTATAGTAAATATATTAACCATATAGTATGAATATATAAGAGGACATGGTAAAAGTTAAATAAGTTAACAAAGGGTTAAATAAGAAAGATAATGATTAAAAAAATATCCAAAACCTGTCTAATTCTTATTGGATGATTTTATTTCGACTTATATGCACCTTATCTTAGAATTAAATAAGTTTTGGGCCTTTCCAAACTGAAAATATGTTTATAATAAAATAATATATTCAAACTTTCCTAAAGAGCCCCTCCTCTCCCTTATAAACGATCATCACCTCTAACCCAATAAACACACCTCTAAAGACCCTTGGATAATCTAAACTCTTCCTAAATAATCTCACAAGATCTCTCTATTCCCATTAGAAGCCTTACCTTAGGAAAAAGGCACTTCAAGGAATCCTTTTGGTTCAAACCAAAGGGAGTTACCCGATTTAAAGGTAACGTCTTCCCTCAATTTCTCTTCTTTTATTTTACTTCTTCACTCCCTTTGATATTATTATTATTTTTTTATATAACAACACCAGTATCTTCAATATACTAGGTTTTTTTTATGTGAAGTATTCAAACTACACTTACACACACCTCTATCTAATGGATACGAACATACTGTTTCTGTGTACGGCGAACTGCTGCCTCACGAAACGATGATTGTTTGATTATCTCCTACCGCCTCTCATGGTGGAAATAATGATGGAAATGTATTTATATGTGATATATATTATATTTATATTGTCTATATACTTCTGTATTTTTCATTTATATCATACCTTTATGATTTCCATAATGGGTAAATATGATAATTTCATTTGAGGAAGTGCATACTACAGCCCCCTCAAAGTGATATAACTCGTCCATACCATACGTGGAACGTATAAGGGATGGAGTTACTGAAATTATATTTGATATTATAATGGAATTTTAATACACCAATGTATCATTAAGTTTTCATTTCTATTAAATATTAAATAAAATAAAATTAATGTTCTTAAGTACGTACGGCTTACCGTCTCCATGAACGGTGCATTTCATTTCTTATCTCCAAATGTTATGTACTATTATAAATACATATATATACTGGATATATATGATTTATATTATATCTAATTCATGAATATTATTCCATAGATAATGGAGTTTTTACCACATAGACAACTTTTAATTATAAGCAGTTCATTTTTGACTCAAGTACCAAATATCGACAAAACGACCGTTATTAACTTAAATGATTATGTAATGTTTATAACGTGGAAATGAGTAATATAAAAGGAATAATAAACTTGAAAAATGTTGTTAAGAAATTATAAATTAACTTTAGTTTATTATTTAGGAGATTAAAGAATGAACGAGTCAAGACGGACATGAGGTAAGGGACTTCGTCTCAATATCCTTTCATTGAGGCATATTTTAATTTATACATGACTTTCTTTTATACGATGTATAAAACACTTTGAGTTTTCATTTCATTAAAAGGGAATATTTTTCTACATATATTTTTACTAAACTAAAAAGGTAATATTTCTTTTTAATTTACGCAGTGACAACAACCTTTCCGCCGCCATGAGCATTATTTGATATTTGGATTCCTTAACAAGTCGTAATGTTTTTAAAAGGAAATTAAATACCATATAATCTTTTACGTATTTTGGAATTGAAAATGGTTTTGATAATGGATTGGTTCTGTCAATATATTTAAATGATATATTTTTATTGAAATGTTTAAATGTTATCTTTCCTTTATGTTTGTTTTATGTGTTATGGATATGTTATGGTTCTTAGGAACTATTTACGTATACAGGTGGTTCCATGATAAACCTAGGGCGGGTGAGCCCGATATAGCTCTCCAATTAATTGGGTAACATGACGGAGGTAAACATTAATGTTTATCCTAAGAGATTTAGGTAATATGCTATGATGGGTATTCCAATGTAGCTCCCTGTGTAGTTGTGAAAGCTATAATGTAAGTATGATATGGATGACACAAGTTACATTTATGATTTATGATTTCAATGTGTTATTCATAAATATTATGATTTTGTGTGGTATTTTAAAGATTTAAAAGTATGATTTAATTTATTTTTATGTATTGATGGACTAATGTTTTCTTTCTTTGTTTTATAACCCTTACTGAGCTTTTCATGATCATCCCAAGTTTTTGAAATGTTTTTTCACAGGTTATAACGAAGGGTAAGAGAAAGGAAGAATTCAAGAAGATTTTTATCAAGAAAAGAACTCTTGTTTTATTTTAAGAGTTTTTATTTTATGAAAAAAAAATGGATACTGAGTAGAAGTTTCTAATTTGTAACAATTCAGATGTAATGTAATAGTTATGGCCTAATTCTCTAAAACTCTAAAACTGAAAAGATCCACAATGTGAATTATTAACTTAATTCAAGATTACATAATGTTTAAGGTCGGGTCCTTATATTACTTCTACAAAAATATGTCTAATGTTCATTGTTAGCATAGTAATATAAACATTCAACACAAAAATCTTTCCAAACATCTCATTCTAAAAGCATCTGTCAGATGAACTTAATCTTGAAAACTCAATCTTATCTTCTATATTTGTTTACGATTTTTTCAAAGGCTTAACAAAGTTAGGTTTTTTATATTAATACAATAAAATATAAAACATATATCACACCTTATTCTACCAAAACTAATTTCTTTGAATATCTTCCAGCTCCTTCGAAAAAACCTACAAAAAGTTTGGTCCCAACAATATCCCCCTTTGGATTTTTTTTTTCAACCAAGGAACATAAATCACTAAACTTTTTAATTCATGTAATGGATTACTTATCCAATAATTCTAATCCTTCATAATAAAACTCTATATTTAGTTCATTCTTCTCCTTATACTATTTGATGAAGTGGTATTTTAAAATAGTTTTCTTGGAATGAGAATGTTCCCCAAGATTTTTAGTGAGATTAATAGCACTATGATTCAAAAAAACCCAAGAGATGGGGAAACTTCACATCAACAAACATGTCTTCCAACTGTGTATTCATCCACAAACGTTCTGTTATATCTTGAGTGCTAGAAACATACTCATCTTCTACTATACTGAGATTTATTAAGATTTGTTTCTTTATATCTCAACTAGTACATCTCTCTCCTAATAAAAAACTCCATTGAATGTGTATTTTCTATCATCAACACTTCCTACCCAATCTGCATATGTGTAACCAAATAGATAATTCTTTTCCATGCTATCATATTTAAACCCAAAATTAGTCATGCCTTTAATATATCTGATAATTCATTTTCTATCCATGAGATGAGATTATTTTGGATATCTTTGATGCCCAGAAAAAATTGTAACAACATAAACTATATTTATCCTTGAAGTTGTTAGATATAATAAACTTTTAGATAGCTTTCTAAAATCATTAGGGTCAACCTACTTTCTTTCCCCGTATTTTCCCAACTTTATTCCCAATAAAGTTTTTGTGAAAAATGTATTTGAATCTACTATACCAAACTTTCTTAAAAGTTCATTAACATACTTCTATTGAGATAGGAAAATATATTTCTTCTTTTGTGATATTTTTAATCTAATATTGTATTTCATTTCTTCTAGAATGGACATTTCAAACAAATTCTTCATCTACTTGGAAAACTTTTGACATGTTTCCTCCTCATTCCCTACAAATATGATATTTTCAACGTAAACAATCACAAAGATGGAAAATTTTTGATTTTATTTTTTATAGAGGTAATTATTAACTCTTACTTTCTTGAAGTTCATATTTCTTAAGAAACTATACAATTTATAATAACAATCTCTCAGAGCTTACATCATCTCATATAAATAATTTTTTAACCTACAAACATAACTTTATTATTTTCTAATAATTAATCCATATATATTCTCAATATAAAATTCATTATCAATCTCTCCATTAAGAAAATTTTACTTAACATCCATCAGAAATAGTCATTGTGTAGAAATAGCAAGAAAGATTCTAATAGTTTTTAATCTTTCCACTAGAGAAAATTTCTCATCAAATTCAATGCCTTAAATATGTGAGTAACCTTTAAAACCCATTTATTCCTTGTTTATTGTCACTTCACCATTCTCATTTAACGTTTTTCAGAACACCCACTTTATACTAATAACATTTTTATTGTTTGGTTTCGGTAAAAGTTCCCAAGTATCAATATTTTCAATCTGATCTAGCTCTTTATTCATTGCATCAATCAACTATTTATTCTCCAAAGCTTCATTAACATCTTTTGATTCAAACTGTGAGTATAAGGAAGTATTTAAAATTGACTTAAATGTTCTTTTGGATTAATCCTATTAGCATTGATCCTATTAAGGTTATGAACTTTCAATTTTTTCCTCATCCTAGGATGTGATGAAAATAATATTTCCTCATCGCTTTAGATAGAAGAGTTAGAATATTTATCTCAAGAAGCATCAATATTATTTATATTTTCAAGAAATGTTGTTTAATGTTCAACTACAACCACCTCATCTTCCCTTTCTTACATATTTTCAATTTTTTTGAATATTTCTTATCATCCAATTCAAGAAATTTCACATATTTCAAGTCACTAATTTTTTCTATTTCTTTGTTATAACACTTATATCCTCTACCGTTATGAGTATATCCAAGAAATATTCCATAAACACATCTCCGATCAAACTTCCCAATATTCTCACCCTTGTATTTTATAATAAAAGAACTATTGAATTCCCTTAGAGGATTTAGACTTGGGGTTTCTTTGTAATAAATCTTGTAAGGATTCATATTAGATTTCATCCTATAAAAGCATCAATTATGAACATAAACTACTGCTCTAATATCTTACATCAAAGAATATCAATAAGTATCATGTTCAGTCAACATTTTTTATTCCATCTTCACCAAAATTATATGTCTTATTTTAGCAACACTTTTTTATTTTGGTCTGTATGGTGAACTGAACGCATGAATAATTCCATGATTTTCAGGATAATCTCTAAACCTTCCACTTATATATTCACCACCATTAACAGTTAGTATCTTTTTCATAGAATATCTACATTCCTTATCTGTACTTACCCTAAAAATCTTAAGCATTTTGAGATACTCTGATTTATGTTTTAAAAACATAATACATATAATGTTATTAAATTCAACAATTAAAGAAATAAATTTATTATCTCTATTTGTTGATTTTTTACTCATGGGTGCACAAATATCAGAATGTATCATCTCCAAGGGATGTGTTTAATGTATCTTAACTTTCTTATGTACGGAGTTTGTAATCTTCCCTTTTTTGTAAAATAGAACAACACAAATATCTTCTTCTTATCATATAAGGTATACCATGATTACTTTCTATCTTCATTATCTTACTCATAATCCTATGACACATTATCCCCATCCTTTTATTCCATAGCTGGTTTTCTTTCATCATGCTCATATAGCATGAAATTTTTTAATCACCAACTTGATACAAGTTTCCCTTTATTCTTTGGCCTCTAGTTACAACATTCCCATCTTCTATCCTATTAAAAAACCACATTTTCTAAAAAAAATGTTAAATTCATCAGAAAGTTGGTAAACACTTAACAATTTATATTTAAACTCGTCAATAAAAAAGTCTATTTTGGATTTTAACATTCCTTCCCCAATTATAGAAGATCCAATGCCTTTTATTCTGAGTGAATCCTTATTACCAAATGACATTTTACCTTCTTTATAATAATTCTAATTCTTCAATAACTTCAAATATACTATCATGGGTGAATAACACCCACTATATAATATCCATTTTTAATATCCTTTTGTCGCTTTGAGAGTATTTTCAACAACTATAGATGTTTTATAGCCTTTTTCTTTCTTCTCATTTGGTTTATGAGATTTGATGTATACACTTTGTTATGACAGAATCATGATAAGAAATATTTTATCTAGATATATAGATTGATAAAATATTTAAAAAATAGTTTCCAAATGTTGGAATGTATTTTCAACCTTCAAAATGACTTTCTCATATTGCCTTATTTGAGTGGGTTGGATCCCCCTAAAACTTTGCCTCTGATTTCTCATGGATTCACAATAATATTAGTGATTAAACAAACACATATTAGATGTATACCCAAATAATATATAGTACCAGTAGTTACCATAGGAGGAATATTTCCTTTTATAACTTACATACTGTCTAAAGTTGTGTTTATTCTTTTCATCAAATTTATTACCTTCCCCTTTTGTAATTCATTGTGCACTAAAGTTTTAGTTAACTCATGAATTTTTATTTTTACCTTCAAAAAAATCTCATGTTGTAGAAGCTTTTGGTTATAACTTTGAAACCATAGGCTGAATGAGAGGGGAGAAGATAGGTTCCCAACCACTTAAAATTGATAGGGCTATAAGGGTAAAATCAACCTTTAATTAAATCT
Source organism: Viscum album (assembly GCA_963277665.1). NCBI lineage: Eukaryota > Viridiplantae > Streptophyta > Magnoliopsida > Santalales > Viscaceae > Viscum > Viscum album. Next base: position 73,492,405 of record OY728140.1, read on the forward strand.
TGGTAGGTTGTATGGTTTGGTCGCATGGTTTTTCAATATGTATGATGATCATATGGTGGCCACTTCCTAGAAAAAATTATCTTTCATAGTTCTCTAGGAAAATCTATATGATTTTACTAACCATTAATGTGATGTTCTCAATGGGACTATTAAATTCTAGATCCAAATCTCACGCTTGTCACATAATTTACGAAACCATGCACAAGTCATGCACCAATAATCAAACCCAAATAAGGCTCGATAGTTTCCCCTAGTGCTCACACAATTTATACTGAACAATTTTTAACCCATTAAGTCCAACCATTCATAGAATAAAAAACATAAAGTCCCCTATATAAAGGTAGTCAAATGGTTTCCCCAAACTGTGCATACAAATCACGCACAGAGGGAAACTTTCCATATTCTCCAAGTTCTTGTTTTGAAACTTATCAGAAAACTAAAATTACCCAAAGTAAAATAAAATAATATAAAATAAAATGTAATGGTGACATGTTTGTGTTACATTAAACTTGGTGTATTCTTTCATTAGTTGTTCTTTATAACTCTAATTTCCTCCCCCTCAAAGGGAAAACACGATCATCTTCTTCATCAAGGTTGATCATTTCATTCATCATACTCCAAGATTTTAGATTTTAAGATCAAACTAATAAGTACTTAATAAAATCTATTTTGTAGTTTGACAACTCATATTTCCCATTTAGTAATCCTCTGGAGAACTACCTTCACCTTAAATTCCCACTATGGTTAGAACACAAATACCAAACAAAAAAAATTAGGGAATAAGGTGGAGCATCTTTTCCCATAAGTGAGAGAAGTAAGGATCATAATTGTTTCTCAACCAAGTAACCCTTTCCTTTTTTTTACTCTATGTCTAGAAAACCTCTTCATTCTAACTCTTGTGCTTTACAATATTATGTTCCTTTGATTCATGATATTATTTACTATATTAACAACCTTTATGTATGGTATTTTATTTTTTTCATAAGATGACAAGGAACATGTACCACTTGGTGTAACATATATATTCTCTATGATTTCTTCTTATGTCGGTGTTATTATTAAAAAATACTTTGAATTGTGATTATATTTCTTTCACCTCCCACATAGTTCTTCTTTAAAAAATAGATTTTCATTTTTTTATTATCCTCTCTTAAAATTTGATATATTATTTCCATTTAACAATAGATTTTTCTTGTGTTTATTCTATTATCCTTGATTTATCAAAATATGTTATCTAAATAACTAAACAATCATTGGGTATATTTGAATACATCATGGAGTTCACACATGGTAACTTTAGAGAGCCTTTAAAAAAATTAGTATTCTTGGATATGGCATTCCTCTTGAACTTATTAGGTTTATCACCCAAAGAATTCTCACAATAATTCTTAGAATACTTCTTGGGAATAGTCTTTTCAGCTTCATGCCTTTGAAATATTCCCAAGGTATACTTTCCTTCTCTCAATAGTTTTTATTCTCATTTATTTTTTATACAAACTTGATTAAGTTTAACCAACATACTTAATTTCAGTTACTACATTTATTGTAAATACCATATAGGTTTTCTAATATCATAAATCATTTAGATATGGATATATATTTACCTTTCTCTTGTGGTATTTGAATTAACTTATCCTTCATCCCCCTTGATATGAGATTACTTTTTCTTCATTGGTTGATGTATTATGACAAAAATCTAGATCCTTATTCCAAAATTTACCATTAAAAAGGAAATATCCAAAAAAATCTTCATTTCCTTATTTTAATGGAAACTTCGTTATATTTACACACATAATGTTTTTGTGAATTTTCCTCTACTAACAAGGCTTTCCTAAGAGAACAGCTCCTCCAAATCATTATTCCTACCAATTTGTATGCATTGGTGGTATTTTATTCATTTTTCCTCATCCACTTTTATATGGATTTTGAATTTAAACCTACATGGTTCATGAAAATAGATTCAGTGTAATCTTTATTTATATATTTGAATTGTTACTTTTATTCGAAGGATGTTAAAGATGGATTATTGGATGATATCAAGTTCTTTTTACCGCCAATTCTTTCAGTATATGAATCTATCTTTTATTAATTTGTGGTTAGAGAACCTTTATTAGTTTATTTTGATGAATTAACCTGAAATATTTCTAGATTTTCAATCTTTCTCTTAAGATTACAGAATTTTATACTTATAATATTTTTGTAATATTTTAATTTCCTCAATTTTCCTTAATACGCATTTCTTAAATTTTCATCAAATTCCTCATGCATTCTAGTATTTTATTATAATAAACAACAAAGATATTTAATCTATTTTTCCTTGAATTATAATTTATAATTTTTTAAACCAATTAATAAAAATTGTTATTATTATAGTGCATGGTGCGTTTCTTTTAGCCTTATCAAGTATTCTTCATTCACTTGGACTGATATTTTTAAATCTATCTCTAATACATATCATTTTTATTGAACTTAAAATTCCTTATATTTTTTTCTTCAACTTGATGGGTGAGAATTTTTAACATCAATTTACATTTATCCAATAGATTCTTTATCAAATTTTATTCTATCTTAAAGTGGGTGACCACTTCTGATAATTATTTAAGAGAGACAATAAGAAATGTTGAAACATATTTGGAAAATCCTTAAAAGTTTTATTCAACATAAGAACATGAATTATCATCAGATATATAGTATTCTCCACTTATACTTGGTTCACATAAGAAAATTTTTAGATAATAAATTATAGTTACTTCATATTCATGTATGCGATCTGATTTACATGAGGTAGATGAAGTAGTATTTTTCTTTATATTATACTTTCCAACCAAATCTTAGATATTCATTCAAGTTATGAGTTCATCATGATTATGGAATGTAGATTTTCGATTTACTTCCTTTTTCAATAACAGTTTAGTCTTCTTTATCTTATCCAAACCCTTCTATTCTTTTAAGTTTTGGAGGAAATGGAAATATGAAGTTTTTACTATATGTATCCATTTAAAGAAAAATTAAAAAAAATAAAACTTTATGATAATAGATAATCCAATAAGAGGTGTGATTGTAGCTTCAATGCCAACTGATATAATCACCAATGGATCTTCCCAAAACTGATATGGGGAGTGAATTTGTGTTGGTATATTTTAAACTAATTTAAAACATTTTCCCTTTTTTCACCTCCTCATTTATTCAATGAAAAAATCTCTCTTTATATCTCATCTTATTTTTTCTTTGGTTGGTGCACATTAATGATAAAAGGAAAGCACACAGTAACAAACCTGCATTTATTAACACGGTTCACCTCCAAGATAGATGACTATATCCCTAGTACATCATTTTTTTATCCCATGCACACAAATTCTATTTATTATCACAAGAATCTTGGGAAAGGGTGTCTCCTTGGACCCGTACAAGTGTTGACACCAACCAGTGTTCTTCACAAAAAGGATATGAATTATATCACCTTGAAGTAGATCATGAAGTGAATATATTTATATTCCCCTGTGATATAACAATTCTAATATCTTCTTAAATGTGAATAAATCTTTATGATTCCTTAATCACAATAATCAGTAGGTTGTCTTCTATATACAATAATCAAGGGTTGCATTGATCTCCTTAATATTTCTACAGAATAATATGGTAGTTGGATATATCAAATATTCAACCTGGATAAATATCTAATGGAATAAAATATATCCATTTCTCATATAATCAATACCTATGTTTGAATATAATTAGTGGTATAAAAGGATAGATGGTCCTATTTTTTCTTCCCTCTTCATTGCATATAATAGTCACTTACTTCACCATTGGAACTTCTTCTTCTTCAGCACATAGAAAGAAAAATTATGCAAGAAGTGATGGATCTATTTTTATTTAACACAAATAATATCCAAGATAGTAATGATATTGGGTTCTCTTCATTTTTATTTGAAACACACCATATTTTCAATAGTGGCGGCATTATCTATCTCTTATTATCTATCTCTATATGTATTTAAATTCCATAATGTGTGAAAATATTCCTCAAAAAAATGTTCTCATTATCATTCTATAATATTTAGACTTATTCCATCATGTGGTGTATTTATCATAATATATTATATTCTTGAGCATCCTCAAATATCATATCTTCAATTTTTATTTTTCATTTAAACTCTCTTATTAAAACATCTTAAGAGTTTAATTCAAAATATCATTGAAATATAGAAATTTCAAATTCTTATTATTTTAATATTTTTAAATACTCTGCATCTAATTATTCATAAATATATTTGAAAAAATACTTGCAAGGAACCCACATGTGCATAAAACATGCATCACTAATACATGTCCTATGTTTTGAAGCTCCTCATGCTAGACCGCTATTTATTTCCATCATAAAGGGAATCTCAAAATGGTAACCCAAAATTGAACATGGTGTGGTCCTCACTCTTTGGATTCCTAGCTTTCATCTCTCATGTGAGATACCATGGTCACCTCTATATTGAGTTCAAATAACAATTTCTCATAGGTGGATATCTTTCCTAAAATTATCTCTGTTGTAGTGTGGTGCTTGTATTCCGCTTATTTTATCACCACATTCTTTACCATTCTTAGTGAAAAGTAAGGCATGTCATTTTGGTACTGTCAGGTCATCTATTGTACTCAGTGTAAACTATTTCTTTATGGCATGGAGAACAACCACAAACCACTCATCCTAATTATATTCCAAATTTTGTAAGATTTAATCTCATATTGGATCACATTACTCGACTAATGTGATATATACACTTTGATGATGCACAATAAATCATTTCCATGTGTAATTATAGAATTTCCATCTAGCTTTTGGTGGATTTTCACTATCTCTTTTTGATCTTATCACTCTCTAGATTATTCTAATTCTAAAAAATTCGTGCACTTCTTCTAGTGATTTTGATAATATTCTTCTAATGAACTCACTACTTCATGTATTGTAGATTCTTAAGAACTCATATTTTTTTGGAATAAAATTCATCAGTAATTCCTAAATTCTATTAAATTTGGAAAAAATATATTTTTTTCATAAACTACATCATGATATTTAATATAAATTAGCTATTTGTTATAGTTTTAAACTCATCGAGCATGGGAATTTTCATGAATCTAGTGGTGTGATCCTTTGACTGGCATTAGGAGGGAGATGATATAAATGGTGTAAATTTTTTTAAATAATGTTCATAACTTAAATGATGAATAGTGTTAATACTCAATTATCCCACATCAGAATTAAAATTGAGATGTGGATTCTTAATAATCAATAATGTTTTATCATCAGCTCATTGGAGTCTTATGGGAGTCGGTGCACTCCCATGGCCCACTTTGTCAACCTGCACATGTGGATGTTAATCACCCTTCACCCATATAAACTCTCATACCTATACTAACCCATGCATTCACTATGAACTCTCTATGTCATTGTATACTAGCTCCAAGTTATAAGCATGGTTAGATACCAATGGTAGATTAGCTTCTTGGCTAGTTGATTTGGCTAACTATAGGAAAAAAATTACTTCTAAATTCATAGAATTATTTTTCCAAATAGTATTAGTAAACAATATAAATATTTATCTAAAAAACTAAAACTTATACAATATTTTTAATAGTATTATGGACTTCCAAAATAACTTTCAAGCATTTATTATTCTTATCAATATTCTTGGGAACTCTAAACTATATCCAAACAATTCCTCTTCTTTGTGTATTTTAACTAATCATATTGTCTTACTTATTGAAAACAAATACAACATGATCAAAAGGTGGGATCAATAATACCCCCTATATTTTTTGTCAATACCACTTTATAGTAAATTATATTTCTATATGTTATTCATTTATTTAATCCTTTATTCATTATCTTTTATTCTCTCCTTTTATCATTAACATCTTCAAGCCAGCAACCTTAAACATCTCATCTATTTTTAATGGTCTTGGGGACTTCCAACCCACTTCCAAGACTTTCTTATTCCTCTCAATATTATTGGGAACTACAAAATGCATCCAAGAAATTCATTTCCTTCCCATATTGGAATTGATTATATTTTATTATTTATTAATAAAAAATACAACACAATCACAATGTGGTCTAAAAAATATACCCCTTTTTATTTATTATCAATAACACTTTCTAGAAAATTCTATGTAAATATGTTAACCATTTCTTATATCCTCAATTAACCATATTTTACTCTCTCTTATTTTCTCATTGACTTATTTCATTATTTATCTCCCCCTTATTGATAACAAATACAAAGTACATGGAAGATATTGGTATCAATTCATTCTTAATTGATGTTTCGTCATTCATCCTGTTTAAAGTCTATGAGATCCATGATTGGTGTAGGAAAAATAATGTTTTAAATTAGATAATAAAATTATATATTGATCAATATAAAATTATTACAATACCTATCACTGGAAAAATTAATTCCTTGAGGAGTGATCAAACTATTTTATTTTAATTCAACTTTTTAACACAAATTTTTGGAAGTATTATTTGACATTTTTTCTCAACCTGAATTATTTCACTCATTTAACACATGGATTAAAAATATTCAAGTCATATCTGGTAGGTTTTAATTTTAAATAGCCTCATAACTTCTCAAATTTATATTTTTCATTTCATTGGAAAAAAATAATTACTCCCTCTTAATATTTGAACCAATTCTTGAAAGTCAAGGGTGAGAGAATAGAAAGACATACCTTCCAAAAATTATTCTTTAAGAACCATCTAGAATTTCATATTGGTTTGAAATTTATAAACTATGGTTATTACTGATCCAACTCCCTCTTAAGGGATACTCTCGACCTAGTGGATTATTTCACTATATGTTCTTTATACCTCCAATTTTATCCCTATAAAAGGGGAAACAACATTAGATTCTACATCATTTTTTATCATTTAATTAATCATACAAAAAGAACTTGAATTTTGGGATCATTCCAAGTTGGTACTTAATAAAATCTATAGTTTATTTTTAACAGTTTATATTTTCACTTTAGTTATCCTCTTTATAACTTCCATTACCTTTAATTCCCAACAATCATAGATCAAAAATCCAACATAAAGAATTAAGGAATGAGGTGGAACCTCTTAGCACATAAGTGAGAGAAACATGGTTGAAATTTGTTTCTAAATCGAGTAACCCTTTCCTTTTAAACTTCAAGTCTAGAAAAACTCTCCATACAAGCTCTTGTGTATTTCAATGTTGTGTTCCTAGGATGAATGGTCTTATTTGCTAAATTTAAAACATCAATTTTTGAGATTTTTTTCTTTTTATAAGCTAATAGGGCACATGTATCACTAGGTACAACTTTTATATTATATCAGATTTATTCTTGGGCTAGTGTGATAATTAAAAAATACTTTGAATTATTTCTAGCCTACTTGAACCTCCCATACATTTCTTCTTTAACAATTGGATTGTAATTTTTTGAAAACCTCTATTGAAATTAGATATCTTTTTCTTTTTAACACTATATTTTTCTTATGTTTCTTCCATTATAATTTTTTCTCCAAATATATTATCTGAATAACTAAATAATCATTGGGTATATCAATGGCCTTTTTAGAGTCCTCCCAAGGAAACTTTGGAGATCCTTTCAAAAAATCAATCTTCTTGGATATAGCATTCCTCTTTAACTTCATGGGTTTATCACCTAAGGATTTATCACAATAATTCTTGGAAAACTTATTGGGAATAGTTTTTTGGATCCATGAGTTTGAAATCTTCCCAATGTAGACTTTACCTCTTTCAATGGATTTTATGATATTTTCTTCTCATTTTCTTAGATACGCACTTATTTGGGTTTAACCAACATGATTCTTTTTTATAAGCACATTTAATTCATATACCACAAAGGTTTTATAAGCTCTCAAATCTATTAGATATGGAAATATTTATACCATTTTATTATGGTATTTTCATAAACTTATCATTTATTTGAAATGACCTGACCCTAGTTACCCAGAGTATGTGCACTATTACATAACATTGGCATGATCACAAGAGATCAAGTATTGAAAGACCGATTAGTTTAGTAGCCTTGTAAGTACTAGATACATAAAAACAATTTACATTAAATCATGAAATAAAGAAAAACAACATTGTATTCCCTTTAAACACACTCATATCCTTTTTTCTAGAAATAAAAATATTAATAGCCCCATGGAAAACCTGCTGCTTGCCATAGAGCATGGGAGGCCTCGGAATTAAAAAAATCAAGCTCTTCAATCAATCTCTTCAAGCTCATTTTCTTTGGCACCTTATCAATGAGAAATCTGAGTCCCTAAATTTCCTTAGATTAAAACTTCTAAGACGTTTGATAGAAGAAAACATGAATTATATTCAATCCTCGGTGTGGCCAGGCCTTAAGAAGACTTTCCAGGGAGTTAAAGTGCAGTCCTACTAGTTGGTCAGCAGAAACACTTCTCTGAAATTCTGGAAAGATAACTGGACTCCACTGTTTAATAGTGTTGAGCCTTAGGATCTACCTGCAAATCAAAATATCACGATTTTTAATCAGCTTGAGCAATCTTGCCAACTTCCATCTCAGATTGTGAAAATGGTCTCCTCCTATGATTTTCTTTATGCAGATGACATGCTTATTTGGGAACCGAGCTCCAATGGAATTCTTAACTCTAAGTGCTTCTACAATAATATCCTTCAAGGTAGAAGTAATGGAGCTATTAATTACAACCAGAAATGGCTACTACCATCTCGGGCTACACCCCTCTGGCTCCTTCATCTTAATAAACTGCCGGTGGACACCAATTTGCAGTGGGTTGGGATTTCACTTTGTTCCCGATGCAATTTTTGTCATCAACATAGGTATGATGTTAATCACCTGTTCTTGTCATGTAATACAGCTGTTTCTCTCTGGAACATAGTCTTCTCCTGGTTTGAAATTCATCCACCACATATTAACAGTATTGCTGATATGTTGCTGCTTCTCCCAAGGATCCACTTATCCAAACAGGTGCATATTCTATTTCTTTCTGCTTGCGCTGAAGTTGTTTATGTCATATGGAAGAGTCGAAATCAGGCCCGACACACAAATGTTATGCCTAATAGCATATTACTGCTCCCTCAAATTATATTGGCGGCTCAACAAGACAATATCTCACATGCAGAAAATTGTCACAACTCTGTTAGAGATTTCACTATTCTAAAAAAATGAATGTGAAAGGTAATTATCCTCGGCCTCTTGGAACCATAGAAGTCTTATTTCTTCCCCCTTTTGTAGTTTGGAGTAAGTGTAATTTGTATGGAGCCTCGAGAGGTAATCCAGGTCCTGTTGGTTACGGTTTTTTCTTCAGGAATAATAATGGTGACTTTCTGTATGGGGGTCATGGAACGTGTGGTATGGCGACGGCTCTGGAAGCGGAAATAATGGATCTTATCAAGGCAGTTGATTTTTCTCAAAGAAAATATTGGAAAAATATCTGGTTTGAATGTTATTCTATCACAGTTGTTCAAGCGGTTCGAATGGGTCAAATTCATTTGGCTTGGAAACTTACTTTTAAATGTATTAAGTGACTCAAAACGCTTGCTTCAATGCAATATATTATCACGCATGTCTATCGGGAAGTCATTCAACTTGCTGATTTCCTTGAAAACAGGGGAGCCTTGGAAGACACTTGCACTTACCATTATATTTCTCCTAGTGAGTTGCTCCCTATCCTTTATAGAGACAACTGTAAAACTCCTTACTTCAGAATTTTGTAAACTTTGTTTCATTTTTAATTGAAGCCTTGCTGCTTGTTTTTTTAAAAACTCATATCCTTTGGCTTATCCCTGTAGGTTAATCAAAATATACTTATACCCATCCTGGGAAAAAACATAACAACGGGGTGAGTTCAAATTCTCAATAGGGATAACAATATAGTGTAAACTATCATAAATAATCATAAAAATTTAAGGTATTGTATAAGAATAAAATACAAGCCTTTTAAACTTAAACACCAGTATAATATGGAAAATATAAATCAAATAATGTCATTTACTTATTCACATGGATATTATACTAGTCTAATAATCACATGTAATATCAATAGATAATTTCATAATGATTTAATTTATAATGTCGGACAACATAACCACATAGTCAAGGCCTCGTACTAAGACTACAAATAAATATTTTGTCAAGGCCTTGTGCCAAGACACTAGTTTGTCTCATCAGACCTACCAATGCATCGAGGAGCTATAACGGGATCCACACATCACTTACTAATTCCAATTCATTCCTCATATAAAAAGGTTGAAATATTAATCTAAACATTCGTATTAAAACTAGCATGCGAATTGGAAATATTTTAACCACAAACCATGAATGGTATAAAAATATCACATCCGCTGTCAAACATAACTCATTCAATAAAATATGGAATATGGTAATATAATAAATCATACTCAATCAATAATAAATACAACGAAGGATATTGACATAGATGAAAATAATCAGTAAAACTATTTGAGAGAAATATCCCCTTTTTCTTGAAAACATTTAAAAGTATCACTATTTATCAAGAAGATGTTAAAAATAGATTTTTGAATCAAAGTGTCCAATACCACTTTGAAACTTTTAAAAGTAATTTTAGTTTTAAAACAATCATGTCCATATAAATAAATCCTTAATACCATTTTTAAAACATGGACATTAATGAGAAATATTTAGAAGAATAAATCTTTAAAACATTTAAAATGATGTTTTAGTTAGTGTTCTTAACCAAATGAGAGATGCTTGAATACAAATAATTGAGGTAGTAAGAACTTTATAATATCATGAGAATAAATGTATTCATGATATACTATGTTAAATTATAGTATGTACACCATATAAAAGTGAATTGGTGCATAACAACAAAGAAATCTCAATGGAATGTAAATTGAGATGAAATCCCTTATAAAGACTGTATCCTTAGGTTAAGGATAAATCAATGACATAATTATGTGTAAAAAATGTAAATACACACAATATGATTGGATATTAAGTGAAAATCAATCAGAGTACATTCACACACATTCTTGTAAAAACAACACCAATGACTTAGATGTTTAACTCAACGAAAGGAAATTGAGTTAAGACTACTCTTATCAAGTTCATATCGATGACTTGAGAATTTATTAATGGAGGGATTATGTTTATCAAAATTATATCCACACAAATGGGAGTGTAAATTACTAAATAAATAAATAAATAGTGATTTCACACATAATATTGGAGTAAAATAATAACTGAAGTTTGCGTAAAACCCAATGAGTGGAAATCAAAATTACAAATTCCCTTACCGACTTGGTAACTTACGAAACATACACCTCTTGAAAGAAGGATCATAAAATGAAGATGTAAATACCAATAAATGAAATTATATTACACAAATAATAAAATCATGGGAAGTAAATACACCATACAAAAGGAAATAGTAGCAATATGGCATGAATCTCATGGGAATAAGAAGTGAGATTAAAACCTCTTACCTTGTACTTTTCCTTAGTCAAGGGTATTTTAACCTCCTGTATAATAGTTGAATAATTTTTATTAAATTATACAATAACCACATACATAAATATGATATCATATATGATCTTTTAATATTTCTTTGTTAATAATATTTTAGCAGTATCATCGTTTTGGGTGTTAACTGATTCATTTTAGTTTATATGTTTTGTTACATAAGTCATATTTTTTATGGATAGTATGTATTTTATTCATATACATAATTATATTAAGTTAATAAAAATTATTTAAAATCATAAAATGAAAATTATTCTTGAATGGTTACGATGGGAAATTAATCTCATCGCGCTTGTGGAGACGGTAATCCATACGTACGCACGAGCAACAATATTATTCTATTGATAGTGAAATAATATGTAATTGGATGATATATAATATATAAATAATAATTAACATGTTATATTTATTATTTACATCAATTATACTCATTATTATTCCCATAAAAATAATGAAGTGTTGAATAACAAACTACACCACGACGTGGAGACGGTAAGACGTACATACGCACGTATAGTGACTATGTCATTCATAGGATGGATAGAATAATGAATATGATTGTACCATATTTAAAATAAAATAATAGTATGTATATTGTACTGGATTTATTATTTTGGTATGGAAACAACAAAGAAAGAGGAATTGGAAGAAGAAAAGAACTTTGAAAGAGGTGGTGAAATTATTACCTCTTCTTCGAGTGCTTCCTTTTGATTTGATCAAAAGAGCTCCTTAGGATGGCTTTATGATAAAGTTAAGTCCTATAGGTTAAATTGAGGGTAGTTGGGAGGATATTTTAGTAGGTTTTGGATGATCCATATTTCTTTGGTTTTGTGAATTTGATAGAAGGGGAAGTACCCTTTTATAAGAGAGGTGAGGGTCACTTTAGTAAAAGCTTGAAATATTAATTTATTATACAATACTTTTTTGATATCTAATGGCTCCAAATGAATTTATTTAGAGGATAAGGTGATGTTGGGTATAAAACCTCTCAATCCATAGGTTTTATATAGGATTAGGTCACCATATTAACCTTATCTTTTAGATTTAACTCTTAGTTAAATAGTTTAACTTTTACCATGTATTCTTGTATTATTATAATAAATGGTTAATAAAATTACTATAAAAAGTAAAGAGAACCCCAAGTGGTTCATTATTGACATATAAAACCTTATATAAGTCCTATAGATGAACCTTATATTTTTAGGAATATTATATCAATTAATAATATATTTTTTGTTTTAAAAACTCATTTATATCAATTTTGACACTATTTATTATTTGGTTTTTGTGAAAGTCAACAAAAAATTATTACTTAAAAAAATTAAATAAATTTTAAAATGTCATAATAAATTAGAAAATTAGTTTAATCCATCAAAAGTTTCAATTTACATTTATTTTAATATTTAAAATATCAATTATTTTAATCATTCATTAATAAGGTAATTACTGCATCATCATTGTGTCATAAATAAATTTAATTATTTAATTTCTAAAAATTATAAATAAAATACCATGATGTAGGAAATATTTTTATCTTTCTAATAAATATCTATAGAGAAATATATCTTATATATAACCCTATATTAAAAAAAAATAGTTATGTAAATTTGAATTTAACACTTTTAACTCTTCTTTAAATAAAATAATAATAAATGTCCTAATATAATCCAAGTGGATCAAAGAGGATCATATTTTATTCTTAAGGTTGATTTGGTTCTAAAAACACTTATCTAATAGAATTAGTACATTTGTTAGGGTAATTATAATATCATTTTTACCTTTAATTACCCTATTTACTTTTAACAGTGGAAAATAAAATTTAAAAGTTATTATTTACCAAAAATTATTTTCATACTATTGAACCAAATTTTACTTAATTATTTCAACCGTTTTTCTTGGATTTTTTAAATTCAATTCACAAAAGCGGTAAAATCATGTTTTATGTAAATTTGCAAATGTGCCAAGAAGGTAGGTAAAAGACGTTAAAATGTTCAATAAAAATTTATACATCTAATTTTATTAGAAAATTAATCCAATAAATTACATTGAACTTATATAGGTATTATGTATATATTTTAACCTAAAATAAATTTAAATAAAAAGTAGGTTTTAAACAATAACGTAGTGTTTTTTACTATTCATTAAAAATTAAAAGTTTTCTTAAAAATACCAAAAATTCACCCAAAGCTAATTTTGATATTCCAAATTCAAAAATGATGTCTATTTTACCAAATTGAAAACATATAAGTTTTATTTATTAATTTTAAAAAAAATTCCCGTTGTCAAAACCAGAAAGCGGGTTTCTAAGAAGTAAAAACTGTCAAAAGATTGATATGTGTTTATATCCAATTCAAATGTAAAATTACTTCCAATGATAAACATTGTATTAAATGATAAAAATGTAGTCTAATTATACTTAAAAACCATTCAAATGTATAATTTAACAATATAAATTATTCTGATTAAAAAAAGTAGTTTTTAATTAAAATTTAGTATTTTTCACTATTCATCAAAAAATAAAAATTATCCAAAAAGCACAAAAAATTTATCCAATATAAATTTTTATGTCCCTCTTCTAAAGAAGAAGTTTATTTTGTCAAATTAAATATATAAAAGTGTCAAATATTGGATTTAAACAGGGTTCTCCATTAAAATGCGGTAAAATTGAATTTTTTGAAAAATATTTCTTTAATTTGAAAAATTAAATTTGTTCTTATATTATGTTTAATAAATATATAATATGGATGTAAAAATTATATGGAGTATATAAAATTCCAAATGTAGTTAATACTATTCATAACAATTTTTTGAATGGCTAGTTTGGTAATTCATGGTGCGCTTGAACTCGGTGTTGCGTGTAGCACAAGCTATTGAATTACTTTAAAGAAAATAACTTACTATGAAATCTTGGGGTGTTACATTATTCCCCTTTATATGTTCTTATTTTTATCTTCAATGATTGAAATATGTTTAGAAAAATCTAGAGAATTCTTCCAAAATCTTCCACAACAAAGGTTGTAGCCAACAAACCTTTATTTCCTTCATTTAATATAAAATTAACTATATTTACACACATAATATTTTTATGAATTTTACTCTACTATTTGGGATTTATTTGGGGAAAATATCCTTATAATCTAGTTTCCAACCACTTTCAACATAGTGGTGGGATCTTATTTATTTTTCCTCAACTAATTTTATACAGATTTTTAAATGGAACCTTCATGGTTCATGAAAACATATTCTATATAACATTTGTTTACATATATGGATGGTACCTTTTATTTTAAGGATATTAAATATGTATCATTGGATTATCTCAATATATTTTTTCCATTGGTTGAAATTATTTCATCATAATAATCTCCCTTGGAATAATGTGTGGTAACAGCTCCTTTCTCTGTATTTTGTGAGTAATTAACCTGAACTGTTTTAATATTTTCAAGCTTGGTATAAAGCTCAATAAATTTCATATTGAGGATAGTTTTATCATACTCTAATTTCCATAACTTTTATACATAATCCTTTTCTTATTTTTTATCAAGTTCTTCATACATTCTATTATTTTATTGTAATAAACTATCAAGTTCTCTAATCTTGTTTTCCTAGACTTAAAAGTGAGAAAATTTGACATCAAGGACTAAAATTTATTGTTATTATAGTCCATGGTACCTTTATTCTAGCCTTATCAAGGTATATTATTTATCTTGGATTTCTTTTTGAAAATACATCTCAATTATGGAGAATTTCTCATTGAACTCCAAACACTTTATTCTTGTGGATTCAAATTAATTGGTGAGATGTTTTCACATCAATTTACTTTTATCTAAGTGATTATCATTAATCTATGATTATCTCTCAAAGTGGGTGACCTATTCATGAAATTATTTAAGGGATATAAGAATATAGTCACAAATATGTTTGGGAAACCCCTACAAATTTTCTTTAAAGTAATAACATTAATAAACATATGATTTGTCATATAAATCTTCATATATATATTCTTATGCACATATACTTTGTTCTCCAGAGGAAATTTCTTAACAAGAATTCACAGTTACCTCATCTTCATGTATAATATCTGATATACATGAGGTATAGAAAGTAATCTTCTCCTTTTCATTATAATATTCAACTAAATCTTTAATATTCAAGAAAGCTCTCATCTCATCATGATTATAGAATGCATAAGTTAGACTTTATTACTCTTTTTATAAGAGTGGAGTCTTCTTCATATTTCTTTACTCCTTCCTTCTATTATTTTGATTCTTGGAATAAATGGAAATCTGATCAAAAGTTGATACAACTCCTCCAAATTTTTACTCCATGTAGCCTTTTGAATCGAACTTCAAAAAACTCAAACTTTAATATAATATAAAATCCAATAATATATTGGTTTATATCTTTGATACCAATTAATAGGATCATGAAGGGATCTTCCCAATATTAAGAGTGGGGGTGAATCGATATTGGTATCTTTTAAACCAATTTAAAACCATTTTCATTTCTTTACCTCCTAACTTATTCAATGAACAAATATATCTTTCTATCTCACCAGATTTATTATTTGGTTAGTATACATATATGATAAAAGTAAAGTACACAATAAGACACCAATATTTTTTAATGTGTTTCACCTCCCAGATGGATGAATATTTACCTGGTACAACATGGTTATTATCCTTTACACATAGCTTCCTATTTGTTATCACAAGAAGCTTATGAAAGGGTATAGCCTTCGAACAGTACAAGTGTTGGAACCAAATAGACTTCTTCACACACAAACTTTAACTTATATCACCTTTAAGTAGATCATGGAGTGAATATATTTGTGTCTCCCCTGGATGAAATGGTTCTGATATCTTCATTCATATAAAATGATCTTTGGGATGCCTCAATCATATAAATCAGTAGGTTATATCACATATGCAGTAATCAAGGGCTAAAATAATATCCCTCATAATTTTATAGTAGAATATCATAGGTTAGATATCTCAACTCTTTAAACTGTATGAGTATTTAATGGAATCAATCCACTATATTTATCCTCTAATAAATCTTTCAACATGAATATATTTGATGGTATATAAGTTCTGATGTTACTCTTCTATTTATTTCATCTTCAGGTTATATAATAGTCACTTGATTTATAATTGGAACTTCTTATTCAAGGCACAAAAATGAACACTTATTCAAATAGATTTGTATCTATTTGTATTGAACACAAGGAATATAAAATATAGTCATAGTGGTGGTATCTTCTTATTTTTATTTGACACAGACATTATTTTCAATTGTTGTAGCATTGGATATCTCTCCATCTCTCTCTTTGTATTCAATTTCTAGAATATATAGAAATATTCCTAACAAAATATTCTTTCACTTTTTTCCTTTAATATTTACACTCATTGTATAACACAGATGTATTTCTCATAATATTTTATCTTCTTGAATCTCTTTAAATCTTGAATATTTTATTTTTATTTTATATTTAAAGTCCCATGTTAAACCAGTTTAAAATTGATATTCAATATTTTAATGTGATGTTGAAATATCGCATTCTTGATATTTTAATATTTTTGAAAAATAAGAATCTAATTCTTTATAAATATCTTCCATTAAATCCTTTTTCAAATAATCTACATGTTCATGAAACACATGGTACCATGACATGTCATGTTGTATAGACCTCCCCATATTGGTCATATGACTACTTACAACATCAAGGAAATAAAAAAATTGGTCACCCAAAATAAAATATGGTGTGGTACTCATTTTTTATCTTCCCTACCTTTATCTCTCATGTGAGATACCATGGTCACCTCCATGTTGAGTTCCAACTCACTGTTTCTCATAAGTGGACATCTTTCCTAAAATGATCACTGTTATGATTTGGTGCCTATAGTATACCTTTTTTGTCACCAAGATCATTACCACCCTCAGTGAAATGGTTGGCATGCCATTTTTGGTACCTTCATGTAATCTATTATACTCATTGTGGGCTATTCCATTGTAGCATAAAGCACAACATCGAACCACTCAACCAGATTATCTTCCAAATCGTGTGAGCTTTGATCTCATCTTGGATCACAATACTAAGATATTGTGATATATACACATTGATGAATTACAATAAAGAATAATCATGTTTAATTATAGAATCTCCATTTACCATCTAGTGGATTTTCTCTATCTCCTTTATATCTTCTCTCTATATAGAGTATTCTAATTCTGGTAAACTCATTCTCTTATTCTAGGTATTTCTATAATCTTCTATCATTGAACTCACTATGGAATGTATTATAACTTCTTAAGAACTCATATTCTAGTGGAATTTAATTCTTTAATAAATCATAAATTATGTTTACCTCAAACACACTAAAATTTGTGGCATGAAATTCATCATTCTATTTCATGGAAATTATCTTTTTGTTAGAGTTTTGAACGCATCTCACATAAAAAGTCACATGAATCTAGTGTCATGATCCTTCAAATGGAACGAGAAGGAAGATGGTATAAAGGGTGACACTTTGTTTAAACCATGCATACAACTTAAAAAATAAACTATGCTAGTACTCTCTTATCCCACATCAAAATGCAACTTAATATGAAGATTATTAATAAACAACCATGTTTTATTGTCAAATCATTGATGTTTGATGCGATATAGTGATCTCTATATTCCCACCATGTTGTCCCTCATATGTGTATGTTAAGTACCCTTAACCCACCTATACACTCATACCTACATCGAACCATGTAGTATATATGCACTCTCTATTTCATTTTAAAGTGGATCCTAGCTTTATAGTAGCATGGATTCTTGGCTAGGTGACCCAGATAATATTTATAAAAAATATTTCTTCTTACTTCTTATAATTCCTTAAGAAAAATATAATTAGTAAATATTACAAATATTCATCTAGTAACCTCAAAATAATTCTATCATTTTGTGTAATGATTGTCTTGAATGGTATTGATTCAAAAAAATGGATTTGGTATGGATTTCAGTTCGATCTAAAGGTGATTCATCAACGGAAAGGTTGTTGGTGTCTTCGGTGTTCGTGGTCTGAAGCTTTAGTGGTTCCTAGCACCAATCACGGGGACGAATGAGGGGCCTACAGTGGAGACACAATCTGTTGGACGAGTCTTCGGTGTCAGGGTGTGCGTCTCGAGGTGATGGTGACAGGATGGAATTTTGACTGTTTTTTGGTTTTCAAAATTTGAAATGGTTATTTCGTTGGCGGCGTCATGTAGTCGAGGAAGCCATAGTGGTTTTAATCTTTGAAGCTCTTATCTTGTTGGAACTTTGTTAAGGTTCACACTTACCCTTTAAAAGTGTTTTTAGAAAATGAAAAATATGGATTGTGGTTGAAAAACACTTCTAAGAATTTGTTCTTCTTCTCAATAAACTTGTTAATTCAAAACTACATCAAATAAAATTATCTTATTCACATATTGACATTAATTATCTTTTCTTTCTTATTGAAAAAAATAAAACACAATCACAAATTTGGATTAATAGATACTCAGATATATCAAATACATAGTGAATTATGGGTTGAAATATAATAGAAATAGAGGGATTGGTATATTTTAAAATGATGATATATATTAAGATGGAAATATTAAAGGTGTGGGGTCTAAATATGGTGAATTATTCTTTCTAGGAGAAGGGTATTTGGCATGGCACACAAAGAAGCAAAGTTCGGTGACCTTGAAAACTACTGAAGAGGTTTATGTTGTTTCAACTCATGTAATAACCCATTTTATGTGGATAAAACCTAAATTAGAAGGCCTCAAGGTGAATGTGATGTTTTTGGTGCTCATGGGATGTGATATTCAAAGTGTTAACAATTTATCAATGAATATGTTTATATATTCATGATCAAAGAACATTGATATCAAATTCCAATTTATTTACGTTTAAATAGAGTAAGAAGTGTTGTGATAAGTATGATTTATCATGAATACCACTTTAATATAATTCTTACTTTCCTAAGAATGTATTATAGTGTGTACTCTAGGGTCAATCTCGAGGAGGCTTCTCACACAACATCAATTTTCTATTGTTTCTATTTATATTATAAATAATATACCACTAAATAATATACTAATATAGTTTAGGGGTTGGAAAATTATATGATATGTTTATATATTTATATATGAATCTAAAAAATTTAAAAACAAGTTGTAACACAATGAGTTTAGAAAGAAATGTCACTTTCTCAAGGGAGTTCACAATGGAGTTATTATCCTTCTTTGAATAACTCTCATTATTCTACTCAATATGGTGATCAAGAATTATCTAACTTCAACCTCTTGTTATAATTGTTACTACCCCATAATGATATCTCTACATGCAGAGTAATACTCTTCCTAAATTCATCTAGGGTATCTCTTCATCAACCAACACTATTCAAGTCAAGCTCTTTTGTATGCATGACACAAATATCGAAGGGAAGGAATACAAATGAATGGTAATAAGAACTCAAAGGATAGATAAAATGGGGAAATCACTCACCCTAATTGACTTAACCATCCCTAAAAAATTTATAATATAATAACAGGAGAAATAATAGAGCAGGAACTCAGGAAACCACCGCTACTTTCCTTCAAACAAAATCCAAAGTTAGTTTTCTATTTTCATAGAGTTAAGAAAATTATAATGGGAGAAACATAAAAGGTAAAAAATAAATAATGAGAGGAAAATAATACTAATATTTATTAAAAATGAATAATACTATTAAAACAGCAAAAAATATATATAACTACCAAAATGGACAATGATAATATCAACCCCTTAAAATGGAGATGGGATTCATTTTTATTGGTAAAAGAGTGTCCAAATTTTAATACAAAATATTTCTATGAATGTTTGAAGGTGGTAAACACATTAAGTGGAAAAATCAGGAAATTATTTATTATTAAAATTATTAATATATCTCTCCCCTATATACACACAAAATTTAATCTTATTTTTTTTATATATAGTGAAATATATATATTTAAATTACTAAAGAAATTATTTATATCCTAGAGACTACATATTCACCATCGCTAGTTTCCCATTAATCTATGTCCATGAAGTAGGTAGAATATCATTTATCCACAGTTGAGTAAATTTTTTCTAAATAATTATTATATCTCCCTTTAAAATTTAAGATCAATTGGATCATCCATTTGTGAGATATGGGATAATATTCAAAATTCATCAAAACTAGGTACAGATTCCAATCTCTAAATTGTGAGCTCTATTTGGGCCTCCAATAATTTGATTCAGCTCTTGGTCCAATTTTATGAAATATATCCTAATAAACATACAATATTAAAAAATAATATTTCAATTTGTATTAATACAGAATAATTTATGTCGGAAATACCAAAGTAAACAAAAATAGTTAAAATCCAAAACTAGTCCATTTTTACAATAAAGATCAAATTACTAATAAAACCTAAAAATATGAAAATTACCCTTAAAATAATATATTTTTGGGATATAAAACATTGAATTATAGAAAACAATGTGTGAAAATACAAGCTTCATCAATCCCCCATACTTAACCATTTCACTCTTAAGCAATCATCTTATAAAAAGGTCAAAACAAATTTTCCAAGATATAAATGGAAATCACTATTTAACTCTCACACCCAAAGGAAAATCATGCTTCCTATATGGATAAAAATTCCCTAAATTTTCACAAATAAAAAAATTCTATTCAATTTCATTTTAATCATCATGTTTATTTCATACCCACCTCTTTAGAAATATATCTCTCCTCAAAAAAGGATTTTTATGAACATCTTTTCTCATTCTCATGAACATGTGTGATCTCTATAGGCTTGCAATCCTCCTAGTATCATCACTTCAGATATTTATAAACATGTTTATCATGAGGGATTTTATGTTGGTTATTCTAAGTATAAGGGTTATAAAGTTTTAAATGTAAAAAACACCATAGGTGGAATTAAGAGGGTTAAGATTTAAAGTGAAGCAAATGCATAAAAACAATTTTTCTCAAGAATAGTGTGTTCCACAATCATCTTGAAAATTAATCACCTCTAAACACCTATTTCATTTATTAGGTATTCCAAAAATTATAATTTCATAATAAATAATAAATTTATTCCATATTTTACCCCATTTATAGCATTGTTTCACCTTGATTTCAAATCTACAATTTCTCTTCATAATCATATTTTTTAGAAAAATAGAGTCATATTTTCATCTTAAAGTTTTTTTGAACTCCTGGAACATATTTTTAATGATATTTAGTCCACCAATACATCTCCCCATCTTGAAATTTTTTTCAAAAAAGTATTAATAGATATGGTATCACATTTTTTCATTATATCTCAAATATATTCTTCAAGAAAGAATAATACAACTCATATTCTACCTCCCCCACACTTGAGTTCAACAAAAATCATGCTTTTAAATTCTATTGTGGGTTGAAAAGGGATAAATGTCTTATAATTTCGAAAATTAAAAAATAATTTCAAGTCTAATAAGGCCTTAAAAATGTTGGATATAAAGTAGGATAAAATAAGAGTTGAATATTAATAACGGGCTTTCAAAATGGTGCCTCAATCATACTTGACACATTCTATGAACTATAACATCTTTAAAAAAATAAAAAATATAAATTTTTATATCACAAAACATGAATCAAGAATCTCAAGAAAAATATAAATTTAATGAAGATGTCAAAATGGTTTAAAAACCACCTAGGTTAGGAAATATTTTCAATTTGGATATTACTTGTTCACATGAGTTTCACATTCAATTAAAATTTATAAAATGAAAAGATTGAAAATATGGGGAAAATATATTTAGTAATAATTTAAATAATTACATAATTAAATCACCTATTGTTATAAAAATACCAAGATAGTCTGAATTTTATAAAGAATTCTATTTAATCTCATGAATCCTAAAAACACAGAAAAAAATAAAAAACATGAAAGTTTTAGGGAAAAATGGAATAAACCACAAAACAATATATATTAAAAACATGTTGAAATACCCCCCACACTTATTCCATTTACTACCATTTTTTAGTTAAAATTAGATCAATAAATATTTGCATGCAGAATTTAAATTGGGCAGCAAATAAAATAAAGAAAAGGAGATATAAAACATGATTTATTTTTTAGTGGTAGTTTTGAGTTAATATCCTAGATAATTACAATTTAAACCTAAAATAATGAATGAAAAAAAACAAAAGAAACTTATTTAAAGTAAACTAAATAAAAATAAATAGAATGGGAAAAGAATAGGGATAAATATTACTTCATATTCCCAAGCGGATGATAGATTTTTACTACCTCTAATCTGGAAATTGTAGTGGATAATCCCCAATCAGAATTTGGATGTGTTTTTCTTCTCATAAACCACTGCATTTGTTTTCTTCCGATTCATATACCATTTTACCAATTGTGAAGGAAACCATGGATAAATTACTTCAATTAAATCTCCATAGAAAGTAGTACAGCTGGTAAGTTGGGGTAGGATAAATAATGGATCCTTAACATTCCTTTTATCTATGATATTTAAAGACAATTTAATCATTAAAATATATTTTTTCTACTTGGTTATGATATTTTAAGACCATTTTGTCCTTAAAATTCATTTATCTATTTTATTTTCTATTTTTCTCTATAGAATTTTCTTTTTTCATCGATATCATATTTTTTTATAAAGTACCTTCTCAAATAAAAGTTTGACATTGGAAATAATTACTCTCATTATTTCAAATGAATATTTTTCCCCATGTCCATATTTTCCTTCCCACCAAAGTTATCCTATCTTTTTATTAACTCTAATATAGACTTTTTCTAAGATCCTAATAATTATCTTTACGTATTTTCAAAAGTAAAATCTAATACACTTTTTACAATGTGGATTTCTGACAATGGTATTTAAAAATATTAAAAAATATTAAAAAATAGGTTTTATATACTTTCAAAATCAAATGTTTTATCTCCCCCCCCCATGCTTTCTCTATATAATCTTTATGTATTTTTCCAGACTCCATTATTTGATATTTCTTCAAAATTAATGTTTTAATATATCTTAAAATATTTCTTTCCAAATAAAATTGGAAATTACTTTTCAGAAGAAACAAATGATTTTACTGCTTAGAGTTTCTTTATAAAAATAAGAAAAGAAACTTATTTTTAAAACATTTTCACAAGAATAGATTTTCTATTATTTTGAAAAATCTTCCCCATGTTTCATGGTTTTATAAAGAAAATTATTTATCCCTTATTATATTATTTTTATTTAAAATGTTCTTCATAGAAAAAGGTTCATTTTCATCATTATTTTCAAAGTAAAATTAAACTATTTTTCTAAAGATATTCTGTATATACTCATTGACACTTTACCTATGTTTTAACAAATGATAAGTGTTAAAACTCTATATGATAAATAATTCATCACTACATTTTTATTTCCTAATCATCTTTGATGTATAGACATGATTTTATTCCAATGTATTTCCTCTATGAATAACCTATTTTTTATTCCTTTGATTGAAATATGTTCACCTAGTTATGAATACATCTATTAATTGGTGAATTATTGACTAAACCTTATAAAAATTATCTATATAGTGTAAATATCAAGTTTCATCTTATTTGAAGGGTATTTACCTAGAGAGTTACTTAATTTAATTGGATACACATTTATATTTCATGATTTTATCATTTTTATTAATGTAATTATAACTTTTTTCTATGTATAATTCCATTTGAAAGGGATTTGAAACTGATTTTCCTTCCATGGGTTACTTATGATAAAAAAAAATTCTTTTGGCATAGATATATAAGGATGATGATGGGTGGGGTCCTATATTACCTATTAATGCATTAGTAAAGTTTATATCTCATGATATAAAAACAATACATAGGGGGGTTTATCTCAAGAAAAATGGTACATGATAGGATTTATCCCAAGAAAACGGGTATATGTGAGGATTTATCCCAAATTAAAGGGTACATAGGAGGATTTCTCCCAAGAAAAATGGAATGTGGGAGGATTTATCCCAATCCAAAGGGTATATAGGAGGATTTAACCCAGCCCGAAGGGTGTACAAGAGGATTTATCCCAATCCATACAGTACATGGGAGGATTTATCCCAAGAAAAAATTCACACAAGAGGATTTATCCCAAACTAAAGGCTATAAGGGAGGATTTATCCCAAGATAAATGATATATGGGATGATTTATCCCAATCCAAACGGTATAGTGTAGAATGGTCCCATGCATAAGATAGTACGTGGGTGATTATCCCAAGCCTACTATGTGATGAATGTCCTGGTGGGTACCCTTGACATATGATTTATATACTTATGTTTTTTTTCATTTCTTATGAATAATTATTTGTGATTTATGTTTTTGTTGCGTATGATTTTATTATATATCCTGATTATACCTATATACTCATCTTATGCTCACTTTTGATCTTTGATAGTTATCTCTTATGTTTATCCTTATTGAGCATCTAAGCTCGTGCCTTTGTTATGTTTCCATTTCACCATGTTATGAAGATGATTGTAAACTATAACAAGTCTATAAGTGAGTCAAGTATGGTTTGATTATAGAGAAATATTTATAAGTTTTTGAAAATAATTTTCCTCTATATCTAGTCCTTAAAGACAGTAAACTAAAATGGGCTTTGATTTTTGGGATATTGTTGTGATATGTAAAACTAATGTGAAATTTATTCAGTTTTATCTTTTATTATCTCATTTGGTATCAATGTTAATTTATGAAACTATGTGTTTTTTGCACCATATATGAGATTGTGGATCTGGGGTACCTCATGTTAGAATATATCTAAGTTGGAAGACCCATATACTTGTACTGTCATGGGATATTTTGTAACTTGAAGTAGAATTTATATTGAATTTTTTTTTTGAGATGACATAAACATATTCAGTAATGAATAAAAAAGTTGTTCAAATGTAGGATATGTTGTAACAAATATTTTAATGCAAAAAAAATTAATTTTAAAAGTTTATAGTGATTGTTATGAATTATATAATGTTTTTTGTAGATAATGGGATTGTTTTCTATCAACAATTATGTTATTTATCATATTGACACCGTTGAGTAAGTCTTCCAAGATAATTAGATTAATCAAACAAAGGTAAAGTTATATAGGCTATTCTGGGAATTTGGGTCATGTATCACCACATTTCCTTATTATAAAAAAATCATTCAGGTTTATGGAACTTTTCTTTATGAAAATTATACATGTGTACTAATCATTTATTCCTCATAGTATGGTAATAATTCTCTTATTCCATTTGAATTTTTAATTTATAAAAAGAAGATGTTTGAATCATGGAGTTGGTTCTTGGCCTGTATACACATCCATGTTATGCAATGTTAAGAAGTGTACTTGATATCTGATCATCATGGAGTGATTATAGAATCCATTAACAATGATATAATTTCATGGATAGAAGCTAATGATTATCATAGATATTTCATTAAACAATTTCTAGTAATGTTCATATGAATTTTAAAGATGAAGTAATAAAGAAGGTGATAATCAAGTTGGGTATGTTTCATTAAACTTGTATTTATTTGAAAAATATATTCTATCCTCTTAAATACATTGATTTATTCTTGTTTCAGCATAATATCCATAATAAGGAAATTTTGATGATTGT
This sequence comes from Viscum album, assembly GCA_963277665.1. Taxonomy (NCBI): domain Eukaryota; kingdom Viridiplantae; phylum Streptophyta; class Magnoliopsida; order Santalales; family Viscaceae; genus Viscum; species Viscum album. The sequence goes on from OY728140.1 coordinate 73,518,628, forward strand.
ATTAATGGAATTATAAGGGATAATTTGGTCATGTATGATTATATGATGCATATTTTGAAGGAGCAGTGGTCATTGACATATGATAGTGGTAGGAGATATGGCCATATGACTACTAATATTGTGGAATTCATAAATAGGGTCTTCAAGTGTGTTTATAAACTTCCAATAATAGGTTTTGTACAAGTGATATTTTATTAATGTGTGATGTACTTTGTCAAACACCCCCAACAGGCTTATCAGGGGATACAATAGGGGATGTGTTTTGGTTCAAACATCCAAAGAGACATTAATAAGATATTATAGGATGCATCAGCATTTAATTTGAAATGTTTGACTAGGAAGGGAGATTCTTTGAGGTAATATAGTACCACAACCCACTCAAAAGTAAAAATGGTTTAGTGTGGGTTATCTTACTAGAAAATAGGTAGTTTGGTTATGGTTATTTCTAGTCATTGAGGTATCCTTGTGTACATGTCATTGTATCTTGTGCATTGGTGAGATTATCTTGGGAATCCTATGTTGATTCAGTTTATCACTTGAACACTCTAGTTTATTATTATAGTTCACATTGGATGTCTATTACTGGTTTTTATTATATTAACTTTCCTCTTGATTAGTCGACAATTGTCCCTGGTATTGTCAGGTTATGCCCATGAAGAAGACCAAAGTCTACTCATATTAAAAATGATATATATTGGCCTCATGAATTGGGAGTAGGACTAAGATATAGTATATTCCACATAGAAGGTCATAGTCATTAAAAATGTCCCAACATGGTAGGAAAGATCTCCACTTCACATTAGTATTGATCTTATTTATGTATTTTATCGTTGTTGTCTAAAATTTTTATTATATTCTAGTTTGTTTCATGTGATATACACCAAATATTTTATTATATTATGGCTTCTTCCATCACCTATATTCATTACCCATTAACTTTCTTCATAATTACTTATTAATAATAAATAAATCCATAATTCAATGGGAACGTCATTGTATTTAATTATGAATTCTAACAGTGTACCTAATTTTTCTACTTATATTTATTTTAAAAGTATTTTATAAAATGTATTACATTAAATTTAAGTAATAATGGTTATATAATATATAGATACGGACTAAGTTCCTCTGCTCACCTTCTTGTATAGACATGTTTTATATCTTGTCTTAGAGGTTCACCCTATCCAACCTCTGATTGTATGATGATTACTCTCAATGATGTATCCCTTATGTTAGGCCTCTCTATCTAGGGTGTGGCTGTGATAATCCAAGTTTTAGGTGATTGGTTTAATATATTTTAGAAGAATATAGGCATTGAGGTCTAAGAATATGGAAGTTCTATCATTGGACTTCAGCTACGCATGTCATGGATAGATGAACACTTCAATCATTTAGATAATGACACATACGATATCACTATCTTTATATTTTCATGTGTATAAATTCTGATACTTATTGGTGGCATGATATTATTTAATCATTCTATGAAAAAAAATTATCTGATGTATTTACCTTTACTTGAAGGCTTGGACCACACAATGAGGTATATTTTAGGGTATTCATGTCTTGATTATACATAAAGATCATTATGAAGCACATGTTGCACTGATAAGACGCATATTATAGGATGTGTTGTCCTTATTTAAATGTGGGTATGAGAGTGCATCCCTCGATTTGGTCTTCATGTCCATACACCATTTTTTATCCATCCTTCTTATATAAAATTCAAATATGTAAATTTGTATTATGAAACTATGACTATAAAAATGTTATCTATAGGCAGATCTAGGCCTATAGACATTCAGTTACAATTTCCATACTTATAGGCTTGATTTTGATATTGTTCGATCAGATGATGTATGTGATTATTAGTTATATACTTAAATAATTATTGTATATTATAATTGATTACTTTTATTAATTTTATATTAATTTTTTTATTCTAGGTTCCATGGACACCATATGTTGGACTTACTTTCCAAAGTCTCTCACCTTACTGTATGACAATTCATGCTGCTAGAAAATGAGTTGTGCCCCTTAATCATTTTCACATAGTTGAGTGTCTCCATGTAGATCAAGTTATGAGGTATTTTGGCTTTCATCATCCCATTCCCACACCACTCAGTCAATTTCCATCACTTCATTCCCTAAAGATGTCTAGGAAATAAGGCTTTGACTAAAGGAAATAGCATGTGTGGTATATTGAGATGTGGGACATACGTTATGAGTCTCGATCATGAGAAGTGGTCATGGTGTGTATGTATCTATTAGAACAGTTTAATTATGCACTCAAGTATCTCATGACCTCATTGTTATATCTTACATGACACATATGAGGTCATCATGGCTTGTTAATAACTTCTTTCCCTTTTGAATAGCTCTTTTATTAACTATAGTCAACTATATACTTTTTTTGCAAGATGCTCATATTACACACCTCATACACATCTCTGATCCTGAAAATAGAGGCACATTTGACTAGGGATATTTTCATGGATCATTGGAAGAGTTTCATCTTCCATTGGATGAGATTTATCATCGGATTTTCTTTGATCTATCATAAGATTCTTGGCCTCGGGTCGATGTACTAAGGGGTTACTGGGATCATATGGATGTGTCAGAGGGTGAAGAGCCTCTTATGGATGTGGAATGTGATGATAATGTTCAACATGATTATACAAATTCTCCTCCACTACATGTTTTTCATAATACATAGCCACTTTCTATGATTACAGAGGTCCATGATGCTTCTTCTTTGGATTCTGCTACACAATACCTTGCATTTTCAAATTATGTTGTAGTTCTTAGTTGTGACTGGAGTGCATTTTAGTTTACATTTTTTCCCATTGGGGAGATACACATTACACATCACCCATATTCTTATCATATAGGAGGGATTTATAGCTAGTGGTCACTTTCATTCCAGCTAGAACAACATATGGGAAATGAGACTTTAAATCCACCACCTACCACAAGGAATATTGTAGAGGTAGTTACAAAAAATACTATGAAAGAGGTGCATACGCTAAAGAATACACATCAACTGACATGGCATGAACACATTATCTATAAATCAGGTTGTGCCATGGAGGATCATCTAAGATAGTTACAGATACTAAACTGATAATTTCTACACTGTTTATAAATTTTGAAAAGAGGTGTATGTGATATATTTTTGAAATTTTACTTATACCTTCTTTAAAAAACAACATTTTACAATTAATTAATTAAAAATATTATTATTACTAATTAAATAAATAAATTACTAATTATTAATTCATTTTGTAATTAATTAACATAATTAATAATTAATAATATATTTCATTTATTAATTTGAAACAAATAAATTTTTATGATTAGAAATTAATTAATATAATTAAGAATATTTAACTATTGTTAATATTATTAACCATATTAATAATATTATTAATTATTATTTGATAATTATATTAATAATTGTTATTATTATTAATTATACTATGAGTAATTACTAATTATATTGTGTTGTTTGGGTCTGGCCTAGTAGTAAAGGCGCCCGGTTATCATGCACCAAATCATAGGATAAAATCTTGATAGACCTAAATATATGGGGTTTCATTCATGGTTGGATGGGTGCCAGCCATGGCACTGGACAGAAGGGTGAAATCCTCGTTGAAGATTGGGGGTAGGTCATAGTCCATGATTGAGGGAGGTTAGACCTTGGAGAGGCTATGTATTCAATGATGACATCTTTGGGCTACCGGAGTGGGAACGATGTTGGGGTTTGTTATAATGATAGGTCCTCGGCGGTGGTGGGATGTTGATGTTAGGAAAATCCCAAATCAGTGAAAAATTCCATCAAACCAACCAAGATGGGGTCGAATGTGTGAACTTAAGCAATAAGAGTAGTGGAGGGAGCAATAAAGGTCATAAACAAAGACATATAAGAAAGAATAATAAGTTAACTAGCCACAAAAATAGAGAGCTGGTGAGATACCCGGTAATACTCCCTTTCACACAATCCCAAATCTCTAATAAATATCATTACACTAACCAATATGGGGTCAAAAACATAAGTTTAGGTATCAATAGTAGTGGAGGGAGTGGGATAAGACCTCGATGAAGACTTTAAAGTAAGCATAATAAGATATCCAACCAAATAAAATGAAAAGTTAATGTGATACCTGGTAATACTCCCACACACACAATACCATATTTCTAATAAATCTCATCGCACTGACCAAGATGGGGTCGAATTTGTTTATTAAGTGATATAGTGTTTGATTGAAGTTGGTGGGTTTAAGAAATGTTTGGAAGCATCTTTTGGATTTCATTGGCTACTAAATGGGTGTGTGGGATCTATACGGGATCTTTCAATGGGTACCTAGGATGGTAGAAAGTTTCATGGGTAACTTGAACGGGTATGCAACATCTATATGATATCCTACAAAGAGACCACCCATGAGGTAGAAAGTTGAATGGGTAACATACAAGGGCTCTCTGTGTTGGACACGCTGATTTTTATCCAACATAACCTATGTAATCATAAGTTTTAATTCTCACAAAAACCCTTATTTTTATAAATAAATATTTTTCTTGAAGTGTGTGGACCAATTTTATAAAGTTCAAAATATCATTATATAAGTTTTTTTTGTTATAGTTGAAGAAATTTTTTTCAATGTCAAAAGGAATATGATAAATTCATATGAAAAAAGTCATGTTGTGAACACTTATGATCATGAAAAAGACTTATGATGAAGTATTAGGATTAGAATGAAGTTACATGATCAAAAGTAAAAAAATTATGATAATGTATTACGATTAGGAGGAAGTATCACAATAAAGTATTATAGATAAATCATATGATCAGAATGATGTTATACAATTGGAATTAAGTCATACATTCAGAAGTGAAGTCATGTGATTAGAAGAAAGACTTATGATAAAGTCATACAATCATAAAAAAATCATATGATCAGAAGTCAAGAAATGTGATCATAAGTTATGTCATCAGATCAGAAGTGAAGTCATATGATTAGAGAAAATGATATATAATTAGAAGAAAGTTGTATGTTAAAGTATCACACTGAAATATATGTCTTATGAAATTTTTTAAAGTCATGTAAAATCAAAAAGTCATATAAAATATAAAGAGTTATGGAATTAATTCCTACAAATATAAACTCTTAAAAATCTAGTTTTTTTCGATATTAAATTACATTTTCAAGGAACTTTTAGTTTTATGATAAAATCCCACTCCTGCTTTTACTTTATCAAAATTGGATATTTTTTAATGAGGAAATACAAATTAAATTAAATGTTTTATTTATAATAAATCATTTATTTCTTAGGTAGAATATATCTAAATTCAATGGTTAACTTAATTTTACTATTTGTGAAGAAGAAGGTCACATATAAAAATAACACAGCTTAATTTTCTGAGTATACTCTTGGACATTTGAATTAAAAGAGAAGTCGAATATAAAAAAAAGATCCATTATTAAGAAATATGAAACACATACTCTTTTTTCAAGAATATTATTGTTACATTACTGTAAAAAAAATAAAACATGATGTCGTTATTATTAATCCATAAGAATATCTAATACAACCAAAGAAACTTTTAAAGCTACACTTTAAATACATATTCATCATCTTAGATTTATTCATCTATTGTCAGTTGTTTCTTGCAACTATGTGACAAATTAAATTTCTCTTCTCTTTCTCCATAAAAGTATACACTCATTTTAATGAGTGTATTGAAGTACATGGATGGGTCTTGCAAAGCTACATCCTGGTTAAAATCTGTTATATCCTTTTAACCAAGTGGTAGCTGCTTTCTCTCAGCTAGTCAGCCCCTAGTAAAATTCATGGTTTATTAAAAATCCATAAACATGTATTGATTATTGATGGATTGGATTAGTGTAAGTTATTATTACCCTAATCCACAATAAAAATTATATATGTGATTCCCTTATATTTATTTTTATTTTTCTACTTATCTAATTAAGAGTTAAGGATGGATTCTGATAATATTTTAGTAGGGTAGTTATATGTTAGTGAAAATTTTAATAAATAAATTCACCCCCCTCTTGAGTCATTGGATAACATTACTAGGACAACAATTGGTATCAGAGCAATGACATTCAAGTTCTCAAATTTTACAAGTTCATATTTGAAAATCAATTTTCAGGTTACTTAAATGGCTAACATGAAAGAAGTAATATCCATGGGTAGAGATCTATATTTTAATGTATATAACTATAGTTTTTTAAAGTTGATAATTTTTAAATATTTGAAGAACCATGGATTGAAGTTAAATTTGAAAGATATAAAACCTTACAATATTCCTACCGATGAACCTAAATTATGGAGTGTTTCTCATGAAGAGAATATGATTTGAATTATAAATCTATGAATGATTTTATTTTTGGATTAATACCTGATGAGTTCAATAGATATTCAAAATTTACTATAACTAATGAAATATGGTAAACTATTATGGTTTTTTATGAATGAAATGATCATGTTAAATAATAGAATTATAATAGGGCCAAGCTTAAATTTGATACTTTCAGAATTCATGAGGGAGTGTATATTAATCAAATTAATTGAAGGGTTGTAGATATTGTAAATGATTTTAATACCTTAGGAACTACTATTATTGAGTTGAATTAATCATTAAAAAGTTTTTAGAGTATTTCTTTATAGATGGATTAGGATATATGTTTTTATCAGATAATCTACTTCTATTAAGGATATGAAAATAAAGGATTTAATTGGAACGCTAATGATGCATGATGGTAAAATAAAAGTTGATACTAATGATCACAATATGATAAATAAGGAAAATATTTCCATGAAAGTTTTTATTTCAAATTATTAGAATAAAGAAAATTAAAAAATATTATCCAGCTCATCTGATGAAAAAGAATAAAGTTTTCTATATTCTAACAATGAACTTTTTTAGATAGAAAGGAAGCTCAGAAAGTTTTATATGGAGAGGAGATTATTTAAAAAATATTTTAACAAGTATAATAAGTTTGAAAGAAATTCAAAATAAGTGAGATGTTTTGAATGTAAAAAAGGTTGTACACAGCAAGATTGATTGAACCCTGATTAAAGAGAATAATAAATCTAAGAATAGATTTAAAAGAAAATCAGATTATAAGATGGATAATAAGGTTATGAAAGAAACTTTATGTGCTTATAAAGACTCCAATGATAACTCTAATTATTATTCGGAGGATGAGAAATCAAATCAGAAAGCTAAAAATTTCTTTATAGACCTAACTAAACAGGTAAAATATTATTATTTTTTATCATGAATCTGATTTCGAATATGATATTTGGTCCTTTGAAGAATTAAATTAATATTGATCAATGTTGGAAGATAAATATGAATCATTTAAGAAGAATCAAAAATCACTTATAAAGACTTCTTTTGTTTTGATAACTAAAAAAGATGAATTTTCCAAGCATATTTTAGGATTAAAAACATAACTGTATAAATCTATTTCTACTTGTGTTTACCATGATATAAAAATCAAATAATTATTAGAAAATTTAAAATTAATGAAATATGAAACAAGTTTATTTACTAAGGGGGGATTAACTCAACCAAATTCATGGATATAATAAATAAATTGAAGGAAAACAATGCATTTGATGTAATAGTGAGAAACCAAAACTATAAAGAAACTATTTTGTGCCTATAAAAAATAATAAAAATATGTATAATGTTGTTTTTCACTATGGAATAAATTGAAATTATGTTAATTAATGCAGTTTTAAAAGAACATAACTTTATGGTGTTAAAAATGTTTTTATTTCTAAAAATATATCTAAACTAAAGGCTGAAAATTATGGATAGATTAAAAATATTTGGGTGACTAGATCTTTAGTGGCTAACACTACTGGACCCAAGAGCATTTGGGTACAAAAAAATATTTCTTAAAACTATTTTTTTAGGGAAAAAGACATAGGTAGATCCATTTCAAGTGGTGCATAGATATTTTCTGCTCAAGTAATGTGAGTGGTGACATTTCAAACTCACACTCACTCTTAATGATTGACTGAGACTATATCACTTTTTTGGGACAATGCTAAAGGAAAAAATCATTAGATTTGGATCGGTTGAGGATCCAAAATCTATCATTATCAATAAATTTATTTATTTTTAAGGCCTAAAACATAACCTAATAAGTATTTATCAACTCGGTGATGATGTATTTTTCTATTGATTTTTCTAACAATTCTTTCACTATTTTTAGAGATAAATTTATTAAGTTTAAGGCAATAAAAACTAAAAATGTTTACTCTAAGGATCTTAAATCTTTGTGTAATAAAAATTAAACTATTTGAATGATAAAATTAATGAGTCTTATATTTGTAATAGAATAATTGGAAATTAAAACGTTTATTTTTTGAGTAAATTATCAAATGAGAATTAAACTTCATATTTGCCTCAAATTAAATTAGATAAAAAGAAAAATTGTGGTGCGTGATAAGTGGGAAGGAAACAAAAATTATATTTTAACGAATTAAAGAGGTTATTACTTTTAGAAAACTTGAACTTATCCACATGAATTTTTTTGGCCCGTATAGAACTACACGCTTAGGTGGAAAATATTTTTTTATGTATTAGTTGATGTTTTTTCTTTATTTACATGGTTTTACTTTTTGACTCTCTAGAGTGTATATTGTGTTATTTTTAAAACAAAATCAAGCTAATATAGAATGAAAATGTGAAAAAATTGTTTCTTTGAGAAGTTTCCATGGGTGAGAGTTTGAGAATCATGAACTTAATTCATTTTTCCCAAAATATGGAATGAAAAATACATTTTCAACCCCTAGAACACCATAATATAATGGTGTTGTTTAAAGTAGGAATATGACTTTGTAAGAAATTTCTAGAACTATGTTATTTGAATATACCATGCAAAAACATTTTTTGGGATGAAGATATTAATATCACATGTTATTTCATTAATAGAGTTTTAATAAGTCTTATTATGATGAAAACACCATATGAGTTATAGAATAATAGAAAACCAAAGGTTAGGTACTTAAATGTTTTTATATGAAAAGTGTACATATTTAAAAATAAGAATAATCTTGGTAGGTTCAATATAAAGGTTAATAAAATAATCCTCCTAGGTTTCTCTACTACTTCCAAATCTTATATAGTTTTTAAAAAATGTCAGGGATAGTTGAAAAATCAACTCTTGTGAAATTTGATGAAAGTGGTCTGTTTGATCATAAAAAATTTTAATTGATTATCTCAATGATTATATGGATAACTTGATACTTGAGCCTCTTTTTATGATAAAGGTATGATGGTTCATAACATTATCATGAAGAAACAAGTCCTGAAAGATTCTAAACTAGTGAACCTAAGCGTGTGATTCTTAGAAAGTCTGGGAACCTTAAAACCATCCTTTAGAAACTATTATAGAAATCCTAGATAATGGAGTTAGAACTAAATGTAGTGTAGAAAACCTAGCTAAATTTTATGAATCTGTATCATGCCTTAAACCCAATATAATAAAAGATTCCTTAAGTGATGAGAGTTGGGTACAAGATATGCAATAATATTTAAATCCTTTTAAAAGGGAAAAGGTTTTGGAATTAGTTGATAGTCCCACTAATTATCTTTTCATGAGTACTAATTGATTATTTAGAAATATACAATATGATCATGGTATGATTGTTATAAATAAATATAAATTATTATCCAAATGTTATAACTAAGAAAAAGGAACATATTATGGGGAAATCTTTTCCCCCACAATGAGACTAGAATCCATTTTGATTCTTTTATCTTATGCATATCATATGGAATTTAAAAAATATATATATGGATGTTAAATATAAATTTTTAAAAGGATTTATGGTGAATTAATACTATGTTAAACAAAATCCTAGTTCTGAAAATTCCCAATTTCGAAATTCTATTTTCTAATTTACTAAAGCTCCATATAGTCTCAAACAAGCCCCAGAATATTGGTATGAAATGTTAAACATTTTTCTTTTGAAAAATGGATTTTTTTATGGGAATTTAAGACCAAAAGTTATTTAATAAAACATCATAAAAATATATCTTACTTGTATAAATTTATATTTAGAATGTTATTTTTTGTTTAATAAATCAAAAAATAGGTAGTGATTTTTTAAAACTTATGAAATAAAATTAAATTAGAATTATGGGTGAGTTAAATTTATTTATAATATTTCAAATTTATCGAAAATATTTTTGGGAATGTCTTAAATTAATGTAAATTCGTACATGGTTTACATAAAAGTTTTGGACTTGAAAACAGTAAGATTTATGAAACTCTTATGAGTTCTAATATAAAATATGATTTGGATGAAGCTAGGAAACTTATAGACAATGATATTTATAGAATAATAATTAGGATTTTTTTCTATATATAACTACTATTAGATTAGATATTATGTTTTCAATATGTATTTGTGTAATATTTCAAGAAAATTCTAAAGGGTCACACTTAAAAGTTGTTTAAAAAAAGTTTAAGGTATCTAAAAGGAACAATTTTACTTTCACTAATCTTTAGAAAAGATTCTATATTTGATTTAATTTCAAATTATGATTCTAATTTTAGAGGATATAGGTTATATATAAAAATTACTCCAATAACCTGCCACTCTTTAGGCAAATCATTGGTTTCTTAGTCAATTAAAAAACACTCAATTTCATTATCAACTACATAAGATGAATAAATTGCATCAAGTGGTTATTGTGCACAACTGTTTTGGATGAAACATACTTTTATGGATTTTATTGGGACCAAAAGGTTTTGAGGTGTTATTAAGAATATGGATAAGAATAAAGAAGTTTTTATTAAGTTTTTTCTTTTATTTTCAAACATAAATCACTTAACATTATTGATAATTTCTTAAAAAGGTGAATGGATGTATTCCAATAGACTAAGTACAACATATGGAGTCCAATGTACTAGATTGATTAATCAGAGTTCTCTTAGTTTTATCAAATGGATTTTTTTGGTAAATAAAATAAGGATATTCTATACTGATCTTCAAAGTTCTCAAACATTATGTTTATTCTAAGTAATTCATGATTCTTTCTAAAGTATTTCAAATAAAGAAGTTGGTTGAAATTAGTGATACAATGGTTCCCAAACAAAGTAAAGTACTGATTGAAGTTGTGTTGAATAAAGAGTTGTACAAATTCTACCAAATAGACTTGTAAAAATATTAAGATATGAAGTGATGAAGTTTAAACGTATAAATTAATGATTATCATACTTTTATAAGTTCATTGGATAGAGGAATGTTCATTAGTCCATCAGAAGAAGAAACTCAAGGTATTCAGAGAGAGTTTTAAATATTTCATTCAACGGTGCCTTCTGAATGATCAAATATAATTTTCCTAATAGAGTGTATATAGTTATAGGAGACAAGTTAAGATCATCGGATAGAGGTTTTCAAGTGAAGGAATTGGATAGAAGTTTTTGAGAAGTTTCATTGAATAAAAGTATCCAAGAAATGTAATCAAATAAAATTTTATGAAGAAATCATACAGAGTATTATAAATTTAATAAATGGAGTTACTTGATGATCTCTGAGTAGATAGAATATAAAAAAACATACCAGATGGAAAATTATGAATGTTACCATATGGAGGAGTTCCCAAGAAGTTTTAATAGATGAAGTTTTTATAAAGACATTTATTATGACTATGATTATCCATACTTTCAACATTTCAACATTCGAAAAGGAATATTGTGATTAAAGATGATATTTTAGGAAGGTTTGAAAAAAAATGATGCTAAGTTTAAAGGAAAATCCCTATCTTTTAGGAATCTTTAATGTGGTCAATCAAATGAAATTTTTAACTGGGTATTCAATATTTGAGTGAGAAGTTTTAATTTTAAGTTCATGACTCAACCTTAATTCTAAAAGGAATGGTGCATATATAAAGGGATATAGTTATGTCATGTGTATGTACATGTGTTGTGACTATTGGGAAATTTGATGAAGATTTTTGGTGCCAATGGAAGATCAATTGAGAGTTATTGCATCCTTACATTGGATGCAGTAACATCAGAAAGAGTGGTACTAGATAGAGTCTTATTATCAATTGGTATCAAATAAATGGTCTAAAGAATATTTAATGGATTAATATTGTGTTGAAATGATCAAAAAAATAGAGACTGAGTACACTGGATCAAGTATATCATATCAAGGGTACTAAATAGAGAAGTTATTGGATGGAATATTTCGTATATAAGTCCAATAAGAAGTTTTTGATTATTGTTTCGAAATAAAGTGAATATGGAGAAGAAGAACATGTAATCAGGTAATTTTGAAGAAATTACAAGCATCATAGTGAAAATGTTGAAGCATATTGGTGAAATTTATTTTGTTGTTGAAAAAATTGTTATATCATGTTATCTATATGAGTAATACATGCACTATTAAAGGACTATAGTGATATGAAAATGATGGATATTTTCATATTTTTATAACCATCAAAAGGATTGTTTTAGTGGTTGTGTGTACTTGGATTACTTCTAAACCATTCCAAGGACTGACTAATCTTATTAAGTAGTAAAACTTATAAATTCATGTGTTTTCATGGGTGTTATTTTTTTGTTTTTTAGAAAAATAAATTCTCTCTAACTGTAGGTGAAGGTTTTTTCTTATGTAGGGGAACATAAAAAAGGAAAATATAATTGATTCACCCCCTCCACCTCTCATTGATCACACTAATCTTGCTTGATCCATTAAAGTGGAATCAGATCTAGGGTTATTCCATTTATTCTTTTCTGAATTTTGAAGAGAAGTAAAGCTACCAGGGATGTTCAAAACTTGGTGAATAGTAAGGGTATTCCTATCTTTGATGAGAATAAATATTATATCTATAAGGATATAATGTTAGATTATCTTATATCCATTGGCTATGAAGTTCTTGAAGATGTTATAGATGGTTTACCTCCTCCTGTTGAGGGTTTTCTATTAATAGTTTTTGATAAGAATAATTTGGAGAATGATGAGAATGCAAAAAATGTTATACTTTTCTCACTGTCTAAAAGTGAATTTTTGAGGGTTAAAGGTATTGGAATAAAAAAAATCATTTAGTATAAGTTGAAGAACATTTATGAAATAAATAAAAAAGTGAGGAAATAAAATTTATGGATCTAGATACTGAAGTACATAGATCTTAATATGGGTGATGATTAATCTATTGGTGACTTATTTATAAGGTTTAATGATATTGTAAGCACCATAAGATGTTTTGGTGAGATATTGGAAGATTTTGTTGTTTATTAAGAGATTATATGAATTATTCTAGTTAAATTTAATGATAAGGTTTCATATTTATAAGATAGAGATCCTAAAACTCTATCATTTAATGATCTACATAGTATTCTCATCGCATATGAAATAATAAGAGAAAAGACGTGAAAGAAAAAATGAAAAATCTGATAGGAAAATTTCTTCCAGATCTACTAAGATAAGAAAATCTAAAAACTTTCTTGAGGAATAATTTAGTGACTCTGACACTAAATATTAGGTTTGAAAAAAAATTTGATGAATTTATGCCTTTTTTTATAAAAAGGTGAGAATATGTATAGAGAGTAACAAGGTAATGTTACCAATGAAATGCCTTGGTTGTAGAGACATTGGACATTTTACTATAAACATTACATGGAAAAAGGAAGATTAATATAATAATGAAGAATATGGAAAGTCAATAAGGTATCTAAAGAAAAAGGAAGAAAATCAAAGTCATATTCAAAAGGAAAATATAATAAATTATCTAAATATAAAGTGATAAAATTATTATCCAAATGTGTGGAAGATGATGATAGAAAAGTGGAAGTTGAAAAATCCAGTGATGATTGATTATCCAGTGAAGGAGTATAATATTCATTATTAATATATATATATATATATATAATTTCTGTGTTCTTCATTATTCATTAAAAAAAATTTAGTGCATTTTACGAATTGAACATTATTTCACATTATTATTGTAATTACTTCTTAAAATTCACTATTAAATGGTACATTTTTTAACACCTCCTAAAGAACCTAGTGTTCTTGATTTTATTTTCATATTTCATTTTCAGGTTTCCCATTCCATTGGAAATATTTAATTTTTCTAGATCACTTGAAGAATCACATTAGAAGATGACATAAGTGGGATTTCATGGCAATACGTTCTGGGTAAAGTGAACTCGATATAATCCCAATAAAATTAGTGTAGTGGACACAATCTATTCCAAATGATGATAATATTTTAACTAGAGATTTATAAATTCATGGGGAACATTTTATTCAATAGTTTACATTGCTAATTTTGATGTTTTGAGGGAGTTCTAGGAATCCCATGTTGAAGATGAAAATTTGGGCCAGATTCTATGGCCCAGAAAAACATTCCACAATTTAGATAATATATCAAAACCATAAATTCAATTGGACTGAAATTTTACATAATATTAGGGAACATTCAGGGATTCATTTTTTTCTTCTATGTCCCACATAAATTCGTTTATCTAGATTCTTTTATGAACACAACTGTCGGAGGCATGCAAGCTTTCTCCCATTTCAGGTCAAGGGTGGAAAAGTCTACATTCCATAAACTTTACACTACTCTAAGCCTACCATAATCAAGTGAGAGACTTGTACTATTGGTTAATTGACCCAATACTTCCAAAATACCTATTTAAGGCAATTTTGGTGAAGGATATGGGATTCATGGTGTTTGTTTCATTGTAATGTTATGTTGTCTCTTTGTCTTTGTAATCACATTTCATTATCATGTATGTCATTCAATTAACCTTAATTTCTTAATAAAATTTCTTATTATCCTCTTATTATTTTCCTCTTCATATCACGTTGATACTTCTTCCTCAAGGTTTTAACTTATTCACGCCATAATTTTTGAAATTCTTCACACAACGGTGGATGATCATTATTTCATTGTTTTTCACTTCTTCAATTCCTCCCTTGTGAGTCTACTTTCTGCATCTATTGAGAACACAGTATTAATGGAGGGATATCCCTATTATGGGTTGATCCAAGGGAGTATAAAGGGGTTGTATTGTATGCTGTTTTTCACTATAAATTTTTAAAAATTTATCTTATTTGTGTTTTTCATTCAATTATTTTCTCTCTACCTCTTACTTATTGAATCTTATCACCAAACTTTTCATGTGATAATATGATCCTCTACCTAAGAGTGATCATGAAAATGATACTCTAAGCGTGTAGGTGATTATAATGTGTATGTGAAGGTGTTAATCTAGTAAGTGATGATGTTAGATTGATTTCATTGAATTAATTCTTCTCAAGTTAATGAATTTGATATAATTTAAAAATAAATTCATCTAATCCATCCCTTGTAATAACCTAGGATCAACCCATTCTCATAATTTTAATTAACATAGCTCTCGTAGTTATCATTTAACCCAATATGAAAGTAACCCAAAGTTTTCCACTTAATATCCAAATCTACCTCTTAGAATTTATGTATATTTTTGTTTCTTCCTATATCTCTAAGGATTTGACAACCCAAGCTGCACTACAAGTGATCACTTAACCTTAAACATTTAGGTAAATTTGGGTGAGACTAAATTTTGGAACTCTTATTGAGGACCTATGTAATTTATCTTAGAAACTCACATCTTATTCTCATCCAACTTATCTTTTCTCGCCCTATATTTCACTCATATGGAATTCATTTTTAAACAAATCCAAACATGGGGAACCTCTCCCTACTTTGATTACACCACACCCAATGATATGTACAATAATTTTGATGATGAATGTTTTAAAGTATAAATTTACATCCCTCCCAAGGATAGTTAAAGAGATAAATATTGGGGAATAACATGATGTTCAAACTCCTATCCAATATATTTCTCATAAATTTCTTGTTCAATTTTGTAATCAAATGGAGGGAATGAATTCTGAGGTTTCATCTTTGAGATTAGAACTAAAAAGTATTAAAACTTGTGAGAAACTTGGGAGGCCCCCATCCCTACATTGGTTGTCCCTTCCTTAACCTTATTTTAAGTGTCTATTTTCCCACAAACCTCTCATGAAAATAATTAATAACCGACATTTTAATTTGGGATAGCTGAAGAGGATGAAGGAATTGTTGACCAGTATTTAAATCAGGAGGAAATTGAAAATTTGTATTCAAAAGAGGATAATTTTCCATCATGGATTGAGGATCCTAAATACTGCTCCATTTATGATTTTTAAAAAATGCCATTCCCTGGACCATTGGGATAAATCAAAAAAATTGAGTCCATATCCATTCCTGACACTTATATGTCTAATTTAGTGGTTTAATCTTCTGTTCAAAAGGAACCAATTCTATTATGAAATTTTTAAAATAAAGCTGAGTTCAATTCGAATTACTAAACTACGTATGGAACTGTTATCCAACCTGGAATTAAACATATTTCTTTTCCATCCTCCCTCAATTTTTTATTCATTGGGTATATCCAAAAAAAATCTAGTTTTTATTATTTCTTCTCAAGAAACCAATAAATAACTAACTGTCCTTAATGTCTTATGAAAGACTAAAAAAGTAATTATATACACCATTTATGATATTCCTTGGATTTTACCACTCATTTTAGAACATAGGTTTGTGCATGAAATCAATTCCAAACAAAGCATCAATCTCAATATAGTATAAGTGGTGAAAAATGTGGTCCTTAAAATGTTTTAAGTTGGTATTGGGTAAGTTGGGGGGTATAAGTCGAGCTAATTCTTTTAAACTAAGTGATTTATTGGAGCCAACCCACTATAAATAAATGGATGTTATATCATTTTCTTTATTATTTTTTCATTTGTGTGTTAAAAAATAAGTTTCAAAAAAAACTCTTTCTCTCCATTTACCTTTTTTTCTTCTTTTATTTTCTTTATTTTCAATTTGGTGTTCTTCTGTGTAATACATATTTTATTTTATGTACTTATATATATATATATTTGTATATATGTATATATATTTTAAAAATGGGTAAAGAAAATAAAAAGATAAAATAAAAAAAGAAATATATATATATATATTGTGCAAAAGGTCATACCATAGGTCATGGGGACAACCCTGTCACGATCGGTGAAGCCACGAGACTCGATCCCCTGACCGAAGGGAGACAGGGGAGTGCACCTTCCACTGAACTACGTATTATAGTACTTTTATCTAATATTTTATTTATATATATATATACACTTATATTTAAACATATATATATATATTGTTTTTACTTGTTCCTTGTATCGATCTTTTGTGTGCTAAAATAATTAGGTGCATTTTCCCTTTTTCCTTTTGTATTTTCTTGGTTTTATTTAAGGGAACATCAAGGGGTTTCCATTGTGTTCTAATGGTGTTGGTGTCTATGATTCAGGTGATTTTGAGGTTGAGGTATTTTTAGGAATATCAAATTTCTTCCAATATTTTAAACATGATATTTCTTCATCGATGAGGATTCTCCGAGTGACATGGAGATCAAGGGATTAAATGTGAGTTGTATGAAATTAAACTTCAACCAATAGTTTACTTCATTCCATGATTCTCATTTTCAATTTCTTTTTCGAACTCCTCTTCTATGCCTCTACCCCCTTTCTAAATTTTTTTTTCTTTAAACACTGGGGACAATATTATTATAAGTTGGGGGTGAAAAGAAAGAAAAAAATGTATGTGTCAAATAAAATTTTTTGTGTGTTAATGGAATGAAACATTTATTTATCCTTGAATGTGAAAATACACATTGTAAACATTGACACAAAATATAATGTAATTTTTCATTCCTTGATTCTAATTTTAATCCATGTTTATGTTCATGTGCATATATTTTGGAAAGTGTGGTTGTATGATGTGATTTTTTACCATTTATATTTTCATTCATTTAATAAAAAAAAATTACAACACATGTCCTCTAGATTGTGGGTTATTATTTTGAGTTCTTATGGTCCCATAATAAATGGAATAGTTTTGGTAATCGTTTTAATTTTAATATGAGTATTCAAAAAAATCATCAAAAAACAACAATAAATTTGCGCGTAGAGCAATGGAATGAACTAATGTGTGGATTTAGGCACTTGGGGATCATGAATCCATAGTTTTCTAGCCCTTATTTGGGAATTTTATCTCTATTTTTTATAGTTTTATTTTTTTTGATTGAGTTAACTCGAGATGATTTCTGAGTATGCGAGCTTTACTTGGTTCCCTAAGATCTTTGAGCCTATGAGTCATCGGTAAAGTCTCACTACATGGGTTGACTTGATTGAGTTCGATTTCAATTACAATGGTAAAATTGCAAAAAAAAATACTCGTATTAATATTAATATTTTATTCCACCTAGAGATTCCATCTTTTTTCCCTAGAATAAAAATGAACCCCCGTGTCTTTTGTGATGCACAACACATTTTCATGCTTAATTGAAATTAGTTGAAATGTGGGGATGAATTTGAAAAAAGGTATGGGATTGAGTTTGGGATATTCTTATAGACCTGGATTATTTTAAATTATTTCAATGGGTTTCATAATTTTTTTTTTGGAATGCGATCTTTTGGTGAGCATTGTATATTAAAATGTTTTTAGAAAAGGGAATTAAAATTTCATATTTTTGAGATATATTTTTCTTAGGACTAGAAAAACTCAATTTGGGAGGTGTTATTATCCACTGAAAGAGGATAATTTTCATTTTTAATATATATAATTTCCATGTTCTTTATTATTCATAAACACCATCTTAGGGAATTTTACAAATTGAATATTATTTCACATTATGATTGCAATTCCTTCTTAAAATTCACTATTACCTGGTACATTTTGGAACACCTCCTAAAGCACCCAATAGTCTTAATTTTATTTTCATATTTAATTTAAAGGTTTCCCATTCCATTGGGAATATTTCATTCTTCTAGATCACTTTAATAATCACATTGTAAGATGACCAAAGTCGACTTTCATGAAAATACATTCTAGGCGAAGTGAACTCGATAGTATCTGTAGAGACCCTAAAGCATGACGTACATGGACATTACATTACATTTTCGGAATAATTAGTACATAATAAAAACACACAGACAAGGATCGTAATAGTTTAGTGTCTTTGGAAACTCGGAATATAATCTTCTAATCCTGGTGAAAGATCTTCAGCATCTCCCATAAAGATCTTCTTCTTTTTTATACCTAAAACCTTTCTTTATATCCTGGGGAAAATAAAACATAAAAGGGTGAGCTCAAATGCTCAGTAAGGGTAAACAAAAGAAATATCAATCACATATTATACATAAGCACATAACTTTTGGAAATCTTAACCTGCAAAAGAGATCATAATTTCATAACATGGGATAAATAATGGAAGTGAAATGTAATCACAATAATCATAACCAAAAACATGAAACTTTTTGTCATACACACATAATCATAGAGAATCATTTCTTGTTAGTCAAGACTCATTGGCAAGACTATCGTAGTGGGAAAAGTCCCTTTCTGAACCGAGTCACCCTCGTTTCAGTCCTATTTCACTGAACCGGTATAACCTACCATTCCAGCCATGTCTATCTCATGAGATATAAAATCTTTACCCAATTCATTGGAGGGAGATATAGGTCCCACCCATCTCATAATGATACCATTCTTATGTGTGCCACAAAATCATAAATCATACATCATAGCATAACCCATGTAATAAAAATAGGAATCTTAAACATCGTGACATCATAAAACAATTCATATAAGATAAAGGAATTAATAAACATAATTCCATCACAACATAGTCAAATCAATGTAAAAATAGGGATAGAAACAGAACCCTTTATTATCTTAGATGGAAGATAATTTTGATAAAACACTTGAACTTCATTCTTGAGTAAAATATCCTTTCTACTTCAAAAACATTTTTCCTTTCTTAACATGTCATACAATTTTAATCTAAAAGAAGTTGATTAAAAATAAGCTTGAAAACTTTTAAAGGAAGCTTCTTGTAAATAATGTTTTAAAAATCCATTCATGCCGTATAAGTTAAAAAAAACATTCTTCGTACTTTTGTCGGAAAAGTCAAAAAGTACCTCGTACGAAAAATGACAAAAGATTTCTTTCATATCTTTTACTAAAAACTCACCAAAGGGTAAAATTGGATTTAAACAATTTTAGGTGGATGGAAATAACATTACATATTGAGGAAACATAGATGTGGATGATAAAATACACCCCAGTAAATACCAACGTATAAACAATCTCGGATAAAAATGAGATTGTGATATTTCCCTTACCTTAGGTCCGATTTGCTTCGTAAGTGTCCGAACCTCCTGTATAATGATTTAAATAATGTCATTTACTTATTACAGAATCATATTCATTGTTATGATATCATATATGGTTCACTTATAAATTTATATTACCCGTTCTTTTGTAAATTCCATGTTAAAGTGGGTTTTGGGTAAAATTGTTTCCTTTGTCGTCCATGTTTGGACTTGTTGTTCTTGACATTATTATTACTTATATCATGATTTAATTACTTCCAGAATATAAAACATGATTTATATATCATATATATTCAGTATATATATATATAATAGATAGATAAATTAAATGAAACACACCGTTCATGGAGACGGTAGTCCGTACGTACGCATGAACGCTGTTTTCCTTTCCTTATTGTCTTGAATGGAAGTAAGTAGATGACATACATATATACATAAATACAGTAGCTTTATAATGTCATATATTTCATTATTATTTCTTATATATACTTTATAATCATTCTTAAATGGTTAACATGGAAAATGAATCTCATCGCGTCGTGGAGACGGTAGTCCGTACGTACGCACGAGCGATGATATTGTTCCCATGGTCGTTGAATTATGTTGAAGTGTATGTATACTATTTCAGTATCAATATCACTTTATAATAATCATATATAGTTAATCATTACACCATTATACCCATCCAATTAAGGTGGTGGCAGAAAATAGATTACAGCACGACGTGGAGACGGTATTCCGTACGTATGCACGCGCGGTGATTTTCTTTTTCCGTAGGATGGATAGAAGGTTAATTAGATTTGTTTCATATTTATAATAACATATAAGTATATAAGAAATACTGATGGTATTACTTTATCATGAAACAACTCAAGAAGAAGAAGTTGAGGAAGAAAGAAATTGAAAAAGATCGGTAATGGAAATTACCTCTTTTTGATGCGCCTTTTCTTATCCTCCACTTAAAGAACTAAGGATGGTCTTTGAAGAAGACCAGGACCTCTAGGATGATACTAGGGAAGTGGAGAAGAGATTTTGGTAGGGTTTGGCCGAGCTTGAATGCTCAAAGTTGTGTGAGGAAGAGAGGGAGGAGGTGCCCTTTTATAAGGGAGGAGAGGGGCACCTTAGGAAAATCTCAAAATATTATTTTATATTAAGGTCAAATTCGGTTTTTAATGGTTCCAAAGGGTCTTATTTAGAATCTAAAGTGGGGATGGGTCGAAATCCTCTCATCCAATAGGATTTAGACAAGTTTAGGTTATTATTTTAATCTTATCAATTAGATTTAACTCTAAGTTAAATAATTTAACTTTTACCGTGTCTTTTTGTTTTCTTACACTATATGGTTAATAAACTTACCATAACAAGCCAAACGAACCCCAAGTTTTTTATTATTAATATATATATCCTTATCTAAGTCATTTGGCCGAACCTTAGATTTTTAGGAATTAAATAACAATTAATAATATAATATTTGTTTTAAAAACTAATTTATGTCAATTTTGACACTATTTGGTACATGATTTTTATGAAATTAATAACAGAATGATAAGTTCGAAAAAAGTTACTTATATCAACAATAACATGTCATATTAACCTAGAAAATTAATTTAAGTCATAAAAAGTCTCAAATTACATTTATTTGGGCATTTATAACATCAATTATGTCAATATTTCATTAATAAGACAATTACTGCATCATCTTTGTGTCATAATAAATGATACTTATTTAATCCCTAAAAATTCTAAATAAATTACTATGATGTAGATAATTGTATTAGCTTTCTGGAGACTATTCATTTTCGAAGTTTCATGAAGTTTATCACTAGATTAAAATTATTATACTTATAAGATTTAAGAAAGTGACATGTTGTCACATTCTTTGGTTTTAATAATAATTAAATTATTTTCATTGAAAAAATTTAATTTAATGAATCTAATCCGACCCTTAGGTGATATCGGTCGACGTTTATTCATCCAATAGGATTTTGACATTTGTTAGGGTAATTTTAAAATATTATATTTACCCTTAATTATCCGATTTACCTTTAACTATGGTAAATAAAATTTACCGTAGTTACTATTCATAATTCCCAGAAATAAAAAGTAGCATATTAACATAATTTGGACCCACTGATTCCAAATATGGAATCCATTTTTTAAAATTAAATACACAGAAGTTGCAGAAATTAAATTAAAATTAATCCCGTTTTCGAATAAAAACGGGTTTTTGTTTAAAACATTGCAAAAGATTGAATTGATTTAACCTACGAATTCAAGGTAAAATCAATGCTAATGACATACATTATATTAAATGGTAAAAATATATTCTATTTATACTTTAAAACCATTCAATATTATAATTTAACCACATAAGATATTATGATGAAAAAAGTTGTTTTTAATTAAAATATAGCGTGTTTTTACTATTCATTAAAATATGAAAGTTATCGGAAAAATATCAAAACTTTATCTAATGTAAATTTTTATATCCTGATTCAAAATAATAATTTTATTTTGTCAAATTGAACTTATAAACATGTAAAAAACTAGATTTAAAGTGGGTGCGCCATCAAAAGGCGGCAAAACTGCATTTTTTTAAAAATACTTACTTTACCCGAAAAATTTATTTTGTTCTTATACCATGTTCTAGAAATGTGTAAGATGAATAATAATGTTATAAAATTCAAAATTTAGTTAATACTATTCATAACGGCTAGTTCATGACAATATTATAATAATATATCGTTGTTTATTAAAACCCGGTATTGCGTACAACACATGCTATCGAGGAAGGTCGCGATTGCGTGTAATGCAAGCCAAGTCAGGGTTGCGTGTTGTGAAAGAATCCTTCATTTTTTCGTATAACAGAATCCAACCATATTTCATTTATACATTGAATATATATATATATATATACTCAATGTTGCGTAGAATAACTATTATCAAAATTGTGTGTAACACGGTCCAAGAATAGTGTTGCGTATACTGCAAGATAATACGGTGTTTCGTATAGCGCAAGGTAATCTTGGTGTAGAATACAACACAAGACATTAATGAAATTAAAATAATATTTTTCATAAAATCTCGGGGTGTTACATTCTACCCCCCTTAAAATGAATTTCGCCCACGAAATTCGTCAGGTTTATAAATGGTTTACTATTCGAAAGTTTCTTTAATAGAAACCCACATCGTAAAAAGAAATACCAAAACCAATCTTTTAAAAACAAAAGTATGAAATGTAATGGTTACCCAAATAAACTAATCACTGGTTTTCCACATAGGTGAAAATATGGATATGGAAGAGAAATCTAACCATCATGTTCTGATGGAGAGTGGTAGAGAACATGGCTATGAAAAAGCCAACAATCACAAAGCCATAAATTTGTGATGATCTAGGGTACCATCTGGTTCATCGGATTTAAGAGCACTAGGACAACATTTTTGGTTTTCAAGATCATTTCCCTAAAGTTGATGAATTAAAAGAAATACTTACATGATTTTGGTTCAATCTCACTATTGTTCGTGAATTGAAAAATTCCCACTTCATATCTTAAAGAAATGAAGTTTAATTTGTTATTTGTGATGTGTTAGTAGATCATGTGATATAATGATGGGGCATTCCATCTGTCTCAAACAAAATGTTAGAAAAGTTATCAAAAAAATACATAAGTCCATCTATAGTGAGATTAATCTTATATAGTTCCTAAAATGGGCTTATACTGCTTAATATAATAAAACTAGTTTCTACTAAACAGGGACTTCCTGTAGGCCAGTGGTAGGCGATAAAGGCCAGTCGCACTTCGGTTGTGGGTTCGATTCCCACGGCCTTGTCCGATGCGAAGGGCTGTCGCCCGTCCTGCAGGTTGTCCTTTTTCTAAAACTACATTACTATAACATCACATAAATAATATCAAAAAAAAAGTTCTATCCTTAAACAATACTAACTTATGGTTAACATAATCCATTCCAAACTTTAGGCTTATCTAAAATACTTCGGTCCAAGCTCATAGTATAAAGAAAACGATAACTTGAAATGTCGTCAACCAAGCATGTGAATACCATCATTTATCCCCCATGTGTGAATACCTTAATCATGTATTCTCTTGAAAAATGAATACCCATTAAACCTTAGTGAAAACATAAATGTTGTCAAAAGTTAACTCTTTCAACATACCAAAATCCAAAAATTCTTTATACTCAATCCATTACATAACCTTCTCCTTATATCAGTCATGAGCTCATGAATACTATCAAACATTTAAATTTCTCCTTATCCCTTCATTATGCGCATATCATCTACATTCCAAAAATATCTGAATAACATTTCATGGATACTGGTAACATTAATCATACACTTTCAAAACTCAAGGAAAGACAATAGTGTAACAATCCTTAGATGTCTCTTTATTCCATAGTACCATAAGATTACTTATACAACATTACACATGATAAACATTTAATCATTCCACTACATTCTTAAAACATTAACTAAGCTTCAACAATTCTTTCATCTCACATATCATTTGTAGTATCTTCATCATCATCCACATAAATACTACCCATACGACCATACTGATTCTCTTCATGAGACTTTCCCTTAGGGCATTGGTTTTCATAATGCCCGTACATTCCATATTTAAAACATTTAACCATTGTTGATGTCGTAGCAATACCATTATCCTCATCCCTGGTCTTAACTGAACCTTTTCCTTTGCACTTACTGGATTTGTTTCCTTCTTTTCCACACCCAAAGCATCTTCCAGTTCCTTTGAAACATTCTCCTTGATGCCTCTTCCCACATGATTTACATAGTGGAAATTGAACTTTATTTCCTCTATGATCATCATGAAACTCCATCTTTCTCTTATTAGCTGAGTCAGGAAACTTACCAAATTTTACTTTATTAATCATATTATGAGATTGCTGATTCGGTATAATAATTATGTTTGGACTTCCAAATCACATTTCATTTGGTTGCTCATGAAGAATATCATTCCATTGTCCATCATATCCTCCATTATCGTGAATCATCTTGTTTCCAGCCATTTTCTCAAACCCAAAAAGAATAGTGTGAGAGGCAAAAATCATAATAAAGGGGGAGTAACTTCAATATGTAACATCTTTGGTTTAATCTAATATCGTTACCATAGTTCTAGGACTGTATCTTATACGTATACTTATCCTTAGGGACATCCCTAGACATACCTTAGAAATATCTCTAGGGATCTCACTAACGTTTTCGCATCCTAGTTTCCAAAGGTTGAATAAACATTTCCTCAGATACCAACTATAGAGACCCTAAAACCTGATGTACATGGACATTACATTACATTTTCGGAATACTTAGTACATAAAAAAACACACAGACAAGGATCGTAATAGTTTAGTGTCTTTGGAAACTCGGAATATAATCTTCTAATCCTGGTGAAAGATCTTCAACATCTCCCATAAAGATCTTCTTCTTTTTTATACCTAAAACCTTTATTTATATCCTAGGGAAAATAAAACATAAAAGGGTGAGCTCAAATGCTCAGTAAGGGTAAACAAAAGAAATATCAATCACATCTTATATATAAGCACATAACTTTTGGAAATTTTAACCTGCAAAAGAGATCATAATTTCATAACATGGGATAAATCATGGCAGTGAAATGTAATCACAATAATCATAACTTAAAACATGAAACTTTGTGGCATACACACATAATCATAGAGAATCATTTCTTGTTAGTCAAGACTCATTGGTAAGACTATCTTAGTGGATAAAGTCCCTTTCTGAACCGATTCACCCTCGTTTCAGTCCTATTTCACTGAACTGGTATAACCTACCATTCTAGCCATGTCTATCTCATGAGATATAAAATCTTTACCCAATGCATTGGAGGGAGATATAGGTCCCACCCATATCATAATGATACCATTCATATGTGTGCCACAAAATCATAAATCATACATCATAGCATAACCCATGTAATAAAAATGGGAATCTTAAACATCGTGACATCATAAAAAAATTCATATAAGATAAAGGAATTCATAAACATAATTCCATCACAACATAGTCAAATAAATGTAAAAATAGGGATAGAAACATAACCCTTTATTATCTTAGGTGGAAGATAGTTTTGATAAAACACTTGAACTTCATTCTTGAGGAAAATATCCTTTCTACTTCAAAAACATTTTTCCTTTCTTAACATTTCATACAATTTTAATCTTAAAGAAGTTGATTAAAAATAAGCTTCAAAACTTTTAAAGGAAGCTTCTTGGAAATAATGTTTTAAAAATCCATTCATGCCGTATAAGTTAAAAAAACATTCTTCTTACTTTTGTCGGAAAAGTCAAAAAGTACCTCGTACGAAAAACGACAAAAGATTCCTTTCATATATTTTACTAAAAACTCACCAAAGGGTAAAATTGGATTTAAAAAATTGTAGGTGGATGGAAATAACATTACATATTGAGGAAACATAGATGTGGATGATAAAATACAACCCAGTAAATACCAACGTATAAACAATCTCGGATAAAAATGAGATTCTGATATTTCCCTTACCTTAGGTCCGATTTGCTTCGTAAGTGTCTGAACCTCCTGTATAATGATTTAAATAATGTCATTGACTTATTAAAGAATCATATTCATTGTTATGATATCATATATGGTTCACTTATGACTTTATATTACCCGTTCTTTTGTAAATTCCATGTTAAAGAGGGTTTTGGGTAAAATTGTTTCCTTTGTCGTCCATGTTTGGACTTGTTGTTCTTGACATTATTATTACTTATATCATGATTTACTTACTTCCAGAATATAAAACATGATTTATATATCATATATATTCAGTATATATATATATATATATATATATATATATATATATAATAGATAGATAAATGAAATGAAACACACCGTTCATGGAGACGGTAGTCCGTACGTACGCATGAACGTTGTTTTCATTTCCTTATTGTCTTGAATGGAAGTAAGTAGATGAAATACATATATACATAAATCCAGTAGCTTTATAATGTCATATATTTCATTATTATTTCTTATATATACTTTATAATCATTTTTAAATGGTTAACATGGAGACTGAATCTCATCGCGTCGTGGAGACGGTAGTCCGTACGTACGCACGAGCAATGATATCGTTCCCATTGTCGTGGAATTGGGTTGAAGTGTATGTATACTATTTCAGTATCAATATAAATTTATAATAATCATATATAGTTACTCATTACACCATTATACCCATCCAATTAAGGTGGTGGCGGAAAATAGATTACACCACGGCGTGGAGACGGTATTCCGTACGTACGCACGCACGGTGATTTCCTTTTTCCGTAGGATGGATAGAAGGTTAATTAGAGTTGTTTCATATTTATAATAACATATCAGTATATAAGAAATACTTATGTTATTACTTTATCATGAAACAACTCAAGAAGAAGAAGTTGAAGAAGAAAGAAATTGAAAAAGATCGGTAATGGAAATTACCTCTTTTTGACGCGCCTTTTCTTAACCTCCACTTAAAGAAATAAGGATGGTCTTTGAAGAAGACCAGGACCTCTAGGATGATACTAGGGAAGTGGAGAATATATTTTGGCAGGTTTTGACCGATCTTGAATGCTCAAAGTTGTGTGAGGAAGAGAGGGAGGAGGTTCCCTTTTATAAGGGAGGAGAGGGGCACCTTAGGAAAATCTCAAAATATTATTTTATATTAAGGTCAAATTCGGTTTATAATGGTTCCAAAGGGTCTTATTTCGAAGATAAAGTGGTTATGGGTAGAAAGCCTCTCATCCAATAGGATTTAGACAAGTTTAGGTTATTATTTTAACCTTATCAATTAGATTTAACTCTAAGTTAAATAATTTAACTTTTACCGTGTCTTTTTGTTTTCTTACACTATATGGTTAATAAACTTACCATAACAAGCCAAACTAACCCCAAGTTATTTATTAGTAATATATATATCCTTATCTAAGTCATTTGGCCAAACCTTAGATTTTTAGGAATTAAATAACAATTAATAATATAATAGTTGTTTTAAAAACTAATTTATGTCAATTTTGACACTATTTGGTACATGATTTTTATGAAATTTATAACAGAATGATAAGTTCGAACCAAGTTACTTATATCAACAATAACATGTCATATTAACCTAGAAAATTAATTTAAGTCATAAAAAGTCTCAAATTACATTTATTGGGGCATTTATAACATCAATTATGTCAATATTTCATTAATAAGACAATTACTGCATCATCTTTGTGTCATAATAAATGATACTTATTTAATCCCTAAAAATTATAAATAAATTCCTATTATGTATATAACTGTATTATCTTTCTGGAGACTATTAATTTTCGAAGTTTCATGAAGTTTATCACTAGATTAAAATTATTATACTTATAAGATTTAAGAAAGTGACATGTTGTCACATTCTTTGGTTTTAATAATAATTAAATTATTTTCATTGAAAAAATTTAATTAAATGAATCTAATCTGACCCTTAGGTGATATCGGTCTACGTTTATTCATCCAATAGGATTTTGACATTTGTTAGGGTAATTTTAAAATATTATATTTACCCTTAATTATCCGATTTACCTTTAACTATGGTAAATAAAATTTACCGTAGTTACTATTCATAATTCCCAAAAATAAAAAGTAGCCTATTAACATAATTTGGACCCACTGATTCCAAATATGGAATCCATTTTTTAAAATTCAATACACAGAAGTTGCAGAAATTAAATTAAAATTAATCCCGTTGTCGAATAAAAACGGGTTTTTGTTTAAAACATTGCAAAAGATTGAATTGATTTAACCTACGAATTCAAGGTAAAATCAATGCTAATGACATACATTATATTAAATGGTAAAAATATATTATATTTATACTTTAAAACCATTCAATATTATAATTTAACCACATAAGATATTACGATGAAAAAAGTTGTTTTTAATTAAAATATAGCATGTTTTTACTATTCATTAAAATATGAAAGTTTTCAGAAAAATATCAAAACTTTATCTAGTGTAATTTTTTATATCCTGATTCAAAATAAGAATTTTATTTTGTAAAATTGAACTTATAAACATGTCAAAACTAGATTTAAAGTGGGTGCGCCATCAAAAGGCGGCAAAACTGCATTTTTTGAAAAATACTTATTTTACCCGAAAAATTTATTTTGTTCTTATACCATGTTCTAGAAATGTGTAATATGAATAATAATGTTATAAAATTAAAAATTTAGTTAATACTATTCATAACAGCTTGTTCATGACAATATTATAATAATATCGTTGTTTATTAAAACCCGGTATTGCGTACAACACACGCTATCGAGGAAGGTCGTGATTGCGTGTAATGCAAGCCAAGTAAGGGTTGCGTGTTGTGAAAGAATCCTTCGTTGTTTCGTATAACATAATCCGACCATATTTCATTTATACATTGAATTTATATATATATATATACTCAATGTTGCATAAAATAACTATTATCAAAATTGTGTGTAACACGGTCCAAGAATAGTGTTGCGTATACTGCAAGCTAATACGGTGTTTCGTATAGCACAAGGTAATCTTAGTGTAGAATACAACACAAGACATTAATGAAATTAAAATAATATTTTTCAAAAAATCTCAGGGTGTAACATTCTACCCCCCTTAAAATGAATTTCTCCCTCGAAATTCGTCGGGGTTATAAATGGTTTACTATTCGAAAGTTTCTTTAATAGAAACCCACACCGTAAAAAGGAATACCAAAACCAATCTTTTAAAAACAAAAGTATGAAACGTAATGGTTACCCAAATAAACTAATCACTGGGTTTCCACATAGGTGAAAATATGGATATGGAAGAGAAATCTAACCATCATGTTCTGATGGAGAGTGGTAGAGAACATGGCTATGAAAAAGTCAACAATCAAAAAGCCATAAATTTGTGATGATCTAGGGTACCATCTAGTTCATCGGATTTAAGAGAACTAGGACAACATTCTTTGTTTTCAAGATCATTTCCCTAAAGTTGATGAATTAAAAGAAATACTTACATGATTTTGGTTCAATCTCACTGTTGTTCGTGAGTTGAAAAATTTCCACTTTATATCTTAAAGAAATGAAGTTGAATTTGTTATTCGTGATGTGTTAGTACATCATGTGATAGAATGATGGGTCATTCCATCTGTCTCAAACAAAAGGTTAGAAAAGTTATTAAAAAAATACATAAGTCCATCTATAGTGAGATTAATCTTATATAGTTCCTAAAATGGGCTTATACTGCTTAATATAATAAAACTAGTTTCTACTAAACAGGGACTTCCTGTAGGCCAGTGGTAGGCGATAAAGGCCAGTCGCACTTCGGTTGTGGGTTCGATTCCCACGGCCTTGTCCGATGCGATGGGTTGTCGCCCGTCCTGCAGGTTGTCCTTTTTCTAAAACTACATTACTATAACATCACATAAATAATATCAAAAAAAAGTTCTATCCTTAAACAATACTAACTTATGGTTAACATAATCCATTACAAACTTTAGGCTTATCTAAAATACTTCGGTCCAAGCTCATAGTATAAAGAAAACGATAACTTGAAATGTCGCCAACCAATCATGTGAATACCATCATTTATCCCCCATGTGTGAATACCTTAATCATGTATTCTCTTGAAAAACGAATACCCATTAAACCTTAGTGAAAACATAAATGTTGTCAAAAGTTAACTCTTTCAACATACCAAAATCCAAAAATTCTATATACTCAATCCATTACATAACCTTCTCCTTATATCAGTCATGAGCTCATGAATACTATCAAACATTTAATTTTCTCCTTATCCCTTCATTATGCGCATATCATCTACATTCCAAAAATATCTGAATAACCTTTCATGGATACTGGTAACATTAATCATACACTTTCAAAACTCAAGGAAAGACAATAGTGTAACAATCCTTAGATGTCTCTTTATTCCATAGTACCATAAGATTACTTATACAACATTACACATGATAAACATGTAATCATTCCACTACATTCTTAAACCATTAACTGAGCTTCAACAATTCTTTCATCTCACATATCATTTGTAGTCTCTTCATCATCATCCACATAAATACTACCCATACGACCATACTTATTCTCTTTATGAGACTTTCCCTTAGGGAATTGGTTTTCATAATTCCCGTACATTCCATATTTAAGACATTTAACCATTGTTGATGTCGTAGCAATACCATTATCCTCATCCCGGGTGTTAACTGAACCTTTTCCTTTTCACTTACTGGCTTTGTTTCCTTCTTTTCCACACCCAAAGCATCTTCCAGTTCCTTTGAAACATTCTCCTTGATGCCTCTTCCCACATGATTTACATAGAGGAAATCGAACTTTATTTCCTCTATGATCATCATAAAACTCCATCTTTCTCTTATTAGCCGAGTCAGGAAACTTACCAAATTTTACTTTATTAATCATATTATGAGATTGATGATTCGGCATAATCATTATGTTTGGACTTCCAAATCCCATTTCATTTGGTTTCTCATGAAGAATATCATTCCATTGTCCATCATATCCTCCATTATCGTGAATCATCTTGTTTCCAGCCATTTTCTCAAACCCAAAAAGAATAGTGTGAGAGGAAAAAATCATAATAAAGGGGGAGTAACTTCAATATGTAACATCTTTGGTTTAATCTAATATCGTTACCATAGTTCTAGGACTGTATCTTATACGTATAATTATCCTTAGGGACATCCCTAGACATACCTTAGAAATATCTCTAGGGATCTCACTAATGTTTTCGCATCCTAGTTTCCAAAGGTTGACTAAACCTTTCCTCTGATACCAACTGTAGAGACCCTAAAGCCTGACGTACATGGACATTACATTACATTTGCGGAATACTTAGTACATAACAAAAACACACAGACAAGGATCGTAATAGTTTAGTGTCTTTGGAAACTCGGAATATAATCTTCTAATCCCGGTGAAAGATCTTCAACATATCCCATAAAGATCTTCTTTTTTTTATACCTAAAACCTTTCTTTATATCCTGGGGAAAATAAAACATAAAAGGGTTAGCTCAAATGCTTATTAAGGGTAAACAAAAGAAATATCAATCGCATCTTATATATAAGCACATAACTTTTGGAAATCTTAACCTGCAAAAGAGATCATAATTTCATAACATGGGATAAATCATGGCAGTGAAATGTAATCACAATAATCATAACTTAAAACATGAAACTTTGTGGCATACACACATAATCATAGAGAATCATTTCTTGTTAGTCAAGACTCATTGGCAAGACTATCTTAGTGGATAAAGTCCCTTTCTGAACCGAGTCACCCTCGTTTCAGTCCTATTTCACTGAACCGGTATAACCTACCATTCCAGCCATGTCTATCTCATGAGATATAAAATCTTTACCCAATTCATTGGAGGGAGATATAGGTCCCACCCATCTCATAATGATACCATTCTTATGTGTGCCACAAAATCATAAATCATACATCATAGCATAACCCATGTAATAAAAATGGGAATCTTAAACATCGTGACATCATAAAACAATTAATATAAGATAAAGGAATTCATAAACATAATTCCATCACAACATAGTCAAATCAATGTAAAAATATGGATAGAAACAGAACCCTTTATTATCTTAGATGGAAGATAATTTTGATAAAACACTTGAACTTCATTCTTGAGTAAAATATCCTTTCTACTTCAAAAACATTTTTCCTTTCTTAACATGTCATACAATTTTAATCTAAAAGAGGTTGATTAAAAATAAGCTTGAAAAATTTTAAAGGAAGCTTCTTGGAAATAATGTTTTAAAAATCCATTCATCCCGTATAAGTTAAAAAAAACATTCTTCGTACTTTTGTCGGAAAAGTCAAAAAGTACCTCGTACGAAAAATGACAAAAGATTCCTTTCATATATTTTACTAAAAACTCACCAAAGGGTAAAATTGGATTTAAACAATTGTAGGTGGATGGAAATAACATTACATATTGAGGAAACATAGATGTGGATGATAAAAAACACCCCAGTAAATACCAACGTATAAACAATCTCGGATAAAAATGAGATTGTGATATTTCCCTTACCTTAGGTCTGATTTGCTTCGTAAGTGTCCGAACCTCCTGTATAATGATTTAAATAATGTCATTGACTTATTACAGAATCATATTCATTGTTATGATATCATATATGGTTCACTTATGACTTTATATTACCCGTTCTTTTGTAAATTCCATGTTAAAGTGGGTTTTGGGTAAAATTGTTTCTTTTGTCGTCCATGTTTGGACTTGTTGTTCTTGACATTATTATTATTTATATCATGATTTAATTACTTCCAGAATATAAAACATGAATTATATATCATATATATTCAGTATATATATATATATAATAGATAGATAAATTAAATGAAACACACCGTTCATGGAGACGGTAGTCCGTACGTACGCATGAACGCTGTTTTCCTTTCCTTATTATCTTGAATGGATGTAAGTAGATGACATACATATATACATAAATCCAGTAGCTTTATAATGTCATATATTTCATTATTACTTCTTATATATACTTTATAATCATTCTTAAATGGTTAACATGGAGAATGAATCTCATCGCGTCGTGGAGACGGCAGTCTGTACGTACGCACGAGCGATGATATCGTTCCCATGGTCGTGGAATTGTGTTGAAGTGTATGTATACTATTTCGGTATCAATATCAATTTATAATAATCATATATAGTTACTCATTACACCATTATACCCATCCAATTAAGGTTGTGGTGGAAAATAGATTACACCACGGCGTGGAGACCGTATTCCGTACGTACGCACGCGCGGTGATTTCCTTTTTCCGTAGGATGGATAGATGGTTAATTAGAGTTGTTTCATATTTATAATAACATATAAGTATATAAGAAATACTGATGTTATTACTTTATCATGAAACAACTCAAGAAGAATAAGTTGAAGAAGAAAGAAATTGAAAAAGATCGGTAATGGAAATTACCTCTTTTTGACGCGCCTTTACTTAACCTCCACTTAAAGAACTAAGGATGGTCTTTTAAAAATACCAGGACCTCTAGGATGATACTAGGGAAGTGGAGAAGAGATTTTTGCAGGGGTTGTCCGAGCTTTAATGCTCAAAGTTGTGTGAGGAAGAGAGGGAGGAGGTGCCCTTTTATAAGGGAGGAGAGGGGCACCTTAGGAAAATCTCAAAATATTATTTTATATTAAGGTCAAATTCGGTTTATAATGGTTCCAAAGGGTCTTATTTCTAAGATAAAGTGGTTATGGGTATAAATCCTCTCATCCTATAGGATTTAGACAAGTTTAGGATATTATTTTAACCTTATCAATTAGATTTAACACTAAGTTAAATAATTTAACTTTTACCGTGTCTTTTTGTTTTCTTACACTATATGGTTAATAAACTTACCATAACAAGCCAAAAGAACCCCAAGTTGTTTATTATTAATATATATATCCTTATATTAGTCATTTGGCCTAATTTTAGATTTTTAGGAATTAAATAACAATTAATAATATAATATTTTTTTAAAAAACTAATTTATGTCAATTTTGACACTATTTGGTACATGATTTTTATGAAATTTATAACAGAATGATAAGTTCAAACCAAGTTACTTATATCAACAATAACATGTCATATTAACCTAGAAAATTAATTTAAGTCATAAAAAGTCTCAAATTACATTTATTTGGGCATTTATAACATCAATTATGTCAATATTTCATTAATAAGACAATTACTGCATCAACTTTGTGTCATAATAAATGATACTTATTTAATCCCTAAAATTCTAAATAAATTCCTATGATGTAGATAATTGTATTAGATTTCTGGAGACTATTAATGTTTGAAGTTTGATGAAGTTTATCACTAGATTAAAATTATTATACTTATAAGATTTGAGAAAGTGACATGTTGTCACATTCTTTGGTTTTAATAATAATTAAATTATTTTCATTGAAAAAATTTAATTAAATGAATCTAATCCGACCCTTAGATGATGTGGGTCTACTTTTATTCATCCAATAGTATTTTGACATTTTTTAGGGTAATTTTAATATATTATATTTACCCTTAATTATCCGATTTACCTTTAACTATGGTAAATAAAATTTACCGTAGTTACTATTCATAATTCCCAAAAATAAAAAGTAGCCTATTAACATAATTTGTACCCACTGATTCCAAATATGGAATCCATTTTTTTAAATTCAATACACAGAAGTTGCAAAAATGAAATTAAAATTAATCCCGTTGTCGAATAAAAACGGGCGAATAAAAACGGGTTTTTGTTTAAAACATTGCAAAAGATTGAATTGATTTAACCTACGAATTCAAGGTAAAATCAATGCTAATTACATACATTATATTAAATGGTAAAAATATATTATATTTATACTTTAAAACCATTCAATATTATAATTTAACTACATAAGATATTACGATGAAAAAAGTTGTTTTTAATTAAAATATAGCGTGTTTTTACTATTCATTAAAATATGAAAGTTATCGGAAAAATATAAAAACATTATCTAATGTAAATTTTTATATCCTTATTCAAAAGAAGAATTTTATTTTGTCAAATTGAACTTATAAACATGTCAAAAACTAGATTTAAAGTGGGTGCGCCATCAAAAGGCGGCAAAACTGCATTTTTTGAAAAATACTTATTTTACCCGAAAAATTTATTTTGTTCTTATACCATGTTATAGAAATGTGTAAGATGAATAATAATGTTATAAAATTCAAATTTTAGTCAATACTATTAATAACGGCTAGTTCATGACAATATTATAATAATATATCGTTGTTTATTAAAACCCGGTATTGCGTACAACACACGCTATCGAGGAAGGTCGTGATTGCGTGTAATGCAAGCCAAGTCAGGGTTGCGTGTTGTGAAAGAATCCTTAGTTGTTTCATATAACAGAATCCAACCATATTTCATTTATACATTGAATATATATATATATATACTCAATGTTGCGTAGAATAACTATTATCAAAATTGTGTGTAACACGGTCCAAGAATAGTGTTGCGTATACTGCAAGCTAATACGGTGTTTCGTATAGCACAAGGTAATCTTGGTGTAGAATACAACACAAGACATTAATGAAATTAAAATAATATTTTTCATAAAATCTCGGGGTGTTACAGTATCCCAATAAAATTACAGCATCAGTCACGATCCAAGACCAATGATGTGAATATTTTAACTATAGATATAGGAGTTCATGGGGAACATTTAATTAAGCAATGTACATAGATAATTATTATGTTTTGAGGGAGTTTAAGGTATCCAAAGTTGAAAAAAATCTGGTCTGGATTTGGTGTCCCAAAAAAACATCCCACCATTTGGATAATATCTAGAAAACAATTAATTTAATTATGATAAAATATTATATTATATCAAGGAAAATCAATAGCTTCATGTTTTTATTATATGAACCACCCAAATTTGGCCATCTAGATGCTCGTTTAGACACATCTGTCGGAGGCATGCAAGTTTGCTCTCATTCCGGATCAAGGGTGGAAAAGTTCACATTATACAAACTATCCACCACCCTAGGCCTACCATAATCAAGTGGGAAGACTTGTAATATTGGGGATCGACCCAATACTTCCAAAATGTATATTTAAGGTTAGTTTTGGTTAAGATAATGGGATTCATAGTGTTTTTTCATTGTAATGTTATGTTGTTGCTTTATCTTTGTAATCGCGTTTCTTTCTCATGTAAGTTGTTCAATTCACCTTAGTTTATTAATAAAAGTTATCCTTATCCTTTTATTATTTTACTCTTCATATCACATTAATACAATTTCCTTAAGGTGTGAACTTATTCACACCAGACCTTCTAAAATTCTTCACTCAATGGTTGAGTGATCGTTATTTCATTGTTTTTCACTTCTGTAATTCTGCCATCCGGAGTCTACATTCTGCTTCCATTGATAGAATGGTATCAATGGAGGGATAAACATCTTATGGGTTGATCCAAGTGAGAATAAAGGGGTGGATTGGTAGTTATTTCTCAGTCTATAAATGTTTAATCATTTCTTTTATTTGATATTTTTACTCAATTATTTTCTCTCTACCTCTTTGTTATTAAATTTTATCACCACACTTTTTATGTGATAATAAGATAATTTAACTAGGAGTGATCATGATAATGATACTACAAGTGTGTATGTGATTATAATGTGTATATGAAGGTGTTAATATATTAAGTGATGAGGTTATATAGATTTCATTGAATGAATGTTTCTCGAGTTAATCAAATTTAAATAATTTAAAAAAAATATTCATCTAATCCATCCCTTGTAATAACCTAGGTTCAACCCATTCTCATTATTTGAATTCACATAGGTCTATTAGTTCTCATTTAAATCCATCTAAAATCAATCCAAGGTTGGAAACTTCATAGAATCCTCTTCTTAGAATGTATCTCTTTAGGTGTCTTCCTAGGTCTCTGAGGGTTCGACAACCCAAGCTGCACTACAAGTGATTGCTTAACCCTATAAACTTGGGTAGCGAGAAAAAACTATGATTCTAATAAATTTTTTATAAAAAAGTGAATTGTGAAAATTTAACCGGTGATGAAATTAGTATCTCTGAATAATAATTGGAGAAGACTGATTTTATGATTAAAAGAGATTTGAGATAATGTCTCTCAAAAATT
The DNA here is from genome assembly GCA_963277665.1 of Viscum album. Taxonomy (NCBI): domain Eukaryota; kingdom Viridiplantae; phylum Streptophyta; class Magnoliopsida; order Santalales; family Viscaceae; genus Viscum; species Viscum album. The sequence continues at coordinate 73,556,632 of OY728140.1, forward strand.
GTTAAACTCAAAAGAGTGAATAAGAAGTTGAAGAAAGATAATCATTCAGTAACCAAATAATAATCTATTTTGGAAGAAAAATCTAATTTTCTAAAAGATATTGATGACTTGAAAAAGTTAATTTATAAAGATAAAAATCACTGCATCAATATTGAAGAAAATTTAAAGCTAAAGGAGAAATAATTTAATCTTGTTCAACAAAAGCTTATTAAATACAATTGGGGAATTAAAAAATTCTAAAACTTGGTTTCAAAAGTTAGTGAAATTTTTAAGAAGTTTCAATATCAAAATAATAAAAAAAACATCCTCATAGGATAACATCAAGGTAGAAGATATTCAAAAGAAGAATCAATTTAAGAAGACAATTTATGTATCCAAGATGAGTGGATGTGAAAATCCTAAAATTCATAAGGTTACAAAGTATGAACCAAAAGTTTCTATAACTGGAGAGTATATTAAGGCTAAGAAGAAATCTAAGATAAATTAGAATATTTTAGGAGGATACCAAAACTTTTCTTCATAATAAGGTGTCAAGGTGGATGGTAAGAAAGATTATAGAAATCAAGTACATGAATCTAGATAGTATGTAAGATACATATGTAACTATGATTTCTATGGATATTGTTGGTATTGTGGAGGATTTTAGCATACAATTAAAATGATCTAGTTTAATAATCAATACTACAAAGAATCCAGGGGAACTGGAGGTAGAGTTTGAGGGGGATTCATCCCACTAAAAGAATAAAACCTAAAAAATAAAATTTGAAAACTAAAAATAGATTTTAACCTATAGAAATTGTTTATAAAAGATGTGAGTAGCCTGGAAATATTGATAAGGTATGTCTTTTTATACTACCATCTCAACAGATTTTCTATGAAAATATCAATTGAAAAATATGATATATTATAAAAAAGGGATAGTGACTTTTAGAAATGATGAGTCCCCTAGGATCAAAGTCATTGGATCTGTTATCATTGGAAAATAAATTTTAAAATAAAAAAATCCGTATTTATTGATGGACTAAAACAAAAAAAATTATGTGTTTTATAGCTCTATAATGACGTAAATGAAGTTATTTTTAGAATATATGGATTTTTTTAAAATTCGTGAAGATGGGAAAGTTGTTACAAGAGTAAAACAAACCAAGGGAAACTTGTTTCAAGTTGGATATGGATAGGGTCCATGTTACCTAATCATGATAGAAGAAAATTATTTACAACTTAATAGACTTGGACATATGTTCCATAGAAATATGATCAAGTTGAAAAGGAGATAAAGCATTTATGATATTCCTAACATGAAAAAAAGATATTGGTGTTGTTTGATATGTCGGAAATGTAAGATTACAAACTTAGCACATAAGAAAGTTGAAATACATTCAACTCATTCCATGGATCTTATTCATTATGACATATGTGGACCCATGAGAAATAAATAAACAAAAAAAGATAAGTACTTTATTTCCTTTATCAGTGATTTTACTCACATTACAAGTATTGTTTATTTTGAAATATAAATGAGAGGCTCTCAAAATGTTTAAGAGTTTCAGGAGATCTTCTTAAAAGTATTGTCGGTATTACATGAGGAATATTCAAAGTGATAATAGTTTTGAATACACAAATGGTAATTTTAAATATTATCTTGAAAAACAAGGAATTCAACATCAATTTAGTGCATCATATACACCACAACAAAATGGTGTTACTAAAATAATAAATAGAAGTTTAGTTGAGATGGCATGAACGATGTTGATTGAATATGATAATTCTCAACTCTTTTGGAGGCAAGAAATTGGGGTAGTGGTTCACATTCAAAATATCTATTTTTATAAGCTAAACTCTATTAAGGCTCCTTATGAGATGTATTACAAAGAAACCCAAAGTTTGAAATACGTAATAGTGTTTGGTAGTCCTTGAATTATCAAATTCAAGGGAGAGAATCTTGGGAAGTTTGATCAAAGAGGTATAGATGACATCTTTCTTGGATACCCTCTTAATGGTATAGTATACAGATGCTATAATAAATAAATATGAAATTTTTTTGACTCTGCATATGTGAAAGTTCTAAAACATTATGATAGAAACATTTCAAAATCAATTTCATACATGAGATGAAATAAATAAGAAGTGGTTGTAGTTAAAGAGCATGAAAAAGTTCTTCACATAAGTGATAATATTGAAGTTGTACAAGATAATGATTCTGAATCCGTTATGTCAAGTGATGAGGGACAACGCTCATCTCATCCAAGGCTGGGAAAAAAGGTGGAGTTCCAAAATATCATTAGTGATCAGGTACAACAAGTTCAAACCAAAAGAACATCGAGGTTGGTTTCACATGCCACTTTATATTCATAGGTTGAGCCAAGAGATATTGAATAAGATTTGGAGCATCAAGAGTGGATTGATGTCATAAATGAAGAGTTTGATTAGATTGAAAATAATGAGACATGAGAACTTGTACCCAAACTGGAAAATGTGAATGTGATTGGAACAAAATAGACATTCTGAAACACGATGAATGAAAAAGGTTAATTGATAATAAACAAGTCATGAATGGTGTATAAGGGATACTCGTGGATTAAAAGAATTTATTTTGATAAAACCTTTTCTCCGGTAGGAAAACATGAAATTAGAAAAATCTTTCTTGTTATCACAACACAATGAAGATATAATGTATTCCAGATGAATTTTAAGTCATATTTTCTTAATGGAAAGCTTGATAAATAAGTTTATATTGAGGAACCAAGAAAATTCATGCTTGTTCAAGATGAAAGTTATGTGTGAAAGTTAAAGAAGGCTTTTATGGGTTGAAGCAAGATCTGAGAGCTTGGTATTCTAAATTGGATAGGTGCTTTGGGAAGTTGAATTTTAAGAAAATAAGAGTTGATGGAAACCTCTATATAAAATAAAATCAAGAGGTTTCCCTCATTGTAATTGTGTATGTTGATGATATCATATTCATAGAGAATGATAAAGAAATGTGTGAAATTTTTTCTAAGGTGATAAAATGGTAAGTTAAAATGTCTATGCTATGAGAAATAAAATAGTTTCTTGTCTTACAAATCTCTCAAAACAAGTTCATTTTCTTATATCAATAGAAATATTCTAAGAATCTTCTGAATAAATTTGGTATGGAAGATTCAAAGTCAATTTCGACACCTATCTTAAACAATTTACAAGGTAGATCGGAATTATTATATATATAATGACTTCAAGGCTAGATATAGTATATATTGTTACTCTATATGCCAGGTAACAAAGTGTATCAAAGGAATCTCATCTTATCACTGGAAAAAGAATTCTCAGATATATTAAAGACACGGTTGATTTCAAAATAAAATATGATAGTTGGTGTAAGCCAAAACTTTGGGGGGGGATCTGTTATTCATTGAAAAACCCATGAATTTAACTAAAATACCAAGAAAACCAATGATTTTTTTGATTATTGGAACTCTAAACATACTTGTTAACATGGATTAAATACTGAGTTTTAGTGAATTATTCGTTTTTTGGGTAAATTGAGAAGCCGCACATGAATTTTTAAATTTGAAATTATGATTTTATTTCATAAAGGGATTTATTTGTGAATTTTAGTTATTTCATTCAATTCTACAATCCATAAATTAAAATTGGAATTGGAATTTTTTTTTAAAAAGTGTGGATTTAAAATTGTGGAGTTTTCAATTTAGGATCTTTGAATGTGATTTAAAATGATTCATTGGAAATTAATTATGTTTTTTGGAAAATATGGATTTGAATTGGAAAATTTAAATGAATTTAAAATTTAATCTTGGATTACAATTGTGAAAGACATTCAATTTTTGAGTTTATTACTTTATTTGTTTAATTTAATTTGAAAATGTCTACAACTATTGAGTGTCAAATAAATGGGATCAAGGTCATGACAAAGACGCGTGTTAAATATGAGACCTAGCTCCACAACTATTGAGTGTCAAATGAATGGGATGAAAATTCGCGCTGCCACCAGTGGAAGGAAGGAGAGCTGCTAATGTTGACCGATGAACGAATCCGCTGAATAGAAACCCCCATCACTGGTGGTGCCTATAAAAACAGAAAAATCGAGCCATGAGAGTATGTAAATAAGGAGCTCTCGCATCCTGAGGGTAAAGAGAATAGGATCTCACCGAAGAAGAAATTTGTAGTCGCCCCACCAATAGAAGTTCAAAGAAGTTGAGTCGTGCTACCACCTGAAGAAAAAGGACCAAAATCCACCAGTTTTGTTTGATTCAGAGATCATCAGTGGATAATTTTATTGTTAACCACCATATTCTTACCTGAGATGCACCAATTGAGCATGAAGACAATATGAAATTGTTCTTTCTAGTGTATTTTTTTTGTGTTTTCTATTCTGATTTAACAGGTTCGGCAGATCCATGGGTCCATCTCCATACACCGGTTGCAGATCTGCATGAGAGCACACACAAGGTGCTCGTTCAAATTTCCCCCATGAATTAGATCCATCCCAAAACTCTATTCAACACTAAAATCCATTGCATCAAGCATCCCTTGACTAGCCAAGTGTTCAGAATGCCCAAAAATTTTCAACCATAGAAGCCCCTCCTTGTATTTTCCCAGTGTAGTATAGACTTCCAGTCTTATGCCATGTTATAAGAAACATCAACATCCAAGCTCCAAACACACACCCAATCAAGTGCATACACCCAAGGCTGAGGTTTCTTGATAAGGAAAATTTGAATCCAAGACAAATGCTTGAAGATCAAAGGAGTTGGAGGACTTTATGGGAAGAGACTAGAATGGAGGCCCAAATGCAGTATTGAAGCCAGAATTTAGTCCCAGTGTGGAGTATATCTATGCCCAATTCTATATGATCCCATATGTCTAGACCATTTTCTAGTACGTACATCTCCTTGGGAAAGCACAAAACAGAGCATGACTTTCACAACTACCACAATGCACCTAAGCACATGTTTGGGGAATATTCTTGAAGAAGTCCAAACTCGAACATGGGAATAATTTCCGATCTGGAAGAATTGGCAATGATACCCTTAGATGAATCCATACATACCTTGGATACTTTACACGTGTTGAGATCATCTAACAAAGAAGTTGTCACTTCTTGAAGTTGAACTTGAAGAGCATTCCTGAAGAAATTAAGAAATTGGTGCCACACATGTAGAGAATTTCGAAGTGCCAAAGGACACCCAAGCGCTCTTTTATAAATAAAACACTATTCATGGTGTTGAGGATTCTCACTCACCCTCAGAGGTTGTCTTCTACCATCACTCATTGTTCACTTATATTTCTCATTCTACCTTTATTTTTCATTGTAATAAATCCTGTAATGGCACACTAGCCCAATAGAGGTCAAGTCGAGGAGATCTCTCCCACCCCTTTGATGAATTCTAGTTTTCAATAAAATATGATTCTCTATTTAATTATCTAAATTTATTTAGATGTATAGCTTTTTAAGATTCTCATTTTTATTTACATTTAAATATTTATTGTCTCTTTCCACTGGTTGCACACACATTCCACTTGGGAACTCCTACACTACTTACGATAGTTATCTGCAGGATTAACCAAGATGGATTTGTGGTATTCAATAACTAGGATAGGTGAGGACAGAGAATACCGTGATTATTGTATTTTTTTTATTCCAAACCCAAATTGCAAAGAAAGTAAAATCAGCAGAATTTCCTTTGATTAGAAAATGATGGTGAAGTGAAATTGAAAAATGATTTATAGGGAAGTGAGGAGAGTAATCTGAGGTTAGACCATTATGTTTTAAAAATTAAATTTAAAATAAATCTGTTACATCCACTTTTTTCAAATTTTGAAACCATTAAACAATATTTGAAAACATCTACAACATTTTCTTCTTCAGAGATGGCATGAGCCCCACTTTACTGCATTTTCCTTGGTTTCAAAATTGTTTTATTGAGCACCCTACAACAGGAGCGCATCAAACCTAGAATTGTTGCTAGAGAAGCCATTATTAGTATTTTAATATTGTTTAAAATGATTTTCAATTACCAAATCCAATTTTTCTATCTATATTGGTTTTTGATCCAGAGGTTGAGATAACTATACTCGCTAGATTTTGAACTCTAAAAAACACTGAATAAGCGGAAAGAGAGTTTGTCAGTATTCCATTATCTAACTCTCCTTCCTCCACTTATTCTTATAAAAGAGTTACATTAGGTTGTGAAAAAATGGAAGATAACATGGCTCGAGTGTACAGAACTTTGAGGGAAATGTACGTACCAAATTTCAATATTAGTAACTTAAAATTATTATTGAATGATCAACAAGACTATGAACTAAAAACTGGAATGATGGGTATTCTTCATAAATTTCATGGATTATCAAGTGAAGACCCCAAAAAACATTCGAGGGCATTTAAAGAAGTATGCAATGAATTCACAACAAGATTTGTTACTAACGCTCAAATTAACTGGAAGGCTTTCCCCTTCTCTCTTGAAGGGGTAGCCAAGGAATGGCTCTACAACCTGCAACTTGGAGAAGTCACCTCATGGAATGATTTGTAGAGGGAATTACTCAATAAATTCTTCCCTTCTTCAAGGAGTGATCAACTAAAGAATGGGATCTATGGAATCAAACAAGAAACTAGAGAAACTCTCTATGAGTTTTGGGAAAGTTTCAAGAAACTGACTACATCCTTCCTGCACCAACCCTTTGAAGAACACCACTTATTAGTATTATTTTACCAGGGATTGATGGAAAATGATCCCAACTTACTAGATGCTTCTTCGATATGAGTGCTAATTGATAATACGTCCATTGAAGTTTGACAACTGATTGAGAGAATCTCCTATAATTGGAAACAATTTAGTTTGAGAACTGCAACTAGATGTGTGAAAGAGGTAAAAATTTCCAACACACCCTTATTGGAAAATAAAATTGAAGAACTAACATCTCTTGTGAGATAGCTGGTTGTGAACAAAGTGCAAGAGTTATCACCCACCACACCTCTAAGGGTCTTCCTACTTTTATATTCTTAGGATTATTTCACTGATGGATTCCCTTAAGTTCAAGGGACTGAAAGCTATGATTCCATGTTGCAAATGAAATTCGAGAATTAACCAAGTGGTATCCAAGGATTTAGAGATTTTCCCACCAATAAATTTGGAGATGGGAGAAAATATCCACCATTCTATAAAGAGTTCCAACAGGCTATCCAATAGCCTTACCAACCCCCCCCCCCATTCCAAAGACACAATTTTCAATTATCCTCAAGCTACCAGTAAGGAAAAGATCAAGATCCTTCCATGAAGGACATGCTGAGATTGGTAATATAATCTCAAAATAGTTAAGAGATCACTCTCACCACTCATGGATCATAGTTGAGGGAATTGAAAGGACAGTTCAGCTAGCTCATGGAAAACCTCAATAATTTTGTAAATCAAGGCTCGGGTAAGCATCATAATCAACCAATTCATAACCCTAAAGTAAATTTTAGTTATATCACATTAAGTAGTGGCAAGGATATGGAAAACAGTGAAGGACTGCCCCTGAAGATCAAAGATGGAAGTGATCAGTAACATGTACCTGGTGAATCTTCCCAAGAAAAAGAACCCAAGGAGGAATCTATGAAGGCACCATCAAAGAAAGATACGGATAAATAAAAAATTTAAGATCCACATCAACCCCAAACTCCCTTCCCTGTAAGGATGAAAGAAACCATGAAAACCAATGGGGACACACTACAATAGGAGATCCTAGAGGTATTCAAAAAAGTATAGATCAACATCCCTCTATTAGATTCCATCCAACAAATCCTAAGGTGTGAAAAATTCATTAACGACATGTGGACTGGGAGAAGGATATTGTAAGGCAATGAAGAGGTAATATTAGGTAAGAACATTTATGCACTTGTTACCCCTCAAATCCCATAGATATTCCAAGATCCATGTATCTTTTCTATCCTATTCACTATTGGGGATCTTACTTTTTCCAATGCATTGTATGATTTAGGAACTCCAATTAATGAAATTCCCTATTACATTTATTATTATTTATAGAAATGGGAACTTAAACCAACCTATGTGGTTGTACAACTCACTAATCAATATACTTCCTACTAAGTAGGTGTTCTTAAATATGTCTTGGTAAGTGTAAAAGGAGACTCATTCCTTATTAACTTCTACATTCTCAGCATGGAAGAAAGAAAAGTAAAGATCAATCTCTCATCATTCTAGGTAGACCATTCTTAATTATCTATAAAACCATAATAGATGTTAATAAAGGTACCCTTTCCATGAATTTTGGTGAGGAAATAGTGGATTTCAATATCCTTGACTCAATGAAGCAACTACATTAAGAGAAATATTTTTTTATATTAAAAATTTTTGAATTATCATTTTTTTATAGGGAGGATATTGAAATGTTCGGTGATATAATCAAACTAGGAGAAGATTTAGAAATACCCAGCCGAATTGATGAATCTATTTTTGAAAATGAACTTAATCTGGAGACTATTTCAAGTGTTGAGAAACTTAGAGAAATTAATGAAAGTTATTTTGATGAGTTACTCAAAGCTTCCACTAATATTTCTACCTTACATGTGTAAGTTTCTAACATGGAGAACTCTAAGATAAAATAATCTTTGGAAACCCCCTTGAATTGGAACTTAATTTTTTGTCATCTAACTAAAACATGCCTTTTTTAAAAAGGAAAATGATAAGAATCAAGTTATATTATCAAATAATTTAGAGCCTAGAAAAGAACACCAGCTACTGATAATTTTGAAACATAATGTTATGGAAATAGGAGAAAAATTAACGTAAAATCAAGGATTTTCCCTACCTCCTGCATGTATAGTATTTTTCTTGAAGATGAATCAAAACCAGTGAGATGGGCCAAAGGAGGCTCAACTTGACCCTTCTGGAAGTAGTAAAAAAATAGGTAGAAATATTATTAGTGGGTGGAATAATCTACCCCATTTTTGACTCTCAATGGGTGTGTCCAGTTCAAATTGTACTGAAGAAAACATGATACACCATTTTCAAAAATGAGAACAATGAGTTAGCACCCATGAAAATTCAAAATAGATGGAGTGTATTCATAGATTATAGGAGGTTTAACCATGTTACCAGAAAATACCACTTCCCCATACCCTTTTTGGACTAAATGTTATAGAGAATAGCTGGGAAGGGTCATTATTGCTTCCTTGATTGATTTTCTGGGTATTTTCAGGTTCCAATAGCTCCCAGTGACCAATAAAAGACTAATTTCACATGTCCCTTCAGTATTTTTCCTACTAAAGGATGCCTTTCAGTCTTTATGATTCCCCAAGTACCTTTTAGTATTGTATGGTAAGTATTTTTTCATAACTGGTTGAGAACTGGCTATAGATATTTCTTGAAGACTTTACTATCTATGGAACTTGTTTTCAAAGGTTTCTGGAGATACTGGAGAAAGTTTTAAAAATATATATTAAGGAAAAATTAGTTCTAAATTTTGAAAAGTGTCATTTTATAGTATAAAAATGAAAATTTTGGGGCCATTAATTTTCTAAAGATAGAGTTGAAGTCGATAGATCTAAAGTTGATGTTATTTACACACTCCTTACCCAACCACTATGAGACATATTAGATCATTCCTAGTTCACTTTGGATTTTATATAATGTTTATTAGGGACTTTATAAAAAAATCCTAACTAACCTACTTAAGAAGGAAACTGATTTTGTTTTTAAAGATTCTTGTAGGACCTATTATGAAAAATTGAAAAAATACTTGACCATTGACCCAATAATATATCCACTAAACTAGAGTTACCCCTTTGAAATTCGGTGTGATGCTTCCAATAGGGCTTTAAGATTAGTATTTTCCCAAAATATTTATAGAAATACATAAGTGATATCTTGTACTTCCGAGGACCTAGAAACTAATCATATTAAATACAAAATAATAGAGTAGGATTTTTTTATTATTGTAGCTTTAGAAAAATTTCATTCTTATCTTTTAGGGGGTAAAGAAAATATTTATTTTGATCATACATCCTTGAGATATTTGATCAAGAAAACCAATGAAAAGCCTAGAATAGTGAGATGGATGTTGCTAATGTAAGATTTTAACCTGGAGATTAAGGATAAGAAGGGTTGTGAGAACATGGTGGCAGACCACATTAGATGGTTGTCTCACACTATCTTTGTAAAACCTATCACCAAGACTGGTCTTGAGGATTCATTCCCTAGTGAAAATCTATACAACCTCACTGAATTGCCTTGTTATACTAAAATAGTGAATTTTCTAGTCACATAAAAGGTACCCTTCTAATTATCTAAATATAAAATTTTTAAATTAAAATCTGAATCAAAATATTATGTAACATCCCCAGTCAGAAGGCCACTAAACCAGTGCCTAGAGTTGGGTCACCACATGACCTCAAGCACACTTCCCCATATGCCAAAGGCTTCTGACTAGAATTGAGGGTCAAATAGATCATGTGGGGAGACTATACCCTCACTATCATAGTAATCCATAACAAATAAACACAAAATAAAGGAAACGATAAATAATAACAATAAAAAATAAACATGCATTAATTTTTTTCCCAAAATAGGTTACAAGTCCACAACCAAATAATAAATATGTCATGTCATGTCATACTGTGCCAAGTGTAAATAAAACCCAAAATAATGAAAAAATGAAGGATCCAAAAAATGGGTTACACCACCAAGTCTGGTCCCCTCCTCCATGCACATCCCATGCCCAATCACCCCTAGCTTAGGGTTGTTTCTTTTGTCTAGACCTGCAACTATGAAGTCTGCTCGAGTGAACAATGGTGTCCTGAGAAGGGTGTGAGTACAACTCAGTAGGTCACCAAAAATGGTGTCTATAAAATAACCAGTCTAAATAGATAGTGTATACATGTACTAAAAAAATGACAAGATGTGAAAAAGATAAACCATTTCCATTAGTTAACAATATTCACTTAAACCATTTATCTCATTTATTCCATGGGTTAGGTAGTTCATTTATAACATAATGACCTATGAACGTCAACTACTACGTATAGGGGATAAGTCAAGTTCCCAATATTAATAGGGATACTTTTTTGTAATCAATTACATCACACTTACATTAGAGCCTCTGTCTAGGTAATTTAATCCAATGAAACTATTATGGGTATAGAGCCTCAGTCCGACTCCCTAACCCATGCATTCTAGGGGTGGGATTTAGAGCCTCCGTCCAACCCAAACCATGGGTGTAGAATCTCAATTCAATACCCCAAAAACCACCAAGACAAGTTCATATGCTTATTTAAACATTTACCACATATACCATGTCACAAATCAAATTCATTGAACACACATACCATTTATAATTCATAGCTCATTCAATACATAATTCATCTGTATTCCTTAACTCATTAACAAAATTACCATTTACATGCCTTAACTCATTTTCATATTTCCATTTCAACCTATAAATCATTTATCACATTCACTTAATTCATTTAACCCATTCACAATATTCCAAACAACTCCTTATTCCATGTTAAAAACCAACACAATTACCATTAGTTTCATTCCATAATGAAAGATAACATGTCAACAGATTTATTAGGGCTCTATGTCATAACAATTCAATTCTGCACTTATCATTTCAATCTCCATGTTTATGAAGTGGCACACCCCATGGGTGGCCCTCGACCTGGTCAAATCATCCTCAACGCATCCCATGGGGATCATGAGGAGTTAAATTAAATATTTACCCAATCAATTTTTCATTTCTTCCAAGGAAAACCAAAGGGAAACACAACCACATAAAGAAAATCCAAAAACATATAAATAACAAACAAGAATATGGGATATAGCCTATAGACCACCTATCTCGATTCCAAAGACAATTGCACACTCAACCTTATCCCTTGAATTGGATTAGAACACCCTTTGAAGCCCCAACCTAAGATCCGTTGTAAAAATAGGTTTTTGGGGCTTTGGAAGAATAAGAGAAACCACACAAACCATAATCCAAAAACGATAATGGAGAGGAGTGTTAGACTCATCCGAAACTTCGATTCACAACCAATGACACTCCAAATAGCCTAGAATCGAGGGAGATTGATACTTGGGAAGATTGGGGCGTTTTGGTTCATCCTTAGGGATGTAAGAGGAGGAATAGAGAGAAATATTGGGTTAGATCACTTAAGTCCTGAGAGGGAAAAATAGTAAAATCGCACTTTTTAAGGGGTGCACGGTTTGGTCGCACGGTTGTCCATACCATGCACCAACCATGTGCCACCCTCTATCTAAGAGGGGGGTAGACCACATAGTTACCTAGGAATCCCACATGGTTTTAAAAACTATGTGTAGACCATGTGGGATGGCACTATCAAAGATTTCACGATTTGTCCTTCCCCCTTGCATGGTTTGTTCGAACCATGCACACATCCTCCAAACATGCATTGTTTGGGCGCACAGTTACTACTAAATGTGCGCCAACAGTGGAACATGCACTGGATGGCCATTTTTCCTTTATTTCATGTCACAAACCCATGGAACACCCCTGAGACTCCTTATACATTCGTAAAACATTACTTTAACTAAAATAAAGAGACTTAAACCAAACACTACTGGAGATTGGACAATTTGAGACGGGTCATTTGTGATGAAATCCCGTCATAAATGGCCCATTGTAGAAAAACGTATCACAAAAAATTTTTTTGCAACGAAACATGGGCCTATCGCAAATAGTTTCCCCAATATTATTTAAAAAACTCATTTGCGATGGGTCCCCCATCGTAAAAAATCTCGTCACAAATATTTTTCCCGAGATTTTTTTAAAAAAATATTTGTAACGGCCCATCGCAAAAAGGCCCATTACAAATATCTAAAAAAGTAATAAATAAATAAAATTGAATAAAATAATATTATTAATAAAAAAATAATATAATAATATAATAATAATATAATATTGGAAAATAATAATAATAATACTAATATCAATATAATATTAATATTAATATTATTAATATTAATGAAATAATAATATTAATATTAGTAAAATAATAAAATAATATTATTAATATTAATAAAATAATAATATTAATATGAGTAAAATAATAAAAAATTATAAAATAATAAAAACATCGATATTCGTAAAAATATTAAAAAATAATAATAAATAATAATAAATAATAAATAATAAAATAATAAAAAATAAAATAAATAATAAAAAGTTAAATAAATAATAAAAATGCAATATTCAAAACAATATAAAAAATACACTATATAGAAATGTAAATAGTTAATATTACAAAAAAATTACATTCGAATGTTTTATCATAAAAAACAAATATATCACTAAGGGGGGTCATTTGGAGGAGCTGGAGGAGATGGTGGAGGGAACTTCATCCCTAAAGCACGAGTCAGATGTCCCATGTACTCCATATTCTCTTGTTGCTGCTGCTTCCATCATTGCATCTCCTCCCCTCATTATTGTTTCTGTCGTCAAAGCTCTTCCTGCTACTACTGCCTCCATTAGCGTATCTCATGCTAGTGTCTTTGATGCATCTCCTCATGCTTTATATTCATACTCTCCATGATCTCACTCTGAGGTCATAACTACTTCTGATACTATGTAGTAGATGATGATGACTCTCCATGAGCTTCTCTCGAGCTGGACACTAACATCGCAGCGATACCATAATAACTCAAAGGCGTCAATCGAGAGATGATACCAACAACTCGACCTTTCTTGAAGGTATACTCAGTCACCTGCATTCATGTTTTCTCATCAAATCAGTGGGTACTGGTCTGAACCTCAGTCTCAGCCAGACTCTCATTTTGTGACTGAGATTCCGCGACCTCATATGACTCCTTCAATTTCAATTTAAAATTAAAATAGTTAAAATCTTATTTGCAATTAATTTTAAAACTCAAAAATAAATTATACTAACCACAATATGACGTCGGTCATCACCTCTAATCTCTCTAGTGACCAGATCAATGTACATCCTCCTATAAACATTGAACTTAGTAACATCGAGTTGTTCACCTGCCTATTTGAATATAAAATAAACTATTATATTAAAATTTATATAAGTTATTCAAAAAAGTACTTACCATATGTTCCTTGTGCATACGAAATGTACGACTACCGACTCGATGAGTCACCTCCTGTCTCCCCCAGTTTTTTTGATCTACCAATGATCTTATCTGAAAACATACACCTAACCGATGTGAACATAATCCATCTCAAACATGAGATGAAATGTAACCAGGTCATTGGGAAAGACAAGACTCATCAAACTCTGTCACTTCTACTTTCATCATTGCTTTCCTTATCAAATTGTGCAAAACCTGATGACAACGCTCACGAATACACTCCTTTCATGCCTTCCAGATAGCTCCATGCATGGTCTCATCAATGGGATACCATAAAACTTAAAAATAAATTATAATATCAAGTTATTTATTAAATAAATTTAAAAATAAATATTATTTATTTATGTATCATCCAATAATCAAACATGCGGTGCTGAATATTAATAAGAATTTCATCCCATGTGAATCATGCTTCAGAAAAATAATTGCGGAATATAGTGCTTTCATGTCCAACAACTATATGCGAAAAGTTGTGAAAAAAAGAATAAATAATCAAACAAGTAGTAAGTAAATAAATTAATGAAAACTAACTAAAATATATAGTTAAACATACCTCTACATGCGTGGATCGAATTCAAGATATGGATGTCGCTCCAGGATAGGGTTAGGAATCATCAATTGGGTAAGACCATGCCCCCTTTGAGTCCTCCTTGAACCGCCAGTAGTATGAGGGTAAGATGATCCAACATCCTGCTCATCCAAAGGTAGATCATCATCTTGCAACAGACAAAATAGACCTGGGTCCATCTGAAACATGAAATTATTATTGTTATAAAATAGTTAAAAACAACTGTTATATATAGATATATATTATATGTGATTATAACCAGAATTTAACAATGTCAATCTACATCTTCATCCTTATCTTCGTATATGATGATGTCAATGTCCTTATATTCCTCCCCCTCCTCATCAGTTTCTATATGAGTTTCAGTTTCATCATCTCTTTCTATTTCAAATTCATTTATAAAATCATTAACATCATCGTGACTATAAACCCTTAACTACGGGGTGTCATCATTGATATTCATGTCTATTCATGAAAAATATGGATTTGGAGCAGTCTCTTGAAAAATTTCAATTTCTTGCACTTCTGCAAAACCACATTCAATTTGAGTAAACTAATTTTCCTGAGATTTAATTTTTATTATGCTCCACCAATCGCCCAATTATTTTAAATTAGCATGGTAATTAGAATAATAAATTTAATGTTTCTGATGAGACAATAAAATGGTTTATTTACCATAATAAGACTTTTAAATTTAATATCAATGATTCCATCGGTCAGATGAACACAGAATCCTCTCTTAGTATCCAACCACTGAAATTTAAAGATTGTTATGTAATTCTGTCCCAAATAACACAATTCAATAATTTCTTCCAGCATTCTGTAAAATTCAACTTTAGTTTATCTATAATGAGATCCGCTCAAACAAACACCACTATTCATTGTTTTTTTAAATTCTCCATATGCACGTGTATGAAATAAAAAACCATTCACGGCATATGCATTATAAGATTTAATAATTTTCTATTCTCCATATGCACGTGTATGAAGATCCCAAAAAATGTTCCATTTTATCCAGTTGTGTTCTTTCCCAAAGCCATCAATTTTTTATTGGTTTATTGTTGGTCCAAATGTGATGATAGGTAATAGAGAGACAATTTATTTTACCTATGTACCTAATATCATTATTGGAGGTTCATCTCATTCAATTATACCTTTTCCAAAATGATATTTTTCCTCTAAAAAGGATGATCGGTTGGAAGGAATCTGTGATGACAGTAAAAAAACAAGGTTTTATGCCATTGATGAGCATAAATGTTTTACTATCTCTCATACAGTATGGACATGATTTTTGACTATTATTACTCCATCCAGATAACGCGCCATATGTTGGGAAGTCACTAATTATCCATATCAATGCAGCTTTTAGTAGGAAATTCTATTTCGCAGCAACATCATATCCACAGACACCATTACTCCACAATGAATTTAACTCATCAATCAATGGTTTAAAATAAACACCAATATTCTTTTTCAGATTTCCTAGAATTAATAAGGTAAAAATATGTGTGTCTCTTTCATCAATATCCAAGGAGGTAAATTATATGGAGTTATAAAAACAATCCAACATGAATAATGACTACTGTAAGAACCAAATGAATAGAAACTGTCAGTAGAAAGATCCAATCGCAAGTTTCAGGATTCTAAAGTAAAATATGGATGCACTTTGTCAAAATGTTTCCATAAATCAAAGTCATGGGGATGATTTAAGCTTTTACCAGTTGAAATATTGGTTCTATGCCATGAAATCAATGTTTCTATGTTCTAAGACATAAATAAAAGCTGTAATCTAGGTGTAAGCGGGAAATATCTCAACTATTTTACAATAATCAATCCAGAATTTTCTAGTTGAGCCTCTTTATACCTCGATTATCCATATGTGGGAAAACTTTACAATGACTCATTTTCACCATAATTTAATATGCAATCATTTTGACATGCATGAATCTTCTGATAACCAAGACCCAGAGTACGAACCAGTCTCTTGCCCTCATAAAAAGTTTTTGGCAACACATTTCATTCAGGTAACAGTGTTTTAACCAAAGATAATATCTGATCAAAACATCTATTTGACATTCCATTATCTGATTTAATATCCATAAATTTTGAAACCGCTTAAAAAATTTTTATCTTGCATATAGGATATAAGGATTCCTCAACGGACCTCAACAACTCATAAAATTGAGATGGTTCCAACTTAGGATTTAAATCAATATCATCATGAGTTTTAGTTTGTTGAAAAGATGGACCTTCCACATCATGTACTAAATTTTGAAACCTTGATGTCTCTGAAACCAAATTATTAGTATCTTCTCTAGAACAACATTCACCATGTTGATACCAAAAAACATAATCTGGTTGAAAACTAAAATGTAATAAATGTCCTCCAATATTGTCAAATGGGTCAAATTTCCTCAGAGCACATTTTTTACAAGCACATTTAATTGTATCTTCAGAAACAAATTCTGGTTTTGATGATGCAAATGATAAGAAAGCTTCAACAATCTCAATATACATAGGATTTAAACCAGAACTATTTGGATTCTTGCACTGATTTATCCAATAGAGATCATCTAATAATGACTATTTTCGACTTCCTTGTTCCATATTTCTCTAAAATATATAAAATAATAAGTCTTTTTGAATAATTTGATATTAGACAAACACTATCCAAAAAAGAGAAGAAATTTAAATTCACTTTTCTAGAAATTTATAATAATTTATATTATTTCCAATTTATTTATAGATTTTTTTCAAAATATATACGAATCTACACTAATCTACACTAATTTATAATAATTTATACTAATTAACTCTAATTATTAGTAATTACTACTAATTTATAATAATTACGGCTAATTACGAGCGGCACAATTTCCAGCGGATTAGCAGAAGCTCTTTTGCCTAACGACTCATCTCCTTGAAAATTTATTTGACTGAAATCACTATGAAAAATATGCTCTGACAAACAAATATCTATTTTTGTATAAATGAGAATGGAGAGCAGGGAGGCCTCGTCACACTACTATCATTTCTCGTGAATACTATAATGGATATTTAAATGTCAGGGTGGATTTTTCATAGTGATTAAACTCAGAGAAATTTGCAAGAAGATGAGTTGTCAGGCAATAGAGCCTCTTTTTCCTGAGTACTCATCTCCTTTCAACTTTCTCCAATTGAAATTAGTATGAAAAATCTACTCCGACATACGCATATCAATTCTTGTGAATATGAAAATGGATATTCATAAGCGGGAGAAGATTTTCTATAGTGATTTCAGTGAGAGAAAGTTACAAGGAGATGAGCTGTCGAGCAAAATGAATGATATCAATCCACTGGAAATTGTGCCAATTTATTTCTAATTATTTATAATGATTCCAAATTATTTCTAATTAATCCTAATTATTTCTATTTAATACTAATTAATCCCATTTATTACTATTTATACGTAATTATTCTAGATTACTACTAATTATTTCTAATTACTCCTAATTATTCTTAGTTACTCCTAATTAATCCTAATTATTCTTATTTACTCATAATTATTCCTATTTACTCCAAATTATTCTTATTTACTCCTAATTATTCCTATTTATTGCTAATTAATCATAATTGTTACTAATTAATCATATTTCCTTCTAATTAGTCCTAATTGTTGCTAATTAGTCATAATTGTTACTAATTAGTCATAATTGTTACTAATTAGTCCTAATTATTACTAATTATAACTAATTAATCCTAATTATTACTAATTAATAATAATTATTTCTAATTATTACTAATTAATCCTAATTTTTTCTAATTAATCCTAATTATTACTAATTAATCATAATCAATCCTAATTATTACTAATTATTCCTAATTATTATTAATTATTACTAATTATTACTAATCTTTACTAATTATTTCTAATTATTCCTAATTATTACCAATTATTATGAATTATTACTAATTAATCCTAATTATTACTAATTTTTACTAATTTTTTCTTATTAGTACTAATTCTTACTAATTAGTCCCAATTCTTACTAATTAGTCCTAACTGTCACTAATTAGTCCTAATTTTTACTAATTATTTCTAATTATTACTAATTAGTCCTAATTATTACTAATTAATCCTAATTTTTACTAATTAATATCAATTATTGCTAATTATTACTAATTATTCCTAATTATTTCTAATTATTCCTAATTATTTCTAATAAGTCATAATTGTTACTAATTAGTCATAATTGTAACTAATTAGTCATAATTGTTACTAATTAGTCATATTTGTTACTAATTAGTCATAATTGATACTAATTAATTGTAATTATTGCCAATTAGTACAAATTTTTTACTAATTAATCCTAATTATTACTAATTAATCCTAATTATTATTAATTATTACTAATTGTTACTAATTAATCCTAATTATTCCTAATTATTCATAATTATTCCTAATTATTCCTAATTATTAATAATTATTTCTAATTATTCATAATCATTGCTAATTAATCCTAATTATTCCTAATAAACCCTAATTATTACTAATTATTACTAATTATTCCTAATTATTCCTAATTATTCCTAATTATTACTAATTATTCCTAATTATTAAAAAAAATTCTTAATTATTTCTAATTATTCCTAATTATTACTAATAATTCCTAACTATTACTAATTATTCCTAATTAATCCTAATTAATACTAATTATTACTAATTATTACTATTTTTTACTATTTATTACTAATTGTTCATAATTATTCCTAATTATTACTACTTATTATTATTTATAACTAATTATTGTTAATTATTACTAATTATTACTAATTAATACTAATTAATACTAATTGATACTGATTAATCAAAATTATAACTAATTATTACTAATTATTCCTAATTATTCCTAATTATTACTAATTAATCCTAATTATTTTGAATTAGTCTTAATTATTCCTAATTAATCATAATTATTACTAATTATCACTAGTTATTTCAAAAAATTACAAATTATTACTAATTTTTACTAATTATTACTAATTATTTCTAATTATTATTTATTCCTAATTATTCATAATTATTCCCAATTATTACTAATTATTACGAATTATCACTATTTATTCCTGATTATTAATATTTATTCCTAGTTATTACTAATTATTAATATTTATTCCTAATTATTCCTATTTATTCTTAATTATTACTATTTATTCCTAATTATTATTATTTATTCATAATTATTACTAATTATTCCTAATTATTATTATTATTCCTAATTATTACTAATTATTCCTAATTATTACTAATTATTCCTAATTATTACTAATTATTTCTAAGTATTTCTAATTATTCCTAATTATTACTAATTATTCCTAACTAATCCTAATTATTCGTAACTATTCCTAATTATTCCTAACTAACCCTAATTATTCCTAACTAATCCTAATTATTACTAATTAATCCTAACTATTACTAATTATTCCTAATTATTTCTAATTATTACTAATTATTACATATTATTCCTAATTAATACTATTTACTTATAATTATTACCATTTACTTCTAATTATTACTATTTATTATTATTTATAAATATTTATTTCAATTTACTACTTTTTAAAACTAATTTTTAGTAATTAACACTAATTATTACTAATTATGACTAATTATTAATAATTATTAATAATGTTTCTAATTAATATTAATGACTACTAATTAATAATAATTAATATAACTATTAACTTATACTAATTGATACTAATCACACGTATTTATAAAAAAATGCAAAATAAAACGATCTAATTCTAATTTAATTTAATTGGAGCTAATTACAAATAATTATAACTAATATCAAATAAAATGAATTAACTAAAAAAATCAAAGAAATAGATAAATACCTTAAAACTGAATCTTTTGAAGGATTTACGCCACGAATATTGCTCCGATTTAAAATTTTTAACTTAGAAAAATTTTGAGAGAGAAAATATAAGTAAAATATAAGTAGATGGAGAGAGGAGCAGAAAAAGTAGTTGAATGAGAGGAAAATAGATGGGGGTATATATAGGTTAGAGTTGTTGTGATGAGTTTATTTGTGACGGGAATCCCGTCGTAAATACTAACCTCCCCCTATTAATTAGCGGCGGTGGTTAAAAATGTATTTGCGATGGGACTCATCGCAAATACCAACCGACTGATATACTATTTGTGACGGTGGATAAACCTTGTTGCAAATACTAAAAAAACATTGTCGGGTATTTGCAACGGGAATAAAAGCTCGTCACAAATACCCTTGATGTGGTTTGGCACGCCACTCGCACCAAACCTTTTCCGTCGGGTACCATCTACCTATAACAAATAACTAATTATTTGCGATGGGGAGAGGGTTATGTCCCAAATAGTCCCTCTCGACGGACTATTTGCGACAAGACCCTTCCCCGTCGCAAATATCCATTTTTCCATCGTGCAAAATTTAAACATGAACGTACCTCAATAAAGTCTGGGATCTTACAACCCCCCCCCCCACCTTATAAGGGCTCGTCCTCGAGACGCACTCCCAAGCATCACTGAGCTTCAAAAGAAAAGAGATTGGGTCACTGAGCCCACATATCTATCTCCATCTCTCTAGTTTCTTCTTGAACATTACCATGCTCACACATAACTCAAACCAAAGGCACAGTCTTTCCCTGTAAGACTTTCTCACTACGATCCACAATACGAACCAGATGCTCCTTGAAGGACGCATCAGCCTCAAGCTCAACATCTTCAACATCGATCACATGAGACGAGATAGGGTAATATTTCTAAATATGCGACACATGAAAAACATCATGCATACCACTATATCATTGTGGAAGAACCAATCAGTACGCCACTAGTCTAATCCTACCCACTATCCCAAACGACCCCACATACCTGGGCACCAACTTAACCTGTTTCTAAATATGACGGTGGTCCAACCTTGGTGATAGTTGAATAATCACACGATCACCCAATATAAACTCAATAGGTTGGTGATGTCGATCCACATATGACTTCTGCCTACTCTGATCCAAAGCCATTCACTTATGAATCAAATGAACTTGTTCCGATGTCTTCTGTATGAGACCTGACCCCATCAACTCTAATTTCCCAAACTCCATCCAACACAATAGTGGCCTACAAATTCTCTCATAGAGTTCCTCATATGGTTCTATTTGAATCATTGCCTGGTAATTTCTATTATAAGAGAACTCAACAAGTACCAAGTGTTTATCCCAAGATCCACAAAAATCTAGGACACGTGACCTCAACATATCCTCTAGAACATGAATACCACACTATGACTGCCCATCTGTCTACGGGTGGAAAGTCATACTAAAAAACACTTGGGTACCAAGTGCTTTCTTTAACCCTTGCTAGAAGCACAAATTAAACCATGGATCATGGTCTGAAACTATAGTTCATGTCACCCCGTGAAATCACACTATCTCATGAACAAATAACTCAACCAACTAATCAACGGTGAAGGTCTCTCAAATTGGTTAGAAATATGCCACCTTGGTTAACTGATCCACCACTACCCAGATCACATTATTCTTCAAAGGTGTCCTAAGAAGACCCACCATAAAATCCATCATCACATCATCCCATTTCCTTTCCAGAATGGGTAATGGATGTAACAAACTATCTGGTCACTGATGCTTGGCCTTCACCTATTGACAGGTGTAGCATCGCATCACGAAACCTGCAACCTCATTCTTCACCCCTAACCACCAATACTGTCTATGAAGATCATGATACATTTTGGTTAAACCAGGGTGCACTGTCCACTTCGATGCATGAAACTCATGCTTCAACTCTTCCCGCATACATGTAGTCATGCCAACATGGCCACAAACATAAAAGATCTCATCATCACCAACATTCCAACCAGAATGTGACTCCCCACCTTCAAGAATTTTCCAAAAAAGAAAGCACTCTGGATCCTCAAACTTCTCCTTAATCTGTCTCAGAAGGGTAGACTCAACTTCCAAGGATATAAGAGTCATCTTCCCTTATCCTCCTACACCTCCAGGTGTATCTCAACAAACAACACCTTCACCCTCCACTTAGAACTATATTCCTGAAGTGATTGGTTTTGAATCTTCCAGCTTAAAGTATCTTCCACATTGTTTCCTTTTCCTGGTGTGTAAACAAGCTCAAAATAAAAGGACTACATGTACTCAACCCATATTCATTGCCGAAGATTCACACCGGGAGAAGAGGTGCTTAAGGATTTTATGATCTGTATACACATTAAACCTCTCTCCTAACAAGTAGTGCTTCCAACACTTTAAAGAGTAAACTAACACGACCAATTCAAGATCACATGTAGGGTAATTTTATTCATGAGGCCTCAACTACCAAGACCCATATGCCACAACCCGATCATTCTGCATCAACACTGCCCCAAGAACAACATCAGATGCATAAAAAAAGGTATACTCCTTACCAGGATTATGTAAGATCAAAATTGGTGTAGTTTTCAGCCATTTCTTTAACTCCTAGAAGGAATTCTCACATTCCCCAGAACACTCAAACTTGATGCCCTTCTTGGTCAAGCCCAAACATGGTGCTTCTAAACGAGAAAAGTCTTTGATGAACCTTCAGTAATAGCCTGAAAAACCCATAAAACTTCTTACATAAAATACATTCTTGGGTTTCTCCCAAGACACAATGAATTTCAATTTATCTTGGTCTGCTGACACACATTCCTCATAGATTATGTGTCCTAGGAAATGTACCCTTTTAATCAAGAATTACACTTGGATAGCTTGGACTATAGACTATGATATCTTAGTGTACTCAAGAGGAGGTCAAGGTGTTTGGCATGATCATCATGATTTTTGGAGTACACTAAGATATCATCCAAAAAGATAATTAAAAACGGATCCATGTATGGGTGTAAGATACGGTTATTTAGGTTCATAAACACTATCGATGCATTGTTCAACCTGAACTACATCACTACAAACTCGTACAACCCATACCTACTCCTAAAGGAAATATACGATATATTAGAATGTATCACCCTCAGTTGATGATACCCTAATCTAAAATCAATCTCAGAGAACATGGAATCACCCCTCACCTTGTAACACCTCATTCTTCCACTATACGCTTCTCTTTGGATAATACAATACCTTGCGTTGTACGCAACTTCGAGTTCTAGCACACCAAGAACAACCAAACTAGCCGTTTAAAAAAAACAGTTATGAATAGTAATACCCACTTTTTGAAATTTTATAAAGTTTATTTTTCAAAATGGAAATTATTTTTGGATTTAGAATGTAAAAAAATTAGCTTAGGGTAAATTTTTGGAATTTTTCTGAAAACTTTCAATTTTTGATGAATAGTGAAAAACACTGCGTTATTGTTTAAAACTGGATTTTTATTTAAATAATTATTTTTAAATTTAAATTTATTTTAAAGTAAAAATATATACATGATACCTATATTAATCCAATGTAATTCATCAGAGCCATTTTATAATAAGATAAGATAAATAAAATTTTATTGAATTTTTAAACGTCTTTTACCCACCTTCTAGGCACATTTGCAAATTTTCATAAAACGTAATTTTACCACTTATGAAAATTGAATTTAAAAAATCTAAGAGACACGATTGACATCAGTAAGTAAAATGTGGTTCAATAGGATGAAAATAATTTTTTGTGAATAGTAACTTTTGAATTTTATTTACCCCGGTTAAAAGTAAATAGGATAATTAAAGGTACAAATGATATTATAATTACTCTAACGCATGTCCTAATTCTATTTTATAACTTTATTTTGACCCAAATCAACCTTAGTAAAAAAATATGATCCTTTTTTATCCACATGGATTAGATTAGGACATTTATTATATTTTATTTAAAGAATAGTTAAAAGTGTTAAATTGTAATTCTAATAACTAAAACATTTTTAATGTAGGGTTATACATAATATAAATTCAAAAATGAATATTAATTAGAAATCTAAAATTATTTCCTACATCATGGTATTTTATTTATAATTTTTAGATATTAAATAATTAAATTTATTTGTGACACAATGATGATGCATTAATTACCTTATTAATGAAAGATTAAAATAATTGATAATATAAATATTAAAATAAATATAAATTGAGACTTCGGATGCATTCCACGAATTTTATAGGTTAATATGAAATGTTGGGGTTTATTCAATGAATTTTTTTCGAAGAAATAATATTTTTATGACTTTCACAAAAACCAAATACTAAGTAGTGTCAAAATTGACATAAATGAGTTTTTAAAACAAATACTATTTTATTAAATTATATAATAGTCCTAAAAATAAAAGGGTTTGGCCAAAGGACTTATATAATTATAAATATGTCATTAATTAACCACTTGAGGTTATATTGAAATTTTATAGTAAGTTTATTAACCATGTATTATAATAATACAAGAAGACATAGTAAAAGTTAAACTATTTAACTAAGAGTTAAATCTAAAAGATAAGGTTAATATGGTGACCTAAACTTGTATAAAACCTATTTGTTGAGATGTTTTTGAACCATCCCCACCTTATCCTAGAAATAAATCTATTTGGATCCATTAGAAACCGAAAAATAATTTATAATAAAATAATATTTCAAGCTTTTCCTAAAGTTCCCCTCACCTCTGTTATAAAAGGGTACTTCCCCTTCTATTAATTTCACACCTCTAAATCCATTTGTCTCAGCCAAACCCTGCTAAAATATCCTACCAACTACCCTAAATTCGACCTATAGGACCTAATTTGATCATAAATCCAACCTAAGGATCCCTTTTGTTCAAATCAAAAGGAAGAACATGAAGAAGAGGTAATTATTTCATCACCTCTTTCAAAGTTCTTTTCTTCTTCTACTTCATCTTTCTTTGATGTTTACATACCAAAATAATAAATCTAGTACCTTCTACATACTATGATGTTATTATAAATATGGTACAACTATATTCATTATTCTATCCATCCTATGAATGTGAAAGTCACCAAACGTGCGTACGTACGGATTACCATCTCCACGCTAGGGTGTAGTTTGTTATTCAAAACTTCATTATTTGGATGGGTATAATAATGTGTATATTTGATGTAAATAATAAATATATCATTTTAATTATTATTTATATATAATATACCCTCCAAATACATATTATTTCACCATCAATAGAATGATATTTTCGCTCGTGCATATGTACAACTTATCGTCTCTACGACATGATAAGATTTCATTCCCCATCGTAACCATTAAAGAATAATTTTAATTTGATGATTAAAAATAATTTTTATAAACATAATATCATTATTTATATGAATCAAATACATCATATCCATAACAAACATGACTTACATAACCAAATATATAAAGGAAAATGAATCAGTTAACACCCGAAATAATGATACTACTGGAATATTATTAACAAAGTAATATTAGAGGATCATATATGATATCATATTTATGTATGTGGTTATTTAATAATTTAATAAAAATTATTTAACCATAATATAGGAGGTTAATGTACCCACATCTAAGGAAAATTACAAGGTAAGGGTTAATTTTACAATCTCTTTATTATATGAGGTTGTTTATACGTAAGTATCTACTAGGAAATCTTTATCATACACATATGTGTTTCTTAAAAATGTATTTCAAATTTTTTTACTATTTACTATACTATGGGTTCAATTCATTTATACCCCTGTTTTACTTTTTATATAATGGTTTGAAAGGAATCTTTCTATCACTTTTCAAACAAGGTACTTTATGACCTTTTTGAAAAATTAAGGAAAGAATGTTTTTTAACTTATACGGTGGGTGAAACTATTTTCCACCATTATAACACCTTTAAAGATTCCCTTACAAGATTATAAGAATATTTTCAAAATAAATATTTTCTTTTATAATTACGTGACTTTTAAATTATTTCAAAATAGAAAGATATATTTCTCTTAAATAGTTTTCAATTCATTTATGTCAACATCCTTTGTTGGATTTTATGTTTTTTTGAAGATGATTTATTATGATAAAATCTTCCATATTTTATTTAAGGTTTTTTGATATGTTTGATGGTGGATGTGCTATTTTTATACCATTCATGTTGTATGGTAAAAGTATTAACATTTTTTATGCTAGTTTTAATAAGAATGTTTATGTTATGTTTAAACCTTTCCATATGAGGAATGAATTGGATGTAGTATGTGGAGGGTGGGTCCCTCTATAGCCCCTCGATGCATTAGTAGGTCTCATGAGACAAACTAGTGTCTTAGAATAAGGCCTTGAAAATATCTTATTTGTATATTTAGTACGAGGCCTTGACTATGTGGTTATGATGTCTGACATTATGTATTCCATCGTTATGAATTTAGTTATTGATATTACATGTGATTATTAGAATAGTAGAATATCCATGTGAATAAGTAAATGGAATTATTTGATTTATCATTTCTATATTATATTGAAGTTTAAGTTTAAAAGGCTAGTGTTTTAGTCTTATACATTGCCTTAAATTTTTATGCTTATTTATGATAGTTTCTGCTATATTGTTATACTTTTTGAGCATCTGATATCACCCCTTTATTATGTTTTCTTTTTCCTAAGATGTGAAGAAGTATATTATGATTGACCTATAGGGATAGGCTAAGGGATATTAGTGTGTTCAAATAGGACACAATGTTTTTGTTTTTTATTTCATGATGTAATGTAAAACGTTTTTATATATCTAGTACATCCAAGGCTACTAAACTAATCGATCTTTCGAGACTTGATCTCTTGTGATCATGAAAATGTTTTGAAATAATGCACTGACTCTGGGTAACTAGGGTTGGGGCATTGTAGTTGGTATCATAGAAAATTTAGTACAAACCTTGGAAACTAGATTTAGAAAAACTCTGATTAGAGAACATTACCCTAAGATAGACTTTGAAGATTAGTATAGAAAAACTTACTAGAATTTTGGTAATGTAGAGATTTTGTAAATTTTCAAAGAAATACACGCCTATTTGGATACAAATAGGTAGAGGTGGATCTGGATCAGATGTACCTAGGATAGAAAACTCCAGCAAGGAGTTTCAGGCTTGACCTGGGGTATCCTGGTACACAAAAACAGACCTTTCTACACTCTTGGTATTGACACTCCTGGGGAATATGCTTAGGATAATTCAAATTTTCTTTAAAAATAATTATTAAGGATTTATTAGTAAATACTTCCTCAAAGAAAAAAAATTTATGATTATAGATTATATGCATAAACTATTCAATTTATGTTAGGTATTTACCAAGTTTAGAATTATGCATTGTGATTCATAAACTAACCTAGTGTATGCCATTATTTTAGAAACAATGCTTAGTGGAAGTAATGGAAACCATATCAATGCACGTAATCTATGTAGATATTTCCCTCCTACTCGAGATAATTATAGTGGAGATGGTGATGCAACTGGTTCTAAACAACTTATAACCATACTGGAATAACTCACTTGGGTTATGAATAATAACCTTACCCATATGGAGCACCCTGATTCACAACGTGGAGGATTAATGTTAGATGACTTCTTGAGGAAAAAACCACAAACATTCAATGGGACTACAAATCCATTTGTAGCTGAACAATTGATAAGTTCCCTAGGGAAAATATTTCATGCTTTGGGGAGTAGTGAAAGGGAAAATGTTTTCATGGAAGTTTATCACCACATAAAAGATGCAGATCAATGGTGGTCATTAATTCAAAATACAAAGGAGGATAAAGAAGTATCAAATAAATAATGGAGGGAGTTTAAAGATCTTTTATTAGAAAAATTCTTTCCTCGTGAACATCGAGCAGATATGGAAAGGCAATTTCAGAGTCTAAGGTAAAAGGAGGATAAGAATGTCTCAAAGTATGAGTCTAAATTTACAAGGTTAGCAAGGCATGCTTAAGATTACATATGTAACCCAAGAAGTAAGATTGGTCGATTATTTGATGGGTTAAAACCATTTCTCCATCAAGAATTAGTCTCACAATCCTTTTCATCGCACGAAGATATATTCTCATGTGCTATCAAGCTAGAAAATAAACTCTCTAAGTCTTATGAATTTAAAGAAAAGAAAGAGAAGAAGAGATATGATAAACACTCTAGAAATAGAAATAAGGGGAAGAAGGGAAAAGTTGAATTTCCATCCTGTAGTAAATGTGGGAAGAAACACCTCAGTACTTGCCTGAAGGGAATGTGAGTCTATTAAAAGTGTGGAGAAAAAGTCCACCAAACTCATGTTTTCAAGGGGAAGAAAGTGGTTGTCAATTTTTAATGCTAAAATTGTAAATAAATGGGGAATTATGAAAATTAATGTCCTAAGCATCAAGGAAACCTACCTTAGAAAAGGCCAAGGGAGAAAGACCAAGATTATGCGATCACAACTGCAGAGGTTGAAGTTTCAAATGACATGGGGGTAGGTACTTTAATCGTTTCCTCAAATTTAGCTAATGCTTTTCTTTGATTCTGTGTCATCTCATTATTTCATATCTTCCCAGTTTTCCAAGAAAATTAGATATTTCAAATTTTATTTAACAAGGGAGTTTTCAGTCAAAAAGTTATAAGGAAAGTATCATTGCAATAAATTTTTGTGAATTAGTTACCATTATGGCATATAAATGTGCTTTATCTACTATTATTTTCATAACCATGATTTAATTTGATATAATCCTCGGTATGAATTGGATTTCACACCATGATGTTAAAATATATTGTAAGAAGAAGGAGGTTACAATTTTTGATGATGATAAGGAATACCTTATATTTAGAGCAGAAACATCACCATCTGATTCTTATCTAGATCCAACCCTAATAGCTCTACTAAATTCAATTATTGGGGAGGAAGGGAGTGAAATAATTATGCATGAGGAAAGGAATGTTCAAATAGAGGATGTACCTATTGTGCAAGAGTATGTTGATGTGTTTCCATAGGATTTACCTGGACATCCTCCAGAACTAGAAATTGAGTTTTCCATTGACTTAATTCTCGGTTCAAGGCCCATATCGAAGACTCCTTATAGAATGGACACTATAGAATTAGTGGAACTAAAGAAAAAACTAGTGTATTTAAGTAATAAATAATTTATTCTCCCTAGTGTTTCTCCATGGGGATCCCATGTTCTTTTTGTTAAGAAGAAATACGGATCTGTAAGATTGTGCATTGACTACAGAGAGATCAATGCTATAACAATAAAGAACAAGTATCCCCTACCTCACATTAATGATTTATTTGATAAAATTTAAGGAGTTAAATATTTTTCAAAGATTGACCTTCAATATGGATATCATCAGTTGTGCATGAAGAAGGAAGATATTCCAAATATAGCATTTCGAACTAGGTATGTGCATTACGAGTTTATAGTAATGCCTTTTGGACTAACTAATGCACCCTCTTTTTTCATGGATCTAATGAATAGAGTTTTCAAGGAATATCTTAATGAATTTGTAGTTGTATTTATTGATGATATATTTGTATAATCCAAATGCTATGAAGATCATGAAAATCAATTGTGCAATATTCTGAAAACTCTTAGAAGAAATGAATTATATGGGAAGTTTAGCAAGTGTGAATTATGGCTTCATTAGATTTATTTTCTTGGAAATATTGTCTTTAAGGATGTAATCTCTATTGATCCTTCAAAGACAAGGGCAATCCAAGAATTGACATCACTTAAAAGTATAACTGAGGTACACAGTTTTGTTGGTTTAATAGGTTATTATCAGCATTTTGTCTAGAATTTTTTCCGATTGCCTAACCCATTAACCAAGCTCACCTGTATAGGGGTTAAATTGTTTTTGTAAAAAAGAGTGTGAATAATTTTTTGACGATTTTAAGAAAATATTAGTCAATGATTCTATCTTGACACTACCATCAGGGAATGATGGGTTTTTTATTTATAGTGATGCTTCAAAGAAAGGACTTGGTTGTGTCCTTATGTAGAATTATAGAGTTATTTCTTATGCATCACAACAGCTAAAAAATCATGAAAAAAACTATCCTACTCATGATCTTGAGTTAGAAGCTGTAATCGTTTCTTTGAAGATATGGAGACACTATCTCTATGGTGAGAAATGTGAGATATATACTGATTACAAGCGTTTGAAGTATATTTTCTCACAGAAAGAACTCAATATGAGGAAAAGGTGATGGCTCGAACTATTCAAGGATTATGATTTCACTATACACTACCACTTGGGGAAGGAAAATAAGGTGGAATATGCTTTGAGAAGAAAGGATCATGGAGTTATAAACAAGATGAGAGTTGAAAGGGATCCTGTGTTCATGGATCTAGTAAGGATGGATATGGGAATAATAATGGAAGGTGAAACATCAATACTTTTTCAAATGGTTTCCAAACCATATTTACTAGAAAAGATAAATATTACTCAGACTGATGATGACGATTTTCAAAAGAAAATTAAAGCTATGAATGATGGGAGATTTATTGACTTCGTATATGAAGATAGAATTTTGAAATTTGGGAAGAGACTTTTTGTTCTCGATATTCCGAATCTAAAAAGGGAATTGTTGGATGATACTCATAGATCCAATTTCTCTATACACCCTGGTAGCACTAAGATGTATAGAGATTTGAAAGAAAATTTTTGGTGGGACAACATGAAGAGGGATATTTCTGATTATGTGTGAAGATATATGGTTTTTCAACAGGTGAAGGCTATAAGAAAACATCCTGGGGGAGTTATGAAACCTCTTTCCATACCTGAGTGGAAATGGGATGATATTAGGATATAATATTTCATGGGGATACCAAATAATCCTAGAAGGAATGACGCAATATGGGTCATTGTTGATTGTATTACCAAGTCAGCACACTTTCTTTCTATAAGAGAAGATTTACCACTTAAACATTTATAAAGACTATATATTAATGAAGTTGTAAGACTTCATTGTGTACCCCTATCGATTGTTTCTGCTCATGATCCCCGTTTTACATCAAGATTCTAGAAAAGTCTTTAGAAATCCTTTGATACTGAACTTCATTTGAGCACTACCTACCACCCTCAAACTGATGGAAAATCAGAACGAACTATTCGAACCTTAGAAGACATGTTGATATCTTTCTCACTTTAATTTCAAGGTATGTGGGATAATTATTTACCTATGGTAGAATTTTCCTATAATAATAGCTTCTATTAAAGTATTCAGATGGCACTATATAAAGAATTATATGGAAAGAGATGTCGCACACCAACTTGTTGGGATGATGTTGGTGAAAGAAAACTTGTAGGACCATAACTTGTTGAGGAAACAGTGGAAAAGGTGAATATTATCCAAATCCACATCAAAGCAACTCAAAGTAGACAAAATAGCTATGCTGATAACCAAAGTATGGATTTAAAATTTCAAGTAGAAAATCATGTTTTCTTAAAGGTATCTTCATAGAAGGGTGTTATATGTTTCAATAAGAAGGGTAAATTAAGTCCCAAGTACATTAGACCTTTCGGAATTCTAGAATGAATTGTAGTTGTAGATTACCATTTAGAAATGCCGCCAGGTCTCTCCAAAGTTCATGATGTGTTCCAAAAATCACTGTTGAGAAAATACATGCCTGGCCCAATGCATGTACTCACCTATGAATAAATAGAGTTGGAACCCGATCTGTCGTATTGTGAAGAGCCTATCAAAATTCTTGATACCAGAGAACAAGTGTTGAGAAACTGGGCGACTCGTCTTGTAAAAGTTCTTTGGAGAAACCATAAAATGGAAGAGGCAACATGGGAAGCTGAGAAACTTATGATGAAGAACCACTTGAATCTTTTCATGTAGTAATATTCTAGAAATTTTAAGGATGAAATTATTTGGAGGGAAGAATATAACACCCTAATCTTCCACGATACACTTCTCTTTGAATAATATAATAGCTTACGATGTATGCAACTTCGAGTTCTAGCACACCAAGACCAATCAAACTAGCCATTTAAAAAGTAGTTATGAATAGTAATACCCACTTTTTGAAATTTTATAAATTTTATTTTTCAAAATGGACTTAATTTTTGGATTCGGAATATCAAAATTATCTTAGGGTGAATTTTTGGTATTTTTCTAAAAACATTAAAATTTTTATGAATAGTGAAAAACACTACGTTATTGTTTAAAACTGACTTTTTATTTAAATAATTATTTTAAAATTTAAATTTATTTTAAGATAAAATTAGATACATAATGTCTATATTAATCCAATATAATTCATTGGAGTCATTTTATAATAAGATTAGATATATAAAATTTTATTGAATTTTTTAACGTCTTTTACCCACATTCTAAGAACATTTGCAAATTTTCATAAAATGTAATTTTACCGCTTATGTGAATTGAATTTAAAAAATCCAAGAGACACAGTTGACATCAGTAAGTAAAATGTGGTTCAATAGGATGAAAATAATTTTTTTTGTGAATAGTAAGTTTTGAATTTTATTTACCACAGTTAAAAGTAAATAGGGAAATTAAAGGTAAAATTGATATTATAATTACCCTAAAACACATCCTAATTATATTGGATAAGTTTATTTAGACCAAAATAAACTTTATGAAAACAATATGATTTTTTTGATCCACTTGGATTAGATTAGGACATTTATTATATTTTATTTAAAGAAGAGTTAAAAGTGCTAAATTGAAATTTTAATAACTAAAACATTTTTAATATAGGGTTATACACAAGATAAATAAGACTATAAATATTAATTATAAAGATAAATATATTTCCTATATCATGGTATTTTATTTATAATTTTTAGAAATTAAATAATTAAATTTATTTATGACATAATGATGATGCAATAATTACCATATTAATGAAAGATTAAAATAATTGATATTATAAATATTAAAATAAAGGTAAATTGAGACTTATAATGTATTCCATGAATTTTATAGGTTAATATTACTTGTTAGGGTTGAATAAAGGATTTTTTTTCTAACAAATAAGATTATTATGACTTTCACAAAAACCAAATACTAAATAGTGTCAAAATTGACATAAATGAGTTTTAAAAAAAATACTATTTTATTAAATTATATAATAGTTATAAAAATATAAGATTTGTCCAAATGCCTTATATAATGATATATATGTCATTAATTAACCACTTGAGGTTATCTTGGCATTTTATAGTAAGTTTATTAACCATGTATTATAATAATACAAGAAGACATGGTAAAAGTTAAACTATTTAACTAAGAGTTAAATCTAAAAGATAATCATAATATGGTGACCTAAACTTGTCTAAAACCTATTTTTTG
Source organism: Viscum album (assembly GCA_963277665.1). NCBI lineage: Eukaryota > Viridiplantae > Streptophyta > Magnoliopsida > Santalales > Viscaceae > Viscum > Viscum album. The sequence continues at coordinate 73,590,600 of OY728140.1, forward strand.
AGAGTTTTTAAACCCATAACTACCTTATCCTTGAAATAAATCTATTAGAAAACGAAAATTATTTTATAATAAAATAATATTTCATGTTTTTTAAAAAGTCCCTCTCACCTCTCTTATAAAAGGGTACTTCCCCTTCTCTTAATTTCACACCTCCAAATCCATTTAACTCATCCAACCCCTAATAAAATATCCTAGAAACTACCCTAAATTCAACTTAGAGGCCTTAATTTGATCATAAATCCAACCTATGGAGTCATTTTGTTCAAATCAAAAGGAAGATCACGAAGAAGAGGTAATTATTTCATCACCTCTTTCAAAGTTCTTTTCTTATTCCACTTCCTATTTCTTTGTTGTTTCCATACCAAAATAATAACTAAAGTACATTATACATACTATGATGTTATTATAAATATGGTACAACCATATTCATTATTCTATCCATCCTATGAATGATAAAGTCACCATACATGTGTACGTACGGATTACCATCTCCACGTTGTGATGTAGTTTGTTATTCAACACTTCATTATTTGGATGGGTATAATAATGATTATAATTGATTTAAATAACAAATATAACAAGTTAATTATTATTTATATATAATATACCATCCAACTACATATTATTTCACCATCAATAGAATGATATAGTCGCTCGTGCGTACGTATAGATTACCGTCTCCACGACGCGATAAGATTTCATTCCCCATCGTAACCATTAAAGAATGATTTTAATTTTATGCTTAAAAATAATGTTTAAAAACAAAATATAATTCTGGATATGAATAAAATACATCCTATCCATAAAAAAATGACTTACGTAACAAAACATATAAAGGAAAACGAATCAATTAACACCCTAAACAATGATACTACTGAAATATTATTAACAAAGTAATATTAGAGGATCATATATGATATCATATTTATGTATATGGTTATTTTATAATTTAATAATAATTATTTAACCATCATATATGAGGTTAACATACCCTCAACTAATGAAAATTACAAGGTAAGGGTTAATTTCACAATCTCTTTATTATCTGAGGTTGTTTATACATAAGAATCTACTCGGACCTCTTTATCATCCACATCTGTGTTTCTTAAAAAATCATTTCAAAACATTTTTACTATTTAATATACCATGGGTTAAAGTCATTTATACCCTTGTTTTAATTTTTATAAAATGTTTTGAAAGGAATCTTTCCATCTATTTTCAAACAAGGTACTTTATGACCTTTTTGAAAAATTAAGGAAAGAATGTTTTTTTAACTTATACTAATGGTGTAGCTATTTTCAGCCATTATAACACCTTATAAGATTCCCTTAAAAGATTATAAGAATATTTTTAAAAAAAAATTCTTTTATAATTACGTTACTTTTAAATTATTTTAAAATAGAAAGAGATATTTCTCTCAAATAGTTTTGATTTCATCTATGTCAACATCCTTTGTTGGATTTTACGCTTGTTTGAAGTTGATTTGTTATGATACAATCTTCCAAATTGTATTGAAGATTTTGAGATATGTTTGACTATGGACATGCTATTTTTATACCATTCATGGTTTATGGTTAAATTATTAACATTTCATATGCTAGTTTTAATACAAATGTTTATGTTATGTTTAAACCTTTTCATATGAGGAGTGCATTGGATATAGTAAGTGACGGGCGGGGCTCGCTATAGCCCCTCGGTGCATCAGCAGGTCTCATGAGACAAACTAGTGTCTTAGCACAAGGCCTTGACAAAATATTATTTGTAGTCTTGGTATGAGGTATTGACTATATGGTTATGATGTTCGACATTATGCATTCCAACATTATAAATTTAGCTATTGATATTACATGTGATTATTTGACTAGTAGAATATCCATGTGAATAAGTAAATGAAATTATTTGATTTATCTTTTCTATATTATTATGAATTTTAAGTTTAAAAGTATTTTTTTTTAGTCTTATACATTGCCTTAAATGTTTATGCTTATTTATGATAGTTTCTACAATATTGTTATCCTTACTGAGAATTTGATCTCACCCCTTTATTATGTTTTATTTTTCCTAGGATGTGAAGAAGTATATTATAATTGACCTGCAGGGATAGGTTAAGGGATATGAGTGTGTTAAAATGGGACACAATGTTGTTGTTGTTTTATTTCATGATTTAATTTAAAACTTATGTATGTATCTAGTACTTTCAAGGATACTAAACTAATCGGTCTTTAAAGACTTTATCTATTGTGATCATGCCAATATTATATAATAATGCACTGACTCTGGGTAACTAGGGTCGGGGCGTTACACAACTGGTCAAAAAGATCATTGATTCACGAAAGAGGGTATCAGTTCTTAACTGTTATTTGATTCAACTTCCTATAATCAAAACACAATCAAATGATCCATCACCCTTCTTGGAAAACAACACTGGAGATCCCCAAGGTGATGAACTCTGAGGAATAAAACCCTTATTCTCTAGTTCCTCCAACTGAGTTTTAAGTTCCTAGAGTTCTGCCAATACTATTATATATAAAAAAATAGAAACTTGTTCTGCTCCTAGTAGAAACCATATTGTGAACTCAACCTCCCTCTCTGGTGGAAGTCCTGAGAAATATTTAGGAAACACATCTTGAAAATGATCCACCATAGGAGGAAAGACAAGTTTCTCTAACCCCCCGCCATCAAGGACAATACAAGCCACTTGGGCTATGATTTCACCTAACGGCTGACATACTGGTTCTGTAGAGCCTGCTCAGATATCCCACTCCCCACAGTGAAAATAAGTGTCCCCCTTATGAGATGTGAACAATAACCAACCACAGTAATAGTCCATACGGGCCTGGTGTAACACTATCCAATCCATTCCCATAATTAGATCAAAACTTGACATTTCGAGCACAAATAAAACCCATAGAAAATGGTACCCACCAACCTCAAGAGAACACTCCTTACATTGTCGGATGTTCTCTACATGCACTCCAAACAGTTTATCAATCAACATAACCCCACACATATGCTCCACCGCTAGGACCAACACACTCTAAAACTAGGTAAATATAAAAGAATGTGAGGAAAATGTATTAAATAAATCACTAGAAAGTGTGGAATCTACAAGGATCATACCTTGAACTATTGATGGCCTTACCTCGTCGCCTCTAGGTGTAGGATAAACTACATGAAGATGACTTTTCCCTTTTCCTTGGGCTCTGGTCTGCGTTCCTGGTGCTGCACTACCTTGTAGATAAGGATTCCCCTATTCTAGAGCTCCATTCCCACTACCCCAACTAGTATGACTAGTAGATATCCAACGGTCTACCTTATATGGGGTAACTGACCCCCTACCTACACTTTGTACTAGCCTTAGTACTCCATCATCACCCAACTGTCAAGGGTCCCTATAAAACCTCTTCACATGCCCCAACCTACGTTACACTCGTCATTAAACTGGTGGTTGGGGAAACTGACCTAGTGTGTGTCCCAACCTAGCACACTGATAGCAGAAAACTTGATCACTACCCTGAGAGGCTGGTTCTCTTTTCTAACCACCCATTCCTCCCCTGCCCCAGTGAAAACTCTCAAAGCAGCGCTTCCTACCCTCGAATGCCACACAACTAGATCTCCCAACCGAAACTTCATATCCACTACCAGAATCCTCCTTGAGAATTCCTTCGGAAATAAGGTCCTAATACACCATCTCAGAAAACCTCTTCAGAAGAACGATGTTCACCTGGGACTTAATCTCATGTCTATGTCTGTCCTAGAAATGTCTCAATATGGATACTCCATCCCCTTTCAACATTGGAATGAAGTGTTGTAGGTCAGTGAAAGGGCTATCATAATCCATCAATGTCATAGTTCCCTGATTAAAACTCATAAACTCTATAGCCTTCCAATACCTCAAGGTATCTGGATAGAAATGTTCCAGAAACTTTTCCTGAAAACCCTTCCACAACATAACCTCTTCCTTCTCATTCTAAACCAAGATATCCCACTAGTTCTTTTCTTATCCTCACAGCATGTAAGTCACCAACTTGACTCTCTTCTAAGGAGGAGTCTCTAAGTGATCCAAGATCTTCAGGATGGAATCTATCTATAACATGGATACCCCAAGTCCACCCTCTCCAGTAAAATTTGAAGGGTGTTGTAGTTGAAACTCCCTAGTCATCTCAAACATACTCTTCACAACCTCTCCTAGGTCTTGTTCCATCATCTACATAAAATGAGAAAAGTTCTTACAGAATTGGTCATCTCTTCTATTACCTTGGATCATAGGGTTCTCTTAATCCACTTTTGGAGGATCATTCTCAGTGACATCCACTTGTCACCCAACCGACACATGGTGTCATGGTGGCATCTTCCTATATTTCCAAACACATATCTCAGAACACATGACATAATAAATCCCAAGTTTTCACAAAATAAGTCTCTCCACTAACCATAAAGAACCCCTTCTGCATACACTATCCCAAGAGATGTCATCACACTTCTATCACTACCTTTAGCCACCCATACCATGGGTCATGGTAAACATGGAGAAAACCAACTCACACAACCACAATCCTTTTTCATTAACATCCACTTTTTAATTTTTTTCAAATTTACAAGGTAAATTATCCTCTATTTAGGATCTTTCCCATCTATACAAATTATCATGAAATTTTTTTTAAACCATTTATAAATTTTCAATAGGAACTACTATTTAATCATTATTTCACATTATTTTCTTTTATACATTTTAATCATATTTATTATAAACCAATTCTTTAAAATTTTCAAATAAATTATTTTTATTCTATCATTCATGTCCCACACATTCTCCCCTTGTGTTTCTACCATGATGCATAACATCTTTATCCGTAGGTTCCTAAAATAATGTATGAATGCAAAACCTCATACAATTTCATTCACAAGCCAAATATCATAAAATAATCACATCACACAATGATTTCATCACCCAATAGTGAAATATCATTCAACTATAACAATACACATAAAGAACCACAATCCCACCCTGAGCACTTAAGTTTTCCCCCATACATGGGTTAGATACTCCTAGGCACAAGCTCATTGCCAAGACCCGACACATCCTAATCTCCTGTCTACCATCCCCAACTAGTGATACCATAGAAAATAATGTCTATGATACCACTTTGTAACATACCCAACCCGAATGACACTAAACTGGTGCCCCAAGTCGGATCGCCACATGAACTCAGGCGCGTCTCCCCATACACTAGAGGCCTTCGAATAGTAGTGATGGTCAAACAGAACATGTGAGGAGACTATACCATCATTATCAAAGTAATCCAAATAAGATAAAATCAAAATAAAGGAATAAATAAACAATAAAAATAAAAAAAAACATGTATTACAACATTTCCCAAAACTAGGTACAAGCCCACAGCCAAATAATAAATATGATCGGTCTTGTCATTCTATGACAAGTGTAAAGAAAATACAAAATAACTACAAACTAAAGCATCATGATTATGGCTGCTTCTCTGGGTCATGGAGGTTCCTCTGCGCTAGCTTCCGCTGCTCCGGTTCTGGACAGCCCTTCTCCTCAGGCTGATGCTGCTCCGGTTCTTGGTGGTTCTTCCTCTGCGCCGGCAGTCTCTGCAATCTTGAAAGACTCTAGAGCTGGAGCTGGTGCTGGAGGTTTCCCAAAGCTCTCCTTCAAGGATTTTATTTGTGGTGAGTCATCCAAGGTTGGCGTGAGAGCCTCTCCTACTGTTGTGCCTCTTCCTGAGATTCCATCGATAGTAGTGGATCGGCGTGACCACGAGCTTGTGGAGGGGGTTCCTTTGGTGGTTCTCTCTACCAAGGAACTCCAGGAAGCGGTGGCCTTCCATGAGATAAACCTTGTGGCTAGGTTTGGACGTAATAAGCCCTCGCTTCCCTTCTTCCGTAGCTTCGTGGAGTCCTGGGAGCTGTCTTTCCCGGCTGCAGTTTCTAAGATCTCAAGGGTTGCCTTTTGCATCCACCTTGCGTCCAAAGAGGACTTTGTGAAGGCTTGGTCCAAGGAGGTGAGGAGGTGTGGTTCTTGGTGATTCTCTTTTACCAGGTGGTCGTGGGATTTCCATTTAGGTCATGAATCTTCCTCCAATGTTGTGTGGTTATCTCTCTCGGGCTTGCCTCTTCCTCTTCAAAACCCGGCCATCCTGAAGGAAGTTGGGAACTTGCTGGGATCTTTTCTCTGTTCGGATACCGACACCAGGTGCCTCCAGGTGGCTGCCCACCCGCATATCTACGTTGAGATGGATTTACCATCGATGCGACCGTCCACGGTCTTGTTGAAATCCACTGATGGCTTCTACTGGAACCAGATGATCTTCTATCAACATATTCTGCGGTTTTGCGTCAGTTGTGGTTTGCATGGACACCTGGAGAGGAGTTTCCGGAGACAAATAGAGGTGGCGGGTTCCTCCCATCGGGGCGGGTCTGTGGAGCCGGGTCAGGACCCACCCATTATAGGTGGAAAGGTGTCTGAGCTGTTTCCCGACCGCCCGGTTTCGTTTTCAAATTCAAAGTTTTTGGATGTTTCCCATGAGAAGAAGACATGACATGGGGCGTCCTCCTCTGACTTGGTCTGTGCTCTGCCGGCTGCTTCCTCAGATTCCTCTGTCCTGATCATCTGGTCCCTAGGGCCTTCTGGGTAGGCTCCCTGTCCTCTCCAACATGCAGACGTCCTTTCGCGACGGGAGTCGGAATTTTGTGTCGCTTTCTCCTCTGGCAGCCAACCAAGGATGCTGACACCGCCTCCCCCCTGTTCGTGTTTTAGTACAACTCTTTCTGGAAATGATTCTCAGTTCACTTTCCATCACTCTTTCGATGTCCTTAGAAGATCTGGGAGGGCCGGCTGTCATTCCTAAAGGAGTTTCTAAAGAGTTCTTGTTTTCTCGGTCCTTTCCACAGCACAGGTTTCTGATCACCTTGGTGCAGGGCGATCTGGGGACTGAACCACCCGGTTTCCATTCTCTTGAAAGGAAGTCTCTACTGGAGTTCGAGGGTTGCTCGTTTAAGAAGCTTATTCATTCTCTGAAGCAGGGTAGGTGTGAGGATGGCTCACCTGGTCCAATCACCCGCTCAAAGGTGAAAGATAAAGGTCTGTTTTCTCTACCCCAATCTCAAACCCCGTCTATTTTAAAGGCCCGCAAGGGCGTCCTGTAATGTTATCCCTCATTATCTGGAATGCGCGCGGATTGGGATCACAATCCAAGTGCACTTCTTTGGCTTTGGAAGCAAGGAAATCTAAGTATTCTTTATTGGTTATTCTAGAACCAAAATAGAACTCGGATAAACTACCGGGAATTGAAAAATATCTTGGCTGTCCTAATTACTTTCATGGGAGTCCTGTCAACCCCCAGATTTGGATTTCCTGGAAGAGAAACATTTCGGTGGAGGCTATCAACTAGATTCCACAATTCATCAACACTAGGATCTCTGTTGGTAGTTTTGATCTTCTATTCTCCTTTGTTTACGTGAGTACGCGGAGTCCAGAAAGGAGAGGGTTATGGAGCCATCTTCAATCCATGCACGCTGGACTTATACCATGGTTCGTAGGAGGTGACTTCAACTCTATCTTGGATGTTTCAGATAAAATGGTAGGTGTTGGTATTAATCACGAAAGCATGCAGGAGTTTCAAGAGTTTATTGCGCATGTAGGACTGCTGGACTTGGGTTTCACAGGGTCCAAGTACACCTAGTGTAACAACCGTAAGGGAAGGGATCGCATCTGGATTCAGATGGACAGATGTTTCTCCAACTTTCAGGGCTTGGATCTCCTCTCCAAATCATCGTTCACACATCTCTCACGTATGCTCTTGGACCACGCGCCTATTCTGGTTGGAATCCGTCGTGAAGCAGTGGTGGGAGCTACCTTTCACTACTCTAGTGAGTGGAACCATGATACGATCTTCATGCAACTACTTAAAGACTCCTTGCTTAAAGAAGAAGGGAAGCTATCTTGGGATGAATTGACGAACCGACTCAAACGCCTGAAGGAAGATATTAGAAAATGGTCAATCGAGCAACCGAGAACTTCTAATGGGGTGGAGAGCCTGAAAATTGAGGTGGACAGACTGGATGAATCCCTCCTGAATATCTAGGAGGAAAACACCTTTACTATGCTATGTGACAAGAAGATCATTCTGGCGGAGAGGCTCTTAGAAATGGAGAGAGTTTTTAAACAGAGGTCCAGAGCTAGGTGGTTAAGGGAAGGTGATCGTAATAATGCATTCTTCCAGGAGTGCATCAAGGAGAGGGAAAGCATGAAGATTAATCTGAGGCTGGAGGACGGCTCCTTCACATCTGACACGGGTTTGGTGGGGAGTATGGCCTTGGATCATTTTGAGGGTCTTCTGGTGGGGGAAACCTCTTCTAGCTTCTAAAGGGATGTTGTGGACAACGATGGGTTCTTGAGAAACCTGCCTCTCCTGGTTAATGGCATGGACAACGTCTTCCACTCTTCTGTCCCTCAGGAGGAGGAAGTCAGGGAATCACTTTTGAGTATGCCAGTGGACAGTGCACTTGGCCCAGATGGGTTTCCAGTCTCCTTCTATAGAGCTTCTTGGGAGGTGTTGGGAATGCATGTTGTGGAGGCGGTGCAAGATTTATTCAGTGGTGGTTACTTGAACAAAGGTATTTCCTCCTCAAGGTTGGTCCTTATTCCGAAGATTAAAAACCCTAATCTCATTAACCACTTCTGGTCCATATTTCTCTGTAACGTGTCTTATAAAATCTTGGCCACGGTTATTGGGAGGAGAATCTCTAGGATCCTTCCCAAGGTGGTCTCAGAGAAGAAGCATGGGTTCATCAAGGGTTGGAGCATTCAAGGAGAAATTGGAATTGCTAACGAATTGGTTCTCGACATCAACAAGCGTGCAGTGGGATCCAACGTTATCTTCCAAGTGGATATGAATAAGGCTTATGGCAACATTGAATGTAGCTTTATCATTCGCGTCATGAGAAATATGGTATTACAAGATTGGTTCTGCGACATCTTCTTCAGGTGTTATTCTTCACCTTGGATATCGATCTCATTACTGGGTAAAAGCTATGGTTTCTTCAAGTCCGTTAGGGGAATCAGGAAGGGAGATCCGCTGTCACCTTTTATGTTCGTGCTCGCCTAGGATGCCCTATCTAGAAACCTGAACTGTTGCTTGGCTGAGGGAAAGTTGAAGCCCTTCCATGGAAGAGGTAACATGGGTAGTATTTTCCACTTGATGTTTGCTGATGATATTTTTCTGTTCACGAATGGCAGACACAGATCCTTGTTCCACCTCAGAGACATTCTGTGTAGCTATGCCAGTCTCAGTGGGAAAGATTTTAACACCAATAAGAGTCATGTGTTTATCCTGGAGAAAATCTCAGAAAGAAGGTGCAGGGAGATGAAGCGAATCCTTGGGTGCAGAAGGAAGTGGTTTCCGATGTTGTACCTTGGGGATCCAATCTCTTATGGCTGCATTAGAAAAAAACACTTCAATGACAGTGTTGATTGCCTACTGGGAAGGATCTTCAGTTGGAAGAACAAGATGCTCTCTTTTGGAGGGCGTGTCATGCTGATAAACAGTGTCCTCACGTCCATACCCATGCACACATTCTCCGTCATTAAACCTCCGAAAGGAATTGTGGAAAGGAAGGAAAATATTATGAACACATTCCTTTGGGATTCAAATAGGGAAGGGAGTTTCCACTGGGCATCTTAGAAGTGGTTGGCACACCCTGTGGAGGAAGGAGGTGTCAGCCTCTACGGTATTCAGGACACCATCCTCTGCTTACAGTCGAAGATGGCATGGGAAATCATTGGCGGGGCAACTCTCTATGAGAAATTGTTCAGCATGCGGTATAGATGGAGAGAGGCGGCTGTCACTCAAGGGGCTACGGTACTGGCCAAATGCATGTTCTCTCATCTCAAGACCTTTTCCAATTACACAAGATGAGTGGTTGTCCGTGGGGACATCAGTTTCTGGAATGCCAACTGGTGGGCGAGGTCCTTGCTTTCTCGGGCTGCCCGTGTCCCGATATCTCTTTTCGGGATGCATGCGATCAATATGATTTTATACATGCGGCCTTAAACCCTAGTCTGATGATCCATTTTGATGGTATCGTTATGAGTGATGATCCGGAATTATGCTGCTTTTCGGAGACTAGCTCAGGCAGGTACAAAAGTAGCAGGTACAAGGGGATTCTTCAACAAGATCGCAACTTGGAAGAGAGGGTTCCGGCCATCTGGTGCAACGAGGTTCCCACAAGGATGAACTTCCTTATTTGGAGAGTCTGTAATAGGGTGCTTCTCACCAAGGATAATATCCAGAAGAAGGGCATTCATATTGCTTCTTGATGCTATTGTTGCGAGTTCCCATAATCCGAGACGACGACACATCTCTTCTTCCAGGGCCAATGGGCTTCCTACCTCTGGTCCTGCTTCACCCACCCTCAGAATTCGGGTACCAATCCCAGTAACCCTCAGGATTTTGTGTCTGCATGGTTCACGGGCACTGAGAACAGAATGATGGAACACAACATCAAAGCGGTCATTTTGATCTCCATCTGTTGGATCATCTGGGAGGCACGAAACCACGTTCGTCTGGGGTCCCCTAGTTCCTTGTGGTCCCTTCAAGTTCGGCTCTGATCTCTTATTATGGATCTTTCCTCACTCATCAAAGGTGGACTCGTGTCAGTGACAGTTTGCAATCTTCTCAATCAGCCATGCATGCAGAACAGGGAAAACGGCTCCTGGGTTAAGTGGCAACCGTCGAGACATGGATTGAAACTTAATATTGACGGCTCCTATATGGAAGGGGCCATGATAGGTGGAGGATTACTTAGGGATGTTTGGGGTTCCATCCTTGTTGCATTTAGAACCTTCTATGGTCCAGGTTGCTCTTTAGGTGCGGAGGTCCGGGCCCTCTACTCTGGGCTCATGGTATGCAGAAGGAAAGGGTTGCAGATCACCGAGGTTGAGTCTGATTCGGAGGTACTTGTCAAGGCTCTTCAAGGAAGTCATGGGATTCCATGGGAGCTGGACTACCTCATCCGGAGATGCAGAACAGAGACTGATCAAGGGAGGATTATTCACCATAGCTGGAGGGAATCCAACTTTGCGGCCGACATACTTTCTCGGTTAGGTCGGTGGGAGAAAACGCTTATGATCTTTGACAACTTCCATTCTTTTCCTCTAGGGTGTATTAGTGTGGTGCAAGGGGATGCCCTGGGCCTGCATTTCTTTCTGCCTCCATGAGGACTTGCTTCTTTTTGTTTTACTTTCACGCAAATTAATAAAAATAATAACTTTCAGGAAACTACAAACTAAAGGATCCCCAAAACGAGTTATGACACTAAGTCTAGTCCCCTATTACATACACACCCCATTCCCAGTCAACCCCCTAGAATAGGGACCTTTCCCTTTTCCTATCCTAGAACCATGAAGTTTTCTCGGGTGCCTAATGGTGTATAGAGCAGGGTGTTAGTACAACTCAATAGGCCACCACTAATATTGTCTACAAACTATCCAGACTAAAAAAACATTGTATGTATTTAATAAATAAATGAAAATATTATAAAAATATTAATTGATTCCATAAGTTAATAATATTCACTTAAACGATTTACATCATTTATTCCATGGGTTAGGCAGTTCATTTATAACATAGTGGCCTAAGCTGGCCAACTACTATGCATAGAATATAAGTCAAGTTCCCTATCTCATTAGGGATACTATTTCACAATAAATTACATCACACTTACCTTGGAGACTCAGTCTAGGTAGTTTCATCCAATGCAACGGTTAGGGGAATAGAGCCTCAGTCTGACACCCTAACCCATTCATTTTAGTGGTGGGGTTTAGAGCCTTAGTACAACCCAACCCATCAACATATAACCTCAATTAAATACCTCACAAACCACCAATACATGTTCACATTCTTCTTTAACCATTTACCACATATACCATATCACAAATCAAATTCATTGAACACACATACCATTTATAATTCATAGCTCATTCAATATGTAATTCATCTTTATGTCTTAACCCATTAACACAATTACCATTCACACGCCTTAACTAATTTTCATATTTCCATTTCAACCCATAATTTATTTATCACATTAACTTAATTCATTTAACCCATTAACAATATTCCAAACAACTCCTTATTCCATGTTAACATCCAACACAATTAACATCAGTTTCATTCTATAACCCAAGTTAACATGTCAACACATTTATTAGGGATCTATGTCATAACAAGTCAATTCTACACTTATCATTTCAATTTCCATGTTCAAAAAGTGGCACACCCCCAATGGGTGGCCCTCGACCTGGCCAAATCATCCTTAACACATCCCACAAGGATCATGAGGGGTTCAATTAAACATTTACCCAAACAATTCTTCATTTCTTACAAGGAAAATCAAAGGGAAACACAACCACACCAAAGCATGTCCATAAATACATAAATAACAAACAATACTATGGGATATAACTTATAGACCACCAACCTCTATTATGAAGACAACTGCATACTCAACCTTATCCCTTGACTCAGATTTAAAAACCCTTTGAATCCCCAACCTAAGATCCACTAGAAAATAGGTTTTTAGGAATTCAAAATAAGAATAGAAACCACAGAAAAACCTAATACAAAAAGGGGAAGGTGTAGGAGTTTTAGACTCACATGGATCTTCTATTTTCAACTAATGTTGCTCCAAATGGCCTAGAAATGAGGGAGATTGATCCTTGGTAAGCTTGGGGAATTTTGGTTCATCCCTAGGGTTTCAAGAGGAGGAATGGAGAAAAATAATAAGTTAGATCACTTAAGGTCCAAGAGGTAAAATGGTAAAATCACACTTTTTAAGGGGCACATGGTTGGCCAAACCATGCGCCACCATCTGCCCAAGAGGTGGCTAGGAAACACTATTACCTAGGAATCCCACACTGTTTGACAAACCATGCATAGACCATATGGAATGGATCTATCCAACCCTACATGTTTTTCCTTCCCCCTTACATGGTTTTTTCAAACCATGCACACCTCCTCTATACATGGATAGTTTGGGATCACAGTTACCACTAACCCTATGCCAACTATGAAACATACAATGGATGACTATTTTTCTTTTCTTTCATGTCATGAACCCCAGGAACACCCTTGAGACTCCTTATACATTTGAAAAACATTCCTTTAACCAAAATAAAGATACTTAAACCAAAACATAAACAATAATGTACCTTATGAATGTTTAGGATCTTATATATTATGCTTTGGAGAATCCTTATTTATTGAAAATTTGCAATAACAATGTCATTAGAAGGTGTATCCCTGAAGTGAAAATGAACTCTATACTTTCTATTTTACATAAAATTTCATGTGGAGGCTATTTTAAACCTTAAAGAACCACTTTAAGTTTTTTGGAAGTTGGATTTTTTTGGCCCTCAATTTTTAAAAATTCAAATGATTTTTGAAAAAAAAAATCCCATCTTCCATTTTACTAGTGGAAATTACAAAATACACGAGATACCCCAAAACCCTTTTATTATTTGTGATATATTCAATGTATAGGGAATAGAATTCATGGTCCCATTTCCTATGTCATTTATATTTTCCTACAATTTTTTAGTAGTGTACTATGTTTCTAATTAGATTAAAGTAAGATCTACTCGAACTGATGATTCAAAGACAGTGAAAACATTTCTAAAATCAAACATGTTTTGTAGGTTTGGAATACTTAGAGCTATAATCGATAACCAAGGAACCTAATTATACAATAAGAATATAGTGACCCACATGAATAAATATAGAGTGCACCATAAAACATCCACTTCCTACCACCCATAGAAAAATGGGATGGTTGTAGTGTCCAACCGAGAATACAAAATACTTTTAGAGAAAATAGTACAACCCAATTGTAAAAACTAGAGTTAGAAATTAGAAGATACATTATGGGATTATATAACTACCTAAAATACCACTTTAGGTATGTTTCCCTACATAATGTTTTATAGAGAACATTATCAATTATCTATTAAGCTACAACATAAAGCCCACTAGGATGTAAAAAGAGTGAACCTAGATTTTGGAAAGGTTGTAGAATAAAGGAAGATATAGATAATGGATCTCGAGAAGATAATAAGGTAATCATATGATAACTCACTGATGTACAGGGAGAAAAATAAATTCACTCATGATAAATTGATCTAGAAAATATAATTCCAAGTTGGCGACAAAGTGTTGCTATTTTCTTCAAGGATGAAGCTCTTCCTTCATAAGCTTCGTTCCAAGTGGACTAGGCCATACATAGTAACTAATATGATTCATTTCGGTGTATTTTGGATTCATGGATAAGGTTAAAAGCATCTATTCAAGGTTAATGTTCAATAATTGAAGAACTATCGATAGGATTTTTGTAAAGAACCTGTAGAGGATTCTAGAATCCTCCCTATTGCTGTTAAATAGAGAACTATTAGGTTTTCTCTTTCCCTCATGATTGTATTGGATTCCTAATTTATTTTGAATGGTTTTTCTTGAGAAAGTAAATTCTAGAATTAAATTTGAAGTATTTTTGAAAAAACTGTGTGGGAGAAGGAAAAAGTAGTTTTAGAATGTAAATACTATTTTTCTATTCTATAAAAAAAATCTAAATCTTTTTTTAAGAGTTTTAAAATAGTTTTGATAGGTTTTTTATATTTTAAATAAATAAATTGATGATAAATTAAAAAAATAGGGAGTATGAGAGAGAGAAAGAGATAGGAAATTAAACTTTAATGTGAAATGCCTAATTAAAGTACCATGCTACATTTGAGTGACTCATTGAATCTAAAATTACTGAATGTGAATGATTTCTAAGTGAACATAACATCTGTTATATATATGGAAATTCTTTTTAAAGACTAAGGAAATAAAGTAAAAATGAAAAGATCATTATGGAATCAAAATTATAACACCTGGTCACTGGAATTTCAAAACCAATCTCGAGTGACCAAACCTTTGTGATTAAATAACAACTCAGTGATCCTCCCTAAAAGAAATTCATACAAGTCCTTTAAACCTAGATTAAAATGGGCAATTAGTGTCCCATAATGAATTTATGTGATAACTTCACTGGGTGTGTGAGTATCCCTCTTTAAATATTAAAATAATTTCTTTTTCATAGTGCCATGCACATACATGAATGGAAAAAATTAAAAAAAATAAAGTTCCCAAATATCAAAAATGAATTCATTTAGGTGAGGGGAATTTTGAACCCATAAATGGGTAACTGATATATAATATTTTCATTTAAGAAGTATTAATGATGTATAAAATTGATCTATGGTTTAGGAAGCTTTGGATAAAAGGATATATGGAGGTCCTACTTGTTAAAAATTTTATTCTATTTAAATCTATCTAATTCACCAGTGGAACTGGAATCTGAAGGTGAATGAAATTAAAACAGTGTGTGAAAGTCACATAGGATACATGACCATTTAGTGGAAGAATTATTTGTTGTTATTCAATTCTATATGATTATTTTAATTTAGGAAATAAAATAAATATTTTCTTAAGTCAATTTTAAAATTTCTCGATAGTTTAATAGTTCGAATGTGGGGGAGTGATATAATAATAAATTTTGAAAAAAATGTTATTAATTAAAAATACCCCTAAATTTATTTAGAATATCAAGAAACTGATGATTTTTTTTATGACTAGGTGAACTAAAAAAATAATTTTTAACATGGATTAAATACTATATTTTAGTGAATTATTCATTTTTTAGGTAAATTTTAAATCCAAAAATGAATTTTGAAATTTGAAATTATAATTGTATTTATTTAAGGGATTTATTTGTGAAATTTAATTACTTCATTAATTTTTCAAATCTATAAATTCAAATTGAAAATTTTATAAAAAGTTTCGATTTAAAATTGTGAAGTTTTCAATCTTGGATCTTTGAATGTGATTTGAAATGATTCATTGGAAATTAATTGTGCTTTTGGAAAAAATTTATTTGAATTGGTTTATTTAAATTCATCTAAAATTTAATTATGGATTTGAATTATGAAAGACATTAAATTTTGAGTTTCATCATTTTATTATTTTTGAATTTAATTTGAAAATGTCTATACTTAATATATATATATATATATATATATATATTATTTTTTGAATTGGTAAAATTTATATAACTATTCATGTTCCACCACCATCTTGCTACTATCGACTTACTACCACTGTGTGTGTTTAATTATGTCATTGCATTTATGTATTGCAATCATATGATTTAAATTTGTTATTTTTCATGGTTTTTTTGGGTTCTGCATGGGATTCGGGATGTGGAATCTTTTTATTGGATGACTATTTTATTTCTTTTAATCTAGTTTATTTGTATCCCATATACATGTTTTCCTTACCTGATTAGTAGCACTTGATGTGGACCATTGATAACCCATGATCAAATGGGCCAGGATTGATCTCTGTGGGTTTCTTTGTTTGGAATTGATCTGTTGTTCTTTTGGATACTCCACTCGAGTTTCACCACTTGTCATGTGTGATGTATTACATGTGGTTTCACGAACCGTCGCGATGATCTGATCCATCCACGCAAATTATATCTCATGGCTCCTACTGAATTTTTTGATGGTTCCTCTGGTGTCTATTGATTGTACTGCCCTAAGTGATCTTCTCTTTTTTGTGATGTTTGGTTTTCTATCTAGTTTGGTGGATACTCTTGGTGGGCGAAGTGATGCACCAGCTCCGTGTAGAAGGAAAGTGACTATCTATGAGATCTCGACCAATCGAACTCCCCTTTACTGCTTTACATGACACCTCCTACAACTGGAGTCCTTCTCTAGTAGAGACTCAAGGGGGATCTTCTTGGTTATGGGTATTCGGATGACTACACATCAAGTTGTAACAGTTTTGACATTCTTTCTATCATAACCAGGATCTGGTTTGTTGTTATTGGCTTTGTAGTGACTTGCCTTTTCTTCATCATGTATATTGTTATATCCTTCTTGTGTGTGTGTGTGCATGAGTCCATCCAAGAGTGGATGAGGCTAAATCTACGTGACGGGGTTGACCACTACCACCTAGTTCATCAATCTTGAACTCTTCATATAGTCTCGGTGGTCCTTTTAATTTCTTAATTCGAGTCTGTATCTGTTCTTGATTTATTTTATTTCATCTTAATAGAATTATTTCCATGGTGGTGTTCTCTCCATTCACATAGGTCCCCTTGGTACCGAAGCACATTACATCCATTTTCCTATTTATCTTCTTGCACCAACTATTTATCTTGTTCCAATTTCTTGATTGTGATTATCATTATCAATCCAATTCATCTATAATCAATCTGTTAATTGAACTCATTGATCTATTCACCATTAAACACAATAGTGGATCTTGGATTATTTAGTTTTTAAGTAATTATCCATAATAAGTGGTATTAGAGCCTACTGTTTCATTTCTATGTGTTCAACTAAGTTTGATATTGATAATTTTGATGGTGAGAACGATTTTAATCTCTGGAGAATTAAGATGACAACCTTGTTAGATCATAATGAACTAATTTATTCCCTTGCTGGCTCTAGGAATAAAGTCACCACTATTTCCCCTGATGGGAAGCCTGTTATCTCTTATATAGATATCCCTGAGGAGGCCCTTAGAAAATCTTGTAGTTTAATACTTTTATCTTTAGGTGACAAAGTTATAAGATAATTTTCATATGAGTCCCCTACTGCTGTCATATGGTCTAAATTGGAGTCCCTTTACATGACTAAATATCTTTTTGGTAGACTATATAAGAAAATGGGATTATATACATTCAAAATGCACCCTAGAATTGAATTCATGATACAAATTTATGAATTTAATAAAATATTGTTAGATCTAGATAAAATTGACATTAAATTGGATGACGAAGACCAAGCCATTATATTGTTAACATCATTATATGATTAATTTAACTTTGTTAAAGACTCTATGATGTATGGGAAAGACACATTAAATCTTGAAGAAGTAAAATCTACTTTTCTCTCTAAAGACCTTCAAAGGAAGGGTAGTGTGAAAACTGAAGTTGAGGGTTTAAATGTTAGGGAAAAAGGTGATTATAGAGGTTGAGTGAGTCAAGGGGTAGGAGAAAAGAGAGGGTTCAGTCTAGGAAATATAGAAGAACGTCTAAAGGAAAGGTAATAAAAAGTTTTCAATCTAAAAAACCTAGACATATTAAGAGGAACTTTCCTAATAGGAAGGGTGACTATAAAGATACCAATAATGATCATTCCCTAATAGTTGAAAAATAATCTGACACTACTGATGTGTTAAATGTTACTGACATATCCATATTAGATGAATTGATCCTGGATTTAGGATTCTCATTCCACATGTGCCCTAGGAAAGAATTCTTTACTAAGTTAAGGGATGTTAATTCTGGTGAGGTCTTTCTAAGGAATAATAGGAGCTGCCACATTATGGGAATAAGCTCATTTTTTCATGAGCTTCATAATGGGTTCATTAAATCTCTTTGGGAAGTTAGGTGGGTAATTGAGTTGAAAATAAACCCAATATCCCTATTAATCCTTAAACATAAAGGGTACGACTTAAAATGTGGATTTGGAAGCCTTAGAGTTTCCTGAGGATCCCTCACAATTATGAAAGGAACACTTCAGAATGGCCTATATGTGTTGGATGGTAAGGTGTATAGAAGTCAGTTGAATGCCTCTTCTCATTCAGAAATTGATTCCACTACATTATGGCATAGGAGACTAAGGAATTTTAGTGCCAAGGGTCTTAGTGATCTTAAAAGGTAGGGACTTCTAAGTAACATCACTCCAAGAACTCTCCCCTATTCTGAAGACTATGTATATGGGAATTCTAGGAGAGTCAGTTTCATTAGGTCCATGTATAAGGCTAAAGAACCTCTTGAATGTGTACATTCTAATTTGTGGGGTCCTTTTAGGGTCACCTCCCATGGTGGAGGCTTATACTTTTTGACTTTTATTGATGAATTCTCTTGGAGAGTATGGATTGATATACTCAAGGACAAGTGTGATACCTTTTAGACTTTTAAGAAATGGAAAGATATTGTGGAGAGTGAGAGAAAAATGAAGATAAAATATTTAAGGATTGATAATGGTTTAGAATATCTATCCATTCAATTCATTGAATATTGTGAATATGAATGAATAAAAAGATATTGAACTATTCTGGAAACCCCACAACAGAATGGTTTAGCAGAGAGAATGAATGGGACTGTCCTTGAGAGGGTAAGGTGTATGTTGTGTCACTCAAAATTCTCCAGTTCCTTTTGGTCCGAGGCTACTTCAACATCAGTGTACCTCATTAATAGTTTCCCATCTTCTACCAACTCCTTTAAGACACTTAAAGAACTTTGGAAAGGTACACCCCCAAATATTTATCACCTTAGAATTTTTGGATCCATAGCTTATGCACATTCATGTAATGATAATATAGATCCTAGGGAAATTAAGTGTATATTCATGGGATATCCAGAGGGTGTTAAAGGGTATTTTTTATGGGAAGACAAACCAGGTTACCAGAAATGCATCGTTAGCTGGGATGTGGTCTTCCATGAATCTGGTGTGTCCAATCGTAAAGAACCCGAACCTGTTTCAACTTATGATGAGGTTTCAGGACCCCCAAGGGTCCTAACACCTTTAGGTGTTGAAGTCCCTTTAAGATATGGTGACCAAACCCAGTTTAGTGTTGGTCCTAATCCTTATGATGCCCAAGCCCAACCTGAATCTGATTCTAGTTCAGAGTTAGAACTTGAGGTCCAGTAATATGATGATTTGAGACACTATTAGCTCACATGAGATAGATAAAGGAGATTTATTAGACCTCCAACCCTCTTAAACTAAGAATACATTACTTACTATGCTTTTAATGAAGCTCGGGACTTGTTTAATGATAAGACTCAAACCTATAACCAAGCCATTAAGTCCAAATAATCCAGTAGCTGGATGAGAGCAATGCAAGAGAAGATTAATTCGCTTCTTAAGAACAATACTTGGGTTGTTGTTCCCAAACCTAATAACAAAAAAGTTATAGGTTCTATATGGATTTATAAGAAGAAGATTAAAACAGTGTAGGAGAAACTAAAATCAAATTTAAAGACTACATGGTAGCCAAAGGCTTCCTTCAATGTGATGGTATTGATTATAGTGAAAATTTTTCTCCTATTGTTATGCATTCATCCATTAGAATTCTGCTTTCATTTTCTACCAAATTTGATTTTCATGTTGAACATCTTGATTTAAAAACTGATTTTTACATGGTAGACTTAATGAAACAATTTATATGACTCCTCCTGGAGTATTTCCAAAACTTTTTAAACCTAATCATGTTTTTCTTTTACAGAATTCCTTGTATGGGCTTAAGTAGTCTTCCATAAAATGGTATAAAAGGTTTGATTCCTTTATAATTGAGAATCAATTTTCTAGAAGAAGATTTGATGCATGTGTGTATTTTAAGACTGTTAAACATGAGTCTGTTTACCTTCTATTATATGTTGATGACATGATGTTAATATGAAAAAACATGATAACTATAAGCTCTATAAATCTAGAGTTGAATAGTTCCTTTGAAATGAAATACTTAGGCCATGCAAATCAAATCCTTGATATGGACATAATTAGGGATAGGAAGGATATAACCTTGTACTTATCCCAATTTTCTTATGTTGGAAAGGTATTAAAGAGACACCTGTTTGAGAACATAAAACTTGTAAACATTCCATTAGGAAAACATTTTAAACTATCCTTGAGTCAATCCCTTAGGAATGAAGATGAAACTTCCTTTATGAATAAGATTCCATATGAAAATGTTGTAGGAAGGCTTATGTATGCCATGGTCTATTCTAGGCCAGATATAGTCTTTGTTTCTTATACACTGAGCAGGTTTATGGGGAAACCTGGTAAGGCTCATTTAAATGATTTAAAATGGTTATTAAGGTATATTTATATGCTTGAAAAATTATGCATTTAATATGGCTTGAAGAGTAGTTTTAATGATGATATTATTGGCTTTGTTGATTCTTATTATGCTACAAATATTGACACCCAGAAGTCTATCACTGATTTTGTTTTCCATGAATATGGAGGACTGGTCTCCGGGAAATGAAACATACAATCAGTGGTTACACTTTCCACTACCGAGGCATAGTACATTTCCTTAACATAAGCTATTAAAAAATCCATTTGGCTTAAAGGTTTGATTTATAAGTTGTCACTATCTTCTGATAGCATAATAGTTCAGTGTGATATCCAATCAGCCTTGCATCTATATAAAAATTATGTATTCCATGGTGGATCGAAGCACATAGACATTAGGTTAAATTTTGTTAGGGATATTATAGAATATGGTAAAGTGAGTGTCACAAAGATACCCACTAATGATAGCCTGGATGATAGTTTGACTAAGGCTGTTTTGTTATCTAAATTCATGCATTGTCTTAAGTTTATGAATTTAGTCCCAATTCTATAATGTAGGTTTCAAGAACACCATCATTGAATTTATTTGACCGTAAGGTGGAGATTTGTTGAATTATATCCTTTCATTTCTGTATTGCAATCATATTATTTCAATTTGTTATTTTTCATGGTTTGCATGGCTTCTGCGTGGGATTTGAGACGTAGCATCTGTTTATTGGATGACCATTTTATTTATTTTTATCCAATTTATTTGTATCCCATACACATTTCTTCATTACCTGATTAGTGGTTCTTGATGTGGACCATTAATAAGTCATGATTTAATGGGCCATGATTTATCTCTGTGTGTTTCTTTGGCTGCCTTGATTTGTCGCAATTCTGGATACTCCACTCAAGTTGCGCCACTTGTACTTTTCACTGTATTAACTATGGTTTCATGAACCGTCATGACAATCTAATCTGTCTACATAGATTCCATCTTGTGCCTCCTCCTGACTTTCCTGCTGGTTCCTCTAGCGCCCATTAATTGTACTACTTCGGGATATCTTCTCTTTTTAGTGAAGTTTGGTTTTCTCTCTAGTTCTTCGGAGACTCTCGGTAGGCGAAGTGCTGCACCAACTCCATGTAGAAGGAAAGTAACTATCTAAGAGATCCTGGCCACCCACACACTCCTCTATACTAATGTATGTTCCACCTCCTATAAGTAGAGTCCTTATCCAGTGGAGACTCAGTGGGGATCATCTTGTTTCTGGGTATTCGGATGATTATGCCTCAAGTGGTAGAAGTTTTGAAATTATTTCCGTCGTAACCAATATCGGGTTTTCAGTTCTTATCTCTAAAGCGACTTACCTTTTATTCATCACGTATGTTGTTATATCCTGCTTGTGTCTGTTCCTGAGTTCATCTAGGAGTGGATGGGGCTGACTCTACGTGACAGGGTTATCCACTTCTACCTAGTTCAACAAGCTTTTCCTCCTCAGATGGTATATATATTCCTTTTAATTTCTACATTTGAGTCTGTATCTGTTCTTACTTTCATTTCTTGAATCTTAATAGAATTCTTACCCTAGTGGTGTTATTTTAGTGCACGTAGGTCCCCTTAGGGCTAAAGCACGTTACATCTTTTGTCCTCTTTATCTTCCTACACCAGTTGTTTATCTTATTCCAATTTCTTTATTGTTATTATCATTCTCGATCCAATTAATCTATAATTAATCTGTTCATTAAACACAATAGTGGATCTTGGATTATTTTGGGTTTAAGTAATTGTCCCCAACAATTCATACTACCATTAGAAGTCTCTCGCTACCACCAACCGATAACGGTGCCTATTACCATTATAGAAATTTCTTCCTACCGTTATAAGAACAAAAAATACTACCATATATATTTTTTCTATTGCTGCAATCAGCAGCTTGCGAGTTCCATGCTTCTGCTACCTCCACTGAGCCTAATTCCATTGTAAAAACAAAACCCATACTACCATTCATGGTACAATAAGAAGACACTTCTACCACTAGTAGATATAATCTTCTACCATTCCCTTTCTCCTATAACCTTTCTACCATGGAGTACCCACGGTACCAACACCCACAGTTCCACTACTTCCATCTCCACTGAATCTAATCGCAGCTTCCATTTGAATAATTGCATTCATCCTATAAACTTAGATCCTCAATACCTATAGAATATCATGATCCATTTTTGAAGGAAAGAACTACGATGAAGGACTGATTTCATGCCAGATGAACCCCTACATCACCCTTAGTGGAGAAGATGTTGCGCCTCCCATGATCACCACTGGTGCTAGACCTCCTAAAGAACTAGGAGGACAAAAAGCTTGTAAAATGTTGTGAAATTGTATATTTAATTTCATGTTTTGGAATTTCATATTAAAATTTGTCTTTTAATATCATTCCATTTAAATTTAAATTCACCCATGATTTATGTTTAATGTATATATGATGGATAAATATGCACATTGGTGTTGCTGTTTGAGATACCTGTTGGCTATCCGGTTTTCTACTGCCTTTATTATTTTAGACCATTGATCCTTGCACCACACTTTTAATCATGGAGATCCATTTCTCTATGTTGTTTCACATTTTATTTGTTTGTTAGTTCTTGTCTTAGATCTATGTCACCCATGGATTGGGGGTGCGGTTATTGGGAGCAGGCGTGAGTAGGGGGTTCATCACCCCTGCCCCCCATTATTTCCCTAGACACATGGTGACTCTTGGATTATCAGCTCCTTCGGCATGGTGTGTTTTCAAGAGATTCCCTCAAGCCCTAGTGTTCCCAACGATGGTGGTGTGACACATCTAGTGAATTTTGACAATGGCTTCCTTCAGCTTCAACCAACCAGATCTAGCTGTTTCTGATCTGGCGGCCTTTCGGTCACGACAAGTCTTGATCCGGTTTCTTTGAAGAGGTGTCGATGCACAACATAGTTCTATATGTACGATGAGAACTATTCAAGCGATGAATTCCATGGGGCTTCCCAATCCCCTTCGGCTTTTAAGAGATCAGGACCATCAAACAGTTTCATCCAACATTGTAAGTTTATATTGCGGTTTCAATTTTCATTCAAAATTTGTAATTCTTGCTTGATTTTTGTTCGTTTTTTTCTTGATGGTTTGATTGCATTGTATTGTTCTAGGTTTTATTTTGAGATTATTAAAACTGTGTGGGTAGGGGTGGTGTTCTTTCCGTGCATTAGGTCCCAGTGGGACCGAAACACGTTAAATTCTTGTGTTCCCTTTACTATTTCTTTACTTTTTAATTTAGTTTTGGTTCCTGAAATATCGAAATTACACTACCAAGTCAATATAGAATTATTATGGTTTGGTTTTTTCATTCCTTTTACCCAACATACCACAAAAAGTGATATTAGATCCTTTCTAGTTGCTGTGTTGTTTTGATTTCGACAATCTGCTTGCTTTCCCTTTGGATTTTAGTTTATTTTGAACTGTTTTGCGTTGCTGCATTCTGTTTACATCCCTATTACAATTTCTGTTTCCAGTTAGCTGATCCTACTTATATTTCTGTCAAACTTCCTTGTTGTATTCTGTTTAAAATTAATGTTAGTTTGTGTAGAGTTTATTAATTTGTGTATTTCTTCCATTTTATTTTCATCCATATTTCTATTTAATTCTGCCTCTTTAAATTGATTTTTATTTGTTAATAGAAACCATTGTATTCATTGAAATCCTTTGATTTTCATATCTCATGGTACACGTTTACCCAATGATATTGGTTGGTTCTTAGGGACGTATGCCTAACATTTTCCCCAACCACTCGTCTAGATAAACATGACTACAATGCGATACCAAATTAAGAAATTCGATGGAGATAGTGATTTCAATTTATGGAGAATTAAAATGAGATCCTTGATCATTAAAAAAGGCTTAATTGATTCCATATGTGGGACCAATAAATCTGTTATGACTATTAATCAAACTGGTCAAACCGTAGTAGAATACCAAGAAGTTCCCCTTGATGTGCTTGTTAAGGCCCATATCTCACTTTTTCTTTACCTAGGAGATAAGGTCCTTAGAGAAGTTTCCTTTGAGTCCACTATTTCTATAATTTGGTTGAAATTAGAGAATTTGTATATTACTGCTTCATTATTTGTTAGACTGTATAAAAAACTTCGCATGTTTACTTTTAAGATAAAACCTGGTAGCTCTATCAAATCCCATTTTGAAGAGTTTAATAAAATCATGCTAGATATTGACAATATAAATGTAGCAGTTGATGAAGTGGATCAGGCAATGATCCTCTTAATTTCTCTTGACAATGATTATAGTTCCTTGGTAGAGACTATGGTGTATGGTAGGGACTCGCTGACCCTAAAAGCGGTTAATTCGGTTCTTCTTTCAAAATATTTACAGGATAAGAATGGGTTACAATCACAGGTAGAGGGACTCAATGCTATGGGTAGAACCAATGATAAGGGATAAGGGAAAAGCAGTGATAAGGGTAAAAAGAAAGGTGCAGGGCAGTTTAGGACATTTATGTGATATCCGTGTGGGAAACCATGACACTTTAAAAGGGATTGTCCTAAAAGGAATGGTTCAAGGGGTGATGGGGCTCAATCTAATGTAGTTGAGCCTGGTTTTGATGATGTCGTTGTTCGGTATTGTGTCTAGTGTCCTATTGGGTGGAAGAGTTGTGGGTCTAACTCTAAGTTTGTTTCCTTCTTTGTGTCCTAAGTGTGTTAGGCTTCTCAGGAGGTATCCTGGTGTGAGGACAGTATAGTGTTGGGTAGTGGTTAAGAGAAGCATATCATGGGAGGTGTTTGGATGTTCACTAGACTTCATGATGGGGGGTGATGCTGACATCTATTTTTCAACATTATATGGGTACCTGGGAATAAGGTGCTTGATGTCATGGGTGGGATATACTAGGATGGTTTTTCCTTAGGTTGGTAGTAGGCTTCCCTTGCTTGCTGGGTATTTTTCTTCATGGTTACAAGTTGGCTCTAGGATCAGGCTTGTATGGGTTATACAATAGTTGAGGTTAGGATGTGTCTTCCCATGTTGCATGGTTCTAGGAAGTGTCTTCTCCTTAGGTGGAGAGTCTTCTGGGTCTTTCATAGATCTAGGTGGAGTGATTTTTTTCTTTCTCTGAGTCTTGTGCTATGTTTTCTTGTTTTCTTTCATTTGCATGAGCTGTTTTATTTTCTACTACTTCTTGCATATAAATAGTTGAGTTTATGTTAATACTTTGTATTGCTGTTATACTTTAAGGATTGGTAATGCTGTGTTTTTTTCTTGTGTGTAGGTACTAGTTTTCATTATGGTACTTTCTCGATGGTATGATCTCAGTAATTGGCTCAAGTAAGTGCAGATATGCATTTTGTTTATGTTTAGAGGGTTTATTTCTAAGAATGTTTAAGTAGTAGTTTAGATTGAATTGATGAGGGAATATGTGTATCACATTGATACACATGTTGGACATAAGTAGTGAATAGTTTTACCAGCACCATTTATTGTAGTTTTTTTGTTTTTCATAGGATGTTTAACATGATTTACTGATTTAATTAATAGGATAGGTGCATGAACATCACAAAATTAATTGAAAATGGTGGAGATTTGTGAAATTGTATATTTAATTTCACGTTTTGGATTTTAATATTAAAATTTGTATTTTAATCTCTTTCCATTTAAATTTAAATTCACCCATTATTTATGTTTAATGTATATATGCTGGATAAATATGAACGTTGGGGAAACTGTTTGAGAAACTAGCTGGCTATCCAGTTTTCTACTACCTCCTTTGTTTTAGACCGCTGATTTTTGAACCACCCTTTTAATCTTGGCCATCCATTTCTCTATGTTTTTTTACATTTTGTTTGGCTGTTCATTCTTGTCTTGGATCTCTAGAACCCACGGATTAGGGGTGTGGTTATTGGGAGCATACATGCACAGGGGGTTCATTACCCCCATGTTGTTTCCCTAGACACATGGTGACTTCTGGCTTATCAGTTACTTCAACATGGTGTGTTTTCAAGAGATGCCCTCAAGCCCTATCATTCATGACGATGATGGTGTGATGCATCTGGTGGAGTTTGACAATGAATTACTTTGGCTTCGACGAACCAGATCTAGAAGTTTCTGATCCAGTGGCCTTTTAGTCACGACAAGTCTTGATCTGGTTTCTTTGACGAGGTTCCACTGCGTTACATCATTCTATATGGGCGACAAGGACTAGCTGAGCGATGACATCCATGGGGATGTGCAATTCACTTCAACTTTGAAGAGATCATAACCTCGAAATAGTTTCTTCTGGCATTGTAAGTTTGTATTTCATTTTTAATTTTCATTCAAAATCTATAATTCTTTCTTGATTTCTATTCTATTTTTTTCCTTGTTGGTTTGATTGGGTTTTATTTTTCTGGGTTTTCTTTTGATATTAATAAAACTGTGTGTGTGGGGGTGTTGTTCTTGTCATGCAGTAGGTCCTAGTAGGACCAAAGCACATTAAATTCTTGTGTTTCTGTACTTTTCAATTCGGTTCTAGTTCCTGTAATATCGAAATTACACTATCAGGTCGATCTTGAATTATTATGGTTTAGTTTTTTCATCAACATACCACAAAAAAAATCTTTGCATCAGAACTGGATGAATCCACTCATGTTTTCTCTAAATACGAGCCACTGGTTCCCTTTGTATCTCATGCATACCACCTGATGACACTGATCTTTCCACCTGTTATGGCCTGGGAAGAAGAACGTGACCAAGCCCCCTATTGAAGATTCCACTGATCTCTACCACTTTTGAGTGTCTAATAGAGAATATTCCAAGCTATTTCACCTCCAGTGGAAGGAAGGAGATCCATTGATGTTGACTGATGAATGAAGACACTAAACAAAGAACCTAATGGCTAGCGTCATGTGTAAAAATAGGACCATTGAGCTGCGCGAGTCTGAACCAGAAGAACCCATGCCTTCTTAAGTTAAAGAGGACCAGAGCTCACTAGAGAAGAAATTTGAAGTCACATTGCCCATAGAAGTTCTAATAAGTTGATTCATGCCAACACCATAAGAAACTAGACCCAAATCTGTACGTATTGTTTGATTCATAGAATACTGATGGCTAATATTCTTATGAACCTCCCAATTATTACTTGAGATTCACTGACCGAGCTTGAAGGAAATCTGAAATTGTAATCATTTTTGTGTTTTTTTATATTTTTTATTATTTAACAAGTTTGGTGGGGCCATAGGACCATCTCCATGCATCAGTTGTAGGTCCACAAGAGATCACTCACAAGATTATCATTTAAATTCCCCCAACAAATTTGATCCATCCTAGAACTCTATTCAACACTCAAATCCACTACATCGAGAATCCCTTAACTAGCCAAGTGCGTAGAATGCACTGAATTGTTCAATCATAGTAACCCCTCCTTGTATTTTCCCAGTGTATCACAGACTTCTATCATCATTTCATGTTAGAAGAAACATCAACCTCCAGACTCCATGTACATTCTTGATTGAGTTCACAAACCCATGGATGAGGTTTCTTGACAAGGAAAATTTGAATCCAAGATGAATTATTGAAGATCAAAGGATTTAGAGGACCTAATAGGAAGAGACCAAAATGGAGACCCAAATAAAGTGTTAAATCCTGAAATCAGTCCCATATTTAAGTACGTTAGTGTTCAATTCTACTCAAGCCCAGATTTCTGGACCAATTTCTAGTACTTACATCTCCTTAGGAGAGCACAAAATAGAGCATGACTTTTATAGCTACCACAATGCACCAAATCACTTGTTTGGGGGATATTTATATAGAAGTCCAAGCTCAATCATGGGAATAATTTTTGAGATGTAATGATCAGAAATGATACCCTCAACTGAATCCATCCATGCCCTAGATACATGACGCATGTCAAGATCGTTCAATGAAGTAGAAATTACTTCTTGAAGTTAAAATTGAATAACATTCATGAAGAACTTTAAGAAATCTATTCCACTCACATGGAGAAGTTTGAAGCACCCAAGGATACCCTGAGCACTCTTCTTTAAAAAAACACTATTCATGGTGCTAAGGATGTATGCACATGCTCGCTCGCTATCATATGTTGTCTTCTACTGTCACTCACTGCTCATTGTTGTTTCTAGTTTTACCTTTATTTTTCATTGTAATAACTCCAGTGATGACACACTAGGCCAATAGTGGTCAAGCCAATGAGATCTCTCCCACCCCTATAATGAATTATGGTTTTTAATAAATGATGCTTATTTATTTAATTCTCTTGATTTATTTGGATACATAGATTTTGGAGATTCTCATTTGTATCCACATTTAAATATTTCTTTCCACTTTTAATTCTGCAAATATGGACTTTAAAATCCCTATAAAAGAGCAGTTAATTTGCTAAAAAAGTGTTGTTAATATCAGTAAAGATAATGGGGGGTCCCTTTTATCAGCACTCAAAAAAGAGATGATAAAGGCCCCTTTTATCAGCACAAAAAAAGCACTGATAAAAGGGTTATTTATCAGTGCTTTTTTTAGTGTAGATAAAAGACAAAAAAAATTAAAAAAATATTTGAATTGGAGCCACCATTTAACAGTGCTTGACCCTCCCTTTAACAGTGCTAGCCCCCACCTACACCAACCTGCTCCCCCACCACCCCCCCCCCCCCTTTAACAGCACTATCCCCCCACCCTGTACCCGCCCACACGCTAACCCCCTGCACCTGCCTGCGTGCAATTGCCTCCCCCAGAATTCGAACTCGAGACCACTCCCATGTGCGCCTGGACCCTTTACCACTCCCCTATGTTGCTTTGTTATCCATTTAATGATATATCTATATATCTATATATTTACTTATATTTATTCTTAAATTAATATATATTTATATCTATTTATTTATATATATATATTTAGTAATATTTTTTTATCTTTATATTTATTCATATATTAATATATATTTACAAGATCAGTTTTAAATACATTCATAAAATATAATTTTACGTGTGTGTTTATAAATAAATAAATACACACATATATACAACATGCATACAACATACATACACTTGTATATATTTTATATATGTGTGTGTATCTGTAAGTATAATTATACATATTTATATATATTTACATATATTATATATTCATATGTACATTCATATGTGAGAATATATAGATAATATATATCAGTTTGTTAATACAGACACATACTAATACACACGCACACACATTACATAGGTATATAAATATGCATATACTTGTATTTTAAATAAAATGGTTATTATAAGTTTTATATATTGAGAAATATACTTTATATGTAAATATATTTAAATATTTATATATAAAATTAAATTTTTATGTGTGAATATATTAAAAATATGTATATATTGTTATATATTTGATTATAAATAACA
Source organism: Viscum album (assembly GCA_963277665.1). Lineage (NCBI taxonomy): Eukaryota > Viridiplantae > Streptophyta > Magnoliopsida > Santalales > Viscaceae > Viscum > Viscum album. The sequence goes on from OY728140.1 coordinate 73,620,927, forward strand.
TTACATTGTGAAAAATGATAAAATTTCAAAGTCATAATATCAATATGAATATAATACCTCAGAATAAATTCAGTTCCTATTGAAAAAGGGAAAAAAGACCCCCTGAAACGAGCCTAAATTCCATCAAAAGTTGAAATGTTTGGGTATCCTGGCTAAAAACTCGGTTTTGGAGACCTTATGAGCTTTTTTGGCCTCTAAAAATGCAATATAAGGTTCCCTTGTGTCGTTAGTGCATAGAGCTCATCGCAGGCTTTGATTTGATATACTGTAAAGCTCAAACGGACACCCAGATCAACATTTATGGTTGTTTGAAGTTTGAGTTATGTTTTCAACTTATTTTAGATCTTTTATTAAATTTTTTATTTTTTGTTTCTTCAAATTGTTATTAAATTATTATTAGTCGATGATAATTAGAAAATTATTATCTAATAATATTTTTTAAAATATTTTAAATCCATTTTCACTAAATTTCTTATATATTAAATGTAAATGTCTATTTATACTTATCTAAAACATATTTAAAAAATATATATTATATTTATATAAATATGAATATATTTATATATTAATATATTATTTTTAATTATTTTTTTGAAATATACCATTTAACATCGCTAGTAAAAAAATCACTAATAAAGAACCTCATTTATCAGCGCTAATAAAAAAAGTGATGATAAAGGGGCCCCTATAACAGCGCTAAAAAAGCAATGATAAAGGGGTCCCCTTAAACAGTGTTAAAGAAAATAACTGATAAAGAGGGTAACTTTATCAATGATAAGAAAAGAACTGATAAATGGGTACTTTTAATAGTGTTTTTTAGCACTGTTAAAAGTACCCTTTATCAGCACTTTTTTTAGCGTCATTAAAGGGCGGCACTGCAGAAACCCAAAATTGTGGTAGTGTTTCCATTTATTTCAAACATAGGCCACCTGGGAACTCCTTCGCTACTTATGATAGCTATTAGTGGGATGAACCAGGAGTGATTGGTGGTATCCAATCACTTGGAAAAGAGAGGACAGAGAATACAATGATTATTGTATTTTTTAATTCTAGACCAAAATTTCTAGTAAAGGATAATCAGGGGGATTTACATTGATTTGAGAATGATGGGGAAATGAAATTGAATAATGATTCATAGTTAAGTGAGGAAAATAATACAATATTATACCACTATATTCTAGAAATTGAATTTAAAATCAATCAATTGCATCCATTGTTTTCAAATTTCAAATCCATTAAACAAGATTTTAAAAAATATACACCACTATCTTTTCTAAATATAGCCTAAGGACAACTTTATTTCATTTTCCTTAAGTTCAAAATTTCTTTTTTGGGTTCCCCATGATAGGATAACATCAACAACATAGGAAATATTAATATATTTGATTATACAGATGAAAACTGTGCAAGTTGTGTTGATGAGAAAAGATCCACATTTGGTGAAGTTTTCTTCTTGGGAGAAAAATGTATGAGTTGGCATAAAAAGAAGAAAAATCAAGTGAATCTTAGAATGTTTTAATTTGAGTATGTTACTTGTAAAATATCAGGTTTTTGAGTCAAGTCAAAAACCTATCCCATTTTTAATTTTGAATTAGTGGTTATGCCATTCTCTTTTTCGTTGATCAAAAATCAATTTCGAGAGTTTGGTTACTTTTATATCCTATTTTTGGATGGTTTTAGATGCTTAGAGAGTTCCTAAGGGGTTTTCAAGGGCTTCAAGAGTGTTGGGACCCAAAAACCAAGTTTTGGGAAATTTAGGTCTGGGCACACGGTTTGGGGTAAACCATGTGGGCTCTCCCAGTTAATAGTGCGTCCTAGTTTTAAACTACTGCATGATTTGGGTTAATCATGCAGGGGAGGCGCACAACTATGTGATGTTATTTTTAGTTTTTGCAGATGGATTTTACATGATTTGTTTACGGTTAGGGAAAACCATGTGCAAGTAATGTTAGGGGTTCCTTTTGGATAGTACCTCAGCACTGTAGCACGCACAACTTGCGCACAATTTGTAAAAACTTAAAAGTTAACCATGATGACCTTTAAATAGGTGATTTTATGAAATTTACCATCCTCTATTATTAGGTTTTATCCTTTATTTCTCCTTCAAATCGCGCTTACTATAGAGGTCATGAATCGTTTCCTTCTTCCCTTGGTTTTGATCCCATCTCTTTTTCGATGCTCCATTTTCATATCCATCAGGTGTGTTGGAAATGCCTTTTTAAGGTTTACCATACCCATCCTTCTCTTCTCCTTTGTTTTCACCTCATGGAACTCTAAATCCATTTGATCTATTTCACCCTATTTTCAGGGATTTTTATGGAATCATTGATTTATTTTAAATTTCTTGTATTTAGAGGCTAATATAGGATGTGCCTATGTCTACGAGTCCATTGTAGGTGTTTCATACCCTTGTGTCTTCAAAGTTGTTTTGAGGGTGCGACTTTTAGCGCGCTATTGGGTAATTGAGTGATACCCATTTTAAATTTATTTCTTTATATAAAATTGATTGTGTGACCCTATGAGATTACATTGGGCATTCCCAAACCTTAATAACTCGTGTGAGGCTAGGTTAGAGTTTGTTTACCACCTTGAGTAGTTATTCCAGTGTGTTTTTTTTTTAATTTGAGTTGTTTTGTTTAATTGAAATGGTTCAATTCAATTACATTGAATTGTTTGTCTAATTAAAGTATTTTATATATATTTTGAAGGTTGGTTATTTGAATTGGAGTTAGTCAATTCAATTATATTGAATTTATATGTTCATTTAAATTGAACAATTCAATCATATCAAATTAAATTTCTTACTCAAAGTTAATTATTTATACATTATGGCTTGTGATAAGTTGTTGGGATCCTTGAGATCATGATGGGCTTGGCCTGAAGAATTGGGACGGCATGACCATCGGGTTTCAGGTGGCGTTGGTCATCTGGTTGGGCTTGGTCCGGGTTACTTCGGTGGTGTTGATCATCGATTGGGCATCATGGATGTCAAATTGAGGTGGCGAGGTTGTTAGGTTGGGGCATGAACAGTGATATTGGGAGCGACATGGTCATATAGGCATGAGGTGCGGGTTGGATGTGTATTAGGTATTATTTTGGTGATTTTTTCTTACCTTTGTTGGCCAACGTACCAATTAGAGTGATATGCACACTGGTTAACTCAGATGATGAGGTGATTTTGACTAGTCTTGTGGGTAGAGGCCCCTTCTAGTGTGCCTTAGGTATTGGTTTGGGGGTTCTTGTCATAGAAATCCATTGGTAAGGTGAGGATCTATTAAATGATATCATTGAGTCTATCAGTTGGGGGATGAGGCTCATCGTATTGAGGTTTTTGGGATTGGAATTATATTGGAGGATGGATTTTTTCATTCATCAGGATGTCGTGCTATGAGATGGTGGTGGTTTTTATTTGAGGATAGGTATCATTGTGCCTCCAGAAGTCTTTCTTTAAGCTGAAAGGTTATTTCGAGTATGGTTCTAAGGGACCAGATTCTATTTGTATGGGTATGCCTTTGGGACATCAGTGCTTTTGAGACACAAGGTGTCAAGAGGTACGTGGTGTCATGTTACTTGATTGAGGTGGAACCTTAGGGTTAACCTAGGCTATTGACATCAGAGGGATACCTTGGGATATGGTCCAAGGATCCTCACCTATTCAGTGATTCCAGCATTAGCCAGGGTAGATGATGAATTCATGATGGCTTTTGATCACTTTTGAAGTTTGTGTTTTCTTTACACATGTGTTGGTTTATTATTTTATAATATCACACCTTCTTAAACACTTATGTATGTTGGGTATGCACACTTGGGTGGTATCTTACTGAGACTTGTTTTCACACCCTATATGGGCCCTTCAGGATGTGTGTAGACTTTATGTTTATGCGTTTAAGTAAAGGAACATGCTCTAGAGTTGGTTCATAGTAGCGGTTTGGCATGGAATGTTGGAATAAGACCTTGAGGTCTTTCCTCAGCAGGTGTTTCAGTTTTGTTTAGTTTTCTATTTCAGCATGTTTTATATATATGTATTGTATTGTGGTCATCCATGGGAGACCCTCTTTTTTATATTGATATGTATGACCTATTTTGGGATGTATTCTTAGTTTTAGTTACTATAATTGGTATATTGGCATGTTTATTTGTTTCCTCTAATTCTGTTGTTATTTGTTCATCTATTTATTAATATAGACAATTATTCACCATTGGAGGGTCTGGTTCAAGTCTACTGAGTCTTAATTTTCCACTTCATTTTATATATTATCACTTATACCATTATTATATCATTTTCCTAGAGGGTATATCCTCCCCACTTTCCCTTTCTAAACCCACACGACTAGTTGAAATCCTTTGGAATTTGGGGAGGTACACTTAAGGCTGGTGGCACCAAGATCGATAGCACTATTCAGGAAGATAATCGGGTTGGGGACACTAGAAGCGGTATTAGAGCAGTTCTTGATAGGGATTTAGTAGCAGTGTAAGGTTGGATACTAATGAGACCGAGATTGATTTTTCTTTTCTTTTTTGTTGATCTTACTTTTTTGGATATGGTAGGGTGGAAATTAGAACATTTTCCGAACAAGATTCACAACTCATGCTTGGGTTCCTGTAGCCCCATGTATGAGGTAAAAACCAATTACCATGGGTGGGAAATTCCATTCTATTTTTCTCATTTTACGGTTTATTTGATTTCCACCTAAAGTGGATTATTTGAAATGTGGGTTTTTTAATGGTTTTTGATATGTGGTCCTTGACCTGGTGACGTAGGGTAGAAATGGGACCTTGGCCCGATGAGGAAAGGTATGATGTGTATTATTGGTTATTCTTTTATTAGGCACATGATAGGATGTTCTAAATTACATATGCATGATGTGCTTGTAAAATGAATTATTTTAAATGTGAAATACTTTATGAAATTTGATATTCCTTGTGAAGTCATTAATTCCATGTAATGTATATAGATTTCATGTGACATAAGAAATGGGTATGGCTCTTGTTTGTCAGATTATATTACTCAAGAGGCGGGTGAATTGACTATCTATAAAAATTTCTGTTAAAAAGTTCACTTAAAAATATTCCCCAGTAAAAATGAATACAGGCTAGTTAATCATGGTAATACGGTTATAATAGTTTGACTATTCATATAACTTCTCAAAAGATTGATTAATTATCAGTAATATCAATGTGAGTTATTGATACAACTTTTTAAGACACTCTAATAGGGAAAAGTAGTTATAACTTCTATCCAAGATTAACTATCAAAGTAAAATCTAGTTTTCTAAAATATAAAGTAAAAAATAGAAAACCCAAATTAAAAGTGGATAATACAAGTGGTTCAGTCTCAAGCTGAGACCTAATCCACTCCACTTGGTGATCACCTTCCACCAAGTAGTTTATATAAATAAACTTGCTCCACACCCTATATCAGGGTAAAAAACAGTACACATGACAGTTCAGGTCGCACGACCTCTTCCACTATTATTCATGGGCATAAAATACCAGGTCATACAAGGACCTATTCCACACTTATCTATGGGAGTAAATAGATGTAAGAAGACATGATAGGAAGGATATCAGGTATCCTATAGTTTAATACAGTAGACAGTGTGTGTTTTAATACATACATACACACTACTTGAAAGCTAAAAACAGTACACAATAGATCAAAGATGATGAGAAAGGATTAGAAATTATATGACTATTTCTATATATAGCTCTGGACTTGTAGGATGAAGTAGATAAAAATATTGAGTCCTTTTGTAAAAAACAAAGTATTGTGAGTCTGGTGCTCTGGTTACCAGTTCAATGAAGTAGGCTATGTAACTCATGTTCTTTATTTAGTTGGTACTAAGAAGATGTTTGAGGCTCTGATCTATGGTATTTTATCCTTTTTTAGATCAAGAGTGCTTTTTGTGTTCTTCAGTTGTATATTTTTTCATGAATGAGTTATATTTTCAAACGCTCGCTCGTCTCTTTCTCTGAGTCTCGTGTTCTTGTCTTTATTTCGGGGTGTATGCGTTGGGGATGACATGAAGAATTATTTCTACACCTCGTACCTCGTATTGTCAGGTGACATTTCTATAATGAAATATTAATAATGTCAGTGCAATTAAATAACTCAAATATGACTGTTAGAAAATAAATTAAAAATGACAAAATAGATTAAAGAACGGTGTCACGGTTTGTCTTGAAATGGTATCACTTGGAAATGGTGTCATCGGCAAACAATGTCTTATCTTTTTCCTTTGAAAAGTGATACATTCATGATTCCATAGTTTCATTGATATTAGGAACTAGTAGCACATATGCGTTGTCAGAATCACAATGTCTCAGGTAACAGTGTCTAGTCATTTGTCAAAACATTGAATGACGTCTTGGTGATGGTAGTAAGGAACCAGGGTCACATAATTTATGAAATCTGAATTTGGTTACGGTGTCGGAGTCACGCTGTCAGGATCACGATGTCTGTATTACTGTGTTAGGGTCAAAGTTTCTGGGACTTTGCCAAAAACTAGAATCGATGGAAAAATTATAGTTTTTCAGACTTAGCCAAATATTTTTAAACTTTTCTTAGGAAATAATATTCACAGAATGAATTAGACTTAAGCATTAATATAATAAAACACTATAGAAAAATATTAAATATATTTTACAATATTGAAACATGATTTATAAGATTCTGAATGAGGATCTTGTGAAAGTTTATACCTTGAGTTGTAAACATTAAAGCATAGGGAAACCAACCATCTCTACACATTATTTGGGATAGATTAAATAGGATTTGTGATAAATAAAACATGATTAAAACATGAGGAGTCCAACAATATCCCCCTTTTTGATGATAAAAATCATAGGATTTAGATGTTTGTTCTTATTATTCTCCCCCTTTTGGGATTATCAAAAAGAAATAAGAAAAAAATAAACATGGAATGAAGGTAAATAAGAAAGTAAACAATAATAGTGCACATTGAATTTGATGGAAAGATGGAGTTCATTATAAACATTTGGTAAAAATAAAAAACATCCCTATCAAAAAGACATCCTTCACTTCCTTTCAGGGTCAGTAGTCTTCACTTTTACCTTGGAAGAATCATCAAGAGGAGCCACATGAGCAGAAGTAGAGATTGGAGAAGGGATTGAGACAATTGTGAGAGAAGGAAGAGGTACTCCATCGAAAACAGAAGATGCCAAGGTGGGTTTGGTAGAAGACCGAGGCAAGGATTGGTCAAGGATAAAAGGTCTGATCTAGCCTAGATCCTGAGATATAGACATGGAGGCAGAAGAAAAAGTAGTGGATGAGGAAGGGGTTGAGCTAGGCCACAAAGGTAAAACTACAGGAGACACAATGGTAGTGCTTTGCACATGAAGATAAGGCTTCAACAATTGAATGAAATCAGTAATGATCTCACCACCATATAGTATTTCCTTCTTGAATTCATCTTTGTTCTCCATGAAATTGTACAACAGAGAAGTGAAATCATTCATCTTTTGTACATGAGTCTTGAAGGATTGAGTGCCTGTAGGAATTTTTAAATTCTCTACAAGGTACTTGAAATTATTGGTCAGATCATTCTTAGAGTAAATCCTATTAAAGTAGAAATACACTTTCTTAGTAATTTCTTCTTGAGCATCATTGAAAATATTTGAGTGAATCCTCACTAAGTAAAGTACTCGGTCACTATTCTTGATGACAACAAATAAACTTTCCTTGTCAAAACCACTTAAAACTAACTAAAGTTCTTCTTTAACAAAAATTATGATCAGATCACTATCTATAGGTTGAAATGACTGTCCAGAGGAATTTGAAGCTATAATAGCTGAAGTGAGAGATTTAAGCTGTTTTAGAACTTTCTGTAAAAATCCCTTATACTCATCAGTCAGTTTGTTAAGGCCAACAACAAGCTCACGCATTTCATTTACTATCTTGATGTTTCTCTTAGCCACCTTTTTATATATTGAAGTCAAATTTGGTTGAATCAGAGATGAAACTTTTTGTGGAATCTAATCACTAACATCCTCAATAGGATGAGTAGTAGGAGATTATCTAGTTTCAACACTTTTTTTATATCTTCAACCATAGATATGAGAGACTTAACCTCATTACTCAACTGCTTGTTATCAATCCTAACTTCTTGAATTTCATGAATCATTTTTGGTTGAATTTTTCATATGATTTTCTCTAAAAGCAAGGTAATATCTCTTTCAATGAGATTTATCATAGCAGCAGGCTGTGATTTCATGATCTTTTCAAATCCATCTAAAAAAGTATCTCAAAAATTTTGCAGATCACTGCAACTCATATAAACAGAAGGTTCTTATGTAGGTTCAGGAATAGTATTTAATACAAGTTTAGGCTCCTTAGCAGAGATTACGTTTAGAGTAGAAACTATTTTCAATTGAAACACAGTGGAAAGATCTATACCTTTAACCAAGGCCTTCTAGGCATTTTCCACATCAAAGTTGGTAGGAAACTTATAACGGGTATCCACAGTTCCTTGATCCAAAGGATTGGTAACTTGAACACTTTCTAGACTAGGGTGATGCTCCCCCTCAATAGGTGCATCTATTATGGGACTAAGAGATTCAGTCTCTTGACCTACTTCCAAATTTTCATCTCTAACAGGCTCACCCAATTCCTTTCTAGACATCTAAAAGGCCTATTCCATTATTTCTTCAGCAGATAGGATAATTTTAGGATCAGCTTGTTCTTTTAATTGTTCCCCAACAGTAGCCTCTTCCTCAATAGCAGGTTCTTCTTCTAAATGCTCCTTAGGAACAATTTTTTCTTTTACACTAGAAATAGATTATTTTCCAAAAGCAGGTTCTTTTATTGAATCAGTACTTATTTTAGTAATAGGTACATCCTTTTCAACTAAATTTTGTGGAACATGTAGACTATTATCTTCTTTTTCCAAGATAGTTCCTTCCATAGGTGAAACAAACACATCTCATACTTATTCATCTGAATAATTGAAAACTTCATCTGGTTCCAAAACAGTATCAGATATGTTCTTAGGTCTTGAAGGATTCTAAACTGGATTCAAATTTTTATACAACCTTTCATTGTCCTCCACCCAAGACTAATTTCAAAGATTCTAGCTTATTTCCATCCTTCTAATTGTATCCTTTGAGATAGAGAACTCATAATTTTCAATGACTTCTTCATTCGGGCCAACTACTCCTTTAGCAGACAGTATTGCAGAGATTAATCTTGAATAGAAAAAATAGCTAGACTTCGAAGTTGTCTTGATCAATTCACACATGTGAAGTATAATATACTTACACTGATTAATATTGTGCCCATTTTTTATAATATGTATCAAGAATACATCTTGATACTTAAGAGTATAAAAATCCCATTTCCTTAGGAAAATAAGATTCTGGATAAACTTAAATAGCAACCTTGTCTCCCCATCCAACTCAGCAGAAATTGACCTTCTTTTCTTCTTATTTCCAGTCAAACTTCCCAAGGCCTATTCTGAGATAAAAACGTCACTAGGAGGACGAGGACCTCTTTGTTAATCCTCAAATATTCCTTTATGAGGTATCTCTAGGCATACAACCCACAACCTCAAGGAAAAAATACACGTTTGACCATTAATCCAACTTCTTACAAAAAATTCATCTTTAGTATTGAATGAAAACTGGATATACTAATAAAACTGAGAAATGAGTTTTGGATAAATCCGCCTTTTTCTCTTTTTTGAACCAGTTCAGCCATCCCTACTCTTCAAGTACTTTCAAAACTAGTGACTTACTTGTCAGCAACCACTTCAGACAGACTTCCTTTTCTGGTACTACTGTTCCATCAACAAGATTCAGATTCATTGGTCCCTCGGGCATTACTTTCAGTGCCTTTTCACTTTCTTCTGAGATCTGTGCTTCTTAGGATTTGATGAAGATAGGTGATTCATTATGAGAATTCAATGTGGGTTTAAGAGAGATGAAAGGATGAAATAGGACTAATAGTTTGAAAGAGAGGGGTTTTGGTTTTTAGAGAATATAGAACAAGTGTGGAAAGGATTAGAAGATATTGGGTTTTTATCATTTAGGGATTTCGAGCATCACAAATTCAAAAACGCGGCATAAAAACAATAAAATAATCAACACAATGATATGGGAAATAAAATTAGAAAAAGAAAACCGAGTCATTATGGTGAGACCAGAACATATTATCACGGTGTCATCATTATGGTGTGACTCCAAATAGTGCGATTTTATTATTGATACATCAAGTTTAAGATAGTAACCGAGAGACATTAACTATGAGACAGTAAATGTGAGACAATAATTCCAAGACAGTAACTTGTGAAACTGTGAATCATTAAAACGTAAACTGTAAAATAGTAAGTGTGACACAGTAAGTGTGAGATAGTAAATTTGAAACCATAAAATTTTTAATTAAGACTTATCATTCCTAATTCATGTCTGATGTAATTTATCCTTTCATAATTTAATAGTTTAGTGAATATATCAGCAAGATGATGTTCAGTTCCAATGAATTCCAAAGTGATATCACCTTTTTGATAATGATCTCTCAAAAATTGATGCCTTACATCAATATGCTTTGTCCTAAAGTGTGAAACAAGATTTTTTGAAATGTTAATAGAACTTGTATTTTCAAAATTATAGGTACATGTCTGAATTGATATCCATAGTCTAGTAATGTGTGTTTCATCCACAAAATTTGTGTACAACAACTACCAGTAGTTATGTATTCAACTTCAGTAGTAGATAATGCAACAGAGTTTTGTTTCTTACTACACTATGACACTAGATCCTTGCCTAAAATGTGACATGTTCCAGAATTTCTTTTTCTATCTAACTTATAACCACCAAAATCAGCATCAAAATATCTAACTAACTCAAATAATTGTCCTCTAGGATAGAACAGTCCCTAGATTGGGTGTATGTTTGAGGTATTTAAAAATCCTTTTAACAACATTTGAATGAGACTCTTTAGGGTTTTCTTGAAAGCGATCACACATACATACACTTAACATAATATCAGGTCGGCTAGAAGTTAAGTAGAGTAAGTTTCCAATCATTCCTCTATAAGTGGTTTGATCAATAGAGTTTCCATCTTCATTAAGATCCAACTTACAAGTAGTACTCATTGGAGTATCACTACTTTTAGTGTTGTTCAATCCAAAACGTTTTAGAATATCTTTAGTGTATTTTCTTTAATTTAAAATAATACTATCTTTATTTTGAAATATTTGAAATCCAAAAAAGAATTTTAGTTCACCCATTAAACTCATTTCAAATTCATTTTGAATCATTTTAGAAAACTCAATACATAAAGAATTTTTTGAAGATCTAAAAATAATATCATCTACATAAATTTTAATTAATAAAACATCATTGGAAATTTGTATTATAAAAAGAGTATGATCAGCTATACCTTTTGTAAAACCTTTAGAAATAATAAAAGTACTTAATCAATTATACCAAGATCTTGGAGTTTTTTTTAAACCATACAAATCTTTTGATAATTTAAAAACATGATTTGGAAAGTGAGGATTTGTGAAACCAAAGGGTTGTTCAACAAAAACATCCTTAGATATATACCCATTTAGGAATGCACTCTTGACATCCATTTTATATAGTTTTAAATTTATATGTGTTTCATATGCAAGAAATATTCTAATGGCTTCATGTCTAGCTACTGGTGAAAAGGTCTCCTCATAGTCAATTCCTTCTTCTTGACTATAGCCTTTTTCAACCAATCTAGATTTGTTTCTAACTATGATACAAGCTTCATCTACTTTATTTCTCAACACCCACTTAGTGCCTATGGTAAAAGTGTCTTTGGGTCTATCAACAAGTTTCCAAACTTTGTTCCTTTCAAACTGATTAAATTCTTTTGCATAGCCATCACCCAAAATTCATCATTGATAGAATCATTAATGTTTTTAGGTTCAAGTTTTGAAAAAAAAGATTGACGTTCAACCTTATTTCTAAGAGAAGCTCTAGTTTGTGTTCCTTTACCAAAATATCTAACAAAAACATCTAAATGATGGTTCTTAAGAGTTCTAATAGCTCTAGAAAAAGAGACTCTAGTGATTTTAGGCTCTTCAACCAGTTTAGGTTCATTATGGATTGAATTTGGAGAATTAATAGAACTAGAAGTTTTAACAAATTCCTTCATAATATGGTCATAATATTTAGCATTAACGTCTAGATTTTACATATCATCCTCAAGATTCTCTAGAGAGGTCTTAGGCTCATGAGGATCTATCTCATCAAACTTGACATGGATATATTCCTTCACACATTTAGTTATTTTGTTAAAAACTCTATAAGATTTACTAGAGATTGAATATCCTAGAAATATTCCTTCATCACTCTTGGATGAAAATTTTTCAAGATTTCCTTTGGTATTAAGGATATAGACTTTGCAACCAAAGACTTTGAAGTAGATCACTTTGGGATTTCTATTGTTCCACAACTCAAATGGAGTTCTTTCAAGAAAAGTTCTAATCAACACTCTATTAATAATATAGCATGTTGTATTTATAGCTTCATCCCAAAAATAAATAGGTAAGTCATATTCACTAAGAATGATTCTAGCGATTTCTTGTGAGGTCCTATTTCTTCTTTCTACAACTTCATTTTGTTGAAGTGTTCTAGGTTCAAAAAAATTATAACTATATCCATTTTGTGAGAAAAAGGATTCAAACTCTTGATTTTAAAATTCACAACCATGGTCACTTATTAGATATTTAATTCTAAATCCACTAATATTTTCTACAGTTTTAGCATACATGGTGAAATGAGAGCATGCTTCACTTTTGTGAGCCAAGAAAAAGGTCCAAGTATACCTATATACTTTATCTACAAGAACATAAACATAGTTATTCCTATTTAAACAAGAAACTCTAGATGGTATAAACAAGTCCATGTGAAACAACTTGAGTGGTTGAGAAGGTGAGAATTCTTTCTTTGGTTTGAAGGAAATTTTGTGTTGTTTACCCTTTTGACAAGGATTACACACTTTATCATTGGGAAACTCTAGTTTGTGTAGATCTTTGACTAAATTTTTTATAGTTAGCTTTCTAAGTGAGAGAATATTGTAGTGTCCTACTCTTCTATGCCAAAGCCCAGACTCTTGGTGAAATACACTTAAACATGAAGAATTTTGAGAAACTAAAGTATATAAATTAATAGAATATACATTCCCATTTCTTAACGCAGAAAATACTAAATCATTTTCATAATTAAAAACATTTCAAGAATCGTTTTCAAATTTAACATGAAACCCATCATCACATAGTTGTGAAAAACTAAGCAGATTATATTTCAGTCCATCAACAAAAAGTACTTTAGAAATTAAAACTAAGTTAGAGTTACCAATTTGGCCTAGGCCAATGATTTTTCCTTTTGCATTATCACCAAAAGTGAAATGACCACCATAAATATTTATTAGGTTCTTGAAACATGAATAGTCTCCTGTAATGTGTCTTGAACACCCACTGTCCAAGTACCATAAGCTTTTACATGAGCTCTTCAAACAATATTCCTACAAAATAGTCAAATAAAAACAAACTCTGGTACCCATATTTTCTTGGGTCCAATAATATTAGTAACTAGTGATTTAGGAAACCACATCTACCTCATAGGTTTCCTATAATAATTATGTAAATTATTTGAGAAATAAACTTTATTTGGTCCAGAAAAACTTGAAACAGTAGAGGATGTATCATAGTTTGAACTAGCATAATGTTTTCCTGAAGTAGGAATAAAGATTTATGTTCTAGATTTAGAAACAAAATTGGTTTTTTTAAAATTTCTTTTACCAGGTTAATATCCAATACCAGTAGTGTATTTAGGAGAAATTTTTTTACCTATAATTTGTACCAAGATATCTTCACCATTAGTAAACCTTTCAAGGTCCCTTTTCAATTTCTTATTAGATATATTTAATTCATTGTTTTCTTTGAGTAATTTAACATTTTTATCTCTTTCTACAACAAGTTTAGATTTAACAGTTGAGGCTAGAGCATATTGTCACTTTAAAGGCTTGTATTTATATTTTAGTTCATTACATGTCTCTTAAATCATATTGAAATACTCAAACATTTCTTCTTTAGACATATTTTCATAATCACTTTCATCTCCAAAATAATAGGAATTTTGTACAGGAGATTCCAAGATTACCTCAGATGTGTTTTTCATGAAACACATATTGTATTTGTTAGTATGTTCATCATGTGAAGAATCTGAGTCACTTGAACTATCCTTAGAATCACTCCAATTTTCTTTCATTTACTTTTTATACTTTATATCTTTGTCCTCATATTTCTTTTTATAATTGATCTTAGGATAGTTATCCTTTACATGTCCCTTTCACTTACATTCATAACATACTATCTCATCATACTTTTCATTTCTTTTACAATCCTTCTTCCGGGTTTCCTTTTGGTCATATCTTCCTTTGAAGTTAGGATATCTGAAAATTTTATTCCTTTTGTACATTTTTTTAAACCTTCTGGCTAATTGATCCATCTTCTCATCACTGTCGGGTGATGATTGTTCACTGCTAGAACATTCTAAAGAGTCTTGTAGTTTCTCATTTTCTTTATGTTTAGAGGTAGTGGTCTTAAATGCCACATATTTTTTTGGGGTTCATCCTCTTATTACTTGTTGACTTTCATCTCTTCTTCGTACATCATTAGTTTCCCAATGAGTTCTTTGACAGGTAATTTTTTTATGTCACGTGACTCTCTAACAGAGACATAAGTTCATCTCCATCTATCAGGTAGGCATCTAAGAATCCTCATAATTTTTCCTTTGGTAGTAAAATCTCTTCCCAGAGAGATCATAGTGTTTACTATTTCATTGAACCTGAGATACATGTCAAAAATAGTCTCATCAGGCTTTATATTAAAATTATCATATTTAATAGTATATGTGATAATTCTCATTTCCTTAACACTAGAAGTTCCTTCATGTGAAACAGTCAAAGTTTCCCAAATTTCAGGGGCTATTTTACATTCATAAATTCTGTTAAATTCCTCATCTCTTAAAGAGTAGTATAAGGAATTCATTGATTTGAAATTATTTTTATAAGTAGTCTTAGTTGGTTCATCCCAAGTAGTTTTAGTAGTAGAAGAAATATTATACTCAATGATAATTGAAGACCAAATTTCAAAACCCATACTTTATAAATCCATTTTTATTTTAATTTTCCATTGGGAATAATTAGTTCCATTAAATAATGGAGGTATGTTGGTAGAAGAACCTTCTATCCTACTATCCATAATAAAGAAATACTTTTAAAGAGCTATAAATTTAGAACTAACAAAAATTTATAGATCTTTAAAGTATAACTAAAATCATAGTTGAAAATATTTTAAAAAATATCCTTAATAAGAATAAAATCTCTTTGATACCAAATGTTGGTTGGAGTAGATGACACAAGAGGGGGTGAATTGAGTATCTATAAAAATTTCTGTTAAAAATTTCACTTAAAAAGATTCCGTAGTAAAAATGAATGCATGACAGTTAATCTAGGTAATACGGTTCTAATAGTTTGATTGTTCAGAAAAATTCTCAGAATATTGATTCATTCCCAGTAATATCAATATGATCTATTAATACAACTTTTGGAGCTACTCTAATAAGAAAAAACAGTTATAAATTCTATCCAAGATTAACTATCAAAGTAAAATCTAGTTCTCTGAAATATAAAGTAAAACAGAGAAAAAACAAATTAAAAGACATAATAGACAAGACAAGTGGTTTAGTCTCAAGCTGAGACCTAATCCACTCCACTTGGTGATCACCTTCCACCAAGAAGTTTATATTAATAAACTTGATCCATACCCTGGATTGTGGTAAAAAATAGTACACAGGACTATCCAAGTCACACAACCTCTTCCACTGTTCTTCATGGGAATAAACTACCAGGTCACACAAGGACCTCTTCTACACATATCCTTGGGAGTAAATAGATATAATAAAATATGAGAGGAAGGATACCTTGTATCCTTTAGTTTAATATAGGAGAAAGTGTGTGTTTTAATACAGACACACACACTAGACGAAAGATAAAAATAGTACACAACATAGAAAAGATGATGAGAAAGGATTAGAAATGCTCTGAGTGTTTCTCTATGCAGCTCTGGATTTTTAAGATGAAGCAGATACAAATATTGAGTCCTTTTGTGAAAAATAGAGTATCGTGAGTCTGGTGCTCTGGTTTTCAGTTCGATGAAGTAGGCTATGTAGCTTGTGTTATTCTTCAATTGGGTATTATGAATATGTTTAAGGCTCTAATATATGTTATTTCATCCTTTTTTGGATCAATAGTGCTTTGTGTGTTCTTCAGTTGTATATTTTTGCATGCATGATTTAGCTTTTCAAACGCACACTCGTCCTTTGCTCCGAGTCTCGTGTTCTTGTCTTTATTTAGGGGTGCATGTGTTGGGGTTGACATGAAGCATGTTTTTTACACCTCATACCTTGTACTATCAGGTTACATGTCTACAAAGAAACCTTAATAATGCTAGTGACATTAAATAACTCGAATATGACTATTAGAAATTAAATTGAAAACAACAAAATAGATCAAAGAACGGTGTCACAGTTTTTATTGAAACAATATCACATGGAAACAGTGTCACTGGGAAATGGTGTCTTATCCTTTTCCTTTGAGCATTGAGATATTCATGATGCCACAGTTGCATTTAGATGAGGAACTAATAGCACAGATGTGGTGTTAGAATCACGATGTCTCGGGTAATGGTGTCTAGTCCTTTGTCAAAACTTTGAACGGTGTCTTGGTGATGGTAGTAAGAAACTAGTTTCATAAACTTTATGAGATATGAAATTGGTTAAGGTTTCTAGGTCATGGTATTAGAATTATAGTGTCAGGGTCACAATGTCTGGATTACAGTGTCAGGGTCACTGTGTCTGGGTCTTTGCCAAAATCCAGAACTGGTGAAAGACCTACGGTTTTTTATACTTATCAACATATCTGTAAATCTATCTTAGGAAATAATATTCATATAATGAATTAGAATTAAGAATTAATATAATAAAAAACTATAGAATAAGATCAAATATATGTTACAATATTCAAACATGATTTATAATATTCTTAATCATGACCTTGTGAAATTTTATACCACAAGTTATAAACATTAAATCATAGGAAAACTAACCATCTCTATACATGATTTTGGATAGATTAAATAGGATTTGTGATCATTAAAACATGATTAAAACATGAGGAGTCCAATAGATATTATACGGGTAGGTAGGTACTATGGCATGGGGTGATGTTTATCACCAGGTTGGGAAATGAGGTCTTCATATTAAGTCAATGTTGGTTATCATGATGGGTGAGTCCCAAGGAATATGTTTGATACATGGCTCTGTTGAGGGTGGGTAAGGAGGCCATGTGGCTGAAGTGTCATGTGTCATGTTTGGGATAGTACAGGTTAAGGGTGGTGAGGATTTGATTCCTATTACTGCTTTCCCTATCTAAGTATTATATATATTTTATATATGGGTTTTATGACCATGTTGATGGTATTCAGTAGGTTCCTCCTATATGGCTCAAATAAAGCATCAGATGGGTGATGGTTCAGTGCTGTAAGAGCACAAACAGGTTCAAACCTCTGAGGGTTAGGCAGTGCAGGTACAAGATCAGGTACAGGATCAAGGGAAGGCTCAGGGTCATATTCCAGTGCAGGTGGCTCAGCCACCAGATTTTACTTCTTTTTGGGTCTTGGCTTGACGAGAAGCTTTGATCGAGCCCGGTACGGGTTATCTAGGGTATCGAATGGGGTGATCAGAGATCGGATCCATCTATGTCCTATCTTACATGAGAGTTCCAGTCCCAGAACCCATCACTCTTTTATGTTGAGGGTGGTCCACGGGCTACTGAGAACTATATAGAATCAATGTGGATGATCTTAGACTAGTTAGAGACGCCTCTAGGGTAGAGATTGAAATTGTTAACCTACATCCTTAGAAGACCATAAAAGCGCTGGTGGGACTTGCAAGTTTAGGTAGGTAGAAATGAGAGACTAGCCTGGAAGGATTTTGAGGCTAGATTCTTTGAGCACTTCTTCTTGGAGACACTGAGGGAAGAAAGGTCTTGGGAGTTCTCGAGCCTTCAACAGGGTGACATGTCTGTCATGGACTATGCAGTGATGTTCACTGATTTGTCTCACTTTTCACCTAACATGTTCAGTGATAACACCTAGAGGGTGTAGCACTTTAAGGATGGTGTACAATATTTCATTCAGTTGTAGGTAAACATCTTTAGGTTGTCCTAATTCTCAAATTAATTAAATTAGGTTCTCCTAGCTGAGGGAAAACTAACAGATAGGTCATAATCAATCAGGTTAGTGGATTCAGACGATTTTAGTGTCGATCCTTCAGATAGAAGGAAGCGAGGCTGGGAAGAGTTCCAAGAGGGAATTCAGGCCAAGGAATCATCCAAACCACTTTGGAGTGGTTCTTCAATGGTTTTCTTTCAGTTTTGTTAGTCAGTACATGTTTGGATTCAGTGTGAGCGGCCTCCAATTGATTTTTTGGCATGTGGGTAGGTTGGGAATCTTGAGAGGTTCTGTATGAAGCCTTCTCGGGTATCCAAAATTTAGGTACTAAGGTAGACTCAGTATTATAAGATTGTTTTGTTATTAGTACTAGGTGAAGGTAGTTGAGCTTTAGTAGCATGCAGAGGTTGTGACAAAGACAACGGGACCCAACAGTGGGGTCAGTGTCCAGTTGTTGGTGTATCACCATAGGGAGTTCAACCTTCAGGTAGTTGAGCTTCAGGCCAGGTGCATGTCATGAAGCTGCCAGGGGCTAAGCAGGTTGGTGAGTCGATGATGGTTAGAGTTACGCCATGGGCATAGCCATGATTTTTTTTTGTTTTGGAATGAACTATTGAGTCAAGTCCATTTTAGATGCATGGGGTGCACCAGATATGTATATGGACTAACCAGGCACTGGTTAGTAGGTTGGTACCATCTCAAGGGCATTGTATATATATATATATATATATATATGAGTTTTGAGGCACCATGTTTTATGTTTGATAATAAATGGATGTGTGATGATTGAGGTTCTTGGCATCAGGGCATCAAGGAGATGTGGGATATTGAGGTGTATTGGCATATGGGCACCGTTGTGGTGTGGGACTTGATTGAGGTGTCTTAGAATATGGGAACCATTGTGGTTTGGTACTTGATTGAGTTACAAGGCATCGATATTTATTTGAGAATATGTTGAGATGCAAGACCTCGATGGTGCCATGCGATACATGGACATGAGGTGGGTACTGATGCGGTGTGGGATACTTCTCAGTTTCTAGTATGAAACAGGAGCACCAAATGAGTTTCAATCGTGATGATGCATCATAGGATGGATTTCTTATCTGGGAATGGTCAATAGACTAGTGTTTGATTTGATTTTTTTGTTTGGGATGAGACTGGGGTAGGTCACTCCTAAGGCGGGGAGCCACCTTGAGGTCGTTATCCTATACCCCTTCAGACCAAGGTAGTCATAGTTTGTTTTAAATAGGATGTGTATGTTTGGCGCCATCTTCGTGTTTTGTTTTATAGGTTTTTGATGAGCTTTGTTAAGGTGGATAGATTTTAACATCATGGGTTTTTGGGTTTGGTTAAAAACCTCTCCCGTTTTGAATTTTGAATTAGTGGATATTCCATTTTCTTTTTCATTGATTAGAACTCAATTCTGAGAGTTCTTTTAGATTTATATCATGTTTTTGGATGGGTTTAGAGGCTTATAGAGTTCCTCGGGGGTTCATAAGGGATTCAGGAGTGTCAAAACCTTAAAACCCAATTTTGGGAATTGCATGCCAGGGCACATAATTTGGGGTAAACCATGCGACCTCTCCGAATTAATAGTGCGGGGGAGGCACATAGCTTTGTTAGGTTCTCTTTAGTTTTTTCAGAGGGATTCCACATGGTTTTCATATAGTTAGGGAAAACCATGTGCAAGATATTCGAGGGGTGCCTTGTAGACAATAACTCAGTACTATAGCCTACATGGTTTGCGCACTGTTTGGAAAACCATGTGAGCTAACTGTGTGTCCATTTAAAGAGGTTATTTTAACAAAATTCCCCTCCATATTTATTAGGTTTTCTCCCACTTTTCTCCTCCAAATCTCACATACAGTAGGGGGGATGCCACTTTTCCTTCTTCCCTTGGTTTTGATCCTATCTCTCCATAGTTGATCCATTTTCAAATCCATTGGGTGAATTGGAACCACCTTGTCAAGGCTTACCACACCATCATTCTCTTATCCTTTCTTTTCACCTCACAGACTGCTAAATCTGTCTGATCCATTTTACCCTATTTTCAGGTCATTTGATGGAATCATCTATTTCTTCCAAACCACTTGGATTTAGAGGATAATGTCGGACTTTCCTATATCTACGAGTCTAAGGTAGATGGTTCATACCTTTCTTTGTGTTTTTATGGTCGTTTTGGGGGTGTGACTTTTAGCATGTCATTGGGTAATTGAGAAAGACCCATTTAAATTGATTGATTGATATCAAATTGACCTTGTGACCCTATGGGATGATTTTGGGGATTCCAAAACCTTATTCACTTGTACGAGGTTGGTTTAGAGTCCATTTACCGCCTTGATTAGTTAGATCGGGGTGTGTTTTTATTTAATTTTAGTTTTTTTGTTTAATTTAAATGTTGCAATTCAATTGCATTGATTTTTTTTCTAATTGAAGTGTTTTATATATATGTGGAAGTTTGATTATTTGAATTGGATTTATTCAATTCAATTATATTGAATTGATATGTTCATTTAAATTTCACAATTTAGTCATATCAAATTGAATTGCTTACTTGAAGTGAATTATTTATATATGATGGATTGTGATAAGCTTTCAGGATCCTTGGGATCGTAAAGGGCTTGGATTTAAGAATTGGGATAGAATGTAAATAGGGTTTGAGGTGGCATGGGTCATATAGTTGGGCTTGTCCTGGTTTATTTAGGTGGTGTTGACCATCTATTGGGTGTCATGAAAGTCAAATTTAGGTGGTGAGGTTGTCAGGTTGGGGCATGGTCCCTGATATTGGATGGCTTGACCATCTGATTTGAGAGAAATAGTCGTAGGGGCACGGTTATACACCAATCCAATCCAAGATCTTCATTGATTGAGGATGAGATCCAATATAATTCACCATGAGTGAAGCCACTATATATTCACCACCTATGATGAATATTTTTCATCCCACTCGGTTGAGAAGGAGATTGTTTCCTACCAACACCAGAGTCACGTGATGAAGGAAAAAGATCTTGTGAGAAGTTGAAGAAAAAAAGTGAGTGGTTTCAAACTAAAATTCGTCACTCTCTGTAGATTTTTATTATCCCTACGCCATTAAATAAAACTACTCATGGGTGAATGATTCAATCCTTATGTAAGAAAGATATGTGAGAATCCATCCTGCTAAGATATGCAGCTCCACTGATAAGAGATGATTGGCATTCTCTAGTTGATGATAAAAAATTTGGGTTATAGACTCTGACTGGGTATGCTATTTCATAGTTAAAAATTATAATTCCTAGGCGTAAGTAAATAATGAGGACCATCAACTAAATCCCAATCCCATTTTTACCGTCGATAAAAACAAATACATCCATTGTGTTTCTAAGCATGAGAAAATTCCACTGAAAAAAGGTATTGAACATGTTCATTGGAGGAGCACTGATGTCTTTAAAAAGTCATCCAGACCCTTGATTCTGGCCATGTTCCAATCATCCAGCATAAATTAAACTTTATCCATGTTTAATAAATAAGAAATTCTTGAATTTCATGAAGAATTTCGTTCTGATCACATGGAGATAAGAACACTCAGATGGCTGATAATTATTATATAAGAGGATTTGGACTAGCCTAATCCAAAAGGGGGGAACAATCAAGAACTGATGGAATCTCCTTCATGCTCACTCTCGAAGAAAAATATTTTTTCCTAATAGTTTTCTTATTTTCTTTTCATACTCCAGTATTAAAACTCTAATGATGGAACATTGGGCCATTCATGGTCACACCAAGGATAATCCCTTCATTTCCCCTATTGATGAATTATGATTATTAAATTTTTATATAAATTCCTTTGTGGATCTTAATTTTTTCAATCAGTAGAGTTTTCTTCTAGTTTTAGATTTTAATTTCTTCTACTTATTATCCGAATTTTAAGAACAAGAAACTTGGATTTAATCCACTACATGCGATAGAAAGTAATGCGAGAATTCAAGGGTGAATTGAGGTATACAATTAATAATCTAGGAAAGGGTAGGGAATATAGAGATCATTGCATTTCTCTATCCAAACCGAAATAGCCTGATAAAAGTAATCAATGAGATTTAAATTGATAAGTGGAAAAAAAGAGACCAATTGAATAATGATTCAATAGGGGAATAATGGGAGGATCCAAAGAGAGACCACTAATTATTAAATTGACCTTGAAACCAATATTTCATACCATTTTCAATAAATTAAACCTAAAAAATAAAATTTCAATGAACCCATAACATTTTCTTCTCTGAAGACAACCTGAGTCCCACTGTACTTCATTTTTCTCAGGTTAAAAAATAATTTTAAACTGTAGTTAAATAATTTTCATACTACCTCATCTTTCCATCACCATAGTTAATTCATTCATCGTTGTGTTGTTTTTTTAATTGTTTTTAGAAGTTTTCTGGACCTGCACTCACGTTTTACTTTACTATGGACATAATTCCCTATCTCACTTATCTCTAGTAGTTTTAGGAAATTATTTTAAGAAAACTCAATGATGTAGGTGGAAATTGGATTTAAATATGGTGTTTATTGATATATTCATCTTTTGATATAAATTGTAAATCCATATTTCTGAATGGAATTGACTCTTATTAAATTTTTAGAGTGAAATTTAATACTTCACTAAGCAAAAAATATGAATCTTTTTTTTATGTAGGTTAAACAATTACAAAGTACGGAAGTAAATGTGCCATCCATAGTCACTATACTGACTGTGGGATCTTACCGTGTACTACCCCTAGCATTGAGAACCTACCCTGACTTGAAAGGTATGTCTATTTTCCATGGGCTCTACCATTATCTATCATGAAGAGGAACCAACTATGCCTTCAGCTGGTCGTGGGAACTACTCACAGTCACTTCATCAACATACCATGCAACCAATATCGTGGTAGGCATACCTACCATGAGTTTCCCATGTTAAACCATATCTTAAGGTAGGAATACTTGTTGTGATATTTTCCCACCTCTTTAAACCATGTCCCTACCTCTTAAACTGCCATGAAACCATCAACTAATTCAAAACCTCAACTTACCTAAAGAATCTGATCCCTATCAACTAAATATTGAAGATGATCCAAAGGCTAGGCATTGTTCTAAATATTTCCAACACCACTTATCTTACACCACCATGAGAAAAAATGGGATTCCACCTAATTGAGTAGCACCACCTTTTGGTGATACCCACAAATTTGGACTCATGATGTAGTGGAGCCACCATGCCATGAGACTCACAATTGTACATACAATCAATATGAGCTCCACATTTACTAAGGATGATATCCAGCCTAATGCACCACAAGTGAATTCTCTCTACCTGCACCACCTCTAAGGAAGTTTTGGCATTCCACTTAGTTGTAAATGAGATCACTTCCTACTAACACCATAGTCATGGGACGAAGGACCAATCTCCCATGAGAATTTGAAGAAAATAGGGGCGTGGTATCGAATAGAAACTCCACATTATAAAAATATATTGAATTTCCATGTT
Source organism: Viscum album (assembly GCA_963277665.1). NCBI lineage: Eukaryota > Viridiplantae > Streptophyta > Magnoliopsida > Santalales > Viscaceae > Viscum > Viscum album. The sequence goes on from OY728140.1 coordinate 73,644,717, forward strand.
CCATTAAATATAACCACCCATGAGTTCAAGATTCGAGCCTGAGTTAAGAAAGATATATGAGAAGGCATCCTGCAGAGAAATGCAACACCCTAAACAAGAGACAATTGGAATTCACTGGCTGATGATAAAACATTCAGGTTGTATACACTAACATGGTATGTTGTTTTGTGGTTAAAAAATAAAATTCCTAGGCACAAGTAAATAATGATTCCCATAAAATAAATCCCAATCCCATTCTTTATGTGAAGAAAAAAATGAATCCATTGTGATTTAAAGCACCTAAACACTCCACCGCAAAAAAGGAAACTAAACTTGACCATGGGAGGATCATTGATGACTTACAAAATTCATTCAATCCCTTGATTTTGGACATTTTCCAATCATCCAAAATAAATTAAGCTTACTTACATAGAAAATTTTTTAATTTCAAGGATAATTTCATGGTACTCACATGGAGGGAAGCATGCTCGGATGGTTGAGAATTCTTTTATAAGATAAGGAGGACTTGATCACTCCAAAGTGGGGGAAACTCAAGAATTATTTCTCACTCTCTCATGATCACTCTCGAATTCAATTATCAATTTCTATTTCTTTTACTGTTTTCTTTTCATTCCCCATTGTTAAAACTATGATGATGGGACAATAGTATATTCATGGTTGTGCTAAGGAGAATCTCCTTATTTCCTCATGTTGATGAATTTTGATCATTCAATGTTTATACCAACTCCTCTTTAAATATTAATGGTTTCAATCAGTAGAGTTTTCTTCTATTTTTAACTTTTAATTTCTTCTATTTATTATCAAAATTTAACACACAAGACACTTGTATTTAATCCACTACATGAAAAAGTAAGTAGTGGGAGAATTCAATGGTGAATGGAGGTAACCAATCACCGGTCTAGGTATGGTTAGGTAATACAGAGCTCATTGTATTTCTCTATCCGAACCGAAATAACCTAATAAAAGTAATCAATGAGAAATAATACAACACACCAAGAATTTACAAATAGATTTAATATAGAATGCATGAAAAATTAAGTATCTACAAAACACCTCTTTGTTATAACCTAGCTAGTAAACATAATATTTCCACCTCTATGAATTAAATTTTGAAAAACTGACATACGTGGTTACACTCAGTAAGATATTTACAGTTTGATAAGAAAAACTTAATTTTTAGTGAATAGTAACTTACCCTTATGAATAGTACTTACCCTTATGAATAATAATATGACCAATGGAGTAGTAACCTCACCTAATAAAGTATATATAAATTTTTGTTCCATCATTTCGGTTTTGAGTTTAGTTTTTTCTTAAAAATATGATGAATTTGATAAATTAAATTTTCATGTAAAAATTGTACATTTCAGAGAAATTTAAATTATTATATCAAACTAAGTTTTAATAAATGTTTATAATAATGAAATAGTCTTATTAAAACACTATTCTTTAATTACAAATGGTAAAATAATTTTATTTTTTTAAGTGTCGGAAATTTTACTATTCATTTTACTATGCATTTTATATCCGCTATTATTTTTAATAAATAAGTATTTTCATAGATAAAAGTTAAAATTTTCATATTTAGAGAATTATTATGATAAAATAAATTTCATTTTTGAATTCATAACATCAATATTAATTTACAAAGAATTTATGAGAATTTTATAAAATACTTTAGTTTTTCATGAACAGTAAAAATACAGTTTTGAATTTTCGGTATGTTTAATAATATAATTAATGGGAAATGAGCAAGGCGTATGATAGTATGGAATGGGGTTTTTTTCTTAGATTTCTGGCTTTATGGGGCTCTCCAACTGGACTATTGACCTTTTATTCCGTTGCTTTAGCTCAGTTTGGATTTCTACCTCTTTCATGGGCAATCATTTTGGCTTCTTCAAGGCCTGCAGGGGTCTCAGGCAAGGGGATCCTTTATCCCCTACTCTATTAATTCTTGCGCAAAATGAATTCAACTGCTACATCAACAAGGGACTCATCTCAGGTAAAATTCTTTCTTATCACAATAGGTATGCCACAAGGGGAATCGCCCACTTGATGTTTGCGGATGACACCATTATTTTTATCAATGGTAGTAGAAGATCAGTGAGGGGCCTCAATGAGATTTTAAAGGAATATTTCAAGTGGAGTGGTAATCTAGTGAACAAGGAGAAAAGTCTTTTCTTTACATCAAGGGGGATTACTTTGAGGAGGGAGAGGATTCTGGGAGCCAGCTTGAGCATGGGAAGGGGATCTTTTCCCTTGGAATACCTCAGAGCTCTGATTAGTCCTTTTTCTCTAAAGGTGCATCACTTTTATAATCTTATAAGAAAAATTACAGGGTGTATTCATAACTGGAAGAATAGATTTCTCTCTTTTGGAGGCCGTATCACTCTGGTCAACAGTGTTCTTGTCTCTATCACTATGCATATTCTTTCTACTTTAAAGGTTCCAAAAAGTGTAATTTCAAAGGTTGAAGGGATTATGGTGTCATTCATTTGGGATGGTCAGATGGAAAGTAGGCATCATTGTGCTTCAGGGAAATAGCTAGCAAGACCTCTATCTGAAGGGGGTATAAACATGAGAAGTGTATCTAGTACCATGCAGGGGTTCCATGCTAAGTTAGCTTGGGAGGCAATGGAAGGCCGATCTTTATGGGGAAGAATCATGCAGGATGTATATGGTCTAAATGTGAATATTCAAAGATGACAATCATCAAGGATATGGAACCTGACCCTCCCATATCTGGAAATTCTTCAGCATAACTCCCGATGGATTGTGGGTAGGGGGCATCGACTTTTGGCAGCAGGACTGGGGGGTGGGCAGGCTGTGGTTCCCGGGGTGTCCTACCCCAGATTTAACTTTTAAAGAGGCGATTACTCACCCAAGTTTCTTAAAGACCATTCTTGATTCCGGTCAACTTGAAGTTTTCAGATCTATTGTTGCTAAAGATGAGGCTGACCGGCTGGTTTTCACGGGCTCTTCGTCGGGTGCCTTCTCCATCAAGGATTTAGATCATGTGACGAGGACCTTTGGGAATGTAGATTCATGGGGTGAGTCCTTGTGGTGCAAAGATATCCCCTCTAAATTCAATTTTCTGGTGTGGCATGTACGGAACAAGGCCCTTCCTACGGATGATAACCTGCAGAAAATGGGTGTGAACATGGCCTCAAGGTGTTGGTGTTGCAGGGCTTTCAACCAAGAATCAGTAGGGAATTTTTTCTATGATAGTGAATGGTCCAGAGGGAATTGGAAAACCTATGGGGACCTCTTCGGTTGGAATGGGTATGAAGGATCTCCTTTTACTTTTCTCTAGGCATGGTTTAGTGGAGCAGGAAACCAAGGGGCGGAGAGGAAGGCCAGATCAATCATCCTAAGTGATGGGTGTTGGAAAATTTGGAAGTCCCGGAATGATGGTAAGCACAAAAACACTTCTAGATCCTTGGCCTGCATTCTACTCAAAATGAAGAACAATGTTAGGGATCTTCTTCGGGTATCTCCAGACTGTCTCTCGGCACCTTAGGTAAGTGCTCTGGTACTGCATATACCTACTGAACATCGATCGATTGGTGTAGGGCGGGGTCGGTGGGTTCGGTGGAGTCCTCCGAATGAAGGGCTAAAATTAAACTCGGATGGGTCGCTATGCGGGGGGAGATGCATGGGGGCGGCGTCATGGGAAACAACACTGGGTTAGTGTGGGCGGCTTTCACTACTTCATTCGGGGAGGGTGATTCTCGTCAGGCAGAGGCCCTGGATTTGGCCAAGGGTTTGGATATGTGCTCTATCAGGTAGATTTGAGTGTCCTCGGTGGATATTGATTCCCTTCTTCTGTATCGAGCATTGCTAGATATGGGAAGAATTCCTTGGAGTATTGTTTATGATGTCAGGAGATGCAAAGCTCTAATGGAGTCTCACACGCTGATATTGCATACATGTCAGGAGGGTAATACAGTAGCAGATTTTCTGGCTTCAATGGATACTTCTAATCATGGTATGGTTTCCTCTTTTAATTTGAGATCATTTCCTAGAGAGGGGATGAAGTTTGTTGTCAATGATTCGTTGGGGTTGCATTACTTTAGACCTTCGTGATGCTTTTATTTCTATGTGTATTTTGATCTTCCAAAAAATAATAAAAATGTTAACTTTCAGTCATTCATGTGTCCCAAGTGGCTAAAACCATGGTCAAATACCATGGTCAACCCCATGGTTTTTCAAATACCACTAATGAGGTGTTATTCGAAATTAATAAAAAATCTCTCTCTTTCACTATAAATACCCACTCATTACTTTGTTTTCTTTAATTCAAAATTCATCATCCTCTAATATATAGTAGTTTCACCCCCTAGGAGTCCTCCCAAGTCTTCCTCAAGCCCCCAAGGTCCCAACCTTCAAATTTTAGGTGTTACTCCACAAGGTAAGGGAATTCTCAACTTCTCTTTTCCATTCAAGTTCTCTTTTATGTGGTATGTATTTCAAGTTTCCATACCATGTTCTTATTTCAATTTTATTCTGTCCCTATAATATATTATGAGTCTTTTATGAATGGGTGAACCCTTTCCCCTCTCTTTTTAATGCTTTCTAAAACCATGTTGCAGAATTTTCGTCTCAAAATCTCTCTCTTTTTCAAGCACTCTTATTATGTTATTCTCTTTTAATTTCAATTGGATTATGTTGGGATATTTCATTATATATCACCCTTAAATTCCATATTATTTAATAATTATTAGATACCCCCTTTACTCTCATTAAAATATTTTACAAATTTTTAAGTGACGTCGTTAGGCTGCCGAATTTTCGTAAGGGATTTCTCAACTTTTCTTTTATTTCGAGTTCTTTTATTTTATTTTTCTTTCCTAAACTCCTTTCATAAAAATGTTATGATAAATCTAGTACCTTACATGTACTGTAATTTTTTTTGATAATGGAAATATTCATCATCATCTCTACTTTCCCCTTCTTTTATACTAGAAATGAAAACACCATCTGATATGTGATAATTTATCACATTCAAGGATGACGGGTTTTCAATTTCTATTACCATATTAAATTCTGGCCATGAAACCATTTTGATGGTTAAAATATAATATAATATATTTATTATAACTTATTTAATTTTTTGGAATCTTTTTTCACACATGATATTGATTAATAAATTAAAATGAGTTCGTTGTGATAAAAAACCGCCAATTAACCGAAACAATTATCGTTAAAGTTTTATATAATGATTCATCTTCACTCCCAATAAACAAATGAATTTTATAACCATGTAATATTATGGAAGTTAACAAATAAAATAAAACTTCTATTTTGGACAACTATTCTCATATTACATGTTTATCCTTATATGTATATAAGTAAACTGGTCATGAATACCAAGGAAGAAAACACTCCCAAACAATAAAATTGAACCTCTTAAACCCATCAATAAGGCCGTGAATGAACTTAATAAGGATATAATAAATTGATTAAATAAATAATAGTTTATGTAAATATTAATTAATGAATTTAATTTGTCTATCCAGGACACTAAGATCAAGTTAAGAACACCATCGAACTTAAGGTAAGGGTTTCCTCATCTCACTTCCATTTTTGTGAGATATTACTTAATCACTAATATTTCTTGTGTATGACATTTCTATTCCACCTATTTATGTATCATATCATGAAACTATTTATTTTAATGGTTTTAAATTTATCATTTGATTATTATTAATTTTGGGTCATACGATTCAATTGATTACAAAGTTTTAAGTATTTTCTACCCAAACCTTCATTTTCATTTGGGTTGCTCTTATTCCCTACTCACCTCAATGAAATTCTTATTTATTCCTATGTAATATTCATAAATTTTGTGTTAATTTTCGATATATGTGTACCAATCATAATCCTTCTTTATTTTATGGGGAGTTAAATTTTTTTAAATAATCTTTCAAAAACATTGTTCTGAAATGCAAGCTCGATTCAAGGAACTTATCGAATTCTTACCTATTTTAAAGTTCAATCTATAATATTTTTTAAGCCATATTTATCTTTCTAAAATCATACATTTTAACATGAAAAATATATTTTGGTTCATTTCTGGTTTTATGAAATCAAACATGCCTTTTCACTTTAAAATCCTTTAATATTTTCCTTGAACCACACTAAAATGTTTTATTTCTAAAGATTATTTAAAAACTATTTTAAATGATTTCACCTAAATAAAACTTTATTTAATCCTAAAATAAAATTTTAATGAACTTATCTTTTTTTCTAGGATGTACATGTTTAAACCCAGATTTATTCTAAATACAAATGATTTTCTAAAATAACTCTTCTTTCCAAAGTAATTTTTTCTCACCTCACTTTAACTTTTATGAGATATATACCTTGTTCAATGCTTATTGATTGCATGTGGTGTATGTACTTACCCTTGGTATATCATATCAAGATTCTCCTTATTCTCATGATATTCTAAGATATTATGATATGGATGCTTCGTGGGGGTATGAGACACTTTGGAATGTTTAAGGATTATTTCCTCAAGATTTTATCAATGGTCTCATTTAAATGTATATTTATTTATGTAAACATACTTTGATGAATCTTGTATTTCACATAGGTTTATTTCTTATGATATCATATACAATATATTGTTGAAGGGTTTCTGGTTAGTTTGAATGTGGATTTTCAATCTTGATATTGTTCACCAATTTACTTCGAATGGTTTGAGTTTATGTTTAATGTATGGGGAAAGTTATTTACATATCATATGTTAGTTTCAATATGAATGTATATGTTTTTTATGTGTATACATGTTCATAATATAGATGCATTGGATGTAGTAAGTGTCAGGTGGGTCCTGCTATATCCCCTCGGTGCATCCGTAGGTCTCATGAGACAAACTACGGGCTTGGCACAAAGCCTTAACAAAATGGATATTTATGGTCTTAAAACGAGTCCATGACGGTATGGTTATGGTGTACTAAATTATGCATTCCCCCATTATGAAACTCATAATTGAAATTTCATGTGGTTTTTTGAATATTAGAATACTCATGATTATGTTTTATTATGAAAATATTTACTCAGCTCATATTCCTTCCATATTATGTTCAAGTTTATTTTTAAAGACATGTGTTTTCAGTTATTCACCATGCCTAATGATTATGTTTATGATATCTTCTGTTGTATTTCTTACCCTTACTGAGCATCTGAGCTCACCCCTTTCTTTTGTTTCATTTTTTCAAGACATGAAGAAGTTTATTATGAATAACCTGTGAGGATAAAATTAGAGTTGTGGATGTTCCCAATAAAACTTTTATGTTGTGTTTGTTTTAAAGTTGTAATGTTGAACCTATGTATGTATATGGTTTTACAAAACTACTAAACTACTCGGTCCTTCAGGATTTTATTCCTTTTAATCATGTCAATGTATTAAAATAATGCATCGGCTTTAGGCTTCTGGGGTTGGGGCGTTACATTTAAATTGATAAGAGGGAGAATATAGATCAATTGAATAATGATTCAATAGAGGAATTAGGGGATGATTCAAGGTGAGCCCACTTCTTATTAAGTTAAACTTGAAAATAATATTTCACACTATTTGAAACAAATTGAACCCACAAAAAAAATTAATGCACTCATAAAATTGTTTTCTCTAGAGACAACCGAGTTCCCACTATACTGCATTTTTATTGGGTTAAAAAATCATTTTGTTAATCACCCCATGATAGGCTCACATCACTGGTTTTCATGAGGATATTGGAAAATATGTCTTGGTCTTTTTTATCATGACTTGGAATATATTCCACGTATTTTTTATCAATGGTATGGAAAGATCCTAAATATCTTGCACCATTTTTTTAAAAAAGAAAAGTATAAGGGGTATGGTATGATCACAAAAAAAACTACCCACCACTAGAATAAAAACTACTCATAATACAATAGATTATTTCCATAGTCTCAATATTTATTTTAATTAAAATTATAGATAAAAGTATAATGGGATCTGGTCACTATAGTAGTTTCAAATATAATTAGCCCTTCCTTTTTAGTGACTTATTTATATATTTTTAGGAATTATTCATCATCAATCTGAACATTATTACCTTTCAAGAGAGCAGTCATATATGTTGAAACACTTTTTAGAAATATTTTCCTATAAATCTACCCAAATACCCTCAGCTACATGATTTCTTGATTGTTTATTGATATCCTATTGAATATGATATAATTTCTTCTCTTGTCTATCCACCATTCAAAAAGGATTTGTTTCCTATTACAAGTTTATTGAATTATTAACTCTCTGTTTAGTATATTTATAGGGCCCTATCTTATATAAGCTTAACTTTCAAGACTCCTACACTCCTAACTCTTTCTCCCCCTAGACAACCCCATGCTCTACTTATAGAAATATATTATTGGGATCTTCTAAAGAACCAGGTTTCCCCTTCTCCATCAAAGACTCTTTAACCTGAATATATCCTTGAATTGCCTCAAAAAAATCCTTTTCATTAATCCCTTTCCATTTTCTTTCACCTTCTCTACAAAAAAAAAAGACTCCAGTCCCATCCCATGATCCCTCCCCAAATACACCTATATCAAACTCATCAAAGCCTTAGTGTCTTGCACCTCCTTTTTTACTTTTTATTTTTTACCTTAGCTTCATATTCACTTATGTATAAATATTAGTTTCATACAATATGGGGACGTTTTGGTTATTTTTATTGTTTTATATTTCTTGGTTTACTAAGTTTTATACTACATTATTATTCCATTTTTGTTTATGCATTTATTATATAACTACACATTTCATATGGATGAATTTTATAATATATTTAATGTTCATGAAAGATTCCTAGTTGTAATCCTTTATTTATTTTTATATTTTATCTGGAAAAATCATTCCCAACAAGTTGTGTTGATTACCTTGGAACTAGATCCCATCCCATAGAAATCAGGAACATATTTTGGTCCTTATGGTTGGCCGACTCAAGTACCGATATAGGGTAGCCTGGGTTGGTTCATTACACTTTTTATTTTCTTTGTATATAATTCCTTGATATATAACATTTCACTCTCCCTTTCTTTTCTATGGATAAGCATGTCTCACCAATTCCCATTCTGATATCTTCTTTAAATTAAACCCAATAAAGGGAATATTTTTATTTCTTCTTCATTTTCATGTTTAAATATTATAAATATTATTTTATTTGAATAATTTTCAAAAATATTCTAATTCTAAAAAAACATGTTGGTTTATTTTTTTGGTTTTGATGTAAACCCAATGCTTTTTTCACTTTCAAATATTGTTTCACCCATTTCTGAAAATCTCGATAATGGAGTTCAATTTCATAACTTCTTCTACATTATTTCTTATGATTTTTTCTTCACTTTAAGATCTATTTTTATAAACTATGATCATTTTTATAATGAAAATACAAGATTCCTTAATCCAATTTTTGGTATCTTTTATTATACCTTGATGGTAAATATTTGTGGATTTATTATGTCACCCATTTCTTTTTCATGGGTTTATTTATGTTCATGATTTCTGTGTGTTTATTTTCTATGTGGAACACATATGCATGAAACATTATGATAGAGGGTGAGATTAAAATTATAAAACCCCCAATCAATTTGGTAATTCTTAATATTTCATGATATCATCATGCATGGTCAGGATATAGTTAAATTTTTTCACAATGTGATGCATGGGAGGGATGTAGTTAGATTTCTATATTATGTTTTGATATCTTTATAGTGGGAATTGACTTATTTTTATCATCACATGCCTTATTTTTTGTCACAATTTATAATTATCATTATTACCACACTCTAATGATATTTTGTCTCTTATTCCATGTTCCATGTACTAATTTATTATCTTTTCCTTTTATGATTCTATGTTTTGATTATTGACTTTTATGATATCTCACCTTATGTTTATCATGTTTTATCCCCTTACTTGGATTTTATCTCACCATTATTCTATGTGTGTACCTATAATATATCATAAATTTATGTGATCATATTGAGATCTTGGTGGAAATTATGAAGATAGAAATAAAAGATCACATAGTTAATTTATAATTATTTTTATGAATATAATCTCCTGAATACACTGGATCGTAAGATTTTTATGTTTGGTTTATAATGAATTTGTGGGTAAAATTTTTAAAATTATATGCATGAGATAAAATTCATTTTATATCTACTATATATGAAAAGTTTCTTTGTTATTATGTTAGATTTGTGGAGTTAACAGCTTATAGAAAAAATATTATTTTGGTATGGAGGTGTTGAGGTTATAAAATTTGAAGAGTCCTAAAAGTTTCTACTACAAGTTTGTTTCTTAAATTCAAATCCTGAGATTATATTTTTAGAAAGATAAAACATAATGTATCATGAGTTAATAAATTTATTCTATTTATTATTCATTTGTAAATCCCTTGGTTAAGACTTGGTCAATATAGTATTAATCTTTTCACTGAGAGTTGGGTTCCTCTTAAGATCACTATTATATCCAATGGTACAATGATTAAATAACTCTCATATTAATAGCTTGTTGTGAATAGTTTTTTGAGATGATCATTCATGTTCTTGACATATGTTTTCATATTATATTTATTATCAATATTCTCATATACTAAGTGAATATTATATGGAGATAAAGAGGCTAAAAGGAATGGAGGAATCCAAAGAAAGTAAAAAATATATCATAGTACCTAACAATGAACACCATGGTTGGTATCATAAAAAACAACTTATTAAGAGTTTGAGGAAAAACAATCGTTTCATTTCACATGATTTTTAATGATTTCTCATACATATTTATAGTGGTTATGGGTGTTGGAGTTGGTTCCCTAAAACCAATTTCTGTGTACTTTATGATAACACGTATTAATTTATTTTAATATTAATAAACTCTTTATGACATCATGATTGTTCTTATGCATAACATAGTGTGTGATAATATCATAAGAGTAGTTGCTGCACTGAAAGGTCATAGGAGTTTCCCACTATGATGAGAACCCATAAGTGCCAAGATGGTATTCTTAAATATATAATATATAGACAGATTAAATAAAATTATGAACAAAAATGATACGAGCTATCAGGGGTGGATACTTATAAGAACTTGGGGTACCTTCTCATGGTGTACGCCCTTGGTAATATCTAGTGTAGGATATTATGAGAATGAGACCTTCTAGTAGGAAATCCCCATTTATATGTGTCATTGGATATTCTGATCTTTATACATGTGTATATATCCTTAGAATTTAATATTATTATTAATGAGCATTATAAGTCACCTAATTTGATGTATTGATGAAAACTGTGATGACATTTGCTCACTGTGAGTTAGGATACGTTGGTTGCATCACAAGTAATATTTCATTAATGAATAATGTGAGAAAGTATTTTTACCTTATATTCATTAATGGAAGCTGATATCTCAATTCCTTCGATGGAAATGATATATCCTAAATAAATCCATGGAAATGGTGTTTTGTAGGTAAGTTCAATTTCAGGAAAGTCAAAGAAAGAGTCATTGAGCACATAGGTCAATGGCACCAACATGGAACCTTCTTGATTAGATATATCATGATAAATGGATTATATTACGTATTTGTATGAGGTATTATGTCATTTCAAAATTAACTTATTTCTATATAGGTGACTTTTCATTTTTCTAGATGCTAACTTTGTATTTTAGGTTGCTTCACCTAATGCCACTGGGAAAGGGGCCTAGAGGGTCACACACTAATTGTATCTAGAATCTCAATTAAATAATATATCAAAACTAGAAAAAATGATATTACCAAACCTCTATTTAGATAGTTTTATTAATAGTGGAATTAGAAGAACTTATTACCACCATTTATAAATAAAATGAGGTAATCGTCTGGCCACATATCAGGAAACTCCCCCCCCCCACCACCTGAACTCCCTTCCCTCCCCACCTCTCTCGGAAGATTGAACTCTAACTCTCTCAGATGATCGATCAAACCCATTCCCACTCAAACTCCCTTCTCTAACTCTCTCGGATGATCAAACCCCTTCCCACCAGAACTCCCTTCCCTGCCTCTCTTAGATGATCAAACCCCTTCCTTGGTTTCACTCATGAAGAACATGATCGGTTATTGATTGAAATACATTCCCTTCCTACTATTAGGACTATTAAACTACCTTTCCCTACCTACATGCTCTCATGAAGAACCTGATTGGGTCCCTTATCTCGTGACATCGGCTCACGCTAAGGAACTCTACGCACTCCCTACTCTCACGACATCAATTGAACCCTACCTGCCCACTTCTCTCCCTTTTATCATGATTCATCCATCCCCACAGATAATCCAATTATTCTTTCCCTTTGAATGAAATGGAAAAAAATTGTATTTCACCTCTCACGACATCAACCAAATTATCCTCTCATTGGAAGTCCATGCCAATTATTATTTCACTTCTATAATGATTATCCCTCTCATTTCATTTCCATTTTTCACAGATACCATATTCACCAACTATGAAACATTGAGGCCCTGTTGGTCTTTATTCCATGAATTTATGCACTGCTCCGTGTAGGTGAGTTCCCCTTTTTTTCTTCCCTTTTTCCTATATTTAATTTTTTCATTTCATAAAAGAATTATATTCTTATTCTCAATGCATACTATATATTTTGGTTTTTCATATTTGGAATACTTAGTATATGCTAATTTCATATGTTTTATATCAATGATACATATCTACGATAGGCATATTACATATTTATCACTGAAAATATTTATCTTTTAATAGTTACCCATATCATAATGCATCCTCATCTACCATTCATTTATTTTTTACTAAATTAAACAAATTATGATCTATTTTTTAATATTTATATTCCATTACTCATACTGGTTTCTTTTTTACTAATATGTTATATGCTAACTAATTTAAATATCATGATCATTCTACATCCCTTATCACACTGCAAGTAGTTCGTATACTGTAGGTTTTTATATATAATTGTTAAATTCTGACTTCCCATATTTTTTTGGAAAATCAACCAAATTATAATTATCCAAACCAGATCCAAACAATCAGTTCATATAAAATATATTAACTATTTTTTCAGGTTCATCTCTTTTTTGTAATGTGAGTCTTAATTCAACTGCTTCTACTAGAGTAACACCTATATCATATAATAATTCTCATTCCAATAAAATATTAAACAATCATATGTGACTTCCCTATACCACAACATATGGTTTATATAAAACTGATAAAATCTCTTAAATATCTATAAATTTATAATATATTTCTTATCACCACCACTTTTGTAGAAAGGAGCCCTGAATTTTTTTAGGTGGAACGCCTTTATGGAGCATCCTATGATGGTGTGTGAGGAACACAAATTTGCCACACCTCAGTGAGGTCACAGTGCCTAACCAATGGTGAGAAGTTTTAGGGGTTCCTTGAATCACCTCTCGCTAAGGCACACGCCTTATCAGGCCTTTGATAACACTGGAAGACTTGGAATAACATGGAGGTAGATTAAGAGATTGATATTTATAATGAGTTCTTTAATGATTAGTATTTTTATGATAATATAAAATCTCATGCATGGTTTGGTGGAACAATGAATTATCTTTCAAATGGAACCATTTATCCTCTCTTTACATATCAATAAATGAAAAAATACGGTTGAGGAAACTCATTATTTATGTCATGACCTTTTAAATTTTATCAAATATAGAGATGGAATCATTGGTTGATGTGTGCCCCAAACTCAAATAAATAGTATTATAGAATTGTTTAAATAATTTCTAACTAGGGAGAAACATGGTCCCATATATCAATGAACAATATAATGTAATGATGTTTTTTTATTCCACTATTTACAAGGATTCAAGATAATATGAACGATATTGTGATCGATTCAAAATAATGTGAAATAAAATAAAAATATATATTATGCCTCAAAACCCTATTCTTGAATTCACAATGACTTATATAATGGGAATTTATTTTAGTAGACTCATTCAATAATCCATCAAAAATATAAAATTTCTTATTTGTCTAGATATTTTTTAATTGGTAGAAGTGAAGTCGGTATTAATGAACAAAATAAGAAGTAATACTTATATTTTGATGAAGAACACTTTTTCTTGGTTTAGAATTCCTCGATTATTTATGGTGTTTTAACCCCCATTTTCTATTTGGTAATTATTGATCCATGTTATAGGTTGTGTATTTATTCTAATTTGTTTTATTTTTGAAAATTTTATTAACTTTATTTTGAAATTAATGTATTTTTGAAGATTTTATTTCCATAATTTTTTTAAAAAAGAAAATATAAGTGTGTTTGGTTTGAATTTAGTTTGTTAATTGTTTGGGATAAGTGAATTCATTTCAATAGGGTAATTTATGAATTTTATTTGTAATGACATTTCTTTTATAAAGGAAAAGATAATGCTGATGGTATTGGTAAAAACTATGATATTAATTCCATTTATATGAGATGATTAGTTTTTATAAGTGTTATAATATTTAAATGAATTAAAAGTCTTCTAAATTGATAAAGGAAATGAAAATACTTTTATCTATTCTATAATGAATTTTTCATACTTATGAATTAATTAATAATTAGAAAAATAAATTAATGAGTCCATATACTACTTTTCTCAAGCATGAATGAGTTTCAATGTTTTTATTGACAATCAAAAAATTTACTAACAGTATGTTTATTCATATTAGAATTGATATAAGCTAGATGTATAACATTGATCGGATCACTGATGAGTTTCAAAAGAAGTTAGAATATTTTTTGGATTTTGCATTCAATAATGGTTCAAATGGTGGATTGATTCGATGCTCATGTTTTTTTTCATTAAAATATTGTTGTTAACACGTGAGTAATTAATTTTCCATATCACTAAAAAAGGTTTTAAAAAATAATATAATGTTTGGTATCATAATGGAGAAAAAGACCAAACAGAGAATGATATTTATTCAGGTGAAAGGATCGAAATGGAAAATTTGATTTTCAATCAGTTTCCATTTGTTTCTTAAGACAACACTTCATGTAAATTAGTGGAATAGGAAATGAATACAGGAACATAGTTTTCATCTAATTACCATAATGATGACTTTGAGTGTGTTAAAAATTTGTTAGAAGATTCAAATACCCTGGTATACCAGTCATGTAAAAAAATGACCAAACTTGAGTTTTAATGTGATTATATCATGGGAAAATAATGTATGGATTTATTAATATTGTCATTGACTATCTACATACCTTTTTAAGTACATACTACATGATGATGCATGTATTACTAAATATGATTATATGGCATTATATTTGGTTGAAAATTTTGGATTTTTCAAGTACTAAAATCCACACATTCCCTAAATATTTTTGTCTATTCTAGAAGGGTAATGCAAAGTTAAATAAGTAAAAACAATGTGGAACATCGATATGGAAGACTAATAAATATGGAACTCAATCCTGTGTACCATATAAAGTAATGTGGCACTTTCCATTGATTCTCGGACCTCAAAAACCTTTTATGTTAGAACAAATGGATAAGAATATGAGATGGCATAAAGATGAAAGAAATGAGGATAGTGATGATATAGTTTATCCAGCCGATAGGTTGGTGTAGAAAAAACTTGATAGGTTATATCCTGATTTTGTATTTGACCCACAAAATGTTAGATTGAGATTATCATGTGATGGTTACAATCCATTTCAGCAGATGTATAATACATATAGTACTTGACCTTTTTTATTCATATTTATAATTTTTAATCATGTACGTGTATGAAAAATAAAGTTACTATCATGAGTATATTTATTTCTTGACCTAATGATCCTAGAAATGATATTGACATATACTTGAAACCATTAATAGATGAGTTGAAGGAGATTTGGACTGTTGGGGTGCAAACATATGATGCATTTAGAAATGATTACTTTATGTGTCGTGCAATATTTTTATGGACAATAAATGATTTCCCTACTTATGGAATGATGTCTGGTTGGAGTACCAAGGGGATATTATTCTGTCCTATTTGTATCTAAAATACACGTTCTAGTAGATTAAAGTTCCACTGAACTTTCAGTTTCATATGGCATCGATGATTTCTAAAAATGGATCATCCATACAGGAAAAATCAAAGATAGCTTAATAATTACATAGAGAAAGATGATGTACCTCAATGAATATCAGGGGTAATATCCTTAAAGAACTTGATAGATTTATTTTTTTTCCTTGGAAAGGGTCAAACAAATTATATAAAGTGGAAGAATTCTCCTTTGAATTCCAATAGTTGGAGAAAGAAAAGTATATTCTTCGAGTTACCATATTGGTCGACAAATTTATTACATACCTACTTGGATGTAATTTATATTGATAAAAATGTGTGTGAAATGTTACCTTCAATGCTTTTAAATGTAAAAGTAAAAAATGAAAGATGATTTGCACTCATTTCATGATTTAATGTATTCGAGTATAAAACCAAGACTTCATCCTGATTTAATTGGTCATAATTAGTGGAAAGTTCCTTTTTCTTATTTTTAGATGAAAAATGATGAGAAAAAAATTATTCAAGTCATGGAAAGTTTAAAGGTACCATATGGTTATTCGAGTAACATTTCAAAATGGGTGAATACATGAGATATGAAACTAAAATCCATTAAAACCCATGACTATAATATCTTGTTGCATGAAATTATTGCTATTTTCATTCAACATTTACTGTCACATAATTTCAGGGTTGTTGTGATTAGATTATGTCACTTTTATCGAGGCCTTTATGTTAAAATATTGAACAAAAGTGTTGTGAAAAAAACTATAGAAAGATGCACCGATAATTCTTTCTAACTTGGAGAAAATTTTATCTCCATTTTTTTCACATGTATGTTACATGACCATACATATTCTAATAGAAGTTATTTTTGGTGGTCCCATTTCTAGTCACTGGATGTATCCAATAGAAATAATTATGTTTACATTGAAATATTATGAGATAAATAAGAATAATCCTGAAGGATATATTGTGAAAGGTTATTTAGAGTAGGAATGCATGGGTTTTTTTCAATGTATTTGGTTATGTCACCACAAGATCTAATCAAACAATGAGAACTAAAGATGAGTAGTATAATCCCATTGATCCAATATTTTCATCACTACCCCAAATGGGGGGATATCTAGATCATAAAGGTTTTGTACTTTGAACAAGGATGAGTAGAGAATGGATCATCGTAAGGTATTATTAAACTATGGCATTGTTGACGCTTACATCAAGTAAGTAAAATTATATATATATATATATATATTGTATAATTTTTCATAGTTTATGAAATTATTAAATTTTCATATTTATAGAGAACATAGTGAAATTATAAAAAGAGAACATTATTATTTATCTATTAAGAGGCGGGATAAATAACACAGTAAAGAATTTCCTGCTAGGTTGAAGTCAAAGGTAACAAATTCCTTTTTTACATGATTAAATTGTGGGTAGTTTAATATTATATATTGATATATTTTAGGTCCAAAGTTCACCAATTGATGATGTATCTACTAAAATAAGGGCGTTGTCATTTTTTCCATAAAATGTGGTCTATGATTGTAAAGAAATGGTTGTCAATGGTTTTAAATTCATTATAAATAGTTTTTAAATAAAATGACAACACAGCATGACGGTGTCACAATAATTGAAACAACATATTGTTATACTAGTGAATTAGACAGAAAACCTTTGTTAGAAAATATATCATATTATGAGGTTGTTGAGAGAATATTTTTATTAGATTACTATGCACATGGTTGTGTCACTATGATGAAATGAAATTAGTTTTATAAAATGATACGATAAGGATTTTAAATAGATTTTTATGGATTTAGAGTGATTGATATGAACCATCATCTGTGAAAAAATGATCCTTAAATTCTTGCATCACAATCTAGACAAGTATTTTATGTAAATGGTCGTTCAAAACTACAATTTGGTGTTATTGTTGATGTAATTCCAAGATATATTTTTTATGAAGGAATGGATGATAGTGATGTTTTGGATGAACTAGTTGGTATTTACTCAATTGTATCAATCAATGACATGGATGATTCAATTGTTAGAATAGATTGTGAATTGAAAATAATAACAGATAATGCATAGCATTGATATGTTTTAAGTATTTAATTTATATTATTAGGGAATGGTTTATGTTTTTCTAAACATTTAAAAAAGGTACATAATTAATTTTGTTATATGGGTCCAAATTTTTTGTTTCATGCATGGTTGTGAAATATTTTTAGGATATATTTATTATTGCATCACATTTATAAATTGTCTTCTACAAAGTGCCAATTATTTGGTCATTTTTACTTGACAATGGTTAATATTATTGAAATGTATGTGATAATTGATAATAAAAATGAACTCAAATGAAGATTACTTTATCTTTAGCATCATAAGAGTTTTTTTTGATTTTTTTTTATTGTCACATACCTGTTATATTTTCAAAATGTGTATCGAATATATAGTTGTAGGTAATAAATGGAAATATAATATAATATGTTTTTTATGGTTAACTAAGAATAAAATCCATGATGAAAACAAAAAAAAATATTTTTATTAGTTTTAAATTTAAAGTATTAGCTTCTATTATTGTGTAATGTTTTCATTTTGTGAGTAAATAACTTAATGAAAATAAAATAAATGGAAGATGTAAAGTTTTGAAAAATAATATGAAATTTCTTAACATATTTATAGTTATTTAATTTTTTGTTATATTTTTAAACTTTTCACATCACTTATGGAATTTTTAGGTTATTATATCTTATGAGGAGGTTCATAGAAAATAAATACATGAGAAAAATCACCGGTTTAAAGAATCTATCCTAATAAATATGATTTTTTAGTGAGTAATTTATTTATTTATTTACTATGTATGAACTTTAAACAAATCATATTTAATATTAGTAGGAATCATCAAGGAGAAAACTTATGTTCAGTGAGGATAGGCCTTGCAATATTGAATATAGGACTGACCCTACATTCAATCCCCCTACATGTAGTGCCTCACATCCCATGGATTTATAGTCACTGGGACATTTTCCTCCCATCATATAACCCCTTATATGCCTTACCCATACATGGGAGTCCATCATTTTTATCCATTTTCTCCTACTTCCATGTGGTGTAGTTCCTCTCCTTCAACCCCTCAACCTTTTTCCCTTATCCACCTTCATCTCTATACGAAAAACCTTCATTTTTTATACCCCATGTATCCTCGTACCCTCCTACTCAACTTTATCATCCACAATCTACTACTGAGGACACTCCTCCAGTTATCGGGACCCAATATAGTGTGTAGGATCGAGCATCAACAAGCAGTGTTACTAGTAAATGTTTAAAATGTAGTGAATTTAATAAATATTTATTAAATTTCAGTTATATATGTGTATAAAATATTTGTTTCTTTTTTTAGGACCATATTCTAGTAAAATACATGGTCATGTGTGTGTGTGTGTATATATATATATATGCATGTATTGTGGAATAGACACACAAAAATCATGCTTCAGTATAATGAGTACATGCAAATTATTGGAAAAAATAGTGAGGAATTGCAGTGTTTCATGGGGACACTTAGAAGACATAACAACATTATTCTAGTTCAAGAAATATAATGGATAAAAGATAGACAGGAAATAAAAGACAAGTATTTGGAATAAATTTGGGTAATATATTTTTTGAAATTAATTTTTAATTTCTTTATAAAGTATTATTGATGAATTTATTTTAATATTCATCTCCGATATAAATTCTTGGATGGTATGTACTCAAAGTAAGAAAGTTTAATTTAATA
The DNA here is from genome assembly GCA_963277665.1 of Viscum album. NCBI lineage: Eukaryota > Viridiplantae > Streptophyta > Magnoliopsida > Santalales > Viscaceae > Viscum > Viscum album. The sequence continues at coordinate 73,664,563 of OY728140.1, forward strand.
GGTGATATGTGGTAGGCCTATAAGAATGACTTCCATGTTTGATGGAAAAACAGAAGAGGTACTAATCTTAAAAATATATCAATCTTCAACGAATTCTCACTTTCACAATACAAAAAACTAATTGCATACTGGTGTAGTTACGATTTCAAGGTAATTTTCTGAATTTTACATTTCATGTATCTTTTTTCTATTATAACTATTTTTTCATACTAAAAAACAATTTAATTTTGGAATTGAAGAGATATATCTGGCCTCTTTCCTTGAATTTCTATATAAGGATGTGTGAAGATAAAAAAGTACATACTCATGTAGAATATGTAATGAAAAAACCAAAACAAATAGAACCATATTAAACATAATTTAAACATCTCAAATATACCTAGATATAGTCCAATTTTTCTCTTTTCTTTTTAAAATAGATTTCTTATATCTTTTAAATCAATGTTTGATAACGGTATAAAAATAGAGTTTTCTTATTCTTTTTTCCATTAATTGGTGCTGACTTTTTTGGTTGATTAGAATTTAATATGTTAATTTTATATTAGATTAAAATTAATTAGTTTGTCTATTAATTGAATTTAAATTTGGTTCTTATGAGTGTTTTTGGTTTTATGAAATATGATAAACCTGGTTATTTGAGTTATGTCTTGAAATCGTTGAATTATTAAGTTGAAATGATGATTTTCATACCTTGTGATATGTTAAAATGCTAGTTTATTTTTTCACTAATAAGATTCATCTGAAAGAAACATAAGAAATAAGGGAGGCATGCCATATATTCATACTATGGGGTGAACTAAAATGCCAGATCATAAACTTCCATAGGTGATATATTATTTAACATTGAATATACATTTATTTTTTCATTTATTTATGTTTATTTATCATATAGAAATGGGCATTAAATATTGATGGATGTGTTCCCCAATCATTATTGTTTTTCTCTAGTAGGAAAAAGAAAGATAGAAGTGTTGTTAATAAAGAAACACATGAAAAAATTATATGACAGTTTAAATTTTTAGTTTATATTTCATAAGGTTCATATATTAATTTGATTACATTTAATTACATTAATTTTATGTTAAAAAACCTCACATTAGTATGGTCTTTAAGATAGCTTTCAAATTCTTCTTCTGAACTGAAGATAGATTATTGGATGTGGGAATATATCATTCTGGGTTGAAAACTAGTATATCATAGTTCTCTTAAACCTTGATTTTATATATATAAATATGAATTTCTATGAAAAACATAAGTATCCTAGGATTATCAACAACATTTTGGATGAAAAATAAAAATAAATATGTGATAAAATCAGTTTGGTTAATGAGGAAATCTATTTTTTTTTAACTCTTACTATCTTAGGATTGTTTGTCACTATTTAATTTCACAATCGTACTCATATTCCTTAGGTTTATGACCCAAGAGACAAAGGCATATGAAAAAAAATCAAACATGTTAGAAATAGTTTTATTATGTCATTCATTAGGTAGTTGGATATCCCCACTGATGATTTGATTTAATGAAATGGTATATCTCTAGTTTCTAAATGATCATATTATTGTAATGATAAAAATGAGTCATTCGAGCACTTATTAATTGAAGGAGATTGAGCTTGATTCACTTGGTCTTTCCTGAGTAGTTTCATGGGTGTGCCTATGTATCAAGGTATCTTAGATAAATTCATTATAGACTAGTTCAATAATGAAGAGGTTACCTCTAATGAAGGGTGCATCTAAATGTTTCTCTTATTTTTAGAATTTTTGAAATTTTGGTGTCACGTAATGAAACCAGACATATGGGATTTTAGGTGAGCACTTTATGCATAAAAATAAAATTACTTCACTTGATCAGTGAGATGGAATTTCAATTCCCATTAAATTTATTGATTACTGCTCTTCTGATCCCCTATCACCTCACTTACTCAAATACTCCAACTGAGGAAACTAGGTAACAATCCAAATGATTGGAATGGGTAACCCATTGGGAAGGAATTAATATTTATATAGATGGTTCTTATTTTAATTGTATCATATAGGGAGGCAGTATAATCCATAACATTCTTGTTTCAACTGTATTAGGTTTTAGAACCTCTTATTGTAAGGGGGTGTTTCTCTTTAGGTCCCCCAAATCCACCCTTTCCTTATAAGTTCCCATGTGGAATTTGGAATAACTTTTTTATCTATTCATATAGATGCAACAAATCATGGTGCGACCTGACCTCTTCAAAATGATGACTCTATAGATTTAAAAACCATCATATCTCCAAATTCTCACCACATAGAGTGTTGGGGAATAGAGAAAAGTGTTATAGTGTGGAATTTATATCACCTCACATCTATTAAAGATCTATATTGGTGTGTTCATGGTACATGTATTGTGGTTTTCACACCCAGATTTTCAATTCCATTCTTTTTTTTTATCTTCTTTTGGTTCTTAGTTTTCTTTTGGTTTTCGGGTGTTCCAGGTTTAAATTTGGTGTCTCATGTGTTCTAGATCTAATTCATTAGTCTTGTAAGTATCAAATGGAATTTGGCCTTGTAATTTTTTAAAGGGAATGTATAAGGATTAAGTAGCTCAAAATTGAATTTGTGATACTCCTAGTGGCACCTTTTGTGGGTTATGTTTATTGGGGTGGTTTGTTTAAGATTTGGGTCAAACCATGATCCCATTTATATATTTAAAAACAATTTTATTTCATTTTATAACTCTTTTGTTTTTTAAAAATTTTCACCCATTCCACTTCCCAATTGTCCTCCCCTGACCTATTCAAACCACTATATCCATTTGGCCCCTTAGGAACTCATAATCATGGTAGATTTCAGTGATTTATTCAGGCATTGGGCCAACCTGTGATCCCATTTCAAATTTTAAAAAATATTTTATTTCTTTTATATCTCATTAATATTTTAATATTTTTCGATCATTTCACCTCTTAATCAATCCCACAAACCCTAGTCGCACCCCATGTTCCATTTTCCCTCTTTGGATCTTGTCTTAATCGTGGATTAGGGCGAATTTTCTGTAGGTTTCTCAAATAATCTAGATTCACAAAGGAAATTGTTTTCTTTTATAAATAATTCATTTTTTACTCCTTTTCCACCATTTCTATTCTTAATTTACCTCCTTAGCCTTATTCAAACCTCTATTTCAATTTCTTCTACGTGAAGATTCAACTATTGGTGTATTTGGTGATATTTCTTCAAAGTTTATCAAGTAAGTGAATCTCTCTCTTGTTTATTCCATTCTGCTTAGGGTTTCTTCCCTCTTACTTGATGTTTCAAATTTCCAAAAACTAGGGATTCAAACTAATGGTTTATTTTTGAGTTTCTTGGTTCAATATTCTTAGATTAGGGTTCATTTTCATTTTCTAGTAGTGCGGCAGGGGTGCGGTGGAAGTTTTTCACAATGATTTGGGGATTTTTGACACAAATGGTAGGTGATTCCATGTGTAAGGATTTCTTGATGAGTTAGATTTCTTGATTTACTTATTTATAACATTCCTTATATTTTTTCTGTGGTTAAAATTTTGTTTTTTATGGAATTGGTTAAGCGTTTAATTTTAAAGTTTCATTTTTTCATGAAATGTTGTGTTTTTCTTATGTAACTCTTCTGGTATCATTTGGGGTCATTTTATAACATATGAAAATGGTTTATTAAATGTGGACTGGGATGAAAAATCTGGTTTTCTAGGGTTTTGGTGTGCTTTTTTCCTTTAAAAATGGGGTTTTAATGGGTTATATGTGCAAAAACTTGTTATAATCCTTGAAGTTGTTTTATAAAAATATCAAATGGTTTATTGAGTTACATAAAGTGTGCAAAAGATGTTGAGGTTATATTTTGGAGTGTGTATGTTCTTAAAATTGGTTTTTGAAATAGAAAGTGGTGATTTGTGATTGAAAACTTTTTGAGAATATTTTATAAATTGTGTAATGATTTATTAAATTGCAAGAAAGGTGCAAGACATGTTTATGGGTTGTTTTGGTGTAAGTATGATGTTAAAATGAATTTGAATGTGAAAAGGAGTAATTTGTGGATTTTGTGTGGGATGTTTGATCTGTGTATTATTTTGAAATGGAATTTCCATGTGCAATGGTATTTTATAAGATATGGAACTTATTTGAGCACAAAAAGGGAAACTCGGGTATCTTGTTGGGAAGACGTGTACTAGTATGCTAGTGATCTGGAGTGGTTTCATCCCTGTTTCACATAGAAAATTTGATGATGAAAGTGCTAACTAAACTATGATGATGATGTTGGTGAATAATATTTTATGGTTAATTCCCCTACTAGTGGCTCGTTCACGAGAACAAATATTTGTTATGGTTACTTTTCACCAAGATATAAGGTACGTGGGGATCACAACTAACTAGTGCCTAGGGATGTTACCATGACTAGTTCTCATTGGATATTTTGTACTTACCATTGGAATACTGTGTGTTTGAGCTGGACAATTTAATATTATGTTCATTTTCTTTAAAAGTGTTCATTCTTTAAAGTTTCCCACTTGAAAACTGTTTTCATTGAAAGTTTCATCCTTTAAAAATTGTTTATGGAATTTTCTGTTTATAAAAACTTGAATTTTTTTTTTCTTATAATGTTTATCACATGGAATATATTCTTTGTGGCATCCTATTGGGATTAGGCTCACACCCTACTTACACATTTGGGTGTAATTAGGCTTCGAAATCTTTGTCGCAGGTTTGGGTATGGCTTTCGAAATAGGTGGTTTGGGTTTTTAGCTTCCATCCTCGGTGTGATGTTGTGGAGAAGGATTGGGGATGATTAACCCATTCCTTATGGTGATTATTGGGTTGTTTTTTCTGCTACTTTTGATTTTTGTAACTCTTGGGATTTTTTTAAAACAATGTTTTTCAATTTTGAATTTTTCTTAAAGGCTTGTTTGGATTAAATTTTCATATTCAGATTATTTATTGTGGTTATTTTTTACATTTGTAAATGTGGGTAAATCATTCCCAAATTTTACTTTATTATACCCAAGCACTTGTTCCAGACAATGGGGATCAAGAATTCCCTTAAGGAATTTCTGCTGACTAGGTTGGGTGCTGGTTTGGATGGCGACTAGATCTGATTCATGACAAAATAGTATCAGAGGAGGTTCTCTCTTTATGGGTTATGTTCTTTTGGGAAAGAGTCTTGGTGGAATAGATCTAGGATTGTCTGAACTCAATGTTCTAGTTACGAGTAAGGTTCTTGGCTAGCACACCTCATGTTGAGACTTGAGTTACCTGGGGAATTCAGGTTTCATTCGAGTCTTTTGGTTCTTGTGGTTGTTTGTTATTTGGGAAATGAAATGGGAGTTAGGTAAATGGTCTCAGTGATCTTGCAGAGCCCAACAAGCTATGTGGAGTTGGGGATATTGTCCTATAACACTCTCTATGATTGTGGTGTGACTGGTGCATGGCTGCTAACCATACGTCTGAGTCACCCATCAGCACTATTTTTTCTTTGATTCATATGACATATTTATGGGTTTTGGAAAATCATTCTAGAAGGATCTTGTTTGAAAATTGTGGAAACTATATTTTTAAATGGAAATTTTTTTGAGTAAATGTTGTTGAGTTTATTGGAAGTGTATTTTCATAATTTAAACATGTGGTTTATTGAAATTAATGTTTGGTAAAGTGTAACTTATGTTAAAAAGGGTTTTGGAAATATATTTTAAATATATTTTTAAAGTGGTAATGGTGTCATTTTCAAAGGTATTGAAAATGGGTTTTCAAAATAGTTTTGAATGAGGTTTTAAAAAGCTGTATTTTCATGAAATGGTATTTGTGTAAGATGATATTGGATTTTTATAATAAGAACTTATGGATTCACAAACTCGATGGTTTGGAAAATAAGGATGATTTTAATGTGGGTTTTGAAATTTTGTTTTGAGTGGAATGAAATGTTTTGGTTTTGAAAAGTGTAAAGAACTATATTTTGATCATAGGTATTCTCATGGGTGACAACATTAATGAGTTATGTGTAAGGAAAAGTTGATGAGTGACATGCATAGGTTATGTGTAAGGAAAAGTGGATGAGTTCCCAGTTTGGCATGAGGTGGGTGCCCGTGGTAGCACAAAAACATGCATATGTGAGGCCCATGAGATACCAATGGTGAATGCGCTAACCGCCAACCCCATTTAATTTCAAAGAAATGATTTTTTAAGGAAATTTTATGTTTTGATAACCAGTGTTTGGGGTGGGGTATCTTATGTGTTTTTTTTAATGTTGTTGTGGGATGTGTTGAGTTCGAGGACCCCTCTTGTTTGAATGATGTCTTGGGTTTTCATTTTTTCGGTAAGTTGAGTTGAAGTGTTGGTTAGTGTTCTTTAATGAGAAATGTTTTTGGAAGACTTTGCAGTGGTTACCCTCTTGTGTTCAGTTCTAGTTTGTGGTATGTTTTGACCAGTGGACCAGCTTAGTTGGGTCCTTGTGTTTTCTTGTTGGATAGGGTACGCCCCCAAAAAGAGTTAATGCATGGTGTAAGTGCAGCCACGAGTGATTTTATATTGGAAGATCCTCTAATTGATCAACATAAAGACTTTGTTCTTGAGATTTGGATATTGAGTCTACCCCCTATTCTTTTCTAGTTAATTGGATCCTCCTATAGTAGAATAGTGGTTGTGGAAGGTTGAAATAGACCTTAGTCTCATAAAGTGCATGAGTTGTCAAAGGTGAAGTTTGACACCGTTGTGTCTATATGTTCTATCTGGAAGTGATGAAGCGGAATTCTAGTGAGGAAAGGTAAAGAAGTCTAGAGTTGACGGTCTTGGATGTAGTATTTAAGGGACTTTGGGTCTTTCATTGGTTTCTCATAATAAAATGATTCATGTTAGGCCACCAGTGCGGCAAATCTGGTCGTTAAAGGCAGTTACGGTGTCTTGTGGTAATCTCATGCTGCTTGGGACTTGGTTCAGGGTCTCACTCCTTGTAATGTCTATATCGGTATCTAGGGTCATGTTCAGTGATGTTTTTTTGTGTTGTGTTTTCCTTTAAGGGTAAAGGTGGATGATGTGAACCTTTTCAAGGACATACTCTCAAATGAAAATGTTTCTATCTTCTGAGAATCTTTTAATTCCTTGTTCTGAGCGAAGGTATCTTCCTTGTGTTCTTTCTTCGGTTGTTCCTTGTTTGGGGTGAGTGGGGAAATTCATATACATATTCAAGGCCCCTATCTTGGTGAAGGTTCCATGAAAGGGTAAGTGGTTTGCAGGATGTGTCATGTTTTGTTAATATTGTTAGATCATGGTGTATTTGCTTGTGTCACCCAAGGAATAAGTTTTGTTCAGGGGTTTTTAGCACCTGAATGCAATGTAGGAGATTCTTCAATATTCTAAGCTCTAGCCGTTGGTCTCGGAGTGAAGCTGGCATGTAGTCAGAAAAAAAAAGGGTGTAAGGGATCTTAGTTTAACTTCTATATTTAGTGTGTGATGTGGATGCAGTTTGAGGTTTCTATTTGGTGGTTTTTTTTCCAAGTGTTCTGGTGTGGTGGAAAAGGATGTGAAGAACTGTTACCGGATGGTTGTAATACGTGTCAGTGGAAAATTACCTCCTTGGTTATAAGGTGGTGGGGTGGTTTATTTTTCTCAACCCACAGTGCTAGAACCCTTGTGAATGAAACTCTCTAGATGATTGTTCATGTATGAATAACCTTGTAGGATCTTTTCGATCTTGGTTTTGGTTGGACTCATATAAGGTTAGTGATTTTTGTGGGAGTAGTGAACTGCGTAGTGTCTTTGCTGGTTTAGAGTTTTTCAGATTGACCCCCCTTACATTAGGGATTGGGTCTTAAGGGGTCTTTTTCGTATCGGTCCATGCTAGTCGGTTAAGACGATTGGTTCTTATGGTGGGGAGACCCACCATGGGTATCAGGTAGGTTCTTTTGGAATTATTCTAATGTTAGTTTATCCCTTACGGTGGGGAGTTCGTTCGTGCCTCCCCCTGTTGGTGTCCCAATTCTGTATTGGGAAATTAAGTTGTCCCTTATGGTGAGGAGTCTATTCGGGTCTCCCCATATCAGTAACTCGGTTTTTTCCTTGGTGTTGACTTGTAATTAGGTAGTCTTGTTCAGATCTATCTAACCACCAACTTCTTTCTTGGGTAAACGTTGGGATTGGGTCGTGCCCCATGGTTTCGTTGAAGTAGATTTGGGGTATCCTCATTCGAATTCATTGTTCATTTTAGGTAAATTGTTTGAGCTTTGTCTGGTAGTGTTTGAGGTATTTTGTTTTGGGATTTGGTTTGACTATACTTGGTTATTTTAGGAAAATGGTTCAAATTTTGGTTTTTGAGATTATCCCTTCCTTTGTTTGATCAACGGGAGGTGTTTTGGCCTTTAGGGGTGGGTGAAAACTTGTAAAGGGAGTCTATCTTGGTCTATAGGTTGGGTTTTGTTTTGCATCTGTCATTATTGTGGATTTCCAGGGCATAAATATTTATGGTGGTGAGAATTTTCACAACTGAATTTAAATTCCATTCTTTGTTTCTAATCTTCTTTTGGTTCTTAGTTTTCTCTTGAATTCCGTGTGTTCCGGGTTTAAATTTGGTGTCTTGGGTGTTCTTGATCTAATTCATTAGTCTTGGAAGTATTTGATGGTATTTGGCCTTGTATTTTTTTAAAGGTAAGGTATAAGGATGAGGTGGCTTGGAATTTAATTTGTGACACTCCTAATGTAACCTTTTGTGGGGTATGTTTATTGGGGCGGTTTGTTCAAGATTTTGGCCAAACCGTGAGCACATTTCCAGTTTTAAAAACAATTTTTTTTTCTTTTATAACTCCTTCGTTTTTTAACATTTTTCACCCATTACACTTCCCACTTAGCCTCACCTGACCTATTCAAGCCACTATATCCATTTGGACCCCTTAGGAACTCATAATAATGGTGGATTTAGGTGATTTATTCAGGCATTGGGCCATCCCATGAGCCCATTTCCAGTTTTAAAAAATATTTTATTTCTTTTATATTTCAATCATTTTTTAATATTTTTTTATCATTACACCTCTAGATCAAGACCACAAACCCTATGAGAACCCCCATGTTCCATTTTCCCTCCTTGGATCTTGTCTTCAATGTGGATTAGGGTGGATTGTCTCCAGGTTTCTCAAATCGTCCGAATTTGAAAATATAAGGCCCCAGCCTTAAACCTTACTTAATCTTGAGTTATTACAAGATACACATTGAGGATATTTTCAGGTTTAGAGTTTTAGAGAATTAGATCATGAAACTTGCATTACATTCCACATTTAAACAAAGTGGTTACATAAAAGACAGTATTCATTCTTCCCATCAACGGAAACATATTTAAAATAAAACATGGATTCTTTCTTGACACATCCTTGACACTATCATCACATCATGTACCTTTCCCTTGACCTGTGAAAAACATTTCAAAAACTTGGGATGAGCATAAAAAGCTTAGTAAGGGTTATAAAAATGTGGAAAGGAAACATGAGTACATGTATACATAAGAATGAAATCATACTTTACCCATAAAACATAAGCACTTTAACATACCTCATCAAATCATGAATAAATCATAGAAATCATAAGACATAAAGGTAACTTGAGGCATTCATAACATTCTTACATAGGGAGTAACCCTCTGGGTTATGTTTGGAATACCCATCACAGTATATTCCCTAAATCTCTTCGGATAAACCTTAACGTTTCACTCCTTCGAGTTACCCAATGCATTGGAGAGCTATATCGGGCTCACCCGCCCTTAGTTTATCACGGAACCACCCGTTTTCATAACAATGCCCAAGAACCATAACATAAACTTATCACATAAAACATTCATAAATGAAACATAATATTTCCACATTTAAAACACAATATAACATTTTAGGATATTGAAATAATGAATCCATTCAAAAAGAAACCATTTCCAAAACCATTTAAAACATTTAATAAAGAGATTTTTGAATCAAAGTGTCCCATACCACCTTAAAGCTTTAAAAACAATTAAACCATTAATATCCATATAAATCCTTAAAACCATTTTGAAAACATGGATATTAATAAGAACAAATCATTAAAACATTTAAAGCGATATTCTGGTTAAAGGGTTTTTAGCAAAATTATAGACACTTGAATACAATAATTGAGGAATAACATTTAGTCAGAACTTTATAATATCATGAGAATAAATGGATTCATGATATAATATTCTAAAGGACAGTATATAGACCATATAAGAGTGAATAGGTGCATAACAATAATAAAGTCTCAATAGAAATGTCAAATGTGATTAAATCCCTTATAAAGAAGGTATCCTTAAATTAAGGATAAATCAATCTCAAAATTATGTGTGACAAATATAAATACACCCAATATAAGTGGATATTAAGTGTAAAACAATAAAATTTCACTCACACATATTCAAAGGATGACATATTCAATAACTACATGTTGAACCCAAAGAAATCGAAATTGGGTTTAAAAGTTCCCTTGGTAAAATTCGACAGCCTAACGGCATCACTTCAAAATTCAGAAAATGAGTTGATGAGAGATAAAAAGTGTATCTCATTACTTGGACATAAAATTTACATCAATAAGGATATATGAGAACATATCCCAACATAACAATATGTAAATTAAAAGACCCAACAAAAGGAGTCTTTTAAAAAGAGGAGGGTGAAAGGTTCCCTTACGGACTTGGGTATCTTTTGAAACATACACCTCGTGAAAGAAGGACAATACAACATTGATGTAAATACTCATAAAATAAATTATATTACACAATGAGTAAAATAATAGGAAGTAAATACACCACTCAAATGAAATTGTGGAAAATGTAGCATAAATCTCACGGGAATAAAAGTGAGATGACAAATCCCTTACGAAAACTCTGCAGCCTAACGGTGCCACTTAAAACTTCCAAAAATGGATTGATGAGATAAAATAGGGTCTCTAATCATATTAACATAAAGTTTACATAAAGAGAAATATAAAAGAACATCCCCCAACATAACAAAGAAGAGCTTAAAATAAGTGACATAAAAGAGAGTACTTAAAAAGAAAGAGAGAGGTTAGATCTCTTACGAAAATTTGGCAGCCTAACGGCGCCACTCAAAACTTCCAAAATGGATTGATGAGAGAGAATAGGGTCTCTCATCATACGAACATAAAAATTACAGTAAGATTAATATAAAATAACATCCCAATAACAATAAATATGATCTTTAAAAGGAATGACATAAAAGAGTGTACTTAAGAGGAAAGAGAGGAGTAGGATCCCTTACCTCGGGTCCGACTTGACTCGATCGTTCTTTAACGTCCTGAATAATAAACTTGAGTTAATTTACACTTTATTAAGAAACATTTTCTAGTTAATTATTCCTTTTAGATCACTTATTTATATGTTATAAACATTATTTAATCATTTAAGTTAATAATGTTTGTTTTGTCGATATTTGTTTCTTAAGTCGAAAGTGGACTTCTTACAATTACATGTTGTTCGTGTGGTCAAATGTTCATTATATCCAGAATTATATTCATGATTTGGATATCATATATATCATATATATCCAGAATATACATGTATTTATAATATTACATAATCATTTAGATGTAAGAAATGAAATGCACCGTTCATGGAGACGGTAAGCCGTACATATGCATGAACGCTACTTTCATTTCTATTTCATATATTTTATGGAATGAAATAATAATGATATAGAGGTATATTATAATTCCAGTATAACATTATATATAATAACTTTAAATCCATCCTTTATACATCCCACATATGGCATTAACGAATCACATCACTTTGAGGGGGCGGTAGTCCGCACTTCCTTAAATGAAGATATCGTGTTTACCCATAATGGAAACCATAAAGGTATGCCCAAAATGAAAAATACAGAAGCTTAAGGAAAACATAAACATATTATATATCATATATAAATATAGTGTCATCTTAATGGCCACATTTGAAGGTGTTAAAAGAATGTTGAACAATCACTACCACAAAAACAGTTTTTCGCTGCACCCCCCTTTATCAGCGCTAACGAAAAAGCGCTGATAAAGGGCCCCCCTTTATCGGTGCTTGCTTAGTAGCGCTGCTAAAGGGGGGCCTTTATCAGCTCTTTTTTTAGCACTGATAAAGGGTTGGATTCAAAAAAAAATTAAAAATATATTAATATATTAATATATAAATATAGTTATATTGTTATATAAATATAATATATAATTTTTAAATATATTTTAGATAAGTATAAATGTACATTTACACTTATTATACTTAATATATAAGATATTTAGTGAAAATGACTTCTTAAAAAATTAAAAAATATTTTTAATTAATATTTTGATAATCATTATGGAGTAATAGTCATTTAATAACAATTTGAGGACTAAAAAATTAAAAAAATTAAAAAAATATCCAAAATATGTTGAAAACGCAACTCTAACTTCAAACGGCCATAACTTTTGATCCGAGTGTCTGTTTGAGCTCTACCACATATCAAATCGAAGCCTGCGACGAGCTCTACGTCACCATGACCCAAGGGTACCCCGGTCAAGCATTTTTCGAGGCCAAAAGAGGCCCAGAGGGCCTCCAAAACTGAGTTTTTTGTCGGGGTACCCAGATTTTTTAACATTTTGTGTATTTTCAAACTCGTTTAAGGGGGTATTATTGGATTTTCTTGGTGGGGACTGAATTTATTCCAAGGTATTACATTCATATTGATATTATTTTTTTTAAATTTCATCCTTTTTTATAATGAACTGCTATTTATAATCAAATATATAACTATATGTACATATTTTTTATATATTCGCACCTAAAACTTAAATTTTTTAAATAAATAATTAAACATATTTACATATAAAATATATTAGCTTTATCTAAATAATAACTAATATCTATTTTATTTAAAATACCAATATATGAATATTTATATACCTATATATTAATCTAACTATATATATATATATTAATCTAACTATATATATATTAATCTAATAACTATATATATATATAAATATAACTACATATATATATATTAGTATTACTATAAATATATATATTAATATCACCATAAATATATATATTAATATCACTATATATATTAATATAACTATATAAATATATATTCATATAACTATATATATGTTAATATAACTATATATATGTTAATATAACTATATATATATATTAATATAAATATATATTACTATACGAATAAATATAACTAAATATATATATATATATATATATTGATATAGATAAATATTAATACCACTATATATATATATTAATATTACTATATATATTATAATATTACTATATATATTATAATATAACTATATATATATATTATAATATAACTATATATATATATATTAATATAAATATATATTACTATAGGAATAAATATAACTAAATATATAAATATATATATATAGAGATATCATGAATTGGAAAGAAAATCAAAATAGAGTAGTGGTAAGGGCTTAGGCGCGCAGGGGGGAGGTCTCGAGTTCAAATCCTGGTGGAGGCAGGGGTGCGCGCGTATGGGGAATATTGGAGCAAGCGCTGTTAAAGGTTGGAGGGGGGTGCATGGGGTGTGTGGGGTGTTGTATAGGGGCCGAAAAGCGCTGTAAAATGGGGGGTTCAAGCACTATAAAATCCCCCCCCCCCCCCCCGATTGGCAGTATTTATGAATTTTTTTTAAATTTTTTTAAATTTTTTTAATTTTTTTAATTTTTTTAACTTTTATCAGTGCTTTTTTAAAAGCTCTGATAAAAGGGTCCTTTATCAGCGCTAAAACGAAAGCGCTGATATAGGACCCCTTTATCAGCGCTAAAAAAAGCGCTGATAAAGGCGTACTTTTATCAGCGCTTTTTTTTAGCGCTGATAAAGGGGTCCTATATCAGCGCTTTTCGGAGCGCTGATAAAGGGGACCCCTCCTTTATCTACGCTGGCTTTATCAGCTCTTTTATAGCGCTGATAAAGGCCATTTTTAGCGCTGATAAAGGTCGTGTTTGTAGTAGTGAATCATCGTTTCGGGAGGCCGAAATTCGCCATCCACGGAAACAGTATGTTCTTTAACCATTGGATGTAGGTGTGTGAAAGTGTAGCTTGAATCCTTATTATAACAACATCCTAGTATATTTATGATACTGGAGTTGTTACAAAATAAATGAATAAAAAGAGTTTAGGGGGTTGGAGAAGCAAAATAAAACAAAAGGACTCAAGTGAAGACATTACCTTAAAATCGGGTAACTCCCTTCGGTTTGAGCTCAAAGGCTTCCTTGGGAATACTTCTGCCCAAAGTGAGGCTTCAAGGAATAAGAGAGGGAAGTGGAGAGACAAAATGGGCAGAGGTTGGCCGAGACAAAGGCTTTGGGAGTGTGGGTAAGGAGGTAGAGGTGGGGGACTTTTATAAGAGGAGAGGAGGGGCACTCTTGGAAGGTAAAGAAAAGTCACTTTATTATAAAATGGTATTCAGATTTAAGAGGTCCCACATTTATGTGTTTCTAGGATAAGGTGATAAGGGTTCGAAATCCACCCATGCAATAGGTTTTGGACATGTATAGGTCTTAGATATTACATTATCTTTCCATTTTATTTAAATCGTTAAATAATGAGTTCATCGATGCATCATCATGATGTCATAAATAATTTAATTTATTTAATGTCTAAAAATTATAAAAAAAATACTATGATGTAGGAAATCCTTTTAGATTTCCAATGAATATTTATAGTAAAAAATATGATTTGTATAACCCCATGTAAAAATTGTTTTAGTAAAACATTTCATGTTTGTCTCATTTTTACTTTAACTTTAAATAAAAATATATTAATGTCATTTTCCAACCAAAGTGGCTTCATGGGGTTCCCAAGTTGACCCATGGGTTTTCTTGGTCGGCCATGACACATCCAATGAGGTTAGGACATGTGTCAATTTCATTTCATATTATTAAAACATTATTTTTACCTTAAACTACACTAATTACCTCTAATCGCGATTAAAAACTTAATAAGTTACTATTCACCAAAAAAAAATTATCCCATTGAACCACATTTTACTTCTTAATGACAACCATGTATGTCGGATTTTTGAAATTCAAAACAAAAAGATTGCAAAATTTCATTTAAATGGAAAAATCAGTTTTTATAAGTACCACTTAGTGGTTTCACTATTCATCAAAAATTGAAGTTTTTCAGAAAAATCCCTAAAATTCACCCTAAGCTATATTTGATATTCAGAATTCAAAAATGAAGTATATTTTACAAAATTCAAAACATATAAGTCACATTAATTAATTTAATAATTAATTCCCGCTGTCCGAGCAAATAGCGTGTTTTTATCAAACAATAAGTATCAAGAGATTGACACTAGTTTAAGTCTGATTTCAAAGTGAAATTAATTCCAACGACCACTATTGGATTTAATGGTAAAAATATATTATAATTTCACTTTAAAACCAACTCAAAAGATAATCTAATCATATAAATAAATTATATTAAAAAGTGGTTTTGAATTAGAATACAACATTTTATACTATTCATTAAAAAATGAACTTTATCGGAAAGATACCAAAAATTTACACAAAGTAAATTTTGATGTCCCGATTCTTAAGAAGAGTTTTATTTGGTCCAATAGAATGTATAAGAGTGAACAAAACTATATTTAATTATGGTTCTCCATCAAAAGGTGATAAGTGAGCCTTTAGTGAAAACTAGGGCATATACGCCTAAAATTGAATTTTTTCCGTATTTTAAGCCTTTATATTTTATTGGATAAATGTAAAAACATTTAAAAACATATATAATCATATTTTAGTTATTTCTATCCATTCCTGCCAATACAACAGCTACATGTTAACTACCATTTAAAATAATATTATTTTATTATTAGAGTGCAACGTAAGATTCCCAAGAAACTCGTTGTTTCATATTGGGTAAGCCATCGAGCATAGCGTTCCCTTTAAATTAATATTGACATTTTATTCGCAAATAGGTATAAATATAAAAATTTCATATTCTTTATTTACCTGGGGTGTTACATCCTTCCCCCCTTTTGGAAATTGCGTCCTCGCAATTATAAAACTGGGCTTGGAAACATCATTGAAAATCCCACATCGGAACAAGAGTCAATAAAACAATCACTTTAAAATAAAGAAAGATAAGTATAGAGGTCACCCGAGTAAACCCGTAATAGGATTCCATGTAGGAAAAAATGGACATGGAGGAGAAATCATAGGGTCATGTTCTGATGGAGAGTGATAGAAAACATGTTTAGGAGAAATTTAACCACAAGAAAATCACAAACTTGTGATGGGTTAAACGGTATTCGATTCCCCAGTAGGAAAAGTTAATAGAAAACATTTTTGTTTTAAGTTACTTTTTATTGAGGAATTTATTCATAAGGAAACATAATCACTTATCATGTTGACTTTCAACTTTTACTAGATTCCTTAATCAAACTCATATTTTTTTCCAAAAGACGAATAATTAGGGAGACTTGTTCGCATTAAGAGTACTATAATCAACCTCTAGAGAATCACCTAATCCACCAAAGAGAACTATATAATTCCCATGTCTTTAGGCTTTAACCAAAACCAAAACCAAAAAGGTTAGTACAAGGTCAGATAATCCAGAAAAGGATAACCCTTTAAAAAGAAAATCTATGCTTAATCTCCAAAATTTTTCCAACAAAACCCAAAGTTCAACAAGGACCATCCGATAAACAATTTGTCCATAAAATTCTTCAAAGTAAACCAATCTAAGATTGAAACCCAAATATTTGAAGGATTTAGTCACATAGTCTTCCAAGTTAAATCGTAACATTTATCTCCAAACAACATCAGTTGCTCCTAAAGTCTCGTATTGAAAAGTAATTAACCTAATCACATATCCTCCATGATAGGTTAATCATTTTCATAAATAACCCAAAATCAACTTACTCTTAATTCATAAAATCATCTAACTAAAAAGAATCAGTCAAACTAACCAGGGACTTCAAGTAGTCCAGTGGTAGGCGATAAATAACAGTTGCGCTTTGGTTGTGGGTTCGATTCCCGCAGCTTTGTCCGACGCGACGGGTTGTCACACGGTCTGTGTGTTGTCCTTTTTCCAGAACTATATAATTCTAAAATCATTCCCCAAAAAGAGATAAAATCATCAAAAATAACCATAACATAATTTAACCTCAAGTTTATCTCATGCCTTTCATTTTCCATCATAACATATAATAACCCATAATTACCTCAAAAGTAAGGATCATATAAACCCTAATGGTTACCTTTATAATTATTACCTGAACTTCCACATCGATTGGCCATCTCGTACATGATGCATTATAGAACATAACAAGGTTCAAGTGGTTGATCAGGACTCCTTTATAGTTGGTTTAGAACAACCACGAGTTTCCTCATTGAATACCCCATTTCATCCAGTCTCTTAATCAGAGAACCACCACAGTTTCCTTCAAACCAATTGTCACTTTGGTGCCTGCTAGATCCAGCCATTTACTAAAACCAAAAAGTTCAGTGTGAGTATATCAAAAAAACCATCATGTACTAATGAGGAAGATAAACACTAAGATATACTTACTCATTCACTTTATCTAAAACTAGGACTCTTTCTGAAATCCTAAAAATTATGGTAATGCCACTTATGCTTAAAGAATACCCTAACCTCTAAAGTTATCTAAACCGACCTCTGATACCAACTATAAGGCCCCAGCCTTAAACCTTACTTAATCTTGAGTTATTACAAGATACACATTGAGGATCTTTTCAGGTTTAGAGTTTTAGAGAATTAGATTATGAAACTTGCATTACATTCCACATTTAAACAAAGTGGTTACATAAAAGATAGTATTCATTCTTCCCATCAACGGAAACATATTTAAAATAAAACATGGATTCTTTCTTGACACATCCTTGACACTATCATCACATCATGTACCTTTCCCTTGACCTGTGAAAAACATTTCAAAAACTTGGGATGAGCATAAAAAGATCAGTAAGGGTTATAAAAATATGGAAAGGAAACATGAGTACATGTATACATAAGAATGAAATCATACTTTACCCATAAAACATAAGCACTTTAACATACCTCATCAAATCATGAATAAATCATAGAAATCATTAGACATAAAGGTAACTTGAGGCATTCATAACATTATTACGTAGGGAGTAACCCTCTTGGTTACGTTTGGAATACCCATCACAGTATATTCCCTAAATCTCTTCGGAGAAACCTTAACGTTTCACTCCTTTGTGTTACCCAATGCATTGGAGAGCTATATCGGGCTCACCCGCACTTAGTTTATCACGGAACCACCCGTTTTCATAACAATGCCCAATAACCATAACATAAACTTATCACATAAAACATGCATAAAGGAAACATAACATTTCCACATTTAAAACACAATATAACATTTTAGGATATTGAAATAATGAATCCATTAAAAAAGAAACCATTTCCAAAACCATTTAAAATATTTAATAAAGATATTTTTGAATCAAAGTGTCCCATACCACCTTGAAGCTTTAAAAAAATTTAAACCATTAATATCCATATAAATCCTTAAAACCATTTTTAAAACATGGATATTAATAAGAACAAATCATTAAAACATTTAAAGCGATATTTTGGTTAAAGGGTTTTTACCAAATTTATAGACACTTGAATACAATAATTGAGGAATAACATTTAGTCAGAACTTTATAATACCATGAGAATAAATGGATTCATGATATAATATTCCAAAGGAAAGTATATACACCATATAAGAGTGAATAGGTGCATAACAACAATGAATTCTCAATAGAAATGTCAAATGTGACGAAATCCCTTATAAAGAAGGTATCCTTAAATTAAGGATAAATCAATCTCAAAATTATGTGTGACAAATATAAATACACCCAATATAAGTGGATATTAAGTGTAAAACAATAAAATGTCATTCACACATATTTAAATTATGACATATTCAATAACTACATGTTGAACCCAAAGAAATCTAAATTGGGTTAAAAAGTTCCCTTGGTAAAATTCGACAGCCTAACGGCATCACTTCAAAATTCAGAAAATGAGTTGATGAGAGATAAAAAGTGTATCTCATTACTTGGACATAAAATTTACATCAGTAAGGATATATGAGAACATATCCTAACATAACAATATGTAAATTAAAAGACCCAACAAAAGAAGTCTTTTAAAAAGAGGAGGGTGAAAGGTTCCCTTACCGACTTGGGTATCTTTCGAAACATACACCTCGTGAAAGAAGGACAATACAACATTGATGTAAATACTTATAAAAGAAAGTATATTACACAATGAGTAAAATAATGGGAAGTATATACACCACTCAAATGAAATTGTGGAAAATGTAGCATAAATCTCATGGGAATAAAAGTGAGATGAAAATCCCTTACGAAAACTCGACAGCCTAACGACGCCACTTAAAACTTCCAAAAATGGATTCATGAGATAAAATAGGGTATATAATCATATTAACATAAAGTTTACAGAAAGAGTAATATAAAAGAACATCCCCCAACATAACAAAGAAGAGCTTAAAAGAAGTGACATAAAAGAGAGTACTTAAAAAGAAAGAGAGAGGTTAGATCTCTTACGAAAATTCGGCAGCCTAACGACGCCACTCAAAACTTCAAAAATGGATTTATGAGAGAGAATAGGGTATCTCATCATACGAAAATAAAAATTAAAGTAAGAGTAATATAAAATAACATCCCAATAACAAGAAATATGATCTTTAAAAGGAATGACATAAAAGAGTGTACTTAAAAGGAAAGAGAGGAGTAGGATCCCTTACCTCGGGTCCGACTTGACTCGATCGTTCTTTAACGTCCTGAATAATAAACTTGAGTTAATTTCCACTTTATTAAGAACCTTTTTCTAGTTCATTATTCCTTTTAGATCACTTATTTCCATGTTATAAACATTATGTAATCATTTAAGTTAATAATGTTTGTTTTGTCGATATTTGTTTCTTAAGTCGAAAGTGGACTTCTTACAATTACATGTTGTTCGTGTGGTCAAATGTTCATTATATCCAGAATTATATTCATGATTTGGATATCATATATATCATATATATCCAGAATATACATGTATTTAAAATATTACATAATCATTTAGAGGTAAGAAATGAAATGCACCGTTCATGGAGACGGTAAGCCGTACATAAGCATGAACGCTACTTTCATTTGTATTTCATATTTTTATGGAATGGAATAATAATGATATATAGGTATATTATAATTCCAGTATAACATCATATATAATAACTTTAAATCCATCCTTTATACGTCCCACATATGGCATGAACGAATCACATCACTTTGAGGGGGCGGTAGTCCGCACTTCCTTAAATGAAGATATCGCGTTTACCCATAATGGAAACCATAAAGGTATACCCAAAATTAAAAATACAGAATCTTAAGGAAAACATAAACATATTATATATCATATATAAATATAGTTTCATATTAATGTCCACCTTTTAAGGTGTTAAAAGAATTTTGAACAATCATCGTTTTAGGAGGCCGAAATTCGTCATCCACGGAAACAGTATGTTCTTTAACCATTATATGTAGGTGTGTGAAAGTGTAGATCGAATACTTCTTATAACAAGATCCAAGTATATTTATGATACTGGATTTGTTACAAAAGAAATGAATAAAAATAGTTTAGGGGGTTGGAGAAGCAAAATAAAACAAAAGGACTCAAGTGAAGACATTACCTTAAAATCGGGTAACTCCCTTTGGTTTGAGCTCAAAGGCTTCCTTGGGAAGAATTATGCCCAAAGTGAGGCTTCAAGTAGTAATATAGGGAAGTGGAGAGACAAAATGGGAAGAGGTTGTCTGAGACAAAGGCTTTGGGAGTGTGGGTAAGGAGGTAGAGGTGGGGGCCTTTTATAAGAGGAGAGGAGGGGCACTCTTGGACGGTAAAGAAAAGTCACTTTATTTTAAAATGTTATTCGGATTTAAGAAGTCCCACATTGATTTGTTTCGAGGATAAGGTGATAGGAGTTCGAAATCCACCCATCCAATAGGTTTTGGACATGTGTAGGTCTTAGATATTACATTATCTTTCCATTTTATTTAAATCGTTAAATAATGAGGTCATTGCTGCATCATCATGATGTCATAAATAATTTAATTTATTTAATGTCTAAAAATTAAAAAAAAAATATTATTATGTAGGAAATCTTTTTATATTTCCAATGAATATTTATAGTAAAAAATATGATTTGTATAACCCCATGTAAAAATTGTTTTAGTAAAACATTTCATGTTTGTCTCATTTTTACTTTAACTTTAAATAAAAAGATATTAATGTCATTTTCCAACCAAAGTGGCTTCATGTGGTCCCCAAGTTGACCAATGGGTTTTCTTGGTCGGACATGACACATAAAATGAGGTTATGACATGTTTCAAGTTCATTTCATATTATTAAAACATTATTTTTACCTTAAACTACACTAATTACCTCTAATCGCGATTAAAAACTTAATAAGTTACTATTCACCAAAAAAATTATTTTTATCCCATTGAACCACATTTTAATTCTTAATGAAAACCATGTATTTCAGATTTTTGAAATTAAAAACACAAAGATGGAAAAATTTCATTTAAACGGAAAAATCAGTTTTTATAAGTACCACTTAGTGGTTTCACTATTCATCAAAAATTGAAGTTTTTCAGAAAAATCCCTAAAATTCACCCTAAGCTATATTTGATATTCCGAATTCAAAAATGAAGTATATTTTACAAAATTCAAAACATATAAGTCACATTAATTAATTTAATAATTAATTCCCGCTGTCAGAGCAAATAGCGTGTTTTTATGAAACAATAAGTATCAAAAGATTGACACTAGTTTAAGTCTGATTTCAAAGTAAAATTATTTCCAACGACCACTATTGTATTTAATGGTAAAAACATATTCTAATTTCACTTTAAAACCAATTCAAAATATAATCTAATCATATAAATAAATTAGATTAAAAAGTGGTTTTGAATTAAAATACAACATTTTACACTATTCATTAAAAAAATGAACTTTATCGGAAAGATACCAAAAATTTACACAAAGTAAATTTTGATGTCCTGATTCTTAAGAAGAGTTTTATTTGGTCCAATAAAATGTATAAGAGTGAACAAAACTATATTTAATGACGGTTCTCCATCAAAAGGCGATAAGTGAACCTTTAGTGAAAACTAGGGCATATACGCCTAAAATTGAATTCTTTCCGTATTTTAAGCCTTTATATTTTATTGGATAAATGTAAAAACATTTAAAAACATATATAATCATATTTTAGTTATTTCTATCCATTCCCGCCAATACAACGGCTAAATGTTAACTACCATTTAAAATAATATTATTTTATTATTAGAGTGCAACGTAAGATTCCCAAGAAACTCGTTGTTGCATATTGGGTAAGCCATCGAGCATAGCGTTCCCTTTAAATTAATATTGAAATTTTATTCACAAATAGGGATAAATATAAAAATTTCATATTCTTTATTTACTTGGGGTGTTACAGAAAAGGTAATTTGTTTCTTTCATAAATCATTCATTTTTTACTCTTTTCCTCTATTTCAGTCCCCACTTGACCTCCAAAGACTTATTATAAGATCCCTTTCGATTGTTTATTCTTGGAGATTCAAATATTGGTGTATTTGGGGATATTTCTTCAAAGTTTCTCAAGTAAGTGAATCCCTCTCTAGCTTCTTCCATTCTCCTTAGGGGTTCTTCCCTCTTCCTTGATGTTTCAAATGTCCAGAAACTAGGGTTTAATAGCTAGGGTTTATTTTTGAGTTTATTTGTTAAATTTTCTTGGATTAGGGTTCATTTGTATTCCCTTGTGGTGCGACGGTGGTGCGGTAGAGGTTTCACACAATGATTTGGGGGGTTTTTGACACAAATGGTGGGTGATTCCATGTGTAAGAATTTCTTGATTATTTAGCTTTCTTTATTTACTTATTTATAGAGTTCCATATATGTTGTGTGCGGTGAGAAATCTGATTTTTATGAAATTGGTTAAGATTTTAATTTTAAAGTTTCATTTTTTCTTGAAATGGTGTGTTTTTCTTGTGTAACTCTTATAGTATCATTTGGGGTCATTTTATAACATATGAAAATGGTTTATTAAATGTGGATTGGGATTAAAAATATGGTTTGGTAGGTTTTTTGTGTGATTTGGGCCTTTAAAGAGGGTTTTTGAATGGGTTTTATGTGCAAAAGCTTGTTATAATCCTTGAAGTTGTTTTATAAAACTCTCAAATGGTTTATCGAGTAACACAAAGTGTGCAAAATATTGTGAGATACTGTTTTGGAGTGTGTATGTTCTTAAAATGGGTTTTTGAAAGATAAAGTGACGATTTTTTATTTAAAATGTTTTGAAAATATTTTATAAATTGTGGAATGATTTATTAAATTGCAAGAAAGGTACAGAACATGTTTATGGGCTTTTTGGTGTGAGTATGATGTTAAAATAAATTTGAATGTGAAAAGGGGTACTTTGTGGATTGTGTGTCGGATGTTTGATGTGTGTATGATTTTAAATGTAATTTCCATGTAAAATGGTATTTTATAAGATGTGGAACTTGTTTGAGCACAAAAAGGGAAACCCAAGTATCTAGGTGGGCGGACGTGTACTAGTATGCTAGTGATCTGGAGCTGTTTTGTCCATGTTTCATGTATAAATTTTGACGATGAAAACACTAAATAAACTATGGTTATGATGTTAGGGACCACTAGGTTATGTGTGATTACCCAACAAGTGGATCGTTCACGAGAATGGATATCTGTTATGGTTACTTTTCATCGAGATATGAGGTACCTAGGGCGCGCAACTAACTAGTGCCTAGGGGTCTTTATGTGACTAGTGCACATTGAATATTTTGTAATTAAAATTAGAATATGGTGTGTTTGAGCTGGAAAATTCAGTATAATGTGAATTTTCTTTCAAATTGTTCATTCTTTAAAGTTTCCCACTTGAAAATTATTTTCATTGAAAGTTGCATCCTTTAAAATCTGTTTATGGCATTTCTTGTTTATAAAAACTTGCAAGTTTTTTGTCTTATAATGTTTATCCCATGGAATCTCCTTTGGGTGGAATCATATTGTGATTAGTCTTACACCCTACTTACACCTTTGGGTGTAAGTAGGCTTGGAAATCTTTTTCACAGGTTTGGGTAAAGCTTTCAGAATCGGTGGTTTGGGTTGTTAGCTTCCATCCTCAGTGCGGTGTTGTGGAGAAGACTTGTTGATGATGACCCCCTTCCTTGTGGTGGTTTTGTGGTTGGGTTTTCTGTTAATTTTTAGTTGTGTACCTCTTGGTATTTTTCTAAAACCATGTATTTAAATTTTGAATTTTTATTAAAGGCTTGTTTGGATTAAATTTTCAGATTTAGTTTATTTATTATAGTTGTTGTTTTATGTTTATAAATTCGAGTAAATCATTACCAACTTTTACTTTATCATACCTGATCACTTGTGATAGACCATGGGGATCAGGACACCCTTCGGGACTTTCTGAAGACTAGTCCGGATTCCAGTTTTGATGGTGACCAGATCAGGTTCGTGATAGTGGTCACTACAACTTATCATTCTAGCGAGTCACCAGAATCTCTTGATATAGAAAATGAATTGTGAACCATTATTTTATAGTATTCCATCCATACATTTAGATAAAATACTTTTAGCACACATGAAATCACAACACCAAGTTTTTATGATTTCCCTTTTCTATGTTAATTACTCCTCATAACACTTCAGGGACAACATCCATGGAACAATACATCATGTTGTGACATGACTAATCTATATAAGAGTAACTTGTTTCTATGATAAAGATCTTATCATGGAATAAAAGTGAATTAAAAGTTAAATTATTCTGCATCACATATTCTTCTTGAAGAATACAACATCATAGTCATGTGAGATAACTAAAGAGGATAAACTTTA
Source organism: Viscum album (assembly GCA_963277665.1). Taxonomy (NCBI): domain Eukaryota; kingdom Viridiplantae; phylum Streptophyta; class Magnoliopsida; order Santalales; family Viscaceae; genus Viscum; species Viscum album. The sequence continues at coordinate 73,689,544 of OY728140.1, forward strand.
TCTCCTATGTTTAATTAACTTCATCTCAATAAGCCATACGATGGAAAAATCATTTCATTCAAATATAAGTTCACATTAGCTCAGTAGAACACCATTCCTTGGAATCCTTCCTGAATTCCAATGTATTCTTCCTTTTACTCTGACATCTACAATTTCCTTAAAAAATTATCTTGATGTTATAGAGTTAACTCATTCTCCAACAATTATGTTGATCCATTCATCTTTATTATCATTGTCTAAGTAAAAAAGACTTGTGATGTGTCAATATTCATTCTAATCACAATTGAATCTTCCCAAGATTATTTAAAATACAAAACAATAAAAACATATATAGATAAATTATGTTTGTGTGTCATGTACTCCTCATCATAAAGATAATATATAGCCTACTCTATAAATTGGATCATGGTGCAACACCATTGGTTTAGGTAGTTTTTGTGTGAGATATCCATCTCTCAATAAACACACTACCATGTGTAAAATGAAATTTTTTCATTATCCCAAAGAGTTATGACGTCTATATTTTATGTCATTATCTATTTGATTTTATATCCTTTGGTTTCCCTCCATGATCTAGAAAAAAATGTTTTACTCAATGATTTTTTCTCCAAAATGGATCCAGATATGCTTTCATGAATCAGATTAGTGAGCCAACCGAGAAGACCAATAAACTAAAACATCATTGTTTATATTTTATAGATAATATAGATTAACTTCCCATTTTCATCCCATGGTATATTATATAATCTATAATACACTTATTCCAAGTTAGACTCCACACTTTATTTGTAAACATAAATTATGATTATATTCTTCAATATTCATCTTCCTTGACAAATCCAACATGTCATGCACATAAAAATATCCTAAAAAATATAACTTTATTTAATTTATTTGAAATTATGAATTTTCTAAATCCGTATTGTTTGAAATACATCAAATAATTGTTGAAAAAAATATAACATAACATAACTATATGATTAATGCATAGACTTCTTCTTTATGACATGAATAGGCATATCACTTTATTTAAAAATGTTTTTGGATATATCTCTATAAAAATTATATTAAAAATTTAAGTAACTTCAGCTAATACTTGATTAAAAATTAATTCTTTAAACAAAACTTGAAAAAATATTGTAAATATATTTAATTTCTGATAATAAGTTTGTACTATCTAAAACATGTATATAACAGTTTGTTCTAAAACCTATATTACAGAAGTTGTTCGAGATGCTACATGGGAACCTGTAAGGAAATGGTGTATTTGGGGGCACCTAATGAGATATTTGAGTAGATATTTTGAAAAGGATTTTTGAATCTATATATTTACCAATGTCTATGTCCTGATGAAATATAACACACTACAAAAATATTAATTATGTCGTTACTAAGACTATCACGCTACAACATTATAAAAATCCAGAAAACCCCAAAATCATATTCCCAATATTTTAATTGTTAAACATATTATATAATTATGAAATATTAGTATTCAACTGGATGACATTGACACAAGAATTAATGATGAAATCTAATGGATAAATATATGGATATCTGAGATTTATAAATTGATTTTGATTGCCTCTTGAGATATAGAGATAGGAAATAACTCCATACAGAATATTAAATTCTATTTTGAGAAGAATACATAGTTATAAGAACTCATATCTACAAAAACAAGAAACTAAAGGTAATAAGGGACTCATTATTAGATCATTATAAGGAAAGAGCTTCAACACCGCGTCATGCCTATGAGAAGAGAATGGGTGCATACCAATTCTATATTCTGATAGAACTTGGATAAAATATATAAAGGATCACACTAGGAAAAGATATTTCATAATTTTAATCTATTTCCTATTTAATTTTTATATTATTCATTCAGAAAGAAAATATGAAAGAAAAATCAACCAATTATAATGCATTTATAGTTTGTAAAACCTAATATTGAAGATGAATGCTATAGTACCCTAGTATATTATCATGATTTTTAATTAATATGTTATTGAATAGTGAATCAATTATATCTACCACTATTTTTAATATATAGTAGCTATGAAATTCTAATAGAAACAGATTATATTTCCCTACTTTTATTATAGACAATGATCATTTTTCTAATCAATTGTATTTATGTATCAATTACTATTCTAAAATAAATAAAATTGATACTCCTTGATCAATTATGTGAATATGTAACCAATAATAGTAATTATGATAGTATAATAATGTTATAATAATGATATTACAATGCTGCTTCTCATTAGTTGAACTTCATCTTGTCTATAATTTCTAAAAGAATTGGTTTCACTCAATTAAATTTATAGTTTTTTATATATTATAAGTTATATTCTTATTTTATATTATTTATTTTTTTTGATTATATACTAAAATTATAACACCCTTTTATATGATTCTATTCAATATCTAGAGTCAAAGGAACCAGAAACATTTGGACAAAATGATCATTTAGATCAGGTCTTAGGTGATGAGCATGGTGGTAGAGTTTTTTGTAGACCTGGAAAGAAAAATCATGTCATCTAAATATTGGTGTTCATGTATTTATTCTTATATAAACATTATAGTAATGGTTACCAAAGAAAAGATATATGTAGTCATTGATATAGTAAATCAACCAGTTTGATAAGAGTCTCAGCAAAAGCAAAAAAAAGAAAAATGAACAATTGTTCAAAGTGATATATGTTATAAGCTCTTCACTTCCACCAGAAGTTTCAGAAATATTGGATGGATGTTTATCGAGTCTGTGATCAATATATGAGGATGGAAATGATTGTGCAGTTGATGATGCTAGTAGAGAGGCTGGTGATGATGGAGAGGGTGCTGGTGGAGAGGGCACTGCTTCCAGTGTTGATAGAACACATATCAGTGGTGTTGAAATCAGTATAGATGATGAAAAGGATTCAGATGACTATGTTGAGTGACGTTTTTTATAGTTTTTTATCTTTCATTTTGTTTTTCTATTTAAAAAAATTCAATTTTATATGTATTGGTTTTTATAATTCTTATGTATTATTCTTAGTTGTGTAGCTTTTTAATGTTTTTTATTTCTATAAATTTTTTGTTTGAGTGGTAATGGAGGTTTGGGTACTATTTATAATTACATATAAAGTGTATTTCCACATTAAAACTATGGAAATAGGGAACCTATATCCATGGTTGAATCATGTCATTAATATCCATATGGAAATGGTTTTTACCATCGCTATAGGGGACTTATTACCACAGTTTTTACCATCGCTATAGATTCCCTATTTAAATGGTTTTAACTATGGATATAGGCCACCTATATCCATGGTTAAAACCTTGGATATATCTTGTTTATTTCCATAGTTTTAACCATAACTATATGGACCCTATTTCCATAGTTAAATCTTATAAATAGACAAGATATAGCTATAGTTTTAACCGTGGATATAGGGACTCTATAACCATGGTTAAAATCGTAGTAATAAGCAAGGCCTGTTATAATGGCTCTAGCCGCCATGGTTTTCAGGCCTACAGTCATGGTTCCAAACTGTGTTCATAGGTAAATTTTCTAGCTGTGTATTATAATTTATTATTTAAAAAGTTGAAAAAATATTATTCCTGTATATGGTTTAGAAATTATTCATGTTTACTTGATTGTATTTATTCCATCACCAATTATTCAAGAGAATATCATTTGAGCATAATATTTAATAAATATTCATTCATTTTATTTAATGAATATAATATTTATTTATTTATTGATGAATAATTCAGTGATATTTATTTGTTAAATAAATAGTCATTATTCAAGGCCCGATAAATATTATTGAGCAATGGTGGACTGAGTTTAATGGTCTGATGAGAATTAATATATATACATATATATAGAATATTATTTGAATAAATAATATTAAATTTAATTCATTAGTTTAGCACATGTCAAGAAATATTATTATTATTATTATTATAGAGATGGGGTTCCATAGATATTATGGAAATAATAAGGGTGCATGTGCAATTATTATTTTCTAACCCTAGTAGTATATAAACTCATTTGTATTATTTTTTAAGAGAGAAAATTCATTTTTTTGTTCACAAAGAGATCATGAGAGAATATTATCAAATCCCAAGATAGATCTCTCTCTAAGAATTTTATCAAGAATAGAGAGTGATCCTCCTCCACCACCACTCTCAAGTAAAGAGAGATCGATGAGAGCCCTTCCTTGAAGCGGTTCTCGAGGTGATCAAAGGTGAATGATGTAATCATCGGGATCTATCATGATATAACCTCGATATTCCTATGGGTATGTTTGGAGGTTTTTGGAACACATGTGGATCACCATTAGAGGGAATCTATTCTTGATTCCTACAACACAATGAGTCTACGGTGTAGAGGAATCATATCCTTTAATGAAGAATTAATTTCTTTCAAGGGAATTATTTTATTTCTTAAATTAATTATAAATAATATGTGATGATTCTGTGATTTGGTTCAGGAATTTATCCATTGTCTATATTCTTTGATTAAATTTTTTTGATCACATCATTTATCGTTGTGTAAATCTCATATTAATCATTGATCGTGATAAAAATATAAGTTGGGCATGCCCTGTCCAATTATTTTGTTTCACCCAAAACCTATAAGTGGTATCAGAGAGGTCACATAATTATTTATAATTATTTACATATCCTTGATTGATTAATGAATTTTCATTAATTTTCAATTCCAATTTAACAATTATTTAAATCAGAATTGAAAGATATTCTTTATTCCTTTTCATTTCTCAAAAATATAATCAAATTGAATAAGTTTATGAATGAAATAAATTTTAAGATCTCATACAGAGGTTCCCAGGAGTCTATCTGGACAACACAAGACTACACATCGTGTAACCCAGAGGTACACTCCATGTACTAGTGTTTAATGCATCCTAAATTAATTCAGAATAATTCATGTCATGCAAATTTATTACATGTGATGAATTTAATTATACATCACATGTTGACTGGGTCAGTCTGGCACACTGTCAGCCAAAGTACATGCCATATAACTTTCATACATGACGTGCAGTCCTTCAGGCATAGATGGGACGTTTATCCTCTTACACGTCCTATATGACTAGTGACAATATAACTTGGAGACCACATTCCATGTATCCCATGTACACGACAAGTTCTATAATATTTTCTAGGGCCCCTAGGTGTGTGTTGTGGATAGACGTTGAAAATAATACACGCCGTGTAAACTTAAATATAAACACCATGAACTTTACCCAAATTACATAGAACTAAAAGTTTATTTAAAACCTTATCAACATGTGTTCTATGTGGTCATTAAGTTGATAGTACATTCCATGTAATGGGTTATATATATATATATATATATATTTCTAATTACATTTTTTGTAAGTTTTGGATATACATATCATGTATAAGCCGCATTACATTTATTACTCTATGTGCATTGAAGCATAACATGATATGTAAATACCATGTGTTCTTTTTGGTCATTAAGTGAATATTACACACCATAAAATTACATGATAAGTCATTTATTCCACATTTCACAAGAGTAAATAATATATGATTATAATACACGTTGGGAAGTTTGGACAGGTACTCACCGTGATGTCTCCAAGGTACATTTTTGTACACAGTTAATTTTATGTAAAATTACTTATTTTTTAAAAAATTATGATGGATGAGAATCTCAAGAAAATTTTGATGATAATTAAGATAAATGAATTTATTAATTAAATAAGATGATTAATTGATTTTAGTGTGAAATATATTAAACAAGAATGATTATAATTGAATGCTAATTTTATTAATTGTGTAATTCTTTGAATGTATGTGGATGATCACGATCCTAGAACAAACCTTTATAAGTTATTGGTTTATTTTAATTTATTATTAAATTAAATAGATGGTATGTGTTTCATCTCTCCTCTTATTATGTAAGGGTCTATGTGTCAATGGTTTCTTTTATGTAAACCCCTTAACCAATCCTTTGATTCCCCTCACCTGTGAGTAAGTAAAAGTATATGTAATGGATAGAGATCCCAAGCTAGTATAGGTAGTTCATGTTTGGATTCAATGAAAAACTAATCCAAGATAGATACATATTTAGATAGGTGGAAAGATGCAACACAACTCATAAATGGTTCAAGGTGTTTTTACCCTAGGTCGATGGTTAATTTATCATCCACTGGATAAACAAACCATTAGTAAAAGCTCATGATCATACCACTTTATTATATTATTTCTATCAAGTAGAATGGTTATTTCATTATGGATATTTTTTCGTGATCATATGAATTAATGAATTAACAATCATAAAAGATAAAACCAAAATAAATTGACTTATGTGTAAAAATTATCTAATATATGGCTAATCAATTATATAAATATAATTAATATTAACAAACATGTAATAAAGATAATAATTGGACATTTACAAATAAAAGATAAAATCCATCAATTATATGTATTAAGTCAGTATAACCTTTCACTACTTCATTAAAAATTGAACCCTAGTTGAAAGTGTGGTCGAAGTTGGAGTGCTTTCAATTATCATGGAATTATAACTTGAAGTTTTGGGTTGACTTAAATTAGTTCACATCATGGGTTGACTGCCAAAGTGAGACTTGGGGTAATTGAGAGGAAAAGGTTAAGGAAATATAATTTAAGGTTTTAGGATAGGGGGTCCACTAAACAGATCAAGGAACTATGAGTTAATGCAGTTGTAATTTGGAATGCCTACCTAAAACCCTTCAAATTGTTTAAATAGACAAATTTAGGGTGATAAGAAGTGTAATATGGATCCTTGCCACTATATTTTACAATAAATTGTATATTCATAATCCAATTGTGAGGGTTATTAGGTTTTTATAAAATAGTGGGAGATTAATAAATATAAAATTTATTTATTTTACAAAATTTTATCAAATAAAGTACTAAAACTTTTCTTGTCTTATTTTTAGAAAAAATAATAAAAATGACTTCAAAAATGTCACAGTGAACCATAATTTAGAAACATAACCTTCTAACCATCACAAATTTTCAAGAGTGGAAAAGGAACTTACACATTATCCTACACCATGAAATGAAATTATATATTTTAGAAGAACTTGTTTCTAAAGCACCTAGTAATGAGGATAGTGAGGAAGAGTTATCTCTCTATGAAAAACATTTGAATGATTCTACATATGTTTATTATTTCATGTTATCATCTATAACTAATGATATTTTGAAGCAACATGAGGACATGGATGTGCATAGCATGATGTCTCGCCTTCGGGATCACCATCAAGAGAATTTGAGATAATAGAGATATGAGATCTCAAATACTCTATTTACAACTAAGATAAGAGATTTGGTTCCAGTTGGGACTCATGTAGTCAAACTTATTGGAAACATTTAATGCTTAGACATCTTAGGGATTAAATTCCCAAATTAGTTGCACATATATCTCATGAATTCCTCACTACCCGAGTCTTTTAGTTTTATTGTTAATTATAATATGAGAAATAATGAGAAGAGTCTTTCAAAGATTATTACTATGATTCTCCAAGTGGATAATCACATTGGGTGTGACAAACTTTTGGTCCTTATAGTGAATAAGAAAAGGAAGAACAAACTCATAACAAGTCTAAATCTCTCAAGCACCATTCTTCTAAGAAGAAGAAGATATAGATACAAGGAAAGGAAAATGAGGCAGTATGTTTAACATGTGGAAAGCAAGTCCATTGGAAGACAAATTTTACCCAAAAGAAAGGGTAAGATAATGGTGCATTCATTATCGAGTGTAATATTTCAATATCTACACATTGGGTATTAGATATAGCTTTTGGTGATCACATCTGTATCCAAATGAAAAAAATCAAGTTTATTCTGAAATATTTTCAAAGGAGAGGTGGATTTGTGTGCGTCCAATAGTGTGAGTATGGCTTTTATAGCCATTGGTGACTACCTAATTTCATTTAAAATAGGAATGATATTGGTTTTAATGGATTTTCATTATGTACCAATTGTTACCAAGAACATAATTTGTGTATCATGCCTAGATAAAAATGGTTTTATTTTAAAATTTGGAAATAAAAATTGTTTCTTTTATAAAGACAAAAAATGTTATGGTATGGATCATTTAAATAAAGGACTTTATGTATTGAATTATAAAAACTAAGTATAGGAAATAGATAAAAAATTGTGTTCACATGACTCATATAACACCCAACTATGGAATCAACGTCTTGGTCATGTAAATGAGAATAATTTGAAAAAGATTTTTCAAGATGGTTCTTTAGACTCTTTAGATCTAAAACCACTTGAAATATGTCATGATTGTTTACAAGAAAAAATAACCAAACCAAAAATTGGTGGACAGGGTGAAAGGGCCGCATAACATTTAGGATTGGTACACACAAATCTACGTAGACCATTTCTAGTAGAAGCTAGAGGTGGGTATTTTACATCATAAATTTTATTGATGACTTGAGTAGATATGGATATGTATACATGATTAGGTATAAGTCTAAGTCTTTTGAGAAATTGAAAGAATTCAAGAATGAAGTAGAGAATCAACTTGGAAAGAAGATAAAGAAGCTTTGATTAGATCAAGGTGGTGAATATCTTAACCAATAGTTCATCAAAATTCTATAGGAGTTTGGGATTCTATCTCAACTCACTACACCTTACACACTATAGTGTAATGGAGTTAGTGAAATGAGGAACCATACCTTGATATACATTTTAAGGATGATGATGATTCTTAAAAATATTCCATTATCCTTTTGGGGATATACATTAAAAATTATGGCATACACACTAAACTGAGTACCTAATAAAGTGTAAAATAGAATTACCTTTAGTTTATAGAGTCCAAAGAAACATGTTTTGTCACATACACATGTATGGGGTTGCGAGGTGTTTGTTAAGGTCTTATTAGGAAACAAACTAGAACCTCGGGGCATAATGTGTATCTTTATAGGTTATCTTAATGAAATAAATGGATACTACCTATACAACCCCTCAGATAAGAAAGTGACTAACATTAGAAAATCTATATTTCTTGAGAGTGAGAACATACTAAAAAATTATAGTGGGATCAATATTGACTTTAATAAATTTTATGCTCAAGATACACAAGAGTTTCTATAGGAACAGATTCCATAGGTCTCTATGGAAGAAATGGTTCCTAAAACACAATTACTGTGTATGATCACTAGAGAGGTAAGAGAACCATAGAGATATGATTTTTTAGTCACTAAATATACTGACTCGTTATTGGTTGACAATGATGAACCTCTCTCCTGCGAAGAGGTAGTATAGATATCAAAAGACACAAGATAGAAAGAATCCATATGAAATGGATTCAATGTATCAGAACCAAGTTTGGGTTATGGTCGATGTGCCATTTTATGTAAATCCTATAGGGTTCAAATGGATATTCAAGAGAAAACTATACATGGAAGGTAAGGTAAATACCTACAAATCAAGGCTAGTGGATAAAGGGTTTAAACAATGTCAATGAATTGACTACGATGAAACATTTTCACCAGTTTTCATGTTTAAATCCATCAGAATCCTACTTGATATAATATATTACCATAACTATAAAATTTGATAGATAGACATAAAAACTAATTTCCTTAATTTTAATCTTCATAAAGATGTCTATATGACACAAATAGAAGGGTTTATGACTCCAGGTGATTCCTAAAATATTTAAAAGTTGTGGAGATACATTTATGGATTGAAGAAAGTATCCAGGTCATGGAATATTTAATTCGATGAAGCTATAAAAGAATTAGGTTACATTAAGAATGAATGTGAGACATGTGTTTACAAGAGGTTTAATGGGAATTCAGTTGTTATCCTAGCAGTATATGTTGATGACATATTACTTATTGTAAATGACATACCAGTCTTATAGTATGTTAAGGACTAGTCAAAAAAGTGTTTATACATGAAGGACTTAGGTGAAGCATCTTATATTCTAGGGATCAGGATCATTCTGGAAAGATCCAAGAGTTTTATTATACTAATTCAAAGTATATACATTGACCAAATACTAAAGGGATATAGTATAGAACAATTTAAAAGGGGATTTGTTCAAATGTCACATGGTATACATATCTCTAAGAAAATGTGACCTCAAACACTATATGAGAAATAGAGAATGAGTAAGATCTCATACAATTCAACGATAGGATCAATCATGTATTCCATGTTATGTACTAGACTTAATGTTTCCTATGCATTGATCATGGTAGGTAGATATCAAGCTAATCTAGGAGAACATCATTGGTATATTGTTAAGGCTATCATTAAGTATCTGAAAAGAACTAAGGATATGTTCCTAGTGTATGGAGGAGATGACGTGATAGATATTATATGTTATACTGATGCTAGTTTTTAAATAGACCAAAATTAAGTGAGGTAGCAGTCATGATATGTTTTCTTTCTCAACAGAGGAACTTTAAGCTAGAAGAGTTCAAAGAATCTAGTTTTCATTGATTCTATATCATAGTTTGAGTATATAGTAGCTTTTGATGCATTCAAAGAAGCCATTTGGATATGAAAATTTGTCCATTATCTTGATTTGGTACCTATAAATAAATACCCATTCACATTGTATTATGATAATGTTACGATAGTTTCTCTTTCTAAATATCCAAGGTCACACCAACAGATAAAGCTCATACTTCAGAAGTATCAACTCTTGAGGGATTTTTCTCAGAGGGGTGAAGTTATAGTAATCATAGTTCCCATGGAATAAAATGTGGTGGCCCCCTTGATTAAAGGCTTATCTCAGCAAAACCATGGGTATTGTGTGGGAGCTAGCGGACTGAATGTTGTTAGCAGTTGGATCTAGTGAAAGTGGGAGACTGTTCGAGTTGGTGCCCTAGAACAAACTTATATATACTTTATGATAACATGTATTAATTATTTTGAATATTAATAAACTCCTTATCAGGTCATGGTTGTTCTTATATGTAAATAGTATGTGATAAGTTCCAAAGAGTAGTTGTCGCATTGAAAGTTCATAGCAGTTACCCATTATGAGGAGAACCCAGAAGTTCCATGATAGTATTCTTAAATATATTTTATATAGCTAGATAAAATAATTTTAGGGACACAAATGATACAGGATATTAGGGGTGGATACTCATAGGAATTTGAGGCACCTTCTCATGGTGTACGCCCTTAGTAATATATAGTATAGGATATTATAAGAATGATACCCACCAATAGGAAATCCACATTTATATGTGTTATTGGATGTTCTGATCTGTGGATATGTGTATTGATCCTTATACTTTAAGATTATTATTAATGAGTATGATAAGTTATGTACTTTGATGTATTGATGAAAACTGTGATAACATATACTCATGACAAGGTAGGATACGTTAGCTACATCACGAGTAATATTTCATTAATTAATAATAAGATACAAGATTTGTCCCTTCTATTATTTAATGAAAGTTGATATCTCATTCCCTTTGATGGAAATTATATAGCTAAATAAATATATGTTCATTATGTTTTATAGGAAAGTTTTATTTACAAAAATTCATAGAAAGAGACATTGAGCATATAGGTTGATGGCACCAGCATGCAACCTGCTTGATTATAGATATCATGATAAAGGTGTTATATTACATAGTAAGCATCCTTATGATGTATTATGTAATTGTGTAATTGACTTCTTTCTCTATGGGTGCCTTGGCATGTTTCTAGATGCTAACCTTGGAATTTAGGCTACTTCACCTAATGTCATTGAAAAAGGGGCCTAGAGAGTCAAATCCTAGGTGTATCCATAATCTCAATTAATTAATATATTATTATTTATTATTTAATAATTTGAATAAATATTATTCCTACACGTGGTTTAATAATTATTCATGTTTACTTGATCACATTTATTTTGTCACCAGTTATTCCAAAGAAAATTATGTGAGTATGATATTTAATAAATATTTATTTTTTATTTAGTGAATATAAAATAATGTAGTGATATTTATTCATTAAATAAATTGTCATTATTCAAGGCCCGATAAATATTATGCAGGAATGGCGTGTTGAGTTTAATGGTCTGGTGAGAAATAATATATATATTGAATATTATTTAAATAGATAATATTTAATTTAATTCATGATTTTAACACATGTTAAGAAATAAAAATATTATTATTATTATTATTATTATTATATACATGAGGTTTCGTAGGGATTATGAAAATAATAAGGGCGCATGTGCAATTATTATTTTCTAACTCTAGAGGTATATAAACCCAATTGTATTCTTTTTCAAGAGAGCCAATTCATTTTGAGTTGTGCACAAAGAGATCTAGGTAGAATCCCCTCAAAGACCTAGAGATCTCTCTCTCTATGAATGCTCTCAAGAACAAAGAGTGATCCTCCTCCACCAACACTCTCAAGTCAAGGGAGATCGAAGAGAACCCTTCCTTGAAGTAGTTCTAGAGGTGATTAAAGGTGAACAATGTAAGCATTAGGATCTTTCGTGCTATCACCTAGAGATTCCTATGGTGATGTTTGGAGGTTTATGAAACATGTGTGGATCACCACTAGAGGTAATATATTCTTTATTAATATAACTCAATGATGGTACGACATAGATACATTGTCATATCCATCAATAAAGATAGAATTTATTGAAAAGTAATTCCTTAATTACTTAAATTAATTATAAATAATATTTGACAATCTTGTTCTTTGGTTCTAGCATTTATCTATTGTCTTTATTCTTTGATTAAATTCCATTGATCACGATGTTTATCGTCATGTAAATATAGTATTAATCATCGATCACGATAAAAAGATGAGTTGGGAATTCCCTATATGATGCATCCACTGTGCCTGAAACCTACAATGGAGAGGTAAAGCACATTATGGTTAAGTCCACTACATTTTGGTTTTTAGAAAAAATTCCCATGATTCATGAAGTCATGGTTTGAAATTAATTTTGAGTTTTATTATAGAAATGTGATGAGACTTAGAGACTCCCAGTCATACCTTATTAGGATCATTTTTAGATATTTTTTGTTGTGGTTCGAGAGAAGAAAAATGGTGCACACTTGATCCATCATCAAATGCACTTGAAGAATGTAGGTGAATATCATTCAATAATTTCGACACTCATTCTTGATCTTATTCCATTTTATTTTATTGTGTAAAATTTTAGGAGTCTAGGTTCGTATTCCAAATTTATCCACCTTATTATTTATTGATAACAAAATAAATACTTTTGAAGTGGGATCACAACTCCTAAGCACCATGTACGTAACCACTTGATAAAAAGAGTCATTGAACCTTGTAAATTCAATGTGTTATGTGTTGTTATTACTCTATAAATATATATTGCTTATTCATATTATGTTTTCTTGATTATTTTGAGATCCTATGTTTTAACTAGAACATTGGTATAAAACCCATTTAAAATGAAACATTTTTAACATTAGTTATTTATAACTGATTTTATAAGTTGTTTATTACATTGGTTATTATTTAACTGATTTAAAAAACCAATGGTGGATAGTTTTTACATTGGTTATTATTTAACCAACATAAAAATTTATTTTTTATATAAGTTAAATATTAACTGTTGTAATAAAAGGGTTTTTTATTTTGGTTATATAATAACTAATGTAAAAAACCTATAATGTTTTTCAAATATCAACCACAACCTTTAGTTTTATTTAATTTTATTTTAAATGTCATCCTCAAGCTAAACCCTAACCCTTATCTCAACCTCTAATCTCATCTATCCATTTAAAAAACCACTATCTATTTTGTCCACCACCATCATCGACCTCTCTCCACTATCTCCTACTGATTTTTCTATCTTCGATGATTTTTAATGTGCTTTTATATTGTTTATTTTATTTTACCATATTCATGAGGTTTAGTTTATATAGATTGTTAGATTTATTTTGTATTGATTCATTTATTTTCTATTATTTTTCTTATTTTATATTATTTTTATTGTTTCTATTATTTATTTTATTTATATTGTTTCTATTATTTATGAATTTATTTTATATTGTGTCATTTAATTTTTAATTTTTCATTGTTTCATTTATTTGTTTCTTTATATGGATGGGAAAAAATTATGTTAATTTTATATTTAATTATCAACTATTATACTATTTCTTATTGTTATCTAATTGTTTTTCATTTTTTTATCACTATTATTACATATAATCACCATAAAACACCTTCCATATTGCTTCTTTCATTTATATTTATTAATATAATTTTAGTATTCCTATATACATTCACTTTTTCCTACACTCTTAGATCCTTCATTGTTATATAAATAGATTAGTGTAAGTAAAAAATATTTTGATGATCTAATAATGACAAGGATTCGATCAGAATTTGACTCTTTTATCGAGGAATTAATTGGTCTATTTTTAGAATTATTAAATATTCTTTTATATGTATATATATATATCATATAAAAAATAATAACAATAGATAATCCAGTGAAAAAAATCTTGATTTTTTATTGAAATTGCGGTTGTAAAATAAAAAAAAATACACTATAAGATTGAATATATTGTAATTAACACATTATTGATTCTATTTAAGTATTATATTATTATTTTTTATTACTATTTATTGTTCTCAATACTGAAAATATACTCACATATCTCATTCACTCTTAAAAATGATCAATTTTTATTGATTCTATAATTGTTGATACATAATAATTTCATTAATCATTAGAAATTTGTTACAAATTTAGTCTATTTTCATGTTGATATTTAAAAATATTTCTATTATTATTGTCTGAGTATTGATAAATTATCATTTTTAGATTATATGATTCAGTGTATTACTTTTTACTGATATTTTTTGACTATTATAGGTCTTGGCTATTTTTATTGCTCGAATTTCATATTATATGATCTTTTACTTTATACAGTTAAAACTATTAAAAAATCTCAAGTCATTAAATATGATCGACTCAATTCAATTTAGACAATATTTCATGGTTTTTTCATGTTTTATATTATTATATTTACTCATATGTTATGAAAATATTAAATATATATTTACTGAATATCATTATAAAAATAATGAAAAATTCTATTTTACTGGTGTTCAATCTCTCTAAAATCAATGATAAGACATTACTTCTATACCATTCTATTTTTTTTTTTTATAAAAGTGTGATAATTAAATAATCCAAAAATAATATTAATGTTTTTCTAAAAGGTAGATAACCTATTAAATTGGATAAAATCATGTGGTGATAATTAAATGTGTCCAAAGTAATATTTTTATTTATGAAATTTTTTAGCTTTCTTTTATTTTTGAATTATTTTGTCTTTTTCCATTTATAGTGGTATTTATAAAATAAAATTTAAATTTAAATTTCATAATACAGTAACCTATAGTTAATTCTTGAAATTTTTTATAGGTGATAATGAATCATAATTGAATTATTGTATACAAACAAGTGATGAATATAAAGAAGGGGATGATTCTTTTTTTAAATTTATTAAACAAAAAACCTCTTTTTCTACCCATGATTGAAAATTTTAAATATGAGAAATTTGTGAAGAAAATAAATCAAATATCATTTAATTTTCAATGGATTTAACAGAGTTATAGTCCTTGGATTTACCGTGGTGATATTGGGAAGAATTCAAGAACTAATAATGATGGAGATTTTTAAAATGAAAGTTCTGATCAAATTGGAGAAATGATTGTTGATTTTCAAGTGGAATAAATTTATAAAATACCTTTGATTGAGCGCTTATATGGTGATGATAAAAATCCATTGTACCCGGGTTATATGAAATTCATAGTTTTATCAACAATGTTAAGATTTATGAACTTGAAAGACATAAATGTATGGAATGAAAATAGTTTTTAAGAATAGTTATAGTTGTTGAAATACATGCTTCTGAACACAATGATCATCTAGATTCAAATTATAATGTGAACAAAAAATATTATGACCAATGGTATTTGGGTAATAAAAGATACATGTCTTCCTCAATGACTGTGAGTTGCATTTTAAGGAATACAAATATCTTTTAGAGTGCCTTAAATGTGGGATATCATGGAATAAGTTGAAATAAAAATCAAAATTTGATTTAACTATTATGATAAGTAACAGGGCTCTTACTAAGGAAATTTTTTATTTTATTGGAATTCCTTCTCTAAAACATTTGTTTCCAAATTAAAATGATGAAAAAAGGTCAAGATGGAATGTAAATGAGTGAATATATGATAGAACATTATTTCATCTAGAAAATTCACACAATAGAAGAAAATTGGTCAATAATTTCTAAATTTTTAAATGAAGTTAGATTTCTTAGACTTGGGTTTTTCATAGATGGAATGAATCCATATCGGGGCCTTAATACTAAACATAGTTCATGGCCTATTTTGTTGGTAATTTATAACTTATCTCATAAATTTCGTATGAATCAAAAATATATCATTTTGAGATTAATGATTTCTTCACCAAAACAACTTGGAAATGATATTAATGTTTACTTGTCACCATTAATTGATGATTTCAAAACACTTATGGGATAAAGGAGCTAAAGTTTATGATTCTTATAAAAATGAATATTTTCAAATTGCATGTGATGATTATGTTTACTATAAAAAAACTTCCCAACATATGGAAATTTATCTAGATATAGTGTCTAGGGTCATAAATCTTGTATAATTTTTAAGAAAGGGACTCCATTTTTTCAACAACAACATGGGAGGAAAATAGTGTACATAGTTCATCAAAGGTTTTTGTCTATAGATAAATCTTATCAAAGATTAAAAAATTCATTCAATAGCTCAAAATAATTTATGTCATTCTAAATCCTTTATCAACTGGTAAATATTTTAAAAGAGTTAAAAACATTGATATCATATTTGAAATGACAGAAAGATCCAATAAGGATGGAAATATATGGAAGAAACAATCAATATTTTTTGATCTTACATATTAAATACAACATGAGATCAAACATAATATTGATGTAATGTATGTTGAGAATAATATTTATGATGGATTTATTGGATAATTGTTATATATTAAAGGAAATATGAAGTATGGTTTGAATAAAAGATTAGATTTACTATCAATTGGAATAAATTTAGAGTTAGTACCCACTCCTAAAGGAAAACAAACATATTTTCTTATGGCTTGTAATACATTATCCAACAGGGATAAAATTAGTTTTTTTCAATACCTCTATGGTATCAAAGTTCCTCAGTATTATTATTTAAATGTAAAAAAAATCACTAAAATATTTCAAGTTAATAGGAATGAAATATCATGATTATCATGTTATGAGGCATTATATCCTAGAAGTTTCATTGTGTGGACTACTACCCAACCATTTAAAAATTAATATCATAAAGGTATGTTATTTTTGAATTCCATTGGTAAAAAATTTATGGATCTAAATTCATTTAATAATTTGGAGAATGATTTAGTTCATATGCTTAGTCAATTGGAAATGTACTTTCCACCATCTCTTTTTGATATAATGGTTCATTAATAGTTCATTTGGTGTAAGAAATAATAATTTGTGGTATTATATATCTATTTTGGATGTATCATTTTTAGATGTATATGAAGATATTTAAGGAGTGTTTTAAGAATCTATATCAACAAGAAGCCTCCATTATTGAGAAGTAAATTTCTGTGGAGTTTGTAGAGTTTTGTATAGACTACTTTTTTGCCGTGAAGAACATAAATTTACCTATATGAAACCATGAACAAGTCAATTTTAAGGGAAATGGGATCCATGTATTGAAAATAAAATCTTTAATAGGTGAATAAATAAAGCATACATATTTATACATCTTGGATAACATATATTATGCTCATCCATATATAACATATCATATTAATTTGTTAAAATAATGTTATCCGAACAATAAATATATGTGGTTATTGAATGAGTATAATAAAAAAATTCATGGTTTAAAGATAACATGCATGGTAGATCAAAAGTATAAGAAACATCGAGATAGTTAGAGGGAGGTCCAGTTTTTAATGCGATAATATAGTTTTGATATTACATTAATGGATATAAATTTTATACCAAATATCAGGATAATATAAATGTAGTTCAGAATATAAATGTATTGGTATTTTCTAAAGCAATATATTTTTTGAGTGAAAAAGACAAAAACTTAACCTCCACACTAAGTGAATATTGTGGAGTTATTGAAGAAATATGGGAGACTGATTACAATAAAGTTTGAGTTACTATGCTCAACTATAAATGAGTTTTCAGTAACAAGGGTGTTTAACATGATGGATTTGGTATAGGACTAGTAAATAAAAATATATTGTAATATAAATATGACCATTTTATTATATAAACACATACAAAAAAATTGTTATGTTCTAAATCCATCAAATTGTAATGGTCTATCACCTTTCAAGGAAAAATGCTATTTTAGTGATGAAAAACTTGGTGAAGATTATGAATTATGTAATATTACTACTTATGTGGAAATATTATTATAGGATATTTATGACCACGTTATATACATTTTTTTTGACATACAAAATGATCTCAAGGAAGGAATATAGGAGAAAAATCATTTATTAATCTCTTAATATTATATGTAATATATATTTATCTCTTATTTAACTTTTTAAATTTTTCAAAATGTTAGATATACAATCTATAATTTTATTTTTTTACTTAAGTCACATATTTTAACAAATATGATAAATTTTTTATTTAGTTTAGTTTAGTTTAGTTTAGTTTGTATCATTTTTCAATTATTATATTTTATATTTAATTGTCGGATTTAAATAAATTTGTACTTAAGATTTTTTTTATTATATATATATATATATATCATTTATTATTTCATAAATGTTGTGACTATTTTTTAGCATTTTTGTTAACTTCTCTAATGAATATGATAGAGTTTTTTTGTACCATTTCCAAATTATTATTCAAATTTATATATAGCGCCTAAATTTATATAATATTTTACCTAAGTTTTTTTTCTATTTGAATCATTTATTGTCTCATAAACATTTTCAGAAATTTTTTTATCATTGTAGTTAGCTAATTTAAAAGATATGAATAAAAATATGAATGGATAGGTTTAGTTTTTTTAGAACATTTTTCAATTTACATTTAATTTTATATATAATAGTTGTATTTGTATAATCTTTTACTAATTGTTTTTTAATTTGATGTGTAGGATAATGTGAGATCAAATAGATAAATCATCTCGATCTTCTTGGGAGGAACCTAGACAAAAATTTTCTAAAGAACCACCACATCCTTCTACATAGGATCCCTTTACTTATATAGGTATATAGAAGTATTTTAGGGTTGTTAAACATGGTAGAACATATTTAACTAGATTATCATTTGATTGTATCCAAGACTAGAAGATATCTATTGATTTTGATGTTAATGGTAATCCTAGGGGTCCAAATTCAGAACAATTTAGGAGTTTTGTGGAAATGTAAACTATATATAGAGTAATCATTTTGATTTTTGATTGGATAAGTGATGACAGATGACACTAGTTTAGTTATGGGAGACAATTTTGGTAAGCTCATTTATTATTATTTTACTCATCATGACATTTTTTACTGATATATGTTATTTTTTCCTTCTCATCAGAAGACATATGACAAACCTAACACTAAAGAAATCAAGAAGAACTATTTATCTTTATATTCTAGTAGATAGAGGTATTTTAAATCAAATAACTTTGGGTTTCATTTTTTATGCAAGGAAAAATGAAAATCCATGTGATATATATATATATATATTTCTAGATGAAGTTATATGGAATAAATTTATTAAAATTATATTTAAAGAATCATTTGTGGTAAGTACAATGTCAACATTTTGAAGGTTTTTGTATAATAAATAAATATGGTCATCTTAATTATTTGTTTGACCTTAATTAATAGGAATTGAGGAGATCTCATTAGGATATCCAATTAAAAAATTCATACCCTCATACTTTATATCATAGAGGGTATCCAATATTGGAAGATAAAATAATGGCTGAAAATTTTTAGAAATTGAGAGTTGAGTCTTCAGGATCAATAGAGATCAACCCTCATCCCCCCTCAGCTAGACATAAAAAATAGAAAAGGTCCAAAATGACCAAAAAGGGAATATATCTTATATAAGACTCAAGGTTTGTAGCTAATAGGATTGTAATGAGTTATTTAATTCGTTTATGTTATTTTTAAACTCTATATTTTTTAATTCACTAATAAAATTTTCAAATATTCTATACAATAATCCCTTTAGGATCATAGCACACAGGGGGGCATTGTACCCGATGTTAGGAAGGATATTTTAGCTACTGAATTTGGAAATTTTGAACACCTGAGTCGCATAAGAGGATACAATGTGGGTGTATCAATTTAAAAAAAAATTCCTATAAATTTCTCAAGGGGGTGTACATAAAGGAAAAATAGACACTTTATAAGCTAAAGTTCAGGTGATAGATGAGACGGTGGAAGAGAGTATTAGAGTTTTAGTGTAGTTGATGTTTGTGGACATGTAGAGATAGTTTTAATATACATATACCACTCCTCCACCTCTATAAGCATATCACACTCCTCTACCTTCTCCTGTATATCTCACCCATACACCTCCTTCTTTATAACTTCCCATCCACTACATGTTATATATTGAGGATCCAAAATATCATATTGTATCATATGGGTATATATATTTTATTAGGGATACCATACATCATTAGTATATAGAGAATGATCAATTTAGGGTAATGGTGTAAGATATTATAGATGCATTAGTAAGAGTATAATTCCCCATAGATAAGGTTTCTATAGTTGTAAAAAGTGTCGAATGATTTTTACTTTAGTCATCTTTACTTGTTTGAAAATTTACCATCAAGGTATGAATATATTATAACATTTATTTTTCATATTGGTTATATTTTAAAAAAAATATATGTGTGTGTTTGTGTGTGTGTGTTTGAATATAGAAGTACATTAATGATAAATAAATGTTGTATGGAAAGAAAAAACATGTTGAGGACCCTTCAACTTCAAATACTACTTTTTATAATGGTATTTCTAAATTATCATCATATACATATGTGTTGTTATATTTTTACAAGATTCTAATGGATGATGAAATTTCTTGGTGAAATATAATTGTGATGATTTTTAAGATAGATATCATGCAACATGTAAATTCAGAAATGTTGGGCCTCATAGTGTTACAAGTATTTTTCATGTAAGTTTATTATCATATTTATTTCAATTATATAAATTTGATTTATATAACTTAATATTTATTATTTTATAGATCTTCTATCAGGGTGCACATCAGGTGTGCTTTGAGCCTCTCCTAGATTGGTTCACGTCCTTGTACTAGTCACAAACCCTCTAGTGTGGTTGCCCCATATTCTCACTTTTCAAATGCGGATGGCCTCTACCACCAATGTTGATGATGTCGACTTTGTGATTGGAATGGTATAATAGGATGTAGGCTACTCCTTCCATGGATTCCTCCTTGGAGTTTTTTTCTTAGTCTGGGTATCCCACATATATTTGATCCATGTTCATAAATCTCATTCTTGGAATTATCTTGAAGTTTTCATTGCTTAATTACATTACTTACTATCATGACAGAGGATATACCTATAGTTGAAGATTATGAAGATATTGGGAATGTATGGAATCTATGTATTTTGGGTATGTTGGGAACTTATAAAGTCTTACTCATTTGGAGTTGAGGGAATCTCATGTATGAAACATATTAGTTGTATAACCTAAGGCATCTTGTGTTCGTTACGGGGCAACATACATCAGGGGTGTAAGATATCCAAATCTCATTACCTCAGGCATCCTATACTTGTTAAATAGGGTGAATTGAATTTATTATGATTTATGTGAGTCATCTATCACACCTCATTCCATGAAATTTATTCTCATTGCATTAGGCTTCCTAGCCTCATCACCTAAGGAATATATCACTAATCACATGAGTTAGGGGTTATAATTCATTAGGAGGGGTCATAGGTTTAAATATAAGTGAGGGTGATTCACATATTTATATTCCATCATATACTATGCCACATAAGCCCATAATGTTAGGGACAATAATAGGTTTAAATTTTTATGGGAACATAATCATGGGTTTAGAGTCTTTTGGGACACGACCACATGTTTAGAGTCTTGTGGGGATGTGATCAAAGGTTTAGAGTCTTGTGGTGATGTTTTCCATATATGCTAATAATGTATTGGGCAGAATATATGTACCACATGGTGGTGCCAAGGTCTAGTGGGGACCTCAAGTTTAGGTGGTAAATGTGTTCCCAAAGGGAATGATCACACTTGAGGATTGTTGCCTCCTAGGGGGGGAAGATAGATTTATTTGTGGAAGTTTAGGGATTGAACCTTGAGGATTCATACTATAAGTTGGTGGTACTTAAAATCCAGGTTGAGGAACTGGAGGTGAGAGGATTTATTCATCCTTTCATGTCACTATGGGCTTCACATGTACTCTAGTCTAATAAGGTATATGGAATTATTATACTTTGTATTGACTATTAGAAGTTGAATCAGGTGACTGTTAAGAACAAGTATCTTTTACCCAGAATTAATGATCTCTTTGATCAACTGAGAGGGGATCATTGGTTTTATAAGTTTGACTTGTGTCCGAGGTACCACCAAATGAGATTCTGAGAAAATAATATACATAAGATATCATTTTGGAGTTGATATGTGAATTTTGAGTTCCTGGTTATTCCATTCGGACTCAATAATGCTCATGTGGTATTCATATCTTTGATAAACCAAATATTTCATCGATTCTTAGACTCTTTAATTTTTTATGTTCATAGATGATATCTTTTTGTACTCTAAGATAGAGTAGGATCATAGAGACCATTTGAATATCATTTTTCATACTTTTTAGGGAACATTTTCTTTATGTAAGCTTTCCAAGTGTGAGTTTTGGATCTGGGAGATAAAGTTTTGGGGTCATGTGATATATGAGAGGGGAATCTTAGTTGATCCTAAAAAGGTTTATGAAATTATGTCTTGGGAGTATCCTAAAAACATGTTTAAGATCTGAATCTTATTTGTTTTTTCTGGTTACTATAGACAGTGTAACGACCCAGAGCCTAGTATCCCAGAGTCAGTGCCTTTATTATTTTGGCACAAGATAGCAGGAATCGCATCCCAAAGGACCAAATAGTTTAGTAGTCTTGGTAAACTAGATACATACTTTAAATATATATTAAATTTTAAAACATAAAAATACACAAATAATTTCATTGAGTCTTCCATTGTCCCCCTTTGTGTAACCCTATATATCAGTCATAATATACTTCTTATAATCCTAGGAAAAATGAAGCATATGAAAGGGATGATATCATATGCTCGGTAAGGGTAAAAATTAAGTAGAATATATCATAAAAAATCATAAAAAATTATGTTAAGGTAATTAACTAAAACATGTTACTTTTAATCAATAACTTAAGCATAATATGGATAAAATAAAATATGATCAAATAATTCCATATAAATAATCACATGAGAATGAAACTTCATCATGGATATTCTACTAGTAAAATAACCATATGGAATATCATTAACTAATCTCATAATAAGTTAATACATAATGTTGGACATCATAAACATACCATCAATGATTCATCTAAGACACCATACATAAATGGGTAAGGCCTCAGTCAATACCCAAACTAGTTTGTCTCATTAGACCTACTGATGCATCGAGGGGGTATAACGGGACCCTCCCATCACTTACTAAGTCTGATACATTCATTATATGAAAGTAGAAAAACATAATAAACATATACATTTTTATTTAAACCATAATAAAAAATGTAAATAACTTTCATTATGTAGACATAATCACAAACCATCCAGAGTAATATGGTGAATAGTATCAAAATAGTATATCCCCAGTTAAACTAATCAAAAAACATTTAATATAATATGGTATATGGTATCATAATAGATAAACATAAATGAATTACAATATTCAACAAAGTTTTTGACATAGATGAAGATACTTTTGGATGATACCATTGAAAATTTCTTGAGGAAAATAATCTTAAAACATTCCAAAGTGTCCCATACCACTTTGAAACATTTTAATTGTAATCCCCATAATGAATAACACTAAATGAAACTTATAATATCATCATAATAAGTATATTAATTATATGATATATCAAATGGTATTATATACACCACACATAAGGAATAAGTAGTGAACAAGGCATATATCTCACAGAAGTAAAAGTGAGACGAGAAAAAAAATCCTTACCTCACACTTCCTTTTTTTTGTATGTGATTTAACCTTTTATATAATGGTTCAAATAATGTTGTTAATTTATAAGAAAAACATTTTCATATTTATTATATTTTATATTATCCTCTTATATCATTTTATCACCCACTTGTTAATAATATTTCATTGTTACCCTTTCTTTGGGTGTTAACTGCTTCATTTTCCTATGAATGTTTTGTCATGTGAGTCTTGGTTCATATGCATAGGATATAGTTACGTCATCTCCATAATGATATTAAGGTAATATATATAATATTTATTTATTATATACATTTTATAATCATTATTGAATGGTGATCATAGAAAATGAAACGCATCGTGTCATGGAGATGGTAGGCCATACGTACGCACGAGCGGCGATATCATTCTCTTAATAAGTGAAAGGATAAGTGAGTTTATGGTATATTAATTTTCTATGATCTATATAATTTCATAATTATTATATATACCCATTATTTCCATAATTATATTCATCCAAGTAAAGTGGTGATGAAAAACAGATTACACCACGGTGTGAGACGGTAAGTTGTACATATGCACGCGCGATGTTTTCATTTTTTATAGGATGGATTAAAGGTGTAATATGGTTTTATAATGATAATAATAACATATAAGAATATATATGATACTATAATTATTAATTTGGTATGAAAACAACACATGAAGAGTAATTATAAGAAGAAATCAACTTGGAGTAATTGGTAAAAATGATTACCTCTTCTTCGGTGGACTTCCTTTAGATCTCTTCTTAAGGGATCTAGGGTTAGTATTTTTGGAAGAACATGATCTACATAACTTGTATTAATATGTTTTTAGGATAAATTTTTAGGTTTTGGTCGATCAATAAGGCTCAATGTGGTGTGAAGAAGTGAGGAATTAGGTTCCCTTCTATAATTGACGCGATGAGAACTTTTGGAAACTCTCAAAATATTAAATTAATATAAATTAATTTTCAATAAAAAATGGATCCAAAGTGAGTTATTTAGAATATAATATTATTATGGGTATAAATATTCTCAACCAATAATTTTTATACGTGTTTAGATCACATTATTACCCTTATCTTTTGGCTTTAATGCTTAGTTAAACCCTTTAACTCTTACCGTGACAACGTGGCTTTTTACTCATTAAGGGTTAATATAGTTACTATAAAATTCCCAACAAACCATAAATGAGTCATTTATGTCATTTTAAAAATTATACAAATTATTTTTCTTAATTTTATATTTTTATGAATTATATATCATTTAATAAAATATTATTTATTTTAAAATATCATTAATGTCAATTTTTACACTATTCATTTCTTGACTTTTTAAAAAATATAAATATAAAATATAAATTAAAAAAACATTTAATACATCCCTAATATATCTATATAATTTATAAAATTATTTTATGATATTAATTATCTCAAATTATATTTATTTTAATATTTTTAATATCATTTAATTGGTATCTCTATTAATTAAATAATTACTGTAACATCATTTTGTAAGCCCTTAAGGTAATTATTTAATTCCTAAAAATTAAAAAAAAATTACCATGATTAATATAAATATTTTATATTTCAAATTAATATTTATATCCTAATATATCTTCTGAATAACTACATATAAAAAATGTAATACTTATTAAAGACATGAGTATGAAATATTGGAATTTCCTTAGAATAAAATACTAAAAAAGCCTTAAAGTCGTCGTAGTGGCTTCAAGAGGCCATAAAATCATCCCAAGGATACTTTTTTTCGACAATAACTCATTAAATTAAATTAGGTCAAGTTTTAGGGTAATTTTATAATACTTATAATATTATTTTTACCCTTAATTACACTTTTTACCTTTAACCGTGGTAATTAAAAAATACCAGTTACTATTCATATTTTCCAAAAATAAAAGGGACATATTTACTAAATTTTAACCTTATGACTGAAAATATGGAATTTATTTTTGAAAATTAAAAACACATAATTGGATATAATTAATTTAAAATTGATCCCATTGAAGGAAGGAGAAAATGAGTTTTTAAAGTGAAAATATTCAAAAGATTGTAATGTTTTTATATCTAGATTCAATGTGACATTGATTCCATTGATATAAATTAGATTAAATGATAAAAATAATTGATATAATTATACTTTAAAACAAATTAAAAATATAAATTAACACTGTAAATTATTTAGATGAAAAAGCTGTTTTCAATTAAAATGTAATATTTTATCACTATTCATCAAAACATGAAACTTATCAGAAAAATACCAAAAATTAGACCAAAGTAAATTTTATATTTTTATATAAAATTAGAAGTTTATTTTTTTGAAATATAATTCATAAATGTTTCAAAAACAATATTTAAAACAAGTGCACCATCAAAAGGCTGTAAAACTATCTTTTTATAAAAATACATCTTTTATGTGTAAAATTGGATTTGTTTTTATATATTTGTTTATTTTGTTGGTATAAAACACATTTGTGTGCATTAAAAAAATTTTATAAAAACATTTCCTTTATATTAAATTGGTTTTTATATTTATTTATAATTAATTTTTAACCAATTAATTAAATAATATATTTTCATAAGTTATTTAATACTATTCATAATCACCAATTTAACAGCTAGGTGATAAATTCATTTTAAATAATAATATTAATAGTATATCGTGGTTCATTTAAGCTTGATGTTGCATGCAACGTAAGCTATCGAAGAGATTAAATTTAAAAAGATACATACCATAAAATCATGGGTGTTATAAATGGTTTTTTTTTTGGAATTATAAAAACTCTAATCTTTGGTGAAAACTTTAACCCATAATGGTGTAAAATTTGAATGGAACGACAACTGTCAAAAATATTTTGAGGAGCTGACGATATGGTTGACTTCAGCACCAGTTTTGATTCTTCTATAACCAGGTTTAGGTTATGATGTTTTCTTTGATTATTTTGGTATGTATTTGGGATGTGTATTAATATAAGGGAAATAGGTTGTGGAATTTGGATCATTCCAATTATTCCCTCCTGAGAAGAACTACCCTACCCATGATCTTGAGTTGGCAGATGTTATGAATGCACTCAAAACATGGAATCACTATCTCTTTGGAGAGCAGTTTATGGTGTATTATAATCACAAAATCCTAAATTATATCTTCACTCAAAGATATTTGAACTTATGATAGATATTATAGGTTGAACATCTTCAGACCTTTGATTTTGATATCATATATACCCCCAAGAAAGGAAATGTGGTGGCCGATGCATTGAGAAGAAAATTACCGATGCAAGCCATGAAGGAATTAGTTTAGTAGTTCTCTCTGATGAGTTTGTTTTTTTTATATATGAGATTGGGAGCAGAGGAGGTTGGTGGATAGGTGTTCTTGGCTTTGATAATGGTTAATTTTTCTTTTGATGAGCGAGTTTGACTCAAGAAGACAACAGACATTGAGAGCTGATGCTTTGGAGAAATCCTAAATAGTGGGGATTCCTCATGTGAGTTGTATAGATCTCCCAATTGAGTTGTGTGCTTCTGAAATATGTTGGTTGTTCTATTTTCCATGAGTCATGGGTTTCTAGATAGTAGAAACTGGTCTTATTGGTTTGTGCACCCTAGGGATACAAAGATGTAACATGATTTGAGATGTCGGTATTGGTGGTTGAGAATGAGGTGATCAATGGCATATTTTTTTCACAGTGTCTCACTTTTCAGAGTTAAGGCAGAACACTAGAGACCTGTTAGTTTGTTGTTACCTTTACCCATTCAGGTATGCAAGTGGGATGATATTTACATGGATTTCCTCACTGGTTTAACACTGAATCCTAGTGGGAAGGATGCAATTTTGGTGATTGTTGATAGACTCACTAAATCAGTGCCTTTATTTCCAATAAAGAATATGATAAAAGTGGAAAAACTTGGGGACTTGTATGTCTGAGATATTGTTATGATTCACAGGGTTCCCTCTACTATTGTTTCTAACAGGTACTCGAGGTTCACATCCAGATTCTGGAAAGGTTTTTAGAAGGAAATGGGCTCCCGGTTGAAATTGAGCACCGCATATCATCCACAGACAGATGGATAGATAGAGAGGGTTATCTAGATTCTCAAGGATATGCATCAGGATTGTGTGCTTGATTTCAGAGAATCTTGAGATAAACAATTACCTTTGGTTGAGTTTACTTATAAAAATAGTTATCAGACTTCGATCAGGATGTCGCCCTTGGACCCTTTGTATGGGAAGCCATGTCGATCTCTATTATGCTGGGAAGAGTTGGGAGAGTGGTCCTTGGTTGGGCCGAGTGTTGTTCAAGAGATGACAGAGGTGGTGTCATAGATCTAGAGGTGTTTGATCATGGAATAGAGTAATCAGAAATCTTATGTAGACTAGTATTATCGGCCTCTCGATCTTGAGGTTGGTGATCAAGTCTTTCTTAGAGTTTCAACTCGCTTGGGAAATTCTCGTTTGGATTAGCAGAGTAAGTTGGCACTGTGGTTTGTGGGCCTCTTTGAGATTGTTGAGCGACTGGGGATGGTGGACTACCAGTTGATGTTACCATATAGCTTGAATTATATAAATGATGTGTTTCATATTTTCTAGTTGATGAGGTATATACCAGATTCTTCCCATGTGATTGGATGGGAGGATGTTGTTCTTGATCCTGATACCACTTTGGTTAAGCATCCAGTTCAGATTATGGATTGTTAGGATAAGGTATTATGCTGTAAAATGATTCTCTTAGTCTGAGTACTATGGAAGTGTGGATAGGATCGCTATGATACATAGGAGAGAGGGTTGTTGATAAGGAAATTGTAGCCTACTCTTTTTTTCAGATCTGTGATCTTGAGCTCTTTCTGAGGATAGAAAGATTTTATGATGGTGATATTGTAACGCCCCATTACCTTTCTATCGGGTATAATATGATCTTTACTTTTTGTTTCCCTTTCTCATTAGGTGAGTATTTCTACCCTGAATTGGGAGGATACTGGTAATTATGAAGTTATGGATTTTTTAGATTTTCATCTTTTCCCTGGGCTTTTTCTGGTGTTCATTGGGTAGTTACACAATGTTTAGTAGGGTTTCATGATGTGTAACACTGGCTCAACTCATCCCATGAGTGGAATTCACAGCATGAGTTTTTACACGTCGTGTAAGGGTTACACATCATGTAAAGTGAAAATCTAGTTTTTAATTAAAAGGTGATGTATTTTTCGACCTATCTCAAAATGAAATGGATTCATGATAGGTAAAATATTACACACCATGTAATTCCCTGAGTTCCAATTGTTAGGGTGTCGTTCAGGTGTTTGAGGGATCATTTTTTTCATCCTCCTCTACTCGGCCAAATATCTTTCCCGTTTTTAGGTGCCTTCCTTCTGTCTAGATCGATTTCGATGATTGATCAGCAAGGTTAGGTGTTTTGCCTCTCCGAGTAAGATTTACTCTCAGTTCCCCTCTCATTGGTTGTTGTGACACCTTTTTATAGGTATTTTTGATTGGATTGTGTTTTCTGACAATCATTTTCAATCTTTGGTTGTGATTTGTCTTCTGAAGGCAGATCTTGTGGTTTTAATCCCTGTTATCAAAGGCGAATAGGTTTTCTATGCACTTGAGGTAAGTGGATCTGTTCAATTGTTCTAATTTATTGAATTGATTATAGTTCTTATATATTTCTTTGAGATTTTAATTGTAATTTCATGTGTTGAAATTGAAAGGGGCATGGGTTCATGTTTTAATGAGGTTTTTCCTTGAAAATGGAATTTCATTGATTTGAAATGGAAAATAGATTTTCAAACCATAAAGCAGATTGGATTGGATTTGAATTTTTTTTATAAAAATGTGATTATAGTTTTTAAAACAGAAATTGAAAAAAAAATGCATAGCGGGAACCTTGGGTATGTAGAGATAGAGACATGGGTAGCCTTAGTATGTGTGACACCACTTGAAGGTAATCTATTATATTTCAATGGTCCTCAATGTTAGTTTGGATCCAAATTTATGTCATGTTTGGCTTGTGAGTGTCTAGTACATATTTTCTCATAGGATAGAGACCAATCAGTGGGTGCATTATTGTTTTTGGTTGTTTGTTACATGATAGTTTATTTCATGGATGTTGGATCACATATATATTTACTTTTTGGTTTCTTTACCTTCTTTGTTTCTAGATTTGGAAGTTATAGCAAGCAATTTGTGAAAAACTCAATGATTTTTTGAAAAAGGTATTTCAAATTGATTTGTTTATAAAACTGCTTATAAAATTGATTTTGTTTTAAATATTGAACTTCTGAATTCCTATTATTAAAGCTTGTATAGATCTTATGGTGGTATCCTACTAGGCTCTTTTTCTCACACACTACCTATGGGTGGATGTAGACCTTTGCTTTGCAGGATTTAGGTAAAGGGAAGAGTATTCTATAGCATGAAATCTTATCTTTACATTGTTGTTTTGTTCTGGGATAGTTTGGAGGTGACACTTGGTCACATGGAGACTTTCTTTTTTCTGGATTAGCCAGTTTGGATCAGTTGTATCTTTTTCTTGTTTTATCATAGTACTCTGGTTTTATGTCTTTTTTTCTTATATTTAAGACTAGTTTTATTATATTTGTTTTACTTCTCCCCATAATGATCTGGATCGGGTGACTGGTCTGTTTGGCCCGGGTTGGTCTATTATAGAGCAAGTGAAGACCTCTCAAGCTGGAGAGAGCAGATCTTAGGAGGTGTTAGGGAAGAAGTTGTGCCACCTAGTTTATGTGGTCTATGATGTTATCTATCCCGAGCTCTAGGAGGGATGGGATATGTTGCGGCTATCCCATATTTCGGAGCAACTATGGTAGAGGCTCATCGGGAATGTAATCGAGCTGCCAAAGCTCGGGATTGTAGGGATAACCATCTAAGTGAACTTATGGGAAAGATCTTCTTATCAAGCGGACATGGACACTACGGAGCGATGGCGCGGGGAGGGTGATCCTATCACCACCCAGGAATGAGTCATAGGGATCTAGTGTCGAGCAGTCAAGCCCCCAAAAGAGTGGGGAAGTCACCCCTAAGGATGAAAATCTGGTTGAGCTCCTCTTTGGTGAGGTAAGATTCTAACCCATTAGTTTGATATCGCAATTGTATCTTCTCTTATCTTCAATAATTTCCAACCCATACTCTCAATACATGAGGGGATTGTCAGGAAGGGGTCAGGAGACCACTGTTAAAGGTGGGGAGAGTGCCTTTGTAGGCATTGGGGAGCTCCTAAAGATCTGCTAAAGAGTTTCCCATAGAGGAAACTAGAGAGGAGGATCCAAGTTATCCTTCCCTCCCAGTCATGTACAGGGGAGCTCATTTGGGTGTTCTAGTCGCGACTCCCTCTAACAACAGGGTGATCCATCCAGGATGGCTGACTATCAACTTTCCATTGCATCCCTGAGGTAAATATCTAATTATGTTTACCTGAGTACTTCTCTACTTCTAATGGCTAATTAAATTTTCCGTACTGACATGCCTGTTCTTATTTGGCACAGCCCTCAAACATGCGACATTGGTATATTTTATGGCAGTTGCAAAGGTTTCCACCAGTATGGAGGGTTCTCCAGTGGCGGACCTCCCTCCTGAGATCCCAGGCCTAGAAATTTTGGTCGAGGCAGCATCCACTCACGACTTGGTTTTCGAGGGGATAACTGAAATGGATGTCATTCGTTACTTTATGTCGCATAAGTTTCCTCTCACATAGGTTATATTTATCTAATTTTTTTTTGTAGATTAAGTTGACTACTTACCTTTTGTTTATGATAGTGTTTGAGGGTGACTCCCAGAATCTAGGAATGTCTGAGGAGCCCGAGGCTCCAACGCTCATCCTAGTAGACAGGATGAGCTTGGAGGGGTCTTTCGTTCTTAGAGAATGATCCATGGTCTAGGAGGAGCAGTCCACCTTGGTAGTGGATGTAGCAGGGGGACCGGTGGAACCCCAAACCAGTGAAGAGGTTAGTGCTGATGAGGGTCTAGGTTAAGCCGATCTCCCCCTCGACATAGATCCTAACCCATATGAAAGGTTTCTTGAGGAGGATCCCACTCCTAATGTGCTTTTATCCTTCCCTAAGTACCATCCCACACCACTCGATGATTTTGATAGCTCCAGGTCCAACATCACATAGGAGAATCAGGTGGTCCATTGTGGGGTAGAGGATCATCTGGGGTTTCATCACCCGCACCCCATGGGATGACCTGGTTGGTCGGATGGTGTCCCTTCACCATTGGTTGGTGAATCTAGGTACTATTCTTGTTGACTATAGTACCCTCCATGCTCTGTCCCAAGACTTCCTAGGCAAGTGAGGGCATACGGAATGGTAGGAATTTGATACTGCCTGGTATGAGCATACCGTGAAAGGCAGAAAAGCACTCCTGGTGGAAGAACAAGATCTTGCTCGGCTGGAGGGATGGGAATAAAAGCATGAGGCCATTTTCACTGCTAAAGGATAGATAATTTTCTAGCTGAGGGAATAGTTGATATTGGAATATCCTAAAGCAGCAGGAGATGCATCATTGGTGGCTGAGTATAGGGCCGAACAGGTTCAGGTTCAAATCCAGGCCGATGAGGTTCTCCCTGCCGCTGAGGAGGAGATGGCAGAGATGGACAAGAGGTAGTAGGATCTCGAGGCTACCCAGCAAAGTCTAGTCAACATGGAGTGATCTCTCGCCCAGGCTAGGATAGGGGGATTTTTCTTTTTCTTTTTCTTTTTTGTTGTAATAAGGGAGAGGATCTATCCTATGGATAGCCCTCCTCATTTCTTCTTATTTTGAGATTATAAAATTATTTTTTTCCTTGAATCTTCACTACTACAAAATGGGGCAAGGTAAGCACTACACATTTATCATCGCTTTTTAAAAGCGTTGATAAAGACCCCCCCTTTATCAGCGCTTCTATAAAAGCGCTGATAAAGACCCCCCTTTATCAGTGATTTTATAAAAAGCGCTAATAAAGGGTAAAATTAAAAACATTTATTAATATATAAATCTATAAATCTATTTATATTGATATAAATATAATATTTATTTTTTAAATATGTTTTAGAAATGATAAATGGAAATCAAATATGAATGTATGTGATATTTAGTAAAAGAGGCTTATAAAATAATTTAAAAAATATGTTTAATTAGTAATTATGTAATTTTTATCCACCAATAGTCAGGTAATAACACTTTGAGTATAAAAAAATAAATAAATAAATAAAAGATCAAAAATATGTTGAAAACACAACTCAAACTTCAAACGGCCATAACTTTTGATCCGGAACTCCGTTTGAGCTCTACATCATATCAAATCG
This sequence comes from Viscum album, assembly GCA_963277665.1. Lineage (NCBI taxonomy): Eukaryota > Viridiplantae > Streptophyta > Magnoliopsida > Santalales > Viscaceae > Viscum > Viscum album. The sequence continues at coordinate 73,723,180 of OY728140.1, forward strand.
AATCCTGTGACGATCTCTATAGTCCTAGGGACGCGTGGAATACGTCCAAGGTTTTTTAGAGGCAAAAAAAGGCTCAGAAGGCCTCCAAAACTAAGTTTTTAGTTGGGGTACCTCAATTTTTTACCATTAAAATAGCTATAACTTCTGATACTAATGTCTGATAAATGTGTACCATATATCATATCGAATATTATTTCATTTTCTTCGATTTGACTGATTGTGGAGCTGAAACGGACTCCTAGATTAGAAGTTATGGTTGTTTTAACATTCAAACACCTCTAACTTCTGGTCTGGATGTCCGTTTTGCTTTTACCACATATCATATCGAAGATCGTTTCATGTTTGTCGATTTTACTGGTTTTGGAGTTGAAATGGACTTTTGTATTAGAATTTATAGCTATTTTAACATTCTCGATGACTTTTCACATCCATATTTCTATGTATTCATTCATAACTATATACATATATATATATATATATATATATATATTTGTGTGTGTGTGTTGTATATATGTAGGTATGTATTTATTTATTTATAAACACACGTAAAAACACATATTCTATAAATTTATTTGAAATTAATCTTATAAATATATATATTAATATAAAAATTAACATACGGATAAAAATTTATAATTATATCTATATATATATATATTAATATACGAATATATATATATATATTAATATAACTAAATAAATTTATATTAATATGGATCTGTATTAATATACGAAAACATATAACTATATATATATATATAACTTGATATATCATTAAAGGAAGAACAAAACAAAATGGCTAAGTGGTAAAGTTGCAGCGCACAAGGGGGGAGGTCCTGTGTTCGAATTCTAGTGGCAACAGGGTCATGTGGGCACAACGAAGTAGGGTGCAATGTGCGGGCGGGTTGAGGGGGGCTCAGGCGCAGCGAAGCAGGGTGCAGCGTGTGAACCGCCCACGAATTATATATTTTTTTTAATTTTTTTCAATTTTTTGACCTTTATCAGCGCTATTTTTATAGCACTGATAAAGGAACCCTTTATCGGCACTAAAAAATAGCACTGATAAAAGTACCCTTTATCAGCGCTAAAAAAAGCACTGATAAAATGGACCCCCCTTTATTAGCATCGTTACAACACTCGTAAAAGCACTGATAAAGGGGTTTTTTAGTGCTGATAAAATCAACTTTTGTAGTAGTGCTTTATGATTTCTTCTACTGCATCTCAATCATACTAATAAGGAAACCCGCCATATCTCTATAAGCTCATATAAGTCATTCTCAATGTGAGAAACGATAAAATAATATAAGGCCGCTTGTTTTCCTAAGAGTACTAGATAAGCAATGAAGGTTTGGGGTCAGAATGGTCCATTGATTGTTGGGAGTGTCTCGACTAGGGAGACAATGGTTGGAGAGGGGGGTTTGCGTAGTTGACTTACTTTCCTGACATGTGTGAGTGCACAAGCGAGGTAAAACCTAGGGTATTGTATTCTACTCGAACAAATGGGTAAATCGAGAATGTGAATCAAGATGTCTAGAACTTGGAACACAAAGAGAAGTGATATGCTAAATGAGGACGACTGTTGACCATGTTTGAAATGAAGGTTCGATGATTGCACTATCAATAGTGGAGACATACAAATGAGGGTCGACCATTGAAAATGTTTGAAACATGGGACCTGTGAAATTGTCATCGAAAGTCCTTCTATGTGTGTTCCTGGGATGGGAGGTGAGCTAGTTTGGAAAGGAATCATCACCATTATGGGAGCATGTTTGGACGAGGAAGCTGGTGGGGATCCAAGTCAAGGAAGAGGAAAATCATGAGGGATAAATAATGAAATTTTTTAATGGAGTTCAATGATCCGGGCATTACACCACCATGGATCTGAGCACATTGAATGGGTGTATCAACCTCAGTGATGGTCAAATCTATCTCCTAAGAGGATCATCATATTGGTTTTCAAGTAATGTTCAAGGAACTCAAGTGGTGTGGTAGCTGACTTACATCAAAAGGGGGAAAGTTCCTCTTAAAATAGAGTCAAAAATAATAATATTTTTAAATCGTGCAATGAGGAAGAGAATCATGTAGTTTAACATCTTGTGGGAAGGATTTTGAATGTGTAGTTTAACATTCTACGGTAAGGATAATGTGTAATATATTTTAACATCGTGTGACCTGGAAATTTTCTATACAGTTTAGTGTATTGTGACGAGGATGTGTAAACTAATGTGAATAACATCCACCCTATTGATGTAGTGGGATTCACATAAGGTTAGAACAAAGGGTGGTACCTCATGGAGGACCTCATGAAGAAGGTGAAAATGAGAGGAAGGATTAGATATCACTTTTTCTAGGACCAATGGGTTTAGTGAGTACATCCAAATTCTTTTCAGGGACCAGTGGAGAGTCTTGTGCGCTTCATACCTTTTCCATTAATTCCCTTAATTTTTACCAAGTCATAGGGTCAACTTGGCAGGTGAATGTTTGAATTTTTATAAGGTTTCCCTTTATGGGTTTTCAACCTAGTAGGCCTTTGTGTCTCTTATATTGGATAGTTTAGGTCCACGCCAGTCTGACTGGGTGGGAACACATTTAAGGTTGTATGTGTGGATGGTTTTGCACAATTTAAGGTCATGATACTTGGATTAAGGCTATTGGTTTAAGTTCATAGAGCTTGGACTAAAGAAAAGAGGGTGTTTGGAGAGGTTTGTACGGTGTGTGAGAGATCATGGACCTAACATGAATGGAGGTACAAGGAGGCTTCATAGAAAACAACTATCTCCAAAAAAAGTTGTAAACAGTTTAAGGTCATGATGCTTAGAAAAGGCCTACTGGTTTATGGTCATAGAGCTTAGACCAATTAGAGAAGCTTGTGCAGAAGAAAATGTATTATAAACTTGATGTGAATGGAGGGCTAATGATACCTAGTACCACAGAATTATTCACATGGTTTAAGGTCATAATTATTAGACCATTTCCATCTAAGCATCATACCGCCTTGGAGTGAAAAGAGGTGCCAAGGTTCGAAGTGGACCAAGGAATACTAAAACAAGGTATGAACGATGATAGGATTTGAAACTGGGCCTAAGATAAGAGATCTAGGTGTCTCTATGTATCCCATTAGAAATGGTAATCAAAAAATATATATTTATCAAAGGTGGTGTGGTTGGAGATCGGCATCGGAAGGGGAATCCTATTTAGTAAGGATGTAATGAATGGGGACATTAGTCTGTGAAGAACCATAGGAAACACAAAATAGATGTGGATTGAGGTCCATGGGTTCTAGATGCACATAGTTTGAGGTCATGGTGTATGAACCATATGGCTGCTAGTTTATGGCCATAGAGATTAGACCAAAGAAGGGCCATCCCATAGAGGTTCTTATGGAATAGAAGAGATAATTAACCTAAAATGAAGGGAGGTCCAAGGAGACTTCACACTAAACAAAAGTCTCCAAAACAAGTTTAATACAGTTTAATGTCATGATTCTTGGACCAGAAGGTGGCTTGGTTTGTATCGACTATATGGGTGCAAACCCTACCATGACTCCTAAGACCAAGTGAGATATACTCGATGTGGGAAACATGGAATGGTGAGGGGACTCTCCCATCACATGATAGATAGAAATAAGGTTGAATAGGATCTATATTGAGAAAGTCCCAATAGCACCAACTTTATTAATCAACATGCACGAGTGCATGGAAGTGTAACACCGGTGATGTTAGAATTCCACCAGAATAAAGGTTTTTGGAGAGGAAGTAAGTCTTGACTTCCAAAATTTAAAGCAAAAAGGGTAGTTTCTAGGGGTGATAAATAACTATTGAACATATTAGAAACATTGGTTCTATAACCACATCGTCTGAGGATGGGGAGATAAAATGAAATATCGACCATTGACCATGTTTGAAACACAGTAACTATCATCTATCACCATAAATCATTTGATACATGTGTACAGGATGAGAGGTGATACAGTTTTCTAAGGCATCATTTCCATTAGAGGACCTCATTTAGATTTGGATGATGATGTGGAGCCAAATTGAGGAGGACTTGAAGTGTGGAGATTAATTGGGTGAATGTTCAAGTGTAACTCAACACTCTAGGTTTTACACCACCTCGCCTTTCATCACACCAAAGGGCTTATCTATGAGTGATATTTGAATATGTTCTTAAGGATGGAGTTCCTAAAGTAGGTATTTGGTCAAGATAGACCTAGGATATTGGATCTGAGTGTCTCTAAGTATTCCATGGAATTGAGAATCAAGACTTATGTAGTTTTGGAATGTGACGCGGTAGATTATCGGCACCAATGAAGAAGGTCCTCTTAGGTGAGGGCCTAAGTATAAAGTAGTTTTACATCATTTGATAGAGATGTAAAATGTGAAGTTTAACATCTTGTGTAAAGGATGTTGGACACTCTGTTTAACATCATATGGTGTGGAAAAGAAGGGGTAGTGCTACCATTTAAGGTTATGGAGCTCAAACCAAAAGAGGAATCTACTAGAAAGGTTTGTGTGGTTCCGGAGAGTTTAAACCTAAAGTGAAAAGAGGTGTAATGAGGCTTTTCACCAAAAAAACATCTCTGAGGTGAGTTTTTCATAGTTTATGTTCATGATTCTTGGACTATATGTGGGGGTGAGATGAATTTTCTCACTAGAAATAATTAACTCAATCGGAATAGGGGCCTCAAGGGATGAACTCTAGAAAAGATAGTTTCACTTGGGGGAAGAATTTGTGGTTGGGCCCTAGATAGGGGGTCTAGGTTGTAGGTTATGGGCATAGTGAAAGATTCGAACGGGACATACCCAACTCATATTTTTTACCATGATCGATGATTAATCCAAGATTTACATGAGAATAAAAATTGTGATCAACAGAATTGAATCAAATAATATATAAAATAGATAAAAACTGGAACCAAAGCTTAGGATCGTCACATATTATTAATAATTAATTTGTGTAATTAAATAATTTTCTTGTGAGAAAGTCTTACTTCATTGATGGATGGAAGAATCTCTATGTTGTACCATCATTTTGTTGTAGGAATCAAGAATATATTCCCTCAAATGGTGATCCACACGTGTTCCATGAACCTCCAAATGTCATCGTAGGAATATTTGGGTACTAGAATGGTAGATCCTAACACTTGCATCATTCATCTTTGATCACCCCAAAAACCTCTTCAAGGAAAGGTTCTCTTTGATCTCTCTAGACATGAGAGTAGTGGTGGAGGAGGATCACTCTTTGTTCTTGGGAGTGTTCTTAGAGATAGATCTATCTAGGGTTTTGAGATTATTTTCTCTAGATCTCCTTGTACACAACCAATTAATTGGATCTCTAGAAAAATAATATAATTGGGTTTATATACCTCTTGGGTTAGAAAATAATAATTTCTTATGTGCCCTTATTATTTTTGTAATCCCTATAAAAAAACATGTCTATAATAATTATTATTATTTATTAACATGTGTTAAAATCATGAATTAAATTAAATATTATTTATTCAAATAATATTCAATATATAATCTATCATACCATTAAAATCAGTCCTCCATTCCTCCACAATATTTATCTGGACTTGAATAATGACTATTTATTTAATAAATAAATATCAATACATTATTAACCAATAAATAAATAAATATTATATTCACTAAATAGAAAATAAATATTTATTAAATATTATGCTCACATAATAATATCTTAAATAACTGGTGATAGAATATACATGATCAAACAAACAAGAATAATTATTAAATCACATGCAGGAATAATATTTATTCAACTTGTTAAATAATAAATAATAATTTATTTTTTAACTAAGATTCTAGATTCACTTAGTGTGTGACCCTCTAGGCCTCTTTCTCAGTGGAATTAGGCGAAGAAGCCTAAAGTCCAAGGTTAGCATCTAGAAACACACCAAGGAACCCATAAATAAATAAATTAATGTCATGATGATATAATACCTCATACTAATGCTTACTGTGTAATATAATCCATTTATTGTAAAATCTCTAATCAATCATGTTGTATGTTGGTTCCATCAACCTATGTGTTTTATATCTCTTTCTTTGAATTTATGAAAATCAAAATTACCTATATTACACCATGGACATGGATTTATTTAGTATATATCATTTATATAAAAGGTCCTAAGATATCAACTTCTATTAAAGAATGGAAGGGACAAATCCTTTCTCATATTATTTATTAATGAAATATTACTCATGACGCACCCAATGTATCTCACCTCGCTATGAACATATGTCGTCATGGTTTTCATCAATACATCAAAGTGTGATACTTATAATACTCATTAATAATAATCTTAAAGTCTAAGGATCAATACACACATTCGTAGATAATAATATCCAATGACACATGTAAATGTGGATTTCCTATTGACGGGTCTCGTTATTATAATATCCTACACTGGATATTACCAGGAGTGTACACCATGAGAAGGGGACTCAAAGTCCTATAAATCTTTACCCTTGATAGAATATATCATTTGTGTCCCTCAAATGATTTCATCTGGTTATATAAAATATATTTAAGAATATTTTCATGGAACTTCTAGGTTATCATCATAGCGGGGAGCTACTATGACCTTTAAGTATGAAAACTACTCGTAAAACATTATCACATACTATGTTATGCATAAGAACAATCATGATGTGATAATGAGTTTATTAATATTAAAAATAATGAATATGGTTTATCATAAAGTACACATAAGTTGGTTCTAGCATACCAACTCCAACAAACTCCCTCTTTCACTAGAGCCAGCTACTAATAACCTTTAGTTTTCTAGCTCTCACAAGATACTCATGCTTCTATAGATATATTCCATTAGTAATGGGTCTGCCACATTTTCTTTTATAGGAACTATTATTACTAAAACTTCACCCCTCTAAGAAAAATCCCTCAATATGTAATACTTACATAGTATGTGTTTTGTCTGTTGGTGTGACCTTGGCTCTTTTTCAAGAGTCACCCCTACAGTATTATCATAATACACTGTTATAGGGTATTTACTACTAGGTTACATATCAAGATCATAGATAGAGTTTCATATCCAAATGGATTCCTTGGCTACATCAGAAGTCTATATATACTCAGAATCCACTTTAGAATCAGCGAAAACTGGATACTTTGAACTCTTCCAGCTCATAACTCCTCTGTTGAGATAGAAAACATATCCTAAGTGTGACTTTGGATAATTTTGATCTATTTGAAAGCTAGCATTAGTATAACATTTGATTACTAGCTACTCATCTCCTCCATACACCAGGAAAATATCCTTATTTCTTATCAAATACTTTAGGATATCCTTAACAACATACCAATTTTGTTTTCTTGGATCGGCTTGATATTTTCCTACCATTCCCAGTGTATAGGCAACATCAAATATAGTACATAACATGGTATACATGATTGATCATATAACTGTTATGGGATCTAACTCATTTTATCTTTCTCTTATTGTGTTTGAGGACACATTTTATTATGAAGATGTATAACATGTGACACTGGAACCAAACCGTCAAGATATGTCTTCATCCCTGAGGCGGAAAAACTAAGGGATCGAGACCGTCTCATAATGGCTCACACTAAACAGGTAAAACCTAAACATAACAATGTCATCATGCTTGGACCACCAGAGTTCCCTGAGGATAACCCAACAGACCAGAGGGCGGCGGGAGGGTCTCCCGAGGACTTATACATCACGAGAAATAATGGGGAAAGACACGAGATTCATACAAAGAAGCTTTCCATCAACCCAGACAGAGCTATTACCCTCATGAAAGACATTGTCTTACCATTAACTGAGTTGTTTCCAATAGATTGGGACCCACATGATCAAATTCCAAATCCAAAGCAATTGTGCATCGAACCACCTGATCCTGACCCTAACCCAGATATGGCCACGCTAGACATCTTTCCACAAGGTGACTCGGAGATGACAGGAACAACATCATCAGGCCCAATTACTCGTCGAACTTGGAAAAGGACGAAGTGTGCAAACAGACATGGGAAAATAGCTAACCCAAAACCTGGGGAACTTAAACGACAAATTAAAACAAGTAATTCAGCTGAAAACTCTCCAAAAAAATGGAAAGCAGTATGAGACACAATGATCCCAGAGGACTCAAAGGCGGTGGAGGGTATGTCCCAGCCCCGCCTAGAGTAATGATTATCTTGTGCTGGAACTGACGTGGGCTTGGCAACCCACAAACGGTTTTCATGTTCCAACGCCATTGCGCTCAAAGTTGCCCTGATATGGTTTTCCTATCCGAAACCATATTGGAAAACAAGGACACTACTGCTCTTGCTCAGAAATGGGGCTTCCAAGGTTGCCTCTCGGTGTCCCGACAAGGCCACTCGAGGGGACTTTGTCTCCTTTGGAAGGACACTGTCGACGTCAGGATCTTATCCTTATCTCCGCACCATGTGGCGGTGACAATCCATTTGGCCCAAGCCCCTCCATGTACGTTCATGGGTTTCTATGGTTGGTCATCCCACAATGATAAGTGGAAATCATGGGATCTTCTTCGCTATCTTTGGAGCGATCTTCCAAGCCCCATTCTCTTCGGAGGGGACTTTAACGAGATACTGTATCAGAAGGAAAAAATAGTCGGTTCTCTTCGGCCCTCTAAATCGATGTCAGACTTCAAGGAGGCAATTTCTTGTGTGGATTTGGTCGATCTAGGTTATGCGGGTAACCCATTCACTTGGTTTAGGGGAAATACATATGGTACCTGTATTTATGAGCGCCTTGATAGATTTCTGGGCTCAACAGATTGGACGAATATTTTCATAATGTTTCACATCGAACACCTGACGCTCAATTTCTCGGACCACTGTCCGATTGTTATTGAATGCACCCAAGGTAACCGCATCACTAAAGTCAGGAAACCATTCAGATTTGAAAGCTTCTGGTCAAAAGACTGCGAATGTGAAGATGTTATCCGATCAGGCTGGAAGTGTGGACAAACTAACATTGGGTCCAACCTCCAACAGGTGGCAACTGATCTGAGGTCTTGGAGTAATAAAAAATTTTGTCTACCTGACAGGCATTGTGATGTCCTTGAAAGAAAGTTGGACACCCTTCTCAACCAACCCCCATCCAATTTCTCTCTTTCCAACATCGGATCCACCCAACGTGACTTGGATTCCACCCTGCATATTGAGGAAATCTTCTGGGTTATGCAGGCGTGTGACATCCACATTGCATAAGGGGATGAAAACACCCGATATTTTCATCATAGAGCTTCATCTAGGCGTCGGAAAAATTTATCTCTTGCATCTCGCACCCAGATGGGAGTAAGGTCTATGACACTGATGGAATCCACAATGTTATATCCAGTTACTTCCAGGATCTCTTTACTACAGGAAGCCTTAACATCTCAACTGAGGTGGAGGATTGCATTTTACTCGTGATCACCGAGGAGATGAACAAACAACTTACCAAGGATGTTACGGATGACGAGATTCTTCTGGATCTGAAACATATTCACCCTACCAAAGCCCCAGAGTCGAACGGCTTCCACGCCCTCTTATTTAAACAGTAGTGGCACATCATTGGTCCCGACATCTGCATTCTGATGAAGAACATTTGGGCGGGGAGAACAAACCTTTTCGATATTAACAAAATCGTCCTCTTCCTCATCCCCAAGATCAAGAAACCTCTTGTGGTCTTAGACTTCAGACCTATTAGCCTCTACAATGTCTCTTACAAGATCTTCTCAAAGATTCTTGTTAATCGGCTGCATACGTGGTTACCTGAAATCATATCAGAAAATCAGAGTGTTTTCGTAGCAAAGATACTGATCACTGATAATGATATTGTGGGCCATGAAGTGTTCCACTCTATGAAAACACGCTCCACTGCGAAAAGGGGAACCATGGAATGGAAACTGGATATGAACAAGGCCTACGATAAAGTGGAATGGCATTTTCTCATATTCGTGATGTTGAAAATGGGATTCTGCTCAAAATGGACAGATATGATCATGAACTGTGTCTCATCGGTCTCCTTCCGTATTAATGTCAATGGGGTGCTTACTAGAGGATTCTCCCCTACCCGAGGCCTTCAACAGGGAGACCCTCTTTCCCCGTTTATTTTCATCTTGGTGGCTGATGTTTTTTCTAACCTCATTTCCAGGGCAGCATTCTCACATAAAATTCATGGGGAAAAGGTTTTTTGTGCAAGACCACCGGTGTCACATCTCTTTTTCGCCGATGATTGCCTTCTTTTTTCTAGATCCACCCATAATGAGTGCCTTTCCATCGGCCATGTGATCCACCAGTATGAGAGGGCCTCAGGGCAAACAATTAATCATGGAAAGTCGGAAGTCTCTTTCAGCTCGAGGGTACCACTATCCAAAATGGAAGAACTTTATGTCGCTGCAGGAATTCATATGGTCGAAAAGCATCATAAGTACCTTGGTCTACCCACGGTGATCTGCCGATCCAAAAAAAATCTTCACATCTATGCTGGACAAGATCGAGAAAAAAATCCTTGGTTGGACCCCAAATAGAATTTCCAGATCCGGAAAGGAAACCCTCATTAAAGCTACTCTTCAGTCTATCCCCAGCTACTTCATGTCCCTGTTCAAACTTCCTGCTACTATTGTTAACCAGATCCACTCATGCACTGCCAACTTCTGGTGGGGAAAAAACAATAGAAGGAACAAAACCCACTGGATCGCCTGGAATAAACTCTGCAAACCCAAATCGGTGGGAGGTATGGGATTCCAGGACCTCTCTCATTAAAATGATGCACTGCTGGCTAAACAAGGATGGAACCTTATTAACTGCCCATCCTCCCTCTGTGCGCGGGTACTCCGAGAAAAATATTATCCCCACAAGGGTTTACAGAATTCATCTCTGGGCCCCCGACCCAGCTTCCTCTGGAGAATTTTATGGGGATCCCAAAGTCTTCTGAATAAAGGGCTGGGTTGGAGGATTGGGAATGGCTCAACTGTTAATATCTGGACCGATCCATGGATGATTGACAAGGATGGTGTGCGGGCATAAACCTCTACTCAACCGGGCTTTGAAGAGGCCACTGTTCGATGCCTTTTTGCTGATAATGGGAATGGGTGGTGCACAGAAAAACTTCACTCGTGGTTCAACGAAAGGGACAAAAGGCTTATCCTGAGTATCTCATGTGTGCTAGATGCAGGCCCTGACTATATCTACTAGATCAACGACATATCGGTCACCTATATGGTGAAATATAGCTATCGTCTCGCCCTCTGTACTCAGACAAATGGAGGTGACGGGGGGCCCTGGGAACAGTTGTGGAAGCTTAATGTCCCTCCAAAAACCTGCCACTTCTGGTGGCAGGTGTGCACTGGAACCCTCCCGAACAAGGACCTCCTCATCCGCCATCATATTTCCAGTGACATGTTGTGCCCCTTTTTCCCAAACACCCTTGAATCTCCCCTCCATGCTATCATCCAATTCCTTGGGGAAAAGGAGGTCTGGCACAAATGGGGCTCTTGTACGAATCTCGCACTGGACGCGGTCTCCGACCTCCCCTCTCTTCTAACGCGATGGTGATCTTCCTTTTCGCCAGCCAAAGCGGGCTCACTTTGTATTTTTGGCCTGGATCATTTGGCTGCGACGCAACGATGCCATTTTCAACCAAATCATCAAGCCCCCTAGTTTCTGGATTGAACGGGCATTATCATGGAATGAGGGATGGAAAAATCACATTGGACGACAAAATCCTTTTGATACCCCATACCCTTCTTCCCATTGGCAGCCTCCACTAGAAGGGAGTCTCAAGATTAACGTGGATGCATCTCTTCCCAAGGATAAAACTGTCAGTCTTGGTCTCGTGGCCCGGGATCATCTTGGACAGACCATCGCATCCAAACATGAATCAAACTATGCTCTTTGGGAACCCGTGGTTGCTGAAGCTGCTGCTATCCTTGCTGGGATGATATTCTCTAAAGAATTCGGATGGAACACAATCCATGTGGAATCGGACTGTCTCATCATTATCAAGGGTATCAACCTCAACGAAGGAGGCTTTCAACCTTTTGGCTCACTCATCAGGAAAATCCATTCTCTCCGTCAAAGCTTCACAATTTGAACCTTCTCCTTTATCAAAAGGGAAGGAAACATGGCGTCCCATCAGGTGGTGGCCTCTGGCCCTCCTGATAATGACCAGCTCTAGATGGACCACTTTCCTTCATGGTTAAGTGATTGTACTTCTGCTGATCTTTGTTTTTAATGATTACGCCTTTTGTCAAAAAAAAATGTGACACTGGAACCAATCCCCACTTGGATTGTTCCATATTAAATAAATTTAGTGTCTGTTAAATGTATGTACTTTGACTTAGTCCAAGAAGCCTATGGATCTATCATGAATGATTGTGATCCCTAGAATATAGGCAGCTTCATCTAAGTCCATCATAGAGAAACACTTTTTTAACCTACCCTTAATAGACTGTAAGACTGGTATGTCATTTCCAATAAGTAATATGTCATTAAAATATACCACTAGGTTAACGACCTCATTCTTGCTAAACCACTTGTAAACACATGGATCGCATTCTTTATTAATTAAACTAAATTATTTTATAGCTTCATCGATTAGAATGTTCCATGACATAAATTTTTTCTTCAATCAATAAATGGATCTCTAAAACTTTTATAACAACCCTGCTCTTTATTAAACACATAAACATTATTTATTACAAAAACTTTCACTTAAAGAAACTCTGAGGATCGAGAGGTCTGGTGTCTTGGGAAATTAGGAGAATTACATAACAAATTAGAACATAAAACACAATATATTTATTGAAAACTTCTTTTACATGACCAAAACATTCCTTCGTACTTAGCATTGCATGGGATAACCTGAGGACATGCATAAGAAATGGGTGAGCTATAAAGCCCAATAAGGGAGTAAACAAGGAATAACATAAAGAATATAGTACATGTTATGAAATAGTAATATCAATGGAGAACAAGAGAAACATGAAAATAAAGTCATGATATAGCATGATTATCATAACATGTAAATGTGGAAAAAACATTTAACATGATATTATCATGATCCAAGGATCATTGTACATGGAGAATGAGTAAACTCTTATTGCACTTAAATTAGCATGAGTAAACCCTCATTATAATTGAATTATAATGACTAAACATTCATTACACTTGAAGTATCATGATAATAATCTTTACCCAACGCATTGGAGAACTATCAAGGCACACCCTTCTTAATCATTTCATTTCATGCATAAGTGTGCCACATGGATCATATAAAATGGAATCATTCAACATAATCATTTATTCCATGATAAAATAATGTGTAATAGATACATGAAACTATATAATCAATGATTATATGTATATAAATTTTAATACCCTTGATACGGAAATGTTCATGGTCTTCACTACACGATGATTTTCGCATAGAAAATCGCCGTGCAATTTCGACAGCATAATAGTGTGACAGAATAATTCATAAAAATGGATGATGAGAGATAAAGTGATATATAATCACATGTACATGAAATGTACAGTAAGGAGGTCATATAGATACATTTACCAACACATTAAATTTGGTAATATAAGGCGTAACATAATAAAGAAACTTGAAGTAAGAAGAGAAAGGGAATAACTCTTATGAAATTTCGGCATGATAACAGATGTACATGGGAGGTATTAATGAGAGAGAAAGAGGTATCTCATCATTTGAACATAAGGAGGGGATTATGGGGGAGGTTCAACATCAAACCCCCAACATTTTTAATTTAAAATACAAGGGTATAACAACATAAATAAACTTGGAAAAAATGAGGAAGCAAGAAATTCATTACAGAATTTCGGCATGGTAACGGGTGTACATGGGAGACATTAATGAGAGAGAAATGGGTCTTTCATTATTAAAAAATAAGTAGGGAAGTATAGGGAATGTGAAAAATCATATACCAACATTTTTAGTTGAAAATAAAATGGCATAACAATATAAGGAAACTTGGACATAAATAAGGAAGGAAGGAAAGTGAGGATCCCTTACTTGGAAGTGTGATCCCAAAGGCTTGGGAGAGGCTTGAGAGAGGCTTTTAGGGAGCTTAGGGAACCTTGGGAGGATTATAGAGATAGGAGGTTAGATATTGGTCGAGATCCAAAGTTTTTGAGTGAAGAGGAATGGGATATTGAGTGGGTTTATATATGAAAGGAGAGGGATTTCTTTATTATTTAGGTTTTGGACACTTCACATTAAACTAATCAAAACCATAAAACATACCATGGTTTTTCCCATTGTTTCTGAAAAAATGTAGTGGAAAACAATATTTTATAATTTCAATGGCCAAAAATAATAAAAAATTAGGCTTCCTTATGTGGAGGAGTCACACTCTCAAGGAAATTATTTTAAAATGTTAAAATAGTTTATAAGACTTGGAGGGTCCACTAAGGCATTGTAAAATTAATCAAACAAATCTAGAATCGCATTATTTTAAAGTTAAAACATATATTGTCTGAATATACCTTTTATATTATTTTATTATATCACTATTGGGTCATTATGATGTCATAAAACACATTATATATTTAAATGGTATATAATTTTTACCCAAAAATTTTATTGTCTCGGAAAATTATTAAAAATTCACCATTAGATAATTTTGACATTCTGAATCCAAAAGTAATATTAATTTTATCCAAAAAAAATTATAAATATTTGAATTTTTACTTTTAAAATAGAAACCGACATTTATAATAAAATCATGGGTTTTGACAAAAACACACTACTGGAAAAGAAGGTTACACCAACAGTTTTAAACCGTTGGTATAGGCTGTAAAACCGTTGGTATAGCCTATACCAATGGTTTTCCAAACCATAGGGTAGTAAGATATGAGGAAAGCCCTATACCAATAGTTTAATCTAAACCATTGGTATAGCCCACTATATTTATTGATATACCAATGGTTGTAGGCTAACCATTGGTATATGTTTGTATAACATTTTTACCAACGGTTTCCAGAAACCGTTGGTATATATTGAATACTAAACACTATACCAACAGTTTTAAAACCGTTAGTATAGTTTTTAAATTTCTTTCAAAGTATACCAATGGTTTAAAACCATTGGTATTGTGTTTTTTCAGAACTATTATACCAACGGTTTAAAACCGTTGGTATTCTATTTTTTCAGAACTATTATACCAACATCTTAAAACCATTGGTATTGTGTTTTTACATAACTATGGCATACTAGACCTCTAGTATCCCCTCCAGTATACACCTATATAAAAAATATCACAAAAACCACATACAGACTTAAAACAGTATAAAAAACACCTAAAATAGCACAAAAAAACAAATAAAACCATCAAACTATTCCAAACATGTCATGTACTATAATTCCTTATTTCAATATTCATATGAAAATAATAATCCAGTAGAGTTAATAACAGTTTCAATAACTCAAACATTATTTACACCCATTTCAATCTTCAAATGACAACCACTCTTCCAGTAGTAATTCACCTCACCCTTGCACAACCCCCCCCCCCCAACCAGCACAGCCCCCCCACATCCCCATCAAATTCTAATAGGTATAATAGTATGATAAATACTTATTAGAGTTGAATAAGAGTTTGAAATTGGCTCAAATCCCAATTTTTTTTTCTGATCCTAGATTTGGGTATGTAATGATTTGTGATGCATTTTGCATTGAACTTATATTTTTTATAATATATGGTGAAAAGGTATTTTCTTAGGAGTCTTGTAAATTATGACTCCATGAGTGAAACTCCCCAACTCATGAAAAATAGCTTGCAACTATCGTTGATGAGTGTAAATTTCAGTTGTTGTATTCACTTAAAATGATGTCGTTTTGAAACAAAAGAGAGACACTTTGAGTGGTGCCAGCCACACCATGCCTTGGATTGAGGATGGGTTGACTCTTAAATGTCAAAAATTAACCATGGATCATTTTCCTAAAGTATCAACACAATCCAAATGCGTTTGGTCGGTTTTCCGTATACCGGTTATTTTTTATTTAAAATCGTATCCATTTTAAACAAAAGAAAGACACTTTGAGTGGTACCAGCCACACCGTGCCTCGTATTAAGGAGGGGTTGACTCTTACATGTCAAAAATGACCCATGGATCCTTTTTACAAAGTATCGATAGAATCTGAATGCGTTTGTTCTATTTTCCGTATGTCAGTTGTTGTTTTTACTTAAAATGTTGTCCATTTCAAAGAAAAGTGAGACACTTTGAGTGGTTTCGGCCACACCACTCCTCAGATTGAGGTGGTGTTGACTTTTACACATAAAAAATGACCTATGAATAGTTTTCCTAAAGTTTCAATAGAATCCGAATGCATTTGGTCAGTTTTCCGTATGTCAGTTGTTGTTTTCACTTAAAATGATGTCCATTTTAAACAAAAGAGAGACATTTTTGAGTGGTGTCGGCCACACCGCACCTCATATTGAGGCGGGGTTTACTCTTACACGTCAAAAATAACCCATGGATCGTTTTCCTAAAATATCAACATAATCCGAATGCGTCTGGTCAGTTTTAAGTATGCAAGTTGTTGTTTTCACTTAAAATCTTGTCCATTTCAAACAAAAGAGAAACACTTTGAGTGGTTCCAGCCACACCCACCCTAATATTGAGGCGGGATTGACTTTTAAACATCACATATGACCCATTAATTGTTTTCCTAAAGTTTCAATAGAATCTGAATGCCTTTGGTTGGTTTTCCGTATGTCAGTTGTTGTATTCACTTAAAATGATGTCCTTTTGAAACAAAAGAGCGACACTTTGAGTGGTGTCAGCCACACCGCACCTCATATTGAGTCATGTTTGACTCTTACATATTACAAATGACCCATGGATCTTTTTCCTAAAGTATCAACACAATCCGAATGTGTTTGGTCAGTTTTCCATATATCGGTTGTTTTTACTTAAAAGCGTGTCCATTTTAAACAAAAGAAAGACACTTTGAGTGGTACCGGCCACACCAGCCCTCGGATTGAGACGGGGTTAACTCTTACACATCACATATGACCCATGTATTGTTTTCCAAAAGTTTCAACAGAATCCGAATGCATTTGGTCGGTTTTATGTATGCCAGTTGTTGTTTTTAAAATCTTGTCCATTTCAAATTAATGTGAGAAACTTAAAGTGATATCAGCCAAACCATGACTCAGATTGAGGCAGGGTTGACTCATATATGTCAAATATTACCCATGGATCTTTTTCCTAAAGTTTCAATTAAATTAGAATGCCTTTGGTCGGTTTTCTGTATTGTCAGTTGTTGTATTCACTTAAAATGATGTCCTTTTAAAACAAAAGAGAGACACTTTGAGTGGTGTCGGCCACACCGGGCATCGGATTGAGTAATGTTTGACTTTTACATGTCAAAAATGACCCATGTATATTTTTACTAAAATATCAACACAATTCGAATGCATTTGGTCGGTTTTAAGTATGTCTGTTGTTGTTTTCACTTAAATTCTTGTCCATTTCAAACAAAAGAGAAACACTTTGAGTGGTGACGGACACATCGGCCCTCGGATTGAGGTGGGGTTGACTCATACATGTCACACATGACCCATGGATCGTTTTTATAAAGTTTCAACAGAATCCTAATGCCTTTGGTCGGTTTTCCGTATGTCAGTTGTTGTATTCACTTAAAATGATGTCCTTTTGAAACAAAAGAGAGACACTTTGATTGGTTCCGGCCACACCGCACCTCGGATTGAGGAAGGGTTGACTCGTACACATCACAAACTACCCATGGATCATTTTCCTAAAGTACTAACACAATCCTAATGTGTTTGGTCAGTTTTCCATATGCCGGTTCTTTTTACATAAAAGCGTATCCATTTTAAACAAAAGAAAGAAACTTTGAGTGGTATCGGCCAAACCATGCCTCAAATTGAGGCAGGTTTGACTCATACACGTCACAAATGTCCCATGGATCCTTTTCCTAAAGTATCAACAGAATATGAATGAGTTTGGTCGGTTTTTTGTATGCTAGTTGTTGTATTCACTTAAAATGATGTCCTTTTGAAACAAAAGAGAGACACTTTGAGTGGTACCGGCCACACTGTGCCTCAGATTGAGGTGGGGTTGATTCATACACGTCAAAAATGACCCATGGATCATTTTCCTAAAGTATCAACACAATTATAATGTGTTTGGTCAGTTTTCCGTATGCCAGTTGTTTTTACTTAAAACTGTATCCATTTTGAACAAAAGAAAGACACTTTGAGTGGTACCGAACACACCGTGCCTCAGACTGAGGAGGGGTTGACTCTTACACATCAAAAATGACCCATGGATCCTTTTCCCAAAGCATCAATAGAATCCAAATGATTTTGGTCGGTCTTCTGTATGCCAGTTGTTGTTTTCACTAAAAATGTTGTCCATTTCAAAGAAAAGTAACACTTTGAGTGGTGTCGGCCACACCGCGTCTTGGGATTGTGGTATGATAAAGATATATATTTTATATTCATTGTTTTTAAAAGTGTTACTAGGTAGTTGAAACTACTTATTGAGAGTCAAATTATCACACCCTAAACTATCACTGTGAGTTTTCATAGACAGCGCACCTCCGTTGGAGGGGTTTTATTATAAAAACATGACTTTATTTATCAAATGAAACAATTATATTAAAGAAAACTTATTCAAGATATGAAATTAAATATAATTAAGAATAATTAATAAAGAATCTAAATTCAATTTAAATCATTCTTAAATTAAAGAGGCTATGAGAGGGACTCTACCTCAGGGGGTGTCTCCCATGGGTGTCTTGTGGTGTGTATTGTCTATATGTGATTTTTTTGGTGCTTCCGTATTGTGGGAAATGTGTATTACATGGTAAATTTAGTAAATACATTATTCAATTAGATAATACACCCATATTCAATAGATATATACCCACTTTTGATAGAGAATACCATCCAAATAACCAACTCGGAAATCTGAGACCAGCATTTTACTTTACCAATTCCAATTACATAATATATGCAACACCAACTTATGTTTTATTAACCAATCAATTAAAGGGAAAGAAACTCCTCACAATAAGCCATAAAATCTCATATAGCATCACTCACCTCCAAACCATTATAACATCATTAGGCTTCCATATTTGGTCAAAAATAAAGAGTTATACAGAATTCAAAAATATCCATACCATAGTGAAAAACCAGGTTCAAAAATAAAGAGTTATACAGAATTCAAAAATTTAATGGATCAATATTCCCCTGATCATCATCACCATCACCACTGTCATCATCAGCCTCATCATCACCGCCATCTCTGTCCTTGTCGTCATCCTCATCATCATCCCCATGCTCATCGTCGGCCCCATCCTCGCCCTCAGCCCCATCCTTGCCCTCGGCACCATCCTCTCCCTTGTCCTCATCCTCATCCTCACTTTCATCCTCTTCAGCATCCTCATCATCACCAGAAACATCATCATCTCGACCGCCACTAGAAATTCCACCTGGTGCATTGGATAATTACCCATCGATGACATATATGTTTGACAAGTTGCACTGGCCTCTGGTGGAAGTGATGAAGATAAAGCTTTGATCAGTTTCATAAATTCTTTCTCCCTTGTTTAAACCTATTCTACCAACTCTGTGACCCTTTTATCATACTGTCTTGCATTCTCCTTGACCTTTTCTAACTCAGGGGTACTAGAATGGATACCTGGAGTGGACCAATATCTCGTCGGGACTATATTCTTACCAGGTCGATAGCGTACTCGAACAGAGTGCTCATCTCCCCAAACCTAATATAAATGATCGTGTGGCCCTAAATTTTTAGGCTCCTTGGAATCAAGAGCCTCTAAAGTATTATGTTAAAAATATTAATAGATTATTAAATTTCAAAATAGATATTAAACTTTGAAATAAACAAATTAAAACTTACAATCTTTTCTTGTGTCGTCTCATTAACCGCAGTTCCATCTTTTTCCCTTCTACTTGAGCAAAACAATTTTTCTCGAGGGATACGTCCTTCAATATTAAAGTTTTGCTTCTGTAATGACATTGAAACAATATAATGTGAAATTATAATCATATATTCAATATTCAATAAATCACATAATTTAAGTAGGAAATAATAAGGGCAAGTCCTAAAGAAAAATTATAAACAACTAAATCATACCAGCTACCTCTCATGATCTGAAATAGTTATGCACCCCAAAGTGTGGAGGTATTGCTTTGAATCAATGTTTTTTTTGTTTTTTTTCATAAGATTCCTAAATAATGTTTAACAATAAATAAGATAATATTAATTCAAAATATAAAAACTATCATTTAAATATCTCAAATGGGATTAATACCTTAAATTTGGCAGTCGCCCAATGGGTAATCATTTGGTGATATTGCTCTATCGAGCAGTCATCCATGATAGGTAATGTATCCAACTCTGTTCCCACTCTATCACACCAGCCAACATATAACTCATGCTTATAAGCTCTCCAAATATCTCTTAGCTCCTTTAAACGTGCTGATCGTGCATCTTCACCACCAGGGAAGTTAAACCGAAGCTGACACCCAATAGATTAATTAATATAAATACAAAAGAAATACTACATTAAATACAGTAAATTTTTTACCCATATTTGTGCCCACGCATTATCCTTGACTTCGTGTGGCAGATGTCTCCAAGAGAGAGGGCTGACCGGAATGATGTCGGAGTATTTGGCTAGCATCGCCAAAAAACCCCAACATTCCTGCCCAGATTTATCAATCATCTATCCATCATCATTGTATTCAACCATAAACTATGTCTGGAGGTTCCATACAGCATGAAAGTGAGTACGCACCCTCCCTCGCCTCCTATCATTAGATGAATTTGTTATTAAAGAAAAAAAATATCAGTACAAGTTATAATAAAAAAAATTAGTATAAAAATTTGTTAGAGTTATATAAATATACCTGTGGTAGTCAGATCAGTGGGCATCACTGGATGTGTAGAAGATGAAGGAATATCCTGTACATGTGGAGTGTCCCTCAGTGTATGCTCCTCAGCCACATACTGTGTCAGAGCAGGAGTCGAAGAAGGTGGAATATAATAGCTCAGAGATAATGAACCAGAAGCAAAAGATAATGGCACAAACATCTGTCCAACTGGTAGTGTACACATTGGAGGGAAAAATATCTTTTGTGTCCCTAAAGACACAACAGGATCAAAATGGGGCGTAGAAGATACATTTGTGGTATGGGTATACTCCAATCGGGTATGACCATTGTATCATCTAACTCTCGCACCATGAGCCCTCGTACCACCGGCCTTAGTACCGGGACAACCAGATGGTCATCTAACTCTGACACCACCCCCCCCCCCCTCCTACCACCAGCCTCTGTATTGGGAGAAATATCATGCTCCTCATTGTATATCTCTCGTCTAGGGGTGGATCCTGAAAAAAAGTTTAACACAAAAGTAAACACATGATATTATAAGTTATTGAAATATATATATTTCAAATAAAATACTCACAACATAGATGAGTGGAGGAATGCCCATATGTTTCATGCGACGATTATTTTCTGTCATCTTTTTCCACCACCTCTCTTCAATGGGTGTCATTTCCTGCAATGAAAACAAATATGGAAGTAATTAGAAACAGATAACTAATGTGTAACCCAAAAAACAAAATATAGAAAAAACATTCTGATAAAAAAACATAAATAAACAGAATGTTTATGGTGGTTTGAAGGTAAGAACTAGGATACACACTCTGAATGATGTAGGTGAAACATGTAGGTGAGAACATGAATGTATGATTCTATATATTTTCCACCACAACTTCAGGTTCACAATCAACTCTGACAATTGAGCTATTGGATTCATCATAAGTAATAAATGGATTGCTTCCAATTGCAGTAGGGATAGTGTCAACTTCATCATCCCCATTATCAAAAACATGTCTGTGATTTACTTCAATAATTACACCAAATTTAGGATGGCGATGATCTTTGACATAAAAAACTTGTTTGACCATTGATTCCAATACATATGGTTCATCGGTGGAAAGAGTATGAGTCATGTCAATAACTCTAAATCCAAAATCATCAATAAAGGTTCCTTGCCTCATCATTTAATTAAACCATTGACATTTCATCATCATGACTCGACCATGCGAGTAATAATCCAAAATTATTATTTTCTCCACGACTCCATAATAAGCTACATTTTTAGAACGAGGTCTATTATCTGATGAACTGTCATAATAGTCTTTTGTGGCAGTTAGTATAACACCATCATGTTGTGTTCTCATGTTTCTTGCTCATTCAGTGATAATAAATTTGTATCCATTGATCATAAGTGATTTACAATCACGAACCATGGTATTAGGACCAAAATCCAAAGCTCTTATTTCCTCGGAAATAGAGTCTGCAGGAAAACTCGATACCTGAAATATAAAAGAATAGTAAACTTAATTAAATATTATTTTTATTTAGTTATTACAGAAATATTTTTACCTTCAATTTCAACCAAGAACAAAACCCTTTTCTATGAAAAGTCTCTTTCCTTATCAAAGATAAAGAACGATGTTTTCTATATATCAATTATTTATGTTCCCTGTAGATAAAAATAATAATAGTTTAACAAATATTTAAAATTAACAGAAATAAGATAAGAGATACATGTACAATTTACTTACTTGATATACTCATCAAACAAATCACAATTGAACAACACTGTGCGATGTGCCATCTCTCGCTCTTCAAGGCTTAATATCGTCAATTTATATGATCCCATAATTCCTCTTGTCTGAGGAAGTGATGGAAAACTGGGTTTAATTTTTCCATATTGTTCTTCTTCATTTCTCATTGGTCTGTTTATTCTCGTAGTAAGATCAGACAAATACATTGAGCAGAAATCCATACATTCTTGAGCCAAGTAACTGTTCACAATATAACCTTTGGGATAATTCTTGTTCCGAACATATGATTTCAATGTGCACATGTTTCTTTAAGTTGTATACATCCAACGGAAAGCAACTGGTCCTCCAATAAGTATTTCAGTCAGAAGACAGACAGTCAGATGCAACATGCATGTAAAAAATGATGGAGGGAATATTTTCTCTAACTCACACAAAATTAATAGTGTCTCTGCCAACAGTTTTTGCAAGAATGATTTGGACAACCTCTTAGCACAAAGATATATAAAAAAATAGCACAACTGAATAACTGATACTCTTAAATTATTAGACAAGAGGTGAAAGATTGATATTGGAATCAACTCATGAAAAAGGACGTGATAATCATGAGTCTTCAAATATTTCAGCTTCAACTATTTTCTGTTGACCCATTTTGATATATTTCTTGAATATCCATCAGGAACTTTAATAGTCTCTAGCACTTCCAGAAATTGATTTTTTTCAACAGGTGTCATCACATAAGAAGCACATGGAACTTGCAATTTATTTTCACTGATACAGACAGGATGCAATTCTGGTCTGATCCCCCAATATACCAAGTCATTTCGAGATCATAAATCATATTTTGTCTTCCCCTTGACATTTAGAAGAATCGAAAGCAACATTTCACATATATTCTTTTCAATGTGAATTATGTCTAAGAAATGACGTAACAAGTTGGTTGACCAATACGAAAACTCAAAGAATATACTCTTCTTCTTCCAATTGTAACAGGTATCATTGGAAACATTTTCCCTCTTTCTAGATTTCATTACACCCTTCCCAAATGAATAACTGAAATTTTTCAATTCATTAAGCACATCAGTTCCAAACATACGCTGAGGTGGATCGTCAGTCTCCATGGTATTGTCAAATCTTTGATGATTGTTTTTATATGGATGGTTCATTGGAAAGAATCGTCGATGTCCCATAAAACTAAAACTACAACGATATTTCAGTCTTCTCGATCGAGTATTCCTCATACAAACAGGACATGTCAATTTTCCTTTTGTGCTCCATACAAACATCATTGCATAAGCATGAAATTCATTGATCATCCACGTAAGTGCAACACACATCTGAAATATGTCTTTCAAACATGCATCGTATGTGGGCACACCCACATCCAAAAGAAGTTTCAACTCTTTTATTAAAGGTTGCATGTATACATATATATCATTATCGGGATCATAAGGGCCAGATATTAGTATACTCAAGAATGTGTAAGGCTTTTTCATACACAACAATGGGGGAAGGTTGCAAATGTGTATGAAAACTGTCCATGTATTGTGAGAAGTAAGCATATACCCAAATGGATTAAAACCATCACATGAAATACCTAGTCTCACATTACGCACGTCGGCTGCAAATTCAGGATATTGAGAATCAAATCTCTACCATGAAAATCCATCTACAGGGTGAACTAACTCTTCTTTATTCTTTTTTATCTCATTGCCATGCCATCACATTTTTACTGATATTTCATCAGACATGAAACGGTTCTATAATCTGGGTATTAATGGAAAGTGCCACACTACTTTTTTTGGCACACGAGATGGTGTTCCATCATCTTTTGGCTTCCATCAGGAGGTTCCACATTTGATAAAATCATTTCTTTCAGCAGTTTTCTCCCAAAATAAGATGCAATCATTCGGGTAAGCATGATTTTTTTTAGAATCCAAGTTCATCAACTAACTTCCACGCCATATAGTGGTTTAAGGGAATATCTTCATCATCTGGAAGTAAGTCCTTCAATAAGTTAAGAATGTAATCAATTGCAGTATTTGAAATCCCATACATAGTTTTCCCATGAAACAATCGGATTAAAAATTCCAACTTTTTTATTTTACCACATTGCCGATATACTGGAGTCGTCGCAGTATCATTCAATTTTTTCACCCTATCAACATCATCATTTTCATTGGACTCATCATGTGTGCTTGTATCAAAATCTTGTTGGATAGACATCCTTTCCTTCTCATGATGCCGAATAAATGGAAACCAATCATATATCAAACTCTCTAATTTAGTCCTATCATTTGGATCATCAACATTTTGAGATTCCATTTTCTCTCCATTGTGATACCACACATAATAGTTTTTTTGGAAACCATATTTGGTTATATGATAGCTAACTACTTCACGACTCAACCAAGGTCTTCCAATACAATTAGAACATGGGCAGTGTATGCGACCACTATCTGAAGCTTTGTCAAATGAAAAATCTATAAAGTTGTTCAAATTATTTTGAAAATCGGTTGAAATCCGATCAGTTTCATACATCCAACTTCTATCCATTCTGTAAAAAAACTACAATAAGTCATTCCAAAGAAATTCAATAATATTGAAGTTCAATCAAAAAAATATTTAGGTAAATGACAATTGTTTACTTTAAATAAAATCATAACTGACACATTACTCTATATGAGAATTATATTAAGAAATACAACAAAATACAGTGTATATAAGAAAATAAGATACAGAATTTATAATTCCTATATTCAAGGATTGCCCAGTAAGATATTCTAAGTGTATAAAGGAATACATAATCCTTAAGGGTATTGTTGGGATTACATGAGTTTTATACTTTAACTTCTTCAGGGAGATCAGGATGAGGAGTAGGATGAGGATCAGGGGAGTGGTAGGGCTGTCCACGGGGGGTGCGGGGTGTCCAGGGGGGTGGTGGGGTCGTCCGGGGGGTCGGAGGTGTCTAGGGGGTGGGGGGCTGTCTAGGGGGGTCAGGGTGTCCAGGTGGGCGGGCTGTCCACGGGGGTGGTCAGGCTGTTCAGGGGGGGTAGGGGGAGTCCAGGGGGTGGGTGGGTTGTCCAAGGAGGTGAGCAGAGTGTCCAGGGAGTGGGTGGGGCTTTCTAGAGGGTACAAGCTGTCCAGGGGGTGGGTGGGCTGCCCATGGGGTGGCAGGGCTGTCCAGGGGGTCTGGGGTGTCTAGGGGGTGGGCGGGCTATCCACGGGGGGGTGGGAAGGCTATCCACGGGGGGTGGTCGGGCTGTCCACGGGGGGTGGTCGGGCTATCCACGGGGGTGGCGGCATTTTCCAGTGGGTTCGAGGTGTTAAGGGGGTGGGGAGGGTCTTTCCAGGGGGTACGGGCATCTGGGGGGATGGGGGGTGTCTGGGGGGTGTCTGGGGGGTGGTGGGCGGGTGTCTGGGGGTGGGGTGGGAGGGCTGTCAACAAGGGTCGGGGGGGCTGTCCAGGGGGCACGGGCTATCCAGGGGGGTGGTTGGGCTGTCCACGGGGATGGTAGGGCTGTCCATGGGGTCGGGGGTGTCTAGAGGTGGGGGGGCTTTCCAATGGTGGGGGTTGTCTAGGGGGTATGAGGTGTCCAGGGGGTAGGCGGGGCTGTCCAGGGTGGTACTATAACTAGTTCCAAATAATGCATTGGAAAATAAAAAAAAATTGACCGATAGCACCTACTTTTTCTTTTTGAGTTTGCGGTAGTTTAAATCACTTCTATATGGTTCTAAAACGGTTTATAAAGATCACTACTAAAATTGGCATCAACATCCAACTCATTTTAGTTCTATAAATTTAGCGGCAGCTTCGGGGAATCATCATAGAATGTTTTTTAGTGGCGTTTTTGGTTTTAGCGATGGTTTCACCTGCCAAAAAATGGAAAGGATATAGTAGTGGTTTGAACCACCGTTATATCTTCACCATTTTTTTCATGTAAAACAACTGCTGAAACAAAAAAAATAGTAAAAAAATATTGACCTTAAATAGTGGTGGTTTAAACCACTACTACACAACCATTAGTCATATATAGTAGGGGTTTAAAATGTTGCTATATATCGCTTTAAAAAACCCCAACTATAGAATTTGAAACCCTGGAAGATAAAAAACTTCAATACATATGTTTAAAATTATATCCATATTCACCACACCCACCTATGAGATCATATAATCATGAAGGTTATCAACACGGTTTACTAGAATGTAAAAATTAATTGACTATTCTAGGAATACATTACATTATTTAATCTTGGAAAAACATTCAAATGGCTATTAGATTTATAATACATCCTTGGAAGACATTAATGAAGGAAGAAGTGAACTCATTAAAAAATCTAATGAGATGTACACAGTCTAAAAATGGTATTAAACTATGGGATATTACTAGTAATTCTCAAACATGAATCCAAACTTATAAAGGATTCACTAAGTATAAATATGTTTAATGTGATTTTAGAATACAATAAAAATGGGATCTGTCTTTGTACAGTTCCAAATAAACCACTTAGAAAACATTTTACCTATTTTATAAACATATATTTAAAAACCACTCATTTATATCATTAAAATATAAATAGGTTTCATTATTAAAAAAATCGAACGTTGGCATCATAAAAACATAACCAAATAGTCACTTAGTGAGTCAACACCACCTACAAAAAAATTAGGCACACTTTATAAATACAATGATATCTAAGAAGAACTTAAGAATAACTCACCCGAAATTCATGACCAAAGGAACCCAATACATAATCACTATAAATCCATAAGAAAATAAAATACATTAAAAACCAACACTAAAACTCTATAGAACAAAAGAAGAGGAAGCCCCGTGATCCTATGAAAATTCCACCATTCTTAGGTGGAATCTCCATATTAGTGGTAGTATGTCGTATGTTTAGTTAAAAAAGATATATGAAACCAAATTCAACCCTAGTCATAGACATCTACCAATCATGTATTAGTCATTGATTCAATATCAAATAGTGTGAATCATAAAATTTTCCAAAATCCCTAAAATAGGAAAAAAATGACGTGATCTTTCTAGATATTGAAATAAATGTAGAAATCTAAGGAAGAGGGATTCTATGTTTTTATTTGGGAAGAGGTTTAAAGATTCTAACCTGGATGGCGGAGTTGCAGCTGATCAGATGGAAGAACTCGCGTTAGGGTTCACCTGCGCGCCGGGGCTTCTGGAAATTGGGGGAAACGAGTTATGGGCTGTGCTGCGGAGGCCTCTAGAAATCGGGAGTATTTGAGGAGACCTTTCCCGAACGGTTTTTACAAACCGTTGGGAAATCATGACTTTTCCCAATGGTTTGTAAAAACCGTTGGAAAAAATGGTCATTGCCATTGGTTTGCTACAAACCGTTGGTAAAGGGTGCAAACATTTTGTCTTTCCCAACGGTTTGAAGAAACAGTTAGGAAATCCTTCATGAAACCAAGATTTACCAATGGTTTGTAAAAACCATTGGTAAAAAACACTTATACCAACGGTTCTCCAGAACCGTTGGTATACAAGTGTTGGGAAAACCCAACTTTCCAGTAGTGACAGCTTTCAAACCTTAATAAAAATTACAATTGTATTCATAAGAATTATATGATCATTTATATTTAATAAAAATAAATTTAGTAATAATATTTATTAAAATATTATTTAAATAAAAAATCCATTAATTCATAAAAATATATTTCTTAATTGAATTTAAATATTAACTAAAAATGTTATTTGTGAATTAAAACATATTTACAAAGTAACAATAATAAAATGAATATATATTATTTATAAAAAAATAATTAACATAATAATAGTGTTAGGGTCTTTTTACATAACCCCTTATAACACTCGCATGAGACCTAAGGGTAAGGTGTGCGATGTTGATAGACTCTTGGGGTGGATCAGATAACATCGTTATGGTGGTAATATCTATTAAATTCCACTTCTCCCATAGGTTATTTTGTTCAAGCTTAACACATTGAAGCTTGGCTTGGTCTTGGTCAATAGTGAATCTCAGTGACGCTACCTTATTTTTGAGCTCTGACAAATGGGCTTCGTATGAAACAATTCTACTAGATGAGGCCATTGCTTCCTTTTTTTGAGTAAATTGGATTTGTTAAAGCTCTATATTTATACTAATCATGTAATCACTGTTCAATAGATATATTAGAAATGGTAACAATTCTTAACGGTATTTTAAAATCCAAAAACATAAAACCAAGGAAGTGCATATGTTATATATAACCATTTTACATAATAAGACATTTAATTAGATCAATAGGAATTTTCATTAATAAAATTTTGGGTCATTACAGTCTTCCCCCCTTAAGAAATTTCACCCTCGAAAATTCCTTTTCCCACACTAAAATAGATGAGGGTAACTCTTTTTCATCACTTCCTTTGATTCCCACATTGCTTCTTCAAATTTTTGGTTTCGCCACAACACCTTGATGAGGGGTATTGTCTTATTTCATAGAATTTTTTCCTTACAATCTAGGATATTCACTGGATTATCTTCATTGAAGAGGTCACTCTCCAATGATACCACCTCTAGATTGAGTATATATGAAGGACCAAGTATTTACTTCCTCAAGAGTGATACATGGAATACATCATGTACTTGAGACTGGTTTGGTGGGAGTTCCAGCCGATAGTCCACTGCTCTAATGTGATCAAGGATCTCAAAATGGCTGATGTACATTGGACTAAGCTTTCCCTTATTCCCAAATCTCATAACTCTCTTCCATGGTGATATATGGAGGAATACCATGTCTCCAACATCAAACTCTAGGTCTCGTCAACGATTATCAGCAAAGATCTTTTGTCGACTCTGAGCATCTTTAATGTGCTTCTAGATGGTATTAACCTTCTCCACCATTTCTTCGACCATTTATAGAACTATGAGTTTTTTCTCCCCAACTTAATCTCAACATGTTGGTGTTCTGCACCTCTTCCCATAAAGGGCTTCATAAGGATCCATTTGGATGCTTGAGAGGAAATTGTTATTGTAAGAGAACTCAACTAGAGAAATATGTTGATCCCATCCTCCTTTGAATTCCATTAAGCATGCTCTCAACATGTAATCAAGTGTTTAGATAGTCTGCTCAGATTGGCCATCCGTTTAAGGATGATAAGTCGTATTTAAGTTCAGCTCAGTATTCAGAGCTTATTGGAGAATATTCCAGAACTTAGTGGTGAATCTTGAATCAAAATCGGATATAATAGATAGTGGTACCCCATGCAGCCTTACCACTTCTATGATTTATATCCATGCCAGTTGATCTAATGAGAAATCCTCTCAAATTGCAATTAAGTGTGCAGTTTTTTTAAGATGATTCAAAACAACCCAAATAGCATTATTTCTTTTGGATGTATTCAGAAGTCTGGTGAAAAATTACATGGTGATTTTCTCCCATTTCCATGTTGGTAAGGGTAATGGTTGCATCATCCCCTTAGACTTATACCTCTTAGCATTCACTTGCTAATATACCAGGAACTTTGATGTATACTCAACGATCTCCTTTATCATGTTATCCCACCAATAATACTCTTAGAGATCTCAATACATCTTTGTGTTTCCTGGGTGAATGGATAAATTAAAACTATGTGAATCATCCAAAAGTTCATTCTTTAACTCTATATTTTATGGAACACATAGTATTGACCCAAATCTCACAATTCCTTCTTCATTAACATTGAACTATAAGGATTTCCCTTTTTTGGTAGTTTTCTCTTTCTTCTGAATTCTCACATCATCCTTTTGATCATCCTTTAACCTTTCTAAAAGAGATGGTTGAGAAATCATTTTTGAAAAGATTGATGATGTTCCCTTCTTTATGATTCTCATGTCCATATTCATCAAATCTAAGAATATTGGATCCTTTTCAATTCTCATCAATGATAGAATTGTTGGCCCCTTTTTACTTAGAGAATCTTCCACCTTGTTTGCTTTCCCAGGGTGGTAATGGATTAAGAATTCATAGTCTTTGATCAGCTCTAACCATCTTCATTGGTGCATGTTCAGCTCTTTCTGTGTGAATATATACTTGAGACTTTTGTGATCCGTATATATTTCACACTTCTCCCCAAAGAGGTAATGCCCCCAAATTTTCAAAGTGAAGATTACTACAGAAAACTATAGATCATGTGTTGGATAGTTTTTCTCATGAAATTTCAATTTCCTTGAAGCATAGTCAATGACTTTGTCATTTTGCATCAACACACATCCCATGACCTTCTTCGAAGCATCACTGAATACCACAAAAAGTTATCGACTTGTGGGTAGTGTGAGAATGGGTGCAATGATAAGACTCATTTTCAAATCCTTAAAGTTATCGTCATATTCATCACTCCAAGAAAACTTAACTCCTTTCCGAGTTAGCTTGGTAAGAGGGTTTGAAAATCGTGATAAATTTCTCACAAATAAATGATAATATCCAGCTAACCCCGGAAGCTATGGATATCTGTCACCGATGTTGGCATCTTCCATTCCTAAATTGTAGCTATCTTGGAGGTATCCACTGATATCCCATTGCTTGTGATGATATGACCTAAGAATGAGACTTCCTTCAACCATAACTCACACTTTCTCTAATTTTCATAGATCTTCTCCTTTCACAAGGTCTCTAGTAAAATGCTTAGATGCTCCTCATGCTCCTCCTTAGTTTTGAAGTATATTAGAATATCATCTATAAAGAATACCAAAAAAAATTTGAGGTAATATCTAAAGACTCTATTCATCAATTACATGAAGATTTCTAGAGCATTGGTGAGTCTGAAAGGAATTACTATGAATTCATAGTGCTCATTCCTTGTATAAAAAGTAGTCTTGGGGATATTTTCCTTCTTCACCCTTACTTGCTAACATCCCGATCGCAAATTCACCTTGGATAATTATTGTTATCCATGTAGATTATCAAACAAGTCATCAATTTGGGGAAGAGGATACTTATTATTTATTGTGATTTTTTTGAGCTTGCGATAATCAATGCAAAGGCGCATTGACCCATCCTTATTCTTGACGAATAGGATTGGTGCACCCCATGGTGAAGCACTTGAGAATATAAACCCATTATCCAGATTCTCATGTAGCTGTTTCTTTATCTCCTAAATCTCCACAACAGAAATTCTATACAGAGTCTTGGATATTATAAATTCCCCAGGTGTAAGATCAATCGAGAATTAAACATATCTTCTAGGAGGAAGACCAGACAATTCCTCAAGAAACACTTCATCGAATTCCCTCACAATAGGCATGTCTTAAAGGATGGTTGATTCCTTAGACTCAATCATCTAAGAAAGATATGTGTGCTCTTAGGGAATTAATATCTATGCTTGAGATGATAGTGAAAAAGAAGATTCATCCTCCTCCTTACACTTGTACAGAATTGAGGGTCGATTCACCATATGGAGAGTGATTTCCCTCTCACAGTAATTTATGTTGGCTCTATATAGGGAAAGTAAATCCATTATAATAATTGCATCAAATTACACTATAGGGAGTATGACAAGGTTCTCTAGGAAGTTCAATCAACAAATTATGACAGGGGGGCAGTTATATTCATAGAAGGTAATGATTTCCCCATTTTTTGTCCTCACCAACATCTCTACTTCCATGATTTGTGGTGGTGTTGGGATTTTTCTACTAAACTTTTAGGATATAAAAGAATGTGTAAAACCAGAATAAAAAATTATGTTCTCTTTTCTTAAATGAATAACTAGTGTACCTATCACCACTTCATTATTGGGGTTCGCTTCGGTACTAGTGATGAAAAAATATCACTCTTTCTTCCTTGAAGGTTGTTGGTTTCCTCTGAAAACACTTGTCTTATGGAATTGGTTTTCAAAGTTCTCTGGTTCTCTATAGTTAAAACAATGAACAATGTCTTGAGGATCGAATGGAGCATTACTCTCCTCTATCATAATAGTAGGTTTTTCTTACCGGTAATTAATGGTCAGGTTCCCTTCTCTTCCACACCTAAATCATTTCCTCACCCCCTTCAAGTAATTTCTGGGGTGCTTATTTTCACACCTTTGGCAAGTGGGGTGCTGTAATTTCTTAGCACTGTTGGATTTATCCATTTGACTGCCAAAATTAAATTCCACTTTCCGATTCTTATCCCCGTGATACCCATGATATTCATCGATCTTCATTTCGACTTTGAGGTCACATCGGACAATTTCCTCATAGTTATCTAAGTCACAGATCACTATGGATTTCTGTAGGCTAGGTTTTAGTCCACCAAAGAAGCGGTCAACCTTGAATTTGGGGGTAATAAAAAAGACGGAGGCCTATCGTGAAAGCCTTGCGAAGTTTTCCTCATATGCTTAGATAGATTAATCGTCTTTTTTCTTGAGGGAAAGGAAGTCCCTTTCCATCTTAAGTTGGAGGGTGCACGGAAAATACTTATTGAAAAAAATTCCAGAAATACTTTCATTCCAATGCCTCAATCTCTTCCTCAAGATTTGTATTTCTGATCAATGTACACCATTGATCAGATTCACCCTCCATATGATAAGCATCCAGAATAACCTTATCTTGTTCGAAACATTGAAGGATAGAGAATATCTTTTCAACGGAATTGATCCATCTTTTGGTGATTGAGGGATTGGATGATCCATTAAAATTAGTAGGTCTTTGTCTCATGAAGCTCTTGATTTTGGCTTGTTCTTTCTTGGGGGGGGGGGGGGTTGAACATTACTCTTGACCCATTTTCTATTCAAAACTTGAGTTAATTGAGAGAGTATTGTGAAAAAGTTTGTGATTCCCACTCCCATCGGATTGGGAATCTCATTAGAACAATTGTCACATTGATCTTCACATCGGTTGCTAGCTTGATTCCTCCTATTAGCATATATTGGATGGAATAAAAGGAAATTTAGGGGTAACACATAAATAGGAATCCAATAACAAAAAGGGATAACTTATAAATTACATTTATTTCTTTAACTTATCTATGTTATCCATGATCTACTTCCCAATATATATTCTTAGGGGATTTTTCTTAATTCCCTTAATAATGGTTCATACTAAGCTTATGAATTTACCAAATCATATCCCCCAGAATTTTTATAACCAAGAGTGTAGCAAGTCTCGTTGTTGTGCACCAGTTCTCATTCAATTTTATCTCAAAGCGATGTTTTCAGGTTTTACCCCTAGATACATTGGTGCTAGAGCCTCCTCTACCTGATTGTATCTAGATAGGGATGTATTTTCATGATAAACCAATTTCTAAATACTCACCAAACTTTAGGGATGTTTTTATTATACTTAGTCTTATCCCTAATGATTTCACTAGGGTTTTCTAATCCTAATCCCAAAAATAACTAAACCTATCCTTTGATACCAACTATAACAACCATGCCCTTTATTACACACATAAACATGATTTATTACATAAAATTTCACTTAAGAAAACTCTGAGGGTCGAGAGGTCTAGTGTCTTGATAAATTAGTAACATTACATAACAACTTATAACATAAAACACAACATCTTTATTGAAAACTTCTTTTACATGACCAAAACATTCCTTCGTACTTAGCATTGCATGGGATAACCTGAGGACATGCATAAGGAAAAGGGTGATCTATAAAGCATAGTAAGGGAGTAAACAAAGAATAACATGAAGAATATATTACATGTTATGTAATAGGCATATCAATGGATCATAAGAGAAACATGAACATAAAGGCATGATATATCATGATTTAATAATGGAAATGTGGCAACAACATTTAACATGATATTAGCATGAGCCAAGGATCATTGCACATGGAGCATGAATAACCCTAATTACACTTTAATTGGTATGAGTAAACCCTCATTGAACTTGAATTATCATGAGTAAACCCTCATTTCACTTGACGTATCATGATACTAATCTTTACCCAATACATTGGAGAGGTATCAGGGTGCACGCTTCTTAATCATTTCATTTCATGCATAAGTGGGTCACATGGATCATATAACATGAAATCATTTAACATCATCATTTATTCCACGATAAAGGAATGTGGAATAAATACATGAAACTATATAATAAATAAGTATATGTTCATAAAGTTTAATACCCTTGATATGGAAATTGGCATGGTATTCACTACATGATGATTTTGGCATGGAAAATCGTGGTGCAATTTCGACACGATAACAGCATGACATAATAATTCATAAAAATGGTTTATGAGAGATAAAGTGATATCTCATAAAACTTACATGAAATGGAAAGTAAGGGGGTCATATATATACATTTCCAAACACATGAAAATTTTAAATAAAAGGCGTAACATAATAAAGAAACTTGAAGAAAGAGAATAAAGGTAATAACTCTTATGAAATTTCGACATGGTAACAGGTATACATGGGAAGTATTAATGAGATAGAAAGAGGTGTTTAATCATTAAAACATAATTAGGGAAGTATGGGGGAGGTTAGAAATCATACCCCAACATTTTTAATTGAAAATACAAGGGTATAACAATATAAAGAAACTTGGACAAAAATGAGGAAGGAAGAAATTCCTTATAGAATTTCGGCATGGTAACGGGTGTAAATGGGAGGCATTAATGAGAGATAAAGGGGTATATAATCATTAAAACATAATTATTTCAATATAGGGGAGTTTATTAATTATACCCCAACATTTTTAACTAAAAATAAAAGGGAATAACTATATAAGGAAACTTGGACATAAATAAGGAAGGAAGGAAAGTGAGGATCCCTTATATGGAAGTGTGATCTCAAAGGCTTGGGAGAGGATTGAGAGAGGATTCTATGGATATTGGGGTGCCTTTGGATGATTATATATAGAAGAGGTCAGATATTGGTATATTTAAAAATGTTTTTAGTGAAGAGGAATGGGATATTGATTGGGTTTATATAGGAAAGGAGATGAAATTCTTATTATTTAGGTTTTGGATACTTCACATTAAACTAATTAAAACCACAAACCATACCATGGTTTTTGCCCATGGTTTTTTCCAAAGTGGAGTGTAAAAATATATTTTATAATGCCAATGGCCTAAAATAATAAAAAAATCAGGCTTCCTTATGTGGAGGTGAGTCACACTCTCAAGGAAATCATTTTAAAATGTCAAAATAGTTTATAAGTCTTGGAGGGTCCACTAAGGCATTGTAAAATTAATCAAAAAAATATAGAATTGAATTATTTTAAAGATAAAAAATATATTGGTCAAATATACCTTTTATATTATTTTATTACATCTCTATTGGTTTATTATGATATCATAAAACACATTATATATTTAAAAGATATTTAATTTTTACCCAAAAATTCGACTGTCTTGGAAAATTATAAAAAATTCACCTTTAGATAATTTCGATGTCCTGAATCCAAAAATAATATTCATTTTATCTAAATAATTTTATAAATATGTGGATTTTTACTTTTAAAATAAAAACCTACATTTATTGAAAATTCATAGGTTTTGAAAAAAACAACTTTAAAACCTTAATAAAAATTACAATTGTATTCATAAAAATTATACGATCATTTATATTTAATAAAAATTAATTTAGTAATAATATTTTTTAAAAATATTATTTAATTAAAAAATCAATTAATCCATAAAAATATATTTTTTAATTGAATTTAAATATTAACTAAAAAAATATTTTTGCTTTAAAATCTATTTACAAAGTAACAATAATAGAATGAATGTATATTCTTTATGAAAAAATAATGAACATAATCATAGTGCTAGGGTCTTGTTGCATAACCCCTTATAACACCTGCATAAGACCTAAGGGTAAGGTGTGTGATGGTGAAAGACTCTTGGGGTGGATCAGATAACATCGTTCGGGTGGTAATCTATATTAACTTCCACTTCTCCCGTAGGCGATTCTGTTCAAGCTTAACGTGTTGAAGCTCGGGTTGGTCTTGGTCAAGAGAGAAGCCTAGTGATGCTACCTCCTTTTCAAGATCTAAAAAATGGGCTTCTTATGGATAAATTCTATTGTATGAGTCCATCACTTCCTTTGTCTGAGTAAATTGGATTTGTTAAATCCCTATATTTATACTAATCATGTTATCATTGTTCAACAGCTATATTAGAAACGGTAACAGTTCTTACCGGTATTTTAAAATTAAAAAACATAAAACCAAGGAAGTTCATATGTTTTTTATAAAAATTTTACATAATAATACATTTAATTATATCAAGAGGAATTTTCATTAATAAAATTTTGGGTCGTTACAGCTTTCATATCCTTTTGGCATCATATGGAGTCACAAACCCTTCTTGTTGTGTCATGTAGACATCTACCTAAAGGATATCTTAAAGTAAAAATATTTTTATATCCATATTAAAATTTTCATAGTCATGGTAATATACTGTATAAAGTATAATTTTGTTGGATTTAAACATGGAAACTAGTGAAAAGGTTTCATTGTAGTAAATTCCTTGATTTTATTTGAACCCTTTATCTACTAGCCTTTCTTTATAGGTATTTACCTTACCTTTCATGTCCAATTTTCTCTTGAATACCCATTTTCACCCTATATGATTTACATCAACTATCACATTGATAAGAAACCAAACTTGGTTCTATACAAGGAATCCATTTCATAATTCATGGATTCTTCCCATCTTGCAGCTTATGGGCTCTCTAGTGCCTCTTTGTAAAAGAGAGGCTCATCATTGTTAACCAATAATGATTTACCATATTAATAAATTATAAAATCCTAAATCTCTAGTTCTATTACCTCTATAGTGATCCTATATAATACTTGTGTTTTAAGAACTACTTCTTCTATGAGGACCAGTGGAATCTGTTCATGTACTAAATCTTGTGTATCTTAAGCATCAACTTCATTAAATTCAATCCTTCCCCTACTATAATTTTTTAGGATATTCTCCCTCTCAAGAAATATGACTTATAGTCACTTTTTTTCTATGGGGTTGTATAGGTAGCATCCCTTTTTTTCTGTAACACCCTAAGATTTTCTGATTTTTTTGAATTAATTTAACATTTTTGATATTTTTTATTTCACGCAACACAAAAAAAATAGTTTATTTTATATTAAATCACTATGTTTGGAATGATTTATACACAAAATGATGTTAATTTTTCACTACAAACAACATAAATTTTAGCTTTCTCTACATGACACACCAATTTTATCTTACGTTACATGCAATAATGACTTTTCTCGATGGGTTGCATAGCACACATGACCGAGGTATACCAAACAATAATATATTATTAAAATATTATTACTTAATAAAATAAGATATAACCTAGATGTCAAAGTATCATTTATGAATATTAATAATTAATTTATGAAAATATATGGTTTAAAAATATAATATGAATTCATAGGATACCAATTAATTAGAAATTAATATGAAAACCAATTCAATATAAAGGAAAATATTAATAGTCTCAAAGCTGTTTTAACCTAATAAATTAAATTAATTAGTGAGTGGTATTAATATAATATATATGTTATATATTAAATCAAATATTTTTTATATTCACCCAATATATTCAATAGACATGAGATAAGAACAAACTCAATTTTATGCATAAAAAACTATATTTTTTAAAAGTTTTACCATCTTTTAATGGAAAACCCATTTAAAACAAAAAATTTGGAAATTTTATAGATTTAATATGAAAAAATAAACTTAATTTTTGAAATCCTAACATAATAATTAGGTTGAGGTTAATTTTAATTTTTTATGAATTTTCATTTTTTTAATAAATAGTAGAAAATACTGAATTTTAGTTCAAAAGTACTTTTTAATCTAATTTATTTATAAGTTTGAATTACATTTTAAATTAGTTTAAAAGTTCAATTATGTAATATTTTGATAAATTAATCTAATTTATTTCATTGGAACAAATTTCACATTAAAATTGGATATAAAAACTTTGCAAACTTTTGATCATTTTTACTTTAAAACCCCGTAGTGTAGTCCCGTCAGCAGGATTAAATTTAAATTAATTTCTACCACTTATGTGATTTTAATTTATAAAAATGGATTCCATATTTTTAATCATCATAATTTATAATGTATAATATGGTCACCTTTATTTTTTACCTTAAATATTAGTGAAAGTGATTAAAATTAATTACAACAGTTAAGAGAAAAATTAGGTTAGTAAAGTACTAAACCTTAAATATAAGACCCAAAACGACCTAGAAACTTGTAAAAACCCCATTTTATGTCCATTAATAATCCCTTAACCTTCCATTATTTAGTTTGGTATGTTTTTTATGACTTTCTTTAGGTGAAAATGTGGGTACACCAAACTTGTTTTCAAAAATGCCAAGTGTGTCTTTTCCCTTCCCTATAAAAGGCCATCACCTCTCCCTCTTCTTCACACATCTAAAAACACTTATTTTTTCCAAAATATGCCCAATAAAACTCCAAAATCCATAAATTACTTATAAAATCCTCCTATTGGTCATAAATAAATATAAGAAATCCTTTTGGAACAAACCAAAAGGATTTCCCTAATTAAGAGGTAATGTCTTCTCTTAAGCTCCTTTATTTTATTTTCTTTATCCATCCCCTCAAATATAATTATTCCATACTTTTATAAAAACACAATTATCTTAAATATAATAGTATTTTTGTTATTCTAATGGTTTGACCTACACTTACACACATTTCCATCTAATGGGAAACGAACATATTGTTTACGTGTATGGAAAACTACTACCTCACTAAATGATGACTGTTCATTTTTCCTTTACCGCATCTCATGATGGAAATTATGAGAGACACTATATTTATATATGTCATATATTATATTTATTATTTCTTTAATATTATTTATTTCTTTTACAAAACATATCTTTTTTACTTTCCATTTGGTGTAAATATGATAATTTTGTTTGAGGAAGTCTAGACTACTGCCCCCTCAAAATGATGTGATTTGTTCACAAACTACATGGAATGTATTAAGTAGGGATTTAGTGAAATTATATGATATATATAAAATTATAATTCTACTATAATTATATTATATACATATATACATATATGTCATTTTCTTTCTTTCTTTTAATATGACAATAAAAACGGAAACAACGTTCATGCTTATGTACGGCTTATCGTCTCCATGAACGGTGTATTCCATTTCATAATTCCATATTATATATATTATTATAATAAAATATAATGATTATAAATGATATTTATATCATTTTTTACATTATTGAATCATTATATAAGTATAAGGACCAAAGATATAACAAATTAATACACATGTAAAGAACAAAGTGAATATTACCCAAAGTGAAACTTTAACATAGGATTGATAATAAGAGGGTAATATATGGTAATAAAAAACCATATATGGTATTAGATAAAATAATATGGTTTTTTAAAATATTTATAATAAATTTATATTTATTATACAAGTGGTTTGAACGAGTGTGATGAGAGTCAAGACACAAGGTAAGGGAAATTTCATCTCACTTTTATTTTCATGAGATACATGCCTTATTCACCGCTCACTTCTTTTGTGTGGCGTATTTACTACCCATAAATTTATTATATGTATATTATAATTAAATTTATGGGTATTTAAATATCCATTTTATGAACTTTATTTCATGGGGTTTAAGTTTCCAGAGTTACCAAATCGGTAAAATAGATTAGTCTCAATTCGCCTTCTTTGAGACTCATGTTTTGTTATGCACCTAAATTATTTTTTGATGTATATATACTTCCATTTTACATGTTATATTCTGAATATAATTATTTTAATGATATTTTATGCTTAATTTAATTTCCTTTTCTTACATGGATATTGTGATCCCAAGTTACCAAGTAGTGTGTGTTTATTGAAATAATCTCATCATTTTTTGAGATTGTTAATGATTATGCTTCCTTTGATAAAATATTGTGATACATGTCTCAAGAATGCTCATTATTTTCCTTATAATATGTTATTTAATGATATATTCATGAATTTTTACCATTATTAAAATCTTTGGTACATAATATAGTTAATAATATGTTTTTAAGAGACCCTTACTTTACCCTCTCTTAGGTCAAAAATTTGTGTTCCATCAAAACCATGTTTTCTAAAAAGGGTTTACAATAATATTATACTATTATTATATAATAATTAAAATACACTTTTATCTTTTTTTGTCTTTTAATGATGTTTTCACAGGAATATTCTTTTCTATTTCTGAACAAGTCATTTTTCTACCCTTTTTATCGTGCATAAGGAATGTTATTTTTACCTCGTATGGCATGTATGAATTTACCCACCACCATTTCTATGAATATTACTTTTCATGTTTAAAAGGCTAATTTATTCAGATTTTTTTTAAAATTATTTAAAAATAAATGTTTTGCAATACATTTTCAATCTTATTTCATACTTTTTCAATTAAAAGGTTTTTAAAACATTTTCAATCCTTCTTTAAAAATTTTCAGAAATGTTTTAAAAAAAGGTTTTTAAAATATTTTGAATATTATTTTATAAGTTTTAAAGTAAAAAGGTTTTCAAAATGTTTTTTATCTTAATTTATAAGTTTTCAAGGAAAAAGGTTTTCAAAATTATTTCAAGTCTTCTTTATAAGTTTTCAATGTATTTTCTAAGAAAATGATTTTCAAATGGTTTTACGTATTAAAAAGTATTTTCAAAGAAGAAAGTATATTTTACTGAAGAAACGTTTTTGAAAGATATTTCAGAATTATTATGCATATGAGATGACATATTTTTATGTTAATCATGCCTTTGTAGGGAATGATATAAAGGTTCAATTCATATTCTTTCTCTGAATGGGTTATGCTTAATTTCATGGTCATTATGAAACTCGTTTCTCTTTCATGGGTTATATATTTATGAAATTCATTTCCCTTTAAAGGGCTATATGTTTATGAAATCCATTTTTTTCATATGTTATGCTTATAATTAAATGATTATAAAACTTATATCTTTTTTCACAAGTTATTATATGTTTACATGTTTATGATACACATTTCGTTTCATGGGTTAAGATATGATTTTTTCTGATTTTGTGTCACATGTATGTATGATTTCATTACGAGATGGGTGGTACCTATATCTCCCTCTAATGAATTGGGTAAAGAAATATTTTGCATGAGATAGAATAAGATGGTCTTGGGATTGAACCTTGAATATTATGATATCCATGGGAGTGAACTATGCCTACCAAGATGGTATTAGGAGTGAACTCATACTACTAAGATGGCCATGGGAGTGAACCATGACTACCAAGATGGTATGAGGAGTAATCTCATGATATTAAGATGGCCATGGGAGTGATCCAGGACTACCAAGATGGTATGGGGAGTTAACTCATACTAATAAGATGGTTTTTGGCATTGATTCCTTGGATACTATGGAAATAATATTATATGCTTATGTGTTTTCCAAAATTTCTTATTTTATTCCTATATTAGGACTTCATGGATTATGTTTTTTATTTCCTTATGATCCATGTCTTATGAACTTCTAATCTTTATGCCATGATTCTTTTTTATGATCTTTGATATGCAGGGTATGATCTTCTATTTTCTAGATCACATTTTCATACCCCTATGATCATGTTTATGCTTACATGTCTCCATTTTTTACCCTAACTGAGTATTTGATCTCACCCTTTTTTATGTTTCCTTACCCAGGTTATGAATATATGTATTATGTTTTGTGTGTCTAATAAGGGTGATATTGAAAAATAACCTAGTGGGTGATAACGTAGCTCACTTATGTACTAATTTTCATATTTCCATGTTTCCAAAGGCACTAGACTAGTACGGTCTTTGTGCGTCTATTGTATAATGTTTTAATTATTCTAAAAATGTTATGTATGGTTAATGTTTAAAAATAAAGGGTTTCTATATTTGGTATTAGATCAAAGTTTTAGTTAACATTTGGAAACTAGGATGAGAAAACTTTAATGATATCCCTAGGTATATTTATAAGGATATGTCTAGGGATGTCTCTAAGGATAAGTATAAGGATGATTCAATGTTTAGGAGAATGTCCTGGAATTTGGTAAAGGATAGAGTGAGTGGTTTCCTAGAAATACATCTCTATCTATATATTATAAGTGGATGTGACTTTGGAACAGATATACCTAGGGGTAACAACTCTGACTAGATGTCCTGAGCCTGAATTGGGATAATATGGTACGTGAAAATGGGCCTTGCTACACACC
Organism: Viscum album; assembly: GCA_963277665.1. NCBI lineage: Eukaryota > Viridiplantae > Streptophyta > Magnoliopsida > Santalales > Viscaceae > Viscum > Viscum album. The sequence continues at coordinate 73,766,032 of OY728140.1, forward strand.
TTATTTGACACTCCTGGGGGATATGATTTGGGAATTCACAAACTCTTCACAATCCATCATGAAGGATTTAAATAGATGTTTTATATTAATAACCTAGGATAAACCTAATGTTTCAAAGATTAAGAAAGGTGTCATGATTTATACATTATATAAGTAAATCTTTTCATGACTATGTGGTTTTATTATATGATAAGTAATGCTCACACTATGATTCTGGTTATAGTTAATGGTGGGAACCAGAAGGAAATGGATTAATGTTGAATGTGATGGATTATTTGATGATGAGCAGTTTAGTGGGATTATTATTTGAGTGAAAGATGTTGTGATCAGGCCTAATCAGTTTTCACGGAACATGATTAACAAAATGTGCCTTAACCAACTCTCAGACTCACCAAGGAAGATAAAGAAGGAGTTCTCAGAGATTTCGGGTAATGGAGATCATGGAGGAAATAATACTTGGTTTCCTTTGTGTCAAAAATGTGTAAATAATCACTTAATTGAACGTCTTATAAGAAAAAGAAGATGCTTTGACTATGGAAAATAAGGACACAAGTAAGTGACTGTAAGGGAAAAATTAAGAGTTTGTTTAACAAAATGGATAAGAATACTAGACTCCCTAATACACCATCAAAGGTTAAGTGTTTATGTGTGGAATAAATAGTCATTATATAACTCAATGTCCCAAGATGAAAGCTTATGAAGAGAACCAACAAGGTGGTGTGAGTAATGGTTACATTGCTGATGATGAAGAGACTACAGATGAAATGTGAAAGGAAATAGGTATTATATAATAGTATGAGGTGTCCTTGTTAATGGATTAAGGATGAAGTAATCTAAGTTTTTATGTATTTGGATTAAACAATTATGTTATATGAATGATAAAATATACAATTATTGTTCTACTTATGTTTTTTGATCAGTATTTAAAAGTTTTTTTTGAATGTTCCTAATGGACTTGTGAAGTGATTTAATGACATGGTGATATTTTGACTAAGGGAAGGAAACCCCTAATATGTTCTTTATGTTAAGATAAATTTGTTTGGATAAATATATATGGGTTATGAATAAGTAAATTTAATGGTACTCATTACCTTGGAACTAAGTAAGTACTTGTTGATAGTCAGTTTATTATATCATTAATAAAGTTTTCATCATTTTTGTATTTAAGGAATAGATCTAGTATACTTTGAAATAAGGAAACATGCATGTTTTAAATAAGTATTTATGGTAATTTATGACATTACCACATTTTAAGATAAAATACGATGAGAATATTCACGTGTTTGGAATGTTACAACCAAGTGGTACTTGGTGATATATGCAGGATCAATGTTAAACTGATTTCATGACTTTCTTTCCAAGTTGTGGATTTTCATCTTTCATAAGGGTTATAAGGCTAACCATTCATGAAAATTTTAAGTTAAACTTCAGAGGAAGTATTTATGTTAGATTTTGTATTGAAAACCTTGGTTAAATGGCTATTTAGTGATTAACCTTATTTCAAGGATGTTCATCATATTTACTTTTGAAATTGTATTAGTGTGGTTTTATAAAAGTGCATCATGTAAGTTGGGTGAAAACCAATCAAGTCCGGAAATGACACAAGTCTTGAACCCATGACCAAAGGATGATAAGGGTTTCATGTCTACCACTGGCCTACGTGATGTCTTGGTTAATGTGTAATTATTATTATTTGAATAAATATTAATGATGAACCGGTAGAGTTGCTTTTATGTTAATGTATTAACCATATTGATTTTGAAGAATAGTTAGAGACAAATGGTTATACTTTTCATTCTTTTATGGTCCTTAAGATATGCTAAAAGTGTCTTTTAGTACTTCTGGAATTAAATTAAATTTATGGACATCCATTTCATGAAGTAATGGATAAATTAGAAATAGATAAAAGAACAACTAAAGAATGAAATTTTATTTATTGAAATATATCAAGTAATTATATTTCCTTATATTCATGGTCAATAAAATAATTACTCAACATTGGGATAATGATAAAAAATTTACTTTCCTAATACCATATTTTTTGTTGAACCAATTCCCTTTTAAATCATTATGGATTTATGAATTTGAGGCCCTCAACTTTTCTTGATCATTCACTTGTTTATGATTGATGACCTCAATCACTCCCTATAAATATTTATTCTTTTCCTCCATGTAAAATCTTCACTCCCAAATGATGTTCTCCTATGTGTAAACCCAGTTATATGTTACTTTGGGTAACTGTTATGGTCCCAACTTTCCCTTTTTAAGGAAAGTTCTAGTATTCATTTTTATGATGTGGGTTTCTATAAATGAAACAGTCAAGTATTAAACCTTTGATAAATCAGATGAATTTTGAGGGTAAAATTCATTTTAAGTGGGATATAATGTAACACCCCAAGATTTTATGAATTATTTTTTTTTCAAATTAATTTAACCATTTTGATATTTTTCATTCCACACAACACTGAAAATAGTTTATTTTATATTAAATCACTATGTTTGGATTGAGTTATATGAAAAACCATGTTAATTTTACACTACACGCAACATAAATTTTAGCTTTCTCTACACATCACATCAAGGTTAGCTTGTGTTACATGCAACAATGAATTTCCTCGATGGCTTGTGTAACACGCATGACCGAGGTTTACCGAACAATAATATATTATTAAAATATTATTAATTAATACAATAAGATATAACCTATATGTTAAATTATAATTTATGAATATTATTTATTAATTTATGAAAATTTATGATTTAAATAAATATAAAATGAATTCATAGGATACCAATTAATAAGAAACGTATATGATAACTGATTCAATATAAAAGAAAATATTAATATAGTCTCAGAGATGTTTTACCCAAATAAATTAAATTAATTAGTGAGATATATTAATGTAATATATATATTTTTTATATTAAAGCAAATATTTTTTATATTCATACAATATATTTGATAGACATAAGATAAGAACAAACACAATTTTATGCATAAAAACTATATTTTTTAAAGGAAGTTTTAACACCTTTTAATGGAATCCTCATATTAAATCCAATTTTTCAAAATTTTATAGATTTAATATAAAAAATAAAATTAATATTTTAAATCGTAACATAATAATTAGGTTGGGGTAAATTTTTTGTATTTTTCTATGAATTTTTATTTTTAAATGAATAGTGAAAATACTGAATTTTAGTTAAAGACTGCTTTTTCATCTAATTTATTTATAAGGAATTATAAATTAGTTTAAAAGTTTAATTAGATACTATTTTTATTAATTAATATAATTTAGTTCATTGTAACCAATTTCACATTAAAATTGGATATAAAAACTTAGTAAACTTTTGATCATGTTAACTTTAAAACCTCGTAGTGTTGTCCCATCAGCGGGTTTAAACTTAAATAAATTTCTACCACTTATGTGATTGAAATTTGGAAAATGGATTAAATAATTGAAATAATAATAATTTATATTTTATAATAAGGTCTATTTTTTGACCAAAAATATTAGTGAAAGTGATTAAAATTAATTACAAATGTTAAGAGAAAATTTAGGTTATTAAAGTACTAAACCTTAAATTTAAGACCCAAAATGACCTATAAACTTGTAAGAAAATACTTTTATGGATATTTCATGGACATTAACCTTAAATTACTGAGTTTTTTGGGTTTTATATGAATTTTTTTAGATAAAAACATGTGTACACCTGACTTGTTTTCAAGAAATCCAAGTGTGTCTTCTCCCTTCCCTATAAATAACCACCACATATCCCTCTTCTTCATGCCTATCAAACCAATTAGGTTAGGATAATATATTCACAATAAACCTCCCAACATACCTCCCTTTCTCATATAATCCTACCATTTTTCAGAAATCAATTCGAGTAATCCTTTTGGTATAAACCAAAAGGAGTTTCTTGATTAAGAGGTAATGTTTTCTCTCGAGCTAATTTCTTTTATTTTCTTTATAGACCCCATCCACTCTCCTTATTCCATTATTTTATAAAAATAGAATTATATTCAATATAATAGGAATTTTTTTATTCTTAGAGTTATAACTACACTTACACACACCTCCATCTAATGGGTAACGAACATACTGTTTACGTGTACAGTGAATTACCACCTTACTAAACGATGATTGTTCATTATAATTTACTGGCTCCCATGGTATAAATTATGATGGAAAATATATTTATATATGTAATATATTATATTTATTATTTATTTAATCTTATTTATTCATTTTTATAACATAGGTCTTTTTACTTTCCATTTGGTGTAAATACGATAATTTTGTTTGAGAAAGTGTGGACTATCGCCCCCTCAAAGCGTTGCGATGCATTCACACAGTAGATAGAATGTATTAATGATAGGTTGAGTGAAATTATATTATATATATAATATTATAATTATATTTTAAATATATTATATACATATATACAAATATTTCATTTTATTTCTTCCTTTCAATACGATAATAAAAAAGGAAACAACATTCATGCATGCGTATGGCTAATCGTCTCCATGAACATTGTATTCCATTTCATAATTATATATTATATAGATTATTATAATAAAAATATACGGTGTATAAATGATATTTATATCATGTTTTATATTCTATAATCAAGATATAAGTATAAGTTATTAAGATATAATAAATTAAGACACATAAAAAGAACAAAGCAGATATTACCTGAAATGAAACCTTAACATAGGATTGATAACAAGAGGGTAATATATGGTTATAATAAAATCATATATGGTATTAGATATAATAATATGGTTCTTTGAAATATTTATAATAAATTTATATTTATTATATAGGTGGTTTAAATGAGTACGATGAGAGTCAAGACATAAGGTAAGGGAAATTTAATCTCGCTTTTATTTCTATGAGATACATGCTTTATTCACCACTCAATTATTTTTTGTGGTGTATGTACTTAACATAAATTTATTATATTTATCTTATACTTAAATTTATTTTTATTTACATTTCCATTTTATAAACTTTATTTCATGGGTTTTAAGTTTCAAAACTTACCAAATCGGTAAAATAGTTTAGTCTCAATTCGCCTTCTTTGAGACTCATGTTTTGTTGTGCACCTAAATTATTTTTCAAGGTGTATATACTTACATTTTAGAAGTTATATAATTAATATCATTATTTTAATGATATTTTGTGCTTCATTTAATTTTCTTTTCTTATGTAGAGAGTGTGATCCCAAGTTACCAAGTAGTATGCGTTTATTGAAACAAACTCATCATTTTTTGAGATTGTTAATTATTATGCTTCCTTTGATGAAATCTTGTGATCCATATCTCAAGAACACTAATTATATTCCTTATACTATGTTATTTCATGATATATTCATGTATTGGTATCATTACTCTACTATTTGGTATGTAAGATAGTTAAGAATGTGTTTTTAAGAAATCTTGACTTTACCCTCTCTTCGGTTGGAAATTTATGTTCCATAAAAACCATGTTTTCTAAAAAGGGTTTCTAAGAATATTATATTATTCTCCTATAATCACAAAATACATTTTTCCATTTTTTGTATTTTACTAATTTTTTCAAAGGAATCTTCTTATTTCTTTTTAAACAAGTCATTTTTTTACCCTGCATACCATGAAAAAAGAAAGTTCTTTTTACCTCGTATAGCATGTACTGATTTACCCGCCATCATTTATATGATTATTACTTTTCTTGTTTAAAAGGTTAATTTTTTTAATATTTTTTTTAAAAAAAAATATTTTCAAATAAATGGTTTTCATAACATTTTCAATATTCTTTCATAGTTTTTCAAGTAAAAAGGTTTTCAAACTATTTTCAAGATTTATTTATAAGTTTTCAAAGTTATTTTAAAAGAAATGGTTTTAAAAACGTTTTCAATCTTTATTTATATGTTTTCAAAATGTTTTCAAAGAAACTTTTTTTTAAAATGTTTTGAACCTTATTTTATAAGTTTTCAAGGAAAAAGGATTTCAAAAAAATTTCGATATCCTTTTATAAGTTTTCAAGAAAAATGTTTTCAAAATGATTTCAAGTATTCTTTATAATTTTTCAATGTATTTTCTAAGAAAATTATTTTCAAATGTTTTTATGTATTAAAAATCCTTTTTCAATGAATAAAGAGTATTTTTTTCAAGAAATGTTTTTGAAAGACATTTCAAAATTATTTTTTATCTAAAATGACATCAGCTGATGTTAATCATGACTTTATAGGGAATTTTATAAAGGTTTCATTAATATTATTTCTATGAATGGGTTATGATTAATGTCATGGTATTTATGAAACTCGTTTCTCTTTCATGAGTTATATGTTTATGAATTTTTTTCCCTTTCACGGGTTATATGTTTATGAAATCTATTTCTCTTTCATGGGTTATACTTCTGATAAAATTATTATGAAACCTGTATCTTTTTCTACAATTTATTATATGTTTACATGTTTATGATACTCATTTCATTTCATGGGTTAAGATGTGATTGTTTATGATTTTGTGGCGCATGTATGTATAATTTCATTATGAGATGGGTGGGATCTATATCTCCCTCTAATGCATTGGGTAAAGATTTATATCTCATGAGATAGACTAATATGATCTTGGGAGTGAACCGTGAACCTTGACTCCTAATATGGCCATGGGAGTGAACCATGACTACCAAGATGGTATGAGGAGTGAAATCATGCTACTAAGATGGTCATGGGAGTGAACCATGACTACCAAGATGGTATGAAGAGTGAACTCATGATAGTAAGACAACCATGGGATTGGACCATGACTACCAAGATGGTATGGGGAGTGAACCAATACTACTAATATGGCCTTGGTAGCGATGCATTGGCTACTATGGAAATTATATTATATACTTATGTGTTTTCCACAATTCTATTTTTTATTCCTATGTTATAATTTCATGGATTATGTTCTTTATTTCCTTATGATCCATTTCTTATGAACTACCAATCTTTATTCCATGATTCCCATTTATGATCTTTGATATGCAGGGTATGATCTTCTATTCTTAGGATCACATTTTCATACCCCTATGCTCATATTTATGCTTACAAGTCTCTCTTGTTTAGCCTTACTGAGAATTTGAGCTCACCCTTTTTTATTTTTCCTTACCAAAGTTATAAAGATATGTATTATGTTTGATGTGTCTAAGAAGGGTTCTAGTCAATAATAACCTAGTGGGAGATAATTTAGATCACTTATGTACCAATGTTCATGTTTCCATGTTTCCAAATTCACTATACTAGTATAGTCTTTGGGTGTCTATTGTATAATGTTTTCAGTATTCATAAAATTTTATGTAATGTTAATGTTTTAAAATAGAGGTTCTCTATGGTTTCATTAAGATACCTAATAAACATACACTTTTTTACCTGAGGTGCTAGTTTTTTTCCTGAGAAGGCCTTAACAAATACCTCACAACTCCATACATGTGTATGTGAATAAATAAGCTTCTTTCCACTCTATAACTTGAAGGGAATTCTATTTTACACTTTAGTTTGTACATATTTTAGTGTGAATGCCATATTTTTTAATGAATATCCCAAAACTTATAATAGAATATCTGCATGACCCATCATTGACATTACCATATATAACATGGTACAGTTCCTCCATTCACTAACACCGTTACATTGTGGTGTGTAAAGTGGAGTGAGTTGATATAGAATCCCAACTCCCATATAAATTTTATGAACTCTTGGTTAAGATATTAACCACCTAGATTTTATTTAATATTATTTATCTTCTTTCAAAATTGATTCTCTACTTCATTCTTTGATTATTTGAATTTTTAAAAGGACTCAGACTTATACCTCGTCATGTAGACATAGTCGATATCTACTCAAATCATCAGTAAAAAGTTATGAAGTAAGAATACTCACCTCTAGATTCTACTAGAAATGGTCCACATACATTAGTGTGTACCAATACTATAAGTCCTATATCCCTTTCACCATGTCCACCGAATAGTGGTTTGTTCATTTTACCTTGTAAACAAGCATGGAATCTGTTTGTGCATGATGTCTGGTTTTGAGGAGGAAATGGTACTGCCTTTGGTTTCAAAGGTGGTTTTAATTTCTTGGTGGTATGGTTCTATTGAAGTTTATCTACCTCCTTCGGAGGATACAGCACAGATTTCTTATGATGTGGGGAAGTTTGGTTTGGTCTCTGCTGGTTTGAATTTTGTGTGTTTTCTTATGGCAGTGTGGCCTTGTTCTATGAGACACTGCTTCCAGTTTACTTGTTGGGATTGATTTAGAAGATGTTCATAGAAGGAGGCGTTCTCCTTATCACCGTTATCCGGAATTGGAAGTTTTGAGAGGGTATGGATTTTACCATCGTTATTGTGCTCATGCATCCTTGAACGAGACTGTTAGCTGAGCAGTGATGGGAAGGGGGACGCTAATCTTTTTTTTTATTGCTAGGGTGGAGGTTTTCCTTACTCGTGAATTGGATTGTATTTTATCTTTATGATCTTGGACCATGGAGGCATGGTTGTTCTTTAAGTCTTTGATTTCTTTCTAGTTTCCCACTTTTTCCCCAAAAATGATTTTGTAATAAAACTTTAATTTTCCGTCAATATCATTCATGTTGTCAATGAAAGGTGGTAATCACCAATGACTAGAGTAGCTAGCCTTTCACCATTAAAAGCTCTCAAATCCACCTATCCTCTTACAATATTTTAGAATATACTTGGTTCCTACATTTAGATACATATTTTATCACCACAAGATATATCTAATACTTTATGTGTATATATTGAAATATTACACTCGATAATGAATGCACCTTTAGATTCCCCTTTCTTCTGGGTGTGGTTCCTCTTCCAATAGCCTTTCTTTCCACATGAAAAACATATTTTTTCCTTTTATTTACCCAGCCTCTGGATATTCCTCTTCTTGGAAGGATGGTTCTCATGATCTTTATACATGTTATGAGTCATGTGTCCCTTCACCATGTTCTTAATTTTATTATTCACCATAAGGATCGTGGGTTTCTCACACCCCATGTCCTTGTCCACTTTGTGAATTAGAGTAACAATTTCAAAAATAATCTTCTCATTATTACTCATGTTATAATTAACAATAAAACTAGATAATAACTTGAGTAGTGAGTAAAGTATGAGATCTATGTGCAACTCATTTAGGAATGTAATCCTTAATATGTTTAAGAGTTCAATGTATCCAATAAGATTGACTACATGAGACCCAACTAGCATTAACTCTCCAAGCTTAGTTATAAATAGAGCATTGTAGATATTGTATCTCTTTTGTACTCCCTTATATTAATAGATATCTCAAAGGTGAGACATCATGTTATATGAATCCATGTCCTCATGTTGCTTTAAAAGCTTTTTATTCATGGATGATATCATGAAACACTGAACATTTGTGGAATATTTTAAATTTTTTCCATAGAGAGATACATCTTCATCACTAGCCTCTTTACTAGGTGCATCATGAATAGGTTCTTCTAGAACATTCATTTTCCTTTCATGGAGTAAGATAATGCTTAATCAATTTTTCTACTCTTAGAAATTTGTGTTGGTGAGAAGGTTGTCCTTAAAATTTTTGGATCACAGTGATATGTTTGAAGTAATTTTTATTGATGTTTCTATAAATAAGATAAGAATAGTTTGAATACTTAATCTAATAAAATTTAGACAAATAAATAAATATTATATTTATTAATCTCCTGTTATTTTATCAAAACCCAATAGCCCTCACCATTGGCTTTAGAATATTCTACTTCTTAGATATTCTGGTGGAAAGGATCCATATTCCCCTTCTTATCATCCCAACTTTTTCTGGTCATGTAATTTTAAGGGTTTTAGGAAGGAATTCCAAACTCAAAGTGAATTAAATCACAATTCCTTGATATGTTGAGTGGAATCCCCAATCTTGAAATCCTTAAATTGGATTTCCTCAACCTTTGCCTCTCATTTACACCAAATCCTTATTTGGTAGTCAACCATTGATGTGACCTATTTAATTCAACTTAAAACTTCAAGTTATAATTCCCTGATAATTGAAAGAACCCCAAATTTGGTTGGTCAAGCACTTTGAGCTATGGTTAAATTTTAACTAAAGTAGTGAAAGGTTATACTGACTTAATATATATAATTGAGGGATTTTATTTTTTATTTATAAATTTATAATTATTATATTTATTACATTCTTTTTAATATTTAGTGGATTTACTTAATTAATTAATCATGTATTGGATAATGTTTACACATAAGTTAGTTTATTTTAGTTATATCTTACAAGATTTTTAATTCATTAATTCATGTGATCATGAAAAAACATACATAATGAAATAACCATAAAACTTGATAAAAATAAAATAATAAAGTGGTATGATCATGAGATTTTATTAATTTTTAGTTTATCTAGTGGATGATAAACTAACTTTTGACCTAGGGGAAATACATCTTGAACCGTTTATAGTTTGTGTTGCAGCCTTTCCCCTATCCACCTATATATCTCTCTTAGATTGGTTTTTCCTTGGCTCCAAATATGAACTGTCTCCACTAGATTGGGAGCTCCATACATTACATATTCTTTTATTCACACACATGTGAGGGGAACCAGAGGATTGTTTAATGGGATTACATAAAAGAAACCATAGGCAAGCATTCCCTTACATAATGAGAGGAGGTATGACTGCAGGCCAACAATTTAATTTAATAATAAATTAAAATAATCTAATCATGTTAAAAAGTTTTTTCTAGGATCATCATCATCCACATGCATGCAATGAATTACGTATTTAATAAAATTAGCATTCAGTTCTAATCGTTCTTATTTAAGATATATCACGCTCAAATCAATTAATTATCTTAATTAATTAATCAAATATTTTATTATAATTCTCATTTGAATTTTATTGATATTATCATCTATCATAATTTTTATCAAATTAAAAAATATATTTAAAATTAACTATGCACAAAAAAATGTTCCTTGGAGGCAACACGCTTACCCATCTGAACTACACAACGCGTATTATAATCGTATATTACTTAATCTTGTGGAATGTGGAATACATGACTTATCACATAATTTCATGGAATGTACTATCAAATTAATGACCACATGGGTCACATGGTATTTATGTATCATGTTATACTTAAATATGCATAGAGTAATAACTATAATATGACTTATAAATGATATGTAGATCTGAACATTACGTAGAAATTAATTAGAAATTTATATATATATAACCCATCACATGGAATGTACTATCAACTTAATGACCTTAAGAAACACATGTCAACAAGGTTTGAACAGTATAATAAATTAATTTTCAATTCTTTTAAATTTGGTAAAAGTACATGGCATGTACATTAAAGTAACATGGAATGTATTATTCTCACCATATATCCATGGAACACCCCTAGGGACTTTGTGTGTAACCATTACATGGAAAATATTGGAGTACACGATGTGTACATGGGATACACGGTGTGTGGTCTTCAAGTTACATGGTCACCAGTCATGTAGGCCCTGTCTGTGACTAAAGGATTACACGTCGTTTATGGAATTTACACAGTGTATACTCTGGCTAACCATGAACCAATATCACCCAGTCAACACACTACATGTAATAAATACACACAGATTGAATTAATTCTAGATTAATTTAGGGTCAATTAAACACTAGTACACGGCGTGTACCTCCAGGTTACATGAAATATAATTTTGTGTTATCTGTCCAGACTCATCGGCACCTCCAAATGAGATCTTTAAATTTATTTCATTCATAAAATTAATTGATTTGATTATGTTTTCGAGAAATGAAGAGGAAGAAATCATATATTTTTGTTCATATTAAATAATGATTAAAGTGTAATTTAAAACTAAAGACAAATGTGTAAATCAATCAACATTATTTAAATAATTATAACTAATTATGAGACCCCTTTGACACCACTTTTAGGTTATGGGTGTAGTAGAATCATAGGATGGGGAATGTCCCACTCATATTTTTGTTATAATCAATGATTAATATGGTATTTATGCAACAATAAACACTGTGATCAATGAAATTAAATCAAATAACATAGAAAATAGATAAATGTCAGAACAAAAGTGTAGAATCATCACATATTATTTATAATTAATTTATGAAATTAAAGAATTAACTTGTGGAAAATTCTTACTTAGTTTATGGATCTAACAATGTCTATATGTCATATTATCATTGCATTATAGGAATCAATAATAGATTCTATCTAGTGGTGATCTACATGTGTTCCATGAACCTCTGAATGTCTCTATAGGAATCTCTATATACTAGCACAGAAGATCCTAACGCTTGTGTCATTCTCCTTTGATCGACCTGAGAACCACTTCAAGGAAGGGCTCTCTTTGATATCTCTAGACTTGATAGTGGTGGTGGCGGAGTATCGCTCTCTATTCTTGGGATCATCCTTGGAGAGAGATCTCTCTAGTGATTTGATGGGATTTTCTCTAGATCTTATTGTGCATAAAAAATGAATTGCCTCTCTAGAAAAATAATATAATTGGGTTTATATACCACTAGGGTTAAAAAATAATAATTTCATGTGTGCTATTATTATTTCTTCCATCCTTGAGAAACCCCGTTAATATATTATTATTATTATTTATTTACATGCGTTAAACTCATTAATTAAATTAAATATTATTTATTCAAATATTCTTCAGTATATATTATTTCTCACCGAACCATTAAACTTAGTTTTTCATTCCTCCATAATATTTATCAGGCCTTGAATAATGACTATTTATTTAATAAATAAATATCACTACATTGTTTTCTAATAAATAAATAAATATTATATTCATTAAAGGTACAGACGATGGCGGCGTGTGGGTCTGAGGGTTTCTCTCTATGCAGCCATGGCATCTTGATTCTCTGAGAAAGATGATCGACCTCAATTGCTACTTCAATCATGTCGAGGTTTTTGTTGGCCCTCCAAGGAAGGATACAGTGAAGGTAAAAACTGCTGCGATAGAGGTATGTACATATGATGGCTTGACGGCGCTGGTTGCAGATGATGCGGATCTTTATGAGAGATTACCAAATTTCTGCTTAGTCTGTAAAGTGATTGGTCATGTCAAAGATAAGTGTTACAGGAACATCATATGCTCTTTTTGATCGCGAAAAGAGCACCATGAGGCCTCTTGTAAGAAGAAGTTGACGAAACATACATTGCAGAATAGTGGTGTTAAAAACAACAAAAGTTTTACCGATGTTGGTGTTCCACAAGCTGTGGAAGATATTCCTTGTGAATTAGCACAAGGGCCTCAGGTGGATCAGGAGGCTGAATCAAGCATGCCTATGCATGCAGAGGAAGGTAGGACTGACTTGAATAGATCTGATCTAGGTTTGGCCCTGGTTTTGGTTCCTGAGTAGGGTGTTGAGGGCGGCATGATCTCAGGAATGGAGCAGCAAGACTTTGGTCCTGCACCCAAGGAGAAACAAAATACAAGCGGCGTTTCAAAGTTTCAGGAGGAAATTACCAAATTAAGGGAAACACAGGGCATCCATGGAAGGTGGGATGATATTGAAGATGATTCCCCAAGAAAGTTAACTTATAGTCAGACTTTATCCAAAGGAAAAGCAGTTGTGGACCAACCTGTTCCTCCTAAGAAAGCAAGACCGAGGAAAGACTACTCACATCTGAAGCCAACAATGGTTACTCGGTCCCATGGTTCTTTTGATTATGAGTCTGATTGGGATTATGATTATGATGCTGCCTAATGTGGCTATGATTATTAATGTCTTTTATTTTTCTTGGCATGAGGTCATGTTTCTTGTATGACCTCATCCATCCTCTCTTTGTTTTTCTTTTTTTCCTAATAAAAAGGGATCTGCCCAAAATTTTCAGTATATATTCATTAAATAGAAAATAAATATTTATTAAATATTTTTCTCACATAATATTCTCTCAAATAACTGGTGATGGAATATATGTGATCATGAAAACATGAATAATTATTAAACCATGTGTGGGAATGAAATTTATCCAACTTATTAAATAATAAATAATAATATATTATATAACAAATATTCTAGATACACTTAGTGTGTGACCCTCTAGGCCTCTTTCTCAGTGCCATTAGGTGAAGCAGCCTAAAGTCCAAGGTTATCATTTAGCAACATGTTAATGAACCTATAGATAAAAAAAGTTAATGTTGCAATGACATAATACCTCATACAAAAACTTATTGTGTAATATAATCCCTTTATCATGATATCTCCAATAAATAAGGTTGAGTGTTGGTGCCATCAACCAATGTGATCAATGTCTCTTTCTTTAACTTTTAAGAAATAAAATTTTCCTATAGAAAACCATGCCCATTGATTTATTTAAGTTATATCATTTCCATAAAATTGGATGAGATATAAACTTCCATTAAAGAATAGAAGGGACAAATCCTTTCCAGTAATATTCATTAATTAAATTTTACTCTTGACGTATCCCACCTCATCACAAACATATATTTTCAAGGTTTTCATCAATACATCAAATTACATAACTTATAATACTCATTAACAATAATATTAAAGTATAAGGATCAATACACATGTCTAAAAATAGGAATATCCAATGACACATATAAATGTGGATATCCTATTGGTGGGTCTCATTCTCATAATATACTACACTATATATTACCAAGGAAGTACACCATGAGAAGGTGCCTCAAAGTCCTATGAGTATCCACCCTTTAGAGCCTATATCACTTGTGTACCTCAAATGATTTCATCTATATATAGAACAAATATTTAAGAATACTATCATGAAACTTCTAGTTTCTCATCATAGCAGGGAACTGCTATGACCTTTTAGTGTGACAACTAATCTTAGGACATTATCATATACTACATTATACAGAATAAAAATCATGATGTGATAAGGAGTTTATTAATATTAAAAACAATGAATATAGGTTATAATAAAGTATACAGAAGTTGGCTCTAGGGAACCAACTCTAAAATAGGTGTCACTACATATCCTAGGAAAAACTGGGAATCAAGTCATGCCTAGTTTTGTAATATAGTGTGATAGAAGGACAATTCTGAAAGTGTAGTAGGGTATCCACTTAGATGAGGATGCTAAGTTGATTCTATAGTTTAAAATTTCATATAGAAAGATGTTAGCTATGAATATTAAGTTCATTCCAATAGGACCAGGTGTCATATAGTTTAACATCTTGTGATAAGGATATTGTCATGCAGTTTAGCATCATGCGACCGGGACATTGGTTACTGTAGTTTAAGTTTGTATAGATTTGACCAAAGGTTTACATACAGTTTAAGTTCACAATGATTAAACCATGGAGTGTTTATTGGGGTATTTTTTTAGTAAAAAAATATTAGAAACCTGATGTGAAAATAAGTCCAATAAGGCCTTACACCGCAAGAAACACCTTTGAGATAAGTTTTACATAGTTTATAATCGTGATTCTTGGACCAAAAGGTGTGGTATTCTACTTTGTAATGTTTTTGTGTCTCAACCATGTTGGGGAAGGTCACATAAAGACTCATAAGATCATGTGAGATATTCTTAGTGAGAGAAACAAGAAGTGGTGAGGAGTCCCTCCTGTCACACAAGAGCATGCTATAGGGGAAAAATAATCCATATTAGGATGGTTCCGGTGATGTTGTATTGCTTAATAAACATGAATGAATGCATGTAAGGACAACTCTAGGGGTGTTAAAAATCTATCAGAATAGATGGAGATGTAAAGGAAGTAAATCATGAATTTTTTTATCTTAACCAAAAAACAGGGGGATGACTGATGGGTAGTGAATGACTACTGACCATGTTCTAAAAATAGGTCCCATAACCACATCAATCAAGGATGGGATGAATAAATATCGGATTGGCCATTTACCATGTTTGAAACATGGTAATCTTAAATTATCACTAGATACCCTTTGAGGTGTGTGCCCAGGACAGGAGGTGAGCTAGTTTGGCTAGGCACCATCACCGTTAGGGGACCTGTTTAGACCAGGATAATGATGATGATCCAAACTGATGAAGGCATGAAGTGTGGAAATGAACATGTTGGGATGTTCAAGAGAAATTTAAACACTTCAGAAGCTATTCTACCATGTTCTCTAATGTGTAGAATGGTAATATCAGTGAGAGAGAACATCCCAAATAGTTCATTGGTTGGGTTGGTCCTGGAATATGAAACTCAAGAATCCTTACATGTCCCATTAGAAATGGGAACCAAACCATACGCATTTCTAGAAGTCAATATAGTAAGATACCGAAATCAGAAGGGGGAACCCTCTCCAATGATGGTTAAAAGTATCACATTGTTTTACGTCATGTGATGAGGATATGGACCATATAGTTTAACGTCTTAAGGCAAGGATGTTGGACACACAGTTTAACTTCATATGATAAGTATGGGGTGTTAAATAGTTTAATGACTTTTTATAAGGACATTGTCGTTTAGTTTTACATCATGTGACTAGGACAATGTCATGCAGTTTTACATCATCTTACTAGGGTGAAAGATTATTTCAATTTAATGTCATATAGCTTTGACCATGGTATCATACTTTTAAACATCATATGGTTAGGATTTTATCCAATAGTTTAATGTATTGAAACCAAGATGAGTGTTAAATGGTCACACAAAGTACCACTTGAGGAACCTGGTGCTGGTGGGAGGTGTGATTCACTCCCCACCCATGGTGTTCAATGAGTATGCAACTTTGGGGTAGACCTTATGAATGATGTAAGTTCCGTCCCATTTGGGTTCTAGATTCAGTGTCTTCTTCCCAAGTATCATCGATGTCCTTAGATCCAATACCATATTACCCGGAAGGAAGGAGTGGAGGTGAAACTTTTTTTTGAATGTATGAGCTACTCGATTCTACCTTTCTGAGTTATACAATACTTGGAGCCTTTTTGAGGTATTCTAACTCATCTAGATGAACTTTATCTCTCTTTTTCAATGTATACTGATCATAAAATTCCATTTAGAGTGACAGAAGCTGAACCTATATAGGTAAAACCACCTCTTTACCATATACTATGGTGTAAGGAGTCTCTTAGGTTTAATTTTAGGTCATTGTATGATAGGACCATAGGTCATTGGATAGATATTTTATCCAAATTTTCTTGTTCAAACCCACTATCTTCTATAGGATGTTAGAGAGATATTTTTTTAACACCTTGACCTACCCATTTTCCTATATGTGATAGTAGGAAGTGTGGTTGGATCAGATATTGTACTTGTCATAAACTTCTTTAGCTCTGTAAATTGAAAATTGATTTCATTATACATGAGAATGGTGTGAGGAATACCAAATCCATAGATGATATGAGATTTCATGAAATCTATCATGGACTAGGCCTTGAATTTTTTGAGGGGTGTCTTCTTCCCACTTTGAGAATAATTATGTGGTGGTCAAAATGAACCTTCACTGTCGAGCTATTACTGGTAGGTATGGTCCCACAACGTCAAGTACCCATACAACAAAGGGATAAGAATAATTGGTGACATGGAGAATCTCTAGTGGTTTATGCATGAATTTTTCATGGATTGGGCATGCATGAAACATCTTGGGGAGCTCAATATAGTCATGAACCATGGAAGGCCAAAAGTTCCCCAATCTCTAGATATGGTGGGAGATATTTAATCCTACTTGATGGGCCTCATATGACCCAGAATGGACCTCTTTCATGACATGAGGGATATCCTTCCATTATATATAAAAAATAATTATTCCATCAAATGCTCACCTATAGAGGGTCTGGTCTGGGTTGGGGAGATCCAGGAGGGTAAATTACACTACACACTGACAAATTCACTCACACTCAGCTTGGTCTTGAGGAAGAGTCCCATGTTAGATATACTTGATGAATGGAGTCATCAAATCAAGTGATTCTTTGAATATTGGGGTATTTGAGGTCCCTTCTATAGAATTGTTGGTGACCAGTTGGTTTACCTATTGATCCTATTCGTTAGAAGTGATAAGGGTAACGACACTCCAATGTTCTACATGAATGACTATGTCATCTTGGTTGGGTTCTACAATGGATTACATTAGGCTCACCAAGGAAATATCTTAGTCATTATATGATTGAGGAACATGAGTTGGCTTTAGTAGGGAAGGGAAGTGGGCCATCATCTCAAGAGTCCACTTCAATAAGGGGGTGAGTTCTTGATTCTTGATGACATAATAACCATTGATATGCTTCATGAATAGCTCAGAGTCTCCCTTCACATGAAATCAGGTGACATAAATATCAAGAGCCAACTTGAGACCAGTGATAAGATCCTAAAACTCATCATCGTTGTTGGTATATCCTTCTAACACCAAGAATGAGTATAAATTATGGCCTATGTATGAGTGATAAAGACAATCCCTAGGCCTTCCCTATTGAGGTTAGGGTTGTTGATCCTTCTCCCGATTGGGAATTGGGATGTACTGTCAAAGTGAATATGTTAATACAACAATGTATGATCAATGAAGAGTATAGCCTCATCTAGGAAGTCAAAATTCAGGGGTAGATCCTCAAGGTTCGGATGTGCGACCATGAAATCTATCAATTTTTCTCCCTTAACATCTTTATAGGGGACAAACCTGGTATCAAACTACTACAAAATTACTACCCAAAATACCAATCTCCTAGTCTGAATGGGGTTATTAAGGATTTATTTTAGCATATCGACATGTGATACTACTTGTATCTCATAGTGTTGTAGGTAGT
Source organism: Viscum album (assembly GCA_963277665.1). Taxonomy (NCBI): domain Eukaryota; kingdom Viridiplantae; phylum Streptophyta; class Magnoliopsida; order Santalales; family Viscaceae; genus Viscum; species Viscum album. Next base: position 73,784,805 of record OY728140.1, read on the forward strand.
TCCATAATTTATGAAATGTGAATACAAAGGCAAGTAAGATCTTCTCAATAGGATGATATTTTGTCTCTGTATTAAGTAACATGTGGACAAGTTAGTACAGGTTGTTTTCCCTACCCTCATTGTTCTTTTGAGCTAGGATAGTGCCAAGGGGATGTTATAGGGAAGTAATATAAATTTCCATAGGTTTTTTTTGAGATGGGTGTCATTAATACTAGATGAAGTATCATATTCTTCTTGATATCCTCAAATATGGTCTAGAAATATTCATTCCACTAATAAGTTTTACCTTTATTTATGAGCCTTGATCAGGTGTTTCATTTTCCAGCCATATTAGTTATGAATCATTGGATATAATCAGGGTGTCCCTGGAGGCCCCATAACTCCCATAGGTTTCACAAAGGAGGCATCTGGTCGATATAATTAATCTTCTCTAGATCAATTTCAATAACTCTATACCTGAAGATGAAACTGAGTAACTTTCTAAAATTGATAGTGAATGTACACTTCAAGGGATTTTTCTTCATGTTATGGGAGTGGAGGAAGTCAAACACTTTCTAAATATCCTTGAAATGGTTCTATAATTGGTGGGATTTAACCATCAAATCATCCACATAGAACTCTACCAATGCTCTAATGAGTTGCTTAAAGATGTGGTGTGTGATTCCCTGATAGGTATCCCCAACATTATTTAAATTGAATAGAATTACTTGGTAATAAAATGTTCCCCAAGGTGCTTATAAAGTGGTTGATTCTTTTTCTTTGGGGGATATCTATTTTTTATTATACATGGAGTACCCCTCTATAGAGGATTGGTCTTGGAAACCAATATTTTTTTTGATTAGTAACTCTCTCACTAGAAGGGGAAATCATCCTTAAATAAGTAGTGTTTGAAAATCCATAAGTAAATTAAGACTCTAATGTTTTTGACATTATTCCAAACTGGGTCTATATTGGACAACCACTTGGGGTATTGAACTTCCCTGATGAAGTTCTCCTTGATGAACCTTTCAACTTCAGACTAAACTATGGAACCATGGGAAGGGTTTATCTTTATGGGAGCCTATTTAGGCCCACCATAGACCATTTATATTTCAATATAATGAAAAAAAACCCTAGGGATTGTTCCCTAAAATTTTATCATAGAACCGAACAAACATTTTTTAGTGTTTCTTTAAGAAATCTATGTATAAATATTACTCCTCTAGAGAAATCACTATGCTAATCAGCACTATCCTTGGATCTTCCTCAGTTTCTAGATTCACCTGGGTTAACTAATCAATGGTAGTGTAGAAACCTTCCTCAAATATAGGAGTGGATTATCCAAATCCACTTCATCATCAGGATCATAGGATCAAAGGAAGGAGGTGATTATTCTAGATATGGAAATCATGGAGTGGTGTTGTGGTTTGCTTCAACAAGGGTGGGATCCTTGATGAGGGATTCTTTCTCTATGGAGACCATGGTGAAAAAAACTGATGATCCAATCATTTTTGGTTTCTAATGGAGATATCCACCTTTTATTTCAAAACAGTGATAATAGTTTGACCTCCATTCTGTTATCCCTATACTCTAGAAGGTACGGTGTTGTTGTGGGTTGGTAACCAAGGGAAGGATCTCTTGGTAATCAACAAGAGTAGATATTTTCATCTTAAATCATTCATGTACTTTGTATAAATATGGTGAGATATATTATTATTCCTTATTATTGGGGACTATGAAATAGTTCCCATGATCTGGGGTTGTTGGCTCCAATCGATGGATTGGTAGGATAAAACTATCCTTCATATCAACCCAAGGATCCACTTTGGTGATATAAAAATAATTGGTGGAATTTATATGTTCTACCCCATCAATCTAGAGCTCTTTTCCCTCCCTTTTATAGTATATAGCATCTAGGTAGTGGGCTTCATAAGAGTTAAAGGGAGAAACGTCGGTAGGGATCACCCCTACTCGACTGTTGATGGAATATTTGAAGAACTTGTGGTATGAATAGGGTACCACTACATGAATATGGAGCTAGGAACTCCCTAAATAATCATTGTAGGAAGTGTGTGGTGAGACCACCATGAACTTGGTGATTATTAAAAAATAACTAAATTGGGTATCTAGGTTAATCTTTCCACACAGCTTCTGCTCATTTTTCCATGCCCCTAAATCATTAGGTTAGAGGGGGTAAAATCTACCTCTATGAGCCCCAACTTGTGGAGTGTCTAGGTTGGGGTGAGATTGATATCAGATCTAGTACCACCAAGAAACTATAGGCTTCTACCATTTTGAAATAAACTATGACATTCAATAGATGTATGTGCCCTTGAATGGTGGAATCCTCATCTTCCTTATAAAATTAGATGATGGTTTGGAACTCTTCATGTTCGAATTCCTAGGCACAATAGGCCTCAGTGGTATCTACCTTGATCTAGAATTGGATAGGGATCTTTAGGGACTCAATGAGAGCCTCATGCATTTCTTTTAACATGAATATTGCGTTAAATATCAAGAGCCTCACTAGTATACTAGTTAGGTTCTTTAACACGTCATAATTTTGAGTCAGTGGAATATTTTTCTACCAAGGGTCTCTCTTTCATAGGGATCATGGTGTGAATTTTTGGATGAGGTGTTGAGGAACGTCTAGTTTTAGTTGTGTTTTTCTATTGATTGGATGAATTGGGTTGAGCACTAGATGAATAAGATAGCTATTTGGTAAACCGTGACTAAGTGATAGGATGTTATGGATAGGCTACATGATCAATAAATCTTTCCATATATAGAGGAACACCTGATGGGGTGCTCTGTGAAATTTGTGCCTGCTAATCCCTTTGTGATTCCTGTTTTCTAGTATTATTAGCATAAACAGTCCTTTCTATAGTATTATCTTGGAAGTCTTACTTTTTACCATGGTGTTTTCTCCTCCTTTGGAATCATCATCTAGAGGTGTCTGAAGGGGCCACATGGCATTACTCATTATTGGGTACTACATAACAATTAACCATCCTAAAAACATTCATAGAGGCGTGCTCTTTTTCATCATCAATGGAATATTCTAGGATGGGATGAATCCTAGGGGATTCTCCCAATCCATGGGGAATGAAGTTACTGAGAGTTAAATTTTGTTTTGGTGTTGGTAGGGGATTCTGATTTCCCTATAATTATTGGAACCTATTAGTATGATAATTTGAAGGTCGTGATGCTGATGTGGTGGATAGAGAGAATGTGATGACCATAGGAGATTATGTTCTACTCAAATGGGAACATATAATTTTGTGGTTGAGAGAGACCATATTATGAGCCATATATTCATTATAATTCTATATGCCTTGTCCAATAACCTAATTCCATTCATCAGAGTCTTCATCGTCGCTATCAGGAGTGGAAAAGACACATGCCACATGTGTTGGGACATTACATAACTTGACCAAGTTATGGTATATCTATTTTTAGAGCCAATATTTAAAGATGAATTATTCTTTTATATTGTGCCCAAGGACCTTGTGGTACAAGAAGTAGTTTATGTGATTTTTTAGTTCGACCTCTCGGGGCCTCCTGGATTTAGGAAACTTTGGGGTGTTCTTTTTTAGGGAACAGATGAAGTATCCTGGGACCTTTACATTGTTAAATTAGTAAAACATTTTCTTCCATTCTATGAATAGAATCATGGGTAACTATACCTAATGGGGACTTAGGAAGTATTCTCATGTCATGGTTGTGCTTGGCGAGGCATGTCCTATGGAGATTCCTAAAGGTGGACTGGTTTTGGGGCTTGAGTCTGTACAGTGGCAACTATTTCTACCTTTCTGGGATTCTGAATGGGAGCTATAATTGGTAATTCATGTCACTGCTGGTTAGTCCACTACAAGGTTTCTTCTAGATGATTATCTCTTTTGTAGAACTCTCTAAATTTGCATAGATATCTCAAGAAGATGATGGTAGGGACCATCTCATCTCATACATTCTCCACACACAACCACAATAGTTGTTCCTAGGAAAGCTGTTTATCAAGAGAGTATATGATCTCCTTCTATCATGAAATGAATTAAGAAACTCTCTCATCATCCATCTTCTTGCATTTAGAGAGTTCAATGATGTTGTTCTTACACAAGGTTGAGCTAAACTGGCAGAGGAACTACCTGTGGAGATCTTCCCAGCTAGTAATAGATCCTGGGGCCAACTGATCGTACAAAATTAAAGTAGGTCCCTCCAATATCAAAACAAAATTCTAAATCTTAGTAGATTCCTATTTATCTGGAGTTCTTAGAATCAGTCTGTATCATAAGGAAAATTGGATCAGGTTTTGTAGCGGATCACCTGCCCCATTGAATGGGGTGAATCTTAGCTTATATAATTTTGGATGTGGGAGAATGTAATCAACCCATGCAAGATAATAATTCCCTTCAAGTGTAATTGAAGCTTTTTGTGTATCTAAATCCTCAAGATATATAGTGGGAGTAGCTATTGCATCATATTGGTGAGGGTTGGTAGTCCCTAATGCTTTGACCAACCTGCTGGCTCGAGAGGTGAAGTGATCATGGTTCAATTGAGAAAAATAACACTTCTTAGGTGGGGTAGGTTAGTCATATCTCAATAATTTTATAAATCCACCAAAATCAACTCTGATTGGGTGTATGGAACCACCCACCTCGACACTGGGTGTCTGGAAAATAAGGACTAGATGTTCAACTAGATTGGTAGGTTCCCCTCAAATATTTTCTCGCTCTGGGCACTGCTCAGCAAGGATTTCAGTAGTGAGACTATTATAACCCTCAATTTCCTCTAAAAATAGGTTATCCTGGCATATAACTTAGTTTTTTGAATGAATTTAGATGGTGCCATGGGATTAGTGATCCCATTTCCCTTATCAAGATGTCGATGGGTAGGTGGCGTGCCTTGATGGGGGGACTTCTAAGGCTTAGTGGTTGTCTCATTGGATGAGTGAGGGTGTTTATCCAAAGATATATTAGATATTGTGCCTCCCCATAGGGTGGATGTTCTCCATCATTCTCCATGTCACTGAATTGGTTTCTATAATCATCTAGAGTATTGATCGAGATAAAATTCATGGTGATAGTGGTTAAAGAGGAACTTTCACCATCAGCAGGCATGTTATCCTAATGATCTTGTTGCTACTATGGAAGGGGAATTAAATGGAGAGAAGAATATTTCCCCCTAATCTACATATGGGTATAATCCTCTTGCATGACCCACTAAATCATGGTGAGGCTCTTTATGTAGGTCTATTATAAGATCTAACATTACCCATATGATTTGGGGTGTTGAGTGACCAGAAGTGTTGCAATGTCAACCTTCTAAAACTATTGATGGATGGAATCTAGATGTATAGGGATTCTTTTTTGGGACAATTGGTGATCTTGAAGTTATTTTAATGTAACCTAGATATTTTGGTGAAGGAATGTTGCATGGTTCTCAATAAGGAACTTGATAATGGTGAAATGAAAGGTAGCAGGTGGCCAAAACATGACCAATATTTGTTTAGTGTCTATTATCTCCCATAATATCTCATCATACTCACTGTATAATGGTAAACCCATCTCTTTATCACCCCAATATCCAGTTAGTGATGGTGTAGAATTTGGAGGTGTATGTGACACAGACCTGCTCTACCATTGATTTTCTGGAAAAGGGGTGTCACGTAGGTCAATCATCCCTAAAATGACAATGTGTCTTCTAGAGGTGGGGAAAACTTCATAACCATTCCCATGTAGGATGGGGTATATGTGTACTCCTACTAATTGGGAATTTTTTAATGACTTTATATCTTAATCAAATGTTTTCCATTGTCTAGGGGTGCCAATCCAAACCCCGACGTATCCCCTAATTCCAAGGTGTAGGTAGAGAGGATAAAAGTAGATGGTGGTAGGGAAAGTTGCATAGAGATTCTCTAGAAGTAAGCCAATACATCCTCTACATGTAGGTACCTACGAAGGGATCTAGGGACCTTGTGGATTTTGGTTTCAAGGATGGTCAACCTCAAGTGACAGGCTCTTTCCGCCAACTTTGGCTGTGGAGGAAAAGGTATATCTATTGAGCCATCCATCACCTCAGACTCTAAGAGGTCGATGATGATGTGATGTTTTCCCCATTCTTACCTATGAAGGTGCAGGAGTTCCCCAAGTGTGAACCTCTAAGGTTTGTGAGGATTTATTCTGTGTGCATTATAGTCGGTGTCATGGGTAGGACCCCCATGATGTTTGTCTATTATTTTACCTTGTGATGGGTCTTTGGGGTAGGGGAAGTCTTTGGAACAAGTAAGATCTTTGTGTTGGTTGATAGTGTTGTGGGGAGAACCTCCATAGTGAAATTATTTATCATGGGAAGGACCATGATGGTTTCTAGTAGCACCCACGATAGGGAGATTCCACACAACATGACTGGTAAGTAGCTAGGTCTCAATCCCAATTGGGAAAATACATGCCCCCGTGCAATTAATATTATTAAATAAGGTTAATCAGTAGCATAAGAGGACACTAGAGCTGTTGGATAGGCCTATTGTTGAGCAGGGTTGGCGGCCTACCCTTGATGTCGATGTTGGGTATTCTGAACCGGGGCCAGTGGAGTAGAGATAGGATCGGCCTGATCATTAGCCTGTAGAGCCATGTGACATTTTTGGCATAGATAGGTGGGATCCCTTCTAAATGAATCTTGGGTATCATTCATTATGTCCATGACTCTTACACCCCTTACCTCCTCGGCATAAGGAAGTGAGATGACAGAGCATTCTAGGGAGAGGCTCCCAAAATGGTTTATCATCATGACGGGGGTCTTTCCCACTATGAAACCCTTGAGGGAAGTGATGTAAGCATAGTACTTAAACTTCTAGGTCCTACCAGGACATGTCACTAGTTGGGATTACCCCTTATTTCTCATATCGATTAATAAGGTCATTGATCACCCTCTATTGGATGATCTTAGATGGGGATACAGGGTGAGGGAACCTGGTATCCCTAGGATAAGTATCCATTTTGGTAGTAGTGTGGTTGTATGGTATTTCCGCACCATCATCCCTCCTTCCCCCATGCCTGTTGGTGGTGGTTAATCGAGAATTAGTTCCAACCTGTGTCATGTAGGTTATGTAGAGTCAACTTTTAGTACGCATATGATAAAGGTGATGCATAATGTTTCCAAAATTATTCAACCTCTATGGGATATAGAAAGGATCCATGTTGATGATATCTCAGACCATGGATACCCAAAATTCATCTTCTACCTATGGTTGGAGGAGAATATTCTCACATCAAGTTTGCCACTTTTTTGGTGAAGCTCAATGCCAGAAATTTCTGGATCTAGTGATTTCCAATGTCACTCATCTACTCATAGTAAAATTAGAATAGATCCATGTCAGGTTGACCATTTTTTTTCTAACGCTTCCATCGAGGGTCACATCAGGTGTGCTTTAAGCCTCTCCTTTAGTGGTTCAAATACTTGGATTGGTCACATCCCCTCAGTGTGGTTTCTCTGCATTCCTATTTTCCAAAGGTGGGAAACCTTTACCAGCATGGTTGATGATGTCAAATCCTTGATTGGAATTGGATGATGGAATTTCGGCTCCTCCCATGGATTCCTCCTTGGATTTTATTTCCTAGTATGATTTTCCCTTATAGATTCGATACATGCTCATGAATCTCATTCTCGATGCCATCTTGAAGTGGACACTGGTTAATTACATTTCTTCTTGTCATGGTAGGGTAGCTACCTATAGTTAGAGAAAATTATGAAATTGGGCATGTCTAGAATATGTGGACGTTGAGCATTTTGGGCACCTGCAAAGTCATTATTATTTGGAGTTAAGAGAATATCATGTATGAGGAATATTAGGTGTAGAACCTAAGGTATCACGTGTTCATTATGGGGAAACATAAGCAAGGAGCATAAGGCATCCAAAGATCATTTCCTTGAGCATACTGTACTTGTTGGATAGGGAGAATCGCATTTATTATGTTTTATGTGATTCATCCATCACATGTTATGTCGGGAAACTTATGCTCATGGAATGAGGCTTCCTAGACTCATCACCTAAGGCATCTCATGTTTGTCTCGTGAGGTAGGGGTTCTGATGCATTATGATGGTTCATAGGTTTAAAGTCAAGTGAGAGTGCTTCACATTTTTTGAGTCCAGTGCATACTATCCCACATAGGTCCATCATGTTTGGGTCGGTCATAGGTTTAAAGTATTATGGGGATATAATCACAAGTTTATAGTATTTTGGGGAGGTGATCATATTTTTAGACTCTTGTGGGGATGTGATCACAAGTTTAGAGTCTTATGGGGATGTTTCTAATATACACTCATCATGTAATGGGATGAATATATGTTGGTGCCACATGGTGGTACCGAGGTCTAGTGGGGACCTCACATTTAGGTTTTAAATGTGTTCCCAAAATAAATGATCATACTTTAGGGTTTTTGGCACCCATAGGGAAGATATACCGATTTGTGTAAGTGTTGGGATTTAACCTTAGGGAGGCATCCTACATACCCTATTAGGATATCGGGATCAAAACCTATGTAGTTTGAGTGTTTAGTTTATGTTCGTGTAGCAGGACCGGTCCATGAAGTTTAATGTCATGTTTTAAGGATGCTTCTGTCCTAAATGAAACAACAACAAGGTATGGGGTGAGGCTTATGCATAGAATCTTACTAGAAGATGAGGCATCATATCATGCTTATCACATGAGGCATCCTACATTTGTCATGCTGGGTAAGACTATAGTTTAACGTCATGAAATAAGGACATTTTCATGCAGTTTAGTGTCATGTTACTATGATGTTAGTGATACTAAATTTAAAGTCTTAAAACTTGTACGTAATATGGGGATTATGCACAGGGATACCCATCTCCAACTAGGGTTAGAGGATAGGAGGATATAGGAATCACAAACACCCTCATCAAAGGGAAAATCAATTTGTTTCCCTTGATGATTCCATTATTGGGGCTTACATGATTACCACGCAAGTGATTTTGGGTGGTACAAGGCATAAACATTTACCATTTCAGAAGCAAGTAGGGGTCCTGAGGTTAGGGTTCCTATACTTAAGAGCATAAGTTAATAGGGATACTCATCCCATTATTAGAGCAGAGGTTTTAGGTGTGAGGGTTGATAATACCGATTGTGTGAGTATGGTTCGCATGGATAAACCCGATTTAGATGGGTGTAGGTAACCTAGGAACTCAACTTTCATAAAACTGTCTTTAGTGAAAGTAGGTATTGTGTGAGGGACCTAAAGGTTGTGTCGCACAACTTTAGAGTTGTGCACACTTTAGAATTTTTGCGATCGGTGGGCTCTAGCACAAGGACATGATAAGGTTTTAAGGGGCATAGTTACGTGAAACTCTTTGGGTTGTGTGAAGATTAGGGTTTCATGAAGGAAAATCATATTTCATGAACACATTTATACATCAAGGGAATTTGTGAGAATACATCTCTAATACAATACAAAGTGATTTGGGGCCTATATGAGGGTTGTCGCGTGAGTTCTCAACCTATATAAATCCATAGGAATTTGGAGTTGTGTGAGTTTGAAAAAGAAAGGGTTGAATGAATGAGATATTGACACTTCAACTTCCAAAGGTCCATCCTAAAAATGTGGGGTGATGCTCGATTTATAGGCAAATAGGATTTCTTGGCATTGGGTCAGGAAAATTCAACTGTGTCGCGCAACTTGTGGATGGATTTCACAACTATGAGTTGCATGATTCTCATAAATTTGTCCCAAGATAATGATATCATATGGTTGTGATTTGATATCACTTTTCTTGTGCAAGTGACTTTCCCACCAAATTGGTTTGGAACATAAGTGAGAAAAGTTATGTACTATGTTGTCTTTTTTTTCAAGGTCTTTTCCATCATTTGCGTAACTTGGGGCGTTTGATGTTGCCTTTCTCATTAAAATTACTTTCATGCCAAATTGGGGAGTTGATTAAATATTCATGAAGTTGTATTCAATAATCCCCTTAAATCTGGAATAATTATATATTATTAGAGACATAAGTTTGATTATTTGAATAATTATATATTATAATAACTTTGAATTTTATTTTATACATATCATTTTCAAATAGAGCATGATATTACTATAGATACTCAATAGGAAAGAGGAAATCAAAGATCAAATATGTGTGTGGAAATGTGACTTCATTAATATTTAATATAATCTATTAGGTTCTTAAAATGTTATTTTCAATTAAAAATTTATTTTTAAAAATAATTTTCATCATCAAGAAGGAATAATATAATGTGTATATTATGTTTTAAGATTTATATTTGAAATAATTCCAATTGGGAAAATTAAAAAATTCCACAAGGTTATATTTTATTATAACCTTTATTTTTATTTATCTTATCATTATATTGAAAAGAAATATTGAATACTTTCCTTTTTATTTGTAGCTTTTGATGAATCTTTCCCTTACAGGGGAAAATATTTAAATCATATACGAGGTTCATGGGAGGATTGTCATAAAAGTCTGATTTGGTTTTATTTTACCTCTATATGTAATACAAATTTTGAAGTATAAATTTCAAATTTTAAAGTTTTTGTAAATTTGAGTAGAGTTTTGATGTAATTCTTTTTATAGAATTGTGTTTGTTCTACTATTTTGGTGTTATTCCTTCTATTGTTTCTATTTATTTTTTATCTATTCTAGGTTGGGTAAACTCTATTTTAAAAAAAATAAATAAATAATGTTTTACATCACTTATTCTATAACCAATGTAAAAAAAATTTATATTAATTATTTAATACAACCGGCATAAAAAACATACTTTTACATCAACTTTTTATAACCTATGTAAAAGATATGACCGATTTTACATTTTATTTGGTATTTTTATGATGATTTTTATAATAAGTGGCATAAAACATAGTGTTCTACATATGTTAAAATAAATAATGTAAAAAAATTACAACATCACTTATAAAGACATCATTAATTAATTGATGTTAAAAAAATTTAAAAATGGCTGGTGAAATATTTTTCTGCGCTAGTGGAATGAGAACATTTTTAAGATTCTTGGTTGGGAATTTTTTTCAGGATGATTCTCTCTCTCAATACTTCTTGTAGTTATTTTCTATGACATTTCACATCATCACCTCATCAAATTGAATTCATTATAAATGTTAGGTCTCATGTGATAGTTTAACACTTAAACTTAGTAGTGGAAATAAATTATAAATCTATACCAAGATTAGCATGCAAGAAAACCAAAATCTGGCATACATAAACTAAAGAATTTTTTTCATGTGTACCTTACATAGAAGTTATTGTTACTTTATCTTCAATCAGTATGGGATTGATGGATATCACAAGTGGTTTCCAAATGATATTAATACCTCCTCTATGGTGTATCTACAAGTTGTACCAAATCACCCAAAATCTTTGGTAGGACTCTCACACCTCCCATGATATGTTATTATCTCTTGATGGATAAGGGATAAGAAGATAGAGAGAATAATGAGGAATACAACAGTAGACACTCACACAAGAATAGAACCATTTCCATGCCTCATTCACCCTCTTATATCCTCATCCAACCAATATTAATTAACTCATACATTCATAACATATGAGTTAATTCTAAGTGGTTACAGTGCTTGTAACCCCTCATATTTTTCACTCATGATCAATTCAAATATTAATGATATCCATTGAATAAGAGATTCAAATGTTGATTTTTTAACATTATTTTTTATTGAAATAAAATCATGTTATCTATATAACATACTTTACAATATTAATTTAAGATAGGCATGTGATATTCCAATGTTTCATGAAATTCGTACCATATGAATTACACCTTATCATATAATATGGTATAACCTAGAAGCATCACATGAAATTAGGATTTAGGGAATATCACCTTAAATATCCCACTTACACTAAAGGCTCTTAAACTTAGTGATATCTCACCTTATATTTTATCATATATAATAACTTGGGAAATCATATCCAAAACCCCTTTGGGATTTTTTTTCTAAAACACTTTCAAAAAAATTTCATTAAAATCACCGTGTATCAAACATATGAAATACCTTACAAATACCCATCCAAAAGTCATTTTTGATCAACACTAAAAAAAATCAAAGAAACTCTCTGATTCAAACTAAATTCATATTTAGTCAATCATAAAGTATGAATTCATGGGACTTTGTAGTATTGATAACAAATATGAATCACTAAATTCATAAATATAAGCAAATAGTTGCCTCCAGAAAAGCATAAAAGAAATTCAAGCAATAAAGGGATCTTACATGATCTCTATTAAATATATGTATCTTTATACTTATATACACCAGCATCATCATATGAAAACAAGAATTTTCATATGATCTATTTGTCCAAGACATCGAGTAACCATAGGACATGGATTATGTCAATCCCATATAGTCTACTCATACATTCTCAATTCTTACTACTAGAAAAATGATCTATAGCTACAAATATATAGCCATTATTTTTTTATCTATGGTTATATCTTGGTTTATAACCATGGTTTTAATTAAAATCATTGCTATATGGTTCAATCCCGTGCATGTGTCTCTATCATCTCACCCACCCCAACCCATTACCCTCACGACCCCAACCTTACACTCACGACCTCTTCTCTTGATGTCCCTCTCTTCTCAGTAGCGACCATCCTCTTAGTGTCCCTCCTCTACCCTCACAACATCATCTCTCGGCGTTGACCTCTACTCTCGGCGGTAACCTCTCAGTGGTGGCCCTCCTCCACCCTCGCCTCTCTTCTCGGTGGTGACCTCTCCTCTCAGCGGCCCTCCTCCACCCTCACAACCTCCTCTCTCAACGACGACCTTCCCGCTTAGAGAAAACTTCTCGGTAATGGGCCTCCTCCACCCTCGTGACCTCTCTGCAACCCTACTCCCCCGATGCTTCCATCCAATGTGGCCACCCAATCTCCTCGATAACTCTACTCCTAGGAGTCCCACCTCCTCCTCCTCTCCTCTCTTAGATGGGCATGAGTAGAGGAGAGGATAACTCTCCCTCCTCCACTTCCTACTCCTCTTATCCCTTTGACTCAAGTGATCCAAACTTTTCTTATCATGCCTATCTTAGATAAGATTATATCCTATCTTATCCATTATTCATTCAATTTATCCACCTCTAATTTCATTTTTTTAGTTAAGGTTTTGATTTTTTATTCCATAAGAGTATGATGGGATCACTTCTATATGATGGGGATTTTATGTGTGGCACATACAAGAGACTTATTAATCTTGAAATATCATTATTTCATGTCATTTGAGTTTATCTGTAATACTCAGGGGATTTCGTTAAGGTTTTTCATTACGTTTGATGAAATTTTAAGTTGTTTTGGGTTGAAAATTTTGATTTTTTGTGTTTCTTAGGTCCGGGTGGGTGTCTAGAGTGGACCCCACACTTGGCTTATTGCTTGAGTGTAGTTATGTTACCTAGTGAGTTGAGCATAAATTATACTAATTATAGTTCTAATTTTAAAATGTTTTGTTATTTGATTCATATGTATTCATGGATGATACAGGGGATAGATGGATCATTGGTGGTTGTTACAAGCTTGAGATCGATTTGTGGATTATATGTTGAGGTAGGTGTCCTTTACATTGCTAAGTCTCTTGATCATTTGGATTATATTATGTTTGTGTAATCATTAATATTATCCTTGTAATGTGGATTGAACTTGTATGATATTTCCCATAAAATAGGTTGGTATTACTTTGAAATAATAGTCAAAAAGGAAAATATAACTTTATAAATGGTTCGTTGGTGGCACCATGATCGAACAAGTCCTAGTTTCCCATCATATGGTTTGTTTTGGTGGTGAGTTAAATTTTTCAAGGTAAATTTGATTTCCTTATTAAATTTTATTTAAAAATATATTTTCATTTAAATTTAAGTATTAAGGAAAAAAAATTCTTAATGAAATGGTTTTGAAATTGTTTTTAAAAAAAAATATGGGTTCATCAAGAGTATATAAATGGGTTTTGGCCGAAGGGATTTCAAGAGTAAATTATAAATTTGCTATCTTTTTCATATGATTTATAAATAGGGGTTTGAATTGGATTTAAAAAATCCATGGGTCCTAGTTTTATCACTCATTTTGGTCTACTTGACCTTGTGAGGGTTATGATTGGTTTTCTAATGTTTTTTTGCTTGTAAATTCCCCTCTTATTTATGTTTTCCTTATTTGTTAACTATTATTTCACAATGACAAATGGAAGTGTGGTAACTATGAGAGAGACATACCCTTGTGTGAATGGTCAGTTAGATTTTATTGGGATATTGATTGGGTTTCCTTTTGTGAAGGGTTTATAGGAACCTTGGGATTCCCTTGATATGGGTGCGAGTTGTTGTGATTGATTAGGAAATAGGTGATATGTTCATTGTTTACCTTTAGGAACATATTTAAATTCTTGATGGGTTGTATTGACACCCTATTTTTCTTAGGGGAGAGCCTCATGTTTGACCTCCGTTAGGCTCACAAGAACATTTTATGAGAGATACCCTAAGGGGGTGGGAGGTGGGGTGAATTAGGGTATGAGACTTGTTCAAATTTCACCACTTAATCCTTAAGATCTCATTATCCAAAATGATCTTGACCTCACTATTAATAGGGTCACTCTTATGTTATTATTTTAATAATTATCTGATTGATATTTCAATTACCTTTACTTTAATCCAATTTGATAACTGAATACTTAACCTACACACACCTATTTATGTATTATAGAAAGTAAGTAAATCATGAATAGAAGTCATAAATATTTTAATTGGTTTACCCATACTGGTTTAATCTAAGGAGAATACAACAACATTATTCTCATGTTCCAAATTCCACTAAACTAGTTGTTTTGTAGTGGGTTTCGGCTAAGGAACTCCAATCCAAGGGTCAATCCCCTTACAATGATTCATGGATAGTTCACTACCTGTCCAGTTTCACTCCCATATCAATGATATAGAGTCTTATCACTCCATGTCCATAGGGGCACTCCCTCCTTCCTGTCTTTTACTCACTAATAACATAGGGATAACACTTTGGCAGACATTCCAAGGCAAGGCTTCAGTATCTCTGCACTTCACTAAGTATGGGTAGGTGCTAATTGATCTTCAAAATACTCTTTCACACATGACATGTGAAATCCTCCTTGAAAATAGTTTCACTTTCCTTAATGATATCACATATGTCTTTAAAGACAAATTCTCAATTTTTCAAGGTCTTTAATGAGTGCCCATTCACTTTCCTCATTGTTCACTTACTGTGAATACCCAATGATCACTTTCACACAAATTCTATTTATGTTAGTATGAAAATATAAATTTATATACAATAACTCAATAAAGTTTAGTTATTTTTTGATAGACTATTCTTCACACAAAGAAAAGGGCCACACAAAAAATATATTCATAGAACTCATTGGTTTTCATATTTAACTTTAACAACACAATAGTTCATGTAACCCTTTTTTATAACTTCTCCTTTTATAAAATACAAGTGTTTGGATCTCTTAGTATCTTCACAAAAATTCTCTTCTCTCTATATATTCATTTCTCTCTTCAGGGATTGTTTATTTATTAAAAAAACATAACCCTTTTCTTATTGTAAAACCTTTTCTTCATGGGAATATCTTTCATGAAAACTTTCGATTTCATCAGTGATTATATTTCACCAACATAAATAAATTCACAAAACTCCAAACTTATATGATTTGAAATTCAATGAGCATGTCCATCTAGGATTTTAGGTGCAAGTGAGTATGATCAGTTGGAAAATACTCAAGATGGTCATTTAAGGTGGTGTAAAATAACAAAACTGGGATGTATGATTGTTGTGATTTCCTGATTGGTAACATTATCTATTGAGAATCATTGAGAAATATTACAAAAGATAATCCTTTAACATGTACTTAGTAAGTGTATTTTTCTAACTTATATGGTAAGTGGGTTGGTGAAATCTTTGTTTAGACATATAGAGGTAATCATGACATTTTAAATTATGTGGTTGTCATAGATAGCATGAGAGACGTGTCAATATGGGTTTTTTTATATCTAGGATAGGGATATTTATTTGGGAATGTTACATGACACGTGTGGTGAGGTCATGATAACATATAAAAATTCAGGGTGGTTACATTTGATATTGATGGTATATGGATAAAATATTTTGGGGTGTATGTATATAGTTAATAGAGACCTGTTTGAGTTAGGAAATTAAGAAGTGCATGCATTTCATGGTTGGGTATAGGGATCATTATGTTTTCTCTACCTTGGGAATGAGTTTGTTGGTTTTTGATGGTATTAGTAGAAATTTTCTCTATGAAATGTTAGTGGAAAGGTATGAGATTCCTTATTTATAGTTGGTGTGTTAATGATCCCAACCCAAAGGTGGTTGTATTTTTGGGATGTCACATATATAAAAATAGTGGATTTATATATAGGATATAGAACACACCAAAGTAAAAGTGTTGGATGTGAATTTTTTGGGAGGAGTTAAAACATTTGGTTTTTATAAAACCACTATATAAGGTATAAAAGTTAGGTGGTACGACCAGCTATGAATATATGAAAATAGGTTTGTAGGAAGTCCAGATCAATAGAACTTTGGTTATCAATGGAAAACTATCAACACGAATGATATGGGGAGGAATTGTGTTATAAATACTCTTGGGAGTGAGACAATGGGTTCAAATAAGATGAACTATAACATAAAAATTCAAGGTAAGATATTTGAACTTTTTTAATTCATGAATTCCATTGGATGTGGTGTATCATAGTGGGGTTGGAAAAAATGATCAGTACTTTGGTGCAAATGTTGGTGAAGATTTAAGTAATGGAAATGGTTTGGGTGTAGTGTTAGAATGACCACAACCAGTGAGAGTTATAAAATTCAATTCATTCATCGGGAATGATTACTGGATAGTCTGAGTAGACATTTCAGATCTTATAGTAAATGTTGAGAGCATACATACTAAATTTTATTAGTTCTTTTGAGAAAAACTTGAATTTAGTGAAGTTGAATTTATGTTGGTTAGAGAATAATGATTCTGTTTTAATCAGAAATAATCTCATGAAGGAGAATTAAGATTTTTATTAGTTGATCTAGAAATAGTTGGATACTACCTATAGTATTTCATGACATGATTCATAGAGTGAAATCCTATTTCATTACTTGATTCAGCGTGTGAACCTATTTTTTCACCTAATCTAGGTGGTGAAACCCCATTTTTTCATTCAATTCAATTCTATTAATCACTAAAACGCTCCCATTACCAAAAGTCACATTAAAAGTATCATTTTCTAGAATATTTTTAATGATCTTTGTATCTCATGTGTTTTCTGATCAGAATCCACTTTCATGTATCTATGTCTTTATTTTCTTATTGTCTTTGAGTGAAACTTCAAAACTAAGATATTTTTTAACATTAGATATCTATTGAGTCTTATTTCCTTTAGAAATATATTTTTTATAACCTAGAATCATGGTTATACACTCTTTTTCATGATGAAAATTCTGGTCAAATATACCATAGATCTATTTAATCCCAACAAAATAGTTTTGAACATGTATCATGTGTGGTATTCCATTCAAATTATATTTCCTTATAGCCTTAATGCTTCTGTTTTTAGGATAGATCCCCCAAGTTAAAGCATTAATTGGTAGCAAGAGAGTGATATATCATACCGTTATATATATGTTCATGAAATACCTCCATTGGTTTTTTATATCACATACCACCATAGTGGGGTGAATACAAACTAATAGTTTTTTGAAGATCAATATATTGGAAAATTGATAAAACAAAATTATTGATTTCTCATGGTATGAGGACATGTTTTCATGACCATTTGGTACCATTGAGTGGGGGAATAGTGGTGTTGGGGTGATTTATTGGTACACTTTTACAATTATTTCATTTAGAATGAATATATATGTCATGTTAATTTCTCATTCTTCACCACTTTAATTATCTCAGCCTCACTTCTTGTATGAAAAAAATAAAATGACCACAACACACAAGGATTTAAATGTTTCAGCTGTAAAATTCAACTCCTTGTCCTGATTTAATAGGAACTCAAATATTATATACTCCACTAAAAATTATAATGGTTACACTAAGGACAATCCAAGTCCTATAAACATATATTTCCCCAACATTTATGTTGTAGGGTCCCCCTAGATAATTAATCATTCCACTTTCCACTAAAACTGTATGATTCAATAGTTATAAAGATCTTTGTCGACTCTCGGTTGCATTAGCACAACTTAATGTTGATCTTCCTCCACATAAAAAATATATCAACTAGTCTACTCATGTTTAACCACATTAAGAAAATTGACAGCTAATTGTTAAATTTTATTCTATCGGTATCAAATAGTCACTTTAAAGTATCAACTATCTGATTCTTCTCATCTTTTCAATTACTGGGACACATAGATCACCTACTTCTTGAATAGAACCCAACATCAATCTATTATTTATATCCATGAAACAACTATGTATTAGGTTCTTATATTCTCAAATCTATTAATTAGTATACACAAGCACACATTCTTTTCATCGCATATATTGTTTTATATTGATAGAATATAATCAATAATTTATTTCAATTTTATTTCAGAATCTCCTAAATTCTTATTTGGAAACCATTATCCATATTCAATTCTTAGTTGGAATTCATTATCCATATTCATTACATACATTATTTTATACATGTATAGTTAAATAAATTAAATAGCATGTATTCCATATTTTTATTAACACCACTTTAGTGTTGTATTATAAATAAAAACATTTTATCAGCATAATGAAAGCAATTCTGATATAGATAAAATATATATTCTGATATATATATATATATATAATGAAAGCAATTGGATAATGTACAAATATTTAAGGAATTCACTTACTATTCATACAATATACTATATGCATATGATTTATTTTTTTAATAAATCATTCATATATTCATTTTTGTTAATTGTTTAAATTTAATTCTGCAAGGAAAGTTTAGATGTGATAATATTTGTTATTTTTTAGGATTTAATTAATTTTCAACCATGTTAGTACTATATTCATGTACACTCGATGTTCTTGGTTCTTGTGCAAAAACATTATATCTTAATCGAGTGGTTCTGAAATCTTCAATGGATGCTGGTGGGTGTTTGAGGGGGGTGTCGGTGTTGTGATGGGGGTGGAAGAAGGGTTGCAGGGTGGGTGGGGGTGCTGGTTGGGTGTTGTATTTATTTTAATAATTCATATAATTATTGGGATGTACATATCCATCTGAATATTATTTTTTCATTGTTGGTTATGGATTCATGTATCATTAATCATGTACAGTTGATATAGTGATCACATATATATATAAGAATTCGTTATATCTCATTTCTTTTCCCACTATTTCCTTACAGGTGGTTTCTTATAATGAGGCTGGTTCTATCCACCACAATCGAAGACACTGAGTTCAACATCGGATTTGGGTAAGGTTTATTCTGTTTTTATTCTTTGGACCGATTTTAATTACAAATTTTGTGATTTTTGGGTTCCTTATATTTTTGTAGTGCGTTTTGGATCTTATTAAGGTGGATTCAAGTCATTTTTTATGAAGGATTACATGTGTATTCATAGATAGGAATATATATATATAAGTTCCCCCTTTATATATATTCACTCATGGAAGTATGAATATATATATTGGGGCTAGGTGTGGTTATATATAGATATGAAAAATGCATACATGTGTAAGTGTAAAGGGGTATATGAAAGTATAAACATATATCTAAGGACCCCCTTGTGCATATTTGGTGTCCTTATATATATGTGAAGTTGCATATGCGTGCAAGAAGAAAAAAAAAGGAAGATTTGAGTTATCGTCATCAAAAGCAGCGCGCCTTGAGGTAGGTTCCATCTGCCTAACCCTTTAATTTGGATTATATAATTGCTTGATTATTTTAAAAACTTGTTTTTATAATTTCTTGATTGTTTTAAAAACTAGTTTTCTAATAACCACTAGCTTTGTCAAGGAAATATATATTTATGAGTTCCAAGTGTATGGGATTACTAGTTTTTGTAATGTCCTCTACTATAGTCTTAAAACTAGGAAAACCCATTATATTTTCTCATGTGTATCCTAATGTGTAGAAAAGACACTAATCTAAGGATATCACATAGCTTGATTCATGTTTTCATAGGATAAACAATTATATCTAGATCCACATTTTCTAATCCTACTATGAATACAACATTTATTACATTCCCAATACCATCTAAGAATTTATTCCTAACACTTACGGATGGGTTCTCCCCTATTATCACAGTTTTATTATTTCAAAATATTTTAGTACAGAGGGGTGTGTAGGGGGTGCATGGGGTGTGCAGGAGGGGTATGATGGGGTCACAGGGAGGGGGTGTGTTGGGTTTTGTTGCAAGGGGCAGGGAAGGTACAGGGGGTGCAAGGGGTGTGTAGGGGGTGAAGGGGGTGAAGGGGGTGCATGGAGTGTGCGGGGGGTAGGGGTGTGTAGGGTAGGGGAAGGGGGTAGGGGAAGGTTGGTGTGTTGGGTTCTGTTGCAAGGTGAAGAGAGAGGGTGTAGGCAGGGGGTGTGCAGGGGGTGTAGGGGGTGTGCAGGGGAGGGGTGCAAGGGGGGAAGTGGGGGTGAAAACCTACATTATGCAAACCTGGGGGTGTGGAGGGGGTGAAACGGGTGTGCAGGGGGTGTCCAGAATGTGTAGGGTTTTCAGGGGGTGTGCAGGGTGGGAAGAGGGGGTGAAAACCTTCATTATTCGAACCTGTTATGAAAACATGTTATACAAACCTGCATTATAAAAACTTGTTATACGTTATGCATTATATGAAAACCCGCATTATGAAAACCTATTTTTTATGTGAAAACATGTTAGTATAACAGTGAATTATGTGACTATGATTTTTTTATGTGCAAAAATATTAGGTGGAGGGTGTAGGGGGGGGTTGCAAGGGTAGTGGGAGGGTGAAAGGGGTTTGTAGGGGGAGGGTGCAAAGGGAGGGTGCAGGGGGTCTGCAGGGGGGTTTGTAAGGGAAGGGGGGAGGGGTGTAGGGGGGTCTGCAGGTTGAGGGGGGAGAGGAAGAGGTCTGCATGGGTAGGGGGAAAGGGGTCTGCAGGGCAGGGGGAGGGGTGAGGGTGCAGGTGGGTGCAAGGGGGCAGGGGGTGCAAGGGGGTGCAAGGGGGTCTATAGTGGTAGGGGGTTCTGGTGCAGGGGGTGCTAGTGCAGAGTGGGGGTTAGTGTAGTGGGTTGGGGGAGGGTATAGGGGGTTTGTAGGGGGTGGGGTTGGGACAGGGGGTTTGAAGGGTTAGGGGCATGGGGTCTGTAGGGTAGGGTAGGGGAAAAGGTACAGGTGGGGTGCAAGAGGGGAGGAGGTGGGGTAGGGGGTGTAAGGGGGGGGGTCTGTAGGGGAAGGAGGGTTTTGGTGAAAGGGAGTGTTGGTGTAGGGTGGGGGGCTAGTGCAGTGGGGTGGGGGGAGGGTGCATGGGGTTCGCAAGGTAGGGGGAGGGAGAGGGTGCAGGTGGGGTTCAAGGGGGAGGGGTGGTGCAGGGGGTGCAAGGGGGTCTGTAGGGGCAGGGGGTTCTGGTGTAGGGGGTGTTGGTGTAGGGTGGGGGGATAGTGTAGGGGGTGGGGGAGGGTGAAGGGGGGTCTGCAGGGGGAGGGGCAGGGGGAGGGGGTATACAGGGGCAAGGGGTGAAAGGGGGTATGTAGGGGTGGGGGGTATGGTGCAGGGGGTGTAGAGGAGGGGGCTGGGGTGTGCAGAGGATGGGGTGTTGAGGGTGTGCAGGGAGTAGGGTGAGGGGACATGGGGTGTGTAGGGGGAAAGTTGAGGGGGAGGGGGTGAAAGTGGGGTGTGCAGTGAGGAGGGGGAAGGGGGAGGGGTGCAAGTGGTAGTGGGAGGGTGTAGGTGGGGTGAAATGTGGTAGGGGTGGGATAGGGGTGTGCAGGAGTAGGGTGTGCAAGGGGGAGGGGAAGGGGGTGTGCAGGGGGCAGGGTGAGAGTGTGTAAGGGGGTGTGCGGTGAGGAGGGTGAAGGGGTGCAAGGGGAAGGGGGAGGCGTGCAAGAGGTAGGGGGAGGGTGTAGGTGGGGTGCAAGGGGGGAGGGGTGGGGCATGATCATGGGGTGGGGTGCAAGGGGGAGGGGTAGGGGTGCAGGGGGGAGAGGCGGGGGTGAGCAAGGGGAGGGGGGAGGGGTGCAAGGGGGTGTTCAGTGTGGATGGGGTGGGGCCGGGGGTGTGTAGGGGGTAGGGTGAGCGGGGGCGTAGGGTTGCAAGGGTGGTGTAGTGAGGAGGGGTGTGTAGGAGTAAGGGGTGCAAGGGGGAGGGTAGGGGTGTGCAGGGGGAGGGGTGGAAGGGGGTGTATAGTGAGGAGGGGGTAGGGGTGCAACAGGCAGGAGGAGGGGGGAGGGACACAAGGGGGAGGTCAATGGTTCAAGGGGGGAGGGGGTGCAGGGGGTGGGGGTGGGGGTCTTCTCAACATCAATAATGGTTCACCGTGTTATTTTTTATATAAAATGGAAATGGTTATATCCACGGTTTCAAAACGTGGCTATAAACCATGTGTGACTTAAGCTTTTTCCAGAGTTTCAAACTATGGTTATAGGGATATAACCACGGTTTGAACCGTGGCTAAAGGGATTTAGTAATGATTTTAAATCATGACTATAGGTCTTGCCCTATAGTCATTCCAATACTAGCCACGGTTCATTGAAACGTGGCTATAACCTATAGCCATAATTTTTGGTCCTATAGCCACAGTTCCAAACCGTGTCTATAGTCTTATTTTGTAGTAGTGTCTTAGAGTATATACTGTCCAGGTTAATGAATACATCACATGTCATTCACCTTTATGGATGATCACATCACATGATCCTCACTCAAGTAAATAATATCATCATATGTATTATCTAGGTATGGTCATACTCTTCCTCGGTCTATCTAATCAAGGTCCCAAAATTCAAAATCATCATATGAGAGGAAAAATCCCATATTATTTAAGCTCAAACTGATTACTTTATCAAAAACATACCCAACCACCCTATAATTATCTAAGTATTGAGACTTACATAAAAAATCATCAAATTATATAGGTTCTCATGCAAGGTCTCTAGCCTAACTCAGGTAGTGGGGACTCCAAATATGAGCCATGGGCCCCTATTATACCAAATACATAGTTTATTACACTTCATGTGGTATAATTTGTGGGACATCTAGTATACAAAACTTGTTCTGTGCCTCGTGATCATATTCCACATCCCGATACAAGAATCATACTCACACAAAACATAACATTTTCATTGAAACCTATAATACTCCATGAAAAACATCAGTTAGGGTTAACTCAATGTAATAATTTGAGAGGTTAATTATCATATCACTTCAATATATATATATATATATATATATGCATCCAATGTGAAATAATGATAAAGTAGAGGTTTACTTTTTTTATAAAATGATATAATTTATATTATTAAACTCCTTTAATAATAGTTAAAAAAACTATGCATAAGTGCATGTCTAACATATCACATTTTATAGACTACCATATCATATTTATGTTTTATTCACTTTTAGGGATTTTTTTAAACTCATTACATCTCTATGTAATTCCTTCCATATCTCTATGTGACCACCAGATAAAAAACATGTCACTAAACTCTTTAGTGGGTAACATATATGAAGAAATCAATTTTTAATAATGGTGATATTTATGAACCATATTCATAAGGTTCAACTCATTAAACATATTCAAACACCTTAACTCCATAAAAAATGATGTCGTGATGTTAATATCTTTTATTTTCTACTTATAACTTATCTGAATTTCATCATATTTATCATCCTTTAGAACCAATTCCATCAAAAAAATAAAAAACTAATATAATTATTTTCATTATTACATCCCCAACATATCCTTAAATCTTTTAAGATAAGGTGGCATTCACTTTTTATTTTTACTGGAATAATATTTTATTTGTTAACTTTTAACTTCTCTAAGTTAAAACATACTCAAGTTATCCTCTTATATACTATATTCTCTTTATAATATCATGATAAGATACAAAAACTCCTTTATGTTTAGGAAATAACTCTTATTTACACTTAGTAGGATTATTTGATAAATAAACTATTATATTCATGTCACATATGGTATCCTATGTGTTTGTGGTAATTTTAAAAGAATATTTTATTCTTTAAAATATGCAATTGATAGGGGTGGAATCTCAATTCCTCATATTTTAACAAACATTAAGATAAATACATTTATCATGGATAAAACAATTTTATCCTTATCTTATTCTCAAAACATGTTATAGAATCCAATGAATCATAAACCATGTGTATTAATATCATAGTGTCCATAAAAAACTCTTTAGTATTAAAAAAACTTATCTTATCATATAAGAGAAATGAGAAGAAGATACACATCTTTTACTTAAATTCATCTGATCTTGATATATTCAATTACATTAAAATATTTGATGTAGAAACTCTCGGATTTATCACTTGATGAAAACTACAAGTTTTATCAATTATTACCTTGATTTATAACTCTTATACACTCACAAAATTTTTAAAGTGAATATTTGGTATCAAATGTCCTTAAAATTTGAAGAATCAGTTTCTATAATATTGATACCTAACACAGACATTACATAGAGTTTCTAAACCCCTTCAATTATGTTAGATAACTCTATTATATGTAAATATTACTCCTCCTTCTATATAACACCTTTAGGTTTCAATATCCTTGGTTTTATATTTGAAGAAACATTATTGGACTCTCCAACTAACTTTTCTGCTTCTAGTTTTAACTTTTTTGGACTTGTATTATATATATGGTACCATAACCTAAAAATCATATGTCTTAGTTCATCTTTACTCAACACTTTGATAGAATAGGGTAAACATTTCTTGAACTCATTCATCCCACTGAAACACTTCCAATAGAATGAATTCCTTAACGATAATAATCCCTAAAGGAAACATTTTATCTATCCAAGTCATTAACATATCTAATAATATTGAATATATGAGTAGAGATTAAAGTTACTTTGGTCATATAGAATTTAGTACCATTGAAACCTTTACTGAATCCCTATATATTTCTCATAATCATCTAGATTTACCTATTGAAAAACAGAAATTGTTTTTTTATTTGGGAAGGTGTTTCTCTAACACATATAATTTCTCTTACTTAATAACTTTTATTAAGTCACCAATCTAAGAAGTTATTAACATTATGCTTCTCTGTTGAAGGATTGATCTCAAAGTAAATTTGGGTGATGATGATGTTATTATCTATTACAAAATATTTTATCATATGAGTATCATGTTTTATATATATTTAATAAGGACTTATATTAAATATGCTCTTACTAAAATAATGGACCTTTTTAAATTCATCATATCCATTAGTGGGTCATATAACGAACCAAACTATTATGAATAAAATTTCCCTTTTTTGATTTAATTAAATGTCTTATGGATATAGAAGACATGTGAACTTATTTTGTTTATTATATCTAGTTGGATTTAAATTACCATTAAGTATCATTTCCATTGATAATATAGTCATTGAATAGTGATCACATGACTAGTATAAATATAGGTTTTTAACAAATCCTTTTGGCATAGACACAGGAAGTGATAGCCTCAACCAGTAGGATTGTTCCCTATGAATCCCATTTATTAGAGATTATGATAAATATATCATTTATGGTATTTTCCCTAGACCAATCCCAAGATGATATCCAACAACTTAAGCATGAGAGAAACCATTTACGGGAGATGTTCAAGCTCATCAAGATCACGGCCCAAACCATGTTCACTGAACGGCCCCATGAAAGTCCCACCATCGCACACCTTACTCTTAGGGAGTATGATAGTGTAATATATGGATATGTAACAAGACCCTAGCATTATTATTATTTACATTTTTTTGTATAGAATAATGAATATATTTTCATTCTATTATTTTTACTTTGTAAATGATTTTTAAAGCACAAATAGTATTTTTGGTTAATATTCAAATTCAATTAAGAAATATATTTTTAATGAATTAATAGATTTTTGAAATAAATAATATTATAATCAAATATTTTTATTAAATTATTTTTATTAAATATAAATGATCATATAATTTTTATGAAGTAAAAAATAATTTTATTAAGGCATAAAAATTGTTTTTGTCAAAACCCGTCAATTTTCAAAAAATGTAAGTTTTTATTTTAAAAGTTAAAATTCACATATTTAGAAAATTATTTAGATAAAATTAATATTATTTTTGGAATCAGGAAATAAAGATTATCCAATGGTGAATTTTTCATAATTTTTTGAGAGTTATTTTTTGGGTAAATATTTAATATCATATAAATATACGATGTGTTTTATGACATCATAATGGCCCAATAATGATGTAATAAATAGTATAAAAGGGATATTAGGACAAATATATGTTTTTTATATAAAATTATGTAATTTTATGTTTATTTTATTTATTTTATAAAGCCTTAGTGAATCCTCCAAAACATATAATATATTATAAGATTTTAAAATCATTTCCTTGAAAGTATGACTCACCTCCATATAAAAAAGGGAAATATTTTAAAATATTCAGCCCATGGCCTTATAAAATAATGTATACCACTCCCCTTTTTTAAAAACCATGGGAAAATCCATGGTATGGTTTGTGGTTTTGAATATTTTATTATGAGGTGTCCAAAACCAAAGTAATAAAGAAATCCCCCTCCTTTCCTATATAAACCCACCCAAGCTTCTATTTCCCTTTGCTCAAACTTTTTGAAGATAAAACAACCACTACACCTTACTCCCTAGAGTCATACAAAGGCACCCCAAGATCCCAATAAGCCTCTCCCAAGCCTTTGGAGTCACACATCCAAGTAAGTGATCTTCCACTCTCCTCTTTTATCAAGCACTCCTTTTATAAATTTTTCTTTTTAATTTCAATTTGTTGTATTTTCAACCTTTTATAATAAATTCCTTACTATCCATTTTATTTTATGTGAATCAGGTTTCATTTATTCCCCCTCATTTAGATCCTTACCTAAGCAGTTACTATACTGAAATTCTATAAGGGATTTCTCTCTTCTCATTTCCATTCAAGCACTTATTTTATATTATGCATCTTAAATTCCATTTCATATGTTGGGATATTATATTACATGATCCCCTTAATATAAATTTAATGTATAAATGATGAGAGATCCATTTTTCTCCCATAAACCAATTTTATGAATTTTTATATGATGTTATGCTGCCGAAATTATACTACGACTTTCCATGAAAAAATAATCATGTAGTGAATACCATACCCATTCCTCTATCAAGGGTATTCATGTTTATGCACGTATACTAATTTATTGAGGACTTACATGTATTTATTTCACAGTACTTGATCTTGTAATAAATTATTATGTTGAATGAATCCATGTTATATGATCTATGTGGCACACTTAATCATAAGATTGAAATGATTATGAATGGTGCACAATGATAGCACTCCAATGCATTGGGTAATGTTTAGTATCATGATACTTAATGTTGGGATAGGGGTTTACTTGATTAATTTATGGGACTTTTTTCACCATATTGGGATAGGGGTTTACCTAATTCCTTTTTGTTTATGATCTAGTGTTTTAAGTTGTTTCCATATTTCCATGTTATGATTATCATGTTATATCATGCCTTTATATTCATGTTCCTTCATGCCTCATTGATATGCCTTGTATAACATGTATTATTATCCTCGTGTTATTCCATGTTTATTCCCATAATGGGATTTATAGGTCACCATTTTCTTATGTATTTCTTTAGGTTATCCCATGCAATGTTAAGTATGAATGAATGTTATGGTCATGTAAAATAAGTTTTCAATAAAGATGTTGTATTTTATGTTTCAAGTTGTTATGTAATGTTCCTAATCCCCAAACACACTAGACCTATCAATATTCTGAGTTGTATTAAGTGAAATTTATGTAATAAATTATATTTAAATATGAAATAAAGAGCAGGGTTGTTATAGTTGGTATCAGAGTACAGGTTTAGTTATTTTTTGTATTAGTATTAGAAAACCCTAGTGAAAACCCTTAGGGATAATACAAAGTATAAGAAAAACATCCCTAGATTTTGGGTGATTATAGTGCAAGTGGTTTATCAAGAAAATAAATCCCTTTCTGGATATGAACAAGTGGATGTGGCTCTAGTACAGATGTATTTAGGGGACAAACTTGAAAACACCTCCTTGAGCTAGACTCAAACGGAAACTAGTGCACAACAATGGTCCTTGATAAAATCCTTATTTTACACTCCTAGGGGATATGATTCGGTAAATTCATAGTCTTAATTAAAACCATTATTAAGGGAATAAAAAAATGTCCATAATAATATATGTTAGGAAGTAGATCATGGATAACTTAGACTGAATCCTAGAAACTCATAAGTTAAGTAGATAAATGTAATTTACAAGTTATCCCTTAAATTTCATTTGATCACCTTTATGTGTTTAACTTTTAAGATACTCATACCTAATTTTCCTTTTATTCTATCCAATGGCTGGTAATAGGAGGAATTGTGTTAACAACCAATGTGAAGGGTAGTGTGAGGATTTCTCCAATGAGATTCCAAACCCAATGGGAGCAAGAATCAAAAAAAAATTACAATAATCTCTCAGTTAACTCAAGTTATAAATCGAAAAGTAGATCAATAGGATCACCTAAACCCCTTAATATAGAGAAACCCATAGTCTAGAGCTTTATGTGACAAAGGGATCCTACATTCAATGGATCATTTGATCCCTTAATCACAGAGAAATGGATAAATTACATTGAAAAGATATTATCTATCCTTAAATGTTCCAAAAAAGAGAAGGTTCTTCTATATATTTTTCATATGGTGGGTGAAGTTCATCAGTGGTAGACATTGATCAAGAATATGAAGCCTTAAGAAGGGATCAAAGTAATGGAGTGGAAGGGATTATAGAAAAAAAATTGATAAATATTTTCCCTACACCCAACATATTAATATGGAAAGAGATTTACTTTCACTAAATAAAAATGATGAATAATATATTGGGTCGTATAGAGAAAAATTCACAAGACTTGCATAATACACCTCCAGTTTTGTCATTACCCCAGAATGCAAGGTTGACCGCTTCTTTGGTGGGATAAAGCCTAGCCTATAAAAAGCCTTAGCAATCCGTGACTTTGATAGCTATGAAGAAATTGTCCAATATGACCTCAAAGTCAAAATAGAGATTGGTGAATCTCAGGGGTATCATGGGTATAAGAAGCTAAAAGTGAAATTTAATTATGGTGGTTTGATAGATAAATCCAATGGTGTTAAGAAATTCCAACACCCCGCTTGTTAAAGGTGTAAAAAGAAGAACCCTGAAAATTACCTAAGGGGAACGAGGAAATGATTTAGGTGTGGAAGAGAAGGGAACCTCGCCAATAATTACTGACAAGATAAACCCGACAATGTTATAAAGGAAAGGAAGGCTCCGGTTAATCTGCAATGTGTTGTTAATTACTACAACTATAAAGAACCAGGGCACTTTGTGGACCATTGCCCTAAGACAAGGGTTTTAGGAGGCAACCAACAACCTCCAAGGCAGCAAGGGCGATCTTTTCCCATCACTACTGAAGTGAATCCTAACAACGAAGTAGTGATAGGTACTCTAGTTATTCATTCAAGAATAGTGAACATACTTTTTTATTCCAGTTTTATGCATTCTTTTATATCCCGAAATTTTATTAGAACAATCCAAACACCACCACAAAGAATGGAAGTAGAGATTTTGGTGAATATGGAAAATGGGGAAATTATTACATCCCATGAATATATCTCCTCCCCTATTACCATTTGTGGATTGAACTTCCCAGTGAACCTTGTTATACTTCCCTTAGTGGAATTTGATTCAATTATGGGTATGGATTGGCTTTCCCTATATAGATCCAACATAAATTTCCATGAGAGGTAAATCACTCTCCATATGGTGAATTGACCCCCGATTCTATACAAGTGAAAGTAGGAGGATGAATATTCCTCAACACCATCAACCCAATCATGGATATTACTGCCCTATGATCACGCCTATCTTTCTCAAATGATTGAATCTAAGGAAGGAACCATCCTTGAAAACATGCATATTGTGAGGGAATTCGTTGATGTGTTTATTGAGGAATCTCATGGTCTTCCTCCTAGTAGAGATGTTTAATTCTCGATTTATCTTATAAGTGGGGCGTTTTCAATATCCAAGACTTCATATAGAGTGGATATTTTGTAACTTGAGGAACTGAAGAAACAACTACAGGGGGATCTGGATAAATGGTTTATATACCCAAGTGCTTCACCATGGGGTGAACCAGTCCTCTTTTTCAAGAAGAAGGATGGGTCAATGCACCTTTGCATTGATTATCATGAGCTCAAAAAATCATGATAAAGAACAAGTATCCTTTTACATGAATTGATGACTTATTCGATCAGCTATATGGAGCACAATACTGATCCAAGGTGGATCTACGGTTGGGATATTGCCAAGTAAGGGTGAAGAAGGAGGATATCTCCAAGACTTCTTTTTTGTACAAGGTACTTGCATTATGAGTTCAAAGTTATGCCATTTAGACTCACTAATGCTCTATTAATCTTCATGGACTTGATGAATAGAGTATTTAGATATTACCTCAAAAAATGTGTGGTATTTTTTATTGACGATATTCTAATATACTCTAAACCTAAGGAGTAGCATGAGAAGCATATAAGCATTGTGTTAAAGACCTTAATAAAGGATAATCTCTATGAAAAGTATACCAAGTGTGAGTTCTGGATGAAGAAATTCTCATTTATGGGACATATCATCATGAGAAATGGGATATCTATGGATCCTTCCAAGAAAAAGGAAATTAAGGGATTTACAAGGACAATATCTATGAAAAATATATGTATCTTCCTTGGGTTAGCAAGATATTATCACTTATTTGTGAGAAATTTATCATTATTTTCAAACCCTCTTACCAAGATAACTTGTAAGGGAGTAAATTTTTCTTGGAATGATGAATGTGAAGAAAGCTCCATGGAGTTTAAAAGAGGCTTATCACTACCCCTATGCTCACACTACCCACAAGTGGGGATCTTTTTTTAATCTTCAACAATGCTTCAAATAAGGGATTGGGATGTGTGTTGATGAAAAATAAAAATTCCATTTCCTACACCTCATGGTAGTTGAAAAATCATGATAAAAAACTATCCCATACATGATCTAGAGTTATCAGCTATGATCTTTATATTGAAAATCTGTTGGCATTATCTATTTGGGGAGAAGTATTAAATATATACGGATCACAAAAGTCTCAAATATATATTCACACAGAAAGAGATGAGTATGCGCTAACAAAGATGGTTAGATCTCATCAAGGATTAGGACTGCTCAATCCACTACCATCCTAGGAAAGAGAACAAGGTGGAAGATGATCAAAGTATAAAGGACCTGGTAATTCTATCATTGATGAGAATTGAAAAGGATCCAATCTTCTTTGATTTAATAAAGATGGACATGGGAATCATAAAGAAGGGAACATCATCAATCCTTTCACAAATGATTTCTCAGCCATATCTTTTGGAAAGGTTAAAGGATGATCAAAAAGATGATGAGGGAATTCATAAGAAATTAGAAACTATCAGAAAAGAGAAATCCTCAGAGTTCAATGTTAATGAAGAAGTAATTGTGAGATTTGGGTTGAGACTATGTGTTCTATCAAATCCTAAGTTAAAGAAAGAACTTTTGAATGATGCACATGATTTTAATTTCTCCATTCACCCAGGAAACACAAAAATGTATCGAGATCTCTTGGAGAACTAATGTTGGCATAAAATGAAGAAGAAGATCTATGAATATACATAAAAGTGCCTGGTATTTCATCAAGTAAAGGCTGAGAGGCATAATTATAAGGGGATTATGAAATAATTAACCATACCAATGTGGAAATGGTAAAACATCACCATGTACTTTGTCACTTGACTTCAGAATACATCCAAAGGAAACAAGTCTATCTGGGTTATTATGAATCGTGTTACAAATATTGCACACTTCATTACAATTCAAGAGGATTTCTCACTAGATCAACTGGAATGGATATACATCAGAGAAGTGGTAAGGCTGCATAGAGTACCACTATATATTGTGTCTTATTGAGATCCAAGATTCACCTCTAAGTTTTGGAAACGTCTCTAGGATACTCTAAATAATATGCTAAATTTCAATATGTATTATCACCCTAAAACCAATGTCCAGTTTGAGTAGACTATCCAAACACTTAAGTAAATTTTAAGAGCTTTCTCAATGGATTTCAAAGGTGTATGGGACCAACATATTCCTTTTATGGAGTTCTCTTACAAAAAAAATTTCCAATAGAGCATCCAAATAGCCCCTTATGAATCCATTTATGGGAGGAACTGTAGAACACCTAAATATTGGGATGATGTTGGGGATTGAAAACTTCTAGGTCCAAAAATGGTCAAAGAAATAGTGGAGAAGGTTAAGACCATCCAGCAGCACATCAAAGCTACTTAGAGTCGAAAAAAGAGCTATGCTGACAATCTTCTATGTGACCTAGAGTTTGATGTTGGATACATGGTATTACTCCTCATATATCTATGGAAGAGAGTGATGATATTTAGGAAGAAGGTAAATCTTATTCCAAGGTACATTGTCTCTTTTGAGATCCATGATCGTATCAGAGCAGTTTCATATCGACTAGCACTCACACCGAACCTATCTCAATTACATGATGTATTCCATGTATCCCTTTTAAGAAATTACATACTAGACCCATCACATGTACTAAATCAATAGGTGTTACCATTGGATAATTACCTTTCCTATGAAGAGCAATCGATGAAGATCTTAGATCGTAGAGAAAAAGTTCTATGAACTAAGACAATGCCCCTCGTCAAAGTGTTGTGGCGAAACCACAAGTTTGAAGAAGCAATATGGGAACTAGAGGAGGTGATGAAGCATAGTTACCCCCATCTATTTTAGTTTTTAAAAAGTAAATTTTGAGGGTGAAATTTATTAAAGGGGGAAGGTTGTAATGACCCAAACTATTATGAATAAAATTCCTCTTTTTTTATTTAATTAAATGTTTTATGGATATAGAAGACACATGAACTTATTCTGTTTATTATATCCTATTGGATTTAAATTTCCATTAAGTATCATTATCGTTGATAATATGATCATTGAATAGTGATCACATGACTAGTATAAATAAATGTTTTTAACAAATCCTTTTGGCACAGTCAAAGGAAGTGATTGCCTCAATTAATAGGATTGTTCCCTATAAAGCCTATTTATCAGAGATTTTGAGGGAGATTGAATTTTTTTGATTTTCCCTAGACCAATCCCAAGCCAATATCCAATAACATAAACATGAGCAAAACTTTTTACGAGAGAAGTTCAATCTTATCGAGATCACGACCCAAACCATGTTCACCGAACGACCCCATGAAACCCCCATCATCACACACCTTACTCTTAGGGAATATACTGGTGTAATAAAGGTATATGTAATAAGACCCTATAATTATGATTATGTGCATTATTTTTGTATAGAATAATTAATATACTTTTATTCTATTATTGTTACTTTGTAAATTATTTTTAAAGCACAAATAGTATTTTTGGTTAATACTCAAATTCAATTAAGAAATCTATTTTTAATGAAGTAATTAATTTTTCAAATAAATAATATTCTAATAAAATATTATTATTAAATTAGTTTTATTAAATATAAATGATCATATAATTTTTATGAAGTCACAATTAATTTTTATTAAGGCTTAAAAACTATTTGTATCAAAAAACATCAATTTTCAAAAAATGTCAGTTTTTAATTTAAAAGTAAAAATTCACATATTTAGAAAATTATTTAGATAAAATTAATTTTATTTTTGGAATCATGAATTTGAAATTATCTAAAGGTTAATTTTTAATAATTTTTTGAGACAATCGAATTTTTGGGTAAAAATTAAATACCGTATAAATATATTGTGTGTTTTATGATATCATAATGGCCAAATAATGATGTAATAAATAGTATAAAATGGATATTATTCCAAATATATGTTTTTCCTTTAAAATAATTTAATTTTATGTTTATTTTATTTATTTTATAAATCCTTAGTGAATACTCTAAAACATATAATATATTTTAAGATTTTAAAATCATTTCCTTGAAAGTATGACTCTCCTCCACATAATAAAGGGAAATATTTTAATATCTTCAGCCCTTATCCTTATAAAATAATGTATACCACCACTCCCCTTTTCAGAAACCATGGGAAAAATATATGGGATGGTTTGTGGTTTTGAATATTTTATTATGAGGTGTCCAAAACCAAAATAATAAATAAATCTTCCTCCTTTCCTATTAAACCCACCCAAGATTCCATTTCCCTTTACTCAAACTCTTTTAAGATCGACCACCCTATTACCCTTACTCACTATAGTATTTCCAAGGTGCCCCAAGCTTCTAAGAAAGCCCCCCCAAGCCTTTGGAGTTACACATACAAGTAAGGGATCTTCCGCTCTCTTCTTTTATCAAGCACTCCTTTTATAAATTTGTATTTTTAATTTCAATTGGTTATATTTTCATCCTTTTATAATTAATTCCCTGATATCCATTTTATATTATTTTAATTATGTATCATTTATTCCCCGTCATTTTTACCCTTACCTAAGTCGTTACTTTTCCGAAATTCCTTAAGAAATTTCTCTCTTCTCATTTCCATTCAAGCACTTCTATTATATTATGCATCTTAAATTTCATTTAATATGTTGGGATATTATGTTTCATAATCCCCTTACTGTCCATTTCATATATAAATGATTATATAATCCTTTCTCTCTCATCAACCCATTTTATTAATTTCCATATGAGGTCGTTATGGTGTCGAAATTACACTGTGACTTTCCATGCTGAAATCATCATATAGTGAATACCATACTCATTACTATATCAAGGGTATTCACATTTATACACATATAATTATTTATTTAGGACTTACATGTATTTATTACACATTATTTGAACATGGAATAAATGATTATGTTGAATTAATCCATGTTATATGATATATGTGGCACACTTAAGCATGAGATTGAAATGATTATGAAGGATGTGCCCTGATAGCACTCCAATGAATTGGGTAATGTTTAGTATCATGATAAATATTGTTGGGAAAGGTTTTTACCTGATTCCTTTATGGGACTTTTTTCCACCATATTTGGATAGGGGTTTTCCTGATTCCTTTTTATTTATGATGTAGTGTTTTAATTTGTTTCCACATTTCCATGTTATGATTATCATGTTATATCATGCATTTATATTCATGTTCCTTCATGACTCATTGATAAGCCTTGTCTAACATGTATTATTATCCTCATTTTATTCCATTTTTTATTCCCTTACTGGGATTTATAGCTCACCATTTTCTTATGTATGTCATGAGGTTATCCCATGTAGTGTTAAGTACGAAGTAATGTTGTGGTCATGTAAAATAATTTTTCAATAAAGATGTTGTATTTTATGTTTCAAGTTGTTATTTAATGTTCTTAAGCCCCAAAGACACTAGACCTCTTGATCTTCTAAGTTTTATTAAGTGTAATTTATGTAATAAATCATGTTTAAATATTAAATAAATAGAAAGGTTGTTATAGTTCAAGATCTATATTTCACTCAAAAATGAATCTGATTTGTTTTTCCTCACGCCGCTTAGTTATTTAGGTAGGGAATCATCCCAACCATATCATATATGACTCTTAAATGATTGTTTTGGATTTGGTTTCCTATAACCAACTACTTTTTTATTTCAATTACCTATATATTCAAATACTTTAAATTGAAAAATACATTATCATGTATTGATTATTATTCTTTATAAAATTAATGTGATAATGTTATAGGGTATTTATCACATTTAAAGGTGATTGCAGTTCCCCATTATGATGATAATATTGAAGTGTTATCATGGTATTCTTAAAATTATGTTCTATGGTCAGGATAACATTCTATGATGGAACACATAGTATGTTGATTGTAACGTGTGTGTACTCGTAAGGGAATGAGACTTCATCTCATTAATTTAATTGTTGGTAATCTCGAAGATAGGATATTATAAAGATAGACCCACCTATAGGAATTCCACATGTTTACATGTCATTGGATATTCCTATATGCGAACATGTGTAAGCATCCTTATACTTGGTATTATTATTAATGCATATCATGAGTTAGGTACTTTTCTATAATTCTCAAAATTGTGACAACCTATGTTTTTATAAAATTAGGTTGAATTGGGTACATCACAAGTGATATATCATTAATGAATAAGTAAATATAGGATTTTTTTTCCTTCCATTTAATGAGGATGATATCTTAGGCTCTTTGATTATAATGGAACTATTGAACTAAAAATACATGTCCATAATTAATTAGAAAGTTCATTTAAGATAATAAAACAAAGATAAATTGAGTATATAGGTTGATGAAACTAGTATGCAACCTTCTTGATTAATATATATCAAGATAAAGGGATTATTTTCCTCTTTGAGTGTTCATATGTGGTTGAGGTCGTTGTGACATTAGCTTATTCATTTATGGGCTTCTTTATGTGTTTTTAGATACTGATATTAGAATTTAGTAAAAATAGTCTAATTCCACTGAGGAAGAGGCCTAGAGGATCACACACTTGGTGTATCCATCGATCTCAGTTAAATACTTTTTGTTTTTAATAGTTGGAATAATTATTATTCTTAAGACTAAGAAATAATATTTATTCAATATTTATTGATTGTAAATATCCATTCACCATATTTTTATGTGATTTAAATATTAAATAAACATTTATTCGCAAGACTTTTTAATGAACTATTTATTTATATCTTGTTTTATTCACAAGGTAATAAATAATATTTATTTAGTTACATGAATATTAAATAAACTTTTATTCACAAGACCATGAATATAATATTTGTTTATTTATCAATTGAATAATATTTATTTATTATTCGAGGTTTGAAAAATGTTGAGGAAGGTGGACAGACTGAGTTAAGTTCTCAGTAATGAAAATGATAAAATCTTAAATTTCATTTCAATAAATAAGGAATTATTTATTTTATAAAATTATATTTACTTTCACAAGTTGGCACATGCCATTATATATTATATATTATTATTATTATTATAAAGGAAAATATATTACTTTTAATATTTGATTAAGGGAATATGTACAATTATCAATATTAAAAATAGTGGAGTTGGTGTCCTAAAACCAATTGGTTTGTACTTTAGATTAAAAAATATATTCAAAGAAGTGAATATTAAATATATCTTATCACATATTGATCATTATTCTTCATGACTTTAAAGTGATAATATATTATGGTGTCTTCTGCATCAAAGTAGGTCATAAAAGTTCCCCATAATGATGAGAACCTTGAGATTCTATGATGATATCTCTTAAATATTTATCATATGGTCATCATGATAAACTATGATGGGGAAAATAGTTTTCCAACTATCAAGTTCATGTGTTTTTAAGAGGATGAGTCTTCATCTCATGAAGTTTGCAGTTAGTGATCTCTAAGATAAGAGATTATGAGGAAAGACCCTCCAATAGGAATTCTATGTGTTTTCATGTTATTGGATATTTCTATCTATGATCATGTGTAATGGTCCTTATACTTTAAGATTATTATTAAAACATATCATGACTCGTATACTTAGATGTATTGATGAAACCTATGATGTGTTATTTTCATGCTAAGTAGGATATATTTGGTAGATAATGATCAATATGTTATAAATTAATAAGTCGAAGAAGGATTTATCCCTTCCATTTATAGAATTTAATATCTCATCCCTTT
The DNA here is from genome assembly GCA_963277665.1 of Viscum album. Lineage (NCBI taxonomy): Eukaryota > Viridiplantae > Streptophyta > Magnoliopsida > Santalales > Viscaceae > Viscum > Viscum album. Next base: position 73,822,773 of record OY728140.1, read on the forward strand.
GATTAGAATGAAAGCATTGAAAAAAATCATGGTCATGGTGATGTAGACATGTTCATTCTAGATAATCAAATAAATATATATCAGGAATTATAGTTAATGACACAAGTATGCAACCTTCTTGATGAAATATCGAGACAAATGGATTACATTACATAGTATATGATCATATGTGGTTGTTGATGTTGTGACATTAAATTATTCCTCTAGGGTGCTTGACCCATTACTAGATAGTAATCTTGGATTTTAGGTAAGCCTGTCTAATTCCTACATGGAAGAATATTAGTGGTATACACACTAAGTCTTTACATTGATCTAAATTAATTTCTATTTGAATTTAATTATTGGAATAGATATTATTTTAAATTATAAGGAATAATTTTATTCAGTATTTATTGATCACATAAATTAAATAAGTAATTATTTGCAAGGTAATTGTTTAATTATGTGGATATATAATATTTATTTACTTATTTATTGAATGAATGAATAATTAATTAAATATTTATTCAGGTATTTGATAAATGTCGAGGAAGATGAGCATACCAAGATGAGTCCTGATAATAAATATTAATTTTTAATATGGTAAAATAATATTTATCATTGCGTCAGTAATCGCACACCATGAGAAAATAATAATAAAATTATTATTACATGGCATGGGGTCATTTAAGGGTTCAATATATTATTAAGGACTAATGTGAAATTATATAATATTTAACCGTAACCCATAATTCTATAAATAAACCGATATGTCTATTGTTCTATAGTTGATCGAATTGTAGAATTATATTGCACAATGAAATCTAGATATCTCTCTCTCAAGATCGAAGAACATTCTAGAGTTTCTTCTCTCAATCCCAAGAGATTATCCTCCGTTATCTATATTCTCAAGAATGAGAGTGTAAGGAAAATTATTCAATCTTGAAGGAATGGTCATATTGATCAAGTAAAACACTACAAGAAGATTGATTTTCTGCACTAGTACCCATAAATCCATCATCATCATTTGAAGATCAAAGGAGCATGTGTGGATCACTGCTAGAGAGGTTCTAAACTTGGATCCTACAAGCGCAAAGATGGTAAATAGAAAGGGTTTAGGATGATCAACATCTTCATATAATAAAGATCTCAATAATGAGGTAATATTTCTTCCTATCCATTTTAATAAATTATAAATTTAACATGAAATATCCTCTTGGTTTTGTCATTTCCGTCAAGTTTCATCAGAAAATTTCCATTGGTCATGGATCCCACATCATGTACATCATGAAATATCCAATGAATTTGAAAATGTTTTAGTTAGTTTCAGTCCTGATAAGAACTTCTACTATGCTCATAACCTTCAAATAGTATTAGAGTAGTCATGTTCAAATTTATAATTATTTATTTGATTATTGATTATTATGCATTTAAAAGCTAATTTTTATTTCAAGTTTTAATTTGTTCTTAATACTCCATTGAGATCTATTATTCACCCTATTTGTTTCTCAGACACATAACTAATATTGTTTAAAAATTAATGAATAAAACATTTCAAGAACTCATCCATAGTTTCCAAGAAATGTGGATGGATAACACAGGGTTACACAGTGTGTAATCCTTATTCTAATGTTGTGAAAACTTGTTCACTACACCAAGACACCGGTGTAGACTCTGGGTCATTATGTAATGAATACAAACCATGTGAATTGAAGACACCATGTGTAGACTATCCAGTGTGGCACATGGTTTTATCAAACTACACACCATATATATTTTCTATACATTATGCATTCCATGTTTTTTTCATCCGAAAACATAATGTCAAGATGCATCATGTAATTAATACACCAAGTTTATTTAATACATGAAAAGTATAGGCTTGAATCCATGAAACATGAAGTGAATTTCATGTATCCTTATTACACACTGTGTGCCTCATAAATGTATTTGGGAAGTACACACTGATTCCATGGTCATGTACTGCAAACATCTAGTGAAGAAAATTATACGCTGTGTTTCTAGCCTACACATGCCATGTACTTTACCTATTTATCAAAAAAAATATTAAATGAAATTAATCACTCCATTGAACCTCATCTATGAATAATTTAATTGGTAGTACATTTTAGTTGTTAGGATTTATATTATATTAAATTCTTAATTAATTCTATGTAATATTTTAAACTATAAGTCATGTATAGTCATTATATATTAAAAACTCGGTGTGTATTAAATTGTACAAGAAATGTAATTTTCATGTGTCTCATGTGTCGTTAATTCGACAGTACATACCATGAAATTACTATACATGTAATGTATATAATATGTCATGTGAGTGTATTGTATACAATAAGGACCATACTAGGTATTTTATATAGGTACTTATCGAGATACTTCCAAGTACAAAGCAGTGTTCTATTTTTATTAAATTTTAAATAAAATTATTTTATTTATTTTATTTAAAATCATAGTGGATGGGAATATCCAGAATGATCGCATGGAATAATATAAAAATAATTCATTGATTAATAAGATAATATATTGGATTAATATGTGTATGTTTTATCATATCAAAGAAAAAATTTAAATGAAAGATCGTCATATATTTTAAGTGAGTAATCATTACATGTGTATGGACAATCATGAGCATTATTAAGACCTATGTATGTGTTTTTTTTATTTAATTTAATTTCATGAGTTTGCAATTATTTATTATTAAATTAAATGTGATGGTCTGCAAGTTATCCCTCCCTCCTTTATTATATAGGACCCGTGTGTCCAAGATTATTTTATGTAATTCCTCTTAACTAATCCTTAGTTCCCCTAACTAACATGTGAGTTATAAAATATATGTAATAAAATGAGTATTTAAAGGTGCATGGAGTTAGTTCAAGGTGGAGTTAAGGTGAAGGTTGTTCAAGATGGAACTGAGGTGAAACAAACTTGGGCAGTACATTGGTGGATGGGTAGGATGTTGCAACTCATGCCAAGACTGACACAAGTAATTTTCCCTTAGGTTCATAGGTTGGTTTATTATCCACTCAAAAAATCAACCATTAAATAAAGCTCACAATTGTGTCATTTATTTATTTTATTTCTATTTTATACATGATTTATTTTATGGATGCAAGAACGTGATCACATAAATAAATTGAATAATATACAAAGATGGAATTAAAATAAATGGATTCTGCATAATTTTTTTTATAAAAACATGGTTAATCTATAAATTAAAATATACTTAATAATAATAATACATTTCAAGGATAAAACAAAAAAAGTTTATGAAAATAAATAAAATCCTTCAACTTAATATTAAATCAGACTAAGCCTTCCATTACATGATTATGAATGAAACCATATAACTAAGAGTATATTCAACCCTTTTTGGGACAATTAATTTTATCAAGGAGTTCTTAGGAATGTTTTGGGTTTACTTAACAACTTTACATAAAGAGGAGTATAACTTTCTAGAATTTATATAACTTGGAGGAAAGTGTTGAGGAAACTCAAGTGAAGGTTTCTAGATTTGGGATTCCACTCAATAGATCAAGGAGCTAAAATCCTACAGTTGAAAAATAATTTCCTAACTAAATACCTTCAAGTAATTGAATAATCCCTTGCTTGGTTTATGATAATGGGGATATGGATCCATGCCACTAGAATTTCCATGAAACTAGACATTTCGAGTCCAATTGTGAGGGATTTTAGGACTTGATAAAATAGTAGAAGACATATAATTAAATTTATTCTATCTCGCTCTTGATAATAAATTAAAGTACTAATAATTTATTCTAAATTATTGTATAATCAAATGGAAAGTTCAACAACTAAAACATTATCCTAACAAACTATCCTGGATAAAGATAATATCCTTACCGGCACAAATGTCCTAGAATGATACGGGTTCTTGCACATTGTACTACACCAGGACTATAGGTTATATGTGTTGGAGTCCCCAATTCCTGATCCTCCCATTGAAGAGGCGAGTAAGGAATAGTTACTTATCTACAAGAAACACTTAGATGATGTGATAGATATTCGGTGTTTAATGATATATTCCATGTTTAGTAAACTGCAAAAATATCATGAGACCATGGATTCATATGTAATACTCAATCATCTTCGTGATTTTTATTAAGAGAGAGAAATATAAGAATGGTTTGATATCTCAAGGAACACTTCATGTGAAGGCTTGGATAAGGCACACCAACTGGACCTCAAGTAGATAAAATGATTAACTACATCGAGCATATTGAAATTATAGGTTTTAAACTACCTAATGAATTGAGAATTAATATCATTATCACTACACTTCCTCAGATTTTCTCTAACTTTGTTTTGAAGTTCTACATGAATAATATAGAGAGGTCACTCCCAGATCTTCTCACTTTAATTTACCAGACTGATAAGGATATAAAGCTTGAAAAGTATTTTGTACTTATGGTGAATAAGAGTAAATTCAAGGAAAACAAAACCAAGACTAATTCTAGGTATTAGGATTCTATACACCACCCTTACAAGAAGATAAATATCAAAGGGAAAGTGAGGGAGTCGAATTTTTTCTATTTTTGAAGTGGAATGAAAGGCCACTGGATGAAAAACTATACAATGGGAAGGAAGCAAGGAAGTGCTTTAAATTTCTATTAATTGGGTATTATATATTGCATGTGGTTCTCAAATTTTTATACAAATGTAATAGCCTAATATATTTCAAAAAAAATCACATGTTTAGGTGGATTTTGCAGGCTTTAAATGAAGATAAATTGGTAGTACTGTACATTGGAAACTACCACCTCAAATTGCTGATGGAAATGATCTTGTTTATTCATAATTTTTATAATGTGTTGTGAATTACCAAAAACATTATTTATTTATCTAAATTAGATATGGAAGAATTTATTTTCAAGTTTGTAAATGAAATTTGCTCCATTTATCAAGAAAGAATTATTTATGGTAAGTCACATTTACATAATGTTCTTTATGTGTTAGATTATGAGAACCAAGTTTTCTAAATAGATAAAAAAAATATAATTTTCATGACTTATACCACACCTTTCTAAGGAATCACTGCTTATGTCATGTAAATGAGAAACAATTTACTAAGTTACATCAATATGGTTATTTAGATTCATTCAAACTAAAACCACTTGGTATTTTTCAAGCATGATTACAAGGTAAAATGACCAAATCTCTATTCGGTGGAAAGGTGAAAGGGACCTAGATCTTTTAGATTTGGTTTACACCAATGTTTGTGAACCATTCCTAGTTGAATCAATGGGTGGATACTCATACTTCATAAAGTTTACTAATAATTTTAGTATGTATGGATATATCTACTTAATGGGGTACAAGTGGGGATCATTTGAGAAATGAAAAGAATTCAAGAATGAGTTTGAGAACCAACTTGGTAAGAAGATTAAGAAACTCCACCTAGACCATGGTGTAGAATATCTTAATAAAAAATTATTTGACTATTTATAAGAGTATGATATTTTATCCCAAATCACTCCTCCTTATACACCCTAGCTGAATGGTGTAAGTGAAAGGAGTAACCACGCCTTATTGGAAATGTTGAGGTCAATGATGGGTCATGAAAAACTTTCACTGTCATTATAGGTATATTTATTATAGATAGTAGTGCACATACTAAACTGAGAACCAAATAAAGAATCAGATGTAATACCATACCAATTATGGATTGTAAAGAAACACATGTTTTTAACTTGCATGTGTGAGGATAAAAAGTGTTTTTTAAGGCATCGTCATGCAAAAAACTTTCAACCTAAGGCACAAAGTGTATCTTTATAGGATACCTCAAGAAAACAAGGGGTTATTGTAATAACCTGGGTTTTTTTAAATGATATTTTTTTCTTGGGAAAATGTGTTTTATATTATATTATACACAACAAAACCATATCTATTTAATAATGATCAATGTATTAGTAATCTAAGAAACCAATTAAAATGTAAAAAATTACAACTGGACAAAAAATATAAAATACAAAATACAAAATGGTAAAATATGTATCACTCCAATCCATTATAATCATCGCCCCCATAGCCAAAACTACAGAAATAAAAAAAATATTATAAAACCAATCAAAATATTATAAAATTAAAATATATAACCTTGGTAGGAATTTTAGTAAATATTGAATGAAATAATTAATTGGTATTTATAGAGTATAAATGGAAATGTGACCACCAAAATTTGACCATTTTAGGACCATTGGTCATATATGATTATTGGTCAATATAACCATTGTACAATTTGAGCATAGGGAACCATACCCAATAGTAATAATTTTAATGTTATAATTAGTGTTTATAAGCAGTAATGACAAAATATAATTAAATGTATAAAGGAGGAGTAATGGTCTCAACTAGTAAAGTCATGCCTTATGAAGCCCATTTGTCAGAACTTGGGAGGGAGGTACCATCACTGGGGTTCACCCTTGACCAAGACCAGGACAAGCTTCAACAAGTGAAGATAGAATGAAATCTCTTATGGTATAAGTTCAAGTTAGTGGAAATTACCACTAGGTCAATGTTAGCCAAGCTGCCACATAAATCTATCATCATTGCACACCTTACCCTTAGGTTGTACATGGGTGTTATAAGGGGTTATGTGTCTAGGAATTAGTTACTTAAAGTGTAATTCCTTTTTATAAATAAATTTTTTATTCCATAAATTCCATTTTAATAATATTTTTTCTTAATAAAATATATGTTTAATTAAGACAAATTTGATAAATTGATTTTTCAGACACAAATTGTAGTTTTTAGAAAAGATATAATTTTTTATAATAAACTAATTCATTCCGAAAAATATTTATTTTAATGAGATATTATGTTAAAAACACTATTATTTAAATAGAAATGATAAAATAATTTTATTGTTTTTATGAAATTTTAAGTGTCAAAAATTTGACTATGCCTCATAACCTACTATTTTTTTAATAAATAAGTATTTTTATATTAAAAAGTTAAAATTATCATATTTATAAAATTATTCTACTAAAATAAATATAATTTTTTAAATAATCACATTAAAATTAGGTTAGGGTGAATTTATGAGAATTTTCTAAAATACTTTATTTTTCTGTGAATAGTAAAAATATAGTTTGAGTTTTTTGATATATTTAATAAATTCATAATTATTTCTTAATTATTTAATAATTAATTAATCATAATTCACGACCTAAAATATGTTATTTTATTAATATAAAGTATTTTAATAGATTTTAATTAATTTCCAAACCTATAAATGACTTTCCAAAGTCAAAAATGGAAACTTTAACTTTAAAAACATTACTTTATGAAAACTTTACTTTTCTATGCTAAAAGAAGTAATAAAAATGATGTTTAGTTCTAGTGTATTAAAATAACATAAAATTTCTCCCAAATTTCCAAAATCATGTTTAATCCAATGGTTTTTCATTTTCCATAACCTAGATTTCCAAGGCCTGTATTTAGAAATTATTAAACAATCCTCCACTTTTTCTATAAATACCCACCCATTTATCCATTTCCTTTCACTCTCAATCTGTCCTCAATGAATTTATAGTTTTTATTCCTCCCAATTAGTCCCCCCAATGTTTCCCCCCCCCCCAATTTTCCATTCCTCAATATTTAGAAGTAACTCTTCAAGGTAAGGGAATTATCATTCATTTCTCTTCAATTCAAAAACCTCTTTTTATATATATTATAAATGTTATGTTTACTCTATTTTATTACCATTTTTATCATACCCTTAATTCCAAATTATGTTTTATCGATGTTATACCCATTTCCCCTCTCATTTCACCCTTTTCTAAAACCACATTTTACATCCATCATATTGCCGAACCTTTTTCTTAAATTTTTCTTTCTACTTAATAAATTCTCTTTTATTCTATTTTTTTGAATACCCAACCCCATTTATTTTAAAACATTATTCACCTAGATGTAAAAAATATTTATTTTATTTGGTTATTTACACATAATAAACTCACATTCCCTTTTCATGAGCTAAAAATGACGTAAAGATCATGCTTTTAATCAATTTTGAAATGCCATGATTTTGATAATAAATTAATTATTTATTTTACATGGGATATTAATGAAATGATTGATTATGATATATTTGTATCACCTTAATTAATAAATATAAATGTTTTTCCCTAATAGTTCTCCAATTCTTTGGGTAAAGAATTTAATCTCTAGAGATGAAATGTTTTATGATACCTTGGTGAATAACCTTGGTAATTTTCATTTATGACACCTTGGTGACAATGATTAGTGATATGATTATGAATGTATCATTTAAATTTTGTAGCCACATTTACATGTTATGATTCAGGTTATTTTTATTATTATATACCTCATATTATCTTTCTCATGCCATAATTATGTCCCTCATGTTCTTATTTGTATTCCTCACGATCTCATGTAAATTGTTTCCCTTACTAGTCCTCATGCTCACCCCTTTCTTTTGATGTATATACCTAGTTTATGATATGTAGTAAATGTAAATTATTATTAACCCATGAATAATCCTTTTATGTTCATTAGAATAATTTTTTAATTTTTCATGTATTATGTACCTTATTTCCAAGAAACTAAACTTTAGAAGATCCACTATTTATACCACATAATGAAAAGTTATGTAATAAAAAAGGTGGAATGCCATAGATATTACCTATACGACCCCTCAAATCAACAGTTAATAGTGGAAAGATATTTCATGTTCCTTGAGATGGGGCGTATAAAAGCAAGATAGACTTTGATGAAGTCCAAAATCAGGATACACAGAAGTTGGTACAGGAACAAGATCCAAAAATCCCCATAGAAGAAACTATTCCATAGTACAATAGAGGTTAAAGAACCTAAAATATATAGTTTTCTAGACACAGAGTATGGTGACTCATTATTAGTTGATAAGAATGATCCTCTAATCTATAAGGAAGCATTGAGTGGAATATATTTTTCTAAATGGAAAGAAGTAACGAATTTTGAAATAGATTCCATGTACCAAAACCAAGCCTAGATTTTAGTGGATCCTCTTGTTGATGTAAAGAATGTTGGTTCCAAATAGGTATTCAAGAAGAAATTGGACATGGATAGTCAATTTATTACCTATAAATCATGACTGGTTGTGAAAGGGTACGAAAAACATCAAGGCATAAACTAAAAAAAACGTTTCACCAGTCTCCACACTTAAATAAATCAGAATTATAATTTCCATGGTAGCATACCATGACTTTGAGATTTGGAAGATGGATGTCAAAATAGACTTCTTTAACAGGAACCTTTAGGAAGATTTCTATATGACACAACCATAAGGGTTTGTGACTCTAGGTAATTTTAATAAAGAATGAAATTTATAGAGAATCATATATGAATTAAAGTTAGAATCCATGTAATGGAACATTAATTTTGATGAATCCATAATAGAATTTGGTTTCATAAGAAATGAATGTGATCCTTATGTCAATAAAATTTTTAGTGAGAGTATGTTTATTTTACTAATAGTATATTTCGATGACATTTTACTTATTGGAAATGAGATACCAGTATTACAGGTTGTTAATACATGGTTAAATATATGCTTCTCCATAAAATACTTAGGAGAAGTATCATATGATCTTGGTATAAATATCCATCATGATAGATCCAAGATATGCTCGGTCTAAGTTAGGGTACATATATTAACAAGATACTAAGGAGATTCAGTATAAAATAGTCTAAGATAATATTTTTTCCTACATCACATGGTATTCATATTTCTAAGAAAATGTATCCTCAATAACATGAGGAGAGATAGAGGATGGAATGGATTCCATATGCATCAGTAATTGGGATAGTCATGTATGTTATATTGTGTACCAAGATAGATGTTTCATATTCCTTATGTGAAATAGGCAGATCCAGGATACCATCATTGGATGGATATAAATAATTTCTTTAATTATATTAGATGAACTAAGGATATGTTCCTAGTATATAGAGGAGATAAGGGAATAGTCATCAGGGGATATGCAGATGCTTGTTTCTAAATAGATAAAGACAATCTGAAGTTGCATTCGGGAGATGTCTTCACCATCAATAAAAGAGTCGTGAAATAGAAGAGATCAAATAAAGCAGTGGTTATTGATTCTAAGATGTAGTAAAATTATATTGAGGATTTCAATGCAGCTAAAGAAATGGTATGGATACAAGATTTCATCCAAGAGTTGGATGTGGTGCCTAGTAGTAAAGACCCTATTATAGTTTACTGTGATAATACTATAGTAGTTACTCTCACTAAAGAACCAAGTTCTCATCAGCAGATGAATCACATACTTTTAACGTATCATATCTTGAGGGATTGTTATCAAAGATGTGAAGTTACAATGAGAAACATTTCCACCGAAAAAAACATGGAAGATCCCTTAATAAAACCCCTATCTTAATAGAAACATGATCTTCATGTGAGATCTAGCGTACTAAAAGTCATTAGCAGTTGGCTCTAGGCTAACTAGGATTTTTTTGGAGTTGATTTTCTAAAACCAACTAGTTTATACTTTATATTAATTAATATAATAAAATAAGTTAATATTAAATATATCTTATCACATATTTATGGTTATTCTATATAAATTTAATGTGATAATTTCCTAGGGTATCTGTCGCATCAAAATAGGTCATAGAAGTTCCCCTCTATGATGAGAACCTTGAGGTGTTATGATGATATCTCTTAAATATTTTTCATGTGGTTATCATGAAGAACTATGATAGGGAATATAGTTTTTCAACTATCGAGTGTGATTACTTGTAAGAGGAGGAGGATTCATCTCATAAAGTTCTCACTTTGTGATCTTAAAGATGGGAGATTATGAGGACGGTCCTACCAATAAGAATTATACATGTTTACATGTTATTGAATATTTCTATCTACAAGCACATGTAATGATCCTTAAACATTAAGATTTTATTAATACATATTATGAATCATGTACTTAGATGTATTGACAAACCCTGTGATTCATTATGTTCATGCTAAATAGGATTTGTTGGGTATGTCATGATTGGCATGTTATTAATGAATAAGTTGAGGAAGGATTTTCCCATTCTATTTATAGAAGATAATATTTCATCCTTTTGATTGTAATGGAGCCTTTGAAATATATTCCATGTCCATGTTGATGTATACATGTTCATTCTAGGTAATCAAGGAAAGATATATCAATCATTAAGGTTAATGACATAAGTATGAAACATAGTTATAAGATATAAAGAGAAAAGGATTATATTACACAGTATGCACTCAGATGTGGTTTTAGACATTATGACATTAACTTCTTACTCATGGGTTTCTTGACCCACTACTAGACAGTAATTTTGGACTTTAAGAAATATCACCTAATGCCAACAAGGAAGAATCCTATAGGGTAAAACATTAAGTGTTTCTATTGATCCCAATTAAATTGAATTTTAATTTAATTATTGAAATAAATATTATTCTCAAGTCCAAGGAATAATTTTATTCATGATTGATTGACCGCATAAATTAAATAAGTATTTATTCACAAGGTAATTATTTATTTACAGATATATATAATATTTATTTTCTTATTCATTGAATGGAGAAATATTTATTTGGGTATTTGATAAACACTGATGAGGATGAGTGGAACAAGATAAGGTTTGGTGATAAATATTAATTTTCAAGATAGAAAAATAATATTTATCATTTCTCTAATAATCTAACTCCATGAGAAAATAATAATAAAAAATTATTATATATCATGGGGTAATTTAAGGGTTTATTACTTTATTAAGGGTTTCTATGTAATTAAATAATATTTAAACCTATCCCATAACTCTATAAATAGACTGTTATGTCTATTTTTCTAGAGTTGATCAAATTAGATAATAGTTGTGCAAAAAAATATAGAGCTCACTCTCTCAAGATTGAAGAACACTATAGAGTTTCTTCTATCAAGATTGAGAGATTCTTATCTCTTATCCATCTTATTGAGAATGAGAGTGCAAGGAAGATTCTTCAAGCTCAAAGGAATCATCATAGTGATCAAGTTGAATACTTAAAGATCATAAATCTACTACGCTAGCACCCAAAAATCCATTGATGTTGTTTGGAGATCAAAGGATCATGTGTGGATCATCGCTAAAGGTATTATATAGTTGGATCCTATAAGTGAAATGATGGTAGACCAAAATTGTTTTGGATTATAAACATCTTTATTGAAGAAAGATCTCAAGACTGAGGTATTCTTTCTTCCTATCTATTTAAATAAATTATAAATTTAACATGAAATATCCTCTTGGTTCTAGCGTTTCAATCAAGTTTCATTAAAATATTTTTATTTCCCATGGCTCCCATGTCATTTATAGTGTGGAATATCCATTGAATATGATAATTATTGAGTCAGGATTGACCCCAATAAGTGCTTATGCTACATCCAGAACCTTCAAAAACCCTAGATCTATATATTTCCATGTTATATCATTTTGAGAGGTGGTTTTGAACAATGTTTTCTATCCCTGCAAAATTCTCTTCACATCGAAAATCTCTAGGGTTCCTCTCAAGACTGAGAGGATTATTCCACCCCCTACCTCCCTCTAAAGAGTGAGAGAATAAGAGAAACAAAATTACCAAGCCTGAGGTATTGTGTAGTTATCAAAAAAACAATAAAATATGTATAAATAGTTCATGCTAAGACCCAGTGTTCCATTAGTGTTGTTCGGAGATCAAAGAGCACATGTGTAACACCCTAAGATTTTAAAATAGAAACATCATGTTTGATAGAGTATGTGACATGAAACAATGAGAATAGAAGTGAATATAAAACCTCTAGACTTTATGATAGATTTATTTTTAAATAAATTAAATCTCTTCTATCGTTTTCAATGCACACAACATTGGGTTTGAATAAAACACAATACTCTATTAAAATATTATTATTTAAACCTAACCATTATAAATTAGACGTTAAGTTGGAGGGTATGAATAGTAATAAATAAATTATGAAATTTATATTTTTTAAAAATGTATAAAATAAATAAAATTTATATATATTTATTAGAGAAAAAATTATAACTATTTGAAAGAAAAGTAAATGTTTTTTGAAAAACTGTATTTTTCTAAAAGGTGGTTTAGTCATACTTTGCGTACATAATTTATAATTAATTTTATCACTTTTAAAAAAATTATATGGAAAAATAAACATAATTATTTAAATCTACATGTAAAAATTATCTTATGGTAAATTTTTGGGATTTTTCTGAAAAAGTTTCATTTTTTATGAATAGTGAAAAATACTGAATTTTAATGGAAAAATGCATTTTCGTTTAAATTATTCACAATATTAAATTATATTTTAAATTGTTTTTAAATTAAAATTATTAAAATTATATATCTATTAATATAATTTATTTCATTTGAATCATTTTTATATTGAATTTTGATATAAAAACTTTGTAAACTTTTGAACATTTTCTCTTTCAAAACCCATTTTCTCGTCACATCTGCGGGATTAATTTTAAATTAAAATTTTATAATTATGTGAATTTAATTTTTAAAAAATTGATTAAATATTTTGAATCATAATAATTTATATTATATAATAATTACAACTTAATTTTTTACCATAATTAATTGTAAAAACAATAAAATTATTTACCGCGATTAAGGTAAAAATGAGTTTACTATGAGGATATACTAAAAAGATAAGAGTTAAAATGACCTAAAAACCTGTATAAAATATATTTTATGGAAATATTTATACCTTATCATTTCTAATTTCTGATAATAATCCATTTTTGACCCTTTTTCATGTGAAAAATCTTGGTACGCCATTTTATTTCAAAAACTTACAAGTGTGTCACTCACCTCAGTTATAAAAGGTCACCCCCTATCCTATCTTCTTCATAACTCCACACCATTTTAGTTCATAAAATACCTACCAAAATCACTTAAAAAATTCCATTAGATCATCCTAGATTCTTTATTTTTGGAAAAAAAATCCAACCTAAGAAGTATTTTGGTGCAAACCTAAAGAGGATACCCGAAGAAGAGGTAACGTTCATTAATGAGTGTTTTTATTTTATTTCCTCCTCCACCTCATTAAATTATTATTAAAACATTATAATATAATAACCATAGTATATTAAATATACTAAGATGTTTTTATGTTAAGGTAATGACCTTAAACTATACCCACTTCCATCAAATGGGTTATGAAATCATCATTCGTGTGTACGGTGAACTACCGCTTCGTGAATCGATGTTATTAATTTTTTCATTTCCACCTTTCACGGTTGGGTATTATGATAGATATAATGTATATATATTATATTTATAACATAATTATATCTCTTGAGTAATTATATCATATATAACTTTTTAATTTCTATTTTGTAGTGGATACGATAATGTCACTCATGTGTATGGCGAACTACCGCCTTGCGAAGCGATGTGATTCATCTTTCACTAACACTTTACATGGAAGGACATAAGGATTAAGTTAATGAATATATGTTATATCCATGAAATACTTATTATATAAATGAAATATTTAACATTATAAAATGATAATATGTTACTTTATTTTTTACTCACTAAAAGATGATAATGTTGATCATGTACGTGTGCACTACCGCCATCACAAATCGATGTGACTCACTTTTCATCACCACACCACATGGATGATATATATATATATATATAAGTATATTTAAAAAATAATAATAAGGTATTTATAATATTATGACCATTATTTAAATATAAAATATAACTTTCCTCTATTCCATAATGATCTTTGAAAAATAGAAATTTTACTCATGCGTACGTATGATCTACCGTCTTCATGATCGTAACATACTTCATTTCTCAAAACCATATTTAATGATTTGTATTAAAGTTATATTTGATGTATAAATATGATAATTATTTCATAATTATTATTTTTTATATGATGTGACTATATAATATTCACAAGAACCTAAACTTTCATGACAAAGCACGAATGAGAAAACAAGGCAATTAACACCCGAAACAATGAAAATAATGAAAGATTATTAACAAACGGGTGATAAGATGTTATAAATGATCATATATGATATTATAAAAATTAATATGACTTTTTTATAAGTTAATAACATGTTTAAAACCAATATATAGGATTTTAAATCACATTCAACTAAAAAAAGCATAAGGTAAGGGACTTCATCTCAATTTCCCTTCGTTGAGGCATATTGTAATGTTATGCTCCTAATTTCTTTTATATGGTGTATATACGGCCCCTTTAACATTTAATATCATTATTCATTCATAATTAATGGTATTTTAAGTTTAAATTTGATTTATTTCATCTAAGGGTATTTGAATTGAAAATTACCAAGTGGTAAAAGTTATTATACGATCTCACTTTCTCATATGATTGTTAACTTTATATTGAAACAATCACTTTATTGTGATCATTTTTCATTGTAAATTATATTTATATTAAATATAATATTATTTTATAATGTATATGATTATTTCCTAAACTGTATACCATTTTTACATATATATTTTACTTGATAATTATTTTATTAACTAGGTAAATATTGATAAATTTGTATCATTTACTCAATACAAATTTTTGATGATAGGGAATATTTATTCATGAATTAAATTGATTATTTGATATATGATGAATGTTTTGGATATATAGATATGGGTGGGTCCCGGTTATAGATAGCCCCATGATGCATCGGTGGGTCTCATGATACGCGTGGGCCCCGTATTGATTATGTCTTATCTTCTCATGATAGTAAAGTTTTTTAAATGGAATGTGTGTTCAGTTATTTACCTTTCTGTGTTGATTGTGCTTATTTATTACTAGATTACATTATAATCTTACCCTTATTGAGCATCTAAGTTCACCCCTTTCTTATGTTTTATTTTTCCTAGGATACAGGGAATTATTTTCTGATTGAAATGTAGGGAAACACTAAGGGGAATAATGGAATTATCAAAGAAAATTATTTGTGTATTTTATATTTTGAAATGTAATTTGAAATTCAAGTATGTATCTTTTTTAACAATACTACTAAAATATTCAGTCCTTTGGGATTTTACCCTTTTTTCTATGTCAATGTAATAAAGCCGAAATCGGCTCTAGGTTACTGGGGTCGGGGTCATTATAGTTGGTATTAGAGGAAGTTCAGTAGAAACCTTGGGAACTAGATTTATAAAAACATATATTAGGGAATATAACCCTATGATATAATTTGATTATAAGTATATAAGAGTATCCTAAATTTTTGGTAATGAATAGATTATTTTATTTTTCTTAAAAAATTCATCCCTTTATAGATAGTATAAGTGGACATGGTTTTGGAACAAATGTACCTAGGGGTAATAACTCTAAAAAAAGTGCATTGGGCTTGACTTTATCATTACCCGGTGCACAAAAATCAGCCTTATTTTACACCTATTTTGACACTCCTGGGGGATATGCTTAGAATAATTCACATTTTTTTATAAACAATTATGAAAGATTTGAAAATAAATATATACCCAAAGAAATCTTGTTTAAGATTATAAGATTAGATATGTATAATTTTTTTCCATTTATGTTAAGTATTTCACTAGTTTTGAGATTATACATTATTTTTCATAATGATATGATCTATTCTAGTTCATTCTATCATTTAGAAATTATGCCTAGAAGAAGGAATGGGAACCAGATCATTTCATGTAATCTAAAGTGTAAGAACGGTCATTTTTTCATGGTCTTAAGCCAATCTTTTGAAGGAAACTAGTCTCCCAAACATTGTCATCATTTGATTATATAATATCATATTCTAAAAATACATAGAAGTAATTCTCTAAGTATTATGGATTCAAAGGTAATCAAGAGAAGAAGATAAATACATAAAAAATGTGGATAAAGGGGATAATGGAAAGAGGTATTTTTCAACATGTGATACTTGTGGAAGGAAACACCTTGGTGCATGCTTAAAATGAAAATGAGTTTACTTCATGTATATGGAAAAGGGTCACCATGCTCATGAATCTAAGGGAAAGAAAAAAGTTTCCAATTTACAATGATTAAACTGTAAGGATATGGGTCACTATGCAAACAAATTCCCCAAGCATCAACATAATATACCTAATGGATCATGGTCAAGCTTATGTTATTACTACAGATGAAGAGGAATGATTAATATGCTTGTGTTTGGATTCAATAATTATTTCATTTGATTATTTTATCAATTATATCCTAGTTATAAGAATTATTAAATATATAAGTATTGTACTGCAATATTTTTTTCATTAAGGATTTGAAAGTGTGTGTTGAACGATGTTGATGACCAAGAAAAATGATTCAGTGCAAATTCAAACTTCTTGGAAAACACGTGATTGAGGAAAATATAACTATTAATATGTTCCTAATGTTGAGATAATTATATTGGGATAAATATATTATTGATATAAATAAATTAAATTGGATAATACCAACTACCTTGGAACTTATTAATGATTTGTTGACAAAGAGGTTTATTCTATCACTGATGGAGTTTACAATATTTTTGGATTTAAGTAATATATATAATAATCTATGTTTTATTTAAGGAATAAGGAAGCATGTATGTTTTCAATAAGGTTATATGGTAATTCAAGTTATTATCATGTTTCAAGAGAATACATGATGAAGGTATTCACATGTTTGGTATATGAAAATTAAGTGATACTTAATGTTGTTTGGGGGATTAATGATAATTTCATTTTGGAAATTTAGTGACCTTCTTTCTAAAGTTTTGGATCATAATCTTTTGGAAGGTTCAAAAGTTTATCCATTTATGAAACTGTTTAATTTGAAATTTGGATGAATTTTTAGATATTAATTTATTAGTTCGCTGAATGAAGATTTATGCATATTGGATAACCTATCCTAATAATTTTTTTATAATAGTAACTAGAGATCTAAGGAATGACTTTTCATTATATTATGGATCTTACAATCCATTAAAAGTGAATTGTAGTGCTTTGGGCATAAAAAAATCATTTTTGGATATTCATTTATTGGAGTAAGAGATGAATTATTAATTGATTAAAGCACAACCAAATGATTAAATTGTAATTATGAAATAGAATCATATCAAATAAGTATATTTCCTTATATTATTAGATAGTAAAATAATTCCAAAACATTAGAAAAATGATCTTAAGAAAATATTATCCCAATACCTTCATTTATGTAGAACCAATGGTCATTTAAATTATCACAAATTTATGGTTTTTTGGTATTTAACCTTCTCTGAATCACCCACTTTCTTTTTATCAATGATCTCAAACAATCTCTAAAATTATTTATACTTTTCTTCTATCTCCATGTTTTCATTTCCCACCAATGTTCTCCTACATGGAAACCAAGTAATGTGTTATTTTGGATGACCATTGTACTTTATTTATATCTTATTAAGGGGATGTTTTATTGATCCTTCTCATGATTTGGGATTTCAATAGATTTATTTTCAAATTTCAAACCCTTGATTACAGAGATCGAGTTTAAATTGTGATGATGTAAATTGTTTAAGTGGGTTAGAATGTAACACCCCGGGATTTTAAAATAGAAACATCATGTTTGATAGAATATGTGACACACAAAACCAAAGATAGAAGTGAATATAACACCCTAATACTTTATGATATATTTATTTTTAAATAAATTAAATATCTTTAATGACATGCAATTCATGTAACACTGAATTTGAACAAAGCAAAATACTCTATTAAAATATTATTATTTAAACATGACCATTATAACCTAGTTGTTAAGTTGGAATATATGAATAGTACTGAATAAATTATGAAAATTATATTTTTTACACGTGTATAAAAAAATAAAATTGATATCTATTGATTAGAGACAAAATTAGAACCATTTGAAAGAAAAATAAATATTTTCTGAAAAACTGCATTTTTATAAAAGGCGGTTTAGTCTCGCTTTGAGAAAATAATTTATAATTAATTTTTACCACTTTTAGAAAATTTATTAGATAAAATAAAGCTAATTTTTTAAATATAAATATAAAAATTATCTTAGTGTGATTTTTTTTGATTTTTCTAAAAAAATTCATTTTTTATGAATAGTGAAAAATACTGAATTTTAATTCAAAATAGATTTGTCATTTAAATAAACTATATATACTAAAAATGGGTTTATTATTCATACATTTAACTTATTTAGGCTTCAATGTCACCCAAAAACTTATTTCCTCCCTCCAAAATAGACCTCTGTCTCGCGCTTCTCCTCCTACAAAATAGTGTCTGCTACCTACCTCTAGTTTAGGGTTCTTTCTGCGACCTTCATGCTTTTTCTACCACTACCAATTTTCCTCTGTTCCTATTAGGGTTCTAAAATATCCTCATCTCCCTCCCCAACTCACCTCTCCAACCATTCCTCTACCTCCACCTCTACCTTCGATCTTCCTCCACCTCGATTTCCCCCCTCCTCCCTGACTCCTTCCATCCCCGACTCCCCCTCTCAGCACCACCTCCCTCCCTGAATCCCTCATTGGACCCTCTTGACACTGCCTCACTCCCCACCTCCTTCCCTAACACCATATCCTTCCATGTTTCACTCTACGTCGAACCATCGTGGCCCTCGCTGGCTCGAAAGCGAATGACTCCACGTTGTTCGAGATGTCAGTGGAGAGTGTTGTGAAGGTGCTCGGGGTTTCTGAAGGATCTTTGTTTGATGAAATAATTCACACCATGAAATCAATACTAGATAGTTTAAAGGATGAACAAGAAATTTTTACTCAGGTTCATTCCACTAACCATATTTCTGTTAAACTCAAATGGTCAGGCGACCTTCTTTATCCATTGATTCATTGTGAATTACCAACTATATTATTTTTCCCATTTTACATATTGAGAATCCTTTAAATTGAAATTTGGGTGTCTCAAATTATGTATTTTATCCACACAAATTGATTTTAGTTTAATTTTGTACATTATTTTCATTTACATA
The DNA here is from genome assembly GCA_963277665.1 of Viscum album. Lineage (NCBI taxonomy): Eukaryota > Viridiplantae > Streptophyta > Magnoliopsida > Santalales > Viscaceae > Viscum > Viscum album. Next base: position 73,842,767 of record OY728140.1, read on the forward strand.
ATACATGAAATGGAGATTAGATGCCAGAATTGAAGTTTTGGTTTGAGAGAACATGAAAATCAAAGCCCTCTTGTCAGAATGTTTCCGTTAAATCAGAATGATTGAGATGAAGTTTATTTAGATGAGATATTTAGGTGCAAATGGTATGTGTGCATCTTGAAGTCATCCTACTTGGACCTCCTATTATAATTCCAGATTTAATTTTGTGGACGGTGCATTGATTGCTTGAAGTTGGCTATGGCCTGCATATAACATTTTATTCAGTTTCTAAAAATGGATTTCATGGGATCTTGATGTGTTTTTATGTTTATAAACTGTCATAGCATTTGAAAAGCCTTAGGATGGCATTCCTAAAAAATCATGGGATAGTGCGTACATTCTGGAGGTATTCACCCTTATAACAAATGAAAAAATCTCAGATATCTTGCATAAATTGTTATTAATTGAATGAATTAGTATTTGTACTAATCTTTATACATTATATTTCTAATTTTTTCAATTGTTGTGTATAGATATTGTTGACTGTGTCAGAAGTTCTTGAAGTTGAAGATTCAAAAAAATGTACAATGTGATTATTCTTTATGTTTTTATTATTTTAATTGTCTCCATGTATGCACCCATTGAATGATTCTTAATTAATCACACTAGCTTTGAGGAATGGTGTAGATATTATGAAGGAATCAACACTTGTCTCAGTGGCACCGTATGTACAACTCATTCCAATACATGATGTATTCATTTTTTGTTCAATATTATTTCTTTTCCATTCCTCTTTAGTTATTTATGTTTCCATTGAGTTTTTGAAGCAATATTCTCTTATTTTCTTTATTAATGTGTTCTGAAATCACTTTAACCTTTTTCTATTAACCTGTTGTAGGTATGATCCTGAGGTTAGGGGTATCAAATAAGGGTATGTTATCAAGGTAATGTAGCATGTCTGAACTCTATCGATAGTTAATTTATTAGGTGTCCATGATGAATTTACATTTATTCTTAATTTTTAAATTAACAATCATTAAACTTTATAAATTATAATATACTTTATTTGATGTGATGGGTTTGAGTGATAATGTCACGACCCCCTCCCCACAAAGTGTACCCCTCCTGGGCCAGCAATGTGAGAAGGGAGATAATGACCCCTGAGTCCCGCCTCTAGTAGGCCCCGGGTTGGTGACTAGCACTGAGGGTATAGTAACACAAAAATGGTAGGAATTACCCTCTAAGAGAACACATATGGAAGAGAGAGATAAGATAGACACCAACCAACTCCAAATCAGAACTAAAGTATAAAAGAAAACCCAATTGCACATATGTAATGTCATGAAAAAGTACTACAACTGAAAGGTAAAACTACAAGTACCCAAAAGAAAGTAAAAACAGCTGCAACCACAAGCCCAAACTGCTCCTGCAACCCCAAGCTAGTAGAAACCATCTTGATCTCCAACCTACTCCAAGTGACCTGAAAAAGAGTTTCTATATACGTAGGGTGAGTATAATAGTATACTCAGTAGGATCCTCCCTGAAGCCTCTCGTGCAAAAGTAAAGAAAGCATTCTAAAGCCTAGTGAACAACAAGTGAAACCAACTCATCACCTAAATATGTATACTAAGTTCCCAACACCACCATGGATACTCTCACCAAGTAACGCATACAAGAATATATCATATATTAAAGAATATTAAGGGTACCCCGCTACTACTTCCCCACTGGTTTGCCTCTTTGCCCCAATGACATACGTCCTGTGCATCTCTCTCCAAAGGCTTTCCCGTAGACACCTGGGCTATGCTCCACAATCTGCACCACGTGCACCAAAAAGGCTTGCCCGTAGACACTTGGGCGAAGCACCACACCATCCTCACAACCAAAAGTAACCAGGTAGTTTCCAAGACCCACCACAGCTCACATAACGTGTATCATACATCGGGTATTATACCTCAAGCCATTACAGCCCATACACCGAGTAAGGATCCTCAAGCCATCACATCCTATACACGTTACACCTATAGTAGTCCATAGGATACTATATCCAGAATATATTTTTGTGAATAACCACAAGCCATTACAGCCCTCTACACACATATATAGGGAAAACTAACCGTTGTGCCTAATGGTACTAGTATCTACCAAGAGAAGATAGCAGGGTCAAAGGAGGTAGTCAGCCATTCATCCTCCCACCAGAATGTTGGGGAAAACACCCCCCCCCCTACGGCTCAAAATCCCCGGGGTGACAGTTACCCTTACTGACAGGGTGGAGTAGTGTATAGAAACACAAAACGTACAGAATATACTATAACTCACAACCACACTATGGGCATAACCTAGTCTTAGACACAACTGCAGTTAATGTCTCTCAGACTCTGGGCTGCTATTTCTAAGACTAGTTATCCTATAAGCACACAACCATTTAAGGGATTTATTAGATTACTTCATTCCCTTTTTATCAATTCTATTGTACGTTAATTAATTCTTCGAACATTAATTAACCATGAATAATTCCACATTAAATTCCATTAACACCACATCCAAAAATTCCACTTTCCCTTCAAAAGTTCTCAACCTCGTCATTAAGTTTCAATAAACTCCAACCTCATGGGTTAACATAATTTATTCAAACATTCATTACAGAATTACTTTCCCCGTATTCCTAGGCATTCTAGAAAAGAATCCTATGCTACTGAACACAAGGGGGCTCAACACGGTGAGTAGATGTACTACCCATCGAGTCTTTGTCGCATATAGCAAGAGCGTAGACCCATTCTCCCTTGAGAGGATAAATAAGGAAAGCACGTGGCATACCCCATGCGTCTTCGCCCCTTTCAGAAGAAGGGTAAGCAAGACTGGCTACCTTGAGCAGTGGGGAAAAGTAAAGCAGATAAACAACCAAAGAATCAACAAGCATCCAACAATCACATCCATCTCATTCCATCATCCTTGGTGTCCTCCCCAACACCCACATGCATAAACCGATGCATCTCGCCACTCTAGGCATCATCCGCTGCCACAAACAAAAGGCCTCTATGCCTCCACATATCACAACACCCCTCCAGGGTCACATCACAGCACAAGCAGCAGGAAAACAAACATCACATCAATTGGGATATGGCCCTTTAAACAAACAAGAGGGTAACTCAGAAACCTTCAAAGAATTATCAAACAATCACACTTTAAACCATCTTAAATTAACAGATTCATAATCCGTTGGTTCCAAAATCGAGAACCCAACCAGTAAGCTATCACAAATGATTATATATGCTTACTATGCCAATTTGATTAACATCAAATTACAACAAGAACCAGATTCGTTCACATTCCTCTTCATATTTAGCCAACAAATATCAATTAGTCCTAGTTTACTTTCTTTACCAATTTACACCAAGAACAACCGCTAAGCAAGGGAAGCATAGATATCACACTATCTAGCAAAACATGAGGCAATAACATACAGTCGATAAAATTTCTTTATCCAGTTCAAAGTATATTATTATGTCCAATTCCATGGTCATCCAACGGGATTCAACATGCTAACAATACGGTTGCACATAAAATAAATAGAATCAACGAATCCCCTACCTCGATGTTTTTGATGAAAACCCCAACAACGAAGAACGCACAAGAAAGCTGGGTTGATTCTCCAAAAACCCGCCTTAGATCTCTCCTCCTAGCAAGATCAAGACCAAAGCTCATCATATTTGGTATCCACACACTTAGATCTTCCCATAACGGGTGTAGATCTAAGAAACCAAGATAAGATGAGGAGTAGATCTAAGTAGATCTAAGAAACCAAACAAGAACGATCACATACCTCAAAAAAATGGATTCGATTCGCAAAGACAAGCCTCCGAATCACCTCCAAAATTCTTGGGAGAGGTTCTCCTACCTTCAAGGAAGGGTAATCCCGAGTTATGGCCGCTTAGGGGATTAAACGAACCATTTAGAGGCAAAACGAGTTAGATCCACAACTTTAGGATCTAAGATTAAGTGCATGCATGGTTAGTCTGCACGGTTTAACAAATCATGCGCTAACTGTGCGTTAGATTCTGCCTTGTCAAACACTCCTCGCACGGTTAGGCCGCACGGTTAGACAAACCGTGCGCTAACCGTGCATTAGCCACTGCCTCCAAGACCTGCCTTGCACGGTTTGGCCGTATAGTTTAGGCAAATCGTGCGCTAACCGTGCGAAAGATATTTCCCTTTAGCTTTCCTTAAATTTCACTCAAATGCACCCCAAGTCACCTTAACCTCCCGAAACACCTCTAACGCCGCATTTTCACCAAGTAATGGATTGGAGAGGTCCCAAACATTACATCAAATACCTATCAAAACATTCTCGTCCTCGAGAATCCAAAATCCACCTAAAGCAAAAAACAAAACAGGTTCTGAACAACCACCCCTCGAGATACCTCTCAAAATAGAGAAATCCACCGAAAACAACAAAGGGAGACATCTCATAAACATGAAAGTTTCATAACCACACAAGTTACAATGATACATGAAGAGAGTTAAACATTAAACAACTCTAGGTACTGAGCACGTATATGTGACTCATGTTCCCAAGTACTCTCCTCCAAGCCACCGTGTTGCCACAAGACACGAACTAAAGGAATAGAATGCTCGTGCAACACCTTCTCCTTGCGGTCTTGGATCTCCATAGGTCGCTCCTCAAAGGTTTCATCATCATCAACATCGATCTCTCCCCAATAAATGATGTGAGAGTCATCATGAATATAACAACGGAGCTGTGATACATGGAAAACATCATGTATCTGACTCATCTGAGGGAGAAGTGCTACTCGATACGCCACAGCTCTAACATGAGATAACACCTCTAATGGCCCAACAAACCAGGGAGAAAGCTTTCTTCCACGGCCAAACCTTCACTGACCATGATGGGGATTCACCTTCAGAAACACATGATCCCCAACATTAAACTCTAAGGGTCTCCTTCTTTGATCAGCATATGATTTCTGACGATCTTGCGCTGTCTTCATCCTCTCACGAATCACCTGAACCATCTCTGTTGTATTCTACACTAGTTCCGGTCCAAGAATTGCTGACTCTCTGACCCCAGTCCAGCACAACGGAGAACGCAAAGGCCGGCCATACAAGGCTTCAAACGGTGCCATACCGATGCTGGAGTGGAAACTATTATTGTAATAGAACTCCACCAAGGGTAAGTGCCTCATCCATGAGCCTTCAAAATCGAGAACACAAGAGCGTAACATGTCTTCAAGATTCTGGATGGTTCGCTCTGTCTGAACATCCGTTTGAGGATGAAAAGTAGTTCTAAGGTGTAGTTAATAACCAAAAGCATGTTGGAGACCTCTCCACACCCTGTAGGTAAAATGAGGATCTCGATCAAAAATTATCATGCTAGGGACTCCATAAAGTCTCACCACCTCCACTAGATATTTCCTTGAAAAAACTTCCACTGAGCTTGACTCCTTGATTGCTATGAAGTGGGCTGATTTTGTTAAACTATCCACTACCACCCAAATAGAATCATGTCCTCCCGGAGCTTGAGTTAAACTAGTAACGAAGTCCATTGATAGGTCCTCCCACTTCCACTGCGGAATCTCTAATGGCTGGAGAAGACCACCAGGAACACGGTGTTCAGCCTTCTCCTTCTGGAAGACTAAACATCGAGAGATAAAATCTACAACCGCATGCTTCAGTCCAGGCCGCCAAAACTGACTCCTCAAGGATCGGTACATCTTTTCCACGCCAGGATGTACCGCTAAGGGTGAACTATGGAACTCTCGGAGAACCGTCTCATGCATCGCCAAGGTAACAAAAGGCCTTACCTGATACAACACTTGGTGTTGTTCGTCCTCCGACCAACCATCAGGGGCCTCACCACAAACAACTCGGTCTCTCCAGACCTCCACCTCTAGATCCCACAACTGGGACTCTTCCACCTTTTTCACCAGGGATGACTGTACCGTCATCTGAAAAAGACAACCTCTACCCCCAACTTCTCCCATATCAAGATGTAATACTGAAAAATCTTCCATTACTCTCTAAGAATCACTAGATTCACGCACAGCATCACTACGTGACTTTTGGATCAGCGCATCAGCTACAACATTCCCTTTTCTAGGTGTATACAATATTTTGAAGTCGTATTCCTGTAAGAACTCCATCCACCGACGATGTCGTAAGTTCAAGTCACGCTGGGAGAAAACATACCTCAAACTCTTATGATCAGTGAAAACCACAAAGCATTCACCAATGAGGTAATGTCTCCACAACTTTAGGTCAAACACCACGACTGCCAACTCAAGATCATGGGTGGAATAGTTGCGTTCATGGGGATGCAACTGTCGAGACCTATAAGAAACAACTGATCTCTACTGCATGAGAACAAATCCCAACCCCAGATGTGAAGCATCGCAAAAAACATCGAACTGGACTCCCTCAGTTGGAAGACAAAGGACTGGAGCACTTACTAAATTCTCCTTTAGATACTCGAAAGCTGCCTAACACTGATCTGTCCATATGAACGCTTGATCCTTCCTAGTCAAATCTTTCAGAGGAGTCGCAACTCAGGAGAAATTGGATACGAACCTCCTGTAGTATCCTGAGAGACCAAGGAAACTTTGCACCTCTGAAACTGTCTTGGAGGCTTCCCAAGACACAATTGCTTCTATCTTTGATGGATCCACATCTACTTCCTGTTGGGACGCAACATGCCCCAAGAAACGGACTTCTCGAGCCCAAAACTCACACTTAGACAACTTCCCAAACAGCTGATGTTTACAAAGAACTCCCAAAATAGCATGTAGATGCTCTGCATGCTCCTCTTTAGATATAGAGTACACAAGGATGTCGTTGATGAAAACTACCACGAACTTGTCTAGGAACTCATGGAACACAGCATTCATCAATCCCATGAACACAACTGGAGAATTTATCACGCCGAACGCCATTACAACGAACTCATAATGCCCATGATGACAACGGAAAGTAGTCTTCGGGATATCCTCATCCTTCACATGCATTTTATGATATCCTAACTGCAAGTCAATCTTTGAGAACCAACTTGCACCCTTCAGTTGATCGAATAAATCATTAATTCATGGAAGAGGATAGAGATTCTTTATTGTCACTTTTTTTAAGTGATGATAATTGACAAACAACCACAAACTGTCGTCGGCCTTCTTCACAAAAAAAAACTGGTGCACCCCACGGTGACACACTTGGCCAAACAAAACCGCAATGTAAGAGACCATCAAGCTGTATACGCGGCTCTCACAACTCAGAAGGGTCCATCCTATATGGATACATAGAGATAGGAGACACTCCTGGCTATAGCTTGATCCCAAAATCGATCTCTCGTCGAGGGGGTAATGCTACAACCTCTTCTGAAAAGACATCAGGGTACTCCTCTACGACCCTTGGAAACGCCAACTGCTGAACCTCTGAAGAACTCAGAATCATCTCAGCCATCACGGACAATAAGGATAGAACACACCTATAACCCATCTAAGGGTCTCTATCACCAACAAACACCACTTTCTCTCCATCCGCACCAAGGAAAACGACCTTCTTCCTAAAGCAATCCATGATATCCTGTACTGAATACAACCAATCCATGCCAAGGATGACATCATATGGTTGTATTCGTAAACATAGGAAATCTCCCCAAGAGAAGTGTTTCCCCAACACTAGCTCATAGTCTCTACATACTTCAAACAAATCATCTCGACCTCCAATTGGTGTAGTCAACGCCAAGGTAACTGGAATCCTCTCTACCTCAAGTCCCGAAGCATGGAAAAGGGTAGGTGATATGAAGGAGTGTGTCTCTCCTGAGTCAAACAAGGCATACTCCAAGGTAGAAAACAAGAAAAGGGTACCTCGAATGACATCTGGCTCACCTGGAGCTGGTAACGCTAGAGAATGAAGCTGACCATGACCTCCTCCATAGCCTCTCTGACCCTGATGACGACCACCACCACGGTCGTGCTCTGCTCTCTGAGGACGGGGAGTGTCATGGGGCTGTCCTCTGCCTGCCCCATCTACCCTCTACTGATCTAAAGCTGGTGCAACTGGCTACTGCTGCCTCAGCTGGAACTTCCTCAATGGAGGAACCTGAATCATAACACCTGGTGCACGATTACCGCTCTGAAATTTCGGGCACTCCCGCTATTGATGGCCATGACCACCATAAGAAAAACAAGTGCCTGGTCCCTTGGCATAGGATTGAGAGTTTCTGCCTCTGGAGAAACGAGATGTGAAGGGATGGGACCTACCCTCGGATGAACGGAAACTCTTCTGCCCTAAAAACTGGGAACCCCAGACCACAGCCTTTCTTCGTGAGGGATCATGACGACCCCCCTCTCGTGATGATTCTTTCCTGTCCAAAGTCCTCTCGACAACCTCTGCCCTTTCTAGCACCTCAAGATATGTCTTCAGCATAAATGGGGTGACCTGGCGCTGGATATCTAGACGGAAAGCCTCCTCGAAATGCCTCACCCTGGCCTCCTCATCTGGTAATAGGTCTGAAGCATATCGTAAAAGGTTCCGGAAATGGATTCCAAACTCTCGAACACTGGAGATCCCCTATCAAAGGGTAAGAAGCTCATGGCGACTGGATACCTTCGTAGTAGAAGAAAGAAACTCGACTCTAAACCTATCTTGGAACTCCTCCCATGAGATCACTGACTCCTCACGATCCCCGAGGAACAAGAACCACCACTGCCTCGTTGTTCCACGCAGCATCGTCACAGCTAAGTACACCTAGTTCTCCTTCTGAGAATGGATCGAACTGAATCCTATCTCGACCTACTCCAACCAGTCTTCTGTGACTGCATCTGAAACGGATCCCTCATACTTCTGCAGACTCTGGCACTGAAACTATCGAGGTGTCTCCCTTCATGTGTCATCATCATCAACCTCTAGCCTACGACGATCTTCTGAAATATCATGCTCAACATTTTCTGTGCAAACCTGACGAGGACGTCGACCTGGAGCCATACATGTAAAATAACAAACCGTTAGAGCTCTTAAACCTAGAATATAGAATATTCAACATTAATTAATTAATTTTTTTCTTTCATTAATTTTAGTTTAACCTATCCCAAGGTCTACCCATTCAAACACAGGCACAAAGAAGAATGATTCATGATCCTTTCCTAGGTCTCTACCCTGTAACTAGTATCACCTTGTTTAGTAGTCATTGTAAACTTAAAGGTCCGTACATCATATCATAGGGGGCCTTAAACACCTATGTATCATCCAGTCTCCAGTTTTTACCTTACTTGATAAACATGAATGACACCGTTGCCCTACCAACCCATGCAACCTCACATGTTCCTAACTCCAAACTTCATCATATCCCTCAACCAGACCTCTAATACCACTCTGTCACGACCCCCTCCCCACAAAGTGTACCCCTCCTAGGCCGGAAATGTGAGAAGGGAGATAATGACCCCCGATTCCCGCCTCCAGTAGGCCCCGGGTTGGAGACTATCACCGAGGGTATAGTAACACACAAATGGGAGGCATTACCCTCTAAGAAAACACATGCGGAAGAGAGAGATAAGATAGAAACCAACCAACTCCAACTCAGAACTAAAGTATAAAAGAAAACCCAAGTGCACATATGTAATGTCATGCAAAAGTACTACAACTGAAAGGGAAAACTACAAGTACCCAAAAGAAAGTAAAAATTGTTGCAACCACAAGCCCGAACAGCTCCTGCTACCCCAAGTTAGTAGAAACCAGCTTGATCACTAACCTGCTCTAAGTGACCTGAAAAACAGTTTATATATACGTAGGGTGAGTATAACAGTATACTCAGTAGGATCCTCCCCGAAGGCTCTCATGCAAAAGTAAAGAAAGAATGATAAAGCCCAGTGAACAACAAGTGAAACCAACTCATCACCTAAACAGGTATACTAAGTTCCCAACATCACCATGGCTACTCTCACCAAGTAACACATACAAGAATATATCATATAGTAAATAATATCAAGGGTACCCCGCTACTACTTCCCCACTGGTTTGCTGCTTTTCCCCGACAACATACATCCTGTGCTTCTCTCTCCAAAGGCTTGCCCGCAGACACCTGGGCTAAGCATCACAATCTACACCACGTGCACCACAAATGTTTTCCCACAGACACCTGGGTGAAGCACCACACCATCCTCACAACCAAAAGTAACCAGGTAGTTTCTAGAAGCCACCAAAGCTCGCATAATGTGTATCATACGTCGGGTATTATACCTCAAGCCATTACAGCCCATACACCAAGTAAGGATCCTCAAGCCATCACAGCCTATACACGTTACACCTATAGTAGTCCATAGGATACTATATCCAGAATATATGTGTGTGAATAACCACAAGACATTATATCCCTCTACACACATATATGGGTAAAACTAACCACTGTCCTAATGGCACTAGTATCCACCAAGAGAAGAGAGTGGGGTCAAAGGGGGTAGTCAGCCATTAATCCTCCCACCAGAATGTTGGGGAAAATACCCCCCCCCCCCAGGGCTCAGAATCCCAGGGGTGCTAGTTTCTCTTACTGACAGGGTGGAGTAGTGTATAGAAACACAAAAAGTACAGAATAAACTATAACTCACAACCACACTATGAGCATAACCTAGTCTTAGACACAACTGTAGCTAACGTCTCTCGGACTTCGGGCTTATATTTATAAGACTAGGTATCCTATAAGAACACAACCATTTAAGGGCTTTATTAGATTACTTAATTCCCTTTTTATCAATTCCATTGTATGTTAATTAATTCTTCAAACATTAATTAACTATGAATAATTCCACATTAAATTCCATTAACACCACATCCAAAAATTCCACTATCCCTTCAAAATTTCTCAACCTCATCATTAAGTTTCAACAAACTCCAACCCCATGGTTTAACATCATATATTCAAACATTCATTAAAGAATTAATTTCTCCATATTCCCAAGAATTCTAGAAAATTATCCTATGATACTAAACACAAGGGGTCTCAACACGGTGAGTAGATGTACTACCCGTCGATTCTTCGCCGCCTATAGCAAGAGCGTAGACCCATTCTCCCTTGAGAGGATAAACACGGAAAGCATGTGGCATACCCCACGTGTCTTCGCCCCTTTTGGAAGAATGGTAAGAAATACCAGCTACCTTGAGAAGTGGGGAAAAGTAAAGTAGACAAACAACCAAAGAATCAACAGGCATCCAACAATCACATCCATCCCATTCCATCATCCATGGTGTCCTCCCTGACACCCACATGCATAAACCGATGCATCTCACCACTCTAGGCGTCATACGCTGCCACAACCAAAAGGCCTCTATGCTTCCACATATCACAACACCCCTCTAGAGTCACATCACAACACAAGAAGCAGGAAATCAAACATCACATCAATTGGGCTATGGCCCTTTCAACAAACAAGAGGGTAACTCATAACCCTTAAAGGAATTATCAAACAATCACACTTTAAACCATCTTGAATTAACAGATTCATAATCTGTTGGTTCCAAAATTGGGAACCCAACCTGTAAGCTATCACAAATGATTATACATGCTTACTATGCCAATTTGATTAACATAAAATTGCAACAAGAACCAGATTCATTCACATGCCTCTTTATCTTTAGCCAACAAATATCAATTAGTCCTGGTTTTCCTTCTTTACCAATTTCCACCAAGAACAACCACTAAGCAAGGCAAGCATAAATATCACACTATCTAGCAAAACATGAGGCAATAACATAAAATTGATACGATTTCTTTATCCGGTTCAAAGTATTTTATTATGGTCAATTACATGGTCATCCAATGGGATTCAACATGAAAACAATACGGTTGCACGTAAAAGAAAGAGAATCAATGAATCCCCTACCTCAAGGTTTTTAAAGAAAACCCCAACAACGAAGAATGCACAAGAAAGTCGGGTTGATTCTCCAAAAACCCGCCTTAGATCTCTCCTCCTAGAAAGATCAAGACTAAATTTCATCATATTTGGCATCCACACACTTAGATCTACCCATAAGAGGCGTAGATCTAAGAAACCGAGAGAAGATGAGGAGTATATCTAATTAGATCTAAGAAACCAAACAAGAATGATCACATACCTCAAGAAACCGGCTTCAATTCACGAAGGAAAGCCTCCAGATCGCCTTCAAAACGCTTTGGAGAGGTTATTCTACCTTCAAGGAAGGGTAATCCCGAGTTATGGCTACTTAGGGGCCTAAACAAAACATTTAGAGGCAAAACGAGTTAGATCCACAACTTTAGGATCTAAGATTAAGTGCTCGCACAGTTAGTCTGCATGGTTTAACAAACCGTGCGCTAACCGTGCGTTAGCTTCTGCCTCGTCAAACACTCCTCGCATGGTTACGCCGCACGGTTAGACAAACCGTGTGCTAACCATGCGTTAGCCACTGCCTCTAAGACCAGCCTTTCACGGTTTGGCCGCATGGTTTAGGAAAACCGTGCGCTAACCGTGCGAAAGCTATTTCCCTTTATCTTTCCTTAAAGTTCACCCAAACGCACCCCAAGTCACCTTAACCTCCCGGAACACCTCTAACTCCGCATTTTCACCAAGTAATGGACTGGAGAGGTCCCGTCCATTACAGATAATGTTCTAATGTTTTGTTTTTCTAAAATAAGGGTACTGAAATGCAGGTTGATCCCAAATAATAGAGGTAGGAGGTATGATCCTCAGGTCAGGGGTATCAAATAAGGTTATGTTATCAAGGTAATATAGAAAATATTAACTCAATCGATGGTTAATTTATTATTTTTCCATGATAAATTTAGATTTATTCTTAATTTTTAAATTAAAAATCATTGAAAATTATGGATTACAATATACTTTATTTGATGTGATAGGTTTGAGTGATAATGTTCTAATGTTTTGTTTTTGTTAACTAAGAGTACTAACATACTGGTCACTCCAAAACAATAGAGGTTGGAGGTATAATCATGATGTTGGGGGTAACAAATAAGGGTATGTTATCATGGTAATTTATCAATTATTAACTCAATTGATGGTTAATTTATTAGGTGTCCATGATGAATTATGATTTATTCTTAATTTTTAAATTAACAATCATTAAAATTTATGAATTATAATATACTTTATTTAATGTGATAGGTTTGAGTGATAATGTTATAATGTTTTGTTTTTGTTAACTAAGAGTACTAACATGTAGGTTGCTCCAAAACAATAGAGGTTGGAGGTATGATCTTAAGGTCAGGGGTATCAAATAAGGGTATTTTATCATATTAATATAGCAATTCTTAACTCAATCGATGGTTAATTTATTAGGTGTCCATGATGAATTGTGATTTATTCTTAATTTTTAAATCAATATTTTGTGAGGATGGTGTGTAGAATGATCATAAATTATCTTCAGATAGTGTTTCTAGAACAAACCATGCAACAAATCTGGACACTCAGATGAAGTAAAAAATAAAAAACAAAATTGAAAATAATGACTGAATTTTTCTGCTACAAATGGAAGGTACTAATACAATCTAATTATTTCATTTATTTTCATATTTTTTTGAATATATTTTCCAAGTTTTATGATTGTGCCACTACCATGGAATCTGCATAACATGTGTTTTATGTACTCCATTTAGGCTCTGTATGAGATGTTTTCTAGAGTCATGTATTGACTACTTTATCTATGGAAAATATTATGTTCTCACTAAAATGTTCCATGTTTTACTTTAAAAATATATGTGTTTTTTGTGATGCATATAATGTTTAATACTATGATTTCATATGTCCACCTCATTCAAATGGTTAGAAACAACAAAAAAACTCACTGAACCAGGAAATAAAATCACAGTTGGTCAATAAAACTGAACATTTCAATGCACTATTATTGACTAAATGTATTCTAAACCATGCCTTCAATGAAAGTTTTGAGTATAATAGATACGTTGATAGGGAAATTCATAATCTCATATAAGGTAATTTCAATATACTGGTGAAGACATTATATTATACAATTGAATAATAATAAAAAAACGTTAATTATTATTGTTGAACATATTTATTTACTATATGAAGCCACATTTTATACTGCATGAATTCACTATATGCATCTACATTTCATCAACTTTTATTTAGTTTCATTCATCAACTGTATGAAATTACATTTATTTCCTATATGCATTAACAATATATAATTAGATTTTATATTTTTCTCAATTACTCTCTCAAGACTATAAAGGATTCATGAATATTACAATGTTTGTAATTGTAAATGACATTGAATGTGTAAAAATATTTAAGTTTTAAATATCCATACATTAGAAAGATATAATTACATAATGCTTTCATTTACTATATGTCTTTCATTTTTTTCATTAAGTTTGAAAAAATATCAATTCAGTTACACACATCATTGTATAAATGAAGGGTCATTTACCATGTTTCAAATTTCATATTTGACCATATGAATACAGAAGCATCATACTATATTAATGCAATAACATGTTTTACTAAATGAATGTACTGATATTTTACCGCATCAGTACAGATACATTTTCTATTTTTCCAACTACATATTTTACTATCTGAATACAGTTAAATTTAACTTTAAGTAGGTGCATTCATTTAGTGTATAAATGTAGTAACATATACTATGTTTCCAATTATAGATATCATGGGTTTCCAAACATATTTAACTTCACAATAGCATTGAGTTTATAATATTCAATAAAGTAGTTTATATTCTTTTCTCATTTAGGTTGAAAACTTATTCATTGATCATCACAACATTTTTTATTATTGATAAAATATTTTTATTAAGATTATAATAATATCAATAGATCTTATAAACTCAAATCTATAAATTCCAACCCAACCACCCTTATTCAGTCATGTCTATCAATATTCAATGTGAAAAGACCATCTTTTCATATTTCATTAGTAAATATTCAAATTTTTAAACTTTGTATTTCTGATTTTTTTCAATTGTTATGTACATAAATTCTTGACTATGTTAGAATATCTTGAAGATTAAGTTTCAGTAAAAATGTATAATATCATTATCCATTACGGTTTATACTATATTAATTGTCTACATATTTATAATATACTTTTATTACAATATTTTACACCACTAATTATTTGCTTTCAATATATTCAATACATTCAATATTAATGCAGGGTTTCAATCCTTCATATTAGGTGACAAGGTTTATTCCTTTGTGATTTATACTGTCTTAAATATCTAAATATAGATCTCTATATCCCTAAGAAATGTTTTTCCACTAAAAAACTATTCACCTCCAAGGATCACACATCAATCCAAATTAATATTTAACATTTGGATGATAATGGATTGTACGTTGTCCAATTCATCAATTTTTTTCTATGTGGTTTTGTTCGTACTCAGGGAGATGATGGCATTGCCCTTGATAGACTCTAGTATAAGAAGAAAGATTAAGTAGGCTAGTAGTTTCACTTTCACAGGAATATGGCTACAGCTGGTCTTTTTGGATTCTATGAAGCATGAGATAGATACTTGAAAGTAATTCTTTGTGATCAAGGAGCCTGGACTAACTGGAACATCTCACTCTTGAGTTTCATGTAATCAGGTTAGTGTACTACTCCATTTCTTTTAGAATCATATCACTCTACTAGAATAAGTGTTAATTCATTAGGTATAGTGGAAATCATATCTATCAACCATTATTATATATCTAAATCTAACTATGGTCTGACTAGATTTTCCCATGCTAATGCCCAGTAAGTAGATAAAATAGAAAAATGATGTGGTGGTATTTTGGGCTTGATCTTTGCTGCTTGAAGTATCTAGAGAAGTGTATTCACAGTAGATTGAGCGATGTAATTAAGAATAAGGTTGAAACTTCAGATGCTACCTATCCATTTCCATTTCCTTAATCATTTTATTTTTCCATCACGTTGTGAAAATTTGATTTATTTATTTATTCAATTATTATTTTAAATCATATTTCAATATATTATGTAAGGTCACCTAACACTAACACCATCCTTTTACCTTCACCATTGTCACCCATAGTACAGGTATGTTTTAAAATTTAAACAACTAAATTAGTTTAATGTTCTATATGGATTATCAATTAGCTAAGTTTATAAACATTTTCTATAAAATAGTTTAATTTTTAAATTTCAAAAAAGACTACTAATGAAACAACGTTAAAGAGGTTTTCAGTTATGTGTAGTCTTCACATGAAAATGTTCCATTGTTTATCATTCAATTTGAAAGTATTGAATTAAAACTTTAATCATTTTCATTTTGATATACCTATAAGTAAGGAGTGTAATTTATGTAAGGCTACCAAATAAAATCTACCTAATGGAAACCAATCTAGGATATGTAATAGTTAAAAATACATACTACATCAAAGAATCCATAGAAACATGTGATTAAATATCAGAGTCATTAAGAATACACAACATCCAACTTGTAGATATATCACAACATAAGTTCATCCAAACAGAAAACTGGCACTGCATATGCGTGGTGAAGAGAATTTTTATCGCATGAATTTTTTGATGGTGGAATGTTCCCAATACTATTCCATAGAGATTATGGTCATAGATTACATGGGAATTATGAACCCAATATGGGGTTGGCTATTATGCCATGTCTTATGTTGTGTTTCTTAAATAAGTAATGAGATAATTAATCTTTACCCAAATGTTTACCACTATTCCATAATGAATATTTCCATGTTGTTTTGAGAAGAATTGAACCAGTAGATCATTGATATTGTATTCGGAAGACTTTTTTATAAAATTATCAATAGGACTTCATAGTTACACCAAAATAATTTAGACACAAAAAGGGTGGACAAGATAGAAATAGAGGAAAGAGGTGCAGTATTCCAACTACTAGCATGAAATTATGGAATGAAGACCATTATTCCATGCCATGTTTAATTTCATGGATTACTAGCGACAATAAAATTAAAAACAATGAGTATATTAGAATGGTTATAGGAATGGTGTTATTTTTACATAATGTTATAGTCTCCTACAAAAAAATCCAGTGAAATATCTGTGTTCAAAAAAGTTGGAATTCTTGAAAAAATTTATTAAGGATAAGGTAAACTGGGTGACGGAAATCTATATGGGTCCTTGAGTGTAGTGTTAAGTGTAAAGTGAAGGAAGGACATTAGTTTTTGAAAATTTTCATAGTAGATATTATTTTAGTGTGGACATAGTTGTTATCAGTAGAATGTTTCATAATGGTCTAATCCAGGACAACACACCATGGTGTGTATTTAGTGGTAAATGTTTTTGAGTTTTAACATGATGTTACCTGCTATGACATGGTTCCAAACAAAAAATCATTTTGTGTGACATAAATTCAATTTAATCTCTCAGCAGTTTTCATTAAAAAATGGAAAAATATCCTTTGATTAATTGAATATTATTGAGAAGGTGATGATAAAAAAATTGAATATTCACAGTTTTCTTGCATGTAAAGAGGGTTCTTTATAAAAAGAATACAACCTCTACCACATTAACTATGATAATGGAGAATTGATGCATGTGCAGTGACTCCCCATGTGTGATTTCAATATTTCTACAGTATATAGAGTTTTTTTACAATTGGTGTATATTAATAGATAAAGGTTTTTAAATGAGGTAATATATCCATGTGATGTTAAAAACTATGTCATTGTGGTAGTGGATACCCCCTGAAATTCATTTATTGAGTTATTATATAATTATTTTTAAACTCAATATTAATTATTCTATAATCTGTTTTCATAAGTTAAAAAGGTATACTAAATTATTTAATTAATTTCAATCTGGACAATTAATTATTATTTCATAACCTTTGGAAGTATGGTAATTTTATTAATTGTTTTATTTTTTTAATGGGGTATCAAACTTGTGCAGGCTCAATTTGATTTGTTTTCCCAATGCTATTTGGTTAATGAAAAAACATTCATAAGGGGAAAAATATTATTTCTGTTCTTGAAATGGTTTCCAAGAAATAGCACTGGGAAAAAAATTACATCAACCCTACTCACTAAACCCAACACTAGCCCCTAACCAAGACTCTATGTCACTAATAATATCTATATTTAATTATTGTATCACTTTAACATTAATATAAACTTTACAATCATCTATTTTAGAACTTTTATTTATTAATAATAGATTCTTCAATGTGAAAATTATTATTGTGAAATATATTATCATATGATTACAAATATGGCACACACAGCTTCCAACAATAAAGAAAAATTCAAGAAGAGTGGGTTGCAAAGAGTATTATTCATATCTACAGGTTTTCATATTCTTAATTTTTGTAATTTTATTTTACTTTCTTATTTGCATGATATAATTTCTATTTAATTACTCACCCACATTACATGTTTATCTATCACCTCAACTAAAAAAATACTGCACTATACTAATTTTTATATATTTTATTTCTAATTTTTTCATTTTTTATTTACATATATTATTCAATGTGTTAGAATATATTGAAGTTAAATATTCAGTACAAAGGTACAATGCGATTATCCTTTATGTTTTCTACTATTTTAACTATCTTTATAATTAATCCACTTTTATTAAAATATTATATACCACTAATTTATGATTTAAATACATTCAATATAATCAATATTAATGCAGGGTTTTGATCTTGCATACAGGGTGAAAGGGTAGAGTAGCACTAGATTTTAGATAAATACACAATCATGGAAGACTAAAGCAAGGGCATATTTTCAAGCAGTGGGTCATTTTATTTTGTTTCAGTTAATAGTTTATTTTACTTGTACTAAATATGAGTTGTGATTCATTTTTTAGAGCACTAGATCATGTACTATCTTTGAGAAGTGGATATTTTTTTCAGATCACTGGAACATGTATTTTATTTGATCAATGGATTGTGAATTTTTATTGAGCATTGGTTCATTTTTTAGAGCATTGGATTATATCACTGTGCGAATGCACAGGTGAGTACTAGTTATTTATAATATTAAATTATATTTTAAATTGTTTTTAAAAGTAAAATTATTTTAATTATATATCTATTAATCTAATTTAAGTTATTTTAATCATTTTAATTTTGAATTTTGATATAAAAACTTTGTAAACTTTTGAACATTTTCTCTTTGAAAACCCGCTTTCTTATCATGTCTGTAGGATTAATTTTAAATTAAACAAATTATGTGAATGGAATTTGTAAAAATTTAATACATATTTTTAATCATCATAATTTATTTTATATAAAATTTTCAACTTAATTTTTTACCATAATGAATAGTAAAATAGTAAAATTTATTTACCATAGTTAAGGTAAAAATGGGTTTATCGGTGGTTAAACTAAAAAGATGAGGGTTAAAATAACCTAAAAACATGTCTAAAATATATGTTTTTTACATATTTAGAGCTTATAATATCTAATTATCTGTTATAATCTATTTTTGACCCTTTTGGCATGTGAAAAATGCAAGTACACCTTTTTCTTTCAAAAAATTACAAGTGTGCCACTCACCTCGATTATAAAAGGTTGCCCCTCTCCTCTCTTATTCACAACTTAAAACCCTTTTGGATAGGTAAATAACTACCAAAATAAATTATAAACTTTAATTACCTCATCATATAATCATTATTTTGGTCATAAATATAACCTAGGAAATATTTTGGTGCAACCCTAAGGAGGGTACCTGAAGAAGAGGTAATGTTCTTTAACAAGCATTTTTATTTTATTTCCACCACCACCTCCTTCAATTATTATTAAACCATGATGATATAATAACCTAAATATATTAAATATACTTATTTTTTCTTATATTAATATAATGAATAAAAACCATCCCCACTTCCATCAAATGGGTTACGAAATCATCATTCGTGTGTACAGTGGATTACCACCTCACGAACCGATGTAATTCATTTTTCCATTACCTCCACTCACGATTGGGTATTATGATGGATATAAAGTATATATATGATATTTATAAAATAATTATACCTATTTATTAATTATATCATATATACCTTTTTTATTTTCCATTCTGTAGGGGATATGATAAAGTCGCGCATGTGTACGGCAGACTACTGCCTCGCGAAGTGATGTGATTCTTCATTCACTAACGCTTTACATGGAAGGTGTTAAGTATAAAGTTAATTAATATATGTGATATAAATTACATAATTATTATATTCATGAAATATTTATCATTCTAAAAATATAATACATAATTTTATTTTTTACTCATTGGAAGATGATAATGTCACTTGTGTGCGTGTAGACTACCACCTTCACGAAGCGATGTGACTCTTTTCATCACCACACCACATGAATGATATATATAAGTATATTTTAATAATTAATATGGTAGTTATGATATTATTATCATTTTTAAAGATAAAATATTACTTACCTCCATTCCATAATGATTTTTGAAAAATGGAAATGTTACTCATGCATACGTATGACCTACCTTCTCTATGATCATAGCGTACTTAATTTATCAAAAACATATTTCATGATTGGTATTAAAATAATAATTGATATATAAATATGATTATTATTTCATGATTATTATTTTTTATATTATGTAACTATATAATATGCACAAGAATCTAAACTTTCATAATAAAGAACAAATGAGAAAACAAGGCAATTAACACCTGAAACAATGAAAATAATGAAAGTTTATTAACAAACAGGTGATAAGATGTTATAAAAGGATCATATATGATATTAAAAATATTAATATTATTATTTTATAAGTTAATAATATTTTTAAAACCACTATATATATGTTTAAAGCATGTTCAACCAAAAGGAATCATAAGGTAAGGGACTTCGTCTCAATTTCCATTCATTAAGGAATATTGTAATGTTATACACCTAATTTGTTTTATATGATTTATATAATAGGACTTTTACATATAATATCATGATTATTTTATAATTTATAGTATTTTAAGTTTCAATTTTAAATATTTCATCCAAGGGGATTTAACTTGAAAATTGCCAAGTGGTAAAAGTTATTGTACAATCTCACTTTATTATGATCATTTTTTATTATACATTACATTTCTATTAAATATCCATATTATCGTATAATGGATATGATTATTTTTTAAATTGTATACCATTTTTACATATGGTTTTTACTTGATATTTATTTGATTAACTAGAGGAATGTTGATAAATTTGTATCCTTTACTCAATATGGATATTTGATGATAAGGAATATTCATTCATGAATTAAATCAATTATTTGATATATGAGGAATGTTTTGGACATACAGATACGGGTGAGTCATGATTATATATAGCCCCTCGATACATCGAGAGGTCTCATGAGACAAACCAATTGGCCAAATTATAAGGGTTTTTGTTTAGTAGTTTTAAACTATCTTGAGGAAAGATCTTAATGGTAGAGGTATCATGATGCCTAAGATAATGACATACAATAATTAAGAATTTACTTTATTGAGAATGAATTTATTATCATTATCCATGATATTTTATCTATGATATTATATCTGGATGCATTTCATTCTTGGTTATTGATTAAATGTCATATGTTTTCAGTTATTTACCTTGTAATATTGATTTTTCCTTGTCTTATCATGATAGTAAAGTTATTTAAATGTAATGTGTTTTTAGTTATTTACCTTTCCATGTTTATTATTCTTATTTATTCATAGATTCCATTTTACTCTTACCCTTACTAAGTAACTAAGATCACCCATTTCTTATGTTTTACTTTCCCTAGGATATGAGGATGTTTTTTGTAATTGATATATAGAGATACGCTAAGGGGAATAATGGAATTATCAAATAAAATTCTTTGTATATTTTATGTTTTAAAATTTAATGTGAAATTTAAGTATGTATCTAGATTACCAAGACTACTAAACTATTTAGTCCTTTAGTATTTTACCTTTTGTATCTATTTCAATGTAATAAAGAAGATGTTGACTCTGAGTTACTGGGGTCAGGGTCGTTACAACATGTGGATCGCTGCTAGAGGGATTCTACTTCAAGTCATCTTAGCTCAATGATGGTAAAACTTTAACAAGGGGATCGAACAATCAACATATTCATCTAAGAAATAATCTCAATACTGAGGTAATTATTATTACTAAATTAATTATAAATTTAACGTAAAGTATCCTCTCTCTTGGTTATGGGATTATTTTTCAATTTCATCAGTTTTATTTGTTAGACATGTTGATTTTTTTCATGTCCTTGAGAATTATTTATAGAATTCGATAAAATCTAATTTTGGATTGGGCCTGACCAGTGACTCTATTGCACCCAAAACCTTCAGGTTGAGTGAAAAACTCTTTATCCAATCCATCATATGGATAAACTCATCATCATTTCTATGGTATCCTAAATCTTAGTATTTCCTAGATAAGTGTCGCCTAAAGTTCACATAGTGATTTGGTTATCTAACTCTTAATTTTAACCATTTCCACCATACCTTACATAAGATAATCCATGATCAATTTACTTTGGCATAGCCTATCGAGTTGAATTATCAAGGTTATTACATGTGCTTTCTTTGGAAGGAATCTAACACTTAGTATATGTAAAGGTAATTTAATCTTGTTGTCTTATCTCATGTATTCCATTAAAGTGTATGAATTATTAAATTGATTTAGTTTGAAATCTTATTCCTTACACTAAATCAATATGTTCAAACCATATTTATGTGTAACTCTTTATATAACTTATAAATTGTGTTACTAACCCAAATTAAAATCCAACTATATTCTTACATATCCAAGTGCATCTCATGTATAATGTATATAAAACCCTTTTATATAAATTCTTATAATCATTTGAAATTAAAAAACCCCATATGAGTAAGCCTAGAGCTATAGATAATGAACCATCACTTTTCTAAACATGGAATAAACCTCCAAACCAATGAGCAGCATAAACCAAATTCCTTTTATCCAAGGGTGATTTACTCAAGAGAGAACTCAATATCATAATAATTTTAACACCTGGTGTGTATAAATCATAATTAACTACTTAATTCAAGGTTATAACTCAATACAAGCACAAGTCAAGGTAGGAGAAATCTAAATTCATTGCCATACCTAGCATGTAACTCCTAAGATGAAAGTATGATAACTTCTAAGAAGTTTAATGATTTAAACTAAAGTATAAATCCATTCATAATATAAATAATTTATATCTTTTAATGATAAAAAAGGGAATAAAATAGATAAATAAACAATTCATGAATTTAAACATGATAAACATTTATAAAAATTTCATAAATAAATAATTATAAAAAGTTTATAATTAAACCATATATTATGGACATTCAATATTATAAATAGATATTAACACATTGTTTTTATTCCCAATATGAACTCCATATTATTTATTATATATCATATATTTTAAATATAGATATTAAGTGAATTATAAACATTTTATAATCCAAATATATTATGTAAACAATTTATATAATCTAAATATCACATATTTATCATTATTTAAATATTTGATCACATACATAATCAAAACTCATTTTGACACGGTTTAAATAATTTCTTATATTATGCCTATAATTTAAACTATTCAAATTAAATAATTATGAATAATTCATAATTTCAAATATAAACTCCTTTATAGTTTTGTCTTATTTTTTAATTTTATAAACACTTTATAAATCACACTTACTATTTTCATATAAAAATTTTATATCTAAATTATAATTCAATCCATATAGTTTTTAAATGGTATTTCAATATTAACATTTAATATTATGGATATTTATTTATTAAATGTTTCATAAATATTAAATTAAATTAATTACAAACACTTTATAATTAATTAATTTATAAGTACTTTTATAAGTTAATAAATATCCCAAAATACCTTTTACTATAATTTATGAACCATTTATAAACTATTAAAATCAAATCATAATTGAAATTCAAGAAAAACACAATTTTTTTCTAAGTCGTAGTTAAGGACTTGTGGTGCTCGTGTAGGAATAATTCCTAATGAGAAATATTTGAGTAGTAGTAACCTTGTGTGCCTATTGTGGGAATAAATATTGCTCACATGGGATTAATATTGAGTGCAAGGACCTATTTATGTTGAACACTACCACAAAAATGGGTTTTCCCAGTACCACCCTTTAACAATACTAAAAAACACTGATAAAAGGCACTTTTAACAATGCTAAAAAAAGTGATGTTAAAAGTAACCATTTATCATTGATTTTTTATCACTGATAAAGGTACACCCTTTATTAGCACTTTTTTTAGCATTGTTAAAGGGGACCCCTTTATCAGTGATTTTTTATAATCACTAATAAAGACCCCCCATTACTAGTGTTTTTTACTAGCGCTGATAATGAATATATTTTTAAAAAATCATTAAAAATAATATATTAATATATAAATATATTTATATTGATATAAATATAATATATATATTTTTTAAATATGTTTTAGATAAAGATCGATATACATTTACACTTAATATACATAATAATTTGTGAAAATGAATTATAAAATAATTAAAAATATTTTTTAATCAATAATTTGCTAATTATTATCAATTAATAGTCATTTAATAACAATTTGAATATAAAAAATCAAAAAATTAATGAAAGATTGAAAATAAGTTAAAAATATAACTCGAACTTCAAACGGACATAACTTTTGATCCGAGTGTCCTTTTGGGATCTACCACATATCAAATCAAATCTTACAATGAGATATATGCCTTTGTGGTAGAGGAGAACTCTGTCACGTTTTTTTAGTCCCAAAAGGTCCCATAAGGCCTCTAAAACTGAGTTTTTAGTCGAGTTACCCCAATTTTTTAACATTCTGTGGAATTTCAACCTCATTTAAGGGGGTATTTTTGACCGTTTTCAATGGGGACTAAATTTATTCCTAGGGATTACATTTATATTGATATTATGGTTTTATAATTTTATTATTTTTTAGGATCTCTACACGGCTGGTGATCCCTCCATCCCCACTAAGGTTTCCTCATGTATTCTTCATGTTGTTACTGAAGCTATGAATGACAAGCTCACCTAGGATATTACTGGTGAGGAAATACTTTTCACCCTAAAAAAAATCCACCCCACAAAATCCCTAGGTCTAGATAGTTTCCATGCCCACTTCTTTAAAAACTTTTGGCACATTATGGGACCTGATGTATCGAGCCTGATAAGGTACCTTTGGCACAAGAAGGCCAATTTCACCTCTGTCAATGAAACCATCATCACTCTCATTCCTAAAAACTAGAAACCCTATCAGATTTCTACATTTATTCCCATCAGCCTTTGAAATTTCACCTATGAAATTTTCTCTAAGATTATAATTAACCGTCTTTTCACCTTTCTACCTTCCATTTTTTTAGAAAACCAAAGTGCCTTTGTCCCCAATAGAATTATCTCGAACAATGTGATTATTTCCCATGAAAATTTTCACTCTATAAATACCCATAACTTCTATAAATGAGTCATCATGTCCTAGAAGCTATATATGACTAAAGATTTTGACATGGTGGAATAGCCATTCATCCAGTTTATACTAAGCAAAATGGGCTTCTGCTCAAGATTGGTTAACATAATCATGAAATGTGTTACCTCCATCTCATTCAAGATCCACATTAATGGAGGTATTTTATGAAACTTCTCACCCTCTAGGGGAATTCTCCAAATATACCATTTTCTCCTTCTATGTTCATTTTAATGCTTGATGTTTTCTCTAATATTATTTCAGCATCAGCTAAGGATAAATCTATTCATGGAGTGAAAGCCTATTATCGGGGGGACATTTCCCATTTCTTCTTTGCCTATGATTTTATCCTTTTCTCTAGGTAAACTTTTGAATAATGAAAGAGTATTATCCTTCTTTCCCTCCTTTATGATAATTCTTTAGGGAAAGATATCAACCCCTCTAAAACAGAAGTTTCTTTCAGTGTAGGTGTACCCCTAAATAAGAAGGTTGAGCTCCAACAGGATTCTGGCTTCCAACTGGTTGATAAACATTGCAAGTACCTTGGGATTCCTATAGTCTTAGTTCTCTCTAAAAAATAATTTTCTTCCAAAATCTTAGAGAGGGTGGATAAAAAAGTTCAAGGTTAGAGTTACAAAAGTGTCTCCAAATCAAGAAAAGAAATTCTCATTAAATCTATTTCCCAATACACCCCCTTCTATTTTATGATTCTCTTCCATATCCCTAGTTTCAGCATTGATCAACTCCTCTCTCACTTCACAAATTTTTGGTGGGGTCTTAATTAAGTAAAACACAAGGCTCACTAGATCACTTAGGATAAAATCTACAAATACAAGCCTCATGGGGGAATGGGATTCCGAGACCTACGCCTTTCAATGATGCAATTATCATCAAACAAGAATGGTGGTTTATTCAGAAACCTCATTATATATTCATAAAGGTTATCAAGTATAAATACTTACCATGTACTAATTTTTACAATGCCCCATTAGGCCTTCACCCCAGTTTCCTTTGGCGTAGCCTGTGGGGATCATGTGTGACCCTCCTGAGGGGACTCTAGTGGAGAATTGGAAATGGATCCTCTATTAATATTTAGACTGACCCACAGATGGATGATGTAAATGGTCTTAAATAAACTTCCCTTTCCCTTGAAGGTCTTGAAGATGAAAAGGTTCTCTCCCTTTTTAATGAGGAAGGAAACATATGGTGCCCTAAGAAAATCTACTTGTGGTCTAATGAGAAGGATGGGGAAATTATTCTCAGTATCTCAGTCGCTTGTGAGTTGGGTCCTGATCTTTTATGATAGAGCGGGGAAACCTCTAGTTCTTATACTATTAAATCTGGGTATGTGATTGCTTCAACCACCTTGACTTTGGAATTGGAGGCTCTTTGGAAATCTATATGGCACTTGCACATTCCCCCTAAAGCTTTATATTTCTTATAGAAAGTATGCACTGAGATCCTCCCTTCTCTGGTGTTCTTTTCCTCTCACAACATGTCATAAAACCCAACATGTCCTATCTTCATGTCCATGACTGAATCTACCATGCATTCCATTTACCACTACCTCGAATCTAGGAACATCTGGAGTACCTTCAACCCTTATGCTGACAACCTCCTGGATATGGACCCTGATCTCTTAAATCTTCTCAGAAAATGGTCTTAATATCTTTTTTCCAAGGACATATCTTCCCATTTCACTGTGGCTTGGATCATTTAGGCGAGGAGAAACAAAATTCTCTTTAACCAGGTCTCCAAGACATGAACCTTCTAGGTCGATAATGCATCCCACTGGTTATCTGTGTGGAACCATAGTGAGAACATGTTTGAAGACCCTCATTTCAAGCATGATCCCTATTCCTAGAAACCCCCCACTACTAGAACCCTAAAAATTAACGTAGAAACATCACCCTTGGACAAAGGAATCACAGGTTTTAGTGCCATCACTCGGGACTCTCATGGGCTGATCGTTGAGACTTTTCACTCTTCCTTCCTAGCGTTACTCTTACCCACAATCACTGAAGCCCAAGCAATTGTTCTTGGCATGGAATTTTATTTATAGAAATGGTGAAAATCCATCACTTGGGAATCTGATTTCCTCACTATAATTTGTGTTATCTCTACTTCGAAGGCTGGCCTTTAGTCTTTTGGCCTTCTGATCTTGAAGATCCAACCACTTTAGCTCCGCTTTTTGACTTACTCATTCTCCTTTACCAAAATGGATTGTAATATAGAGTATCATCAATTATCTACTCGAGGCCTCTCAAATGACCCACATGTCTGGTTGTATTTGTTCCCCAATTGGTTGTCTTCACGTTTTTTACCTGATCTTCGATCTCTTAATATATGAGTTTCTCATTTCTATTCAAAAAAATATATATAAATATATAAATATATTTTTTTGTGTGCTGATAAACATATATATATTTATATACATATACATATTCTAATATATGTATATAAATATTAATATATAATATATGCAAATAAATATAAATATGTATAATTATATTTATAGATTCACACATATATATAAATATATATATATATGTGTGTGTGTGTGTGTATTTATATATAAACACATACACACACACACACAAAATATTTTATATATGTATTTAAATATATGTGTGTGTGTGGATAAAAAATGTAACGAAATATATAAAAATATATAGATATATCATAAAATAAAGAACAAAACAATATATGTGAGTGGTAAAGGTGTGAGATTATGAGGGGTAGGTCTCAGGTTCAAAACTCACCAAAGGTAGGGGTTCACGCTGGTGGGTGAGGCAGTGCATAGCACTGTTAAAGGGGGTGGGGGAGGCTAGACAAGCACTATTAAGGGGGGACCAGGCACTGATAAAAGGGGGGTTAGTCCTCCCTCTGAATTTGAAGGGAAAAAATCTAAAAAAATTAAATTTTATTAGTTTTATTAGTGATTTTTTAGCACTAATAAAAGTGACCCCCCCCCCCCAATAGCACTTCGATTATTAATGATTTTTTATCACTAAAAATGCCCTTTTTGCATTCTTTTAAAGGTCATATCTGCAGTAGTGGAAAATGGGGCTAGGGAAGGCTTGTGTACCATTAACTCAACATGTCACATGAGATTAACTAAGTACTTATGTAGGAATGACTAAGAATTTGGGGTCTCATATGATATTAAAATGATCACTGCATGGCATCAAATAAGAAGGGAAGCCTCTATGTGGGATTAACTTCATGTTATAGTGGTCGTAAGCTACAACAGGTGCTTGAGTGGTTTCCCATGTGCGATTAATCTTACTCTTGTAAGGCTATGTATGATTAACCCACATGTTGTGATATCTATGTGAGATTAAACCTGAAGTATTTGACATGGAAGCTATCATGACCTATGATATAGGGACCTATGTAAGATGAATCTTGATTCCCATGTATGAAAAATATAGATCTTGTAAAGCTTATGTGAGATTAAATCTATGTGGACACGTATGAATAATCATGTGGAGAGGGGTCTATATACTATTAAATCACATATGATCCATTTAGTGCATTAGGAACCTATGTAGCATAACTCCATGTTATGCACCACCAAAAAAAATGGCTTTACATAGTGTCACCCTTTAACAATGCTAAAAAACGCTCATAAAGGGGGTACCTTTATCAGTGATTTTTTTAGTGCTATTAAAGGGACCCCCTTTATAAGTGATTTTTTATAAGTGCTGATAAAGACCCCCCCCCCCCTTTATCAGCACTTTTTTACTAGCTATGATAAAGGGAATATTTCAAAAAATCATTAAATATAATATATAAATATAATATATATTTTTTAAATATATTTTAGATATGGATAAACAGACATTTACACTTAATATATAAGATAATTATTGAAAATGGATTATAAAATAATTAAAAATATTTTTTTAATTAATAATTTTCTATTTATTATTGAGTAATAGTCATTTAATAATAATTTTAATACAAAAAAATTGAAAAAATAATAAAAGATTGAAAATAAGTTGAAAACATAACTCGTACTTCAAACAGTCATAACTTTTGATACAGGTATCCATTTGGGTTCTACCACATATAAAATCAAAGCCCGTAATGATCTCTATTCCCTGATGATAGAGTAAAACCCTCTATCAAATTTTTTTCAAGGCTAAAAAATGCCCATAAGATGTCCAAAACTAAGTTTTTAGTCAGAGTACCCCAATTTCTTAACATTCGGTTGATTTTCAACCTCTTTTAAGGGGGTCTTTTTTCCCTTTTTCAGTGGGGGCTAAATTTATTCTTAGGTATTACATTCATAATGATATTATGGTTTTTTAACTTTATCATTTTTCATAATTTACTCTTATTTATAATCAAATATATAACAATATATACATATTTTTTTATATATTCACACATAAAAATTTAATTTTATAAATAAATAATTAAACATATTTACATATAAAATATATTTATCAATATATAAAATTTATCTAAATAAAAAATAATAACCATTTTATTTAAAATAAAAATGTATAAATATATATATACGTATACAATTAATGTATATATAATGTTTATATATATATATATATATATATATATATATATTTGTGCATGTGTATTGAAAAACATATATATATATATATATATATTCTAATATATTTTAATAAATATTGATATATAATGTATGTAAATAAATATAAATATGTATAATTATATTTATATATGCACACATGTATATAAATATATATGTGTTTGTATGTATAATCATACACATACACACACAAAACATATTATATATTTATTTATTTATTTATTTATATATATATATGGATAATAAAATGTAATGAAATATATATAAATATATAGATTTATCATAAAATGCAGAATAAAAAAATATGGTGGAGTGGAAAAGGCACTAGAGTATGAGGGGGAGGTCTCAAGTTTGAAACCCAACAAAGGTAGGCACGCGCGGGCGGATGAAGCAGGTGCATAACACTATTAAAGTGGTAGGGGCTACCTAGCATTGTTAAAGTGGTGGGGGTTAGATTAGCACTGTTAAAAGGGGGTATTGGAAGCTAATAAAATGAGGGGGTCCACCCTTCGATTTTCAGGGGGAAATTTTCAAAAAAAAATTATTTTTTGGATTTTTATCAATGCTAAAAAAAATCACTGATAAAAGGGGATTTATCAACACTTTTTTTAAGCTGATAAAAGGGACCCCCCCTTTAATAGAGTTTCAATTATCAATTTTTTTTTAGCACTGTAAATGCCCTTTTGCACACTTTTAAAGGTCGCATCTGCAATAGTGATATCTTCTATATCGTAAGAATGTTATGATGCTTTTTTTTGCAGTGATATGAACTTATTCAATTTAAGTATGATCTGAAGATTCAAGGATCGTCTTCTTTCTCTGATACAACTACTAGGTTTCATGGGATAGTTCAACACTTAAATTTAGTAGTGTAAAGAAATTAGAAACCCGTACCAAGATTTTTGTGTAAGAAAACTGAAATATTGTGTATATAAAATGAATAACATGTGTCATGTGTACCTTACATCAAATTTGATACTACTCCATCTTCAATATAGTATAGGATTGATGAAGATCACAAGAGGTTTCCAAATAAAATCCATCATTCATGGTGTATCCCTGGGTTGTACCGAATCACCTAACAACTTGGGAATGACTCTCATATCTCCCATGATATTCTAATATCTCTCGATGGGTTAGGGAGAAGGAGATAGAGACAAGTAGGAGGAATCTGGTAGTGAGCACTCACACAAGCATAAAATCGTTTTCATGCCTCAGTCACCCTCTTATAAACTCACCCATCCAACACGTAATGACTCAAATGTTCATAATGTATGAGTTGATTCCATGTGGTTAAAATGTTTGTAACCCCTTGTATTTTTCCCTTCTCCAGACCAATTTACATATTAATGATAGCTGGTTAATGGGAGATTTGAATGTTAACTGTTTAACATTTGGTTGCCTTGAAAATCATAGATAGTGGAATGTTACCATTATAACATGATTTGTGATGTGCTTTCAATATAGGCATGTGATATACCAAGGTTTCATGCAAGTCATACCTTATGACTTTAAACTTATTGTACAATAAAATATGGCCTAGAAGCGTTACATAAAATTAGTCTTTAGGAAATAACTCCTTTCGTACAATCATCATCTCAACATAATATCTACACCATTAGAAATAGGAGTAGAAATATCGTTGTAATCTTTTATATTTTATGTTGTAGTTAAGGATATTTTGAAATTAGAGAATAAAAATAGAAAGATAAAGATATAAAACATGGTGATTTACATGGTTTGAGAAATGTACCCTACATATATAAAGGAGAGTGACAATTTTCTATTTTTATAAAGAATATTATAAGGTTTTTTAGGGTGTTTGAGCTATATTCTTTCTAGTATCCCAATTGTAAATTAATATATATATATATATATATAATATAGGGACAAATAAATTTCCCTATGAAATAAATTTTCTAATGTATATGCATGCACACTAATGCAGATGTTGACTTCTACATTTCCGTGTGCACCCCACATGAAATTTTTTTATGAAACTTTGTGTGAACTCCTCCAAAAACTGATTTTTTCTTACTCCATGTTCCATGTGAACCCCACATGATTTTTCTAAAAATAATTTTTAGGGTACTATATCACTCAAACTTAGGGATTCCAAATCAATTTTGGACTCATGAATATGGTACAGGATGATCCTGGTTTTATTTACCCATATTTAAAATGAACTTATATGGGTTAAAACTAGCATGTATTCATGCGAATTTTCCTACATAGTCATGAATTGGCCTATGGACCATAGTGATCCTTCTATTTGCCTATGGTTTTTTACCCCTTCCATTTGGGGATTTTCCCACGTTATATCTGGTGTCCCTTTTATTTCCGCATTTTGCACTTTATTTTTTCTCGTGATTATCATTGCACCGGTGGGAAAATCATTTACAGTCCCAACAAGTGGTATTAGAGTCAAGGTTCTAGCTCGGTGTTGTTTATGTTTTCGGGTATTAATAAATCTCATAAATTTGAGTGTGCTCTGTGATTGAAACTCTGGTTGATCTATCACATCAGAAAAAATTTATTGAGATTATTAAATACACCGTCGTGAAACGGAGGAGGTTCTGGACTGACGGCATGTCCATATGGCGGCGAAATTTGAGATCAAAAAAATCAATGGGAATAATTTTTCATTGTGGAAAATGAAGACGCAGGCAATGCTGCGGAAGGATAATTGCCTACTGGAAATTGTAAAAAACCGGTGGGTGTGACGGAGGAGAAATGGAAAGTTATGGATGGGAATGCTATTGTCAACATCCATTTGGATTTGGAAGACGTGGTCCTATCGAGCATTGTGGAGAAAAAGATGGCAAAGGAAATATGGGATAATTTGATGAAGCTATACAAGGCTAAGTCATTGCACAAAAAAAATTTCCTGAAGAGAAAATTGTACACTCTTCAGATGGAAAAGTCATCATCGGTGACTGACCACATTAACAACCTCAATACCCTATTCGATCAGCTCATGGTGTTGGGCTATAAAATTGTGGATACTGAATGTGTGGATATTCTACTCCATAGTTTTCCAAATTCATATGACCAACTCATCATCAACCTCACCAAAAATATCCTGGCGGATATGCTAGCCTTAAATGATATTGCAGTCATGTCTCTTGAATAAGAAAGTCAGCGCAAGAACAAGGAGGACAGATAGACAACTTCGCACCAAGCAGAGGCTTTGTCAATGGAGAGAGGAAGGATAATGGAGCATGGTTCTAGTGGGAGCCAAAATCATGGAAGGTCCAAATCAAGGAGTAATAAGAAGAACATCACATGTTTCAATTGTGGAAAGAAGGGGCGCATCAAGAAATATTGTTGGAATAAGAAAGTGGTTAAAGGAGCTCTCAGGGGAATGTGGTGAGTACTTCTGAAAAAGAAGATATACTAGTTAGTGAAGCGGCAACAACTACTGGGATCAGGCAGCATCTTGACGATGCATGGATTATTGACTCAGGAGTAACATGGAACATGACGTCTCGATGGGAATGGTTTGACCAATATGAAACCATCCCAGAAGGACTTGTGTACATGGGGAACAATCACACTCTAAAGATCGTCATAATCAGTACCATCAAACTAAAGATGCATGATGGCATAGTACGGACCATCCAAGGAGTACATCATGTGAAGGGCCTGAAGAAGAACATATTGTCTTTGGGACAATTTTATGACATCAGATGCAAGACTCACACTGAGAATGGAGTGATGAGAATTGTGAATGGCGCGCTTGTGGTAATGAAGGTGCAGAAAATCTCAAAGAACATGTACGTGTTTATGGGTGAAACATACAAGGATGTGGAGATAGTTGTTGCATCAACTACCTCTATGGAAGCATTGATGATGTTATGTCATAGGAAGCTTGGACATATGTTAGAACGAGGCTTTAAGATTCTTGCGGATCAGAAGTTACTGCCAGGACTGACAAAGGTATCCTTACTATTTTTTGAGCATTGTGTTTTGAGCAAGAAACACAGGTTAAAGTTCAGGACATCAACAGAGAGAAGTCAAGAGATCTTGGAGTTAATCCATTCTGATGTTTGGCAAGCACTGGTTATATCCTTGGGAGGATCAAGTCACTTTGTATCATTTATTGATGATTATTCTAGGAGATGTTGGGTGTACCCAATCAAGAGGAAGGCAGATGTTTTTGAAGTCTTCAAAACATTCAAAGAACGGAAGGAGCTTGACTCTGGAAAGAAGATCAAGTTTTTAATCTGACAATGGTGGAGAGTATACAAGTGAGGAGTTTGTTATTTTTTGTCAACAGGAAGGGATCTGGAGATAGTTCACGGTGGTGTACACTCCTCAGCAGAATGGAGTGGCAGAGTGGATGAATAGAACCCGGTTAGATAGAACAAGGGTGATGCTGAAGAATATAGGTATTGCCAAAACTTTTTGGGCAGAAGCAGTGAATATTGCATGTTATGTGATCAAATGATCTCCTTCAATGGCGATTGAGCTGAAGACACTAATGGAGATGTGGACTATTAAACCCACTAACTATTCTCGGTTACATACTTTTGGAAGTCCTGTATATGCAATGTTTAATGACCATAAAAGATCTAAGTTGGATTTAAGATCCAGGAAATGTATCTTTTTGGGGTATGGTGATGGTGTGAAGGGGTATCATTTGTGGGACCCCACTGCCCAAAAATTTATCATCAGCAGAGATTTCATTTTTGCAGAAGACAAGGTTCAAATGACAACTAATCAATACATGGAGAAGGAAAATACAAAAACTACAATAGTCAAAGTAGAGGGGAAATCCAAGGAAGAATTAGTTTCCTCTGAAGCATTATCAGATCATGGTGATCAAGTACCGGTTGAGTCTGGACCACGATGGTCAACTCGGGAGAAAAGAGCACCAATATGGCACTCAGAATATGTCACTGAGAGCAATATTATGTACTGCTTATTGACGGAGGACGGAGATCCATATTCTTTTGTGGAGGCAACCCATAGTCCAGATGTATCCTCATGGATGGCGGCGATGCAGGAGGAACTTGAAGCCCTACACCAGAACAAGACTTGGGATCATGTTCCATTACCTCATGGAAGTAAGTCTATCAAAAACAAATGGGTATTTAAGATCAAGCGGGATGGAAAGGAATAGGTTGAAAGATATCGTCCAAGATTGGTGGTCAAAGGATTTTCTCATAAGGAAGGTATTGATTTCAATGAAATATTTTCTCCTGTTGTTAGACTGACGACTACTCAGATAGATCTGGCGATGTGTGCTACATACAGCTTACATCTAGAACAGCTAGATGTGAATACTACTTTTCTCCATGGTAATCTTGATGAATAGATATGTATGCTCCAACTGGAAGGTTTTTCAGAAGAAGGCAAAGAGAACTTTGTTTTCAGGTTGAAAAAATATGTGTACGGTCTCAAATAGGCGATGAGGTGTTGGTACAAGAGATTTGATTCCTATATCATGAGTCTTGGATATAGAATACTTCATTTAGATCCATGTTCATATTTCAGGGGTTCGGATGGTAATGATTTCACCATTCTTCTGTTGTATGTGGATGACATGTTGGTTGCAAGCCCCAAAAATGATCAGATCCAGAAGATGAAAGCACGGTTGGCTAGAGAGTTTGATATGAAGGACTTGGGACCAGCAAATAAGATTCTTGGGATACAAATTTACTAAGATAGAAATAATGGAAAGATTTGGCTATCACAGAAGAGTTATTTACAGAGAGTTTTGAAACGCTTAAACATGAAAGACTGTAAGCCAATCTCTACCCCTCTTCCTATTAATTTCAAGTTATCCTCCATGATGAGTCCTAGAAATAAATCAGAGAGAAATGAGATGTCTCAAGTACCATATGCATCAGCAGTGGAAAGTTTGATGTTCACTATGGTTTTTACTAGACCAGACATTGCACATACAATGGGAGAAGTTAGTCGGTACATGGTGAATCCAAGGCGGGAGAATTGAAACACAGTGAAGAGGATCCTAAGATACATCAATGAGACCTCAGATGCTACATTATGTTATGGGGGATTGGATTTCAATGTCAGAGGATATGTTGATTTAGATTTTACAGGTGATTCTAACCGAAGGAAATCCACTACTGATTATGTGTTTACTCTTGCGGGAGGAGCTGTGAGCTGGATTTCAAAGTTACAGTCAGTTGTGGATTTATCCATGATGTAGGTCGAGTGCATGGTAGCTACACAGACTTTCAAAGAGGAAATTTGGATGAGAAGGTTGTTGGAGGAGCTCGGGAAAAGACAGACGCAAATTCAATTGTTTTGTGACAGTCAGAGTGCCTTACACATTGCAAGGAATCCATCTTTTCATTCCAGAACGAAGCACATTGGGGTACAGTATCACTTTGTCTGAGATGTGGTGGAGAAAGTAAGTGTGGACATGCAGAAGATTCACACTAAAGAAAATCTGGCAGATTTCCTGACGAAGGCGATTAACTTTGATAAGTTCAGATGGTACAGATCCTCGAGTGGCCTCACAAAGACTTCAGAAGCATGTTTGGAATATAGAAAGGATGTGTGAATATGTGATTGATTCTCAATAAAATCTCTAAGTGGGATATGTGTTGGCAGTAGCTTATTTGGAGGATGGTGGTCACCCCCTCTTTGTCAAAGGGGGGATGGTAGTGGTAGGAGGTGGGTGGCCAACCCCACCCAATCTTCCAGTGGGAGAAGTCAAGGGGAAGGGGTGAGGAGGCCTATAAAAGGAGGCTCTCCCCTCTTCCAAATATTATCATTCATCGGTTCTAACACCACCAGCAGATCCTATATTTGAGCGGTATTTGTGAGGCAGTTTCCCCATTTATTCAAGAGAGAAATTTTCCAAGGGTTTTCTCCTTGTAATAGTGAGGGAGAGTGTGTACCCACTTTTACCCATAGTGATCCTTCTATTTGACCATGGTTTTTTACCCCTTCTATTTGGGGGTTTTTCCACGTTATATCTGGTGTCCCTTTTATTTCTGCATTTTTCACTTTATTTTATCTCGTGATTATCATTGCATTGGTGGGCCAATCATTTACGGTCCCAACACATGGGTTCTATAGAAAGGGTGAGAGTCTAAGGATATCAAATCCAAAACAGACTATTATATTTGATGCCTGAGATAAGCCTGAAGGTCGCCACTCGTCTACCCTCTCTCATCATTCCCACTATTCCCTCACTCCATAAGTTTTTTTGTAATTAAAAAAATGATCTACCCACGGGATTTCTCACCCTATGAAAAAAACGGGCCAATATTCTAAAAGTAGGCCCATGTATAAATAGGTAAAAATAATAAAGTCTACAATGGGGCTATACCCATACGGGTCTAGGCCATTACGCCTGACCCACCCATTTTTCATGCCTACTTGAGCCCCCAATCTTTTGAGCATGAGCACTCACTGTACAGTATGGACCACATCAAGTTAAGCTACATGTATATATTGACCGATGATATGTGTGATATTTTTTTCTTTGAATTTTATTACACTTAAAATAATATACTTGATTATTTATACCTCACTTGTGTGTTGCATGGCATGCATGCATTTGTTTATATAGTTGCCATATTTTTTCTTATTTCTCACATTTTTTAGGTTTTAATTCTCTTGTGATTATTTGATTATTTGTTCTATTTTTCCTTATTAGTGACCTATTTGCTAGGTATTTTGTTACCGTTGATACTACTTGATCCAACGGTTTGACGTGCAGCTTTTCTGCTTTTTATAGTGTTTCTTTATCTCTCATTTTAGAGGTGATATACATGCTTCCTTCATTTCCAATTATCTCATGTTGTGTGACCCTATGATATGTACCCCATTCGGTTATATGAAAGACCACTTTGATCACAGTCATCCACGTATCATGCATCCTGCTTCACCGCTTAACTCACTCATCGCTTCACTTGTCATAATCATTGCTTCATCCTTTTTTTTTTGCAAGAGTTCAATTAGATTCCTTGGTCACTACCACAAATCAGTATAAGGGAGCGCCAAATTTTATCAGCACTAATAAAAACACACTAATAAAAGGGGGACCTTTATCAGCATTGGCTAAAAGCGCTGATAAATCTACCCTTTATCAGCGCTTTTGTTAGCACTGATGAAGGGTGGATTTATCAGCACTATTATTAGCATTGATAAAAGTTTTTAATAAAAAATATTATTAATTTATATAAAATTATTACATTTATATTCAAAAATAATATTTATTTATATAAATTAAATAAAAAAGTATGTTTATAATTAATATTTTTTTTAATAATTAAAATATATATATATATAATCTTTTAAAAAAGTATTTATAATATTATAATTAAATAAATATATATTTAAATTATTATAATATTGTAATAAATTTTATTAAATAATAAATTTATTTATTATATTTATAATTATATATTTAAAATTATATATTTATAATTATATATTTATAATTATATATTTATAATTATGTATTTATAATTATATATAAATACTTTTTAAAATATATATATATATTTAAATTTATATTTATAATTATAAATAAATATATGTTTTCAATGAATTTGATAAATAAATATAT
Organism: Viscum album; assembly: GCA_963277665.1. Classification (NCBI taxonomy): domain Eukaryota; kingdom Viridiplantae; phylum Streptophyta; class Magnoliopsida; order Santalales; family Viscaceae; genus Viscum; species Viscum album. Next base: position 73,881,363 of record OY728140.1, read on the forward strand.
TGATGCCTGAGTATAATTGACATTCATATGTTATGTATTAATCATGAATGTTCATTTATACATTACTCCCTTATTATTATTCATGTTGTCCATATATGTGATGAATCATTTTTTATGATCTGTACTTTACTAGGTATATGATTCATTCATGTTATACCCATGAATCTATTATGTTCTCATAAATACTTATAAAATTAAAATAAATATATTTATTATATTTATAATTATAATTTTTTAATTATATATAAATACTTTTTAAATATGTTTATTTATAATTATACTCAGAAAGATCTAGGATCCAGGCGAACCTGCTCTTACCAAAATTTATTTTTTTTTAAATACAATACAAAAAAAGGATAATGGGTAGATTCAAACAAGGGAAAGCCCTCATCCAGAATAGAAACTACAAATGAGGATAATCATCAGCAGATTCCCATTCTAACTATGAATTCTTTGATTAAAGAGAACAAAACACTTCTCCCTGAGTTAAATCTATTCCATGGTGAACTCCTTGGAATGGCCACACCACCATCTCTGCCACACCCTTGGCCATAGTTTTTTTTATGACAGCCCCGTTTCCATGTCTTAATTTTATACCAATCCCTTCCGATTCATCCCCCTCCAAATGAGATTGCTTCCCCTTAGAGATTTCTAAGGACTCCATCATACTCTCATTCTCCTCCTCAACCAGGGAGTTCCACTCCTTTCCGACCATGGAAACATCCATTTGGAAGAGATCAGGAGGCCTATTAGAGGAAGCCACCACCAAGGGAGTAGGCACCTCCTTGCACACATTATCAGCTTTCTTAGAGGGAGGTACAGTTCTCTCCTTCTGTCTCTCAACATCCTTCTTCTTGGAAAAATAAACTTTGTTTGTTTGAATACCGATAACATGTCTACAACCTAAAACATGATGACCAACAACTTTGCAGAAATCATAGAAAGAGGGAACAAATTCATATTCAAAATCAACATCAATCTTTAAACCATCAACCAACAGAGTGGCACTACTTGGCCTTGGATGCAGCAGATCAATATCAACCAAAACCCTTGTATAATTATAAAATTATAATAGATACATCTATTATAGTTTCATATATATATATATATATATATATATATATATATATATATATATATATATATATTTATTTATTTATTTATTTATTTATTTATTTATTTATTTATTTATTTATACTTATAATTATAAATAAATAATATATATGTGTGCGTGTGTGTAAATAATTATAAAATTATAATAAATATATTTATTATACTTATAAAGTTATAAATATGTATAATTAATTAAATATATTTATAAATATATACAAATATTTATAATTATAATTATAAATAAATATATATATATATAAATAATTATAAAATTATAATAAATATATTAATTATATATATTTATAAAATAATAAATATAATAAATATATTTTTTATAATTTTATAATTATTTAAATAAAAGAAATATTTATAATTATAACTATAAATAAATATATATTTATTATAATTTTTTAATTAAAAATAAATATATATTTATTTATAGTTATAATTATAAATAAATATTTATTTATTTAAATAATTATAAAATTATAAAAAATATATTTATTATACTTATAATTTCAGAAATATATATAATTAAATAAATGTATTTATAAATATATACAAATATTTATAAATAAATAAAAATAAATGTAATTATAATTATAAATAGATATAGATATATTTAAATAATTATAAATTTGTAATAAATATATTAATTATACTCAAAAGGTTCAAGAGATAGGTGAGCCTGCTCCTAAAAATTTATTAGAAAAAAAATTGACAATGACGAAAAAGGATGCATGAGGTCACACAATGAGACATTCCCTCATCCATAAGGTATGACTATAAGTCAATAATATTATCATTCCCATAATCATGATCAGAGTCATCATCATCATCTGCAGTTTCCCACTATGAATGTGAGTTCCTTTTACTGAAGAGCACCAAGTGCTTCTCCTTGATCTTTTCTTGGTCCAGAGTGAGTTAACTCTTAGAATCCTTAAAAGAATATTTGGTAGACATATTTTGGCCACGTCCTTGTGCAGAATCCAAATCATCTCAACCACATCCTCAACCCTAGCCTTTTGGATGTCTACCCCATCACCATGACTTTTGATTCCAAATACCTTCAGGTTATTCTTTCTCAGTGTTAAAATTTAGTGGGAATTCCGATTGTAGGGGGTTCCTAAATAATAGGAGTCTATTCCACTAAAAATGTTGGCACAAATTCTATAGGTTTCTAGGGAAGGATCAGTTGAAACCCCTCTTCATCCACCAATCTTCCCTTATCTTTAGACAAAGACACCTTATTATCCACATGCGCTTTATGTGATGTTTGAGCACTGACTTCTCCATGCTCAGGAGATCGGGAACCCTCTTGTCCTTTCACAAACTTTGAAAGCGGGACAAGTGCGCCCTCATTATCTTTAAAAGTGTTTGAAAATACATCTGCAAAACTAAAAACTATAGCCTGTTTTGAAGTATCATCTTGACCCTTAGCATCATCATCATCTTTCCAAACTTCCTTAGTGAGTTTGGAGCAAGTCTCAGGAGATGCAACAACACCTCTATATGAAAGTTATACCTTTTTTTTCATGAGTGGGTGATAGATGAAAAGACACTTGAGTATCAATATGTTATTATTTAGCAATATTGTCCCATGTCTTGCCCCCTTGTATAGCCACTGTTGAAGTCCCAACATCATGAGTTTTATTTTCAGAGACCAATGCATCACGACCAACAACAGTAGTGTGATCCACAGTTTCTTTCTTGTTAGATCATGAGATCCAACTTCTACATCGAGCAGCTTCATTCCCTTTCAAATTACAGATGGTACAACTTATATATTTTTAGCAATTCTCTTTGGCATTCCCAATGGTCTGACAGCCAATACAAAATAAAGGTAATTTTTCAAACCTTACAGTTAGATCAAAATTGAAGTCAGTAGTAGACAATGTGACATATTCAATTGGAATTGAATTGAGATCCACCTCAATGAGAAATCTCACAAAACATCCAAAGTGAGTCTTTTTCATTTCCCAAATGATCTTGATCGGAGTGCCAATGGATGAAGTGATATCAAACAGAATCTGAGGATTCCATAAAATCCAATTCAAGCCATAAATTTGTACCCAAACCTGAGTTCTTGTATTACGGACCACAAATGGGTTGAAGTGAGGATCCCAATCTCGGATACACATGATTCCTGTCCTAAGAGATATCTAACCAAAACTCCATGCCTTAAGCTTCAAATCTTCATAGGAAAAAAGAAAATGGAAATTCCCTCACCTAATGGAGATGTACTTCCAATCACAAAAACCCCAAACAACACCTACACAATGTTCCAAGTATTCAATCCTCCATGGTTTTTGACCAGTTGGAAAAACCAATCTCTTGATAATCAAATGCTCACAGATTTTAAACCAATTGAGAAGCAAATATTGACTTACCCAAATGTGAGAAGAGTTACCTCTTCGAAAGATCTAATCATCACTATTCTTTCTCGAGGTGAACCCTGGTTTTGCATCTCTCGATTTGCATGATAGACTACCAGGTGGCTTTGAAACCAAAGTTGGCTTTGCCAGAAAAAATGTCACCGAACTATGAGGAAGATGATCGACAGATCCCGCATCCACAACCTTCGATCGGGAACTAGGGTTGGACGACACCTTCACCAAACACCTATGTGAATCGAATCTTCCTTGAGTGAGGAAGGGGGTAGCAGCTTCCACCGAATTTGATGACTCCATTATCATCGAATGTAGCCATTATAGGAGATCGGGAGAAGCTCTCACAACCCTAGCTTCCATCTCTCTCTATATATTAATTATATATATTAATAAAATTATAACTATAATAAATATATTTCTTATAATTTTATAATTATTTAAATATATATATATATTTAAATAATTATAAAATTATAATAAATATATTTATTATACTTATAATGTTATAAATATATATAATTAAATAAATATATTTATAAATATATAAAAACGTTTATAAATAAATACAAATATTTATAATTGTAATTATAAATAAATATAGATATATTTAAATAATTATAAAATTACAATAAATATATTAATTATATATATTTATAAAATTATAATAAATATATTAATTATATATTTATAAAATTATAATTATAATAAATACAGTTATTATAATTTTATAATTATTTAAATAAATAAATATTTATTTATTTATAGTTATAATTATGAATATATATATATATATATAATTATAGTTATAGATATAAATAAATATATATTTATAATTATTTATAATATATATATTTATTATATATATTTATTATATATAATTATAAACATAATAAATATATTTATTGTAATTTTATAATTATTGATAATTATTGATTTATTTATAATTTTATAAATATATAAATATATAAATATAAATATTTATTTATTTATTTATAGTTATAATTATAAATATATATATATATATATAATTTTATAAATATATATAATAATATAAATAAATTATTAATGTTATATCTTTATCAGCGCTATAATTTTAGCACTAATAAAGATACTATTTATCAGCACTTTTTTAGCATTGATAAAGGTATGTTTTATCAACGCTTTCTATTTTAGTGATGATAAAACATAGCTTTATCAGTTCTTTTTAGGTAGTGTTGATAAAATTATTACCTGATTTTATAAATGAACCCTAACAGTCGGTTTCTTCTCTCTCATGCCTTCAAGCTCTCACGGAAGCTGACTATCGCCACGCCGCCACTCTTGCTGAACCCCATTGCCACTGTGCACCGGTCTCCCCTAGCCACACTGCTTTTGCACCACCACACTATCGCCCCGCAGTCGCACCTTCTCAAAGAACCCCATTGCCGCCACATTTTCAATGAATCAAGACCCTCAAAACTAAAGGTATGATATTCAAATCTTTTTTATGTAATTTCCTATGATTTCACCTCCTTGGAAGTAATTTATAGATATAAATGAATTTAGGGTTATGTTATTTATTGTTTTCATTTCCTTTGAAGGGCATAAAAATTAGGTAATTTGGAAAGGTATCATAGGAGATATATACTCATTCAATCATATGTTAGGATTATCCTTCCTTTTTTCTATAGATTGTATTGTTAACAATTTATGATAGTTGTTCTCATGGGTTGTCTCTTTTAAATCAATCCTTTATCATGTTCTTATTTTTTATTTTGATTATTTAATCCCTTGTGATGTGAATTTTCATTGGTTATAGGGGAAATTGGTGCATGTTCATGGTATAGGAGAAAATTTATTTGAATTTGGAATCATACTATTGAAGTAGGAAGTACTTACCATTTGAGGGCCTTTATATAAATTTATAAGCCTTTATGTGATTTAAATGTTTTTGCGTGCGTATTAGATAAGAAAATTTCATGAAATTATCCAACTGTGGTTTCATGTATAGCCATGAGACACTTTTTTGATATAATTCACATGTTGGTGTTTGTGTGGACATGAGACCATTAAATGAAAATGCGTTCCTATTACTTGTTATATTATAGAATTTCTCTAGATGAATGTATGGTTTCTCCATGCCTTGTTTCCAAAAACTAATTTGGTAACCCATAAAGATGCAATAACCAATACAGATTATGCTCTAGAAAGGGATAGTGGTTTGGAAATACTTATTGTGTTAAAAGGATTTGTTAGTACCCTAATAATACATATGATCTCCCTAATATGGAATACTTGGTTCATGTGTTCCATCTAGTGTTCCTAGTGACAGTCGTAGTATCCTCATACTCATAGGTTTTATTATATAATGCATGATTAATGACTACCTGTGATGTGATATATTTATTTCCCTCTTTATTATTGAATATTGATATTTATAATTCCATAACACCTTGGTTTTAATTTATTTAACCATTTTCATGTTTTATATTATGGAAATATTATTTTAAAGAATCACTGATTTTTATGTCATTTTTTTAAACTACAACTAATGGTTTCCATGGTGAAAAACATTATTTAGATTCAAAGTGTTATCCTATTGGGATTTGATTCATACCCTACATATTATAAAGGGGTTTATATAGACTTGCTTTTATAGGATACATGAAAAATAAAGGGTTTCATTACATTTGGTGACTCTTATTGACCCGTTTGGTTTATCAGATAAGATAATTATGGAAACGTTTTAATCAATCAAGTGATTTTATAAAGTTGGACTAATTTATAAATTGATTTAAAGGTTGTTTTAAGTGTAATGTTTTAAGAAATTTATTATAAATTATATTTAAAGTTATTATATAGATAATCGGCCACTTGGTGTGTTTTCCAAGTGGTTTTATCCCTTGTTATGGAATGATATTCAATTAAAAGTGTTTCAGAAAATTCATAAATGGATTTTTTTCAAGAATGGTTTTGGTTTTAAAATTAGTGGTAATCACCGACTTTTAAAAATTATTCTTGTGTTAATTGGATTTCAAACCAAGATTTTGGGTGATTTGAAAGTGTTAAAATGTTGGAAAATGTTGTTTTATTTTTAAAGTGGTGAGTTAACCCTTGTGATCTGTATTTAAAAACCACTTTTTAGCCTTGGTTAATTTTTATATCAATGTTTTGGGGTGTTTAAAGCTTTTAAGATTTCCAAATTATATGGATTATTCCAAAAGGGTGTGTTTTCCCATGTGGATTGGATTTTGAAACTTATTGTGTCTCTAAATGTTTTTCAATGTCCATTTAAAGGGTAGTGTGAATCCTCATTCGAGTTTCAAATGTGTTTTGATAAAATTAGTCTAAATAGTAGATTGGGATGAATTTTATAAATGATAAAATGGCTTGGCATTCCAAGCATGTTTTGAAAAGAAAAGGCCCATTTGAAATTTTATAAAGATGATTTTTCATAAAAGGTGTGATAGCCTCTTATCCCCCTTTGAAAAGTGTTCTCAAATGATAAAAGTTATAATGGTTTGTATTTGAAACACCAAGAATGTGTGAGTTTTGAAAATGGGGTTTTAGGCCACCATACCTGGTTTTAGGGAAATGGTTGGTTTTCAAAAATGTTTTAGAAAACTATATGATAGTTTGAAACCACTTTGAGTTTTGAAATTTTTATATCAAAAATGGGTGTTTATGAAATATTTTAAAGTTAGACTTTAAAAAGTTGATTTGACCAATAGGTATTGGTTGAGGAAAAATGTTTTCCAAGTGATTTTTTTTATTTAATGAAAATCTTATAAAAAGAGTTTTAACACACCTTTATGTATTATTAATTATTTGGTAAAACTTTACAGAAAATGTTTATTTTTATAATTTATTTAAAACTAGATTTTTTAAAATGTAATACAAAAGTGATCTCTTATATTTGGTAGGTTGTGGTGACCTGCTGGAATTTTAGATCACACCTATATTTTATAGGTTCAGGTTTGTTCTAGCTTGTTTCACTTCCTTTGGATCTTCGAAGAGGGATATATGGTTGGATGGTGACCCTAGTTGAACATATTTTGTGTATTTATTTTGTTAAATATTAATATTATCGAATCAAATGGGATGTATATGAATGAAGAATGGATGGATTCCAATTGTCTAACCAAAGAGTATGAAGTTGGAGTGAAAGAATTCATCAAGTTTGCAAAAGCTCATGCATGTGACCCTTATCAAATCCTTTATCTATGTTTACACTATTTTTATTCAAGACTAATTAGTCCAGAGGAGTTATAATAACACTTGATCTATCACGGAATAGATCAAAGTTACAAATGTTGTAATAACCACAGGGAAAAGGAAAATGTAGCTAGTGGTTGGGATAGCACTGTGTTTTATGGATCATATGATATGATTACAAGTGTGGACAATGAAAAAGACCTTATCAAGGATGTGATTACATATGTAAATGATGATAAAGATCTTATTGAGGAAATGATAAGTACAGTTGAAGATGAACTTCATGATTGCCCAAAATTGTTTGAGAAGTTAAAGAGTTGTGCAAAGATGTCATTGTATGATGGTTTCAGTAAATATACTGCATTGTCAGCCATACTAAAGCTGTATAATTTGAAATAAGGAAACAGATAGAGTGAATCCAATTTTACATAACTAATTTTTATCTTAAATGACATCCTCCTAGAATATAATGAGCTCCCAAGCCAAACATATGATTCCAAAATAATGTTATACTTGATGGATATGATCTCTAAAATAATACACACTTTCCTGAATGAATGTATACTATTTCAAAAGGACCACAAATTACTTGTCAAATTCCCAAAGTGTTATTATTCTCAATAAAAAAAATATAAATTTGGTCCTATGAAATTTATACGGTGCTTTCCAATCATTCCATGGTTTAGGCACATATATGAAAGTGAGGAGATTGCAGGGAAATTGGTGTGGCATGAAGATACAAGAAATAAAGATGGGAAACTACATCACCCAACAGAGTCTCTTCAGTGGAATAGAATTGATCATGAGTATCCTGAATTTTGAAATGAGACGAGAAACCTTCGTCATGCATTATCTATAGATGAAGTAAATCCTTTTGTTTTTCAAAGCAGCATTAACATTACATGGTCAGTTATGTTGGTAAATTATAACTTGCCACTATGGTTATGCATGAAATTAAAATACATCATGTTATCTATGCATATATAAGGACCAAAACAACTGAGTAATGATATTGATATTTATTTGGATCCATTGATTGAGGATTTTAAATTATTGTGGGATTCAGGTGTTATGTTGTATGATGCTTGTAGAAATAAATATTTCATGTTGAGAGTTGTGTTGTATAGGATGATAAATGACTTTACTGATTATGGAAAATTTTTAGGATATATAACTAAAGGAACTTAAGGGTTTCCCATTTTCGAACAAGGTACACAGTCAATTAGGTTTGAACATTCATCGAAACTTTGTTTTTAGGACATCGCATATTTCTACCCCAATGACATAAATACTGATCTTGTACAACATCATTCAATGGAAGTTCAAAAGAATGTACAACATCATCTCCACTAACTGGAGATCAACTATTTGAGAAAGTAAAATATATGGACACTTCTTTTGGTAAACCATTTTTGAAAAACCTTATAAAAAACAGTTGGAAAAAGAGATTAGTTTTTCTTTAATTACCATAATGGAATTGTCTATACCTCAGAAATTTTATTGATGTTATGCATGTTGAAGAGAATTTATGTGATAGTGTCATCGACATGTTACTAAATTCACCCGAAAAAAAAAGGATGGAATTAGGACTAGGTTGGACATGGTTAACATGGGAATATGAGAAGATTTGGCTCTAGTTAAGGGTGAAAACAAAATTTTCTTCTTTCAGCTATTTACACTCTTTCTAGGAGGAGAGATATCATTTTTTCAACTTCTTGAATGATGTAAAGGTTCCATAGTGGTTTTCATCGAATATTAAGAACATCATTTTAATGACTAATTTAAAGTTAAAGGGTCTAAAATCACATGACTTCCATGTTTTGATGAAATATCTAATTCATATAGTTTTATATTTCATTTTTTCCAATAATGTCCATTATACATTAACCAAGATCTATTTCTTCTTCAAACTTATATGCAGCAAAGATATAGACCTAGTGAAATTTTCGATATGAAAATAGAAATTTCCGTTATATTATGTGAATTGGAAATGTTATTCTAACCACAATTATTTGATATGATGGTTTATTTGATGGTTCACTTGGTGAGAGAGATTTGACTATGTGGTCATGTATATTATAGATAGATGTATCACATTGAACAGTATATGAATATTTTGAAAGGATGTGTCAAAAATTGAAGTTGGACAGAGGGTTGTATTGCAGAGTGATATATTGTTGATGAAGTTATTGAATTTTTTACCGAATACCTATCTGGTGTGGAAATCATTGGTCTACCAAAATCTCATCACATTGGGTGGCTTGCAATGAAGGAATTTTTGGAAGAGATTTTGTTACAATCAATATTACACATTGGGAGTAGGTCCACCTTTATGTTTTTCATAATAGTTTGGAGGTTTCCCCATATGTTGAAACCCACAAATAAACTATTAGGAATTTTAATCCAAAAAGGTCTGAAATATGGATATCAAATACACATAATAAATAGTTTATAGGATGGTTTTGGGACCATATTTTTAAGGAGTCAGATGAAAATCTGGATTTAATTTCAAAACAATTTTGATGGATAGTCAGAGGACCAAGTGTGTATATATTATCTTATAATGGTTATGTAATTAATGTTTATAAATTATATACAAATAAACATGATGAAGATAGTACCATGAAAAATAGTTGAGTTACACTTATGGCTGAAGCGATGCATGTTTCTGGTACGAAGGATAGAAATCTAATTTACATGAATATGTCATACTTTGGCATTATCAAACAAATATGGGAGTTGGATTATACAATATTCCAAGTGATGATATTTCAATTCAAGTGGGTTGATGATAGGAGTGCTGTTAAAATAGATGAATTGGGATTCATAAAAGTTGATTTCAGTAAGGAAGGGTACAAATACAAACCATTTATAATGGTGTCACAGACAGTATAAGTATTTTATGTTCTAGATCCTGAAAACTGAAAGTGGTCAGTCGGAATAGCCTAAATGACTTAATTTTTTATTATTTTGGTAATACACATTTTAATGGGTGAGGTGGAACCCTTACAAGGCCCGAAGGCTTAGAGACAATTACATGAATCATAGTTCTTAGAGGGAATCACCCAGACAAGAAAACTTGGAACTTCTCCTCCCCAGTATATGTCATGTTATTATCACTCCACCTTTGCAGGGCTGGTCGGATAGTTGTCCTATGAAAAGTTGCATAGGCCCGATACTGATGGAGATGCCATACCCTCTCATTCTTTTAATTCCGGTTAGCTCTACTTAAGTGAATGTGCCTTCCTTAAATCCTCATCAGAAGCCTTATCCCTTGTAGTCTGACTGGTACATCTGTATAATCATGTGGCCTGAAGGCCTTGGGGTGGTTCTAAGGCCTTAAGGTGGCCTGAAGACCTTGAGATACAACTAGCCCGAAGGCCTTGGGTGCCCTAAAAGCCTTGCAGGACCCTAGAACCAAAATGGTGACCCAAAGGCCCAAATAGATGAATAGTTCTGGCTGCTACAGTACTGAACAGTATTGCTATAGTAACCTTGAAATATGTCTCCACCAGGATTTGATCTCGGGTCTCTTGGATGCACTTGTCGAGTCCTCACCAACTGGGTTGAGGCTCATGTGCCTGAAAGTGGTCAATTATTCTGTCATTGGGATGTCATAATCATTTTGCAGTGGTCCCAATGTAGATGGTGTTTTGTATGTCAGAGTAGACCACAATGAATGGATTTAGATAGTTGATAGAGGGGTAAAATCCCTTAAACCTTTAAAAAATATAGTTTAATAATTAGGTTATATTTTTTTGTAATTTGCATCGTGTTACATCATGTTATTATCTATTCGTTGCTACATTTTTTAATCTAAATTAAATGTTTAACCACTTATGGATATAATGACTTCTACACATGCTGGTGCTCTCAATACTTAGGAACAACAGGTCTCTTAACCTGCTAATACTCACAGTGCAGAGGAACAACGAACTTTTGCATGTGTTGGTTCTCCCAATACTGAGGAACAACAGGTCTCTCAACCTACTACTGATTTTAGTGCAGAGGAACAATAACCTTTTTCATGTGTTGGTACTCCCAATCCTAAGGAACAATAGGTTTATCAACCTTCTTTTTCTCCCAATTTAGATGTACAAAGACCATTTGCACATGATGATGATGCTACTCTATAAGAAAAACATATTGATGATGTTGAATCTGAAGAAATGGTAGGCGATGAAGGACCAACGATGTAGAAAAAAATCGTTGTAGTTTTATGGTGTTATAAAAAATCATTAATGTGAAAATCAAAGGCATCAAATATGAGGTTGAATGGAATGTGCGGGGCCATCATATTAATTCCAACAAGGCCATGTTCAGTAGTTACATTAGAATCATCACTCTTTAATATGTTCCGGTTGATATAGATTTAAGGAACTATGTTTTTCTCGTGATTAATACATTGATGTGGGAAGATATTACAGTAACATTATGATATCATTTCTTTATTTTACTAAAAAATAACATAATAAAACATTGACTTACTCTTCATCATCCCTTGTATAGTGCATTTATAGTAGATGTCTCCCATAAGAAATATGTATTAATGCTTTATTGAATAATTCAAAGAGTATTTTTCATAATTCTAATGAGACACCATCATAAAGATGTTGAAGGAAAAATAAACTCACACCCACTGCTTATCTATGCACACCTAATAACCTAAGAAGCATGGGATTTATTTACTATCCTTTGTGTGAATGTTTCTTTTTAGGTATATTGTGGATAGTAATATTTTTTTTGAAGATACATGTATTCATTACTTTGATTGACAATTTGTTATTTATGAAACAACAAATGAGTGTTGAAAATAAGGAACGGACAGAAAAATCGATGTACCCCTACCGTAAAGTAAGGATGGGGTACGCTTCACTTGAAAAAAATCGGTATATGTTATAAATCTACTATAATTCTTTTATGTGATATGAAACAACATCATAATTATGTTCCTCTATTTATATGTATATTGATGACTCCAAATCTAAATCCACTTCCATCCCACTCGATGTATTATGGAAGGAGGCATGTGTAAATAAATATGGGATACTAATAGATGAAAACACACAAAAAGTGTGAGAAACATGTGTAAGTATAACATAATAAAAATTTGTATTGATTTAAATCACAATAACATAACAATGATTACTTATTTTTCTATATTTTCTATCTAACATAGTCATAGGAATCAACAACACATGTACCATATGAACACCTACAATTTGTGGCCTTGAAGCATCCAGAACAGTATGGTCGCGTTAGAGGTGTGGGTTTTGGGGTGACACCCTGAAAATATTTTGAGAAAAAAATAGGAGGATTAAGATACATAAAGGGAAGATATGAAATCAATAATAGCTACCCTTGAAGAAAATTTTCTTTTTAAGTCTAAGTTTCTATCAAATTTTATGGGGGGAATCAAAGAAGCAGCAACTCAAGAACAACCATTGCATGACGATCCCCCACCCCCACCAGCTTTGAGGCGAACCATTCCCCTCAAAGAACTATCTTAGTCGAGGTAATAAATATTCTAATAATTTTTTCTGTGAAATGTGAATCATAAAGACACTGATACCTTTCATGTACTGATATTCTATAGAGTGAAAATGACTATTATTTATATCAATCAATGCCCACCCATCACCTTGTAGTGAGGGATACAGTGTTCAATATCCAAGATGACAAACTATACAACATACCACTTACAATAGGTCATGTGAGAGTGGCGATTAGTGTAGCTCATGAGCTAACCATTGATCTACCTATTCCACTTGATGTAGAATATATTCATACTATCGACCAAGCTATTGGAACATTCATTACATGGTTGTAAGATCTTGTAAAAACTCATGTTGACAAGGAGGTATTCATTTCCAATTTATTTTTCATGCTAAACCTTTAATAATTAATGAAAAAGGTCTAAACCAATTAATGTTATTACAGAAGGAAAAAGGGAAGGGGGGAAATGAAAGGTTTAATCAAAACCATCTAAAGGGTCAAACAATCGGTCAAAAATATATTTCGAAATCACCTTTACCCCACCCATTGAATATCCTCATTTACTAACATTGAAGGTTCATATAGATACAAAGTTACAAAGTGGTAGTATTCGCGTAGTTGATTTTGAAGAAAAAATGTATGGAAAGGAAGGTACTCACTACATTGGTTCGGAAAATGTAAACGAAATCCAAAACTATGAATGGTTAGGAGCCTGAGTTCTAAATGTATACGTGAGGTATGTTTTCATGATTTAATTTTCAAAAAGCTGATATACTATGTTAATTATTACTAAATACATTTCATATTTTTTGTAGGCGTATATATCAATACCAAATAAAGGGATTTCCCTATGAAAAAAATTGGAATCATTAGTCCTCACACCACCTCTACATAATAAACAAAAATAGAATCCAAAAAATGGATGAAATAGTGGAAAACCTTAACAAATTGTTTGAAAGAAAACCTGGGGATGACATACGCTTCTTAATACCAACGTTGAAGGGGTAAAATTCTATACTTTAATCATATTGAATATATTTTCATTTCTTTCATTACTTATTCCTTTTTATGTTTTTAAGAAACATTGGATGCTCATTACAGTCAATTTGGATACTCCAAAGATTTATTTCCTGGATTCACTTCACGGATCACCGAAAAACTAACCATGCATGATGACGTTTGTTAATTTTTAATACACTACAAACCAAAATTTTAGAACTAAACTTCAATTTATATAATTTATATTATGTTTTAATGAGTGTTTTTTTATTATAGGGTGGTGTGTGAATATTGTCTAAATCATGGCATGAGGACAAGCATTGCGTACAAGGACCTGAAAAGTTCTACAACTAGATAAGTATGAGGTTATATATAATAATATTTCACTATATAAACACATATAAAAAAATTACTTATTTTCCTCAATATTTCTTTAGTGTTTGAAACAAACAAATGGAAAATATTATGGTTATTATGTTTGTAAATTTATGAGAGAGATCATATTCCATAAAAAAACAAACATCCCTGAAGAGGTATTTTCAAAGCTAATTACTATTCCATTTAAAATATTTATTAATCCTTTGTGTATTTATATTTTTCCAGTACTACTATGACTGTTAAAAAAATTGTATTCAGAAGATGATATAATTTTTCTTAGAAATGAATGAGCATCATACCTGATCGCATAATGTAAAAAAATAGCATAAAAATGTGACTTACATGGAAGAAATGGATAGTTTCATATTTATGTTTAATTTATTTCTTTTTAGTATTACTCATATAATAATTTTTTTTATACAGGTGGATTCCTTTTTCAAGTTGGGTTGGTTTGTTCAAAGATGCTCATGCTCATGAGAGATTGTACTTCGAGGCTAAAACTCATAATTAAATGAGAAGGTAAAGTTATTTTTAATATACTATGTTTTTCCTCGTAATATTATATGTTCTCTACTACATTAACATAATCTAAATAAAATGTTTGACTACTCATGCAGACAATGTCTTCCATAGACTTCTTCTCCCTTAAAACATTGTCACCCCTATAGTGTTGACATTTATCGCTTTCCTTCAAAGGAAGTGGAGGGAACTTAAAGGAAAGTAATAAATGTTGACACTATAGTGTTTCCATTTTGAAAAATAAATCAAATGGAAATCATGGTAACATTTATAGTTGGGTTTTTTGAGACTTTGAGACGTGTAGGAATCATATGTGGCTCAATCCGACACATGATGTGACCGGTATGACTCCAAGTGCTTCTTTGTATTTAAAATTGACATTAATTTTAGTAAAAAAGAAAATTAACATACTAAAAACTAATAAAAAACATTCATATTGTTTTTATACTTTATTAAAACAATACATAAGTCATTTATGATGTGTATGAATCATCTTCACCTCAATTTGATACATGATATGCCCAATATGACTCAAAGTGTCCATTATTGGTTTAAAATTGATATTTTAATTTAAAAAGTGTCACTCACTAAAAACTGAGAAAACATGCTAGTATTGTCTTGATATTTTTTTATAATTATTCATAAGTCATTTGTGATGTGTAGGAATCAGTCTCATTTCAAACCGATACACGATGTGACCGATATGACTCAAAGTGCATGTTTCTAGTTTAAAATGACATTTTAGTAAAAAAAGACAAGTGATGTACTCAAAACCAATATAACACATTAAAATTATTTTAATACTTTATTAAAATTATCCATAAGTCATTTGGTACATGTAGGAATCAGAAACACCTCAATCTGATGCACAGTGTGACCAGTATGACTCCAGGTGTATCTTTTTATTTAAAATTGACATTAATTTTAGTAAAAAAATACAAATGACATACTTAAAATTGATAAAATGTATTATTATTGTTTTTATACTTTATAAAAATGATTTATAAGTCATTTTTAATGTGTAGGAATCAGCTTCACCTTAATATGATGCACGGTGTGGTCGGTATAACTCAAAGTGTCTCTTTATATTTAAAATTGACACTAATTTTAGTAAAAAGAACAAGTGACATACTGAAAACTAAGAAAAACATTTGTATTCTTTTTTTAATTTAGTAAAATGATCCATGAGTAATTTGTGACATGTAGGATTCAACCTCACCTCAATATGATGAACAATGTGACCGGTATGAGTCCAAGTGTGTCTTTTTATTTAAAATTAACATTAATTTAAGTAAAAAAGAACAAGTGACGTACTGAAAACCAAGAAAAAACATTCTGATTGTTTTTATAATTTAATAAAATGATCCATAAGTCATTTTTGACATGTATGAATCAACCCCATCTCAATCTGATGCATGGTGTGACCGGTATGACTAAAAGTGTCTGTTGTCAGTTTAAAATTGACATTTTAGTTCAAAACATGTCACTCACTAAAAAAATGAAAATGTGATTTGATTGTATTGATAATTTAGTATAGTGATTCATAAGTCATTTTTGATTTGTATGAAGCAGTCTCATATCAAACCAATAAACGATGTGACCAGTATGACTCAAAATGTGTATTTCCAGTTTGAAATGACATTCTAGTAAAAAAACACAACTGACATACTAAAAACTGAGCAAACTCATTTGGATTATTTTTATACTTTGGGACGACTATTTATAAGTCATTTTTGACATATAGGAATCAACTTAATCTCAATATAATGCATATTGTTGTCAGTATAACTCCAAATGTGTCATTATTTAAAATTGAAATTAATTTTAGTAAAAGAACAAGTGACATACTCAAAACCAAGAAAACACATTCGGATTGTTTTGATATTTATAAAAATTATCCATAACTTATTTTTGACATGTTTGAATCAAACCCGGCTCAATACAATGTATAGTGTGATCGGTATAACTCCAAATGTGCCTTTTTTATTAAAAATTGACATTTTATTAATGTATTATTTCATATTAATGTTTAATTAATTTATTTATATTATTACTAACATAATATTTGTTTTATTATATATGTTGAATCTTTTTATCGGGTTAAGATGATTTTTTTGGAAACTGATATCATGGGTGAACATTTTTGAGAGGGGATCAAATGCGTCAAAAAATAAAACATTAATGTTTTTAAATATTTGTTGGATAATTGTAAATGTAATTATACAAAACATTGTTTGAAATGTATATAGAAGTTTTTTTTGTATATAAAATGGGTGGAAATATTTTTATTCATGATGTCAATTAAATATATATAGAATTGTTTGAAATTATAGGTTTTTGTTGGGTGTGTTGTTATATTAACTGCACACTGTAGCAAGCTAAGCCTTTATCAACACTTTTTTTAGCATGGAAAAAGGACCCCCCCCCCTTTATTAGTGTTGATAAAGGGGACCCCCCCCCCCACCATCAGTGCTGCTATTGGAAACACTTTTTTAGCTCTATTAAAAGCCTTTTTTAGCACTATTAAAGGGAATATGTGTAGTAATGGGTATAGTTTTGGTTTTGGGGAGAAAGAGATAAACATCCAGTTTTCTTGTGAGGTTTTAAGAGAGTTTGGAGGAGAATCCTGGACCTGATCCCTATCTTTAATTCATTAATGTCTGACATACTTTTCCCTACAGCCAAAGTATTACTTCAGTGGAGATCAGAGGAAGCATTGACCGCTATAGGTGGATCTAATACTTCTTTACATAGATCTATGACTATAGGCAATATGAACATCTTCATTGGTCATAACCAAGTTTAAGTAAAGGAAAACTAGATCTATAAGTGGTCTTGATTCAATTTTGTTTTTTTTTTGTTATGTCCATTATGTTACTCTGGGTGTGTTGTGTGAGTTCGTCCAGGAATGGTCTGTGCTAACTCCACATGACATAGTTGACCACCAGCACTTAGTTTAGCAGGATCAGTTTCCTCAAATATCTTTGCTAGTCCATTTCTTATTTTTGAGTCTTATATTCCACATATTTCTTTTATTAATAAATATATTCTGGGTGATGTTCTCTTCATACACATGGGTTTAATCCGAACTGAAGAATGTTATACCTTTTGTTCTTTCCTTCTATTTTTTAATTCCTTAAGTGTGTTTATTTGGTTCAGTTAATCGATTTCATATCATTTTTTCATAATAATAATAATAATAAAATGAATTTTCTAATCAATTGAGCATCAAATTATAAATTAGTGGATCTTAGCCACACTAGTACATATTGTCCCTTTAACAACGTGCAAACAGGGCATTTACAGTGCTGAAAAAGCGTTATTATCCTTAGTGCTATTAAAAGGGGTACCCATTTATCAGCACTAAAAAATCACTGATAAATTCCCCTTTTATCAGTGCTAAAAAAGAACTGATAAAAGTAGAAAAAAAGAAAAAAAAATCTACAAATCGAAGGGTTGGACCTCCCCCTTTTAACAATTCTAGTGCTAGTCTAGCCTCTCCACCCCTTTAATAGCACTAAGAATCCCCCCCCCCCAACAGCATTAGGGACCCCCCCCCCCCCCCATTTAACATCACTAGGGACCTACATCACCTGCCCGTGCATGCCCCTGCCTTTATTGGGTTCCAAACCTGAGACCTCCCCCTCATAATCCTGCACCTTTTCTACTCCCCTATATCATTTTGTTCTATATGTTATGATATATCTATATATTTATATATATATCACTACATTTTTTATCCATATATATATAAATACATATATAAAAATGTTTTGTGTGTGTATGTGTGTTTATAAATACATACATACATACATATGTGTGTTTGTGTGTGTGTGTGCATCTATAAATATAATTATACATATTTATATTTATTTACATATATTATATATTAATATTTATATACATATATTAGAGTATATAGATATATATATATATATATTTGTGAATATACATACACAAATATTTATATATATATATAACATTATATATACATTAATTGTACATGTATATAAATATTCTTACATTTTTATTTTAAATAAAATAGATATTATTTTTTATTTAGATAAGGTTTATATATTTATAAATATACTTTACATGTAAGTATGTTTACATATATATTTATAAAATTAGATTTTTATGTGTGAATATATAAAAAATATGTTTATATTTTTATATATTTGATTATAAATAAAACTACATAATGAAAAATGATAAAATTTCAAAACCATAATATCAATATGAATGTAATACTTGGGAATAAATTCACTCCCCATTGTAAATAGGAAAAAAGACCCCCCTTAAATGAGGCTTAAAGTCCATCGAATGTTAAAAAATTAGGATACCCCAACTAAAAACTAAGTTTTGATGGACTTCTAGGACTTTTTGGGACTTGTAAAACATTATAAGGGGTTCCTCCATATCATCATTTCGTATAGATCGTTAAAATCTTCAATTTGATATGTGGTAGAGCTCAAAAAAACAACCGGATCAAAAGTTATGGTTGTTTGAAGTTTGAGTTATGTTTTCAACTTATTTTAGATATTTTATTAATTTTTTTATTTTTTGTGTCTTAAAATTGTTATTAAATGACTACTAATAGATAATAATTAGAAAATTATTAATCAATAATATATTTTAAAATTATTTTATAATCCATTTTCACTAAATATCTTATATATTAATTTTAAATGTCTATTTAGACTTATCTAAAATATATTTAAAAAATATTATATATATATATATATATATTAAAATCGAGATGGGGCAGGTCGAGAGCACTTCTCTCTTCGTCAATGGCATCTAGGTTTTTCTTTTTGGCTCGACATGGTTTCTCCCTCATTAGATCGCTTCAATCCCACAGAAATTTTCATCAGTCCCTCAAAGAAGGTTGTTGTTGTGAAGCCTAAGGAACCCTTGCGTACTGATTCAACTTCTCGAGCCGAATCACTGTAGGTCAAGGGTTCTGACAGATTTTTCCTTGGTTCTCATGTTGATGACTTTTCTTTTAATCTGATCACACGAAATGGTGTGTGTGCGGTGGTTGAAGCGAGTCCCCACTTCTTTCTAGAGCGTATTTATGCTTGTAAGTTTTCTATAATCGCTCGTCTTATTTCACATATGAGTATGTCGTGGAAGTTTAAATATCTTAGGAAAAGTCTATAATAAATTTGGGGTTTCAATGAATGGCATATGGTGTCTCTAGGTATGAAATTTTATCATTTCAATTTATGCTCTAATGAATTGAAGCTTAGGGCCTCGAGTCGTGGTTTTGTTAACTTAAAGTCAGGGATCTTGAGGTTCCTAAATTGGGATCCCTAGTTTGATCCTTTCAAGGCCAAGAATACAGTTTCTCAATTCTGGATTCTTATTAAAGTATTGAGCTGGGTATTTTGGCATCCAAGCATCCTATGGAATGTTTCTATGGCTATTGGGTCACCTATCAATATTGATAAAGAGACGGGTTTAGCTCGGTATGGCCAATTTTCTTGTATTTTGGTTGAATTTGATATGTCCTTACCTCTCGTTGAGATGGTATTTTTTATTGGTGATGAGTTTAAATTTGAACTCGATATTGAGTATGAGCATGTCCCGGATTTTTGTCTGAATTGTTATTCTATTGGGAATGTTAAGGATAGTTGTAATAGAGGCTTAAACTTCTCTAGTTTCAAACGATATGGACATCTTAGTGACAATTGTAAATCTAAACTGACTGGGGACCCTGATGTTGCACTGTCAGGAAAGCAGGCTAAACCTGATAGTGTGAGGGAATCTCCTTCACACATCAATGGGAATCTGCTTCACAACTCTTACACTAGTTCAAAGAATGGGAAAACTATTTCGTTTGTTAATGTTGTGACTGGTAAGTCTGGAATCTATTCTATTGGGGAAAACAGCGGGAATTTACTTCCATTGGGTGATCTCTTAGAAATGGATCCCTCTCGTCGGGGGGAGCCCTCTTAATAGGGTGATGTGGATGCAAGTAGTCATGGTAGTGACACCGAGATAGACCTTGTTGTTTTAATGGAGGAGTAGTTCTATTCTAAAGGGAAATTGTCTAGTAGTCCCCTACTCAAAGGGGATTCTGCTGGGTAGGGGAAATTGTGCATGCTCCTACTGTTGTTGCATAAGATGCACTTGGGATTTTTTTTCTGTTTCTCATGATGAATCTACTGAAGATGCGGGGCTATTGCAACCTATCTCTGGTAGTCCTGCGCTGTATTTTGTTCTAGTGTGGGGCTCTTCTTCTCATGTACCCACTGGACTGCTAGTTCAGGAGGCCCCTCATGTTACCTCCAATGCTTCCATTGATGTCTCTGGTAGTCCTGTGCTAGACATTATTCCAGTGCGGGACTCTATTGCTCATGTAGACACCGAACTACTAGTAAAGAAGGCCTCTCTTGTTTCTTCTAATAATACTATTTCTGTTATTTCATCAGAAATTTTGGATGTAGTGCATGATGTTGTATTGACAACAGGTTCTAAGGCACCTTTAGAGGACATTCCATCTCATCATGATTCTATGAAGCCTAAATTTTTTACTATGTTGGAGTCCATAAACTCACCTGAGTTTGACATGTTATTCAGTGAAAGAAATGAGAGAATGGGTAAGCAATTCTTATCAGGTCATGTTACTAATGTCTCGACTTTGATCAAATAGGATAGTTCAACAGAGCAACAACTTGGGCAGCCCCTCAGGGAGGATAATGAGAGTCGCACTACTCATTTTGACAAAGATGATGTTGAGGATGTGACCCAGGTGGGTTGTCAAGGTGTTGAGACTGTGGACAATGTTGATCAAGGTGGTGAGTGGCAGACCTCGAGGCAGTGGCAGAGGGGACGACATCCAAGAGTTCGAGGAGACTTTTGTGGTCACAGTGGCAGAGGCCAAGGTTAATATTGTGTTTCTGTACTTTTCTGATGGTGTTTCATGTGTACCCTGAACTCTTTTTCTCTTATTTACTTTTATAATAAATTTTGAGGGCCATGGGATTACCTATGGTCCATAATTCTCTGGTATATGTTATATTTATATTTTTATTAGTATAAATATATTAATATATTATTTTTAATGAAATATTTTTTTTAAATATACTCTTTATCAGCACTTTTTTTAGCACTGATAAAGGGGGTCACTTTAACAACACTAGTAAAAACCACTGATAAAGGAAATACTTTTATCAATGATAAAAAAACACTGATAAATGGGTACTTTTAACATTGTTTTTTAGCACTGTTAAAAGCACCTTTTATCAATGATATTTTTAGTGTTGTTAAAGGGTGGTGCTACAAAAAACTATTTCTATGGTAGTGTGATTTGGTTCCCTCGTATATTCATGAAAAAAAATTAAACAATTTTAAATGTTTTTTAATAGGATTTTAATTAATATTCTCATTTATATCAGTGTTTTATTAAAATGGGGGAATTTTTAGTTAGGAACTTAATATAAATTAAAATGGATATAAATGCTGCATTTTGGAAATTTGATTCTATTTATGACATTCTGTTGGTATTTCACCAAACATAGCTAACTCGGAATGGGCAAGCTAGCCAAGCAAGGAAAGCACTACCCAGTGGCAGGTTAGGGGGTCGTAGAGGTAGAAACCCACACTGTAAAGTGTGGGCCAAGGCCCACACGGGACCACATGTGTGTATGAAACATGTGTCAGGATTCTAATTCATGGGTGTCTTCAGTTAACTTGTATTTAAGTGGCCATCCAAGCTAAAAATCAATGTGGGATATATGATATGCAAGGTACTGTTTCTCATTAATTGAAATGGCATGGCCGTGCCACATATCCACTACCCCACATCTTGGACACACCTCACTACCACTTTGATGCACCTCCACCACTCAACACTAGA
The DNA here is from genome assembly GCA_963277665.1 of Viscum album. Classification (NCBI taxonomy): domain Eukaryota; kingdom Viridiplantae; phylum Streptophyta; class Magnoliopsida; order Santalales; family Viscaceae; genus Viscum; species Viscum album. Next base: position 73,904,316 of record OY728140.1, read on the forward strand.
TCGCCGCTGTCTACAACACCTCAAAGATCTCCATGGAATCCACCTGGGAAACTCAAACTCAAGTGAATCCCCACTATTGAAGCCCAAAACCACCACGGATGACCTTTGGAACCTTGGTAAATCACCATAAAGTTCATTATGAAGAGGAAGACACCCTACATGATATTAAGGGATCCCATACAGGCACTATGGAGGCTGGATGAGATTTGTGAAGAGAGTTACATAGTTTCCTATTGGGACTGTAAATGATTGTCGCACTGGTGAAGTGATAATCATGAGATAAAATAAAGTGCAAAATGCAGAAAAATAAATGAAACCAGATGTAATGTGGAAAAAACCCCTGATGAAAGGGGTAAAAAACCCATAGGCAAATAGAAGGATCACTATGCGTAAAGTGGGTACACACTCCCTCACTTATTACAAGGAGAAAACACTCGTAAAATCTCTCTTTAATATGATGGGGAAATCGCCTCACAAAAATACAACAAAATGGGATCTGATAGTGCTAATGAGGTGAGATGCTGAAGTTGATGATCAAACCATTGGGGGAGATCCCATTTTATAGGTTGTCTCTCCCCTCCAAATTCTCCTCCCCACTGAATGATTTTGGTGGGGTTGGCCACCCACCACATCAACCCGCCTACCTCCCTTGAAAACCCAAGGAGTAGAAGCACCGCCCAGAATAAACAATTCTACCAAAACATCTCCCACTTGGAGATTTGATTGAGAATCAATAACATCTCTACACATCCTTTCTATCTGCCAAACATGCTTCTCAAGTATCTGTAAGGCCGCTCAAGGATCTTCACCATCTAAACTTATCAAATTTGATTGCCTTCATTAAGAAATCTGCCAAATTTTCTTTAGTGTAAATATTCTGCATGTCCACACTTCCTTACTCCACCACATCTCGGACAAAGTGATAATGTACCCCAATGTGATTTATCCTGGAATGAAAATATGGATTCCTTACAATGTGCAAGGTTCTATGACTATCAAAAAACAATGGAATCTATATTTTTCTATGCCTGATCTCCTCCAACAACTTTCACATCCAAATTTCCTCTTTGCAAGCCTTTATAGCTACCATGTATTATGCCTCTGTCGTGGATAAATCCACAACTGACTATAACTTTGAAATCCAGCTCACAGCTCCTCCCACAAGAGTAAACACATAACCAGTAGTGGATTTCCTCTGGTCGGAATCACCTACAAAATCTGAATCAGCATAGCCTCCAATAGTGTAATCTGATCCTCTGTAACATAATGCAGAATTTGAGGTCTCCTTGATATATCTCAGGATCCTCTTCATTGTGTTTCAATTCTCCTGTCATGGATTCACCATGTACCAACTAACTGACCCACTGCATGTTCAATGTTTGTTCTAGTACAAACCATAGCGAAAATTAGACTACCCACTACTGATGCATACGGTACTCAAAACATTTCCATTCTCTCTACTTCACTACTAGGACTCATTGTTGAGGATGACTTGAAATTAATGAGAATTGGGGTAGATATTGGATTATAGTCTTGTATGTTGAAGTGTTTCAAGACTATTTGTAAGTAACTCTTCTATGATAGCCAAATATTCCCATTATTTCTATCTTGGTAAATATGCATCCAGAGAATCTTGTTTGCTGGTCCCAAATCCTTCATATCAAACTCCCTGGACAACTATGCCTTTGTCTCCTAGGTATGATCATTTTTGGGGCCTATAACCAACATGTCATCCACATATAATAGAAGAATGATGAAATCATTACCATCCAAACCCTTGAAATATGCACAAGGATCTGAATGAAGTCTTTCATATCCAAGGATCATGATATGGGAATCAGATATCTTGTACCAACACCTCAGTGCCTATTTGAGACCATACAAAGATTTTTTCAACCTTCAAACTAAGTTCTCTTTGCCTTATCCTGAAAAAACTTCTGGTTGGAGCATATAGATATCTTCATCAAGATCACCATGGAGAAAATCAGTCTTCACATCCATCTACTCTAGATGTAAGCTATATGTAGCACACATCACCAGAACTATCCGAGCATTTGTCAGTCTAACAACAGGAGAAAATATTTCATTGAAATCAATAACTTCCTTCTGAGAAAATCCTTTGACCACTAGTCATGCATGATATCTTTCCACCTGGTCCTTTCCATCCCATTTGATCTTAAAGACCCATTTTTTTCTGATATCCTTCCTTCTATGAGGTAATGGAACAAGATCCCAAGTCTTGTTTCGGTGCAGGGCTTCAAGTTCCTCCTACATCGCCTCCATCCATGAGGATGCATCTGGACTATGGGTTGCCTCCACAAAAGAATATGGTTCTCCATCCTCCGTCAATAAGTAGTACGCAATATTGATCTCAGTGACATAGTTTGAGTGCCATACTGGTGCTCTTTTCTCCTAATTTGACCATCGTGGTCCAGACTCAACTATTACTTGATCATCATGCTTTGGTAATATCTCAGAGAAAACCGGTTTTTCCTTAGATTCTTTCTCTACTTCGACTGTCATAGTTTCTATATTCTCCTTCTTCATTTCTAAATCAGTTGTCATTTGCACCTTATCTTCTGAAAAAATGACATCTCTGTTAATGATAAATTTACGAGTAGTGGGGTCCCACAAACGATACTCCTTCACACCATCAGTGTACCCCAAGAAGTTACATTTTCTGGATCTTGAATACAACTTTGATCTTTTCTAGTCATTAAACATTGAATATACAGGACTTCTAAAATTATGTAACTAGGAATAGTCAGCGTATTTACCAGTCCACATCTCCATTGGTGTCTTTAGCTCAATCACCATTGAAGGAGATTGGTTGATCACGTAACAGGTGGTATTCACTACTTCTTCCCAAAATGTTTTGGCAATTCCTAAAGTCTTCAACATCACCCTTGTTCTATCCAACAAAGTTTTGTTCATCCTCTATGCCACTCCATTCTTATAAGGAGTTCACGCCACCGTGAACAACCTCTTGACTCCTTCCTATTGAAAAAAAGTATCAAATTCCTCACTTGTATATTCTCTACTATTTTTAGTCCTTGTACACTTGATCTTCTTTCAAGATTCAAGCTCCTTATGTGCTTTGAATGTTTTTAAGACTTTAAAAACATCTTCCTTCCTCTTGATTTAGTACACCCAACATCTCCTGGAATAATCATCAATGAATGATACAAAGTACCTTGCTCCTCCCAGGGATATAACTGGTTCTTGAAAAACATCGGAATGGATAAACTCCAATATTTCTTCACTTCTTGTTGTTGACATCCCGAACTTTAACCTGTGTTGCTTGCTCAAAACACAATGCTCAAAAAATGGTAAGCATACCTTTGTCATCCCAGATAGAAACTTTTGATCCGAAAGAATCTTTAGGCCTCGTTATGACATATGGCCAAGCTTCTGATATCATAACTTCTTCAATGCTTCTGTTGAGGTAGTTTATGAAACAACTATCTATGCATCCTTGTATGTTTCACTCATAAGCATGTACAAGTTCTTCAAGATCTTCTCTACCTTCCTTACCACAAGAACTCCCTTTACAATTCTTATCACTCCATTCTAAGCATGAGTCTTGCATCCGATGTCATCAAATTTTCCCAAAGACAATATGTTCTTCTTTAGGCCCTTCACATGACGTACTCCTTGGATGGTCTATACTATTACATCATGCATCTTCAGTTTGATGGTACCTAATCCAACGATATTTAGGGTGTGATCGTTCCTCATGTACAAAATTCCTTTCGGGATGGTTCCATACTAGTCAAACCATTCTCATCGAGACTTCATGTGCCATGTTGCTCTTGAGTTGATAATCCATACATCGTTGAGACGTTGTCAGCTCCCAGCAGTCGTTACCGCTTCACTAACTAGTATATCTCCACTTCTAGAGGTACTCACCACATTCCCCTAAGATCTCTTTTCACCACTCTTATTATTCCAACAATCCTTCTTGACGTGCCCCTTCTTTCCACAATTGAAACATGTGACATTCTTCTTCTTACTCCTTGATTTGGACCTGCCATGATTTTGGCTCCCACTGGAACCACGCTCCATCATCCTTCCTCTCTCCATTGACAAAGCCTCTTCTTGGTGCGAAGATGTCTATCTATCCTCCTTATTCATGTGCCGACTTTCTTCTTCAAGAACCATGGTTGCAACATCATTAAAGAGAAATATATCTGTCAGGATACTGTTAGTGAGGTTGATGATGAGTTGGTTATATGAATCTGGAAAACTCTAGAGTAGAATCCCCACACATTTAGTATCCACAATTTTATATCCCAACATTGTGATCTAAGAGAACATGGTATTGAGGTTGTTGATGTAGTCAGTCGTTGATGATGACTCCACCGTCCAAAGAGTGTACAATTTTCTCTTCAGAAAAATTTTGTTGTGCAGTGACTTGGCCTCATATAACTTCATCAGAGTATCCCATATTTCATTTTCCATCTTTTTCTCTGCAATGCTCGATATGACCTCATCTTCCAAATCCAAATGGATGTTAGAAATAGCATTCCTGTCCATATCATTCTATTTCTCCTCTTTCACACCTTCTAGATTTTCTCCAATTTCCAGTAGGTAATTATCCTTCCATAGAACTGCCTTCATCTTTATTTTCCACAATAAGAAATTATTCCCGTTGAATTTTTCTATCTCGAATTTTGCTTCCATATGGACATTCCATCATTCCAGAAACTCCTCCATTTCACAACAGTGTATTTAATAATCTCAATAATTTTTTTATGATGTGAAAGATCAACCGGAGTCGAAATCACAAAGCATACTAAAATTTAAGAGAATTATTAATACCCAAAAATGTGAACAGCACCGAGCCAGAACCATCTTTTGATACCACTTGTTGGGACCATAAATGATTGTCCCACCGGTGTAGTGATAATCACGAGATAAAATAAAGTGAAAAATGCGGAAAAATAAATGACACCAAATGTAACATGGAAAAACCCCCCAATGAAAGGGGTAAAAAACCATGGGCAAATAGAAGGATCATTATGCATAAAGTGGGTACACACTCCCTCACTTATTACAAGGAGAAAACACTCATAAAATATCTCTTGAATATTATGGGGAAATCCCCTCACAAAAATACTGCAAAATAGGATCTGATAGTGCTGATGAGGTGAGATGCTGAAGGTGATGATCAAACCATTAGGGGAGATCCCATTTTATAGGCTATCTCTCCCCTCCAAATTCTCCTCTGCTAAATGATTTTGGTGGGGTTGGCCACCCACCACATCAACCTTCCTACATCCCTTGACAACCCAAGGAGGGGCGGAACCATCTAGAATAAACAATTCTGTCGACATTACCACCATCACTACACCGAAATCTCTCCAAGGAAGGTGTGACTGCACCAAGGAGATGATGAACAGTGACTATCCTACATTTCAACGAAACAGCTATGTGATCCAAGGATGAGAATCGGCTACATGATTCCATGTTAAAAAATGACTACATATTACCTAATAAGAAACAACTATGTGATCCATAAAGAAATCAACTACGTTAGTCGTGGAAGAAAATAGACATGTCACACACTATGCAAGATTCAACTATATGAGAGATAGAAGAATCGGCTACATGGACATCATAAGTTTGATGTGAAAACAAATAGTTTTGTGACACTATATTTTATCCATTCTAATAGATACCTGAATAGTCGATATCCATGGGAAATACACCCAATTCTCAGGGGAGATTAAAGAAGAAATATGCATCCATGTTTAAGGATTTTTAAAATATCTCTATAAATCATGGATAAAATCGTTTACCTTTTGTAAAGAATGGAAATAGGAAGATATGAATAATGAGAAAATATATCTTTTATAGATAATTAAAAAAATTAGAAAGAAGGATATTGGATATTATAACGAAGATAGAATGAATTCCACCCTCAATAAATAAGAGGGTGATGCTACTATGAAAAGGATTGAGAGGATCACTACTATTTCACTAGAGAATTCTGTTGAATTATTTGTCTTTATTTGTTTTTATTTTAACATGTATTCTACCCCTCTAACTCCCATTATTTCTTATTTCATGTAGGGTTATAAACCTTAAGTGGTTGGGTGAAGGGGATGTGACCTAATTATAATATTTTATTTGTGAGATTAATTTAATTTTTGAATCTGTTTTCTTATTAAATGGCTTTCAATTCTTAATTTTGGAATTTAAAATGAATGCGATCTTGTTTATTATTAAATCTAAATTTTAATTATTACCATGGTTGAGAATTCTTTTCTACATCCAGTTAATTTTAAATAATATCGATTGATTATATTAGAATTAAATGGAGAGATTTTAGTCATTTATAAGCACATGAGGAAGAAATAATGTCTTTCTTTGGATACTTGGGAATTTCAATACCAGTTTTGGAATTACCTTGGAAATTAAAAGAAGGATCACAGTTACATTCACACATTAAAAGGAGAATAGTCCATGAAAGTAAATTGCAAGGATTATTTTCTTCATCAAACAAACTTAATCAAGGGTTAAAAATGAAATATGATTGTGAATCCTTTCATTTAATCAACTGAAAAGGTTTAGAGACCCAAATTGAAAAGACTGTGATAACATTACAAAAGGGAATCCAACCCAAAAACCCTGATAACTTATATCTCATTTTGATTATCAAAACACTTATTTCTTTGTTTGATATCCCTAGACATCTTGTTCCACTTAATACTTTTGCATTGTGACAAATAGATTTAAGTATTACTCCTTGAAGATTACTTTGGTAACTACTAATACTACATACCCTTGGGACACATCCCATGATAGGTGTGCATCAAAAATTAGAATCATTCCTAGGGAGTGAGTGTTAATCCAACCAAATTGTATGACTAAGACCTCCAACAAGTTACTATTCACTTTTGATCATGAGATAACTAGAAATTTTATAATTAATATTAGGAATATTAATCTTGAGAATAAATTTAAACAAATCAATCTTGATAACTCGAGTGAAACTTCAAGTGATCACTCTGATCCCACCGTTATGCCATTAAACCCACAACAAACCTTAAGGTACCTTTGTGCCCCATAATTTTCCAACCAACAAAACTAGTTATCCATGCATGATCAACAAAATGATTCTGAATTATGTGTCAACATGATTCTTGTGCTACCTAAATTCCATGGCCTTGTAGGTGAAGATCCTAACTAGAACATTCAATAATTCGGCTTTGTATATTCAAGATTCAAACCAAGAAGAGTATCTAAGGATCAAGTAAAGTGGAGGGTATTCCTCTTTTCACTTGAGGTAACCACCAATGAGTGGTTGTTGTTGGGGAAAAGTACCTCAATGTATCATTGAATCATTTTTGAGGTGATTGTGTTTGTTGACAAAGTGGACATTTGTGTTCTGATTGTTGACAAGGCAAACCATGACGTACAAATTTATTTCCAAAGGGGATTTCATAGTGGCATGTCGAGTTCAGGGGTTGTGGTTAACGATCCATGTTTTATTCAAGAATGTCAACAAAGGAATATATGATTTGGAGGTGGTACAAAAAGAGCAGATACAAGGTGGCACCGTTTTCCAGTGTTTGCCAAATTTTTGGGCCTAAAAATCGACAAATGGAGAAAAGTGGTTTTGGAAAAGGAACGTGCGCGCCGGTGTCTAGTAGGATTGTAAACTTGTGTGCCATATGTTTTTCAAGATCAAAACATCAAAATATGGCAGAGGGAAAAGGGGTGCCCAAGTTTTATGTTTGGTCGCGCAAGTGTCTTGCGCGATAGTCACTAGGGTGGCTGGACTTGCGCACCGAGAGGAGACTTGTGTGCCATCGCGCAGGGTGTCCAAATTCCTATAAATATAGGCCGAACCCTCCTCATTCGAAGAATATTTCAACACTTAGAAAAATCAGAGGTCTCGTCGCGCATGTGTGGTGGTCGCGCAAGTGGTGGTGAGGTCGCTCAAGTATAAGTTGTGCGCCAGGTGATAGTTGCGTGCCTAAGGTGGTTTGGGCAAGAAAGGAAGTGAGTCGAACAAGTTTAGAGTTGAAGAAGGAGGTGTCACACAAGTGGTAGAGGTGGAATTGCATGCCAAGTTTTGAAGAAGCGTGAAAGTTGTTGATTGCACGCCAAAATTGGTTTGGGCGTAAAAGGGTGTGTGTCGCGCAAGTTTGGAATAGCAGAAGCTTGTGTCGTGTAAGTGGTTGAGGTGGACTTGAGCGCCAGTTATAACTTTAATGTCGAGACTTACGCACCATCTTAGATAAGGGCTTCAGGTAAGTTTGATTCACGACAGTCATTCAGGGCTATGTGAAAGCTGGAAGATTGCCTGATACCTTCGGTGCAAAGTGAGATTCATCTACGGGTGAAAGTTGGACTTCAACAGAGAATCTACATACAATGGAGGATGCGTTCATTAGTGATAATGAAGAGACCTATAGGTCTATAAACTATGAGTGGATCCTTTCCAGAGCAGTGATCAAAGGAAGAGGAAGAAGGTGATCCTCTCCACCGGCAGTGAGCCAGAGAGAGAGACAGGGAGTGACCCTTGGGAAAGTAGTGAGCTGACCCTAAGCATTGTAAAGGCAGTGAGCCTGGGAATAAAAGTGATCTATCCCGAACCTTGTAAATAGCAGTGTGCTTTAGTGGATTTGGTACAATGGCACATCGCCTTTGTATGCTCCTTGGACATAGCCCAGTGAGGGTGAACCAAGTAAAAATCTTTGTATCTGTCTGCTTACTTCCCTGCATTGCATTTAAAGCATCATCATCAGATAAAGAAGAAAATAAGTGGTCATAATAAACACACAAGCGAAAACAAAGTGACCCTTCTAATAAAGAGGTCAAGATCCAGTGGGGTAGGAATAATTGTGGAAATAATATCCATACCCTGATTCACCCCCCCCCCCCTCTCAGGGTATATAGGCCCCTATTGGTCCTAACAATTGGTATCAGAGGGAAGGTTTCTTTTATCAGATTTCTTTGCTCCGACTTGGTTTAGTCGATTTGTGTGGTTAAATCATTTTGCTCTTATCTCGGTGTGCCATGGCAAAGGGAAAAACATCAAATAAGAATCAGAAGTTAGGTGATATCCCTCAGTGTGGAAGTTTTTATGGAAAAAGTGTGATTCAACTAAAAGAATCAAACATATTACAGAAGGAAGTTCTGGATGAATCTGATAGGGAAAAGATTGATTCACTCAATCATGATGTTGTAACGAGTGAAGTACATGAACATAAAAGTGATACTGAAACAACTGATGATGAAGAAGTTTTAAGAAGGAGGTCACCAGTATATGTTTTCAACATGACAAATAAATTGGATCAGAATTTGGATGAAGAAGTTAAATCTAAAGATATCTGGATCCAAGTATTGGAAATTGAGTTTAATAAGCTAAGAGGATTAAATCAAAGGCTTATTGATGTGGCTACTAACCTAAGGGAGAAGAATGAATCTCAAGGTGAATAACTACAAAAGATGGCTAAAATAAAGGGAAAACAAAAGGCTGGTGATTATGAAGAGAATCAAAAGTCAGATGAAGTTCAGAATCTGAAAGCTAGAAATGATGATCTAGCAATATAGTTGTCTGAAGAAGTTCAGAAGAATCAAAGGCTACAATAAGAGAATGAATCTGTCTTTGAATCTATTTCTCGGGAAAAATTGAAAGTAAAGGAGCAAGGTGACATGGTAGAGAAGCTCACACGAGAACTGGAAGATGAGATGAGGTGTGGAAAGAATCTTAGAAGATAACTCGATGTCCAACTTGAATCAAGGGATATGAAGATTAAAAAGTTGGAAAAAGAATGAGAATCGGTAAAGAAGGAAGTGGAGAAATCCAATGCTAGAGGAAAGCCTAAAATGAAGGATGCCTTGCTCTTAATATTTGATTATACTTCAGCAGGTGATGATGAAATTAAAAATAAAATTCTCTATTTCTGAAAAGAACCAAGAAAAAATTCTCTTAGCTCAAAGACCATACAGTTTGGGAAAAACTGGTATTGGATTTGATGAATTCCCTCTCACGCATGATAGAAAGAGAGCTGTGAATAGTTCCATAAGTAGCGAAAATCTTGTAGGTGTTGGAGATAGGCCTAAGAGGGCAGTTTCAAGAAGTAGTGACGACATGTGCTATTTTTGTGGGATTCATGGCCACACATCAATATTTTGTTTAAAAGCTCAGGAATACATTTCAGGATATGAAAATAGAAACATTAATAAATCTGAGAATAAGAAGAAGAGTCATGAGAAATCAGAGAGTAGAGTCTCTTAGAGGAAAGCATTAATTAGATGCTATTACTATGGAAGAATGGGACACACCATGAATAAGTGTCAAGAATCTCATAATCTCAATGTTAGAGGAAGAACTCAATCTACATCAACATATCAGCTGAGAGATGATGAAATTAGGTATGCCTTTAATGGAAGGGGTTTCATATGTTCGAATCATGTTCATTTGGAAAGACATTTCACCAAGAAGAAATCAGGAAGGGAAAGGAACTTGAAAGGATATTCACAACTCCAGTGGTGTATAAGGAGAAATTGTACACTGGAAGACAAAGTGGTAAATTGGAAAATAGGCTTAGAGCCTCAGGGGAATCACTTGGAGATGAACGAAAGGTGTATCAATCACCTCCTTTGTCACACTCACAACCTCTCTCTAAGAAAGAACATGAACAAATATGGTTGAACAAGGGAGGAAATGCTACAGTTGTGAGTAAGAAGAATGTACCTTCAGTGGCGGACCTACCACCAATGCATAATAGTGTGGTGACTAAGATATCTGATAAAAGAAAGATGAACAAATAATGCATTGAAAAATTCACATGTCATGTTCCACAGCGTGAAGTGGAGGAAAGAGAAAGACCCTTAAAATGGTGGAAGAAGAAAGGGAATATGACAAGTAGAGATATTTATACCAAGATAAGGAATAAAGGGAAACAAAATTTTGGTGGAAAATCAATGAAGTAAGTGTGTACTAGTGGGTTTAAACCCCATATTGTGAAAAATTCCAAGACTGTAGAATCTATATATCAGACAAAGGCTCAGAATGTGGGTAAAGAATGCTTAGTCATATGGCCAGAGTAGTTAAAATTGGCTAAGTAGCTAGAAGAAGCAAGGAAAGAGTGTGATGCTCTGTAAGAAATAATCAAAGGGTTGACCCATCAGGATCAACCGCAATCCTCATCCTGAGGATTCCAGAAGTACCCCTCTCCCTATGTATATAAATTTTGTTAACTGATGATTCAAGTGTTTCAGGTTTTAGGGAGATACGATCCAAGGGGAAGTGGTTTCTAAAGATGAAAAGTGGAGAAGTGATATGATTCAGAGTTTTAATTGACTCAAACCAGGTACCAAAGATGATGAAGAAAGGGAGAAAAAGAGAATAACAAGAAGTGAATGAGTTATTAACTTTATCTCTTGTTTCCTACACCGAGTTCCAACTCAGTAGGCTTAGATATTTTATTAGTGGCTCAATGTCGTGTGCCAGATTGGTATAAATGATGCAGGTGGAGAATAATGGTTATGAGTCTAAATAATGGGCCTAACCCCAGTAAGTGTTTCATAACATAGGGGGGAATTCAATGACAAAATCAGATGCAAGATCCATCAATCCAAATAATTGGATGACTCAGCACAGGTGTTGTCTATCGAGGGAAGACATATTGCGGGAGAAGCAGCAATAATCTAGAATTCCATGCTTATTTATTTTTCTCTAACAATGCGGTATCAGCTGACTGTTTTCAGGATACCAAGATGTTGCGAGAAAGTATCAACAAGTTCCAATAAGAAGCTCAGAATAGTAGTTGAAAGAAATGATTCCACTGAACAATGACACAATGACTAGTTGTTTAATGAAAGTAATAAAGTGGTGAGAGACTCAGGGAGAGCAGAAGTAGACTATGATAATTAAGAAGAAACTACTAATAATGAACCTGAGCAATTCAAATCTATATTAGAAATAAAGTTGAAGAGTCGAGATACAACTGAACATGGGAGATATAATTGGTAATCAGATGTGGGAGATTGTTTCAAGGCCAGCAGATAAGAATTTCATCGGGACTAAATGGGTCTTTCAAAACAAGATTAATGAATATGGCACAAAGGTTCGAAACAAAGCATGACTAGTGTGGAAAGGATACTCCCAGATAGAGGGAATAGATGTTGATAAGACATTTGCACCAGTGGCAAGGCTGGAGATAATCAGATTATTCCTAGCCATTGCAGTGCAACGAAAGTTCAAAGTTTTCCATATGGATGTCAAATATGCATTCCTGAATAGTATTCTGGAGGAGGAAGTGTATGTTGAGAATCCATATGGTTTTCTCATTCATGAGGATGAGAACAAGGTTTTCAGACTAAAGAAGGCGTTGTCTGGGTTGAAACAAGCACCAAGATCATGGTATTCAAGGCTTGATCAATACTTGAAGAAGCTTGGTTTCCAATGTGGGGGAGTTGATTACAATCTCTATTTCAGCAATGACATTAATCAAAGGATGATGGTTTTGGTTTATGTCGATGACATAATATTTGGCGGATCAGATGAAGCTCAGTGCAGACAATTTTCTGATTTCATGAAAACTGAGTTTGAAATGTCAATGATTGGAGAGATGACGTTTTTCCTTGGTCTACAGGTGACACAAGGAAGGAATGGAACATTCATTTCTCAATCCAAATATGCCAAGTAGGTTTTGAAAAGATTTGGAGTGGAAAAGTCCAAGGAGATGAAGATTCCAGTTGCTACCCGGACGAAACTGTCCAAAGATGAGGATGGAAAGGCAGTTAATATCACAGAATATAGGAAAATTATTGGAAGTTTATTGTACTTGACTACAACAAGGCCTGATATTGTTTTTTCCACATGCCAAGCAGCGAGATATCAGAGTAATCCAAAGGAAATCCACATGCTTGTAGCGAAAAGAATACTTCGGTATATCAAGGGCATGGTAGACTTCAGCTTGACATATAATGATAAATCATAGACAAAGTTATTGGGATATTCTGATGCCGATTGGGCTGGTTCAGTGGATGACAAGAAATCAAAATCTGGAGGCACATTCTATCTTGGTGGACTATGTATTGCTTGGTTAAGAAAGAAGCAGGATTTCATTTCATTAAGCACTGCAGAAGCTGAGTATATTGCTGCCACTCAAGCTTGCACACAGTTATTATGGATGAAGCAGCAGCTTGAAGATATGGGAGTTGAAGTGAAGTCTTCTATCGAAATCCAGTGCGATAACTAAAGTGATATCAATATTAGCAAAAATTTCATTCATCACTCAAGGACAAAGCACATTGAGATAAAATATCATTTCATCAAGGAGAAAGTGGAGCAAGGGCTTGTGAAGTTGGAGTATGTGCCTACAGAGCTACAGGTTGCAGACATTCTGACAAAGGCCTTACCCAAGGAAGCGTTTGAAAGGCATCGACTGGATCTGGGAGTTCATTCAACTCCCTACACTTTAAAGAGTGTGGATGTGGAACCCCCCTCTCCCTGAGGTATGATGTGTTTTTTCCCTAATGTGATGATATGTGTTCTTTACTCTATTACAGACTGCAAAGGAGTGACCTTTGGGTTCATTGATAAAGGGGGGTAAATAGTGTTTGTTCAAGGGGGAGACAGTGTGGCTATTTGAGAAATCATGAAAAATAGGGGGAGAAGCTGACAGGTGGAGCAACCATATAAGGGGAGTATAAAATCTGACGATGCTAGAAGTGATCGATCAAAGAATAGATATCACGACAGCTGAGGATCGTGATAAAAGCATAAGAATGGTGTTGGAATGCGGTAAGAATATTTCCAAAAATTGGTATCTGTTTTGTGTCAACAGTGGGTGTCAGATTTGAATTGATTCATTGATGAACTTTTCATTTACTCTTGTTTCTCACGTCGAGCATTGCTCATGTGGTCTTAGAGTATGTGTTGAGTAAATCCTTGATCTCTATAGAAATCGCATTAGGCGAATGGTGGCTGAAGAATTAACAATATATCTTTTTAAAGAAGAGTTTTCAACATACCCAAAGGGGGATATTGTTGGGAAAAAATCCCTCAAGGTATCATAGAAGAATTTTTGAGGTGATTATTTTTGTTAACAAAGTGGACATCTGTGTTGTGATTGTTGACAAAGCAAACCATGACGTACAAATTTGTTGGAAAAAAGGATTTAATGGTGGCATGTTGAGTTCAGGGGCTGTGGTTAATGATCCATGTTTTATTCAATAATGTCAACAAAGGAATGGATGATCTTGAGGCGGTACAAAAAGAGCAGATACAAGGTGGCACCGTTTTCCAGTGTTTGCCAAATTTTTGGGCCTGAAAATTGACAAATGGAGAAAAGCGGTTTTGGAAAAGGGACTTGCACGCCGGTGTCTTAGAGGATTGGAAACTTGGGTGCCATATATTTTTCAATATCATAACATCAAAATATGGCAAAGGGAAAAGGGGATCCCAAGTTTTATGTTTGGTCACGCAGGTGACTTGCACAACAGTGACTAGGGCAGCTGGACTTGCGCGACGAGAGGAGACTTACGCACCATCACGTAGTGTGTCCAAATGCCTATAAATAGAGTTCAACCCCTCCTCATTCGGAGAAGAGTTCAACACTTAGAAAAATCAGAGCTCCCGTCGCGCAGGTGTGGTGGTCGTGCAAGTGGTGGTGAGGTCGCGCAAGTAGAATTTGTGCACCAGGTGATAGTTGCGTGCCTAAGGTGGTTTGGGAGAGAAAGGAAGTGATTCGCCCAAGTTTAGAGTTGAATAAGGAGGTGTAGCGCAAGTGGTAGATTTGGACTTTCATGCCAGGTTTTGAAGAAGCACGAAAGTTGTTGGTTGCACGCCAAAATTGGTTTGGGTGTAAAAGGGTGTGCGTCGTGCAAGTTTGGAGTAGCAGAAGCTTGTGTCGCGCAAGTGGTTGAGGTGGACTTGCACGCCAGTTATAACTTGAACGCCGAGACTTGCGCACCGGCTTAGAGAAGGGCACCAAGTAAGGTTGATTCACGGCAGTCATTCAGGGCTGCGTGAAAGCTGGAAGATTGCCCGATACCTTCGGTGCAAACTGATATTCATCTACGGGTGAAAGTTGGACTACAACAGAGCATCTACATACAATGGAGGATGCATTCATTAGTGATAATGAAGAGACCTACAGGTCTATAAACTGTGAGTGGATCCTTTCCATAGCAGTGAACAAAGGAAGAGGAAGAAGGTGATCCTCTCCATTGGCAATGAGCCATAGAGAGAGACAGGGAGTGACCCTTGGGAAAGCAGTGAGATGACCCTAAACATTGTAAAGGCAGTGAGCCTGGGAATAGAAGTGATTTATCTCAAACCTTGTAAACATAAGTGTGCTTTAGTGGATTTGGTACAGTGGCACATCATCGTTGTATGCTCCTTGGACGTAGCCCAGTGAGGGTGAACCAAGTAAAAAACTATGTGTCTGCCTGCTTACTTCCCTGCATTTCATTTAAATCATCATCATCAGATAAAGAAGAAAATAAGTGGGCATAATAAACATACAAGTGAAAACAAAGTTACCCTTGTAATAAAGTGGTCAAGATCTAGTGGGGCGGGAATAATTGTGGAAAGAATATCCATACCCTGATTCACCCCCCTCTCAGGGTATATAGGCTCCTATTGGTCCTAACAGTTGTATAGTCTATAACCCAAAGAGATCCATGACTGGGATGATCACAAAGGAAATTTCATTTAAAGAATATTACCAACCTCCTAAAGTAAAACAATAAGGAAGGAAATCTATGTCATCTAACAAGCTACTAGTTAAACCCTCTACTAGTAATGGGAAAGATTAAAGAATCTTTGTGTATTCTTCCCTCATCAAGTGATGGAAGAGCATCACTTTATAGTATTCTTTTACCAAGGACTATTGGGAAACAAGAGGAACCTATTGGATGCATCATCCAGATGAGATTTGATTTACAAATCATAAATGGAAGATAGGAGTTTGATTGAGAAAATAGCATATAATTCCCAAAAATTTGAATCTAGAGGTAAAAATACAAGAGGTATTCATCACGCAAGAGCTTCTAACTCATATCCTTTAATTGAAACCAGAATTAAAGAACTAACGAGTTTAGTAATATAGATGGTTGTAAAACAAGTGAATTAATAACCTGCCCCACCTCAGGTATGTGGTTTGTGTTCATCACCCCATCACTTCACTGATCAATGTATTAAGATACAGGGTATAGAGAGTTGTGAAGCCTCATTCCAACCAAGTAAATTTCAACAAAATCAACCATAGAGAGAAGGGAAATCCCAATAAGGATTTGGATTTCAACAAAACCAGGATAGATCCCCTTTTTCCAACAAATACCCAAATAATCCCTCTTTCTAGAAACAATTCTAGAATCCACCCCCTTTCCAAAAACCATACAAGCAACCTTACCAAAAACAAGCTTATAAAACACCTCCTTTTTAATAAAAATACTATGGACAACCCTCATATAGTGGACCATCAGTGGAATGAAGACACAGAACATAGATTGAGGGGTTGAAAAATATAGTGAAGGATTTTTCAAATAAATTTGAGAGTCTCATAGACATACTATCCAAAACCCTAGAAATTTATCATCTCAGACAATCCCAAACCCAAAGGAGAGTGTAAGTATCATCATCACTAGGAGTGTAGAGAATATTCAGCTACCTAATCCCACAGAATTTCAATCTGGATCGAAAGAAGGTAAGTCTAAAAATTCTTGATAGACTCTGAAAGAATAGCCCACTCAACCAAAATAAGGAAGAAGAACCCATGATAAGATTTATAAAGGAAAGACCTAAAACTCAATTACAGAGGAAAAAAAGGTAGAATAATGATATTCCTATTACATTCCATTCTATGTTTACCAAATAAAAGAATATAGAGGAAGAGTAAGTTTAGAGAGAGATCCAAGTGATATTTCAAAAGGTTTAAATTAGCATACCTCTCTCGGAATACATCCAAAAAATTACCAAATATGCTAATTTTTTCAAGGAGATTGGAACCAAAATAAAGAGGATTTAAAGGAATGAGAGAATCATCATAGGAAGGAGTGTCTCATCCATGATCACACCACTATTTTCCAAAAAAATGTCAAGATTTGGGGACATTTTTTATTCCTTGCACTATTGGATCTTTTAAGTTTTATGATGCTTTGTGTGATATTGGTGCCTCCATAAATATAATGTATCATTATATTTTTTTCAACTTTTAAAATAGGTGAATTTAATCCCACAAGATTGGTTATCCAACCACCAAATAGTATACTATTTTTTCAGTATGAGTTTTGGAAGATGTGCTAGTTGGAGTTGAAGGATTAATTTTTTCTACTAACTTCTATGTGATCACCATGGAAGAAGATAAAGCATCAGGCCATTCACCCATTATTTTGGGAAGGATATTCTTAAATACATACAATATGATCATCAATATTCATAAAGTAACACTTACTATAGATCTTGTGGATAGCAAGATTCATTTCAACATCCTTGTCTCCAAGAAGAAAACTTCAAGCAACCACTCCCTCTTTGCAATCACTCATGAATAAGGTATTGGTCCCATTGAAAATTCAGGTATGATATAAGAATTTTTAGACTTAGGGGGTCACTTTTTTATTTAAAACACCTAGAAAAAAGTTAATACTAAAAATCTATAAAAAAAAATTCAAATTTCATGAAGAAAAAAACTTTTATTTTTTTGATAATTTTTTAGAAGAGGCTAACATGATTCCCTTTACACAAGAAATTCAATATTTGGAAGTGGGGAATTTTATTTTAATATCATCTATATATAAACCCCCTAATATAGAATTAAAACCACTATTGGGTGATTTAAAATATGTGTATCTTATAGAAGGAGAAAAATTACCAGTAATCATAGCTAATAACATGTCCAAAGACCAAGAGAAAACATCAGTTGACCTTTTAAAAAGAAACATCCAAGCCATAGGGTGGATCCTATGATACATCCCTAGAATTAACCCCAAGGTCTAATCCCATATAATATTACTATAGGGGGATTATCAACCTATTATGTAGCCCAAAAGGAGGTTAAACCCCACCATTATGGTGGTAGTTAAAAAATAAATAGAGAACTTGCTTGTAGATGATATTATTTATCCAATTTATGGCGCACAATGTTTCATCCCCATCCATGTGTTTCCCAAGAATAATGGTCTAATGATTGTGAAAAATGAGAATAATGAATTAATTCCTATGAAAGTTCAGAATAGTTGGAGAGTATGAATTAAATATAGAAAACTGAATCAATTCACCGGAGAAGACCACTTCCCCATCTCATTCATTGACCAAATACTAGAAAGGTTAGCATGAAGGGAACATTATTGTTTCTCAGATGAATTTTCTAGATACTTTTAGTTACCAATTTCTCTATAAGACCAAGAGAATATGACCTTCACTTGTCCTTTTTGGACCTTTTCCAACAATAGGATGCCTTTTGGGCTATGAAACACCCTAGTTACATTTTAGAGATTCATGATAAGCATATTCTCAGATCACGTTGAGGACTTCCTGGAGGTATTCCTTGACAACTTTACCACTTTTAGTGATTCTTTTGATCATTTATTAGGGGATTTTGATTTTTTTTAAAACATTCATTAAGAAAATATTATTTGAAAATTTGAAAATTTTCATTTCATGGTGGAGAAAGGAACAGTGTTAGGGCATATAATTTTAGATAAAATAATTGAAGTGGATAAATCAAAGGTTGAAGTGATAAATTCTTCTCCATATCCCACTTGTGTAAAACATATTAGATCATTCTTGGGCCATGTTGGATTCTATATAAGATTCATCAAGGAC
Organism: Viscum album; assembly: GCA_963277665.1. Lineage (NCBI taxonomy): Eukaryota > Viridiplantae > Streptophyta > Magnoliopsida > Santalales > Viscaceae > Viscum > Viscum album. The sequence continues at coordinate 73,923,112 of OY728140.1, forward strand.
TTCAATGATATTTCTCTCCCTCTTTCAAGATTTCTTTTAAAAGAATATTAATTTAAATTTAGTGGTGATTGTAGGAATAAATTTGATGATCTAAAGAAAAAAATAGATTACCCCACGATAATGCAACCCCTGAATTAGAAGAACCCATTTGAACTTCTATGTGATGCATCGAACCAAGCTATGGGAATAGTCCTCTCCAAAATGATTGAAGGAAGACCACAAGTCATAACTTATTCCCCAATAACCTTGTATTCCACTCGTCTCAATTACACAACTACTAAAAAGGAGTTCTTTACTATTGATTTTTCATTAGATAAATTTAGGTCTTATTTACTTGGAACTAAAGTGGTTGTATTTTCTGGTCATGTAGCACTTAGGTACTTAATGAATAAGGTTGATGCCAAGAAAAAGTTGGTAAGATAGATACTGTTACTGCAATAGTTCAACCTAGATATCAAGGATAAAAGGGAACTGAAAATCAAGTGGTGGGTCACCTTAGAAGACTTCCAAACACTGATGAAACAAAAAATTCATAACTAAACCCACTCAATGATCACATACCCAGAGAACAACTCTACATCATAGAAGGTGAAGTACAATGGTGTGCCAATATAGTAAATTATTTGGCCTCATCTCAGATACTATCTCACCTTAACTCCCATCAAAAGCAAAAACTCAAATCTGAAGCTAGATTATATATTTGAGAGGATCCATTTCTATAGAAAATCTATAATGATCAATTCATAAGGATGTTCTTACCAAAAAGTGAAATAGAATCTGTATTTGAATTTTATCATAAAATATCTTGTGGAGGCCACTTTGGACCTCAAATAATGGCTAGAAAAGTCTTGGAATCTAGAATTTATTGTCCAAACTTGTTTAAATATTTTTATGAGTATTTTAAGAAATGTGAGCAGTGCCAATATTCTGGAAATAATTTGAAAATATAGGAGATGCCTAAAAACCCATCATTTTTTGTGAAATATTTTAAGTATGGGTTATTGATTTTATGGGACCATTTCCCATGTCTTTTTGGAATTATTAAATTTTACTTGTTATTAATTATGTCACTAAATGGGTGGAATCTAAGTCCACCAATACTGATGATTCCAAATTTGTATGTGATTTTGTTAGGTCCAACATTTTTTATAGATTTGGAGTGATAAGGGAAATCATCATTGAACAAGGGACTAATTTTTACAATAGAAATATGGAGGTTATGCTTAAAAATTATGGGGTGCATCATAATACATTTTCACCCTACCATCCTCAAACAAATGGACAAGCTGAAGTGTCTAATCGAGCGATTAAAGGTATCTTAGAGAAAACAATTAAACCCAACTAGAAGGATTAGAGATTAAGGATTGAAGTTACCTTATTAGAATACTATATAAACTATATGACACCCATAGGTATCATCCCCTATTAGTTGATTTATGGGAAAATTTATTATATACTGGTGGAGTTGGAGAACCAAGTATATTGAGCTATCAAAAAGTTTAATTTAGATTTGATGAATGCTAAAAAGGAGAGAAAACTTTAGTTACAAGAGTTGGAAGAAATAAAAACAAAGTCTTATGAAAACTCTATAATTTACAAATATAGAACCTGAGTGTCACATAAAAATTTGATTCAACAAAAGAAATTTCAACTAGGAGATCATGTTCTTCTCTACAATTCCAAGTTCAATTTAAAGTTGGGTAATATTTGTTCTAGGTGGGAAGGAAATTTTATTTTTACTCATGTATATCACTTTGGTTCTATTTATATCAAGAAATAAAAAAGAAGGAAACCCATTTACTATAAATGGGGAAAGGCTTAAAAAGTTCCTTGGGAATCTACCTCAAGAACTGGTGGAGGATATCAAACTTCCCTAGCCCATCTACTGATTTCTTCTCATGAGGTTAGTCTGATCCAACAACATTATCCAAAGGCTCTTCTATGAGGCTACTAAATATTTATTTTTTTCTTAAGATTTAGGATTTTAGGATAAATTCACCTCTTCCCTCTACCTATTTGAGCTTTAATAGAACAGTTCTTACACTGGTATGGGTTATTTCATTTTTATAGTACCATCATGAAGGTAGTCATCAGGTATCCCAACATAAGGATAAGAGTGGATTGAATCTACATGAGAAAAGAGATTTCATTATTTCATTATTTATGTTTAAAACTCCCTACATTTTTCTGAGATTTTGTTTTGATCTAGAAATTCTAGCAATTGTGTTAAACTGAAAATTGCATGCTCGTGCTTTGGGTTTTTTCTTTACTTGACTTATCTAGGAAACATGAGTTTCTTATAAACCCTTTGATTCCATGTTTTACATTTCAATTATAATGAGATTGAATGAATAAGTTATAGAATTTAATTTTTAGAGTGAAACATGGATATTAAAATGATGACTAGTGATTTGAGGGAATTGGTTAATTCGTTTAAATGAAATTTCCCTACCATTTTTCGCAAATTTAATTTCTAAAATTTATGTGAATTGATTTGTTATCATTAGTTACTCCATGAGATATTGTCCCAAATTTTATGTTCCATTCCTGATAGTATTTATATACCAAATACTTTATATTTTATCTTGAGAATATTTCTTGAGTGATCTCGGGGTATGTCACCATATAGAACATTCATTGGAACTTAGCAGAGCTATGACTATACAAATACACATTTAAAATTATTGAGGAATTTTTATTTATAATACCTTATCCATGAGACCAAATTTTACATTGATCCTTGATTATCCCAAAGATACCATGAAAGACCTTGTTAGGAATGAGCCATATTTATCCATTCCAACCCTCATCTTGGTATTTTGCATGATATTTTAAAGTTGAAGTGTGGGGGTACAGGAAGTAATGGTGGAAAGATGCACTATATTGTAAGGAAAAGGTGTGGTGTGTTAATTTGGGTATTGAGTAAGGTTTATGATTCATCCATTATACTTTTATTGTTTTCCCATCTTCTTAAAAAATGAAAAAAATGAAAAAAAAAAGAACGGGTTGTGACTTGGAAGAATAAAAATCACCATTACTAAACTGATGATTTTTATCATATGTAAAGGTTGTAGATGTGAAGTTTATTCCAATCATGGTTTTTAAAAAAGTAAAAAATTATAAAAAGGTAGTTTGAAAAAAAAAATAGAGAGAAAATTCAAGAAGGAGCAATTAACTCGCTATACTTTCATATATCATGACCTTAATTTGATCTTGGGAAGTGTGAGTTGTTATTTTTAAGGGGATAATTACATTGAGCTTTTATTTTGATATCTTGCTTTATACTTTAGAGATAAACTTAATCTTTGATCCGAAATATTTTTCACATCGATTCATACCAACCTTAACTTCAGATTCATTAGAACAATAATTGAAAAAATCCTCATGATTTTATGTGCTTTTTGTCTTTATATAGTGGAGAAAGTAATTCCTTAGAAATCCAATGGAAAAGGAGCATGAAATCATGATATGAGCATAAATCTACCTAAATTTGTATCATGAGTGATGAGAGGAAAATATTCAATGTGAGATAAATCATGACTTGGTATGTTTAATAATAATAAATTGAGAATCTTGAATTAATGAAAGGAGAAGTTGCACTATTTTAAAAAGGGAGAAATTGAAATGTTTGGATTGACTGTTTCTTTGAAAAAAATGAGAAGTTAAATTGATTTTTTATGTGGAACTTAAAAAATTGATATAACATTGATAATCATTTTGTTTTATTTCTTTGAGATTTAAATATTGGAAGCATGGTGTTTCTCTTTAATTTAAAGTTAAGATTTAATGCTTTAGGACAAGAATAGTTCAAGTGTAGGGGTATTTGATGACTATCAATACGAGTTCATATGTATGTGTAGTTTTGAAAGAGCTCACCCCTATAGTAGGCTTCTAAGTAGTGGGTGTTGCAGGTTAACTTATATTCAAGTGTCCAGTATAGTTGAAAATTGATGTGGGAAAAATTCTATACAGGGTATTGTTCCTCATTAACCAAAACGACACCTTTGTGTCACATATCTGCTGCCCCACATCTTAGACACATCTCATCACCAATTTGATGCACCTCCGTCGCTCGACACCAGACTACCGTTGTTTCTAACACCCCGGAGAACTCTATGGAAGCCACCTGAGAAACTTAAACACGAGTGAATCCCTACCATCGAAGCCAAAAACCACCACAGATGACCTTGGGAACCTCAAGAAAACACCATGAAGTTTGTTTTGAAGAGAAAGACACCCTACATAATATCAATGGATACCATCCAGACACTATGGAGGATGGATGACATTCATGAAGTGCCTTATGTAGTTTCCACTATCACTAAACTAGAATCTCTCCAAGGAAGGCGCAACTACACCAAGGAGATGTTGAGCAGTGACTATCCTGCATTTCACCAAAATGGATATGCGAACCAAAGATAATAATCAGCTATGTGATCCCATGTTCAGAAATGGATATGTCGCACTTAATAAGAAATAGCTATTCGAACCATGAATAACTCAACTACATTATTCGTGGTACCAAACAGATACGTCACACACCATGCAAGATTCGGCTACATGAGGGATAGAAGAATCGGCTATGAAAACATCAGAATTTCAAAGTGAAAAAATACTTGTGCAACACTACAATTCATCCATGCGAAGAGATACCCAAATAGTCAATATACATGGGAAATACACCCTATTTATCAGGGAAGATTAAAGAAGAAATAGGCATCCAAGTTTAAGGATTTTTAAAATCACTCTATAAATCACGGATAAAATCACTAACCTTTTGTAAAGAATGGAAACGGGGAGATGCAGAGAATAAGAAAAGATATATTTGATGGATGATTAAATTTTTTGAAAGAAAGATATTTGAGATTTGAATGAATATAGAAGGACTTCTACCCTCTATAAATAAAGGGGTGCTTGTTGTTGTGCAGGGGATCGAGAGGATCGCTACTACTGATCTAGAGAATTATGCTTCATTATTTTTCTTGTTATATTTTTATTTTAACATGTCTTCTAACCCTCTAACTCCCATTGTTTCTTCTCTAATAGAGGGGTAGAAAAATTCAGTGGTTGGGTGAAGGGGAGGTTTCCTAATTGTAATTTTTGATTCATGAGATTAATTGAATTTATTTATTTATTCTATTGTTAAATGGTTTTCAATTATTAATTTCAGAATTTAATATGAATGTGATTGTGTTTATTGTGAAACATGAATTTTAATTATTGCCTTGGTTTAGAATTATTTCTCCCTACATTTAATTTTAAATCATACTGATTTATTGTCTTAGAATAAAATGGAGAGTGTTTAGTGATTTCTAAGGACATGAGAAAGAAATAGTGTCCTAGTTTGGATACTTTGAATTTAAATATCAGATTTGGCATTGCCATAGAAATTAAAAGAAGAATCAATGCTACTTTCACACATTAGAAGTATAATAGTCCACAAAAGGAAATTGTGAGGATTATTTTCATCATCAAACAAACTTAATCAAGGGTGAAAAAGGGAAAGTGATTGTGAATCCTTTCATTTGATCAACTGAAAAAGTTTAGAGGCTAAAATTTAAAAGACTGTGATAGCATTACAAAAGGGAATTCAACCCAAAAACCCAAATCACTTATCTCTCATCACTACCACAGATTTGGGTAAGGGATGCCCCAAATTTTATCAGCACTGATAAAAGGGGATTCTTTATCAGCGCTAGTAAACAGCATTGATAAATCTTCCCTTTAGCAGTGCTAAAAAAACACTGATAAAGGTGTACCCTTTATCAGCACTTTTTTAGGACTGATAAAGGGAAGAATTATCAGCGTTGATAAAATTTTTTAATACAAAATATTATTAATTTATATAAAATTATTATATTTATATTCAAAAATAATGTTTATTTGTATACATTGAATAAAAAATGCATATTTATAATTAATATATATTTTTTAATAATTCAAATATATATATATAATAAATTTCATTAAATAAAAAATATATTTATTATATTTATTATATTTATTATATTTATTATATTTATACATTTATATATTTATAATTATATATTTATAATTATATATTTATAATTATATATAAATACTTTTAAAATATATATATTTATAATTATATATAAATGCTTTCTAAATATATATATTTATAATTATACATAAATACTTTTTAAATATGTAAATTTATAATTATAATTATAAATATATGTATATATATATATATAAATAAATATATGTTTCCAATGAATTTGGTCAATTGATGCATGAATATAATCGACGTTAATATGTTATGTATTCATCATAAATGTTTATTTATACATTACACCCTCATTACTATTCATGTTGTCCATATATACGATGACTTTTTTTATGAGATCTATACTTTACTCAATGTATATGTGATAAGACGAATTCATATATACTTTTTGCTATCATTTACTTATGGATTTTCATTGATTTATTCGATAATGCACTTGGTATATGCTCAATTTTTGAAGAATGAAGATTCATATGATTTAAAGGGAGAAATGCAGAAAAAGTACATAATTCACCTATTACACATCATGAATCGGCATTACACGTCGTGTAGTAAGAGTTCACAGCATTTGACAGGTCATGAGTCAAGTTGTGAACCAAGTCGCGAAGTCAGCAGAGAAAGGAGCTAGTACACGTCGTGAGTCCCCAGCACACGACGTGACTTCAGTCAAAGCAGTTAGACAAGAAATTCGCTCCAGTACACGTTGTAAATCCTCAGTACACTACGTGTAAGTAGTCAAACCTCATTAATTGGGCCAAATACATGCGAGGCATGAGGGAGATCCAAAAACCATTGAGATCTATGCGGATTAACGTTACACGACGTGTACCTACAGTACACGTCGTGACCCAATTTTCCTATATATACAGCAACTCGACAATGCATTTCACAACATTCCAAGATGATATTTCTCTCTGTTTTTCATCCCATTCGATTTCCTTCATCCTTTATCTCTCTCAAACCCAATTTTTCTTCATGTTTTACATTTTATTTCAATTCAAGAGTTATGGATCGTGTTTCCTTCAATGCTTTCAAATTCCTGTTGCATCATTTTGCGACATTCATCTTTGCTTACCAACACGTGTTAGATTTATTTCCCCTTTCTATTTAAATTATTCATTTCATTAAAGTTGTGATTCATCTTTCATAAAACCCCAATTGCATATTTATTTAACTTTTTAGTAAATCCAACTCATTGCATGATTAGGAATTGTTCCCTTTCAAATTCAAATAGCATGTCAAGAATGAATTTATTTATTTATTTAATTGCATCGCCACCCACTATAAGTAGCTAAACCACTTAGGGTAGGGATCAAGAGTAGATGTATCTAAAGCTATAATCAATCCTTAAATCTAATTTTGGAAACCCTGATGAATTAGTAATCAGGATAAATAACCAAAGTCTACCCAATTCATGCCAACGTCCCTGACCATGGTATATTCAAATAGAATACCCTATCCTGATTAAAGTATACTAGGCTACGATCACTAGCCTAGGATACTTTCTGCCAAAGAAGCCAAACTTAATGCACTTAGGCCGTTACTATCTTCTGATCACATAAAAATCACTTACTAGGTAGAACTAGGTGACTTTACCAAATTCAACTAGAGATTGTTATATGCCTCACAACCTAAGCCTTAGGACCCTGACAAGATTAGAATTAAGGTAACACTTTCTCCAGATACGTGAAATTGGTCCTATCCCCTCCTTAAATATTTGAAGTCACTTCCAGCCATAGAATTAGTACACTCTCAAATACCAAGCCAATTTGAAAGGACTCCTACCTAAGGGTCTCAAGCCAATGATCCTCTATTGAGCAAGATTTCTCCTCATGGGATCGACCCCACACTTCTACCATACTGGGCCTAAGTAGTAAGTAAAGTTTGGGACACAATAAATTCAATCCAACCGCAGCCCGTACGAACCTAACGACGCGTGCGGGCACGTCAATAAGATTCATTCATGTTCCCATGAAGTTATTATGTTCTCATAAATACTTAAAATCACTATAAATATATTTAAATAATAAATATATTTATTATATTTATGATTAAAAATACTTAGTTATATATAATTTCTTTTTAAAATATATTATAATTATAATCATATATAAATATATATATATATTTAAATAATTATAAAATTATAATAATTTTTCAAAATGATAAATATATTTATTATATTTATAATTATATATAAATTCATTTTAAATATATTTATTTATTTATAATTATAATTAAAAATAAATATTTATTTATTTATTGTAATTTTTTAAATGATAAATATATTTATTATATTTATAATTTTATATACACTTTTTATAAAATTATAATAAATAAATTTACTAAAATATTATAAATATATATATTTATATATTAATATACATATATATATACAAATAAATATATTTATAATTATATACAAATATTTATAAATATATTTATTTATAATTAAAATTATAAATATATATATATATATATATATATTTAAATAATTAGAAATTTATAATAAATATATTTATAATAAATATAATTGTATAAATATATATAATTATAGAATTATGTTAATGAATATATAAAAATATTTATACATATATACAAATAATTATAATTATAATTATAAATTATATATATATATATAATTATAAAATTATAATAAATATATTTATTATATTTATAAATATAATTATAAATAAATATGTATTTATTTTTAGTCATAAATATATTTATTTATTTATTTAAATACTTATGAAATTAAAATAAATATATTGATTATATATAGTCATAAATAAATATAAATAAATATCTATATTTAAATACTTATGAAATTAAAAATAAATATATTAATATAATATATATTTTTCATAATTTTATATTTATTTAAATAAATATATATTTATATTTAAATAATTATGAAATTATAATAAATATATTTATAATTAATATATTTCTTATATTTATAATTATAATTATAATTAAATATACGTCTATTTATAATCATATATATATATATATATATTATATATATTTTGGACTATAAATAGATGTATATTTATTTATAATTTATAACTATATATAATTAATATATTTATTTATACTTATGACTATATATAATTAATATATTTATTTTAATTTCATAAGTATTTAAATATATATATAAATTTATTGATATTTATTTCTATAATTAAAATATATATGTAATAAATATATATAAATTTATAGTTATTAAATAATTATAAAATTATAATAGATATATACAAATATAAGTCTAAATAAATATAGATATATTTAAATAATTATAAAATTATAATAAAGATATTAATTATATATAATAATAAATATAATAAATAAATTTATTATAAATTTATAATTATAAATAAATATATATTTATTAAATATGTAAATATAAATAACTATTTATTTATTTATAATTATTATTATAAATATATATATATTTAAATAAATGGTATAAATCATGGATTAAAACCCATGGTCCCGAAAATTTATTAGAAAAAATAAAGTACACAAGTAGAGGAGATGGTGAGAAATGGAGACATGGAACAAAAAATGCCATAATAAAAACAAAAGATCAAACAATGATCACTGTCCTTTATATCTGACACCCCTCCCTTGAGATCCACCCCAGCCTTTCAAATGCCTGCCTCTCTTCCACTACTTAGAGGCATGTTAGGTGTCATCGTGATCATCTATGTCTGATGACACTTCCTCATCATGAGAATCGTTTCCCCCAGTGAGATCAATTTTTTGAATCAAGGCGTCATCTTGAGTGGAACCATCCTTCGTATCAGTAATGCCTCTTTACTGGAGAGGCTTCAAAACTGAGGATTGACCTCCAAAAGAGTCCTAAATGTTTCCAAATCCCTCACGGAAAGCATCCTTGCTATGAGATCTATTAAGAATGTCAATCAAACTTAGTGAGTGCTCCCTTACAATTAGTTGACTCAAGGGAGACATACCTCAAAATAATTGTCTCTCCAGTTATTCAACATAATCACATGCCAATTTTTCAATATCTCCCTTAGAGATAATCATTTTGGTGCTCCCCATAAGAGCATCCTTGAATGAAACCCCCTTGGTGTGATCTCCCTCAGTGAAAACAGCCTTAGGAAAATGCTCTGTCCACGAAACATGCCGATCAGAATGTGTATCCTTAGTGACAAGAGACTATAATGGTGCATCTTGAGCCATATCCCTAGAGACATTGCCAATAGAGGCTTGTTTCATGTGCAACTTTTTTCCCACATTTGAGGAGTCGTGAACTTTTCCATGACCAGGTTGTGAGGAAGTCTCCACCTACTTCAACTAGATTTTTATAACATTATGACAATCAGAAACATCATACCCCACCAACTTGTAGTATTTTCATAAATCCAGGATGGATTCGTATTCAAAATTAACCTCAATGATCTCACCATTATCCATCAAAGTGGCATAATTAGGCAGACTGTTCATCATATCCACATCCACTAAGACTCTAGTGAAGTAACCAAGTTTTCATTCAACAGTGTTTTTGTCCATCTTTATAGGTGAAAAAATTCAAGAAACTAAATCATTCAAAATTAAGGGATGCCAGAGCACCCAATTAAGACTATAGATTCTCACCCATATCTGTGCATTTGAATGCTTCTGCGAGTAGGGTTTGAAATTTAACTCCCAAGAAGAAAGATGAAAAATAACTGGATTCAGTGAGAAGAACCCAACTCTCTAGGAATGTATGTAATAGATTCTCACAATGCCTTTCAAACTTTAGGTTCTACGAGAGGGGTCTACATTTTTTATACCAGTTATCCCAAACAAGTACCATTGAATGATGCTATTGTGGGTAGGTTATGTGTGAAGGTCCCAGGCGCAGTGGAAGCTTGTGGGTGGATGTGCCCACTTGATTTTTTGTCATTATCAATGATCAATCCGGGATCAATACGATGATAAATGCCAGACTCCACAGATCGAATCACAGAAAATAGACAAAGAAGAAGAATAGTCCCGGAACCACAAAGGAGGATCATCACAGGTTGATTATAATTAATTTAATTAATTGACAAGAAGTATCATTTATGACGTTCTTTCTTCATTGATATTTATGATCACGTTCTGATGTGATTCATTGTTACATCATAGAATCCAAGTGTAGACTTCCTCTAGTGATGATCCACACGTGCACCACGTATCTCTAGATTTCACCAAAGGAATCTCTGAGTGCTAGCATGGAGAAGCCTTTGCTTGCGTTTTCCGCGTTAGATCGCCTTGATCCGATGGAGGAGGATCTCTCTCAGTCTTGAGAGCGTTCTTGGAGGAAGGATTTATTTCATCCTTGAGAGAATTCTCCAGAATTATTGTGCACAACGATTAGGGTAAAGTTTTGGGGTTTTGAGGATATTTATAATCGGGTTTGAGGTTATAGAGTTATGACAATAAATAAATGTGTTACGCGTTTTATTTATTTCATTAACTCTTATTGAAAACCCCAATGTCGAATCATTAATTCCTTAACATGTGCTCATGCTGATTATAATAAATATCATTTAATAAAACAATATTATTTCCTCAAAATCCCAACTGGAAAAACTACATGGCCTGTAATCATTAATACATGACGTGTACTCATTTTTCATTTCCTTTCCAAAATGAAAACTACACAGCGTGTATATCTTGTTTTCATTTTATTCTTCCTTCAACATTAAAATGATTTAGGTTTCCTTGAATAATTATTAAACCACATATGTGAATAATCTTTATTCTACTTGAGATACTTGGATACACTTATTGTGTGACCCTCTAGGCCTCTTTCTCATTGGCATTAGGTGGGCTTGCCTAAAGTCCAAGATTAATGTCTAGAAATGGGTCAAGGGACACAAGAGAAAGAAGTTGACGTCGCATTGACATGTCACCTCATATGAATTATTACCATGTAATTTAATATTTTTGTCTCAATATCTCATCAAGTAGGTTTCATGGAAGTGTCATAAACCTATATGCTTGATCCGTTATTCTTTGACTTCTAGAAATAAACTCGTTGTGACACCATGGCCATGGAATTTGGGAGATAGTTTTATTTCAATCAAAGGGCCTGAGATATCTACTTCCATAAATACGGAAGGTACAAATCCTTCCTCAACTTATCCATTAACAACATGTCATTTGTGATGCACCCAACATACCCTACTTCCCACCAACTGTCTTCGTTGCGGTTTTCATCAGCAAATCTAAGTGTGCTAGTCATGACATGAGTTAATGATAATATTATAGTCTAAGGACCATTACACATGCTTGTAGATAGAAATGTCTGATGACACCAATACATGCAGAATTACTATTGGCAGTTCTGTTCTCATAATCTCCCATCTTAGAGATTACCAAGTGCGAACTCCATGAGAGAGAATCTCGTCTTCTTATGAGTACTCGCACATGACATTCTGTATACTATGTGTCCTATCATAGTATGTCATCCAACTGTAGAACTTTATTTAAGAATATTGTTATAGAATTTCAAGGTTCTCATCATAGCATGGATCTTCCATGACCTTTTAATGCAAAAAATATTCCAGGACATTATTATATTATAGTCATGCAGAACAATGAACAATATATAATAAGTGTACATTCATGTAATCAAAGTATAAACAGTTGGTTCTGAGGACACCAACTCTAACAATGTGGATGGTATATTTTTTGGGGATGAAACATAGGTTGTTATTTTTTTATTTGTTATGTATTTTTTAGGATTTTCTTCCATTAATACCTACTCAGTTTCCCCTTTATTTTTTCTTTTTTATGATTCCATTGGGGGGATATACTGTTATGATTATTTCATTTATACTTTTTTCACATTTATTTTGTGGTGTCCTTTATCTACTGAAATCTAATTTTTATACTTGTTTGATTAATGGTTCCAGTTTCATGGTTACATTATTTCTATCATGGTATGTTTTATGATTGAAACTGGTTATTTAAATTTCTGAATTTTTGGATGGTTTTATAAAAAATTAAAATTAGTTTTTATGGAAATATATTGTTTTATGAAAAGTGTTGTTTTCTATTAATGATTTATAAATAATTACCTTTCAAATGAATGTTTTTAACATTTCAAATGAAAATAAATTTAAAAGAAACAGAGTTTTCAATAGAAAGGAATGTTTCTTGTTTTTATTTTATGAAATTTTATGTGAATGCTTATTTCCATATGTATTATAATCTAGCATTATTGAAATATCATTTGGTTGTAATTACATAGAATCCTTGGTGAGATCTGACTGAGCATGTACAAATCAAACCATGCATAAGACAATGGGAGTATTAAGCTATTATGTATTCTTTTTAGATACCAATTCCTGCCTCTTATTGTTTTTATATAGATTATCATTTTTACATGATGTATTAGGAGGTGGTTAGTGTACATGGACCAAATGGAGTCAGTTTTTTTTCATGTTTCTTTTGGTTTATTTTATTGATGGTAGTGTTCATGGATGAGATGAATTGGGTCTTCCATCCTTATTTAGATAATTTTGTAGCCATATTTTTCAATCATATCATCATGTATTCCCAGTTGAGGGAGGAACATGCTTGATATCTAGAGATCATTTTGAGAAAAATTAGGGAGCATAAACTATATTCCATGATATCAAATTGTATGTTTTGGATTGATAATGTAAAATTCATGGGGAAAATGATATTAGTAGATATCATATTTTCATAACTTTAGAATTTTGATGTTATAGTTTATTTAGAGACGCCAAAGAATGTTTTTGAGATCCAAATATTTTTTGGAATTTCTAGTTATTACCAAAGGGTCAACCAAGATTCTTATTGATTGGAATATCTAAGAATTACTTAACCAATAATGTGGTATGGTTCCTTTACTTAGATTTTCATGAGATATCCTTCTAATATATTAATGGAAGATTGATGAAAACACCAATCTTAACCATAAATGAGTTGGTTAATGAGTATGTATTATATTGTAATGTATCAAGAGTCGGGATTTGAATAGTTCTAGTCTATAATGGTCATGTGGTTTCTTATGGGTCTAGAAAGTTAAGGACACATAAGAGAAACTTCCCAAATCCTTTCCTAGATTTGTAAATAGCAGTGCTTTCCATGAGGTGTTATTGGTATTATCTTTAGGGTGAGATATTTTTGGAATACACTAAAAAAAGTGTTTGAAAAATATTTAATCACAAAGTGAAATGAACCATTGATAGTAGAGAAGGTTTATAGTCCTTTAAATTTGACCTAATGTATACCCTCAATAAGGGGGACATTTTTTCTGATGTATCGAATTGTAAGGATCAAGCTTAGGTGGCATATGATTCAAGCATCAAGTGAAATATGGTTTCCCACTTTAAAGAGACGTGAATTTATGTTCAAAAGTATCATGGCCAAGTGACACTTATGTCTTTATCTATCACTTATTCAATCCTTAGTATTATTATGTGAGTAAACTATAGGATTCATATTATTTATTCATGAGAGACATGATAAGCCTTTTATATCTTTGTATTTTATAAAATGTTGGTTATTTTTTATTCATGTATCCTTTATAAAGTGTATCTATTGGGATTTATTTCTTTGTGAAAATGCCCAAGTGGCTCTTTTAAAATGATCAAAGTGTTTTGAAATGTTTCTTAAAAAATTATATGTGTTCAACATACCATTTTTTGGTTTTAAATAGCTTTAAAATGGTTTAAAAAAGAATTGGGGTTTTGAGAAAGAGTGTTTGGAACTAATTGGTTTATTTTAAAAAGGGTATGTTATTTTAAAAATGAATTTGTGTAAATGGATAGTTTTTTATGGGATTTAAACTGTGATTTTATAAATAGTTTTCAACGGATAATTAAAGTCTATAACTTTTTTTAGCCTTGGTTAATTTTTATATCAATGTGTTGTTTATTTATTTTGTTAAATATTAATATCACCAAATAAAATAGGATGGATATGAATAAAGAATGGATGGATTCCAATCATTTAAAAAAATAGTATGAAGATAGAGTGAAAGAGTTCATCAAGTTTTCAAAAGATCATGCATATGGACCTTCTAAAATACTTTGTTCATGTTTATGTTGTTGTTATTCAAGATAATTTAGTCCAAAGGAGTTGAAAAAACACTTGATCTATCACATAATAGATTGAAGTTGTAAATATTGGAATAAACATAGGGGAAAAGCGAATGTGGCTAGTGGATGTGATAGCACTATGTTTTATAGATCATATGATATGATTAAAAGTGTGGAAAATGAAGAATACTGTATCGAGGATGTGATTACAGATGTGAATGATAATGAAGATCATATTGAGGAAATGATAAGGACAGTTGAAGATGAACTTTGTGATTGCCCAAAATCATTTGAGCAGTTAAAGAGTTGTGAAAAGATGCTAGTGTATGGTGGTTGCACTAAATATAAAACATTGTTAGTCGTACTAAAGTTGTATAATTTGAAAGAAAACAATGGATGGAGTGATTCTAGTTTTACTAAATTACTTTCTCTCCTGAATGACATGCTCTCAGAAGATAATGATCTCCAGAGTCGAACATACGATGCCAAACGAATGCTATGCTCGATGGGTATAATCTATGAAAGAATACATGCCTTCCCAAATGACTATATACCATTTTTCAAGGACCACAAATCACTTAGAGAATTATCAAAGTTTGGTGCTTCTCGATACAAGAAATATGAATCTGGTTCAACAAAAGTTGTATGGTACTTTCCAATCATTCCATGGTTTATGCGCCTATATGGAAGTGAGAAGACTGTAGGGTAATTGAAGTGGCACACAGACATAATAAATAAAGATGGGAAACTATGTCACCTGACAGAATCTCCTCAGTGGAAGAGAATTGATCATGAGTACCCTAAATTTGGAAACGAGCCAAGAAACCTTCGTCTTGCATTATCTATAGATGGAGTGAATCCTTTTGGTTTTCAAAGAATCACTCACAATACATAGATGATTATGTTGTTAAATTATATCTTTCCACTTTGGTTATGCATGAAATGAAAATAAATCATGTTATATATGATTATATTAGGACCAAAGCAATCAGGTAATGATATTGATGTTTATTTGGATCCATTGATCGAAGATTTGAAACTATTGTGGGATTCAGGTGTTACATTGTATGATGCTTACAGAAATTAAGATTTCACATTGAGATCCATATTGTATGAGATGATAAATGACTTTCCTTCTTATGGAAATTTTTAATGATATATAATTAAAGGAACTCAAGGTTATTTAATCTACGAACAAGGTACACAGTCAATTAGGTTGAAACATTCATCAAAAATTGTGTTTCTAGGACATCGCAGATTTCTACCCTAACGGAATAAGTACTGATCTTGGATGACATCCTTCAATAGAAGTTCAGAAGAACATAAAACAATTTATCCACTAATATTTGATCAACTATTTGAGAAAGTAAAATATTTGGACACTACTTTTGGTAAACCATTTTTGAAAAACCTTACGAAAACTAGTTGGAAAAAGAGATCAGTTTTTTTTTTGAATTACCATATTGGAATTGTCTGTATGTTAGAAATTTTCTTGTTTTTTTTCATGTTGAAAAACATATATGTGATAGTGTCATTGTAATTTTTCTAAATTAACCCAAAAAACAAAGGATGGAATTAAGGCTGGGTTGGACAAGGTAGACATGGGAATACGAGAAGAGTTAGTGCCAGTGAAGGGTGAAAAATGAATTTTTATTCCTCCAAATGCTTACACTCTTTCCAAGTAGGAGAGATATCAGTTTTGCAAATTCTTTAATGATGTAAAGGTTCTAGAGGGGTATTCATTGAATATTAAGAACATCGTGTCAATGACTGATTTAAAGTTAAAGGGTCTGAAATCAAATGACTATCAAGTTTTGATGCAAGATAAAATGACTATAGATTTACGTTGCATTTTTTCCAAGAATGTATGTCATGCATTAACTAAACTCTATTTCTTCTTCAAAACTATATGCAATAAAGTTATAGACCTGGCTAAATTTCCGACTATGGAAAGATAAATTTACATCATATTATGTGAATTGGAAATATTCTTCCCACTAACATTCTTTGATATGATGGTTCATTTGATGGTTCACTTGGTGAGAGAGATTTGACTATGTGGTCCTAAACACTATAGATGGATGTAACCCATTGAATGGTATATGAAGATTTTGAAAGGGTATGTTAAAAATTGAAGTCGGCCAAAGGGTTGTATTGCAGAGTGATATATTGTTGAGGAAGTTGTGGAATTATGTACTGAATACCTATCTGGTGTGGAAACCACTGGTCTATCAAAATCTTATCACATTGGGTGGCTTATGGGTGAAGGAATTTCTGGAAGAGATGTTGTCACAATCAATATTACAGATCAGGAGTAATCCCACCTTTAAGTTTTTCATAATAGTTTGGAGGTTTCCCCATATGTTAAAACCAACAGAGAAATTATTAGGCATTTAAATCCATCAAGGGATTAAAGATGGATATCAAATACACAGAATAAAAAATTTATATGATGGTTTCAAGAACATATTTTTAAGGAGTTAGATGAAAATATGGATTCAATTTCCGAACGACTTCAATAGATAGCCAAAGGACCAAGTGTGTATGTATTATCTTATAATGGTTATACATTAAATACAAATGAGCATGATGGAGATAGTACCATGAAAAATAGTGGAGTTACAATCTTGGTTGAAATGATTAATTTTTACGGTACTAAGGACAGAAATCCAATTTACATGAATATTTCATACTTTGGCATCATCAAACAAATATAGAAGCTGGATTATAAAACATTCCAAGTGCCTATTTTCAATGAAAGTAGGTTGATAATAGAAGTGCTGTTAAAATAGATGAATTGGGATTCATGAAAGTTTATTTCAGTAAAGAAGGGTACAAAGATGAACTATTTATAATGGCATCATAGGAAGTACAAGTAGTTTATATTCTAGACCCCACAAACTGAAAGTGGGAAATTTTTCTATTATCGGCCAAAATCACTGAAGTGTTAGATAAAAATTCAACTGAGGATGGCCCTTTCATTGGGACGTCGCAATAATTTCGCAGTGGTCCCAATGTAGATGGTATTTTTTATGTTAGAGGAGACCATGATGAAGGGATTTGGATCATAGATAGAGGGGTAAAATCTCTTCAGCCTTTAAAAAAGAAAATGAGAGTTCAATAGTTAGGTTACATTTTTTGTAATATACATCATGTTACCTCATGTTATTATCCATTTACTACTGCATTTATGTATTCTAAATTAAATGTTAAACCACTTCTGTATATAATTAATTCCACACATGTTGGTTCTCCTAATCCCAAGGAACAATAGGTCTCTCAACTTGTTGTTGCTCTCATTGTAGAGAAATGACCTTCTGCACATGTTGGTGCTCTCATTATTAAGAAACAATAGGTTTATCAACCTATTACTACTCCCAGTGTAGAGGTACAATGACCATCTACACATGTCAATGTTACTACTCTAGAGGAACATATTAATGTTGTTGATTCTGAGGAAATGGTAGGCGACAATGGGCTGGTGTCAAAGAAAAAACAGGATCGTCGTAGTTTGATGGTGTTAGAAAAAATCGTTAAGGAAAAAGTTAAAGGCATCAAATTTGAGGTTGGATGGAATGTACGGGGTAATCATGTTAAACCCAAAAGGCCATGTTCAACAGTTATATTGGAATCATCACTCAGCAACATGTACCTATTGACATAGATTCATGGCACCATATTGTGCTTGGGATTAAGACACTGATGTGGGAATAGATTATGGTAACATTATGATATCATTTATTTATTTTTCTAAAAAATAAAATAATGAAACAATGAATTACTCTTCATCATCCATTGCAGAGTGAATTTATAGTAGATTAATCCCAAAATAATTATGTATTAATTCTTTCTAGGAGGATTCACAGAGGATTTCACACAATTCTAACAAGACATCATCTTAAATATGCTGAAGGGAAAATAAACCAGTACCCATCAGTTATTTATGAACACCTGATAACCCAAGAAGCGTGGGATGCGTTAACTGTTCATCGTCTGGATGAGTATTTTTAGGTACATTGTGGATTGTAATACATTATTTGACGATACGTGTATTCATCACTTTTATTGACAATTTTTTATTTATGAAACAACAACTGAGTGCTAGAAATAAGGAATGAGCATCAAATCCAACATACCCCTACCGTAAAGCAAGGATGGGTGCGCTTAACTTGAAAAAAAATTGGTACGTATTTTAAATCGACCGTAATACTTTTATGTGACATGAAAAAACACCATAATTATGTTCATCTGTTTATATGAAGATTGATGACTCAAAATCCAAATCCACTTACATCCCACGCCATGTGCTGTGAAAGGAGGCACGTGTAAAAAAGACGGGATACTAATAGATGAAAACACACAAAAAAGTGTGGGAAACATGTGTAAGTGTTATATAATAAAAAATTGCTTTGATTTAAATTGCTATTACATAACAATGATCACTTATTTTCTTATATTTTCTATCTGACGTAGTCACATTAATTAGTAACACCTATTCCAAATGAGCACAAACTATCAATGGCCAGAACAGTATGGCCGCGTCAGGGGTGCGGGATTTGGGGTGACACCCCAAACATATTTTGAGAAAAAAAACAAGAGAACGATCAAAGTGAATTAATAAAACAGATGAGATAAATAATATCTACCCTTGAAAGAAAATTTCAATGGAAGAGAGAGATGATGTAAATTTTAATGAGGGAGAGGCAAAGAGATGAAGTAACTCAAGAATATCCACCACGTGGAGATCCCGACCCACCCCCCAATAGCTATGAGGCTAGCCATTCCCATCAAAGAGATGTATTATCAAATCTAATCAATGTTCTAATAAATGTTTCTGTGAAATGTGAATTGGATAGACACTGATACCTTTCCTATATTGGTATTCTATATAGTGATAATGACTATGATTTATATCTAGAAACACCCACCCATCACCTTGTGGTGAGGGATATGGTGTTTAATATTCAAAAGGACATGATACACAACATAACACTTCTAAAAGGTCATGTGCGAGTTTCGATCAGCATAGCCCATGAGCAAGTGCAGAGCTACCTATTCCAATTCATGAGGGTGATATTAATATGGTTGAAAAAGCTATTAGAACATTCATCGCATGACCATCACATCTTGTAAAAACATGTTGACAATGAGGTATTCATTTCCATTTTAATTTTCAAGCTAAACCTTTAATAATTAATGAAAAAGGGTTTGAACTGATGAATGTTATTACATAGGGACAAAGAGAATGGGATGAAATTAAAAACTGCCTCAAAACCATCAAAAGGATCTACCAAAAGCACCATTAACCTGCCCATTCTATATCCACATTTACTATCCTTCAAGGATCATGTGGATACAAAGTTAAAATATGGTTTCAACCACATAGTTGAATTTGAAGAAAACATGTATGGAGAGAAAGGACAAGACTTCATCGGTGTTGAGAGTGTAACTGAAATCCTTGACTATGATTGGCTAGGCAGTTCATTTGTAAATGTATACATGAGGTGTGTTTTCATGATTTGATTTTCTAAAAGATGATATACTATGTTAATTATGAATAAACACATTTCATATTTTTGGCAGGCGTATATATGAAAAAAATGAAGGGATTTTCCCATGATAAAAAGTTTAGACTCGTTAGTCCTCACATCACCTCTACAGAACAAGATAAAATAAAACCCAAAAAAAGGATTAAATAGTGGTAGTTATGATTAAATACTTTAAAAGAAAAATTTCAGATGACATACTCTATTTAATACCAATGATGTAGGGGTAAGACTCTACAATTTAATCATATCAAATTTATTTTCATTTCTTTCATTACTTATTTTTTTATGTTTTTAGGCAGCATTGGATGCTCATTGTAGTATATTTTGATACTATAAAGATTTATTTTTTGGATTTAATGCAAGGATATCCAACAAAATATCCACACATGATGGAATTTTTCAATTTTTAATACATTATATCCAACATTTTATAACTAAAAATCAAGTTATATAATTTATATTATCATTTAATGAGGATTCTGTTATGATAGGGCGGTGCATCACTATCGTGAAAAACAAGGAATGAGGTCAGGGGATAAGGATGAGAAAGAAGACAAGTACTATGACTAGACAAGTATTAGGGTATATATAATAATATTTCACTATCCAAACACATATCAAAACAAATTTCTTATTATCCCCAATGTTTCTGCAGTGTTCGAAACAAACTAATGGAAAATATTGTGGTTATTATGTTTGTAAATTTATGAGAGAGATCATATTCCATGAACAAACTAGCATCCCTAAAGAGGTATTTTCGAAGATAATTGCTATTTCATTTAAAATATTTAATAATCATTTGTGTATTTATATTTTTCTAGTACTACTATGACTATCTAAAAGACTCATATTCACAAGATGATATAGATGTGCTCATAAATGAATGGGCAACACACCTAATGGAAGAATGTACATAAATATTATAACGACCCATACTTTACATACATTGTTAATACTTCAAAATTGAAGCACACTTATTACAACATATGACAAAACCACAAAGGACCGTATAGGTATAGTGTCTTTAGAAACTGGGAAACATAAACAACTGGTTCATAAATCTTCTACAGTGTCTCCCATTTATTTCATCATATCTAGGGTCCCTTTTAGCATATTCTACTTAATATCCATCTTCCTGACCTGGGGAAAAGAAAACATAAAAGGGTGAGCTCAAATGCTCAGAAGGGAAAATAAAGGAAATAAAAATCATATCATATCTTTTTGAAAATCATAACCTGCAAAAGAGATCATAATATCTTAACATGGAATAAATCATAGAAGTGAAAATGATATCCCCATAATCATAACATGAAACTTGAAACTTTGTGGCATGCACACATAATCATGGAAAATCATTTCTTGTTAGTCATGACTCATTGCCAAGACTATCTTAGCGGACAAAGTCCATTTCTGAACCGAGTTCACTCCTCGTTTCAGTCCAGTTTCACTGAACCGAAATAACCTTCCGTTCCAGCCATGTCTATCTCATGAGATATAAATCTTTACCCAATGCATTGGAGGGAGATATAGGTCCCACCCATCTTATAATGAATCCTTTCTTATGTGTGCCACATAATCATAAACCATACATCATAGCGTAATCCACGTAATAAAAATGGGATTCTTAAACAACATGACATCATAAAACAATTCATATAAGATAAAGGAATTCATAAAAATAATTCCATCACAACATGATCAAATCAATGTAATAATAGGGATAAAAACAGAACCCTTTATTATCTTAGATGGAAAATAATTTTGATAAAACACTTGAACTCCATTCTTGAGGAAAATATCCTTTCTTCTTCAAAAACATTTTTCCTTTAATAACATGTCATACAACTTTAAAATAAAAGAAGTTGATTAAAAATAAACTTGAAAACTTGTAAAGGAAGCTTCTTGGAAATAATTTTTTAAAAATCCATTCATGCCGTATAAGTTAAAAAAAACATTCTTCGTACTTTTGTCGGAAAAGTCAAAAAGTACCTCGTACGACAAAAGATTCCTTTCATACATATTACTAAAAACTCACCGAAGGGTAAAAATGGATTTAAACAATTTTAGGTGGATGGAAATAATATTACATATTGATGAAACATGGATGTGGATGATAAAATACACCCCAGTAAATACTTACGAATAAACAATCTCGGATAAAAATGAGATTGTGATATTTCCCTTACCTTAGGTCCGATTTGCTTTGTACGTGTCCGAAGCTCCTTTATAATGGTTTAAATAATGTTATTGACTTGTTCCAGAATCATACATATTGATATGATATCATATATGGTCATATTCTTAGCTTCTTGTTAGTAATATTTCATTGTTACTTGTTACTCGGGTCTTTATTGCCTTTTGTTCTTATGCGTGTTTTGCCGAATACATTATAATTCTTCTTTTAAGGTTATAGATACCTTATATCCAGAATGGTATTAGTGTAACATATATCATATTTATTCATTCAATTCATTTATATAATTACTATGTAATGATGATCATGTAGAACGAGTCGCATCACATCGTGGAGACGGTATTCCGTACGTACGCACGAGTGATGATATCATTCCTATGATCGTGGAACTATATTGGAGTATATATATATTATTTCAGTATCAATATTAATATATAATAATAATAAATATTTACTCATTACACCATTATACCCATCCTTGTAAAGTGATGGTGGAAAATAGATTACACCACGGCGTAGAGACGGTATTCCGTACGTACGCACGCGCGGTGATTTCATTTTTTCCGTAGGATGGATAGAAGGTAAATTAGGGTTGTTTCATATTTATAATAACATATCAGTATTTAAGTAATACTTATGTTATCATGAAACAACTAAAGAATAAGAAGTTGAAGAAGAAAGAAATTGAAAAGATCGGTAATGGATATTACCTCTTCTTTGGAACGCCTCTTTGAATCCTCCACTTAGGGAACTAAGATTGGTCTTTTAAGAAGACCAGGACCTCTAGGATTATTCTAGGGAAGTGTAGAGGAGAAAATGTAAGGGGTTGGCCGATCTTCAGTGCTCAAATTGGTGTGAGGAGGAGGGGGAGGAGGTGCCCTTTTATAAGGGAGGAGAGGGGCACCTTAGGAATATCTCAAAATATTATTTTATATTAAAGTCAAAATCGGTTTATAATGGTTCCAAAGGGTCTTATTTCGAAGATAAAGTGGGGATGGGTCGAAATCCTATCAACCAATAGGATTTAGACAAGTTTAGGGTATTATTTTAACCTTATCAATTAGATTTAACTCTAAGTTAAATAATTTAACTTTTACCATGTCTTTTTGTTTTCTTTCACTATATGGTTAATACACTTACTATAACATGCCAAACGAACCTCAAATTGTTTATTATTAATATATATATCCTTATCTAAGTCATTTGGCCGAACCTTAGATTTTTAGGAATAAAATAACAATTAATAATATAATATTTGATTTAAAAACTATTTTGTGTCAATTTTGAAACTATTTGATATATGATTTTTGTGAAAGTCATAACAGAATTATATGTTCGAACCAAGTTGATTAAATCAACACTAATATATCATAGTAACCTAGAAAATTAGTGTAATTCATAAAAAGTCTCAAATTACATTTATTTTGGTGTTTATAACATCAATTATGTCAATATTTCATAAATAAGATAATTACTGCATCATCGTTGTGTCATAATTAAATTAAATTATTTAATGTCTAAAAATTATAAATAAAATACCATTATGTAGGAAATCTTTTTATCTTTCTGATTAATATTTATTGTCGAATTTATCTTATGTGTAACCCCATATTAAAAATGATTTACTTATTAAACTTTGATTTTAACTATTTTAACCCTTCTTTAAATAAATTAATAATAAATGTCATAATCTAACTCAAGTGGGCCTAAATGGTCATATTTTATTCATAAGGTTGTTTTTGGTCGAATTACACTTATCCAATAGAATTAGGACATGTGTTAGGGTAATAGTAATATCATATTTACCCTTAGTTACCCTATTTACTATTAACCGCGGTAAAAAAAAGTAAAAAGTTATTATTCACCAAAAAATTATTTTTATCTCATTGAACCACATTTTACTTACTGATATCAACTGTGTCTGTCGGATTTTTGAAATTCCATTCACAGAAGTGGTAAAATTAAGTTTTATGCAAAATTCAGTTTTTAATCTACCACTTAGTGGATTCACTATTCATCAAAAATTGAAAGTTTTCAAAAAAATACCAAAATTTCACCCTAGGCTAATTTCGATATTCTGAGTCCAAAAATGAAGTCCATTTTGAAAAATAAAATTTATAAAATTTCAAAAAGTGGTTATTACTATTCATAACGGCTAGTTTTAATAGCATATTGTTGTTTAGTGAAACTCGGTATTGCGTACAACGCAAGCTATCGAGGAAGGTCGTGATTGCGTGTAAAGCAAGCCAAGCAAGTGTTGTGTAGAAAAAGATTCCTTTGATGATTTATATAACATAAAAGTATCGGGTGTTACATTCTACCCCCCTTAAAAAGAATTTCGCCCTCAAAATTCGTCACTTTGTAACAAACAGATGAGGATACTTCTCCCTCATCATATCCTCAAGCTCCCATGTAGCTTCTTCAAGTTGGTGGTTCCTCCATAAAACTTTCACCAATCGAGTGGTCTTATTTCTTAGGACTTTTTCGCTAGGATCCAGAATCTCTATCGGTTGTTCTTCATAAGAAAGATCTTGCTCCAGCGGTACAACTTCTGAGCTGAGTACATGCGAAGGATCAGGTATGTACTTTCTCAGGAGAGATACATGGAACACATCGTGAACTTGAGAGAGATTCGGTGGAAGCGCCAATCGGTAAGCTACCTTTCCAACACGATCCAGTACTTCGAAAGGACCGATATATCTAGGGCTCAACTTCCCCTTCTTTCCAAATCTCATAACCCTCTTCCAGGGAGATATTCGTAAGAACACTTTATCACCCACTTAAAACTCTAGGTCTTTTCTTCGGTTGTCGGCATAGCTTTTATGTCGACTCTGAGCTGCTCTTATGTGTTGTTGAATAGATCTGACCTTTTCTGCCATTTCATCAACGAGATCAGGTCCTAATAGCTTTCTTTCCCCAACTTCATCCCAGCAAGTTGGAGTCCTGCATTTCTTTCCATAGAGAGCTTCATAAGGAGCCATCTGAATACTGGAGTGAAATCTATTATTATAAGAAAATTCCACCAAAGGTAGGTGTTGATCCCAACCTCCTTTGAAATCCATAGAGCAAGCTCTCAACATATCTTCTAGGGTTTGAATTGTTCTCTCAGACTGACCGTCTGTCTGGGGATGATAAGCAGTGCTGAAACTCAACTCTGTATCCAGAGTATGCTGAAGACTTCGCCAGAACTTTGAGGTAAATCTCAGATCCCGATCAGATATAATAGAAAGTGGTACTCCATGAAATCTTACCACTTCCTTTACATATATCCTGGCAAGCTGATCTAGAGAGAAATCCTCTCTAATAGCAATTAAGTGTGCAGACTTTGTAAGACAATCAACTATGACCCAAATAGCATTATTGCCTTTGGATGTTTTAGGAAGTCCGGTGACAAAGTCCATAGTGATGTTTTCCCATTTCCATTCGGGTATGGGTAATGGTTGTAACATCCCCTTAGACTTCTGTCTCTCAGCTTTAACTTGTTGACAAACCAAGCATCGAGAGACATATTCAGCAACATCTCTTTTCATGCCATCCCACCAGAAGTACTCTTTCAGGTCCCTATACATCTTCGTGCTTCTAGGATGAATAGAGAATGATGAACTATGAGCCTCATCCAGCAGCTCCTTCTTTAATTCGGGGATGGGAGGAACATAAACCCGATTCCTGAACTTTATTATCCCATCACAATCAAGGTTGAATTCAGGAACATTTCTCACCTTCTTTTGTAACTCGACATCTTCTTTATGTGCCTCTTTAATCTTCACATGTATAGATGGTTGAACATTCATTTGAGAAAGATAAGATTTTTCCCCTTCCATTATAATTCCAAGATCCATCCTTTGTAAATCCATAAATATTGGATCTTTTGTGATCCTCATCATGGATAAACTAGCATGTTCTTGTCGACTTAATGCATCTGCCACCTTGTTTACTTTCCCAGGGTGGTAATGGATTGAGCAGTCGTAATCCTTAATCAGCTCCAACCATCTTCTTTGACGCATATTCAACTCCTTTTGTGTGAAAATATAATTTAAACTTTTATGATCAGTATAAATATCACACCTTTCACCATAAAGGTAATGCCTCCAAATCTTTAATGCAAAGATTACCGCAGCCAACTCCAAATCATGAGTTGGGTAATTTTGCTCATGGATTTTCAACTGTCGTGAGGCATAAGCTATCACCATATCATTTTACATAAGAACACACCCCAATACCTTATTGGATGCATCACTGTAGATCACAAACTTTTCTCCACTACAAGGCAGTGTGAGCACAGGTGCACTGGATAACCTTCTTTTCAACTCCTTGAAATTCTCTTCACATTCCTCTGTCCAAACAAACTTAACTCCTTTCCGAGTCAACTTGGTGAGTGGATTAGATAATCGTGAAAAATATTTTACAAAACATCGATAATATCCAGCCAAACCAAGAAAACTTCGGATCTCAGTTACTGTTGTTGGTCTCGACCATCTTTCGATAACCTCTGTTTTTGTTGGATCCACAGATATCCCCTCTTTTGAGATTATGTGACCCAAAAATGCAACTTTTTGAAGCCGAAATTCACACTTGGTAAATTTGGCATAAAGCTTCTCCTTTCTCAGGGTCTTCAATATAATTCTCAAGTGATCTTCATGCTCTTCCTTGATCTTTGAATAGACAAGAATATCGTCTATAAAGACTACCACAAATTGATCAAGATAGTCTCTAAAGACTCTATTCATTAGATCCATGAAGATAGCAGGGGCATTAGTAAGACCAAATGGCATCACTATAAATTCATAGTGTCCATACCTTGTACGGAAAGCCGTCTTTGGTATATCCTCCCTTTTTACCCTTAATTGATGATACCCTGGACGAAGATCAATCTTGGAAAAGTATTGAGCTCCGCGTAGTTGGTCAAATAAGTCATCAATGCGTGGGAGAGGATATTTGTTCTTGATAGTGATCTTTTTAAGTTCTCGATAATCAATGCAGAGTCTCATTGATCCATCTTTCTTCTTAACAAATAGAACAGGTGCTCCCCAAGGTGACGCACTAGGGCCTATGAATCCCTTATCAAGATTCTCTTGGAGTTGTTTCTTCAATTCCTGCAACTCAATTGGGGACATTCTATAAGGTGTCTTTGAAATTGGCAAAGCGCCCGGTACGAGTTATATTGAAAACTCAACTTCACGATTTGGTGGAAGACCCGGTAATTCCTCCGGAAATACATCATCAAACTCCCGTATAATGGGAATATTCTTAATCGTGAGTTTCTCACCAACCATTTGAGATAAATAACCTTCATTTAGTGGAATCAACACCCATAAAATGGAAGGAATTTCCACTGGAAGGTTATATTCATCCTTCCATTGATAGACGATCGTAGATTGATCTGGAATATGAAATGTGACTTCCCTTCTTTGGCAATTGATATGAGCTCCATGTAGAGAAAGCCAATCCATGCCAAGAATCACATCAAATTCCACTAAAGGAAGGATCACAAGATTTGCAGGAAGCACTTTCCCACAAACTTCGATCGGAGAAGAATTATAAACTTTTGATGCGACTGTTGTGCCATTAGGTGTTGTCACAGCTAACTCAACATCTAATTGTTGAGGTAGTACGGTGATACCCTTAGAAAATTCTTTAGAAATAAAGGAGTGGGTGGATCCAGAATCAAATAAAACATTTGCTACTTTAGAGTGGATGGTAAGTGTACCTTTCACCACTTCGTTATCGTACTCCACATCGCTGATAGAAATTGCATGTGAATTTCCTTTGTCTTTAGCCTTAAGATTTTTTTGACATCGACCATCATCATCAACCCTTGGATTTGGGCATTGATTGGCATAATGCCCCATATCCTTGCATTTGAAACATTGAAGTGTAGTAGGTTCATTCCGTGTATCCCTTCCTTTGTTTGCATCATTAGACATCTTCTTCCCATTATCGCGGCATTCAAATGCCCGATGACCTTCCTTTCCACATTCGAAACATTTACTTGTCCCTTTAAGACAACTCCCTCCATGTTTCTTTCCACACTTTGAGCATAAGGGAAAGCTCATCTTCTTTTCAGTGTGCTCTTTAGATTTTCCTTTGAATTCCATCTTCCTCTTCTTATCAAACCCATGTGATTGATGGGTTACTCCAATCTCCATCTCGACTTTGAGAGCACATCAAACGATTTCCTCGTAGCTATTGAAGTCCCTTATGGCTAACGCCCTTCGAAGACTTGGTTTTAAGCCACTAAAGAATCGATCGATCTTACTCTCAGGTTGGATAATAATACCAGAAGCGTACCTTGCAAGTCTTGTAAAATTTGCTTCATAGGTACCAACAGATTCATCATCCCTTTGCTTCGGTTCAAGAAACTATTTCTCCATCTTTGTTCGGAGAATACGAGGGAAGTACTTATTGAAAAATAAGTTCTTGAACTCGTCCCATTCCATAGACTCAATTTCATCCCTTTGCCTCGTATTCTTAATAGGATTCCACCATTGATCAGCATCTCCTTCCAAACGATACACTGCTAGGATGACTTTATCATGTTCAGAACATTGAAGAACTGAAAATATCTTTTCAGTAGTACTAATCCATTGTTCAGCAACTAATGGATCAGTAGACCCGCTGAAAGAAGGTGGACGCTGCCTCATGAAGGATTCAACAGAATGTTGCTCCTTCCTTTGCTCGTTTGGAAGTCCTGCATGATTCATAGCTTGAGAAATTTGTGTGATCATGGCTACAAGATTTTGCATTCCAGCTCCCATATCGTTTGGTTGTTCAGGGGGACAATCATTGCATTGCCCATCGCATTCCGCATTAACACGGTTCCTTCGGGTTCCAGCCATTGACTAAAACCAAGAAGAATAGTGTGAGCAACACTAATTATAATAGGAAAACCACATAATTCAAGAATAAAATTTTTATGCTTAAGGTCTTATCCTAGGTTATTCATGTCCATTTCTAAAACACTAAGATTGTGTTCTATGCTTAGACTTATCCTTAGGGTTCTTACTAAGGCTTTCACATCCTAGTTTCCAAAGGTTGACTATACCTTTCCTCTGATACCAACTATAACGACCCATACTTTACATACATTGTTAATACTTCAAAATTGAAGCACACTTATTACAACATATGACAAAACCACAAAGGACCGTATAGGTATAGTGTCTTTAGAAACTGGGAAACATAAAAAACTGGTTCATAAATATTCTATAGTGTCTCCCATTTATTTCATCATATCTAGGGTCCCTTTTAGAATATTCTACTTAATATCCATCTTCCTGACCTGGGGAAAAGAAAACATAAAAGGGTGAGCTCAAATTCTCAGCAAGGGAAAATAAAGGAAATAAAAATCATATCGTGTCTTTTTTAAAATCATAACCTGCAAAAGAGATCATAATATCTTAACATGGAATAAATCATAGAAGTGAAAATGAGATCCCTATAATCATAATATGAAACTTGAAACTTTGTGGCATGCACACATAATCATGGAAAATCATTTCTTGTTAGTCATGACTCATTGCCAAGACTATCTTAGCGGACAAAGTCTATTTCTGAACCGATTTCACTCCTCGTTTTAGTCCTGTTTCACTGAACCGAAATAACCTTCCGTTCCAGCCATGTCTATCTCATGAGATATAAATCTTTACCCAATGCATTGTAGGTAGATATAGGTCCCACCCATCTTATAATGAATCCTTTCTTATGTGTGCCACATAATCATAAACCATACATCATAGCGTAATCCACGTAATAAAAATGGGATTCTTAAACAACATGACATCATAAAACAATTCATATAAGATAAAGGAATTCATAAAAATAATTACATCACAACATGATCAAATCAATGTAATAATAGGGATAAAAACAGAACCCTTTATTATCTTAGATGGAAAATAATTTTGATAAAACACTTGAACTCCATTCTTGAGGAAAATATCCTTTCTTCTTCAAAAACATTTTTCCTTTCATAACATGTCATACAACTTTAAAATAAAAGAAGTTGATTAAAAATAAACTTGAAAACTTGTAAAGTAAGCTTCTTGGAAATAATGTTTTAAAAATCCATTCATGCCGTATAAGTTAAAAAAAAACATTCTTCGTACTTTTTTCGGAAAAGTCAAAAAGTAACTCGTACGACAAAAGATTCCTTTCATACATATTACTAAAAACTCACCGAAGGGTAAAAATGGATTTAAACAATTGTAGGTGGATGGAAATAATATTACATATTGATGAAACATGGATGTGGATGATAAAATACACCCCAGTAAATACTTACGAATAAACAATCTCGGATAAAAATGAGATTGTGATATTTCCCTTACCTTAGGTCCGATTTGCTTTGTACGTGTCCGAAGCTCCTGTATAATGGTTTAAATAATGTTATTGACTTGTTCCAGAATCATACATATTGATATGATATCATATATGGTCATATTCTTAGCTTCTTGTTAGTAATATTTCATTGTTACTTGTTACTCGGGTCTTTATTGCCTTTTGTTCTTATGCGTGTTTTGCCGAATACATTCTTATTCTTCTTTTAAGGTTATAGATACCTTATATCCAGAATGGTATTAGTGTAACATATATCATATTTATTCATTCAATTCATTTATATAATTACTATGTAATGATGATCATGTAGAACGAGTCGCATCACATCGTGGAGACGGTATTCCGTACGTACGAACGAGTGATGATATCATTCCTATGATCGTGGAACTATATTGGAGTATATATATATTATTTCAGTATCAATATTAATTTATAATAATAATAAATAGTTACTCATTACACCATTATACCCATCCTTGTAAAGTGATGGTGGAAAAATAGATTACACCACGGCGTGGAGACGGTATTCCGTACGTACGCACGCGCGGTGATTTCATTTTTTCCGTAGGATGGATAGAAGGTAAATTAGGGTTGTTTCATATTTATAATAACATATCAGTATGTAATTAATACTGATTTTATCATGAAACAAATAAAGAAGAAGAAGTTGAAGAAGAAAGAAATTGAAAAGATCGGTAATGGATATTACCTCTTCTTTGGAACGCCTCTTTGAATCCTCCACTTAGGGAACTAAGATTGGTCTTTGAAGAGGACCAGGACCTCTAGGATCATTCTAGGGAAGTGGAGAGGATAAAATGTCAGGGGTTGGCCGATATTGAGTGCTCAAATTGGTGTGAGGAGGAGGGGGAGGAGGTGCCCTTTTATAAGGGAGGAGAGGGGCACCTTAGGAATATCTCAAAATATTATTTTATATTAAAGTCAAAATCGGTTTATAATGGTTCCAAAGGGTCTTATTTCGAAGCTAAATTGGGTATGGGTCGAAATCCTATCAACCAATAGGATTTAGACAAGTTTAGGGTATTATTTTAACCATATCAATTAGATTTAACTCTAAGTTAAATAATTTAACTTTTACCATGTCTTTTTGTTTTCTTTCACTATATGGTTAATACACTTACTATAACATGCCAAATGGACCTCAAATTGTTTATTATTAATATATATATCCTTATCTAAGTCATTTGGCCGAACCTTAGATTTTTTAGGAATAAAATAACAATTAATAATATAATATTTGATTTAAAAACTATTTTGTGTCAATTTTGACACTATTTGATATATGATTTTTGTGAAAGTCATAACAGAATTATATGTTCGAACCAAGTTGATTAAATAAACACTAATATATCATAGTAACCTATAAAATTAGTGTAATTCATAAAAAGTCTCAAATTACATTTATTTTGGTGTTTATAACATCAATTATGTCAATATTTCATAAATAAGATAATTATTGCATCATCGTTGTGTCATAATTAAATTAAATTATTTAATGTCTAAAAATTATAAATAAAATACCATTATGTAGGAAATTGTTTTAGCTTTCTGATGAATATTTATTGTCGAATTTATCTTATGTGTAACCCCATATTAAAAATGATTTACTTATTAAACTTTGATTTTAACTATTTTAACCCTTCTTTAAATAAATTAATAATAAATGTCATAATCTAACTCAAGTGGGCCTAAATGGTCATATTTTATTCATAAGGTTGTTTTTGGTCGAATTACACTTATACAATAGAATTAGGACATGTTTTAGGGTAATAGTAATATCATATTTACCCTTAGTTACCCTATTTACTATTAACCGCGGTAAAAAAAAGTAAAAAGTTACTATTCACAAAAAAAATTATTTTTATCTCATTGAACCACATTTTACTTACTGATATCAACCGTGTCTGTAGGATTTTTAAAATTCCATTCACAGAATTGGTAAAATTAAGTTTTATGCAAAATTCAGTTTTTAACCTACCACTTAGTGGATTCACTATTCATCAAAAATTGGAAGTTTTCAGAAAAATACCAAAATTTCACCCTAGGCTAATTTCGATATTCTGAGTCCAAAAATGAAGTCCATTTTGAAAAATAAAATTTATAAAATTTCAAAAAGTGGTTATTACTATTCATAACGGCTAGTTTTAATAGCATATTGTTGTTTAGTGAAACTCGGTATTGCGTACAATGCAAGCTATCGAGGAAGGTCGCGATTGCGTGTAAAGCAAGCCAAGCAAGTGTTGTGTAGAAAAAGATTCCTTTGATGATTTATATAACATAAAAGTCTCGGGTGTTACAAATAGCATGAAGATGTGAATTCTATAGAAGTAGTGGATTGTTTCATATTTTTTTTTAATTTGCTTCTTTTTAATATTACTCACCTAAGAATTGTTTTCTTATACAGGTGGATTCCTTTGTTCGAGTCGGGGCTGTTTGTTCAAAGGTGCTTATACTCGTGAGAGATTGGACTTTGAGGATACAATTACGATAATGACAACAAGGAAATCCGTCAAGAATTTATAAATATGAATTCCTACTACTCATTTAATTAATTAATTTTTTTATCATTTTATCTACTATTTTTAAGTTAATTTCCTTATCATTTTTATCTAATACTTATTTATTTTTTTTATAGATCTTTTAGGAAGTCATATTTTCATTTCAACTATCCACAATAAGCCAGAAAAGAGAGAACATGTTGAATGAAAAGTATGAATTATCAGTAGTTGAATACAAATTATGACTTCCCAAAAGATATATCATGAATATTTTTCTGAACAATGTACTAATCAGCCACATCTCAATCAGTCGCACCTCAATATGATACACACTATGCTCGGTATGACTCGAAGTGTATGTTTTTAGTTTATAATATTCTTTGATCCTTTAAGATTCATGTTTTATGAACTACCATTCTTTGATACATGACTCATGATTATGATCTATTATATGCAGGGTATGAATTTCTAATGTTAATATCACCTTTTAACATCTTTATACTCATGTTATCCTTATATGATCATTGGTATCTCCCTTGTTTACACTTATTAGACATCTATGATCACCCTTTATTATGTTTCATATACTTAGGTTATTAATAATTATTTTATAAATGATGCATCTAAAAAAGCTTCTAGTAAAGAATAACTTAATGAGAGACTCTTATGAACTAGTTCTTTATGTTTTCATGTTTCCAAAAGCACTATACCTAAACTATTTTGGCATAAATCATTATGTTATATAAGGAATATTAATATACTAAGATGTTATATCTATGTATGAAATGTCTAGGTCAATATAGTTGGTATCAGAGCAACAGAACTACTAAAAATTGAGCAATAATAACAAGTGACTGGTATCACTCAAAGTGTATATTTTTATTTAAAATCGAAATTACTTTTAGTAAAAAGAATAAGTGACATACTAAAAACTAATAAAACACATTTTTATTGTTTTTATATGTTATTATAATGATTCATGAGTCATTTTTGATTGGTATGAATCAAAAATATCTCAATCTGATGCACAGTGTGGCCGATATGACTTTAAGTGTGTATTTTTATATTAAATTGACATTAAATTGAGCAAAATGAACAAGTGACATACTGAAAAATGAGAAAACGCATTTGGATTGTTTTTATACTTTAGTAAAATGATCCATGTGTCATTTTTAATATTTAGGGATCAACCACACCTCAATTAGATTCATGGTGTGAACAGTATGACTAAAAGTTTCCATTATCAGTTTAAAATTGAAATTTTAGTTCAAAATGTGTCACTCACTAAAAACTAAGAAAACATGATCTGATTGTCTTGATAATTTAGGACAGTGATTCATAATTCATTTTTGATGTGTATGAATTATTACCATATCAAATTGACACATGATGTGACTGGTATAACTCTAAATGTGTGTTTCCGGTTTGAAATGACATTTTAGTAAAAAAAAACTACCATATTGAAAACTGAGAAAACATATTTGGATTATTTTGATACTCTAGTACAACAATCTATAAGTCATTTTTTATGTGTAAGAATCAGCCTCACCTCAATACGGTTCACAGTGTGTCCGGTATAACTCAAAGTGTCTCTTTTTATTTAAAATTGACATCAATTTAAGTAAAAACAACAAGTAACATACTGAGAACCGAGAAAACACATTTGAATTATTTTTATATTTTAGGAAAATGATCCATGAGTCATTTGTGACATATATAAGTCAATTAAACCTCAATATTATGCACTATGTGACCAATATGACTCCAAGTGTGTCTTTTTATTTAAAATTGACATTAATTTATGTAAAAAAATAAGTGACAAACTGAAAAATGAGAAAACACATTAGGATTATTTTGATAATTTAAGTAAAAAATACATGAGTTATTTTTTATGTGTAGGAATTAGATGCACCTAAATATAATTCATGGTGTGGCTGATATCACTCAAAGTATCTCTTTTTATTTAAAATTGACATAAATTTAAGTAAAAACCATAAGTGGCATACTGAAAATCGAGCAAACTCATTCGGATTGTTTTGATATTTTAGGAAAATTATATATTATTCATTTTTGATGTGTATGAATTACCCTCACCTCAATATGATGCACATTGTGTCTAGTATCACTCAAAGTGTATTTTTTATTTAAAATTGACGTTAATTTAAGTAAAAACAACAAGTGACATACTGAAAATCGAGAAAACACATTCGAATTGTTCTGATATTTTAATAAAATGATCTATAAAATATTTTTTATGTGTATGGATCATACTCACATAAATATGATGCACAGTTTGGCCGGTATAACTCAAAGTGTCTCTTTTTATTTAAAATTGACATTAATTTAAGTAAAAACAACAAGTGACATACTGAAAACTGAGAAAGAATGTTAGGATTATTTTTATACTTTAGGAAAATAATCCATGAGTCATTTTTAAAATTTATAAGTCAACTTAACCTCAATATGATGCATGTTGTGACCGATATGACTAAAAGTGTTCGTTATCAGTTTAAAATTGACATTTTAGTTCAAAACGTGTCACTCACTAAAAACCAAGAAAATTTTCTCAGGATAGTGATTCATAAGTCATTTGTGATTTGTATGAATAATTATCATGTTAAACCAATGTATTATGTAACTGGTATGACTAAAAATGCGTGTTTCCAGTTTGAAATGACATTTTAGTCAAAAAACACAACTGACATACTGAAAACTGAGAAAAAACATTCAAATTGTTTTGATACTTTAAGACAATGATCCATTAGTAATTTTTAATGGGAAGGAATAATATTCACCTCAATACAATGCACATTGTTCCTGGTATAACTCCAAATGTGTCATTATTTAAAATTGACATTAATTTTAGTAAAAGAACAAGTGATATACTCAAAACCGAGAAAACAGATTCAGATTGTTTTGATATTTTAGGAAAACGATCCATAACTCATTTGTAACATGTAAGAATCAACCCCACCTCAATATAATGAACATTTTTACTGGTATAACTCCAAATATGCCATTTTTATTAAATATTGAAATTTTATTAATGTGTTCTTTCATATTAATGTTTGATTTTTTTATTTATAGTATTACTAACATAATATTTTTTTCTTATATAGGTGGAATCTTTTTCTAGGGTTGAGATGATTTTTTTGAAAATTGATACCATTGGTAGAAAATTTTTGAGAGGGGATCATGGGCATTAAAAGATGAAATATTAATGTTTTAGAATGTTTTTTAGACATTTGTAAATGTATATAAATGTGTTTTTTGTATATACCATGGGTGGAAATTTTTGTATTGGTGATGTTAATTAAATGTATATAGAAGGTTTTCTTCTAGGTGTGTTGTTTAAATTTAAAGTTGTTTAAATTTTAAGTTCTGGGTGTGTTGTTATATAAACAGCACACTACAGGCGACTAGTCCTTCATCAGTGTTATTTTTAGCACTGATAAAGGGGACCCCCTTATCATCGTTGTGATTAACAATGCTTTTTAGTGCTATTAAAGTCCATTTTTCTCACTATTAAAGTACATATGTGTAGTAGTGTATTTTTATTCTCAAAACACATGTTTCTTTGCTTGATAGTCCTAGCCATCTTATTCCACTTAATAATTTTACATCGTGATAACTAGATTTAAGCATTTCTCCTTAGAGATGAATTTGGTTACTACTAATACTATATCCCCTAGGGAGAAATAAATATCTTTTTCCACACCCCATGATAGGTGTGCATCACCAATATTGTGTAAAGCCACAACAACATCATCCATAACAATTAGTATCAAATCCTATGATTCATAATTGATGGGTTCTATGAAATTTTAGATAGAAAAATTCGATGGAGAAAATGATTTTAATATTTTGGTAATTAATATAAACACATTTCATGATCAAAATGATCTTCTTAATGCTCTTGGTGTTCTGAAAAAGAAAGTAATGATTGTGTCCTCTGATGGATAGTATGTCATTACCTATGTTAATGTCTCTGTTGATATCTTTTATAAAGCTCACAACCTTATATTGTTGTCCTTAGGTGATAAAGTTCTCTGAGAGATTGTGTATGAGTATACTTCTACTGATATTTTTTCTAAATTGGAATCCTTATATATGAAAAAATATTTAATTTATAATTTTTATATAAAAAAATGAGACTGTACGCATTTAAAATGCATCTTGGAACTATATTCAGGACTCAGATAAATGATTTTAATATAATATTGTTTGATCTATAAAATATAAATGTTTATATAGGTGATGAGGACCATGCTATAATTATTTTAATATATTTGGATGAGTCATTTAGTTATATTAAAGACTCTATGATGTATGGTATGGGTTCTCTTATGCTCTAAGAGGTTAAATTTACTTTACTGTCTAAATTTTTTCAAAAGAAAGGCTTTGTTGAAACTAAGTATAAGGAATTAAATATGAGAGTTAGGAATGATCATAGGGGTATGTGAAAAGATAAAAGTCAGTTTAAGCATAGTCTAAGAATAGGGTGATTGAATGTTTTTAATGCAAACAAATTGATCATATAAAGAGGAATTGTCCTAATAATAAGATCAATTATAAAGAAAATAATAATGATCATTCTTTATTAATATAATGTTGTTTTGATACTGATGATGTGATTGTGTGTGTCTATTCTATTTCTAAAGAGTGGATTCTATATTTTAGGTGCTCTTTTCATATGTGTCTTAAGAGAGATTACTTCACTAAGTTGAGAGAGATAGAATTGGGTAATGTCTATTTCAAGAATAATAATGCTTTTTGTATCATGGGTATAGGTTTTGTCTATTTAGAACTTAATTATAGGACGATTAAGGCTCAAGAAGAGGTTAAAAATGTGCCCAAATTAAAAAGGGAACATAATTTACCTTGGAGATCTTGAACAGAAATGTCATACCGTTCAGTTGAACTTCGAAAACCTTAGAATCTCATATGGATCCCTCACTATATTAAAGGGAACCCTCTTAAATTGTTTGTATGTGTTAGATGATAAGACTCACTTGACACTAAAAAAACAATGGTTAGTGGTGTTTTATTCATGGTGGTTATTAAAACCTCTGTGAAATAAATATGGTTTAAAAAATGATAATATAGCGGCAATTTGATGAAATTGCTAGTATAATATTTTTATGTTTTGAATTAGTATAGGTTTCAATTAAAATGTCTCTAAACCTTTCAAAATAACCCTAATCCCTCCCCCTCTCCTCCCCCGCTCCCTCTATGACCCTGAACCCTTCCCCTAACCTCTCCTCCAACCCTGACCCCCGCAACCCTCCCCTCTGACCTTGACCCCCACAACCCCCCTAACCTCCTCTCTAGTCGGCTCACTGGAAACATGAATCCCCCTATCTCCCCACCTCCCCTTTACCTTTGTGTGAGCTTGTGACCCCCAACCCCCATGACCCCCCCCCCACCTTCCCACCTCCCCTTCCCCTCTATGCGAGCCCGTGACCCCAGACCCCCACAACCCTATCCCCCTCTAACCTCCCCTCTGGGAAGCTCATTGGTAACACGAACCCCACTATTACCTTCCTCATCTCGACTCAGTTCCCCTCTTCGGCGGTGACGTGAATGTCCCCTCTGAGCTCCCTCTTCCTGTCTCAGATCCCCTCATCAGCGATAATGCTGACCCCCCTTAAAGGTTGAATCATTCTCATCTTAAATTTTTTATTGAGTAGCATTAGATGAAAAACATGGGTGATAAAAATAGTATAGAATTTGTTTTTTATTCATTATATAGTAATTATATATGTAATTTTGGTTTATAATGTGTTATTTGGAATTTTCATGATAATCAATTATTGGTTATGGTAACTGGAACATCCAATATAGTTTCATTGATTTTATTTTAACTAACATGATTTTTAATAGAACTAATTATAGTGTGTAATTTTTTTTTGTTTATTCAAATGACTAATTTTATATCATTTGATTTGAAAATCACAATATACATTATTCAAATTTATGTTAACATCATTTTTTTTGTTTAGATTAAATTGAAGGAACATATGATTTGATGTTATGTAAACATAGTTGATTTATATAATTCATGGAACAACATGAAGTCACACTAAACCAGTTCAATAGAATATATACATATAGAGTTTAATATTTTGGGTATGCATGACATGTCATGATATCCAAATAAAGTATACTTTTCATTCATATTTTTAAATAAGTTCTCTTGGTTTTAGTTATATCATGGGAAATGGTTTGGACATTGATCAATGTAGCTAATTTTTCAATGGAATGAACCCTTATTAGTTACAACACTAGGGTAGAATACACCATTATCTTTTATTTTATTCATCTCATTCATCTATATTTGTGAGAAATAATAATTTATTTGATTCATGTTTTTATATTAGAAGTTTAGTTTGAAAAAGTTCATTATTTGATTCATCCCATTTTTTGTAAAAAAAACTTTTAGTTTTTCAATTTATATATATATAATATACCTTAACCATTTGAAATTCAGGAATGATGAGGAAAAAAAATAGGATCCTAGTCGATTAGCATCTTGGAGCACTCCACCACTACCTTCGTCTTCTGTGGATCCTAGTGATTTCGTTGTACCCGAGACTGCTAGAGAGCCACTTGTTTCCCTAGATGTCGTTGGTAGCCCACCGCCTGATTAACCTCTGGTGATGGAGTAGTTGGTCACCCCTCCATCTAGGGGATATTGGTGAGTTATCATTATTGGTATGTATGTCATTTTTTAAAAAAACTTTATATTTTATTAATTGTTTAATGAATTTGTCAAAAAGATAAATACAACCATAGTAAGGACACAAATATGAACACAACAAATGTATGAGACCTAAACGACTTCAAGATTATCATTCCATTTGATGAGTTTGGGGTGCCTACTGATGATAATCCTAGAATATATGGAAAGATTCTTGGGTATATTTCTTGCGAGACAATGAGCTTTATCATTAATTATAAAGATTGGAGGCATATTCCTATAGATTGAAAAAATGAGGTTTTTGATACTCAAGTAAATTTAATATTAATTTGATATTTCTTGATAACTAATTTAAAATACATAAGTAAAATTTTGGAATGAAGTTTCATGTTTTTTATTTCTAGATGTTTTTCATTTTGATGTCCCTGACTACGTTTCACGCCCATGGACTTTGAAAATTTTGGGCAAGAAATGAATAGATTTTAAATGGAGTTTGTGGCATGACTTTAATGACACTTATCTAATCTCATGATAGATGTATGAGAAAGTTCCTAAAGAAATTTCTCATG
This sequence comes from Viscum album, assembly GCA_963277665.1. Lineage (NCBI taxonomy): Eukaryota > Viridiplantae > Streptophyta > Magnoliopsida > Santalales > Viscaceae > Viscum > Viscum album. The sequence goes on from OY728140.1 coordinate 73,964,076, forward strand.
AGCAATGGAAGATCTTTTTCAATATCAATAGAGACGCATCTCATGAGGTAATTTCATATTTTATAGTATATTAATAACATAAACAAAATAAAATTATAATTTTTATTAATGTCATTATTTTTTTTAGGAATTATGTAAAAGAAATATGAATCGTGAGAAACAAGTCATTCCTCACATCGATGGGTCTCAAAGTTTTTCAAGAAAAAGAAACATTTTGGTTTGTATTTTATTTATTATTATTTATACCATTTTATTATAATTTAAGGTTTTTTTTAATTTTTTTATATTTTTTTATAAAATCTAATGAATTAGGACACTTTGTTGGCCAAACAGAGATGTGGTTTAAAGTGCATAAGAAACTTGATGGTAGTTTTGTAAATGACCCTACCAAAGACATTGGAGTAGGTAATTATCATTACTTATAAATTTTTGGATATTCTAAAAAATCATTGTTAATATTTTTATATTAATAGGTTAAAATTCAAGAAGTCTTGGATGTGAACCCTTCCCAATCATTATCGGTTTCCTAGAATGATGTAGTTAGAATTTTTTTAGGGAAGAAACATCCCGAACGTGTATGGGGGATGGGTTATGGGACTACTCCTTCAATTATCTTTGGTAAGATGGCATTATCCATTATTGATACACCCGATGGGGGTTCAAGTAGTGATATTGATCATGAATCACAATAGAAAATTGAAATATTTAAAAAAGTGAAAGAACAAGACTCTTATAGGTAAACATAGGATTAGTGGTGGTCACAAATGGAAAATGCATTAGTTTCTGTATTTCAACAGATGACCAGAACTATCCCTGAAGAAATTTTCAGCCTTATAGCTCATCCTGATGAGGTAAATTATAAATTGAATAGATCATTCACACATTTTCAAAGAACACATAAAACATCCATAAAAAAACTAAAATGACACTTATATAGAAAACACGCATTTATAGTTATACTGACCACATCTTATGTCGTATTGATGTGTGGTTGATTCCTACACATAAAAAATGAATTATAGATCATTATCCATAAGTTTGAAAAAAAAATTGAGCTTGTTTTCTCGGTTTCGACTCGTTAAACACTTCTAAAAGGTACAAAAGCCTTTAAAAACAAGCATTGAGGGTCAAAACTAGGAAAACGACGTCATATTTCCCTGAAATAAGGGGGAAAACCATATATTTAATTGTAAAATGTAGGAATCGGCAACATGTCATCGTGAATGATGGTTTTCTTGTTATGGTCATAAAATGAGTTTTTAGTGTTTAAAATCACTAAAAAAGTGTTGGGGTCAAAAGTAGGAAATAAACATCAGATTGTCCTAAAATCATGGTAAAAACATCATATATTTAATTTTGAAATGTACAAACTGACAACATGTCATTTCGAATGACGATTTTCCCGTTATGATCGTAAACGCGTTTTTAGTGTTTTAGAACACTAATACGTGCGTGAAATGGTCAAAACAAATAAAATGATGTACAAATTGATCTATAATCTGGTTAAAACCACTTTAGATTTAATTTTAAAATGTATCAACCAACAGTACATCATTCTAAATGATGTTTTTCCCATTATGGTCATAAATGCATTTTTAGTGTTTTAAAACACTAAAACATGCATGGAACGGTCAAAACCAAGAAAACATCTTTTTATTGCCTTGAAATCATGTAGAAACCACTGTATATTTAATTTTGAAGTGCAGGAACTAACGACACGTCATTCAAAATAACAGTTTTCCCGTTATGGTCGTAAACACATTTTTAGTGTTTTAAAACACTAAAACATGTGTGGAATAGTAAAAACCAAGAAAACAATATATTATTGTCCTAAAATCATAGGAGAAAAACCATAAATTTAATTGTAAAATGTAGGAACTGACAACACATCATTCTGAATGACGGTTTTCCTGTTTTTGGTATTTTAAAACACTAAAATGTGCATGGAATGGTTAAAACTGGGAAAAAATGTCATATTTTCATGAAATAAGGGACAATGAACATATATTTAATTTTTAAATGTAGTAACTGACGACACTTCATTACGAATGACAGTTTTCCCATTATGTTCGTAAACACGTTTTTAGTATTTTAAAACACTAAAACAAGTGTCAGTGGTTAAACCCAGGAAAACAACATAGGATTGTCTTGAAATCATGTAAAAAACACCATATATTTAATTTTGAAATGTATGAACTGATTTCACATCATTACGAATGACGGTTTTCCCGTTATGTCCGTAAACACGTTTTTAGTGTTTTAAAATACTAAAACGTACGTGGAATGGTCAAAACTAGAAAAATGATATTGTCTTACTCTGAAATCATGGGATAACCGCTGTATATTTAATTTTTAAATGTATTAACTTAAAAAAATCATTCTGAATGATGGTTTTCCTGTTATGTCTTTACATGTGTTTTTAGTGTTTTAAAACACTAAAACGTGCATGGAATGGTCAAAACTAGGAAAACGATGTCGGATTACCCTGAAATCAGGGTAAAAACATTGTATATTTAATTTTGAAATGTAGGAACTAACGGTATGTCATTATAAATGACATTTTTCCCGTTATGGTTGTAAACACATTTTTATTGTTTTAAAACACTAAAACATGCGTGGAACAGTCAAAACCAGGAAAACAGTGTCAAATTGCCCTTAAATCATAGTAAAACCACCATAGATTTGATTTTAAAATGTAGGAACCAATGGAATTTCATTCCGAATGACGGTTTTCCCATTATGGTCGTAAACTCATTTCAGTATTTTAAAACACTAAAGCATGCATTAAACGGTCAAAATAAGGCAAACAATGTCAGATTACTTTGAAATAAGGGGAAAATGACCATAGATTCTATTTTTAAATGTACTAACTGATGTAATATCATTCTGAATTATGGTTTTCCCGTTATGGTCGTAAATGAGTTTTTAGTGTTTTAAAACACTAAAACATGCGTGGAACGGTCAAAACTGGGAAAACAACATCATATTTCTCTAAAATTATGGTACAAAAACCGTAGATTTAATTGTAAAATGTAGGAACAGATGACACGTCATTCTGAATGAGGGTTTTCCCGTTATGACTGTAAACACATTTTTAGTGTTTTAAAACACTAAAACAAGTTTCAGGGGGTCAAAACTGTTCAAACAACATCATATTTTCCTAAACTCAGGGGATAACCACCATAGATTTAATTTTGAAACGTATGAACTAACGAAATTTCATTCTAAATGATGGTTTTCCCGTTATGACTATAAACACTTTTTTAGTGTTTTAAAACACTAAAACATTCGTGAAATGGTTAAAACCAGGAAAATGATGCCGGATTGCCCTGAAATTAGAGAAAAAATACTATATATTTAATTTTTAAATGTATGAACCAACATCATGTTATTCTGAATGATGGTTTACCTGTTATGACTGTAAACACATTTTAAGTGTTTTAAAACACTAAAATGTTCATCTAACGGTCAAAACCATAGAAAGAGACCCTGGATTGATGTGAAATCATGATACAACCACTGCTTAGTTGTTTTTGAAATATAAGACATGTTGTGATATCAAAATCTTTAAAAAAAATTATCAAATAAATTTCAAACACACTGCACGTCACTTTAAAAATAAATTAGAATATTTACTTATCCCTTTCTAGTTTCAAGTGTTGAATCTTATCTTAAATAGGTATGTTTCTATTTTCAAAGTCTTTTTCATTATATATTATTTGTTCTATGTTAAAATGTATTCTATTTGATTAACACAATAACAAATTTTATGTGCAACATTATGAATATATTTTGTGTCTTTTCTCTTTTAGATTTATTTTCCTAAATGTTTTGATTTTCATTATAGGTGAAAGGTGTTGGAAGTAGGTGAGAGGTTGACCGTTCTGATCCATGACATTATTCAGAAGGCATTCATGACGTTTCTTAGTTTATGTGGTATGTTTAAATTTTATCAATTATTCTACTGTAATTCTGATTTATTATGTTTAGTTTTAATTTTTGTTTCATTTTTTGTTATAGTTGATGAGATTACATGCTTGGTTTTAGTTTATGAGATATGCAGGCAGACATATGTAGTTGAGGTCATGACATGAATGTATATTAGGTATGGGTTGTTATTGGACATATTTTATATGTATATATTGCGACTGAGGTATTGGTTGATATATGGGGTGACTTAGACTAGGTTTATTTTGATTGTGGTTTTATGTATATGACTGTGGATGTGTGATGTATGAATGATGGGGTTATCATATATTTATGTTTTAGTTTATAGTATGTTAGTTTTTTTATTTTTATAGTTTTTTATTAAATATTTAAAAAAACAAATTTAGCATTGGTTTGTAGTAACCGCCACTAAACATATAATATTGAATATATTTCATGGCGGTTATGAGGAACTGCTGCTAAACATAACCACCACTACATTCTTAGTGGTGATTAAATTTATTTTATTTATATTCATAGCAGAAATTAATGAACCGCTGCTAATTAAAAAGAAAACTTCCACTAAATGCTATAAAAACAACACTTAAAAAAACCACCACTAAATAACACAAACCACCACTAAATGACTAGAAACCGTACAATATGTGGTGGATTAAAAAACCACCACTAGACCACTAAAAAACGCCGCAAATGACCCATTTTTTTGTAGTTTGAAGCAACTGAATGTATCCCATGTCATGGTGTCTGATAACATTATCTTATGGAATTGGAAGCTTGGGAACATGAGTGACAAGGTTCTACATGAATTTAATAAACAAGGGTTGTTAAATGATATATCCCCTATCAATCTTCCCTTCTGTGAATATTGTGTGTATGGTAAGTCCAAGTGTTTGAGTTTCAATAGGTCATCTTACAAATCTATAAACTACCTTGAGTATGTACACTCTGATATTTGGGGTTTGTCTAAGACTACATCCCATAGTAGTGGTTGTTAATTTGTAACATTTATTGATTTTTACTCGTTTAAATTTTGGATTTATATACTAAAACACAAGTTCGATACCTTTCATACTTTTAAGAACTAGAAAACTGGTGTAGAAAACTAATCAAGTAGGAAGTTGAAGACTCTTAAGACAGATAACGAGTTGAAGTATTTGTCCAATGACTTTGTATAATGTTGTAACTCAAAGAGTGTCCTTAGACACCAAACTATTATGGAAATCCCTCAATGGTATGGCTCAGCTAATCAAATTAATGGGATCATCTTGGAGAGAGTGAGATACATACTCTCACACTCGAGTTTTGCCTCGGTCCTTCTAAGAAGAAGCTTCCACTATGACAATATACCTTATTAATTGCTTCCCTTTTATATACAATTATTTTTAAAACCCCTGAATAAGTATGGATAAGAAGACCACATAGTCTTTCACACATTAGAGTGTTTTTATCCACAACTTATTCTCATATTAAGAACGATAAACTAGAACGTAGGGTTGTGAAGTGTATCTTTGTGGGATAGCTAGAGGGTGTTATGTTGTAACCATAAGGTTGTATTGGATATTTTGACAATATATATTGATTAATAGTTATATATTGAATGGAGTGTGATGATTTGATGTGCGGAAGTTTTAGTAAGTATTGCATGGATTTATTTATATGTTGGGTGAAATTATGAAAGAGGAATATTGTGAATAAGCATTGGATATCATTCTTAAAGGATTGTTATGGATTTATTATGTATCCATTAGTATTTTAAGTTGCATAAATGAAGTGTACTTGGTGTTTCACTTGGAGATTCGTGGAAATGATGTGAATGATTGTGTGAGGTATGATGGTGTTGGAGGTTAATCCATGTTTGATATCATTTAAGATATGATGATGTTATAGGTTCATGGATGGTTTAAAGTAAAAGAGAATTCTAGTCATGGAAATGTTTAGAGGATTGTGATGTTGTTAATAGAAATATTTCCCAATGTTTTCCATATATTTAATTGAAAACTAGAGCATTATATGTGATGTTCATTGGAGATCATTCTAGAAGTTTTGAAGTGATTGAAGATCAATTTGGGGGTAAAAACAAAATTTTACGGTCTAAGGAAATAAATTAGACTATAGAAGTGAGTAGCATGTCATATTTTTTTCTTTATAGTGAGAAGAGTGTTGATGTGAAGGATTGAGAAATTGTTAGTCATCACCATGGAATATGAGGTTGTGTCATAGTGTTGGCCATGATATTTTTCAATGTCACTGAAAATTTGGTGATGTTCACGTTGTGATCTATGGCTACACCATAGCATGAATTTTTTTCATTAATATATTCCATGGAATCCTATTGTGCTAAGGTGTGATATGTTACAAATCAAAGGAAATATTGGAGTTTATTGATTTTGTGTGTCTATAGGGAGTTGAACTGTGGTGGACCTCTACACAACAACCGGTCAAGTGAAAGGAGCTCTATTCCATAAGGGAATATGGTAAGCTGCAAAGGAAGATCAAACGAGATTTGATGGTTCTGTAAAATCAAAAATCCTTACACCGCAATACATGGTCTATGCCACAAGTATTCAAGTAGTTTGATAATAACTACTGGAAACCAACTAGCTACATCGTAGAACATGGTGTTACACTGCAATTCTTAAAATTTGGATAGTTTAAATATTAGTGTTAACATGGATCACTATGGTGAGTTTGGTAGTTATTTTAACATATGTTAACTACCCTTTTCAAAGATGAATGGTAGAGATTATATGAACACATATACAAAGGTTGAATTTGAAGTGGGAGAAATTGGGAGTTAATTATAGTTTGAATTTCAAATTTGAAATTAAATTGTTCTCTGGATATATTGAGATTTGTTGTGAATAATTGGATAGAGAAGATATAGAATAAATTAATTAAAATGAGAGAAGTGGACCTTTGCATTTTATGAGAATAAGAGGAATTGTGTGTTCCGGATTAAGAATAGGAACTGTGTGTTCCAGCATGGAGAATACAACAACAAGGAGATAACAACATGAACATTCATTGAAGATTAGAATTAATAAGTGATAGATATGTTATTGTATTACATTATATTGAAGAATAATTTTTTAAGTGGAAGAATATTGTGTGCATGTATGAAAGTTTAGGTTTGAAATAGATAAAGTTTTGTATGCATATCTGGGGAAAACGGGTTTTAGGATTATCAAATATTTGTCTGGTTCATTAAATAAATGGAATAAAAAATGCACTAAAGAATATTTCCATTGTTGGGAATATTATATGGAGTTTTTGGTTGCTATTATGTAAGTAAGATTAAAAATAAAAGACTCAAATCTACTTACAAAAAGTTTTTCATATCTATAATATAATTGGAAGTGACATTTGAAATTATCTAGAACATCAATTATAGAAGAATATGATGGAGGTTTCAAGTACCATTCCTGAAGGGACCTTCATTTCCTTAAACTGAGAATAGGCCTACAAGTCTATAAACCGATACCTTCACCAAAGTAGTGTGCATAGGAGAAAAATAGGGAGTGGCCCTTGGAAATTAGTGTGTTATCCCCAAAATATCAATAGGAAATGAGTCTTGGGAGGTAATAAGATCATCCCTAAATATTATAAAGGCAGTGACCCTTGGTGAGGAGTTACCTTATATAAACATTGTATCCATACAAATAGTGAGTTATAGTGGATTCTGGTACACTAGAATAATACTGAGTGTACACTCCTTGGAGTAGTCTTTTATAGGCAAACCAAGTAAAATAAATATGTGTCTTTTATTCACATTTTTGCATATGTGTGTTTGTGTGTGAAGAATAACTAAAAGGTTGAATAGTATTCCTTCCAATGATGGAACAAGATCCTGAAGAAGTGAGCAGAAAGGGAAAAATCAAAAATAAGTTTAATTTTGTTAATATCTTGATTCATCCCCCTCTTAGGGTGTCTCGGGTCCCTACATGCTAAGGGTTATAGATTGTGGATGGATAAACTCAGTTAACAAAAATGATTTATTAGTCATGATGTGGTCTTTCACAAGTATGTCCTACCAAATTTGAAGTCTGTTGAACCTAAAAGTTATGGAACACCCCAACCTTTGGGTGTTTAGGTTCTAATGGAGCCTCATGACCAGCCTGAACCTATTCCTATCTCCATTATGTCTCTCCCTAGGGCTCAAAATGAGTTTAATTCAGATTTTTGAAAATAAGGATAAGGGAGGTGATAATCACAGAGATTATTAGTCGACCCATGATAGTGTTAAGAGGACCATTAGAGCCCATGTTCAGTTCAATCATGCTAATGTGGTTTTTTATACATTTAATATTTATCAAGATAAAACTAATGATAAACCACAAACCTTTAATCAAGCTATGAAATATAAAGATTCCAAGCATTTTTTTATTACTATGCAAGATTAAATGTTTACCTTCTTAAAAATCAGACCTAGACCATTATAACTAAACCTAAAAATGCTAAAGTAATTGGTTAAAAATGTACTTTTAAATGAAAGGAAGATGGTATCAGGGAATTGAAAATTAAATATAAAGTTAGGATAGTTTCCAAAATTTTCCATCAATGTGAAGGAATTGATTATATAGAGGTATTTTCCCCTATTTTAGAGCATTCATCTAGTTATATTTTACTTTCTTTTGTTTCTACTCATGATTTCTATATTGAACAACCGAATGTTAAAACATCCTTTTTTTTGCATAGTAAATTGGATGAAAGGATTTATATGAATCCTTGTGAGGTATTTTTAAAAGGTTTTAAAACTAATCAAATTTGTCTCTTATAAAAATATTTGTATGGGTGTAAACAGTCTTCATGATAATGGTATAAATGTTTTGATTCTTTTATGATTAAAAATGGTTTTAACATGTGTAAATACAATGCATGTGTTTATTTCAAGCATGTTAAACATGAAATTATTTACCTGCCTTCACATGTATATGACATGCTACTTATTTGTAAAAACATTAATTTGATTAATCATATAAAAACCCAACTTGATTATATTTTTTAAATGAAGGACTTTGTTAATGGAAAACAAATTTTAGGTATCAAAATTATTAGGTATGAAGAGATTAGATTCTTGCATCTGTCGCAACATGCTTATGTGATAAGGGTTTTGAAATGGTATTTGTTTGATCATATTAAACCAGCTAGAATTATTTTGGGTCAACACTTCATGTTATCCCTTAGTCGATCCCCTAAATGTGAAACTGGGGTAAAATTTATGAATAAGATTCCATATGTGAATATATTTGGTAATTTTATATGTGTTATGGTCTATTCTAAACTAAAAATTGTTTTTGTTATGTGTACAGTGAACAAGTTAATGGGAAAATCTAGGAAACTGCACTAGCTTGCTTTGAAATGGATCCTCAGGTATATTTCTATGTTTTCTGATTAAAACATTCAATATAGAAATAATAATGGTTAAACTTATGATGTTATTGGGTTTTTTGATCCTAACTATACTACCAATGTTGATACTCAAAAATCAATTACTAGATATGTTTTTCTTGATTTTGGTGGACGTGTCTCCAAAAAGTGTAATTTGAATATGTAGTTTTCCTATCCACCACTGAGGATAAATATATATATATTTAACTAGATCTATAGAAGGGGAAATTTGGTTAAAGGGTCTGAAAAATGAATTGTCTTTAACAACTGCTAGTATAGTGGTACACTGTGATAGTCATTATTCCATCCATTTGTCCAAGAATCAAGTTTTCCATGGTAGAGTGAAACATATTGACATTGGAATTAACTTTTTTAGGAAGATTATTGAATATAGGATGGTGTGCATCATTTATATACACACCGGCAATAAATTGGTTGATAGTTTGACTAAAGTCATGTCATTATCAAAGTTTAAACACCACATAAGTTTAATGAATACAATCCTAGTTCAATTGTGCATGTTTTAGAACACCATTGGTTATAATCATTTTAATTACAAGGTGGAGATTTTTGATATTCCTTACTTGGAATTTTGTTACTCTTAAAATGATATGCCTTAATTGTTTCTGCATTTCCTGTACATTTCATAGCTTTCATGCATTTGTTTATGTAGCTGCGGTATTTCTATTTATTTGTGACAATTTCTAGGTTTTAATTATCCTTCAATTATTTGACTATTTTTCCTAGTTTTCCTTATTAGAAAATTATTTTTCAGGGCTTTCAGCATCGTTGACCCTATTTTGTTTAACGATGCAATGTGTGGCTCATTATGCTTTCAGGGTGTGTTTTCTTTGTCTCTCATTTTGGAGGCAATCTTGATGATTCCTTTGGTACCTATTATCTCTTGTCGCATGCCCTTGTGAGATATATCTTGTTTGGTTACATGAATGGGTGCTTTGATCTCAGTCATCCACACATTGCACATCCTGCTTTACCACCTGACCCGCTCTTCACTTTGCCCGCTGCTATCATTGCTTCATATTTTGGTTTCATAAGTGAGTTCGATTGGATTATTTGGCCCAGTTTTGGTTTTGGTGAGAAAGAGAGAACCTTTAGTTTCCCTATGATATTTTGAGAGGGTTTATAGGAGAAACTTATACCTGAGCCCTATTGTGGCTCCCTTGACGTCCAGTGTGTCGTTCCCTATAACTTGAGTATTGATTCGGTGGAGATTAGAAAAAATATTGACCACTTGAGGTGGGGCTAGGACTTCTTTGCACAAAGTTTCAACTGGATTAAACAAGATTACCTTTATCAGTCGTAATTAGGTTTCGGTAAAGGAAACTTGGCTCTATAAGCAATCTTTATCCTTTTTTTGTTTATGTTTATCAGATCCTTTATGTTACACTGGGTGTATTGTGTGATTCCATCCAGGAATGGTTAGTACTAACTCCACGTGATGGATTTAACCACCACCACCACCACCACCACCTGGTTTCGTAGGACCGACTTCCTTAGATAGCTTCTCTAATCTATTTATTAATTTCAAGTATTGTATTTCACTCCTTTATTTTGTTAATAGAGATAGTTTGAGTGATGTTCTCTACATGCATGTAGGTTCAACGTGAACCGAAACATGTTATATCTTGTGTTCTTTTTTTTAGGTTTTTCAATTATACAAGCATGCATTTAATCTCGTGTTTTCATGATAGTAATAAAATAGATTTTCTAACCAATTTACAAGCATTATGTTGGGGAAGCGGATCTTCATGGAGACGATAAACACATAAATGGAAGAAGAAAAAAGGATCAACACAAAGAATTACGTGATTTGGCAATGGTGCTTACATCCATGGGATAAGGGGGTCAGTTCTATTTCTCTCTCCAGATAATAACATCGGAGGATCACAACAGGATTACAGTTGATTTTTTCTCTAATTACAATTTCATGGGATTGATTCCCATTTTATAGATGAATAAAAACCAAAATTTCTCCAATGGTTGGGTAGTTCATATACCCTTGAAAACAATTCATGTTGTCAGCTTCTCATTAATGGTTGGCTACTTCAACGAAGTTGGCTGGATAGGTTTCCAACTCTCCTCTTTCAATCAACTCCCTTAATTAGAAGTGTCCCCAAAAAATCTCCCCCTCATGACCAATTTGGGGTTGAAACTAGACTTACAATCTCCTTGTAGGCTTCCATCTTCTCTTTTGGTAGAATCTTCATCATCATGTCTGCCCCGTTATCATTGGTGTAGATTTTCTCTACTTTCAAAAATCTTTATTCCCGAACATTTCGGATCCAGTGGTATTCCATGTAGATTTGTTTGGACTTGGAATGAAATGTCATGTTCTTATTGAGATGAATAGTGCTTTGACTATCACAATAGAGAATATAATTCTCTTGACTCTGTCTCAATTCCTATAAAAACTTCATCCACAACATCTCCTTGCATCCTTTAGTGATGGTGATATATTATGCTTCTGTGGTGGATAAGGAAACACACTTCTGAAGTCATGATTTCCATGATACTACTCCCCCTACAAATGATATCAGGTACCCAAATATAGATTTCCTCGTGTCAACATCTCCAGCCATATATGCATATGTGTATCCTTTTAAAATTGGTTTGTCACTTCCAAAACATAAACAATGACTAGATGTACCTCATAGATAACTCAATATTCATTTGACCACTATCTAATGCTCCTTTCCTAGATCTGATAAGAATCTTCTCATAATTCCAACAGCATGAGAAATACCTGGTATAGTGCATACCATGACATACATAAGACTGTCAACTGCTGAATGATAAGGAACTTTTTCCATTTATTCTTTCTCATTCTCAGTTGATGGACTCTGACTTATCGTGAGCCTGAAATGACTTTCAAGTGGAGTGCTAACTGGTTTCTCCTTTCTCATATTAAATCTTTTAAGAACATTCTCAATGTACTGCTCCTGATATAGCAAAATCTTCTGATTCCTCCTGTCACAAGTAATCACCATACCATGAATTTGAGTAGCATCTCCCAAATACTTTATTTCAAAAGACTTGTTCAAATCCTTATTCAACCTGACAATTTTGGTGATATCTCTACCAATAATCAAAATATCATCAACATAAAGCAACAATATAATAAAATCACCATAAAAACTGTTTGATGAAAATGTAGTGATCAACAATCATCCTCTTATACTCATTTTTCTCTATGAATGAGTTGAATTTTTTGTACCATTGCCTCAGTGCCTATTTCAAACCATATAAACTTTTCTTAAGTTTTAATACCAAGTTTTCTTTACCTTTAACCCTAAATCCCTCTGGTTTCTCCATGTATATCTCCTCATAAAGATCACCATGTAAGAAATATGTTTTTACATCCATTTGTTGAAGCTTCAGGTTCAGATTAGCCACCAATCCAAGAACAACTCTGATAGAATACATTTTAACCACTTAAGAAAAAATTTCATCAAAGCCAATACCTTTATTCTGATCGAATCCCTATACAACCATTCTGCCTCTATAGCGAAGTTGTGAGCTTCCATCTTCTCCTTTAATTATGTACACTCACTTATTCTTGAGTGCCTTTTTTCCATGTGGTAACTCTGACAAATAAAATGTATGGTTCTTGTGAAAGGATCCCATCTCCTCTTTCATGGCCTTCTTCCATTCCATATTCTTCTGACTCCTGATTTCATCATCATAAATTTATAGCTCTCCCCCATTAGTGAGCATCACATACTCATGTGGCGAGTATCTACGACTTGATTGTCATTCTCTAGTGGATCTCCTCAATTGTGCTTGGGTGGGAATCTATTCTAGAATATCATATGATGAAGACATATCAGCATATGGAGACATATTACCTGGTAGTGATGTATCATCAATGTTGTGTATCTCTCTCATTCTAGCTGGTACTGATGGTGGTGAGACTGGTTTTAGATTGACTAGAATTTCCTCAGACTGCGACTTCATTACATTTTCTAGATTCTCAAAATCTCCAATTGTTTGATCCTCAAGAAACACCACATATTTTCTTCTGATGATCCTCTTGCTGATAGGATCCCAAAGTCGGTATCTAAACTACTCGTGAGTTAAAGGCATTGTTGTAGGTGATTTCAAATGATGTTCGGTTTCGGGTTATTTAGGTGCAGTAGAGTGGTTGATCACTCGTCTCTCAAAGGAGGAAGTAATTTAAGAAAACATATTGAAGGTATTTTGAAAATAAAATTAAATAACTTAAACATGATACTTGAAAGTATGGGGGTTTGTTTATAATTTATAAAACTAGAATAAGTTTTCTGGAAGAAGATTGCATTTTTTTGTTTTCGTTTTTGAAATGAAAATTTATTAATAAAACACAAAGAGAATATGTTTTTTAGAAAATATTTTAAAAGGTGTAATCAATATAAATATACCTCTTAACTTATTAATAATTATCATATAAATTAATAACCACTTAATTATGATCCATTAATTTGTTAACCCTCAAACCCTACAGTAGTTAACATAACCACAAAGATGAAATGAATTAAACCCGAGGCTAGATTTGGAACATACAATCATAGCACCCTACTTTGATTTATGTTCTAAGTCTAACTTATGGTCAGTGATATATTTGGGAACACATCCACTCTATAAATGAGGATTAATTGAACTTGGGAATTTTATTTTAACTCTACAAATTTATCCCGTGTGGTCTTGTTTTACCGATTAAGTTTGTGCTCTCACAATTTACACAAATTCCCAAACCTGTGTGTTTTTGTGTTGATTGTTCAATTGCTTAAATAGTTTATTTTAATTTAAAAACTCAATTCATAGATCATATTAAGTGAATTATAGTATCTCATTGATTCAAAATAAATTAATGAAGAAGGTTAGAGGTAGATCGATTACTAAAAAGAACTACTCTTCTATGGGTGGCGTAGTTATCGTAGAAACGAATTGCATTTGCAAAGGTTTAGAAAGGCTATAACCCAATCTCATTTATACTATTTTATTTTCAGCCCAAAGAGGAATATTAAGAGAAGAATAAAATTAAAAATAACAAAATAAATGGAAGAAATAAGAGGAACTAAGAATTTTATTACACAAAGTCAAATATTACAACATGAGAAGGAGAGGAAGGCTTTGATGAAGGGATCCTTGCTTCAAGATCTCCCCCTATGAGTATAGGAAGTTCCAGAACCTCCACGATGATAAGAGGACTCCTTTTGAACTCCAAAATGTAATCACTTCACTCTTTGATCGAACTTTCAAATGGGGTGCCCAAGATGTTAATTTATAGCCAAAATGAGAAGTGGTTTTGGGAACCCATATTTTGAGATACCACTTGTGTCTCAGTTTTGGGTTGGTAAATGGCCTTATCTCGACTTGGACAAAAGATAAACGTTGTAGGAAAGCATCTTGACTGTCTCCATGTAAAATTTTGCGGCCAATGGAGTATGAAATTGCGATATATGACCAAAATACAGAACCAAATATTTGACTTCATGCAGATTTTTTCCCCTGGACAGATTGGTTTAGATGGCCCACTTAATGGATGAATTGGGCTTCTATTTCTTGAGATGATTTGTATTCCATGAAGTTATGGAGAGGCCTAAAACTTTTCATCCCATTTGAAGTCATTTATTTTGCTAAATGTTCAAAATAGTGGAAAGATTTCCTTGGACTACCATGCAGCTTGGCCCATTTTCCTTCTGGATCATCTCTGGTCCTCTAAATCATCTCCTCCTACAAAGAAATCACCAAAACAAGAATAATTTTCCTTTTTAATAGTGATAAAAATTTAATAATTGAAACAAATGGGATGTACAATTTGATATAATATTTGTAATTTTAAATACAAAATATGTTTAAAACAGTGATGTAAGGGTGAAATAAAGCAGTGAATCATGATGTGATCACACCCCCGCACTTACCCTTTTACACTCCTGGGAAAAATATCATATCATGTATTCCAAAAAAAATTGTGACATGTAAACATCAATATCAAGTTAGAACAAATTTTAAAACACATATCCTTGAGATCCAACAATTTGAAAACAAGAAACAAAAGATATCATGCCTCCTCAAAAAATCATTATTTCAAGTTCTTAATTTATATCATTCAATATATTTCCAATTCATTTATCCTCACATGCACACAAAACACTTAACTCACTTGAATTTTCTCTTATCACATAAATGTTAATTTTTTAGCAATGACTTTCTTATCCAAACTCATACAAGGATCATCATAGGCTTAATAAATTCCTACATCACCACCCGATGTGAGTCAAGGACATATGTTTATCATGAGTACTTTTTAGGGTTGTTATGTGGATTTTAGTTGGTAGGATTTAGTTGTGAAAAAATCTAAGGTTTAATGAGGAGGGATTGACTCTTTTTGAAGAAAATTTTCATTATTCTAATTTTCACTTAAATATAGTCTCCTCCTCAATCCCCTTAGTATTAATTCAACTCCATCATCATGAAAACTCATGGAAAGATTACACCATTCATAATTTCAGAAACAAAAATTCCAATCTTCTCAAACATAGTTTTTCATGGAAGCTCTTGATAGGAACAACTTTCTTTTTTCATTGGAAGCTCTAGAAAGGCAAAACTTATTTTATCTTGAAAGCTCCAAAAAGGCATAGCTTTCAACATAATGATTTTTTTAGGAGCAAACAAATCTCTTCATAATTTAATTTTACACCCAAAGTATCACAAAATTTGGTATCATAACACAAGACAACTTCCCCCACACTTAAGTTCAACTAGATTATGCAATTTCACTTCAATATTTGGTTGGGTAGGGAAAATTGGCTTGTAATGTGGCTAACCTAATAGGTTGTTCATAGATTCTAAGGGATACAAGGATTAATTATTCAAGGTAGTCCATTATAAAAAGGATTATTATGAAATAGGGGATTTAATACCAAAGAAATGCCTTAATAATTTAAAACACAAGTACCTCAAACCCTCAAGTTTTGATAGGAATAAATCAAATTCTAGTTAAATCAAATATGGTTTGGTTCTTTCAAAAAGTGAGGTAAATGTAAAGAATATGAAAATAATGGTTCAGAAGACTAATGGGAAAGTGATTTCAAATATAAATACAATGATATGTGGCATGGGATTCAAAATTCAGAGTATTTTTCATGAAATTACTAAATATTTGAACTTGAAACAAAGTCATTTTCAGCATTCATTTAAACTCGGTTTATTGGGATAAATTGTTTCACTAATTGATATGGATTTCAAAATGGTTATTAGAATCATTTTATCTAAAAAGTTTTAGAAACACACAAAAATTTAAAAAAACACACATTTTTTTTTTGAAAAACAGAAAAATAATTGAAATTACTAAACTAAAAGGTTCCCTCCCCCACACTTAAAATATTTCATTATCCTCAATGTGAACCCATGATATGATATGTACACATGAAATACATAATTTTAAATAGGAAAAATAATATAAAAGTGAAAGGGTTAGGAACAACCTGATATTCTCAGGTGATGATGGGGTCATGCAGTGTAATGAAATCTATTGCATCAGTAGAAATTCCCTCAATGTATTACTTCAAATGTTTCCCATTAACTATAAATCTTCTTCCAGTTTTCTCTTGTGTGATCTCCACTACACCATAAGGAAAAAAATTAGATACAATATAAGTACATAACCATCTAGAACACAACTTACTAGGCATCAGCTTTCATCGTGAACTATAGAGTAGAACTTTCTCTCCAACACGAAACTCCCTTTGTTGGATCATTATGTCATGAGATACTTTTGATATTTCCTTATAGATTCTTGAGTTCTCATATGATGACAATCAAATATCCTCAATCTCTTGAATTTTTAGCTTCCTTTGAATTCCAACTTGGTCCAAATCCATGTTGCATTTCTTTATAACCCAATAATCTTGATGCTCAACTTCCACGGAGAGATGACATGCTTTACAAAAAACAATCTAAAATGGGGACATACTGATGGGTTTCTTGTATGTTATCCTATAAGCTCATAGTGCATCCTCCAAGAACTTGTTCCAATCCTTCCTATTCGGTTACATGGTTTTCTCCAAAATTTGTTTCAACTCACGATTTAAAACCTTATCCTGGCCATTTGTTTGGGGGTGGTATGGTGTTGATGTTTTGTGTGTCACCCCATACTTTTAAAGGAGGGAATCCAAATTCCGATTTCAAAATTTTTTCCCCTGATCACTGATGATAGCTTTTGGTACTCCAAACCTACAAAAAATATGTTCCTTGAAAAAGTCGACTACAACATGAGAGTCATCAGTCCAGGTGGCCTTGGCCTCCACCCATTTACTCACATAATCAACAACAAACAAAATATACAAAAACCCAAATGAACTAGAAAAAGGACCCATAAAATAGATACCCCATCCATCAAAAATCTCACCGAATAATATGGGTTGTTGGGGAATCTCATGTCTCCTAGAAATGTTACTAGTGTGTTGGCAACATGAGCATGACTTACAAAACACATGAGCATCATTGAATAATCTAGGCCAATGTAATATAGCGTCTAAGACTTTCCTAGCTATTTGTTGGGGTCCAAAGTGTCCTTCAGATGAGAGTGTATGGCAGAAATGAAGAACAGACTGAAACTCATGATCAGGAACACACTTCCTAATAACTTGATCACTACACATGTGCCAGAGGTATGGATCATCCCAAACATAAAATCTTGACTCACTCTTTAACTTTTGGACTTTAAATTTCTTTAAATTTGTAGGGATTTAGGATGCAACAAGTTAGTTCACTAAATCAGTATACCAAGGATGAGTACCTGAGATGGAATAAATATGCTCATCAGGGAAAGTGTCCTGAAGGACTACCTAGTCCAAGGTGTCAGCCTCTAGTGTGTGAGTAATCCTACTTATGTGGTCCGCCACCAAGTTTTCTGACCCCTTCTTTTCCTTTATATCAATATAAAATTATTGAAAAAGGAGAATCCATCGGATAAGCCTGGGTTTCGCATATGGATCCTTCAAGAGGTACCTCAGAGCTGCATGGTCAGAAAAAAAATAATTTTAGAGCCTAATAAATATGAAAAAAAATTATCTAACGAAAATATGAAGTAAACCCCTCCTTTTATGTGGTTGTGTAGTTTTATTGGGCTGAATCCAGTGTCCTCAATACATAGGCAGTCACATGTGAACGTCCCTTCACCCTCTGTGATATGACAGCTCCAACCGTGAATTTGAACGCATCACACATAATCTCAAAAGGAATCTCCCACCATGGAGGTTGTATGATAGGTGGAGTTGTCAAACGCTGTTTTATCTCATCAAATGAATTCCTGCAATAATCATCAAATGCAAAATCAGAATCCTTTTTAAGTAATCGTGACATAGGAAGAGAAATCTTACTAAAATCTTTGATGAAGCGCCAATAAAATCTTGCATTCCCTAGAAAAGATCTAACATCACACACACATGAAGAATATGGTAAGGATGAAATAATATCTACCTTAGATCTATCAACCTCTATCCCATGTTTTGACACTACATGCCCTAATACAATTCCATGCTCTACCATGAAATGACACTTTTCAAAGTTTAAGACCAGATTCTTCTCAATAAAATTATTCAAAACCTTTCCCAAACTAGAGATACAATCATAAAATGAAGACCCATACACTGTAAAATCATCCATAAATACCTTCATTGAGGTCTCAATGAAATATGAAAAAATACTCACCATGCATCTCTGGAAGTTACCTGGGGCATTTAAAAGTCCAAATGGCATCTTTCGGTAGGAAAATGTACTGAATGGACAAGTGAATGTTGTCTTTTCCTGATCCTCTAGAGCAATAGGAACCTAAAAATATCTAGAAAATCCTTCCAAGAAACAATAGTGTATTTTCCCAGCTAGTCTCTCAAGCATTTGATCAATAAATGGGAGGGGGAAATGGTCCTTGTTAGTAGACTAATTTATTTTCCTATAATCAATACACACACACCAACTATTTTTCACCCTCATCGGAACTAACTCCTATTTATCATTTTTAACAATAGTAACACCACTTTTCTTAGGCACAACCTAAATAGGACTCACCCACTGAGAATTTGAAATGGGATAAATTATACTTACCTTGAGCAATTTTTTAACAACTTATAGAAGGGTTGGATTGAGTCTCCTTTGTGGTTTCCTAACCAGTTTAGTCCCACCCTCCAAAAGAATAATATGCATCCAAATGGAGGGGATAATAATAGATATGTCAACTAAGGTCCACCTGATTACCCTAATGTTCTCCCTCAAAAGATTCAAAAGTTTTTCTTCATGTTTAAAAAAAATATTGTTAACAATGATAACATGTGACTTATCACCACTTAACAAGTATAAGTATTTAAGATTAGGTGGAAATGGCTTGAGTTACAATGTATGGGTGATGTATGGATAGAGAAATTGAAGGAAGTGAAATATGTGCACAATGAACATTAGTATCATAATATACATCATCAAAACTGAATAATAAATCATAAAACTCATCTGCATACTCAATATCCATTTCATAATCAGAGTTAAAATGATCAAAATCATAATATGAATCCATTTCAAAATCAAATCTAAGTGAGGTTTGTGCATTATAAAGTGGTTTGGAAGTGCTCTTAGACATCAAACTAGAACCAATGCTCATAATCTCCATAAGCATAGGACAATAAAATTCCATGGGGTTTTTATTTTTTGGTTCAAAATGGGAGATAACAAAAGCAGAATGTTCCTATTAGGGGTACTTCATGGATTCCATAACATTAACTATCATAATTTCATCTCCAAAATCCATGGAAAGTGTACCCTCATGAACATTTATGATAGTTTTTTCTGTTTTGAGGAAGGTCCTACCTAAGATAATGGGAGCATGATAACTTGCATGATCATCCTCCATGTTAAGCATGTTGAAATCTACTAGAAATATCATGTCTATTACTCGA
The DNA here is from genome assembly GCA_963277665.1 of Viscum album. Lineage (NCBI taxonomy): Eukaryota > Viridiplantae > Streptophyta > Magnoliopsida > Santalales > Viscaceae > Viscum > Viscum album. Next base: position 73,984,361 of record OY728140.1, read on the forward strand.
ATAAGTACATACTCAAGGAATCCCACTGGATATGTTGTAGCTCTATTCGCCAACTGCACCACTAATCTCGTCAGCTTCAACTCACAGACCAATAAAGAAGAGAATATAAAGTGAGACATTACATTTATGGAAGCTTCTAAATCACAAAGAGCATCAGAAAAGTGCAAATCCCTTGTGGTGCATGGTATGGTGAATGTCCCCGGATCCTTGCACTTTGTTGGAATTGTTAGAGTTGGTGTAATGAGTGCTGACACATTCCTTACAAGATTTATCCTCTCATTTCCCTTGATCTGTCATCGATTAGTACAAAGTTATTTTAAGAATTTTGTATACCATGGAATTTTCTTAATGGCTTAAAGTAGAGTGGTGTTGATTTCCACATGCTTGAATGTGTCCAAAACCTCTTTTTGCATCACCTCCTCGGCCATCTTCTTGGTTTGTACAACCCTATTTGGAAAGGGAAGGGGTTTAGGAAAAACATCATCGATCTTTTTCTTACCTTTTTCTTTCTCTGTGGGATGCTCATCAGTTATTCTTGAATGGGGCTTCTCTGAAGTTGAGGTGAATCCTAGTGGAATGGTAGGTGGAGAAGCATTCGTTTTTTTCTTCCTACTTCTCAATGTGATGGAACCGACATTCCCCTTGGGATTTGGAGTAGGTTGGGAAGGTATATTTATATAATTATTACTTACTAGTTCATGGAGGGCAGTAGCAATCTAGCTCATTTGAGTCTTCAACTCCCTCAGTTTCAAACCTTGACTCTTCAACTCATTCTGTTGACTAAGAACTTTTTTTTTCAAAACTTAATCAGTGTTAGAATCTACCTTGGGTGGGGGATTCTCTTGTTGTTGGCTTGTTGATGTTTGGGATTCAAATATCCTTTGGAGTTGTTGGAAACCCTAGTGGTAAGGTGGAGGATGCTTGAAGTTTTGTTGAAAAGGGGGCCTTTTATTGTTGTCCAGAGCCATACATCATGTCTGATTGATCCTTATACCCTTTGTTGTGTATTGGTGCAAAAAAATCATACTTTTTTGGGGGGATGTGGCTGTTGTTTCTTCTGATATGGTCTCCCAGGGAATACTGCTGCACAATCCACTAAATCTTGTAATTGGGGGCAACAGTCAGTTGGGTGGTCTGTTTCAGTGCAAATGTCACATGGTCTCACGGGAGTGGGTTAGGATGTATTTTGATCCAAATAAATTTGTCTCACTATAGTGGTCAATTCTTCCAACTTAGTATCAATCAAATGATTTTCAAGAGAGGAATGAGTTACCATATGCACTCCTCTAACATGTGGTGTACCTTGATCGCTAAATTGTTGGGAGTTTTTTGTTATCTTATCGATCAGCGTACATGCAACTACTGGTGTTTTGTCGACCAATGACCCTCCAGCTACGACATCCACCATGCTTCTCTCCATAGGTGTGAGTCCTTCATAGAATTTTTGGATGAGGAGTTTCTCACTGATTTAGTGATGCGTACAGCTTCTTGAATCGCTCCCAGTACTCATAAATTGACTCCCCTTAGTCTTGCTTGATTCCTAAGATCACTTTTCATATGGAAGTGTTCCTTGATGCTGGAAAAAATCTCTACAATAAAAGATGTTTCAAATTGTTCTAACAAGTTACATATTCATGTTGTAAATAATACATCTAATATTTCGCAGATCCATCAGGTGAGAATGGTAATGCTCTTAGTTTGATTTGATCTTCATATACATTTCTGGGTTTAAGGGTTGAGAAAGCCACATTAAATTCTTTTAAATGTTTTTTTCGAATCCTCACCAGATAATCCATGAAATTTTGGAAGAAGGTGAATTAATCCATATTTCAATTTAAAGTCTGATTCGATATTTGAGTATGTAATAAAATTTGGTTGATAGTTAATATCTGGTGAAACTAACTCTCAAATGGTTCTATTAAGTTTATTGTTATTTTTTTCAGATATTTGTTCTTGTTTTATGTTTTAATTTGAATTGATTCCAATTTCAATGCTACTAGAATGGAGGAATTATCCAACTGGTTGAATTTTGAAACTTCTCGTAGACTTAGAATGTCTTATTTGAGCCCTTAGGTTGTGTTCAATATCAGGGTCAAGATCTAAGAGATCCTCAGGATTAGTTCATGTCATAAATCAATAAAAGATGAAAAAAAGAAATGAATAAAAGTGGACCATCATAAAATGATATGAAGTTTTATTTTATGGTCTGATAAAAAGAAAAGAAGAGAAAAAATGAAAACTTGAGAAAGGGGAAAGGGGAAAGACGAAAGAAACAGGAGAAGAAAATAATAAAAATAAAAAACAAAAAATACATCTAATTGGTTGAATAAATTGCTTGCCTCCCTGGAAATGGTGTCAATTTGAAAGGCGCTATCGTGGGAGTTTTCAAATGATGTTCAATTTTGGGTTATTTAGGTGTAGTAGAGTGGCTAAACAAAGTCCTCTCTCAAAGGAGGAAGTAATTTAAGACAACATATTTAAGGTATTTTGAAAATAAAATTAAATAACTTAAACATAATACTTTAAAGGATGGAGGGTTTGTTTATCATTTATAAAACTAGAAGAAGATTGCTGGAATAATATTGCATTTTTTTTGTTTTTGTTTTTGAAATGAAATTTGATTAATAAAACACAACAAGAAGATATTTTTTAGAAAATATTTTAAAAGTTTTAATTGATCTAACTATACCTATTCACTTACTTATTAATCATTATAATTTAAATTAATAACCACTTAATTATGATCCCCTAATTTTTAAACCCTCAAACCCTATGGGAGTTAATGTAACTTCAAAGATGAAATGAATTAAACCCGAGGCTAGCTTCGGAACATACAATCATAGCACTCTGCTTTGATTGATGTTCTAAGTATAGATTATGGTCGGTGGTATATTAGGGAACATATCCACTCTGAAAATGAGGATGAATTGAGCTTAGGGATTGTATTTTAACTCTACAAATTTATCATGTGTGGTCTTGTTTTACCAATTAAGTTTGCGCTCTCACAATTTACACAAATTCCCGACCTCACATGTTTTTGTGTCAATTGTCCAATTGCTTACTTAGTTTATTATAATTTAAAAACTCAATTAATATATCATATTAATTGAATTACAGTATCTCATTGATTCAAAATAAATTAATTAATACATTTAAAGGTAGTTCAATTACTAAAAAAGAACTATTCTACTATGGGTGGTGTAGTCATTGTAGAAATGAATTGTATTTGCAAAGGTTTAGAAAGGGTATAACCCAATACTATTTCTAATATTTGATTTCCAGACCAAATAGAGAGATTAAGAGAAGAATAAAAGTGAAAATAATAGAATAAATGGAAGAAACAAAAGAGGAACTAAGAAGTTTATTACACAAAGGCAAATATTACAACATGAGAAAGAGATGAAGGTTTTGATGAAGGGATCATTGCTTCAAGAGATCCCCCTATGAGTATAGGAAGTTCCAGAACCTATAAGGTGATGATAGGACTCCTATGTAACTCTAAAATGGCAGCACTTCACTCCTTGTTCGAACTTTCAAATGAGGTGCCCAAGGTGTCAATTTATAGCCAAAATGAGAAGTGGTTTTGGGAACCTAGATTTCTAGATACCACTTGTGTCTCAGTTTTGGGGTGGTAAATGGACTTATATAGACTTGGATAAAAGATAAAAGTTTTAGTATATCATCTTGACTATCTTCCTGTCAAATTTTTAGGCCAATGGACTATTACAGAGTGAGATATGGCCAAAATACATAACCAAATATTTAACTTCATGCAGATTTTTCCCCTAGACAGATTGGTTCAAATGGCCCCCTTAATGGATGAATTGGGATTCTGTTTCTTGAGATGATTTTTATCCCATGAAGTTATGGAGAGGCCTAAAAAATTTCATCCCGTTTTTAGGAACTTATTTTTCTAAAATTTTAAAATAGTGGACAAATGTCCTTGGGCTTCCATGCAAATTGGCCAATTTTCCTTCTGGATCATCTCTAACCCTCCAAATCATCTCCTCCTACAACGAAATTACCAAAACAAGAATAATTACCCTTTTTAATAGTGATAAAAATTTAATAATTTAATCAAATGGGATGTGCAATTTGATATGATATTTTTAATTTTAAATACAAAACAAGTTTAAAATAGTGATTTAAGGGTGAAATAAAGCAATGAATCGTGATGTGATCAAGGAGCGTATCCCAAAAAGATACACTACTTTATTTTTTTCCATCCATATTTTACCTCTCATCTTTTGGGATGTGAACAAATTCTTTGTATCCAAATACTCTCAAGTTTTTTTATGAAACATATTTACCTATCCAAACACTTTCTAGAATGTCGTAGTTCAGTAAAACTGAGGGAGAAAAGTTGATCAGATCAACTACAGTCCTCATTGCCACCCCCCAAAAGGTGTTTTGTAGCTTTGAATTTGAGAGCATACATCTGATTATCTTTTAAATTGTTTTATTCATCCTCTCAACAAAACCGTTATGTTGAGGAATCTTCAATACTGAATTTTCTAGCCTCATGCCAAAACTTCTACAGTACTCCTCAAATGGACCATGATACTCTCCTCATCATATTCTCGTTTCTCTTTCCACCTTCACATGAAACTGCTTGGAAATATCCTACACTTAATATTTAGTTTTCAAAGAAAAGACCCAGACTTTTCTATAATGATCATTTATGAAGGTAACAAAATAAATAGCACCTCCCATCATCTTAGTGCTCATCATGCAGACATTGGTGTGAATCAAATCTAAAACATTTGTTTTTCTATATGGTATAGAACCATGAAATGATACTCTATTTTGTTTTCCCAATATAAAATCAACACATGTATCCACGTTTGTACCTTTTAGTCCTAATGATAGATCCTTACTAGAGATCATTCTGATTCCTCTCTTGCTCATGTGACCAAGCCGCCTGTGCTGAACTTCTATTGGAACTTCTTTTCGGGTTGTATTGACTTCTCCTCCACATAGTCAAGCATCTATGAGATAAATAGAATTATTTTTCTTTTCTTTAGAAATTACCAGGTTACCTTTGGTAATATTTCATTTCCCATAACTGAAGGGACTGACATATCCATTTTCATCAAGTATTCTAGTGGATATTAGATTGAGGTGAATATCAGGAACGTTCCTCACATCCTTCAATAGTAACCTACATCCAATATTAGTTTCCAAAAAAATATTACCAATACCAGTAATTTCGGATGTGCCATAATTTCCCATCTTTACATGTAAAAAACTCCCTGAACTATAAGATGAGAAGAAATCTCTTCTGGAAGTGACATGGTAGGAGGCGCCGAAATCAATCACCCATTTCAAGTCTTGGATTGCAAGACTGGCCTGATTATCTTCTTGAATAATAATGATTTCTTCATTGGCAATTGCAACATCATTATTTTGGGTCTTACCTTCTTGATTCCTCTACTCTTCCTTTAACTTTCTACACTCCCAGATGAAGTTTAAGGGCTTTCCATAATGGTGACACTTCATGTCATATCTCGATCAAGATTTTGATTGATTTCTTCTTTTTAGACTTTGTTCATGAGGTTCTCTTCTTCTACTTCTTCCCTACCATTTTTTCTTCCCTTGTCTTTCAGTGATAAGAGACTCTTATTTAGGTGCATATCCCTGATCTTTCCTTGGGATTATTCATTCAGAATTCTATCTTTCACCATCTCTATGGTGAGATTTCCATATGGAGTAGAATTACCAACTGACACAACTAGTGTGTCTAACGTATTCGGTAAAGAACTCAACATCAACAGTTCCTAAAACTCATTATTAATCATCATTTTCATGGAATTCAACTGATCAATTGTACCTTGGAACTCGCTCATGTGCTTCGATACATTAGTATCATCTTTTTACTTCAAGTTGATGAGACGACATATCAAGTTTTCTTTTTTTAGTGTGGTCATACTCGCATACATATTTTCCAATTTTTTCCATAGAACAGAAGCATCGTGTTCATTGGAACAGTTTTGGAATATACTTTTATCGATCCACTGTCTGATTTGGGTAGTACACTTTCTGTTGAGTATGACCCACTCTACATCAACCGGCAAAATAATAGCTGACATGTTCTCACTAGGATGACCGCTTGTTGATGATTCTTCTTCTTGCACTACAATGGGCTTATTGGTCTCTACTATTGGTTTCCAAAAATATTTAATATAAAAAAGATTCTCTATTTTTGTTTTCCATATGGAATAATTAAAAGAGGTAAGATTAATCATGTTACTAGTATTTTCTTCTATTGATGTAGTGTGAATTTTGAAAATCTAACCATAAGGATGTGTCTATAATGGTTGAAATAGCTAGAATCAACTCATGAATAACTAAAAACAGGCCCTAATTGGCCAAGTTATAGCCAAAACAATTTCAACACTCCAGATCAACCGCTAACATTGCTCGCTGGAATAGTCGCTATAAAAGTCACTGGAAAAGTCACTGCTGGGATAAACAGTGCTATATTATCTGGCAAGGGGGTACTGTAGAAATTGCAATTTGACTGGAACTTTTTTCAGCTCTACTATCTTCATTTCAGCTCTATTTTTTACACTATTTGCGCCATTGTAATCATCTCCCCGAGATCTTCCCAGATCTTGACTCAAAAAAATATCAACACTTTCAATTTTCCGATTGCCAGAAAACTTCATTGTTGCTTTACTATTTTGAACCCAAACCCTCTAATAACACTTTTTTGGGGAAGCAGAGCTTCGTGGAGATGATAAACACTTAAATGAAAGAATAAAAAATGGAACAACATAAAGAATTATGTGGTTCGGCAATGGTGCCTACATCCATGGGAGAAGGGGTTGGTTCTATTTCTCTCTCCGGATAATAACGTCACAGGATCACAATAGGATTACAATTGATTTTTTCTATGATTAGAATTTCATGGGATTGATTCTCGTTGTATAGATGAACAAAAACCAAACTTTCTCTAGTGGTTGGGTAGTTCATCTTCCCTTGAAAACAATTCATGTTGTCAGTTGCTCGTCAATGGTTGGTTGCTTCAACAAAGTTGTACGGGTAGGTTTCCAACTATCCTCCTTCAATCAACTCCCTTAATTAAGAGTGGCCCCCACAAATTACAAATGAGTATATCACTATTCTTATGGACAACCATAATAGTGTTGCCACTACCACAGATCCAGGTAAGGGATGTACCAAGTTTTATCAGCGCTCAGAAAAAAGTTCTGATAAAAGGGGGGGTCTTTATGAGTGCTATTTTTAGAACTGATAAATTTTTTTAATAAAAAATATTATTACAAAGGAAGATTTGATCATGAATTTGGTAACCCAAATCCATGACCCTGAAAAATTTTATTAAAAAAGTAAAGGCATACAAACACACATAATGGCCAATAGACCCACATTTGAGACCCAAAACCCAACAAACAAAAGGCCAAAAGGCCCAAAAACAACATATCCATACAACCAAAACATCGATTGACTAATTCAAACCATGAGGATCTCGGTCACCCAACCGTAATGTTGCAGAAAACCCACTAAACACCACCTGTGGACATCATCACAAACTCGATCACCCAATGACGACATCATACCCTTCAGAGTTATCATTCTTGTGATCATGCTCATCCCTGAAGTCCATCGTTGAAGATTTCAATCTTCACATCATCAGTGGGAATTACTCACTATCGATGTCCCATACCACTGACAGCTCGTGGTGCCAAAGAAAGTCACACCATCAACATCACATACCATCGATAGCTGTCAACAGCCGCCAGTAACAGACATCCCCAAAATAAATATGGCCTCACCCCAATAGTCCAAAGACCCACGATGGTCCAAAACCCATACACAAACAGATAACAAACCCGATTCATCCAGATAAACCCTACACATGCCAAGGAAAAAAGCTGGTTGTTGCCAGCCTGTCTGATGTTACACCCGAGGTCATCCTCGCATTGGTCAACAGCCGCATCAATATGCAATCCACTGGAGCGCCACCGCCATCACTGTCTCCCACCAGAATCCCAGGTCCTAGAATCTATCATCATTACCCACCCCGCTGGGAATCCATGGCTTGCATCCAGAACCCTAACCTCCATCCTGAAGACCTAACACCACTTGGAAAAGAGATGTCGGCCCTCCAACGCCATCACTTCCATGCAACCTCACCTCTAACATGCACCGAATCCCACTTATGTCACATGCCGAACCCCACCTCTACCCTAAACCCTTCTTATACTGTGAACCCACCTCCTTCGTGTAGCCCACCTCCACCCCTGAACCCCACCTCGACTACGAAGCCCTCCTTCCTTCGCGAACCCACCTTTGTCGTGAACCCCACCTCTGTCGCGAACCCCTCTACGGCCTCCGCTGCCGCTTCCACCACCACCTACCGCTACTCTATCACTGTCGGAGTAATGACAACAATAGTCTAAGGTACACATTTATAGTTTCTTCATTTCTAGTTTATGCATGTTTCATTTATCTATATATGTTGTAATGTCTTAATTTGGTAGATTCATTGCTGAGTTTTTTAGTTCCTGACTACCGGGTAATTAAGAGGTAGCACGAATTGGATAATAATTTTTCTAAAATTATAGTGTCATGGAAGAATCCTGAAATTAAGAATGGACAGTTTTGAAGCATTAGTGATGATTAGTGTGTGAGTTTATAAAAATTTAAGTTGGTGTAAAACTTATTTATGAAGAGAAGGAATGTAATTGGGGGAGAGATTCTGGGGAGACATTGGAGAGAAGCAGTATAAAAGCAGTTGATGAACACATTAGAAAATCAATAAATTAAAGTGGTAAGAGTAGACACACATCAAAGATAGGATCTGAATCATCATAAATGAATCCTCTCTTTTGTCTCTTATTTTCATATTATCTATCATAGAATTCTCATATTATATTGTCACTGATATGATTGTTGGATAAAATTATAAAGGGGAAATAATATTTCTCAATTGTTCATCTTTTACTTATTCATTTTTTTAATTTGTATTTATTTTCTTTAAAATCAAGTGACAACTTGATCTTTTCAAAACCAAATTCAATATTTTCTTTGACCTAATGAATTTAAAGGTTTGAAAGATAAGATAAATAGCCCAACTCAGCCAAGAACTAATTTTTTTGGGGGGAAATATTATTTTTATATGTAGTATAACAATATAATTTGATGGGCTCCAACATAAATTGCCAACCTCATAAGGAAAGATCCACTAAAAACAACAATGTTTAATAGTGAAGACCATGGGATGCATCCCACGAAACTATATCACATGTCATGGTGTAGGGTAATTGATTCCTTTACTTATTCTCATATCAAAATATTTATGGAATAGTTCATGGTTTAGTTCTTAATATTTTTCCTATCTCAACTCCCTTCATCTCTTTTTTTAGCGTGACTACCATTATTATTGCTTGGCCACCTCCAAATTTGTAGTGGAACTAAAATTCACCCAAGAAATTTCTTGACATGGTTGGACTTCCCACAACATGGTCTTCTATATGTTACTCTATATTTCTCATGATAATCCATGGTGGAATAACTCAACCTTCCATGTCATGAGGTTGTGGTTATTTTGATATTGCAATGGATATACCCTTCATAAAGTAATGATTACCATTATGTATTGGGATTATATTCTTGGAAAATTAATTGCCTCTTTTGTACGGTGGATGGATGAATTTCTTTTTAAGTAAAAATACCTAACATATTGGTATTTTATCCACCATGGCTAATTCCTTAACTCATACATATCACCAACAACTGTAGGTTTTACGTTTACATACTAGCCAAATTACTTTAAAATATGTGAATTTAGGTGTTTTAAAATTGTTTCTTGGTTAAACATGCATGATATAATTCAAGTGATTACCAAAGAACTATATAGATGGGGTATTAATAAATCTTAAAACATTAATATAAGATTAATTATTTTGAGATAAAGCATCATAGTATTCAAGGAGTTCTTTTGAATGATGATTCTACATAAAGAATTGCATACCAAGAAAATTGACTTGATATTAAACTATTAAATAGAGATCAAAATTTGAATTTGATATTGAGGATTGCTTATATTAGTGAAGTATATAAAAACACTTAATTATTTTATCAAAAAGACATCATTAGATAGAGTAATAACCATATTTCAAGGTTAAAGACTGGTAATGGTATGTGGGTTGATACAAATGAAGGCATTAAGAATTTAATAACATAATTTTATCAAATCACATTTTCTTATCAGCATAATTTTATATCTAAATATATAAATTATTATTTTATTACAACTTTAAAAAATTATATGAATGAATTATTAACTATTGATACTCTCGTCACTTTGATTCTAGAGGTTATGAATATGAGTTCAGTTAAGGATTTTAGAATGACTAGTCTTTATAATGCTATTTATAGTCTTTTTGAAGATTTTAGAAAATAAACTATAGAAAATCATACCATCTAATGGTTTAATACCATAGTTCTTTTCTTATTTTCACTCGATACATGATGTACTTAAAATTATTAGGAAAACAACATAGTTTCTTATAGTGATGATTGGCATAGGGAAATTCTTTGTGTGAAAGGAATGACACTTGGGAAATTTTTTATTATGTAATGGGTTCATGCTTATAGATTTTATTAGGTGTATTTATAAAAGAAGGAACTAATAGTACTACATGTGACAGACATATACATTGTTCTTGGGGTGTATAACTGATTTTATTAATATTTTCATGACTTATTATATTCCCCCTTTACTTATTTTATATGAAATGTGCATAATTTGTGTGAAATATTAATGTTTTAATATTAAGTATAATATTTGAGCATTTTTAGAAGTAGTCAAATTGAGTCAGTTTAATGTTTTAATTATAACTATAACTATACTGATAAAAATTGTGTGGTTCTTGTTTTTTAGGATTCTACTTTCAATATAAAACATTTCATTATAAGAAACCATGATCCAATTCTGCCATTTGAAGGGTCATATGGTCCTCACAAACAAGACCAAAGAATCTGTGAACAAACTGGACCAGCCTTGAAGATTGATTTACTGGGATCAATACAGAAGTCCAAAAACATTAACTCTCCACCATAATTTGGGGGACACTACATTTCATCTTGGATAAAAATTTCAAGGCCAAAATACAAGTACAAGGGGCCCAAATAAATCTTTGAAGTCCAGCCCACCATTCTGGCCGAGAATTAAAATCAGTATAGTATGCATGACATATCTCCTGATGTAAGCATCCAAGCGAGCTGAGATTTTGCAGTGTGAAATAGGAGATATAGGCGGCATACTTTTTTGAAGAAACCATTCGGATTTGAAGGCATATTAATATTTAAAAACCCTTTCAAATTATGGACTTCAAAAAGACTGGATTGAAATGGACAGTTTAAGTTTGTTTATTCATCCGGCCATAACTTTTTATAATTACGTCCAAATGACTCCAAATTTTGATAGTAGTCTTCCAACATTATTGTCTACAACTTTGAAGAAGGGGATATTTGAAGATTCGGCTTTCTGAATATCCAAATTGGAGATGCAAGTGGAGGGACAGATTGGGAATGAAAACAGTCCACTCCTTGGGCTATAAATACTCTCTCCTTCTCTCCTTGAGTGGGGTTGGAATTTCAGAAGAGAGAAGATCATATTGGCACGACCAAAGCTTTTCCAAAGTCTTGGGAGGACCTGAAATACTCAAGTTTTCACTTGAGAGACCTTTTCTCCTCTCTTTGTTTTCACTTACTTTTGTGTTCTTCGTTTTTGTAATTTTGTAAGTCCTTTCTTTGTAATTCTGTTTTAATGAAAGTTACTTATTCAATATCTCTTATTCTCATCCACCTTATGTAGTTTAATATTTATGTTATTAAAATAGTTTAAATTCAGTTCAATCCCCTTCCCTTATTTTGCTTCCTCATTCAATCGAAAATCCATTTTTAATTATCATCATCGTTCGTGTGTGTGTGTCAACGTACCACTCTTTTCTAATCCCTTTCTTTTTCTTCTATTCTTAATTTATCATCATAATTATTTTAACCAGAATATTAAACATCCAAATGGATGAGTAAATCTCTCATTGGGGTGAGTTATAATTCAGGGATGTTAAGTGATTGAGAGTTTTGCTCGATGAGTATTCTTTAAATTAATATTGTGTATGTTAAACTTAATATGTCATGGATTAATGATATGTTTTGTTTAACGAGTGGTTTCCATGGATTATTGGAACCATAAATACACTACCATAAATAAGTTTTGATTGAGATTAGAACCCTAAGTTAAGTTAAGGCTTGGATTAAAGCCTTCACACTTAGGAATTCCAATCAACGTCAACTTATGACATGGGTGTTAATTTAATGCAATACAAAGTAAGGCTCAAGGATATCACATGCTTAACTCCCCAATAATGAACTCACCCCAATATTTATCAATTTGGTAAATCAAACATCATCCATAAATCATTTTAATTAAGCTCTGCAAACAAACCCCCCTAATCAAAATACAATCAACTAAAAACAAACGACTATTACAAAGTATCATCGCCGAGGATTCGACCCGAGTGCTGCTATACACATTAGCAGAGCACCGGAATTTTGACCGGTCGATAGGCGAAAATCGACTGTGCGTTTCAAATGGAACCATTTCCGGGGATGGTGCTTTAAGTAGTCATTCATTTATGGTTATTTTCAAAAAAACCAAAAAAAAACAAAATTTAAAAAAAATTGAAAAAAAACACAAAGAAAAACCCATCTTCCTCTTAAAAATCATAAACTGAAAAAAAAAGAAAAAGAAAAAAAACCATCTTCCTCTTTCTTCCAAAATCTCTCTGAATGCCCCGTAGCCTTCCAAACAATCCCTCGGATTTTTTTGACCCTGAAATTGAGCGAACACTTCGCCAACTTAGGAGGAACATAAGAGATACTCAAATAATTGAAGAACCAGTCCTCATCCAACCAATTGAAATTGAAATGGCCAATCCTAGGGAACAAACCCTAAAAGAACTCGCTGCCCCTGATATGAATTACCAACCTCTTGGTATTCAATATCCAAACATAGAGGCTGACTTCGAACTCAAGTCGGGTTTGATTTATCTTCTTCCTCATTTCCATGGTCTAGTTGGTGAGGATCCTCATCTTCACCTCAAAGAGTTCCAAGTGGTCTGCTCAACCATGAAACCTCAAGGGGTTTCTGAAGAACAAATCAAGCTTAGAGCTTTCCCCTTTTCCCTAGCGGATTCTGCCAAGTCTTGGCTCTACTACCTCCCACCTGGTTCCATAAACTCATGGGTTGACATGAAGAGACTTTTCCTTGAGAAGTTATTTCCCGCTTCCCGAACAGCTTCTATCCGAAAGGAAATAAGCGGCATCCTTCAATTCCCTAATGAATCACTCCATGAGTATTGGGAGAGGTTCAAAAAGCTTGTGGAAACTTATCCACACCATAAAATCCCTAACCAACTCCTGATCCAATACTTCTATGAGGGGTTATTGGCTATGTAGAGAACTCTCATTGATGCCGCAAGTGGCGGTGCTCTTGTTGACAAAACTCCTGCAGCTGCACGAGAACTCATAAGCAACATGGCTGCAAACACGCAGCAATTCCATACTCGAGCACATGCTCAAGTGAAACAAGCCCAAGATAATCAATCCATAGATCCCAATAAGATGACTGAGTGGATGAGTGAACTTACAGGTCTTGTGCGTCAACTAGCGGTGGCTACCAAAGCCCCAACCTCATCTTCTCCACAGTCACTATTCCCTGGACCTATCAAGAATTGTGGAATCTGCAACTCTCCATCTCATCCAACTGACACATGTCCACAACTTCAAGATGATCCATCTGATTCATCTAGTCCAATGGAGCTCAATGCGGCATATGCTCAGCGAAACTTCAACCCTCAACAATCAGGTCAGTTTGTTAGAAACTTCAACCAACCCCACTCTGAGCCCTTCTCTTCTACCTTTAACCCACCTCTGAGGTATGGTAATCCCATTTCTCATCCTCCTCAGTTCCCTCATCAAAATCCAAACCAGTTCCAATATGGTCAAAGTGGTGGTAACATCCATCAACCTTATCCTTTTGTTCCTCAACCCCAAAGGAACAATCCTCCTCCTGGATTCCACTATCCTAACGAGCCTTCCCAATTCCCCACCCAATACAATCGCTTTCCCAAGAACCAAAATCAAGGCCAACCCAATTTGGGACAAGCCTCTTCTTCTAAACAACCATGGGAAAGTGCTGTAGAGGATCTTGCTTCCTTCACCCGTTCTAGCCTCAAGAACATTGAAACCCAAATAGGTCAACTTGCATCCCACCTTAGCCAGCAACAACCATCCAATTCATCCCAACTCCCAGCTCAACCATTACCCAACCCTAAGGGTAATGTAAGTGCAATTGCACTTAGATCGGGAAAGCAAATTGCTATGCCCCATGCTGATTGCTCTACCTCCCCTTTCGATGTTGATCTAGAAAATGAAAAGAACAAAAAGCTGGAAAATGAACTTGAATCCACTCCTTCACCTCCTTCCATTCCACTCCGGAACCCAATTCCTTTTCCTCAAGCCATCTCCAAGCCTAAGAAGTCCTTTGAACCTGATCCTGAAATGCTTGACATGTTTAGACGTGTTGAAGTGAACATCCCCCTCTTAGATGCCATCAAACAAATCCCTAAGTATGCCAAGTTTCTTAAGGAATTGTGCACCCATAAGAGGCAACTTAGGAACATTGAAAATGTTTCAACCCAACAGTCCATTCCCATGAAGTGAAAAGATCCAGGGACCTTCACGGTTCCATGTCAAATAGGGAGTTCCAACTTTGATGATGCACTAATAGACCTTGGAGCCTCAATAAATGTCATGCCCAAATCCATTTTCTCCAACCTTGGTCTAGGTCCCTTGCACCCAAAGGGTGTTGTCATTCAATTAGCCAATCGAAGCACTACCAGTCCTGAGGGGATAATTGAGGATGTTCTTGTTCGGTTCAATGATCTTATCTTCCCAGCTGATTTCTATGTCCTTGACATGGAAGGTGAGACGACCTCTTCTCGATCTCCCCTAATTCTAGGAAGACCATTCCTCATGACTGCGAGAACCAGGATTGATGTCCATTCAGGCATCTTATCCATGGAATTCGGTGACCAACTGGTCAAGTTCAACATTTTCCAAGCCATGCGATACCCATCTGAGGATCACTCTGCATTCTCAATCCATGCTTTTGAGGACACTTCTAAGATTCAATCGAACCCCAATCCACCATGTTCTTCATGTTCTAATGATAAAGGATCTTGTGAAATCTGCACCATGATTAACAAAGTCATAAATGGTGAAGTTGATGTGGACCTCTCATTCATAGACTCCATCAATCTAGAGGAACTTGAAAACTCTCTTGAATCCCACATCAACTCTGATCTCTACCACTCCACCTTGGACAGTGTTCAGGAATGTGATCCAAACCCATCTGGAATCCCTTCTCATACTCCTAACTTGTCTATCTCTCAAATCAAGGCTGAAACTGATCTAAAACCACTTCCTTCACACCTCAAGTATGCATTCCTTTTCCATGATCCCTCCTACCCTGTCATTATCTCTGCTTCACTTTCTGAAACTGAGGAGTCCCAACTTGTTCAAGTGTTAGAGGAAAACAAAAATTCCTTAGTTTGGACCCTAGAGGATATTCCAGGAATCAACCCTGCCCTTTGCATGCATCACATCCATCTAGAGGAATCATCCAAACCAATTAGGCAACCTCAAAGAAGACTCAATCCACTCATACTTGTGGTAGTTAGGGAAGAGATTACCAAGCTTCTTCAAGCTGGTATTATCTACCCAATTTCTGATAGTGAATGGGTTAGTCCAATTCAAGTCGTTCCTAAGAAGGGCGGGATAACAGTTGTCACAAATGAACATGGAGAAGTGGTCACAACTCGAGTGAAAAACAAATGGCGTGTGTGCATCGATTATCGCAAATTGAATGCTGAAACACGAAAAGATCACTACCCACTTCCTTTCCTTGACCAAATGCTTGAGAGATTGGCCGGAAAGTCACACTATTGCTTTCTTGATGGTTACACCAGCTACTTCCAAATTCCAATCGCACCTCAAGACCAAGAAAAGACCACATTCACTTGCCCCTTTGGAACCTATGCCTATAGGCGAATGCCTTTTGGCCTTTGTAATGATCCTGCAACATTCCAGCGGTGTATGATGAGTATCTTTTCTGAATTCATTGAGAATTGCATGGAGGTCTTCATGGATGACTTTACCATTTATGGCGAGTCATTTGAATCTTGCTTACATTCACTCTCTTTGGTCCTTCAAAAGTGTGTCAAGTGCAACCTTGTGCTGAATTTTGAAAAATGTCACTTCATGGTTTCAAATGGGATTGTTCTAGGGCACATAATTTCTCAAGAGGGTATCCAAGTTGATCCAGCCAAAATTGAGGTGATCCAATCACTTCCTAAACCCAAATCAGTTTGAGACATTCGGTCCTTCCTTGGTCATGCCGGTTTCTATCAGCGATTCATTCAGAACCTCAGCAAGATTTCCCTCCCACTCACTCGTTTACTTCAAAATGATGTCACATTCAATTTTGATGAGTCTTGCAAGAGAGCCTTCATTGAACTCAAATCTGCTCTCACATATGCTCTAATAATCCAACCCCCAGATTGGTCCTTACCATTTGAATTGATGTGTGATGCTTCTGATAGGGCCATTGGGGTTGTTCTTGGTCAAAGAAGAGAAAACATTCCTCATGTAATCTTTTATGCCTAAAAAACATTGGATGAAACTCAATCACACTACACTGTGACTGAAAAAGAACTTTTAGCTGTGGTTTTTTCCTTGGATAAATTCCGGCCCTATCTCTTAGGTGCCAAAATCATCATCTTCACGGACCACTCAGCATTAAAGTTCTTACTTAAGAAAAGTGATTCCAAACCAAGGCTAATAAGATGGATTTTAATGCTCCAAGAGTTTGACCTTGTGATAAAAGATAAACCTGGAAAAGAAAATCCTGTGGCTGACCACCTGAGTAGAATTTCTAATTCTTCTCATTCTGAAATAATTGATCCTGAATTTCCAACTAAACACCTCTCATCTCTCACTCCAAAGTTACCATGGTATGCCCCGATTGTCAATTACTTGGTTTCTGGTGTTTTCCCTGAATATTTTTCAAAAGAACAAAAAGAAAAGATGAAAAGTGATTCAAAGCATTATTTTTTGGAAGATAATAAACTTTGGAAAACTGGGGCTGACATGGTAATTAGGAGATGTGTTGATGAAACTAAACAATCCTCCATCTTGGAATTCTGCCACTCAATGCCTGGAGGTGGCCACTTTGGACCACAAAGGACTTCTCAAAAGGTCCTAGTTCTGGATTCTTTTGGCCTTCACTCTTCAAGGACTCACACGAGTTCTGTCAATCATGTCCCACTTTCCAAAAGTTTGGCACAATTTCCAAAAGAAACGAAATGCCTCAAAATCCATTAATCTTCTGTGAGCTTTTCGATGTTTGGGGCATCGATTTCATGGGACCTTTTCCCCCTTCCAATGGATTATCCTACATTCTCCTTGCTTTTGACTATGTTTCTAGGTGGGTCGAGGCCAAACCCACTAGGAAAGATGATGCTCAAACTGTGAGTGAGTTCCTCAAAACCCATATCTTCCATCGATTCGGAACACCACGTGCTTTGATAAGTGACTTAGGAACTCATTTCTGTAATAGAACCATGGAGTCACTTTTTAAAAAGAATGGGGTTGTACATAAAACATCCACTACATATCACCCTCAAACAAATGGAATGGCTGAACTTTCTAACAGAGAAGTGAAAAGAGTGCTTGAAAGAATTGTTAAGCCCACAAGAAAAGACTGGCCCGATAGACTTGGTGAAGCACTTTGGGCCTATAGAACAGCCTATAAGACACCCATTGGGATGTCTCCATTTAGGCTAGTTTTTGGTAAAGCCTGTCATTTACCAGTTGAAATCCAACATAAGTCATTTTGGGCTGTCAAAACTTGTAATTTTGATTGTGAAAAATCTGGTGAAGAAAGATTGTTGCAGTTGACTGAATTGGAGGAGCTTCGACTCGATTCGTATGAGAACTCCATTCTATACAAAGAAAAGGAAAAGTCACTCTATGACAAGCACATTCTTCGAAAGGTATTTCATGAAGGTGAAAAGGTAATGCTCTTCAATTCTCGATTTCGACTTCACCCAGGTAAGCTCAATTCTCGTTGGGATGGACCTTTTATTATTACTAATGTTTACCCATTTGGTGCAGTGCAAGTCCAAGACCCTTCTTCAAAAAGAACATTCACGGTTAACGGACATCGGTTAAAGAATCACCATGATAGGTCTCACAATCCAGGAACCACGTCGACTTCCATCAAAACCCCATCCACTTCAATAGAACCACCACTGGATGGAGACCCGCCAAATCCAAACCAAGGGGCACCTCTTTCCCTTTAACTCTCTCTTTCCTCAATCTCTCTTCCCTCTCTTCTTCTCTCTATTTCTTCTTATTCCTCTCTCCCTCTCATTTTTTTTACAACATTCTTCCACAACCTTTTTTCTATTTTCTCTTTTGTGTGGATGTGTCATTAAAAATAAAAAAATTAAAAAAAATTAATTAAAAAAAATGAAAATTAACAAAAAAAGGGGTGTCATAATTACTCATCATCCAATATTGAAATTCTGTCCAACCATTTTGGGGAGTCAAAAGGCTTGTTTTAAACTCAAATATATTGAATTTTTATCTCAAACTTGGGTAAACAATTTTGTGTCAATAACAAACATTTTGAATGAACAATTTTTGGTGGAAAATGATTCTCCCCTACCGTGAGGAATAACATTAGCCTTCATTCCAAGGTCATCTATGGCCATCTTTTTCATTGTGTGTCTTCACCACTGATTGTGAGTCTTGAGTTTGTGGACCTTCGAGCTTAATTTCCATCTTTTGTGTGCATTAATATGATAGAGGCATTTTCTAAGCCACATGAGAATCAGAATAGCCAAATAGCCTCTCGTTACCCTTACATTGATCCTACTTTTGAAAGCCCTTTTGAGCCTATGAAAACCTTTCTTTTGATAGCCACATTACAAGCCTAATACCTTGTCCCACCCAACATCTTCATGGATTTTCATTGTACAATTTATTTAAATTTAAGTGTGGGGGGAATGGACTTCATTTTTGGGCGTACTTTCATTGATTTCCAATGTGTCATCATATGCTTGAGGGCAAGAATCCATTCAAGTGTGAGGGAGAGGTTGTAATTCTGTGAGCTTTGGGGTGTATATGTGTAATTGTCATTTGTACAAAAGTCATTGAAAAGCATTCAAAAAAATGAAAAAAAATTATATAAAAAAAATGCAAAAATTAAAAAAAAAAGAATGGGTTGTGTCTTGGGTGGGTCAAAAATCATTCATCATCAACCTTTGTTCGTGTTATAAATTAGTTCCATGTGGAGATCAAGCATGGGTTGGGAGATGACTGTGAGACTTGTTTCAAGCACAACTTTCGAAAAAAAAGCAAAAAAAAGAAAAAAAAAGAACACTTGAATCATCTTGTATTGGGTCATTATTGGAAGTCTTCCATGTTGTACATATTCCATCATCTCACCCTATTCCATTTTCTATCTCCCTCACTTTTCATTCATCACACATTCATGCCCTTGTAAATATGTGTTTCTATTTCCTTTCAAATCAAATTTCAAAAAAATGTGCATTGATTTTTCCATGTTGGTGTTTTTAACCCCTCTTTTCCTTTGGACATTATATACCTACCATCCCATAGCCACTGAAAACCCCCTTAAAAGACCTCTTGATTCTTGTACACATTATATTTGGGAATGGAAGCTGAGAGCTCTTATAAACTCTTGATTTTCACTTTTTGTTGGTGAATGAGTGAACCTCCTAAAATACATTTTTATCATCTTGAGAGGAGTAAGTTTTGAGTGACTACATTTTCCAATTCAAACCTTGAACATGAAAAAATGAATTGTTTCTGATTCATTATTGTAAACCAAATTTGTGATGGAATTCAATATGGATGAGTGGAATATTCTAAACCTCCCCTGATTGGAGAAAACAAAATTTTAATATTTGTTGGTGAGTGAAAATGATTTTGTCATGTTTTTATATTTGTTGCACATGAGGACACGCGCAAATCTAAGTGTGGGGGAGTTGATGTTATTAATATTTTCATGACTTATTATACTCCCCCTTTACTTATTTTATATGAAATGTGCATAATTTGTGTGAAATATTAATGTTTTAATATTAAGTATAATATTTGAGCATTTTTAGAAGTAGTCAAATTAAGTCAGTTTAATGTTTTAATTATAACTATCACTATACTGATCCAAATTGTGTGGTTCTTGTTTTTTAGGATTCTCCTTTCAATATACAACATTTCATTATAAGAAACCATGATCCAATTCTTCCATTTGAAGGGTCATATGGTCCTCACAAACAAGACCAAAGAATCTGTGAACAAACTGGACCAACCTTGAAGATTGATTTACTGGGATCAATACAGAAGTCCAAAAACATTAACTATCCACCATAATTCGGGGGACACTACATTTCATCTTGGATAAAAATTTCAAGGCCCAAATCCAAGTACAAGGGGCCCAAATAAATCTTTGAATTCCAGCCCACCATTCTGGCCGATAATTAAAATCAGTATAGTATGCATGACATATCTCCTGATGTAAGCATCCAAGAGAGTTGAGATTTTGCAGTGTGAAATAGGAGATATAGGCGGCCGACTTTGTTGAAGAAACCATTCGGATTTGAAGTCATCTTAATATTTAAAAACCCTTTCACATTATGGACTTCAAAAAGACTGGATTGAAATGGACAGTTTAAGTTTGTTTATTCAACCGGCCATAACTTTTTATCCTTACGTCCAAATGACTCCAAATTTTGAGAGTAGTATTCCAAAATTATTGTATACAACTTTGAAGAATGGGATATTTGAAGATTCGGCTTTCTGAATATCCAAATTGGCGATGCAAGTGGAGGGACAGATTGGGAATGCAAACAGTCCACTCCTTGGGCTATAAATACTCTCTCCTTCTCTCCTTGAGTGGGGTTGGCATTTCAGAAGAGAGGAGATCATATTGGCACGACCAAAGCTTTTCCAAAGGCTTGGGAGGACCTGTCATACTCAAGTTTTCACTTGAGATACCTTTCCTCCTCTCTTTGTTTTCACTTACTTTTGTGTTCTTCGTTTTTGTAATTTTGTAAGTCCTTTCTTTGTAATTTTGTTTTAATGCAAGTTACTTATTCAATATCTCTTATTCTCATCCACCTTCTTTAGTTTAATATTTATGTTATTAAAATAGTTTAAATTTAGTTCAATCCCCTTCCCTTCTTTTGCTTCCTCATTCAATCGAAAATCCATTTTTAATTATCATCATCGTTCGTGTGTGTGTGTCAACGTACCACTCTTTTCTAATCCCTTTATTTTTCTTCTATTCTTAATTTATCATCATAATTATTTTAACCAGAATATTAAACATCCAAATGACTGAGTAAATCTCTCATTGGGGTGAGTTATAATTCGGGGATGTTAAGTGATTGAGAGTTTTTCTCGATGAGTATTCTTTAAATTAATATTGTGTATGTTAAACTTAATATGTCATGGATTAATGATATGTTTTGTTTAACGAGTGGTTTCCATGGATTATTGGAACCATAAATACACTACCATAAATAAGTTTTGATTGAGATTAGAACCCTAAGTTAAGTTAAGGCTTGGATTAAAGCCTTCACACTTAGGAATTCCAATCAACGTCAACTTATGACATGGGTGTTAATTTAATGCAATACAAAGTAAGGCTCAAGGATATCACATGCTTAACTCCCCAATAATGAACTCACCCAAATCTTTATCAATTTGGTAAATCAAACATCATCCATAAATCATTTCAATTAAACTCTGCAAACAAACCCCCCTAATAAAAATACAATCAACTAAAAACAAACAACTATTACAAAGTATCATCGCCGAGGATTCGACCCGAGTGCTGCTATACACATTAGCAGAGCACCGGAATTTTTACCGGTCGATAGGCGACAATCGGCCGTGTGTTTCAATAACGAATTTATTTGTTGTGAGACAAGGATCATTGGGATAATGCAATGTTTGTAGTAAACTAGAACATGAGTGTTTCATGGTTATGAGTGTGGTCACTAACTATGAAACATATCCGTTAGGAATCTGGTGTTATGGTGAAGGATAATTGATAAAACTGGACAATGGAAGCATGGAACATCATAAATTCTTATAGAACTTACAACAATATGAAATGATTATGGAAAGTATTGTTATTACACCAACCTTTGTAATAATGTGATGGAATCATATAACACTGATTGATTTGGGATGAATCGAGGTGTTTTTTATGTATCTTTTATAAAGTGCCTCTCTTGGGATTTATGTATTTGTAAAAATTCCT
The DNA here is from genome assembly GCA_963277665.1 of Viscum album. Taxonomy (NCBI): domain Eukaryota; kingdom Viridiplantae; phylum Streptophyta; class Magnoliopsida; order Santalales; family Viscaceae; genus Viscum; species Viscum album. The sequence continues at coordinate 74,006,814 of OY728140.1, forward strand.
AAGTGTCTCTTTTAAAATGATTCAAGTGTTTTTAAATATTTTTTTAAAAAATTATATGTGTTCAACTTACCATTTTTTTGTTTTAAATAGCTTTAAAATGATTTAAACACTTGGCATCGACTTAGGTTTCATGCCAAGTGTTTTTCAAATCACCTGATTGAATTTTATAAAGGGATGTGTATGTAATGTTGGTTTCATTTTAAAAAGGGGTGTGTGAAGTTTTAAATGAAAATTTGTAAAATAGAGAGGGTTGATGCTCATTTTAAATGATTAAGATTGTTGGGTCATGAAGTTTCCTTGAATGCTTTAAAAAGTGAATTAGGGTTTTGTGAAAGAGTTTTTGGAACTGATTGGTTTGTTTTAAAAAGGTTGTGTTATTTTAAAATGGAATTTGTGTAAATGGTTGGTTTTTTAATGGGATTTCAACTGTGATTTCATAAATAGTTTTCAAAGGACATCTGAAATGTAGTTTTTCCATAATATTTTAAGTTTAGATTTTTATAGAATTAGGAAAACCATTACATTATATAGGGAATATAAGTAGATCGATAATAACTGTAATACCCCAAGTTTCCACGGTACGCTTCTCTTTGAATAATACAGTAGCGTGTGTTGTACGCAACTTCGAGTTTTAACACACACCACAACCAATCAAACTAGCCGTTATGAATAGTAATACCCACTTTTTAAAATTTTATAAATTTTATCTTTCAAAATGGACTTCATTTTTGGATTTGGAATATCGAATTTATCCTAGGGTGAAATTTTGGAACTTTTCGGATAACTTTTATATTTTGATGAATAGTGAAAATTACTAAATTCTAGTTAAAAACAAATTTTTTAATCAAAATAATTAATAGTGATAAATTATAATATTGAGTGGTTTTAAAGTATAATTAGAATATAATTTTACCATTTTATCCAATGGTGGTCATTAGAATTAATTTCACTTTGAAATTGGACATAAACAATTGTCAATCTTTTGATTGATATTGTTTCTTAAAAACACGCTATTTGTTTTGACAACGAGAATTAATTATAAAATTAATTAATGAAACTTATATGTTTGTAATTTTGTAAAATAGACACCATTTTTGAATTCATAATATCAATTATATCTTAGGGTGAAGTTTTGGTATTTTTCTGAAAAACTTCAATTTTTGATGAATAGTGAAACCACTAAGTGGTAGTTTAAAAACTAATTTTTCATGTAAATGAAACATTACCACTTCTGTGATTTTATTTTCAAAAATCCGACATACATGGTTGTCATTAGGAATTAAAATGTGATTCAATGGGATTAAAATAATTTTTTGGTAAATAGTAACTTTTAAGCTTTATTAATCGCGATTAAAGGTAATTAGTGAAATTTAAGGTAAAAATGATATTATAAAAATATGAAAATATCTTAACACTTGTCCTACCCTTATTGGATGAGTCATGTCCGACCAAGAAAATCAATGGGTCAACTTGGGGACCCCATGGAGCCACTTGGGTAAGAAAATGACATTAATAACTTTTTATTTAAAGTAAAAATAAAATTGTCACAAACATGTGTTGTTTTACTAAAACAATTATTACATGGGGTTATATAAGTTAACTTTTCAACTATAAATATTCATTGGAAAGATAAAAATATTTTCTACATCATTATATTTTTTATATAATTTTTAGACATTAAAAAAATTAAAAATTTTATGACACCATGATGATGCAGCGATTACCTCATTAATTAATGATTTAAATAAAATGAAAAGATAATGTAAAATATAAGACTTAAACTTGTCAAAAATCTATTTTATGGGTATAGTTCGAACTCTTATCACCTTATCCTAGAAATATATAATTTTGGGACCTTTGAAATCCGAAAATCACTTCATAATAATGTAACATTTCATTACTTTCCAAGAGTGCCCCTCCTCTCCTCTTATAAAAGGCCCCCACCACTACCACCTTATTCACACCTTAAATCCATTTGTCTCATCCAAACTCTGCCCAAATACTCTCTCAACTTCCCTCTATTACTCCTAGAATCCTCACTTTGGGCATAAGTCTTTCCAATGAAACCTTTGGCTCAAATCAAAAAGAGTTACCTGATTTTAAGGTAATGTCTTCTCTTATGTTCTTTGTTTTATTTTGCTTCTACAACCCCTTAAACTCTTTTTATTCCTTTATTTTGTAAAACCACAAGTATATTAAATATACTAGGATGTTTTTATGAGAATTATTTTATTTAAAATTACACACACCTTTGTCTAATGGTTAAATAACATATTGTTTCTGTGGGTGGAGAATTACTGCCTCATGAAACGATGATTGTTCAATATTCTTTTAACACCTCTCATGGTGGACATTAAGATGTCACTATATTTATATATGATATATATTATATTTATGTTTTCCTTATGCTTCTGTATTTTTCATTTATGGCATACCTTTATGATTTCCATTATGGGTAAACGCGATAATTTCATTTTAGGAAGTGCGGACTACTGCCCCCTCAAAGTGATTTGAATCGTTAATGCCATATGTGGGACGTATAAAGGATAGTGTAAATGATATTATATATGATATTATACTTTAATTATAATACACCTTTATATCATTATGATCTCATTCCATTAAATATGAAACAGAAATGAAAGTAGCGTTCATGCGTACGTACGGCTTACCGTCTCCATGAACGGTGCATTTCATTTCTTACCTCTAAATGTTATGTAATATTATAAATGCATATATATACTGGATATATATGATATATATGATATCTAAATCATGAATATAATTCTGTATATAATGTATATTTTACCACATGAACAACTTGTAATTATAAGAAGTTTATTTTTAACTCAAGTACCAAAGATCGACAAAACGACCGATATTAACTTAAATAATTACATAATGTTCATAACATGGTAATAAGTGATATAAAAGGAATAATGAACTTGAAAAAGGTTCTTAATCATGTAGAAATTAACTCTAGTTTATTATTCAGGAGGTTAAAGAATGATCGAGTCAAGTCGGACACGAGGTAAGGGAACTTCTTAACCCAATTTCTGTTCTTTGGTTTAATCTCCTACTTTCAAATTATGTCATGATATTATTATGTACTATCTTGTATTTATACTTTATTTATGTGTACTTATAGTGAATACACATAATAGATCTATTTTATTTAAAAAATGATCTTTGTAAGGGACTTCGTCTCAATCTTCTTTCATTGAGGCATATTTTGTTTTGATACAAGACTTTCTTTTATACGGTGTATAAACCCCTTTGACTTTTACGTTTATTCAAAAGGAATATTTTTATATGAATCATTTTACAAAATGACAAAAAGGAATGTTTTTTTTGTCGTACGTATGCGGCGACAACGACTTCTCCGCCGCCGTGACCATTATTTGAGTTTCGGCTTCCTCTACAAGCCATAACTTTTTTTAAATGAAAAATAAATACCAAGTTTTAATTTTCTTTTATTTTGGTATTGAAAATGATTTTGATAATGTTTTTATTATATCAATGTGTTGTATTGATATCTTGTGATTGAAATATGGAAATGTTATGTTTCCTTTATGCATCTTTTATGTGATACGATTATGTTATGGTTTATGATATGTTTAAACCTTTTCATATAAGGAATGAATTGGACTTAATAAGTGACGGGTGGATACCGTTATAGCTCCTCGATTCATCGGTAGGTCTCATGAGACAAACTAGTGTCTTGTCACGAGGCCTTGACAAAATATTATTTGTAGTCTTGGCACGAGGCCTTGGCTACGTGGTTATGATAGTCTGGCATTATGAATTCCATCATTATGAAAGTGGTTATTGATATTGCATGTGATTATTCGACTAGTAGAATATCCATGTGAATAAGTAAATGGAATTATTTCATTTTATTTTTTCCATATTCTGCTGAAGTTCAAGTTTAAAAGGCTTTTTTTAGTTATACATTGCCTTAAATGTTTATGTTTATTTATGAAAGTTTTCGCCGTATTGTTATCCTTACTGAGCATCTGAGATCACCTCTTTAAATGTTTTAATTTTTCCAGGATGTGATGAAGTATATTATGAATGACCTACAGGGATAGTATGAGGGGATATAAAGACATGATGTTTTTTTGTTTTTTTTTTACTTTATGATGTAATGTAAGACTTATGAATGTATCTAGTGTTTCCAAGGCTATTAAACTAATCGGTCTTTCGAGACTTGATCTTTTGTGATCATATCAATGTTACGCAATAATGCACCGACTTTGGGTAACTGGGTTCGGGGTGTTACAATAACACCATGGCAAGGGTAAATGTATTTCAATAATTAGAAGGATTATATTTTAGTTAGATTTTCTCGCATGTTGTAAAGCGTATAATAATTTATATGGTTCCCATTGAAGGTTTATTTTTAGAATAAATGGATGTCATGATTATATTCCTTCATGGTGATTCAGATGAAGAGATATGCATAGATCAACTGGAAGGTTTTATGCTAAATAGAATAAAAGGTTCAGTTCCAATATCAAATAGAGTTTTAATGGGATTAAGTAGACACCAAGAAAGTGTAACTGGAATTTCAATGCTTTCATGATAGAATTAATGTTCATGCGGTGTAATATAAATAATTGCTACTATATGAAGGTGTGTTATGATGGGAGTTTTTTCATTTTACTTCTTTATGTGGAAGGATTTATCTTAGTTGGACCAATGAAGGAAAGACTGGAAGAGTTGAAGATTTATTTATCTAGAAGATCCCAAATGAAGGACCTTGGTTCTGGAAAATGGATATTGGGGATAAATATTGAAGGAGGCTTAAAGTCTATAATTTTTTTTAGCCTTGGTTAATTTTTTTTATCAACATTTTGTGTATTTATTTTGTTAAATATTAATATTACTAAATCAAATAGGATGGATATGAATAAATAATGGATGAATTTCAATCGTCGGACAAAATAGTATGAATATGGAGTGAAATAGTTCATCAAGTTTGAAAAATATCATGTATATGACTCTTCTCAAATCCTTTGTCCATGTTTATGCTATTTTTATTCAAGAAAAATTAGTTTAGAGGAGTTGGAAGAACACTTGATCTGTCACAGAATAGATCAATGTTATAAATGTTGGAATAAACACGGGGGGAAAGTGAATGTAGTTAGTGCCTGGGATAACACTGCGTTTTATGGATCATCTGATATAATTACAAGTGTGGACAATGACGAAGACTGTATCGAGGATGTCATTACAGATGTGAATGACGATGAAGATCATATTGAGGAAATGACAAGGATAGTTGAAGGTGAACTTCATGATTTTCCAAAATTGTTTGAGTAGTTAAAGAGTTGTGAAAAGATGTTATTGTATGGTGGTTACACTAAATATATAGCATTGTCAGTTGTACTGAAGCTGTATAATTTGAAAGTAGACAACTGATGGAGTGACACCGATTTTACAAAATTACTTGCTATCTTGAATGACATGCTCCTAGAAGATAATGAGCTCCCAAGTCGAACATACAACATCAAATGAATACTATGCTCGATGGGTATGATCTCTAAAATAATACATGCCTACCTGAATGACTGTATACTGTTTTGCAAGGATCACAAATCACTTAGAGAATTCCCAAAGTGTGGTGATTCTCAATACAAGAAAGATGAAATGAAAGAGCAAAAGAGAAACTCAAAACCATCTAAAGGATCGACCAACCGATCCAAAGATCTATTGAAAGAACCATTACCCCACCCATTCTATATCTACATTTACTATCATTAAAGGTTCATGTGGATACAAAGTTACAAGATGGTCATAATTACATAGTTGATTTTGAATAAAATATGTATGGAGAGAAAGATCAATACTTCATTGGTGTTTAGAGTATAAGTGAAATCCTCAACTATGAATGGCTAGGAGGCTCAGTTGTAAATGTATACATGAGATATGTTTTCATGATTTGATTTTCCAAAAGATCATATACCATGTTAATTATGACTAAAGACATTTCATATTTTTGGCTGGCGTATATATGAAAACCAATTGAAGGGATTTCCCCATGAAAGAAAATTTGGACTTGTTAGTCCTCACATCTCCTCTACAGAGCAAACAAAAATAGATACCAATAAAACAAATGAAATAGTGGAATGTTTGATCAAGTTGTTTGAAAGAATAATTTTAGATAACATACTCTATTTAATACCAACGATACATGGGTAAAACCCTAAAATTTAATAATATAAAATATATTTTCATTTCTTTCATTACTTATTCATTTTTGTGTTTTTAGGTAGCATTGGATGCTCATTATGGTAAATTTGGATACTCTAAAGATTTGTTTCCTGGATTCAATGCATGAATATCCAATAAACTGTCCACAAATGACGGTGTTTGTCAATTTGTAATACACTACTTCCAAAATTTTAGAACTAAACATCAAGTTATATAATTTATATTATATTTTAATGAGGATTATGTTATGATAGGGAGATGCATAAATATCATAAAAAATAAGGAATGAGGTCAGGGGATAAGCACATGGACCAAGATAAGTACTACAAACAGACAAGTATCAGGCTATATATAATAAGATTTCATTATCCAAACACATATCAAAAACAAATTACTTATTCTCCTCGATGTTTCTATAGTGTTTGAAACATACCAATGGAAAAGATTATGGTTATTATGTTTGTAAATTTATGAGAGAGATCATATTCCATGAACAAACTAGCATCCCTAAAGAGGTATTTTCGAAGATAATTACTATTTAATTTAAAATATTTATTAATCTTTTGTGTATTTATATTTTTCCAGTACTAATATAAATGTCGAAAAGACTCATATTCACAAGATGATATAGATTTTATTAGAAATAAATGGGTAGCATACCTGATAGAAGAATGTACACAAATAGCATGAAGATGTGACTTCCATAGATGTAGTGGATTGTTTTGTATTTATGTTTAATTTACTTCTTTTTAGTATTACTCACATAAGAATTTTTTTCCTATATAGGTGGATTCCTTTATTTGAGTCAGATTGGTTTGTTTGAAACTGATCATGCTCATGAGAGATTGGACTTTGAGGCTGCAACTCAGAATTCAATGAGAAGGTAAAGTTTTTTTTAATATACTATGTTTTTCCTCATAATATCATCAATTATCCACTACATTAACATAATCTAAATTAAATGTTTAACTACTCATGCAGGTAATGTCTTCCATAGAATTATTCTCCCTCAAAACCTTATCACCCCTGCATTGTCGACATTTATCACTTTCCTTCAAAGGCAGTGGAGGGAACTTGAAGAAAAGTGATAAATGTCGACAATACAATGTTTTCATTTCGACAAAGAAAGCAAATAGAAATCATGGTAATGAATGATGTGGTCGGTATGAATCAAAGTTTTTCTTTTTATGCAATTAACTAATTTTTTCATCATTTTATCTACTATTTGTAAGTTAATTTCCTTATCATTTTTATGTAATACTTATTTAGTTTTTTATGCTTATGTTATCCTTATATGATCATTGATATCTCCCTTGTTTACACTTATTGAGCATCTATGATCACCCTTTCTTATGTTTCATATCCTTAGGTTATTAAGAATGGTTTTATAAATGATATTTCTAAGAAGGTTTCTAGTAAAGAATAACTTAATGAGAGACTCTTATGAACTTGTTCTTTATGTTTCCATGTTTCTAAAATCACTAGACCTAAACTATTATGGCATGGATTGTTATGTTATTTAAGTAATATTAATCTACTAAGATGTGATATCTATATATGAAATTTTTGGGTCAATATAGTTAGTATCTGAGCAATTTACCTACTCAAAACTGAGCCGAAAGAATAAGTGACCAGCATCACTCAAGGTGTCTCTTTTTATTTAAAATTTACATTACTTTTAGTAAAAAGAACAAGTGATATACTGAAAACTAAGAAAATTCATTTGTATTGTTTTGATACTTTATAAAAATGATCCATAATTCATTTTTGATGTGTAGGAATCAACCACACCTCAATCTGATGCACGATGTGTCTAGTGTGACTTTAAGTGTGTATTTTTATATTAAATTGACATTAAATTCAAAAAAAAACATACTGAAAACTGAGAAAATGCATTCATATTGTTTTAATACTTTAGGAAAATTATACATGATTCATTTGTGACATGTAGGAATCAACCACACCTCAATCTGATGCATGGTGTGACCGGTATGACTAAAAGTGTCGGTTATCAGTTTAAAATTGTAATTTTAGTTCAAAACGTGTCACTCACTAAAACCCAAGAAAATGTGCTCTGATTTTATTCATAATTTAGGATAGGGATTCATAAGTCATTTGTGATGTGCATGAAGAATTATTATGTCAAACCAACACACAATGTGACCAGTATGACTCAAAATGTGTGTTTCCAGTTTGGAATGACATTTTAGTAAAAAAACACAACTGACATACTGAAAAATGATAAAACACATTCCGATTGTTTTTATAATTTAGTAAAAAGATCTATAAGTTATTTTTTATGTGTAGGAATTATCTTCACCTCAATATGATGCACGGTGTGGATGGTATAAATCAAATTGTCGATTTTTATTTAAAATTGACATTAATTTAAATAAAAACAACAAGTGACATACTAAAAACCAATAAAATGCATTTGGATTTTTTATATATTTTAAGATAACAATACATGAGTGAATTTTGATGTTTATGAGTCAACAACACCTCAATACGATGCACGGTGTGACCGATATGACTCAAATTGTCTCTTTTTATTTAAAATTAACATCAATTTAAGTAAAAACAATAAGTGACATACTGAAAACTGATAAAACACATTCAGATTTTTTTTTATATTTTAGGAAAACAATCCATGAGTCATTTGTGACATGTAGAAGCTAGTCGCACCTCAATGTGATACACAGTGTGGCCGGTATGACTCCAAGTGTGTCTTTTTATTTAAAATTGACATTAATTTAAGTAAAAAACAAAAAAGTGACATACTGAAAACTAAGAAAACACATTCAGATTGTTTTTATATTTTAGAAAAATGATCCATGAGTCATTTTTTATGTGTAGGAGTCAAATTCACCTCAATATGATGCACAATGTGGCCGGTATGACTCAAAGTGTCCCTTTTTATTTAAAATTGACACTAATTTAAGTAAAAACAACAAGTGACATACTGAAAACTGAGTAAACGCATTCAGATTATTTTGATACCTTAGTAAAACTATCCATGAGTCATTTTTGACGTGTAAGAGTCAACCACACCTTAATCTGATGCACGGTGTGACCGGTATGACTAAAAGTGTCCGTTATCAGTTTAAAATTGACATTTTAGTTCAAAACATAGCACTCACTGAAAACCAAGAAAACGCGCTCTGATTGTCTTAATAATTTAGGACAATGATTCATAAGTCATTTTTGATGTGTATAAAGTAGTCTCATGTAAAACCGACACACGATGCGATCAATATAACTCATAATGCCTGTTTCCAGTTTCAAATGACATTTTAGTAAAAAAAACACAACTGGCGTATTGAAAACCGAGCAAACATATTCAGATTAGTTTGATACTCTTAGAAAAATATTTATAAGTCGTTTTTGGTGTTTATGAATCAGTCACACCTCAATATGATGCACAGTGTGGATGGTATAACTCAAAGTGTCACTCTTTTATTTAAAATTGATATCAATTTAAGTAAAAACAACAAGTGACATACTGAAAACTGAGAAAACGTATTCAGATTGTTTTGATATTTTAGAACAATGATCTATTAGTTATTTGCGACATGTAGGAATCAGACACACCTCAATACAATGCATGGTGTGACCGGTATAACTCAAAGTGTCTTTTTTTATTTAAAATTGACATTAATTTAAGTAAAAAAACAAGTGACATACTGAAAACCAAGAAAACGCATTCAGATTGTTTTGATATTTTAGGAAAATGATCTATTAGTCATTTTTGATGTGTAGGAATCAGATGCACCTCAATATGACGCACAATGTGACCGATATAACTCAAAGTGTCTCTTTTTATTTAAAATTGACATTAATTTAAATAAAAACAACAAGTGACATACTAAAAACTGATAAAATGCATTCAGATTATTTTTATACTTTAGGAAAACGATCCATGAGTTATTTTTGGCGTGTAGAAGTCAACCACACCTCAATCCGACACACGATGCAATCAATATGATGAAAAGTGTCTGTTATCAGTTTAAAATTGACATTTTAGTTCAAAACATGTCACTCACTGAAAACCAAGAAAACATGCTCCGGTTGTCATGATAATTTAGGACAACGATTTATAAGTCATTTGTGGCGTGAATGGAGTCTCACGTCAAACCGACACACGACGTGACCAATATGACTCATAATGCGTGTTTCCATTTTGAAATGACATTTATGTAAAAAACACAACTAACATACTAAAAACCAAGCAAACACATTCATATTGTTTTGATACTCTAGGACAATGATCCATTGGTAATTTTTGATAGGTAGGAATCAACTACACCTCAATTTGATGCACGGTGTGACCGTTATAACTTCAAATGTGTCATTATTTAAAATTGATATTAATTTTAGTTAAAAACAAGTGACATACTCAAAACCAAACAAACATATTCAGATTGTTTTGATATTTTAGGACAATGATCCATAACTCATTTGCGATGTGTAGGAATCAACCCCACCTCAATAGGACGCACGGTGTGACCGGTATAACTCCAAATGTGTCATTTTTATTAAATATTGACATTTTATTAATGCATTCTTTCATATTAATGTTATTTTATTTCTTTATAATATTACTAACATGATATTTTTTTCTTATATAGGCGGAATCTTTTGCTCGGGTTGAGATGATTTGTCTGGAAACTGATACCATGGGCGAAAATTTTTGAGAGGGGATCACAAGCGTCAAAAGATGAAATATTAATGTTTTAGAATGTTTGTTGGATAATTGTAAATGTAATTATATAAAACATTTTGTTTGAAATGTAAATAATAGTGTTTTTTTGTATATACCATGGGTGTACATTTTTGTATTCATAATGTCAATTAAATATATATAGTATTGTTTGAGATTACAGGTTGTATATAGCATTTGGAATTGCAGGTTTTTGCTTTTGGGTGTGTTGTTATATTAACAGCACACTGCAAGCGGCTAGACCTTTATCACCGCTATTTAAAGGGCTGATAAAGGGGACCCCCCTTTATCATCGCTGTTATCAGCGCTGTGATTAACATCACTTTTTTAGCGCTGTAATTAACAACGCTGTTAAAAGTCGATTTGTGTGCTGTTAAAGGGCATATGTGTAGTTGTGATTTTTGATACGTTTAGATTTGTTTAAGTGAGTAGAGTTATTTTCAACACCATTGTTAACCTTTGGATTAATTTGAGACACCATTTTCATTGCTTCATAATCCCCCCCAACGTTGTTTGACTTGTTTCCTCTCATCAAAATTGTGCACGACATCCCATCAAATTGGGGATAGTTTTTTTATGTAACATTTCTCCACAAACATGTTCAAGCATTTCATATAAACCAACAAGGAAAACTTGCACCTTTAGTTGTTCAATTGACTTTTGATAGGCGACAACATCAGTTGGGTCTTTCATAACAACCTCACCTCGATGATCTATCTCCTGAAATGTTTCAATTATCTCATCATGGTAGTTTATAAGAGACTTCCCTTATTGCTGGTGGGGAAAGCCTTTCGATTCTAGGTGAAACCCGCAACTCACCACCTCCGCCATAAAATGCCTTTAATGTGCACTCTAAATCCGAGAAGGCACTAGTAAACAAATATCACTTCATAATATATGGGTTCATGGATGTCATAAACCATATTTCAATATAACACCATTTGTATTCATATACAAATTCAAGTGTGGGAGCTTTGTTTCGCCTATGATTGAGGAGAGTTTATCCCTTACAACAATATGTATATCCATTAATTGAGACCACGGTGCGTAATTTGATTCATCAAGAGTAATTTCAATATTAAAAACACTTTAAGATTGAATAGTTATATGAACCAATTCGAAACCAAATGATTCATCATCTTTTACTTATATTTTAAAAGATCAATGTAATTGAATAAGGTGACTATGATATAAAGTCGGAACATGCATTGTATTATCATAATAATTTCGTGATACGAGTGTTATATATACAGAGAGAGTAAAACTCATTTGAGCTTAATAAATATATACAACAAGTCATTTTTCATAACCAAGTAATATTAATATTAATTCTCATTCTAATTCTAAATATTTACATTAATTGATCCAGTCACAAACACCTAGTTTATACGAGTCTTTTATGCCAACAAGCAATCCAATTGATAAGCATAATTGAAAATATTGAAAATCTAAAGCAAAATATAAAACATTTTCCTTTAAAATTACGAAAATGTTGCTCTAATTTGAAGGTTTTTTTCTTTGAATAAAAACTCCTTCAAATCCATAGAATTCATGTTTTACCGTCTTCTCCTCGTAGAAATAAGGATAACAACGGGTCAGGTTCTCATGAAATTTAGGATGCCAGAACCTGAACCCTTTTTTTCCGCAAAACCTCAATCCTAACTGCAACCTGTTTGTTTTTTAAATTCAATATCACAACCCTACACTATTATATTTGTAACTATACATTTAACTACCTTAACCCTTTTGATAACCCAATTAGTAATTCAAATATTTAAATTTTATTTATAAATATAGAATAACCGTATCAAATAAATAAATAAACACATTTTGTAGTTTTGTCCTCGTTTAATAACATGCATTTAATGAACTAATATTAATAAATTTATGTGAATTCAAATTCAAATCTTATTTATAAATATAATATGTACGAGATTCAAAATAAATTAATAAGTTTTTTTAATTTTAATGTCATTTGAAGATATATTATAGATTAATTAAAAATAATTTGAATAATTGGATTCAGGTTGGTATCTTAATTGTACTACCCTCATCTTACCAATTTATTAATCGGGTTTTCAATTTGTTACTATAACACTATAAATACTTGACTAATCACCACCCTAACCCTATTTAATCACATATTATAAACATATCGAGTCTAGAATAAATATATTTTTTAAATTAAACGATTCACAATGTTTTTGGCGGAAACTGTTGGTCCTTCATTTGGCTCGACGATCTCACTTTCCCGCGAGTGAAGCCCCCCTTACCCTTTCCGCGGTTCTGTGAATATAGAGTGGAGGCTCTGTGTAGCCCGAATGGATTCGAGGGAGCCTGAAGTGTTCTGCACCACCGAAACTGAGGAAGGCACCGAGGCTCCTCGAAAGAAACGGTTCAGGCGCGTTAGTTTCGCCGAAAGCACTTCGGTTCACGTTTTTGACAGAGATGAAGACTGCGAAACCCCTCCATCCGATATCCTTCCATTGCAACAATCAGAAAGCGCCGTGTTAGGGTTTGGAAAGGATTCCGCCAACATTGAAAACCCCAAGGAAAGGTTAGCTCAGGACGAATTAGAAGGTGACGATGAAGATGGGAGTGATGACAACGACGACAGTCAGGGGGAAGAGTCTCTGCGTCCTAGGCTGTCTCCTTCTCCTGGAAGCCCTATTAGCTCGGCCACCCCCAACGATGGCAAGATCCTCTAAGTTTTTCATCTTCTTTCACCCGCCTATTTATATGTGAATTTTCTTAATTGTTTAATTTTCACTGTTCAGTTTCGAATTTGTTGATAATAAAAACTGAAATGATGTTTGGGTTTCTTTAATATAAAAATTTGTTTTTCAATAAACTCAAATACGCGCACACACAACGGATTAGGTTGACACTTGTGAAAAATTATTAATTTGCTTGAACTATTTTCGTTTTTTTAATGCTATGATAAGGATTAACATGTTTCGCCTAGACCCAGGTAAAAGAATAATGATGTCATATATCATACAATATTAGATACAAGCCCACATAAAACTAGAATGAATGTTTTAGAGATAAAGATTGAGGTCCATAGCATGTTAGTATTTCAGGTGGTAGGGTTGAAAATTTTAAATTTTAGCGATTTCTTCTTGCGAGGTAGAGTGCTTAATTTATAGATGAGAAAAGAAATACAGCAGATAACCCACATCGATGTGGGATACGAATATTAAAAATATCCAATACTCTAATACTTTCAACACTCCCCCTCAAGTTGAGACAAATATATTTATCATGCCCAACTTGTTACACAAAAAATTGGACACGCGGTAGAATGTGATCTTATTCTTTTCAAAGGTTTCTTGAACGAAATGACAATCAACTTCAATATGCTTTGTCCGCTCATGAAAGACTAGATTTGTGGCAATCTTGATAACAACTTGATTGTCACACCAGATATGTGTCAGTTTCTTGGCAGTATACCCAATTCTTCGAAGAATTTGTTGTGCCCAAATAATCTCTGCAGTCACATATGCCATGACACGATACTCTGACTCTGCACTTGATTGGGAGATAAACGTCTGCTTCTTGCTTCGTCCTAAGATCAAATTTCCTCAAACAAATACTGCAAAACCAGACGTAGATCTTCTAGAAAAGAGACATCCAACACAATCTGCATCACAAAATGCCTCAATATCTATATGCTCATGATCAAAATATAGAAGATCTAAATTTGGTTCCTTTTTCACATATCTAACAATGCGAAAAACAACCTCCCACTGCGTTTTTGTTGGAGATTTCATAAACTGATCCACTTTGCTAATTGCACAAACAATATCATATCGAGTCATCGTCAAGTAGTTAAACTTCCCAACAAGTCGATTATATTTGTTTGGTGATGAAAACATCCCACTGTCATTATGAAGTGACATTTCTCCAGGTTCGAGGGGTGTGTCAATTGAGTCAGCTCGAGTCATGTCAGTCTCCTGCAGTAGATCAATAACATACTTTATCTGAGATAAAAAATTTTATTTGTTGCATATGGACACCTCAATTCCCAAGAAATATCGTAGTGGACCCAAATCTTTTGTTGGAAAATTTTGATGAAGAAAATACTTGAGTTGACCAATGCCAACAACATCATTGCCAGTAATAACAGTATCATCCACATAGACCACCAAAAGAATGATTCCTGTTGAAGATTGATGACAAAAAACAGAAGAATCCTTTATGCTTTGACACATGCCAAAACTAAGCATAACGGTGCAAAAACGGCCGAACCAAGCACGCAGTGACTGCTTGAGTCCATACAACGATCAGTGAAGATGGCAAACCTTGGAGAACTCCCTTTGAGCAACAAACTCGGGTGGTTGCTTCATATAAACTTCTTCATTAAGAAAACCACGAAGAAAAACATTTTAAATGCCAGTGAGAGGAGACAACAAGAGAGACAAGTAGGCGAACCAAGACCATTTTTGCCACTAGAGAGAAGATGTCAAAATAATCAACTCCATATGTCGTATAACTTTTGGCAAAAAGACGGGCCTTGAAACGATTAAGAGAGTCATCGGTGTTGACGCGTAATGTATATATCCATTTGCAATCGACCATCTTCTAACCCGAAGGAAAAAGGACAAGATCCCAAGTATGGTTTGCATCCAGAGCCTGAAGTTCTTCCTGCATAGCCTATAACCAATCGGGATGAGATATGACATCAACAACAGTGTGCGGTGTCGAGTGAGCAACCAATGTCTGAATAACTTGTGAGGTAGCCGCAAATAATCTTTGACAAGACTGACAGGAGCGTGAGCCTTTGCGAAGCGCAATAGACAACTCTGGTGATAGAGGATCAGGAGCAAGTGAGTCATCATGTGTGGTAGCAACATCAAGTGTTGGGGTGACAGGTGTGCTCGGTCGGTGAGTATATACCTGACAAAATCGTGATCCAACAGCATAACACACACATCAAACTTTGTAATCGAGGGACGAATATCTCAAACATAACACACACAACCAAAAATGCGCAGGGGCAGGGAATGGGGGGATGTCGTTGGAAATAAAGAATGGAAGAGTGTCTCCCCCTGAAGAACAGATGGGGAAAGCCTGTTGATAAGATAGGTGGTTGTGAGAATGAAATCGCCTAAAAAAACAGCTGGAAATTTGTTCTGAAATAAAAGTGCACGAACAACTTCTAACAGATGACGATTCTTTCGTTCAACAACACTGTTTTGTTGAGGTGTGTCAGGACAAGAGCCTGATAGATAATGCCATGGTCATTTAGAAAAGACTGGAACGTTCTAGATAAATATTCACGACCATTGTCAGAACAGAAACAACGGTGTTTAGCGGAAAACTGGGTGGTGATTTCTTGATAATTGAAGAGAAACACGGTAAAGATTTCAGAATGATTTTTCAACAAATAGACCCAACTCATCCGTGAAAAATTGTCGATCAAAGTAACAAAATATCGATAACCTAGTTTAGATGGACTAGGACTGAGCTCTCAGATATCAGAATGAACTAAATGAAAAGGAGTGGATGCATGAGGGATCGCTTGGGGAACATAGGTTACCCGGTGATGCTTTACGTAGCAACAAGACTCACATTCAAAAGGAAGAAGATGGCCCAACTCCGGGGAAAGTTTTTTTGAAGAATGGGGGCTGGTGGATGACCAAAGTGACAGTAAAGTTGGAGGACATGATCAGAGGCGGCATGACAGTAAAGTTGTAAGCACATACACACCACCCTAAAGACGTCCACTACACTACCAAACACCCGAGCTGTCAAAGGCTCCTGAAATATAACCGAAGCTAGTGAGAAGATGACCTTACACTGTAAGTCAACTGTAAGTTTACCAATAGATTGTAAATTAATGGGACAACTGAAAACAAAGACAACAACGGATAGTGTCAAGACAGGCGTAATCGTATAACTCCCGTAACCAGCAATCTGAACTGTCTGAACATTGACCACGGTAATATTACCTTCAGTCGAGGTCGATTTTTAGGACCGAAGAATACCTGCATCCCCAGTGATGTGCTCTGAGGCACTAGAGTCAAAAACTCGATAGATGGATCGTTGGGATAGACACACTACTGGAGTATCGCCATGAACAACAGTTGCGCTCGATGATGCCATAGATTGTATGCTGAAAATGCACGTCGACAAGGTGTTGAAGGTGCACAGTTGATAGAGTGCTGAAGATGCACGTTACGTAAGGACAAGGTGCTGAAAGTGCGCAGTGGGTAGAAAGTATGCGCTGAAAGTGCACAAGACAGAGCATCCAGGTATCAATTAGGTCATAAAAGGAGTATCATGGATAGCGGTGGAGCGAGCCTCTGTAGTTTGGGGCGTCGCATAGGGAGAAGGGAGAAGCGTTGGGTTGGTGGGGTTGGCGCACAGGGAGGGGCGATCACACATGGAGAGGCGACGAGTTAGGGGTTGTGTTTCACAAAGAGGGGCGACGGGGAGGGGTGCGGTCGCACAGGGAGGGGCGACAGGGAGGGGTGCAGTTGCACATGGAGGGGCGACAGGAAGGGAAGCCGTCGGGCAGGGGCTCGGGGCAGGAGGGAGCCGTCGCGTTGGAGGTGCCGTCGCACGGGAGGGGGGACAGGAAGGGTGGCTCTCGCGCAAGTGCTCGG
Source organism: Viscum album (assembly GCA_963277665.1). Lineage (NCBI taxonomy): Eukaryota > Viridiplantae > Streptophyta > Magnoliopsida > Santalales > Viscaceae > Viscum > Viscum album. The sequence continues at coordinate 74,024,361 of OY728140.1, forward strand.
GGCAGAAGGGAGACGTCGTGTAGGGAGGGGATGTCGCATAGGAGGTGCAGATGTGTACGGGGCGAAAGGGGCTGTCATGCAGGGGGGGAGGAGCCGTCGTGCCGGAAGTTGTCCTGCAGGGAGGGGCGACGCGCGAAGAGGGCATTGCATAGGAGAAGAGCAAACGAGTATGGAGCCGTTGCGCAAGGAGGAGCGGCATGTTAGGGCTACGTCGCATAGTAGGAGCGGTGCCTTAACCTATGCCGTTGATACCATATTAGAATGGAAACCTGTAGGGTAGGGTGCTTAATTTATAAATGAAAAAAGAAATACAATAGATAACTCACACCCATGTGGGATATGAATATTAAAAATATCCAATACTCTAATATTCTTAACAAGTCATATAAAAATCTATGTTTTATGACCTCATTTGAGTGGCATGGAATATGCTATCTAGTTTTAAATTTTTGTGGGCGTGTTGTGTTAAATGATGCACTCACTTAAGAGACTGGATTGGGGATTCCACACTATCACTTTTTTTTGGGTCTTTCGATAGTTCATGTTCTGCTTGAACTTCACAATGAATAATCTTTCCTGTAGTTCAATGAGTTGTGATTGACCGACAATATTCCAATGGTTCACAACTATTGTATTGAGTCTGGTAAATGGTTCTGCCAAGGAGCTCCACTAGTTCGGCAAGTCTCATGTTCTCATTGAAAACCTGGCGGATCCTTTCCAAGAATGTGACAAAGGGAGTGCGGTCCTCCATCAAAATCTCTACCTCACCTTCTTTGAGGTCGATATCTTTGTTCTCCATCATGGAGGGACATGCACCGTGTATAACCATGTCTTTTAATCAGAGGGTGGAGGCTGTGCTTCAGCAGGGAATGAGTCTTCCATGGGTCCTCCACTTCCATTCAGTTGCTTACCTTCTGTTCATCAAGTTTAATTCTAGAACTTTTGGTGAACTGGTTCTCATCCAATGTTGGCGAGTGTCGCAACATCTGGGAGAGGGGAAGATCTAGAGTGTTCCATTCCCCGAGACAATTCAAACTTTGAAGTTTAGGTATTTAGATTTAGAAGATTGGGGTTTTGGATTTTTAGATTTTAAGATTTAAGATTTTAGTTTTGAATAATTATTTTTTAGGTTAAGGGTTTATGATTTAAAATTTTAAGTTTTTAGTTGTTTTAACCTCGGTTGATAATTGAAAATGGAAATACAATTTTGAAAATATCATTTAGTTTTCGAGTTTTTAATAACTGAGGGACAATGGTTTGATTTTCTTCTCTCTAAAAGGGAATCCCTAGGTGTGGATTTTTCGAAGCCTCCACACAAAGAAACCCCCCTCCCCACGAAGAGGTCACTCCAGAGAGAGCCCCAATCGGGAAGGAGCTGTTGCCAGTCGAGATGACAGAGCGTCCAGGAGGGTGACATCCCTTTCGGCGATGGTTCGACACAGCAATCCGTCAACACAGGTGGGTCGCGCCTCATTTTGCCCACCCAGTCAGGATCGGGTGACCCAGCAAGACGAGCGGGGTCGGGGGAAGGAGAAATTCGCCTAAGAGCGGGCTCTCAGGAATCGAACCCCGCACCTCCCAAAAAACAACATGTTTTGTACTGACAATAGTTTGATTTTATTTAAATGAAATCTGTACTACAAAATATATTTTCATTTTCATCCACAAAAAAAAAAAAGGAAACATAATGCCTAACAGTAGAAACAAAAACCAATGGGGCCTTAATAATTTAATGATCCAACCTTTTCCGCTCCTTACCAGTTTTAGAGTTCCGTTTGAGGGATCCATTTCATTACTGAAACCATGCATCAAGAGATACGTGTTTAGTTGTCATTTTCTGATCACTTGCATATGTTGCCGTCCATGTTTAAGACTGTTACCGACATGTGGTGAGGATGTGCTTAACCTTGCTAGCCTAAACAAAACATGTAATGTTAAAAGACTTGTAAGCAATTTATGTCATATATTTGACAAATTGTTCCCTTAAAACAATGCATTCCAAACAGAATTAAACCATGTGAAAGATGAATCATTGCAATATTTAAGCTTCCATATGCTGCTTGGCAACAGAATAAACATATTTATTATACTAACCGATGCAACTGATCAGCAACTGACACTAGATCATGTCCATGAGCAAGAAACTCCATTAAACTGTATAGCTAAAGTGTATCTTACTGCTATGCATGCACACACACACATACATGTACATGTATTTTATGTTTGTTACGTTGCTTCTGCCTTATCCCTTATAGTAACTTTATGCATGCACATATTTATGGAAAGATATATATCAATTGTTAATTGTTGTGACATGTTTTGGAGATTATTCAACTTTAGTCATTTCTGTGAGTTCGCATAGTGCACTTGGCATGCGTATTTATAATTTATGCAATATTACCACGTTTCAAGGGGGACCTGAGTATTTGTTTCCTCCTCTCTTTGTAGAAGACAATTTTTTCGGTCCAGTGTCTGCTAGTTTTATTCGGCTTGGAAAGATATCTGATTCTGCAGCCTCAGATGAAAATCATGACATAACAATGGATTCAAGGACATTTTCAATGCATTTCCGTAGTCTGGCAAGGTCAGAGTCAAGTGGAGAAGCCAGGACGCCAATGGAGGTTCACCTTCCTTTTGGAGAGATGACTCCAACCGAGAATAAAACCTCTTCCATTGCTGGAAGTTCAATGGTCCTTACTGGATTGAAAAAACCATCATCTCTTTCTCCCGTAGATAAATCCAAGAATGGCGGTGATTCAAATGATATGAGTCTTGTTGGAGAAAATCCTCATAGATATGATTTCGGAAGGATTTCTCCGGATTTGGATGCAATCATGACTGGGGGGAGCAAGGATGCGCTCCCTGTTTCCATTAATGATGAAATCACTGCCTCCAAGCAATCAGATGAACAAAAGAAAGATTCTGTGCTTGAAAAGAATGATTCAAGAGACTGTAGTCATATTGGACCTGCGGACAATTTTAATAACGATAAATCTGTAAAGTTGTCATCTGCAGTGGATACTAGCTTGGGTGAACCAAAAAGTAATTCTGTAGCTACCAACATTGATCGGGACACTTGCCCATCCAGGGCAATGGACGTCTTTGCTACCAATGCATCAGTTGATCAAACTCGTAGCCGGCCCAAAATGGTAAGAAGTTTCTTCCTGGGACTTTGGTCAGATTGTTCTGCCAATGCTTTTGGTTTATTTGTTGTTCAATCAGGCTGTTTGGGATAAGTGGCCATAATTGTTGCATGCAAATAGTTCTTTTTAGATTACTTTGTTTTTCTTTTCTAATTTTAGTCATTGTGGTTTGCATTTATTTCATTTGGATCTTGAACTACAGTTTGTCTTCTACATATGGCATTCTATTAAGAAATTTTGTATGTCTTGTTTGTTATGCATCTAAATAGAGTGAAATTATACGGTTAACATTGCAGGGTTACATTTTCATTCTTTATAGATACGAGCTTTGATAGAGACAACACTTTCAAACTTGATGGATGGCATTAGCATTTTGTTTCTTGCATCACTTATGCATTATGCAGGTGTGCATTGTTGAAGGTTAATTATTTTTTTCACACTAGCAGATTTTCTTTTGGTTTCTTGACTGAACAACCTGCTAGTAGTAAAATTTGAACATCAATTATGTATATTGTTTACCATAGTTTTCAATAGTAAATGACAGATGATTGCTGGGAGGCTAAGACTGCATTTGGAAACACTTATAGAAGTGTTTGTGACACTTATCACTTAAAAATACGTGTTTGTGTATAAGTATATAAATTGCCTACTGAAAAAGTATTTTTCTGTCACTTATCCAAGAGTTAAGTAGTTTTTTTTTTTCAGAAATTTAAGCGTGAATGTGTTTTTCAAAATCAAAATGTACCCCATTTTTTTTTTAAGTGTTTATTAGAAGTGATAAGTGTTATGAACACATTTCAATAAATGCTGTCAAACACAACCTAAAATTCTTCGACCAATGAATTTCTGGTAGCATGTTAGCTGACATAATAGTCTAACAATTTTTTTATAAATAATATATGTAATTTATCAGATAATTGTAAATTTTATCTGCAACTTTGTTAGTTTATTGACTGTAATAAGACACGTTCTTGTTGTTTTTTCCATTGATAATTTAATAGAAAACAATTAATAGTGGTTAGCATAGCAGCTGATATCAATAATTAATTTTCCCGTTTTGGTACATTGATTTAGTGGTCGTTATGGCTTCCATTTACAACACTGTTTACAATATGTGTACAAATTTTCATACATATGTTTAATTGGTTTATTTGTAGGATGCTTCATTTGGAGAGAGTCAGCATTCTATAAACAACAAGCTGGAAAGAAGCAGTTTAAAAATGTTCTCTAGCATTAATAAGGAACCATTTAAAGATAATATGGTTCTGAAATCAAGCTCTAAAACCTGGTTTGAATCTGGGAATTTATGTTCTACTGAAGGCTTGATTGGACAAAATTCTTTAGAAATTGGGCGGCATGTTTCCAATGTTGATAAAAAATCAACTGAAAACGATGTCTCTGCACTGGCAGGCTCTATTTCCTTGCTGTCTGCCAAAAGGCAAATAACTTTTTCGGACACTGGTGTTTTGTCTGGGCACCCGCTGATGGTGGCTTCTTTAGAACAACAAAGTTCTTCTGCAGGCAAGAAACGTAAAAGCGATGGAGAGGCTGGATCATCTGTTAATAATACCATTTCGGAATTCACAATTCCTATGGTTTCTCCTGGTGCATCCCCTCTCAAAGATGACACCATTGCAAAATACGGGTCATTGGATTTAAAGTTGCGGACTCCTGCTAAAACTGAAGAAAGCATTGACCTTGTAAATGATATAGAGCCTCTGCTGCCTGGACTTCTTCACCTTAAAACAGAGAAAGCTGGAATTTCACCATATATATTTGTTTCTTCTCCAGTAAAAGCGGTGCTTTCAGTTCCTCAAGGTTTCCATGGCAGTCCGCTTAGGGATTTGCAGCAGCATGATGATAAGCATGTCAAACTTATTAATTTTGCATCAGAGCAATATGGAAATTCGGTAGAAGATGTTCCTAGGGCAACAAAGGCAATAGTAAACAAGTTAGACTTCTCTCCTTCTATGGGAGCCAACAATCTCAAAGTCATATCCCAGACTGAGGGGATGGATGGTCATGCAATTTCTACTGTTGATCTCCAAGATGAATCAACAGCTTCTGAAAACCTTCAAAATCCTCCAAGGAATAGTGATGACCTGAGTTCTCAGTTGGGGAACCCAACCAAAGATCTGCTAATTGGAACGGATCCTGTAAGGTTTGTAAAGGTACATCCTGAATCAGGGACAAAAATTTATATTTTTTGCTTCACTTCTCCCCATCTGTAGGGAGACATTCCATCAGCAGCTCCACATGGGGCCGTGCATGGGCTTATTCAAGACCTTGCACCTATTTTGACCTGGAGTCTGGATTCTAGGCTTGTGCCTATTTATATATCTCGCAAGCCTTTATTTGTCTTCTGTGTCCCTTGCGCAGTCTTGCTGCAGGGCTGTCGTTATTTTTTTCTTTTGTGAAAAAATTCAATATATTTGACTGTTCAACATTTGTTAAATCTGACATTCTAAATGTGGTGGAATAACTAGAATCCTTCCAGGTTGCAGTAGTGAGTCAAACAATTACAATCATTTTGTTGAACGTTCGTCATCTTCCACATCCACTCAGCATGGAAACAAATTCAATACTGATAACCATCCCCAGAAAGTTGGTATTTTAAAGACTGAGGTGCGGATGCAGGCTTTTGAGGCCTCTTTAAGAAGGAATGGAAGTGCTGAAGAAACTATTAACATGGATGATATGAAGCAGAATGCCATGACCTGGACCAGTTTGGAAACTCATAAAGGGAACTGTCATGATTTAGAGTTTCCATTGCAGTCTAATAACAAATTGAGGAATTTGAATGATGTAATGATACCGTTCACTGCTCTATTATTTCAACTTTATTTTTTTCTCATTTTTCCCACAAAGCTGCTTTGATTATACCTATGTCATACAATGTGCTCAGGTCTGCCCCTTTGTGAGGGGCGGTCAGGGTCGTTTGCCCTCCACAATCATCCCCCCATTTTGCTTTCTTGGCACGGAGGCTGTTTCATTTGATTTGGACCCTCTGTAACCTTGTCAACTGTGCTGAGTTTTAATCTTTAAGTTGATTCTATAATGCGTTGGTTATAATTCCTCAATTTATTTTTCAGATTTTTTCTCGAATCTCAGGGGACACAAGTCGGATACTTTCTCCACTGACTGATAAACTTAATTTACAAGTGGTAATGCACCATTTTGTTCTTGAACGGTGAAGATGAAAAAAATGTTACGGTTTCAAAATGTTTACATTTTCTTTTTTGACTATATTATTAATGATCCAGCACATTTTCTGCCAACTTGTAGATTAGTCGGCTGGAAGATATTGTATCTCACCTCCATCAGATTAAAATATACGGGTTGCTTTGTCGTGAAAATAGGCCTCAGGTTTGTTGAAAAAGCACTTACTTTCGTTCCTGCACTGCTGCTTCAACTATTGGTCATGCCAGTTGACATATTAGTTCTTATTCTGTTTTCTTTTCTTATTTTACAGAAATTAACTGACCCTGTTACTGATTTAACACAGAGAAGGTGAATCCTTTCTCCCTTTGAAGTTAGTGGTTAGTTATCATTGGTGTAATGGTGGGATCCTGAGAAAAATTCCTTCAATCTTATGCTCTTTTTATCTGTCCTATCACGCCGCCTCAGGATAGCTGAAATCAGATTGGCACTATATGGGTTGGCATATAAACGGGCCAAATTGCAGTTATTGTGTCTAAAACAAGAGTGGCTAATGGTGATATTTTTTTGTTGCCAGTTACTTATTCGTGACATTTGTGTTTTATTGATTCATTAAATATACCACTGGTCTTTTTGATTGCAGAAAAGAGTAAATCTCTTGAGTTCTGGAGTTGAGAAGTGCAGGATATTTAGCTTGATGTTTTCCAATCATCTGTCTGTACTTGGTGCAGCTGGTGCTCAAGCGTTGGACAATAATCAGGTGTGAATTTCGTTATGTAGCTTTGTATTTACTTTCTTCAATGCAGGATTTTCACTGAGAAATAATTGTAATGCAGTTTCTGGTCATCGGTAAATCACTTAGGGAGTTGTTTGTGACTCGACAATGTGTTAACTAGCTATTAAAATTGAGCTATTATGCTCTTGTTTATTTGTTTCCAGATGTTGTAGGACAAAAAGCAGTTTTTTCCCTGTTTGAATATTTATGTATCTGGTCTGTTGGCATGCCTGGTTGGGGTTCTAGTTGACCAAGTCAACCATATCTCGATAGTTCAGAATTTGGATTTCCCGCTTATCTAGGATATTGTATATCCTTTTTTTTTCCGCTCTGGACCTCACTTTGAGGTACGGTTTCGACTCATCCCCATACACGACGTCCCGGATGTGGCGCCTCTACCCCAGTCCGCGCTCGAGTGATCCGCTCGCGGCAGCATCCCTGCGCGCGATCCCCCAGAGCGCGCGCCCCCAACTGCGCTCTCTCCCCTTTGGGCGCCCAAGTTGACACGCCTCGTGCTTGAACAAAACAGGGAAAGAGAGAGAGACAGAAAGGAGGAGAAAAAGAGGGACTTGCCTCAAGCAGCAACCAGCCTAGGGACCCAGCCCCACACGCGCCTTCTTCTTCTTCTACTCGTGGACATGGCCAAGTTCTGAAGGAACTTGGAGAAACATCGGGATAACACTCCAAGGAGAGAATACTCTTTGAAATTTCAATAATATGACAGAAGTTATTTACAAATGACTGCAAACAGCCCATTTATATGCCAAACCCCTAAACATTAAAAGACTAAACCGCCCTTAAAAATATCTTAAGCTAGAAAATACGATAAAATTAATGAAAATAAACGAAAGACTCAAAAGTCACGAGGGCGTTGACTGCTATGTTGGAGAGGCTTCGAATCTGTGCTACATCAGATACAAAATGTTGGAGTCTGTATCCCACATTGGACTTGTGGTCCGATGTGGTCCTTTTCATTCATTATAAAAGAATGCCTCCGCCTCACTTTGAGGTAAGGAGGCAAGGGGGTTTCTCAACCTACATGGTATCAGAGAGAAATTAATCCCGAACCCTCCTCCTCTCGTCTATTTTTTTTTCCCGTCGGCCTCTAGAGTTTCTCCCCGTGAGGGGCGGCGGCCCCCCTCATGTAGGGCTGGGTTTACTTTATTCCTCCGCCCCTCCGGGCTCTCTTTTTTTTATCCCTGTCGGCGGCTCTGTTCGACGGACCTCCCTCCCTGCCGGCTCTCTCTCCCAGCCTTCCCCCTACTGGCGGATCTGCCCCTGCCGGTACCCTATTATCGACGGTCCTCCCGCGCGTTCCTCCCGCGGCGCTTCCTCTTCTTCCCGTGACGGCTCACGGCGGCTCCTCCTATGCGTCGCCTCCTCTTACGGCAGGACCCTCCCGCGACAGCATCTCCCTGCGCCCCTCCATCGCGAAGCTGCCCGACACCCTTGCCCCTCCCGACAGAATCCTGGGCCGACCTGCGCGTGACGATTCCGCATCCGACGCGGATCTCCCCCCTGCCGACACCGGCTTCCAGCGCCGCCTCTCTCGCAGTCCGCGCGACGGTCCTCTCGCGCGACGGTCCTCCTGCGGCAACGGTCCTCCCGCGGAGCTCCTTCCCCTCCAGATCCCGGTGCGACTCCCGTCCTCCATGCGCGCGGCTCCCGCCCCTCCCTCGACGGTTTTCCCTGACGGTGCTCCTTCCGCCCTACCCGACGGTCTTTTCGGCTCCCCGCAACTGCCGGCTCGCTCCCGCATCTCCCGGCGAGAAGAACGGCCGGCTCCCGCATCTCTCGCTACGCACGAACCGCCCTCCTGTCAAGGCTCCCGCGACGGAATCCCGGCGCGACTCCTCGCGATTCTCCCGGCGCCTCTGCTTCTCCCGGCTCCGCCTCCTGTGCGAGATTCCCGGCGACAGTGCCTTCATCTTCCGCTCCTCTTCTGGCAGCCAGTCGGCTCCAGTTCTCCCATGCAGCGGATCTCTCCCGCTGCTCCTCCCGGTCGCGCAGGCCCTCCCTCACGGCAGATTTCCCTCACCGGCGGATCTCCCTCCTGCCGGCGTCTCCTTCCGCCACGAGTCCCTGCCCTTCCGACGATTCTCCCCTCCAGCGGAGCTTCTCTCTGAAGGCCCCACCCTCCCAGCAGCCGGCTCTTCGCTCCAGCGCAACAGCGCCATCCCAGCGGATCCCTGCTGCCGTGCCTCCCTTGGCGGCCTCCTGCGCATCAACAACTGCTCCCTCCATGCCGGCCTCCTCCTGCGGATTTCCGGCGCTTCGACGACCGGCACCGCCATTGCGGATTTTCGGCGCTTCGATGATCGGCCCGACATTACGGATTTCCCGGCGCTCTGACCACCGACCCATAGTGCGGATTTTCCCGACGCTCTGACGACCGACCCGCCAGTGTGGATTTCCCGGCGCTCTGTTGTCCGGCCCTGCACTTTTCCGGTGATGACCCATCCTTTTTTTTTTCTTTCAGCGGCATCACATTACCATCTTGAGGGGGAGCAACATCAACAACGATTTTATTATTTTCGTTTCTTCTGTTTTTGTCTTGTATTTTTCATCAAGCTGGGCATGTCCAGCTTGAGGGGGAGTGTTGGAGTCTGTATCCCACATCAGACTTGTGGTCCGATGTGGTCCTTTTCATTCATTATAAAAGAATGCCTCCGCCTCACTTTGAGGTAAGGAGGCAAGGGGGTTTCTCAACCTACACAAAACAACTGCAAGAAGGTTGTAAGATTCAACAGTCATTTGATGGCAAGGACCACAATCAACTACCAGTTTTGGAAGAGCAATTTCATTGTAATGTTTATGAGCCAAATCAATCGGTTCTTGCATGGTCTTGCACTGAAGTTCAGTTTCTGATTGTTTTAGTCGACCAAAACCTCCATCTAGCAACATCCCTCTAAGTGACTCACCAACAACAATCTTTTGCAAATCATCTAGGGAATGCACCGAATCCTTCTCAATCTCTCTTAAACTTCCATCTTCAAGAGACTTAGAACCCTCTGATTGCATTGTCGAGTTGGTTTCATCAGATTTTTTATTGTCTTGTATAATTTGAAAGGCATGCCTAGTCTCTCAACCTTCATCTCATGCTTATCCTTGCCACTTGGTGGTTGTTGCGGAAATGCCGAGAGTCACAACGACATACAATTGACAAAAGAGTAAAAGAGAAAAAAACAAAGAATAAGAAATTGATCTTGGGACACAAAGATTTACATGGTTCAGAAATAACCTCTACGTCCACGGAGAGACAGAATCATTTCACTAGTTTCGGAAGCACAATTACAAGAGATCTTAGAGTTTCTCACACATAGAAACCCTAACCCGAAATGAGCTAATAAGGAGGACAAACACAATTTCATCAACTGCACAGATAGTTCGCTGTGCTACAGTGAAAGGCGGCTGGAAGTCCGCATCGCAACAGTGCCACGATCATCAAGTCTAAAGTGCTACAGTGGACGACGACTGGAAGTCCACGAAGCTACAATACTGGTGTCTCCAAAGTTCGACCTGCTACAGTAGTCGTGCCAAAGTCCGCACTGCCACAGTGCCCTGTTTGTGCCAGCTGGTCAGCTCTGCTGTAGTCTGTGATAACATCAAGGTTCTAGCTGCACGGTTTCTTTTGATCTTCATCCCCAAAATCTTGCCAGCTTCTCTAAGATTTTTCATTTCAAACTTCTTAGCCAGTTGCCCTTTCAGTTTGTTGGAGTCTGCACCGGGCGTCGCCGGGAAGCCGCAAGAGAGGCGGGAGGCGCCGAGAAACGCTGCGGGAGTCGGGAGCCGCGTCTGGAAGCAGGGCCACCGGGGTGCACCACTGGAGCAGGGAGCCGCTGGGATCGCGATTGGAGGGATCCGCATGGAATGCAGCAGGCCGAGCGGCGCTCGGGCGGGATGGGTGGAGTCGTCGCGGCGCGCAGAGGGAGGATTCCGCCGGGATTGGGAGCCGGCGTCCGTCGTGCGCGCAGAGGCGGGAAGGGGACTCCGGGGAAGGCGGCAGTCGCCGACAGGGAGAGATCCGCCACCTGGGATAAAAAAAAAGAGCCCAGAGGGGCGGCGGAATAAAGTAAACCCAACCCTACATGAGGGGGGGCCGCCGCCCCTCACGGGGAGAAACTCTAGAGGCCGACGGGAAAAAAAAATAGATGGGAGGAGGGTCGGGATTAGGTTCTCTCTGATACCATGTAGAATGGGGAAACCCACTTTGCCTTCTTCCCTCAAAGTGAGGCGGATACATTCTTTTATAATGAATGATAAACTCCACATTGGACCACAAGTCTGATGTGGGATGCAGACTCCAACACAGTTCATCAATTTTCTGCACACATGATCCTGCAATAAGTATGTCATCCATGTATAGAAGCAATATAATATATTTATCACCAAAAGACTTGATGTAGCAACATTAATTCACGCCACATCGTTTGTATGCATTTTTAGTCATGAATGCATCAAACTTTTTGTTCCACTCTGGGTGCTTGCTTAAACCCGTACAAGCTCTTTTGGAGTTTGCATACCAGGTCGTCCTTCCCATACTCAATGTATCCCTCTGGCTGCTGCATATAGATGTCCTCCTCCAGATCTCCATGAAGGAAAACAGTCTTGACATCAAACTGCTCAAGGTATAAATCTTCTAATGCAACAATTCTAAGAACTACCCAGATGGTGGTAAGCTTCACTACAGGCGAGAATATTTCAGTGAAGTCCACACATTCCTTCTGTTGAAAGCATTTTACCACTAATCTTGCATTATATCTCCTCTTTCCATCGTGTTCTTCCTTGACCCGATCTACCCACTTGTTCTGCAATGCTTTCTTTCCTTTTGGTAGAGGTGTCAACTCCCAAGTGTTGTTATAATGCAATGATGAAATCTTCTCCTTCATAGCCAACTCTTACTTCCTCGACGCTTCAACTGCATTGACTCTTCAAAACATTATGGTTCTCCACCGTCAGTCAATACAGATAATGTAAGGATGGTGAATATCTCTGCACAGACCTTCTTACCCCTGTTGATCTCCTCAACTCCACTTGAGGAGTAGGCTCCACTGGTTCTGGTGTCACATGCTCAGGAACACCTTCAAGCTCCGCTTGCTCTTTGCACTCTGATTCTTTATTTCCATTTTTATCTTCAACTCCATGACGATCCTTGTATGTGACACCTTCATTAAATACCACGTTCTGGCTCCTGATTACCATCTCGATGAGATCATCCCAAAAACGATAACCAAACTCCTCAACACCATAGCCAATAAAGAAACATCTTTTGGACTTAGCATCAAGCTTATCCCTTGCATCAGCATCAACATGTACATATGTCAAATAGCCAAAGACTCGTAAATGTGAGAGTCTTTGTTGTACATCTCGAACCTCTCGTTGTTTGATTTTCATGATCACAATCACTTTCATTTTTATCTAACATTGTGTTTTAAGTGTTTGTGTTGATAGGCATTTGATTGCCAAGAAGTTGACCAAGGAAGAGGCAGAAATGGACTGAAATTCAGTCCACCGGCCGACCGGTGGCTTCACCACCGGCCAGCCGGTGGCACCCAGACTCAAGGGGTAGCTACTGCCTCCCCACCGGTCGACCGGTGGCTCTGCCACCGGTCGACCTGTGGCACCCAGCTCAAATAGTGTTTGCTACTGTCTTGCCACCGGTCGACCGGTGGCTCTGCACCGGTCGACCGGTAGAGCCTGGATCAAGACTCTTCCTCTCTACCAAGGCACCGGCCAGCCGGTGGAGATGTACCGGTCAGCCGGTGGCCCCTGGACAAGAATCCTATGCCTTTTTGCACACACCGGCCAGCCGGTGGGACTGTACCGGCCAGCCGGTGGATCCAGTCAAACTAGCCGTTGGGCTTTTGACCAGCCTGTCCACTTGGCTCCCAACGGCTCTCTAAGCCTCTCCAACGGCTCCGAAGCCTCCCCAAGGGTTCCATGCCTATAAATAAAGGCCAAGGAAGCCCCGGACACTAACCGGAACTATACGGAAGCCCACGGACACCTTGTTGATCATTTGGCGTACCTCCGGTGCATTCCTCCAAGGGAACCCCAAGTGCTCTATCCAATTCCACATCCAAGGAGCTCCTCCAAAGAAGCTTGGAAGCGGCCTTCAACATCTCCATCCAATCAAAGGCGCCCAAGGCTTCTCATATACGGTTTTTTATTGTATATTTATTTTGAGCTTTAATTTTGGGTTTGTGCTTACAAACCCCAACCTTTTCTTCATCCCCTCTTTCTTTGGGTTCTCACACCACCACTAAGGTGTGAAGAGGTTCACAAGCCTTACCTTGTAAAAGGCTTGAGATCGGTGAGCTAGCCTTCACCCGTAAAAAGGCTAGTGGGTTATTGCTTAACCACTAAAAGCATTGGGTTCTTGCTCAACCACTAAAAGCAAGCTGTAATAGGTCCTAGTGCTACCTCAAAGCCTAGTGGGTTTCTTGCTACAACCATTGAAAAGCAAGCGGTAGGAATCTCTCAACGGTTGAGTTGGGAGCGGAGACGTAGGCCGGGTTTTGGCCGAACTCCGTTATCAAGTTCTTGTGTGATTGCCTCTTTTATTTTCCGCTGCACTTTGATATTTGACTTTTAATTTGTTAATTATTTTTAAAAGGCAATTCACCCCCCTCTTGCCATCACCTCCGACCCAACATTTGGTATCAAAGGGAAAATTTGTGTAATACCCTAACCGGTTACAAATTCAAAGATCCATTAAGATGGCATCAACCTCTTTCGCCCCCGAGGGCTACTCATTGGGTCGGGCTCCATTTTTTGATGGATCCGACTATAATTATTGGAAAACCCGCATGACCACTTTTTTAAGAAGCATAGGTTATCCGATTTACAAAATAGTCATGCAAGGTTACACTTTGTCTACCCCCGATGAATCCAAATGGACCCCCGCCGATATTAGGAATTTTGAGCTTGATGGCAAAGCCATGAACGCTCTCCATTGCGGCTTAGATAGAAATGAGTTCAATCGAGTGTCTACTTGCACCTCCTCACATGAAATTTGGAAACTTTTAGAAGTAACTCATGAGGGCACTAACAAAGTTAAGGACACTCGGTTAGACATGTATAGACAAGATTTTGAAAGCTTTACTATGCATTCTTCCGAATCTATTACCGATATGTTTACACGCTTCACTGACATTTGCAATGGAAGGAAATCTCTTGGTGATGATGTTTCAGCCGAGACGATGGTCAAGAAGATCTTATGGGTCCTTCCAAGCTCATGGGCACCAAAGGTGACGGCGATCCAAGAAGCTAAGGACGTCAAAAATATGCCGGTCGAGGAGCTCATCGGATCCCTAATGACCTACGAGATCACGATGAGGAGGCAAGCACAAAAGGAGGGCACCCCTATCAAAACTCCAAAGAACATCGCCCTCAAGGTTCAAAAGGAAGTAAGCTCCTCCTCATCTTCTTCCTCATCTCCTTCCTCATCTTCCTCATCATCAAGCGGCGACTCGGAAATGGAGAATCTCGCCCGCCAAATGCACAAGTTTATGAAGAAGCACAACAAGAAGAAGAAATCTCGCAAGGCGCGAAAGCAAGAACCCACCGCAAGATCCGAGCCCAAGGTAAAATGCTACGGGTGCGGCGAAAAGGGCCATTACAAGCCCGATTGCCCACTCAACAAGAAACGGGCCACGCCAAAGAAAAAAGGAAAGAAAAAGGTTCTCAAGGCCACATGGAGCGACACCTCATCATCCTCCTCCTCCTCCTCCTCGAGCGACCAAGGTACAAAATGCCTAATGGCATTTCATGAGGTAACTTCTTCCGACTCCTCCTCTTGTTCTTCAAATTCCAATTCTTTAAATCATCTTTCTTATGAAGAACTCTCATTTGCTAGAGATCAATTGGAAAAAGGTTTTCATGAACTCTCTTCTAAATTTGTCGCGTTGAAAAAGTCTTTCAAAAAACTTTCCTCCGAAAAAGGCCAACTTCTTAAAGAGAAGGAGGAACTCACCCTTAAAATCCAAAATTTTCCAAATGTTGATTCCATGGAATCAACCATCAAAGATCTAAGAGAAACCCTAGCCAAGTTCACCCAAGGGGAACAAAATTTGAACAATATACTTGGTTCCCAAAGGGTTTCCCGAACCACCAATGGACTTGGCTATACCAACCAAGCCTCCTCCTCCCATGCACCCACTGTTTTTGTAAGGGGGAGCTCTAGCTTTAAATTTTGTAACTATTGCAAAAAACCCGGGCATCTCATTTATGAATGTAATTGTAAAAACGCCCGGTACGGCCAACCCAAATCGATTTTTTATTCCGATGAATTCTATAGGAGAAGACCCGCTATGAGACAAGTATGGATTGAAAAATCCCTTCTAGCGAGTCTCTCCGGGCCTAAAATTGTTTCTTTTCAAAATCCCTCTCCCCGGTGATTCATTGTTTTTATTTAGGGGGAGTTAGGATCTTTTAAGCTTTTTTTGTGTTTTCAAAATTTTTCATTTCATTTTCAACTCTTGGTTTCAATTCTTTCAATTCAAAATTTTCTATTAAATTTTCTTTTCTAAATCTCCATCAGTTGGTATCGATTTTTTTTAATTCAAAACTTTCAATTCAAATTGTTCTTCAATTTTTGATTCAAACTTTCAAAAATTTCATTTGGTTTTGATTCAAAACTTTCAATTCAAACTGTTATTCAAATTTTTCAATTCAATTTTTCATTTCAAAATTTTCAACAATTGATATCATTTTCAATTGATTTAAAATCTCGTTTTTTATTACTTCCCTCAATCAAGTTTTATGCCCCACTCTATTTTGATAATCACAAAGGGGGAGAATTTCTTGATTGATTGGGGGAGAAACTTTTTTGATCATGCTTTGCTTTACATTTCATTTTATTTAAGCATTCCTTTCAATTCATGTTTTTACTTTAATTGTTTAAGTGATTGTGATCATCAAAATAGGGGGAGATTGTTGTACATCTCGAACCTCTCGTTGTTTGATTTTCATGATCACAATCACTTTCATTTTTATCTAACATTGTGTTTTAAGTGTTTGTGTTGATAGGCATTTGATTGCCAAGAAGTTGACCAAGGAAGAGGCAGAAATGGACTGAAATTCAGTCCACCGGCCGACCGGTGGCTTCACCACCGGCCAGCCGGTGGCACCCAGACTCAAGGGGTAGCTACTGCCTCCCCACCGGTCGACCGGTGGCTCTGCCACCGGTCGACCTGTGGCACCCAGCTCAAATAGTGTTTGCTACTGTCTTGCCACCGGTCGACCGGTGGCTCTGCACCGGTCGACCGGTAGAGCCTGGATCAAGACTCTTCCTCTCTACCAAGGCACCGGCCAGCCGGTGGAGATGTACCGGTCAGCCGGTGGCCCCTGGACAAGAATCCTATGCCTTTTTGCACACACCGGCCAGCCGGTGGGACTGTACCGGCCAGCCGGTGGATCCAGTCAAACTAGCCGTTGGGCTTTTGACCAGCCTGTCCACTTGGCTCCCAACGGCTCTCTAAGCCTCTCCAACGGCTCCGAAGCCTCCCCAAGGGTTCCATGCCTATAAATAAAGGCCAAGGAAGCCCCGGACACTAACCGGAACTATACGGAAGCCCACGGACACCTTGTTGATCATTTGGCGTACCTCCGGTGCATTCCTCCAAGGGAACCCCAAGTGCTCTATCCAATTCCACATCCAAGGAGCTCCTCCAAAGAAGCTTGGAAGCGGCCTTCAACATCTCCATCCAATCAAAGGCGCCCAAGGCTTCTCATATACGGTTTTTTATTGTATATTTATTTTGAGCTTTAATTTTGGGTTTGTGCTTACAAACCCCAACCTTTTCTTCATCCCCTCTTTCTTTGGGTTCTCACACCACCACTAAGGTGTGAAGAGGTTCACAAGCCTTACCTTGTAAAAGGCTTGAGATCGGTGAGCTAGCCTTCACCCGTAAAAAGGCTAGTGGGTTATTGCTTAACCACTAAAAGCATTGGGTTCTTGCTCAACCACTAAAAGCAAGCTGTAATAGGTCCTAGTGCTACCTCAAAGCCTAGTGGGTTTCTTGCTACAACCATTGAAAAGCAAGCGGTAGGAATCTCTCAACGGTTGAGTTGGGAGCGGAGACGTAGGCCGGGTTTTGGCCGAACTCCGTTATCAAGTTCTTGTGTGATTGCCTCTTTTATTTTCCGCTGCACTTTGATATTTGACTTTTAATTTGTTAATTATTTTTAAAAGGCAATTCACCCCCCTCTTGCCATCACCTCCGACCCAACAGTCTTACCTCCTTACCAGACCAGAGCTCCTCGGGTGACATTCTCCCATTGGTACAAATGGACTCCTGTTGATGAGATATGCTGTCATGTTCACTACATCAGCCCAGAATGTCTTGGGTAACCTTGAATGCAGCCTCATGGTCCTGACATGTTCATTCAGTGTCCTATTCATCATTTTAGCTACACCATTCTGGTGTAGTGTTCTTGAAATAGTCTTCTCCCACCGAATTCCATTATTTGAACATAATTCCCTGAACCCATTGTCGCCGTACTCTCCATCATTGTTCGACCTCAAGCATTTCAGTTTTGTTCCCGATTCATTTTCCAACATGATTTTCCACTTCTGAAACATCTTAAATACATCAGATTTTCTTTTTAGAAAGTAAACTCACACCTTTTTTGTTGAGTCGTCGATAAATGTCACATAATATTGTGACTCTCCAAGAGAATGTACTGGTGCAGACCCCTAAATATCTGTGTGCACCAGGTCCAGCTTTCCGGCATTCGGTGTTCTGGCTCCTTTTGCAAATGATACATTCTTTTGCTTTTCAAGGATGCAATCTTCACATAAACCAACTTCCACCGACTTCAGTTCCGGTAACATTCCTTTTGTCGCCGACACCTTCATTCCCTTCCCACTAATGTGACATAACCTGTAGTGTCACAGTTGTGAATTCTCAACAAAGTTTATTGATGCAAGCATGTCCATGCTAGTCTCTGTCATGTTGTACAAGGTACCATTCTTTCCTTTTCGAGCTATGACCATAGCTCTCTTGGTAATCTTTCAGGCACCACCAGTAAACATGATATTGAAGCCTGCATCATCAAGCTGCCCGACATAAATAAGATTTCTTCTTAAGCTAGGGATATACCTCACGTTTTCCAGAACTAGCAGACTCCGACTACTTGATCCGTGCATCTCCTTTCCCCACAATCTGCAAGGGTTCATCATCGGCAATATATACTTTGTCAAAATTTCCAGAAACAAAATTCTTATCTAAAGTGGAATGGAAAGACGCCCCTGAGTTAAAAATTCAAGACTCCATAGGGCTATCCACGCTTAGCAGCAACACGTCATTAGTTCCTTCAGCCGCTGTGCTTGTTCCACTGGTTTCAGGCGCGTTCCGTTTATCTCTGCACTCTTTGACATGTCCTTTCTTCCCGCAAGTCCAGCAGGTAGGACCAACCCCTTTTGCCTTGTCTTGGCTCTTTCCTCTTGACTTCGATTGTCCTTTGCGATTGTCTCGCTGCACATATCTTCTTCTTCCTTCAATGTTTAGTGCAGAACCAATTTAGTATTTGCCGAAGAACTGGTCACAACTGTTACAGTCGCTTCCCAACCGTCGAACTATCTCTCGTACGTAGAGACCACCTAGATCATCAATAGTGAAGGTCTCCTCGATGGGCAAAAAGCTGGCCATCTTCGTCTATCTATTAACGATCACCCATATTGCATCATTTTTACAAGGTGTTCTGGGCAACCTTGTCACAAAATCCATAGCGACATCATCTCATTTCCATTCAGGAATGGACAGAGGCTGCAATAGCCCAACAAGCCTCTGATGCTCGACCTTCACCTGCTGACAGGTGAAGCATCTGGCTACGAAGCCCGCTACCTCCTTTTTCATTCCCGACCACCAGTACTATCTACATAGATCACGATACATCTTTGTCAGCCCTGGATGTACCGCCTATCTAGAAGTGTGAAACTCTCATCAGCTCCTCGCGCAAGCCCGTAGACCCATACTCTGCCACGAAAAAGATGAGAATTGCCGCTGCCAAGAGACCATCCTGATGGTGACTTCCCACTATATATGCTATCCCTCATAGCTAAACCCTCCGAATCAGATAATTGCTTGGTCTTGATCCGGTTTAAAAGCATGGGTATAACAGATGTCGAAGTCAGAGCTACTCGTCCCTGTGACTCCGGAACATCTAGATGCATGTCTGCAAAGAGTGCCATCATCCACCACTCGTTGCAAGACTCCCACACTGCCTCCGTTTGCGTCTTTCGGCTCAAGGCATCGATAACGACATTGCTCTTGCCCGGTGTATAAGCCAGCTCGAAGTTGAAAGACTGCAGATACTCGACCCACCTCTGTCGAAGGTTCAGGTCCTGCTGAGAAAAGATGTACCCGAGGCTCTTGTGATTCGTGTACACCACAAACCTCTTGCCCAAAAGATAGTGTCTCCAGCATCTCAGAGCGTGTACCACCACAACTAACTTTAGATCGTGACTTGAGAATTCCTCTCATGCGGTCTTAGTTGTCTGGAGTTATAAGCAACTACTCGATCCAGTTGCATCAGAACTGTTTTGAGTCCAACTCCGGATGTGTCACAGTACACGGTATATGCCTTACTCGACACGGATAAGGAGAGGATCGATGCTGAGGTTAACCCGCTCTTCAGCTCCTGAAAAACTCTCTCGCAAGCCTCTAAACAAACAAACTTCACCCCTTTCTTGGTCAGTCCGGTCATCGGTGCTGCCAGGCGGGAGAAGTGATGGTTGAAACACCGATAATAACCTGCTAAACCCAGAAAGCTCCGAATCTCGAAGACATTCTTGGGTCGCTCCCAAGATACCACGACTGCAACCTTCTCTGAGTCCACTGACACTCCATCCTCTGAGATGACATGATCCAAAAAGTGCATTTTATCAATCCAGAAACTGCATTTAGATAGCTTGGCGTAAAATCGATGCTCTCTCAATGTACTCAAGATGATGTCAAGATGTTGGGCATGATCGTCTGCTGACTGGGAGTACACTAGGTTGTCGCCGACGAAAACCATCGCAAACTGATCCAAAAAAGATGAAAAATCTGATTTATCAAGGCCATGAATACTGTCGATGTGTTCGTCCGACTGAACGACATCACCACGAACTCGTATAAGCCATACTTGCTTCTAAATGCAATCTGAGGTATGTCTGATGGTCTCACTCTCAATTGATAGTACCCTGATCTCAAGTTAATCTTAGATTTTTTTTGCACCTCTCAGCTGATTTAAAAGATCGTCGATGCGCTGAAGGAGATACCAGTTCTTGACCGTTATCTGGTTCAATATCTGATAGTCCACACACAAGCTCAAAGTCTCGTCAGCCTTCTTGGCAAAAAACACGGGAGAAACCCAAGGTGACATACTAGGCCGTATGAATCCCTTTGCTTCTAGATCTTCTAACTGAATTTTCTACTCACGAAGCTCTACTGGTGTTATCCTGTAAGGCGGGATAGAAACTGGTTCTGCTCCCGACAGTAACTCGATCTCCCTGTTGGGTGGTAAGTCGTAGAACTCGTCAGGAAAAACGGTCTACCACTGGAGGAAAAGTATCCTGCTGCATTCCACCATTATCTGAGACAATCCAATCTGCACTGAATTGGTCCTGCACGGCCAGCCTGAAGATCCCACTCACCCTTGTGAAAATAACTGTCTCCTAGAGATAGAAAGACAACTTTCCTATGGCAACAATCGATATGAGTATGGTACAAAACTAACCGATCAATACCAAGAATCAAATCGAAACCTGTCATTTCTAGCACAAAAAGTTACCAAAGGAAACAGTAACCACCAATTTCTAGAAAACACACCTTGCAATGCTTGATATTCTCTGATCGCACACCGATCGGTGTATCGGTGGTCAAGACGCCATACAAGCTTTCCACAACAAAGCCCAAACTATTTGCAAAAAGTGCAGATATAAAGGAATGGGATGCTCTTGTATCAAACAAAACACAACCTAAGGCAAATGATACAAGAATCGTACCTCTGACGTTAGAAGGTCTTGCATCCAAGCTAGCAAGAGTAGACTGCATAACATGCAACTGGCTTGCCCCTCTGCCCTGGGCTCCAGTCTGACCCCCCCGCGCCACTTCCTCTGAGTGGTATTGCCGCTCCCGCACTGGAGTACCACATCTCCTTCCTTGGCCTGAACGTCCGGTGGAACTCGAGCTACAAGTCTGATGAGGTGTAGCTGAGTCCTTTACAGACTCAAGTGTCTGGCCTGATCCCCTGGCCTTACTCTACTGCTGTGAGCTCCTACAAAACCTCTGAAGATGACCCATTCGACCATAAGCACGACACTCCACAGCGGGGTAAGGACACTGATGGCGCTTGTGGGCCCTCTTGCTACGCTCAAAGCACTCCAATAAACTACGATTCTGAGACGACTGTCCACTCCCTTGACTGCTCTGCCCGCTACTGACCTGACGGTAACTGTCGTAACGATGCTTCTTGCTGCTAGAAGAAGAGCTCCCAGATCGCCCTGCTGAAACTACCTGGCCGCTGCTCGAGGCCTTTCTTAGATTCCTCTTCGTGATGAGAGCCTGATTCATCACGTCTTCGAAGGTGGTCAGGCGACATACGTTCACCTGTGATCATATCTCGTAGCAAAGCTCATCCTGAAAACGTCTCGCACCGACTACTTCATCAACTGCTAAGGATGGAGCAAAACACTGCAGGTCGATGAAACCTCCAGCGTAGTCCATCACTGATAAGCTCTCCTGTGTCAGGTGCATGAACTCACGAGCCTTCTCATCTCTCAATGCCTTTGGATAAAAGTGGTTTAGGAACATATGTAATGGTCCTTAGGCTTTAAGATTATAATTAATACATGTTACTACTCGTGCACTTTGGTGTATTTCATAAATCATGACGATAACACTTCATGGCGAAATTGGATACGTTGGGTGTGTCACCAGTGACATGTTATTAATAGGTAAGTCGGAGAAGGATTTGTCCCTTCCATCTTTACGAGAGTTGATATCTCGGCTCTTTAATTGAAGTAGAACCTATTGGAGTTGGTGCCCTAGAAAACCAACTTCTTTGTACTTTATGATAAATCTGTATTCATTGGATGAATATTTATGAACTCCTTATCACATCATGATTGTTTTTCTGCGTGACATAGTATGTGATAACGTCCTAAGAATAGCTGTCGCACTAAAAGGTCATAGCGGATTCCTGCTGTGATGAGAAGTCGGAAGTGCCATGACACTATTCTTGAATATATGTTCTATGGCCGGATGATATCATTTGAAGGGACACAAATGATACAGGCTATCAGGGGTGAGACTCATGAAACTTTGAGGCACCTTATCATGGTGTGCGCCCTTAGTAATATCCAGGTGGATATTATGAGAACAAGACCCGCCAGTAGGAAATCCACATTCATAAGTGTCATTGGATGTTCCTATCTGCGGACGTGTGTATTGGTTTTTAGACTTTAAGATTATTATTAATGGGTATTATGAATCGCCCACTTAGATGTATTGACGAAAACCGTGACGACAGATGTTCACGGCGAGGTAGGATATGTTGGGTGCGTCACGAGTAATACTGCATTAATGAATAATGTGAGAAAGGATTTGTCAGTTATACAGAAGTAGATATCTCAGGCCCTTTGATGAAAATGATATAGCCTAACTAAATCCATGACCATAGTGTTCTCTAGGCAAGTTCAATTCCGAGAAGTCAAATAATGAGAAATCGAGCACATGAGTTGACGACACTTGCATGCAACCCTCTTGATTGGAGATATCAGGACAAAAAGATTATATTACACGGTAAGCGTTCATATGAGATGACATGTCGTTGCGACATCAACTTCTTTCTCTTGGGTGTCTTGACCCGTTGCTAAACAATAATCTTGGATTTTAGGCAAACCCGTCTAATGCCAACGAGAAAGAGGCCTAAAGGGCCACCCACTAAGTGTAGCCGGTATCTCAGTTAAATAATTTATTTATTTAATAAGTTGAATAAATATTATTTCCGGTTGTGGTTTAATAATTAAAGTATGTCTGATCACATTTATTTCGTCGCTAGTTATTCGAAATAATATATTGCGGTCGGAATATTTATTTATTGGCAAATAATACAGTTATATTTATTTAATAAATAAATAGTCATTATTCAAGGCTCGGTAAATATTGAGGAGGATTGACGAATCAAGTTATGGGTACAGTGAAAAATAATATTAAATAATATTTGGTTAAATAATATTTAAACATAACGTTCAAGTTAAACACATGTCATGGAAATAATAGCATTGCTATTATTATTTGACATGAGGTTTTCACATGGAATAATAAATTAACGACACCTGTGCTAATTATTTATTATTACTTGGTGAATTAAATCTGTTAAATACATGTTATGGAAATAAGAACATTGATATTATTATTTGACATGAGGTTTTTCACATGGAATAATAAATTAACGGCACATGTGCTAATTATTTATTATTAGCTAGTGAATTAAATTCTCCGTTATGTTATTATTCTCTATATAAGCCAAGGGGTCATTCCACCTGCTAACCAATCGCTGTGTGCACAACATCCCTGGAGAAAAGTTCTCGAGCCTAGAGAACTTTTCCCTCTACAAGAACGCTCTCAAGAACGAGAGATATCCTCCTCTACCGGATCAAGGAGAACGCTTTGGAAGCGATTCTCACGGCGATCGAAGGTGGACATCGCAAGCGCAAGGATCTTCCGCGCTAGCACCCAGAGACTCTTTCGGCGACGTTCGGAGATACGTGGAGCACGTGTGAATCACCACTAGAAGATTCCTATCCTTGGATTCTACATCGCAACGAAGCCGCACCTCAGACCTGTGGTCGGACGCATCAACGAAGAAAGAATCACCTTGGAGGTAATTCTATAATTTAATTAAATTAATTATAAGCAAAATATGTCGATCCTCTCTTCTTGGTTCCGGGTTATCTCCTTTGTCTTTTATCTTTGATTAAATTCCGTGGATATTGACGTTCATCGTCTTATTGATCCCGGATTAATCATCGATTATGACAATTTGCAAAGTTGGGTACACGCCCATCCCACGCTTCTGCTGTGCCCAGAACCTACAGAACCGTCACATTAAATTTCACGGTCATGGTGCAATGATGTGTTTATTTCAGACAGTCAATGAAAGGCGTATCAAGCACATAGGTCGATGACACGGATGTGCAACTTGATTGATGAGATATTGCGACAAATGAATTATATTACACAGCGTATGTGGTTTTTGACGTTGCGACATTAAGTTCTTTTTTTTGAGTGCCTTGACCCGTTGTTAGACAGTAATCTTGGATTTTAGACGTACCTGTCTAATTCAAATGAGAAAGAATCTTAGTGGTCGCACACTAAGTTTTCCGTTCATCTCGATTAAATTTTATTTGAATTTAATTATTGGAAGAAATAATCGCGAATAATTCTTTTGAATATGATTCTTCTAATGAATCTTGTTCAAGCTGTGATGATGATGTATCACTCAGTGATCTTGTTTCTAAAATTAAAGTTCATCTGGAGAAAGTTCACAAAGTAGTAAATTATATTGATAGTACTCTCCATTGCATCAATGCTCGTTTTGTCATTAGAGGCTTTCTTTAGGCATATTGAGTTGATTACTTAGACACCTTCTCACTCATTACAACAATGGACTTCGTTCAATTATTTATCTTTATGGTTTTTCTTATTGCTATTCTCTTTATCGACTTGATGGCAAAAATTCAATTACAACCTGACTTTCTTGACAAGGAGGTTTATATACAACAACCATTGACTTCGTCGCATTTGTAGTTGAATCTCATGTATGTCGCCTCTGTCGCTCTGTATGGATTCAATCGGTCCCCTCACACTTGATTTTGATAGTTTTGCACTGTGGTCATTATCTTTGGACTTTATCTGAGTTTGAAAGATCGCTCTGTCTTTTTCTAGCAGACATCCTCTTGCGAGATTTCTCCCTGTTGTCTACGTTGACGACATTATTATCCCAGGAAACAACTCCCAAGGGGTCTCCCATTTAAAGTCTTATCTCGGAATCGGAGTTTCCCGTTGTGACAAACATTTTTCTCCCCCAACATAAGTAAGCTTTGGACCTCTGGCAGGAAATCAGATTATCTAAGGTTGTTGTGATTGACGCTCCTCTTAAGTCTGGTGAGAAGCCCCTTCACGATTCTAGCGAATCTTACTCTCTCTTGGAGTGGTATCAACAAAATAGAGACTCGGGCACCACAAGTACCACCTGGAAGTCTTTTCTTAGGAAGGGAAATAAAGGAGCATGGTACAACTGGAACAACCATGATGAATATTCTAGAAAGGGCAGAAGGGTAATTACAAGGGGAATACAGCCTGAAAAATGAGGACAACTATGTGGGTCGTTCGGGGTCCTATGGGAAGAATAAGGGTTGGAGTTGTTACAAAGGGAGGCTGGAGGTTGAAGTGAGAGGCGGGAAAAATATTGCTGTTAACAGTTCGACCATGAGGCTTGGGCGTGACTGCAAGAGGCCTCTCGAGGGATTTCTCTTCTCTCTTATTCTCTTAGTCTTCTTCATTCCTTCTTTTCTTCCCTGCCTGTAATTCTGTTTACCGTTGTTCCTATATTTTTCTATATACAAGGAGCAGTTCTCTTCATTGGTCCGATCTGCTTTCGGCTCGCATATGAGGAGGTGCGCATTGTTGGATAGTGCTCGAAGGAGAGCAGCGCTGTCGATGAACGCTTGCAAGGGCCACACACTGTTGGGTTGCGCTTGTAGGAGTAGGGTGTTGCTGGTTTTCTCTCACTGCGGAGGGACACACTGCTAGATTCCACTCACGCTGGAGGAGGCCAACTGCCGCTCATCGTCCCTCCCTATTGCCGTGCGATCATGGAGACCTGGCACTAGCCTCGTCTTGATGCCTTGGACCAATGCATAGGAAGCCTAGAAACAACAACGTTCTGTTTGGCGTTTATGATAAATTCGTTTATAAAGGAGTAAGCAAAATTTTGGGAAACCCTGTCTAGTGTGTTGCGTCACTTGGAGAAGAGGTTACCGGAGCAGGAGGTGACTTTGCTTTCTCAGACAACGGAGCTCTGCCTGAGATGAAATTTGCTTTGTTTGGCGCTATAGCAAAGCAGGGGCGCGACTCAGAATTGGCCGCTCGACAGGAGGTGTTTTCTGTTTTTGATGACAATGATCCTTGTGGTTCGGAGAAGCAACCGATATAGGAAGAAGCGCCTCCAACGATCGAGGCAAGGGAGTCAGAATCGCGTTCGGGCGAGAACACAGTTACGGAGTTGCCATAGGAGATCGTGCCTTGGACGACACGTATGCCTGCGACACTGTTAATGGAATTTGGCAGTTCAGGGAAGCATGAACCCGCGAAACCATGCGCGATGCAATTTGGAATCCAAGAGAGGGAGAAGCAGGAACGCCAACTTCAACGCGGCGAGGATGCAAGATGTCTGCGAAATGAGTGATAAGGTGACTTATGCGAGGTGGTTAGTGGCTGGGTACCGATACACAAACTTGCAACTCGAACACTGGCAATAAGCCTAGCCAAGTAGGATGCGTTAGCTGTGAAGTGAATCGAATTAGTCCCCAGGATCATGGGGGAGGGTCACATAGCCGTTTCAAGTAGGACGGGGGCATGTGGGGGTGGACTTCAAACCTTAGTTTGCAGGAGCAAACATGGTCGAACCATAAAGCAGAACGGAGCATATAAGAGATTGCTTGGAGAGTATATGAAGTAAGGGAGCATCACAATTAGTTTTTACAGGACTATAAATCGAGGAGGACCATCTGACGGAGTTGCCAGAGGGGACTGCAATTGGACGACATGTATGCCTGTGACACTGTTAATGGAATTTGGCAATTTTGGGAGGCACGAACCTACAGAACCACCCACTCCGCCATTTGGAATCAATGAGAGGGAGAAGCAGGAACACTTGCTTCAATGCAATGAGGATGCAGGAAGGTTGTGGAATGAGTCACAAGCTGACTTTACACAAAGTGGTTGGCGGCTAGGTACAAAAACACAAATTTGTAACTTAACACCAACAATAAGCCTAGCCAAGCAGGATGTGTTAGCTGAAGTGGATGGAATGAGTCCCCGGGGTTCTTGGGGAGGGCCACATAGCTGTTTCAAGCAGGGTGAGGGTGCTGGGGGGTGGACCTTGCTGCTTAGTTTGTACTATCAAACATGGTTGGACCATAAAGTATGAAGGAACATCTAGAGAGATTGCTTGGAGAGTGTGTGAAGTAAGGGTGCATCACAATTAGTTTCTACTGGATCATAAAGTATGGGGGACCATTTGAGAGATTGTTTGGAGAGTATCTGAAGAAAAGGTGCATTGCAATTAGTTTTTTTCCCCAGTCTTGATGACAAGTGTAGGTTGGGAAAACCCCCTTGACTCCTTACCTCAAAGTGAGGCGGAGACATTCTTTTATAATAAATGAAAAGGAACACATCGGACCACAAGTCCGATGTGGGATACAGACTTCAACACTCCCCCTCAAGCTAGGTGTACCTAGTTTAGACACATAATGAAAAGAAAGCAACAAAACAGACGCTAACACTCCCCCTCAAGCTGGACATGCCCAGCTTGATGACAAATACAAGACAAAAACAGAAGAAACGGAAATAATAAAATCGTTGTTGATGCTGCCCCCCCTGAAGATTGTAATGTGATGCCGCTGAAAAAAAAAGGATGGGTCATCGCCGGAAAAGTGCGTGGCCGGACAACAGAGCGCCGGGAAATCCACACTGGCGGGTTGGTCGTCAGAGCGTCGGGAAAATCCGCACTACAAGCCGGTCGTCAGAGCGCCGGGAAATCCGCAATGTCGGGCCGATCGTCGAAGCGCCGAGAAATCCGCTCGGGAGGGCCGGTCGTCAAAGTGCCGAGGAATCCGCAATGGCGGTGCCGGTCGTCGAAGCGCCGGGAAATCTGCAGGAGGAGGCCGGCGATGGGATGCAGTGATTCCGCAGGAGACGCCGGGCAGGAAGCAGGAGGAGGTCGGCAAGGAGGGAGCAGCCTGGACCGTTTCGCCTGGAGAGCGCCGGTCCTGTAAGGGAAGAAACCGGACGGGCGGGAGCCGGATCGAGGGATCCGCCGGGAAGGGAGCACTGGACGGAGCGGGGCCGGTGCGAGGGATCCGTCGGAAAGGGAGCAGCTGGACGGAGAGGGGCAGACGTCGGAGAGCCGCTCTGACGGAGGCGGGCCGATCTGCTAGGGCAGGGAGAGGCGGGCCGGACAGAACTGGAAACCGCAGGAGAGGCGCAGAGAGATGCCGACAGGGGGAGATTCGCTGGTAGAGAGACGCGCGGGAGGGCGGAAGGAGCCGTCGGACAGCAGCAGACCGCCGGGGAAGGGAGGCCGCTGGTGAAGGGAGGCCACCAGCGTAGGGAGGCCGCCGGAAAATCCGCAGGAGGCGGGCGCCGCTGGAGAAGCAGCAACGCCGGGAGAACTGGAGATGCGGGAGTCGCTCAGGCGGATGGAGGTCCGCTGGGGAAGATGCGGGAGGCACCGTGCGAACAGGAGGACCGCCGGGGGAGATGCGGGAGCTGGCGACGAGCAGTTGCGGGATCCGAAAATACCGCCGGGGAATATGGGAGCCGTTGAGGAGGCCGGCTCAGGTGGAGCCGCGTCGGAAAAACGGCGACGGGGACGACGGGAGGCGTGGGAGCCGTAGTCGCCGGGAACTGGAGCCGCGACGGGGGAAGCGGGAGCCGCGCGCATGGAGGACGGGAGCCGGCAGGGAAGAGGCGGGCCGTCGGGAGGAGGTTCACCGGGGGGGGAGCCGCGGGAGGTGCTGCGCGCACAGGAGGACCGCCGGAGGGGGAGCCGCGACGGGGAGGGCTTGCGCGCAGGTGGAGCGGGCGCCGTGAGGGAAGGCGCACCGGGAGGAAGCCGCGACGGGGGCCGGGGCGAGGGCGCCGGGATCAGATGAGGGAGGGCCGCCGGGAAGGGCAAAGGCAGAGGGGAGATCCGCCGGACAGAGCCGCCGATAGGGATAAAAAAGAGAGAGCCCGGAGGGGCGGCGAAATAAATTAAACCCAGCCCTACATGAGGTGGGGCCGCCGCCCCTCACGGGGAGGGACTTACGAGGCCGACGGGAAAAAAAAATAGACGGGAGGAGGAGAGTTCGGGATTAATTTCCCTCTGATACCATGTAGGTTGTGAAAACCCCCTTGACTCCTTACCTCAAAGTGAGGCGGAGACATTCTTTTATAATAAATGAAAAGGACCACATCGGACCACAAGTCCGATGTGAGATACATACTCCAACAACAAGATTGATTTTCAAGAGGGCGTGAGTGATAGAGACCCGGATGGAAGGCTTTTCTAAGGAAGATAAATAGAGGAGCACGGTACAACTGGAACAACCTTGAGGAATATAATATTCTAGAAAGGGTAGACTGGTCATTACGGGGGGGGGACAACCTGATAAATGAGGACAGCTGGATGGGTTGTTAGGGGTTCTACGGGAAGAATAAGGGCTGAAGTTGTTATAAAGGGAGGCTGCGGGCTGGAGTGAGAGGCAAGAAGAATATTATTGTTAGAACAGTTCAGCCGTGAGGCTTGGATGAGAGTGCAAGAGGCCTCTTGAGGGATTTCTCTTATCTCTTCTACTCTTTAGTCTTCTTCATTCTTTCCCTTCTTCCCCACCTACAATCCCATTTAGTGCTATTCCTATATTTTTCTATATTCAAGGAGCAGTTCTATATCACAACACCTTGTAGGGAAACTCAATTGCCTTACAATGACTCATCCCAATATTGTCTTTGTTGCCATCAAGGTTAGCCAATTCATGGAGCATCTTATGTAATCCCAGCGAAACGTTGTTCTTCGTATAGTGAAATACGCCAAGCAGGATCCCTGATGCGACCTTTATTTAGAACATGGTCACATGAATATTGAACCATTTTGTGATTCTTACTATGCAGACCGTCTGTCAACTCGAAAGTCCACTTCTGGTTTCATTTTATTTGTCGACAACCTAATCTCATTGCAAACCAATAAACTAGTTATTTCACTCCCCAACGCTAAGTTCACTCACCACACCATGGCCCTTGTTACTGGTGAGCTCCTTTGGGCTCGCCAACTTCTTCATGAAGTTGACTTTCTGATGAAGAACCCTGCTTATCTCTAGCGCGATGATCAGATAGTCACAAAGGTCACTACCAATTCGGTATTCCATGAAGTCACCAAACACATTGAAGTGGAGTACCCTTTTGTTTGCCAATACTTCAAGCATAAGCATATCGCCTTCGGCTATGCCTACACAGTGGATCAACTTGCTGAAATCTTCAACAATGGCATTCCTGGATCTCGATTGAATTTCCTCAGCACCAGGTTGGACATCCACAAGGTCTACAATTCAATTTGAGGGGGCTGTTTGGCGTTTTTTTTTTGTTTTTTGTTTTTTGTGATGTTCTAAGTTGGATATGTCCGAACTCGAGAGGGAGTGTTAATCTAGTTGAGTTGGGTCTTGGTCTAGTATCAGTTATGTCGCTATTTGTAATAGTCTTGTAGGCTCACATTGGCTTTCATGTATTATGTTCCCTCTATGCATCTATAAATAAGATGCCCAACCTCATATTGAGGTATATGATTCCATTTTCTATGCACAATTTGCATATAGGTTGTTGCAAAAAGCAGAAAATGGGAACCTTACTTCTGCTCTTGAGCTAAACGTTTTTTTCCCTTGTTTGACTTATGCTTTGTCTTTTGAACCGGGATTGCAGAACAGCATTCTTGCCAAACCCCAAACTGAATATTCTTGAGCTGACACTGACATATACTTTTGTAAATGCACTTTTCCAGCTTCAATGTGATGAAGTGACAGTAATGAAGCAGAAAGTTGAAGCTGCGGGCAAAAAAATGAAGAGTTTATTGAAATTGTTTCAGACTTCTTGTGCGATGAAGGAAGAACAAAATTGTGTGGACAGCATTGCATTTGTTTACGGTTATATGAAGAAAAGAATGTGCTGCGGACTTATACGCCAGGATTTGCTGGTTAGTCTATTTTCTGCGACTAGCCACTACAATATCAAGTTTCTAAAAAATGGATATTTGGTATGTCACTGACAGAAGTTTTCTGAAATTTTTGTTAGTTGTGGGAACTTGATAATTTGGAGAGTAACAATGGCCAGCATAGCATTGTGCTCAGCTACCATGGCCTTCTCTCTCAAAGGTTCCTTGCTGAATATGTTTTGCTATGTTTCTGTCGATGAAAACGGCCTTTTCATTATGATCAGTATCTCACATATACTTTTGTTTTTGTGATATCTAGACTCACGTTGAAAGATGTTCACCTTCTTACGATGAACAATTGGTGGAACACGTCTGTTCTGAAGGTAATTCCATCATGTTTAAAATGCATCATCTTATTACCTGTCTTTAGTTCTATAACCAGTGTTTTTTCACGTTCAGAAGTTTCCTAATTTGGATCCTTTGACGGCATGCCAATTTTTGTTGAATGCTGAGGCCAATCGGAAGTATGCCGGTGCCAAAAATTTGGCAAAAGTGACGCAAGTATATTTCTTTCTCTTGGTGTTTTATTTTGAAAATTATTTTCCATTTTAATGTTTTTTGCACCCTTCTTAACCGCCATTGGTTTAATTCTCCTTACATTCTGATATACACTTTATGCAGGTAGCTAGTTCACTCTTGTCTAATCTACTAGATGTGGTTGAAGAAGTGCAATTGGCACAAATAGAGCTTAGAAATCTGATACGAGCAAGCTTTCATTCCCCTACAGGTAAAATAAGTTAAATTCGTTCTCCTATTTAAATTTTTGAGTATCATTTTACAGGTGTTATTTTGCTAATCTGCTGTTTATGAAAGATTTGGGAAATATAAAATTAAAGAAAAGGTTTCATTCCTGTTTTCACTGTGCTCGCTTTATTATTGAGGGCTAGTTGTACATTTGTTTATTTTTATTTGAATTAGTTTACACTGCTGCAATTGAAATGGGCATTAGTTATGGTTTTTGTAGAAATGATATACCCAGAAACCGTATCCCATAAGTGGGGTCGGGTTGCTCGATTTATAGATAATGATAGAGAGATACATTACTACATTTAGACAGAAAATACACAATTCAAATTAGAGGGACAAGGATTGGACAAACCTATTCAAATAGACTAAACCTAGATAGGCCTATATACGAATTATTTAAAAACCCTGATACCCCCACTCAAGCTGGAGCTTACTCCAACATGCTACGCTTATTCAAAATATGAAAGAGAAACAGCATGACTATTGAATCAGAGCACCTGTACACTGGAGACTGCTGAAACTGTCACAGAAGACACACTTACGAGTCACATGAATATCGTGATCATCTTGGTAATCAGAGAAAGTGTCAGAAAAGACAGAGAGGATAAATGGAATAGGTTATCTAGAAATGGATGTTTAAAACAGTTGTTTGGAAGAGCACATCTGAAACTGTCATTTGGAAGAGGATACTTGAAACGGTTGTCTGAACTCTGAAAGAGGTCATCTGGAAGATCATGCAGCATATTTAATGATGGTGCAAAGTGAATGTGCAACAACAAATCTGACAGACACCGGAACAACAGAGAAGCCCAATAGAGAGCGCCTGGGCTGTGAAGGAGAGGCCTGACAATGGCAGCGACGGAGAGACCTGAGGTAGGCCTGGACAGATGTGTTGGAGGAACCCTGTTGCAGAGGGACAACATGAGTTTCTTTGAACAGAGGGAGATGCCTGTTACAGTGAATCAAGACGTCTGGAAATGGTGCTCTTGGGGCACATGACTGTATTCAACAGAGGGAGGCGCGCCTGGTGGCCAGGGCACGCCTAGAACAGAAGTAACAAAGGAGTGCGGATTGGGCTCCCAGGTGCATGGAGAGAGGTGTTTAGTTCCCTGGGGTTCTGTTTGGAGAGCGCGGAAGCATCAGCAGTAGAGAGCGCAACACTGATGATGCAACCTGTTGGTATGTAGAGGCATTGGATTCGATGTAGCGTAGTGGAGATAAATGAGTCCTTATATGAGGAGCTCGGGAGAAACACGGGCAGAGCACCCACAAATGAAGATAAAACTCTGGAATTTTATTAGAATGAAAAAATTGATTACAATGAACTGCAAACACCCTATTTATAGACCCAAACCCTAAACAAATAAAAGACCAATCAGCCCTTAAAATAATATCCTAATTTGGGGCAAAACAGTAATTAAACCAAAAGAAATAAAAGAATCAAAAGACCACGTGGGCGTTGGTTGCATCGCTGGAAGGGGCTTGAATTGGTGCTGCATCAGTGTCCTCTACTTGGAAAGGGCTTGACCCCAAGTCCCGTTGGATAAAGATCAAAATCTGAGCAGAATGGAAAGGTATGGTGATGCATTCTTTGCAAGGGAGGAAACCTTGAAGGAAGTTCCTCAGGTGTGCAGAAGACTAACCTCCGATCCCTGTTCCGTGATTGTTGTTTCACATGCTTTGTCGGGATGGATTGATTCCGATTTTGGCTCAAAGCCCGCTTTAATCCTCGGGGGCCGAATATGATCAACAATATGTTAAGTCTTTGACGAGAGCTGTGACATGTTCCGAGGAGTCATCAAAATATAACTAACTTTTATAGATGGAGCATGAGCAAAGTTTTCGGTTGGTGACACGAGGGAAGTGTCTCCGACCATTGGCGGGTGAGAACCAACTTCTCGAAGGGAATGCAGGACAACAACTCGCCCCCCATGCATCAGTTGCATCATGACATTTGCACTCATGACTTCCTCATCTTTCATACTAGGTTCAAATCCGCTGTCATCTCTGCTGAGGGAGGGCGGACAACAATTCCATCACAAACAAGGCCATCAACGCCATGGTGGGGTGTATGGGCAGTTAGAACACGGGGCTGTGGAACAGGCGCTACATGAAGGTCTCGTTGTGCCTTTAAAAATGCATCGTGCTGGTCTCGAGATTGATTTTGCTGTTGATGATGTTGTTCCTGAAATTGCTCCAGAGCTATTTGCATGGTCTGATTTAGGAGTGAGAGGGATTCCTTAATTTCACTGTTGGTGGCCATGACAACCGCAAATGAAGGGGCGCAAAGACGATAGAGCAGCGCTTAGACAATGCGCTTGGTTGAGTGCTGGCGCGTGTGGGGCTGCTTGCACGCGGCTTCGGCTCACCTTGGGCTTAGGCGTGTCCCTCCCTCCCTCCCTCCCTCTTCGTGTTGTTTTTCCTTTTCTTTGCTACCTTTTCTTTTTAAGTGTTGCTAGGTTGTCCTTACCTTGCTGTAATGTGCGTGCAACGCGCGTTAGTCTGAGCAGTAACAAGGCAAGTGCACGGGGCGATTAGGCATGTATTGGGGGCCGCATAGGGGGAGTTGAGCGTGTTGGGGACTTGGGCGCGGAGGAAGAGCACAAAGGACTTGCACGTGGAGGACTTAGGTGTGCGTTGTGAGAGCCACACTTAAGGAAAGGGCGAGTGTGTAGGGAGGCTCGAGTGCTGAGGACTTGAGTGCGTGCCGGTTCTGGGCGGGCAGAGGGGTGCTGAGGCCGAGCGCGTGGGTATTGCACTTCAGAGGGTCTGCGCAAGACACTTGGGGCGCGCGGGCTATGGGCACTTGTGCGGGGGGATTGTGCTATGATGGGGCACACATCTGGTGAAGGTCTCGCGCGAGGGGGTCACACTTAGTGCGAGCGCACGACACCTGGTGGGGGTGGGGACTCTAGCGGGCGAAGGCGGTGCCGTCCAAGCCTCAGATCCCGGACGCAAATCGCAGATTGGGGTGCAATGCGCTTCAAGCGTTTTGACACAAGTCAAAGTCTGATGAATGATGACTTTCGCCTGGAGGAACTGCCGAAAGGGAGTGGAGAGATATTCACGCCCATTGTCCGAGCGGAGACATTTAACATAGATGAAAAATTGGTTATGAATTTCATTATAAAATGTTTGGAATGTGGAAAACACTTCGGAGCGTTCTCGAAGGAGGTACAACCAAGTCATTCGCGAAAAATCATTAACGAAAGATATATAATATTTATACCTCAAATGACTCGAGATGGTACAGGGACTCCACACGTCTGAATGAACCATATCAAAAGGTTTTGAGGCCCTTGTATCCACTCGAGGAATGTATGAAGTGCGATGATGTTTCGCAAATGAACAAGTCTCACAATGAAAAGAAATATGCTGACTAAAATCTGGATAAAGCTGATGAATGGTGGAGGCAGGTGAATGTCCCAACCGGGAATGGAGATCCAATTCTCGAGCAGCGACAGATGTGCAGACGACGGTTGCCGGTCCATCGAACATGTAGACTCTGTCCCGAAGCTGGCCTCTACCAAGTTTCCGGTTCGTAGTCCGCTTCTGAAAGACAATAGCAGAGGATGTAAATATGGCAGCACGGTTGTAATCCTTTGCAAGTTTACTGATAGAAAGAAGATTAAATGGACTGCGGGGCACATGTGCCACATAACACAGGTGAATCGATGAAGTCAAAGAGCATGCACTAAATCCTGCAATGGGGATAATGGAGCCACCAGCGACGGTGATTGCTGAGGAACCGACATAAGGATAGTAGGAGGTCAACATGCCAGCATCACCGGTGATGTGGTCGGAGGCACCTGAGTCGAGCATTCAGACAGGGGAGCGAAGACTGACGAAGGCAGCAGAACCAGCAGAGTGGGCTAGAGAAGCCGAAGATGGACCGGGTCCTGCGGGGGTCCGAGAATCGTGAAGCAGCCAGAGGTCCGCCATAGAAAGGTCCAAAAATGGTGGAAGAGCTGCGACTGATGAGGAAACCTCCTGGACCGCCGTCTGACCCTGTCACGATTGTTGAGATGAGCGTCTATGAAGAACCCAACAACGTTCGATCAGGTGGCCCGATTTTGCCACAGTGTTGACAGAGGGGACGAGGACGACCCTCCATACGGCCACGTCCACGAGTGCTCGAGGAGCGTCCACCGCCACGACCGACGAGAGCAGAGTGATCGATGATGGGGGTGGGTGGGGGAAGAGCCCGTTGGGTCTTGCCCAGACGATGATACACCTGTGGTATCTTCAGTGTAGAAGGGCTGACGAGCATCACGGTAGCCGTCGTGGCATACTCAGGAGCAAGGCCATTGAGGAGATTGAAGATGCAGAGTTGGTCCCTCTGGGTCTGAGCGTCCGCCAGTGTCTAGGGAACGAGCCACAACTCTTGCAACTCATCGCGAAGACCTTTCCATTCCGTGAAATATGCTGGGAAGGACTTGTCCTGCTGTCAGATATGCGACAGTCGCTGAAGAATATCGGAGACCCGAGCCATATTGTTGGTCTTGGAATACATGATGTTCAAGCGATCCCAGAGTTCCGTGACTGTATTCGCAGTTCAGGTGACATCTTTGACTGAGCGATCCATTGAATTGACCAGCAAGGCGTAGATCTTGCTGTCAGCAAGCTTCCACGAACGGTATTTGGGATCGGTAGATTTCGGTGGAGGATCCTCAAGGTGAGAATCAAGGTCCGTTCCGGTCAGGGACATCAACCCAGTCTTCCGCCAGATGGAGAAGTTGGTGGAGTCGAGCCGCTTATCGACGAGGCAGGTGGAGGCTGTGATCATCTGGGGCAGAGCATAAGAGGCTGCCTTGGAGGCGTTGGATAACTGCCGAAGATGTTAGGAGCAACAAGATGCCACGATGAGTGGTCGCAAGAAGGTGGGGTCGGTTGAAGTCGGGAATCTGCAGTTGTGGGCAGCGCCTGGAGCCAGAAGTCGCGACGGGGCTGATCGCGTCGGGACATGGAGGCCGAGGGTGGTCCGTCGTTGCCGGGACTGCCAGAGGAGAGCGCCACAGGGGTTGTCACGCGCAGGGAGACATTGTCGCGGGAGGGTCTCTAATCGTGGGAGGAGGCGACGCCGTGGGATGCCGCAGCAGGAGACAGGATCGGGAGTCTGCGAGGGCTGTCGTCGGGAGGGAGGCGGCGCTCGAAGCCGTGTCAAACGAGAGGGCGGGGTCGTGCGTAGCGGGAGAGGCGAGAGCCGGCAGGTTCGCTCGCCTGGAGATGCGAGAGCGGGAGCAGGAATGGCCGGCGGGTAGGGCGGGAGTTGGAAAGGTCAGCGGGAGCCGTTGAGGGTTGGGCCAGAGATGTGCAGGTGGGAGTGCACAGAGGAGGAGGCGGGGCCGGTTTTTGCCGGGAATCCGCAGGAGAGACGGCGGTGGGGAGAGCTACGCCGCGGGAGGGAGGGGCTTCCGGGTTGTGTCGCGACGGAGGGGCGATGCCGGGACGACGTCGGAGGGAGCCGCAGGCCGATCGCACTGGGACGACGCTGGAGATAGCCGCCAGGATGGGAGCTGTGGAAGGCAGGAGCTGGGGGGGGCGTAGGGCAGAGTCGAGAGGGGGGGGGGGGTGGCCGCGTAGGGCAGACCCGGGAGGGAGGTGGTTGCTTAGGGTGACCTGGGAGGGGGGGTGCCACGCAGGGCTGAGCTAGGAGGGGAAAAAATCTAATGAGATTTTCCCTCTGATACCATGTAGAATAGGAAATCTTCTTACCTCAAGGTGAGGCAGAGACTTACTTTTATAGATTGAGAAAACAGAATACATACAGGAGTATTCCGATTTGGGACTTAGAAATACCCAAAATAATAAAATAGGGTTGAACATATATGATTCATGGCACTGCTATTCATACTATATGATTCATGGCACCATGATTCACCGATGTCGTGCAATACGGGTTGCTCAAGCAACCTTCATACGATATCCATATATTGTAAAATAGGACATACGCCTTGGCTTAAAATAAGCCTTTTGCCAAATGTATGTTGTACTCTATGACATTCCATATCATAACATACGATATAACATGGCTTTAGGACATATTCCATTAACCAGTGATCTCCTTTTGACCGCGCTTCGCGGCGAAGCCCCCCACGGAAACAGACGCTATCCTGTCCTCTTCTGGATCGTCTCTCACTTGATCTCGTTGCCTTCCACGCTCAGAACAAATGAGTTCACACCCTTTATTTATAGAGGTTGCCAACCAGTCCTCCTAGTTGCACTGCCTTCTGAACCTTGCGGTCCTCCCTCCATTAGCCAAGGCAACCGACTAAGCATCAACGCCTCAACTGGCCCTTTTGGTGAACAGTACAAGCTCTTCTTACATGGCCTTTTGATGATTCTTACATAGCATTTGCAAACCACCATAAAATCTTATACAAGTCCTTTAGAGTGATTCCTACGCAAGGTCTACTTCCATACTCCCATCGTCTGAAAACAATTGATACCAGCATCTTTACTTCCTCTGGAGCTTTTGTGCCGCATCCGGAACTGCTCTTCGGCGTCACTCCATCCTCCGGAATGTGGTACCCACCAAGCGCATGCGTTCGGACTTTCATTCTTCGGCATTTTCACACTTGGTCACCGTTGTTGTTGTTGTTGTTGCTGACCTGAAACCGGACATCCTTGGTGAAGATGAAATGCTCCATCCTGGTTTCGCGAAGTGTACTTCCATAAGTTATGTTCCGGACGTTCCAACACTCAACTAGAAACCAGTTCTCACACCAAAACCCAACATAGGCTTCTTAATCCGAACGATCATCAAAGCACACCCCAAAGGCCACCAAACAGTTTCTAAGAACCATTAGACAAAATTCCATAAACAAGGGAATCCAATAAATCAATCACCGCAATCGAAATGATCTAAACCTCAAAGAAGGCGTAGGCAGATTACTCTAAAAATAAACCCTAGAGCATCACAGCCCTATGCCCCAAATAGAACAACTTACTCGTCCTCCAATTTCCCCCTAAAACCATGGAAGCCCTATAACAATTCACACCTGGATTGCTTCATTTCAAAACAATGATAGATGAGAGGCAAACAATTCAAAGAGGCTCCCTTTAAACAAGAGAGGAGAAGCCTCGTCGATTCAGATGAATTCCACCATGCTCCGGTGGAAACCATTCTCAATCCCTACCCTAGGAGATGAGAAATCACGAAAAAGGAACGAAGGAGGGAAGAAGAGGAAGTTAGAGGAGGCTTCCCCATGATTTGGCATGAAGAAACCCCCTTGGATCAATGTTGAATCAAGTGGAGAGGGAAAAAATGAGGCTCAAGGGTCCCCAGGTGAGGTTTTGAAAGATTTATGGGCAAAAAAACTGTTTTTCCCCCTTTTAAAAAAACTGGTTTGGAATCCACTGGAACTTCAGCAGGGTTACGCTTGCCACTGGAACTTCAGCGGGGTCAAGGGTCCAGCCACTCGGCTGGACTTCCGGTGGCAGCCTAGTGAGCCACTGGATGGCCCATCGGGCTTCCGGTGGTATACATTGGAACTCCGGTGGCCTACTGCCGCCACCCCCACTTTGATTTTTCTCCACCAAACACACCCAAACCTAAACTTGGGTTCTTGAACCTCCTACGAAACCTCAAACCATATCCGAAAACACCTAAAGTTTTATCCTCAAACGAAAAAAGACCACTCTTCTGAAACCAAAAAATCAAAGCGGCCTCTGGTCTCATCACTTTAAATCCTCAAGAAAAACCAAAATTCCCTTAAAATTAGATCATCAGAGACATGAGATGTTACAAGCTGAGTATGAATTTAATGATAAAATGACTTGAAAAGATTAAATACTCTAGAACAATCACCAAAAACTATACCCATGTCATGAAAAAAATCATCAATAAATGAAAGCAATAATGATTTCTCAATTGACTTGGAACCGCATTGGGACCCCACACATCACAATGAATTAACTCAAAAGGTGACGAGACATGCAACAACTACCGAGGAACATAAGACTTTCGATGGCGCTTGGCGAACTGACATGATTTACAATGGAAAGAAAGACGTGGACTGTGGTTTAGGTAAAGCTTTTGTAAAACCTATGAGGATGGATGACCATAGCGAAAATGATGTTTTAGAGACAATGGACGTCGGTGCATTGAACATGTAAACCCCTTCACACTGGTGTCCTCTGCCAAGCTCACGATTCGTCGAATGCTCTTGAAAAACAGCACCAGGGGATGAGAAAAGCACAATACAGTTCAACTCATGTGTAAGTTTGCTGATAGACAGGTGGTTGAAGGGGCTACAAGGAGCATGAGCCACCGACTGTAAGTGCCAAACCCCGCAATATTAATGGTGGATCCATCAATGACTGTAATAGCAGCAGTCCCATTGTAAGGATGATAGGTACCAAGTAGACTGACATCACTTGTGATATGATCAGAAGCACTATAATCCAACACCCAAGCAGTCAGATTGATGTCGCACCGATTCTGGGCCCCTCCAGCATAGCGGCAATACCCACATGATTTTTTAGTTTCGTTTAAGTCTTATTTATTTTAATTAATTTTATTGTGTTTTCTAGCTTAAGATATTTTCAAGGACATGTTACTCTTAACATTTAGGGATCTAGCCTATAAATAGGCTGTTCGCCGTCATTCGTAAACAACTTTTGCCATATTATTGAAATTCCAGAGAGTGTTCTCTCCTTTCAGGGTGTACATCTCCGTCCCTAACTTTCTCATGCAAGGGCTTGGTTCTTCTCCGCTGTGCTGCATCACAGATACTGGGAAACGCGCATGCAGTAGGACCACTGGTCTGCGCCAGGGAAGCTGATGAGGGAGCAGGTATCGAGGCGGCCCAATGAGAATATAGAATCTCCAACTCATCCGCTGAAAGTTTCAAAGTGTGACGAAGGATTTCCGAAGGATATGTCACGACGAAGGCGGATGCCGGGAACAGGCAAAGAAGCACTGCCAAACCAGAAAAAGGGCTTGTGCGAGGAAAATACTAACGAGAATAGTTGGTAGCGATCTTAACTTCACAAGACACAGAGGTGAGCGACTTCAGTTCATGGAGGAGTCTCCCGAAAAGCGGTGTTGAAGACGAAATTGAAGAAGCCACTTAATGGATGCGGGCTGAACTTGCTGCCCTGATTGCTGTATTACAGTAACAGTGATGACGCCGAACTGTCTTCGGCCTAAAGCAGGGGGAAGAAGGATCTTATCCCATAAGAGGACTGCTGCATGGCCGACAGTGTTCTGAGTTTGAGCACTGTGGGCGAATGACTTGAATGGGGTTATGAGGAACAGGTATGGGTACTGGTACGGTCCCATGACAGTGATGACGGCCTAAAGCAGGGGGAAGAAGGATCTTTTCCCACAAGAGGACTGCTGCATAGCCGACAGTGTTCTGAGTTTCATGCGTGGGTACCTCGGACACGCCATTCATCAAGAGAAGAGATGCTTGGACGGGGGGCTATAGGAGGGGTGGGGGCCAGAGGCGTAGTGAGGGAGGAGGCTGCGCTGGCTAGAGGGACCGGAGCGCGCTGGTCACAGGGTCATGCCAGGGGTTGTGCACTGGCTGAGAGGCCCGATGGACTGGTGAGCTGCAGGTTGGAGGGTAGGGGAGAGGATAGAAAAATTAAGAACATCCGTGCTTTGATACCATGTAAGATGAAATCGCGTACCTCAACGATAGGCTGGACATTTTTTTTAGACAGATCTACTGGATACTTGGAAGAAATTCAATTTGGGACTCTAATACATGACTCTTGTCTAATACATGAGTCAGGGGTGTGGCCCATGCTAAGTGGGCCCAACGATGCCAGTATGTTTTTCAAATGGCCTTTCACACGCTTCCCTCTTTAAACTTTAAAAATAAACTGTTGTTTTTCTGGATATGCTGTAGATAATGCTCCTGTCACTGATCAGCCACCAACTTCCACTATAAAGAAGCCAACCCAAGAACTTGGTCGCTCTCGCTGTGTCTTATCTTGCCATTACTCATCAACGGGGGAATTTGAGCATGTATTCAATGAATGGCATGCTCTGTAACCACACTTTCAATCCTTTAAAGGTCCCAGCTTCGTTCACTATTTACAATGTTTGGGAACTACAGAAGCCAGGTCTACTTGCTTGCTCCCATTCTCATAAGCAGCCAGAATATTTCCCTTTCAATCCATTAATCTCGTTACTCATTCACCCCCCACTACTTAATATCCCCAGCCACAGTATTTGCTATTGGCTCCTGAACTTGATGCAGATCTTTCACAACTTTTTCATCATAAAGGTGTCATCATTCATGGTCGATTTGGAGTTGGCCATTCTTCTGTTCATTTTTTCTTTACGAAGTAGCCCGATCACAAAATGGTCAGATAGAGTAGCACTTCGATTATGAGTGGTAAGGGATATGGAAATGAATGGCTGAACAGTGAAAATTAGTACAAAAGTGGTGTCAAAAGTAGTGGTGTAATTCTTTTTTTTTTTTTCAAAACTGAAGTTAATATGTGAAAGTGAAATAAATATGTTGAAATGAAGTATACCGTTTTTGATATTTTGATCCTTTTCTACAATGGGATGGAGAAATGGATGCATACATCGTTCATAGGATTCAAGCTGGATGGAAAATTGGAGAAATGTTCAAGGGGAGCTTTGTGACTG
Source organism: Viscum album (assembly GCA_963277665.1). Lineage (NCBI taxonomy): Eukaryota > Viridiplantae > Streptophyta > Magnoliopsida > Santalales > Viscaceae > Viscum > Viscum album. Next base: position 74,066,815 of record OY728140.1, read on the forward strand.
TAAAATTTCTTTGAAATTGTAGGGAAAATTTTATAGCATGACTGAGAGTTGCTTGAACCGGTAAAATTTTGTAACAGCTTTTGAAGGGAAAATTTTATAACAGCCTTTGCCATATCAGTCATCTTTTCGTCAATTGGAGCCACTCCAATTTTTTCTCAAAGAAGACCAATGGATGCATCTATTAACGGGGTAGACTTAGTGACGAACAAACAAATCAGGCGAAGTAGAGAAAGATTAAAAAGGGCACCATAGCAAGTTATCAGAAATGATTTTGGTATTAATGGTTTGAATGAAAATATGGTTTTTGATCCAGGCAGCAAACCCCATTTTGTTGTTGTTGTGTGTAACACAATTGCTCATGTTCTGTTACTGCTGTGATACAATGGTAAAATTGTTTTGTGGGCTGATTTTTTTGATTTGCAGCGGAGAAACTTCATCTTGATCTTTGTTTCATTGATTATAAGGATGGAAGGAAGGCAGCTGTGAGTGTTGACGTGAGCTGCTTGAACCGGTAAACTGTGAAACAAATATATTTGAGTATGTGTAATATTTTAGTTGGATGCCTTGAAAACCTTGAAATTGTTGAATATTAACAGAGTTGGTGTGTGGGCAGCGGGGTGTATCCTTGGGGAGTCCTTCCATGGGAGGTTCGTGTTTGGGTTGGTGGGTCGGAAGCAGCAGCAGCACCACAGTCGGTGTGTGGAGAGATCAGGTCCGCCCTTGGGAGACTCAGCCCTGGGTATGGATGGATTATACGGCTGTGCAGGCGCGTCTCAGAGGTGGTCAAGGCCTAGCCATGCCCCACATCGCTATGTTTGGTGTTGTACTAAAATGATCTGTTGTGATGCATTGATGCACCTATGTCCTAACCGGGTACTAAGTGAACATGATGTAAAACAGTGTAATTCAACCAACAACTTTTATGACAATCATTTCTTTACAACTATCTTGGGTAAAGCTATCATATAATCATGGAAAACCTTACACTAGTTTTATTCCCATGGGAACCTCAATTATTTTCTCAAGTCGATAGTGTGCAAGGAGTATCATGAGATGAGCTATATGGACTTAGGGAGATTATACAAATAAATATGATGGTTTATCAACATCAAACATTCAAAACATTGTTAAGTGAACTTAGAGTTGTCTAAAAAACACAATTTGGGAAAATTTTATCAACATAGCAAGCTTGGGTCGTGGGTTAATTGTTAATAATTTGATTACAACATTGAAAATCTCGTTATACATTTTTCTATGAGACCATTGCTTGTATTGTTTGTGTTGTGGTGCACTGTGTTGTACACTTTAGCTTGGTTACCTTGAATACAAACAGGCTATGAGGTATTTTTCAAGATCCAAGGTACGACTGTTGCCAACTTAGCGTATACTATGGTTCAATGAAACATTATATTATCTATCAGGGCCCCAATTTCTAGTTTAGAGTGAGATCTTGCACCTCCTTTAACCACCCATGCCCAAGAAAAGTCAAGGTCAACCCATGATTGTTGGGATTATTGTTACATGTTTTTTTTTTGAAAGTTGACATGAACTGATTTCCCAGATCATGTCCAAGAAATTTATTGAATCAAAAAAGGGGGGTTACATGGCAATCACGAGGTGTAATGTGCTTACACCCTCTGAGATTTAAAGAAACCAAAAAAAAAAAACATACATTGAAAACCAAAGGTAAATGCAGTTAGACCTCCCTGCTGAAAAGAAGTCCTGCTGCAATGCACTGGACTCACAGTCCTGTTGCAAGTAGTGCACCAACTGAGAAAGTACCAGGGCCCCAAGGTGAGCTTTCGCAGGTAGGGGTCTTCAGCTTGCAGCCTTCATGAGATTCTGCAGGAAGGAGCAGACCGTGCCTTATTTGTACTGGAGTGAAGATAGAAGCAGTTCAACTTCAAAATAAGAGCATAGCAGTCCAATTTCATCTGCATAACTGATACAAAGATCTAGCACAACACCATTGCTGATTAAAGATATCCAGTCTTCACACAACATGAATTTTCAGCAAGCAGAGTAAAAATAGGGAAGAAACCATGAGAGAACATGTTGAGGACCCATCAAGGACAGAACAGATAAACAGATCAGAAAACAGAGTTAATCAAAAGGAATGTAGACCAAAATGATACTTGTGAAGGCAAATCCAATTAACCAAACAGAATCCAGGTAGAGCAAGGAAGCATCTAAAGAGATGCATAAAGAGAATCACAAAAAATCCACAATGCCCCACTGATATGCTCTTTACTTCATGAGAAAACCCTTCTTTTCCAGGAGAGATTGTATAAAATCCAGAGCTCACAGAGAAGGCATCCAACCTTCCTGTTTAAAGTCAGAAGTAAATCAGTAGCAAGGAGACATAGCCGATCTCCTCTGCAAGTTTTTAAGAAGTCCAGATGATGTCAGAAGGGTGCAAGCAAACTTCTGACAAGTCAAAATTTCTATCCCAATCTCCAACGCAAGAGATCTGCAGCATCATGCAACTGGTCGACAAGCATACCACATAGCAACACTTAAAAGGAACCATAAAGCATCCAAAATGTCATGCTTCCAAACAGCATCTCCAGTGCATAGCTCTCAGGAGCAGCGGAATAGACTTCAAAAAATGGGGGCAAAATCCTCAATAAACATTGTAACAGGATACAAACAGGCTCCCTTTTGATCCAAAGAGAAACTCAGACATCAATTGAAGACACCCCCACCAAGCATACCCTTCACATGCACATGTGGTGGTAGATGTATTATGCCATCATCCAAACTTTTTAAATGTGAAGTGACTTCTCTAAATATACATTAATGTATGGTAGAAATCACACACACGATATAACAAAAAAAAACTATTTTATTTCATTAACATAGAACAATACATACGAAGGATAAATACACTCCATAAATTAAAAAGTATAACATAATAGTGAATAAATAATGGACGTAAGTGTTATTTATAGGAAGTATAATTACTATTTGACTATTGGAATAGTAACTAGATGTTGGAATATTAATTGACCATTAGAATGGTAACATTACCGATGGAAGTAGTAAAATGTCTAAAAATTAATATTTATAATGAGTAAAATAAGTAAAAATAAATATTACATTTCTATAAAACAACATCTTAAATTATGTAACTTAAAGCATAAGTATACACTTCAATAAAGTATTTTTAACTTATTTAGTAAAATACTATTTTTTATGTTAAAATTCAAATATTAGATTTACCCAATTTATAAATTTATTTTGATAAAATGTATCTCATTTTTTGAATCATCACATTGAAATTATTATAAGATGATTGAAACTATATTTTATTCTTTACTTCATATAAAATATTTCTAAGATAACATTTGATTTTGGGTGTGTTTAAATGTCAAAGAAACCTATATTTTTAATCAAACACTAATAAAAGTCATAAGAATTAAATTTAAATAATAAAGTAATCAATATTTTACTAAAAAATACACCCCTTGACTATATAAATACCCGTTTCTCACTCGTTTTTCTCATCTTCCAAAACTTATTCTTTTGTCAAAGCTCTATCCAAATACCTATATAAACTCTCTTAGATACGTTCCTAAGAGCATGATCTAACCAAAGGAACATCATCCGAAGACTTTAAACTCAATCCAAAGGTGATGACTCAAAAAACAAGGTGAGGGTTTTTTAAACCCATGTTCTTCATTTCAATTCTCCTCTTACAACTTCCATAACACAAATAATCTTTAAAAATAACTTTTAAACTCCTCTTACACCTTCTATAACACAAATAATCTTTAAAAATAACTTTAAAACATTAGTATAATTCTACTCTAAGGTATTTATGAAACTCAAATATTTATTAGTTTTTCTCCTCTTTTTAACTCTCTTAAAAACATTGTTAAACCACGACAATTTTATACTACTTAAGTGAACAATAATATTTTATTTTTCATTCAATCCTTTCATGGATATTCTTAAAAATGGATTTCATGATTGAATATAACATTAATTATCAAATAATGCCATGTTTATGATTCTGAATGTTAAAATAGCCATGATAATAATGATATTAAAAGTAAACAATCGTAATCATTTTAACCATCTAAAACAAGCCTACCAAGAAAGATTTTTATGAGTTGTAACTATATACTAAACTATTGAACCCCCTTACTTCTGGAATGATATGAAAACTATACCATGACACTTTTGTAGCTTATGGAACCTTTGGACAGTGACCAATTACCATTACATCGAAGCAGATTTGGAGTGTTGAACTGAACAACCTCAAAACGATTGAAGCAAACAATATTAATTTAATAAATGAATAAAACATGATAACAAATGGATTATAGAGATGGAATAAATTTGGAAAAGGTTCTAAAGTAGGTAATTAATGAATGTAACTTGACTATTCAGGAGGTTAGTGGAGCATCTGAAGCAAGCCATGACTCGAGGTAAGGGCTCTTTTCTATTCTTTCTCATTCTTGGGGCTATGTTCTCTCTCTCTCTCTCTCTCTCTCTCTCTCTCTTCCCCTTCCTCTCCCCTTTCATTTATGTTCTTTTTATAACACCTCGATCCTAGTTTCTTTGGTTTAGAATGATTTAGAATGTCCATGGAAAGATGGCTATATAAGTGGGAGTGTTTTCAGGCGAAGTTGGGAGGTTTAAGGAATGTTTGGATTTTTTGGATTTGCATGGACTACTGCATGGGTGTGTAGGATTTTCATGGTCTCATTGAGTGGGAGCTTAGGGAGGCATAAAATTGCATGAGTAACTTGCACGGGTGTGAAAAATTTTCACAGGCTCCTACAGAGAGACCACCCATGAGGCAGAGAGTTGTATGGGTAACTTGTAAGGGCTCTCTTCTCATGCACATCACCTATCCAACTTTATTTTTTTTAGTTTTTTGGTATCAATTTTTAAGGGAGTAAGCCCCCATTTCTTCCCCACCTTTGTGAGGAACCTTCCAAGAGCCCCCACCATCGACTCCCACTTCCCCCACCTCCCCTCATTCAATTTTCTTCATCAAAAGTCCATGGAATTGATAGATTCCTCCAAGTCCATCCAAACCACTTCTTCCCCTCTTTTTTCATCTCATTCTTTCACCTTCCTTCTTGTTCAAGCTTCCCCATGGCCATGACAGCTTAGGTTTATTCCAAATTGATTCTTATTAGGGTGTTTTTCATTTTAGGGCTTTTAATCATTATATAAGGCTCATTCTCCTCTTTTAGGGTGGATAAACACCGTTCATCAATGGATTTATCATTTTTAGTAGGCGACTTCATGCATTTAACTTTGGTTATGGAACCATGAGTGCATGTGTTTTCTAAAGTTTTCAATTGATATTTACGTGGCACTAATTGTTTATGTTTTTTTGGAATGAGTTCTTATTTGTTTTCCTCAACTTTCCTTCAACATCAAAAGAGGGTTTTACTCTTAATTGTTTACAAACTCATTCTATGAAACTAGTGCACACCATGTGTTTGTCAAAATGCAAACCATTAATTTTCTTGAATAAGTTAAGGAGGATTTCATGGGATGAACATTATGAATTATAATAAATTTTTATCAAGTTTTTATTAAGGTTTTCAAAGATTAACGACCTATTTGACTTTGGAATTAACTTATTCCGTTAGAAAAAGGGGGTTTCATACTTTATCATATGTTTTCTAAAGGTTGAGCTATATATATGGGGGTCGTATTAGCATGATTTCTTATACACCTTAAAAATTAGTTCCCCTTGTATTGTTTGGGTGAAAATGGATCATATAGTGATAAGTGATATTGTAAATGACTTTCATTATGGATAAGGGATAATGTTTCTATTTGTTATTGATATCATTAAAAGGGATTATTTCTTAAAGTGGTTTGGAGGTGTGGTAAGGGATTTGGATTGATGTGTTTTATTGATCTTATGATTTGATATGTGACATGTTTCCTCACCTCCATTAGTAAATTTCTGGGGAAACCTGTGTGTCTAAGAGGGGGATCAAGAGATAGTTGCTATGCTAGTTATGTTTATGCATTAGATAACACCCCTTAGTGCATGATGAGACCATGCCTATAGTGAGTGCCGCTCCTTGAAGCTAGTTGAGAGTAAGCTAGGGGTTATTCCATTAAGAATACATCAATAGGTCGACAGGCAGTTCCACCCGAGTACGTCTAAGATGTCCCACTAGGACCTAGGAAGCCACCCATAATGTTTATTATTTTGGATTATGTTCTAATCTTATTTATCCTTGTTTTTTGTTTCTTGTTTTATATTTCCTTATTTCCATTATGCTTGAATTGTTTTTATTAATGAGCAGTTTTCCACTTATATGTATATTTCTGGCGCATGTTTTTTTATGTTCCTTCATAAAATTATATAACTTGTTTTTCTAGAAAGGTACCGTTATAAAATGAAATTTATCCATGTTACTTTTTTTTATATAAAATAAAAATGATACTTTCATATTTTATTTTTAACTAGCATAACATAGTTTAATTTCTAAAGGTAATGCATTGAGTATTTGGTTGAATCCTACCGGGTGATTTTTTCTGACACCCTACATATGCTTTCGGGGGGTATGTAAGCCTTATTTGTTTGATATAGGTGGAAGTACAACCCCACTTGTGGAAATGGGTGGTCCTTAGCTATGGTTCAGGTATGTTGGTGGTGGAAAGGGAAGTTGGATCATTTGTCATGAGGTGATAAGATGATATGGTTTGGACTTTTTTATTTTGTATATGACATGGAATATACCTCATATATCAAGCCTCATCAACTTCCTCTTTCCTTCTTGTGTCCAGCCTTGGTTTCATCTTGGTTTATGTATAAATCATAGTTGTATACTATGTCAGGATGTTTTGGTTATATTTATTATTTTATGTTTCCTGATTTATTGAGTTTCAAATTGTATTCTTATATCTTTTTTGGTTATGCATTTATTCTAAACTTATTATTTCATATGGATGACTTATTTGACATATGAAAATGTTATGTTGGATTCCCAATTGGGATCCTTCATCTAGTCTTATATTTTATCAGGTGAAATCATTCTCAGTGAGTTGTGTTGACGCCTTTGGCATTAGTTTCTTGCCCGTGGTGATCGAGAACATGCTTCAAGACTTATGGATGTTTGACCCATATATCAAGATAAGGCATCATGGCAGGTTCATTACAAAATTGTATCAAAGATTGATTTTGGTCTATGTTATTTGGGGAATGTCTGGTAGACATGAGATAAGACTGCTAGAACCCAGGTGAGAATTTCAAGGCAGCGTATCCTAGGTTTGAGTTTTAATTTGAGATACTTTCCTAGGTTTCATTGTTGGGGTGCATAGGCTAAAAACTAGGCATTAAAATCTCACAAGCCTATCTGGTAATTTCCATATGTTTATTTGTTTGTAATTTTCCTCCAGTGATTTAATATGATTCTATATGATGCCTATGCAATATTTATGATTAAAATTTAGGTTGTTTACATGGGTTTAGTTGTAATTTAACATGTTTGATAAAGTTGTTCTTTTCAAAAATATTTTTAAGTACTTGTATTTGATTAAGGTTGATTGACTTACTCTATAATTTTTCTTAACATGTTTATTTATTTTCTTAAGATGTGTGTGGTTATTGATTTCTTGGGATGATTGAGTAGTGGGTGTGTAACATTTTATTTTCTTTATATAAATGACCATAAGAAGAACCATTCTAAAAGATTTTCTAGGTATTGTAAAATGTTTTAGGAAAATTTAGAAAGTTATTATACATGTTTTTCCTTGTTAAATTGTTTTCATTTAAAAACTTAAGTTTTTTTAAAAGGGGTTTCTTTGTATTTATTTGGTTTGTAGATTCATGGTTGTGATTTGTGGTTAACTCAAAAACTTGAGATTTAGACCTTTACACGGAAGTGTTATAATCTAGAGTACAATAATGGAATTATAAAAGGGTGATTTTAAAATTTTAGTATAGGGAATTTGAATTTAAATTTTCTATAAATGTGTTAAAACATAACAAATTTTTTAATGGTGGGTTTTATTGGGATGTTTTCAAATGGATTTAAATCAGTAGGATAATGATTCTTTAAAAAGGAAAAGGAGTTTCAAATTAGTGTATTTTTTTTGATAATTTAGAAAATGTACCTAGTTGTCTTAGTAATATATTTTGTCTATATTGGGAGACCATAAAATGGAGCTGGTCCTACACTAATTAAATTGTTACTAAATAAGTTTCATAACTTGGGATAAATAAATTATCTATGTGGAAACCTAATTGAAAAGGGGTTACCAGTTCATTTTATAGATTAGTGTGATTTAATTTAATTGTAAAATGTGCCTTGTTTGGATGCGTTTTTGACATATTTGGTTTTATTTTGTTTTATACTCTACGGTCTCTTTAAATAAATGAAGACACACATGTATTCATTTTTTTACTTAACTTTTAATTTTTTTTTCCAGAAATGATGTTTTGGTTTGGATAACTACTAATAACTAAAAAGTGATGGGTGTTTTATTTTGATTTACCTTATAAAGACAACCAGAACTTGTAGTTCTTAAATATTTTTCATTAGCATAGTAAGTGTTGTGATTTATAAAATGGTTTAGTGTTTTGAAGGAATTACATATTTCCATGGGAAAAAGGGTTGGTATATATCTAGTGTTAATCCAACCCGAGTGTTTTGGTTTATACGTTGTGATTTTGTTTTTCAAAATGATTTTTGTTAGGCCCGGTGGACTGTGCAGACATAGTTGAGAGGGAGGTGGGTGTGAATCTGGTGTGGTCAAATTCTTTTACCAAAACCAATTCTTCTTTATAAATTTACCCCTTTGGCATTTGACCCCTGTTTTCTGGTTGAAGCATGTATGTATCTTGTTGTCTTTTACTCAGTAATACACAACCACATGAAATGAAATTATGTAACCAAGGATTATCACAAAGTATTTTTACAAGGTTCGACAATGATGTGTAAAACATACTCCTTGCCACATCAACTCCTGTTGAGTCACAAATCCTCCAATATAATCAAATCACTAATTACAATGGGTGTTCATGGATCATATTGAAACATCTTACACAATATTTCATATACGGGGTTACCAATTTACATAGGTAACAACAAGCCACTACTGTATTACACAAGTGAAGGTGTATTTACACAACAATCCATAGTCTTCAGCTCCCACTGATTCATTGGTTCCTTCCACCTTCTAAAGTAGATCACAATCTATATAGGGATGTATCTACACCCACAAAAAATGACCTACTTCCTCATGACATAGATTCTTCGACCACCCTTAAGTATTCAAACATAACTCATGCAACTCGGCCTCTGAAACTGTCTATAGTTTCCAGTTCTTCATAGAATCTATCACAGACAACTCAACTAAAAATATTTCTTCTTCTTAAATACCCAGTAGGTTACACAAGCATGAAACACACTCTCTTCCTCTTCTTATTCACTATATATTACAATAAATTCTTCTTATTCTTCTTATTCTTCTTCTTCTTTGACAGATACAGTTCTCTCAGCTTCTCAACACTCACCATGACACACTCGACAACAATAACATCTATTCTTTTATTGTATGGAAACATGATTCTTTGTCTCTACTCTCCTCAAGGTTTTTGCTTCTCACGTTCACAAACAACTTTATTAAATACGTTCATTTATTTTCAAATACCATAAATGGTATGTTGAGAAGACAAAGAAACCATTAACCAAAAAACACCATAATAGAATACCCAGTTTGGGTTTCAATGATTTCTCATGCGCTGCTTTTTCAACTCAAAGAGTATTCCAAGAATACCCTTATTTATTACACCACCTTTCTTGAAACTCATCTGTATAATATATTCTTTTGTTCTTCTATAGGCTTGGATTATTATCCTTTATCTTCTTAAAATATCTCCACTGAAATCCACACTTTTCAAACTTCCACAACTACATGATAAGTACACAACGAAAAAATCTACGACCCGGAACTCATCTTATATTTCTATATTTATGAAATCTGTAAGACTTCTCATTTTTTAGGCTTGGGAAAATTTCCACCCTTCCATATTAGTTCTTATTTATCTTCACTCAGACAAGCTCAAATCATACTGATGTAGGCTTTAACAAATAGAAGCTCAAGCTGAGATCAGACTTTATCTCCATTATTCTTAAGAACCTAAGAAATTTATTTTCTTTTCAAAAAATACATACAGTGAACTCCTACTTTATTCTTCCTCAAGAACAAGCTCGTATCATGGCCTGAATAAGTTTCATGATGTTTTGATCACTTAATAAAAATTTTGGAAACTCAACTTTACCCTTAAATAGGTCCAGATGAACTTTATGTAGTTCTCTATAACCTCAAGAAATCTTTACATAGATTGTATCTTACGCTTAAATAACAACTCATTTCATCTTGCTTTGATATTCCCTTTGCATGGATGAATATAAACTTCTATCTTTCTTCTCAATCTTAGATCTCAACCCAATTTAGGTTTATGTGATGTAAATTCCATGATTGACCAACTCTCTCTACTACAAAACAGGTCTTTAACAGCGTTGGTCTTTATCATTGCTTTTCATTAGTGCTCATAAAAGGCACCCTTTATCAGCACTTTGTTTTTAGCATGAATAAAGAGTACCCTTTATCAATGCTTTACTTTTAGCACTGATAAAAGTATCCTTTATTAATTCTTTTTTAGCGCTAATAAAGGTTCCAAATAAAATAAAACAATTAAATAAATAAAAAATAAAAATGAGTTTATTAAAAAAATATTAATTTTTTATTAATTAAATAATTATTTATAAAAATGAATAAATTGATTATACTATATATAAATACTAATAAATAGTATATATTAAATATATAGATATATTTAAAATGAAAATTAAACAATTAAAAATTAAAAATAAGTAAATTAAGTAGAATATTAAACATTTTATTAATCAAATAATTATTGATAATATTAATAAATAGTATATTTCAAATATATAGATATATATGAATGTATATAAATATGATTTATATACTAAAAAATATTTATTCTTTACATTAAATAGTCAAATATTTAGTGAAGAATGGTTTATAATTAAAAATTAACATGAATTAAAAATAGTGGCTAATTGCATTGAGTAATAGACATAATTAAATGTCATTTTATTTTTCAATTTAATATATATCAAATGAGTGTTATATTGATTTCACATACATATACATAATTAATGCATTTTTATATACAACACACACAAATATTTACGTAATTAATGAAATCTTATATAGAAACACATACATCTAATATTTATGTAATTCATTCAAATTTTAGTATTCATTTTATAATTTCATTATAACATGACACATTCAATATATTATGCCTTTAATCGATAAATTTTATTGATTTATTTTTAATTTTATTACAAATGGGTATTAATTCATTTTTAATATTTTTTATTTTTTATTTTTTTGAAAATTTTATCATTTTCTATTATTTATTTATATATATTCATTTACTATGTTTTAATATTTTCAATATCTATCTATCCTTATTTCAATATATATCCATATTTTTTTAATAATTTATATTTAAGTAATTAAACTTATCCATTTTCAATATTTTTAAAGTGTGCACATTTTTAATTATTTAATTTCACTCATTTTTAACATGCATGCATTTAAGATTATATATTCATTAATAATATTAAAAGTATATTAGTAAATATGTATAAATAAATATATATAAATATGTATATTTACTATATTTATAAATTTTTATATCTATATATAATTATAAATAAATAAATATTATTTTTTAAAAATTATTTATATAATTATAAATAAATAATTTTATATATTTAAATAAATATAAAATTATAATAAATTTATTTATATAATGAATATATTTACTATATTTATATTTATATATATTTATTAAATATATATATATATATAATTATATAAATATATAATGATATAAATATATAAATATATAAATATTATTTTTTAAAAACAATTTATATAATTATATATTTAAATAATTGTAAATTTAAAACAAATATAATTAAATAATTATAAAATTATAATAAATATATCTAAATAATTAATATATTTACTATATTTACATCTATTTTTATATATATTCATTAAATATATATATATATATATATATAATTATATAAATAAATAAATAAATAAATAAATAAATAAATAAATATATATATATATAATGATATAAATATATTTACAATTATATAATTATAATAAATATATTAAATTAATGAATGTATTTTGTAAAGACCCGTAAAATTCAAGGGAAATTTTTTCTTAATTTTCTTTAGAATTTTACAAGAGCGCGGTTTCAGACGGCACCTGATTCCGAGGCCCGGAGTGCCCGGAATCAATTTCCGAAGTTTGGCTCGGGTACGTTCAGTGAACGAACGAGCGGGTTTTCCTAACTTTTGATCCGGTGCTCGGAATTTAAATCCGAGGGCACCGATGAACTCGCAGCGCCGAAATTCGCTAATTGAGACCTTTTCGGAAGTTGCGTTTGTTGCGGGTTGAAAGTTAGTTTTGGGGATTAAAAGATAAGTAAAATAAAATTGTGTGTGAATTTTATTTTATTCGTGGTGGTTAGACTCTCTCATGGGAAGTTGTTGGTGGGTCCCACAACCACCCAACTTCCCATGTGTGGTTATGAGGGAGGTGGGGCCCACACGAGCCCCCACCTTTTCAAATTCCCTAACCCCTCTAAACCCCCTCTTAAATTATGTGGCTCTCCCCTACATTAATTCTTGCCAACTTATCTCTTCATTTAATTTTTTGACAACTCTAGATTTTAATTAATGTAATGAATTCAACTTTTGAATTTTGAAAGGTTGGGAAAGTGAAAATAAAATAAGGTGTAGCTTATTTTATTTTGGGGAGTTGCTGTGTTGTGTGGAGATTTGAGAGAAGAAGAGTTCTACACTTTGAAGAACTTCATCTTCCTCCTTGAAGAACGCGAAGAACACCGACACGCCGTTCTATCTTCTCTCCACGTCAAAGAAAGGGAGACACCGCTTCCTCCTCGGTTTTCCTTCGTCGACTTGAGAAGTTTCGCCAACGACGTATCGCATCGGACGCATCCCTTCGTCAACGGATTTGACGAACGACGACCGCGACGCCCGACCTCCGCGACGTCGTCTTCCGCGGAACGTAGACAAATCTTCGAACCTTATACCAAGGTAGGGGTTGTTGATTTCTTTTTGGTTTAATTATTTTATTATTGATCGTGAATTTAGCAAGTCTAACGTGTGGCTTTGAATTATTTAAAGTTGCGTTATTATTTTAACGTGAGGGGGCCGGACCGCACGAACACGGCCGAACCCCCTCCATCGTTCTTGTTTATTCTTGCGGGTGGAAGCAAGTGGCGTGGTGCCGTCGCACCACGCGGATAATCGTGCAAATATTTTGCGCGGCGCCGTCGCGCCACGCCGAGGAAGAATCTTCAAGAACGCGACGCCGTCGCGCCACGTTAAAAGGAATCAAGGCACGGCGAAGGGGCGCGGTGCCGTCGCACCGTGCCGGACGACGAACACCGCGGCCGGTTCCGGGCCGCGGCGGGACGAGGAGACCGCGGCCGGTTCCGGGCCGCGGCGGGATGAGAAGAACCGGCGGCCGGGCCGCCGGCGTCGGAAGCCGAAGAGGGGACCGGAATTTCCGGTCCCGTTGGAGAAAACTGGCCGGCCAGCTGGCCGGCCGGATGACGTTAAACCGGGGGAATTAATCCCCCGGTCAGCGTATAAAACCCCCCTCTTTAAGAGGGGGGCGGTTCCATGAAGGGGGGGGGGGCAGCAGCCCCCCGGTTTACTTCTCCAAAACCGGCCCCCACGTGGGGGCCGTTTTGTTGCAAAGGCGCGGCACAAAGGCCGCGCCGCCTCTCAATCAGCGGGGGCTTAGCCCCCCGCGTGCCCACCTCGTGCGGCGCCAGGCGCCAGGCTGCCGCGCCGCTGGCCGCCGCGCCGCCGCACCGCCGGCCGGCCGTCCGGCCGGGCCGCCCCAAGGGGGGGTCGGGCCGGGTCGGCCCGGACCCGGACCCCCCCGTTTCGAACCAGTTCCGGTCTTTTGGCCATATCTTGGGCCTCGGACCTCCGAATGACGAACCGTCTGCGGCAACGCGATCCTTGGATCGAGACGGTCGTTTCGGTATATCGCACTCAAGGTTTCGGTTTACTTTGAGTTCGGCCGGGTTGGTTCGTTCACGAAACCAACCGGGCCTTCGGAGCGGAAACGCTCATATCTTGAGCTACGGACGTCCGATTGACGTGTCGTCAGCTGTGTTGTGTCCCTCTTAGTGAGACGAATCTTTTGGCATACTCCGCCCGAGGTTTGGACGCAGGTGGAGTACGGTGGGGTTGGTTTTGCCTTAAAAACCAACCGGGCCCCGGAGACGAAAATGCCAATAACTCTCAGACCGGGCGTCCGATCGACGCGCCGTCTGTTGCGTTGAGTTCCTGTTGACGATACGGAACTTTTGGATACATCAACTCTAGTCTTCGTGACAGTTGATGTATCAGCCTCTCGGCTCGTGGAGCGGACCCTCCGAACGAGCTTGCTATGTGCGGGAACCCTAGTGCTGGCTGCGACTGTTCTACTGCTACGACTACTACTGCTACTGTGACTGCGACGACGACAGTACAGAGATCCTGTGTGGATTCGACGACGACGACTTCAGCACTCAGCGATCCTACGTGGATCAGTGCTACAGGTCCTGTGTGGGCCCGATCCTGTGTGGGTCCTTGCGCTCAGCGGTTCTGTGTGAGCCAGCGCCTACAGGTCCTGTGTGGGCCCGATCCTGTGTGGGTCATTGCGGGGGTTAGTTACCTATCGATCCTTCGTGGGTCCGACGACTTAGATGGATCAGTGATCATCTTTATCGTCCTCTGAAGAAGTATACCTGTGTGAGCTGAATCCTATTGCTTTCCTGTGTGGATTGTGTTGTGCAATCCTGTGTGGATTACGTTTTGCTTTCCTGTGTGGAATACGTTTACTTTCCTGTGTGGACTGAGTTGTACTTGGGCTCGGAGGTTAGAGCGTATTTGAATTGATGACTTAGGTATATGTATGGGCATATACCTAAGCAGTGTCGGTTATTACTTCGTGATTGTTACTTTTCTTCGTGGTTTATCCTTTGTGGATTTGAGAGACCTTCAGGGGTCTCGGGGTCCCTACTGAGTAGCTTATACTCACCCCTGCACGGGCTTTGCCCGCACTACGTTGTGTTGGTTGCAGACGACGGACAGCGTTGACCTTAGCTGAGGCTTGCAGAGCGGGACGGTACCCGGAGGTGGACCACTGGGCGGGACGTGCACGGAGCGGACGGCGGGACCCGTGGAGCAGAGGAGCTATCTGTACCCACCCTTCAGGTGGGATTTCCAGTGGACAGCTCGGTGTAGCGGCTTTTACTTTTCAGTTGCTGTTTTCCCTTTCGAGTTGTACTTTACTTTTAGTTTGGGTTTGTATTCTGGCCCATTTACTTTTCCGCACTTTCAGTTGTACTCTGCTTTGTTTAGTGTTTACTTTCCGCTTGCTTACTCTGTGGTGTTTGTTACTTTTCAAAGGCAATGCCTTCCCTTTTTACCGGGATTTACGCCTTGGTGCTAGTCGCCAGCCCCTGGCCTATGGAAGGCGGGCTTGGGGTAGTCACGGCACGGACCCCGAGGGCGGGTCGTGACAAATTGGTATCAGAGGAGTTCGGTTCTACCGCGAACTCTGATCTTTTCTATGTGAAGCAATAATGTTTAGCGTATTGAGTGTGGTTATCAGTCCAGGGAGTCCAGTGTTGGTGCGGCGGCCGACGTATCCGTACACCAGGACCCTGACTTCTAATTTCCGACTTAATGCACGAAAACATTGATTGCGTGTGTGTTTCAAAGTTTTCTTTGTGATTACTTATATCAGCTCACCAGGTATACTGTTCTGACCGTGGTGCACTTGTTTCCTTTTCAGGATGGCCCCACGACGGCAGCCAGCTAGGGTTCCGAGAGTCGAGCGAGACGACAACCCACCGAGCGACGAGGCCTCGGTGCAGGGCCCTTTGCCAGTAGTGGCACCGGCGGTAGCTTTACCCGCCGAGCCCCCGATGCTTCCAGCAGCAGCCGCTGACGATGCACGTCGCCTCAGCGCACTGCATGAGTTTCAGCGCCAGCGACCGCCCAGGTTTCGCGGGGAGACGGATCCCCAGGCAGCAGAGGACTGGCTGGAGGCAGTGGTTCGAGTGTTTAGGCTAGTGAGGACACCAGCAGACCTCATGGTGATCCTCGCTGCGAGCCTACTACACGCAGCAGCAGGACGATGGTGGAGCTTGATGCTCCAGGTGCACGATGAGGCATCTCTTCTTTGGATGGACTTTGAGAGCCTTTTCCGCTCGGAGTTCGTCCCAGCCACCCTTCGTGCGGTGCGTATCCAGGAGCTTCTACAGCTGCGGCAGGGCAGCATGACGGTCGCTCAGTACTCGGCGAGATTTACCGATCTCTCGCGCTACTCGACCGACATGGTACGGGACCCATTCTTCCGGGCCCGGACCTTCGAGCAGGGTTTGAGACACGAGATCAGGGCATCGCTGATCTCCCTCAGCATACCGACTCAGACAGGAGTACTGGAGCGGGCCCTTCTGATCGAGAGCTTCCTTGCTGAGTCTACACCAGCACAGAGACCCACCGCGGGGCGGCACGTGGCAGAGTCATCTGCAGCAGGCAGTCGACGGATGACTCAGGGGTCCAGACAGACCAGACCTTCAGGCAGACGATCTCAGGGCACTGGCTCAGCAGTGCGGGGCACACAGCGCGGAGCCAGTCTTACGAGAGGCAGACAGTGCTACTCGTGCGGCGGGCAGGGCCACATGGCTCGCGACTGCCCGACCCGCCGTGCCGAGGAGCAGCAGTCAGTTGATGGACCACTGAGGCAGAGGCAGAGGGTCGACCGTGGCGGTCCGCAGGGAGGAGGCGGACGAGGCAGAGGAGCTGGACGAGCAGCCGGTGGAGGGCGACGCTTTGAGGCTCTGCCACCACCACCACCAGGAGGTCCACCCCGACCACAGGGAGCTGGCGGGCAGCGACAGGCACAGCTCCAGGCAGCAGAGGCCTACGACCACGGCGCACCCGAGATGATTCGAGGTACTATCTGTGTCTATTCCACCCTTGCTGCAGTTCTTATAGACACAGGAGCGAGTCACTCTTTCATAGCCGCTGCCCTTGTTCGGAGCTCGGAGATTCCGACAGAGCCGTTGGCTCGATCCTTACGGCTAGAGACTCCTACGGGAGCAGACTCGACGATTACGCACTGGTGCCGGCAGTGTGAGCTTACTCTAGGAGGCGAGAGCTTCGGCTGAGATCTTCTTGTAGCAGCGTCGAGGCCTTACGACGTCATCTTGGGCATGGATTGGCTATCTACGGTCCATGCACATATTGACTGTTTTAGGCGCAAGGTGCGATGTGTACGCACCGACGGGAGCAGGTTCACCTTCACCGGCGAGAAGGGAGCCTTAGCAGCACAGGATGGACATCCGCGGAGGAGAGGACAGCCCATCACTCATCAGTTGGCTAGCCTTATCCTTGGAGCAGTTGACGTGCGGAGTCCTGGTTTTCCTGCAGTGGTGGATCAGTTTGCGAACGTTTTTCCCGACGACGTTCCAGGGCTACCTCCTCGCAGAGAGGTAGACTTTTATATTGACTTGTACCCCGGGACAACCCCGATATCCACTCCAGCATATCGGATGGCCCCCGCCGAGCTTCGGGAGCTACGGGTATAGTTGGAGGACTTGCAGGGCAAGGGGTTCATCCGACCCAGTGTTTCACCCTGGGCTTCCCCGATATTGTTCGCCAAGAAGGCGGACGGGAGCTTGCGACTTTGTGTTGACTATCGTTGCCTGAACCAGGTGACAGTGAGGAACAAGTATCCGCTACCGAGGATTGATGACCTCTTTGATCAGCTCAAGGGAGCACGGTGGTTCTCGAAGATAGACCTCAGGTCAGGCTATCATCAGCTCAGAGTCAGAGACGAGGATGTGCAGAAGACAGCCTTCAGATGTCGGTATGGCCACTATGAGTTCTTGGTTATGCCTTTCGGTGTAACCAATGCCCCAGCAGTGTTCATGGCTCTCATGAACAGGATCTTTCAGCCATACCTCGATCGGTTTGTCGTGGTCTTCATCGACGACATTCTGATTTACTCTACGACAGAGGAGGAGCACGCCTATCACTTGCGAGTTGTTCTTGACACACTCCGAGAGCACCAGCTTTATGGTAATCTCTCGAAGTGCCAGTTCTGGATACGTGAGGTCCACTTTTTGGGACACGTTATCTCTGAGGTGGGAGTTGCAGTGGATCCCGCGAAGATTGAGGCTGTGTTAGCTTGGGAGCCACCCAGGAGCGTGACTGAGGTTCAGAGTTTCTTGGGACTAGCTGGATATTATCGGAGATTCGTGCCAGACTTCTCTAGAGTTGCGGCATCACTCACAGCTTTGACGAAGAAGGGGAAACCCTTCGTATGGACAGACAGATGTCAGCAGAGCTTCCAGGAGCTGAGACAGAGATTGACCTGCGCACCTATCTTGAGGTTGCCTGAGGAGGGAGTAGGGTACGTAGTCTACTGCGATGCATCAGGGACCGGACTCGGATGTGTTCTGATGCAGGAGCGGGCCGTGATCGCCTATGGATCACGTCAGTTGAGGCCGCATGAGCAGAACTACGCTACCCATGACCTGGAGTTAGCAGCAGTGGTCTTCGCTCTGAAGACATGGCGACACTATCTGATGGGCGAGCGCTTTACAGTCTTTTCCGATCATCAGAGTCTCAGGTATATCTTCTCGCAGAAGGACCTGAACCTGAGACAGCGGCGATGGCTCGAGTTCCTCCAGGACTATGACTTTGAGATAGTCTATACTCCTGGTAAGGGGAACGTAGTAGCCGATGCCCTCAACAGGAGGACGTGCATTCATCTACTTGAGGAGGCGACGGAGCAGCTAGCCTCTTTGCAGATATCCTTCGTGGATAGAGATGGAGCAGCCTTTCTTCAGTCTCTCACAGTCACTCCTCCACTACTGCAGCGGGTCAGAGAGGCACAGCGTGAGGACGCTGACTGTGAGACACGGCGTGCACAGATATCCTCGGGACAGGCACCTGATGGTTTCTCCCTTGGAGCAGAGCACGACATCCTTTTCAGAGGACGTACCATGGTACCAGTTGCTTTGCGAGAGGAAGTGCTGAGAGAGTTTCACACTTCTCCTTTGGCAGTACATCCTGGAGTGGCGAAGATGTACCAGGACCTCAGACGACAGCACTGGTGGCCGGGCATGAAGAAGGCTGTAGCAGAGTTCGTTTCTCGATGCCTCACCTGCCAGCAGGTGAAGGCAGAGCATCAGGTACCAGCAGGCTTGGTATAGCCCTTGGAGGTTCCGGAGTGGAAGTGGGACGGCATATCTATGGACTTCGTGACTGGACTTCCACGCACTTCCAGAGGTCACGACTCCATCTGGGTGATTGTTGACCGACTCACCAAGTCGGCACACTTCTTACCCATCAGAGAGCAGGGCTCAGTAGAGAGCTTGGGACGTCTCTACGTTCAGGAGATTGTGCGGCTCCACGACGTGCCATCATCTATCGTCTCCGATCGAGATGCCCGCTTTACTTCCCGGCTTTGGAAGAGGTTGCAGGAGGCGTTCGGGACGCAGCTACGTCTTAGCACAGCTTTTCACCCTCAGACGGATGGTCAGACGGAGAGGACCATTCAGACTCTCGAGGACATGCTCCGCGCATGTGTCCTCGACTTTGGTTGTAGCTGGGAGGACCACCTACCCTTGGTGGAGTTCACATACAACAACAGCTACCACTCCACCATCGGGATGGCACCGTACGAGGCGTTGTACGGCCGACCATGTAGATCTCCTTTGTGCTGGACAGACCCTGGGGAGTCAGCACTCGTGGGACCAGAGATGGTCCAGGCCACGACAGAGAAGGTCCAGGTCATCCAGGAGCGGATGAGGACAGCTCAGAGCCGGCAGAAGTCATATGCTGACAGGAGGCGGAGGCTACTGGAGTTCAAGGATGGCGACCACGTCTTCTTGCGGGTCTCACCTCGACGTGGTATTCGGAGATTTGGCCGAGGCGGAAAGTTATCTCCGCGCTTCATCGGACCCTTCCAGATTCTCAACAGGATTGGTGAGGTGGCTTATCGCCTGGCTCTACCACCTCAGTTGCACCGGGTGCACGACGTCTTCCACGTATCCCAGTTGAGGAGATACGTGCACGACCCGACGCACATCATTGATCATGGGGAGCTTGACGTTGACGATGGGGCAACTTTTGCGGAGGTCCCGGTGGAGATAGAGGATCGACAGGAGCGGGTCCTGCGTGGGCGATCGATTCCTCTTGTGCGCATCAGATGGCAGCACGGGAATCTCCAGGAGAGCACATGGGAGCGGGAGGCTCAGATGCGTGCTCAGTACCCTCATTTGTTTCCCTAGTTTTTGATGTATCTTTACGGGGACGTAAAGCCCTGAGGTGGGAGTAATGTAAAGACCCGTAAAATTCAAGGGAAATTTTTTCTTAATTTTCTTTAGAATTTTACAAGAGCGCGGTTTCAGACGGCACCTGATTCCGAGGCCCGGAGTGCCCGGAATCAATTTCCGAAGTTTGGCTCGAGTACGTTCAGTGAACGAACGAGCGGGTTTTCCTAACTTTTGATCCGGTGCTCGGAATTTAAATCCGAGGGCACCGATGAACTCGCAGCGCTGAAATTCGCTAATTGAGACCTTTTCGGAAGTTGCGTTTGTTGCGGGTTGAAAGTTAGTTTTGGGGATTAAAAGATAAGTAAAATAAAATTGTGTGTGAATTTTATTTTATTCGTGGTGGTTAGACTCTCTCATGGGAAGTTGTTGGTGGGGCCCACAACCACCCAACTTCCCATGTGTGGTTATGAGGGAGGTGGGGCCCACACGAGCCCCCACCTTTTCAAATTCCCTAACCCCTCTAAACCCCCTCTTAAATTATGTGGCTCTCCCCTACATTAATTCTTGCCAACTTATCTCTTCATTTAATTTTTTGACAACTCTAGATTTTAATTAATGTAATGAATTCAACTTTTGAATTTTGAAAGGTTGGCAAAGTGAAAATAAAATAAGGTGTAGCTTATTTTATTTTGGGGAGTTGCTGTGTTGTGTGGAGATTTGAGAGAAGAAGAGTTCTACACTTTGAAGAACTTCATCTTCCTCCTTGAAGAATGCGAAGAACACCGACACGCCGTTCTATCTTCTCTCCACGTCAAAGAAAGGGAGACACCGCTTCCTCCTCGGTTTTCCTTCGTCGACTTGAGAAGTTTCGCCAACGACGTATCGCATCGGACGCATCCCTTCGTCAACGGATTTGACGAACGACGACCGCGACGCCCGACCTCCGCGACGTCGTCTTCCGCGGAACGTAGACAAATCTTCGAACCTTATACCAAGGTAGGGGTTGTTGATTTCTTTTTGGTTTAATTATTTTATTCTTGATCGTGAATTTAGCAAGTCTAACGTGTGGCTTTGAATTATTTAAAGTTGCGTTATTATTTTAACGTGAGGGGGCCGGACCGCACGAACACGGCCGAACCCCCTCCATCGTTCTTGTTTATTCTTGCGGGTGGAAGCAAGTGGCGTGGTGCCGTCGCACCACGCGGATAATCGTGCAAATATTTTGCGCGGCGCCGTCGCGCCACGCCGAGGAAGAATCTTCAAGAACGCGACGCCGTCGCGCCACGTTAAAAGGAATCAAGGCACGGCGAAGGGGCGCGGTGCCGTCGCAACCGTGCCGGACGACGAACATCGCGGCCGGTTCCGGGCCGCGGCGGGACGAGGAGACCGCGGCCGATTCCGGGCCGCGGCGGGATGAGAAGAACCGGCGGCCGGGCCGCCGGCATCGGAAGCCGAAGAGGGGACCGGAATTTCCGGTCCCGTTGGAGAAAACTGGCCGGCCAGCTGGCCGACCGGATGACGTTAAACCGGGGGAATTAATCCCCCGGCCAGCGTATAAAACCCCCCTCTTTAAGAGGGGGGCGGTTCCATGAAGGGGGGGGGGGGGGGGGAGGGCAGCAGCCCCCCGGTTTACTTCTCCAAAACGGGCCCCCACGTGGGGGCCGTTTTGTTGCAAAGGCGCGGCACAAAGGCCGCGCCGCCTCTCAATCAGCGGGGGCTTAGCCCCCCGCGTGCCCACCTCGTGCGGCGCCAGGCGCCAGGCCGCTGCGCCGCCGCGCCGCCAGGCCGCTGCGCCGCCGCGCCGCCGCGCCGCCGCGCCGCCGCGCCGCGCCGCCGCACCGCCGGCCGGCCGTCCGGCCGGGCCGCCCCAGGGGGGGTCGGGCCGGGTCGGCCCGGACCCGGACCCCCCCGTTTCGAACCAGTTCCGGTCTTTTGGCCATATCTTGGGCCTCGGACCTCCGAATGACGAACCGTCTGCGGCAACGCGATCCTTGGATCGAGACGGTCGTTTCGGTATATCGCACTCAAGGTTTCGGTTTACTTTGAGTTCGGCCGGGTTGGTTCGTTCACGAAACCAACCGGGCCTTCGGAGCGGAAACGCTCATATCTTGAGCTACGGATGTCCGATTGACGTGCCGTCAGCTGTGTTGTGTCCCTCTTAGTGAGACGAATCTTTTGGCATACTCCGCCCGAGGTTTGGACGCAGGTGGAGTACGGTCGGGTTGGTTTTGCCTTAAAAACCAACCGGGCCCCGGAGACGAAAATGCCAATAACTCTCAGACCGGGCGTCCGATCGACGCGCCGTCTGTTGCGTTGAGTTCCTGTTGACGATACAGAACTTTTGGATACATCAACTCTGGTCTTCGTGACAGTTGATGTATCAGCCTCTCGGCTCGTGGAGCGGACCCTCCGAACGAGCTTGCTATGTGCGGGAACCCTAGTACTGGCTGCGACTGTTCTACTGCTACGACTACTACTGCTACTGTGACTGCGACGACGACAGTACAGAGATCCTGTGTGGATTCGACGACGACGACTTCAGCACTCAGCGATCCTACGTGGATCAGTGCTACAGGTCCTGTGTGGGCCCGATCCTGTGTGGGTCCTTGCGCTCAGCGGTTCTGTGTGAGCCAGCGCCTACAGGTCCTGTGTGGGCCCGATCCTGTGTGGGTCATTGCGGGGGTTAGTTACCTATCGATCCTTCGTGGGTCCGACGACTTAGATGGATCAGTGATCATCTTTATCGTCCTCTGAAGAAGTATACCTGTGTGAGCTGAATCCTATTGCTTTCCTGTGTGGATTGTGTTGTGCAATCCTGTGTGGATTACGTTTTGCTTTCCTGTGTGGAATACGTTTACTTTCCTGTGTGGACTGAGTTGTACTTGGGCTCGGAGGTTAGAGCGTATTTGAATTGATGACTTAGGTATATGTATGGGCATATACCTAAGCAGTGTCGGTTATTACTTCGTGATTGTTACTTTTCTTCGTAGTTTATCCTTTGTGGATTTGAGAGACCTTCAGGGGTCTCGGGGTCCCTACTGAGTAGCTTATACTCACCCCTGCACGGGCTTTGCCCGCACTACGTTGTGTTGGTTGCAGACGACGGACAGCGTTGACCTTAGCTGAGGCTTGCAGAGCGGGATGGTACCCGGAGGTGGACCACTGGGCAGGACGTGCACGGAGCGGACGGCGGGACCCGTGGAGCAGAGGAGCTATCTGTACCCACCCTTCAGGTGGGATTTCCAGTGGACAGCTCGGTGTAGCGGCTTTTACTTTTCAGTTGCTGTTTTCCCTTTCGAGTTGTACTTTACTTTTAGTTTGGGTTTGTATTCTGGCCCATTTACTTTTCCGCACTTTCAGTTGTACTCTGCTTTGTTTAGTGTTTACTTTCCGCTTGCTTACTCTGTGGTGTTTGTTACTTTTCAAAGGCAATGCCTTCCCTTTTTATCGGGATTTACGCCTTGGTGCTAGTCGCCAGCCCCTGGCCTATGGAAGGCGGACTTGAGGTAGTCACGGCACGGACCCCGAGGGCGGGTCATGACATATTTACTATATTTATATTTATATATATTTATTAAATAAATATTTATATATAATTATATAAATATATATAATGATATAAATATATTTATAATTATAAATAAATAATTATAATTTTCAATAATTATAAAATTATAATAAATAAATATATAATTATATAAATATATAATTATATAAATATATTTACAATTTTTTTATTTATAATTATAATTGTAAATCTTTTGTCAACTCTAAAGTTTTAGTGATGATGAATATTCCTTTTATCGGTGCTTCTTTAGCACCGATAAAGATGAAGTTTTATCAGCACTAAAATAACGCCGATAAAAGGAATCTTTATCAGTGTTAAAACTTTAGTGTTGATAAAGAATCCTTTTATCAATGCTTATTAATTTATAACTAATAAAAGTGTCACCGATCTATTTAATAACCCTAACCATGACTGAATCTATCACAATTTATCAAGCTTTCTGTGGAAGCTTCCTCTCGCCATCGCTCCTCCTCAGTGAATCCAACTTCCAATCATGTCCCGAACGAATCCAAGGGTTGAATCCAAGGCTCAAACGAATCAAGGCTCAAAGAATCCATGGCTCGAATGAATCTAGAATTTCACGCGCGATATATCTATTCTCTCGAACGAATCAAACTTAAATCCAAGCTATGTTATTTTTTATCCTTCTCGTCACTCATTTTTCTTGTTTGGCGACATTTTTTTTTGCATTTTTTGTTCATTATCTCTTGTTATTCATCATCCATCACTGCTTTAATGCTTGAATGATTTTTACCTGCATGCCTCTTCATTGTGACTGTTGCCATTGCAAATACCACATATATTTCTAATCATTTCAACTCTAATTGAGTTTAACATATGCGTGTTCAATGTCTATGGATGTTGATTCATCTTATACATTTTCCACTTTAAAATAGCCATCCATTGTACCTTTAGAATTTTTAAATTGTAAAAAATATCCAACGCACTATGTCAAAATTCATTATATAAAATGCATTGACTCATAAACCATGGTTTATTATTTGGAACCACATGCTGTCTAGTTTTTTCAGAACTAAAAGCTTACAGTTTTCAAGTGATTGTATCATTTGGTTGGGCTTTATTTGGGAAAAAAATAGTTATACACTTTTTACCAGCCACCATGGATATAGTGGAGGGTCCTTCATAAGTTTTCATCAACCAATTATTCAATAATTTACATTTCAAACATGCAGTGCACTTGAAAATAGTTTTAGCACAAAAAGTATATTAAAAAACAGATAGTAGATTTCTATTTTGATGTAGATATATCTGGATGATTAGATGATATGAGGATCTTCATTCCCCTATATAGAGTTATTTCACTATAAGAATCCTCCATGGAATATTGTGGGGTATGATCATTCTTTTTTTTCTTTTTGATAAGACACTAATTGTATTGATTCTGGATTCTCCAATTTAGTAGAAATATCAAATAATTTCATATTTAGAATGATTTTATCATTCTCTTCTATTTTTATTTTTACTTCACAAGATATTATTATCTCTCTAATTTTATCTTAATGCATATCTTTGTTTTCTTTTAGTGTATGTTCAGTCTCTTTAATCCTTTTGCCTCTGATCCCCAATTGAGCATCTTTGATAACAATTACCTATTTTAATTTGTGGGTTATCTCCTCAAGACCTTTCTTATCATATTCCCTTTATTGAATTTTAGTGAGACACACATTTTTAAAATTGGTGCATTATTCTTTGAATTCCAAAATCATTGTATTTGTTTGTCCTACTTGTTTGGAAAGATTAAAACGGATTTATACCCTTTCTTTTAAAACCTTCTCCATTAATTTATTTTCATCATCATAGTCAATGATCTCCTCATAAATATTTATAAAAATTCTAAAAATACTAGATACTATTTCATTAGAAATGTTCTTTAGGGTCTTCATAAAATAAGTTTGAGAATCTTCATATTATTCCATGTAAATTTATTTATTTAAATTTTCATTTAAAAATATATTTTTAATATCCATTTAATGAAAACACCAATCCATTCCATTTTTTTGAAACCTTTGATTACTAATCTATCTTTAAAAACTTTAATTTTATCATTGGATTCATACATGATTCTAAATACACATTTACAACCAATATGATTTGAATATTTTAGAAAATTTGTAAAGATGAAAGTATTATTTATCATAATAGAATATATTTCACCATTAAATGATTATTTCTAGAACACAACATATTTTGAAGTCAATGATTCTCTATATAAATTGATATCATCATATATGGTTAGCCCCATAAGATATTTTTTCAGAATATTATTATGTTGATCTCTATCAATAAGAAAAATAAAGGATTTGAAATATATGAATTCATGATATGGATGTTTTTTATTTCTTGGTATTGTACTCCATTTAGGTTCATCTCAAGAATAATATTTATTCTCTTCCATTATATCTTAACTAGATGAAACACTAGATCTATGGCTATGTGGAAATTTTTTATTTTAATCATCATTATAAAATTTATTCTTTAAAAAGTATATAACTCTAGATTCAAAATGACATTAGCTTCTATGTGCATTATTCTATATGATTTATTATTATTTTTCAAAGGAAAAAACTTATTTAATTTTTTTAGTTTCACCTTTAGTTCTTTTAGGAATATAAACTTTGAAAAATTCTAAGAACCCCCATTATTTAAGATAAGAAAGGTTTGGTTTCTTTCTCATCAACTTTATCTCCGAAACAGTTATTATTGCAATTTGTTGGTTGAGACTCATCCCCCATCTCTTCTATGTTGTTTGAAATACTCTGAGTAGTAGTCATCCAAAATTATTACCAGTACCTGGTGTGGGATGGATTTTTGTTAGAGTAGTTCAGTCAACATAGGTGGATGTTCACAAGAGATGGGGGATGAGTCTCAAGTAACAAAATGCAATAATAACTATTTAGTATATGAATCTAATGAGGATGAAATTTGTATATAACTTTCACCTTTAGATAAATTCAGAGGATAACACCTACCATATATGATAAGTTCTTTTCTTAAATTCAATTACCTATTTTCTTCGAAGCATACTGAAATTATTTTAAACAATCAAATCTTGGGTTCCCCTTATTAGAATTATCAATAACTTTCACCTTTGATAATGAATATATTTTGTGTATTTATTTATTTATTGCACAAAATGAATATTTTATGACCTAATAGGATGTATATGAATCGAAAATGCATACACACTAATAATTTGATAGAAGAGTATGACAATGGATTTAAAGAGTTCATCATGTTTGATATAGAGCATGCATACGACCCTTCTCAAATCTTTTTTTTCGTGTTTACTATGTTGTTATTAAATACAAATGAGTTTGGAAGAGTTGTAAGAACATTTTATTTATCATGGAATAGATCAGAGCTATAAATGTTGGGCTAAACATGGGAAAAAACTGAATGTATACACCGATTAGGATGATACTGTGTTTTATGGATCATTTGATATGAATACTAGTATAAACGATGATGAAGATCGCATGGAAGAAATGAAAATTACAATTGAAGATGACCTTTGTGATTGTTCAAAGTTGTTTGAGGAGTTAAATAGCTATGATAAGAGACCATTTTATACCAGTTGTACTAAATACAAAACATTGTAAGCTGTATTGAAGTTATATAATTTTAAAGTTGGAAGCGGATGGAGTGAGAATGGATTTACAGAACTACTTGGTCTCCTGAATGATATGCTACCTGAAGAAAATAAACTACCATGTCTAACATATGATGCTAAATGAATTCTATATTCAATGGGAATGATCTCTAGAAAATACATTCTTTTCCAAATGATTTCATATTGTTTCTTAAAGACCATGAATCACTCATAAAATGCCCTAAGTGTGGAATAGATCGATACAAGAAAAATGAATCAAGTACTTCAAAATATATATGGTAACTTCCTATCATTACATAGTTTATAATACTATATAGATAACAGGAAACCAAGAGAAAATTGACATGGAATGAAAATACTAAAATTAAATATGGAACCTAAGTCATCCAATAAATTATCCTCAGTGGAAGAAAATTGATTTTGAGTATCCTGAATTTGAAAATAAGCTAAGAAACTTTCATCTTGTGTTATCTACAGATGAAATAAATCCTTTTGGTGTACAGAGTATTACTCACAACACATGACCCTTTATGTTGGTAAATTATAACTTTTCACCATGGATATGCATGAAGCACAAATATATTATATTGTCTCTGCTAATATCTGGACCAAAGAAACTTTATAATGATATTGATGTCTATTTGGATCCATTGATCAAAGATCTAAAATTGATCTGGGATATAGGTGTTACAAATGTATGATACTCATAGAATTGAAGAATTCACATTGAGGTCCATATTGTATGGGATGATAAATGACTTTCCCGCTTATGGAAATTTATCAGGCTATAACATTAAAGGAATATTGGGGTGTACCATTTTTGAAAAATGCACACACTCAGTTCAGTTGAAACATTCCTCAAAGAATTTATTTTTAGGACATCAATTTTTTTCACCTTGATGACATAAATATTGATCATAGACAACAAAATTCAATGGGAATATCGAACAAGGTACAACATCATCTCCACTAATAGGTGATCAAATGTTTGAAAAAGTAAAATGTATTTACACTATTTTCAGTAAACCATTTTCAAAAAACCTTACAAAATAAGGTTGGAAGAGGAGATCAATTTTCTTTGAATTATCGTATTGGAATTTTTTGTATGTTAGTCATTTTCTTGATTTCATGTATATAGAAAAAATGTATCTGATAGTGTTATTGGTACATTACTAAATGTTCCTAGAAAAATGAAATATGGAATTAAGGCTAGGTTGGACATGATTGACATGGGGATAAGTGAAGAGTTGGCATCAGTGAAGGGTAAAGGGAAGAATTTTCTTCTTCCAATAGCTTACACTCTATCCAGACAGGAAAAAATTGCAATTTTTCATTTTCCTTAATATCATAAAAGTTCCAAAGGGGTATTCATCAAATATCAAGAATGATGTCTCAATGAATAATTTTGAAGTTATAGGGACTAAAATTACACAAATGTCATGTTTTGATGAAAGATTTGATGCATGTTACTTTTCATTTCATTCTACTTCAAAATGTACGATATATATCAACCAGACTCTACTTATTTTTCAAATCCATATGTAGTAAAGTTATAGACCTGACAAAGTTTCCAATCATGAATAAGGAGGTTGCAGTCATATTATATGAATTAGAGATGTTCTTCCCACTATCATTATTTGATACAATGGTCCACCTGATGGTTCACTTTATTAGATAGGTTAAACTATGTGGTCCTATCTATTACAGATTGATGTACCCCATTGAATGGTATATGAATATTTTGAAAGGGTATGTTAATAATAAAATTCCTCTAGAAGGTTGTATTGAAGAATGATATATTTTTGAAGAAACTATTGAATTCTTTACCGATTACCTATCAGATGTTGACAACATCGGTCTCCCAAATTCTCATCACATTGTACAACTTATCGGTGAAGGGATTTTTGGAATAGATTTTGTTACAATTATCTTGATAGAGTAGGAGCAATCAAACCTTTTAATTTTACATAATATTGAAGACGTTGATCCATACGTTGAAGCCCGCAAAGAAATTCTTAGAGATTTGAATCTATCAAGGGCTGAAGGATGGATATAAAATACACATAATCAATAGTTTATACGATGGTTTTGAGATCAAATTTATAAGGAGTTATATGAAAATATGAATTCAATCACCGAACGAATTCGATGGATAGCCAGGGGATTGAATGAAAATGTTATATCTTATACTAGTTTTGTAATCAATGGTTATACGTTCTATACAAAAGAACACGATGACTAGAGTACGATGAAAAAAAGTGGTGTTATGTGTGTGGTGGAAGCGATGCACATATCTGGTTTGAAGGATAGAAATCCAATTTATGAAAATATGTCATACTTTGGAATTATCGAACATATATAAAAGTTTGATTATAAAAAATTTCAAGTGCCAATTTTTCATTGCAAATGGGTTAACAATATGAGTGAAGTGAAAGTTGATGAAATTGGCTTCGTGAAGATGAATTTCAGCATGGAAGGGAAAAATATGAACCATTCATAATGGAATAAAAAGTAGTGAATGTATTTTATGTCTCAGATACTACAAAAAATAATTGGTCGATTATCCTACTGGAGACTAAAACAAATGTCGGATCATATGAAAATTCAATCGAGGATGACCCTTTAATTGGGAGATTAGAATTAGTTCATGTCGATTCCAATGTAGACAATGTCTTGTACGTTAGAGGGGACCGCAAAGAGGGAATTTTTATTCTCGATAGAGGAACCAAATCTCTAATTTTTTTTGAAAAAAGAAATAGAGTTCAATGAGAAGGTAAAAGTGTTTTTTAATATATTATGTTTTTCACCATAATATTATATGTTCTCTATTGTATTAATATAATCTAAATTAAATGTTTGACTACTCATGCAGAAAATGTCTTCTATATATGATGATGTTACCAATCTCATATACTAATAGACTATAATGAAGGAAACCCTTTGGAATTTAAAACTTCAGGATGATGATAAATTAGTTAATTCAGGCCATGATTAACAAACTAAACCACGTGGAGAATCTAAATTCACCAAAGAAGGAATGAATGGATGTTGAATACTTCATCCGTTAATAACCACCTGATTTTAGTGGAACCTTTGATCCACTAATAATCAAACAATGGATCAATACTATATAAAATATATTTTCTTACTCAATTGTTATGACCAATAGAAAGTTATGTTTACAGTATATCTCTTAGAGGGAGAAGCTAATCAGTGGTGGACACTGATCAAGAACATGAATCCAAGGGATGAGGTGGAAGCAATGGAATGGGAAGACTTCAAAAAAGTCTTTTTCTACAATTATTTTCCTCATATCCTTCGAACTAATATGGATAGGGAATTCCTTGAGTTAAAAAAAATCACTGGAGAACTATGAGATGAACTTTACAAGGATTTCATGATATAATTCAAGATTTATGATCAATTCTGACAGGAATATTAACCAATTCTTTGGTAGACCAATACCCTATCTCTGGAAAGAATTAGAAATCCAAGACTTTGGGAGTAGATAGTACGATGTTCCCTTAAAGTTGTAATGGAGTTTAGAGATACCCAGTGGAATCATGGATAGAATGAAAAGAAGAGAAGTATGGAATTTGTTTGGGGAAGAATTTAGAGAGGAAGAAAACAAAACATCCCAGGTGTAAAAAATACAGGATGAAAAATTTATGGAATTGTCTGTAAGGAAGTGGAAAGTAATACAAGAATATAATAGATGAAAATATAGATCAAAACTATCATGATAATGTCAAGCCTCATCATCCTAATTCCAACAAAAAAGGGAAGATGATATCGTGAAATGATTCAAGTTTGGGGAGCATGAACATTTCACTAATCGATGTTCAAATCAGAAGATAATGGAGGGAAATCACCATCAACCCCAATAGAGGCCATGAGAGAAAGGTTGTGCTTTTTCAATCACAATAGTTGAATTTGAGGATCCAAATGATGTTGTGGTAGGTATACTCATCGTAAAATCAAATCTAGCAAGTACATTGTTTAATTATGGTTCTACACATTCTTTTATTTCATTTAAGTTTGTAAAGAACATCAAGTTAAGACCAGAACTGATAATGGTAGTGTTATTGGTTAAAAATACTACAGTAACTATTCAAGTATCAAGGATATATAAGAATTACCCTATTGACTTTGGTGAGTGAAATCTCTCCGCAAACCTAGTGGTCATTCCAATGATAGAATTTGACATAATACTTGGGATGGATTGGTTGTTGAAGTACAATTACAAGATCAACTATAGAAGAAAGGATATTTCTATTATCTTGAAGGGATAACCTATAGTTATCTTGAAAGTAGAGATATTCTAGACCAAGTATTACCAGGAACCACCTTCTATTTATTTATTTATGGAAATTATTAACAAAGAATAAGAATAAAGAGAATGTATAAATAATGGAGATACACCAATTATTTGAGAATACATTGATGTATTTACTAAAGAGTTACCTAGAACTCCCACAGAAAAAGAGGAAGAGTCCTCAATTGAACTCATACCTAGATCCAATACAATATCTAAGACCCCATATATAATGGAATATGTGGAGTTATAGGAATTAAATAAGAAACTAACAGACCTCTTGGAAAAAGGTTTTATTTAACCAAGTGTGTCTCCTCAGGGAGAACCTATTCTCTTTATGAAAAACAAAGATGTATTGATGAAAATATGCATTGACTATAGAGAGATTAATGATATCACAGTAAAGAAAAAATACCCTCTCCTAAGGATTGATGATCTGTTTGACCAAATTTGAGGGTCTAAGTTCTTTTTCAAGATTGACCTCTGATTAGGGTATCATCATTTGAGGGTGAAGAAAGAATATATCCCAAATAATTCCTTCTAAACATGATATAACCATCACAAATTTGTTGTTATGACCTTTGTCTTGACTAATGCTCCTACCATATTTATGGAATTGATCAATAGAGTCTTTAAGTACTAAATTGATAAATTTTTGGTGGTCTTTAATGATGATAATATGATATATTCCAAAAAGTCACAAGGAGAATGAAAATCATCTAAGGGTTATATTAAAAACTTTGAGGAAGGATAAGTTTCTTGGTAAATTTAGTAAATCTGAGTTCTGGTTACAACAAGTTACATTCTTGGGGAATATTGAAACTAGTGAAGGAATCTCAATTGATCCTTCCAAGAAAAAGTATGTAAAGGAGTGTCCTCATCCTACAACAGAAACTAAGATTTTTAGTTTTCTTGGTTCGGTGAGATATTATAGAAGGCTTGTGAAAAAAATTTCATGTATTTTTAATCCACTAGCCATGTTAACTCAAAAATGAATTAAGTTTATCAAGACAAAGGAGTGTGGAGAAAATTTGTAAGAACTGAATAAGAGGTTATTTAGTACACATATTATAACTCTAACCTCTATTTTAGAAGTATTTTTATCTATAATGATGCATCTCTGAAAGTTATTGGATGTGTTATCATGAAAAATGATAAGGTGATCACCTATGAATCTCAATATTTAAAGTCTCACGAGTAGAATTATCCAACTCATGACCTGAAATTAGGTGTAGTCATTTTTTATATAAATATATAGAGACGCTATATTTATGGGGAAAATGTGATATATACAAATACCACCAAAATATGAAGTATATATTCAAACAAAAGAAATTGAAAATGGGACAAAGTAAATGGTTATATCTTCTTAAAGACTATGATTTCTCAATTCATTTTCACCCTGAAAGAGAATATAAATTCAAATATGCATTTATTAGGAAAGATATTGGTGTTCTTGCAATGATGAGGATTGAAGGAGATCCATTGATCAAGGACCTAGTAAGGTTGGACATGGGAATCATAAGGGAAGGGAAAACATCAATCCTATCCCAAATGATTTCTCAATCTTTATTACTAGAGAAGATCAAGAAAGATCAAAGAGACAATCCTTTGATGAAGAAGAAGATTGAGGTTGTGAAAAATATGAAGTTTCCTAAATTTAATATTGATTAAGAAGGTGCATTGAAATTTAGTACAAGGCTATGTATCCCATCTATTCTAGAGATAAATAAGGAGATGATGGATGAAGCTCATAACTCTACATTCTCTATACATCTTGGAAGCACTAAAATGTATAGGTAATTTCATTATAATTATTAGTGGGATAATATGAAAAGGTATATTTCTGATTACATTGCAATGTTCTTGGTGTGTAAACAAGTGAAGGTAGAGCAACAAATTCCCAAAGGGGTGTTGCAACCACTACCCATATATGTATAGAAGTGGGACAACATCACCATGAAAATTTTCACTAACCTAACTAATAAATCCAATAGAAATGATTCTATATGGGTAATCATTGATAGGTTGAAATTTTTTTCCCATTTAATTTCCCCAAGAGAGGATTTCTCTCTAGAGTGAGTAACCTACATATATATTGAAGAAGTAATGAGAGTATCCTTGTCGACTATTTCTGACTGAGATATAATATTTACTTATTAGTTCTATATGATCCTTCAAAATTATATGGATACAAAAGTAAATCCATTCACAATCTATCATCCTCAAACTAATGGGTATTCTAAAAGGATAATTCAAACATTATATGAGATGCTAAGGGCTAGCTCACTTTATTTTCAAGGGATCTAGGAGTAACATCTTCCACTTTTTGAATTATCCCATAATAATAGTTTCCACTCAAGTATTCAAATTGAAACTTTTGAATCTATCTACAAAAAATGTATAGAACTCCAACATGCACTACTAGAAATGAATCCTTTACCAATAGTTCAAAACCATTGGTAAAGTCTGGATAACCGTTGGTATAATATATACCAACGGTTATCCAAACCTTAGGGAAGTAATCCGTAGGGAAACACATATGCCAACAATTTCTAGAAAACCGTTGGTATATGTTAGGAAATTTACATTATACCAACGGTTATGTCAAACTATTGGTATAACTTTTCACCAATGGTTTAAAACCATTGGTAAACATACTATTCCAACGGTTTCAAACCATTGGAATATAGTTTTGTATAGCCTTTTACCAACGGTTTGTGTAAATCATTAGTAAAGTCTGGACATTTCACTATATACCAACGGTTTTCAAACCTTTGGGAAAGTGTTTTTACCAACAGTTCTCTAGAACTGTTGGTATAAAACACATTCAGAACCCTATGCCAATGGTTTACAACTGTTGGAATAGACTTTGCTATGAAATTCAGGCAGAAACCTGCTGCAGGCTACCCTTTCCGCATTTCCAGCTTCCCAAATCCAATTACCTACAATAACCAACTATAACACATACATATTCACAATTAATTCATATAGATTTAACACATAATTCAACCTGAAACTATACACATATAGAATTAAAACATAATTCATAAGGTAATTATAAACATACATAATTGATTTAGAATTCAATTTAGAATTTAGATGACAATTACATGTGCAATCCGGAATTCAATTCATAATTGAATACTGAATTGAATACATACAAAATTTAATTATCAATTATGAATACAATACATAAAAAACTGAATACGTAATTATATGTGTTATACAGAATTAAGAATACATAAAAAATTGCATTTTTTTATAACACATACACGATTGAATTCAGAAATTAGAATCTAATAACCCCAAAATAAGGAAATGGATAAATGAATTCAACCAAACAAAAATATAATGTCCCATGGTTTGGGACTAGTGTATTTGAACTTAGTGATGATGATAATGGGTGTGTATCAATGAGCTTGTGTGACTTAGGGAATGTAGTTGTCCTTGGCGTATTAAATGTCATGTGTTTTAGAATAGGTGTAGGAGTTCATAACATGAGAAGTGGATTGTGTGAGGCTAGACCATGGATCATTGTGTTAAAGTATCAACACAATCTGAATACATTTGGTCGGTTTTCCATTTGCCAGTTGTTTTCACTTAAAATGTTGTCCGTTTTAAAAAAAGACAGAAACTTCGAGTGATATCGGCCACACTGTGCCACATATTGACGCGAGGTTTACTCGTACACATCACATATGAACCATGGATCATTTTCCTAAAGTATCAAGACAATCTGAATGCGTTTGGTTGGTTTTCCGTATGCTAGTTGTTGTTTTCACTTAAAATGTTGTCCATTTCAAATAAAAGTGAGACACTTGGAGTGGTACCGGCCACACCGTACCTCAGATTGAGGCGGGGTTGACTCGTACATGTCAAAAATGACCCACAGATCATTTTGCTAAAGTATCAACATAATACGAATACGTTTGGTCAGTTTTCCATATGCCAGTTGTTTTTACTTAAAAGAGTATCCATTTTAAACAAAAGAAAGACACTTCGAGTGATACCGGCCACACCGTGCCTCAGATTGAGGTGGGGTTGACTCTTACACATCACAAATGACCCATGGATATTTTTCCTAAAGTATCAACAGAATATCAATGCATTTGGTTGGTTTTCCGTTTTCCAGTTGTTATTTTCACTTAAAATGTTGTCTATTTCAAATAAAAGTGAGACACTTTGAGTGGTACCGGCCACATCGTGCCTCAGATTGAGGCGAGATTGACTAGTAGATGTCAAAAATGACCCATGGATCATTGTTCTAAATTATCAACACAATCCGAATACGTTTGGTCGGTTTTTCGTATGCCAGTTGTTATTTTCACTTAAAATATTGTCCATTTCAAATAAAAGTGGACACTTTTAGTATTCATTTTAGAATTTCATTATAACATGACACATTCAATATATTATTCCTTTAATTGGTAAATTTTATTGATTTATTTTTAATTTTATTACAAATGGGTATTAATTCATTTTTAATATTTTTTATTTTTTATTTTTTTAAAATTTTTATCATTTTCTATTATTTATTTATATTTATTTATTTATTATGTTTTAATATTTTTAATATCTATATGTATTTATTTCAATATATATCTATATTTTTTTAATAATTTATATTTAAGTAATTAAGCTTATCCATTTTTCAATATTTTTAAACTGTGCGCATTTTTAATTATTCAATTTCACTCATTTTTGACATGCATACATTTAAGATTATATATTCATTAATAATATTAAAATTATATTAATAAATATGTATAAATAAATATATTTAAATATTTATATTTACTATATTTATAAATTTTTATATCTATAATTATAAATAAATAAATATTATTTTTTTAAAAAGTATTTATATAATTCTAAATAAATAATTTTATATATTTAAATAAATATAAAATTATAATAAATTTATTTATAAAATGAATATATTTACTATATTTATATTTATATATATTTATTAAATAAATATATATATATATATAATTATATAAATAAATATATATATATATATATAATTATATAAATATATAATGATATAAATATATAAATATATAAATATTATTTTTTAAAAACAATTTATATAAATATATATTTAAATAATTATAAATTTAAAATAAATATATTTAAATAATTATAAAATTATAATAAATATATCTAAATAATTAATATATTTACTATATTTATATTTATATTTATATTTATTCATTAAATAAATAAATAAATAAATAAATAAATATATAATTATATAAATAAATAAATAAATAAATATATATATATAATGATATAAATATATTTATAATTATAGAATTATAATAAATATATTAAATTAATGAATATATTTACTATATTTATATTTATATATATTTATTAAATAAATATTTATATATAATTATATAAATATATATAATGATATAAATATATTTATAATTATAAATAAATAATTATAATTTTTTTAAAAAGTATCTATATAATTATAAATAAATAATTATATTTTTGAATAATTATAAAATTATAATAAATAAATATATAAATATATAAATATATAAATATATAAATATATAAATATATAAATATATAAATATATAAATATATAAATATATAAATATATAAATATATAAATATATAAATATATAATTATATAAATATTTTTACAATTTTTTTATTTATAATTATATTTGCAAATCTTTTGTCAGCTCTAAAGTTTTAGTGATGATGAATATTCCTTTTATCGGTGCTTCTTTAGCACTGATAAAGGTGAAGTTTTATCAGCCCTAAAATAGCACCGATAAATTGAACCTTTATCAGTGTTAAAACTTTAGTGCTGATAAAGGATCCTTTTATCAATGCTTATTAATTTAGCACTGATAAAAGTATCACCGATCTATTTAACAACCCTAACCATGATTGAATCTATCACAATTTATCAATCTTTCTGTGGAAGCTTCCTCTCGCCATCGCTCCTCCTCAGCGAATCCAACTTCCAATCATGTCCTGAACGAATCCAAGGGTTGAATCCAAGGCTCAAATGAATCAAGGCTTGAAGAATCCATGGCTCGAATGAATCTAGAATTTCATGTGCGATATCTCTATTTCTCTCGAAAGAATCAAACTTAAATCCAAGCAATGTTATTTTTTATCCGTCTCCTCACTCATTTTGCTTGTTTGGCGAGATTTTTTTTTGCATTTTTTGTTCATTATCTCTTGTTATTCATCATCCATCACTGCTTTAATGCTTGAATGATTTTTACCTACATGCCTCTTCATTGTGACTGTTTCCATTGCAAATACCACATATATTTCTAATCATTTCAACTCTAATTGAGTTTAACATATGTGTGTACAATGTCTATGGATGTTGATTCATCTTATACATTTTCCACCTAAAAATAGCCATCCATTGTACCTTTATAATTTTTAAATTGTAAAAAATATCCAACACACTATGTCAAAATTCATTATAGAAAATGCAATGACTCATAAACCATGGTTTATTATTTTGAACCACATGCTGTCTAGTTTTTCCAGAACTAAAAGCTTGTAGTTTTCAAGTGATTGTATAATTTGGTTGGGCTTTATTTGGGGAAAAAATATTTATACACTTTCTACCAGCCACCATGGATATAGTGGAGGGTCCTTCATAAGTTTTCACCAACCAGTTATTCAATAATTTACATTTCAAACATGCAATGCACTTGAAAACAGTTTTAGCACAAAAATTATCTTAAAAAATAGATAGTAGATTTCTATTTTGATATAGATATATCTAGATGATTATATGATATGAGGATCTTCATTCCCCTACATAGAGTTCCTTCACTATAAGAATCCTCTATGGAATATTGTGGGGTATGATCATTCTTTTTTTTCTTTATGATAAGACACTGATTGTATTGATTCTGGATTCTCCAATTTAGTAGAAATATCAAATAATTTCATATTTAGAATGATTTTATCATTCTCTTCTATTTTTATTTTTACTTCACAAGATATTATTATCTCTCTAATTTTATCTTAATGCATATATTTGTTTTCTTTTAGTGTATGTTCAGTCTCTTTAATCCTTTTGCCTCTAATCCCCAATTGAGCATCTTTGATAACAATTAACTGTTTTAATTTGTGGGTTATCTCCTCAAGAACTTTCTTGTCATATTCCCTTTATTGAATTTTAGTGAGACACACATTTTTAAAATTGGTGCATTATTCTTTGAATTCCAAAATCATTGTATTTGTTTGTCCTACTTGTTTGGAAAGATTAAAACAGATTTATACCCTTTCTTTTAAAACCTTCTCCATTAATTTATTTTCATCATCATAGTCAATGATCTCCTCATAAATATTTATAAAATTCTAAAATATTAGAGACTACTTCATTGGAAATGTTCTTTGGGGTCTTTATAAAATAATTTTGAGAATCTTCATATTATTCCATGTAAATTTATTTATTTAAATTTTCATTTAAAAATATAGTTTTAATATCCATTTAATTAACACACCAATCCATTCCATTTTTTTGAAACCTTTGATTACTAATCTATATTTAAAAACTTGAATTTTATCATTGGATTCATACATGATTCTAAATACACATTTACAACCAATATGATTTGAATATTTTAGAAAATTTGTAAAGATGAAAGTATTATTTATCATAATAGAATATATTTCATCATTAAATGATTATTTCTAGAACACAACATATTTTGAAGTCAATGATTCTCTATATAAATTGAGATCATCATATATGGTTATCCCCATAAGATATTTTTTCAGAATATTATTATGTTGATCTCCATCAATAAGAAAAATAAAGGATTTGAAATATATGAATTCATGATATGGATGTTTTTTCTTTATTGGTATTGTACTCCATTTAGGTTCAGCTAAAGAATCATATTTATTCTCTTCCATTATATCTTAACTAGATGAAACACTAGATATATGGCTATGTGGAATTTTTTTTTTAATTATCATTATAAAATTTATTCTTTAAAAAGTATATAACTCTAGATTCAAAATGACATTAGCTTCTATGTGCATTATTTTATATGATTTATTATTATTTTCCATAGGGAAAAACTTATTTAATTGTTTTAGTTTCACTTTTAGTTCTTTTAGGAATAAAAACTTTGAAAAATTATAAGAACCCACATTATTTAAGATAAGAAAGGTTTGGTTTCTTTCTCATCAAATTTATCTCCGGAATAGTTATTATTGCAATTTGTTGCTTGAGACTCATCCCCCATCTCTTCTATGTTGTTTGAACTACTCTGAGTAGTAGTCATCCAAAATGATTACTAGTACCTGCTGCGGGATGGATTTTGGTTAGAGTAGTTCAATCAACATAGGTGGATGTCCACAAGAAATGGGGAATGAGTCTCAAGTAACAAAATTCAATAATAACTATTCGGTAGATGAAGCTAATGAGGATGACAATTGTATATAACTTTCACCTTTAGATGAATTCAGAGGATAAAACCTACCATATAGGAGAAGTTCTTTTCTTAAATTCAATTACCTATTTTCTTCAAAGCATACTGAAATTATTTTAAACAATCAAATCTTGGGTTCCCCTTATTAAAATTATCTATAACTTTCACCTTTTATAATGAATATATTATGTGTATCTATTTATTTATTGCACA
This sequence comes from Viscum album, assembly GCA_963277665.1. NCBI lineage: Eukaryota > Viridiplantae > Streptophyta > Magnoliopsida > Santalales > Viscaceae > Viscum > Viscum album. The sequence continues at coordinate 74,107,417 of OY728140.1, forward strand.
AAATGAATATTTTATGAACCTAATAGGATGTATATGATTATAAAATGGATACACACTAATAATTTGATAAAAGAGTATGACAATTGAGTTAAAGAGTTCATCATGTTTGAGATAGAGCATTCATACGACCCTTATCAAATATTTTTTTTCGTGTTTACGTTGTTGTTATTAAATAAAAATGAGTTTGGAAGAGTTGTAAGAACATTTTATTTATCATGGAATAGATCAGAGCTATAAATGTTGGACTAAACATGGGAAAAAAATGAACGTGCACACCGATTGGAATGATACTATGTTTTATGGATCATTTGATATGAATACTAGTATAAATGATGATGAAGATCGCATGGAAGAAATGAAAATTACAATTAAAGATGACCTTTGTGATTGTTCAAAGTTGTTTGAGGAGTTAAATAGCTATTCTAAGAGACCATTTTATACCAGTTGTTATAAATACAAAACATTTTTAGCTGTATTGAAGTTATATAATTTGAAAGTTGGAAGCGGATGGAGTGAGACCAGATTTATAGAACTACTTGGTCTCCTGAATGATATGCTACTTGAAGAAAATAAACTACCATGTCGAACATATGATGATAAATGAATTCTACATTCGATGGGAATGATCTCTAGAAAATACATTCTTTTCCAAATGATTGCGTATTGTTTCTTAAGGACCATGAATCACTCATAAAATTCCCTAAGTGTGGTATAGATCGATACAAGAAAAATGAATCAAGTCCTTCAAAATATGTATGGTAACTTCCTATCATTACATAGTTTATAAGACTATATATATGATAGTAAACCTAGAGAAAATTGACATGGTATGAAAGTACTAGAATTAAAGATGGAACCTAAGTCATCCAACAAATTATCCTCAGTGAAAGAAAATTTATTTTTAGTATCCTGAATTTGAAAATGGGATAAGAAACTTTCATCTTGCGTTATCTATAGATGAAATAAATCCTTATGGTGTACAGAGTATTACTTACAACACATGACCCTTTATGTTGGTAAATTATAACTTTTCACCATGGATATGCATGAAGCACAAATATATTATATTGTCTCTGCTTATATCTGGACCAAAGAAACGTTGTAATGATATTGATGTCTATTTGGATCCATTGATCAAAGATCTAAAATTGATGTGGGATATAGGTGTTACAGATGTATGATACTCATAGAATTGAAGAATTCACATTGAGGTCCATGTTGTATGGGATGATAAATGAATTACCCGCTTATGGAAATTTATCAGGCTATAACATTAAAGGAATATTGGGGTGTACCATTTTTGAAAAATTCATACACTCAGTTCAGTTGAAACATTCCTCAAAGAATTTATTTTTAGGGCATCAATTTTTTTCACCTTTATGACATAAATATTGATCATAGACAACAACATTCAATGGGAATATTAAATGAGGTACAACATCGTCTCCACTAATAGGTGATCAAATTTTTTAAAAAGTAAAATTTGTTGACACTATTTTTAGTAAACCATTTTCAAAAAACCTTAAAAAACAAGGTTGGAAGAAGAGATCAATTTTCTTTGAATTATCGTATTGGAATTTTTTGTATGTTAGAAATTTTTCTTGATTTCATGTATATAGAAAAAATGTATCTGATAGTGTTATTGGTACATTACTAAATGTTTCTAGAAAAATGAAATATGGAATTAAGGCTAGGTTGGACATGATTGACATGGGGATAAGGGAAGAGTTGGCATCGATGAAGGGTAAAGGGAAGAATTTTCTTCCTCCAATATCTTACACTCTATCCAAACAGGAAAAAATTGCAATTTTTCATTTTCCTTAATAGCATAAAAGTTCCAAAGGGGTATTCATCAAATATCAAGAATTATGTCTCAATGAATAATTTTGAAGTTATAGGGACTAAAATTACACAACTGTCATGTTTTTATGCCAGATTTTATGCATGATTCTTTTCATTTCATTCTGCTTCAAAATGTACGTTATATATCAACCAGATGCTACTTATTTTTCAAATCCATATGTAGTAAAGTTATAGACCTGACGAAGTTTCCAATCATGAATAAGGAGGTTGCAGTCATATTATGTGAATTAGATATTTTCTTCCCACTATCATTATTTGATATAATGGTCCACTTGATGGTTTAGTTTGTTAGATAGGTTAAACTATGTGGTCCTATCTATTACATCTTGATGTACCCCATTAAATGGTATATGAATATTTTGAAAGGGTATGTCAATAATAAAATTCCTCTAGAAGGCTGTATCTAAGAATGATATATTGTTGAAGAAACTATTGAATTATGTACCGATTACCTATCAGATGTTGACAACATCGGTCTCCCAAATTCTCATCACATTGTACACCTTATGGGTGAAGGGATTTTTGGAAGAGATGTTGTTACAATTATCTTGACAGAGCAGGATCAAGCACACCTTTTCATTTTACTTAATATTGAAGAAGTTGATCCATACGTTTAAGCCCACATAGAAATTCTTAGAGATTTGAATCTATCAAGGGCTGAAGGATGGATATAAAATACCCATAATCAATAGTTGATAGGATGGTTTTGAGATCAAATTTATAAGGAGTTATATGAAAATATGAATTCAATCACCGAAAAACTTCGATGGATAGCCAGGGGTTTGAATGAAAATGTTATATCTTATACTGGTTTTGTAATCAATGGTTATACGTTCTATACAAAAGAACACGATGACTAGCATACGATGAAAAAAGTGGTGTTATGTGTGTGGTGGAAGCGATCCACATATCTGATTCTAAGGATAGAAATCCAATTTATGAAAATATGTCATATTTTGGAATTATTGAACATATATAAAAGTTTGATTATACAACATTTCAAGTGATAATTTTTCATTGCAAATGGGTTGAAAAGTGAAAGTTGATGAAATGGGCTTCGTGAAGATGGATTTCAGCGTGGAAGGGAAAAAATATGAACCGTTCATAATGTAATCACAAGTAGTGAAAGTATTTTATGTCTCAGATACTACAAAAAATAATTGGTCGATTATCCTACTGGAGACTAAAACGATGCTGGATCATATGAAAATTCAATCGAGGATGACCCTTTCATTGGGAGATTAGAATTAGTTCATGTCAGTTCCAATGTAGACAATGTCTTGTACATTATAGGGGACCGCAAAGAGGGAATTTGTATTCTCTATAGAGGAACCAAATCTCTAAAAAAATTTGAAAAAATAAATAGATTTCAATGAGAAGGTAAAAGTGTTTTTTAATATATTATGTTTTCCACCATAATATTATATGTTCTCTATTGTATTAACATAATCTAAATTAAATGTTTCACTACTCATGCAAAAAATGTATTATACATATGATGATGTTACCAATCTCATAGAGTAATAGAATATAATGAAGGAAAACCTTTGGAATTGAAAACTTCATGATGATGATAAATTAGTTAACTCAGGCCATGATTAAAAAACTAAACCATGTGGAGAATCTGAATTCACCAAAGAAGTAATTAATGGATGTTGAATCCTTCACCCGTTAATAACCACCTGATTTAAGTGGAACCTTTGATCCACTAATAATCAAACAATGGATCAATACTGTATAAAAGATATTTTTTTACTTAATTGTTATGACCAAGATAAATTTATGTTTATAGTATATCTCTTAGAGGGAGAAGCTAATCAGTGGTGGAAACTGATCAAGAACATGAATACATGGGATGAGGTGGAAGCAATGGAATGGGAATACTTCAAAAAAGTATTTTTCTACAATTATTTTCCTCATACCCTTCGAACTAATATGGAGAGGGAATTCCTTGAGTTTAAAAAAATAGAAAATGAATCACTGGAGAACTATGAGATGAACTTTACAAGGATTTCATGCTATAATTCAAGATTTATCATCGATTCTGACAGGAATATTAACCAATTCTTTGGTAGACCAATACCCTCTCTATGGAAAGCATTATAAATGCAAGACTTTGGGAGTTATGAGTAGATAGTAAGATGTTCCATTAAAGTTGTAATGGAGTTTAGAGATACCCAATGGACTCATGGACAAAATGAAAATAAGAGAAGTATGGAATTTTTTTGGGGAATAATTTAGATAGTAAGAAAACAAAACATCCTAGGTGTAAAAAATACAGGATGAAGCATTTGTGGAATTGTCTGTAAGGAAGTAGAAAGTGATACAAGAATATAATAGATGAAAATATAGCTAAAAAATATCATGATAATGTGAAGCCTCATCATCCTAATTCCAACAAAAAAGGAAAGATGATATCGTGAGATGCTTCAAGTTTGGGGAGCATGAACATTTCACTAATCAATGTTAAAATCAGAAGATAATAGAGGGAAATCACCATAAAACCCAACAAAGGCCATGAGAGAAAGGTTGTGCTTTTTCAATCACAACAGCTGAATTTGAGGATCCAAATGATGTTGTGGTAGGTATACTCATCATAAAATCAAATCCAGAAAGTAAATTTTTTAATTATGGTTCTACACATTCTTTTATTTCATTTAATTTTGTAAAGAACATCAAGTTAAGACCAGAACTGCTAGTGCTAGTGTTATTGGTTAAAAATCCCAGAGTAACTATTCAAGTATCAAGGATATATAAGAATTACCCTATTAACTTTGGTGAGTGAATTATCCCCGCAAACCTAGTGGTCATTCTAATGATAGAATTTGACATAATTTTTGGGATGGATTGGTTGTATAAGTATAATTACAAGATCAACTATAGAAGTAAGGATATTTCTATTATCTTGAAGGGATAACCCACAGTTATCTTGAAAGTAGAGATATACTAGACCAAGTATAATTAGGAACCAACTTCTATTTCCTTATTTATGGAAATTATTAACAAAGAAGAAGAATAAAAAGAATGTATAAATAATGGAGATACACCCATTATTTGAGAATCCATTGATGTATTTCCTAAAGAGTTACCTAGAACTCCCCCAGAAAAATAGGAAGAGTCCTTAATTAAACTCATACCTAGATCCAATCCAATATCGAAGACCCCATGTATAATGGAATATGTGGAGTTATAGGAATTAAATAAGAAACTAACAGACCTCTTGGAAAAAGGTTTTATTTGAAAAAGTGTGTATCCTTAGGGAGAACCTATTATCTTTATGAAAAAAAATATGGATTGATGAAAATATGCATTGACTATAGAGAGATTAATGATATCATAGTAAATAAAAAATACCCTCTCCTAAGGATTGATGATCTGTTTGACCAAATTTAAGGGTCTAAGTTCTTCTCCAAGATTGACCTCTGATTAGGGTATTATCATTTGAGGGTGAAGAAAGAATATATCCCAAATAATTCTTTCTAAACATGATATAACCATCAATTTTTTTTGTTATGACCTTTGTCTTGACTAATGCTCCTACCATATTTATGGAATTGATCAATAAAGTCTTTAAGGACTAAATTTATAAATGTTTGGTGGTCTTTAATGATGATAATATGATATATTCCAAAAAGTCACAAGGGGAATGAGAATAATCTAAGGGTTATATTAAAAACTTTGAGGAAGGATAAGTTTCTTGGTAAATTTAGTAAATCTAAATTCTGGTTACAACAAGTTACATTCTTGGGGAATATTAAAACTAGTGAAGGAATCTCAATTGATCCTTCCAAGAAAAAGGATGTAAAGGAGTGTCCTAATCCTACAACAGAAACTAAGATTTTTAGTTTCCTTGGTTTGGTCAGATATTATAGAAGTCTTGTGAAAAAAATTTCATGTATTTTTAATCCACTAGCCATGTTAACTCGAAAATTATTTAAGTTTATCTAGAAAAAGGAGTGTGAATAAAATTTCCAAGAACCGAATAAGAGGTTAGTAAGTAAACCTATTCTAACTCTACCCTCTATTGTATAAGTATTTTTATCTATAGTGATGCATCTTTGAAAGGTATTGGATGTTTTCTCATGAAAAATGATAAGGTTATCACCTATGCATTTCAATAGTTAAAGTCTCACGAGTAGAATTATCCAACTCATGACCCAAAATTAGTTGTAGTCATTTTTTATATAAATATATAAAGACACTATATTTATGGGGAAAATGTGATATATACAAATACCACCAAAATATGAAGTATATATTCAATAAAAAGAAATTGAACATGTGGCAAAGGAAATGGTTAGAGCTTCTTAAATACTATGATTGCTCAATTCATTTTCACCCTGAAATAGAAAACAAATTCAAATATATATTGAGTAGGAAAGATATTGGTGTTCTTTAAATGATGATGATTGAAGGAGATACATTGATCAAGGACCTAGTGAGGTTGGACATGGGAATCATAAGGGAAGGGAAAACATCAATCCTATCCCAAATGATTTCTCAATCGTTATTACTAGAGAAGATCAAGAAAGATCAAAGAGATGATCCTTTGATGAAGAATAAGATTGAGGTTGTGAAAAATAGGAAGTTTCCTAAATTTAATATTGATTAAGAAGGTTCATTGAAATTTAGTACAAGGCTATCTATCCCATCTATTCTAGAGATAAAGAAGGAGATAATGGATGAAGCTAATTACTCTACATTCTCTATATATCCTGGAAGCACTAAAATGTATAGGTAATTTCATTATAATTATTAGTGGGATAATATGAAAAGGGATATTTCTGATTACATTGCAATGTTCTTAGTGTGTAAACAAGTGAAGGTAGAGAAACAACTTCCCAAAGGTGTATTGCAACCACTACCCATACTTGTATAGAAGTGGGATAACATCACCATGAAATTTTTCACTAACCTAACTAATAAATCCAATAGAAATGATTCTATATGGGTAATCATTGATAGGTTGATATTTTTTTCACATTTAATTTCCACAAGAGAGGATTTATCTCTAGAGTGCGTAACCTATATCTATATTCAAGAAGTAATGAGAGTATCATTGTCTATTTTTTTGACTGAGATATAATATTTACTTATAAGTTCTAGATGATCCTTCAAAATTCTATGGATACAAAAGTAAATCCATTCACAATCTATCATCATCAAACTAATGGGTATTCTAAAAGGATAATTCAAACATTATTAGATATTCTAAGGGCTAGCTCACTTTATTTTCAAGGGATATAGGAGTAACATCTTCCACTTGTTGAATTATCCCATAATAATAGTTTCCACTAAAGTATTCAAATGGAAACTTTTGAATCTATCTATAAAAAATGTATAGAACTCCAACATGTACTACTGGAAATGAAGCCTTTACCAATGGTTTTGAACTATTGGTAAAGGCTGGATAACCGTTGGTATAATATATACCAACGGTTATCCAAACCTTTGGGAAGTAAGCTGTAGGGAAACACATATGTCAACAGTTTCTGGAAAACTATTGTTATATGTTATGAAATTTACATTATACCAACGGTTATGTCAAACTATTGGTATAAATTTTCACCAATGGTTTAAAACCGTTGGTAAACATACTATTTCAACGGTTTCAAACTGTTGGAATATAGTTTTGTAAAGCCTTTTTCCAACGGTTTGTGTAAACCGTTGGTAAACATACTATTTCAACGGTTTCACTATATCCCAACGGTTTGTAAACCTTTGGGAAAGTGTTTTTACCAACAGTTCTCTAGAACCATTGGTATAAAACACATTCACAACCCTATGCAAACGGTTTACTACTGTTGGAATAGATTTTCCGTGCAATTCAGGCAGCAGCCTGCTGTAGGCTGTCCTATCTGTTTTTCCAGCTTCCCAACTCCAATTACCTGCAATAACCAACTATAACACATACATATACACAATTAATTCATATAGATTTGACTCATAATGCACCCTGCAACTATACACATACATAATTAAAACATAATTCATAAGGTAATTATAAACATACATAATTGATTTAGAATTCAATTCAGAATTTAGATGAAAATTACATGTGCAATCCAGAATTCAATTCATAATTGAATACTAAATTGAATACATACATAATTTAATTATCAATTATGAATAAAATACATAAAAAACTAAATATATAATTATATGTGTTATACAGAATTAAGAATACATAAAAAATAACATTTTTATAACACAAACACGATTGAATTCAGAAATTAGAAGCTAATAACCCCAAAATAAGAAAATTGATAAATGAATTCAACCAAACACAAATATAATGTCCCATGGTTTGGGGTTGGTGTCTTTGAACTTAGTGATGATGATAATGGGTGTGTATCAATGAGCTTATGTGACTTAGAGAATGTAGTTGTCCTTGGCGTATTAAATGTCACGTGTTTTAGAATATGGGTATGAGTTCCTCATATGAGAAGTGGATTGTGTGAGGCTGAACCATGGATCCTTGTGTTAAAGTATCAACGCAATCCAAATACGTTTGGTCAGTTTTCTGTATGCCAGTTGTTTTCACTTAAAATGTTGTCCATTTTAAATCAAAGACAAACACTTCGAGTGATATCGGCCACACCGTGCCTCAGATTGAGGCAAGGTTGACTCGTACAAGTCACATATGACCCATGGATCATTGTCTTAAAGTATCAAGACAATATGAATGTGTTTGGTTGGTTTTACATATTCCAGTTGTTGTTTTCACTTAAAATGTTGTCCATTTCAAATAAAAGTGAGACACTTGGAGTGGTGCCAGCCACACCGTTCCTTGGATTGAGGCGGGGTTGACTCGTACACGTCAAAAAATGACCCATGGATCATTGTGCTAAAGTATCAACACAATCCAAAAACGTTTGGTCAGTTTTCCGTATGCTAGTTGTTTTTACTTAAAAGAGTATCCATTTTAAACAAAATAAAGACACTTCGAGTGATACCGGCCACACCGTGCCTCGGATTGAGGTGGGGTTGACTCTTACACATCACAAATGACCCATGGATCATTGTATTAAAGTATCAATAGAATATGAATGCATTTGTTTGGTTTTCCGTTTTCCAGTTGTTGTTTTCACTAAAAATGTTGTCCATTTCAAATAAAAGTGAGACACTTTGAGTGGTACCGGACACACCATGCCTTAGATTAAGGCGGTATTGACTCGTATATGTAAAAAATGACCCATGGATCATCGTGCTAAAGTATCAGCACAATTCGAATACGTTTGGTCATCTTTCCTTATGGCAGTTGTTGTTTTCACTTAAAATATTGTCCATTTCAAATAAAAGTGAGACACTTTGAGTGGTACCAACCACACCATGCTTTATATTGAGGCAAGGTTGACTTTTACACATCAAAAATGACCCATGGATCCTTGTGCTAAAGTATCAACACAATCCGAATATGTTTGGTCAGTTTTCAGTATGCTAGTTGTTTTTACTTAAAAGGGTGTCCATTTTAAACAAAAGAAAGACACTACAAGTGATACCAGACACACCATGCCTCATATTGAGGAGGGGTTTACTTTTACGCATCAAAAATGACCCATGGATCCTTGTACTAAAGTATCAACACAATCCGAATGCGTTAGGTCGGTTTCCCGTATGCCAGTTGTTGTTTTTACTTAAAATGTTGTCCATTTCAAACAAAATAAAGACACTTCAAGTAATATCGGCCAGACCATGCCCCGGATTAAGCTAGGGTTGACTTGTACACATCACATATGACCCATGGATTATTTTCCTAAATTATCAATAGAATCTGAATGTGTTTGGCCTGTTTTCCGTATGCTAGTTGTTGGTTTCACTTAAAATATTGTCCATTTCAACTAAAAGTGAGACACTTTGAGTTGTATTGGCCACACCGTGCCTCAGATTGAGGCGGTGTTGACTCATACCCATCAAAAATGACCCATGGATCCTTTTTCTAAAGTATCAACACAATCCAAATATGTTTGGTCAGTTTTCCGTATGCCAGTTGTTTTTACTTAAAAGAGTGTCCATTTTAAACAAAATAATGACACTTAGAGTGATATCGGCCACATAGTTCCTCTAATTGAGGCAAGGTTGACTCTTACATGTCACATACGACCCATGTATAGTTTTCCTAAAGTATCAACACAATATGAATCCATTAGGTCGGTTTTCCGTATTCCAGTTGTTTATTTTTACTAAAAATGTTATCCATTTCAAATAAAGGTGAGACACTTTGAGTGGTACCAGCCACACCGTGCCTCAGATTGAGGAGGGTCTGAATTGTACACATCAAAAATGACCCATGGATCATTGTGCTAAAGTATCAACATAATCAGAATATGTTTGGTCGGTAAACCGTATGTCTGTTGTTTTTACTTAAAACAATGTCCATTTTAAACAAAAGAGAGACACTTTGAGTGTTACCGGCCACACCATGCCTCGAATTAAGGTGGTTTGACTCATACATGTCACAAATAACTCATGAATCATTTTCTTAAAGTATCAATACAATCAGAAAGCGTTTGGTCGGTTTTTTTTATACCAGTTGTTGTTTTCCCTCAAAATGTTGTCCATTTAAAATAAAAGTGATATACTTTGAGTGGTACTGGCCACACCGTGTCTCAGATTGAGGCAGGGCTGACTTATACACATAAAAAATTACCCATGGATCCTTGTGCTAAAGTATCAACATAATCTGAATATGTTTTGTCGGTTTTCCATATGCCAGTTGTTTTTACTTAAAAGGGTGTCCATTTTAAACAAAAGAAAGACACTTCGAGTGATACCAGTCACACTGTGTCTTAGATTGAGGTGGGGTTGACTCGTACACGTCACATACGACCCATGGATCATTTTCCTAAAATATCAACACAATCCAAATGCGTTTGGTTGGTTTTCTATATGTCAGTTATTGTTTTTACTAAAAATGTTTTCCATTTCAAATAAAGGTGAGAAACTTTGAGTGGTACCGGCAACACCGTGCCTCAGATTGAGGTGGGGTTGACTCGTAAATCTCACAAATGACCCATGGATCATTGTGCTAAAGTATCAACCCAATCAGAATAGGTTTGGTTGGTTTTCCGTATTTCTATTGTTTTTACTTAAAACAGTGTCCATTTTAAACAAAATAGAGACACTTTGAATGTTACCGGCCACACCGTGCCTCTAATTGAGGAGGTTTGACTCGTACACATCACAAATGACCCATGAATCGTTGTCCTGAAGTATCAATACAATCAGAAAGCGTTTGGTCAGTTTTCTATATGCCAGTTGTTGTTTTCACTTAAAATGTAGTCCATTTCAAATAAAAGTGAGACACTTTAAGTGGTAACGGCCACATCGTGCCTCACATTGAGGTGGGTTGACTCGTACACGTCAAAAGTGACCCATGGATCCTTGTGCTAAAGTATCAACACAATCCAAATACATTTGGTCAGTTTTCCATGTGCCATTTGTTTTTACTTAAAAGGGTGTCCATTTTAAACAAAAGAAAGACACTTCAAGTGATACCGGCCACACCGTGCCTCGGATTGAGGCAGGATTAACTCGTACACGTCACATATGACCCATGGATTGTTTTCCTAAAGTATCAGCACAGTCCTAATGCGTTAGGTCAGTTTTCCATATGCCATTTGTTGTTTTCACTTAAAATGTTGTCCATTTAAAATAAAGGTGAGACACTTTGAGTGGTACCGGCCACACTGTGCCTCAGATTGAGACAGGTTTGACTCGTACACGTCACAAATGACCCATTGATCATTGTGATAAAGTATAAACACAATCCAAAGCTCCCAAGATCTCTTAAGGGAATATCTCCTTCGATCCTTGGGCGTTTTGAGTACCGTCAAGTGCGGATTGAAGATCTTGGTGAGTCTAATCCTCTCCTTGCTTCCTCTTTTCGATTAGGGTTTGCACTCTTCTCTCATCTTTTTCCGAAGGTCTAAAACCCTCCTTTTCGTTGGGATTTAGGGTGAATCTTGAAGAGAGATTAGATTGGGATCCGAGATGTCGAATTAAGAGTGCGATATTCTCCGGAATCAAGGTAGATGGTCCTTTGCCTTTCGTGAATTGTCGTGATGTTTTATATATGATGAATCGCCACTCGCCTAATGTTGGGGTGTCGGGTTGGGGGGCTGTTCGGGGTCCAGGGAGGAGGGTGGGGGGGGGGGGCTCTCTGGGGTCCAAGAAGGAAGGTGGGGAGGCTGTCCGGGGTCCAGGGAGGAGGAGGAGGGGGGGAAGCTGTCTAGGGTCCAGGGAGGAGGGTGGGTGTGTGTATGTGGGGGGGGGTGTCCAGGGTCCAGGAAGGAGGGTGGGGAACCTGTCCGGGGTCCTGGGAGGAGGGTGGGGTGGGGGGGTTGTCCGGGGTCGAGGGAGGAGGGAGGGGGGGGGGCTGTCCAGGGTCGAGGAAGGAGGGTGGAGAGGCTATCCTGGGTCCAAGGAGGAGGGTGGGGGGGCTGTCCGGGGTCCAGGAAGGAGGGTGGGGGGGTGTCCAGGGTCCAGGGAGGAGGGTGGGGGGGGGGGGCTGTTTGGGGTCTAGGGAGGAGGGTGGGGGGGGGGGGGGGGCTGTCCAGAGTCTAGGAAGGAGGGGGGGGGGTTGTCCAGGGTCCAGGGAGGAAGGTGGGGGGATGTCCGTGGTCCAGGGAGGAGGATGGGGGGGCTATCTGGGGGGATGTATGGGGGGCTGTCTTGGGTGCTGTCCGAGGGGGCTGTCTGAGGGGCTGTTCGGGGGCCTGGCCATGGGGCTGTCCGGGGTCTAGGGAGGAGGGGGGATGTCTGGAGGGCTGTCCGGGGTCCAGGAAGGATGGAGGGGAGGCTATCTAGGGGGCTGTCCGGGGGGATATCTAGGGTCCAGGAAGGAGGGTGGGGATGTAACATCCCAGGTAAATAAAGAATAAAGCATTTTCATTTTAATATTTATGAATTAAATATTAATTTTACTTTAAAGGGGTTTCTATTTTCGATAGCGTACCCGATACGCAACAAAGAGTTTCTTTGAAATCTTACGTTGCACTCTAATAATAAAATAATATTATTTTAAATGGTAGTTAACACGTAGTCGTTGTATTGGCGAGAATGAATAGAAATAACTAAAATATGATTATATATGTTTGTTAAATATTTTTACATTTATCCAATAAAGGATAAAGGCTTAAAATACGAAAAGAATTCAATTTTAGGCATATATACTCTAACATTCACTAAAGGTCGACTTATCGCCTTTTTGATGGCGAACCGTTTATAAATATAGTTTTGGTCACTCTTATACATTCTATTGGACCAAATAAAATTTTTCCTTAGAATTGGGACATCAAAATTTACTTTGTGTGAATTTTTGGTATTTTTCCGATAAAGTTCATTTTTTTAATGAATAGTGAAAAATGTTGTATTTTAATTCAAAACCTCATTTTAATATAATTTATTTATATGATTAAATTATCTTTTGAATTGGTTTTAGAGTTTAATTAGAATATATTTTTACCATTTAATCCAATAGTGGTCGTTGGAATCAATTTCACTTTGAAATTGGACTTAAACTAGTGTCAATCTTTTGATACTTATTATTTCATAAAAACACGCTATTTGCTCTGACAGCGGGAATTAATTATTAAATTAATTAATGTAACTTATATGTTTTGAATTTTTTAAAATAGACATCATTTTTGAATTCATAATATCAAATATATCTTAGGGTGAAGTTTTGGTATTTTTCTGAAAAACATCAATTTTTTGATGAATAGTGAAACCACTAAGTGGTACTTATAAAAACTGATTTTCCGTTTAAATGAAAATTTACCACCTCTGTGTTTTGAATTTCAAAAATCCGACATACATGGTTGTCATTAAGAAGTAAAATGTGGTTCAATGGGATTAAAATAATTTTTTGGTGAATAATAACTTTTAAGTTTATTAATCACGATTAGAGGTAATTAGTGTAGTTTAAGGTAAAAATAATGTTTTAATAATATGAAATGACCTAGACACATATCCTACCCTTATTTTATGTGTCATGGCCGACCAATACAACCCATGGGTCTATTTTTGGGACCCCATGGAGCCACTTGGGTAAGATAATGACATTAATGCCTTTTATTTAAAGTAAAAGTAAAAATGACACGAACATGAGTTGTTTTACTAAAACAATTTTTAGATGGGGTTATACAAGTCATATTTTTGACTATAAATATTCATTAGAAAGCTAAAAAGATTTCATACATCATGATATTTTTTTTATAATTTTTAGACACTAAATAAATTAAATTATTTATGACACCATGATGATGCAACGATTACCTCATTATTTAATGATTTAAATATAATGAAAAGATAATGTAAAATATAAGACCTACACATGTCAAAAACCTATTGGATGGGTTGATTTCGAACTCTTAGCACCTTATCCTCTAAATATATAATTTTGGGACCTTTTAAATCTGAAAAGCATTTTAAAATAAAGTAACATTTCTTTACTTTCCAAGAGTGCCCCTCCTCTCCTATTATAAAAGGCCCCCACCTATACTACCTTACACACACTTCCAAAGCCTTTGGCTCGGCCAAAACCTGCCCATTTTGTCTCTCCACATCCCTCTCTTACTCCTAGAAGCCTCACTTTGGGCAGAAGTCTTCCCAAGGAAGCCTTTGAGCTCAAATCTAAGCGAGTTACCCGATTTTAAGGACATTAAAGAACGATCGAGTCAAGTCGGACCCGAGGTATGGGACTTCATCTCAATCTCCTTTCATTGAGGCATATTACGTTTTATACACAACTTTATTTTAAACGGTGTATAAACCCCTTTTACTTTTACGTTTATCCAAAAGGAATCTTTTTATACAAAGCGTTTTACTAAACGATAAAAGGGAATGTTTTTGTCGTACGTATGCGGCGACAACGAATTCTCCGCCACCGTGACCATTATTTGAGTTTTGGATTCCTCTACAAGCCATAACTTTTTTAAAAGAAAAATAAATACCATGTTTTACCTTTCTTTTATTTTGGTATTGAAAATTGTTTTCATAATGTTTTTATTATATCAATGTGTTGTATTGATATCTTGTGATTGAAATGTGGAAATGTTATGTTTCATTTATGTATGTTTTATGTGATACGATTATGTTATGGTTCTTGGGAATTATTATGAATACGGGTGGTTCCGTGATAAACTAAGGGTGGGTGAGCCTGATATAGCTCTCCAATGCATTGGGTAAAGCGAAGGAGTTAAACGTTAAGGTTTCTCCGAAGAGATTTAGGGAATATACTGTGATGGGTATTCCAAACGTAACCAAGAGGGTTACTCCCTACGTAAGAATGTTATGAATGCCTCAAGTTACCTTTATGTCTTATGATTTCTATGATTTATTCATGATTTGATGAGGTATGTTAAGGTGATTATGTTTTATGGGTAAAGTATGATTTCATTCTTATGTATATATGTACCCATGTTTCCTTTCCATATTTTTATATCCCTTACTGAGCTTTTTATGCTCATCCCAAGTTTTTGAAATGTTTTTCACAGGTCAAAGGAAAGGTAAATGATATGATGATAGTGTCAAGGAAGTTTCAAGAAAGAATCCATGTTTTATTTTAAATATGTTTCCATTGATGGGAAAAATGAATACTATCTTTTATGTAACCACTTTGTTTAAATGTGGAATGTAATGCATATTTTATGATCTAATTATCTAAAACTCTAAACCTGAAAAGATCCTCAAGGTGTAATCTTGTAATAACTCAAGATTAATTAATGTTTAAGGATGGGGCCTTATAGTTGGTATCAGAGGTCGGTTTAGATAACTTTAGGAGTCAGAATTTTATTAAATGATTATCCAAAAATATTTTTTTATGGTAAAATTTAAATGATATAGCATTTGAAGATTACCATGTTGATTATCCTAAGATATTTTTGTGTTAAGAATGGTTTTTCGTAAAGGAAATAGAATGACTTTTTTGGGAAGGCATACAGTGGGAAATGACCTTTCAAATTAGTATCCTGAGATGGTCAGAATCAGAACTAAATAGTTTGTTGTAGTGATGGCTCAGTTGACTCAGGATTTGAAAAGATGATTGGTGAATGCTCCAGTTTTGGCACTTCCTTCCAGGAATGGTGAGTTTGTTATATACAGTGATGCTTCATTGAAAGGACTTGGTTGTGTCCTTATGCAGAATGATCAAGTAATTGCATATGCTTCACGTCAGTTGAAAACTCATGAGGTAAATTACCCTACACATGACTTGGAATTAGCTGCTGTTGTTTTTGCTTTAAAAATTTGGAGGCATCATTTTTATGGAGTAAAGTGTGAAATATATACCGATCACAAAAGTTTAAAGTATATATTCACTCAGAAATAATTGAACATGAGACAAAGGAGATGGCTAAAATTAATCAAGGATTATGATTGTACAATTCATTACCATCCGGGAAAAGCAAATAAAGTGGCTGATGCTTTGAGTCAAAAAAGTAATGATTCATTAACAATGTTGTGCTTGGAACATGATCCTTTGGTTAAGGATTTGATGGAATTTGGCATAGAAGTTTTTGGTGCTGGATGTTCTTCTGTTTTGTTTCAGGTATTAGTGAAATCTTCTCTATCAGACAGAATCAAGCAAGCACAGAAGCAAGACAGTGAGCTACAGAAAAAGGTAGAGTTGGTTCAGAAAGGTAAGTTGCCTGAATTCAACATTGATAATGATTATGTTTTGAGATTTGGGAAGAGATTGTGTGTGCCTTGTGATTCATAGTTGAAGAGAGAGTTGTTATGTGAGGCTCATAGTTCCCCGTTTTCAGTTCATCCTGGCAGTACTAAGATGTACAGAGATCTGCGGGAGTATTACTGGTGGGATGGAATGAAAAGAGATATTTCTGATTTTATTGTGAAGTGTTTGACTAGTTATCAGGTTAAAGCTGAGCGGCAGTTACCGAAAGGGATGCTTCAGCCTTTACCAGTGCTAGAGTGTAAATGGGAAAACATATCCATGGACTTTGTTATGGGATTACCGAAGACATCTCAAGGTAATAATGCAATCTGGGTTATTGCTGATTGCTTGACTAAATATGCTCATTTCCTTGCTATACGAGATACTTTTTCCCTAGATCAACTTTCCCGATTGTATCTTAAAGAGATAGCCAGGTTGCATGGAGTTCCCCTCTCCATTGTATCTGATCGTGATACCAGGTTTACTTCTAACTTTTTGAAAGGCCTTCAGAAGTTGTTGGGTACTGAATTAAATTTTAGTACAGCTTTTCATCCGCAATCAGATGGGCAGTCAGAACGAACAATTCAGACCTTGGAGGATATGCTACGAGCTTGTTCTATGGATTATCAGGGAAGTTGGGACCAACATCTTTCTTTGGTTGAGTTTTCTTATAATAACAGTTTTCATTCTAGTATACAGATGACACCATTTGAGGCATTATATGGGAAGCGGTGTCGAACTCTAGCTTTTTGGGATGAAGTAGGTGAAAGGAAGGTGATGAGACCAGAATTGGTAAGAGATGGCAGAAAAAGTTCAGTTGATTCAGAAACACATGAGAACAGCTCAGAGCATACAGAAAAGTTATGCGGATAACCGGAGGAAGGATCTATCTTTCGAGGTAGGTCAACATGTTTTTCTCAAGGTTTCTCCATGGAAAAGTGTGATTCGATTTGGTAAGAAAGGAAAGCTGAGTCCAAGGTTTATTGGACCACATGAAATTCTGGGGAAAGTTGG
The DNA here is from genome assembly GCA_963277665.1 of Viscum album. Taxonomy (NCBI): domain Eukaryota; kingdom Viridiplantae; phylum Streptophyta; class Magnoliopsida; order Santalales; family Viscaceae; genus Viscum; species Viscum album. The sequence continues at coordinate 74,124,971 of OY728140.1, forward strand.
ATCAGTTTCATACAGAGTGGCATTACCTCCGAGTTTATCTCAGGTACACAATGTTTTTCATGTTTCGATTTTGAGAAAGTATATGCCAGATCTATCTCATGTTTTGAGCCCAGAGGTAGTTCAGTTGGAAGAGAATCTATCTTATGAAGAACAACCAGTCCAGATACTTGACCGTAGAGAGCAAGTGTTGCGGAATAAGATAATTCACCAGGAAAAGGTTTTATGGAAAAACCATATGGTTGAAGAGGCAACATGGGAAACTGAAAATGCTATGAGGGATAAATACCCCCACTTATTTTGATAAGTGAATAAAATTGCGAGGACACAATTCCCAAAAGGAGGGAAGGATGTAACATCCCAGGTAAATAAAGAATAAATCATTTTCATTTTAATATTTATGAAATAAATATTAATTTTACTTTAAAGGGGTTTCTATGTTTGATAGCGTACCCGATACGCAACAAAGAGTTTCTTTGAAATCTTACGTTGCACTCTAATAATAAAATAATATTATTTTAAATGGTAGTTAACACGTAGTCGTTGTATTGGTGGGAATGAATAGAAATAACTAAAATATGATTATATATGTTTGTTAAATGTTTTTACATTTATCCAATAAAGGATAAAGGCTTAAAATATGAAAAGAATTCAATTTTAGGCATATATACTCTAACATTCACTAAAGGTCGACTTATCGCCTTTTTAATGGCGAACCGTCTATAAATATAGTTTTGGTCACTCTTATACATTCTATTGGACCAAATAAAATTCTTCCTTAGAATTGGGACATCAAAATTTACTTTGTGTGAATTTTTGGTATTTTTCCGATAAAGTTCATTTTTTAATGAATAGTGAAAAATGTTGTATTTTAATTCAAAACCTCGTTTTAATCTAATTTATTTATATGATTATATTATCTTTTGAATTGGTTTTAGAGTTGAATTAGAATATATTTTTACCATTTAATCCAATAGTGGTCGTTGGAATCAATTTCACTTTGAAATTGGACTTAAACTATTGTCAATCTTTTGATACTTATTGTTTCATAAAAACACGCTATTTGCTCTGACTGCGGGAATTAATTATTAAATTAATTAATGTAACTTATATGTTTTGATTTTTATAAAATAGACAACATTTTTGAATTCAGAATATAAAATATAGCTTAGGGTGAAGTTTTGGTATTTTTCTGAAAAACTTCAATTTTTGATGAATAGTGAAACCACTAAGTGGTACTTATAAAAACTGATTTTCCGTTTAAATGAAATTTTACCACCTCTGTGTTTTGAATTTCAAAAATCCTACATACATGGTTGTCATTAAGAAGTAAAATTTGGTTCAATGGGATTAAAATAATTTTTTGGTGAATAGTAACTTTTAAGTTTATTAATCGCGATTAGAGGTAATTAATGTAGTTTAAGGTAAAAATAATGTTTTAATAATATGAAATGACCTAGACACATATCCTACCCTTATTTTATGTGTCATGGCAGACCAATAAAACCCATGGGTCGATTTTTGGGACCCCATGAAGCCACTTGGGTAAGATAATGACATTAATGCCTTTTATTTAAAGTAAAAGTAAAAATGACACAAACATGAGTTGTTTTACTAAAACAATTTTTAAATGGGGTTATACAAGTCATATTTTTGACTATAAATATTAATTATAAAGATAAAAATATTTCCTACATTATGATATTTTTTTTCTAATTTTTAGACACTAAATAAATTAAATTATTTATGACACCATGATGATGTAGCGATTACCTCATTATTTAACGATTTAAATATAATGAAAAGATAATGTAAAATCTAAGACCTACACATGTCAAAAACCTATTGAATGGGTTGATTTCGAACTCTTAGCACCTTATCCTTGAATTATATAATTTTGGGACCTTTTAAATCTGAAAATCATTTTAAAATAAAGTAACATTTCTTTACTTTCCAAGAGTGCCCCTCCTCTCCTCTTATAAAAGGCCCCCACCTATACTACCTTACACACACTTCCAAAGCCTTTGGCTCGGCCAACCCCTGCCCATTTTGTCTCTCCACATCCCTCTCTTACTCCTAGAAGCCTCACTTTGGGCAGAAGTCTTCCCAAGGAATCCTTTGAGCTCAAATCTAAGCGAGTTACCCGATTTTAAGGACATTAAAGAACGATTGAGTCAAGTCGGACCCGAGGTATGAGACTTCGTATCAATCTCCTTTCATTGAGGCATATTATGTTTTATACACAAATTTATTTTAAACGGTGTATAAAACCCTTTGACTTTTACGTTTATCCAAAAGGAATCTTTTTATACAAAGCGTTTTACTAAACGACAAAAGGGAATGTTTTTGTCGTACGTATGAGGCGACAACGACTTCTCCACCGCCGTGACCATTATTTGAGTTTCAGCTTCCTCTACAAGCCATACCTTTTTTTAAAAGAAAAATAAATACCATGTTTTACTTTTCTTTTATTTTGGTATTGAAAATGGTTTTCATAATGTTTTTATTATATCAATGTGTTGTATTGATATCTTTTGATTGAAATGTGGAAATGTTATGTTTCATTTATGTATGTTTTATGTGATACGATTATGTTATGGTTCTTGGGAATTATTATGAAGACGGGTGGTTCCGTGATAAACTAAGGGCGGGTGATCCCGATATATCTCTCCAATGCATTGGGTAACGCGAATGAGTTAAACGTTAAGGTTTCTCTGAAGAGATTTAGGGAATATACTGTGATAGGTATTCCAAACGTAACCAAGAGGGTTACTCCCTATGTAAGAATGTTATGAATGACTCAAGTTACCTTTATGTATTATGATTTCTATGATTTATTCATGATTTGATGAGGTATGTTAAAGTGCTTATGTTTTATGGGTAAAGTATGATTTCATTCTTATGTATATATATACCCATGTTTCCTTTCCATATTTTTATATCCCTTACTGAGATTTTTATGCTCATCCCAAGTTTTTGAAATGTTTTTCACAGGTCAAGGGAAAGATACATGATATGATGATAGTGTCAAGGAAGTGTCAATAAATAACCCATGTTTTATTTTAAATATGTTTCTATTGATGGGAAAAATGAATACTATCTTTTATGTAACCACTTTGTTTAAATGTGGAATGTAATGCATGTTTTATGATCTAATTCTCTATAACTCTAAACCTGAAAAGATCATCAAGGTGTAATCTTGTAATAACTCAAGATTAAGTAATGTTTAGGGCTGGGGCCTTATAGGGGAGGCTGTCCGGGGGGCTGTCTGGGGTCCAGGGAGGCGGTGGGGGTGCTGTCCAGGGGGTTGTCTGGGGGGGCTGTTTGGGGTTCAGGGGGGAGGGTGGGGGGCTGTTTGGGGTCCAGGAAGGAGGGTGGGGAGGCTGTCCGGGGTCCAGGGAGGAGGGTGGGGGGGGGGGGGGCTGTCTGGGGGGATATCCGGGGTTGAGGAAGGAGGGTGGGGAGGCTATTTGGGGGGCTGTCTAGGGTCCAGGGAGGAGGGTGGGGGGGGGGGGGTGTCTAGGTTCTAAGAAGGAGGGGGGGGGGCTGTCCGGGGTCCAGGGAGGAGGGTGGGGGGGGGGCTGTCCGGGGTCCAGGGAGGAGGGGGGGGGGTGTCTGGGGTTCAGGGAGGAGGGTGGGGGGCTGTCCGGGGTCTAGGAAGGAGGGTGGGGAGGCTGTCCGGGGGGTTGTTCGGGGTCCAGGGAGGAGGGTGGGGTGGGGGGGGGATGTCTGGAGTCTAGGGATGAGGGTGGGGGGGCTATCCAGGGTCTAGGAATAAGGGGGGGGGGGGGGCTGTCCAGGGTCCCGGGAGGAGGGTTGGGGGCTGTTTTGGGGGTTGTCCGGTGTCTAGGGAGGAGGGTGGGGGGGTTGTCCGGGGGGCTGTCCAGGGTCCAAGGAGTAGGGTGGGGGGGGGGGGGGGCTGTCCAGGGGGCTGTCTGTGGGGCTGTCCAGGGGGTTGTCATGGGTTCATGAGATTGTATTTACATATTTTCTAAGAAAATTCTATCAAGGTTAAAAAATATTTTCATTATATCAAATTCTAACCAGACCACCAATTTTCTAAATTCCACTAAAAAATTACAATTTCATTAAAATAGGAGGATTTCACAACAAATCATCTAATAAAGTTTTATTATTTATTGATAAAAAATAAAGATTATGTGACCTACCTAATCACACATATATTCAGGCACAACAAATCAATAAACATCAAAGGTCAGTAATATCAGTAAAAAATGTAACAGATCAATATGTCCGTCATCACACACACTATGATCACCATCATCTTCACCCTCACCCTCATCCCCATCTTCGTCCCCATAATCATCCTCGCCCTCCTCCTCACCCTCGTACTCAGACTCGGCCTCCTCATCATCCTCCTCCTTCGCCTCAGCCTTCTCCTCACACTCCTCCTTCGCCTCGACCTCCTGCTCGCCCTCATCCTCCTCCACCTCGGCCTCCTCCTTTCCATCATCTCGACCACCACTAGAACTTCCACATGGTGCACCATATATAGAATGAATCGATTAAATTTATTCATCACAAGAAGTTCTGGCCTTTGGTGGAAGTGTTGGATGTAAAGCTTCTATCAGTTTCATAAATGCAGTGTTTGCCATAGCAGATTGTTCTGCCGTCTTTGTGGCCCTTTTTTCAGCTTATTCTTCCTGTGCCTTAACTTTCTACAACTCGGTGGCACTGTAACGACCCAAAGTTTCATTAATGGAAAATCCCTCTTGATCCAGTTAAATGTTTCTTTATGAAATTTTTTTTATAATATTTCAACTTCTTTAGTTTTACGTTAAGATTTGTGACCGTTACTTTTATAGCTGTTGAACAGTGATCATCTGAGTAGTATAAATATAAGGCTTTAATGAACCCATTTCTACTCAGACAAAGGAAGCGATGGCCTCATCCAGTAGAATTGCCCCTTACGAAGCCCATTTGTCAGAGCTCAGAAAAGAGGTGGTGTCTTTGGGCTTTGACCTTGACCAAGCCCAAGCTGAGCTTCATCAAGTCAAGCTCGAACGTGATCGTCTACGGGAAAAGTGGAAGTTGATTGAAATTACCACTCGAGCGATGTTATCCGAGCCGCCCCAAGAGTCTGTCACCATCGCACACCTTACCCTTAGGTCTTATGCGGCTATTTTAAGGGGTTATATAACAAATAAGTAGCACCATGTTCATGTACATTATTTTTTTTATATAATAATGAATATAATTTCTAGTCATTTTTGATACATTGTAATTAGTTTTTAAAGTACAAATGGTGTTTTTAGTTATTATTTAATTAAGAATTATATTTTATTAAATTAAAGGATTTTTGAATTAAATAATATTTTAATAAAATATTATTATTAATATTAAATTAAATTTTTTATTAAGTATAAATGATCTTATAATTTTATGAATGCAATTAAAATTTTTATTAAGGTTTGAAAGCCATTTCTGTCAAAACCCGTGAATTTTTTTATAAATGTCGGTTTTTATTTTAAAAGTGAAAATTAACATATTTAGAAAATTATTTAGATAAAATAAATATTATTTTAGGAATCAGGACGTCGAAATTATCTAACGGTGAATTTTTCATAATTTTCTGAGACAGTCAAATTTTTGGGTAAAAATTAAATACCATTTAAATATATAATGTGTTTTATGACATCATAATGACCCAATGGTGATGTAATAAAATAACATAATCCTTATGTTCGGCCAATATGTGTTTTATCATTAAAATAATGAGGTTTTGGGTTTGTTTGAATTACTTTTCAAAGCATTAATGGAGTCCTCAAGAGTTATTCAACACTTTGCCTTTTTAAATTAATTTCCATGGGAGTGTGACTCACCTCCACATAAGCAACCCTAATTTTTTAATAAGTTCGGACCTTGTCCTTGTAAAATATTGTTTTCCTCTTTCCTTTTCCAGAAACCATGGGCAAATACCATGGGATGGTTTGTGGTTTGGATTATTTTAATATAAGGGGTCCCAAACCTAAATAATAAAGAATTCTCTCACCTTTCCTATATAAACCCACCCAAGCTCCCACTTCCTCCTCACTAAAATCCCTTGGAGTTCGTCCAACCTCTGCCATACTCTCTCTAGAATCCTCCCAAGGTGCCCCAAGCTCCCAAGAAGCCTCTCACAAGCCTCTCTCTAGCCTTTGGAAGCACACTTCCAAGTAAGGGTTTTTTCTTCCTTTCTCATTTTTGTCAATTTTCTTTAAGTTGTATTGCCCTTTTTATTTCAATTATGAATGTTGGGGTATGGTTTCACACCTCTCCCATACTTCCCTCTTATTGTTTTAATGATGGTAGAACCCTTTCTCTCTCATTAGATGCCTCCCATGTACACCCGTTACTATGCCGAAATTCCGAAAGGAACTTCTCTCTCTTCTTTTACATTCAAGAAATACTTTTGTATCATGAATATAAATTCCTTTTAAATTGTTGGGACATGTTTATATATGACCTACTTACTGTCCATTACATGTAAATATGATGAGGAACCCCTTTCTCTCTCATCAACATTTTTTATGAGTTCTTATGTCACGCCGTTACACTGCCGAAATCGCACCGATTTTCTAAGCCAATGTCATTGTGTAGTGAATACCATGCCCATTTCTCCATCAAGGGTATTCACCTTTATGCACATTTAATTATTGATTGTAAAGTTTCATGTATGAATTCCACATTCCTTTATCGTGGAATAAATGATTATGTTGTATGAATCCATGTTTTATGATCCATGTGGCACACTTATGCATGAAATGAAATGTTTAAGAAGGGTGCGCCCTGATAGCGCTCCAATGCATTGGGTAAAGTATAGTATCATGATACATCATGTGCAATGAGTGTTGACTCATGCTAATTCAAGTGCAGCGAGGGTTTACTCGTGCTTCAAGTGCAATGAGGGTTTACTCATGCTCCGTGTGCAATGAGCCTTGGATCATGCTAATTCAATGTTAAGTGTTGTTGCCACATTTCCATGTTATGATTATCATGCTTTATCATGCCTTTATGTTCATGTTACTCTTATGCTCTATTGATGTTCCTATTGCCTAACATGTATTTTACTCCTCATGTTATTCATTGTGTACTCCCTTACTGGGCTTTATAGCTCACCCTTTTCTTATGCATGTCCTCAGGTTATCCCGTGCAATGCTAAGTACGAAGGAATGTAGTGGTCATGTAAAGGAAGTTTTCAATAAAGATGTTGTTTTTCAAGTTTAAAGTTTTTTTGTAATGATCCTAAGCCCCAAAGACACTAAACCTCTCGATCTTCTTTGTTGTATCAAGTGAAGTTTTATGTAATAAAGCATGTTTAAGATGTAATAAAAAGAAGGGTTGCCATAGTTGGTATCAAAGGATAGGTTTAGTTATTTTTGGGATTAGGAAACCCTAGTAAAGCCTTAGATACAAGACTAAGCATAATAAAAACATCCCTAAGTTTTGGTAAATACTAAGTAAGTGTTTTATCAAAAAAATACATCCCTGTCTGGATACGAGCAGGTAGAGGTGGCTCTGGCACAGATGTATCCTAGGGGTAAAACCCGAAAACACCACTTTGAGCTAGACTCGAACGGGAACTGGTGCACGACAACGGGCCTTGCTGCACTCTTGGTTACGACACTCCCGGGGGATATGTTTTGATAAATTCACAATCTTAGTATGAACCCTTATTAAGGAAAAAATGCCCCTAAGAATATATGTTAGAAGGAAGATCATGAAAAGCCTGGATTGAATCCTATAGACTCATGAGTTAAAGAGATTAAAGTTTATTTATAAGACATAAACTTTTGTCTTTGTATTACCCTTTATGTGTTACCCCTAACTTTCCTTTTATTCCAGCCAATGGCCGGTAATAGGAGAACTCGGGCTAACAACCGTTGTGAAGATCAGTGTGATGATTGTACTTATGAGATGCCCAATCCAATGGGAGCAGGAATCACGAACTTTGTCACGCTTCTCTCCTAGCTAACTCAAGTTTTGAATAGAAACACTGGTCAATAGGAACGTTCAACCCCCCCTAAGAAAGAACAAGTCGCTATTGAAAGCTTCATGAGACAAAGGCCTCCTACTTTTAGTGGATCATCCGATCCCACGATCGCTGAACAATGGATCAACTCCATTGAAAAGATATTCTCCATCCTCCAATGCTCTGAAAAAGAGAAGGTTCTCCTGGCGACTTATCGTATGGAGGGTGAAGCTGATCAATGGTGGACGTTGATCAAAAATACGAAGCCTGAGGAGGAGATCGAGGCTTTGGAATGGAAGGAATTCCGGAAGATGTTTTTCGATAAATATTTTCCATGCACCCTCCGTCTTAAGATGGAAAGGGACTTCCTTTCCCTCAAATAGAAATATGAAGAATCTGTGGGAGCGTACGAGGAAAACTTCACAAGGCTTGCACGATACGCTTCCGACTTTGTCGTTACCCCCGAATGCAAGGTTGACCGCTTCTTTGGTGGGCTGAAGCCTAGCTTGCGGAAAGCATTAGCGATCCGTGACTTTGACAGCTATGAGGAAATTGTCCGATGTGCCCTCAAGGTTGAAATGGAGATTAGAGAATCACAGGGGTATCATGGGGACAAGAAGCGTAAGGTGGAATTCAATGCTGGTGGTCCGATGGATAAATCCAATGGTGCTAAGAAATTCCAGCACCCCACTTGCCAAAAGTGTGGAAAGAAGCACCCTGGAAATTGCCTTAGGGGGACAAGAAAATGCTTCAAGTGTGGAAGAGAAGGTCACCTAGCTGTTAAATGTCAGCAAGAAGGACCCGTGGCTGCGAAAGAGGAGAGGAACGCTCCGTTCGAACCTCAACGCGTTGTTCAATGCTTCAAATGCAAAGAACCGGGTCATTTTTCAAATCAGTGCCCTAATACAAGGGTTATCGGAGGCAACCAGCAACCTCCAAGACAGCAAGGAAGAACTTTTTCCATCACTTCTGCCGAAGTGAACCCCGACAACGAAGTGGTGACAGGTACGCTAGTTATTCATTCAAGAATAGCGAACGTACTTTTTGATTCAGGTTCTACGCATTCTTTTATATCTCAAAAGTTTAGTAGAACAATCCCTGCACCACCACAAATCATGGAAGTAAAGATGTCGGTGAGTACGGAAAATGGGGAAATCATTGCATCCCATGCGTATAAGTCCTCCCCTGTTATAATCTGTTGATTGAATTTCCCGGCGAACCTCGTCATACTCCCTTTGGTGAAATTTGATGCAATTCTTGGCATGGATTGGCTTTCCTTATATAGATCCAACATAAATTGTCGGGAGAGGGAAATCACACTTCATATGGAGAATCGACCCCCGATTCTTTACAAGTGTCAGGAGGAAGATGAATCTCCTTTAGCTCTATCATCTCACGCATGGATATTACTGCCTTATGAGCACGTTTATCTGGCTCAGATGATTGAGTCCAAGGAAGAAACCACCCTTGAATAAATGCCTATTGTGAGGGAATTCGCTGAAGTATTTCCCGAGGAACTTCCTGGTCTTCCTCCAAGAAGAGATGTTGAGTTCTCAATTGAACTTATACCTGGGGCGCTACCAATATCCAAGACTCCATATAGAATGGCTGTTGTTGAGCTTGAAGAGATGAAGAAACAACTACAGGAGAATCTGGATAAAGGGTTTATACGCCCAAGTGCATCACCATGGGGTGCACCAGTCCTCTTCGTCAAGAAGAAGGATGGGTCAATGCGGCTTTGCATCGATTATCGTGAACTTAAAAAAATCACGATAAAGAACAAGTATCCTCTCCCAAGAATCGATGACTTGTTTGATCAGCTGCATGGAGCACAATACTTCTCCAAGGTGGACTTGCAGTCGGGATATTATCAAGTAAGGGTGAAGAAGGAAGATATCCCCAAGACTGCTTTTCGTACAAGGTACGGGCACTATGAATTCATATTAATGCCTTTCGAACTCACCAATGCTCCAGAAATATTCATGGACTTGATGAATAGAGTCTTTAGAGATTACCTAGACAAATTTGTGGTAGTCTTTATAGATGATATTCTGATATACTCCAAAACCAAGGAGGACCATGAGGAGAATTTAAAAACTGTACTAGAGACTTTGCGCAAGGAGAAGCTCTATGCAAAGTACAACAAGTGTGAGTTTTGGTTGAAGGAAGTCTCATTCTTGGGCCATATCATCACAAGCAATGGAATATCTGTGGAACCCTCCAAAACAGATGCAATTGAGGGATGGCCGAGGCCAACATCGGTAACTGATATCCGTAGCTTCTTGGGGTTAGCTGGATATTATCGACGATTTGTGAGAAATTTCTCACGATTGTCCAACCCTCTTACCAAGATAACTCAAAAGGGAGTAAAGTTTTCTTGGAGTGATGAATGAGAAGAAAGATTTAAGGAGTTGAAAAGGAGGCTTATCACTGCACCCGTGCTCACTTTACCCACAAGTGGGGAGCTTTTTGTGGTATTCAGTGATGCTTCGAAGAAGGGCTTAGGATGTGTGCTGATGCAGAATGATAAAGTGATATCCTATGCCTCAAGGCAGTTGAAAATCCATGAGCGAAACTATCCAAAGCATGATCTGGAGTTGGCGGCGGTGATCTTTTCCTTGAAAATCTGGCGGCATTATCTCTATGGAGAGAAATGTGAGATATATACTGACCACAAGAGTCTTAAATATATATTCACATAGAAAGAGATTAATATGCGCCAGAGAAGATGGATAGAGCTCATCAAGGATTATGACTGTTCAATACATTACCACCCTGGGAAAGCGAACAAGGTGGCGGATGCCCTAAGTAGAAAGGATCCAGCTATTCTATCAATGATGAGAATTGAGAAGGATCCAATCTTCTTAGACTTGATGAAGATGGATGTGGGAATCATAAAGAAGGGAACATCATCAATCCTTTCACAAATGATTGATCAACCATCTCTTTTGGAAAGGATAAAGGATGCTCAAAAGGATGATGCAGGAATCCAAGAAAAAGTGGAAGCTATCAAAAAGGGAAAATCCTCAGAGTTTAATGTTAATGAATAAGGAATTGTGCGGTTTGGGAAAAGACTATGTGTTCCATCAAGTTCGGAGCTGAAGAAGGAACTTTTGGATGATGCACATAGTTCAAATTTCTCTATTCACCCAGGGAGCACAAATATGTATCGAGATCTCCGAGAAAACTTTTGGTGGGATAATATGAAGAAGAAGATCGCTGAATATACATCAAAGTGCCTGGTGTGTCAGCAAGTGAAGGCAGAGAGGCAGAAGTCTAAGGGGATGATGCAACCATTGCCCATACCAGAATGGAAATGGGAGAACATCACCATGGACTTTGTCACCAGACTTCCAAGGACATCCAAAGGCAACAATGCAATCTGGGTTGTTGTGGATCATCTTACAAAGACTGCACACTTCATTGCTATTCGAGAGGATTTATCTTTGGATCAAATGGCACAGATATATATCAGGGAAGTGGTACGGTTTCATGGAGTACCACTATCTATTGTATCTGACCGAGATCCAAGATTTACCTCTAAGTTTTGGAAGAGTCTTCAACATGCTCTGAATACTGAACTAAACTTCAGTACGGCCTATCATCCTCAAACTGATGGCCAATCCGAGTGGACTATCCAAACACTTGAGGATATGTTGAGAGCGTTCTCAATGGACTTTAAAGGAGGATGGGATCAACATCTTCCTCTAGTTGAGTTATCTCATAATAATAGTTTCCACTCAAGCATCCAAATGGCACCATATGAAGCCCTGTATGGGAAAAGGTGTAGAACACCGACATGTTGGGATGAGGTCGGTGAACGTAAGCTGGTTGGACCAGAAATGGTCGAAGAAATGGTGGAGAAGGTAAAAAACATTCAGCAGCATATCAAGGCAGCCCAAAGTCGACAGAAGAGTTATGCAGATAATCGTCGACGAGACCTTGAGTTTAAAGTCGGAGACATGGTGTTTTTACGCATATCTCCGTGGAAGAAGGTCATGAGGTTTGGAAAGAAAGGGAAGTTAAGTCCAAGGTACATCGACCCCTTCGAGATTCTTGATCGTGTTGGGGCTGTGGCCTATCGACTAGCACTTCCACCTACAATGGCCAAGGTGCATGATGTCTTCCATGTATCCCTCTTAAGGAAGTACATACCAGACCCTTCACATGTACTCTCTTCCGAGGTGGTACAATTATAAGACGATCTTTCTTATGAGGAGCAACCAGTGAAGATCTTAGATCGTAGAGAAAAAGTTCTACGAAATAAGACAATGACTCTCGTCAAGGTGTTGTGGAGAAACCACAAGTTTGAAGAAGAAACTTGGGAGTCAGAGGATATGATGAAGCTAAGTTACCCACATTTGTTTTAGTGTGGGAAAAGGAAAATTTCGAGGGCGAAATTTCTTAAGGGGGGAATGTTGTAACGACCCAAAGTTTCATTAATGGAAAATACCTCTTGATCCAGTTAAATGTTTCTTTATGAATTTTTTTTTATAAGATGTCAACTTCATTAGTTTTATGTTAAGATTTGTGACCATTACTTTTATAGCCGTTGAACAGTGATCATCTGAGTAGTATAAATATAAGGCTTTAACGAACCCATTTCTACTCAGACAAAGGAAGCGATGGCCTCATCCAGTAGAATTGCCCCTTACGAAGCCCATTTGTCGGAGCTCAGAAAAGAGGTGGCGTCTTTGGGCTTTGCCCTTGACCAAGCCCAAGCTGAGCTTTATCAAGTCAAGCTCGAACGTGATCATCTACGGGAAAAGTGGAAGTTGATTGAAATTACCACTCGAGCGATGTTATCCGAGCCGCCCCAAGAGTCTGTCACCATCGCACACCTTACCCTTAGGTCTTATGCGGCTATTTAAAGGGGTTATGTAACAAATAAGTAGCACCATGTTCATGTACATTATTTTTTTTATATAATAATGAATATAATTTCTAGTCATTTTTGATACATTGTAATTAGTTTTTAAAGTACAAATGGTGTTTTTAGTTATTATTTAATTAAGAATTATATTTTATTAAATTAAAGGATTTTTGAATTAAATAATATTTTAATAAAATATTATTATTAATATTAAATTAATTTTTTTATTAAGTATAAATGATCTTATAATTTTATGAATGCAATTAAAATTTTTATTAAGGTTTGAAAGCCATTTCTGTCAAAACCCGTGAATTTTTTTATAAATGTCGTTTTTTATTTTAAAAGTGAAAATTCACATATTTAGAAAATTATTTAGATAAAATAAATATTATTTTAGGAATCAGGATGTCGAAATTATCTAACGGTGAATTTTTCATAATTTTCTGAGACAGTCAAATTTTTGGGTAAAAATTAAATACCATTTAAATATATAATGTGTTTTATGACATCATAATGACCCAATGGTGATGTAATAAAATAAAATAATCCTTATGTTCTGCCAATATGTGTTTTATCATTAAAATAATGAGGTTTTGGGTTTGTTTGACTTACTTTTCAAAGCATTAATGGAGCCCTCAAGACTTATTCAACACTTTGCCTTTTTAAATTAATTTCCATGGGAGTGTGACTCACCTCCACATAAGCAACCCTAATTTTTTAATAAGTTCGGACCTTGGACTTGTAAAATATTGTTTTCCTCTTTCCTTTTCCAGAAACCATGGGAAAATACCATGGGATGGTTTGTGGTTTGAATTATTTTAATATAAGGGGTCCCAAACCTAAATAATAAAAAATTCTCTCACCATTCCTATATAAACCCACCCAAGATCCCACTTCCTCCTCACTAAAATCCCTTGGAGTTCGTCCAACCTCTTCCCTACTCTCTCTAGAATCCTCCCAAGGTTCCCCAAGCTCCCAAGAAGCCTCTCACAAGCCTCTCTCTAGCCTTTGGAAGCCCACTTCCAAGTAAGGGTTTTTTCTTCCTTTATCATTTTTGTCAATTTTCTTTAAGTTGTATTGCCCTTTTTATTTCAATTATGAATGTTGGGGTATGGTTTCACACCTATCCCATAATTCCCTCTTATTGTTTGAATGATGGGAGAACCCTTTCTCTCTCATTAGATGCCTCCCATGTACACCCGTTACTATGCCGAAATTCCGAAAGGAACTTCTCTCTCTTCTTTTACATTCAAGAAATACTTTTGTATCATGAATCTAAATTCCTTTTAAATTGTTGGGACATGTTTATATATGACCTCCTTACTGTACATTACATGTAAATATGATGAGGAACCCCTTTCTCTCTCATCAACCTTTTTTATGAGTTCTTATGTCACGCCGTTACGCTGCCGAAATCGCACCGATTTTCTAAGCCAATGTCATTGTGTAGTGAATACCATGCCCATTTATCCATCAAGGGTATTCACCTTTATGCACATTTACTTATTGATTGTAAAATTTCATGTATGAATTCCACATTCCTTTATCGTGGAATAAATGATTATGTTTTATGAATCCATGTTTTATGATCCATGTGGCACACTTATGCATGAAATGAAATGTTTAAGAAGGGTGCGCCCTGATAGCGCTCCAATGCATTGGGTAAAGTATAGTATCATGATACGTCATGTGCAATGAGTGTTGACTCATGCTAATTCAAGTGCAATGAGGGTTTACTCGTGCTTCAAGTGCAATGAGGGTTTACTCATGCTCCATGTGCAATGAGCCTTGGCTCATGCTAATTCAATGTTAAGTGTTGTTGCCACATTTCCATGTTATGATTATCATGCTTTATCATGCCTTTATGTTCATGTTACTCTTATGCTCTATTGATGTTCCTATTGCCTAACATGTATTTTACTCCTCATGTTATTCATTGTGTACTCCCTTACTGGGATTTATAGCTCACCCTTTTCTTATGCATGTCCTCAGGTTATCCCGTGTAATGCTAAGTACAAAGGAATGTAGTGGTCATGTAAAGGAAGTTTTCAATAAAGATATTGTTTTTCAAGTTTAAAGTTTTTATGTAATGATCCTAATCCCCAAAGACACTAAACCTCTCGATCTTCTTTGTTGTATCAAGTGAAGTTTTATGTAATAAAGAATGTTTAAGATGTAATAAAAAGCAGGGTTTCTATAGGCACTACAACTCATACCCGAGGAGGGCCAATACCTCTTCGGAACTATACTCTTCCTAGGTCAGCAGCGTACTCTACCATGGTGATCATCTCCCAACACCTGATGTAAGTGACCGTTTGGCCCAAAATTGTCAGGTTACTGGGAATCAAGGGCCTCTAAAGTATCCCGTTACAAATATAAATAGATTATTAAGTTACAAAATAGAGATTAAAATTTTAAATCTACAATGTAAAACTTACAATCTACTGCTGAGTTGGTTTATTAACCGCACTTCTATCTTTATTCTTTCTACTCGAGAAAAAAAGTTTTGCTCGAGGCACACGTCCTTCTATATTCAATTTATGCCTCTAAAATTACATTGAATATAGGAAACCATAATTAAAAATAGGATACAAAAAATAGTAATTTCATAACTAAAATTATATAACAACTTTAGAAATCGAATAAATTATAGTGGAAGAAATAGAAAGTGCAAGTCATAAAGAAAGATTATAAACTGCCATACCTGCTGTCTCTCATGATATGGCATCATAGTACATCCCAATGTGTGGACATATTTCTTATAATCAATGTTTGTTTTATTTCTTCCAAATGCATCCTAAATAAAATTCAATAATTAGTATTAACAAAAAACATGAAAATTTTCATTTAAATACCTCTAATTTGATTAATACCGTAAATTGGCTAGTCTTCCAATGAGTAATCATCTTTCGGTACTATTATAACAGACAATAATCCATGACAGGGACCGCCTCTAACTCTGTTCCCACTCTAGCACGCCAACCAATGTACAACTCATGCTTATAAGCTCTCTAAAGCTCGCATAAATCCTTTAGACGTGCTAGCCGTGCACCCTCACCATCGGGGAAATTAAATCGTAGCTGGCACCAAAATATCAATTCATATAATTAAAAAAATTAATATATTGCATTAAATACAACAAAATTTTGTACCCATATCTTTGCTCAGGCTTTATCCTTGACTTCATTTGGCAGCTGTCTCCATGAGAGTGGACTGACAGGAATGATGTCAGAGTATTCGGTAAGCGTCGCCAAAAATCTCAAACATTGTTGCCCTGATTTTTCAATCATCTGACTATATTCATTGTAGTCCACCATCAACTATGTGCGGTGGTTCCACACCGCACACATGCGTGTACGCCCCTCCCTTGCCTCTTATCAGTATATGTATCTATTATGAAAGAAAAACAAATATTTTATAAATACATGTTATAATGAAAATAAATAATGGTGTAACAATTTGTTAGGGTTGTATAAGTATACCTGTGGCAGTTTGATCAATGGGCACTATTAGATCTAGAGAAACTGAAGGAACACCCTGTACAGATGGAGGGGGTCCCAATTTATGCTCCGCAAGGACAGACTCTGGTGGAGCAGGAGTCGAAGAAGATGGAATATAAAATCCTAGAGAGATCAAAGTAGTAATAAAAGAAGATGATAGGGATGGCTGGCCAAATGATGGATGGGGAGTGGGAATCATCATCGGATATGGTACAGATGGGTGATGAGGGTCAGATGTAAAGGGTGGTGGAAACATGGGAGGCCTAAATATCCCATGTGTCCCTAAAGGCACATCGGGATCAGAATGTGGGTGGATAGTATGTTAGTGGGAGGGGCAGGGTCTAATCGGGTATTCCGACCAGATCGTCTAGCTCCCGTACCACCCCCCCATACAAACACCCCAAGTACTGAGACCACTACTATGCTGCTCATCAAATAACTATCGCCTAATAGATGGATCCTGAAAAAATGTTAAAAAAAAATTAATCACATGAAATTATATATAATTTAAATAAATATATTTGAAATAAAATACTCACTGCAGTCACTAGTAGTGGAATTCCCAGCTCAATCATGCGACGATTGTTGTCGATAATCTTTTTTTGTCACCTCTCTTCAATTGGTTTCGTTTCCTGCATTTGAAAACAAATATGGAAGTAAATAGAAAATGATAACTAATGTGTAAACCAAAAAACAAAATAAATGATAGGGAATAGGGGGATTCATGGATAATTTAACTAACTATTGTTTTAGGTGAGTTTGAAAAAATATATAATGAAGTCAATAAATCATACAAGATGTAATAAAGAAATTTATTTTTTAGTAGGTTGATTATTTAGTAAGTGTCATCAGTCTATTAAAGTCATGGAACATTGATTCTACTAGATTCATAAGTGGTAAAGAAATTGTCAAAATTAAGGAAAAATTTAATTTCTTTAGCTCAGGTAGATGATGCAGGTTTCCATACATGTTTTGTAGAAGAATACAAACCATCATTTTATTACCTGGTAAAATGTTAAAGAGAGTTCTTAGAGTCATACAAATTTTATAAAAATCACAGTTGAAGCATTGAAATGTTCACCAAGTTATAAATGTTGGTTTTGTAGGTTTAAATACAATTCAATTCCAAATTAGAAAATGCAATTCAAATAAAAATTTTAACCAATAAACATTGAAAATTCACATAATGGTCAAGTCAGATACAACATATTTTTAATCAATATTTAATCGATTTGAATAGAACCAACCTTAACAACCCAACTCAAGGTAAACCAAAATAATTGAGAACATGAATGGATGATTTTATATATTTCTCACCACAAGTTCAGGTTCACAGTCAACTCTGAAAATTGATCTATTGGAGTCATCAAAAGAAATAAATGGATTGGTTCCAATGAAAGTAGGGATGATGTCAATTATTTCATCACCATCATAAAAAATATGTCTTGGAATTACTTCAACTATGACACCAAATTCAGGCCGAAGTTGGTCTTTGACATAAAAACCTTGTTTATCCATTGATGCCAATATATATGGTTCTTCGGTAGCAAGAGTGAGAGTCATATTAATTACTAGAGATCCAAAATCATTAATAAATGTGCCCTGTCTCGTCATAGAATCAAACCAATGGAATTTCATCATCGTGACTCGGCCATGGGAGCAATAATCCAACATTATTATTTTTTCAACGACTCCATAATAACCCAAAATTTCAAATCGCGGTCTACTATCTGATGCATTAGCATAACAATATGTTGTGGTAGTAACCATAACACCATCATGTTGTGTTCTTATGATCTTTTCTCATTCAGTGACAATAAATTTGTACCCATTGATAACAATTGATTTACAGTCACGAACCACGGTATTAGGACCGAAATCCTAAGATCTTATTTCCTCAAAGACAGAGTCAGCATGCAAACTCAATACCTGAAATATAAATGAATATTAAAATTAATTAAATATTGATTTAATTATTTTAAACAGTAATATTTTTACCTTTAATTTTAACCAAGCAGAAAACTCTTTGCTATGCAAAGTATCCCTTCTTCTCAAAGATAAATAACGATGCTTTCTATTTATCATTGTTTTATTTTCCTTATATATGAAAAATATGAATAGTTTAACATATATATATGTAAGATATACATATTCAATTTAGTTACCTAATGTAGTCATCGAACAAATCACAGTTGAACAAAACTGTGTGATGTGCCATCTTCCGCTCTTCAAGGATGAACGTATTCAATGTATATGATCTATGAATTCCTCTTGTTTGAGGAAGTGATGGAAAACTGGGTTCAATTTTCTCATACTATTCTTCTTTATTTCTCATTGGTCTGTTCATTCTTGTTGTAAGATCAGACAAATACATTGAGCATAAATCCATACATTCTTGATCCAAGTAACCGTTCATGATAGAACCTTCTGTATGATTCCTGTTTCGGACATAATAATTCAATGTGTACATAATTATTTCAGTTGGATATATCCAATGAAAAGAAACAGGTCCTCCGAGAAGTATTTCAGCGGGAATATGGACAGTTAGATGCAGCATGCATGTGAAAAATGATGGATGAAATATTTTCTCTAACTCACACAAAATTAATGGGGCATCTATCAACATTTTTTGCAATAAAGACTTAAAAAAATTATTAGCAAAAAGATCTCTAAACAAATGGCACAACCGAATAACAAACACCCTTACATTATTGGAAAAAATATGACAGATTTCTATTGGAATTAACTCATGCATAAGAACGTGATAATCATGTGTCTTCAAAGATTTTAGCTTCAACTCTCTTCTGTTGACCTGTTTAGATATGTTACTTGAATATCCATCAGGAACTATAATAGTCTCCAATACTTCCAGAAATTGTTTTTTTCTGTAGGTTTCATCACATAAGAAGCACATAGAATTTTCCATTTATTTTCACTGATACGCACATGATGCAATTCTGGTCTGATGCCCCAATCCACCAAGTCACGCTGAGACTGTAAATCATCTTTTTTTCTTTACCTTAACATTTAGAAGTATCAAAAGCAACATTTCACATATATTATTTTTAATGTGAATTACATCTAAGCAATGACGTAACAAATTGGTTAACCAATAAGGCAAATCAATAAAGATACTCCTCTTCCTCCAATTGTAACAGGTTTCAGTGGAAACATTCTTTCTCTTTCCAGATTTCATTTGACCCATCCTGGATGAAAATCTGAAATCTTTCAATTCATTAAGCACATAAGTTCCAGACATATGCTGAGGTGGATCATCAGTCTCTATGGTATTATCAAATCTTTGAAAATTATTTCTATATGGATGGTCCATTGGAAAGAATCATCGATGTCCCATAAAACTGAAACTACAATGATGTTTCAGTCTTCTGGATTGTGTATTCTTCATACAAATAGGACATTATAGTTTTCCCTTCGTGCTCCATCCATACATCATTGCATAAGCTGGAAAATCATTGATCGTCTACATAAGTTCAATACGCATCTGAAATATGTCTTTTGAATATGCATCGTATGTGCGCACACCCACATCCCAAAGAAGTTTTAACTCTTTTATTAAAGGTTGCATGTATACGTCAATATCAATGTCGGGATCAGAAGGGCCAGATATGAGTATACTCGTGAAATTGAAAGGTTTTTTCATACACAACCATAGGATAAGATTATAAATGTTTATAAAAACTGTCCATGTGCTGTGCAAAGTAAGCATCTTCCCAAAGGGATTAAAACCGTCGCATGAAAGACCCAACCTCACATCACACACGTCAGCTGCAAAATCAGGATATTGAGCATCAAATCTCTACCATGCAAATCAATCTACAGGGTGAACCAACTCATCATTAGTATTCTTTATCTCAGTATCATGTATCTAATTTTTATTGATATTTCATCAGACATAAAAAGATTATGGAGTCTGGGGATCAATAGAAAGTTCCACATTAATTTATGTGGCACATGGGATGGTGTTCCATTAGATTTTTACTTCTAGTGGGATGTGCCACATTTTATACAATCATTTTATTCAGCAGTTTCCTCCCAAAATAAACTGCAATCTTTTGGGAAAGCATGAATTTTGTTTCTTGAAAATCCAAGTTCCTCAACTAACTTCCATGCCATATAGTGGTTTGAGGGAATATCTACATCATCTGGAAGTAAATCCTTAAAGAAGGTAAGAATGTAATCGATTTCTGTACTAGAAATCCCATACATATTTTTCCCATGAAACAATCAGATTAAAAATTATAGCTTTTTTATTTTATCGCACTGTCGATATATTGGAGTCGTGACAACATCATTCAATTTTTTTCACCCTAAAAATATCATCATTTTCATTAGATGAATCATCTGTCCTCATATCGAAGTCTTCTTGAGTAGAAATCCTTTCTTTTTCATGATGACGAATAAACGGAAACCGGTCCCATTATGTGTTATAGGCATCCCAAATCATTCACTCATGTTCAATAAATCATTCTTGGCACCCCTATGGTCATACCTTTCATTACCCAATTAGTTTTCCAAGTCAAGCGCACCCCATGGGTGGATAAAGTTTAGGATTTTACACTAATAGGTTGTTCATGGATTGTAAAGAGGTTTAATTTCATAAAGTATAGACAAAAACATTTATTTTTAAATTTGAGATTAATAATAAAGTATGTTAATTATACTACACATCATAAAGAATACAAAATAGTGATAATTTTAAGAGATAGTTTATAAACCATCTTCTATATACTCACAGACATCTACCAATAAAGTATTAGTCATTGATTCAATATCAAATAGTGTGAATCATAAATTTTTCCAAAATCCCTATAAATAGGGAATAATAATGTGATCTTTCTAGATAGTGAAATAAATGGAGAAAGGTTGAGAATAGAAGTATATCTGCTCAGAGTTTGGATAAACGACACTAGAAACGGATAAGATACCTCAACTCACCATGTTAGGTCACATAGTTTGGTAGACCACACACCAACCATGTCAATTACCTCAATGAGGGCTTCTATGTCAGTATTTGGGAAGAGTTTAAAGGAGTTTAACCTAGATGGGGGAGTTGCAGCCGATCAGATGGAAGACCTAGGGTTAGGTTTCACTTGCACGAGGGCTTCCGGAAATTGGGGCAAATGTCTGGCTTCTGTGTAATCAGGGGCTAGGGTGCTGTATTTGGGGGGGGGGAATTTTTCCCAATGATTTTTAAAAACTGTTGGGAAAAGCATGAACTTTACCAATGGTTTGTACAAACCATTGGTAAAGGGAGAAAAATTTGTATATTTCCCAACAGTTTCTTCAAACCATTGGGAAATACTTCACTTACTCAACCTTTACCAACGGTTTGAATAAATCGTTGGTAAAAGAACCCTATACCAACAATTCTATTGAACCATTGGTATAAAAGTATTGGGAAAACCCAGCTTCCTAGTAGTGATGTTGGGATGAATTTGGAGAAGGGATAATGTTGGGATTGAAAATTGTGAAGGATACTATAAAAAAGATATAATTGATTCAGAAACACATCAAGGATACTCAAATATGAAAAAAACTTTATGCTGACAATTGAAGTAAGGATATAGAATTTCATGTTGGGGATAAGGTTTTTTACAAGATATCACTGTGGAAAGCGGTTATGATATTTGGAAATAATGAGAAATTAATTCCAGGGTACATTGGACCATTTGATATTCTAGAGCACGTTGGAATGATTTCTTATTAATTATCACCACCTAAAAATATTTACAATGTTTATGATGTCTTCCATGTTTCTCTATTGAGAAATTATATGTCTGAACCAATACATATACTTGATATTAATGGTATAGAATCAGAACCTAACCTGCCTTATGAAAAGGAACCAATACAGATTCTTGAAAAAAGGGAAAAAGTGTTGAGGAACATGGAAATATGACTTGTGAAATTTCTATGGATAAAACACATGTTTGAAGAAGCTACTTGGGAACCTAAAGAAGTGATGAAGGAAAAATACCCCCATTTGTTTTGTAGTAGGACACAAATTTCTAGTATGAAATCTCTTAAGGGTGGGGGGATTTGATAACCTAAAAATTTATTTTATGGTTATAAAAGAATATTTTTTTATAATGGTTACCTTATTAATTTTTACAATATAAGTATATAGAAATAATATCAAAAAAATAATAATATTATATTCCAAGTAATTATACAAATTACTATGGATTAGACTAGTACAGGGATATAAAAACCAAAGAATAAAAGTTAGGAATATGATAGACAATATAAAATAAATTATAAAAACCTTTTGGAATGAAGTAGTAAATATTTATGTTTAGTGGTATATATATAGGATTTAATTAGAAATGTGACTATTAGGATATGATTGTTACATTAATATTATGAGACCATTGGTTAATATGACCATTTTTAATTTAGCCATTATAAAGTAAACATTAGGTTTTGTTTATATTAAGGGTAATGATAATAGTTAATTGAATGTAGAAGGAAGAAACGATGGCCTCAAGCAGTAGAATCATGCCTTATGAAGCTCATTTTTAAAAGCTAGGGAGGGATCTAGAATAATTGGGGTTTTATCTTGATTAAGCCCAAGCACAACTTCAACAATTGAGGCTTGAAAAAATTACCTATGATAGAAGTATTGAGTCACTCCTTGAACCACTTTATGTTTTGATAATTACAAAACAAAGTATAATTTCAAAAAAATATCCCCCTTTTGAAATTATCAAAAAGATAAAGTTATTGTAGAATAATTCTCTCTTTGAAAGTAAAAATTAAAATATTAATTCCATTTAAATAAAATCATTCTTGAAAAACAAATTTTATTTTGTAACATTCTTAAAAATTCATATTTCAAAACATATATCAATGATCCACCAAAAAACATTCAATTTTTAAAACATGTATTAAGAATCCACTATTAAATGAGAAGAATTTAAAAATATGTCTATAAAAATTAACGAGAAACCATTCATAAAAAACATTTTATGCAAACTAAATGTTTAGACAGTAAGTTAAAATTATCTAGTATGTGAGAGAGGTGGAGAGTGAAGTAGGATCATTTAAATCTGAACCATTATAACAATCTCTTGTGTTATTTATCTTTTATTTTCCACCTCATTAACATTATAACTATGATATAATTCTTAAATTTATTAATCCATTTTTAAAATTCCAATTCACCCCCTCTTGGATATTCTACCATATTAACTATAGACCAAAAATTGGCATCATAGGAGAACCCCTACCTCTACCTATATATATATATTATTGATGCTCAAAATTTCTTAAATTGACCGTCAAGGGGAAAATATCTAGTTTAAGATGGTAAAAACACGTTTGAATGATGGATATAAAGTTTAACAAACCACATCGTTTTGCTAGTACTGATTATAGATATTGTAATTCTTGGATGGAACCTTTCTTGAAGAAATATATCATTGTTCATTTGATGATCATGGAAAAGCCATAAAAGTTACCTGAAGTGAAACTAGATATTTGGTTGGAAATGATGTAGTAAAGTATGTTCTGAATTACAAGGTGATGAATATATTATACTATGTAATAAATAGGAATGTTTATAGTCATGTTTCATTATGTAAAACTGCTCATGACATTTGGAAAATTTTTCAAGTTGCACATCTTGGTTTCAATAAACATATTAGAACTAAGTTAGGTATGTTGAGAGTTGTATATCAAGAATTTAAAATGGATGAATATGAAACTGTTAATCAAATGTTCTATAGATTCACTAGTATTGTAAATGGTATGAGTTATTTGGGAGAAACTCTTCAAAATCCTATTCTTGTTGAAATATTTCTTAGAGAAATTCCTAAAAAATGGAATGCTAAAAAGGTAGTTATAGAAAAAAGTAATAATTTCAAGGAATATACTATTAGCGATCTTATCAGATCGTTATTAAAATATCAGTTAGAAATAAAAAATATTTCTAAAGAATATAATTCAAATAAGAAGGGAACTATATTTAAATCAAATGTATCTACTTACTCTTATGATTCTGAGTTATAGAGTAGTGATAGGAATGATACAACCTATGTTTTAAAAGGTAAATATAAAAAGAAGAAAGGATACTCAAGGAGATCTCGGAAACACTATATCAAGGTTGATCTCAAGAAGAAGAAGAAAAGTGATTTCTCATCTAATTAATCTGAATATGTAATTTATTATGAGAGTAGGAAAAGGGGGCACATAAATCCCGATCAGCCAAGACTAAAGAAAGACAAGAATAAGAGGAAAAAATATAAGAAACAAAAGAAGGAAATTGATTTCAGATGAAGTTGTACAAAGGATTCAAGTACTATTGGAGAATATGGTTCTGAAAAATATATTGAAAACTTGTGTTTAATGGATTCTTCAAATCAAGTTAGTGATTTTACTTATTATTCATATTCTGTATCTGAATATAAAAAACCCAATGTTATGTAATTTCTTAAAGAAGCTGATATACTTAAACATAAATTTGAAAAATTCATTGGTTTATACAATAATCTTAGAATACAACATAAGGATTTTTTTAAGGAAAATGAAAATATGAAGAAATCTATCGAGGATAATAAAAATTATGCTCATTTAAAACAGGAAAATACTCAAGAAGATATAAAAAATGAACTTTTTGAAAATGATAAATTAAAAATAGAGGTTTATTTCATATCAAAATCTCAATAATTTGAAATAAGAAAGTTTGAAACCATTATAAAGGTAAATTAACTACTCAAAAATTATATTTAAAGTTTAAAATCAAATCTATCCATTTAAATTCAAGCTAGAGAAAAATTTGATAAAATCAAGAGTTTTAATAAAATGAACAAAAGGAAAACTGATATTGATTATGATAACAATTTACCTAAAATGTAAAATACATTCTTTTTTAGAATATCTAGTTTAAGTATATCTACTTCCACTTATTTTAGATTTCATATGAAAGTTCATTATTCTAATGAGTGTTCCTTGATATTTAAAAAATTTCTTGGACATACTAAGTATTTAATTTCTAAATATTTATATTCTATATTTCCTATAAAAAATGTTTGAAATATATTTAGGTCCCCAAAAATCCATATGCTAACCCCATCAAACCCAAATTTTCATGGGTACCAAAGTTTTATTAAATACGTTTTTTAGAAAATATGTCTTGGGAACATCAAAAAAATATATTTGAAACATGGAAAATGGATGATCAAGACACATTACTGGTTATATTTCAAATTTTCTATCATTTAATCAATGTGATGGAGTTAATTTTACATTTGGTCATAATTCAAAAGGAAAGGTACAAGGTTTTGGTGAGGTTGGTATTTATAATTCTATTATTATTTCTAAAGTATTATTTATTAAGTTTTTGTAACTTAATTTAATAAAAATTTAAAAGCTATGTGATGATGAGATGTTTGTTAAATTTCAAAATGATAAATTTATTGTTTTTAAGGATAAATCTTTTTTGTTTTATTCAAAAAAAAAGATAATATTTATTAAATTAATTTTTATGAATTAAATGATCAAAATGTTAAATGTTTATATATTGTAATATCTGATAATATTTTGTGTCATAGGAGGTTGGGACATGCTAATTTTAGGTTTATGTACAATCTATATAAGAACTAAATTGTTCTGTAGCTACTAAAACTGAAAGCGGACAACACCTTTGTTTGTGATTCATGTTTCAAAGGTAAACAACACAAAGGTAGTTTCAAATTAGTTAAAGATGTACAAAATACAATACCTCTTGAGCTCATTCATTTAGATTTATTTGATCTAATTAAACCTAATAGTTTTGGAGGTAAAAGATATTGTCTTGTTATTATAGATGATTTTACAAGATACACATGGGTTTACTTTATTACTCTTAAATCTTAAACTTTATCTAAATTTATAACTTTTTTTAAATTAGTTCAAAATGATAAAGGTCACTTAATTAAGTAAATTAGAAGTGATCATGGAGGAGAATTATATAATCTAGAATTTATCTAATTTTGTGAGGAAAATACGTATTTTTCACAATTTTTTATCCCCTAGGACACCACAATAAAATAGTGTAATAGATAGGAAAAATAGAATACTACAAGAAATGTCTAGAACCATGATAAATGAGTTTAATTTACCTAAATATTTCTAGAAAAAATCTATGAATACCTATTTCTCAGTTACTAATAGATTTAATTTAATACATTTGTTAAAAAAGGCACCATATGAACTTTGGAAGGGAAGAAAACCTAAAATTAGTTATTTTAGAGTCTTTGGATGTAAAGTTTTTATTCTTAATACTAAGGATACTTTAGATAAATTTGATACTAAGTATGACGGTGTTATTTTCTTAGTATATTCAAATAATAGTAAGGAATATAGAGTATACAATAAAATAACCATGATTGTTGAAGAATTGATTCATGCAAAGTTTGATGAAAATACATTGAATAAAAGAGATGATGATATCGAAAAACTTGAGGAATAATTTTGAGAACTTAATTTTGAATAAGAAGGACCTCAAGAAAAATATGAACATATTGAGGTGGAGAATATTTCTTCTTAATCTTAACCTATTCAGGAAAAATCATGTAAGACTTATATAGATCATCCCATAGATAATGTTATTGGTATTGTTGAGTGAAAAGTTCAAACTAGATAATCTGTTATGAATTTTTATGCTTATAATGATTTTATTTCTGATTTTTTATTGAAGATTTTTGACAAATATTTAGATGATGATAATTTGATTTTTTTAATGGAAGATGAATTAAATAAATTTAATAGTAATAGTGCGTGGACTTTATTTATTCTACGAGAATATTCTCATGTAATTAAAACTAAGTGGTTTTTTAGAAATATGCTTGATGAATTTGGAAATATAATTAGAAATAAAGCTAGATTAGTAGCACAAGGATATTATTAATAAGAGGGTATTTATTTTGAATAATCCATTTCTCCTATTTCTAGGTTAGAAGTAATTATGATTTTATTGGCATATGATGCTTTTCATGGTTTCAAATTATTTCAAATGGATGTAAAAATTGATTTTCTAAATAGCTATATTTCTAAAGAAGTTTATGTTAGGAAACCCCCCTGGTTTTGAAAATGAAAATCATCTTGATCATGTTTTAAAAATATATAATAATTTATATGGTTTGAAACAATCTCCTTGAGCTTGGTATGAAAGGATCACTAGTTTTCTTCTGTGAAACAATTTTGAGAAAGGAAAGGTTGATCCTACTTTTTTTATTAAGAAATGTTCTAATGATATTTCGATTATACAAATATATGTTAATGATATCATATTTTTATATTTAAATGAAAATATTTTTAATGAATTTTCAAAATTGACAACCACTGAATTTGATTTGAGTATGATGGAGAAATTTAAAATTTTCATTGGTTTACAATTTTTTCAAAGAAATGATAGTATTTTTATAAATAAATACAAATATTATAAAGAATTAGTTAAGTGATTTGGTTTAGAATCTTCTAAAAGTGTGAATACTCCCATGAGTACTACTTTCAAGTTAGATTTGGATAAATCTATAAAATATGTTGATCTTAAAACCTATAAAGGAGTGATTGACTTTTTTTTTATATTTAACTGCTTCAAGGACTTATTTAATGTTTTTAGTTTTTATGTGTACTAGATATCAAAGTGATCATAAATAAAGTCACATTAAATATGTTAAAAGGATTATTATATATGTTAAAGGTTATTTGAATCTAGGTTTATTTTATCATACTTGAACTAAATTTTATTTGAAAAGTTAGTCTGAATATGATTTTAGTGGATGTAAGATAGATAGAAAGATCACTCTGGGTATGTTAGATTTACTTGGTAAATATTTTGTTTCATGGGATTCAAAGAAACAAAATTCTATTGTTATTTCAACTACCAAATCTGAATATATAGCTGATATAACATGTTGTGCTCAGTATTTATGGATTAATAAAACACTTTCTGATATTAGTTTTTATTTTGGTAAAATTCCTATTTTTTGTGATATTAATTATACTATTTATATTTAAAAAAATCTCTTATAACACACTAGGACTAATCAAATTGATGTTAAATTTCATTTTCTTAGAGATCATGTTCAAAAAGGAAATATAAGTCTGGAATTTATTTCTATAGAAAACCAACTTGCTGATATTTTTACTAAGCCTATAGAACTTACTAAGTTTTAGAAAATAAAGTTTGAACTTTGTATGATGGAGATTTGAATTTACATAGAATGAATTTAGGGGTAGTTTAGGTGTGTTTATGTAATGAAATTTTGAGATTTATTTGAAATATGTGGAATATATAATCAATTCGTTAGATTACTTTTACTTATTTTCTGTATATATTTGGGAATTATATTAATTTTTTGAGACTTTTTGTACGTACTAGATAATTTTAACTTACTATCTAAACATTTAGTTAGTAAAAAAGGTTTTTTAAAAAGGGTTTATCATTAATTTTTACAAAAAACTTTTAAAATTCAGCTCATTGAACATTGGATTCTTGATACATGTTTTTAAAATGGAAGGTTTTTTGGTGGATCCTTGATATATGTTTTGAATTATTATTGTTTAATAATGTTATTGAATAAAATAAAATTTTCAAGCATGTTTTTATTTAAAAGGAATTAATATTTTATGTTTTAATTTAAAATAGATTATTATTCTACTACAACTTTATCTTTTTGATAATTTCAAAAAGGGGGAGATGTTTTTGAAATTATATATTTTTTTAAATTATCAAGAATGGAATGAATTTTTAATGGCTCATTGAACCACTTTATGTTTTGATGATTATAAATATTTATTTTTTTCCTTTAAAATTGTTAATAATTTGAATTATGTAGAGTGTTATTAATAAAGATCATATCATAATATTTGTTTTCTTAATTTTTTAAGTTTTTTAGTTTTTATAGTTAATAAAATGTAATACAAGTTTAATGAAGTGTTCATAGATAAATAAGTCATTTGAGACCTTATAATATCATTTTACTTATTCTGGAACTAAAATTTAGAAAAGTTTGGAAATAATTTTTTTGGAAAAGTTTGGAAACTACCATGGGAGTCAACTAACTGTGTCACGTAACCGGGTCAACCTACCTATTGGGGGATTAAATTGACCATGTCAACCTACCACATGAACAAAATGTATTGACTGTGGAACCTACTGTGGGAGTCAAATGGCCATGTTAACCTACCACATGAACAAAATGTACTGACCGTTAAACCTATCATGGGGGTCAACTGACCATTTCACCTAAAAATTTCACCTTCCCATATCAACATACCACATAGAAAAAATATACTAACTATAGTAACTAATGTGGGGTTCAACTGACTATGTCACATAGTCGTATCAAACTATGTTTGGTGTTGTACTAAAATGATCTGTTGTGATGCATTGATGCACCTATGTCCAAACCGGGTACTAAGTGAACATGATGTAAAATAGTGTAATTTAACCAACATCTTTTATGATAATCATTTCCTTACAACTATCTTGGGTAAAGCTATCATATAATCATGGAAAACCTTACACTAGTTTTATTCCCATGGGAACCTCAATTGTTTTCTCAAGTCGATAGTGTGCAAGGAGTATCATGAGATGAGATATATGGACATAGAGAGATTATACAAATAAATATAATGGTTTATCAACATCAAACATTCAAAACATTGTTAAGTGAACTTAGAGTTTCTAAAAAACACAATTTGGGAAACTTTTATCAACATAGTTTGCTTGGGTCATGGGTTAATTGTTAATAATTTGATTACAACATTGAAAATCTCATTATACATTTTTATATGAGACCATTGCTTGTATTGTTTGTGTTGTGGTGCACTGTGCTGTACACTTTAGCTTGGTTACCTTGAATACAAATAGGCTATGAGGTATTTTTCAAGATCCAAGGTACGACTGTTTCCAACTTAGCGTATACTATGGTTCAATAAAACATTATATTATCTATCAAGGCCCAAATTTCTAGTTTAGAGTGAGATCTTGCACCTCCTTTAACCACCCATGCCCAAGAAAATTCAATGTCAACCCATGATTGTTGGGATTATTTTTACATGTGTTTTCATGGATTATATGCATAAGATCCACCACAAATATGGGTATGGGAACATGAAGACACCCCCACCAATCATACCCATCACATGAACATGTGGTGGTAGATGTATTATGTCATCATCCAAACTTTTCAAATGTGAAGTGACTTCTCTAAATATATGTTAATGTATGGTATAAATCGCACACACGACATAACAAAAACAAACTATTTTATTTCATTAACATAGAACAATACATACGAAGGATAAATACACTCCATAAATTAAAAAGTATAAGGTAATAGTGAATAAATAATGGACGTAAGTGTTATTTATAGGAAGTATAATTACTATTTGACTATTGGAATAGTAACTAGATGTTGGAATATTAATTGACCATTAAAATGGTAACATTACCAATGGAAGTAGTAAAATGTCTAAAAATTAATATTTATAATGAGTAAAATAAGTAAAAATAAATATTACATTTCTATAAAACAACATCTTAAATTATGTAACTTAAAGAATAAGTATACACTTAAATAAAGTATTTTTAAATTATTTAGTAAAATACTAATTTTTATGTTAAAATTCAAATATTAGATTTACCCAATTTATAAATTTATTTTGATAAAATGTATCTCATTTTTTGAATCATCACATTGAAATTATTTTAAGATGATTGAAACTATATTTTATTCTTTACTTCATATAAAATATTTCTAAGATAACATTTGATTCTGGGTGTGTTTAAATTGCAAATAAACCTATATTTTTAATCTAACACTAATAAAATTCATAATAATTAAATTTAAATAATAAATTAATCAATATTTTACAAAAAAATACACCTCCCCCTTGACTATATAAATACCTGTTTCTCACTCGTTTTTCTCATCTTACAAAACTTATTCTTTTGTCAAAGATCTATCCAAATACCTATATAAACTCTCTTAGATACGTTCCTAAGACTGTGATCTAACCAAAGGAACATCATCCGAAGACTTTAGACTCAATATAATGGTAATGAATCAAAAAACAAGGTAAGGGTTTTTAAACCGAGGTTCTTCATTTCAATTCTCCTCGTACACCTTCCATAACAAAAATAATATTTAAAAATAACTTTAAAACTCCTCATACACCTTCCATAACACAAATAATCTTTAAAAATAACTTTAAAACATTATTATAATTCTACTCTAAGGTATTTATGAAACTCAAATATTTATAGTTTTTCTCCTATTTTTAACTCTCTTAAAAAAATTGTTAAACCACAACAATTTTATACTACTTAAGTGAACAATAATATTTTATTTTTCATTCAATACTTTCATGGATATTATTAAAAATGGATTTCATGATTGAATATAACATTAATTATCAAATAATTCCATGTTTATGATTCTGAATGTTAAAATAGCCATGATAATAATGATATTAAAAGTAAACAATTGTAATCATTTTTACTATCTAAAACAAGCCTACGAAGAAAGATTTTATGAGTTGTAACTATATACTAAACTATTAAAACCCCCTACTTCTATAATGATATGAAAACTATAAAATGACACTTTTTAATCTTATGGAACCTTTGGACAGTGACCAATTACCATTACATCGAAGCAGATTTGGAGTGTTGAACTGAACAACCTCAAGACGATTGAAGAAAACAATTTTAATTTAATAAATGAATAAAACATGATAATAAATGGATTATAGAGATGGAATAAATTTTTAAAAGGTTCTGAATTAGGTAATTAATGAATGTAACTTGACTATTCAGGAGGTTAGTGGAGCATCTGAAGCAAGCCATGACTCGAGGTAAGGGCTATTTCCTATTATTTCTCATTCTTGGGGCTATGTTATCTCTCTCTCTCTCTCTCTCTCTATCTTCCCCCTCCTCTTCCCTTTAATTTATGTTCTTTTTATAACACCTTGATCCTAGTTTATTTTTTTTATAATGATTTAGAATGTCCATGAAAATATGGCTATATAAGTGGGAGTGTTTTCAGGCGAAGTTGGGAGGTTTAAGGAATGTTTGGATTTTTTGGATTTGCATGGAGTACTGCATGGGTGTGTAGGATTTTCATGGTCTCATTGATTGGGAGATTAGGGAGGCATAAAATTGCATGATTAACTTGCACGGGTGTGAAAAATTTTCATAGGCTCCTACAGAGAGACCACCCATGAGGCAGAGTTGTATGGGTAACTTGTAAGGGCTCTCTTCTCATGCACATCACCTGCCCAGCTTTATTATTTTTAGTTTTTTGGTTTCAATTTTTAAGGGAGTAAGCCCCCATTTCTTCCCCACCTTTGTGAGGAACCTTCCAAGAGTCCCCACCATCAACTCCCACTTCCCCCACCTTCCCTCATTCAATTTTCTTCATCAAAAGTCCATGGAATTGAGAGATTCCTCCAAGTCCATCCAAACCACTTCTTCCCCTCTTTTTTCATATCATTCTTTCACCTTCCTTATTGTTCAAGATTCCCCATGGCCATGACAGCTTAGGTTTATTCCAAATTGATTCTTATTAGGGTGTTTTTCATTTTAGGGATTTTAATCATTATATAAGGCTCATTCTCCTCTTTTAGGGTGGATAAACACCGTTCATCAATGGATTTATCATTTTTAGTAGGCGACTTCATGAATTTAACTTTGGTTATGGAACCATGAGTGCATGTGTTTTCTAAAGTTTTCAATTGATATTTACGTGGCACTAATTGTTTATGTTTTTTGGAATGAGTTCTTATTTGTTTTCCTCAACTTTCCTTCAACATCAAAAGAGGGTTTTACTCTTAATTGTTTACAAACTCATTCTATGAAACTAGCACACACCATGTGTTTTTCAAAATGTAAATGATTAATTTTCTTGAATAAGTTAAGGAGGATTTCATAGGATTAACATTATGAATTATAATAAATTTTTATCAAGTTTTTATTAAGGTTTTCAAATATTAACGACCTATTTGACTTTGGAATTAACTTATTCCATTAGAAAAAGGGAGTTTCATACTTTATAATATGTTTTCTCAAGGTTGAGCTATATATATGGGGTTCGTATTAGCATGATTTCTTATAAACCTTAAAAATTAGTTCCCCATGTATTGTTTGGGTGAAAATGGATCATATAGTGATAAGTGATATTGTAAATGACTTTCATTATGGATAAGGGATAATGTTTCTATTTGTTATTGATATCATTAAAAGGGATTATTTATTAAAGTGGTTTGGAGGCATGGTAAGGGATTTGGATTGATGTGTTTTATTGATCTTATGATTTGATATGTGACATGTTTCCTCACCTCCATTAGTAAATTTCTGGGGAAACCTGTGTTTATAAGAGGGGGATCAAGAGATAGTTGCTATGCTAGTTATGATTATGCATTAGATAACATCCCCTAGTGCATTATGAGACCATGACTATAGTTAGTTCTGCTCCTTGAATCTAGTTGAGAGTAAGATAGGGCTTATTCCATTAAGAATACATCAATAGGTTGACAGGCAGTTCCACCCGAGTACGTATAAGATGTCCCATTAGGACCTAAGAAGCCTCCCATGATGTTTATTATTTTGGATGATGTTCTAATATTATTTATCCTTGTTTTTTGTTTCATTTTTTATATTTACTTATTTCCATTATGATTGAATTGTTTTTATTAATGAGTAGTTTTCCACTTATATGTATATTTCTGGCGCATGTTTTTTTTATGTTCCTTCATAAAATTATATAACTCGTTTTTTTCTAGAAAGGAACCGTTATAAAATGAAATTTATCCATATTACTTGTTTTTATATAAAACAAAAAATATAATTTCATATTTTACTTTTAACTAGAATAACATAGTTTAATTTCCACTTATTTTTTTGATATTTGTGGAAGTGCAACCCCACTTGTGGAAATGGGTGGTCCTTAGATATGGTTCAGGTATGTTGGTGGTGGAAAGGGAAGTTGGATAGTTTGTCATGAGGTGATAAGATGATATGGTTTGGACTTTTTTATTTTGTATATGACATGGAATATATCTCATATATCAAGCCTCATCAACTTCCTCTTCCCTTCTTGTGGCCAACCTTGGTTTCATCTTGGTTTGTGTATAAATCATAGTTGTATACTATGTCAGGATGTTTTGGTTATATTTATTGTTTTATGTTTCTTGATTTATTGAGTTTCATATAGTATTCTTATATCTTTTTTGGTTATGCATTTATTCTAAACTTCTTATTTCATATGGATGACTTATTTGACATATGAAAATGTTATGCTGGATTCCCGATTGGGATCCTTCATCTATTCTTATATTTTATCGTGTGAAATCATTCTCAGTGAGCTGTGTTGATGCCTTTGGAATTATTTTCTTTCCCGTGGTGATCGAGAACATGCTTCAAGACTTATGGTTGTTTGACCCATATATCAAGATAAGGCATCATGGTAGGTTCATTACAAAATTGTATCAAAGATTGATTTTGGTCTATGTTATTTGGGGAATGTCTGGTAGACATGAGATAAGACTGCTAGCAACCAGGTGAGAATTTCAAGGCAGCGTGTCCTAGGTTTGAGTTTTAATTTGAGAGATTTTCCTAGGTTTCATGGTTGGGGTGCATAGGCTAAAAAATGTGCATTAAATTCTGACAAGCCTATCTGGTAATTTCCATATGTTTATTTGTTTGTAATTTTCCTCCAGTGATTTAATATGATTCTATATGATGCCTATGAAATATTTGTGATTAAAATTTAGGTTGTTTACATGGTTTTATTTGTAATTTAATATGTTTGATAAAGTTGTTCTTTTCAAAAATATTTTTATGTACTTGTATTTGATTAAGGTTGATTGACTTACTCTATAATTTTTCTTAACATGTTTATTTATTTTCTTGAGACGTGTGTGGTTATTGATTTCTTGGGATGATTGAGTAGTGGGTGTGTAAAATTTTATTTTCTTTATATAAATAACCATAAGAGGAACCATTCTAAAATATTTTCTAGGTATTGTAAAATGTTTTAGGAAAATCTAGAAAGTTATTATACATTTTTTTCCTTATTAAATTGTTTTCATTTAAAAACTTAAGTTTTTTTAAAGGGGTTTCTTTGTATTGATTTGTTTTATAGATTCATGGTTGTGATTTGTGGTTAACTAGAAAACTTGAGATTTAGAACTTTACATGGAAGTGTTATAATCTAGAGTACAATAATATAATTATAAAAGGGTGATTTTAAAATTTTAGAATAGGTAATTTGAATTTAAATTTTCTATAAATGTGTTAAAACATAACAAATATTTTAATGGTGGGTTTTATTGGGATGTTTTCAAATGAATTTAAATTAGTAGGATAGTGATTCTTTAAAAAGGAAATGGAGTTTCAAATTAGTGTAATTTTGTAGATAATTTAGAAAATGTACCTAGTTGTCTCAGTAATATATTTTGTCTATATTGGGAGACCATAAAAAGGAGCGGGTCCTGTACCAATTAAATTGTTACTAAATATGTTTCATAGCTTGGGATAAATAAATTATCTATGTGGAAACCTAATTTAAAAGGGGTTAACATTTCATTTTAAAGATTAGTGTGATTTAATTTAATTGTAAAATGTTCCTAGTTTGGATGCATTTTTGACATATTTGGTTTTATTTTGTTTTATCCTCTATGGTATCCTTAAATAAATGAAGGCACACATGTATTCATTTTTTTACTTAACTTTAAATTTTTTTCCCAGAAATGATGTTTTGGTTGGGATAACTACTAATAACTAAAAAGTGATGGGTTTTTTCTTTTGATTTACCTTATAAAGAAAACTAGAACTTGTAGTTCTTAAATATTTTTCATTAGCATAGTAAGTGTTGTAATTTATAAAATGGTTTAGTGTTTTGAAGGAATTACATATTTCCCTGGAAAAAAGGGTTGGTATATATCTAGTGTTAATCAAACCTGAGTGTTTTGATTTATACGTTGTGCAATTTTTTTTTTTCAAAATGATTTTTTTTAGGCCCGGTGGACTGTGCAGACACAGTTGAGAGGGAGGTGGGTGTGAATCTGGTGTGGTAAAATTCTTTTACCAAAACCAATTCTTCTTTATAAATTAACCCATTTGGAATTTGACCCCTTTTTTCTGGCTGAAGCATGTATGTATCTTATTTTCTTTTACTCAGTAAGACACAAACACATGAAATGAAATTATGTAACCAAGGATTATCACAAAGTATTTTTACAAGGTTCAACATTGATGTGTAAAACATACTCCTTGCCATATCAACTCATGTTGAGTCACAAATCCTCCAATATAATCAAATCACTAATTACAATGGGTGTTCATGGATCATATTGACACATCTTACACCATATTTCATATACAGGGTTACCAATTTACATAGGTAACAAGCCACTACTGTATTACACAAGTGAAGGTGTATTTACATAGCAGTCCATAGTCTTCAGCTCCCACTAATTCATTAGTTCCTTCCACCTTCTAAAGTAGATCACAATCTATCTAGGGATGTATCTACACCCACAAAAAATGACCTACTTCCTCATGACATAGATTCTTCGACCGCCCTTAAGTATTCCAACATAACTCATGCAAATCGGCCTCTGAAACTGTCTATAGTTTCTAGTTCTTCATAGAATCTATCACAGGCAACTCAACTAAAAATATTTCTTCTTCTTAAATACCCAGTAGGTTACACAAGCATGAAACACACTCTCTTACTCTTATTATTCACTATATATTACAATAAATTCTTCTTATTCTTCTTATTCTTGGATAGATACAGTTATCTCAGTTTCTCAACACTCACCACGACACACTCGACAACAATAACATCTCTTCTTTTATTGTACAGAAACATGATTCTTTGTCTCTACTCTCCTCAAGGTTTTTTCTTATCACGTGCATAAACAAATTTATTAAATATGTTCATTAATTTTCAAATACTATAAATGGTATGTTGAGAAGACAAAGAAACCACTAACCAAAAAATACAATAATAGAATACCCAATTTGGGTTTCAATGATTTCTCGTGCGCTTCTTTTTCAACTCAAAGAGTATTCCAAGAATACCCTTATTTATTACACCACCTTTCTTGAAACTCATCTGTATAATATATTCTTTTATTCTTCTATAGGCTTGGATAATTTTCCTTTATCTTCTTAAAATATCTCCACTGAAATCCACACTTTTCAATCTTCCACAACTACATGATAAGTACACAATGAAAAAATCTACGACCTGGAACTCATCTTATATTTCTATATTTATGAAATCTGGAAGACTTCTCATTTTTAGGCTTGGGAAAATTTCCACCCTTCCATATTAGTTCTTATTTATCTTCACTCAAACAAGATCAAATCATACTGATGTAGGATTTAACAAATAGAAGCTCAAGCTGAGATGAGACTTTATCTCCATTATTCTTGAGAACCTAAGAAATTTATTTTCTTTTCAAAAAATACATACAGTGAACTCCTACTTTATTCTTGCTTAAGAACAAGCTCGTATCATGGCCTAAATAAGTTTCATGATGTTTTGATCACTTAATAAAAATTTTGGAAACTCAACTTTACCCTTAAATATGTCCAGATGAACTTTATGTAGTTCTTTGTAACCTCATGAAATCTTTACATAGATTTTATCTTACGCTTAAATAATAACTCATTTCATCTTTCTTTGATATTACCTTTGCATGGAAGAAGATAAACTTCTATCTTTCTTCTCAATCTTATATCTCAACTCAATTTAGGTTTATGTGATGTAAATTCAATGATCGACCAACTCTCTCTACTATAAAACAGGTTTTTAACAGCATTGGTCTTTATCAGTGCTTTTCTTTAGTGCTCATAAAAGGCACCCTTTATCAGCGCTTTGTTTTTAGCATGGATAAAGAGTACCCTTTATCAGTGCTTTATTTTTAGTGCTGATAAAAGTATCCTTTATCAGTGCATTTTTAGCGCTAATAAAGGTTCCAAATAAAATAAAATAATTAAATAAATAAAAAATAAAAATGAGTTTATTAAAAAAATATTTTTTTTATTAATTAAATAATAATTTATAAAAATTAATAAATTGATTATACTATATATAAATACTAATAAAATGTATATATTAAATATATAGATATGATTAAAATGAAAATTAAACAATTAAAAATTAAAAATAAGTAAATTAAGTAGAATATTAAACATTTTATTAATTAACTAATTATTGATAATATTAATAAATAGTATATTTTAAATATATAGATATATATGAATGTATATAAATATGATTTATATAATAAAAAATATTTATTCTTTACATTAAATAGTCAAATATTTAGTGAAGAATGGTTTATAATTAAAAATTAATATGAATTAAAAATAGTGGCTAATTGCATTGAGTAATTGACATAATTAAATGTCATTTTATTTTTCAATTTAATATATATCAAATGAGTGTTATATTGATTTCACATACATATACATAATTAATGTATTTTTATATACAACGCACACACACAAATATTTACGTAATTAATGAAATCTTATATAGAAACACATACATCTAATATTTATGTAATTCATTCAAATTTTAGTATTCATTTTAGAATTTCATTATAACATGAAACATTCAATATATTATGCCTTTAATTGGTAAATTTTATTGATTTATTTTTAATTTTATTACAAATGGGTATTAATTCATTTTTAATATTTTTTATTTTTTATTTTTTTAAAAATTTTATCATTTTCTATTATTTATTTATATTTATTTATTTACTATGTTTTAATATTTTTAATATCTATATGTATTTATTTCAATATATATCTATATTTTTTTAATAATTTGTATTTAAGTAATTAAGCTTATCCATTTTTCAATATTTTTAAACTGTGCACATTTTTAATTATTCAATTTCACTCATTTTTGACATGCGTACATTTAAGATTATATATTCATTAATAATATTAAAAGTATATTAGTAAATATGTATAAATAAATATATTTAAATATTTATATTTACTATATTTATAAATTTTTATATCTATAATTATAAATAAATAAATATTATTTTTTTAAAAAGTATTTATATAATTCTAAATAAATAATTTTATATATTTAAATAAATATAAAATTATAATAAATTTATTTATAAAATGAATATATTTACTATATTTATATTTATATATATTTATTAAATAAATATATATATAATTATATAAATAAATAAATATATATATAATTATATAAATATATAATGATATAAATATATAAATATATAAATATTATTTTTTAAAAACAATTTATATAAATATATATTTAAATAATTATAAATTTAAAATAAATATATTTAAATAATTATAAAATTATAATAAATATATCTAAATAATTAATATATTTACTATATTTATATTTATATTTATATTTATTCATTAAATAAATAAATAAATAAATAAATAAATAAATAAATAAATATATAATTATATAAATAAATAAATAAATAAATAAATATATATATATAATGATATAAATATATTTATAATTATAGAATTATAATAAATATATTAAATTAATGAATATATTTACTATATTTATATTTATATATATTTATTAAATAAATATTTATATATAATTATATAAATATATATAATGATATAAATATATTTATAATTATAAATAAATAATTATAATTTTTTTAAAAAGTATCTATATAATTATAAATAAATAATTATATTTTTGAATAATTATAAAATTATAATAAGTAAATATATAAATATATAAATATATAAATATATAAATATATAAATATATAAATATATAAATATATAAATATATAAATATATAAATATATAATTATATAAATATATTTACAATTTTTTTATTTATAATTATATTTGTAAATCTTTTGTCAGCTCTAAAGTTTTAGTGATGATGAATATTCCTTTTATCGGTGCTTCTTTAGCACTGATAAAGGTGTAGTTTTATCAGCCCTAAAATAGCACCGATAAATTGAACCTTTATCAGTGTTAAAACTTTAGTGCTGATAAAGGATCCTTTTAACAATGCTTATTAATTTAGCACTGATAAAAGTATCACCGATCTATTTAACAACCCTAACCATGATTGAATCTATCACAATTTATCAATCTTTCTGTGGAAGCTTCCTCTCGCCATCGCTCCTCCTCAGCGAATCCAACTTCCAATCATGTACTGAACGAATCCAAGGGTTGAATCCAAGGCTCAAATGAATCAAGGCTTGAAGAATCCATGGCTCGAATGAATCTAGAATTTCATGTGCGATATCTCTATTTCTCTCGAAAGAATCAAACTTAAATCCAAGCAATGTTATTTTTTATCCGTCTCCTCACTCATTTTGCTTGTTTGGCGAGATTTTTTTTTGCATTTTCTATTCATTATCTCTTGTTATTCATCATCCATCACTGCTTTAATGCTTGAATAATTTTTACCTACATGCCTCTTCATTGTGACTGTTTCCATTGCAAATACCACATATATTTCTAATCATTTCAACTCTAATTGAGTTTAACATATGTGTGTTCAATGTCTATGGATGTTGATTCATCTTATACATTTTCCACCTAAAAATAGCCATCCATTGTACCTTTATAATTTTTAAATTGTAAAAAATATCCAACACACTATGTCAAAATTCATTATAGAAAATGCAATGACTCATAAACCATGGTTTATTATTTTGAACCACATGCTGTCTAGTTTTTCCAGAACTAAAAGCTTGTAGTTTTCAAGTGATTGTATAATTTGGTTGGGCTTTATTTGGGGAAAAAATATTTATACACTTTCTACCAGCCACCATGGATATAGTGGAGGGTCCTTCATAAGTTTTCACCAACCAGTTATTCAATAATTTACATTTCAAACATGCAATGCACTTGAAAACAGTTTTAGCACAAAAAGTATATTTAAAAATAGATAGTAGATTTCTATTTTGATATAGATATATCTAGATGATTATATGATATGAGGATCTTCATTCCCCTACATAGATTTCCTTCACTATAAGAATCCTCTATGGAATATTGTGGGGTATGATCATTCTTTTTTTTCTTTATGATAATACACTGATTGTATTGATTCTGGATTCTCCAATTTAGTAGAAATATCAAATAATTTCATATTTAGAATGATTTTATCATTCTATTCTATTTTTATTTTTACTTCACAAGATATTATTATCTCTCTAATTTTATCTTAATGCATATATTTGTTTTCTTTTAGTGTATGTTCAGTCTCTTTAATCCTTTTGCCTCTAATCCCCAATTGAGCATCTTTGATAACAATTAACTATTTTAATTTGTGGGTTATCTCCTCAAGAACTTTCTTTTCATCTTCCCTTTATTGAATTTTAGTGAGACACACATTTTTAAAATTGGTGCATTATTCTTTGAATTCCAAAATCATTGTATTTGTTTGTCCTACTTGTTTGGAAAGATTAAAACAGATTTATACCCTTTCTTTTAAAACCTTCTCCATTAATTTATTTTCATCATCATAGTCAATGATCTCCTCATAAATATTTATAAAATTCTAAAATATTAGAGACTACTTCATTGGAAATGTTCTTTGGGGTCTTTATAAAATAATTTTGAGAATCTTCATATTATTCCATGTAAATTTATTTATTTAAATTTTCATTTAAAAATATAGTTTTAATATCCATTTAATTAACACACCAATCCATTCCATTTTTTTGAAACCTTTGATTACTAATCTATATTTAAAAACTTGAATTTTATCATTGGATTCATACATGATTCTAAATACACATTTACAACCAATATGATTTGAATATTTTAGAAAATTTGTAAAGATGAAAGTATTATTTATCATAATAGAATATATTTCATCATTAAATGATTATTTCTATAACACAACATATTTTGAAGTCAATGATTCTCTATATAAATTGAGATCATCATATATGGTTATCCCCATAAGATATTTTTTCAGAATATTATTATGTTGATCTCCATCAATAAGAAAAATAAAGGATTTGAAATATATGAATTCATGATATGGATGTTTTTTCTTTATTGGTATTGTACTCCATTTAGGTTCATCTCAAGAATCATATTTATTCTCTTCCATTATATCTTAACTCAATGAAACACTAGATATATGGCTATGTGGAAATTTTTTATTTTAATTATCATTATAAAATTTATTCTTTAAAAAGTATATAACTCTAGATTCAAAATGACATTAGCTTCTATGTGCATTATTCTATATGATTTATTATTATTTTCCATAGGGAAAAACTTATTTAATTGTTTTAGTTTCACTTTTAGTTCTTTTAGGAATAAAAACTTTGAAAAATTATAAGAACCCACATTATTTAAGATAAGAAAGGTTTGGTTTCTTTCTCATCAAATTTATCTCCGGAACAGTTATTATTGCAATTTGTTGCTTGAGACTCATCCCCCATCTCTTCTATGTTGTTTGAACTACTCTGAGTAGTAGTCATCCAAAATGATTACTAGTACCTACTGCGGGATGGATTTTGGTTAGAGTAGTTCAATCAACATAGGTGGATGTCCACAAGAAATGGGGAATGAGTCTCAAGTAACAAAATGCAATAATAACTATTCGGTAGATGAAGCTAATGAGGATGACAATTGTATATAACTTTCACCTTTAGATGAATTCAGAGGATAAAACCTACCATATAGGAGAAATTGTTTTCTTAAATTAAATTACCTATTTTCTTCAAAGCATACTGAAATTATTTTAAACAATCAAATCTTGGGTTCCCCTTATTAAAATTATCTATAACTTTCACCTTTTATAATGAATATATTATGTGTATCTATTTATTTATTGCACAAAATGAATATTTTATGAACCTAATAGGATGTATATGATTATAAAATGGATACACACTAATAATTTGATAAAAGAGTATGACAATTGAGTTAAAGAGTTCATCATGTTTGAGATAGAGCATTCATACGACCCTTATCAAATATTTTTTTTCGTGTTTACGTTGTTGTTATTAAATAAAAATGAGTTTGGAAGAGTTGTAAGAACATTTTATTTATCATGGAATAGATCAGAGCTATAAATGTTGGACTAAACATGGGAAAAAACTGAACGTGCACACCGATTGGGATGATACTATGTTTTATGGATCATTTGATATGAATACTAGTATAAATAATGATGAAGATCACATGGAAGAAATGAAAATTACAATTAAAGATGACCTTTGTGATTGTTCAAAGTTGTTTGAGGAGTTAAATAGCTATTCTAAGAGACCATTTTATACCAGTTGTTATAAATACAAAACATTTTTAGCTGTATTGAAGTTATATAATTTGAAAGTTGGAAGCGGATGGAGTGAGACCGGATTTATAGAACTACTTGGTCTCCTGAATGATATGCTACTTGAAGAAAATAAACTACCATGTCGAACATATGATGATAAATGAATTCTACATTCAATGGGAATGATCTCTAGAAAATACATTCTTTTCCAAATGATTGCGTATTGTTTCTTAAGGACCATGAATCACTCATAAAATTCCCTAAGTGTGGTATAGATCGATACAAGAAAAATGAATCAAGTCCTTCAAAATATGTATGGTAACTTCCTATCATTACATAGTTTATAAGACTATATATATGACAGTAAACCTAGAGAAAATTGACATGGTATGAAAGTACTAGAATTAAAGATGGAACCTAAGTAATCCAACAAATTATCCTCAGTGAAAGAAAATTTATTTTTAGTATCCTGAATTTGAAAATGGGCTAAGAAACTTTCATCTTGCGTTATCTATAGATGAAATAAATCCTTATGGTGTACAGAGTATTACTCACAACACATGACCCTTTATGTTGGTAAATTATAACTTTTCACCATGGATATGCATGAAGCACAAATATATTATATTGTCTCTGCTTATATCTGGACCAAAGAAACGTTGTAATGATATTGATGTCTATTTGGATCCATTGATCAAAGATCTAAAATTGATGTGGGATATAGGTGTTACAGATGTATGATACTCATAGAATTGAAGAATTCACATTGAGGTCCATGTTGTATGGGATGATAAATGAATTACCCACTTATGGAAATTTATCAGGCTATAACATTAAAGGAATATTGGGGTGTACCATTTTTGAAAAATTCACACACTCAGTTCAGTTGAAACATTCCTCAAAGAATTTATTTTTAGGGCATCAATTTTTTTCACCTTTATGACATAAATATTGATCATAGACAACAACATTCAATGGGAATATCGAATGAGGTACAACATCATCTCCACTAATAGGTGATCAAATTTTTTAAAAAGTAAAATTTTTTGACACTATTTTTAGTAAACCATTTTCAAAAAACCTTAAAAAATAAGGTTGGAAGAAGAGATCAATTTTCTTTGAATTATCGTATTGGAATTTTTTGTATGTTAGAAATTTTTCTTGATTTCATGTATATAGAAAAAATGTATCTGATAGTGTTATTGGTACATTACTAAATGTTTCTAGAAAAA
Organism: Viscum album; assembly: GCA_963277665.1. Lineage (NCBI taxonomy): Eukaryota > Viridiplantae > Streptophyta > Magnoliopsida > Santalales > Viscaceae > Viscum > Viscum album. Next base: position 74,169,865 of record OY728140.1, read on the forward strand.
TGAAATATGGAATTAAGGCTAGGTTGGACATGATTGACATGGGGATAAGGGAAGAGTTGGCATCGATGAAGGGTAAAGGGAAGAATTTTCTTCCTCCAATATCTTACACTCTATCCAAACAGGAAAATTTTTCAATTTTTCATTTTCCTTAATAGCATAAAAGTTCCAAAGGGGTATTCATCAAATATCAAGAATTATGTCTCAATGAATAATTTTGAAGTTATAGGGACTAAAATTACACAACTATCATGTTTTTATGCCATATTTTATGCATGATTCTTTTCATTTCATTCTGCTTCAAAATGTACGTTATATATCAACCAGATGCTACTTATTTTTCAAATCCATATGTAGTAAAGTTATAGACCTGACGAAGTTTCCAATCATGAATAAGGAGGTTGCAGTCATATTATGTGAATTAGATATTTTCTTCCCACTATCATTATTTGATATAATGGTCCACTTGATGGTTAAGTTTGTTAGATAGGTTAAACTATGTGGTCCTATCTATTACATCTTGATGTACCCCATTGAATGGTATATGAATATTTTGAAAGGGTATGTCAATAATAAAATTCCTCTAGAAGGCTGTATCTAAGAATGATATATTGTTGAAGAAACTATTGAATTATGTACCGATTACCTATCAGATGTTGACAACATCGGTCTCCCAAATTCTCATCACATTGTACACCTTATGGGTGAAGGGATTTTTGGAAGAGATGTTGTTACAATTATCTTGACAGAGCAGGATCAAGCATACCTTTTCATTTTACTTAATATTGAATAATTTGATCCATACGTTTAAGCCCACATAGAAATTCTTAGAGATTTGAATCTATCAAGGGCTGAAGGATGGATATAAAATACCCATAATCAATAGTTGATAGGATGGTTTTGAGATCAAATTTATAAGGAGTTATATGAAAATATGAATTCAATCACCGAAAAACTTCGATGGATAGCCAGGGGTTTGAATGAAAATGTTATATCTTATAATAGTTTTGTAATCAATGGTTATACGTTCTATACAAAAGAACACGATGACTAGCGTACGATGAAAAAAGTGGTGTTATGTGTGTGGTGGAGGTGATCCACATATCTGATTCTAAGGATAGAAATCCAATTTATGAAAATATGTCATATTTTGGAATTATTGAACATATATAAAAGTTTGATTATACAACATTTCAAGTGATAATTTTTCATTGCAAATGGGTTGAAAAGTGAAAGTTGATGAAATGGGCTTCGTGAAGATGGATTTCAGTGTGGAAGGGAAAACATATGAACCGTTCATTATGTAATCACAAGTTGTGAAAGTATTTTATGTCTCAGATACTACAAAAAATAATTGGTTGATTATCCTACTGGAGACTAAAACGATGCTGGATCATATGAAAATTCAATCGAGGATGACCCTTTCATTGGGAGATTAGAATTAGTTCATGTCAGTTCCAATGTAGACAATGTCTTGTACATTAGAGGGGACCGCAAAGAGGGAATTTGTATTCTCTATAGAGGAACCAAATCTCTAAAAAAATTTGAAAAAATAAATAGATTTCAATGAGAAGGTAAAAGTGTTTTTTAATATATTATGTTTTCCACCATAATATTATATGTTCTCTATTGTATTAACATAATCTAAATTAAATGTTTCACTACTCATGCAAAAAATGTCTTATACATATGATGATGTTACCAATCTCGTAGAGTAATATAATATAATGAAGGAAAACCTTTGGAATTGAAAACTTCACGATGATGATAAATTAGTTAACTCAGGCCATGATTAAAAAACTAAACCATGTGGAGAATCTGAATTCACCAAAGAAGTAATTAATGGATGTTGAATCCTTCACCCGTTAATAACCACCTGATTTAAGTGGAACCTTTGATCCACTAATAATCAAACAATGGATCAATACTATATAAAAGATATTTTTTTTACTTAATTGTTATGACCAAGATAAATTTATATTTATAGTATATCTCTTAGAGGGAGAAGCTAATCAGTGGTGGAAACTGATCAAGAACATGAATACATGGGATGAGGTGGAAGCAATGGAATGGGAATACTTCAAAAAAGTCTTTTTCTATAATTATTTTCCTCATACCCTTCGAACTAATATGGAGAGGGAATTCCTTGAGTTTAAAAAAATAGAAAATGAATCACTGGAGAACTATGAGATGAACTTTACAAGGATTTCATGCTATAATTCAAGATTTATCATCGATTCTGACAGGAATATTAACCAATTCTTTGGTAGACCAATACCCTCTCTATGGAAAGCATTATAAATGCAAGACTTTGGGAGTTATGAGTAGATAGTACGATGTTCCATTAAAGTTGTAATGGAGTTTAGAGATACCCAATGGACTCATGGAAAAAATGAAAATAAGAGAAGTATGGAATTTTTTTGGGGAATAATTTAGATAGTAAGAAAACAAAACATCCTAGGTGTAAAAAATACAGGATGAAGCATTTGTGGAATTGTCTGTAAGGAAGTAGAAAGTGATACAAGAATATAATAGATGAAAATATAGCTCAAAAATATCATGATAATGTGAAGCCTCATCATCCTAATTCCAACAAAAAAGGAAAGATGATATCGTGAGATGATTCAAGTTTGGGGAGCATGAACATTTCACTAATCAAAGTTAAAATCAGAAGATAATAGAGGGAAATCACCATAAACCCCAACAAAGGCCATGAGAGAAAGGTTGTGCTTTTTCAATCACAACATCTAAATTTGAGGATCCAAATGATGTTGTGGTAGGTATACTCATCATAAAATAAAATCCAGAAAGTAAATTTTTTAATTATGGTTCTACACATTCTTTTATTTCATTTAATTTTGTAAAGAACATCAAGTTAAGACCAGAACTGCTAGTGCTAGTGTTATTGGTTAAAAATCCCAGAGTAACTATTCAAGTATCAAGGATATATAAGAATTACCCTATTAACTTTGGTGAGTGAATTATCCCCGCAAACCTAGTGGTCATTCTAATGATAGAATTTGACATAATATTTGGGATGGATTGGTTGTATAAGTATAATTACAAGATCAACTATAGAAGTAAGGATATTTCTATTATCTTGAAGGGATAACCCATAGTTATCTTGAAAGTAGAGATATACTAGACCAAGTATAATTAGGAACCAACTTCTATTTACTTATTTATGGAAATTATTAACAAAGAAGAAGAATAAAGATAATGTATAAATAATGGAGATACACCCATTATTTGAGAATACATTGATGTATTTCCTAAAGAGTTACCTAGAACTCCCCCAGAAAAATAGGAAGAGTCCTTAATTGAACTCATACCTAGATCCAATCCAATATCGAAGACCCCATGTATAATGGAATATGTGGAGTTATAGGAATTAAATAAGAAACTAACAGACCTCTTGGAAAAAGGTTTTATTTGACAAAGTGTGTCTCCTCAGGGAGAACCTATTATCTTTATGAAAAAAAATATGGATTGATGAAAATATGCATTGACTATAGAGAGATTAATGATATCATAGTAAATAAAAAATACCCTCTCCTAAGGATTGATGATCTATTTGACCAAATTTTAGGGTCTAAGTTATTCTCCAAGATTGACCTCTGATTAGGGTATTATCATTTGAGGGTGAAGAAAGAATATATCCCAAATAATTCCTTCTAAACATGATATAACCATCAATTTTTTTTGTTATGACCTTTGTCTTGACTAATGATCCTACCATATTTATGGAATTGATCAATAGAGTCTTTAAGGACTAAATTTATAAATGTTTGGTGGTCTTTAATGAGGATAATATGATATATTCCAAAAAGTCACAAGGGGAATGAGAATAATCTAAGGGTTATATTAAAAACTTTGAGGAAGGATAAGTTTCTTGGTAAATTTAGTAAATCTAAATTCTGGTTACAACAAGTTACATTCTTGGGGAATATTAAAACTAGTGAAGGAATCTCAATTGATCCTTCCAAGAAAAAGGATGTAAAGGAGTGTTCTAATCCTACAACAGAAACTGAGATTTTTAGTTTCCTTGGTTTGATCAGATATTATAGAAGTATTGTGAAAAAAATTTCATGTATTTTTAATCCACTAGCCATGTTAACTCGAAAATTATTTAAGTTTATCTAGACAAAGGAGTGTGAATAAAATTTCCAAGAACCAAATAAGAGGTTAGTAAGTAAACCTATTCTAACTCTACCCTCTATTGTATAAGTATTTTTATCTATAGTGATGCATCTCTGAAAGGTATTGGATGTGTTCTCATGAAAAATGATAAGGTGATCACCTATGCATTTCAATAGTTAAAGTATCACGAGTAGAATTATCCAACTCATGACCCAAAATTAGTTGTATTCATTTTTTATATAAATATATAAAGACACTATATTTATGGGGAAAATGTGATATATACAAATAGCACCAAAATATGAAGTATATATTCAATAAAAAGAAATTGAACATGTGGCAAAGGAAATGGTTAGAGCTTCTTAAAGACTATGATTGCTCAATTCATTTTCACCCTGAAAGAGAAAACAAATTCAAATATATATTGAGTAGGAAAGATATTGGTGTTCTTTAAATGATGATGATTGAAGGAGATACATTGATCAAGGACCTAGTAAGGTTGGACATGGGAATCATAAGGGAAGGGAAAACATCAATCCTATCCCAAATGATTTCTCAATCGTTATTACTAGAGAAGATCAAGAAAGATCAAAGAGATGATCCTTTGTTGAAGAATAAGATTGAGGTTGTGAAAAATAGGAAGTTTCCTAAATTTAATATTGATTAATAAGGTTCATTGAAATTTAGTACAAGGCTATGTATCCCATCTATTCTAGAGATAAAGAAGGAGATAATGGATGAATCTAATTACTCTACATTCTCTATACATCCTGGAAGCACTAAAATGTATAGGTAATATCATTATAATTATTAGTGGGATAATATGAAAAGGGATATTTCTGATTACATTGCAATGTTCTTAGTGTGTAAACAAGTGAAGGTAGAGAAACAACTTCCCAAAGGTGTATTGCAACCACTACCCATACTTGTATAGAAGTGGGATAACATCACCATGAAATTTTTCACTAACCTAACTAATAAATCCAATAGAAATGATTCTATATGGGTAATCATTGATAGGTTGAAATTTTTTTCCCATTTAATTTCCACAAGAGAGGATTTATCTCTAGAGTGCGTAACCTATATCTATATTCAAGAAGTAATGAGAGTATCATTGTCTATTTTTTTGACTGAGATATAATATTTACTTATAAGTTCTAGATGATCCTTCAAAATTCTATGGATACAAAAGTAAATCCATTCACAATCTATCATCATCAAACTAATGGGTATTCTAAAAGGATAATTCAAACATTATTAGATATTCTAAGGGCTAGCTCACTTTGTTTTCAAGGGATATAAGAGTAACATCTTCCACTTGTTGAATTATCCCATAATAATAGTTTCCACTAAAGTATTCAAATGGAAACTTTTGAATCTATCTATAAAAAATGTATAGAACTCCAACATGCACTACTGGAAATGAAGCCTTTACCAATGGTTTTGAACTGTTGGTAAAGGCTGGATAACCGTTGGTATAATATATACCAACGGTTATCCAAACCTTTGGGAAGTAAGCTGTAGGGAAACACATATGTCAACAGTTTCTGGAAAACTATTGTTATATGTTATGAAATTTACATTATACCAACGGTTATGTCAAACTATTGGTATAAATTTTCACCAATGGTTTAAAACCATTGGTAAACATACTATTTCAACGGTTTCAAACTGTTGGAATATAGTTTTGTAAAGCCTTTTTCCAACAGTTTGTGTAAACCGTTGGTAAACATACTATTTCAATGGTTTCACTATATCCCAACGGTTTGTAAACCTTTGGGAAAGTGTTTTTACCAACGGTTCTCTAGAACCATTGGTATAAAACACATTCACAACCCTATGCCAACAGTTTACAACTGTTGGCATAGCTTTTCCGTGCAATTCAGGCAGCAGCCTGCTGTAGGCTGTCCTATCTGTTTTTCCAGCTTCCCAACTCCAATTACCTGCAATAACCAACTATAACACATACATATACACAATTAATTCATATAGATTTAACTCATAATGCACCCTGCAACTATACACATACATAATTAAAACATAATTCATAAGGTAATTATAAACATACATAATTCATTTATAATTCAATTCAGAATTTAGATGACAATTACATGTGCAATCCAGAATTCAATTCATAATTGAATACTAAATTGAATACATACATAATTTAATTATCAATTATGAATAAAATACATAAAAAACTAAATATGTAATTATATGTGTTATACAGAATTAAGAATACATAAAAAATTACATTTTTATAACACATACACGATTGAATTCAGAAATTAGAAGCTAATAACCCCAAAATAAGAAAATTGATAAATGAATTCAACCAAACACAAATATAATGTCCCATGGTTTGGGGTTGGTGTCTTTGAACTTAGTGATGATGATAATGGGTGTGTATCAATGAGCTTATGTGACTTAGAGAATGTAGTTGTCCTTGGCGTATTAAATGTCATGTGTTTTAGAATATGGGTAGGAGTTCCTCATATGAGAAGTGGATTGTGTGAGGCTGGACCATGGATCCTTGTGTTAAAGTATCAACGTAATACAAATACGTTTGGTCAGTTTTCTATATTCCAGTTGTTTTCACTTAAAATGTTGTCCATTTTAAACCAAAGACAAACACTTTGAGTGATATCGGCCACACCTTGCCTCAGATTGAGGCATGGTTGACTCGTACAAGTCACATATGACCCATGGATCATTGTCTTAAAGTATCAAGACAATATGAATGTGTTTGGTTGGTTTTACATATTCTAGTTGTTGTTTTCACTTAAAATGTTGTCCATTTCAAATAAAAGTGAGACACTTGGAGTGGTACCGGCCACACTATTCCTTGGATTGAGGCGGGGTTGACTCGTACACGTCAAAAAATGACCCATGGATCATTGTGCTAAAGTATCAACATAATCCAAAAACGTTTGGTCAGTTTTCCGTATGCTAGTTGTTTTTACTTAAAAGAGTATCCATTTTAAACAAAATAAAGACACTTCGAGTGATACCGGCCACACCGTGCCTCGGATTGAGGCGGGGTTGACTCTTACACATCAAAAATGACCCATGGATCATTGTATTAAAGTATCAATAGAATATGAATGCATTTGTTTGGTTTTCCGTTTTCCAGTTGTTGTTTTCACTAAAAATGTTGTCCATTTCAAATAAAAGTGAGACACTTTGAGTGGTACCGGACACACCATGCCTTAGATTAAGGCGGTATTGACTCATATATGTAAAAAATGACCCATGGATCATCGTGCTAAAGTATCAGCACAATTCGAATACGTTTGGTCATCTTTCCGTATGGCAGTTGTTGTTTTCACTTAAAATATTGTCCATTTCAAATAAAAGTGAGACACTTTGAGTGGTACCAACCACACCATGCTTTATATTGAGTCAAGGTTGACTTTTACACATCAAAAAATGACCCATGGATCCTTGTGCTAAAGTATCAACACAATCCGAATATGTTTGGTCAGTTTTCAGTATGCTAGTTGTTTTTACTTAAAAGGGTGTCCATTTTAAACAAAAGAAAGACACTACAAGTGATACCAGACACACCATGCCTCATATTGAGGAGGGGTTGACTTTTACGCATCAAAAATGACCCATGGATCCTTGTACTAAAGTATCAACACAATCCGAATGCGTTAGGTCGGTTTCCCGTATGCCAGTTGTTGTTTTTACTTAAAATGTTGTCCATTTCAAACAAAATAAAGACACTTCAAGTAATACCGGCCAGACCATGCCCCGGATTAAGGTAGGGTTGACTTGTACACATCACATATGACCCATGGATTATTTTCCTAAATTATCAATAGAATCTGAATGTGTTTGGCCTGTTTTCCGTATGCTAGTTGTTGGTTTCACTTAAAATGTTGTCCATTTCAACTAAAAGTGAGACACTTTAAGTGGTATTGGCCACACCGTGCCTCAGATTGAGGCGGGGTTGACTCATACCCATCAAAAATGACCCATGGATCCTTTTTCTAAAGTATCAACACAATCCAAATATGTTTGGTCAGTTTTCCGTATGCCAGTTGTTTTTACTTAAAAGAGTGTCCATTTTAAACAAAATAATGACACTTAGAGTGATATCGGCCACATAGTTCCTCTAATTGAGGCAAGGTTGACTCTTACATGTCACATACGACCCATGTATAGTTTTCCTAAAGTTTCAACACAATCTGAATCCATTAGGTCGGTTTTCCGTATGCCAGTTGTTTATTTTTACTAAAAATGTTATCCATTTCAAATAAAGGCGAGACACTTTGAGTGGTACCTGCCACACCGTGCCTCATATTGAGGAGGGTCTGAATTGTACACATCAAAAATGACCCATGGATCATTGTGCTAAAGTATCAACACAATCAGAATATGTTTGGTCGGTTTTCTGTATGTCTGTTATTTTTACTTAAAACATTGTCCATTTTAAACAAAAGAGAGACACTTTGAGTGTTACCAGCCACACTGTGCCTCAGATTGAGGCGGTTTGACTCATACAAGTCACAAATGAACCATGAATCGTTTTCCTGAAGTATCAATACATTCAAAAATCATTTAGTCGATTTTTTGTATGCCAGTTGTTGTTTTCACTTAAAATGTTGTCCATTTCAAATAAAAGTGAGACACTTTGAGTGGTACTAGCCACAGCGTGCCTCAGATTGAGGTGGGTTTGACTTGTACACATCAGAAATTACCCATGGATCCTTTTGATAAAGTATCAATACAATCCGAATATGTTTGGTTGGTTTTCCATATGCCAGTTGTTTTTACTTAAAAGGGTGCCCATTTTAAACAAAAGAAAGATACTTCGAGTGATACTGGCCACACCGTGCTTCAGATTGAAGTGGGGTTGACTCGTACACATCACATATGACCCATGTATCATTGTCCTACAATATCAACACAATACTAATGTGTTAGGTCAGTTTTCTGTATGCCAGTTGTTGTTTTTACTAAAAATGTTGTCCATTTCAAATAAAGGTGAGACACTTTGAGTGTTACCGGCCACACCATGCCTCAGATTGAGGCGGAGTTGACTCGTACACGTCACAAATGACCCATGGATCATTGTGCTAAAGTATAAACACAATCAGAATATTTTTGGTCAGATTTCCGTATGTCTATTATTTTTACTTAAAACAATTTCCATTTTAAACAAAAGAGAGACACTTTTAGTGTTACCGGCCACACCGTGCCTCGAATTGAGGCGGTTTGACTCGTACACATCAAAAATGACCCATGAATCGTTTTACTGAAGTATCAATAGAATCAAAAAGCGTTTGGTCATTTTTCCGTATGCCAGTTGTTGTTTTCACTTAAAATGTTGCCCATTTCAAATAAAAGTGAGACACTTTGAGTGGTACCAGCCACACCGTGCCTCGGATTGAGGTGGGGTTGACTCGTACACATCAAAAATGACCCATGGATCCTTGTGCCAAAGTATCAACACAATCCGAATACATTTGGTCAGTTTTCCATATGCCAATTTTTTTTACTTAAAAGGGTGTCCATTTTAAACAAAAGAAAGACACTTCAAGTGATACGGGCCACACCGTGCCTCAGATTGAGGCGGGGTTAACTCGTACATGTCACATATGACCCATGAATTGTTTTCCTAAAGTATCAACACAATCCGAATGCGTTAGGTTGGTTTTCTGTATGCCATTTGTTGTTTTCACTTAAAATGTTGTCCATTTCAAATAAAGGTGAGACACTTTGTGTGGTACCAGCCACACTGTGCCTCGGATTGAGGCAGGGTTTAATCGTACATGTCACAAATGACCCATGGATCATTGTTCTAAAGTATCAACACAATCCAAAGCTCCTAATAGCTCTTAAGGGAAGATCTACTTCGATCCTTGGTCTTTTTGAGTGTCGTCAAGTGCAAATTGAAGATCCGGGTGAGTCTAATCCTCTCCTTGCTTCCACTTTTCAATTTGGGTTTTCAATCTTCTCTCATATTTTTCCAAAGATATAAAACCCTCTTTTACAATGGGATTTAGGGTGAATCTTGAAGAGAGCTTAGATTGGGATTTGAGATGCCGAATTAAGAGTGCGATATTTTCCCGAATCAAGGCAGGTGGTCCTTTTCCTTTCGTGAATTGTCATGATGTTTTATATATGACGAATCTCCACTCGCCCAATGTTGGGGTGTCAGGTCGGGGGGCTATCCAGGGTCCAGGGAGGAGGGTGGGGGGGGGGGGGGCTGTCCGGGGGGCTATTGGGGGGCCTGTCTGGGGTCCAGGAAGGAGGGTGGGGAGGATGTCCGGGGTCCAGGGTGTAAGGGTTGGTGTCATGAGAACCAACTATTTTGTAATTTGATTACATGAATGTTCACTTATTATATATTGTTCATTATTCTGCATGACTATAATATAATAATGTTATGGAATATTTGTTGCATTGATAAGGTCATGGCAGATCCCCGCTATGATGAGAACCTTGAAATGCTATAACAATATTCTTAAATAAAGTTCTACGGTTGGATGACATAATATGATAGGAAACATAGTATACAGACCATCATGTATGAGTAATCGTAAGAAGATGAGACTCTCTCTCATGGAGTTCTCACTTGGTAATCTCCAAATGGGGGATTATGAGAACAGACCCGCCAGTAGCAATTCCGCATGTCTTGGTGTCATCGGACATTGCTATCTACGAGCATGTGTAATGGTCCTTAGACTGGAAGATTATAATTAACTCATGTCATTACTCACACAATTAGATTTACTGACGAAAACCATCACGCATACAGTTTGTGGGAAGTAGGTTACGCTGGGTGCATCATGAGTGGCATTTTGTTAATGTATAAGTCAAGGAAGGATTTGTCCCTTCCATTTATGGAAGTTGATATCTCGACCCTTTGATTGAAATAGAACCGTCACATTAAATTCCATGGCCATGGTGTGAACGACGAGTTTATTTCTGGTAGTCAAAGAACAACGGATCAAGTATATAGGTTTATGACACTGCCATGAAACCTGCTTGATGAGATATCGAGACAAAGCGATTAAATTACACAGTAAGAATTCGTATGAGGTGAGACGTCAATGCGGTGTCAAATTCTTTCTCTTGGGTGCCTTGACCTGTTGCTAGACAGTAATCTTGGAATTTAGGCAAGCTCGCCTAATGCCAACGAGAAAGAGGCCTAGAGGGTCACACACTAAGTGTATTCAAGTATCTCAAGTAGAATAAAGATTATTCCTGTATGTGGTTTAATAATTATTCAAGGAAGCCTAAATTGTTTTAATGTTGGAGGAAGAATAAAAAATAAAACAAGTACATTCCGTGTATCAATAATTACACGCCGTGTAGTTTTATTTTGAAAACAAGTACATGCTGTGTATTATTAAATGTACACACCGTGTAGCTTTCATTTTGGAAAGGAAATGAATAAATGAAAAAAATATATACACGCCGTGTACATTGAATGTACACATCGTGTAGTTTTCAATGAAAAACAAGTACACGCCGTTTAGTTTTTCCAGTCGGGATTTTGAGGATATAATATTGTTTTAAATGATATTTATTATAATCAGCATGGGCGCATGTCAAGGAAATAATTATTCGACATGGGGGTTTTAAATGATAATCAATGAAATAAATAAAACATGTAATGCGTTTATTTATTGTCATAACTCTACAACCTCAAACCTGATTATAAATATCCTCACAACCCCAATTCTTTTCCCAAAACAACAATTCTGAAGAATTATTTCAAGGCCGAAAGAACCTCTTCCTCCAAGAACGCTCTCAAAACCAAGAGAGATCCTCTTCCATCAGATCAAGACGATCTAAGGCGGACAACGCAAGCAAAGGATTCTCCACGCTAGCACCCGGAGAATCCTTTGGCGATGTCCAGAGATATGAGGTACACATGTGGATCAGCGCTAGAGGGAGTCTACACTTGGTTTCTACGACGCAAGGATGGATCACATCGACAACGTGATCAAGAACATCAAAGAAGAAAGAACACCCAAAAGGTATTTCTTTGTAATTAATTAAATTAATTATAATCAACCTGTAATGATCCTTGTTTGTGGTTTCGAGACAAACCTTTTTCTTTTGTTTATTTCTGTGATTCAATCTGTGGAGACTGGCGTTTATCGTCGTATTGATCCCGAATTAATCATTGTTAATGAAAAAAATCCAAGTGGGCACATCCACCCATGTGCTTCCGCTGCGCCCGGAACCTTCAAATGGTATTAGAGGGAGGTTACAACGTTGATGATAATTATTTAATTTTCGTTAATAATTTATGCATATATATTTGATTCAATTCGAAATATATCGTTCTATTAATCTGAATAAATGAGATCTATTCTTCCTCCTTCGTTTCTCGATTCATATCACAGAAACGACCTTTTAATTTTAATTTTTGATTAAAATAAAAATTAGGAACTCATCCGGAGGAGCCACTCTTTCTGTCTGTACAATACAGGATTACACAACATGTAATTAAAACTACACGCCGTGTACTTAGGTTCAATGAAACAGAACTGGTCTGCCAAACCACGCTGTGTAAATTGAATATTACTAAGTATTAATCACGCCGTGTTGACCAGAATTGAACGGCGCGTGGAACCGGAATACACGGTGTGTATGTTGGAGCAACATGCTGTGTAGTTCGTTCCGGCCTAGGTGAAACTGTGTACAAAGATAAGCTGCGTACCGCGTACACGGGATCGCCAGGCCGGTTACCATGTAACAAGGAAGTACACGCCGTGTATGATTCATCTACACGCCATGTACTCCAAAATTTCCAAAGTACAGAGAACAAGCCAAAGCCCTCGGCGTGCACTTTGGATAAAAGGTGAAAAGAAATACATGCCGTGTAATTATAAACTACACGCCGTGTACTTTCCAGAAATGGAATTTCACCAGGTTTCCTCCAATGTACAAAGACCCGTACAAGGAATATAGATGAGAAGAATATCAAGGAAATTCAGAAAGAAATTTAAGATAAATAATTGATTAATTATAAGATCATAATTAATTGAATTCGAGCGCGACTTATCTTAAATGAAAAAACGATTAAAAGAATTTGAATTCTAAATATGCGTAAATGTCGTTGCATGCTATGGATGATCATGAGATAGACCAAAGACCCTTTGTATGTGTATGGTTTCATTTAAATTTATTTAATTTAAATTTTTTGGCCTGCGAGCCTTCTTCCAATAAATGTAGGGCCTACGTGCCCATGGTTTATTTAATGTAAACCCATGAAATGGAGGATCTCCCAAGACAGAGGAGATGGTTCAAAATCCGAAGCTGAGGCGAAACCAACCCAAGAAGATACAAAGATGGATAGGTGGGAGCTGCAAAACACGAACCATCAGGTTCAAGGTGTTTTCCCTAGGTCAGGGTTAGCTTATCAAACCGCTAGATAAGATAACCAATAGAAGCTCATGATCATGCCATATTATTTTATTTCTGTCTAAATTTCATGGTTTATTTATTATGTATGTGTTGTCACGATCACATAGTTAATAAAATGAACAAGCATGCAAAGATGGAATAAAATAAAAATTGGACTATGCGTAAACATTATCAGAACATGGTTAATCACTTAAGAAAGAATCACTTAATATTAACAAGCATGTGATAATTCAAAACTACGCATAAAGGATCAAAATCCCTTAATACCATATTAAGTCAGACTTAGCATTCCGTTACCTAATTAATGGAAAGACTCAATAAAACTATGTGTTTGACCAACCCTTGTTGGGACACTTACTTTTATAAAGGAAGCCCTTATGAAAGGTTTTTGGTTGACTTAACCATATTAGATCAAGAGAAGTATCCATTTCTAGACTTGATGTAATATTGGAGGAAAGAGTTGAGGAAATCCAAGTCAGGATTTCAGGATTGGGGAGTCCACTCAACAGATCAAGGAACTGTAAGCTCACTATTGGTAAAGACCTGCCTACCTAAATACCTTCAAATAGCTTGACCAACCCTTGTTGGGGTTATACAAAGGGGAATATGGATCCTTGCCACTAGAATTTAAAAGCAACTGGACATTCCAAGTTTAATGGTGAGGGCCATTGGGAATTGATAAAATAGTGGGAGAATTAATTAATTCATTTATTATTTCTCATAAAATGTAATCAAGAATGTACTAATAAATATGCTCTTTTAAATTGTAGAATCAAGATGACAAACTCGTCAACCACCTTTTCTCTGTGATCAATTCTGGATAAAGACAATATCCTCACCAGTAGTAACTTTCAGGAATGGTTTAGGCACCTTCGGGTTATCCTATGCCATGAACGAAAGTTTTACGTGCTGGAGTCCTCGCTTCCTAATTCTCCTGCCCCAGGGGCGAGTGATGAATATTTCTTGGTCTATGATCAAAATTTGAACGAAGCTCTCGATGTTCAATGTTTGATGTTGTCATCTATGTCTAGTGAGCTCATTAAGTCTCATGAAGACATGGATTCCTACAGCATGCTCGAGCACCTCTGTGGTCTATACCAGGAGAGAGCAAGACAGGAAAGGTTTGAGATCTCCAAGGCTCTATTTCAGAGCAAGCTTGGAGAGGGTGCCCCAGCTGGGCCTCATGTAGTCAAGCTCATTGGGTACATTGAGCGCTTGGAGGTTCTAGGGTTTAAACTCCCCGAAGAACTGGCTACCGATCTCATTCTTGCATCACTCCCCCAGAGCTTCTCAAACTTTGTTGTGAACTTCAACATGAACAACATTGATAAATCTCTGTTTGATCTTCTTATCCTTATTTTCCAAGTGGATAATGACATGATGCATGAAAAACATTCTGTCCTTATGGTGAATAAAAGGAAAGTGAAGGTGAAGAGCTTTAAGCCCAAAGCTTCTTCAAAGCCTTCCAAGAAAAGGAAGATCAAAGGGGAGGCAAAGGAACAGGATGCTGTTTGTTTCGCATGTGGCAAGAAGGGCCACTGGAAGAAAAACTGCACCCAGCCAAGGAAGCAAGGGGAAGCTTCAGGTGCGTTTGTTATCGAATGAAATCTATCTGTTTCTACTAATTTGGTATTATATATTTCTTGTGGTGCTCACATCTGTATCCAAATACAGGAACCAAGTAGATTCAGGAAGATTGATCGAGGGGAGGTAGATCTACGAGCAGCCAATGGAGCCAGACTTGCTGTTGTAGCTGTTGGGGACTACCACCTCACATTGCCTACTGGGATGGTCTTGGTTTTGAAAGGATGTTATTATGTACCCTCTATAACCAAAAACATTTTTTCAGTATCTAGATTAGATACTGATGGATTCATCTTCAATTTTGGAAGTGGATGTTGCTATTTTTATAAAGATAGCATTTGTTTTGGTAGGGAACATTTATATAACAGCCTTTATGTGTTAGACTACACAAACCAAGTAATGGCAATAGATAAAAAAGTTAATTCACATGAATCATACCACAACCAACTTTGGCATCACCGGCTAGGTCATGTCAATGAGAAACGTTTGACAAAATTACATCAAGATGGGTATTTAGATTCTTTGGAACTAAAACCACTTAGTGTATGTCATGCGTGTCTACAAGGCAAAATGACCAAAGCCCCATTTAGTGGGAAAGGTGAAAGAGCTAAAGAGCTTCTAGAATTAGTTCACACAGATGTGTGTGGGACATTTCCAGTTGAGGCAAGGGGTGGGTTCTCATACTTCATAACTTTTACTGATGATTTTAGTAGATATGGATATATCTACTTAATGAGGTATAAGTCAGATTCTTTTGATCGGTTCAAAGAATACAAGAATGAAGTTGAGAACCAGCTTGGTAAGAAGATTAAGAAACTCCGCTCAGACAGAGGGGGATAATATCTTAATCAGGACTTCATTGATTTCTTACGGGAGTTTGGGATTCTATCTCAACTCACTCCTCCTTACACACCGCAGTGGAATGGCGTAAGTGAAAGGAGGAACCACACCCTGTTGGACATGGTGAGATCAATGATGAGTCATGCAAGTCTTCCATTATCCTTTTGGGGATATGCATTACAAATAGCAACACACATACTAAACCAAGTACCAACTAAATCGATAAATGGTATTCCATACGAGTTATGGAGTGGATGCAAAGCCATGTTATTGAATTTACATGTGTGGGGTAGCTAAGCATTTGTTAAGGCCTCTTCAGGTAACAAAATTTCACCCCGAGGCACAAAGTGTATATTTATAGGATATCCCAAGGAAACAAGGGGATATTACCTATAAAACCCCTCATACAAAAAGGTTACAGTGGAAAGACACGCCATATTCTTTGAGAGGGAGCACATCTCAAAAGAGATAGTGGGAGCGAGATAGACTTCGATGAAGTCGGGGCTCAAGATACACATGAGTTGGTACAAGAACATATTCCACAAAGCCCCGTGGAAGAAAAATCTATTCCAGAGACACAAGAATTGCGTAGGAGCACGAGAGAGGTGAGAGAACCATAACGATATGGTTTTCTTGTCACCGAGGATGGTGACTCATTATTGGTTGACAATGATGATCCTCTTACCTACAAGGAAGCAGTTGAAGGCACAAACGTTGCCAAGTGGAAAGAAGCCATGATTTCTGAAATGGATTCCATGTACCAAAACCAAGTCTGGATTTTGGTAGATCCTTCAGTTGATGTAAAGCCTATTGGTAATAAATGGGTATTCAAGAAGAAACTGGACATGGAGGGGCAAGTCAGCACCTATAAGGAACGACTAGTTGCAAAAGGTTTTAGACAACGTCAAGGAATTGACTATGATGAAACCTTTTCACCGGTTGCGATGCTTAAATCCATTAGAATCCTATTGGCCATTGACTCTTACCATGACTATGAAATTTGGAAAATGGATGTCAAAACAGCTTTCCTTAATGGGAACTTCCAGGAAGATGTCTACATGACACAACCTGAAGGGTTTGTGACTTCAAAGGATTCCAACAAGGTATGCAAGTTGCAGAAATCCATTTATGGATTAAAGAAAGCATCAAGGTCATGGAACATTCGTTTTGATGAAGATGTAACGGAATTTGGCTTTGTTAAGAATGAATTTTATCCTTGTGTCTAAAAGAGGTTTAGTGGGAGTGAAATCGTTTTCCTAATAGTATATGTTGATGACATATTACTAATTGGAAACGAAGTACCTGTCTTACAGTCAGTTAAGGCATGGTTTCATAAATGCTTCTCCATGAAAGACTTGGGCGAGGCAGCATATATTCTTGGGATCAATATCCATCGTGATAGATCCAAGAGAATGCTGGACCTGAGTCAAAGTACATACATTGACAGGATACTGAAGAGATTCAGTATGGAACAATCCAAGAGGGGATTGTTTCTAGTGTCACATGACATTCATCTTTCCAAGAAAATGTGTCCTCAGACACATGAGGAAAGAAAGAGAATGGCTAGGATCCCTTACGCATCCGCGATTGGGTCAGTCATGTATGCTATGCTATGTATGAGGCTAGATGTTGCTTACGCATTAAGTACGATAGGTAGATATCAAGCTGATCCAGGAGACCTCCATTGGATGGCAGTCAAGACTATCCTTAAGTATCTGAGGCATACTAAGGATATGTTCCTGGTTTATGGAAGATATGAGGAACAAGTCATCAGAGGACATGTAGATGCTAGTTTCTAGACTGATAAAGATGACATGAAGTCACAGACTGGATACATCTTCAGTTTGAATGGAGGTGCAGTGAGCTGGAAGAGCTCAAAGAAAAGTGTGGTGGTAGATTCTACAACGGAGTTCGAGTATATCACAGCTTCTGAGGCAGCTAAAGAAGCAGTATGGATGCGAAGCTTCATCCAAGAGTTGGATGTTGTACTGAGCAGTAAAGATCCTATCACACTCTATTGTGATAATACTGTAGCGGTGGCAATTGCAAAAGAGACAAGGTCACATCAGCGGGAAAAGCACATACTTAGGAAGTATCATCTCTTGAGGGATTTTTCTCAGAGAGGTGAAGTTTCAGTGAGCAGTATTTCCACAGAAGACAACGTGGCGGACCCCTTGACTAAAGCCTTGACTTAGCAGAAACATGATCATCATGTGAGGTCTAGCGGACTAAAATTCATAGGAAGTTGGCTCTAGTCCAAGTGGGAGTTTGTAAGGGTTGGTGTCCTGAGAACCTACTGTTTTTTACTTTGATTACATGAATGTTCACTTATTATTTATTGTTCATTATTCTGCATGACTATAATATAATAATGTCCTGGAATATTTGTTGCATTGATAAGGTCATGGCAGATCCCCGCTATGATGAGAACCTTTAAATGCTATAACAATATTCTTAAATAAAGTTCTACAGTTGGATGACATACTATGATAGGACACATAGTATACAAACCATCATGTGAGAGTACTTGTAAGAAGATGAGACTCTCTCTCATGGAGTTCGCACTTGGTAATATCCAAGATGGGGGATTATGAGAACAGACCCTCCAGTAGCAATTCTGCATGTCTTGGTGTCATCAGACATTTCTATCTTCGAGCGTGTGTAATGGTCCTTAGAC
The DNA here is from genome assembly GCA_963277665.1 of Viscum album. NCBI lineage: Eukaryota > Viridiplantae > Streptophyta > Magnoliopsida > Santalales > Viscaceae > Viscum > Viscum album. The sequence continues at coordinate 74,188,496 of OY728140.1, forward strand.
TGGAAGATTATCATTAACTCATGTCATGACTCGTGCACTTAGATTTACTGACAAAAACCATCACACAGACAGTTGGCAGGAAGTAGGGTACGTTGGGTGCATCACAAGTGACATGTTGTTAATGGATAAGTCGAGGAAGTATTTGTCCCTTCCATTTTGGAAGTTGATATCTCGGCCCTTTGATTGAAATAGAACTGTTGCATTAAATTCCATGGCCATGATGTGAACGACAAGTTTATTTCAGGTAGTCAAAGAACGATGGATCAAGCATATAAGTTTATGACACTTCCATGAAACCTTCTTGATGATATATCAAGAAAAAGGGATTAAATTACACAGTAAGCGTTCGTATGAAGTGATACGTCAATGCAACGTCAACTTCTTTCTCTTGGTTGCCTTGACCCGTTACTAGACAGTAATCTTGGACTTTAGGCAAGCTCACCTAATGCCAACAAGAAAGAGGCCTAGAGGGTCACACACTAAGTGTATTCAAGTATCTCAAGTAGAATAAAGATTATTCTCGTACGTGGTTTAATAATTATTCAAGGAAGACTAAATTGTTTTAATGTTGGAGGAAGAATAAAAAATAAAACAAGTACACGCCGTGTATCAATAATTACACGCCATGTATTTTTATTTTGAAAAAAAGTACACACTGTGTATTATTAAATGTACACGCTGTGTAGTTTTCATTTTGGAAAGGAAATGAATAAATGAAAACAAGATATACACGCCGTGTACATTGAATGTACATGCTGTGTAGTTTTCAAGGAAAAACAAGTACACGCCGTGTAGTTTTTCTAGTCGGGATTTTGAGGATATAATATTGTTTTAAATGATATTTATTATAATCAGCGTGGGTGTATGTCAAGGAATTAATTATTCGACATGGCGGTTTTAAATGAGAGTCAATGAAATAAATAAAACGCGTAACACATTTATTTATTGTCATAAATCTACAAACTCAAACCTGATTATAAATATCCTCACAACCCCAATTTTTTTTCCCAACACAACAATTCTGGAGAATTCTTTCAAGGCTGAAAGAACCTCTTCCTCCAAGAACGCTCTCAAGACCGAGAGAGATCCTCTTCCATCGGATCAAGACGATCTAAGGCGGACAACGCAAGAAAAGGATTCTCCACTCTAGCACCCGAAGAATCCTTTGGCGATGTCCAGAGATATGAGGTACACGTGTGGATCACCACTAGAGGGAGTCTACACTTGGATTCTACGATGCAACGACGGATCACATCGACAACGTGATCAAGAACATCAATGAATAAATAACACCCAAAAGGTATTTTTTTTATAATTAATTAAATTAATTATAATCAACCTGTAACGATGATTGTTTGTGGTTCCGGGACAAACCTTTTTATTTTGTTTATTTCTGTGATTCAATCCGTGGAGACTGGCGTTTGTCGTCATATTGATCCTGGATTGGTCATTGTTAATGACAAAAATCCAAGTGGGAACATCCACCCACGCGCTTCCGCTGCGCCTGAAACCTTCACAGGGGGGCTGTCCGGGGTCCAGGAAGGAGGGTTGGGAGCCTTTCTGGGGTCTAGGGAGGAGGGGGGGGGGGGGGGGTTGTCCAGGGGATGTCCGAGGTCTAGGGAGGAGGGTGGGGGCGGGGGGGGGGGGGGATTTTCGGGATCCAGGGAGGAGGGTGGGAGGGGGGATGTCCGGGGTTCAGGAAGGAGGGTGGGGGGGGGGGCTGTCCAGGGTCCAGGGAGGAGTGTGTGTGTGTGTGTGTGGGGGGGGGGGGGGGGTTGTCCGGGGGGCTGTTCGGGGTCCAAGGAGGTGGGGGGGGGGGCTATCCGGGGGGATGTCTGATGGGATCTCCTGGGGGATGTATGGGGGGCTGTCTGGAGTCCAGGAAGGAGAGAGGGGAGACTGTTCAGGGGGCTGTTCGTGTGGCTATCTGAGGTCTAGGGAGGAGGGTGGGGGGGGGGGGGGCAGTCCGGGGGGCTCTCCGGGGTCCAAGAAGGAGGGTGGGGAGGTTGTCCGGGGGGCTTTCTGGGGTCCCGGGAGGAGGGTGGGGGTGTTTTCTGGGGGCTGTTTGGGGGGCTGTCTGGGGTTTAGGGAGGAGGGTTGGGGGGCTGTTTGGGGTCCAGGAAGGAGGGTGGGGAGGCTGTCTGGGGGGCTGTCTGGGGTCCAGGGAGGAGGGTGGTGGGGCTATCCGGGGTCCATGAAGGAGGGTGGGGGGGGGGGGGGGGGGGCTGTTTAGGGTCCATGGAGGAGGGTGTGTGTGTGTGTGTGGGGGGGGGGGGGTGTCCACGGTCCAGGAAGGAGGGGGGGGGGGGCATTTCCGGGGTCTAAGGAGGAGGGTGTGGGGATGTCCGGGGTCCAGGGAGGAGGGTGGGGGGGGATGTCTGGGGGGATGTCCGGGGGGGGGGGGGGTGTCCAGGTGGCTATCCAGGGTCCAGGGAGGAGGGTGGGGGGCTGTCCGGGGGGCTATTCGGGGTCCATGAAGGAGGGTGGGGAGGCTGTCTGGGGGCTGTCCGGGTTCCAGGGAGGAGGGTGGGGGGGGGGGGGGGGGCTGTCCGGGGGCTGTCCAGGGTCCAAGAAGGAGGGTGGGGGGGGGGGGATTCCCGGGGTTCAGGGAGGAGGTTACAGGGGCTGTCCGGGATCTTGGGATGAGGGTGGGGGGGGGGGGGCTGTCTGGGGTCCAGGGAGGAGGGTGGGGGCGGTCCGAGGGGCTGTCCGTGGTCCAAGAAGGAGAGTGGGGAGGCTGTCCGGGGTCTAGGGAGGAGGGTAGGGGGGGGGGGCTGTCCGGGGTCCAGGGAGAAGGGTGGGGGGATTTCCGATGTTCAGGGAGGAGGGTGGGGGGGGGGGGGGTTGTCCGGGGGGCTGTTCGGGGGGGGGGGGGGGGTTATCCTGGGTTCATGAGATGGTATTTACATATTTTTAAAGCAAATTATTTCAAGGTTAAAAAATATTTTCATTATATCAACTTTTAATCAGACCACCAATTTTCTAAATTCCACTAAAAAATTACAATTTCATTAAAATAGGGTGATTTCACAGCAAATAATCATATCAAGTTTTATTATTTATAGATAAAAAAATAAAGATTATGTGACCTACCTAGTCACACATATATTTAGGCACAAAAAATCAATAAACATCAAAGGTCAGTAATATCAGTCAAAAATGTAACGGATCAATCTGTCCCTCATCACCCTCACTACGATCACCATCATCTTCACCCTCACCCTCGTCCTCATCTTTGTCCCCATCATCATCCCCACCATCCTCCTCACCCTCGTACTCAGCCTCGGCCTCCTCATCATCCTCCTCCTTCGCCTCGACCTCCTCCTCACCCTCATCCTCCTCCGCCTTAGCCTCCTCCTTGCCATCATCTCGAACACCACTAGAACTTCCACCTGGCGCACCATATATAGAATGCATCGATGAAATTTATTCATCACAAGCAGTTCTGGTCTTTGGTGGAAGTGTTGGATGTAAAGCTTCCATCAGTTTCATAAATGCTATGTTTTCCATAACAGATTGTTCTGCCATCTCTGTGGCCCTTTTTTTAGCCTGTTTTGCTTATGCCTTAACCTGCTACAACTTGGTGACACTACAACTCATACCTGAGGAGGGCCAATACCTCGCCATAACTATACTCTTCCCAGGTCGGCAGCGTACTCTACCAGGGTGCTCATCTCCAAACACCTGATGTAAGTGACCGTTTGGCCCAAAATTGTCAGGTTCCTGGGCATCAAGGGCCTCTAAAGTAGCATGTTACAAATATAAATAGATTATTAAGTTACAAAATTAAGATTAAAATTTTAAATCTACAAAGTAAAACTTAAAATCTGCTGCTGAGTCAGTTCATTAACAGCACTTCCACCTTTCTTCTTTCTACTCGAGAAAAACAGTTTTTCTCGAGGCACACGTCCTTTTATATTCAATTTATTCCTCTACAATGACATTGAATGTAGAAACCATAATTAAAAATAGTATACAAAAAAATATTAATTTCATAACTAAAATTATATAACAACTTTAGAAATCGAATAAATCATGGAGGAAGCAACAGAAAGTGCAAGTCATAAAGAAAGATTATAAACTGTCATACCTGCTGTCTCTCATGATCTGGCATCATAGTACATCCCAATGTGTGGACATATTTCTTAGAATCAATGTTTGTTTTATTTATTCCAAATTCATCCTAATTAAAATTCAATAATTAGTATTAACAAAAAACATGAAAATTTTCATTTAAATACCTCTAATTTGATTAATACCGTAAATTGGATAATCGTCCAATGAGCAATCATCTGTCGGGACTATTCTAACAAACAATCATCCATGACAGGGACCACCTCTAACTCTGTTCCCACTCTAGCATGCTAGCCAATGTACAACTCACGCTTATAATCTCTCCAAAGCTCGCCTAAATCCTTTAGACGTGCTGACCGTGCACCCTCACCATCGGGGAAATTAAACCGCAGCTGACACCAAAATATTAATTCATATAATTAAAAAAAATAATGTATTTCATTAAATAAAACAAAATTTTGTACCCATATCTCTACCCAGGATTTATCCTTTACTTCATTTGGAAGCTGTCTCCATGAGAGCAAGCTGAAAGGAATGATGTCGAAGTATTTGGAAAGTGTCGCAAAAAAACTCCAACATTGTTGCCCTGATTTCTCAATCATATGACTATCTTCATTGTAGTCCACCATCAACTACGTGTGGTGGTTCCACACCGCACACATGTGTGTACGCCCCCACCCCCGCCTCCTATCAGTAGATGTATCTGTTATGAAAGAAAACCAAATATTTTATCAATACATTTTATAATGAAAATAAATAATGGTGTAACAATTTGTTAGGGTTGTATAAGTATACCTATGGTAGTCTGATCAATGGGCACTGTTAGATCTGCAGAAACTGAAGGAACACCCTGTACAGATGGAGTGGGTCCCAATTTATGCTCCGCAGGGACAGACTCTGGTGGAGTAGGAGTCAAAGAAGATGGAATATAAAATCCCAGAGAGATCAAAGTAGTAATAAAAGAAGATGATAGGGATGGCTGGACAAATGCTGGATTGGGAGTGGGAATCATCATCGAATATAGTACAAATGGGTGAGGAGGGTCATATGTAAAGGGTGGTGAAAACATGGGAGGTCTAAATATCCTGTGTGTCCCTAATGGCACACCGAAATCAGAATGTGGGTGGATGGTATGTCAGTGGGAGGGGCAGGGTCTAATCGGGTATGCCGACCAGATCGTCTAGCTCCCGTACCACCCCCATCGTACGAACACCCCAAGTACTGGGACCACTACTAGGATGATCATCAAATAACTATCGCCTAATAGATGGATCCTGAAAAAATGTTTAAAAACAATTAATCACATGACATTATATATAATTTAAATAAATATATTTGAAATAAAATACTCATTGCAGTCATTAGTAGTGGAATTATCAGCTCAGTCATGCGACGATTGTTGTCCATAATCTGTTTTCATCGCCTCTCTTCAATTGGTTTAATTTCCTGCATTTGAAAACAAATAATGAAGTAAATAGAAAAGGATAACTAATGTGTAACTCAAAAAACAAAATAAATGAGAGGGAATAGGGGGATTCATGGATAATTTAACTAACCATTGTTTTAGGTGAGCTTGAACAAATATATAATGATGTCAATAAATCATACAAGATGTAATAAAGAAATTTAATTTTTAGTAGGATGATTATTTACTAAGTGCCATCAGTCTATTAAAATCATGTAACATTGATTCTACTAGATTTATAATTGGAAAATCAATTGTCAAAATAAAGGAAAAATTTAATTTCTTTAGCTTAGGTAGATGATGCAGGTTTCAATACATGTTTTATAGAAGAATACAAACCATCATTTCCATTAGCTTGTAAAATGTTAAAGAAAGGTCTTAGAGTCATAAAAATTTTATACAAATCATAGTTTAAGCATTGAAATGTTCACCATGTTATAAATTTTGGTTTCGTAGGTTTAAATACAGTTCAATTCCAAATTATAAAATGCAATTCAAATAAAAATTTCAACCAATAAACATTGAAAATTCACATAACGGTCAAGTAGGATACAACATATTTGTAATCAATATTAAATCAATTTGAATAGAACCAAACTTAACAACCCAACTCGAGGTAAACCAAAAGAATTGAGAACATGAATGAATGATTTTATATATTTCTCACCACAACTTCAGGTTCACAGTCAACTCTAACAATTGAGTTATTAGAGTCATCAAAAGAAATAAATGGATTGGTTCCAATGGCAGTAGGGATGGTGTCAATTCTTTCACCACCATCATAAAAAATTTGTCTTGTAATTACTTCAACTATGACACAAAATTCAGGTCGAAGTTGGTCTTTTACATAAAAAACTTGTTTAGCCATTGATGCCAATATATATGGTTCTTTGGTAGCAAGAGTGAGAGTCATATTAATTACTATAAATCCACAATCATCAATAAATGTGACCTGTCTCATCATCGAATCAAACCAATGGAATTTCATCATCGTGACTCGGCCTTGAGAGGAATAATCCAACATTATTATTTTTTCAACGACTCCATAATAACCCAAATTTTCAAATCACGGTCTACTATCTGATGCACTAGCATAAAAAGATGTTGTGGAAGTAACCATAAAACCATCATGTTGTGTTCTCATGATCGTTTCTCGTTCAGTGACAATAAATTTGTACCCATTGATAACAATTGATTTACAGTCATGAACCACGGTATTAGGACCAAAAGCCAAAGCTCTTATTTCCTCAGAGACAGAGTCAGCATTCAAAATCAATACCTAAAATATAAATGAATATTAAAATTAATTAAATATAGATTTAATTATTTTAAATAGTAATATTTTTACCTTTAATTTTAACCAAGCAGAAAACTCTTTGCTATGCAAAGTCTCCCTCCTTCTCAAAGATAAAGAATTATGCTTTCTATTTATCATTGTTTTATGTTCCCTGTAGATAAAAAATATGAATAGTTTAACAGATATATATGTAAGATATAAATATTCAATTTAGTTACTTGATGTAGTCATCGAACAAATCCTAGTTGAACAAAACTGTGCGATGTTCCATATCTTGGTCTTTAATGGTCAACATCTTCAATGTATATGATCTAGGAATTCCTCTTGTTTGAGGAAGTGATGGAAAACTGGGTTCAATTTTCTCATATTGTTCTTCTTTATTTCTTATTGCTCTGTTCATTCTTATAGTAAGATCAGACAAATATATTTAGTAGAAATCCATACATTCTTGATCCAAGTAACCGTTCACGATAGAACCTTCGGGATGATTCCTGTTTCGGACATAAGACTTTAATGTGTGCATATTTCTTTCAGTTGGATAAATCCAATGAAAATAAACAGGTCCTTTGAGAATTATTTCAGTGGGAATATGGACAGTCATATGCAGCATGCATGTGAAATATGATGGAGGAAATATTTTCTCCAACTCACACAAAATTAATGGGGCATCTGTCAAATTTTTTTGCAATAAAGACTTGGACAAATTCTTAGCACAATGATTTCTAAAAAAATGGCACAACTGAATAACAACGACCCTTAAATTATTGGACAAAATATGATGGATTTTTATTGGAATCAACTCATGCAGAAGAACGTGATAATCAAGAGTCTTCAAAGATTTTAGCTTTAACTCTCTTCTATTGACCCGTTTAGATATGTTGCTTGAATAGCCATCAGGAACTCTAATAGTCTCTAATAATTTCAGAAATTGTTTTTTTTTCTGTAGGTGTCATTACATAAGAAGCACATGGAACTTTCCATTTATTTTCACTGATATGCACAAGATTCAATTCTGGTCTGATGCCCCAATACACCAAGTCACACAGAGACCATAAACCATATTTTTTTTCTTTCCCTTAACATTTAGAAGTATCGAAAGAAACATTTCACATAAATTATTTTTAATGTGCATTACGTCTAAGCAATGACGTTACAAATTGGTTGACCAATAAGGCAAATTAATAAATATACTCCTCTTCCTCCAATTGTAACAGGTTTCAGTGGAAACATTCTTTCTCTTTCCATATTTCATTTGACCCTTACTGAATAAAAAACTAAAATATTTAAATTAATTAAGCACATTAGTTCCAGACATACAATAAGGTGGATCATTAGTCTCTATGGTATTATCAAATCTTTGACAATTATTTCTATATGGATGGTCCATCGGCCAGAATCATCGATGTCCCATAAAACTGAAACTACAATGATGTTTCAGTCTTCTGGATCGTGTATTCTTAATACAAATAGGACATGACAGTTTTCCCTTCGTGCTCCATACATACATCTTTTCATGAGCCAGAACATCATTGATCGTCCACATAAGCATAGTACATATCTGAAATATGTCTTTTGAATATGCATCGTATGTGCACACACCCACATCCCAAAGAAGTTTTAACTCTTTTATTAAAGGTTGCATGTATATGTCAATATCCTTGCCGGGATCAGAAGGGCCAGATATGAGTATACTCATAAAAGTGAAATGTTTTTTCATACACAACAATGGAGGAAGATTATAAATGTGTATAAAAACTGGCCATGTGCTGTGCGAAGTAAGCATCTACCCAAACAGATTAAAGCCATCGCATGAAAGACCCAGCCTCACATTACGCACGCCAGCTACAAAATCAGGATATCGAGCATCAAATCTCTACCATGAAAATCCATCGACAGGTTTAACCAACACATCATTAGTCTTCTTTATATCGGTATCATGACATCTAATTTTAATTGATATTTCATCAGACATAAAAAGATTCTGGAGTCTGGGGATCAATGGAAAGTTCCACATTACTTTCTATGGCACACGAGATGGTGTTCCATCAGATTTTGACTTCCAGTGGGATGTGCCACATTTTATACAATCATTTTGTTCAGCGGTTTCCTCCCAAAATAAACTGCAATCTTTCGGGCAAGCATGAATTTTGTTTCTTGAAAATCCAAGTTCCTCAACTAAATTCCATGACATATAGTGGTTTTAGGGAATATTTGCATCATCTGGATGTAAATCCTTCAAGAAGGTAATAATTTAATCGATTTCAGTACTAGAAATCCCATACATAGTTTTCCCATGAAACAATCGGATTAAAACTTCCAGCTTTTTCATTTTATCACACTGTTGATATACTGAAGTCGTGGAAGCATCATTCAATTTTTTTCACCCTAACAATATCATCATTTTCATTAGATGAATCATCTGTCCTCACATTGGAGTCTTCTTGAGTAGAAATACTTTCTTTTTCATGATGACGAATAAACAAAAACCGGTCATCTAACAAATTCTCTAATCCAGTCCTTTCATTTCGATCATCAGCAATTTGAGATTTTATTTTCTCCCCATTGTGATGAAACACATAGTAGTTTTCTTGAAAACCATAATTGGTTATGTGGTATCTGAATTCTTCATGGCTCAACCAAGGTTTACCAACACAATTGGAACATGGTAAGTGTATGCGACCACTATCTGAAGCATTGTGAAATGAAAAATCTAAAAAGCTCTCCAAATTGTTTTGAAAATCGCTTGAGATCCGATCAGTTTCATACATACAACTTCTATCCATTATGTAAAAATAATTTTTATAAGAAATTTTGTCATAATCAATTCAATAAGATTGAAGTTTAATCGAAAATATATTTAAGTAAACGATAAAGGAAGGAGTTTCTAGCTGATGTAGTGAACTATTAAAATAATGTAAAGATATACTAATTCAGTTATGTGTGGCTAAATTTGAGGTGAGATGTGTTTTGTAATTTCTTCATTTATCAGATACAAGAAGACACCATAGACCTGATAGAACATTGTTCAAGATATTAAAAAGTGAAGGATTTTCATGAAAGATGCAGAATGTGTAAAGAGAGTTTTTTAAATAATTTATTGATGTAAAAAAATGGAAATATTGTGAAAAGTTAGTACATTTCAGAACACCCAAACTAAAGTCCACAGAAATTACCATATCATCCCTCTAAAAAAAAGAAAACCACCTACCCCACTACCCCAATCGTCCCCAATCCCTTCACATGGATCATCCTTATATCCATTACCCACCTCGAGAAAATATGACTAAACAAACCATTTACCATCTTTGAGTGGGGATACATCTCACCAGCAACTCCATTAGTCGATATGATTCACTAACTACATAAAAGGAGTGGCTATGAAGACTTCAAATAAAGTTGATTCATATAATCATGACACTTGAATTTTAAAACAAAAATTGAAAACAAATCAAACTACACTTATTGGGTATGTCATGCCACACAAGTCACCACTTGGTTTAGGTCAAATCAAAATAGAAACAAAGAATAATAGATGAAAAACATTAAAACTAAGTTAAGCCTTACATATTTAGAGTGTAGAACTAATAAATTGATTGACTTCAGATGGATTTATAGGGAGTAAGGGGTTCCCAGTGTATGTAAAGAGAGAGGTCTCTAGTTTAGAATCCAAGGGGGACTTCCCCAAGGCTTACTAAATCACAATCACTATGAATCCAAGGTAGATTTCCCCAAGGTATTATAAACCAAATCATCATGAATCCAAGGGGGTTTCCAAATTGAATTAAAAGATATGTTTTTAACATGAATCCTTGGTTGGTTTCTTAAAGGAATTCCAAATCATTAATCAAATAACAAGTACTCAAAAATTAAATTAAAATTTATTTATATTCATTTTCAATAGGTCTCATATAAGAGGCACATGCCTCGTGTCCCATTATGTGTTATAGGCATCCCAAATTATTCACTCATGTTCAATAACTCATTCTTGGAACCCCTATGGTCATACCTTTCATTACCCAATTAGTTCTCCAAGTCAAGCTCACCCCATGGGTGGATAAAGTTTAGGATTTTAAACTAATAGGTTGTTTATGGATCGTAAAGAGTTTTAATTTCATAAATTATAGACAAAAACATTTATTTTTAAATTTGAGATTAATAATAAAGTATGTCAATGATACTACACATCATAAAGAATAAAAAACAGTGATGCTTTTAAGAGATAGTTTATAAACCATCTTCTATATACTCACAGACATCTACCAATTAATTATTAGTCATTGATTCAATATCAAATAGTGTGAATCATAAAGTTTTACAAAATCCATAGAAATAGGGAATAATAACGTGATCTTTATAGATAGTGAAATAAAAGGAGAAAGGTTGAGAATAGAAGGATATCCGCTCATAGTTGGGATAAACAACACTAGAAATGGATAAGATACTTCAACTCACCATGTTAGGTCATAGAGTTTGGTAGACCACACACAAACCATGTCAATTACCTCAATGAGGGATTCTATGTCAGTATTTGGGAAGTGGTTAAAGGAGTATAACCTAGATGGGGGAGTTGTAGCTGATCAGATGGAAGACCTCGGGTTAGGGTTCACCTACATGGGGGCTTCTGGAAATCGGGGCAAATGTCTGGCTTATGTGTAATCAGGGGCCGGGGTACTATATTTGGGGGGGGGGAATTTCCCAATGGTTTTTAAAAACTGTTGGTAAAGGGAGAAAAATTTGTATATTTCCCAACGGTTTCTTCAAACCATTGGTAAATACTTCACTTACTCAACCTTTACCAACATTTTGAATAAACTATTGGTAAAGGACCCTTATACCAATAGTTCTATTGAACCATTGGTATAAAAGTGTTGGGAAAACCCAGAAATCTAATAGTGATTTTGGGATGAATTTGGAGAAGGGATAATGTTGGGATTGAAAATTGTGAAGGATACTATAAAAAAGATATAAGTGATTCAGAAACACATCAAGGTTACTCAAATATGACAAAAACGTTATGCTAACAATTGAAGGAAGGATATAGAATTTCATGTTCGAGATCAGGTTTTTCATAAGATATCACTGTGGAAAGGGGTTATGATATTTGGAAAGAATTTGAAATTAAGTCTAGGGTACATTGGACTATTTGATATTCTAGAGCACATTGGAACGGTTTCTTATTAATTAGAACTACCTAAAAATATTTAAAATGTTTATAATGTATTCCATGTTTCTCTATTGAGAAATTATATGTATTAACCAATACATATACTTGATATTAATGGTATAAAATCATAACCTAACCTACCTTATGAAAAGGCACCAATTCAGATTCTTGAAAAAATGGAAAAATTGTTGAGGAGTATGGAAATATGACTTGTGAAATTTCTATGGATAAAACAAATGTTTAAAGAAGCTACTTGGGAACCTAAAGAAGTGATGAAGGAAAAATATCCCCATTTTTTTTGTAGTACGACATGAATTTCTAGTATGAAATATCTTAAGAGTGGGGGGATTTGATAACCTAAAAATTTATTTTATGGTTATAAAAGAATTTTTTTTTCATAATGGTTACCTTATTAATTTTTACAATAGAAGTATATAAAAATAATATTAAAAAAAATAATATTACATTCCAAGAAATAATACAAATTACTATGGATTATACTAGTACAGGGATATAAAAACTAAAGAATAAAAGTTAGGAATATGATAGACAATATAAATTTAATTATAAAAACCTTTTGGAATGAAGCAGTAAATATTTATATTTAGTGGTATATATATAGGATTTAATTAGAAATGTGACTGTTAAGATATTATTGTTACATTAATATTATGAGACCAATGGTTAATATGACCATTTTTAATTTAGCCATTATAAAGTGACCATTAGGGTTTGTTTATATTAAGGGTAATGATAATAGTTAATTGAATGTAGAAGGAAGAAACGATGACCTCAAGCAGTAGAATCATGCCTTATGAAGCTTATTTATCAAAGTTAGGGAGGGAGATAGAATAATTGGGGTTTTATCTTGATTAATCCCAAGAAAAACTTCAACAAGTGAGGCTTGAAAAAAATTACCTATGATAGAAGTATTGAGTCACTCCTTGAACGAATTTATGTTTCGATAATTACAAAACAAAGTATAATTTCCAAAAAATCTCCCCCTTTTGAAATTATCAAAAAGATAAAGTTATAGTAGAATAATTCTCTCTTTGAAAGTAAAAATTAAAATATTAATTCCATTTAAATAAAATCATTCATGAAAAACAAATTTTATTTCGTAACATTCTTAAAAATTCATATTTCAAAACATATATCAAGGATCCACCAAAAAACCTTCCATTTTTAAAACATGTATCAAGAATCCACTGCTAAATGAGAAGAATTTCAAAATATGTCTATAAAAATTAATGGGAAACCATTAATAAAAAACATTTTATGCTAACTAAATGTTTAGCCAGTTGGTTAAAATTATCTAGTATGTGAGAGAGGTGGAGAGTGGAGGAGGATCATTTAAATCTGAACCATTATAACAATCCCTTGTGTTCTTTATCTTTTATTTTCCACTACATTAACATTATAACTCTAATACAATTCTTAAATTTATTAATCCATTTTTAAAAGGCCAATTCACCCCCTCTTGGCTATTTTACCATATTAACTATGGACCAAAAATTGGAATCATAGGAGGACCCCTACCTCTACCTATATATATATTATTGGTGCTAACCATTTCTTGAATTGACCGTCAAGGGGAAAATATCTAGTTTAAGATGGTAGAAACACATTTGAATGATGGATAGAAAGCTTAAAAAACCACATAATTTTGATGGTACTGATTATAGATATTGTAATTATTAGATGGAACCTTTCTTGAAGAAATATATCATTGTTCATTGGATGATTATAGAAAATCCATAAAAGTTACCTAAAGTGAACCTAGATATTTGGTTGGAAATGATGTAGTAAAGTATGTTCTGAATTACAAGGTGATGAATATATTATACTATGTAATAAATAGGAATGTTTATAGTCATGTTTCATTATGTAAAACTGCTCATGACATTTGGAAATTTTTTCAAGTTGCACATCTTGGTTTCGATAAACTTATTAGAACTAAGTTAGGTATGTTGAGAGTTGTATATCAAGAATTTAAAATGGATGAATATGAAACTGTAAATCAAATGTTCTATAGATTCACTAGTATTGTAAATGGTATGAGTTATTTGGGAGAAACTCTTCAAAATCCTATTCTTGTTGAAAAATTTCTTAGAGAACTTCCAAAAAAATGGAATGCTAAAAAGGTAGTTATAGGTGAAAGTAATAATTTCAAGGAATATACTATTAACGATCTTATCAGATCGTTATTAAAATATCAGTTAGAAATAAAAAATATTTATAAAGAATATAATTTAAATAAGAAGGGAACTAAATTTAAATCAAATGTATCTACTTACTCTTATGATTCTGAGTTATAGAGTAGTGACAAAAATGATACAACCTATGTTTTAAAAGGTAGATATAAAAATAAGAAAGGATACTCAAGGAGATCTCGGAAACACTATCTCAAGGTTGATCTCAAGGATAAGAATAAAGGTGATTTCACACCTAATTAATCTGAATATGTAATTTTTTATGAGTGTAGGAAAAGGGGGAAAATAAAGCCCGATCACCCAAGAATAAAGAAAGACAAGAATAAGAGGAAAAAATATAAGAAATAAAATAAGGAAATTGATTTCAGATGAAGTTGTACAAAGGATTCAAGTACTTTTCGAGAATATGGTTCTGAAAAATATATTGAAAACTTGTGTTTAATGGATTCTTCAAATCAAGTTAATGATTTTACTTATTATTCATATTCTGCATATAAATATAAAAAACCCAATGTTATGTAATTTCTTAAATAAGCTGATAGACTTAAACATAAATTTGAGAAATTCATTGGTTTATACAATAATCTTAAAATACAACTTAAGGATTTTTAAGGAAAATGAAAATATGAAGAAATCTATCGAGGATAATAAAAATTATTCTCATATAAAACCGGAAAATACTCAAGAAGATATAAAAAATGAACTTTTTGAAAATGATAAATTAAAAATAGAGGTTGATTTCATATCAAAATCTCAATAATTTGAAATAAGAAAGTTTGATACCATTTTAAAGGTAAATTAACTACTCAAAAATGATATTGAAAGTTTAAAATAAAATCTATCCATTAATATTAAAGCTAGATAAAAATTTGATAAAATAACAAGTTTTAATAAAATGAACAAAAGGAAAAGTAATCTTGATTATGATAACAATTTACCTAAAATGTAAAATACATTCTTTGTTAGAATATCTAATTGAAGTACATCAACTAACACTTATTTTATATTTCATATGAAAGTTCATTATTCTATTGAGTGTTCCTTGAGATTTAAAAAATTTCTCAGACATGCTAAGTATTTAATTTCTAAATATTTATATTCTATATTTCCTATAAAAAATGTTTGAAATATATTTGGGTCCCCAAAAATCCATATTCTAATCCCATCAAACCCAAATTTTCATAGATACCAAAGTTTTATTAAATATTTTTTTAGGAAATATGTATTGGGAACATAAAAAAAAATATTTCAAACATTGAAAATGGATGATCAAGACACATGACTGGTTATATTTAAAATTTTCTATTATTTAATCAATGTGATGGAGTTAATTTTACATTTGGTCATAATTCAAAAGGAAAGGTACAAGGTATTGGTGAGGTTGGTATTTAAAATTCTATTATTATTTATAAAGTATTATTTATTAAGTTTTTGTAACATAATTTAATAATCATTTCAAAGGTATGTGATGATGAGATGTTTGTTAAATTTCAAAATGAGAAATGTATTGTTTTTAAGGATAAATCTGTTTTGTTTTATTCAAACAGAAAAGATAATATTTATTCAATTAATTTTTATGAATTAAATTATCAAAATGTTAAATGTTTATATGTTTTAAAATATGATAATATTTTGTGTCATAGGAGGTTGGGACATGTTAATTTTAGGTTGATGTGCCAGCTATATAAGAACGAAATTGTTCTTTAGCTACCAAAACTGAAAGCGGACAACACCTTTGTTTGTGATTCATGTTTCAAAGGTAAACAACAAAAAGGTAGTTTCAAATTAGATAAAGATGTACAAAATATAATACCTCTTGAGCACATTCATTTATATTTATTTGATCTAATTAAACCTAATAGTTTTGGAGGTAAAAGATATTGTCTTTTTATTATAGATGATTTTACAAGATACACATGGGTTTACTTTATTACTCTTAAATCTTAAACTTTATCTAAATTTATCATTTTTTTAAAATTATTTCAAAATGATAAAGGTCACTTAATTAAGTAAATTAGAAGTGATAATGGTGGAGAATTATAGAATCTAGAATTTATCTAATTTTTTTGAGGAAAATAGGTATTTTTCACAATTTTTCAGCCCCTAGTACACCACAATAAAATAGTGTAATAGATAGGAAAAATAGAACACTGCAAGAAATGGGTAGAACCATGATAAATGAGTTTAATTTACCAAAATATTTCTAGAAAAAATCTATGAATACTTCTTTCTCAGTTACTAAAATATTTAATTTAAAACATTTTTTGAAAAAGACACCATATGAACTTTGGAAGGGAAGAAAACCTAAAATTAGTTATTTTAGAGTCTTTGGATGTAAAGTTTTTATTCTTAATACTAAATATACTTTAGATAAATTTGATACTAAGTATGAAGAAGTAATTTTCTTAGGATATTAATATAATAGTAAGGAATATATAGTATACAATAAAAGAACCATGATTTTTGAAGAATTTATTCATGCAAAGTTTTATGAAAATACATTGAATAAAAGAGATGATGATATCGAAAAACTTGAGGAATAATTTTGGGAATTTAATTTTGAATAAGAAGGACCTCAAGAAAAATATGAACATATTAAGGGGGAGAATATTTCTTCTTAATATTAACCTATTCAGGAAAAATCATGGAAGACTTATATAGATCATCCCATAGATAATGTTATTGGTATTGTTGAGTGAAAAGTTTAAACTAGATAATCTGTTATGAATTTTTATGATTATAATGATTTTATTTATGATTTTTATTGAATAATTTTGATAAATATTTAGATGATTCTAATTGTATATTTTTAATGCCATATGAATTAAATAAATTTAATAGGAATAGTGCATGAACTTTATTTATTCTATGAGAATATTCTCATGTAATTAAAACTAAGTGGTTTTTTAGAAATATGCTTGATGAATTTGGAAATATAATTAGAAATAAAGATAGATAAGTAGCGTAAGGATATTCTTAATAATAGGGTATTTATTTTAAATAATCCTTTCCTCATATTTTTAGGTTAGAATTAATTAGTATATTATTGGCATATAATGATTTTCTTGGTTTCAAATTATTTCAAATGGATGTAAAAAATGATTTTCTAAATAGCTGTATTTCTAAAGAAGTTTATGTTAGGAAACCCCATGGTTTTGAAAATTAAAATCATCTTGATCATGTTTTAAAACTATATAAGGATTTATATGGTTTGAAACAATCTCCTTGAGATTGGTATGAAAGGATCACTAGTTTTGTTCTGAGAAACAATTTTGAGAAAGGAAAGGTTGATCCTACTTTTTTTATTAAGAAATGTTCTAATGATATTTTGATTATACAAATATATTTTGATGATATCATATTTTTATATTTAAATTAAAATATTTTCAATGAATTTTCAAAATTGACAACCACTGAATTTGATTTGATTATGATGGAGAAATTGAAATTCTTCACCGGTTTACAATTTTTTCAAAGAAATGATAGTATTTTTATAAATCAATACAAATATTCTAAATAATTAGTTAAGTGATTTGGTTTAGAATCTTCTAAAAGTTTGAATACTCCCATGAGTACTAGTTTCAAGTTAGATTTGGATAAATCTATAAAATATGTTGATCTTAAAACCTATAAAGTAATGATTGAAATTTTTTTATATTTAACTACTTCAAGGCCTGATTTAATGTTTTCAGTTTTTATGTGTACTAGATATCAAAGTGATCATAAAGAAATTCACATTAAATATGTTAAAAGGATTATTATATATGTTAAAGGTTATTTGAATCTAGGTTTATTTTATCATACTTGAACTAAATTTTATTTGACAAGTTAGTCTAATTCTGATTTTAGTGGATGTAAGATAGATAGAAAGATCACTTTGGGTATGTTATATTTACTTGGTAAATATTTTGTTTCATGGGATTCAAAGAAAAAAAATTCTATTGTTATTTCAACTACCAAATCTGAATATATAGCTGCTACAACATGTTGTGCTCAATCTTTATGGATTAAGAAAACACTTTCTGATATTAGTTTTTATTTTGGTACGATTCCTATTTTTTGCAATATTAATTATACTATTTATATTTAAAAAA
Source organism: Viscum album (assembly GCA_963277665.1). Taxonomy (NCBI): domain Eukaryota; kingdom Viridiplantae; phylum Streptophyta; class Magnoliopsida; order Santalales; family Viscaceae; genus Viscum; species Viscum album. The sequence goes on from OY728140.1 coordinate 74,206,803, forward strand.
ATCTCTTATAACACACTTGGACTAATCACATTGATTTTAAATTTCATTTTCTTAGAGATCATGTTCAAAAAGAAAATATAAGTCTGGAATTTATTTCTATTGAAAAACAACTTGCTGATATTTTTACTAAGCCTATAGAACTTACTAAGTTTTAGAAAATAAAGTTTGAACTTTGTATGATGGAGATTTGAATTTACATGGAATGAATTTAGGGGTAGTTTAAGTGCGTTTATGTGATGAAATTTTGAGATTTATTTGAAATATGTGGAATCTAGAATCAATTTGTTAGATTAATTTTACTTATTTTCTGTATATATTTGGGAATTATATTACTTTTTTGAGACTTCTCATACGTAATAAATAATTTTAACTTACTATCTAAACATTTAGTTAGTATAAAAGGTTTTTTATAAAGGGTTTCTCATTAATTTTTACAAACAACTTTTGAAATTCGGCTCATTGAACATTGGATTCTTGATACATGTTTTGAAAATGGAAGGTTTTTTGGTGGATCCTTGATATATGTTTCGAATTATTAATGTTTAATAATGTTATGGAATAAAATATGTTTTTCAAGTATGTTTTTATTTAAAATGAATTAATATTTTATGTTTTACTTTAAAAGAGATAATTATTCTACTACAACTTTATCTTTTTGATAATTTCAAAAAGGGGGAGATGTTTTTGAAATTATAAATTTTTTAAATTATCAAGAATGGAAATAATGTTGAATGGATCCTTGAAACACTTTATGTTTTGATGATTATAAATATTTATATGTTTTTCCTTTAAAATTATTAATAATTTGAATTATGTAGAGTGTTATTAATCATGGTCATATCATAATATTTATTTTCTTAATTTTTTTAGTTTTTTAGTTTTTATAGTTAATAACATGTAATACAAGTTTCATGAAGTGTTAATAGCTAAATAAGTCATTTGAGACCTTATAATATCATTTTACTTATTCTGGAACTAAAATTTAGAAAAGTTTGGAAATATTTTTTTTGGAAAAGTTTGGAAACTACCATGGGAGTCAACTGACTGTGTCACGTAACTGTGTCAACCTACCTATTGGGGGATTAAATTGACCATGTCAACCTACCACATGAACAAAATGTATTGACTGTGGAACCTACTATGGGAGTCAAATGGACATGTTAACCTACCACATGAACAAAATGTACTGACCGTTAAACCTATCATGGGGGTAAACTGACCATTTCACCTAAAAATTTAACCTTACCATATCAACCTACTGCATAGACAAAATATACTGACTGTAGAACCTACTCTGGGGGTCAACTGACTGTTTCACATAATCGTGTCAACCTACAAAGTGGAACCTATCGTGAGTGAATTTATCTTCAGTTTTTTGACTATAACTTGGGATAAATAAATCAAACTTAAATGATTATTATTTCATTTGAAATATAAAAAAGTATAAATTTAATTTTAATAAATAAACCCCTAAATATATCTCTATAATTAGAAAAAATATATTGAACTCACTACATGTTTTCATTTATAATTCTACAGTTTTCTAGAATAATTATCCTACTATATTTTGATGATATATTGACCTGTAGAAGTATGATTAAGATGATTCTTGATTATATGGAAAGATAATTAAATTTCCTAAATGTAATTCAAATAGAGATAAATATGATTCTACTTTCTTGAAGGTATTTTTTAAGTATGAAACATTATAAGTTAATTTTTCTATAAATTTACAGAATCACTTATGTGAAATAAGGTTTGTGAATTTTATTATATAGATTCTACTATATAGATTCAACTATGTAAATAAACTACATAAATATCCTACTTGAAACCCATATGTGTATTTAACTACATTGATTTGTGATTTTCTACAGGATATTGTAAAACTTGTAAATATGCTCTGTTTTACGTAACATTTCACTTTTCAATTTGTTGCATATTTATTATGAATATAATTAATGTTTTATTAATTATTTAAAATCCATGTGAAGATATTTTGTTTTTTTATTAAATTCTTGTCACATGGGTTGAAGTTTAAGGTTGATTTCTTGGGAAAACGTGAGTTCCACATTAAATGTTATTCAAATGTGAATAGTTTGTCTCACATACTTTATGAGAGTTTCCCAATAGAATTTAATGTTGATTATAATTATTCATTAGTACTATATTAATTATAATAACATATTATCACTGCACAACATGAATTTAATTTTAAATATAATCAAAGTAACCCACGTGAGTATGCTTTGCATGCACATTTAATAAAGAAATTGCATGATGTATTGGGAAAGATGAACTACAACAGTCTTCTATTATTGAATATTTTTTGAATAGATGAACTTGATATATGTATTTTGATAGATCTAGATCAATAATAATAGTTAGAGTATATTTTTTAACTATACAAGTACTGAATTGTTTTTTGATCACCTACGACTCTCAACTGGACTTTAACTGTTTAATCCTTTGCTACTGAAGAGTTCACTACTGCCTCAACACTCAAACAGTGAATCTATTCATATAGTTATTTAAATATACTTATTCCTATCATATTTCTATATTCATAATTTTAATGGGTTATACTACCCATTAAAATTTGGTATTTTGGGTTGTGACTCCCAATCAAAAGTCATGCATTGGGTTGTGCCTTCAGGGGAAAAAGATAGGATATTCAGATTGTGCCTCCATATAGAAAAAAGGTACATTTGTTTTGAGTTTAAGACTCCAGGGGGAAAAGGATTTGTAATCAAGTTATGAATCCATGAGAGAAAAATTCATTGTAATATTCTATTATATTGGTTATAGTGGGTGTCATCACTCTGAGTTCGTGAGAGGGGTGAAGAGTGGAGTATGATTATTTAGATCCGAACCAATATAAAAATATCTCATGTTATTTTTCTTTTATTTTACACTATATTAACATTATGATTATCATATAATCCTTAAATTAATTAATCCATTTTTAAAAGGAAAATTCACCCCTCTTGGGTATTTTTCCATCTTAACTTTGGACCAACAAGAAGTTCTAGCTAGTGGAGATCACCACTAAATCAATGTTGGCTGAACCACCACACAAAACTACCACCATATCACAAGTTGTAATAAGGGTTTATGTATCTAGGCCCTAATAGTATTAAGGTGTAATTCTTTTATAAATTAATTAATAGTTTTACTGATTCTTCATTCTTATATGGTGTTACACCCTTATATAAAATGAATATTATTAGAGAATATGATAAAATAGATTTTTATACAAAGAGACCATGATTGTATTTTTTGGATAATATATATATATGATTATCATTAAAATACATTTAAAAGAAAATAAAAAAGTTTATATAGGGTTTAAACAACATCATTTATTTATAAAATATTTTTATTCATTTATATATAGTTTTTCTAAGGGATATAAATTTAATTGTATAATAAAAACTAGTGGTTTTCAATAAATAAGTATTTTATATTTAAAATTTAAATTTATAATATTTAGAAAATCTTCCTAATAAAATGGATGATTTTTTTTAAACCAATTAATCAAAATTATCCAATGGTGATTTTTTCATAATTTTCTAAGATAATCAAATTTTTGGGTAAAATATAAAATACAATATAATATATGATAAGTATTATGAAATCATAAATATATAAAATTTATATAACACTTAATTTAAAGTCTTTATCAAAAAAATTATTTTATTAATATTATGTATTTTAATGGATTTAAATCAATTTCGAAACCTATAAATTAATTTGAAAATTCTAAAATGGAAATTAAGATTTTTAGAACCATATTTTGTGTTCAATTTACTTTTCCATGGCCAAAGTAAAATTAAAAAATAGATTTAATTTCTAATTCATTAAAATATTATAAAACATGACTTATATGTCAAAACCATGAGAAAAAATCTAGCGTAATCCAATGGTTTTACATTTTCCAAAACCTAGAATTCCAAGACCTATATTTAGAAATTATTAAAAAATTCATTTTCATTTACTATAAATGTCCACAAATCCCACCATTCCTATCCACTGCAAATAATTTATACATGAATTTATGGTCATTTTAACTTCTAAAGAGTTCCTCCAAGGTGTCTTTAATGTATTATGGTTCCATCCTCATGTTTTATGAAGAAACTCTTCAAGGTAAGAGAACTCACCTATTCTTGTTTTCCATTCAAGTACCTCTTTTGTGGTATATCTTCCAAATGTTTAATTACATTATTTTCATGCACTTTTTATTATCTCATTACTACCAAAATAATCTTTTATCAATGGGAGATCTTCATTCCCTCCCATTATTCCCTTTACTTAAACCACATTGTATACCTGTCATGCTATCAGATTTGTTTCATGAATTTTTATCTTTTACATGAAATATTCTTATATTGTGAACACTCAACCCATTTATCTATTCATGGTATTCACCTATATGTATTCACAATTCATTAATTTGGGAAATCCAAATATGAAACTTGTATTTCTTTATCATGGGTTAAAAATGATGTAATGATAATGTCTTTAAAAATTTATGAATTTAATGACTTATACATGAAACACATTCATTATTTCCTATATTTTATTAATGAAATGTTTTCTTATGATATATGTGACACGATTGTGACCCGATAGCACTGAAATTAATTGAATAAATAATTAATATCTATACATAACATGTTTTATAATACCTTGGTGATTAACCTTGATAATCATGTTTTATGAAACCTTGGTGACATGCTTATGAATGTATCATTTTTAGGTTATAGCCACATTTCCATGTTATTCTTCATAATCATTCTATTATGATATGACTCATGTTATTATGATCATGCCCTATTGTTTTGCCTTATGATCACATGATAAATATTTCCCTTGTTTATTCCCTTACTGGGATTTATGCTCACCCCTTTCTTTTGATGTGTGTCCCTAGGATATGAGATGAAGTAAAAGTAACATAGGATGAATCTATGAACAATACTTTCAAGTGGATTAGAATAAAGTTTATGTTTTTATGTATTACATTCCTAATTTACAAGAAACTAAATCTTAAAATATCCTCTATATTATTAAATGTTATATTATTTAATTAATTTTTTTATGTATTAAAAAAGTTGGACGCCATATATGCTCAGAGAAATAATGCTTGTGCTATAATCATACACTTAGTAATTCGAAGATCGAAACCATGACTGAAGTCTTATGATCATGGCTTTGTTAATTTTTATAATACTCTAAATTCATACAATATTTTGGAATCCATATGATGAATTCTTAAAGTTGGTAATGATTTATGATCAGATTGAGTTATATAATGAAACTCAAAGTCCTAATATTACCTCAAAGTTTTATATTTAACACTTGAATTTTTACATTCATAGTGAATTCATATGATCTAGTAGGAAAAGTATTATCTTAAGGACTTAACAAATTTTCAATGAACTCAAAAAATAAAATTTCTATAGATGACTTCAAACATACTTTAGATTACTCTAGGGATTCTCAAACCTCTTCAAATCATCTCAAAACATCTTCAAATTAATTTTGGATTTATTAAAATAATTCCAAACTCCTTCCATAATAGTTCTATGGTATTGCATCTTATAAAATACTCAATATTAGAGTATTATAGTGAAATCCTTCACCATCTCAGGTGAAACTCTTCTTTAATATATCCCAAGGCATCTTTATTCAACTCTGATTTACTTCAACCTTCATAAATATTATTCAATATATCCGATATAAATATAGTTTCTAGTTTTCTCAAATCCTATCATATGTTCTACTTTGGAAGTGACTATTGTTGACAGTGATTCTATAAGATTTAACACTTGTATTTGACATGAATATCAGTGCAATAATCATTAGATTTATTATCCACTACCCAGAATATTTATAGACTGATATTAATAGATAGTAGCATATTGAAATTATTTTGGGTGGATTCTTTTTTCATCACCCATGGTATCACCTTTGAATTCTCTCATATCATTGACTCAATATTTTAGAAAATAAATAAAAAAACACTACCATATACAACCTTTGGACATAACAATATCCCATTTTTGTTTGTTGTCAAAACACATATCATTTCTAATTCAACGATATTATCTCTCCCTTTTTGACAATAAATGAAAAGGGGAGAGGTATTCTCCACCTTTTGAAACCGCATGATTCATGCCTCAGTTTCTTCTCCCCATTATTTTCATCAGAAGTGTTCGGGGAGGCTTTCTCAACAAACTATTATAAATTAAAGAAACCCCAATTATCTACATTTACTATTAGATACAAACTATTGATACCACTTGTAATATATAATTCACTAATATAATGATAGAATAAAATCATCAAGAATCATTGCTCACTAATTTCCAACAATTGTAATAAATTTCAAAATAATAAAGAATTGATTATTTTAGATTGACATCACATTTGTTTTAGAAATGTTACCTCAACAAATCAACTCTAAGTCTATATAAACTAACCCTTTGTAGAAAATAAGAGTGAAAAGTAGACAACAAGTTTGTCCATATTTTCACATTTGATACCTGTTTGTAACTTTAAAAGTTTGGGGGATACATATACAAATTTTCAGTAGAGCATAAAAATATACACTCACTTGAACACACACAAATCAAAAAAATTCAAGTGAAAGTTCTTCCCCATTTTATTAGATAATCACCCTTGATAATCATAATATATAAATGGTAAAACAAGTGTTGGGAGTATTAAATCATACACAAACCTTAAAATTTTAAAGTGGATGTCCATATTTGGAGATTTAATAGAAAATATAAATATATATAAGAATTATCTCTTTTAAGAGACCCCCTAAAGGTATTTTATTTAGACTTTATAAAATTCAATTTCCATCATTAGAACACAATCAATATGATATGAAAATAAAGTGGATCACCTTATCATTTCATTTGGAGTAGTGGGGATGAGTTTGATTTTTAAACTGAAAAATTCTTTTATTATAGGTATGAATTGTCTAAACCTCTTCATTATTACTTCAAATTTTATTATCCATATCTGTTCACCTTTGAGAAATGTGGTCTTGATTCCATTCTCAACTTTCTTATTAGCTAGAGTGGACTTATTTACTTGAGTAAAGAGAACATGAGATTTATTTTATCCCATTATAATTTTTGGGAAACTCTAACTGATCTGGCCATATGGTAAGACACCATTTAGGCATATGACCAACCTTGTTCTTGGGTTTGGTATCCTTATTTGAAGTGATAGTTTTATAACTTGAGATCACCGGTGATTTTTCTTTAGATTTCATCAAATATTCTTGTTGAGGAATCTAAGTCGTACATTTGAAAACATTATGACCAACCCTCTTTCACCTTCCATGCACATATTTTTTTATCATTTTTCTTTCCCTTCTTGGGTATATTCTCCACTTCTTTAAAAGGAGTCTCTACCATTAATCCAATCCTTGAATCTATCTCTTGGAAGGATTTTCTTATTTCCTTTAACTTGATCCCATTTTATTTTAAATTCATAGCTATATTACAAAATTCTATTATGAGACCTATATTACAATAATAGAACCTTAATTTACTAGTCGGCTAAACATCCTAATCATATTTATTTGTTTCCTTCTTGTGAGAATTTATATTTACTAATTTCTCTCCCAAGACATAATCAATATCTTTATTTAACTACTTATCATCCTATTGTGGTTCTATCTTCTCATTAGTAAGTGGATGACCCTTGGAAGAATTATACCAATATTCATTATAATAGTGACCACTAATATTCCACAAATCACAAAAGTTATCAAATATATAAAATCTCTTCCTTCTGGATAGATTATTTTTCATATGTATTGTATTCTTTATTCTATAAGGTTGTCTCCTTTATACAAATTTTATTAAACTTGATTTGGGGACTTTATAATTTTTTCATAATTTCATGTTATTACAAAAAAACACTCCCTATGTCTAAACCTCTAACAGTATCAAAATATTCTAATAATTTTTTTCTTTTCACTTCAATTACAGTATATCCATCATGAAATGTCTTATAATTTTAGGCTAGAACCCAAAAATTTTGGGCTCATTTTAGGAGAAAATATTTTTGGGATATTATTACTTCTACCCTTGATGTTTTGGCGGGTTTATAATAATTTTTAATCTCCAAATTTGTACATAATGTTTATTTTGTCTTGTAATTCTAAAAGAAAAAAATTTAGTTCTAGAAAATTTATCTAAACATCAGGATACTCTGTTCTAATAACTAGAGGTGGATACTTCTCAAAATGATATAAGGATCTCTTTAAAACCATTTAGAGACTTATTAAATGTAGTATTCCCATTAGATATTCATATGGAATAATATTTCTTCTCAACATTTTGGGTAGTCTTAGTTTTGTAGAAACTAGATTTCTCAGTTTTACTTACAAATCCAAACACTTCAAACTGAGAGTATTATTTTTATCATAACTGAGTTTAGTGTTTCTTCTCATTATTCCTTAACCTTTTTATTTTTATCCTCATGTATTTTCTTTATATACAAAAGATAATTTTATAGATCTTTCACTCTTGTTTATTTATCTTCTAGCCAGGAAGATTTGACATCCATAGAGTTGTTAAGTTTCTCCAAATCATAGAACGTCTCCTTAGAAACCTTTTCAAAAAGTAATTTATCACAAATAAATATCCAATTATCCATAAATTAAATAAAAATTTTCATTGAAAAGTGTGGAATATTCTTCTTTGACTTTCATTAGATTTATGCGAGTGTTTCATTTATTCATATTATTTGCTAATTAATCCTCCATAGCATCAACCACTTCTTCTACCTACGATTTTTAATCCAAAAATTCCATGATAAAACCATATATATAGACAATAACTTCATTAATAACTTTCTTGAAATATTATCTAACATGAGAGTAGAAGTATTCAACTATTTTTATCTCTACACACTCTCTATAGATTGAACCAGTGATATCAAAGATATCTATATCAATAGATTTAATTGATAAGTACACAATAAGAAAATACATGGGACATAACTCATCTTGGTACAAGGAAAATTTTTATTTCATTTTTTAAGAAATAACAATTTTGGGTAAAATAGAAAAACCACACAAAACCATGACAACACTATAATAAGAGACAACCAAAAAACCAAAAAAAACCATACATCACTGTATAGGATTACCCAACAGATCAACTCAGTACTTCCATGATAAGTCTCTGATATTAGTATCTATGTGTGAGGTTATGAAACCATTTAACTTTATTCCAAAAAAATCAGTTAACTCTAGAAATGATTCTATGTCAAACAGAGGGAGAAAATCTTGGAATAAGACATTGAGTTGTGTGGTGTAGCACACCATCTATTCTAAGATGATATTCATTAGACATCTCCCCTGATCAAGCCTATCCCACTCCTATTCTATCTAGGAATTATCCCCAAAGTCTTTCCCTATTGATTTCTTGTAATGGACCAGACCTCCGTGTTCCATTACTTTGTAAAAAATCCAGTGTTTGGGGTGTTCTGGGAAGCAATGGTAGCTCAATTCAAGATTTTTCCAAATTTCAAGTTTTTCCATCGATGAGTCAGGAATTAGTGTGTTGAGTCGGTAGCTCAGTGTCGGTAGGTTGGAGTCGGTATCTCAGCATAAGTTACTCATGTATTTGGTGACTCAGGGTGTTGGTAGGTTAAGGTTTTAGTGACTTAGGTTGTCAATAGGTCGAGGTGTCAGTAGGTTGAGGCGTTGGTGACTCAAGACATCGGTAGGTCGAGGCGTCGGTAGGTCGGGCATCAATGAGTTGCATCGGTGACTTACTGTCAGCAAGTCACGTTTGTGGCTCAACATCGGAAGTTCATTTGTCGGTGAGTCAGGCGTCAGTGACTTGCGTTAGTGACTCACCCATCAGTGAGTCATTTTCAGTTTTTCCAGTTTCACCCCTTTGATGTTAAATGAGTTAAATGCCATATTTAATGAATTTTTGGGTATTTTCAAATGGTATTTATCTTCTAAAAATGTGAATATTCCTTTGACTCTTAAACCACGTGGTCTTGATCATGATCTAGCTTTAATGGACTTTAAAATAATTTTCCCTGTAGATTTTGGATCTGGTATTTCTAAAGCTGAAATCCTCTATTCCTTTGAAACCTTCCGATTTCTCTTGGTGTTCCTAGAACCTTTCTTCCCTAAGTAGTCACGCGATTGTGATGTAGAAGTCTATTTGGTTTTCCCATGGATTCCTCCTTCTACTCGCGCGACCCCCTGTTTTTGACGCAAGGAAGAATCATTGATCGTCTCTTGTTCTAGGTAGGGATCCCTTCATCTCTCTTAATTATGTATCATGTGGGGTGGGTGTACTCATGTACCCTTGTGAATATAGTTCGACCCATATTTAATGAAGATAATATGAAGTAATAGACAAGGGATTAGGAAGGTGAATTATAATCGCTTTGTTTTATATGCTATTATTGATCCATGTTGTGAATAGTGTTGGGCGTATGCCTTCTGAAAACCATGGATGTTGGTGGTCTTTGTTTCCACACTTATATGGATTGTGAATACTTGTTGTTGATACTTCTTGAACATTCATATGATTATGAAATTGGTTAACCATGTATATTCAGTTAAATAAATGGATTCCCTAGGGATCGAACTTGTTATGTGATGCCCCTGTTTTATCAAGTAGAATTAAAGCATGAATATTTGATAAATCTGAATAAACCTTGACTTGTTGGTGTGACTGTGTGCTGTGTGTGGTTCCGTTCATCCTTGTATCTATACTGGTAGTGTGGTGCTATGGCTGGGAGTGTGCTTGTGTTGATGGGGTAGTATGGGTAGTGTGATGGTATATCAGGCTAAGAGATTGGTTTATTGTATAATGGATGAACTTGTTATGTAGTGGAAATATATCTGGGCAGTGGGGCTATAAGAATGGGCTGTGTCATGTTCATTTTTATGGGTGTGATGGGCATGGTGTTGTTGTGCAACGGGGATGTAGAGAGTGGTAGTAATGAGGTGTGTTGGGGGTTTTTCTTGTTGAGAGGAAGGACATGGTGACATGACTTTTAATAATGATGGTGGAAATGGTTGAACGGGTGTTCAAAAGATGGGAGTGTGTAGTGGGACTGCAATATGGGTGAGTTTTGTTTTGTTGAATGTGGTGCTTCTCATGCATCGGGGCTGCTGAGGATGGTTTAGGAGGTATTATTTTGAATAAGGATGTTGTTACCTTGCATGGGCCTTTTTCTCGGAGTTTTTAGGGACCTTGTGAAGTATGTGTGGGTTATGATGTTCTTTTGGTGTGCTGTGTTTGGTAGTTTCCTAAGTAGGGATGGAATAAACAAATAAATGAAATGATAATCCATAAAAAAATTGGTTAAATGAATTGGATGGGGGTATGTATTGATTTGTAACTTGTAGTGAAGTGGATTTCATTTATCCACTTATGAAAGCGACCGTCATTCATGGTGGTACATACATGTAGGGTTGGCAGTAAGGGTAGTTTTGGTGTGGGATAGTCGTTGTTTTTAAAGAACATAGGTTGGGATGAGTGTTTAGTACCTATATATATTCATGTAGTTCCTTGTGATTTCTATATGAACCCCACCCATGTTGAGAACTATGTGCCAAGCACCCCCATTATTATGGGGGAGGGTGTCTTTCCCAACATCATGGTGGGATGATAGATGGATGGTTATTGGCTCTTCTCTACTTCCTCTTCTAGACATTTATCTCCCAAGACTCTTCAGGAAGGCTATAATGGATTGAAGTTTGTTACCAGATCTATGGTAATGGTTGTGTGAGATGTGATTTTCTTCCCAGGTGTATTTAGGATGAGGCCTAGGTGTTTATAGGCAAGATGAGTTGTGGTTGAGGCCTAGGTTTCTGCGAGCAGGAATGTGGTGTGGTTTGTGGCCTAGGTGTCTACGAGCAGGAATGTGGTGTGGTTTGTGGCCCAGGTGTGTGTGGGAAGGTTGTGACAATGGGGCTTGTGGAAGTGCATGGTAGTGTTAGGACAAAATGAATCAAAATGAACCAAAAAACTATCATTGACGCAACCATACCCTTAGAAACATTTCTCCTCTTAAAATAGTAGAAACAAATTCTTCTAATCCAGAATACAAATAAAAACAAAGTTCTTCAAACCCCAAGTCGACCATACATGCAGTAAAAATTCTAAAAAATATAGAAATATTTGACTGAAGTGAGCAACCATCACAAAAAAAAAGCCGACATAAGGTAAGGTAAAATTCTAAGGAGGAGATATCCACCACTGGAAGACCTTCCATGTGACTAGGAACCTTTGGTCCTAAGTCTATGGCTAGAATCTCTAAGCACTAAGCCTGAGCTGAAATATGAAGGTGAGAAAAAGGATATCCCCCTTTCTCATCAGTGGTGGATTGTTTGTTGCATCCGACATCGACCAACTAGGTCATAATTTAGAGAGGATCATGATAAAAGAACAAGAAATCCTTGTGTGATGATGGAACTCATCTTGTATTTTTAGATTTATGAAATCTGAAGGACTTATCATTTTTTTGGCTTGGGAAAATTCCTATCTTTATATCTTACTTCCTCTTTATCTTCACTTAAACTAGCTTAGATCACACTGATATAGTATTTAATAAATAATATCTTGATATTTGACGGGACTTCATCAACATTATTCTTGATAACCAAATAAATTCATTTTATTCATCAATAAATACATGTAGTGGAACTCCTACCTCATTCTTCCTCAAGAACAAACTCGTATCATGGCCTGAAAAATATTTATGATGTTTTTATCACTTAATAACAACATAAAAATCATTAGATTTAATTTCTTAAAAATTAAAAAATTATAAAAACTTATCTTTACCCTTACATAGGTCTAGATGACTTTTACATATCTCTTTGTAACCTTAGGAAACCTTTACATCGAGTTTATATTACCCTTACATAGCAGCTAATTTCATCTTGCTTTGATATTCCATTTTTCATGGATGAAGATCACCTTACCTCTTTCTTCTCAATCTTGGATCGCAAATAAATATAGGTGTTTGTGATGTTAATACAATGATTGAATATCTCTCTCATCATCCAATTTAATTTATTCTTCATCAGATTTAAATATATAAAACTCATGTTTTTTATCCAGTAAAACTTATAAATTTTCAATAAATGTTTAATTCTTACACTGGGGACTTCAAAAACATAATCTGTCTAAGAATTATGATGAAGACTTATGCTCAGTGATAAAAGGCTTATGCCGAAGTCATATAATAAATACTCTAAAGAGCGACTCTATAGCTAAAGTCTTATGATCACAACTTTGTTAATTTTTAGTATAATATAAATTCATACATTCATCAACTTAAGTATTTCATGCATAGTGAATTCATACCTTTATAGTGAAGTTATAAAATCAAGTAATAAAATTATTATGTCAAGGACTTATCCATTTTTCAAGAACTCTAAAGATCAAATCTCTACAGATGAATTACAAAACACTCTAAATTTCTCTAGGGCTTATCAAACCTCTTCAAATCATCTTAGAACATATTCAAATGAATGTATGAATTATTAAAATAATTCCAAACTCCCTATAGCATATTTCCAAGGCATTACAACATATAGAATACTCAATATTAGAGTATTCTAGTGAACTCATATGCCAGCTCAGGTAAAACTCTTCTTTAATCAATCTCGAGCCCTCTCTATTCAACACACCTTTACTTAGACCATCATTAAACTTTTTCAAGCTATCTAGTACTGATGTAGTGATCAATTTTCTCAGTTTCTATCATCTATTAAAATTCACAAGTGACTGTTTCTAATAGTGCTTCTCCAAGATTTGACTATTTTACTTTGACACAAATATCATCATAACAATAATTAGATTTATTATCCAAAACCTAAAAGGTATCCAACCTAATCTTCATCGGCAGTAGCAGCTTACACTTCCTTTGGATGGATTCTTTGTCCATCACCCAAGTTATCACCTTTTCTTCCACTCATACCATTTACTTGATATTTTAAAAATAAATACAAAAAAAAAACCATATACATCCTTTGTATATAATAGTTTTTTATCATTGTAAACATGTATTTTTCATATGCATAATAAAATTATGGGTGTTTCATGATATGAATTTTTAGTACTTATTACTTTAGTGTGATATATTTATGATTTTTAAATAAATTTAATCTTAATTCATGGGAACTTTCTTTACTTTGGTTATGTTGAAGTTATTTTATATGGATCTATATGAATTTCAAGTTTGGTTAGAGTTTAAAGGGTTTAAAGTAAATATTGAAATAGAGTTTAATTTTAAAATTTATAGTTTTATATTTTCATTAATTTTAAATTTTCATAGTAGATGATGGTCACTAAATGATTTAAAAATGGTCTTGGTGTGATCTCAAATGATACTTTCTAGGTGATAAATTGAAGTAGTGAATGTGATGTGATAAGAAAAGTAATCTTGGTGATTTCATGAAATCCTTAAAAAGTGTTAGGGATGAATTTTTTTTAGACACTATGATATGTTTGGTTTTAAAAAGATTATATCCTTTTTGTTTAAAAAGGGTCCTTTTATTTTATAAAGGGAAAAAATTAAAATCAGTGGTTTGATCTTTTTCCTTGTTTTAATGGTGTCAGAGTTTCTTTATTAGGGGAGGGTGATATTTTAAGGTTTTATTTGGTTTTATCAATTTTAAAAGGAATTTTAGATTGTGTTTAAATAGGGATTGTTTGGTTTTGGTCCTCCCATTTTTTGATTAACATGTTAGTTTAATGATCTATGCTTGTGTGGAGTTGATTTTTGTGTAGTTATTTTATTTTAATTATGATATGTATATTGATTTAATGATTAAATTATAACATGTATGGTTGGATTTGTGGTTTTAAATGAAGTTTTATATAATTTATTATTTTTGGTTTTAGAAAGAATATTTTTTTGGTTTAAAATGGATATTAAGTCTTAAAAGTGAATATGATGTAAAAACATATGTTTTTTTTCATTGTATTTAAAAGTTTTATATGTTTGAAATGATTTATATTTCTTATAGTATGTTATTTATTATGGTTTTTTTGAGTTGAGTGAAATTGATTATTCTGAGTTATTGTGTGTTCATGAATTTACCTCCTTATAATTTGATTTTCTTATTGAGTTTACATTTAATTAATTAATTATTTAATGATATTTGGTTCTTAGAGAAAGAAATGAAATAAATAGTGGAGAGAACTCATAATTATGTGTGAGGTTTTGAAAAAGTGTTACCTTATTATATATTTTATGGTTTCAATTATATGATATTTTTTTATATAAAGTGATTTCCTCTAAGTGAAGTCTGTGGGGATTTACAAGGATGAAAATTGTTATGGTGGGGAGAATTATAACTCCCTGGTACTAGTGTTTGTGGTTTATAATGGTTTAGAATACCTATGGAAAGGTGGTTATGTAAGTGACATAGTGTTCAGGTGAAGATGAGAGATTTAAGGAATGTTTGGAAGTGTTTTTGGGATTTCAATGGTTGCTGCATGGGTGTAAAGGATTTTTAAGGGCTCTTTGAATGGGTTGTCATGGAAGAAAAAAATTGTATAGGTAAATTGCATGGGCATGAAAAATATACACAGACTCATGTAGAGATACTACCCATGAGGTAGAAAGTTGCACATGTAACTTTGAAGGGCTCTCTTCCCATGCATAACACCCATGCAACATTTTTTTTAATTTTAGGTTTTGATTTTTAAAGGAGAAACCTTCCATTTCTACGCCACCTTATTGAGAATGATTCTAGTAAAACCCATTATTTATTCCCTCTCTACCCAAATATCTTCCAATTTTCTTTATAAAAACTCCACAGAAATGAGATATTCCTCCAAGTAAGTCCATCCAAATCTCTTTTTCTCCTATTTTATCATCTCATTCTTCAATCCTTCTTTTCCAAGCTTCCCCATTACCATGGTGGAAGGGGTTTATTCTATATTGATTCTTATTTGTGTTTTTTCTATTTTTAAGGCCTATAATAATCACATAAGGATTCTTATTCCTCTATTATGGTGTATGAACACCATTCATCCATAGATTTATCATTTATAGTAGGTGACTTCATGAATTTACCTTTGGTTATGGAACCATGTGTGATTGTGTTTTATAAATCATGTTTTCAATTGAAATATACGTGGCACTAATTTATTAAGTTGTTTAGAATGAGTTTTTATTTGTTTTCCTCAACATTACTTTAGTATCAAAAGGTGCTTTTATACTTAAATTTTTATGAACTCATTCCACAGAAGTAGTGCACACCATGTGTTTTTTATAATATGATTTTTCTTGAAGAAATTTAGTAGGTTTTAATGGGTAAAACTTTTAATAATTTTAATTATTTATCATCATGTTTTAATTAAGGTTTTAAAAGATTAATGAACTATTTGGTCACTTTGGAATGGACTTATTTTGTTAGAAAAACTACTTTATAGTTTTCTATCTCTATGATTTTAAAATGTTTTGATTGTGATTTTAAAAAGATGATTTTATACTTTATCATATGTTTCCTGAAGACCCATATGGATTCATTACTTCCTATAGATTAATAAGTTTATAAATTTATACACTATTCCCTAATCACAATTACAAAATCATAGTACATGGTCAGGTCCAAGGTCGGACCCACATAGACATGGAATCTTATTATGAAAACTCCAATTCAATAGCTAAAATGAACAACTCAAAATGAAAAAAAAACTACATCTATTTTTGAAAAACTATAAATGAGGGATGTATTGGGATGTTACAAATCTAGGTTCATGTAATACTGAAGTATAAAAATAATGATGAGTAGTCATGCAGTTATCAGGATTGGGTATACAAAACACCTTGTTCTTGGTCATCACTTTATAACTCAACAATGACCCTTTTCTCACTACTACAGAATCAATAATATTTAGTTCTTCACTTAAACAACACTAAAACAAAATCACTCATAAATGAGATACTTTTATCTGCACTTGCTAAAAGCCTTGATAAAAGGTCACCATTGATAAGCATTTTTTAGCACTGATAAAGGATTTACCTTTATCAGTACTCAAACACTTGTTTTTAGATATGAAAAATTTTGCTTCATATTTTTTATATATTATGAAAAATAATATTTTAATATATAAATATAATTATATTGATATAGATATAATATATTTTATTAAATATGATTTATATAATACTAAATAATTATTTTTACTCAATATGCATCAGATTTTGTGAAAAATGGTTTATAAAATAAGTAAAAAATTAATATTAGTTAAAAATCTACAAATTAGTATGGAGTAATAGACATTTAATAACAATTTGGTGGTAAAAAAATTAATAAATCAATTAATGTCCTAAAATAAGTTGAAAATAAGTCCTCAACTTCAAATAACTATAAATTTTGAATCATGTGAAGAGATTTACTCCATATTGATTGGGGGGTGCATTGGTCACTATTTTTAAGGTAAAAAGTCTCGAAAGACCTCTAAAATCAAGTTTATAGTCGGGATACCCTAATTTTTGAATATTAGATGGAATTTTAGCTTCTTTTAAGAGGGGATTATTGTATTTTTTAAGTGGATACTTAATTTATTCTTAGGGATTACATTCATATAGATATAATGGTTTTGAAATTTTATCATTTTTCATATTGTAGTATTATTTATAATTAAATATATACATATGTATAAAATTTTATATATATTTACATATAAAAAATTAATTGTATAAATAAATATTTAAAAATATTTACATGTAAAATATATTTTTATATATATAAAATATATATAAATAATTATTATCCATTTTATTTAAGAAAAAATCTATCCATTTTAATTACCTTATAAAAATATATGGAAATATATACCTAAAAAATGTATATATAATGTTTATATAAAAATATATATATGTGTGTGTCTGTGTGTGTATTAG
The DNA here is from genome assembly GCA_963277665.1 of Viscum album. Classification (NCBI taxonomy): domain Eukaryota; kingdom Viridiplantae; phylum Streptophyta; class Magnoliopsida; order Santalales; family Viscaceae; genus Viscum; species Viscum album. The sequence continues at coordinate 74,224,737 of OY728140.1, forward strand.
TAAACATATATATATGTATATATTATAAGAATACATTTATATATATATATTCATATTAAAATAAGTATACATTACAAAATATATATACATATATATTAAATATGTCAATATATGACATGTGAAATCCTCTAGGCTAGTGGCATTGTGTACTTCTTGTGTGTTTATATAAATGTATGTATCTTTGTAAATTGAAACAAATATATATAAAAATAATATATATACATTTATATATAGACACACACAAAAACCTATAAATAAATATATATATATATAGAGAGAGAGAGAGACACACACATACAAACACACACACATAAACAAATGTATTTATAATAAATATGTATTTTATAAATACATTATAAAAAATTTATAAGTAAATATGAAATTATACGTAAATATATAAATATATACTTAAATAAATAAATATATATATATATATATAATATGTAAATATTTAAATATGTAAACATATTATATCAATGTATTTTGAAAATAATTATATAATTTTATACAATTATATAAATAAGTATATAAATAAATAAATGTAAATATATATAAATATATGGATATATCCTAAAATGTTGGAAAAAAAAATATAGTAGTGGTAAGGGCATTCATCCTGCAGGAAGGAGGTCACATGTTCAAATATTAATGGGTGCGAGGTCATGAAAGGGTTGAAGAATTAATTAATGATGATGGGGGTGAGGGTGCTTATAAAAGGGTGGGGGTGGCACGAGGGGGGGGGGGGGTGGTGTGACTTATATTTTTTTGAGTTTTAACAGTGTTATAAACTAGAACCAATAAAAATATTGATGATAAAGGGGTGCAAGTTTTTAAAAATATTTTTGAGATTTATCAACGCTAAAAAAGAGATGACAAAAGTGACCAGATTTTAAGGGTTCTTACAATGTTTGTTCTTTTTTTATCACTAATAAAGCTAAATTATATCATTGATAAAATCACTTCTATATCAGTGTCTTATGGTCATGTACTTCAATTAATCAAAGATATAGGTAACCCAAAACCATGTTTAATTATAGTACCTAACCCACCCAATTTTCATGGTGATGGATACACACTAGTTAATGCATTAAAAAAATACCCCTCACTCAAAATAAATTTTTCATGATCAAGAGAATGAATAAGAGTTTTAGAAAACAAACTAAATGAATAAATCCAAAATGAACCACCATAAAAATAAAAATATTTCAAAATTAAACCCCCTTTAATTATAAAAGCATGTAATAAGAACTACTCTTAATTTAGCCATGAGAGGGTGAAGAGAAAAAGTAAAAACCCAAAACTGAGTATTCTTAGAAGTAGACAAGCTCCGACCAAAGATGGTCCTTTGAAAGTTTTTCTAATTTTAGTATGTAGTGCCAAAATTAATTTATATACATAATTATACACTTCATTTATATATATATCCATCCTATATCTTGATATATCAACACCAATTCATATCCATCTCCTACTCCATGTAGATATGCTTTCAAAACTGAATGTAATTCCCCCTAAAACTCCCCAAAATATATCTTTAAAAATAATAAAGGGACAAGATATATTAAATATGATATAACTTATAACACCCAAATATTTTATATGCATTTTCTTTGAAATAAAACTATAAGTATTCGACAGCTTTCCTTACACACAACCCAAAGACTATAAGAACTGTGATATATTAAACCGTTATAACCTTGCCATTAAATTAGAAGGTATGAATAATAATAAATAATTTATGAAAAATATGTATAAACTTTTTTATTAATTAAAATGTATTTATTAATGAATAATAAATAAGTACACTATTTTAAGTAAAGTCATTTTATGCATTAAAAATATATTTTCTTTAAAAGTAGTCTTTATCACATTTTTTATGAAAAATTTATAATTAATTTATACCATTTTTAAAAAATTATTTTAGGAAATGATTTTTTCAAGAAACTAATTTCAATATTATCTTAGGGTGAATTTTTAGGACTTTTCAAAAAAGATTTATTTTTATGTGAATAGTGAAAATACCATTTTTTGTAAAAATTGTCATTTATTTTCAAGTAAATGTACAATTATTTTTTTAATTTGGTCTTAAATTAACCTAAGTATAATTTAATTAAAAAAAATATATTTAATTATATAATAATCATCATTATACTTTATTTTGTTATAATTTAATTTTTGGGATTAAAAACACATTTTTCAAAAAAACTATTTTTATGCACACAATGTATTTTTATCTTAATAAATTAATTTAAAATATATTTATTAATTTTTTAGATTATATATTCAATAAAAAAATTTATCATTCATTTTGTGGTTTTTATAAGGTAATTAATGGAAGTTAATTATGCTTTATAATTAAAATTTCATTTTTTGAAAATGAGTTTTCATTGTAGTTTGCATACTTAATAAAAATTAAATTATGAAACTTATAGAAATTAAATATATTAAAATTAATTATATATTTTTAATAAGTATAATTAATATAATTTGATAGGTATAGATTAATTTTTGGACATAGTGAATAGTAAAAAAGTAAATTTTTTTACAACGGTTAAGGTTAAAACTGGTTTACCGGGGGATTAAACCCTGTGATAAGGGTAAGATTTCCACCCACAACTATAAAATTATTATTAATTGAATAAATTTAAACATTATATTATTTTACCTTCAAATCCTTGGACATTTGAATGTACTTTCCCATGAAAGAGACTTTAGATCATTGAAGTCTTTTAGGAAATTTCATTGTGCATCCCTACCCTCACTTATAAAAGGGAACCTATTCTCATCAATTATTCACACCATTTGAGCCTTATAAATCAGCCTAAACCTGATAAAAATCCTTCATATAATCCTTAACTTCATTCTAGATCTTATGGTCATATCCTAAGACCAATCCTTCAAGGCTTAAGGTGTAAGTCAAAGGGGGTCTCTTAAAGAAGAGGTATAAATCTTAACCAATCTATTTCAATAATATTTTAACATATAATATATCTAAAATTGTTGAATATTTAAAAAAATTTATTAATAAATTATCATAAATATAATTATATGTTATTATTAAGATTTCACATTAATTTACCACCTCTTTTATATCCAAGGGGATATGAAAGTGTCGCTCATACATACATGTGTACTACCGCCTCCTCAAAGCGATACGATTAACTTTCCACCAACATCATTCATGACTAGTAATAATGACATATTTAATGTTTATAAATTATATTTATTTTATAATAATTATTTTATAAATATTAATTAATATTTACCTTTCTTTCATTCCATCCATCAAAAAATGGAAATGTCACTCGTGCGTACAAACAGACTACCATCTTGACGTAGTGATGTGATTCCTTTTTCACCACCACCTTATATGAATGAATATAAATATGTATATAATGAATATATATTATATTTATATCATTATTAAAAAAATTTATATGAAGGAAACATGATCAAAGTTCAAGGATTATGGCCGCTGAACCCAAAACATACATGAAAAAAGAAGCAGTTAACACCCGAAATGATGATGATAATAAAAGATTGTTAATGAATGGATGGTAACATGTTATAATTAAAACATTTATGGTATTATAGGTATAATTATGGTTCTATTATATAATTATAATAAATTAAAAATTATTATACAGGGGGATAGAACACTTATGAAGTAAGACAGACTTGAGTTAAGGGTTTTAAGTAACAATCTCATTTTTACCAGGATTGTTTATATTGAAATTTCCAATGATGAAATTATATGATATATATATAAAATATTATTTATTTTATTCTCATATGGTTATTTATTTATATTACATTCATTCATTTAATTTTACTCTATTTAATTACTCAAAAATCTTAAAGTATGTTTTTAATTAAAATAAACTTCATTTCTCTCTTTAGTCGAGAATATTTTCTTCTATGTCCATATTTTATTTAAAAAAATTCAAGAATGGTTTTAATATTATCCAAATATTATTTAAATTAATTTTTAGCTATACTTTAATTTATTTACCATTATTTAAAAGGATTTTTTTTCAAATGTGGTACTTTTGATTGTTTTTCACAAATGTGAATGGTTTTTTTGTTTTAATATACACCGTATGAACAAATTTTCCCACCATCATGAATAATATTTTATTTAAATATTCCTTTATAATTTCCCTTGTTCCCTTTCAAATAATTGTTTTTATATTTTAGAAATTCTTAGGTTTTAAATAAGTGATTTCAAAATGAAAGGGTATTTTCTTCAAGAAATGTTTTAATGATCTTTTGAAAGTATTTTCATATATAAAAACATAATTTGATTTTTCTTATGATTTACTGGGGATATGATCCATTGTTAATATAATTATTATTTCTCTGGATAGTTTATGATTATGATTATGAAAGTTTTATGAAATTCATATCCTTTCCATGGGTTATGATATGATGATTGTTTTATGATCTTGTGGAACACATATGTATGGTTTGAATTACATAAAAGGTGGGAATAGAATTATATATCCATTAAATTAATTAGGTAAATATGGATATATCATTAGATAATAAGGACTATAATGCAGAGTGAACCTAGTTTAACAAGGGACTTTGTCCAATAAGATAGTCTTGGGAGTGAACCTCAATAAAGGAAATGATGGAATAATGAGTGAACCCAATACACTATGATAATATCGACAATGATACTTAACTAAGGAAATTATTTTATATGATTATGTGCATGAAAAAACTTATGAATTATTCTTATGATATGTTTTCACAACTCATGATTTATTATTGATGATTCAATACTCTTATTCCTTATGTATTTTGTCTTACAAAACCGTATTCCATGTTTTATGATTAAAAATATTGAACTGATTGAGTAAGATTATTTTAAGTCTTGATCATGTTATTATAACCTTATGGTTATCTTATTATCATTTATGATCACTGATTGATATCTCTTATTTTTACCCTGACTGATAATACGAGCTCACCCTTTCTTTTGTTTCCCCTCCCCAGGTTATATAGAAAGGTTTTAAGTATGATATGTCTATGAAAGGTGATAATCATGATGAAATTAATCAGAAATGATATAGATATTTTATGTAATAGTTGTTTATATATCCAAGTATCGAAATAAAATAACCCCCTATGACCCATATGGATGAATTATTATGAAATGTATTGAACATTCATCTAAAATGATGTAATAATTATGTATTAAAATTATGGGTCATTATAGTTGGTATCAATGTCAAGGTTTAGTAACTTTTGGAAACTAGGATTAGAAAAATTTAGCAAGAAACCTTAAGATCATCTTAATTATATGAGAACATCCTAAGTTATGGTAAATAAAGGTGTGTAGTTTTCCTAAGAAAATACATCCCTATATGGATACTATAAATGGATGTAGTTTTGAAATAGTTTTTAAGGGGTAATAACCCCAAAAAGAGTTGGTCAAGTATATCTCAACCATCATTCTAGTGCATTGTGAATGGGACCTTACTGTGAACCTGATTTGACACTCTTAGGGAATATGCGTAAGTTAATTCACATTTTCTTTAAGATCCATTATGAAGGATTTTAATAGATGATAAACATGGATGACCTAAGTTAAATATAAGGCGCCATAGATTGAAAATAATGTGTTAATATTTAGACATCCTATGAATGATTTTTTCATTATTAATCACTCTAATTAATAATTATTGATGGTTATACTAACCATTTTGGTTTTATTAAGGGATTAAAGATATAATTATAAAGTTTAGGTGGGTATTGGTATGATAAAATATTAAAGTACCCTATTTGATCTTAGTTATATGAATTCTTATATATCAAGAAAAATATTAAGAAATGTTAAATAATATCCTCAATGATTAGATATTGAAATAGCATTAAAAACTCCTAATGGAATGATTATCACATCTTAAGTCTATGAATATTCCCCAATTTAAGTTTGTAGAAATTTTCTTCCTAAAAATATTTTTATTCTTCCTTTAGTTAAATTTGGTGTGATTTTGGGTATGGATTAGATTTATTTATATAAAGACCATAACAAATTATGAGGACGGGAAGTAACATTTGATATTCTGAACCAACCTATGATTATTTATTAGTGTAAGGATAAATATGAAATTCCATTGGAAATTATGTCCATTTAATTGGACATGATTCCTATTAAAATTGGGTATATATCTCATATGGATGGGGAGAAATCAAAATCGAATATATGAATATTGTATGGGAGTTTGTTAGTGTATTTATGAAATATTTATCTAGTTTTCCTCTAAATCATGAAGTTGAGTTTTTAATAGAACTAATACCTGGTGATACACCTTTTTTAAAGACTCCATATAGAATAATATCGATTGATTTATAGTAATTTAAGAAGAAACTCTAGGATAATCTTGATAAGGGATCCATTCATCCAAGTGAGTCGCCATGGGGAACACCTATACTTTTTATGAAGATGAAATATTGATCAATGCAACTCTACATTGATTATTAGGAACTTAATAAGACCACAATAAAGAAAAGTATCATTTTACCCATATTGATGATTTTTTGATCAATTGTGAGGAGATCAATATTTTTCCATGATTGGTCTTTGTTCTGGATACTATCATTTGAGTGTAAAAAGTGAATACATACCCAAGACATATTTTCATTCAAGGTATGAACACTATGAATTTATAGTGATTCTATTTGGCATTACTAATGTCCCCAATATCTTCATGGATTTAATGAATAAAGTTTTTAGATATTACCTTGATTAGTTTTCGGTAGCCTTTATAGATGATATTATTATATATTAAAAGAATAAGTAAGAGCTTAAATATTACTTAAGGATTGCACCGAAGACCATAAAGAAGAAGAAGTCATATGAAAAAATTACTAAGTGTGAATTTTGGATACATAAAATTTCATTTTTGGGTAATATAATATCAAGAGTGGTTATATCGATGGATCTATCAAAGACATAAGTTATTGAACATTGGATCAGACCAACCAATATGAATGAAATCCATAGTTTCCTTAGATTGGATGGATATTATCGATGCTTTGTGAAGGATTTGTCATAAATATCTAACCAATCACTATGTTAACTTATAAGGGAGTTGGGTTACTTTAGACTAATGAGTGTAAATAAAATTTCAAGGAATTAAAAAGAAGGTTGTTCAATACACCTGTTCGTACACTACCCTATAGTGGATAAGGGTTTGTTGTAAAGACCCCAACTATAGTATCCTAGTGTTAGTGGTTACTTTATTACATTGACATAATATACAATGATTTTTATCCCAAAGGACCAAATATTTTAGTATTATTGATAAACTAGATACATACTTGAAATTCACATTATAATTGAAAACATAAAATAAAATATAGTATTTTCTTCAAGTGCATCATTATTTCCTCTAGCATATCCCTGTATATCAATTATAAAACACTTCTTAGTATTCTAGGGAAAATAAAACATAAGAAAGGGGTGAGATAAAATACTCAGTAAGGGTATGGGTGTAGTGTAAGATATGAATAAATAAAGCACAATAAACATAGAAAGGTAAATAACTGAAACACATGCCATTCAATCAATTAATTGAGAAAAATATGGTAGGAATAAATGATGATCAAATAATACCATATAAATAATCATGTGAGCTTGAAAATTAACCAATTTTTCTTTAAATAATTGAACAGTCATATGGAATATCAATAACTAATATCATAATAATGTAATTAATAATGCGAGACATCATGACCATATCATCAAGGCCTCGTTCCAAGTCATCTTACATAAATGGGAAGGCCTCAGCTAAAAACCCAAGCTAGTTTGTCTCACGAGACCTACCGATGCATTGAGGGGAAATAGTTTCCCCCTCCCATCACTTAATAATTAAAATGAATACCTAATATGAAATGGGTCAAAAATAATAAACATAAAAATTAATATTGAAAAACTATCATATGAAATGTTAATGCTTTCCCCAATCAATAAACATAATCACAAACCATCCAGAGTAATATGATGAATGATAATAAAATTATACACCCCCATTCAAACTGATCATAAACCATCCAGAGAAATAATAATGATGATATAAATATAACAAATCCATAATGGATTATAAGTACAAAAAAGGTTTTATGTTTTTGATGAATATAAATACCATAAAAACATCATTAAAAACATTATTAAGGAAAATATCCCTTTCATTTTGAAAATCAACTTTTAAAAATACAAGTACACAAAATATTTTGAAAATAATTTTCTTTGAAAATATAATTGTAAACTTGTAAAATAATCTTTAAAACATTGATTTTTCATGATGGTGTAAATTCAGTACATGCTGTACACGTTAAAACAAATATTACTTTCACATTTTCGATAAAATCCAAACATTCCTTATTTAGAAAATGACATTAAGATTACTTTCAAAACATTTTGTAAAAAATAAAAAATGGGTAAAAATTTATTTAATAAATAATTTGGATAATGTTTAAAACATTTTTTAAAACATATTTAGAAAAAATTTATTTGGAAGAAAAAGGATTTCCGACCGAAGAGAGAAATGAAGTCAGATTTTTTTAAAACATTTATTTCAAATCCTGAGTACATAAAGATAGTAAAATGAATGGAAAACATATATTATCATAAAATAACCATAGGATAATAAAATTCATGATTTTATTAAGTTATGGATAATAATATTTTATCATCGGAAGTATAAACATAAATAATCCTGATAAACGATGAGATTGTACTATAAAACCATTACCACTTTGGTAACATTGAATCATATGACCCATGAAATGATAAAATTAAATAAAAATTAAAATACCATGATAATAAATAAATTTATGATATTACATGTAAAAGGTTCTATTTATTAAACTCATAAAAGAATATTGGTGCATAACATGACATATGTCTCAAAGAATGCAACTTGAGACAAAAATCCCTTACCTTAGGTCTGAATTCCTTCGTATGTGTTTAAAAATACTATATAATGAATATAGGTTTATTATAAATCTATTACATAACCATAATCATATATATATCATACCATATATTATTTAATTATAGTATTTTATCACCCATTTATTAACAATTCTTTGTTAAAGTTACTATTTCATGTGACAATTGTTTTGTTTTTCATATAAGTTTTGGTTTGGTAATTTCAGTAATTTTACTTTGATCATGTTTACATAATATTCATAATTTTAATAATTATATAAATAAAATATATATTAATGATATATTTATTTTCTTGTAATCTATAAAAGTTAGAGACAGAAAATGGATTACATCATTCATGGAGATGATAGGCCGTACGTACACATGAACGATGTTTCTATTTTTTTCTCGATGGATATAATGAAAGAAAAATAAATATTAATTCACCATTAAAAAATAATTATTATTTTATATATAGAATTTATATTAATAAAATCCATCCTTATTACTATCCATGTAAAAATAAAATGAAAAACATTTCACATCGCTATGTGGAGGCGGTAGTCCACACATAAACACGAGCGACATTATTATTTTTGAATGGATTAGAAGGTAAGAAGTTAGTTGTGATATTGTATTTATATTATTATGGTTAGGTAAAAAATATCACATATATTAATTAATTTTAACCTTAATACCTTCCATGTAAAGTGTAAGTGGAAAATGAATCACATCTCTTTGCGAGGTAGTAGTCCACGGTACACATGTGCGACGTTATTGTATCCCCCACATAATGGAAGGTAAGGAGGTATATGTGATATAATAATTCAAAAAGTATAATAATTTCATAAATATCATATATATATATATATATATATAAGTTACATCCACCATTATATCCATCCTTGAAAGGTGGTGGTAGAAAACAAATTACATCGATTCATGAGGAGGTAGTCCCCCGTACACACGATCGATAGTTTGGTTTCCCATTTAATGGAAGAGGATATGGATATAGGTAATTAAATTAACATAATAACATATAATTATATGAAATATAATTTTTATATTATATTATCATATATTAATAATATTATAATGATTTATAAGAAGAAGTAAAATGAAAACACATAGTTAAAAAATTTACCTCTTCTTTGGGAAACCTATTTAGGTTTGACCTTAATCATTCCTAGATTGGATTTATGATCTAAAAAATGTCTCTAGGATGTGGTTAGTTAATTAATTAAGAGTTTTGGGTAGTTATTTTCCTAACCAAATGGTTTCGAAGTGTGAATAGGGGAGGATATGGGGTGGCATTTTATAAGCGGAGGAGAGGATACACATGGAATTTTTAAAAAGATAAAGTGATACCCACATTTTTCTCATTCCAAAAGCCTAAAAAATGGGTAATTATAGACTATTAGAGGTTATAAGGTCAAAATATGGCCATAAAATGGTTTTTTTACAAGTTTTAGGTCTTTTTTAACCCATATCTTCTTAGTTTAACCCCTAGTAAACCCATTTTTACCTTAACTATATTAATTAATTTTAACTATTTTCACTATTAATTATGGTAAAAAATTAATTTTAAATTATTATATAATTTAAATTATTATTATTCTAAATATGGAATCTATTTTTATATATTCAATTTAAAATTAAATCTATAAACTCATTGAAAAAAAGCTTTTTCCAAAGAAAAACTTTCAAAAGTTTAAAATGTTTTTATGTCAGAATTAAATATGTAATTAATTAAAACAACCTAAATTAGTTAAATTGTAATATAATTTAACTAATGTTACTTTAAATCTAATTTAAAATATAATTTAAACTTTAAAATAATTTTAAAAATGGTGGATTTCAATAAAAATTAGTATTTTTCACTATTCATAAAAATAATAATCTTTTCAGAAAAATAAAAACAATTCACCCAAAGATAATTTTTACATGTATATTTCAAAAATGAAATTTATTTTTTCAAATATATTTTATAAAAGTGGTAAAAATTAATTTTAAATTATGTGTGTAAAGCGTGACTAAACCACCTTTTAGAAAAATACAGTTTTTCAAAAAACATTTCGTTTACTTTTAAATGGTTCTTATTTTATTTATAATCAATATATAACAATTGAATTTATTTTAAACATGTGTAAAAAATATAATTTTCATAATTTATCTAGTCATATTCATACCCTCAAACTTAATGACTAGGTTATAATGGTTATGTTTAAATAATTATATTTTAATAGAGTATCACATCTCATTTAAACACGGTATTGCATGAATCATAAGATATTGAAGAGATTGAATTTATTTTAAAATAAATATATCATAAATTCTTGAGGTGATACATTCTATTCTAATCTTAGTGTTACATGTCATATAGGCCATCAAATATGATGTTCCTATTTTAAAATCATAGGGTATTACATTTTTTATTTATAGTTTTTTTAAAAGGTTGGGGCCGAAGCCTCATTTTTATTGTTAAATCAAAGCAAAGTCCTCTTTTAACTGGGTAGAGGGAAACCCATTACATAGCCTGAAGGCCCAGTGGTCTTTTAGCCCATTACATAGCCCGTAGGCCCAAATTCTAAGGCCAATTCACATTCTGTGAATAGTAACCTGCTTCTACAGTACCGCACAGTATCGCTGCCGCTACAGTGCCCTACCGCCGCTACAATACCCGCTGATGAACAGTGCCACCTCTGCTACAGTACCGCTACAGTACTGATAAAGTACCTGCGCCCCATGGGTTTTGAACCCCCATTTTCCATGTAGTATTACGGGGTGCTTACCACTACAGTAACCTGCGCCCCATGGGTTTTGAACCCCCATTTTTTATTTATAGTGATTAATCAAAGAAAGGGTTAAGATGCGTTCTCATATATAATTATATAGTGATATATTATGCCTCATTCTAATTGAAGGTTCATGAAAAAATTACCTAACTCATGATTTGGAGTTAGCAGCAGTAATATTTACATTAAATGCATGGATTCATTATCTTTAAGGAGAATGATGTGCCATATATGCTGATTATTAAAGTTTAAATTATATATTAACCAATAAATAGTTGAATATATTCCAAATAATATGGTTTAAAGATTATGAATACTCAATACACCACCACTATAGGAAAGTGAACAAGGTAGTTGATGCTTTGAGTCGAAAGGATCATGCCTGCTTATTTATGATGAGGATTAAAAAATTCCCAATATTTATGGATTTTCAAAGGATAGACCTTGAAATTTTAAAGGAATGGAATAAATCTTATCTTTCTCAAATGAGCATTAAACCATCCATCCTATAAAGACCCAGACCCCAATAGCACAAATTTGGTGTCTTAATTTATTATATTAGCATAAAATTCAAGGAATCACATCCCAAAGTACTGAATAGTTTAGTAGTCTTGGTAAAATAGATACATACCTAAAATCTAAATTAAATTTTAAAATATAAAATAGACCAATAATTTCAATCAGTCTTACATTATCCCCCCTTTGTGTAACAATGTATATCAATCATAATATAATTCTTAGAATCCTAGGAAAAATAAAACATATAAAAGGGGTAAGCTCAGATGCTCTATAAGAGTATAAATACATAGAAATATATCATAAATAATCATAAGAAATTATGGAAAGGTGATTAATTGAATCAAATTCCATTTAATCAATAAGTTGAGCATAATATGGATGAAATAAAAGATGGTCAAATAATGCCATATAAATAATCACATGAGAATGAAACTTAATCATGGATATTATACTAGTAAAATAATTACATGGAATATCAATAACTAATATCATAATAAGGGAATGTAAAATTATGGACATCATAATCATATCATCAAGGTTTCGACCAAGACACCATACATAAACGGGTAATCCCTCGGCCAATACCCAAACTAGTTTGTCTCATGAGACCTACCAATGAATCAAGGGGTTATAGTTGTCCCTTACAGCCACTTACTAAGTCCAATACATTTCTCATATGAAAGTGGTGAAACATAATCAACATATTCATTTGTATTTAAACTATAATACAAAATTTAAATAACTTTCATTAAGTAGACATAATCACAAAACATCCCGAGTAATACAGTGAATGGTATCAAAATAGTACATCCCCAATCAAGCTAATCAATAAAAATTTAATAAAATATGGTAGATGATATCATGTGAGATAAACCTCAATGAAGTAAAATATTCAATAAGGATGTTGATATAGAAGAAAATACTTTAAATGAGACCATTGAAAAATTCATGAGGAAAATAATCTTTAAACATTTCAAAGTGTCCCATACCACTTTAAAACATATGAATCATAATACCCATGATGTAATAAAATTAAATGAAACTTATAATAACATTATAATAATTATATTCATGATATGATGTATCAAAGGGCAGTACATACACATCACACAAGGAATAAGTGGTGAACAAGGCATATACTCACAGAAGTGAAAGTGAGACGAGAAGACCGTTACCTTGCACTTTCCTTTAGTTGGACGTGATTTAAAATCATTTATAGTGGTTTAAATAATGTTATTAATTTATAACATAAGCATAACCATATTTATGATATCATATATGATATTCTTATACCCTTTTATTTATAATATTTCATTATTACTCTTATTTCTGGTGTTAACTACTTCTTTTTTCCATGAACATTTTTTCATGAATGTCTTAGTTATTTTGAATAGGATATAGATTAAACATTTAAAGAATTATATTAATGTTATAAATATCATATTTAATAATTAAATACATTTTATATACATTATTTAATGTTGTATATGGAAAATGAATCGCATCGCATTGTGGGGACGGTAGGTCGTACCTACGCATGAGTGACGGTACCATTCCCTTAATAAGTGAAAGTATAAGGAAGTTTATGGTATATTAATTTTTATAGAATAAATATCATGTCATAAATATCATATATATCTATTATTTCTATCATTATACCCATCCAAGTAAAGCTGTGATGAAAAATAGATTACACCATAGTGTGGAGACGGTAAGTTGTACGCACACACGCATGTTGTTTTCATTTTTCATAGGATGGATAAAAGGTGGATATGGTTGTAACATAATAATAATAATAAAATATCAGAATATATATGATACTAGATTTATTAATTTTTAATGGAAACAACACATGAAGAGTATGTAGAAGATGAAATGAACTTGGATGAGTTAGTAAACACGATTACCTCTTCATCAAAATTCATTTAGATCTCTTCTTAAGGGATCTAGGATTTATATTTTTAGAAGACCAAGATTTTCAGAACTTGGAAAAGGATTATGGGAGGAGAAATTTGAAGGGTTTTTTTGATATATAAGGCTCAATGTGGTGTGAATAAGTGAGGGAGGAGGTTCCCTTTTATAATTGAGGTGAGGAGCACTTTTGAAACTCTCAAAATATTAAATTAATATAAATTAATTTTCTATTAAAAATGGATCCAAAGTGAGTTATTTAGAATATAATATGAGTATGGGTAGAATATAATCTCAACCAATATTTTTTAGACACTTTTAGGTCACATTCTTATCCTTATCTTTTGGCTTTAACCCTTAGTTAAACCCTTTAACTCTTACCGTGATAACTTGAAATTTTAGTATTTAAGGGTTAATATAGTTACTATAAATTATCAAACGAACCATAAATGAGTCATGGATGTCATTTTAAACCTAATACCAGTATTTTTTTTTTAAATTTAGATTTTTATAAATTTTATATCATTTAATAAAATATTATTTATTTTAAAATACCATTAATGTCAATTTTGACACTATTTATTTCATGACTTTTAAAAAAATATTAATACACAATATAACTTTGAAAAAACCATTAATAAATCCCTAATATTTATAGGTTATTTATAAAATTAGTGTATGATATTAATTATCTTAAATTGTATTTATTTTAATATTTTTAATATCATTTATTTTATATTTCTATTAAATAAATAATTACTGCATCATCATTGTGTAAGACTTTATGGTAATTATTTATTTACCTAAAATAAAAAATAAATTAACATGATGAATATAAAAATATCATATCTCAAATTAATATTTATAGTTAAATATATCTTCTAAATAAATATATATAAAAAATGTAATACTTATTAAAGACATGATTAAGATATATTGGAATTTCCTTAGAATAAAATACTAAAAAATGATTAACGTCATCCAAGTGGCTCTAAGAGGCCATAAAATCAGACCAAATATGATTTTGGTCAATACTAACTCATCCAATAAAATTAGGGAAAGTGTTAGGGAAATTTTATAATATTTATAATATTATTTCTACCCTTAATTACTCGATTTACCCTTAACCGCGGTAATTTAAAAAAAATAAAGTTACTATTCATATTGTCTAAAAATGAAAGGGGATAATTTAATAAATTTGGAAATTATGTTTAAAAATATGGAATTTATTTTTAAAAATTAAAAATACATAAATGGAAAAAATTAATTTAAAATGAATCTTGTTGATGAAACCAGAAAACAAGTTTTTAAAGTGAAACGTTCAAAAGATTGTAATGTTTTTATATCCAAATTCAATGTGAAATTTATTAAATTGACCTAAATTAGATTAAATGATAAACAATAATCTAATTATACTTTAAAACTAACAAAAAATATAATTTAATACTATACATCATTTATATGAAAAAGCAGTTTTCAATTAAAATGAATATTTTTTCACTATTTATCAAAACATGAAACTTATTAGAAGAATACAAAAAATTCAACAAAAATTAAAAATTTATATTCCGATTTAAATTAATAATTTTATTTTTTTTCAAAAATAATTTATAAAAGTTTCAAAAACTAGATTTAAAAAAAGTGATCCATCAAAAGCCAGTAAAACTACCTTTTTATAAAAATACATATTTTATTCATAAAATTGGACATGTTCTTATATCATATCTAGAAAACACATAGGATGAATTCTAAAAATTATATCGAATATATATATATATATATATATGTATGTATATTTCATTAATATAATTAAAAAAAATTTCATCTGTTTATTTTATTGGTATAAAACACACTTGTACGAATTTAAATAATTTTTATAAAAACATTTCCTTTATATTAAATTTATTTTTAAATTTATTTATAACCAGTTTTAACCAATAAATTTAATGATATATTTTTATAAGTTAGTTAATCCTATTCATAACCACCAATTTAACAACTAGTAGATAATTTCATTTTAATTAATAATATTAATAGTATATCAAAGTCCATTTAAGCTCTGTGCTGCGTGCAACATAATATATCAAAGAGATTAAATTTAAGAATATACATACCATAAAATATTGGGTTGTTAGATTCTCCCCTCCTTAAATAAATTTATTCCTCACAATTTTGGAATTTGGGTTCAGTAACTAAGGTTTGGCTATTTAAAATACCTATATTGAAATCCCATACCGAAACAAGGGTTGATAAAACTTCCTCTTAAAAAGAAATAAAGGGAAGTATGAAATTCTCCTAAGATAATACATACTAGGGTTCCGTGTAAGAAAATATAGATATGGAAGAGAAAACTAACTATCAAGTTCTGATAGAGAGTTATATAGAACATGGTTATAAGGAAGTTAATAATCAGAAAACCATAAATTTGTGATAGGTTAAAAGTCCATTGATTTCTTAGTAAGAAAATTAAATAGATAAAATTTTTATTTCAAAATTATTTTGCTAAGGTTAAGGAATTGATTTACTTCCTAGAATAATAACATAAGGAAACATACTTGACCAGTATATTTTCATCCATTAATCAATTTCCACCGTGAGCTCATCCTTTTATTCAAATGATGATTTTTAAGATGATTTTTTCATGCCTGAAGAATTTGAATCAACTTATACAGATCATAATATTCACAAAATTATAACTTTCTATTCCTCTTGTCTTTATAAATTAACCAAAACCAAAATGATTAGGATAATATAAGATAATACCCTAAAAATAATAAACCTTTATATGATGAAAAACAACTTTAATATCCAAAATTCAAAAGTAATACTCAAATTTAAACATAGATCATTTAGATAATAACTATCCTTCCTTAAAAATATTCTAGACTAAGATTGCGACCCAAAAATTAGAAGGATTTTATCATATAGTCTTCCAAATAAGATCAACCACTCTTAATGTCTTGTACCAATAATTTAATTTCCTAAATCACATAATCTCCAAGATATGATAATAATTTCCATAAATAACTTGAATCATCATAATTCAATAATGAAATCATATTTTACTCTAAAATACAATTCATCCTTTATTCCTGAAAATATCATGTTTACCTTAATCTTATAGGATTCCCAAAATAGAAAACATCTTCCAAAATAACATTAATCACTTAATCACCAACTCATTTTCTATCCCAAGGTTATATATTTGATAAAAAACTCCCTAAAATCAAAATAAGCTTAATCTATTATATATGTTAACTAAAAAAATTTCATGATAATCATGAATTCACGTAGGATAGTGGTTTTCACTATACCCTTGTCACCCTTCAATTTTGGGTTCAAACACCATGACCTTTCTGGATGCGATGGGATGTCATATGGCATGTGGGTTTTCCCTTTTCTAAAAATATATTAATATTATATAAAAATGTGATAAACATCATAAAAAATAACCTAAAAATATTCAATATTAAATAAATGTTTTACACACAAAGGTTATATCATACATTTCATTTTATATTCCCAATTATATAAATACCCATAATTACATTAAATTTAAAGATCAAATAAACCCTAATGGTTATCCTTAACTTTAAACATATGTCCATAAAATTAAAAAGAATTATTCCTTAAATAACTTTTTCACACATACTAAACTAATGGGTCGTGTTCCCCAGTCTATTTTATTTCTAAATCTAGTTCCTATGGTTTATACTAAATTTTCTCTGATACCAACTATAAAGGCCCATACCCCAATAGCCCAAAGTCGATACCTTTCTTTATTATATTGGAATAAGATAAAAGGAATCACATCCCAAAGGACCAGATAGTTTATTTGTATTGGTAAACTAGATACATAATTTAAATCTACATTACATTTTAAAACATAAAATACACAAATAATTTCATTGAGTCTTCCATTATCCCCACTTTGTGTAACCCTGTATACCAATCATAATATACTTCTTGGAATATTGGGAAAAATTAATCATATGAAAGAGGTGATATTAGATGCTCGGTAAAGGTATACATATAACAAAAACTATCATAAATAATCACAAACAGTTATGGTAAGGTGATTAACTGAAGCACATTCCATTTAATCAATAACTTGATCTTAATATGGATGGAATAAAAGATGATCAAATAATGCCATATAAATAATCACATGAGAATGAAACTTAACCATGGATATTCTACTAGTATAATAATCACATGGAATATCAATAACTAATCTCATAATAATATAATGAATAATTCTATACATCATAAAAATACCGTCAAAGCTTCAACCAAGACACCATATATAAACAGGTAATACCTCTACCAATACCCAAACTAGTTTGTCTCATGAGAGCTACTGATGCATCAATGGGATATATAGCCCCCACCCATAACTTAATAATTACAATACATTACTCATATTAAAGTGGTGAAACATAATCAACATATACATTTTTATTGAAAATGTAATACAAAATGTAAATAACTTTCATTATGTTGACATAACCACAAACCATCCAGAGTAATATGGTGAATAATATCAAAGTAATACATCCCTAATCAATATAATAAATAACCATTTAATAAAATATGGTATAAGTTATAATAGTATATAAACCTCAATGAAGTTCAATATTCAATATAGGATTTTGATATTGATGAAAATGCTTTAAATGATACCATTGAAAAATTCACAAGGAAACTAATATTTAAACATTCCAAAGTGTCCCATACCACTTTGAAACATTTAAATTATAATAACTATAAAGTAATAACATTAAATGAAACTTATAATATCATTATATTAAGGATATTTATGATATAATATATCAAATGGTATTACATACACAAAACACAAGGAATAAGTGGTGAACAAGACATATCTCATAGAAGTAAAAGTGAGACGAGAAAACCCTTACCTTGCACTATCCTTTAGTTGAAAATGATTTAAAATCATGTATAATGATTTAAATCATGTTATTAATTTATACCATAACCATATACATATTTATTATATCATGTATGATCTTCGTCTATCATTTTGGTTATAATATTTCGTTATTACCCTTGTTTTGGGTGTTAACTGCTTCATTTTCCCATGCACGTTTTGTCATTAATGTCTTGGTTATTTTGCATAGGACATATATCCAACATATCCAGGATTATATTAATGTTATAAATATCATATTTAAACATTAAATAAATTTTTAGATCCATTCTTAAATGTTGGATATGGAAAAGGAATTGCATCGCGTTGTGGAGACGGTAGGTCATATGTATGCACGGGCGACAGTATCATTCCCTTAATAAGTGAAATGTTAAAGAATTTTATGGTATATTAATTTTTCCAGAACCAATATCATTCCATAATTATCATATATATACATTATTTCTACCATTATACTCATCCAAGTAAAGTTGTGATGAAAAAAAGATTACACCATGACGGAGAGACGGTAAACCGTACGTATGAACGCGCAATGTTTTCATTTTTCATAGGATGGATAAAAGGTGGAATATGTTTGTACCATAATAATAATAACATATAAAAATATATATTATACTATAGTTATTACTTTGTCATTGAAACAACACATGAAGAAGAAGTAGAAGAAGCAATGAACTTGGATGAGTTGGTAAAAACAATTACCTCTCACTACAAAATATTTCAAATTTTCCAATGGGGGAATATCTGTTTGTAAAATTGTATTTTCTATAGGTAAAATGTTTTTCCAAAATATATATCTCTATCAATAAATTGTCTATAAAAACTGCATCTCTAAATGTTTTCACGACAAATAAAATAGTTTTATTGCAATTATAATAATACCAACAGACAATATATACGTTGGTTAAAGTGTTTAGCAACAAGTTCTGGTGAAAAATTTATCTGTTGGTAATATTATTACCAACATTTATATTTTCATTGGTAATATTATACAAAAAATTAATATCTATTTATAGATTATTTTTTAAATAAAATATTATGCGTGGATATTTCAATATTTGTTGCTAAAATTTTATATTATATTTATTAATATAACTATATATAATATAATTATTATATATATTTTTTCATTTATATTTCATGAATATAAAAATTATAACAAAAAATCTCTCAATTATATATCATTGGTATTTTCAGAAACCAAAACAATATAATCAATAATAGTTTTGAAAATGGGTACAACTGAAAAAAAGATTCAAACATCAAGACTTGAAATCGGGACATACTCAACACACCACCATAGGTATAGGAGGGAAAAAGTCACTAAAATACACTCTATGGGGTGAAATACAAAAAAAATACAAGAGATAACAAATAATAAACAAAGTTCCAATATCTTGATTGTTCCATCGTTGCTCGAAATAGCTGATTCTACCCCAAAACACCATTTTATAAAATTCACATCCATTCCATGGGTTCCTTTTACACTTTCAACTGTATTTGATACAGAGGAATATCGTCCAATCCATCTTTATTCTCAACAAAAAGTCTTATATAATCATTAGATACTTCACTAGCAATCACTTTTCCAACATTAAATGAAAGAGCCCAGATAGTGGAAGAATGACCATTGTTTTTTCAACTAATGTCTCAACACAATGCCAATAATCACTGTAACCATCCTCTACCCATATATGAATAGTAATATCTTATATTAAAGAGAATAAACCATCAAAAAATGTGTTCCATTGAACCATTTTAATATAAACACTTTGAATAATCAATGAATTGAGAAATGGGCATACCTGCTCTTACCAGAAACTAGATTTTAATGAGTGAATCAATGATGGAAACACAGATAAAGTCACAAGTCCATGGATATGTTGAGAATGGTTCAGAACTATAAACCTTTAACCTATAAACCATAATATTTCAAGGTTGTGTAGTTCAAAGGTTAACCTTCATATTTTAAGCGTAAAACATGTAACCTATAACCTTGAAAATCTGTAAACATGCATATTGAAAGCTGAAAACATGTAACCTATAATCCTGAAAATCTGAAAACCCTAATATGAAAACTTGTAAAACCATAAACATGTATACTTGAAATTATAAAACCTATAAAATTGTAAACCAATAATCAATAATATTCTTACCTATAGACATGTAAACAAATAATCATGGAACCTGCAAACCTCACGTGTACAAACCTACAAAACTACAACCTACGAAAATTTAAATTTTAACTAGATAACATACAAACCAGAAAACCTGTAATTTGTAACCAATAACATGGAAAACCATAACCCTTATAGCATGATCAGTTTCTTCACTATAAATCACTCTACTATCATTAAATTAAAGAGCCCATGCATCGGAAGAATGACATTTTTTGGTTCAACTAATGTCTAAACACAATTCCAACAATGACTTTCACCATCCTCTTCCCAGATCTTAATAGTTATATCATTGTTTCAAGAGAATAAAAAATTAAAAAATGTGTTCCACTGAACTATTTTATCATAAAAACTTTATAGAATCCATGTATATATTGATAATGGTTCACAACCAAAAAAATTTAAACTATGAACTAACATATTTTAAGGTTGTGTAGTTCAAAGGTGAACCTACAAGTTGAAAACATGTAACCTATAATCCTAAAAATATGAAAACCCTAATTGGAAAACACATAAAACCATAAACATGTATACTTGAAACTGTAAAACCTATAAAATTGAAAACTTCTAATAAAGAACATTCTTACCTATATACATGTAAACAAATAATCATAGAACCTACAAACATCACACGTAAAAAACTACAAAACTACAACCTACAAACATTTAAATTTTATCTAGATAACATACAAACTAGAAAACCTATAATTTGTAACCAATAACATGGAAACACATTACCCTTATAGCATCATCAAGTGCTTCACTAGCAATTACTCTGCTACCATTAAATGAAAGATCCTGGACAATGGAAGAATGACCATTTTTGGTTCAACTAATGTCTAGACACAATTCCAATAATCACTATCACAATACTCTACACAAATCTTAATAGTAATATCATAGGTGAAAGATAATAAAACACCAAAAATGTGTTCCACTGAACCATTTTAACAAAAATTTTAGAAGAAGCCATGAATTGGGCAATGGGAATACCTTCTCCTATCATAAATTGGATTTTAATGAGTGAATCGATGATAGAAACATGAATGAAGTGACAAGTCCTTGGATATGTTGAGAATGGTTCAAAAATACAAACCTTGAACCTATTAACTGACACATTTCAAGGTTGTGTAGTTAAATGGTGAACCTATAAGTTGAAACATGTGATCTATAATCCTGAAAATCTGAAAACCGTAATCGGAAAACTTGTATAACCGTAAACTTATATACTTGAAACTATATAACTTATAAAATTGTAACTACTAATCAAGAATATTTTTACATATAGACATTGATAAAACACTATTTTATTGAATATTTTATTGATAATAAATGATATAATTTCCTCACATTGTGTTAAATATGTTTAATTAGAAAGTATTTGGGATTAGATCATTCATTTGAATATTTGATGAAAATTCCAGTTTTACCCTTTATAGTTCACTGTAGTATTTCGAAGATAACTATTTTTATATTTATTATTTTAATTTTAAATTTTGTAACAGTGTTTCTAACTTAATTATCTACAACTTTTATTCAGGACACTAGAGCTAAAGAGTTCATTTGGTCGTTCAAATTGGGCCATGAAGTCAAAGTTGGGCTGGGCTCTCCAGAATGGAGAAGCTTCTGTATTTCGGACATAACTCCTTCATATTGGCCTTTATTGAGCCCAAATTTTGAGAGGAGATAGAAGACACATATACTCACATTTGATCATTCTGGAAGGCCGGCCAATTCACGCGTTTTGGTGGTAAAATGGGCAGTTCAAGTTGGCATAAAATATTTGGCCGAATTTCCACATTCACACTTGAAACCACTTGTAACCTCTCCTCCCCTCCCCTCTATAAATTGGAGTTTTTCTCATTTTGAGGGGTTGGGACGTGCATTGGGAAGTTGAAGGCAGAGGATAAGTGGATCCACTCTAATTCTCCAACCATTTCAATAAGGGTAGCTCTTGAAGCAAGGATCCCTTCGACGAAGCCTTCTTCTTCTCCTTCATGTTGTAATGATTTTGTTTATGTAATAAACTTATTTTTTCTTCTTTTATTTATTATCTTTTCTTCTGTTTTGTTTAAATTTCTTCTTCTCTTAATCGTCCTAATTGGGCTGGAATTCTTGAGTAGAAGCGTTATTGGGTTATACCCATTTTAAACCTTTGCACATGCAAAACTCTTCTACGATGATTACGCCACCCATGGAAGAGTAGTCTTTTAGTAATCGATCTATCTTATACCCTCTTCATTTAATTATTTTGAATCAATGAGCTACTTTAATTCACTTAATATGATCCATGAATTGTTTTTTTTAAATTGTAATAAACTAAGCAAGCAATTGAACAATTAACACAAAAACACGCGAGGTCGGGAATTTGTGTAAATTGTGAGAGCGCGATCTTAATCGGTAATATAAGACCACACAGGATAAATTTGTAGAGTTCAAATATAATCCCTAAACACAATTCATCCTCATTTCCAGAATGGATATGTGACTTAATTTACCACTGACCATAAGCTAATCTTAGAACATCAATCAAAGTAGGGTGCTGCGATTGCATGTTCCGAAGTTAGCCTAGGGTTAAATTCACATCATCTTCGTGGTAAAGTTAATTCTCGTAGGGTTCAAGATTTAACAAATTAAGGGATCATAATTAAGTGAATATTAATTTAAATGATAATGATTAATAAATGATTGAAGAGGTATAGTTAGATCGATTACGCCTTTTAAATATATTTCTAAAAAAAACATCTTCTTGTTGTGTCATTCTAATCGAAACTTCATTTCAAAATTAAAAACAAAAAAAAATGCAATATTCTTCCAGAAAACTTCTTCTAGATTTATAAACTATAAACAACCACCCCCATACTTTCAAGTAGTGTTTTTATTCCCTTTTATTTTGTTTCTAGAATACCTCTGAAAATTTGTTTTAATTCACTTCCTCCTTTGAGAGACGACCTTGGTCAGCCACTCTGCTGCACCTAAGTACCCCAAATCACACTAATCATTTGAGGGCGCCCATGACAGCGCTCTTTCAAATTGGCGCCGTTGCCGGGGAGGCAAGTAATTATTTGAACCAATTAGAGGTATTTATTTTATTTTTCATTTTATTCTCTTCCTCTCTTCTTTCTTCCTTCTTTACCCAATCTGATTTTTCTTCTTCTTCTTTTATTTTCTTCTACTTCTTTTTGGACCATCAACTCAAACTTATCATTTTTATTTTACTATGGTACACTTTCTTTCTTTTCATTTTTATTTGATCTATGACACAAACTAATCCCGAAGATCTCTTAGATCTTGACCCTGAGATTGAACGTAGCCTTAGGGCACAAATTAGACATTCTCAATCTACAGGAAGTTTCAATATTCAACCAGTTTGTGAATTCCTCTCTTATGGAAACATTGAAATTGGAAGCTATTCAAATTCAAACATAAAAGAGGAACCAATGGTTGAAAACAATGGAAATGAACTTAATAGAACCATTCGAGAATTGGCTGCACCTGATATTAACTATCAACAAAATTGTATTGCATACCCAAATCTCGAATCGGACTTTGAATTGAAATCTGGATTAATTCACCTTCTTCCAAAGTTTCATGGCTTATCTGGTGATGATCCCAACAAAAACCTTAAGTAATTTAATGTGGTTTGCTCAACTTTAAAACCAAGAAATTTTTCTGAAGATCAAATTAAATTAAGAGCATTCCCATTCTCACTTGATGGAGCTGCAAAAGATTGGATGTATTATTTGCAACCTGAAGATATAACATGTTGGAATGATTTGAAACTTCTTTTATTGCAAAGATTTTTTCCAGCATCAAGGACAACATCCATTCAAAAGGAGATATCGGGGATCAAGCAAGCCCAAGGGGAGTCAATGTATGAGTACTGGGAGAGATTCAAGAAGTTGTGTGAAAGCTGCCCACATCACCGAATCAGTGAGTAACTCCTCATTCGGTACTTCTATGAAGGACTCACACCTATGGAGAGAAGCATGGTAGATGCTGCGTCTAGAGGAGCATTGGTGGACAAGACACCAGTAGCTGCACGTGCTTTGATCGACAAGATGGCCCAAAACTCCCAACAATTTGGTGATAGAGGTACACCACATGTGAGGGGAGTACATCAGGTAAGTCCTTCTTCTCTTGAAAGTCATTTGATTGATACTAAGTTGGAAGAATTGACCACTATGGTGAGGCAAATTGATTTGGCACAAAAGAAATCTTTACCCCCTCCTTCAAGGCCTTGTGGTATTTGCGCTGAGACAAGCCACCCAACTGACTGTTGCCCACAACTCCAAGAAACAGAAGATTGTGCAGCAGTGTTCCCTGGGAGACCATTTCAGCAGCAAAAACAACAACCATATCCCCAAAAGAAGTTTGATCCAACATACAACCAAGGGTGGAAAGATCATTCAGACATGAGGTATGGCTCTGGACAACAACAAAGGCCACCCTTTCAACAAAACTTCCAGCAGCCTCCGCCTTACCAGCAGGGTTTCCAACAACCCCAAAGGAGATTTGAAGCTCAAACATCAACAAGTCAGCAACAAGGGAATCATCCACCAAAGGTAGATTCTAATACTGATGATCTTTTGAAGCAAATTGTTCTTAATCAACAGAATGAGCTGAAGAGTCAAAGTTCGGAGCTGATGGAGTTGAAGACTCAAATGAGCCAGATTGCCACCGCCCTCCATGAACATGTGAGTAAGAATTCTGGAAATCTACCTTCCCAACCCACTCCAAATCCAAAGGGGAATGTTAGTTCCATCACATTGAGAAGTGGGAAGCAAATGAACTATACATCTGCACCTACCATTCCACCGGGATTCACCTCAACTTCAGAGAAGCCGCATTCCATACCAACTGATGAGCAATCCAAGGAGAAAAGATAAAGGTAAGAAAAATATTGATGATGTTCCTCCTAAACCCCTTCCTTTTCCAAACAGGGTTGTTCAAACCAAGAAGATGGCTGAAGAAGCAATGAAAAAGGAGGTTTTGGACACATTCAAGCGTGTGGAGATCAACATTCCTCTACTTGAAGCCATTAAGCAAATCCCAAGGTATGCCAAATTCTTAAAAGAACTCTGAACCAATCGAAGAGGGCTCAAGGGGAATGAGAGGATAAACCTTGGAAGGAATGTATCAGCACTCATTACACCAACTCTAGCAATGCCAACAAAGTGCAAGGATCCCGTGACATTCACCATCCCATGTACCATAGGGGAGTTGCACTTCTCTGATGCTCTTTGTGATTTGGGAGCTTCCATAAATGTGATGCCTCACTCTGTATTCTCTTCCTTGCAGGTTGGTGAGTTGAAGCCAACAAGAGTAGTGGTGCAATTGGTGAATAGAGCTACGGCATATCCAGCGGGAGTTCTTGAGGATGTACTTGTTCGGGTAAGAGACATGATCTTTCCAGCAGACTTCTATGTGCTTAACATGGAGGATGATCAGGTAAGTTCTCATTCCCCCATTATCTTAGGTAGACCCTTCCTCAAAACTGCAAAAACTATCATAAATGTCAATGAGGGTACACTTTCCATGGAATTTGGGGATGAAGTTGTGATATTTAATGTTATGGATTCCATGAAGTACCCCTCTGAGGACCATCCTGCTTTTGTTATCTCCCATTTTGAACCACCAAATAAAAACTCCATAGAATTTGATTGTCCTATGCTTAGGGAGATTATGAGTATTGGTTCGAGTTTGATGTCTAAGAGCACTTCCGCACATGTTTCTGATACACAATCCTATCTTGGATTTGATTTTGATGTGGATTCATATTCTGATTTTGATCATGTTCACTCTGATTATGAAATGGCTTTTGAGTATGCTGATGGATTTGATGCTTTATTCTATGATTTTGATGATGTCTATTCTGATACTGATGCTCTTTGTGCACATATTTTAGTTCCTTCAATGTCTCCATCCATACTACACCCTCCTTCATTAGAACTCAAGCCATTGCCACCAAATCTGAAATACTCATACTTGTTGAGTGGTGAAAGATTACCTATTATCATTGCTAACAATCTCCCTTTTGAACATGAAGAAAAGCTTTTGAATATTTTGAGGGAGAACATCAGGGTGATTGGGTGGACCTTGGCTGACATATTAGGTATTAGCCCCTCCATTTGCATGCATAGGATTCTCTTGGAGGATGGGGCTAAACCGGTGAGACAACCACAAAGGAGACTCAATCCCACCCTCCTGGAAGTTGTTAAAAAGGAAGTTGAGAAATTGCTCGAGGCAGGTATAATCTATCCCATTTCAGATTCACAGTGGGTAAGTCCTATTCAGGTTGTGCCTAAGAAAAGTGGTGTTACTGTTGTTAAAAATGATAAAGATGAGTTAGTTCCAATGAGGGTTAAAAACAGTTGGCATGTGTGTATTCATTATAGGAAACTAAATCAGTCCACTCGCAAGGACCATTTCCCCCTCCCATTTATTGATCAGATGCTTGAGAGACTAGCTGGGAAGACACACTATTGTTTCTTGGATGGATTTTCTGGATAGTTTCAGGTTCCTATAGCTCCAGAGGATCAGGAGAAGACTACATTCACCTGTCCCTTTGGCACATTTGCCTACCGGAGGATGCCATTTGGACTTTGCAATGCCCCAGGTACCTTCCAGAGATGTATGGTGAGTATTTTTTATGATTTTATTGAGACCTGCATGGAGGTATTTATGGATGATTTTACAGTGTATGGGTATTCATTTGATGAATGTCTAATTAGTTTGGGAAAGGTGTTGAATCGTTGTATTGAGAAGAATCTGGTCCTGAACTTTGAAAAGTGTCATTTCATGGTAGAGCATGGCATTGTCTTAGGGCATGTAGTGTCAAAACATGGGATAGAGGTTGATAGATCAAAGGTAGATATTATTTAATCCTTACCATATCCTTCATGTGTGCGTGATGTTAGATCTTTCCTAGGTCATGCAGGATTTTATCGGCGCTTCATCAAAGATTTTAGTAAGATTGCTCTTCCTATGTCAATATTACTTCAAAAGGATTCTGATTTTGTGTTTGATGTTTCTTGCAGGAATTCATTCGATGAGCTAAAACAACATCTGACCACTCCACCTATCATACAACCCCCAAGGTGGGAGATTCCTTTTGAGCTTATGTGTGACGCCTCCAACTTCGCGGTTGGAGCTGTCTTATCTCAAAGGGTGGAGGGGCGTTCACATGTGATTGCCTATGCATCAAGGACACTGGATTCAGCCCAATCAAATTACAAAACCACAGAAAAGGAGTTTCTTGCTGTCATATTTGCTTTAGATAAATTCCGTTCATATTTATTGGGCTCTAAAGTAGTTGTTTTTTCTGACCATGCAGCTTTGAGGTACCTCCTAAAGAATCCAGATGCAAAGCCGCGACTTATCCGTTGGATGCTCCTTCTTCAAGAGTTTGACCTTGAGATAAAGGACAAGAAGGGGTCAGAGAATTTGGTGGCAGACCACATGAGTAGGCTTACTCACACACTAGAGGGTGACACCTTGGACCAGGTACCACTTCAGGACACTTTCCCCAATGAGCATCTCTATACCATCTCAGGTAAGAATCCTTGGTATGCTGATTTAGTTAATTACATTGTTGGCTCTGAAATCCCAGTAAATTTGAAGAAACATCAAGTCCAAAAATTAAAGAGTGAGTCAAGATTTTATGTTTGGGATGATCCATACTTATGGCGCATGTGTAGTGACCAAGTCATTAGGAGGTGTGTTCCCGATCATGAGTTTGAGTCTGTTTTACATTTCTGTCATACACTTGCTTGTGGTGGACACTTTGGACCCCAACGGACAACTAGGAAGGTTTTTGACTCTGGATTATATTGGCTTAGATTATTCCATGATGCCCATGTGTTTTGTAAGTCATGCTCTCGTTGCCAACACACTGGGAACATTTCTAAGAGACATGAGATGCCCCAACAACCCATACTATTCTGTGAGATTTTTGATGTATGGGGCATTGATTTTATGGGTCCTTTTCCTAGTTCATTTGGATTTTTGTATGTTTTGGTTGCTGTTGATTATTTGAGTAAATGGGTGGAGGCCAAGGCCACCAGGACTGACGATTCTCATGTTGTTGTGGACTTTGTCAAAGCATATATTTTTTGCAGGTTTGGAGTACCAAAGGCCATCATCAGTGACCAAGGGACACACTTTTGCAATAGGAATTTTGCTTCCCTCCTTCAAAAGTATGGGGTGACACACAAAACATCAACACCATACCACCCCCAAACAAATGGCCAGGCTGAGGTTTCAAATCGTGAGTTGAAACAAATCTTGGAGAAAACCGTGCAGCCAAATAGGAAGGATTGGAGCAAGCGCTTGGATGATGCATTGTGGGATTATAGGACAGCATACAAGACCCCCATTGGTATGTCCCCATTTCGGATTGTTTTTGGGAAAGCGTGTCATCTCCCCGTGGAAGTCGAGCATTGGGCATATTGGGCTATAAAGAAATGTAACATGGATTTGACCCAAGCTGGAATTCAAAGGAAGTTGCAAATTCAAGAGCTTGAGGAGATTCTACTGTCATCATATGAGAACTCAAGGCTCTACAAGGAAAGATCAAAAGCAGCTCATGAAAAAATTATCCAACAAAGGGAGTTTCATGTTGGAGAGAAAGTCCTTCTCTATAGTTCACGACTGAAGTTGATGCCTGGTAAGTTGCATTCCAGATGGTTAGGTACTTATATTGTGTCTAATGTTTTTCCTTAGGGTGCAGTGGAGATCACACAAGAGGACACTGGAAGGAGATTTACAGTCAATGGGAAACGTTTGAAGAGATACATTGAGGGACATCCTACTGATGCAGTGGATTTTATCACACTGCATGACCCCATCATCACTTGATCACATCAGGCTGTTCCTAACCCTTTCACTTTTATATTATTTGTCCTATTTAAAAATTCTGCATTTCATGTGTATATATCATCTCATAGGTTCACATTGAGGACAATGCAATATTTTAAGTGTGGGGGAGGGAACCTTTTAGTTTAGTAATTTCAATTGCTTTCCTGTTCAAAAAAAAACCAAAAAAAAAATTGTGTGTTTTTCAAAATTTGTGTGTTTATTTTACAATTTTCTGTGTATTTTTGAATCTTTTGGGCTGAAATGATTCTCATCACCATTTTTAAATCCATATCAATAAGTTAAACAATTTACCCCTTGAAACTAAGCTTAAATGAATGCTGAAATGACTTTGTTTCAAGTTCAAATATTTAGTAATTTCATGAAAAGTACGCTGAATTTTGAATCCCATGCCAATCTCACTGTCTTTATATTTGAAATCACTTTCCTGTGAGGCTTCTAAACCATTATTTTCATATTCTTTACATTCACCTCACTTCTTGAGAGAACCAAACCATGCCTGATTTAACCATAATTTGATCTATTTCTGTCAAAACTTGAGGGTTTGAGGTACATATGTTTAAATGATCGAGGAATTTGTTTGGTATTAAAGCCCCTATTTCAAAGAATCCTTTTTTATAATGGCCTACCTTGAATATTTAATCCTTGTAGCCCTTAGAATCCATGCACAGCCTGTTAGGTTAAGCCACATTACAAGCCAATTTTCCCTATCCAACCAACTCTTGAAGTGAAATTGCATAATCTAGTTGAGCTTAAGTGTGGGGGAAGCTGTCTTGTGTTGTGCCACCATATTATGTGATACTTTGGGTGGAAAATTAAATTCTGAAGAGATGTGTTTGCTGCTGAAGAAATTCATTATATTGAAAGCTATTCCTTTTCTGGAGATTTCATGACAAGTGAAGCTGTGCCTTTTCTGGAGCTTCTAATTGAGGTGGAAAGCTGTGCCCATCTGGAGCTTTCAAGAAAATCATGTTTGAGAAGATTGAAATTTTTTATGCTGAAATGATGAATGGTGTAAACCTTTCATGACTTTTCATGATGATGGAGCTGAATTGATACCATGGGGATTGATGAGAAGACCATATTTAAGTGAAAATTAGATTAATGCAATTTTGCTTCAAAAGAGTCAAGCCCTCCTCATTCAGCCTCAGAGTTTTTCACATCTTAATCCTACCAACCGAAAGCCACAAAACAACCCTGAAAAGTACTCATGATAAACAAATGTCCTTGACTCACATCGGGTAGTGATGTAGGAATCTATCAAGCCTATGGTGACCCTTGTATGAGTTTGGATGAGAAAGACATTGCAAAAAAAAAAATTGATATTTGAGTGATGAGAGAAAATTCAAGCGAGGTAAGTGTTTTGTGCATGGGTGGATAAATGAAGTGGAAATATATTGAATGATATAAATGGAGAACTTGAAATAAGGTTTTTTATCAGGCATGATATCTTTTTATTCTTGGTGTGAAATTGATTGATCTTAAGGATATGTGTTTTAAAATTGGTTTTGATTTGATATTGATGTTTACTTGATATGAGGTTTTGCCCAGGTGTGCAAAATGGTAAGTGTGGGGGAGTTGATAAAACACTATTTTATTGAATATTTTATTGATAATAAATGATATAATTTCCTCACATTGTGTTAAATATGTTTAATTAGAAATTATTTGGGATTAGATCATTCATTTGAATATTTGATGAAAATTCCAGTTTTACCCTTTATAGTTCACTGTAGTATTTCGAAGATACATATATTTATATTTATTATTTGAATTTGAAATTTTGTAACAGTGTTTATACCTTAATTATCTACAGCTTTTATTCAGGACACTAGAGCTAAAGAGTTCATTTAGTTGTTCAAATGTGGCCATGAAGTCAAAGTTGGGCTGGGATCGCCAGAATGGAGAAACTTATGTATTTAGGACATAACCCCTTCATATGGGCCTGTATTGAGCCCAAATTTGGAGAGGAGATAGAAGACACATATCCTCACAATTTAGCCTTCTGGAAGGACGGACAATTCACGCGTTTTGGTGGTCAAATGGGCGGTGAAAGTTGGCATAAAATATTTGGCCGAATTTCCACATTCACACTTGAAACCACTTGTAACCTCTCCTCCCCTCCCCTCTATAAATTGGAGTTTTTCTAATTTGGAGGGGTTGGGACGTGCATTGGGAAGTTGAAGGCAGAGGAGAAGTGGATCCACTCTAATTATCCAACCATTTCAATAAGGGTAGCTCTTGAAGCAAGGATCCCTTCGACGAAGCCTTCTTCTTCTCCTTCATGTTGTAATGATTTTGTTTATGTAATAAACTTCTTTGTTATTCTTTTATTTCTTCTCTTTTATTATGTTTTGTTTAAATTTATTCTTCTCTTAATCTTCCTAATTGGGCTGGAATTATTTAGTAGAAGCGTTATTGGGTTATACCCATTTTAAACCTTTGCACATGCAAAACGCTTCTACGATGATTACGCCACCCATGGAAGAGTAGTCTTTTAGTAATCGATCTATCTTCTACACTCTTTATTTAATTATTTTGAATCAATGAGATACTATAATTCACTTAATATGATCCATGAATTGTGTTTTTTTTAAATTGTAAGAAACTAAGCAAGCAATTGAACAATTAACACAAAAACACGCGAGGTCGGGATTTTGTGTAAATTGTGAGAGCGCGATCTTAATCGGTAATATAAGACCACACGGGATAAATTTGTAGAGTTCAAATATAATCCCTAAACACAATTCATCCTCATTTCCAGAATGGATATGTGCCTTAATTTACCACTGACCATAAGCTAATCTTAGAACATCAATCAAAGCAGGGTGCTACGATTGCATGTTCCGAAGTTAGCCTAGGGTTAAATTCACATCATCTTCGTGGTAAAGTTAATTCTCATAGGGTTCAGGATTTAACAAATTAAGGGATCATAATTAAGTGAATATTAATTTAAATTATAATTATTAATAAATTATTGAATAGGTAGAGTTAGATCGATTACGCCTTTTAAATAGATTTCTAAAAAAAACATTTTCTTGTTGTGTCATTCTAATCGAAACTTCATTTCAAAATTAAAAACAAAAAAAATGCAATCTTCTTCCAGCAAACTTATTCTAGATTTATAAACTATAAAAAACCACCCCCATACTTTGAAGTAGTGTTTTTATTCCCTTTTATTTTGTTTCTAGAATACCTCTGAAAAGTTGTTTTAATTCACTTCCTCCTTTGAGAGACGACCTTGGTCAGCCACTTTGCTGCACCTAAGTACCCCAAATCACACTAATCATTTGAGGGTGCCCACGACAGCGCTCTTTCAGGCATGTAAACAAATAATCATGGAACCTTCAAACCTCACATGTACAAACCTATAAAACCACAACCTACAAACATTTAAATTTAAACTAGATAACATACAGACTAGAAAACTTGTAATTTGTAACCAATTACATGGAAAATCATAACCAAAAAAATATAATCTTATAAAACTATTTGTGAAAACTGTAAACTATTGAACACTAAAACATAAAATCTGGTAAACCCATAACCTACAATTTTCAAACTTGTAGCCTGAAGCATGGAAACCTATATCATAAAATTAGAAAAACAATCATTCCAGAAACCTGCATTATTATAACATGATAAAATTTAAATCTATAAACTTGGAAACATTTTAATATCCATCATGAATACTTAAAAATGAAATTTCTATATAATCATCCACAAAATTCCTCCATAACATGTCTGTGTTGTTTTCTTCCTAATAATCCCAGATACCCTGATAAATAGTAAGGGATGAAACCAAATTATAGGAAGCATGCAATAGGAAAAAACTAAAATCTATTTTATTATAATAATAACTAAAGAATTCAATAAAACATGATTACAAAACAAAACATATACTGACATAAATTCCAAATGAATAATGACCAAATTCTTAACGTTTTTATCATTATTCGTGTTCTTGTAATGTTAAACAACACTTTATTTCAATATAGAGAGACTTCTTGTAAGTATATAGCAACTTTATGTGTTTTCTTTTGTAGTTGTTTTTTCCCTTTTCAAGGGTTTCCATATTCTTTCTACTACACCTATTTTTTACCTTCTATGAAGAAGAAATAATGATATAAACAATCAAACAATCCTTCTCTTATAGTTTGGACAACATTAGATTGAAATCAGTAGATATTTTTTCACTCATGGTGAAATCCAGTTTCTTAGATTACCTTGACATGTACACGGTCATGTTTTGAGACATCTGTGAAAAGGATTTGGTTTTTATAGTCATTCGATTATATTTAGTTGTTATATACATTTATTCTTCTTTAGGAATTCAATTTCAATTGGCTGTTATGTTACTATAGGACCAGTTTTGAATAATTTCAATAGTGATGGTCAATGTGAAGATTAGGTAGCAGTTACAGCCACAACATTGTTGGTGCTAAGGTAGAGTTGGCTACTGGGATGGCTATGGTGGAGTAGAAATGTATTTTTTAAACTAGAGTGTGATAATTTATTCCTAAAATTTTGTGATGGATTGTGATCTTATTAATTATGAATTTCAATTTGTTTATGTAGAAATAATAGATCTTGAAATTAGAATAAAAATTGAAAGAAAAATGAAAAACAGAAATGTATCTTGTTTTCCAATAAAAAATGAATTTTGTTTAATATAGTTATAGTACAAAACATTGGTCATTATAACTCATGATTTCAGGACAAAATTTAAATAACAAATAGATGGTTGATGGTTAGACGACTGAATAAATCCTTAAAACATGTGATGATAGTGAATTTAGTTTTGGAAAAAATTTTCATTTTTCATTTTTATAAGTTTATTTGAAAATGTGTTTGATTATTCAAATAGATAACATTTTTAAAAAATGAAATACAAAATATTTTTTTTTCTATCACTAAACACACCTAAAATGACTATATTTTCAACTTCTTTGTGGAATTATTACTGATAATGTTAAGGAAAGAGAGAAGAAAGAAACAACTATAGATTAAATCCAAAGAGTTTCATAGGTACTTGGATTAACCCAAAAACAAAGGTAAATATTCATAACATGCACTTTTATATCAATACATGAAAAAACACTAAGAATTGAAAGCACGCCATTAACTTTTTTAGAACTAAGGGAAACAAACTATATTTTGGCTCTATTTAACAAAACTTATTTGGAAGCTTCTTATGAAACTTATAACTTATGATAATTAGTTAAAATAATTTAGTGGTGTTTGTTATGTTTTTGAAAAAAACTGTTACACTTATATTCTAGAATAAGGCCACTAAAGTAAGTGGCACAAAAAAAATTTCAATAATAAATTTGGAAACACATATACAAAACGTCTTTTCATAAGTAAAAAATGTTATGAGCATTACTAAATTAATAGTGTTTGAAAACACTTATTTGAAAATTCTTATAAAAAATAACTTACGATAATTCATAAGTGTTTAGAGTATATCTCAATTAGTAGGGTTCGATAACTCTTATTTTAGAACCAAGAGAAGAAATCTATATTATGGATTTGTTTGAAAAAAATTATTTAGAAACACATATAAAAAATCACTTATCATGAGTAATCAGTGTTATGAGAATTTTTCAATTATTGGTGTTTGACAATACATATTTTTAGAACCAAGGGAAACAAACTATATTATGGCTATATTTGACTACTCTTGTTTAGAAACTATATCATGGATCAGTTTAAAAAAACATATCTAGAAAAGCATATAAAAATAATTTTTCATAAGTAATAAGTGTTTTGAGAATTTATCAATTAGTGGTGTTTGAAGACACTTAATTGGAAACACATATGAAAAATAACTTATCATAAGTAATAAATGATATCAACATTTCCCAATAAGTATTTCTAGGAAACGTATAAATCATTGAAATATATTTATAATAAAAATAATATTAACAATACAATAAAAACATGTGAATTAATAGTTATAAATAATAAATAAAACATTAATGCCTGAATATCATAATAGACAATAATGGAGATATCAACAACAACATGATTTATATCTCTTAACATCCAAAAAAACTAGGCTGATTCCAAAAGAAATCTAAATTAATTAGGTGTTGTTTTATTTTAATTTTTTTTCACCAATTTCTATATGTGAATAGTTAACATAATGCGAGAATATGTAAATAAATGAACAAAATATAAAATTACCCGATGAGCTAGCTAATTTATAGATTTTTTAGTATTCGGATTTCAATTAGAATGAAATGCATGTGATGTTTGGGCATCCATTCCTACAAAAAAGAGAAGTCCAACACTTAAGGAAAATTCAACACCATGATCCAAATTTGGATAACTTGTTTTAGGATCAGATCAATAGTACTTATAAAACATTCTCCTGATACTTCACTTCTACTTGATAATGCTCATTGATATGTGCCTCTATATAAAGAATTCCAAATTTTTACTGAAAATGTGTTTTATGAAACTTATTTAAGTGACTTTATTTAGTAATTTAAGCATAGGTAGCTTTTTAGGAATATAAAAAACACCACATATTCTTTCAAGATTCTCATTACGAGTGATGAGTGCTAGTTTCCAGAAAGTGATATCAAACACAACCTCATAACAAGTCTGTTTGTGTAAGTGTTTAAATCTTTCATATTAAAAAACGTTTTAGTAACACGTTTTCTATAGAAATATAGGAGTAAATATTTTTTACAAAATGGAACAGAAGTGGTTTTTTTAAATAGTTACTAAATTGATATGTGTTTTAAAAACTTAGATAACCATTACTAAGCACACCCTTGGTCTGTCATAGGTTTGGGAAGAAATAATGGAAGGATAACTTAATAAGACAATCAATTTATTTCTTCAGATAATTATAATAAATAACAAAGTTAAAATCTATATAAACAAACATGTTCTTTAAATGTCCATACATAAAACAATTTTAAAGGAGGTACGACTACTGTTTTCTAATACAGAAATACTCAAACAACCCCTAATTTTCTATACTATTAACGTGTATAACATATAATAATATATTTAACCTCCATGATATGGAAGTGGTAGGAATATTTTAAATGTATTCATAATGATTCTACATAAAAACTAGAGAAAACAACAAAAGAATGTTAGGGGAAAACAAGATCACAAACAAAGATAATAGAGAAATAGGATAAGGATCAAAAAACCTTACCGTGATGTTTAGACCCCAACTTCTCATCTATGTAAAATTAGTTCCAAAATCCCCAATTAATCATGCTTTAACCTTAGTGAAAAAAACTTTTTTCGATAAGAAATTTGGTAAATACATGTACATAATCACTTATCATAGGTGAAAAGTTTTATAAATAGTTTTCAATCAATGTTTTAAAATTGATCCTAATAGGAAAAAATGATTAAAAATAAATCAATTCAAGATAATAATTTATAATAGAGCATATGTTAAAGACAAAACAATTCCCTTTGAATATAGATTTCATGTGAGGTAGTTAGAGCATCAATCAACTGCAGAGATCAAGAATGTTATTAATATAATAATGAAGTTCTTAGGAAGGGGCATGCAATAAATTTTAAAACTCATATAATACAAATATTTATAATAAATTATAGTCCAAGTACCATTTAACAAATTGATATACTCTGAACATTTCCTTGATAAGAAATTGGTTTTTCTTATCGATGAATGCTTGAGATTCTCCCAAATTATTTTTCAGTTTACTTAAGAGCCTCCAAGTCACTATGTGATGGAACATGGATTTAAATATGTATTGAAGAAACAGTAACTGAAGAATAATTTTTTTTCATAAAATAGTTATCTTGTATCGAAGAAAACTAATCTCTAAAAATAAATATTTTATAATGTAGAAGAAAATTTTTGAGGGGAAGGTATAGGAGAGGATGAGTAGGGAATTCTTAGAACACGGATTAATATAAAACAAATAAGGGGTGATGAACCTAGGTATTGATGAACTGTACGGTATAGAAATGGTTTCTTTGAACTTCTATAGAGAATGGTGAGTAGAATCATGGAGCTGGATGTTGTTGGAGTGTGTGATAGAAATGAGCTTGTAGGTAGGTGTTTGGATATTCGGAAAAGGCTGGATGACACTAGTGCGATGATGATGTTATTATTTGGTGGTGACAGTTCGCATGAGTCTTATCGGATGGAGGTGCGACATCAGGTAGCGATGGGGATAGATTGGTGGAATTTCTCCACCTAGGGTTTTTGTGTATACATTTGGGTGTGCTATATTAGTTGGGCATGAAATTTGAATATTTTTTCTTTCAACCCAAAAACTCACTAGACCTATAGATCTTGTATTTTATTCGTGTAATTATTTCATGGATCATCCACATTTTTAGCATGTTTGGGTTTTTTTCATATAATGGTTCCCTTTCAATCTGGTTAAAAAAAGTTATATTTTTATTTTATTTTAATAAAAGGGGTTAACCCGAAATTATTTTAAATTAACTATATTTTTTAGACATTATGTATAGCCTTAATTATGTTTTGTTATCAATAATTTTAAACTATGTATTATATATATTTATATATTATTTCATGAAATCTTATTAAATTATAAATTATAAATATTTTAATTAATCTATATATTATATATATTTATATATTATTTCATGAAAACTTATTAACTAATAAATTATAAGTACTTTACTTCAACTATATATTTTATATTTTTATATATTATTTCATGAAACCTTATTAAATTATAAATATTTTAATTGAACACATAATCATTTTTTTGATAAATGATGTTTTAGTGATAAATGATGAATAAATATAGATTCAATTATTGAATAAATATTTATTTCCATTAAATTATTTATTGCAACAATTCTTTTTAACCAAGATACATTTTAGTATTGTTAACTAATAATAATAGATTCATTTTTTGGTAAAACAAGTGCCAGTATTGATATGATATAACAACAGATTTAATTATTGATAAGAGATCTGTGGGTATAAAACTCTTAATTTTAATAGACATATTTGTTGGTATTGATAACTATTAGTGCCTATGATTAATAATAAAAAAAACTTATTATCTGTTGGAATTACTCATTTTTACCAATAAGTATATTAATTGTTACTATATTTATATTGGTACAAGTCAATTTTTTTATAACGTCTTCTTCATCGGTCTTCCTTTAGATATCTTCTTAAGGGATCCACGGTTGGTATTTTTTTGAAAAACAAGGTCTTTAGAATTTTTTAAAGGTTTTTGGAAGGACAAATGAACAGTGTTTGGTTGATCTAGAAGTCTCAATTTGGTGTGAATAAGTGAGGGAGGAGGTTCCCTTTTATAATTAAGGCGAGAGACACTTTTTAATCTCTCAAAATATTAAATTAATATAAATTAATTTTCAATTAAAAATGGATATAAAGTGATTTATTTCTAATATAAAATGATTTTAGGTCGAAATAACCTTAACCAATAATTTTTAGAAAAGTTTAGGTCACATTCCTACCCTTAACCTTTGGCTTTAACCCTTAGTTAAACCCTTTAACTCTTACGGTGACAACTTGGTTTTTTTCTCTTTAAGGGTTAATATAGTTACTATAAAATGAAAAAAGAACCATAAATGAGTCATGGATGTCATTTTAAAACTTATTTAATTAATTTATATTTTTTTTATATTTTTATGAATATTATATCATTTAATATAATATTAATTATTTTAAAATATCATGAATGTCAATTTTGATACTATTCATTTCTTTACTTTTTAAAAACTATAAATACACAAGATAAATTTAAAAAAATAATATTTAATAGATCCCCAACATGTCTAGGTCATCTATAAAATTATTTTATGACATTAATTATCTCAAATTATATTTATTTTAATATTTTTAATATCATTTATTTTATATTTCTATTAATTAAACAATTATTGCATCATTATTGTGTAAGCCTTTAAGGTAATTATTTATTTCCTAAAAATTAAAAATAAATTATCTTGATGAATATAAAAATTTTATATTTCAAATGAATAATTATAGTTAAAAACATCTTCTGAATAACCACATATAAAAATGCAATACTTATTAAAGACATGAGTATGACATATTGGACTTTCCTTCGAATAAAATACTAAAAAAGGCTTAAAGTCATCCAAGTGACTCCAAGAGGTAATAAAATCATCCCAAGGGTGATT
Organism: Viscum album; assembly: GCA_963277665.1. Taxonomy (NCBI): domain Eukaryota; kingdom Viridiplantae; phylum Streptophyta; class Magnoliopsida; order Santalales; family Viscaceae; genus Viscum; species Viscum album. The sequence continues at coordinate 74,265,075 of OY728140.1, forward strand.
TTGGTCAAGAATAACTTATCCAATAAAATAATGGAAAGTTTTATGGTAAATTTATAATACTTATAATATTATTTTTACCCTTAATTACCCGATTTACCCTTAACTATGGTATTTTTAAAAAAAATACTAAATTTACTATTCATGTTGTCTAAAAATAAAAGAGACATATTTAATAAATATGGAACTTATGATTCCAAATATGGAATCTATTTTTAAAAATTCAAAACATAGGATTGTATCAAATTAATTTAAAATTAATCATGTTGATGGAACGAGAAAATGGGGTTTTAAAGTGAAAATGTTCAAAAGATTATAATGTTTTTATATCCAAATTCAATGTGAAATTAATTACATCGACCTAAATTAAATTAAATGATATAAAATTGATCCAATTATACTTTAAAACCAATTAAAAATATAATTTAACACTATAAATTATTTATATCAAAAACCTATTTTCAATTAAAATGTAATATTTTATCACTATTAATAAAAACATGAAACTTATCAGAAAAATACAAAAATAAACCAATGAAAATTTTTATATTCCTATTTAAAATAAGAAGTTTTTTCAAATATAATACCTAAAATTTTCAAAAACAATATTTAAAATAATTGCACCATCAAAAGGTGGTAACATGTCTTTTTATAAAAATACATCTTTTATGCGTAAAATTGAATTTGTTATTATATCATGTCTAGAAAACACATAGTATGAATGTTAAAAATTATATTGAATATTATAAATATATATATCATTAATATAATACAAAAAGTGTGATTTATTTATTTTGTTGGTATAAAATACACGTCTACACATTTAAATAGTTTTTATAAAAACATTTACTTTATATTAAATTGGGTTTTATATTTATTTCTAATTAATTGGTAACCAATTAATTAAATAATATATTTTCATAATTTAGTTAATCCTATTCATAACCATCAATTTAGCAACTAGTATATAATTTCATTTTAAATAATAATATTAATAGTATATCATGGTTTGTTTAAGCTTGGTGTTGCGTGTAATGTAAGCTATCAAATAGATTAAATTTAAAAAGATACATACCATAAAATATTGGGTTGATACATTCTCCCCTACTTCAATAAAATGCACCCTCACATTTTTTGAATTCAGTTTCAGTAACTAAGGTTTGACTATTCAAAATACCTTTATTGAAACCCCATATCAGAACAAGGGTCGATAAAACTTCCACATTAAAAGAAAGAATGAGAAGTATGAAGGTCATCTGAGATAACACATACTAGGGTTCCATATAGGAAAACATGGATATGGAAGATAAAATAAACTATCTAGTTCTGATGGAGAGTGATAGGGAACATGGTCATGAGAAAGTTAACAATCACAAAACCATAAATCTATAATAAGTTAAAATGACATTGATTTCTTAGTAAGAAAAGAAAATATATAACATTTTTGTTTCAAAATCCTTTTATCAAATTTAAGGAATTCATTTAATTTCTAGACTAATAACATAAGGAATCATACTTACTTTACAAGTAGAGTTTTACCCTTTAATCAATTCCCACCACAAAATCATCTTTTTCTCTAAACGATGAGAATTTAAGATGAATTTTTCATGACTGAAGAAATAAAATCAACTTATATGGATCCCAATATCCATAAAAGTATAACTATATATACCTCTTATCTTTATACATTAACAAAAACCAAAATTATTAGGATAAGATAAGATAATTCCGCAAAAATAATAAACATTTATGTACTGAAAAACAACTTTAATATTCAAAATTCAAAAGTAATACTCAAAGTTCAACATAGATCATTCAGAAAAATAACCATCCTTCCTCAAAAATATTCTAGACTAATATAGAGACCCAAAAATCAGAAGGATTTGATCATATAGTCTTCCAAATAATATCAATCACTCTTAATGACTTGTACAAATAATTTAATTTCCTAAATCACAAAATCTCTAAGATATACTAAAAATTTACATAAATAATCCGAATCACTATAAGTCCATAATAAAATAATATTTTACTCTAAAATACAATCAAACATTTATTCCTAAAAATATTATGTTTAACTTAATCTTATAGGATTCCCAAAATAGCGAATGTCTTCCAAAATAACATTAATTAATTAATAACCAAATAATTTTCTAATCCTAAGGTTATCTATTTGATAATTTTTCCCTAAAATCCAAATAAACTTTATCCATTAGATGTTTTAACTAAAAAAAATTCATGCTACCTGGGACTTCATGTAGGCTAGTCGTAGGCGCTGCGCCCTTTTTTCCCTTTGGCTGTGGGTTCAAACCTCATGGCCTTGCTTGAAACAACGAGTTTTCATCTAGCCTATGGGTTATCCTTTTTCTAAAAATATATTAATATTATCTGAAAATGTGATAAGAATCCTAAAAAATAACCCAAATATATTCAACATTAAATAAATATTTTTACCATAAAGGTTATCTCTTACTTTTCATTTTATATTCCCAATAATATAAATACCCATAATTACATTAAATTGATAGATAAAATAAACCCTAACAGTTATCCTTACCTTTAAACATATGTCCATAAAATATAAAGAAATTATTCATTAAATAATTTTTTCACACATAATAAACAAATGGGTTATCCAATCTAATTTTTTTTCCAAATCTAGTTCCCAATATTTCTACTAAACTTGCTCTGATACCAACTGTAAAGAACCAAACCCCAGTAGCCCAAAATCAGTGGCACAATTTATTATTTTGTCATAAGATAAAAGGAATCACATCCCAAAGGACTGAATAGTTTAGTAGTGTTTGTAAACTAGATATATACTTAAAATCTACATTACATTTTAAAATATAAAATACACAAATAATTTCATTAAGTCTTCCATTACCCCCTTATATCAGTCATAATATACATCTTAGAATCCTATAAAAAATGAAACATATTAAAGGGGTGATCTCAAACGCTCAGTAAGGGTATACATACAGAAGAAGATATCATAAATAATCATAAATGATTATGTAAATATTATTAACTAAAGCACATAACATTTAATCAATAACTTGAGAATAATATTTCCAGAATAAAAGATGATCAAATAATTCGATATAAATAATCATATAAGAATGAAACTTAACCATGGATATTATACTAGTCGAATAATCATATGGAATATCAATAACTAATTTCATAATAAGGGAATACATAATACTATACATAATAAACATACTATCAAGGATTCAACCAATTCACTATATATAAATAGGTAAGACATTGGCCAATACCTAAACTAGTTTGTCTCATGAGACCTACCGATGCATCGAGGGGCTATAGCGGGCCCCACCCGTCACTTACTAAGTCCAATACATTCCTCATATGAAATTGGTGAAACATAATCAACATATACATTTTTATTGAAACTAGAATACAAAATGTAAATATCTTTCATTAAGTAGACATAATCACAAACCATCTAGAGTAATATGGTGAATGGTATCAAAATAGTACATATCCAGTCAAGCTAATAAATAAAAATTTAATAAAATTTGGTAGATGTTATCATAGGTGATAAACCTTAATGAAGTGAAATATTTATCAAAGTATGTTGATATAGATAAAAATAATTTAAATGAGACCATTGAAAAATTCATGTAGAAAATAATCTTTAAACATTGAAAAGTATCTCATACCACTTTGAAACATTTGAATAATAATACCCATGAAGGAATAACATTAAATAAAAATTTTTATATCATGATAATAAGGATATTCATGATATGATATATCAAAGGGTAGTACATACACCACACATAAGGAATAAGTGGTAAACAAGACATATATCTAAGAGAAGGAAAAGTGAGATGAGAAAACCCTTACCTTATACTTTCCTTTAGTTGGAAATGATTTAAACTCATTTATAATAGTTTAAATCATGTTATTAATTTATACCATAACCATATACATATTTATGATATCATATAATATCTTCTTACATCTTTTCTTTAATAATATTTTGTTATTACCCTTGTTTCGGGTGTTAACTGCTTCATTTTCTCATGCACATTTTGTCTTGAATGTATCAACTATTTTGTATAGGATATAGATTCAAAATATCCAGAATTATATTAATGTTATAAATATAATATTTAATCATTAAATACATTTTTATATCTATTCTTGAATTTTGGATATGTAAAATGATTTGCATCACGTTTTGGAGACGGTAGGTTGCACATATGCATGAGAGACAATATCATTCCCTTAATAAGTGAAAGGATAAAGAAGTTTATGGTATATTAATTTTTATATAATAAATATGATGTCATAATTATAATATATATTAATTAATTCCATCATTATACCCATCAAAGTAAAGTGGCAATGAAAAATTAATTACATCACGACATGGAGATGATAAGTTGTACGTACACATGCATGGTGATTTTATTTTTCATAGGATAGATAAAAGATGGAATAGGGTTATACCATAATCATAATAATATCTCAAAATATATATGATACTCTATTTATTAATTTTTTATGGAAAAAATACATTAATGGTAAGTAGAAGAAGCAATGAATTTGGATGAGTTGGTAAAAAAAATTACCTCTTCTTCGATAGACTTCCTATAGATATATTCTTAAGAGATCTAGGGTTGATCTTTTTGGAAGTCCAAGATCTAAAAATCTTGAAAAAGGATGCTTTGAAGAGAAAAGATTAGGATTTTTTTGATCTATAAGGCTCAATGTGGTGTGAATAAGTGAGGGAGGATGTGCCATTTTATAATTGAGGTGAGGGGTACTTTTGGATACTATCAAAATATTAAATTAATATAATTAATTCTCAATTAAAAATGGCTCCAAAGTGATTTTTTAAAATATAATATGATTATGGGTCGAAATAATCTCAACCAATAATTTTTATACAAGTTTAGGTTACATTATTACCCTTATCTTTTGTCTTTAACACTTAGTTTAACCCTTTAACTCTTACCGTGACAAGTGGGATTGTTACTCTTTAAGGGTTAATATAGTTACTATAAAATGACAAAAGAACCATAAATGAGTCATGAATTTCATTTTCAACCTTATCCAAATCATTTGACCAAATTTTAGTTTTTTTATGAATTTATATCATTTAATAAAATGTTATTTATTTTAAAATATCATCAATATAAATTTTAACACTATTCATTTATTGACTTTTTAAAAAATATCAATATAAAAGATAAATTTGAAAAAAAACCTTTAATACATCCATAATATGTCTGGGTAGTCTATAAAATTCATTTATGAGATTAATTATCTCAAATTATGTTTATTTTAATATTTTTAATATTATTTATTTGATATTTATATTAATTAAACAATTACTACATCATCATTGTGTAAGTCTTTAATGTAATTATTTATTTCATAAAAATTATAAATAAATTACCATGATAAATATAATAATTTTATATTTAAAATCAATATTTATAGTTGAATATATCATCTGAATAACCATATATAAAAAATTTAATACTTATTAAAGACATGAGTACGACATATTGGACTTTCCTTAGAATAAAATACTAAAAAAGGATTAAAGTCATCCACATGGATCCAAGTGTCTATAAAATCGGCCCAAGGATGATTATTTTGACACTAACTGATCAAATAAAATTATTTCAAGTGTTAGGATAATTTTATAATACTTATAATATTATTTTTACACTTAATTACTCGATTAACCCTTAACGATGGTAATTTTAAAAAATACTAAAGTTACTATTAATATTGTACAAAAATAAAAGGGAACTATATACTAAATTTGGACCTTATTATTCCAAATATAGAATCTATTATTCAAAATTCAAAACATAGAGTTAGAAAAACTTAATTTAAAATTAATCTCATTGACGGAACGAGAAAACATGTCTTTAAAGTGAAAATGTTCAAAATATTGTAATGTTTTTATCCAAATTCAATGTGAAATTGATTAACTTGACCTAAATTAGATTAAATTATAAAAAATAGATCTAATTATACTTTAAAATCAATTTAAAATATAATTTAATACTATAAATCATTTAGATGAAAAAGTTTTTTTCAATTAAAATATAATATTTTGTCACTATTCATCAAAACATGAAACTTATCAAAAAAATTCTAAAAATCAAACCAAATTAAACTTTTATATTCATATTTAAAATAATAATTATATTTTTTCAAATATAATTTCTAAACGTGTTAAAAATTAGATTTAAAATAAGCGCGCCATAAAAAAGTGGTAAAATTGTCTTTTTATAAAAATACATCTTTTGTGCGTAAAATTGGATTTATTCTTATATAATTTCTAGAAAACACATACGTTAAATTTTAAACATCATATAGAATATTATATATATATCATTTATATAATCCAAAAAGTGTGATTTGTTTATTTTATTGGTATAAAATACACTTGTGTCATTTAAATAGTTTTTATAAAAACATTTCCTTTATATTAAATTGGTTTTTATATTTATTTATAATTAATTGGCCACCAATGAATTCAATAATATATTTTCATAAGTTATTTAATCCTATTCATAACCATCAATTTAACAATTAGGAGATAATTTCATTTTAAATAATAATATTAATAATATATCATGGTTAGTTTATGCTCAGTGTTGCGTGCAATGTAAGATATCAAAGTGATTAAATTTAAAAAGATACATGACATAAGATATTGGGGTGTTACACATCTGTTTAAAGATTAAAGAGTTGAAAAAGAAGGATGTAGAGCTTCAAGAAAAGGGTAATAAATGTTCTTGATTTCAACCTTGATTGCAAGGGAATAATAATGTTTAAGAACCGAGTATGCGTCCTATCAATACCCATCCTGAAGAAGGAACTATTAGAAGAAGATTATAACTCATCAGTATCTATTAATAATGGAAGGATGAATATGTATAGATACCTGAAAGAAAATTTATAGTAAGAAAAAATGAAAAGATATATTGAGGAGTATGTATATCTGTGCTTAGTATGCCGGCAATTTCAGGCTAAGAGACATAAGTCTATGGGGATATTACAACCATTACCGCTTCAAAAATGGAAATGAAAAAAAATCACCATGAATTTTGTTTTTTAAATCCCCAAAATATATAAATGCCATAATACTATTTGAGTTGAAGTCAATCACCTTATGAATTCAACTCAATTCATTAACATTAGAGAATATTTTTATCTTAATCATCTTGCTATGATATATGTTAAGGAAGTGCTAAGGTTATACAGGGTACTAGATTCTATTGTATCTGATTCGGATCAGAGGTTTACCTTGAAGTTATAGGGAAGTCTTTAGAAATATCTAGATATAGAGTTGTGTTTCAGTACTACTTATCATACTTAGATAGATTTTCAATTTGTGAGGACCATTCAAACCCTGGAGGATATGTTGGGATCCTATTCTCTATATTTTAAGGGTGGTTAGGATCAACACCTTCGTCTAGTTGAGTTTTCTTATAATAATAACTTACACTCAATCATTCAAATGGACTCTCATGAAACCATCTATTGATAGAAGTATAGAACGTTGACATACTAGGATGATGTTGGTAAAAGAAAGCTATTAGGAGATGATCCATCTAAGGAAATGGAATAGAATATTAGATCAATTCCACAATACATTAGGGTATCTCAGAGTAGATAAAAGAGTTATGTTGACGATTATTGCAGATATATAGAATTTAAAGTTAGAGATAAGTTTTTCCTATGAATTTATCTATAGAATAAGGTTATTCTATTCATAAATAAGGGAAAGATGAGCCCTAGGTATATTGGTCCCTTCGATATTATTGATCGAGTAGGGACTGTAACTTATTGCTTGGAACTCGCACCAAACCTCTCTAAAGTTCAATATGTGTTCCATGTATCTCTCCTAAGGAAGTACATACCTGATACATCACATATACTAAAATTAGAGGTTATATAACTAGATCTTTCCTATATAGAACACCTGGTAAAAATCTTGGATCATAAAAATAAATTTCTATAGAACAAGACTACTCACCCGGTTAAAGTTATTTGGAGGAATCAAAAATTTGAGGAAGCTAAATGGGATCCTGAGGATGCGATGAAGTAGAGATATCCTCATTTTTTATACCAAAATGAAGGAATTTTGAGGAAAAAATTCATTTTAATGTGGGTATAATGTAACAACATAATATTTTATAATCATTTACTTCGAAATAAAACTTGAAGTATTTGATAGCTTGTCTTACACACAACCCTGAGTCTATATGAAATATGATATAGTAAAAAATTATAAACTATTAATTAAATTAACAGGTATGAATCGTAATAAAAAATTTATGAAAAATATATATAAAGTTTTTTATGAATATAAATTTATCTATTAATTCATAATAAATAAGTACTCAATTTTTAGTAAAGTCGTTTTACGCTTCGAAAATATTTTTTCTTCAAAAACGGATTTTATCAAATTTTTCAAGTAAAATTTATAATTAGTTTCTATAATTCTTAGATATTTTATTTTAGTAAATGAGTATAATTTTTAAAATCATCTTGTAAATATTATCTCAGGGTAAAATTTTAAGATATTTCTAAAATGTTTTATTTTTCAGTGATAGTGAAGAATACCGATTTTTGTAAAAATTATTATTTCTTTTCAAGTAAATGTCCCATTATGTTTTGAATTTGATATTAAATTAACCCATGTATAATTTAATTATTAATAATAAAATTAATTAAAAAGTAATAAAAATTATGATTTATTTTAGTATAAGTTAATTTTTGGGTTTAAAAACACATTTGTTTAAAAAATTGTTTTTATGCGCACAATATTGTGTTTTTATCTTAATAAATTAATTTAATCTCTATTGATTAATTTTTTTAATAAAATTTATATATTATATATTAAATATAATATTTTAACATTCATTTTATGGTTTTTAAAAGGTAATGAATGAAAGTAAATTATGTTTTATGCTTAAAAACCAATTTTTTGAAAACAGATTTTCATTACGGTTTGCGTGCTTAATTAAAATTAAATTCTACCAATTATAAAAATTGAATATTGTAAAATCGATTTAATATTTATAATTATAATAATTAATTTAATATAATAGTTACAACTTATTTTTTTGGTCATAGTGAATAATAATAATAGTAAAATTTTGTTACAACGGTTAAGGTTAAAACGAATTTATTGGGGGGGGGGGGTTAAACCATGATATAAGCATATAATTTCCACAATCACACATTAAATTATTATTTTTTTATTATATTTAAACCTAATATAATCCTAAATTTTAATCCCAGACCATTTGTAACACTTTCCTGTGAAAGTGACCTTAAATCATTGAAATGTTTTAAAAAATTCTATGTGTGTCCTTCCCCTCATTTATAAAAGGGAACCTCTTATCCTCCCTTATTAACAAAATTTAATCCTTATAACATAGAAAATACCTACTAAAAAATATTACTAGAATAATTAGTTTAATCCTAGATCTTCTAGTCTTCTCTTAAGACAAATCCTTTAAAGATTAAGGTGTAAGACAAATGGGGTCTCTTTAAGAAGAGGTATAAATCTTAAGCAAGCTCTTTCAATTTTATTTCCTATTCTAACATATCTAAATTTATAGAATCCATAAAAACATGATTAATATAATATAATAAATTTACTGATATGTTATTATGACTATGGAACAATCATTTACCACCTATTCTCTATCTAATGGAAGATAAAAGTATCGCACATGTGTATGTGTGGAAAACCACCTCCGTATAATGATATGACTCATTTTACACCACCATCATTCACAGTTTGTTATTATGATTGAATTAATGTTTATATATGAAATTTATGTTATAATAATGATTATATTAATATTAATTAATATTTACCTTTCTTTTGTTCCATCCATTGAAATATGGAAATGCCACTCGTGCATATGTACAAACTATTATCTTCACCTAGTAACATGATTAATTCTTCATCACTAATTTATATGAATTTTTAAAAATACATATATAATGAATATATATAATATTTATATCATGATTAAAATTATTTATATGAAATAACCATTATCAAAGTTCAAGAACTATAACCACCAAACCCAAAACAAACATGAAAAATGAAACAATTAACGCCTGAAATGATGATGATAAATTATTAATGAAAAAATGATAAGATGTTGTAAGTAAATAATGTATTGTATTATAGGCATTATTATTGTTATTATATAGAATTATAATAAATTTAAATTTTTTATATTCAGAGTTCTTATGATGAAATAAGGAATTCAGGTAAAATTTTTAGGTTATAATCTTATTTTATCGGGATTGTTTATGCTTAAATTTACGATGATGAAATTATATAATATATCTATCCCAAATCTTATGTATTTTATTCTCCTCTAGGAATTTCTATAGATTACATGTTTTAATTTAATTTCCCTATATTTAGGCACTCAAAATACTAAAAATATTTTTTTAAGGAAAACTAACTTCACTTCTCTCTTTGGTCAGGAATCTTATCTTCTATGTCTATATTTTATTTAAAATGTTTTCAAGAATGATTTTAATATTCTAAAAATATAATTTAGATAATTTTTTTACTATATTTTACTTTTGTTACCAAGTTTTCAAAGTATTTTTTTTAGAGACCCAAATCTTGGCGTACATGGACATTACATTACTTTTGTAGAATAATTAATATATAAAAAAACCAACACTCAAGGACTGTAATAGTTTAGTGTCTTTGGAAACTCGAAACATAATCTTCTAATCATGGTGAAATATCTTCAACATCTCCCATAAAGATCTTTCCCTTTTTTTTTTCTTACCAAAAACCTTTCTTTATATCCTTGGGAAAATAAAACATATAAAGGGTGAGATCAAATGCTTAGTAAGGGTAAGAATGGATAAAATAAAATAAACCATATACATTTGAACTTAAAAACATGAACATAATGTTTAAACATCAAACTCATGAGCAATGACATAAAACATGGTAGTATGTAAGGCATAGATCATAATGGAACATCAATCATGATAAAATAGATTGGGAATAAAACATGTAATTGTGGAAAACCATTAAGAATTTGAAATGATTTCTATAGTAGCCAAGGATTTGCTTCCAAGACCATCTTAGTGGACAAAGTCCCTTACTGAATTGAGTTCACTCCTCGTTCTAGTCCTGTATCACTGAACTAGATTAACTTGCCGTTCCAGCCATGTCTATCTAATGAGATATAAATCTTTACCCAATTCATTGGAGGGAGATATAGGTCCCACACATCTCATAATGAAATCATTCTTACCTATTCCACAAAATAAACATAAATCATTCATCATAACCCAAAGAATAAAATGGGTTTCATAAATATCATCCCATCATAACGTAATACATATAAAACAAATGGATATAATTTCATCATAAAAAGAATCAAACCATGTAAATAATAGACACATTATACTTGAAACATAATCATACTAAATAATGACATATTAGATGGAAAATAGTTTTTGACAAAACACTTTAAATGATTTCTTGAGGAAAATATGCTTTCTTATTCAAAATAATTTTCTTTTCACAGAATTCCATGCAATTTTAAAAGAAAAATATTTTGTTGAAAATATTCATGAAATCTTGTAGATGAATATTCATGAAAATTAGGTGTTATGAAACCATAAAAATCCGTTCATGTCGTATAAGTTAAAAAAATCATTCATCTCATACTTTTGCCGAAAAAGTCAAAAAGTACCTCGTATGGTAAAAAAAAGAAAGATTACTTACATACCATGTAGTAAAAGTAAAAAATGGGTAAAAAGGAATTTAAACATACATGAAAACATTTTTAGAAAATAGGGACATGGATGATAAATATAACCCTAGTAAATACTTACAAATAAAAAATCTCGGATAAAAACGAGATTGGAAAGGTTATCCCTTACCTTAGGTCTAATATGCTTCGTACGTATCCGAACATCCTGTATAATGATTTAAATAATGTCATTTAATTATTAAATAATCATATTCATTGTTATGATATCATATATGGTTCTCTTATGACTTTATATAACCCGTTCTTTGTAAATTCCATGTTAAAGCAGCGTTTTGGGTAAAATCGTTTTATTTATCGTACGTGTTTACACTTGTTGTTTTTGATATTATTATTACTTATATCATGATTTAATTACTTCCAGAATTAAAATAATGATTTATATATCATATACATTGAGTATATATATATATAATATAGATAAATTAAATGAAATACACCGTTCATGGAGACGGTAGGCCGTACATACGCATGAACGCTGTTTTCCTTTCCTTATTGACTTGAATGGAAGTAAGTAGAAGAAATATATATATACATAAATCCAGTAGTTTTATCATGTCATATATTTCATTATTATTCATTATATATACTTTATAATCATTCTTGAATGGTTAACATGGAGAATGAATCTCATCGCGTCGTGGAGATGGTAATTCGTACGTACGCACGAGCGATGATATCGTTCCCATAATTATTGGATGGAATTGGAGTGGATGATATAATATCTCAGAATCAGTATGATGTTATAATAACCATATATAGTTATTCTTTACACCATTATACCCATCCAAGTGAGGTGGTGGTGGAAAACAGATTACACCACGGCGTGGAGACGGTATTCCGTACGTACGCACGCGCAGTGATTTCATTTTCCATAGGATGGTTAGAAGGTGAAATATGGTTGTTTAATATTTATTATAACATATTAGCATATGAGTGATACTGATGTTATTACTTCATAATGAAACAACTAAATAAGAGGAAGTAGAAGAAGAAATAAATTTGAAAGAATCAGTAATAGATATTACCTCTTCTTCGACACGCCTCTTTGAAACCTCCTCTTAGGGCACTAAAATTGGTCTTTGAAGAATACCAGAAACTCTAGTATGTTTCTATGGAAGTTGATAAGGGAAATGGTCAGGGTTTTTCCAAGCTTGAAGGCTCAAAATGGTGTGAGGAGGAGAGGGAGGAGGTGCCCTTTTATAAGGGAAGAGAGGGGCACCTTAGGAAAAACTTAAAATATTATTTTATAATAAAGTCATATTTGGTTTATAATATCTCTAGACTGATTTATTTAGAAGATAAAGTGGGGATGGGTTTAAATCCTCTCAACCAATAGGTTTTAGACAAGTTTAGGTTACTATTTTAACCTTATCATTTAGATTTAACTCTAAGTTAAATATTTTAACTTTTACCGTGTCTTCTTGTTTTCTTACACTATATGGTTAATGAACTTACTATAACAAGACAAACAAAACCCAAGTGGTTAATTATTGATATATATAACCATATCTAATTCATTTGGCCTAAAATTAGATTTTTTGGAATAGAATAACAATTAATAATATAATCTTTGTTTTAAAAACTATTTTATGTCAATTTTGACACTATTTGGTAATTGATTTTTTTATAAAAATAATAACAGCATTATTAGTTTGAAAAAAGTTAATTAAATCAATAATAACATGTAATATTAACCTATAAAATTATTTTAATTCATAAAAAGTCTCAAATTACATTTATTTGTGTATTTATAATATTAATTATGTTAATATTTCATAAATAAGGTAATTACTACATCATCATTGTGTCATAAATAAATTAAATTATTTAATGTCTAAAAATTATAAATAAAATACCATTATGTATGAAATCTTTTTATATTTCTAATGAATATTTATAGTTGAATTTATATTATGTATAACCCTATATTAAAAATGTTTTTAGTTATTAAACTTTGATTTTAACTATTTTAACACTTCTTTAAATAAAATAATAATAAATGTCCTAATCTAATCCAAGTGGACCTAAAGGGTAATATTTTATTACTAAGGTTGTTTTTTTGAATTACACTTATCCAATATAATTAGGACATGTTTTAGGGTAATAATAATATCATTTTTACCTTTAATTACCCTATTTACTTTTAACCGTGGTAAATAAATGTAAAAAGTTACTATTCATCAAAAATTATTTTAATCTTATTGAACCACATTTTACTCCTTGATATTAACAGTGTCTCTCAGATTTTTGAAATTCCACTCACAGAAGTGGTAAAATTAAGTTTTATGTACATTTGCAAATTCTCCAAAGAGGTGGGTAAAAGACGGTGAAAAGTTCAAAAAAATTTATATATATATAAAATTATTATAAAATGACTCCAATGAATTAAATTGAACTTATATAGGTATTATGTATCAATTTTGACCTAAAATAAATTTAAATAAAATAAATAAGTATTTAAATAAAAATTCGGTTTTTAAATAGTAACCCAGTGTTTTCACTATTAATCAAAAATTGAAAGTTTTCAGAAAAATACCAAAATTTCACCCCAGGCTAATTTCGATATTCCGAACCCAAAAATGAAGTCCATTTTGGAAGATCAAATTTATAAAATTTTAAAAAGTCGGTATTACTATTCACAATGGCTAGTGCATAATAATATTATAATAACATCTCATTGTTTAGTGAAACTCGGTATTACGTACAACACACGCTATCATGGAAGGTCGTGATTGCATGTAAAGCAAGCCATGTCAGGGTTGCATGTAGTGAAAGATTCCTTTGTTGTTGTGTATAATAGAATCCAACCATATTTCATTGATACATTGAATATATATATATATATATATATATATATACACACTCAATGTTGCGTAGAATAACTTCTATCAAACGAACTTGAAATTTTGTGTAACACGATCCAAGAATAGTGGTGTGTATACTGCAAGCTAATATAGTGTTGCATATAGCTAAGATAATATTGGTGTAGCGTACAATAAAAGACATCAAAGAAAATAATAATTCTCATAAAATCTTAGGGTGTTACATTTTTTATCATTTTTCAAACCTCGAACTTATGCTTTTTTACCGAAAATGTGATAGGAATATTTGTTTTAACATACACCGCATGAATTAATTTCCCCACCATCATGAATACTATTTTATTTGAATCTTATTTATAAATTTCCTTGGTTATTATAAAATAAAATGTTTTTCTTAATATTTTGGAAATTTTTAGAATTTAAATTAGGGATTTCAAAATGAAACAATATTTTCCTTAAGAAATGTTTTAGTGATATTTTAATAGAATTTTTATCTGTAATAACACAGTTTGATGTTTCTTATGATTTAATGGGGATATGATCCAATGTCACCATATTTATTTTTTCTATGGATGGTTTATGATTCTAATGATGAAATATTCATGAAAACCATATCGTTTCCACAGCTTATGATAGGATGATATGATGATTATTTTATGACATTATGGCACACATATGTATGGTTCTCATTATGTGATGGGTGGACCTGAAATTATCATCCTCCAATGCATTGGGTAAATATGGATATCTGATGAGATAATAAGGACTGGAATGGAGAGTGAACCTAGTTTAGTAAGTTACTTTTTTCAATTACTAAGGAAATGATTTTATATACTTTTGTACCTGCCATATGTAATATCTTAATATTTTAAAAGCAACGACAATGTTTGGTGGTGTACAAGATCTACAACACCGAGCTTAAACAAACAAAGAAATATTATTATTTAAATGTGATTGTTATATACTAGCCGTCAAATTGGTAGGAATGAATATTTTTTATGGAATTATAAAATATATATAATGTTCATACTAATTTATAATGTATTAATTAATTATTTTTAAATAAGTACTATATTTTTAGTAAAGTCATTTTATTCATCAAAAACATATTTTCTTCAAAAATAATTATTATTGCTTTTTATGTACAAATAATATAATTAATTTTTAGATATTTTAGAAAATGTATTTTATAAAATGAAATTCATTTTTTAAATCATTATTTCAAAATTTTCCTCTAGTGAAATTTTGATAATTTTTTGAAAAGTTTGATTTTTCAATGAATAGTGAAAATACTATTTTTATTAAAAACTATATTTTTCAAGTATTTACAAGGTTAAATTATTCTATTTATTAGTTTTACATTTAAATTATTTCATTTTTATATAAAATAATCCAATTATGGTTTTTGAAATGTATTTTATACTAAAACTTAGTATAAAAACATTTTATATTTTGAAAGGACATTTTTTTGATAAAATTGTTTTTCGTTGCGTCTTCTGAGTTTAATTTTAAATTAAACTCTTAAAAAATATATGTTATGGATTTAGAAAAATGGATTCCATATTTGGATTCATAATCTCCGAATTTATTAAATAGTTCCCATTTATTTTTGGTCAATATGAATAGAAACCTTGGTAATTTTTGTTACCATGGTAAAGGGTAAATTGGGTAATTTATGTTAGAAATAAAATGAAAAGGACTATAAAATGACTCTAAAACTTGACAAAATTTTATTATATGAAGTTAATTCGACCCTTAAAACCAAATTATATAAATTTAGTTATTTAATTGACACATTTCCATGAAACCGACTTATATATTATTTAAATCAAAGAAAGTCAAAAAATGTCATTTTATCCGTCTTAGATATCTTTTATGTATCCACATGGAGAAAATGGTAGGTTATGAATGAATATAGTACCTTATAAAATTAATATACTTATTTTCATGGTATAAATTTATGTAAGACTTTTAGGGCCACTTGGATGATATTATGATGTTTATAATATTTTATTTAAGGAAAAGTCAAAGATGTCATATTCAGGATTTTAATAACTATAAATTTTTTAATATGGAGTTATATTGAAGATAAATTTGACTGTAAATATTAATTTTAAATATAAATTTTTTATATACATCATGTTAATTTATTTATATTTTTTAGTGAAGAAATAAGAACCTTAAATAATTACACAATGATGATGTAGTAATTATTTTATTAATGGAAATATCAAATAAATTATATTAAAATTTTAAAATAAATATAATTTGAGATAATTAATGTTATAAAAAAACTTTATATAAGACCTTGAGACATTGGGGATATAATAAAATATTTGGGTCTAATATATATTATTTTTTTAAAAATTTAAAAAGTCAAAGTATTGAATAGTATCAAAATTGACTTTGATGATATTTTAAAATAAATAATATTTTATTAAATGATATAAAATTATTAAAAATGTTAAATTTGGAAAAATAATTGGGAAAAGATTTAATATGTAATAAATTATCTATTTATGGGTTATTTTTTATTTTATAGTAAAAATATTGACCCTTAAGGAGTAAAATTCATGTTGTCATGGTAAGAGTTAAAAGGGTTAAAAATGGGTTAAACCAAATGATAAGGGTAATAATGTGGAATAAGCTTGTAATTTTTTTTTTGTATTAGAGGATTTAGACACATCCTAATATTATATTCTATATAAATCACTTTTTATGCATTTTTAATTGAAAATTAATTTATATTAATTTAATCTTTTGAGAGTTTCCAAAAGTGCCCCTCACCTCAATTATAAAAGGACACCTCATCCCCCACTTATTCACATCACTTTGAACCTTATAAATAGACAATACCCTAAAACTTACTCTTATAAACTTACCTAGACACATTTTAGAGGTTATTTTATTGTCAAAAGTCCAACCCTAGAGCCCATTAGAGGAGATCCAAAGGAGACGTTTCAAAGAAGAGGTAATCACTCTAACCGATCACTTTTTTATCTACTATTCCTTACCTCCTATAAATATATGAAGTTTATCATAATATAAAAAATTTAGTATAATAAATATTATTAAGTGTTATTATTATTATTGAAACACCATTATACACACTCTTTCCCATCAAACAAGAAGTGAAAGTATCACTCATATGTACATACAACTTACTGTCTCCACGTAGCGATACCATTAATTATTCATACCCATTTTATATGGATGGGTATTATGATGAGGTCAGTGATTATATATGATATTAATAATATAATTACACCTCTTTAATGATAATATTATATCTAACTTATCATCATACAATCTTTTGAGAAATGATAACGTCGCTCATGAATACGCTTGCACTACCATCTCCATGATGAGATGTGATTCGTTTTCACTTATATTTCAAATGTATGGTAATTAAGATAATTTTTATGAACATATATATTATATATATATATATATAAAACATAATAATTATTCTATAAATGTGAATTATTATTCACTTTACATTCATTTCAATAGATGAAAAATGGAAACAATGTTCATGCGTACGTATGACCTACCGTCTCCATGAACTGTGTAATTCATTTTTCTATCTATACCTTTTATGAATGATTATAAATATGAATATAATAAATACATATTATGTTTAAAAAATTATTAATATTCTATAAATTATGGGATCGTGATCAAATTATAAGGACTGAGACTACTAAACTGAAACATGCTCGGAAAATGAAGCACGTATCACCAAAAACATTGATTTTAATAACAGATTATTAATAAAAGAGTGATAAGATGTTACAAAAAATCATAAATGACATGATAGATATATGGTTATATAATAAATGTATAATAAATTCATATTTATTATACACGATTTTTTAACATGAGCAAAGAATGTTGAGACTTATGGTGAGGGAATTCTTAACACAATTTTTATTCATTTGGTTAAACTACTATTTAATTTATTATTTCATTCTACGGTTATGTCTGAAATGATTTTTTATCTTTTTTTTATTTAATCTTGTTTTTTGGATTTATAGAGAATACACATAATCTATTTTTTTGATTAATGATCACTTTAATGATATTATATTTGTAAGGGGATTTCTAGTCTCACTTTTATTTCTGCAAGACTTATGCCATATTCACCACTCGTCGCTTTTATATGGTGTATATACTACCCTTAAATTTAATATATGATAATTATCCTTAAATTTCTGGGTATTTTCATATCCATTTTATGATCTCTCTTTCATGGGGTTTATATTTAAAAAGTTACCAAATCGGTAAGGTAATTCTGTCTCAATTTTTCTTTTTCGAGACACATCTTATGTTATGCACCTATATTATTTCAAAAGGTGTATATACTTACATTTGAACTATTTAATATTGAATATACTTATTTTCATGATATTATAAGTTTCATTTAATTTTATTTTCTCTTCAGTTAGATTTTTTTTATTCAAAAACAACGTTTTCTAAAAATGTTTTAAAAAATGTTTATAAATGATATTTTATGATTTAAAAAAAAGGGATTTAAAAGATGTTTAAAATGGTCTTAAAAGTTTAATTTATAATTTTTTCAAGGTTATTTTAAATGAACAATGTTTTATAAATATTTTATTATTTAAAAAGTGTTTTTCAAAGAAGAAAGGATATTTTACTCCAAAAATGTTTTAAAAGGATATTTCAAAATTACTTTCCATATAAGATGACTTCTGTTGGTGTTACTCATTCCCTAATAGGAATATAATACAAGGATACTATTCTTATTCATTATCTAAATGTTTTATGTTTATAATGGCATGATTTTTATGAATTCTTTTCCTTTTTCATGTGTTATTTCATGATGAAATGTTTATGAAACCCATTTATTTTCACTGGTTATGATATTATGAATGATTTATATTATTTGGACACACATATGTATGGTTTTAATTATATTATGGGTGGGACATATATCTCCCTCTACTGTATTGGGTAAATATTTATATCTCATGAGAAAGATAGGACTGGAATTTGGAGTGAACTTTGTTTACCAATATAGGGCTGGAACGAGAAGTAAACCCAATTCAGTAATATTGGCCTGGAATAAGGAGTAAACTCGGTTCAGTAAAGTACTTTATCCACTATGATGGTATTGGTAACAATCCTTGACTAATATAGAAATGGGTTTCTATGTTTAGGTGTATTATATAATTCCATGTCTTATGTTATGCTCTCATGGCTCATGTTCTCTGATTATTTTATAACTCAGGTCTTATGAACATCCATGTTTTATTACATGACTCAATATTTTGATCTTTGATATACATGGTATAATTTTTAAATGTTATGTTCATAATCACATAACCTTATTCTCATCTTATTATTTAATATCAAAATGGTTTGATATATCCTATGTTTACCCTTATTTATAATCTTAGCTCACCCATTTCTTATGTTTTTTTCTTAGGTTATGAGAAAATTTGTTAAATGAATTTTTTCTAGAAGTATTTTACATTGATGATGTTGATGACCTATTGCGAAATAAGAAAAGTTAGGTATTGTGAGAGATAATTTTTATCTTTATAAACCAGTTGTTTATGAACCTGATTTGTTAAGTGTTTTTCCTAATTCTCTAAAACACTAAACCTAAAAGGTCCTTGGGCATGTAAGTGATCAAGTAATTTATATTGATTTTGTAAGTTTTTTAAGGAAAAAATTGATTCACACTTGTAAAGTTTATGTCTTTAGGAGTGGATCTGAAAGTGTAGATTCTAGGATGTTACATTTGGTATTAGAGCATGGTTTAGATAACTTTGTAGATTAGGTGGTTTTCATAAGAAGCTATCTTAAGAGATATAGATACCTTCATGTGTATATAAGATCATATGTTCAGAGTATTAAACATCCCTTTTTAGGTTTTAAGTTATGAAATTAGAAGGAAACTAATGATATTTTTGAAGACATTTATTCTTTAGTTAATTATGGGTTATTACATCTTGAGATTAAATATAAAAGGTATGAGATAACCTTTGAGGTAAAAAAATTTCTTTAATTTTAAATATGTTAAGGTTATTTTTGTGGGTTTTTATCACATTTCAAGAATTTTATAAGGATTATATTAATATATTTTTAGAAAAAGGAAAACCTGCAGGATGTGTGGCAACCCGTCATGCCCGAAAAGGTCGTGGGGATTGAACCCACAACCGAAGGGTTACTAGGGTTCATTGATTACCACTAGCCTATGTGAAGTCCCAATTAGTATGACATTTTATTTTTAGTAAAACAATTTGATGGATGAAGAATAAGTTGAATTTGGGGAATATATTTTTTATCGTATATATAACCATGGGTTAAGATATTGATTTATTGGTTAAGTTATTAATGTTATTTTAGAAGAATATTTCTATTTTGAAAAACCTTATATGATATTATGGGATATTATTTTAACAATAAAGGTTTAATTTTTTGTTAGAGGTATATATATTTTTATTATGAATTTATGGTGATTCGGGTTATTTATGGAAATGGTTAGCATATCATGAATATTATTAAGGAAATTACTTCTTGGTATGATACATTAAGACTGATTGATGTTACTTGGAGATAAATGTTAATATTTATCTTGGAAGATCATGGGATAAAATCCTTCTAAATTTTTGGGTTTCAATCTTAGTATTGAATAATTTTGAGGAATTTTGAGGGTAGCTATTTATTGAATGATCTATGTTGAACTTTAGATATTACTGATATATGAGTTTATTATTTTTAGAGAATTATCTTATCTTGTACTAACCATTTTTTTGATTAATTCATAAAGATAGGGATAATATATAGTTATTATTTTATGGATTTTGTTATCCGTAGAAGATTATTCTGATGCTTTAGACCTAAAAAAATTCATCTTGAATACTCATTTTTGGAGAAAAACGTTGAGTTTTTGGTTGAAATTTATTAAAGGATAAAACTATACTTTTAAAGTAAGTATATTTTATTATTTTATTACTCTAGGTAGTAAAATAAATCTTCAACTCTAGGATAAGGATTTTGGAACAAAAAACATTACCCATTTATTTTTATTATTGAGGAATTAATGACCTTTTAACCCATAAAAATTTTACGGTTTTGTGATAGTTAACTTTCTAGCAACTATGTTCTTTATCACTCTCTATTAGAACTTGATAGTTATAATTATCTTCTATGTATCTATTTTTAGTTTCCACTAATATTCTTATAACCATAACCCTAGTTTTTGGTGACTTTCACCTTTTCCTTTTCCTCTTTTTAAGAGGTAGTTTTATTGATCCTTTTTCCAATGTGGGATTTTAATAAAGGTATCTTGAAAAGTCAACCCTTAGTTAATGAGAACAAGTTAAAATTGAGAGGTATGAATTTATTAAATGGGTAAAAAATACCATGATATTTTAAAAGGAGTGACTATGTTTGATGGTGTACAAGATACACAACACCAATCTTAAATGAACAATGAAATATTAATATTTAAATGTGACTGTTATAACCTAACCATTAAATTTTCGGGAATGAATAGTATTAATAAAATTATGAAATATATATAATGGTAATATACATTTATAATTTATTAACCAATTCTTTGTAAATAAGTACTATATTTTTAGTAAAGTCATTTTATTCATAAAAAACACATTTTCTTCAAAAATGATTCTTATTGATTTTTATGTAAAAATAATATAATTAATATCTATATATTTTTGTAAATGTTTTTGATAAAATAAAATTAATTTTTTGAATAATAATATCAAAATTTTCCTATGGTGAAATATTGATAATTTTTTGAAAAGTTTGATTTTTCAATGAATAGTGATTTTTTTTATTTTTATTAGAAATTATATTTTTCAAGTATTTACAAAGTCAAATTATGTTTTGTATTAGTTTTAAATTTAAATTAGTAAATTTTGGTATAAAATAATCCAAATATGTTTTTTTTGAAATCATTTTATACTTTAACTTAGTATAAAAACATTTTATATTTTAAAAGGACATTTTTTTCAAAAAAACTGTTTTCGTTGCGTTTTGCCGGTTTAAATTTAAATTAAATTCTAAAACTTATGTGTTTTGAATTTTGAAAAATAGATTAACTATTTTCATTCATAAGGTCCAAACTTATTAAATATGTCCATTTTATTTTTTTTCAATATGATTAGTAACCTTTTTAAATTTTGTTATCATGGTAAAGGGTAAATTGGGTAATTTAGGTTAAAAATAAAATGATAAGGACTATAAAATGGCTCTAAAAGTTTTCCAAATTTTATTAGATGAATTTAATTCTACCCTTAACACCTAGGGATCTAAATTTATTTTTTTAATGGGCACTTTTCTATGAAAATGAATTATATATTATTAAAATCAAATAAAGTCACAAAATGTCACTTTCTTTGTTGTAGATATATTTTATATGTCCACATGGGGAAAATGATAGGTTATGAATGAAATTAAGAGTCAATTTTTAAATTAATAAATTTATTTTCATGATATAAATTTATTTATGACTTTTGGGGCCACTTTGATGAGATTATGATGTTTATAATATTATATTTAAAGAAAATTCAAAGATGTCATATTCATGATTTTAATAAATATAAAATTTTTAATATGGTTTTATCCATAATATAACTTCAACTTAAATAGTAATTTGAAATATAAAATCTTTATATACATCTGGTTATTTATTAATAATTTTTAGTTAAGAAATAAGTACATTAAATAATTACACAATGATGATGCAAAAAACATTTTATTAATGGAAATATCAAATAAATTATATTAAAAATATCGAAATAAATAAAATTTTAGATAATTAATATAATTCATGAATTTTATATATTACCTTAAAATTTTATGGATATAATAAAATATTTGGTTCAAATATATCTTGTTGTTTTTATATTTTTAAAATTCAAAGTAATGAATATTATCAAAATTGACATTAATGATATTTTAAAATAATTAATATTTTATTAAATGATATAGAATTATTAAAAATATAAAATTACTCCAATTGATTTGTATAATATAAAATATTTCATCAATGATCTATTTATTTGTATTGTTTCATTTTTTAGTAAAAATATTGACCCTTAAATAGTAAAATCCATGTTGTCATGGTAATAGTTAAAAGGGTCAAAAAATGGGTTAAAACTAAATGATAAGGGTAATAATGTGACCTAAGACTGTAAAAAAATTATTGGATGATATTATTTTCCCACATACTGATCTTATATTTTAATTTAATCACTTTGGAGTCGTTTTCAATTGAAAATTAATTTATATTAATTTAATATTTTTGAGAGTTTCCAAAAGTGTTCCTCGCCTCAAGTATAAAATCACACCTCCTCTCTCACTTATTCACATCACTTTGAGACTTCTAGATCGACCATAACCTATAAATTACTCATATAAACTTACCTATACACATTATATAGGTTCTTTTCTTATCAAAATACTAACCCTAGAGCCCATTTGAGGAGATCCAAAGGAGACGTTTCGAAGAAGAGGTAATCACTCTAACCAATCAATTTATTTTTCTACTATTCCTTACCTAATATAAATATATGGTGTTTATAATAAAATAATAAATTAATTATAATAAATATTTTGAAATTTTATTATGATTATGAAAATACCATTATACACCCTCTTTCCCATCAAATAAGAAGTGAAAGTATCACTCGTACGTACGTACGACCTACCCTCCACATAGCGATACAAATCATTTTTCATAACCATATTATCCAGATAGGTATTATTATGGGATTAGTGATCATATATGATATATATATATATATATTATAATTATACAACTTTAATGAAAAAATTATGTCTACCTTATCTCATCTAATCTTTTGAGAAACAATAATGTCGCTCGTGCGTACGTATAGACTACCATCTCTATGATGCAATGTGATTTTTTTTCACTTATAATTCACATGTATGGTAATACATATTATTATTATGAACATATATTATATATATAACATAATAATGATTTTTAAAGGTCTATTATGAATCAAATTTCTTTCATTTCATTTCATCATATATAATTCACATTTTTTTCATTTCATTTCTTTCACATTTCTTTCATTTCTCCATGAACGGTGTAATTCATTTTTTATATCTCTAATTTTTATGAATGATTATAAATATTTATATAATGAATATATATTATGTTTAAACAATTATTAACATTCTAAAAATTATGGTACCATGATCAAAGTATAAGGATCAAGACTATCAATCTGGAACATGCTTGGAAAACAAAGCAGTGATCACCCAAAACAGTGATTTTAATAACAAATTATTAATAAACAGGTGATAAGATATTATAAAAAAATCATACATGATATTATATATATGGATATGGAATAAATTTATAACAAATTCATATTTATTATACAGGAGTTTTCAACATGAACAAAGAAAGTTGAGACTTGAGGTAAGGGACCTCTTAACTCAATTTCCATTCATCGGGTTAAACTACTATTTCATTGATTATGTCATTTTAAGATTATATGTGAAATTAATTTTTATTATCTTATGTTTTATTTACAATTTTTTTATGTGTATTTATAGTGAATACACAAAATCAATTATTTTGATTAATTCTCACTTCAATGATATGATAATTATAAGGGGATTTCTAGTATCGCTTTTATTTCTATGGGGATTATGCCATATTCACCACTCATTTCTTATTTATGGTGTATATAATACCCATAAATGTAATATATATTCATCATCTTAAATTTATTAGTATTTACATATCCACTTTATGATATCTCTTTCTTGGGGTTTATAGTTCAAAAGTTACCAAATCAGTAAGGTAATTATGTCTCAATT
Source organism: Viscum album (assembly GCA_963277665.1). Lineage (NCBI taxonomy): Eukaryota > Viridiplantae > Streptophyta > Magnoliopsida > Santalales > Viscaceae > Viscum > Viscum album. Next base: position 74,290,591 of record OY728140.1, read on the forward strand.
TTCCTTCTTTGAGACACACATTTTTTATACACATATATTATTTTACAAGGTGTATATAATTCCCTTTGACATGTCATATCATGAATATCCTTATTTTTATGATATTATAAGTTCCATGTAATGTAATTTTCTCTTTGTTCAGAAATTTATTATATTCAAAAACCATTTTTTCTAAAAATGTTTTTAAATGAAATGTTAAGAAATTTCAAGTAAAAGGATTTAAAAGAGGTTTAAAATGGTTTTAAAAGTTCAATTTATAAGTTTTTAAAGGTTATTTTCAATGAAAAATGTTTTTTAAATTCTTTATTATTTAAAAAGTGTTTTTCAAAGTCGAAAAGATATTTTCCTCAATAAATGTTTTAAAAGGATCCTACAAAATTGTTTTCCATCTAAGATGAATTCCGTTGGTGTTACTCATTACTTAATAGGGATATAATAAAATGATAACATTCCTATTCTTTCTATGAATGGTTTATGTTTATGTTGTAATTTTTTAATAATTTTTTTCTTTTTTATGGGTTATGTTATGATAAAATGTTTATGAAACCCATTTCTTTTCAGGGGTTATGATATGATGAATGGTTTATATTCTCATAGAACACATTTGTATGGTTTTCATTATATGAAGGGTGGGACATATATACCCCTCAAATAAATTGGGTAAAGATTTATATCTCATGATATAGACAGGATTAGAATGAGGAGTGAACTTTTTTTAGTAATACAGGGTTAGAACGAGAAGTAAACCCGATTCAGTAATATAGGTCTTGAATGAGGAGTGAAATCAGTTCAGTAAATCAATTTGTCTTCTATGATGGTCTTGGTAGCGATCCTTGACTAATATGGAAATTATTTTTTTATTCTTATGTGTATTCCACAATTCCATGTCATATGTTATTCTCTTATGGATCACGTTCTTTGATTATTTTATGACTCATGTATTATGAAAATCCATATTTTATTCCATGAATTGATATTTTGATCTTTTATATATAGGGTATAATTTTCAAATGTTATGTTCATGATCACATAACCTTATTCTCATCTTATGCTTTCATATTATCATGGTTTAATATATCCTATGTCTACCCTTATTGAGAATGTGATCTCACCACTTTCTTATATTTCTTTTTCCCAGGTTATGAAGAAATGTGTTAAATAAATTTTTTTCTAGAAGTATTTCACATTGATGATATTGATGACCTATTGTGAAATAATAAAATCTAGGTATAGTGGTAGACAATGTTTATCATTATGAACTAGTTGTTTATTAACCCAAGTTATTATGAGTTTTTCCTAATTCTCTAAAATACTAAACCTAAAAGGTACTTGGAGTGATCTAATATTTTCTTTTTTTATGTTGTAAGTTTTTTATGGAAAAAATTCGGTCAAACTTGTAAAGTTTATGTCTTTAGCAGTGGATCTAGAAGTGAAAATTCTAGGTTGTTACACCAAAAAATTATGTCTTATTCTTATGATATGTTTTCATGGATCATGATTGATTATTGATTATTCCAAACTATTATTCCTTATGTCATTTGTTTGAAAAAACCTTATACCATATTTCACGATTAAATATATTTTAATGATTGGGTATGATTGTTGTAAGTCTTGATCATGTTCTCATACCCTTATGAATACCTTATGCTCACTTATGATTATTGATTGATATATCTTATGTGTACCCTTACTAAGAATGTGATCTCACAATTTATTATGTTTAAATTCCCATGGTTATAAAGAATGGTTTTAAGTATGATATATATAAGTATGGTGTTGTTCATATAGAACTTAATCAGAAATGATGTATATATTTTATATACCAATTGTTTACATATCAAAGTTTTCAAAGACAATAAACCTTTATTGTAATCAGAAGTGTATTATTGTTAATTTTATTGAATATTTAACTAAAATTATGTAATATTAATGTATGAAAAGTATGGTTTTCTATATATCTCATATAGATACCGAACTCATGACATAAAAGTTTAAATCACAACACAACACAACTCCACCCTCACTGCCTTGTCATGGTTCCAATTCATCCCATGCATTCATGTAACAAATAAACTCATCATATCTTATGAATCTATTTTGTATATTTTGATCATGACCACCAAATTGTCATCCATGTGGCACATAAATCTCTTTCAACACTACCATCACGAATTTAGAAAAACCATGGCACAACTTCAAGTACTCGTGCCATGATCATATCATTAATATCAATCATAAAATTCCATATCTATTATAAAACATTACTAATCAAGGCATGATTTACCAGACTCCAATTTTAGAAAAACTCAATCAATAACTTCTTTAAACACCTCATCTCTACTCCACCATCATGGTTGTGGCACTCATGAGTAGTGACATGAAGGACTCCCATGCAACTAAAAAAGGCCCCATGTGTATGAAAATGTTGTGATACTAATCTTCATCTTAGAGTGTGAGAATATATTTTAAAATTCTATAAAGGAAATATATTAAATTCCTCAACATCCTCTGGAAGTTACTCATACGTTTAATATCTTCTTCAAGGGTAATCTCATGAAAAAAAATGTTGTGAGTTAGGAATTTCATTATTTTTATAAGCATTTATTCGAAAATACCCCACATGGTAGTTCAATTCTATACTTGATAGTTATTTTTTTGACTTTCTGAAATAAGAACTGAATTATAAATTGTATTTAACATGGTGTTTATTTTTGAATTATTAGGATGGAATTTAATGATTCACTAAACAAGATTATTAATTTTTTGAAGGTTGGATAATTATTGAGGCTAGTAATGACTATGAAATCCACAGTCACTAGGATTAACACTGGTACTGATAACATGATTCCCCTGCATTGACCTTCTATCACATGGTGGGAATAGTGACCGTGCCCTAACTTACTACTAAAGAAACTCACGATCACCTTCCCACCTTACCGCACCATCATCTCATGGTAAGTCTACCTACTGTGAGTTCCATCTGCTGACTATGTGATCAAAGAAATTTTTAAAAGGTAAAACCATCTAACCACAAGAATAAAATTAATTTACCATTCCAGTATTCTCATGGTAGGAATACTTATCATGGACCCATTTTCATCCATCCACCACAGTAAGCATACTGACTGTGAACTTCATGGCAAGCATACTTACCACAAGTTTTTCCCACCTACCCTACCATGACTATACCTTCTAAAATAAAATTATAAACCCTGATCCATTACATACCTTAAAGAAACAAAATAACCCTAAACTGATATTGGAAGAAGAATAGAGACTTGATGCTGCTCCAAAAATCATCACTACCATTAAACTACCATTATCGTGAGCGTGAATAGGGAACTAAATTCTCCGTCAACACCACCATATTCGACCAACCTTGGATATAAGATGAAGGTGAAGTGAAGCTACTATTATAAGAGAACCTTGGCAGTAATTAACACCTATTTGATCTCTATAAAAAATTAGGGTGAAATCTAGTAGATCATTCCATGAGTGAAGCTGAAATTCCTGTTGAAATTCTAAGGGATACTCAATATTCAACTCTATCTAGATAGAGAATGATTCTTGTCAACAATAGAGCCCAATGAAAAAGGGCCATGCACCCATGAGGACCTGAATAGAGAAATGGAGTAGCTTCAAACTAAGAGGCTCCCACCTACATTAAATAGAACTACTAGAAGAAGTAGGCTTTTAGTGTGAGGTAAGAAAGAAAATACATTCTTCATAGAATCTATAACACCATTAACAGAGAAACGATTGGCCTTAATCAGCCAATGATGATATAATCCATGTGTAGATACTAGAATAAATGATATATCATGGATAAAATAACTCAAACCAGATGCTATTTAAAACAATGAGGCCCAAAATTAAATTCCCAGACCCACTTTCCTTTACTACTTTTGCAAAGCACTAGAATAATTTACCTTCAAAAAGAATATTGGGTTGTATCATGGAAGTTTTATAATGCCTCGAAGAATTCATTCAGACCCTTCCTTTTGGACATGGTTCAACCATCAAGCTTTAAGAAAACTTGATCTATGTAGACATTCCAAAATTCAATAAATAAATATGTTTCCCTCTCATGAATAGAACCCTAGGCAACCGAGCACTATATAAAGGAAAAAACTCCTTTGAGAGAATAGAAGAGGACTACCAGTCATAACTTTTGTAATTTAATTTACTTTTTTAATACTCTAGTGATGGCACACTAGACCCTCAGTGTTCCACACAAGGAGAATTACCATGTTATTTATAGTTGATGAATTCTAATCTTCCATTATTGTACTAACACCGTTGTAGAAGTTAATGGTTTTTTCAGTAGATATTTAATCTGATTAGATTACAATTTATCCTTCTTGTTCTAATAATTTCACCCACAAGACACTAAGACTACATAAAATACTTGTGATATCAAATAGTGGGGGGTAATTAAAGGGTAAATGGAGATATAAAAATATTGGGCTAGACAAGGTAAGGAAATATAGTGATCACCATGCTTATTTTTTGAAACTGAAATTTCTTAGTGCAAGTAATCATTTGGATTCAATAGATTAGAGGGTGATTATAAACTAAATGAATAATGATTAAATATGTATGTGAGGGAATAATTATAGGTTGGAACATTTCTTCCTAAATTGATTTAAAAATAAACCCAGTTTACTTTTTTTTTGTTTAAAAAGTGAACCCACAAAAAATATTTCAACATTTACAAAACACCGTCTTCTACGAAGACAATATGAGTCCCACTGTTATTATATTTTATTGGGTTCAAAATTATTTTACAGTGTGCCCTGTGATAGGAACACATAAAACCTAGCTTTATTTCCAAGGAATCCAATGTTTTATCTTTAATATTGATTCAAAATAATGATTTCTAATGACCAGATCCAATTATTTCCACATCACTGGCTTTGATCCAGAGGTTGAAAAAATCATGATGTCAAGATTTAAAACTTTAAGAAACAAAAACCAAGAGGAAATATAATTTTTCACCATCCTGTTATTTTATTCTACCTCATTAGTTTCATTTTCCTCAAAAGCTACAATAGGAAGTGAAGAGATTGAAGGTAATCTAGCTCAAGTCAATAGTACTTTGAGAGAAATGTATGCACCCAATTTCAATATTAACAACCAAAAATTATAACTAAATGATTAAAAATATTTTGAACTCAAAACTGGAATGATTGGGATACTTCCTAAGTTTTGCGGGCTCTCTGGTGAAGACCCCAATAGGCACTTAAGATCATTTTAGGAAGTTTTTAATAGATTTATAACTAGAGGATTCATTGAGGCTCAAATCAGCTAGAAGGATTTACCCTTATCACTTGAAGGAGAATCCAATAATTGGATCTACAATCTATAACTTAGACAATTAAAATCATGGGAGGAGAAACAAAAGATGTTCCACTAGAAATTCTTTCCTACTTCAAGGAGTTCTCAACTTTGAAAAAAGATCTATGGAATCAAATAGGAATCTTTAGAAAATTTCTATGAATTTTGGGAGAGGTTCAAGAAACTAATCACATCTTTCCCACACCATCCATATTAAGAACACCAATTCATGGTATTTTTCTACCAAGGATTGATGGAAAATGACCAGAACCTACTTGATGATTTTTCAAAAGGAGAACTCATTGAAATGTGATCATCTAAGGTAAGGGAACTCAGTGAAAGAATCTCAAAAAATTCATAATATTTTGGTACCAGAACTACAACCAGACAAGTACATGAAGTTAAAATCTCCAACCCCTATTAGAAAATAAAATTAAAGAATTTACTTCCCCTGTAATAAAATTAGTTGTGAACAAAGTTTGGGAATCATCAACCACAACACCTAAAAGGGATTTCCATATCTATTATTATCAAAATCATTTAACTGATGTATGGACCCAAATTCAAGGAACTTAAAGTTGTGATGCAATGTTCGAAAGGAAATCCCATAACCAAGCAAGTGGAAACCAAGGATTCACATAATTCCCCACTAACCAACTTGGAGTTGGGAACTAGTAGAATCAAATATCACCATATTCTCAATATCCTTTTTAGCCCCCTCCATTATATAGATAGAATTTACAACCATCTATAAGTTACCAACAAGGAAAATCACAATAAAACTCCATGAAAGACATACCAAGATAGTTAATAGAATCTCAAAATAATCAACACACCAATCTTACCACTCATGGGTTAGAATTAAAATAATTAAAAGGAAAATTCATCTAGCTCATGAAAACCCTAGATAATATGGTAAATCAAGCCTCAGGTAAGATTAATACTATAAAAATTCCATATACTAAGGGAAATTTCAGTGTATTTACATTGATAAGTAGAAAAGAACTAAAATAAAAAAAGGTATTACCCATGGAAATTGAAATTGGACGCAATCAATAATAAGAACCCGCCTCATAAAAAAATCCCAATGAAGAGGTAGGGAAACCACCATCAAAAGAAAAATGGAAAATCATATAAGATCCATAAGAGTTCCTAGCTTAATTCCCTATAAGAATTAAAGAACCAAGAAGAACCAAGGATTAATCACTGTAGTAAGAGATGATGGAAGTTTTCAAAAAAGTTGAAATCAATATCCCCTTACTGCAATCCATTTTCCAAATTCCAATGTATGTGAAATTTATTATGGACATGTTCACCGGTAGAAGGATATTAAAAGTAAATGAAGTGGTATAACTAGGTAAGAATGTTTCTGCTATTGTTACCCCCTAAATCCCCCAAATTTTTTAAAACCCATGTATTTTTGTTATTCCTTGCACCATTGGTAAATATAATTTTTCTAATTCATTATGCGACTTAGGTGATTCAATTAGTGTAATTACTTATTTTATATACTATTATATACATATGAGAGAAATTAAACCCACCTATGTGGTTATACAAATTTTCAACAGATCTACTGTCTATCCAGTAGGTGTCATTGAGGATGTCCTGGTAAGTGTACATGGTTACCCATTCCGTGAAGACTTCTATATACTCAACATGGAAGAAGTAAATAGTAAAGACCATTCCCCTATCATTCTATGTAGACCCTTCCTAAAAAATGATAAATCATCATAAATTTCAATGAAAGTATTATTTATATGACATTTTGTGAAGAAAAATATATTTCAACATTCTTGATTCAATAAAACACCCAAAACAAGAACATTATGTTTTCACCTTAAAGAATTTTGAACTTCCCTATTTCTCTATAGAGGAAATTGAAATGTTTGATGACATCATTATACTAGGAGAAGATTTGTAAGTACATGACCTGCCGGACAAAAATGTTTTTGAAAATGAACTTAATCTGGAAACAATTACAACTGTTGATCAATTTGAAGAAATTGATGTAAATTATTTTGATGAGTTACTTAAATACAACACTACTAATTCTGGAATATATATGCAGGTGTCAAACATGAAGAATACTAAAATAAAAACATCCCTTGAAAACCCCCCTAAATTATAATTAAATATACTACCCTAGAATTTAAAATATGACTTTTAAAAGTGGAAAAGATACTTCGAGTTAAAATTTACAACAAATTAGAACCTAACCATGAAAAACAATTATTGGAAATCATGAAAAATAATGTTAAGGCCATAAGATGGACATTGGGATATATTCAAGGAATTATTCCCACTACCTGCATGCACATAATTGTTTCGGAAGAAGGGTTAAAATATGTAAGACAACCCTAAAGACGACTTAACCCAACCCTCCTAAAGGTATTAAAAAATAAGTAGAGAAGATCTTAAAAGATGAAATAATTTATCCCATATTAGGCTCCCAATGGGTGAGGCCCATTTAAATTATTCCCCAAAAAACTAGTTATACAATTATAAGTAATAAAAATAATGAATTGGTACCCACCATAATCAAAAATAGTTTGAGAGTTTGTATTGACTACAGGAGATTAAACCATGTAACCAGGAAAGACCATTTCCCCATACACTTTATAGACCAAACTATAGATAGATTAGCTGAGAAAGGACATTATTAATTAATATACATTTTTCTAGATATTTTCAAGGTTCAATAGATCCCTGTGACCCGGAAAAAACTACCTTCACATGTCCCTTTAATAAAATTTCTTACCAAAGGATGCCTTTTGGTCTATGCAATGCCCCAGGTACCTTTTAACGGTGTATGGTAAGTATCTTTTTAGACAAAATTTAAGGTTGTTTAGAATTATTTCTATATTATTTCACTATGTATGTAAATTTATTTTAAAACTATATGAAGAGTTTTGAAAAGGTTTTACAAATATACATTGAAAAATAACAGGTGTTGAATTTTGAAAAATTCCATTTTATGGTATAAAAAGGATTTTTTGAGCTATTTAATTTCTAAAGAAGGAATTGAAGTTGATAAATCCAAACTTAATTTCATTTCAACACTTTCCTATCCCACCACTATTAGGAACATTAGATCATTTTTGGTCTATGATGGATTTTATAAAATATTTATTTGGGAATTTAGAAAAATTGATTTTCCCCTAACCTACTCAAGAAAGAAACTGATTTTGATTTAATTAATACAAAAAGATAAACTTTAAAAAATTAAAAGAATGTTTAAACACTAACCCATCATATTATCACCAAACTAGAGTCACCACTTTGAGATACTATGTGATGATTCTAATAGAGTTGTAGGGTTCATGCTATCCCAAAAGATTAATAAAATTCCATGAGTTGTGTATTATATTCCAGAAACCTTGGAAACTTCCCAAATCAACTATATAATAACAAAGAAATAGTTTTTGTATATTGTTGTAGATTTTTAAATATTTAATTTGTATCTCTTAAGAAGTAAGATAATTATTTATTCTAATCATGCATCCTTAAGAAACTTGATGAAGAAGATTGATGCAAATCCCAGATTGGTAAGATGAATGTTATTTCTACAAGAATTTGACATTGATATTAAAGACAAGAAGGGATGAAAAAATATAGTGGCTGACAAAATGAGAAGGATACCTCAAATTTTTTAGGTAGAATAAGTTCCAAAGACTAGTCTGGATGATTACTTACCTGGTGAGAAATTGTACAACCTAACCCAAGTACCCTAGTACGCCAACATAGTAAATTTTCTAGTCACAGAAAAAGTATGTTATTTATTCTATAAACATAAAATTACTAAATTAAAATTTGAATCAAAACACTATGTTTGGGAAGGCCCTTATTTATGGAAAATGTACAATGATAAAATCAATATAAGGTTCATTTTTGAGGAAGAAATTTATTCTATACTTTATTTTTTCTACACAGTTGCATGTAGAGGCCACTTTGGACCTCAATGAACCGCTAGAAATTTTTTGGAAGCCAGATTGTTTTAGCCGTCCATTTTTAAAAATTCTTACGATTTTTGTAAAAAATTTCCAAAATTGTAGTTTACTGGTGGAATATCCAAAATGTAATAAATTCCCTAAAAAAATTTGATTTTTTGTGAAATATTTGATGTTTAGGGAATTGAATTCACGGGTCCCTTTCATGCATCCTTTGAGTTTTCCTATATTTTTTTGGTAGTAGAATATATTTCTAAATGTATTGAATCTAAATATACTCAAGTAGATGAATAAAAAACTATAATTGAATTTCTAAAATCAAACATATTTTGTAGGTTTGTAATACCTCGATCTATAATCAGTAACCAAGAAACCTATTTATGCAAGAAGAACATGGATACCCTCTTGAGGAAATATTGAGTACACCATAAAACCTCCACTTCCTACCATACATAGATGAATGGTCTATCAGATGTATCAAATTGATAATTAAAGAGGATCTTGGAGAAAATTGTACAACCAAATCTCAAGTACTGGATTAAGTAGATAGAAGATGAATTATTGGAATACAAAACTGCCTACAGGATCCCAAAAGGTATGTCTCCTTACCAAATTGTCTATGGTAAACATTTCCAATTACCTTTTGAGCTACAACACAAGGCCTATTGGGCTGTCAAACATGTAAACATAGAGTTTAGCATGGATGGAGAATAAACGAAACTGAAACTGATGGAGATAAAGGAACTAAGGAGAGAAGCATATGAGAAATCACTACTATACAAGGAGAAAACCAAATCTTCCCATGATAAGTTTATCCAGAAGTGAAAATTTCAAATTTAAGATAAAGTAATTTTATTTTCTTTGAGGATGAAACTCTTTCTAGGTAATCTTTATTCCAAATGAAATATACCATATACAATAACTAACACTTTCCCTTTCAGTGAAGTAGAGATTGAATTTGAAAGTTCGAAGAATTTGTTCAAGGTAAACAAAAAATGACTGAAGAAACAATAGGAGGATTTTTTTAAAGAACCTATAGAGGAGTCCAGATGCCTTCTTACTACCGAATAAGAACTTCCAGGTTGTCTCTTCCCTTTATTTAAGCATAAATTTTGATTTTATTTAAATTATCTTTTCTTAACCAAATGCATACTATAATTCAGCTGGGATAGAATTAGAACCAAGTGTTGGGGAAGATACCAACTAGAATATATAAATAACTAATTTTCCCCTTGTAAATAATGTTATATAAATAGCACTTTTTTGTAGTTTCTATTTTGATTTTCACCCATTTATTGAACTTCATTCTTTCCCTTCCTAGTTTAAAAATATCATTCTAGAGTTGATGTAATTAATGGGATATGAAAAATTAAGAATTTAATTTATTTTTGAGCGAATTGATCATTATATTAATGGAATATTGTTCTTAGAATTAAGGGATGGGGTGTGAGTGAAAATAATTGGGTTGAATCAATCTTAAAAATTTAATTCATTGTATTTTTGAACTTTATCTAATGTAACTTGAACTATATAAGATAAAATACCTAATAGATCCAAATAAAATGAAAATAATATAATTCCTTTAAACCTTGAATAAAAATGGGAAATTTGGAACCCACAATGGAACTATGAGATAGGGGGAACTGGGTGTGTTTGTGTAATTAAATAATACCATCTCAATAAGTGTTATGCACATTTCTTTGAACAAAATTATGGCTGAAAAAAATTAAATAAAGGTCCCCTGTAAAAAATGAGTCCATTTAGGTGATGGGATTATTTATCCCATAAAAATAGGTGCACTTGATTGATAACACATTAATTTAAGTTGTCTCAATTAAGTGGAGAATCAAAATTCAGTTTTAGGAAACTTAAGAAAGAGGGATTGATGGAGGTTCTTTTTTTAATTTTTTTATTACACTTAAATCTATTCAATACATTGCTGAACTAAAACTTTGAATAAATTGAAGTGAGGTGGTGGTGTGATTCAAAAATGAGGATATTAATTTTTCATAGTGGATAGGCCCCTGTTAACTTCTTCTCTGGCTGGTGAGTTAGATTTAGGAAGGATGACCTTCCTTTTTAAATAAATTGTATTCAATGATAAATTTCTTAGGAGTGCAATAATATAAATTTTGGGGAGTGATGTGAGATAAGAAATTCATTATTTTTATCTGTATTTCTTCGAATATACTCCAAATGGTAGTTTAATTTCTGACTTGATAGTTTTTTATGTTGACTTTCTAATATAAGAACATTATTATAAATTTTCTTTAATATAGTGTTTTTTTGAATTATTAGGATGAAATTTAATGCTTCACTAAGAAAGATTATGAATTTTTGGTAGGTTGGAAAATTATTGAGGCCATGAGTAACTATGACATCCAAAATCACTAGTCTTATCACAAGTGCTAACCATATGATGCCCCTACATAGACCTACTGTCACACAGTGGTTATGGTAATCATGCCCTAACTTACTGAAATAAATACTCATGGTCACCTTCCCACATTATCACATCTTCATCTCATGGTAAGTATACCTACCGTGAGTTCCATCTGTCAACCATGTACTTGAAGAAAATTTACAAAGGAAAAACCAGCTGATTGTAAGAACAAAATTCATTTACCATGCCACTATTCTCATGGTAGTCATACCCACCATGACCCATTTTTCATCCATCAAATCACAGTAAGCATACTAATCGTGACCTTTACAATAAGTATTCTTACAAAAAGTTTTTCCCACCTACCATACCATGTATATACCATATAATCTACCATTATAGACCCCAAGACCCCACTTACACTAAAGAAACAAAATCCCTCTCAATAGATATTGAACTCAGATTATAGATTTGGTGTTGTTCCAAAACTCATCCCCACCATTAAACTACCACTTCTATGATTGAGAATAGGGAACCAACTCCTCTATTAATGCCACCTTATTATACCATCCTTGGATCTGAGACAACGACAAAGTGAATCTACTCTTCCAAGAAAACCTTAGAATTACTCCACAATTATTTGAGATCCACACCAAATAATGGTGAAATCCAGTCAAGAAATCCATGAGTGAAGCCTCCCTGCTAATATAACTTCTGAGGGAGCCTGAGCATTTCAATTTATCTATAATAAGGATGTTGTTGGTCGGCACTAGAGCCGCACAACAAAAGACCACACACCCATGAGGAACTGGATGGATCAAAGGATAAACATCGGACTAAGAGGATACCTCCTCTATTAAATAGAAGTGCTGGTGGAAGTAGGATCTGGGTGTGAGGTAAGTAAGAAAAGGCATTCTACCAAGAAGCTGCAACACCACTGACAAAGAAACATTTTTTACTTTATTAGCCAATAATGGGATAATCTAAGTGTAAATACTAGAAGAAACAACATCTTGTGGGTAAAATAACTCATCCTAGGTGATATTTAAAATAATGAGTCCCATTATTAAAATCCCATTCTCAGTTTAATTTACTTCTTCTATGAATAACTAGAACATTCCACCTTGAAAATAAATATTAGACTGGTTCATAAAAGAGTTATAATGCCTTGAAGAATTAATCTGGATACTTACTTTTGGAAACATGTCAACCATCAATCTTTAAGCATACCTACTCCCTATAAACATTCTAAAATTCAATAAATAAATATGTTTCCCTCTCATGAATAGAACCCCAGTAAGAGGATCAATATATAAATGAAAAACCTACTCTAGGATAAGAGAAGAGGACCACCCGTCACGACTCTTATAATTTCATTTAATTTTATAATACCCGAGTGATGGAACACAAGATCCTCAATGGTCCATCCAAGGAGAATTCCCATGTTCTTCCCTATTGATGAATTATAATCTTCCATTATTTTATTAACACCTTTGTATAAATTAATGGGTTTTTCAGTAGATATTTATTTTGATTGTCTTTAAATTTATTCTTCCTGTTCTTGGCATTGGACACACAAGCCTCTAGGATTACATCCACTATTTTTGATATCAAATAGTGGGGGAAATTCAAAGGTAAATAGAGATATCCAAATATTAGGATATGAAAGTCAAGTAAATATAGTGATTAATATGTTTCTTTTTATGAACTGAAATTTCCTGGTGTATTAATCATTTGAATTCAATCAATGATAGGGTAATTATGAACTAAGTGAATAATGATTCAACATGTGGATGAAGGAATAATCCAAGCCTGTACCGTTGATTATTAAATCGATTTAAAAATCAACCTAGCTTACATTTTGTTTTTAAAAAAAAGTGAACTCACAAAAAATATTTCAACATTCACACAACAATGTCTTCTTCGATGAAAATATGAGTCCCATTGTTACTACATTTTCTCGGGTTCAAAATTGTTTTGTTGAGCACCCCATGAAAGGCACCCATCAAACAACTTGAGCACTTCACGGTGTGATACACTTTAGAAACAATGTGAAAATATATAATGTATCAACTTGGCTCTGTCTCATGGAAAAGTTCCAAAACCTATATAGGAATAATATATTATGTAATCCTTAATTCTTCAACTTTTTGCTTCAGGTTCATCATAGTGATACATGAACATTCGCAAGCATGATCTAGTTCATTATTTTCACAGGATTGTTTTGACCTTGTCCTGCATACTGTGGGTGTCTTTTTTCCCTTTACATAGGGTTGTCACCAAATTTCCTTTGAGATCTTATGGAATTTCTATTGCATGATGTGAGCACAATAGATGTGGAGAGACATACCAACATGCAACCCTAGGAACAGATAAAATGACCCGAGTGACATTAAATTATACCTGGGATGCGCACATATTAATTCACTTCAGTAGTGCGACATTTACCGACTCTCAAATCAGTTTTATACTTGTGTGCTGGACACTTAATATCATAAGATTCTTCTGTATTAGCTCATTGTCCTCTAGTGGTGTCGCCCTATACTATAGCACTGCTTCTTCATTTCCTAATGTTGACCCACACTAGGTTATGATCTATTATTTCCACCCTATATTTTCACTAACATTAATCTTGTTTCCATCACCATATGGCCTTACTCCTATGGTTAGGACTGGAGCTGGTCCTTTTTTTACCACTTAAAATATATATTTCCCTTTGTATTACTTCATTTTCCAAAATTTTTCCTCCAAGACAGATTATTCTTCTTTTCCAAAATCCACCAATATCCATTTCCTATTATAAAAACATAAAACCAACAATTATTATGCAATAATAATTAAAATAATAATAAAATCAATGAATTTAATAATAAAAATTAATGCATGAAACTGAACTTCAAATCCCCCAAAATTAAACTATTTCTTGTCCTCAAGAATGAAATATCTATATAAACAAAAAGGAAACCACATCCTACCAAGTTTTAAATATATAATCCAAAAAGATAAAAAATTATCAACAATGAATAAAGTTTTAATCATCATATATGAAATATTTTTTTCAACTCTTAATTTTTTTATAAAAATACATTAATCATGAATTTTAATTTCTCTCATGAAATGATAAATATTTTTTTAACTTATATTCAATTATTTCAACCTATTATTAGTACACATGCTACTTTATAATCTACTTTAGCAGAAAAATTTCTCTCATCAATCAAGTTACATTTGACTAGAGTTATGCTCAAACCTTGAGTACATGCATCCCAACCATAGACTTGTAAATCATCACAACCTCCACTATGTAAAAACAAGAATACAAATTAATCATGAGGGATTCCATAAAAGTATGAAATGACTCTAAGTATTATGGTTGGTATATAATTGATGGGAAAAACTATAAGGCTAAAAAATAGGTTAAAATTTAAATAAAAATTCATGATAAACACTATAATGATCAATTAAAACTCCTCCTACAAAAATTATATCACTTATTTATCCCAAACAAGGTTAATACCCAGGGGGGATCAGGTAATGAAAACTTTAAATTATCCCTTAAAAATGATCTTGTTCTATAATTATTAGGATCACCTATCTCTCTCTCTCCCCCTCACAAACAATATGAAGAAATAAAACTATAATGGAGGGGCACATAATATTTTACTCGGTTCACCCTAACCGAGCTAATATAAGGAACATGCAAAGATAATATGCCAATATACCTAAAACACTAAATATCACTACTTTATTAAAATTTTGGAGTAATTTTGATGGTGCTCTTGGTTTATAACCTTCATAGAGAAGAGATACCATTAATCTCATATTCTTAGGGAATACACAACTCCTCCAAGTGTTTTTAACTTCCATTTCTAGAAACATAGAGTGATGTAACACCAATGGTGGTGTATTAGTTTTCTCTACTTCTTCAACTTGAATAATACTAAAACAATTCTTGTGATAAGTCTCTTGTAACACCCTTATTCTTCTTCTTCTTCCTTATTCTAATACAGGCCTAGAATTCATTTCCTTACTTTTACAGTGATTTTGGAAATCCTTTATATTATCTTATATTATTTATCTACTAATTTTCGGAACTTCTTCAAGTAATTTTTGTAATACCCTTATAATCCAACCCTTAATCCCATGGTTATAATTAATTTATGTTTTTATAATACCCTAAGATCACGCTAAGTGTACCATATATTTTAATGTGGTTATTATTTTCAAATTAATACGAGTCAACCCTGGAAATCCATTCTATATCATTAATTTTAAAATCCATTTATAACTTGAAAACACCATGACCATAGTGCAGTACTATCCACCATGAAGTGGTATGTCTAGACTTCTACAATTATACAATGTCGAAACTAATATTTATTCAACATGGTTATTAGTTAGCAACTAGATCAAAAAAAGATTCAAAATATATTATATTTAAGTCTTCCATAATCTCATAAATATTTTCTTGATCTCCCTCAATCCTCAACCTGGATGCACCATGGTACTTTTCATCTGTGGTTTGGATAACTATTTGATTGAAATAGTTGCAGAGTGGATGGCCCCTATAGTGTGGACCTCTCTAAAATGGCAGTGCTATAAAATTTTGTCTATACTATCTTTGAAATGTGAGATATATCCTCATGGTGAAAACACCTAAAAGAAAAAACCAAAAAACCCTAAATACCAAGCCTTTGCGATGTGGTTCATTTAACAAAACACTGTGGCCCACAAACTTCCAATGCCGCTGAAATTCACCTTTGATTCTTTGCAACATGGATAGAGTCACCATGGTGAAAACTCCTCTTTGCCTCAATATGGTTAAGTACAAAATATTATTGACCACATTAGGAACCTTATAAATTCACTAACATGGTATAACACCCACCTCAATTACCCAAACCTATAAATATATTTTGTAGCTCATGGAACATGCTAGAGTGTTGCAGCATTGTTTTTGTCCTGCAGAAAAAACTTTATCTACTTAAAAACAACTTTATCCCTCTTTATGACTTTAGAAGTTCCTTTGTGAGAATTCTAAAAATTATTAACTTAAAATTCTCACAAAACCAAAAAAAAACTACAATTTTTTTTTTCAAATAATATCCCCTTTGGGTTTGTTGATAATTCAAAGATAGATTAATCACATTTCTTGGAAAACTTCAGATTAAATCAGATCCAAATTTTAGTATTGTATGCAACTATTTCTTTCAAGGAGTATAGAAATGATCCACTATTCAAAAACTATAATCCCACATGATTCAAGCTTGGTGTGATAAAAAAAGAGTTAAATAAAAATATCCTTATAGAAACACTTCATTGGTCTTCATGATCTTCTACACCACAGAACCAAAATGATCCCCCAGAATAAACATTCAAGTACTCTTCCCATTGATAAAACATCACATAGGATTAATCCCCCTTTGTCAATAGGAATAAAACTCTTATCCTGTAACTTATCAAAGCTTCTTTCCCTTAATTTTATAGATTACTTCCCCCCTTTTTCAACAAAACCCTAATAATACTTTTTTTTAAGTTCAAAAATGAGGGTCTGAAATCTAAAAATTAATTCATGAGATAAATCATAACTTGTTATAAATAGTAATTCCCATAGGGAAGTAGGAGTCCCTTATCCAACTAATCTAGTTATAGTGAGTTAGTTGGACTCAAAGAGAGAATCAATGCCTTTTAAAATATGCTTTGGGTAGTGTTGTTCTCTTAATATGAGTAATTTGATCTTGTGTAGACACAAATTGCAACTTTACCATGCCCTGTTCAAACTTTTATTTGGTTAAATAATAATTTATCTTAGTGTTATTTTTACTCTAATGATGGAAGATATTCTTTTTAAGATTAATAGCACTCTAGTTATCAAACATGATAGAAATGGAAAATTTCACATCCACTCTAACATCTTTAAGCTGCTTCCTCATCCAAATAAACTATGTACATGATTTAGAAGCCACTATATATTCATTCTACATAGTGATTAAGGATATGAAGTCCTAATTATTTCTAAGCTAATAAATGTAATAACCTACAAAATAAAAATTCACCACCTTATGTTGAATTTTTATTATCAACTAAACCTACTCAATATGCATCCACATATCCCAACAACTCCTCCATTGATATCCTATGATAAAATAACCAAAAATATATCATATGATTGACATATTGAACTATTATATTTGTATATATTATGTGACTCTCCTTAGGATATCTTTTTAAATGAGAATATTGGAATGTATCAAAAACTATATCAGGCTATGTGGTTGTGAAATACAAAAAACTCACAATAATTTGTCTATATTCCATCACATCAACCTCATTTCCATCTTCATACTTTGTCAACTTCATTTAGGTAGCTATAGGAGTATACATTATCTTAAAATCCCATATTTACAACCCTTTTATAACATTCTTATCATATTTAGTTTGAGAAATAAATGTATCAATCATCCTTTATCTAGATCACCTGAAATACAAGAAAACATTTCAGTTCTATAATCATAGACATCTCAAATTCACATCACATAAATTATAAAAACTACTTGAATTATGTGTCATATGAACCAATAAAAATTATATCATCCATATAGAAAATCACCAACATCCTTTGATTATATTCCTTCTTGAAATAAATATTATGGTCAACTCCTCCTCTTTGGAAGCCAAGTTTTTTAAAATATTGGTCTAACCAAGAGTATCATGTCATTGGTTCTTGCTTTAGGATATAAAATTTCTTATTCAATCATCATAACTTATTATCATCTTAATCTATAATAAATCAATCATTTTTTTCAATGTATACATCCTCCTTAAGTACTCCATTTAGGAAAGCTGATTTGAAATCCATTTGATATATACTGAAGTTTATTAAAATTTCCATATCTAAGAATAATCATATATTCTTTAACCGATTCATAGGTGAAAAATTATCATTAACATCAATAGCATCAATTTGGGAATATATATTATACACTAGACATTATTTGTTCTCTGTTAACTTTTTTTTCCTCATTAAGTTTATTCAAGAATACCCACTTGGTTTCAATAATTTTCTTATCCTTTGACCATTGAATAACTTCCCTTGTTTAATTATTTTCAATTTGGAAAAGTCATTTATGAATAAACATGAACATATTTTCATATATAGAATTATATTCAAAACTTCTAGGTTCTAACTATGATAGAAAAGATGTTTATACTAAGAATTCATCTTATGATTTTTAAATAGAGCTCTCTGGCCACCAAAAATATTTTCATCACTGATTTTAACCTTTCTTCTTGATCTCCTTAATAACATAAAACTATCTATAATTTATTCATTATAAGTTTGATCTTTTAAGTATTATATGTCCCCATGAGTTTCCCATGAGACCCTTACCTCAACTCACTTTCCTTATCAAATTTTTCACAACACTGTTGAAAATTATACTCACCAACTTATAAAACTTTCTCATTATATTCAAAAATTACATCTTGGTTTTCAAATATTTTCCCAATACTTTTTTTATATAATTTTTATACATTAATTTTTGATGAATAACCAAGTAATTTTATCCCCATGAGCCTCAAAATTATATTTCTTATCTTTTTTGTAAATAAAGAACTTAATTTTAAAAACTAAAAATTATTTAAATGTCATCTTCTTCCCATAATACATATCGTATATGGTATTTTATTTATTCAGACATAGAAAGGATATATTGGATATATATATTAATGTAAGAATAACCTCATTCTAATAAGTCTCTAGAATATTCTTATCGATGATCATTCTTTGGGCTATGTTGTTGATAATTCTATTACTCCTCTCAAAAACCCTATTTTGTTAAGGAGTCCTCACCGTTGAAACTTGATGTTAAATTCCATGCTTCTAAAGATACTATTCCACCTATTTATTGATTAATTTTATTCCATTATCATTCTATAACTTCTGACTTTTCACACCAATCATACTTTCTACTGACATTTGTACCGTTTAATGCATTTGAATACATCATATTTTTTGGTAATAACCATCATACATGACATCCTACTAAAATCATAAATAAAAAAAATATAATACCATTTTTGATCCATGGATTTGGGTGTCATGGTCCTACACACATCAACATTCACTGGTTCAAGAAACTTGGTTGATTGAACCTTATTTAAATTTTAATTCTTCCACATAATCTTCCCTTTATAACAAGTGTCACACATGTGAGTGTAGTCACATGAGATATTAGGGATATATCAAGGCTCTTCATGAGTCACCATTCCATATAAGGATTTTTGGATTAAATAGATGAGATATTTATGACATATTTTTTTATTCCTCATTGTAAAACATACATCTATATTTTTCACCAATGAGTGAAAGATTTTCCTTGCTATGTTTTCCTTGAAAAATAGTTGATCCGTCTCTTTCTTTGATGATACATGTCTTCTTGTTGAACTTCACTGCATGTGCATAGTCATTTAATTAACTCACACTAAGTAGATTTTTACTATGAGATTTGACCAGAAAGACTTCCACACACCTTAAATATTTTCCACCAATTTTCCCTTTCTCAGAGTTAATAATATTTATCCCCTTATTATTAGAAAAAGTAAAAAAACCATCTTTTTCATATTTTATGTTAGTGAAAAGATTTTTATTTTTCATTATATGAGAAGTAAAACCACTGTCTAGAATCTATATGTCATCTTGGTTTATTGTTATCAAATAAATTTCAATGATATTTTCCTTCTAAGATTTACCATTCTTAACCCATGTTCACTTCCTTCCTTCCTTTGGTTGAAAATTACATTTTTCCACCTCTGGCTCCATTATATCATCCATTTTTTTCATAACTAAAAATTATTTACCTTGAATGTCACCTCTTTAGAATTATCCTTATACATTGAGTCATTGTTATTATTCCTCATCTCATTTTCAATGAGAGTTCTATAGAGGCTATCTAAAATCACATACTTTGTATATTTTTCTTTGAGCACTGATACTTTTTCATTGAAATACGGAGGTAATATTCTTAGTATTATTTTAACAATTTTTACATCATTGAAGATCTCTCAAAGTCCAAATATATCTTCCACAATAATTTTCACATGATCAAATAACACATAAACCATCTCAGTTAGGCTCATTCATAAATCTTCATACTTATTCTACAAAACTTGTAACTTCGCTTCTTGAAATTTTGAATCACATTCATAAATATTGATAAGTTTCTCCCACATACCATGATTTGTTTTTCATGACATCACCTTTGTGTAGATATGGTTATCAAAATCTTCCATTAATGTATTGATTTCCTTGGCTTCATCATTTGACTCCTTATGATCCATATTTTATAGGGATCCACTCTCCGTACTGGCTAGTATTTCATGTATAGAAGTCATGTACACATATATCCCCAATAATCAAAAAGGGTGTTGCATCCAGTTTTTCCATAACAAGAAATTATTTCCTATAAAAATAGGAATCTATTTATGATTGAAATAGACTCCCATAACTTCATAGAGTGTAAAATTTCTCATTAAACTTATATGATATGACTTGTTAATCCTAAACAAGGTTACTACCCTGGGGGGGGGGTGAATCAGGGTATGGAAATTTTAAATTTTCCTTTCTAATGATTTTTTTCTATATTTATAAGTAAAAAATATCTCTATAACTTATGAATAATATAAAGTGACAAAACTATAAATGATGGATTTAAAATATTTTACTTATTTTATCATAATTAGGATAATCCAAGGAGTATACAAATAAAATGTGCCAATAAACCTAAAATACTAAATATCACTACTTTGTAACAAGTTTAGAGTGGCCACACTAGACTTCTTATGTTATGAACTTAGAAGAGAAGAGATATCACTTGTCTCATGTTGTTGAAACCAATGAACTTGAATTGTATTTATTATCAATATAGGGTCAATATGTATTGGATATTATAAGAGGAGATGAAGTTGAGAAGCATGGAGGCTTCCTACTATCAATATTAATCTTGATGATTGATGAAACAATATTATGTTCAAAGACATGTGTTAATTATGTTGAGGATGGCACATTGTTTGAAACAAGGAAGAAGAAGAAGAATTAAATAAGGCCATCCAAAATATTACTATTTTTTTTGATTATTAGTTGGTTTCATTTTACAACTAGATGTTTTCTAAGTGGTAGATAAAATGATCCAACCATAAGCCCACAAAAGGATCCACCTAAACCAAATGTTTTATCAGGGGTCAACCACATGGGAGGCAGGTCGACTAAGAAGGACCATGGTGGAATTGGTGAGATTTCATACATGAAAAAGCATTGTGGGCATGCATAACACCCATTGAGTGCATATGGATATTCAAAATACACTGTGTGGGGTGGCACAACAACATGAGGTGGTGTGTGTAAGTGTTATGGATGTTGATCCTCAATGCTAGCTCGAGGTATCAGTGAAAAATAATCTATTATTAATGATATCTCAACTGAGAAAAAGTCTGATGTGGGATGGATGAAGTGCATGGGTACTGTTCCTCTTATAAATAGTTATGGATAAAACACTACCTATCTAATCATATGAATCCAAGATGTCTAATGGATCCTGTGCATCATATTATACCTTAGGCTCACCCTGGATTAACTAAATGCAAGGTTTTTCATTACATGGGTTCCATTATTAGGATAATCTCAAATGAATGAAATTTTTGAGACAGTGAGACTATGAACCTCCATGAATTCAATCTATAGCTTGCATGAAATAGTTTGGACAAAGAAAATGCTACCACCAGATGAAAAACTAGGTTATAAGAGGTTGTTTGTGTATCCATATTCATGTATGAGTTCAAGATTTAAATATGCATTCCATATTCATCACATTCATTTGAGAAATTCATCATGAATGTTCCATGATTTTTGACCTAATATTATTTGAGAATTTTTAAACAATTTGAGTGATATAAATATCACGACACAAGATATTTTGTGCGGAATTAATAATAGCCATGATGTGGCTATTTTTCTAGTACTAATGTAGTGAGAGATAGTGGTACTCTACCTATAAATACCAAATCATTTATCCAAGTATAATTTTCTACCATTTGAGAAGAAATCTCATTTTCTGAAGAAAAACAGAGTGTCGTGAAACCTTGTTTTGTATAGATAAGTTTTCATAAAACACTCTAATTTTGTGAAGTAGGTAAGATCCCACAACCCTATTGCTATGAGGCTCTCACACTCAAGATTTTCATGAAGAAACTGAGATGCTTCTGTGATACCCTTATTCAAAGTCATTTGTGTTTGTGTCATACCTTTGTGCGAAGAACTATTCTCTGAAGCCTCACTATTTTTCACAAACTTTAATAAGATACAACATACTCTTGTGTGAAGATAAAGGAGGAATATCATGTGAAAAACTTATGTGGTTGATATTTAAAATAATGAGATACCCAAACCTATGTGTGATACTTACATGCATGTGAGATTTTATATATGAATTTGAAGATAAAGAACCCAAGATAATAACAAATAATAATAAGATAATATTATGTGTTCTAGTTTTTTGGATGATAAGTTCATGAAATTCATGCATGGAGTGGAATTGAGAATTTTTGTGTATTAATTTGACACATCTAAGTGAGGGAGAGACTTCAAAAATATAAGTAAGAATTTCCTGAGCATTATTTCACTAAGGCAACCGATCATATACATGTGATCAGAATATCCAACCAAGAACAAAAACTTTGATTCATCAGGTGAAAAGGTACTTAAAGTGTACACAAGAAAGTGTGATTCAGAAAGATCATATAGGAGGATCATCAAAAGGATATTTCTATAGTGTATTAATCCATATGAAGAGGAAGGATATAGCTGGGGGGTATAACCAAATTTTAGAAGACTTTGATTGGGGGTATAACTAATCACTAGAGAATGAGGTTCATTTTAGGGGTATAACCAACTAATAGAGGTGGATTAGAGTTGGGGGGGGGGGGTATAACATTCTTGTAATTAGGGGAATAAACAATTTATATTTCTAATAACCTTCTGATATAGTGGAGATTCCATGTTGGGGGAATAACCAATGTGATAAGGAGTAGGTTTTTATATTGAACCTTGTAAATACTTATGTTCCATGCCTTTTATTTAAATAATTATTCAAGGTGAGGTTGATAGAAATAAGAATAGTGGATAGAGTATTTAATTGTCCACATAGTTTGATTTGAAAATAAACAATTTATAAAAATAAAAGGGACCACTGATTCACCCCTACCCATCTTAGTAATCTGAAACTGATTCGGGATCTACAAGTGGTATGACAATGAAGGTTTCCTATGAAAGATACACCAGACTACTAAGGATGGAGAACATGAATTTAGTAAATATAAAGGGTGTTCCCACTTTAAATGCTGAGAACTATCATGGATGGAGAAATATAATGATATTGTATCTCCTATCACTTGGGGTAGAAGTGAGAGATGTGACAACTGTGGTATTTCTACCCTATGATGAGAATGATCCTATGTATTTTACAGATAAGAGGAACTTGGAAATCAATGGAAGTTCCCAAAATGTAATTTTTATGGATTTATTAAAAAAAGGTATACACTAAAGTGATGGGTCTCCAAACCGCCAAGGAGATCTAGGATAAACTGGGAAGCACTTATGAAGGTAATATTAAAGTCAAAGAAGCTAAATTTCAAATTGGGAGAAGAAAATTTGAGGATATCAAAATGGATGAAGATGAAAATATTGATGATTAATTTACAAGATTAAATAAAAATTTCAACAATACCAGAGGTCTTGGTGAGAAGCTGGATGATTCTTCTATTATGAAGAATCCAATGAGAAATTTCCTAGATAGATTAAATCCAAAGGTTTTAGATCTAGAAGTCTAAGAAGATCTATCATTGGATTACCTTTATAATATTCTCATTACATATGAAACGATAAAATTACCAGCATTTAAGAAGAAGGTAAGAGATGATATGGCCTTTGAATTCAAGATAAATGGTATAAATAAAATCAAATAAGGACCAGAATCAAGTAATTGTAAGGATAAGAAAGCTGAAGAAGGATTTAATCAAATTAAAACCTTATTTAAAATAATTTTTAAAAGGGGAATATAGAAATAAAATGGAAATAAATCAGTCAAATAATTGAATTTCCACAACATTGGTCATTTTTATGATAACTGTATAAAGAAAAGGTTATTGATATAGACTCAGATGAAGAAGATAATAAGTCTCAGTAAAATAAGTTGAAGAAGTATAAAATGAGGTTTAATCCCAAGAATAGGAATATAATGAGTATATAAATGGATGAATCTTCATCAAAAAGTAGTGATAAAGAAGATGTAAGATATTTTAATAATTATGTGTGTCTTATGGGAAAAGATAAGAAATATAAAGACTTATTTTAAGGTGATAAAGGTGATGAGATAACTGAACTTGAATAAATGTTAAAATAAATTTGGAATCTATTCTTGTGGATAATATGTAACTAAAAAAAATGAAAAGAAAAGGCTAAAGAAAGAAATTGATAAGATCACCATTGAGAATAATAAATATATTAAGAATGTGGGGATTCATCTTAATGAAATAAGATAAAATAAGATAAATATAGATGAGTTATAAGAAAATATGATTTTTTTTAAAGAAAAACTAGTTTGAAAGGAAGATACTGGCAAGGAAGAATGCAAACTTGTTGAGGAAAATAAACAAAAACTATTAAAGTTAGCTTAATTTAAGAATATGGTGAATTTTCTAGGTGAAAATATTGGTGAGAAAGATGAAAAATTATCTAATACACAATCAACACACCTTTCATCTCAAAATGAGTTGAAAAAGATAAAATAAGTCTTCTCTAGAGAAGTTGGACTTAAAGGTGAATCGTCACAAGATGCTGAGAAGAAGGATTTGTAGAGACAAGTTATATATACTCCTAATTAGTCTCAATGCTTACTTTTATCTTTAATAGAAAAATAATGAAAAAAATACTGAATTTGGATTGACCGAAAGAAAAAAAATCAGAAAACATCTTTCATAAAGGAAGATTAGACTAATTCATCCAGAGGATTTCCTCCTAACTAGAAACACCAAAAGGCCGTGAAAAGATAAAAAATAAAGTCTTAAAATAAAAAATACTATAAGTATATAAGATTATGGTTTATAGGAAAAAATTGAATTGGAAAGTTTTTGGTCATGAATATTATTCATGACGGTATAACATGTCACTACCATGAAATAGACATGAATAAAAGGGGATAAATGATAAACAAATGAGATTATATTATCAAAAATAGAATCATGTGATAAAGACATAATCTAAACTATCAACACAAAATAAATTTGAATTCTTAAATAAATTTTATGTTATATTTGTTCAATAAGTCCACAAATATGAGAAATACTCAGTTAGATCACCAAGTGAGATTCCTCACAATGTAAATTTGATGAGTAAGTCATATAGTAAATAAATCTACAGTCACCAATGAATTATGTAAGAAGTTAAAAAAATAGAGAACAATAAGAAATAATGTTTAGTTATCCACAATGACTAGATATCCAAGGATAAATAAATAGATAAATATTATAACATTTCCAAGGAAAAAGGAATGAAAGTGGTGATAATTGAAGAAGATAAAGTTGATGAAAAGTCATCTACAAATGATGTCTTGAAAATTTTTAAGTGTGAAATGTGTGAAAGAATTGGGCATGATGTAAAAAAATTGTATAAAAATTCCACTATCATAATAAGAAAGCATGGAGAAGATGTGGAAAGCACAAAACAATGATTTTGAAACTGAAGAGGAAAAGAAACCCACATCAGAAGTGTCAACTTATGAGGAAAAATAAATCACACATTCTAAAAAATATAATAATAATAAGAAGTATAGATTGAGAGGAGAATCTCAATATTAATGTGTCTTCTAAGGAAATTTTAAATCCCTCCTTATTCCCTTAATATTTTTTATATGAACTCACATGCATGGAAATGAAGGAGAAGATCTGTTAATCATAGAGAACACCTATATCCATGATGATGAATGGAGTTTATCCCTTCAGGAGGAAACACTAAATATGAAGCATTATCATCAAAATTGAACATATTACTTGATTACGTAAAACTACTTCTCAAGGGGGAGCGATGGATCATGAAAAAGATAAGGTACATGGGGATTAATATTTTATGCACTTAGTTTTTTTTGATGTGTTTTTTTTAAGATAGGTGCAAGATGCCTCTTGAAAATGTTTCTCAGATAACCCCTAAAATGAATAAGTTGATTGAGATTGAATATGGTATCACATTAATAAATTTATTTTCGAGATATATTTGGTGATTTTGCGACACCACTCTTGTTTTCTACATTAGGTTATCCCACGTAGTCTTAAAGTTTACTAACTAAAATCTCATTTCTTTGGGAAAGAATGTAGTTAAATTATTTAATTTGAGATAATTCTAAAATGAATGATGAAATAGTGATAAGTTGAGATGAGAACCCCTAAATACACCTTTTTATTTATTGTTAATAAGGGGGAGAAGAAAAAGGAGGAGGCACATATTGACTTAGTGAATTGTTAAGGGTATTGAAAAAAAATTAAAAGGGGGAGATTATTGAACTCAATTTACTTGAATTGTATTTGTTTTCAATAAAGGGTTAATATGTGTTATAGATTATAAGAGGAGATGAATTTGAAAATCATGTAGACTTTGTACCATCCATATCAATCTTGATGATTATTGAACTGATATTAATTTAAAATATATTTGTCTATTATGTTGAGGATGGAACATTTTTTGCAATAATGAATAAGAATAATAATTAAAGAAGTTTGTGAAAAATATTATTTATTTTTCATATTTATTATTTGGTGGCATTTTACACTTAGATGGTTTCTCAGAGTTTTAAAAAATAGGCCAACCATAATCCCATAAATGACTCACCTCAACCACATGTGGGGTCAGGGATAAACCATGTGGAAGGGAGGTTAACTGAGTAGGCCCATGGAGGCATGAGTGAGACTATCTATATAGAAAGGCATGGTGGGTGAAAATAACACCCACAGAGTGAACATGGAGGTTCTAGAGTCACCATGTGGGGTGGCACGACAATTTGAGGTAGTGTGTATAAGTGTTTTGGGTGTTGAACCCTAGTGTTGGATCAATATTTCATCATAAAAAATCTATTATTAAGGATTTATCAATTGATTTAAATTCTGATGCCGGATGGACGAAAAATGTAGGTATTATTCCTCTCATAAAAAGTTATGGATAAAATACTATCTATCAGATCATAAGAATCTGATCTATCCAATGGATCCAACACATCGTCTTTTACCTCAAGATTTCCCTGGATTGAACACACATGAGGGTTTTCATACCGTGACTTCCATTACTGAGCTAAGCTCGAATGGATAATATTTTTGAGACAGTGAGGCCACAAACCCCCATGCATGAAATCTCCATCTTACATGAATCAGTTTGAAGAAATAACACACTATTTTTGAATAAAAAATGAATTTATAAGAGGATGTTCAAGTATCCTTCTTCATGGATGATTTATAGCTTTAAAGATTCATGAAATCTTCATCATATTCATGTGATAACTTCATCACAAATACACCATGATTCTTGATGTAAGATTATTTGAGAATTACTGAATGATTCGAGTGATATAAAATTTGTTACATGATATATTTTATAGGGCTTTAATAACATCCTTGACCTAACTATTTTATTGGTGCTAAGGTAGTGCGAGGTAGTGGTACTCAACCTAGAAATAATGAAGAATTAAGTAAAGAAGAAGTTTATAACATTTGATAATATCTCTCATTTTTTGAAGGAAAACATAACACCTTGAAACCTTGTTTTTATAAAGAAAAATTTCTATGAAGCACTCTGTTTTCATAAAGAAGGGAAGATCCTACAACCCTATTAACATGCGACTCCCACACTCAAGAGTTTCATGAAGAAATTGAGATGATTAAATAATACCCTTATGTGAATCCATTTGGTTTTACATGATACCTTTTTATGAAGAACTATTCTATAAATCTTCACTGGTCTATATGAACTTCACTGAGATACCGTGTACTCTTCTGTGAAGAGAAAGGAGTAAGATCATGTGATACACTTACATGAAGGATCTTGAGAATATTGAAATACATGAACCTATGTGTGATACTTATATTCATGTCATATTATTCATGTGAGGTTTTACATGTGAAGTATAAGATAAATAACCCAACATAATCTCATAAATAATAATAATATAATATTATGTGTTCTAGGGTTTTGGATGATAAATTAATGCAATTTATATATAAAGTGGAATTGAGAATTTGTGTGAATTAATTGCACACATCTAAGTGAGGATGGGACTCTAACAAAAGAAATAATAATTCACTAAGAATTTTTTCACTAATTCAATTGATCATATACATGTGATCAAAATATCTAATCAATATTAGAAACTCTGATCCATTTGGTAAAAATGTACTTAAAGTGTGCATGAGAAAGTATGATCCAACAAGCTCATGGAGGAGGATTATCAAAAGGACCTTTCAACAGTGGATAAAGTCATCTAAAGAGGAAGGATGTAGAAGGGGGGTATAACCAGTTGCTGGAATATTGTGATTAGGGGTATACCCAATCACTGGATAAGAAGGTGTTGTTGGGGGGTATAACCAACTACTAAATGTGGATTGTAGATGGAGGGTATAACTATATTATAATCATGGGGTATAACCAATTACAATTTGTAATCACCTTATGATATAGTGGAGATTTCTTATTGGGGGAATTACCAACACAATAATGAGTAGGACTTTATACTTAACCTTGCAAATCCTTGTGTTATGTTCCTTTGATTGAAATAATTATTCAGGGTGAGGCTGAGTGACATTAGAAGAGTGTATCATGGATTTAACCGGCCATTAAGGTAGAATTGAATAAATTTTTTTTATAAAAATAAAAGGGATCACTGATTCACCCTATCCCCCTCTCAATGAACTCACACTAATCTGGGCTCTGCACACATGCTTAAGGAACACACTTCTAATAAAAACCCTAACTCTAGTAACCTAAAGCTGGTGTCTACTTTATTATAATGGAATAGATACAAGGGGTAAAATCCCAAAGGACTAATAAATTTAGTAGTCTTGGAGATACATATACATACATGATACCAATTTTACATTGGGGATAAAATATAAAACATAGTAATGGAAAATATTCGACATCCTTGAAATCATTAAAAAATTATTCTTTATATCATGGGGAAAGGAAACAAAATAATGGTGAGCTCAAATTATCAGTAAGGGTTACATATATATGAATATATCATGAATCAATAAGTAATAATCAATATGGAAAGTTAAATAATTAAAAAAAATTTCCATTTAATCGATAACTAGAGCATAAAATCCATCCATGGTGAGGAAGTATGTTATCGATGTATACGTTAAAAACATTACTTCTGAATTTTTATCAAAAAAGAACCTTAAAAAAATAGAACAGATATTCCTTTTAAAAATATTTTTCAAAAAGTCAATTATACCTTAAAATTTTCTTAATAAATAATTTTATTAAACAAAAGGACTTTCTAATTTTTTTTGAAAAACATGGGCATGAAAGAAAAACATACCTGATTAAAAGAGAAGTAAAATTAGTTTTTATTTTAAACATTTATTTTCTTGAATAAAGTACCAAATAGATGAAAAGTTAGAATAAAATATTTAAACTCCTTAAATATCAAGAGGATAATGAAATTATTGTTTCTTATGAAGGATAAATGACATGATTCCTTCAACAAAAGTAAAATAAATTCCAAAAGAACGTGAGATTGTAAAATAACTTATTACCTCTGGTAAATTTTAAATTGTAACCAAGTGAAAGAATAAACTTGAATTGAAACATTAAACATAATTAATAAATAGGTTTTCATGTTTAATAAAAAAAAGATTTAGTATATACACCACATAAAACTGAATAGGTGCATATTAACAAATATGTCTCAATGAAATGGAAATTGAGACGAAATCCTTTACCACTTGGTAACTTTCATGTCAAATACCCTTGGATTAAATAATTAAAATTGAAACTTAAAATACCATGACATATGAATAATTCTGGATATTACATATAAAATTGGTAGTATATACACTATATAAAATTAATTGGTGCAAAACATTCAAATGTGCCTCAATAAAATGAAATTGAGACAGAATTCCTTACCTTAAGTTTCCCTTTTGTTGAACATGCTTTAAAATCATGTATAATGGTTTTAAACATGTTATTAATTTATACCAATACCATATTAATATTTATAATATCACATATGATCCTCTTATAACATTTTTATTATCACGACCCATCCCCTGAGGCCCGTGCTGTGACATTCCCCAAGCCCGCCTCTCGAAGGACAGGGGTTGGCAACTAGCGCTGAAGGCGTCAAACTGCAAGTGGGAGGCATTTGCCTTAGTACTTGTACGCATGCACACACAACCATTTCCCAAATATGGAAAAGTAAAACATGCATTCCAATAAACAACCATGGAGTAAAAGTACAAATTGTAGGTCAAATGGGCCAGAATACAAACCCAACAAAAGATGAAATGAAAATAGGAAAGTACTAAGAAACTCTGAAATCCTTCCTTTGAAAACCCCACCTGATGGGTAAGTATAGAGTAGTTTCTAGAATTCGTATAAGAATGTCCTACCTGCCTAATCTCACTGGGCACCAGTTGGTCCTAGGCCACCAAGTCCTCCACCAAGTCGTCGGTCATCTACACAAGACACAACAGGTACAGGCTAAGCCTGTGCAGGGGTGAGTAACAATATACTTAGTAGGGAATCCAAAAAAACAAGGAAATATCACAAATAAATACACAAAGAAAACCACAAATCAAGATATCTCAAACCAGGTATAATATTGATAAAGAAAGTAAGATTATCAGTCATATCATCGAACACCTTGGGCTGTTGGAAAATTCATCCTCAATGAGTATAGTGGGCCATCCAGGTCACACAGAAGCTACTTCCCACTAACCTTGGACTACTGTGGTACTCATCCCTAATGAGCACCGTGGTTATGTTGGGTCACATTGAAGCCTCTCCCCACCGTGGGCATACCAGGTCACACAGAAGCCGCTTCCCACCTTGGCTATACTGAGGTACTCCTCATGTCGAGTACTATGGGTCTGTCAGGTCACACAGAGCTGCTCCCCACTATGGTCCTATCAGGTCACATAGAGTCGCTTTCCACCAGTCCATCATAGTTGATCCACACAGGGTCACTTGCTAGCAGTCTTTAGGTCTCAACTAACCACATGGTTTCTACACGCAGTGCACTTAATTCTAGGAGAACCACTACTTAAGCCATTCATTGAATTTAAACTTCCATGAAATCCTCCATAGAGTATACCAAAATATATGCCTCATTATAAGGGTTCCAACACCTCAAATATCTCGTCAATTGGATGATCTATTTGTAAGTTATTGGTGTTTTAGTAAACATGGGCAGGTTGGGTCTGGGCCCGGTCCGGCCCAGTCGGACCGGGGGCCCCACATGCCTCGGTTTAGTTCAAACGAACCAACCTGATTCGAGTCTGGGTTGGCCCGGTCCAGCCTAGACAGTGGTCTAGGACCATTGGGCCTCACTGGACTCGGCACAGTTCAACCCACAGGGCACGGGTCCAGCCCGCTGGGGGCGGGTTCGGCCCGCTGGCCGAGGGTCCAGCCCACTGGCCAAGGGTCCGGCCCGCTGGGAATGGGTTCGGCTCACTACCTTACCCAGTCTGACACAGGTAGATCAGTTCACTTCATCCCAGATTCTTAGTGCATTCGGGGCATGTCACATGGCCAGTCGAACCCAGCCGATCAAGTTCCACACACGGTCAAGGGACAACATGTCGTGCGAAGCTGCGGCCTGCGGCTGGGGGCCGCTCCACCGACGCGACCGAGGGGCTAATCCACCGACGCAGCTGAGGGGTCACATCCCTCCACCTGCCACTAGACCCTGCTACCTCACCATGGTCCAATGTGGCTGCAACTCTCCCTCCGGTGCACCGCCCCCTACCCACGGTCACCGCCGCGGGCCACCGCTGGCGGGCTCTTCCACAGACCACCATGTCCGCTCTGGTGGTCCTTTCTTCACGCTTCTTTCACCTACGACCTCTAGGGGATTACATATTCTATGCTATGGCCTCAAATCCTCCTTACCACTATTTCTAGGATACTACCTTGAAGAACACACAAAACACATATGGTGGAGGGGCTCAGGTCTTGTTCTTGTCGGCCCGCTCCCTCTGCATTAGAGGTTTATAAACATAAGATATAAAATTGAAGTTCTATCATAATTAATCAAATAATACCAGAGAAACCCCCCAAGAAAAGTTCCCTACTACAAGAACGAGTTATCCATAGATCAAACCGTTCATGGGTTGATCTACATTCATCGTTTAGAATAAAGAACGAGTAAACTTAAAACAAAAAAACCCCTACCTCAAAGGTGTTCATCATTTAAGCGGTCCGTCTGTGAGGATTCAAGTTCCGTTCGAATCTGTCGGCATTCGTCGCCCTTTGGTCCCATTCCTCGAGGTGCGTTGACATTGCTAGAAATTCTTTGACGTTCATCATTCATCATTGGAGAGGTTTTTTTCCGTAGTTTCATCATAGGAATTCCACATTTTATTCCCCAACATGTTATGTCATTAATATAGAAACACGTCACAACATTTCTGTTACCCTTCATCACCACGTCATTATGCTATTTCATTAATGAAACAGTGTGTCTGTTTCATTTCCGTTAAGGAGTCTCATTACAAGGGATCGTCACCACCTCATCGCCGCACCACAGTGCTGGCATGCCACCACTCAATGGTGAGAAAAATAAAATAAAATAACTTTAAGTAGTTTTATTATTTTATGAAAAGTTTGAAAACTATCTCTTCTAGTCGATCCTCACCGGTTAAGGTTAAGTCATTTCTAGGAAAGTCCCACCATTCTAACTTCAATGGTTCCCTCGGATTTTTGATCCGATTACTGGTTTAAAAGTTAGAAAAACCCACTCACACGTTTACTTAAATGAACTTAAAAATAGTTCAAAATTATATTACGGTCTCATCGGGCTTTGAAATCAGGCACCATCAGAGCGTCTGGTCTCAAAATAATTCCATATAATTTTTAAAAAAATTACACAGAATTTATGGGACATTACATTACATCCTATTCGTTAACAATATTTTATTATTACTATTGTTTTGGGTGTTAATTGTATTGTTTTATCAAGAATGTTTTGTCAAGAAATCTATGGTTATTGGATATATAATATAGTTACGTCATATCAAAAATTATATTAATGTTATAAATATCATATATTTTTATTAGACAACTTTTTTAGAACCATTTATTAAAGTTGGACATTGAAAATGATTTGCATCGCTTTGTGGATACGGTGGGTTATATGTACGCACGAGCGACGATGTCATTTACTTAATGGGTGAAAGGGTAAGGAAGTGTATGATATATTAATTTTAAATAATTAATATCATGTCATATTTATAATATATATTCATTATTTCCATCATTATGACTATCCATGTGAGTCGATAATGTAAGGAAAATTACATTAGTTCATGATGTCGTAGTCCTCCATACACACGAATGATGGATTTGTTTCCCATTTGATGGAGAATAAGATGGATACATATTATAAAATAAAAATAATAACATATCAGTATATGGTATATACTGGTTTTATTATATTGGAACTATTAATATATAATTGAAGGTTGTAAAAGAAGAAAGAAAAATAAGGACCTTCGTTAAGATGATTACCTTCTCTTAGAGAAGCCTCCTTTGGATATCTTATTAAGGACCCTAAGGATGGTATTTTAAGAATATAATAAGATATTTAATGTGGATAATTATTTTTTGGAGATATTTTATAGGGCTTTTTCTAGACAAATGGATTGATAGGTGTGACAAAGTGAGTGGAGGGAGTACCCTTTTATAATAGAGGAGTGACATTTTTGTAAATACCCAAAACCATTCAATAATGGGAAGAAAAAATCACAAAACGTTGCTATAAAATTGATAAATAATAGATTAGAGGAATTTTAAGGTCGTTTCACCCATCCATCATGTAAAAATAAACATTTTTAAACATATTATTTCCTTATCCACCAAGTTTACTTAATTTTTCCATTTTAGTTTTCAACATAGTAACTAGTTTTTTTAACCTAGGTAATTAATAATTTAATCCTAAAATAAATTGAGACTTGTTATATTATTTGGAAATAATTATTATAAATATGAAATCAAATTTATCAAATAAAATTTCTATGAGTGTGAAAACTTAATTTTAACACAAGTGTATGTAACGCACAAAAATCGCGTTTTAACCTTAACCGTGTTAATTAATTTTTTTACTATTTTTACTAATCATCATGGAAAAAAATTAAGTTTAACTTATTAAATAATATTAATTATTAAAATTTATAATATATAATCCATTTTATTAAATTAAATTCACATAATTGGTATAATTTAGTTTAAAAACAAACCTGCAAATCGTGTCGAAAAATGGGTTTTTCAAGAAATGTATTTTTAAGTATAAGATGATCATATATTAACTATAAGACTAATAATCACCACTAGATGGATTTAAATTCTTATATTTATATATATATATATAATAATTAAATTTTATTTAAATAATTCATCATTAAATATTATTTTAATTTATTAAAATAGATAGTCATTGTGACTTTTTAAACAAAAAATAGTTTTCTGAAAAAAAAAACAGTTTTATGAAATATACTCATTTTTACCTCCAAATAATCGTATATTTATTTCTATAAACTTTATAGTTAATAAATTGTTAATTATACATATCATTACACATTATTATAATTAAAATTTGAAATATTTAAATACTACATTTTTTATTTTTTTTATAAAAGCATAGTTCTAAGGGAAATTTTCAAAAATTCATTATATGATTATTTTAACCAAGTAAGTTCAATATAGATATTCATCCTATAAAATTAGAATTTTCATGCCATAAAATATTAATATTTTCATTGAACTATATTTTTATTAAAATATAATGTTAACTTTCTATAATTGAGGCTCAGGTGTTACACTTCTCCTCTAAGACCTATTAAATTCCATGTCCAAAAACACATAATTATATAACAAAAATGGTGGTGTCTCAATTTTCAATTTTTTTTTTGGATTGAATAAATCCAAAAAACATACAGTGAGAATTATTAAATAATTCTTTTATTCTCCTTATTCCACTATCTAATGAAATTCTGGAATGTCTTTCCTCATTTTTCTAGTGATCATAGAAATCCTCTCTGTTATATTCTATTATTTATCTGGTTCCTTTCAGAACTACTTCAATTGGTTTTTTAATATCCTTAGAATCAAAACCTTAATCTCATGGTTAGGATTTATTCAATTGTTCCTAATAGCATGGGATCTCTCCAAGTGTACCACATATTTTAATTTGGTCATTATTTTCTAATTAAGCCAAATCAAACCTATGAAATCCACAATATCTCATTAATTTTCAAAATCCATCTATAATTTGAAAACACCCTAACCATAAATTGGTACTATCCACCATGATGTGGTATGTATTAGATTCATCAATCCTATGGTATAATGATCAGTAAAAAACTAGATCCATAAAATCCATTCAATATA
Source organism: Viscum album (assembly GCA_963277665.1). Classification (NCBI taxonomy): domain Eukaryota; kingdom Viridiplantae; phylum Streptophyta; class Magnoliopsida; order Santalales; family Viscaceae; genus Viscum; species Viscum album. The sequence continues at coordinate 74,326,964 of OY728140.1, forward strand.
TTCTATTTAATTCTCCCACGATATTGTCATGATATTCTCAATATTCCCAATATTAAACCTGGATGTGATGTGGTCCTTTTACTCTATGTCTTTTACAACCAAATAATAAAAATAGTTATGGTATGGATAACTGTTTTTTCATGGAACACTATAAAATGGAAGAACCACAAAATTTCATCCATACTCCCATTGTGATGTGAGTGTCCTCCTCATGATAAAAACACCTAGATACCAAAACCACCAAACCCTATATACCAAGACTTTATGTCATAATGCCTTCAACATGGTATAGAGGTACCCAAATTTTTAGTTCCATTGAAATTCACTTATGATCATTTTTAGTGTGGCCAAAGTCTCCACATCACAAACTCATCTTCACCTCAAGATGGTAAAGTACAAAGCCTTTAAAACTACACGAGTAACCTTAGAAGTACCCAACATGGTGAAACACACATCTACATGGTGAAAAACTCCAAAAATATTAACCAGGACATGTCAAAAATTGGTGTGTTTTTCAGTGGTTTCTTTCTTATATATTGAACTTCAACTACTTCAAAACATCTTCAGCCCTCTTCATGACTTTAAATATCCTTTCTATATAATTTTCAATAAATATGACTCCAAAAAACTCCAAAGGTATTTCTTTCAACATCACCCAACACCAATCTTCCCCATATCATGGATCATAAATCATAAAAATAATCATAATGAAATATACACCCTCTTTTCACAATAATTCATTTTCCAAAATCATTTTTTATTCATGTTTTTTTTCAAAAATGATTTTTTTTTCTATTTAATAACAATTTTTAGAGGGTTGAAAGTAAATTATAATAAAATGAAATTTATTACCATTTTCCTCACACCCAATGATAACACCTTATGTATTCACTTTTCAATACACATCATCACCTTCAAACCATGAAACAACCTCTTCTCCCACACTTATTCCACTGTAAATCATGCAACAATACCAAGAGTATGGTGAGAAGGATAAAATAGGATTGTAATGTATCTTCCCTATCAAGTTCATTCATGGATTCTATAGGATTAAAATAAAGACCATATATAAAGGTAGGTATTAAAGGTATAAAGAGATCAAATAAATGATTCCTCAAACATCTTAATGTGACTTTTTTATTCCATAGATTCGATAAGATATCAATGTAAGTTATAGTAGTAAACATTTACCAAGTATCTCTCAAGAAATAGGGTATAAGAAATAAAATAAAAAATTTCTTAGAATCCTCCTGGTAATGGGACACATAAAATATGTTAGAAAATAACTCATGAAATGAATAATAATTTCAAATCAATCAATATAAACTTCAAAAAATCATAACATGAAAATATTATAGTAATTTCTTCAACACAAATAAACAAATCTTCCCAAATCATGATTCATCAAATTAATACTCTCATGTTTATGTTTAATCATTAAACCCCATACTAATCATACAATATTATAAAAAATGGAATCTAAAACATGGAAGGATGAGGTTCCTAAGTAAATTTTTCATAATAGATAAAAAATACCATGTGTGGAATGAAAATCCCATCAAACTCAAAAAACTATATTGTGAATTGAATATAAAGAAAGTAAAATAGATATTTAATTTAAAGTAATACTGACCTATCAAATAAATCTGTCTCCCTTTCCTTTATTTATCACTTAATAAAGTTATGACTTTCTTAATCATGAATTTATAAAATAAAAATAACCAAGTGAAAGCAAAATATCAATTTGAATTTAACTCAAAACAATATAAGGGTGATTGAATCGACTTCCTAAACGAGAATCCTAAAATAAAGTTCCTAAGTTCCTAAAAACATAAAAAACTCATGTTTAATCCTACAAATAGATTTTTAATGACTTTAAGCTAGAAATGACCTCGTGTGTCAAAAAATAGGATCATGGAAAGAAGTTACTTAGTATGGATTTAACCATGGTTGAAATTCTTACTCATCTAATGTGATATTTCTCCTCTTCATTGAAACTGTATTGGATATTTGTTGAAGATAAAACAAGAATTTTTAATGTATTAAAGGATGAATAAGAAAACATTGGGATATAAAAACATAGTAATACTTCTCTTTCCTAAATTTTTATTATTTCTACTCATCAAAATATCCAATGATATTATTTGTTTCCATAGCCATCAAATTATCTTCTCTCTTATCTTCTTCAATTAAAGATTATTACTATTTTTACTACACTGTTTCATAAATTATGAGGGTTTCATCTCTAGGTTTAATCTCATATTCAAATTCATCATTATAGGTTACCTTAGATTCAACCTCAAACTTAGAATCACTTTTATAATTTTCCTTTAGTTTTCCTTAAATTGAGATTCTTCTTTGGGTACCTATTTTGATTCATCATATTTCTTTATCATCATCCATAGATCGTTACAAACCTCTTTGAAAACATCCTCTAATCCACAGACGATTTCCTAATCATCACTTGGGTATGGTTTTGGTCCACATCCCTCTTTACTTTTTATATACTCCTTGATTTGATCGATTTGATGCAAAAGATCCAAAACTTGAATGGAAAAGTGAATGTGTTGTATTATGATGTATTTTGATCCTAACATAATAGAAAAAAAATACCAAAGCACATACAAATAAACAAAATAAAACATAAACTAAAATAAAAAAAATATAAAGATATGGTAAAAGAATTTATCTTAATATATTAAATCTGAATTTATTACTAAGTCAAAGTCCTTGACAATGATGTAAAAAACCTTTATGAACTACATGTTTTTGTTACTTCCTTATGGGTTATAATTTTTATAAATTTATATACTTTTACATAATCATAACTATAAAATCATAGTACATGGTCAAGTTAGTGGTAAAACCCACAAAGACAAGGACTATTAATATGGAAAACTTTAATTCAATAGCTAAGAAAAATAATTCAAAATGAAAGTAAAATTACTTCTATTTTGGAAGAACCATTTATGATAGATATACTCGAATCTTGAAAAACTAGGTTCATAAAATACCAAAGAATAAAAGGAATGATGGGTAGCCATGAAGTTGTCAAAATTGGGTCTAAGTAATGATTTGGTATTGTTCACCACTCTCTAACTAAAAAATACCCTTTTTCTTATAGTCTAGTACTTTGGTAAATCAAATAGATAGGTAACCCATAACCTTGTTTACACATAGTACCCAACCCACCTAATGGTTAGGTATAAGGATAAAAACTAATTAATGAATTATAAACTACACCCCTCACTAAAAAGACACTAGTCATGCTCAAGTGAATGGAGAAGATATCTAAAAATAAAATTAAAAGTAGAAACCCAACATGAAATACCATAAAAATAAAAATTCTTCAAATCTCAACCCCTTTAATTAGAAAATCATGACACAAGAAATACCCCTCATTCTAGAAATGACAAGGTGAAAAGAAAACCCAAAACCCTAAATTGAACAACCCCAACATTAAAATATTTCCAGATGAAGATGATCCTCCTCTCAAAGTTCCTCTAATTTTTTTTTATTTCAATGTGAAACTCCAAACATAATTTATAATAAAAATATTTAATTAATATCTCTATATATATCTTCTATATATTGATATATATACACCACTTCATAGAAATTTAAAAATATATATAAATAAGAGTCTAAAACTGATTGTAAAAACTCCAAAAACTACCAAAAATATATCTTTAAAAATATCATAGGTATGAGAGACTGTTGAGATGATATATCTGGTGCAAATACCAAACTCACAATGTAATATTATAAATCATGTTGCGAAAAAAATCCACCCTCACCACCTTTCCATGGTCACGAAATGCCACCATGCATAAACACCTTGAATAAACTCTTTATATCTATTAAAAACATTCATCTTAAGTATCTATTCTACCTCTTCTGATTATAGTCATGATAATATCATCCACACGACTTGAACATCTATTCTATAACTACCTTCACTGCTTGAGAAAGATGACAATGAAACTTCAAGTACTTAGGACTTGATCACATCCTTACTATCAATGATAATATGCCATCATAAAATATAATTACTGAAGACATGACGCACCATCCACTACCTGCAACACAATACCATACCATCCAATAGCCCGAGGGCCTTAGATTTTATTTATTATAAACATAAAACCACATTTTAAGGGAAGAAGGAGAAACCCTAATAGACTTCATGGACTTAAGAGATTACACAACCCAAAGATCAAAGATAATCAAAACCATACAGACCACAAAGAGTTTCCCATTCCCAGTATAAAAATCATGATGAACCTCTCCACCAAGGAATTTTTGTTCGGAAAGTAGTGTCTTATTTCAAAGAATAGGCCCAATATGATGGCTTCTTCCATACCCTATAAAACATCAAAATACAAAAAGCACTACACGGGTGAGTCACTTGCTCTGAAACCTCCATTAGGCCTAGTGTTTGTGATCAATATGGATGCATCTATAGATCAGGTGGTCCGAAGACCTAACCAGCAACAATCGAGACCATGTATCACTAAAGATGGAGCACTCAAAACAACCATCACATGACCGCATGATTGTGACACTCATGATCCGTGATGTGAAGGACTCTCATGCTCCTCAAACAGGTCCCATGCACATACATACATCACAATGCTACTATCCATCTCATGGTGTGGATATATCTTTCAAAATTACACAAAGGAAATATTTTACATTCCTTAGAATCCTCTTGTAGTTACTATTTTATTTCAAAACTATATTAAGGCCACTATCACAAAATAAAATTTTGATCACTTCACAATACAACACACTTTGGATGTGGTGCACAAATATATTATGCATTAACTTTATTCTCCCTCACAATAAATTCCAATTTTTTTGGAATAATATCTTACATAATAATCCATTCACAAACTCATGACTTTAAGTGAACCATAATATGAAATTGGTAGGCATGTATTTGATCCATCTCTTCAACATCATGGGAATTCTTAGACCTTATCCTGTATACTACGAGTGTCTTCATCCTTAATAATAGGCTATAATTGAGTTTCCTTCAAGCTCCCATGATGTTTTTAGTGCATGATACAAGTAAAATAAGAATACCGTGGCATCCCTACATGCAACCTTGTGCCAAAAGAATATGAACTATGTGAAATCATATCATCCATGGGTCTTGGGAATCTTATTTTACTTAAATAGTTCCACATTTACGAAATCCCACATCATTTTCCACTTGTTTGGTGAACACTTGATATTACTAGATTCTCCTGAATATTATCATTTTCCTCCTATAGTGTCACCCTAGACTACAATAAATTACCTTTATCTACCTATTACCAACCCATTTTAGGTTATGATTCACTTTTTCTACCCTGTTTCTACACCACCGTTGAGCTGGTTACCACTACCAAATAGCCTTTATATGGTGTTCTATTCTGGGGTTGACTCTTTTTTTACTACTTGAAATATATATTTCTCTTTATATTTATTCATTTTCAAAATTTTATCCTCCAAGATAGATTCTTCTTATTTTCCCAAAATCAATTAAAATCCATTTCCTTCCATAATAACATAAAACTAATAAATATTAGTCAAGGATAATTAAATAAATAATAAAATCAATCAATTTAATAATAAAAATTAATGCAAGAAATTGAGCTATAATTTATAAAGGTTGATTTATATTTGATATCATATGGGGTTCATATTAGTATGATTTCTTATACACCTTTCCCCTTGTATTGTTTGGGTCAAATTGGATCATATCGTGATATGCGACATTGTTAATGGGTTTCATTATGGATAAGGGATAAGGTTATTTTTATGTTATTGATATTATTTAAAAGTTTTATTTCTTGAAGTGGGTATAGAGATGAGATAAGGGGTTTAGATTGATTTGTTTTATTTATCATATGATTTGATATGTGACATGATTTCTCACCTCTATTAGTATATTTTATGGGCACCTCATGTATTTAAGAGGGTGATTGAGAGAAAATTTCTATGATAGTTTTTTCATGCACTGTCTAGTTCCCTTAGTATTTTATGGGAATCTTCCTATAGGGAGTTCCACCTGATGGGGCTAGTTTAGAGTAATCCAATGTTTATTTTATTATGAATACATTAATAGGCCTACAAATGGATCTACTTGATTACATATAGTATCATCCCATTACAACCTAATACACTTCCCATAATTCTTATTATTTTAGATTATGTTCTAATCTTATTTATATATGTTTTTTATTTCTTATTTTATATTTACATATATCCATAGTGCTTGTCTTATTTTTATTAATGACCAGATTACCACTTCTATGTACATTTCTTACGGTTTATTTTTTATGTTCCTTCCTAAAATTTGGAATTTTTTTTTCCTTAAAGCTAAAATTATAAAATGAAATGTCTACATGTTACTTGTTTTTACATAAAATAAAAATGTTACATTTATATTTTATTTCAAACTAGCATAGCATAGTTTAAAATCTAAAGGTAATTCATAGAGTATTTGGTGGAATCCTACTAAGATATTTTTTCACACACCCTACGTATGACTTTAAGGGTATGTGGGCCATAATTGTTTGATATAGGTGGAGAGGTAGTACCAATTATGGTAATGGATAAAACTTAACCATGGTTCAAGTATGTTGGTGGTGGTAAGTGGAGTTGGTTCACTTATCATAAGGATATGGGATGATATGGTTTGGTCTTTTTTTGTTATGAATTGGAATGTGTCTCATGTATTTTTTATCAAAGGTAAAGAAAGAGTGTAAATATCTTGAACTAATTTATTTAAAAATGAAATTATAAGGAGGATGAAAGGGTCATACAAAAAACTTCCCTCCACCAGTAGAAAAACTACTCATAATATAATTGGTAATTTCCATATTCCTATTCTTCATTGTAATCTAAATTATAGACAAAAGTACCATCATTAGTGAAAAGAAATGATTTAATGTCGGATTTTTTCTTTCAATTTTAACATTGAAAATGTGAACTGACTTCTTTTTTAGCATAGTTTTTTTATAAAAACCAATGCCAAAAAAACATGTGATTTTTTAAATGATTCAACATCGCTTATAAAAACCAACACCAAAAGTTAAAAAAATTATACAAATTTAAATATTACACCCCTAAAAAAATAAAAGTCCCTATAATAGAAAAATAGTATATAACCATCAAGAATCCTATATCATTGAATAAAAATTTATAAAAATACACATACTTTTAACAAGTTAATCAAAAAATTATCTATGCATTTTTATTATAAAGTAGAATTAAAAAACACATACTTGAAATAAACAACATGATCATTGTTGATTATTGTTGAAGCATTCGTTTGATATCGTTATATTCAAACACCTATTATAACAAAATAATTAATTTTCTAACACATGTTATTTGGAAAATGTATTACTAATCAGTAACATTAGAATATACATACCATAAAATGTAATTATACTTAAAAAATAGTTCGCAAAAAAAAAAATAAAAGATGGTCAAGTTCATATTTCATGTATTAATCAATATCGATGAATATATACAATAATGTTTAATGATATAAGATTAAAAAATGGAATACTATGATAGAAAATATAAAATAATTAATATGAATAACCTAATCATAATTAGTCGTTACACCAGTTGTGATTATCTCATACATGAATCGTAGAACATAATAACCACATTCAACATTTCCTTGTTGCCGATGAAACTATAGTTAATAAAATAATATCTTGATAATAAAAACCAATATATATATATATATATATCCAAAAATTAAAATAATATCTAATATAAAAAATAATTACCGTTACTTTCACATAGTTGATTGCATTTGGCTTCGTTATTGGCAAGTGATCTTTGATAAATATTTTTCCATGACCTGTATTTTCATATATATATATATATATATATCAACTAATAATACATGTATAAACAATGTGAATTAAACATAACGAGCTTATAAAAAAAATACTTCTCTAAAAAGGTGGAAAATTTTATACGAACACCACCTGATAAAGAGAAAAACCAATATAATATGTATTCTCTTAGGAAGAATACGCCTAACATCCAGTGCCCCTACAATAAAAAAAATTCACATTTAATGACATTATAATGAACATTAGTTCATAATTATGTTTCTGTTATTACCCATTACGAAATGGAAAAAACCAACACCCAATATCCATCATTAATAACTTCACACAAATATATGCCACTCTATTTTCAGTCGACAAATATTGCATAGACGTTGGAATATATTATGGATCTATTAAACCATAAAGGCTCATGGTTTCATTTTGAACAAGCCGCATGTGTAGATACCTTATTTAAAAATTAATATAGTTAGTCAATTTAAACCATTTTTAATTAAAAAAATAAAAATTGAAATGTCAAATTACCTTCATGGAAAACAACTGCAACATAGGTACACTGAGCTATTAAAAATTAATTAGATCCATGATATCTTTTCTGAATATTCTCAATGGATAGTCTCTTTCACATATATCAAATGACATATGAAACTCATAGATATGATCCAAGGAAGAAGAAACATGTGATAATCTTTTTATCCCATCATAAATATCTGAAGTATCTACAGTTGTTTGTTCCTGGATCTTTTGTTTCTTTTGTGCCATTTATTTGGATTTTAGATACTCCTATATAATTTAAATGTCAGAAAACATTATAAGTAATTCTTAATTAGATGTAATTAATATTTAAAAAAACACATACCTCGTATAAAATATGGGGGAGAAGGATAGATTCCCAAAGTAAAAATGACCCATACAATCCCAAACTTTGGTAACCTCTACAGTAGGGAATGATATTAGAGTAGTAGGATCAATAATATCATGTATTGACACTCTAACCCGACCCATCTGAATAATCTAGGGATGTATAGAATCCCCCAAAAAATACACGACTCTTAATGCTACAATATGTACATCAGGATATCCAGCATACAAATCACAATATAAGGTTGGGTCCGAGTAAGGAGGTGGAGGATCTGAGTAGGCAGGCTGGGCAAGCTCGACAGGCTAAAAAGGCTGCATAGACTATGACTGTCTCATAAATTATTCTAATATATCCTAATGTAAAAATTCTTGAATTTTATCATCCATTGACTATTTCATATATTTCAGTTGATCTTTTAAGGATTTTATTTCTGGGTATCTTGATTGTTTACTTTTATGAACAAAAACCTTCTAAATACTAACACCCGCCTCATATACTCTTATGAAGTTGGGCTGTTTTGGATTTCCTAAAGTAGTGTCTAGGATTTCTATCATACCCTTAGGGATAAAAATTCCCTATGTCAATTTCTCCAGAAGTTTATGCTGAAATTAAAAATGAAAATATTATATTAGTTTTGTTAATTTATAAATTAAAAAATTCATTAAAAAAAATAATTATTTACTTACAATTATTTCAGTTACTTTCTTAGATTTATCTGTAAGATAATATTCATTTTTTCTTATTCTTTCTCTTTTCCATTTCTCATGGCGGGTGGGTGGAGATGGAGGACCAAATTGGACCTCATCAGAACCACTAGTGGAGTGAGCTCTTAGTGATTTAAACTTTTACTCAAATAATTTTTTCTCTAATAAATGATACCCTTCATGTGATAAAGTATGATGGTATACATTTAGCAACTGGATGTCTTGATGGGATTTCTTGGAGGTTTTTTATATAAAAAGTAAACTAATAAGTAATCAGGTACATATATAAGAAATCTTACAATATAATATAATAAAATTATCATACCTGAAATGTTTCATCATGTCGAGTGGAAACAAATTCCTTCTATTTATCTTCATCTAAAAATGAATACTTGAGGCATGTGATTTCATTTTGAATCATTCCAAACACATATTTTTTTGTCAATTTTTTTGAAATACCTCCATCAAACCACCATTAAAGTAAGACATCTTTTCTTAACTACTTTTGTTTCTTCAAAATTTAATATCATCTATAATTTCATAACATAAATATTATTCATTTAAAATATATCATATTTGAAAAATAAGATAAAATAAATCAATTGAGATATTTTACCTTAATGACCTCCCAAAGTTGATCTATCACCATCTTGTCAACAAAATTCCAATCAGGATATAAAATGATAATCTAGGAATGACTCTACCTGATGATATAGCTGATAAAAATGCATTACATTTGTTCCAATTGCATTATTATTATCATAAAAACTAATATGTAATAGCTCATATCCATGAGAAAGCAATAGTTTTGGTAAATTTGTAATGCCAATTTTACCAACTTGAGAATTAGATTTCCGAATAATAAAAGTAGTAGACTCCCCCACTGAAGCCTCATTAGTATTCCTGTAATTATTTTTTGTAAATTTTTTTTTTCATTAAATAATTATATTACTGGATATTTAATAATATGAACAATAAAAATACCTTGGTAGATATTCCTCTATCTTCGTATTTGTATCTATCATTGAAATAGGAAAATGTAATGAAATTCTTGTGTACCCGAATATTATTAGATAAGTCAGTAATTTGAAATTAGGAAAACGAAAATATTTAAGTAAAAAAAGTGGCACATATGTGTAAGGTTTTTTTAAAAATAACCATGTTATGATTATTAACCAAAAAAATTATTCAAGGAGAACTATTAAACATAAAAATTACTTCTAAAAAGATATAAACATTTAAAAATTTAAATATCAATGTTTGACGAGGTGTTATCATATTCATAAATTAAAAAATATATAATAATGAAATTTAGGAATTTCAATGAAAAAATGTTTAACCATAACGATGGAATATCAAAATTTTACACAAAAAATAAAATAAATAATCAAATATAAATAATTAAATATCTAATAGTTATTAAATAATACAGTTTTTACACATGTTAATTTCAAAAAAGAAATATAATGTAAATAATTACCAGATTAATTAGGAGAGTAATTTAGTGTTTTCCAATATCCCTTCAGCATGATCATTTGGTATTGCATGCACTATGTCTTTGTTATAGTCATTTTTATTCAGAAATCGTGTAATAGATGAAGAATACTCATATAAATCAATAACATCATCATCATCCTCATTATCCAAATATATTATTTTCCATTGAAAAATGACGGACCACTGGTCATTTGATGGATCAATGACATAATTTTTTTTTCATGTGTTTCCATGATAAATGGTTCCTCATTGCAACTAAATCCTTTCAAATCAACCAGTTTAAACCCATATTCATTATGTTTCACACCACTATTACTTGAAACCCAATTACACTTAAACACGGTGACTCAAAATTTAATATAATCAATTTCACATATGTCTTCAAGAACTCCAAAATATGGTGTTGATGTAGAAGTTGAGTTTTTATCTTTTTCACTAAAAAATGTAGCACTTTAGCGACGAATATTACACCACTATTTTGAACAGTACTCTTGTCATCCTTCTTCTTTGTGTAAAATGTGTACCCATTAATATCGAAAACAGACCATGTGATCACATTAAGAGATAGCCCCCCTACCAACCCTTTCAATTTTTCTAATGTAGATATATTTGTGATAAATTTCTCTTTAAACCATGAAATAAATGTCTTTTTATTCTCAATAATTAACCACTTTTCATTTTTTTTGAATATTGTAACTTTAATTTTTCAATATGTGATGATATATATGATTGAACCTCATTTGTTATGTTCAAATTGTATAAATGTTCCCGCATCACTTCATCATGTGGAATGAAATTTACCTTTAAGCCTTGAATCCCTCTACCTTCACAATCAACTATTATATGTTGAGATATAGGGAGACTGATACACTCCACTTAATACAAATAAATAGTACATAACTCAATCACCTCTTCCGATACATATTTTCTAACAATAGAGTCCTCTTATTGGTAATGATTTTTAACATATCCCTTCAAAATTTTCATATATATTTCAAAAGGATACATCTATATTAAATAAATAGGCCCATATATTCTTATCTCATGCACCAAATGAATCACCATATAAACCATTATATCAAAAAATGTATGTGGGAAGTACATTCTTAGTTGAAAATGAATAAGAGAAGCTTCATTATCCAACACATCTAACAAATTTGGATCAAAGAATTTGCTAAAAATGGATTTGAAAAAAATTACATAACCTGATGATAGTCTTTCTGATAGCTATCATAAATATACAACGCAGTGCGACCTGTAGAAGTTGTTGCATCAATAAATGATAATCATGAGATTTCATACCTATTAATTTAAAATCCTTAAATGTTACCAAATTCTTCACATTTGAAGAATAAACACTGGGTACATTAACACCATGAAGACACTGACAAAAATTCATCTTCTTAATCTGGATTAATGTGTGACAAGCCATAGGTAAATATGTTTTGTTTCCTTTCATAGTGGGAGATAACTCTATACATATTCCCATTGATATCAAGTCCAATATAGCATGAAATCCATCTTTTGTCTTTCCTTTTATGCCTAACAAATATCCAATAAAACTATCACATATGTTTTTCTAAACATTAATAACATCAATGTTATGTTTTATCTCTAAAAATCCCCAATAAGGTAGTTCAAAATAGACAGACTATTTATTTTAGATATTTTATTAAGGACCCTAACTTCTTTTCTTTCCAAATTTCCAATCAATATTTTTCACCCTTGGTAATATTCTTCAACTGAAAATGGCCATGGGGGAATATTTTATTATTATAAACCATTAAATGATTTTTTGAATCTATGATAAGGATAATCAATTCACAAAAATATTCGATGTACCATGTACATTGTCTTTATTCCATTCTGAAATTGATAATATGAAGTCTCTTCTACACAAATTGGACATGATTTATATCCCTTAACACTATATCTAGATAAGTTTACATATTAGGAAAGTAATTTATAGTGAAAATTATTATAACATGCAAAAGAAAATACTCTTTCTTGCATGTATCGAAAAATTTAACACCTTTCACCCATAAAAGGTTCAAATACTCAATCACTAATGAAAGATACATATCAATATAATTTCTTGTTTTTTTTGGTTTAGAAATAATCAAGGTCATCATAACATATTTTTTCTTCATACATAGATATGGGTACAAGTTGTAAACTACCAACAAAACAGTTTATAAAATATATTGTATACTTAGGCTCTGATATGGATTCATTCCAGTAGTACACAATCCCATTATGATATTTCTAATTTCACTTCCAAAACCATGAAATGTTTATCAAATCTCTTCCACTATGGTGAATCAGTAGGGTGATGTAAGTTACCACCAAAGATGCACTCATATAAATTCCATCTTAACCTTTTTTCATCAATTTAATTTTTAAATAGATGCTTCAAATGAGGAATTATTGGAAGGTACCAAATTACTATAGCATGAGATTTGATTTTGGTACCTAAGAATGAATCACAGTTTAATTATAAGAATTGTATGAAGGAATTATTAGATAATATCATTATAAAGTAAAAAATTGATTTTTCATGAGGTTAGATACTATTACCTGAGAATGAATCTGATTTGATTTTTTCATCCATATTACAGTGTGATGTCCCACATGTATGACGACTTGATAAATATTCATATTATTTCCTATAAAACACAAAATCATTGGGGAAAGCATGTATATTTTTATACCCCAATCCCATTGGGAATAATATTTTATTCACCTTATAATTGGAATCTGGAAGCTTGTTTCCTTCTTGAATTGAATATTTTAAAAGCTCAAGTAATTTGGAGAAACTTTTATCACTCCACCCATTTATTTCTTTCAAGTTAACTAATCTCAAATATGCTGATAAAACTGTATATTAACTAAAACCTAGGAATAATGGTTTTTAATAATCTCTATACAATCATTCAAAATTTGTTTTTCTCGATGGTTTTGACACCTAAATGATTAATTAATTCTTCAATATGGACCTCTTCATCATTATGAATATTTTCATCAATATTAGATGTTGGATTTTAAGGTCTTTCACCATTCCATATTCAACTTTTATAATTAATACTAAAACCATAATAAATGAGATGATCCTTGATTTATTTAGAGTTTAACTTTATCATATTAAAACACTTCATACATGGACAGAAAATCAAATCTATGTTTTTAATATTTCATTTATCAAATTCCAAGAATTCATCAAATCCTATACTAGTGGTTCTTCATAAATTTATCCAATTCTGATCCATTAAATACCTAATATCACAATATAATTGGTGAATATATTAATATAGGTATATATATATTAAACACAAAAACATTCAATAATAATGATTGGTAATTAAATAGGAAACAAGAAAAGAATATGAAAATTAATTAACGCTAATATATTATTTCAAAAGAATATGACCATTTTAACATTTATTGTTTTTAATATTATTTCAAAATAATATGAAAATTAATTTATGATAATATATTAGTTCATATATGGAAATATTTTTTAAATCATTTAAAAGTGGTTAATTTAATTTACTAAGGTCAATTGCATAAAATGTTAACATATTTTATTTGAAAAAATCCTATTGTAATATAAATTATATATCTTTGAAATTTAAAAATAGTAAATTTTCTATTTTCATATTATATACATGTGGTTTAATGATATTATAATTTAATTATTTTCAATCATCTAACATGTATTAGTTCATATTACATAGTTGTTATATTAGTTCGGTGTCGCCTGTGTCAAAAGGTATTAAAGATTATATTAATTTAACAGGTGAAAAATATGTAGTCATTACATGTGATGTAAGTTATATTGATGAATAATTACACAGTATATCATCTTCTATTTCATAATATAATCAAGACCATTTTATAATTTCATAAAATAAAAAATTTATCAAAATAAAAAACCTTAAGAACAACATTTATAAATAAGAATCAACTACATGAAAATAATTAAAGCAATAACTCAACAATATAACTAAATGATAAATAATTTACCTTCAAAATTTAAAAAGAAACTTACAAAATATGGATTTCATTAAGGATAATGGATCATTAATTTTAACTTGATCTCTCAAATTCATTTGAAGAAAAAAAACTGCAAGATCTAACAAAAATGTTTTTAGAAATGAATAATAAACAAGAAAAAAGAAATAAAATCAATCCACAAATGATGATTGGCTGGAAAATGTTTTTTGAAGATAAATACTTCTGTGGATTATGAAATAATGACATAAGATGAAGAATTGATACCAAATATCATAAAATGATGATAAAAATCCAAGAAAATAAACAGAAATTGTCTTTGGGATCACCGGGTCGCCGTTGTGATCATTGCGAGTCAAGAGATGGTTTCACATATCTGAAAAAATGAGGGTTTCATGATATTGTGTCTTTTTAAAAATGTTTTCATCTTTGGTTTAATAAAAACCGATGATATTTTTTTAGAATCATGGTGTCATTTTTTTTTAAAATCAACACCAATTTTTTTTACATTTATGATGTCAATTTTTGTGAAAACTGACACATATTTTTGTAAAAACCATTGCCGAGTTTTTTCATTTATGGCATAAATTTTTATAAAAAACTAATGCCATAAATCATTCTAGTGGTGTTTTTTACGTCAGTTTTTTAAAAAACTGATGCCAAAAGTCAATATACAAAATTTTTGGCATTGGTTTATGTTAAAACTAATGCCAAAAAGTTCTTGTAGATACATTTTTCATCAATTTATAAAAAACCAACTCTATAGCTTTGATGTTGAAGCCACTATTTCTAGTAGTTAATGGGATATAATCACCACAGTAGGTTAAAATAGGAGTTGTCCTTCCTTATTCAGGACTTCATTGGAGGAAATATTTATAATACTTCTTCATTAATATAAATATTATTACCTTTCAAGAGAGAATTCCTATAAGGTGTAACATTTTATAGATGAATATACTCCAAATTTACCCAAGCACCCTCAACTCCAGGAGTAATTGTTTGATTATTGATCTCCTCTTGAATATGAGATAATAGTTTTTCCTATAGATCCCATATTTCATAAGTATTTACTATCACCTTTAACTTTATTAAATTATTATCTCCATATATAATATATTTATAAGTCCTTTTCTGAGCTAAACCTAACTTCCAAGACTCCTACTCTCCATCTTCTTTCTCCCCCTAGGTAACCTCATGCTCCATTGATAGAAAGATCTGTCTATGATCCTCAAAGAAACTAGATTTCCCCTACTCCATAAAATACTCAGTGACCTGAAACTCCCCCTAAATAGCCTTATAAAACTCCCTTTTTAGTAATAAATTCTATATTCTTACACATACTCCACCAAAATAGACTCCAGTGCCTTCCTATGGAGTCTCCCTCGTTCCACCTGTAATAGACCTATCAATGCCTCAGTGACTTGAACCTGAATCTTTCCTTCTTTCCATCAACCTAGTTTCATCTTCTCTTGTGTATTAATGTTGTCTATATATGATGTTGGGATGTTTTGTTTATGTTTATTATTTCATTTTTCTTGATTTATTGAGTTTCATACTACATTCTTATAGCTTGTTTGGTTATGCATTTATTATAAAATTATTATTTCATATGGATGAATTATCCATCATATGGAATGTTCATTACATATTACCTATTTAAATACACCATTTATTATTATATTTTATTAGGTGAAATCATATCTAGTGTGTTGTGTTGATGCTCTTGGCACTAGTTTCCATCCTGTGGTGATTAAGAGTGTGCTTCGAGACTTATAGCGGGATAAATCGGGTATTGAGACAAGGTAGCCTATATATTGTTCATTACAATTTTTATGTTCTTTATACATATTTTATTTATGTATAACATTTCAATATCATTTTATTTTATAGGTATATTCATGTATCTTTAGTCCCCTTTCCAATTTCTTTAAATAAAGCCCGATAAAGGGAATATTTCTATTTCTTCTTCCTTTTCACGATTCACTCTTATAAAGATTATTCCATTTCTATGATTTTAAAAAAACGTTTATTTTTAACATAAAATATTCTGGTTTATTTCAAGTATTATGTGAAACCCAATGATTTTTATCCATTTTAAATATTGTTTTTTCCATTTCTTAAATGCATGAGAAAGGAGTAAAATTTTATAAACTTTTCTCCATCCTTATGATTTTTTGCTTCACTATGATATCTATTTTATTAAACCATACACTTTTTTAGATAATGAATGTCCAAGATTCCTTAATCCTTTTTTTGGGATCATTTATGATACCTTGAAGGTTAAATATTTATGGATTTATTATTTTATCCATTTATATATCATGGGTTTATTTCATGCTTATTCTTTATGTGTGTTTGCTTTCTATATGGAACACATATGCATGAAACATTATGATAATGGGTGGGCTCAAAATTATAAAACCCCCCAATCGACTGGGTAATGTTTTGTATTTCATGAGATCATTATGTGTTGACATGATGTGGTTATATTTATTCACAATGTTATGCATGAGCATGAGGTGATTAGCTTTGTCTGTTATGTTATAATTCCTTGGAGGTGAGCCTTGACTTATGTTTATAATGAAATTAATTATGTTTGTTCCATAATTTATTTTTCCCGTTATTACTATGCTCCAGTGATATTTTTCAATTATTCCATGTTTCTGTGTGGCAATTTATGATTCTTTTCTTTTATGATTCCAAGCTATGATTATTGACTTTTATTGTATCTCAAAATATGTTTATCTAGTTTTATCCCCTTATTGGGTTTTTTAGATCACCCTTATTTTGTGTATGTCCCTAGGATACTCATGAAATGATTCAAGTATGGTGAGCTATTGGAGGAAATTATAAATATGGAAATAAAATAGTTGTTAATTTATTTATTAATGTTTTGTTATGCATATAATCCTACAAATACACTAGAGTGTAAGATTTATAGGTTTGGTTTATATGGATTTGTGGGAAAAATATTATAAAATTATTTTTTGGAGATACAAGTCATTAAATATCTATTATTTATGAATTTATTTCTTTATTATGTTATAATTTTGGAGTTCAATGCTGATATAAGAAAGTTACTTTTAATATGGATGCATTAAGGTAAAAAAATTTCAATATTCCCCAAGGCTACTACTCTTGATTTGTTTCAAAAATTCAAATCATGAGATTATGTTTTAATGAATATAAAATATCATGTACTATGAGTTTATAAATTTATTCCCTTTATTATTTATTTATATTGAGTTGTAAATTAGAATATGATATGATATAATAATAACCACCTAAATAATTCCTTCTCTCCCCACCCCTTCTCTCTCTATATATTTATAGATGAAGTTTTACTTTATTAATGATCATCATGAAAATATTGAGTTGTGGAAATCTAATAAGACTAGTATGGGTAGAGTCTTATATAAATATACCACTAATAAAATTTAGTTTAGATATTTTTCATAAAAGATTGATCCTCTTTGAGAACATCATATGAATCATCTTATGTGTCACTAACTTTTCTCATGTAAATATAGAAAGTTGATCCTTTAACTAGGATTTTTAAAGGTTTTGATCTGATAAATTTCAATCTTTCACTTTTCACCTATAAATGTTCATAATTTTATTAAACAATGAATTTTGGATAAGTTATTGATTATGAAAGAAATATTTTTTTATGTCAAGATGAGATGTGCCCACTTTAAACAAATAATAATAACACCATTCACCTCAATTTAGTGAGATAGAATGTAAATAACCATGACTAAAAAATAAATGATATGTAACACCTATTTTTTTATTCTCTTAAATATATATTATTATCAATATTTTTTTTGCGGAAATTTTGAAATTTTTATAAATTTGATGAGTTGCACGGTTTGACACAAGGTATTAGAAACCATGTGTGTCAACCATGAATTAAAATTTTCTAAGAAGTATGGATTCACAATTAGGTGCAAGGTCTTTTAAACCACACATGCTAATCATGTATCCCTAAAAAACAATCTAAAATTTCATTTTTGTATCGAGACTTATTGTAACGTCCCGGATCTAGGTGCCACTCAACGGGTGCCCCGAACTCGGTTGGTCACATGAACTCAAGCACATTTCTCCAAATTCCAGAGGCTGCCGACTAGTCTCGAGGGCCTAGGTATGATGGTGGGGAAACTATACCCTCATTTTTCAAAGTCTAATGCAGCGGAACAAGATACAAGCATACAAAAGTGGAAGTAGTAAACAATACCAATGCCGAAATGGACACAGTACTAAAGTAAAGAAATGACCAATAGTCATATATAATGATAAAATATGTCCCTAAGTCTAAGAAAGCAGCAAAAACATGATACAATGCAATATGAAAAAATAAAATACAAGGGAAAAATACAAAAAAGCAAAATAAAACAGCGTAACAAGAACTCAATAGCATCTTAAGCCTAAGCTCGGTCCCATGCTCTCCTACTCCTCTGCAACAATCAAGTACCTGTATAAGGACCCTTTCTCTTATCTACACCTGTAGCAATATAATCTGTTTGGGCCCAATATATGACCCAAACAGGGTGTGAGAAATAAATCCCAGTAGGCAACCACCAAAGGCCCGTGCCCAACTGTCAGTGAATTTGTGCAACAATAGTGTGCAGTAATGAAAATGCAGTAAACTAAGAAGCACTCAAAAGATGACATTCCTACCAGTTCCATTTCCATTAAATTATTATTTTAACAATTCAATATAATTGAATTATAAGTTCTCGAGACTCATCATTAACTGAAAATCTCCTATACAATGCTGCAGAAGAAACCACAACAAGCTATCTAACAAGTACAAGGTAAAACAATACCAAGCCTGTGCTTTATCTTGGAAGATATAACATGTGAATCACCGTAGTGAATATACAAAGTAAATAGAGTCCTTAGACATGAAAAACCTTACCCGCAGGTAATCAGAATCAAAACCCTCAGGTGATTTCCTACAGGCATAACGAATATTTCCCTCAGGCGTAAAAGATAATGCGCTCGAGCACAGAAGCAACTACCCACAGGAATAGGAAAAGTTGCCCTCAGGCTAACAAAACACTTTCCCTTAGGCATGAGTAACACTTCCCTCAGGCTAAAAAAGCAATCGGGATGAGCCCAACACATAAGAAAGCAATTATATACACATTTTCTCTCAAGAAAACTCAAAGCATACTAAATCACGACATACCCTCGGGTAACCTGGCCAAACAGCTAAACAAGGGAACCACACCCACGGGGTGGCCCTGAATCCAAGAAATGATCCCAGACAGCAGTTTATAATTATCATTAGTTTATCTATTCAATTATAGATATCTAATTAGTCATGGCCTCAGCCATACAACACCCCAAACATGGGCGCGTAGCACAACGGTACACAAAAACCACATGACAGTTGGAATTAAACATTAGACCACCTACCTTGATATCCTCTGATCGATATACGTGAATGACACCTTTCGAAACTTCCGAGAACGACATAGATCTGGGATAAAATTTTACCCATTAAAACTCAAATAACTTCCCCTCAGGAAAGAATTGGAAGGAAACACACAAGGAGAGGAAAGGGCTTACCTGTGCGGTCCTAACGTGGTTGTCGACAAAGGAATCAGAGTCCCGGTGCTCAGTCGGGAACTCTTCCAAGCTTCAGCCTCCCCTCCCGGTGCTCCAAATGAGTTCTAAGCTTCCTCTATCGAAAGAGGAGGCTACTGCCCGATTTAAGTGAACAAAACAAACTACACGGTGTGTACTTTTCATTTTTTAACTGTTCCTCTGGCGGCTACTTTTCACCGTCACACTGTTCATCTGTTGACATGATTACACGGCATGTATTTCTGAATAAATGGCGTGTACTGTCACTCCACTGGAGGCTACTCCCACCGCCTTACTATTCACCCGTCGACTAATTACATGGTGTGTATATACTAAGTACACGACGTGTAGTCTATTTTTACACCCTTCATCGCCGACAGGACTACACACCCTGTGTACTGTTCCCACACGGAAAAAGTACATGGCGTGTACCCACAAAATTTTAGATTTTTCCCCATTTTCCCTTTTTTCTAAAAAACCATAAAAGAAAAAGGAAAAGAATAAACCCGTACCTCAAGAATAAGAACCGGGTTCTTACAAACTTCCCCCCTTAAAGCAATTCGTCCCCGAATTACCCTTCCAAGGGTGGTGAAGATAAAGCTGAGAACAACTATGGCTACTGAGAACGTACGTCGGTCTCCCGCTCCCAGGTTTCATCCTGCACTCGGCCATGCTGCCATAACACCCGTACAAGAGGAACTGACCGGCCTTGGAGAACCTTCTTGCTCTTATCAATAATACGAATTAGATGCTTCTCAAAGGATGCATCGACCTGAAGCTCAACCTCCTTGGGCTGAAAAATGTGAGATAGGTCTGAGTGATAAAGACACAACTGAGATACATGGAAGACGTCGTGCATGGCCCAATACCTCGATGGTAACTGAAACCGATAGGCAACTGACCCGAATCTCTCCAGAATCTCAAATGACCCCACATACCTTGGTGAATGTTTACCCAGTCTCCTGATCCACCTGTTTCCTAACCTCGAAGAAACAGACAATAAAACCTAATCCCCGACCATGAACTCCAAGGGTCGTCTGCAGCGATTAGCATACGATTTCTGACAAGACTGTGAAGTAGCCATCTGCTTCTGAATCAACTGGACCTGCTCTGAAGTCTCCTGCATGAGACGTGGTCCCAGTAAAGCTGCCTCACCTGCCTCCAACCAGCACAGAGGTAATCGGCATGGCCTACCATATAAAGCCTCATAAGGTTCCATCTCAATAGTTTCCTGAAAACTGTTATTATAGAAAAACTAGACCAGGGGTATGTGCCTCTCCCAAGAGCCCCCAAAGTCCAGGATGCATGCATGCAGAATGTCCTCGAGCACCTGTATCGTACGATCTGACTGGCCATTGATCTGAGGGTGGTAAGCTGTGCTCAGAAGAACCTGTGTACCCAGTGCCCTCTAAAAACTCTGCTAGAAATGAGACATAAAGGGGGAGTCCCTATCTGAAACTATAGAATGAGAAACCCCATGAAGAGGTACTAACTCTCTGATATATAACTTTCTGATATTTTCCACAGCGAAGGTATCCTTGATCGGAAAAAAGTGAGCTACCTTCATAAGTCTTTCCACAACAACCCACACGGTATCACTGCCTCAAGGTGACCTCAGAAACCCGATCACTAAGTCATCGTGACATCATCCAATTTACACTCCGGAATGGGTAACTCCTATAATAGTCCAGTTTTCCTCTGATGCTCCAACTTCACATGCTGACAGGTTTAACATCTCGCAACAAAACCAACTACTTCCCATTTCATACCCGGCCACCAATACTGACCTCTCAAGTCACGGTACATTTTGGTAACTCCGGGATGCACTGCCCAAGCTGAAGCATGAAACTTCCGCATCAACTCCTCACATATATCCCTTGGAACCCACACTCATCCATGGACACACAGTACCTCATCATCGCCTATCGTCCAACCAGGAGGAGGTTCATTACTTTCCACCGACTCCCGTAGAACTAGGCCTTCTGAATCTGATAACTATCTCATCCTCACTCTATCTAAGAGGGTAGAATTCACAGCTAAGGAAGAAATATAGGCTCGCCCCTGACTATCGTGCACATCCAAATGCATCTCAGAGAATAAATCCATAAGCTTCCACTCACCACTGGCCTCCTGCACTTCCTGTATCTGAGTCCTCTTAATTAGTGCATTAGCAACTACGTTACCCTTACCAGGTGTATAGACAAGCTCGAAGTCAAAGGATTGAAGGTATTCAACCCACCTTCACTGTCTCAGATTCAGGTATTGCTGGGTAAAGATATATTTGAGACTTTTTTGGTCCGTGAACACCACAAAATGTTCTCACAAGAGATAATGTCTCCAACAGCGTAACGCATGAACAATTGCAGCCAACTCGAGATCATGTGTCAGGTAATTCCGCTCATGCGGCCTCAACTGTCGAGACCCGTACACAACTACTCGATCGCCCTGCATCAACACTGCTCCCAGCCTAATACCTGATGCATAATAGTAAACTGTATAGCTCTTATCTTGCTCTAGAAGTATCAAGGCTGGTGCTGATGTCAAACTTCCCTTCAGATCCTGAAAGGCTGTCTCACAAGCTTCTGCCCAAACGAACTTCACACCCTTCTTATTCAAACCCATCAATGACACTACTTGTAACATCCCAAGTAAATAATGAATAAAACATTTTCATATTTATTAATATTTACAAATTAAATATTAATTTTACTTTAATGGGGTTTCTATGTTCGATAGCGTACCCGATACGCAACAAAGAGTTTCTTTGAAATCTTACGTTGCACACTAGTAATAAAATAATATTATTTTAAATGGTAGTTAACACATAGCCGTTGTATTGGCGAGAATGGATAGAAATAACTAAAATATGATTATATTTGTTTTTAAATGTTTTTACATTTATCCAATAAAAGATAAAGGCTTAAAATTTGAAAAGAATTCAATTTTAGGCTTTTATACCCAAATTTTCACTAAAGGTACACTTATCACCTTTTGATGGCGAACCGTCATTAAATATAGTTTTGTTCACTCTTATACATTCTATTGGACCAAATAAAACTCTTATTTAGAATTGGGACATCAAAATTTACTTTGTGTAAATTTTTGGTATTTTTCCGATAAAGTTCATTTTTTTGATGAATAATGTAAAATGTTGTATTTTAATTCAAAACCTCTTTTTAATATAATTTATTTATATGATTAGATTATATTTTGAATTGGTTTTAAATTTAAATTTGAATATATTTTTACCATTAAATCCAATAGTGGTCATTGGAATTAATTTTACTTTGAAATCGGACTTAAACTAGTGTCAATCTTTTGATAAATATTGTTTCATAAAAACACGCTATTTGCTCTGACAGCGGGAATTAATTATTAAATTAATTAATGCAACTTATATGTTTTGAATTTTGTAAAATGGAATTCATTTTTGAATTCGGAATATCAAATATAGCTTAGGGTGAAGTTTTGGTATTTTTCTGAAAAACTTCAATTTTTGATGAATAGTGAAACCACTAAGTGGTACTTAAACAACTGATTTTTCATTTAAATGAAAATTTACCACCTCTGTGTTTTGAATTTCAAAAATCCGATATACATGGTTGTCATTAAGAAGTAAAATGTGGTTCAATGGGATTAAAATAATTTTTTGGTGAATAGTAACTTATTAAGTTTTAATCGCGATTAATGGTAATTAGTGTAGTTTAAGGTACAAATAATGTTTTAATAATATGAAATGAACTTGACACATGTCCTAACCTCATGGGATGTGTCATGGCCGACCAATAAAATCCATGGGTCAACTTGGGGACCCCATGGAGCCACTTTAGTTGGAAAATGACATTAATACCTTTTTATTTAATGTTAAAATAAAAATGTCACAAACATGAGTTGTTTTACTAAAAAACTTTTTACATGGGGTTATACAAATCATATTTTTGACTATAAATATTCATTAGAAATGTAAAAAGATTTTATACATCATAGTATTTTTTTTATAATTTTTAAACATTATATAAATTAAATTATTTATGACATCATGATGATGCAGCGATTACCTCATTAATAAAGGACTTCAATAAAATGGAATGATAATGTAAAATCTAAGACCTACACATGTCAAAAACCTATTGGATGGGTGGATTTAGAATCCGTATCACCTTATCCTTGAAACACATCAATGTGGGACCATTAAAATCCTAAAATCATTCTAAAATAAATTAACATTTCCTTACTTTCCAAGAGTGCCCCTCCTCTCCTCTTATAAAAGGCCCCCACCTCTACCACCTTACCCACATTTCCAAAGCCTTTGGCTTGGAAAAAACTTCCCATTTTGTCTCTCCACATCTCTCTATTACTCCTAGAATCCTCACTTTTGGCATAATTCTTCCCAAGGAAGCCTTTGAGCTCAAATCTAAGAGAGTTACCCGATCTTAAGGTGATGTCTTCACTTGTGTTCTTTTGTTTTATTTTGCTTCTCCAACCCCCTAAAATCTTTTTATTCATTTATTTTGTAACAAATACAGTATCTTAAATATACTAGGATGTTTTTATAAGAATATTTCGAGCTACACTTACACACATCTACATCTAATGGTTAAAGAACATACTGTTTCTGTGGTTGGCGAATTTCTGCCTCACGAAACGATGATTGTTCAATCTTCTTTTAAACACCTTTAATGGTGGCCATTAAGATGTCACTCTATGTATATATGATATATATTATGTTTATGATTTCCTTATGCTTATTTATTTTTAATTTGTGGTTTAACTTTATGGTTTCCATTGTGGGTAAACACGATAATTTCATTTTAGGAAGTGCGGACTACCGCCCCCGAAAAAGTGATGTGATTCGTTAATGCCATATGTGGGACGTATAAAGGATGGATTTAAAGTTATTATATATGATGTTATACTGGAATTATAATATACCTATATATCATTATTATTTCTTTCCATTAATGTATGAGATATGAATGAAAGTATCGTTCATGCGTACGTACGGCTTACCGTCTCCATGAACGGTGCATTTCATTTCTTATCCCCAAATGTAATGTACTATTATAAGTACATATATATAATGGATATATATGATGTATGTTACATATAAATGATGAATATAATTCTGGAATTAAAATATACATACCTCTCATTTAGTTTTAATTCCATTAATATGACAAAGAAATTAAAGTAGCGTTCATGCGTACGTACGGCTTACCGTCTCCATGAATAGTGCATTTCATTTCTTACCTCTAAATGATTATGTGATATTATAAATACATGTATATGCTGGATATATATGATATATATGATTTCCAAATCATGAATATCATTCTGGATATAATGAACCTTTGACCACACGAACAACATGTAATTGTATGAAGTTCACTTTTGACTCAAGTACCAAATATCGACAAACGACTGTTATCAACTTAAATGACTACATAATGTTCATAAAATGGTAATAAGTGATATAAAAGGAATAATGAACTTGAAAAATGTTCTTAATCAAGTATAAATTAACTCAAGTTTATTATTCAGGACGTTAAAGAACGATCGAGTCAAGTCGGACCCGAGGTAAGGGACTTCATCTCAATCTTATTTCATTGAGGCATATTTCATTTTATACACAACTTTCTTTTATAAGGTGTATAAAACCCTTTGAATTTTACTTTTATAAAAAAGGAATCTTTTTCTACGAAGTGTTTTACAAAATGAAAAAAATTAATGTTTCTTTTAACGTATATGGTGACAACGACCTTTTCCGCCGCCACGAGTATTATTTGGTCACTGGCTTCCTCAACAAGCCGTAATGTTTTTAAAATGAAATAAAAACCATATACTCTTTTATGTATTTTGGTATTGAATATGGTTTTTATAATGGATTTGTTATGTCAATATATTTATGTGATATATTGTGATCAAAGTGTGGAAATGTTTTCTTTCCATTATATTTGTTTTATGTCTTATGATTTTTATAATGGTACTTGGACATTTGACGGGTGGTTACGTGATAAACCATATAACGAGTGGTGCCGTGAATACCAGGACGGGTGGTTACGTTATAACCTCCAATGCATTGGGTATGGAAGTCGGTTGTATGGCTATTCCATTAAGTATGTATGGAAGTTGGCCATATGACTATTCCATTAAGTGATATGTGTGGAAGTCGACCGTATGGTTATTCCACTTAAGTATGATTATGTCCCAAGTTACCTTTATATGTTATGTGTTCTTTATATGGGTTTTATGGTAATATTTTGGTTACAAAAGGGTAAGTAATGATCTTTTATTCAGTGAAGAGTTTTTACTACTTCATAAAGGTGAAAAGTATTACTTTGATAAAGTATACATGGTTTACTTTTTGTTTTGATAAACTAACAGTTTTTATTATTTGTGTATCCCTTACTGAGCTTTTTATGCTCACCCCAAGTTTTTTTTGAAATGTTTTTCACAGGACTTAATGTGGAATAGGGTCAAGGATGGGATCAAGGTAAAGTCATTCTATATAAAACATGGAACTAGACATGTTTCTTTTTAAGAGTTTTTTTATTATTCTATGGAAACTTGGTAGAACTGTCTACTTTTTAAATCTTTTGAGATGTAATAGTTATGTTCTAATTCTCTAAAACTCTAAACCTGAAAAGATCCTCAATGTGAATTATTCATTTAATTCAATATTAAGTAAGGTTTAAGGCCAGGGCCTTATATTTGGTATCAGAGGTCGGTTTAGACAACTTTAGGAGTTAGAAAATTGTTAAATTATAAGTTAATTTATGGTATGACTGAAATGATATAGAATTTATAGATTACCATGTTGCTTCGCCTAAGATATTTCTATGTTAAGAATAGTTTTTCGTAGAGGAAGTAGAGCAGCTTTTCTGGGAAGGCATACAGAAAGAAATAACCATCCAAATCTGCATCCTGAGATGGTCAGAACCATAATTGAGCAGTTTACTGCACTGATGGCTCAGTTGAATCAGGTGATAAATGGTGGTTTTGTTTATTGATGATATTTTGGTGTTTTCTAAAAGTAAAGAGGAGAAAGAGAGTCATTTAACGGCTATCTTGCAAACCTTAAAAGAAAAAAACTGTATGGAAAATTTAGAAAGTGTGAGTTTTGGTTACAAAAAATTTCTTTCCTTGGTCACATTGTTTCAAAAGATGGAATAACTGTTGATCCTGCTAAAAAAAAAGTTGTTGAAGAATGGCCAAGACCCACAAATGTAACCGAGATCCATAGTTTTCTTGGTTTGGCAGGTTACTACCGAAGGTTTGTTGAAAATTTTTCATGGTTATCTAGTCCAATGACTAAGCTAACTCGGAAGGGTGTTAAGTTTATCTGGACAAAAGAATGTGATGATTTTTTTCAGGAGTTGAAAAGAAGATTGGTGAATGCTCTAGTTTTGGAACTTCCTTCCAGGAATGGTGAGTTTGTTATCTACAGTGATGCTTCATTGAAAGGACTTGGTTGTGTCCTTATGCAGAATGATCAGGTAATTGCATATGCTTCACGTTAGTTGAAAACTCATGAGGTAAATTACCCTACACATGATTTGGAATTAGCTGCTGTTGTTTTTGCTCTAAAAATTTGGAGGCATCATTTGTATGGAGTAAAGTGTGAAATATATACTGATCAAAAAAGTTTAAAGTATATATTCACTCAGAAAGAATTGAATATGAGGCAGAGGTGATGGCTGGAATTAATCAAGGATTATGAATGTACAATTCATTACCATCCGGGAAAAGCAAATAAAGTGGCTGATGCTTTGAGTTGAAAAAGTAATGATTCATTAACAATGTTTCATTTGGAATGAGATCCTTTGGTTTTTGATTTGATGAACTTTGGAATAGAAGTTGTTGTTGCAGGATGTTCTTCTGTTTTGTTTCAGGTATCAGTGAAATCTTCTCTATCAGACAGAATCAAGCAAGCACAGAAGCAAGACAGTGAGTTGAAGAAAAAGGTAGAGCTCGTTCAGAAGGGTAAGTTTCCTGAATTCAACATTGATAATGATTGTGTTTTGAGGTTTGGGAAGATATTATGTGTGCCTTGTGATTCACAGTTCAAGAATGAGTTGTTATGTGAGGCTTATAGTTCCCCATTTTCAGTTCATCCTGGCAGTACTAAGATGTACAGAGATCTGCAGGTGTATTACTGGTGGGATGGAATGAAAAAGGATATTGCTGATTTTACTGTGAAGTGTTTGACTTGTCAACAGGTTAAAGCAGAGCGGCAGTTACCGAAAGGGATGCTTCATCCTTTACCAGTGCCAGAGTGGAAATGGGAAAATATATCCATGGACTTTGTTGTCGAATTGCCGAAGACCCCTCGAGGTAATAATGCAATTTGGGTTATTGTTGATCGTTTGACTAAATCTACTCATTTCCTTGCTATAAGAGATACTTTCTCCCTAGATCAACTTTCCCATTTGTATCTTAAAGAGATAGTCAGGTTACATGAAGTTCCCCTCTCCATTGTATCTGACCATGATCCCAGGTTCACTTCTAACTTTTGGAAAGGCCTTCAGAAGTCATTGGGTACTGAATTAAATTTTAGTTCAGCTTTTCATCCTCAATCAGATGGGCAGTCAGAACGAACAATTCAGACCTTGGAGGATATGCTACGAGCTTGTTCGATGGATTATCAGGGAAGTTAGGACCAACATCTTTCTTTGGTCAAGTTTTCTTATAATAACAGTTTTCATTCCAGTATACAGATGGCACCATTTGAGGCATTATATGGGAAGCAGTGTCGAACTCCAGCATTTTGGGATGAAGTGGGTGAAAGGAAGCTGA
Organism: Viscum album; assembly: GCA_963277665.1. Classification (NCBI taxonomy): domain Eukaryota; kingdom Viridiplantae; phylum Streptophyta; class Magnoliopsida; order Santalales; family Viscaceae; genus Viscum; species Viscum album. Next base: position 74,356,294 of record OY728140.1, read on the forward strand.
TGGGACCAGAATTGGTAGAAGAGATGGCAGAAAAAGTTCAGTTGATTCATAAACACGTGAGAACAGCTCAGAGCAGGCAGAAGAGTTATGTAGATAACTGGAGGAAGGATCTATCTTTCGAGGTAGGTGATCATGTTTTTCTCAAGGTTTCTCCATGGAAAAGTGTGATGAGATTTGGTAAGAAAGGAAAGCTGAGTCCAAGGTTCATTGGACCATATGAAATTATGGATAAAGTTGGATCAGTTGCTTACCGAGTGGATTTACCTCTGAGTTTATCTTAGGTACACAATTTTTTTCATGTTTCGATGTTGAGGAAGTATATGCCAGATCCATCTCATGTTTTGAGTCCAGAGGTAGTTCAGTTGGAAGAGAACCTATCTTATGAAGAACAACCAGTCTAGATTCTTGACCAAAGAGAGCAAGTGTTGCGAAATAAGGTAATTCACCAGGTAAAGGTTTTGTGGAAAAACCATATGGTTGAAGAGGCAACGTGGGAATCTGAAAATGCTATGAGGGATAGATACCCCCACTTATTTTGATAAGTGAATAAAATTGCGAGGACGCAATTCCCAAAAGGGGGGAAGGATATAACATCCCAAGTAAATAATGAATAAATTTTTTTATATTTATTAATATTTACGAATTAAATATTAATTTTACTTTAAAGGGGTTGCTATGTTCGATAGCGTACCCGATACACAACAAAGAGTTTCTTTGAAATCTTATGTTGCACACTAGTAATAAAATAATATAATTTTAAATGGTAGTTAACACATAGCCATTGTATTGGCGGGAATGGATAGAAATAACTAAAATATGATTATATTTGTTTTTAAATGTTTTTACATTTATCCAATAAAAGATAAAGGCTTAAAATATGAAAAGAATTCAATTTTAGGCTTTTATACCCTAATTTTCACTAAAGGTTCACTTATCGCCTTTTGATGGCGAACCGTAATTAAATATAGTTTTGTTCACTCTTATACATTCTATTGGACCAAATAAAACTCTTATTTATAATTGGGACATCAAAATTTACTTTGTGTAAATTTTTGGTATTTTTCCGATAAAGTTCATTTTTTTTATGAATAGTGTAAAATGTTGTATTTTAATTCAAAACCTCTTTTTAATATAATTTATTTATATGATTAGGTTATATTTTGAATTGGTTTTAAAGTTAAATTTGAATATATTTTTACCATTAAATCCAATAGTGGTCATTGGAATTAATTTCACTTTGAAATCAGACTTAAATTAGTGTCAATCTTTTGATACTTATTGTTTCATAAAAACACGCTATTTGCTCTGACAGCGGGAATTAATTATTAAATTAATTAATGTAACTTATATGTTTTGAATTTTGTAAAATGGACTTCATTTTTTAATTCGGAATATCAAATATATCTTAGGGTGAAGTTTTGGTATTTTTCTGAAAAACTTCAATTTTTGATGAATAAAGAAACCACTAAGTGGTACTTAAAAAACTAATTTTTCGTTTAAATGAAATTTTTCCACCTCTTTGTTTTGAATTTCAAAAATCGGACATACATGGTTGTCATTAAAAAGTAAAATGTGGTTCAATGGGATTAAAATAATTTTTTGGTGAATAGTAACTTATTAAGTTTTAATCGCGATTAAAGGTAATTAGTGTAGTTTAAGGTAAAAATAATGTTTTAATAATATGAAATGAACTTGAAACATGTCCTAACCTCATTGGATGTGTCATGGATGACCAAGAAAATCCATGGGTCAACTTGGGGACCCCATGGATCCACTTTAGTTGGAAAATGACATTAATACCTTTTTATTTAATGTCAAAATAAAAATGTCACAAACATGAGTTGTTTTACTAAAACAATTTTTACATGGGGTTATACAAATCATATTTTTGACTATAAATATTAATTAGAAAGATAAAACGATTTCCTACATCATAGTATTTTTTTATAATTTTTATACATTGTATAAATTAAATTATATATGACATCATGATGATGTAGCGATTACCTCATTAATAAAGGACTTAAATAAAAGGGTATGATAATGTAAAATCTAAGACCTAAACATGTCAAAAACCTATTGGATGGGTGGATTTCGAACACTTATCACCTTATCCTAGAAACACATCAATGTGGGACCATTAAAATCCGAAACTCATTCTAAAATAAAGTAACATTTTCTTACTTTCCAAGAGTGCCCCTCCTCTCCTCTTATAAAAGGCCCCCACCTCTACCACCTTACACACACTTACAAAGCCTTTGGCTCGGCCAAACCCTGCCCATTTTGTCTCTCCACATCCCTCTATTACTCCTTGAAGCCTCACTTTGTGCAGAAGTCTTCCCAAGGAAGTCTTTGAGCTCAAATCTAAGAGAGTTACCCGATTTTAAGGTGATGTCTTCACTTGTGTTCTTTTGTTTTATTTTGCTTCTCCAACCCCCTAAACTCTTTTTATTCATTTCTTTTGTAACAAATATAGTATCTTAAATATACTAGGATGTTGTTATTATAATCTTTCGAGCTACACTTACACACATCTACATCTAATGGTTAAAGAATATACTGTTTCTGTGGTTGGTGAATTTATTCCTCATGAAACGATGATTGTTCAATCTTCTTTTAAACACCTTTAATGGTGGCCATTAAGATGTAACTATATTTATATATGATATATATTATGTTTATGTTTTCCTTATGCTTCTTTATTTTTTATTTGTGGTTTACCTTTATGGTTTCCATTGTGGGTAAACACGATAATTTCATTTTAGGAAGTGCGGACTACCGCCCCCTCAAAGTGATGTGATTCGTTAATGCCATATGTGGGACGTATAAAGGATGGATTTAAAGTTATTATATATGATGTTATACTGGAATTATAATAGACCTATATATCATTATTATTTATTTCCATTAATGTATGAGATAGAAATGAAAGTAGCGTTCATGCGTACGTACGTCTTACCGTCTCCATGAATGGTGCATTTAATTTCTTATCCCCAAATGTAATGTACTATTATAATTACATATATATAATGGATATATATGATTTATGTTACATTTAAATTATTAATATAATTCTGTAATTAAAATATACATACCTCTCATTTAGTTTTAATTCCATTAATATGACAAAGAAATTAAAGTAGCGTTCATGCGTACGTACGGCTTACCGTCTCCATGAACGGTGCATTTCATTTATTACCTCTAAATGATTATGTGATATTATAAATACATGTATATTCTGGATATATATGATATATATGATATCCAAATCATGAATATCATTCTGGATATAATGAACCTTTGACCACACGAACAACATGTAATTGTAAGAAGTTCACTTTTGACTCAAGTACCAAATATCGACAAACGACCGTTATCAACATAAATGACTACAAATGTTCATAACATGGTAATAAGTGATATAAAAGGAATAATGTACTTGAAAAAGGTTCTTAATCAATTAGAAATTAACTCAAGTTTATTATTCAGGACGTTAAAGAACGATCGAGTCAAGTCGGACCCGAGGTAAGGGACTTCGTCTCAATCTTCTTTCATTGAGGCATATATTGTTTTATACACAACTTTCTTTTATACGGTGTATAAAACCCTTTGACTTTTACTTTTATACAAAAGGAATATTTTTCTATGAAGCGTTTTACAAAACGACAAAAAGGAATGTTTCTTTTAACGTACGCGGTGACAACGGCCTTTTCCGCCGCCGTGAGTATTATTTGGTCATTGGCTTCCTCAACAAGCCGTAATGTTTTTAAAATGAAATAAAATCCATATACTATTTTATGTATTTTGGTATTGAAAATGGTTTTTATAATGGATTTGTTATGTCAATATATTTATGTGATATATTGTGATCAAAGTGTGGAAAAGTTTTCTTTCCATTATATTTGTTTTATGTCTTATGATTTTTATAATGGTACTTGGACATTTGATGGGTGGTTACGTGATAAACCATATGAAGGGTGGTGCCGTGAATACTAGGACGGGTGGTTACATTATAACCTCCAATGCATTGGGTATGGAAGTCAGCCGTATGGCTATTCCATTAAGTATGTATGGAAGTTGTCTGTATGGCTATTCCATTAAGTGATATGTGTGGAAGTCGACCGTTTGGTTATTCCACTTAAGTATGTTTATGTCCCAAGTTACCTTTATATGTTATGTGTTCTTTATATGGGTTTTATGGTAATATTTTGGTTACAAAAGGGTAAGTAATGATCTTTTATTCAGTGAAGAGTTTTTAATACTTCATAAAGGTGAAAAGTATTACTTTGATAAAGTATACATGTTTTACTTTTTGTTTTGATAAAATAATAGTTTTTATTCTTTGTGTATCCCTTACTGAGCTTTTTATGCTCACCCCAAGTTTTTTTTGAAATGTTTTTCACAGGACTTAATGTGGAATAGGGTCGAGGATGGGATCAAGGGAAAATCATGCTATATAAAACATGGAACTAGAAATGTTTATTTTTAAGAGTTTTTTTATTATTCTATGGAAACTTGGTAGAAGTGTCTACTTTGTAAATCTTTTGAGATGTAATAGTTATGTTCTAATTCTCTAAAACTCTAAACCTGAAAAGATCCTCAATGTGAATTATTCATTTAATTCAATATTAAGTAAGGTTTAAGGCTGGGGCCTTATACTACTAAGTGGGAGAAGTCTTGTATAAAGTGCATGTAGTAACTAGCCAGCCCCAAGAAACTCCGTATCTCAAACACGTTCTTAAGATGCCCCCAGGAAACTACTACTCTCACTTTTTATGGGTCTACCGCAAATCCTTCCTCAGAGATAATATGACCCAAAAAGTGTATCTGGTCCATCCAAAAGTAGCACTTTGAGAGATTAGCATATAGCTAATTCTCTCTCAATGTACTCAAAATGATCTCAAGATGGGTAGCATGGTCGTGTCGAGTGTGAGAGTACACCAAGATATCATCCACAAGGACTACCACAAAAGAATCAAGATATGAGTGGAACACACGATTCATCAGAGCCATGAAAACTACTGGCGTGTTCGTGAGTCCAAATGGCATGACCAAGTACTCATATAGACCATATCTGCTCTAAAAATCTATAAGTGGTGTGTCCGATGGTCTAACGTGTAACTGATGATATCCAGATCTCAAGTCAATATTCAATAACACTCATGCTCCCCGAAGTTGATCAAAAAGATCATCAATCCTTGGAAAGGGATATTGGTTCTTGACCGTTAACTGGTTCAACTTCCAATACTCCACACAAAGTATGAGGGTACCGTCCTCTTTTTTTGCAAACAGGACAGGAAAACCCCAAGGAGTAGTATTGGGTCGGATAAAAACCTTTGCCTGTAACTACTCCAACTATTTCTTGAGCTCCTGCAACTCTGGTGTAGCCATCCTATAAGGAGGAATGGACATCAGTGTCGCTCTTAGAACAAGATCAATAGAGAAATCCACCTCTCGCTCCATAGGTAAACCTTAAAATTCTTCCAGGAAGACATCCCAGAAACGATCAACCACTGGAGGGAAATCCTTCTGACAAGTTCCCTAGTAATCAAGATATAAACTTGCAATCTGGGCTATCACACCACCTCACCCACAATGCTTGGGTCCATCTCGGCTCGCCTGGACATCCCATTCTCCCTTGTATAGAAACTCTCCTCCCTCTGGTGATGTAAAACTCACCCTGTGACGATAGGAATCTACAAAGGCTCAAAAGAGTACCAATCAGTCCATCCCGAGAATGACGTCATAGCTCATCATCTCTAAGACATAGAGGTCCCACAAAAAGTGACACCCACCAACCTCTAGGGTGAACTCCCTACACTGATGCACACCTACCGTTCTAATTATAAATGAAGTGTCTAACATCATAAAATTAGAAGAAGAAGAAACACAGAGCCCAAGGCTCTCCACAACGGGCACAGATATAAAGCTATATATAACACCGGTATCGAAAAGTACTAATGATAAAACAGAAGCAACTAGAATGGTACCTCTAATAGTGGAAGGTCTGGGATCCTGCTCCTGTTGTGTCTATTTCACTACATATGCCTACCCAGTGCCGCAGCCCTGCGACACAGCCTGGATACCCTGAGGTGACCCACCTTGCTATCTATGAGATCCTGGTGTCTGGATACCACGACCACGACCACCACCTCGGCCTGAACCTCCCGACGTATTCTAATTCCCTGACTGGTAAGAAGCTGATGGCCCTACTCCAACATGCAGAGTCTGCACAGAACCCCTCTCACTATCCACTGGTGGAAACACCCTGCAAAAGCACTGAAGATAACTCATCTTATCGCAAGCTCGACACTCCACTGGGTCACGTGGACACTGCGATATCTTGTGCCCCTCTTTACTGCACTGGTATCACATCACCTAGCCACCTAAAGAATTATTCTAGATAGTACTAACACCATGAGGGAAATACATCTACCTCTTCCTCTTACCGGTATAAATAGTACCAGAAACTGGTGCTGAACTTCCCTGGCCTGCACCACTAGCTTCCCGCAGGTTCTGCTCGGTAATCAGTGCCTGGTTCACAATAGCATGCACTGTAGGAAACCTAAAAATGTTCACCAACACTCGGATGTCATATCTAAGACCATCCTCAAAGCGTCGAGACCTCAACGTCTCATCTACCATCAGAAAAGGTGAAAAACGTTGTAGCTCGGTGAAGTAGACATAATAATCTATTACTGACATGGGGCCCTACTGTAAATTCATGAACTTTTGGGATCTATCTTCCCTCAGCGTATCTGGAAAGAAAAATTCATAAAAGACAGCATAAAAATCTTCCCATTCCATGTCTCTATGATGATCAGTCTGGGTGGTAACATCCCACCATCTCTTGGCGGAATCACACATCATATATGTAACGAGCTTAACCCTCCTCCCTGGAGGCGTCTCTAGATGCTTGAATATAGTCTGCATAGAACCCATCCAAGACTCCGCAACCTATAGTCCACCATCCCTTGAAAACGTAGGCAGATGCGGATGCTGAAATATACATGTCAGCTCTTCCATAGATGTGGCAGCAGGCGGTGCTCCCTGGAAGGTCTGCATAAACCACATAAAGCCTTCATAGAACTGCGCCTCCATGCCTGTGTCTGGTATAATGGATGGCACCGCATCTGGCTCTACTGGAGGATCCATCGGTAGCCTGTGGATCACCGTCTCTAGAGTATACTCATTGCCTCTCTCCTGGAAAACAACTCGAGGTCGTCTCGGTGACATGACTCTACAAGGCCAAACACACGCCTTAGATTAAGATCATCAAGGACTGAAAACAAGGAGTGTAAGAAGGGAACATGAGAAAGAAAAAATTAAAGTTTTTCAAAACAAGACTACATAGCATGTATAATAACTACACGAAGTGTTCCCTTAAGTCTTCTACATGGGTGTGTACTTCTACCAAAACTGGTTGTGTAACACCCCAAACACACGACGTGTTGTCCACACACCCAACATGTACTTGAATTTTCTTCCCCTACCCGAGTCCTTCTATATGGCTTAGCCACACAACTCTCTTTTGAACGAGACTAAATGACGTGTATAAGATCTACATGTAGGACCCCGGGACACCCTGATATGGGAGGGGTGAATCAGGGTGTCAACTTTTTCTTTTAAAGTGATGGATCTTTTTCCCACGTTGGTAGGAACTTGTTAAACCTGTATAATGTATATGAACAGAAAGCAAACAATCACATGTAGAGAGAAGAGGCAACACTTTTTTACTTGGTTCACCACTATGGGCTACATCCAAGGAGCATACGCCGATAGGTTTTCGGTCGTACCAAATTACACTAAAATTCACTAGCTGTGGGTTACAAAGGTTCAGGCACAGTCACTCTATCCCAGGCTCACTGCCTTTACAAGAGGTTTAGGGAAAGCTCACAACGTCCCTCGGGTCACTCCCGTTGACTCCCCCTGGCTCACTGCCCTTGGTGAAAAACAATCAGTTTATAGACGTGAAGGTCTCTTGAATATATTTGCATTGATGTCTTTGTCTCTACTTAGCAGGAGACTCTGCTTGCATCAATGTCTGGAATTGATGCACTAGAACGCACAAAACCACTGAACTGGATAACCAGAACGTGGAGACAAGCTTCATTGACAATTGCGCGCAACACCAACCCTTTGCGCGCAAAACCTCCCTATTGCGCTCAATATTTACTTTTCGCGCGTAAAAATATTTCGCGCAACAACACCCTTTTTTCACGCAACTAAATCTTTTACATGTAACCCCAATTTTTATGCGCAGCTCTTCCTTTTTCACACATCTTGTAATTTTTTGCGCAATCTAGAATATTTCGCGCAAGCCCCTTTAAACGATCCTTTTTCGCGCATCAGACCTCAGATCTTCTCTAAGTCTTCAACCTTACAGAACGAGGGGGGTCACCTCTTATTTATAGGCGTCCGAGACCCCCGCACGTAAAACCCCATTTGGTGTGAAAAACTTCTCATCTGGAACGTAATATTTCGCGTCAGTATAATTTTTCACGCACATCATCAGATTTTTTGCACAACCCATGACTTTTCCGGTTTTCAACATTCTGATTACGAAAAACTGTTTGTGCGAAAAACATCGATCCTCTATTTTGCGCATCCTGCTGTTTTTCACACCCGACTCAAATATTTCGCGCACAACCATTTTTTTTGCGCACCACATCATCTTTTCTCACACCTCATTTTACCAAAAATCCATGTCTTCATTTTCTGATTTTGAGGCCCAAAAATTTAGCAAACACTGGGAAACTGCGCCACCTTCAATACTGTTGTCTACTTGAACTGTATGATCACTTTGCTGGCACACATTCTGAACTTCCATAGAGGATTGACAACAAACACAAAACAAACTCCAATTCCTGCATAGAACAGCCATGGTTCCAACAATCCCCCCCTTTGGGTTTGTTGGCAATCACCAAATAAATTCAAAAGATCACCATCCACATGCAAACCAAAAATGCAAGAATAAACTCAATGAACACTCTAAGTCTACACGAGAAATGCTCAGTGTAGAAAACAAAAGAAGATGCTTGAATTGGGTTCCCATGTTTTGGAATTCTCAATGACGCCCAAGAAATTTTCTTACAGTGTCAGAGATGCATTACATGTCCACTGACAATCCTGAATTTATTCCTTTCTCCCTCATTGACAATAAACCCAAAGACCGGTAATTGTTCATAGTTCAGCTCAAAATGCACTCCCCTTGGATAGTATCTCCCCCACAAACCTGCATCACATCCAAAAACAGATTAAAAATAGTTAACAAAACTTGAGAGAGGGGTTTTCTGTGACCTCCTTATGCACTGGGAGGTGGCTGAACACCGAGGTTCAACCAATGCTTCACAAATACAGCCGTTGACAGTGGCTTGGTCAGGATATCAGACACTTTCTCATAAGTTCCCACATGATCCATTCTAATCATGCCTTGTTCAACTTTCTCCTTGATAAAGTGATACCAAATTTCAATATGTTTTGTATGAGAATGATGAACCAGATTCTTCGTAAGATCAATTGCGCTCTTGTTATCACAGTAAATCATTATTGGTTGCCTCACCTCATCACCAATATCTATTAATTGTTGTTTCATCCATAGTAGTTGAGTGCATGCCTTTGTGGAGAAGATATACTCGGCTTCATCAGTACTAAGAGAAGTACTTTCTTGTTTCTTAACCAGCCAACACATTTATTCCCAATATAGAATGATCCACCACTGGTGGACTTTCTGTCCACAACATCGCCATCCCAGTCAGCATCAGAAAATGCTAATAATTCACTGTTCCTTCCTGCAGCAAAGTATAAGTCACAATTTTGAGTACCTTGAATATACCTCATGATTCGTTTTACTACTGCCATATATTCCTCCTTTGGATCACTCTGAAAGCGTGCCATAAGACATGTGGCAAAGACAATATATGGTCGTGTCACTGTCAGGTACAGTAGGCTCCCAATGATCCTCCTATACAAGGTGGGATCTATAGAGGTCCCATCCTCATGCATTCCAAGTTTAGTTCCAACTACAATCGGAGTTGACATTGGTTCAGAGTCTGGCATATTAAACTTATTCAACAGCTCTCTTGCATACTTTTCCTGAGAAATGAAAGTGTAATCCTTATTTTGAATTAGCTATAGCCCCAAGAAATATGTGAGCTCCCCAATCATAGACATTTCAAATTATGATTTCATGTGATTGGAAAATTCATCCACTGATTTCTGCCTGCTGCCACCAAAGATGATGTCATCAATGTAGACTAGAACCATGAATTGATCTTTTGGAGAATTATTCACATATAAATTGTGATCCACTCCTCCTATTTTGAACTCCAGCTTCTTGATATATGCATCCAGGTGGGAATACCATGATCGTGGTGCCTGTTTCAAACCATATAGGTCTTTCTTCAGTTTACAGACCTTTGTCTCATCAGTACCAAGAACAAAACCCACTGGTTGTTCAATGTAGACTTCTTCTTCGAGTACACCATTCAAGAATGTTGTCTTGACATACATTTGATATACTTTATATCCTCTTTGGAGTGCCATGGAAAGGAAAAGTCTGATTGACTCTAGTCTATCCACTGGAGCAAAGGTTTCTTCAACATCAACACCTTCAATCTGGGAATATCCCTTACATAGCAGTCGAGCCTTGTTTCTAATAAAATTTACATGCTCATCAAACTTGTTCAGGAAGATCCATTTTGTACCAATCACATTGTGACCTTCAGGTATCTGGACAAGGTACCATGCCTGATTCTTGTCAATCTGATCTAGCTCTTCATTCATGGCTTTCACCCAAGATTCATACTTTTCAGCTTCTTCGAATGAGGATGGCTCCATAATTGACAGAAATGAAAATTGCGTGTTATTCCTCATCCTCCTTGTTTGAGTGGGTGTACACCTATCCCCAATTATGTTAGATGGATCAATCTAAGCTCTTAGATTTATTCTATGTGGTTCAGTTGCATTCTATCCACCCACAGTTTCTTCTTCAGATTCTTCTTCTGAGTCAACATCATGATGTGACTGCTGAGTGTTTTGTACAGCTTCCTCTATTTTTGTATTCGTATTTTCTCCACATTCACTTTCCTCCTCACTTTCTATCACATCAGAATATGAAGTTCTTGATGCATTTGTATTTTTCTCTTCAATTATCTTAACATCACTACTTACCAAAATCCTTCCTAATCGCTTGTTGAAACACTTGTAGGCTTTGCTGTTCATTGGATACCCAAGAAAAATTCCTTCATCAGCATTGTCACCAAACTTCCCTTGATTTCCTTCTTTATTCCGAATGAAACATTTAATTCCAAAAAAACGAAAGTATTTCAACAAAGTCTTCCTTTCATGCCACAATTCATATGGTGTCTTCGTTTCTCCCATATAAAGACCTATTCGATTCTGAATGTGCACTGCAACTTCAACAGCTTCCTTCCAGTAATGGCGAGAGATACGACTCTCAATCAGCATAGTCCTGGCCATGTTGTTGACCTGTCAATTCTAGCAATCAAAAACTCCATTTTGCTATGGAGTTCTCATAGAAGCTAAATCATGCTGTATTCCATGTTTTTATAGGTAATTATCAAACTCAATAGACGCATATTCCCCTCTATTATCTGATCTCTAAACTTTGATTGTTCGTCTAGTATCATTCTCGATGATTCGCCGATATGTTTTCATGCAGTCAAGCACTTTTCGTTACCTGTGAATGACCATAACACATGACATTCTACAGTAATCATCAATGAAAAGAACAAAGTACCTTTCTCCACGAGTTCTAGCAACATTTATCAGCCTGCATATATCTTTATTAATTAGATCAAGAAGATGAGATGCCCTTTTCTTCTTTGCCCGGTATGAACTGCAGACCATCTTTCCATGAATGCAAGAATCACAAGATTTTTCACGCTCACGCTTTAGGTTTGGAATGTCTTTGACAATCCTCAATTTTGATATTTTCTCCATGTCTTGTTGATTGATGTGACCCAGTCTCCTATGCCACAAATTGTTTTCTTCTTCAAAAGTCATGTAGCAAAAATTTTCTTTACTATCAACCTGATACAGGTTTCCTTCTGTTCTTCATCCTTTCATAAGTGAATTTCCTGTATTTCCCTTGATAGTACAACCTTTTTTATTAAAATTAACAATAATTCCTGAGTCACAGAGTTGACTAACGCTTAGTAGATTATGACGTAGGCCATCTACCTAAAGGACTTTAGTCTTCTTTAGATCTCCATTAGCTAATTCAGTACTTCCACTGCCTTTGATTTTCCGAGCTCCATAATTACCAAATCGAACCGTTCCATCAACCTTCCTTTTGATATCTATCAACAGGAAAACATTACCTGTTATATGGGATGAACAACTACTATCCAGAATCCAAGTACTGTTGCTTTTTGTAGCTTTGAGGGCCACCTCTGCAAGGTTCGATTTCTCAATTTTCTTCCTTTATTTCCATGAGACATTGGAATGAGTATAGAGCACTGGTGGACTTTCAATTATCTCATATGTGTACATTGGTTCTTCATAGTTGAAGTCATCTTCGAGAGGAGAAAACCTGTTTGAAAGAGAAACACTATCTTGTCGATGAGATCTGACTTGTCTTGAATTTCAGTATGAGGTATCCATGTCCCTTCTCTGCCTGCAATTAACAGCCTTATGACCAAAGTTAGAGCAATGAAAACAGTATCCATAGAAACTATTTCTTCTATAAGATAGAGGATATGAAGTCAGTATCCTTTGTTGATGTCCCAGATCTTCCCCATTCAGATATCTCCTTACCTCTTCAAAATATGACATAGTATGGACCAGATAGCCACAGAACTGACACTTCATGAGAGGAAATGTCTTCTCACTTGAATTTCTCCTCATACTCTCTTCCTTGGGAGAATAGTTGTACTGCCTATCATTTCTGAATGTTTGAGGGTAATTTTCAGTTATCCTTTTAGTTTGGATTGAGGGTTTATTTTTCAGCACTTCAGGCAACGTTTCAATATGTCCAACTTTCATCTTGTCTTTCTTTTGGCTCTCTTTACTTCCACTAGTTGATGTCTTATCTTCACATCCAATTCCACTCTTTCCCATGAAAGTGGGTATTTGATCACTCAAGATTTTTCCAACCCCATCTGAACCACTCTTGGATCTTTCTAGTAATTCAGCATCTAAGAATTTTCCTAACTGGATTTTCTTCTTTGATTCTTTTGAGATTGATTTAGTCTCAAGTTTACTCCTGAGAGTAACAACTTCCTCCTCAAGACCCTCAACAGTCTTTGATTTTTCTTCTAGTCTGGAGGTTAGGTCATTGATGAACTTTGCCTGCTCTTCAATTCTCATCTTCAGATCCACTAAATCATCATTTCTTTCAAGAATTTTAGACTGTACTTTCACAAATTCTTCCAGTCATTCAATTTCAGCTTCAAGTTGATCAACATATTCAGTTTATTCTTCTACCATTTATTTTCACTTATTGCAACTATTACATTTAATCTTAAGCTTGCTAACAACATTCTTAAGTTGCAACTCAGGATCTACACAAGTTTTTAACTGATTTTCTCCATCAATATCTTCTGATTTTTCAACAGTGGCCATCATGGAAGCATGTTTCTCAGTTTTAAATTCTGGTTTTTCTTCATCACAGAATTCATTATCATCTTCTTCCTCTTCATAGACAAAAATATTCTTCAGAACTTTATTTATAGATTTGATGTCTTCTTTCTTGAAAAACCTTTTTTGAGGCTTCTCAAAATTTTCAGCATCATCATCATCGACCTCTCTTAAGCACTGAGAAAAAATGTGACCGACTTTTCCACAACGAAAGAAAGCTAGAGGTAACTTCCCTTTGAATTTACCTTTTCCCTTCTGGAACTTCTTGGAAATGAGAGAAAGAATTTCCTTTTCCTCTTCATCTTCAAAACTACTGTGTTTTGAGATTTTCATTTTCTCCATGGATTTGAATGCCATTTCTTTGCTTACTCATGTAGTAGCATTTCTGGTTTGACCCTCATTTCATATTCCACCAAGCTACTCAACAGATCATCCAAAGAAAGTTTGGAAAGATCTCATTCCTCAAGGAATAACACCTTTGAATTGTACAGGGGTGGTAGTATTCTCAGTATTTTCTTCACAATGTCAATGTCTCTGATTTCTTCTTATAGGCCCCGAATTGCTCCAACCACTTCAGTAATTCGATTGAAGAAGGACTCTGCATTCTCATCAGGATACATCTTCAGATCATCAAACCTATTGTGTAGAACTTGTAGTTTCACCTCCTTCACTTTGATGTCTCTTTCATAAATATTTTCAAGTTTATCCCACATGGACTTAGCTAAGCTGAAACTCATAAATTTTAGATAGATCTGATCAGAAAGTGCTGCGGTGAGAGAATTCTGTGCTTTAGCATCTGCATCAAGAATTTTATTATCTGTATTAGTCATAGCCAGCCCTATTGGATCAGAAACATGAATACCTTGCATAGTGGAAAATAGAACTTTCATTCCACGGGATCTTAGATGAGATCTCATTCTATTCTTCCAGATCTGAAAATTACTTCCATCAAAGAGAGGGAATCCCCTGACATTGACTGCATTCTCCATGACGACAAAGGACAGATTCAACACCAGTAACCTCCCTTTGATACCACTTGTAGGACCCCGGGACACCCTGAGAGGGGAGGGGTGAATCAGGGTGTCAACTTTTTCTTTTAAAGTGATGGATATTTTTCCCACGTTGGTAGGAACTTGTTAAACCTGTGTGATGGATATGAACAGAAATAAAACAATCACATGCAGAGAGACGAGACAACACTTTTTACTTGGTTCACCACTAAGGGTTACGTCCAAGGAGCATATGCCGACAGGTTGTCGATCGTACCAAATTACACTAAACTTCACTAGCTATGGGTTACAAAGGTTCGGGCATAGTCACTATGTCCCAGGCTCACTGCCTTTACAAAAGGTTTAGGGAAAGCTCACAGCATCCCTCAGGTCACTCCCATTGACTCCCCCTGGCTAGCTGCCCTTGGTGAAGTCACAATCAGTTTATAGATGTGAAGGTCTCTTCAATAGATTTGCATTGATGTCTTTGTCTCTACTTAGCAGGAGACTCTGCTTACATCAAAGTCCGGAATTGATGCGCTAGAACGCACAGAACCACTGAACCAGATAACCAGAACGCGAAGACAAGCTTCACTGACAATTGCGCTCAACACCAACCCTTTACACGCAAAACCTCCATATTGTGCACAATATTTACTTTTCACGCGTAAAAATATTTCGCGCAACAACACCCTTTTTTGCTCAACTGAATCTTTTACGCGCAACCCCAATTTTTACGCGCAGCTCTTCCTTTTTCGCGTATCTTGTAATTTTCTGCGCAATCCAGAATATTTCGCACAAGCCTCTTTATGTGATCATTTTTCACGCATCAGACCTCAAATTTTCTCTAAGTCTTCAACCTTACAGAATGAGGGGGGTCACGTCTTATTTATAGGCGTCTGAGACCCCCGTGCGCAAAACCCCCTTTGGCATGAAAAATTTCTCATCTGGCACGTAATATTTCGCGCCGGTATAATTTTTCGCGCACATCATCATATTTTTCACACAGCCCATGCCTTTGCCGTTTTTGACGTTCTGATGACGAAACACTATTTTCACGAAAAACCTCGATCCTCTATTTCACGCATCCTGCTATTTTTCGCACCCAAATCAAATATTTCATTCAAAACCCTTCTTTTTCATGAACCACTTCCTCTTTTCTCACACCTAATTTTACCAAAAATCCATGTCTTCATTTTCCGATTTTGAGGCCCAAAAATTTAGAAAACACTGGGAAATTGCGCCACCTTCAATACTGTTGTCTGCTTGAACTGTATGATCACTTTGCTGGAACACATTCTGAACTTCCACAGAGGATTGAAAACAAACACAAACCAAACTCAAATTCCTGCATAGAACAACCATGGTTCCAACACTACACGGTGTGTAATAAATGAGCTTCACCGACCCGTGTTTTCTACGACACGGTCAGGTACACAACTCAGACTACACGGCTTGTTCCAGATAGACACGGCGTGTACTGCTTAGATTACAACTTCCCGTGTTGTTAGTGACATGACCGGATACACGGATGACACTACATGGCGTGTTACACCTACACACGGTGTGTACACCACTCTGTTTCCCCAGCCACATGGACAATTCTACACGGTCTTTCACCGGTCAAGACTACATGGCGTGTCCCTTAGGTACACAACGTGTTTAAGAAGAGGTAACACCGAACCATGTTTTTTAGTTACACGGAATAATCCCCAGGTCAAACTACACAACATGTTCATCATTGACACGGCGTGTATAAGCTCAGATTTTTTTCCCCGTGTTATTAGTTACACAACGGACATAGGGTCAACACAACACGGTGTGTACAACCGGTACATGCCATGTACCCTTAGAGTTTTCATAATCTCGTGTATCTGCCTACAAGGCCATTGGAATGGTTAGGAACTACACGGCGTGTCCATACGGTCCATGACGTGTACATAATTTTTTTTCTTTTCTTCCCAAACCAAAGAGTAAACGACGTGTAATCATAATCACACGACGTGTATTCTAGGTTTTTCCGGACATTAAGCCTCAAAAACTACTCCGGAGCCCAAAAAACCATTGAACGAACACCAAAGTTCCAAATTCTAGTCCGTGAGGGCCCATACTCCCCGCGAACCAAAGATTGGCATCTTATGCTTGTTATAATAAGGTAAAAAGGCCAATGATCCACAAAATTACGGTTGATGAGGGCCCATACTCCTCAAAAACCAAAGTTTGGCATTCATTCACAGACCCTTACATAAAAATACCCTATCAACTAGCATGTATTTTATCAAGGCATCTATCACAACATTATGCATTCTCTAGCACAACATATATCACAAAAACATGAAATTTCTAATGCACCTATATGGCATGGAAACTATGCATGGCATGTGATTCTAACATGTGCCTAAATGATGCATGAGTTGGCATACCCTCATCTCATCGGGTTGAAACTAAATAGAACCCAAGTAAAAAAATATAAACATAACACAACAAGTGCGTCACCCAATGGTGAAAATCAAAGAAATTGTAATAATCATAAACAGAAAATCACAATTGAATTCGAGGAAATATGGATTTTACTTGTACACGGGGTAGCTACTCCCGGGAACAGTTATTACTGAACCCCTTAACAATATATCTCTTTCCATCGTCACCAAATAATAAAAAAACTTAGAGAAAAGAAAAGGCCTATGATACCACTTTGTAACATCCTGGATCCGGGTGCCACTCAACGGGTGCCCCGAACCCGGTTGGTCACATGACCTCAAGTGCATTTCCCCAAACGCCAGAGGCTGCCAACTAGTAGCGAGGGCCTAGGTCTAATTGTGGGGAAACTATGCCCTCATTTATCAAAGTGTAATGCAACAGAACAAAATACAAGCATACAAAAGCAGAAGCAGTAAACAATATCAATGCTAAAATGGACACAGTACTGAAGTAAAGAAATGACCAACAATAAAATATAATGATGAAATATGTACATAAGTTTAATAAATTATCCAAAATAGGATACACTGCAATCTAAAACAATACAATACAAGGGAAAAATACAACAAAGCAAAATAAAACAGCGTAGTGGGAACTCAACAACATCGCAATCCTAAGCTCGGTCCCATGACCTCCTACTCCTCTGCAACAATCAAGTACCTGTATAGGGACCCTTGCCCTTATCTACACCTGCAGAAATATAATATGTTTGGGCCCAATACATGACCCAAACAGGGTGTGAGAAATAAATCCCAGTAGGCAACCACCAAAGGCCCGTGCCCAACTGTCAGTGAATTTGTGCAACAGCAGTGTGCAGTAATGAAAATGCAGTAAACTAGGAAGCACTCAAAAGATGACATTCCTACCAGTTCCATTTCCATTAAATTATTATTTTAACGATTCAATATAATTGAATTATAAGTTCCCGAGACTCAGCCTCAACCGACAATCTAATATACAGTACTGAAACAAAAACCACAACAAGATATCTAACAAGTATAAGGTAAAACAATACCAAGCCTGTGCTTTAGCTTGGAATATATAACATGTGAATCACCAGAGTGAATATGAAAATTAAACAGAGTCCTTAGACATGCAAAACATTAACCTTAGGTAATCAAAATCGAAACCCTCAGGTGATTTCCCACAGGAATAACGAATATTTCCCTCAGCCATATGAGATAATTCCCTCAGGCATGGAAGCAACTGCCCACAGGCATAAGAAAAGTTGCCCTCAGGCTAACAAAACACTTGCCCTGAGGCATGAGTAACACTGCCCTCAGGCTAAAAAAATAATCAGTCTGATCCCAACACATAAGAAAGCGATTATATACACATTTTCTCTCAAGAAAACTCAAAGAATGCTAAATCACGGCTTACCGTCGGGTAACCTATCGAAAGGGCTAAACAAGGGAACCACACCCATGGGGTGGCCCTGTATCCAAGCAATGATACCATACAACATTTATCATTAGTTTATCTAGGCAATTCTATATATCTAATTAGTCAAGGCCTCAGCCATATGGCACCCCAAACATGGGCGCGTAGCACAACGGTATACAAAAACCACATTATAGTTGGAATTAAACCTCTGACCACCTACCTTGATCTCCTATGATCGATATACATGAACGACGCCTCCCAAAACGTCCGAGAATGACGTAGATCTGGGATAAATGTTCACCCATTAAAACTCAAATAACTTCCCCTTGAGAAAACATTTGAAGGAAACACACAAGGAGAGGAAAGGGCTTACCCGCGCGGTCTTAACGTGATCGTTGGCGAAGGAATCAGTGTCCCAGTGCTCAGTCAGGAACTCTTCCAAGCTTCGGCCTCCCCTCCCGATGCTCCAAACGAGTTCTAAGATTCCTCTATCGAAAGAGGAAGCTACTGCCCGTTTTAAGTGAAAAAACAAACTACATGGCGTGTACTTTTCATTTTTTTAACTATTCCTCTAGAGGCTACTTTTCACCACCACACTGTTCATCTGTCGACATGATTACACAGCGTGTATTTCTGAATACATGGCGTGTACTGTCGCTCCACTAGCGGCTAATCCCACCACCTTACTATTCACATGCTGACTGATTACATAATGTGTATATACTAAGTACATGACGTGTAGTCTGTTTTTACACTCTTCATCACTGATAGGCCTACACGCCCTGTGTACTCTTCCCACACGGCCAAAGTACATGATGTGTGGAAAAGTACACGGTGTGTACCCACAAAATTTGGTATTTTCCCCCAGTTTCCTTATTTTCTCAAAAACCTTAAAGGAAAAAGGAAAAGAAGAAACCCGTACCTCAAGAATAAGAACCGGGTTCTTACACTTATCAAGACCTTCAAAAATTGATTTATGGGTCATTATAATATTATTTTTGATTGTTTTATATACTCATGTAATTTATAAATGATGTTTATATTATTTTAGTTATGCTTTTATATAATATATGCATGAATGTGTGTTATGTGTATTTTGGGCTATTAATGATAATAATAATCTATTTATGTAAATTTTTAATTGACATGTAATAATGGAGATATTGTTATTATTATTGATAATGAATATATGTTAACACTACTAAAAAACCGACCTTTAATAGCGCTGGTCTTTATGAGTATTAGAAAAAAAGTGCTGATAAAGGGCACATTTATCAGTGCTAAAAAATATTGATAAATTATATCTTTTATCAACGCTTTTTTTAACCCTGATAGAATGGTACCCTTTATAAGTGCTTTATTTTTAGCACTGATAAAGGATACCCTTTATTAGAGCTTTATTTTTAGCACTGATAAAGGGTACCCTTTATCAGTGCTTTATTTTTAGTGTTGATAAAGTTCTGAATAAAATGAAATAATTAAATAAATAAAAAACGTGTTTATTAAAAAAACATTAAAAAAATTATTAATTAAAAAATTATTGATAAAAATGAATAAATTTATTATACTATATATAATTTATAATTGCTAATAAATAGTATATATTAAATATATAGATACATACAAAATGGAAATTAAACAAATAAAATATAAAAATAAGTAAATTGAGAAAAATATTAAACATTTTATTAATTAGATAATTATTGATAATATTAATAAATAGTATATATTAAATATATAGATATATATGAATATATATAAATATGATTAATATAATTCAAAATATTTATTATTTACATTAAATAGTCATATATTTAGTGAATAATGGGTTATAATTAAAAATTAACATGAATTAAAAATACTAACTAATTGCATAGAGTAATGGACATAATGGAATTTTGTTTTATTTTTCAATTTAACATAAATAAAATGTGTGTTATATTGATTTCACATATACACAATTAATTAATTTTTATACACAACACACTCACACACAAAACTTATCCATTTTTCAATATTGCTAAAGTGTACTTATTTTTAATTTATTAAATTTCATTCATTTTTAACATGCATGCACTTAAGATTAAATATTCATTAATAATGTTAAATATATACATTTAAAAAAAATATTTATCAATAAATATATTTATAAATGTACATTTACTATATTTATACATACACACAAATATATATAATTATAAATAAATAATTATATATATATTTAAATAATTATTAAATTTTTAATGAATTTATTTAAATAATTAATATATTTTCTATATTTATATTTATGTATATTTATTAAATATAAATATATAAATATATATAATTATATAAAGATTACCTTTTAAAAATATTTATATAATTATAAATAAATAATTATATATTTAAATAATGAATATATTTACTATATTTATATATATATATATATATATTAAAAATATATAATTAGAAATAAATAATTATGTATTTAAATAATTATAGAATTTTAAAAAATATTTTTGAATAAATAATATAATTACTATATTTATATAAATTTATATATATTTACTATATATATATTTACAATTTTTATTTATTTATAATTACTATTATAAATCCTTTATCAGCGCTTAAGTAATAAGAGATGATAAAAGGAATATTTATCAGTGTTAAAAAAGTGCTGATAAAAGGGTTCCGATCTATTTAAAAAACTCTAACCAGTTGTGAACCCGTCGCAATATCAGAATCTTTCTACGGAAGCCACCCACTGCTGGTGCTCCTCCTCGATTAATCGAAGCTCAAATCAGGGCTCAAATTCAAGGATCGAAAAATTTAAGGGCTGAACGAATCCAAGCCTTGAACGTAAGTCTTTCTCTACTTTCTCTCAAACGTAAGCCTTTCTCTACTTTCTCTTGGGGAACTCAGGGTGTAAAACATCAATGGTTCCAGCTGTGGTGGGGGCTATATTGCAACTGTGAGTGTGGTGAGTTATCCATTTTGAATATTTGGTCATGAAGATCATCCATTTTGATGCTTAAAATTTTTAGAGTATGAAACACCTATACCATGAGCCTTCCTAGCTTCACTCCCAGGACATACGAGCATCTTCTTCCTTCTCAATTACTGCTCTGAATTAATGCAAGGTATTTGTGAGCTACTATTTTATTTATGTGAAAGTTTAGATGAATTTTTCTTTATTTTCATTAGATAAATAGTGGAATTAACCCTATGGTAGAAGTCCCATACCATTTTACATTGTTTATATAAGTTTTTATGTATCAATTTCTATGATGGTGGTTGGGTAGCCTATGAGACTGCTTCCTAGAATATTAAACTGACTAGTTATTTTTGTATTTTTGTATTAGAGACTTTATATGGGGAGTGGTGTTTTATAGATCTATTAATTTTGTAATTCCACTTAGATTTATGAGTAAATTAAGGGTATTTCACTTATAAAATGTGACCTCATAGGAGTCATTCTATCTTAGTAGAGGCTAGCGTGTATGGGATAGATGTTGCAAGGGTTGGTGTATTTTTCTCCATTGTTTTTGATATATCTTATTGATGTGTATTATTTAATTATGACAAATTCTTTATGGACCTCCCTATAATCTCAACGATGGTTCAATGTATATTAGATGGTCTCCCTATAATCCTTCAAACGAGTAGATTTGATGCGATGATCTCCATAGAATCCTTGGGATGGGTCGGTGTGGTGATATGACATCCTAATAGTCAAGATATGTTTTCAAATATTTGATATACCATTAATATTAAATGTAATAATTCCTTAGGTTGTAACATCAATTGTTCCAAAAAATATAATAGAGGTTATCAAATTCTATATATTAGAATTTTTTTAGTTATTCATCATTTGAGGTCTATATATATTGGTTCCACCCCTAAGAATCTCATATTACCATCCATGTATATGAAATAACTCTTTATTTATTAAAATATTTTATCAAAATATTTTTATATATTCTAATTGATTAAATGAGAGTTTATAATTCTTATTTATCATATTTGGGGTTCTTATTACTCCATAATTTTCTATATTTTTTTTATTTGTTTAGGGGATTTAAGAAATACTTTATGTGTGTAAAAAAACATTTGTTATTGTAATTTTTTTCTTGATACTCACCCCCATCTATTTTATAGACAATTGTCATTCTCATTAGTTTTATCTCCTGAATAGTTATTTAATTTTGTTTCTTGAGACTCATCCTCTATCTATTTTATGTTTCTTATATTACTTTGAGAAGTATTAATCCCATGGATGACTACTGCTTTGAGTATTTCAAGCAACATGGGTGCATGTCCACAAGAGATGGAGGATGTGTGTTAAACAAAAAATGCAATGATAAATGTTCGGGAGATGAGTTTATGCACATGATAGTTGTTTATAACTTTTACCTTTAAATTAATTCAGAGGATAACACCTACCATAGTGGAGTAAATATTTTCTTAAATTCAATCACCCGTTTTCTTTAAAGAATACTAAAATTCTTTGAAACAATCAAGTGTTGGGTTTCCCTTATTATAATTGTCAATAACTTTCACCTTAGACAATTTATATCTTATGTGTATTTAGTTATTTATTTATTGTAAAGAATTAATATTTTTTGAACCTAATAGGATGGATATGAATAAAAAATGGATGCACTCTAATAATTTGACAAAAGAATATGAAGATGGATTTAAAGAGTTCATCAATTTTTCAAGAGAGCATTCATATGATCCTTATTAAATCCTTTGTCCATGTTTATGTTGTTATTATTCAAGAAACATTAGTCTAGAAGAGTTTTAAGAATATTTTATTTTTCATGGAATAGATCAAAGCTATAAATGTTGGACTAAACATGGGAAAAAACTGAATGTGCACACTAATTGGGATGATACTGTGATTTATGGACCATTTGATATGAATACTTGTGTAAATGATGATGGAGATCACATGAAAGAAATGAAAATGGAAATTCAATATGAACTTTCTGATTGTACAAAGTTTTTTGATAGGTTAAATAATTGTTCCAAGATACCATTGTATATCGGTTGTACTAAATACACAGCATCGTCACCTGTATTAAAGTTATATAATTTGAAAGTTGGCCAGGGATGGAGTGAAACTAGCTTTACAGAACTACTTGGTCTCCTGAATGATATACTACCAGAAAGAAATGAACTACCATGGTGAACATATGATGCTAAAACAATATCACTTTCAATGGGCATGTTCTTTAAAATAATACATTCCTGTACAAATGATTTCATATTGTTTCTCAAGGACCATGAATCACTCATAAAATTCCCTAAGTGTGGTGCATATCGATACAAGAAAAATGAATCATGTCCATAAAATTATGTATGGTACTTTCCCATCATTCCATGTTTTAGAATATTTTATTGATGTTAGGAAATTGTGAGAAAATTTACATGGAATGTAGATAAAAAATTAAATATGGGAACCTAATTCATCCAGAAGATTCTCCCGAGTGAAAGAAAATTTATTACGGTATCTTGAATTTGGAAATGAGATGAGAAACTTTCATCTTGCATTATCTACATATGGAATAAATCCTTTTGGTTTACAGAGTAGTACTCACAGTACATGGCCCGTCATGTTGGTAAATTATAACTTGCCTCCATGGTTATGCACGACGCACAAATACATTATGTTTTATCTACATATATCGAGACCAAAGCAACATAGTAATGATATTGATGTCTATTTAAATCCATTGATCAAATATCTGAAATTGATGTGGTATACAGGTGTGACAATGTATGATGCTCATAGAAGTGAAGAATTCATATTGAGGTCCATGTTGTATGGGATTATAAATGAATTCCTTGGTTATGGAAATTTATCAAGTTATAGAATTAAAGGAATGTTGGGGTGTCCCATTTATGAAAAATTCACATATTCTGTTTTGTAAAAACATTCCTCAAATAATGTGTTTTTAAGACATCATAAATTTTTACCTCAACGATATAAATACCGATCCTGGACGACATCATTCAATGATAATATCAAACAAGTTACAACACCATCTCCAGTATCGAGCAATCAACTATACAATAAAGTAAAATATATTAACACTATTTTCAGTAAAACATTTTTGAAAAACCTTACAAAACCAAGTTATAAGAAGATATCAATTTTCTTTGAATTACTATATTGGAATTATTTGTATGTAATACATTTTCTTGATTCAATGCATGTAGAAAAAAATGTATTTGATAGTGTTATTGTCATGATACTAAATGTTCCTGAAAAAATGAAAGATGGCATAAAGGCTAGGTTGGACTTGATTGAAATAGGGATAAGGGAGGAGTTGGCATCGGTGAATGGTAAAGTGCATACTTTTCTTCCTCCAGAATATTACACTCTATCCAAATTGGTAAAATTGAAATTTTTATTTTCCTTAATAGTGTAAAAGTTCCATAGGGGTATTCATAAAATATTAATAATGTCAAGTCAATGACTAATTTGAAGTTATAAGGACTAAAATCACATGTATTCTATGTTTTGATGCAAGATTTGATGCCTGCTACTTTCCATTGCATTCTGCCTCAAAATCTATGACATATATTAACCAGACTCTGCTTCTTTTTCAAATCCATATGTAGTAAAGTTATAGAACTGGTGAAGTTTCCAATCATGAATAAAGAGGTTTTAGTATTATTATGTGAATTAGAGATGTTCTTACCATCATTGTTATTTGATATAATGGTCTGCCTAATGGTTCACTTGGTCAGAGAGGTTCAACTATGTGGTCCTATCCATTAAAGATGGATATACCCCATTGAATGGTATATGAAGATTTTGAAAGGGTATGTCATAAATCATAGTCATGCAGAAGGTTGTATTGCCGAACGATATATTTTTAAAGAAGATATTGAATTCTATACCGATTACGTATAAGATGTTGACAACATTGGTCTTCCAAAGTCTCATCATAATGAACACCTTACGGGAAAAGGGATTTTTGGAAGATATGTTGTTAAAATTACCTTGAAATAGATGGATCAAGTAAACCTTTATATTTTACATAATAGTGAAGATATTGATCCATACATTGAATCCCACAAAGAAATTATTAGATATTTGTATCCATCAAGGGTTGAATGATGGATATCAAATACACATTATCAATAGTTTATTGGATGGTTCCAAGATCAAATTTATAAGGACTTATCTAAAAATCTAAATTCAATTGCCGAAAGACTTCAATTTCTAGCTAGGGTCCTGAATGAAAATGTTATATCTTACACTGGTATGGTAAAAATTGGTTATACATTCTATACAAAATAACATAATGAATACAATACGATGAAAAAAATGTGGTGTTATACTTATGGATGAAGAAATGCACATATCTAGTTCCAAAGATAAAAATCTTATTAATGAAAATATGTCATATTTTTGCATTATCATACAAATATATGAGTTGGACTATACAATATTTTAAGTGCCAATTTTCTGTCGAAAATGAGTTGACAATATCAGTACAATGAAATTTAATGAAATGGGATTTGTGAAGGTGAATTTCAGCGTGGAAGGGAAAAAATATGAGACATTCATAACGACATCACAAATAGTGCAAGTATTTTATGTCTCAGATCTATAAAACAATAATCAATCGATTATACTGGTGGTAACTAAAACAAATGTAGGGTCATATGAAAATTCAATTGAGGATGACCCATTAATTAGGAGATAACAATCAGTTTATGTGGGTCCCAATGTAGATAATGTCTTGTACATTAGAGGGGACTTCAAAGAGGGGATTTAGATTCTCAATAGAGGAACCAAATCCATAAAACCTTTAAAAAAATAAAGAGATTTCAATGAGAAGGTAAAAGTTTTTTTAATATACCACATTTTTTTTCATATTATTATATGTCCTCTACTGCATTAACATAATCTAAATTAAATGTTTTATTACTCATGTAGACAATGTATTTTTCACATGAGGATGTTA
This sequence comes from Viscum album, assembly GCA_963277665.1. NCBI lineage: Eukaryota > Viridiplantae > Streptophyta > Magnoliopsida > Santalales > Viscaceae > Viscum > Viscum album. The sequence goes on from OY728140.1 coordinate 74,382,716, forward strand.
CCAATCTATCATAAGAAAAAACTATAATTAAGAAAACCCTTTGTAAATATGTAAAGGTAATGTTACAATATACTTTATCTATTTTACCAAAAAAACATACAATAAAACATTGATTTAATTTTCATCATTCTTTTTAAAGTTCATTTATTTTAGAATATTTATATCCATATTTCATTCCTGTCTACACCAAAACTTCTACAAACTTCTTCTCCCACAAAACCTTTTCAACCCTACAATGTTGGAATTTATCAATTTCCTTCAAGTTCCCTCCATTGCTTAATAAAAGTGGTAATCTTTATGTTTTCATAGTAAAATCATTGTCCATAGAATTAATGTATTGTCCCATATTTATGATTTATTTATTTATTTTTAATATTAATCATATAATAATTATTTTCTTATATAGGTGCATTATTTTGTTTGATTTAGGGTGGTTTGTTCGAAGCTACTCATGATCACAATAGATTGGACTTTGAGCCTGCAATTGAGATAATGACAATAAGGAAATGCATCAAGAATGCATACAACAATCATAAAAATGTGAATCCCTACTACTTATTTAATTAATTTTATCATAATTGTATCTTTTATTCGCATGTTAATTTCTTTATAATTTTTATCTAATACTTTAGTTTTTTCCATATATATTTTGGGAAGTTATATCGAGTCAATGTTCTTAGCTGAAAAAACATTCTTGTTGAAACCCAAAAAAGTACAGGAAGATCATGTGATCATTGTGGTGACTTTTCATGATATAATGATAACATGATATTCCTATAATATTTTTGATTAAAACAATGAGAAAGGTTTTTTGTCTAAGAACATCAATTCAATATAAAGTGTTGGGATATGCACGAATCAGATGCACCACAATCCGAAACATGATGTGACCAGTATGACTCCAAGTGATTCTTCTTATTTAAAAATGACATTGTTTTTAGTTTAAAAGACTACTGAAATAATCAAATACAAGAAAAAATATTCATATTGTTTTTATAATTTAGTAAAATGTTCCACAATTCATTTGTGATACGTAGAAATCATCTGTACCTCAATCCTATACACGATGTGCTCGGTATGATTCAAATTGTCTATTATCAGTTTAAAAATGTCATTTTAGTTCAAATGGTTTCACTCAATAAAAAATGATCAAACAATCTAAAATTTTATTTATAATTTATGAAAACTATTCATAAGTAATTTGTAACATGTAGGTTTCAGTCTCACATCAAAATGGTACACGATGTGATTATTATGAGTCAAAGTGTGTGTTTTCAGTTTAAAATGACATTTTAGTAAAAAAGGAAAGTGACATACTTAAAATTAAGAAAAAACATTTATATTATTTTTATAATTTATAAAAATTATCCATAATTGATTTGTGATGTGTAGGAATCAACTATACCTCAATTCGATGCACGATTTCCCCGATATGGTTCAAAGTTCCAGTTATGAGTTTAAAGTTGGCATTTTAGTTACAAAAGTGTCACTCACTGAAAACCAATCAAACACACTCATATTTTATTTATAATTTAGGAAAATTATTCATAAGTAATTTTTGATGAGTAATAATTGGTCCCACATCAAACTGATACACTATGTGATCAGTATGAGTCAAAGTGCGTGTTTATAGATTGAAATGACATTTTAGTAAAAAAGAAAAGTGATTTACTCAAAACTAAGAAAACACATTCATATTATTTTGATGCTTTAGGAAAATGATCCATAATTCATTTGAGACATGTATGAATCATTCTCACCTCAATCTGATGCATAGTGTGACCTGTATGACTCCAAGTGCGTCTTTTTTATTTAAAATTGACATCAATTTTAGTAAAATGGATAAATAGACTATTCAAAACTAATAAAACGCATTCAGATTGTTTTTATACATTAAAAAAATGATCCATAAGTCATTTTTGACATGTAGGAATCATCCACAACTCAATATGATACATAATGTGCCTGGTACGACTCAAAGTGTCTGATATATGTTTAAAATCGATATTTTAGTTCAAAAAGTGTCACTCATTGAAAATTCATCAATCATGCTTGTATTTTCTTCATAATTTGGGATAATGATTCATAATTCATTTTTTATGGGTAGAAATTTATCTCACATAAACCTGATAAATGATGTTATTGGTATGAGTCAAAGTGCGTGTTTCGATATTAAAATGACATTTTAGTAAAAATGACAAGTAACATACTCAAAACTAAACAAATCCATTTGTATTGTTTTTATACTTTATGAAAATGATACATAAGTCATTTTAGATGTGTAAGAATCATATTTATCTCAATGTGATGCATAGTTTGAATGGTATGACACTAAGTGCATCTTTTTATTTAAAATTAACATCAATTTTAGTAAAATGGACAAGTGACCTACTCACTACCAAGATTTTTTTTTATTATTTTGATTATTTATAAAAATAATCCATAATTCATTTTTGACATGTAGGAATCATACACACCTCAATCTAATACATGATTTTCCTGGTATGACTCAAAGTGTCCGTTATGAGTTTAAAATCGACATTTTAGTCCAAAAAGTGTTACTCACTTAAAACCAAACAAACATGCTCAAATTTTATTGATAATTTTTGAAAATGATTCATAAGTCATTTTTATCATGTAGGAATTAGTCTCACATAAAACCAATACACGATGTGATTGGTATGAGTAAAAGTGCATGTTTCTAGTTAAAAATGACATTTTTGTAAAAAAGACAAGTGACATACTCAAAATTGAGCAAACACATTCAGATTATTTTGATACATTAGGTCAATGATACATAAATAATTTTAAACATTTAGGTTTCAACTAAACCTCAATATAATGCATAATATGACTGGTATGACTCAAAGTGCATCTTTTTATTTAAAATTGACATCAATTTTAGTAAAATAGACAACTAACCTACTCAAAACTGATAAAATTCATTCATATTTTTTGATACTTTATTTAAATGATCCATAAGTCATTAGAGATGTGTAGGAATTGTCATCATCTCAATCAGATGCACAGTGTGACTAGTATGATTCCAAGTGGATCTTTTTATTTAAAATTGACACCAATTTTAGTAAAATGGATAACCGACCTACTCAAAACTGATCAAATGCATTAAAATTGGTTTGATACTTTAAAAAAAAGATACATAAGCAATTTTTGATGTATAACAATAAATAATACCTCAATATGATACACGATGTGCCCGGTATGACTCAAAGTGTCCGTTATGAGTTTAAAATTGACATTTTAATTCAAAAAGTGTCACTCACACAACCACTAGGCTACACCATTTAGGTATTTTCTTATACTTATTTAATTAATTTTCATAGATACAATTATAAAATATGAACAAGAAATAGTGTGATGTATAATAATCAACCACAACTCAATATGATACAAAGTCTTCCTAGTATGACTAAAAGTTTAGTTTGACATTAATACTTTCTGTTAATTTATTTCATTATATTATTATTAAAATAAGATTTTTCTGCTTATACAGGTGTGTTATTTTTCTCAAGTACGGGTGGTTTGTTCGAAAATATCATGATTCAGGGTCAGGATCAAAAGAAAAAGGAACAATGATTTTTTTGAATGTATGTAATAATTTGTACTTAAGTAATTGTATAAACCAATGTTTGAAATTTCTATAATATAGTGTTTCTTTCTTGTATTTGTGTTATAAATTTCATTTCATTTAAATTCTGTATTGGTACTTGATTTTTTTGATATCTAGTGGTGTTTTTGGTGTTATGGTGTGCTATTATAGCACATTACACTAGTGTTGTAGTGTCCTATTAGAACACAATGCAGTAGGCCCCTTTATTAGTGCTTCTGAAAGAACTAAAAAATGGATCCTTTATCAGTGCTTTTGAAAGCACTGATAAATTCCACATTTATCAACACTTTTGAAAGTGATTATAAATTTTTCCTTTATCAACACTTTTAAAAATGATGATAAAGGTACTCTTTATCAGCGCTAAATAAAACCACTGATAAAGTGGTCCTTTATTAGTGATAAAAAAAGAAATGATACATGATCCCTTTATCAGTGTTTTTTTAGTGCTGATAAAGGACTCATTTATCAAAATTTTTTACAGCTTATAAAAGATAAGGTATTTTAACCTCGCTCTAACAGTTAGTGCTTCTCTAGCGCTGATAAAGGCCATTTTTAGCATTATTAAATGCCTATTTTTCATAGTTTAAGTTATTATTATTATTATTATTATATTTTTATCATTAAAGTGCCCCATGAAAATTGTAACAATAGGAGGTGAATCAATGGATATATTTTACAAATTACTTTATTTTTAACTCAACCTATTAAACCTATTAGAGTTATCAATATACTCAATATTATCTCACAACCTCACCCCATATGTAGTAATAATGAAAGAGAGAGTGGTTCAAAATATTTATAAGGTTCTATATAAAATCCTAATCTTTCCCAAGTTGGTTAGATACTCCAAAATAGATTCTACACTATGGAAACAAGTGGATATATATGTTTAAACACCATATTTAAAATTCTCCAATAATTGTTTAGACACCCTAATTGCAATTCTCTAATGATTGGATAGACACCCCAATCACAAGCCTCCAAAAAATGGTTAGATAACCCAATCAAGATATTTTTTTCAACATGATCAACTTGTAGAAAGATCTCTTTATGACCCTGGCTTCTTCTTCACCGCTTCTGAATTAATATCCCTCCAAAAACAAATAGATCAATAGATATTTTCATGTACAAAAACTTTAAGAACTTTAGTAACATTTCTAGTCTTGAAACTATTCATAAGATCTTGAAAGATATGTAAATTCATCTTTATTCTTAAATGACCTATTTATGTAAAACATGTTTCTATACCATAGATTTCAATGTAATCTCCTTTCTTTATGCTTGAGCCTTCTTCATCCAAAACTCTTCTTGAGTTGGAAAGATTTTAATACAACTCTTCATATCATTCCCAACATACTCACATATTTCACACAAATTCATCAAGAATTTTTATGTGACTAGTTATAAATGATTCCTCGAGTATTTTTCGATCGCCATTTGTTGAAATATTTTCATGAATTTCAACTTATTAATGTGAAATAGTTTATTCTACTTTAGATTTTACATTTATTTATTCTTTGTATATTATCTTATGTATCTCTAACTAGTTTGGATAGATTTATAGAAACCATTTCTTAACATTCTTAACTTATTTGGGCTTCTCACATGTCATCTTGAATGACTTATCAATACATGAATTTCTATTGTAATCAAAGGAGACCTCTCCTAGGAGTTTAGCCATACATATCACAACTTTGTAACCTTCCATTCCATATCTTCTACAAACTTATTTTAGGAATCAAAATATATTTTTACTGGATAGATTTAGTGTAGATTTATTGATAAATATCCTTATCTTGGCATATTTCCCCACTTTTTCACTAGATCCCCCCTTGGTTCTTGCTTCATTCTTGTAAATGAAATATTATACCAACTAGAAAAAGATTTATATTTATATCTTCCACAACAATAATATAACCTTTGAAACATTGATCTTCTAGGTTGTGTCCAAATTTTTCTAGAATTGTTTTGGGGGTGTGTTTCATTAGTTTAAGCCTTATTTTTTCAAGGGAGAAGTGGTATCATTGGTGAATTCTCCCCTAAATTCAATGTGAAATATTTCTTTATAGTATTCTTGGTTCAAATCTCCTTATATTTTCTTTTATCACCTATATTGTTAGAAATTATAGATTTATCATAATATTGATTAAGTGTTAATTTTACCTGTCTATCAGGATTTCCCATCTCACCATCTTGAGATCACTTAGATTTAAATTCAAATGGATTGTAAAATTACCATCTTAATTTATTCAACTCATTTTTAACTAAGAAACACTTAGAATGTGTCTCATTCTGTTGTTCTTCCCTTGCAACCAAATTCTCTTCAAGATCACATATTATCTTCTCAAATTTATCCACTATCAACCTATTCTTATTGATTTTATTAATAAGGGATATTTTTTATTGTTATAATCATTTTTTTAAAAGCCAACTACTTATTTCCATTTTCCAGTTTTCTATTTTCTTTCTTGAGTTTTTTTTGAAGATCTACTTCCAAATAATCTTTCAGAATCCATTCAAGCTTGGTTCTTTCTTCACCATCTTCATTATTTCTTGAAGAACCTGAGCCTTTTTCAATTTTATCAAGGAAATTAACCTTATTATTTTAAGAGATACATGATGATAAATCAACTTTCTCTTATTGTATCATTAAATTTATTTTCCGATTACCGGAGTGTTTCTTTTTATTTTTATTCTTTTTCTATTTTTGAAATTTCTTATCTTCCTCATTTGATTCAGATTCACTAGTCTTCATATTTGGAAAATCATTGGTAAATTTTCTGGGGTTATCACAATTCTAACACTTTGGTGATTTTTTTCTTTTCCCCTTTCACTTTCCTTTTCAGAATCTTTGTGAAAGAAGAGAAATAATCTTGTTGAAGTAATCTCCACCTTTCTCATCTTGATAATCATTTGATTCAATATCTTATTCTTCTTTAATTTTTCCTTTTCTCATGGCATCAAAATACATTTTATATTTTAATTTCTTCTTAAAAGTTAGAGATTTCCTCATCTCATAATATATGTATATGTTGTGTAACTTGTCTATTATAAAATCCCATCTTCCCCCTAGGGACGATATTTGTGAATCAAACCAATCTTGAAAATTTATCATCTATGATTTAACAATTATGTAATCTTATATCTTCTCTATAAAACCCCATATGTTTCTCACAATCTCATTGATCCCTGTAAAATATTCATCAACAATCTCATCATCATCCATTGTTATATCTTTGAATTGGCACATGCATACTTGTATCTTGGTCTCTTTGACTTTGATATTACCTTTATAGTTATTTATAAATTTGTTCTAGATTTACTTTTTAGTATTCATAACCATGAAATTTTTGTAGAATTTCTTTTATGGAGACATAAAGATGGAATTATGAGCCTTTCCATCTAATTCTATATTCCTATTATCATCTTAGGTCATGGAAAAATCTTCAGCAATGGGTGTAAAGTCTACTATTGTAGTATCTATTACTTCCAAGCCAAGAGATAAGAGGCAGGGAAGCACCCTATTTCTTTAGATTTGACAATTATTTTCATTAAACATTAGAACAACCCTACTATTTATAGATTTTAGATTCTCCGTTTCTTATAAAATTCTATTGGATCTTTGATGTATCCTCTCTATAATACAACTTGAAGTTCTTAGGACATTCAGACTATTGAGGGAGGGGGGGGGGTGGTACGTGGACCTATTTTATGAATTACTTTCTTTTGAACCCAGGTGATTTTACTTGTAAATTTTTTAAATCATCTTAATATTATCTAATAGTCTCACCTCATGTGTAGTGGTAATGAAATTGAGACAATCATATAATATTTACATAGTTCAATATAAAATCCTACTTACTCCATTCCATGTTGGTTATAAACCCAAACATGGATTCTCGACTATATATAAAATTAGGTACAATTGGTTTGATACCCCAATTTCTATTCTCCAAGAATTGGTTATACATCATAATTGAAATTCTCTAGTGATTCGTTAAACATCCCAACCATAGGCCTCTTACAATTGTTTAAACAAAATATTCACAAGATTATTTTTTAAACTTTCCAAAAATTGTATACAAATCTATTTTCACTCATAAATTCTTCTACACCACTTTTGAATTTATCTCTTTACCTGAATAGATGGATCAATAGATCTTATCATGCACAAGACCTTCAAGAACTCAAGTAGCACTATAGGACTTGAAACTATTCACTAGATTCCGAGAGATCTAGATGGACCTATTCCTTATAAAAGCTCAATAAATGATTCTTTGTCCTTACAAGATCTCCCAGCTTCATAATAATTTTATATCCCCTCAATACAAATGTGTATCAGGTTCTTATAATTTCTACACAATACTTTATGAGTTCTCTCAAATATATCAGTATCAATGATATTATTCTTCAAATATAGTTTCCTTTTATATTCCAAAATAATAATATTGTGAATATCATTTCTCAATTATTCATGGAAATTGATTCATGTTTAACATTCCATAAATCATGGTAGCTTTTCATCCTTCTTTTATCATCAAATCTATAGGATGTTCCAATTTTAAATCACCTAAAGACTCGGACAATTATTCTCTAATGGTATTTTAATATCCATGGAATTATTTACAAATATTATGGAAATAATATTCACTTAAAACCTCATTCATTTCTGTATTTATAACTCCAGGTGATATTTAAAGATCTCAAATCATTATATTTTAATTCTCCATGAAATCTAATTACTAAAACTAATTAAATATTTCCACATGTAGATGCAGAACCTATAGTTTATAGAATGTAACTCATATCAATCTCCATTATATTTTTCTTGGATCACAATACATGATCATAAGGTATAAAACTTGAAAAACAATTCATGTGCATTATCTACTAACAAATTATTCAAATTATTCAAAATCTAGAAACACATATTTTTACCCGGCTGATGGAACTTGAAAAATTTTCTAAGTAATTGACTGACGATGAGTCAGACAACCGCTCATATGAAGTGACCATGGGGAAAGAAACTATAAGAAGTGACTAAACCATATTGATCAGTCATGACATCAGTTTTAACCATGTGGATCGACCGTATGAAGCAGTCTAGATTGATTGTGAGGATAAACCATAAGATAAAACTATTTTAGTCATGGATAGAGCACAAGAACAAACTAATAAATATAGTCAGTGGATTAACCATACTAACACACAACTAACCTTTACTTAGACAATTCAAGTCTCACTCTACCTTGATTTAATTCCTTCTTACCATTACACAGTGTATGATATTCCTCATTTCCTTTACACAGCTTCACAAATTTCCTCATTGCCTTTATGGAGGCCATTTTCAATGTATATTACCTTTCCATTGGTATCTTTGTAAATTTCCATAGCCTAAATAACTTTCTCCTTACCATTACATGGTTATGGGAATCTGCTACTACCTTTACAAAGTTCCCATGATACCTTTACAAAGCCTAATGGTTTTCATAGTACCTTTATGTAGATATGAGTTTACCTTTAAATAAGTATTAAAAATCACAAATGAATCTTACATAGCCCACTTTTTTTATATTACCTTTACATAGATCACTTATTTTTTATGTGAACTATCATAGCCAGTGAATTGATTTTATTCAAACTTTGGAAACTCAATTTTACCTTTATATAGGGAGTCATTTTAGCTCAGAAACACTCCAAACCTTCTTTGATAAATCCAAAGGCCTTCCATATCCCATCAAACAATTTTCCATATAACATGGTAGAATATAACTCAACTTATGAACTTGGATGCATTATCATGCATAAAATAAAATTCCAAATCATGAATCTATAAAAATATTCAAAACATCATCACGACATTACTTCACCAAATTCATATTGACTCATTGACAATAAATTAAATTATTAAATGGGAACTTCAGTTATTACCTTTTTTTGTTGTTTGTGTTTATATATTATCATTATTATTAGATAAATAGGTTCAAACCCACATTTTCTTTTTTATTTTTATGACATCCACAAGGTGGGGAGAACCCATACTTCACCATTATTCTAGGGTTTCCTTGCCTTCTATATTCCATGGATGATAAAAGGTATGCCTCCCTCTCATTTTATTTCTTCATATTCTCACTCCCCATATCTTATTTATTCTATGTTATTTTCTAAATAGATCCATGGAATCCATAGTTCATGGATGATGGGATTTTTTCCATGTAAAGGAAAAAAATTAAAATCTAAGCTTTTGTTAGATATCTCTAGAGGAGTATCCCACTAGTCTTCCACACTATCCTTATAGTGGTTTCACTGTCATATCAGTATCTGGTAAGAGATTATCTAATTTATACCTCTGAATATTGTTTTATCTTTATGTTATAATGATTATAATTTATTTTTAATGATTCTATAGGTTTCTTTGGGTGGTTTAATATTATAACACCATATAAAATCAAATGAACACCATTAAGGTAGGTGGTTCTGTACTCTTCTTTTTATTCAACATAATCACATGTTTTTGAGTTTTAAAGTTACTTTTATAGGTTATAAATATTTTACTAAATATTTATAATGGATTTTATGAAATTATATGTGATAATTATATATGATTTATACATGAAATGTAAGGGGATTTCCATGAAATTATTTTAATATTCTACTTTAAACTATTTTTCATTCCCCTTGTGTTTGGGGAAAATCCAAGTGTATTTATATTATGCAGTAATTTTTATTTTTTATGGTTTTATTTACTATGAATTATAAAAGGTATATATTATAATTTTATTAATTTTCTTAAAGTATAACTAGATTTTTTGAATCAAGATTAAAATATTTTATTATGATTTTACATCCATGTTGAAAAAATCCTATGTTATTACTTATGAAAACATGAAATTATGTTATATTCAATGATTAATATTGATGTTGGAAGGGTTTTTGTTTCATTTAAGTGTGTTTTAAGTTGAGAATTATGATTTTATTAAATGATATATTGAATTTTTTCCTCCCATACATCTAAAAAAATTAATAGTATGCCTTGAGTATCAATGTGATCATTCAAGGGACATGTATTATACTAGTTTTTGATTTTACTATAGATAATATTTCCTAATTGATTATTATTATATGATTAGGGAGTATGTCTTCTAACATGTCTAGTTAAGGTAAAATTGGATGTAAGTGTAGATATGATTACATTATAAACTAGAACATGGATTCCACTCCATCCAAGTACTAGATTGTCTCCTTAGAACCTAGACAATACTCCCATGATTCTTGAGATATGATTAATGTTTTTTTTGTTGAGTTTTATTCATTATTTTATTAATTCAATTTCATTTTTTAAAATTATTATTGATTTAAAAGAAAATATAGTAAAGTGTTCATTTTTAAAGTAAAGGTCTTTTCCATAAAAGGTGTTTTGTTCCTTCATCAACATATTGTAATTTAAAATGGATTTCATTAAAATTATTTTTGATCACATTTATATTTATATCTTCATGGTTATGTATTGGTATAAATTTTCTTTTAAAATAAATATAGAGTTTTATTTGTTTTCTTCACTTAACCTCTTGTAATAAATTTATTTTCATTATTTATTTTAAAAACTAACATTTTTTTGTCTAATAAAAGTAAGCATATCAAATCTGTATGTTATTCTATTGGAATTTAGTTTAACTTTGTATATTTACTGTAATGCCCCGACCCTAGTTACCCAGAGTCGATGAATTATTACATAACATTGTCATGATCACAAGAAAATCATGTCTCGAAAGACCGGTCAATTTAGTATTATTGGAAACAATATTCATACATAAGTTCAACTTTATAGCTTGAAAAGAAATAAAAAACAAATATATTCCATTAGAAACATCCAAGCCTCATATATTATGCCTGCAAGTCACTCATAACTAACTTCTTCATATCCAAGGAAAATGAAACATAAGAAAGGGGTGAGCTCAACGCTCAGTAAGGGTAAGCAATACATCAGAAGATAACATAAATATTAAGCATGGTGAATAATTTAAACCACATGCCTTTACCAATAATAAAAATGAATAATTTTATGGCAGGAATATGAGATGAGTAAACAATGCCATAATAAAACATAATCATGGGTATTCTACTAGTCGAATGACCATAAGAACCATCAATATTATTTTCATAATGAGGGAATGTATAATGCCGGAAATTCTGAAACATTTTATCAAGGCCTCGACCAAGACGTCTAAAAATGATTAAAGCCTCAGCCAAAACCATATATCAAATTGGGAAAGGCCTTGGACTATTCCACATATAGTTGTCTCATGAGACCTACCGATGCATCGTGGAGCTATAGAGGGATCCACCCATCACTTACTAAGTCCAATACATTCCTCATATGAAAAGGTTGAAATATAACATAAACATTCGTATTAAAACTAGCATAGGAAATGTTAATACTTTAACCATAAACCATAAATGGTATAAAAATAGAACATCCACATTCAAACATATCACAAAAACTTCAATACAATATGTAAGTTTTGTATCATAATAAATCAATATCAAATAAACATAAAATCCATCAAAGGATGTTGACATAGATGAAATCAAAACCTTTTTTAGAGAAATATGTCTTTATATTTTGAAATAAATTAAGATTCACATAATTATAAAGAAAACATTTATTTTAAAAATATTCATATAAGCTTGTAAGGGAAGCTTCGACGATGTTATAACGGCAGAAAATAGCCGCACCCGCCATATAAGTTAAAAAAAGACATTCTTACCTTAATTTTGTTGAAAAGGTTATAAAGTACCTTGTTTGGAAAAAGACGAAAATATTCCTTTAAAAAATATATAATGTTAAATAAGGGTTTAAATGACATTAACCCATTGTCTAGTAAATAGTAAAAATGTTTTGAAATTCATTTTAAGAAACATGGATGTGGATGATAAAAAGGTCTCAGTAGATAATTATGTATAAACAACCTCGGATAATAAAGATATTGTGAAATTAACCATTACCTTGTACTTTTCCTTGGTCAAGGGTATTTTAACCTCCTGTATAATGGTGAAATAATTTTTATTAAATTATACAAGAATAATATACATTAATATTATATCATATACGATCTTTTAATATTGCTTTGTTAATAATATCTTAGTATTATCGTCGTTTCGGGTGTTAACTGATTCGTTTTCCTTTATATGATTTGTTATGTAAGTGATGTTTGTTATAGATAGGATGTATCTAATTCATATTAAGAATGATATTAAGTCTTTAAAAATTATTTTTAATCATCTAATTAAAATTAGTCTTGAATGGATACGATGGGGAATGAATCTCATCGCGTTCGTGGAGACTGTAATCAGTTCGTATGCACAAACGACAATATCATTATTTTGATATTAAAATAATATATAATTGGATGGTATATCATATATAAAGAATAATTATAATGTTATATTTATTATTTACATCAATTACACATCATTATTATACCCATCCAAATAATAATGTATTGAATAACAATTACACCACGCCGTGGAGACGGTAAGCCGTACGTACGCACGTATGGTGACATTTCATTCAAAGGATGGATAGAATAATTAATTTTATTATAACATATTTATAATAACATAAAATTATATATAATATACTGGATTTATTATTTTATAATGGAAACAACAAAGAAAAAGTATGTGGAAGAAGAAAGGAACTTAAAAGAGGTGGTGAGATATTTACCTCTTCTTCGGGTTCTTCATTTTGATTTGATCAAAAGGGCTCCTTAGGTTGGCTTTCTGACTAAATGAGGGCATCTAGGATTAAGCGAGGACAGTTGAGAGGGTATTTGGGTAGGGTTTTCTGAGACAAATGGATTTGATTGTGTGAATTAGAGAGAAGGGAGAGTGCCCTTTTATAAGAGGGGTGAGGGGCACCTTAGGAAAAGCTAGAAATATTATTTTATAATAAAATCATTTTCGGTTTTGTAATGGCTACAAAATGGATTATTTAAAGTTTAATGTGGGTATGGGTTGAAAACCACTCAACCAATAGGTTCTAGATAGGTTTGAGTCACTATATTGACCTTATAGTTTAGATTTAACTCTTAGTTAAATAGTTTGACATTTACAATGTCTCTTTGTATTTTTAAATTATATGGTTAATAAACTTACTATATACTTCCAAGAAAACCCCAAGTGGTTAATTAATGATACAAATATCATTATATAAGTCCTTTTTCCAAACCTTAGATAATTAGGAATATAATATCAATTAATAATATAATATTTGTTTTAAAAACTCTTTTATGTGAATTTTGACACTATTTGGTATTTTGTTTTTGATAAATTCATAATAGTATTATTACTTCGAAAAAAATTCATATAACAAACCCTAACATTTCATATTAACCTAGAAAATTAGTGTAATTCATAAAAAGTCTCAAATTATATTTATTTGTATTTTTATAATATCAATTATTTTAATATTGTATTAATTAGGTAATTACTACATCAACATTGTGTCCTAAATAAATTAAATTATTTAACGTCTAAAAAAATATAAATAAAATACCATTATTTAGGAAATATTTTTATCTTTATAATGAATATTTATAGTCGAATTTATCTTATGTATAACCCAATATTAAAAATATTTTAGTTATTAAACTTTGATTTTAACTCTTTTAACTCGTCTTTAAATAAAATAATAATAAGTGTCCTAATCTAATCCAAGTGGACCAAAGCGGTTCATATTTTATTCCTAATGTTTTTTTTGGTCAAATTATACTTATCTAATAGAATTAGGACTTGTGTTAGGGTAACAACAATATCATTTTTACCCTTAATTACCCTATTTACTTTTAACCGTGGTAAATAAAAGTAAAAAGTTACTATTCACAAAAAATTATTTTCATCTTATTGGACCACATTTTACTTCTTGATATTAACCGTATCTCTCGGATGTTTGAAATTCAACTCACAGAAGTGATAAAATTATGTTTTGTGTAAATTTGTAAATACTCCTAGGAGGTGGGTAAAAGACGGTAAAAAGTTCAATAAAATATTTATATATCTAAAATTATTATTAACTAACTCCAATGAATTACATTGAAATTATATATATATTATGTATCTATTTTGACCTAAAATAAATTTAAATAAAATAAATAATTATTTAAAAAAAAATTGGTTTTAAACTATAACTATGTGTTTTTCACTATTCATCAAAAATTGAAAGTTTTCAAAAAAATACCAAAAATTTACCCTAGGATAATTTTGATATTCCGAATCAAAAAATGAAGTCCATTTTGAAAGATAAAATTTATAAAATTTTAAAAAGTGGGTATTACTATTCATAACAGCTAGTTTGATTGGTTGTGGTGTGTTAGAACTCAAAGTTGCGTACAACAGACACTATTGTATTATTTAAAGAGAAGCATACCATGGAAGCTTGGGGTGTTACATTCTCCCCTCCTTCAAATAATTTCTTCCTCAAAATGTCTGGAATAATACCTCATGAAAATACTCGAGTGGTTCTTTATCATAAGTTCCTTGGGTTCCCATGTTGCCTCTTCCATCTTATGGTTTCTCCATAGAACTTTTACCAGACGAGTCGTCCGGTTTCTCAGCACTTGTTCTCTTGTATCAAGAACCCTGACAGGATGTTCTCAATAACACATATTAGTTTCTAGTTCTAATTCCTCATAGGTGAGTACATGCGTTGGGTCAGGCATGTATTTTCTCAACAGTGATACATGGAATACATCGTGAACTTTGGATAGAATTGGCGGCATTGCCAAACGGTAAACTACGGCCCCAATTCGTTCTAGAATTTCGAAGGGTCCGATGTACCTAGGACTCAATTTACCCTTCTTACCGAAACGTATAACACCCTTTCATGGAGATACCTTCAAGAAAACATGATCTCCTACCTGAAATTCCAAATCCCTCCTTTAGTTATCGACATAGCTTCTTCTTCCTACTTTGAGCTTCTTTGATGTGGTTTTGTATTACCTTCACTTTTTCCATCATTTCCTCCACAAATTCTGGGCCTATGAGTTTTCTTTCGCCAACGTCATCCCAACAGGTTGGTGTGCGACATCTCTTTCCCTATAATGCATCATATGGTGCCATATAAATACTTTAATGGAAGCTATTGTTATAGGATAATTCTACCAGAGGTAAATATTGATCCCACATACCCTGAAAGTCAAGTGATCATGATATAAACATGTCTTCTAAGGTTTAAATAGTCTGTTAGGATTTTCCATCAGTTTGGGGGTGGTAGGAAGTTCTCAAATGAAGCTCAGTATCTAGGGATTTCTGAATACCTTTCCATAATCTTGATGTAAAATGGTGATCACGATCATAAACAATCGATAGTGGTACTCCATGAAGTCTTAGAACTTCATTAATATATAGTCTAGATAATCATTCAAGTGGTAAATCTTCTCTTATAGTAAGAAAATGTGCTAACTTTGTAAGAGGATCAACAATGACCCATATTGCATCGTTCCTTCTAGGAGTCTTTGGTAGTCCCATGACAAATTCCATCATAAAATTATCCCATTTCCACTCAGGTATGGGAAGAGGTTTCAAGACTCCTCCAGGATGTTGCCTTCCAGCTTTCACTTGTTGACAAACCATACATCTTGACACAAAATCAGCAATCTCCCTCTTCATGTTATCCCACCAAAAATGTTCCTTCAAATCTCTATACATTTTGGTGCTACCAGGGTGTATAGAGAAATTGGAACTATGAGCATCATCCAAAAATTCCCTTTTAGATTAGGTATATCAGGAACACAAAGTCTCTTCCCAAATTTCAAAATTCCATCTTCATACACAAATTCACTCAATCTCCCATCATTAACAGCTTTAATCTTTTTTTGAAACTCTTCATCATTGGTATGAGAACTCTTCACCCTTTCTAGTAAAGATGGTTTGGAAACCATTTGAAAACGTATTGATGTTTCACCTTCCATGGTGGTTCCCATATCCATTTTTACTATATCCATGTATATAGGATCCTTTTCAACTCTCATCTTGTTCAAAACTCCATGATCATTTCTTCTCAAAAAATCTTCCACCTTATTTGCCTTCCTCGGGTGGTAGTGTATCGTGCAATCATAATCCTTGAGTTGTTCAAGTCATCTCCTTTGATTCATGTTGAGTTCTTTCTATGAGAAAATATACTTCAAACTCTTGTGATCAGTATAAATCTCACATTTTTCACCATAGAGATAGTGTCTCCAAATCTTCATAGTAGAGATTACAGCTTCTAACTCAAGATCATGAGTAGGATAGTTTTTCTCATGAATTTTCAACTGTCGTGATGCATAGGAAATAACTCTATCATCTTACATAAGGACACAACCAAGTCCTTTATTTGATGCATCACTATAAATAACAAACCCATCATTCCCAGATGACAGAGTCAAGATAGGAGCATTGACTAATATTCTATTAAATTCTTCAAAACATTCTTCACACTCTTTTTTCCAAACAAATTTAACCCCTTTTCATGTAAGCTTAGTTAATGGGTTAGCCCACCGGGCAAAATTATGGACGAAACGTCGATAATAACCCGCTAAACCAATAAAACTACGTATCTCAGTTATACACGTCGGTGCTATCCATTCTTGGATTGCCTTGTTCTTAGAAGGATCAACAGAGATTCTATCTTTGGAGACAATATGGCCAAGAAAATAAATCTACTGAATCCAGAATTCACACTTTCTAAACTTCCCATATAATTCATGTCTTCTCAAAGTCTTCAGGATAATGCGCAAGTGATTTTCATGATCTTCATATCTTTTGGATTATACCAAGATATAATCAATAAATACTACTACAAAGTCATCAAGATATTACTTGAAAACTCTATTCATTATATCCATGAAGACAGAGGGTGCATTAGTCAATCCAAAAGGCATTACTGTAAACTCGTAATGCCCGTACCTGGTTTGAAATGCTGTTTTTGGAATTTCTTCCTTCTTCACATACAATTGATGATATCCAGATCGAAGGTCAATCTTTGAAAAGTATTGAGCTCCATGAAGTTGGTCGAATAAATCATCAATACGAGGTAGGGGATATTTGTTCTTTATTGTTATAGAATTGATCTCCCTGTAGTTAATGCACAACCTCATAGATCCATCTTTCTTCTTAACAAAAAGAACAGGGGCTCCCCATGGAGAAAAACTAGGGTGAATAAATCCATTATTACTCAATTCCTCTAGTTGTTTCATTAGTTCCACTAATTACACAGTGTCCATTCTATAAGGGGTCTTCGATATGGGCCTTGAACCAGGAATTAAATCAACGGAAAACTCAATTTCTCATTCTTAAGGATGTGCAGGTAAATCTTATGGAAAAACATCAACATATTCTTTCAAAATAGTTACATACTCTATTTGAACATTCCTTTCCTCTCCCATAGTTATTTCATTATATTCCTCCCCAATAATTGAATTTAGTTGAGCTACTAGTGGTGGATCTAAATAAGAATTATGTGGTGACGATTCTGCTCTAAAGATAAGGTGTTATTTATCATCATCATCAAAAATAGTAACCTCCTTCTTCTTACAATAATTTTTTGCATCATGTTCTAAAAGCCAATCCATAACGAGGATTATATCAAATTCAGTCATGATTATGATGATGAGATCAGTAGATAAAGAACATTTATATGCCCTAATTGGGATTGATTCACAAAACTTTGTTGCAATGATACTTCCCTTAAGAGTTTTGACTGAAAACTCCCTTGTTAAATCAAATTGGAAAAATATAATTTTCTTAGAAAACTGGGAAGATATGAAACAATGTGATGATCCAGAATCAAATAAAGCATTGGCCAAACTTGAGGAAACCATTAAATTACCTGCCACCACGTCTTTTAGGGATTCAACCTTAGCAGTAGTGATTGCATAAGCTTATCCTTGATCACTTGGCCTTTTCTAAGGTATGTTTCCCTAACTCGTAGGACATTCACTTGAATAATTTCCCATATCTCTGCAATTGTAGAATTGAACATTGGTAGCATCTTTCTTTCCCTTACAATCACCAGCAAGATGGCCTTTCTTTTCACATTTTTAGCATACTCCTTTTCCTTTTATATAGGAACCAGGGTGCTTCCTTCCGTAATTATCACATGGTGGAAATTCAATTCTTCCCTTCTTCCCTGTTTCCTTATTTCCTTTCCCAGATTGTTCAGTAGATCTCTTCTTCTCTTTCTTTGCTTTAAATTCATAAGACTTAGAGAATTCCTTTTCTGTCTTGATAGCACACAAGACAATATCTTCGTATGATGAGAAGGATTGTGATACTAATACTCGAAGCAGAAATGGTTTTAACCCATCAAAGAAATGGTCAATATTACTTCTTGGGTTATGTATATAATCTATTGCAGGCCTTGATAACCTTGTAAAGTTAGCTTTATACTTTGCAACATTCTCATCCTCCTTTTTCCTCAGACTCAGAAATTGTCTTTCCATATCTGCTCGATGGTCATGAGGAAAGTATTTTTCTAAGAAAATTTCTATAAACTCCCTAAATTTCATATTTGATACTTCATAATCTTCCTTTGTGTTTTGAATCAATGACCACCATTGATCAGTATCTCCAGTGAGGCGGTAAACTGCCATGAAAACTTTTTCCCTTTCGCTACTCCCCAAGGCGTGGAATATTTTCTCTAAGGAATTTATCCATTGATCAGCTACTAATGGATTTTTACTCCCATTGAATGTTGGTGGTTGTTTCCTCATGAAGAGGTCTAACATTTATCCTCTGCGATGTGGATCAGGGTGCTCCATATAGGTAAGGTTATTATTCATAACCTGTGTGAGTTGTCCCAGTATGGTGTTAAGATGATCAGCACCAGTTGTATCACCAGCTCAACTATAATTATCTTGAACAGGAGGGAAATACATACATGGAGTGAATGAATTGATATAGTGTCCATTACTTCCACTAGGCTACAT
Organism: Viscum album; assembly: GCA_963277665.1. Lineage (NCBI taxonomy): Eukaryota > Viridiplantae > Streptophyta > Magnoliopsida > Santalales > Viscaceae > Viscum > Viscum album. Next base: position 74,402,315 of record OY728140.1, read on the forward strand.
TTCTAAACAATGGCATACACTAGATTAGTTTATGAATATCAATACATAAATCCAAACTTGTAAAACACTTAACAAAAATTGAACAGTTTATGGATATAATCCATAATCATAAAAATGTTTTCTTTGAAGAAGTATATAATCATAAACCCTTCATAATGGTTTGTCAAGAAAATGATAATTATCCTAAGAATACCCCCCAGGAGTGTCATAACCAAGAGTGCAGCAAGGCCCGTTGTCATGCACCAGTTCCCATTCGAGTCTAGCTCAAAATAGTGTTTTTAGGTTTTACCCCTAGGTACATCTGTGCCAGAGCTGCCTCTACCTTCTCGTATCCATACATGGATGTATTTCTTGGAAGACTTACAAAATCTCAACAATACCAAAATTCTAGGAAGTTCTTCTATATTAATCCTCAAAGTCTATCTTACGGTAATGTGATATAATCAGAGTTTATGTAAATCTAGTTTCTATGGTTTGTACTAAACTTACTCTGATACCAACTGTAACAACCCGACCCTAGTTACCCAGAGTTGATGCATTATTACATAAAATTGGCATGATCACAAGAAAATCATGTCTCGAAAGACCGATCAGTTTAGTATTATTTGAAACAAGATTCATACATAAGTTCAACTTTACATCTTGAAAATAAATACAACACGAATATATTCCATTAGAAACATCCAAACCTCCTAGATTATGCCTAAAATACACTCATAACTAACTTCTTCATATCCTGGGAAAATGAAACATAAGAAAGGGGTAAGCTCAATGCTCAATAAGGGTAAGCAATACAGTAGAAAATAATATAAATATTAAGCATGGTGAATAATTGAAACCACATGCCTTTACCAATAATAAACATTAATACTTTTATGGAAGGAATATGAGCTGAGTAAATAATGCCATAATAAAACATAATCATGAGTATTCTACTAGTCTAATGACCACATGAACCATCAATATTATTTTCATAATGATGGAATGTATAATGCCGGACATTCTGAAACATTTTGTCAAGGCCTCGGCCAAGACGTCTAAAAATGATTAAGGCCTCGACCAAAACCATATATCAAATTGGGAAAGGCCTCGGACAATTACAAATCTAGTTGTCTCATGAGACCTATCGATGCATTGAGGAGCTATAGATGTCTCCACCCGTCACTTACTAAGTCCAATACATTCCTCATATGAAAAGGTTGAAATATAACATAAACATTTGTATTAAAACTAGCATACGAAATGTCAATACTTTAACCATAAACCATGAATGGTATAAAAATAGCACACCCATTGTCAAACATATCACAAAACCTTCAATACAATATGGAAGTTTTGTATCATAATAAATCAACTTCAAATAAACTTAAAATCCATCAAAGGATGTTGACATAGATGAAATCAAAACCTTTTTTAGAGAAATATCTCTTTCTATTTTGAAATCAAGTAAGAGTCACATAATTATAAAGAAAAAATTTAATTTGAAAATATTCTTATAAGATTTTAAGGGAATCTTCGAGGATGTTATAATGGAGAAAAATAGCCGCACCCACCGTATAAGTTAAAAAAAGACATTCTTACCTTAATTTTGTTGAAAAGGTTATAAAGTACCTTGTTTGGAAAATGAAGAAAAGATTCCTTTCAAAAACATATAAGGTTAAATAAGGGTATAAATGAATTTAACCCATTGTCTAGTAAATAGTATTTTTTTTTTGAAATTCATTTTAAGAAACATGGATGTGGATGATAAAGAGTTCCTAGTAGATAATTACGTATAAACAACCTCCGATAATAAAGAGATTGTGAAATTAACCCTTACCTTGTAATTTTCCTTGGTCTAGGGTAGTTTAACCTCCTGTATAATGGTGAAATAATTGTTATTAAGTTATAAAAGAATCATATACATTAATATGATATCATATATGATCTTTTAATATTGCTTTGTTAATAATATATTAGTATTATCATTGTTTCGGGTGTTAACTGATTCATTTTCCTTTATATGCTTTGTTACATAAGTAATGTTTTTTATAGATAGGATGTATCTTATTAATATTCAGAATTATATTAAGTCTTTAAACATTATTTTTAATCATCTAATGAAAATTAGTCTTGAATGGATACAATGGAGAATGAATCTCATCACGTTCGTGGAGACGGTAATCTATTCGTACACACGAGATACAATATCATTCTTTTGATATTAAAATAATATATAATTGGATGGTATATAATATACAAATAATAATTATAATGTTATATTTATTATTTACATCAATTACACATCATTATTATACCCATCCAAACAATAATGTATTGAATAACAATTACACCACGACGTGGAGACGGTAAGCCATACGTATGCACATATGGTGACATGTCATTCAAAGGATGGATAGAATAATGAATTTGGTTGTACCATATTTATAATAACATCAAAGTATATAGAAGATACTGAAGTTATTATTTTATAATGGAAACAACAAAGAAAAAGGACGTGGAAGAAGAAAGGAACTTGAAAGAGGAGGTGAGATATTTACCTCTTTTTCGGGTTCTTCCTTTTGATTTGATCAAAAGGGCTCCTTAGGTTGGATTTATGACTAAAGAAGGGACTCTAGGATGAATTAAGGACTGTTTAGAGGGTATTTGGGTAGGTTTTGGCCGAGCCAAATGGCTTTGAAGGTGTGAATTAGAGAGAAGGGGGAGTTCCCTTTTATAAGAGGTGTGAGGGGCACCTTAGGAAAAGCTAGAAATATTATTTTATAATAAAATCATTTTCTGTTTCTAATGGATACAAAATGGTTTATTTTATGGATAAGGTGGGTATGGGTCGAAAAACACTCAACCAATAGGTTTTGGACAGGTTTGGATCACTATATTACCCTTATCTTTTAGATTTAACTCTTAGTTAAATAGTTTGACATTTACCATGTCTCTTTGTATTTTTATATCATATGGTTAATAAACTTACTATATACTTCCAATTTAACCCCAAGTGGTTCATTAATTATACACCTATCATTATATAAGTCCTTTTTCTAAACCTTAGATATTTAGGAATAGAATATCAATTAATAATATAATATTTGTTTTAAAAACTCTTTTATGTCAAATTTGACTCTATTTGGTATTTTGTTTTTGCTACATTCATAACAGCATTATTACTTCAAAAAAAATTCATATAACTAACCCTAAAAATTCATATTAACCTATAAAATTAGTTTAATTCATAAAAAGTCTCAAATTACATTTATTTAGATATTTATAATATCAATTATTTTAATATTTCATTAATTAGGTAATTACTGCATCATCATTGTGTCATAAATAAATAAAATTATTTAATGTATAAAAAATATAAATAAAATACCGTTATGTAGGAAATATTTTTATCTTTATAATTATTATTTATAGTCTAATTTATCTTATGTATAACCCAATATTAAAAATATTTTAGTTATTAAACTTTGATTTTAACTCTTTTAACGCTTCTTTAAATAAAATAATAATAAGTGTCCTAATCTAATCCAAGTAGACCAAACAGGTTCATATTTTATTAATAAGGTTGTTTTTGGTCTAATTATACTTATCCAAGAGAATTATTAAATGTTTTTGGGTAATAATAATATCATTTTTACCCTTAATTACCCTATTTACTTTTAACCATGGTAAATAAAAGTAAAAAGTTACCATTAAACAAAAATTATTTACATCTTATTGAACCAAATTTTACTTCTTTATATTAACCATGTCTCTCAGATTTTTGAAATTCAACTCAAATAAGTGGTAAAATTAAGTTTTATGTAAATTTGCAAATACTCCTAGGAGGTGGGTAAAAGACGGTAAAAAGTTCAATAAAATTTTTATATATCTAAAATTATTATAAACTGACTCCAATTATTTACATTGAAATTACATAGGTATTATATATATATTTTGAACTAACATAAATTTAAATAAAATAAATAATTTTTTAAATAAAAATTCGGTTTTAAACTATAACTCAATGTTTTTCACTATTCATCAAAAATTGAAAGTTTTCAGAAAAATACCAAAAATTCACCTTAGGATAATTTCGATATTACGAATCCAAAAATGAAGTCCATTTTGAAAGATAAAATTTATAAAACTTCAAAAAGTGGTTATTACTATTCATAATGTCTAGTTTGATTTGTTGTGGTGTGTTAGAACTCGAAGTTGTGTACAACACACACTATTGTATTATTCAAAGAGAAGCATACCGTGGAAGCTTGGGGTGTTACATTTACACCATTGGTTTCAATGTAGATTAATGTTTTTGAACATGTTTTTTAGGTTTAGGATGAAATTTTCTATTATTTAGGAATTAACAATTGACTCGAATGTGGAGTGGTGGAGGTGGTGACATATACAGGGATGGCCGTATGGAATATAGAGTCTGATGTTTCATTCTTTTCATTTATGTTAGGCCTCATGTATTATCCACATTTACTTTATCTTTATATTATTCATTTTTATAGTTTTTCTATAAATGGAATTTTATGTTTCATTAAATATTTGGATGTTGATTCTTATTATTTATGTTATGTTTGATTTTTTTTTCTAAAAATTTATTTTTCATATATCATGTCAATTCCAATACACGAGTGTCCCATGTATGATTTATAGATCAAATTATAATTTTTAATCATTATTTTATTTAAAGTTTAAATCATTCCCATATCTATGTATGATACCATTGGCACTTGTGTCAGCCTGTGGAAATATGGAACATGTCTTGGGTCTATGACATGCCCATTTAGGTATTTAGTTCTAGTATATGGACAATTTTATTATATGAGATATGTTAAAAAAATATCACTAATTTACTTAAGTAATTGAGAAAACATTTTATGAGTCATACATGATTGAAATTATTAATGGTTTATTAGATCACACTAAACCTTTTATGCTTCGAGTACTTAATTGTTTTTAAATGAAATTCATTATTTCTGTTAAATCTATAAATAGTATAACAATCATACAAATTACACTGTAGACATGGATTTATTATCTAAAGAGTTTTTACATAATTAAATAAAGTATTAATTTAATTAATTACAATTAAAAATGTAATTAAGCATTTAATAATGCATTATTTAATTAAATAAACATACAATTATAATTTTCCAAAGGCTTTTTGAAAATTAAATAGGAATTATTATTTTAATTAAATATTTTATATTTCATTAATGAAATTGACTTTTTGTTTTATTAATATATAATATTAATTAAAAAATAATTATATCTATAATATATGATTAAATATGTAATGGAATCATCCAATAAATCATTCATTTATTATTTGGGAGAAAACTATTTGATGAGTGCAAGTAGTCATTTAATTTATCAATGTAGTTGATTGTTATACATAATCATAAAATTTATAGGTGAAATTATTGTGTTATGATTTTCCATATAAATGGATAATGAATATTTTGTTATGGCATAATACATTCTAAAAAGGAAGTATAAAGAATACTTATTACAACCAATTGCTCTCGTTGTTGTGAAGATTAAATAAAGTTCAGGATCATATTTTCCATATGTGGAGCTCACCATAGTTGTCTAAAGTTTTTTTGTAAAAACCCTTTTTAGTCATTTATTGAAAAATGTTTCAATATTTTTATTCATTCTATTCAATTTGGATCTGTATTTAGAAGTATATATATATATTTTTGTACTATATTTGTATATTTAAAGAGTCCCTAAATCCCAATAGTAGTGGTACAAAGAACCTAGTGAAAATGTGATTGTTTTTATTTTTCTAGAGTTCGAGTGATGTGTTTCACTAAATAATATGACATACTATATAATAAAAAATAGATTAAATGAAGACTAAAATGATGTGAAATAATGTGATTGTTCCATGTCACTACATTATTTAGATTATATGACTTTTCATTACTAATGATGACATTGGATGTTGGAAAAAAATTATCAAACAAAAGGAATTTTCACAACACTATGAGTGATATGAATTTTCATAACTAATGATAATATCATATATATAATTAATTAATTATCCATTGGGTAATGTATAATGATTTTCTTTCCTAAAAATGTATTTTCTTTATTAATATCAACCCAGGATATTTAATCTGTGATATTTACACAACCCATCCCTATTGGACCCCACCTCGTCCAATGAAAATACTTGATAAGTGCATCCCCAATATCACTTCCAATATATTCTTTAGTGGTGGATCCATGGTTCTAACAATGTTTATATGTTCTGAGAAGGGATATGGGAGATAAATTAAGATATTCACCACTTTTACCAATTTTATACCTTAATACATTATCCTTTTATTGTTATTAATATTGTTATAAACATTTTAGGAACTTAATATTTTATTTATTTAAAACCAATGAATTAGAAAAACACACAACTACACAAGAACAAAACATTTAATTGGTTACCCTATAATGTGGAGATGAATCCAAAGTTAATGGATAGTTCCCCACTTCAATAAAAAAATAAATAAAATAACTTTATTAATTAGAAAGTTTTAGGATAATAACTTAAACATAAGGATCTCAACCAAGTACAAATTATGAATCACTACAATAAATCCATTCAAAAAATATAATGAATATTTCAAAGTGTATACCTCTCTTAGATTTATTAAAAGAGTTGTTGTAACATCCCAGGTAAATAAAGAATAAAACATTTTCATATTTATTAATATTTACGAATTAAATATTAATTTTACTTTAAAGGGGTTTCTATGTTCGATAGCGTACCCGATACGCAACAAAGAGTTTCTTTGAAATCCTATGTTGCACACTAGTAATAAAATAATATTATTTTAAATGGTAGTTAACATGTAGCCGTTGTATTGGAGGGAAAGAATATAAATAACTAAAATATGATTATATATGTTTGTTAAATGTTTTTACATTTATCCAATAAAGGATAAAGTCTTAAAATATGAAAAGAATTCAATTTTAGGCGTATATACTTTAATTTTCACTAAAGGTCCACTTATTGCCTTTTGATGGCGAACCGTCATTAAATATAGTTTTGGTCACTCTTATAAATTCTATTATACCAAATAAAATTCTTCTTTAGAATCGGGACATCAAAATTTACTTTGTGTAAATTTTTGGTATTTTTTCGATAAAGATCATTTTTCAATGAATAGTGAAAAATGTTGTATTTTAATTCAAAACCTCTTGTTAATATAATTTATTTATATGATTATATTATCTTTTTAATTTGTTTTAAAGTGAAATTATAATATATTTTTACCATTTAATCCAATTTTGGTCATTGGAATTAATTTCACTTTGAAACTGGACTTAATCTAGTGTCAATCTTTTGATATTTATTATTTCATAAAAACACGCTATTTGTCATGACAGCGGGAATTAATTATTAAATTAATTAATGTAACTTATATGATTTGAATTTTTTAAAATAGACATCATTTTTGAATTCGGAATATCAAATATAGCTTAGGGTGAAGTTTTGGTATTTTTCTGAAAAACTTCAATTTTTGATGAATAGTGAAACCACTAAGTGGTACTTATAAAAACTGATTTTCCATTTAAATGAAAATTTACCACCTCTGTGTTTTTAATTTCAAAAATCCGACATACATGGTTGTCATTAAGAAGTAAAATGTGGTTCAATGGGATTAAAATAATTTGTTGGTGAATAGTAACTTTTATGTTTTTAATCGTGATTAGAGGTAATTAGTGTAGTTTAAGATAAAAATAATGTTTTAATAATATGAAATGACCTAGACACGTGTCCTACATTTATTGGATGTGTCATGTCTGACCAATACAATCCATGGGTCAACTTGGGGATTCCATGGAGCCACTTTGGTAGGAAAATGACATTAATAACTTTTTATTTAAAGTTAAAATAAAAATGTCACAAACATAAGTTGTTTTACTAAAACAATTTTTAAATGGGGTTATACAAGTCAGATATTTGACTATAAATATTCATTAGAAATATAAAATTATTTCCTACATCATGATAGTTTTTTTATAAATTTTAGACATTAAATAAATTAAATTAGTTATGGCACCATGATGATGCAGCGATTACCTCATTATTTAACGATTTAAATAAAATGAAACAATAATGTAAAATCTAAGACCTACACTTGTCAAAACCCTATTGGATGGGTGGATTTATAACCCTTATCACCTTATCCTATAAATTTATAATTATGGGACCTTTTTTATCCAAAAATCATTTTATAATAATGTAACCTTTATAACTTTCCAAGAGTGCCCCTCCCCTCCTCTTATAAAAGGCCCCCATCTCTACCTCCTTACCCACACATCTAAAGCCTTTGGTTCGGCCAAGCTCTGCTATTTTTGTCTCTCCACATCCCTATCTTACTCTTAGAAGCCTCACTTTGGGCAGAAGTCTTCCCAAGGAATCCTTTGATCTCAAATCTAAGAGAGTTACCCGATTTTAAGGTAATGTCTTCACTTGTGTTCTTTTGTTTTATTTTGCTTCTCCAACCCCCTAAACTCTTTTTATTAATTTCTTTTGTAACAACTAAAGTATCTTCAATATACTAGGATGTTGTGATAAGAATAATTTGAGCTAAACTTACACACACCTACATCTAATGGTTAAAGAACATACTGTTTCTATGGATGACGGATTTCTGCCTCACAAAACGATGATTGTTCAATATTCTTCTAACACCTTCAAAGGTGGCCATTAAGATGTCAATATATTTATATATGATATATAATATGTTTATGTTTTACTTAAGCCTATTTATTTTTCATTTATGGCATACCGTTATGGTTTCTATTATGGGTAAACACGATATCTTCATTTTAGGAAGTACGGACTACCGCCCCCTCAAAGTGATTTGATTCGTTAATAACATATGTGGTACGTATAAAGGATAGACTGAATGATATTATATATGATAAAATACTGGAATTATAATACAATTATGTATCATTATGTTTTAATTCCATTAAATATGAAATATAAATGGAAGTAGTGTTCATGCGTACGTACGACTTACCGTCTCCATGAACGGTGCATTTCATTTCTTACCTCTAAATGTTATGTAATACTATAAATGCATGTATATACTGGATATATATGATATATACATCATGAGTATAACTCTGGATATAATGGATACATGAACAACTTGTAGTTATAAAGAGCATATTTTTGACTCAAGTACCAATGATCGTTAAAACGACTGTTATTAACTTAAATAATTACATAGTGTTCATGACATGGTAATAAGTGATATAAAGGGAATAATGAACTTTAAAAAGGTTAGTAATAAAGTTTAAATTAACTCAAGTTTATTATTCATGACGTTAAAGAATGATCGAGTCAAGTCGGACCTGAGGTAAGGGACTTCATCTCAATCTCCTTTCATTGAGGCATATTTCGTTCTTTTATACGGTGCATAAACCCCTTTGAATTTTACTTTAATACAAAAGGAATATTTTTCTACAAAGCGTTTTACTAAATGAAAAAAAGGAATGTTTCTTTTAACATACGCGGTGACAGCGACCTTTTCCGCCGCTGCGAGTATTATTTTGTCTTTGGCTTCCTCAATAAGCTGTAATGTTTTTTTAAATGAAATAAATACCATGTATGCTTTTATGTATTTTGGTATTGAAAATGGTTTTTATAATGGATTTGTTATGTCAATATATTTAAGCGATATATTGTGATCAAAGTGTGGAAATGTTTTCGTTCCATTATATTTTTTTATGTCTTATGATTTTATAATGGTACTTGGACATTTGACGGGTGGTTACATGATAAACCATATAACGGGTGGTGCCGTGAATACCAGGACGGGTGGTTACGTTATAACCTCCAATGCATTGGGTATGGAAGTCAGCCGTATGGCTATTCCATTAAGTGATATGTGTGGAAGTCAACAGTATGGTTATTCCATTGAAGTATGTTTATGTCCCAAGTTACCTTTATATGTTATGTGATCTTTATATGGGTTTTATGGTAATCTTTTGGTTACAAAAGCGTAAGTAATGAAATTTTATTCAGTGAAGAGTTTTTACTACTCCATAAAGGTGAAAAGTTTTACTTTGATAAAGTATACATGGTTTACTTGTTGTTTTGAAAAACTAACAGTTTTCATTCATTGTGTATCCATTACTGAGCTTTATATGCTCACCCCAAGTTTTTGAAATGTTTTTCACAAGACTTAACGTGGAATAGGGTCAAGCATGAGATCAAGGGAAATTCATGATACCTAAAACATAGAACTAGACATGTTTCTTTTTAAGAGTTTTTATTTTATGGAAACTTAGTAGAAGTTTATAATTTGTAATCTTTTGAGATGTAATAGTTATGTCCTAATTCTCTAAAACTCTAAACCTAAAAAGATCCTCAATGTGAATTATTCATTTAATTCAATATTAAGTAAGGTTTAAGGTCGGGGCCTTATAGTTGGTATCTGAAGGAGGTTTAGACAACTTTAAGAGTTAGAAAATTGTTAAATTATGAATTAATTTATGGTATGATTGAAATGATATAGCATTTAAATATTACCATGTTGCTTCGCCTAAGATATTTCTGTGTTCAGAATGGTTTTCCGCAGAGGAGACAAAGTAGCTATGTTGGGACGACATCAGGAGGAATACAACCTTCCAAATTGGAAACCTGAGATGGTCGAAATCAGAACTGAACAGTTTGTTGCAGTGATGGCACAATTGACTCAGGCTATAAATGGTGGTGGTATCCATGCACGAGATCAGCCAGATCAACCGCATAGGAACATGTCAGTGGTGGAACATTTCATGAGGCAACATCCCCCATCATTCAGAGGTTCATCTGACCCCGTGCTAGCTGAAGGGTGGATTAAAGCACTGGAGAAGATTTTTGATGTCATGGGGTGTTCAGAACATCAAAAGGTTAGTCTTGCTGTTTACCGTTTTAAAGGTGAAGCTGATCAGCGGTGGTCGATGGTGAAAAATATCAGGGATAGTGATATGATTGATGATCTTCACTGGGATGAATTCAAAGGTATGTTTCTTGAGAAATATTTTCCTAAGGTGGTTCGTCTTAGGATAGAAAAACAATTTCTAGAATTGAGGCAGGAGGATGATTTAGTGGCTGCTTATGAAGCAAAGTTCACTCGACTGGCAAGGTATGCTCCAAACTTCATACTAGATCTTGATAGTAAAATAAACCGTTTTTACTCAGGGTTAAAGCCAAGGTATCAAAGGGATTTAGCTTCTCGTGAGTTCAAAAGTTATGAAAAACTTTTTCGATGTGCAGAGAAGGTGGAAATGGAGTTTTCCGATGATCCGTGATCTTTTAGAAACAATAGAATAAGAGGTCCAGTTGGCAGGAAAAAGGGGAGAATTCATCAAAGAAGCAAGGAGGTAAGAAAACCAAATATCCATCCTATGAGAAGTGTGGTAAAATTCATCCTGGAGAATGTTTATCCAAGTTTGGAAAGTGCTTTTGGTGTGGTAAGTCGGGTCATATTGCTCGTAACTGTAAGGAAGATGATCAAGAGGGTAATGAAAAGCCAGTGGTAAGATGTTTTAAGTGTAATGAAATGGGTCATTATGCAAATGAGTGTCTAATGAAGAACTCAAATGAAGGAAAGAATCCAGACTACAAGAAGAAAGGGGTGGTGAAATCCTTTTCAACTACTTCAGTAGATGTTGGGCCATCGAATGAAGTAGTATCAGGTACAATGTTTGTTTGTTCAGATTATGCCAATGTGTTGTTTAATTCAGGGTCTACACATTCTTTCATATCTACGAAGTTTTCTAGTAAATTGGAAATTCCATATCAAGATATGAATTCCGAACTTATGGTAAAAACACCTAGAGGGAACGTTGAGACAAAAAGGAATTATAAGAACCTTCCTATCCTTATGTGCGGAAAGAATCTACCAGCAAACCTTATTGTTTTGCCTCTTGTAGAGTTTGATGTTATTTTGGGCATGGATTGGAATTCTGCTTATCATGCTAAGATTGACTGTAGAGCTAAAATGGTTTCTTTTCAGAAAGATTTTCAGTTTGTGTACAAGAATGAACCCTTTATTTTGATAACATATCAGGAAGTTGAGAAATTAGTAAAAGATGGAAATGAATGTTACCTTGCACATATTGTTGAAAATAAAGTAACTGTTCATATTAATGATGTGCCAGTGGTAAATGAGTATCTTGATGTTTTTCCTGATGAGTTGCCTGGTATTATTCATGATCGGGAAGTTGAATTTACTGTTGACTTAGTTCCTTATTCTAAGGCAATTTCAAAACCCCCTTATCAAATGGCTCAAGTTGAACTTTTAGAGTTAAAAAAAAATTGCAGGAGTTATTAGATAAAGGTTTCATTCGACCTAGCACATCACCATGGGGTGCTCCTATCTTGTTTGTTAAAAAGAAAGATGGCTCAATGAGACTTTGCATTGATTATAGAGACTTAAATAAAATTAATGTTAAGAACAACTATCCTTTGCCTCATATCGATGATTTGTTTGATCAGCTCCAGGGAGCTCAGTATTTTTCGAAGATTGACTTGAGGTCGGGGGTACCATCAGTTGAAAGTAAAAGAAGCAGATGTTCTGAAGACTGCGTTCTGTACTAGATATGGCCATTGTGAATTTGTAGTTATGCCTTTTGGGTTAACCAATGCACCTGCTATATTCATGGACCTTATGAATATAATTTTCCATGAGTTCTTGGATAAGTTTGTGGTTGTTTTCATAGATGATACTTTGGTGTTTTCTAAAATTAAAGAGGAGCATGAAAGTCATTTAAGGGTTATCTTGAAAACCTTAAAAGAAAAGAAACTATATGCAAAATTTAGCAAGTGTGAGTTTTGGTTACAAAAAATTTCTTTCCTTGGTCACATTGTTTCAAAATATGGCATAAGTGTTGATCCTGCTAAAACAAAAGTTGTCGAAGAATTGCCAATACCCACAAATGTAACATAGATCCATAGTTTTCTTGGTTTAAAAGGTTACTACGGAAGGTTTGTTGAAATTTTTTCATGGTTATCTAGTCCAATGAATAAGCTTACTCGGAAGGCTGTTAAGTTTATCTGGACAAAATAATGTGATGATTGTTTTCAGGAATTGAAAAGAATATTGGTGAATGCTCCATTTTTGGAACTTCCTTCCAGGAATGGTGAGTTTTTTATATACAGTGATTCTTTATTGAAAGGACTTGGTTGGATCCTAATGCAGAATGATCAGGTAATTTCTTATGCTTCACGATAGTTGACAACTCATGAGGTAAATTATTCTACACATGACTTGGAATTAGCTGCTGTTGTTTTTGCTCTAAAAATTTGGAGGCATCATTTTTATGGAGTAAAGCGTGAAATATATACTGATCACAAAAGTTTAAAGTATATATTCACTTAGAAAAATTGAAAATGAGACAGAGGAGATGGCTGGAATTAATTAAGGATTATGATTGTACAATTCACTACCATCTGGGAAAAGAAAATAAAGTGGTTGATGCTTTGAGTTGAAAAAGTAATGCTTCATTAACCATGCTATGTTTGGAATGAGATCCTTTGGTTTTTGATTTGATGAACTTTGGAATAGAAGTTGTTGGTGCATGAAGTTATTCTGTTTTGTTTCATGTATAAGTGAGATCATCCCTATCATACATGAATTAAGCAAGCGCAGAGGGAAGATAGTGGGTTGCAGAAAAAGGTAGAGCTGGTTCAGAAGGGTAAGTTGCTTGAATTTCAAATTGATAATGGTAGTGTTTTGAGGTTTGGGAAGAGATTATGTGTGCCTGGTGATTCACAGTTGAAGAATGATTTGTTATGTGAGGCTCATAGTTCCCCGTTTTCAGTTCATCCTAGCAGTACTAAGATGTACAGAGATCTGTAGGAGTATTACTGGTGGGATGGAATGAAAAGAGATATTGCTGATTTTACTGTAAAGTGTTTGACATGTCAGCAGGTTAAAGCAGAGCGGCAGTTAACGAAAGGGATGCTTCAGCCTTTACCAGTGCCAGAGTGGAAATAGGAAAATATATCCATGGACTTTGTTGTGGGATTACCGAGGACATCTTGAGGTAATAATGAAATCTGGGTTATTGTTTACCGATTGACTAAATCTTCTCATTCTTTTCCTATTCGAGATACTTTGTCTCTAGATCAACTTGATCGGTTGTATCTTAAAGAGATAGTCAGGTTGCATGGAGTTCCCCTCTCCATTGTATCTGATCGTGATCCCAGGTTTACTTCTAATTTTTGGAAAGGCCTTCAGAAGATGTTGGGTACTGAATTAAATTTTTGTACATCTTTTCATCCTCAATCAGATGGGCAGTCAGAACGAACAATTCATACTTTGGAGGATATGCTATGTGCTTGTTCGATGGATTATCAAGGAAGTTGGGACCAACATCTTTCTTTGTTTGAATTGTCATATAATAACAGTTTTCATTCCAGTATACAGATGGCTCCGTTTGAAGCATTATATGGGAAGCGGTGTCGAACTATGACTTTTTGGGATGAAGTGGGTGAAAGGAAGCTGATGGGACCAGAATTGGTAGAAGAGATGGCGGAGAAAGTTCAGTTGATTCAGAAACACATGATAATAGCTCAGAGCAAACAGAAAAGTTATGCGGATAACCGGAGGAAGGATCTATCTTTCGAGGTAGGTGATCATGTTTTTCTCATAGTTTCACCATGGAAAAGTGTGATGCGATTTGGTAAGAAAGGAAAGCTGAGTCCAAGGTTCATTGGACCATATTAAATTTTGGAGAAAGTTGGATCAGTTGCTTACCGAGTGGCTTTACCTCCGAGTTTATCTCAGGTACACAATGTTTTTCATGCTTCGATGTTGAGAAAGTATATGCCAGATTCATCTCATGTTTTGAGCCCAGAGGTAGTTCAGTTGGAAGAGAATCTCTCTTATGAAGAACAACCAGTCCAGATTTTTGACCGAAGAGAGCAAGTGTTGCGAAATAAGGTAATTCACCAGGTAAAGGTTTTGTGGAAAAACCATATGGTTGAAGAGGCAACGTGGGAATCTGAAAATGCTATGAGGGATAAATACCCCAACTTATTTTGATAAGTGAATAAAATTGTGAGGACGTAATTCCCAGAAGGGGGGAAGGATGTATCATCCCAGGTAAATAAAGAATAAAACATTTTCATATTTATTAATATTTACGAATTAGATATTAATTTTACTTTAAAGGGGTTTCTATGTTTGATAGCGTACCCGATACGCAACAAAGAGTTTCTTTGAAATCTTACGTTGCACACTAGTAATAAAATAATATTATTTTAAATGGTAGTTAACACGTAGCTGTTGTATTGGTGGGAATGAATATAAATAACTAAAATATGATTATATATGTTTGTTAAATGTTTTTACATTTATCCAATAAAGTATAAAGGCTTAAAATACGAAAAGAATTCAATTTTAGGCATATATACTCTAATTTTCACTAAAGGTCCACTTATCACCTTTTGATGGAGAACCGTCATTAAATATAGTTTTGGTCACTCTTATAAATTCTATTGGACCAAATAAAATTCTTCTTTAGAATCGGGACATCAAAATTTACTTTGTGTAAATTTTTGGTATTTTTCCGATAAAGATCATTTTTTAATGAATAGTGAAAAATGTTGTATTTTAATTCAAAACCTCTTTTTAATATAATTTATTTATATGATTATATTATCTTTTGAATTGGTTTTAAAGTGAAATTAGAATATATTTTTACCATTTAATACAATTTTGGTCATTGGAATTAATTTCACTTTGAAATTGGACTTAAACTAGTGTCAATCTTTTGATATATATTGTTTCATAAAAACACGCTATTTGTCATGACAGTGGGAATTAATTATTAAATTAATTAATGTAACTTATATGATTTTAATTTTAGAAAATAGACATAATTTTTGAATTCGGAATATCAAATATATCTTAGGGTGAAGTTTTGGTATTTTTCTGAAAAACTTCAATTTTTGATGAATAGTGAAACCACTAAGTGGTACTTATAAAAACTGATTTTCTGTTTAAATGAAATTTTACCACCTCTGTGTTTTGAATTTCAAAAATCCGACATACATGGTTGTCATTAAGAAGTAAAATGCGGTTCAATGGGTTTAAAATAATTTTTTGGTGAATAGTAACTTTTATGTTTTTAATCGCGATTAGAGGTAATTAGTGTATTTTAAGGTAAAAATAATGTTTTAATAATATGAAATGACCTATACACATGTCCTACCATTATTGTATGGGTCATGGCCGACCAATACAATCCATGGGTAAACTTGGGGACCCCATGGAGCCACTTTGGTAGGAAAATGACATTAATAACTTTTTATTTAAAGTTAAAATAAAAATGTCACAAACATGAGTTGTTTTACTAAAACAATTTTTAAATGGGGTTATACAAGTCAGATATTTGACTATAAATATTCATTAGAAATCTAAAAAGATTTCCTAAGTCATTATAGTTTTTTTATATTTTTTAGACATTAAATAAATTAAATTATTTATGGCACCATGATGATGCAGCGATTACCACATTATTTAACGATTTAAATAAAATGAAACGATAATGTAAAATATAAGACCTACATTTGTCAAAAACCTATTGTATGGGTGTATTTCGAACCCTTATCACCCTAGCTGCTAAATTTATAATTTTGGGACCTTTTTTATCCAAAAATCATTTTATAATAAAGTAACCTTTTCTAACATTCCAAGAGTGCCCCTCCTCTCCTTTTATAAAAGGCCCCCACCTATACATCCTTACACACACCTATCAAGCCTTTGGTTCGGCCACGCTCTAAACTTTTTGTCTCTACACATCCCTATATTACTACTTGAAGCCTCACTTTGGGCAGAAGTCTTCCCAAGTAAGCCTTTGAGCTCAAATCTAAGAGAGTTACCCGATTTTAAGGTAATGTCTTCACTTGTGTTCTTTTATTTTATTTTTGCTTCTCCAACCCCTAAACTCTTTTTATTTATTTCTTTTGTAACAACTATATTATATTCAATATACTAGTATGTTGTTATAATAATCATTCGAGCTACACTTACACACACCTACATCTAATGGTTAAAGAACATACTGTTTCTGTGGATGACGAATTTCTGCCTCACGAAACGATGATTGTTCAATATTCTTCTAACACATTCAAAGGTGGACATTAAGATGTAACTATATTTATATATGATATATAATATGTTTATGTTTTACTTAAGCCTATGTATTTTTCATTTATGGCATACCTTTATGGTTTCCATTATGGGTAAACGTGATATCTTCATTTTAGGAAGTGCGGACTTCCGCACCCTCAAAGTGATTTGATTCGTTAATACCATATGTGGTACGTATTAAAGATAGATTTAATGATATTATATATGATAATATACTGGAATTATAATACTATTATGTATCATTATGTTTTAATTCCATTAAATATGAAATATAAATGGAAGTAGCGTTCATGCGTACGTACGGCTTACCGTCTCCATGAACAGTGCATTTCATTTCTTACCTCTAAATGTTATGTAATATTATAAATGCATGTATATACTGTATATATATGATATATACATCACGAGTATAACTCTGGATATAATGGATACATGAACAACTTGTAATTATAAAGAGCATATTTTTGACTCAAGTATCGATGATCGTTAAAACGACCGTTATTAACTTAAATAATTATATAGTGTTCATGACATGGTAATAAGTGATATAAAAGGAATAATGAACTTGAAAAATATTCTTAAGCAAGTAGAAATTAACTGAAGTTTATTATTCAGGACATTAAAGAACGATCGAGTCAAGTCGGACCCGAGGTAAGGGACTTCATCTCAATCTCCTTTCATTGAGGCATATTTCGTTCTTTTATATGGTGTATAAACCCCTTTTAATTTTACTTTAATACAAAAGGAATCTTTTTCTACAAAGCGTTTTACTAAATTAAAAAAAGGAATGTTTCTTTTAACGTACGCGGTGACAACAAACTTTTCCGCCGCCGCGAGTATTATTTGGTCTTTGTCTTCCTCAATAAGCCGTAATGTTTTTTTAAATGAAATAAATACCATGTACTCTTTTATGTATTTTGGTATTGAAAATTGTTTTTATAATGGATTTGTTATGTCAATATATTTAAGCGATATATTTTGATCAAAGTGTGGAAATGTTTTCTTTCCATTATATTTGTTTTATGTCTTATGATTTTATAATGGTACTTGGACATTTGACAGGTGGTTACGTGATAAACCATATGACGGGTGGTTTCGTGAATACCAGGACGGGTGGTTACGTTATAACCTCCGATGCATTGGGTATGGAAGTCGGCCGTATGGCTATTCCATTAAGTGATATGTGTGGAAGTCGACCGTATGGTTATTCCATTGAAGTATGTTTATGTCCCAAGTTACCTTTATATGTTATGTGTTTTTTATATGGGTTTTATGGTAATCTTTTGGTTACAAAAGGGTAAGTAATGAACTTTTATTCAGTGAATAGTTTTTACTACTTCATAAAGGTGAAAAGTATTACTTTGATAAAGTATACATGGTTTACTTGTTGTTTTGAAAAACTAACAGTTTTCATTCATTGTGTATCCCTTACTGAGATTTATATGCTCACCCCAAGTTTTTGAAATGTTTTTCATAGGACTTAACGTGGAATAGGGTCAAGGATGGGATCAAGGTAAAGTCATGCTACTTAAAACATGGAACTAGACATGTTTATTTTTAAGCGTTTTTATTTTATGGAAACTTAGTAGAAGTTTCTACTTTGTAATCTTTTGAGATGTAATAGTTATGTCCTAATTCTCTAAAACTCTAAACGTGAAAAGATCCTCAATTTGAATTATTCATTTAATTCAATATTAAGTAAGGTTTAAGGTCGGGGCCTTATAGTTGTATAAAATTTTCTTAAAAAATAATGTATTTTTCTAGTGGATATCCTTAATAGAGAGATTAATTGATGATTTTAAAAATTAAATGGAAAATATTTTTAATAATGGATAAAAGAAAAATTAGAGTTGTATAATTCAACTTATTAAAGTTTAGATATTAGTACTTTGGAAGTTGAATTAATCATAGTGGAAAGTGAAGAATTAATGAATGGAAGTATAATTTGATAAGTAAAAATGGATAGTGGAAACATAAAATAACAAAGGTATTCAAGATAAATATCACATAATCCCCTATAATTTCAACTAAATTGAAAGATAAAGTACACAAATTCTGAGCCCAAAATTTCTTCATTAATTACCTTAAATGGTATATTCAAATCTTATCCATGTATTTGGTATACCCCATTAGTAAGAATGTATAATGACAAATCTATAATGATACTGAGATAAAATTAATCACTAATGCCTTAAAATGGATGGTGCAAAATGGGTAGAGTTAAAAATACTATTATATGATATTAATGTAAATCATAAGAATCAAAATATAAAAAATTAATATTTAATGAAGAAAAAGTGTCCAAATGAAGCTTAGTAAATTAAGTTCTGTTTTATTTGAAGAGATTAATTAAAATATGTGTATGATCACTTGAGAATTATAATTCAATACTTGTATGATTAGTTATTTTGATAAAATCCTATTATAACTCTATATAAATGTTTCAATCTAATTGTTAGAGGTATTTATGTAAAGTCTCTAAAGAATTAAGAGTTATAAGTCTTCTAGTTTGACCAAAATATTTGGGATTTATCTTAATATATTTCTTGAACACTCTAATTTTCATTTTTATGAAAATTGTTTTTTGGGGCTACAATGATGTGGTTTTCCATGTGCCAATTAAATTTGGTTCAAATCCATGTGTTTAAATATTTAGTTGAAAAACAATAGATTCCCAATTAACTGAAGTATGGAAATTGATACTTCAATGTAGTGAGATTTAATAATGATAATTTCAGAGTTTCAATGTAATAAAACCTGATTCATATAAAGAATTTTAATTTAGATATATTCCCCCATAATCAATTTTTTTTGAAAAAAAATTCATAATTTTTTTAGTATAGTATGAATGTGTTTTATGATAAAAATATAATGTATTTAGAGGAATCCATTCGAAATATAACTCAATAATCCTCCCCATCTTGATGATCATAATACATGGTATGTTTATGAACATATGATCACATCAAATACATAATTCAAGATATCTATAAATTATAGATGAATATTTGAAAATTATTAAATTAAAATTCTATAATGTTCAAATAAATATAGTCAAAAGTGTAATGTTAGGAACTTTCACGTTTATCTAGTAAGTTTGTAGCCAAATTTATCAATTTTTTATCTTTTAATTACTCCCTCATAACTAGACTTACTATTTTAAAGTTATCATTTTCTTAATAATCTGAAAATATTATAAAAAAATTTGATTGAAAAAAATAATATAAAATACCACATGGTTATAGAAAAAGAGTTATCATAGATTTTGAGTCAATCCTTGAATAATATATCATTTTTTTGTATAAATTTTCAATATTCAATTAGATATTTTATTTCATCCTATAACACCTATATAATTTTTTAAATCTTGTATTATAATATAGGAAAAACAATTTGAGGGAGGGTCCTTATTTTAAGTATCCTTGTTTGAGGAGGAAATTTATAGTTTAAACATATGAATATAATTTCCATTATAAATTTAAGTGTTAAATAATTTATCACTACTTAATTTCATGAATTTTCAAATTTTTATTACAAAATGGGGCTTAAAGATGATTTTAGAGACGTTTTTTAGAATTTAAAGAATTGAAGGAAAAATCAAGACAAAAATGAATTTCATTACAAATGGATTATATTGAGAGTAAGAAGGTGGAAGTTCATAGATAATATTATAGTGTAAGAGAAAAATATTACACCATAAACCTTATGTAGGAATAAGAAATTGGAATTCAAGAAGAGAATTATAGTATGATAATCTAGTATGAATGGATAGTGGAGTGAAACATAAATCACCAGGATAAATTATTCCATAATGGTTAGGGAATAATGGATAGATATGTAGGGGTATAATTAAGGCATTAAACTGTAGTGTGATGGTTGGGCTAATGAAAATCAAGAGGAGGACCACATTTAATTATAACATAATATATTTTTAAATATGGAGTGATATTTTTAATTCAAAAAGATATAAAGATATAAAAATCATATCATGGATAAAATATTTAGAGATTACATCATGATTTTTGGTAGATACATGGATTGAATCATAATATTTACAATACTCTATAATTCTATATTGGCTGAATTTTTTTAAATAGATATTGTTGTTTCTTAGAGAAAATATCACTCAATAAAAGGAGGATTTTAGCTCTATATTAAGGAAGGATAAATCTCCTTGGTTTTCTTTAGTAATGATTTATTCGGACATATTCTATGATGTACATGAATAAATTATTTAGTTATTACGAAATTATAGAGGGGTAAATTTATTATGTTGAGATTTATAATGAAGGGTGATTGAATGATTGGATCATGTTATTTTTTTGGTGATTCCTTCTGGGTTTAGGTATTCACTTAATCTTTAAAATATATTATTCTTTCATTATTCTTGATTATTGTTTATTGATTTAAGAATTAAATTTTAATGTACGAACTTATTGTTGAATTTTTTATTGATTAAGGAATATGTTAAAGTATAATTTATTTAAATATGGTTTTGGATCACCAAATTATTAAAAGAATCAAAGTACTTGATCATAAGAAAAAAATTAATTTAATAGTTAGATAATTACATGACCAATATTTGTTCAATCCAATTCCAATAAAAATTATATAATTAATTAATAATAACACAATCTCAATAATCTCATGATCCTTGATTTAAAATTTTAAGTATTTTTTATTATTATTAAAGTTCATCCCATTAGTTTTAGTTTTTGTTAAGTCTCAATCATTCTTATCATAAGCCTTAATTTTTATGTAAAATTTTTATTCTTGGGATCATTTAACTATGTGGGTTCAAATTTGGAATAAACATATACTATGATTTTATAATTATTGATTAAGAAGAGTATAATATAAATTTAAAATTTTATTCTTGTAAGGAATTAAAAAAAACTTGTGGGTGATCAATGTTTTTGTTTATATTTTAAGGGACCAATAAGATTATAAGAAGTTTTGGTTTGATATATTAGGATATTTTTTTCTTCATACCATTTCTATTTTTTAATTTTCTTTATTTATGTTATGAATGGTGTTTTTATGATATTATTTTTAGGTTATAAATCATTAATGCATGAGTATTAAACTCGATAAAAGGTTTTTGAATCAGGAAAGAATCTTTTTGAGTATAGTCCCATGATTTATAATAACTCGAGGAATAAAAATAAGAAAGATAACATGATTAGAGTTGATCAAATTAAATAAGTGGAACAATATATATATGGGATATAGCTAAGGTAATGTACTTTTATGGGGTGCAATTTACCATCATGTTTAGGGATGAAACTAAGAATTTTTCTCAATAGATTTTTGTGAATAACTTTTATATAAAGTTGATGATCATTCAAATGATATCAAACTCAATTAAATTCACCAGGATAGAATATGATGATCCAAAACATACACATGTAAAGTTTTATTAAACTTTGTGATAAATATCAATTAAATGGTGTTTTTGATGATGTAATAAGGCTATGATTATTCATTTTTTCATTGAGGTATAAATCCAAATAATAGATTCAAATATTTAAAACTCATTCCATCACAACATGTGATATCATTAAAAAAATTATTAATAAGATTCTTTACACTTTTTGAAAATAAAATCTCCACTTGGAAATTAAAATTTTGAACAATCCAGAATAAAGTCACTTTATACAGCATAAGAAACATGTAAATAATTTATAAGAATATATGAATAATATTTGTGGTCAATCATTAAAACATTTTTATAATGGTTTGTCTTAAAGTAATAGGTCGGTTGTTGACATTTCTCCTAGAGGATCATTGATGAAGAAGTTACCTAGTAAATATTATAAATTATTGGATGACATGACTAACCATATTTTTCAATGGAAAGAAGAAAATAATGGAATTAAGGACCACATACACAATTTGGAAGAGTGGATATAACCACCAACACTGTGGATATAAGTTATAGCCATGGTTTTCTGACTGATGTAAAATACCACCATCAGTATTGTCTTGTACCAACGGTTTTGGAAAGCCATTCTTATATATGTAATAACTGAAGATTTTGGACCCCCTAAATTAATACTATCTTCAATAGCATGTGTCATATAAAACACCGAAATAATTCAATATCCAACTTAAATGAACTCAAAAATATTAAAATTAAACGAATAATCTAATAATAAGTAGATTAAAAGATAATAATCAATTAAAGTAATTATATTTTATTATTTTATTTGATTTATATTTTAAAAATGATTCCTTTTGAAGAAATTTTCTTGTATATCTCCAACTGGTTTGGATAAAATTTCAAAAAAACTTTCTTAAAATCCTCAACTTATTTGTACTTCTCCCATGTATTATTGAATGAATTATCAATACATGAATTCTTATTGTAATAATTAGATACATCTCCAGGGAATTTAGTCAGGCATATCTCAACTTTGTGACCTCCCAGTCCACATCTGCCAAAATATCACTATAGTAATCAAAATCTATTTTGATTGGATAGATTTAATACAAATTTATTCATTGCTCTCTTTATTTTAACATCTTTCCTCACTTAATCATTAGAGTTACCCCTTGGTTCTTTCTTCATTCTTAGAAATTACATATTATACCAACAAGAAAATGATTTATGCCTATATCTTCTAAAACACCAATAGAAACTTCGAATCTTTTATCTTCTAGGTTACCTCCAGATTAATCTAGAATTTTTGGGGTGTATTTCATTAGTTTGATCCTTCTTTTTACTGGGGAGCAGTAGTATCCTTGGAGTTTTCTTCACTAAATTTGATGCAGAATATTTCATCATAGTATTATTGGTTCACGCCTCCTCATATTTTATTTTAGAATCTTTACTGATAAAAATTATACATTTGTCTCAATATTGATTAAGTGTACAATTTACATGCCTTTCATGATTTCAACTCACACCATATTTAGAGAACTCACCTTCAACTTAAAATAACCCATTAAAATATCCACTCAATTTATTCAACCCATTTTGTACTAAGATAAAAATGAATTGTGTCTCATCAAGTTTGTATTACCATGTAGATAAATTCTCTTCAATATCACATAACATCTTCTCAAATTCACCCACTTTCAATTTATTCTTATTGATTTTATTAACCAAGTCTATTTCTTTTGTTTATACTCATTATTTTTATTAGATAACTTCTTATTTTCCTTTTATAACATTCTTTTTTGTTTCTTGAGTTTTGTATTATTATCAAGATCTACTTCCAAATTATCTTTTAGTATCTATTCTATCACATTCATTATTTCCTTAAGAATCAATGAATTTTTTAACTTTAAAAATAAAATTAACCTTATAATATGAAGAGATACTAGTTGATGAATCTATTTTATCATGTTTTATCATCAAATTTATTTTCCTGCTGTTGGATTGTATAATTCTCTTCTTATCATTTTTCTATTTTTGACATTTCTCATCTTCATTATCAAATTTAGATTCATCAACATTCATATTTTGATAATAATAAGTAAATGGTATAAGGTTATCACAATTCCAAAACTTTGGTGATTGTTTTCTTTTTTCCCTTACACTTTCATTTTATGAATATTTTTTAAAGAGGAGAAACAATCTTATTGAAGTCTTCTTCACCATCAACATATTTAGAATCACTTGATTCAATATTTTTTTATTTTTTTATTTTTCCTTTTCTCATGGCCTCAAAAACCATTTTATATTTTTCTATCTTCTTAAAAGCTGGATATTTTCTTATCTCATATGCTATGTGTATATTGTCTAACTCATCTGGTATCAAATACTATTTTTCCTATAGGGAATATATTTTTTAATCCAACCAATCTAGAAAATTTTTCATCAATATTTTAACAATGATGGAATCTTCTAGCTTATCTCTAAAACCCCATATATTTATCAAAATCTCATTGACCCTTGTAAAATAGTCATCAACGGTCTGATCATAATCCATCATTATATCATTGAATTGAATAATAAATACTTGTATCTTGGGCTCTTTGACTTTGATATTACCTTTATATATATTTCTCAATTTGTTCTAGATTTATTTGGAATCCTTTAGAACCATGACCTTTATGTACAATTTCTCTAATAGAGACATAAAAATGGAATTTTGAGCCTTTCCATCCAACTCTATATTCTTATTATCATCTTAGGTTATAGAAACATCTTCAATAATGGGTGTCAAGTCAACTTTTGAAATATATATCGCTTCTAGGATAAGATATAAGAGGTATGGAATCATTATACTCCTTAATCTATGATAACTATTTTGATTAAACATTTGAACATCTCTATTATTTACAAAGTTAAGATTCTATATTTCTTAGAAAATTTTATTGGATCATTGAGGTAACATCACTAAAATTCCACTTGAAGTGAATGGGTCAGTTGGACAATTTAGGGTGGGGTGAATCAATGAACCAAATTTATGAATTCTTTTCTTTTTAACTCAACCTATTGAATCTGATAAAGTTTTAAATCAACTCAATATCACCTCATAGACTCACCTCACATGTAGTGGTAATAAAATAGAGATAAGTACATGTTATTTAAATGGTTCAGTATCAAATCATACTTACTCCATTCGATGTTGGTTAGACACCCCAACATGGTTCTACACCATATATGAAATTGGATACAGCTAGTTAGATACCCTAATTACAATTCTCAAATAATTGGATATACATCCCAGTTACAATTATCTCGTGATTTCTTAGACACCAAACCGCATGCCTATAAAAATTGGTTAGTCATACTAGCCACAAGTTTTTTTTCAACTTGATACCCTTATAGAAATATCTCTTTGTACTCCTAAATTATTCTATTCTACTTGTGAATTGATCACCCACCACAAATAGATGGATCAGAAGATCTTCTCATGTACAACAACTTCATGAACTTTAAAAGAACATTTTTTCTTGAAACTCTTCACCAGATTTTGATAGATACAAATGTTTCTCTTCATACTAAAAGATCGAGTAGAAATTATTTTTCCTCAAAATATCTCTCATCTTTATAATAATTTTTATCTCCTCAATATAGATGTGTATTGGGTCATTAGAATCCTCACATAGTACTTTATAAGTTATCTGAAAGATCTCAATATCAATGATATTATTATATACTTATAGTTTACTTTTATATTCACAAATAATAATATCATAAATATAATTTCTTAGTTATTCTTTGAAATTGTTTCATGTTTAGTATTCCATAAATCTTGGTAGCCCCTCCTCCTTCTTTGATAATAAAATATCCTGTCTATTCTAATTTTAAATCACCTGAAGACTTGTACAATTATTCTCAAATGGTATTTTAATAACCATGAACTTATTTAAAAAACTAATGGAAATAATCTCCACTTAAATACTTTTTAATTAAAGGATTTATAACTTTATTAAATATTTAAATATAACAACTCATCTTATTTTTATTCTCCAGGAAATCTACTTCCTAAAAATAATTTGATATTTCCATATATAGATGAAGTACATATAGTTTATAGATGGAAATCATATGAATATCCATTAGATCTTTCTTGGATAAAAATCCATGATCTAGAGGTATAAACATTGAAAAATATCTCATGTGCATCATCTGATTACAATTTTTCAGATTATTCAAAACATAGAAATGCATATTTTCACCTAGCTGATCGAACTTGAAAAATTTCCTAAGTAATTTACTAATAATGATACATAAAACTAGTCATATTAAGTGACTATAGATAAAGGAACAATGAGAATCAGCTAAACTATATTGATCGAGCACACTATCAGGATCAACAATGTGGATCGACCCCATAAAGCAGTTCAAAATAACTGTGAGGATAAACCTTAAGATAAAACTATTATGGTCAGTAGATATTTCACAATAAAAAACTCATACATACATTTATTTGATAGATTTTAAGAACATATTTCAAAAATTTAATTATAGAATCTAAGTCTCACTCTACCTTAATACAACTCCTCCTTACATTTACATAGAGCCTGATATTCCTCATTACCTTTATACAACTTCAAAATTTTCCTCATTACATTTATGTAAGTCGGTTACAATCTAGATTACCTTTACATAGGTATCTTAGTACATTTTATAGCTTAAATAACTTGATCATTACCTTTACGTAGCTATGGGAATCTACTAATACCTTTAAAAAGAGCCCATGATACCTTTATGCAGCCTACTGGTTTTCAAAGTACCTTTATATAGGTGAGAGTTTACCTTTAAAAAAGTATTTAATATCATATATGACCCTTACATAACCCACTTATTTTTTATCTTACCTTTATTTAGTTCACTAAATTTCTATGTGAGCTAATGAAATCAGTAAATTACCCTTGTTCAACCTTTTTAAACTTAATGTTACCTTTATATAGTGACTCATTCAAACTTAAAAACACTCTAGAACTTCTTTATTAAATCCAAAGGCCTTCCATATACCATCTACCACTTTTTATAAAAATTGTATCATCTCACTCAAAATATGGAATTTTATGAAATATCATGCATGAAATCCAATTGAAAATAATAAATCTATAATAATCCTCTAAGAATCATCATTGAATTGCTGTACCAAATTCATATTGACTCATTGAGAATAAATGAAATTATTAAATGGTAACTTCAATTGTTACCTTATTACTATTTTTTGTTTAAATATTATGATTATTATTAGATAAAGAGGGTGAAATCATCCTTTTAATCTTATTTGGATGACATCTTCATGGAGGGGAGAACCCATCCTCTACCATTATTCTAAGGTTTTCTTGTCTTCTATCTTCCATGATTGATCAATGTTATATACCCCTTTCAATTTTCTCTTCCTCTTATCACTCTCCATATCTTATTTATTCTATGTTATTTTCTGAAAATATCCACGGAATATAGGTTTCATGGATGATGGGATTTTTTTCCATGTAAAGAAAAAACAACAATTACTAGGATTTTGTTGGATATCGCCAGATGACCCTCACACTAGTATTACGTTCTCTATTTAGAGTGTTTTCACTATCATCTAATTATCTAGTAAGGGATTAATTAAAAATTATGATTGATGTAAACAAAAATATATGAAATTATTCATTTTTAAAGTAAAGGTTTTTCCTATAAAACGTGTTTTGTTCCTTTATCTACTTTTTGTAATTTAAAATGGATTTCATTAAAATTAATTTTGATCACCTTTATATTTGGATATTCAAGTTTTTTATTAGAATAACTTTTATTTGAAAATAAATATTGTGTTTTTTTTATCACTCACCCTTATGTAATAAAGTTATTTTCATTATATATTTTAAAAACAAACATTTTTTTTTGTCTACTAAAAGGAAGCATATAAGATCTTTAAGGTTTTTTATTAGTATTTATGATCACTCCCTATATGTACACCAGTATTGTACATGTGGATTACTATTTTTGATCTCGTTTTAAAGGTTATAGATGAAATTTTCTATTCTTTATGATTGGGCCATTAGATCGAGCATAGAGTAGTGGAGGTGGGGACATACAGGGATGGATTTATGGCACATGGAGTTTGACGTGTCTTTCTTCTCATTTATGTTGGGCCTCATTTATCAGCAAAATTTACTTTACCTTTATATTAGTCATTTTTATATTTTATCTATAAATTGTCTTTTATGTTGAATTGCATATTTGGATGTTGATTATTATTGTTTATGTTATATTTGAATAGTGTTTTTTTTAAATTTATTTATCATATATCATGTCAATTACAATATATGAGCACTCCATGTATGATTTATAGATGAAATTATTTGTTTAATAATTATTTTATTTAAATGGTAAATATTTATCATCTTTATGTCTTATACCCTTGGAACTTGTGTCAGCCTAGTGGAATAGGGAATATTTCTTAGGTCTGTGACATGATGATTCAGGTATTTAGTTAGAGTAACCAGACCAGTTCATTATATGAGATGTGTTAAACCATATCACCAATTTACTTAAGGAACCCATAAAACATTTTTTGATTTATACATTATTTAAATTATTAATGGTTGATTAGATCACACTAAACCTTTTATGGTTGAGTACTTAATTTTTTTAAATGAAATTCATAATTGATAATTAAAAATATAAATAGTATAATAGAACTAAAAATTACATTGAATAAATAGATTGATTATCTAAAGGCTTTAAAAATAATTAAATGAATCATTCATTTAATTAATTATATTTAAAAAGTTAATTAAACATTCAATAATGAATTATTTAATTAAATAAACATCCAATTCTAATTTTTGAAAAGATTTTGAAAATTATATAGGCATTATTATTTCAATTAAATATTTTATATTTCATTAATGACACTAAGTTTTTGTTTTATTAATATATGATATTAATTAAAACATAATTATATGTATAATATATGATTATATATGTAATCGATTCAACTAATAAATAATTAATTTATTAGTTGGGAGAAAGCTATTGGATGAGTGTAAGTAGTCATTTAATCAATCAAATTAGTTTATTGTTATACATACTCATAATAGTTATAGGTGAAATTATTATGATATGATTTTTTCATATAAAGTGAGAATGAATATTTGATCATGGAATAAAACATGCTAAAATGTAACTATAGAGAAGACTTATTACAACCAATTAATCTCCTTTTTTATGATGGTTGGGCTGATGAAAATCAATAAGACCACATTAAATTACGACATAATATATTTTTCATTATATTGTAATATTTATGATTTAAAAGGATATAAAGATATAATAATATCATGAATAAAATATTTAGTGATTGCATCATAATTTTTGGAAGATACATGTATTGAAACATAATATTTATAATATGATATAATTTTATATTGGCTAAAAACATTTTAAATAGATGTTATTTCTTCGAGAAAGGATAGATTAGTGGAAGGATAATTTGATCTATACATCACGGAAGTATGAATATCTCTGGTTTTCTTTAGTTAGGATTGATTGGGACTTCTCATATAATGAATATGAATTAATTATTTAGTTCTTATGAAATTATAGAGGGGTAAACTTATTTTCCTTAGATTTCTTATAAAGGGTTATTTAATAATGTAATTATTTTATTTTTATTTGTGATTCTTGTTGGGTTTAGGTATTCACTTATTCATTAAAATATGTTATTCATTCACTATTCATGATTATTGTTTATTGATTGAAGAATTAAATTTAAATGTATAAACTAGTTTCTTTAATTATTTATTAATCAAGGAATAAGTTTAAGTATACAACGTTTTAACGTGGTTTTGGATCACCTAATTATTAAAGGAATCCAAGTATCTAATCATAAGAAAAAATTACTTTAATAGTTTGAGAATTCTATGACCCAATATTTTTTTTCAATCCAATTCCAATAAAAACGAGACCATTCATTAAGAATAAAAAATTCCCATTATCTCATGATACTTGATTTATAATTATTATTATGATTTTATTATTAGAGTTCATTCAATCAGTTTTAGTTTTTGTTAAATCTCAATCATTATCATCATATGACTTATGTTTCATGTAGAAGTTTTATTCTTGGGATGATTTAACTCCATGGGTTTAAATTTGGATAGACCACATGCTATGATTTCGTACTTAGTGATTAAGAAGAGTATAATATAAATTACAAATTTGATTCCTACAAGAATTAAAGACACATTGTGGGTGATCAAAGTATTTGGATTCATTTTTAGGTACAATTGAATTATAAGAAGTTTATATTTGATATATTAAGATAATTATTTCCTCATACCATTTGTATTTTTACTTTTTATTATTTATGTTGTCCTTAGTTTGTTTATGATATAATTTTTAGGTTAGAAATCATTAATGCATTAGTATTCATTTCAAGGGAAATATTTTTGAGTATGGTCCCATAATTCATAATAACTTGAGGAATAAAAAGAAGGAATAGAACATGAATGACGTTGATTAAATTCAATGAGGGGAATAATAAATATATGGGACACAACTAAGGAAACATATGTTGATGGGTTATAATTTTCCTTTACGTTTTTGGATAAAAATAAGAATTTTACTCCACCAATTTCTATGAAAACATTTTGATGAAGTTTATGATAATTAAAATGATATCAAACTCAATTAAATTCACCAGTCTAGCATGTGATGATCCAAACACACACATGGGAAGTTTTATTAAACTTTTTGATGCATCTAAATTCAATAGTGTTTTTTATGACACAATAAGGATATGATTATTCATGTTCAAATTTAGGGATAGAACTAAATAATGGATTAAAATATTTCAAATACATTCCATCACAATATGGTATGACATGAGAATAAATTTGTTAATAATATTATTTCCCCCTTTGGAAACTATGAATCTCTACATGGAAATTTAAAATTTGAAAAATATGAAATAGAGTCATTATATACAACATGAGAGACATTTAAAAAATTTATAATAACATATTCACATCATGGATAAGATATGTGTTCAATCATTTAAACATTTTTATAATGGTTTTTTCTCAAAGTAATAGGTCAGCTGTTTTTAATAAATTATACATTTGGTATCTTAAACATAGTTTTTATCACTTTTATAAAATTAATATAATAAAATGGGTTTAAAATTTTAAATCATTAGGTCCAAATATTTAAATAAGGACCAATTTATTTTCAATCATAAAGTATAAATTACTTTGGTAAAAACTAGTTACCTTGGTAAGAATCAAAAGGGTTAAAAAGGGTTTAACTGAGAGGGAAAGCCAGAAAAATGTTTAAAAAATGTTTGGGAATTGGTGGTTGAGTAATTCCTCTACCATATCCCTTAACCTATACATTATTTACAAATTTTTGATCTACTTTAATTGAGATTGATTTCCCATTATTCAAAAGTTCTTGGTGTTTACAAAAAATCCATCCCCTTTCACTTATAAAAGGGGCACTCCTCTGCTCACTTCCCCTCACACAAAAACCTACTTAGTTCATCCAAAAATATTAATATACCTATCTTAAAAATTATGATACACCTTTAATAGGTTTTTTTATTCTCAACATACCATTTCTCAAAGGGTTAACCTCCTTTTCAAAGGAGATAATCCAAGAAGTGATGTATAAGTTCGTAATTGCTCATTTCTCACTCTTATTTCTTGGTCTGAACTTATTATTAATTAAATTCAATTATACCATATTAAAATGATAAAATATGTATCATTATTATACTGGTATATTATTATTATTATGTTAAAAATATTAACCAAATTTTCCTTTGCCTTTAAGAAAAATGAAAACCTGAATTGTACGTACATACAGACAGCCACCTCCATGAAGAAACATGTTTTGTTTTCATTAACTTCCTTATGAGGATTTTAATAATAAGGAATTTAATATATAAATTTTATATTTATGAAATTTTTTTTATTCTAAAATGATAAACCATATTACTCCTTTTCCCCATTCCATGGAAAATGAAATCATCATATATGTTTACGTATGAACTACCTTCTCTATGGAATGATCAATTTCTAGTTTTACTTTCTACCCCAAATTACATGGATGGTAATAATAATGATTTTAATGGGTAATTATTATTTTTATAAAATTATTAATGTCCTGTAAAGAAAAATTGGACAACCTATTAATAAGATGAGTAATAAATAACTATGGTAAATTCAAACGTCTAAAATAGAGTACTAAGAAAAAAATATTGATTTCTTCTTATTATGTAATAACTTAGTATAATTTTATTTTATTCTTGTAATTATTTATAATTATGATATATTACACTAATAAACACTAAAAAATTATATTATTCTTCTGTTAAAATAATATTACTACTAGAACACTACATAATCATCTATTAATTATGGTATGTTCTTTTTAGAATTAGTTTAACCACCTATTTGAAAAATGCTATAAATTTATAACATGTATGATTGTGGGAATTTAATTTTGGGAGATATATGATATAAATAAGTAATTAATGATTTATTTTTGTTATATAATGGTAATATAAAAAGTTAACTCATTATTTAAGAAAACACCCTTCGTTTAATAAGAATCAACGAAACATGCTCATCGCCAAATTCATATTTAAGTATCACAACCAAAAATACCATAGAATGAAACTAAAAAATTATAAATAATTATAAAACATCAATTATAGTTACTTTTATGATTTTTTAATGATTAAATTTTGAATAAAAATAAATAACAACACTACTATTATGAAACTAGTTCAAAAAGATCAAGATTACCTACATCAGATATCAAAAATAAATAATAAATAACTAATATAAATGTGAATAATAATAATAAATGAGGTTTATAAATGATTATAGATAGGAAAATGTTTCTGAAATTGGTAATTAAAATAGTTTTTTTATAAAGGAGGTTATAGTTAATTGCGACTAAGAATGAATTAAGGTAAGGGTTTTATTGGTCGCAAATCTTATTCGTTGAGACAAAATACTTTTTGTGCACCATGTTTTACTTGTATAGTGTATTTACGACCCACAGATGTATTATTATCATATTGGTTTTTTTATTTCATTATATATAATATTCCAAATAATATTCCCTTCTAAAAATTTCCATTTGTTCAATTGCTACCCCAAAAGTACAGATTTTTCAAAACTTAGTTTTCATTTATTGATTTATGATTGTTCTCTTAAATTTGTTTAAAATAAGTAGGTTAAATTATATAATTTATTGTATTATTTGGTATTCTATAATTTCTTTGGATTTATATTTCTGACACATAAATCCTTATCGAATATTTTTTACCTTATGGAGTATGTTCCTCATAAGGGATATTGGTAGATCAAATATCCTCTCTTTAAGTTATGAAGTTTTATCTTGAACTTTGTTCTCAAATGCTTGGGTTTTGAAGACCTAATATTATATGATATGTTTTTTTTATAATCCTATTTAGTTAAATAATGTTTTAATATAAATAATTTTGTATTACTCTTTTTATAATACGGGGTTTTAAAAAAATAATTTCAAACTATTAAAATGGTTCATTTTATATTCAAATGTTTTTTATTCAACTCTAAATTTACTATAAAAATAATTATTCTATTTTTCAAGGAAAAATTATTAGAGATTATATTTAAAAGTAAAAGTTTTCTAAATATTTCACTTTACTTTTTTAAAATTTATCTTCTAAATTGACATGTAAGTTTGTAATTTGCATCAATATTAAAAATGTTTTCTAAAAGATATGTTGAGATTTCACCTCCATTTAAATTTTCATATCTGAAAGGATTTATGATCACAAGATTTATTTTACATTATTTATTCTCTAATAAATATATATATTTATAATTTGGGGGATAGAACTCATGGTATCAAACAATTTTATTCTTTATCACTTCTTGTGTGATTTCATTCAAAGCATTATTTTACAAAGATATTTTTCATCTTTATCAACATCCTTTTAAATTAACTTTATTACAACGGGGATATATTCTTTTGAAACCATCCAACTTCTTTATCTGGATGACTTATGTAATGTTCTTTTCTATCAAAGGTATGATCCATCACTACCTTTGTCTTTCCTAACCATCCACCATGAATAATAATAACTGTTTATATAATTCCCTTTCTTTGTAAAAACTCTATATTTACTTAATTTTATTAAAGGGTGTTCAAATAGATGTCATATATATATATTTATTTTGGAAATTATTGAACTAACCATATACCCTTTATGAATATGGTGTAAATTCCATATGTTTTATATTTATGAAAGGGTATTTACCTAGAAAGTTATTGAATATCTTTGGATACCCTTTTATTTTCCATGGTTTTATCATATTGATGAATTCACTATGTATTTCCATTTGAAAACAATATGAAACCAATTTTATTCCATGGGTTCTTTTTCATGTGATGAGTGGAATCCATTTTATTTCTATGGATTCCTTATAATGTGTTGAATGAAAACCAATTCATTTCCATGGGTTCTTTTTAATATTATGAACAATTGATTTCTTATGGCACTTGTAAGTATGGGTGAATGATTGGTGGGGTTCTATATCACCCTAAAATTCATTTATTAAGGATTTATATCTCATGAGATAAGTATTTGTCACTAAAATCTAGTTTCTCTTAAGAATGGGAACTGATGGCGTGGCTTATGAAATTAATTTTTCCCCATAATAATGTTTGTTCCATATTTGAAAGATGTTCTATAGTTTTATTCTTTTTATAATGATTATGTTATGTTATCATGGATCATGTTTATTTAATCATGTTTCCACACTCTTTTTTTCATGTATTATGTTAATTAAATACTTATACCATGATTTATTATCCATGATTTATTGGGTATAAGTTTCTTATATATCCTGATTATACCCATATTCTCATGTTATGATCACTTATGATATTTGATTACCAACACTTATTTTTACCCTTACTGAGCATCTGAGATCAACCATTTCTTATGTTTCCATTTCCCCAAGTTATGAATATTGGAAAAGTATGAAAGGTATAGTTTAGTATCTTATGTGGATAATTTTTGGGATATGTTGAAGACTCATTATTGATTAAGTAGTTTTGTATATAAGGGTAAAATTTTCAATTAAGAAAAATAACATGGGTTTTTAGTTAATGTTTTATCCTTATTCTCTAAAAATATAAACCTAAAAGGTATTGGAAATGTACTATAATAAAATAATTACTTTAAGTTATGTGGATGAGATGGTCACATATGTGAGTCTCTATAGTTGGTATCAGAGTAGAGTTTAGATAACCTTTGAGATTAGGATTTTATCTATTGAGGAGGATTTAGGAGTTATAACTTTTATTAAAGTTTTATAAGTAATGGGTTATCATAATTTACAAGGGTATAGGTAACCCTTTTGGTTTGTTCAGGTAATATTGAATAATTTGGGGATTAGGAAAAAATAATTTAATAAAAACCCAAGGGATAAGTCTAAGGGATAAGTATAAGTATAGGATGACATCCTGGAGTTTTATTAAAGTATATATTTTGTGGTTTGTCTATAAATCACATCTCTGTCTGTATACTGGAAAGTGGATGAAATTGTGGTACAAATTCACCTAGGTGTAATCACCCTAAAAATGATTGTTTAGAATTTGCATGGTATTCTCTCTAGTAAACAATTAGTTTGATTAATATTATACACCTTGATAGACACTCATAGGGGATATACTTTTTTCAATAAAATTTTATTTATAAACTATTATAAAGTATTTATTTCCTAATAACTTTAAGGGATTAGGTTAAGATATATAAAAGAACACAACTAAAATTAACCTAGATAGAACCAATAGAGTTAGTGTATGAACCAATCATGACATAGTTAAAATTAAATTATCATAGATTTAAATTAATGTGTCATTTGAGAAAACATATTAGGTTTGATCTTTAATATTCATATGATCATTTACTTTGATTTTATTGGACATTATCATAATCATGTTGGTTTTAGTATTTGGTTTAAACATGATCAATAAATGAAGTTGAGAAAGGAAAGTATTCATAAACCATTAAGTCTTATAACTAAATAAAAGGGCATACCTAAATGGTTGAAAATTTTAGTATATGCTTATTATGATAGAAAAAGGATACTTTCTGTATCTTACCTAAGGTAGCGAGGTTGATATATTAATAGAAATTAAATCTTGATACTCTTAGATATTTTAATTTTTGATTGATATTTATTGATGATATTATGGTATATTCTAAGAGTTATGAGTATTATGTGAAATTTATAAGGGTTTTTATTAAGTAGTCCTATTTTAATGGTTTGGAAACAAATATTAAATGGTTTCAATAAACTTTAAAAATTATTTTATGATAAAGCTATATTTTTGGGGATAACTAATGGAGAACACATGTTTGAGGTATATATAACCATTAGGTTTAATATATTCTTGATGTTGAGGTAATAAAGGGTTAATTTATTTTGATAAAAGTGAGTTAAATAACATTTATAACCTTGGAATTAATTAATTATTTAATGAAAAATTTATCCATGATACTTTTGGTGAAGTTTTTCTCATTTTTTGGATCATGATATATCTACTAGTGTATTAATTTATGAACTAGTGGTTAAGATAAGAGTTAAATTTTTAAGTAATATATGATTTACCTAAG
This sequence comes from Viscum album, assembly GCA_963277665.1. Lineage (NCBI taxonomy): Eukaryota > Viridiplantae > Streptophyta > Magnoliopsida > Santalales > Viscaceae > Viscum > Viscum album. The sequence continues at coordinate 74,439,573 of OY728140.1, forward strand.
GTTTAATGACTTTGAGATTCAAATATTTTTGGGAAAGATATAAAATAGATAATATATGATTAGGGCATATATATATGGGGGTACATGATTGTATGAATGATTAAAGTATTTTTAGGAAATATAATTAACTTGGTATTGACTAAGGGAGTAAGGTGGATTTCATAATAGAAGTCATATCATGGATGATGGATATGTTAATATTACCCTCACTTACTTTCATTAGTGAGTAATAATTAAAATTTTAAGGATGAAATTTATTTAATTGGGGTATAATTTAATGACCTAAGATTTTAGACCCTTTAAATTAATACTATAATCAATAGCTTGTGTCACACACAAAACCAAACTAACAAAACATCTAACTAAAACGGACCATGAAAATTTAAAATTACATGAATAATGTATTCATTAGTGGATAAAAATATAAAAATCTATTAAAATATTATATATTATTTTTTTTGATTAATATTTTAAAAAGGATTCCTTTCAAAGAACCATTTAAAAAAGTTGGTAATTTTATTTTACCTTAACAAATTAAATTAATCATTGTTAAAAGTTTATTATAATAGTTAATATTTATATTTATAAACTAATATATCAATATTAAATTATTTATACATCTATATGAAATATATTAAAAACACTTGAAGTTTAAAAAGGTTATTTTTTAATAAAACAAAATTCATTATATATTATATTTTCATTTAAAAGAAAATTTATAAATTTTAGTATTTTAATTTAAAAAATATATTTATTTTTGGATTAAACATTTTAATATTATCTTATTTTGAAATTTTTTATTTTTTATAAAAATATTGATTTTTAGTTTAATAGTGAAAAATAATGTTTTTATAAATAACATGACTTTTATAACATTATTAGTATATAAGTATGAATTTTAAGTTCATGAAACCATTTTATAAGACTAATTATTTATTTTATAAGTGAATTTATAATTTTAATTTTTTTAATTTACAAACCAAAATTTGACATTTTATAACCAAAATTATATTTTTTGATAAATGGTTTTTAATACATTATACATTTAGTATTTAAAAACTATTTTTTATCACTTTTAAAATTTTATATATTAATATTTATTTCAAATTTTTAATAATTAGGTTCAAATTATGTAATAAGAACCAATTTATTTTCAAGCATAAAGGATAAATTACTTTGATAAAACTAGTTACCTCGGTAAAAATCAAAATGGGTAAAAAGAATTTAACTAAGAGGGGAAGAACACAAAAATGTTTAAAACACATGTTGGGATGATTTTTTTAGTACATTATCAACCTTATCCCTTTTAAAATCCTTTATTTTCTAATTTTGATCTAATTTACTTAAGAGTGACTTCCCATTATTAATATTGTTTTGGATATTTACAAAAAAGTCATCCCTTTTCACTAATACAAGGGACACTACTCTCCTCAATTATCTCACAAAAAAAACCAATTTATTTCCGACCACAATCTTAAAAAAACACTCATTTACATTAATATACACCTTCAATAGGTTTTTTCCTCCTCAAAAGACCATCCTTCAAAGGGTTAACCCCCTTTACAAAGGGGAAAAACCAAGAAGTGGGGTATAAATTTCTAACCACTCCTTTCTATTCCCATTTCTTTTGTGTTCAGTTATTCTTACTAAAATTATATTACATCATATTAAAAAAATTAATTAAGTATAATTATTATCCTAGTCCTTTATGTCATTATGTTATAATATTTAACCACTTTCCCTTTTTCTATTAAGATAAACGAAATGTGAATTGTGCATATTTGCGGACTACTACCTCCATGAAGAAAAGTGTTTCATTTTCCTTGATTGCCTTACAAGTAAGGTAATAATAGGAAATTTAATATATAATTATGATATTTATTAAATATTTCAGATTCTGAAATGATAAATTATATTACTCATTTTCCCCATTCTATGTAAAATGAAATAATCATCTATGCGTACGTGTAGAATGCCACCTCCATGGAACGATTAATTCACGTTTTTCTTTTCATTACTAACTTAAAAGGATGATCATGAGAATGGGTTTAATGGATAAATATTATTTTTATGAAATTATTAAGGTTATTTATAATTAAATTGTAATTCATATTAATAATATGATCAATAAAAAACTATGGTAAATTCAACTATCCAAAAGAGCTTTCTAAGAGAAAAAATGATTTCTTCTTATTATATAATAACTTTGTATAGGTTATATTCTTCTTATAATTATTTAAAATTATAATATATCATAATAATAAAAAATAAATAATATCATTAATCTTATTTTATAATTATATTACAATGAAATCACTTCATAATCATCCATTAATTATGACATGTTCTTGTTTGGGTCGGTTTAACAACCTATTTGAACAATGCTATAAATTTATGTCATGGATGAATATGGGAATTTAATTTTAATTAATATATCATATAAATAATTAAATGATTTTTTTTATTTAATTGTAATATAAAAATTTAACTCACTATTTAAGAAAACACCCTTCATTCACTAAGAATCATCGAAACATGCTCATCACTGAATTCATCTTTAATGATCGTAACCAAAAATATAATAGAATGAAATTATAACATTATAAATAATTATAAAAAAATCAAATACCTTTTATGATATGTTAATTACAAAATTTGGGGGAATAATAAATAACAACAAAACTATTATGAAAGTAGTTCAAAAAGATCAAGAATACTGACACCTACTACCAAAAATATATAATAACTAACTAAATTACATGTAGATAATAATTATAAATGATATTTATAAAGTTATATAGATATGAAAAATTTTCTTAAATGGTTTATTAATATCATTACTTTTTTTATATAGGATGTTAGAGTGCATTGTGATTAAGCAATAATTATGGTAAGGGTTTTCTTGGTGTCAATTCAGATTCTTTTAGACCTAATATATTCTATGCCCCATATTTTATTTATATGGTGTATTTAATAAAAATAGATGTATTTTTATTATATTTTTTTTATTTCATGGTATATATGATTCCAAATCATATTATCTTCTTCAAATGTCTATTGATTCAATTGTTACCCCAATACTAAGGATTTTTGGTAACTAAGCTTTCATTCCTCGAGTTTTGATCATTCTCTTGAACTTATTTCATATAATTTGGGTATATTATAACCTCTATTATATTATGTGTTATTCTATAATTTCTTATATGTATTTACAATCCTATTAGATAAATCTTTATTGAATATTTCTTACCTTATGGTGTATGTTTCCCTTAAGGGATATTGATAGCTCAAATTTCCTCTCTTTGTGTTATAAATTTTTATCTTGATCAATGTTCTTCCATGATTTGGTTCTCCCACCATAATATTATATTATATGGTATTTTATAATAATCTTTATAAAATGAATATTTAATAAAAATAAGGTTTTATTACTCTTTTTACAATGTGGGTTTTCAATAAAGATAATCTCATTGTTTTAAAAATATTACATTATTAATCAAATGTTTTATCTTTGTCTCCGAATTTCCAAAAGAAAAATTTATTTCATTTTAAAGGATCAATTAATGTATATTATTTTTAAAATTATATGTTTTCAAAATCTTTCAATTAACCTTTTCAAAAGTTACTTTTAAAAGTGACATGTATGTTTTTATTTTACGTTAATGTTGAAAATGTTTTCTAGAAGATATTTTAAGTTTTCACCTCCATTTCCCTTTTCATATTAAAAAGGATTTATACTCATGGGATTTATGTTACATGATTTATTTTATAATAAATATATATTTATAATTTTGTGTATTTTTTTAATATTATTAAACAATTCAATTCTTGATCCCCTTTTGCGTGATATCTTTCTGAGAATTCTTTTGCAAGGATGTTTTTCATCTATGTTAACATCCTTCCAAGTTTCCTTTATTATAATAGGGATATGTTCTTTTGAAACCATCCACATTTTTTCTCTATATAGCTTATATAAGGTTTTTTATATCAAATATATGGTCCATCACTGCCTTTTTCTTTCCTAACCATCCACTACGAATAGGCATACCTTTTCTTCTAATGCATTTTATTTTTGAACACTCTATATTTCATTACTTTGATTTAACGATGTTAAACTATATTCTGTACATCAATTTATTAGGGAAATTATTGACTTAAATATATACCCTTTCTCTATACGGTGTAAATACCAAATTCTTTATCTTGACAAAAGGGTACTAACCTATAAAGATGTTGAATATCTTTGGATTAACATTTATTTTCCATGGGTTTATAATGTTGATGAATTCATTATATGACTTTATTTTAAAAGTATATGATACCCATTTTCTTTAATGGGTTATGTTTTATGTGATTAATGAAACCAATTTCCTTCCATGGTTTATTCATGACATATTGAGTGAAACCCATTTCATTTTCACTGTTTCTTTTTGATATGATGAATAATTAATTTTTTATGGAACATGTAATTATAGATTAATGAATAGTGGGGTATTATATCTCCATCCAATTCATTAGTTAAGGATTTATATCTCAAGTGATAAGTATTCATGAGTAAATTTTAGTTTCTCTTAAGTGTGGGAACTAATAGCGTGGATCATGAAAGTAATGTTTCCCTATACTAATAGTTATTCCATATTTGAAATATATTCTATAGTTTTATGATTTTTCCCATGACTATGTTATTCTCTCATATATCATGTTTATTGGATAATGTTTCCATAAACTTTATATTCATGTATTCTTTAAAGACAATCCATATTCTATTATTTATTATCTATGATTGTTGTGTATAAGTTTCTTATGTATCATTATTATACTCATATTCTCATATTATTATCACTTATTATATTTTATTGTTAATTATTATGTTTAAACTTACTAATAATCAAATATCACCCCTTTATTATGTTTTAATTTCCCCATGTTATGAAGATAAAAAAATTATGAAATTTAAAGAATAGTTTATTATGTGTAGAATTTATGGGAGATGTTGAAGACTCATCATGGATTAAGTAGTTTTATATATAAGGGGAAAAATTTTAATTGATACAAAGATCATGGGTTTTATTGGTTAATGTTTTTTCAATTATATAAAACTCTAAACCTTAAAGTTCATGGTAATGTTCCATAATGAAATAATTTCTTTAATTTGTGTAAAGGATAAGGTCACATCTACGACTTTCTATAATAGATATATTTAGCCATATTTCTCTAAACAAGTATATAGATATATAATTCCATATTTCTATTAAACCATGGGTATAAATAATATATTTCCATAAAAATATCAACAATATAATTTAATTTAGACCATTTCTCAATTTTTGAGTGTCATCATTTTTCATGGGACATGCTAATATTATTTATATCATTCCAATTTTATTAGATGTCTCCAAAGAGACTAAATAATATAATATTCATTCAAAAAATTTACAACATAACATTTATTTTATAGTTTATATATATATAATAAAAAAATTAGTAAGTAGGAAACTGATAGCATAGAGTCATAATAGTGAAAATAAGTTATAAATATAGTGGTGTACTATCTTGATCTAAACCATAATCATCATGGTCACCACTATACTCATCACTAAAAGTATGATCATAATAAACATCATATTGACATCCGTTATCTCTAACAACATATTCTCCAGGATAACCTCTTGGAAAGTCATTACCACGATCATCATCACCAAGAACATAATTTTTATCACTTATAACATTATAAAATAATTAATTATTCATCATAAAAGTATAAAAAACCATTAAAATATCTATATAAAGTGAAGAATACAGAGACCTAATGGATTTCATGAACCACTTATTGATCTTTATATTTATTTGACACATTTATACTAAAAATTTCTTTTCCTCCATTAGTTATACAATGGCCACATACAAATTTCTTTTAGTATTAGAAGTGGTGTTTGAATTTATTGAAGAAGACTAATACCTATACAATTTTATAGTCTTTCAAGTTATATAGTGGATTTCCCTCTGCTCTTCATTGAACACCTGGTAAAAATTTTCATTTGGTTTGAAGTTGACTTCTTCCTTTTAACTAATAGCTTATAGAACGTACTATTAAAAAAATAAATGAGTTATTACTTTAATAAATTAATATTAAAAACATAAAGGGTTATAATTTTTCTTATAATATTATCTTTAATCTTAACATTAATTATTATTCCATATTTCATTTTTTTTCTTGAGAAAAACAAATTTTCTCAAGGTACATGGACATCAATATTCAGTTCCACCCTTTTCAAATAATTACAAGAATGAATAAAATAAAAAATATTCTTATTATATTAATGAAATAAATATTGGAATTAAAATGGTAATCATGTATATTTTTTTTAATAAATATCATTCATTGATCTTATAACACTCTTGCTATAATAAAATCAATGTCATTATCCAAGTTCAATAATATCTCATAAATATATATATAAAATAATAACTCAATTAGGATTTTAGAAAATATGGTTTTATTTATTATTGAAAATTAAAATACTAAAAAAATCTAATCAAACTTAAGTTTTACTAAAAAAATACTTTGTTTTTTTATTTTATACAATATAATTCTATCACAATGTATGCAAATAATTTATGTAACTCTTATTTTTAATAATCTATGAATAATATTGTAAAAATTTCAATAAATAATATAAAAATTATAGAAAAAGTAATAATTAAAAATTATAAGTTTACGCAAAAAATAAATAATAATGTTATAATTCTAATAATAGTCAAGATAATTTAATTAATTATATTAATAATATTTATTTCTAATGAGAAAAATAAATTTATACAATACCTTAAACTCAATACTCTTCCAGCAAGAAATCATCTCATAGTAATATTTAATCAAATAATTAGTTAGGGTAGGTATACCCTTTAACTCAATGTCAAGTCTAGTGGTCTATCCAATATATAAGTCATGCTTATATTCTCTCCACAGTTCTCTTTATTACATTAATCATCCAACTCTTTCATATTTACCATTAGAAAAATTTAATAAAAGTGGAAAACCAATTATTAATTTAGATAATATAATAATAATGTGTATTTTAATGCAAAAAATATACATAACCATATATTTACCCATGAATTATCCTTTATTTGATCACTAATGTGTCTCTAGGATATTTTTTGAGTGGGAGTGATGTCACTGTATTTTTAATGGGTTCCCATAAAGCTTATACATTACATATAATATTTCCCAATCATTTTATTATCTTTATTTTACTCAACCATAACTTATATATAGTGGTTCTATGCATCACTCATGTGAGTATGATTATATCATTTTGTAGTAGAACCATTTTTAAAAGACAAAATAAAAATCAAAATTTAAGACACATAACAATTTAAATGAAACTATTATTACTAAATTTAATAGAATTTTAAAAATATACATGATGTAGGTTGATCAATTGTATTTGAAGGATCGGTAGGCTATAAAGGATCAATATGCTCTAAAGTATTTGTCTGATTTAAAGGATAAGTATAATTGGGATGATGAGAATGATTAGGATGATCACTTAGCTCAAGATCAGAGGTTGAAGGTGCACTAGAGTATTATTACAAAGAGTTAGGAGAAATAGAAAATGAATTATTCATAGATGTGAGTGAATATATATAGTATAAATGAATATTCATAAAAAATGGATACAATTTTGAAAACATCAGTGATATAAAATATCATAGTGGACCAAGCATAACAGTTGAGTGAGAAAGTGAACTAGAAAAGATACGAGCCACATATATTGGGTGAAATAGTGGTGAAATTATCAGTGGGTTAAAAATATATATCTCCTAAAGTGGAATAATTTGATGAAAATTTTAAAATATGGGATATTAGGTGAAGGGTATCAGTAAGATTGGGCATGGCATGTGCCATGATAACCTTTACTATCATCATTCTGAGATGGATTATATTGACCAACGCTCTCATTGGTATGAAATGGTATGAGATTTATATTAAAATGTGGATCATAATAGAAATTTAAAAATGATAAATAAAATGGTATATTATGTTAAATGTTTTATAGATAAAATTTAAATACTATACTCATGGTAGAAATCATAGGAACTAGTCCCAATTCTCAAACATGATGATAATTTTTAGGTATTTTCTTCTTCTTGTCTCTTCATAATTTGTAATATTCTACAAAATAAAATTAATTTATAGATTATTATAAATACTATATTAAAAATAATTATACTAATTAAATAATTAAGAAAACAAATAGTGTACATTTAAAAATTAAGAAAATGATATTGATGAAATAATTTAGAAAAAAATTAAATATACTATAGATATTCTAAATTTTCCACAAAAACTTCTAGTTCAAAATGAAATTTAATAATTTTGTTTATTATCATATATAATATATTGGTTAACACAAATGGGGGTATCCTGATATTAATTTAATCCACACCTTCATTGAAAATATCTCTTTGGATAACTTCAATAATGAAACTAAATTGAGGTTTTAAAGAATATATTTTAAAAAACACTTGTTCCACCATTGGTACCATAATATATGGGTCATTGGTAGATAGAAAGAGATTCATGTCAATATCCCTAAATTTATAATTATTTATATATGTTTCATGTTCTATCATTGAATCAAAAAACTTTCATTTCATTATATAAACATAATCATGAGAGTAATAATACAATATTAGTCTTTTCTTAGCAACTACATAATGTTAATACAACTTTGTAGTGACTTGTATTTATTGTAAATAGATTATAATATGATGTGAAGAAGTAGTTATTGGATTTTTTTTAATGAACCCAATATTTTTAAATAAATAGAAAATCCAAGAAGAAGTATCATGTTTATCATGTATCTTGGATGATTGGAATTTGAAGTTGAGAAATTTATTGAAGATTTTAAGAGACCATAAAGTATTTCTAAAGATAAATTATTATTTATCTCTATAATGGTGATGATTAAGTACTGATTATAAAGTAATATTACATAATAATTAAAAATGTATTGGAAATCATTTTTTTATAAGAATTTATCTAACTCTTGTTACGGGGTTCATTAAAAAAATGGGCCAACCATAGAACAACCAAGGAACTAGCTGAACCACACATGTGGGAGTAGGTCAACCACGCATGAGATAGTTCAACCTAGCTAACCCATGGTAGAATATGGGTGAGATAGAGGCATAACCTATGTATAAGCAAGAAGAGCCAAACATGTGGGGCATGTTGGAGTTTGTGTCATAGGACCAACTATTTGTACTTTGAATACAAGTATATTTTATGTATTATGTATTAATAAAATTTATTTTAATATTAAGTTTCCTAAAACCCCAAGTGAGGATCTTGAACATAAAATTTATAGTTAATTTATTTAATATCAGAAGAAACAAATACCTTAACATAGAATTATTTCTTCAATTTGGATATTAATCATCTGAAAAGATCCTTTTGGATTTCATTCATTACACTATAATGATCCAAGGATATATTCCCTATAGAGTTGATCCACAAATTCTATTTTGATCTCCGATCACCACCAATTGGTCTCAAGGAACCAACACAACAAGTCTATTTTCTTTACTTATTCATGTTTTTTACTCTTCCTTTGATCTTTAAGGGATCTCACTTGCACTCCTCATTCTTGAGAAGAAGAGATAAAAGAGGAGTCGATAGAGAGTTTAATTGTGTGAAACGATTCTCATGTTTTTATTTTTCAATTCAATACACAATAGAAATAATGGTCTATTTGTAGAGTTATGTTTTAGGTCAAAATAATTATTTAATTTTATGCTGACCTATAAATAACATAATAATCCTTAATAAACCCCATACCACATAATAATAATATTATTATTACTTAGGGATGCGTTCAAAATTTCCCAATAAAAAATATTATTTAACAGTATTGTGAATTAATATTTATCACCAGACTTGGTCTTGGTCCATTCAAACTCATATAACATTTTTTGAAATCCTGAATAAATATTTAATTTAAATATTTCATTATCAATAAACATTTGAGATCAATAAAATGTGAATACAATTATCTCTCTATATTGAAAATAATATTTATTTAATTAATTAAATTCAAATATAATTTAATTGAGATTAATGGAAACACATAGTGTGTGACCCTCTAGGAACATTTCTCATTGGCATTAGGAAGACTTACATAAATTCCAAGATTACTATCTAGAAACGGGTCAAGACAGCCAGAGAAATAACTCAATGTACCAATGATGAAAAAAATATGAATTCTCACTATGTTATATAATCCCTTTGTCTCAATATTTCATCAAGGAGGTTGCACATATGTGTTACCAACCTATATGCTCAATAAATCTTTATTTGACTATATGAAATAAACACATCGTTTCACAATGGCCATAAAATTTAATGAGATGCTTCTATACAAATAAAATGGCTAAGATATTAACTTCTATAAAGATGGAAGGGAAAAATCATTCCTTGAATTATCTTTTAATGACATGTCAATTGTGATGAACCCAATGTTCCCTACCTCGCTGTGAATATTTGGTATCATGGTTTTTATCAGACAATCTAAGTACGAGAGTCATGACATGAATTAATTATAATCTTAAAGTCTAAGAACCATTATACATGCTCACAAATAATAATATCCGATGACACCAAAATATATAGAATTCCTAATGGTGATTCTATTCTCATAATCTCTCATCTTGGAGATTACCAAGTGGGAACTTCATGAGAAGAATCCTTTTCCACTTACAAGTACTCACACTTGAAAGTCTATAAACTATGTGTCCCATCATAATATGTTATCCGACCATAGAAATATATTTGAGAATATATTCATAGAATTTCAAGGTTTTAATCATAGTAGGATACTAATATGACCATATCAATGTGGCATATACTCTTGGACATTATCACATTAAATTCATGCAGAATAATGAACAATACACAATAAGAAGTTTTTTAATATTCAATACATTGAATATACATGTAATAAAAGATCAAAAAGTTTGTCTTAGGACACCAACTCCAATAAATTCCTATTTATACTAGATCTAAATGCCTATGTATTTTAGTCAGATATAACTCACTTGATAATCATGTTTTTTAAAGTTAAATCTTTATTCAAGGGGTCCTCCATGTTGTATTTAATGGAAATAATGGTCACTAAAACCTCACATATTTGAGAAAAATTCCTCAAGAGATGATACTTCTAAAGTATGTAATTTTTTCACTAATGTGACCATGTCTCTTTTATGAAATCCACCACTACATTATTATCACAATAGAGTGTGATATGATCTTTACTGCTCTATACTATGTCAATATCTTGGGTGATGTTTCACATCCATATTTATTCTTTATTTTCCTTAAAAGACATAATGTTCTCTTACTCTACTGTATAATCTATATAACAAAACCTTATTTGAGATATTATATCTCACAACACCTCTATTCAAAGTGAATATTTATCCCGTTTGTGACTTCATGTCATCTTGATTTGTTTGGAAAATAGAATATTCATATCCTATGATAACTAGTTTCTTATCTGCTCTATAAACTAGGAATATATCCTTAATACACCTTAGATACTTTAGGATAGTCTTGACTTACATCCAATGATGGTCACTTGGGTTATCTTAATATCTCCCTACCATAATTAATGTGCAGGGAAAATCTATCCTAGTACATAGCATATCATACATGGTTGAACCAATAACTAATGAATATGGACACCTTTCCATTCTATTTATTTCCTCATTTGTCTAAGGACACATCTTTCTAGAAAATGAATTCCATGTGATGCTGGAAACAATACCCTCTTGGATTTTTCAATACAAAATCAATTCAGTATCTTGTTAATGTATATAATTAGGCCAAATAGTATCTTAGATCTATCATGATGGATCTTGGTCCCTTGAATATATGATACCTTACCCAATTATTTCATGGAGAATCATTTATTCAACCACTCCTTAAAATATTTTAAGACTGGTATTTCATTTCCTATAAGTAATATATCATCGATGTATACTATTATGAAAACGAACTCACTCCAACTAAACCATTTATAGACAAAAGGCTCACATTCATTATTTATAAAACCTTATTCCATTATGGATTCATCAAAATGAATGTTCCATGACCTAAATTCTTTCTTTAATCTATAAATGGATTTTTTTCAATTTAAATATCTAATTAACATCCTTTGGATTCATAAATGACTTATTTTGTGTCATATAGATATCTTCCATAAGGTTCATATTAATTAAGGTAGTTTTAACATCTATTTTCAAAATCTCATAGTCATGGTGCACTATGATGGAGAGTATAATTCTGATGGATTTTATCATTTAAACTATTGAAGAGGTTTCATCATTGTCAATTCCCTGACACTATCTAAATACTTTTGCAACCAGTCTTACCTTATAAGTATTGAATTGTCCGTCTATGTCTATTTTCATCTAAATAACCATTTTCAACCAACAGGCTTTACATCCACTGTAAGATCTATCAAAATCCACACTAGTTTTTGGTACATTGAATCCATTTCAAAATTCATGTCTTCTTTTCACTTGGAAACATATGTGAAAATTACTGCTTCTTTGTAAGTTAGTGGATTATTATTATAAATTAATAACTAGTCACCATCCTTTTTTACTAGAAAACCATAATGTTCTAGTTCTCTAAACTCTCTTGTACTCTTATAGAGTATTTGTGTCTCTGGAATAGTTTATTCTTCTATGAAGCTGTGTGGAATCTATTCTTGTGCCAACTCTCATATACCTTGAGACTCAACTTCATCGAATTCTATCACTCTCACACTATCTCTTTTAGATATGTGCTCCATCTCAATGAATATAGAGTGAATTTCTACTATTACCTTTTTATATATGGGTTCATATAGGTAATATCCCTTGGTTTCTTTGGTGTATCCTTTAAAGGTACACTTTGTGCCTTAAGGTGAAAGTTTATTACTTGAAGATACCTTAACAAATGCTTTTCAACCCAATACATGTAAATATGATAACATGGGTTTCTTTACATTCCATAAATGGTATGGTATACCATCTAACACTTTAGTTTTCACTTGGTTTAGTATATATGTTTATTTTTGTAATGCATATCCCTAAAAGGATAATGGAAGACTCACATGACTCATCATTGATCTCACTATGTCTAACAAGGTGTGGTTCCTCCTTTCACTCACACCATTCCACTAAGTTTTATATGGATGAGTGAGTTGATATAGGATCACAAACTCTCGTAAGTAATCAATGACATATTTATTAATATATTCTCCATTGTGATTTGAGTGAAGTTTCTTAATATTCTTACTAAGCTAGTTCTCAAATTCATTCTTGTATTCCATTAATTTATCAAAAAATCTATCTTATAACTCAATATTTATACATATCCATATATACTAAAATCATTAGTAAAAGTTATGAAGTATGAGTACCCACCCCATTCCTCAAAAGGAAATGGTCCAAACACTTCTGTATGAACCAATTCAAGAAGCTATTTGGACCTTTTACCTTTCCTAATAAATGGGGATTTGGTCATTTTACCTTTTTAACATGTGTGGCATATACCAAGTGGTTTTAGTTCAAAATAATATAAATATACATCTTGGTATATTTGAGTCAAGTGATTTTTGTTTACATGACCTTACTGGTGATGGCATAGTTGGGTGTGGTATGTATCATAGGAGGTAATATTTTTATTTATTTCCATTATTGGTTTCATGTAATCCAACACATATAGACCATTATTTCAATGTTTTTTACCATAAAAAAATTTATATTTATAAAATAAGAAGACATTTATTTATGAACATGAAAACAAAACCATTTGTATCAAGTCTGGATAAAAAAATAATGTTTTGGGTAAATGAAGGCACATAATAACAACCCTTTAAAACCAACATCGTTCTAGTTGAAAATGTCAGGTTATAGTCCCAGATAGCCACAACAACAAATTTAGATAAATAGTATAATTGCTAATATACCCCCTGATCAATATTTCTAAATGTACTTTGTTCATGTATTTGAATACATATATGAGAACCATAAGCTAAGTATAATACCCAATTTGTAGAAATAGATAAATCACACTGGATAACAAACTCACTTGAATCTTCCCCTTGATTATTTGGTTGAGTGTATTTTTTCTTCTAGTGTCCCTTATTTCCAAATTAAAAACAAACAACATCTTGTTCCCTTTATTACCCTTTGATCTTACTCCTCTTGAAAGGGTTTGAAGAATCTTTGGGCTTAGAGCTCTTCACTTACCATTTTCATTTTTTCACCAAAAGTACAGAAGGATTTTCATGCTTACTCTCCTTATCTACAATGCAAAGAAGACTAAGAAGATCTAGAAGAGACTTCTCAATGTTGTTCATATTAAAATTTACAACAAATATGGAGAAGCTCTAAGGGGGTGATGCAAGAATGAGATCGGTTCCTAGTTATTTTGGGAGTTTAAAACCTAAAACCTTAAGGAACTCAATGTATCTAATGAGAATGACTGCATGAGTCCTAGATGGGAAAACCTATCAAATATTTCTCTAAAAGAGTGTATTGTAAATATCAAATCGTTCCTATCAAGACCTCTCATTATAAAGAACGTAGAGGTGCTCAAGCATGTTTTACACATCCATGTTTTTATGAGACTTAATAAGTTCACTGGATATAGATGAAATCATTAAATATTTAAATTCAATCGCATCGCTCAAATATTTTTCATAGATAAGGAACTCTTTATCACCCACCTCTTGTGCCAGAAGATTAGAAAGTGAGGATTCTAGTATGTAAGAATTATGTTCATGGTATAAAATAACCCAAAGGCATCTGAAACACTCCTAGAAGTTACTGCTAATGAGGATATTTTATTTCTCTAATATATATCAAAGGGTTAGTGTGGGTGAAGAACTTTTCATTTTATTTTACAATTAAAAGAGAATATTGTTTGTATTTTTCTTAATTATAAAATATATGAGAAATTAAAAATTAATTGATTTTTTTAAATCTTCCACTATTTTATCAAGTCTCAATAGATCTCACTATTGAAATTGGAATGTATAGTTTATAGGAAATTAGAGTGGTAAGGATCCATATACCCCTTCGTATAACCCAAGTGAGGGTTGGTCAAGCTAAATGAAGGTATTTAGGAAGGAAGGTCTTTTGCAACTGCGGGCTTGTAGCTCCTTGATTTGTTGAGTGGACTCCCCTATCTTGAAATCCTAACTTTTATTTCTGCAAAATATTCCTCCAAGCTATGTCAAGTATAGCTAGGTCTACTTATCTTGATTGAAGATGGTTAAGTCAACCCATAAACTTCATAAGAACTCTATATTAAAATTAAGTTTCCCAATGAGGGTTGGTAAAACACTTAGTTCTATGGATTTTATTCCTAATCAAGTGATAAAAGTCTAAGTCCGACTTAATTTATATTTGATATATTTTAATTTATCTTGCATAAATTTTATCTCGTTTTATCCTTTATATGTCTAGTTAATATTAATTTTTTTTTACTTAATTAACTAACCATCCTGGATAAAACATTTACACATAATCCATTTATTTAAATTTCTTCTTTGAACATTAATTCATTCATTTATGTGATTTAGATCTTACATCTATAAATTTAAGTAATTCCTAGATAGAAATAAATAAATAATTAAATGAATCATTCATGAGATTTATATAATGTTTTATTTAATGAGTGGGAATTAAATCAACCTATGACCTAGGGGAAATAACTCATGTTTCCAGTCTTGGCATGAGTTACAACATTCCACCTATCAACCTGTGTAAAACCTGCATTTGCATCATTTTGGTTTCATCTTGAACTTCTGATATATTCCTTGGGAAAATCCATTAATTAAATTTATTTATAACTCACGTGCAGGTGAGGGGAACTAAAAGTCTAGTTAAGGAGAATTACATAATTATCAATGGACATGCAAATCCTATTTAATAATGGATGGAGGGATAACTCACATACCATCATATTTTATTTAATAGTAAATAATTACAAACCCATACAATAAAATAAATTGAAACATCAAACACCTACATGTCTTAGTCAATCTCATGAATGGTCATACATGCAACATATACACAAAATTAAATGGCAAATAATTCATTTGTTGTTCATTCTTTATTATTAAGATAAACACACTTGCATCGATTAATTAATTAATTCCATTTCATATTAATGACCATAAAAATCCTCATGGAGATGAACATCATAAAGGTATTAATGGAAAATAAATGAAAGAACCAATAGTTTCATATTTATTACAATAAATTAACCAAGCATTTAAAATTCTTTAAAACCCCTATTAAATTGTCAAACACTTAAATTTTCAATCAAAGAAATAAAATTTTAATGTTGTAATTTTCAATTTAGTGTAATTTAATTCTTCCAGTAATTGTTATACTACATAGTGTGTACTATCCATCTACATGCCATGTACATCGGTTATCGTGTATCTGGGTTACACACCTAGGGCTTTAGCATGTTGACTTGGCCAGACTACACGACATGTGTATGCTGGCTACATGTCATGTATCTACTTTCTGTGTGCTCAAGATACTCATCTGGGGTTTCATCATGTATCTCAGTGAGATCACACGACATGTACAATCCAACTACATTTTGTGTATCCCTTATGTTGTGTGTCCTATGTTCTCATCGAATGGCTTGGCATGTATTTTGGATGTGGTAAATGATGAAATAAATGGAATGTACACTACATACACATAGTGTATATCATAAAATCTCTAGGATTTCAGTCTCACATGGTTTGATTGTTTATAATGACCACATGAATTGTGTGATTTATGTTGTTAACCCGTGAAGACAACATGGAATGTACATCATATACACGCCATGTAATCCAACATATAGTGTGTTAGGTTGGTCAGTCAACACAATATTTACACCACATGTAATAATTATGTGTCATGCCATGTATCTCATGGCATGTCCAGGAGTAGTGTACTAGGGTACACATCATGTACTCTGGCTACATGCCATGTGACCCTGTCTTACTAGCCAAAAATTTGACAGTTCTCAATTGCATCTTTGGTCATTCTTCATATGTTCTTATACCTTTAATAAAATGAAACAATGAATTAATATGAGTAATATATAAAAAACATGTTAATTCAAAATGGATTAAAGAATGGATAATATGAATGAAAATTCAACCACAGTTGTGTATGAATCAACAATTAAATAAATAATTATAAATTTAAATGTGACCACTTTTAAACCACTTGTAGGTTTTTAGGACATACTATCTGTAATTTTATTACATGTATTTTTGATGTATTGAAAATTAATAAAATTTATTATTACATTTTGTTCATTATTCTGCATGACTCTAATGTAATAATGTCCTAGAGTATACGTTGCATTTATAATGTCATAGTAGTTTCTCACTATGATGGGAATGCTGAAGTGATATTATGATATTATTAAATATTGTTCAATATTTAGATAACATACTATGATGGTACACATAGTATATAGACTGTCAGGTGTTATTACTCATACGAAGATGAGGATTTTCCTCATAAAGTTTACACTTGGAAATCTATAAGATGGGAGATTATAAGAATAGACCCACTGGTAGGAATTCTTCATGTTTTGGTGACATTATATATTCCTATCTGTGAGTATGTGTAATGGTTCATAGACTTTAATATTACCATTAATTCATGTCATGACTTGCACACTTAGGTTTTCTGATGAAAACTGTGATGCCATATGTCTGCGGTGAGGTAGGGTATATTGGGTGAATCATTATTAACATGTCATTAATAGATAAGTCAAAGATTATCCCTTCTATATTTATAGAAGTTAATATCTCATAAATTTTATTGGAATACAATCATCACATTAAATTACATTCCCATGATGAAATGATGTGTTTATTTCAGATATTCAAATAAATATGTATCGAGCATATTGGTTGGTGACATAGATGTGAAACCTTCTTGATGAGATATTGAGATAAAGGGATTATATTAAATAATTAGTGTTCATATGTGGTTGTTGTAATTGTGGCATTAAGTTCTTTCTCTTGGGTGCCTTTAACCATTACTAGATAGTAATCTTAGACTTTTGGAAATATCACCTAATGCTAATGATAAATAATCCTAGAGAGTCACACATTAAGTGTTTCTAATAATCTAGATTAAATTCTCTTAGAGTTTAATTAATTGAATAAATATTATTATCAATATCAAGGGATAATTTTATTCACATTTTATTGATCATGAATGTTTATTGATGAATATAAATAATTAAATTAAATATTTATTTAGGAGTTCAATAAATGCTTGGGTAGTTCGAATAGATCAAGACCGATTCGAGTGACAAATATTAATTAACAAGACAATTAAATAATATTTTTTATTACATAGGTTGGCATGCACGACATAATAATAATAATAACATATGGAATTTGGTTTATTAAGGATTATTATATTATTTAAGGGATAATATGTAATAAATAATTATTTTAAACTAAACCATAGCTCTAGAAATAGATTATTATCTCTATTTTCTATTGCATCCAAAAATAGAAACTTGATAATTTTTGTGCACAATTAAAGTCTCTCTCAAATACTCTTTTATATATTTCTCTCAAGAAAGATAAATAAATAGAGATCCATTCAAGATCGAAGGATGAGTGATCAAATCAAATAATGAAATACAATCGACTCATTGTGCTAGCAACCGAAGATTGATTGAAATTTCTCAGAGATCAAAGGGGAATGTGGAGATAACCACTAGAGGGATTCTATCCTTGGATTCTCACAACATAATAATGGAAATCCAAAATTTTCCTTTCAAATAATCAAAATCTGCATTGAAAAATAATTCTCATATCAAGTATTAGTTTCTTCCAATATTAAATAAATTAATTATAAATTTCACATGTAATATATACAATTAGGGTTTTGTAAAAATAAATATTAAAAGAAATTTTAATATATATACCACCACCACTCACTTACACTACACCCAGAACCTATAGGGAACACATGGGTATCCACTGGTCATTAGCCTCTCCAGTGTGGGGATGTATTGGAGGTTATAGGGTGACCACCAATATCCCTCTGGATTATTCTAAAGTATTTATGAATTGTGATGTATTATTAAGAGGAGACAGTACAAATCAAATTTTCATGCAGTATAACCTCTAATATAGGTTATTGTTGTTAAACCTTAATGAGATACATACATAATCTGAGATGAATAATTCTATGTAACATGTTTTTTCTTCCCCCTTCAGTCTTTGAGGGTTATGTGCATCAGGCTTCTACACAGTTAATGAATCAGTCACATGTAGTTGAATTGTGATTTATCATAAGGATCTCCACATGGTAGTAGAATCTACAACATGATGAATTTATGTTTTCGTAAGAATAGATTCCCTACAACAAGAGTGTTTAACAGAAGCATGAAGGTGATGACTTACTATGAGATTTACATGGTAGGTGGAGTGGCTATGAGTCACATATTAGGAGAAGATACCCTAAAAATTTATCACATGAAGAAATATAGACCGAACACATGAAGAGACAATGGGAATACCTGGTAGGTTGATAAATCTACCACAAAAAGATATATGGACCAACCGTATAAAGGATTATATAACTACCTTATTAAGAAGTGTTGATCTGTATGAAGAAGTTAATCAACCGCGTGCATGTATGATAGGTCAAGTGACCATGGAATCACATGGTATTTTCATCAACCACATGATCTACCACATGGAATATCGACCAGTGGAAGATATGATAATTCTCAAAGCATTTTATAAAGATAGTGACATGAAATTGTCAGTGTATTATATGAAAAAAATTAGGGGAAGTAGATAGTTGATTTAGTCAATTTAAATTGATATGTTCTTTAATGATAGATATGTCATGATAAAATTTTTCATGATTATTGAAAAAAAGAGAAGGAGAAACATTAAATTGGAATTCAGGACTGTAAAGGTGATGATGATCAATGTAAGGATCATTAACATCAACAAATTCATCATGATTTAAGAAATATGGAGATTTCTTTCACTGAAAATCAAGAAGATTTTGTGATATTTATCACATGAATATCTAAGATGATGTTAGGTTATGATTTTATTAAATGATAAATATGACACTTATATTTTAATCACATTTTCGGCTATTGTGAAGATGGGTCTATGGGATTATCTAATGTCACAAATACTGGTTCCATGACTGAAGAAACCTCATACATTCATGAATATATTTTGAGGAAAATTAAATACATGAAATTATCATGGATATATGAAGAAGGATAAGTTTCTAAATGAAGAAAAAGAGAGTGTGATGTTTGTTCCATGAATGACGAGTGACATGAAATATTGCATGAATATTTATTCATGCATGAAATTATAGGTTCTTAATACATGAAATTTATCATCGATGTAAGGAAAATATTTTAAGGAAGATAAAACAATTATAGTTATTGTATATAGTTATGTGTAGTTTATATGGGAGTTTTAAAATTTTGAGACTTCAGGCATTTTAAATGATAAAAAGTTGAGGCTGAGAACTATGGATCTAGTAAAATACAATGAAGGACTAGATTCAATGGTTTTGAATTAACCATAATCTTATTAATTCAAAATAATGAATTCATGTGGTATTTTTAATGATAATAGAAGGGATTAATGTGGGAAAAAGAAACTAAAGTTAGAGTTACTATTATCATATATATTTTATTTCTTGTTTTCCAGAAGAGGTAGTGTATTCTTGGTGTTCAACAATATTATTCATAAAAAAGGTTCTATGTGATAAGAATAAGAGAGTCCCAAAACTGTTATTTATTAAACAATTATTTTTTGTTTAAGATGAAATAAAAATGAGATCTAGTATTGTTCATGTTTCACTAATGAAGAGGAATGAATAGGAAGAAGAAAGTGGTTTAGTTTTCCGTGAAGTTCACAAAATAATAAGCAGGTGTAATGCATTTTAGTTTTCACAAGAAAAAAGTTGAAGAAGCCATAGTATATTATTTTTCTACTATGAATGAAAATAATAGACTGTGTGTAGTTTTGTGCATATAAATAGAAGACGTAACTTGATACTAAATAAAGGAAAAATAAAAAAGGAACAACACATGTATAATAAGGTAGAGTTCTACATTGGTGTCATAAGATCTTATTGTTACCATTACCATCCATTGTATAAATATAATATGTAACTATGTGTGGGGTGCACCAAATCATATTTGGGAGGCATGCATGCGAGTTATAAGGATTTTTCCTACTCACTATGATTCCTGGGATATTACTAGTGGATCATGTGACCTCATTTTTACCAGAACACACCAAGGATAATCCATATCATATTTAGTGGTGAAACATTTAAATTATTGTATCTATTGTACACATGCATGTTTTTTCTATTATAAAGAACTTAGTTGTGGAGATAGAGAACAAGATTGATCTATTCACCTTAAAAAGTAAAATACATAAATAAAGAAAAAAAATTAAAGTCCAATTGAAGTAAAAAGTAACTAACATTGATTCACCTACCCCTCTCAATGTGGTTCATATCCCAACCTATCATCCTAATTGGTATGGTTTTCCTCCATTGGATTCTATTTATTTTAAGTTACTATATTTTGAGTATTTTAAGTTCTTTCCTGATTTATAATGAAGTAGATTTTTAGTGAAGAATTATTTATTTCAAATTAGAGTTTTATTTCTACCAAGAATATGATAAATAGGACAAATAAATAGAATAAAATATTAAAGAAGCTATCCCTATTATCAAAAGATGATTAAGTATCCCCTCACCATCACCTCCTTCCATTGCTTCGGATTGAATCGGCTCCTCCTTCTATGGTCGGCGTGCTTCTGGCGTGCTCCTCTATCATGGCGGTGTTGTGAGACTACATGGGCTCAACCACTCAATGATGTGCACCGTTGCCTGTCTGTTTCTCACCTAACTCCACCTTCACTGGATAGGGTTCCCAAGGCGGCGCAGTGTAAGACCAGTGGCTGAGTTTCAGCTTCCATAGTAGGAGGGCACCGCTTCATCCTTAGATGCGTGTGTTGGGTGGTATGATGTGATCTACACCTCTGACACGGATGACGGCGGTGGGAACTGGATCTAGATTATGGTGAGCTTTGGTTCGGTGACTGGTGATGATATTTTTTTTCTTCTTTATTTCATATATTTTTCCATTTTGGATGGTTCTCTTCAATTCAAGTTTTTGGAATCATGTTCCTTGTTTTTCTCCGTTGTGATTTGGTTCGGCGGCAATCAGTGTTTCGGCGGTGGCATGGAAGTATTGCAAGCCTTCTCTCTCTGGACATCGGTGAAGTTTTTCTTTTATTCAATTTTATGTTCTGCGCGTTTTGAATTTTGGCATGCTTCTGGTGTGATGTGTTGTTGTGTCAGCGGCGTGGATGTGTTTTTTAGGGTTCGTCTTTCATTGGTGAAGTTGTTTTGTGTAGTGTTCTTGGAGATGAGCGGTGGATCTAGCTTCTGTTCCAGTGACCGGCCGAGGTGACTTTGTGATGGCTTCAAGGTGAATGACCAAGTTACTTGCTATGATGGTTTTTACAGTGCTGATTTTGTGATCTAGTGGTATGAATGCATGAATTGGTCGAATGTTTTTGGCCTCGGTGGTCAATTGCTCAAATGATTTTGCGGCCCATTTTCTACAAGAAATGTGTTTTAGATAAGGTGTATTGAAATGGTTTTCGCTGTTCCATGGCTATTTAGAATCATATATTTGAGTGGGTATGGATTCGGCCATTAGTTCCAGGCCCATGCGTTTTTGCACAGGACAACTAGGTGACCAGCTTTAGGACAGAGGAAGCTGGTTTTATTGATTTTTTTGCTAGGAGGATCTTCTCTATTATAGTGAAGGTTTATTTTGGTCTTGATCTTTTGGTCTGTTGGGGGCGTTTGTTTTGTCTAAGTCTATGATTTCATGGGTTCCCCCTCACCCCTTAAAAGGGGGTCTATTTTAATAATAAAAAATTAATTTTACATCATTGGAGAAGAACATGTGGTTCTGTGTACTAACATGGTCTTAGAAAGCTCTTCCACCTCAACAGGATCAAGGAGGTCTAGTGATCATGAGGTATGGGAATGTTCATATGAAATCTATCCTCCAGAAGAAGAACCAAGTTATAGTGGGAGTGATCGTATGTCAACAGGTGTTTTTGTTAGTGTATTAAATAATATTATGCATTAATTACCCATTTAATTAGTTTCTATAATTTGTGGTATTTTTTGAAATTATAAAGGAATAGATAACAAATCTCAAAGATAATGTAGATCACTTGGATAAAGCTTTAAGAGAAAGAGATCTAATTTTCATAAATCTCTCTAAACAAGTTACTGTTAAAAAAGAGGAGTATGAAGAGATTAAAGTGAGATGCTCCAGGTTTAAAGAGGAGTGACTTAGTTAAATATAATAAAAGGATGATAACAATAAATTTTTTGAAAATAAAATCCATGAATTTGAATAAAAATTCAAAAACAACATTAATGTCAAGGATATACAATTGGATATTAAATCCATGAAGATCAAGGATCTTGACACACTTTTATAAAAGAAAATAAAAATTCATAATGAAGAGGTTCAATAGTGTATAATATACTATGAATAGAAGGTGAAATTCCATGAAGTTAATAATAATGTTCTCAATAAAAAAGTGTATATAATTGGAAATAAAACCGGTTAACATGGAAATGACACATATTGAGTCTTCACAATTAAAGGAGAAAATAGATTCTGCTGCACATTTTTTATAGATTATTATGATGTCAAAATTACTCTATTAAGTAACATGATGATCATTGTATCATCAAATGATCATTGTAATACAACCTTAAAAAATAAGGTTCCTTCCACACCTCATTATAATGATTTATCTAAATCTTTGATTGGGACATCGCATGCTTAAAAACAATTGTACAATTATAGATGGGTAGAAATGAATAAGAGCTTACCACCATGTCTATGATGGATATAAGAATAATTATGGGGTTTTCCCCAAGAAGAGTTCAAAAACTGTTATAGAAGTCCCAAAAAAACATGATGTAAATACTATAAGGCCCCAACCTTAAACCTTAATTAATATTGAATTAAATGAATAATTCACATTGAGGATATTTTCAGGTTTAGAGTTTTAGAGAATTAGGAAATAACTATTACATCTGAAAAGATTACAAAGTAGTCACTTCTACTAAATTTCCATTAAATAAAATCTCATAACAAGAAACATGTCTAGTTACATGTATTTGATAGCATGACTTTCCCTTGATCCCATCCTTGACCCTATTCCACATTATGTCCTGTGAAAAACATTTCAAAAAAACTTGGGGTGAGCAAAAAAAGCTCAGCAAGGGATACACAAAGAATGAAAACTGTTGGTTTTTTCAAAGCAACAAGTAAACCATGTATACTTTATCAAAGTAATACCTTTTACCTTTAGGAAGTAGTAAAAACTCTTCACTGAATAAAATATCATTACTTACCCTTTTGTAACCAAAAGATTACCATAAAACCCATATAAAGAACACATAACAAATAAAGGTTACTTGGGACATAAACATACTTAAATGGAATAACCATACGGTTGACTTCCACACATACTTAATGGAATAGCCATACGACTGACTTCCATACCCAATGCATTGGAGGTTATAACGTAACCACCCGTCCTGGTATTCACAGCACCACCCGTCATATGGTTTATCACATAACCACCCATAAAATGACCAAGTACCACCATTACACATAAAATATTGAAAATATAAACATTTCAATAACAAAATTTCATTTTCAATCAAAATAATTAATTCCAAGATATTGAATTAATCAATCCATTTTCAAAAATCATTTAAAAGAGATTTTTTGAATCAAAGTGTCCCATACCACTTTGAAGCTTTTATTGGAATTATAATTTTAAAACATTAATGTCCATATAAATAAATACTGAAAACCATTTTGAAAACATGGACATTAAAGATAAATATTTAGAATAATAAATCTTTAAAACATTTAAAACGATATTTTTGTTAAAGAGTTTTTAACAAAATGAGAGACTCTTGAATAAAAATAATTGCGGAATAACATTTAATCCGAACTTTATAATATCATGAGAATAAAGTGATTCATGATATAATATGTCAAAGGACAGTATACACATCATATAAGAGTGAATTGGTGCATAACAACAATGAAGTCTCAAAAAAAATGTAAAATGAGATGAAATCCATTATAAAGAATGTATCCTTAAATTAAGGATAAATCAATCTCATAATTATGTGTGACAAATATAAATACACCCAATATAAGTGGATATTAAGTGTAAAACAATAAAAGGTCATTCAAACATATTCAAAGGAGGACATATTCAATAGCTACATGTTGAACCCAAAGAAATCAAAATTGGGTTAAGAAGTTCCCTTGGTAAAATTGGACAGCCTAACGGCGTCACATAAAATTTTACAAAAAGGTTTGATGAGAGAGATAAAGGGGATATCATCACTTGGACATAAAATTTACATAAATAAGGATATATAAGAACATATCCCAACATAATAGTATGTGAATTAAAAGACATAACGAATGAAGTCTTTTAAAAAAAAGGAGGGTGAAAGGTCCCCTTACCGAGTTGGGTAACTTTCGAAAAGTACACCCCATGGAAGAAGGGTCATACAATGATGATGTAAATAACCATAAATGGAATTATACTACACAAAGTGTATAATAATGGGCAGTACATACACCACTCAAAGTAAATAGTGTCAAACGTAGCATAAATGTCACGGGAATAAAAGTGAGATGAAAAATCCCTTACGAAAACTCGGCAGCCTAACAGCGCCACTTAAAACTTCCAAAAATGGATTTATGAGATCAAATAGGGTCTCTAATCATATTAAAATAAAATTTACATCAAGAGTAATATAAAATAACATCCCCCAGCATAACAAATAGGAGATTAAAAGAAGCGACATAAAAGAGAGTACTTAAAAAAGAGAGAGATTGGATCCTTTACGAAAATTCGACAGCCTAATAGCGCCAATCATAACATCCAAAATGGATTGATGAGAGAAAATAGGGTCTCTCATCATATGAAAATAAAAATTACAGTAAGAGTAATATAAAATAACATCCCAATCATAAGAAATAGGAGCTTAAAATGAATTACATAAAAGAGTGTACTTAAAAAAAAGAGAGGGGTAGGATCCCTTACCTCGGGTCCGACTTGACTCGGTCGTTCTTTAACATCCTGAATAATAAACTTCAGTTAATTTAAACTTGCTTAAGAACCTTTTTCAATTTAATTATTCCATTTATATCACTTACTTCCATGTTATAAACATTATGTAATCATTTAAGTTAATAATGTTTGTTTTGTCGGTATTTGGTTCTTAAGTCGAAAGTGGACTTCTTACAATTATATGTTGTTGGTGTGGTCAAAGGTTCATTATATCCAGAATGATATTCATGATTTGTATATCATATATATCATATATATCCAGAATATACATGTATTTATAATATTACATAATCATTTATAGGTAAGAAATGAAATGCACCATTCATGGAGACGGTAAGCCGTACGTACGCATGAACGCTACCTTCATTTCTATGGCATATTAATGGAATTAAAACCAAATGAGAGGTATGTATATTTTAATTCCAGAATTATATTCATCATTTATATTTAACATACATCATATATAATAACTTTAAATCCATCCTTTATACATCCCACCTATGGCATTAACGAATCAAATCACTTTGACGGGGCGGTAGTCCGCACTTCCTAAAATGAAATTATCGTGTTTACCCACAATGGAAACCATAAAGGTATGACACAAAAGAAAAATACAGAAGCTTAAGTAAAACATAAACATATTATATATCATATATAAATATTGTGACATCTTAGTGGCCACCTTTGGAGGTGTCATATGAGTGTTGAACAATCATCATTTCGTGAGGCAGAAATTGGCCATCCATAGAAACAATATGTTCTTTAACCATTAGATGTTGGTGTGTGTAAGTGTAGCTCGAATGATTCTTATAAAAACATCCTATTATATTGAAGATACTGTAGTTTTTACAAAAGAAATTAATAAAAAGAGTTTAGGGGTTTGGAGAAGCAAAATAAAACAAAAGAACACAAGTGAAGACATTACCTTAAAATCGGGTGAATCTTTTTTATTTGAGCTCAAAAGCTTCCTTGGGAATACTTCTTCCCAAAGTGAGGCTTCTAGGAGTAATAGAGGGATGTGGAGAGACAAAATGGGCAGATCTTGGCTGAACCAAAGGCTTGAGAGGTGTGGGCCTTTTATAAGAGGAGAGGAGGGGCACTCTTGGAAAGTAAAGAAATGTTACTTTATTTTAAAATTCGTTTCGGATTTAAAAGGTCCCACATTGATATAATTCTAGGATAAGTTGATAAGGGTTCTAAATATACCCATAAAATAGGTTTTTGAGAATTGTAGGTATTAGTTCTTACATTATCTTTTCATTTTATTTAAATCGTTAAATAATGAGGTAATCACTGCATCATGATGATGTCATAAATAATTTAATTTATTTAACGTCTAAAAATTATAGAAAAAATAATATGATGTAGGAAATATTTTTATATTTCCAATGACTATTTATAGTCAAATACCTGACTTTTATAACCCCATTTAAAAATTGTTTTAGTAAAACAACTCATGTTTGTGTCATTTTTACTTTTACATTAAATAAAAAGATATTAATGTCATTTTCCTTCCAAAGTAGCTCCATGGGGTCCCCAAGTTGACCCATGGATTTTATTGGTCGTCCATGACACATCCAATATGGGTAGGACATGTTTCAAGCTCATCTCATATTATTAAAACATTATTTTTACCTTAAACTACAATAATTACCTCTAATCGCGATTAAAAATTTAAAAGTTACTATTCACCAAAAAATTATTTTAATCCCTTTGATCCACATTTTACTTCTTAATGACAACCATGTATGTCGGATTTTTGAAATTCAAAATACAGAGGTGGAAAATTTTCATTTAAACGAAAAATCAGTTTCTTTAACTACCACTTAGTGGTTTCACTATTCATCAAAAATTGAAGTTTTTTAGAGAAATACCAAAAATTCACCCTAATCTATATTTGATATTCCGAACTCAAAAATGATTTATATTTTAAAAAATTCAAAACATATAAGTTGCATTAATTAATTTAATAATTAATTCTCGCTGTCAAAACAAATAGCGTGTTTTTAAGAAACAATATCTATTAAAAGATTGACACTAGTTTAAGTCCAATTTCAAAGTGAAATTAATTCCAATGACCACTATTGGATTAAATGGTAAAAATATATTCTAATTTTACTTTAAAAACAATTCAAAATATAATCTAATCATATAAATAAATTAGATTAAAAGGAGGTTTTGAATTAAAATACAACATTTTTCACTATTCATAAAAAAATGAACTTTATCGGAAAGATACCAAAAATTTACACAAAGTAAATTTTGATGTCTCGATTCTAAAGAAGAATTTTATTTTTTCAAATATAACACATAAAATTGTCAAAAAGTGGATTTAAAATAGGTTCTCCATCAAAAGGCAGTTAATCGGCCTTCTAAAGAATATTAGAATGTTTACACTTAAAATTGAATTCATTCACATTTTTAATCCTCTAAAATTTATTGTAAAAAGTAAAAATATTTAAAAAACATATATAATCATTTTGTCGTTATTTCTGTTCATTCCCTCCATTACAACGGCTAGGCGTTAACTACCATTTAAAATAATAATATTTTATTATTATAGTGCAACGTAAGATTTCAAAGGAACTCGTTGTTGCGTATTGGGTAAGCCATCAAGCATAACGTTACCTTTAAATTAATATTAACATTTTATTCACAAATAGGGATAAATATAAAAATGTCATATTCTTTATTTACCTGGGGTGTTACATCCTTCCCCCCTTTTGGAAATTACGTCCTCACAATTTTAAAATTGGGCTTGGAAACATCCTTGAAAGTCCCACATCGGAACAAGAGTCGGTAAAACAATCACTTTAAAATAAAGAAAGAGAAGTAAAGTGGTCACCTGAGTTAACCCATACTAGGATTCCATGTAGGAAAACATGGACATGGAGGAGAAAACATAGGGTCATGTTCTGATGGAGAGTGATAGAAAACATGTTTAGGAGAAAGTTAACCATAAGAAAATCACAAACTTGTGATGGGTTAAACGGTATTGGATTCCCCAGTAGGAAAAGTTAACAGAAAACATTTTTGTTTTAAGTTACTCTTCATTGAGAAATTTATTTTTGAGCTTAACTAAAACATAAGGAAACATACTTACTTGTCATGTTGACTTTCATCTTTTACTAGATTTCTTACACAAACTCATATTTTCTCCAAAAGACGAGTATTTAGGAAGACTTGTTCACATTAAGAGTACTATAATCAACTTTTAGAAAATCACCTAATCCAAAAAAGAGAACTATATACTTCCCATGTCTTTAGACTTTAACCAAAACCAAAACCAAAAAGGTTAGTACAAGATCAGATAATCCAGAAAAGGATAACCCTTTATAAAAAGAAAATATATTCTTAATATCCAAAATTTGTCCAACAAAACCCAAATTTCAACGAGGACCATTCGATAAACAATTTGTACATAAAATTCTTCAAAGTAAACCAAACTAAGATTGAAACTCAAATATTAGAAGGATTTAGTCACATAGTCTTCCAAGTTAAATCGTAACATTTATCTCCAAACAACATCAGTTGCTCTTAAAGTCTCGTATTGAAAAGTAATTAACCTAATCACATATCCTCCATGATAGGTTAATAAATTTCCATAGATAACCCAAAATCAACTTACTCTTAATTCATAAAATCATCTAACTAAAAAAAATCAGTCAAACTAACCATGGACTTCACGTAGTCCAGTGGTAGCCGATAAATACCAGTTTCACTTTGGTTGTGGGTTCGATTCCCACAGCTTTGTCCGACGCGACAGGTTGTCACACGGTCTACGTGTTGTCCTTTTTCCAAAACTACATAATTGTTAAAACATTCCCCAAAACGAGATAAAATCTTCAAAAATGATCATAACATATTTTAACCTCAAGTTTATCTCATGCCTTTCATTTTCCATCATATCATAGAGTAACCCATAATTACCTAAAAAGTAAGGATCATATAAACCCTAATGGTTACCTTTATAATTATTACCTGAACTTGCACATCGAGTTGGTCATCTCATACATGATGCATTAGAGAACTCACCAAGGTTCAAGTGGTTGATCATGAATCCATGATAGTTGGTTTAGCACAACCACGAGATTCCTCATTGAATCCCCCATTTCATCCAGTCTCTTAATCATAGAACCACCACAGTTTCCATCAAACCCATTGTCACTTTGGTGCCTGCTTGATCCATCCATTTACTAAAAACAGAAATGTCAGTGTGCATATATCAACAAAATCATCATGTACTAATGAGGAAGATAAACACTGAGATATACTTACTCATTCAATTTATCTAAAACTAGGACTCTTTATGAAATCCTAAAAATTATGGTAATGTCACTTATGCTTAGAGAATACCCGAACCTCTAAAGTTATCTAAACCGACCTATGATACCAACTATATGGTCCTAGCCTTAAACCTTACTTAATATTGAATTAAATGAATAATTCACATTGAGGATCTTTTCAGGTTTAGAGTTTTAGAGAATTATGACATAACTATTACATCTCAAAAGATTACAAAGTAGTCAATTCTACTAAATTTCCATAAAATAAAACTCTTAAAAAGAAATATGTGCAGTTCCATGTATTAGATAGCATGACTTTCCCTTGATCCCATCCTTGACCCTATTCCACATTAAGTCCTATGAAAAACATTTCAAAAAAACATGTGGTGAGCATAAAAAGCTCAGGAAGGGATACACAAAGAATGAAAACTGTTAGTTTTTTCAAAGCAACAAGTAAACCATGTATACTTTATCAAAGTAATACCTTTCACCTTTAGGAAGTAGTAAAAACTCTTCACTGAATAAAATATCATTACTTACCCTTTTGTAACCAAAAGATTACCATAAAACCCATATAAAGAACATATAACATATAAAGGTAACTTGGTACATAAACAAACTTAAATGGAATAACCATACCGCCGACTTCCACACATACTTAATGGAATAGCCATATGACCGACTTCTATACCCAATGCATTGGAGGTTATAATGTAACCACCCATCCTGGTATTCACGGAACCACCCGCCATATGGTTTATCACGTAAACACCCATAAAATGTCCAAGTACCATCATGACACATAAAATATTGAAAATATAAACATTTCAATAACAAAATTTCATTTTCAATCAAAATAAGTAATTCCAAGATATTGAATTAATCAATCCATTTTCAAAAATCATTTAAAAGAGATTTTTGAAACAAAGTGTCCGATACCACTTTGAAGATTTTATTGGAATTATAATTTTAAAACATTAATGTCCATATAAATAAATACTGAAAACCATTTTGAAAACATGGACATTAAAGATAAATATTTAGAATAATAAATCTTTAAAACATTTAAAATGATATTTTTGTTAAAGAGTTTTTAACAAAATGAGAGACTCTTGAATACAAATAATTTCAGAATAACATTTAATCCGAACATTATGATATCATGAGAATAAATGGATTCATGATATAATATGTCAAAGGACAGTATACACACCATATAAGAGTGAATTGGTGCATAACAACAAGGAAGTCTCAAAAGAAATGTAAAATGAGATGAAATCCATTATAAAGAAGGTATCCTTAAATTAAGGATAAATCAATCTCATAATTATGTGTGAAAAATATAAATACACCCAATATAAGTGGATATTAAGTGTAAAACAATCAAAGGGAATTCACACATATTCAAAGGATGACATATTCAATAACTACATATTGAACCCAAAGAATTCAAACTTGGGTTAAGAAGTTCCCTTGGTAAAATTCGACAGCCTAACGGCATCACATAAAATTTTACAAAAATGGTTGATGAGAGAGATAAAGGGGATCTCATCACTTGGACATAAAATTTACATAAATAAGGATATAGAAGAACATATCCCAACAAAATATTATGTGAATTAAAAGACATAACAAATGAAGTCTTTTACAAAAAAGGAGGGTGAAAGGTCCCCTTACCGAGTTGGGTAACTTTCGAAAAGTACACCCCATGGAAGAAGGGTCATACAATAAAGATGTAAATACCCATAAATGAAATTATACTACACAAAGTGTATAATAATGGGCAGTACATACACCACTCAAAGGAAATAGTGGAAAATGTAGCATAAATGTCATGGGAATAAAAGTGAGATGAAAAATCCCTTACGAAAACTCGGCAGCCTAACGGCGCCACTTAAAACTTCCAAAAATGGATTTATGAGATCAAATAGGGTATCTCATAATATTAAAATAAAATGTACAGAAATATTAATATAAAAGAAAACCCCCATCATAACAAAGAGGAGCTTAAAACAAGTGACATAAAGGAGAGTACTTAAAAAAGAGAGAGATTGGATCCTTTACGAAAATTCGGCAGCCTAACGGTGCCAATCAAAACATCCAAAATGGATTGTTGAGAGAAAATAGGGTCTCTCATCATATTAACATAAAAATTACAGTAAGAGTAATATAAAATAACATCCCAATCATAAGAAATAGGAGCTTAAAAGGAATTACATAAAAGAGTGTACTTAAAAAAGAGAGGGGTATGATCCCTTACCTCGGGTCCGACTTGACTCAATCGTTCTTTAACGTCCTGAATAATAAACTTCAGTTAATTTAAACTTTCTTAAGAACCTTTTTCAAGTTCATTATTCCTTTTATATCACTTATTTCCATGTTATAAACATTATGTAATCATTTAAGTTAATAATGTTTGTTTTTTCGATATTTGGTTCTTAAGTCGAAAGTGGACTTCTTACAATCACATGTTGTTCGTGTGGTCAAAGGTTCATTATATCCAGAATTATATTCATGATTTGGATATCATATATATCATATATATCCATAATATACATGTATTTATAACATTACATAATCATTTATAGGTAAGAAATGAAATTCACCGTTCATGGAGACGGTAAGCCGTACGTACGCATGAACGCTACTTTCATTTCTATGTCATATTAATGGAATTAAAACAAAATAAGAGGTATGTATATTTTAATTCCAGAATTATATTAATCATTTATATGTAACATACATCATATATAATAACTTTAAATCCATCCTTTATACATCCCACATATGGCATTAACGAATCAAATCACTTTGAGGGGGCGGTAGTCCGCACTTCCTAAAATGAAATTATCGTTTTTAGCCACAATGGAAACCATAAAGGTATGACACAAAAGAAAAATACAGAAGCTTAAGTAAAACATAAAAATATTATATATCATATATAAATATAGTGACATCTTAGTGGCCACCTTTGGAGGTGTTATATGAGTGTTGAACAATCATCGTTTCGTGAGGCAGAAATTCGCCATCCACAGAAACAGTATGTTCTTTAACCATTAGATGTAGGTGTGTGTAAGTGTAGCTTGAATGCTTATTATAAAAACAAAATATTATATTTAAGATACTGGATTTGTTACAAAATAAATGAATAAAAAGAGTTCAGGGGGTTGGAGAAGCAAAATAAAACAAAAGAACACAAGTGAAGACATTACCTTAAAATCGGGTAACTCTTTTTGATTTGAGCTCAAAGGCTTCCTTGGGAAGACTTATTCCCAAAGTGAGGCTTCTAGGAGTAAGAGAGGGATGTGGAGAGACAAAATGGGCAGATCTAGGCCTAAAAAAAGGCTTGAGAGGAGTGGGTAAGGTGATAGTGGTGGGGGCCTTTTATAAGAGGAGAGGAGGGGCACTCTTGGAATGTAAAGAAATGTTACTTTATTTTAAAATGTGTTTCGGATTTAAAAGGTCCCAAATTGATATAATTATAGGATAAGGTGATAAGGGTTCTAAATATACCCATACAATAGGTTTTTGACAAGTTTAGGTCTTAGTTTTTACATTATCTTTTCATTTTATTTAAATCGTTAAATAATGAGGTAATCGCTGCATCATCATGATGTCATAAATAATTTAATTTATTTAATGTCTAAAAATTATAAAACAAATAATATTATGTAGGAAATCTTTTTAGATTTCCAATGACTATTTATAGTCAAATATCGGACTTGTATAACCCCATTTAAATTTTTTTTTAGTAAAACAACTCATGTTTGTGTCATTTTTACTTTTACATTAAATAAAAAGATATTAATGTCATTTTCCTTCCAAAGCGGCTCCATGGGGTCCCCAAGTTGACCCATGGATTGTATTGGTAGGACATGACAAATCCAATATGGGTAGGACATGTGTAAATCTCATCTCATATTATTAAAACATTATTTTTACCATAAACTACACTAATTACCTCTAATCGCGATTAAAAATTTAAAAGTTACTATTCACCAAAAAATTGTTTTAATCCCATTGATCCACATTTTACTTCTTAATGACAACCATATATTTCAGATTTTTGAAATTAAAAACAAAGAGGTGGAAAATTTTCATTTAAACGAAAAATCAGTTTCTTTAACTACCACTTAGTGGTTTCACAATTCATCAAAAATTGAAGTTTTTCAGAAAAATACCAAAAATTCACTCTAAGATATATTTGATATTCCTAACTAAAAAATGATGTCTATTTTACAAAATTCAAAACATATAAGTTGAATTAATTAATTTAATAATTAATTAATGTTGTCAAAACAAATAGCGTGTTTTTAAGAAACAATATCTATTAAAAGATTGACACTAGTTTAAGTCCAATTTTAAAGTGAAATTAATTCCAATGACCACTATTGGATTAAATGGTAAAAATATATTCTAATTTTACTTTAAAAACAATTCAAAATATAATCTAATCATGTAAATAAATTAGATTAAAAAGTGGTTTTGAATTAAAATACAACATTTTTTACTATTCATAAAAAATTGAACTTTATCGGAAAGATACCAAAAATTTACACAAAGTAAATTTTGATGTCTCGATTCTAAAGAAGAATTTTATTTTGTCAAATATAACACATAAAATTTTCAAAAAGTGTATTTAAAAGATGTTCTCCATCAAAAGGCGGTTAATCGACCTTCTAAAGAATATTAGAATGTTTACGCTTAAAATTGAATTCACTCACATTTTTAATCCTCTAACATTTATTGTAAAAAGTAAAAATATTTGACAAACATATATAATCATTTTTTAGTTAGTTCTGTTCATTACCTCCATTACAATGGCTAGGCATTAACTACCATTTAAAATAATATTATTTTATTATTATAGTGCAACGTAAGATTTCAAAGGAACTCATTGTTGCGTATTGGGTAAGCCATCAAGCATAGAATTCTCTTTAAATAAATATTAACATTTTATTCACAAATAGGGATAAATATAAAAATTTCATATTCTTTATTTACTTGGGTGTTACAAATACTGTACAATAAGAGGGATTAAAGAGAAGATATAGGTTTGTTGGGTTTTTTTGGTGGCATAATAGTTTTGGGCATTGTGTAATGAATTATTGGTACAATACCTTAAATAATTAATATTTTAGTAATGACATATCAAGGGGTAAAAAGTTAAAGAATAATAAACTACAATAATCACATATTATAAGAATATATTATAATCAAATATATTCAAAACACTTAATGATTTCTATGATGTTTTCAGCAGTGGTGGTCACAAAAATGGTTCATTTTCATATCAAAATGTATGTAATGTAAATGAAAAAATAAGACCACATGATGATAATGAATAATAATCCTTATTAATGAAGAAAAATAACATTGAAAACAAGAACTCTCTATAAAATATATCACATAAAACAAGTGAGAGGTCATTGGACAACAAGAATATTTAAAATCATATTCAAGATAAGTCCAAGAAGATAAACAAGTGTGAATCATCTAAAAGGTTTAAAGAGATTAAAATCACTCATGAGAATCCATGTGGTTATTCAAAACAAGCTTCAAATATACCCAAAGATATCTTAGAAATTTGGAAAGCAGATTTAGAGAAGTCATGAATGTTGGAAGAGATGCAAGAAAAAGATAGAGCAAAGAAGAAGAATATGGTTCACATGAAGAACCTGAATTTCATGAGAGGTTTTCAAAAAAAAAAATGATAACCCTTTTGTTGAATAATATCTATGTGAGAGATTAAAAAAGGATGGAAACACTATAGGAGGTTGTTTAACAACATTGCTAGCAGAGGGAAAGGTCATCCAAAGAATATAGATTGCACAAGGTGGTGTATATAATTATATATATAAAGATATAAGATTCACACCACAAAATTAAATACAAGATATCATGAATACCATGTTTACTAAAACTAAATAATATCTAAAGACCAGATACGGTAACATGAAAAGTTTAACAACATGGTTAAGAAAAACATCTCAATCTTATTATTTACTTTGAGGAACAATAAAAATCTATCTCATTCCCTTAACACTTTTGTATTTTTCTGTGATTAAAATGCAAGGAATTAAAGGTTAATCATGCTATTAGGGGGATAAAATGATATATTTGTTGAGTTTCCAACATTGGACAACATACATTGAAGAATTTTCCATCTACGACTGATTCCTCAATTGGAATTTTTGAAAATATTATGAAAGGATAATCTTTGATGATGTTTAAGAGAGTTTTGTAAAATCTAGATAACCAAATATAAAAGATATATTTTGGTTTATTATAAACATTAAATTCATGAAATTATTCTTTAGAGGAGATCAATCATTATGAAGGACATGATGAGTGTCTCCTTTATGGGGAGACAACTCAAGAATAATGAAGAAGCTGCTGGAATTATCATTTCATGAAAATTTGAATATTCTAGATTATGATTGAAGAAGTGTCACTTAAAAGGAATGTTTCAAAATTCTCTCATCCTTGGTAACAAGAATTAAATCTAAAAATCAAGGATGATATATTTTTTTAATCAATTAAATAAATAGTAAAGGTTGAAGAAGTTCCAAGTCTATTAAAATATTTTATGTTTTGAATGTTATAATCTGTGTATTCAAGTGAATGTTGGAACACAAGTTGATTTGTATGAGAAATTTATATATCAATTGATATCTATTAGTTTACACAACCTGAAAATAATTATACCTTAAATACATATTTTTATTTATCTCATTTCATTTTGTATCAAATTATATTTTTAATGGACAACTTTGTTTCCTAAATCAAATCTCCTTGTTTTCTACACTGAGCATTACTCACATGGACTTAACGTGATATGATTGATGACACATTTATTAATAATGAATTGATACTTTTTACCAAAGTACTTTGTATTTTTATCAA
Source organism: Viscum album (assembly GCA_963277665.1). Taxonomy (NCBI): domain Eukaryota; kingdom Viridiplantae; phylum Streptophyta; class Magnoliopsida; order Santalales; family Viscaceae; genus Viscum; species Viscum album. Next base: position 74,477,083 of record OY728140.1, read on the forward strand.
TGAGGGGGATATTATGTGAAATGATGGTTAGATAAGAAATGGTGAGATAATAAATTAAAAGATTCATATTAAAATATTCATTTAAAAGGGTTTTCCAATAAATACAAAGGGGGAATTTATTGACACCGCTTTATGGTGAGTTGTATTTTTCATTACGATATGTCAATATTATGTGAATAACTATTGAATGGAAGTTTTTTGATGAACCCAATCTTGTTAAATAAGAATAAAACCAAAGAAGAAGTATCATATTTATCATGTATCATGGATGATTTAAATTTTGAGTTGAACAAATTGCTGAATATTTTAAGATTCCAATAGAGTATTTTTAAATATAAATTATTATTTATCTCTATGATGGTGATGGTGAAGTATTGATTTTAAAAGAATATTAAATAATATTTGATAAGTTCATGATAAATTTTTTTATAATAATGTGTATAACTCTTTATGGGGTTAGCTCAAAAAAATAGGACAACCAAGGAACTAGCTCAACCACACATGTGGGAACATGTCAACCATGTGGGAGTTAGTTCAACCTAATGAGAGAATTAGGATATATGGGTGAGAAAAAGGTAGAGTCTCCACATAGGAAGGCAGAGGCACACACACATGGAATACATGGGTAGGTATGCATGTTTGGTGGTTATCCTCTCTAATGTAGGGTGGCATGAGAGGGTTTAGGGAGACCATCTACACCCCTTGGTATTTTTATAAGGTGATGATGAATCATGGAGTATTATTGTGAAAAGATTGGACAAAACAATGTTTTGTGTTGGATAACTTCTCATATAGGCTACTGTTACTCTACATTAATGAGATATAGACATAAGATGAGATAAATGATTTGGCGTTGTATATACCATCTTCCACCTTCAGCCTTTGAAGGTTCTGTGCATCAGGATTTTTCACATTCATTGAATTGACCACATGCACATGAATCGCGATAAACCACAAGGATCTACACATGGAATTTGAATCTACCACATGATGATTTGAATCTCCTGAAAGAATAGATTTCCTGGTATAAGAGTGTTTTACTAACCGCAAGAAGGTGATGACTTACCACAAGCTTCACAAAGTAGGTAAAGTGATCTTGAGTCACACAATAGGTGAATCTATTATAAGAAATTGAAACATGAATAAATGAAAAAAGACCTCATGTAGGCACCATGGGAATTCATGGTAGGTTGATCAAGCTACCACATCAATAAATGCATACCTACCACATGAAGGATCGAGGACCTACCATATGAAGAAATGTTGATCTACTACATAAATAAGGTAATCAATAATGAAAATTCTTGGTATATTAAGTGACTATATAATCACATAGTGGGTTGATGGACCACATGATCAACCACAAATAAGTTCAAGTAGTAGAATATCTGATACTTTTCAAATCTTAGTATGAAGGTAGTGACAAGAAATTATCATTGTATTATACGAGCAAAGACAAGGAGAAGGAGATACTTTATTCAGTCAATGCAAAATTATGTGTTATTCAGTGATTGATATATCATGATAAGAATCATCATGATGGTTGAAAAATAGATAAGGATAAGAATAGAAGTGTAATTCTAATATGAAAGGATAATGATGATCAATGTAAGGATATTCACCACAAAAAAACATCATGATTTAAGAATTGTGAAGAAATTGTGCACTGAAAATCAAATAGAGGAGTTCATGATATTTATCGTAGGAATATATCAAATGATGTTAGATGATTTTTTTATTAAATTATAAATATTATAATCCATTTTTATCATATTTTAGTCTATTATAAGAAGGGTTTATGGGATTATGAAATACCAAAAATTCTAGTTCCATGATCGAAGTTGGTTCGGGAATTCGTACATGTATTTATAGGATAATTATATACATAAACTTATAATGGAAAGATAAAGAAGTATAATTTGAGAAAATAGGAAGAATAGAGTGTGAGGTTTGTACCATAAATAAAGGGTTCCATGAAATCTGACATGAATATTTATTCATGAATGAGATTACAGGTGTTTAATGCATGTAATTCATTATAGATGAAAAGAGAATATTTGAAAGAAGGTGAACCTAAAATAGTTATTACATTCAATTATGTGGAGTTTTTCAAATGAAAAATCCTCAGGCATTCTAAATGAGGAGTTAAGGCCGATAATTTTTTATCTAGTCAAAGACAGTGAATGTTGAGATTCAAGGGTTTTGAATTACAGATAATCTTGGTGATTCAAAATAGTGAATTCACACAGTATTTTGAATGAATATAGAAGAGAATAAAAAGGGAAGAATAAATTGATACTGCAATTATTATTATCATATATATTATTTCAGGTTGTCAAGTAGAGGTAGTGTGTTTTTGGTGTTTGAAACTATTGTCAAAAAAGGTTATTTGTTCCCAGAAGAATATAGAATTGATACTATTATTTCCTAAAGAATTATTGTGTGTATAATAAAAAAGAAAACGTATATATGGTGTTATTCCTATTTCACTGAATAATAGGAAAGATGAAGAAGAAGAAAGTGACTAAGTTGGACATGAAGTTAATAGAAGAATAATAAGGTGTTATTCATTTCAATTTGCATATGAAATATGGGGAAGAAGTTGTAGAACTTAAATTTTTTATTGTGAAATAAAAGAGGATATTTTATGTTGTATTGTGCATAAAAATATAATAAGTGACTTGATATTGATAAAGGGGGTAATAATAATAAAGAAGCAGTTATGAACCTGAAATACATCATTAAATCTTGTGGTCAAATAAAATTTATAAATTTATAGTAAAATAAACTACACAAACTAATATAAAATAGAATAGTGGTAAGATGGGGTCAATCCCAAGTGGAAATGGGTTAAAATGATTTAATAGTTTTGATATTATCATAATTTCCTAAAACTAAAACTGACTATTCTATTCGAGAGATGTGATGGATTGACTCAATAAAATTAAAATAAGGATGAAGAGTGGGATAATTAATTCAAGTATAGTGGTTCATGAAAGACAATTAAATTTCATGTATGAAAGTATTCATATTAATTAGTCTTAAGAACTCTCAGAGTATCTAGTATAGCCTCTCAATGTTAACTAGATATACCTTTCAAAATAAAATATTATCTCAGATAAGGTCTATAATTATCCTAAGTTCATGAATATTAATCTCTTAAGTGGAAGGAGAAGTAATGGTCGACTATTTCTCCCCCACTTCCCTTAATTATAATGGGTTTCTTCCCCTAGGAGCATGACTCTCTCTAGACTCCTAGAGAGTGAGATTCATATTTTAATAAAAAAATAATACAGAATTGAATTATGAAACCCTAAAATTAAAATATAATTTAATTATACACACATCCCCTTTATCAAACTCAACGATGGCGGGATAAAATCTTTTGGATCCATCACTCGGATTATTCACTCTCCGACCAAGCTTCACATCCTGCATTTTTACTTTCATCAAAATGGAAGGAAATGAGGCCACTCACTAGCTGGAAGCCGTGGGCCCTCCTTACGACGATCTTCTCTGGATTGATCACTTCCCATCATGGTTATGTGCTTGTACTTCTGAGGATCTTCGTTATTAATGAATTCGTCTTTTGTCAAAAAAAAACTCACCCTCACGCATCTCCTATCCACTTATACTCTTTCTCATGAACATGAATTAATTAGAAAATGAGGAAGGAGGAATATAAAATCTAGATATAAAATAAATTTTTCTTGAAACAATTAAAACATACTTGCATATATTTCATAACCAAAATATGAATTCAGAATTACAAAGTGAAGAAAATTCTAACTACACAACATCATGTTTGAAGACAACCCTTCTTCTCTACTCTCACTTTGGATATTGGATAAAAAACTCCCATTATACTTCCTACGTCAGTGTCCTACACTAGAAAATTAAACATCCCATTAAGGTCATGGAAAACCTTGTACATCTAACCCTCAGGGCCGGTTCAACTCCTTCTTTGGTATGAAAACAACCTTTCTCTCTTTATACGTAGTCATCCCTGAAAAAACTCTCTCTGGTTTGAATTTCCAGTTTTTAATTTTTTTTCTTATCCCTCCATTTTCTCCACTTTGACTTCTACAACACCTTACATTGTTATATGGAGAGTTTTAAACTCTATTATTGTATAGGGTTAGCTTTAAGAAGTCAGTCTTTTGAATTATACCATAGAAAAACCCTACAGTATGGGCAGTGACTTTGTAACACAACCACATTTACATGGATTTACACTTATGCAAGTCATATATGTCATGTAAGGTAAAATCTCATTGGTGTTTTATAAGGGAAAATATCATTGGTTTCATGTAAGGTTAAAGATACTTAACCTTATGCATCATTTATAAATTAGTAGTTACCCTTATTCAACTCGAATATACCCTTACTTACCTATATTTTTCATGCATGGCTATGACATAGTCATCTGCCTCGTGATGCAACTACCTCTTCTTTATTAAACCCACACTAGTGTTATTATCAGCCTCTCCATGATGTAGTGCCAACCATATAGTGAAATAATTCTCCTTCTTCCTTTCTTATGGAATACGATATCTCCTAATGCCACAACCTCTTATCAAGAAACATTATCCATAACATAGTTCTTCCTATGATGGTGTAACCCATTTTCTTCAACCTAGGGCCAATAATGGATACAACATAATGACATAACCACATTGTAGAGCCCCTTTAATTATCTCATTATCATAGGGGATTCCACAATTCAATTGTATCTTGTGGTGTGGTACAACTCATATCTCTAATGGCACAAGAATATTTATTTTGGTTGGATACAGAGGCTTTGCAGTGCAGCAGCGAGTTTTGCAGCATAGCCAGTGTATGAGGAAGATGACACACTACCGAGAGAGAAATGTTAGTTTTTCTCTTAAGTGAACAATACCCATTTAATTCCACATCCCACATCAAATTTTACTATGGATGATCGATTCTATATAAGAAATAATATTCTTTAAGAATCTTATAAGTCAGATGGGGGCCATAGGACCCCCAATATCTTCGGTGTATCCCTGAACCATTGAATCCTTCATACCACTAACACATGGACACTCCTCCCATGTGCTGGTGTGCTTCAATGCTTGACCCCATCTATTGCATGTCATCCTTCCCTGTGGTTTTCTTGGACGACTTCCCCTTATGGGGTGACCATGTAGCTTTCTTCTCTCTAGTTGAGGGTTAACTATACTGGACAATTTGTTACCTAAACATAAAGGAAATAATTAGAAAAAATTATAAGTTATTAAACATATATTTGCTTATTTAATTTATTTTTTCCAAAATTCCATTCCAAAATATAAAATACCCCAAAAATTAATAAAAAAAATGATAATATGGGTATATGAAATTGAAAGAAAATTAAATTTATCAATTAAATTTTCAAAAAATATGCTTAAAATTTGGCTCATAAAATCTCCCACACCAAAACAAATCTTGTCCTCCAGTATATATCTCTACTAAGAATATAAAAGAAAACCCCCATGCTACCAATATTTAAAATTCAAAATTAATGAAATAAACAATTATCAATAGAGGAAAGATAACTTTCAAGTGTTACATATAGAAAATAATTCAACCCCTCATTATACATGATATAAATTATTTATCCCAATGAAATGTGACAGTTCCTCTCCTTTATTCTATTCAAGACTCTTAATCTATCATTATTAAAAAGCCAATCATGATCTCCCACACCATTATTTTTCTTCTCCCATCACTCAACATAGAATAAATATGATGTTTTTATCATACCTTCAGTACATGTTCAAAACTTTGAACTTGAATAAGACCTATATTTTCTACTCATTAGAGAAAAAAATCACTAAAAATGATGGGGGATTTGAAATAGAGATAAAATGATTCTGAGGATTAATGATAGATAGGTATATTTTGAAAACAATTAAGGATAAAAAATGAGGTTTATCTTGAAGTATAGTTCATGATAATAAAAGTAAATTCCAATGAAATTCTACTCTTCAAAAAGTGACAACTCCCACTTCCCCAATCTAAATGTAAGGACATGAATAGTAAAAGAATAATGAGTGTGTTACCCCTCTTTCTATATATATTTTTCTTTTTCAATTTTTCATTTTTTTGAAAATTGAGATGTGACAAGTCTCACATCCACCATCCAACCCCAAATGATAAAAATCATTGGTCAAGTGATGGTGATTTTTAACCCTCTAAAACTCAACCTATTTTTTTCTTTTTTTCTTAGAGGGGTAACAATAAATACAATGAGAAATGACATGAACCTTTTCCCATAACCAATGATAATTCCCAAAACATTTTTTATCAAAAAAGTGTATCCCTTTTCACCATGAAATCCCTCTCCCCCAAAATTGAACATTGATAATCATGAAAAAACACTAGAGGAAGAGTATGAATGGATATAATTGTCTTATAATGTGGCTCATTCCTATAAAATTCCATTGATTGTATCTAATGGATAACAATATAATAATTGTAGGGTAGGTCTCAAGGATAATTTCTGAATCAATAAAATTACTTAATCATATTTTAAGTTATTTTTTCACAATCATCGCTTTATCAAGGTCAAATACAAGTCATGGTAGGTAAAATTTCCCAGGTTATCTCTAAAATATTACAAAGAAATATTGAAAAAATTTGTTCTAGAAACTTCTCAATAAAGGGAACATATTATTTTAAATTAAAGCACTTATGGCTTGTGAATAAATAATAAATAAATACACATGAACTTTTGAAATTCCAAGTATGAATAATTCAAGGAAAATTGCATGTACATGTGACTAAAAAACTATGATTAAATTAATTCAAATTACTATGCTTCACTTTAATCATTAAATATCTCCATCTTGTTTATTTAATTTCATTAATTTTAAAATTAAAACATGGAATCATGGGGTTCCTAACAAAAATTCTAAGTATAATGGATAAAAATGAACTAATATAAGTGTAGGAATCCATTTTTTTCATTCAAAACCAAAACATATTCTAAAAAATAAATCATGGACCTACATAATAAATCATAAATAGTGAAATCCAAAGGTCCATAAAATTTAAGTTAAAAAATATAGGAGGGGGAGGTTTTACTAAATCCTAAACTAAATTCTAAAACTAAGTCCTAAGAAAGAAAGTAAATGAAAACTCATTTTTCCTACCACAAATTTATTTGGTGGTGGTTTTTACAATCACACTTACCTATTTAATTACATTATAGGGGTAGGTTATAAATAAAACTATCTCATATTAAATCAATTATATATTTTATGAATGTTTAGTGTAACTCATCTGATGTTTCCCCTCTTTATTCTTAGTTTTTTTTCTAGGTGGATTTTTCTTAGTAGTGGAAATCTCCAATTATTAGAATAGAATTTCATGGGTTTTCCATAACTTATACCACCCATTTTCCCTCCTTTGGTTATTGAGTTTCTTAAAATTCTTCACTTAGCACTACAATTTCAACAACCAATCCTTCTTCTTCTTCTTCTTCTTATTCTTCCTCTTCTTCAGCTTGGGGCTGATCTACCATAAGATTTATAGTGCAGTCTAAAATTTCAGTAGCTCTAGTATTTTCCAAATCTTGATATTATTTGTCATAAGTGGATGTTTTTTCTTCTTTTTCCTCCTCAGAACTTAGTTAGTGTCCTCCATGGAAAATTCAGAACATGCATCAGTATAGAAACTTACCCCAGATTCATCCCCATATATGGTTGTGTCTCCAAATAGATTTTCAATTTTGGATTTATCCTTGGTTCCCTCATTCAATTCCTCAACTTCATTAAACATGTTCTATAGGAGTAACAGTCCTCTTTTGTACTCATATTCCATGATTTGGAGTGTTTCTTACGGAGTTGGGTGTGATTTTGGTACTCTCAGTTGGTCTTGAAGCTCCCATCATTGACTATGAATTTCCCTACTGAGTTATTAAATTTGTTGTGTGAGGTTTGAAATATCAATCTTCAAATAGATGTGGCCTTCATTTTTCCTATACCAAAGATCACAATAAAAAAACACCCAACATATAAAATAGAATAAAAAATGAGAATAAACATAAACTAAAAATCAGAAAAAAAAAGTGGGAGGTTAAAGTTTTATCTAACTATTGAATTTATAACCATCTTTTCCCTGACAATAACACTAGAAATTTGATTTTCCTATAAGATGTCATTAAATATTATGGTCGAATCAAATTTATAAACATATACTAACCTCAACTACACTAATCACTAGAAATTATAAATGTGGTAATATGGGGTTGATCCCATGAGGAAATGAGTTATAATTGATTTAATTATTTTGATAGTGTCACAATTTTCTAAAACTAAAACTAACTAATCTATTCGAGAGATTTAATGGACTAACTCAAAAAAATAAAAATATGGATGAATATAGGGAGATTTAATTTAGGGATGGCGGTTCATGAAAGATAATTCAATTTCACTTATGAACGTCTTTATATTAATTATCCACAATAACTCTTAGAGTATCCAGTCTAGCCTCTTAGCAAGAACTAGATCTAGCTATGAAAACTTAATCCTCTCTCAAGGTAAGTCTATAATAATTTTAAGTGTATGAATATTAATATCTTAAGTTAAAGTTAAAGTAATGGTCATATTTCCCTCCCCCACTACCCTTAATTAAAATGGGTTTCTTCCCCTTGGATCTTCACTATCGCTAGACTCCAAGGGAATGTGATTTAGATTTAAACCACAAAGTAACAATAAATTGAATTATGAAACCCCAAAAGTAAAGAAAAAATTAATTATATACGCATACCCTTAATCAAAACTTACCCCATCCTGTGGTTCCTATCTACTCATACCCGATCTAACAAACATGAATTAATTAGGAAACAAGGAAGGAGGAATAGAAAAGTTATATCTAAAATAAATGTGACATGTAATAATGAGAACATACTTGGATCACTTTTTCAAAAAACATATGAATTCATAATTACAAATTCAAAATAAGAAAATATGAATTAAATTTCTAACTATGTAGCATCATGGTTGAAGACGAACCTTCTCCTCCACTCTATCTTTAGATGTCAAATAGAAATATCCCATTCCACTTCCTAGGAAATTGTCCTAAAATAGAAGATTATCTTCCCCCTTTGGGTTTTAGAAACGCTAGGACCTTTAGCCCTCATGGACAGTTCAGATCCTACTTTTTTACAACATCATCTTTTCTCTATTTATAGGCTGCAGCCCCGAAGAGAACTATATCTCCAGTTTGAATTTTCAGTTTTGAATTTTTTTCTTCTCCCTCCATTTTCTTCACTTTGACTTGGATAGCCGATTAACTTATTATGTGGAGAGATTCGAACTCCCTCGGTGTAGGCACATTTCACATAACTATTCTTATTCAAGTTCCCCTCTGAGACTAGGTATCAGTAGGTGGATGGCCTGAGGATATTGAGTTTTTTAAAGATACAACTGAAAAACCCAACGGCATGGGTGGTGTCTCTGTGGTGGAGCTACCATTATGTGGATTTACCCTTATGAAAATCATAGGTGTTGCCTAAGGGTAAAGATAATTGGTGTCATGTAAGGGTCAATCTCCTCACCCTTACGCAACATTTTGAAATTAGAAGCTACCCTTACATAACAAAAATATACCCTTACACACTTGTATTCTTTATGTATAGATATGGCGTCGTTGTATGCCTCATGGTGTAGATGCCTCTTCTTCATCAAATACATTATCGACCTCTCCACAATGTATTTCTAACCCTATGGTGCAAGTATTATCCTTCTTAATTCATTATAGTGTAGGATATCTCCTCATCCCGTAACCTCTTCTCAAGAAACACGGGCCATGTCACAGTTCTTCTAATGATGGTGCAACCCGTTTTCTTCAACCTAGGGCCAACAGTGGCTATGACCTAGCGGAATGACCATGGTGCATCACTTACTTCAATGTCTCATTCTCTAGGGGATTTTATGACACATGGATAGCCTGTGGTTTCATAGTGATCAGTTCTCCAATGGTTTCAGACTTTTCATTATGGCCAACCATGGCGACTGTGTGGTGCATTTGTGAGTTCTTCAGTGTATAGTGTACAAGGAAAATGACACACTAACTGAAGAGAAATGGCGACGTTTCACTTAATTGGATATTTCTCACTTAATTATATTTCCCATATCATTTTTTTTCAAATGGCCAATTCTATATAATAAATCATATGCCCGAAGTATTTCTTAAGTCGGATGGGTCCAGAGGGTATTTTTTTTAATGCATTTAAAAAAAAAAATTAAAAACCACTTAGGTTAATTTTTTTTTTAAAACATGCTACAAAGGCAGCATCACAGATTCCACCTTTTCTCCCCCACGCCGCCTTTGGACCAGATCGATGACATGGAAAAGGCAGCCGGGGGGAGGCCACCTTTGGCCTCTGGGTAAGGCGAATGGCGGCTTCTACGATACCGCCTTTGGCCTTACGCAGAGGCCAAAGGCTGCCTCCATGATGTCGCCTTTGTCTAAACTCCCTATAAAAGGGCGGCCCCCCCCCCCCTCTCCTCACTTGATTCTTACCTTCTTCTCTCTAAAATTATATCTATCTCTCTCTAAAAAAATCATTTTCTGTGCGAGTTTTTACGAAGCTTCATTTAGAGTTATGTTTCTATATTTAATTTAATATTTTTATTTAATTAATTTAATTATTTTTAGTTTTAAATATTTCATTTTTTAAGTAGTTTATGTAGTTCTTAATATTTGGTTATTTAGTTTCTGGAATTATTTATATATAGTTAGAAATAATTATTGTTAGGTAGTATAGAGTAAGTAAATATTAAATTAGGATTAAGTATTTTGAAATTTTGGTAGATTAAATATTATGTGGTTATCTAAGAAATTAAATTCATGTCTGGATACAAACAAGTGGATGTGGCTCTGGCACAGATGTACATAGGGGTAAAACCCAAAAACACAGCTTTAAGCTAGACTCAAACGGGAACTGGTGCACGATAACGGGCCTTGCTGCATCCTGGTTTGACACTCCCGGGGAATATTCTTAAGATTATTCATATTTTATTTATAAACTACTAAAATTTCTAAGAAAAGAAAAATCAAATCAGTATGTTTATCAATGATAAAATGATAATATAATGTTATATAATCAAATAAGGACAGAAACATTAAATAATTAAAGTTAGTTAATTAAAATTAACTAATGAATATAATATGATTAACGATTAATGAATAAATAATTAAAGAATAACTTAATAATGATTAAATAGTGATTAAATAATGATTGATTATTTAAAAAAATGTATTAAGAAAATCAGTTTAAAATGACACTTATAATTATTTAAAATGAAATAGAGAAGAAAATGTTTTAAAATATAAAGATTATATAGTTTAGAAATAATATTTTCTATTATATATAATTAATTATATAATAATTAATAAATAACATAGGATTAAAACATGTATCCATATAATGATTAACTAACGATACTGATGAAAATATAAAGTGAAATGAAGAAGACCAAACACATTAAGAAAAGGTGCCCTAAAATTACATTCTAAGAAATATCATATGGTCAAACATCAGTAGCTTATTTTAGGGTATAGAAAGGTGACCTAAAATTACATTCTAATAAACATCATATGGTCAAACATAATTGTTAATATTTTTTACACTATCATAATTTTGATGAAAGAAACATTTTTGATGTAGAGAGTCATGTTTTCTTGTATGTACTGCTATGGGGAGATTATTCAAACTGATCAAGGAGCTTCTTACAATAACCAACCAATTATAGTGGTTAGTACAGCTGATTGTTTAACCATAAGTGACCTTCAAGAGAGAATTTGCGGTTCCTTAAATCTGGGACCTGATCAAGAGATCATGTTTATGAGTTATAGGCATTTGCAATTTCCGACAACACTGTGGCATCTGCATTGTCCATTGGTTACTGATGCACAGTGGGTCAAAGCAATTAATTTATTTTCTCAACGGTTGGATGGTAAAATTATGGAGTTATACGTTTATGTTGCTACTTTACAACAACAACATCCAATTTTACGAAGACGTAGAATTACAAGAGTGGTTAAAGATAGTCCACCCAAGGAAATTGAGCTTATTCCAAATGATGCAGCAGAAGAGGACAACCTAGATGATCTCCCAGATATACATGTCAATCCGACTTCTGATGTGGAGTTTCGTAATGATGGATCAGATGGTAACAACAATGCTTATGAGGAGGGACCAATGGAAGATTGGGAGGAGATTTTGAGAAATGCATTAGTTTTACATCAAACTCGACCTACAAAAAATCATACACCACTATTTTCATCTTGGTCAGAAGCAATGACACGTGTGCCTGCATTCGACAATACTGTTCTCACACCAGCAACTGAGTTCCCTTGAGTTATACCAGATAGGTTTAGTGAGGTGGACAAAACCTTAGATATTGGAAGGAATTTTCCAAGTAAAGATGCCTTAAAAAGCACGCTAAAGAGATTTCATATTGAGAGAAACTTCAACTATGTAGTTCATGAATCATGCCGTAGTAAATATTTTATACGATGTGAGAATTATGGGGATGATTGTAGATTTCCCTTGAGGGTGATTCCGAACATTACATTTGGAGGTTGGAGAATCTCAAGGATTGAGGCGGCTCATACTTGCGTTCAGCCAAGCCTCACACAAGATCATACCTCATTAGATGCAGAATTTGTGTCATCTATTGTTGTTGAGATGATTCAGACATGTCCAGATGTTCTAATAGCCTTTGTACAAGAGAGGATTCAACAGACATTTGGTTATAAGATTTCCTATAATAAGGCATTGATGGAGAAACAGAAGGCAATTGTGAATGTCTATGGTGATTGGGATGACTCATATCGGGTGTTTCTGCAATTGCTCTCCATACTGAGGCATCATAGCCAAGTTGTCTTCCATCTATATACAAATGAACATGTGTCTCATGATAACCGAGTTAATCCATCTCATGTTCAATTTCATCAGTTGTTCTGGGAATTCCTTCCCTGTATCTTTGCATTTCGTTTCTGCAAATAGTTTATTCAGATTGATGGAAAATTTCTGTATGGAAAATACAAGGTCATATTGTTGATTGCGGAAACCCAAGATGGAAACTGTCCACCTCTTCCGCTTTCCTTTTCCATTGTAGAGAAAGAAAACTATGAATCATGGAGTTGGTTTCTGGCATGTATCAGCAATCATTTCACCAACATTCGGGGTGTTTGTTTGATATCTGATCGCCATTGAGAAATTGATGAGGCAATCAATGCAGATCTTGATACATGGAGATACCCAAATGAACATCATCAGTTCTACATTAGACACATTTCTAGCAATGTGCATAAAAAATTCCACAACGAACCGATGAAGAAGGCAATCACGAGGCTTGGTACACATTCTATTCGTTCTATTTTACTATTTCAATATAAAGATAAAATCAATTTATGTGAAATATAATTATCCTTTTTATCATATGAGTCAGACCAATGGTGGTTTGAATAACGTGTTGAATAAATTAGTTAGGCTAATTAAGAAGTTTATGATTATATGATGTGGATTCCAAAAGAAAAATGGACATTGGCATACAACGGGGGGAAGAGGTACGGACACATGATGACAAATATTGTGGAGTGCATCAATGGTATCTTCAAAGGGCTTAGTAAGCTACCTATAACCGCCTTAGTTCAGGATACATTATATCGATGCGTGAAGTGCTTTGTGGATAGACAAAAACTAGCATCAGACAGAATACAACATGGGATAAGATATGGAAGACACTTTCAACAAGAGATTGAAAATAATATTGAAGAAGATTATGGTTATCACATCTATCTCTTTCAAAGATAAGACCCCCAATTTTAAGTTCAAGAGAATTCAGAACCCATCAAAAATCACGTCGGTGAAAAAATGGTGGTATTACTAGAAACAAGGCAATGTCAATGTGGAAACTTTTAGGCCTTACGGTTTCCATGTACACATGCCATCACAACATGTGCCTCTATGAACATCTCATGGGAAAAATATGTTGATCCAGTGTACTGGATGGATACCATTGCTAACTGTTATGCTGAACCATGGACACCTCTTGGGGAGAATCATTATTTCCCAATGCCTGAAGGCCAACCGATAGTGATACCTGACATGAATCGATTACATCCTCGTGGAAGACCGAAGGTGAGTAGAATGCGTAATGAGATGGACTGGCCTCAAGAACAAGGACAGAGTTTACGATGCATGATATGTCATAAAGAAGGTCATAACCAGAAATGATGCCCTAATGCTGTTGGGTCGAGTTCACAGTCTCATCTATAATGATGTATTGTATTCATTGTGACATTTTCATACTGTAAATTAAATGTTGTTATCTCTTTTCTTCCTCGGTTTTCTAAACCCCAAACATCTGAGATAACATTTAATAATAATATTCTTTCTTTCAAACAAAATAACTTTAAATCTGAGATAATAGAATTTATTTCATAAATCCGAAAGCAGAACACTTAACCCACATTGTAAAGTAAAATTTATTAACCTAGAAACATATTTCCTAAACCTTAATATTAAAATTTTTAACCCTAAACCCTCAAACCTAAACCCCAACCTAAACATGTAGGATATTTTAGTAAACTATTCTATAACTAAATTATAGTATCATAATTATTAGTACAAGTTATTGAATACATACAGTTAGATAAATTCCAAAAACATCATTACTAATTGAAATGGTTCATCTTAATTCAATCCATAACGTTATATTTACATTTTACACTTACGACTCATTTCATTTGTTTATATGAAGATGGATTATACCATACTACTCACTCAGCAGCTTACCCATATTTTGCAGGTCGTGTTAGAGGGTCATCTAGATCGATTGGTGAAGGTGCGTCGAGTGCACCATTATCATCACATAGAGCCTCCACATGCCATTAGACCTTACTTGAGTCGTGCTAGCTTCTATGGACTTGCCATGTCCGAATTCAAATTTGTAGATTATTACCTTCGTGCTGCCCTCATAGAGAGATGGAGACCATAGGCACACACATTCCACCTTCCTGAGAGAGAGATGACCATCACCCTCGAGGATATCGCAGTGCTTCTCGGTCTGCCTATCTAGGGGAGACCCGTTATTGGACTCACTCGTGCAGCTTGGCCAGACCTTGCCCAGCGCTTGTTAGGCGTTAATATTTTATCAGACCATAGGGCTACAGATGGATCGTCCATATCTATGCCTTTATTAGAGTCATAGATATCACATTTACAGGATGATGATGATGAGCAGACCGTCATGCGTTACGCCCATTCATATATCTTATGGCTCATTGGTGGGACCATGTGTACTGATCACTCAGGGATGCACATGTATATGATGTATCTACCCCTACTAGAGGACTTTGATCAGGCTAGGACGTACATCTGGGGATCAGCCTTCTTGGCATACACATACAAATCATTATATAGGCTATCCCACAGGGACCGTACAGGTCTCGGAGGATGCGTCATCCTTATTCAGATGTGGGCATGGGAGCGCATCCCAGCATTCCGCCCTAACCTTGCTGGTCCGCCGGTCGAGATGGAGGTGTTTCATGATGTTCTGCATAGACGCTGGTATGATAATTCATTTCTATTGGTTTCTGATTCTACTATGAGTTACTGACTGTAATTTCTCATTATTTTTCACCATTGTTAATGTAATTTATAGGTGGTGTCAGCGACACGATTTTTTCGCAATTCCAAGATAGCATTTGGGAATATATCGGCTACAGTTGGACTGCCTCTTACCTGATCAGGTATGTATATACAATCTATCATTGTCTAACATATTTAATAATAACATCAATTTTGGTTTTTAGTTAGGTGTTTTTTTTGACAAAATCACTTGTCATTTCAGATTTCATGGCTTCCATACTGGAGTATTATGGACCAATTGCCAGCATACTACACTGTTGGGCTTGTGGATGTTATGGTTGTAGTACCCCTCATTCTCTTCCATATTATTGAGTGGAAGCAGCCTGACAGAGTCGTGTGCCTGTTTTTTCGTACTTATCCAATTCCATTACCATTGAGACAGAAAGACCAGCTTCATGGGATGAAGCTGACAGGGAGGAAGGATGATGATTGGTCCCAAGTAAATGCCATTTTTATCGATTGCTATCACAGACGTGCAGAGTTTCATATTCAGGGTGTTCCTACAAATTGATTCTCTCTTTCAGATCAGGTTGACTACGCACCATGGTATAGACTGAAGTCTATACTGTATCTTACCCAAGCCTACATAGAGATGTAGAGGATGGTAAGTCAATAAATTTGCATTAGTTTGTTTATTGAATTATTTTCTGATTCCATTTGAATCTATTTACAGGGAAGTCATACAGAGCAGCTTGTTTTCATGAGTTATAAAGAGGAGGAGGGGGTCTTTATCTGGACAGCCATCCATGCTACAACGCTGGAGGCAATAACATCTTTTCATGCGCTTTCCGGGAGCATCTTCGCACGTCCGGCTCGAAGAGAGGAGGTTTCTGTCCCATATGCACATCCTGCAGCTGCTGCTAGTGATGAGGAGCCCCAACCACGACGACATAGACAATGTCGTGTTGCATGTGAGGCCTCACCTATTCCACAGGCAGAGGTCGAACCTCTAGTAGTCCAGGATCAGCTGATTCAGGACATGCCTCAGGTGGCATGGGATCCATCTTTCCTGACAGGATATCCGTAGTTCTCTCCATCTTGGGTTCTAGATCTTTCACAGACTTGGATTCCAGAGCCATCACCGTCTTGGGGTATATCTTCATCGCAGGCTTGGTTCCCCACTATGATGAAGTCATGTCCTTCTACCACCCTAGTGGGAGAAGGATCCAACAGGTAGTACGAGATGTAGTTGACAGTTCCTCCCATTGACAAATAGATAGAGGACACACCAGTGGATGTTCCAGTGCCTGAAGATCAGCCTTCTCTAGTTCATCAGACTCCACTGCGCACTCGACGCGGACGTCCTATTCGCAGACCACCATGTGGGATGGAATCTCCTCTCCACAGACATAGATATTTATTGTACATTATTTTTTACATGTTTTATGTCTACTAAAATCAAAATACTATTATTACTTGTTGGTCGGAGTAGAATCTCAAGAGGGGGGTCAATTGAGTTCCAATTTAAGCAATGTTTAAAATTTCATTCATATCGGTCTTATAGTTTATGTTATATAGGCCAGTAAAGTCACATACTTGAAACATTTTTAACTTTCAAGTAGGTGGATTTGAAAGGTTATAAATAATTTTTCACTAAGATTTTTTAAGAACTTATTTTTATTTTGGACTACTAGTTATATTTTTAAGAAATGTTTAAAATTTCCCTTATATATGTCTTATAGTTTATATTATATTGGTCGGCAAAGTAACGTACTTGAAACATTTTTAAGTTTCAAGTAGGTGGATATGATAGGTTATAAATAAATTTTTACCACGATTTTTTAAGAAATTATTTTTATTTTGGAGTAATAGTTATATGTTTAAGCAATGTTTAAAATATCGTTCATATCAGTCTTATATTTTATATTATATAGGCCAGTGAATTCACGTACTTGAAACATTTTTAAGTTTCAAGTAGGTGGATTTGAAAGGTTATAAATAAATTTTCACCAAGATTTTTTAAGAAATTATTTTTATTTTGGACTACTTGTTATATGTTTAATCTATCTTTAAAATGTCATTCATATATGTCTTATATTTTATATTATATAGGCCAACAAAGTCACGTACTTGAAAAATTTTTAAGTTTCAAGTAGGTGGATATGATAGGTTATAAATAAATCTTCACCACGATTTTTTAAGAAAGTATTTTTATTTTGGACTACTAGTTATATGTTTAAGAAATGTTTAAAATTTCATTCATATCAGTCTTATATTTTATATTATATAGGCCAACAAAGTCACGTACTTGAAACATTTTTAAGTTTCAAGTAGGTGGATTTGGAAGGTTATAAATAAATTTTCACCAAGATCTTCTAATAAATTATTTTTATTTTGGGCTACTAGTTATATGTTTAATAAATGTTTAAAATTTCATTCATATAGGTATTATATTTTATATTATATAGGGCAACAAATTCACTTACTTTAATAAAAGATAAATTATTGTGAAACATTAAGTTTTAATTATATATATTTATATAACCATATGAACATAATAACAAAACATTAAAATTTTAAATATATAAAAAATATAACTAAAAAAATAATGTTTTAGGGCAAAGGCGGCATCAAAGATGCTGCCTTTGTGGTGTAATTTTAATTTTTTTAACATATACCATTTTTCAGATTTTTTTAAACACATATTAAAAAAAACTCATCCAGAGGACCCCCAACATCAGAGGTGTCCCCTCGTGCCAGTTAAGCCTTCCTCCCGCTGCTACATGAACTCTACTCTCATATATTGATTTGTTTCCATGCTTAGCCCTCTCAATCACATGGTTGACCTACCTATGGGTTTCTTGGTCAGATACGCCTGGTCGAGGGTGAGCTACGGTGGCCAATGTTTTACCTAAACATAAAGGTAATACTTAGAAAAAATTAAAAGTTATTAAACATTTATTTCACTTATTTTATTTATTTTTTACAAAGTACCATTCCAAAATATAAAATACACAAAAATTAATAAAGACAATGATAATATGGGTATAAATAATTGAAAGAAAATGAAATTTATTTATTAAATTTAAAAAATTATGCATAAAATTTGACTTATAAACTCCCTTACCCTTAAACAATGCTTGTTATCAAGAATATATCCCCACTAATATGTAAAATAAAACCTACAGGCTACCTATGTTTAAAATTCAAAATTAATGAACTAAATAATTAGCAATAGGGGAAAGAAAACTTTCAATTGTTGAATATTGGAAAAGAATCTAACTCCTCACTAGACACAATGTAAATGTTTTTTCCTAATGAAAAGTGATGAATCCTCTCATTTCTTCCATTCAAGAATCTTAATATATCATTATGACCACGCCATCATGATGTACATGGAAAATTTTGTAGATTGGACTATTTTATTATTCAGTTCTGACACCCTGGTGGTAAGATACAAAAGAAATCAAAGAACACACGGTACATAGAATTTATTATTATAGAAACGACCTGTGAGCCCTAAATAGGATTTGGGTGTGTTATTCCTTCATCCAATCATGTAATATTGACCTACATAGCTTTCCTTATTGGTGAAATAGTGTGTAAGATCCAAGTATTAGCTGGATATGTACCTTAGAATCTTGATTTGTGTAACCTATCTTAAATTATATATATCTATTCCAAACATGATGTGTTGAACTCGAGTATTAGACGGTGTGTAATCCACCATGACTTGAGTCATTTCAGTAACCAGACATAGCATGTGATCCCCAACTATAAACTATATATATTTATTAGAGTATCCAAGGATTAATTCACACAGTCAGATTGTTTCCTCCTAACTGACATGAGATGATCTCTAGATTATAAAATATGTATAAATAAAGGTTAAATCAAAGAATGCGCAAAATAATAAATGGGTCATGTACCCTAAGAAAACATGATGTGTGTAATATAATCACACTCCATGTTATATTTAAATCTTTTCATAAACCCTATCCACCATAGATTTGAGACATAGTGTGTTTCTATAGGCCACACTCCATATGACACTTAACACCTTAAGAAAACCCCAGTCACAAGATTAAAGATAATACATTTTCATTTTTTACAAATTCTATGTGATGGGTTTTCTTGTGAATCCTATATGATAGATATGTCATTTTTTGACCATCACAGATATTCGCCAACGTTTAACACTCTCACCTAGGATGACTCTCGATTCCACCAAAAAGACCATCGTTGATCGATTGGGACCACTACTCATCTAAATCCCACATCACCCTCCACGTTATGACTCGTAGTGTCACTGCCCCTCATCCAACTCACCAAACCACCCTTTATTTATATATGTTCCCACTACCCTCCAAATATTCTAGCCAATGCTAGGCATGTTCATGATCTGTATATTCTTGAGGAAGAAGGTGAGAGGGAAATAAAATTGAAATTAGATTTCTCTTTATCAATTTTTCACACATAAATCACAAATCCCAAAAGTAGTAAGTTGTGGTAACAATGATATTAATATCATCATAGTAAGGATAGTCCACAAAGAAAACAATCATCAAAGAAAAATTCATGGAAGAAATCGCAATTGGCATAGAATGAAGAATGAACACTAATAAAAATAATGCATTTAAAAGCACAATAAATTGGCTTTATCATAGAAAAAAAACATTGTTATCCTAATCATTATTAAAAGCCTCAAATTTTATCAGTGATAGAAAAAATCACTGATAAAGGGTTTCTTTATCAATGCTAAAATAAAAGCTCTGATAAAAAATACATTTTATCATCGATTTTATCTAGAGCTAATAAAGGGGTCCTTTATCAATAATTTTTTAGCACTGATAAAGGGTAATTTTATCATTACTAGAAAAATTTCTGATAAAAAAGTGTTTTTACCGGTGTTGATAAATGTATCTTTTATCAGCACTTTTGTTTTAGTACTGATAAAGGCCCCCTTTACCAGTGCTTTTTTATAGTGATGATAAATTTTGAATTTTTTTGAGCACTCACCCCACCCTAACCTCAAACCCCTTCCACTCTCATGCACCCCCATTTCGGCACACACAACCTCCATTTGTCAATGGTTTTCTATTTCCTATCTACCTGTTCAATTGTGCACACACCTGGAATCAATCTTATGACCTTCATTGTGCATTTCAAACCATTTTAACACTGCCCCAAGGTTGTTTTGTTCTATATTTTATGATATTTATATTTTTCTATTGAATTTGGGGTAGAATCTCAGTTGAGAATCTATCTCATAATACTGCATCTAATCAGGGATCTAATCCTGAATTCTTCAAATTTGAGGATTTATTGGTGATGCAAGGGATGGTTTCAAAGGGATCCATCATTGTGCAGGGTGAAAGCCTTGACTTAGTCAGGGTAGGTGGAGTAGCTGGACTGTGATAGAAATAGGTGATGAATTGGCGGTGAAAGTGAGTTATGGTCTGCAACAACAACAGAGTGGTGATTGCGGCAAGGCAGGTGGTGATAGAGTGTGAATGGAGAGCGTGTGAAGGTGGGTGAGTGGGAGTGCTGGATAGTAATGATAATGACTGAAGTGATGATAAATATCATCAGTGATATGATCGGGTGATGATAAAAAGGTGGGCTGGGTAGCGACGTTGTAGAGGATCTTGATGGAGACAATGGTAGAAAAAAAGGGGGGATGGTGATCGTAGACTCTGCGATGCCTCAGGATGCAGGCTGGCGGGACTGCAAACCGATGTAGGTGCAAAAAATCCTAAGAACTAACTTCCCTAGGGCCATATATATATATATATATATAACTAAATAAGAGGATCTCAATGGGTGGATTATCCCTTGGGAGGGCTATGATCTGCTTGTTCGGCTCTGTGGGTGTGTGGCGTGTGTGTGTTTCACTGTAGTTGTACCCCGAGCACCTACAATAATATATTTATATTTGTTTATATATATATTTACAAACATATTTATTATTTATATATTTATTTTAAAGTATATTTATAAAATATATGTTTATGTGTGTGTGTGATACACACACACATATTTATTTTAATATATTAAATATTAATATTAATTTATATATATTAGAATATAAATATAAATATGTATCCATTTATTAATACACTCACATATGTACATATAAACATTATATATATATATATATATATTTGTGTAAGTATATATATATTCATATATTTTTTTAATGTAAAAAAATGGTTAGATATTGTTTTAAATAAAATGGATAATAATTATCTCCATGTGATTTATATAATTATTTTTAAATACATTTTTAAAATATGTATATATATTTCTTATTTAAATATAAATTTTATACATTACATATATAGTTATATGTTTATATATTTACTGTTGGACTCACCTATTTTGATAATCCCAAATCATGTTTCATTTATGTGATAATCATGTTTTCATTCTATGTTAATTATGTTTCATTAATATTTCTTGTTTCTATATAGTAATATTCATATAATCTCAATCTCACTGCTTGATTGGTTAAGCTTACAGTGCAGAATTTATCTAAGTACAAGGTCACCGATACAAGGTCACCGATACAAGGTCACCTATACAAGGTCACTGATAGAAGGTCACCGATACAAGGTCACCGATACAAGGTCATCGATACAAGGTCACCGATACAAGGTCACCAATACAAGGTCACCGATACAAGGTCACCGATACATGGTCACCGATACAAAAGTCACTGATGTAAGCCTACTGTTAAAGGTTACCACTAAAGGTTACCGATGGAAGGTTACAGTTGGAGGTTGCCGATGTGCACCTTCTGTTGAAAGCTAGTGATGAGAAGGCTACTGTTACCAGTCTACCATACTCTTATACTCCTTACTTTGTCAAATTCTTGATATTTTTCTAGCGGTCATATTTTCTAACTTTAATGATTTTGACTTAATTAATACTTATTGTAGACATATCAGGAGACCATATCAAGACAGTACGAGGTACGAGAAAGATTTCACGTGATGTACTTACTCCCATTTTCGGACCTCCAATATGAAAGAAAAATACTGAGGAAGAAAGATATATATAGGCACATAGAAAAACAATAATATAGAAGTACATAAGTTAAATGAATAAGGAAGAAATTACAGAAGAACAAGGAAGAACCATTCGAGAACCTTCACTACAAACCCCAAGAACTTCAAGAAGATCATTTCAGGAAAACAACTTGAGGCTTCCTACTGTGTCTCATAAAATTTCAATCAACTCAAGAAGTAGAACATTCAATTCCTGAAAGCTAGTACCTGGAGTTGTGACACTCTGTTTTTGAGAAAACTTACAGAGATAGACTGAAACTTCAAATTCTTCACTTCAAGGAGTCAAGAGTTGAACTTCAAACACATAGAGCCTTCTAAACTCTATCTCATCATAATTTCTTTATTGTGTTTCTTCTTCTTACATTTTTGAGAAGTGTGTCTTTCTGCTTCACACACTATCTTCTGTACTAGAACTGGAGGATATTGAATATCCTTATATCAAACCTCACTTAAATTTTGTTCCCATGTAAAAATGTGGAAGAGACCATGTGTGGTCTATATTGTTTGTCTTTCCCATGAAGAACAGTGGTATAGGGTGTAAAACCAGGACAGTTTGTGAAAAATGTTGTAAAGCCCGATACTGGTTGTGTATCAAGTTTATTGCTAATATAAACTGCTTTGTGATAGGTGATCACTAATTGAAGAAGATTAAGTCTTACCTTGAGACTGAACATCTTGTTTTACTTCATTGTGCACTATATTTTGTTATACTCTATTTTATGTTTTTTCCGCTGCTTATATTTTCTAAAAAATAAAACTGTTTTGCATTTTCTTTGATATTTAATTTTGGTTAGTGTGTGTATATGTTGAATTTAGTAAACTTATTTCAAAATTTGAAGAAGTGTTTTTACACCGATTTAATTGAGGACTAATCACCCTTTGAGAAACTTTTTGACCAACTAAACATTTATATCTCTAATGCCTTAATTAACTGGGCCATTTTAAAATTGGGGGATCCTTTTAAAATAATGTTTTTAACAAAAATTTTAAGTAGGAACTCAATTAACCCCCTCTTGAGATTCCACTCTGAACAACAGTTGGTATCAAAGGATAGTTTATCAAGTGTTCAAATTCTTTTCAACTGTGATTTTAGTTGTATCTTAAAGATCTTAAAATTTCTGTCATATCTAAATTTTTAGTTCATTAAATTCTAAGTAACTATGGAAAATAGAGTTGAGGGTGATGTTACAAACATGCCACCTTTCTTTAATGTTAATAACTATGCTTAGTAGAAATTAAAAATGAAAATGCATCTAGAGAGCATGGGACCTGAAATCTGGTACACAATTGAAGAACAATATATATTGCATGCTACTACTAGAGATACATGGTATCAGTTGACTAAAGACACATATAATAATAATTGTAAAGAAATTAATGCTTTGTACTGTTCTCTAGGTGATAAGGAATTCAATAGAATATCTGCTTGTAAAACTGCATATAAAATTTGGGATACTTTAGCTGTTTCTCATGAGGGAACAACCAATGTTAAATAAATGAGATTAAATACATATACCATTAAATATGACAATTTTAAAATGAAGCCTGATGAACTTATTTCTGAAATGTATCTCAGGTTCAATGAAAGATTGAATACTATGAGTCTGTTTGGGAAACCAATGGACAACAAGGACCAGATTATGAGATTGCTTTGATTCCTACCAGAAATATGGAGAGGAACTTCTATTTCTATCAGAGAATCTTGTGACATAGACAAAATACCAGTGAAGGAACTAATTGGAAATCTTATGATGTATAAAGAAGAACTTAAGGTGAATCAAGAATTAGATGAAGAACCAAGTAAAAAATCTATAGAATTCAAGACTACTACCTCAAAGAACAAAGAAAAAGAAAAAGTTCAAGCTTTTGTAGAAACTTCCACAAGTGAAGACTCATACTCTGACAGTAATGATGAGATGGCTCATCTTGTAAAGATATTCAAGAAGTTTTACCGAAAGAAAATTTTCTTTAGACAATAAAACTATAAAGGAAGTTATGATAATAAATAACAGTGGAAAATAGATAGAAAATGGAATGAAAACACAACCGATATAGTCTGTTATGATTGTAAATGCCAAGGTCTTGTGAAGGATGATTTCCCCAAGCTTAAATTTAAGAAGAAGTATGAAGAAAAGGGAAAATAATATAAAAAGGCTATGAAAGCCACCTGAAGTGCCTCAGAAGATATCTCAAGTGGATTTGACACTTCTAATAGTGAAAAGAATAAACATGGAAATCTATGTTTCATGACAGAAGAATTGGAGGTAACACCCAATTCCCCTATACCTAATGATTATTATTTTGGGAATGAATGTGAATAAAATAATGATTAAAATATGAATAAGGATGAACTATTTTAAAAATGAGGAATTCTTGAGGATACCTTTAATGAACTCAAGGATAAATATAAACTATTGAAAAGACAACATGCTTTAAATGATAATTACAAATCTGATCTAGATATTGAGAAAAAAATGTGCTCAGCTATTAAAAGAAAATACTGAACTCAAATTATTAAATGATAAATTAAAAAGAGATTTGGAAAAATTTACTACCAGTAGAGATACCTTGAATCAGTTTATAGGGAAACAATTTGCTCCAAAATACACAACCGGTATAGGATATCAACTAGGATAGAGAAGGATTATTAAAACTAAATTTGTTCCAAAATCTGGACAGTTCACAGCTAGTTCAAGTTCTGGACCATATTTTTAAAAAAAATTCTCTAAAGGACCAAAAAAATTGTTTGTCTCTCAAAATAAATCTATTAATTATAGAAAACATATGAGACAAGTATGGGTTCTCAAAGTTTTACCTTCTAACCTCTCTAGACCCAAGAAAATCTGGGTACCAAAGTTACTCCACACTTAATCTATTTTGTAGGAAAATTGTCTAAAGAGATCCTGTAAAACTATATGGTACTTGGATAGTAGATGTTCAAGACATATGATAGGATACTATTCATGTTTCAAAAGCCTAATTAAAGTTGATGGAGGATATGTCACATTCGGTGATAATGCTAAAGTGAAGATTGCCATCTTAGGCTAAATTGGTAACCCTAATACTGTATTAATTTCAAAATTACTTTTTGTTGATGGGTTAAAATAAAATCTGCTAAGTATTTCTCAGTTGTGTGATGATGGATTCAATGTTAAATTTGAAAATGATGAATGCAATGTTTTTAATTCTAAAAATTATTTAATATTTACTGCTCTTAGAAATGAGAATTTATATGCTATTGATATAGATTCTTTAGTTAAGAAAAATGTTTCTTGTTTAAATGTGTTTCATAAGGAATCCTAGTTGTGGAACAGAAGACTAGGACACTACAATGTGCACTCACTTAGGAGACTAACTAGGAAAGGCTTAGTTAGAGACTTACCTAAATTGGAATTCCCTCTTAACAAAGTGTGCAATCCTTTTCAAAAGGTAAAACAACACAAAGTTTCTTTCAAACTAAATAACAATGTTTCTACTTCTCAATTGCTTGAGTTGGTTCACATGGACTTTTTTAGACCATCAAGAGTTTCAAGATTAAATGGGAAGCACTGTGTTTATGTTCTTGTAGTTGACTTTTCTAGGTACACTTGGGTATACTTTCAGGTTCAAAAAAGTGAATCTTGTTCTTATTTTATAAAATACTCCAAGTCTATAGAAAATCTTAGTGGACTTAGAATTAAGACCTTGAGAAGTGATCAAGGCCGTGCGTTTGAGAATCAAGACTTTGAATCTTTTTGCTCACAAAATAGATATACTCATAATTTCTCTACTCTTAGAACACCTCAAAAGAATGGAGTTGTGGAAAGAATAAATAGAACCCTTAAATAGATTTCTAGGACAATTATCAATGAATATGATTTGCCTATTTATTTTTGGGATGATGTTTTTAACACAACTTGTTACATTATCAATAGAGTCTTAATTAGACCTGTTCTTATGAAGACTCCATACAAACTTTGGAATAATATAAAGCCTAAGGTTAATTATTTTAGAGTTTTGGTTGTAAAGTCTTTATCCTTAACACTAAATTAAATATTGACAAATTTTCTTCAAAAAGTGATGAAGGAATTTTCCTAGGTTACTCAATATCTAGTAAAGCCTATAGAGTATACAATAAGAGAACCAAATGTGTGGAAGAATCAGTTAATGTCAAATTTTATGTGACTGATCCACTTGAACCCAAAACCACTCTTGAACATCTTGAGTAAGATATGTCGATTCTGGATCTTTATGAAAAAGGTAGTGAACCCTTAGTGAAAAAAACTAGTTCTGGAAACTTTACAGAATCTGTGCATGGTGAATCTGAACCTATAGATAATCATGAGTAGTCTAGTTCAAATATTTCTAGAGGTATAAGAAATCTAAAAAATCATCCGTTAGATACTTTAGTAGGTGATCTAAATAGAGGGACACAAAGTAGAGCTTCTCTGAGAAACCAGGTTGAACATCAAGCTTTTCTTTCACAGCTTGAACCTAAACATATCAATGATGCAATCGGTGATGAATTTTGGGTGATATCTATGCAAGAAGAATTGAATCAGTTTGAAAGAAAAAATTTTTGGGAATTAGTGGATAGACCTAAAGACACCATGACCATAGGCACTAAATGGGTGTTTAGAAATAAAGTTGATGAATCTGGAAATATAGTTAGAAACAAATCTAGGTTAGTTGCACATGGGTATAGTCAACAGGAAGGAATAGACTATGAGGAGACCTTTTCACTTGTATCTAGGTTATAGGCCATTAGGATACTACTTTCTTATGTAGCTCATCTGAATTTTAAACTTTATCAAATAGATGTTAAAAGTGATTTTCTAGACGGGTATATAGTTGAGGATGTGTTTTTTGAACAACCCCTGTCTTTACAAATCCCCATTTTCCAAGTCATGTTTTTAAACTGTCTAAAGACTTATATGGACTAAAACAACCTCCAAGAGCTTGGTATGATAGACTTAGTTACTTTATTATTTCAAAAGCTTTTACTAAAAGAATAGAGGATCCTACTATTTTTATTAAAAGTATTTCCAAATATGTTTTAATAATACAGATTTATGTAGATGATATAATTTTTGGATCCTCTAAAAACTCTCTCTGTACTGATTTTTCAAAAATGATGCAAGATGAATTTGAAATGAGTCTAATGGGGGAACTAAATTTTTTTCTTAGATTTCAAATTTTTCAAAAAAATTGTATTATTTTAAATAAAATTAAATATACTAAGGATATTTTGAAACGTTTTGGTTTGGATAGTAGTAAATGTAGTGATACACCTATGAGTACCACTTGCATGTTGGATGCTGATGAAAATGGTGAATCAGTGGATCCAACCAATTACCGAGGTATGATTGGGAGTCTGCTCTATCTTATAGCTAGTAGACCTGAAATTATGTTCAGTGTTTGCATGTGTACTCATTTTCAAGCCAATCCCAAAGAGTCTCACTTAAATGATATTAAAATGATTTTTAAATATCTCAAGTATACTATAAATTTAGGACTATTTTATCCAAGATGACAACCATTTGATTTAATAAGTTATTCAGATGCTGACTTTGCTGGTTGCAAGTTAGACAGAAAAATCACCTCTAGAACATGTCACATTTTAGGCAAGTACCTAGTATCATGGTGTAGTAAGAAATAGAATGTTGTTGCATTATCTACTGTAGAGTATGAATATATAGCTGCTGGTAGTTGTTGTGATCAAATTCTATGGATGAAACACACTTTACTATACTATGGATATCAATTCAAACATGTCTCTATAAACTGTGAAAACACAAGTGCTATTAACATCTCTAAAAATCTAGTATCTCATGCTAGGACAAATCATATTGATGTAAGACATCACTTCTTGAGATATCATTATCAAATAGGTGATATCACTCAAGAATTCATTAGTAATAAACACCAATTGGTGGATATATTCACAAAGCATTTGAATTCTGAGAGGTTAAATTACATCAAACATGAGTTAGGTATGATAAACTATTGATTATAGGAACTCACCGTTAGACCTTACCGATAGGACCTTGTTGTTAGACCTTACTGATAGGACCTCACTATTATACCTTACCGATAGGACCTCACCGTAAGAACTTACCGATATGACCTCACCATTAGACCTTACCGATAGGAACTCACTGTTAGACCTTGCTGATAGAACCTCACCGTTAGACCTTACCGATAGGACCTCACTATTAGACCTTAATGATTGGACCTCACCATTAGAACTTAATGATAAGACCTCAATGTTAGACCTTACCTATAGGACCTCACTGTTAGACCTTACTAATAGTACCTCACCGTTAGACCTTACCGACGCCTCCTTACCAATAGACGACTTGAGTATGGGACGTTTTGTTTTTGTATTCTCAGCTAGAATCTGAAAAGTTTTTTGCATATTACTTATTTATTTTATCTGTTTCATTTTTCGATCCCTAAATGATAAAAATAAAACACAGATCACATTTTCATCCACATCAAACCCTCTCCCGAACCTTTTTCTCCTCAATCCAAGAACCTAAAACTCTACTGAAACCTTGAACCACTCCCAATCGATGGCAAGAGTCAAAAGACCGTCGGTTGTTGATAAAGGAGATGCGCTGGATCCTAAGAGACCGAGAGCCGAGTCGAGTAGTGGAATCCAGATAGTGGAAAAGGTTCTCAACCCACATTTATCGAAGAGGGAAATAATGGTTGAGAAGGAGTTAAGTTCAGAGTGGTTGCTGTCGAGCCGATCTTTAGTACTGAAGGCACTTGAAGCTCAGGGCTGGGTTGAGTGTTTTTCAAACAATAACGGACCCTATTACCCAAATTTAGTAAAGGCATTTTATGAGTATATCAGGATTGAGCAGTCCATGGATGAGTACCGGATGACTTCCAGAGTAAATGGAGTAAGTGTGAGTTTCTCCTTTACTGAGTGGGCTGACTTATTGAGGGTTCCACATGAAGGGATTTGTGATTATTACTCAAAAGTGGTTCATCCCACTAGTGAGTTCTTCTGCTATGAAGAACCATCAACTGAATTGATAGGGAATGGAAAACCTAGGAAAGTCATTGCTTCTGAAATGGTAGGAGAAGATAAGCTATTTTTCATGTTTATCCAGCTTGTTTTACGTCCCAGGATAGGGGACTTTCCAACTTTAAAGTATCAGGATGTTTTTCTCTTATATCTATTAAAGCATGAACAGAAGATCAACTTATGTAGGCTGTTGATGATTCAACTAGAATATATGACCAAACCTAGTTTCAAATCCAATGCCCTATTTCATGCTAAGTTGACATCTCTTATATTGAAGGTGAAATAAGTTGCTAGAGCTAAGATGGAAACTGCTATTCTGTAAGAAAGAGAGGATTCTCCTATAGATGAAAGGAGTGATCCTGACCTTCCCTCAAATACTCGTTTTAATACTGTATCCTTTTGTGAGCCTAGCCCACCAAAGAGATTTCCTAAAAGGGAGACTGACCTACGGGACAATGATAAGGAAACCAATGAAGAAGAAGGAGCTAAAATGTCTTAAGAGACATTGGAGATACCTCAGATGAGGTTGAGGACACTGATTCAAGTCAAGATGACTTTGAGATACCTACTACTGAAAGTGAAGAGGAATGTTTAAGTCTCAGTCCTTTAATAGTACATACAGAAAGGGTAGGAAGTAGAGATGAAGAAGTTGTTGATTTAGTTGAAGTTGAACTTGTTTTGGAAGTCGTTGAAGATTCTGTGGAGGAAGTGTCAGAGGACCATCCTGTTAATGAAGTTGATCAAGGAGTTCCGAGGGAGATAGATTTGGTTAATCGGGAGAATGATCCATGTGAGGGGGAGGAAACTGTTGCTATAGGATCCATTTTTGTTGCTCATGAGATAGAGGACTAGACAGAAGCTCTCAGCTTTGTGGTTTTAGGCCTAGATTATGGAGATTCTGAAGATGACCAGGCTATCAGAAGTCCTCCAATTCCTACTATCTCAGAAACTACCATTGTGCAGCTAGTGGTTCTGTTACCTCGAGACTATGTGAAGAAGGATGAATTGGATTCTTTGAAATCAGACCTGAAGAGGCATATTTATGAGAAAACCACTGATATAGAGAGAATAACAACTCACAATCAAGGACTCATGACATATGCAGTGGAAATGATAGTCTCTACCTCTCACTCAAATGTGTTACATGAGGTCAAGGAATGTCATAATCAGGTAAGAACTTTGGCAGTATCTATGGAATCAGTGAAACAACCTATTTCCAGCTTAGATGCATATATGGCTTCAAGATCTCAGGTGGAAAGAGACCTTATATATGTTAAAATTGTGGTTCATCAAATGGTCACAATGTTTGAGGATTTTAATAATTCTATGGAAACACATGTGAAAGGCCAAGATGATGATGTAAAAAGACTAATTAGTGGGCCAACCAAATCATTTAAAGAGAATGTGACTTTCTCTATGGCACCTATGGGTGCATCTTCTTCTTCTTCAACCTCTCCTCTATTTGACGTTGAAGCCTTCAGGACCATTGTTAGAGAAGAAGTGGAAACGTTCTCTGGTGATAGTACCTCAGACTCTCAGGTCATTTCCATTACCAGGGAAATTCATAACCTTGTGGGAAATTATTTAAGAGAAGATTATCAAGATCAGAAGGCCATGAAGGATCAAGTTGACTTATATTACAAACGGGTATATACTAAGCATCAGATGGATGGACACTTTAAGTTGATTTTAGAAAATTTGAGAATCCTTCCTTTCACTCAAGAATTTAAGGATCAAGTGAGCAATCTTAGAGAGCTGACTCCTGCCCTGGAGAGATTCATAGAAAACAAAGATGATTTCATCTCTGCTATGGAAAGAGGGAGAAACATTATTACGGACTTCAGGAATATTCTGTTACCCTTCCTCCATGTGGACTGCACACCCATCATTGTTCCTCCTGCTTTGCCAGCTTCTCCAGCTACCTCAGATTCCACCAGTATTGTTCCTTTGATGACTCCTGCCCAGGCTATCGGATGTTTGACCCAAATGATTACTCAGAGATCTACTCACTATAGTTCTACTGATGCCTCGGTGGCTGCTCCGCCTACACTTCTCACTGCCATACCTCGGCCTATCCCTCCACCTTCAGAACTTGCCTCCTCAACTTCCAAATACAAAGCTCCATTGGACATCTTTGATGTGGATTGAGTGTGGGCTGTCTTAGCTGATATGGATTGGTGTAATCTTTTTGTCTATTGTACTCTTGTTTCATTAATACAAACACTCTTTTTTCTCTCTTTTTGTTATATATTCATTTTTTTTAATCACAAAGTGGGAGAAGTGTTTATATGTGTTTATATAAGTTCTGGCCTAAATTTAGTGTTCAACATATAATTTGTGTATGCTCACACCACTGATGTAATTAACAGATGTTTTTAAGCTTGATTCAAAACTCTTAATCCTAAATATTCAATGATGTGATTTGTGATTATCAAAAAGTGTAAGATTGTTGGACTCACCTGTTTGGATAATACCAAATCATGTTTCATTTATGTGATAATCATGTTTTCATTCTATGTTAATTATTTTTCATTAATGTTTCTTGTTTCTATAGAGTAATATTCATATACTCTCAATCTCACTGCTTTATTGGTTATACTTATAGTGTAGAATTTATCTAAGTACAAGGTCACTCATACATGGTCATTGATACAAGGTCACCGATACAAGTTCACCGATAAAAGGTCATCGATACAAGGTCACCGACAGAAGGTCACCTAGAAAAGGTCACCAATACAAGGTCACCGATACAAGGTCGCTAATACATGGTCACCGATACAAAGGTCACCAATGAAAGCCTACTATTGAAGGTTACCACTAAAGGTTACTGATAGAAGGTTACAGTTGGAGGTTGCTGATGTGCACCTACTGTTGAAACCTACTGATGAGAAGGCTACGGTTACTAGTCTACCATACTCTTCTACTCCTTAATTTTTCAAATTCTTGATATTTTTCTAACAGTTGTATTTTCTAACTTTAATGCTTCTAACTTAATTAATACTTATTATAAACATATCAGGATACCGTATCTTGACAGTACGAGGTACGATAAAGATTGCACGTGATGTATTTACTCCCATTTCCAGACCTCAAATATGAAAGAAAAAGATAAAAGAAGAAAGATATATAGAGGCATAGAGAAAAAAAAATATAGAAGTCCAGAATTTAAATGCATGAGGAAGAAATTACTGAAGAACAAGGAAGAACCATTCGAGCACCTTCACTGTGAACCCCAAGAACTTCAAGAAGATCATTTTGGGAAAACAAATTGAGGCTGCCTTATATTTCTTATAAACTTTCAATCAACTCAATAAGAAAAAAACTCAATTCCTGAAAGATAGTACCTGGAGTTGAGACACTCTATTTTGGAGACAAATTCTAGAGATAGACTCAAACTTTAAATTCTTTACTTCAAGGAGTCAAGAGTTGAACTGCAAACACATAGAGACTTCTAAACTCTATCTCATCATAATTTCTTTATTGTGTTTCTTCTTTTTTACATTTCTAAGAAGTGTTTCTGTCTGTTTCACACACTTTCTCTCATGCTAGAATAGGAGGATATTGAATATCCTTATATCGAACCTCACTTACATTTTGTTCCCACATAAAATTGTTGAAGAGACCGTGTGTGGTCTATATTGTTCGTCCTTCCCACGAAGAACAGTGGAAGAGGGTGTGAACCCTGGACAGTTTGTGAAAATTGTTGTAAATCATGATACAGGCTGTGTATAATGTTTATTGCTAATATAAAATACTTAGTGGTAGGTGATCACCAAGTAGAGAGGATTAAGTCTCAACTTGAGACTGAACTTCCTATTTTACTTCACTATGCACTATATTTTTTATACTCTGTTTTATGTATTTTCCGCTGCTTATATTTTCTAAAATATAAAACTATTATACAATTTAATTGATAGTTAATTTTAGTTAGTGTATTGATATGTTGAATTCAATAAACTTGCTTCAAAAGTTGAGGAAGTGTTTTTACACCAATTTAACTGAGGACTAATCACCCATTGAGAAACCTGTTGACCAACTAAACATTTACATATCTACTACCTTAATTAACTGGGCCATTTTAAAATTGGGCGATCCTTTTAAAATAAGGTTTTTAATAGAAATTTTAAGTAGGAACTCAATTCACCCCTTCTTGAGATTCCACTCTGACCAACATTTACATATATATTTATAAATATTTACATATAATTTTATATTTGGAAATAAATTTTTTATAATATATTTATAAATAGTTATTGTAAATACATTCATATACTATAATTAATGATAATGATATATTTATAAAAATACATTTATATATGATGTATTTATGAAATATTGACACACACATACACACATATTTACACACACACGCACATATATATTTAGATTTTTCACATTCATGCACAAATATTTACATATATGTATTTATTTACATATATTAAAATATTCAAATGAATATATATTTGTTTATTGACAAACCCATATTTATATATAAAAATTACTTGAATATATTTATATCAATTAATTTTTATAAATTAAATAAAATGCATACGTTTTTATTTTAAATAAAATGAATAATAAATATTTATTTACATATGATTTATATATTTAAAAATACATTTTTATGTAAATATGTTTAAATATTTATTTATAAATTTGATTTATTATATATAAATATAATAAAATATACATATATTTAATTATAAATAAAACTACAATATGAAAAATGATAAAATTTCATAACGATAATATCTATATTAATTTAAGCTTTAGGGATGAATTTAGTCTCTCTTGAAAAAGGACAGGAATACCCTCTTAAAAAATGCTAACATCCCATCAAATATTAAAAAATCAGGATATCCCAACTAAAAACTTAGTTTTGAGGCCTTTTAGGCCTTTATTGACCTCAAACAAACATTGATAGGGGTTTCCCTAATTAGTGTGGTGTACATGTCTTCACAAGCTTCAATTTTATATGTGGTAGAACCCAAATAGATCCTCAGATCAAAAGTAAGGGTTATTTGAAGTTCAAGTCATGTTTTAAACTTATCTTAGATTGTTCATTAATTTATTTATTTTTATGTCATTCAATTGTTATTAAATGACTATTAATCATTAATAATTATCAAATTCTTAATTAATAATTTTTTTAATTATTTTATTAGTCATTTTATCTAAATATCTTATATATTAAGTGTGAATGCATATTTAATCTTATATAAATTATATTTAATAAAATATATAATATTTAATAAAATATATTATTTTTAATGATATATATATTTTTTATTAAATATAAATTTTATCAGCACTAAAAAAACACTGATAAAGGGTGTCTTTTATCAGCACTAATAAAGATGACCTTTATCAGCGTTTTTTAGTGCTGATAAAAGATACCCTTCATAAACACTTTTTTTAGTGATGAAAAAAGGTGTCATTATCAGCGCTAGCAAAAAGCATTGATAAAGGGTGTTTTTGTCAGCGCAAAAAAAAGGGCTGAAAAAGTGGCACTTTTATCAGTTCTCTTTCTTATCACTGATAAAGGGGCCTTTATCAATTTTTTTAGCTAGAGCTGATAAACTATAACACTTGATATTGCACAATCTATAGTAGTGAAAGCAAAGGAATTATCTATGACTTACCTCTTGGTGATTCATCAAATCATTTGAGTCTATTTTTCATTGTTGTGTTGTTTCCCCCACTTTGAAATTCTGATATCATCTCCCTTGAAATACACAATCCACCCCATCTATCTAATATCACTCAATATTTGGTGTTAAAAGTGATGGAAAACACTAATTAGATGTTTAAGAGAGATTTGTATATCATAAGAGCTGGGAAAAACATGTTATTTTGTTAAATTATTAAGACAAGCCCAGTCTGGGGCACAAATATCGAATAATAATTATACCTGTAGTTAAAATCATGTGGTTTTAACTCAACCATGGTACCAAAAATTTCATCCTGGCTCTCTTTAGAAGATTTCAATGTTCATATGTTTAGGATACAAATATATTTATTATTAGTCAGATGCTGAATATGGTTGTAATATTCAATAGGGGTGCGATTCCCACCCATCACCAATCCCCACCTACCAAGTGTTTCACTTCCTATAATAGGGAAGTTTAACCCCCTCATAGTGATAGAGATATAGATATAAGGAAGAATCTAGAATCCTCAATAAAAGACATATTGTAACAAACCGACCCAAATACCCTCTCAAACTGGAACCTGGCCTGATTCTCCACATACCTAAATGGAATTCTTGATCCCCAAAGGTCAAAAAATAGCACTTTGACATCAAACAACAAACAAAAAACATAGAGAATTATTTGGAGAAACCTAAAGCAACAACATAACAAATATATAAAACAATATCAATGGTAGGAAAGTTAAATATATTCCATAACTAAAAAACAGCATAAACCAAACAACTCAAGAGTAGAAACAATCTATAAGTACTAGTACAACCACAAGGACTACCAAAATAGGGAACAAATAACTACTTCATGTGATCGTGTGGGAGACTTTTACTATCTCACCACCAGTTACCCAACTCAGCTGACAGAAAACCTCACCACCTCACTATGGCGCGATGCCTTTCCCTGCGTCGAAAGAAATAACCAGGTCTACTCACCACTGAAGAGGTATGCAGGATGTCAGCTAACAGTCTCAATAGGGTCTCACCCAGGTGTTCCATATCAAGTCTCTAAACAATAATCCAAGCATTCTCAACTTTAAATAAAATATGACATGATAATTGTTTAATAGTTTTTAAATAAAATGCATTGAAAAATAATTTAATTTCCCCCTTTTCACATTTATAAATAAATTAGATAAATAAATTTCAAATCATTTCATATACATATATCACAACAAATATATCATGTCAAAACAAAGAATGCATCACACATCATATAAAATCCATAGTCATACAAAAAACAGTACAAGCCAAAAGTAGAAGCACAAGTAACATCACGCCAGGGATCAAACTAGGCCAGGATAGCTAGGACACTAATACCTAACATAGAAATTCATGTATTCATCAAGACCCTAGAAATTGGCACTGAGCTTATAGAGCAATGGAACACCCCAGTAAGTGACCCTCCTAATAGGACTAACAAGTTCCTAGAACAACAGACCTATGGAGTAGAGGAAAGCCCCATGAGAAAACCCCCCAATAATGGATGAGACTGATTACTATACATTCTACCAAAGTACCCAAGGCTTCCCGTGTGCCCTATTTTCCAAATCAATTCATCAAACCAATTCCATCAAACCATTCTTTGAAAACCATTTTATAAAACTATTTAACAATGCTTTAAAAATTATTTTTCTATTTATCAAAACTAGGGTAAAACATCTTTTATAAAAATAAGGTTTTACACACACAAAAGAATAATAATATCATTACATTTCATTTAATAAAACAATTTATAAAAAATAGAAGTAATGTACTTCACCAACATAGGCTAAAGACAGAACCACATACCTCAAAATTGAAGGTCGCACACACCCACAAAGTATCCACTAACAAGGAGGATGGAAAAAAGACAATGGTGGCCCTAGAATAAATCTAAAAATCTTATAAATGATTCAATTAAACAAAATTATTAGAGAAGAAGAGGAAATAACACATACCTCAAGAACACACACTCACCACACCATAACCAATAGGGATTGGGACTTAGAACAAGATCACTCAACGGATCTGGAGAGAATCAAGAATAAACATTATTACATATAAAAAACCAATATCTCAATGAAATGGTGCTACCATGATCAAAGAATTAAATAATCATAAGGGATCACCCACTCGGAGAGATTTTATCCAATCGCTACAGTGATCAATCACTGAGAAAATCAAACCATATCGAATAAAGACTCCCAAAATCACCGGAGAAGGGATTTAGATCAAGATCCAAGGGAGGTTAGAATTAATGAATGGAAATTTTAGCTGACTGAAACCCTAAAATCCAACACCACAACATTTACATAGAATGTAACTCCTTTACACATCATTTAATCTTCAGGGTCCAAAAAATTTCTAAAAACCCATCACCTTTTAAATAAAACAAGAATTTTATTATTACAAAGTGTGTACTCTATTCACATTGTGTACTAGGTTTATGGGATCTTTTCTGTAGAACTTACACATAATTTAATCCAATTACTTGAATGGTTTTTCTTCTATAGACTGTAAAAAATGAAGGTTCTTACATAAAAACAAAAACCACCTTAGGTTTTCTTTGAACTTAGGGAGAACCCCGCAATTCCATTACACATTTATACCCAAACTCCATTAATTCAAGAAAATATACATCCCTGAACTTTAGGTCTTTATTCTCAGAAAATATTCTCCATTATTAGGATTCCCATAACACAACCAATTTGAGAGGAAAATAGTTAAAGAGATGTAAAATGCCTAAAAGTGGGTAATGGGATGTTACAAACTCCCCACCATAAGATATTTCATCCCTAGGAAGTCATGTGGAAGAATGAATTTTGGTTAAAAGGAAAGGAAAATAATCCTTTATCAATTAATTTCACTCCCATGTATCATGAGAATATGATCCATGTCACCATAACACTTTGACCAATGAAATAGACTTCCCAGTCAAGACTTCCACTTGAGACTCAATAATCTCAATTGGTTGTTCAACAACAGAAACATCTATCTCCAACTCAATCTATTCTAAAATAATAATGTTAGAGGGATCATGAAGGTATTTCTTGATATGTGATATGTGTAAAATATCATGAATTCCTAGAAAATGATCTAGAAATTCCAACTGATAAGAAACCTATCCAAGACACTCAATTACCTATAACATTCCAACATATGTCAGAGCCAAATTTCCCTATTTTGTAAGATAACAGTGACCAAAATGATGAGAAAATTTCAATAAAACTCGATCACCTATAGAAAACTCTAAAGTAAAATTCCATTGATCCACATAATATTTTTTATAACTCTACAATGTAAGAAGATGTTGACATGTATCCCAAATCCTTGTAGATGTATCCTAAACCAGACTTAATCCCACCAAATAATGTTAACCCACCTCTTCTTAACAAAGAGTTGATCTGGATGGGTGACCATACAAAGCCTTAAAAGGAGACATTATGATTGAAAAATGATAACTGTTGTTATATAAAAACTCAAACAGTCCCATATGAAAATCCCAAGATCCATCAAAATTTAAGACATAGGCATGAAGAATATCCTCTAAAATATGAATAGAAGGCTCAGTCAGACTGTCTATCTGTGGATGATAAATTTTACTCAACCTAACCTGAGTCCCCATCACCTCTTGAAGACTTCTCAAGAACCTCAAAGTAAACATAGGATCCCAATTTGAAACAATGATAAAAGGAACCCCATGTAACCTCATAATTTCCTGTATATACAGCTTACTCAGATCATCAACTTTTGTGTTGTCTTTAATCGAAATGAAATGGGATGAATTTTTCAACCAATCAATAACCACCTAAATATAATTCCTCCCTATAGGATTATATGGTAATATAACAATGATGTCCATGGATACCTCATCACAATTCCAAACCATCACTAGAAGAGTCTAGAAGAAACTAGAGGGTTTCAAATGATCAACCTTTGTCTGTTGACATGTGTAATAGCAAGAAACACATTTAGAAATGTCATGATTCATATTTAGACTATAATTTTTCTCTCATTTCATAATACATATTAGTACTGCCTATATGGAAGACCCACAAATAACTATAAAAATAAAACAATATCGAGCTTCTCATAGATTCTGGGATGATAAACTGGTTACCAAAACTGATAATTCTATCTTAAGAGAGATACCAACCAAAAAATGTTCTCCCCACTATATAGGGTTTCTTGAATTACTCTAAATTCAATATCCTATTTTTGAATATGAAAAATAAACTCAATGAGAGATGATGATAATTATACATTGGTCAAAACTATACCTGAATCATCCTCCTGATCATATAGATTCAACTAAGAAAAAATCCCCATAAGGTTCTATTCTCCCTTAAATTAAAAAATAGCTTGCAACGGTACTTTCCTTATAAGAGAATCTGAAAACACATTCCCCTTCCCTAGGGTGTAGGTGATATCAATTTCAAACATATGAAGGTATTCCACCCACTAAAACTATCTAAGATTTAATTCCTTATAATAAAATATATTTCTCACACTCTTATGGTCGAAAAAGACTATTAATCTTTCCCCAAAAAGATAATGTCATCAACACTTAAGCGAATTTATAATTGAGAAAGCTCTAAATCATGAGTGGGGTAATTCTTCTCATGTGGTCTAAGATGATGAGAACTTTAATCCACCGCATGATCATATTACATGAGCATACAACCCAAACCAACTCCATAATCATCACAGAAAACCACATGCCCCTCACCAAGATCAGGTAAGATCAGAATATGAGCTGATTTCAAAAGTCTTTTCAGCTTGTCAAAAAAATCATGACACTTAGCATTCCATGTAAATTTTTCCCTTCCTATTAAGAGCAGTCCAAGGTGACACAAACATTGATAAATACTTGAATAACCTTTGATAATATCCATAAATTCCATGAAA
Organism: Viscum album; assembly: GCA_963277665.1. Taxonomy (NCBI): domain Eukaryota; kingdom Viridiplantae; phylum Streptophyta; class Magnoliopsida; order Santalales; family Viscaceae; genus Viscum; species Viscum album. The sequence continues at coordinate 74,517,375 of OY728140.1, forward strand.
TCTTTCTATTTCAAAGACATTCAGTGGTTCTTCCCATGAAAAATAGCCTTTACCTTCTCAGTATCAACTGATAAGTCATACTAAAAAAGTAGGTTCCCTAATAATTTCAATTATTGAATCTAAAAAGTTAATTTTGAAATATTTCCATACAAACAGTGACTACTAAGGATTTTCAAAACCAAACATAGATGGTTATCATACTCAATCTCAGATCTCAAGTAAACCAAAATAACATCAACGAACACTACCAAAAAAGTGTCAAGCTACTGATTGAATATTTGATTAATCAAATCCATAAAAACTAAAAGAGCATTAGTGAGACTAAACAGAATCACAATATATTCTTAATGTTCATACCTTCTCCTAAATGTCATATTCAGTATATCAGACTCCCAAACTCTGAGCTTATATCAACCCTCTCTTAACATGCATTAACATAACATCATTTTTCTGAAATACTTAATACATTACACAAACAGACACCCAAATATCATATTAGTTTAGTGCCTTTGGAAACATGGAAACATAAACACTAGTATATAAGTGAGATAAATTATCTCACAGTAGGTTTTTCATGACTAGAACCCTTCTTAGTCACATCATGCATAATACATATCTTCATAACCTGGGGAATGGAAACATAAAAAAGGGGTGATCTTAGATGTTCAGTCAGGGTAAAAAAGGAAGATATATAAGTATAAACATAGGCATAAGGGTATGAGATCGTGATCATAAAATTATAATATCATACCCTTCATATCAAAGATCATAAACATGAATCATGGCATAAATATTGTTAGTTCATAATACATGAATCATAAGGTAATCAAGAGAATAATCCATGAAATTATAACATAGGAATGAGACATAGAATTATGGCAGACATATAATCATATAAAATTATTTCCATAGCAGTCAAGGCATCACTTCCAAGGATATCTTAGTGGAATGGGTTCACTCCCCCATCCTTAATGGAATTCATGGTTCACTCCCATGACCATCTTAGTATTAAAGGTTCACTCCTAAGACTATATTAGTAGACAATGTTCTTTACTGAACAGAGTTCACTCCACATTATAGCTATGTATATATATCGAGATATAAATCTTTATCCAATTAATTGTAGGGAGATATAATTCTCACCAATCTCATAATTAAATCATACATACGTGTGTCACAAGATCATAAATAATTATATCATAGACCATAAAATGAAATGGTATCATAAACCTGTCATCATATCATAACATGTGGAAAATATATAGGTTTAATAATCATTTCATTAAATAAATACCCATGAAAATAATATGGTTTCATAAGAATATAACTCCAGAAAGAGAAATGAGTTTTATAAACCTATAACTCATGAAATAGAAATAGGTTTTATAAATATCATGACATCAAAACATAAACCATTCAAAGAAAGAATATAAATTAAAAATTTGGATCATTTCCATAGAAAGGAATGTGTAACACTAATATATGTCATCTTATATGGAAAATAATTTGGAAATATCTTTTAAAATCATCTATCCATGAGTATATCCTTTCTACTTTGAAAAATTCTTTTTAAAAAATAAAACAATTTTATAAATTTTTTTCTTTGAAAATGTATTTGAAAACCTGTAAAAGAAGATTTGAAACCCATTAAAAAAATTTAAAATACTTTTTCCTTTAAAATTATATTAATATATTATTTTTTTAAAAGAATTAAAACCTTTTTTGAAAAAATGATTTTGTTCAAATAAAACAGATTTCCGACTGAAGAGAGAAATAAGGCTGTATTTTCTTAAAAACTTTTCTTAATTATATTTAGTACCAAAGAGTGGAAAAATGGTAATAATACATGAATATATCATGAATAAATAGAGTATAATAAAATTCATTAGTTTTCTTGAGATATGAATCATAATATTTCTACAATGGAAGGATAATCATAAATAATCCAGATAAACAATGAGATTGTTGCAATAAACTCTCACTGCTTTGGTTACATTGAATCAAAATCCCCATGTAAGAAAATGAAATTACGTGAATCTAAAAATATTATGAAAATTATAATATTAATGATATAACATATAAAATGGTATTATATACACCTTGTAAAATAATATAGGTGTGTAACAAAACATGTGTCTCAAAGAAGGAAAATTGAGACAAAACTAATTTATTGATTTGGTAACTTTTGAACCATAAAACCCCATGAAATAGATACCAAAAAATGGATATTTAAATAACCATAAATTTAAGGATAATAATCATATAATACATTCCTGAGTAGTATATACACCACACAATGGAAATGATTGGTGAATATGACATAAGTCTCGTAGAAATAAAAACAAGATTAGAAATCCCCTTACCTTATGTCTTGACTCACTTCGTACTAGTTAAAACCTTATGTATATTAAATTTATATTTATTTTAAATATTTCAAAGAACCATATTAATTTATATAATACAATATATGATTTTATTATTACCTTTTATTACCTTTTTATTAACACTTCCATGTTAAATTTACGTTTCAAGTAATAACCACTTTGTTTTTTACATGTGTTTTGATTTGTTATATTTTTGTTCCTATAAATTATATCTGGACTTCATCATCTAAAGAATAATCAAAATGAAATAAATGACATATATATTCAGTATATATGTATTTATAATAATCTATAAAATATATAATTAGAAAATTAAATACACCATTCATGGAGAAGATAGGTCGTACGTACGCATGAATGATGTTTCTGTTTTTTTGTCATATTGAAAGAAATAAAGTAAATGACATATATATATATGCATATAATTTTTTTAAAATATAAATATTATGTCATATATATCATATATTTTCACTAAAACCACCCTTAATACATTCCATGTAAAGTATGATCAAATCACATCGCTCCGAGGAGGCAGTATTCCACACGTCCACAAACGAAGTTATCGTATATCCACAAAATGAAACGTATGAAGGTATGTGTTATATAATAATTATATAATCATAAATAAATCATAAATATCATATATATTCATATGAAAAAAATAAATTCCATAATTATTTCCATTCTTGAAAGGTGGCAATGGAAGAACGAGTGACATCAGTTCAAGAGTAGGTAGCCCACCGTACACAACTAACAAATATTTTTTATTATTTCAGAAAAGAACTTTTAAGGAAAAAGTGGGAAACCAAAAGGTTTAGAATACAAGAAAAGTCAAACCTCATAAGAAATAGTCAAGTCATTCTAGAACAAATTAAATCAATTAGAATCCTTTGCCTTGACTAGACGATATTTGATGGAGGTGGCCTCCATATCTGGGTGGTCCTTAATGAGATCCTCAAAGTGGGATGCCACCCTGTCCCAGGTTTTCACATGGTCCTCTAGAAGTGTGTGTGAGTGTAGGTCAAAAAATTGACATAAAAAATATCATTATATTTATTATATTTATTTTTTTATATAATCATGTAATAATAATAATTTAGGGGGTGGAGAATGAAAATAAAAAAAATATCTTGTGGTAGGATGTTGCCTCTTCTTTGTGTAACTCCTTTTCGTTTACACCAAAGGGCCTCCTTGGTTGGATTTATAACCGAAGTGGGGATTTTATAATGAATTATGGGAATTTGGGATGATATTTTGGAAGTTTTTTTATGATACAAATGGATTGATAGGTGTGAATAAGTGATGTGGGTGAGTCCCTTTTTATATTATAGGTGGAGTGACATTCTTATAAATATAAAAAGGTAAAAACTATTGAGAGGCCTCCCTTATGTCATGTTCATCCAATAATTTTCCATTTTCTATAAAATATGTTACTAGGTAGAAATATATCCATAAAATTGATTTTAACATGTTTCAAGGTTATTTGGCCCCTTAAATTAAAGTTTAACTACTAAGTAATCACATTTTTTAGGTTAATTAATATAATTGATTTTAATTACTTTCAATAATATTTTTAGTAACAAACTAAGTTGAACTTATTATAAATTATAAATTATTTTTATTAAAAATATTTAATCCATTTTTCAAAATTCTAATCAAATAATTTGTAGGAATTAATTTAAAAATTAATCTCCCATACGTGTCACAAAAGTGGGGTTTTAATGCGAAAATGTTTAAAAGTTTGAATTTTTTATATCCAATTTCAATGAGAAATTGTTTATAATTACCTAAATTTGATTAATTTCTATAAAATTAATATAATTAAACTTTAAAACCAAATTAAAATATTATTTATAAATATAAATAGAATAAATGAAAAAGAAATTTTGAATTAAAATTCAGTATTTTTCACTACTCATCGAAAAATGATGTTTTTTAGAAAAATACCAAAAATTAACCCTAAGATAATTTTGAAATTATTAATTCAAAAATTATTTCTATTTTATCCAATTAAATTTCTAAATGTGTCTTAAATTAATTTTAATATTGTTCACAGAAGGACATAAAAAGTAGTTCATTTGAGAAAATAGTATTTTCAAACATGTAAAGACTTTACAAAAAATTATATGTTTTATTATCAATATGTATTATTTTTATAAAAAATTATAAATAATATTTAAAAATTAGATATTACTATTCATATTACTAAATTTATCAACTATGTTTTAACAATCTTGTTTAAATAATGATAATATTAAAATGTTGTTTTATAGAAACTCAGTGTTTCACATAACATATGGCAATTCAGTGTTGTGTGTAGTGAATAATTATATTGGGGTAGAATATAATCAATGATTAAGTTTTTGTAGAATATAGAACAATAAATCCCAAGAAAAATATTTTTTTTGGAAAAACGGTTCATAAAAACTTAGGGTGTTACATTCTAACCCCCCTTAAAATAAATTTCACACTCAAAATTTATCATTATGATAAAAACAAATGAGGATAATTATGGATCCTCATATCCTCTAGTTCCCACATATCTTCCTATAACTATTGATTTCTCCACAAAACTTTGACTAGGTAAGTGTTATTGTTTTGTAGAACTTTCTTTGCATGATCTAGAATTTCAACTGGTTGTTCCTATTAAGAAAGATCTTGTTCTAGCGGTATGACCTCTGAGTTCAGTATATGTGAAAGGTGAGGTATGTTCTTCCTAAAGAGAGATACATAGAACACATTATATACTTGATAGAGATTTATAGGATGTTACAAGTGAAATGGTACCATTTCGATATGATCAAGAATTTCAAATGGACTGATATACCTAGGACTTAGTTTCCCTTTCTTCTCGAATATCATAACCTTATTCCAAGGAGAAATTCATATAAAAACCTTCTCACCAACATTAAATTATAGATCACAACAATGGTGATTAGAATAACTATTATACTAACTTTGATATACCTTGAAATGATGTTTAATGGTTATAACCTTCTCATCTATTTCTTTAGTGATCTTTGGCCTCGATATCTTTCTTTCTATAACTTTATCCCATCATGTTAGAGCTCTAAATTTCTTTACATAGAGATATTAATAAGGAGACATAATAATTATTGAGTTAATTTTAATATTGTAAGAAAACTCAATTAGAGGAAGGTGTTGATCCCAACCACATTTGAAATCCAAAGAACAAGATCACAACATATCCTCTAAGGTTTGATTTTCTTTTTCAGACTGACCATCCATATGAGGATGATAAAAAATGTTGAAACTCAATTCTATATCAAGTTATTGATGAATACTTCACTAGAACTTTGAGGTAAACCTTGTATCCCTATCAAATATAATATAATGTGGTAATCCATGCATCCTTTCCACTTCCTTAATGTATATCATGGAAATTTGATCCAAATATAAGACTTCTCTAATAGAAATGAAGTGTTCTGACTTTGTAAGGAAATCAACTACCACCCATATGGCATTAAACCCTTTAGAGGTTTTGGTGAGTTCAATAAAAAATCAATAGTGATTTTCTCCCATTTCCATTATGTTATGGATAATGGAAGCAACATCCCCTTAGAATTTTGTCTTTCAAACTTAACTTATTGGCATACCAAGCACCAAGATACAAAATCGGTGATATCCATCTTCACTCCATCCCACCATAATTATTCTTTCAAGTCTCTATAAATATTTGTACTTCCAGGAAGAATAAATAATGAATATCTATGAGCTTCCACTAACAACTTCTTATTCAAATTTGGTATGTAAGGAACACATACATAGTTCCTGAACCTTATCATTCCATATTTATCATGTTTAAACTCGGGGAAATTTCTAACCTTCTTTTTTAGCTCTACATATTACTTTTATGCCTCTTTAATCTTCAATTTCATTGTGGGTTGAAAATTCAATTAATCAAGATAAAATTTCCCCCCTTCCATTTGGATTTCCAAATTAATCCTTTGAAAATCCAGAAATATCATATATTTTGTGATCATCATCATGGATAAGCTAGCATAATCCTTTTGACTCAAAGTATCATCCACCTTATTCGCTTTCCTAGGGTGGTAATGTATTGAGTAGTCATAATACTTTATCTTCTCTAACCATATTCTATGGGTCATGTTCAACTCCTTATGTGTGAATATATATTTTAGACTTTTATAATTAGTATATATATCACACTTTTATCCATAAAGATAATTCCCCTATATCTTCAATGAAAATTTTACCACAGCTAACTCCAAATCATGAGTTGGGTAATTTTTCTCATGAATATTAAATTGTCATGAGGAATAGGCTATATCCATGTTATTATTCATAATGACACACCCCAATCCCTTTTTGGATGCATCACTATAGATTACACACCCTTGTCCACTATAGTGTAATGTAAGAACAGGTGCGATGACTAACCTTCTATTAAGTTCCTTGAAATTTTCCTTGCATTTATCTTTCTAGAGGAACTTGGAACCCTTCCAAGTTAACTTGGTTATATGATTATATGGTCATGAGAAATTCTCCACAAACTATCGATAATATCCATATAAACCAAGAAAAATACGGATCTCAGTCACTCTGGTTGGTCTGGGCCAACATTCAATAGCTTTCTTTTTTGATGGATCTACCACTATACTATCTTTTGATATTATATGACCCAAAAATGAGACCTTTTACATCCATAATTCACACTTTTAAATATTTTAATATATTTTTCCCTCCTTAGGGTCTTTAGTAAAATTCTCAAGTGGTTTTCATGCTATTCCTTTATCTTTGAATTAATAATAATATCATTTATAAAGACTACAAAAAACTACTCATGGTAATCTATAAAGACTCAATTCATTAAATCTATGAAGATAGTAGGGGAATTATTAAGACCAAAGTCATCAATATATATTCATAATGTTCATACCTTGTACAAAATTTAGTCTTGGGTATATCCCCCTTATTGACTCTCAATTGATGATATCCAGAACAATGGTTAATCTTTGAAAAGTATTGAGCTCTGTGAGGTTGATCATCCAAGTCATTAATACGGGGAATATGATACTTATTCATGATTGTGATCTTCTTCAACTCCTGGTAATCAATGAAAATTCACATTGATCCATCTTTCTTTTCCAAAAAAAGAACAGGTGCTCCCCAATGTTAGACACTTGGCCAAATCAATCCCTGATCCAGGTTTTCTTGGAGTTTCTTCTTCAATTCCTATAACTCAATTGGGTCCATTATATGGGGAGTCTTTTAAATAGGGCCGGAACTAGATATGTGTCCTATAGAGAACTCAACTTCACAATTTGGTTTAAGGCTAGTAAAATATTTTGAAAATACATCCACAAATTCCCAAACAATGGGAATATAATCGATATTAATTTTTTCCCCAACCATTTGAGATAAAAACCCTTATGAATGGTAGTTAACACCCATACACTGGATGTAATATCCATAGGAATTTCATACATATCATCACATTGAAATAAAATCATAAGTTGGTTTGAAATATAAAATTTAACTTTCATTCCTTGATAATTAATTTTGGATTTATATAGAGAAAACCAATCCATGACTAAGATAACATCAAATTAGACCAAAGGAATAATGAAAACAATTACAGGAAGTACATTCCCACAAACTGCAAATAGAGAGGAATTATAGACTAGAGATTGAATCATTGCATCATTAAGGGTTTGTATTGATAATTCCACAAAATATAATTTTGATGTAATCTTGATACCATTATAAAATTCAATAGATATGAAAGAGTGGATAGATCCAGAATCAAATAAAACATTAATAGTTATAGAGTGGATAGTAAGTATACCTTTCACCACATCGTTATCGTACTCCTCATCAGAAATAGTGATCACATGAGATTTCCCCTTGTCCCTTGGATTAAGAGGTTTATGATGCCAATCATCATCATTAACCTTCTGGTTTGGGTACTCATTATCATAATTCCCATTCTCCTTACACTTATAGCACTGAAGTGGGGGAAATACATTCTATGAATCTTTATCTCCATCCTCGTTGTTAGATGAATTCTTCCCATAACTTCAGTAATCAAATGACTGATGAATTTCACTTCCACATTTAAAACATTTATTATACCACTTAAGAAAATTTCCTCTATGCCTCTTCCCACACTTATAGCATAAATAAAATCTCATATTCTTCTCTCCATGTTTTTTATATTTTCCTTTGAACTCCATCTTCCTTTTATTTTAAAAACTTTCAGATTGATACGTAACTCCAACCTTAATTTCAACCTTTATTTCAAAATATACAATCTCTTCATAGCTACTAAATTATCTTATGGAAAATGCCATTTTGAGACTTATCTTTAAGTAAATGAAGGACCAATCAACTTTAATTTCAACTTGGTTGATAATACCATAAGCGTACCTCATAAGTCTTGTGAAATTAGCATCATAGGTACCAATAGATTAATCATCCCTTTAATTTAGCACAAGTAAATATTTATCCATATTTTTAAAAGGAATATGAGGGAAGTACTTATTAAAAAATAAGGTCTTGAACTCATCCCAATCCATGGTTTCAATTTCATATTGCTTCGTATTTTTCTTGATTAGAGTCCACCACTGGTTCACTTCACCTTCTAACCTATAAATAACAAGATTGACTTTCTCATGTTCTGAACACTAGATAATAGAGAATATATTTTCAATGGCACTGATCCTTTTTTAGAAACAAGTATATTAGAGACCCACTGAAATAATGTGGATGTTGCCTCATGAAGGACTCAATAGAATGTTGTTACCTCCTTTGATCATTTGGAAGTCCAACATAATTCATATCTTGAGAAAGTTGGGTGGGAATAAAAATGGGATTTTTCATTCCACCGCCCATAGAATTTGGTTGATCAGGAGAACAATCATTGAATTTCCCATCACACTCATCATTGATGTGGTTCCTTTGAATTACATCCATTTAATAAAACCAAAAATCATAGAGTAAGAAAAAATAATCATAGAGGGGAATCACATAATCCTAAAAAACTACTTATATTATGTCTAAATTATGACACCTTGTTTAATATATCACACCTTCGGTTTATCCTAGGTTGTTTGTATCCAACTTCTATTTAAATACTTCATGATGTTTCAGTAAAATTTTGTGAATTTCAAAAGAATATCCCCCGATAGTGTTAAACCAGGTGTGTAGTAAGGCCCATTGTCATGCCCCAATTCCCAACCGAGTCTGTCTCAATACAGTGTTTTTGGGGGTTTTTACCCCTATGCACATCTATACTAAATTCACATCCATTTTTAGTATCTATACATGGATGTATTTATAGAAAACTACTCACTCTATCCTCTATAAAAATTCTAGGACACTTTATTATACTTTTCCTCATTCTTAGACTTATCCTAAGAGAAATTATCTTAGGGATATCACTAAGGTTTTCTCATCCTAGTTTCCAAAGGTTAACTAAAATTTTTATCTGAAACCAACTATAATAGACCTCTCTTAACATTCATTAATATTGCATCATTTTTACAGAATAATTAATACATTACACAAATAGATGATCAAAGACTATATTGGTTTAGTGCCTTTGTAAACATGGAAACATAGACACTGATACATAAGTGAGCTATATTGTCTTCCACTAGGTTCTTCATGACTAGATCCCTTCTTATATACATCATACATAATACATATCTTCATAACATGTGGAAATAAAACATAAAAAAGGGGTGAGATCAGATGATCACTAAGGGTAATAAAGGGATACATGTGAGCATAAACATGAGAACGTGATCATAACATTAAAATATCATACACTTCATATCAAAGATCATAAACATGAATCATGCAATAAATATTGGTAGTTTATAAGACATGAATCATAAGGGAATCAAGATCATAATCCCTAAAAACATAACATAGGAATAATATATAGAATTGTGGAAGGCACATAAGTATATAAAATGATTTACATTATAGTCAAGGAATTGATTCTAAGGTCATGTTAATGGGATGAGTTCACTCCCAAAACCATATTTTTATTCATGTTTTACTCTCTTCATAATCTTAGTAGTCAAGGTTCACTCACAAGACCATATTATCATAAACATTCCTTTATTGAACCAAGTTTACTCCCCATTCGATCCATATCTATCTCATGAGATATAAATCTTCACCCAATTCATTAGAGTGAGATATAGGTCCCACCCATATCATAATGAAATCATACATAAGTGTTCCACAACATCATAAACAATCATATCATAACCTATGAAATAAAATGGGTATCATAAACATGTCATTATATCAAAACTTGTAGAAAATTGACAAGTTTCATAATAATTTCATCAAATAATTACCCATGAAAAAAGATGTTTCATAAGAATATAACCAATTAAAGAGAATTGGGTTTCATAAACATATAAATTGTTAAATAAAAACAAATTTTATAAGAATAATTTCATCAAAACATAAACCATTCAAAAAAAGAAAATGAATGGTACCTTTGGATAATTTCCCCAAAAAGGAATGAGTAACAAAAACATATGTCATATGAGATGGAAACTTATGTTTAAATATATTTTAAATACATTTCTTTAGTAAAATATCCTTTGTTCTTTGAAAAACTCATTTTAAAACATAAAATATTTTTGAAAATCATTTGGTTTGAAAATAAACTTTAAAACGTATAAAGTAACCTTTGAAAAACATAAAAAAAATTAAAATCCATTTTCCTTGAAATTATCTTAAGATATCATTTTTAAAACAGTTTTTGAAAAAATGTTTTTTTATTAAAACAGATTTCCAACTGAAGAGAGAAATATGGTCAGATTTTCTTAAAAACATTATTAATTATATTAAGTACCAAAGAGTGAAAAAATGGTACTAATAAATGAATATATCTTTAATTACCATAGGGTATGAAAATTCATGATTATTCTTGAGATATGGATCCTAATATTTCATCAATGGAAGCATAATCATAAACAATCCTGATAAACGATGATATTGTTATAATAAACTCTAACCACTTTGGTAACTTTGAATCAAACTCCCCGTTTAAGAAATTGAAATTAAATAAATATTAAAATATCATTAAAATGAGTATTTTAATGATATAATATATAAAATTTTAGTATATACACCTCTTAAAATAATATAGATATGTAACAAAATATGTTTCTTAAAGAAGGAAAATTAAGACAAAACTACCTTACTGATTTGGTAACTTTTGAAACATAAAACCCCATGAAATAGAGATAATAAAATGGATAGGTAAATAACCATAAATTTAATTATAATAATCATATAATACATTAATGGGAAGTATATAAACCCCATAAAAGAAATGAGTGGTGAATATGGAATATGTCTTGTAGAAATAAAAGTGATACTAGAAATCCTCTTATCTTATGTCCTGACTCTCTTCGTATTTGTTAAAACCTCCTATATAATAAATATAGGTTTATTATAACTCTATAATAGAACCATATTCATTTATATAATACCATTTATGATTTTATTATGACCTTTTATTACCTATTTATTAACACTTCCATGTTAAAGTTACGTTTCAGGTAATAACCCCTTTGTTTTTCACATGTGTTTTGATTTTTTATATTTTTGGTTCTCATACTTATATCATGATTTAATAATATAAATAATTAAAAAAATTATATAAATATCATTTATATTCAGTATATATGTATTTATAATAATATATAAAAGATAGAAATGGAAAATGAAATACACCGTTTATGGAGATGGTAGGTCGTACATACGCATGAACGTTGTATCCATTTTATTATCCTTTTGAAAGAAATAATGTAAATTAAATATATATATAAATATATATAATTTTAGAAGAAATATTATGTCATATATATCATATAATTTCACTAAACCCATCCTTAATACATTCCATGTAAAGTGTGAACGAATAACGTTACATTGAAGAGGTGGTAGTCCACACGTCCACAAACGAAGTTATCGCATTTCCAAAAACGGAAAGCATGAAGTTATGTGTTATATAATAATTATAAAAGAATAAATACATCATTAATATCTTATATAATCAAATAAAAATATAAATTTCATCATTATTTCCAACTATGAAATGAGGCAATGGAAGAACGAGCGACATCGATTGGCAAGGCGGTAGTCCACCGTACATGCGAACGATGATTACATATCTCATTTGATGGAAGTGTGTATGATTGTAGGTTGAAACATTAACATAAAAACATATATGAATATTTAGGATACTTAGGTTATTATATAATCATGTAATAATAAGATTTTAGGGGGTGTAGAATGAAAATAAAACAAAATAGCTTGTGGAAGGATGTTACCTATTATTTGGGTAACTCCTTTTGGTTTGCACCAAAGATATTACTTGGTTGTATTTATTACAAAATTTAGGATTATAGTATTAAGTTTGGGAATTTGGTTGGATATTTGAGCAGGGTTTGGATGAGCCAAAGGGCTTTAGAGGTGCGAGGAAGTGGGGGTTGGGGTGAGTGCCTTTTTTTATAGTGGTGGAGGAGTGACATTCTTATAAATATAAAAAGGTAAACACTATTGAGAGTTCTTAATTACATCATGTTCCTCCAATAATTGTAAATTTTAGATAAAATAGTTTAATTGGTCTAAATATGTCCATAAAATGGCTTTTGGACATGTTTCTAGGTTATTTGTCCCCTTAAATTAAAGTTTAACTACTAAGTAATCATGTTTTTACCTTAATTGTTGTAATTAATTTTAATTACCTTCACTAATGTTTTTAGTAAATAACTAAGCTGATATTATTAGAAATTATAAATTATGTTGATTCCAAATATTTAATCTATTTCTCCAACGTAGACGTGTCTCTAAAGTGGGGTTTTAATGTGAAAACATTTAAAAGTTTAAAATATTTTTATATCCTATTTCAATGGGAAATTGGTTCCAATAAACTACATTGGATTAATTTATTTAAAATTGATCTAATTAAAATTTAAAACCAAATTAAAATATAATTTAGAAACATAAATAAATTAGGAGAAAAATCTGTTTCGAATTAAAATTTAGTATTTTTCACTATTCATTCAAAAATGATGTTTTTCAAAAAAATATAAAAAATTACCATAATACAATTTTAACATTATTAATTCGAATATAAGGTTTATTTTATCAAATTAAATTTCTAAAAGTGTCTAAAAATAATTTTATTATTTTTCAAATAAGGATATAAAAAGCATCTTATTTGAGAAAATAGTGTTTTCAAACATATAAAGACTTTACAAAAAATTATATGTTTTATTATCAATATGTTTTATTTATATAAAATCATTATAAATATTATTTTAAAATTAGTTTTTAATATTTATATTATTAATATCAATGTATATGTTATAACTATCGCATTTAAATAATTATAATAATAAAATGTTGTTTTGTAGAAACTCAGTGTTGCGTGTAGCGCAAGCCAAGTCGGTGTTGCATGTAGTGTAAGCCAATCTTGGTGTATCATATAATGAAAACTTAAATTTTTATAGTGTGAAATACAAGACATAAAATAAAAATTAATTTATCTGGAATAAAAGGTTCATAAATACTTGGGGGTTATAGAGATAATGATAACCCGATCGAAGATCAATCTTTGAAGACCACTTTCCCCCCTTTAACCAATCAAAAAAAAATCATCAATACAAGAGAAAGGATATTTTTACTTAACCATTATCTAGTTCAACTTATGATATTCCACACACAATTGAAGTGAACCATCTACCTTCTTGGAAAAGAGAACCAGGGCCGACCAAGGAAAAACACTAGGGCGAACAAAACCCTTCACCACCAAATCATCAAACTAAATCTTGAGATCTTTCAGATCTACTTGTGCCATATGATAATAAGGTATCAAAATCAATTACATCCCTAGAACCAGATCAATTGTAAACACTACATCCCTCTCTGGAGTAAGCCAAGAGATATCATATGGGAAAACATTAAGAAACCCCCAAACAATAGTGGGAAGATCAACAACAGAAGAGACGTCATCGGGAACAACTACTAAAAAAATGACAAAATCCCGAGATCTAGGCGGGAAGGTCATGCATCAACAGATGGCAGATCCCACTCTCCCTGAAACAACCATGATCTCTGATCAACTATAAGAAATGAGACACAATTATGATAAGAATCAACCTTATCACAATAAGCAACAATCAAATCTATTTCAATGATGGCGCCAAATAGATCTTGACCGAGAAGAAGAAAATCCTAGACTAACTCTTCTAGCAATGAAAAATGGATGGGTTGGGGCGGGATAGTAAAAACCCATATGGGCTCTGGACCATGTGGGTTTGAGATTATAAAATCCCACATTTTAAACCTGTAGATTAATCAAGCCTGCCCTGCCCCATAGTATATGCGGGAAAGCCTGCGGGAAACCCGCATTATTAATTATTATTATTATAATTTTAAGTATTAACATAATAAAAATGTTATGATAAATTTATATATATATATATATATATATGCGTATGTGTGTGTGTGATAAAAGTATAAGAAAAATAATAAAATAATAAAAAACTTGGGGGTATAGGAGACAACGGGGGATATATATATACACATGTGTATATATATATATAAATATAAATATATATTTATGATAAAATATAAGAAAAATAATATAAAATTAAAAATTCATGTGTGGGGGGGGGGTCGCCGATGACGTGGTGGGAGGTGGAGGTGGGCGACAGGGTTGGTTGGCATGGGGGCGACATAGGTGGGTTAGGGGAGTGGTCTATGGTGGGGGAAGGCTGAGGAAAATGACAACGTATGTGGGGGAGGCAGAGGTGGGATAAAGGCTAGTTCATCATGGGGGTAGTGGGAGGTGGGGAATGGGGGTGGTACTGTGTGGGAAGAGGTGGGGAAAGAGGGTGGTACTCTATGGGTGGAGTCAGAGGATAGGGTTGGTCAGCATGGGGGGAGACAGATGATAGTCTGCATGGAGGTGGAGGTAGATGAAGTCATAGGGTAGGTGGATTAGGGAAAGCGACTAGTTCGACATGGGGAGAGTGTTGGAGCGCAGAGCCTGGTGCCGCAACGGAAGTAGACGTTGTAGAAAACACACAACAGAATATAAAATTTCGCCCGAAGTCTTTTTATCACCATTTTTTTTCGTACCGCCGATCATCACAATCGGGACACGCCGCTTGATCTTCGCAACCAATAGGACTTTCGATACATGGAACTGTCATTATCGTCATCTTCAATCATCACCATCAACACACCATTGTTGTCGTGATCACCATCTTCTCTTCGCACTGATTATCGCAAATGCGAAAACCCCTTCGCCGCTCTCTCTTGGTGGCTACATATTTTCCAGCCCACATTACAAAACATACTACCACATCCTCTTATATAAAAACCCAGCCCATATCTCCTATTAATGCGGTCAACATTCATAATTCCATAATTATTCCATCAATTAATATTGGGAATAACTCTTCATTAATGTTGGGAGAAAATATTCTATTAATGTTGAGAAAATTTCTCCATTAATAATTTTTTTCTCTCCTCATTATTTAAATTTTAAATCAATAAATCCCAACAATCCATACCTTGATTTAAAATTAAAATAATCCAAAGTCATCTCCACTATCTGGGCCAATTTGATCACCAACTCTACCAAGGTATGAATGTCACCCAATGAATGGAATACGCCACATGAAACCTACGGCCATGAAGACTTTCGATATTCCAGCAACACCGCTGATACCACTGTCATTTCCCAATGACATCCGAGTCCTTGATAAGCTGCTCCATCAGATTCTTTCCATTGTGTTATGAAACTGAGGACTTAAACCAATCCCTCTGATACCACTATTGGGGCACAGAGCCCTGTGCCGCAGCGGAAGTAGTCATTTCATAAAACACACAAGGGAAGATAAAATATCACCTGAAGGCTTTTTTTCACCATTTTTTTCCATACTGCCAATCATCACAACCAGAAAACATTGCTTGATCTCCGCAACCAAGAGGAATTTCGATACATGGCACTGTCATCATCGTCGTCTTCAATCATCACCACCAACACATAATCATTGTCGTGATCACCATCTTAGCTTCACACCGGTTACCGCAAATGCAACAACCCCTTTGCTGCTCTCTCTTGGTGGATACATCTTTGTCGGCCCACATTACAAAACATTCTACCTCATCCTATTATATAGACACCCAGTCCATATCTCCAATTAATGTGGTCAAAATTCAAAATTCCATCATTATTCCATCAATTAATATTGGGAATAACTCTTAATTAATGTTGGGAGAAAATATTAAGTTAATGTTGAGAAAATCCCCCCATTAATAATTTTCTCTTCCTCATTATTTAAATTTTCAATCAATAAATACCAACAGGGAGGTGGAGGAGGGGGACATGGCTGGTACTTTATGGATAAGGGCTGAGCTGAGTGGCGGTGAACATTGAGTGGGGAGGCAGAGGCGGGTGACATTTTTTTAAGAGTGGTGATGAACACACTGGTTTAAAGAGGGAAGTTTGAGGCAGGAATAATAAAAGGAATTTTATATCTTCACACCTCCTTATGATTGGGATTATCACAACCCACACAAAATGATGATTCTGTGCATGTACCTGCTTCCCTAAAAGTTTTTAACTCAGCCGCCCAACACCTCATCGGATTCCCCACATAAAACCATTCATATTTCAAGTGGTGTCTTCACCCAATATGTTTACCATTCCACTCATATCATAGTGACCACCTCATTGGGTTATCCGCCCATGAATCAAGAATACACGTGAGTTTCCATCTGTAACAAATGTATTTATGCCTCATGGAATGCTATAATGCATGCATTTATTAGGCCACATCTCCAACGGTCCATTACTAGTAGACATGGGTTTGAAAATGGAAATAATATTTGATATTATAATATAAATATCCACTATAAATAATTAAAAACTTCTAAATTGTTAATAAAAAATGTATTGTAAAAAAATTATTTTTTCTTTTTAAAATCAGTACTGTGGGTAGGCCCACATTTGCACGAGATCAACCCACCTTGGTCCACACTCATGCAGGCTCAACCCACCTTGACCCGTACTTTTAATTATTAAAACATTTAGGCCTATCTAAACCTTTATCCACCCCTTATCCACAAATCCCACAAGCTGTGAGCCCGTTTTTCATTACTAAACTACGCATCATATATTGATAGTGCACAAGATAGACACTGAAACCCCTACTCTTTCCTCTTCCCAAGTGGTGTTTTTAATTTCATAACAAAGAACATGAGTTTCGTTAGAAGGTTAAGAATATAAAAAATAGATAGATATAATTGAGTGAGAATCACCAATTTCAAATAAATCAATCACTACTAAGGATGTAACAAATATGGTACCTCTCTCTATTTTTGGGCCCACATCTACCTTCACTAAAAACTCATATTTTGTGTGAAGGTGATTTACTCCTAATGCCTATGGAATGATCCCTATAGTTTTTGAAGCATCTGACTACACAATATTAGCCTTTGGAGTCAATGATCTTTGACTATATCGAGGTGTAGACATAGCCAGACATAAACACTATAGATGACCATAACGTCCACAACTATGACATATATTTGCAGGTGAATGAAAAGAACGTCATGTGTGTTTGGAATTTCCAAATTGATAGCAAGTTAGAGGCACACCAATAGCTTCAACTAGAGGTACTAAAGATGCTTGATGCTGAGAACTACCTCCACCACTCCTGTGATGATCCTTCCACCTCCTCTTTTTACCTAGTTTTTCACTGAATCTACCACTAGGTAGAAGAGAAGAGAAAAAATATCCAATCTTGTCTTTCATATTCATCTATACCATCATAGGCCTATCCACTATCTCTTCCTCGGTCAAAAGCTTTAGCATAAATAACTATGATCTAATATCTACTCGTAAACCCTATATATACTTTTGAGCTTTCAGTTGGTCATTATTTACAACCTATGGTAAAAAATGAACCATCTCAGCAAACCGATTTGTGTATGTTGACACCAAACTTGTTCCCTACTAAAAAAAGTGGAAATTCAAAGACTTCGTCATCATCAATAACATTAGAAATAACTAATGGAAGAAGAGAGTCTTAAAAATCTACTATTCCAAGCCCATGTGTCTATATTTTTGTACCATAGAATCCCATCAACACTTTCTAGGACCCTGATGTTTGAAAACTACACACTTTACCCTGATTCCCTCATGTGTATCTAGGAATTCAATGAACTGATCAATATTTTCATGTCATTCTTACACCTCTTTATGTTCATTCATACCTTTAAAAGATGGTGGATTCTCATGAATGAAATCCCGTGATCGATCTCTTTCTCCTACAGCTCATGGATGTACCTTAACAAATTGTGTTTTGATATTTTAGTACATTCTAGTCAATAACATGAACTACCCATACGATAGCCTTGATAAAGTTTTGATCCATCAGAGGATTCCCTTATGGAGCTTCAACTGTACCCTCCTGAGGAACTCGAAGAATTCATCTCTGAGGCATACTTCTGCACAACAAAAAAATTACCAGACAATAGAATAATCTCAGTTCAAAATAGAAAACCCATAACCATAAACTGAGATCAAAATTAAATAAAAAACAGAAGAAACTCATCCCAACATCCAATGGCAACTTGAGTCTCATTGTGGCAAGAGATGACCAGACACTCACCACAATCTACCTCTCAAGTTTTAAAAATACTATCTCCAGTCCACTAAACATTCCACAAAAAAGGAATCTTGAGGAGAAACCTCCCTCTGATACAATGCTGTAATGAACTAACCCAAATACCCTCTCAAACTGGTACCTGAACCAATCCTCCACATACCCTATAGGCGTTTCTGATCCCCACAGGATGACGACTAGCACCCAAGAATCAAAAAAACATAGGGAACGATTTTTACTAACCTAAAGCAACAACATGGAACATATATACAATAGAGAAAATAATAGAAAAGATTAATATATTCCATAATTGAAAACAAAAAGAGGAAACCAAAAAATTAAAGAGTAGAAACAATCTTCAATTACTGGTTGATGTGGCCATAAATACACATGTTTTCCACATATTTTTAATTAATATTTATCAATTTAACTATTTATTTTAAAACTTTTTAATAAATAATGTCACTTTTGTATTTTTATTATTAAATTTGTTATTAAATAAAATTTTATAATTAATAGTGTATTTTTAAGCTTTAAATTAGTTAATTTATGTTTTAATTTAGTTTATAGTATAACAACTTTTTATTTAGTTGGGTGATTTTTGTCTTCATATTAAATAATTTAACACTTATTAATTAATTAATTTGTTTTTCTTTTGTACATAAATAATGTAGTTTAAATTTATCATTCCTTATATTAAATATTTATTAATTAATGTAACATTATATAAATATTATCCATCTTTTAACAATTCAACTTTTATAATATAATTTATTAAATTTCTTTATTTATTAAATCTCTTTTATTTAATTTCATTTATTAACATAGTTGTTTAATAGAAAAATAATTATCTGTTGAATTTAATTAATTTAATTTGTTTTATTAGTTATTTTAAATAATTTAACTTTATTTTATAGATGTTCAGTTTAAGTTTTTTATTACTTTTAAATAATATAGTATACTTTTGATTTAAGTTTAAATTTAGTTCTAATTTAAGTTTATATTTTGAAACATTTAATAATTTAATTTTAGTTTTTATCTTTTCATAAATTCATTTAAGTCTTTGAGTCCTAGTTATTTTCATTGATTTTTATTTTAAATTAATTATGTTGTTTAGAGTTTATTTCAATTTGAATTTTTTTTAATAACTTTGTTGTCTGTAGATTAATTCTAGAGTCATGGTGGCACCGTTTCAACTCATTATGGTGGCACCGCAACACCACACACCGATTCAAGTCCCTACCACTTTTCTCGGTGGCACCGTAACCCTTGCTACCATCAATTCCCGACACGGTCTAACCATTTGGATATTATGCCTCAGTTCTGCCATTATTTCCTCATCCACCATTTTTCCTTAACTGTGCCACCGTAAAACCTTGGCACTGCTTTCCCCTCTCCTTTCATTACTTCACGGTTTCACCTCTCCTTTCCACTATTCCACAACAACTGTGGCACTATAGAACCATTTCACCTTCATCCCACAACTTGTTGTTGATGCTACAACCATTGATCATCCACACACCATCACAAACTCAATCAAGAACCCATCCTAGTTCATAAAACCAGTTATACAAAAAAATTTAATTAAACCATCCACAATATTGTATCATCCTCATCCCACAACTTCACCTGAACCCCCTTCTTCAACGTTAGATTTTCCACCCTGAAAAAAACCACCCACCTCTTCCCCCTATTCGCAGATTTTAACCAGATCTTAAAACATTTCAAGACCAGAAACCCTTTACTCTTCCATTCAGAATAGAAGGTGTCGATTGGTCTCATCGTCAGATCTAATGAAGTCGGCACCACAGATGAAGAAGCCCTCGTAGCAGATCTACTTTCCGAGTCACTGTCGTCCATGGGTGAAGATGGTCGAGGAAAGATGAGCCACTGAAAGGAGTCGGTGCCTATTCTTCGGGAGGATGAGGCACCGCCAGAGAAGCCACAACACCCATCGCATGTCTTCTATGGGAAAAATTCCAGAAACCTCCCCCCCATGGCGCGTTGGAGAAGAAGATAGGGGGGAGGGATGAAGTTAATTTTTTTTAAAGATAATAATAATAATATAAATAAAAAAAAATTAATAATAATAAAATAAAATATATAATTAATTAATTAAATAACTTTAAATGTTAAACTTAGAAACTAATTTTAAATAAATAAATTTAATTAAATACTTTAATGAATATAATAATTATAATTTATTTTCTCTTTGAAAAAAATAATTATAAATTACAATAACTATATAAAATTTTATAAATTTTAATAATTAAATAAAAAAATTTATTGAAATAAACATAAAAAAATAATCTAAAAAAATTAAATATTCATAAACTAAATACTAATATTATTTATTTAATAATTTAATAAATGAAAAAAAATTAATTTTATCTAATTATTAATTAATCGTCTTCATAAATTAATTAAATAAATAATAAAATATAACTAAGAAAATTAATTTTCAATAATAATTAAAATAATAACTAATAATTTTACTTTTAACTTTTGTTTATAAAAGTAAACTTTTATCGTTGAAATATTTATTTATTTTTCTGTCTTAGATGTGTAGGTTCATTCGAGAGACGGGGACACATCCATATTCATTTAACCAACTCACTGGGAGTTAGTTACAAGGGAAAAACTATCACGGCGTGTTGGTCATGAAAAAATGCACTTGTGTGGTGCTTAAATGAAGGACTTTTGAAGTCGGTGGAAGACATGGGGTGACGTGTAATAGATGACAATAGGATTAAAAGCAGAGTAGCAGCAGAATTTTTGAGGGAGGCTCATTCTGACTTCAACAAACACTCCATTGGAGACCGAGACGCTCAATCATTCCACGGTCACATCCATATGAGAGAAGATCAGGATGCTCATTCACTTGAACAAACACACCATTTTGAGAGAGAAGACTCCCGGGAGATGGCAGAGTAGTACCAGTGACTTGGAGTTGCAGGAGCGAGGCAAAAAATCATGAACATCATTCACATAGGGAGGATTATTCTTACTCTACTCTATTTTATTAAAATTTATTTGTTGCGTTTGAATTGAAATTGATCTTCACTTAATTTCTTGTTTGGGAAATTGGAATTTATTTTGGTACATATTTTATTTTTCTTCATTAAATGTCTTCCAATGATAATTGGATTCCTTCAGCGAGATTGAATATGGTTTTCAACTTAAATTGAATTTTCACCTGAATGCATCTTTTTTCAACACCTATGTTCTTTCGGTGAGATTGATCATTGATATTTTTCTTTTAAAACTGGAAATTCAAATTATAGAAACTATCAGTGAGATAGCTTTCTGTTGACATCTTAAAATCAATTTGTTATATGTGGCTTTTTGTATTGGAAAACTTTGAGAACTATAATAACGAGTGTTAATTATTCTGGAGAGGAAGGATTAAAGACTCATTTTTGAGGTGTGAAGTTAATCATATGAATTAATTTGTTTAATCATTAGATTTCAAATCTTCTGAGCTCATTCTGTGATCAATTCTTAGCACTCTTGTTTATATTTCCTGTTATCTTTGGTCTATACTATTAATTCTAGCTGTTTCATTTTCTAGTTAAGTAAATAGGAGATTTATAGATTTAGTGTCATTTTTTCACTTCATCATAAATAAAATATTAAAAAAATATAAAAAGTTGAAAAGTAAGTAAATGTCTCCCCACTACTGACAACAGTGGGGTTTGTAAAAAACCATAGAGCACTCACCTTCCTTCTATGTGGATCAACCTTGCACCATTGTGCTAGTATAGGTTAATAAATGTAATTTTGAGGGTCGTGACGACCTCCAGCCTCATCACTGGTATAAACACATGTACTACTAAAACAAGAAAAAATAACTATTCTATATGATCGCATGGGTAGACTCCCTCCATCTCACCACCAACTACCCAAATTAGCTGATAGAAAACCTCACTGAATCAATGCTACGTTTTTCCTTTCCATGTATTGAAAGACAGAACCAGGTTTACACACCACCAAAAGGGGTATGTAGGTTTTGATCTAATAGGCTCAATAGGGTCTCACCCAGGTGTTCTGTATCAAGTATCTAAACAATAATCTAACCATGCTCAACTTTAGAGAAAACAAGGCATGATAATAGTTTAAATGTTTTTATATGAAAAGCAGGTAAAAACAATTTCATTTCACCTTTATCCTGATTTCTATATAAATTAGGTTAATAAATTTCAAATAATTTAATATCCATATATCATAGCATATTTATCATGACAAAACAAATAATGAATCACACATCATATCAAATCCATGGAAGAACACAAAACGATACAAAGCAGAAGCAGAAGCATAGGTAACATATTGCTAGGGATCACACTAGGTCAGGATTTATGGGAAACTCATACCTAACATAGAAAATCATGCACACATCAATACACTAATATATGTATTGATTCTAGATATAAATGTAACATCCTAGCAAGTGAACTACCCAATAGGTCTAACAAGTACCTAGAACAACATGCCTAAGGAGAAGAGGAAAAACCCCTAAGAAAAACCCCCAAAATGTATGAGACCTATTATGATACCTTCCAACTAAGTGATCAAGGCTTACCATGTTCTCAATTTTCCAAATAAATTCATCAAACCAATTCCATCTAATCATGATTTGAAAACCATTTTATAAAACCATTTTATAGTGATTTTAAAAAACATTTTTTCATTTACCAAAACTAGGGGAAACCATATTTTATAAAAACCTAGTTCCACGCACACAAAACATATTTAATATCATTACATTTTAATTATTAAAACAATTTATCAAAAATATAATCAATACAGTTCACGAAAACAAGCTAGAGACCTATATCAAAACTCAGGGTCACACACACCCACAAAGGATCCACCAATGAGGAGGATGAAACAATGACTATGGAGGCCATAAAATCAACCTAAAAATATTAGAATTGATTCAACTAAAAAAAGAGTTGATGGAGAAAATGAAACAACCTAACCCTCAATAACTCACACTCATCATACCACAGCCAACAAGGATTGGCCCCTAGAATGAGATCACTCAATTAATCTAGAGAGAATTAAGAATAAACATCATTGAATATCAACAAAACGAACAACGCAATGCAAATACACTACCACAAAAAAAGTAAAAAATAATCAGAAATGACCACTCACCAATAGAGATGCAATCCAATCTCAACAGTTATCAATCATCAAACGAATCAATATAGATTGAATGAAGACTCCCAAAATCATCGGAGAAGGGATCTAGGTCAATGGAAAAGGGAAATACAGATGAATAAATGTAAATATCATATGACTAAAACCCTAATATCAAAAACCATTACATTTACATAGTGTGTAACCCCTTTACACATCATGCAATCCTTGGGGTATAGATACACAGAAAAACCCATCACGTTTTTAATAAAAAAAATGATTCTTTATTATTACATAGTGTGTAACCTTTACAAGGCATGTAATCCATTCACATTTTATACCAAGTTCACTAAATCTTCCCTACATAACTTACACATTGTGTACTCCCATTACAGAGTGGGTATTTCTTCACCAGATTGTCAAAACTATAGGTTCTTACACAAAAACACATACCACCTTTTGAGTTCTCCAAACTCGGGGAGAACCCTGAAATCCATTACAAATTTATACCCATAATACATTAATTCAAACAAACATACATCCCTAAAACTTACGTATTTTTCCTCAAAAAATGTTCTCCATCCTCCGAAGTCCCAAGATGCACCCAATTTGAGAGTAAAACAGGAAAAGAGAAAGAGAACACCAGAAAGTGGGCAACGGGATGTTACACCTGCCTTTCTTTCTTCCCATCTTTCTTTTTTGTTCAAGATTTACTCATTTCAAAAAAATAAATTAGAATATGTTATCATCACGAATGATCTAAAAGGGATAAAGGTATATTTTTATTTTAAACCTTATTCTCACCACCTGGTTGGGCGGTCGTAATTATTTATAGGATATTATTTATTTCCTGCTAGATTGGATAGTTTATATAATTTATTTAATTATCAACATAAATTTCAGATTTCTACCTTCCTAGTTTTAATTTATTTATTTTATACCACCATATTGGATTATATTATTAATAAATTAATACACATGATAAATTTTTAAATGAGTAATGTGATGTATTGATTTATTTATTTAAAACCCCACATGAAAGATTTATTAATTGATTAAAGTGAGATATAAAAAAATATTAAATTATAATATTAACTTATTTTTATTTTTTATACCATTTTTATTTATTTTATTTTTAATCCAAATGTAAATTATCATTGTATTCTTATTTTGAATAATAATAAAGTTTTATTCTCTCTCTAAGTTATCATCATGTCAAATCTCATGAAACTAAAATTAACCACTCTTGATATTAACAAAATTAATTACATATCATAGATGGTGGATGTTGAAATGCATCTTGAATCGATGGATCTTGTGGAAAAAATTTAAGAAAATAATTCCCAAACCCTCCAAAATGAAGCAAAGGCGATGATCTTCTTCAGAAGACATCATGATGAGGGATTTAAATGTAAATAACACATAGAGATAGATCCATGTAAGGTCTAAAATATTTTGAAATAGATGTATGATCATCAAAATGAGGTGAATTTTACTAAGAATCATGATCCATCAAATGATAATTTCACTTACCTCAAAACATTTGATTTTACTTGTGAATTTTATGAGATGATAGTTGGAAACAATTCAGAAAAAAATACAATAGTTATGTTATATGATATAGTGTTGTGTTCTATATGATTTATATTTTGACATTTTATTATTTGAATTTCATAAAATGTTTATTGTAATATTATTGTTTTTTATTTGAAGTGTTAGAATGGATTGTGTAAACAGGACACATATTTGTATACCGAATAGTGGAAGACCACACATAATTATTAAAAATAAAAATATATTTATGATCTTAAACCAATAATACCAATTGTGAATATTATATCATGTCCCACATATTTAATAGAAATTACTAGTAAAAAAATTCTTTACCTAATGGGAAAAAGTTATTTATTAGAGATGTGTTTTTCCCCCAAATTCCAAAAGAAACTTGTTAGGTTTTAATGATATATAATAGCATGGGTATGATACCCAAACTATATATGATATAAATAAAATGTGCATGTACATTACCATCAATAAATTTGGTAAGAGTCGTGTAATTTAAAAAATACAAAAATTATCATTTGGATTTATTTATACATATATAAGTTCAATCGAAACATGTACAATAGTAAAGAATGGATCAAAAATTATTAATTTGTGGCATGAACGATTGATTCATCCAGGTTTATGAATGATGTGAAAAATAGTTTAAATTTCTCATGGACAATCAATAATGGTCTAGAAGATATCTCTACTAAAAAAATACATGAGAGGCTTATTCTCTTAGAAAGATGATTGTGAGATCATCTTCAGTTAAAAATAAGGCTGAAATGCAAACCTTTCTTAAATGAATTCAAGGGGATATATGTGTTCCAATTCTTCCATCTTGTGGGCCATTTAAATATTTTATGATATTAATAGATTCATCTAAAATATGGCCACACGTATCTTTTCTATCAACATGTAATGTAGTGTTTTCTTGTTTTCTTTCTCAAATAATTAAATTTAAAGCACAATTCCAAAATTATGTCATCAATAAATAAAGGATTGATAATGTTGAAGAATGTAATTCTCTAGATTTCAATAATTATCGTATAGAAATGGGGATTACTATGAAGATTCTAGTCACCCATTTTGATACATAAAATTGTTTCTCTGAATCAGAAATAAAACACCTGCAACTTACTACAAGACCATTAATATAGAGAACAATGTTATCGAGCTCGGTATGGGGTTATGAAATATTTCATTCCTCAACATTAATTTTCATCTTAACAAGTGAATATATAAAAAAATCTCCACTCTAATTATATTTTTTTTATGTTATTGACATCTCCCACTTAAGAATCTTTGGTTGTGTAGTATATATACCAATTTCACACCCATAATGTACAAATATGGGACCTAAAAGGAGGTTGTGATGAATCATCATTCATCATCAAATATCTTGAACCAAAAACTAGTAATGTATTTACAACATATTTTTTTTATTGTCACTTAAATGAAGAAGTATTCACAGTATTAGGGGTAGAAAAGAAATAAATGGAGGATATTTTTTGAATTTGGAACCATTATTTTTTATCAATCATCCCACCTAGTAATGTGTTGTGGAAGTGAATTTTTTTTTACAATTTCATGAACTAGAAAATTAGTTCCCTAATACATTTACTAATTCAAAGGGTGTAACTAAATCACATATAAAAGATGTAAAATGAAACATCTATAATTGATGTTTCAAAGACACAATTACATAATGATGTAAAAAAAATCTCAAAAACATTCTTGAAGTGTAGAAGACCAATTGGATCTAAGGATAGGAATCCTTATAAAATAAAAGGAATTAGAATAATTGAAAACACCATTATATAGTAATGTGTTCCAAAATAAGCACAC
Source organism: Viscum album (assembly GCA_963277665.1). Classification (NCBI taxonomy): domain Eukaryota; kingdom Viridiplantae; phylum Streptophyta; class Magnoliopsida; order Santalales; family Viscaceae; genus Viscum; species Viscum album. The sequence goes on from OY728140.1 coordinate 74,545,003, forward strand.
AATTAAGGTTTTCTCAAAGAAACACATAATGAAAATCATAAAGATAATTCAAAGGATATAGAAAACCCTGAAGATTTTAAAAATATTGAAATCTCTCTAAATTATTCCACTGTGGGTGATATATGGAATCAAATTAATGTGGAAAATATTGATGAAATATTTTCATATTCTATGTCACATGATATAGAAAAAAAAGATCCCAAAACAAGGTCTGTTATGGAATATAAACTGATCTGATTGGAATAAATGGAAAGATGCAATGTAAGTTGAATTAAATTCACTTAATAGGCGAAGGGTCTTTGGAAATATCATGCTCAAGCTAGAATCTATGAAGCATTTTGGATTTAAATGTATTTTTTTATGTATAATATACAAATATCATATTATCACCCACGGTTTTTCTCAAATACCCATAATTGATTATTATGAGGCATATTCTCCTATTATGGATGCTATTACTTTTTGATATCTAATTATCCTTATAGTAGCTAAAAAGGCTAATATGATTATTATAGATGTTATTAAAACTTGTTTATATGGGTAACTTGATATTAGTATATATATGATAATCATAAAAGGATTATAAATACATAAAGTATTGAAATAAAAATCAAAAGACCGATATTTAATTAAATTGCATAAATCCTTGAATGGATTAAAGAAATCTTGGCATATGTGGTATAATAGTTTGAGTGAATATTTGTTTAAATAAAAGGTATGTTAATTAAACCATATGCACATTGATATTATATATTCATTCACGGTTTTTCATTACTCCCATAACTGATTTGATATTAAAAAATGATTAATTTCTGGTCAATGTTCATGTTTTGATCATAAACACATAAGAAGAGAATTGTTCGAAATTGTTCAATTACAATATAGTTTAATGTTTTCATCATATATTTTAATATAAATATAAAAATGATGTTATTATTGTTTTTTAGTGATCCTAAATAAAATTACAATAAATCATTAATCTGGAGCTTTGACTAATTCTTCTATTTGAAGGGCCATATGGACCACATAAGAAGGCCCAATAAATCTACCAATGAAATTGGACCAGCTAGGATGTTATATTTTATGGGATAAAAAAAAGAAAAAATTATTTGATTATATTATATAATTAAAGGGATATTACATTAAAAATTGGATAAAACTTTCAAGGCCAAAATCATCCATTAAGGGGCCCAATTAATGCATGAAAATCTAGCCTACAATTCTGTCCAGGATTTGAAATCATCCCATAATTCATGAATTTTATCCCAATATAGAAGTCCAATTAAGTTATAATTTTGTGGATAAAAGTTAAATATATTTACTCACAACATTACAGAATAAATTTTTCAGATGTAAAGGAATCTTCATAAACATAAATGCATTCACTATATACCATGTAAAACTTCGACACAAAACTGGACAACAACACATGGTTTGGGAAAAAAACCATAACATTTGCTATAAAATTCCAATAGCTACCAAATTTGGAGGGTGAACTTTCAACCACCTTGAGATATAAACACACTCCCCTCTTCTTCTTGAAATATTTTGGCACCTAATCACATAGGAGGATACATTTTCCTGACCAAATCCCTTAACAATTATTGTGAGGACCATCAAAACTCAAGTTTTTTACTTGATAGACCTTTCCCATGTGCTTTTTTTCATGTACTTATATTGTTTTCAATTGTAATCACATAAGTTATTATCAATTTAATTTAATTTTAATGCATGATACATCATAATATTCTATTATTATCATCAGAAAATTTGGTGTAATATTAATGGTCTTAAAATAGTTTAAATTAAGTTGAAAATCATTCCCTTTTCTCACTTTCTTATGAAATAAAAAGTGTATATTTACCTCTCTTCATGTTTCACGTGGGTGTTAAATGCACCACTATTTTGTTATCCTATTATTTTTATTCTATTTATAACTCATATCCATAATAATATTCTACTGGATTACTAAAAATATCAATGGATGGGTAAATATCTCATTAGGGTGATTCATAATTTGGGCATGTTAATTAATTGAGAGCCTTTTCTTGTTTAAAATTATTTGAATTAATATTGTGTATGATAAAAAAGAAATTTTATGGATTAAAAACTTGTTTTGTTTGATATGTTAATTACATGGACTATTAGAACCAAAAATACACATTGGTTCATGAAATATTGAACATTACATCAATAAAAACTGATTTCAATTAGAACCATCATTAAGGAACAGATTTAAGCTAAAACATGGAAGTTTGATCAAAATTATCTTATAAAGTAGATACTAATTAAATTATTTTTTTGAAAATCTCATTGATATAATATGCTTACATAACCATTAATGAACTCAACCTAATATCTATTAAATTATTAAATAAAACTTCATCAATCAATCATTTCACATATGATCTTCAAATAACCCCCCATTAAAAAGAGAAATTTGAAACAATCAACTCCAAAATTTACACCATCATCAAGGATTTGACCTGAGTACCGATATACACATTATATCATAACACAAGACCTTTGAATGGTCTATAAGGAAAAATAATACATTCTTTAAATGGACTATTTTTTTGGATTGTTCGTTAAGTATTCAATAATTTTTTTGTAAAAAATAAAAAATAAATAAATAACCAAACAATTATGAAAAAAAACACCAAGAAAAACTAGCCTTTATCATCCTTTCAAAATTTCTTTGAATTACCAATATACTCCCCAACATTCCATCAGATTTGTTTGAACCTAAAATTTAGTGAACTCATTTCCGAATTAGGATGAACAATAAGGATAATAAAATCACTCCAAATCTATTCATTTCCCATATAATTGAACTAAATATGGCCAATCCTAGGGAAAAAATACTTAAATAACATATTGAATTTGATATGAACTAACAACCTCTTGGTATTCAAAATATAAATATTTAGGATTAATTTTAACTCAAATCATGTTAGATTCATCTTTTTCCTCATTTCCATGGGCTATCTAATGAGGATCCCCATCTTCACCTCAAAGAGTTCCAAGTGGTGTGCTCTACTATGAAGCCTTGATGGATTTACGAAGAAAAAATCAAACTTAAATAATTACCCTTATCCCTATCCTACTCTTCTAAGTAATGGCTCTACTACCTCCCTATTGGTACCATAAAATCATGGATTAACATGAGTCATCTCTTTTTAGAAAAAGTAGTCCCCACTTCTAAAATTGATTCTATCTGGAAGGGAATTAGTGGTATCCATCAATTACCCCCAATTAATCACTCCATGAATACTAGGAGAGGTTTAAAAAGCCTATGGAAACTTTACTAAACCACCAAATCCCTAAAATAACTCTTGATCCAATACTTTTATAAGGGGTTATAGGATATAGAGAGTACTCTCATCAATGATGTAGGAGGCGGTTCTCTTGTTAACAAAACTCTTACAGTTTTATGACATATCATAAGAAAAATAGCTACATACACGAAGCAACTCTATAATCAAAATCATTATCAAGTTAAACAAGTCTAATAGAATCAATCCATAGAGCCTAAAAAGATGATTTATTGGATGAGTGAACTTATAGGTCTTGTGCGACAACTAGCGGTGGCTAACAAATCCCCAAACTCATCTTCTTTACAATCTATATTCCCTAGAACTATAAAAAACTATGGAATATGTAACTCACTAGCTCATCCAAACAACACATGTCCACATCTTCAGGATGATCCATCCGATTCTTCTATTTCAGTAGAGCTTAACATAGTATATGCTTGGAAGAACACCAACCCTCAACTATCAGGTCAGTTCATTAGTAACTCCAACCAACCCTACTCTGATCCCTTCTCTTCCACCTATAACCCATGCATGAGTTATGGTAATCCCATATATCATCCCCCTAAGTCTCCTATTCAAAATCCAAACCAATGACAATATGGTCAAGGTGGTGGTAACTTCCTACAACCTTATCCTTTCATTCCTCAACCTCAGAGAAGAAATACTCCTCCTGCTCATGATTTCCACTATCCTAGTGAGCCTTCTCAATTCTCAACCCTACAAAATTACTTTCCTAAGAACCCAAATCAAGTCAATCTCAATGAGGTATAAGAATATTATTCTAAGTATATATAGGAAAGCACTATGGAATATCTTTCCCATTTCACCCATTCTATCCTCAAAAATATTGAAAATAAAATTGGTCAACTTTCATCCCACCTAATCCAGTAACAATAATAAAATTCTTTCCAACTATCCCCAACCCTAAGGATAATTTAAGTGAAATTTCACTTCAATATAGAAACAAAATTTCTATACCTAATGATAAATCCTCTAAATCCCCTTTAAATGTTGAGCTGGAAAAAGAAAAGAAAAGAAATCTAGAAAAAGAACTTGAATACACTCATTCACATATTTCCATCCTTATTAGGAACCCAATTTCTTTTCCTCAAGCCATATCTAATCTTAAGAAGCCCTTTGATTCGGATTCTAAAATACTCGACATTTTTTGGAAATGTTGAAGTCATTATTCCCCTTATAGATTAAATTAAAAAAATCCATAATTATGTAAATTATTTTAAGGAAATTTTTACCCCTAAGAGATAACTTTGGAGAATTGAAATGTTTCAACCCAACAGTATATTCCCATGAAGTGAAAATATCCAGGGACCATTATGGTCTTATGCCAAATAGAAAGTTCCAACTTTGATGATGCACTCATATACCTAGGAGCATCGATAAATTTCACACCCAAATCCATCTTCTTAAAACTTAGTCTATGACCCTTTATCCTAGTGAGTGTTGTCATATAGTTAGCTAATCGAAGCATTATCGATCCTAAGGGAATAATTGAGGATGTCCTTGTCCGGGTCAATGATCTTTTCTTCCCATATGATTTCTATGTCCTTAACATGGAAGGTGAGACAAATTATTCTCATTCTCACCTAATTCAAAGAATAAAATTCCTCATGATATTAATAACTAATATTTATGTCCATGCATGCATATTATCCATGGAATATGGTGGCCAACTCATCAATTTCAATATTTTTCAAGACATATGATACCCATCATAGGATTAATTTGTATTCTCTATCCATGCATCTGAGGACACTTATGAGAGTGGATTCACCCATATTCCATCATTTTCATCATGTTATAATAATAGGGGAGTTTTTGAATGTAACACCCTGAGATTTTGAAAAATATATTTTTTGAATTAATTTAATCTTTTTGATGTTTTTCATTTCACACAACACTAAAAATAGTTTATTTTATAATAAATCAATATGTTTGGCTTACATGGCCTACACAAAACATAAATTTTATCTTTATATACACAAAACACTGATGTATGATTACGTTTCATGCAAGACTAACTTTCCTTGATGGCTTGCGTAACACGCACGACCGAGTGTTACCAAACAAAAATATATTATTAACCAAATAATATAATAATATATAACCTAGCCATTAAATTATATTTTATGAATATTATTAACTAACTTATGTAAATGTATGGTTTTATAAAAATATAAAATTAATTAATTAGTTACATATTATTTAAAAATGAATATAAGAACCAATTTAATATAAAAGGAGTATTTTTATAGAAAACTATTTTTATACTCACAAAGTCATTTTATCCTAATAAATTAAATTAATTAAAATTAGTGAGAGATATTAAGATAATATATATAATATATATTTAATGAAATATTTTTTATATTAATCCAATAAATTTGATAGGAATAAGATAATAATTAACCCAATTTTACACATCAAAACCTATATTTTTATTAATGTACTTTTAAAGCATTTTAATGGAGAACCCATTTTAAATCCAATTTATATAAATTTTATAGATTTAATATGTAAAAATAAACTTAATATTTGAAAAATTAACATAAAAATTAGTTTATGATATTTTTTTGGTATTTTTCTGTAAGGTTTCATTTTTTATTGAATAGTTAAAAATTATGGATTTTAATTCAAAACTACTTTTTCATCAAATTTATTTATATGGTAAAATTATATTTTAAATTGGTTTTAAAGTTTAATTATAAAATATTGTTATCAATTAATCCAATTTAGGTCATTATAATTAATTTTACTATGAAATTTAATATAAAAACATAGCAAACTTTTGAATGTTTTTACTTTAAAAACATGCATTGTCGACCCGAATGTGGGATTATATTTATATTAGTTTATTCCAATTTTGTTATTGAAATTTGAAAAAATGGATTAAATATTTAGAATCATAATAATTTATAATTCTTAATATGGTTAAATTATTTTTTTGATAAAAAATATTAGTGAAGTAATTAAAATTAATCACAACAATTAAGGTTAAATTACCCTTGTTAAAGGACTAAACGATAACCTTAAGGCCCAAAATGACCTATAAACATGTATAAAATCCATTTTATGGACATATTTAGACCCTATAATCTCATGTATCTACTTTGAAACATTATTTATCCACATTAATTAAAAACATGTAGGTGACGTTCCATTCTTTTAAAATATTATGAGAGTGTCACCCCTCCTCCATTATAAAAGGCCTCATCTCCTCCCACTTCCTCACACCTATCAAAACACTATGTCTAGAAAATTATCTAAAAAACTGGGTCCCCAAAATCCATCACCTCCTCCTTGAAGCTTAATTTGGGAATAAATCCTTCCAAGTAATTCCTTTGGTGCAAACCAAAAGGAGTTACCTGATTAAGAGGTAACACCCTCCCCCAAACTCCTTTCTTTTATTTTCTTTATCCACTCCATAAAATTTTCTTATTACATGAAATTATTAAAAAATAATTATCCTCAATATTCTAGTATTTTTTATTCTAAGTTCTTGACCTATAGTTATACAAAATTATATCCAACGGGTAATGAACATACTGTTTACATGTACGACAGACTACCGCCTCACTAAATAATGATTGTTTATTTTTCCTTTACTGCCTATCATGGTGGAAATTATGATGTAAAAAATGTTTATATAGTTTATATATTATATTTTATATATTATATTTATTATTTATTTAAGCTTATTTAATTATTTTACAATACACATCTTTATACTTTCCATTTTTTAATACGATAATTTTGTTTAAGAAAGTGCGGACTACTGCCCCCTCATAGCGATGTGATTCATTCACACACTACATGGAATGTATTAAGGATGGATTTAGTGAATATATATGATATAATAAATCTACTTTATTAATGATATATATAAATATATGTCTTTTACTTTCTTTCTTTTAACACGATAATTAAACGGAAAAAGCATTCATGTGTACTTACAGCTTACCGTCTCTATGAATGGTGTATTCCATTTCATACTTATATATTATATAGATTACTATAACACAAAAAAATGAAAATAAAATATATTTAAATAATTTATTACATTATAGAAGTCATTATATAAATATAAGGACCAAAGATATTACAAATTAAGACACATGCGAAAAATAAAGCAGATATTACCCGAAGTGAACCCTTAACATAGAATTGTTAACAAGAGGGTAATATAAAGACATAATCAAAAAAATATGGTATTATAAGTAATAAAATGGTTTTGTGATATATTTATAATAAATTTATATTTATTATACAGGATTTTTGAATGAGTACAACGAAAGTCAAGACATATGGTAATAGAATTTCATCTCACTCTTTATTTCTGTAAGATACATTCCTTATTCACCGCTAACTTATTTTTTCTGGTGTATATACTGACCATGAATGTATTATATGCCTATTATAATTAAATATATTGGTATTTGGAAAACCATTTTATGATCTTTCTATCAGGAGGTTTAAGTTTCAAAATTTACCAAATTGATAAATTAATTTTGTCTCAATTCGCCTTCTTTGAGAAATATGCCATGTTATACACCTATATTTTTATATGATATGTATAAAATACCTTTGAAATTATGTAAAATTAATATCCTTATTATCATGGTATTTTAAAGATCCATGTAATTTCATTTTTCTACATGGGTAGTATGATTCAAAGTTACCATGTGGTAAGAGTTTATTGAAATAGTCTATACATTTACCAAGATTGTTTATGATCACATTTTAATTAATGAAATTTTATGATACATATTTCAAGAACACTAATGAATTTTCTTCTCCTCTTTGGTCAGAAATTTTTGTTCCTTCAAAATCATATTTTACAAAAAAAAATCCAAGAAAATTCTAATATTCTTATATGATCTATAAAATAAAATTTTACCCTTTTTTACCTTTTAAACGAAAGTTTTTTTTTAAAGTAATCCTCTTATTGTTTTCCGATCTAGGCACTTTTCTAAAATTTTTACCATGAAAAAGGAATATTCTTTTTAACTCATATTACATGTACGGATTTACCCACCACCATTTATTTAAATTTTAATTTTTATGTTTAAAATTATTATTTTTTTAAAAAATCTAAAATCTTTTTTCAAATAAATGGTTTTCAAAAGGTTTTCAATCTCCACTAAAAGTTTTTAAAAGAAAAATAAATTTAAAATATTTTCAATTCTTTATTTTTAGGTTTTCAAGTTTATTTTTAATGAAAATAGTTTTCAAGAGGTTTTATGTTTTAAAAATCATTTTTAAAAGAAGAAGGATATTTTCCTCAAGAATGTTTTTTAAAATATCTTTCAAAATTATTTTCCATATAAGATGACATCCATTGGTGTTAATCCTGAATTTATGGGAAAATGATTCAATGTTACCATTCATATTATTTCTCTGAATGGATTATATTTTGATGGAATGATGTTTATGAAACCCATTTCTCTTTCATGGGTTATATGATTTTGAAACCCACTTCTCTTCATGGATATTTCTTTTTTATGAAATGATTATGAAACTTGTATCTTTTTACAAAAGTAATGATATGATTACATGTTTAAAATACTCGTTTAATTTCATGAGTTAAAATATGAATGTTTATGATTTTTTGGCCCAAGTATGTATAATTTAATTATGAGATGTGTGAGACCTATATCTCCCTCCAATGCATTGGGTAATGATTTATATCTCATCGGATAGACTAAGATAGTCTTGGGAGTGAAACTTGACTACTAAGATGGCCATGGGAGTGAACCATAACTACCAAGATGGTATGAGGAGTGAACTAATGATAGTAAGATGGACGTGGGAGTGAAGAATGTCTACCAAGATAGTATGGTAAGTGAACCCAAACTACTAAGATAGTCTTGGAAGTGATTCCTTAAATACTATGGAAATCATATTATATGATCATGTGTTTTCCAAAATTCTATGTTTTATTCCAATGTAATTCTTTCATAGAATATGTTTTTTTTCTTATGATTCATGTTTTATGAATTTACAAGATTTATTATTATTGATATGAAGGGTATGATATTTTAATGTTACAAATATGTTTTCATACCCTTATGCACATTTTTCTGTTTACATGTTTCCATTGTTTACCCTTATTGAGAATCTAAGCTCACCCCTTTTTATTTTTATTTTTCACCAGGTTATGAAGATACATATTATGTTTGATGTGTCTAAGAAGGGTTCTAGTCAAGAAGAACCTTGTGGGAAGTAATGTAGCTCACTTATGTTCCAGTATTTATGTTCCCATGTTTTCAAAGGCACTAGACTATTATGGTCTTTGGGAGTTTGTTTGTGTATTGTATTAAGTATTATACAAAAGTGATATAATGTTAATATATGACAATACTAGGTCATTATATTTGGTATCACAGTGAAGGTTTAGTTAACCTTTGGAAACTAGGATGAGAAAATTTTAGTGAGATCAATAGGTATATTTCTATGGATATGTCTCGGTATTTCTCTAAGGATAAGTATAAGATGAGTCAAAATTTAGAAAAATGTCTTAGAATTTTGGTAAAGGATATAGTGAGTGATTTCCTATAAATACATCACTATCTAGATACTACAAGTGGATGCAACTCTATCACAGATGTACCCAGGGTTAACAATTCTGACAAGATGTTCTAGGCTTGACTCGGGGTAATTCGGTACACGACAACTAGCCTTGTTGCATATTTGGTTTGACACTCCCAGGGGATACGCTTTGGAAATTTAAAAAATATTCACAAACCATTATGGAGGATTTTAAAAGAATATGACTATGAATAACCTAAAATAACACACCACACAATCATTTTTTTTTATTTTTACAAGAATCCACTTTTTGGGTAAGTGAGAACCATACAAAAAACTTCCACATATCGCCCACACACGATCAACATACACCCCCACACAATCAACATATAGTATGAAAAATTCAAAATTCAAAAATCTCTTTAGGAAAACCCTATTTCCACTGTCGCCTTTCAAAATCGGAGAAATTCAAATATAAAAATTCTAGATATCATCCTGCATCACCATGATTCCCATGTCACCTCGAATCCTTCATCACCTCGAGTCTCGCACCATGCCTTGAGACACACACCTAATGCAACGAATGCCCTCTCCGCTTCAAACCAATTCATCGAAGATCTCCACTGGCATCCACCATCACTGGATAAAGATTCATCATCTCTTCCATACTTGAGTCATGAAACATCATGCCAACATCCACTGATTAAGTTGATTCCCAACACCATACATATGGTACCAGGGGCGACATTGTCGACTTAACACCACCGTCATCATCCTCGTCTGAAAACCACATCATCATCATGACATGAATAATCCATAACAAAAACTTACCATATGTAGAAATTGAAATAATCACAGAACAAACCTCAAACAAATCCATCTTCATAGAAGGAACACAAAAAAATAGCCTAAAAACAAGAGAAACAAGTCTCCCGATGAATCCAAAACCATCAATCTAAGAAAAAACATCAACATAGGACCAGTATAACCGAAAAAGAAAGCTCAATACTGATGGAAATCACCAAAAAAGTAACAAATAAAAAATCATCTTGAACATATACAAACAACCAAAAAAAGCACCGAGGACCATTTGAAAAAGATGGAAACCCAAGAGGAAGACATCACCTGCCGAGATGAGCCCCTGCCACCGATTCTCAACCATAAACACCATCCCAAAACCACCGAAAAAACCCTCATACTGAACTGAAAATTTGGAAAGAATAAAGGGATGAGTAACAATAAAATAGGAGAGAAAATCGGGCCAGGAGGAAGCCACCTAACCTCACACCAACACAATCCCATAACACCCAAGCACCTTCATGACACACCAGATGTGGTTTAACATGATGGTTCAGATGATAAGAGCATAGGGTGAGTGAAAGATAGCCACAAAACAGCACCTAACAATCGACCAAAACAGAACCAGTGAAAATAGAGTCCAAAATAAAACCAAGGTCACCGATAGAGGAAATAATAGATAGGAGAAGCACAAGCACCGAGGAACATGATTAACATTGAATTTGATTTACAATATACTAATGAGAAGTAAAATGGGATGACTAATGGAGTGAAGGATTTTATCATCATGCCTAATCAGTTTTCAAGGAACATGATAACAACGCATACCTTAACTAACTCTTGGACTCACCGTGAAATAGATAAAAGGATTTAATTGGGAGTTTAGGTAATGGAAACCATTTAGGAAACAAGATATGGTTTACTTTGTGTCAAGAATGTGAAATGAAGAAACCAAGTGAATGACTTAGAGGAGCAAGAAGGTGTTTTGAATTTGGAAAAGAAGGACACGGATAAATTAGCTACAAAGTAAAAATGAAGGGCTCATCTAAATAGATTAATATAAATATTGGCCTCCCTAATACATCATTAAAGTTAAAATGATTTAAGTGTGGAATGAATGGACATTATGAAAATTGATTTCCTAATTGAAAATCTCCTAAAGAGGATTAGCAAGGTGGTATGAGTAATGGTTATATTGTTGATGATGAAGAGACTATATATGAAATGTGAAAGGAAAGAGGTATTATGTAATAGGATGAGGTAGACTTGTTAATGGTTTCAGGATTAATTAATCATAGTTTTTATGTATTTAGATTCAAAAAATATGTTATATGAATCATGAAATATATAAGTATTTTTCGTATAAGTTTACATTAAAGATTGAAAAGGATATTTTTTAATGGTTATAAATACTTATAAAAGTGATATTTTTATTAAGAGAAGGTATCCATTAACTAATTACTAATTTTGAGATAATGATGTCTGGATAAAGATATGTTGGATGTGAATAAGAAAATTGTTTGGTATATAACCAATTATTGAAAAAGTGTTCTGTGCTATCATGGATGAAGTTTACAACTTCTTGGATTTAAGGAATATATCTAGTAACCTTTTTAATAAAGAAACGTTCATGTTTTCCAAAATTATTTATGGTAATTTAGGTTATTACCATGTTTCAAGAGAATATACGATGAGGGTATTCACATGTTTGGAATGTGAAAACCAAGTGTTTTTTTATATATATGGGGGATCAATGTTAAATTAATTTTGTGACCTATATTATACTATTTTTTATTTTCATATTTTAAAAGGGTTATATGGTTAACCATTCATGAAAATTTTAATCTAAACTTCAGATGAAGTATTTATGCGCTAAGGTTGTATTGAAAACCTTATTTAAAAGGATATTTAGTGGTTAACCTTATTTCAACGATGTCTATCATATTTTGGAAATTATATTAGTGCGGTAGTAGAAAAGGACATCATGTATGTCAGGTTACAGCTAATCAAGTTTGGACAGGTTGTGGGTCTTGAACCCATGACCGTAGGACAATACGGGTTTCAGACCTACCACGGGCTTACGCGATGTCCTGGTTAATGTATAATTATTTTTGATGAATAAATATTAATGATGAATCAGTAGTATTAATATGTATGTTTATAGATTAAGGTATATTTATTTTTAAGGGAAAATAGTTATAATTTCCATTCTTTTATGGTCCTTAAGATCCATTATAAGTTTATTTTAGTGCTTTAAGCATCAAAGTTAATTTCTAGCCATTCATTCATTGAGGTAATGGATGTATTATAAATTGATGAAAGAAAAAATAAAGAATTAAATTTGGTTTATAGAAATATATCAAGAATTAATCAATGTTCTTAAATTGATAAAAAATAATGTTTTTCTAATACCATAAATTTTGTTGAACCGATGGACTTTGAAATCATAACTAATTTATGACTTTGAGGCCATCAACTTTTCTTTTATCATTCAATTATTTGTGATGGATGACATCAATAAATCCCTATAAATATTTAAATTTTTCATACATGTCTAATATTCACTCTGAACTTATGTTCTACTATGTGGAAACCTAGTTATATGTTATTTTGGGTAACTATTATGGTTCAAACTTTCCCCTTTTAAGGGAAGTTTTACTATTCATTTTTACGATGTGGATTTATATAAATAAAACATTAAAGTATTAAAACTTTGATAAACCAGATTAATTTCAAGGGAGAAATTCATTTTAATAGGGGGTAGAATGTAACACCTCGAGATTTTGTGAATTATTATTTTTGGAATTAATTTAATCTTTTTGATATTTTTCATTTGCCGAAACACTGAAAATAGTTTACTTTATAATAAATAACTATGTTTGGATTACATTAAATAAAAAAATATAAATTTTATCTTCCTCTATATGTAACACTAAGGTAATCATACATTTCATGCAAGACTAACTTTCCTCGACGACTTCAATAACATGCAAGACTGAGTGTTACCGAACAATAATATATTATTAAAAAAATATAATAATATATAACCTAGATATTAAATTAGATTTTATGAATATTATTAACTAAATTATTTAAATATATTATTTTATAAAAATATAAAATGAATTAATTAGTTACATACTATTTAGAAATGAATATAATAACCAATTGAATATAAAAGGAGTATTTTTGTAGAAAACTATTATTATGCACACACAACCATTTTATCCTAATAGATTAAATTAATTACAATTTTTGTGTGATATTATTGTAATATATATATTATATTTATTAAAATAATTTTTTATATTAATACAATATATTCGATAGGCATAAGATAAGAATAAACCCAATTTTACACATAAAAACCTATATTTTTATTAATGTACTTTTACTGCCTTTTAATGGAGAACTAATTTGAAATAAAAATATTTGGAAATTTTATAGATTTAATATTTAAAAATAAAATTTATATTTGTAATCTAAATATAAAAATTTGTTTATGATAAATTATTGGTATTTTTCTGTAAGGTTTTATTTTTTAATGGATGGATAAAAATACATTTCAAAAATATTTTTTCATATAATTTATTTATAAGGTAATATTATATTTTAAATTGGTTTAAAATATTAATTAGATAATATTTTTACCAATTAATCCAATTTAGGTCATTATAATCAAGTTCGCATTGAAATTTAATATAAAAACATAACAAACGTTTGAATGCTTTTTTACTTTAAAAACCCGCATTGTCGACCCGACTACAACATTATATTTAAATTAATTTCTACCACTTATATTATTGTAATTTGGAAAAATAGATTCTATATTTTTAATAATAAAAATTTATAATTTATAATATTTCAAAATTAGTTTTTTACCAAAAACATTAGTGATGTAATTAAAATTAATTACAATGATTAAGGTTAAATTAAGCTTAATAAGGGACTAAACGATAACCTTAAGGCCCAAAAAACCTATAAAATTGTCAAAACTCCATTTTATGGGAATATTTAAAACATATATTACCTTTTATCATCTTTTTATAATTATTTTTCCAATTTTAATAAAAAATGTGGGTGGCGTTCCTTTCTTTTAAAATATTACAAGAGTGTCACTCCTCCTTCATTATAAAAGGTCTCCTCTCTTCCCACTTCCTCACACCTCTCAAGCCACTTTTTCTCAACCAAAATCTTCCAAAATAGCTCCAAAGAATCCCTCAATTTCTCCTTTAAGCCTTATATTGGTATCAATAATTCCAATAAATCCATTTGATTCAAACCAAAAGGAGTTACCCGATTAAGAAGTTACACCCTCCCTCAAACTCTTTTCTTTTATTTTCTTTCTCCACTACCTCAAATATTATTATTACATGATATTTTTACAAAACAAATATCCTAAATATGATAGTATTTTTTTAATATAAGGGTTTTACCTTACTTATACACACTTCCATCTAATGGGTAACGAACATATTGTTTACATGTACGATGAACTACCACCTCACTAAATGATGATTGTTAATTTTTCCTTTACCACCTATCATGGTGGAAATTATAATGGAAAATATATTCATATATGTTGTGTATTATATTTATTATGTATATTATCTTATATAATTATTTTCTAACACATATCATTATACTTTCCATTTTTTGTTAATACGATAATTTTTTTGAGGTAGTGCAAACTACCGCCCCCTCAAAGCGATGTGATTCGTTCACACACTACATGGAATGTATTGAGGATGGATTTAGTGAATATATATGATATATATGATATAATAAATATAATTTAATAACGATATATATACACATATATTTATATTCATATATATGTATTTTACTTTTTTTTCTTTTAACAAGACAACTAAATGGAAATAACGTTCATGCGTACTTATAGCTTGCGGTCTCCATGAATGATGTATTATATTTCATACTTATATATTATATGGGTTATTATAATAAAAATATATGGAAAATAAAATATATTTAATCATGGTTTTAATTATGTAAATCATGATATAAATATAGGGACCAAAGATATATCAAATTAAGACACATGTGAAAAACAAAACGGATATTACCCGAAGTGAATCATTAACTTAGAATTGTTAAAAATGGGTAACATAAAGCCATAATCAAAACAAATATGGTATTATAAGTAATAATATGGTTCTTTGATATATTTATAATAAATTTATATTTATTATACAGGAGGTTTGAATGAGTACAATGAAAGTCAAGACCCAAGGTAAGGGAATTTAATACCACTCTTTATTTTGGAAAGATTCATGCCTTATTCACCGCTCACTTATTTTGTGTGGTGTATATACTTAACATGAATGTATTATATTCCTCTTATACTTAAATCTATGGGTATTTACATAACCATTTCAAGATATTTCTATCATGGGGTTTAAGTATCAAAATTTACTAAATCGGTAAGTTAATTTTGTCTCAATTTTCCTTCTTTGAGGCATATGCCATGTTATACACCTATATTTTTATATGAGATTTATAAAATACCTTTAACATGTTATAAAATTAATAAAATTATTATCATGATATTTTAATTCTATATATAATATCATTTTCCTATATGGGGAGTCTGATTCAAAGTTACCATGTGGTAAGAGATTATTGAAACAATCTCAACGTTTATTGAGATTATTTATAATCACATTTTCATTAAAGAAATATTATGATACATATTTCAAGAAAATTCATGAATTTTATTGTCCTTTGGTTAGTATTGATGACTTCATGAATTACTAAATTTTTTCCACTCTTTTTTATATAATACAATTAAGAAAATATTTTTAAGAAAATATGACCTTACGTCTCTCTTCGGTCGGAAATTTTTGATCCTTCAAAACCAAACTTTATAAAAAGGTTTCAAAGAATATTCTAATATTATCCTATGATATTTAAAATAATTTTTTACCGTTTTTTTACATTTTAAAGAATTTTTTTTTAAATTAATATTCTTGTCATTTTTCGGTCGAGGCACTTTTCTATACTTTTTACCTTGCAAAAGGAATATTCTTTTTACCTCAATATAAATGTATAAATTTACCCACCATCATTTATTTAAAGTTTCCTTTTCATGCTTTAAAGGTTAATTTTTAATATTTTTAAAAAAATCTATTTTCAATGAAATGTTTTCAAAAGGTTTTCAAGCTCCACTACAAGTTTTCAAAGGAAAAAGGGTTTCAAAATATTTTAAATGCTTCCTTTATATGTTTTTAAGTTTATTTTAATGAAAATAGTTTTCAAAAGGTGTTATGTTTTCAAAATATTTTTTCAATGAATAAGGATATTTTCCTCAAGAAATGTTTTTAAAATATCTCTCAAAATTATTTCCCATCAATGCGGACATCCATTGGTGTTACTAATGCCTTTACTGGGAAATGATTCAATTTTACCATTCATATTATTTATCTGAATGGATTATGTTTTGATGGCATGATGTTTATGAAACCTATTTCTCATTCACATGTTATATTATTTTGAAACCCTATTCTCTTCATGGGTTATTATTTTGATTAAATTATTATGAAACCTGTATCTTTTTCCACAGGTTATGATATGATTACATGTTTATGATACCCATTTAATTTCATGAGTTATGATATGATTTTTTATGATTTGGTGGAATAAGTATGTATGATTTAATTATGAGATGGTTGGGACCTATATCTACCTCTAATGCATTCGGTAATTATTTGTATCTCATGAGATAGACTAATATGGTCTTGGGGGTGAACCTTGACTACTAAGATGTCAATGGGAGTGAACCATGACTACCCAGATGGTATGAGGAGTGAACTCATACTACTAAGATGGTCATGAGAGTAAACCATGACTACCAAGATGGTATGGGGGAGTGAACCCATACTACTAAGATGTTATTGGTAATGATGTCTTAGATACTATGGAAATCAAATTATATGGTCATGTGTTTTTCACAATTTCAAGTTTTATTCCAATGTTATTCCTTCATGGCTTGTGTTCTTTTTTTCCTTATGATTAATGTCTTATGAACTGCCAAGATTTATCAAATGATTCATGTTTATAATTCTTGATATGTAGGTTATGATCTTTTAATGTTATAAAAACGTTCTCATACTCCTATTCTCATATTTATTTTTACATGTTTCCACAGTTTACCCTTACTGTGAGTCTGAGCTCACCCATTTTTAAGATTCATTTCCCCCAGGTTATGAGGATACTTATTATGTTTGATGTGTCTAAGAATGGTTCTAGTCAACAAGAACCTAGTGGGAGCTAATTTAGCTCACTTAGGTACCATTGTTTATATTTCCATGTTTCCAAAGGCAATAAACTAGTATGGTATTTGGGTGTTTTTTTTTGTAATTTGTTAATTATTCCAAAAAATTGATGTAACGTAAATATATGTCAAGACTGGATTGTTATAGTAAAAAACATTCCATAATTAACCAAGTTATAAATGGGGAAGTTGACATTTACCTTTCATTCAAAGACTCCATAAATCAAAATTATATTGAAAACTCTATTAAATACCATCTAAACTTCGATATCTACTATTCCACCTTGGAAAATATTGAGAAAAATGAATCAAAACCAACTGAAATTACTTCCCATACTCCAAAGTTTTTTATCTTGCAAATAATGGATGAAAATGATCTGAAACTACTTATTGTGAACCTGAAATATGAATTCCTTTTCAATGATCACTCATATCCCATCATTATCTTTATTGTAATTACTAAAAATGAGGAGTCCAAACTTGTTCATGTGTTAAAGGAAAAAAAGGACTTAGGTTCGACCCTAGATGACATATGACACTCCTATATTCTTTGTTTAATTTGTGCGGGATTTGGTCAGATTAGATTCGATTGTTTCCAAAACTCCTCTTTCTACTAAGACATAGTATAATGACAGTGTGGGGTCGACCCCATAGGGAATTCAGATGGATGTAGGAACTTACAACATAGAACCCTTTGGAGAAGGATTCCTCGTGAGTTTGGTTCCATTTTGGGAAAAAAATTTCTAAAGCCTTAAGGTTTGTAATCAGAGATAGATAGGGGATTAGGATCTATTTTGGGGTTTTTGCTAAAAGATAATATATATCCTAACTTGGTGTGCTCTTAATATCTAGGTTATGAAGCAAGAGGATGTCGCTAGTTGAATATGGTCAAACAAACTAGTTCCACCTTAGAGGCGGCTATTCCTTGGTCTGGAAGTAACAAAAACCTAAGTTCATTAATCTTAGCTTCTAAGGTAAAAAGTTTCATTGGATATTGATCATAACCTAATCTACTCTATTCAAGTTAGGGTCTTCCATATGAACATCCCATGGTCAGGGTTTCTCAATTGAATTGGATATGCATTTTTTGTTTAACCTGATTAAAATTCCTAGGATTACCAAGTTGAGAATATGAGATTCATTAAATTCAGACACCCCTACTCTTGACCCTTACCCTAAGTGTTTTATCCACTCATGGTATAATTTTTTGCAGATAGATAAAGAATTAAAATCGGGTTTAAAATGCTAACAAATATCGAGTTTAAATAATTGAAAATTAGGAAACGATTAATATTAACCAAATAACGATCATTCTATTAAGAAATATTAATTTAAATATTAATTTAATAAACTACTTACTTGAAATAGGAATGATAATGAGTACAGAAAAGGTTTGTTGATGAGCGGTGCTCGAAACAACTCACATACGAAGATCAGAGTCTGTGGTGAAAAAAAGAATGAGGAATAGTGTTAAAATCACCCCATGATGCTTGTATTAAATTAAAACAATGAAAATTTCTTGAAATAATTTGAGTTTAAAGAGAGGGAGTAGAATGGAGTGAGAGAAAATTGAAATAAAACAAGTTCTGTTCAGCGTCTAATGTAGTGCACTACTGTTGTATATATAGATGCAATATTACACGATGTGTAATAAAAATTCATGTTATGTAATGATGATCCATGATTTTCTCCACATATTTTGAATCTACACATATCTCATGCATATCTTATCTGAGATTTGTATGTTTAACCCTTCTCACATCGTAAAACCAGATGTCACATCATGTAGCTTCCTTCAGTTGGTGGGATATGTGATTTGAATTCTTCACGTCATGGATTGATGATTCACATCGTGTAAGGAAGGTTCACATTTTTTAATAAGAATTCACTTCGTGTAATATTCCATGACTTTAAAATTCTCCATAACTTCGCTTCACAGCTTGAAGCACGTGGTTAAATGATATTACACAATGTGTAATGAGGTTTCACAACGTGAAATAGCCAAATTTTCTCCTTTTTTGCATTTTACCTTTGAAAACATGAAAGAATAATTCTTGAAATAAACAACACATACCAGGTGAATTATCGAGTAAATCATTGAAAACCATTAATCAAATGACCAAAAAATGTATATAGGATTTCAACTTATCAAATTCCCCCACACTTTGAAAATTATTTTTCCTCATGAATAAAGATATCAATAGGGATTTCAAAGGGGTAAGAAATTTTTAAAATAGGAAACATTCATTACATCCAAGAGAATAAAACTATGTATAAGAATAAAAATTCTTTCTCTAGAATCATACCTACATAGAAAATCAGTCTTTACTCATAGATCAGTTCTTTAAACAAATTCTTAATCCTTAAATCACAATTTCTTAACTGTTCCTTGAACTCTATAACCATTTTCAATTTTCCTTGCAATAAATTTTCTCACATCACATAGGTTGAAATGAAACTAGAGTTATTCTCATACCCTGAGTGCATGATCCTAATCATAGGATTAAATTGGTTCTATCATCTCCACTTTATAAATACAAATACAAAATAAATCATGAGGCCTTCAACAATTAGGTTCGAATGACTCTGAGGCTATGGGCAGGTAGATAAATTGTGAAAAATATCAAAATGGAGGGTAGGATATTGACTATAAGGTATGAATGTCATGACAAGTGTAATAAAATGACTCCTCCATAGATAATAAAGTCCACACTCCTATAATCTAAAATTGGATCTAGGTATATATATCAAGGGAGTGAAAGAATTGTATCTTGTTCCTTATTTTTTTTCTTTTAAATTTATATTTTTTGAAATTCATTTCTAGGCCAGATCACACATCAATACCCTAACCACATATGACCCTTTAAGGGATTCATCAGTCTAGAAATGATGATTTTTGACCTTCCTAATACTCAACCCATGCTAATTTTTTCTTTTTCTTATTTATTTTTCAAAGGAATGGGATATATGTAAAATGATACAAAGTACACATAGATCACAATCGATATGATGAAAAAAAATACATCTGCATAGTAGAATAATCCCATGATGATTGAAAACTTCCCCCACACTTTTTTAAAGAAAATTCATGCATTATACAAAGAATAGGGTAAGAAGTAATAATCATCTTGGAATAGCTGCATCCTATATGGTCATTCTTAGAAACTATGGCCTTAATGAGGGAAATATGTAAAGTGGATCTCAGAAAAAATTAGCTCAAAAAATATTTCCTCAATAATTTTAAAATTTTATGTTTTAATTCATAGCCCTAATAAGATCTCAATGAAATTTATGATAGTTTTAAATGTCATAGGTGTCACTCAAGAAATATGCATAGAAATGAATATGAAATTTTATGTTCATAATCTACTCAATAATTAGAGTAGATAAATAATTTTCAATCATTAAGGGAATAAAACCAAGTAATAAGTCAATTAATAGTAATTTTAAAAATTTTGAATTTGAATTAAATCACTAACCTCAACAATCATTCTAAAAATCTAAATAGATAAAAAAATGGATTTCCAACAAATTCCAACTTAACTATTTCTTTTATTTAAATGGGTAAAATTATTTTCATGTTTAAATAATCTTTACAAATTGAAAATTGTCTCCTAGAAAGATGAGAACATGCTAAAAATCAAGTGTATCGAAAGCGAATTCTTGAAAAACTCCCCCATACTTAGAATGAGATAGTGTCAGCACTATATGTGGAAGTACTATAGGAGGGTTATGATGGATACAGCTTAGATAAATGAAATGTAAATTTATCAATTAAATACTGATGGAATTTAGATCTCCCTATAAGAAATGGAATTCCATGGGAAAACTTTAGGAAATTTTGATTTTGAATTTTAGCTACCTGCAAAATGGGTAAGAAATATAAATCATGCACTAGATTAAAAATTAGTCCATAGTTTTGAAACATTAGTAAGAAGTAAAATCGGTAGGTTCATCATATGATGAGAAATTAAAATAGATTTTATTTAAATATAGGAAGATTTCTACCATAATGCTTTAAATATATCATGAAAAAAGACTCTAGAAATACAATTAGCATTAAGAATCAAATGAGAAAACAAATGAATTATGGGTTGCCTCCCATAAAGCACTAATAAATTATGTCATCATCCATATGGATGGACTAAATTATCAGTTAGTTTCATCTATCATCTCAATGCCTCCTATAGTATCTACAACTACTCGTGGGAGTGTCTTGAAGCTCTCAGGGTATTTTGGAAGGATTAATGACTTTAAAAGCATAGAGTGCACGGATATGATATGTAAGGAGAGGTATCTACTCTCTTGGTGGTGGATGTTGAGCATGAGTCTCTAGTGAGAGATCCTGAAGCTGACTCTTGATATCGACCACTTGTTGAGTCATTCGTCAAACCAGAACAGATGGTGGTACAGGTGCATCGACAACCATAGAAAAAATAGATGACTTGTACATGGCTACTATAAAATTATAAAGATTTGAAAAATAATCCAAGTAATTTAGAGAAAATTAAGTTTTCCACATATATAGATAAATTATAACAATACGAAATGAAGGAATACACATACCAAATAGATAAAAAACCAGCCCTGATACATATGAATAGAGAAAATATGAGCATGGTGGCCAACTATGATAAGACGAAGGACTCAAAAATATCCTCTAAAAATCTGATATCGAGCATGGGGTGGTGATAGTTTTCCTTCCTAGTCATTAGCAGTGATGGTAATAGGGTCTATTGGGTCAGCAACTGAGGTTGGTGTCATGGGGATGGGAAGATGATCCATGGTAGGTGGTGGGGAGGTATAGATCCTCAGTGGGGACATGTGTCTGGTAGTTGTATCAATAAATGGTACCTCAGTGGATGGGGTAGTGGATGACCCCTTTCCCTGCCAAGCATTCTTTGTTGGATAATAATATTGGGAATCAGGGTATGGTAGCTCTGATATGAGGTCGGTCTAGGCTATGGGTGGGGTGGGAGTGGTAGAAGAGGAGGGTCTGTAAGGTGCTAGTGGTAGCTAAGATCCTGAGGAGGATGAGGGTGGTGGAGGGGTAGAAAAATGGGAAAGATTTGTAAAATGGATGTGCATATGGGTAGAGATCCATCTTAGCTTCTCTATGAAGCAAAAATACATGGTATGGAGATCTTTTAGTGTGGGATGGGTAAGTGGAGAATTAGTTGATGTGGTGTTGGTAGAGACATGGATATGGATAGGAGGTGCTGGAGGTGAAGTGGTGGGTGGAGCAGGTGCAAGGTTTTCTGTAGGATCTTCTGGTGCCTTGTCAACTGCCTCATGGACTCCTGGCACCCATCAGTAAGTGTCATCATCCCTAACCGTGAGATACATATAGTGCAGCATCATAAAATCAGTAGAATTTATTGGTCCAATGGATGTGAGTGGAAGAGCGATGTCAAACACTCAAAGATGTCAGTACAAGTGGGTGATGAAGGAACCTCCCATCAAATTTGTAGGTTTCGGGCATAGTGGAAGCGAGTGATGGGTAGTTCCTGTAGAGACCCAAATCTTGATGTACATGGACATTACATTACTTTTTAGGAATACATAGTACATAACTAAAACACGCACACAAGGACCGTAATAGTTTAGTGTCTTTGGAAACTCGTAATATAATCTTCTAATCATGGTGAAAGATCTTCAACATCTCCAATAAAGATCTTCCTTTTTTTTACCTAAAACCTTTCTTTATATCCTGAAGAAAAGAAAACATAAAAGGGTGAGCTCAAATGCTCAGTAAGGGTAATCAAAAGAAATATCAATCACATCATATTCATAAGAACATAACATTTTGGAAATCTTAACCTGCAAAAGAGATCATAATATCATAACATGGGATAAATCATAGTAGTGAAATGTAATCCCAATAATCATAACTTAAAACATGAAAATTTGTGTCATACACACATAATCATAGATAATCATTTCTTATTAGTCAAGACCCATTGCCAAGACTATCTTAGTGGACAAAGTCCATTTCTGAACCGAGTTCACTCCTCGTTTCAGTCCTGTTTCACTGAACCGGTTTAACCCGTCGTTCCAGCCATGTCTATCTCATGAGATATAAAATATTTACCCAATGCATTGGAGGGAGATATAGTTCCCACCCATCTCATAATGATACCATTCTTATGTGTGACACAAAATCATAAACCATACATCATATAATAACCCATGTAATAAAAATGGGAATCGTAAACATCATGACATCATAAAACAATTCATATAAGATAAAGGAATTCATAAAAATATTTCCATCACAACATAATCAAGTTAATTTAATAATAGGGATAGAAACATAACCCTATATTATCTTAGATGGAAAATAATTTTGATAAAACACTTGAACTCCATTCTTGAGGAAAATATCCTTCATACTTCAAAAACATTTTTCCTTTCTTAACATGTCATACAATTTTAAAATAAAAGAAGTTGATTAAAAATGAACTTGAAAACCTGTAGAGTAATATTCTTTGAAATAATGTTTTCAAAATCCATTCATGCCATATAAGTTAAAAAAACATTCTTCTTGTACTTTTTTCGGAAAAGTCAAAAAGTACCTCGTATGAAAAATGACAAAAGATTACTTTCACATCTTTTACTAAAAACTCACCAAAGGGTAAAATTGGATATAAACTATTGTAGATGGATATAAATATTACATATTGAGGAAACATGGATGTGGATGATAAAATACACCCCAGTAAATACCAAAGTATAAACAATCTCGGATAAAAATGAGATTGTGATATTTCCCTTACCTTAGGTCCGATTTGCTTTGTAAGTGTTCGAACCTCCTGTATAATGATTTAAATAATGTTATTGACTTATTACAGAATCATAATTATTGTTATGATGTCATATATGGTCATATTCTTAGCTTCTTATTAGTAATATTTCATTACTACTTGTTATTCGGGTGTTTATTACTTTTTGTTCTTATGCATGTTTTGTCGAATAAATTATTATTCTTCTCTTTAGGTTATAGATACCTCATTTACATAATGTTATTAGTGTAATATATATCATATTAATTCATTAAATTCATTTATATAATCATTATGCATTTAAGATCATGTAGAACGAGTCGCATCACATCGTGGAGATGGTATTCCGTACGTACGCACGAGCGAAGATATTGTTCCCATGATCGTGGAATTGTATTGGAGTGTATGTATACTATTTCAGAATCAATATAAATTTACAATAATCATATATATTCATTATTTACACCATCATACCCATCCAAGTAAGGTGGTGGTGGAAAATAGATTACACCACAATGTGGAGACGATATTCCGTACGTACGCACGCGTGGTGATTTCATTTTTCGTAGGATGGATAGATGGTGAAATATGGTTGTTTCATACTTATAATAACATATCAGTATATGATTTATACTGATGTTATTACTTCATTATGAAAAAACTAAATAAGAAGAAGTGGAAGAAGAAATAAAGATGAAAGAATCGGTAATGGGCATTACCTCTTCTTTGAAGCGCTTCTTTGAGACCTCCTTTTAGGGCACTAAAATTGGTCTTTGAAGAAGAAAAGGACCTCTAGGATGTCTCTAGGGAAGTGTAGAGAATAAATTGGCAGGGTTTGGCAGATCTTGAAGGCTCAAAGTGGTGTGAGGAAGAGAGTGAGGATGTGCCCTTTTATAAGGGAGGAGAGAGGCACCTTTGGAATAACAAAAAATATTATTTTATTATAAAGCCAAATTCGGTTTTAAATAGCTCCAAATTGATTTATTTCTAAGATAAGGTGGGTATGGGTCGCAATAATCTCATCCAATAGAATTTATACAAGTTTATGTTCCTATTTTAACCTTATCATTTAGATTTAACATTAAGATAAATAATTTTACTTTTACCGTGTCTTCTTGTGTTCTTACACTATAAGGTTAATAAACTTACTATAACAATCCGAATGAACCCCAAGTTTATTATTATTAATATATATAACCTTATCTAAGTCATTTGGCCGATCCTTAGATTTCTAGGAATAAAATATCAATTAATAATATAATATTTGTTTAAAAAACTATTTTATGTCAATTTTGACACTATTTAGTAATTGATTTTTGTGAAAATCATAACAGAATGATTAGTTCGAAAAACGTTACGTAAATAAATACTAAAATGTCATATTAACCTATAAAATTAGTGTAATTCATAAAAAGTCTCAAATTATATTTATTTGGGTATTTATAATATCAATTATTCTAATTTTTCATTATTATGGTAATTATTGCATCATCATTGTGTCATAAATATATTAAATTATATAATGTCTAAAAATTATAAATAAAATATCATTATGTAGAAAATCTTATTATATTTCTAATGAATATTTACAATCGAATTTATCTTATTTATAACCCTATATTAAAAATGTTTTAGTAAATAAACTTTGATTTTAACTCTTTTAATACTTCTTTGAATTAAATAATAATAAATGTCCTAATCTAATCCAAGTGGGCCTAAATGGTCATATTTTATTTCTAAGGTTGTTTTTGGTCGAATTAAACTTCTCCAATAGAATTAGTATATGTGTTAGGTTAATAATAATATCATTTTTACCCTTAATTACCCTATTTACTTTTAACCGTGGTAAAAAAAAGTAAAAAGTTACTATTCACCAAAAATTATTTTCATCTCATTGAACCACATTTTACTTACTGACATCAACCGTGTCTCTCGGATTTTTGAAACTCCACTCATAGAAGTGGTAAAATTAATTTTTATGAAAAATTCATTTTTTTGAACTACCACTTAGTGGTTTCACTATTCATAAAAAAAATGAAAGTTTCCAGAAAAATACCAAAAATTAGGCCTAAGCTATATTTGATATTATGAACTCAAAAATGATGTCTATTTTACCAAATTCAAAACATATCAGTTGCAATAATTAATTTAAAAATTAATTCCTGTCGTCAAAACAAATAGCGTTTTTTAAGAGATAATAACTATCAAAAGATTGACACTTGGTTATGTCTGGTTTAAATGTGAAATTACATCCAATGACCAACATTGTATTAAATTCTAAAAATATATTCTAAATATACTTTAAAACCACTAAAATTAATAATTTATCACTATTAATTATTTTGATTAAAAAGGTTGTTTTTAATTAAAATTTAGTAATTTTCACTATTCATCAGAAAATGAAAGTTATCCGAAAAGTACCAAAATTTCACCCTAAGCTAATTTCGATATTCTGAATCCAAAAATGAATTTCATTTTGAAAAATAAAATTTACAAAATTTCAAAAAGTGGTTATTACTATTCATAACGGCTAGTTTTAATAATATTTTAATAGCATATCGTTGTTTAGTGGAACTCGGTATTGTGTACTACAAATGCTATCGAGGAAGGTTGCGATTGTGTGTAATGCAAGGCAAGTCAAGGATTCTTGTTGTGCAAGCTCATTTTGGTGTAGCGTAAAACACAAGACATTAATGAAATTAAAAAGAATTTTTCGCATAAAATCTCGAGGTGTTACATTCTACCCCCCTTAAAATGAATTTCGCCCTCGAAATTCGTCGGGGTTATAAATGGTTTACGACTCGAAAGTTTATTTAACAGAAACCCACATCGTAAAAAGGAATACGAAAAACAATCTTTAAAAACTAAAGTATGAAACATAACGGTTACCCAAATTAACTAATCACTGGGTTTCCACATAGGAGAACATAGGTGAAAATATGGATATGGAAGAGAAACCTAATCTTCATGTTCTGGTGGAGAGTGGTAGAGAACATGGCTATGAAAAAGACAACAATCACAAAGCTATAGATTTGTGATGATCTAAGGTACCATCTGATTCATCGGATATAAGGGAACTAGGACAACATTTTTGGTTTTCAAGATCATTTCCCTAAATTTGATGAATTAAAAGAAATACTTACATGATTTTGGTAAAATATCACTGTTGTTCGTGAATTGAACAATTTCCACTCCATACCTTAAAGAAATGAAGTTGAATTTGTTATTCGTGATGTGTTAGAAGATCATGTGATAGAATGATGGGTCATTTCATCCGTTTCAAACAAAAGGTTAGCAAAAGTTATAAGTCCATATTATGGTTAGATTAATCGTATATGGTTCCAAAAATGAACTTATACTTCATATATCATACCACTTAATAAAATAAAACTAGTTTCTACAAAACATGGACTTTATGTAGGCTAGTGGTAGGCAATAAAGGCCAGTTTCACTTCGGTTGTAGGTTCGATTCCCACAGCCTTGTCCGATACGATGGGTTTTCGCCCGTCCTGCAGGTTGTCCATTTTCTAAAACTATATTACTATAACATCCCATCAATAATATCGAAAAAACTTCTATCCTTAAACAATACTAACTTATGTCCAACATAATCCATTCCAATATTTAGGCTTATCCATAATACTGCAGTCCACTCTCATAATATAGTGAAAACGATTACAAGAGATTTAATACCATCGTTGATCCCCATATATCATAAGATATGTCTTGTTGGTCACATTCCAAACATTCAAAGGCCTTAATCATGTATTCTATTGAAAAAATTAATACCCATTGAACCTTAGTGAAAACATGAATGCAGTTAAAAGTTAACACTTTCCACATACCAAAATCCTCAAAATTCTATATACTCAAACCATGATATCACTTAGTCCTTATATCAATCATGAGCTCATGAATAAAATCAAACATCTCATTATCTTCTTATCCCCTCATTATGTGCATATCATCTACGTTCCAAAAATATTTCAATCACCTTTTCATGGTTACCAGTACCATATAATTATTGAAAACGAATACATAGATATTCCAAAATTCCACAATACCATACATGAGATTCCATGATACAATTTTGAAATCCCATTACATAAACACTTAATCACTACACAACAACATTTTTATACTCAAAATCACAAATAGTGATCGCATGAGACTTCCCTTTATCCTTTTCCTTAAAAGGTTGCTCACGTTGATCATCATTAACCCATGGATTAGGGAACTTATTAGCATAATGCCCCATTTCCTTGCACTTGAAGCATTGAAGTGTTGTTGGAGAGTTCTCTGTAGTATTTTATTTATTCTCATCATTAGAAACCCTTTTTCCATTACTTCGACACGCAGCTGCTCGATGACGTTCTTTTACACACTTAAAACATTTTCTAGTCCCTTTAAGACAATCTCCACCATGCTTCTTTCCACACTTTGAGCATAAGGAAACATTCATCTTCTTTTCACCATTATTCTGAGATTTCTCCTTGAACTCTATCTTTCGTTTCTTGTCAAAAATATGAGATGGATAAGTAACACCAACTTTTATTTCTACCTTGATAGCACAATGCACAATTTCTTCATAGCTACTGAAGTCTCTTATAGCTAATTCCCTTCGAAGATTTGGTTTTAAGCCGCTGAAGAATCGATCAACTTTACTTTCAGGTTGGATGATAAATCAAGATGCATACCTTGCAAGCCTTGTAAAATTCGCTTCGTATATACCAACAGATTCATCATTCTTTTGCTTTATTTCAAGAAACTCCTTCTCCATCTTTGTTCTAAGAATACGAGGGAAGTACTTATTGAAAAATAAGTTCTTGAACTCATCCCATTCCATCGACTCAATTTCATCTCTTTGCCTCGTATTCTTGATAAGATTCCACCATTGATCAGCTTCACCTTCCAAACGATATACTGCTAAGATGAATTTATCATGTTCAGAACATTGAATAACTGAAAATATCTTTTCAGTGGTACTGATCCATTGTTCAGCAACAAGTGGATCAGAAGACCCACTAAAAGAAGGTGGGTGTTGCCTCATGAAGGACTCAATAGAATATTGTTCCCTTCTCTGCTCATTTGGATGTCCAGAATGATTCATAGCTTGTGTAAGTATAGCAATAAGATTTTTCACTCCATCTCCCATAACATTTGTTTCTTCAGGAGGAAAATCATTGCATTGTCCATTGCATTGATCAACACGGTTTCTTCGGGTTCCATCCATCGTCTAAAACCCAAAAAGAATAGTGTGAGAGGCAAAAATTATGCCAGAAAAAACAACATAATAAAGGGGGAGTACCTTCAATATCTAACATCTTGGGTTACCGTAATTCTAGTACTATAACCTATACTTATACTTAACCTTAGGGAAATCCATAGACATACCTTAGAAATATCTCTAGGGATCTCACTAAAGTTCTCGCATCCTAGTTTCCAAAGGTTGACTAAATCTTTCCTCTGATACCAACTGTAGAGACCCGAATCTTGACGTACATGGACATTACATTACTTTTGCGGAATACATAGTACATAACTAAAATACACACACAAGGACCGTAATAGTTTAGTGTCTTTGGAAACTCGGAATATAATCTTCTTATCATGGTGAAAGATCTTCAACATCTACTATAAAGATCTTCCTTTTTTTACCTAAAACATTTCTTTATATCCTGGAGAAAGGAAAACATAAAAGGGTGAGCTCAAATGCTCAGTAAGGGTAAATAAAATAAATATCAATCACATCATATTCATAAGAACATAACATTTTGGAAATCTTAACCTGCAAAAGATATCATAATATCATAATATGGGATAAATCATAGTAGAGAAATGTAATCCCAATAATCATAACTTAAAACATGAAACTTTGTGTCATACACACATAATCATTGAGAATCATTTCTTATTAGTCAAGACTCATTTCTAAGACTATCTTAGTGGACAAAGCCCATTTCTGAACCGAGTTCACTCCTCGTTTCAGTCCTGTTTTACTGAACCGGTTTAACCTGCCGTTCCAGCCATGTCTATATCATGAGATATAAAATCTTTACCCAATTCATTGGAGGTAGATATAGGTCCCACCCATATCATAATGATACCATTCTTATGTGTTCCACAAAATCATAAACCATACATCATAGCATAACTTATGTAATAAAAATGGGAATCTTAAACATCATGACATCATAAAACAATTCATATAAGATAAAGGAACTCATAAAAATATTTCCATCATCACATAATCAAATCAATGTAATAATAGGGATAGAAACAGAACACTATATTATCTTAGATGGAAAATAATTTTGATAAAACACTTGAACTCCATTCTTGAGGAAAATATCCTTCCTACTTCAAAAACATTTTTCCTTTCTTAACATGTCATACAATTTTAAACTAAAATAAGTTGATTAAAAATTAACTTGAAAACTTGTAGAGGAATATTCTTGGAAATAATTTTTTCAAAATCCATTCATGCCGTATAAGTTAAAAAAACATTCTTCTCGTATTTTTTTCAGAAAAGTAAAAAAGTACCTCGTACGAAAAACGACAAAAGATTCCTTTCATATATTTTACTAAAAACTAACCGAAGGGTAAAATTGGATATAAAATATTGTATAAGGATATAAAGATTACATATTTAGTAAACATGGATGTGGATGATAAAATACACCCCAGTAAATAGCAAAGTATAAACAATCTCGGATAAAAATGAGATTGTGATATTTCCCTTACCTTAGGTCCGATTTGCATTGTAAGTGTCCGAACCTCATGTATAATGATTTAAATAATGTTATTGACTTATTCCAGAATCATACTTATTGTTATGATATCATATATGGTCATATTCTTAGCTTCTTATTAGTAATATTTCATTACTACTTGTTATTTGGGTGTTTATTACTTTTTGTTCTTATGCGTGTTTTGTCGAATAAATTATTATTATTCTATTTAGGTTATAGATACCTCATTTCTAGAATGGTATTACTGTAATATATATCATATTCATTCATTCAATTCATTTATATAATCATTATGCATTTAAGATCATGTAGAACGAGTCGCATCACATCGTGGAGACGGTATTCCGTACATACGCACGAGCGAATATATCGTTACCATGATCGTGGAATTGTATTGGAGTGTATGCATACTATTTCAGAATCAATATAAATTTAAAATAATCATATATATTCATTCTTTACACCATTATACCCATCCAAGTAAGGTGGTGGTGGAAAATATATTACACCACGACGTGGAGACGGTATTACGTACGTACGCACGCGCGGTGATTTCATTTTCCGTAGGATGGATAGATGGTGAAATAGGGTTGTTTAATACTTATAATAACATATCAGTATATGAGTGATACTGATGTTATTACTTCATGATGAAACAACTAAATAAGAAGAAGTGGAAGAAGAAATAAAGATGAAATAATCGGTAACGGGCATTACCTCTTCTTTGAAGCGCTTCTTTGAGACCTCCTTTTAGGGAACTAAAATTGGTCTTTGAAGAAGACCAGGACCTCTAGGATGTATCTAGATAAGTGGATAGAAGAAATTGGCAGGGGTTGTCCGAGCTTGAGGGCTCAAAGTGGTGTGAGGAAGAGAGGGAGGAGGTGCCCTTTTATAAGGGAGGAGAGGGGCACCTTTGGAATAACTAAAATTATTATTTTATTATAAATCCAAATTCGGTTTTAAATAGCTCCAAATTGATTTATTTCGTAGATAAGGTGGGTATGGGTCGTAATCCTCTCATAAAATATAATTTAGACAAGTTTAGGTTCCTATTTGAAGCTTATCATTTAGATTTAACATTAAGTTAAATAATTTTACTTTTACCGTGTCTTCTTGTGTTCTTACACTATAAGGTTAATAAACATACTATAACAAGCCAAAAGAACCCCAAGTTGTTTATTATTAATATATATAACCTTATCTAAGTCATTTTTCCGAACCTTATATTTTTAGAAATAAAATAACAATTAATAATATAAATTTTAAAAAAAAAACTATTTTATGTCAATTTTGACACTATTTAGTAATTGATTTTTGTGAAACTCATAACAGAATGATTAGTTCGAAAAAAGTTACTTAAATAAATACTAACATGTAATATTAACCTATGAAATTAGTGTAATTCATTAAAAGTCTCAAATTATATTTATTTGGGTATTTATAATATCAATTATTCTAATTTTTCACTATTATGGTAATTACTACATCATCATTGTGTCATAAATAAATTAAATTATTTAATGTCTAAAAATTATAAATAAACTATCATTATGTAGTAAATCGTATTATCTTTCTAATGAATATTTACAATCTAATTTATCTTATGTATAACCCTATATTAAAAATGTATTAGTAAATAAACTTTGATTTTAACTCTTTTAACTCTTCTTTGAATTAAATAATAATAAATGTCCTAATCTAATCCAAGTGGGCCTAAATGGTCATATTTTATTTCTAAGGTCGTTTTTGGTCTAATTACACTTATCCAATAGAATTAGGACATGTGTTAGGGTAATAATAATATCATTTTTACCCTTAATTACCCTATTTACTTTTAACCGTTGTAAAAAAAGTAAAAAGTTACTATTCACCAAAAATTATTTTCATCTCATTGAACAACATTTTACTTAATGAAATCAACCGTGTCTCTCAAAATTTTGAAATTCCACTCACAGAAGCGGTAAAATTAAGTTTTATGAAAAATTCATTTTTTTAACTACCACTTAGTGGTTTCACTATTCATCAAAAAAATGAAAGTTTCCAGAAAAATACCAAAAATTAGGCCTAAGCTATATTTGATATTATATACTCAAAAATGATTTCTATTTTACGAAATTCAAAACATATTATTTTCATTAATTAATTTAAAAATTAATTCCCGTCGTCAAAACAAATAGCGTTTTCTTAAGAGATAATAACTATCAAAAGACTGACACTTGTTTATGTCTGGTTTAAATGTGAAATTACATCCAATGAACAACATTGTATTAAATTGTAAAAATATATATTCTAAATATACTTTAAAACCACTAAAATTAATAATTTATCACTATTAATTATTTTGATTAAAAAGGTTGTTTTTAATTAAAATTTAGTAATTTTCACTATTCATCAGAAAATGAAAGTTATCTGAAAAGTACCAAAATTTCACCCTAAGCTAATTTCGATATTCCGAATCCAAAAATGTAGTCCATTTTGATAAATAAAATTTAAAAAATTTCAAAAAGTGGTTATTACTATTCATAACAGCTAGTTTTAATAACATTTTAATAGCATATTGTTGTTTAGTGAAACTCGGTATTGCTTACTACACACGCTATCAAGGAAGGTCTTTATTGTGGGTAATGCAAGGCAAGTCAAGGATGCATGTTTTGCAAGCTCATTTTGGTGTAGCGTACAACACAAGACATTAATGAAATTAAAAAGAATTTTTCTCATAAAATCTCGGGGTGTTACAGTTCCCAAATTTATTTTTTTCCACAATCAATTATCAATTTGGGATCTATATGATGATGAACATCGTGAACCACGAAATTGAGTCCAATAAATAGACATAAGAATTGTGTTGGAACCGAGAGAGAGGGATTGAAACATATTGTTTATAATGAATTTAATTAGATAAAGAATTACCTATAAGGAATTATTTCTTCTTTTATGTTTTTGGTGACAAATCTACAGTTCACCATCATTACATTGTAGAAACCAAGAGTATATTTCTTATAGCGGTGATCCACCATTGATCAACTCAAGAAATTCTTTCAAAGTGTTCTCCTTGATCTAGTGGAGGATGATTACTATTCGTTCTTGAGATCATTCTTGGAGAATATAGTGCTCTAGGATTGAGAGTTTTTCTCCAAACCCATTTTGCACAACTGAATAAACCCATGAGAAAATAACATAAATTGGTTTTTGTATTGCTAGGGTTAAAATAATATATATGCACAAGTGCCATTATTATTTATTTAATCCTAGAAAACTCTCATTTTAAATAATAATAATATTATTATTTTTCGACAAGCGTTGAACTTGAAAATTATAATTAAATATTATTTAATTAAATAATATTAAATATTATTTAATTAAATAATATTCAATATTATTATTTCTCACCAGACCATTAAACGTATTCCTTCATTCCTCCAAAATATTTATTGGACCTTGAATAATGTCTATTTATTTATTAAATAAATATCACGGCATTATTCACCAAAAAATAAATAAATATTATGCTCACTAAATAGAAAATAAATATTTATTAAATATTCCGCTAACAATATATTCTCTAAAATAACTAATGATAAAATAAATATGATCAAGCATACATGAATAACTATTTAACCATGTACAAGAATAATATTTATTCAACCTATCAAATAATAAATAATAATATATTATTTAATTGAGATTATGGATACACTTAGTGTGTGGCCCTTTGGGCCTCTTTCTCAGGGGAATTAGGTGAAGCAGCCTAAAGTCCAAGGTTAGCATCTAGTAACACACCAAGAAACACATAAAGAAAGAAGTTAATTCCATAAAAAAATTCACCTCATACGAATTCTTACCATGTAATATAATCCCTTTATCACAATATCTCTAATCGAGTAGGTTGCATGCCAGTGACATCAACCTATGTGCTCAAAATCTCTTTCTTTGACTTTATTGAAATAGAAATTGCCTGTAGAACACCATAGCCATGGATTTATTTAGGCAATATAATTTCCATCAAAGTTACTAAGATATTAACTTTAATTAATGAACAGAAGGGATAAATCCTCTCTCACATTATTCATTAATGCAATATTACTTGTGATGTACCCAACATATCCTACTTCACTGTGAAGATCTATCGTCATGGTTTTAATCAATACTTCTAAGTGTGTGACACATAATACTCATTAGTAATAATATTATAGTATAAGGACCAATACACATGTTTGTAGATAGGAACATCCAATGACACATAGAAATTTGGATTTCCTATTGGTGGGTCTCATTCTCATAAAATCCATAATGGATATTACTAAGGGAGTACACCATGAGAAGGTGCCTCAAATTCCTAAGAGTCTCCACCCCTAATAGGCTATATCATTTTTTTTATATCAAATGATATCGTCCCGCTATTGAACATATATTCAAGAATAGTGTCATTTGACGTTCAGGTTCTCATCATAGCGGGGAATTGCTATGACCTTTTAGTGAGACATCTACTCTTAGGAAATTATCAAATTCTATTTTATATATAAGAACAATCATGATGTGATAAGGAGTATATTAATATTAAAAAATATGAATACAATTTTATCATAAAGTACAAAGAATTTGGTTTGTGTTTCTTGGTTCATAAATGGTTTCTGTTCGGGCGTATCTCCTTGGTCTCTCATGGCATGAGGTAGATGAATGTCATCATTATCCCTCCCCCTCTAGAGAGGGAGAGGGATTTCTCCGTACCTATCCACTTTACTCCAATTATAGACCAATCCTATCTTTCCCCCTTCCCCAAAATCTATCTCAGTATGAAGGTACCCTCTTTCAATAAAGGTTTTTCTTCTATCCCACTTTCCCATCGTGAGTTCATAAAGGCATTGACCTGTATCAACATATCTCTGGTGGCACGTTTTGGTCAGAATTACCCTTTTGTCAACTCCTTTGACCATTTAATCTTAGATTCATGGGATCTAAAAGAGAACACAGTCATCAATCTCTGAGATCCCTATCATCTCCTCATTTTCTTCCAGTTAGAGGAAGATTTGATCCTTGCCTAGTCCTCCAGAAAATGTTCCTTCAGCAGCATTCAGTTCTCCCTCTTCTGGTGGACCTCTAATTTTTATTGGAATCATGATACTCTGACCGTTCTGATTTGGGAAAGCTTTCTATGACTCCCTCTTCAATTTAAAAATCCTTCTATACTCAAGATATTAGGAAATTTGGTAGGAATATTTATTTGTTTTGATGATAGATCACAATCCCTCTATCGTCTGATTGTTCCATGCATTTTCATTGAAATAGATGTTTCAAAACCTCCAGTTCATTTTCTGTGGCTTGATATTGAACATGAGTTTTCTCTCAAGAAACCAGTGGTATTTGAACATTGGGTGGACTTATGCTCCATTTTCAGTCATCTAGGCCACCTTCAACAATCCTGTAGACGTACAACAGTGGGTCATTGATCTAGTCCTTCTTCTCTGAACTATGAGTATGGAAACCCTTGTTTGGATATAGGGGTCAAAGATGGTTCTCATGAAAATTTTCAGATCATGGAAGAAGCAGTGACCAGATAGGGAGGAGATTTTGATAGTTCCATTGCAGTAATGTCTTTGGCTACATCCACTTCTCAACATATTACACCTTTCACCATCCCCTATTTTCATGGGAATAGATCCTATATTAATGTTGTGGATCCCACCTCGGG
The DNA here is from genome assembly GCA_963277665.1 of Viscum album. Taxonomy (NCBI): domain Eukaryota; kingdom Viridiplantae; phylum Streptophyta; class Magnoliopsida; order Santalales; family Viscaceae; genus Viscum; species Viscum album. Next base: position 74,582,181 of record OY728140.1, read on the forward strand.
GAGTCTTGATACCTATTCTTTTAGTAATCATAATGATATGTTACAGGAAATAGGTGAGGATAGTGCTTCTGGTGATAGTATTAAGGGTCTTACATGGTAGGGAGCTTTGAAGACAAGCCCAGCTAAGGCTTTTGGTGAGGCCCAAAATCCTCCCTCTTATGCTAGCTTTGGTAAAGCTAGAGTTTATGGTAATGGTTCTTAGAACCACTTTGTAGTGCTCGGTGATGCTGACTCACCCCCTTATTGAATAAAAGATTGATTTAGAGGAAGGAAATGTAGAAAATAATCCCTTATGTGGTAGTATGTATGAAAAGGGAATGGATAATGATTCTCCCTCATAACCATGGTCCTCAGAGCCCAAGGAAGAAAAACTTGTGGAATAGTACCTTCAATCCTATTCGAAGAAAGAAAAAACACAATTATGGATTCATATGGTTTTATTCAGCTCATACGGAAGTCACGGAGATGGAAGGACTACTCTAATTTTTCTAGTACCCCAGTTAGAAGGTCCTCAAGAAAAGGTAACCCCCCCTAAAAGGATTGAATGGTGTTGCTAAAAACCTAATGAGTAAGTAAAAATGTCCTATTTAGAATGTGAAGCTAGGAGATAATGAGGTGACTGATACAAAAGAAGAGGAACCAATTTCCTCTGATCCGGTGAATGCTGAAAAAGAGGTTGTTGAATACGATGACACCCAAGAGATTCTTATGCACTCGAATGAAGAAATTATTGACGATTATTTCTTGATCAAAGTTTCAGAGTAGGAAGCTCATAGAATGATTGAAATACCACTCCATTTTGATTTGAATGAGGAACAATACTATTGCATTTATAAATAGAACAAGATCTTGATATGTGGTTTCAATGAGGTGAAAACAAGATTGGAGAAGCATGTGGAGACCTAGGATATGATGTATTTTCATTTTGAGGATCTCATTAAGGAAAATCATAAAATGGAGGTCACCTCAATTGAATGGAAACTATTTAAGGTAAAAAATTCCAACCGATTTAAATTTCTTTGGGATGGCTTGATAATTTTCTATGAAGTTTAATTTTCTCTGTATTCTGAACTTTGTTGGTTTCCCACTTTTTCCTTAAAATTTTTTTAGAAATAAAAAATATATTTATTTGGTGGAACAAATAAGTTGGTTCTATAGAACCAAATTTAATAAAATTATGTTCGGTCCTCTGAGCGTGACCTCGGTAGTAATATGTGAACTGAGCTTCCATGTTGATGGCAATGCTTCTTATGGATGCTGCTAAGATGAAGATATCTACTTGGGTCACAATGCCATGATATTTTACCCTAGAATTACATGAATGAGTCAAGGTTTGATAAAGGATCCTATGTTCTAGGCTGTAGAGCTGAGTGAATTTGGTAATCATGGGATCATGCACTGTCTGAGAATCCTGGGTGATCATCCGCCAAAGTTGCCTCGAATCAGATCTCAGAGGCTCAACCTAGATGGTCCGAAATATCCCAAACATAGAAAACTCTTTTGTGTAAATACCAAGGCCTATCATGAATTCATCAAATTAAATATTATGAGGCTAGCCTCCAAGTCTGAAGTGGAGGTTTTCCACTGTGACCACAAATTTAGATAGAAACTCCAAGAATAGATCCTGGTATGTCTCCTCACGTACCTTAATGATAGATGAAATATGTTGGTGCTTGAAGAGCTAGAGGATATTTTATCTGATATGAATTTGGGTGAGAATGACCTTTTTAATGGTTTTGTTTATCCTCATTTGTTTAGTCTACAACCAGTTGAGGGAGACATGATGCTTGGGGTCAGTGTTATGAAGGATGGTGTGTAAATGTGGGTTTTCATCACCAGATGATTTAGTGGACCTAGACCGGGAGTCACCCTGAGCAGCAGGCTCAGAATGAGCTACAGTGGAAGGTGCGAGAGATGCTAACCGAGGTAGTGAGGGTGCCGGAGGTGTAGCACCTCATGTATTCTTCTCTAGTGGAAGATTTCCGCATTTTGATGCAAACTTTGCAGGTGTAGGGATCATAGTTTTTTTGTACCATTCCAGGAGTAGGGTGGAGGGGTACATATGATAAGGAGGATAGTGTGTGGGGGGGATTCAATTTAGGATGGAAGTTAAAATAGTATGGTTTTGGTTTTATGGACGTGAAGGGAGGGGGTCAGGGTGCACAGTCAAGAGTAGGTAGGGGAGTGCTATTTTGTGGCCATGAATGGGGGGTTCTAGGTAGAATAAGGGAGGAGGGGGATCAAGATCACGACCAAGAGAGAGGGAAGGAGAGGGGTCATGGGAGGGAGGAGGGGTTCGGGTCGTGAACCCAAGGTTCATGAACAATTTTTAATAATAGGTTCATTACATTACATGACGTGTAATGAAGTCTCACATTGTGTAATACTGGGTTTTATGAAATTTTGGAAGAAAAAGTCCACGTCGTGAAACAGGGTTACACGACATGTATTTGACATTTTTTTAGTTTTGGTTCAAACTCTGGTCTTTAGTTCCCGACATGTCCTAATATTTCCAAAAGATTATTCTAGCCTAATCTAGCATAAGGTGACCTATCTTGAGCTTCCTCCTAGTCAGTGCTTCGTTTAACATCAAGATCATGATGCTTTGAGTTTTAGTTGAATTTAATGCTGACGACACAACCTTCACAGAAGGGTTCTTGATAGATTTTTAATCTTTTACCATTGAATGTAAATGTTGTTCCACCATAATTATTAATTTAAATGGTCCCATAGGGGAAAACTTGAACAAATTCAAAGGGTCCAGACCATTTAGATTTCATCTTCCTAGGTAATAATTTTAATCTTGATTTGAATAAAAGGACCTTATTTCCTGAGAAAAATAGGAATCTCGAATTTCATTGATCATTACATTCCTTTTTTTCTTTGTGGATTTTTGAATTGTTATAATCATCTTTTCTTATTTCTTCCAATTCATCCAATTTCAGAATTCGATATTCTATGGATTTTTGAGAATCCAAATTGATATTCTTAATTTCCTAGTATGAGTGATGCTCTAATTCAACTATAAGATAATAGGGTTTCCCATAAACTAATTATAAAGGTGTGGTACCAAGGGGTGTTTTTTATGCAGTGTGGTACACCCATAGTGCATCATCTAATTTCAGACTCCAGTCACTTCAACTTGTGTCCATGATATTCTCCAAGATTTTTTTGATTTATCTATTTGACAATTATACTTTCCCACTAATTTTTGGGTGGTATGGAATTCCCATGTTATACTAGATTCCATATTTTTATAATAGTCACTACTACAAAATAGGACTTTAACAGCACTAGTATAGGCCTTTATCAGCCTTAAAAATGCACTAATAATAAGAGCTCAGTTAAAAGCTCGAAACTTTTATCAGCGCTAAAAACGATCTGTTAAAGGTAGTGCTGTTAAAGGGGTAAAATTATATTTTTTTAGACACATATGAGGAAAACCCCCTTTATCAGTGCTTCCATGAACCCTTTAACAGAGCGCCCCTATCAATGATTTTCATCCCACCACCCCTTTTATCAGTGCTTTTATAATTTTCCAGCATCATGTACGCCCGCCTGAATTTGAACATACACCTCTCCTTCGAAGACGGAATACCTTTAACGCTACACCATGTTATTTTTCTGTATGTTTAATGATATTTATCTCTCTATATATATTTACATAAATATTTACATATATTTATATAATTATTTTTTAAATACATTTATACAATATATTTTTGTGGGTAATATATATATATACATATATTAATTTAAATATAGTATATATTATATTCATTTACATATACTAGAATATAATATAAATATATATCTATTATTAATAAACACATATATGTATATGCATACATAATTTAAAAAATGGTTATATATTATTTTAAATAAATTTTAGAATATGTATTTATTTATATATATTAGAATATACATTTATACATAAATATGTTAATATATGTATTTATATGAGTGATTTATTATAAGTAAATATAAGAAAACATGCATATATTTAATTATAAATAAAATTACGTTATGAAAAATGATAAAATTTGTAAACCATAATATCAATATGAATTTAGGACTAGGGGATAAATTTAGTATCCACCAAAAAGAGGCAAAAGACCCCATTAAATGTGGCACAAAATCCATTGAATGTTAAAAAATCCAAGTACCCCGACTAAAACCTTGATTTTGAAGGAATTATGGGACTTTTTTTCTATGAAAAATGTGAAAAAGGTTTAAATATTCTATAAGGGTGTAGAGATCATTGTAGGTTTAGATTTGATATATGGTAGAGCTTAAGAGGACACCTGAATAAAAAGTTATAGCCGTTTTAAGTTCGAGTTATGGTTTCAACTTATTTTCATTCTTTTATTATTATTTTTTATTTGTTTATCTTAAAATTGATATTAAATGACTATTACTCAGAAATAATAATAAAATTATTAAATAAAAATTGTTTTTAAATTATTTTATAATCAATTTTCACTAAATATCTTATATATTACGTGTAAAGTCCTATTTACCTTTTATAAAACATATTTTAAAAAATATAAATTATATTTATATTAATATAAATATATTTACATATTAATATATTATTCATAATTAAATATAATTTTTTTAAGTATAACCTTATGAGCGATAATAAAATAGTGCTGATAAAGGGGGTCTTTATCAGCACTTCGAAAAAAGCACTGATAAATCCCCCCCTTTAACATAGATTTTTTATAAGAGAAGTTAAAATACCCCATTTATCAATGTTTTTAAAAAGAACTGATAAAGGGTGGTCCTTTATCAGAACTTGTAAAAAATCACTAATAAAGGCCCCTCTTTAACATCGCTTTTTTAGCACTGTTAAAGACCCCATTTAACAGCACTAAAAAATCCCTTTTAAAGCCCCCCATTTAACAAAACGTTTTTTTAGCACTGATAAATGGGGTCTTTAATAGGGTTTTTAGATAGTACTATTAAGGACCTAGAACTTGATAAACCTAGTTTTTTAGTAGTGTGGAAATGACCATGCACCATAAGTGGCGGGGCCTAACCCACTAGTATTTACACATACAACACCTCCAACTATACCTAACTTGGGAATTGATGCCCAGTTTTGAGAGGGTTTACTAAGAATTATGTAGAATATTCAAGGAGCCCCATGACCCACCCCTGATATGGAAGAGCTGACGTGAGAGTTTCACCATTATCATCCTCCCATGTTCTCAGTGTTTAGTGGTCCACAGGCTACTCAGAACTGGATAGAGGCCATGATATTTAGTTTTGATCATCTTGATACGCCTCTAGAGAGGAGGGCCAAGCTCGTAGCCTATATGTTTTTTTGGTTCTATCAAGAATTGGTGGGACATTATCACCTAGGCATACCATTATTAGGATATTTTATAGAGAGACTTCCCAGATTTCTTCAATGACTATTGGTTTGTGAAGACGTTGAGGGATGAATGAGCTATTGAATGTTTTCATCTAGAGAAAGGATCGCTATTAGTTATTGACTATTCAACCCATTTCACAGAGCTTCAAAGTTTTTCCCCTTCCTTCACTGGGGTTGAGATTTTGAGAGTGAGATGATTTGAGGCTAAACTAATATATTCCATCTAGTCTCATTTAAATTTATTCTTTTGAATATCATTTTAGGGATTTTGAATTGGGCCCTGATCACTGAGTGAAACTTGAGGGTAGATTATGGTACATGTCACTATGGTTTAGCACTGAGGCTAGGTATTAGTTCATACAGTGGAAAGAAAATTCGTTTTGAGGGTTCTAGACAAGAGAAAAAACAACCATATTATTCACACTGATAGTTCTATAATATGCCATCAGTGTGGACGAAAAGGACATATAAAGCCTCAGTGCAACTAAGACCCAGTTGAGTGTCGATCCAATGGAAGAATGGGGAATATTCCATGGTTTTTCTAGATCTTTCCATATATTCTTAGTAAAATTGGATTATCACTGCATCTGCATTCCCGAGCAGGTCTGGTAGCTCCATAAAAGTCCAGATGATGGACTACCATTGATTGTATAGGTCAAGTAGGTGGATGTGGTTGAGGAGTCCAAACTTAGGACATGTATCCCCAAAGGAGTGGAGTCAATCCAGGTAGTCAGGTTGTAGATTAGAGTTTTGGATTAGTCCAGATATACACAGTTCTATCTATACCCAAGGAGCATGGCACTGAGACATCTACAGTATGAGGTAAAATCTTGGTATCCTATACATCAGTGTCTTTCCTTTTTTGATATAGGCAATTCACATTCTTTTATCCATATGACTATCGTGGAAATACTTCGGCTCAAGTTAGAGTGTTTCTGTGGGGTGATGACTCTTGATACTCCATTGGTAGTGTGGTTAGAAAGTTTACTCCAATAAAATGAGTTCCCCTTGAGATAGGTGAGAATAATTTCTAATGAGGCCTCTTCAACCTTGATATGATGGGCTTCAACATCATTCTCAGAATGGACTAGTTGGTTCCATACCATGATGATGTTGATTTCTATTACTAGAGGGTATCATTCACATCACCAGATGGAGGTAATTATATTCACAAGGGTGAGTGAGATGTCAAGGAAAGTCAAGCTAGACCAGAGAATCATGGACGGGGTGGAGTGACAATCCATAGTTCTAACCTTTATATGAATGATCCATGAATATAGTAGGAAGGTTTCCCTGAATTAGTGGATCATCTCATGGACATTTTCACAGATGGATTGTCTAGACTACCTCTAAATAGAGGAAGAGTTTTCTATGAAGCTAGTGTTAGGAGCTACACATGCATCCATTCCTCCTTATAATATGGCTACTACTAACCTACACGACCTGACTTGGATTATAAGAGTTTTTCATGATCCAATACTTTACCATGGGGTTAGTTCATGCTTTTCACCAAGAAGGAAGATGGTACCCTCAAGATTTTCATGGATTACCATCAGTTGAAACAGCTTACGATTAAGAACTGATATCTATTGCCTCATATAGATGGCCTCTTTGACCAACTCTGAGGATCAAAGCTTTCCTCTATGTTTGATTTGAGGTTATGCTACCATCAAGTTCTAGTTAGGCCTTTGGAAATGCCTCGTATAATGTTCTGGAGTAGATATTTCCTTTATGAGTATCTTTTTATGCCTTTTTTGTTTGAAAAATACACCCAGCGTCCTCATGGATATGATGAATCAGGTTTCCACCCATATCTGGATTCATTTGTTGTAATATTTATGGAAGATATCTTGGTGTATTATCATACTCGATACAACCATGACAAACAACTTTATATCATATTGAATAAACTAATAGAGAACTAGTTATATGATAATCACACTAAATGACAGTTTTGGATTGATAAGGTCCACTTCTTAGGTCACATTATCTTAGAGGAAGGAGTATCAATTGACCTAGTGAAGGTGAGAGTCATAGTTTCCTTGGAGCATCCTAAGAACATATTTGAAATTAAAATTTTATTGGGGTTGGTCGGTAATTATAGAAACATTATTATGGATTTTTCACACCTAGAAGTGACTCTTAAGGGCATGATTAAAAAGGCTGAGAAGTTCTCATGGTTTCAAGAATGCAAGAAATCATTTCAGGATCCAAAAGGGAGATTGAATTCAGTTCTAATCTTAACTCCACTAGAGCCCGATAGAAACTATACAATGTTTTGTAATGCATCATACATCAGGATATGAGAAGTTATGATGCAGGATAAGAAAGTCGTTGCATATGGGTCTCGTTGGTTGAGACATCGTGAGTGGCATTACCTGACGCATGACCTCGAACTAGAAACGGTTGTTCATGATTTGTGATTTTGGAGGAATTATATGTTGGGAGAGAAGTTTTTGGAATCTACATACCAAAAAACCCTCAAATATATCTTTACACAACATGACTTGAATCTATAACAATGAATATGGGTTGAATAACTTCAGTCCCTCGAATTTGATCATTTCTATATGCATGAGAAGGGAAATATAGTTGCTGATGCTCTGAGTTGGAAGACTCAAACACAAGATTTCTAGGAAGACAGTGATGAATGGAGGTTGATTACTCTTATTTATAAGATGCATCTAGAGGTCCATGAAAGTCACAAGTGGCCTTTTATTATATATTTTGCAGTAACCTCATCACTTCTAGATAGAGTGAAGATGAGGTGGTTTTCTGATCTCGAAGGCTTGGTCCTAAGGGAGACCATTTCAGGTACGGACCCAACACTGGATTGGTCTATAGATGGTTACAAGATCCTAATTATACATGGGCATATTAGGGTAACTACTGACATGTGAGAGGAATTGATGTAACAATCCCATACTTCAAAATGGGAAATACACCTATGGATTTCCAAGATGTACCATGACATGTGCCGCTAGTATTGGTGGCCTGGGATGAAATGTTGGATATAATGTTTTATCAATAGGTGTTCCACTTGTTAGAAATTGAAGGTGAAGGAACATCGGTCTACTATATTATTACATTCGTTATCAGTCCCATAATGGAAATGAGATGTTTTCACTATGGATTTTGTGACCGGTTTACTGAGGTTGCCCCAAGGTAGCGATGTAGTTTGGGTAGTCATGGGAAGGATGATGAAGGTCTCTCACTTCTTTCCTATCAGGGAGACCTTCTCAGTGGACATTATTGGGAGACTGTAAATATGTTATATTATACACATACAAAGAGGCTCTCATAACATCATATCAGATAGGGATGGTCATTTCAAATCATGGTTTTGGTAGGGGTTACAAAAGGTTCTAGGTTCATAGGTGCTTATCAGTACAACCTTCCATACATAGACCAACGACCAGTTAGAATATACCATATATGTATTTCAAGACATGCTCTGTGAATACATCCATGATTTTAGATGTTATTGAGAGAAACAATTACCCCTTATTGATTTCTTATATAATAATAACTTCTAGAGTATTATACAGATGGCTCTTTATGAATACCTATATTGTAGGCCATTCTATTCACCCTTATCCTTATTAGAGGTAGGAGAGGCATTACCATTAGGACCTCATCTTATTTAATATAGTTTAGAGTAGGTTCATCTTATCAGGAGACATATGACCACTGTTCAGTCTAGGCATAAGTATTATGTTGATTGTCATCAATGACCTTTAGATTTTGAGGTCAGGGATCAGGTATTCTTGTATGTATCACCTGGACTGGGGAATTAACGGATTCAGAGACATGGCAAGCTATCACCACATTATGTCAGGATTTTTGAGATTTTTGAGGGATTTAGACGGGTAGCCTATTATATGTCTCTTCCTTAGAGGTACTAAGCCATGCATGATGTCTTCCATATATCAAAACATCACCATTATCATGTCAAACTGTATCATTATTTTGATCCTGAGGATATTGAATTGGTAGTTGATGGTTTATTTGGGGAGTATCCCATTAATATCATCGATCGCAACACAAAGTCCATCTGAGGATATTTTTTTCCCTCTAGTATAGGTGCTATGGTATCACGACCTTGTGCAGGAAGAGATTTGGGAGCTAGAGGAATACGTACATGCTCAGTTACTAGAGTTTATTCTCGTAAATACCCTAACCCCAGTAGCCCGAAGCTAGCGACTTACTTTACTACATTGGCATAAGATACATGAAATCACATCCCAAAGGACCGAATAGTTTAGTAGTCTTGGTAAACTAGATACATTTTCAAAATTTAAATTAAATTTTGGACATAAAATATAAAAATTATTTTCTTTTAAAACATCATCATTCCCCTTAAAATAACACTAAATATCAATAATAATAAAATTCTTGGAAACCTTAGGGAAAATAAAACATAAGAAAGGGGTGAGATCAAATTCTCATTAAGGGTTAAGTATAATAGAATCTATCTTAAATAAATAAAGTATAATCATCATGGAAAGGAAAATAATTGAAAACACATGTCATGTAATCAATAAACTAAGAATTAAAATGCATCTATTGATTTTTTTTTTCATATTTAAAATCCCTTGAAATTGAATGTTGGATGAAGGAAAAGCTTAATTATTTGGTTGCAATGATCTCGGGCATCATGGTACCTCTACCGTCAAGAAATTTCACAAGTCATTTTAATAATTTTTGGTAAAACCCCACTTGGCCAACATTATTGTCTCATGAGACAATTGATGGATCAAGGGGCTATCTATAACCAGGCCCACTCATGTCTTCATTTCAAAAGCATTCATTATATATCTAATAATTGATTAAATCAAAGTATATCATACCCTTTTGAAACAATTTAATCATAATCCAAATGAAGTAATAAAATTTAACAAAATTTCAAATAAGATGATAATAAATAAATTCATGACATGATATTTCAAAGGTGCTATATATACACCCCATAAAAATTGTGGGTGTATAACTTCAAAATATTCCTTAATGAAAGGAGATTGATATAAAGTCCCTTACAAAGATCATTTCATTAATAAAATTGATCTATTATGTGTATTCAATGTAAATCCAAATAAAGTACGTGTAAATAAAATAGGAGATAATTAAAAGTAATTTCTCACTTAACCTTAGCATGAAATAATCAATGAAATAGAAGTTTAACCCAATGAATGAAAATTGAGTTATGAAATCTCTTACAACTTGTAATCATTCGAATCATATTCCCCATAAAAGTAATAATTATAAAATGAAACATTGAATAAAATGAAGATAATTAGATTCATGATATTATATATCAAAGGGTAGTACATACACCACACACAATTATTAAGTGGTGAATAAGTTATATATCTCTCATAAGTAAAAGTGAGATGAGAAAATCCTTACTTGACGCTTATCTTTAGTTTAATGTTCTTTAACCTCCCGTATAATGGTTTAAATAGTGTTATTACCTAATTATAGAACTATGTGATGATTTTATAACATAATATGACCTTTTTATTAATAATATTTCATAATTTTCATGGTTTGAGGTGCGTTCGTTTCATGTTATCGTGATCAGTTTATTTGTGTAAAATTATGGATGTTCTTTAAAAATGGGATTAAAAAAATATATTTTGAATGAAATAGTATTAATGAACTTCTAGGAGTATAAATGGTTTAATATATCATTTATTTCTAACATTAAAATGATTCATTAGATAAAATGATAATAATAAATGTTTAGTTTATTTTGGTAGTTTTTCTAGAACATCCCAAACTAGTTTCATCTTATTTAATATTATGTGTGTATATCAGTTCCAGAACATGAAATAGGATATAATATAATTATTAAAATATTATTTAACTAGAATAATAGTTTTATGATAATCCTTTAATGCGGTAATGTAAAACAGAAAATCATTATTCACGGGGATGGTAAACCGACATAATTTGGATAGTAGTTTCGATTATTTGAATAAGAGGAGGTAATAAAAAAGGGTGGATATCATATATTAAATTAGAAACATAAAATACTATTATTTAAATTATTTTTTAATTATTATTCCTTGATGTATGAAATAGATGAGGATAAAGTAGAAGAGGAAAATAAATTAAGAGATATGTTTTGAGAAAATTACCTCTTGGATATCACATCCTTGGAGGACCCCTTGAGGACCTTGGATTTGGTCTTTTTGTGATACTAGAAGAATTTTTTACATGGGGAGAGTGTGGAGGAGATGTTTGGTTATATATTTTAGGAGATTAAATTATTTTGGGTCAAAATAGGGTGGTGTGAGGGGTGATATTTATACTTGAGGAGAGGTGATTTAAATGATTAAAATAATGATTACTTTATATTTAAAGTCATCCACATTGAGGAGACATTAATTTAAATGAATTATATTTTTAGTTGATGTTATTGAGGCTGGTTAGGGTTTATTAATACCTCAAACACCCATTAAAGTTTTTATTTTTAAGGTAGTTTAACCTTTTACCTTCCAACTTCAACCCTTTTCATTATTTTACATATACAATAGTAAATAATTTTTTTTATCAGGGTAATTTTTTTATAAATAAAAATTAAATTGACCTTACAAGACAATTTAAAACTTATAATTAGAAATATTCAATTAATTTTACTAAATTAAATTTATAGAATTGGAAAAATTATTTTTAAAATAATATCATAGACAAAAAAGAAAATCGGGTTTTTTAAAGTGTAAAAGTTCAAAGGTTCAAATTGTTTTTATATCCAATTTCAATGTGAAATTGATTAAAATTGCATAAATTGGTTTTATTTATGTATAATTAAACTAATTATACTTTAAAACAAAATTTAAAATATAATTTAACTATATAAATAAATTAGAAGAAAAATAATTTTCAATTAAAATTCAATATTTTTCACTATTCATCAAAAAATGAATCTTCTCTGAAAAATAAAAAAAATTACCCTAATATAATTTTTGTATCCTTATTTAAAAATGAAATAAAGTTTTTCAAATGAAACTTATAAGTGTTAAAATTTAATTTTAAAATAGGTGCACCATTAAAAGGCAGCAAAATTACCTTCTAAAAGAATATAACTTTTATGCATAGAACTGGGTTTATTCTTATATTAAGCCTATAAAACATATTGAATGGATATAAAAACATTTTATTGAATATATAACATATAAATTTTATTTATTTCTCACAATAATAGTGATTAATTTAATTTATTAATATAAAATCCCGTTTTGGGAATAAAAATAGCTTTTATAAGATGACTTCCTTTATGTTCAATTGGATTTAATTTTCATTTATAATTAATTGGTAATCAATGAATTCATTTTATCAACATGTGTAAAATCTATTTTCATAATTTATTTAATCATATTCACACTTTCTAATTTAACGACTAGTTTATAACGATCATTTTAAAATAATAATGTTTAATAGTATATCGTGGTTTGTTTAAGATTGGTGTTGCATGCAGTGTAATTTATCGAAGAAAATGAATTTATTTAAGAAGAGACATACTGTAAGATATTTTGGTGTTACATTCTCCCCTCTTTTAATAAATTCCATCCTCTTAATTTGAAACTTTAAATCGAAAAAAAGGTTGATTCTGGAAAATTCCTTTGTGGAAAACCCACAATGTAAATAGGGTTAATAAAACATATCCTTAATAAGAGGGAATGGTAAATGTGAAGGTCACCAAAAAATTAAGCTTTTAAATAGGATAACAATAGCGAGAAGTGAAAATCAGGACATGAAAAAGAAATATGACCATAATGTTATGATGGAGAGTGATATAGAACATGGTCATCAGAAATTCTACCATCACAAAACTGTAAATCTGTGATGGGTTAAAGAGGCCATTTATTTCCTGGTAAGAAAATTAAACAGATAGTGTTTTTAGTTACAAATTATTTTCCTAGATTTGAGGTATTCATTTACTATCTAGTTAATAACTTGGGAAAAATAAACTTACTTGTTTATTTTCTATGTCATAAGAATAATCACATCCTTTGTTTGTGCTTCGATATACTTTCACTTAATTCCTTACACTAGGAAATGAATGTTCCTGATGATTTTTTTCCTGATGGATATTTATGGATCATAAGATCCACAATTCATTACTTCAGACTTTATATGTTTACCGAAATAAACATGGTTATAAAATGATATCCAATACAATAAATCACACTTTAACCTTAAATAATAATTTCTAAGGATCTACTTGATCCATTCCATATGTAGTTAACCTTATAACTTATCCAAAATACATCATTCAAAATTCTCAGTCCAAAAATTTGGAAGTAAGGTTGCAATATTTCCAAAATCAACATTAGATTTCCCAAACAAAATAATGTAACTCTTATAATGACATACCAAATATATGAATACCTTTATCACCTTAAAACCTTAATGAAAACAAGCATACTTCCAAAAATAGAATCTTGGGTATATTTCTTAAATCCAAAATGTAGTAAACTCAACATAAACCATCAAATAACTAACTAGTAATATCCTATAAACATATATTTATCATAAATCATATATTAATGGTTATCTTCCCTCAATCATGTATTTTCCAAAAGATCAAATTTCTAATGAATCACTTTTCCTGTTCATCGGTACCATTCAATATATAATCTCAAATCCTTAATGAAAAAGAACTATAGTGAAATAATTATTTATTCCATAATTATTATAACCTATGAATCATTGATAAAATACTCAAATGAAATAATTATTTAATCCATTCGTAATGACATTAACCATTCCACTTCATCTCTGGTGTGATCATAAGCTTGTCCATGATTCATTACCTTCTCTTGAGATATACTCCCTTGATGGTTGGGGCATTTATTTATGTAGTGTACCACTTCAATATAGTTGAAACACTGAATAATAGTATTTTATTTCTTTCCTTTGGATTATTTTTCATGGTGACCCTTTTATCTACACTTATAACAAAATCCAAATCCTTTCAAAAAATTTCCACGGTGACTCTTTCCACAGTTATCACATGTTGAAAAAAAATCTTTCAATCTTTTCCTTTTATCCAGTTTTACCAGTTTCACTATTGTTCTTTTGACTCTATCCAAATCCATAATACTTGTAAAATTATTTCTCTATCTCATTAGCATATGATATTATGTCTTCATATGATAAGAAGGTCTGTGATACTAGTTCCCTTTGAAATATTGGATTAAGACCATAAAAGATATGACCCTTCTTACTCTTTGGATCACATGTACTAGTGAGGTTCTCATTCCTTCCACTTGGATCTATTTAACAAAAACGGAATACACTAGATTAGATTATAACATTTTGACACATAATTTATAATCTCAAAACTGCTTAAAATAAATTGAATTTTTTTAAGTATAATTAATCTTTAAATCATAAGTTTGGTTTTTTGGGAGTAAATACAAGTTCTATCATAGGGTTTCATTATTTAACCTATGTTTTCCCTAAATCTAATTCCCAATATTTCTTATAAACTTTATCTATTATCAACTCTAACGATCCTGACCCTATTAGCCTAGATTCGGTGCCTTAATTTATTACATTGGTAAAAGATACATGAAATCTCATCCCAAAGGATTGAATTGTTTAGTAGTCTTGGTAAAATAGATACATATTTGAAATTAAAAATACATTTTGGATATAAAATTCAAAAATTATTTTCTTTGAGAACACCATTATTACCCTTAACATGACCCTGAATACCAATCATAATAAACTTATTGGAAACTCGGGGGAAAATAAATCATAAGAAAGGGGTGAGCTCTAATGCTCAGTAAGGGTTAAGTACAATAGAAGCTATCATAAATCAATAAAGGATAATCATCATGGCAAGGTAAATAATTGAACACACATGCCAAGTAATAAATAAACTGAGAATTAAAATTCATCCATAGACTTTTTCATAGTGACAACTCCTGCAAATGAATGTTGAATAAAGGAAATGCTTAATAATTTGGATGCCATGATCTCAGGCAGCATGGTACCTCTACCATCAAGACCTTTCACAAGAAGGTTTAATCATTTTGGGAAAAACCATTTAATTTTTCTAACATTATCATCTCATTAGACTACTGTTACATCGAGGGGATATATATAATCAGGCCCCACCCTTGTCTGTATGTCCAAAGCATTCATTATATATCAAATAATCAATTAAATCAAAGTGTCCCATACCACTTAGAAGCATTTCAATAATAATCCACATTAAGGAATATCATTTAACAAAATGTTAAATAACATGAGAATAAATAAATTCATGATATTAAATATCAAAGGTGTTGTATATACACCTTATAAAGAAGGTGGGTGTATAACATCAAAATATCCCTCCGTGAAAGGGGATTGAGAAGAATTACCTTATAAAGATCATTTCACTAATCAAATGGATCGATTATGTATATTTTCTATAAATACAAATAAAATAAGTGGAAATAAAATATGATATAATCAAAATTAATTTCACACATAACCTTATCATGACATAATCAATGAAATAGAAGTTTAACCCAATGAATGAAAATTGAGTTAAAAAATCTCTTACCACTTGTAATCAATCAAATCATATGCCCCAGAAAAGTAATAATTATCAAATTAAACATTTAATACCATAAATATAATTAGATTCATGAAATTATATACCAAAGGGAAGTGCATACTTCATACCCAAAGATAAAGTGGTGAATAAGGCATTTATCTCACAGAAGTAAAAGTGAGATGATAAAATACTTACCTCATTCTTACCTTTAGTGTATATTTAATTAATCTCATGTATAATTTTTTAAATAATGTTATTAACTCATTATATAACTATATTCATTTTTATAATACCTTATGTGATGATTTTATAACATCTTATGGCCCATTAATTAATAATATTTCATTATTTTCATGGTTTTGGGTGTGTTCATTTCATGGTTTCATGATTGATTCTGTAACACCCCAAGATTTTATGGTATGTCTATTTTAAAATTTATCATATTTGATAGTTTATTATTTATGCAACGCAGAGTTTAAAACTGTAATATACTATTAAATATGACCATTGGAATAGTAATGTGACCATTATGAATAGTAATCTGACCAATAGAATAGTAATTTTACCTATAAATGTATAAATAACATTTGGGTAACTTATAAATGAAAATATAGTATATTTATATCATTGAATATGTTGGGTCGGAAAAAAACGGAGAAAAATGGCAAGAGGGGGGGTGAATTGCCTTTAAAAAAAGATTAACAATTTAAAATCAAAGTTGAAATGCAGCGGAAATAAAAGAGGCAATCACACAAGAAATTGTTAACGGAGTTCGGCCAAAACCCGGCCTACGTCTCCGCTCCCAACTCAACCGTTGAGAGATTCCTACCGCTTGTTTTTCAATGGTTTTAGCAAGAAACCCACTAGGCTTTGAGGTAGCACTAGGACCTATTACAGCTTGCTTTTATTGGTTTAGCAAGAACCCACTTGCTTTCAATGGAATAGCAAGAACCCACTAGCCTTTTTAACGGGTGAAGGCTAGCTCACCGGTGACACAAGCCTTTTAAAAGGAAAGGCTTGAAGAAACCTCTTCACACCTTAATGGTGGTGTGAAACCCAAAAGAAAGGGGGATGAAGAAAGAGTTTGGGGTTTGTAGGCACAAACCCAATTTTATGCTCAAAATAAATATACAATAAAAACCGTATTTTGAGAAGCCTTGGGCGCCTTTGATTGATTGGAGATGTTGAAGGCCGCTTCCAAGCTTCTTTGGAGATGCTCCTTGGATGTGGAATTTGTTGGAGCTATTGAGGTTCCTTTGAAGGAAGTCGCCGGAGGTACGCCAAATGATGAACAACGTGTCCGTGGGCTTCCGTATAGTTCCGGTTGGTGTCCGGGGCTTCCTTGGCCTTTTTTATAGGCATGGAACCCTTGGGGAGTCTTCGGAACCGTTGGAGAGGCTTAAAGAGCCGTTGGGAGCCAAGTGAGCCAGCCTGGTCAAACTGCAACGGCTAGTTTGACTGGCTCCACCGGCTGGCCGGTACAGGGCCACCGGCTGGCCGGTGCCTTGAAAAAGGATGAGGATTTCTGGCCAGGGGCCACCGGCTGACCGGTGCCAGAGCCACCGGCTGGCCGGTGGGCAGACAGTAGCTGTCACTATTCAGTCTGGGTGCCACCGGCTGGCCGGTGACAGAGCCACCGGCTGACCGGTGGAACCTGGCAGTGGGCAATGCCTCTGCCAGGTCCACCGGCTGGCCGGTGCTATCACACCGGTTGGCCGGTGGACTGAATTTCAGTCCACTTGACGATTCTTTCTTGGGCCATTTTCTTGGCAACCTTGTGCCTATCATACAAAAACACTTCAAACAATATTAGAAACATAAGAGGGTGATTGTGATCATGAAAATTAAACCTCGAGGGGTTTGAGAGGTACAACAATCTCCCCCTATTTTGATGATCACAATCACCGAAACAAACAATGTAAAAGACTTAAAATGAGAGGC
This sequence comes from Viscum album, assembly GCA_963277665.1. Classification (NCBI taxonomy): domain Eukaryota; kingdom Viridiplantae; phylum Streptophyta; class Magnoliopsida; order Santalales; family Viscaceae; genus Viscum; species Viscum album. The sequence continues at coordinate 74,600,060 of OY728140.1, forward strand.
ATGCTTTAAAATATTTTTCCCCCAATCAATCAAGAATTTATCCCCCTTTGTGATTATCAAAATAGCACGGGGCATAAAACTTGATTGAGGGAAAATGAGATTTTAAATCAATTGAAATTTTGAAATTTGAATTGAAAGTTTTGAATCAAAAATTTGAAATGAAAATTTTGAATTGAGAATTTTGAATTGAAAATTTTGAATGAAAATTGAAATGACAAATTGAATAACAGTTTGAATTGAAAGTTTTGAATCAAAAAAAGAATAAGAGAATTTTGAATTGAAAATTTTGATACCAAGAGTTGAAATTTGAATTCACAAAAAAGGCTTAAAAGAACCTAACTCCCCCTAAATAAAAACAATAAATCACCGGGGAGAGGGATTTTGAAAAGAGACAATTTTAGGCTCGGAGAGACTCGCTAGAAGGGATTTTTCAATCCATACTTGTCTCATGGAGGGTCTTCTCCAATAAAATTCGTCCGAAAAGAAAATATTTTTGGGTTGACCATACCGGGCGTTTTTGCAATTACATTCATATATCATGTGCCCGGGTTTTTTGCAATAGTTACAAAATTTAAAACTAGAGCTCCCCCTTACAAAAACAGTGGGTGCATGGGAGGAGGAAGCTATATTGGTATATCCTAGCCCTTGGGTGGTTCTAGATACTCGTTGAGAACCTAGTAAATTGTTCAAATTTTGTTCCCCTTTGGTGAACTTGGCTAGGGATTCTCTAAGGTCTTTAATGGTTGATTCCAAAGAATCAACATCGGGAAAATTCTGGATTTTGAGGGACATCTCCTCCTTCTCTTTGAGAAGTTGTTCTTTTTCGGAGGAGAGTTTTTTGAAATTCTTTTTTAAAGCAACAAATTTTGACGATAATTCATGAAAACCTTTTTCTAGTTGGTCTCTAGCATGTGAGAGTTCTTCATAAGATAGATGATTAAATGAATTAGAAGAACTAGAGGAGGAAGAGGAGGAAGAGGAGGAAGATACCTCATGTTTTGCCATTAGGCAATTATTACCATTGTCGCTCGAGGAGAAGGAAGAGAAGGAGGAGCTATCACTCCAAGTTTTCTTTAAAGCCTTCTTCTTTTTCTTCTTGTTGGCCCTTTTCTTGTGAAGTGGGCAATCGGGCTCGGATTTTGCATCGGGTTCTTGCTTTTGAGCGGGTTCTTGCTTTTGATCGGATTCTTGCTTTGGAGCCTCGCTAGTACCTTCATGGGTAAGTTCTAAAAGCTTCCAAATATCATGAGAAGATGTGCAAGAAGAAATACGATTAAATACATTACGGTCTAAGCCACAATGAAGAGCATTCATGGCTTTGCCATCAAGCTCGAAATTTGCAATGTCGGCGGGGGTCCATTTAGACTCATCGGGAGAAGAGAGCGTAAAACCATGCATAACAATTCTAAAAATTGGATAGCTAATGCTTTTAAGAAAAGTTGACATGCGGGTTTTACAAAAAGAATAATCGGCTCCATCAAAGAATGGAGCACGATCCAATGAATGACCTTCGAGGGTTTGAGAAGAAGAAGCGGTAGAAGCCATCAAAAAGTAGGATCTTTAATTTGAAACCGGGTAGGGAATTATTCAAATACGTCCTCTGATACCAATTGTTGGGTCGGAACAAAACGGGAAGGATGGCAAGAGGGGGGGTGAATTGCCTTTAAAAAAAGATTAACAAATTAAAATCAAAGTTGAAATGCAGCGGAAATAAAAGAGGCAATCACACAAGAAATTGTTAACGGAGTTCGGCCAAAACCCGACCTACGTCTCCGCTCCCAACTCAACCGTTGAGAGATTCCTACCGCTTGCTTTTCAATGGTTTTAGCAAGAAACCCACTAGGCTTTGAGGTAGCACTAGGACCTATTACAGCTTGCTTTTATTGGTTTAGCAAGAACCCACTTGCTTTCAATGGAATAGCAAGAACCCACTAGCCTTTTTAACGGGTGAAGGCTAGCTCACCGGTGACACAAGCCTTTTAAAAGGAAAGGCTTGAAGAAACCTCTTCACACCTTAATGGTGGTGTGAAACCCAAAAGAAAGGGGGATGAAGAAAGAGTTTGGGGTTTGTAGGCACAAACCCAATTTTATGCTCAAAATAAATATACAATAAAAACCGTATTTTGAGAAGCCTTGGGCGCCTTTGATTGATTGGAGATGTTGAAGGCCGCTTCTAAGCTTCTTTGGAGATTCTCCTTGGATGTGGAAGTTGTTGGAGCTATTGAGGTTCCTTTGAAGGAAGTCGCCGGAGGTACGCCAAATGATGAACAACGTGTCTGTGGGCTTCCGTATAGTTCCGGTTGGTGTCCGGGGCTTCCTTGGCCTTTTTTTTATAGGCATGGAACCCTTGGGGAGTCTTCGGAGCCGTTGGAGAGGCTTAAAGAGCCGTTGGGAGCCAAGTGGGCCAGCCTGGTCAAACTGCAACGGCTAGTTTGACTGGCTCCACCGGATGGCCGGTACAGGGCCACCGGCTGGCCGGTGCCTTGAAAAAGGATGAGGATTTCTGGCCAGGGGCCACCGGCTGACCGGTGCCAGAGCCACCGGCTAGCCGGTGGGCAGACAGTAGCTGTCACTATTCAGTCTGGGTGCCACCGGCTGGCCGGTGACAGAGCCACCGGCTGACCGGTGGAACCTGGCAGTGGGCAATGCCTCTGCCAGGTCCACCGGCTGGCCGGTGCTATCACACCGGTTGGCCGGTGGACTGAATTTCATTCCACTTGATGATTCTTTCTTGGGCCATTTTCTTGGCAACCTTGTGCCTATCATACAAAAACACTTCAAACAATATTAGAAACATAAGAGGGTGATTGTGATCATGAAAATTAAACCTCGAGGGGTTTGAGAGGTACAACAGAATATATAAATAAATGTTTTAAAAATGATAAATTAATTGTTATTATTTTTGTGAAATATAAAAGTTTATTTACAATTTTATAATTAATATAATGATTTAAAAGAAAATTTATTCTCATAAAATAGATTAAAAAAATTAATATTTTGTTATTTTATGATTATTAGATAATTTTATGAGACCTTAATTAATTTTTCAAGCTATCATAAAAACAGTTATAAAATTGAAATCAGTATTCCTTGAGTAAATGATTGTTTTATTTAAAAATTAAATTTCTAATAATTATAAAATTATTTTCATAAAATGAATTTCGTTTTTTAATTATACACATCGAAAAATGGTTAAGGTGAATTTTTTTTATTTTTCTAAAATAGTTGAATTTTGTGAATAGTGAAATACTATAATTTTCGGTATATATACATTATAAGTTAAATAAATTATTTATTTAGTCATTGATTATGTAATAACCATAATCTCTAACTCTTATTCTCTCCATACTGTATTTATCCATGGGAATCAAACTATTCATAGTCTTGATCCGAAATAATAAACTAATGAATAAAATAATCAAAAAACACCCCTCTCCTCCACTATAAATACAACTCCTCAATACCCTTTTACCTCACACCTCCAAAGCCTTTAATATTTTCCAATTTATTCCCAATACATCTGTAACACCCTGAGATTTTATGAGATATATTATTTTCTTTGATGTCTTCTATTATACACTACATCAAGACTAGCTTGTACTATACGCAACACCGTATTAGCTTTCAGTATACGTGACACTATTCTTGGCTCGTGTTACACACAATTTCAAGTTTGTTTTATGGAAATTATTCTACACAACATTAAGAATAGATTTTGTTTAATGTATAAATGAAATAAGTTTTTATTATGTTATACGCAACACCAAACAGATCTTTCACTACACGCAGCCCTGACTTGGCTTGCATTGCATGCAATCAAGACCTTCTTCGATAGCGTGTGTAGTACGCAATACCGAGTTTCACTAAATGAGGTATTATTATAATATTATTATGAACTATCCGTTATGAATAGTAATACCCACTCTTTGAAATTTTATAAATTTTATCTTTCAAAATGGACTTCATTTTTGTATTCGGAATATCGAAATTATCCTATGGTGAAATTTTGGTATTTTTCTGAAAACTTTCAATTTTTGATGAATAGTGAAAACACTAGGTTACTATTTAAAAACTGAATTTTTATTTAAATAATTGTTTATTTTATTTAAATTTATTTTAGGTAAAAATTTATACATAATACCTATATAAGTTCAATGTAATTCATTGGAGTCATTTTATAATAATTTTAGATATATTAAAATTTTATTGAACTTTTCACCGTCTTTTACCCACCTCCTAAGAGAATTTGAAAATTTACATTAAACTTAATTTTACCACTTCTGTGAGTGGAATTTCGAAAATCGGAGAGACACAGTTAATATCAAGGAGTAAAATGTGGTTCAATAAGATAAAAATAATTTTTGGTGAATAGTAAATTTTTTACTTTCATTTACCACAGTTAAAAGTAAATATGGTAATTACGGGTAAAAATGATATTATTATTAACCTAACACATGTTCTAATTCTATTGGATAAATGTAATTCGACAAAAAACAACCTTAGGAATAAAATATTACCCGTTAGGTCCACTTGGATTAGATTAGGACATTTATTATTATTTTATTTAAAGAAGAGCTAAAATAGTTAAAATCAAATTTTAATAACTAAAACATTTTTAATATAGGGTTATACATTAGATAAATTTGACTATAAATATTCATTAGAAATATAAAAATATTTCCAACATAATGGTATATTCTTTATAATTTTTAGACATTAAATAATTTAATTTATTTATGACACAATGATGATACAGTAATTACCTTATTAATGAAATATTAACATAATTGATGTTATAAATACCTAAATAAATGTAATTTGAGACTTTTTATAAATTAAACTAATTTTTAGGTTAATATGACATGTTAGTATTGATTCAATTATCGTTTTTCGAACTAATCATGCTGTTATGATTTTTAAAAAAATCAATTACCAAATAGTGTCAAAATTGACATAAAATAGTTTTTAAAACAAATATTATATTATTAATTGTTATTTTATTCCTAAAAATATAAGGTTCGTCCAAATGACTTAGATAAGGTTATATATATTAATAATGAACCACTTGGGGTTCTTTTGGCTTGTTATAGTAATTTTATTAACCATATAGTATAAGAAAACAAGAAGACACGGTAAAAGTTAAATTATTTAACTTAGAATTAAATCTAAATGATAAGGATAACATATTAACCTAAACTTGTATAAAATCTATTGGTTGAGAATATTTGGACCCATCACCACTTTATCTTATAAATAAATCAATTTGGAGCTATTATAAACCTAATATGACTTTAATATAAAATAATATTTTATGTTTTTTTTAAGGTGCCCCTCTCCTCCCTTATAAAAGGGAACCTCCTCCCTCTCATCTTTACACAATTTTGAGCCTTCAAGATCGGCCAAAACCTACCTATTTCCCTTCTAAAATTCCATAGAAATATTATAGAGGTTCTGGTCTACTCAAAAGACCCACTCTAGTGCCTTAAGAGGAAGCTTAAAAGAGGTGTGTCGAAGAGGAGGTAATCTCTTCTACCAATTCTTTCAAGTTTCTTTCTTCTTCAACTTATTTTTATTTAGTTGTTTCATTATAAAGTAATAACATCAGTATCAATAATATACTGATATTTTATTATAAATATGAAACAACCCCATTTCACCTTCTACCCATCCTATGGAAAACGAAATCACCGCGCGTGCGTACGTATGGAATACCATCTCCACGCTGTGGTATAATCTGTTTTTCCACCACCACCATACTTGGATGGGTATAATGATGTAAATAATACCTATATATAGTTATTATAAAATAATATGTATTTTGAGATATTATATCATCCAATCCAATTCAATTCAATAATTATGGGAACGATATCATTGCTCATGCGTACATACGGATTACCGTCTCCACGACACGATGAGAATCATTCTCCATGTTAACCATACAAGAATGATTATAAATTATATATAATGAATAATAATGAAATATATGAAATTATAAAGCTACTATATTTATGTATATATATATATATATGACATCTACTTACTTTCATTCAAGTCAACAAGGAAAAGAAAACAGCGTTCATGCGTATGTACGGCCTACCGTCTCCATGAACGGTGTATTTCATTTCATTTATCTATCTATCTATATATATACTGAATATATATGATATATAAATAATTATTTACATTCTCGAAGTAAGTAAATCATTATATAAGTAATAATAATATCAAGAACAACAAGTCCAAACATGTATGATAAATAAAATGATTTTACCCAAAACGTTGCTTTAACATGGAATTTAAAAAAGAACGGGTAATATAAAGTCATAAGTGAACCATATATGATATCATAACAATGAATATGATTCTGTAATAAGTAAATGACATTATTTAAATCATTATACAGGAGGTTCAGATACGTACGAAGCATATCAGACCAAAGGTAAGGGAAAATTATTCCAATCTCATTCTTATCCGAGATTGTTTATTCGTAAGTATTTACTGGGGTTATATTTTTCATCCATGTCCATAAAATGTTTTTCATAAAGTGTTTAATATTCTTCCATGTATGTTTAAATTCATTTTTACCCTTATTTTACTTTTACTTTGTGTTATGGATGGAATCTTTCTTTTGTTTACCATACGTGGTACTTTTTGACTTTTCTCTTAAAAGTACGAGGATACTGTTTTTTTAACTTATACGGAATGAACAGATTTTTACGGTTTCATAACACCTTATTTTTATGAAGCTTAATACACAAGATTTCATGAATATTTTCAAAAAAATCCTTTTATTTAAAAATTTCATGGCATTTTGTAAAAATAAAATGATTTTGAAGAAGAAAGGATATTTTCCTCAAGAATTCATTTCAAGTGTTTTATCAAAACCATTTTCCATATAAGATGTAATTATTTCATATGCGTATGTTTCAAGTATAATGTATCTATGATTTACATGGTTTCAGTTTTCTTATGATGAAATTATATCCATTTTTTATATTGATTATGTTATGATGGGATGATTTTTATGAAACCCATTTTATTCTTTGGGTTATGATGAATGATTTATGTTTATGTTGTGGCACCTGTAAGAATGATTTCATTATGAGATGGGTGGGACCTATATCTCCCTTCAATGAGTTGGGTAAAGATTTATATCTCATGATATATACATGGCTGGAATGCTAAGTTAATCCGGTTCAGTGTTACAGGACTGGAACGAGGAGTGAACTCGATTCAGAAAGGGACTTTGTCCACTAAGATGGTCTTGGCAGCAATGTCTTGGCTACTATGGAAATCATATCATGTTCTTAATGGTTTTCCACAATTACATGTTTTATTACCATGCTATTTTATCATGATTGATGTTCTTTTATGGTATATTCCTTACGTACTTCCATGTTTTATTTCATTGCTCAAGATTTTGATGTTTAAACATTATGTTCATGTTTTTAAGTTCAAATGTATATGGTTTGTTTTATTTTCTCCATGATTACCCTTAATAAGCATTTGATCTCACCCTTTTATATTTTTTCTTTTCCCCAATATATAAAGAAATGTTTTAGGTAAGAAAACAAAAGGGGAAGATCTTTATGGGAGATGTTGAAGATCTTTCACCATGATTAGAAGATTATGTTCCGAGTTTTCAAAGACACTAAACTATTACGATCCTTGAGTGTTGTTTTTTTGTTATGTATTAAGTAGTACGCAAAAGTAATGTAATGTCCATGTATGCCAAGCCTTGGGTCTCTATAGTTGGTATCAGAGGAAAGGTTTAGTTAACCTTTGGAAACTAGGATGCGAAAACTTTAGTGAGATCCCTAGAGATATTTCTAAGGTATGTCTAGGGATGTCCCTAAGGTTAAGTATAAGTACAGTTTATAGTCCTAGAATTATAGAAATGATATTAGAATTAAACCTAAGATGTTAGATATTTAATGTACTCCCCCTTGATTATGATTTTTTCCTCTCACATTATTCCTTTTGGGTTTTAGAAAATGGCTGGAAACAGGAAGATTCACGATAATAGAGGATATGATAGACAATGGAATGATATTCTTCCTTGAAAACAAAATTAAATTGGATCTGGAAGTCCATATATCATTATTATGCCTAATCAAAAATCTCATAATATGATCAATAATATCAACTTTGGTATGTTTCCTGACTCAGATAATAAGAGAAAGATGGAGTTTCATGATGATCATAGAGGAAATAAAGTTCAATTTCCCTCATGTAAATCATGTGGGAAGAGGCATCAAGTAGAATGTTTCAAAGGGACTGGAAGATGCATTGGGTGTGGAAAAGAAGGACACAAAGCCAGTAATTGCAAAGGAAAAGGTTCAGTTAACACCATGGACAAGGATAATGGTATTCCTAAGACATCAACAATGGATAAATATTTTAAGTGTGGAATGTATGGGCATTACGCAAACCAATGCCCTAAGGGAAAGTCTCATGAAGAGAATCAGCATGGTCGTACGGGTAGTATTTATGTTGATGATGATGAAGAGACTACAAATGATATGTGAGATGAAAGAATTGTTGAAGCTCGGTCAATGGTTTAAGAAGGTAGTGGAATGATTTTATGTTTATCAAGAGTAATGTTGTATAGGTAATTTAATGGTACTATGTAATAAAGAAACATCTAAGGATTGTTCCACTATTGTTTTTCTTTGAGTATTTGAAAGTATACGATAAATGATACCGGTAACCATGAAAGGTTATTCAGATATTTTTGGAAAGAAGATGATATGCACATAAGAAGGGATAAGGAGAAAATAATATGTTGGATATTATTAATGATCTCATGACTGATATAAGGACAAAGTGATATCATGGTTTGAGTATATAGAAATTTTGGGATTTTGGTATGTGGAAAGAGTTAACTTTTGACAGCATTCATTTTTTCACTAAGGTTCAATGGGTATTCATTTTTCAAGAGAATAAATGATTATGGTATTCATATGTTTGGATTGTGACCAACAAGATATATCGTATAATATATGGGGGATAAATGATGGTATTCACATGCTCGGTAGATGACATTTCTAGTAATTCTTTTCTTTATACTATGAGCTTGGATAGGAGTATTTTAGATAAGCCTAAAGATTGGAATGGATTATGTTGGACATAAGTTAGTATTGTTTAAGGCTAGAACTGTTTGATATTATTTTTGGAATGTTATAATAGTATAGTTTTAGTAAAAGGACAACCCATAGGAAGGGTGACAACCCGTCGTGTCGGACAAGGATGCAGGAATCGAACCCACAACCAAAGTGCGACATGACTTTATCGCCTACCTCTAGCCTACAGTAAGTCGCTGGTTAGTAGAAACTAGTTTTATTTTATTAAGTGCTATGATAGATGAAGTATAAGTCCATTTTTGGAACCATATACAATTAATATCACCATAGATGGACTTATGTATATAACTATTTCTAACCTTATGTTTGAGATAGATGGAATGACCTATCATTCTATCACATGATCTGTTAACACTTCACAGAAGACAAATTCAACTTCATTTATTTAATATATTAAGTGCAAATTGTTCAAGGAACGAACAACGGTGAGATTGTACCGAAATAAAGTAAGTATTTCTTCTAATTCAAATTCTTTAACTTTAGGGAAATGATCTTGAAAACCAAAAATGTTGTCCTAGTGTCCTCATATCCGATGAATCAGATGGTACCTTAGATCATCACAAATTTATGGCTTTGTGATTGTTGTATTTTTTCATAGCCATGTTCTCTACCACTCTTCATCTAAACATGATGGTTAGATATCTCTTTCATATCCATATTTTTCACCTATATTCTACTATTTGGAAACCCAGTGATGAGTTACTTTGGGCATCCATTATGTGTCTTACACTCCTTTTTAAAATGATGATTTAGTATTCCTTTTTACAATGTGGGTTTCTATGAATGAAACTTTCAAGTAGTAAACTATTTATAACCCCAACGAATTTCGAGGGCGAAATTCATTTTAAGGGGGGTAGAATGTAACAACCTGAGATTTTATGAGATATATTATTTTCTTTGATGTCTTCTATTATACACTACACCAAGATTAGATTGTACTATATGCAACACCGTATTATCTTGCAGTATACGCAACACTATTCATGGCTCGTGTTACACACAATTTCAAGTTCATTTTGTGGAAATTATTCCACACAACATCAAGTATAGATTTTGTTTAATGTATAAATGAAATAAGTTTTGATTATGTTATACACAACACCAAATAGAGCTTTCACTACACTCAGCCCCGACTTGGCTTGAATTACATGTAATCAATACCTTCTTCGATAGCATGTGTAGTACACAATACCGAGTTTCACTAAACGAGATATTATTATAATATTATTATGAATTAGCCATTATGAATAGTAATACCCACTTTTTGAAATTTTATAAATTTTATCTTTCAAAATGGACTTCATTTTTGGATTCAAAATATCGAAATTATCCAAGGGTAAAATTTTGGTATTTTTCTGAAAACTTTCAATTTTTGATGAATAGTGAAAACAATGGGTTACTATTTAAAAACCGACTTTTTATTTAAATAATTATTTATTTTATTTAAATTTATTTTAGTTAAAAATTGATACATAATACCTATATAAGTTCAATTTAATTCATTGGAGTCATTTTATAATAATTTTATATATATAAAAATTTTATTGAACTTTTCACCGTCTTTTACCCACCTCCTAGGAGAATTTGAAAATTTACATAAAACTTAATTTTACCGCTTCTGTGAGTGGAATTTCGAAAATCTGAGAGAAACGGTTAATATCAAGGAGTAAAATGTGGTTCAATAAGATAAAAATAATTTTTGGTGAATAATAACTTTTTACTTTTATTTACCACGGTTAAAAGTAAATAGGGTAATTAAGGGTAAAAATGATATTCTTATTACCCTAACACGTGTCCTAATTCCATTGGATAAGTTTAATTCGAATAAAAACAACCTTAGGAATAAAATATTACCCTTTAGGTCCACTTGGATTATATTAGGACATTTATTATTATTTTATTTAAAGAAGAGTTAAAATAGTTAAAATCAAAGTTTAATAACTTAAACATTTTTAATATAGGGTTATACATAAGATAAACTTGACTATAAATATTCATTAGAAATATAAAATAATTTCCTACAAAATTTTATTTTATTTATACTTTTGAGACATTAAATAATTTAATTTATTTATGACATAATGATGATGCAGTAATTACTTTATTAATGAAATATTTACATAATTGATGTTTTAAATACCCAAATAAATGTAATTTGAGTCTTTTTATAAATTACACTAATTTTTTAGGTTAATATGACATGCTAGTACTGATTCAATTATCTTTGTTCAAACTAATAATGCTGTTATGATTTTCACAAAAATCAATTACCAAATAGTGTCAAAATTGACATAAAATAGTTTTTAAAACAAATATTATATTATTAATTGTTATTTTATTCCTAAAAATCTACGGTTCGGCCAAATGGATTAGATAACGTTATATATATTAATAATGAACCAATTGGGGTTCGTTTGGCTTGTTATAGTAATTTTATTAAATCTAAATGATAAGGATAAAATAGTAACCTAAACTTGTCTAAAATCTATTGGTTGAGAGGATTTCGACCCATCCCAACTTTATCTTAGAAATAAATCAATTTGGAGCTATTATAAACCGAATATGAATTTATTATAAAATAATATTTTAAGCTTTTCCTAAGGTTCCCCTCTCCTCCCTTATAAAAGCGCACCTCCTCCATCTCCTATTTACACAATTTTGAGCCTTCAATCTTGGACAACCCCTGCCCATTGCCCTTATCAACTTCCTTAGAAACATTATAGAGGTTCTGGTCTACTCAAAAGACCCACTCTAGTGCCTTAAGAGGAAGCTTAAAAGAGTTGTGTCGAAGAAGAGGTAATCTCTTCTACCAATTCTTTCAAGTTTATTTCTTCTTCAACATCTTTTTCTTTAGTTGTTTCATTGTAAAGTAATAAAATACGTATAAATAATATAATTATATGTTATTATAAATATTAAACAACACCATTTCACCTTCTACCCATCCTACGGAAAACAAAATCACCGTGTGTGCGTACGTACGTAATATCGTCTCCACGTCGTGGTGTAATCGATTTTTCCACCACCACCTTACTTGGATGGGTATAATGGTGTAAATAATAACTATATATAGTTATTATAACATCATAATGATTCTGAGATATTATATCATCCACTCCAATTCAATTCAATAATTATGGGAACGATATCATCGCTTGTGCGTACGTACAGATTACTGTTTCGACGACGCGATGAGATTCATTCTCCATGTTAACCATACAAGAATGATTATAAAGTATATATAATGAATAATAATGAAATATATGACATGATAAAGCTACTGGATTTATGTATATATATATATATTACATATACTTACTTTCATTCAAGTCAACAAGGAAAATAAAACAACGTTCATGCGTACGTACGGCCTACCGTCTCCATGAACGGTGTATTTCATTTCATTTATCTATCTATTATATATATATATATTGAATATATATGATATATAAATCATGATTTACATTCTCGAAGTAAGTAAATCGTGATATAAGTAATAATAATATCAAGAAAAACAATTCCAAACACGTATGATAAATAAAACGATTTTACCCAAAACGCAGCTTTAACATGGAATTTACAAAAAAACGGGTAATATAAAGTCATAAGTGAACCATATATGTTATCATAACAATGAATATGATTCTGTAATAAGTAAATGAAATTATTTAAATCATTATACAGGAGGTTCAGATACGTACGAAGCATATCAGACCTAAGGTAAGAGATAATTATTCCAATCTCATTCTTATCCGAGATTGTTTATTCGTAAGTATTTACTAGGGTTATATTTTTCATCCATGTCCATAAAATGTTTTTCATAAAGTGTTTAATATTATTCCATTTATGTTTAAAGTCATTTTTACCCTTATTTTACTTTTACTTTGTGTTATGGATGGAATCTTTCTTTTGTTTACCATACGTGGTACTTTTTGACTTTTCTCTTAAAAGTACGAGGATAATGTTTTTTTAACTTATACGGAATGAACATATTTTTACGGTTTCATAACACCTTATTTTTATGAAGCTTAATATACAAGATTTCATGAATATTTTCAACAAAATCCTTTTATTTAAAAATTTCATGGCATTTTGTAAAAAGAAAATGATTTTGAAGAAGAAAGGATATTTTCCTCAAGAATTCATTTCAAGTGTTTTATCAAAACCATTTTCCATATAAGATGGCATTATTTCATATGTGTATGTTTCAAGTATAATGTCTCTATGATTTATATGGTTTCACTTTTATTATGATGAAATGATATCCATTTTTGTATATGGATTATGTTATGATGGGATGATGTTTATGAAACCCATTTTATTCTTTGGGTTATGATGAATGATTTATGTTTATGTAGTGGCATATGTAAGAATGATTTCATTATGATATGGGTGGGACCTATATCTCCCTCCAATGCATTGGGTAAAGATTTATATCTCATGATATAGACATGGCTGGAATAGTAAGTTAATCCGGTTCAGTGTTACAGGATTGGAACAAGGAGTGAACTCGATTTAGAAAGGGACTTCGTCCACTAAGATGGTCTTGGCAGCAATGCCTTGGCTACTATGAAAATCATATCATGTTCTTAATGGTTTGATACAATTACATGTTTTATTACCATTCTATTTTATCATGATTTATGTTCTTTTATGATATATGCCTTGCATACTGCCATGTTTTATTTAATTTTTCAAGATTTTGAGGTTTAAACATTATGTTCATATTTTTAATTTCAAATTTATATGGTTTGTTTTATTTTCTCCATGCTTACCCTTACTGAGCATTTGAGCTCACCATTTTATATGTTTTCTTTTACCCATGATATAAATAATGGTTTTAGGTAAGAAAAAAAGGGGAAGATCTTTATGGGAGATGTTGAAGATATTTCACCATGATTAGAAGATTATGTTATGAGTTTCCAAAGACACTAAACTATTACGATCCTTGAGTGTTGTTTTTTTTGTTATGTATTAAGTATTCCGCAAAAGTAATTTAATGTCCATGTACACCAAGCCTTGGGTCTCTACAACCTCTCCTAAACCTCTCCCACACTTTTTGGTCTTGCTGGTCTCACCATGAACACCATTTCAAAGTTTCTTAAGGCGGTTCTCAAGGAGAGGAATTCAAGAGGTAAAATCCTCTTTTGTTCTTTTAATTTTTGTTCAATTTATTTTGTTATTATCATTTTTTACCTCCTATATACAAACATATATGATAAATATATTATATTATCTATGCATAAATTTTATTATCCACCATCAATTCTTCTCTCTTTCCCCTTTTCTTCTAAAAATGAAAACATTGTCCGAGAAGTGTCGATTCGCCACCTTCATGGACAAAGATTCATTCATTTTCTAATACCACCACCATGTCTTGTCATAAAACCGTTATCATGGTTAAAATAGACTATAATATGTATATTACAACTTTTTTAGTGTTATTGAACTAGTATATATACATAATTAAAATCAATAAAACAAAACTAGGTTGTGATGAGCGAAAAAAATGCCAAAATAATTCAAACGGTTATCATTAATGTTTTATCTAATAGATCATCAACATATATAAAAAATGATATATAAGAACATTAAATATAATTTAATTTCATTAATAACATATAATTTCAATTATAGATAACTATTCCCATTTCAAAATATATTTTTTACATGTATACAAGTGAACTAATCATGAAAACCAAGGAAATGACCACTTCTGAATGATAAAATTGTATCTCAAAACTCATCAAAAAGGCCATAAATGAACATAATAAAATTATAATAAATCAAATAAATATTTAATAGGTTATAAACTAATTTATTAATGAATCTAATTTCATTATTCATGATGTTAAGTACAACTGTGGAATTCTTTCGGACATAAGGTAAGGGGTTTCTCATCTCACTTTTATTTTCGTGAGATATGCCTTATTCACAATTATTTCTTGTGTTTGGTGTATGTGTACATCCCTTTCTGCATCATATCATTAATATATTTATTTTTATGGTATTAAATGTTTCATTTTATTATTAGTAATTTTTTGGGCATACAATTTGATTGATTACAAAGTGGTAAGAGATTCTCCCTAGACCTCCATTTTTCATTCGGGTTGCATTTTCTATCTCTTTAACCTAATATAATTCTTATTTTAGTTTTATATAATTATTCTAAATTATGTTTATATGTTCCAAACTCATATATCTAGATCTTTTCATATTTATTTTATGGGTAAATAAATGTTTTATAAGGCTTCCTTTTTAGTTCCTCCCGATAAGCAAGCCCGATTAAAGTGAGCTTTCCAATTTCTTACCCATTTTAAACTAAACTACATAATATTTTTTAAGACACCATTATTTTTATAAAATAACTCTTTATATCATAAAAACAATATTATCTATTTTATGGTTTTATATAAATAATTAATCCCTTTTTCTTTTTTAAAGACTCATTTATATTTTCCCTTAAATCGCACTAATATGGTTAATTTCTAAAGTTTCTAAAACAATATTTTTACATGTGTTCACTTCAGTTACCAAATTTTAGTATGAATATTCTTTTAATATTCCTAAAATATATTTTCATTCCCTTTTTGGGATATAAATTTTTACAATATAATTTTATTACAACTACAAATTATTTTCCAAATGAACTCTTCTTTCCAAAGTAAAAGGGTATTTCTCTGAGGAATTTCTCAGTGATTTTAAATTATTTTCATCTATTTGAACACCTATGTTGAATCTTGTTATTTATTGATATTTATCTATTATATTACCATCTAACATATTTTATTGGATGTTTTATGATTATTTTTATGGGGTATGTACTCTATTGATACCATTCATCATAATATTTTGGATGGTTTATGATTATGTTTATTGTTTGGGGAAAGTTATTAACATTTCATGTTCTAGTTTCATTATAAATGTATATGTTTATTATGTTTCACCTATTTCAAATGAGTAATTCATTGGAATTAGTAAGTGATGGTTGGGGTCAGCTCTAGTCCCTCGATGCATCAGTAGGTCTCATGAGACAATCTAGATTGGGTTTTTACCCATTTATGAATGGTATCGTGGATGAAGCCTTGATGGTATGTTTATTATGTTTGAAATTATAAATTACCTTATTATGATACAATTAATTTATAGTCCATGTTATTATTCAACTAGTATATTATCCATGGTTATGTTTATTTCTAATGTGATTATTTATGGTATTAGTTAACCATTTTTCATTCCTTCCATATTATGCTCAAGATTATGTTTTAATGGCACATGTTTTTAGTTATTCACCATTCCTTATTGTTTATGATAGCTCCCATTGTATTAATTACCCTTACCGAGCACATGATCTCACCCCTTTCTTATGTTTTACTTTTCCTAGGATTCCAATATGTATATTATTAATGATATATAGAGTTAGGGTAGGAGAAAAATGGTGTTTCTCAAAGTATTATCTATGTTTTATTTTATGTTTTAAATTATAATTTAACTTTCATGTATGTAATATGTATTCCAATACTAAAAAACTGATTTTTGCTTTGGGATTTGAGTCTTGAATCTATGCCAATGTAATATTGTGAGGCACTAGCTCTAGGCTACTGGGGTAGGCGTCTTTAAAATTGGTATCAGATAAATTTAGTAGAAATCTTGGAAACTATATTTAGAAAACACGGGTTATGGAATATAACCACAACATATACTTTGAGGATAAGCATATAAGAACATCCTAGAATTTTGGTAAGGTAGAGATTATGTGGGTATTATTAGAAATACATCCCTATTTGGATACTATAAGTGGATGTGGTCATGGAACAAATGTACCTAGGGGTAAACAGTCCAACAAGATGTGTTGGTCCTGACTCGGTGAAGTCTGGTACACAACAACTTTCATTAATATTCACCTATTTTGACACTCTATTGGGATATTTTTAAGATAATTCACATTTTATTTACCAAAAATTAGGATATATTTAAAATAAAATATGTCCCCAATGAAACCATGTTTATGATTATGGGATTAGCTATGCATAAATTTCCAATTTATGTTAAGTAATGTTCTAGTTAAAAATTAAGCATTATAATTTATAACCTAATTTAGAGCATTCCATTGTTTATAAATGGTTCCTAGTGGAAGTAATGGAAATTGTATCAACTGACATATTCTATGGAGGGATTTACCTCCTATGATAGATAATGATATTGGAGAAGTAGATGTGACTAGAGATGATTAACTTATAATTATACTGGCACAATTGACTCAGGTTATGAACAATAATCTTTCTCATATAGAGCATCTTGATCTATAATATGGAATAAAAATATAATACTGCTTCATGAGACAAAAACCTCTATAATTCAATGGGACTAGAAAACCATTTTTAGTAGAGAAATGGATAAGTTCCTTAGAGAAGATATTTCTCACTTTGGGAAGTAATGAGAGGGAGAAAGTTGTCATGGAAAATTTTCACCTATCAAGAGATGTTGATCAATGGTGATCATTGATTCAAAACATGAAGGATGATGAAGAAATATAAAACATGGAATGGAAGGATTTTAAGGAGCATTTCTTAGAAATTTTTTTCCGTCACGAACAACAAGAAGATATAGAGAGATAATTCTTGAATCTGAGGAAAAATCATGATGAGAATGTTGCAAAGTATAAATCCAACTTTAAAAGGTTAGAAAGGCATTATGAAGATTATGTATGTATTCCAAAGAGAAATATTGATCAATTGTTTGATGGGTTTAAACCATTCCTCTGAAGAGAACTAGTTTCCAAAACTTTTTCATCACATGAAGATATAGTTTCATATGCTATAAAGATAGAGAATGAATTCTATAGGTCTTATGAATTTAAAGGGAAGAGAGAAAAGAATAATGTTTTTGAACACTCTAGAAAAAGAAATAAGGAAAATTGAAAAAAGGTAAGAGTTTAATTTCCATCCTATAATAAATGTGGAAAGAAATATCATGGAATATGACTATTTGGGATGGGATTTTGTTACAAGTGTGAAGAAAAGGGCCACCAAGACTGTGATTGTAAGGGAAGTAAAGAAGATACCAATGTTTAATGTTATAATTGTAAAGATATGGGACATTATACAAATTATTTTCCTAAGCGTCAAGGAATAATTCCTCTAAAAATACCATGAGATCAAGGATAATCTTATGTGATCACAACATCTTTGGTTGAAGTTCCTAATGTTTTGGTGGTAGGTACATTAATCATCTCCTAAAATTTATCTGAATCTTCATTTGATTCTAGATCATCACATTCCTTTATATCTTCGTAGTTTACTTTAAAATTTATATATTTTCAATTCACCATAATAAGGGATTTTTTAGCAAAGACTCATAGTGGGAAACTTATTACAACAAAGATGTGTCGAGTAGTTCCTATTATGACACATAAATATTCTCTAATTTCTGATTTTTTTCATCACACCTATGGTTTATTTTCATATAATATTCATAATGGACAAGATTTCAAAATATAATGAAAATTTTTTTTACAAAGAGATTAAAATTATGATTTGTGATGAAGATATGGAATTTCTTATCTTTATATGGGAGACTTCATCATCTTATTCCTATCTAGACCCACTATCAGTAGCTCTACTGAATAAAATTCTTGGGGGAGAAGCAAAAAAATCATCCATGTGTGAGGAAATAAATCTTAAAATTTATAGTGTACCTATTTTATAAGAATACATTAATGTATTTCCAAAGGATTTACCTGGAAATCCTCTGTAGTGGGAAGTTGATATTTCTATTTATTTAATCTCTGATGCAAGGACAATATCAAATAATCCCAATAAAATGTCCATTTTTGAATTAGTGGAGTAGAAGAAACATCAAGAGAAGTTGAGTAATAAGGTATTTATTCACCCTAGTATTTATCAATGGGGAATACCACTTCTCTTTGTTAATAATAAATATGGATCTATGAGGTTGTGCATTGAATATAAAAAAATTAATGCTATTACAATAAAGAACTTGTATCATCAGCCTCATATTGATGATTTATTTGATCAAATTCACTGATCTCAACATTTTTTGATGATTAACCTTCGATCTGGATATCATCAATTGCATGTGAAGAAGGAATATATTCCAAAGAGATCATTTCGAACTAGGTATGTACATTTAAAATTTAAATTAATTCCATTTGAACTCACTAATGAACCCTTTTTTTATGGATCTCTTGAACAAAGTATTCAGGGAATATTTTGATGATTTTATGTAATATTTTTTGATTATATCTTTATATATTACAAAATCTATGAGGACCATGAGAACCACTTGTGGATTGTTCTAGATGAGGAGTTTTTCAAGTGTGAATTCTAGCTTCAAAGAATTTCTTTTCTTGGCTACATTTTCATTAAGGATGGAATCTCAGTTGATCCTACGAAGAAAAATGTAGTCCAGAAATGACGCAAACCAATAAACATAATTGAGGTACATAGTGTCACGACCCATCCTAGAGGGGCCCATATTGTGACTACCCTAATCCCACCTCAAATAGGTCAAAGGATGGTGACTAGCACTAAGTAGGTATATCCCACAAATTGGAAGCATTAGACTAAGTACCTATACACAAAAACACATCTCTAAGCCACAAATGATGAGATGTAAAAACACTATGTAAAAAATGCATAAAAACCTCTAAGATCCCACAACAGAGTATGATAGGAAGAACAATAATGTAAACAGGTCCAAAATAGTCCCATCGACAAGTGTTTGGTATCACAAGTCCAACCTGTAAGAAAAGAGGTATTGGGACTTCTATCTGAACTACAAAAACACAACTTGTCTATCTAGCCTCTCTAAGCACCGCTTAGCCCAAGTCCACCTAGGACTCCATCAAAGGGTCAATCCTCTCCACAAGACATGACATGTGTGGGAAAAGCTTGTGCAGGTGTGAGTACAACAATACTCAGTAGGAAATCCCAAAACCATAAAGGAAATTACAAAAAGAAAATACCATGAAGGAAATACCACAAAGGGAATATCAGTCAGCTCCACACAGGTATATGTAAGAAGCACATATACTAAGAAAATCTGGATATACTCATGAGAAACACCACTCCCTCGGGTGGTCTTATGAAAGTGTCAGCCATAGGATTTTATTCGAAGCATGCTCATTCTAGGTGATACCACTCCTTGAGCCATTTTATCATTGGAGACACTAAAAAATAGGTCTAGATCATTCAGGACCTTACCAAATGAGAGCATATCAGTCAAGGAATAGTATGATACCACAGATCAGGGGTCACTCCTAGTCACACTAGGGGACACCACTAACCCAATCTGGATCTATTTGCAATGTAAGGGATCACACCCAGTCACACCAGTGGATACCATAGACCCTACTGATGTGGCCCTCTAGGTGAAGGATTATCTCCCTACTCACAGAGGTTATGCGATTCCACATACACCACTAGGGGTGATAGAGGATCTCACTCCAGTCCCAGGGAGGGATGCTTGACTCTATTTGGGACTCGAACTCTATAGGGGATTATAATTCAATGATGTGGAAGTAATATCGTATTGAACCCTAGAGGAAAGGACCAAGGGAAATTATTTCACCCTATAATATTCCAAACAAAAAACTCACCAAAATATTCCAAAATGAATGTCTCATCTTTAGGGTCTGAACTTCGTAAACAGTTCATCAAACAGATGTACTATTTGAAAGTTATAGGGGTTTGAAGATTTAGAATCAAGGGGTGGTCACTAGGAAATGGACCGACCACAAGGTCGGTCCACTGACCATGGTAGTTGAACACTGTGGTTGATCCTCCCCACAGTCGACCGTGCGACTTCCCTATGGCCAACTGTGTGACCACCCCGGGTCGACCTGAGGTTCGACCCGGATCCGGCCTGGTCCGCTAGGTCCGACTTGACCCACTGCGTCCGACTCGGGCTACTGTTCTTGGGCTTGACCTGCTTCTCCTAGCCCGGATTGTCTCCTCCTGGCCCATCCCGTTCCGCTTGGGCTCATCCCATCTCCCCTATCCTAACACGATTGTCTGCAGGCCGGCCGACCCAACCTACAAGGTCACCTACCACATCCTACGTAGTTGTGTCCCTACCCCAACATCCTCACCCCCACGCCACACTGCCTCTACATCCCCAACTCTTCTCCGCCACATCCCGCATGGCCTTCACCTTCACCACTGTCGTCTTCCATGACCACCATTGTGGTTGTCACCTTTGGACACTGCACCACTGCATTTCCTCTCCAGACTTCCATGATGGACCCACACTAATGGTCCCTTCCCCAGACCACCGAGCCACCTCCAATTCCCAAATCACAAAATGGTTATAGATTTGGGATCCTAGGGTCCCGATCTATATATATCCGGCCTCTACTATCTTTTTTCCTCCAATTTGGAGTTTGATCACATTCGAAGACACCCGAAAAGTCGAACTGTGGCCACAAGGTTCCAACAGTGAAGAACACAATAAAAAGGGGAGAGAAAACAACAAGAAAAATTTGAGGAAAGAACCACATCCTTGTTCATGTCGGCCTCAATCCATTCTTGTTAGATGAGGAATGAATAATGAAGAACCAATTTAGAAATCTCCCTAAAATAAACCCTAAAATCATAACCACCCTCCAATGATCGATCCATGATTCAATATGTTCATGGATCTACCCGCATTCATCGTGAAAATCATGAATATGGAAAAATAACTAAGAAATAACTTCCCTACCTTGATTTGGATTAGTCAATGATGAATGATCATATCATTATCATCGTCGTCTCCAATATTCCTTCAAATCGGTTGCACGTTGATCATAAATCCATTATCCATCACCATTTTTATAGAGAGTTATTCTCTATGTCATGGAGGAATTCTAAGTTTATGGTGATAACCATGAATTCATAACAAAGGATTAATAAAAAAGAAATTTCAATGCGTAAAAATAACTATTTATTTAAATTATTTAATGATGATTACATGCTTTTCGACTTTTTCTACAGAATACCCGCACTGACCAAAGTTAAGTCATTCCTAGGGTAAATTTTTCATTATGAGATCAATGGTGCCCTAATATTTATGATCCAAGAATTTATTTAAGTTTTATTCAACTTTTTTTCAGGAAAATTGTTCGTGCGTGCTATTAAAAGTTTAATATTTTTCAAAAAATTGTTCCGGGAAAACCAGGCATCAGAATCACACGCCGTCTCAGTGCTTGGTCCTGACATTAATCCATATAATTTTGGAAAATAATATTTGTAAAAATATGAGATGTTACATTATCCCCGCCTTGGGGCTTTACGTCCCGGAAATCCAAAAAAAAGGCTAATCTAACTAATGAGCGTACTAAGCATGAATCTAAGCCTCCCACTCCCAATTTATCTCTTGAAGATTCCTATACTACCACCGGACATGCACTAAAGGAATCGACCACCCAAAAAATATCCTCTCTTGATGATCCTAGATCTCTATTGGGTACTTAGAAAAATTTTCTTTGTCCTTGATGTTCATCTCACCCTAGTAAATTATGTGTGATGGGTCATACACATACCACCTCATCTGCGACATGTGGAAGACATTGTGCACCCATTCCAAATGCGGTGGTAGATCCAAGTGGTACGCCACCTCACCAACTCTATGTAGTATTGAGAAAGGGTTGATGAACCTCATAGATATCTTTCCACCCTATAAAAATCTTTTCAATCTGCATCAAGGTGAGACCTGAAATAACACATGGTCTCCTTCCTTGAACTCCAAAGGCCTCCACTAAATATAAGTATAAGACTTATGTCATCTCTGTGCAGTCTCCATCTGCTCCTGGATGATCTACACCTACTCTTTGGTAGCTCACACCAACTTCGAGCCCATGCCTATTGACTCGACTGGGTCAGTTCAACAATGTGGTGACCTGCAGGGTCACCCGTACAAGGCCTCGAATGGTTACATACCAATGGTAGAGTGATAGGTGTTGTTGAATGAAAACTACACCAATGGTAGGTGATCTTCCAAACTACATCTAAATTCCAACAAGAAAGCTCGAAGCATGTCCTCCAGAACCTGAAAGGTCAGATCAGTCTGGCCGTCCGTCTGTGGGTGGAACATTGTGCTCAAGCATAACTGAGTCCCAAACATATCATGTAATCCCTTCCACAACTGGGATATAAAGTGAGAATCACAATATAAAACTATCATCTATGTGATTCCATGGATTCAGTTATCTCCTGCATGTATAGTCATCCCAAGATCTCTATTGAACTCTACTCTTAGATATCAATGAAATGAGACGACTTGGTGAGTCGGTTAACGATCACCCAGATGGCATCATGTCCCCTAGACGTAGGTGGTAAAACCATCATGAAGTCCATCGATTTACCATCCCACTTCCATTCCGTCACCTCAAGGGGTTGGGATAAACCTGGTGGAACTTGGTTATCATCCATTACTTGCTGAAAAGTGAGGAATCGAGAGATGAACTATGAAACTCCCTTCTTCATCCCTTACCACAAAAACTAACATTGGAGGTCCTAGTACATATTTTCCACACCATGATGTACCGCCAAAGGAGATGTGTGTAACTCCCTCAGAACCTCCTCTAGTAACTCCACTGGTACCACTGTGAACCCTCTAAAAATAAAAATGTTCTTCCCACCTTTAGAATATTCACCAGGAGCATGCCCTGTGGACAACTAATCATGTAGGGTCTCACAGTCGATATCCGCAAGTTGTGCCTCCCTGACTTGTTGTAAGAGTGCAAGGGTGACAACCCTCGACTAGAGGTAAGCTTACCCATCTCCATCCACAAAGGATATCTATAATAATTCCAAATGCTTTGACACCTCGTTCAGCAGCTGCAAGCTAAATATCCTACTGAGAGCATCTTCCACCACATTCCCTTTCCTAGAAGTATATAAATCCTCAAAGTCATAGTCTTAGAGGAACTCTATCCATCACCTTTATCTAAAGTTCAGATACTTTTGAGAGAAGATATACTTTATAATCTTGTGATTATAGTAGATGATAAACTACACACCCATCAGGTAGTGTCTCTATATCTTCAATGCGAAGACTACCATTGGTAGCTCAAAATCATGGGTCCCGTTGTTCTTCTCATGTGTCCACAACTAATTTGAAGAAAAAGAAATAACCACTTTCCCTACATTATTAAACAACCATGACTAGTCACTAATGAATCGTAAAACACCACTTACTCGACACCTTCCTCCTGTAACTTC
Organism: Viscum album; assembly: GCA_963277665.1. Taxonomy (NCBI): domain Eukaryota; kingdom Viridiplantae; phylum Streptophyta; class Magnoliopsida; order Santalales; family Viscaceae; genus Viscum; species Viscum album. The sequence continues at coordinate 74,624,430 of OY728140.1, forward strand.
AGTATGGGAGCACTCATCAACCTTTGCATCAGCTCGTAAAAGCATTGTTGGCACTTCTCTATCCATGTGAAAGGATTCCCATTTCATGTTAAAGCTATCAAGGGCTCCGCTACTCTGGAGAATTTGAGAAAAAAACCTCTTATATTACCCTACGAATCCAAGTAAACTTTGTACCTTAGTAACACTCTTGGGTGGATACCAAGAAATCACTGCCTCAAACATTGCTGGATCCAAAAAAACTCCATCCTATGAGATGATGTTTCCCAGAAAATGGACCTCTTGAAACCAGAACAAGAACTTTGAGAGCTTCCCATATAGTTGGTTCTCTCAGAGTTTTTCTAGGACCATCCTTGAGTTTATTTTGTGCTCTGCCGCATACACTGAGTACACTGGGGTTTAATTGATGAAGACCACCACAAATCGATCTAAGTAAGGCTGAAAGATCTTATTCACAAGTTCCATGAACACTGTTGGGGGGTTCATCATGCCAAAATAAATCACCAAGTACTCATAGTGATAGTAATGACACCTAAAGGTTGTCCCTAGTATATCCTTGTCTCGTACTCATAACTGGTGATAGCCTAATCTGAGGTCGATATTCGAGAACCATTACACCCCTTTAAGCTAATAAAATATGTCTTCAATACTCGGCAGTGGATAATTATTTTTCACAGTCTTCTGGTTCAAGAAATGATAATCTATTCATAACATCAAGATCATTTCTTCCTTCTTGGAAAACAAAATTGGGGCTACCTAGGGTGAGACATTGGGTCTCACAAATCCCTTCCTCTACAAGCCCTCCAACTACACCCTTAGCTCGCGAATCTCTATGGGAGTCATCTGATATGCAGTTATAGATATCAGTGTCTTTTGGAGGTGAAGATCAATATATAATTCCACATCCCTATGGGGAGGTAAGCCAATAAAATCTTCAGGAAATACATCCTCATACTCTTCCACCACTACATGAAACTGAGGACTCATATCATCCACTACATTGAGAGTGGGTCTTGCCAACTGATTTATAATTGGCCGCACCCTCCTATGTGTGAGTATATCCTGAACTCATGTGTTTCCTTTTTCACCAATAAATGAAAACATGCTTCCATCAATGTGGACACACTGCACCCTATGACTAAAACAGTCAATCTGATAATGAATTATGGATAACTAGTACATACCAATTGAATCGTAAGGCCTCGATACCACTACCAAGAAATCCCAACCAAAACTCTCACCTCTAAGAGTCGGGGAACATTATCAGCACTTGTGTGTGATTTTAAAATCTCCTCCAATAGGAGTCTCTATGTGTAAGGGTCGAGTCAACGGTTCAATTAGAATCCCCGAGTCCCGAACAAGGTTTTTGGAAAGAAAGGAATGACTAGCACATGTGCCTATCAAAACTACAGCTAAGGTGGAAAATAAAAATATCATACCTCAAATAATCCATGGGGTTTTAGGTTCATAATCACCTCTTTTTACATATGTCCTTATCCTTGTCCACCAACTCCTTGAGCCTGGTGTGGACCACCTAATGGTGGTGGTGGTAATAAGTCAAACCTCTAACCACCTCCTACTTCTTTGTCTAGTCTTCTTCCACGTTTGCCACCCTATAGACCAACCTTATCTTATCTCTTCCTCTACCTTGGTGGTACCTCAACTATCCCCCAATCAACTGTATGATGGGTCAGAAATTCTCGTGTGAGATGTCCCTAACTGCCGCATGTGTAACATTATCTATCCCTAGGTTGTCTTGAGTCACCCTGGGAGCCCTTCATTGTTGACCCCAAGTCCTGATATCATCCCCTAAAGTTCTTAACATGCTTGCATCCCTACTCTTTCCATCAAATTATATCTTATGAGGTCACAACAAACCAATGACCACTACTAGATCCCACTACCAGTGTCTGCTCCTCTAGAAAAATCTCCACTAGAAAGGCTCGCTCAAGAAACCCAACATAAGAAGGAATTCTATGGGATGCCTCCAATGCCCTAATTTCCCAGCGTAATCCATACTCTAAGGTATGATCCCTGAAGAACTGGTCTCACCCCATGTCCATGGATTAGCGCGAAAGATCAGTAAACCTCTATGAGTACTCCTCCATAGTCATGTTGTCCTACTACGAATATAGAAGCTCATGTTTGCACACTAATCACAACATGGACTGATATAACTCTTCTCTAAATAGATGCTCAAATTATGTCTAGGAGAGAGCTATCGTGAAGTGATACTATGTCACTAAGCTCCACCATCGCCCCACATATCTCTAAAGAAGGATCAGAACAAAGACTTCCATATAGTTGGTAGGTATCCTCACAAGGAAGAAAACATAGGTGACTATCTATAGCCAATCCTCATCCAACTGGGGGTCTATCTCACCACAAAACTTGGGAGGTCTCAACCTCTGAAACTCATGCAATGAAATTAGCCTATGTGTATTCTTAGTTGGTAGTGCTAGTAGTAACTTCTACTTGAGAAGTGGTAGTATATATAATAAACCACCCAGAGATTCCATCTCTCATACAAGTCCATGTACTGATGCCTTATCACTAGGTGGACCGTCCTCATTATCCTGTGGTGAAATCCTAGCTGGCTGTCTATGTAGAGAAATCCTAAAATAAAACAAGATGCACCATGTTCAATAGAGTATATCTAGATAGATGACTCAAGATGGAAATTGAAAACACAACCATTCTTACATGATGCGTGTACCATTATATTTCCCTAAAACCAGTGTTTTCATGTACTAAGTCCAAAAAGTAGGTTCCTAGAGTCCTGGTGTATGGATATGTTGGTCATCACACCAATACTATATTCCCTAGAATGAAAGATGAACTTGAAACACATAAAACTGTTTCCCCAAACCAACCTCACAGACTCCCGTTCGTAATGTAGAACCGACCACCGATGAAACCACTCTATTATGACCCATCCTAGAGGGGCCCATGTTGTGAATACCCTATGTCGGCCTCTAATAGTCCAGGGAATAGTGACTAGCACTATGTAGGAATATCCCACAAATAGGAGGCATTAGGCTAAGTACCTTTACTCGTGAAAACATCTCCAAAACACAAATGCTGAAATTTAAAAACAATAAGTAAATAATGCATGAAAACCACTAAGACCCACAAAAGAGTATGATAGGAAGTACAGTAAAGTAAAAAAGGTCCAAAAAATCCCATAAACAAGAGTCTAAAATCATAGTTTCAACCTGTAAGAAAAGAGGTATTGGGACTGCTTTCTGAACCACAAAAACACAACTCTTCTATGTGGCCTCACTAAGCATCTCCTAGTCATGGTCAACCTAGGACTCTGTCAAAGGTTTGATCTTCTTCACAAGACACAACATGTGTGGTCTAAGCTCGTGAAAGGGTGAGTACAATAATACTTAGTAGGATACCCCAAAACCACAAAGAATATTCCACAAAAGGAAATTCCACAAAGGAATACAATGAATGAAATACCAAAAATTAAATAACAGTCATCTCCACACAGGTATATATTAGCAACACATAAACCGAGAAACTCCAGATATACTCATGAGAAACACCATTCCATTGGTCATTCTTATCCAAGTGTTATCCATAGGATTCTAATTGATGTACGCTCATTATGGGAGATCTCACTTCTCGATCCATGATATCAACAGAGACACTCACGAAGAGGTATAAATCATTTGGTCCTTACCCAAATGAGAATGTATCGGTCAAGGATTATTATGATACTACAGATAGGGGATCACACCCAGTCACTCTAGGGGATAACACAAACCCAATCTGGATCAATTCTCAATGTAGGGGATCGCGCCCACCCACATCAGGGGATACCACAGACCCTACTAATGTGACCCTCTAGGTGGAGTATCAATTCCCTACTCACAAAGGTTAAACGATTCCATAGACTCTACTAAGGGTGATAAAGGATTAAAATCCAATCCCATGGAGGGATTCCTAACTCTATCTGGGACTAGACCTCTATAGGGGATTACAATCCAGTGATGTGGACATAATGTCATAATGAACCCTCAAGGAAAGGACCAATGGAAATGATATCACCCAATATTGGTCAGAACTAAAACCCACCACAATATTCGAAATGGATCGTCTCATCGTCAGGGTCCCAACACCGAAGATGGATCATCAAAAGGACATACCATTTGAAAGTTATCTAGGTTTGAAGATTCAGAAGCAAGGGGGTCACTGGGTCAAAGAACGACTACACGGTCAATCCACCACCATGGTCAATCCACCCCACAGTCGACCATACGACTACCCCATGGTTGACCGCACCGCGGATGCTCAAGATGCTAGGGTTTTTAACCACCATAATTGACTGTATGACCACCCCAGGTCGACTCGTTGTCTAACCCAGGTCTAACATGGATTCTCCCGGTCTACTGGGTCCGAGCCGACCCACTAGGTTTGACCTGGCCTACTCAACTTGGGCCAGGCCTGCTTCACCTAGCCCAACCCGCCTCACCTAGACCAGCCCATTTTTCTTTGGCCTGACCAGTCTCCCCAGGCCTGGCCTACTCATGTGATAACTTTCTAGGCTGACCTATGTGGTTGCCGGTCACATCCCATGTGGCGGCCACCACTTCCACATCCCATGGCTCCACCACGTCCCCATCCCTGCTACCTTCTCATCCTTTTCTCCACTTCACCACATCATGTGGCCTACTTCGCAACGTCCCACATGGCTCGTACTGTCACCAATGCGACAGTCACCCTTGGTCACCACACCACCTCACCGGACCGCCACGCCGCCTAACCAAACCGCTGCGATGGACCCGTGTTGGTGGTCACTTCTGTAGAACAACGAACCTCCTCTAATACCCACATCTTGAAATGGTCATAAATCTAGGTTCCTTGGGTCCTAGTCTACATAGATCTCGCCTCAACTATCGGTTTTCCTCCAATCATGGGATCTGATCGTGCTCAGAGCCACTCAACTTGTTGAACTATTGACACATGGTTCCAACAGAGAAGAACATAAAGAACATGAAGAACATAGGATTGAAAATCACAAGAACACCCTGAGGAATGAACCTTTTCATTTTCTATGTTATCCTCAATCCTTTCTCATTAGACAAGGAATGAATAACGAAGAACCAATTTAGAAAACTCTCCAAAATAAACACTGAAATCATAACCATCATGTAATGATCAAACCTTAGATCAATCTATTCATGGATTGACCCACTTTCATCATGAAAATCAAGAAAGGGGAAATATCACAAATAAATAACCGCCCTACCTTGATTTGAATCAGTCACTGACGAAGGATCGTTGGATCGTCATCATCGTTTGTGATATTCCTTTGAATTAGTTACATGTCTATCATGGATCCATGATCCATCTCTGTTTGTTGAGAGAGTTATTCTCCACATCTCAAACGATATTCAGGGTTCTGATGATAAACCTGGATTCCTAACAAAGGATTAATTAAAAGGAAATGTATTTGCATCAAAATAGAATTTTATTTAAATTATTTAATGATGATTACAACCTTTCTGAGTTTTTTTATAGAAGATCCATGCCGACCAAATTCAAGTCGTTCCTAGGGTAAAGTTATCATTTTGAGCTCAATAGTGCCCTCAAAGTTTTGATCTTGGACCCTTTTTAAGAGTTATTCCAATTTTTCAGGAAAACCATTTGATCATTCTATTAAATGTTTAATATTTTTCATAAAATTGTTCTGAGAAACCTGGGGCTGGGAATCACACATTGTCTTAGTGCCTGGTCTCAAAATCAATCCATATAATTTTAAAAAAAAATACATGAAAGAATACAATATGTTTCACATAGTTTCATTGGTTTAGAAAGCTATTATCGGTGTTTTTTTCAGAATTTTTCCCAATTAGATAACCCTTTAACTAAGATTACTCGTAAAGGGGTTAAGTTTGTTTGTAAAAAGGAATGTGTGGAATTTTTTAAAGAAATGAAGAGGATATTAGTAAATTATATGATCTTGACTCTACCATCGAGAAATGGTGGATTTTTTATTTACAATGATGCATCAAATAAAGGACTTGGTTATGTACTTATGCAGAATGATAAAGTTATTGCCTATGCATCAAGGTAGTTAAAAACTCGTGAATAGAACCATCTAACTCATGATATTGAGTTAGAAACTGTAATATTTTCTCTAAAGATATGGATACACTATCTCTACAGTGAAATATATGAGATATATACAGATCACAAGATGTACAAAGAACTCAATATGAGGAAAAGTTGATGGCTTAATATACTCAAGGATTATTATTGTTCAATACACTACCACCCAAGGAATAAGAATAAGATAGAAGATGCATTGATCATGAAGGATCATGAAATTCTGAAAAAAAAAGATTTACAAGGATCTTGTGTACATGGATCTAGCAAATATGGATAAGGGAATTATCAAGGAATTTGAAACATCGTTACTTTTTCAATTAGTTACCCATCTATATTTATTGTAAAGGATTAAAATTTATCAGTATGAGGAGGAGAATTTTCAAAGGAAAATTAAAGCTGTGAGAAGCTGTAAGACTTTGTGTATGAGGATGATATTATAAAATTTGGGAAGAGGATTTATGTTCCCTCTATACCTGAACTAAAAGGGACTTATTATATGATACTCATATCTCTAATTTATCTATACACATCGGTAACACTAAGATGTAAAAAAATTTAAGGAAAATTTCTGGTCGGATAACATGAAGCGGGAAATTGATGATTATGTATCAATATGTTTAGTCTATCAACAGGTAAAGGCTGAAAGAAAACATCTTAGAGGATTCATGCAACCTCTTACTATTCATACATGGAAATGGCATGAAATTGATATGGACTTTTTCACCATATTAAAAACTACTCTAAGAAAGAATTATAAATTATGTGTAATTATTGATCGACTTACCAAATATACACATTTTCTGCTATAAGGGACGATTTTCCAATGGAGTGCCTTGCATGAATCTGTATTAATGAAGTTGTAAGGCTTCATGGATCACCTCTTTCAATTGTTTCTGACTTAAATCTATGATTTAAATCAAAATTATGGAAAATTCTTCAGAAATATTTAGAAATTGATCTTTATTTGAGTACAACTTATCAACCTCAAACTAATAGAAACCTAAAAGGACCATTTAAACATTAGAAGACATGTTTATATCATTCTCACTTGACTTTCAAGGTATATGGGATCAATATTTACGTTTGGTAGAGTTTTTCTATAATAATAGTTTCCATTCAAGTATTCAAATGGCACCATATGAAGCATTGTATGGATGGATATGTCACACACCAACTTGTTGGGATGAAGTTGGTGAAAGGAAGCTTGCAGGCCTAGAACTTGTAGAGGAAAAAATATTAAAGGTAAAAACTATTCAAACACATATCAAATTAGCTCAAATTATTAAAAAGAGTTCTACCAATAATCGAAGGAATGATTTGGAATTTCAAGTGGGAGGTCATATTGTTTTATAAGTATCTTCATGTAAGGGTGTTATAAAATTTTGAATGAAAGGGAAACTAAGCCCTTGGTACATTGGACCTTTTGAAATCCTGGAGAGAATTAGATCTGTATCTTATCATTTGGAGATTCCACCTAGCCTTTCTAAAGTACAGAATGTGTTCCATATCTCATTGTTAAGGAAGTACATGTAAGACCCAATGCATGTCCTCACAAATGAAGTAATAGAATAAGAACCTGATTTATCTTACTTTGAAGAGCCATTCTTGATTCTGGACACTAGAGAGTATGTTTTGAGGAATCATATGACTCATCTGGTAAAGGTACTTTGAAAAAATCAAAACAAAAATCTAAGGCAATGTGGGAACAAGAGGAATTTATGGTGAAGAACTATCCAAATATTTTTATGAGGTGAAATCATGGAAATTTTGAGGATGAAATTTTTTGAAGGAGTGGAGAATGTAACACCTCAAGATTTTTTGGTATGTCTCTTTTAAAATTTAACATCTTATATGGTTTATGCTTCACACAAAACCAAGTTTAAAACTATAATATACTATTAAATATAACCATTGGAATAGTAATATAACCAATAGGAATAGTAATTTGACCAATAGAATTGTAATTTTACCTATGAAGGTATAAATAAAATGAGGGTAAATTATAAATGAAAATATGATATATTTATGTCATGGAATAAGTAAATAAATGTTTTTAAAATGATAAATTAGGTGTTGGTATTTTTTGTGAAACATAAATGTTTATTTACAATTTTATAATTAATATAATGATTTAAAAGAAAATTTATTTTCATAAAATAAAATAATAAAATAATATTTTGTTTTCTGATGATTATAAGATAGTTTTATGAGACCTTAATTAATTTTTCAAAGTGTCATAAAACAGTTATAATATTAAAATTGGCAATTTTCAAGTAAATGATGATTTCGTTTAAAAATAAAATTTGACACAATTATAAAATTATTTTCATAAAATAGAGTTTATTTTCAAATTTTACACATCAAAAAATGGTTAGTGTGATTTTTTGGTATTTTTCTAAAATAGTTGAATTTATTATGAATAGTGAAATATGATAATTACGATATATATACATTATAATTTAAATACACTATTTCATGAGTCATTTCAAATATAAGGACCATAATATAGAAATAATATTCTATCCTTTATTTAGTCATAGTGATAAAACTATTCATATTCTTGAGACAAAATAATAATCTAATAAATAAAATAATAAAAAAACACCCCTCTTCTCCACTATAAATACCACCTCTCACCACCCCCTCTCCTCAAACCTCTAAATCCTTGATGCCTGCCCAATTTATGAAAAAAACCTCTCCCAAAACCCCTCACACATTTTCGTCTTTCTGGTCTCACCCAAAATACCATTTCAATGTTCCTTAATAAGCTTTTCAAGGATGGGAATTCAAGAGGTAAAACCCTCTTTTGTTCTTTTAATTTTCTTTCAATTTCTTATTTTCCTTATCATTTACTTACCTCATATATCCAAAAATTCATGATAAATACCATATCTTATATATATTGGAATATTATTATCCATCATCAATTCTTTTCTCTTCCCCTATTTTTTCTAAAAATGAAAACATTATCCGTGAGGTATCGATTCACCACCTTCATGGACAATGATTCTTTCGTTTTATAATAAAGCCTTCAAATATGGTCATAAAACCATTTTTATTTTTAAATAGGATTATAATATGTATATTAAAACTTATTTAGTGTTATGGAACCAGTATAAGTACATAATATTAATTAATAAAACAAAACTAGTGTGTGATGATCGAAGAAATTCCAAAATAATTCAAACGGTTATCATTAACATTTTATCAAATGAAACATCCTCATATATAAAAAATGGTATATAAGACCATTATATATTATTTAATTTCATTAATAACATATAATTTCAATTATGGATAAATTTTATCATTTCACATGATCTTTTGTTGATGTATAAAAGTGAACTAATCATGAAAACCAAGGAAATGAACACTTATGAATGATGAAATTGAATCTTATAACTCATAAAAAAGTAAATAAATTAACATAATAAAATTATACTAAATAAAATATATTTTGAATTGGTTTTTAATTAAATTATTAGTGAATATAATTTCATTATCCAGGATGTGAATTACAAGTGCAAAACACTTTCGTGTATAAGGTAAGGGTTTTCTCATCACACCTTTATTTTCATGAGATATGCCTTATTCACCACTATTTCTTGTGTGTGGTGTATGTATACATCTCTTTGATTTATCATATCATAAATATATTTATTTTTATGGTATTAAATTTTTCATTTGATGATTATTAATTTTTGGGGAATACGATTCTATTGATTACAAAGTGGTAAGGGATTCTCCCCGAACCTCTATTTTTTGTTCGAGTTACATTTTCTCTCTCTTTACCCTAATATAATTCTTATTTATTTTTATATAATTCTTCTAAATTATGTGTATAATTTCCAAAATCAGGTATATAGATCATTTTATATTTATTTTATGGGGAAATAACTATTTTATAAGGATTCCATTTTAATTCCTCTCGATAAGTAAGCCCGATTAAAGTAAACTTCCCAATCTCCTTCCCATTTTAGAGTGCACTATATAAAATATTTTAAGCCACCAATATTTCTATAAAAATTATATTTTTATCTTGAAAAAATATCTTATATCTTTTTTGGTTTTATGTAAACAATTAATCCTTTATCTTATTTAAAGACTCATTTATATTTTCCCTTAAACTGCACTGAAGTGGCTCATTTCTAAAGTTTCTTAGACACTCTTTTTACATGTTTTAATTTTAGTTCCCAAATTTTAGTATGAATATTCATTTAATATTACTAAAATATATTTTAATTCCATTTTTGGGATATAAATTTTAACAATCTGATTTTGTGACAAATACAAATGATTTTCCAAAAGAACTCTTCTTTACAAAGTAAAAGGGTATTTCTCTCAAGAATTTATCAATGATTTTTGTGTATTTTCATCTATTTAAACAAATATGTTGAATATTATGATTTCTTTATATTTATATCATATGTTTCCATATAACATATTTTATTTAATGGTTTATGATTATTTTTAAAGGGGATGTATTATCTTGATACCATTCGTCATATTATTTTGAATGGTTTATGATTATATTTATTATTTGGGGAAAGTTATTTACATTTCATATTATAGTTTCAATATGAATGTATATGTTGATTATGCTTCACCACTTTTATATGAGGAATGAATTAGACTTATTAAGTGAAGGTCAAGGGCTGCTATATCCCCTCGATGCACCGGTAGGTCTCATGAGACAAATGAGATCGGGTTTTTACCCATTTATGAATCATGTCTTAGATGAAGCCTTGATGGTATGTTTATGATGTCTGAAATTATGAATTATCTAATTATTATACTAGTAATTTATATTCAATGTTATTATTCTACTAGTATAATATCCATGGTAAAGTTTCTTTCTAATGTGATTATTTGTGGATTTATTTAATTAGCTTTCATTCCTACCATATTATCCTCAAGATTATGTTTTAATGGAATGTGTTTTTAGTTATTATCCATGCCTTATTTTTTATGATAGATTAATTTGTATTTATTACCCTTAATGATAATATAATATCACCCCTTTCTTATGTTTTACTTTTTAAATGATACCAAGATGTATATTATGACAGATATGTAGGGTTAAGCTAGGAGAAAAATGGTGTTTTTCAAAGGATTATCTATGTTATACTATATGTTTTAAATTGTAATGTAAAGTTCAAGTATGTAATATGGCTTCCAAAACTACTAAATTGAATGGTCCTTTGGGATTCAAGTCTTTTATCTATTCTAATGTAATAAAGTGAGGCAGTGACTTCGGGCTACTAGGGTCGGGGTGTTTATAGGTTCATTTGTGTAAAATTATGGATGTTCTTGTAAAATGGGATTACAACACCAAAAATGGAATGGAATAGTATTAATGAACCTCTAGGAGTTTAAATGGTTCAATATATCATTTTTTTTCTAACATGAGGATAATTCCTTAGATAAAATGATAATGATAAATTCTTAGTTTATTTTGGTGGTTTTTCCGAACATCACATACTAGTTTTGTCTTATTTAGTATTATGTGTCTATATTAGTTCCAGAACATGAAAAATGATATAATATATTTATTAAAATATTATTTAACCAAAATAATAGTTTTATGACCATCCTTTAAGTGGAAAATGGAAAATTAAAAATTATGAGGATGGTAAACCAACATAATTTGGACAATAATTTCAATTCTTTGAATAAGATGAGGTAATAAAATGGGTGGATATAAGATATTACATTAGAAACATAAAATTAAATTATTTATAGAATTATTTAATTATTATTCCTTGATTGATGAAATATATTAGGAGAAATTAGAAGAATAAAAGAAATTAATAGTGGTGTTTTGAGAAAATTACCCCATGGATATAACCTCTTTGGAGGACCCCTTAAGGACCTTTGATTTGGTATTTTGATGATAATAGAAGCACTTATATGTGGGGAGATTCAATAGTAGAGGTTTAGAAAGATATTTGATGAGATTAAAGGCTTTTGGGTTGAAATGGGGTGGTGAGGGGTGGTATTTATACTTGAGCAGATGTGGGTTTAAGTGATTAAAATAATAATTATTTTATATTTAAAGCCAACCACATTGAGGTGAAATTAATTTAAATGAATTATATTTTTAATTATTGTTATGTAGGATGTTTAGTTTCAATAAATACCTTAAAAATCTATTAATTGTTTTATTTTTTAGGTAGTTTAAGCTTTTACCGTTTAACTTTAACCATTTTCATTATTTTACACATACTATGGTAAATTGTTTTTTACAACGGTAAATTTTTTATACCTAAAAATAAAATTAGACTTCCTAACTAATTTGGAAATTATGATTCCAAATATAGAATTAGTTTTACCAAATTCAATTCAAATAATTAGAAATATTATATTTAAAAATAACCCCACAGACACAATGGAAAAAAAGATTTTTTAAAGTGTAAAAGTTTCAAAATATGTTTATATCAAATTTCATGGTGAAATTGAATACAATGAATTAATTTGGTTTTATTGATGTATAATTAAACTAATTACACTTTAATAATTTATAAATTTAATCTAACTATATAAATAAATTAGAATAAAAAACAGTTTTCAATTAAAATTTAATATTTTTTACTATTCATCAAGAAATAAAACTTCCCCAAAATATACCATAAATTAAATTTAAGCTAATTTTTATATATAAATTTTAAAAATGAACTTTATTTTTTTCAAACGAAACTTCTAAAAGTTTCAAAATGTAATTTTCAAATAGGTGCTCCATTAAAAGGTGGAAAATTACCTTTTAGAAAAATATAACATTAATTTCTTAAAAATGGATTTATTCTAATATTAAGCCTATAAAACATATTTAATGAATTTAAAAGAATTAATAAATATAAAAAATATAAATTTCATTAATATATCTCAATTTTATTGATTAATTTAATTTATTAATTAAAAATTCCATTTTGGGCATAAAAATAGTTTTTTTATAACAATACTTCCTTTATATTCAATTGGATTTTATTTTCATTTATAATTAATTGGTAATAAATTAATTAATTTTATAAACACATGTAAACTATATTTTTATAATTTATTTAATCATATTCTCACCCGCCAATTTAACTAATAGTTTATAATAGTCATTTTGAAATAATAATATTTAATAGCATATCGTGGTTCGTTTAGGATTAGTGTTACATGAAACTTAAGCTATCAAATAAAATGAATTTATTTAATAAGATACATACCATAAAATCTTGGGGTGTTACAATTCTCAAATTATGTTTTACCACTATCGGAAGGGCAACTCGAGGATGAGTTGTTTTAAGAAGGGAAGATTGTAAGATTCCGAATTTTCTACAAGGTGTGGGTACTTTAATTTTTTGTTTAAATATTTCATTTGGTCTATATAAAAGTTACTAAGAGTTTAAGGAATGGTTTAAGAGAATATGAGGCTTTTTTGGAACCCAGATATATGGTTTTTAGAGAAATGGTATGTGGTGCACATTTGGAGAGCGATTAGAAGTAACTACGTGGATAAAATGTGTGGCCAATATATAGACAGAACAGTTTCAAAAACCATGTGAGGAAGGTCACATGGCTGTGTGGAAAATTGAAGATTTATTTTAGAGATGAAACAGACAGTTAGAACATGGTTTGTATAACTATGTGCCTAACCGTGTGACCCTGGATAGTTTTTGGACAGTGAGTGTGCGTGGTTTCATAACCATGCACTAGACCATGTGAGGGGTGTCTCCTCTTGGATTGAGGTGGCACACAATTAGCACATGGTCTATCCTACCATGTTTCCAAACTGTGTGCCTCATTAAAAACCCTAGAAATGACCATTTTTACTTTTGGTTTTAAAACCTTAAACCACCTTATCTTTTCTTCATTTCTTTATCAATGGCTTATGTTGGATCTCCTCTAGTCCCACTTCCATAAGATTTAAATCCTCTCCCTTGTCTAGACTCTGATCAGACCATCTTCTATCCTGTCAGTTAGTCAATAGAAGGTTCTTAAATATTTTACCTTCCCTTCTTGGTTATTCTATCCATATTTAGAGTTATTTCTATATAAGGTAATATGCCCTATTTTTCATGGGTTTTATCTGTTTCACCATTTTCTTCCATTATAGGTAAAACCAGAAGCTAATACTAGACGATGGTTCTTAAACCACCATAATGTAGGTTCTCTATAGCTTTCCATCAAGTCCCATCATTTATATTTTTCGTTGTTGTGCTGCATGTTGGTTTTACCCGCACCTTTCCCCTAAAATCAGTCTTCCTTAAATTATTTTCCTATTTTGGATCCAAAAAATCCTAATACACCCCTTATACCATTGGAGATTAGTGATCTCAAGTTGAGATACCCCTTAGGTGTGTCATGAATATTCTTATATTTCTATTTTTGTAATATTAACCAAAACACTTATCGGTGTGTTTGGTTCGACTTTCACAATAGATTCAATTAATTTAAATGAATAAATTGATAATTTATAAATGGGAAATAATGTTTCTCTTGGATCTCATTAATTTGTAATGACATAATTATGGTATGTCACCTCGTATAAACCTTTTTCATTTATAAATGAAAAGTAAATTAGATGATTAATATGATGTGAATAATCATACATGGTTATTATATAGATGAAGAATATTTAATGCAAGGTGAATATTATTACCATGGACCTTTTCTTCTTAAAGTATTGGATAGACTTAATTTATCCTTGAATTCATGATGGAATGACTTGAGCACTCAAAGGATGCCACCCAAATTCATTGAGCTGGTTTCCAAAGGAGATACCCACCTTGGAATTAAGTATTTTCCTTATTAGTATGTGAATGTCTTGACGTAGTACTTAGGATTCACATGATTAATATTTGAAAATTAAAATTCTTTGTATACACTCCTAGGATTTAGCTTGATTTCCCCAGATATGAGGTGACTTGGATTCTTCCCTTCGACCCCAGTCATTCTTATCCTGGGATTTACTGTGGACCTTCTCTATAGACTCAGTTAGACACTCTTCTAATGGAATTCCTTAGGTTTACCTCTTATATTACACTTATACCCTTATATCTAGGTTTCATGGATGTTTCCTGTGAGCTAGAATTCCATTATAAGGATAGGAAGCCTTGGTTTTACATTGGGTCTTACCATCATATTATCACTTCTTAGATGACTTTGTTAGACCTTGGATAAAAATTTATACCTGTTGTTTTTACCTAAACACCTTGATTATATCTATTAGGAACATGACATTTATAATACACCCATAAGATGTATCCATCTTAGGCTAAAGCATGTGTGGTCAGTTTGGCATCCCATGAAGAGTCCATTCCCAAAATGGTTATTATTTCATGCATTTCATTTTTACTACTTATACACATACCTACACATTATTACATTTATATACACCAAATGGACTTGTTATAGACATCGTTGGTGGTGGCCTATTGAGTATATATCACACCGTTTTTAGGCCTACAATTGGTACTCAGACAGAATTTGGATCCAGGTAGGGACAAGGGAAAGCACCCAATCATGGATGCAGTATTTTCTTATAGAATGGGAGCTTATAGCACATGAACGAGTTTTCACTCACAATTCTATTTGAGATAGTTTTGGATTTTTTGTTCATTTGATCTACATATATTGTATATGTACCAGTTTCTATGTATGACTATTTCTTTTTTGTAGCATCATCAAATTGACATACTTTATATACTGTACATGTTATTATTGCTCTGTATATTTATATTATTCGGATGTTTTATTTTTCTCTTTTCTAGTCATTGGTTTCTATAATTATTATTCTTCCAATGTTTCTTCAATTATTATTATTGTTGTGTTCCAATTTGACTAGAGAGTATAGTCTCCTCGTAGACACACCCTAGGCCCTTTCTACAAGTCAGTAGCCTCTGGAATACGAGGATGAGAGCTTGAGGCCATGAAGCTAACTAAATTTTGTTATTGATGAGTGAACCGGGTCTGGGATATCACACATTAAACTTTCTTTCCACCCATTTAATAACATGGACATTCCCCTTAAACCATTTATCTCTTTTACCTGTAATAATATCATAACCCAATTAACATGTCCAAATTAATCCAGATAGTTCTTTATACCATGTTAATATTTAAAACACAATAAAATATGGTTTAACCTCACAAACCCTATAATTCACCATTTGAAAGATCCTTTTACCATTTTCAAAGGAGTGTCACACCTCATGGGTGACTATAGTCCCGGTCTTATAATTATAAACGAATCCAAAATGGTCTATAAAGGGTCTCACATATAAAATTATGGATTGATTTACTTTCCTTAATCAAAATCACAATTGTGCAATGTGATAGTGCAACAGCACAACCACATACACAAGAACAACATCAAGAATATGGTAGAATAGCTTATAGAACACCCACCTAAGGGTCGTTGATAGCCACTCATCTAACCTCAACCCTTGATTCAAGCTAGAATAGTAAAAATCACCAAGTTAAAGAATCTTATAGAGATAGGGTTCATAATATTTGGAAAGAGAGGATATAACCCACAATGATTCTTCCAAAAAATAAAGGGAAATGGAGTCTTAGACTCACTTGGGGGTTTTATTCCCACTAAAATACTCTTCAATAAACGTAATATTAAAGTATAATCACCCTTGAGGAAGGAGTTATATCTTGGTTCAAAACTCATACCATTGGAGGAGAAACAAGGTGAAAATCGAGGAAGAAACCTTTAAGTCTAAGAGAGAAAAATGGTAAATTTACCACTTTTAATGAGATGCATGGTTTGACCACATGGTTTTATAAATTGTTCACCAATTGTGTAAACTCCTCTATCTAAGATAGGCATGGGTCAAATGGTTTTCTGGGGATCCTAAACGGTTTGGAAAACTGTGTAGAGGCCATGTGTTTGGATCTATCCAAACCCACACAGTTTCTAGGCCCCTCATGCATGATTTAAACACTATTCCTCCCCTTTTATAGGGCACTCATTTATGGTACATAGTTAGTACTAAAAATAACCCAATATTATTTCATGCATCGTATGGAAATTTTTTTCCTATTTCATGTCCCAAACCCACAGGAAACCCACAGGAAACCCCTGATACCTTCCCTACTTCCAGGAAGCATTACATTAACCATTTATAATTGAATTTAATAAAAATTGAAACACCAGCATACCTAATCAAGGGTCATTATCTTATATCTATTTCTCTAACTTCACCTATTTATAGGAGAAACATCTTTCCATGAAGCACACTATCTCATTTGTTATCCCTGACCACCAATATTGTCTATGGAGTTTATGATACATCTTTTTCAAACCATGATGTACCACCCATATAGAAGAATGAAACTCCCTTACCATCTCCTCGCATAATCCCATAGAAACCCATAATTTTCCATAGATAATAATAATATCATTTCTTCCAAGAGACCATATTAATTGTGTCTCTCCACTATATAATATTCTCTCAGAGATAAACCCTTTAGATCAGATAACTAATCTCTCTTCATCCAGTTCATAAACACATGTATAACAGATGATGAAGCCAGATATACTCATCCCTAAGACTCCTCAACATTTAGATACATGTCTTCCAAGAGTTCTATAAACCACCACTCATCACAAGACTCCAATATTGCCTCTATACATAACTTATGGATCCAAGAATTGGAAACAATGTTGTGATTTCCTAGAGTGTAATCCAACTAGAAGTTGCAAGACTATAGATACTCAACCCACCTCATTCGAAGGTTGAGATTTCATTGAGAAAAGATGTACTTGAGTCTCTTATGGTCCATGTACATCACAAACCTCTCACCCAAAATATAGTTTCTATAGAATCTTAGGGAATGTATCACCAAAACTAACCTCAAATTGTGAGTAGAGTAATTCCTATAATGCAATCTCAGTTGTCTAGATCCATAAGAAACCACTTGGTCCCCCTGTATCAGAACTTCTCTGATTCCAACTCTAGATGCTTCACAATACAATGTATACTCCTTCCCTGGATCAGGTAAAGTGAGGGTCAATGTTGAATTCATCATTTTGTTGTAGTGACTAGAAATCCATCTCACAAACATATGACTAAACAAACTTCATCCCTTTCTTGGTCATCCTAGACATAGGTGAAACCAAATGGGAGAAGTCCTAGATGAAATGCTGATAACAGCCTGCTAGACCTAGAAAACTCTGAATCTTGAAGAAATTCTTGGGCTACTTCTAAGATACCATGGCTACAACCTTCTCTGGATCCACTAACATTAAATATTCTATGATAAAATGAATTGATAATCTCACTTTATCAATAAAAAAATTGAATTTATATATCTTGACATAAAGTCGATGCTCTCTCAGTGTACCCAGGACGATGTTAAGATATTGAGAATAATTGTGTGTAGACTAGGATTACACTAAGATTTCATCGATGACAAATACCAAAAAATGATCCATAAATGAGTGAAATATCTATTTCATCATGTTTATGAAAACCTCCAGTGTGTTCTTTATATTGATCAACATCACCATGGACTCGTACATGACATATGTGTTTCTAAAATTAGTCTGGGGTATGTCAGATGGTCTCACCCTCAACTGATGATACCCTAACCTAAATTAGATCTTAGAAAATATCTAAGAACCTCTCAACCAATAAAAAATATCATCAATGCATAGAAGGGTATATTAGTTATTGAATTAAATCTAGTTCAGTCTCTGATAACACACACATAAATGAAAAGTTACATTAGAAATCTTAGTGAAAATCATGGGAGAACCTCACAGAGAAGTACTAGGTCATATGAATCACTTTACTTTCATATCTTCCAACTGAACTTTCAAATCATAAATCTCTTTTGGTGTCATTTTATAAGGTGAGATAGAAATTGGATCATCTTTTGACCCCAAATCGATAGAAAACTCGATCTCCTGCTATGGTGGTAAGATATAGAACTCTTCATGAAAGACACCCTGAAAATGGTCTAATACTAGAGAAAAAGTGTCCTACTATATTCCTCCATCATCCAGAATAAGACTTGATATCTGATCCTTGATAAAATACAATATTCACTAAATTGGTCTTCCACAACAAGATGGAATATCCCACTCACCCTAGAGATAATAGCTTCCCCCTTCTAGAGATAAAATGGAAAATATCCTATGATAAACATCCATATACATATCTATTCAATCCATATCCATAATCAAATCGAAGCCTGTCATTTATAGCATGAAAAACTCTCAAAGGAAATGGTATATTCCAATTTCAAGAGAACATTCCTTACAATATTTGATATCCTATGAACACACTTTAAATGGAATTTATATTTTCATAACCCCATATAAGTGATTCACAACAAAACCAAAATCTCTTGAAAATTGATAAGATAAAAAAATAATGTAATGCTCCTATATCAAACAAAACTCGGTCAAGGGTAGATGATACGAGAATCACACCTCTAATAGTACAAAGTCCTATATCCAGACTAGTTATAGTAGGTTTTATAGAATGCAGATGATTCATACCTCTGATTTAGGATCTAGTTTTACTCCCTTATGCGGCTCTGTCTAGCTGGTACTACTGCTCCAGTGCTAGGGAACCACATCCCCTACATCAGCCAGAACATCCGATGGAACTCTATTTACCAGTCTGTTGAGGGGTAGCTAAGTCCCTTACAGACTCTGGTGTCTATCCTGATCCCTACTACTAATTTCCTTCTACACACCCCTATAGAACCTATGTAAGTGGCCTAACCTTTTGCAAGCATGACACACCATAGTAGAGTAACGAAATTAAGAGAACCTGTGGACAAACTTTACACACTAAAAGAAATGAATCAGGTTATGGTCCCCTAATTGTTTTCCACTCCCCTAGCTACATTATCCACTACTACCCTGGTAGTAACTATCATAGTTCCACTTCCTACTTCTAGAAGAAGAACTCCTAGATCATCCTATTGGGACTTCCTAGACACCACTCGACACATCTCTTAGATTACCTTATATGATGAGATCCTGATTCATCATTTCTAAAATCTACTCAAGAGAAATACATTCACCTGTGACCTTATCTCATAGTGATGTCCATTATAGAAACACCTCACCTTGGCTACCTCATCAGCTACCAAGGATGGATCAAAACACTATAGGTCGGTGAAGTGACCAACATAGTCCATCAATGACATGACTCTCCATGTTAAGTTCATGAACTCGCAAGGCCTATCATCCCTCAACATCTCTAGATAGAAGTGGTTTAGAAACATCACCTTGAATTCCTTCTAGGATAGGTCCTCCAGATGACCATATTTCTCCATTCTCCTTTCTATCAATGGGTTTCTTAATGATCTTAAATATTTTTTGTATTGAATTGATCAAGAATTATTATTCTTGGGTACCTCCCTCCCTAGTTAATGTAGGTGGATGTTGTATCTGTAACTCTCTCATCAACTCATACATCAAAGATATAGTGATAAAAATATATCTATCCATAGATCACATGGAATTTAGGAATTTTTTGTAGATCTTCTCATCTATATGATTCTCTAGAGTTGTAGGAAGTTTTGGATTAGTTTTGTTAGGAGCATACTGATTACCACTCTCCAGATGCTCAATTCAAAGATGACGAGGAGATGTTTTCTTTACAAGGTTTAACAAACTTCTTAGAACATAAGATACACAATGAGACCAACCCAAAAAGGTGATAATAACAAAAGAGAACTAGTAACACATGGTCTCCCTATACTTGGCTTAATATGTGATAGTTCATAACATTAAAATTTCTTTCATTTATTTTTAAAGTGATTACATTTCACAATTTATGGGCATATATATCACATGTAGTAAATATACCCCTAGAATGAACAATTCATGTCAACATATATCTCTACATGCCTATAATTATGCATGTGCACTCATCTCATGCCATACCGAACCATTATTTAAATATCATTAAATGATAACATCACATAACACATGAATCACCCAAAGTGAAATAAAATAAAAAATATAACAAGAGAATAATATAAAAATTATTTCTATTCTTGGTCCTTGGTTTTTCCCCCACACATGGGTTAGCTGCTCCCATACACAAGATCATGACCAATCCCTGAAAAATACTAGTCTCCTATCTACCTTTCCCAAATAGTAATGCAATAGAGAAGAAACCTTCCTCTGATACCACTTTGTAACATCCTCATCTCAGTACTTCCTCTCATGACCAAGGCAGGTAGTTGCGTGACCTCAGACATGCCTCCCCGAATGACAGATGCTACTGACTATTAGTGAGGTCATAAGGAACATAGTGGGGAGACTATACCCTCTGATACATAGTTACAATAATAGCATAAATAATGTAAACAATCAAACATGAAACCAACACGGATAAAGCGAAAACTAAAAAATCCAAATAATAATAAATACTATGTAATTACATACAGAATGTAACTAAATGAAGTGATGAAATTAAAACAATTAAAATACAAACATACTTAATAAAAGACTCTAAATCCTGGGTTCTGAACCCCATGTTGGTCACATTACCAAACTGTAACCCATCCAGTAATTAGTCCATCAACATAGGGCATCTTCCCTTGTCCAAACCTACATCCATGAAATCTGATCAAGTACCAAGTGGTGGACCAAAAAATGTGTGAGTACAAATCTGCAGGATGACAACCATGATGTCTAAACAATCCAATCTAAATATATAGTTCATAAAACAATACAATAAACAAGGTTGTTAAATAATAAATCAATACATTTCATTAAAATAAACATGTCGAACCTCAAGCTCTGGGTTGACACCTGAGGTCATCCAACCCTACTCTAGAACAATTTTGGATATCTCTAAAAATATTTTGGGACCATATCAACTTAGCCATGACCCTCCAAGGGTATAGTCCACCAAACAATTTAGCACAACTAGGTAGAACCCTATAATCATTACAACATGACTAGTTATATCCCTATAAGAATTACATAATGACCGAGTAGAGACCTATAAGCATTACAACATTGTTGGGTAGATCCCTATAAGTATTAAAAAATAATCAGGTATAACCCTATAATTATTATAGCATAACCAGGAAGATCCCTATAAGAATTACAATATATAAAACATGTCACCACAAGCCTCATTGATTAAACACCATATTACCAAAAAGAAACCATTTATTCTCAACTGGTGGATTCTCTAACAATATGATAAATCACTGATATCACATTATTCAAAGATAAAAAATATCATAATTCACTCATTATTCCAAATTCACAAGATTAATCCAATATCAACAATTTTTATCCAATCAAGGGTTGTCCCACCTCATGGGTGTCCACAAGATCCAGTAATAATTCCAAGAGACACAATGGTTCCCTTGGGAGGTATGAGTATGTGGAAAACACTAGAAAATGAATTCTACAATTATTAATTATGTATCACACATGACATACGAGTGAGATCACACTTATTTCACATACTAGAATAATCAAAACAGACATTAGAGGGTTGTTTTTGACCACCCACCTAAAAAGAAGAATAAACCTAGAAAATTACTCACCTACAAGGTACAACCGGGTTCCTCCTTCCATCCCTTAAATGAATAAATATTTTCCTTCCAACACAAGACTTGATATTTAGATCATGTTGGGTCATACCAAACTAGGGTTTCCAAAATGAAAACGAAAAGATCAGGGAGGTGAAGGAGAATAAGATCTGAATTCTTTCCTTCAAACTCTCAATATGTAATTCCAAGATCCAACGAAACATACTTTTAGTTTGGATAGATGGTATCATAGGTCATTTTCGGAAGGCTGTAGTTGAAGGTAGGTTCACACCATCAGAACGAGGGAACTAGAGGTTTAAAAGGAGGCTGAGCATGAAAAATTCATGACGTGAATAGGAAATTCATGTTGTGAATGTCTTGGTTCACGTATACACTAAATAATACATAACCTTGGATTAAAAAATCCAGAAAAATGCCATTTCACACTAATAGAAAAATCCCCTATACGAATGGTTTGGAACAATTGGTATAGGTCTCCAAACCGTTAGTACAGCCTATACCAATTGTTTGGAGGACCGTTGGATGGTTTGGCATTGGAATAGGTCTATACCAATGGTTCTAGGAAAACCATTGGTATAGGTCATATGAAAAACCTATACCAATGGTTTCATAAAACTGTTGGTTTAGGTAATTCAAAAAAACCAGGCTTGGTTTTGATCCCAGCACCTCCCGTTCATAATCCAATGACCTAACCACAAAACTAACATGACTTTTGTGAACATAATTTCGTAAATATATATATTTATATTCATAATTATTTTAAATTTTTATTTATTTAATGTTATTTGAAAAAATATTCCATAAAAAATATGTGTAACTATACCAACGGTTCTCAAAACTGTTGGTATAGACCTATGCCAATGGTTTTGAGAACCATTGGTATAAGTTCTTTGATTATTTGAGCTATACCAAGGGTTTTGGGAAAACCATTGGCATTGGTTAGACCTATACCAATGGTTTGGCCAAAACCATTGGTATAGGTCCATTATAGTGACCCTATACCAATGTTTTTGGCCAAACCGTTGGTATAGGTCTAAATAAGTGACCTATACAAACGGGTTTGGCCAAACTATTGGTATATGTCCAAATTAGTGACCTATACCAACAGTTTTTCTTAAACTGTTGGTATAGGTCCTATTTCTATTAGTGTCGCATTGTGAAACATATTCACAACATGAGTTTATATTTTATGGGGTCTATTAAGGTGGTGAATGAAATTATTGGGGTCTGGCCAAAATAATTTACGATGTGAATGAGATTCTGGGGGTCTACTCATAACAATTCAAGTAGTGAATTAAGTTTTTTAGGGTCTACCCAAAATAATTCATGTCATGAATTAATTTCATGGTGTCTTCCCATAACCATTCAGGATGTGAATTAAGTTCATGTGGCATGCCCAAAACAATTCAAGTTGTGAATTAAGTTCATGTGATCTTCCTAGATCCATTCACAGCTTGTATGGGTTTCATGGGGGTCAGAATCCATTTCCCTTTTATTTTACAAAAACATTGTAACATTACCCATCAGGGTACAAGGATAGACAACCAGGGTTTAAATGAAAGAAAACCAAACTCTAGGAGGTTTAAACCAAAACATTAATGAAGTATGTACCTAAAAAATATGGGATCTTAAATGCCTTATTTGTAAAGATACACATAAATTGAGAGCAATGTAGATCTTATATTGATATAGAATCTTGTGATCTTGTCAATAAATTTTCTTATGATCCTTAATTTTATTGTGAGTGTGGAAATATTGAACTTGTCTTGGATTTCAGTGAGAAATCTAGTTGGGTGTCGCACGAGAGATTGGGAAAGGCTAAGTTTGTGACATAAAGATACCATAAAAAATATTCATTTTCTAAATATACATTCAAAATGAATCAAATAGTTTTAAACCATAAAAAATAACATATGAACAACCATCCATTTAATAAAATCAATAAAGAAATATATCAATGAGCATACCTAGCTCTAAACTCATATCCACCTCCCAGTGTAATCTTCAAAACCATTTTTTATAATATCCATCCTACCATCACCGATATCAACCATCATTGTCTCCTTGAGTTCCCATAACATTGATCATCAATGTTCCCAACCATTCAGGTCTCAAAGTCAATAAAACAAAACAAAGTTCTAATTTCCAAGAGTATGAACACAAGAAATTAAAGGTATTTTCATCACACAATTTCAATGGGAAACCAAGGACACAAAATAAATTAATTATGTTCTTTAATAAAAAATATGATATCTCTCATCACCAAACAATTATATTTAGAAAAAAACATTTTAATTCTCATCTTGAATCAAACTTTATTATGCATTCATTTTTATCATCAAGAAACCTATTGGAAATAGCTAATAATAGCTGATAAAACAACATAAACATGCCATAAGCATTATTTCCATGTTCTGACAGTTTCA
This sequence comes from Viscum album, assembly GCA_963277665.1. NCBI lineage: Eukaryota > Viridiplantae > Streptophyta > Magnoliopsida > Santalales > Viscaceae > Viscum > Viscum album. The sequence goes on from OY728140.1 coordinate 74,649,515, forward strand.
AGAAAGTTGGTAATTAATTATCATGATTATTTCAATATTCACTTAATATTACATATTTACATTTTTCATCTGTTTTAAGAAATTAAACCATTCTAAAAAACAACAAAAACAACCAAACAGATAACACACTATCTAATAAATATCAAGAGGCAACATAAATAATATCATAAATACTCTTATGATCACAAAATATCAATAATATATTTAATCCGCAAATCATGAAATATTAATTATATACAACATGAAATAATATCTTATTTTAATTCTCTAATTCCCAGATTTATAAAATATTTCTTATCATAGAGTAACAAATAATAATACTACATCATGATATATTAATCTCAGAGAAATGAAATCTACAACATGTGAATTATTTAATTCCAAATTATTCTAAAAATATTAACTTTAATCCAATGAATACGATTACTCCTCTTTTCTAAGATGATGATAAAATATTATTCATCATAAATAACTTGTGATTCCATCTTCACCCTCTTTTAAAAATTTCCATATTTTTAAATAATATTTCCCCATTTGATTTTTCTAGATTATTATTCGTATTAGAGTTAACTGCATCAATCCATCCAAAGAAACTAAATTATGATCAAATCACACCTTTCTTAAAATAAAATAGAAGAATCAAATCCCCTATCTGGAAAGAATTACAAGTCACATTGCACCAAGAAAAAATGAGGGGGTTGTATACTAGTTGGAAAATCATAAGAAGAACTCAAATAATTTCAAAAGGGTTAGTAAGACTATAAGAGTTAAGGTTATATTTTTGGGTTTTGAGAGAAAGTAAGAATAATCAAATAGAGAATAAAACTTTGTGTTTTTAGAACAAAACAATACATTTTTTAATATCTCCAAGAAACTATGCTATACTTTCTTCTTTTAATTGACATTAATTTTTGTTAAGATTTAATTCCATTTCCATGACTTATTTAAAGCCCCTAATATTAAAAAAGTTAAATATTTGATTTATCTTCATTGTATCTAACTTTAAAGCTCACAATTTAAGCTATATTTACCTTTTTCTTCCGTATTTTTTGTTCAAAAGTAATTTTACATCATTATCAAAATGATATGGAATGTTTGGCACAAACTGATGACCATCCATGAGGACCCATAATGCTAATTGATCTCATATATTGATCATATGAAGATTAAAATGGACCGTGAAAATTGAATACATGGATTGACCGCATGAAGCAAGCAATCGACTGCATGAACAAATGAGTGACCGTGTGGATTGACTACATGGATCAAACACATGAGGAAACAATCAACCGCACAACAAAATGATTAATAACATGAACAAACAAGAGACTTCATAAAGGATAAACTACATGAATAAATGATCAACCATGTGAAAAAATATTGATCATATGAATAAGAGATTGACCGAACAAACAAAAGAACTAACCATATGGAAAAAGAATCAACTACATGAACAAAATATAAACCACATGAATGAAAGATCGACCACATTAAAAAAATTATAATTTAATTAACGAAGACTCTGAACACCCTCTCAAAGCCTCCAAGTCTCAAGAAAATACAAATAAAGGGTTTTATAAATCTTATACCTTACAACGTTTTTCTCAAACAACTTGGTTTTTTTTCATCCAATAATAATCATTCCTTATTTTTTCACATCCATAGTAATCTCACTTGGTTGTTTATGGTATATGTAGATAAAAATTTGATTAAAATAAGTGAAACTTTAGTGGTTGGTAATCTAAATACTAATTTTCATACATATTTCCATTTAAGTATCTTAGTCCTCCTCCTTCTTTTTTGGGTATTCAGATTTATTCTCTTTCTAATGGTGATTTTCATCTTTTTCAGCTTAAATATATATTGGATCCACTTATTCTTGATGATATTCTTTAGTATAAATCTATTCCTACACCTATGATAGTGTTTTTGTAGGTTCTAGGTGCAACATAAGTGTAGAATGGGCATGTACCCAACTTTTCAAATTTCCATGATCGATGATTAATTCGGGATCAATATGATGATAAATTCCAGTATCCATATAGTAGAATCAATGATAAGAGACAAAGGATAGAAACTGAAAACAAGAAGAGAGGATTGACTTATTTTGTTTATAATTAATTTAATTAAATTAAAGAATTACCTCCAAGGTGATTCTTTCTTTGTTGATGCGTTCAAACATGGTTATGAGGTGAGGCTTTGATGTGATGTAGAATCCAAAGATAGGAATACCCTAGTGGTGATCCACATGTGCTCCATGTATATTCGGACGTTGTCGAAGGAGTCTTCGGGTGCTAGCGTAGAAGATCCTTGTGCTTGTGATGTCCACCTTTTATTTCCTTGAGAATATCTTCCAAAGCATTCTCCTAGATCTGGTGGAGGAGGATCTCTCTTATTATTGAGAGAATTCTTGGAGAGGAAATAATTCTCTAGGTTTGAGAGATTTTTTCCAAGGATGTTTTGCACATAACTATTGGTTAGCCGGTGGAATGACCCATTGGCTAATTTAGATAATAATAACATAACGGGGAATTTAATTCACTAGGTAATAAAAAATAATTAGAAAATTTGTCATTACTTAATTTATTATTCCACATGAAACCCCATGTCAAATAATAACAGAAATGATATTATTTACATGACATGTTATTAACTTGCATGTTATATTTAAATATTATTTAACCAAAAAATATTTAATATTATTTCTCACTGGACCCATAACTTAGTTTGCCAATCCCCCTCAATATTTATCGAGCCTTGAATAATGAATATTTATTTATTAAATAAATATAACTACATTATTTTCTAATAAATAAATATTCCGTCTGTAATCTATTCTCTTAAATAACTAGAGATGAAATAAATTTGATCAGGCATACTTGAATAATTATTAAACCAAAAACGATAATAATATTTATTCAACTTGTTAAATAAATAAATTATTTAACTGAGATACTGACTACACTTAGTGTGTGACCCTCTATGCCTCTTTCTTATTGGAATTAAGCGGGCTTGCCTAAAGTCCAAGAATACTGTCTAACAATGGTTCATGGAACCCAAGAGAAGTAATTTGATGTTACAACAACATTTCACCTCATACGAACACTTAGAATATAATATAATCCCTTTTTATGATATCTCTAATCAAGTGGGTTGCATGCAAGTGCCATCAACCAATGTGCTCGATTTCTCTTCTTTGACATCCCGGAATTGAACTTTCCAACAGAACACCATGGTCATGGATTTAGTTAGGCTATATCTATTCCATAAAAGGTCCTGAGACATCTACTTCCATAGAAGTGAAAAATAATTTCTTGCATTATTCATTAAGGCAGTATTACTCGTGACGCACCCAACATATCATACCTCGTCGTGAACATCTTTCATCATGGTTTTCGTCAATACATATAAGTGTGTAATTCATAATACCCATTAATAATAATCTTAAAGCCTAAGGACCAATACACATGTTCGCAGATAAGAACATCCAATGACACTTATGAATGTGGATTTCCTACTGGCGGGTTGTTTTCTCATAAGATCCTCCTAGATATTACCAAGGGCACACACCATGAGAAGTGGCCTCAATGTTTCTTGAGTCCCCACCCTTGATAGACTGTATCATTTGTGTCCCATCAAATGATATCATCTAGCCATAGAACATATATTAAGGAATAGTGTCATGGAACTTCTGAGTTCTCCTCATAGCAGGGATCTGCTATAACCTTTTAGTGAAATAGCTATTCTTATGACATTATCACATACTATTTCACACATAAGAACAATCATGATGTGATAAGGAGTTTATTAATATTCATCCAATGAATACAAGATTATCATAAAGTTAATATAAGTTGGTTTTAGGGCACGAACTCCAACAAACTCCCACTTTCACTAGAGAAAACTGATAACAACCTTCAGTCTTCTATCTCTCACATGATATTCATTCTTTTTCTGAGATAAACCTTTATTCAAGGGGTCCTCCATGTTCTATTTTATGGACACTCTTCTCACTAAAAATTCACCCCTTTTATATAAATCCCTCAAAAGGTTATACTTTTGGAGTATGTGATTATTTGGTTGATGTGACCTTGGCTCCTTTGCAAGATCCATAGTTGTAATATTATCACAATATAATATTTTGGTATCTTTACTGCTAGGTACCACATCAAACTCCTAGAAAATGTTCCAAATCTAGATGGATTCCTTTTCTGCATCTGAAGCCGATATATATTCAGATTCCACTGTAGAATTAGCAACAACTGGCTACTTTGAACTCTTTCATCTCATAGATCCTCTGTTGAGACAGAAAACATATCCTGATTGTGACGTTAGATCACTCTAATTTGTGTGAAAACCAGCATCATCATATGCTCTAATGACAAGCTCCTAGTCTCCTGCATACACTAGGAACATATACTTAGTTATTATTAGATACTTAAGGATAGTCTTTTCAGCAGTCTAATGTTATTCTATTGGATCTTCTTGATATCTTCCTACCATGATCAGTGTTTAGGCAACATCAAGTCTGATACAAAACATGGTATACATGATAGATCCTATCGCTGAAGCGTATGGAATCTTAATCATCCTATCTTTCTCATGTTGTGTCTAGGGACAAATTTACATGGAATGATGTATAATATGTGACAATAGAACAAATCCTCTCTTGTATTGGTCCATACTAAATATCTTTAGAAACTAGTCAATGTATGTACTTTGACTTAGTCCAAGTAACCTCTTGGATCTTTCACGAATGATTTTGATCCCTAGAATGTAGGTTGCTTATCCTAATTCCTTCATGGAGAAGCACTTGTTCAACTTGTCCTTGACTAACTACAAGATGGGTATGTCATTTAAAATAAGCAATATGTCATCAACATACACTACTAAGATAACAACCACATTCCCATTAAACCGCTTGTAAACACATGGATCACATTCATTCGTAATGAAACCAAATTCTCATATGGCTTTATCAAATCAAAATTTTCATGATCTGGATGCTTGAATTAATCCATAAATCGATCTCTATAACTTTCATACCTTTTTTTCATCACTTGGTGTCACAAAACCTTCTAGTTGTGTCATATAGACATCTTCATGAAGTTTCCTATTAAGAAATGTAGTTTTGAAATCCATCTGCCAAATCTCATTGTTATGGAAAGATGATATGGAATGTAGGATTATTATGGATTTAAACATGGAAAATGTTGAATAGGTTTCATCATAGTCAATTCCTTGACGCTTTTTAAAACCCTTATCCAATATCCTTACTTTATAGGTACTAACCTAACCTTCCATGTCTAGTTTCTTCTTGAATACCCACTTACACCCAACAAGATTTAGATCAGCTTACACATAGACCAGAACCCAATCTTGGTTGTCATAAATGGAATACATCTCATAATTCATATATTCTTTCCATCTTGTAGTTTCTAAGCACTCTATTTCTTCCTCGTAGGATATAGTTTCATCAATGTCCAACAATAATGAGTCAACATCCTTGATGACAAGGAAACCATATCTCTCTGGTTACCTTACCTCTCTTGTACCTCTACACAGTACTTGTGTTTCAAGAACTACCTCTTCCACAGGGACCTATGGAACCTGTTCCTATACCAACTCATATGTATCTTAAGCATCAACTTCAATGAATTCAATATTCCTCCCACTATCCTTTTTGAGGACGTGCTCCCTCTCAATAAAGATGGCATGTCTGGAAACAATCTATTTCTTGTCCTAGGGGTTGTATAGGTAGTATCCCTTTGTTTCCATTGGATTCCCTATGAAGATACACTTCATGCCCTAGGTTTCTATTTTATTTCCTTATAAAGACTTAATAAATGCCTCACATCCCCATACATGTGTATGCGAAAAAGTGGGGTTTTTTCCACTCCATATCTCAAAGGGAATCCCATTTTTCACCTTATTTAGTACTTGGTTTAATGTGTATGTTGTAGTTTTCATTGAATATCCCCAAATGTATAATGGAATATATGCATGAGTCATCATCGACCTTACCATTTACAATAATTCACAGTTCATCCTTTCACTAAAACCATTCCACTATGGTGTATAAGGTGGAGTGAGTTGAGATAGAATCCCAAACTCCTGTAAAAGTTCAATTAAATCTCGGTTAAGATATTCTCCACCTCAATCCGATCAAAGCTTCTTTATCTTTTTACCAAGATAATTCTCTACTTTATTATTGAACTCCTTGAATTTCTCAATGGACTCAGACTTATACCTCGTTAAGTAGACATAGAAATATCAACTCAAGTCATCAGTAAAAGTAATGAAGTAAGAATATTCACCTCTAGATTCTACTAAAAATGGTCCACACACATCAGTGTATAATAATCCTAGAAGCTCTATGGACCTTTCACCCTATCCACCAAATTGTGGTTTGGTCATTTTTCCTTGCAAACAAGCATGACATCTATCAAGTGGTTCTAGCTCGGAAGAGTCTAAATAACCATCTTGACAGAGATTTTTCAGTCACTTCTCATTTACATGACCAAGGCGGCGATGCCACAAATGGGTGTTGTATGAGTCATGTGAACTTGGTTAATTATCAATTTCATACACTTGGTTCTCATAATTTAATACATATAGACCGTTATTTAAATGTTACATACCATAACATATGTTTTCCTTATAAAAGTTACAAAATTTATTTCCGAACATTAAAATAAATCCATCTTTTTCTAAAATAGATACCGAAATTATGTTCTTGGTAACACTAGGTACATAATAATATCCATATAAAACCAAAATCATTCACATCGGAAATGTGAGGTGGTAGTCACCAATGGAAAGAGCATCCAACCTCACAACATTTGTAGCTCGTAGATCCACCTCTCCTCTGGAAAGTTTATGGAATCTACTGGGTTCCTATATCTGAATACATATGTGAGTCCCAAAATCTATATCTAATACCCAATGTGTAGAAATGGAAATATTTCACTTGATAATAAATGCACCTTTGGCTTCCCCTTACCCCAGGGTTCAGTTCCTCTTCCAGTGTCCTGACTTCCCACATGAAAAGCATACTGCCTCCTTTTCCTTACCCGGCCTCTGGATCTTCTTCTTCTTGGTCGGATGGTGCTTGGGATATTTAGACTATTTATAATTCTTATTCCTTTTTTCCTTGTAATTATTCTTCCTATTCACCATAAGGACTATGGATTTTTCACACCCCATGTCCTTATCAACTTGGTGAATCAGGGTAAGAATCTCTGATAGACTCTTCTCATTATTTCTCATATTATAATTCATAATAAAACTACAAAAGGTATTAAGAAGTGATGATAGCATGATATTTTTATGCAACTCATTTGGAAATTTAATCCCTAAGATATCTAGATTCTCAATGTATCCAATGAGCTTGACTACATATGGTCAAGCTAGCATAGACTCTCCAATCTTAGTAGTGAACAAAGCGTTGGGGATCTCATACCTCTCTTATCTTACCTTCTCATTATAGAGATCCCGAAGGTGAGACATCATGGTATAAGCATCCATTTCATTATATTGCTTCAAGAGATAATAGTTCATGGGTGACAGAATGAGGCAATTAATATCTATAGCATCATTCAAATGTTTCTCATACGTATAGAGTTCCTTATCACTCACCTCATTTCCAGGAACAACTGGTAAAGGCTCTTCTACCACATAATGTTTCCTCTCATGGATAAGGATAACCCGAAGGCACCTTTACTACTCTTGGAAATTAGTGTCGGTGAGAAGGTTTTCTTTCTCAAGTGTGGATCACAATGATATGTTTGATTTCATTTTGATTATTTTTTCTAAAAATTAAGATATATAGATTTTTAGTACTTTATCTTGATTAATATAGATTGATAAATTAATTAATATTATTAGTCTCCCACTATTTTGTTGAAACCCATTATCCCTCACCATTGTATTCGGAATATCCTATTTCTTGGACATTCTAACAGCAAGGATCCATATTTCCCTTTTCATTACCCTAACTAGGGTTGGTCAAGAAAATTGAAAGGTTTTATATAGGCATTAAAAATTCCAACTACATTAACTCACAACTCCTTGATCTGTTGAATGGACTCCCCAATCCTGAAATCATTAATTTTGGATTTTCTTAACCTTTACCTCTAAGTTACCCCAAGTCATGCTAGGGTAGTCAACCCTTGATGTAATCTATGTTATTTCAACCCAAAAACTCAAATTATAATTCCCCAGTAATTGAAAGAACCCCAAATAGGGTTGGTCAAGCACTTTCAAATATGGTTCGATTCTAACCGAAGTAATGGAATTCTATAATGACTTAATATTTAATTGAGGGATTTTATTATTTATGCTTAATTTTTAACTTATTATTGTTCGCATGATTATTAATATTAATTGGGATATAATTAAGTGATTAACCATGTATAGATAATATTTACACATAATCCATTTTATTTCAATTCCATCTTGTATTCTTTTTAGTTCATTAATTATGTGATCACGTCAAAAATCCATAATGAATAACCATACAATTGAAAAAAAATAAAAAAAGGGTATAATCATGAGATTTACTATTGGTTAGTTTATCTAGCAGTTGATAAACTGACCCTGACCTAGGGGAGAAATACCTTGAATCGTTTAAGTTTTTTTTTTACAACTTTCCACCTATCCACCTCTATATCTCCTTGGATTGTTTTTTCCTCAAATCCTAACTTGAACCGACTCCACTATCCTGGGAGCTCCATCCATTAAATATTCTTTTAACTCACATGCATGTGAGGGGTAAAAGGGGGTTTACATAAAAGAAACCATGGGCACACATTCCCTACATATTAATGAGGAGAAGGAACACATGCCAACAATTTTAATTTATTAAATAAATAAAAAAGGGATCCAATCACATAAAAAGGTATGGTCTATCACATGATCATCCACATACATGTAATGAATTTTGAATTTAATAAAACTAGAATTCAATTCTTTAATCATTATTATTAAGATAAATTATTCTCTAATTGATAAATCATTATCTTTAATTAATCAATCATTTTTATCTTAATCCTTTTATGAATTTCCTTGATATTCTCACCCATAACCTTGTACATAACTTGTAACCTGTAGGAAACCCAGTGAATACCCATCCATAACTACCCATCATGTATCTATAGTTGTATATACTTTATTCTTTGTGACATGTAGCATGCACGTAGAATTATAATTGTTATAAAACTCATATATGATGTGAAGATATTTGAACATTACGCAAATATTAATTTAACATTTATATATATATATATAAAACACCTATCAAAAGTTGTGTCCCATATTTACACCCACATGAAGTTACACGTATCCAGGGTTTACATAATATAATAATAAAATTTTAAATCTGTGTAATATGGAAACAATACACAACTTGTAGATCCGACTACATGGTGTGTACCCACCTCACCGTCTATCCGAAGTAAACACCTAGGAAAACAACGTGTGAGGTCTAATTTGGAAAAAATCAGAGTACATGGAATGTCCAATGGGCCACATGCCATATAGAATCCATGTTATATGGTCCCCAGTAGGGAGAGCCATGTATGGGATACACGACTTGACCCTAACCCAAAGGGACTACATGCCGTGTCTAGTGGGCCACATGGCGTATAGTCTAGCTGACCATGAAATAGTCTGTCCTAGTTAACATGCAGTGTAAGAATTAACTACACCGTGTGTCATTAATGCACAGGGCTTGAGTAATTTCCAAAGTATTCTGGGTGCATTGAACACAACTACACGGTGTGTAATCAAGATTACACGGTGTGTGTGGAAGATTACACAATGTGTAATTTCAAATACACTGTGTGTAGTGTTGTGTTACCTGGACAAAATAATTGGAATCTTTAGATGAGATCATTGATTTAATTTTAATCATAAAATTATTCATTTCTATTAAATTTTCAAGAATAGATAAGGGGGAACATATCTCAGAATTCAGATTACAAGAATGATTAAACATGAATTGAAAAACAAAATTATTAAAGCCTATATCATCAAAAAATTATTTAAATAATTATAAACAAAAATATGACTTCTCTGATACCACTTGTAGGTTTCGAGTGCAGCAGAAGTGCAGGATGGGCGTGTACCCAACTTTGATAATTCCCATGATAGATGATTAATCTGGGATCAATACAAAAAAAACGTTAGTATATATATAATTAAATCAAAGATAAAATACAATGGAGAGAACCTAAAACTGAGAATACAGGATCGACATATTATGTTTATAATCAATTTAATTAAATTAATGAATTACCTCCAAGGGGATTATTTCTCCGTTGATGTGTTTGACCACAGGTTCAAGGTGTGGCTTAGTTGCAATATATAATCCAAGGATAGGAATATTCCAGTGGTGATCCACAAGTGCTCCGTGTATCTCTAGACGTTGTCAAAGGAGTCTCTAGGTGCTAGCATGGAAGATCCTTATGCTTGTGATGTCCACCTTTGATCGCCTTGAGAATCACTTCCATAACATTATCCTAGATCTAGTGGAGGAGGATATTTCTCATTCTTGAGAGTGTTCTTGGAGAAGGAAGAGTTATCTAGGCTCGAGATATTTTCTCCAAGGATGTTGTGAAAACAAAAATTAGTTAGCTGGTGGAATAAACCCTTGGCTAATTTAGAGAATAATAACATAATGGGGAATTTAATTCACCAGGTAATAATAAATAATTAACACAGGTGTCGTTACTTAATTTATTATTCCATTTGAAACCCCATGTGAAATAATAATAGCAATACTATTATTTATATGATATGTTCTTAACTTTCAAATTATATTTTAATATTATTTAACCAAATAATATTTAATATTATTTCTCACAGGACCCATAACTTGGTCCGCCAATCCTCCTCAATATTTACTAGGCCTTGAATAATGACTATTTATTTATTAAATAAATATAACTGCATTATTAACTGATAAATAAATATTCTTTCCGCAATATATTATCTTTAATAACTATTAAAGAAATAAATGCGATCAGTCATTCTTGAATATTTATTAAACCACAATCAGGAATAATATTTATTAAACTTGTTAAATAAATAAATTATATAACTGAGATAGTGACTACACTTACTGTGTAACCCTCTAGGCCTCTTTTTTGTTGGCATTAGGCAGGCTTGCATAATGTCCAAGATTACTATCTAGAAATGTGTCAATTCACCCAAGAGAAAGAAGTTTATGTCACATGACATGTTGTAATGACCCAAAGCTTCATTAATGGAAATCCCTCTAGATCTAATTAAATGTCTATTTATGTAAAATGTTTATATAAAATGTCAACTTCTTTGGTTTTATGTTAAGAATTGTGACCGTTGCTTTTATAGTCCTTTAACAGTGATCACATGATTAGTATAAATATAGGTCTTTAATAAATCCAATTTACTTAGACAAAGGAAGCGATGGCCTCATCCAATTGAATTGCCCCATACGAAGCCCATTTGTAGGAGATCGTAAAAGAGGTGGCATCCTTGGGCTTCACTCCTGACCAAGGACAATCTGAGCTTCATCATGTCAAGCTCGAACAGGACCGTCTATGGGAAAAGTGGAAGTTGATAGAGATTACCACTCGAGCGATGTTATCCGAGCCACCCCAAGAGTCTGTCACCGTCGCACACCTTACCCTTAGGTCTTATGTGGTTGTTTTAAGGGGTTATGTAAAAAATAAATTGTACTATGTTCATGTACATTATTTTTGTATATAATAATGAATATAATCTCTAGTCATTATTGATACATTTTAAATAGTTTTTAAAGTACAAATAGTGTTTTTAGTTATTATTTAATTAACAATTCTATTTTTTAAGGGATTTTTGAATTAAATAATATTTTAATAAAATATTATTATTATTATTAAATTAATTTTATTAAATATAAATGATCTTATAATTTTATGAATGCAATTATAATTTTTATTAAAGTTTGAAAGTCATTTCTGTCAAAACCCGTGAATTTTTGATAAATGTCGGTTTTTATTTTAAAAGTGAAAATTAAAATATTTAGAAAATTATTTTGATAAAAAAAAATTTATTTCTGGAATCAGAATGTTGAAATTATCCAACGGTGAATTTTTCATAATTTTGTGAGACAGTCAAATTTTGGGTAAAAATTAAATACCGTTTAAATATATAATGTGTTTTATGACATCATAATGACCCAATAGTGATGTAATAAAATAATATAATCCTTATGTTCGACCAATATATTTTTTAACATTAAAATAATGTGATTTTGGGTTTGTTTGACTTACTTTTCAAAGCATTAATGGACCCCTCAAGACTTATTAAACAACTTGTCTTTTTAAATTAATTTCCATGAGAGTGTGACTCACCTCCACATAAGCAACCCTATTATTTTAAGAATTTCGGACTTTGTCCTTCTAAAATATTTTTTTCCTCTTCCCTTTTCCAAAAACCATGGGCAAAAACCATGGGATGGTTTGTGGTTTGGATTAATTTAATATAAGGGTTCCCAAACCTAAATAATAAAGAATTCTCTCACCTTTCCTATATAAACCCACATAATCTCCCACTTCCTCCTCACTAAAATCCATTGTAGTTCGTCAAACCTCTTCCATAATCTCTATATAATCCTCCCAAGGTTCCCCAAGCTCCCAAAAATCCTCTCACAAGCCTCTCTCTAGCCTTTGGAAGCACACTTCCAACTAAGGGTTTTTTCTTCCTTTCTTGTTTTTGTCCAATTTTCTTTAAGTTGTTTTGCCCTTTTAATTTCAATTATGAATGTTGGGGTATGGTTTCGCACCTCCCTCATAATTTCCTATCTATGTTTGAATGATGTGAGATCCCTTTATCTCTCATTAAATTCCTCCCATGTACACCCGTTACTATTCCGAAATTCCGAATAGAACTTCTCTCTCCTCTTTTACATTCAAGAAATAATTTTGTATCATGAATTTGAATTCCTTTACAATTTTTGGTACATGTATATATATGGCCTTATTACTTTCCATTACATGTAAATATGATGAGGAACCCCTTTCTCTCTCATCAACCATTTTTATGAATTCTTATGTCACGCCGTTACGCTGCTGAAATCGCACCGATTTTCTAAGACAATGCCATTGTGTAGTGAATACCATGCCCATTTCTCCATCAAGGGTATTCACCTTTATGCACATTTACTTATTGATTATAAAGTTTCATGTATTAATTTCACATTCCTTTATCGTGGAATAAATGATTATGTTTTATGAATACATGTTTTATGATCCATGTGGCACACTTATGCATGAAATGAAAGGTTTAAGAAGGGTGTACCCTTATAGCGCTCCAATGCATTGGGTAAAGTATAGTATCATGATACGTCATGTGAAATGAGTGTTGACTCATTCTAATTCAAGTGAAATGATGGTTTACTCATGCTTTATGTGTAATGAGGATTCAATCACGCTCCGTGTGCAATGATCCTTGGCTCATGCTAATTCCATGTTAAGTGTTGTTGCCACATTTCCATGTTATGATTATCATGCTTTATAATTCCTTTATGTTCATGTTTCTCTTGTGATCTATTGATATGCCTAATGTCTAACATGTATTGTACTCCTCATGTTATTCCATGTGTATTCCCTTACTGGGCTTTATAGATCACCTTTTTCTTATGCATGTCCTCAGGTTATCCCATGCAATGCTAAGTATGAGGGAATGTAGTGGTCATGTAAAGGAAGTTTTCAATAACGATGATGTATTTCATGTTTCAAGTTTTTATGTAATGATCCTAAGACCCAAATACACTAAACATCTCGATATTCTTTGTTTTATCAAGTGAAGTTTTATGTAATAAATCATGTTTAAGTTTGTATTAAAAAGAAGGGTTGTCATAGTTGGTATCAGAGGATAGGTTTAGTTATTTTTGGGATTAGGATTAGAAAACCCTAGTAAATCCTTAGATACAAGAATAAGTACAATAAAAACTTCCCTATGTTTTGGTGAGTATTGATTAAGTGGGTTATCAAGCAAATATATCCCTGTCTGGATACAAGCAGGTAGAGGCGGCTCTGGCACAGATGTATCCAAGGGGTAAAACCCAAAAACACTGCTTTGATCTAGACTGGAATGGGAACTGGTGCACGACAATGGGTCTTGTTGTACTCTTGGTTAGGACACTCCTGGGGGATATGAATTGGTAAATTCACAAGCTTAGTATGAACCCTTATTAAGGGAATTAAAAAAAATACCCCTAATAATATATGTTAGAAAGTAGATCATGAAAATCCTAGATTAAATCCTATAGACTCATGAGTTAAGGAAATAAAAGTTTATTTATAAGTCATAAACATTTGTCTTTGGATTACCCTTTATGTGTTACCCCTAAATTTCCTTTTATTCCATCCAATGGCCGGTAATAGGAGGAATCAGGCTAACAACTGTTGTAAAGATCAGTGTGATGACTGTACTAATGAGATGCCCAATAAAATGGGAGCAGGATTCACGAACTTTGTCACAATTATCTCTCAGATAAATCATGTTTTGAATAGAAACACGGGTCAAGAGGAACTTTCAACCCCCCCTAAGAAAGAACAAGTCACTATCGAGAGCTTAATGAGACAAAGGCCTCTTACTTTTAGTGGATCATCTGATCCCACGATCGATGAACAATGGATCAACTCCATTGAAAAGATCTTCTCCATCCTTCAATGTTATAAACAAGAGAAGGTTCTCCTAGCGGCTTATCGTATGGAGGGTAAAGCTGATCAATGGTGGACGTTGATAAAAAATACGAAGCCTGAGAAGGAGATCGAGGAATTGGAATGGAAGGATTTCCGGAAGATGTTTTTCGATAAATATTTTTCACGCACCCTCCGGCTTAAGATGGAAAGGGACTTCCTTTCCCTCAAGCAAAAAGATGAATAATCTGTTGGAGCGTATGAGGAAAACTTTACAAGGCTTTCACGATACGCTTCTGGCTTTGTCGTTACCCCCAAATTCAAGGTTGACCGCTTCTTTGGTGGGCTGAAGCATTGCCTGCGGAAAGCATTAGCGATCCGTGACTTCGACAGCTATGAGGAAATTTTCCGATGTTCCCTCAAGGTCGAAATGGAGATCGGAGAGTCACATGGGTATCATGGGGATAATAAGCGTAAGGTGGACTTCAATGCTGGTGGTCTGATGGATAAATCCCACGGTGCTAAGAAGATCCAGCACCCCACTTTCCAAAAGTGCGGAAAGATGCACCCTAGAAATTTCCTTAAGGGGATGAGGAAATTCTTCAGGTGTGGAAGAGAAGGGAACCTAGCTATTAACTGTTGGCAAGAAAAACCCGCGGCTGCGACAGAGGAGAGGAACGCTCCATTCGAACCTCAATGCTTTGTTCAATGCTACCAATGCAAAGAACCGGGTCATTTTGCAAATCAGTGCCCTAATCCAAGGGGTTTTAGAGGCAACCAACAACCTCCAAGGTTGTAAGGAAGATATTTTCCATCACTTCTGCCGAAGTGAACCCCGACAATGAAGTGGTGAAAAGTACGCTAGTTATTCATTCAAGAATAGAGAATGTACTTTTTGATTCAGGTTCTATGCGTTCTTTTATATCTCGAAAGTTTAGTAGAACAATCCCAACACCACCACAAATCTTGGAAGTGAAGATTTCGGTGAGTGCGGAAAATGGGGCAATCATTACATCCCATGAATATAAGTCATCCCCTGTTATAATCTGTGAATTGAATTTCTCGACGAACCTCATCGTACTCCCTCTGGTGGAATTTGATGCAATTCTTGGCATGGATTGGATTTCCTTATATTGAGCCAACATAAATTGTATGGAGAGGAAAATCACACTCCATATGGAGAATCGACCCTCGATTCTTTACAAGTGTAAGGAGGAAGATGAATCTCCTTTAGCTCCATCATCTCAAGCATGGATATTACTGCCTTATGAGCACGTGTATCTGGCTCAGATGATTGAGTCCAAGGAAGAAACCATCCTTGAATAAATGCCTATTGTGAGGGAATTCGTGGAAGTGTTTCCCGAGGAACTGTCTGGTCTTCCTCCTAGAAGAGATGTTGAATTCTCAATTGAACTTATACCCGGGGCTTTACCAATATCCAAGACTCCATATAGAAAGGCTGTTTTTGAAGAGCTGAAGAACCAACTACAGGAGAATCTGGATGAAGGGTTTATACGCCTAAGTGCTTCACCATGGGGTGCACCGGTCCTCTTCATCAAGGAGAAGGATGGGTCAATGCGGCTTTGCATCGATTATCGTGAACTTAACAAAATCACGATAAAGAAAAAGTATCCTCTCCCAAGAATTGATGACTTGTTCGATCAGCTGCGTTGAGCACAATACTTCTCCAAGGTGGACTTGCGGTTGGGATATTATCAAGTAAGGGTGAAGAAGGAAGATATCCCAAGACTACTTTTCACATAAGATACGGACACTATGAATTCATAGTAATGCCTTTCAGACTCACTAATGCTCTAGAAATCTTCATGGAATTAATGAATAGAGTATTTAGAGATTACCTAGACAAATTTGTTGTAGTCTTTATAGATGGTATTCTAATATACTCCAAAACCAAAGAGGATCATGAGGAGCATTTAAGAACTGTACTGGAGACTTTGTGCAAGGAGAAGCTCTATGAAAAGTACATAAATTGTGAGTTCTAGTTGAAGGAAGTCTCATTCTTGGGTCACATAATCACAAGAAATGGGATATCTGTGGATCCCTCCAAAACAGATGCAATTGAGGGATGTCCGAGGCCAACATCGGTAATGGATATCCGTAGCTTCTTGGGGTTAGCTGTGTATTATCAACGATTTGTGAGGAATTTCTCCCGATTGTCCAACCCTCTTACCAAGCTAACTTGGAAGGGAGTAAAGTTTTCTTGGAGTGATGAGTGCGAAGAAAGATTAAAGGAGTTGAAAAGGAGGCTTATCACTGTGCCCGTGCTCACTTTACCCACAAGTGGGGAAATTTTTGTGGTATTCAGTGATGCTTTGAAGAAGGGATTAGGTTTTGTGCTAATGCAGAATGATAAATTGATATCCTATGCCTCAAGGCAGTTGAAAATCCATGAGCAAAACTATCCAACACATGATCTGGAGTTGGCGGCTGTGATCTTTGCCTAGAAAATCTGGCAGAATTATCTCTATGGAGAGAAATGTGAGATATATACTGACCACAAGAGTCTTAAATATATATTCACACGGAAAGAGATTAATATGCGCCAGAGAAGATGGATAGATCTCATCAAGGATTATGACTGTTCAATCCATTACCACCCAAGGAAAGAAAACAAGGTGGCAGATGCCCTAAGTAGAAAGGACCCAGCGATTCTATCAATGATGAGAATTGAGAAGGATCCAATCTTCTTAGACTTGATGAAGATGAACATGGGAATCATAAAGAAGGGAACACCATAAATCCTTTCACAAATGATTGCTCAACTGTCTCTTTTGGAAAGGTTAAAGGATGCTCAAAAGGATGATGTAGGAATTCAAGAAAAAGTGGAAGCTATCGAAAAAGGGAAATCCTAGGTGTTTAATGTTAATGAAGAAGGAATTGTGCGGTTTGGGAAAAGATTATGTGTTCCATCAAGTCCGGAGCTGAAGAAGGAACTTTTGGATGATGCACATAGTTCAAATTTCTCTATTCACCCAGGGAGCACAAAGATGTATCAAGATCTCCAAGAAAACTTTTGGTGGGATAATATGAAGAAAGAGATCGTTGAATATACATCAAAGTGCCTGATGTGTCAGCAAGTGAAGGAAGAGAGGAAAATGTCTAAGGGGATGATGCAACCATTGCCCATACCAGAATGGAAATGGGAGAACATCACCATGGACTTTGTCACTGGACATCCAAGGACATCCAAGGGAAACAATAAAATCTGGGTTATTGTGGATCATCTTGCAAAGACTGCACACTTCATTTCTATTCAGGAGGATTTCTCATTGGATCAACTGGAATAGATATATATCAGGGAAGTGGTAAGGCTGCATGGAGTACCACTATCTATTTTTTCTGACCGAGATCCAAGATTCACCTCTAAGTTTTGGAAGAGTCTTCAACATTCTATAAATAGTGAACTGAACTTTAGTACGACCTATCATCCTCAAACTGATGGCCAATACGAGAAGACTATCCAAACACTTGAGGACATGTTTATAGCATGCTCAATGGACTTTAAAGGAGGATGGGATCAACATCTTTCTCTGGTTGAGTTCTCTTATAATAACAGTTTCCACTCGAGCATCCAAATGGCACCATATGAAGCCCTGTATGGGAAAAGGTGCAGAACACCAGCATGTTGGGACGAGGTTGGTGAACGTAACCTGCTTGGACCAGAAACGGTCGAGGAAATGGTGGAGAAGGTGAAAACCATTCAGCAACATATAAAGGCATCCCATAGTCGATAAAAGAGTTATGCAGATAACCGTTGATGATACCTTGAGTTTAAAGTTGGAGACAAGGTTTTTCTACACATATCTCTATGGAAGAAGTTCGTGAGGTTTGGAAAGAAAGGGAAGTTAAGTCCAAGGTACATCGGCCCCTTCGAGATTCTTCATCATGTCGGGGTTGTGGCCTATCGACTAGCACTTCCACCTACTATGGAAAAAGTACATGATGTCTTTCATATATCCCTCTTAAGGAAGAACATACCGGACCCTTCACATGTACTCTCTTCTGAGGTGGTACAATTGGAAGATGGTCTTTCTTATGAGGAGAAACCAGTAAAGATCTTAGATCGTAGAGAAAAAGTTCTACGAAATAAGACAATTCCCCTAGTCAATGTGTTGTGGAGAAACCTCAAGTTTGAAGAAGTGACTTGGGAATTGGAGGAAATGATGAAGCTGAGTTACCCACATCTATTTTAGTGTGGGAAAAGAAAAATTTCAAGGGAGAAATTTCTTAAGGGGGGAATATTGTAACGACCCAAAGTTTCATTAATAAAAATTCCTCTTGATCTAATTAAATGTCTCTTTATGTAAAATGTTTATATAAAATGTCAACTTCTTTAGTTTTATGTTAGGAATTTTGACTGTTGCTTTTATAGCCATTGAACAGTTATCACATAATTAGTATAAATATAGGGCTTTAATAAATCCAATTTACTCAGACAAAGGAAGCGATGGCCTCATCCAGTAGAATTGCCCCATACAAAGCTCATTTGTCGGAGCTCGTAAAAGAGGTGGCATCCTTGGGATTCGCTCTTGACCAAGCCCAAGCTGAGCTTCATCATTTCAATCTCGAACGGGACCGTCTACGGGAAAAGTGGAAGTTGATAGAGATTACCACTCGAGCGATGTTATTCGAGCCACCCCAAGAGTCTGTCACCATCGCACACATTACCCTTAGGTCTTATGCGGCTATTTTAAGGGGTTATGTAACAAATAAATAGTACTATGTTCATGTACATTATTTTTGTATATAATAATGAATATAATTTCTAGTCATTATTGATACATTGTAAATAGTTTTTAAAGTACAAATAGTGTTTTTAGTTATTATTTAATTAAGAATTATATTTTTAAGGAATTTTTGAATTAAATAATATTTTAATAAAATATTATTATTATTATTATTAAATTAATTTTTATTAAATATAAATTATCTTATAATTTTATGAATGCAATTATAATTTTTATTAAGGTTTGAAAGCCATTTCTGTCAAAACCCGTGAATTTTCGATAAATGTCAGTTTTTATTTTAAAAGTGAAAATTAACATATTTAGAAAATTATATAGATAAAATAAATGTTATTTCTGGAATCAGGATGTTGAAATTATCCAACGGTGAATTTTTCATAATTTTCTGAGACAGTCAAATTTTTGGGTAAAAATTAAATACCGTTTAAATATATAATGTGTTTTATGACATCATAATGACCCAATAGTGATGTAATAAAATACTATAATCCTTATCTTAGGCCAATATATGTTTTACCATTAAAATAATGTTATTTTGGGTTTGTTTGACTTACTTTTCAAATCATTAATGAACCCCTCAAGACTTATTAAACACCTTGTCTTTTTAAATTAATTTCCATGGGAGTGTGACTCACCTCCACATAATCAACCATATTATTTTAAGAAGTTAGGACTTTTTACTTATAAAATATTTTTTTCCTCTTCCCTTTTCCAAAAACCATGGGCAAAAACCATGGGATGGTTTGTGGTTTGGATTAATTTAATATAAGGGGTCCCAAACCTAAATAATAAAGAATTCCCTCACCTTTCCTATATAAACCCACCCAAGCTCCCACTTCCTCCTCACTCAAAGCCCTTGGAGTTCGTCCAACCTCTTCCCTACTCTCTCTATAATCCTCCCAAGGTGCCCCAATCTCCCAAGAATCCTCTCACAAGCCTCTCTCTAGCCTTCGGACGAACACTTCCAAGTAAGGGTTTTTTCTTCCTTTCTCGTTTTTGTCCAATTTTCTTTAAGTTTATTTTCCCTTTTATTTTCAATTATAAATGTTGGGGTATGGTTTAGAACCTCCCTCATAATTCCCTCTCTATGTTTTCATGATGGGAGACCCCTTTCTCTCTCATTAAATTCCTCCCATGTACACCTGTTACTATGCGGAAATTCCGAAAGAAACTTCTCTCTCTCCTCTTTTACATTCAAGAAATACTTTTGTATCATGAATCTAAATTCCATTAAAATTGTTGGCACATTTATCTATATGACCTCCTTACTTTCCATTACATATAATTATGATGAGTAACCCCTTTCTCTCTCATCAACCATTTTTTTGAATTCTTATGTCACGTCGTTACGCTGCTGAAATCGCACCGATTTTCTAAGCCAATGCCATTGTGTAGTGAATACCATGACCATTTCTCCATCAAGGGTATTCACCTTTATGTAGATTTACTTATTGATTATAAAGTTTCATGTATGAATTCCACATTCCATTATCGTGGAATAAATGATTATGTTTTATGAATCCATGTTTTATGATCCATGTAGCACACTTATGCATGAAATGAAAGGTTTAAGAAGGGTGCGCCCTTATAGCGCTCCAATGCATTGGGTAAAGTATAGTATCATGATACGTCATGTGAAATGAGTGTTGACTCATGATAATTCAAGTTCAAAGAGGTTTTAATCGTGCTTTATGTGCAATGAGGATTTACTCCTGCTCCGTGTACAATGAGCCTTGGCTCATGCTACTTCCATGTTAAGTGTTGTTGCCACATTTCCATGTTATGATTATCATGCTTTATAATGCCTTTATGTTCATGTTTCTCTTGTGATCTATTGATATGACTAATGTCTAAGATGTATTGTAATCCTCATGTTATTCCATGTGTATTCCCTTACTGAGCTTTATAGCTCACCATTTTCTTATGCATGTCCTCAGGTTATCCCATGCAATGCTAAGTACGAGGGAATTTAGTGGTCATGTAAAGGAAGTTTTCAATAAAGATGTTGTATTTCATGTTTCAAGTTTTTATGTAATGGTCCTAAGCCCCAAAGACACTAAATATAAGGCCCCAACCTTAAACATTACTTAACATTGAATTAAATTAATAATTCCCATTGAGGATCTTTTCAGGTTTAGAGTTTTAGAGAATTAGATCTTAACTATTACATCTCAAAAGATTACAAAGTAGACACTTCTAATAAGTTTCCATAAAATAAAAACTCTTAAAAAGAAACATGTCTAGTTCCATGTTTTATATAGCATTACTTTCCCTTGATCCCATCCTTCACACTATTCCACATTAAGTCCTGTGAAAAACATTTCAAAAAAACATGGGGTGAGCATAAAAAGCTCAGAAAGGGAAACACAAAGAATGAAAACTGTTAGTTTTTTCAAAAAGTAAATCATGTATACTTTATCAAGGTAATACTTTTAACCTTTATGAAGTAGTAAAAAACTCTTCACTGAATAAAAGATCAATACTTACCCTTTTGTAACCAAAAGATTACCATAAAACCCATAAAAAGAACACATAACATACAAAGGTAACTTGGGACATAAACATACTTAAATGGAATAACCATACGGTCAACTTCCACATATATCACTTAATGGAATAGCCATATGGCTGACTTTCATACCCAATGCATTGGATGTTATAACGTAACCACCCATCCTGGTATTCACGGCACCACCCGTCATATGGTTTATCACGTAACCACCCGTCAAATGTCTAAGCACCATTATAAAATCATTAGACGTAAAACAAATATAATGGAAAGAAAACATTTCCACACTTTGATCAAAATATATCAATTAAATATATTGAAATAAAAAATCCATTATAAAAACCATTTTCAATACCAAAATACATAAAAGAGTATATGGTATTTATTTCATTTTAAAAACATTACGACTTGTTGAGGAAACCAAAGACCAAAATAATACTCGTGGTGACGGAAAAGGTCGTTGTCACCGTGTACATTAAAAGAAACATTCCTTTTTGTCGTTTAGTAAAACGCTTCGTAGAAAAATATTCCTTTTGTAAAAAATTAAAAGTAAAAGGGGTTTATACACCATATAAAAGAAGGTTATGTATAAAACAGAATATGCCTCAATGAAAGGAGATTGAGACGAAGTCCATTACCTCGGGTCCGACTTGACTCGATCATTCTTTAACGTCTTGAATAATAAACTTTAGTTAATTTATACTTTCTTAAGAACCTTTTTCATGTTCATTATTCCTTTTATATCCCTTATTACCATTTTATGAACACTATGTAATTTTTTAAGTTAATAATGGTCGTTTTGTCGATCAATGGTACTTGAGTCAAAAGTAAACTCTTTATAATTACAAGTTGTTCATGGGGTAAAATATCCATTATATCCAGAATTATATTCAAGATTTAGATATAATATATTTCATATATATCCATTATATGCATGCATTTATAATATTACATAACATTTAGAGGTAAGAAATGAAATGCACCGTTCATGGAGACGGTAAGTCATACGTACGCATGAACGCTACTTCCATTTCTATTTCATATTTAATGAAATTAAAACATAATGATACATAATAGTATTATAATTCAATTATTGTATCATATATAATATCATTAAATATATCATTTATATGTACCACATATGGTATTAACGAATCAAATCACTTTGAGGGGGCGGTAGTCCGCACTTCCTAAAATGAAGATATCGCGTTTACCCATAATGGAAACCATAAAGGTATGACATAAAAGAAAAATACATAAGCTTAAGGAAAACATAAACATATTATATATCATATATAAATATAGTGACATCTTAATGGCCACCTTTGAAGGTGTTATATGAGTGTTGAACAATCATCATTTCGTGAGGCAGAAATTCGCCATCCACGGAAACAGTATGTTCTTTAACCATTAGATGTAGGTGTGTGTAAGTAGAGATCAAATACGTATTATAACAACATCCTAGTATATTTAGGATACTGGTGTTGTTACAAAAGAAATGAATAAAAAGAGTTTAGGGGGCTGGAGAAGAAAAATAAAACAAAAGAGCACAAGTGAATGTGTTACCTTAAAATCGGGTAACTCCCTTTGGTTTGAACCAAAAGGGTTTCTTGAAGAGATTCCTACCGAAGGTAAGGCTTCTAGGATGAGGAGAGGGATTTGGAGAGACAAAATGATCAGAGCTTGGCCGAACCAAATGCTTGAGAGGTGTGGGTAAGGAGGTAGAGGTGGGGGCCTTTTATAAGAGTAGAGGAGGGGCACTCTTGGAAAGTTAAGAAAAGATACTTTATTATAAAATGAGTTTCGGTTTTTAAAGGTCCCACCATTATATATTTCGAGGATAAGGTGATAAGGGTTCTAAATCCACCCATACAATAGGTTTTTAACAAGTCTAGGTCTTAGATTTTACATTATCGTCTCATTTTATTTAAATCGTTAAATAATGAGGTAACAACTGCATCATCATGGTGTCATAAATAATTTAATTTATTTAATGTCTAAAAATTATAAAAAAAATATCGTGATGTAGTAAATAGTTTTATATTTATAATGAATATTTATAGTCAAAATTATGACTTGTATAACCCCATTTAAAAATTGTTTTAGTAAAACAACTCATGTTTGTGTCATTTTTACTTTTACTTTAAATAAAAGGCATTAATGACATTATCTTACCCAAGTGGCTATATGGGGTCCCAAAAATAGACCCATGGGTTTTGTCGGTTGGCCATGACACATCCAATAAGGGTAGGACATGCTTCAATGTCATTTTATATTTTTAAAACATTATTTTTACCTTAAATTACACTAATTACCTCTAATCGCGATTAAAAACTTAAAAGTTACTATTCACCAAAAAAAATATTTTAATCCCATTGAACCACATTTTACTTCTTAATGAAAATCATTTATATTGGATTTTTGAAATTCAAATCACAGAAGTGGTAAAGTTCCATTTAAACGAAAAATCATTTTTTGTAACTACCACTTTGTGGTTTCACTATTCATCAAAAATTAAGGTTTTTTAGAAAAATATCAAAACTTCACCCTAAGCTATATTTGATATTCCGAATTCAAAAAATGATGTCTATTTTACAAAATTAAAAAAATATAAGTTGCATTAATTAATTTAATAATTAATTCCCGCTGTCAAAACAAATAGCATGTTTTTATGAAACAATATTTATCAAAAGATTGACACTAGTTTAAGTCCAATTTCAAAGTGAAATGAATTCCAATGACCACCATTGGATTAATTGGTAAAAATATATTCTAATTGAACTTTAAAAACAATTAAAAATATAATCTAATCATATAAATAAATTAGATTAGAAAGAAGTTTTGAATTAAAATATAACATTTTTCACTATTCATTGAAATATGGTCTTTATTGGAAAAATACCAAAAATTTACACAAAGTAAATTTTGATGTCCCAATTCCAAAGAAGAGTTTTATTTGGTCTAATAGAGTGTATAAGAGTGACAAAAAATATATTTAAATAGGGTTCTCCATCAAAAGGTGATAGTTTGACCTTTTAGTGAAAATTAGAGTATATATGCCTAAAATTGAATTCTTTTCTTATTTTTAGACTTTATCTTTTATTGGATAAATATAAAAACATTTAAAAAACATATATAATCATATTTTAGTTATTTATATTCATTCCTTCCAATACAACGGCTACGTGTTAACTACCATTTAAACTAATATTATTTTATTACTAGTGTGCAACGTAAGATTTCAAAGAAACTCTTTGTTGCGTATCGGGTACTCTATTGAACAAAGAAACCCCTTTAAAGTAAAATTAATATTTAATTCGTAAATATTAATAAATATGAAAATGTTTTATTCTTTATTTACCTGGGATGTTACATCCTTCCCCCCTTTTGGGAATTGCGTCCTTGCAATTTTATTCACTTATCAGAATAAGTGGGGGTATTTTTCCCTCATAGCATTTTCAGATTCCCATGTTGCCTCTTCAACCATATGGTTTTTCCGCAAAACCTTTACCTGGTGAATTACCTTATTTCGCAACACTTGCTCTCTTCGGTCAAGAATCTGGACCGGTTTTTCTTCATAAGAGAGATTCTCTTCCAACTGAACTACCTATGGGCTCAAAACATGAGATGGATCTGGCATATACTTTCTCAATATTGAAGCATGAAAAACATTGTGTACCTGAGATAAACTCGTAGGTAAAGCTACTCGGTAAGCAACAGATCCAACTCTCTCTAGAATTTCATATGGTCCAATGAACCTTGGACTCATCTTTCCTTTCTTACCAAATCGCATCACACTTTTCCATGGTGAAACTTTGAGAAAAACATGATCACCTACCTAGAAAGATAGATCCTTACTCCGGTTATCTGCATAACTCTTCTGCCTGCTCTGAGCTGTTCTCATGTGCTTCTGAATCAACTGAACTTTTTCTGCCATCTCTTCTACCAATTCTAGTCCCATCAGCTTCCTTTCACCCACTTCATCCCAAAAATCTGGAGTTCGACACTGTTTACCATATAATGCCTCAAACGGAGCCATCTGTATACTGGACTGAAAACTGTTATTATATGAAAATTCAACCAAAGAAAGATGTTGGTTCCAACTTCCCTGATAATCCATCGAACAAGCATGTAGCATATCCTCCAAAGTCTGAATTTTTCGTTCTGACTGCCCATCTGACTGAGGATGAAAATATGTACTAAAATTTAATTCAGTACCCAACGACTTCTGAAGGCCCTTCCAAAAGTTAGAAGTAAACCTGAGATCACGATTAGATACAAAGGAGAGAGGAAATACATGTAACCTGAATATCTCTTTAATATACAAATGGGAAAGTTGATCTAGGGAAAAAGTATCTCGTATAGGAAGGAAATGAGAAGATTTAGTTAATCGATCAACAATAACCCAGATTGCATTATTACCTCTAGATGTCTTCGGTAATCCAACAACAAAGTCCATGGATATATTTTCCCATTTCCACTCTGGCATTGGTAAAGGCTGAAGCATCCCTTTCGGTAACTTCCGCTCTACTTTAACCTGCTGACAAGTCAAACACTTCACAGTAAAATTAGCAATATCTCTTTTCATTCCATCCCACCAGTAATACTCCCACAGATCTCTGTACATCTTAGTACTGCCAGGATGAACTGAAAACGGGGAACTATGAGCCTCACATAACAACTCATTATTCAATTGTGAATCACTAGGCACACATAATCTCTTCCCAAATCTCAAAACACAGTCATTATCAATGTTAAATTCAGGAAACTTACCCTTCTGAACCAGCTCTACCTTTTTCTGCAACTCGCTGTCTTTATTATGCATTTGCTTAATTCTGTCTGATAGAGAAGATTTCACTGATACCTGAAACAAAAATAGAAGGACATCCTGCACCAACAAATTCTATGCCAAAGTTCATCAAATCAAAAACCAAAGGATCTCGTTCCAAACGTAGCATGGTTAATGAAGCATTACTTTTTCGACTCAAAGCATCAGCCACTTTATTTTCTTTTCCCGGATGGTAATGGATTGTAAAATCATAATCCTTGATTAATTCCAACCATCTCCTATGTCTCATGTTCAATTATTTGGGAGTGAATATATACTTTAAACTTTTGTGATCAGTATATATTTCACACATTACTCCATACAAATGATGCCTCCAAATTTTTAGAGCAAAAACAACAGTAGATAATTCCAAGTCATGTGTAGGGTAATTTACCTCATGAGTTTTCAACTGATGTGAAGCATATGCAATTACCTGATCATTCTGCATAAGGACACAGCCAAGTCCCTTCAACGAAGCATCACTATATATAACAAACTCACCATTCCTGGAAGTAAGTGCTAAAACTGGAGCATTCACCAATCTTCTTTTCCACTCCTGAAAACAATCATCACATTCTTTTGTCTAGATAAATTTAACACCCTTCTGAGTCAGCTTAGTCATTGGACTAGATAACCGTGAAAAATTTTCAACAAACCTTCTGCAGTAACCTTCCAAACCTATTAAACTATAGATATCGGTTACATTTGTGGGTCTTTTCCATTCTTCAACAACTTTTGTTTTAGCAGGATCAACAGTTATGCCATCTTTTGAAACAATGTGACCAAGGAAAGAAATTTGTTGTAACCAAAACTCACACTTGCTAAATTTTCCATATAGTTTATTTTCTTTTAAGGTTTGCAAGAAAACCCTTAAATGACTTTCATGCTCCTCTTTAATTTTAGAAAACACCAAAATATCATCGATGAAAACAACCAAAAACTTATCCAATAACTCATGGAAAATTATATTCATAAGGTCCATGAATACAGCAGGTGCATTGGTTAACCCAAAATTCATAACTACAAATTCATAATGTCCATGTCTAGTACGGAACGCAATCTTTGGAACGTCTGCTTCTTTTACTTTCAAATGATGGTACCCCAACCTCAAGTCAATCTTCGAAAAATACTGAGCTCCCTGGAGCTGATCAAACAAATCATCGATATGAGGCAAAGGATACTTGTTCTTAATAGTAATGTTATTTAAGGCTCTATAATCAATGAAAAGTCTCATTGAACCATCTTTCTTTTTAACAAACAATACAGGATCACCCCATGGTGATGTGCTAGGTCAAATGAAACCTTTATCTAATAACTCCTGCAATTGCTTCTTTAACTCTAAAAGTTCAACTTGAGCCATTCAGTAAGGGGGTTTTGAAATTGGCTTAGAATCAGGAACTAAGTCAATAGTAAATTCAACTTCTCGATCATGAATAATACCAGGAAACTCATCTGGAAGAACATCAAGATACTCATTTACCACTGGCACATCATTAATCTGAACAGTTCCCTTGTTTTCAACGATATGTGCAAGATAACATTCATTTCCATCTTTTAATAGTTTCTCAACTTCCTGATATGATATCAAAAACAAGGGTTCATTCTTGTACACAAAATGAAAATCCTTCTGAAACGAAACCATTTTAGCTCTGCAGTCAATCTTAGCATGATAAACAGAAAGCCAATCCATGCCCAAAATAACATCAAACTCCACTAGAGGCAAAACAATAAATTTTGCTGGTAGATTTTTTCCGCGCACAAGTATAAGAAGGTTCTTATAATTTCTTTTTGTCTCAACGTTCCCTCTGGGTGTTTTTACCATAAGTTCAGGATTCATATCTTGAGATGGAATTTCCAATTTACTAGAAAACTTCTCAGAAATGAAATAATGTGTAGACCCCGAATCAAACAACACATTGGCATAATCTGAACAAACAAACAGTGTACCTGATACTACTTCATTCGATGGCCCAACATCTGCTGAAGTAGTTGCAAATGATTTCACCACCCCTTTCTGCTTGTAGTCTGGCTGCTTTCCCCCAATTGAGTTCTTCATTAGACACTCATTTTAATAATGACCCATTTAATTACACTTACAACATCTTACCACTGGCTTTTCATTGCCTGCTTGTTCATCTTCCTTACAATTACGAGCAATATGACCAGACTTACCACACCGAAAGCACTTTACAAACTTTGATAAACATTCTCCAGGATGAATTGTACCACACTTCTCACAGGATGGATATTTGGTTTTCGTACCTCTTTGTTTCTTTGATGAATTCTTCCCCTTTGCCTGCCAACTTGACCTCTTATTCTGTTGCTTTTCAAAGATCACCTGATCATTGGAAAACTCCATTTCCACCTTCTCCGCACATCGAACAAGTTTTTCATAACTTTTGAACTCACGAGAAGCTAAAGCCCTTCGATACCTTGGCTTTAACCCTGAGTAAAAACGGTTGATTTTACTATTAAGATCTCGTATGAAGTTTGGATCATACCTTGCTAGTCGAGTGAACTTTTATTCATAAGCAGCCACTGAATCATCCTCTTGCCTCAATTCTAGGAATTGTTTTTCTATCCTAAGACGAACCACCTTAGAAAAATATTTCTCAAGAAACATACCTTTGAATTCGTCCCAGTGAAGATCATCAATCTCATCACTATCCCTGATATTTTTCATCATCGACCACCACTGATCTGCTTCACCTTCAAAATGGTAGATAGCAAGACTAACCTTTTGATGTTCTGAACACCCCATGACATCAAAAATCATCTCCAGTGCTTTAATCCACCCTTCAGATAGCATAGGGTCAGATGATCCTCTGAATGATGGGGGATGTTGCCTCATGAAATGTTCCACCACTGACATGTTCCCCTGTGGTTGATCTGGATGATCTCGTGCATGGATACCACCACCATTTATATCCTGATTAAACTGTTCTATCATTGAAACAAAATGTTCAATTCCAATTCCGACCATCTCAGGTTGTTGTTTTGGAAGGTTGTCTTCCTCCTGATATCGTCCCAACATAGCTTCCTTGTTTTCTTTGCGGAAAACCATTCTGAACACAAAAAAATCTTAGGCGAAGCAACATGGTAATCTTTAAATGCTATATCATTTCAGTCATACCATAAATTAATTTATAATTTAAAATTTTTCAAACTCCTAAAGTTGTCTAAACCGACCATTGATACCAACTATAAGGCCCCAACCTTAAACATTACTTAACATTTAATTAAATGAATAATTCCCATTGAGGATCTTTTCAGGTTTAGAGTTTTATAGAATTAGATCTTAACTATTACATCTCAAAAGATTACAAAGTAGACACTTCTACTAAGTTTCCATAAAATAAAAACTCTTAAAAAGAAACATGTCTAGTTCCATGTTTTATATAGCATGACTTTCCCTTGATCCCATCCTTGACACTATTCCACATTAAGTCCTGTGAAAAACATTTCAAAAAAACTTGGGGTGAGCATAAAAAGCTCAGTAAGGGAAACAGAAAGAATGAAAACTGTTAGTTTTTTCAAAACAACAAGTAAACCATGTATAATTTATCAAGGTAATACTTTTCACCTTTATGAAGTAGTAAAAAACTCTTCACTGAATAAAAGATCAATACTTACCCTTTTGTAACAAAAATATTACCATAAAACCCATACAAAGAACACATAACATATAAAGGTAACTTGGGACATAAACATACTTAAATGGAATAACCATAAGGTCGACTTCCACACATATCACTTAATGGAATAGCCATACGGCTGACTTCTATTACCAATGAATTGGAGGTTATAACGTAACCACCCATCCTGGTATTCACGACACCACCCTTCATATGGTTTATCACATAACCACCCGTCAAATGTCCAAGTACCATTATAAAATCATAAGACATAAAACAAATATAATGGAAAGAAAACATTTCCACAATTTGATCACAATATATCACTTAAAAATATTGAAATAACAAATCCATTATAAAAACCATTTTCAATACCAAAATACTTAAAGAGTATATGGTATTTATTTCATTTTAAAAACATTACGGCTTGTTGAGGAAGCCAAAGACCAAAATAATACTCGCGGCGGCGGAAAAGGTCGTTGTCACCGTGTACGTTAAAATAAACATTCCTTTTTGTCGTTTAGTAAAACGCTTTGTAGAAAAAGATTCCTTTTGTAAAAAATTAAAATTCAAAGGGTTTTATACACCGTATAAAAGAAATTTGTGTATAAAACAAAATATGCCTCAATGAAAGGAGATTGAGACGAAGTCCCTTACCTTGGGTCCGACTTGACTCGATCGTTCTTTAACATCCTAAATAATAAACTTGAGTTAATTTATACTTTCTTAAGAACCTTTTTCAAGTTCATTATTCCTTTTATATCACTTATTACCATGTTATTAACACTATGTAATTTTTTAAGTTAATAATGTTCGTTTTGTTGATCAATGGTACTTGAGTCAAAAGTAAACTCTTTATAATTACAAGTTGTTCATGGGGTAAAATATCCATTATATCCAGAATTATATTCAAGATGTAGATATCATATATGTCATATATATCCAGTATATAAATGAATTTATAATATTACATAACATTTAGAGGTAAGAAATGAAATGCACCGTTCATGGAGACGGTAAGCCGTACGTACGCTTGAACGCTACTTCCATTTCTATTTCATATTTAATGGAATTAAAACATAATGATAAATAATAGTATTATAATTCCAGTATTTTATCATATATAATATAATTAAATCTATCCTTTATATTTACCACATATGGTATTAACGAATCAAATCACTTTGAGGGGGCGGTAGTCCGCACATCCTAAAATGAAGATATCGCATTTACCCATAATAGAAACCATAAAGGTATGACATAAAATAAAAATACAGAAGATTAAAAAAAACATAAACATATTATATATCATATATAAATATAGTGACATCTTAATGGCTACCTTTTAAGGTGTTATATGAGTGTTGAACAATCATCATTCCGTGAGGCAGAAATTCGCCATCCACGGAAACTGTATGTTCTTTAACCATTAGATGTAGGTGTGTGTAAGTGTAGCATGAATACTTTTTATAACAACATACTAGTATATTGAGGATACTGGTTTTGTTACAAAATAAATGAATAAAAATAGTTTAGGGGGTTGGAGAAGAATAATAAAACAAAAGAGCACAAGTGAAGACGTTACCTTAAAATCGGGTAACTCCCTTTGGTTTGAACCAAAAGGGTTTCTTGAAGAGCTTCCTGCCTAAGGTAAGGCTTCTAGGATGAGTAAAAAGATGTGTAGAGACAAAATGATCAGATCTTGTCCGAACCAAAGGCTTGAGAGGTGTGGGTAAGGAGGTAGAGGTGGGGGCCTTTTATAAGAGGAGAGGAGGGGCACTCTTGGAAAGTTAAGAAAAGATACTTTATTATAAAATGATTTTCAGTTTTTAAAGGACCCACAATTATATATTTCAAGGATAAGGTGATAAGGGTTCTAAATCTACCCATCCAATAGGTTTTTGACAAGTGTAGGTCTTAGATTTTACATTATCGTCTCATTTTATTTAAATCGTTAAATAATGAGGTAATAGTTACATCATCATGGTGTCATAAATAATTTAATTTATTTAATATCTAAAAATTATAAAGATACTATCATGATGTATGAAATATTTTTATATTTCTAATTAATATTTTCTGTCAAAATTATGACTTGTATAACCCCATTTAAAAATTGTTTTAGTAAAACAACTCATGTTTGTGTCATTTTTACTTTTACTTTAAATAAAAGGCATTAATGTCATTATCTTACCCAAGTGGCTCCATGGGGTCCCAAAAATCGACCCATTAGTCGTCCATGACACATCCAATAAGGGTAGGACATGTGTCAAGGTCATTTCATATTTTTAAAACATTATTTTTACCTTAAATTACACTAATTACCTCTAATCGTGATTAAAAACTTAAAAGTTACTATTCACTAAAAAAAATATTTTAATCCCATTGAACCACATTTTACATATTAATGAAAAAAAAAATTATTGGATTTTTGAAATTCAAATCACAGAAGTGGTAAAGTTCCATTTAAACGAAAAATTAGTTTTTTTAACTACCACTTTGTGGTTTCACTATTCATCAAAAATTAAGGTTTTTCAGAAAAATACCAAAACTTCACCCTAAGCTATATTTGATATTCCAAATTCAAAGAATGATGTCTATTTTACAAAATTCAAAACATATAAGTTGCATTAATTAATTTAATAATTAATTCCCGCTGTCAAAACAAATAGTGTGTTTTTATGAAATAATATGTATCAAAATATTGACATTAGTTTAAGTCCAATTTCAAAGTGAAATAAATTCCAATGACCACCATTGGATTAATTGGTGAAAATATATTATAATTTCACTTTAAAACCAATTCAAAAGATAATATAATAATATAAATAAATTATATTAAAAAGTGG
This sequence comes from Viscum album, assembly GCA_963277665.1. Classification (NCBI taxonomy): domain Eukaryota; kingdom Viridiplantae; phylum Streptophyta; class Magnoliopsida; order Santalales; family Viscaceae; genus Viscum; species Viscum album. The sequence goes on from OY728140.1 coordinate 74,682,771, forward strand.
TTTTGAATTAAAATACAACATTTTTCACTATTCATTAAAAATGATCTTTATCGGAAAAATACCAAAAATTTACACAAAGTAAATTTTGATGTCCCGATTCCAAATAAGAGTTTTATTTGGTCCAATAGAATGTATAAGAGTGACCAAAACTATATTTAAATAGGGTTCTCCATTAAAGGGCGATAGTTCGACCTTTTAGTGAAAATTAGATTATATATGCCTAAAATTGAATTCTTTTCTTATTTTAAGCCTTTATCTTTTATTGGATAAATATAAAAACATTTAAAAAACATATATAATCATATTTTAGTTATTTATATTCATTCCCGCCAATACAACGACTATGTGTTAACTACCATTTAAAATAATATTATTTTATTACTAGTGTGCAACGTAAGATTTCAAAGAAACTCTTTGTTGTGTATCGGGTATGCTATCGAACATAACAACCCCTTTAAAGTAAAATTAATATTTAATTCATAAATATTAATAAATATGAAAATGTTTTATTCTTTATTTACCTGGGATGTTACACTAAACCTCTCGATCTTCTTTGTTGTATCAAGTGAAGTTTTATGTAATAAATGATGTTTAAGTTTGTATTAAAAAGTGGGGTTGTCATACATGTCACCTCATACGAATGCTTACCATGTAATATAATCCATTTGTCTCGATATCTCCAATCAAGAAGGATTCATGCAAGTACCATCAACCCATGTGATCATTTTATCATTCTTTGAATTCTTGGAATTGAACCTACCTAGAGAACACCATAGACATGGATTTAGATATGCAATATCATTTCCATCAAAGGGCCTGAGATATTTACTTCTGTATAAGTGACAAATCCTTTCTCACATTATTAATTAATGTTGTATTACTCGTGACTCACCCAACATATCCTACATCACTACGAACATCTATGATCATGGTTTTTGTCAATACATATATGTGAGTGAGTTATAATACCCATTAATAATAATCTTAATGTCTAAGGACCAATACACACATCCACAAATAGGAACATCCAATGACACTTATAAATATGGATTTCCTACTGGATGTTCTTGTTCTCATAATATCCTCTTAGATATTAACAAGAGATCACACCATGAGAAGGTGCCTCAAAGTTTCATGAGCCCCCACCCTTGATAGCCTGTATCATTTGTGTCCCTTAAAATGATATCATCCGGCCATAGAACATATATTCAATAATAGTGTCATGGAACTTCTGGGTTCTCATCATATCAAGGATCCACTATGAAATTTTAGTGTGAAAACTATTCTTAGGACATTATCACATACTATGTCACGCAGAAGAAAAATCATGATGTGATAATGAGTTTATTAATATTCGTCCAATGAATACAGGTTTATCATAAAGTACAAAGATGTTGGTTTCTAGGGAACCAACTCCAAAAGTTTGTTTATTTACATCTAATTATTTTCCATTTTCAGATCTAAGTGTTTATTAGTCCACTATTAGTTCTTTATAATATATTACAATTACCAAAATTAATATTCATTATTATATTAATCATATTTTTTAATTTATACAATGACCCACTAGAAATCATTGTATAATAATTAAAATTGTATTGCAATATCTAAATGTTACTATGAATTATTGTTTGTTTTATGTTTTTTATTTGGAAATGTGTGTGTATTATTGTGTCCAGAATAACAATGTTCTTGGAGAGACACCACATATTCAAAAGTGATAGTAGAATCAATATTGACTTTAATATTGATGCTCAAGATACACATGAGTTATAACGGGAAAATTATAAAATACCATTTGCAAGAGGTTGTTCCAGAGACACAAGTATTGCGTAGAAGCATCAAATATGTAAGATAACTAGATAGATGGTTTTATAGTAACCAAGTATGGTGACTCATTATTATATGATAATGATTAAACTCTAACCTAAAAAGAGGAAGTAGTCATCTAAGAAGTTTTAAAATACAAATCTATGAATTCTGAGAACTATTCCACATATCATAACCAAGTTTGGGTTCTAGTAAATCCACTAGAAGATGTAAATCATGATGGATAACAATAAGTATTCAAGAAGAAATTGGACATGGTAGGTAATTTTAGTACCTATAAGTAATAACTAATGGCTAAAGGGTTTAAGAAACATCAAGGCATAGACTATGAAAAAACCTTTTCACCAGTTATCATGCTAAAAACTATCATATTTCTACTTTTCATAATAGAATACCATAATTATGAGATTTGAAAAATGGATGTCAAAACAACATTCCTTAATGGGAACCTTATAGGATAGATCCATTTAACACAATTATAAGGGGTTTTGAATAAAAATGATACCAATAAGATATGAAAGCCACATAGATTCTTTTATGGATTAAAGAAAACATCAAGATCATGGAACATTCAATTTGATGAATCCATGATGAAATCTAGTTTCATAAAGATCAAATGTGAGCCATGTGTCTATATTAATTTTATTGGGAGTGAAATTATTTTCTTAGTATAATATGTTGATGACATTGTTTATTAGAGATGAAATACCAGTCTTATAGTTAGAAAAGTTGTGGTTGAAAAGGTACTTCTCCGTGAAAGAATTAGGTGAATTAGCATACATTATTAGGATCAAGATCATTCACGATAGATCTAAGAGGACTCTTTAAAAAATTCAGGGTACATACATTGAACATATTTTTATTATATTTAATATGGAACAAATCCAAGAGAGGATTGGTTCTAGCATCACATGATCTCTTCAAGAAAATGTGTCTTTAGAAACAATAAGAGAGATATAGGATGAGTTGAATACATTAAAATTTTATGATAGCTTCCATCATTTATGCTATATTATATACCAAACTTAATTTTTCTTATTCCTTTATCATGTTAGGTATATATCAAGAATACCCAAGAGAATAACATTGTACCATTGGTAAGACTATACTAAAGTATTTGAGCATAATAAGGATATGTTCCCAGTTTATGGAGAGGATAAGGAACTAGTCATCAGGTAATAAATAAATGACAATTTTAAAACATATTAGGATGATATAGAATCACATTTAGGATATGTATTCTTCCTTAATGGAAGATATGTGAGCTGGAAGAGCTCGATGAAACTAGTTTCCATAGATTCTAAGGTGGCGTCTAAGTATATTGTGAATTATAATAAAACCAAAGAAGAAATTTAGAAACAAAAATTCATCTAGAATCATAACATGGGGACTAATAGTGTGGATGTTATCACACTATATTGTGATAATACTACAACATTTGTTTCTAACCAAGGAGCTAAGATCGTATCAAAGAAAAAACATATACTTCAGATGAATCGCCTCTTGAGAGGTTTTTCTAAAACATGTGAGGTTTAAATATGAAGAGTTTCCACCTAGGAAAAATCGGTTGACCCATTAACTAAATCCATATATTAATATAAGGATGAACGTCATGTGATATATAGTAGACTAAAAGTCTTTAGCATTTGTCTCTAATGACAGTGGGAGTCTGTTGAAGTTGGTTCCCTAGAACCAACTACTTTGCGCTTTTAATTACCTGTATATTCATATTTTTTAATATTAATGAATATTTGATAACATGATGAGTTTTATCTTACGTAACATTAATTTGATAATATACTTAGATTATCTATCACATTGAATGGATATAGTACTTCCTCTCTGTGATGTAAATATTCAAGTGTTATGATGATATTCTTAGATATATATTTCATGGTTGGATGGAATCATATAACTAGACATATATGATACAAAGATCAAGGGTAGGGTATCATAAGGCATATAAACTTCTTCTCATAAATTTCACCCTTGGTAATATCCATGATAGGAGGTTATATGAACATACCCACCCATAATAATTCTACATGTTATATATGTAATTATATATTCCTATATGCGGACTTGTGTATTGGTCCATAAACTTGATATTATTATTAATGTATATCATGAGTCACATACTATGATGAATTAAGAAAATGGTGATGACATATTCTCATAAAGAGGTAAAATATGTTGGGTTCATCATGAATTATATGACCATAATGAATAAGTCAATAAAATATTTTTCCTTCCGATTTTATCAAAATATGTATCTCTGGCACTTTTATGGAAGTGGAAATTTCTAATTAAGTACATGTCCATGGTATTTTATCGATGATTTTATTTTTGGAATGTCAAAGAAATATATATCGATCATATAGGTTGATGAAATAAGTACGAAACCTTCTTGGTGAGATATTGAGAGAAAATGATTATATTACATAGTTAGTGTTTGTAGGAGGTATCCATAGCTATGAATTATCCTTACATTTTTAAGGTACATGTTGTGTTTCTAGATAATTATCTTTGTCTAAGTAGGACTCATTGCTATCAAGATGAGGTTCAAGAGGGTTACACACAAAGTGTATCCCCAAGTTTCACTAATTAAGATGAATTAGAGTTTAGGGTGAAGTAGGCCACATGTGCAGGGACCAATAGAAATCCAAATGAATGATCACAAGTAAATTAATTCAATTGTATTATTATAGTTTATAATAATTATAATTGAACTTATTTTTCAAGGTACTTACAAGTTATTTAATTGTATAAGTGAATATGATAAAGTACTATTTTTTAAATGAACGTTTTGTGTTTAAGGTTAATTAAATAATTACAAAAGGAACAATATGATTTAATGGATTTTGGTTAACCATGTCAATATTAATAATTTCACCAATGAGTGGTGAAATTTTCATGATAGGAATAACACATTTAATTAGTTATTCTCTTTGTTTTGGGGTGGTTTAAGAGGTTTAAATTATCCAAAGGTTTAAGTGAAATTTTGGAAAGTTAAGAATAACTATTAAAACCCATATTGAGCCATGAATAGTAAGGGAACCCATTTTAACAAATTTAATTTTCCCTCATCCCCTCTCTCAATATTCTACATATATAAATTGATGGAAATATTAATGAAAGATCGATCCAAGTTTGGGTATCAATTATATGATTTTTCGATGATCGTACGAGCATATTAAGGACTTAAATGTTCCACACTAGAACCTATGAATAAAAGAAAAATGTTTATCAATATTCAGTACACATTTGGATGATCTAAAGGAAATATAGTTTTATTTATTCAAGCTACAGTGATTGGAATATGAATAGATACCATCGGGATCACTATATTCCAACAAGGTGCTATTTTGATTTCATTTTCATACATAAAATGAATTTCATGATATCCTTGTAATGAATCAGGTATCATTATACACAATAAAGTATCTTATAATAGATTATATATTTAGAATATTAAATTTACCTATTTTCATGCATTCATGGAATGCCCGATTCCTTCGTATATAAGTGTCAATGTAGAGGGTGATGAGTGAATGTATGACACAACGAGCCACCACAAACATTACATATCATATTAGAATCCAAAATATCACTCAATAAATATTAAATAAATAAAAACATAAAATAATCAGTTTTAAAACACTAATATGTTCATACCTGCTTCAAGAATTACTCAAAAAAATATAATTTCAAGGAGAGTATTCTCACGAACCCAACTCAAAGGGAAATGATGATGGGGAGAATCCTCACTAACCAAAACCCAAAGAGAAAACTATGAATTTCATATCTATTACCATCCTTCCAGGTTATATAAAGTGGAAGAAATATTTGATGAGGAGCATCTTCAAAGGTCACATTTGAAGGTTTCGAGCACAATAGAAATTGGTTGGGTCCATGCCTAACTCTAGGTTTTCATTGAATCTTGTGAATAATTCATGAGAAAATGATGAATAATGGTATGTATCATAATTATATTAGGAAAAACCATAATTAGAGAATCCTAGATTCAAGAGAGATTATATTTCATATTAAATCTATAATAAATTTAATAATATGAAATTACATCAGTATTGAGTACTTTCTTCTATGTGTGTGTACATCGACCAAACATTCGTTCTAGTTGTAATATTGTTTTATCTAGAGGATCCAAAGTATAATACCTATAGTGGTGATCCATGCATTCTCCTTGATCTAAAAGTGTCACTGATGGTATTTTGGTTATTATCATATTGGGACCTATCACGACCCCCCCCCCCACCAAATTGTACCCCTCCTGGGTAGGAATTAAGAGACGGGAGATGGTGACCACCTAAATCCCACCTCCAGTAGGTACATGGTTTGCGACTAGATCCAAGGGTATAATAATTATACATATGGGAGTAATTACCCTTTAATAGAAAATGTGAAAGGGAGTGGTAAGTCAGATACAAAAATAAACACCTACATAGACATATATATAAATAAATCCCAAGTGAAAATAGATAATATCACATAGTATCATAACAACTAAAAGTAAAAATATAAGTACTAAAAGGTAAATAAAACAATAACCATGAAACCCAAAAAAATCCTATAAAAACATGATCTATTAATATCTATCTTGATCTTCAAACTACTTTAACTGACTTGAAAAATAGTTTATGTATACATAGAGTGATCATAATAGTATACTTAGTAAGATTCTCCCTGAAGCATCTCATGAAAAATATAAATAAATCATGCTAAAGAACAATGAAAAACAGTTACACTAATTCATAACCTAAATAGGTATACTAATTTACTATCCTCAATATGGATAACTCTCACCAAGTATCACATAAAAGAGTGTATATAATATAATAATGAAACATCAAGGGTACCCCTATCCTACTTCTCCACTGGTTTTTTGCTCTGCCCCAACATCGCACGTCTTGATCCATTTCTCTCCAAAATAGGTCATCCTAGAGAAACCTAGTAAAAGTAATACAACATGAACTTCTTGCATCACATCATCATATCATCCCATATCACATCACCATATATAGTAACTAAGTAGTTTATGTGATCCACCACAACTTATATGACATGTGTCATACATCGGGTATTATACCTCAATAAATTACAGTCCATACACCGAGTAAGGTACCACAAGACATCACAACATATACACATATTAACTATAATAATCTTGTTTATACTATTCCTTAGATATCATCCTATAATAAATTTTTAGGCACATAAAAAATTATTTGATGGAAATTTGTGCATCCGAATTCGATTCAAGGGGTTGGAAGTGATCAATGAATGAAGAACTTGTCCAATTATCCAACTAGAATTTGAGGTTGGAGCTCTTATTCACCATCCATATTGAAAAAGTATTGATACTAAAGAAATAATATTTAATTACAAGCCAAATAGATTATTTGAAATATGCACCACTCCCCTACTTCGGGTTTTCTAGAAATATTACTTTAAGGAACCCTATGGAATCCAAACTACTATGAATGAGATTCCAAGAGAGTCTATCTTAAAGAGAGTACCCACTGATTGTGTGTTGTAGAAATTTGGTATCTCTCTCTTTTTTCTTAGTGTGTCATGTTCAATCAGTATAGGGAGGAAACATAGCACCTATTTATTAGTTTTTCAACTACCATTACCATCTAGAATGAGTTCCTGGACATCTTTAGATTACATGGGTTAAGATTTTTTAAGGTATATAGGATTTCTTGTGTTAATGTAAGTCCATGCCTAGATCTGCACAGGTTTGTGTACATTTTAATGTTGTTGTTGATGAAAGTATTCATTTCATTTGGATTATTCTAAATTCATTGATACATTCTAGTAAGGTGATATGTTTGATGTTGGCACTAGAGCAGATTCTTACTCCTATCAAAGATTCAAGTGTGGAGAAAATGGGTTTTTGTGAAAATAGTGTACAGGACTTCATAACATTAAGAAATTTTGGATTTATGAAGAATTTCATGCCATTAATGGGTACATTTGATGTATTTTGGATGCATCATCTCCCTCATTGGATCAAAACTAATAAAGATTGTTCTTTTAAAGGAAACCCAAGACCTCAGGTGTGGTGAAATCTTTTGGGATCATGATTAAAGCATCAAGGGTTGTTTTTATGGTTCTTCCGATGTGACTTTTTCTCTTGAAGTAGAGATTCTTGGAATTATTCACTCTGTATATTTTAAAAAAATTGAATGGTTGGAATAACCTTTGTTTGGAAAGTGACTCTTCTACTCTTGTGTAGGCTATAAAAAATGGTGAGTTTTCATATTTCATGGAGACTTACAACTAAATGGAAAGAATGCATGAATACTCTTATGAGTCTCAACTTCATTGTAATGCATGTCTTCTAGGAGCCAAATATGGTTGTTGATGGTATTTATAACAAGGTAATCAGAATTAATCTCACTTGGTCAGACTCTCTCCTAGATTATTTTACTACTCATTATGAAATAGATTGTAATAAACTTCTGCTCTTTCAAAATTTGTAGCTTTTATTTTCACAAATAAATACCTTGTCCTTTTCGTTAAGGTACTATATTAAAAAAAATACCACAATAGATTATAGCCCTCTACACACATATATGGGAAAATTGACTGCCATCTATATTAGTACAAGTAAATACCATTAAAAGAGAGTGAGACTAGAGGGGGTATTCAGCTATCAATACTCCCACAAATAATTTGAGGAAAAAACCCTCCCTGAGTCCATTGGATTTCAGTCACCCAAACCGACATGGGTGGGGTAGCATTGAAATCACAATATATAAATGATATAATATATCTCACAACCACAGTATGTGAATAACCTAGTCTTAGAATCAACTACCACTGACATCGCTCAGAATCCTGGCTGCCATTTCTAATACCAAATATCCTATAAGAACACAGTCATTTTAAATATTTACATTAATTACTTATTTTCTTTTTATAATTTAATTATGTTAATTTATTATCCATTAAATTAACCACTAAAATTATTCTAAATTACATTACATTAATCATCCATCCAAGTCTATGGCCTCCTAGCATAATCCAAACCAAGTCCATAGTTTCTCAAGATTAACATCTTTTCAGAATTTTCATTCCATCAACACCAACCCTGTGGGTAAAGAATTATTTATTCCCTATTATCATCATTCCATAAACTAGGTACTCTAGGAAAACCGTCCTAAGATATCACCAAGAGGAAACTTTTAACCAAGAAAATCTAACTTCCTCAAGAAGTGGGGAAGGGAATGTAGATAAAACAAGAAACTCAACCATCATCCATTAAAAAGATTCAAAAACAATCCTCTAAGATCTTAGTATCACATAAATAGGTAAGCCTAGATTCAAACTATTCCATCATCTTTGGTTCCATCCCTAAAACCCACATGCATATCCCGATGAAACTCTCCACCATAGGCATTAACTTTTACATCATCATTCGGGCCTCCCTTCCCACATCACATTAGTCATCACAAAATTAACCATCCTAGGCTCATATCACATCTGGGCCTCCTCATAGTTGTAATAGTGGTTTACCTAGACCAAACTAAACATTAATTTTTTATTACCATATCAGGGATATAGTTATATATGCATGATTTATACTTACCATTATAGTGTAGATAGTTGTATATCTACTATTTAAAGGGTAATGTTCATAGATTAATTTCCATATCAAAAGGTTATTGCAAATCCTATACTATAATGAGAACCTTGAGATATTATGAAATTAATCTTAAATATATGTCATTTGGTCTAGATACATCATACTGACTGAGCATAGAAGATGTCTGAATATCAGGTATCAGTGTATCATATGTATTGATACTTCTTCTCATGAGGTTTTCACTTGGTGATCCCTGGTAGGTGAGATCACGAGGATAGACTCTCCAATAGAAACACCACATTTTTTAGGTGTCATTGGTTGTTCCAACATATGTATATTTTTATTGGTATCCTTAATTGACATCATTATCAATGTGTTCTATTTTATCAAATACTTTGATGCAAGGAAAAAACTAGGATAATAAAATAAGGGTGAGGTAGCTTGTGTTGGGTGCATCATTGGTAGTATGACATTGGTTTAATGGTCAAGATATAATTTGTCTATTCCAAGTTGAGGAAGTAATATATCTCAAGATTGGTTTATGAGGATTTTAGTACCTTCATAAATTAATGGCCAAAGTATTTAGAGCATAAATCCATCCAGTTAAATCAATCAACAATAAAGTAAGAAAGGTTGATGACACAAGTGTGTGTCTTTATTTATGAGATATCTAAATAAAAAAGATATCATGTTATATAGTACATGTTCATAGGTTGGTTATCATTGTTATGACTATTCCTTATCTCTTTAGGGTCCTTTATGGGTTGTTATACTCCACTCTTGGTATGTGAATATTATTCTCTACTATCGAGATAAGGACCTAGAGGGTCACATACAATATCATATTCAAGAATCTACCATATACAATTGAATAGGTGTATAGGACATGTTGGGCCCCATAATAGGGTCCAAGAGTTGTCCAAATATATTGATCACTGATAAATAAATAAATTCATTATTATTCAAGTGAAGAATAATTGGGTTGATTTTATATATTAAAATTATTCACAAGGTATTTTGTGAATACAGTAAAAAAATTATGTGAATGAATATTATTTTAATATTCAAGTTAATTTAATATTAATGGTAATTATGAGTCAAGTTAAATGACTTGATTTTATCATGTAATATATTTAATATATTTTAAAGGTATGTGATAAAATATAAAAAATAATTATAACGTAGTTTAGTTCATCATAATTATTATTTATTGATTATGTAGTGGGTATTGATTTTCTAGGGGTTAGGGAACTCTAACTGGGTGTTTGAGGAATCCACTATACAAGTAGAACAGGAGCTTCATTCCTAGTACTATTCACGAAATCAGAATTGAGACCTTCTCTCTCCTCTTGCATACTAGAGAGGTAAATCCTCTCTCTGAGCGAATGATCCAAGATCACCTTCACTGACCGAAGGTAGAGGTTTGTAGTGATCATCGCGACGTCGAATAGATCATAGAAGATCCACAATAGCACCTAGAATTTGAAAACTAATGTGAGCATAGATTCTTAGAGTTTTTTTAGATGATCTAGAGGGTTATCACTTTGGATCCTTCATGAAACAATCCCCAATCACTTTCTACAGTCAAACACGCTGCCAAATCGAATAAGGTATACGTTCATTTTCATTTATTTGCTCTGTTTAATTCAAGTGAGATCTTTGGACTGTACTGAGGCTCGTATCACCAAAGATGACGAGTTTCATCATCCTAACAATGAAATTTTTTAAAATCCTCAGTCCACTGGCTTCCACTATGTTCCCTGGTATGTTCATCCACCCCATATAACATCTCATAACAAATCTCATATCTGAATCACATCACAAAAGTAGTCGGAAACAAATAAGAACAACCAAAAGGGAAATCTAGACCCTAAAAAAGGCATCTGGCCTTAACACTTAAATTAGATCTCATGGATCCAACATAGGTCTCTCAGCCTTTGTAAGTAGATAATATAATTAGACCCTAGTAATTATCTTTATCATGCAACTTTTTCTTATTCCATCTTGAATTAATCGATTCATTATTCGTAGGTTCTTACAATGTAAAACCTAATGTATAATGCTATGAAAATCAATCAAAATTTAAACATTCTTTAAGAATTTATAACAACTTCAACAAACTTAGAGAAGTACTATTCTCATTAACCTGGATTTTCATTTTATTAGACAATAATATTGAACATGATTCACATTATTTATTAATTACATTATCGTGGATTAACACATTCAATTAAGCATGCACATTGCATCAATTGATTATCATCAATTTACAAGAAATACCAGATTCACTAAAGTACACCTATTATTTAATTCATAAGATAATTAATTATCAATTAATTATGGATTTACGTTATTTACCATTTTATATCAAGAAAAACATGCTAATACATAACATCACAAGACATGCTAATAAGAATAAAATAGATAAAAAACTATCTAGAAAATCAAGAGGAAACCTTTATTATAGTATAAAGCAAAAAATGATATCACCATAATAAATTCTTTATTAATCTGGTTGAATCGTTATTAGGTTAATTCAATTTCCATCCAAAGGGATAAATCATTTAAACTTTATGATTTCATGTAAACAAATAGGAGAGGCAATGAATCCAATACCTCAAAGGAATCAATATTCTTCACATGAAAATGGACTAACATTTTAGATCCTAATAACCTCTCATACATGAGGCTATATCTCTCCAAGGATGTCACCCCACAACCACACTAACAAACAACTAAGAAAAATCCATTTTAATGAAAGAGATAAATCTCCATTGTATGGAATTAATAAGTGGGAGGAACCAGATTAAAGATCCATTATAAATGAGGTAGAACCAACCTTATATCACCATGAATTGAAGATGAAATGTTGGGAATCAATCCTTGATGAAGTAATCCCAAAGAACTGGAAGGGAGGGTCATTGGATCACCTGGAATTCAGAAGAGCCATATGGTTTGAGCAAAAACCCAAAGCACTTTAGCCTTTATAGGTGCACCGCATAGGGGATTTACATGTCATGAAACCCTTTCATATTGTGTAAATTTCAGGCATCATATCTCAAAAAAACACATCTCTTTGAAAAAATTGATCATGAATTATTACATGTCATGTAACACCCCATGAACCATCCTCAAACAAGCTATGAATGACATTCACACCATGAATCCACTCTCACAAAAGTCTTGAACTGTACATTCATGATGTAAAAACATTACACATCATGAATTCTATCCATTTACAACATTTTAGAAGCCAACACCTCAAGACCCACTCCAGTCCTTCTCAAAGCACCATGAGCATTGGAAACATATAAAGGGTCAAATTATACATATTTGGGACCTTACATTAGATAACTCTCAAAAACATTCTCATCCTATAGAATCTAAAACCTAACCTATAGAGAAAGAAATGGGATCATCCAAACAACCACCCCATGAGATACCTCTCAAGGATCTCTCCATCACAGAATCTCAACTACCTCATCAGAGGAAACAATCACTACAAAAAATGGCCATTTGTGGTGGGTTTTAGTGGTCTATTTGTGGTTTAAACCACTGCCTAATGATTTCATAGTGGTTTCTAAAACCAAAATGTATTGCATGGTCGCTAGGCATTTAGTGGTAGTTTGTGTTATTTATAAGTGGTTTTTCTAAGTGTATTTTTTGGAGTATTTAGCAGAGATTTTTATAATTATCAGTGGTACATTAATTTCCCTTACAAATATAAATAAAATAAATTTAACCTTCGCTAATAATTTAGTGGCAGTTATATTTAGCAGTAGTTCCTCATAACCGCCATGAAATCCATTCAATATTATATGTTTAGTGTTGGTTACTAAAAACCAGCACTAAATTGGTTTTGGTTTGTTTAAATATTTAATACAAAACTATAAAAATAAAAAATCTAACATGATATAAACTAAAATATAAATATATGAAAACCCCATCATTCATACATCACACATCCATAGTCATATACATACAACTATGGTCTAAATAAACTAAGTCTGAGTCACCCCATACATCAACAAAAACCTCATTCACAATACATACATATAAAACATGTCCAATAACAATCCATGCCCAATATACATCCATGTCATGACCTCAACTGCATCTGTCTACCTCCAAATCTCACAAACTAAAACCGAGCATGTCATATCCATAGCTGTAACAAAAAAATGAAACAAAAATTAAAAGTAAACAAAATAAATCAGAATTACATTAGAATAATTGATAAAATAATAACATACCAAAAAAATAAGAACCATTGTGACTACCTTATAAAGAAGGTCATGGATCAGACTGGTCAACCTCTTATCTACTACTGGCATCTACCACCTATAATGAACACCATAACATTTAGAAAAATAAATGAGAAATAGAAAATATAAAAAATATATTCAGAATACTACACATAAAATTTGATATTTTTTTAATCAAATAGAATAAATTTCAACATAAAACAAATAATATATGATTCAAAAAACGTTGAAAATAGAAACATACCTATTTAAGATAAAATTCAACACTTGAAACTAAAAATGAATAAGTATATATTCTAATTTATTTTAAAGTGACGTGTAGTGTGATTGATTTTTATTTAATAAACAAATTTTAATAATTTTAATATCAGAGCATGTCCTATAATTCAAAAACAACTAAACAGTTGTTTTCCCATGATTTTACATCAATTTGTAGTCGTTTTATATAGTTTTGACCATTCCATGCATGTTTTGGTGTTTAAAAAATATGAAAAATACATTTACATCCATAATGGGTAAACTGTCATTAAGAATGATGTTTCATTAGTTACTACATTTCACAATTAAAAATGAGGTCATTTTCCTCTAATTTTAGGACAAGCTAATGTCGTTTTCCTAGTTTTGACTGTTCCACACACATTTTAGAGTTTTAAAACACTAAAAATGTGTTTACATCCAAAATAGGAGAACCATCACTCAAAATGATCTGTTGTCAGTTCCAAAATTTCTAAATTAAATCTAAGGCAATTTTCTTCAGATTTCTTGACAATCCAATTTTATTTTCCTAGTTTCAACTGTTCCACAAACATTTTAGTGTCTTAAAACACTAGAAACACATTTATGACCATAAAGGGAAAACTGTCACTTGGAATGATGTGTTGATAGTTCCTACATTTTGAAATTAAATGTACACTTTTTTTCCTTTGATTTCAGGACAATATAATGTTGTTTCCCTAGTTTTGACCCCTTGAAACTTGTTTTAAAGAGTTTTGTACCTTTTATATGTGTTTATCGAGTAATTTTGATCACACTGCATGTTAGATTGACATGTTGTTTATGAGTACACGTCAGAATCAACTGATTAGTATTTTTCCTTTGATTTCAGGACAATCTGACATCATTTTATTGGTTTTTACCATTTCATACACGTTTTAGTGTTTTAAAACACTAAAAACACGTTTGCGACCATAACAGGAAAACCATCATTTGGAATTATGGGTCGTCAAATCATACAATTGAAAATTAAATATATAGTTGATGTACCCTAATTTAAGGAAAATTTGACATCATTATTCTAGTTTTGATCATTCCATGCACGTTTTAGTGTTTCAAAACTTAAAAAATGTGTTTGTGACCGTAGCGGGAAAATTGTCATTAGGAATGATCTGTCATCAATTACTACATTTCACAATTAAATCAATGGTCTTGTCCCCTAATTTCATAACAATATGACATAATTTTCCTAGTTTTGACCATTCCATGCGCGTTTAGTATTTTAAAACACCAAAAACTCATTTACGGCCATACCATTCAAATAATCACTTAGAATGACATGTCACTAGTTCTTATATTTCTAAATTAAATCTACAGTAATTTTTCCCTAATTTTAGGACAATCTGACATCATTTCCTGGTTTTGACCCGCCGACAATTGTTTTTAAAGGCCTTTATACCTTTTATAAGTGTTTACCAAGTAATTATGCTCAAACTTCACATCAGATTGACATATTGTCTATATGTGCACATAAAAAACAACTAAACAGTGGTTTTTATTTGATTTCAGAACAATCTAAAGTTGTTTGATTGGTTTTAACTATTTTATTCATGTTTTAGTGTTTTAAAACACCAAAAACATATTTACAACCACAACGGGAAAATCGTCATTCGTAATGAAAATGTTGTTAGTTCTTACATTTTAAAATATAATCTATGATCATTTACCCCTGATTTAAGGACAAAAAGGTGTCATTTTTCTGGGTTTGACCGTTCCATGCACGTTTTAGTGTTTTAAAACACTAAAAATGCATTTACAGACATAAAAGAAAAACCATCATTTAGAATGATGTTCTGTCAGTTCCCACATTTGAAAATTAAATCTACAGTCATTTTCCCCTGATTTTAGAACAATATGATTCCATTTTCCTGGTTTTGTTCATTCCACACAATTTTTAGTATTTTAAAACACTAAAAATTTATTTGCAACCATAAAGGGAAAATCATCACTCAGAATGAAGTTCCTCCAGTTCGTCCATTTCAAAATACAATCTATAATCATTGTCCCATAATTTTAGGACAATAATACATAGTTTCCTAAGTTTTGACCCACTCGATACTTTTTTTAAAGGATTTTGTACCTTTCATAAGTTTTACCAAGTAATTTTGATCACACCACACATTGGATTGGTGTGTTTTATATGATTACATTTCAAAAACAGCTAAGAAGTATTTTTCCCTTGATTTTAGGACATTATGAAGTTTTTTTCTTGTTTTTGACCATTTCACAAGTGTTTTAGTGTTTTAAAACATTAAAAACAATTTTACGACCATAATGGTAAAACCATCATTTGGAATGACATTTCATCAGTTCCTATATTTTAAAATTAAACCTGTTATTTTTTTCCCTTGATTTCAGGACAATCCAATGTCTTTTTCCTGTTTTCGACCGTTCCATGTATTTTTTGGTGTTTTAAAACACTAAAAACATGTTTTCAACCATAATGGGAAAACCATCATTTGGAATGACGTTCCATAGGTTCATACATTTGAAAATTAAATATATGGTTATTTTCCCATTATTTTAGGAAACTTCATTGTCTTTTGTCTATTTATTACTGTTCCATGCACATTTAAGTGTTTTAAACCTCTAAAAATGAATTTATGATCATAATTTTAAAACCATCATTCGAAATGACGTGCCATCAGTTACTAAATTTTACAATCAAATATACAGTTTCTGTCCCATGATTTTAGGACAATCTAACTTTATTTCCCTCGTTTTGATCCCCCAACACTTGTTTTTAAATGCTTTTATACCTTTTATAATTTTTTACCGAGTCAAAACTGAGAAAACAAGCTCATATTGTTTTCAAACTAATGGATAATTATCTATAATTTATTTTTGATGTGTAAGAATCAACCACACATCAATAAAACATAATATGTGGTTGGTATAACTTTAAATATGTGTTCTTTATATAAAAGTTTCATTTTAGTTTTTTATGGATGTTGTATGTGTTCTTTGCAAATTCCATGGACGTGAAACGAAGTTGGGGACATCAAAATGAAAAAACATCTTGAAATAAAAAACATACCTCTTTATAAGTATATTACCAAATTTAATCATTTCTTTTTAAATTAGTTATCAAGGAATATCAAATAAATTTTATCTTTAATTGAGTATCAAAGACATAATTTTTCAAATATGTAGTAATATACCTCCAATCATTATAATTAATGGTAAATCTCACTATCTTGTAAGAAAGATTCCCAAGAATCTTCCCATATATTTCGGTAGCATCACTGATAGGCATTCCTGCATTTCAAATGGTTAAGATATATTAAATGTATAAATAATTCAAAAATAAAAGAATTTTACAAAAAATAAAAAAAACTAGAACAATGTATATATGTACAAAACACATATCAATGAGAACTTGTAATATAATGTTATTACCAATTTATACATTCAATTATCTTCATCTTTATTATCTTAATTGTTATCAACATCCACTATGACAAGTCCTTCATTTTCACCCTCTCATATAAGTTCTACCATTTTGATATTGTTAGGAAATAATTGTTAAATATTTTTTGGTTGATGAGGTTCACTATCACAAAGAACCAATTGATCTTCATCACCCATATCATACAATTCTATCTGATTAAGTGTACAAACACACTCCAACTTTCACGTACTTCATCATCCACATAATAAACCATCTCTTCTTGTTAATACAAGATAAATGGATCATGATATGAATGCTCACCGGTATCCATCAAGTTAGAACATAAGTAAAATATAACAAATATTTCATTATACCCCTATAATGTTGACCCACTTTCATTTGAATAAGACAACTGAAAACTATCCATGATAGTTTACTTCAATTATATCAATCAACTTCCCATAGTATCCCACCTATTCAAATATAAATACACCACTATTTTGAGTTTTCAAGTCTTATTATCGATAAATTATATGAAACCTGAAGCCATGAATATTATAGGCATTGAATCTCTTAGCCTTCCTTAGAGGACCTTGATCCAAAAACTTAAAATCATTCAATATTTTATCTCAACTGTCAACATTAATTATCTAGAAAACAAGATATATAAGTTTTTACTTTTAAAATAGACAAAATAATTACATGTAAATAATATGAATATGAGTATATACTTACATAATGGGCGAACCATTTGACAAGATCCTTATTAAGAACTTTTTTTAATTAAACTTTTTTCAAACTCTACCCCTTAGTTTCCTCTTTGTTTTAAGTCACAATTCTTCAATAAATGGATCTGCAATAACACTATTGAGTAGTACATATCTATGTTCTTGTACCAACTCCAATTCATCCAGTGTAAAATTTAACCCCTTTCCAATTAGATGTCCAATAGTTGGAAATACTAATGAATGATTTTCAGAACTAGAATTAGTGTAGATGTCATCATCACGTCTAGTATGATTGAATCTAGTCTTAATCACATCCAAATACCTAGAGAAGAAGTTCAAACACTCTTCATATATGTAACCTTCAATAATAGAGCCTTCTGGTTGGTCTTTATTCATCACATATGGTTTCAAATGACCTAAGTACATGATGAAAAAAATATGAAACATATCCAAAAAATTACACAATGATTTGAAAAATCGAATTGACCAATGAAAATAAAAAAATATCAATATACCTCTCAATTGGATACATTAATCAATATTATATCATTCCACCAAGTTTAGCTTCTTTGACCAAATTAAAAGTCAAATGAATCATGACTATGAAGAATGAAGGGGAAAATAACATCTCCAAATAACATAGTGTCAAAACAATTCTTTCTTGAAGTTTATCAAGCTTAGTTGGATTTAAATATTTTCCACAAATAATTCTAAAAAAGGTACAAAACTCAACTAGAACCAAGGTTACTTTTTCAGGTAAAGTATTACGTAAATCCAAAAACAACAAAAACTCCATCAAAATATGTGATTTGTGACTTTTCAATCTAGGTAACTTTCAATGTTTCAAGTAAATGCACCTTGATATATTACTTGAATATCCATATGGAACTTTTAAATTATTTAAAGTTTGAAGGAATACATCTTTATCATGATTTTTCATTGTAAAAATAGCTGAGTAATATATTCCATTCTCATTTCCCCACAAATCATGCTTTATATTCACTGAATCCAAATCCTCATGAGCATTAGGTGAACCTTCGATTTACCCTACTCAATACACACTATTAAAATTACATTTCCACAAATATTCTTCTCAATATGAATTACATAAAGATTATGATGTATCAAATTAAACACCAAATACAGAAGTTTGAAAATAAACTCTTTTTCTTACAATTATATGTTCTAGCTTCTTCAGATACTGTACTCATACCCTTTTCCCCCTTCTTTAAACTGATGGAATTTTCCAAATTATTTAGTGACATTCATTAATTTTCCCAAGATTTCTGAACCAGATAACACCTTTAGTGAATTTTTCATTCTAATATCTCCAATGAATCATGTCTTATTAAACCTGATTTTATGAGAAGCATCATGAAATTGATGATGACACATAAAACACCATTTTATTCTATGAGGTAATCATTGAGGTTCAAAATAAAAATTACAAACTGGAAAAGTCAAACGACTATGAGTGTTCCGAAGAGATATATTTATTAGTCTAGGAAAGTCGCTAATTGTACACATTAAATCAGTATGCATTTTGAATAGTTGTCTCATTGAATTGTCATATGTTTCCATGCCATCATACCATAATTCTCACAATTATTGGATTAGAGGTTGAAGGTATACATCAATTCCATTTCCATGAATTTGACTTCCAAGAATAATCATTGAAATAATGAAATAATTCTTATTTATACACATCCATGGAGGTAGATTATTAGGGATCAAAAAAATTGGCCAAATGCTATAATTAGTACGTAAATTACCAAAAGGGTTAAAACCATCAGAAGTAAATCTCAAACATACATTCCTATGATTCGAAGAAAAATGTATATATAGTGAATCAACCATATTTTATGATGTTTAATCTTTTAGATGTCTCATGAAGCCATCGTTACTATCCTAAGAATGAAACTTCATGTCGTCTATAGTATTAGACTACATGAATAATCTTTGAAAGCATGGCTTCAGAGAAAAGAAACGCAATACCTTTGTATATGTTTTATTATTCCTTTTCTTCTTAAGGTTGAATTGATTTATACTCTCACTATTTTTCATTGAATTCTATCTTCATTTATAAAATCTTGCTAATTATTCTTTATCAAACACTTCTATGCAGTAAATAATGAAATCGTTAGGGAATGCATGTATCTTTGTATAATAAAGTCCAAGTTTGTTGATGAAATTCTTCATCTCATAGAATGATTAAGTGATATTAGCTTCACTAAATTCATCATGAATATACTCCAAAATCAAGGGAATTTATTTGTTAGTGATTCCATAGAGACAGTTGATATGATAAGACTTAAGTATAAAATAAAACTATGAATACTTAGAACACCCATCATATAGTTCTTACTATCCATATTCAAATAATTCATAAAAATAATTTTTTTGGTCACTAAAGTTCTTATCAAGATTAACCTGCTCAAGATCAACTGATGTTTCTATTGATTTACTGAAATCTTAAAAATTTATTCTACAAAACCAAAAGATTCATTTAAAATTTTTCAAACTAAATTCTCCTCTGTCGGGTCACTTTGTATTTTTTTGATAGTATTTTCATTGCTTTGACTTTCCATAAAATTTAATTTTCCATGCCACATCCAACATACATATCAAGCAGGAAATTTTTTCAATATCAAATGATCATATAATTCGTTTCTATTAAACCATTACTTAAATTTACAATTAAGACACATCTATTTTATTATACTATTCGCTGATCATTTTTCAATTGAATAGTCTAAAAAATCTTCCAATACTCGAACATACTGAGGTGTGTTTTGAGGTAAATTAATCCAACTTTTATCCATAGGTATTGGATTTTATTCTCCCTATACAGTCAAATATAAATATAAATTTTTTAATCAAATAGGTACAATAAAAATTAAATAAGAATCTATATAGGTTAGAATATGACTCAAGAGCATGGTATTTGAAGTTAGATATGTGCTTGAAACAATTAATATTTAATTTTAGAAGTGTGAAAAAACCTCTAAATTAAATATGATAAAGATGTAACAATTTTTTATATTTTATGTGTAGATGATTTTATTTTTATGAGAGAAAAAAGATAACGGTGTATTATACCTTAGTGTTGTAACTAAGGAGGGTTCATTCCATTGAAAAATTAACTACATTGATCAATATCTAAACCATTTCCCATGGTCTAACTAATACTGAGAGAACCCCTTTGAAAATATGAATTCAAAGTATACTTTATTTAGACATCACACACTATTGGATGGCTAAAAATTATAAACACATAAGTTTTAGGTTGTTATATGTTCTTATACTTCATTATACCATTTAAGGTCATTTTATATGTGCACATAAATTTCTTGAAAAACTATTTGGAGAGGATAACCTTTTACTAGACACATACTACACCTTATTAGTTAGTGATTTCCATGAAAAAATAGTTAAAATTATAAAATTTATCCAATGTGATAAGTAATGATTCTTGAAGCTAACTCATGTTTTTGGAACTAATACTAGGTATCTAGTGAACATAGTGGAATATTCTGTTTGATTGATTAATACATGTATTTTCTCACCCCATTTATTTTTTTCTTTTTTACTTTTTAGGATTTTTGTTTTCATAATGGGAATTTAATATTATATAATTTTGATCTATGAATATTCTACACATGAGAATGTTATTAAATCAGGGAATAAAATTTCAACTATAACCCCAAAATTAAGAATTTATTATGGAAGAAAAATGAAGGAAGACTAAATTAATGAAGTTAATCAATCTCATGGAGTAGAATAAGTAGTAAAAGGAGGAAAACTAAGGCAAAAAACACTCAAGGTGTACAATTTACAATATATTTTAGGGTTATAACCAAGTGTCATTATGCCACCAATTATTGTGAAAAAAAATCAAGATAAATCGATAGATTTTAATTATCTATATTATAACCAAAAAAATAATTTTTAGTGATGGAGGCCACAAGATAATACACTTTGAGAAACCTATTTATAAAATTTTATTTAAAAACTCAAATACCCAATCACCATAAAGTCACTATATTCAAGTTAACACAACATTGGTTCTCAAAAATCCATGCACACCCTTGGAAGTCACAAGTTTCCATTAAAAAATATTTTATGAACAAAAACAACTTTTATAGTCATGAAATGAAATAATAAAATACACTCTACTATTTTATCAAATTTTAGGTGTGAATTGTAGTTGAAAAATAAATTTAAAATATATTTTTCATATAAAAACCATCATATTAAATGGAAAATAAGATAAACATGGTTCCCCTTTAAAATAGATTTATATACACATATAATAATTTAATTAGGAATCTAAAACCTATCTTAAAGAGGAAAGAAATCTGTGTTTATTAATTTAATGACCTATGAAATAGATATAACCAACCTTGAATATGATTATTCAAAAACATGGGACACTAAATCACCACAACAAGTCTAAAGAAGTATTAAGATTCTAGGAGTAGGGGAACCAAGCCTAGGAGTGGAAGGTCAGAGAGGGGGGGGGTTCTGCATCACCACTAGGTAGAGGTAGGTCAGGGGGGGTTCTACATCACCACCAGAAAGAGGGAGGTCAGAGGGGGGGTCGCGGGGGTCAAGGTATCTACTAAGGATGTATGAGGGAGTTTGGGGGTAATTTAGCATCTCCACTGGGGGAGTGAGGCCAGTGGGTGGGGGTCGTGGGGTCAGGGTCACACGGGCAGCAGGGGGGATAAGGGTCGGGGTTGGGTTGCATAGAGGGAGAGGGAGAGGGGGAGAAAATTGGGTTTTTTAAAACATTTCATGGTGTTTTAATGGAATCGTCCTCCAATTATTAAAATAGAAAAAGATAGCATTATTTTGATGAAACAACAACTATATTATTATTTTTTAAACCGAATTTATTTAGAGGCGGTTGATAGAACCACTGCTAACAAACCACTGCTAACCAGTGATTTTTTTCGTAGTGAATCATATAACTACACAATAGTAAAAATAATCTCTTAAACACTCTCACATGGGAGATACCTCTAAAATTAGAGTAAATACACAATAAGCAATAAGTAGAAGCTATCTCATAAACCACAAAGATCAACATCCATAAGAGAACAATGTTACAAGAGAATACCTAAACATTAAACAACTCTAGGTAATGAGTGTGCATCTACGAATCACATTCTAGGTAATCTCCTCGATGCCATCATTCCACCATAAGACATAATCCAAGGGAATAACATTACCATGTAATACCTTATCATGTTAGTCCTGGATCTCCATAGGCATCTCCCCAAAGGTTGCATCATCTTCAACATCAATCTCACCCCAATCGATGACATGAGAGTCATCATGAAGATAACAATGAATCTACGAAACGTGAAAAACATCATGTATATAGATCATCGATATGGGAAGTGTTATATGATACGTCATGACTCCAACATGAGATAACACCTCAAAAGACACTAAAAACATCGGATAAAGATTACTCCCATGATCAAACCTTCACTCCCCATGATGTGGGGTCACCTTCAAGAACACATGATCTCCAACATCGAACTCCAGAGGTCTCCTCCTATGATCGGCATATGATATATGACTATCAGGTGCTACCTTCATCTTCTCACAAATTACCTAAACCATCTATGTCATATTTCATACTAGTTCTAGCTCGAGAATTACTGCCTCTTTGACCCCAGGCTAGCACAATTGAGAATGAAAAGGTCGGTCATTCAAAGCTTCAAATGGAACCATATCAATGGTGGAGTTGAAACTGTTATTGTATGAAAAATTATCCAAGGGAAGTTTCCTCACAAAAAAACCTCCAAAATCTAGGACACAAGAGTGAAACATTCCTTTAAAAGTCTATATGGTCCATTATGTTTGATCGTCCATCTATAGATGAAAATAAGTGATAAGGAATAACTAAGATCCAAAAGCATGCTAGATAACTCTCTAAACCCTAGAGTTTAAATGAGTATCCCAATTAGAGATAATCAACCATGAGACTCCATGAAGTCACACCACCTCCTCCGTATACAACCTCGAAAAAACCTTTACTGATATTAACGCCCTAATCATTATAAAGTGGTATGATTTCATCAAAAAAATACACTATCACCCATATAGCATCGAATCATCCCTAATATTGAGGTAAACTCGTAATGAATCCCATCAATATTTCCTCCAACTTCCAATGGAGAATATCTAATGGTAGTAGAAAACC
Source organism: Viscum album (assembly GCA_963277665.1). NCBI lineage: Eukaryota > Viridiplantae > Streptophyta > Magnoliopsida > Santalales > Viscaceae > Viscum > Viscum album. The sequence continues at coordinate 74,707,087 of OY728140.1, forward strand.
ACCTGGAACATGGTTCTTATCCTTCACCTTATGGAAGACCAAATAATGAGAAACGAACTCTACAACTGAATACTTTAACCTAGGCCACCAAAATCGACATCTCAAAGATTGGTAAACATTTCTCATCCAGAGATGTATCGCCAAAGGATATCTATAGAAATCAAGTAGAACCATCTCACATATCATCAAAGGAATGAGAATCCTTCCTCAAAAAAACCTGGAGTTGTCTATCCTCAGACTAACCATCAAGGGCATCACCAAATAAAACTCGGTCCCTCCAAACATCCACCTTAGAATCCCCTAGATGAGACTTCTCCACCCACGACACCAAATATGAATGGAACATCATATGTAAAAGATAACATATTGTAATGACCCAAACTATTATGAATAAAATTCCATTTCTTTTAATTAAATGTCTTATAGATATAGAAAACACATGCACTAATTTTGTTTTATTATATCCAATTGAATTTAAATGACTATTAAGTATTCTTACAGTTGATAATATAGTCATTCAATAGTGATCACATGACTAGTATAAATATAGGGTTTTAAAAAATCCTTTTGACACAGATAAATGAAATGATGGCCTCAACCAGTAGGATCTTACCCTATGAATCCCATTTATCAGATTTTCTGAGGGAGACACATTTCTGGGATTTTCCCTATACCAAGAACAATCCTAGATCCAAAACTTTAAACATGAGTAAAACTGTTTATGGGAGAAGTTCAATCTCATCGAGATCACGTCACAAACCATGTTCATCGAAAGGCCCCATGAAAGCCCCACCATCGCACACCTTACTCTTAGGGAATATGCCGGTGTAATGAATAGATATTTAACCATACAATATCATTATGATTATGTGCATTATTTTTGTGTAGAATAATGAATATACTTTCATTCTCTTACTATTACTTTGTAATTTGTTTTAAAGAACAAATAGTATTTTTGATTAATATTAAAATTTAATTAAGAAATCTATTTTTATGAATTAATGGATTTTTTAATTAAATAATATTTTAATGAAATATTATTATTAAATTACTTCTATTAAATATAAATGATCATATAATTTTTATGAATTCAATTGTAATTTTTATTAAGGTTTGAAAACTATTTTTATCAAAACCAGTCAATTTTCAATAAATGTCGGTTTTTATTTAAAAAGTAAAAATTCACATATTTATAAAATTATTTAGATAAAATGAATAATATTTTTGGAATCATGATGTCTAAATTATCCAATTGTGAATTTTTCATAATTTTCTGTGATAGTTGAATTTTTGGGTAAAAGTTAAATACCGTATAAATATATATTATGTTTTATGAAATCATAATGACTAAATAGTGATGCAATAAAATAGTAAAAAATGTATATTATGATAAATATATGTTTTCCTTTAAAATAATATAATTTTAGGTTTATTTTATTTATTTTATAAATCTTTAGTGAATCCTCCATGACATATAAAATATTTTAAAATTTTAAAATCATTTCCTTGAAAGTGTGACTCACCTCCACATAATCAAGGGAAATATTTTAATATATTCAGCCCTTATACTTTTAAAATAATGTATACCACTACCCTTTACTAGAAACTATGGTCAAAAACCATGGTATGGTTTTTGGTTTTGAATATTTTAGTGTGTAGTGTCCAAACCAAAATAATAAAGAATTCACCCACCTTTCCTATATAGACACACCCAAGCATTCATTACTCTTTACTACAGCTCTTTGAAACTCAACCAACCTCTACCTTCTACTCTATAGTGTCCTCCTAATGTTCCCCTAATCTCCCAATAAGCCTCCCTAAATCCTTTGGGATCACACATCCAAGTAAGGGATCTCCCTCTCTCATTTTTCTTCAAGCACCTCTTTTATGTCACGCCTTTTAATTTCCATTTTCTTGGTTTAAGATATTTTATTCCATACGTCATTACTATAAATTTTATGTATATATTATTGGATATTCCTTTAACTCCTATTAATCTCCCCTATTATCCTTTAAACCCACCTGTTACTATGTTGAAATTCCTTAAGGGATTCTCTCTTCTCATTTCCATTCAAGCATTTATTTTATATTATGCATCTAAATTTCATTTCACATGTTGGTATATTATGTTACATGATCCCATTACTATCCATACCATTTATAAATTATGGTAGTCCTCTTTCTCTCTCATCAACCAAATTTATGACTTTCCACATGACACCGTTATTCTGCCAAAATTGCACCGTGATTTTCCATGCCAAAATCCTAGTGTAGAGAATACCATACACATTCCTCTATCAAGGGTATTCACCTTTATTCACACATAATTATCAAATGGTTAATTACATGTATTAATTTCACATTCCTTAATCGTGGAATAAATGATAATGTTGAATGAATCCATGTTATATGGTCTATGTGGTACACTTAAGTATGAGATTGAAATGATTATGAAGGGTGTGCCCTGATAGCCCTCCAATTCCTTAGGTAATGTTTAGTATCATTATATGTTATGTTTGATAGAGTTTTACCTGATTCCTTTATATGACTTTTTTCCACCTTGTTGGGATAGGGGTTTACCTGATTCTTTTATGTTAATGATGTAGTGTTTTAAGTTGTTTCCACATTTCCATTTTATGATAATCATGTTATATCATACCTTTATGTTCATTTTTCTCTTATGATCCATTGATATTTATATTTCCTAACATGTATTTTATTCATTATTTTATGCCTTTTTTACTCCCTTTATGGTATTTATATCTCACCCTTTTCTTATGTATGTCCTCTGGTTATCTCATGCAATGCTAAGTACAAAGGAAATTTGTGGTCATGTAAAAGAAGTTTTCAATAAAGATGTGTATTTTATGTTTTAAGTTGTTATGTAATGTTACTAATCCCAAAAGACACTATATATCTCAATATTTTGGGTTGTATTAAGTTAAATTTTATGTAATAAATCATTTTTAAATGTGTAATAAAGACCAATGTCATTATAGTTGGTATCATAGGATAGGATTAGTTATTTTTGGGATTAGGATTAGAAAACTCTAGTGAAAGCCTTAGGGATAAGACTAAGTATAAGAATAAAATCTCTAAATTTTGGTGAGTATAGAGTATGTGTTTTATCAAGAAAATAAATCATTGTCTATATACGAACAAGTATAGGTGGCTCTGGCATAATGTATCTAGGGGTAAAACCTGAAAACACCGTTTTGAGCTAGACTCAAACGGGAACTGGAGCACAACAATGAGCCTTGCTGCACTCTTTGTTCGATACTACCAAGGGATATGCTTAAGTAAATTCATAAGATTAGTATGAACCATTATTAAGGGAACAAAAAAATTCCCCTAATAATATATGTTAAGAAGTAGATCATGGATAACTTAGATCAAAGCTTCTAAATTCATAAGTTTAGGAGATAAATGTAATTTATAAGTTATTCCTTTTTTCATAAAATTCCCTTATGTGTGTTTAATTGTTTAAGATACCAATCCCTAATCCTATATTGGATAAATTAAAACCAGAATCAAAATGTGAAATGTGGAGCTATCATCCATAGTTCTACACATTCTCTTATATCTAGAAAGTTGATTTAAACAATACAAACATCACCACAATGAATGGATGTAGAGATATTGGTGAAAATGTAAAAGGGTATGTTATTTCATCTCATGAATATAACTCCTCCCATATCACAATTGGTGGATTGAACTTCCTATAGAACCTCAACATACTTCCCTTGGTAGAATTTTATGCAATTCTTGGAATGTATTGGCTTTCCCTATATGGATCCAATATAAATTTTCCCAAAAGGGAAATCACTCTCCATATGAAGAATCGACCCCTGATTCTATACAAGTAAAACGAGGTGGATGGATATTATTTAGCACCATCATCTCAAATATAGATATTACTTTCCTATAATCATGTATATCTTTCTTAGATGGTTTATTCTAAGGAATGAACCATCCTCAAAGACGTGCCTATTGTGAGGGAATTTGCGGATGTGTTTCCCAAGGAATTGTATGGTCTTCCTCCTAGAAGAGATGTTGAATTATATATTGATCTTATACCAGGGGAATTGTTAATATCCAAGAATCTATATATAATGGATGTTGTGGAGCTTGAGGAGATAATGAAACAGCTACAAAAGAATCAGGATAAATGGTTTATATGTCCAAGAGCTTTGCTATGGGTGTACCAGTCCTCTTCTTAAAAAGACAAATGGGTCAATTCACCTTTGCATTGATTATCATGAGCTCAAAAAAATCACAATAAAGAACAAGTATCATTTGACAAAAATTGATGACTTGTTCGATCAGATACATAGAGCACAATACTTCTCCAAGGTGGTTCTGTGGTTGGGATATTACCAAGTAAGGGTGAAGAAGAAGGATATCTTCAGACTACTTTTCATAAAAGTTACGGGAACTATGAATTCATAGTAATGCCTTTCGGAATCACTGATGCTCTATAAATATACAGGGACTTGATGAATATAGTCTTTAGAGATTACCTTGACAAATTTTAGGTAGTCTTTATAGGCGATATTATAATATACTCCAAAACCAAGGAGGATCGTGAGGAATATATGAGAATTGTACTAGAGACCTTGCGAAAGGAGAATCTCTATGAAAAGTATATCATGTGTGAGTTTTGGTTGAAGGAAATCTCATTCTTGTGGTATATCATCACAAGAAATGGGATATATGTGGATCCTTCTAAAACAAATGCAATTGAATGATGGTCAAGGACAACATCTGTAATGGATATCCATAGCTTCCTGGGGTTAGCTGGATATTATCGCTGATTTGTGAGAAATTTCTCATGATTTTCAAATCCTCTCGCCAAGATAACTCTGAAGGAAGTCATGTTTTCTTAGAATGATGAATGTGAAGAAAGATTCATATAGTTGAAGAAGAGTCGTATCACTTCCCATGTGCTCACACTACCCAAATTTGGGGAGCTTTTCGTAATCTTTAGTGATGATTTGGGGAAGGGAATGGGCTATGTGTTGATGAAAAATGACAAAGTCACTACCTATGCCTCAAGGCAGTTGAAAATTCATGAGCAAAACTATACTACACATGATTTGGAGTTAGCAGCGGTGATCTTTTCTTTGAAAATCTGGTGGTGTTATCTCCTTGGGGAGAAGTGTGAAATATATACCGATCACAAAAGTCTCAAATATATATTCACATAGAAAGAGATAAATATGCGCCAATGAAGATAGTTAGAACTCATCAAGGATTACGAATGATCAATCCATTATCACCCTGGGAAAGAGAACAAGGTGGCAGATGCTCTAAGTAGAAAGGACCCAACAATTATATCATCGATGAGAATTGAAAAGGATCCAATCTTCTTATATTTGATGAAGATGGACATGGGAATCATAAATAAGGGAGAATCGTCAATTCTTTCACAAATGATTACTCAATCATCTCTTTTATAAAGGTTAAAGGATGCTCAAAAAGATGATGTGGGAATTTAGAAGAAAGTGGAAACTATCAGAAAAGGGGAATCCTTAGAGTTCAATGTTAATGAAGAATGAATTGTAAGATTTGGGTCCAGACTATGTGTTCTATAAAATCCAGAGTTAATGAAATAACTTTTGGATGATGTACATAGTTTTAATTTTTCCATTTACCCAAGAAACACGAAGACATATCGAGGTCTCCAGGAGCACTATTGGTGGGATAACATGAAGAAGAAGATCACTAAATATACATCAAAGTGCCTGGTATGTCAACAAGTGAAGGTTGAGAGGTAGAATTATAAAGAGATGATGCAACCATTAACCATACCAACATAGAAATGGGAAAACATCACCATGGAATTTGACACCAGACATCTGAAGACATCCGAAGGAAACAATTCTATCTGGGTTGTTGTGGATCATCTTACAAATATTGGACACTTAATTTAAATTTGAGGGGATTTATCATTGGATCAACTGGCATGGATATAAAAAAGAGAAGTGGTAAGGGTGCATGGAGTACCACTATCGATTGGTTCTGATCCAGATCCAAGATTCACCTCTATGTTTTGGAAGAGTCTCTAATGTGATTTGAACACTGAGTTGAAATTTAACATGGCCTATTACCCTCAATATAATGGCCAATATAAGTGGACTATCCATACACTTTAGGACATGTTGAGATCTTGATCGATGGACTTCAAAGGTGGATGGGACCAATATCTTCCTTTGGTGGAGTTCTCTTACAACAACAATTTCCACTCAAGCATCCAAATGGCTCCTATGAATCCCTTTATGGGAAGAGGTGAAGAACACTAACATGTTAGGATAAAGTTGGGGAATGAAAACTTATTGGTCTAGAAGTTGTTGAAAAAATGGTGTATAAGGTTATGACCATCCAATAGCACATCAAAGCTACCTAGAGTCAACAAAAGAGCTATGCTGACAAATGTCGGCGAGACCTAGAGTTTGATGTTGGAGACATGGTATTCATCCACATATCTCCATGGAAGAGAGTTATGAGATTTGGGAAGAAGGAAAAGTTTATTCCAAGGTACATCGGCCATTTTGAGATCCTTGGTCACATTGGGGTAGTGGCCTATCGACTAGAACTCCCACCGAACCTATCTCAATTACATGATGTATTCTATGTATCACTCTTAAGTAAGTACATACCAGACCCATCACATATACATAATCTAGATGTGGTACCAATGGATAATGACCTCTTCTATAAGGAGAAACGAGTGGAGATCTTAGATTGTAGAGAAACAGTTCTACAAAATAAGACAATTCCCCTTGTCAAAGTGTTATAGAGAAACCACAAGTTGGAATCACTACCATAAAACAAGATTTTATCAGCACTAAACGGCCTTTATCAGTGCTAAAAAGTGTTGTTAATCTCAGCAAAGATATGTGTGTCCCTTTTATCATCACTAAAAAAAGTGCTGATAAATGGGTCATTTATCAGTGATTTTTATAGTGCTGATAAAAGACCCCTTTTATCAGCACTTTTTTAAAATCACTGATAAAAGTTAAAAAAAAACATTATAAAAATCTGCAAAACGGGGAGGGGATTCAATAGTGCTTGAACCCCCCCCCCCCCCCCAACAGTGCCCCCCCACCCCAGCCCACACACCCCAGCCTACACACCCCAGCCTTTAACAGCACCCCCATCCTTTAATAGCGCTATCCCTTATTCCACCCACACGCTTGACCTACCTCCCCCTGGATTCGAACTCAGGACCTATTGCCTGTGCACCTAAGTCTTTACCACTCCACTATATTTATTTTCTATTAATTTATTAATATATCTATTTATTTATATATATATATATATATACTTATATTTACTTTCATATTAATATATATTTGTATTAACATAAATATATATATATTAATATATATATTTATTTATTTAGTTATATTAATATATATATATATAGTTATATATATATATAGTTATATTAATATATATATATATAGTTATATTAATATATATATATATATATCAATATATATATAGTAATATTTATATATTAATATATTTATTTGTATATTAATATATTTATAAGATCAGTTTTAAATACATTTATAAAATATGCTTTTTTGTGTGTGTTTATAAATAAATAAATACATATATACAACACACACACACACACACACACACACATATATATATATTATATATGTATCAGTAAGTATAATTATACATATTTATACATATTTTCAAATATTATATATTAATATGTATATACATATGTTTAGAATATATAGATAATATATATCAGTTTGTCAATACAGACGCACACACACACACACACATATATATATACATGTACACATTATATAGGTTTATAAAAATTCATATATTTGTATTTTAAATAAAATGGATGGTATTTTTTTATTTATATAAGGCTTAAATGTTGAGAAATATATTTTATATGTTAATATGTTTAATTATTTATTTATAAAATTAAATTTTTAAGTGTTAATATATAAAAAATATGTATATATTGTTATATATTTGATTATAAATAACAGTAAATTATGAAAAAATGATAACAAGCCCTAAAAACCTAAAAAACATGTAAAAATGGAGAAACCCTCAAAACCCGTTAATACAGTTAGAAAGTCAAATAAACCCAAAAATCAGGGTAATGATGAAAAATTATGATCTGAGAGTCCATTCCAGCTCTGTGACCAGTCAAATAAAATATCATAAAACAATATTTGATATGATAGGTGGTGGTGGTAGAATAGACAGGCAGATCATAAGTTACAGCTGTTAGAAAAAACAACAGACATGACAAAAGTGCTAGAAATGGGGGATTGAAAAACCTAACAAACCGCAGAGTCATTGAAACAGGTATAACCTCTGATCCAGGTATCCATTTAAGCTCTGTGACCAGTTAAATAAAATCTCACGGAATGAACTATGATATAACAGGTGGCGAATGCCAAACAAACACATAGATCGAGAGTTATTACCATTTTAAGAAATCTTTGACACAGCACCGGACACGGAAACAGAGTTTTTGAGGCCTTATGATGGGTTTTTTTGGATTTTAGGGTTTGGGGCATAATTAGAGAATTTTAAATTTATCGTTCTGCATATATATATTTGATTCCTTTAATTTGATATGTGGTAGATCCCAAACGGATACCCAGATCGAATGTTATGGTGTTTTGAAGTTGATGTTTTTTAGAGTGGTATAACTGATATATCTTCCATTTATTTGATATTATCATGGTTTCTATTAGACTTGGTACTCACTCATCTCATGAGCTTTGATTTTACTGGTCTTAGTGCTCAAATGGACTCTTAGAGCAGAAGTTATGGCTATTTTAGCGAGTAATGGATTTCTTAGGTTTTTAGGTGCTAGGAAGGTTGCTCAATTGCAAACAATCATAACTTCTACTTCAGGTGTCTGTTTTCATTCTACCACATATAAAATCGAATATAGAGAAAATATCTTCACTCTGGTGACCACTATAACCCCTTATCATGTTCTTCAAGGACCCATAATTCTTCCCAATGGTCATAAGTTTTGCTCTAGGTGTCCGTTTTTCCATAACTTCTGCTTTGGGTGTCCGTTCTGCCTCTACCACATATAAAATCGATGCTTGAAAATAAACCTACACTTATGTGACCACTTTAATACCTTGTCATATTCTTCAAGGCCTGAAAATGTTCTTAATCCCTCCAAAAAACCATAACTTTTACTCCGGGTGTCCTTTTTGCGTCTACCACATATCAAATCGATCTAAAACATATTTAAAAAATATATATTATATTTATATCAATATATATATAATTATATATAAATATATTATTTTTTATGAATTGTTTTTGAAATATACACTTTATCGGTGCTAGGAAAAAACCGCTGATAAATCCCCCTCTTTATCAGCGCTACTAAAAAATTAATTGACAAAGGGGCCCCTTTAATAGTTCTAAAAAAGCGCTGATAAAGGGGTACCTTTATCATCACTTTTTTTAGAGCTGTTAAAGGGTGGCGCTGTAGAAACCCAATTTCTTGGTAGTGAATAAGCGACATGTGAACTGGAGGAAGTGATGGGGAAAAGTTACCCTCATCTATTTTAGTTTTGGAAAAGGAAATTTTGAGGGAGACATTTCTTAAGGGGAAAAGGTTGTAATGACCCAAATTGTAATGAATAAAATTCCCTTTATTTTAATTAAATGCCATATGGATATAGAAAACACATGCACTCCTTTTTTTTATTATATTCAATTGGATTTAAATGACTGTTATGTATTTTCACCATCGATAATATAACCATTGAATAGTGATCACTTGACTAGTATAAATATAGGGTTTTAACAAATCCTTTTGACACAAAAAAAGGAAGTGATGGGATTAACTAGTAGGATCATACCCTATGAAGCCCATTTATTGGAGCTTCCTGGAGTGAAATAATTTCTGGGATTTTCCCTAGACCAAGCCCAAGATGAGATCTAGCAACTTTAGCATGAGTGAAACTATTTACTGGAGAAGTTCAAGCTCATTGAGATCACGCCCCAAACCATGTTCACTGAAGAGCTCCATGAAAGGCCCACCATCACACACCTTACTCTTAGGGAATATGATGGTGTAATAAATGGATATGTAGTCAAACCATATCATTATGATTATGTGTATTATTTTTGTATAGAATAATGAATATACTTTCATTCTATTATTTTTACTTTTTAAACGATTTTAAAGCACAAATATTATTTTTGGTTAATATTCAAATTTAATTAAGAAATCTATTTTGATGAATTAATGGATTTTTTAATTAAATAATATTTTAATAAATATTATTATTAAATTAATTTTATTAAATATAAATGATCTTATAATTTTTATGAAGTCAATTGTAATTTTTATTAAGGTTTGAAAACTGTTTTTATCAAAGCCCATCGATTTTAAATAAATGTCAGTTTTTATTTTAAAACTGAAAATTCACATATTTAGAAAATTATTTAGAGAAAATGAATATTATTTTTTTAATCAAGACATCTAAATTATCCAACAGTTAATTTTTCATAATTTTCTGAGATAGTCTCTTTTTTTTGTAAAAATTAAATATCGTATTAATATATAATGTGTTTATTGAAAAAATAATGACCCCATAGTGATGTAATAAAACAGTATAAAAGTAATATTCGTACAAATATATTTTTTCCTTTAAAATAATATAATTTTAGGTTTATTTGATTTATTTTATAAAGCCTTAGTGAATCCTCCAAGACATGTAAAACATTTTAAAATCATTATCTTGAAGGTATGAATCACCTCCACATAAGCAAGGGAAATATTTTAATATCTTCATAACTTATCCTTTTAAAATAATTTATACCACTCCACTTTTCTAGAAACCATGGGCAAAACCATGGTATGGTTTGTGGTTTTTAATATTTTAGTTTGTAGGGTCCAAACCAAAATAATAAAGAATTCCCCTACTTTTCCTATACAAACCAACACAAGCACCCATTCCATTTCACTAAAGCTATTTAAAGCTATACCACCCTCTAACCCCTACTCCCTAGATTCCTCCCAAGCTACCCCTAAGATCCCAAAAGCCTCCCCTAAGCCTTTGGGATCACACATCCAAGTAAGGGATCTCCCTATCTCCTTTTTCTTCAAGCATCTCTTTTATTCCATGCCTTTTAAATTCCATTTTATTTATTTGGGATATTTTCTTCCATGCCTCCTTAATTTAGTTTTGATTTATACATTATAGGATCTTCCTTTCACTACCATTAATCTCCCTTATGATCCTTTAAACCCATCTGTTACTATGTCAAAATTCCGTAAGAGATTTCTCTCTTCTCATTTCCATGCAAGAATTTCTTTTAGATTCTGCATCTAAATTCCATTTCACTTATTGGGATATTATGTTCCATGATCACCTTACTATCCATACCATGTATAAATTATGGGAGACCCATTTCTCTCTCATCAACTCAGTTTATGAATTTCTATATGACACTGTTATGCTGCCAAAATTGCATCGTGATTTTCCATACCAAAATCATCATGTAATAAATACCATACCCCTTCCCCTATCAAGGGTATTCACCTTTATGCACACATACTTATCAAATGGTGATTAAAATGTATGAATTTCAGATTCCTTGATCGTGTAATAAATAATGATGTTGAATGAATCTATGTTATATGATTTGTGTGGCACACTTAACCATGAGATTGAAATGATTATGAAGTTTGTGCCCTGATGGAACTCCAATGCATTGGGTAATGTTTAGTATCATGATACATCATGTTGGGATAGGGGTTTACCTGATTCATTTATAAGACTTTTCCCCACCATTTTGGGACAGGGTTTTACCTGATTCTTTTATGTTGATGATGCAGTGTTTTAAGTTGTTGTCACATTTACATGTTATGATAATCATTCTATATCAAGCCTTTATGCTCACTTTTTCTTATTCTCCATTGATATGAGTATTTCCTAACATGTATTTTATTCTTCATGTTATTCCTTTTTTACCTCATTACTAGGCTTTATAGATCACCCTTTTCTTATTTATGTCCTCGGGTTATCCCATGCAATACTAAGTACAAAGGAATGTTTTGGTCATGTAAAAGAAGTTTTCAATAAAGATTTCTATTTCACATTTTAAGTTGTAATGTAATGTTCCTAAGTTCTAAATATACTAGACCTATCAATCTTCTGGGTTGTATTAGGTTCAAGTTTATGTAATAAATAATTTTTAAATGTGAAATAAAGTTAAGGTTTGTTATACATATGTCTCCATTCTATCCCATATCTAGATGAATCATTGAGAGTTCTTCCATCACTCTCCAAGAATCTCTAGATTCATGCACAAAATCACTATAAGAATTCCTAGTCAGTTCATCATCTAAAAAATTTCCCTTTCTTGGTTTATATGAAATATAAAAGTCATAATACTGCCATAATTTCTTACACAGACATCTAAACAAGTTCATTCACACTAAGATAAGACATACCTTAGGCTATTATAGTTGGTAAAACCCACAAAAAACTCATCGATGAGGTATTGTCGCCAAAAAATTCAAATTAAACACAAATGATGCCAACTCAAGATCATGGGTCGCATAGTAATTCTCATGGAGATGTAACTACTGATACCCATAAGAAACAAATGATCTATGATAAATTAAATCAAAACCCAAGATAATACATGAAGAATCACATAAAACTTAAAACTGAACTCCTTATACTAGAAAACAAAGGACATGAGCATTGACCAGATTATCCTTCAGATACTTGAATGTCATATGACACTAGTTGGTTCACAATATTTCTTGATCCTTCCGGTTCAAGGATATAATAGGAGTCACAACCTGAGAGAAATTAGCTACAAACCTCCTATAATAGCCTGATAAACCAAGGAAAATTTTCACATCTTCCACTGTCACCACTTTCTTTGATGTATTCACATCTAGTTCCTATGGAGACAAAACATTCTCCAAGAAACAGACTTGACAAGCCCAAAAGTGTCACTTTGAAAAATTCTCAAACACCTGCTCATGACAAAGAAATCAAAAAACACACAAATTCTCTACATTATCCTCTTCAGATGCGAAGTCCACAAGGATTTATTCAATCAAAACCACCATGAAATTATATAGGGACTCTATAAACACTATGTTCATCAAGCCCATGAATATGACTAGAGATTTCATCACACCGAACAACATCACAATGAACTCATAATTCCCATGAAGACAATAGAAAGTAGTCTTGTAAATATCCTCATCCTTAACCCACATCTGATGATATCCTTATCACAAATTAATTTTCTAGAACCAACTTTCTCACTTCACCTAATCGAATAAATCATAAATTTGAGGAAGCAGATAGTGGTTCTACACTCTCACTTGGTTCAAGTGATGATAATCGATACGAAGACACAAACTTCCATCAACCTTCTTCATGAACAAAATTGGTGCACCCTAAGGTGACACACTTGGATGAAGAAAACCTCACTTTAATAGATCATTGATCTGTATTTCTATCTCCCATAACTCAGAAGGATGAATCATATATAGATTCATCGATATAGGAGACACACCTAGTTATAGCTTGATCCTAAAATCGATCTATCTTCGATTGGGTAATTCTACAACATCCTCCAAAAAGATATCAATGTGCTCTTCTATAACCTTGGGAAACATCGACTGTTGAACCGCTGATGATATTATAATCAACTTGAACATAAAAAATTACAAGTATGGAACATGCCTCTAACCCATCTGAGGGTCTTTCTCTCCAAAAAACACCATTGTATCTCTATCATAGTGATAGAATAAAACCTACCTCTTGAAGTAGTCCATGATAGCTTGAACCAAATACAATCAATCCATATCGAGGATGATTTCATATGGATGTATCTGTAAACATAGAAAATATCCCCAAGAGCAATGCTACCCCATCACTAGCTCACAGTCTCTACATACTTCATACAATTCATCTTGACCATTAACTGGTGTATTCAATGCCAATGGAACTAGAAGCCTCTCTACCTCAATTACCAAATCATGGATGAGGGTAGGTGATATAAAGGAGTGTGTCTCTACTAAATCTAACAAATCATGCACCCATGTAGAGAAAAAATCAAAGGTCACCCTAGATGATGTCTGGATCACCTAGAGTTGGCAATGATAAAGCATGAAGCTTCCATGACCAGCTCCACAACCTCTCTGGCCCTACTGATGACCACCTCCATGGTCGTGCTCTTCTCTATAAGGATGAGGATAATCTTGAGTCTATCCATTTTCTTCCCCATATCCTCTCTACCGATCCCAAATTGGAACACCCTACTGCTGCTACCTCAGTTGAAACTGCCTCCATGGAGGAACCTGAAGTAGAACACCTGGCGCATGTTGACTGCTCAGAAAGTTTGGGATCTATCACCATTAATGACATAAACCTCCATAATAAAAACACACATTTTATCCGTTTGAATATTTCTGAGATCCACCTCTCCTAAATAAATGAGATTATGAGGGATGGGACCTTCCCTTAACTGTCCAAAATATCTTCTTTCTTGGAAACTAGGAACCCCGAACCACAACTTTTCATCATGAGGAATCCCGACGACTCCCCTATTATGATGATCCAATTTTGTCCAACATCCATTTAATAAAATCTTCTCTTGAAAACACCTCTAGATATGTCTTCACCATAAATTTTGTGACATAGAACAAGATATCTATATGCAAAGCCTCCTTGAAATTCCTCACCCTGGCCTCCTCATATGGAAATAAGTATAAAGAATATTGCAGAATACCCCTAAAATGGATCCCAAACTCTCACATGTTATAAATCCCCTATCAAAGGGTAATCATCTCTTGGTAACTACCTGATTTCATGGTTAAAGAAAGATAATCTACTCTGAACTGGTCTCAGAACTTCTCCCACGAGACTGCCGACTCCCCATGATCCCTAAGGAATAAGAACCACCATTTCTTCACTTTTCTACGCAGCATCATCAGAGCTAATGAAACTCATTGCTCCTTATGAGTACGAATCAAATAGAAAGCTACATCAACCTCTTACAAACATTATTATATGTCTGAATTTAAAATAAATCATTCATACTTCTACATCCTATGGTGCTAAAACTCTCGGTGTGTCCCCCTCCAAGTGTCTTCATCATCAACCTCTACTCTATGGCGATCTGCTGGCATATCCACCTAAACATATTCGATGCAAACCTGATGAGTATGTTGACCTAGATCCATACCTACAAAAAGAACAAACTGATAGGAACTTCAACCTTGAATATGGAACATTTAACATTAATTAATTGTTTATTTTATTATCTTGTTATGGTTTTAACTTATCCCAAGGTCTACCCATTTCAAACATAGGTGGAAAGAATAATGACGCATGATCCTTTCCTAGGTATTTACCCTACAACTAGTATCACTTCATTTAATAGGCTCAGTAAACTTAAGGGTATGTTCATCATATCACAAGGGGGCTTAAATACCCAAGTCTTAGCTGGTCTATCATGTTTACATTGCTTACTAAACTAAGCTAACATTGTTTCCCTACCAACCCATGAAACCTCACATATTCCTAACTCCAAACTCTATCTTATCCCTCAAATTTAACCTTTGATACCACTCTGTCACAACCCCCCCCCCCCCCCCCGATAGTGTACCCCTCCTGGGCCCAGAATAAGAGAAGTGAGATGGTGACTACTTGATTCTTGCCTTCTGTAGGCACCAGGTTGGTAATTATCTTTGAGGGTATAATAAGCATACATATGGGAGGCATTACCCTCTAGGAGAACATGCATAAGAGATAAATAATATAGATACACCAATGAACACCAACTAAGAAATATATATAAATAAATACCATGTTAAAACATGTAATTTCATACAATAATATAATGACTTAAAGGAAAACTACAAGTACCAAATGGTAAAGATGACAATGGTCATGAATCCCAAACAAATCCTTCAAAACCATGAGCTAGTAATATCCAACCTGATCTCCAACATTCTCCAGAAAACCTGAAAAATAGTTTATGTATATTTAGGGTGAGCATGATAATATACTTAGTAGGATCCTCCTTAGTGCCTCTCATGAAAAAGATAAAGAAAGAATGCTAAATCATAGTGAACAACAGTGAAACTAAATCATAACTTAAATAGGTATGCTGAGTTCCCAGCCTCACCATGGATAACTCTCTCCATGTATTGCATACAATAGAGAATATGATATAATAATGAAACATCAAGGGTACCCCGCTTTATCTTCCCCTCTAGTTTTCCCCTCTTCCCCAATGTTGCAATTCTTGAAACATCTCTCTCCAAAATTGGCCAGCCTGAAAGAACCAGGTCAAGGCATCACAACAAGCACCTCATGAATCACATCATCACATCATTCCATATCACATCACCATATATAGTAACCAATTAGTATCTAGGATCCACCAATTCCTATAAGACATGTATCATAAATTGGGTATTACACCTCAATCCATTACATCCCATACACTAAGTAATGTACCATAAGACATAATACCTTATACATGTCATACCTATAATAATCCTTTGGATATTATAACTAGAAATACATGGTTGTTAAATAACCACAATCCATTACGAACCTCTACACACAAACATGGGGAAAGTAACGACTGCACATATCAGCACAAGTAACTTACAAGAGAAGAGAGTAGGGCTAAAGGGGGTAGTTAGTCATCCAACCTCCCACCAGGATATTGGAGAAAACACCCTCCCAGAGTCCACTAGGTTTTAGTCACCCTAATCAACATGGGTGGGGTAGTATATGAAATCAAAAAATATACAAGATATAATATTTTTGGACTCCTCATGTTTTAATTATCACAAATAATGTTTGGATATTGTCAGACTTCTCATGTTTTAATGCTGACAAATCATGTTTGGAGATTGTTGGACTCCTCATGTTTTAATACTCAAAAATCATGTTTGGAGATTTTTTTCTCACAAATTGTGTTTAACATATCAAAAATAATGTTTTAATCTTGTAAAATATATTTAATATTGTTCTATTATGTTTCAGTATGATTATAGTTAATCTTAATCCATTCTGTAAATATTTCTTCTTAAGATAGATTACAAATATTTGGCTAATTCTGTTACACCATAAGTTTTCTATTGGTTCTATATTTTCACTATGTATGTGACACTATAAGTTTTCTACCGGTTCCATATTTTCACAAAGTCAGTGATACTGTAAACTTGATACCAGTTCCATATTTTCATAATGTCTTTGAGATCATAAGCCTGTTACCGGTTCCATATTTTCGCAAAGGACCTGACACTATTTTATTGCTACCATTTCTAAGACACCGCAACAAGACACTATTCAGAACTTTAAAAAAATACTAGACATCATTTCCTGAGACACTATTTTCTTGAAACCATAGTCTTGCTACTGGTTCCAGAATGCGCAAAGGATCAAACACCATAACTGTACTATTGGTTCCATATCATCAACACAACTATGGAACCATGACTATCTCACCGTTAATTTCTCACCACAATTGTGACACTATTCCATACTTAAACATTTTATGTCTTTTTCAATTTAATTTAAAAGTTGTTTATAACGGTCATATTTTATTCATTTAATAACACCGATATAATTAGTGTTACTTTTCAGTCCTTTCATCAGACAATACGAGGTATGAGGTGTGGAGATAGTGCATATTGTTGGCTCCAATACAATCACCCAAAAAAAGTGTGGTGTTGGAGAAATTTTTTTAGCAGTGGATTGAATGAAAAAGATCAGAACACATGAATGAAAAAATATACACTGGAGAACACATGAAGAAATCTCAATTCATGATGGATGAACTGCTGTAGATCATAATCCCAAACATCCTTGCATCAACAAATCTAAGATGAAAAAGAGTTACAAAGAACATCACATCAAACTAGAAACCAGAGCACGAGACTCACAACACTCTATTTCTACAAGAGGACCCAAAAATCACATCTGCTACATCATACAAGTTTGGATCTGCCTAGAACCACACTCAGAGAATTTCTAATCCTTTCCCATTAATTTCTTATCTATTGTGTATTTTTTTCATTAATTTTTGAGTATTGAATGTATATGTATTAGAATACACACTATCTCCTATAAAAAAAATTGAGGATACAAGATATATTCACTCAAATATCTTTTACATCTTGTTTCACCCACATATAACTATGGAAGATGTCTTGTGTGACCTGGTTGTTAGTTTTCCCATGTAGAAAAGTGGAAGTGGTCTTGTGACCTGGACAGTCTTGTGTACTTTTTTTAACCCTAATCTAGGGTGTGGATCAATTCTTTATATATATTTCTTGGTGTAAGGTGATTACCAAGTAGAGTGGATTAGGTCTAAGCTTTAGACTGACCCACTTTTTTTATCTGTTGTGCCTTTCAATTTAGTTTTTCTCTATTTTAACTTATATTTTAGAAAACTAAATTTTACTTTGATATTTAGTCTTTGATAGTAGTTATAACTATTTTACTTTATTATAGTAGTTTCAAAACTTATATCAATATCTAATATTGTTATAACTGAGAATTAATCAATCCTCTAAGAAACTATTTGAACATTTAAACTATTATAATTTTACTACCTCAGTTAACTGTCATGTTTTTATTTTAATTAGGGGAATATTTTAAATAAAATTTTTAATAGAAATTTTTATATGAACTCAATTCACCACCCCCCCCCCCCCCCACTTGAGTGTCCTACTTCCACCAAAATTTGGTATCAGAGGAGTTTGTAAAATCCCTATTTAGAAAAAATAATTTGTTTAAAATATTTTTCAATTGTGATTTTAGTTTTGTTTTAAAGATCTCAAAATTTGTGTTAGTTCTAAATTTTTAGTTCTTAAAAAAAAATAAACTTTATTTTTTAGTATGGATAATATATTGGAAGGTGCTTCTACCAACATACCTCCTTTATTTAATGGAACAAATTATGAATAATGGAAAATTAAAATTAAAATGCACTTAGAAAGTATGGGTTTTGAGATTTGGTCTTCAATTATAGACAAATATAAGATTCCAGCTACTGATAGGAATACTTGGGATAAACCAACTAAGAGTGCCTATAATAATAATTTCAAATCCATGAATTCCCTATACTATTCTTTAGGATATAAAGAGTTTAACAAAATTTCTCCATGTTAAACAACCCATGTAATTTGGGATACTTTATCTGTTTCACATAAAGGAACCTATGTTGTTAAGGAAATGAGACTTAACACATATACTATTAAATATTATAACTTTAAAATAAAGAATGATGAGCCTATTCTGATATGTATCTTGAGTTTAATGAAATTGTGAACACTTGGATCTCTTTGGGAAGAGATGTTACACCCAAGTAGAAAATTATGAGAATACTTAGATGCTTACCAGATATATGGAGAGGGACCTTTATCTCAAATATAAAATCTTGTGATATTAGCAAGATACCTGTCAAGGAGCTAATAGGAAAGTTGATGATATATGAGTAAAAATTAATAGTTAACAAGGAAGTGGAAGATGAATTGAAGAGAAAGTCAGTGGATTTCAAAACTACTACTTCCAAAACTAAAAAAATGAAAGGATACAACCTCATTCTGATAGTACAAGTAATTAAGACTCACCATATGATAATGATGAGGAAATGGATCAATTACCTAGACGATTTAAGAATTTTTATTGAAGAAATAAATTTTTTAGAAAGCCGAACTTTAAAGGAAGATATGATCAGAAGGAAAACTGGAATAAGGATTGGAAAAGAAGTGAGAAATATGATGAAATGGTCTTTTATTAATGCAAGAGAAAGGGACATATAAATTATGATTATCCCAAGTTGAAATATAAGTAAAGGTATGAGGAAAAAGATAAAAAATATATAAATGAAATGAAGGAAACTTGGAGTGCTTCTGAAGATATTTCATGTGATTCAGAGTCCTCACATTATGAAAAGTCTAACAAATCCAATACGTGTTTTATGAAAAACATGTTTGAGGTAACCCTTGGGTATCCTATATAAAATTTTCTATTATTCTGGAGATGAAAGTGATTCTAAAAATATGAAAAATGAAGAAATTTTTGAATACTTAAAAATTCTTGAAGACACTTGTAATGAGATAAAATATAAATACAAATCTTTAAATAAACAACATGCCTTTACTACTACTATCAAATCTAATCATACTATATAGAAAGAGAAAAAAATTTAATTACTCAAGGAGAATAATGAACTTAAGTTATCTAATGAGCAATTGAAAAATGACCTAGATAAATTTTCAAATGGAAAAAATACACTTACATAGATTCTTGGTTAACAAATTTCCCCTAGATACACTAATGGTATAGGATACCAACCTGGGAAAATAAATCTCACTAAAAACAAGTTTGTAACTAAATATGAAAAATATGAGTTCTTCCTAAAAATGAAAATTTTGTTGCTAGTTCCAGTTCTGGAAAGTCTTTTACTACATCTAGTTTTTCTGGACCAAATAGAGTCCATTTTTTAAATATGTTACATAATACTTATAGGAAACCCATGAAGTGGATGTGGGTTCCTAAAGAAGTTATTGCTAATGTTATTTGACCCAAACAAATATGGGTACCAAAATCTATTTTTTATTATTTTGTAGGAAAGTTTTTTGAAGAGCTCAGGCAAAAGATTATGGTACTTGGACAGTGGATGTTCAAGACACATGACAGGAGATTACTCATTCTTCAAGAATTTAATAAATATTGATGGTGGGCACGTCACCTTAGGTGATAATGCTAAAGGAAAAATAATTGGCCTCAACCAGATTGGTAACTCTAACTTAGTTTTAATTTCTAAAGTAATTTTTTTTATGGATTAAAATATAATATTATTAGTATTTTACAACTATGTGATGATGTTTTTCAGGTTAAATTTTTAAATGATGATTGTAATGTTTTTAACTCTAAAAATGAACTAATATTTTATGCTTTTAGAAATGAAAATGTTTATGATGTTAACTTAGAATCTTTAGTATCTCAAAATGTTTCATTCTTAAGTGTTTTTTATAAAGTGTCTTGGTTGTGGCATAGAATACTAGGACACTACAATTTACACTCCCTTAGAAATTTTACTAGAAAATTTTTAGTCAAGGACCTAGCCAAACTTGAGTTTCCAAATGACAAAGTCTGTAATCTTTGTCAAAAGGCTAGAAAATACAAAATATCTTTCAAACTAAAGAAAGAAGTTTACACTTCTCAACCTCTTGAGTTGGTTCACATGGATTTTTTTGTACCATCTAGAGTTTCTAGTTTAAATGGGAATCACTATGTTTATGTTCTTATAGATGAATATTCTAGGTATACTTGGACTTAATTTTTGTCTCACAAAAGTGAAGCATGTAACTAATTTACCAAGTATGCTATGAATGTTTAAAATATTAGTGGAATTAGGATAAAATCTCTAATAAGTGACCATGGTTGTGAGTTTGAAAACCAGGATTTAGAATCCTTTTGCTCACAAAATGGCTACAGTCATAACTTATCTACCCCTAGGAAACCCCAAAAAATGGTTTTGTAGAAATAATAAATAGAACCTTATAAGAAATTTCTTGAACTATTCTTAATGAGTATGACCTGCCTATTTACTTTTGGACTAAATCTGTCAATACAAAATTCTGTATTGTTAAAAAAGTGTTAATCAGACCTATTCTTAAAATAACACCTTATGATTTGTCGAACAATAGAAAACCCAAAGTTAATTAGATCAAATATTTTGGTTGCAAAGTTTATATCCTTAATACTGAGGATAATCTTGATGAGTTTTCATCCAAAAGTGATGAAAGAATCTTTTTATGCTATTAAATCTATAGTAAATCCTATAAAGTCTTTAGCAAAAGAAGCAAATGTGTGGAAGAATCTGTAAATGTCAAATTTGATGAAATGGATCCACATGAACAACATACCTCCCTATAAAATATTGAGGATGATATTTCAAATCTGGACAGTAATGATAAATCTTCTGACCATCCTATGAAGGAATCTGTTAAAACTTCCAATTATGTAAATTCTCTACATTCAAGTCATAATAAACTCAATCATGTTGAAGAACCTAAAATAACTAGTCCTTTTTATAGAAATGATAGAAATATTAAGAACCGTCTTTTAGATTCAATAGTTGGATACTTAGAAAAAAGGAACAAAGACTAGAGATTCTCTAATAAATCAATTTGAACATCAAGTTTTCTTATCAAAAATTGAACCTAAAAACATCAATGAGGCAATCAATGGTGAATTTTGGGTGATTGATATGCAAGAGGAGCTAAACCGGTTTGAAAGAAATAACGTTTGGAAACTTTTGGATAGACTCAACGACACCTTGATCATAGGCACTAAATGGGTGTTTAGGAACATAGTAGATGAAGCTGGTAAAATAGTTAGAAACAAAGTTATATTGGTTGCACAAGGTTATAGTCAAGAAGAAGGAATTGAATATGATGAAATTTTTTCACCATTTTCTAGACTTGAATCCATTATAATCTTTCTTACATATACAACAAATCTAAATTTCAAAATGTATCAAATGGATTTCAAGAGTGAATTCCTAAATGGGTATATAGTTTAGGATGTTTTTTTTGAACAACCCCCTGGTTTTAAAAACCCTCACTTTCCAAATAATGTATTTA
The DNA here is from genome assembly GCA_963277665.1 of Viscum album. Classification (NCBI taxonomy): domain Eukaryota; kingdom Viridiplantae; phylum Streptophyta; class Magnoliopsida; order Santalales; family Viscaceae; genus Viscum; species Viscum album. The sequence goes on from OY728140.1 coordinate 74,729,771, forward strand.
AATTAACTAAGACTTTTTATGGTTTAGAAAAAGCTCTACGATCTTGGTATGATAGATTAAGTAGTTTTATTATTTCCAAAGGTTTTACAAAAGGTATAGTTGATCCTAAACTTTTTATAAAACAAATTTATAAAGATGTTTTAGTTGTTCAAATCTATGCAGATGACATTATTTTTGGATCTTCAATAAATTCTTTGTGTACTGAGTTTTTAAAAATGATACAAAATTAATTTGAAAGGAGTTTGATGGGTGAATTAAAATTATTTCTTGGATTTCAATTTTTTTAGAACAAAGAAGGTATTATCTTAAATAAAAGAAAATATACAAAAGATCTTATAAAATGTTTTTTCTTGGATAGAACTAAAAGTAGTGATACTCCAATGAGTACTACCTGTAAGTTAGATCTTGATAAAAATGGTAAATCTATTGATGAAACCACTTAGAGAGGAATGATTGGAATTTTAGTCTACTTAATTGCTAGTGGTCCTGATATTATGTTTAGTGTTTGTATGTGAGCTCGTTTTCAAGAAAATCCTAAAGAGAAACATCTTCTTGCTGTTAAAATAATTTTCAAATACCTCAAACATACTACTAACTTAGGACTGTTTTATCCTAGAGGACAATCATTTGACTTGGTTAGCTATTCATATTATTATTTTGGTGGTTGAAAGTTAGATAGAAAAATCACCTCTTGAACATGTCACTTTTTAGGAAAGTCTCTAGTATCATGGTGTAGTAAAAAGAAGAAAAAATCTGCATTATCTATTGTCGAGGCTAAATACATAGTTGTTGGTAGTTATTGTGCACAAATGTTGTTGATGAAACACACTTTACTAGATTATGGATATCAATTCAGACATGTACCTATAAATTGTGACAATACAAGTGCTATTAACATTTCAAATAATCATATTTCTCATTCTAGGACTAAATATATTGATATATGACATCAATTTTTGAGAGATCATTATCAAAAAGGTGATATCACTTTGGAATTCATTGGCTCTGAACATCAGCTTGCTGATATATTCACTAATCCATTAAATTATGAAAGGATAAATTACATCATACATGTGTTAGGAATGATAAGTCTTAAGTGAAAATTTTACTGTTTCATAGTTTGCAGTTTCACGATTCATAGTTTCACAAGTTACTATCTTGTAGTTACTATCTCACACTTATGGTCTCCTAGTTATTGTCTCTCAGTAACGGTCTCACACTTGTTGTCTCAATGATATGGTCGCACAGTTTGGAATCACACTGTGAATACCTATTCTAGTCTCACCATAATGACTCATACTTTTTTTTCTAGAATTTTCCTTCCTATATCGTTGTATCAATTATTTTATTTATTTTATACCACTTATTTGTGTTTGTGATGTTTGAAATCCCTAAATAATAAAAACATGATATTTTCCACTCCTATATTCAATCAATATCTCTTCTCTTAAAACTAAAACCATTCTCCCTCAAACCATTAGCCCTCTTCAACCATTCATCTTTCTTAAACCCACATTGGATTCTCATAAATAAGCGTCTGTCTTCATCGACTCATAAGAAGAATAGGTCTCCAAAGAAGGTGAAAAGGGATCCTAAAATAATTCTTGATAAACCACTGAATCCAGGACTTGCTGATCAAATAGTAGTTCTAGAGAAAGAAGTTTGTCTAAAGTGGATGTTGAAAAGTAAGTCGCTTGTTTTAAAAGTCTTGGAAGAACGGGGATGGTTGAACCGGTTCACAAAAGATAAAATACCCATTTATCTGAATCTATTTTCTGAGTTTTATCAGTATGTTCATTTCTCATTCAATTATGAATATGATTTTGTAGTAAGAAGTTGGGTAAATAGTAAAAGGTGTACTTTTTGTTTGAGTCTATGGGTTGGCTACCTAGTAATACCTCATGAAGAAATTTTTGAGGATTACCAAATAGGTCCTCTTCCACCTAGAGAGGTTTTTATCCTAGACGAGGCTCTTTAATGTTTGAATGAAGATAATAAGAAGAGAAGAGAAATTGTTTTCGAGCTGGATAGTGAGAAAAGACTATTTTTTATGTTTATTGAACATCTTATTTGTCCTAGGAAAGGGGATTTTTTAGACCTTAAGTATCAATATGTGTTCTTGATACATATTAAGAATAATGGTCACAAGATTAATCTGTGTAAGTATATTATACTTCACATGTGTGGAATGATCAAGATAACTTCAAAATCAACTTCTCTGTTTTATTCAAGGTTAATTTATACAATGTTATTTACTAAGGGAGTAGTTAGTCTGAATGAAGAATTAGTTGAAGTTTATGAGTTTTTTATCTCAAAGGATATAGTTAGAAGTATGAAAATTAGCTGGAAAGCATGGAATAAATCTTGGGTGTAAGACAATGAAATAATTTATGAAATATTCAACCTGGTTAAAAACCATTCAATACCTAAGAATGTATCTGACCCTGGTTTAGAACTTGATGAAGTTTTGGAATACTCAAATGAAGAGGCAGAAGTTGTAGTAGTTTCACCTAATGAACTGTCTTTGAAGAAGAAGACAGTGGCCTACCTGTTCCATAACAAGTAATTTCTGAAGATGTAGTTGTTGAAGTTGCTGAAGAGATAGTTAGTGAAGAATTTGTTGCTAAAGAAGAACAGGTTGTTGTTGTGGAAAAGCAAGCTATTCCTTGGGAACATTTAGAAAAATCTTTAGAGTATGAAGTTTTTTATCTACTGAGGAAAGGATGGACTAGGCCTTTTAGTTGGCTAGATAAATACTTGATCTAGATAGAATAGAAGAATTCGAAGTAGCTCAAGAGACTGAGTCTATTTTTCCTATCATAGATGCACCTATTGAGGGGGAGTATAACCCTGTTTTGGAAATAATTTAAGTGACCAACCCTGTGGATTTATGTTTAGTGGATACCTGGTATATATTTACATAATATTTTTATGTTGCTAATTCTCAATGAGTCTAAGTTAAATCAATTGGTCCCTCCATGGTGTTTAATCCCAAACCAATCATTGCTAAGGTAATTGTACCTTAAATGTAATCATAACCTATATTAGTTCCTACTTCTGAACCTACCCAAGAAACTTCTACTTATGTAAGTAAATATGATTTAAACGATTTTAGGAACACCTTGTTATCTGGATTTGAAAAGATCATGAAGTCACAGACTTCCCCTGTGACTAATCTCTGTAAAAGAGATGAAGACTTGTTGTTAAGGAAAATTATATATCAGATTCAACCAAAAATGCTTCATGAGATTTAGGAAGTTATGATTGAGAACAAACAATTGAGTGATGAGGTTAATTATCTAAAATATATGGCTGAAGATATGCAGAAAGTATAACAAACTTTTCAAGCTCCTATTGCTCATCTTGTTGAGGATGTTGGTGATCAGATCCCGCAGAAGGTGGTATCTCTGATTTAACCAAACCTGATTATTGTTTATGAAAAAGTGGCTGAGAGCAACACCAAGATAGTCAGTGAGATGTGTGTTCTTGTAGTTGGACTTAATAAGTTTACTAATGAATATAAATAATGTTTACAAAATGTTCTAAATCAACTTAAATCTCTCACATCAGCTATTATAGCTTCAACTGAATCTGGATAGCCACCTCAGCCTATGGAAAATGACTTAATCAGAAAAGTTTTCAAAGAAGATCTTCAATTAGTTTTGAGTGTTTTAATAAGAAAAGTCTATCTGTTGTCATCAAGAATAGTGAATGTGTTCTTGATTTGGTTAGGGTCCATTCAAATATTTCCAATGATCCTCAAGAATAAATCTCTAAAAATTGTACTTCTACTTTAACAAAATTTATTCTAAGCATGAGCTGACCAATCACTTCAAGTATCTTGTAGAGAATTTGAAAATACCTCCAGCCACTAAACACGTTAAGGATCAAGTGCATAAGATCAAGGAATTCACACCCACTCTAGAGAATTTACTAGAAAACAAAGATGAATTTGATAAGTCTTTTCATTATGGAGGTGATATCATCACTGATTTTATTAAGTTGTTAAAGCCCTATATTCATGTAGAAAGCCCTACCATTATGGCTACTGCAGCTGCCCCTTTGTGGCCTGGTCCAACTCCTTCCTCCTCCACTACCTTTTCTCCTACTACTATGTTTGTATCTCATACTTTGAGCTATATCAGAACTATTATTATTGAACAAACATTGCCTTAGTCTTCCACCAGACCATATCTTTCACCCTCTATCTTTGAAGGAATTCATTTTCCTTATATCATAGTTGGATCAATACCTTCTACCACTTATACTTCTCCTCTAGTGGTTCTTCCTGATGTCACTTCCAGGGGAAAAGAAAAGGATGATGGCTCTGAAGAGAAGTTAAGGATGTATTTTGATAGGGATGTATTGTATTTTTCATTATGATTATAATTAACTCTATCATTTTATTCAATGAAATTTTCATTTTTTTTGTTTATTCTCTTAATTAATTTCATTTATTGTTTCTTTCTTTTGTATTTTTTTTATAATCCCAAAAGGGGTAGAAATAAGACAAGGCATTTATGGAAGGCTTTATAGAAAAGGATGTTCATGAGAGAAGAATAGTTTTTATACATCCTATCACATATATACTCAAATCTCTTGTCTTTACTAAAATATATGGATTATAAATTCCATGATTTGTGATCATCAAAATGGGGGAGATTATTGGACTCCTCATATTTTAATTCTTACAAATCATGTTTGGATATTGTTGGACTCCTCATGTTTTAATGCTCACAAATCATGTTTGAATATTGTAGGACTCCTAAAGTTTTAATGCTCACAAATCATTTTTGGAGATTGTTTGCTCACAAATCATGTTTAACATATCACAAATCAAGTTTGAATATTGTAAACTATGTTTAATATTGTTCTATTATGTTTTAGTATGATAATGGTTAATCTTAATCTATTGTGTGAATATTTCTTCATAAGATATCTTACAGATATTTGTCTAAGACCATGACACTGTAATTTTTCTAATGGTTCTAGATTTTCACTAAGTCTATGACACTATAAGTTTGCTACTAAATCTATATTTTCACAAAGTCTGTGAAACCATAATATTTCTACTGGTTCCAGATTTTCACGAAGTATGTGACACTGTAAGCTTGATACCAGTTCCCAATTTTCATAATGGACCTGATACCATTTCCTTGCTACCGTTTCCAAGACACCACAATAAGATTTCGTTCAGAACTTTGATATAGGACTAGACACCATTACTCGAGAGACCGTTTTCCTAACACCGCAGTCTTTCCACTGGTTCCAGAATCCAAAAATTATCAGACACTGCAATTTTACTATAGGTTCCAGATCATCAACACAACTATAGAACCGTGACTGTCTCACTGTTACTGTCTCACCGTGACTGTGTCACTACAACTTTGACATCATTCCATACTTACCCATTTTTCTATCTTTTTCAATTTAATTTAAAAGATTTTTCTAACAGACAAATTTGAGTCCTTTAATGAAACTAATATAATTAATGTTATATTTCAGTCCTGTGAGCAGAAAATACAAGGTACGTGGTGTAGAGAGAGTGCATCCTGTCAACTCCAACACAAGCACCCAAAATAAAAAAAATAAAAGTGTGGTGCTAGAGAAAAATGTCGAGTAATGGATTGCATGAAAAAGAGTAGAACACTTGAATGAAAAAATATACACTAAATAACACATGAAGAACTATCGATTCCTAGTGGATGAACTGTTGTAGATCATAATCTCAAACATACTTGAAGCAATAACTCTAATAATAACAAGAGCTACAAAGAACGTCTCATCGAACTAGAAACCAGAGCATGAGACTCACGACACTCTGTTTCTACAAGATGACTCGAAAATCACATTTGTTACATCCTACAAGTCCATAGATGTATAGAACAACACTAAGAGAATTTTTAATCCTTTATCATTACTTTCTACTATGTTGTGTACTATTTTAATTACTTTTCAAGTAGTGTGTGCATCTTCATTAAAACACTCATTATCACCTATGCTGAACTGGATGATACAATATATACTCACTCAAATATCTTTTACACCTTATTTCACCCACCTATAACTATAGAAGAGGTCTTGTGTGACCTAGTTGTTAGTTTTCCCATGTTGAACAGTGGAAGAGGTCTTGTGACCTGAACAGTCATGTGTACTATTGTCAACTCCAATCTAGTGTGTAGGTAAAATACTTATATATATAATTCTTGGTGGCAAGTGATCACCAAGTGGAGTGGATTAGGTCTTGGCTTGAGACTAAACCACCTCGTTTATCCACTGTTTCCTTCAATTTAGTTTTTATCTATCTTAACTTATATTTCAGAAAACTAAATGTTACTTTGATAGTTAGTCCTGGATAGCAGTTATAACTATTTTTCCTTATTAGAGTAGTTTCAAAAGTTTTATCAATATATAATAATGTTATAAATAATAATTAATCAATATTTTGAGAGACTATTTGAACTGTCAAAGTATTATAATTTTACTACCTTGGCTAACTGGCCTATTTTTATTTTAATTAGGGGAATCTTTTAAATATACTTTTTAACAAAAAAATTTATAGGAACTCAATTCACCCCCCCCCCCTCTTGAGCTAACATTAATTAGTCTCCCCATTTCCACTACTAATAATAGATATCCTATAAGCACACAAACATTTTAAAGAGATAGGATAATTACTTATTTCATTTTTTTTATTTCCTTGAGTGAATTAATTTATTATCCATTAAATTGAACATTAATATTATTTTCAACTAAATTGAATTAATAATAAAGCCAAGTCCATTCCCTCTAGGCATAATCCAAACTGAGTCCATGGTTTCTCATGATTCATATCTTTTCAACAATTCCATTCCATCAACACCAACCGCATTGATTAAGAATTATTTATTCATTATTAGAATAATTCCATAAACCAGGTACTCTAGGATAGTTATCTTAAGATACCACCAAGAGGAAACATTCAACCAAGAAAATCTAGCTACCTCAAGTAGTGGGGAAAATAATGTAGATAAAATAAGTAACCCAGCCATCGACTATTAAAAAGATTAATAAGATATCATACCATCTCTCAATAACACATCAACAGGTAATCCCATATTCAAACCATTTCATCATCTTTGAGTCCATTCCTGACACCCACATGCATATCCTAATACATCTCACCATCAGAGGCGTCAACTAATGCCACATCATCCAGAACTCCTCACCCACATCATATCAGTCATCCCAGGTTCAGCCATCCCTAGCTCATATTACTTCCGGCCCTCCCCTCCCCATACCACATCACATAAAAAATCATATCCAAATAACATCAAAAAGTATCATTAAACAAATAAGAACAACCAACAGGGAAATTTTGGCCCTAAAACAAGGAATCCAACCTTCACACATAAACAAGATCTCATGACTCCAACACAAGACTCTCGACCTTCTGAAGAATATGTGAAACTCAAGGTCTAGAAATTATCTGTATTACACAACTAATTATTATTCCATATTGAATTAACCAATTCATTATTTATAGGCTCTAACTATATTAAACTTAACGTATCTATCTATGACAATCTTTAAAAAATTAAACATGATCTTAGTATTAAAACTAGCTTCGACAAGATTATAGAAGTGTCATTATCATTAAAGTCCATTTACATTATTATCAACAATAAGTATCAACATGATTTATGTTATTTATCAAATCCATTATCATGGAACAACAAATTTAATTAAGCATTTGAATTGCATCAATTGATTATCATCAATTCACAAGAAGCAATGGATTCACTACAACATACCTCTTCTTTAATTAATAATCTAATTAATCATAAATTAATTTTTGTTTTAAATTCTTTACCATTATCCATAAATAAAAAACATTATAATCCATAGAATCACAAGACATGCTAACAAGAATAACATTTATATCATGCTATCTAGAAAATCAATAGGCAGCTGTTACCCTGGTAGGAAGAAACAACATGTGATAGTTACAAACAATTATTTATTAATCTAGTTCAATCATTATTAGTTTAATTATAATTCCATCCAATGGGTTAAATCATGATAACTTTATAATTTCACATAAATAAATAGTATAATCAATAAATTCCCTACTTAAAATGTGTCAATGTTTTTCTCATGGGAACAAACCAATATCATAGATCCTGATCACTTCTCCTGAAATAAGCTTCCCCCCTACAAGGATTCCATGCCACAAATGCACTAACAAACAACCAAGAAAATTATGTTATAACAACAAAGAGAGACTACCACCACATGGAAAGAAGAAGTGGGAGGAAACTGATCAAATATCCACAAGAAAATAGGTAGAACCTACCTCAAAAAACCAAATATTGAAGATGGAAGGTTGGGAATAAATCCCTAATAATGGAATACCAAAGCATGGAAAGATAGGGTCATTGAATTTTCTAGAATTTGGTAGAGCCATATGGTTTGAGAAAGAACCCAAGTTGTTTCAGCCTCTATAGAAGTCTTTCAAAAGGGATTTACACAACGTGAAACCCTTTCACATCATATAAATGTTGGGATTCATATCTAACTGAAAAATGTGTCTCCTTGAACTGATTAATCCTAAATTATTACATGTCATGTAACACCCCATGAACTATCCTTAAACAATCCATGAACAACTTTCAGGATATGAATCATCTTTTACACAAGACATGAACTAAACGTTCATGATATGAAAACATTACATGCCAGGAATTCTCCCTATTTCCTACATTTTAGAATCCAACAACTCCATCCTCACTCTAGGCCTCCTCTGAGTACCACAAGCTTTGAAAACACACAAAGGGTTAGAATATGTGGATCTGGTCCATTACAGTACCGATCATCTTGTGTCACTCACATTTGATCACAACACAATCCTTTGGGGTTTGAAAGACTGATTCTTATTTCTCATTCTTGAGGAGGAATAATGTGGAAGATATTCTCTCAAGATTGATAAAAAAACCCTAGATAAGTTTCTTGTGGGTAGAATTTTCTAGAGGGGAAATTGTTTTTCACAATAAATGATTTCAACACATTGAAAAAAATGATATAATCAGGTATATATATATCTAAGGTTAGAGGATTCATAATTATACATGGGCCCTTAACCAATCTATTAATACATAGAAAACCCCACATATAATAATAATAATAATATTTCAATGACATTAGCATGTATCTCAGATAATAAAAATTTCAATAAATAAATTAATATTTATTTAAATGATATTTAATAAATCATTTCTGTTATAGGGTGCCTTACTCAACCCATCCACCTTCCTTGACATTTATCAAACATTAAATAATTGATATTATTCAATAAAAAAATAAATATCGTATTTTCAATCTTAAAAATAATTATTTATTTAATATTAAACTCACATAAATATAGTTACTAAATATTTTCAATCAATAAATATTGAATAAAAATTATTTATCAGTCTTTAGAATAATATTTATTCCAATAACTAAATTCCAATTGAATTTAACTAATATCAATGAAATCACTAAGTTTGTGACTCTCTAGGTATCTTCTTTATAGGAATTAGGTTATTTTTAATGTACACTAAAAAAATAGGATTTAGGTGCATTCATCTTCCCACATTACTTTAGGTGCATGCATATTTCCATACGGTTTTATCAAATATAATACACTATGAATGGATTCAGTGAATTGCATTCATTGAAAAAATTCAATGAATAATTCTAATAGAAATAAACATATGTCAATACATTGAATATGAATGATGTGTTTCATTAAATGAAACGTGTTGAGAATGGACATAAAAAGGGATGAGATCCCTCCTGTTGTGAATGACTTAGTATATGCAAGCTTCCTGATACTCTCTTTATCCCGAGACTTAGTTTATCACGAGGTGGAGGTGGTATAATCCCTTATGGATTTAGGGGTCCTCAATAAATTTTCTAGGAAACTTTTTTTTGTGTAATCCCCCCAGGGTTAGGAAATTTCTATCAGCTTCTCTAGTGATTGACTTCAAGCATACTCCATAAAAGATTAAATGTGAATCTTATTGTTATATAGGTATGCACGTTTTAATTCTTAATTTATATTATATATTTATTATGTATATGATATATCAGACACATTTATGGGTTTTCTTTCACTTCTATTTTTCATATGATGAATCCTTAAAACCCATCAGTGGTATCAAAGACTGCTTCCTTATGGGATCAAAAAATCTCTTACACTGTTAAATGAACAACATATTTTTTAAAATCATAATTGGTTTTCACCTCTCGAGGGTATGTTATATGATAATTTAATTTTATAAGAACCACCTAATTTTATGTTAAATTTTTAATATAGTATTGAGTGGAAGGTACAAATTAGTTTAAGTGATTAAAATAAATTTTTTCACTATTTTTGGAAAATAAAGCATCAGAGTTATAAGTCATTTATAAATTTTTTATAAATAATGGAATAAGATATTATGGAATATTTATAGAATTTATAAAATTATTTTATAAATTAATTAATTATAAAATTTTTATGTTTAGCTATTTTAATTTTTAAAAAAACTATGATAAATATTCCATTAATATTAAAGGGTTGATATTAAGAATTTATTTTTTTTGAGCCCTAGATGATGATGTTGTATTTTTTGTCAATACATGTTTATGTGTGATGTTTTTATGTGATGATATTCATGGTGTTATGACATGTTCTATTGGATCTAATAGAATTTCCATAAATAGGTTTAGAGAATTGATTGTGTGGAGAACTGCTAGATGTTAGGGATACTGTCCATAAGCTGTTATTGAGGAAGTTTAAAGATGGTTAAATGAGATAAATACGAGCTGAAGAAGTGGAGAACCAATATTTGGTTTTTCATGATAGAAGTATGATTAATTAGTGTGAAGTGATCTTAGATGAAGTTTTAATAAGTTTTTAGGAGGGAAAATTTTATCTGGAAGTGTCTTGGAGTTATTTGAATAAGTATGAAAGTATAGAGTTGAAACTAAAAAAATATAAAAGTCCCTTATCATAAGTCATCTATCTAAGGTGGGAAAATGGAAAAGGCATGAATGTATATCCATGAAAGATAAACATAAGTATTTGGATCATCAAACTTATGATCTTAATACTTTTCCTTTTGATCATAAGTCTTCAACATGTGTCTCTGTGATCATGGCGTGAGCATATGACTTCTTTGGAAGACTTTATGTCAAACATAAGCCTTTAATACAATGTAATACTTTGAGAATTATTTGAACAGAAGAATTTTCCATGAATATAAGTTTTTATTATAAGACTTGAAAAGTGTAAGCCTTTGGAATTTTCCAACATTGGTCTTTTACACTTGTAAAAATTTGAAGTTCTTCTAGATGAAAAATCGAGTCTTCATATTTAATATTATGATAAAATAAAAGGAGAATTTAAATATGATGACATGAGTGTGATGTTATTCATGGATCAAACATCATGATTAAACACATGATCATGCACATTTATAAGATTTAAATGTATGAACCAGATGAGGAAGAATATAATTATGAGAGAGTTTCTCTTGTACAGAATGAGATGCTGCATCATCATACCTATGTGGAAATATCAAGTGAAATGAAAGAATAATTTCTATGAAGGTTTTGAATAAATAATATTATTGAAATAATTCAAATATTTTATGGAGAAAACAATTTTAATCTTTATCCAAATTTATATTATGAGTTGAATGATTTGAAAAACAATGTTTGTGAGGTTGAATAAGTTGAGACGAGCCAATGCGAATCAGTAGTATTTTAATAACTATCATTGAAAAAAATTTCACATGATATTCAATGTATATAAAAAAAAGATATGAAGAAAGATAAGAGTATAAAATTATGAAAAAAATTGATATTATACTAAATCATAAAAGAAGCAAAACTAAGAAAAAATTTGGGAGATTATTTTGAAAGGAAGTTGAATAATATCATCATCTCGAGTCTACGAGGAGGTTCATATTCTCATTAGTGATCATTCTTAAAAAAATTTGTTTATTATAGTGGTTTTAAATTGTAATGGGTTGGTGTCTGTAGTTGTGTGAGTTTAAGGATGTACCCTTTCCGGAGTTCCTTTTGATAATAATAAGGGGATTGTGTGCATGGGATATTAACCATGACCCATAGAATACATATTCATACCTAAAAGAGGAGAACCTCATTAACAAATTTTATTTGAACTTTTATTTTTTTGCATTAGAGATAATCTGAAGAGATAATTATTGAATAAGCATGAGAGTATAAGGGGATTTAAATAACTTTACACACTAATTACCCCTAATATCCCATATGTAATCTTTAGTTTTCAACGAGGCTATAAAAATTTAATAATCTATATTAAAATAAAACTACTTGAATAAATAATAAAATGTAGGAAGAAGAGAGTTTGAGGTTGAACCCATGAGATATTGCAAGTAGATTTTTGGATTTTAAAAAATGAATGATTGTGGTTTTTTTATGAAATAGGATGAAGAAAGCATATTGAGTTTTGAAATTAAGTTGGAGAAAACGTGCCTGGGTTTTGTAGATTCTTGGTTCAGGTGATGATGAATTTATAAATTAAATTGATTTGTCATGATTATTATCAGAGTCTGGATGAGGGAGATCTTTGGTCTTGGTATCCCCTCCTAAATGAAAAAATAACCCTTTTCCCATGGTTAGGTAACTTAGGTAATTGAGGAATTAAATTGTATCAATATTGTTTTTAAACATAAGTACCATAAACCATTCAATGGTCATGCCTAATTTTGGGTAATAGTTACACAATTAAAAAGGTATTTTTCCAATTCTTAGGTCAATTATAATTACAGAGAAAAATGAAAGAAATATAAATTATATTATGATTGCGGCAACCCAAAACATGAACAAAATAAAAGGAATAAAATTCATAGCACATTTCCCCTTTATCTACATCACCTAGCACAGGTCAAGAGTTACCCCCTCATACCAGCCATGAGGGAGTGGGAGGGAAGGAGGAAAGAAAATAAATCCATAAAAGAAAAGGTGGAGAAGAACTGGTGAAAGAATCTGCAGTGCAACACCTCACCCTAATATTTTGTCTCCAGATGAATCATTTATAGTAGAACCATGGTCTTCAATTTATAGTCATTAAGGGTGTCTAGGTTGTCTTTAATTATCCATATGAATTAATAAATTCATTCCTAATCAATCCTATGTTTCATGTGGTTTTCAAATCTAATTTACTCTTTATTTTTTTCAAAACTGATTGTTTTTGGGTCTAGTAATCATGGATCAAGGTGTGACACATAATGTTAAAATGTAAAATTTTGAGTCTTTCCCCCAAGATTTGTTTTTTCATAGCTTGTATTTTCATCAAATTTCACATCAGGGATATCCTATCATGATGTGAATTGTACTTTTACAGTTTTTTTGGCTTTTTTTCTTCTTGATTCCTCCATCCCAAGCCTTATAAACATACATTGGACACCTTATATCAAGGAAATCCTTCTTACAATGAAAATATTAATCATTTCTTCTCCTTTCCCTTTAATTATTACATCCCACCACATATGAATAAAATAGTGAATATATAGGTAATAATATCAATTAAATTATAAATATCATTGTATTTAAATACCAAAAAATTTATGTATGAAATGTTAGTATTAAATTACCCAACACTTGAATTCAGACTTGCCCTCAAGAATGAAATTTAAACATACTACAATGGATGATCACCTTGTAATTATTTAATTGAAATTCCAATAAAATTAATTAATAAAGTGGTTAATTAAATGTTTGATCATTTCACAGGAAAATTTCATCAACACCACACTTTTCAAAGAAAAAAGTCAATTAATTAATTTACTTTTCCACTTTTGAATTAACCATGCCTCTCCATTACTACACTTAAAATTTTCAATTCATAATCAATATGAAGTCCATTTTTAATTTACCCCACTTTAAATCTTTAAACTCACCATCAAGAAACATATTTAAATAGAGAATCTTCTCATACCTCGAATCATTCTCTTTACCATAGGCTTGAAATGTATCTATTTTCTCCACCTTGTAGATACAAAAAACACAAATAATCATGAGGGCTTCACCGTTATGTTCAAATGACCTTGAGAATTAAGGACAGGTCGGTAGATTATATAAATTTAGTAAATCTATAAAAAGTGGTTAATATCTGAATTACTTCACATGATAATCAAAAGAATATCAATGGAAATCTCATTTATAAATTCCATCTCCCCTTTTCCCTAGATATCTCAAAGTAGGATCATGATACAATGAGGTATAATAAATGAAACACTCTCTTGTATATTTTTTTTCTTTTTCTTCTTTTTTGAAAGTTGTGCTTGGGAAAAATAACACATCCAACACCCAACCCCAAATGATCACCTAATAATACTATTTGTAATAGTTATAACAAGATCACCAGTCAAGAAATTGTGATTTTGGAATTTCCCAAGACACGATCCATTATTTCTTATTTTTTTCAGGAGGGTGTGAAATGAGAACAATGAATGAAAAACATATTAATTTCCCCAAAACCCATAAAAATCCCCCAAACTTATCTACTTTAGAATTTATGTCTCATCTACCATGTCACTATTTCCACAACACTCATTTTTTATTATCATGCAAAATATTTAGAGAAGGGTAGGAAAGGATACAAATAGGATTGAATTGTGGATCTTCCTCAATAATGGTGTTCATGTATTCTATAGGCATAAGAAGCATTCATGTATGGGTAGGTCTCGAGATAATATAATAACAAAAATATGGATTAATAATATTAAATTTGACTTTATATAATTATATCATCTACAGTATGAAAATAAATTTATAGAAGAAATCATGTTCATGTTTCACTCAAGAAATATACTCAATAAATGAATGTGAAATATTAGGCTCAGAAAATGTATCGGGAAAGAGAAAATGGTTGGGAAAATCACTTATGTAAATTCATATGAATAAAAAAATCAATTAATAGAAATATAAAAAATCAAATAAGGTCAAATCTCAAAAAATGTCATTTACAAAAATTAACAAGTATCCCTAAATAATGATTTATCAAATCCAAAATCACATGTTATTTCTTATAATTATTTCTTTGATTTTTATCATTAAAATTAATTGAAAAAAGAAATTTAAAAACATGTAATGTGATTATCCTAAAAAAACATTTCTCATAAATCAATGATTAAAGAAATATCTAATGAGGGTCATGCAATTCATTGATAAAAAGTTCTAAAGAAAAATTAAAAATTATAGGGGGAAATAAAATAAAGAAATTGAAACTCATACTCCCATTTTATTAATGCTTAAAAGTAAAATGTGAAGGTTATTATTGTATCAGTTTATATTGTGGACATGAATTTTAGGCCTTGAATTAATATCTCATGTCATGAATTTTTTTCCCACACCAGGAATATTTTATAAGAAACCTCTTCAATCATATTCATGCTTATTACCAGTACCTTTGTCCTAGATCTTAAAATGAAAATACAAGTGGAAGTGCAGGACTTTTTCAATGATATTTTAAAATATTTGGGGAGGGTTCCTAGGATAAAAAAATTAAAAATACTAAAAAACTTAGGTTTCCTTTTGAAAGTTTTTTTTCTCATTGGATCAACAATACCTATTTAGATTATGTGACAAGAGATTGTAAATATTGTACCAGTTCTAGATCCCTAAATGGACTCAACTGTGACTTGTATACATAGTTCGACACATTTATTTCTAAAAATATATTAACCCTTCATGTTGGAATCACTTTATAAATCTCCATAAAGCTGATACACTAGTGTTTCTTTAAAATTTAAAAATTAAATGGAAGATCATTTACTATCCATACCTGCTGACTTTTTTCAAACTTGGTGTAATCATTTATTCCTCTAATATCTTTAATTTTTTCTTTGTTCTTTTAAACACCACATTTTTAATGTCTTTTTTTATAATAGTATCCACACTATTTACTTATTAATTTTTAAAAATAACATAAACATTGGGTATCCAATCATTCTCTAACCCATCATCATATTTCATATCATGATTCTTTATTAATTGGGGGATGTTGAAACTTACTTGTTTTCTACCAACTACGAGGAATAGATCCTTACTTTTCATGTCTATTAAGGATCATATGTTGTCCGAGAATTCTCTTCCCAAGATAAGGGTATTCCTATCTTCTTCCATTTCCAATATTAAAAAGTTTATTATAAAGTATAATTCTTCAACTTTGACAGTGATATCCTTAAATACCCCTATAGGGTATTTCACTATCGAATTTTCCAGCTAGAGTGTGACTCTAATGTTATTTATATTCTCTAAACCCATGCTCTTGAATGTGTTTTATGAAATGATGTTCATGCTAACACTTATATCACATAAGTTTTTTCAAAAAAAATTATACCTTATATTAATTGAAATTGAAAACCTATATGGGTCTTATTGCTTCTTCGGTAAGTATCTTGACAAAACAACCGAACACTATCGTGTGAGTGGAATGGTTCCAATATCCCCCATATTTTTTCCCACCATATATTTTATGAATTTAAAATATTTTATCATGTTATAAAGAGATTCTATGAAAGGATTATTAATATACCATTTCTTGAAGTGATCTAGAAACATGAATGTTTCTAATTTGATCCTATATTGAACTATCTGCTCTTGAAATGGTAGATTTATCTTGTATAGTGGTTATAGTTATTTATATTATATTTTATCTTTATACTTACTCTTTTCTAGTTTTTATTAATATTAGTTTTTACTTAATTCATGATTTTCTTATACTGTTTTTTCCACTTCTAAGGGCGAAGATTTTCAAATCTGCATGGGGGTTTTCTTCGGTGTGGATTGAAAGCATTCCTTGTTGTCTGTCTCTAAATTTTTCTACAATTTTCCCCACTTGGACATCTAGGTAAAATTTTGAAATCTTATGATCACTAAAATTATCATTTATATCATTTATAGTTGTCCCTTGGTCTTTTTAATTAGAATTAAGTTCCTTGATGGAAGCTATGGTGGCAGTTATAAATGTGGACAAGGTCTCCTCCATTGTGTGGAAATGGATCTAAGTGATGGTATGTATTAACCTTGGAATCCTTATTCTATCTACTGACATCCTTTTCCTTGTTGTTATTGTAGATTCCAACCCTAAAAAGTATTATCGTGATTATAATCATCATAATTAGCTTCTTTAACATACATACCTTGGGTTTTCTATTGTTTTCCCATCATTGTATCCATATTTTTCATCAGTGCTTCCACATTCACCACTATATATTCATTATTTTAAACATTTTGGATTCCTCTTTATTACATACATTCTCTTTAACATTGGAATATGTTGCATTAATTTCATCCAGTAATTTGTAGATATCCTCAGTTGACTTCTTCATCAGCAATCCTCCAGATGTAACATCAATAATTAACCTATTTCCTAACATAAAAACTTTATAGAAAATTTTAATTTAAACCCATATCTCTATTCCAAGATATGTTAATTTCATAATTAAATATTTAAAATAATTCCTTGAAATTTATAATGATTCATCCTCACATTGTTTAAAATCAAGGTCGTTGTCATGTATGTCCATGGATTTAGAGGGAAGAAAGAATCGGGTGATAAAGTTTCTTTCCAACTTATCCAATGTAGTGATGGGATGGGATGAAAATATTTGGATCCATTCTCACACTCCATCTCTTAGTGAAAATCTAAAGATTCAAAGTCATACTGCATAACTTTGAACATTTTAGAATTGAAATTTGTTGCAGAGTTCAAGAAAACTTCCCAAGTGTGAGTTTAGATCTTTGGGTGGTAATCCAAACAATTAAACACTATTGTAGATCATTTGAATGATTACTAGTTTTATCTCGAAATGAATGGATGCAATGGGAGGTATCATGATTCCTAGTTATAGTCATGTGTATGATGGCCTCCCATAGTTAGTGAGTTTTTATAGCCCTGGATCTCTTTGTGGTACCCCAACAACCTAATTTTATTCTGCACCAACCATGGTTGCAGATGATTTAATCTGCCTCATTAAGATTTGTTCAAGATTAGGAATATATTGGAAAATTTATTTTCCCTTTGATCGCGTTGAGTGGTAATGAATAAAAATTTTAATATGAAATTAAAACAATCACACTAAGCATAAAATGGAGAAAATAAATAAAATTAAATTAAAAATTAAAAAACCCAAAAAACAAATTTTCAACCATCCTTGGAAATGATGGCCAAAATTTGAAAACCCTTAGGGAGTTGTTAGTTTCCTATGGGGCTAATAAAAATTAATAATTTATATTAAATTCAAACAGTGTGACTAAATAATAAAATTTAGGAAGCAATGAGTTTGATGTTGAACCGATGAGACAGTGCAAGTAGATTTTATAAATTTAATAAAATTATTGATTGAGGTTATTTTAAGGATGGATAAGAAACTAGATTTAATTTTTTAAGTCAAGTTGGAGACAGTGTGCCAGTGTTTTGTAGATTACAAGTTTGGGTTCTAGTGAATTTATAAATTAAATTGGATTGTCCTGACTATTGTCAGAATCGAGGTGAGAAAGATCATTGGTCTTGGTATCCCCTACTTAATTCATCTATATCTCTTTTCCCATTGTTAATTACTTTAGGTAATTTATGGGTTAAATTATTTCGATACCATTTTTAAAATTTTTAACCAAAATCATTCAATGGTTATTTGATTACTCTATTTTGTATATATATATTTAGGGGTTTTTATATGTGCATTCATTGAATATTAAATGATTAAATTTGAGTTTTATTGAAAATATAAATGTATTGTGAATTGTTATGCATAACCATAATTTGGATAAATACTAAGGAAAACATTGGAATTAAGGAACAAAAAGGAACTTCGCACCGAACCGCAAAGCAGCTCAGTTCCATAATAGAAGTTTGAAAAGGTTGAGATTAAAGATTGAATCCAAAGATATTTTGGAGGCACAAAACTAAATAAATGGAGAAAAACAGAGCTTTTGGAGCTAAAAACACATCTTACACATCATGTGAAATCATTAAACGATGTGAATTTGCAAGGAATGAACCGTTTACATGATGCGAAGAAGAAGATAATCACCCAAAGTGAAGATCACATGTGTCATGGTGTGACACATATATGTCACACTGTGACACATCTTGAAATTTTCCAATGAACTTTTTAGGATGTGCACCATGCTATGAATGATTTTAGCCCTAAAGATTACACATCGTGTAATAATTACATGTTGTGTAAGTGTCAAACACAATAGAAAAACATTGATTTTCAACATATCTTTGACATAACTTTATCCTTAATGACCTGAATAGACATTTAAAACATTCTATAGACTCGTGGATTCCCATTGATGAACTAGAGGATTATAAATAAGGATTCTAGCCAAGATATATTCATTCAATTCCAACTGTGGAGAGGATCGACTGCTGGGGAGGCTGTTGTAGGGTTCTGACCCACCGTTCTTCATAGATGGGTTTTTTATGATTTTTTTTATTTTTTTAATTTATGTTTTGGATCCGTTGTAGTTTTAATTCCAATATATTTCTTTTAGTAATTCTCCTTATCAGTCATTAGTATGTTTTTCTATTATTTATTATTTATTTTTTCAAGTTAGTTTTTAATTTATTTTTCATTATTTCATGGGTGGATTGATTTATTATGAATAGTTTAATCGTTATTCCAGGAATGGAATTTGTTTCCCTACCTTCATTCAATTCATTCATTGTAGGATAATTTTCTTAGGGTTATGGGTTATGATTAGGGGCGTTCTTAATCATGTTGAATCTATAAATAAAACCTTGGAAGCCCTAGGACTACTAGTTAGGATAAAAACAAATGTTCATCATATTATTTGGCATAATTTTGACCATGGTAAGTGTAATTTAATGAACCCAACCTAATTAGAGTTGAGCAGGACTATGACCATTATCTTGCAACACTTTCTACATATAAGCTAAGAATAATTCACATAGGTTGTTAGTTATACCCTAACCATGGGATAGTTACAACATAGTTAGATCCAATTGCTTTCACCAAAACCAATTGGTGACCCTTGCACTGCTTCACAACCTAAACCGTAAGACCGTTCCAAGATATAATTAGGATTATATTTTAACTTTATAATGAAATTGACACTAATCCTTTCTTGTATTTATTTTTTACATTTCAATTTGTGTCATTTAATTAGTTTAATAAAAATAAACTGAAATTTTAGGGACCTGACCTTTAGTTAAGAATTGTCTTCCGCATTCCCTACACTTTGTGGGTTCGACCCCATACTTCCACTTTACTATGGATTTTTAGTTTGTGATTATTCAAAATAAAAAAAAATCTTTTTATTAGACCTAAGAAAAATAACGATTCCCTTAGGGCTTATAATCATGCCTCATTTAGGGTAATTAGTTTCATAATTTGAAAAAATATTTTCTATATTCTTAGGTAAATGGTCATGCTAGTGAAAAATAAATGAAATGGAAATTATATCACAATTACAACAACCCAAAACATGAGAAAAAGGAATAAAAATTTACAAAAAGTTCCCCCTATAACTACATCACCTAAAAAAGAGCTAGAGTTACCCCCTTATGTTCTTCATGAGTGAGTGAGAGGGAAGGATGAAAGAAAATAAATTCATAAAAGAAAAGTTTGAGAATAAATAGTGAAGGAATCTGCAGTACAACACCTTTACCCAAGATTTTTTCTATGAATGAATCATCTACAATAGAATGCTGGTACTCAATTTATAAGAATCTATAGTGATAATGATGTATTTAATTATCCATAAATGAAATAATAAATTCATTCCCAGTCAATACTGAGTTTCATGGGGCCTTAAAATCTCATTCTATCTTTAATTATGTCAAAATAGGCTATTTTAGGGTCTAGACAACATAGTTCAAGGCATGAAACATGGTTCCACACCATGAAATTTTATATCTTACCCCAAGATTTTTTTTCTCATGACTTCTCTCACATTTAGTATTTTCATCAATGTTCACATCATGAATAGCCTATTCATGATGTGAATTGTACTTTTCCATGATTTCCAACCCTATTTAGGATTCTTTCCTCTATTCCAAGCCTTGTAAACATCACTTGGACACCCTATATCAAGGAAATCCTTCTTACGATGAAATTTGTTTACTTTTTTAATATTTTTCCATTTAATCCTTATATTCTTCCATAAATGAATTAAATGATAAATATTTAGGAAAGAATAAAAATTAAATTAAAAAGATAAATATATTTAAATACTAAAAAATGTATATATGGAATGTAATTATCAACCCCATATTAGTGTGTATTACCCCTCAAGGGATCCAACAATCGATATAAGATCCATAACTACTCTCTTATTTCACTCTAGAAATTGCTATGGATCATCATATTTTTTTAAAAAATAAATACATTCCAATTTTTTATAGAAATGAGTTTCATTCATTGAAACAAAAGATGGTACCCTACATTCTTTATTTGTGGATTGATTTACTTGAATACATTCAATATGGATTCACTTTTCCAAATGAATCCTCTGAATAGACCCCAATTGAAAAATGAAACATTGAAAATGTTAGAAAGAATAAAAATTCTTTATTTTTTTATTATTATAAAAGTATATGAAAAATTTTATGGGTTTCGGAACTGCTGATACCATTTGGAAGTAGTTCCAAATCATTTATGAAGGAAACAAAAATGTTAAAAAACCAATGCTACAAATCAATCGACAATAGTTTAAAGATGTAAGAATGTAGGAAGATGAAACTGTTGATAATTTCATTAATAGGGTTAATATAATTTTCACCACAATCAAAGGGTTTAAATAAACTCTTGAATACTCAACTTTGGTGAAAAAGATACTGAGGATCCTTTCAAATAAATTTGATGTGAAGATATGATCCTTAAAAGACTAATATCTTGATGAATTCACCGTCAATGAACTCCATAGTACTCTCATAACTATGAAATAAGGAGAATAACTACACTTAAAAGAAAATTCTAAGTAGGAATATCAAATTTCATTTAATTCCCTCAAATATATAAATATTGTTTAAAAGAAGGACTATCCAAGTGAAGGAGAAAACATTAAATATTTTGCAGAAATACTTTCTCTTATGTAAGGAAATTTCAAAAGAGGTGGAAGAGGTAAGTACATAGGTAAACTACCTTTAAAATGATTTAATTATGGAAAGGTTGAAATTTTTTCTTATAACTATCTAATTAAATTTGAAAGATAAAATTAAAATGAGGAAACTTTTAGGAAAACCACCACTAGATATCCATCATATTCTCTATCAAAAGGAAAGAATAATATTTCACCTAGTTACTTTATAAGGAACTTTCTATCAATTGAAGATAGTGTTTCTGATAGTGAATAAAATGATTATGAGGAGGCTTATAAAGGTGTCTCTTGAAAATTTATCATGGAATATGAAGAAGAAGAAGAGAATATATCATAAGATAAATCTTAATATAATGATTATTATTCACTATAGAAAGGAGATGATTCTAAATAATATACCATGAAAATGGTGATCAAGATGTGTTTAAAAGAAATTGAAAATCTGAGTGAAAACAATACTTAGATGAAAAGAGGTAAAGACAAGAAAATTCAACTTTTAGATGAAAAATAAAATATTTTCAAATAAATTAAGATACTGAATCCTGATATAGAAAAAAAATAGGAAAAATCATTGAGGATATGACTTCCACCATTGTCATAGGGGATAAAGAAACTAATAAATCCATAAGGAATAATTCTAAAACCAAGAAGCAGGATCATAGAAATAAATGAAACAAGAACAAGTCCATTAGAGAACAATGATAATGTAAAATCTAACTGTAATAAAAATTTACTCTAAATAATATGTTAGATATGAAAATTGTGAGTTAGGGAAGTCTACAAAAGATCTATTTCAAAATATAACTACTTGTATTTAAAACACAAATGACAAGATGAAATCTAGGACAACTAATAGTCCTAAAAATAAGGTAAGATATTATATAATATAAAAAAGAAATATAAATCATAAAATGGGTCTAAATCAATCACAAATGTTCAAGGAAGATTCATATAAAAAGGTATTTAAGAGATTTATTCATCTAAAGGTTGGAAATAGAACAATATAGAAACCCATTCAAAAACAAATTCTTTATTAGAACAAAATATTTTAGGGTTACTACTCATGTTGTAGTTCTTTTGGTTATAAGGTATTCATGTACTAAAATAATAGGTCATTACCTAGACTTAGAATAGAGTAAGAATCAAGTGAATATAATAACAATATATGAAAACTCATAAAATAGATTAACATCTTAAGAAGAAAGTATACATGAGAAACATATTTTAAAGGACATAATAAGTTTTTGGAATATGTGATCAATAAGATCACACCTTGGATATTTGTATTGATTTTATACTAGATCATCTGAATATATTTTAGAGTTTTGGTAACAACCAGAATCAAAGTTAGTTTGGGTAACAAATGAATTGGTTAAATTTTCTTATAAATATTGTAAATCAGAGAAACCTCATATCATTAATAATGGAAGTTCATCTCAATTGATATGTGATCTGAAAAAAACAATGAATATTGATAAATATGAAGGATTATTAACATTTTGTAATGATATATATTTTAGGATCAAAGTTTTTTGAACAATTGACATTGGGAAAAGTCAAACCACTCTATAAAATTTTTTTTGCTGATGGACTAAAGCACTAATCGTTGAGTGTATCACAAATTTATGATTCTATAAATGAGATTATTTTCAGGAAAAATAGATGAAAGGTTAAAATAATGAAAGATGGGGTTACTGTTATAAAGGGTTTGAAAAACCTAGGAAATCTGTTTCAAGTTGGAGAAGAAAATATAGGTTGTTAAGTAAATAAATAAAAATTGAGTTATAGAACATAAGTCTTGGTCACCTGGAACAAAATAATATAAATAATCTGATCCAATAAGTTGTTATAAATTTTTCCTTATTGAAAAAAGCACCATAATTGTTTGTATGATATGAATAATGGAGAAAATAGTGAAAAAACACATAAAGGATTTGAAATTAAAACTTCAAATCCCCTTAACTAAGAAGTCGACAAAAAAAGAAATATGTTTCATCCCTTTCATAGATTATTTCACAAGGACTACATGCACCATGTTCATGTCATAATAATCACAGGACGTGGATAGATTCAAGAGTTTTTGAAGACTTTCATATAATAAAATAGGGTAGTAATAGAAAAAATTGAGATCAGATAATCAGAGTGAATATTCCAATAGACATTTCACTGAATATCTAAACAAACATGTCATCATATATTAATACAATACTCCATACACACATCTGAAAAATGGTGTGTCTAGAAGGAAGAACATGAGACTTATTGATATAGCTATAACTATACTATTAGAACATGAAACCTTTATATATCACTGGTTATTAGCTATCACAACTACTGGAATAATTTGGAATAAATGTTTCTTAAGGAAAAACTTAGACATGACCCCTATAAGATGGGGTTTAAAAGGAATCCAAATTTTAAACATTTTTGAGTATTTGGAAGTCCATTATTGATCAATAAAAATATATAAGTGGGGGAAGGTTTGATGATAAGGCTGCAGATGGAATATTTATTAGGTACACACCAAATAGAAAATCATATAGGTGTTAAAATAAGAAATATAAATGAAATACTGATAGTTATGATGTCATATTTTTTAAAAATGAAAAAGGAACCAGACAGACTATCATTGTAGAAGATGAAAATATTGTTTTAATTTTAGAAACTGTTAAAGAAAATATAGAAAAGATGCATATTCAGACTGAATATGTAGATTCTATATTTTTCAGTGTTGAATATAGAGAATTTAATTATAAAGATACAAATACAAGGCTAATAAAACATGTCGATGTTGATAACATTATTGGGGATAAAACTCAAGGTGTGCCGATGTTGACGCTCCTTTCGTCACAGAATCTAAAGATCGGAAAAGGGAATATCTGAGCTCAAAGTGATTAATCCTTTGAAGAAACATCAAAAATCGACAAAGGGATAAAAAAGGAGAACATTGCCCATATATCGCGCAAGTTCCCTCTTGGTCGCGCAAGTACACTTGCGCGCCGCCTCAATACTTGCGCGACTCCTCATGTTCGTGCAAGGGACTTGCGCGACATATGTGGTAACCGCCCAGTAACCGCCCGGGGTCTTCTTTTGCCTATAAATAGACCCTGTGGGCCCCCCATTCAAGAGGATTTTTTTCCAGAAACTCGGATTGAAGCTCCCGACGCCCAAGTCTCTTCTCAAAGCTTCCGGAACACTTCTAAGGTAATTTCTTACCTAGAACGGAAGATCTAAAGAGAAAAAGGAAGGCCTAAGTGTTGAAACTTATCAAACACTTGCGCGCCTACTTAATTCCTTCAATATAACTTGCGCGTCCCTCTTCTGGAAGAACCTCAAGAGGATGGTAAAGGGTTTTATAAAGAGTCGCTCAAGCATTTCAATACTGGTTGAAAATCGCGCAAGTACCCCTAATGTCGCGCAAGTATACTTGCGCGACCAATACTTGCGCGCCGCCGCAGGACTTGCGCGCCTTTCAAGACTTGCGTGCCCCTAGCTTTTTGGGTGCCCATCTTGCCCATTTTTACCCCTCTTAAGCCATTTCACCCTTCCTATTCAAGATTCAGTCTTCAAGATACTCTTCAAATCCATTTATGGCATGATTTCTTGATTTGACATCCTTATCTGAAAGGAATTCTGTGAAATATCTCTCAAAACCTATTGATTTAAACATCTTTATGTCACCAAAGATTGAGAGTTCATTCATTTCAACCTCATCCTTTAAGATGAGAGAATCCTAACCTGGGTCTCCTTTTCAGGAATAAATCCCCAGTTATAAAAAACCTTTGATCTGGGCATCTTTCTTAAGAATAAGCCCCAATCAAGTCCTTTAATCTTGGGCATCCTCCTCAGGAGTAAGCCCCAAACCTTAATCCCTAACCTGGGTCTCCTTTTCAGGAATAAGACTCAGTCATAACCTTGGGCTTCCTTTTCAGGAGTAAGCCCCAAGTCCCCTAACCTAGGCTTCCTTCTCAGGAATAAATCCTAGTCATAAATTTTGGGCATCTTTCTTAAGAATAAGCCCCAATCAAGTCCTTTAATCTTGGTAATCCTCCTCAGGAGTAAGCCCCAAACCTTAATCCCTAACCTGGGTCTCCTTTTCAGGAATAAGACTCAGTCATAACCTTGGGCTTCCTTTTCAGGAGTAAGCCCCAAGTCCCCTAACCTAGGCTTCCTTCTCAGGAATAAGTCCTAGTCATAAATTTTGGGCATCTTTCTTAAGAATAAGCCCCAATCAAGTCCTTTAATCTTGGGCATCCTCCTCAGGAGTAAGCCCCAAACCTTAATCCCTAACCCGGGTCTCCTTTTCAGGAATAAGACTCAGTCATAACCTTGGGCTTCCTTTTCAGGAGTAAGCCCCAAGTCCCCTAACCTAGGCTTCCTTCTCAGGAATAAGTCCTAGTCATAAATCTTGGGCATCCTTCTTAGGAGTAAGCCCCAAGTCTCTTAAAATTTCTCTTAACCAGTCATAAATTACCTTTGATTTGGGTTTCCTTTTCAGGAATAAAACCCAATCATAAGTCCCCTCCTAACTTGGGCATCCTCCTTAGGAGTAAGCCCCAAGATTAGAGTATTCAAATCTCCATGAAGCACATATAACTTTGTGGACCCTGTTCTTGGATTTTCTCCCTAAAAGTAAATCCTAAACTTTCGTCTATCTGGGCAGTCATCTATACATAAGCCCCAAAACAAATTCTTATGATTGCATCTTTTATGGCACAATTGTCTAAATTTTACCAATACCTCTTGTTTCTCACACCGAGCATGACTCACGTGAGCTTAGAGTGTAAAAGTAATTATGACATTCATCTTTGAGCCATCAATCATAAAACATCATATCCCATTCCTCGAACTACGTGGGTTCTGATTCCTTTTTTAAAACAAAGGATACGTAGGTAGCCCATTTATGGGTTCGATCCCAACATTGAAATAATCTCTGTCCTTCTGAATGACGATAAACTTCAAGTGCCCCACTGAGTGGCTTTAAAACCAGCCTGGTCATCAAAATGACCAAGAGACTTTTATATAAATGTTTTGAAGGATACCATTGACCAAGAATCTCTAAACAAATATAGATGATTCTATATTGATGAAGAACCTCGAATACATATAAAAGATTCTCTAAATTTCTTGCATATTTAATCATTGATTGTTAAAACTAAAGGAAAGCTCATTTTATACTTGGTAATGTAATAACGATTCACGAACTTAACTTAAATCTATAAAGAGAGTCCCGGAGTAGACAATAATTCCCCTCAAAAAGGTGTGATGAGTCCGACCTCCCATCCTCTCGACCAATGCAAATTCCTAAGCCTCATTAGCCCACAAGCTAATGAGCGCCTGCCTTTGGAAAGTAGGTCCAAACGGATGTGGAATCATTGGATGTTTCCGGTTCTACGAACAAACCCGTTAGAAACCGATCGGAACGTTTGAATCTCCCGTCCAGGAGGTCATCCCCGGATTCCGCGCGAAACAAAAATGGTGAACCCGACGTGAATCCTTAACCAAGTTAAAGTGATGTTCTTCTTATCTGTTAGGCCCTTTGGGCCAACAAGGAAATCATTGACATATGATCATCCAAAAGATGCAGTAGCCGGATTCATCTTGATTATGTCTGTTACATGGAACAGACACTCTTTTTTTCAAGATCTTCTACAAAAATGGCTTTCCTTAAATTCACCCCTGTGAATACTGCTGCTGGGAACACCTCTACTGTGAGGTCTACTGCTGTGAAAACCAATGCTGCTACTCCTGCTGGAACGTCATCCGCTCTGAGGATGACATCACCAACTCAGCGTCTTCAACGCTGTGTTTCTAATGCACTGGTTAAGGAGTACCGTCGCAACGGTACTATCCCAACTCTGGAGGCCGCTCGTCAAGCCCTCCAAGTTAACAATTCTACCTGGTCGTCCGGACAACGGCGACCAGCAATCAAGAAGCAGACGGTGCTGACTACCGTCTCCAACCGTTTCAGGTCGTTATCCCCGGAACACAATTTCCATTCACTCCCTTACTCCGAGGAAGTGAATGAGCAGGTCCCGCAGGACCTTAATTCAAAAAGACAGGAGTCCTTCTCAAAGGCTCCCATCAACAATCGCCGCCAGACTCGTGCGGTAGTGCGCCCTCAACATGATGAGGGTACCGACTCTAGGCATTCAGCTCAGGTTCCTCGAACCCGAGCAGGCAAGATGAATCGCCAGAGACGGAATCCGGTTAACAATAGGCAGGTTATCATCCCTGCCATCTCCGGAGAAGTCCACCAACCTAACTTGGTGGCAAATAACGAGCAGGCATACACACCTGTTCGTTTTAATCCCGCTGTCCAGCAGACTCGTCTGGCAGCATCAAGCCGATCCCGCCAGGCAATTCCGGCGGAGTACCATAGGCAGGAACGTACACCTGCTTATACATCAGCAGTTAGTCAGCAGGCTCGTCTGACTACATATGATGGATCTCGTCAACCGCGTTTGGCGAAGTGTAATCAGCAGGCACATACACCTGCTAATACTAATCAAGCCTACCAACAGTCTCGCTTGGTAGTGCACGGAGAAGTCAGTCGGAAAGCCCCGACGACAAACAGGAGGCAGACTAAACTCTCTGCCTCCACACTTGAGTACTGTCAGGATTCACTGACAGGAAAAGGAGGACATGAGCAGGCACATACACCTACTCCAAGCCCGGAATGGACGTATATCCCCGTTCCGGCGGCTGAAGTCACCAAACATATTTTGTCAATGGTGAAAGAGCAGAAGCAAATTCATGCTCATATTCTGGATGCTTGCCAGGATATCATAACAGCTTTAGCATCATCTCAGGGACAGACACATAAATCTATCCCTAGCAGTGGAGTGACACATCAACAATTCACTCCGGAACAGACACACACATCTGTTCCAGTCCAAGAGGGTTGTGGGGCCTACTCCCCCATATCATATGGACAACCAAGTCAGGCACATACACCTGATTTGAGCGATGATTGTCAGCCTAACCTGACCATCTTTCCTGATCAGGCACATACACCTGCTCAGAGCAATCACTTTCGTCATCAAGTGGTTTCTAAAGCGAGTAAGAAGGCATCTAAGAAAAAGATCCGCCCAGCACAGTCAGGAGATCAAAGGCCAATCTGCAACAAGGCCTTGCTCGATGCTGGAGTTCTTGAAGCCCTCAGACATTTATCTGTCGGAATTCAAGATTCTACTCCCTCAGTTCCCAATAACAGGAACATTAATCCTGAAGGTCTTCAACAGACACTTCCTCATGAAGACTTGCTTCATGAAAATTCGGTCAATCTTGAAGTTTCTTCTTCAGATGAGAGCCACAGGAACCCTTTGTGTGGTCAGAAGGCCAAGGAGCAAGAGATTTCATCTTTTGTTGTAACCCATCATGAAGGTCCTCCTCATGGTGATGAACTTCGCTGCGAAAGTCCTCTCCGCAGTAGTGATTCACATTGTCTCGAAAATTCTTCAGAAGGCAATGTAGTGACGAGAAAGCCCTCCTATCTCGAGGCACTTGCAAACGTAAAACCAGTCATGTCTGAAGTTTTACTATCGGCAGGTGAAACTCTTTATCCATCAGAAGATAGCTTGGGGTTCAGGTTATTCTCCGAACCTTCCCTGGGTCATTCATCTTCCAGCATGAATAGTGATTCCTCTACCAATCTTGTTGAATCCGATGAAGCAACAAGGAAACACCAACTCTGGTCCAAACAGGTAGAAGAATCTTCATTTAATGATAAAGAGGAAATGCTGAACATGAGGAAAAAACTGGCAAAAGGTGAAGTACCAGTCATGTTTTGGCCTTTGGCTGATTCACAGTATGACATTCCAAAGATGTTGACGGATGATGGAATCCATGATATTCGTCTCAACATATGGAAAACTCTTTGTCAATTAAAGAAGATGGTATTATCTTACGATGAATATGAAAATCATCTTAAGATAATAGAAGGGTTACAACGCCAGATTGATTTGGCATCTCTATCAGTCTCTCGGTATCCGAAGGCTGAAAAGCAACAGAGAACCCTTCAACGTTCATGCCTTGGCGCACTAAGAAGATTGCGTCAGTTAATTTCCAATGCTCCATCTAATGTTCATATCAGAGGATGGGGTGTTCACGGAGCACTACATTTCACAGTGCTTTCCGGTCAGCAGAGCCCGCCGAAAATGGTCTCATGCAATGTTATTGCCCATGGCCGGCCACAGTCAATGGGCTTTGTTCATAATCAAAAGCTTGCTCGAGATCAAGCTTCAACTAGTTCCTCTCAAAGTCAAGTATATAGAGAACAAGTTGTTGAATTGCTCCTACACCAAGCAGGCAAGAATATTTCACAAGCCTCTCGTCTGGAGCAAACACGTCATCAAATGACAGAAGTTTCGGAAATCATCCAACGGTCTGTTGAACCAGGTGATAAAAGTGGATACAGGTTAATGCATCCAGCTAATTTCCGAACTAAGATTCGCAAGATCAAGAGAGATTTTAAAAAGATCTCAGACATAGCATGTCAAGAGACACCCCAGCTTGCCAGACCGGGGACTTCTCTAACCCAACCCTCAGAATCAACGAATGGGATTCGAGGAGTTGAGCGGAAGCAACAGGAACACCCCCAGTCCACCGGACTGGGGACTTTTTCAAATCTTCAATACCTCCCTCAGAGAAAGTCAGTATTCTCTCGATTAGGGAATAAGCCTCAAGAGGAACGAAGAGCCAAGATGTCAGGAGATTCTCTCCAAGTGACGGTTCTCCAAGAAATTCCTGAGGGATCAAGTCAACGGAATGCCATGTCTTATCATGGACATAGAAGGAGACAATATCACAGAAATGCTGATAGAAAGGATTCCATGCAATATGCATCCATTAATGTCATCACTGCCGTTGCTGCTGATTCACCAGATGAGGCTCAATCAGAGGGATCAGATGAAGAGGTTCCTGCTCAAGAAGTCGCGCACACAGACCTAAATGAAGAAGGTGTGCGCACACGTAATCAAAGGCTTACCCAAAATCTGGGTATTCCTTCAAGTAACCCACTTCCCCCTCTCCGAAAAGGATCCAATAAGGGGAAAGGTAAGAATCAGGTTACTTCTCACCCTTCCTCTGAAGGAGGTCAATCGCTCTCATTAGAGCAAAGTTTTGCACAACAGGAGGAAGAGATGAAAGAATTAAAAAGGTTGAATGCAGAACTACTTCAGAGTAGTCTTCTTCTTAAGAATGCTGAAGTCCGACAGCCGAAGGAATTTGTTGTAACTACTGAGATGGATCAGGAATATCCTCCTTTATCAGTACACCCACAGAGGTCTAATCCTACGGGTCAAACGCAACAACGGTTGGCAGCACTACCATCAGTTGCAGCACCAACCTCCACGGCTGTCCAAGCTCCATTCATTGCACCTACCCAAAACCAAGTTCAACCTGACGTTTCTCAAAAGTTAATAACTACTATTGAGTCATTAACAGCTCGATTAGAAACTATGGAAGGGAAACGGGCGCAAGTTCAACCTGAAAAGAAAGTTTACCCTGAATGGGTAGATTCAATTTCTCCTCCATCCAGTTTTGGAAACCCTATTTTCCCTACTTTCAATGGATCAGGCGACCCTGAACAACATTTGACGCATTACGTGTCTTGTTGTGATCCTATGATGGGAACTCCAGAGCAACAAGAAGCAGTGAAACTCAGATGCTTCATGCGAACCTTGCAAGGACCAGCTTTTGTCTGGTATACAAGCTTGCAATCCCGGTCAGTCATCGGATGGGAGGATCTTCGTCAAAAATTCCTTCTTCAGTTTAGCTCAACTTTGCCAAAAACGACAGTTTTCGATCTTACAAACTGCAAGCAAAGGGAGAATGAAAGAGTCTCTGATTTCATTGCTCGTTGGAAGGGATTAACGTATTCCTTGAGTTTATCACTCCCTCAGGAGGAATTGTTGCCAATCTGTGTGGCAAATTTGCGTGACGAATTACGCACGCCATTGATCCCTGTGAAATACACAGGAGGGTTTCGAGACCTTACTTCAATCGCTCAACAGATTGAAGATTCCCTTATGCAGGCTAAGGTTAAATCTCGTGTAATTCCATCAGCTCCAGGAAGAAGAATGGGTAAAGAAGAAACTGCTACAGTTATGCTTAAACAGGCACCTGTACCTATTTCTACTTCAAAACCTTCATCTTCTCGAAGGGCTCCACCTCCTGAACGCCAACAACAAAGGCTGTTTCGTCCAAATGATCAAAAAGATCAACGACGAAAACAATTTGAGGATATGAAGAGTAAAACATACTCTTTCCGAAGTGAGCAAGTTCCTGGTTACTTCATTTCAGCTCTGGAAAATAATTTGGTTCAATTACCAGTGCCGAAGAGACCAAACAAGGAAGGAGATGAAGACCGTCCCAATTATTGTCCCTTTCATCAAATGTTGGGACATCCCATCCAGGAGTGTTTTTTCTTTAAAGACCTCCTACAAAAGATGATCGACTTGGGACAAGTCAAATTGAAGGGTTCTTCAGCTCATGTAGCGTGTATTACCGCTACAGATCCAGAAGAAGGAGGCGAGTGGCAGGAAGTCAAAAGCAAAACTGCGAAAAAATATGATGATTGGATGGTCAGAAAGACAATCAATCGGACCCATTCCATTTTGCGAACACAATTGAAGAAGCCAATTGTGTCTCCTACAAAAGCTGCAGTAAAGCCTCCATCAAAGGACAAATCCTCAAAAGGGCAGCGCAATTCAAAGAAGAAAGATGAATCAGGAGAAGATGAGTATGTATCAAAGCCTAAATTGTCTTTGACTCTGGCAGATTTCATGCCATCTACTTCAAAGCCACGGGCACCGTCCCACCAAACGGCACAGCCTAAACAGGCTAACCAGGCAGAGTCTTTATCAGACGAAGAGTTAATCTTTGGTTCTGTTAATATGATTCAATTAACAGATTCATATTCCAGTCTTGATGAGCCTGAATTCCCTGTATCAAATAAGGGAACCCGAGGAAGTTCTAGAGGTTCAGGATATAGGGGAAGACGTGGATCTTTCCAAAGCCACTACTCTAATTCTACCCCTGCTAGCACTGTATATGCAGCAGAAACTCGTGGTAGAGCCCTTCAGCGAGCTCAAAAAGAACAAGCAAGTTCTTCTGCAAATGGCCAACTCAGCTTCGGCACAGTTATTTTGGAAGACCGATTAAAGGTTCCATCTTCTTTATCTCATCAAGCAAATGGATCTAATCAGTCTAATTTTCCAAAACCAAGGATGTTGCCGACTTCAATACAAGATGCATCAGCTTCCAAAGCATCTACTTCCAAGGTACCTGCTAAACCGCATATTCCCATTGGGAAACGCAGGCCTCTAGATCAAAAGTATGATATATTGAAACACTTGGCCCAAGTACCAGCCAAATTATCAATTTTGGATGCTTTGAATCTATCAAAAGATCTTCGGGAAGCACTCATCGAAGCTTTGTCAAGTCCTCAGGAGTTTGAAGCTGAAATTGCTGCAGCTGAAATTTATCACATAGAGAATAATCCTGCAGAATGCCATGCAGTGATATCTTTTACTGATAAAGATGAAGATGATGTTGTGCATGGGCACATAAAACCTTTGTACCTATCTGGAAAAGTCAATGGTATAGATGTTCGAAGAGCTTTTATTGACAATGGTTCAGGAGTCAACCTCATGCCCATTCGCACACTTTGTCGATTGGGCCTCACGGAATCTGATTTATCTCCTTCTACCATGATGTTGCAAGGATATGATAAAAATGAACAAGAACCACTGGGAGAAGTTACGCTCAGAACTCAGTTTGGAGATCTTGTTTCCAATTCAGATTTCATGATTGTTGATCAAGACTCAGCTTTCAATATCTTGCTTGGAAGACCCTGGTTACATCAGCATGCAGC
This sequence comes from Viscum album, assembly GCA_963277665.1. Taxonomy (NCBI): domain Eukaryota; kingdom Viridiplantae; phylum Streptophyta; class Magnoliopsida; order Santalales; family Viscaceae; genus Viscum; species Viscum album. The sequence goes on from OY728140.1 coordinate 74,763,780, forward strand.
TATTCCGTCATCATACCATCAATGTCTCAAATACTGTTTCGATGGTCAAGTTGGAACATTGTATGGTGATAAGGCCCCGTTCAAAACATGTGAGTCTCAATACATTGAGGTGGAATTTTATCACATGAAGGGAAGAGAAAAATCTACAATGAAGGAAATTACCAAATTTAATGCTCCATATGGTTTGGAAAAAATTCCAATAAATCCATTTTCACATGTGAGTACAGATTATGTGTTACCTATCAGTCAAATTGACAAAATAGGCCCAAATCAAAATACTCATATGGAAAGATCCATAATGTCAATTACGGCAATCGAGCCAGACAACATGGGAGAAATTGGTAACTTACCAAGCAGTGATGAAAGCATAAGTGGTGACGTTTTCATTTCGTCTGCTGAAATCCAACAAGTCTATACTTCGCTAATCAGGCCAGAAGAAGTTATAGCAACACCAGAGGTGAATGTTGATGTCGATTCTCAATCCATCATCTCCTCTTTATTTCCCAAAGAAGACCCTTTTTCATCAATAGGGTCGGAAATGGAAGCTTCTTCTTCAAAATGTGAAAATTTTGACATCTCTTGTGATCATGAGAATTTCGTTTTTTCATCTACTTTGCAAGTAGAAACGGAAGAAATAACACATGATGAAGAGGAAGAGGAAGATCTTAGAGATGCTCCTCCAGCATTTGAAGAGGGTATCTCTACCACTGTGGATGAACTCAGAGAAGTAAATCTGGGTACAGAGAAAGATCCACGCCCCACTTTAATTAGTGCGGCCATGACCCTTGAAGAACAGGAGATGTATATTTCTTTTCTAAAGTAAAATAAAGATATTTTTGCTTGGAATTATACAGAGATGCCTGGCCTTGATCCTGATGTTGCCACCCATCATTTGGGTTTGCCAAAAGAACATCGAGGATTCAAGCAAGCCGCGAGAAGAACACACCCAACCTATGCTTCCAAAATCGAGGCTGAAGTGGATAAGCTTATCAAAGCTAACTTCGTCAGAGAAGTTCAATATCCCAAGTGGTTGGCTAATATTGTCCCAGTAAAGAAAAAGAACGGACAAATTAGGGTTTGCATCGATTTTAGAGATCTTAATCGGTATTGTCCCAAAGATGATTTTCCAGTTCCGATTAAAGAACTCTTAATTGATGCGACGGCTGGCTATGAAGTACTTTCTTTCATGGATGGATATTCTGGATATAATCAGATCCGAATGGCCCCAGAAGATGAGGAATATACAGCCTTCAGAGCTCCTCAAGGTGTGTTTTGTTACCGGGTGATGCCCTTTGGTTTAAAGAATGCAGGTGCAACATATCAACGCGCCATGCATCGTATCTTCAAACCTTTTCTAGGGAAATTTGTTGAATGCTATGTAGATGATTTTGTGGTTAAATCCAAACAACGTTTTGATCACTTGGCTGATTTGGAAATCATATTCCACAAGCTTCGACAACATAATTTGAAGATGAACCCCTTAAAATGTGCTTTTGGGGTAACCTCAGGAAAATTCCTCGGCTTTGTTGTATGCCATCGTGGTATTGAAGTCGATCCTGAGAAGACCAAATCAATCCTTGGTATGTCACCTCCTCAGAATTTGAAAGAATTAAGAGGACTTCAAGGACACTTAGCCTATATTCGGCGTTTCATCGCCAATTTGGCAGGCAAAAGTTTACCTTTTACCAAATTATTGAAGAAAGGAGTCACTTACCAGTGGACTGAAGAATGTCAAGAAGCATTTGATGTTCTCAAGAAATACCTCTTAAGTCCACCAGTACTCATGCCACCTGTTGAGGGTAGGCCTCTTATCCTCTATGTGACAGCTTTAGAGCGATCATTGGGTGCCTTTCTCGCTCAAAAAAATGATGCTGGGAATGAAAATAGTCTCTACTATCTTAGTAGAACTATGCTTGAAGCAGAAACCCGGTATTCGAGTATTGAAAAATGCTGCCTAGCATTAATCTTTGCAGTTCAGAAACTGAGACACTACCTGCAACATCACGAGGTCCAATTGGTATCTCGTAATAATCCACTCAAATTCATCCTTAGTCGTCCAATGCTTACAGGACGTCTGGCAAGGTGGGCGGTTATTCTACAGCAGTTCGACATCCAGTATGTGTCTCAAAAGGCAATTAAGGGCCAAGCTCTGGCTGATTTCCTGGCTGAACACCCTTCAGTGGAAGACACGTATTCAGATATCGAACTCCCTGATGAGGAAGTTTTTTCTATTCAAGAGAGTCCTCAAACATGGGAAATGTATTTTGATGGTGCTTCTAGAAGTCCAACAGGGAAGAAAATGGAAAATCCTAAATTCAACAAAGTTGGTTTAGGAATTGTGCTCATTTCTCCAGATAAGGCAGTGTTACCTTATTCCTTTTTGTTGTGGGAAGGTGGTACCAATAATGAATCTGAATACCAATCTCTCATTGCAGGCTTGGAGTTAGCGCTTCAAGCACAAGTGAATCACTTAAAGGTGAAAGGTGATTCAGACCTGGTAATCAAACAAATCAATGGGGATTATGCCATCAGAAAAGAAGAATTAATCCCTTTGTATGATTAAGTCAGAGAGTTAATGTCGGAATTCCCTACAGAACCAACATTTTCTTATGTCCCAAGATCACAAAATGCTCAAGCTGACGCACTGGCTAATATAGCCACAGCTTTAGCAGATCCAAATCAGGACGAGACAACCATCTGTATTGCCCACCGTCGTGCAATTTCACCTTATGTTCAAGTCAGAACAGAGGAAATTAATGAAATTAGTCCCATTCCTGAACCATATGGTCATACTACAGGATGGATGTCACCTATCAGGGAATACCTTCAAAATGGAACACTTCCACCTGATAGAGCCGAGAGAGAACAAATTCGGCGACGTGTGGTCAATTTTACTCTTTATGATGGTCCAAACCACCTCGAGAAAATTCTCTACAAACGTGGTTTTGATGGAGTTCTCTTCAGATGTATTGATGGTGAAGAGACAATGGCTGTCATAAAAGAAGTGCATGCAGGAGTCTGTGGTGCCCACCAGTCTGGACATAGATTGTCTGAACAAATTCGAAGGCTTGGATACTTATGGCCTTCAATGATACAAGATTGTGTTAATTTCACAAAGAAGTGTCATTCATGCCAAGTATATGCCAATTTCATTCATCAACCTCCAGAGTTGCTTCATACAGCTAAATACTCATGGCCATTTTCCACATGGGGAATGGATGTGGTGGGACCTTACCCTTCAGCTACGGCCAAGCAGTTTAAGTACATTCTTACTGCTACTGATTTCTTTTCCAAATGGGCAGAGGCAGTACCTCTCAAAGAAGTCAGTTCTAAATGAATTGTTAGCTTCATCAAGTCTAACATCATTACTAGATTTGGTGTCCCTCATACCATATTGACAGACAACGGCACCAACTTCTGTTCTTCTGAGGTAAAGAAATTGTATCAAGAATACAACATTAAGTCCAACCATTCATCTCGATATCATGCAGCGGCTAATGGCCAGATAGAGGCCTTCAACAAGACTCTTTCAAATATACTGCAAAAGATGGTGGATAAAGATAAGAGGTCATGGCCTGATAAACTCTATCATGCTTTATGGGCTTATCGGACTACCACTCGTAATGCAACGCGGTCTACTCCATATTCATTGGTATATGGAACAGAAGCAGTCTTGCCAATTGAAGTTCAATTTCCCTCACTCAGAATAGCCATTTGTGATCAGTTATCAACAGATGAGCAATCCCAAAAGCGGTTGAATGAATTGGAACAATTAGATGAGAAAAGATTGTGCACTTTGCACCACTTGGAAATCTATCAGAATCGAATAGCACGAGCTTTTAACAAAAAAGTTCGTCTTCGTTCATTCATTTAGGGAGAATTGGTATTGGTTCTCAGAACACCAATGATACCAGGAAAGAAGCCTCCCAAGCTTGAACCAAAATGGGAAGGACCTTATTCAATACATAAGGTCTACTCCAATGGAGCGTATTCTCTGATTTCAATGGATGGAGAACACATCACGACTCCAACTAATGCCAGATTTCTGAAGAAGTATTTTGTATAAACACAAAATATTGTTCCCAGAACCAAGACTCTTACATTTGGTTTATACAGCAATGGTCCAGTATGACCTTAAACTACAAATTCGTCCAACATGACATTAAACTGTGTCACACTTCTGTCTGAGATGACATTAAACTATAATACGTCCAGCATGACGATAAACTGTACGGTCCATGCATATGACCTTAAACTATTCGCACTTATATCCCTGCAACATGACACTAAACTGTGCAGCACCAATAGTCCTAACTGCAAGACTTTAAACTGCATAGTCCCTGATTTTGTCCTACATGACAATAAACTGTATAGAAGTTCCTATATTTTGTCCGAGATGACATTAAACTATATTGTGTCCTAGCAACATGACATTAAACTGTGTGGCACTTTCATCGTCCAACATGACGTTAAACTGTGTCAGTTCCCTTATCGTCCAATATGACGTTAAACTGTCACATTGGTTACTAATATGTCCTACATGACACTAAACTGTATATGTCCGAGATGACATTAAACTATATTTTGTCCGAGATGACATTAAACTATATTGTGTCCTAGCAACATGACATTAAACTGTGTGGCACTTTCATCGTCCAACATGACGTTAAACTGTGTCAGTTCCCTTATCGTCCAACATGACGTTAAACTGTCACATTGGTTACTAATATGTCCTACATGAAACTAAACTGTATATGTCCGAGATGACATTAAACTATATTTTGTCCGAGATGACATTAAACTATATTGTGTCCTAGCAACATGACATTAAACTGTGTGGCACTTTCATCGTCCAGCATGACATTAAACTGTAAAAAAAAAATCCCCAGAACTGATATCCTCATATTGGTTCACCTTAGTCCTAGCTACATGACTTTAAACTGTACAGCACCAGTTCGTCCTTGCTATATGACGTTAAACTATACAGCAATGGTCCCGTATGACTTTAAACTGCATCATCCCTGGTCCATGTATATGACCATAAACTATTTGCAAATATGTCCAGCAAGACGTTAAACTGTGACGTCCTAACTACATGACGCTAAACTGTATAAAAGTCCCTCACGTCCGGAAAGACGTTAAACTATATAATCATCAAAAGTCCAGCATGACATTAAAACTGCACAATCCCCCTTTCGTCCAATATGACGTTAAACTATATTGTCCCCATCGTCTTAACTACATGACGCTAAACTGTACAGAAAGTCCCTTTTTTATGTCCTACATGACATTAAACTGTACATCGTTAAGGTTGTTATTACCTCTTGTTTCTCACACCGAGTATGACTCACGTGAGCTTAGAGAGAACATCAACCATAACACTCCCTTTGGGCCACTAACCATGTGTAAGTCCCAACAACATTTTTTTTAGATCATTGTCCACAAGAACAACTTGATCATTGATTCATTCTTTAATTGAACTACACGGACTTTGATCCTTGCCCTCCAGGCTGGGTATGTAGGCAACCTCCCAAAGGTTCAAGCCCAAAAACAATCTCTTCACATCGGTTCACCACCATCTCATATGATGATGATTTGTGAAACCACCCCTGGAATCAATATCTTTACATTGATTCACTTTCGTCCTTGTTATATGACGTTAAACTATACAACACTTTTGTCCGGTACGACAATAAACTACAATATTCTTTGATTTCCTCATTTGAGAAGGAACCATTATTAACATTGATTCTTTTTCAATCATGGTTTTCATTTTCAAAAGACTACGTACATACATGGTAATGCCTAAACTTTTTATCTTAGGTTAAAACCATCATTGCACTAAAGTCCCTTTTCACCCTTCACATGTACGAACCAAATTTGTACAAAGGGTAGATCTAGAACTACATGGACTTGATTTCCATCCTTATGGGATACGTATGAACATTCGAGTGTCCCTCGAATCCAGTCCCAAGTCTTTTGGGCCTAACCCCAAATTTCACTTTCAGTCCCTTGGCTGAAAAGTCTTCATGAAAACACACACTGTGTATTCATTATTATGGTCCGAATTCTATGACCCTAAACTAAGATCACTCATACTTTCGTCCTGCACGACGTTAAACTGCATTTCAAGAACTACGTATGGCTTGATTCTCATTCTTATGAGATACGTAGTGAAGTCCAAGTTTCAATTCAGGACCCAGCCACAACATGATTATGGTTTTCATTGACCTATGTATCTCTATATACATTGGAAAATACCCATCTTTATGTATTATAATCCTAACCTTAAATATTTTCAGATCTTCATAACCCTTTTCATGACTTATAGTCACAAAAATGTCAAACTTCTGAGAATTCTTTTGCCTGACTATGCAGCACGTGCCCATAGGTGGCCTTGCATAAACAGTCCACATAACAGACTTGTCAGCCAAGAGATGCTATTTATTTGACCATGCAGCCAATGCCCATAGGTGGCCTTGCATGTTTTCAACCCCCTAACGGGTTTGTTAAATAATAGTAACTTCGTTCTTGGGAAGAATGCCTCTTTTGTCCTTATTTGTCTTAAACGACAGTATGTAGGGATCCGCAAAAATAGCCATCCTTAACGTATTTGTCCCATATCCTTTTTCATGATCTAAGAGTATTCAAGTCTATGGTTTATTCTTCTTCCCTACGTTTGGGTCAGACCTTCGTAGGAGTGATATTCATCCAGTTCTTTGATATTCTTGTTTGGAAATATCTTCTCCATATTCAAGTACCTATTTCCATACAACAAACTCTATGCTTTAGAAAATTTGAATCTCCATAAACTTTCACTGACCTTTAGCACTAGGAAAGTAAATTTCTGGGAGTTCTTTTGCCTGACTATGCAGCACGTGCCCATAGGTGGCCTTGCATAAACAGTCCACATAACAGACTTGTCAGCCAAAAGATGCTATTTTATTTGACTATGCAGCCAATGCCCATAGGTGGCCCTGCATATTTCAACCCCCTAATGGGTTTTGTTAAATAATAGTAACTTCATTCTTGGAAACTACCTCTTCTAATGCTATTTAACTCTTTTTCATATCATTCCTCAGATTCAAATATTCTTAAGCCATAGTTTACATTTTTTTCCCTCATACTTGAGTATGGTAAATATGTTTTCAGATAAATTGTCAAGGAATTGAATCCATTTTAATCCATTTTTCGGTCAAAGCTATTTCGACCTTAAACATTAGCCCCTTTATGTCCGGCGTGCATGACTTTAAACTGCCCACACAAAAGACAAGGAACTCTGAATAAAAGTCAAGTTCCAGCTCACTAAATATACATTTTTTTTGTATGATTTAGGTAATATTGAGCAGTTAAAAGGTTCAAAGTTTGTAGGGTTATTTGTAATAATCCTAGTAAAAATAAAACTATGCTTACTAGGCCCATTGGCTTAAGTAAATTTGAAGCAGGTAATGGAAGAATGCAAGTACAAATGATTGAAGACAAAAGTGTTTTTCATTGATACACAAGAGTTAGAAGGACATCCACAGACTGGAGTCTCTTCTCTTCTTTCAAGAATTACAAGAGGCTTTCAACATAACACTTCATTTGATTTACGGCATCCCGATCTTCATTAGAAACCACCTATAATTCATTCATTCAACTGGATACAATAAGAGATGCAGTGATACCAGCTCTTCTTGGAACAATTGTAAAAGGATGTTCTTGAGTGCGGTTTGAGAAAATTTTCTGCTGATCAAACAGTGACTCTGTTTCTGTCCAAGAGACTTGGAAGATGGATACATGGATTTGAGAATGGAGCATTGGAAGTAAAGAGCCATTTGGAGAGAGTACTCTTTTCAGATATTGCTCTAATACCATGTTTGTCTTCTCTCCACCAACCGGTAGTGGAAAACATTTCAGCCCATGGGTTTGCCATTTTCATATCTGCAAAGGAATGACATGGAGAGAGAATTCGAAAGTTCACACCATTGTTGTTGCTCTTAATGCACAGCATAACCGAAATGAAGGAGTAGCAGCGCAGCTGCATTTCAGGTGTATAGTTGTTTGCATTTGGAACATTGACTCCTTGCAAGTGACCATGACCACATAGAGACAGGTAGATGCTCTGTGGGAAATTAAGATGATATTTCTTCAAGTACTTAGCCAAATCTGGAAGAGTGCTGTCGCAGATGTCATAGTAATCATGGCCAATGATGTTCATCATGTCATCAATCCGCTTCCTAGCCAGTTCATAAGTCGTTCCAGTTCCCTTGGGAACCACTGAATCTGCACAAAAGATGAACGAACTAACTCTTAAATGGGTTTATTTTTCATAAATTTTGTGAAGAAATTTGAAAAAATGGCTAAGTCATTAAGGCGCGCAAGTCTACAAAATGGCGCGCAAGTATTCACGTGCCGCGCTAGTTTTCGCCGCGCAAGTATAAACCGCGCAAGTACGAATACCTTTACAGGAGCGCGACATCAAGGAAAAAAGAGCAGACTTGCGCGGCTTAGGTGACCTGCGCGGCGAGAGCTCGAGAAGGTATGAAGTCCGGAAATCCGGATACTTGCACGGAGGTGAGGCCGTGTATTTATAGGCCAGGAAGCCTATCTGCGCGCCGTACCCAGAGCACTTAGGGCCTGCGCGACGCAAACTTGCGCGCCGCCCTCTTCGCACTGCAAACTTGCGCGCCTCCCTTTTCCTTTTGAGGAATTCAATTTCCTCAGAGTCAAATCCTCATTTTCTCTCCGGATCCAACTCTGAGGGGGGACTTTTGTTGACGCTCCTTTCGTCACAGAATCTAAAGATCGGAAAAGGGAATATCTGAGCTCAAAGTGATTAATCCTTTGAAGAAACATCAAAAATCGACAAAGGGATAAAAAAGGAGAACATTGCCCATATATCGCGCAAGTTCCCTCTTGGTCGCGCAAGTACACTTGCGCGCCGCCTCAATACTTGCGTGACTCCTCATGTTCGTGCAAGGGACTTGCGCGACATATGTGGTAACCGCCCAGTAACCGCCCGGGGTCTTCTTTTGCCTATAAATAGACCCTGTGGGCCCCCCATTCAAGAGGATTTTTTTCCAGAAACTCGGATTGAAGCTCCCGACGCCCAAGTCTCTTCTCAAAGCTTCCGGAACACTTCTAAGGTAATTTCTTACCTATAACGGAAGATCTAAAGAGAAAAAGGAAGGCCTAAGTGTTGAAACTTATCAAACACTTGCGCGCCTACTTAATTCCTTCAATATAACTTGCGCGTCCCTCTTCTGGAAGAACCTCAAGAGGATGGTAAAGGGTTTTATAAAGAGTCGCTCAAGCATTTCAATACTGGTTGAAAATCGCGCAAGTACCCCTAATGTCGCGCAAGTATACTTGCGCGACCAATACTTGCGCGCCGCCGCAGGACTTGCGCGCCTTTCAAGACTTGCGCGCCCCTAGCTTTTTGGGTGCCCATCTTGCCCATTTTTACCCCTCTTAAGCCATTTCACCCTTCCTATTCAAGATTCAGTCTTCAAGATACTCTTCAAATCCATTTATGGCATGATTTCTTGATTTGACATCCTTATCTGAAAGGAATTCTGTGAAATATCTCTCAAAACCTAGTGATTTAAACATCTTTATGTCACCAAAGATTGAGAGTTCATTCATTTCAACCTCATCCTTTAAGATGAGAGAATCCTAACCTGGGTCTCCTTTTCAGGAATAAATCCCCAGTTATAAAAAACCTTTGATCTGGGCATCTTTCTTAAGAATAAGCCCCAATCAAGTCCTTTAATCTAGGGCATCCTCCTCAGGAGTAAGCCCCAAACCTTAATCCCTAACCCGGGTCTCCTTTTCAGGAATAAGACTCAGTCATAACCTTGGGCTTCCTTTTCAGGAGTAAGCCCCAAGTCCCATAACCTAGGCTTCCTTCTCAGGAATAAATCCTAGTCATAAATTTTGGGCATCTTTCTTAAGAATAAGCCCCAATCAAGTCCTTTAATCTTGGGCATCCTCCTCAGGAGTAAGCCCCAAACCTTAATCCCTAACCTGGGTCTCCTTTTCAGGAATAAGACTCAGTCATAACCTTGGGCTTCCTTTTCAGGAGTAAGCCCCAAGTCCCCTAACCTAGGCTTCCTTCTCAGGAATAAGTCCTAGTCATAAATTTTGGGCATCTTTCTTAAGAATAAGCCCCAATCAAGTCCTTTAATCTTGGGCATCCTCCTCAGGAGTAAGCCCCAAACCTTAATCCCTAACCTGGGTCTCCTTTTCAGGAATAAGACTCAGTCATAACCTTGGGCTTCCTTTTCAGGAGTAAGCCCCAAGTCCCCTAACCTAGGCTTCCTTCTCAGGAATAAGTCCTAGTCATAAATCTTGGGCATCCTCCTTAGGAGTAAGCCCCAAGTCTCTTAAAATTTCTCTTAACCAGTCATAAATTACCTTTGATTTGGGTTTCCTTTTCAGGAATAAAACCCAATCATAAGTCCCCTCCTAACTTGGGCATCCTCCTTAGGAGTAAGCCCCAAGATTAGAGTATTCAAATCTCCATGAAGCACATATAACTTTGTGGACCCTGTTCTTGGATTTTCTCCCTAAAAGTAAATCCTAAACTTTCGTCTATCTGGGCAGTCATCTATACAAAAGCCCCAAAACAAATTCTTATGATTGCATCTATTATGGCACAATTGTCTAAATTTTACCAATACCTCTTGTTTCTCACACCGAGCATGACTCACGTGAGCTTAGAGTGTAAAAGTAATTATGACATTCATCTTTGAGCCATCAATCATAAAACATCATATCCCATTCCTCGAACTACGTGGGTTCTGATTCCTTTTTTAAAACAAAGGATACGTAGGTATCCCATTTATTGGTTCGATCCCAACATTGAAATAATCTCTGTCCTTCTAAATGACGATAAACTTCAAGTGCCCCACTGAGTGGCTTTAAAACCAGCCTGGTCATCAAAATGACCAAGAGACTTTTATATAAATGTTTTGAAGGATACCATTGACCAAGAATCTCTAAACAAATATAGATGATTCTATATTGATGAAGAACCTCGAATACATATAAAAGATTCTCTAAATTTCTTGCATATTTAATCATTGATTGTTAAAACTAAAGGAAAGCTCATTTTATACTTGGTAATGTAATAAGGATTCACGAACTTAACTTAAATCTATAAAGAGAGTCCCGGATTCCGCGCGAAACAGCCGACAAGAAAGAATATCATGGAAATTGTGTATTACAATCTTTTTTCAAAGGTTAAATCTTAGAATGTTGGATAATTTTTTGAACATAAATAATTGGAGTATATTGAAAATAATTTAACTTGGGAGATTGTTCCTAGACCCATTGAAAATAATTTAATAGAATCTAAATGAGTTTTAAAAAATAATCTTGATGAGAATGGTGAAGTGACTAGAAACAAATCCAAGCTTGTATGAAAGTGATACTCATAAATTAAAGGGGGTGAATTTTGTGAAACCTTTTCCCAAATTAAAATACTTGATTCCATAAAAATATTCCTTGTCATAGTAGCATAGAATCTTCAAAATATTTTAGATGGATGTTAAATCATATTTTTTAAATGGCGATCTTGATAAATAAGTGTACATAGAACAACCTAAATGTTTTATTCTATATTTAAAAGTAAAAAAGGTAAGTAAGGTGAATAAATCTCTATATGGTTTGAATTAGGCTCCAAGATCTTAGTATTTAAAACTTGATGAGTGTTTAAAAATCATGAAATTTCAGAAATGGATGGTGGAAAAAAATATCTAAGTTAAAATTACCTACACCACATCACTCTTTCTGATTGTGTACATTGATTATATAATATCTTCTAGTAATGAAGAAATATTGTGTGAGGATTTTTATGATGCATAAAGGAAAGGTTTGATATTTCAATATTGGAAAATTTTGATTATTATTTGAGATATATATTTTTCAAGTAGTAGGTTATATTTTTGTATCACAAGAAAATTATGCAAAGGATATCTTGAAGACATTTTTCATGCGTGAAGCTAGAGTAATTTCCAATCCAATTCAGGTGGGCACAAAGTTGAGAAAGGGTGATGAAGGGGAGGTCAGACCAACGATTCCCCTGCTTTCGTTTGGATCCGATCTGCCGCGAACTCTTCCCGATGCAGTCTCTCCACCGGTCATCCCAACGATTCCCCTGATTTATTTTTCTCGAAAGGAACTATCTTCATTTATGGGCTCCCCAGTAGTTTTTCAATCTTCTTCAGAGTTTTAGAATGATGGAGCATTTCATTCCCGGATGCTTGTGGCAAGATTTGGTGCAGATCGACCTTCGCCGGAGGTGTTTGAGGGCTTCATCAACTCAACATGGGATCTTCGTTCCTGAGTAATGGTTGGGATCTTGGATCGCCGACACCTGAGCATTCATCTGTTTTCTGATGAGGATTTTGCCTGTGCTTGGTCCTCAGAATCGCACTTGTGTGATAACAGACGTTTATTTCTCTTCCGTTGGACAGTTGATTTCGATCGTGGATGCGCCTGTAAGCGTGTGGTAGTGTGGATTCGACTTCCATGTCTTCTACCCCCCTTTAAGAACCCATATGTTCTAAAAGGTATTGGTGACATAATCGGTTGTTTTCTTTGGATTGACGATCATACTCTTTGCATGAAGCAACTTGGATTTGATCATTTATGTGTCGAGGTGGAACTTTCAGAGCCTCTATTGAAATTTCTTCTTCTCGACATGGTAGGAGAGGTCGCAAGGGATCAATAGCCCAGAAAACTAGCACTCTTTCCCCCATGGCCCCACCGGTTGTTGGAAACCCTCCATCTGGTGGCAGGATGTGTCCACGTCCAGGTGGTCATCACTCCCCCCAGGCATCCAACGGGATTCAACCATGTCGAGCCTTTTCAAAACCCCCTCAGCTTTTGGTCTATCTGGTTTAGCTGCTATTGTTCCCATAATTAGCTTGACGCCCTTGGGGATGACATTCAGCAGATACGAAATCCAAAAAAGCAAGGACAAGCAAGAGAGTAAGCTCTATTGAGGTTGAATATGTGGTTGTATAACAAGTAGTTACATAGATGATATTGATGAAGAACAAATTGAATTAATTCAGTGTTGAAGCAACCTATCCTCTAATTATGGGCTATAAAAATAGAGTTCCATAAACCTATCCAAAAATATAGTGCAACACTCCAGTTCAAAGAACATCGAGATAAAATACCATTTTCTAAAGGAGAAGGTTAAAGATGATATTATGAGGTTACGATTTGTTCCCTATAAAGAATAGATTGATGATAATTGAGAAAGACTATATTTTCATACATTTTATATTGATATTCAATGAATTTAGACCCAAAATTTTGAGCATATCATATTTTATGTAAAATGTTTTAGTTTTAGGGATAATTTATAGTTTGAGTTATAAATGGCTTGAAACCTGAGTTTTAATTATTTATCTGATCTTTTGGAATTACTAGATTAAAATTTTAACTTATTAATTAATGTTTTTATGATTATTTTAGGTGAATGGAAGGTATTTTAAAGGAATCTAATAATTTCTATAAAATCTAGGATGTTATAGACATGTTGTAGGTAACCGACTACAAGATAATGTCTTCGAACGACCACATGAAGAACTTTTCATGTGATCACTTGTCTTTTATATGGTTGATCTATAGATTGTAATAAGAGATATGATCAACCGTATTAAATAATTATACTCAAGATAAAATTCCACAAGGTATTATAGCTACTTCATGAAGAAATTACACCAACCACATATAGAACCTATCGTGCGGTCACTTGTCTATCACATAGTCAATCCACTAGCCAAAAGAATATATTTTCCAACTGTGTGAAACTCATGCTACCATGATGATGGATCAACCTCATGATCTATGTGAGTGTAACACCATAACATATGTAATCATATTGTGAGGCTACTTAAAGGTAACAATCATGTTTCAAGTGTTATGTTCCACAACCCACGTAATGGTCATCACTTTGCTTAAGGTAAAACCACTACACTTCAAGAAAAATATCTGGGATACCATGTCAGATGCATGCAAGAAATAAAATATTTATAAAAAAATATGATTAATAAAATTAAAACTAAAGGAAGATGAAAAATAAGGAAACTCAAAACCAAAGAGTAATCCATGGATTTTGTAGATATTTAAAAACCAAAATTTTGAAGGAAGACCATGATGAAAGAAATGGAGAATATATTCATGATTTGAAGGTGTGGTGATATTAGAGGTTTGACCATGGTACTATGAATTTAAATATAAATGTTTATATTATAAGTTGGACTTATAATGGAGGTGATAAATCTTAGGAATTTTTCCCTAGTTGTATCTGTGCGACCAACTTGAAATTTCCTACTAATTTTCTTTACTGTTTTAGTTTCTTTTTTAGTTTTTTCATACCTAGTTCTTCCCAATTATTCTATGTTTCCATTTTAATGGAGGGTTAATTATTTATTGATAGATAAAGGGAAGAAAATACTTTTGTATTGATTTAATCTATATGTTTCAATGAATACAACTCTCTCTTTATTGTTAACTGGTTTTGATATTCATCAGTAGATGTTAATTTTGAATGTGGTTATGTTTGATTTAATTGTATTTATTAATTATTTCCTTGCACAAGGATCTATCATCTACCTAAACTTATTTTTTACTATATAATGTGTAATAGTACGGATTACTTAGTGATGTTTTATTCAGTTTTTGGAACATGTGTAATGTACAGTAGTTACTCTTAGATTTCTTGGGAGCCACAAGAATCAGATGGGTGTTTTCTATGAAAACTAGGGGTTTTTATTATATCAATTTAAAACATAGGAATGAGGTTAGATGATATAAAAGGAATTTTTTAGTCTATTATCACCATAATAATTTAACCAAGGGTGAGAGGTGAAGTGGTAGCAAAACCTATCATTCACCAGTTAATAAGATGGGGAGAAAAAAAGTAAAGACTATGATAACATTACAATTGAAAATACAACCTCGGTCTGATTACCATCTCACCATATTTATTTTAAATCACATTTTTCATTTCTATATTTATATTATTAAATCAAATAATAAAAAACAAACCCTTTTATTTGACTAAAAAAAGTGAAAACTATTTTTTGGGGAATCCCACTCTAGGAGACTACCTAGGTTCTCACCAAAACTATATTCAAACTAGGAAATAACATATTTTACACACCCTATGACAAGGTTCATTAAAAATTTAGAAATTTATCTGGGGATATAGTTCCACATAAAAAAATTAACCATACATGATATGATAATCTAATAAAATATTTCTCGAGTTTGATATAGAAATTGAGAAAACATCGAATAAATTAAGAAACTTAAAATTTCAATCATATTTTGAGAAAGTACTCTTGTAGACTCAAGTGAAACTTCTAGTGTTCACTTAGAGCATATCATAATGGATGGAAATCCTAACCATACCCTTGTAGATTAATGTATACCGTAGTTTTCTAAACAAAATAATCAAATTGATATGCCTAAATTGAAAAATGACTTTGAATTAAAAATTGGTATAATTCAAATATTTCCCAAGTTTCATGGTCTTGTAGGTGAAGACCCAAATAGATACATATAAGAATTTACACATGTTTAATTTAGTTTTTAACCACTAGAGGTGGATAATGAACAAGTGAAGTGGAGGGATTTGTCCTTCTCATTTGAAGGGGATGCTAATGAGTGGTCATACAACCAAAAACTATGAGATGTCAATTATTGAGATAATATTCAAAGATTATTAATAAAAATATTCTTCCCAAAAAATAGAGGTATTACATTAATGAAAGATATTTATTCCATAATATAGGCATTTAGATTAGCTCTCTATAAGTACTGGGAGGGGTTTAAGAAGTTCTATGCCAGCTACACACATCAAGTAATAAAATAGAACCATTTTATTATGTTCTTTTATCACGTCCTTATCAATAATTCTATAAATATTATAAATTTATCATCATGAGGATATTTGATCAATAATAAACTAGAATAAACCAAAGGAATGATTGTGAAGATTTCACAAAACTCACAATAATTCTGAACATTAGCTATTTACAAGGTAATAACTTTTAATTCATCACCTTTTGTGAGATAGATGGCTCTAAAATAGGTTAATAAACAATAAGCAGCAACTAAAATATGTGACCTATGCTTCTCATCTATCCATTTCACTAACCAGTGTGTTGAAGTTAAGGGAATGTAAAGTTATGAAGTAGTATTTCAACCAAGTAAATTTTAATAAAATTAATGATAGAGGGGGTGTAACCAAGTCTAGAATGGATTTGGAAACCAACAGAATTAGGCTATACCCCCTGCAAAAATAATTACTCAAACCAACCCCATTACTAATAGAAAAACCAACCCCCTTACCATCACCCACCATATCGCACCCCTGATTTGAGGCACGTCATTATTTTTTACTGTTTCTTTTATGTTCGGAGGGGTGGGTTGATTTTTTTGAGGTGTTAAAAGAAAGAAAGAGAAGGGAATATGGAACCCGACTATAGGAACTATTTTTCACCTAGAATGGTTATTCATGTCATGAATGGATTCTAGGTAGATTCTATGAATTTCATTCAGGTTGTGATTGGTTTTTTCATGTTTATATCTGAGACCATTTATAAAGTGAGATGTCATTCACCAGGTGAATATATTGGTGGGATTTATGGTTAATGTGATTCAAATTTTAGTGTATGTGTCATCTCAAAGATTCATAATGTGAATTTATTTTTCATAACATGAATCAGGTTGGGTATATCCTGTTTTAAAATTCTAGTACTCCTTTCAGTTCTCATAAACTCTTCCTCTAAACTTCTAGGGTTCAACTAGGTATTTTTCAGTGATCTTCAGTTTTTGAAATCTATCTTTAAATAATCCTTGAGTGTTGGGCCTTGGGAATAAAATAGTAATTAAATAACAATACAATATTTATGGTTTCATGAGTTTTTTTTTTCTAAACATATCTTAGATAGGTATATTTTCCCTCTTTCAACTTTTATTAGAATGAAAATGATCTTAGTTTTCTTTAAATAACTCTCTTATGTTTTCAAATGATTTTACCCTAATGAGTCTTTGCTGAGTTTTTCTCTTACTGGCTGGTTATTGGAATTTGGGTTTTGGGTGTCACCCAAAACATGTTTAACAAAATTATTAAATGAGGGTTTCAAAGAAAGATAGTTTTTGGCTTGTGTTCTTAGAATATCTTGGTGTGTTTCTTAAAGTTCATGTAGGATGTATTTTGGTCAAAAGTAACACCATCAAAAAGGTAAACTAGGCTGAATTATAGTCATAAGTACCACCATAAAATTGGGTGACCAAGTGATGAATTGTTGAAAATATGACTCACCACTCATTGGTATAGGGAGGTATAAGTTATGAATGTACATGGGTGTGTGAGTGTGGAAACATGGGTGGGTTATTACAAATTGAAATTTAGAAAAATGGTTCTACTTTTTAGAAAGGAAAACTCATATTTGGATATATTTATTATGGAAAACCAATTCATATACTTTATTTAATATTGTGAAAACTTTTTTATATGATTTTATTATTCAACCTATCTATTTGTAATCCTATAACTAACCTATTTTTACTCTTAGTGGAATGTGGGAAAAGTCTCTTGGGGGTTTCCTACTGGGTATGATTACTCATACCCTGCATATGCACATTCGTGTGTATATAGATATTGTTTTTCATGATATATGAAATGGGTGAGTTTCGGAATTCTCCATTTGGGATCCTTAAGTTTGTTTTCATAGTTGGTGGAGATGGAGATTTGGAGTCATTTGTGTCTTGGTCTGGAGTGGTTCTACCTTGGTGCTAGAGCCTTTTACTATTTTGGAGTCTTAGTATTTATTTTCTTTACATTGTTCTATTATTACTATGATATTGGTCATTTTTGTATTATTTATTATCGTTGGGTTTTGTGACATGCATCATTTATATAAATTTATATGGTTACATTTATTTATGTCTCGTCATGTGATGGTTGTGAGTGTGTGTAAAAAGGTTATATTGTCCCCCTTGTAATATTATGTTTAAAACCTTAATATTTATTGATAGCCTTCGGTGTTTGGGGAATTTCACCTAAGGTTAGTAGAACCTATATCTCGGCCCAAGCTAATGGGTTAGGTGGGGATATTACAAATGGTATTAGTTTGGTCATTCTGTCAGTTTGGATGATAATAAAGAGATAGGACGTGTTGAGACATGAAATGTATTGCATAAAAAGATATATCTAACATTTTTATGTTTAACTTCAAGTTACAAGGGTATTTTAGTATAAAAAATTGTTTTTAATAACTTCTATGTTCATTATAAACTCATAGTCCTGGGTTTAGCTAATAAGACTTAGGTATCATGAATTGTAAAGATACTTTCCAATAGGATTTCATTTTACACATGATTACTTGATTTTTGTATTGTTATATTATGATTGTTTTGATGATATATATATATATCATATGACCGTGAATGGATGAAGAGTAAAATTGATTAATTTTTAACTTTTGAAATGGTTTGTTAAACCAAAATTCTACCAGTAATGGGAATGAGAAACCAGTGAGAGGAAGTAGAAGATAATGTGGTTTCACTTGAACTATAAGTGAACTGGAATTTGGTTCATAGTATTGTGAAATCATATTAGGTTTTTGACAAGGGACCTTGGATCGAGGAACATCATCAAGTGAATCACTTAGAAAAGCAAAACTTTCTGATGTTTCAAGGTGATTTTAGACTTGAGTGAGCAGAGGTTTGGATGAGAATAATAACCAGAGTCTTTGAATTCTTGGACACTCCAGATGAAATAAGGGTCAAGCTTGAAACTTATATTCTTGAATAATTGTCACTAGAATAGTGGGACTTAGCTATTCAAGATATTTTGGATCAAGATGTAATGAACCAACCTCGTTCAACTAGAAAAGTCGCCTAATATGGTCTGCCGCATGGTGAGAAATAGAAAAGAACCACCAGTCCCATGTAAAACTGAAGAAACATAAAATTATAATGAAGTATAAATGAATACATATCCATGAGATATAAAAATTCAAGAAACACTGGATAAACCAAAAAGATAAATCAGACCATACTAAACAAGTCTCTATGTGATCATTTGTCACCGCTAATCCATCCCACTATGAAGGTGAAAAACGATAAGAGAGCATGACATGTTATGTTATGTCATTCCCTTTCCTCAAGTCCTGTAAAAAAGGGTATAAAACCTCCCAAAGGAATAATTAGTGTGTGAGTATGAATCCCAATAAGATACCACCAAAGAATATATATAAGTTCTAATATTAATAATTCACAAGTTTTATCTTTAAAAAACCCAGTTTATCAAGAATTTTCATAAAAAATAT
Source organism: Viscum album (assembly GCA_963277665.1). Taxonomy (NCBI): domain Eukaryota; kingdom Viridiplantae; phylum Streptophyta; class Magnoliopsida; order Santalales; family Viscaceae; genus Viscum; species Viscum album. Next base: position 74,783,126 of record OY728140.1, read on the forward strand.
TTTTTTAAGCATTCCATTTTTTCATAAATGCATACCATATTCACCAAATCTAGGAATATTTTAGGTAGAATAGAAATCAGGTATGAATACTAAAATCCAACCATGGATACACCATAGGATAATCATGTGAGAAAAACCAACTATGAAACCATCCATCATGTGATAAAATAGGTATAAATGACAAAGAATTCCATTTAGTCTCTAGCCTATGGGAAAACCTACTAGACATAAAAGAAACCAAAACTAGGAAAATATTAGTATCAACTAATATTGATTCATTCAATGATCTATCAATATCACAAAACCTCTAATGGTGTTACACACACTAAAGTGACATGTCCATTTTCCAACACACCCAAGGTTCCCAATGTGCTAAGTTTTTCAAACCATTTGAAAATTCATTATCACATTTAATAAAACCTTTTCTCATCAAATAAAATATGTTTTTAAAGATAATTACTTTAAAAATGTGAATCATTTCCAACAAAGCCTCTCAAATTTTAAAACATGAATTTTCATTCAATGAACCTTGGTAATTGACAAGAACATATAGAAATTAAATAATTCAAACCACTTTCATAGATACACTTACCTCAAGAATGATAGAAACATAGACACCTTTGAAAATTGATATTGGAAAGTAGAAGATAAAAATTTAAACGATAATTTATGAGGGAACACTGAAAAGGATCAATCAAGATCACATCCTGGTTATTAAACCTTTTAAAATGCAACACACACCACTTAAAAATTGAGATCAACTAAGATAATCATGAATAGAAAGATCACACATACCAGAAGGAAACTACACTGATGGTAAACTGAACCAAGTAAATCAATCTAGAGGAGTAAGAGATAACCCAAAATCACCCAATAATTACCTAGAGATTGAGAATAAGTCCTACATGTCGAATGAAAAAAGAGTTAGGAATGTAGAATGGTTAAAACCACTGAACCTAAGGAATTCATGTCATGAATCCCTTTCACGATGTGAAATTCCATGAATTTTAAGTACACCCCAAAAGACACCACATCATGTTAAATTAAATCATGATTGACTCATTCATGATGTGTAATGGTTTCACTACCTATACATTTTCACACTCTGAAAATAATTACAACATATTCCTTGAAATAATTCCATTCTTTGTAACCCATTCATGAAATGAATGCGCCCTATAGGCAATGAAAAGTACATTTTTCTATAGGAAATCCCTAAACCAATTCTTGAGGTTCTCCAAACCTAATAAACTACCTCTAAATCCATTTTAACATTTATACCTAGACTCCACTAATTCAAAAAAACATAGATTCTGTAATTTAGGTTTTTTTCCTCAGAAAATGCTCTCCATCTCTGAGAGGCCCAAAAACACACCCAAATAAAGATGGAAATCAAAACATAAGAAAGGGATTACATAAAAGGAATAACGAAATTTTATAAAATATCTAACATGGAAATGATTTTTGGAACCTTTAAATAATAAATTCTTTCCATACACCTTACAGATAGTGAAGAAGATAGACTTCTTTTAGATGGAACAAGGAATTATGTCAGTGAGTGAATATGCTTCCAAATTCACTCACCTTGTTCACTTTTTCCATGAAGTAGTTGTTATAAAATGAATAAAATATCAAATATTTGAGGTGGGTTTCTAACCCGAGGTTCCCTTAAAGTTGGTAATATTTTGTATCAATGGATATAAAAAATGGTGAATAAGGTTCTACTTTGAAAGATAGATCTTTTAGGAAATTTGAGTAGAGGGGACACATTTTTCCATCTGGGTGTTGGTGGGAACATGCTACAAGTGTAACAATACATTATAGAATCAATCCACCTAAGAAGCCTATTATCCACCATGTCATAACAATTAACCATGATTTTTCCAATACAGCTCCCTTATGCACTGAAATAAGGAATGCACCGCACCATTGAGGAATTGTCACCACTATAGAAAAAAATGGAATCCCAATAAGTATTGTCATAAACTTCTAAAATTGTAAAGTGAAATTTGATCAAACTATCTTCAAGCTTCATATGCTCAAATGAAACAATCCCATAAAAATAATTATCATCCACATAATCATGTGAACTAGGATGCCTCTTAGAACACTTTAGTTATTTAGTCAACACCTCAGTAGGGAAGAAAGAACTATCTTATATTAGCTGATCAATAACTATACGGAGTAGAGAAAGCTATCACAGCCAAGAAACTGGGCCTGTCCATGGTGCGAGGTACTATCCTTCTAAACTCAACTCTTATGCATGTCATATTTGATACTAGTTCATCACATTATTTTCATGCTTCTTGTGTAGATTAAAAATTGATATTACATGTAAAAATGATGTCTCATGCCATGAGTAGCAAGACAAACCTCAAATGATGGGAGTATATAGGACTCAAGTCCCCAGTATGTTCCATTACCATTGATGTAGTGTTGTTTTTTGGGATTTTACGGTCCTAAAGGTGGATATTTTTTATCTAATATTTGAAATATATTGGCTAGTGGAATTTAACACTCACATTGATAGCTACACTTGGTAAGTGGCATTCACATCCATAGATGGAACTCTTTATGTATTCAAGGGGGATTGGGATATAAATATAGGTAAAGTGAGACCTTTGGTGTCAGTGGGTGGAACCATCTCTGGTAAGTTAATACAAATGAACCTGGGTACTATAGATGAAACTAGAAATAGGGATCTTCCTGCCATAGTGAATTATTACCCATATGTATTTTTGAATGGTTTTTCTGGGTTACCACCTTAGTGGGAGATCAAATTTTCTATAAATCTACTCACCTAAACAATACCTATTTTACACCCATTATATACAATGGATGTAATAGAGTTACAAGAATTAAAGTTACATCTTTAATAATTAAAGGTTAAAGGATTAATCAGACCAAGTATATCATCTTGGGTTGCACCAATTTTATTCGTAACGAAGGCAGATAGTTCACTTTGATTATGTGTGAATTATCAAAAACTGAATCAAGTTTTGATAAAAAAAAATAGGCACCCACCTCTTGGAATATGTGATATATTTAATCAATTAATGATACCTAAATGGTTCTCTAATATTTATCTACAATCAGGATATCAACATCTTAAATTCAAAAATGAAAGTATTCTATAAACAACATTCTAGAGTCAATATGATCATTACAAATATGTCTTCATTCCTTTTTTTCCAACAAATTCACCTAAAATATTCATGGACTTGATGAATCGTGTCTTTGATAGGAACCTCAATTTATTTGTTTTGGTATTTTTTTAATGATATTTTAGTTTATCATCAAAGCACGAATGATCATAAGGAGAACTTGGAAATTGTACTGATCAAATTTTGTGATTTTCGACTTTATACTATTTTTTATAAGCGTGAATTATGGATACAATACGTTTTTTTCCTTAATCACATCAACTATAAAGTGGTAATATAATTTGGCCATAGGAATATTTAAGAAAAAATATCTTCAAATAAACCCAAGAATGCCTTCAAAATACAAATATTTCTAAGAATAATAGGTTATTATCATCTCTTTATTAGATATTTATCAAGGTATTCTTGTCCTATGAGTGCTATGATGAGAAAGGGTGATCCATTCACATGGAATGATGACTCTCATAAATTAGTTATAGAGTTTAAAGATTGTATCACCTCGACATCCATGCTAATCTCTCTAGAACCAGGTCAGGGCTATGTGGTATATTGTGATGCACCCAGATCTAGTCTAGGTTGTGTTCTCATGCAGGGAAATAATGTTGTGGACTATGGTTTGAGGAAGTTGTGAATTCATGAGAATAAATATCCAACACATGACCTAAAATTATCTATAGTGGTTCTTTCTATAAATACATGGAACCATTATCTATTTAGATATAGGTTTATAATCTTTACTGATCATAATAGTTTGAAATATATCATCTCTAAGAAAGACTTGAACTTGAGGAAATGACGATGGATGAAGTATCTCAAATTTATTGACTTTGAATTGGTGTAAAAACCTAGGAAATTTAATTCTATGGAAGATTCATTGAGTTATAAGTCATATAATGAAGTCATTAGGGAGGCTCATGACCAATGGTAACTGATGACATGCATCTGGACTGGTCCAGAAAAATGAGAATGAAATTTTCTTCCCAGTTAATATTGTTCATGAATTAGTGTATTTCTTTAGATAGGCTCAAATATCAGATTTTTATTTCATCATAATTAGATTAAACCTAAATTGTGTAGAGACTTTTGATGGCTGTATAGAAGATAAAAACTCATTATTAAGCTTTTAGATCCAAATCATGGTCCCTCATTCTTTCCAAGACTAGTTTTTATTAGTGTATTAACATTCAAAATGGGTTATTCATCTGGGTATTTAGAAAACGTACAAGGCAATGAAAGATCATTTTTAGTTGCTAGGTATGAAATGCAATATTATATACTATTATGAAATGTCTAACTTGTCAATAGGTAAATGTTGAGAATCAATTATCGGCTAGTATGATGTAATCTATGCCTATAACTGTGTGGATGTTGGAACATATTTTCATTAACTTTTTAACTGGTATACTGAGGATTCTTTAGAAGAATGACAATATTTGGGTTATTGTGGAACAACTCTCCAAGTCAAGACAATTTCTCCCAATTTGAGAGTCCCACACGGTAGAGGATTTCAAAAATTTATATATTCAAGAAGTAGTTAAGTTCGATGTAGTTATAGTTTCAATTTTCTCTAATAGATATCCTTGATTCAATTATTGATTAAGAAGATCATTATAATGGGATCTCATAACTCAATTGACCATGATCACAACATTTCATCCCCAAAAAGATAGCCAGTCAAAATGCACAATTTAGATGTCATAATATCTACTCAAAGCTTGTGTCATGGACTCTGGTTGATCATGATAAGATTATATTCCTTTGGTGGAATTTTACTATAATAAAAACTATCAATTCATGATATATATGGACCAGTTCGAGGCATTATATGGTCTTTATATTATTCTTCCCTATGTTGGGTGGAGATAGGAGAAACTTCATTTATTGGACCTAGCCTTTTCCATGAGAATATGGAGAAATTAAAATAACCCTGAAGTGGATGTCCTTGACTCATATCTAATATAAATCTTATCCCTATAAACATATCTACCATTTATATTTGAATTTTTGTGACCACATATTCTTGAATGTATCTCCAAGACCTGGTCATCAACAATTGGGAAAGAAATGAAAGTCTTCTTCTCAATATGTAGGACCTTTTGAGATTCGATAATGAATCAATGAAATTTCAAATTGACTATCCCTACTTAAAATATTTATTTTTTCCCATAATGTTTTCCATGTCTCTCAATTTAAGAAGTACCAACTGAATTCTGACCATGTAATTTTCTAGTAAAATGTTGCTCTTAATGTTAATGAAACTTTTATCCATAAAATAGTTCATATTTTGGATAGACAGGAAAGGGAATTGTGAGGGAGATCTATTTTCTTGGTATGATTATTATAGAAACATTGTAAAATACAAGATGAATCTTGGGAAAGATAGAAGTTTTTGCTGGACAAATGGACTGAGATTTTCAAAGTCTCTACATAACTCTAGTTTTCTCGGGATGGAAATCCCAATAGTGGGGAGAATGTATCACCCCCAATTTGAGGCACGTCATTATTTTGTGTTATTTTATTATGGTTAGAGTTGTTGGGTTGAGTTTCTAGAGGATTTCTAATGAAGAAAGAGAAGGTAAGGTGTAGTTGGGGTTTGGCTTAGTGGTAAGCACCCCTTAATTCTACATGCAAAATGGGCGTTCAAAACCCATTGGGTGTAGCGTATTGTAGCAGTACTATAGCGTACTATAGAAGCGGTGGCACTATAGCAACGATGGGCACTGTAGCGGTGGCAGGTCACTGTAGCAGCGGCAAGGTACTGTAGCGGCGGTGGGTACTGTGCGGTATTGTAGCAGCACAGGTACTGTAGAATTACTATTCACATAATGGGCCTTGGGCCAAAAAATGGGTCTACGGGCCATGTAATGGGATAAATGCCCATTGGGCCTTCAGGATATGTAATGGGTATCCCTCTACACAGTTAAAGAGGTCTTTTCTTTGCTTTAATAATAAAGGAGGCTTCGACCCCAACCTTTAAAAAAAGAGAAGGGAAGGTAGAACCTAGCTATAGGAACTAGTTCATGCTGTGAATGGTTATTCATGGAAAGAATGGTTTCTGGGAAAATTCCATGAATTTATTTCAAAAAGTGAATGGTTTTGTTAGGATGATGTCTGATACCATTCATGATGTGTGATTTCATTCACATCAGGAACATATTGGTGGGATTTTCAGTTAATCTTATGAAAATTTCAGCTTATTCGACATATCAAAGATTCATGATGTGAATTTTTTTCACATCATGAATTAGGATTGGTCCATCCTATTTAAAAAATTCAATTCTTCTTCAGGTTCTCATAACCTATTTTCTTTTTATATCTACTTATAGGGTTCTTTCAATATGTTTTTATCAATCTCCATCTTCCAAACTCTATCTTCATTGAATCCTTGAGTTTTGGACCTTGGGAATCAAAGATGAATGAAATGATGAATCTAGATATGTGGTTCCACGTAATTTTATTATTCCAAATGTATCCAAGGTAGGTGAATTTTCCCTCTTTGAAATTTTGTTGGAATGAGAAGGTTCTTAGTTTTCATTAAAGAACTATCTTCTTTTTCCAATGATTTTACACTAATGAAACTTTGATATATTTTTCTCTTTTTGGTTGGTTCTTAAAATCTAGGTTGTGGGTGTCACCCACAATGTATTTGAAAAATTGATCAAATGGGTTTATCAAAGAAAGATGGTTTTTGAATTTTTTTCTTAGCATAAATAGGGGTGTTTTTTCATGTGCATATGGGACGAATCATGGTCATAAGTACCACTATCAAATAGGGAAAGTAGGGATAGATCATGGTCATAAGTACCACCATCAAATGGGGCAACCAATAGAAAAATTTGTGAAATAATGAATCATAACTCATGAGTATAAGGAGGTATTGGTTATGCATGTACATGAGTGTCTGAGTTTGGAAACATGGGTGGGTTATGAAAAATTGAAATTTAGTAAAATGGTTCCGCTTTTTTGAGAGTAAAACTCATCTTTGGTTATGGTACTTATAGAAAACTAATTCATCTACTTTATTTAATATTTTTAAAAATTATTTATCTTATTTTGATATTATTTCTATCTATTTGTAATTGTAAGAACCCGGACCTTCTTTTCAAGTATGTCTTTCCTTTTTATGGAGTTTTTGAGAAAAGAGGAGTTTCTAGAAATTTTTGAAGTACACGCTGTGAACTTTATGAGTACAAGTCGTGTACTTGGTTTTCGCACGAGTTCATGTGCTGGATGTGTCCTGGAAAAACACACGGTCATGTGGGGTGATGTGGAGGCCTCTTAAAGCAGAGTATGGAAAAGGTGAGTACACGTACTATACTCCAAAAGTACACGCTGTGTACTTTCTTTTTTTAATTAAATGGACCGGGATCACATCTGATCGCTAGAGGTGTCTTCTTCTAGGTCTCGTTTGACTGAGAGAAATAGTATGGTGCCAAAGATTCTCCGAGCCCCCGATCCTCCTTCTTTTCTCTAAATCGACCATCGTCGATTGCGTTGGAAACGCAGTGGTAAGCTCTTCCTTCTTCTAGTACATCGTTTTCCAATTCCTCCTCTTTTCCAAGCTATTGTGGGTTAAAAGTTTTATGTGTTTTCATAGATCTACGAAATTATAAGGAGATTAAAGCCTCGTGATTCAATTATATTGATATCCTAACCCCATGGTAAGTGGTTTGTGCCTTTCCATTCAAATTCCTTGAGTTTTATGTGTAAATTCCACCAATACCCTTGAACGGGGTATTGCATGTTTACTATTTTACCCATGTTGATTGTCTGCCATGCTTTTATTCTTGTGTAGAGGTTATTTGGTATGAATTGGGTTGATTTCCGTACCTTGGATGTTCTACTCATGCTTTGTTTTGTTTACGACTGTTTGGTACTGTTAAACCTATTGGTCATTTACCTGTTTTCCATGCCTTGTGATCGTAGGATGGAGTGTTGTTTTCTAACCTGCTTGAAATGTTGTAGAGTAGTTAGATAAGTAGTTCTGTAGGTTTAATTTGGCCATATAGAATTATTATGCATTAACTTACACAGGGCCATGTGAACCTAGTATTATAGACTATAAGAGGATAGACCGAGTGAGCTTCCTCAGATAGTCTTTGGATATTATAGACAATAAGAGGATAGACTGAGTGAGCTTCCTCAGAGAGTATTTCGACATTATAGAATATAGGATGATAGAATGAGTGAGCTTCCCCAGAGATTCTTTGAGATTTATAGACTATAAGTGGATAGACCGAGTGAGCTTCCTCAGAGAGTCTTTGTTTTACTTGAATTACTGTGAACCACTCCAGGCTATAAGAGGAATTGAACGGGTGAGCTTCCTCAAAGAGTTTGTGAATGACCTGAGGCTATAAGAGGAATTGACTGAGTGGGCTTCCTCAGAGAGTCTCTTGACCTTGGGGATATAATTGGAATTGACCATGTGATCTGCCTCAGAGTGTCCCTCACTACCTTAGACTATAAGGGGAATTGACCGAGTGATCTTCCTTAGAGAGTCTTATAATTTTTGTATGACCAAACCAGAGGGGTTAGGCTGAGTGTATTGCCCAGAGGGTTGTTGGTACTTATTAGGTAGGACCAAAGGGGATGGTTGTGGGTACTTCCTAGATGTTTACCTGTTATGGTTAGCTGTTTGCTTCACTGTTGCTTGATTGATCGGTGGATTGTTTACTTCTGAGTACTTTCTTATTTACTGTTTACTGTTTATTGTACTTTTACCTGCCATATACTCACTAACTATTAGGCACAGATCTTCGGGTGGTTTTCTACTGTGATTTAGTCTCACACCTCGTTTGGGTCATGCTTTTGGTCCCTAACAGATTATATTGCTGCAGGTATAGACAAGGGCAAGCGCCCTTCGACTTCAGGTACTTGATTGCATTGGAGCTGGAGAGCATGGGACCAAGATGAGGCTTGTGATGCTGAGGATTTGCTTATCTATTTTTCTTTTGTACTTTATTTTAGTACTCTATTCAGCATTGTGACTTGTTTGGATGCTTTCCTAGACATATGTATCATGCATCATTTCATATATATATGTGCTCTAGTTGTTTATTATTCTAGTCTTCTGATGTTTACAATTGTTGGATATTTTCTGCTTCCGCTATTGTATGTATTATTACTTCCACTGTTTAATCTTCCAATGAGGGCATAGTTTCCCCCACTATCACACCCAAGGCCCTCACTACTAGTCACCAGCCTCTGGCATTTGGGGAAATGCGCTTGAGTCCATGTGACCAACTGGGTATAGGGTGCCTCTGGGTGGATTCCGGAACCGGGATGTTACAAAGTGTCATCAGAGGGATTATTTTCACTTGACTTACTATTTAGAGCCTATATCCAAGGATAAGACAGAACAGGTACTTGGTAATAAGTTGTTCCCGGGAGTAGCTAACTCATTGTTTCCCTCTGGAATTGGGGATGATCTCATTGATTTAATATTCAAACATTCCAAGCAGTTTCTAATGGGTTTGTTCGTAGAACCGGAAACATCCAATGATTCCATATCCATTTGAACCTACTTTCCAAAGGTAGGCACTCATTATTTGTGGACTGATGAGGATTAGGAATTTTCATTGGTCGAGAGGATGGGAGGTCGGACTCATCACACCTTTTTCATGGGAATTATTGTCTACTCTGGGACTCTCTTTATAGTTTAAGTTATGTTTGTGAATTCTTATTACATTACCAAGTATAAAAGGAGTTTTCCTTTAGATCTGACAATCAATGATTGATATGTATGAAATTTAGAGAATCTTTTATATGTATTTGAGGTTCTTCATTGAGAGAGAATCATCTGTATTTGTTTAGTGATTCTTAGCCAATGGTATCCTTCAATACATAAAAAGTCTCTTGGTCATTATGATGACCATACTGGTTTTAAAGCCACTCAGTGGGGCACTTGAAGTTCATTATCATTCAGAAGGACATTGATTATTTCAGAGTTGGGATCGTACCCGTAGATGGGGTACCTACGTATCCTTTGTTTTGGAAAAGGAATTAGAACCCACGTATTTTGAGTAAGGGAGTATAATGCTTATGTATGATTGATATCCCAAATAAAGATGTCATGATTACTTTTACACTCTAAGCTCACGTGAGTCATGCTCGGTGTGAGAAACAAGAGGTATTGGTGAACCAGACAATTTTTCCACGAAAGATGCAATGATGTGGGGATTATGTGTGTATGACTACCCAAATAGTTGAGGATTAAGATTTACTTCATGGAAAAAATCCAGGAACAGGGTCCATAAAGGTATATGTGCTTCATGGAGATTTGGATACTCTAATCTTGGGGCTTAATCCTAAGGAAGATTCCCAAGTTAGGAGGGGGCTTATGATTGGGTTTTACTCCTGAGAAGGAAGCCCAGATCAAAAGAAAATTAAGACTGGTTAAGAGAGATTAAGGTTGGGGCTTACTCCTGAGAAGAAGGCCCAGGTTAAGGGACTTGAAAAATTAAGGGACTTGGGGCTTACTCCTGAAGAGGATGCCCATATTTGATACTGGGGCTTACTCTTGAAAAGGAATCCCAGGTTAAGAGAATTATGGTTGGGGATTACTCCTATGGAGGATGCCCATATTTGGGAATTTTAAGATTGAGGCTTACTCTTGAAAAGGAAGCCCAGGTTAAGAGAATTATGGTTGGGGCTTACTCTTAAGGAGGATTCCCATATTTGGGAATTTTAAGATTGGGGATTACTCCTAAAAAGGATGCCCAGATTAGGGGACTTGGGTCTTACTCCTAAAAAGGATGCCCAAAATTAATGAGAATTATGACTGGGACTTACTCCTAAAAAGGAGGCCCAGATTAATGAGGACTTGGGGCTTACTCCTAAGGAGGATGCCCAAAATTAATGGGAATTATGACTGGGACATACTCCTGAAAAGGAGTCCCATATTAATGAGGAATTAAAGCTTACTCATAAGGAGGATTCCAAAAATTAATGGGAATTATGAGTGGGACTTACTCCTGAAAAGGAGGCCCAGATTAATGAGTACTTGGGGATTACTCCTAAAGAGGATGCCCATACTTGTGAACTTTGAGACTGGGGATTACTCCTAAAAAGGAAGCCCAGGTTAAAGAGGACTTAGGGCTTACTCCTAAGGAGGATGCTCAGATTTGAGAATTATGACTGGGGCTTATTCCTGAAAAGGAGGCCCAGGTTAAGGGGTTCTCTCATCTTAAAGGATGAGGTTGAATGAATGAAATCTCAATCTTTAATGACATAAAAGATGTGTAAATCACTAGGTTTTGAGAGATATTCCACATAATTCCTTTCAGATAAGGAAGTTAATCAAGAAAACATGCTATAAATGGCTTTGAATAATGTCTTGAAGACTGAATCTTGAATAGGAGAGGTGGAATGGTATAAGAAGGGTTAAATGGGAAAGAAGGGAACCCAAAAAGGTAGGGGCACGCAAGTCCTGGTAGGAGCGCAGGTACTGCATGGGCGCGCAAGTCCTGGTCATGCAGGTATACATGTGCGACACATGGGTAATTGCACGATTGTTAACCATTATTGTAACACTTGGGCGATCCTTGACCAAAGCCTTTAGAATTATCCTGAGGTACTTCCATAAGAGAGGCGTGCAAGTTTTGGTGAAGAAGTAGGGTGGTGCGCAAGTATATTCATTTCCTTTAAGGGTAAAACACCTTAGGCTCGCAAGTGTTAGTGAATTCTAACACTTAGACCTTACTCCACTTGTTTAGATCTTCCATTCTAGGTAAATAATTACCTTAGAAGTGTTCGAAAGACCTGAAGAAGAGACTTGGGCGTTCAGAGCTCTATATCTGAATTCTGGAAAAATTCCTCTCCAAATGGGGGGCCCACCGGGGGTATTTATAGGCTAGAGAAGACCCCGGGAGGTTATCACTTAGGGTGCTCAAGTGACTTGCGCGACCAACTTCAGCGCGCAAGTGTACTTGTGTGACCATTGCGGCGCGCAAGTATACTTGCGCGACCATTGTAGAACTTGTGCGACCCTTGCACAATGTTCTTCTTCTTCCTTCCTTTGTCAATTTTTGATATTTTTTCAAAGGATGAATCACTTTGGTTTAAGATTTTCCCATTTTATAGTCTTTTAGACTCTGTGACGAAAGGAGCGTCAACAAAAGTCCCCCCTCAGAGTTGGATCCAGAGAGAAAAGAGGATTTCACTCTGAGGTGAGAAGAAATAAGAAATATAGCAGTTTAAAGTCATGTATGTCAGACTAAAAAAGGCTAATGTTTAAGGTCAAAATAGCTTTGACCGAATGGATTAAAATTTACTCAATTCCTTTAAAATTTATCTGAAAACATATTACCACACTCAAGTATGAGGGAAAACATGTAAACTATGACTTAAGAAATTTTGAATCTGAGGAATGATATGAAAAAGAGCTAAAAGGCATTAGAAGAAGTAGTTACCAAGAATGAAGTTTCCATTATTTAACAAACCTGTTAGGGGGTTGAATTATGCAGGGCCACCTAAGGGCATTGGCCGCATAGTCAAATAAATAGCATCTTTTGGCTGACAGGTCCATTATGTAGACTACTTATGCAAGGCCACCTAAGGGAATGTGATGCATAGTCAGGCAAAAGAACTCTCATAAATTTAATTTCCTAGTGCTAAAAAGCCAGTGAAAGTTTATGGAGATTCAAATTTTCCAAAGTATAGAGTTTTCTGTATGGAAAGAGGTACTTGAATATGGAGAAGATATTTCCAAAAAAAATATCGAAGAACTGGATGGATATCACTCCTACGAAGGTCTGACCCAAATGTAGGGAAGGAGAATATAAACCATAGACTTGAATACTTTCAGATCATGAAAAAGGATATGGGAAAAGTATGTTGAGGATGGCTATTTTTCGGATCCCTACATATTTTCATTTAAGAAAAATAAGGACAAAAGAGGCTTTCTTCCCAAGAATGAAGTTACCAATATCCGACAAACCCGTTAGGGGGTTGAATTATGCAGGGCCACCTAAGGGCATTGGCTGTATAGTCAAATAATAGAATCTTTTGGCTGAAAATCTGTTATGGAGACTGTTTATGCAAGGCCACCTAAGGGCACGTACTACATAGTCAGGAAAAAGAACTCTCAGAAGTTTGACATTTTTGTGACTATAAGTCAAGAAAATGGTTATGAAGATCTGAAAATATTTAAGGTCAGGATTATGAAACATAAATATAGATATTGTCCAATGTATGCAGAGATACATAGATCAATGCTAACCATAATCATGTTGTGACTGGGTCCTAAATGGAAATGTTAGACTTCACTACGTATCCCATAAGGATGGTAATCAAGCCATACGTAGTTCTTAAACTATGGTTTAACGTCATGCAGGAAAAAAGGATTGGAGATCTTATTTTAGGTTCATAGAGCATGGACCATTATAAGAAATACACAGTGTGTGTTTTCATGGGGACTTTTCAGCCAAGGGACTGAAAGTGGAATTTGGGGTTAGGCCCAAAGACTTGGGGCTGGATTTGAGGGACACTCGAACATTCCTACGTATCCCATAAGGATGGGAATCAAGTCCACGTAGTTCTATAAATACCCTCTGTACAAATTTGGTTCATACATTTGAAGGGTGAAAGGGGACTTTAGTGCAATGATGTTTTGAACCAAGATAAAAGGTTTGGGCATTTCCATGTATAGACGTAGTTTTTGGAATATAACATGATTGAAAATCAATGTAAATAATTATTCCCTCTCATGTGAGGGTATCAAATAATATTGTAGTTTATTGTCATACTAGACAGAAGTGTTGTATAGTTTAACGTCGTATAGCAAGGATGAAAGTGAACCAATGTAAAGATATTTATTCTAGAGGCAGTTTCACGAATCAACATCGTATGAGATGGAGGTGAACCGATGTGAAGAGATTGTTTTTGGTCTTGAACCTTGGGAGGTTTCTTACAAAACCATCCTAGAAGGCAAGGATCAAAGTCCACATAGTTCAATTAAAGAATTAATTAGTGATGAAGTTGTCCATGGGGACAACGATCTAAAAAATAGTGTTGGGACTTACACATGGTTAGTAGCCCGGAGAGAGTGTTATGGTTGAAGTTTGCTCTAAGCTCACATGAGTCATACTTGGTGTGAGAAACAAGAGGTAGCAACAATCCTAAGGATGCACAGTTTAATGTCACGTAGGACATAAAAAATGGACTATGCAGTTTAAAGTCTTGCAGTTAGGACTATTGGTGCTGCACAGTTTAATGTCACGTAGCATGGACAAAGCATAGTTTAATGTCATGCAGGACATATTAAAGAACTTTCTGTACAGTTTAGCATCGTGTAGTTAGGACGATGGGGAAAATACAGTTTAATGTCATGTTGGACAAAAGGGAAACTGTGCAGTTTAATGTCATGTAGTGAGGACAAAAGAGCACACCATTTAACGTCATGTTGGACGTATTAGGGACTTTTTCACAGTTTAACGTCATGTTGGACGAAAAAGGGACGATGCAGTTTAGCGTCATGTTGGATGTAAGTGCGAATAGTTTAAGGTCGTATGCATGGACCGTTGGTTATGCAGTTTAACGTCTTACTGGACGTAAGGGACTTCTATATAGTTTAATGTCATATAGCAAGGACGATGAAGGGGGACACAGTTTAATGTCATGTTGGACGAAAGTGAGAATAGTTTAAGGTCATATGCATGGACCATGGATGGTGCAGTTTAACGTCATGCTGGACATAAGGGAAGTGCAAATAGTTTAAGGTCATATGCATGGACCGTGGATGGTGCAGTTTAACGTCATGTTGGACGTAAGGGAAGTGAAAATAGGTTAAGTCCATATGCATGGACTGTTGTTTATGCATTTTAACGTCTTTCTGGACGTAAGGGACTTCTATATAGTTTAACGTCATATAGCAAGGACGATGAAGGGGGACACAGTTTAACATCATGTTGGACGAAAGTGCGAATAGTTTAAGGTCATATGCATGGATCGTGGATGGTGCAGTTTAATGTCATGCTGGACGTAAGGGAAGTGCAAATAGTTTAAGTTTATATGCATGGACCGTGGATGGTGTAGTTTAACATCATGTTGTACGTGATGAGCAATTTTAATGTCATGCAAGATAGTGGTGTAGTTTAAGGTCATACCGGACCGATGATGATATATTTTGTGTTTATACAAAATACTTCTTCAGAAATTTGGCATTGGTTAGAGTAGTGATGAGTTCTCCATCCATCAAGATTAATGAATATGATCCATTGGAGTAGACCTTATGTATTGATTAAGGTACTTCCCACTTTGGTTCAATCTTGGGAGGCTTCTTTCCTGGTATCATTGGAGTTTTGAGAACTAATACCAATTCTCCCTGAGTGAATGAATGAAGACAAACTTTTTTGTTGAAATCTCGTGCTATTCAATTTTAATAGACTTCCAAGTGGTGCAAAGTGCACAATATTTTCTTATATAACTGTTCCAATTCATTCAATCTCTTTTGATATTGTTCATCTGTAGATGACTGATCAAAAATGGCTACTCTGAGCGAGGGTAGTCGAACTTCAATGGGCAAGATGGCTTCTATTCCATATACCAGTGAATATGGAGTTGACCACATTGCAATGCGGGTGGTGGTCCGATAAGCCCATAAAGCATGAAAGAGTTTATCGGGCCATGATTTCTTATCTTTATCCACCATCTTTTGTAGTATATTTGAAAGAGTCTTATTGAAGGCTTCTATCTGTCCATTGGCCGCTGCATGATACCGAGATGAATGATTGGATTTGATGTTGTATTCTTGATACAACTTCTTCACCTCGGATGAACAGAAGTTGGTGCCATTGTCCGTCAATATGGTATGAGGGACACCAAATTTGGTAATGATGTTAGACTTGATGAAGCTAACAATGCTTTTAGAACTGACTTCCTTGAGAGGTACTGCCTCTGCCCATTTGGAAAAGAAATTAGTAGCAGTGAGAATATACTTAAACTGCTTGGCCGTAGCTGAAGGGTAAGGTCCCACCACATCAATTCCCCATATGGAAAATAGCCATGAGTATTTAGCTGTATGAAGCAAATTCGGAGGTTGATGAATGAAGTTGGCATATACTTGGCATGAATGACACTTCTTTGTGAAATCAACACAATCTTGTATCATTGAAGGCCAAAAGTATCCAAGCCTTCGAATCTGATCAGACAGTCTATGTCCAGACTGGTGGGCACCACAGACTCCTACATGCACTTCTTTCATGACAGCCATTATCTCTTCACCATTAATGCATATGAAGAGAACTCCATAAAAACCACGTTTGTAGAGAATTTTCTCTAAGTGATCTGGGCTATCATAAAGAGTAAAATTGACCACACGTCACCAGATTTGTTCTTTCTCGGCTCTATCAGGTGGAAGTGTTCCATTTTGAAGGTATTCCCTGATAGGTGACATCCATCCTATAGTATGACCATACGGTTCAGGAATGGGACTAATTTCATTAATTTCCTCTGTTCTGATTCGAACATAAGGTGAAATTGCACGACGGTGGGCAATAATGATGGTTGTCTCGTCCTGATTTGGATCTGCCAGAGCTGTGGCTATATTAGCCAGTGCATCAGATTGAGCATTTTGTGATCTTGAGACGTAAGAAAATGTCGGTTCCGAAGGGAATTCTACCATTAACTCTCTGATGTAATCATACAAAGGGATTAGTTCTTTTTTTTCTGATGGCATAATCCCGATTGACTTGTTTGATTACCAGGTCTGAATCACCTTTCACCTTTAAGTGATTCACTTGTGCTTGAAGCGCCAATTCCAAGCCTGCAATGAGAGCTTGGTATTTTGCTTCATTATTGGTACCACCTTCCCATAATAAGAAGGAATAAGGTAACACTTCCTTTTCTAGAGAAATGAGCACAATTACCAAGCCAACTTTGTTGAATTTAGGATTTTCCATTTTCCTCCCTGTTGGACTTCTGGAAGCACCATCAAAATACATTTCTCATGCCTGAGGACTTTCTTGAATAGATGAGACTTCCTCATCAGGGAGTTCAATATCTGAAGACGTGTCTTCCACTGAAGGGTGTTCAGCCAGGAAATCAGCCAGAGCTTGGCCCTTTATTGCCTTTTGAGACACATACTGAATGTCAAATTTGTGCAAAATAACTTCCCACCTTGACAGACGTCCTGTAAGCATTGGACGACTAAGGATGAATTTGAGCGGGTTATTGTGAGATACCAATTGGACCTCGTGATGTTGCAGGTAGTGTATCAACTTCTGAACTGCAAATATTAATTCCAAGCATCACTTCTCAATATTTGAATACCGGGTTTCTTCTTCAAGCATAGTCCGACTGAGATAGTATAGCATGTTTTCAATCCCAGCATCATTCTTCTGAGCAAGAAAGGCACCCAATGATCGCTCTAAAGCTGTCATGTAGAGGATAAGTGGTCTTCCTTCAACAGGTGGCATAAGTACTTATGGACTCAAGAGATACTTCTTGAGAATATCGAATGCTTCTTGAAATTCTTTTGTCCACTGGTAAGTGACTCCCTTCTTTATCAATTTGGTGAAGGGTAAACTTTTGCCTGCCAAATTGGCGATAAAATGCCGAATACAGGCTAAGTGTCCTTGAAGTCCTCTCAATTCTTTCAAATCTCGAGGAGGTGACATACCAAGGATTGAATTTTTTTTCTTAGGATCGACTTCAATACCACGGTGGCATACAACAAAGCTGAGAAATTTTCCTGAGGTTACCCCAAAAGCACATTTTAAGGGGTTCATCTTCAAATTATGTTATCGAAGTTTGCAGAATATGACTTCCAAATCAGCCAAGTGATTAGAACGTTGTTTGTATTTAACCACCAAATCATCCACACAACATTCAACAAACTTCCCTAAAAAGGGTTTGAAGATACGATGCATGGCACGATGATATGTTGCGCCTGTATTCTTTAAGCCAAAGGGCATTACCCGATAGCAAAACACACCCTGAGGGGCTCTAAAGGCTGTGGATTCCTCATCTTCTGGATCCATTCGGATTTGATTATATCCAGAATATCCATCCATGAAGGAAAGTGCTTCATAGCCAGCTTTTGCATCAATCTGGAGTTCTATAATCGGAACTGGAAAATCATCTATAGGACAATGCCGATTAAGATCTCTGAAATCAATGAATACTCTAATTTTTCCATTCTTATTCTTCACAGGGACAATATTAGCCAACCACTTGGGATATTGAACTTCTCTGACGAAGTTAGCTTTGATAAGATTATCCACTTTAGCTTCAATTTTGGAAGCATAAGTTGGGTGTGTTCTTCTCGCGACTTGCTTAAATCCTCGATGTTCTTCTGGTAAACCCAAATGATGAGCAGCAACATCAGGATCAAGCCCGAGAATCTATGTATAGTTCCAAGAAAATATGTCTCGATTTTACTTTAAAAATGAAATATACATCTCTTGCTCTTCAAGATTCATGGACGCACTGATTAAAGTGGGGCGTGGATCTTCTTTTGTTCCCAGATTTATTTCTATGAGTTCATCCACAGTGGTAGAGATACCATCTTCAAATGCTGGAGGACCATCTCTGAGATCTTCATCTTCTTCTTTAACATGTGTTACTTCCTCTGTTTCTACTTTCATAGTAGATGATAAAGCATAATTTCCATGATCAGAAGAGATGTTAAAATTTGAACATCTTGAAGAAGAAGCTTCCATTTCTGACCCGATTGATGATGAAGGGTCTTCCTTAGGAAATAAAGAGGAGATGATGGATTGAGAATCAACATCACTGTTCACCTATGATGTTTCTATAACTTCTTCTTGAATGATTGGCAAAGTATAGACTTGTTGTATTTCAGCAGATGAAATGAAGACGTCACCATTTGGGCTTTCATCATTTCTTGTTGGGTTACCAAATTCTCCCATGTTGTCTGGATCGATTGCCATAATTGACATTATGGATCTTTTCGTAAGAGTATTTTGATTTGGGTCTATCCTGTCAATTTGATTGTTAGGAAATACATAATTTGTACTCACATTCGCAAATGGATTTACTAGAATCTTTTCCAAACCATACGGAGCATTAACTTTGGTAATCTCCTTTGCTATGGATTTCTCCCTTCCCTTCATGTGATAGAATTCTGCCTCAATGTATTGAGACTCACATGTCTTGAACATGGCCTTATCACCATACAATGTCCCAACTTTACCATTGAAACAATACTTGAGACATTGATGGTATGATTAAGGGATAAACGCATGTTGATGTAGCCAGGGTCTTCCAAGAAAGATGTTGAAGGCTGAGTCTTGATCAACAACCATGAAATCTGAATTGGATACAAGATCTCCAAACTGAGTTCTGAGTGTAACTTCTCCCAGTGGTTCTTGTTCATTTTTATCATATCCTTGTTACATCATGGTAGAAGGAGATAAATCAGATTCTGTGAGGCCCAATTGACGAAGTGTACGAATGGACATGAGGTTGAATCCTGAACCATTGTAAATGAATGCTCTTCAGATGTCTACCCCATTTACCTTGCCAGATAAGTACAAAGGTCTAATATGGCCATTCACAACATCATATTCATCGTCATCAGTAAAAGATATTATTGCATGGAATTCTACAGGATTATTCTCTATGTGATAGACTTCAGCTGCAGCAATTTCAGTTTCAAACTCCTGAGGACTTGACAAAGCCTTGATGAGTGCCTCTCAAAGATCCTTTGACGGATTCAAAGCATCCAAAATTGATAACTTGGCCGTTACTTGGGCCAGGTGTTTCAATACATCATACTTTTGATCTAGAGGTCTGTGTTTCCCAACAAGAACATGTGGTTTAGCAGGTGCCTTAGAATTTGATGCTTTGGAATTTGATGCATCTTGTATCAGGATAGGATTTGGCAATATTCCTGGTTTTGGAAGATTAGACCAATTAGATCCATTTATTTTTTGAGAGGATGAAGGTGGAACCCCCAACCGATCCTCCAGAATAACTGTGCTAGGACTGAATTTTCTAATGGTGGAAGAACTTGCTTGTTCTTGTTGAGCTCGCTGAAGGGTTCTGCCATGAGTTTCTGCTGCATACACAGTTCTAGCAGGGTTAGAATTGGAATAGTGGCTTCTGGGATATCCACCTATTCCTCTGTATCCCAAACCCCTGGAACTCCCTCTGATTTCCTCTATTTGATATAGGGAATTCGGGCTCATCAAAATCGAAACCACAACTGGCATAAGGATCTGTTAAGTGAATCATATTAACAGAACTAAAGATCAACTCTTCATCCGATGAAGACTCTGTCTGACTAGCCTGTTTAGGCTGTGCTGTTTGGTGGGACGGTGCCTGTGGCTTTGAAGTAGATGGCTTGAAATCTTCCAGAGTCAAAGACATCTTAGGCTTTGACACATACTCATCTTCTTCTGATTGTTCCTCTTTCTTGGAATTATGACACCCTTTTGAGTATTTTCCCTCTGAAGAGGATTTTGTTGCGGCATTCATGGAAGAAGGCACAATTGGTTTCTTCAATTGTGTTCACAAAATATCATGAGTTTGGTTGATCGTCTTTCTGACCATCCAATCATCATATTTCTACACATTTTTGCTTTTGACTTCTTGCCACTCACCTTCCTCCTATGGAACTGTAGCAGTAACACATGCTACCTGAGCTGAAGAACCTTTCAGTTTAACTTGTCCCAAATCGACCATTTTTTGTAGGAGGTCTTTGAAAAAAAACACTTCTAGATAGGGTGTCCCAGAATCTGATGAAATGGGCAATAGTTGGGACGGTCTTCATCTTCTTCCTTGTTTGGCCTCTTGGGCCTCGTCATTTGAACCAAATTATTCTCCATGGATGAAATGAAGTAACCAGGAACTTGTTCATTTCGGAAAGAATAAACTTTACTCTTCAACTCATCAAACTATTTCCTTCTTTGATCTCTTTGATTGTCTTGACAAAACGGCCTTTTTTTTACTCTCAGGAGGTGGATCCCTTCGATAAGATGAAGGTTTTGAGGTAGAAGCAGGTATAGGTTCTTGTTTAAGCATAACTGTAGCAGTCTCTTCTTTACCCATTCTCCTTCCTGGAGCTGATGGAATTACAAGAGATTTAGCCTTAGTCTGTATAAGAGAATCTTCAATCTGTTGAGTGATTAAAGTAAGATCTCCAAACCCTCCTGTGTATTTCACAGGGATCAGTGGTGTGCGTAATTCGTCATGCATATTTGCCACACAGATTGACAATAGTTCCTCTTGAGGGAGTGTTAAGCTCAGGGAATATGTTAATCCCTTCCAACGAGCAATTAAATCAGAGACTCTTTTATTCTCCCTTTTCTTACAGTTTGTAAGATCGAAAACTGTTGTCTTTGGAAAAGTTGAGCTGAATTGGAGAAGGAATCTTTGGCGAAGATCCTCCCATCCGGTAATTGACCGGGATTGGAAGCTTGTATACCAGAAAAAGTCTGGTCCTTGCAAGGTTAGCATGAAGCATCTGAGTTTCACTGCTTCTTGCTGCTCCGGAGTTCCCATCATAAGATCGCAACAAGACATGTAATGCATCAAATGCTATTCAGGGTCGCCTGATCCATTGAAAATAGGGAATACAGGGTTCCCAAAACTTGATGGGGGAGAGATTAAATCTACCCATTCAGGGTAAGCTTTCTTTTCTGGTTGAACCTATGCACTCCTCCCTTTCATAGTCTCTAACCGAGCTATTAATGAATCAATGGTAGTTATTAACTTTTGAGAAACATCCGTTTGAACTTGGACTTGGGCAGGTGCAATGAATGGAGTTTGAACAGGTATGGCAGCTGGTACTACAACTGACGGTAGCACTGCCAATTGTTGTTGCACTTAACCCATAGGATTAGACCTGTGAGGGTATAATGATAGAGGAGGATATTCTTAATCCATCTCAGTAGCTACAACAAACTCCCTTGTCTGACTAACTCCAGCACGCTTAGGAGGAAGACTGCCTTGAAGTAGTTCTGCATTCAACATCCTCAATTCCTTCATCTCTTCCTCCTGTTGCGCAAATCTTTGCTCTAGTGAGAGCAATTGGCCTTCTCCAGAGGAAGGATATGTAACCTGATTCTTTCCCTTCCCCTTGTTTGATCACTTTCAGAGAGGGGGAAGTGGGTTACTTGAAGGAACACCCATATTTTGGGTAAACCTTTGATTTTGTATATGCACACCTTCTTCATTTGTGTCTGTGCGTATAACTTCTTGAACATGAACCTCTTCATCTGATCCCTCTGAGTGAGCATCATCTGCTGGATTAGAAACAATGGCTTTGATGACATTGATTGATTCATAATGCATTGCATCCCTCCTATCGGCATTCCTCTGATATTTTCTCCTTCCATGTCTTTGATGATACATTGCCTTTTGTTAATTCGATCCCTCAGGAACTTCATGGAGAACCGTAATTTGGAGAGAATCTCCTGATAATTTGGATCTTCGTTCATCTTGTGGCTTCTTCCCCGATCGAGAGAAGACCGATTTTCTTTGAGGAGGGGGTTGATGATTTGAAAAAGTCCCCAGTCCGGTGGACTGGGGTTGTTCCTGCTGTCTTTGCTCAACTCTTCAAATCCTATTTGTTGATTCCGAGGGTTGGTTTAAAAGAGTCCCTAGTCTGGCAAGCTGGGGTGGCTCTTGACATGCTATGTTTGAGACTTTCTTAAAATCTCTCCGGATCTTGTGGACCTTAGTCTGGAAATTAGCTGGATGCATCAATCGACATCCACTTTTATCACCCAGCTCGAAAGACCATTGGATGATTTCCGACACTTCTTTCACTTGATGATGTGCTTGCTCCATACTAGAGGCATGTTCAATATTCTCGTTTGCTTGATGCAGGAGTAATTCAACAACTTGTTCTCTGTATTCTTGATTTTGAGAAGAACTAGTTGAGGCCTATTCTTGGGAAAGCTTTTGATTACAAACAAAACCCATTGACTGTGGCCGGCCACGGGCAATAACATTTCATGAGACCATTTTCGGTGGGCTTTGCTAACTGGAGAGCACAGTGAAATGTAGTTCTCCATGAAAACCCCATCCTCTGACATGAATACCAGATGGGGCATTGGAAATTAACTGGCGCAATTTTCTTAGTGTGCCAAGGCATGAACGCTGAAGGGATCTCTGCTGCTTTTCAACCTTTGGATATCGAGAGACTGATAGAGATGAAAAGTCAATTTTTCGTTGTAACCCTTCTATTATATTAACATTATTTTTATATTCATAATAAGATAATACTTTCTTTTTCAACTGACAAAGAGTTTTCCATATGTTGAGATGAATATCATGAATTCTATCTTCCGTCAACATCTCTGGAATGTCATACTAAGAGTCCTCCAGAGGCCAAAACATGACTGGCACTTCACCTTTAGCCAGTTGTTTTCTCATGTTCAGCATTTAATCTTTATCATTCAATGAAGATTCTTCTACCTGATTTGACCAGAGCTGGTGCTTCCTTGTTGCTTCATCGGATTCAACAAGATTGGTAGAGAAATCACTGATCAAACTAGAAGATGCATGACTTAGGGGTAGTTCGGAGAATGACCTACACCCTGGGCTATCTTTCGACTGAGAAAGTATTTCACCTGCTAAAGATGAAGCATCATACATGACTGGTTTCGCATTTTCAAGTGCCTCAAGATAAGAGGGCTTTCTTGGCACTACATTGTCCACTGGAGCATTTTCCGGGCAATGTGCATCACTACTGCGGAGAGGACTTTCACAGCAAAATTCATCATCGTGGGGAGGACCACCATGGTGGGTTATAGAAAAAGATGAGATCACTTTCTCCTTGGTCTTCTGACCACACAGAGGGTTTCTGTGGCTCTCATCTGAAGATGAAACTTCGAGATCGACCGAATTGTCATGAAGCAAGCCTTCATGAGGAAGTGTCTGTTGAAGACCTTCAGAATTAATTTTCCCACTATTGGAAATGAGGGAGTAGAATCTTGAATTCCAACAGATAACTGTCTGAGGGCTTCAAGAACTTCAGTATCGAGCAAGGCCTTGTTACAGATTGGATCTTGATATCTTGACTGTGTTGGGCGGGTCTTCTTCTTAGACGCCTTCTTACTCGCCTTGGAAACCACTTTTTGATGAAAGTGGATGCTCTGAGCAGGTGTATATGCCTAATCAGGAGATATGGTCAGGTTAGGATGACGATCTCTACTCAAATCAGGTGTATGTTCCTGACTTGGTTGTCCGTATGACATGGGGGAGTACGCCCCACAACCCTCTTGGACTGGAACAGATGTGTGTATCTACTCCGGAGTGAACTGTTGATGTGTCACTCAACTGCTAGGGACATATTTGTGTGTCTTTCCCTGAGATGTTGCTGAAGCTATTATAATATCCTGGAAAGCATCCAGAATATGAGAAAGGATTTTCTTCTTCTCTTTCCCCATTAATAGAATATGCTTGGTGACTTCAGCTTCCAGAATGGGGATATACGTCCATTCCGTGTTTGGAGTAGGTGTATGTGCCTGCTCATGTCCTCCCTTTCCTGTCAGTGAATCCTGAAAGTACTCAAGTGTAGGGGCAGAGAGTTGAGTCTGCCTCCTGTTTGTCGCCAGAGCTTTCCGACTGACTTTTCCGAATGATACCAAGCGAGACTATTGATAGGATTGATCAATAATAGCAGGTGTATGTGCCTGCTGATTGCACTTCACCGAACATGGTTGAAAAGATCCATCATATGTAGTCAGACGAGCCTGCTGACTAGCTGATGATGTATAAACAGGTGTATGTTCCTGCCTATAATACTCCACCGGAATTTCCTGGCGGGATTTGCGTGATACTTCCAGACGAGTCTGCTGGACAGCGGAATTAAAACGGGCAGGTGTGTGTGCCTGCTTGTTGCTTGCCACCAAGTTAGGTTGGTGGACTTCTCCGGAGATGGCAGAGATAAGAACCTGCTCACTATTAACCGGATTTCGCCTCTGGCGATTCGCCTTGCCTGCTCGGGTTCGAGGAACCTGATCTGAACACCTGGAGTCGGTACCCTCATCATGTTGAGGGAACACTTCCTCACGAGTTTGGCGGCGATTTTTGATAGGAGCCCTTGGGAAGAACTCATGTTTCTTTTCATTAAGGCCCTGAGGGGCCTTCTCATTCACCTCTTCAGAATATGGGAGTGAATGGTGATTGCGTTCCGGGGATAACGACCTTAAAAGGTTGGAGACGGTGGTTAGCACTGCCTGCTTCTTGATCATTGGTCGTCGTTTTCCGGACGACCGGTGTGAGTTGTTCACTTGGAGGGCTTGTCGGGCAGCCTCCAGAGTTGGAATGGTACCGTGTTGACGGTACTCCTTAACCAGTGCATTTGATACCCAGTATTGAAGATGCTGAGTAGGTGATGTCATCCTCAGAGCGAACAACGATCCAGTAGGAGTAGCAACAATGGAATTCGCAGCAGTAGTATTCACAGGTGTGAACTTGAGAGCAGCCATTTCTTAGAATGCAGAAAATCTTGGAAAAGAATGCCTTTTTGATATAACAGACGTAATCAAGATAAATTCATCCACTACATCTTTTTGATGATAACATATGTCAATGATTGTTTTTGTTGTCCCTCTCATTGAGTTTTAAATAGGGGCCTAACAAATAAGCAAAACATCATTTTAACTTGGTAAAGGATTCACGTCGGGTTCACCATTTTTTGTTTCCCTCTGGAATTGGGGATGATCTCATTGATTTTAGATTCAAACATTCCAAGCGGTTTCTAATGGGTTTTTTCATAGAACCGGAAACATCCAATGATTCCATATCCATTTGAACCTACTTTCCAAAGGTAGGCGCTCATTAGTTATGGACTGATGAGGCTTAGGAATTTACATTGGTCGAGAGGATGGGAGGTCAGACTCATCCCACCTTTTTGAGGGGAATTATTTTCTACTCCGGGACTCACTTTATATATTTAAGTTATGTTCATGAATCATTATTACCTTACCAAGTATAAAAATAGTTTTCCTTTAGATCTGACAATCAATGATTGATATGTAGGAAATTTATATAATCTTTTATATGTATTCGAGGTTATTCATTGATAGAGAATCATCTGTATTTGTTTAGAGATTCTTAGCCAATGGTATCCTTCAATACATAAAAAGTCTCTTGGTCATTATGATGACCATACTAGTTTTAAATCCACTCAGTGGGGCACTTGAAGTTTATTTTCATTCAGAAAGACATTGATTATTTTAGATTTGGGATCGTACCTGCAAATGGGCTACCTACGTATCCTTTTTTTTTGGAAAAGGAATCAGAACCTGTGTAGTTCGAGTAAGGGAGTATGATGCTTATTCATGATCGATGGCTCAAAGAAATATGACATGATTACTTTTACACTCTAAGCTCACGTGAGTCATGCTCAGTGTGAGAAACAAGAGGTATTGGTGAACCAGACAATTGTGCCATGAAAGATGCAATGATGTGGGGCTTATGTGTGTATGACTACCCAAATAGATGAGTATTAAGATTTAATTCAGGGAAAAAATCTAGGAACAGGGTCCATAAAGGTATATGTGCTTCATTGAGATTTGGATACTCTAATCTTGGGGCTTACTCCTAAGGAAGATGCCCAATTTAGGAGGGGACTTATGATTGGGTTTTACTCCTGAGAAGGAATCCTAGATCAAAAGGAAATTAAGACTGGTTAAGAGAGATTAAGGCTGTGGATTACTCCTGAGAAGAAGGCCCAGGTTAAGGGACTTGAAAAATTCATAGACTTGGGGCTTACTCCTGAAGAGGATGCCCATATTTGAGATTGGGGCTTACTCCTGAAAAGGAAGCCCAGGTTAAGAGAATTATGGTTGGGGATAACTCCTAAAGAGGATTCCCATGTTTGGGAATTTTAATATTGGGGCTTACTCCTGAAAAGGAAGTCCAGGTTAAGAGAATTATGGTTGGGGCTTACTCCTAAGTAGGATGCCCATATTTGGGAATTTTAAGATTGGGGCTTACTCTGGAAAAGGATGCCAATATTAGGGGACTTGGGGCTTACTCCTAAGGAGGATGCCCAAAATTAATGGGAATTATGACTGGGACTTTCTCCTGAAAAGGAGGCCCAGATTAATGAGGACGTGGGGATTACTCCTAAGGAGGATGCCCAAAATTAATGGGAATTATGACTGGGACTTACTCCTGAAAAGAAGGCCCTGATTAATGAGTACTTGGGGCTTACTCCTAAGGAGGATGCCCAAAATTAATGGGAATTATGACTGGGACTTACTCCTGAAAAGGAGGCCCAGATTAATGAGGACTTGGGGCTTACTCCTAAGGAGGATGCCCATACTTCTGAAGTTTGAGACTGAGGCTTACTCCTAAAAAGGAAACCCAGGTTAAAGAGGACTTGGGGATTACTCCTAAGGAGGATGCCCAGATTTGAGAATTATGACTGGGGCTTATTCCTGAAAAGGAGGCCCAGGTTAAGGGGTTCTCTCATCTTAAATTATGAGGTTGAATGAATGAAATCTCAATCTTTAGTGACATAAAGATGTGTAAATCACTATGTTTTGAGAGATATTCCACAGAATTCCTTTTAGATAAGGACGTTAATCAATAAAACATGCCATAAATGGCTTTGAAGAATGTCTTGAAGACTGAATCTTGAATAGGAGAGGTGGAATGGTATAAGAAGGGTTAAATGGGCAATAAGGGCACCCAAAAAGGAAGGGGCGCGCAAGTCCTGGCAGGTGCGCAGGTACTACGTGGGTGCGCAAGTTCTGGTCGCGCAGGTATACCTAAGCGACACATGGGTACTTGTACGATTGTTAACCAGTAGGGTAACACTTGGGCGATCCTTGACCAAAGCCTTTAGAATTATCCTGAGGTACTTCCAGAAGAGAGGTGCGCAAGTTTTGGTGAAGAAGTAGGGCAGCGCGCAACTATGTTCATTTCCCTTAAGGGTAAAACACCTTAGGCGCGCAAGTGTTATTGAATTCTAACACTTAGACCGTACTCCTCTTGTTTAGACCTTCCATTCTAGGTGAAGAATTACCTTAGAAGTGTTTGGAAGACCTGAAGAAGAGACTTGGGCGTTCAGAGATCTATATCTGAATTCTGGAAGAATTCCTCTCCAAATGGGGGGCCCATCGGGGCTATTTATAGGCTGGAGAAGACCCCGGGCGGTTATCACTTAGGGTGAACAAGTGACTTTCACGACCAACTTCGGCGTGCAATTGTACTTGCACGACCATTGTGGCACACAAGTATACTTGTGCGACCATTATAGAACTTGCGCGACCCTTGCGCAATGTTCTTCTTCTTCCTTCCTTTGTCAATTTTTGATATTTTTTCAAAGGATAATTCACTTTGGTTTAAGATTTTCCCCTTTTCCAGTCTTTTAGACTCTGTGATGAAAGGAGCATCAATACCCATGTACAAGGAAAATCCAATCTACCTCATTTATTTCAATTTCTTCTGGTTTTTCAATTTTACGGTTGATCTGATTTTCACCGATGGGTGACTCACATGTTTTGTGTTATTACTATTGATATTATTGGGGTTCTATTTCTATCGTAACCCAATGATATGAGGGTATTCCATCTCATGCATTATATAGACACTTGCTAGAAATCACATGTCATGCATTTTTACCATGCCATTTTGGATGCATTAGCGATTGCATGTTGTTTTGATAGATGTTGTGTAGAATATGCATGTTGTTGTGATAGATGCTTGATAGAATACCTACTTTTGATAAGTATTTCTATATGTAATGTCTTGTTTGAATGAATTGAAAATTTTGATTCTTGAGGTGTTATGGATCCACATGAATCAGAACTTAGTGTATCATTGACTTATTTACCTTGTATATTACATGTATGAGATGCCAAGCATTTATTTGCGGGGAGTATGGGCCCTCACGGATCGGAATTTGGCTCCTTAACGCTTGTTTTCTGTGTTTTATGGGCTCCAGAGCAGTTTCCGAGGCTACTGCCCGGAAAAAACCAGAATACACGGCGTGTACTTTATGAATACACACCGTGTAGTTTTTAACTGTGTCACTGACTGTGTGGGAAGGGACACAGGGCTGTGAAAAATCTTTCAGGAACACGCCATGTATGGTACGTACACGCCGTGTTGTTGTGACCATGTGTCTACCCGTGTGACAACGACACGAATGGATGAAACTTCAACTATACATGTCGTGTCCTGATTTCACGCACCGTGTCGTGTAACCTAGGTACCCGGCCGTGTCATGAAAAACACGGGTCGGGGAAACCCTTAAATTACACGTTGTGTGCACATGGAGAACGCTGTGTAGAGTGAACCGAGTAGCCGACCGTGTAACTAACAACACGAGTTGTTGAAACTTGTCTAGTGCACATCGTGTGGTGTTTATACATGATGTGTAGTCTAATATTAGTAGTACCATGTGGGTTAGCCATGTAAGGATACTCGGGCAAGGGAATAGAGTTCAAGTACACGTCTTGTGTGGGGACAACACGCCGTGTGGTTAGGGTGTTACACTACCAGTTGTGGCAGATGTACATGCCCATGTGAATGGATTAAAAGAACACGTTGTGGAGTGTTTATACACGTAGTGTAGTTATGTTTTGTAAAACTTGAATGTTTCTTTCTCCTGTTCCCTTCATGTACTCTTATGTTTCAGTCCTTGACAATATTGATCTAAGGTGTGCGTTTGACCTTTCAAAGTTATGCCACTGAGACGTCCTCCAGTTGTACGCCAGTTTCTAGACGGTGATCAGACAACATATATGGATGATTAGGGACCTCCTACAGATCCTCCTGTTGTGCTATCCTTGGCACCAGTAGTTATACCAGTTGCAGGAACCAATGCATAGTTTAGGGAAGGTTTCCTGAGGATGATGTAGACCTTCCAGGGAGCTCTGCCCCCTGCCCCGTCGATGGCAGAGTTGACGCGGGTTTTCCAGCAGAAGCATCCTCCCACTTTCTCTGGGGATGGAGGAACCCAGGCTGCAGAGTCATGGATAGAGGTCATGCTGACAATCTTCAAGCATCTGGAGACACCTCCAGAGAAGAGGGTGAAGCTCGCTACCTATATGCTCTGAGACTCCTCCAAGAGGTGGTGGGAGGTGATCTCATAGTCAGGATTCCAGTAGAGTATGACTTGGGATGAGTTACGGTGCATCTTCTACGATTAATTCTACCTGGAGACCTTGAGGGTCGATCAAGCCTGGGAGTTTATGAGTCTGGCCAGGGTACTCTTTCTATTATGGAGTACTCATATCACTTTACTGAGCTACGGTGTTTCACGCCTATTCCAGGAGGCGATGAGTTGTTCCTTGCACGGAAGTTCGAGGATGGATTGAGGCACAAAATCTGATCGCAGGTGAACATCTTCATGTTGACTTCGATATACCCTATCGTCAACCAGGCGCTGATCACTGAGCACAATCTGAATGATTCTGGAGGAGTGAGCCAGGGCGGTTCGACATCCAGAGTCAGTGTTCCTCCTACTGATAGTAGGAAGCATCACAGGGAATCTGCTTGAGGAGATCAGAGTAGGCGGAGTGTATCTTCGGGAATCCAGGTAGTATGCTACCAATGCGGGAGGAGCAGGCATACTAGGCCTCAGTGCCAGAGAGACCCAATGGAGTGCCGTTCTTGCGGCAATATGGGCCATCTTCAGCGTTTCTGTCAGATCTTCTCACCAGCAGCTGGTGGTAGGGGTTCTTCTATGACTCTGAATTCAGGAGATGCATCGCCAATTTCTCACCAGTCTAGGAACTGGAGTTCTTCCGGCCATTCGGGCCAAGGAGGAGATCGCGTCCGTGGTGGTCAGGCACCTGGCTACCAGTGACAGCAGAGTGGATCAGCTTAGAGTGGTCAGGCAGGGTCACAGGGCCGTGGAGCAGGCCAGACCTTTGCAGTGAAGCAGACCCATCAGGAGCAGGATCCCAGCCCCTCTATAGTTCTAGGTACGATCTTAATAGCCCCATTTTTATCTTCAGCTCTTTTCGATACAGGGGATTCCCATAGCTTTATATTTGTCGTTGTTGTGGAGAGTCTTGGTCTCTGCATCTTTTCTTCTACCGACATCTTGACACTAGACACACCGTTGGGAACTAGGACAGCTAGTGTACATCAGTGCAAGGAGTTCCCTCTTGAGGTTGGTGAGTGTCACTTCCTTTGGTATCTCTATGTCCTAGAGATGACAGGATATGATGTCATTCTTAGAATGGACTGGCTAGTTCCCTTCCAGATAGTTGTCAACTGTTATCATCGTAGGGTGAGTTTCATATCACCAGATGGTGCACTACGGGAAAAATGGCTATTTGCGACGGGTTATTTGCAACAGGAATAAATCCCGTCGCAAATAGTCCCATTAGAAACTTATTTGCGACAGGCAAATTCCCCCGTCGCAAATAACTACTTATTTGTGATGGGTTAGCTTACCCCGTCGCAAAAGGACTGGCGCGGTTTGCGCGCCAAATCGCGGGAAAGTTATTTGCGATGGGCGGTTACCGCCCATCGCAAATAACCGGCAGCGGTAAAAGCTATTTGCGACGGGAATATACCCTCGTCGCAAATAGTATGTCGGCAGGTTATTATTTGCGACGAGACCCGTCGCAAATGGACCTGTCGCAAATAATCTAACCTATAAATACCTCCATCCGTTTTTTTCAATTCATTCTGAAACTCCATCTTCTCCTCCTCTCCAAATTCTATTTCTAGAGTTCAGCGTTTCTTAAGTTTAATTTTTTTCTCCAGAGTTGATATTGAAGTTTTCAAGAACGATCAGAGATCAACCTCAGATCAATTTTAAAGGTATTTATGTTCATTTTAATTTAATATTTATTTTAAATTTTTTATTAGTTTCAATTATTCTTAATTAGTTGTAATTTAATTATGTTTACATTGTTTTGTTACTTAATAAATTTAAATTATTAGTATTGTTCATAGTTAATGGTAATTAGGAATAATTAGTAATAATTTTCAATAATTAAGAATAAATGCTAATAATTAGTAATAAATACCAATAATTAGGAATAATTACATTATTACATTATTAGTATATTTTATTATTAATATTAAAATAATATAATTTTTTATATTATATACAATTCTCCTTTCATCTATGCGTTTTCTCTCTCCACATGTAATATTTGTATGTGGAGACGAAAACACACAGATGAAAGGAGAATTGTATATAATATAGAAAATTATATTATTTTAATATTAATAATAAAATATACTAATAATGTTATTATTCCAAATTATTGGTAATTATTCCTAATTATTGGTAATTATATGAATAATTACCAATAATTAGCAATAATTAGCAATAATTAGGAATAATTAGTAATAATTAGTAATAATTACCAATAATTAGTAATAATTACCAATAATTAGTAATAATTACCAATAATTAGTAATAATTAGTAATAATTAGTAATAATTAGTAATAATTACTAATAAGTACCACTAATTAGTAATAATTAGTAATAATTAGGAATAATTACCGATAATTAGTAATAATTAGTAATAATTAGTAATAATTAGTAATAATTAGTAATAATTAGGAATAATTAGTAATAATTACCAATAATTAGTAATAATTACCAATAATTAGTAATAATTACCAATAATTATCAATAATTACCGATAATTACCAATAATTAGGAATAATTACCAATTATTAGGAATAATTACCAATAATTAGGAATAATTACCAATAATTAGTAATAATTAGTAATAATTAGGAATAATTACCAATAATTAGTAATAATTAGTAATAATTACCAATAATTAGTAATAATTAGTAATAATTAGTAATAATTAGTAATAATTACCAATAATTCGTAATAATTAATAATAATTAGTAATAATTACCAATAATTAGTAATAATTAGTAATAATTAGTAATAATTACCAATAATTAGTAATAATTAGTAATAATTAGTAATAATTACCAATAATTAGTAATAATTACCAATAATTAGTAATAATTACCAATAATTAGGAATAATTATCAATAATTAGTAATAATTAGTAATAATTAAGTATAATTACCATTAATTAGTAATAATTAGTAATAAATACCCATAATTAGTAATAATTAACAATAATTAGTAATAATTAGTAATAATTAGTAATAATTACCAATAATTACCAATAATTACCGATAATTACCAATAATTAGGAATAATTACCAATAATTAGTAATAATTAGTAATAATTACCAATAATTAGTAATAATTACCAATAATTACCAATAATTACCAATAATTACCGATA
Organism: Viscum album; assembly: GCA_963277665.1. NCBI lineage: Eukaryota > Viridiplantae > Streptophyta > Magnoliopsida > Santalales > Viscaceae > Viscum > Viscum album. The sequence goes on from OY728140.1 coordinate 74,816,470, forward strand.
ATTACCGATAATTAGTAATAATTAGTAATAATTAGGAATAATTACCAATAATTAGTAATAATTAGTAATAATTGCCAATAATTAGTAATAATTAGTAATAATTACCAATAATTACCAATAATTAACAATAATTACCGATAATTACCTATAATTAGGAATAATTACCAATAATTAGGAATAATTACCAATAATTACCAATAATTAGTAATAATTACCAATAATTAGTAATAATTACCAATAATTACCAATAATTACCAATAATTAGTAATAATTACCGATAATTAGGAATAATTACCAATAATTAGTAATAATTACCAATAATTAGTAATAATTACCAATAATTAGTAATAATTACCAATAATTAGTAATAATTACCAATAATTAGTAATAATTACCAATAATTACCAATAATTACAGATAATTACCAATAATTAGGAATAATTTCCAATAATTAGGAATAATTACAAATAATTAGGAATAATTACCAATAATTACCAATATTTAGTAATAATTACCAATAATTAGTAATAATTACCAATAATTACCGATAATTACCGATAATTAGTAATAATTAGTAATAATTAAGAATAATTACCAATAATTAGTTATAATTACCAATAATTAGTAATAATTACCAATAATTATCAATAATTACCGATAATTACCAATAATTAGGAATAATTACCAATAATTACCAATAATTAGGAATAATTACCAATAATTAGGAATAATTACCAATAATTAGGAATAATTACCAATAATTAGTAATAATTAGTAATAATTATGAATAATTACCAATAATTAGTAATAATTAGGAATAATTACCAATAATTAGTATTAATTAGTAATAATTAGTAATAATTACCAATAATTAGTAATAATTAGTAATAATTAGTAATAATTACCAATAATTAGTAATAATTAGTAATAATTAGTAATAATTAGTAATAATTACCAATAATTATTAATAATTACCAATAATTAGTAATAATTACCAATAATTAGGAATAATTACCAATAATTACCAATAATTACCGATAATTAGTAATAATTAGTAATAATTAGGAATAATTACCAATAATTAGTAATAATTAGTAATAATTACCAATAATTAGTAATAATTACCAATAATTAGTAATAATTAGTAATAATTAGTAATAATTACCAATAATTAGTAATAATTACCAATAATTAGTAATAATTACCAATAATTACCAATAATTACCGATAATTACCAATAATTATCAATAATTAGGAATAATTACCAATAATTAGGAATAATTACCAATAATATTAGTACTATGAAAATAATAACAAATTTATATAATATTAAAATTATCAATATTTGTAACAGGTTTTGCTTTATTCTCAACATATTCAATTCTTAAAGGGTCAATTTTTAGGTTTATCTCAATAAAAAGTTTGCGTCAGTCGTGTATGATGTAAACTCTATAATTATCCTTGCTTGAGTGTTTTTTCTAACAAATTATTCAAAACCAGTAATGCTTTTATATTTTATAGAAAAATATAGAACAACGAGGTCGTCAACAATCATTATTAGGTGATCGCATATGGATAAATCAACGTAGAAATCCAAACGGTTCTGGTTTAAATCCAGTATATGTAAAGGGTGTGGAGACTTTTTTATCATTTGCGACATCAAATCCAGAATTTGTTTCAGAAGGCAAAATAAAACGCCCTTGTAGAAAATGTGCATTGAGAACGTTTGACACGTTTGACAAAGTGGGGGGACATCTCTTGCATTTTGGTTTTCAACCAGATTATGTTTTTTGGTATCAACACGGTGAACGCAGTTCCAGATCAGGTGATACCAACCTGATTCCGGATCCATCCCGGTTTCAAGATTTAGTACATGATGTTGCAGGTTCATCTGTTCAACATACAGAAACTCCGATTGATATAGCTTTAAATCCTGAGTTGGCACCGTCTGAATTTTATGAGTTGTTGAGGTCTGCTGAGGATGTATTATATCCTGGCTGCAAGATGAACAAATTAGAAGCAGTTGCAAAATTTATGGCTATCAGATCAGATAACAGAATATCAAACACCTGTTTTGACCAGATATTTTCTTTGCTTAAAACACTGTTACCCGAAGGAAATGTTTTTCCTGCAAATTACTATGAGAGTAAGAGGTTGGTTCGAAATTTGGGACTTACTTGTCAGAAGATTCATGCATGTTCAAATGACTGCATTTTGTATTCTGAGGAAAATGAGTCGTTGGATAGTTTTCCCACATGTGGGCAACTGAGATATAAAGAAGGACAACATGGGAAGTCTGGTTTGATTCCTGTAAAATAGTTGAGATATTTTCCGCTTACATCCAGACTTCAGCGTTTATTCATGTCTAAGAATACAGCGACAATGATGTCATGGCATAAAGAGAATATTTCAACCGATAAAAGCTTGAATCATCCAGCCGATGGTGATTCATGGAAACATTTTGATAGAGTGCATCCATCCTTTTCTTTAGAAGCTAGAAATGTTCGACTGGGCCTTTCCACTGATGGTTTCTGTCCGTTCGGATCTTATGGTAGTCAATATTCATGTTGGCCTGTTTTTTTAACTCCGTACAATTTACCTCCATGGATGTTGATGAAGGAGCCATATATCTTTTTGACTTTACTAATTACAGGACATCCAAAGAAAAATATTAATTTTTATTTGAAACCATTGATTGATGAATTAAGTTTATTGTGGAGTACTGGTGTTAGTACATATGATGTTGCAACGAAACAGAATTTCATACTGAGAGCAGCATTGATGTGGACAATTAGTGACTTCCCGGCTTATGGGATGTTATCTGGCTGGAGTACACATGGTCAGAAATCATGTCCTTACTGTATGGGAGAGAACAAAGCATTTATGCTCATTCATGGAAAGAAACCTTGTTATTTTGACTGTCTTCGTAGATTTCTTCCAGCTGATCATCCTTTTCGCAGAAACAGATCTCATTTCAGAAAAGGAACAGTTGAAAGGGATGGACCTCCAAAAATGATATCAGGTTCGGAGTTAAAATCAGTTGTATTTTCATTACCTCACATCACTTTTGGTCCCACAATAAACCAACAAAAAATTTCTGGTTTTGGGAAAGAACACAATTGGATTAAACGTAGCATATTTTGGGATTTGCCATATTGGTCTGATTTGTTGGTCCGACACATGTTAGATGTCATGCACATTGAGAAGAACTGTTTTGATAATTTGTTTCATACAGTTTTGGATACGCCAGGAAAGAGCAAAGACAATGTAAATGTACGTTTAGATCTTTCCCAAATTTGCAGGCGTCCAGAACTGGAACTATTTGAGAATGTCAGAACAGAAAGGTTACTGAAACCAAAAGCAGCTTATACACTATCTAAAGAAAACCGTTTATTATTTTGTCAGTGGATTGCAGATTTGAGACTTCCAGATGGTTGTGCTTCCAATTTGGGTAGATGTGTAAAGAATGGTCATATTGCTGGATTAAAAAGTCATGATTTTCATGTTATAATGGAAAGACTTCTATCCATTGGATTAAGAGGTCTGTTGAATTCTATGATTTGGGATTCCATAACAGACATGTCTCTTTTTTTTCGGGAAATTTGTGCGGCTACAGCAGATTATGATGCTCTATGAAAACTTGAAGAAGATGTTGTTGTAATTAAATGTAAACTGGAAAAAATATTTCCGCCGTCTTTATTCGACTCAATGGAACATTTGATGTTACATTTTCCATATGAAGCCAAATGTGGTGGTCCAATACAGTTTCGATGGATGTACCCATTTGAAAGATGCATGCAAAAATTGAAAAGAAAAGTACGTAACAAAGAATCTGTTGAAGGATCTATTGCAGAAGCTTATTTGCAAGAGGAAATATCTTTTTTTTTCTCCCATTATTTTGAATCTGAGTATCCTTCAAAACACAACCGAATGGGACGGAATGAGAGGAATATTGATGAAATCGACAATCAATTATCTGTTTTCAACCAGCCAGAGCTTGGTTTTGGTGGAGTTTATGAACGCTGGCTTTCAGATGATGAACATCACAGATCTCATACGTATGTTCTGCTCAACTGTGAAGAGATGACATCATTTGTACTGTAAGTGTTTATATCACTTATTTTATCATTTATGTTACAGTAAATAACTTTGGTTTTTCTAGGTTGTATGATAATCATATCAAGAAACAAATTCCACAAATTACAGCAGCTGCTCTCGAAGAACGTCGACTGAAATATTTCTCTCAATGGTTTCAAAAACTGGTAACATAAATTCTTTATCTTTTAGCAAGTCATTCAATGTATAGTTTACTATATTGATAATTATTTCACAAATTTTCAGGTGTCTCGACATGCTGATAAAATTGACAAACGGCTGTGTATATTGAGTAACCCACCTTCCAAATTTGTTAAAACTTATAATGCATATGTGGTGAATGGATTTCGATTTCACACACATGCATATGGGGAATCGAACAAAACAATGAACAGTGGAGTTAGCTTTAGAGGATCTCATCATTGAGAAAATGAAGTTGACTTTTATGGCATACTCAATGAAATCATTGAACTCTGTTATCTTGGACAACATTACATAACCATGTTCAAATGTCGGTGGTTGGATACAGAGAGAGTCGTGCGTGTTCATCCAACTCATGGAATCATCGATATTAAATGTAAAAGTGTTCTCGCAGTAAATGAACCATTATTATTGGCTCAACAGGCACATCAAGTTTATTACGCAAAGTACTGTGCTACATCAAGAGACTTGACTGATTGGTGGAGTGTAATAAAAATCAAAATTCGAGACAATCAGTTTAGTCAAAGTGAATGTGCTTTCACTGATGTGCAAAGAATTGAAGTTTTTCAAGAGAGTCATCAAAATCAATCTTTTTTACAAAGATACATGAGTATCGATAACGACACCCCACATTTAAGAGTCGGTGATGAAGATGATGTTAATGATGTCACATATGAATTTGAAATGGTAAGAGATGAAGCAACTGGAACTCGAATGGATATCGATGATGTTGAGGAGGAATATGAAGATGACATTGACATATATGAAGATGATGATGAAGATGAACACTGATAGAATTCCATGGTAGTTATATACAATCATAATATATATATATATAATAGTAATTATCAATTATTTGCTAACAACATTAACATTTTCTGTTTCAGATGGACGACGAGACATTTCATGAGTTGGCGGATGCTGACCTGCATTTCGATGTGGATGAGTTGCTGGCAGATGACCCTCAGCCTGTAGGCGCTCCAGGGAGTACGCGGAGGGGGCGCGATCTTGCACGATTGATGATTCCTGAACCCGTCCCCGAGCGACGTCCACATCTTGGGTTTGATCCACGCACACGGAGGTGTGATAACCTGTGTGATAATCTGTGGATTTTACTAAGATTTCATTAATCTATTCACATAATAAATGTTTATTATTTTTACAGTTTTCCGCATATAGTAGTCGGACAGGGAAGCGCTATTTTGCGAAACTATTTCTCTCAGCCGTGGACCACATGGGAGCAGATTCTCATTGATGTGCAGCAGGCCATGTTCGGCCATTGGTTGGTACGTACGTAAATAAATAATTTTTATTTTGAAAATTATTTCATTTCTAACTTGATATTTTGATTTATTTGTATGGTTTATGGTATCCGATAGAGGATACCACGCGTGACGCCATCCACAAGGCATGGGAGGTGGCCATGCGTGATCGCTTGCATCAATTTTTTCACAATTTAAGAAAAGCTATCATGAAGAAAGCAGGAGTGTCAGATTTTGACGAGTCATGTAGAGCACACCGACCAGAGTACATTTCATCCCATGTATGGGATGGATTATGTGCGCACTGGTTGAGTGGTGCCTTTCAGAGGAGATCATCGGTGGGGAGGCAGAATCGGGGGAGACAGGAGGTGAATCATCGAGCTGGGAGTCATTCTTTCTGTACTCATAGACAGCATCTGGTACGTACATTATTTATAAATATTTTATATAACTATAAATATTAACAGTTTATTTTTTATTCTTATAGGCTATCGAGCACCCCGACATTACGAAGTACGACGTATATCAGAGGATGTATAGTGATCCTGCTACTGGAGAGCTCAGAGGTGATCGTCAGCATCACATCGTGGTCAGTATTATTTGTTTTCAAGTTTAAAAATTAACTGCATATAATATATTCATAATTTTAATTTTAAATTGCAACTACAGGAGTCATATGAGGCCGCAGCGTCACAGACCCGGCCTGAGAGTCAGGCCGAGTCATCAGATCAGACCATTGGCCGTCAGTTTGATGAGGCGGCATGGATGCAGGCCACCCAGTATGCTTTTGAGAAGGGCCGGGTAGTTGGTATTAGCTCTCGACTGACTCCCGGAGATTATTATGGCAGTGCTGCGATGTCGGCGTCCAGATCGAGAGGAGCTCGTGCATCTTCTTCTACTACACGGTATGAGGATCAGTTGCGATCTCAGACTGCATTGATAGAGAGTCTCCGACAGGAGCATGAGCAGATGCGTCAGCAGCAGCAGCAACATGAGGAGGAGCGTCGACGCCAGCAGTAGTTGTACAAGGAGCAGATGAGTCGGTGGCAGCAGCAGCACCAAGAGCAGATGGAGTACATGCGCCGACTCGCTCATGCTTTAGGGATGGAGTTTCCTCCACCAGCATCTGCAGATCCCCCCCTCCCCCTCCTTCAGATTAGAGTTTGTTTTTATGTTATAAAGTTTGTTAAATCAAAATATGAATTTTTTTCTATTCGTAGTTTCTGTCTCATTATAAAATATTAATAATATTATATTTTGAAATAATAATATTAATATGAATAATAATATTATTTATATTTTATAATATTAAAATTTATATATATATTAAAATTTTATAATATTATAATTTAATTATATTTTTTTGTAATATTTGAATTATTTTAATATTTGAATGTAAAATAATTATATTATTTTTATATTAATTAAAATAACTTATTAATATTTTTTTTGTTTATGAATTATAATTCTAATATTATTATATTAATTAAATCATTTATTAATATTCTATTATTTTTTATTTTTGAATTATAATTCTATTATTATTATATAAATTAAAATAATTTATTAATAATTTATTATTTTTATTTGTGAATTATAATTCTATTATTATATTAATTAAAATCATTTATTAATATTTTATTATTTTTTATTTTTGAATTATAATTGGATTATTATTATATTAATTAAAATAATTTTTTAATAATTTTTTTTATTTTTTTTATAGTATTTGCGACGGGATACTATGCCCGTCGCAAATAGTATTATTATTATATCCATTAAAATAATTTAATAATAGTTTTTATTTTTTTTTTAAAGCAATTGCGACGGGGCCCGTCGCAAATAACTGTTGTGACGGGGCCCGTCGCAATTACTTTTTTTAAAAGATTTTACAAATATACGGAGTATTATTTGCGATGGGCATGATCTCTGTCGCAAATAATAGCTTCAGCGACGGGCCCGTCGCAAATAATTGTTGTTGCGACGGCGTTTTCCGCAACGGGCGATTTGCGACGGGCCCTCGTCGCAAAAGGCCATTTGCGACAGGATCCCGTCGCAAATACCCATTTTTCCCGTAGTGGTGGATCCTTTCTTCATAGGGGTGAATGGGATGTACAGGAGAGCAGAGCGGGTCTAGAGCATCATGGGTTGAGATGATTTACAGCCCAGATTACGATTCTTTATCTGTATGACCAGGGAACTTCCTAGTTAGACTTTCCTCTAGTGGTGGATCGTTTCAGAGATTTCTTTCTAGAGAAATTTTCACGTTTGCCTTCGGAGCGTGAGGTAGACTTTTCTATTGATCTTGTGCCAGGAGCGGCACTGTTGTCCATTCCTCCTTATAGGATGACTACACCTGAGTTACAGGAGCTCAAGAAGCAGTTGGAGGAGTTGCAGGCAAAGGGTTTCATCTGACCCAGTAATTCTTCTTGGGGTTCTCATGTCCTGTTTTCGAAGAGGGCAGACGGTACCCTCAGGCTTTGTGTGGAATATCGGAAGTTGAACCAGTTGATGGTCAAGAACTGATTTCCCTTGGCAAGGATCGATGATCTCTTTGATCATCTTTGAGGAGCTCAGGTGTTCTCAAATATTTATTTGAGATCCGGTTATCATCAGTTGCACGTTAGACCATCTGATATACCTCTTACAACTTTCCGGAGTAGGTATGGTCTATACGAGTATATGGTTATGTCGTTCAGTCTCATGAACGCACCTGCAGTTTTCATGGAACTGATGAACCGAGTGTTCCATCCATACTTGGATTCCTTCGTGTTTTATTTTGTGGATGATATCTTGGTGTACTCTCACACTCGACACGACCATGCTACCCATCTTGAGATAATTTTGAGTACACTAAGGGAGCATCAGTTATATGCTAAGCTCTCAAAATGCAACATTTGGATGGACCAGATTCACTTCTTGGGTCATGTTATCACAGAGACAGGAGTGTCAGTAGACCCAGATAAAGTGAGAGCTGTAATTTCCTAGGAGCATCCGAAGAATGTATTTGAGGTGTGGAGTTTTATAGGGCTAGATGGATACTACAGACGTTTCATACAAGTCTTTTCACATCTAGCAGCACCACTGACAGGTCTGGCCAAGAAAGGGGCGAAGTTCTTATGGTCATATTCTTATGAGTCATCCTTTCAGGAGCTAAAAGGGAGGTTGACTTTAGCACTGATACTAGTCTTTCCAGATCCGAGCAAGAGCTATACTATTTACTATGATGCATCAGGTATTGGGCTGGGAGATGTGCTTATGTAGGGATATGGATTCGTCGCTTATGGGTCTCGGCAGTTAAGGCCACATGAGAGGAATTACCCGACGCATGATCTAAAGCTGACAGTTATTGTTCATGCCCTATGTTTTTGGAGACATTATCTTCTGGGAGAGCACTTTGTGGTGTTCACCGACCACAATAGTCTCAAGTACATCTTCACTCAATGTGATCTGAATTTGAGACAAAGAAGGTGGGTTGATTACCTTCAGTACTTTGACTTTGAGCTTTCCTATACGCTCGGGAAAGACAATTTTGTGGCTGATGCACTGAGTAGAAGGACTCAGATACAGGCATTTTAGGAGGCCAGCAGTGAGTGGCAGCTTATGGCTCTACTCTCTGAGATGCATTTGGAGGTGCACGATAGACAGGGGTATACTTTTATATCTTCTTTAGTTGTTACCTATACCCTTATTGATCGAGTATGATTGAGGTAGCTATTAGATTCTGAAGGCCTAGTCCTAGGGGAAAGCGTATTAGGAGAGGACCCTATTCTTGGGTGGATCATAGGCGAGAGGATGAGATCCTACAATTCTAGGGACGCATATGGGTGCCAGTAGATATATGTGAGGAGCTGATGCGGGACTTTCATTCCTCAGTTTGGGTAGTACATCCTGGCGTCACCAAGATGTACCGTGATCTACACCATCAGTATTGGTGGCCAGGTATGAAGAGAGACGTTGTTGGGTTCGTCATGAGGTGTTCCACTTGTCAGCAGGTGAAGTCATAGCACCAGCGACCAGTAGATATTTTGCAGTAGTTACCCATTACCGAGTGGAAGTAGAATGACATCATGATGGACTTCATGACCGGTTTTTCGAGGTCTCCTCGAGGGAACGACGCAGTATGGGTTGTCATTGACAGACTCGTGAAGGTTTTCCACTTCTTTCCAATCAAGGATACCTTTAGTGTTGATGAACTGGGGTAGTTATACATCCGAGAGATTATAAATCTTCATGGAGTTCCACACTCCATTGTTTCAGACAGGGATTCACATTTTACTTATCGGTTCTGGTATGGGCTTCAAAAGGTTTTGGTACACAGGTACTTTTGAGTACAATTTACCATCCTCAGATAGATGGCCAGTCCGAGCGTACGATTCAGGTTCTTGAGGACATGCTCTAAGCATGCAACCTGGATTTTGGAGGTTCTTGGGAGAAACATATACCTCTTTTGGAGTTTTCATACAACAATAGTTTTCAAGAAACTATTAAGATGGCACCTTATGAGGCTTTGTACGGTAGGCCATGTCGATCACCTTTATGGTGGCTGGAGGCAGTAGATGTAGTTTTTCTGGGACCTCATCTTGTTCAGGAGACCTCAGAGCAAATAGAGTTGATTCGGAAGAGGATGGCTATGGCACAGTCTCTTAAGAAGTCTTATGCTGACCAGCAGAGATGACCTCATGAGTTTGAGGTCAGGGATCAGGTTTTCCTACATGTCGCACCAAGGTTGGGACACAAGAGGATTTGGAGATAGGGTAAGCTTTCACCGAGGTACATCAGGCTATTTGAGGTGTTGGAGAGATTTGGTCCGGTTGCCTATCGGTTATAGTTACCTCAGAGGTATCGGGCTATGCACGATGTCTTCCACGTTTCTCAGCTCTGACGTTAATTTTCAGACCTGTCTCATGTATTTCAAACTGAGGAGGTTGAAACCTATCTAGATTGGGTCGAAGTGGATGCATCGTTTGAGGAGAAACCTATCTAGATTTTCTATTGTAGTACGAAGGTTCTCTTTGGCCGGTATGTTCCTCTGGTACGGGTGATATGGAAGCACAGGCGAGTACATGATGAGACTTGGGAGAGGGAGGTCGATGTACAATTGTAGTGGCCGGAGCTGTTCGGGGTTTCTTCTTCTACGCCATGCTAGGGAAATTCAAGGACGAATTTCTTTAAGGGGGAAAGTTTGCAAGAACCTAGACCTTATTTTCTGGTATGTTTTTCCTTTTTCTAGAATTTTTGAGAAAATAGGAGTTTCTGGATATTTTTGAATTACACACCGTGTACTTTATGAGTACACGTCGTGTACTTTGTTGCCACATGAGGCCATGTGTTGGCCATTTCCTGGCCACACACACGGTTGTGTGGGGTGATGTGAAGGCCGCTTAAATAGGAGTACGGAAAATGTGAGTACACACCGTGTACTCCAAAAGTACACTCCGTGTACTCCAAAAGTACACTCCGTGTACTCCAAAAGTACACTCCGTTTACTCCAAAAGTACACTCCGTGTACTCCAAAAGTACATGCCGTGTACTTCCTTTTTTTCATTAAACGGACCGGGCTCACGTCGGATCTCTAGAGGTGTCTTCTTCTAGGTCTCGTTCGACTGAGAGAAACCATACGGCACCGAAACTTCTCCATTCCCCCGAGCCTCCGTCTGTTATCCAAATAGACCTCAGTCGATTAAGTTGGAACCGCAGCGGTAAGATCTTCCTTCTTCTAGAGCATCGTTTTCCAATTCCTCCTCTTTTCCAAGTTATCATTGGTTAAAAAATTTATGTGTTTTTGTAGATATACGATGTTCTAAGGATATGAAAGCCTCATGATTCATGTATATTGATCTCCTAACCCCAAGGTAGGTTTTTTGTGCTTTTCTGTTAAAATTCTTTGAGTTTTATGTGCAAATTCCACCAATACCCTTGAACGGGGTATTGCATGATTACCATTTTACCCCTGATGATTGTCTACCATGATTGTATGCTTGTGTAGAGGTTATTTGGTATGAATTGGGTTGATTTCCATACCTTGGATGTTTTGCTCATGATTTGTTTTGTTTACGAACGTTTGGTCCTGTTAAACCTATTAGTCATTTACCTATTATCCATGCCTTGTGATCGTAGGATGGAGTGTTGTTTTCTAACCTACTTAAAATGTTATAGACTAGTTAGCCAAGTAGTTCTATAGGTTTACTTTGGAAATATAGAATTATTATGCATTAACTTACATGGGGTCGTGAGAACCTGGTGTTATAGACTATAAGAGGATAGACCGAGTGAGCTTCCTCAGAGAGTCTTTGGATATTATAGACTATAAGAGGATAGACCGAGTGAGCTTCCCCAGAGAGTCTTTAGACATTATAGACTATAGGAGAATAGACCGAGTGAGCTTCCTCCGAGATTCTTTGAGATTTATAGACTATAAGGGGATAGGCCGAGTGAGATATAGGCCGAGTGAGATTCCTTAGAGAGTCTTTGTTTTACTTGAATTACCGTGAACCACTCCAGGCTATAAGAGGAATTGATCAGGTGAGCTTCCTCAGAGAGTCTATGAACGACCTGAGGCTATAATAGGAATTGACCAAGTGGGATTCCTCAGAGAGTCTCTTGACCTTTGGGCTATAAGAGGAATTGACCATGTGATCTTCCTTAGAGAGTCCCTGACTACCTTAGACTATAAGGGGAATTGATCGAGGGAGATTCCTCAGAGAGTCTCATAATTTTCGTATGACCAAACCAGAGGGGTTAGGATGAGTGTACTGCCCAGAGAGTTGTTGGTACTTCTTAGGTAGGACCAGAGGGGATGGTTGTGAGTACTTCCCAGAGGGTTACCTGTTGTGGTTAGTTGTTTTCTTCACTATTTCTTGATTGATCTATGGATTTTTTTACTGCTGAGTACTTTCTTGTTTACTGTTTACTGTTTACTGTACTTTTACCTGCCATATACTCACTAACTATTAGGCACAGATCATCGGGTGGTTTCCTACTGGGATTTAGTCTCACACCCTGTTTGGGTCATGATTTTGGGCAAAATAGATTATATTTATGTAGGTATATATAAAGGAAAATTCCCTTTGACTTTAGGTACTTGATTGCATTGGAGCTGGAGAGCATGGGACCAAGCCAAGGCTTGCGATGCTGAGGAGTTGATTATCTGTTTTTCTTTTGTACTTTGGTTTAGTACTGTATTCAGCATTGTGACTTGTTTGGATGCTTTCCTAGATATATGTATCATGCATCATTTCATATATATGTGGGTTCTAGTTGTTTATTATTCTAGTCTTCTGTTTTTTACTGTTGTTGGACACGTACTGCTTCTGCTATTGTATGTATTGTTACTTCCATTATGTACTCTGCCAATGTGGGCATATTTTCCCCACTATCACACCCAAGTCCCTCACTGCTAGTTAGAAGCCTCTGGCATTTGGGGAAATGCGCTTGAGGCCATGTTACCAACCCGGTATGGGGCACCTCTGGGTGGCTTCCAGAATCAGGATGTTACAGTAATCCTATGAGTTAACCTAATTTTGGTCTTAGTGGAATTTGTAAAAAGTCTCTTGGGGGTTATCTACTAGGTATCATTACTCACCCCCTGCACATTCACTCTGGTGCATGTGTATATGTTTTTTCATGATATTATAAAGGGGAAGGTTTCTTACTTCTCTAGCGAGGCTCTTTGAGGTTTTTGTTGTAGTTGGTGGTGATAAAGATTTGGATTTGTTCATGTCTTGGTCTAGAGTGGTTCTACCTTGGTGTTGAAGTCTGGTATTATTTTTGAGTCTCAGTATTTATATTATTTCAATTATTCTATTGTTACTCTAATATTGTTCATTGTTAAATTATTTATCATTGTTGGGTTTTTTCACATGCATCATTTATATAGATGTATTAGGTCTCATTTATTTATGCCTCATCATGTGGTGATTGTGTGTGTGCATAAAAAGGGTAAATTTTCCCCCATTTTAATCTTGTTCTTAAACCCTTGAAATTTACTATCATCCTTTGGTATCTAGGAAATGTATCTTAAGGTTAGTATAACCTCTGACCTGGCCCAAGAAAATGCGTTGGATGAGGATGTTACACACCACACTTTCAAAAATCATACATGTAGTCCTATAACTAACCACCCTACCAACTACCCCCTTTACAATAGAATAAGTCCTTTTAATGGACCTAATCTAGTTAATAACCCCCAATACAATAACATTAACGATCTGATGTTTATGTGCTAAATAATAGAGTAGATAATTTGATAAACATAGTGGAAAGTCTTTCTATATTCTAAACAAAAACCAAAGAAAAATACCATCCCAAATAGTGCCTAACCCCAAGGATAATGTCAGCATGATAACAATAATTAGTGGAAAGGATATTCACCCCAAAAAAACATTGTATCTAGATAAAAAACAAGTAATTAGATAAGAAGAAGTAGATGAAATCCTTAAACCTAAACAAGGACAACCTGACCTTGAAAAATAGGTTGTTGAGGGAGTTGAGAAAATTCAAGATGAAATAGTTTCTAAATTACCCACCCATTAGTAAAAAGAGGGAAAATAAAGGAAGATGGAGGAAGACAAGCAAAAGAAATAAGAAACCAGAGATACCATGAAAAAGATAATAAAGGGAGAAGAAATATTTTTTCCTTACACTTCCATTCATAATAATCCATTCCAAAATATCCAAGAATAATGACCCCAAAGATAAATTCTAGACACATTCTAAAAAGTTGGAATTAATATTCCCCTTCTTGAAGAACTCGGAAATATTCCCAATCATGCTAAATTTCTTAGGAAAATTTTTATGAAAAAGATGAGGCTTTAATGAAATGAAAGGATTAATTTAAGAATAAGTGTATCAAACCTAAACACACCAAAATAGCCTATAAAATTTCAAGATCCAAATAAATTTTTGTTCCCTTGCACTATTAGTTCAGTTAAAGTTTTATATACTTTTTCGGATTTAGGTTCTTTGATAAATTTAATGAAACACTAATTTTTTACCTCTCTATATATAAGATACTTGAATCTCATAAGAGTGGTGGTATAACTTGCAAACTGATCCACTATATTTCCATCATGAGTATTAGAGGTTATCCTTAATAAATTCAAATATCTTATCTTCCAAATAGAATTTTATGTATTAAACATGTAGGAATATAGGATTCCACTACACTCATCGATCATTTTTGGGAGACCAATCTTGAAAATAGTCAATATAATAATTAATGTCCATGAAGGAAAACTCACCATGGAGTTTAGAGACAATATAGTCCATATAAATTTATTTGGATCCATGAAGAACCCTTCAACTAAACACTCACTCCGTAAAATTTCCCACTATGAAGAGGATGAACATATTAAATAATTAGGTATATACCATGAAATCTTGACTCCATGAGAGCACTTAATGATTGAAAATTTCAGAGGATAAAATTGTCTAGATTTTTTAAGAATCAGTTTTCAGATTAGAGGATGAGGTAACCCCTGAATAACTTGATGGATTTTGTTTTTTATTTAATAATGATAAATCTTACATATTATATTTCATGCATAAAAAAATAAATATACATAATAAACCCAAATTTGATTTAATCCCTCAAACAACCACCAAATATAGAACTTAAACCCTTACCCAATGATCTCAAGTTTTTGTACTCGATTAAGGGAGAAAACTACCATTTATTATTACCATTAACTTTTTCAAAACCCAATAAAATAAATTTATTGATCTCTTTAAATAAAATATTAAATTAATTGGTTGGATTTCAAAATATATCCTTTTTATTAACCCCAAAATCTTCTCACATAGTATTTTACTTGAGGGAGACTCTTGACCTATTAGGAAGCCCCAAAATAGTCTAAATCCCACTATACTAGAGGTATTGAAGAAATAAATAGATAAATTGTTGGAATCATACATAATCTAACATTTATCTTACTTAGAATGTATCGGCCTAATCTATGTAGTTCCCAAGAAAATAAGTTTGACCATTGGGAAGAATGACCAAAATGAACTGATCTTTATGAGAATTTAGAACATCTAGAGAGTGTGAGTAGATTATAAGAAGTTGAAACAAATCACTAGGAATGAAAATTACCTATCCCATTCATTTATCATATTCTAGATAGGTTTATATGAAAAAACATTATATCTTTCTAGATGGGTTTTTAGGTTTCCATTTCCCTAGAGGACTAGGAGAAGAATACCTTTACCTGACCATTTAGAAACTTTTCTTATAGTGAGATTTCTTTTGGGATTTATAATTACCTAGGTATATTTTAGAGGTGTATGGTAATTATATTTTCAGACCACATTGAAGATTTACTGGATGAATTATTTGATGATTTCATTGTATTTCGTAATTCTTTTGATCAATGGTTAAGAAATCTGATTTTTTTGAAAACTTGAATTAAAAAGATCTTGTTTTGAAATTTGAAATTTTTATTTTATTTTTCAAAATAGGATTTTTTATTAGAAATTTAATTTCACAAAAATAAATTAAGGTGGATAAATCAAAAATTGATGTGATAAATTATTTGTATTATCCAACTTGTGGGAACCATGTTAGATATTTCTTAGGACATGTAGGTTTTTACATGAGTTTTATCAAGAATTTTAGAAAGGATTTATTCCCCACTCTCTATAATACTCATTAAAGATGATAATTTTGATTTTTTTATTAAATATAAAAAAGAATTTGAGAAACTCAAGGAATGATTAATTACCCTACCTGTGATGTTTCCACCTAACTGGGAGAACCACTTAAAGATACATTACGATGATTACAACCAAGATGTGGGATCACTTATTTCCCAATGAATTTAATGTTGACCACAAGTCATTACTTATATATCTAGGACATTGGATATTTCCAAGCTTATCTATACAACCACTAAAAATAAGTTCCTTATAGTTGTTTTTACTTTGTATAAATTCAGATATTATTTTCTTGGAACTAAATTCATTGTATTTTTTGACCATGGATCACATAGATACTTAATGAATAAATATGATTCCAAACTAAGGATAGTTAGATGGATGATTCTATTGAAAGAGTTCAATATTAATGGAGATGAATATTAGGTAATTGATCATCTAAGTAGATTATATTATGAGTGGGTGCCCATACCCAGCTTCTTTAGGTACTTTGATTACCATTACATGTTTATAGATTGATATATACATGTGTTTATTATTACTATAATAGTATTGATACTTATACATCAACAATTTAAATGGTAATGTCCTTAGATTACATATCATATCAAAAGGTTATAGTGGTTCCCAACTCTAATGAGAATCTCAAGATACTATAAAAGTAGTCTTAAATTTTTTTCATATGGTCTAGATACATTGTACTAATGGGAATTAGATCATGTATAACTATCAAGTGTTGAGGGATTGTAAGCATTGAGACTTCTTCTCATGAAGATCGTACTTGGTGATCTCGATTAAATGAGATCATGAGGACCGACCCACCAATAGGAACACCACTTGTTTGAGGTGTCATTGGTTGTTCCTATCTACAAACATGTGTATAGGTATAGACATGATATCATTATTGATGTGAATAATTTGATCACATACTTTCATGAATGGAGAAAACCATGACATTGAATTCATGGTGAGATAGCTTGTGTTGGTTGTGTCATTGGAGGTATGAAATTAGTTGAATGATCAAGATATAATTTTATGCTTCTGAGTTGAGAAAGAGATATCTCATGGGCCTAGGTTGGATAGGATGGTTTCACATTAATTAAATCCATGGTCATGGTACAATATGCTAATTTCATCTAGTAAGGTAAAGAAATATATAAAGAAATAAAAGTATTATGGGAGAAGTGTGTGTACTGCTTTATGATATATCAAAAGGTAAGTATTATTTTACATAAAATGTGTTCATAGGATGTAGTCATAAATATGACATTCTTCAGCTCCTTAAGGGACCTAATGAGTTTCTAAACTCCACTCCTTGTTTTTTATTTTCACTCACTGCTATCAAGATAAGGATCTAGAGGGTCACACACTAAGTGTATCCACAAGTTCCACCTATTTGTATGAATATGAGTTTAGGCTAAAGTGGAATCCACATATGAGGGCCAATGAACATCTGAGTGTTATCGATCGAAAGTGGAAATAATTAAATTATATTATTCAAGTTTATAACAATGATGATTGAATTTATTTCTCACGGTATCCACAAGTTTTTTAGTCATAAAAGTGAATATTATAAAATATAATTTCTCGAATGAACATAACAAGGTCAAGGTTCACTAAATTTTTTGGGGAGTTTATGGGCTGAGTTAATGATCCGTTTTTTATCATGTAACATTTTAAATTGTTACTAGTAATAAAAAATTTGGGAAATTTATGAAAAGAAATTATATAAAAATTTATTTTAACATCAATGTTTTAACACCGATTATTAATTAACCAACATTAAAAATCTTTTTACATTGGTTATTTAAATAACTAATATAAAATCCTCCCCCTTTGGGTTTTAAAGATAGTTATTTGTTTAACTGATTTGAAAATCCTTTATCATTGGGTTTTAACGTCAGTTATATATATAATTGATGTTAAAAATAATTCAAATTAGGTTTTAACATCGATTATATATATAATAGATGTTAAAACCCATATACGAGAAGTGTTTTAACTTTGATTATATATATACCTGATGTTGAAAGTAAAATTTAAAATTCACGACTTTGGTTTTAAAAATTTCTTCACATCGTGTGTTTCAATATTTAAAATCTTGCCTAAATTTTAATACATCACCACAAATCATATTTTCATTTACATTATATAACTTCTCATTCTCCTTCTTTCAACATTTTCAAACTCTTCGATCCATATAAAATGTTTATCAATTCTTCAATAAACAATTGAAACATCGTATTTATTCTCACTAATTAATTTCTTTATTATTGATTTCCTTCATGAATAAATGTTTTGATAATGTTTCTTATGATGAAGAAGACTTATTATGATAGAGTTATGAAGATAAAACTTATGCATCAGATTCACCAACTGAAGTAAAAAAAATCCTTATCAATTTTTGTTGTTGTTGCGACATTATACCTTACCTAAAAAGAAGAGGAATATCAATAAAAACATATTTATTTTAAGAAAACCTCCAAGGGAAATGAAATCATGTTGAAGATTTATGTTTATTTTCCTTTGGTTTCAATAAAATAGTTCATGTTTCTCATGTTTTCTTTGAGAAGAGTATTATGTAATTATGTTTTTAAAAAAATCATGCACTCTTTGTATCAGTTATTTTAGTAAAAGACATGGAATATGACTTTCAACATCGATTTTCCAAAAAATAAATTCCAAAAGTTGAACATTTTACTTTTGACATCAGTTATTATAATAACCAACATCAAAAGCCTCCAAAATAAATGTTTCAACATCAGTTTATAAAAATATACATTGAAAGTACCACTTTTAACATCACTAGTAATGAAATCACCTTGTAATTGAAATTAAAAGTCAAATGAATATGTTAAAATTGTTTTTTTAATAATTATTTTTATTAATTCATAAGTGCGTGAAAAGGTCTAAAATGAAGGTTATTATATTTCAAGGACCACAGTTCAATTTTAAAAATTATAGCCTATGTATAAAATATCATTTTAGTCAATCAAGTAGTGAGATCCATCATTTGGATGAATGTAGAGATAGAATCTATCCTATCTTATCCCATAAAGCTCTTAGAGAGAGATTCATAAGAAATAACAAGATCGGTTCAATCCTGTCTTATTGATCAAGTCTTTATTCTTAAAGTGATTGAAGGGATGTCATAAATATCTTAGATTTCGCATTATAGCACCCGAGAATTGTAGATCAATGATCCAAGGGATATGGTGTACTTTAGATCACCTTGAGGATACCTACTTTGGTGTCTTTGAGCCATGATACACTAATAGTGAGCAAATCAAATTGTCAATTTCAAATGAACAACGCACCATTTATGCTTTTGTTTGATTTTAATTTTTGAGCTTAAATCGAATTTTATGTGATACTTAACGAAATCCAAGCAAGGTGTTTTGTGGATTTAGTGTTTTTAATATGAATATGAACCCAAATTTTTAAATTTCATATTTTTCATGATTTTGCTATGCCATGGGTTCATTTGATTGGTATCAGAGTGAACATGCAATTATTTAAGTCAAAAACTTTAAAATTATGATTAAGTTTTATATGATTCAGAGCGAACATGAAAATACATTATGTGTTAGACATAGATATCATAAGCTGATTGGGATAGTATTTTTGCAATAAGTCTTGTTGAGAAAGCTTGAATTATTTTCTACACACACACACACACACACACACACACACACATATATATATATATATATATTTCCAAATGTAAGGATAAGGATAAAAATGGTTTTTTTCACATCCAAATGGGTGTGGATGTATTGTACCCCCCCCCCTTATGAGGAGGGGGATATTTTGGCCACCCATTATTTTGGATGAACCCACCTAATATATATATATATATATATATATATTATTATAATATATATTATATAGGGGGATCTTGGATTCACTCGAGAGCTCTCTACACCCTATTGGGTTTCTCCCCTAGTTGTATCGTTTGGTGGAGACTCACCCTGGTGGATTCTTCAGCGGCATTTTCCTTGATGTGGTGGCTTATGGTTGATTTTGGTCTAATGGGTTCTTGGTGAATTGGTCTCGTGTGTGGCTTCGGCCACTGATTCTTTGGCGTTTAGGCACATCATCTCGGTGGCCCTCATGTATCAAATCGGAAACAAATCGAGTGATTACAAACCATATTCATCACCTACATCTCCCCTCCATGGTCTTCTGTGTCTCTATCCTTATATTTGTATCATATCTGGTTTTTCCTACTCAGTCTAGTCAGGATATTAATGGTGGTGTCATGGTCGTGGTCCAGTGCTGGTGTTTCAGCCAATGGAGGTGGGTTTCGAGCATTGAGGGCGACGACGTTCTAGTTGGGTTTTGTTCTGGTTGGTGACTGTGGAAAGTCTTGTGGATTCGTGTGACGTCTACTATAAGGTTTCTTGTGGTGTCAGTAGTTGGTGACCATCATGACTACTACCTTCATAGGTGGTAGGAATATAAGGCGGTCATGGCCATGTCTCACTTCAGGCATCCAATTTTGGGTTCTTGTTTTCCTGAGATGACCTTTGGGTATTTTTGTTTCTATGGGCTCTTATTCTATTCAATCTGAAGGTTGCGTGCCTCTAGCCTTCAGGAATGTAATGGGTTTACCCCTTACCCAATTCAAAATGGGTCTCTGTTTTTCCTTTTTCCAATAAAGGGTTTGGTCCCCAACCTATTTCATTATAATATATATTATATAAAATATATATTGTAATATATATAGTGTGTGTGTGTGTGTTTGTGTGTATATATTGTGTGTGTGTGTGTGTTTGTGCCTATTCCCTTAAAAGGATGCCACAACTAGGCTTGGATGGACCAAATCGATCCAGGTATGACCTTCCTGACCCATTAAACCTATTGCATGCCCTTAATTAATATCTGGTAATCTAATTTAGGTACAAATGGATCCAAAAACTTATGAAAAATATAAAAAAATAATTTAATTGTTTAGGATTTAATAAAAATGTTTCAGGTGTTGTGGAACATATCAATTATTATTTAAAATTATTTTAGTGAAAGTTAAAGCATTAAAAATACCCATCAAGTTAAATTTTAACAAATTTATCTTTTCTTATGCAATATAATTATATTTTGACTGATTATAAGCCAAGACTAATCTGTTCATGTTTGGTTTATTGTTTATTTAATTTAATTACTTCATTTAAGTTTTAAAATTTAATAATTATTTTATTTTGATGATTCATGCATCCTCCCTCCATCTTTAATTTTATAAGGGCCTACATGTCCACATTTAGGTGATAAAATTTATTTTTTCACCCCATGTTCCTCTCACCTTCATGTGAGTATACATTGTAAAGAGTGTAGAAGTTCACATAAAAGAGGATCAAGTCAAGAGCAGGTGAGAACCAAACAAGTGAAGTGCACGAGAGTTGCATTCACTACAATTAAAGTCAGGTATTAACTTAAGTAATTCCACTTGGGTCTTTGTTAATCCATTAATCGCTAGATGGATTAACCAATAGTTAAATTATCATGATCATGTCATTATTTATTTATTTTATTGTATGCATGGTTTATTATTTTGTTAATTTGTATTTATTATACACGATAACATAATATAGTAATAAATATCATTTCATAGATAAAATGAACATGTGTAGTGAATGTTTTCTATTTTAAATCATGGTTATGTTGTGAGTGTGATCACATAGAAAAATCATGTTACATATAAAAATTATTTCACTCACTTAAATTAACTTACCCAATCCCTTAAAGAAAATATTATGTCATTGAATTACTCCCATCACTTGAATTTGGACACAATCAATTGTTTGAGGTGCTCATTAGCCCTAGTTAAGGGTGCCTCCTACTACCATATATTTCTTATAATATTGGTGGGTCAACTTAACTAAATTTGGAATAAAATGAGTTTAAATATCTTTATTGTTTCAAATATAGAGTAAAAGTGTTGAGTTATTAAAATTTGTTCATTTCAAGGGATGAGTCTCCTCTCAATAGACTAAGGAACTGCAAGTTAATTCAGTTTTCTAGTCAAAATACTACTGTAGACTCTTAGTGTAGTGGTGATGACATATATTGGGTTATGAAGAAATGTTTAAGGATCCTTTACACTATAATACTAAAATTTCTAAGTATTCATAATCAAGTAGTTAAAGGATTCTAGGATTTGATAAAATAGTGGGATATATTTATAATTAATAATTTGACAATTTATACTAGTAATCAAGATAAAGTACTAATTTTCTAAGTTTATTTGTTGTAGATCAAATGGAAACCACCACCAATTAAATTTTACCATGATCAATATTGGATAAAGAGAATATCATGACTAGCCATAACTTCTAGGAGTGGTGCAGGCACTTGCATGTAGTACTTCACCAAGATAGGAATCTTAATGTGTTTGAATCCCCACTTCCTATTAAGCCCTTTTAGGATGAGAGAAAGTAAGATAAATAGACATACAATAAATATATAGATGATGTTCTAGATTTTCAGTGCATCATGTTGTCATCTATGTCAAGTGAACTGCAAAAAATATATGAGGACAAATATTCTTTCAAAATGTTTCCATATCTATAGGAGTTATACAAAGAGAGAGCTCAGAAAGAAAGATATGATAAATCTAGTGCATTTTATAGATGCAGTATAGCATATAGTAATTAAACATGACCTCATGAAATAAAGATGATCATGTACATTGAGAGGCTGGAAACCCTTGAGTTTAAACTAAACCAACAACTATCAACCAATATTATTCTTCCCTCTTTACTGCATAGCTTCATGAATTTAGTTATTTATTATAATATTAATAACATGAATAAGTTACTCCTAGATTTATTTATTGTAGTTCACTAAGAAGATAAGGATATAAATAATTTCAACTCTTTGGTCCTTATGGTGAATAAGAGGAGAAAAGAAAAGTAAAATGTGTCAAGGGTTAAGTCTCAGTTAAATACATTGATGTGCCACCCTTTCAATAAGAAAAAAATACATAGGGATATAAATGAGCATGAAGAAATTTTCTTTTAATGTGTAAAGAAAGGCCACTGGAAAAATAATTACACGTTTGGGAAGAAGAAGTAAGTTGGTGCTTCTAATTCAGGTATATTTTTAATTGAATTCAATCTATCTATATCTAAAAGTTAGGTATTTGATATTGTATGTGGTTCAAACGTTTTTATTCAAATATAAGAACCAAGTTGATTCAATACAATTGAAAAAGGTAAATTAGATCTATGAGAAACAACTGGCGTGAGACTTACAACATTAACAGTGGGTGATTATCATCTTAATTTTCCTAGTGGAATGGCTCTTTTACTAAATAATTATTATTATGTAATATCTATTATCATAAACATAATCTTATAGTTGATTTTAGAAGCTATGGGATTTTATTTCAAGTTTAGAAATAAATAATATTTTATGTATAAGGATAACATATTTTCTAGTATGAAACATCTTAACAATGGGTTATTTATACATTAACTAAAAGATCTAGATTTGGAAATCAATGAAAAATCTATTGAGAATGGATCATGTCCTACTTTCCTATGGAAGTTGAGGCCATTTCATTTAAATGAGAATAATTTAAGAAAAATACATCAATCAAGTTATTTAATTTAGACTCCATTGAATTAAATCCCTTGGATGTATGTCATTCTTGTTTACACAGTAAAATGACCAAATCAATTTTCAGTGGTAAATGAGAAATAGCCAATGAACCATTGGAATTGGATCATACGTATGTATACGGTTCATTTATAGTAGAGGAAAGGGGTGGTTTTATATACTTAATTACTTTTACTAGTGGATATAGTAGATGTAACACCCCCAAATGATAAAGGGTTAAATGACTAAATAATATGACTCATGTTAACAAGGTGCACCTTCCTTTTCAGGAGTCTGTCTGATTAGAACTCCACAGTTAAGAATGCTTGGCCTTGAGTAGTGATCAGGATGGGTGACCCATTTAAAAGGACAAGTGTTGTCCTGTGGGGACATTCATTAGTCAAATGACCCGTTCGGGCACGTGGGTGACCCTAGGGTGGGGACTATGTGTCTGCGGGGCAACTGGTGGTACCTGGCAGGCCAGGACCCGACAACCATGTTAAGGCAGGGTGGATGTGCTGTCACCAGGACCCAGTTGTCACATTTGGTATCAGAGGTGGTACCCGGCCTTAAGTGTGGTGCACTACCTGGGTTGAGATGTAGGGCCCACAACGAGGATGTTGTGCTCTAAAGGGGGGGTGATTGTAACACCCCCAAATGATAAAGGGTTAAATGACTAAATGATATGACTCATGTAAACAAGGTTCACCTTCCTTTTCGAAAGCCTACCTGATTAGAACTCCATAGTTAAGTGTGCTTGGCATGGAGTAGTGATCGGGATGGGTGACCTTCTAGGAAGTTTCCCAGGGTGTGTGTGAGTGAGGACAAAACACACTGGAAAGGACATGTGTTGGCCTGTGGGGACAGTCATTAGTCAGATGACTCATTCGGGCACGTGGGTAACCCTAGGGTGGGTACCACGTGTCTGCAGGGAAACTGGTGGTACCTGGCGGGCCAGGACCCGACGGCCATGTTAAGGTGGGGTGGTTGTGCTGTCACCGGGACTCAGTTGTCATAGTAGATATGGATAAATCTACTTAATGAGGTATAAGTTATATTCCTTTATCATGTTTAATTAATATCATAATAAAGTAAAGAATTAACATGGTAAATGACTAAATGATATAACTCATGTCAACAAGGTGCACCTTTCTTTTCGGGAGCCTACCTGATTAGAACTCCATAGTTAAGCGTGCTTGGCCTGGAGTAGTGATCAGGATGGGTCACCCACATGCCCGAACGAGTCATCTAGGCCAACACATGTCCTTTCCAGTGTGCTTTTTCCTCACTCACACACACCCTGGGAAACTTCCCAGAAGGAAGTCATTAGTCAGATGACTCATTCGGGCACGTGGGTGACCCTAGGGTGGGGACCACGTGTCTGCGGGGCAACTGGTGGTACCTGGCGGGCCAGGACCTGACAACCATGCTAAGGTGGGGTGGTTGTGCTGTCATCGGGACCCAGTTGTCACAGTAGATATGGATAAATCTACTTAATGGGGTATAAGTTATATTCCTTTATCATGTTTAATTAATATCATAATAAAGTAGAGAATAAACATGGTAAATGACTAAACGATATAACTCATGTCAACAAGGTGCACCTTTCTTTTCGGGAGCCTACCTGATTTGAACTCCACAGTTTAGCGTGCTTGGCCTGGAGTAGTGATCGGGATGGGTGACCTTCTAAGAAGTTTCCCGGGGTGTGTGTGAGTGAGGACAAAGCATACTGGAAAGGTCATGTGTTGGCCTATGGGGACGGTCATTAGTCAACTGACCTGTTCAGGCATGTGGGTGACCCTAGGGTGGGGACCACGTGTCTGTGGGGCAACTGGTGGTACCTGGCGGGCCAGGACCCGACAACCATATTAAGGTGGGGTGGTTGTGCTGTCATCGGGACCTAGTTGTCACAGTAGATATGGATAAATCTACTTAATGAGGTATAAGTTATATTCCTTTATCATGTTTAATTAATATCATAATTAAGTAGAGAATCAACATGGTAAAAATATTAAGAAAATCTGTTCATACCATGGTGGAGAATATCTTAAACAAGTTTTCATCAATCATTTAAAGGTTTGTGGGATAGTTTCCCACTCACTCCTCCCTATACATAGTAGTATAATAGTGTTACTGAAAGGTGTAATCAGACTTTATTTTACATGGTCAGATCAATGATGATTCATTCAACTCCACCATTATCATTTTGGGGATATGCACTACAATCTATGACATATAAACTAAACTGAGTACCAACTATAGTAGCATATGGGATTACATACGAGTTGTGGTATAAAAATAAAATCAATCCTTCACACTTATGTGTATGGGGATGTGAGGTTTTTTTCAATACTATACCTACTGAAAAATTATCATCTTGGAGAACTAAGACAGTGGTAGAGGAAGATGTTCCTAAGACACAAGTACTATGTAGGTCTACTAGAGAGGATAAATAACTAGAGAGATATTTTTTTCTTTTCCCCGAGTATGGATACACATTACTCCTAGAGAATGATGAACCTCTAACCTATAAGAATGCATTATATGGAAAGGATTCTACTAAATTTAAAGAATCCATTCATTCTGAAATGTATTCCATGTACCAAAATAAAGTTTTGATTTTGGAATACCCACTAGATAATGTAAAACCCATTGGGTGTAAATGGTTATTTAATAAAAATTTGTACATGGATGTTTAGGTTATCACCTATAAGGCATGACTAGTAGAGAAGGTTTTTAGGCAACATCAAGGAATCGACTATGATAAAACCTTCTTACCAGTCTCTATACTAAAATATGTAATGAACTAGACTATCGAGGCCCACTTAGATGACGCAAGGATGGGTTTCCACAACCCCAATCCCACCTCCAATAGTCTAGGGTCTGATGATATTTACCAAGAAGACATTATATAATTGAGAGGTATTTCTTAAGTATATGTTCACACGCACCCAAACATATTCATGGAATAGTAAAGATGAATAATAAAAGAGATTAATATCTTGAGTGAACCATGCATGTAATAACCTATGGGGAATACAATAAGAGTATGATAGAGTAAAACCAAAGTGTAAAAGGGAAAAAATACACACCCAACAAAAAATTAAGTCCCAACCTAACAACAATTGGAATAGAAAATAGATGAGAGAGCAAGGATCTTAATCACTAATCCTCGACCATATTAGGTGGTTGATTCACCTAAGTATCCCTATGGACCTCTGAAATAACCATTGATCTATCTATCACCAGAATAAGACATGACACGTGAAGGAAAATCTTATACAGTGGTGAGCATATACATACCCAGTATGACTCCCCAAAAACTGAAGGGGGGTAATAGAAGATATGATAGAAGTAGTCAGATCAACCCAAAGTAAGAGGGAAATGAAACCCAATACACACACACACAAACACACACACATATATATTTAAATGAAATTCAAAAGAGAGAGAAAGGGGGTTTTTATCTCATAGACAATCCCGGGATAATGAGTCTACCTATAGCTCCAAAGGTCCATCATCGATTCTTGACATCTCATGCGTTTATTTGAAGAATACATGAGGAGGATCCAATCTCTAGTAGAAATATTACTCATGCCCTAGTATGATAGGGGATGTCACTTGATATGTATTAGTAGAGGACTCGCACCCTTTTGCATCAGGGGGGTGCCACTCAGTGGGTAGAGGAATTTCTCCCTAGTACAATGGGGGCACTATGTAAGTATAAATAGAGGACTCACACCCTTGTATGGTAGAAGGATTGAACTCTATACATAGAGGACTTTAAACATAGTATGGTAGGGGTACCACTTGGTAGGTAGATGATCCATTTCCTAATTACATAGGGTGATTCCACTCAAACCAATGAAAGGGGCATAAGGGACCCTCACCCTAGTATGATAGGGGTTCCCAACCTCAACCTCACCCTAATGATCCTCCATGATTACTATCATCATCAATAATCACCTATATTTATGCTCATAAAATTATATTTTATATCTCAAAATTCACTATGAATGATACCATCATGTTCTACATGGAAAATTTATCATGATAGGCTACTCATAGGCCCAAATCTGAATCCAGATGAAGGAGATGTGTAAAGTGGAAGTTTCTCATAGGGGTAATCAACATGTATGTAGTCTACATAACATGTGATCCCTCTCTACTAAATGGACATTTTCTCATCTAGGAATGAATTAGGGGCCATATCATCATACATGACATATAAGGGGGACCACATTACATGTCTCAGCTACCTGGGGCCTACCTATGTGCTCCTTATCATGCATGTGTTTGTCGGGTCATGCTAGTGTACCTGGCTGTGTAGCTGGTCTTGTTTCGGTACCATACTATGATCATTTACTCCCAAAGTTCATGATGTGTCCTCATGCATGGGGTCCTAGGTGTGTTATAACTATCACATGGATTGTCCATTCAGGTAGGGTCACACAAAATGTGGGCCCAACCACATAGTGTGTGATCCTTATGTTCCCCAAAACCCTAGCCGCCACAGCTAGGTGGGGCTACATGATGTGAGTTCATCAAACTACATGTCGTATAGTCGCATTTTCCATAAAAAAATATATATTCTTAAACCATAATCATCACACCACTTCCACCACTTTGTCCACCACAAAATGTACTGGGGTTCCTGGATCTAGGGCAGTCCATGCCTGATATGTCATCGGTGGTTGGATTTTGGCCACCCGAACCCTACATGACTATGCACATAACTTTTAAAATATTCCCATTTCCACTTCAGATCCTAGATCAATGGAGGTCTCAGTCAAAACCCACAACTCATCCCAATCCATCAAAAAACACCAATATATTCATCATTCGTGAATCCATCTTGAATCCAAGGATTTAATCATACTCGAACCCGCCCCGACAATGTTGAACCATAACCCCGTGGGACAATGGTGAAGAAAATGATGAACAGAGGGGAAAAGGAACATAAACAAGGTGAAAATTTATTTTCCAAGTGTTCTTGGCTAACAATTTCATAATCAGGAAGTATATGGGTGATATTACAAGCAACAAGGTATTTCAATCAAATAAAATATTATCAAATAAATTGTAAAGCTCATGCGGTGGTTGGAAAACACCAGAAATCAAAGAATATTAAATATCCATACTTTATTAAATGAAATAAAGGAGGAAATAAAAAAATAACATGAACTAGATCCATTATGGATCATTTTTTGGTGAATAATTCATTAACTAGTGATGTGGGGATCCCACTATGTCCACTACCTACCGATCCACCTCGATTCGATCATCGTTTGTCATCTGATTCCGATTCTCCAATGATGAACACTATGAATCTCCTCTCAAATATCCCAGGGTTATGTAGCTAAACCTAGATAATATACATATAATCAATTATATAGAGTAAATTAGGGCTTGTGTATTAAATTAATTAATAAAATAATTTAATTAATTAATCCACTTAACGTACCCATGAATAACTGCCTTATCTGAAAGTCTGGCACTGACCAACATTAGGTCACACCTAGGGTAAATCCTAGATTTAGGACTATACTGTGGTATAAGATTTATGATTTGAGATGCTGTTTGGGTGGTATTCTATTTCTAAAAAACTATGTTCACGTGATATTAATATATTTAATATTTTTATAATATCAATTTTAGGCTCACCAGGTCTCAAAATATAATGTCGTCTCAGCACTCAGCTCTTAAAATATTCATTAATATTTTTCCAGAGTCTTATAAGGAAAAATAGGGTAACTACAATCTCCTCTATTTTAAGTATTTTCACATTGAGAAACACAAGATAAACAAAAATGTGGGGTTAATGAGCCCAAATTTGGCTCTCTCACTCCCAAAATATCTCCGGCATTATCTCATATTTCCATAACACATAAACCAAGGGAATGGTCCATACTCATAGGATCCCCTCCTATCAATCCCCAATCTCAACCGAGTACTCCATGAAGTTGGATCCATCCTTGATGTCTATCTCAAACCAATCAATAATATGCATAGGATCATGCACATATATCCTTAGATGTGACACATGGAATATTTCATGCACCCGCTCCAACTATGGGGGTAAGGCTAGGCAATAAGCAACCTCATCAACACTTTAAAGGATCTCGAATGGCTCAATGAACCTCAAGGATAACTTACCTCTCTGAACAAACCTCCATAATCCTCGTCATGGGTAGACTCTCGTGAAAACACGGTCTCCCTGTTCAAAATCCAAGGGAATATGACATCGATTTGTGTTGGATTTATTTTGGCTATGGGATTTCCTTATCTGCTCATGGATCACCTATACCTTCCCCATCATTTCTTGAACCATATCAGGCCTGACAAGCGATGCCTCGCCAATCTCAATCCATTATAAGGGTGACCTGAAGGGCCTCCCGTATAGGGCCTCCAAAGGTTCCATGTCGATTTTAGTGTGATAACTATTATTATAAGAAAACTCTACCAATGGAAAGTGGTCCTACTATCTTCAAACGAAGTCCAAAACACAAGACCTCAATATATCCTCCAACGCGTGGATAGAACGCTCGGTCTTTCCATTCATAATGTGGTGAAAAATTATACTCATCCAAAACGGATCCCTGAATGCATCCTACAGGTCTCTCCATAGCTATTATGTTGACCGTGCATCATGGTTAGAGATAATCGTTAAGGTACCCCATGGAGTCGGATGATCACCCACACGTAAAACTTCCCAAACTCTCCACTAAAATCAACTCCCTGGTCAAAAGGAAGTTCACCGACTTAGTAAGTTAGTTAACTATAGTCTAGATGGAATCATGGCCTCTCACTGTCTATGGAATCCCCATCACAAATTCCAGGGATATGATATCCCATTTACAATATGGAATCTTAATAGGATGAAATAAACCTACTGAAAATGAGTGCTTAGCCTTCACCTACCAACATGTTGAACACTGAGAGATGAACTCGGCTATGTTCTACCTCATGAAAACCTATAAAAACTACTTTTTAAGGTCCTTGTATATCTTTTTCAGACCAAGATATGCATCTAAAGGGGAAGTTTGAAACTCCCTCAACACCACCTCTCACATCACAACTGGAACCACCATATATCCTTGGAAAATGATGGGATTCTCCCCTCCTTAAAGGAATCCATATGGTAAATCTCCTAATGATATTTGGTCATAAAGAACCTCACAGTAGATGTATCCCAAATAAGACTCTCTCACACACTAAATAAGTATAGGAGTTAACACCATCGACTGAAGAAAAATTGCATCCCTATCCTTCATTAGGGTTAGTTGCAAAGAATCCAACTACTCATATTCCACCTCCACCAAGCATGAATAGGAATTCATGTTAAGGGTATCTTCTACCACATTTTCTTTCCCCTGAGTATAGACTATCTCAAAGTAATAGTCCTTAAGGAACTCCAAAAAACACCTCTATATTAGGTTTATATCTCTCTGAGTGAAGATATACCTAAGACACTAACAGTTTAACTAAACAATAAAGCACCCTCCTAGAAGATAGTTCCACCACATCATAAAAGTAAATAATACTCCTCCCAAATCTAGGAAATGAGTCATGTGTTTCTTATTGTGGTGTATCAACTACATAGACACATATACAGTCACTTCCTCCCTATACATAAAAAAAAACCAAAACCATCTCTAGAGGAATCACAATACACTATGTACTCCACACCTTCCTCCAGTAGTCTCAACAAAAGAGCACTGGTCAAACTTAGCTTCAACTGCTTCAAGGTTCCCTAACACTGCTCAGTCTAGATAAATGGACCCCCTTTCCTCATTAAGGCATTCAAAGGGGATAATACTCTGGAGAAGTCAGGCATGAACCTCATATAGTACCCTACCAAGCCAAGAAAACCCTTCACCTCTAAAATTCTCTTGGGTGGATCACAATAAATCACCACATAAATATTTTATGGTTCCATATATAATCAATTATTTGGAATGAAATTCCACATAAAGTGAATCTTGTGGATCCAAAACTGACACTTTTAGATATTACCATAAAGTCAGTGCTCTTGGAATAATTCAAGAACCATCCTCAAGTGCTCTGCATTCTCATCCTCTAACACAGACTATATGAGTGTTTCATCAATGAAGATAACCAAAAATCGGTGCAAATATGTCTAGAAGATCTAGTTCATCAAATCCATAAACATAGTGGGAGAATTAATCCCACAAAAAGGCATCACCAGGAACTCATAGTGTCTGTAGTGACATCATAATTCTATCTTCAAAATATCAACCTCACGAACCCTCAATTGGTGGTATCTAGACCTGAGATCGATATTCACGAACCAACCCACACCTCACAGAAGATCAATGAGGTTTTTAATCCATGTTAGGAGTACTTGTTCTTTATCATTAACTGGTTTAGGTGATTATAATCAACAAAAATTCTCAAGCACCCACCCACCATTTTCACAAACAAATCTAGACCTGTCCAGGGTGAAACACTGGTTCTGATAAGACCCTTCTCTTGAAGGTCCTCCAACCACATCCTTAACTCCCGTATCTCATAATGGGATATCTAATATGCCATGTAAGATATCGGTGTTTTCTCAAGGTGAACGTAAATATAAAACTCCATCTCCCACCTCATTGGTAGTCCTGAATCATCCTTGGGGAAGATGTCCAGAAAATCCTCCACTATTAAAGGATTCCAGATGCCTGAAGTGATTTTTTCACCAAGGAATAACCTCACCAACTGATGGGTGATGGGTTGCAGCTTCTTGATCACAAGACCCACTCACTCTTCCATGAGATCACACTCACCTAAAAATGATAATCACATCCCATCTCTAGGAAGGCACAAAACTGACCTACGATAATAGTCAACCTATGCCAAAACCATGGAAAAACAATCCACACCCAAGATGAAATCATAAGGATGTATTATGAAAACCAAGAGGTACCATGAAAAACTATCTCCTCCAAGTACTATCTCACATTATCATTAGATACGTGATATTTAAGTAGTGTTCTCTATAGGAACATCAACCCAAAGTTATTGTGATAAATTCCCAACTGGGAGATCTAGATCTCACACAAGGGATATATAAATGAAGGAGTGACTCAAACCTATGTCTAGATTTACTAGAGAAAGTTTAAAATAAACATAGATCATATGTCATATCATCTCGTGAGATGTTGGGTTATAAGACTCCTAGGACTGCAGTTGTCTGTGACCACAACCACTAGCTCCATGATCCTGATGTGGGCCAACTGGTGGTGGTTTTTGTTATGGTATGATCTTGTAAAATCATCCTCCACTAATTAATCCTCCAACTGAAGCTCCACCTTATCCTATGCTAGCACCATCTCCTTGAGGGACACCCTAGCCACACCAGGGAGAACCTTGATCACGATGTTGCCTCTGTCGTGGGGGTCTATCTACTACCTTCCTTCCCTCCTTGAAACATTGGGTTAAAAATATCATTCCATATGGCCTCACGCTTCACTTGCATAGATCCTCCCCTATCAAGGATGACCTTTTCCTCTATGAAAACCTTGCATCGCATGTCCACGTGACTGAGACCATCCATGAGAAGTTCTCTTATGTTGAGATCCTATTGACCAGTGTCTACTAACTACTTCAGATGACTCAGCCCCATGAATCTTACTATGATATACATATATATATCACTCCTTATATAGGAATCTCTCCATCACTAACACCTACTCTAACACTCCAGGATAGGTTGGAATGCACAGGGGCACTACACTAGCACAGATTTCTCTATAAAGACCCTACTCAAAATTCTGCACCTGGAAGTAACCAGCCTAAACCATGTTGATGGAGTACAGTGTAATGTTATAAATCCTTGTAGAATACTCACCTATTTTCATACTACCCTTATAAAGCTCTATGAGCTCCTAAATCCAAAAATGAGTGCAAGAACTATGGTTAGTACTCCTAACGAAACAACTTCTAGAATTCGGGCCATGAGATCATCGTCTCATCCTGAGTCTTTATAACCAAAATCTACCAGCACCCATATGATTTATGAAAAAGACTATCTTCCAGAAAAACCATTTGATCAATCAGGGTCTACATGATCCTAAATACTTGGATCAGTGACACAATCCAATATTCCACTGACTATAAATCTGGATAACCACACAACCTCAGCGGCCTCTAGTGATGGAACTTGCATAGCATGCTAAGCATGCACGCATACTCAAGCTGTCGTGATGGTACTATATTATTCTCAATAGGTGGGGGTGCTGTTATTTGACTACATGGAGGAATATCCTCATGATATAACCCATAAACTAAGGCCTCATCACTCATCGAATCTTCATCATGATCTCGAAATGGTAACTTGAATGGATGACTTCACGGAGGCATCCCAAAAGTGGTCAAAACATACTATGGTAAGATGAGTATATATATATATATAGGGATATGAATCAAGAAGGATGGTTAAATAAATTAAACATATATGATGCATGCACCATTTATCCCTAAAACAAATGTATTGGTATGCTAATTCGATAAGCAGTTTGTCAGAGTCCTAGTGTATGGATACATCGTTTGTTGAGCTAACACTAGATTCCCTAGCCTGAAATCCACACTCAAGATACTTCTATATTGTTTCCCTAAGTCCCCATCCAATCCACATCATGGGACTAACTCCAACACTAACTCAAGGAAGAACCACCTATGATACCACTTTGTAATGACCCAACCCATCAGGGCTCACCTGGCTGGTGGAAGGCCAAGTCTCCACAACCCCAATCCAACCTACAATAGGCTAGGGTTTGGAAACAAGCACCAATAAGGAATTACATAAATGGGATTCCTTTTCCTAAGTACCTATACACACACACCCAAACATCTCCATGAAATAGTGTTCGAGTATTAATAAAAGAAAGTAACATCTAGAGTGAACCATGCATGTAATAACCTCTGGGGAATACAATCACAGTATGAAAAATTACAACCAAAGTGTAAAAGGGGATAAATAAACACCCGACCGAAAATGAATTCTTAACCCAAAAAAACCTAGAATAGAAATTAGCTGAGAGATCCTGATTACTGATCTCCAAGTCCTGACCACCGTACACGGTCAATGCACCCAATTATCCTTATACCCCTTTGAAATAACTAATTATCTATTAGTCGTCTTTATAAGACACAACATGTGTGGGAAAATCCCATCAAGAGGTGAGTATATACATCCCCAATATGAAGTGCTAAAAACAGAAGGGGGTAGTAGAAGATATGATAGAAGTAGTAAGATCAACCTGAAATAAGAGGGAAAGGAAACCCAATAGATACAAACATATATATATATATATATTCTCAAAAGAAACCTAGATAATAGAGAAATGGAATCTTTATCACATATTCCAACCTTGGATGACGAGTCTTCCTACATCTCCAAAGGTCCATCATCGATTCCCAATATCTCGCATGTCTATCTGAATAAGTCATGAGGAGGATTCGCACCTCTCCACTGCTCCATAGCCTAATGGGGAAAAATATTTAATATAAATAGGGCCTTTTCCCAAATACTATGGGGGGATTCCACTCAGTAGGTATCTATAGAGGACCTGCACCGTTATACATTAGGGGGTTCCACTCATTATGTTTAAATAGAGGAATTGCACACTAGTACAATAGGGGGATTCCACTCTATACATGGAGGAACCACTCCCTAGTATGGTCGGGGGATCCAATCAGTAGGCAGAGGATACATTCCCTAGTTACATAGGGGGATGTCACTCAAACCAGGGTAAGGAGTATTTGGGACCCACACCCTGGTATGATAGGGGTTGTCAACCCCAACCTCTATCTATTGATCTTGCTTGATCACTACCATAATCAAGTGACACCTGAATAAGTGCCATTATCAGTACATTCTAAATTGTATCTCAAAATCCATTATAAAGGCTACCATCACATTCTATGTGGAAAAATTCTTAGGATAGGCTACTCTTGGCCTAAAATCCGAGTACATACAAAGGAGATATGAAAGGTGGAAGTTTTTTATATGGGTATAAAGTGTGTATGGGGTCTACAAGACATGTGGTCCTACTCCACTGACTAGTATTTTTATCTTATGGACTCATATAAAATTCCATATTTCCATACACGGTGTGTAAGGGGGACCATAGAGAATGTCTCAAACACTTGGGGCCTTCATGTTGCTCCTGATCATACATGTTTTTGTCAGGTCATGCCCATGTGCCTGGCCATGTCCTAGTACTATATCGTGCCTATGTACTCCCATAGTACATGGATTATCCTCCCGCATGGGTTCCCATGTGTGTTCTATATGGAACATGGAATGACGACTCGGTGATGGTCACATGGCATGTGGGCCCAGCCACACAGCATGTGATCCTTATCTTCCCCAAAACCCTAGATTTCGTAACTAGGTGGGGCTACATGGAATGTGTTCATTAGACTACATTTAGTGTAATTGAGTTTTCCATAAAAAATCTATGTTCTTAATGCATCATCATCTCACTACTTTCTCCACCATTTTAGCTACGAAACATGCTAAGGGTCCCAGATCTAGGGTCTTTCATGCCTGATCCATCGCCAGTGGCTGAATTCTAGACACCTTAACCCAAAACAGACTTTACAATCACTCTATAAATCTACCCATTTACACTCCAAATCCCAGATCCATGGAGGTCTCACCTACAAACTAAAACTCATTGTGATCCATCCCCAAATCACAAATTCATTCATCATTCATGAATACTCCACGAATTTAGGGGTTTGATCTCTCTCTAAATTTCCCTGATATTGTTGAATCATAGCCCCATGGGACAATGGTGAATAATGAGATGAATGGGGGGATAAATTAATATAAACAAGGTCAACAATCATTAGCCAATCATTCTTGGCCAAAAATTCCATAATTGGGAAGTCTAGGGGTGAGATTAAAAGAAACAAGGTATTTCAATTAGATTAACCATTTTCAAATAAATTTTGGGGGTCATGTGACTGTTGGAAAATTCCAAAAATCAAATCAGATTAAATATCCATGCTTGATTAAATGATATAACGAGGTATATCCACAAAAAAACATATCCTAACTCGATTATGGATCGCTTTTTAGTGAAGAATGCATTCACTAGTGATGTGGTGATCCTTCTGTGTTTTCTACCTGTAGATCCACCTCGATTCAATCATCATTCGTCATCGGATTCTGACTTTCTAATGATGAACACTCTGAATCTACTCTCAAAGATCATAGGGTTATACAGCTAACTCTAGAAAATTTACATAGTATCAATTATAGAGAGAAAATTAGGTCTTGGGTATTAAATTAATTAATTAATTAATTTAATTAATTAATACAATTAACGTTCTCACCAATGAATTCCTCATCTGAACATCTAACTTTGGCCAACTTTAGGTCGTACCTAGGGAAAATCACACATTCCAAAATCAATTTTGGTCTCATGTTTCTGATCCAAGTCTCCATTTGGGTGGTATTACATTATTTCTAAAAAATACATGCATGTGATATTAATATCTTAAATATTTTTATAATATCAATTCTTGGGTCACTGGGCCTTAGAATTTTTCCCAATCTCAACAATTGTCTTTGAAAATATTCTTTATTATATGTCAAATTCTTATAAATAAATAATAGGGTTTTTACAAAATCCATCAAAATATTACTTACAATAGAAGCCTTCTATGATTAAGAAATTTGTAAAATTGATGTCAAAATATATTTTTCTAAATGGGAAGTCAGTTGAAGATGTCTATATGACACAATTTGAAGGGTTTATTATTTCAAATAGTGATAATAAATTATGCAATCTATGC
Source organism: Viscum album (assembly GCA_963277665.1). Classification (NCBI taxonomy): domain Eukaryota; kingdom Viridiplantae; phylum Streptophyta; class Magnoliopsida; order Santalales; family Viscaceae; genus Viscum; species Viscum album. The sequence continues at coordinate 74,854,089 of OY728140.1, forward strand.
AGATCCATATAAGGATTGAATAAGACATCGCGGTCATGGAATGCTCATTTTGATGATTCCATAAGAGAATTTGGTTTCATTAAGAATAAAAGTGATCCATGTGTCTAAAAGAAGTTTAAGGTGAGTTTCAATGTTTTCCTATTATTATATGTTGATGGAATATTGTTAATGGGAAAAAAGGTTAATTTCTTACTATCAATCGAGACTTGGTTAAATGAATGATTCGATATGAAATAATTAGATGGATCAGACTATTTTCTAGGGATCAATGTAAAAACTCAATAATTTAGAATATATTTATTTCTTGTTAAATAAATTCAATCTCTCTGATAGATTTCGATGCACACATCACCGATTTTAAATGAATCACGGTACTCTATAAAAATATTATTATTTAAACATGGTCATTATAATCTAGCCATTATGTTTGAGGGTGTGAATAAGACTAAATAAAATATGAAAATTATATGGTTTATACATTTATAAAATAAATTTTATTTTTATCTAATAATTAGAAATAAAATAAGAACCCTTTGAAGAAAATGAAATGTTTTCTAAAAAATAGTATTTTTTGGTTTAGTCGCGCTTTGTACACATAATCTAAAATTAATTTTTACTAATTTTAGAAAATTTATTTAACAAAATCAAATTAATTTTTTAAATCAACACTTAAAAATTATCTTAGGGTGATATTTTGTGATTTTTCTTAAAATTTTTATTTTTTGATGAATAGTGAAAAATACTGATTTTTATTAAAAACTACATTTTGTTTAAATAATTTACAATAAAATTTATATTTTAATGTGGATTTAAAAGAAAAATTAGTTTAATTATATATTAATTAATTCAAATTATGTTATTAGAATTAATTTTATAACAAATTTTTATATAAGAACTTTCTCAACTTTTGAAAGTTTTTCTTTTGGAAAACATTTTTTCAACACATCTACAGTTTAATTTTAAATTAAATTATACCACTTATGTGATTTGAATTTGGAAAAATGGATTTAATATTTTTAATAAATATAATTTATATTATCTAATAATTTTAACATTATTTTTTAACATAATGAATAGTGAAAATGGTAAAAATTATTTACCATGGTTAAGGTAAAAACAGGTTTACCTGGAGGTCAAACTAAACATATAAGGGTTAAAAATGACTCAAAACTTTTCTAATTCCAATTTAATGGTCATATTTAGACCTTATATATTATAAGGTCTGAAAATGATTCATTTTGAAACCTTTTAGCATGAGAAAAACATGGTTTTAATTCTTTCTTTACAAAAATCCCAAGTGTGTCCTCTCGCCCACTTATAAAAGACCATCCCCTCTCATCTTCTTTCCACACTTACAAAACCCATTGGTTTAGACAATTAATACCTAAATAACTTCGTAAATTCCCTCCCCTCATCCTAGAATCCTTTTTTGGTCATAAATCTAACATATGAAGGCTTTTCATGCAAACAAAAATAAGTCGTCTAAAGAATAGGTTACATCCTTAACCGAGCGTTTTATTTTATTCCCTCCTTCACCTCCTTCAAATATTACTGAAACATAATTATATAATAACATATTTATTTTCCATATATTTTTATTTTTTTATGTTAATTTAATTACCTAAAATCATTTCCTCCTCTATCAAATGGTAAATGAAACTGTTAATCGTGTGTACAGCGGACTACGGCCTTGCGAACCGACGTAATTCATTTTCCATCACCTCTTCTCATAGTTGGATATAATAATGTATATAATGTTTTTATTTTATATTTATTATATAAATATACTTATGTAATTATAATATCATATATACCTTATTAATTTACATTCCTTAGAGAATATGATAACATTGCTTGTGTGTACGGCGGATTGTCGCCTCGCGAAGCGATGTGATTCATTTTTCACTTTCAATTTAGATGGATGGTAATAAGGAATAATTTTATGTCTATATATGATATTAATGAAATTTTAATAAATCTTTAAAATATATATATCATATAATATCTTACCTTATCATCCACATAATAAATGATAACGTTGTTCATGTGTACGGCGGACTGCCGCCTCACAAAGCGATTGATTTGTTTTTATTACTGAATCATATGGACAGTATGTGTAAGGTTATTTAAAGAAATAATTTTATATTTATGATATAATTATCATCATTGAAATATAAAATAACACTTACCTTATTTCCATCATGATCGTCGAAAAATTAAAACGTTACTAATGCGTACATACGATCTACCGTCTCCATGATTATAATATAGTTCATTTTTTATAAACATATTTCTTGTTTGGTTTTAAAATTATATATTATGTATAACGATTATAATTATTTAATTATTAACATTATGGATATTATTAAATGATAATATCTTTGACCTTATTAAATTTACCAAAGTGATTTTGGACATGTGAGTCGAACATTGTCAAATTGTCCAACGTGAACCTAAATGATTAAATAATTTAATATGAAATGATAATGAATAAAATAAAATTAATAATAATCTTGAAATTTTTTATTAAGAAATAAAATATTTAACTTATGTTTATTATCTGGGAGGATAAATAATGAACGTGACAAATCGGGCTCGAGGTAAGGGATCTCTCTAAACCACCCATTCCTTCAAGTTATGAACTTTATCTCTCTAACTCACTTTATATCTATATTTAATGTTATGTAATGATTCTAAATTATGCATATATATCTATAAAATATATACCTATCTTATTCTCCCTTCCTTTTATGGGGAAATACATTCCTTATTATCATTTCTCAAATTCCTTCATTATGAAATTTCTTTGATTATGATATGAAGAAAGATTATGGAACCCATTTTCTTTCCATGGGCGATTCGTACATTATGAATTATGATTTATTCATTTTTTTTTGGATCACATAGAACATGAGAATTATATTATGGGTGTTCATGTATAGTGCTCTAATGAATTGGTTAAAGATTTAGTCTCATGGGGTGCCATGTATGAGATTATGGAGTAAACCTAATCTGTTATGGGACTTTTCCCACCATGTGAAATTGTTTAGGCAGTTACCCTTGACTCATGTTTATATCATCTAATATTTTATTTCCAAATTTCCTATGAATCTATGATCTTATTATACCATTATATTTATTTAATTTTTCTTTTAATTACTCATGCACCTTCTCTTTTACGATATCACATTATACATTTGACTCACATGTTATGTTTCCTTGTCATCATTATTCCCTCACTGAAATTTTTAGCTCACCCCTTTATTTATATATTCCCTAGTTTATCCCATGTAGTTTTAGAAACTCAAATGGATTTTAGGATCTCACTATAGAGAATAAAATAAATATTCCATGTTTTATGTTTCTTTTGATGTAATATGAACATATTTTTTCAAAGACACCAGGACATTATGATCCTTGTGTTGTATTAATGGATATTTATGTTTAAGAATTATGTAATAGTGTGTGTAAAAGGCTTGTGCCACTATAGTTGGTATCATATGAAATGTTTAGTTAACCTTTTGGAACTAAGATGTGAAAAATTTAGTGAGGACCCTAGGAATAAGTCCAAGGATAATATTAAGTATTGGAAAATATCCAGAAATCTTGGTGAAATATAGAGTGAGTGGTTTCTGAGCAATTACATCCCTGTCTAGAAATTGCAAGTGGACATGGTTCTAGAAAAGATATACCTAGGGGTAATAAATCCAAAAAAGGTGCATTGATCATGACTCGATCATTACCCGGTACAGAACAACAATCCTTATTGTGCACCTAGTTTAACACTCTCGGGGGATATGTTTTGTAAATTCAAAAACTCTTTACAAACCTTTATGAAGGAATTGAACTTATTATTATGTTATAAAACCTAATAGGGGAATTACCATGGATAAACTAGGTTGAAACCTAAAGACTCATAAGTTTGGATTTACATAAAATTTAAAAGTTATTCCTCCTAATTTTATCATTTTTCCTTGTGTATGTTTATTAGTTAATGTATTCTCATTTCATTTTTATTCTTGTTAATGGTGAGGAATAATAGAAACCATGAAAATAACCAATATGATTAGAAATGTGATGATTTCCCCAATGACATGCTTAAAATCATGGGTTTGGGAGATGATAACTTCATGGAAGTACTATCTCAACTAGATCGAGTTATTAATAATAATATGAATCATGCAGAACACGCTACTCCTCCTAATAATTATCAAGTTCTAGTCGAGTGGTTTATGTGGAAAAGGCCACGTACCTTTAGTGGATCTTCTAATCCCCTCATCACTGAACAATGGATTAACTCCATTGATAATATATTCTCTTCCCTCTAATCCACACAACAAGAGAAAGTTATGTTGGTCGTTTATCACATTAAGGGAGAAGTTGATAATTGGTGGACACTAATCAAGAAAACAAAGTCCAAGTATGATATTGATTCCATGGAATGAGAATAATTCAAGAAAATATTTTTCAATAAATATTTTCCTTGAACACTGTATCTTAAAATGGAGATGAAGTTCCTCATCTTAAAGAAAAAAGGAAGAAGAGTCTATCAAGGCATGTGAGGAAAACTTCACAAGGCTTGCATGGTACTGATCTGGATTTTTTATCAGCATTGAAAGTAAGGTGGACCATTTATTTATTGGGTTAAAGATTAGTATACGAAAAGATTTGGTGATTCGAGACTTTGATAGTTATAAAGAGATTGTTTCTTGTGCCCTCAAAGTTAATATGGAGATCAGTGACTCTTAGTAGTCTCATGGCACTAGACACAAAAAATATAAAAAGGAGTTTCCTTTGGGACCATCAAGATAAATCTCATGGAGGAAAGAAAACCCAAGTAAAACACATATTTGTGGCCCCCAACCTTCTCCTGGAAGATGGATCCTACTTTAATGATAGAGAAGTTGTGGGGTGCTTGGATGACTCTTACTTCAGGGCACTCTAGGGCTCCCTGAACCTGAGAATGTTAGGGGGTTATCCTAACGGGTCTTATGACCTCTTCGAAATGATCCCCTATTTAGTTTCCCATGATATAAATGCTAGAATCCAGGCCATTCCTAGAGAAGATGAAATACATGAGGCTGTGTGGTTCTTGAATCCGATTAGTGTGTCGAGGCTGGATGTATTCCCGGCATATTTTTGTAGGACAGCTTGGGATATAGTGAAGGAGAGCTTTGTTAGTGCAGTGCAGGATTTCTTTCATGGTGGTAATCTCCCACGTGTGGCTTCGGCAAGCAAAATTGTTCTCATACCTAAAGTAAAAGCTCCTCAATCTCTCAACCAATATTGTCCTATCATCTTATGAAACGTCCCCTACAAAGTCCTTGCTTGTATTCTCAACAAAAGGATGGATTCTTTTCTTCTGAATTGGGTGGTCGAGGAGCAGCATGGGTTTTTCCAAGCGAGATCTATCCAAGGAGCCATTGCCTTGTCTCATGAAGTGATCAGTGACATCAACCTAAAAAAAATTGTAGCAATGTGTCCATTAAACTTTACATGGGTAAGGATTATGACAGAGTCAAATGGAGATTCATTAACATGGTCCTAGATTGTATGGGTTTTTCTACATGGGTCATTGATATTCTCTTTCGTTGTTTTAGCTCCTCATGGCTTTCCATATCCTTCATGGGAAAATAGTTTGGTTTCTTTAAAGCTACTAGAGGTTTAATGCAGGGAGACCCCCTTTCCCCCTCTCTATTTATAATTACTCAAGATGCTCTAAGCCATTTCCTGAACCATTGCATTGCTCAGGGATTTCCCCTTTATGTTATAAAAATCCGAGTGGAGGAATTTCTCATCTTATGTTTGCAAATGACAACATGTTTTTTGTCAACGGCGGCAGAAGGTTGATCCAGGGAGTTAATGCAGCCCTTGAGGTTTACTGTTATTAGAGCGGCCATGTTGTTAATCGTGAGAAAAGCTGATTTTTTGTTCCCAATAAATGTTTTGAGGGTAGAATAAGGGTTTTGGATTCTAGCCTAGGTATGCAAAAAGGTTCCTTCCCCATGCAATACCTGAGTGCCCCTGTGTCTCTAAACAAGCTGCCCATCAAACACTTTGACTAAATTGTGGAGAAAATCTTGGGCCGAATTCTTAACTAGAAGAATAGGTTCTTATCCTTTGGAGGGAGAATCACTCTGATAAATTCCACCTTCTCCTCCATTCCCATGTATATTTTGTCAACAATTAAGGTCCCAAAGAATGTTATTTACAAAATTGAAAAAACATTGAATGATTTCCTATGGGACAGTCATCTAGAAGGGAAGTTTCATTAGGATTCTTGGTCTAATCTTTCTAAACCAGTTCAAGAAGGCGGGATTAATCTAAAAAGAATTTTGGGTACTATGGAGGGTCTTCATGCCAAACATGCATGGGAAGACATAGAGGGGAAAACTTTATGGGGAAAATACATTCTTAGTACTTACGGCGACCATGGGAAGTTGTCCAGATTTAGAGCTTCTAGAGTACAGAAGATGATCTAGCCTTTTATCCCATGTCTTCAGCCCTATGTTAGATGGATTGTTCGAAAATGTGATATCAGATATGGTTCCACAACAAGTCGGGGACCATTATTGGGTTTCCCCACTGCCCCACACCAGATATTAGCTTTAGGGAGGCCAGCAATTTCCCCTCTCTGTATTGGAAAACCTTGGATGATAACCAGCACCACATCTTTGATAGCATTGTGTTGAAAAAAGAGAAAGATCAGTGTTTTTTTACTGGATCTGCTTCTGGAACCTTTAGGAGTCGCGATTTCCTACTCACCCAGGCTGTGTCTAGCCCCCTGGACGCATGGGGCGAGATCCTCTGGTGTAAGGAGCTGCCAATGAAATATCTCTTCTTGTTGTGGCGTGTTCGATATAACAGATTTCCTACAGATGAAAGCATCCAGCGGAGAGGCATCAGTCTGGCTTCTAAATGCCCATGTTGCAGGGATCTGAGCAGCGAGTCCACTACCCACGTGTTCTTCAGCAAGTGGGCACAGGTGGTCTGGAGGACCTTCGACCTGTTTTCCAGTGTCTACGAGCAGGCTTCTTCCACAGAGGCTTTTCTTCAGCAATGGTTTGGAGGGGCGATCTGATCATGCCCGGAGAGGATAGCTAGATCTTTGATTCTTATTGCCGGTTGCTGGGTGATCTAGACAAGTAGGAATGACATGCACCATATTCCCTCTTCGAGGACCACCACAGGCATTCTGTTTCATACAAGGAACCTCATCCTGGACTTCGGCAGGATATGTAAGGGATCGGGTGAGGGTCCGTCTCTCAGGGCCATTTATTCCTCTCCTCTCACAGCTAATTCTTGCTCCACTTTTCAGGTTCATTAGGTCAAATGGCAGCGCCCTATCTCGGGATACAAGTTAAAAACTGATGATTCTTGTAGTATGGGATCCATGAGGGGTGGCGGAGTGATAACAGATTCAAAGGGTCCATCGTGGTGGCATTCTTAGCTTTATTTGGAATCGGAAACTATATTCAAGCGGAGGCTCGGTCCATTCTTACGAATCTGCTTATTTGCAAACAGCGGAGTATTTCTATTGGGGAGGTTGAGACCGACCCGCTTACAATCTACAAGACACTATCAGGCAAGGGCCCAATTACCTGGTCCATGGAATATTTCATTAGAAGGTGCAAGCACCTTATAAGAAACACCATGTCCATCCTTCATAAGAGGAATTGAAAGATACTAATGTGGAAAAGAGGAGCATACGCTAATTAGTGTCGTAGGTAAATGAAGAATCTCACTAATGAGGAAAAAGAAAAGAAGGTTCAGATCAGCCCTATGTCTATTGTACCGTGTTTTAACTGGAAGGAACATGTTCATTATGCAAGACAATTCCCTAAAATAAGGGGTGTCGGAGACAATCATCAACAATAATCTCTAAGATAGTAAGAAATTAAATATGATATCCTTAAGGCTGAGGTGGATGATGAAAAAAATATGGTGACAGGTATGCTGGTTATTTAATCAAGAATAGAAAATGTATTTTTTTTTCGGTTTTATGAATTCTTTCATATCTTTCAATTTTCATAGAACTTTTCAAATACCACCTCAAAACATGGGTTTGATCTATCTATGAGAACAACAAATGAAGTGATGATTGAATACCAAGTATATAACTCCTCCCCAGTCAATGTTTGTGGACTTCATCTTCCAGAAAATCTCATCATACATCCTTTAGTGGAGTTTAATTCGATTTTGGGCATGGATTGACTATCCTTATATAAATATGACATCAACTGTCAAGAGAGGGATATCACTCTTCGCATCCCAAGTCTCACTATGTTTTAATACAAGTGTAGAGAGGAGGATGAATCTCCAATGGAATCTTATGTTCAAGACTAGATATTATTGCCTTATGAGCAAGAATATCAAGCCCAAATAATTATGATAAAGGAGATAATCATGCTTGAAGAGATGCCCATTGTGAGAGATTATATTGATGTATTCCCTTAAGAGTTTTCTGGCCTTCCTCCTAACTAAGAGGTTGAGTTATCAATAAAACTTATACTTGGATATATACTCATATACAAGACTTCTTATAGAATGGTCACAATTGAGTTTTAAGAAATAAAGAATCAGTTATAATAGAATATGGAAAATGATTTTATATGAGCAAGTGCTCCACCATGGGGTGTGTCTTCCCTTTTATTCAAAAATAAGTACGGGTAAATGTGCCTCTGTATTGATTATTGTGAACTCAAAAAAATCACTATAAAGAAAAAGTATCCACTTCCACAAATATACAACTTGTTCGATCAACTAGGTGGAGCTCAGTGTTTCTCTAAGGTGAACCTTCAGTCAGGATATCTACAATTAAGGATGAAGAATGATGATATTCCAAAAACTTCCTTTCGAACAAGGTATGGACACTATGAGTTTATAGTGATGCCTTTAGGAATCACCAGTTCTCTAGAAATAGTTATAGACTTGATGAATATATTCTTTATAGATTACCTAAATAAATTTGTGGTAGTATTTATAAATGATTTTATGATTTACACCAAAATCAAGGAAGAGAATGAGGAGATTTTAAATACTATGATAATGGATTTGAGAAAGGAGGAGATATTTACAAAGTATAGTAAATGTGAGTTCTAGATGAAGGAAGTATCATTCATGGGGCATATTATCACCAATAAAGAGATATCTATGGACACTTATAAGAAAAGGGAAATCAAAGACAGGTATAGACCAGCATATGTAACAGAGATCTATAGTTTCCTTAGATTAGTTGGGTATTACCAATGATTTGTGAAAAAAATCATGATTTTCAAACTCATTAAATAATCTAACTCCTAAGGGAGTAAAATTTTTATGGATCATTGAATGTGAAGATATCTTTAAGGAGTTGAAAAAGAGGGCTACCACTACAGCAGTACTTATGTTTCCCTAAAGTGGGGAACTTTTTGTGGTTTATAAAAATGATTTAAATAAGGGTTTGGGTTGTGTACTAATTCATTATGATAAAGTGATATCCTATTACTCGAGGAATTTGGAATTTCATGAGTAGAACTATCCCATACATGACCTGGAGTTGGCTGTAGTGATCTCTGCGTCGAAGATCTAGCAACATTATCTCTATGGGGAAAAGTGTGAAATATTATAGATCACAAAAGTCTCAAATATATATTCACAAAAAAGGTGTTTAACATGATCCAATGAAGATGGTTATATCTAATCAAGGACTATGGATGCTCAATTCATTACCATCATGGGAGAACAAACAAAGTGGCAGCTTCTCTAAGTAGAAAGGATCTAACAATTTTATCAATGATGAGAATTGAGAAGGATCCAATCTTCTTATACTTAAAAAGAATGGATATGGGAATAGTAAAAGTATATCCATCCTACCTTGATCAAATAATTGTTTAACCATCCATTTTTTATAGGATCAAGGTGGCCTAAAAAGTCGATGAGGTGCTGCAGAAAAAGGTAGTGAATATTCTATAGTTCAATTTTGTTGAAGATGGAGTTATAAGATTTGGAACCTAGAAATGTGTACCACAAAAACTAGAGCTGGAGAGGGATCTTATGGATGATGTTCATAGCTCATCCTTCTCTATTCATCCATGAAACACTAAAATGTATAGAGATATAAAGTAAAACTTCTGGTGGTATAACATGAAGAGGCAAATTTAGGAATTTGTATCTCGATGGTTGGTATGCCAGCAAGTCAAGGATAAATGAAAAAATTCTAAGGGTATGATGAAATCGTTTACCATAAGAGTATGGAAATAGGAAAAAGTGACCATATATTTCTTTACACGACTCCTTAAGAAACCTAACGAAAATAACACCATCTAGGTGGTAGTCGATCGCCTCACAAAGCCGGCACATTTCATTACTATCAAGGATGATTTATCTCATTACTAACTTGATAAGATATTCATAATGGAAGTGGTAAGATTTTATGGAAAACCACTCTCTATTGTATCTGATTGAGATATGAGGTTTATCTTAATATTCTGAAGAAGCCTTCAGAAAGCATTGGATACAAAACTCGGTTTCAATAATGCTTATCACCCCCATATGAATGTTCAACATAAGATAACCATCCAAACTTTAGATAATATTATGAGATCTTTTTCAATAGATTACCAAGGATATTGGGACTAACACCTTTCCCTTGTAGATTTTTCATATAACAATAGTTTCCATTTTGACATTCAAATGGAACCTTATGATGCTCTGTATGGGAAGTAGTGTTGGACTCTAACATGATGGAATGAAGTTTGAGAGAAGAAGCCGATGGGACCTGATCTTTCCTAAGAGATAACAAAAAAGTTCAAAACATTCAGCATCACATAAAATTCATGAATAGTCGATAGAAAATCTATGCAGAAAACCATCGACAAGACCTATAGTTTGAGGTCGAAGATAAGGTGTTCCTCCATATTTCACCATGGAATAATTTCATGAGGTTCAGGAAGAAGGTAAAGCTTAGTCCAAGATATATCATCCCCTTGAGATCCTTGATCACATTAGAGTGTTGGATTATTGAATATAATTCCCACCTAACCTATCTCATGTAAATTACGCGTTCAATGTATCCCTCATAAGGAAGTACATACCTAACTCCTCACATGTACTGAATCCAGAGGTGGTACCATTGGAGAAAAACCATTCATATGAGTACCATCTGATGAAGATCTTGGAGCATAGAGAAAATTTTATACAAAACAAGACAAACCATTTGGTAAAAGTGTTGTGGAGAAATCAAAAGTTTGAGGAAGCAACTTGGGAACCATAAAAGGTGATGAAGCAGAAGTACCCTCACCTGTTTTCATCTTAGTATGTAATAAGAAATTTTAAGGGTGAAATTATTTAAGGTGGTAAGAATGAATCACCCTGAGACTTTACAATATATTTATTTCTTTTTAAATAAATTCAATCTCTTTGATAGATTTCGATTTACACAACATCAAGTTTAAATGAAACACGATACTCTATTAAAATATTATTATTTAAACATAGATATTATAACCTACCCGTTAAGTTGGTGGGTATGAATAGGAAAAAATAGATTATGAAAATTTTATGGTTTACACAATTATAAAATAAATGTGATTGTTAACTACTTATTATAAATAAAATAAGATCCCCGTAAAAGAAAAAAATAAATGTTTTCTGAAAAAAAATAGTATTTTTCAGTGTAGTCACGCTTTGTACACATAATTTAACATTAATTTTACTAATTTTGGAAATTTATTTTAAAAAATGAACTTCATTTTTTAAATAATCATATAAAATTTATCTTAGGGTTAATTTTTGTGATTTTTCTTCAATGTTTCATTTTTTGATGAATAGAGAAAAATACTGCTTTTTATTAAAAATGACATTTTTGTTTAAAGAATTTAATAGCACAATTTTATTTTAATGTGGTTTTAAAAGAAACATTAGTTCAATTATATATTAATTAATCCAAATTATGTCATTGGAATCAATTTTATATTGAATTTTGATATACAAACTTTCTCAGTTTTTGAAAGTTTTTCTTTTAGAAAGTTGTTTTTCGACATGTCTGCAGGTTTAGTTTGAAATTAAATTTTTTCACTTATATGGGTTGATTTTGATAAAATGGGTTATTTATTTTGAACCATAATAATTTTTATTATCTAATAATGTCAACTTAAAATTTTACCATAATGAATATTGAAAATAGAAAAAATTATTTACTGTGGTTAAGGTAAAAATAGGTTTATCAGGGGTTAAAATAAAAAGATAAGGGTTAAAATAATCAAAAACTCATATAATTCCTATTTTATACTCCTATATAGACCATATATTTTATAAGGTTCGAAAATGGTCCATTTTTATCCTTTTTTCATGATTAAAATATGGGTAGAATTCTATCTTTTCAAAAATTCCAAGTGTGAACTCTCCTCCACTTATAAAAGGCCACCCACATTCCTCTTCTTTACACACTTAAAAAACTCATTGGTTCATAAAATACCTAACCAAATCACTTCCAAAATTCCCTACCCTAATCTTATAAGTCTTAGTTTTTCATAAATTCAACATAGGAATGATTTTGGTGCAAACCAAAAGAAGTTGTCAAAAGAAGAGCTAACATCCTTAACCAAGTGTTTTATTTTAGTTCTTACTCCACATACTTAAGATATTATTAAAAAATGATGATATAATAACATCATTATATTACATATACTTATTTTTTTTTAATTTATGTTAATTACCTAAAACCATCTCCTCCTCCCTCAAATGGAAAATGAAATTGTTGATCCTCTGTTTGGCGGACTACCACCTCACAAACCAACGTAATTCATTTTCTATCACTTCTTCTCATGGATGGATATAATGTTGTATATAATGTTTATATATTATATTTATGATATAATTATACTTTTATAATTATAATATTATATATGCCTTCTTACTTTCAATTCCTTTAAGAACATGATAATGTCACTCGTGTTTACGGCGGACTGTCGCCTCGTAAAGTGATGTGACTCATTTTTCACTTACACTTTACATGGTAATAAGGATTAATTTTATTTTTATATATTATATTAATGATATATTAATCATTACATAAAATAAATATATCATATACTTTCTTACCATATCATCCATAGAATAAATGATAATGTCATTCATGTGTACGGCGGACTACTACCTCGTGAATTGATGTGATTTGTTTTTATTATCGCATCATGTAGATAGTATGTGTAAGGGTATTTAGATAAATAATATTAAATTTATGATATAATTACAATCCTTGAAATATAAAATAACACTTAATTTCTTTCATGATCATTGAAAAATAAAAATGTTACTCATTCGTACGCACGAACTATTGTCTTCATGATTGTAATGTAGTTGATTTTTCGTAACTATATATCATGGTTGGTTTTAAAAGTATAATTTATATATAAAAATTATAATTATTTCATGATTACAATTATTGAGGTGATTAATTAATAATATCTTTGACCTTAGTCAATTTACCAAAGTGATTTTGTACATGTCAGTCAAACATCATCAAAACATACGATATGAACCTAAATGCTTAAGTAATTTAATATGACATGGTAATGAATAAAAAAAGGAATAATAATATTGAAAAAGTTTCTTATGAAACTAAATAATTAACTTAAGATTATTATTTAGGATGATAAAGAATGCATGTGACTATTGACATCGAAAAATCGGTTCCATGTACTTTGCTGCAGAATTCATGATGTGATCCCCACTTAGACACCAAATGTCGAGTTTGAGTAAAAATGTGTATTTATGCTAGAAGAATGATAATATTGAATTTAAATACACCACAAGAATTATCAAACACTGAGGGATTTAGATTCCATGGACACGTTGCTCAATCCAATGGAATAGTGGTGAGAACCTCCTTCTGAGAGTAGGCCAAGGATTGGGAATGAGAGTGGGGTTGTATGTACGTCGAGACCCAAAACATCCTCAACCTGACATGAAAATTTCACAATGTGACTCTATATTTTTCATGGGGGTCAGAAACAATAGTGAAGGGACTATCCTGAAGGGCCAACACTATAGCGCAACACTAGTCTCAAGCAGGGGTGAATGGGAACAACCCCCATGGTATGGAGAAGCGGATTCTTCTAAGTGGTCCTATGAAAACCAATACTACAGGAAAAGAAGCTGGTGAAAGACCTACCTACACAAACCAAAAGGAGAAGCGACCCCTATGCGAGGCACCTGCGTGACCAACCCTGTGTGAATTTGAAGGATCATCCACCCCTACCTAAGGTACCTGCATAGGAAACATATGTAGAGTACCTATGCGGGTGACCTCCTTATATGAGTGTCCCATGTTTACCTATAAATATGACCCTAGGGATCCTCATTTGACATACTTGAAAAATAGAAGAGGCTCCAAAACTCTGGTCTCACATCCCCTTCCCCCAGGCCCTCAAAAATCACTCAGGTAGCCCTCTAAAGCCCAATAGAAGAGGGAATTAAGGGGGATAGTGGGATAAAAGTACCTCTAGGGTCTGAAACACAAGAAAACTACATGAAAACCCCCTCCCCCAAGTTAAAAATCACTCACACAAAGGTCCCTCCCCAAATACAATACTTACACATGAACCTTCCAGAGACACATGAGGAAACCCTTAGTGCTTAGAGAAAGTCCTTACCCATGTGTCATTACCCAGGTTTTCCATCTCCCAATGCGTCTCCATCTTGTGCAGTCCTACCCTACATAAATCACTACCAGTTCCTCCGAAGTCACCTTGAATGAAGCACCTTCTACTCTCTAAGACTTGAACTATAGGAAACACCTTCAAATCCCTCTTTCAAGCCACCAATGGAAGGGATCCTATTCCTTTGGATCCCTCATATGAGAGGGGCCAAATTTAAGCCTCTGCTGAACCCTTAGGACTTACACAATCATGGAGACAGAAACACCAATGTGTCACCCATTTGGTTATGCATTCCTTTGGTCAGAGGTTCCTTTCACTTGTCTTACCTGATGGGTAGGGTCCTCGAGGTTTATGTATTTATGCATCCCATTACTCACGAGGACCCCAACTCTAGGGGAAGTTTTAGGTACCACCCGATATAAGATATAGGGGTTTAGACCATGTCTTTCCCTCATTACCTCTAAGACCAAGGACCCCCAGTTCTAGGCGGGGA
This sequence comes from Viscum album, assembly GCA_963277665.1. Lineage (NCBI taxonomy): Eukaryota > Viridiplantae > Streptophyta > Magnoliopsida > Santalales > Viscaceae > Viscum > Viscum album. Next base: position 74,869,224 of record OY728140.1, read on the forward strand.
GGGAGAGGATCATGCTTGATTTTCCATTTGAGGGTTAGTGTCTTATCCTCCTATCTTATCTGGAACCAGGAGCAAGTAATCCCTCCTAGATTAACCTTATAGACTTTCCTTATGGGTCAAAACCATATGAGAAGTTGGATGTGACTATCCTGGTTATGAAACAAGATAGGGAATGGGCACATCAAAAACCTTTCTTCTTCTCCTATTGCCCCACACTCATCCACCAACAGGTGAAGGATATTGTGTGGTTTGCTAGATATTCCACTTACTATTGTTTATCACATCCAATAATGAATCATGTGGTCTTATATGTTATTGATGATCATGAAATCCTCCTGGAAATATGCATGTCTTGTTAGAGAATCTTTTTCTGGATCTTCCTCTGACCTTTTTTTAGAGGGCCTCCATAAGTGTGGGTCCTCAAATCCATGAATCCAACCACCATGGAATATTTATATATGGTGGAAGCCATGAAATAATTCCTTGATCTCAAATGGACACATTCCCTATGATAAACACCTTCATAGGTCCTCTATATGAGTGTGTCCTTACAATTGAACTTCGTGGGATTTGATTCTCATCCAAATGGGATATGTAGAAAGCCTATGATAGGTCCAAACCCAACACCCCAAAATAAACTCTAATTTTCTCTAGGAAACATTCCATATAGTGAATTTCCTAACATGGGAGACCATATCCCTTCTAGGTCACTTGGGCCACCGCAACACAAGTCCCACACAAAACTCTGATTAAGAACATTTTACCTAGATGTCCTTGCCACATGACGATAAACTTCACAGTTTAGTCCTTGTAACATTATATTAAAAGTTATGATGTGTACCATTAAGTGGAACCTAACTACATGGGTTTTGATTCATTTCATAAGGATACATAGGAATCCCATCTCATGGGCCCAATCCTAACATCAAAATAACTCTCATCTCCCTAGATGATGATAAACTTCATAGAGCCCCACTGTGTGGCTCCAAACAGGAATATTAATAATAAACGACAAAAGAATATATAATCTATTCTTAAAAGGGTAACATTGATAGATAATCTATAATAAATATAGATATATCCATTTATTATGAGTCTAGGATACATACATATGATTCTAAATTTCACACATGCTAATAATTGATCGTTAATTCTAGAGAGACTCATGTCATATTAGGGAATTAATGAAGGATTCACAAACATATATTAAATATTTAAGAGAGTCTTGTAGTAGTAAATAATCCCCCCCAAAAGGGTGTGATGAACCTAACCTCCCATCCACTAGACCAATGGGAGTCCCTAAGTTTCATTGAAACCATTTACCAATGACCACCATTCTTTGGAAAGTAGTTCTTCGAAACATCTCAAATAAGGGAACTGTTGGGTGTTTCCATCTCTATGAAAAAAACAATTATAAGTAATTCCAAAATGGTGAACTTGGAATGAATGATTTTGTGACCATTAAAACCCCCAAAATCATACCGTCAAACAATACACACTCACATTTTCATCAGAAACAGTGACAAATCAATCTCAAGGTAAGGGGTCTCTCTAAACCACCCTTTCCTTTGGGTTGTGAAATTTCTATATCTAACTCACTTTATATCTCTATTTAATGTTATGGAATGATTATAAGTATTCTATATATGTATCTCACATATATACCTAGATTATTCTACCTTCCTTTAATGGGGTAATACATGCCTTATGATCATTTATCAAATGATTTCACTATGAAATTTCCTTGATTATGATATGAAGAAAGATTATACAGCCCGTTTTCTTTTCCTGGGTAATTATTATGTTATAAATTATGATTGATTACTTTATGTGGCACACATAGATCATGAACATGTTATTATGGGTATTCCCAAATAGAAATCCAATTCATTGGGTAAATATTTAGTCTCATGAGGCATCATGTATGGGATTAGAGAGTAAGCCTGATCTATTATGGGACTTTTTCCACCATCTTATATTGTCTAGAAAATTATCCTTGACTCATGTTTATATCATGTTATATGTTTTTTCCAATTATTCAATAAATATATGATATTATTATACTATTATCTTTATGTTATGATTCTTTTTTATTAATCATGCACCTTCTCTTTTATGATATCATGTTATACCTTTGACTCACATGTTATGTTTCCTTATCATGTTTATTCCCTTACTAAGATTTTAGATCACCCATTTCATTATGTATTCCCCAAGTTATCTGAAATAGTTTTAGAAGATCAAATGGATTTTAGTAGATCACTATAGAGAATAAAATAAGGATATTATGTTTTAAGTTCCTTTTGATGTAATATGAACTTATTTTTCCAAAGACACTAGGAATTTACAATCCTTGTGTTGTATTAATGGATATTTATGTTTAAGAATCATATAATAGTATGTTTAAAATTATTGGGTTTCTATATTCAATATCTATCAAGATAGATCTTAGAGTCTTCTTAGGATAAGTCAAAGTATATATATATAGACAAGGTACTCAAAAGGTATAATATGGAACAATCCAAGTTAGGATTTTTTTTAGTGCCACGTATCATTAATATCTCCAAGATAATGTGTTCATAGACACAAGAGGATATTGAAAAAATTATTATAATCCCTTATGTTTCAGTAATGGAATATATCATGTATTCCATCTTATGTACTAGGTTTGATGTTACATTTTTTAAGCATAGTTGGTAGATATTAAGCCAATCCATGAGAGTTACATTGGGCAGCTATAAAAACTATACTAAAGTACATGAGACATAAAAAGGATATATTCTTGGTGTATAGAGGAGATAAGGATCTATTCATGAGGGGATACACTAACTCTATTTTCTAGACAGATCAAGATGATCTGAAATTGCATCTATGTTATGTCTTTTTCTTGAATAATCATGTAGTGATTAGGAAGACACAAAGAAGTCTATGGTTGTCGATTCTAAAGTAGAATCTAAGTATATATAAGATTATGATGCATATAAGGAATCATTTTGGATATATATATATATATATATATATATATATATTTTACAATATTGGGGTTTCACCATATAGTATAGACCCTATTACATTATACTATGACAATACGGCGTCGGTGGTGCTTTCCAAGGAGCCCAAGTCACTCCAGAGGAAAATTAATATACTTCATAAGTTTCATCTATTTATTTATTTTACTAATAGAGGACAAGTAACGATTAACAGAGTAACTACATAGGATAATTTGGTAGACCCCCTAACTAAATCCATATCTAAACAGAAGCATGAAACTCATATGATATCTAGTGGGTTAAAAATTATTAGCAGTTTGCAAAAGTGAAAGTGGGATTATTGTGAGTGGGTTCCATAGAACCAACTCCTTTATGTAATTTTATTACTCTTACATGTATAAATTTTTATATATACATGTGTTCATTACTACCATAATAGTGTTGATACTTATCCATCCACAGTTTAAATGGAAATGTACTTAGATTAAATGTCGTATAAAAAGTTTATAGTAGTTCCTAACTATGATGAGAACCATGAGATACTATGAAAATAAACTTAAACATTTGTCTTATGGTCTAGATGCATCATACTTACAATACACAGTTGATGTATGACTATCGAGTGCTAGGGAGATCATAAGCATTGAGACTTATTCTCATGAAGATCGCACTTAGTGTTCTCAAGTATATAAGATCATGAGGACCAAACCACCAATAGAAACACCACATGTTTCAGGTATAATTATTTGTTCCTAACTACAAACATGTTTATTGGTATATAGACTTGATAATGTTATTAATGTGTACCATTTGATAATGTACTTTGATGCAAGGAAAAAATCATGAAATTAAATTCAAAGAGAGGTAACTTGTCTTGGGTGCGTCATTAGTGGTATGAAATTTACTGAATGATCAAGATATAATTTGTTACTTCTGAGTTGATAAAGTGATATCCCATAGACCTAGGTTAAATATGATGGAAGAACCTTAATTAAACCCATGACCATAATAAAAGAAGTTAAGTCTGCCCATTAAGGTCATGAAATATATAAATTAAAAAATGATAATGACAAGATTTTGTATCCTTATTTATGAGATATCACAAGAAAAATAGATTATATTGCACAGAACGTGTTCGTAGGAGGTAATAATAGCTATGAAATTCTTTACCTTCTTAGGGGGGATGATGGGTTTCTATACTCCACACATGTTCTATGGGTTCGATTCACTAATATCAAGATAAGGACCTAGAGGGTCACACACTAAGTGTATCCACAAGTTCCACCTACTTGGAAGAATAGATGTTTAGGAAAAAGTGGACCCCTCATGAAGGGGATGGTGAATACCCGAGTTTGATCAATCACAAGTAATAATAACTCAATTATATTATTAAAGTTTAGAATAATGATGATTTAATTTATTTCTCATGTTATTCACAAGTTGTTTAATCATAAAAGTCAATATGAGAAAATATAATTTTTCAAATCAACATAATACGTTCAAGGTTTGTTAAATTATTTAGGGATCTTATAGGCTGATTTAATGGTTTTTATTTTACCATGTAATATTTTAAAGTGTTAAAAGTGAGTGATAAAACATTTTTTACATTTATGACAAGTTCATTAAGGCATAAGTGTACAAAAAGGTATAAATGAAGGTTATTGCTTTAAAGGGAGAAAAGAAAATTTTTGGAAAGCATAAACTAAGTATAAAATCTCATTTTATCCACTTGAATAGTGAGATCCATCATTTGGATGAATTTAGAGAGAGAATGTATCCTATAATCTCATCTCAAGATCATAGAGAGAGAGATTCTAAATAAAGAATAAGGTCGGATCGATCTTGTCTTCTCAATCAAATTTTTGTTCTTTATACGGTTGAAGGGATACCATAAACTTATTCAATTTACTAATCTAGAACCCAAGAATCATGAGTCAATGATCCAAAATCTATGGTTCACATGTGTAAGATCTAAAATATGCCTATTTTGGAATCCTTGAGCTATGACACACCAACAATGAGCAAATCAAATAGTCAATTTCAAATTAATAATGCACCATTTATGCTTTCATTCGATTTTAATTTTCATGATTAAATTGAATTTCATGTGATCATTTAAGAAATTAAAGGAATAGGTTTGGTGGATTCATAATTTTTAATATTAATATGACCCCAAAGCTTTAAATTTTGTATTTTTCATGGTTTCGTTGCACCTCGGGTTCCCTCAAATTACCCAATACTAATGAAAAACAAATTCTAGATTAGGATCCACTGAATGAATTCCAACCAAGAGAGAAATTATATTGGTTGAAGGAGAAGTAACTTGGTATGAAGACATGGTAAATTATTTAGTACTTATAAGTACCATCTCATCTAAATCCTCATCAGATTCAAAGCCTTAAATTTGAATCCAGATTTTATATTTGGGAAGATCCATATATGTGTAAAATTTGTAATGATCAAGTGATAAGAATATGTTTTCTTATAAGTGAAATTGAGTTTTTTTTACTTTTACATACTATAGCAGGTGGAGGGTACTTTTAACCATAATGAATTGGAAGTAAAGTATTGGAATTTGGAATTTATTATCCCTTATTTCTTGAAGATTCACATGAGTTTATAAAAAATGTAAAAAATACCAATTTACTAGAAATATTTCAATACGGTAGGAAATGCCCCAAAATCTCATCATCATTTGTGAAATATTTAAAGTATAGAGAATATAATTTATGAGGCCCATGGATTATGGTTACTCTTACATTTTTCTTGTTTTAGATTATATTTCAAAATGGTTGGAAGCCAAATACAACTGATGATATCAATGTTATGTGTGTTTTTTCAAGGTTTAAGATATTTTGTAGGTTTGTAGTGACAAGATCCATCATGAGAGATCAAGGAACACACTTTTGCAAGCAAAGTATATAGGATTTTCTAATAAAATATGGAGTACATCATAAAACATCCTCACCTTACCATCCACAAAAAAATGTAAAAGATAAAGTTTCAAATAGAAAAATCAAGATAATTTCAGAAGAGTGTAAAACCAAACGTGAAGGACTGGATTCAATGATTGGAATTCACCTTATGAGACTACAAGACAACCTACAAGACACCCATATGAATGTTCCCCTACTAATTTATTTATGAGAAAATCTATCATTTGCATATAGGACTAGAACACAAGGATTTTGGATATAAGGGTAGTAACCATGGACCTAGATAAAGTTATAAAAGAAAGGAAATTATAGCTACAAGAGATAGAGGAAATCAGAAGAGAATATTTCTAGAATTAAAAAACTTACAAAGAACTTGAGTGGCTCATGAAAAAATCATCCAATGGAAATAATTCCATCTAGGACACCAGGTTCTATTATTCAATTAAAAACTCAAGATGATATCAGGTAAGATTATTTATAGATGGTAAGACCTTTTGATAATTACTAATGTATTAAATTTTGGTGTTGTGCAGGTTGTGAAATAAGGTAACTAGAATACATTCACTGTCAATGGATATAGGTTGAAGAAGTGTCATGGGAATCTACCCAAAGAATTAGTGGAGGAGGTCACACTCCCCCAAAATATTTATTAATAAAACCTACCAGGTTATACATCACTACCTGAAAAATAGTATTTAGCAATGGTTTTTCAAAACCTCCATAGATAGCGGTGCCATGAAAAATTTCACAAAAAAATTCATAAACATCATGAAATAATTTTTCCAGAGTTTTCAAAACCTCTGTGAAATGTTTAGGGGTGATTTTTTTTAAATAAATATATTTTTTGTATTATTTATTTATTATAATTTATTATTTATCATTTATTTATTATTTATTTACTTTTTTATTTACTTATATATTTATCCTACCATGTATAAATTGAACATATATATATGTATGGTGAGATTTAAACCACTTACCTCTCGATTATTCTACAGACTTTACCACTCCACTTGGCTCTTCTCATGGTGAGTAAACAGACTTTAACATACATATACATATACAGATCAGTGTACATAAATATATATACATAAATACATAATAATATTAATAATAATAATTAAAAATAATAAATAAACATTCAATAATCAATAATCAATAAATAATGAATAATGAATAATAAATATTAAATAATAAATAATAGATAAATTAATAATGAATAATGAATAATGAATAAATAATGACTAAACAACAAATAAACAATACATAATAAATAATAAATAATAATAAACAATAAACAATTGATTAATAAATTAATAATAAATAAACAAAAAAATAAAAAAAAATATTAATAATAAATTAACAATATATATATAATTAATTATTAATAAATAAATAATATATCAATAACTTATAATAAATAAATAATAAATAAATGATAAATGATAAATAATGAATAGTAAATAAATAATAAATAATGATTTAGAATTTAATAATAAATAACAAGTAAATGATGAATATATAATATATAAATAATAATAATAAATAATAATAAATAATAAATTATTATATATTAAATAAGTGATAAATAGATAATGAATTAATACTAAATGATATATCAATATGTAATAAACAAGTAATAAATAAAATACATACATACATACATAAATATAAAAATATAAAAATATAATATATATATATATAATTATAATTTTATATAAATATAAACACATATAAAATTCATATATATATATATATATTATCTGATTGGGGTACAATTATATTCAAACACACACACACACACATGCCGGAAAGGCAGACCATAGACCCCCCAAGGGATAGTCCACCCATCAAACTTTATTTACTAAGTAAATGGCCTATAAGCCCAGTGGTCATGAAGCCCATAACATGGATCGAAAGCCCAGTGCATCATCACACCTATGTCACTAAGCCCGCGTCCTGCTTGCGTCAACGCATGTCTGCATCATGCCTGTATCACCACCTGTTTGCATCATCATCTCTGTCACCACCTATATAATACTGTAATAGTAACTATGCCCACCTGGATTTGAACATGGGTCTGATGTAGAATTACGGGGAGCCTTTACTACTAAGGTAAGCCCCTAACTGCAATTCATATATATACATAATAATAATTTTGTGTGTTTATATATATAAACAATTATACATATACATACATAAAAATATACATACATGCATAAATACACACACACACACACATTCCCATATAATATAAATAAATACATATAAATATAAATAATTAAAAAATATATAAATACATATAAATAAATATAAATATTAATATATCTATATATAAATATATATTAATATCTATATAAATATATCCATATATTATGTATAGATATAAATACATATAAATATTTATATTTATATGAAAATATACATAAATGCATATAAATATCTACAATTATATATAATTATAAATTTATATATATAAATTTATATATATAAATTTATATATATACTAAATATAAATAAAAAATAAAAAATCACCAAAAGAGGGAATGATGCTACAAATGAAACACCATTATATTGATAGTAATGTAAACCGGTGGAATAAAATCATAGACCACTAAAAAATCATAGGAAGTCCATCTTAAACAATGTTGAAATTTCAACAAATGATGAAAAATTAGGGTATCCCAACAAAAAAATTAGTTTTAAGGCCTTTTGTGACTTTTTCACCTTAAAAAAATAATGACCGGATATCCCTAAATCAATATTTGCATAGATATCATTATAATATTTGATTTGACAAGCCGTATAGCCCAAACAGACACCCGAATCAAAATTTATTGCTAATTGAAGTTGAAGTTCATTTTTCAACTTCTTATAAAACAGTAATAATTTTTTTACTATTAAATATTTCCAAATTATTATTTAATGTCATGGTAGTTTTTTTAATAAGTTTTGATTTGAACAGTCATTGAGCTTAAATGGAAAACCCGATCAAAAGTTATGATCATTTGAAATTGAAGTATGATTTTCAACTTTACTTACTATTAATTTAATTTTAAAATTAACCATTAAATAATAATTATAAATAATTACTAATTACTAATTAACACATAATAATTTGTATAATAATATATAATAAATAATAAATTAGTATTAATAATAAATAATTATTAATTATTCAGTATTCAGTATTTTCCCCCAATAATTTAGCGTCAGTTTTTCAAAACATGCCTCTAAAAAAGTGTGTGTGGAACATTTAGAAAAAGTTTTCAAAATCACTGATAAATTCCTATTTTTCTATAGTGAATCTCCTTAACATATTATTTTATTTTTTGATACCATTAAAAAAACTTACACGATGAATCAAATTGAATGAATTGAGGACACTACATCATTTTAGTGTGAATGAGAGAAACATTATAACTTAGGAATTTCTCAATTTTTTTATTTTTAAACTTTTTTCATTTTTATTATTCATTTTCAATGTGTTTTTGAATCTTGTGAGCATAACTAGAATACCCTTGTAAAATTAAAATCCATTTAAATGTTGAGAAACTAATTTGGCCCATCAAATCACCTTAGATGAATGTTGAAATATTTTTTTTCAATTCTAAGTGAATTAATTTTATGAAAATCCTGCTGATTTTTTAACCTCATACCATGAAATATTATCCTATATTTTTACTCAAAAAACTTTTGAGGCTTCTGAACCAACTTTTAAATCTTACTTATAATGAATTTTTATTTTTAGAACCTATAAATTATTGAATACCCATAATTGTTTGAGTAATTGAATCAAAACCTTAGTTCATTCAAAGAACTTGTGCTTAAATGATTGAAGAATTCTTTGGAATTTAAGAATTTTTTTAAAATAAACTATATTTTTAAGAATAATTGTACATTAATATCTCTTATCCCTTAAAGTCTATGAATGAAATTCTTAGGCAACCACATTCCAATCCAAATATCCCTATCTACCTTTTTATAGAATTTTTTTTCCAGGTCCAAGTTGAATTCAAGTGTGGATGAGGGAGTAAACGAGATGGAAAATATGTTTGGAAGAATCTGAGTGAATTTTAAAAAGATTTTTTTCAAATCTTATGCTACTATTTTTAGAGAAAAATCATACTGGGAATCATGGAAAATATTCTTGATATTATCCAAGGTTGACCATGAAATACCCTTGCTATTTTGAAGTAAACAATTCCCCCCATCTCCCTCAAAAACATGATTCTAAAGATAAATCTAGATCTTAATACACACTAAAACAATTCCACTAATGGGGGAAATAGGGAAGGAATCTACTTAGTGCTTATAAAATTTCAGTGTTGTGGAGTAACCATGGAGTTGGGAGAATAATGGAGGTTAATTGGTAGTTGAAATATGCCTTATAATATGATGTGAAGATGTTTTCCAGTGGGAGCTGCTTGAGGAGAAGTATTGAAGAATATTAAATAAGTCCATGGACACACCATAATAAAGGAAAATACTTTCTATCTTGGATTTAGGTTGGTATCACACCTACCATAAAAATACTGAATTCCCTCTCTACCTTCAATATCATGACCAAAAAAACAAAAAAATATTATAAAATCTTCTGAAGGAAATAGGTTGAAGAATTTATACTATTTCTAAATTGAAAAATGGTGTTGTATGTCCATGGGGAATTCGAATAAGTGGATCTAAGTTAGTGGAATAGTATATGGGGTAAAATTAATTCTTATAAGATACTAAAATGATTCATTGAGATTCATTTTAGATCCAATCTCCCTCATTCATCCTCAATAATTTTACATTTGAATCATACAAACCCTTTAGCCCCAAAAAAACATTGATTAAGCCCTCATGATATTAACAATTACTTAAAATGTTTTTTGGAGATTAATAAATTCATGAAAACTTTTGTTAAAATTTTATGGACTTGGGATGATAAAAACATTTCTTGAAAATAATGTTTGAGGGATGAGGGGGATATTATGAGAAGGTATGTATAAGTGTGCATGATGGGATGAAAAGGTGGGAATTTATTGAATGTACTTAATGGAGGAAATGAAAAAAACATTGATGAGGAATGATAACTTGAGGTATGTGGTGTTAAAATAGGAACTCACATTTACTATGTATTTGAATTTCTTTGTGGTAATCTGTTTGAAATTCACATTGGATAAGTATTTTAATTCACTTTGGTAATATTTTTGAAATTTACCTATCAAGATTCCAAGGTTTAAGTGTGGGGGAATTGATAAGATGATATTTTTATACATTTTATCTTAAGTTTAAATTATTTAAAAACCACCATTTTTAACAGATCTTGTGTTTATTTAATGTTTTATAATTACTGGAATAAATCGCACTTAATATTTGATGCTTTGATGATTATTTTAGTTAAATGTAAGTAATTCCAAATTAATCTGATAAGTTCTATAAAAACTAAGAAGTTTTGGAAATGATGTAGGCAACTGACCATATGACTAATTCTTTAGCTGACTACATGAAGAACTTGTCATGAGGTCACTTATCCTTCATACAGTCGATCCAATGACCACGAGAATAGATTTGATCAATTGTATGAAAGTATAAAAAACAATAGAAAATTATATAAATACTTGAATCTATTTTATGAAGAAATTTCACCGACCACATGTAGAACCGATCATGTTGTTACTTTTCTATCACACAGTCAATCCACTGACCACAAGAAGAGATTGACTGAGATTCTACAACAAATTTAGAACCTATCATGTGAGGATATTGACCTTTCAAGCTATTTGGGGGTAACTACACACCCTATATAAGGTTATTTTGAGGATATTTAAAGGTTATATTCATGTTTCAAGCACCACATAAGCATACCACTGAGATTCTACAACCCATGTAAAGGTCATTACTTTGATCTGGTAAAACCACTACACTTCAAGCATAATTTATGGTCTTCTATTTCAATGTGCATGAAATAAATTCAAAGATTACATGTGGATATTCACAACTAAAGGAAATATGAAAAATAAAGAAACTCAAAATCAAAGAGGAAGTTGTGGATTTCATAAATATTTAAAAACCTTGAGTTTGAAGGAATACCATGATGGAAGAAAAGGAGAATATATTCATGATTTAAAGGTGTTAAGATCTCATATATTTTACCAAGTTCTGTGAAGGGAAATACTCCTTTCTATTAGAGAAGTATGACGTACCCTATATGAGAGATATCTCAGGACCTTTTCCCTAGACTCACCTATTTAATCGACTAGAATTTTCCTACTAATTTTCCTTATTATTTTAGTTTTTTTAATTTCTACCCCTTCACCCTTATTCTCTATTAACCTTCGAATGATGGTTAATTATTAATTGATCTGGGAAGGGAAATAATTATTTTTCTAATGCTTATGTCTTATTATTTGAATGAATAAAACCCTCTATTTATTTTTAATTGGTTTCAATATTTAGTATAATATCTTAATTTTTAATGTGGGTGTGTTTTATTTAATCATTTTTATTGATTATTTCCTTGTATTAGGATCCACCATCTCCCTCTACTAATTGTAGACTACATATAGTGGAATATTCTAGGCTGTTTGGTGAAGTTCTAGGCGGTTTCTAGCACATGTGGGAAGTGTAATAGTTACTCTTAAATTTATTAGGAGCCACAATACCTGATTGGTTGTTGTATAAGTCGACTATGGGTAATTTTTTATATCACTTTCACACATAAAAAAAGGAGTTTAGACTGATAAAAAGTTATTTATTACTCTATTCTCACCATAATCATTAAACCAAGGGTGAGAGAGGAAGCGATAGAAGAATGTATCATTCATCAATTAATAAGAGGAAGAGAAAAACATTTAGATATTATGATAGAATTACAATTGGAAATTTGACACTGACCAGATCACCATATCATCAAATTGTTTTCAAATAATTATTTTCAGTGCTCTCTTTATATTCTTAAATCAAACAATAAAAAAAATCTTTTCTTTAACCCAAAAAAAGTGTCAACTGATTTTTGTGGGTATTCCTCTCTAGGAGACTACCTAGGTTTTCACTATAACTATATTTATCCTATGAAATAATATATTTTTCACACCCTATAAAAAGTTGAATTAAATGTTCTTACCAAACCCCTCACAATTTAATAGTTTGAGAAGCTAAAACTACGAATGGGAGTAAAACCCGCCCTCTATCATTTAGGTATGTCATTGTTTTGGTTTCCCTTTTCTATCCCTTATTATTCAAATTTGTGAGGAGGTATTTTTTCATTGGGATAAAGATATTATCCCCATTTGTGAATTTTTTTAATGTTTGTGTTTTTTTAGTAGGAAACAAATATTCTTGATCAATTTCAATTTTTTCCCTCAAGTATTTTCTTTTACGGTTGAGTTGGGGTATTTTAATGGATAACATTGATGATTTATTTAATAACTACTATTTTTTACAAATATTTATATCATATAGAATTAGATATTATTGATTCATTATTTATTTACTTGAAGAGTTTGATTTAATCCCTAACAGCCATACTCTTTGGTTTTATTATCAAGATGGGGGAGAGAAATATGTGGTATTGAAAATAAATACAAACAGATTTGTTTTTTAACCCTTGAGGATGATGATATATATTTTTCAATACATGTTATCACTTTATTCAATAAGTTTGGAGAATTTGTAGTGTGTAGAACTATTGGATGTCATTGAAAATGTGAATGAGATATTATTAAGGATGTTTCAAAATGTATGAATGAGAGAAAGATATCTTGAAGCATGGTTGAATCTATGTGAATAGATCTTGGATAGGGTTTTGATAAGGTTTGATAAGTGTATATTTGATTTGGAATTGTTCTAGAGTTATTTGAATAATTATGGAATTTTATATATGAAACTAAAAAAGGGAAAATCCCTTGATTATAAGTCTTTTTCTTGAGGTGGTAAAATTGAAAAGTCATGATAATTTTTCCTTTAGATCTGAACATAAGTATTTGTTTCATCATACATCTAATCATATGAATTTTCCTTTAAATAATAAGTCTTCAGCATGTGTCTCTAAAATAAAGGAATTAGAATATGAACTCTCTATAAGGATTTGTGCCAAACATAATCGTTTCTTTTTGTAATGTATGTGTAGCACCCATAGACCACCACTCCCAGATTAGGTGCTCATAAACACCTTCTTTACATACCAACTTTGAAACCAACTAGAGTGACCCAATATTAACCATAAATAGTTATAATATCACTAACATATTTTGAGTAACTTAAATTTGAATGAACTTTTAGTTTTAGAGTTTAAGAGAGTTCATAAAAACATTTAACTAACAAATCCCATGTTTTTCTCATCAAATTGACATTTTACCAGTATATAAGAAACTCTTTAATCCATAATAAGGCTTTAAATTTTTTCAAAAATTCCCTACACTAAGAATTATATTATACATATCATGTGTAATACATTTCTTTATTTCATTGGGAAATAGAAACATAATAAGGGGTGGGCTCAAAAACTCATTAAGGGTCAACATAATTGATAACAATCAGATATTATAAGTGAACATAAGATGAACATAAATAACATGGCTAGAATAGATAATAAAAATAAACCATTAGAATAACATATCCATGGTTGACATAATAATAAATAAACACATGGATAATAATAACGGGTTCCTTGGTGATGAAATGTATAATATCAGAAAACTAATTTCATTCCCTAAGGAAAAACATCATGATCTTACCATCAATGCCATGTTTCTAGGTAATATTTTATTCTAGGCATGCATACACTAAAATTCCCAAGATGGTTTGTCTTATGAGACCTATCGATACATAGAGGGGGTATCTATAACCAAGATCCACACATTTCTAATTAAGTTCAATGAATTCATTATAATAAGGAATGAATAAGCTACAAAATAAAGAACCAATTTTCCTTAGTAATCAATAAACATTCATATTGGAATAACAAGTATACTAATTTTCAATATTTCCCCAATAAATAAATGGAATAGATTTTTATGTAATCATCCCCTAAACTAACACCATATAGATCAATGGGTATACAATTTGGTCAATAATTTCCCTAATCAATATAAGTATGGTATCTAGGTAAAAACCCTTCAATCAATGGAAGGAAATACATAGTGTTCACAGAGGAAAGAAATTGGGATGAAGCTTGTTTTTATAAATAGTTAATGATTAGGAAATAAATATATAGTGATGAACCATTTATTTAAAAGAAATTAACATAACATAATCTATCTATAGAAAGAAGGTGGATTGTATCATTTGAATAATTCCCTCGATAAAGAATTAAATATGTCAAAGGGAAATGACTATAATAACCCCAACTCCAGTAGGTAGAAATAAGTGGTTATTTTATTACATTTTCATAATATAAAATTTATATCATCCTAAAGGTCCAATAATTTTAGTAGTTTGGAAGAATCAGATATATACATGATACCCATTTTACATTGGGAGTAAAACATAGAACATAATAAAAGAAATTGTCCATCATCCTTGAAACTCATTCAAAGAATTATTCTTCATATCCCAAGAAAAGGAAACAAAACAAGGGAAAGATCAAATAATTATTAAGGGTTACATACAATGGAATATATCATGAGTAGATAGGAAGTAATCAATATGTAAAGGTAAATAACTGAAAACACATTCCATTTAATTAATAACTTGAGAATAAAATGCATCCAAAAATAATATCAATGTAAAAATCTCATAGATAAAAATAATAAATAAATTTTCAATGAATGGAATGATTAATTATTAGATTTTATGATCTCATGAATCATGATATCTATAACATCAAAGCATTGCACCAAGATAGTTTAAAACTATAGTTAGAAACCCATTTAATTTTTCTAAAACATTTGTCTCATGAGACCTTTTGATACATCGAGGGGCTATCTATAATCGGTCCCCACCCATCACTAAATTTCTAAAGGATTAACCATTTATTTAATGAACAATTTTTTAGATACCATGAAATGTGTTTCATGCACTTCTCCGCAATTGAAAATGTATTTCTATTTTTTCGCGACACAAAATGACCTCAATCAGGCTCGAAAGTTTCATGGTGTGACTCTGCATTTTTCATGGGGGTCAATGATGGTAGCGAAGTCACTGACCCGAAGGGCCGAGACCGGAGCCTGACACTGATCCTAAGAAGGGGTGCGGGGGCGCAACCCTCGTGGAATGGAGCAATTATTTTGGCTAATTCCCCGAAGAGGTGCCCAAGGTACCTACACTTAAACACCTACACCCCACCCCCCACCTTCCTGGAGCTGATTTAAGTATTTATTTTGGATAAGTCCTCAAAGTGTCACCTTAGTCTATCCAAAAACCCATCGGCGTGCAAGGTACTTGAGGACCTAATTTCATTTCACCCAGGGTCCTATTTTAGCCTATAAATAGACCCTTGGGGCCTTTATTTGTACAGAAGAATTTCCCAGAAGCCCAATTGCTGCTATGGTCGCCCTAGTACTTCGCCCCAGTCTTTCGAAATTTTCAAGGTAGTTCTTCAACACCTTGAGTAGAGGATTTAGAGGAGGATCATTGGACTTAAGACCTTTTAGTGTTTGAAAACCGTAACACTTGAACGCCTAAAGCTCTCAACCTCCCTAAATCATAAATACTTGCATGCCACATATTCCTTTTACAGGGACTTGAGCACCCCACTTCTAGGATCACCTGTGAATACCCCTGAAGTCTTGATCCAAGTCTCTCCCAAGTATTAGGATATAGGTTTTTTGTCACTTAAGTTAATATCAGGTCATCCAAGCCTACTTGCATGCCCATACTTGTGCGCCCATAATTGCGTTCCCTTACCTACTTGAGCACCCCTTTTTGATTCACTTACTCTCTTTAGTCTACTAGCCATTAAGCCCTCTTAAAATCCATCCATGGAAAGGATTATTCTTCATTGGATCCCTTGTTTGAATGGGATTCTCTTGAGACCTCCACCAAAACCTCCTGACTTATCAAACTTTTGGGAAAGGCACATCAGTATGTCTCCTATTTGGGTTTGTATATCCATAGTCATAGGTTTCCCACATTTGTTTTATAATGGGGTTAGGATTCATGGAATGTATGTGGATTTGTATATCCATAGTCACATGGACCTTTCTCCCTGTAATAGTGTTGGGAAGTTTCTAGTTTTGAGAATAAGGGTTTGGGTCCTGACCTATCCCTTCTCAAAGAGATGGAACCTCAAATTTCTGGTAGGTAAGGTATGGTTCACAACTACTTTTCTTCCTTTTGAACAAAGGAGAAGTCTCCCTCCCCTACCAAGATCAATTTTAGGGAAGCCATCCTGGTGTAATCCCATAACCTTCATCCCTTTTTCCTTTCATTGGACCCTTGTCCAATGTAAAGTGAATAGAGGGAGGGCTCATCGCCTCACCCTCTTCCACCGTCACATCGCCCTCTTCCACGGTCGTCATTGTAGGCTTGCCCTTGTCCACCAGCGGAGGAGGAAAAGTGAGGGTGCCTTTGTTGAATCTTTAACAATCTCTTGTTTCTCACATTGAGCATGACTCATGTGGGATTAGAGATTTTTCATGGTCACAACATTTTCATGATTCAAGGAACTACGAGAACTTTGATTCTTGTTCAAACCAGGATACGTAGGAATCCCTTTTAGGGCCCGAGCTCACTAGATATCCTCTTCAGGAATCCAACCCTAATTTCCTTAATCTGGGAACCCTCCTTAATAATAAGCTCCAAATTAAATCCCCAAATCATCAAGGCATCCTTTTTAGGAAGTAAGCCCAAACTCATTTCTCTCAAAGTACTATACTCCCCTATGAGACTTATCGAACTACGTGGGATTTGATTCCCATCCATATGGGATACGTAGGAGGCCTCCTTGAGCTTCAAACCCAACATTTCAAATTAACCCTATTCTCTTTGGTTCATATTCCTAACAGGGACTAATTTAACATGAAAATCCATATCATTTCCAAGTTCATTGGGTTGTTTCAACATAAGTCCCACACCAAACTTTGAATAAACACCTTTCTCTTAGATTTTACTACTATATAAAATTGAACTATATGGTTAGGTCCTTATCACATGACCTTAAAAGGTATGATGTGTCCCATTAAGCGGCACCAAACTATGAGGGTTATGATTTCTTTCACAAGGATACATAGGTAGCCCATTTTATGGGCACGATCCCAATATCAAAACAAAAATTTGTCTCCCTCGATGATAGTAAATTCCAAAGTACCCCACTAAGTGGATTAAAAAACATTATCATCATAATGATGATTAAAAGAATCTTTAAATAGTATAGGAAAGGATACCATTGATGGAGAAGCTTGAATACATACGGATGTTTCCATTAATGAAGAACCTTGAATACATAATGATGATTCTAAATTTTACACATGTTAATAAGTGATTAAAAATTACAAGGGAAACTTATGTTATACTTGGTGAATTAATAAGGATTCATGAAAATATCTTAAATTTATAAAGAGAGTCCCGGAGTAGACAATAATTTCCCCCCAAAAGGGTGTGATGAGTCCAACCTCCCATCCTCTCGACCAATGTACATTCCTAAGTATCATAAAGTTCAAACATAATGAATTTATGACTTTGGCAAATAGGTCACCTTTGGATAAAGAACTATTGGAAGTTTATGGTTCCATGAATAAATCCAATGGAAACCGCCTGGAAGTAGTGATTCTTAAAACTAGAACACATGTTTCAAGGAACTATGAAACAAAAATAGTGAACCAAACATGAATCCTTAACCAAGTTAATAATGTTACCCACATGTTAGGCCCCTATCAATTGATAAAGGAAGTCTATACAAAGGAATCAATCACACATGTATCCATCTAAAAGATGTTTCTTTAATGGAGTTTTTTGTTGTTTCTTAGTTTTTTCACAGAACTCCCTTCAGTCCAAAATGGATTTCTTCAAGACAACATATGTGAACTCCCCAACCATTGCTCAAGATAGATACTCATCAATGGGAAGGACTCCATAACCCACCTAGAATATTCAACGATGGGTCTCCAATGTGTTGATAAAGGACTATCATTAGCACAGTACAATTCTAACTTTGGAGGCCGCCTGACAGGCCCTCCAGGTCAATAACAATCCTCAATTGTCCAGCCAACGATGACCGATGATCAAGAAGCATATGGTTCCAACCACCGTCTTCAACCATTTAGAATCCTTATCCCCGGAATCCAATAACTAGTCCCTCCTATAATACAGGGAGGTGGAACAAGAGGTCACTCAAGGCCTCAATTCAAGGATGTAGGGGTCCTTCCTAAGGACTCCCACCAACAATCGCCGCCAACAGAATCACACGGTAGTGAACCCCCAACATTATGGGGGTGTTGCCTCTGGATTTTCAGCCCAGGTCTCTCAGACCCAAGTATGCAAGACAAACTACTGAGGACAACGTATAGTCAACAGGGAGTAGGTTCTTACCTCTACCCCCTTTGGAGAAGTCCATCAACCTAACTTAATGGAAAACAATGAGTGAGCATATACACCTTTCCGTCCTAATTTTTTTGTCCAGCAGACTCATCTGGAAGTAAACCACCAATACTACCAGATAAATCCGGTGTAGTACTATGAACAAGCACATACACCTACTTAAAAGTTATCAGTCAGTCAACAGGCTCATCTGACAGCATTTAAATAAGCTTGCCAATCCAATGTGGTGGAAGCTGGTAAATAGGAATATACACATGCTTATAATCATCAATTCTTTTAGCATTATCATTTTCCAGTATTGAAGTAAGTCCATCAACCATAATTAATGGAAAATAGCCAGTAGTCACATAAACCTTCTTGCGTTCATCAAGCCTGCCAACATTCTCATTTTTTAGCACCTGGAGAAGTCAGTCGGAAAGATCTGATGACAAATCTGGGGAAAACCCAACTCTATGCCCCCATGCATGAGTACGGTCAATACCCATTAACAGGAAAAGGAGGATAGGAGTAGACACATACACCTACTCCTGATATGGAATGGACGTATATTCCCGTTCCAGCCGCTGAAGTCACAAAACACATCTTATCAATCGTGAAAGGGCAGACGTAAATTCCTACCCATATTCTGGAAGTATGCCAGGATATTATAACAACTACTTCGGCAGTACCATGGGAACATAAACATAAATCTTTCCCCACATATGGGATGACACATCGACATGCCATCCCGGATCAGATACACACCTCTGTTCTAATCCAGGAGGGTAATGGGGCATACTCCCCCATATCATACGGACAACAGGATCGGGAACATACACCCTTTCAAATTGGAGGTAATTGGTCCATTCTGATGGTCACTCCAATGCAAGCACATACGCCTGCCCATGATAACCACTTCTTCCAACAAGTGGACCCAACTAAGTGTAAGAGAACATCCAATAATAAGTCTCATCAAACACAATTGTAAAATCAAGATTCAAACTGAAATTTGGATCCTCTTAATGTTGGAGTTCTTGAAGCCCTCAGACATTTATCTATTTCAGTTCAAGATCCTACCCTCTCATTACCAAATCACGGGAGTAGTATAAGTAATTATGAAGTTACCCATCAGAAACTTCATCATGAAGTCTTTCTTCATGAAAATTTGGTCAATTCATAGAATCTATCTCCATATGAGAGCTAAAAACCCTCTATGTGGCCAGAAAACCAAGGAGTAAGAGGATTCATCCCTTACTGTAATCCACCATGGTGGTCCTCCCCATGATGGCATTTTCCATGAAAGTCCTCTCCGTAGTAGTATTTTTCATTATAAATATAATTATACAATTGATAATATAGTGATAAGAAATCCCTCCTATCTCAAGGCACTTGCAAACACAAGGCCAGTCATGTCTGATGCCTTGTCATTGACGGGTGAAACACTTTCTCAACCGGAAGACATATTAAGGGAACGATCATTCTCCGAACCTACCTTGGGTCACTTATCTTCTAATACAGAGAATCCATGTTGGTCATACCATGTGTATAAATATCTAGTAAAAGACGATGATAATATGTTAAACATGAGAAAACAATTGGCTAAAGGAGAAATACCATTCATGTTCTGGCCTTTGGAAAATTCTCAGTATAACATTCCAGAATTGATGGCAGAATATTGTATTCATGATATCTGCCTCAACTTATAGAAGACTCTTCATCGTTTAAAAACCAAAGTATTACCATATGATGAATATCAAAATCATGTAAAGGTAATAGAAGGGTTTAAATGTCAAGTTGAATTGTCATCTCTCTCATTTTCCCGACATCCAAAGGCTGAAAAAAGTAGAGAACCCTTCAACGTAGATGCCTTAATGATCTAAAGAGGCTATGCCAGTTAATTTCAAACAACCCATCTAGTGTTCGTATCAGAGGATGGGGTGCACATGGAGGAATTCATTTCACTACACTCCATAATCAGCAAAGTTCTCCAAAAATGGCCTCATGAAATGTTATTTCCCATGGTCAGCCACAATAAACGGATTTTGTATGTAATCAAATGTATGCTCAAGAACAATCCTCAACTAGCTCTTATCATAGTTAGTACCAAAGAAAATAAGTTGTTGAGTTAATTTCACATCAAGAATCTGAGAATCTTGAGAAGACGTCCCGCTTAGAGGATGTCATCCATTAGATAACACAAATGTCTGAGATAGCACATCGATCTTCGGAAATAGGTGATTAGAGTGGTTGTCGGATAATGAACTCAACTAATGTTCGAACCAAAATTCAAAAAATCAAAAGAGCAGCTGCGTGAATCTCATACATAACAGTTCAAGAACCACCCTAGCTTGCAGGGCTGGGGGCTCATTTAATTCAACCTTAAAATTCATTAAATAAAGTTTAGTGATTTGAAGAAGAAGAATAGGAACTACCCAGCCTACAGGGCTATGAGCTTTTCACATCTACAATCCCCTCCTCAACGGAAGTCAGCTTTCTTCCGATTAGGGAAAAAAGCCACAAAGAAAGCACACAACTGAATTATCCAAGGATTTCCTTCAGGTTATCGTCTGTCAAATAGCTCCTGATAATCCATCATATATGAGAGAAAATTCTCATGGAAGATACAAAGGAATATGATCTCACAAAGATACTGACAAAATTCCATCAATACATTATGAGTCAGTAAACGTAATTAACACCATTACAGAAGATCCTCTATAAAATGAGTCTAGTTCAGGGGATTCATATGATCACTACTAAAAATTTGACTATTTTCAATGGGCTATTTACAATGGGATCCCGTCACAAAAACCCTTTTGCGATGGGGGCTCGTCACAAATATCCCATTGCAAAAAATGGCGTCGCAACTCGTATTTGTCGCGACGGGCCTGTCACAAAAAATATTACTTGTGACAGGAAGCAGTCCCATCACAAATAGATGCCCGATTAAATACATTATATATACAAGAACCATTAGCGACGAGCCCATCGCAAAAAGTATTTGCGATGGGATACCAGCCCGTCGCAAATATCTTATATGTTATAAACCTTTTGCGACGGGACCGTCGCAAAAAAGTTATTGTGACAGTTAAGAAACTCGTCACAATTTTTTTTTAAAATATATATATAATCTATTTGCGACGGGCCCCCATCACAAAAGGCTATGTCGCTAATACTTAATAAAATAAAAAATAATAATATTAATATTATTAAAATAATAAAAATATTAAAAAATATTAAAATTCGCAATATTTGAAAATAATAATAAAATTATGATTAAAAGAAAAAAATAATATTAATATTATTAAAATAATAAAAAATAAAAAATATTAAAACACTCAATATTCAGAAAAAATATATAAAAAATCATAAATTATTATTATTATTATTATTAGTAAAATAAAAAAATATTAAAAAATACAATACTAATAATAAATATTAAAATATTAAAATATTAAAAATACAAAAAAATTATGCAATATTCGCACAAATATAAAAGACAAAAACTGTAAATAGTTTATATTACAAAAAATTTTCAATTCAAATATTTTTAACAGAACATAAAAATCACTGGGGGATAGTCTTCTGGAGGAGTTGGAGGAGCTGGAGGAGATGGTGGAGGAAACTTTATCCCTAAACTACGAGTTAGATGACGCATGTACTCCATCTGATCGTGATGCTACAATTGTCATCGACGCATGTCCTCCTCATGCATACGAGATTGGATATACATACGTAGAAGCATACTTTTCATAATGTTTTGAGTCGGAGAGAGTTGAAAGGAGAAGATTCATCGAGCAAAAAGAGTGTCACCAATCCACTGAAAATTATGCCAAATTATTACAATTTATTACAGTTGATTTTATTGCTGATTATAGCTAATTATTGCTAATTATTGCTAATTATGGCTAATTATTGATAATTATTACTAATTATTTCTATTTATTGTCATTTATTGCTATTTATTGTCATTTGTTGCTATTTATTACAAATTATTGCTAGTTATTACTAATTATTGCTAATTACTCCTACTTATTGATATTTATTGCTATTTATTGCTATTTATTGCTATTTATTGCTAATTATTGCTAACTATTTCCATTTATTTCTATTTATTTCTATTTATTTCTATTTATTACTATTTATTTCTATTTATTGCTATTTATTTCTATTTATTGCTAATTATTTCTAATTATTGCTAATTATTGCTATTTATTGCTATTTATTGCTATTTATTTCTATTTATTGCTAATTATTGCTAATTATTGCTAATTATTTCTAATTATTGCTAATTATTTCTAATTATTTCCGATTATTGATAATTATTGCTAATTATTTCTAATTATTGTTAATTATAGCTAATTATTGTTAATTATTGCTAATTATTGTTAATTATTGCTAATTATAGCAAATTATAACAATTAAATGCTAATTATTTCTAATTATTGCAATTAATTGCTAATTATAACTAATTACTACTAATTATTGCTAATTATTGCTAATTATTGCTAATTATTGCTAATTATTTCTATTAACTGCTAATTATTGCTAATTATTGCTAATTATTGCTAATTAGTGCTATTTATTGCTATTTATT
The DNA here is from genome assembly GCA_963277665.1 of Viscum album. NCBI lineage: Eukaryota > Viridiplantae > Streptophyta > Magnoliopsida > Santalales > Viscaceae > Viscum > Viscum album. Next base: position 74,893,190 of record OY728140.1, read on the forward strand.
GCTATTTATTGCTATTTATTGCAATTTATTGCAATTTATTGTTATTTATTGCTATTTATTGCTATTTATTACTATTTATTGCTATTTATTTCTATTTATTGCTATTTATTGCTATTTATTGCTATTTATTGCAATTAATTGCTATTTATTACTAATTATTGCTAATTATTGCTATTTATTGCTATTTATTGCAATTTATTGCAATTAATTAATATTTATAGCTATTTATTGTTATTTATTTCTAATTATTCATACTTATTGCTAGTTATTACTAATTATTAGTATTTATTGCTAATTATTAGTATTTATCACTATTTATTACTATTTATTATTATTTATTGCTATTTGTTACTATTTATTACTATTTATTTCTATTTGTCACTATTTATTACTATTTATTATTATTTATTACTATTTATTACTATTTATTACAATTTATTACTAATTATTACTAATTATTAGTATTTATTAGTATTTATTATTATTTATTACTATTTATTACTATTTATTAGTATTTATTAGTATTTATTACTATTTATTACTATTTATTTCTATTTATTAGTATTTATTAGTATTTATTAGTATTTATTACTATTTTTTAGTATTTATTAATATTTATTAGTATTTAATAGTATTTAATAGTATTTATTAGTATTTATTTCTATTTATTTATATTTATTAGTATCTATTAGTATTTATTACTATTTATTAGTATTTATTGGTATTTATTACTCTTAATTACTATTTATTACTATTTATTATTATTTATTAGTATTTATTAGTATTTATTACTAATTATTACTAATTATTACTAACCATTACGAATTATTACTAATTATTACTAATTATTACCAATTATTACTAATTATTAGTATTTATTAGTAATTATTACTATTTATTACTAATTATTACTAGTTATTACTAATTATTACTAATTATTGCTAATTATTGCTAATTATTACTAATTATTACTATATATTACTATATATTACTATTTATTATAATTTATTACTATTTATTACTATTTATTACTAATTATTAATAATTATTACTATTTATTACTTTATATTACTATTTATTACTATTTATTACTATTTATTACTATTTATTGTCAATTATTACCAATTATTACTAATTATTACTATTTATTACTAATTATTACTATTTATTATTATTTATTACTATTTATTTGTATTTATTACTATTTATTAGTATTTATTAGTATTTATTACTATTTATTACTATTTATTAGTATTTATTACTATTTATTAGTATTTATTTCTATTTATTAGTATTTATTAGTATTTATAACTATTTATTAGTATTTATTTCTATTTATTAGTATTTATTACTAATTATTAGTATTTATTACTATTTATTTCTATTTATTAAATTTTATTACTATTTATTAGTATTTCTTAGTATTTAATACTATTTATTAGTATTTATCACTATTTATTTGTATTTATTAGTATTTATTAGTATTTATTAGTATTTATTTCTATTTATTACTATTTATTTCTATTTATTACTATTTATTTTTATTTATTAATACTTGTTACTATTTATTAGTATTTTTTAGTATTTATTACTATTTATTGGTATTTATTAATATTTATTAGTAATTATTACAAATTATTACTATTTATTACTATTTATTTGAATTTATTACTATTTATTAGAATTTATCACTATTTATTAGCATTTATTACTATTTATTAGTATTTATTGCTATTAATTAGTATTTTTATTATTAATTATTAGTATTTATTATTAATTATTAGTATTTATTATTGTTTATTAGTATTTATTTGTATTTATTTGTATTTATTAGTATTTATTAGTATTTATTAGTATTTATTACTAATTATTACTAATTAATTCTATTTATTACTAATTGTTAATATTTATTACTATTTTTTTCTAATTATTACTAATTAGTGTTAATTACTATTAATTACGGCAAAATACAACTACTAATTAGTAATTACCGCTAATTATTTATATACATTCCTAATTATCATTAATAATTATTAATTATTACTAATTATTAAGAATTAATACTAAAAATTTTATTTTATTATTACAAATAAATAGTGATGACAAAACAATTTAAATCTAACTTAATTACAACTAATTAACAATAATTAAAATTAATATAAAGAAAGAAAATAAATACTAAATTAAATAAAACATAAATACCTTTAAACTTGATCTCTTAAAATTGTAGGCGCCTTCACAACTTCGTCCTAAAAAAAACTAACTCTAAAAAAATTTCACTCTAAAATTAAAGTTTACAGAAGTAGAGGAACAAGAAATCCGGGCAGAGAGAAGAAAAAACAGAGGGGGTATATATAGGTTAGATTAGTCACGACAGGACTATTAGCGACGAGAATACCATCACAAAAAGTACTTTTTTGCGATGGACCCCATCACAAATACCTTCGGCCGCATTAATTACCGTCGGCGGTTAAAAGGTTATTTGCGACGAGGCCCGTCGCAAAAAAAGTGACATGCCGACACACTTTTTGCGACGGGACAACATCTCGTCCCAAATATGTTTTTACCGTCGTCGGTTATATGCGATGGGACCTGTTGCAAATACCCTTCGGGGGTCGAGCTAGTTGCGACGGGGGATCCTCCCGTCGCAACTAGGTCTTACCGCCTCCCAACATTTGCGATGGGTGGTGCCAACCCGTCACAAATACTCTTTTGCGCGGTTTGGCGTGCAATCGCGTCAATCCGCGCGTAACTTTTTGTGACAGAACGCCTATTCCCGTCGCATATAATTGGTTATTTGCGACGAGTTGGTCAGCCTGTCGCAAATAACCTCTTCGACGGACTATTTGCGACGAGATTTATTCCCGTCGCAAATAATGGTTTTTTCCATAGTGGATGAAGTTCTTATCTATAATACGGTACACACTGAAGCAAATGAAGAAGGTGTACATACCCAAAATCAAAGGCTTACCCAGAATCTAGGTATGCCTTCAAATAACCAACTTCGACCCCTTCGAAAAGGCATATAACAAGGGGAAAGGTAAAAGTCAGATTGCATCTCACTTTTCCATTGGAGAAGGTCAATCTCTTTCGCTTGAAGAGAGATTTTCATAGCAAAAAGAGGAGATGAAGGAGTTGAGAAGAATCAATACAGAGTTACTTTGAATTAAAGCCACACAGTGTCCTCACTACATGACTTAAAACTGCACAGTACAATATCCTCACTGCATGATTTAAAATTGCACAGTTTTATATCAGAAATTACCCTTTCTGATAAATTTTAACCATTCTTCATACACCAAATTTCTATAGAAGTGGTTTCTTTTTTCATGATATATGTCGGCATAAAAATAACCTTTTATTCTTAAAATCCATTTCCTTGGAAAAACCACCCACTGTGGTCTTCAGTAGCCCAAATCTTATTTCTCCTTGTCTATACACAGTAAAATGTTAAATTCTTAAGAACTCATTTTCTTGACTATACAGAATGTGCCCTTAGATGGCCTTGCATAAAATTTTCCTACATAACAGGCCTATCAGTCAAAAGATACCACTATTTGACTATGCAGTATATGCCCCAGTTGGCCCTGCATAACACAATTCCCATAATGGATTTTTTAAATAATGGTAACTTCATTCTTGGAAGAGATATATGTTCATACAAGTTTTAAATTTGGTGACCGTAAAAATCATGGCTCATGATTCCCCTTGGAAATATTTAAATAATATTAAATAAATTCTTAGTCGCTGAGTCTTGTTTGGGATTTAATTTCAAAATTTATGTTCAAAGCTATTCGACCTTAAACATTAGCATTTATAGTTCAATATACATGACACTAAACTGCCAACAATAAGAGACGTGGTACTAACCAGATTGAGAACCCGCAAAGGGAACTCTGAACAAAAGTCGAGTCCCAGCTCACTAAATGTACATTTTGTATGATTTAGGTCATATTGAGAAATAAAAATTAAAAATATACAAAGTTTGTAGGGTTGACTGTATAACCCTAGAAAAAATAAAACTGTGCTCACTAGGCCCCATGGATTTGGTAAAAATTAGAGCATCCTTCCAAACTTGACGTAGCTCCAAATCTAACCAAATGATGTTGGAATGCGTCAAAGTTCCCTACTTTTACCTTAGAATAAGATTTGTTTCATTCTGAACGAATCAAATTCTAAAGGGGGGAGGGATTTTGTAGACACCATGAAATGTGTTGCATGCACTTCTATGCAATTAAAGATGTATTTTCATTGTGTCACGACACAAAATGACCTCAACCGGGCTCAAAAAGGTCATGGTGCGACTCTACATTTTTCATGGGGGTTTTTAAAGGTAGAGAAGGCACCGACCTGAAGGGCCAGGACCGCAACCCGACACTGATCCCAAGCAGGGGTGCAGGGGAACAACCCCTACAGAATAGAGCAATTATTTTGGCTAAGTCCCCAAAGAGGCTCCCAAGGTACCTACACACAAACACATGTGTGCCCCCTTGCTGGAGCCGATTGAAGAATTTATTTTTGCTAAGTCCTCAAAGTATTGCCTTAGTCTAGCCAAAACATCATCGGCACACTAGGTACTTGCGCGCCCAATTTCATTTCGACCAGGGTACTATTTTTGCCTATAAATAGACCCTTGGGGCCTTTATTTGTAGAGACAAATTTCCCTAAAGCCCAATTGTTGCTCTGGTCACCCTAGTACTTCACCCCAGTCTTCTAAAATTTTCAAGGTAGTTCTTCAACACCTTGAGTGGAGTATTTAAAGGAGGATCATTGGGATTAAGTCTTTTTAGTGTTTGAAAACCATAACACTTGCACACCTAAAGTGACCAACCTCCCTAAATCAAAAATACTTTCACGCCACCTATTCCTTTTACAAGAAATTAAGAACCCCACTTCTAGGATCACCTGCGAATACCCCTGAAGGCTTGATCCAAGTCTTTCCCAAGTATTAATATACAGGCTGTTCATTACTTAAGTGAATATCAATTTGCACAAGACTACTTGCACACCCATACTTTCACGCCCTTACATACTTGAGCGCCCCTCTTTGATTCACTTACTCTCTTCAGCCTACTAGCCATCAAGCCCTCTTCAAAGCCATCCATGGAAATGATTCTTCTTCATTGGATCCCTTGTTTTAAAGGGATTCTATTGAGACCTCCACCAAAACCTCCTAACTTATCAAAATTTTGGGAAAGGAACATCAGCGTGTCTCCTATTTGGGTTTGTATATCCACAGTCATAGGTTTCCCACATTTGTTTTATAATGGTATTAGGATTCATGGAATGTCTGTGGGTTTGTATATCCAAAGTCACATGGACCTTTCTCCCAGGAATAGTGTTGGGAAGTTTCCAATTTTGAGAATAAGGGTTTGGGTCCTGACCTCTCCCTTCTCAAAGAGCTGGAACCTCAAATTTCTGGTAGGGAAGGTATGACTCACACATAATTTTCTTCCTTTTGAACAAAGGAGAAGTCTCCCTCCACTACCGGGATCAATTTTAGGGCATCCATCCTGGTGTAATCCCCTAACCTTTATCCATTCTTCCTTTCATTGGACCCTTGTCCATTATAAAGTGAATAGAGTGAGGGCTCGTCACCTCGCCATCTTCCACCGTCACCTCACCCTCTTCCAAAGTCATTGTCATAGGCTCACCCTTGTCTAACAGCAGAGGAAGAAAAGTGAGGGTGCCTTTGTTTAATCTTTGACATCCTCTTATTTCTCACACCGAGCATGAATCACGTGGTCTTAGAGATTTTTCATGGTCACAACATTTTCATGATTCAAGGAACTAAGAGAACTCTGATTCTTATTCAAACCAGGATACGTAGAAAGCCCTTTCAGGGACCGAGCTCACTGGATATCCTCTTTAGTAATCCAACCCTAATTCCCTTAATCTGGGCATCCTCCTTAGGAATAAGCTCCAAATTAAACCCCCAAATCATCAAGGCATCCTTTTCAAGAAGTAATCCCAAACTCATTTCTCTCAAAGGACTATACTATCCTATGAGACTTATCGAACTTTGTGGGCTTTGATTCCCATCCATATAAAATACATAAGAGGCCTCCTTGAGGTTCAAACACAACATTTCAAATTAACCCTACTCTCCTTGGGACATATTACCAAAAGGGTCTAATTTAACTTGGAAACTCCTATACTTTCAAAGTTCAATGGGCTGTTTCAGCATAAGTCCCACACCAAACCTTGAATAAGCACCTTTATCTTAGATTTTCTTACCACATGACATTAAACTTTATGGTTAGGTCCTTATCACATGACCTTAAAAGGTATTATGTGTCCCATTAAGCAGCACCGAACTATGACGGTTCTAATTTCTTTCACAAGGATATGTAGGTAGCCCATTTTATGGGCATGATCCCAAGATAAAAACAAACATTCTTCTCCCTGGATGACAGTAAATTCCAGAGTGCCCCACTGAGTGGCTTAAAAACCAGTATCATCATAATGATGATTAAAAGAATCTTTAAACAGTATATGAAATAATACCATTGATGGAGAACCTTGAATACATATAGATCCTTCCATTAAGGAAGAACCTTGAATACATAATGATGATTCTAAATTTTACACATGTTAATAAGTGATTGTAAATTATAGGGGAAACTTATGTTATACTAGGTGAATTAATAAGGATTCATGAAAATATAATAAATCTATAAAGAGAGTCCCGGAGTAGACAATAATTTTCCCTCAAAAGGGTGTGATGAGTCTAACCTTCCATCCTCTCAACCAATGTACATTCCTAAGTATCGTAAAGTTCAAACTTAACGAACGTCTTCCTTTACAAAGCAGGACCCCTTTGGATAAAGAACTGTTGGAAGTTTTCGGTTCCATGAATAAATCCAATGGAAACCGCCTAGAAGTAGTGATTCTTAAAACTAAAACACATGTTCAAGGAACTACGAAAAAAATTCAATTAAATAAAAATATTCCTCATCAATAAATATTTATATTTAGTAAATAACACAGATTTATCAATCCTTTTCCCAGTCAATCAAATAACTTTCAAAATAAAACACAATATGTATAAATGGTATATAGTTTAGAAAATAACTATATCTATGATATAAATAATATGGATATTTAAGATAAATATAATTTTTAATGAAAAATGTTCTCAAGAAAGTGATTATCTCAATAAAAGTTAATAATCACAAAATTAATCAAGAGATGAGAGGTGAAAAACAGATCATCAGAAATATAGATTTTTTAATAAAATAATGTCCCTTGAAAGAATAAAGGGAATGGGAGTGAAATATTAAAATAATATTTAATAAAATAAATTACTTTTAAAACCATTTAAAATGTGTAGAAGGAGTTAAATTTTGTAAAATGGTTACGATGGTGGGGAAGTCCATTATCATCGTATATGTTAAAAAAAATTCTTTTGTAAAAAAAGCCAAAACATGTATTTCAGAAAGAAGTATAAATATTCCTCTCAAAAAAATTTTAAAATTAAATGATAACTTAAAATTTCCTTAATAAATCATTCTTTTAAATAAAAGTTATTTTTTAAAACAATTTGGAAAACATGGATATGGAAGAAAAATATATCTGAATTAAAGAGAAATAAAATCAGTTTTTATTTTAAAAATTCTTATTAAATGAATAAATTGAGTTGAATCCTAAATAATAATTAATAAGTATATATTCATTATAAATATCTCAAAGGGGTATCATATACACCACATAAAAATAAATAGGTGCAATATTTCAAACAAGTCCCAATTGAGTGGAAATTGAGACGAAATCCCTTACCTCTCACTTATATTTAGTTAAATGTGATTTAATAACATGTATAATGGTTCTTAATAATGTTATTAACTTATAAAAAAACCATATTCATATTTATAATATCATATATGATCCTTTTATAACATCTTATCACCTTTTCTTTAACAATATTTCATTATTACAATTGTTTCAGGTGTTAACTACCTTATTTTATTATGTATGTTTTGTTGTGAAAGTTACAATTCTTGTGAATATGATATAGTTACATAATATAAATAATTTTATTAATGTTATAAATTTAATATTTTTTCATTATTTTAATTTTTATAATCATTCTTGAAAAATGGACATAGAAAATTAATCGCATCACTTCATAGATTTGGTAAGTTGTACATACGTGCAATGGTATAATTTTTTAATGGGTAAAAGGGTGAGGAAATGGATGATATATTAATTTTAAAAAATAATTATAATTTCATAATTATCATATATATTCATTATTTTCATCATTATTACTATTCAAATTGAAACGATGATGGAAAACAAATTGCATTAGTTCACGAGGCGGTAGTCCGTCGTACACATGAGCTATAGTTTTTTCCAATTTTATGGAGAAGGAGAGGATAAATATTATCAAATAAACATAATATAATATCAGTATATGGGGTATACTAGTGGTTTTATATTCTAATTTCTAAGACATAATTGAAGGTGGAAAATGAAATAAAAAGAATGATCTTGGTGATGATTATTACTTTCACTTAGAAGAACCTATGTTGGATCTCTTATTAAGAACCCTAAGTTTGGTATTTTTGATAGAAAATTAGATCTATAATGTGTATAAGGATTTTTAGGAGAGATATTTTCAGGGTTTTTGGGGAAAAATGGCTTGAGTAGTGTGAATAACTGGGGGAAGGGGGCACCCAATTATAATTGAGGAGGAGTGGAATTTTTTTAAATACCCAAAACTATTCAATAATGGGAAGTAAATATCAACCAAATTGCCTCCAAAATTTATAAATAATGGTGTGTAGGAATTATATGTTTTATCCACACCTCTACCACAATAATATAAACTTTTTTTAAACATATTAATCCCTTTACATCCATGGTTATTCACTTTTACCATTATAGTTTTCTCCACGGTAACTAGTTTTTTAACCTAGGTAATCTATCCTTCAAGACTAAAATAAAATTATCCTTATAATATAATTTAGAACCAATTATTATAAATATGATATAAAATTTATAAAATAAAAAACCTATGTTTATATAAAATTAATTTTAACACACGCGCATGTAACACGTAAAACCCCGTTTTAACCATAACCACATTAATTGATTTCAAATATTTTTACTAATAATTATGAACAAAAATTAATTTGAAAATATTACCTAATATTAATTAATATGATTAAAAATATGTAATACATTTTATTAAATTAAATTCATATAATTTTTGGAATTCAGTTTAAAAATAAACCTTCAAATCGTGTCAAAAAACAGTTCAAGACTACTTGAGAGACTCATGAATTACATATTTGGAACATATGTTAATGAATTTTTAAGTCTTATTGGGAGACTAATGATGTAACACCCCAATATTTCATAGTACGTTATTTCTTCAAAGTAATTCAATAACTTGCGCTACACGTAACACCGATTTTGAGCACAGCAAGACTTACCAAACTAGCTGTTCAAAAGCTGTTATGAATAGTATTATCTGCATTTTGAATTTTATATATTCCATATAAATTTTAACATCCATATTATGTTTTTCTTAGAAATAATATAAGAACAAATTCATTTTTTTCAGATAATGGAAGTATTTTTCAGAAAATGCAATTTTACCACCTTTTAATGGAGAACCCTTTTTAAATTCAATATTTTACACTTTTATATATTCAATTTGAAAAAATAAACTTCTTATTTAAAATTGGGACATAAAAATTTAGTTTTGATAAATTTTTAGTGTTTTTCTTATAACTTTCATATTTGGATGAATAGTGAAAAATACTAAATTTTAATTGAAAACAACTTTTTTAATCAAAATAATTTATAGTGTTCAATTATAAATTTTAATGGTTTGGAAGAATAATTAGATTATATTTTTGTTATTTAATATAATGTAGGTAATTATAAGTAATTTCACATTTAAATTTGATATAAACACATGTCAATTTTTGATAGTTTTTACTTTTTAAAAACTCTCTTTTTGGTTTTGACAATGGGAATTAATTTTAAATTAATAAATGAAACTTATATTTTTTTAATTTGGTAAAATAGACTTCATTTTTGTATTCAAAATATTAAAATTATCTTAGGGTGAATTTTTGGTATTTTTTCGAAAACATTCAATTTTTGATGAATAGTGAAAAACATTGCGTTATTGTTTAAAACCGACATTTTATTTAAATATATTTTAAGTAAAAATATATATATAATACCTATATATGTTCAATTTAATTAATTGGAGTCATTTTATAATAAAATTAGATGTATAAAATTTTATTGAACTTTTTATCGTCTTTTACCCACATTCTAGGAGCATTTACAAATTTGCATAAAACTTAATTTTACTGCTTTTGTGAGTTGAAATTCAAAAATTCTAGAGACACAGTTGACATCATTAAGTAAAATTCGATTCAATAAAATGGGAATAATTTTTTGTGAATAGTAACTTTTGACTTTTATTTACCACGGTTAAAATTAAATAGGGTAATTAAAGGTAAAAATGATATTATAATTACCCTAACACATGTACTAATTCTATTGGATATGTGTAATTCGACCAAAAAAAACTTGGAATAAAATATGAATCTTTTGGTCCACTTGGATTAGATTAGGACATTTATTATTATTTTATTTAAAGAAGAGTTAAAAGTGTTAAATTCAAAGTTTATTAACTAAACCATTATTAATATAGGGTTATACATAAGATAAATTTGACTATAAATATTCATTAGAAAGATAAAAATATTTCACACATTGTGGTCTTTTATTTATAATTTTTAGATATTAAATAATTAAATTTATTTATGACACAATCATGATGCAGTAATTACTTATTAATGAAAAAATCAAATAAATGTTATTATAAATATTAAAATAAATATAATTTAAAAATTTTGATGTCATAAAATAATTTTATAGGTTAATATGACATGTTAGGGTTGATTAGATAATTTTTTTTGAAGTGATAATGTTTTTATGACTTTCACAAAAACAAAATACCAAATAGTGTCAAAATTGACAAAAATTAATTTTTAAAACAAGTGTTTTGAGCTGTTAAGTCTCTCGTTGTGAGAGGTCCCCTCCTAGGAATTCCTAGGGTTTGGTGTTTTTTTCCCCAGTGATCCTTTTGCGGCAGCCCGTCTTCCTTCAGATCGGCGACTACATCAGCCCTCCCTAGTTCTTCCTCCCCTTATGCTCTTCTTCGACGCACTGTGACTCCTTTTGGTTTCACATTCCGTTCCTCGGCCTGAAGTCCCGACCGCACTTTCTCTTTTTGGGGGTTTTCCGTGACTTGAGGGCTCCACTCTTCTTGAATCCCAGCCTTTCTCATCCTGCGGATCCGACTTGAAGTCACTTTCCGTTCGTCTTTTGGATTGAGATCTAGTTTCAGATCCTGTTGACGGATTCTAATTGTTCAAGATCTGTGGTTCATGTTCCTTCCACGGCTTATGGGCTGGAATGATCTTTGACCGATCGTTTTCTTCATATTGACGAGATAGTGGAGGTGGTGAGCGCGCGGGTGCTTTTTTTTGCGCATGGGTGGAATCGCGCAGGGCAGTGAGTATTCGGTGGTGCTCATGCAGGAGGATTGAGCGTTCGGGTGCTGTGCGCGCGGGTTCTTTCGTGCAGGGTGTGGTGTTTACAGGTGTTGATTGCCCTAGTGCTTCGCGCAGGGTGTGTTGTTTGATTGGTGCTGGGCACGCAGGTGTTCTCGCGCAGGTTTTTTTCACACAGTGCGTTGAAGGTGGATTGAGCGCGTGGGTATCACTCGCATTGGGTTGGGCTCGCGCAGGGACTTGTGTGTATCGGTGGAGCTCACGCGAAGTATTGAGCGTGAAGGAGTCACTCGCAAATGTTCATGATGCGACATAAAGAGGTGTAACTACGGTTTTTAGCTTGTACAGTTTGGGTGCAATGCTTCTGACCGCAAAGGCGATACTCACTCTTGGGGTTTGCTTCCGCACGAGAGAGCTCCTGCGCGACGACTATCACCGGGCCACTGAATCATGTTTTATGTTGAGACTTTGGCTCATACAATAAAGTCCTCTGTGGTTTGTGTTGCAAAGCTTTGATCACAGTGAGGAGTTTTGTTCGTGTGAGTTCTGGGACCGTGAAGGGTGCGCTCGAGAGTCAATGTTGAGGAGGTGCTCTCTGATTATCATGGAATCTGAATTGGAAAATCAGTGGAAGAACCTCTTGTTGAATGATAAAGAGAAAGCTTCAATCACCACACAAAAAAATGAAGATTCCTTTATGTCACATCGCATGTCGCTCCTGGTGGTGGGAAAATTCGTAGCCAAACGTTCAATCAACCTGGGGGCTTTAAAAAATACTCTGCAAAATTTATGGAGATTGGAGGATGGAGTTTCCATACATGAAGTGGGTGATGGGTTCATTGTTTTCAAACTTTTCAACAAAAAAGATAAAGAAAAGGTGCTAAAAGGAAGACCATGGTCTTTCAACAACCAAATCATTCTCATGGATGACTTTTCAGGAGGGGATGACATCCAGAAAATTAAACTGACTCACTCACCCTTCTGGATACAAATCGAAGGAATTCTGTTTCATGGCAAAAAAGAACGTGTTATGCCGGAAATTGGAGAACGTGTTGGTAAATTTCTGGACTGGGACCAATCTGACCCCATCCACTGGGGACCCATGGTGAGGATTAGATCCCTAGTCGATGTGACACAACCACTTATGAGGGGCCTGTTCTTATCACTTGATGATTCAAATTCTTGGATTTCTTTTGAATTCAAAAAACTCCCAATTTTTTGTTTTTTATGTGGGTGTATTAGACACCTCGAGAAAGTTTGTGACTTGAGGAAGGAGAAGGGAAAAGGAACCATCATCTTGCAATATGGCCCGTGGCTCCACGCAAAAATAGCAGGATTTGTGAATATTTCTGAAGCGGAAAAACAAAAGGATCGCGACCAACTAGCGAAGGCCTACTCCAAGAAAACCAAACCAGAACTCAATACTATCATCATGCTAGGACCACCAGAATTTTCGGGGAGAAATCATGACGACCAACGAGCGGAAGGAGGGTCTTTGTATATCTTAATGAGTGAGGCCAGAACTGCGGACAAGTATGTGAATTAGAGTTCGGACCCGGCCGTTTTCCCAAGTCTGACCCTGTACCTTTGAAATACAGTGTCTCACCACCATTTGGACTGAGGTAAAAATGTAAGGAACCACCTGACCTGGCTTATGAACTCAGAAAACTGTGCATTTAATCAAAAGAGTATGCTCTCGGGCTATTTTGTGTTGCTTTAGGGATCAATATCATGGATGAAGCCAATGTGTTTGGGATTAAACCATCAGGTACCTTTACTCAAAGGACATGGAAAAGGGAAAATCGTGGTGATAGGAGTGGTGATCCTATTAATGCAAAACCTAGGGAACATAAAAGACATCTGGAGGATTGTAAAGTGACTGAACGCCTTCCAAAGAGGTGTAAAGCGGCAGGTGATGGAAAATTATATGAAGTTTCAGAGGCGGAGGCAGGTATGTCCCAACCCCTCCTAGAACAATTAAAACCCTATGTTGGAACTGTCGGGGGATTGGCAACCCATGAACGGTTCGGATTCTCCAGCGACATTGCGCGCAAAGTTTCCATGATATGGTTATTTTGTCCGAAACCATGTTGGATTACAAGGACAACAATTTCATCGCTCTCAAATGTGGGTTTCAGGGTTGCCTCCCGGTACCCCACCAAGGCCACTCAGGGGGACTGAGCCTTCTCTGTAAGGACAATGTCAACGTCAAAATCCTCTCGTACTCGGCACATCATGTGGCTGCTTCCATCCATGATGACCTCCTTCTGCCTTGGACTTTTGTGGGTTTCTACGGATGGCCCTCACAAAATGATAAATGGAAATATTGGGAACTTCTCTATTATTTACGACAAGGTATTACTAGCCCTATCCTCTTTGGCAGTGATTTCAACAAGATTATGTTCCAACATGAAAAAATAGGTGGAGCACATCGGTCCTTTGCCTCGATGTCATGATTTTGTGATGCGATTTCTAGGGCGGACTTGGATGATATGAGCCATACAGGCAGCCCCTTCACCTGGTTTTGGGGGAACACGGAAAGCACACGCATTGTTGAGCGTTTCGACAGATTTCTAGGATCGATGGAATTAACTAATATCTTCAAGATGTTTCATATCGCCCACTTGTCCCCAAACTGTTCATACCATTGCCCTATCGTTATCAATTTCTCTCATTGTGGCCACAATTTAAGATGCGGTAAACCCTTCCGATTTGAAAGCTACTGGGCCAAATACTGTGAGAGTGAAGAAGTTATCCGATCGTGTTGGAAAGTTGTATGGGAAGACATCAATTCTAACCTCAAGTAGGTGACTGCTAATCTGAAATCATGGAGCAATAAAAAATTTTACCAACCCGATAAGCTGTGTAACTCCCTTGAACGAAAACTCACTTACCTTCTTGCCCAACCCCCAACGGATAATATTCTCTCCAAAATTTCTTGTCTTCAAAGTGAACTGGATGTGGCTCTTCGCATTAAAGAAATATTCTAGGCTATGCGCGCACGATAAATAAACATCAAAGGGGATGAAAACACTCGTTACTTTCACCGGAAGGATTCTCCCAGGCGCAGCAAAAACAACTTTTCGGTCCTCACCCACCCTGATGGGGGAACGGTTTCTAACATTGAAGGTATCCACGATATTATTTCATGTTATTTCCAAAAACTCTACACTACAAGAGATTCCATCTTGCTGTCGGAGGTTGAGTCCTGCATCAAACATGTGATTACCGAAGAGATGAACTGCCAGCTCACAAAAGATTTCACGGACGATGAGATCCTTCAGGCTCTCAAAAAAATCCACTCCACAAAATCCCATGGTCCTGATGGCTTCCATGCTCTCTTTTTCAAGCAATACTGGCACATTATCGGCCCCGACATATGCGTACTTCTAAAAGGCATTTGGGATGGGGAAATTAACCTCTTCTCTATTAATGAGACAATTATTACCCTCATACCAAAGATCAAGAAACCCCTTGAGGCCTCAGATTTCAGGCCTATCAGTCTCTGTAATGTCTCCTGCAATATTTTCTCAAAGGTCCTGGTTAATCGTCTGCGCATGTGGCTACCTGCTATTGTCTCTGAAAATCAAAGTGCTTTTGTAGCAAAGAGGCTTATCACAGATAATGCCATCGTGGCCCATGAAGTGTTTCATTCTATGAAAACGTGATCCATTGCAAAAAGAGGTATCATGGCCTAGAAACTGGATATGACTAAGGCCTATGATCGAGTGGAATGGCACTTCCTTCAGGACGTCATGACAAAAATGGATTTCTTCCCCAAATGGAAATATATGATCATGAAATGTGTCTTGTCCATCTATTTTCAGATTAACATTAATGGTGGACTCACCCAAGGCTTCTAACCCACCCGTGGCCTCCACGAGGGAGATCCCATATCCCCCTTTCTCTTCATCTTGGTGGCAGACGTTTTCTCAAACCTCATTTCCTCAACTACTGTCTCAAAAGGGATACATGGGGCAAAGATTTTTTAGGCCATCCCACCTATCTCGAACCTTTTCTTTGTCGATGACTACCTTATTTTCTCCAGAGCTACTCATAATGAATGCATCTCTATCTTCCAAGTGATTCGGCTTTGTGAGAGGGCTTCTGGACAAGCGATCAATCCATCCAAGTCGGAAATATCTTTCAGTTCTGGCATCCCACCGACCAAGAGAGTGGAGATTTTTCTTTCTACAGGTATTCAAATGGTTTAAAAACACAATAAATACCTTGGGCTTCCCACTATTGTTGGTCTCTCAAAAAAAAGAAATATTCTCATCCACGGTGGATAGAATCGAGAAAAAAATACAAGGCTGGACTCCGAAAAGAATCTCGAAAGCGGGTAAGGAAACACTCATCAAATCCACACTACAGTCCATCCCTAGCTATATTATGTCCATTTTCAAGATTCCTGGCATGCTTGTTGACCATATACACTCCCGCATCGCTAACTTCTGGTGGGGTCATAATAACGGCAGGAAAAAATTCACTGGATTGCTTGGAAGTCACTTTGTACCCCTAAAATAGGCGGCGAAATGGGTTTTCGAGACCTTCGACTCTTTAATGATGATATTTTGGATAAACAAGGCTGGCGCCTCATGATTCATCCATCTTCTCTTTGTGCGCGGATTCTTCGTGCAAAATACTTTCCCCGCTCGGATTTCCTGAACTCCTCTCTTGGTCCCCTCCCCAGCTTTCTTTGGAGAAGCCTTTGGGGATCACGAAATTTACTTTTTAAAAGGCTGGGCTGGAGGGTTGGAGATGGTACGAAAATTAATATTTGGACCGACCCCTGGATTATTGATAAAGATGGCTTGCAATCTACCTCTCCCGTCGTACCTGGCTATGAGAACACCACAGTTTGCTACTTGTTCGATGACCATGGTTCTTGGTGGTGTTCAGATAAAATCAACTCATGGTTTAACAAAAGGGATAGAAGGATCATACTTAGCATCCCCTATGTGAGAGAGGCAGGGCCGGACTATCCCTTTTGGAGCAATGATGTCTCTGGATATTATACAGTGAAATCAGGGTACAGGATTACCCTCGATACTCAAAGAGAGGAAAGGGGAGGGCTCTGGAAAACCCTTTGGCATCTTAAGGTCCCCCTGAAAATCCGTTTTTTCTAGTGGCAGGTTTGCACTGGTATTCTTCCTACCATGGACTTCCTCTCCCTTCGACATGTCACGAATGACAAGCAATTCCCCATCTACTTGGGTATAATCGAATCTCCACTGCATGTGATCACCCAGTGCCCGGGGGTGGATGATATATGGACCTTTTGGGGCTCTAATTTAGAGCTTATGCTGGATACGACGCCAGACCATCCAACACTACTGATGTTGTGGTTGTCTTCTTTCACTGCGGACAAAGTTTCTTCAATATGCATCGTGGTATAGATTTTCTGGGTGTGACGCAATGACTTCATCTTTAATCACATTGCAAATCCCCCTAGGTTCTAGATTGATCAGGCGTCATCCTGGATTGAGGGGTGGAAGCGGGACTCTGACTGTCATGGGATCTCTGGCACTCACACAGCTGAATCAAGATGTACCCCCTAGAAGGGATCCTTAAGATTAACGTTGACGCAACTCTCTCCATGGATGGAATTTTCAGAATTGGACTTGTGTCATGGGATTTTCATGGTCAGATCATTGCGGCCAAACATGAATCATACCATGCCCTCTGGGAGCCCTCTGTTGCTGAAGCCTTCGTTGTCCTTGCTGAGCTGAAGTTTGCAAAAGATCGAGGATGGGAAGATATTCACATTGAATCTGATTGTCTCACCATCATCAACTCTATTGGGCTCAATGACGACGACTTTTGTTCTTTTGGCCCCGTTATCAGGAACATCCAGTCTTTTAGTCAAAGCTTCACAACCTGCTCCTTCTCTTTCATTAAAAGGGACAGAAATGAAGTAGCACATCGCCTAGATTCATTCAGAACATCTGGCGTGAATCATCTCTGGCTTGACCACTTTTCTTACTGGTTTCATGACTGTGTAACTACCGACCTTCGTGATTAATATATCATCTTCATTTGTCAAAAAAATTACTTTTTAAAACAAATACTATATTATTGGTTGATATAATATTCCTAAAAATATAAGGTTAGTCCAAAGAGCTTAAATAATATTATATATTTCATTAATTAACTAGTTGAGGTTATCTTGGAAGTTTAGAGTAATTTTATTAACTATATAGTGTAAGAATACAAGAAGACACAGTAAAAGTTAAGCTATTTAACTAAGAGTAAAAAATAAAAGATAAGGTTAAAATGGTAACTTAAACTCTTCTAAAACCTATTGGTTGAGGGTATTTCGACCCATAACCACCTAAGGAAAGAACTAAATTCATTTGGAGCAATTATAAACCGAATATCATTGTATAATAAATTAATATTTTAATCTTTTCCTAAAGTGACCCTCACCCCTCTTATAAAAGAGCACTTCCCCTTATCTCAAAAATCACACCTCCAAAGCCATTTGGATTGGACAAACCCTACCCAAATATCCTCCCAACTTCCCTCAAATAAATCTAGAGTACTTAATTTGATCATAAATCCAACCTAAGGATCCCTTTTGATCAAATCAAAAGGAAACACCCAAAGAAGAGGTAATAATTTCACCACCCTCTTTCAATTTATTTTCTTCTTCCAGTTCCTCTTTTTTTATTGTTTCCATACTAAAATAATAACTCCAGTACCTCCTAAATACTATGATTTTATTATAAACATGGTAAAACCATATTCATTATTCTATCCATCTTATAAATGACAAAGTCACCATATGTGCGTACATACGGCTTACCGTCTCCACGTTGTGGTGTAGTTTGTTATTCAAACACTTCATTATTTGAATGGGTATAATAATGAGTATAACTGATGTAATAATAAATATAAAATTTTAATTATTCTTTATATATGATTTACCATCCAATTACATATGACTTCACCATCAATATAATGATATTGTTACTCGTGCGTATGTACGGATTACCGTCTCCACGACGCGATGAGATCCATTCCCACGTTCACCATTCAACAATGATTATAAAAATATGTATTATAAATAAGTATGTAATATATGAAATAATAATGCTTCTGGATATATATATATATATATGTATGTATATGTATTTACTTACATATATCTTATTCACTTACTTCCGTTCAATACGATACGAAAACGGAAACAACATTTATGCGTACGTACGACCTACCGTCTCTATAAACGGTGTCTTCCATTTCATATATCTATCTATTAAAAATATTTATATCCTAAATATATAAGATATTTAAATCAAGTTTTATATTCTGTAAGTATTTAAATCATGATATAAATTATATGATCAAGAATAACAAGTTAAAACACATACGATAAAGAAAGCGATTATTACCCAAAATGTTAATTTAACATGGAAATCATTATTAAATGGGTAGTATAAAGACATAAATGAATCATTTATGGTATAATAAATATGAATATGGTTCTAGTATAATTTAATAACACACTATGCTCATTATACAAGCAGTTAAACATACCCTCGACAAAAGGAAAGTGCAAGGTAAGGGTTAATTTCAAAATCTATTTATTATCCGAGGTTCGTTTTACATAAGTATCAACTGAGAAATATTTATTATCCATGTCCATGTTTCATAAAAGTGTTTTCAAAGATATTATTTTTATGAAACTATTTTACTAAAACATCAATTTAAATGTTTTAAAGATTTATTCTTTTAAACCTTTCTCATTAATGTCCATGTTTTCAAAATGGTTTTAAGGATTTATTTATATAGACATGAATGTTTTAAAATTAAAATTAATTTTAAGAGTTTCAAAGTGGTATATGACACTTTGATTAAAAAATATCTTTTAGATTACTTAATTTATAAATTATGTGACTTTTAAATGATTTCATGAAAAAGGGATATTTCTCTCAAAGATTTTTACTGATCATTTTCAACTATGTCAACATCCTTTATGGGATTTTATTCTTGATCGGGGTTGATTTATTATACAAATATTACATTTTTTATTGAAGTTTTTGTAATATGTTTGACTGTGGATGTGTTATTTTTATACCATTCATGGTTTATGGATAATGTATTGACATTTAGTATGCTAGTTTTAATACAAATGTTTATGTTATGTTTAAACCTTTTCATATGAGGAATGAATTAGACTTAGTAAGTGATGAGTGGAGCCCATTATATCTTCTTGATGCATCAATAGGTCTCATTATACAAACTAGTTTCTTGGCACAAGGCCTTGACAAAATTTTATTTGTATTATTGGTACAAGGCCTTGACTATGTGGTTATGAAGTCTGGAATTGTGCATTCCATCATTATGAAATTGTCTATTGATATTACATGTGATTATTTGACTAGTAGAATATACATATGAATAAGTAAATGGAATTATTTGATTTACATTGGCCATATTATGCAGAAGTTTATGTTTAAAAGGCTTATGTTTTATTTTATACATTTCCTTAAATGTTTATGATTATTTATGAAAGTTTCTGCTATATTGTTATCCTTAATGAGCATCTGAGCTCACCCCTTTCTTATGTTTTATTTTCCCAGGATTCCAAGAAGTGTATTATGATTGATAAACAGGGTTAAGCTAGGGGATTAACGGCATTTTCAAATTATCATTTATGTTGTTTTTTATTTTCTAATGTGTAATGTAACGTTCGTGTATATAATCTATTTTCCAAGATTGCTAAATTGATCGGTATTTCGGGACTTGATTCCTTGTAATCATGACAATTTATTAAAAAAATGCACAAACTCTAGAAAACTGGGGTCGGGGCGTTACAGTTGGTATCTGTGGAAGTTTAGCAATAACCTTACAAACTATATTTAGAAAAACTCTAATTATAGAACATTACCCTAATATAGACTTTTAGGATTAGAATAGAATAACATACTATAATTTTGGTAATGTAGAGATTTTATGAATTTTCCAAGAAATACATCCTTGTCTGGATACGAGCTGGTAGAGGCGGCTCTGGCACAAATGTACCTAAGAGTGAAAAATCTGACAAGGAGTTTCAGACTTAACCCGGGGTATCCTGGTACATGACAATGGGCTTTGCTGCACTCTTGGTTATGACACTCACAGGGGATATGCTTAGGATAATTCACATTTTCTTTACAAGCCATTATGAAGGATTTAGGAGTAAATACTTCCTCAAAGAAAACATTTTTTTATGATTATAGATTATATGAATAATTTTTTCAATTTACATTTCGTATTTTACAAGTTTGGAATTATGTATTGTGATTCATAAAACTAACCTAGTGTATGCATTATTTAGAAATGGTGCCCAGTAGATGCAATGAGAACTCCAACAATAAGCATTATCCAAATATTAAGAAGGATCATATCTTTTGTGGTATTAATCCAACATTTAGAAAGGAAATAGTCTCCCACGTATTATCATCATATGAAGAAATAGTATCATGTGTTAATAAGATAAGTAAAGAATTTTATATGTCATATGGATTTCAAGGGAAGCCATAGAAGAAAAGGATGTTATAGAGAAAGATGGATAAAGGGAATAAAGGAAATAATGATTTTCTCATATGTTACAACAGTGGAAAGAATCACCTTGGTAAATTCTTGAAGGGAATAAGATTTTTTTATAAGTGTGGTGAAAAAGGACACCAAGTACGTGATTTCAAGGGTGATAAAAAGGTTTCAAATGTGCAATGCTTCATCTTCAAGGAGTTGGGACACTACAAAAATCAATTTCCAAATCATCAAAGTATACCAAAAATGATGCTGTTAGATAATAATCAAGTTATGATATTACCACAGATGAAGAGTAATGACTAGTGTTCTTATGTAGATATTAAATAATTATGTCATTTGAGTATTGTATCAATGATATACTGGTTATAATAATTATATAGTATATAATAATTGTACTGCAGTACTATTTCATTAAGAACTTGAGATTGCGTGGAACCCAGAAAAGTGACTCAATAGCAGGTTAATTTTTTTTTGGAAAATATATGGTTGAGAGAAAGATAAACCATAATATGTGCAACTCTCTGACCCCAATTACCTAGAGTCGGTGCATTATTACATAACATTGTCATGATATAAGTAATTGTGTCCCAAAAGACCGATTAGTTTAGTATCCTTAGAAGTACTAGATACATTCATAAGTTTTACATTACATCATGAAATAAAAACATCAACAAAATTTTATCCCCTTTTGAACAAACTTATATCCTTATTCTATCCCTACAGGTCAACCATAAAATACTTCTTCACAACCCATGAAAAATAAAACATAGAAATGTGTGAGTTCAGATGCCCAGTAAGGATAAAAATATAGCAGAAAAATTCATAAATAAGCATAAACATTTAAGGAAATGTATTAGTCTAAAACAAAAGCCTTTTAAACTTAAACTTCAGCCTAATATGGAAAAGATAAAATCAAATAATTCCATTTACTTATTCACATGAATATTCTACTAGTTGAATAATCACATGAAATATCAATATCCACTTTCATAATGATGGAATGCATAATGCCAGACTTCATAACCACATAGTCAAGGCCTTGAGCCAAGACTAAAAATAATATTTTGTCAAGGCCTTGTGCCAAGATACTATTTTGTCTCATGAGACCTGCCGATGCATCGAGGAGCTATAGCGGGCTCCACCCATCACTTACTAAGTCTAATGCATTCCTCATATGAAAAGGTTTAAACATAACATAAACATTCGTATTAAAACTAGCATACTAAATGTCAATACATTATCCATAAAACATGAATGGTGTAAAAATAACACATCCACATTCAAACATATCAAAAAACCTTCAATACAATATGGAATTTTTGTATCATAATAAATCAACTTCAAAGAATCTTAAAATCCATCAAAGGATGTTGACATAGATGAAATCAAAACTTTTTTTAGAGAAATGTGTCTTTATATTTTGAAATCATTTAAAAGTCATATAATTATAAAATAAAACATTTATTTTTAAAATATTCTTATAATCTTTTAAGGGAAGCTTTGATGATGCTATAACGGTGGAAAATAGTCGCACCCACCGTATAAGTTAAAAAAATTACTCTAACCTGAATTTTGTCGAAAAGTTCATAAAGTACCTTGTTTGGAAAATGATGGAAAGATTCCTTTAAAAAATATATAAGGTCAAATAAGGGTATAAATTACTTTAAACCATTGTATATTATATATTAAAAATGTTTTTAAATACATTTTAAAGAAACAATGATGTAGATGATAAAGAGGTCCTAGTAGATACTTATGTAAAAACAACCTCGGATAATAAAACGTTTGTAGAATTAACCCTTACCTTGTACTTTTCCTAGGTAGAGGGTAGGTTAAAATCATGTATAATGGTAATATAATTGTTATTAAATTATAAAATAACCATAGACATTAATATGATATCATATATGATCTTATAATATTGTTTTGTTAATGATATTTTAGTAGTATCATCGTTTTGGGTGTTAACTGATTCATTTTCCTTTATATGATTTGTAATGTAAGTAATGTTTTTTATGGATAGGATGTATCTTATTCATATTCATAATTATATTAAGTATTTAAACATTATTTTTAATCATCAAATGAAAATTACTCTTGAATGGATACGATGGGGAATGAATCTCATCGCGTTCGTGGAGACAGTAATCCGTACGTACGCACGAGTGACAATATCATTATTTTGATATTAAAATCATATATAATTGGATTTTATATCATATATACAGAATAATTATGTTATATTTATTATTTACATCATTTATACTCATTATTATACCCATCAAAATGATGAAGTGTTTGAATAACAAACTACACCACGACGTGGAAACGATAATCCGTACGTACGCACGTATGGTGACTTTATCGTTTATAGGATATATAGAATAATGAATATGGTTGTACCATTTTTATAATAACATAATAGTATATAGAAGATACTGGATTTATTATTTTATAATGGAAACAAAAAAATAAAGATGAAGTGGAAGAAAAAAAGAACTTGAAAGAGGTGATGAAATATTTACCTCTTCTTCGGGTTCTTCCTTTTGATTTGATCAAAAGGGCTCCTTAGGTTGGCTTTATGAATAAAGTAAAGAATCTATGATGAAGGGAGGATAGTTAAGAGGATATTTGGGCATTGGTTGGACAAGAAAAATGGCTTTGAATGTGTGAATTTGAGAGAATGGGAAGTGACCTTTTATAAGAGAGGTGAAGGTCACTTTAGGGAAATATTGAAATATTATTTTATAATAAAATAAATTTTTGTTTCTAATGGATCTAAAATGACTTATTTAGAGTCTAAAGTGTGTATGGGTCGAAAAATACTCAACCAGTAGGTTATAGATAGGTTTGGGTCACTATAATAACCTTATCTTTTAGATTTAACTCTTAGTTAAATAGTTTGACATTTACCATGTCTCCTTGTATTTTTATATTATATGGTTAATAAACTTACTATAAACATATAAGATAACCTTAAGTGGTTCTTTAATGAAATATATAATATTTTTTAATTACTTTGGATGAACCTTATATTTTTAGGAATAGAATGTCAATTAATAATATAATATTTGTTTTAAAAATTCTTTTATGTCAATTTTGACACTATTTGGTATTTTGTTTTTGTTAAATTTATAACAGCATTATTAATTAGAAAAAAAATTCATTTAACCAATCCTAACGTGTCATATTAACCTAGAAAATTAGTGTAATTCATTAAAAGTCTCAAATTAGATTTATTTGGATATTTATAATATCAATTATTTTAATCTTTCATTAATATGGTAATTACTGCATCATCATTATGTCATAAATAAATTTAAATATTTAATGTATAAAATTTGTAAATAAAATACCATTATATAGGAAATATTTTTAGCTTTATAATTAATATTTATAGTCTAATTTATCTTATGTATAACCCTATATTAAAAATATTTTAGTTATTAAACGTTGATTTTAACTCTTTTAACTCTTCTTTAAATAAAATAATAATAAATGTTCTAATCTAATCCAAGTGTACCAAAGGGGATCATATTTTATTATTAAGATTTTTTTTGAATTATACTTATCCAATAGAATTAGTACATGTGTTAGGGTAATTATGATATCATTTTTACCCTTAATTACCTTATTTACTTTTAACCGTGGCAAATAAGTCAAAAGTTACTATTCACCAAAAAATTATTTTCATCTTATTGAACCACATTTTACTTACTGATATTAACCGTTTCTCTTGAATTTTTGAAATTTAACTCACAGAAGTGGTAAAATTAAGTTTTATACAAATTTGTAAATGCTCTAAAGAGGTGGGTAAAAGACGGTAAAATGTTCGATAAAATTTTATATATCTAAACTTATTATAAAATGACTCCAATGAATTAAGTTGACCATATATAGGTATTATGTATCTATTTTGACATAAATTAAATTAAATTAAATTAACTAATTATTTAAATAAAAAGTCGGTTTTAACCAATAACGCAATGTTTTTACACTATTCATCAAAAATTGAAAGTTTTCAGAAAAATACCAAAAATTTACCCTAAGCTAATTTCAATATTCTGAATCCAAAAATGAAGTCCATTTTGAAGGATAAAATTTATAAAATTTCAAAAAATGGGTATTACTATTCATAACGACTAGTTTGATTGGTCGCGGTGTGTTTGAATCTCAAAGTTGTGTACAATGAAAGCTATTGCATTATTCAAATGGAAACATACTATGGAAGCTTGGGATGTTACATTATCCCCTCCTTCAAATATTTTCATCCTCAAAATTTCTAGAATATTAATGCATAAAACGAATCAGGTGGTTCTTCGTCATATGTTCCTCGGGTTCCCACATTGCCTCTTCCATCTTATGGTTTCTCCATAGAACTTTTACCAGACGAGTCATCCAGTTTCTCAATACTTGTTCTCTTGTATCAAGAATCTTGAAATGCTCTTCGCAATAAGATAGATTGGGTTCCAGTTCTAATTTCTCATAGGTGAGTATATGCTTTTGGTCAGGCGTTTATTTTCTCAACAATGATACATGGAAAACATCATGAACTTTGGAGAGACTTGGCGGCATTGCCAAACGGTAAGCTACAGTCCCAATTCGTTCTAGAATTTCGAAAGGTTCGATATACCTATGACTCAATTTACCCTTCTTACTGAATCGTATAATTCCCTTCCATGGATATACCTTCAAGAAAACATGATCTTTTACCTGAAATTATAAATCCTTCCTTCAGTTATCAGCATAGATCTTCTGCCTACTTTAAGCTGCTTTGATGTGGGTTTGGATTACCTGCACCTTTTCCATCATTTCCTCAACAAGTTCTGGGCCTACAAGTTTTCTTTCACCAAAATCATCCGAACAGGTTGGTGTGCGACATCTCTTTCTGTATAACGCTTCATATGGTACCATATTAATATTTGAATGGAATCTATTGTTATAGGAAAATTCTACTAGAGGTAAATATTGATCCCAAATACCTTGAAAGTCAAGTGAGAAAGATCTCAACATGTATTCTAAGGTTTTAATAGTCCGTTTTGATTGTCCATCAGTTTGAGGGTGGTAGGAAGTGCTCAAATGAAGCTCAGTATCCAGTGCTTTCAGAAGGATTTTGCAGAATCTTAATGTAAAATGGGGATCACGATCAGAAACAATTGATAGGGGTACTCCATTAATTCTTACAACTTCATTAATATAAAGTCTTACTAAAATTTCAAGTGGTAAATCTTCTGTTATAGCAAGAAAATGCGCTGACTTGGTAAGACGATCAACAATGACCCATATTGCATAATTCCTTCTAAAAGTATTTGGTAGTCCCATGACAAAGTCCATCGTAATATTATCCCATTTCCACTCAGGTATGGGAGGAGGATGCATGAATCCTCCAGGATGTTGCCTTCCAACTTTCACTTGTTGACAAACCATACATCTTGACACAAAATCATTAATCTCCCTCTTCATTTTGTCCCACCAAAAATGTTCCTTAAAATCTCTATACATCTTGGTGCTCCCAGGGTGTATAGAGAAATTGGAGCTATGAGGATCATCTAACAATTAACATTTTAGATCAAGTATGTTAGGAACACAAAGTCTCTTCACAAATTTCAAAATTCCATCTTCATATACGAAGTCGATCAATCTCCCATTGTTCACAGATTTAATCTTCTTTTGAAATTCCTCATCATCAGTCTAAGAACTTTTTATCCTTTCTAGTAAAGATGGTTTGGCAACCATTTGAAAAAGTATTGATGTTTCACCTTCCATGATTATTCCCAATTCAATTTTCACTAGATCCATGAAAATATGTTCCCTTTCAACTCTCATCTTGTTCAAAACTCCATGATCCTTTCTGCTTAAAACATCTGCCACCTAATTTGCCTTCCCCGGGTGGTAGTGTATTGTGAAATCATAATCCTTGAGTAGTTCAAGCCATCTCCTTTGCCTCATTTTGAGTTCTTTCTGTGAGAAAATATAATTCAAACTCTTTTGATCGGTATATATATCACATTTTTCACCATAAAGATAATGTCTCCATATCTTCAAAGAAAAGATTACAGCTGCTAACTCAAGATCATGAGTAGGATAGTTTTGCACATGAATTTTTAGCTTTTGTGATGCATAGGAAATAACACTATCATTATCCATGAGGACACAACCAAGTCCTTTATTTGATGCATCACTATAAATAACAAACCCATCATTCCCCGATGGTAGATCGGGATAGGAGAATTGACTAATCTTCTCTTAAATTCTTCAAAACATTCTTCAAACTCTTTTTTTCAAACAAATTTAACCACTTTACGTGTGAGCTTGGTTAATGGGTTAGCCAATCAGGCACAATTCTGGACGAAATGATGATAATAACCTGCTGAACCAATAAAACTGCGTACCTCAGTTATAATTGTCAGTGCTGGCCATTCTTAGATTGCTCTTGTCTTATAAGGATCAATGGATATTCCATCCTTAAAGACAATATATCCAAGAAAAGAAATCTCCTGAATCTAGAATTCACACTTTCTAAACTTCCCGTATAATTCATTTCTTCTGAGGGTTTTCAGAATGGTGTGCAACTGATTTTAATGATATTAATAGCTTTTGGAGTATACCAGGATATCATCAATAAATACCACTACAAATTCATCAATATATTCCTTGAAAACTTTGTTCATTAGATCCATGAAAACAAAGGGTTCATTAGTCATCCCAAAAGGCATTACTATAAACTCGTAATGCCCGTACCTAGTTCGAAATGTTGTTTTTGGAATGTCTTCATTCTTCACACACAATTGATGATATCCAGATCGTAGGTCAATCTTTGAAAAATATTGAGCTCCATGAAGTTGGTCTAATAAATCATCAATGTGAGGTAGGGGATACTTGTTCTTTATTGTTATAGCATTGATCTCCCTGTAGTCAATGCACAACCTCATAGATCTGTCTTTATTTTTAACAAAAAGTACAGGGGATCACCATGGAAAAACACTAGGGTGAATAAATATCTTATTAATCAATTCGTCTAGTTGTTTCTTTAGTTCCACTAATTCAACAGTGTCAATTCTATAAGGGGTCCTTGATATGGGCCGTGAACCAGGAATTAAATCAATGGAAAACTCAATTTCTCGTTCTGAAGGATGTCCAAGTAAATCTTCTGGAAACACATCAACATATTCTTTCACAATAGGTACATCCTCTATTTGAACATTCCTTTCCTCACCCACGGTTATTTCATTCTCTTTCTCCCCAATAATTTAATTTAGTTAAGCTACTGGGGGTGGATCTAGATAAGAATCAGATGGTGACATTTTTGCTCTATAGATAAGGTACTTCTTATCATCATCAAAAATTGTAACCTCTTTCTTCTTATAATAAGTTTTCACATCATGGTCTAAAATCCAATCCATACCGAGGATTATTTCAAATTCAATCATGGCTATGACGATGAGATCAACAGATAAATAACGTTCATATGCCTTAATGGGAACCGATTCAAAAAACTTTGTTACAATGATACTTCCCTTAAGAGTTTTGACTGAAAACTCCCTTGTTAAATAAAATTAGAAATATCTAATTTTCTTAGCAAACTGGGAAGATAGGAAACAATGCGATGATTCAGAATCAAATAAAACATTTTCTAAACTTGAGGAAACCATTAAATTACCTGCTACCACATCTTTCAAAGCTTCAACCTCAACAGTAGTGATGTCATAAGCTTGGCCTTAATCCCTTGTCCTTTTCTAAGGTAATTTTCCTTGGCACTTAGGACATTCATTTTCATAATTCTCCCTTTCTCTACAATTGTAGCATTCAGCATTGATAACCTCTTTCTACCCCTTTCAATCACGAGCTTGGTGGCCTTTTTCACCACACTTGTAACAAACTCCCTTTCTTTTCAGGAAAGTACCAGGGTGTTTCTTCCCACATTTACTATAGGATGGATATTCAACTTTTCCCTTATTCCCCTTATTTCCATTTCCAGAGTGTTCATCATATCTTTTCTTCTCATGCTTTTCTTTAAAGTCATAAGACTTAGAGAATTTATTTTCTATATTGATAGCACATGAGACAATATCTTCGTATGAAAAGAAGGATTGTGAGACTAATTCTCAACAGAGAAATGGTTTTAAACCATCAAATAAATGATCAATCTTACTTCTTGGGTTACCTATATAATCTTTAGCATGCCTTGCTAACCTTGTAAAGTTAGCCTCATACTTTGCGACATTATCATCCTCTTTTTGCCTCAGACTCAGAAATTGTCTTTCTATATCCACTCGATGGTCATGAGGAAAATATTTTTCTAAGAAGATCTCTTTAAACTCCCTCAATTCCATATTTTATACTTAATCATATTTCTTTGTGTTTTGAATCAATAACCACCATTGATTTTCATCTCCCGTGAGGTGATAAACTGCCATGACAGCTTTTTCCTTTTCGCTACTCCCCAAAGCGTGAAATATTTTCTCTAAGGAATTTATCCATTGCTCAGATACTAATGGATTTTTACTCCCATTGAATGTTGGTGTTTTTTTCTCATGAAGTGGTCTAACATTGATCCTCCACATTGTGGATCAGGTTTCTCCATACAGGTAATATTATTATTCATAACCTGAGTGTATTGTGATAAGCTGATCAACACTAGTTGCTTCACTAGATCCACTATAATTATCTTGAGTAGGAGGGAAATCCCTACATGGATTACGTGCATTAATATGGTTTCCATTCCTTCCACTAGGTTCCATTTCTAAACAATGGAATACACTAGATTAGTTTATGAATCGCAATACATAATTCCAAACTTGTGAAAGAGTTAACATAAATTGAACAGTTTATAGATATAATCCATAATCATAAAAATGTATTATTTGAGGAAGTATATACTCATAAACCCTTCATAATGTTTTTTAAAGAAAATGATAATTATCCTAATCATATCCCATGGGAGTGTTGTAACCAAGAGTGCAGCAAGGCCCGTTGTCATGCACCAGTTCTCGTTCGAGTCAAGCTCAAAGCGGTGTTTTCAGGTTTTACCCCTAGGTACATCTGTGATCGAGCTGCCTCTACCTGCTCTTATACAGACATAGATTTATTTCTTGGAAAACTCATAAATCTCTATAGTACCAAAATTCTAGGAAGTTATTCTATACTAATCCTCAAAGTCTATCTTAGGGAAATGTTCTCTAATCAGAGTTTTTCTAAATCTAGAATCCAAGGTTTTTACTAAACTTCCTCTAATACAAACTGTAACGCCCTGACCCCAGTTACCTAGCATCGGTGCATTATTACATAACATTGGAATGATATAAGTAATCATGTCCCGAAATACCGATCAGTTTAGTAGCCTTGGAAGTACTAGATACATTTATAAGTTTTACATTACATCATGAAATAAAAACATAAACAAAATTTTGTCCCCTTTTTAACACACTTATATCCTTATCCAATCCCTATAGGTCAACCATATAATACTTCTTCACATCATGGGAAAAATAAAACATAGAAAGGGGTGAGCTCAGATGCTCATTAAGGATAATAATATAGTGAAAACTTTCATAAATAATCATAAACATTTAAGGAAATGTATTAGACTAAAAAAAAGCCTTTTAAACATAAAATTCAACATAATATGGAAAATATAAAATCAAATAATTACATTTACTTATTCACATGAATATTCTACTAGTCGAATAATCACATGCAATATCAATAGCCACTTTCATAATGATGTAATGCATAATTCCAGACTTCATAACCACATAGTCATGGCCTTGTGCCAAGACTACAAATAAGATTTTTTCAAGGCATTGTGCCAAGACACTAGTTTGTATCATGAGACCTACCAATGCATCTAGGATCTATAGCGGGCTCCACCCGTCACTTACTAAGTCCAATGCATTCCTCATATGAAAAGGTTTAAACATAACATAAACATTAGTATTAAAACTAGCATACGAAATTTAAATACTTTATCCATAAACCATGAATGGTGTAAAAATAACACATCCATTGTCAAACGTATCACAAAACCTTTAATATAATATGTAAGTTTTGTATCATAATAAATCAACTTCAACGAATTTTAAAATCCATCAAAGGATGTTGACATAGATGAAATCAAAACCTTTTTTAGAGAAATATCTCTTTCTATTTTGAAATCATTTAAAAGTCATATAATTATAAAATAAAACATTTATTTTGAAAATATTATAATAAGTTTGTAAGGGAAGCTTTAACAATGTTATAATAGCAGAAAATATCTGCACCCGCCGTATAAGTTAAAAAACACTCTTACCTTAATTTTGTCGAAAAGATCATAAAGTATCTTGTTTGGAAAACGACAGAAAGATTCATTTCAAAAAAATATAAGGTCAAATAAGGATATAAATGAATTTAACCCATTATATATAAATATTAAAAAAATTTGAATTACATTTTAAATAAACATGGATGTTCATGATAAAGAGGTCCCAATAGATACTTACGTAAAAACAACCTCGGATAATAATGAGATTGTGGAATTAACCCTAACCTTGTACTTTTACTTGGTCGAGGGTAGGTTAACCTCCCGTATAATGGTGAAATAATTGTTATTAAATTATAAAAGAACCATACACATTAATATGATATCATATATGATCTTCTAATATTGCTTTGTTAATGATATTTCAATAGTATCATCGTTTCAGGTGTTAACTGATTCATTTTCCTTTATATGTTTTATTACGTAAGTAATGTTTGTTATGGATAGGATGTATCTTATTCATATTCAGAATGATATTAAGTCTTTAAAAATTATTTTTAATCATCAAATAAAATTTAGTCTTTAATGGATACGATGGGTAATGAATCTCATCACGTTCATGGAGACAGTAATCCGTACGTACGCACGAACGACGATATCATTCTTTTGATATTAAAATCATATATAATTGGATGGTATATCATATATACAGAATAATTATGTCATATTTATTATTTACATAATTTATACTCATTATTATACCCATCCAAATGATGAAGTGTTTGAATAACAAACTACATCATGACGTGGAGACGGTAATCTGTATGTACGCACATATGGTGACTTTGTCATTTATAGGATGGATAGAATAATTAATATGGTTGTAAAATTTTTATAATAACATAAAATTATATAGAAGATAATGGATTTATTATTTTAGAATGGAAACAACAAAGAAATAGGAAGTGGAAGAGGAAAAGAACTTGAAAGAGATGATGAAATATTTACCTCTTCTTCGAGTTCTTCCTTTTGATTTGATCAAAATGGCTCTTTAGGTTGGATTTCTAACTAAAGGAAGGCCTCTAGGATGGATGGAGTATAGTTGAGAGGATATTTGGGAAGTTTTTGGCAAAGACAAATGGATTTGAAGGTGTGAATTTGAGATAAGGGGAAGTTCCCTTTTATAAGAGAGGTGAGGGTCACTTTAGGAAAATCTTGAAATATTATTTTATAATAAAATCAATTTCAGTTTTTAATGGCTCCAAAATGATTTATTTCTAGGATAAGGTGGGTATGGGTTGAACACCACTCAACCAATAGGTTTTAGATAGGTTTGGGTCACTATATTAACATTATCTTTTATATTTAGCTCTTAGTTAAATAGTTTGACATTTACCATGTCTCTTTGTATTTTTATATTATATGGTTAATAAACTTACTATAAATTTCCAAGCGAACCTTAAGTGGTTCATTAATGACATATATAATATTATTTAATCCTTTTGGCTGAACCTTAGATTTTTAGGAATAGAATATCAATTAATAATATAATATTTGTTTTAAAAACACTTTTAGGTCAATTTTGACACTATTTGGAATTTTGTTTTTGTTAAATTCATAACCGCATTATTACTTCGAAAAAAATTCATTTAATCAACCCTAACATGTCATAGTAACCTATAAAATTAGTGAATTCATTAAAAGTCTCAAATTAGATTTATTTGGATATTTATAATATCAATTATTTTAATCTTTCATTAATAAGGTAATTACTGCATCATTATTGTGTCATAAATAAATTTAATTATTTAATGTCTAAAAATTATAAATAAAATACTATTATGTAAGAAATATTTTTAGATTTATAATTAATATTTACAGTCAAATTTATATTATGTATAACCATATATAAAAAATAGTTTAGTTATTTTTTAACTCTTTTAACTCTTCTTTAAATAAAATAATAATAAATGTCCTAATCTAATACAAGTGGGCCAAAGGGGGTCATATTTTATTCCCAAGGTTGTTTTTGGTCGAATTATACTTATCCAATAGAATTATGATATGTGTTAGGGTAATTATGATATCATTTTTACCCTTAATTACCCTATTTACTTTTAACCGTGGTAAATAAAAGTCAAAAGTTACTATTCACCAAAAAAATATTTCCATATTATTGAACCATATTTTACTTACTGATATTAATCGTGTCTTTCAGATTTTTGAAATTCAACTCACAGAAGCGGTAAAATTAAGTTTTATACAAATTTGTAAATGCTCCTAGGATGTGGGTAAAAGACGGTGAAAAGTTCGATAAAATTTTATATATCTAAACTTATTATAAAGTGACTCCAATGAATTACATTGAAAATATATAGGTATTATGAATCTATTTTGACCTAAAATAAATTAAATTAAAACAACAAATTATTTAAATAAAAAGTCAGTTTTAACCAATAACGCAGTGTTTTTCACTATTCATCAAAAATTGAAAGTTTTCGGAAAAATACCAAAAACTCACCTTAAGCTAATTTTGATATTATAAATCCAAAAATGAAGTCCATTTGGAAAGATAGAATTTATAAAATTTGAAAAAGTGGGTATTAATATTCATAATGACTAGTTTGATTGGTCGCGGTGTGTTATAATCTCGAAGTTGCGTACAATGCAAGCTATTGAATTATTCAAAGGGAAATGTACCGTGGAAGCTTGGAGTGTTACAATATGGTTCTAATACTGAGGTAGTTATTTTGTAATAATATATTATTGATTTGGATAAATTATATTGGATATTCATGACTAACTTGAAACTAATTAATGATTTGTATATTCCATCATTGTTGGAGTTTACAAAATTTTTGGATACAAGGAGTATATCCAATATTCTTTAAGGAATAAGGGAGAATGGATGTAATCGATAAGGTTTTATGGTAATTCAGGGTGTTACCGTGTTTTAAAAGAATACATGATGAAGGTATTCACATGTTATTACATGGAAAAAAAGATTTTCATTGTGTTTATCTTCCTTATAAATTTTGGACTGTGAGTTTGGACAGAAGTATTTTGGATAAGTCTAAAGGTTGGAATCGACTATGTTTGACATTGGATACTATTGTTAAGGTTAAATCATTTATTGATATTATTTTTGGATTTTCACAAAAAGGACAACCCAGAGGTCGGGTGACAACTCGTCGCATCCGACAAGGCCGCGAGACTTGAACCCGCAACTGAAGGGTGACAAGGGTGGATCACCTACCACTGGCGTACGTGATGTCCTGGTTTGTATAATGTAGTTTTTTTTAAATGGTCTGACAAATTAATTATAAATTCATTATTTTTGGAACCTTATACGATTAGGATAAATAGAATATTTTTGAATTCTATTATCTTTTAAAGTGAAACATGAGTTTGTGGTAGGAATTAGTTCAAGGATGAAACTCTATTTGTCAAATATTTTTTTCTCTTATTCTATAAATAAATTAATTCTAAAACCTTGAGGAAGATATCTTAAAACCAAAAATGTTTTATCCTAATGTTTTTTTGAATCGATGATATTTTAAATCATCACAGATTAATGGATTTGAGGCCCTATAAATATTTATGTTTTCCCTCTAATTATGTGTCTTTAATTTACACCAGTGTTCTCTTAATCGAGGTCATAATTTGGTGGTGAATCTTTCATTTCCCTTTCCCTCTTATTAAGACTAAATTTTATTAACCGAATTTACGATGTGGGTTTTTCACAAAGGTATTTTTCTAGTTTTAACCTTTTATTTCGAAGAAAAATTTCAAATTGTGAGGAACAATTTATTGAAGGAGGAGAGAATGTAACACCCCAATATTTCATAGTATGTTATTTCTTTAAAGTAATTCAATAACTTGCGCTACACGCAACACTGAGTTCGAGTGTAGCACGACTTACCAAACTAGTTGTTCAAAAGCAGTTATGAATAGTATTATCTACAATTTGAATTTTATATATTTCATATAAATTTTAACATCCATATTAAGTGCTTATTAGAAATAATATAAGAGAAAATTCATTTTTTCCAAATAAATGAATTATTTTTCTAAAAATTCAATTTTATCTCCTTTTAATGGAGAACCCTTTTTAAATTAAATATTTTACACTTTTATATATTAAATTTGACAAAATAAACTTCTTCTTTAAAATCGGGACATAAAAATTTCGTTTTGATAATTTTTTAGTGTTTTTCTGATAACTTTCATATTTGGATGAATAGTGAAAAATACTAAATTTTAATTGAAAACAACTTTTTTAATCAACATAATTTATAGTCTTAAATTATACATTTTAATGGTTTGGAAGTATAATTAAATTATATTTTTATAATTTAATACAATATAGGTCATTATAAGTAATTTCACATTTAAATTTTATATAAACACATGTCAATCGTTTAATAGTTTTTACTTTTTAAAAACCCACTTTTTGGTTTTGACAATAAGAATTAATTTTAAATTAATAAATTAAACTTCTATGTTTTGAATTTGGTAAAATAGAATTCATTTTTGAATTTAGAATATCAAAATTATCTTAGGATGAATTTTTGATATTTTTCTGAAAACATTCCATTTTTGATGAATATTGAAAAATATTGCGTTATTATTTAAAACCGACATTTTATTTAAATAATTATTTATTTTATTTAAATTTATTTTAAGTCAAAATAGATATATAATACCTATATATGTTCAATGTAATTCATTGGAGTCATTTTATAATAAAATTAGATGTATAAAATTTCATTGAACTTTTTACCATTTTTTACCCACTTTTTAGGAGCATTTGAAAATTTACATAAAATATAATTTTACCGCTTCTATGATTTGAATTTCAAAAATCCAAGAGAAATGGTTGAAATCAGTAAGTAAAATTTGATTCAATAAAATGAAAATATTTTTTGGTGAATAGTAACTTTCGACATTTATTTACCACAGTTAATAGTAAATAGGGTAATTAAAGGTAAAAATGATATTATAATTACCCTAACACATGTCCTAATTATATTGGATAAGTGTAATTCGACCAAAAACAAATTTTGGAATAAAATATGAATCTTTGTGTCCACATGGATTAGATTATAACATTTATTATTATTTTATTTAAAGAAGAGTTAAAAGTGTTAATATAGGGTTATACATAAGATAAATTTGACTATAAATATTAATTAGAAAGATAAAATGATTTTCGACATCATGGTATTTTATTTATAATTTTTAGACATTAAATTATTAAATTTATTTATGACACAATGATGATGCAATAATTACCTTATGAATGAAAAAATAAAATAAATGGTATTATAAATATTAAAATAAATATAATTTAAAAGTTTTGATTCCATACATGAATTTTATAGGTTAATAAGACATGTTAGGGTTGATTAGATAATTTTTTTTGAAGTGATAAGGTTGTTATGACTTTCACAAAAACAAAATACCAAATAGTGAAAAATTGATAAAAATTAATTTTTAAAAAAATACTATATTATTGGTTGATATAATATTTCTAAAAATAAAAGGTTTTGAAAAAGGGATTAAATAATATTATATATGTCATTAATGAACCACTTTAGGTTCTCTTAGAAGTTTAGAGTAAGTTTATTAACCATATAGTGTAAGAATACAAAAAGACACGGTAAAAGTTAAACTATTTAACTAAGAGTTAAATCTAAAAGATAAGGTTAAAATGGTAACCTAAACTTGTCTAAAACCTATTGGTTGAGATTATTTAGACCCATAACCAACTAATTATAGAAATAAATTCATTTGGAGACATTATAAACCGAATATGATTGTATAATAAATTAATATTTTAATCTTTTCCTAAAGTGACCCTCACCCCTCTTATAAAAGGGCACTTCCCCTTCCCTCAAAATCACACATCCAAAGCCATTTGGATTGGAAAACCCCTGCCCAAATATCCTCCAAAATTCCCTCACATAAACCTATATTCCTTACTTTGATCATAAAGCCAACCTAAGGATCCCTTTTGATCAAATCAAAAGGGAACACCCGAAGAAGAGGTAATAATTTCACCACCCTCTTTCAATTTATTTTCTTCTTCCAGTTCCTCTTTATTTGTTGTTTCCATACCAAAATAATAACTCCAGTACCTCCTACATACTGTGATGTTATTATAAATATGGTACAACCATATTCGTTATTCTATCCATCCTATAAATGAAAAAGTCACCATACGTGCGTACGTACTACTTACCGTCTCCACGTCGTGGGGTAGTTTGTTATTCAAACACTTCATTATTTGTATGGGTATAATAATGAGTATAATTTATTTAAATAATAAAATATAACATTTTAATTATTCTGTATATATGATATACCATCCGATTACATACGATTTCACCATCAATATAACAATATCGTCGCTCGTACATACGTATGGATTACCGTATCCACAGTGCGATGAGATTCATTCCCACGTTCACCATTAAAAGATGATTATAAAAATATATATTATTAATAATTATGTAATAAATGACATAATAATTCTACAATATATATATATATATATGTACTTACTTATATCTTATTCACTTACTTCTGTTCAATACGATATGAAAACGGAAACAGTGTTTATGCGTACGTACGGCCTACCGTCTCCATAAACGGTGCCTCCCATTTCATATATATATATATATTATAAATATTTATATTCTAAATATATATGATATATAAATCAAGGTTTATATTCTGGAAGTATTTAAATCATGATCTAAATGATATGATTAAGAATAAAAAGTTAAAACACGCACGATAAAGAAAGCGATTATTATTCAAAATGTTAATTTAACATGGAAATCATTATTAAATGGGTAGTATAAAGTCATAAATGAATCTTGTATGATATAATAAATATGAATATGGTTCTGGTATAATTTAATAACACACTATGGTCATTATACAGGATGTTAAACAAACCCTCGCCAAAGGAAAGTGCAAGGTAAGGGTTAATTTCACAATCTCTTTATTATTAGAGGTTGTTTTTACGTAATTATCTACTAAGAAATATTTATTATCCATGTCCATGTTTAATAAAATAGTTTTCATAGGGATTATTTTTCTGGGACTCTTTTACTAAAACATCATTTTAAATATTTTAAATATTTATTCTTCTAAACCTTTCTCATTAATGTCAATGTTTTCAAAATGGTTTTAAGGATTTATTTATATGGACATGAATGTTTTAAAATTAAAATTCCTTTTAATAGTTTCAAAGTGTTATGGTACATTTTGATTCAAAACTATATTTTAAATTAAATCCTTTATAAATTATGTGAATTTTAAATGATTTCATGAAAAAGGGATATTTCTCTCAAAGATTTTTACTGATCATTTTCAACTATGTCAACATCCTTTACGGGATATTATTCTTGATCAAGGTTAATTTATTATACAAATATTCTATATTGTATTAAAGTTTTTGTGATATGTTTTACTATGGATGTGTTATTTTTATACAATTCATAGTTTATGGATAAAGTATTGACATTTCGTATTCTAGTTTTAATACGAATTTTTATGTTATGTTTAAACCTTTTCATATGAGGAATGCATTGGACTTAGTAAGTGATGGGTGGAGCCTGTTATAGCTCCTTGATGCATCGGTAGGTCTCATAAGACAAAATAGTGTCTTGGAACAAAGCCTTGAAAAAAATTTATTTGTAGTCTTGGCACAAGGCCTTGACTTTGTTGTTATGAAGTTTGGCATTATGCATTCCATCATTATGAAATTGGCTATTGATATTGCATGTTCTTATTCGACTAGTAGAATATCCATGTGAATAACTAAATGACATTATTTTATATAAATTGTCCATATTATGCAGAATTTTATTTTTAAAAGGCTTATGTTTTAGTCTTATACATTACCTTAAATGTTTATGCTTATTTATAAAAGTTTCTGCTATATTGTTATCCTTACTAAGCATATGAGCTCACCCCTTTCTTATGTTTTATTTTCCCAGGATTCCAAGCAGTGTATTATGATTGATAAGTAGGGTTAAGCTAGGGGATTAATGGTGTTCTCAAAGGATCGTTTATGTTTTGTTTTATTTTCTAATGTGTAATGAAACGTTCATGCATGTAATCTATTTTCCAAGACTGCTAAATTGATCGGTCTTCAGGACTTGATTCCTTATAATCATGCCAATGTATTAAAATAATGCATTGGCTCTATGTAACTCGGGTTAGGGAATTACAAATGAATTATTATATTTAGATATATAATGTAAAAATTTCCTTTAAATCATTCATATTTAAATATTATTTTAATTAATTGAAAAGGATATACATTAAACCCTTTTAAAAAATAGCTTTCTAAAAAATATATCTTTTACCTCAAAATTATCTTATCATTACTTCTATAAAGTTAATAGTTAATAAAAATTTAATTAAAATTATTATAATACATTATTATTGTTGGATTTCCGGGGCCCGCAGTGGAAGCCGATGGGCAGGGTATTTTAAAAATTTCGTCGGTGGGACGACGGTACTTGTCGTTGCCGACGATCCGAGCCCCGAAGAGATCCGAGCATCTCGCGTAGATTATTAAGAGCACAAAAATAAAAAGAAAACATACCTGTTGCATATCTGAAGCCATTGTCGATCGCTACTTGTCGACGGTGATCGTTGCATGAAGTATCCATAGTAGGATCCCTCTAGATCGTCCACACGTGCCTCAAAAATCCACAGGAACGCCGATCGTCGAACTCTGGATGCTAGCGCGGCGATTCAACGATATCTTTGACGTCCCGACGATCACCGCATCGTCGATCTTGCGATGCGTGAGGAGAAACTTGATCCGAACTCTTGGATCGAGTGCTTCTCTCTCTAAGAAGAGGGAAGAGAGAGAGGCTCTCAACTCTCATTCCATGCAAATGAGTGAATAGTGAATTGCACATCCAAAGAGAGAGAGCCTCCTCTCTTATTTATAGAGATGTTGATAAATTCTAGGTAGGGTTCCCCGGCCCCCGTTAATATCAATGTTCTCTAAATAAATAATTTTGACGAACTTAATTGCACCAATATTATTTATTATTTTATCACATACTTGTAATATATATATATATATAATATATTACGTGATAAAACCAATCCATTTAACTCGACTCGTTGTCCCGCTAAATATTAAACGAACCTTGAATATTAAAATAATATTCTTTCGATTAATATTTTCTCGTATTTACTAAACTCATAAATTCATTAAATAAATTCAATCCCAAATATTCGTAACATGAATATTAATGAATTTATTTAATTATTTTGGTGATCGACAACTTGGACAACGTTCGGACCCCATGGCGGGGCCCACTATGTCCATATACCTATTCAACTGAATAGGTGCGGATTCTTGAATACGCTGTTGTGTGTGAACCTCTAGGCCCTTATCTTGATAGCAGTAAATAAAATTCACAGACCAAGAGCAGGGTCTAGAAACCCATCATGGCCCCCACAAGAGATAAGGATAGTCATAGCAACGACTACCATCCTACGAACACTAACTGTGTACTATAGTCTCTTTGTCATTTGATATCTCATAAAGAAGGATGCACTCTTGTGTCATCGCCCTGATCTTAATTTATTATTTGTTGATCTATTCGGATATATTTTCCTTTCTACTTCTTTGGCCAAAGACTTATGAAGTCGGCACCATCCTAATCAACCAGGCCTAATATATACAACTTCCTAAACTTGGAAGTGAAAATTTTTTTCTTGACTATTCAATCAACGCCATACCACTAACGACGCACCCGACACAAACTACCTCTCCATGACATCACTTCCATGGTTTTCGCCTTGCATCAAAGTACGTAATTAAATGATATACATTGGTAATGGTCTCAAGTCAGGAGACCAATACACATGTCCGTAGATAGGAACAACCAATGACACCCAAAACATGTGGTGTTCCTATTGGCAGGTCTGTCCTCATGATCTCACTACTACAGATCACCAAGTGTGAAATTCATGAGAAGAAGTCTCAATGCTTATGAGCCCCCAGCACCTAATAGTCAGACATCTACTATGTCCAGTCAGTAATATGTATCTAGACTATAGAACATATATTTAATATCAAT
The DNA here is from genome assembly GCA_963277665.1 of Viscum album. NCBI lineage: Eukaryota > Viridiplantae > Streptophyta > Magnoliopsida > Santalales > Viscaceae > Viscum > Viscum album. The sequence continues at coordinate 74,934,643 of OY728140.1, forward strand.
GTCATTGTATCTCAAGGTTCTGATTATATCTTGGGATCTGCTATAACCTCTTGACACGACAATTAACCTTTGGATATTACCATTATTATAGTGGACGTAGAAAAGTCTGCACTATAATGGTAAGATAACATCATGCATAGCTAACTGAACACATGATATAGTAATCAAAAGTACTACATAGTTGGGTCTAGGGCACCCACTATTTCAAGACTCCCACTAGCACTAGAGCCAACTTGCTGAATAAATTTATTCGCTACTCACATGATAAATATCATGCTTCTGCTGAGTAATGGCTTTAACTGCTGGGCCTGCCACATTTTCTCCGCGTGGTATATCTACTATATGTGACCTCATATGCTTGAGTAAAACTTCTCAATATAGGGTATCCTCAAGTATATTACTTTTGTCCATTGTCATAACTTGACAAGTTGGCTAGTAAGAATATCATAATTCTCATTATGATAATACTTTTCTCACTAGGTGAAAATCAAAGAATTGGGACACATCGTTGCGATTTATAACTCTTTCTTAACTGCCTTAGAAGCTGCAACGTACTCGGTATTTGTAGGTATGGATACCACAATCTTTTATGAGCTTGACTCGCTCATGTCCTTTGCCTAACTGAAATACTAGATCAAATTGATCTGAGGATTACTAGTTTGTGTCCCACCATAACTAGTATACCTTCCTCTCCATATTCTAGGTACATATCATTTATACTTGTTGAAGTACAGAATGATAGTTCTGACTGCATCACTTGCAGTGCTCCTGGAAATAATTGATATCTGCCTATAATAAATTATATCCTGGCAGTATCAATTATTGTACATATTATGGCATATGTGATTGATCCATCGCTAAAGCATATGGTATCAATTCACAACTTTAGTCTCTACACATGCACCGAACATGTTAACCTGGAGAGATTAAGCCATGTGAAAAAGGCAACAATTCTGAATCTGAATTGTTCCAACTTGTATTTATTCAATACAATGTCACTATATGTACAAGATTGACTAGGACCAATCAACCTTTGGATCTACCTCAGTGGATCCTGTTCCCTAGAACTTAGGTTGCTACTTGAAGTCAATCATTGGAGAATTGCTTTTAACCTGATCTTATTTAACTGTAAGATCAAAATATGTTTTCCATATGTTGCCAAACATATTTCACTTGGAAAAAATTGGCGCTCCCACTAAACTTTGGTAGACACAAGGAAAAGATTCAATTATAATGAATGCTCTAAGATCTTGTTGTTTACTTTAATCCATAATTGGATTTGAGTAACTATCAACCCTTATCAGCATCATTTGATGGCATCATCTCTTTCTGGTTGCGTCGTATAGACACCTTCCACAAAAGAGGATCTTGACATCCAATGAATAATAAAAGGATCTTAGAAGTTTGGCTATGACAAGTAAAATTCTAATAGATTTAGGCATATTGACTTGGTATAACCAATCAAGCCTTATTGGTACCATACTTGTACCATCCATGTATCATTTCATTTTAATATCCACCGCAATATTCAATTTATAAGCCCCTTTGCAATTTGATACATGGAATCTATTATTGAATTTTAGTTGATCTTGTCAATATTAGCTTGTTTCCATATACTGCTTACTTGTAGGATTTATTATTCTTAATGAATAATTTATCACCAGCCGTGGTGAATATAAAACCATCACCATGGTTCCATTCTTCCTACGCAGTATGCGTCTCTGGAACATGCCTATTCCACATGTACTTGTGGAACTTGTTCCCTATGCCAACCAATTGTGCATCTCAATCATTGACTAAGTCCAAGTCAATTCAGCTCCCACTATCTCTAATATATATGTGCACCCTTATATAGAAATATATTCAAATACTTGACTACATCTTTTCTATCTTAGGGATTTAGGTAATATCCTAAGAAACTGTTGGTATAATTACCTTAGATGCACAACGTGTTTAACTTTATGCATGTTTGTTTAAAACTCTTTACATCTAAACACGTCCTATGAAATAATGGTTTTACCATCATACTATGAATCGTATGATATCCATTTTTCATTTTAGTTGGCATTTTGGTTATGGGATTACAATGTTATTTACAAATCACATTTTTAAATATGATGGGAGTTTCTGCAAGTTGCAACATTGATACAAATTACATCATAGATTTGATGTATAACATATGCGTTTAAGAATTGCTCCACGCTACATGTTTGTTGATCAATGTTAATATGTGAGACTTTATCATCAGTCCTCATTATGAACGTCAATACGGTGATGTAGATAAGGTAACATGCGTTTATGAATTACTCCATGCTACATTATCATGATCGATGACTGCTTGGTCAAGATATTCTTCGGGCTGCCGATCCGAAGAAACTCATATCTTCTGACCAAACTTATACTTCATTGGTACATTCCTTAATGACTTAAATGAATCTTATGAAGTATCTTTACCTCTAGATTTATTTGGAACAGTTCACACTCTCGTGTTGAACTAACCTCGAAAGCTTTGTGGAGTACCTTTATTTCCAAAGGTTTCTTTGTCTAAACTAAAGATGTCAATTATACCATAGGTGTTTATCTGTGTCGAGCCTAAATACCATGCTGGGTATATAGTTGACGTCCGCTTTTAGTTTTACTTGACAAAGAATCACATTGCCACAACTGGATAGGTCTTACATTTTATATTCATCATGTATTGTCATTGATTCAAATAGTAGTGAACTATTTGTTGAGTATGTCACCTCAAACAAAATTCATTCCAAAACATGGAATAATGTCTCATCATGTTCAAATGGTCACATGAGATAAATGTTTTTTGTTATACTCCACAACTTGTTCAATTTGAATCAATCACTTGGCAATTAGAAGTTATGTGTTTCTCCCTACTGACTTAGGAATCACCCTTTCTCAGCTTCTTGGAGAAGACACTTTACTTATAGTAATGTTTCTCTAATTTCTTGGTTATTGTATTTCAACACATATATGTGAAAATCATATTGTATTTCAATACCCAAGAAGTATGAGAGAAAACAATAATTTTATTTGATGAATATAACCTGAACGAGAAGCGGGTACTTGCTTCTTGTATTTTAGTTTTCAAAATTCCATGAATTCATTTCATTATGTTATGCAAATAACCTCCTGTTAAATAACGAACCAATTTTCTTTGAAGGAAATGAAGAAGGTTCCTTTGGCGTAACTTTCCATAGGGATTTTCGCCTTTTCATTCAATGTATTCTCCATAAGAATAAAAGATAGTGTTATCTCCAATATTCTTATTACTTGGCGAATGTATACCTTAAAGGTAATGAAGCGCTTAATCTATACCGTTCGTTTGTACCTTTAAAAAAAACTAGAGTAATTGGGTGTAAAAGGTATAAGAAATGGAATGGCATGAAAGATTGTGAATCGTCTTTCACTTTACACATACCGAGTGCGACCATCACATTCAAATCTTGCTTCACTTTCTCCTTGAAAGGATCTTGGAGATGAGACTACATGTGATCATCAACTTAGTCTTGATATAGAGACCACAACTAACATAAGACGTTGATGATAGCATTATGATAGATCCATCATATGTTTGATTCATGATTCTCCTGTAAGCAGTTTTACACCCTCGCTTCCTGAGGTGGCTTAACAGGTTGGGACAAAAGCACCTTGAATTTTCATTGTAGTAGTAATGTGCGCAAGCGCCTATACTACATTTAGGAAATTCGTGCTTAGTTTAGACATTAACTTTGTCTAATATTTATCACAGTTCTATTGTGGTATTTCTTGCCATTATCTACTAATATACTTTAGAAGATTGTACTTTTATGTGATTGCATAATCTGACATTACTAATTGTTTAATCATTAAATGTCTCCCACTAATTTTTCGAATTCTAGGAACCCTCTATACTAGAATCGGAATACTCTTGAGTATTCTAGTGGAAAGGATCCATGAACCTCCCTCATAGTCTACAAGCTAGGGCTACGCCACTACTTGGAGGGTCCAAGGTAGGCTTTTGGTAGGCCAACCGCATTAACTCGCGGTTCCTTGATCGGTTGAGTGAAGTCCCAACTTCAAAATCATTTAATGATTTACTCAACTCTTGCCTTTAAAATTACAACAAACTATCTTGGGCTATATATTTGCTGAAATTTTAGTTAATTCAACCCACCACACAAATAAGAACTCCCCGGTAGTAAGAGGCACCCTCAGCTGAGGCATGAACTGGCACCTCGAACACCCGGTTTTGTTCAAACTTGAATGATGGAAGGCTGTTTGTGACTTAATATTTTATTTGAGGGTTTTAGGTTTTTCTCTCGACGAATGTAATACATTTCTATTAATCTTGTTCATCTATGTTGTCATGCTCACAACTGAACTTTAATAGAAATCAAACGTCACTTCTTTATGCATTTTATTATTTATCATTTTATGTATTTTTTCCGCTGTTCTAAAATGCATAAAATAATAGATAAATGCATAAAGGTAAAACTACTACCTGACTGGTCTTGAGAATCTAAACGACCTAAGGGCATCGTACCTGAGTCGAAGCTTGACTCAAAATGAAGCTTTCCCCTTGTGTTGTATGTTTGCTTCACTTCTGGAACATTGCCTTGTCTTGGCGGGGTCCACGTCGCGTCTTGGAGTACCGCCTCGCCTTGGTGGAATCCATGCTTCCTCTTGCACCGTCATACACCGCCTCATCTTGGCGGGGTCTACGTCGCTCGTCGTATTTGTCCGAAGTACAAAGTTACTCGTGCGTAGGTGAGGGGAACTCGGGTATAAACGTACATCATATAATTATTGGGCGCACATGCCCTTATACATTTTAACCGAAAATAGACGATGCGCATACCATCTTTAATTAATTACAATCATTGCACGTAGTTTAAATAATTAATTAAATAAAATTAAAAGCAAACATGTAAGGTTTGATGCTCAAGACCAGACGACGGGTAAAATAAAGCGTGATAAAATTAAAATGCATAAATAAGTACGAGGGTTATATAATTAAATTAAATGAATTACTAAATTCAATTAATTTAATTAATTAACGGTCCTTTAATTAATTTAATATCTAAATTAAATTAATTCTTATTGGGTATTAAAAAAATTTATTTCACTATAATTAATATATTAATTAATTAAATTAATTAAATTAATTAAATTAATTAAATTAATTAATTAAATTAATTGATTTGAATAACCTGAGGGGTTACCTGCTCGCTAGGAGGACCGGGCGGTGGCCGGGTAACCTTGGCCAGGGTGCTCCCGGGGAGGAGCCACTGCATGGCCTAAAGCTGTTGGAGGCGGAGCCTCACTCAGTAGAGCGCGGGGCTGCGCGCTTGGAGGTGGGGTGTCGCACTTGGCCGACGAGCCTGGGCAGGAAAAGAAGCAGTGCGGTGCTGCATGCGCCGCGCGGTAGACCGCCTGGGCGAGATTGCAGTAAGGAGGCGGGGTGCTGCTGCTGCGCTCGACCGCAGGGGGAAGGGACAGCCGGTCCAGTGCGCATGCAGGCTGAGCGGGGTAGGTGCAGGCTAGTGGTTCCGGTGCAGCAGATCCGTGCGGAGGGAGGGCTGGCGTGCATGCAGCGCTCGATAAAGGATGCAGGCCGGCGGCCGGAGCTGCCCAAGCAGTGCGCTAGGGAGGAGGCAGGCCGGGGTGGCCGGCCCTGCTCATAGCACCGACGGGAGGAGCCCGACCAGATTTGGCTGGTGGCTCGGGGTGCTGGTGCTGCTATAGGGAGCGCGAGGAGAGGGGCGGCCGGCTGCTGGCATGCGAAGGAAGAGAAGGCGGTGCGATGCCTGCTATGCGTCGCACAAGGGTAGGGACTCCCGGCTGGGTCTGCGCAAGGGGAGGGACCCCCGGCCGGCTGTTGTGCGTCGGGGCGCCGCGCCTGGTGTAGTCCCAGTGCAGCAACGCGCGGGAGAGAGGAGGGATTCCAGTGGCCCTGACTATGCGGGAGGCGGAGCAGGCGAGACGCCTGGCTGGGCAGCTGGGGTGCGGCGGCCCCTGGGCTGGCCGTTGCGCCGGGGTGGCCTCCCGGCGGTGCTACAGTGCGCCGCGTGGGAGAGGGTTCTACAACACCTTTTTTTGTTGTTGTTATTTTCTTCACGCGGCCAGGGGTGCTAATTCCCCCCTCTTTTTTTGTTCTTTTCTTTGCAGTTTCCACGCGCAGAACCCTTGCATTTTTTCTTTTGTTCTTTGTTTTCCACGTGGCAGACCCCCTTTCCTTTTTTTTTTGTGTTTTGCAAGTGGTGAAGCAAGACCCAAGCGGGTCTTGCTTTTGGGTCCTCCCCCATTTTTAAAATTTTCTAAAGGCTATAAATAGCCTTTTAAATTTAATAATAATATAATTTTTATAATGAAATAATAATTTATTATTATTACATTATTATAATAATAAAATAATAATTATTATAATAATAAAATTATTGTGCAAATTATATTATTTATAAAAATATAATTTTCACAATTAATTTTATTTCTAATGAACCAATTGAATTTTAATCGGTTCAAGAAGATGAAATAAAATTATTACCCGAGATCAAACCGCACCTTCGATCCAATCCGAAAAACTAAACTGGCCATAAATTGACCGTTCAAAATCGGATCGGCGCGCGGTTTGAACGGTCGTGACCGATTTTAAACTCTCTACTTAATTTCATGCAAATTAATTTTATTTAGCTCAGAAAATCTATGAGACTCCCTTTGATACCACTATTGGGTTTCTGGGGCCCTCAGCAGAAGTCGGTGGGCCGGGGATTTTAAAAATTTTGTCGGTGGGACGACAGTACTTGTCGTTGCCGATGATCCGAGCCCCGGAGAGGTCCGAGCATCTCACATAGATTATTAAGAGCACAAAAATAAAAATAAAACATACCCGTTGCATATATGAAGTCGTTGTCGACCGCTAATTATCGACGGCGATCGTTGCACGAAGGATCCATAGAAAGATCCCTCTAGATCGTCCACACATGCCTAAAAAATCCGCGGGAATACCGATCGTCGAACTCCGGGTTCTAGCACAGCGATTCAACGATATATTCGACGTCTCAACGATCACCGCATCGTCGATCTTGCGATGCATGAGAAGAAACTTGGTCCGAACTCTTGGATCGAGTGCTTCTCTCTCTAAGAAGCGGGAGGAGAGAGAGGCTCTCAACTCTCATTCTATGCAAATGAGTGAATAGTGAATTGAACATCCAAAGAGAGAGATCCTCCTCTCTTATTTATAGAGATGTTGATAAATACCCAGTAGGGTTCCCTCGCCCCCGTTAATATCAACGTTCTCTAAATAAATAATTTCGACGAACTTAACTGCACCAATATTATTTATTATTTTATCACATACTTGTAATATATATATAATATATTACGTGATAAAACCGAGCCATTTAACTCGACTCGCTGTCCTGCTAAATATTAAATGAACCTTTAATATTAAAATAATATTAGTTCGATTAATATTTTCTCATATTTACTAAACATGTAAATTCATTAAATAAATTCAATCCCAAATGTTCGTAACTTGAATATTAATGAATTTATTTAATTCTTTTGGTGATCGACAACTTGGACAACGCTCGGACCCCGTGGTGGGGCCCACTATGTCCATATACCTATTCAACTGAATAGGTGTGGATTCTTGAATACGCTGTTGTGTGTGACCCTCTAGGCCCTTATCTCGATAGCAGTGAATAAAATTCACAGACCAAGAGCGGGGTCTAGCAACCCGTCATGGACCCTAAAGAGATAAGGATAGTCATAACAACGACTACCATCCTACGAACACTGACTGTGTACTATAGTCTCTTTTTCATTTGATATCTCATAAAGCAGGACGCACTCTTGTGTCATCTCCATTATCTTTCTTTATTATTTGTTGATCTATCCGGATGGATTTGACTTTCTACTGCTTTTTCCAAAGACTTATTAAGGCGGCACCATCCTGATCAACAAGGCCTGAGATATACAACTTCCTAAACTTGGAAGAGACAAATTCTTTCTTGACCATTCAACCAACGCCATACCACTAACGACGCACCTGACACAAACTACCTCACCACGACATCACTTCCATAGTTTTCGCCTTGCATCAAAGTTCGTAATTAAATGATATACATTGGTAATAGTCTCAAGTCAAGAGACCAATACACATGTCCGTAGATAGGAACAACCAATGACACCCAAAACATGTTGTGTTCTTATTGGCGAGTCTGTCCTCATGATCTCACTACTAGAGATCACCAAGTGCGAGCTTCATGAGAAGAAGTCTCAATGCTTATGAGCCCCCAGCACCTGATAGTCAGACATCTACTGTGTCCAGTCAGTAAGATGTATCTAGACTATAGAACATATATTTAAGATCAATGTCATTGTATCTCAGGGTTCTTATTATATCCTGGGATCTTCTATAACCTCTTGACACGACAATTAACCTTTGGACATTACCATTATTATAGTGGATGTAGAATAGTCTGCACTATAATGGTAAGATAACATCATGCATAGATAAATATACACATGATATGGTAATCAAAAGTATACATAGCTGGGTCTAGGGCACCCACTATTTCAATAATTATAAGTAATATTAATAATATTTAAATACTATATTTCCAATTATTCATGAAATCTTATTTCTAAGGCAAATTTTTATAAATTCATTCTAGGATTATTTAGACCAAGTAAGTTTAAATAAATATTCATCATTTAAAATTAGAATTTTTGTTCCATGAAAGATCAAAATGTGAATTTTATTATATATTTATTAAAATATAATGTTCTCTTGTGAAAATTAAGTCTTGAATGTTACATTCTTCCCTCCTATAAATTTTTTCTCTAAATTTTTAGGGATATTACTTTATAAACAAAAGAGGGTGCTTTTTCTTTATAAAATTATATGGTTACCATATTTATTCCTCTATTTTATGGTTTATAAAAAGCAACATTACCAGCCAATTTTTCTAGTTATTCAATACTTACTCTCTAGTGTCAAGAATCTGGATGGTCTCTTCGTAACCCAATATTAAGTTCCTTTTGAAGAATCTTCTATAATTTATATGTAAACTGGGGATCATGATTAGACATAATTGAAATTGGTGCTCCATGAAGTCTTAAAACTTAATTAATATAGAGTCTGATGATTCTCTCAAAATTTAAACTTATCTTATATCAAGGAACTATGCAGATTCGGTTAAAATATCAACAAAAACCCATATTGTATCATTCCTCTTAGGAGTATTTGGAAATCTAGGGATGAATTCTATAGTATTGTCATCCCATTTAAACATAGGAATAGTAATATTCTGTATGAATCCTCTATGGTACTATCTTTTGGTCTTCATTTAATGAAAAAACAAGTATCTTGATACATAATTAGCAATTTCCTTCTTCATATTATCCCACAAAAAATGTTCCATCTAATCCGTATACATATAGGTGCTACTGAGGTGTATAGAGAAATTAAAGCTATGAGTATCATCTAATGATTCCCTTTTTATCTCATGTGTGGATGGAACACGTAGTCTCTTTATAAATTTCATAATGCCATCTTCAAAAACAAATTCTTCCAATTTCCCATCATTCGCGACTTTAATTTTATTTTGAAAATTCTCATCATCAAGTTGAGAGATTTTTATCTTTTCTAATAAAGTTTGTTTCATAATAATTTTAAAATTGAGTGATTTCTATCCTTTCTTAAAAATGTCAATATGTATATTTACTAGATCTTTGAACATAGTATCCCTCTCAATCCTCATTTTAGTGAGTACTTCATGATATTTCCTACTCAATGCATCTATTGCCTTATTTTCCTTCCATGGGTGGTAGTGTATTGTGAAATCACAATCCTTGAGTATCTTGAGTCATAATCTTTTCTTTATGTTGATACATTTTTGTGAAAATATGTATTTTATGATTTTATGATCCATGTATATCTCATATCTTTCACCATAGAGATAATGTCTCCATATATTCAACGCACAGATTACAGCTTCCAACTCAAGATCATGAGTTTGATAATTTGGTTAAGAGTCTTTAACTACCTTGATGCATATTAAATAAATTTATCAATTTACATAAGGACACAACCAATTCCCTTCTTCAATGAATCACTATATATCACAAATACATCATATCTTGATAGCAAAGTCAAAATCAGAGCATTGTACAATCTCTTATTCAATTATTCAAAATATTCTTCACATTTCTATGTTTATAAAAACATAACCCCTTTATGAGTAAGCTTGGTTAATGGGCTATCCAATCAGGAAAAATAATAAATGAATCACCGATAGTAACCTTACAAATCAATGAAACTACTTACCTTAGTTATGTTCATTGGTTTAGGTCATTCTATAACTACCTTTATCTTCATAGGATCAACTTAGATTCCATACTTGGAGACAATATGTCCAAGAAAATAAACTTTTTATAGCCATAATTCACACGTTCTATATTTCTCATATAATCCCTTTTCTATAAGGGTCTTAAGAATGATCTGTAAGTGATTCTCATTATCCTCATATATTTTAGAGTACACCAAGATATCATCAATGAATACCATAAAAAATTATCAAGTTATTCCTTGAATACTTTATTTATTATATCTATAAATATTAATGGTGAATTATTCAATACAAATGGAATTTTTATAAACTAATAATGTATGTACATCATACGAAATTCTACCTCTAGAATTTCTTCTTCTTTACTTGAAATTCATGATACCTAGAACAAAGTTCAATATTTAAAAAATGTTGAGCTCTTTGAAGTTGATAAAATAAGTTGTCAGTGTGAGGTAGGGGATACTTTTTCTTTATTATAATAGCATTGATTTACCTAAATCCAATACAGAGCCTCATAGATCTATCTTTATTCTTAATAAAATTAATAGGGGATTCCCTAGGTGAGACACTTGGGAATACAAATCCCTTATCACACAAATCATCTAGTTGTTTCTTTAACTTCACTAATTCCACAATGGCTATTCTATAAGGAGTATTTAATACCATTCATGAATCAAATATTAAATCAAAATAAAACTCAACTTCACACTCTGGTGGATGTCCAGGTAATTCCTTAGGAAATACATCAATGTATTCCTATACAATAGGTACATACTCAATTTCAATATTACCATTTGCATCGGTAGATTGTGTATTCTATTATTCCCAGGGTGGATCTAGACATGACTCAGATGATGAAGTCTTTGCTCTAAAGATATAGAATTCCATATCATCATCTTGAATCATAATTTCCTTCTCCTTGAAATATATTTTTGCATTATATTTTGAAAGTTAGTCCATACCAAGGATTATATAAAACCCAACCATAGGTATGTTAATAAATTCAGGTAATAGGGATCATTTTTGTGTCATAATTGGAACTACCTAATACATCCTTATTGTAGTAATAATTCCACTTAGTGTTTTGAATGAAAAATCCCTTCTTAAGGTGATAAGGAAATATCTAATTTTCTTGGAAAACTTGGAAGATATAAAAGAATAATAGGATATGGAATAATATAAATCATTATTTAAATTTCAGGATATTCTTAAAGTACCCACCACCACATATTTGGGAACTTCAAACTCAGTTTTAGCGATCACATAAGCTTGGCCTTCTTCCTTTAGCCTCTTCTATGGAAATTTTACTTGAATCTTGGGACATTGGTTTGAATAATTATCCATTTCTTTATAGATGATTCACTGGATAGAAATGTTTTCATTCTTCCCTTTTCATTATTTAGCTCGATAACCCTTATCAATAAACTTATAAAAAAACTCCCATGCACATCAATAATTTTTCAATATGATTCTTTCCATTGTTTTTAGAAGATAGAAATGTATTTTCATATTTTTATTATTTGATGCATTCCCTTTTCCTTGGTTATTAATGGACCTCTTATTTTCTTTATTTCCCTTGAACATTTAAAAATATATAAAATTTATTTTCTATTTTTATGGATCATAAAACTAATTCATTATAGGATTATTTTTTTGAAAAACTAGTGCCCTTGGGATACTTTCATTAATCCCTTAAAAAAATGATCAATATTTATTTTATAATTAATATTTAATCTATAGCATACTTGGAAAATCTTGTAAAGGTATACTCATACTATGCAAGACATTATTCTTCATTTTTCATTAAGCTAAATAAATTTCTATTCATTTTATTTTTTTTCTCATGAGTGAAATATTTGTTGAATGATGTTTTTTTAAATCTCTCCATTTTATATGTTCTATTTGTTCTTCCTACCTTGTATTTTGGATCAAAAACCACCATTTATCAACATTGTCTTTGAGGTAATATAATGAAAGTATAAGCTTTTTCCCTCCATCACATCCCAAATCTAGAAATATATTTTCAAGGGACTTAAGCCATTCCCCCGCTACCACAGGATTAGTAGTCCCACTAAATAATAGAGGCTTCTATCACATGAAGTGATCCAACATAGGAAAATCACATTGTTGAACAATATTTTTCTCAATTTGGTCAAGGTTATTTGTCATAACCTAAGTAATCTTTCCTAATATGGCCATGATATACTCATTTCCAATACTAGGTGTATTGGACATTTTCAATGAGTTTTGATACCATTATTTCTTTCATATTTCATTTCAAAACAATGTAATATACTATATTATCTCATAAAATTACGAATTTTAAGTCATAATATATAAATCTAAATAATATGTAACACTTAACATAAATTTAAAATTTTTTTATTGTTAATCTCATAATCATAAACTTGGTTTCTTTGGGTATATCTTTAAATCATAGAAATATTATCATATATATCATAATGGTTCATAAATAAAATTTAAATTAACCAAATCATATCCTCTAGTAGTATCAAACTAAGTGTGTAGTAAGGCCCATTGTTGTTCACCATCTAATACTTGAGTCAATCCCAATGCACTTTTTTAGATCTATTACCCCTAAGTGAAGCTATACTAGAACCACGTCCACTTGTAATATCCATAAAAAGATATATTTATTGGTAAAATAAATAATATATTTCATACCAAAACTTTCATGATATTTTCCTACAACTATAAATATCCTCAAAGTATTTCATATGGTTATGTTCCTTAATATATGTTTTACTAAATCGAGTTCCCAAGTGTAAATTCCCTATTTTTCTTTTAGGTACAAATGATTTAATTTTAAATTATAATTTTTCTTTTTATTATAATGGAGATGACTAAGGACCTAAGGAAAAAATTGATAGCACTTGGGGCTTTCTAGGAGATTAAATATTTAGTTTTCAGAGGAAACAGTTGAGTCACATGGTTAGAGCATGGTTAGTGCTAACCATTCACCTAAAATCATGTGACCCATAAGGGTGACTCACGTTAGTCAAACTATGTGAGTGGAGCCACATGGTCATTAGAGGTTGTTGTAGACTTTTGATATAGGGGGTTTTATGGTGTGCACATGGTTTTTCAAACGGTGTGCATAAACCATGTGAGTGGGGTACTTAGGCAGTGATCCTTGCATGGTTGATACACGATTTAGGTAACAGTGTGTCCAAACCATGCACCTCATAAAAATTTTTAATTTACAATTTTCCCTTATTTATATGTAACCCTTTATCCTCCCACTTCTTCCTCCCCATGCACAATCATTTCTCTCTTCGGTAGACGCTCTCCACCCTCCTTCCTAGGATTTTCAATAACTCCATTGATCGACCTCTGTTTTAAGAACCATTTTTCATGTTATATATGTATCGATAAGCTCTTAAATCCTTTTGTTTAATTTATTATATTATCTTTCTATATATAATTCTAAATCATTGTGATATGATATGCCCTATTTTTAGGATTTTCATGTATTTCTTTGATTTCTATTTTGTTCTAGCCTAAAATATAGGTCAACAATGGATAAAGAATCAAATACCCACCTAAGGTAGGTGGTATAATGATTTTACCTCATGTTTTAGTTGATTATAATATGTGTCATTATGTATAATGACAAACCATTTGTTCATTTACTTTAAAATGTTTTCTTCCTTATTAATTAATTAACTGATGTTAAATATACCCCCTATACCCTTAATAACATTGGAGGTCATCTACCACAATGAGAACCACACCTTTGGGTGTGTTTAATAAATGAATTTGAACTTTCAAATGCTTTCACAACCAAACCACCTTTTAATTTTTCTTATCTTGACTCCTAAATGGGATGGTCTGATTAAATTAATGGAAAAGTTAATGGTAAGATAATGTCACAAGATTATTATATAAATTATGAAATATTCCTTGGGCTAAATGAAATGTAAAATGGGTGGAATCCACTTCATGGGTTATATTAAAGTATATCATGTGATAAATTATTATTACAATTATTACTCAACCATGTGTATTAGTTGATGATACATAGCCTAGAAGAGTGTTGGAAATGAAATTTCATGATTCTTTGATGCGTGATATTGGAAATGACATTTCACATTGTTTACTAGAAGTTGGATGTGATGTTTCACATTCCCTTGGATAAGATGTTGAACATGGTGTTTTACATCACTGGTTTGGTTTGATGGATGTAATATCATCATCTTGGACTGAGATTCATGACATGATTTCTTTATTTAGTATGATACTACTTTGTTTTTTTCATGGATGCCATTTGACTCACTCGCATGCATCATTGAATCCATGTAGCCTGAGGTTAGATTAGAATTTATAGCCCCAAAATACACCTACTACAAGGGCATAGTAAAGTGGTAGTATAGGGTTGAACCTACGAGGACTACTGGAATGTCAGAATCCAATCGAAAAAACCCTTGGAAGGGATTCCTCACTTTCACTCATCAAGTTTTGTTTGTAACTAAATCCATGTAGTTTAGTTTTAATTTCAATAATAAAGGAAGGGATCAATTTCAATTTTTGGTCTCTTTACAAAAATAAAATCCTGGATTTAACTTGGAATATTCCTATGGTTTATGTTGTGAAGTAGTGAAAAAGTCACTAATTGGTTTTGAACAAACCAATTTGATCTACCTAAGATGAAACTATAACATGGTCAGAAAATAGCTAACAAACTAGGTGAATTATTCTTGGATTCTATATATATTGTTTCATGGGATAATGCTCATAGTCCTGCTCAACTCCAATTAGGTTAGGTATGTTCAATTACACTTCCCACACTCAAGGTTGTGAAAAAGAACATTATGAACAATTATTATTAACCTAATTACTATCTATAGGGTTTAAAAGATTCAATCTATGAATTCATTAGATTTAGAAACACCCATACTCTCAACCTCTAACATGAGATGGATTATACACACAGAGATATTATGATCAAATGAAAGAAAATATTAATCATGTGGTTTATAATCATAAAACAAGTGAAAAAGAGACAATCCAGGATTAAAACAAGAAAACATCACAGTTAACCAACTGAAAGAAACACAAATTTTATCAGAAACTAAATTTTCTTGATTAAGCAATGAAGAACGAGCAATTTGGAATCCAAAAAAACAAGAAAAAAACAAGAAATTAATATAAATAAAGAAATGATGAAGAACCATTAATATGTCGATGAATAATGGTAGGCGGTGACAGAAACAAACATCAAAAATGAAAGTGGTATTATAATAGAGAAGAAGGGGTGTATAATGATTAAAAAATCACAAATATTTCAATAGTACAATTAAAGGAATGGATGAAATCAAATTAAGGATAAAAAATGAAAACATGGGGGATAAGAGAGAATGAAATTGTGTGAAGCTCTGTGTGTAAATGATCATTAGAAATATTAATAGGCCTAATAATTACATGACATGTAATTCCTACACATAGTGTACTGGCTTAAGTGACTTTAGTCTCGACATTTTCACATCATGTAAGTTGGTCTCACACTGTGTATTTGAGATCCACTTTTCCCACCAAATAATTGGTTTGTATCTTTGACTGTGTGAGCCTTCTAAACTTGCACACAATGCAATCTATGCATGTCATGTATGCATTTCACATTGTGTGGGATTCTGATATCTGAAAGATAAACAAAATTTATTTAATTCACATGTTTTGTATTGTATTCACATCATGTAAGTGCTTTATGAGTTGGTTTGTGGACTTGAAAGCATGCTATGAATGAGGTGTACACGTCGTATATGTGATACAGGGCATGTAAAGCCTATTTTTGTCACTTTTTATTCATTTCTTCCTTCAAATCTATAATTTCTAATTCCTACAAAAAATAAACCAAAACTTAGTGCATTGTTGAATAATTCATAAATAAACCTTAAATAAATGTATCCAATATATATATAATTTCAGCTTATAAAATTCTCTCACACTTGAACAATTTCTTCTCCTTGAGAAAAAAACAACTCAAAGGGGATTCCAAAATGAAATTTTTTTAAAATAAAAAACATTCATTAAAACCCTGAAAATAAAACTGAGTGTTTGCTGAAATATTCAGTACTCTAGAATCAATCATAAAAAGAAAATAAGTCATTCCTCATAATTCATTTCTTTATCCGGATTCTTTATTCTATTAATTTCAATTTCATAACTATTCCTTAAATTCTATACCCATTTCTCAATTTACCTCATAATAAATTTTCTCTCATTACTCAAGGTAAAATTTAATTGGAGTTATGCTCATTCCCTAAATACATGTTCCTAACCATAGTCATGACTTGGTTCTATCATCTCCACTTCATAAAGGAAAATACAAAATCAATCATGAGGGATTCAACAAAAAGGGTTCAAACGACTATGAGTCTAAGGTAAGGTGGGTGGAAAGTGAAAATAAATCTCAAAAGTAGAGTAATATCTAAATTATAATGCATGATAAATGTGAATAGTTCAATGAAGTAACTCTTCCAAGATCAAAAGGTGTTCATGCTCTAAACAGATCAAGTAGATCCATGAGTATATCAGGTATGTATGAAAAATGTACCCTATTCCTTTATTTTTCTATTATTTATTTATTTTTTCAAAATTCAAGTTCAGTCCTTATCTCACATCCATCCCCTAACCACATATGACCCATCATATGATTTACTGGTCTAGAAATGGTGATTTTTGACCTTCCTAATACACAAACCAGTATCTTTTTCTTTATTTTTCTTTATATATATATTTTTTAAGGAATATGGTTGGTGTAAAATTCCAAGAGTAATCATGGACCACATCATATTAGTCTGGTGAAAATTCCACATTACATCTCCTCAATAATAACATCATGTGTCCATCAACTAGAAATTTCCCCACACTTTTTCAAAGGATAATCATGTATAATACCAAGAGAAGGGTAGTAATGGATAATCATCTTGAAATGGACCCATTATAAAAATGATATTCATGGAAACTATGGTTTAATAGAAGGAAAAATTTAAGGTGGGTCACAAGAAAAAATTTCTCAACAAATATTTCCTCAGTCATATTAAAAATTTATTTATTCATTAATTACCTCAATAAGATCTCAATGTATGTCCTGATAGGTTTACATGCCCTAGGTGTCTCTCAATAAATATGGACAAAAAACATAAAATCATGGGTTCAAAATACTCTTGGGAGTATGAGTATACAAAGTAATAGGTAATCACTTAGGGTATAAAATCCAGTAATAAGTCAATCAAAATAAATTTCAAAAAAATTAATTTTGAGATAAATTACTAAACTCAATAATGAAGGGATAAGGAAATAAGGTAAAGATGGATCTAGTTCTCAATTAAAAGGTGACTCTTGAGAATATTTCTTCAAGACTCCTGGAAAATTATTAAAATTATTCCTCTTCAATATAACTTTCCTTTTAATCAAGGATACATTTCTCCCAGAGTGGGATCACACTTTCAAGGATCTGGTTTGTGAATATTTAGAAATTAAGAAACGTCCAATTGAAAACCTGAATCTTATAGGATATTCAATAAATTCAAAAAAAAATTAATTTCCTTTATAGATGTGCTTTGTGGTGTTAATTTTTTCAAGGATGACCTCCCTAGACCCCCTTGCTTTAAAAAATTAGATAACGACGGTTTCTTGGTCATCACTGATCCGGAAGCCCTTCAAAAGAGACTCGATATATGTAAATTCGCATCTATTGGATGTATTTTTTATTCCAAAGGATACAAATTTTGGTCCAATGAAGATCTAAAATTGAGGATTTCACATTGTTAGGGGGTTGTGAATGGAACATGATTTTGATTGGAAGAGGTTTCTTCCATATCCTAATGAAGAGAATGGATGAACTTGAATCTATGTGGAATATTTGAAATGTTAATCTGAAGCCTATAATTCTGATGATTTATGATTTTAATATTAATTTTTATCATTTCAATCAAATAAATTCAATAGATCAAATCTAGGTTATATTACATGGAATGAAATGGGTATATTGGCACCCAACAATCTTGAATGATATTTATTCATGCATTGGAATTCCTCAAAAACTAGATCAGTGAACTCTTCATGAATATATAGGATTATATTCCATAGTTTGGGTTAATGAAAATTTTTATTACATGTTGCCAAACTCTATCAAATTCATTTCCAATAAACATAAGATTGAAGTTAAGGTAGATTTTGAATATGTTCCCCCATTTTGTGATTACTGTATAATTTTTGGACATAATATCTCTAATTGTAGAGTTATTAATAAGTAATTGAAGCCCCATTATAATGTTAATTCTTGGAAATAGGTTGATAATATGAAAATAGAAAAGAAACTACCCTAAAAATTATCCATTGAGAAAAGATGAACCTGGTAAATGGGTGAAGAAACAATCAAGTACTTATGATGTTAAAAACATCAATGGTAAAACTTGGGCCTCTATTATTTCAAAATAAGTAGGGAATGCTGATTTATCTCATCCCACCACTAATTTTTCTATACAATGTCATTCTAGTAGCAGTATGGCTCATTATGGAGTTTCAAAGAGTGAGGATGGTGACATTTTTTTTGAAATTAACCATTATATTGTGTGCACTGTTGATTCGCATCAAACTGATCTTTGTAATGTCACCTATGTTAAGCATGTTGATGCTAAAACCTTCTATACTGGCAATAAAAATTCATTTTTTATTTTTTTGGATGTTAGTGCTGATTATTAAGTTTAAGGCTTTATGGACAAGGAAGATAAGTCCATATATATTAAACTTACTCAAGATATTAAGACTCTTATTGAATATTTTTAGGATGAGAAAATCATATTTATTCCTGATATATAGGAACCATTATTACTTTCCCAAACTAATATTTCTCATACATTTTATCTATATAGAAGGGAAGTAACACCCTTTCCAAAAATAATTTGATATCTTCTAGAATAATCATGAATCCTACAAGTATGGGTGTGAAAACAAGCCAGATCATACTCCCCTATCTACTGATATTCTGATAAAGAGACATTCATCCAACCCATCTATTTTTAATCCTAGAATCAATGTTGGTTTATCTATGAATGAGGAAAGTAACACCCTTTTCAAATATAATTTGAAAACTTATGGCACAAACATGTATCCTACAGGTCTGAGTATTGAAAATAAGCCTGGGCAGACTCCTCTGTATACTGATATTCTGATAAAGGGACATCCAACCAACCCATATGGAGATAGTAATAAGGAAAATTCTTTATAAAATGTGGTATTTCTACATTATATGGTTACTCAATTTAAAAAAGATCTAAATCCTAATGAAATATTAATATAAAGATCTACTTTGGATGTTAATCTTGGTGTCAATTCTAGAATTCTAATTCTGAATGGTTCTAATTTCTGTAGTACCAGTCAGATTAATAGCAGTTTGAGTTCCACTTCTGAAAGTAGTCCAAAAGGGATTTTCACTATTGTATTAGACCAAGTAAGGGAATTGGGTTGTCCTAATACAAAAAAAAATCCATGTAAGAAAAGTGTTGTCATAAGTAGGGATGGGAAGCAAGTGGTTTTTTTTCTGGAGATCAACCATGATAAACAAATCTAGTGGTAATAAAAAAGGGATATTTAACTCCAAACAAAAGTTTAAATGAATATTATGTTATGAAATTGTCAGGATTTTCTAACCCTAAAATAATTATCTCTATTAGTATTTTTTTTAACAAGAACATACATGATCTTATTGGTCTTTCTGATCCCAAGGGGATGTTTTTTAATAAATTTACTTCTCTTACCAATATGGGATACCAATTTTTTGGTACTTATTATTCTAGTAATAAAAAAAATGTTTTGGGTTTTTTCTCATTTTTGACTTAATAAAGTCTACCTCCGTAGTTATTCATAGCAGTTGGTTACCCTTAGCTATAATTGTTTAGGAATAAAACAATATTTCTCATTAATTTTTTATTAAAATGATTATTATGAAAGAAGATATTAATAAATGCGTATCATTTATTTAAGCAACAAAAATAAGTATCTTTGGTTTCCTCTTGGTGATTTCAACGATATTATAAACCCATGTGAAAAAATAATCATGGTTATCTCTTTTACCTCAACTAAGAAGTTCAGGGCATGTATAGAGGATAGTAATATTCATGTGGTTAATATTGTTGGTTCTAAATATAATTGATACATGAAGCAATTAAATAATGTAGTTTCTAGTAAATTTGAAATTTATTTTGTTAATGAAGAGTCCCTTGATACTTGGAACTCCATTTAATGCTCTACTCTAGCAACAATTAACTTATAACATCATCCTATTTTGATAAATCTTATCACTAGATAGGCTAAACCACCATTCCCATTCATATTTAACAATGACTAGGCAATTGTTTATGAATGAAAAACGTGGTTCAAGACACATGAAACTAATTAAATTTCAATAATGATTCCTTAGCTTGTTTTTTTATGCTCAAAGTCCTTAAAAACATTAAAGATTTGAGTCATGGTCACTTTAGCCAAATGGAGGATAATATTACTCATCTTGAATCCTTAAATCATATTATTAAAGAGAGTTATATTTTTTATGATTTTTAAGTAGGTCTTGAGTAGCGTAATAATGTTATTTATTATCTCAAAAATATCTTAAATATCAAATAATTCATTAAAAGAGAGGATTTTAGTGTCAAATAGATCAAGGAAGGTGACATGAATACCAAAATTTTTAACTCTCTTCAAAGAGTCAGGAATATTCTTAGGCAATTGGTTATTCTCAATGAAAATGATGTGATTATTGATAAAATATAAGACTTGGCTACCCATTTAGTTTCTTTCTACAAGAAAAAATTTTCATGGGACTATTGCTAGTATTGATCTTATGGAAGGTATTGTTCCTAGACTTATCACACATGAGGATAATTCTAAACTTATTTATCTTCCCCTTGAATTTGACGTTAAGGATGATATTTTTGGATTAAACTCTAGTAGATCTCCTAGACCATATCGGTTCACCAAATCATTTTTCCAATATTTTTGGGCGATTATTCATTATAATGTTTGTATTTCTGTCAGTCATTTTTCAAGTGCTGGTAGTTAACAAATGGAATTAATGATCAATTTCTAGCACTCATTACTAAAGTTTCCAATGATAATGAGATTCAACTTTTTATAATTTTGGATCTTGTTAATTCCATTTATAAAATCATTGGTAAAATTCATGCAAACATGATATCTAGTATGGCCAACACAATTGTGTATTTGAATCTATTTGGTTTCATAAAAGGAAGAAATATTCAGGATTTATTTATTATTACCTCTGAATGTGTTAATATTCCTAGGAAATCCATTATGGGAAGTAACAATTCTATCAATATTGATGTAAAAAAAATCCTTTAATACATTGGATTGGGGTTTCATATACAATGTTTTAAGAAATTTTGGATTTGATGATATCTTTATTAATTGGGTTTTCACTCTCCTGGGCTCAGCACACATATCATTACTTTTCAATGCCTCCACTATAGGATATTTTACAAGTAACATAGGTGTTAAGAAAGGTGATTCTATTTCAGCCATCATTTAATCTATTATTAAATATTACTTAAGCAGGATTTTTCTCAATATGGCTAGTAATAATAAAATCCAGTCTATCAGAGCTGCCATAGTCCTTGTTTCCCCCACACACTTATTTTATGTTTATGGAATACTTATATTCACTCAAGGTGAAAAAATAAACATTAATAACATCAAAACATATCTCCCTCATTATGAGAAAATATCGGGGTTGGAGATAAGTTGGAATAAGTATTTTTTATACATTGTAAAAAATATCACATCATCCAAGAAAATTTACACCATTGGAGATCTAGGAATTAGGTAAGGTGTATTTCATTTAATTTTTCTTAGGGTCCCCATTTTTTTGTGGAAACCACGTGTTAAACATTTTTCTCATATTGTTATACAGTTCATAAATCAGCTGGCTTCCTGGAAATGTAAGACACTCTTGATGGCTGGGATGGTTAACCTTGTCAAATCTATGATCATCTAAAAAATAACACTTTTATGGTTTAAAAATGGCCAATGGATCTTATCAAGAGTATTAAAACCTACATCAAAAAAATCTAGAGTATAATAATTATTCAGAGAAAACATGTGATGGTTACTTAGAATCAATGTCGCAAGACAATTGATCAGGGTGGGATTGGAATTAAAAATATCTCTAAATTCAATGAATATTTGTAGGATAAGTACATGTGGAGAATTATTAATGAGAATTCATATTCTCTTGTGTTCTTGAGATACAAATTTTTAAATAGTCTCAAAGTTGGGAATTTTAATTATTTGGACTCTTCTATTTTTCCTACTTTCAGGAATTCTTTGTCCATTATCTTTGTTAACTATCTTTAGTTATAAAGCATCAATTATTACTTGATTTTTTTAGATAACTATACAGGTACACCTCTTATCAACTATATTAAATCTCATGATTCTTCTTTTGATACGAATATGTCGATCAAAGAGAAATTTGAAATTTCCTTGGGCGTGATCCCTTTCAAGAAAAAAGAGTTAGTTTTGAATTATGATTTCATGAAAGGTGAGGATACTCTTGTTTTGAAACCTACCTCTAATGGGATAATTTCATCAAAAGTTTTTTATTATGTGGTTGTAAAAGGGCATGTCAATAATTGGGATAAGGATTTGAACAGAAGTTTTATTCTTCCTTCCATATTTTCTTTTATCTAGATACCCATGTACTAAAAATATTCTATTGATGTTTTTTGTAGGGTTTTTGTGTTGTTCTTTTTTCATATGTTCACTATGTCATCCTCATAGAGAATAAATTGATCATATTTTCTTAGGATGTATAAATTATTCTACATTATTGATTACAATATAGGATTGTTTTGAAATCAGAATTCCCAACATAGTCAGAATCCAAGATCATCTATTTGTCTGCATCTCTCTACCTCTTTCATAGTATATGCATAGTCTCTTTTTGGTTTCCAGTTTGGAGGTTGTTCATTCCATATGGAATAATTGGAATAAAATATTCATGGGGGTGTTTATTTCAATATTCAGTCAACTTTGGCCTATATTTTCTCCACTTTGAAATATGAAAATGATGGCCGAAATGGATTTTTTGATAAACCAATTCATGATTTTTCTATGCTTAATCATTTTGGAATTATAGGTATTTACCATCCTCCTTCTAGAACCTTGGAATTCATGTGGATTTATATTTTTAGTCTGGATCAAATGCAACAAAGATAATGCATCAAGAGGAAATCTAGGTCCTTCTGGTTATGGTGTGACTTTTGAAAATAACTGTGTTGAATAAATGGGATTATTTTATAGTCCTTATGGTATCACCACCTCCATTGATGCTGAAATTCTTGGTATTATCAATGTGGTGGAAATTTCAGAGCAACGAGGTTATTCCAACTTGAGTCTGGAGTATGATTCCACTACTGTTTTCAAGCTATCAAGAATTGTATCATTAATTTATCTTATAAATTGACTATAATATGGATCAAATTCATTGATGGGGTTTCATCCATGAATTATATCATCATGCACACATATCATGAGGAAAATTATTTGGTAGATGGGATTTCTAATAAAGGGGTCACTACTCCTGATTTGATTTGGTACAAAAAAATTCCTGATGATATTTTATCTTTTTGGAATAATTATTATTGTAAAAAATATTCATTTAGACTTTTTTAATATTTTTTTATTCAATAAAGGAGACATTTACTTTTGGTAAAGTTCCCATTCTACAAAAATAAAAACTAAACTCGTAAATCATGCTAAAAATATAACCAAAAGTAAAACATGGATTTTTAAAATTTCTAACCTAACTTTATCTTTTATTTAAATGGGTGTAATGAGTTTTCAAGTTTAATGATTGGTTTTAGTGAAAACTTTATCCTAGATAAATGAAAACAATCAATAATTCAAGTGTATTGAAAACAAAGCTCAAGAAAACTCCCCCACACTTAAAATAAGATAGTGTATGCACTTTCATAGAAAGTATCATGGGAGGGATATCAAATAAATAGAACAGAAAAAATGAAATGGAAACCTAAAATTTAATTTAGGGAATCAAGATCTCCCTATAATTAGTGTCATTACATGGGTAAACTTTGTGAATTATGATTTCAAATTTGGATACCTATATAATTTTATAGAAAGAAAAAAACATACAATAGATAAAACATCAGTCCATAGGGTTTAAATAGGATGGAAGTAGTGAAATAGGAAGGTGCACACAGTGAATAGTAATTAAAATAAGATCCTATAAATGCTAAAAAATGGGTACAATGAAGTTTTCAGATGGCTTTATGAACAATAATGATACTAAAATAAAAACATAAATCCTAAGTACAATAATTAAAATAAAGAAAACTAATCAAATATGGGTTGCATCTCATAAAGTGATAATTATGACATTGTCTGTCATATGGGTGGAAAAAATAATTAGGTAGTGTCATCCATATTCTCAGAAGTCCACTAACTCCTACAAGAACTAGTTTTTGTATCATTGAGCTCATGGGGATGATTTGCGGGATTAACCACCTCAGGAGAATACTGAGAAAGAATCTTGTGTATAAATAATAGCATTCTTTCTCATCATGGTGGGGATTTCTGGTGAACATGGATCTTCAATGAAAGATCCTCAATATGGTTCTCAATGTTAGCTAGATGTTGTTTCATCCTAAGTAGGAGGGAATATGGTGGTGGAATAGGTGCATCAATGACCATGGATGAAGAAGAAGAGCTAGACATGGCTAATTTAATACAGTAATGAAATGAAAATAATCCAAGAAATAGTAAAGAAAAAATCTATATCCCATGTGGATATATAGAAATGATACATAAATATGAAATTGAATAAAATTAGTACAAAAAGTTTCACCCACACATAATACAAAAATAGGGTGGGGTAAAAGGAAAATCTAATACCCAAGGGCACTCTCATTGTTCACTTCATCTGCCGTACCCTCCCGAACGGTGGGTTTCTATATATGGCATGCCATATCGATTTCCTATAAGGACATGGAAAGAGGATCATCAATTAAATATAAAGGTTTTACAATACTGGAAGTTATCATGGTGGAATTTGGAGGAAAGATACCAATCCTGGTGGTGATCATGTGTTTGGAAGTAGGGTCCATGACCAAAACCTTAGTAGATGGTGTAAGGGATAGGCCCATGCCCCGTCAGGCCTGCTCTGCTAAATAATCGTACTGGTCCATAAGGTACATAATCTTATAGGTAATATGGGTCTAGGTGGAATATGGTGAGGGAAAATATGAGGATTAAGGTACGATCGATGGTGGTGGATTGGAGGTTGTGGTGGATGGTGGAAGTGGAGGGGTTGAAAAAAGAGAAATATCATCAAAAGGAATGTAAAGGTGGTGGGAAATATAATGTAATTTATCCAATATGAAATGGTGAATAGCCTAGAGATATACAAGGAATGATTGGGTAGGTGATGGTGTGGGAAAGTAATTGGTGCATCCATATGAAAAATGGGTGGTGGGAGGGGTGGGTATGGGTGCATTACTGGATTGGGTCAAGGGTAGTGGAAGGATGGTGTGAAATGGAAGTGGTGGGAGTGGGGACTGATGTGGAGGTGGTGGTGGGAGGTGAATTAACAAGGGATACTAGTGCATTTGGTTTATCCACATGCTAATTAAGGGCCTCATAAACATCCTTTGTATATGTTGGTGCCCATAGGTAAACACTATCTTTCTTTGTGAGTAGCCATTTCTTGGGGAGCAGTGGTAGGATAATACCCTTCATAGGGTTGAGGGAGGTGTGGGGATGGGCTGCCTCGAAGGAATCAAGATTCCTAGCTAGGTGGGTTATGAATGATCCACCCATCAAAGTACCATTAGTTCTCTTGGCTAGGGTTTAATAGAATTTGACGAACTACCTAGTCGTGTTCACGTTTGGGCCTCCCATGCATGAATCAAGAATAATGACTTTGATCTGGCTCACCCTATCATAGAAATCACCATGGTCCCACCAATATGAGATAAGGCCCTGCACAATATCCATAGGCATGTACCTTAGAGCATGGTCCTCTTCGTGGTGTGATTATCATACATGCTCTTCTGATCTCTGGAGATCCTGGACCAAAGTTGTGTAGACTCGGCATTGTTAGTCTCGATATGAAAAGTTAGAAAGATAGGGGAGGTGAAAGAAAAGGATGAATAAATACCAAGTCCAACTACAAAATCACCCAGGTTGAGCACCCATGTCATACCTCTGATTTAAAAGTGGAAAAATTCAATTCCCAACTCAAATGTAACAAGGAACTCAAGGAAGAGCTCTCTGTAAGTCTCCTCTCACACATGTGTGATTGGAGTCAGTTAAAGATGGTATATGAAGTCTAGGACCTCCTGGTGAATGTGTATCGACTCTAAAACTGTGATATCCTACATATTTTTAGTCAACATTGGCTTTTCCTTGAGATGGACCGACCAAAACTAGTGTGAAGGGTCAGATAAATAAATTCATGGATGAAGGTGAGGATGTTCAAGGCCCTGTGACCTGCCATAGGTTGACTAAGAGTCCCCAAAATATGAACCGAATGTAGTGTAATGAGAAGTGGATAAGGGTTATGGATCTGTGGGTTGTGTAGGAGGTGTGTCCCTCTACCACTTGGGTGGTGTAGGTGTGTCCTCATTCTCAAGAGTGAAGTCAGTGGGAGGGGTACAAAAAGTTTTTTTGGTCCATTTCAGATGGAGGGGAAGGAGAGGGTAGGAGGAATAGGGTAGCCAGTGGTAGGGATGGGAGGAAGTCATAATAGGAAGATTTTATTTACTAAAACATACTTGTCGAAGAAGGGGGAGCACCATGAGAGGGGGTGTGAAAGAGAGGAGGATTGATGGGGTTGGGGTTCGGTGTGAACCTTAGGTTCATGTGTTTTAAAAAATGACCCCATAATTTACATGTCTGGTATTTCGTACATGGTGTGAAAATCATGATATTAAATTTTTTTCAATCACCCAACTTTTACATGATGTTTCTTTCTTATCTATATTTTATTTTTATTTCTATCTCATCCGATGTGTATACCTTACACAGTTTTTATTTTTTTCATATTACACCCCAAATGGTTCGAGTCCTCCAAACAAGATTTTAGCACACTCTAAACCATATTAAAGACTAAACTACCCATTTCTAACCTATTAAACCTACTCTAGGTTTCCTCCCAGTTGGTGATTTATTTATTTTTTAGAGATATAATTTTTTCAAAGAAGACATCTTTAACTTTGAGTTGATAACCTTGTAAAATGGTTCTTGAAAATAGAGAGGAAAAAAGGTGGGATAACCTCTCTTTTCAGAGGTGTAGTGCATTTTTAATTCTTGTGAACACTATACCCCTTATCAAAATGATGTGGTTTATTATTATCATCTTTACTTTCCACATGATATTCTTTTTTATTATTGTGAGAGATTTTTTGAAAATTTTTCGACATGTTTCTTTTATTAACGACCTTCTCCACATTGAACTCAACATGTTCTTCACCAACTCTAAAAATAAATATACTTGGGTTAAAATAAATCATCACCTTTCCAGTGGTGATAAATTGTCTTCCAAGGATGATGGGAATATCAAATTCCTCTTTCATATCCAGAATAAATAAGTCATTAGGGAAAATGATTTTTTCAACTTTTACTCTGACATCCTAAAGTAGTCTCTGAGGCTGCTTGACTGAGAGATCAGCAAGTTGGAGTGCCACCTTAGTTGGTTTCAAATATCCGGGGCCCATATTCCTGTAAAAACTCATTGGTATTATATTGATACTTGTTCCTAGATCACACAATTCCTTTTCAAAATTACATGTCTCAATAGTTCATGGAATTGAAAAACTTGTGAGGTCTCTCATTTTTTTAGTAAATTTCCACTAGACAACTAAAAAGAACTCTTCATTTAGAAATATGATTCCTAAGTCTTAAATTTTCTTTTTAATCAAGATAAATTCCATAAATAATCATACATAATCAGGTACTTATGCAATTTCCTCTACAAAGGGGATACTCATATCAAATTGTTTAAACAATTCTATGAATTTTTTATATTTCCAATTATTTTTTCCTTGTATCATTCATTTAGGAAAAGGGAGAGGTTTCTTGTATGTTTCTGGTTCCACATTGACATTGTCCTCTTTAGGACGTTCTTTTGTTTATGATTCCTTAGTTGGTTATACTTTTTTGGTTATCCCTTGACCAGCTTCATCAGATTCGTTCAATTGATTTTTCTTAACACTGCATGGTTTCTGAAAATACAACACATTTTTACATTTAACAATTATATCTCTATCTTCCTCCCTCAGATGAGCAATGGTATTACCAAAAAAATTAACAAGTAACCAATCAGATAAGGTCTTTGAATTTTTTCCAATTTGATGCTCCAGGTTTCATAGAAAATCCTTGTGATTTTTCATCTCCATTTATTGGGTTTTAATCCTTTGATCTAATTTCTTCATGATGGTGGTGAGTAGGTTTTCAAGATTGGTTTTTAGAGGTTGGGATTTTGGTGGTGGTCTTGTTGGAGCTTTCTAGAATTGCTACTATGGTGATGGTGGATACTGTTGAGTTCTAGGAAAAGGTTTTTGGAATTATTATTGAGGTAGAGGAGCTAGAACTTATGGTGGGTACCTAGGTGGTAACTAATTTATTTGTGTAACCATTCCACTCCTCTTCTGAAATTAACCTTGGTTTTACTATAGGTTCTGAGTCAACCTCTTTTGGTGGTTTTTTTATACTGTTGGGGATGTTGGTATTGTTAGACTTTTTTATTGTAATTGATATAATTATAATATTTATATTGGGGTTCTTCCATGAATACCCTTTAGTCTTGGTGTGAATGAGGGCCTATGTACATATCACATGATTTAATTTACATCACTAGAGTAGGAGGGGGTGGTGGCGTAGTAGGTAACTAAAATGATTCCAGCTTCTTGGTAAGATCATCTACTTATGCCGTGAGGTGGGTGGTCTCATCCACCTAATTAATTCTGCATCGGGGTGTTCCTCTATCACTTTTTTATAGAATAACATTGTGATAGACTTTATATAAATTTTTTTGGATGACTTATGGTGTCTTGAGCATTAATCCTCCATTAGAAGTGGCATCTACTATAGTTTGTATAGTTGGATGGAGTCCTTGATAAAATTTATAATGTTTAATCCACATATATTGTCCATGATGTGGTTATTTTTGGGTCATCTCCTTGAATTTATCACATACTTTCCATGCTAATTCTCCATATGCATGGGAAAAAAATTTAATTTCGTTTCGGGGATTCTAAGTCCTGATTGGTGGGAATTATTTTTCTAGTAAATTATTTACTAAATCATCCTAAGTCATAATTGACATGGGATCTTAACTTTTTATCCAATCCTTGGATATATCTCATATGTAGAAAGGGAATACTCTTAATAAAATAGTATCTGATGACACACCTTGGTTTTGAAAGGTTTCGAAAACATCAAGAAAGTTTGAAATGTTCTCGTGGGGGTTTTCTCTTTGAATCGCACTAAATTTCCCCATATTATAGATCATGTGAATGATTCCAAGTTTGATTTCAAAAAAATCACCTAAATTGTCTAGAAAAATATTGGGAACAAAACTACTAATGGACGACAAACTGTAATCCATAATGGTGTTATCCTATAGCACTGGTAGCTCACCCTGATTAGTAGGTGGTGGATATTGGGGGTCTTAAAGGTTCAATGGAAAAACATTTTTACTCTCATCCATTGTAAAGTGGTGACATAAAATAATTGATCTATTAATCTCGGGATGAATAAGAATTTGTTCCTTTTTATCTAGGATTCTTGAGCGAGTCAAGGTCCCCTGGTGCATGCACTAGCTGAGAAGAAAATAAATAAAGAGAGAAAGAGAGAGGATGTAGGTGTTCCTGAAGGATAAAAAATTTAAAAAGTAAAAGGGGAAGGAAAATAGAAGAAATGGGGAGGGGTGAGGTAATTTGGGGATCGATCTGAAGGTCATTGTTCCTAAGCAATAGTAATCCCCAACAATAGCACCAAAATTTGACTCACCTGCATGCATAATTTAATTCACATGGACTAAATTCATATTAGAATTTATAGCCCAAAACTACACTTACTGAAAGGTCTTAGTAAAGTGGAAGTGTGAGGTTGAACCCACGAGGACTACTAGTAGGTCATCATCTAATTGAACAAAACCCTTGGAAGGTATTTCTCATTTTCACTCATCGTGTTTGGGATTTAACTAAATATAGGTAGTTTGGTTTTAATTCAAATAATAAAGGGATCAAAATTAATTTCAGGGATCTTGATAAAATATAATCTTATATTTAACTTGTAATAGTCCTATGGATTAGGATGTGGAATGGTGAAAAAGTCACCAATTGGTTTTGTCAAGCCAACAAGATCTACCTATGTTGCAACTACCCTATGGTTAGGGTATAGCTGAAAAAATAGGTGCATTATGCTTGGATTCTATAAAGAAATATTCATAGGCTAATGTTCATAGTCTCCCTTAAATCCATTTAGGTTAGGTTCATTCAATTTCACTTCCCATAGTCAAGGTTGTAAAAAAATAATGTTATGAAAAATTTTTATTAACCTAATTACTATTCATAGGGTTACCAAGGATCAATCTATGAATTTATTAGATTTAAAAACACCCTTACTCATAACCCCTAACTCTGGATAGATTAGCCATGCATGGAGGTGATTATAAAAAGAAAGGAAATATTAATCATGCTATTCATAATTAGAAAACAAGTGAAAATGAGAAAATCTAGGATTAAAATAAGAAATAATGAATTTTAAAAAATTGAAATCAATGGAAATCTAATCATAAACTAACTTCTCATGATGAAGAAATAAAAAAAAGTAATCTAGAATCCAAAAAAATAAGAAACAACCAAGAAATTACTGTGAATAAATAAATGATGAAGAATCGTGTAGGAATAAATGAATAATAGTAAGTGGTGATGGAAACGAATGTTCAAAATGAAAGTGGGATTGAAAAAGAAAATAACAGGTGTAAAAGGATTAGAAACTCATAAATATTTCAATACAACAATCAAAAGAATGAATTAAATCTATTTTAAGATGAAAAAATGAAAATAGAAGAAGAAAAATAAGAGAGAATGAAACTGTGTGAAGCTTTGTGCTTGGTGGAGTGCTGGAAATATTACTGGACCCGATAAGTACATGGTGTGTAAGTCATGCACATCATGTACTGGCTTATGTGACTTCACTCCCGACATCTACATGTCATGTATGTTAGTTTCACATTGTGTATTTAATATATACTTTTACCACCAAAAAATTAGTTAATATATTTGACTGGGCGAGCCTTTGAAACTTTCATGTCATGTAATCTATTCCCATCATGTATGTGTTTCACTTTGCTCAAGATTCTGATATTTTAAAGTTGAATGTCGTTTATTTTATTCACACACTATGTATTGTCTTTACATCATGTAAGTGCTTCATGTCTTGGTTTTTGTCCTTTCAATCATGTTGTGAATGAGGTTTATATTTCGTGTATGTGATACATGACATGTAAAGACTTTTTTTGTCACTTTTTCAGCATTTCTTCCTTTTAGTCCAAAATTCTTAATTTCTATGAAAAAAACCAAAAACCAGTTCATTATCGAATAATTCATAAATAAACCTTAAATAAATGTATCCAATATATATATATATAT
The DNA here is from genome assembly GCA_963277665.1 of Viscum album. NCBI lineage: Eukaryota > Viridiplantae > Streptophyta > Magnoliopsida > Santalales > Viscaceae > Viscum > Viscum album. The sequence continues at coordinate 74,966,708 of OY728140.1, forward strand.
ATATATATATATATATAATTTTAGCTTATCACCTTGGTTATACTCTTTAAGTGTTGTCTAGTACTACTCACACACACACACACATATATATTTTACTTATATACATACTTATATATATATATATATATATATATATATATATTTGTATGGTAACACTTATTCAGATATATTTCAGCTTAGGCTGAAGTAGGTAGTGTTAGACAAGTGTCCTATAAGAACCTGAGATGATATGGTTTTATTTACAAGATTACTTATTATTTTTTATACCTACACACTACTCTTTTATATTTATAGACTAGATATAATTAGAAACCATTGGTGGTGTCCTAGTGATTATATATCACACCATGTTCGACCCTCCAATTGGTACCCAAACAGACATTATGGATGTATGTAAGGACAAGGGAAAGTGTCCTGCTATGGATTCTTGATTTCAATAATAGGATAGCATATAAGGAGGTGCACTTGAGGCCAGGTGACTGATCGGTTTGACTACTGTTTTCAAGTGATTCAGGCTAGGACATTACAAATGGTATTAGATCATATTTTTCTTTTTATTACTTTTTGAGATGGTAGACTGGAGACTGGGAGGTTTTGGAATTTAGTAATGAGCTTATTTATGGGAGTAGCTGACCGATATACAAGGAAAATCCAAATTAAATAGGATGGGGCATGTTTTTATTTATTATTCCTACTATAGTTGTATTGATTTCACTATTGGGTGACACACATGATGTGTAGCATTTATTATTATTGTGAATGTGGATTCTATTTTTACCCTTGGCCTGGTATGACAAAGAGGTTAATGAGAATGCATCATCATAGGCACTTGAGGATTTTATTTCATGGATATACCATGCCGTTTCTATATTACTATGAGAATAGTCTTTTACATGATGTTAGTACCTTGATTTATATGATATAAATGTGATGAAATTTCTTATAGTGGAATGATTTTAGTAATTGGTTATTTAAGTTCCCACTACAACCTAAACAACATTTTCAAATTTAGCATGGTGTTGGTACCTCAATCAAATAATTTTGGCATGTTTGATCCATGGACCATTGGTCACACGGGTTAGAACGTGTTTTTGGTTATAATTAAATGGATTTCAAATTCTAATTTATAAAGTGTATGGACCATTATAAATTGGAAATGGTGATCCATATATTTTAACCATTTAAAAAGTGTTTTTCTACATAAATGAGTATCAACTACTAATCAATAAATGTTAAATGTAATGGTTACCATTAAATGAGGACTCCAATTATAACTTAAAGGTTATTTTTCCTATATAACTTAGAATTTTCACTCCATATACCGAAACCTCAGCTATAAAATGGATAACTTGACCTAAACTTGACCTTAGTGGTGGTCAGTAGGTAGTATCTCCTATGTTTCTTTATGATCTTTTATATCACCTAAACCTGGATATAAGAGTAGGCAGAGAAGTGTTGAATCACATATAGGAAGTTTTTTACCTGTCCTATTCTTATATCTATGATCTTTATGATATAAAATCTTGTTTGGGGTTCATGATTTTCATTGTAGAGACATTTTTCCACAACATCCTCAATTTTTACGCCAGGAGGGTGGCGATGACCATTCTCTAAATGTGGTGCACCCTAAACCATCAGTGCTACCTCCTACAGTTCCTCCCGTGGAACCTACTGTTATTATTAATCTAGAAATTGATACCCAATTTCTAGAGGGTTTTTTATGGCTCATGAAGTCTATTAAGGGAGCCCAGAAATCCACCCCTACCATGGTAGAGTTGAAATGAGAGTTTCAACAAGATATTACACCCATGTTTTCAAGCTATGGTGGTCCATAGGCTTTTGAGTAATGGAAAAATTCCATAATGACTATCTTCGAGCATCTAGAGACACCTCCTGATAGGAGAGTGAATCTCTCTACATATATACTTAGGGATTCTGCCAAGAATTGGTGGTATGTTATTACCCAGTAATATCATCATTAGAATATGATCTGTAGAGATTTATAGATAATTTCATATGATTACTTCTATCCATGGATGTAGAGAGTGGATTAGGCTAGGAAACTTATACACTTTCATCAGGGTTCCATGTCTATTATAGAGTATTGAGATTGTTTTACTGAGCTCTAGTGTCTTGTATCGACTCTTGCCTCTGATGAGTTGATGACAATGATATAGTTTGAGTATGGTCTTGTGTATTCCATTGGATCTTAGGTGAAAATATTCTGGTTGAAAACCTTATCATAGATAGTGAACTAGGCTCTTATCACCAAGAACAATTTGAGTGAAGGTAAAGGTGTGGGATATGGTAGTTCTATACCGAGAGAGGGAAGTGTTTTATCTAGCGGTAGGAAGCATCGCCTTGATTCTTCTTGTGTGAGAAGTGGTAGTTATATGGATCAAAATAAAAGCTATGTGATATGTCACCAATGTGGGAAGCCAAGTCATACAAATCCCTAGTGTAATAGGGAACCGGTTGAGTGTAGATCATGCAAAATAATGGTCCGTATTCAGTGATTTTTCATAAATTTCCTCCAGATTCTAGTAAAAGAGGATTTTCATAGACTCCATATTAAGGATAATGATTAGTAGATCCATAACATGTAGGGATCTGTACTAGTACTAGTCATACAGGTTGAGAAGGTGGTCATGGATAAGATATCCAAACCTTAGATACTTTACTCCATCATAACAACCCTACTCAATGTAGTTAGGATGTAGTTCGGGACCATGGATCATGCAAGTTATGTATTGTATAGCCGGTACCCAAGGATCAAAGTGTCAGAGCTTATACCATACATGTTATGATCTTAATAGCCTCTATATTAGTATCTTCTTTATTTGATAAAATCTCATACCATTCCTTTATATTTATGTATGTTATAGAGAGCCTTGGGCTAGAGATATTTCACTTCTATGGTGTTATAAACCTAGATACTTCATTGGGAGTGCGATTGAAGAATGTAAATTGATGTACGGATTTACCTGTGAGATAGGTGGTAATCTTTTCCTTTAGAGTATTTTAATCCTTGATATAAAAGGGTTTTATGAAATTCTTGGGATGGACTAGTTGATACCTTATTGAGACTATTTTTATTTCTATAGTGTTTCCTGCATATCCCCTAAGGGGAGTGACTATGTTCACATGGGAGAATGAGATGTCCATGATAGTTAAGTTGGACCTAATAATTGTGGGATGGGTAGAGTGAAAACCCATATTTCTAGTATCTTTTTAGATAATTATAGAACACATTGGATAGAATTCCCTCTTATAGTGGATCATTTTTGGGATGTCTTCCCTGATGAATTTTCTAGACTACCTCCTAAGATAGAGGTAGAATTTACTATCGATCTAGTGCCAAGAGCAGCACCAGTATCCATGCCTCCTTATAGGATAGATACTACTGAGTTGTAAGATCTCAAGAGGTATCTAAAGGATTTGGAATATAAGGGTTTTATTTGACCTAGTACTTCAACATGGGGTTCATCCATGCTTTTATCCAAGATGGTGAATAGGACCCCCAGGTTATGCATAGATTACTAATGCTTGAACTAGATTATGGTTTAGAACTAGTATCCATTACCTCTCATAGAAAACCTCTTCGACCAAATCCAAGGATTGAGGGTTTTCTCTAAGATAAATTTGATGTTGGGATACCACGAGGTTCATATCAGACCATAATATATACCATGTGTAGTATTTCACAAAATATATGGATTGTACAAGTATCTGATCATGTTGTTTGGACTCATGAATGTGCCAATAATTTTCATTGATTTGATGGATTTGGGTTTCCATCTGTATCTATATTATTTTATAGTAGTCTTCATGGATGAAATCTTGATGTACTAATATACAAGACATGAACATGACAAACATCTTGATATTATTTTTATAACACTAGGAGATCACCATTTATATTCTAATATCACCAAGGTCCACTTTTAGATCAATAAGGTTCACTTTTTAGGTCATATTATCTCAAAATCAAGAGTATTTGTTGACCCATATAAAGTGAGAGTCGTGGTTTCCTGGTAGTATCCCAAGAATTTCTTTGAAATATGAAGCTTTTTATGGATGGTGGGATATTATGGGTGTTTCATTTATGATTATTCATACCTTGAATGACCACTTATAGGCTTGACCAAGAAATGTGTCGAGTTCACATGGTCTAAAGCATATGACAGGGCCTTTCAGTAGCTAAAAGGAAGGAATACTTCAGCATCGATCATGATACTACTTGAGCCTGGAAAAGGCTATACGATTCATTTTTATGTTTTAGACATAATTCTAGAAGTCATCCTGATATAGGGAGATCAGTTCATGGTGTATGAGTCTCATAAATTGATATATAATGATCAGAATTACCCGACGCACAATCTTGAGTTTTCATTGGAGGTTCATGCCTTGCATTGTTAGAGGCACTATCTTTTGGGAGGGTGGTTCTTTACATATACAGGCCATAAAAGTATCAAATACATATTTATGTAGTACGATTTGAATCTCAGTAAATGAACATGGGTTCAATACCTACAATACCTTAACTTTGAGCTTATTTATATTCCTGGGAAAGGCAATGATGTTGTTGACGCCTTGAGCCAGAAGACTCAGACACAAGTAGTTCAAGAGGCTAGTAGTGAATAACAGTTGATGGTCCCATTTTCTAAGATGCATCTATTGATTCAGGAGATGCATGAATAGAATATTATTATAGACTTAATAGTGACTTATTCACTTTTCGATAGAGTAAAGATGAGGCAGCTTTCTGATCCCAAGGGTTTGTTCCTGTGGGAGAACATTTTGACTGGGGACCCGCTACCTGATTAATTCGTTGATGAGGATGAGGTACTACACATTAATGGGTGTGTATGGGTGCCTGAATACATCCAAGATGAATTTATGTGATATTATCATGCATCTTCTTTTATATAACATCCTGATCTTACCAAGATGTACCATGAATTACACCACCATTATTGGTGGCTGGGGATGAAGAAGGATATAGATAGTCTTGTCACTTAGTGTTCCACCTGTCATCTAGTGAAGGAAGAACATTAGAAACTAGTGGGACTTTTATAGTCATTTTTTATTCTCAAGTAGAAATGGGATTACATCATGATGGATTTTGTGATAGGTAAACCAAGACCACTACGGGTCTATGACACAATATGGGTGATTTTTGAAAGGTTGACAAAGGTATCCCACTTCTTACCTATCAAGGAGACCTTCTCAATGGAAAATCTTAGAAGACTTTACATATGTGATATTATATACATCCATGGAATTCCATGTACTATCATATCGGATAGAGACACTCATTTCACATCACAGTTCTGGAATTCATTTCAGAAGGCACTCGGTTCACAAGTATTGCTGGGTACGACCTATAATCCTCATAATAAAAATCAGTATGAGCATAATATTCAGGTGTTTGACGACACACTATGAGAATGTTTTTACGATTTTAGAGTTTCTTGGGAGAAACACATACCACTTACTGAATTTGTGTATAAAAATAGATTTTAGGTGACTATATAGATGGATCCTTATGAGGCTTTATAAGGTAGGTCATTTTGTTCACCCCTGTGATGGTTAGAGGAAAGAGAGGCATTGCTAGTGGGATATCATCTCATTCCAAAGACATTAGAGTAGGTGTAGCTAATCAGGAAGTATATGTATATAGCTCAATATAAGAATAAGTCTTATGTCAAATTCCATCGGTGATTTCTAGAGTTCAAGTTTGGGTATTAGGTTTTCTTACATGTTTCTCTGAGACTAGGGAATATATAGATTCAGATACAGGTTAAGTTTTCACCTCGTTATGTTGGTCCCTTTGAGATCTTAGAGAGAGTTAGTACAATAAACTGTCATATACATCTTCCTTATAGGTATCAGGCTATGCACAATGTCTTCCACATATCTCAACTTTTTCACTATCATTCTGACCCATCTCATTCTTTTGATCATGAGGAAGTTAAGTTTGAGTTTAATTATTATTTCAAGGAGAAACCTATTTGTATTGTGGATTGAATCATAAAGGGTCTCTGAGGTAGGTCAGTTCCTTTGGTATGAGTGTTATGGAAGCACAACTGTTAGCAAGAAGATAACTGGGAGTGGAAGGCTGATGTACATGCCCAATGGCTGGAACATTTCTCAGATGATGTCTTACCACACTCAGAAGGGAAAATTAGGGATGAGATTCTTTAAAGAGGGGATATTATAAGTCCTTATTTTTCTTCAATCATTTTTTAGTTATAATATTTCTTTTCATTATAATAGAAATTTTTAAGGACCTAAGGAAGAAATTGAGAGCGTCTTGGGCTTGTTTGAAGCCCATAGCTCCATTTTTCATAGGAAACAATTGTGGCACACAGTTAGTGTACAATAAGTGATAACTATGCACCTCAAACCATGTAGCCCCATAAGAGTGATTCATAGTTAGTAAAAACATTTTAGTGGAGTTTCATGGTTTTACGAGGTTGTTAGAGACTTTTGAAAGAGGTTATTCACATAATGTGTTCATGGTGTTCCAAACCATACTCATTAACAATGCGAGTGGTGTGTTTAGGTGGTGAACCTTCTATGGTTGGTGCACGGTTTGGCCAACTGTGCAGCCAAATCATGAACCTCTTAAATTTTTTGAATTTAATATTTTCCCTTATTTATATTTAACCATATCTCCTCCCATTTCTTCCTCCCCATGTGCAACCAATTCCCCCTCCATTGGAAGCTCCCCACCCACCTTCCTAGGATTTTTAATAACTCCATCAATTGGCCTCTATTTCAAGAACCATTTGTCACATTGGATCTATATTGTTTGTAATGTCCCAGAAATTCTGTATATTTTTTTTTGATTATATGAAATTATTTAGAGACCGTGAAATCTGACGACATGCGATTCAGAGGCCCGGAGTGCCCGAAATGATCCGTTGAAGTTTTTTTACGGTTTAATTAGTGTGTGTAAGAAATTTTACTAAAAAAGTGAAATAACTCCTAAATGGTTACTCGGATCAGAAATCTGAGGGCACTGTTACGCTCAAAATGGTGGTTTTACCCTAGGCGCAACTTAAGTTTAGTTGGCGCGGACCTCCTGTGAGAAAACCCAAAAATGACATAACCATAAATAAAATAATTAAATAAAGTTATTTTATTTTTAAAATGATTATAACTCACAAATGGTAACTCAGATTAAAAATCAGAGACCACCGATGAACTCATGATGGTATGATTTATTTAGGCAGATACTAAAATTGGCCGGCGCGAGCCACCAGTGAAATTTAGTTTTTGGCCGTAAATAAAATAATTAAGTAACAATTATTTTATTGTAAAATCCATAAATTTTAAACGGTAACTCTGATTGGAAATCCGAGAGTACCGTTGGGTTTGTTGGGGCATGTTTCACTTAGGCAGAGCCTAACCTCAACTGACGCGGGTCAAGGGTTACTATTAATAATTTTCCCAAAATTATTTTGGGTACGTTCAGTAAACGCACGAGCGGCATTTTTTAACTTTTGAACCGGTGCTCGAAATTGAAATCTGAGGGCCCCATTGAATCTACAACACTGAGATTATCTTAAGGAAGACTTCACATTGACCGCAATAGGTCTGGAGAAAAAGTTAGTTTTTGGAAATTTTTAATAGAATAAATAAAATAACTTTATTATTTTATTTTTATTCTATTCCTCCATTGGAAAAGCGGTAAGGTGGGACTGGTGACATGTTAAGAAAATAAATTTATTTACCCTTCAATCTGAGTAACAACAACATTGGGGGAAATTAGGAATATTCCTAATTAATGAGCCTCACTAACTCCCCACGTTGTTACTTACCCTCCCCATCTCCTATAAATATGGATCTAGGGAAGGGGTATCAGAGATATTTAACAAGCAGCGAATTTATGAAGGAACTCCATGACGCCAGACCCTTAGAAGACAAACCCGACCAACGGGAGGTGACAGACGACACCAAACCACCAATGGGTGACGTGCGAGTGGCGACTTTGGGAGTCGGTCGTGGGAACTAAGAACATGGTCCACCAGCAAGCACAGACGATTCTCTGACTTTCAATATAGGGGTTATTTTATTTTGATAATTTTTTATTCCCTCTTCCCCGTTCTTGAAATTAAACAAAAATCACGGGTCAACCGACTAACGGGTTGACCCGCGATTCATTCATCTTTGCGGGAGGTTGATGCGAGGTGTCTTTGTGGGGTTAATCTTGTGTTCAATTCAATTATTTATTGAACTCCCTTAACATCCTACATATTACGAGCTAACACGGAGGGCATGGTCCTAATGAACCCGGCCTAAACCCTCTGCTATCTTTCTTTCCTTGCACGACCTTGGAAGACTGCGAGCACGTCGACGCGCACCGCAAGAGGAGGGTCGGGGATCGTCATCCACGGCAAACGGAGGAGGCGGCTGACATGACAGCTGGCCGTGGGAAGGGAGGCGGTGCGACTGTCGCACCACCAGTGAATGGAAGCCGCAGATGAAGCCACAACGGAGGCCTAACCCACCTTCGGCGAGTTCCACAGCGACCGAGCGATGCCCTCACGGCACCGCCGCTTCTCCAACCGAACGACCTCTAGGCTGTTCGGGAATCCAAGAGACTGGGGGGTTTACACCCCCTGTGTCGGACTGAATTGGGCTGCTACCCTCGATCGGGCCGCCGCCTTCGACCTGGCCGCCACCCCTGGAACGGGCTGCCGCCCTCGCGGGCCGCCACCCCATGTGGGTTGGGCCACCCCCTTTGTGGGCCTCCCTTTTCTAGTTGGGCTTCCCTTGATGGTCAGGCCAGACCTTGACCCAGTGGTCCGAGTCTGCCATGACCCAACCCAGACAGGTTCGGGCAAGGTCAGTCCGACCGGGTCGGACCGGACCCGGGCCCCACCGGACCCAGAATCACATAAAGAGCCATATCATGAGAACCGGACATCTGTTTGACGAACTGTCTGTGGAATTTGGATCCTTTGATCGAGAAGGTCCTTTTGGTTTACTCATCTTGAGTTTTGGAGATAGTTGGATTACGCCCGGGTTGGATCGAAACCGAATCCAACCGGCCCCCCATAGCTAAAACACTTATAACTCACAAACCAGGCATCTGATTGACGCACCGTCTATCGCGTTGGAACCCTTACAACATTGCAGTCCTTTAGGTTACTCTTTTATGAAGCTTAGTGACGGTAGACGTATGACCTATATCTCGAGGACAAATTATACGAAACTCAAGTGCACTGGGTGTGAGGAATCCAGTGGCTGGCAGTGAGGCGGAGGTTGGAGACAGATCACGCGGAGTTCAGCGCTTAGCGATCTTGTGTGGGTCAGTCCATACTGATCCTGTGTGGGCCAGATCCTATGTGTATCCGCACTCGGTGATCCTGTATGGTTCACCACATACCAATCCTATGTGGGTCAGATCCTGTGTTGGTCAGCGCTCAGCGATCCTATGTGGGTCAGCGCATACCAATCCTATGTGGGTCAAATCCTATGTGGGTTAGTGGGGGTTAGTTACCTATCGACTCTGGGTGGGTCAGATCCTTTGTAGATCATTTCAAGGGTTTGTACCTATCGATCATGTGTGGGTCATACTCCATATGGTCAGAAGCAATGCCTCTTGACAAAATAAGATAATCTAGCTTCATGACTAATCATATGTACTTCTATACTTCACTGAAAACCTGGTTTGAGCTGAGACTCTTTGTGAGTTGTCTTTACTTTGTGCTATTGTTTGAGGTTATGCTATGTGTTACTTTTACCTTCATGGTGTTACCTATATGGTACTTATATTTTCATTGTGTTACCTGTGTGGTACTTCTATCTTTGTGGTGTTTCCTATGTGATACTTCTACCTTTGTGGTGTTACCTTCGTGGTGTTATCTTCGTGGTGTTAACCATGTGGTACTTCTATTTTCGTGGTGTTATCTTCATGGTGTTACCCATGTGGTACTTTTATCTTTGTGGTGTTACCTGTGTGGTACTTCTACCTTTGTGGTGTTACCTTGGTGGTGTTATCTTTGTGGTGTTACCTGTGTGGTACTTCTACCTTCGTGGTGTTACGTTTGTGGTACTTCTACCTTCATGGTGTTACCTGTGTGGTACTTCTACCTTCTTGGTGTTACCTTTGTGGTATTCTTCCCTCTTGTGTGAGATGAGTTTATCTTGATAACTTAGGTATATGTGTGGGCATATACGTAAGTAGAGTTGTTGTATATTGCTTTGTGCTTTGTGGTTTTTACTTTGTGGAACTCTAGGAGACCTATGAGGGTCTTGGGGTCCCTACTGAGCATTTTTATACTCACCCCTTCACGGGCTTTTCCAGCACCTTATCGTGTCTTGTGCAGACGACTTACAACGTTGATCAAGGCTGAGGGAGCTATGACTAGATGGTGCTTGGAGCTAGGACTGGACGGTGCTTGGAGCTGGACCTTTTAGTGTGACATGACATAGAGACTACTGATTGTGAGAGATACCTACCCTCAGGTAGGATCCTCAGTGGATGATCCAGGAGCTATTTTGTACCTTTCATTTGTATTTTTACTTTTCAATTTTACTTTTAATTTTTCAGTTGGGCTTGTATTCCGTCCCCTTTACTTTCAGCACTCTTTTTACTATAGCAGTTTACTTTGTGGTTATATCTAGTTTCATTCTAGTCTGTGTAGTTGCTTCTTGTTGTGTTCTTGAACTGTGTGTTTGTACGATAAAAAAGGCAATGCCTTCCCATATTAGGGATATGACTTTACAGTGCTAGTTACCATCCCCTAGCCTATGAAAGGCGGGCTTGGGGTAGTCACAGCACGGGCCTTGGGGACGGGTCTTGACAAAGTGGTATCAGAGGAGTTCGGTTCTACCAAAGAACTACGACTCTGATCTTTCCTATGAAGCAATAGTGTTAAGTGTTATGCGTGTGGTTTTCATTTCATGGAGTCTAGTGTTGGTGCGGCGGCCAATGTATCCATATACCAGGACCCTGAATTCTGATTTCCGACTTAGCACATGGAAACACTGATTTCATGTGTTTTGAAAAGTTTTCTTTTTGATCTCTTGAGTCAGCTCACCAGGTATAACTTAATGACTGTGGCACACCTATTTCTTATCATGATTCCTCCACATAGACATCCATCTAGTATTCCCGAGAGGGTACATGATGATGGACCACCGAGCTATGAGGCCTTGGTGTAGTGACCTCTTATAGCGTTAGCACCTTCAGGTGGTGTACCAGCAGCACCACTACCCATTGGACGAGCGTTGCCACTAGCCCCACCAATAGAGGATGCACGTTGACTGAGAACATTGAACGAGTTCCAACGACATAGGCCTCTGAGGTTTCAAGGCGATACAGATTCTCAGGCAGCTGAGGACTGGCTGAAGGTTGTGGCTAGAGTTTTCTGCCTAGTAGAGACACCGGTAGAGCAGATGGTGATCTTAGCTTCTAGTATTTTCTAGTGAGTGACCATGAGGATGGTCCGCATAGTGATGAGGCTTCGGTACGTGGACTGTTTTCCAATATAGTACCTTCGTGTAGTGTTTCAGCTATATCACCACCCATTGGTCAGCAGTTACAACCTGCAGTATCGGTAGAGGACACATTTAGGCTCAGTGCCTTACGTGAGTTTCAGCATCAGATACCCCTCAGGTTCTGAGGTGAGCCCGACTCACAGGAAACTGAGGACTAGCTTGAGGAGGTGTCTGAGAGTTCTCTAGAGCTTCTACAACTTCAGTAGAACAACATGTCAGTAGCTGAGTATTCATCGAGGTGTACCAACCATTCCTGGTACTCAATGAATACGATACGATCAAGGCTTTAGGGATCGAACTTCCGAGCGAGGTGTCTTTAGGGACATCCGAGCCAGCACTATTCCTCTATCCATTCCTACCTATATTAGGGTGCTAGATAGAAACTTTGTGGTTGAATGTCCTTTGGATGAGCGGATACAACCAGTGAATATTAGTAGTAGTGAAGAAGGAAACTGGCACCAGTCTCAGAGACTTGGGTGTGTAAAAATGTTTCAGGAAGAAGAAGTGTTAGAGACAGATGAATCAGCAGGGCTGAAAATGTTGAAGCAGAGCTTGGAGAGCAACATATGGTGGCGTACATTTCAACATGTTACAACCACCCCCCTTTTTTGTCCCCACTAGGCTCAGGGAGCTGGAGGAAAAGGGAAGGGAGTAGTTGCATATAGTCAAGGAGTGAAACCCAAGGGCTATAGGAATGATTTTATGAACGGTCTGTGTCTACTACTAGTTTTCGTATTAATAGACATAGGTACCAATCATTCCTTCCTTCCACTAATCTTATCCAAAACCTAGAGTTTCCAGTTAAGTCGTTGACTTGACCCTCATGTCTGGAGATACCTTTGGGAGGAGACTCGATAATCACACTTACGTTGACAGTGTGATCTGACCCTTGAGGTAAGAGTTTCGGTTAAAACCACTTGGTGGAAACATCGAGGCCTTACGATGTTAGTTTGAGTATGGACTGGACATCCACAGTTCATACTCAGATTGACTATATTAGGCAAAAGGGTTGTGGTTTACCTACAACATTGGAATGGAATTTTCCTTGGTCGGCGAAAAAGGAAACCCAGGCAGCACAGGGTAAACTTCTACATAAGAGGGTGCGGCCGATCACTCATGAGTCGGCTAACCATACCCCCATGGAAGGAGTTTTAAGTTTTTAGTTCCCAAAATGAGTGGCTAGAGTTCCTCCAGGACTATGACTTTGAGATATTTTATACTTCTGGGAAGGGGAACGTGGTAGCAGACGCACTCAACAGAAGGTATTGTCTACAGTTATTGAGTGAGGCATCAGAGTAGCTAGTCATACTACAGATATCCTTTATGGATAGAGATGAAGCTTCTTACCTCCAGTCTATGACTGTCACTCCCCCACTCCTTCATCATGTCAGGGAGGTGAAACTTGGGGGCATTGACTATGAGGCTCTATGTGCTCAGATATCCTCAGGGCACGCACCTGATGGATTTTCAGAAGGTGGGGAGCACATCATCCTCTTCAGAGGACATACCATGGTACTAGTGGTGCTTCAGGAGGATGTTTTGAGGGAGTTCCATATGTACCCTCTGGCAGTACATCCTAGTGTGGTGAAGATGTACCAGGACCTCCGGCATCAATACTGGTGGTCAGGGATGAAGAAACTAGTGGCATAATTTGTATCACGATGTCTCACTTTTCAGCAAGTGAAGACTACACAGAGTTGGCATAAGTCTTATGCCAATAGGATACAGAGACCCTTGGAGTTCTAGGAGAGGGACTACATATTCTTATGAGTCTCTCATTGACGAGGACTACGATGATTTGGCCGAGGTGGCAAGTTATCACCGAGGTTTATTAGTCCTTTTCTGATACTTCGGAAGATAGGTGAGGTAGCATACCACTTGGATCTTCCACCACAGTTGGAGAGGGTTCACTACGTCTTCCACATATCCCAGCTGAGCAGATATGTGCACAACCCATCCCACATCATCGACCACAACGAGTTGGACTTTGATGATGGGGTGACGTTTATGGAGGTTCCAGTGGATATTAAGAATCAACAGGAGCGGGTCCTTCGTTGGCAGTCGATACCTATGGTACTCGTAAACTGGCAGCATAAGAACCTCCAGGAGAGCACATGGGAGCAGGAGGCTCAGATTCATGCTCAGTACCCTCTTTTGGTTGTTTTTCCTCTGTTGTGACTTTTGGGGATGTAAAGCCCTAAGGTAGAGAAAATTTAATGTCCCTAAAATTCTGTATAATTTTTTTAATTATATGGAACTATTTTGAGACTGTGAAATCTAACAACGTACAATTCCAAGACCCGGAGTGCCCGGAATGGTCCGTTGAATTTTTTTTAAGGTTTAATTAGTTCGCATAAACAGTTTTCCTGAAAAAGTGGAATAAATCTTAAACGGTTACTCGGATCATAAATTTGAGGGCACCGTTGCACTCAGGATGGTGGGTTTACCCTAGGCGCGACTTAAGTTTAGTCAGCGTGGTCCTCCAGTGAGAAAACCCGAAAATGGAATAACCGTAAATAAAATAATTAAATAAGGTTATTTTATTTTTCAAATGCTTATAACTCAAAAATGGTAACTCAGATTAAAAATATGAGACCACCGCTAAACTTGTGAGGGTATGATTTTTTAGGCAGATACTAACATTGGTCAGCAAGTTAGTTTTTGGCTGTAAATAAAATAATTAAGTGACGATTATTTTATTGTAAAATCCATAACTTTTAAACGATAAATCCGATTATAAATTTAAGAGTATTGTTGGGTTTTTTGGGGATCTTTTCACTTAGGAAGAGTCTAACCTCAATCGGCGCGGGTCAAGGGTGACTGTTAATAATTTTCTGAACTTTTTTTCAGGTATGTTTAGTAAACGCACGAGCGGAATTTTGTAACTTTTGAACTTGTGTTCGGAATTAAAATCTGAGGGCACCGTTGAATCTGCATCACCAAGATTCTCTTAAGAAAGACTTCACTTTGACCGTAGTAGGTCCAGAGAAAACATTAGTTTTTATAGATTTTTAATAGAATAAATAAAAAAACTTTATTATTTTATTTTTATTCTATTCCTACAACAGACAAGTGGTAAGGTGGGACCGGGGACGTGTCAAGCCAATAAATGGATTGACCCTCCAATCTGAGTAACAACAATGTTGGGGAAAATTAGGAAGATTCCTAATTAATGAGCCCCATTAAATCTCCAAGTTGTTACTTACCCTCCCCCTCTCCTATAAATATGGAGATAAGGAAGGGGTATTAGAGTGCTTCAACAACAACGAATTATTGAAGGAACGTTGTGACTCCAGACCCTTAGAAGATGAAGCAGACCCAGTGGGAGGTGATGGATGACATCGAACCACCAATGGGCGATGTGTGAGTGGAATCTTTGAGAGCCAGTAGTGGGAACTAAGAACACGGTCCACCAGCAAGCGCGGATGATTCTCTGACGTTCAATGTAGGGGTAATTTTCTTTTGAGAATTTTTTATTCCCTCTTTCCCGTTCTTGAAATTACATGAAGAACGCGGGTCAACCGACTAATGGGTTGACCTGTGATTCATTCATCTTTGTGGGAGGTTGATGATGGGTATCTTTGTGGGGTTAATCTTGTGTTCAATTCAATTGTTTATTGAACTCCCTTAACATCCTCCATATTACGAGCTAACGTGGAGGGTGTGGGCCTAACGAACCCGACCCAAACAATTTGTTATCTTTCTTCCCATGTGCCACCTTGGAAGACCGCGAGCACATCGGCGCGCACTGCAAGAGGAGGTCTAGGTCTCGTCAGTCACGATGAATGGAGGAGGCGGCCGACACGATGGTCGGCGTCGGACCAAACCGGGCCGCCGCCCTCGGTCGGTCTGTCGCCCTCAGTTGGTCCGCCGTGCTCGATCGGGTCTCCACCTTAGACCGGACCACCTCCCTTGAAGTGGGCCACCTCCCTCAGACTAGGCCACCTCCCCAGCGGGCCGCCACCCTCGGATCGGGCCGCCACCCCTAGATCGGGCCGCCACCTCATGTGGGTCGGGCCTCCCTTTTCTGGCCGGGCTGCCCCCTTACGAGGTGGATTAGACCTCAGCCCAGTGGGACAAGTCTACCTTATCCCAGCCTAGACTGGGTTGGGCCAGGTCAGTCCGACCGGGTCGGACTGGACCCGGGCCCCACCGGACCCAGAATCACATAAAGGGCCATATCTTGAGAATCGGGAGTCCGTTTGAAGAACCGTTTGTGGCGTTGAGATCCTTGGATCAATATGGTCCTTTTGGTTTACTCCTATTGAGTTTTTGATATAGTTGGAGTATGTCCGGGTTGGATCAAAACCGAATCCAACCAGGCCCCCAGAGCTAAAATGCTTATAACTCACAAATCGGGCATATACCTAAGTAGAGTTGATGTCTATTGCTTCGTGATTTGTGGTATATATATGGTCATATACCTAAGTAGAGTTTATGTCTATTGCTTCATGCTTTGTGGTTTTTATTTTGTATAACTCTAGGAGACCTATGAGGGTATCGGGGTCCCTACCGAGTATCGTTATACTCACCCCTACACCGGCTTCGCCCGCACCTTGTTGTGTCTTGTGTAGATGACGTACATTGTTGATCAAGGCTGAGGGAGCTAGGAATGGATGGCGCTTGGAGCTAGGACTGGACAGTTCTTGGAGCTAGACCTTTTGGTGTGACGTGACGCAGGGACTACTAATCGTGAGTTGTACCTACCCTCAGGTAGGATCCTCGGTGGATGATCCAGGAGTTATTTTGTACCTTTCAGTTGTATTTGTACTTTTCAGTTATACTTGTACTTTTTCAGTTGGTCTTGTATTCCAGCCCCTTTACTTTCAGTACTCTTTTTACTAAAAAAATTTACTTTGTGGTTATATCTAGTTGAGTTATAGTATGTGTGTTTTCTTCTTGTTGTGTTCTTGAACTGTGTGTCTGTACGGAAAAAAGGAAATGTCTTCCCATATTAGGGATATGCCTTTTTGGTGCTAGTCGCCAGCCCCTGGCCTATGAAAGGCGGGCTTGGGGTAGTCACGACAAGGGTCCTGGGGGACGGGCCGTGACATTGTTAATCTATTCAATAATTTTGTTTCATTTTCTTTGATTATATCACCATATGAAATGCTAAATCCATGTGAGACAATATTCCCTTTTTTCCGGAAGTTCTTATATTTCTTCTATTTCTTCCGTTTTATGATGTATTAGAGGCCAACAATAGATGAGGAATCAAATAACTATTTAAGGTTGGTGTTCTAATGATTTTCTCTCAATTTATAGTTGATTATAATATGCATTCTGTTTAATGCATTGGACCTTCCATGTGTTTCCTTTAAAATGTTTTCTTCCTTATTAATTAATTAACTCATGTTAAATATACTCCCTAGACCCATTATAATGTTGTAGTTCATCTACTTAGACGAGTGACACACCTTTTGGTGTGTTCAATAAATTTCTTTGAACTTGTAAATGATTTTTCAACCAAACCACCTTATAAGTGATCTTGGATTAAATCCTAAATGGGATGGTGTGATTGAATTAATGAAAAAATAATTGTAAGACCATGTCACAAGACTCTTAAATAAATTTTGAATTATACCTTTATATAAATGGAATGTTAAATGGGTGGAAGATACCTCATGACTTATATCAAATTATATCATGTGATAAATGATTATTACTATTATTACTCAACCGTGTATATTTTTTTATGATACATGGTTAAGGAGAGTATTGGAAATGATATTTCTTGTTTCCTTAATGTGTGATGTTGGATAGAGTATTTCACATACTTTATTTAAAGTTAGACATAAAATTTCACATTCACTTGGATTAGATGTTGTGAGCATAATTTCACATCATCGGTTGGGTTTGACAGACATAATACCATCTTCTCGAATCGATCTTCGTGAGCTAACTCCTTTATTAAGTATAATACTCCCTTGTTTATTCATAGAATCCTTGGTTATACTCCTCAGGTCCTGGTTAGTACTACATACACACACATATATATATGGTTATACACATATATACATATATTTATTTAACTTATATATATGTGTTTGTGTCTATATAGTCACACTTTTTCAGAGATATTATGGCTTACTCCAAAGCATTTATTATTAGACGGGTGTCCTATAAGAACTTGATATGATCTAGTTTCAATTATAACATTACTTATTATTTATTATACCTACACATTTCTCTTTTATATTTACAGACTGGATATCATTAGACACTTTTGGTGGTGGCCAACTAATTATATCTCACACCATGTTCAGGCCACTAATCAGTACTTAGAGAGACTTCATGGATATAGGTAGGGATAAGGTAAAACAACCTTCTATGGATACTTTATTTTTTTACTAGGATGGTGTATGATATTTGAGGGTTAATATTATACTCATGATGATATTGAATATAGATTTTGATCTTTGGTTCATTTTTTATAGCATGTTGTATATTCCTACTGCTCTTTATCCCATGTATTCCCTCATTTTTGTATAGTATTATGACATGAAATCATTTTTTTAAATGATATTTTTTATGGATTTTATCCATTTATTTATATTATTAGAAGTTTTACTCTTTCATTGTTCCTTTTTTATATTGTTTCCTCTGATTCATTAATATTATTAAACCATTGTGATACACTTTAATCATGAGGGTATAATCCCCCCACTATACCACCTTAGACTGCCATTTATAATTGGAGGCCTCTAGAATATAGGGAGGTTCACTTGAGACTAGGTGACCTACCGGTTTGACAAATTTTATCAAGTGAGACAGTCCAAGACATTACATTATGGTTTCTACTAAACTTCCTTTGATAACAACTGTAACAACCCTAACTCCAGTAGCCTAGAATCAGTGGTTATTTTATTACATTAGCATAAGATACAAAGAATATTATCCCAAATTACCAATTATTTTAGTATTCTTGAATAACCAGATACATACATGATACCCATTTTAGATTGGGAATAAAACATATAGCATAACAAAAGAAAATTTCCAACATCCTTGAAACTCATTTAAATAATTGTTCTTCATATCCAGGTATCCTGGGGAAATGAAACAAAATAAGAGTTATCTCAAATAATCATTAAAGATTACATGTAGTTTCATCTATCATGATTAGATAAGGCATAATCAATATAACAAGGTAAATAACTAAAAAAATTACATTTAATCAATGACATGAGAATGAAATGAATCCATAGATAATATCAATTCTAACAACTCACGTAAAATAATAATAACTGGATTCTCAATAAAGGAAATTCTTAATTATTGGATGTCATATTATCAAACATTATGGTATTTATACTGTCAAATCCTTATGCCAAGATATTTTAAAACTATGGGTAAAAACCAATTAAATTTGGCCAGCTGATATGTCTCATGAGAAATATTAATGCATCGAGGGGATATTTATAACTAGATCCCACCCATAACTATATTTCAAAAAAATTCCTCATATATTTAATGATCAATTCAATTCAATAAAAATATTCATTATTAATAAATATTCTTATTGATTAAATAATAGATATTTATCAATCTTTTCCCCAGTAAATCAACTAAATTTCATAATAAAACACCATATGTACAAATGGTGTATGGTTTAGAAAATAACCATATCCATGACCCAAATAATATTGATATTTAAGAGAAATATAATTTGCAATGAAAAATGATCTCAAGAAAGTGATTGTCTTGTTATAAAGTTAACAACTACAAAATTAATCAAGTGATAAGAGGTGACAAATAGTTCATAAAAAATATAGGTTTTACAATAAAATCATATCCTTTGGAAGAATAAAGGTAATGGTATTGAAATATTAAAATAATATTTCATAATAGAGTTTTCTATATAAAACCATTGAAAACGTGTTAAATAATATAAATTTCATAAAACGGTTATGGTGGTGGGAAAGTCTGTTATTTCCATATACGTTAAAAAATAATTCCTTTTGTAAATAAATTACAAAAAATCTCTTTCAAAAAAATTAGAAAGATTCATTTAAAAAAATTTAAAATTAAATAATAACTTAAAATTTCCTTAATAAATCATTTGATTAAATAAAATGACCTTTTTAAAACAATTTTTGAAAATTGATATAGAATAAAAATATATCTAATTTAAAGAGAAATAAAATAGGTTTTTATTTTAATCATTCATATTGAATGAATAACTTGAATTGAATCACAAATAATCATGAATAAGTATATATTAATGATAAATTCCTAAAATTTAAATTATAAACACCACATAAAAATAAATAGGTTCAATATTACAAAGAATTCCCAATGGAGTGGAAATTGAGATGAAATCCCTTACCTCTCACTTTTATTTAGTTTAATGTGATTTAACCTCATGTATAATGATTTTAAGCATGTTATTAACTTATTAAAAAAATATATTAATATTTATAATATCTTATATGATTCTTTTATTACATATTATCACCCATTTATTAACAATCTTTCATTATTACTATTGTTTTTGGTGTTAACTACCATGTTTTCTCATGCATGTTTTTTCATGAGAGTTCTGATTCTTGTGCATAAGATATAGTTACATAATATAAAAAATTATTTTAATATTAAAAATATCATATATTTTATCATTATATATATTTTTAGAATCATTCTTCAAATGTTTACATAGAAAATGAATTGCATCGCTTCGTGGAGACGGTAAGTCACACGCTTGAAAGAGTGACAATGTCATTTTTTAATGGGTAAAAGGGTGAGTAATTGGATGATATATTAATTTTAAAGAATAAATATAATCTCATAAGTATCATATATATCTATTGTTTTCATCATTATGACTATCTAGTTGACTCGGTTATGGAAAACAAATTACCTCGGTTCACGAGGTCGTAGTCCTCCATACACACAAGCGATGGTTTTGTTTCCCATTTTATGGAGAAGGATATGGATGAATATTATGTAATTAATATAATAAAATATTACTATATGTGGTATATTGGTGTTATTATATTGTAAATTTTAATATATAATTTATTTTTTAAATATAAGAAGTAAGAAGAAGGATCTCGGTGAAGATGATTACCTTCGCTTAGAAGAACCTCCTTTGGATCTCTTGTTAAGGACCCTAGGGTCGGTATTTTGGGAATAATAGTATATATATAAAGTTTAAAAGGATATTAGGGTGAGATATTTTTAGGTTATGGTTGAGAGAAATGGCATGAGAGGTGGGAATAAGTGAGGGGAAGGGGTGCCCTTTTATAATTGAGGAGAGACATTTTTGTAAATACAAAAAACTATTCAATAATGGAAAGTCACTCTCACCCCAAGTGCCTAAATAATTCATAAATAATGGATTTTATGGACAATATGTTCTATCTAAACCTAAAACACAAAAATATAAACATTTTTAAACATTTCATTCCCTTTTCCACCAAGGTTATTCGCTTTTACCATTTTAGTTTTCACTACGGTAACTAGTTTTTTTTAACCTGGATAATTTATCCTTTAATAATAAAATAAAATGAGACTTATTATATAATTTATAACCAATTATTATAAATATTATATCCAATTTATCAAATAAAAATTCTATGTGTGTGAAAAATTAATTTTAACACAAACTCGTGTAACACTCAAAACCCTGTTTTAACCCAAACCTACGTAATTTATTTATACTATTTTTACTAATAATTCCAAACAAATATTAAGTTGAAATTTTAAAATAATATTAATTATTATTATTTTACATATTTAATAAATTTTATTAAATTCAATTCATATAATTTTTAGAATTTAGTTTAAAAACATACCCGCAAATCATGTCGAAAAATAGTTTTTTAAGAAATGCATTTTTCTAGAATAGGATGATCTTATATTAACAATACGACTGATAATAATCATTTGACAGATTTAAATTATTATATTTATATATATAATATATAAAGTTCATTTAAATAATTCATATTTAAATATCATTTTAACTAATTAAAAAGTATAGACATTATGCATTTTTAAACAAAAATAGTTTTATGAAGAATATCCCTTTTTACCTAAAAAATGATATTATCATTACTTATATAAAATTTAGAGTCAATAAATTTTTAATTAAAAATATTATATTACATTATTATAAATAATATTATTAATAGTTAAATATGAAATTTTCAATTATTCATAAAAGTGTATTTCTAAGAGAAATTTTTGAAAATTCATTCTAGTCTTATTTTGACCATGTAAGTTCAAAATCAATATTCATCCTATAAAATTAGAATTTTTTGAAATTAAATATTAAAATATAGATTTTAATATAGATTTATTAAAATATAATTTTCACTTAATATAATTGAGGCTAGGGTGTTATAACATCTTAGATGAAAAACACTTTTTAAGAGTTTTTAAAAAATAATTTTGGAAATAAGAAATATCCTTTATCTCTTGAGATCATTTATTTTATAAAAAAAAGAGGGTAATAATTTATTTGAGAAACTATTAAGGATTATATTGTAAGTTTCATTGTAAATAAAAACATTTTATAGAGATCTCTTCACATGGAATACAAAATTAAAAATAGATTTTATGAAAAAAAATTAACATTATCATAAAAATAAAAAGTTACTGGTCACTTTAAAAAGTTATTTTTAAAATGGTGAAGTGAAATTTTTTAAAAAAAATTAATTTTTGAAAATAAAATACAATAATATATTCTTGAAAATTTATAAATTTTATCAAAATAAATCTGTATTTGAATATAAAACATTTTTTTAGAAAGGATGGAAACCCTATTTAATATTTTGAAACACATTTGTTGAAAACATACTTCCTAAAATGAGTATTAGAATTTAATATTGAAAATAAGTAAATATAATTATGAATATCATAGAAAATAATCCATATTAGATTTCCTAAAAATAGAGGTAACATTGGGAGGAACTAAAATATGGATATGGAGGAGAAAGATCAGTTGGAAATAATGAGAGTTAGTCTTACCAAAATCAAACTTTTATTTGAGAAGGAATTTTATAAAAGAAGATTATATAATGAAAAAAATTAAATTACCTAAATAAAACATAAATTACCATATGTAAAAGGAAATTTAAGGATAAAATGGGCAGAGCATATCATAATTAAGTAAAGAATTTATGACCCAAGAAAAAATAATTTGAGTCGAGAAAACTATTACAACTCGTGTAACATTTAAATCAAACCCCATTGAAGGATATGAATTCAAATGAAACATTAAATACCATTAATAATAATAGAATCATGAAAAAAATATTAAATGGTTATTGGACACACCATTACAAATAAAACATGGTTTATAATAAGGAATATGTCTCAAGGGGTGAAAATTCGAGATAAGAAACCCTTAATTTTTTCCAATTTTGTTGAATGCACTCAAAAATCATATAAAAAACATAACTATATTAATATTCTATTTCACAACATAATTCATATATAAAAACATTTATAAAATTAATTTATAATTATTTTCTACATGCATATTTGTTATTTATTATCTATTTTCAATATCAGGTGTGAGTAATCATGATTGTTTTAAACTAGTTTTGTAATAGAGACATTGTTAATTATTATTCTCAAAAATTTAATAATTACTAGATCATAAAATGAATTTTAATATTTGTTTTGGGATATTTTATGAACTATAACTTCATTATATGAGAGTTTTAGTTGTGATTATTTTAGATGAAATTGGCGACAAACATGTTTCGGTGATTTTTGACAAATAAATGGTGGTAACTTAATTAAGGAGTTAAATGTTTATATTACTAATAAAGAACAAAAAAATAATTATTTAATTATTAATAACCAATATTAATTTTCTAATTCCATACTTAATATAATGTTATATCATTTTTATGTTGGTGATTAAATCGACCCAACACGAATATGATACAATCTATGTGTGAGTGTGAATATGGAAGAGATTATATTTTTATAATATCATTATAAAAAAATTATAATTGAATTATTTTAATTCTATTAATGTGATGAATAATAATTGTGAAGAGTTATAATATTAAGGTAAATGAAAACTAATTTTTTTCTTATGAATAAATTATTTTTCCACTTTGTATGTTCGTTTTATGTGATTAGGTTTACAATGATACCTTATTGCTAATAATACATAAAGAATTCCTAATTTATATTTCCAAAATATAAATCATGACATAAATAACATATATATCCACTAAACCCATTTCTATAACCATAATTTAAATTTGGTAATGAAAAATGAAACATGTTTCTCGTGGAGGCGGTAGTCCGCATATGCACATGAGTAATGTTTTCATTTTTTTCAATTGAATTAGAAAGGAATAGATAATTGTTATATAATAAATATAATAAAATTTAAGTATATTATTTATAATTATTCAATTATATTCATATTTTTATATTTATTTTGTAGGAGGTTGGATGAGAAGGATAATGAAAATAAGTTAAAGGGTAAGTAATACTTATGTTGAGGATTTGGATAAACACTTGAAGTATCCTTCAGAAAAATGAAGGACTTAAGGAACTTTGTTGTGGACAATGTATTCCAAACGTGTGTAGGATCCCTATAATAAGTAAATTGTATAGTGTTTTATTTTAATCACTAACTATAGGTTTGACTTGTGGTGTGTGGAAGTGAGCTCCTTTTATAGATGAAAAGTGGAACAAATATTTAGAAAAGAATGTTAGGTAAGGGGTAAGAATGGAATTGCATAAGTGTTAGATGGGGAAATGTTGGTTGGAAATATAATTATTAATTTACAACCTAAATAATTTATTATACAAGGTTTATGTTTAAAATTGATTTATTAAAATCTGATCCACATTAGATTACCCATTTTAACACTTATTAATCAGAATTAAAATTTAACCATGGAAATTATTTTATCACTAAAAATATAATATGACCCTTATTACTAAATTTATACATGTTGAATATTAATTTATACTCCATTTAATATAATTAAATTTTAATATATATGATAAAATTAACTTTTAAAATTAAAATATTTAATGTGTTGAAAAACTATTTTTGTAGAAAAATGTTGTTTCATTCATTAAGTGTTCTTAATATTATTTAAAATTGATTATTAATTAAATGAGTGTTAATTTATATGTATATATTTTTAAACATAATATTAGAGTACTTATTTTAAAATTGATATATTTAATTTAAAATAATAATATTTAGAAATTTATCATTCATTGAAAAATAATTGTTTTACCATAGTAACTAATATTTAACTTTCGTAACGTAATTTTATGACTAAAAAAGATATTTAAGCCACTACATAATTTTATCATGGTGATTAAAAATATTAAAATCATATTTTATGATTCAATTTCTAATATTGGTAAAAAAATTAATTTTTATATACAAACATAAAAATATAATGAAAACTGTTTTCAAAGGAAACTATTTTAAAAAAAATAACTATTATTATCATTCTTTCCTATAAATTACTAATAAAATTGGTGTTAATATATTATTAATATCCAATATATATTTTACCCATAATATATTTATTTTTTTAAAGTAAAATACATAAAAATAAAATTTTAGAAAGGTTACATTTTAAAGCATAGATTAGTTTTATTAGTTATTTAGATACACTAATTGAATTTTTATCAATTCCTTAGTATTAATAATGAAATATATTTTTATATATACATATACTTCATAATTTGATTACATCTATTTTTACCTACTAATTCTATGACTACATTTTAATGGTTATATATTATTCCATAGTTCTTTGTGCCTTTTTGTTGCATTTGAAGCAAGCTATCAAACACATTAGATTTCAAAGGAAATATATAATTTAAAATATCAAGGTGTTATATTGTATCCCCCTTAAATAATTTAATTCCTTGTAATTTTAATTATTACCTACTAATTAAAGTATCTAATGGTTTTTAAAATATAAATGTGAATTGGGATATAATTTCTAGAAAGATATCAACTTTCCAAACTTAGAAAATATATGTTTCCCTAAGAATAGGCTTTTCCCTAATATTGACTTTTTATCTAAAATATGAGGCATGAGTTTATCATTATTCGGTATCTAGATCCATATTATATAATTTAATTCTAAAGGGTGTTCATTATTATCCTTTCATTGGTAGACTATCTTAGGTTAATATGAAATGTTATTTCCATTATTTCATAAAATAATTTTTAATCCAAGTAGAGAGAAAAAATCCAATTCTAAAATTTTATTAAATTAATATAAAGTAAGGATAATAAGACCTGAATGAGTCATGATCTCAAAAAACTTGAAGAAAATTCATATATTTTGGATACAATAATGATACCATTGGGTGTTTGTATTGTAATAGTTGGAAAAATCGTACATCTACAAATCTAGTATGATGAATAAGTGTACCTAGCACCATTTAATTATCAATATTCACTTTAATAGTAATTATTGCATAATATTTTCCTTTTTTCATGGTCTAGAAGATTTTTAGTTTCAATTTTCATATTAATACCTTATATTAGTGCAGTGGTTTTCATAGTTCCCAAATTCCCCACATCTAAAACATAGAATTGATAATGGGTCCTTAAGGAGAACATTATTTTTCCATGCCATGTTAACTGGACTCTTCATTTTTCCCCTGTATCTTGTTATTTGATTCCCACCATTAACAAAAACCAAACATATTCTAATTCCTTTGAGACATTCCTCTTGGTGATTCTTTCCACTTTATGATATGAAGGAAGTTGAATCTTCTTCCCTTCATTATCTTCACCACATGAACTTCCATGAGACTCCATCTTTATATTCTTTGGTTTTTTAGGAATTCAACTATATTCACATTTTTAATCATAATTCTTGATATCTAGTTTTCAATAATCACAATATTTCTCACTTAAATCCTTATCCCATTAGGTTTTTCATTGAGACAATCTCTACATTGTCCATGACATCTATTATTAACTTGATTCCTTCAGGATTCAACCATTACTAAAACCAAATGGATTTATGTTCATGATGAACACCATAAGAGAGTTATTATCTGATAATTACATGAAATATTCAACTTTATAATTTCTTACTCTTCTAAATTATTGCATTATATTTTTGTTTAACCTAAATCACTCTCGGATCAAACTAGGTTACTTTAGTTTGGGTTTTATCATATTCTTTAACCTAATTAATTAACATAATAAATTCTTCATAATGAATTCTAAAGAGAATGTGATTAACCAAAGAATATACCCTAGGAGCATCTATCTAGGAATTCAGTCTTAGGCTCAATCATTGTACACTAGAGTGAATATTGATTCAGTATTAAACCATCCTTTTTTGAGGTGATTACCCCTAGGTGCATTTGTGCCACTGCTACATCCACTTTCCAGTATCCATACTAGGATTTAATTTCTAAGATAATCACACAATATATACTTAACCAAAATTTTAGGATTCTATCCTATAGTTAGAATTATCCCTTATACTTTTCCATAGTATTTTCACTAGATATATCTTATCCAAATCCCTAAAATATTCAATATTACTTCAATTAACTTAAAGGGTCATCTATAACTTTCATAGTATAATAAAACCTAACTTATCAACCCTAAAATTATCCCCAAATAACATCTTAACCTCTAAATTTATCTAAACCTGCCTTTGATACCAATTGTAGCACCTTGAAATTGCACTCATTTATCCAATAATTATAAATACCCTATTTACATATCGACTTTGAAATCAACCGAAGTGTCCTAATTTTAACCATAAATGATTAAAATTTTACTAACAAATATTGATTTACTTACATTAAAAATTCCTTTAAGGTTTAGAGTTTTAGAGAGTTAGGAAAACTTTTAACTAAAAAATCCCATGTATTTCTCATCAAATAGATATTTTTCCACTGCATAAAAACTACTTAATCCATAATAAGTCTTCAAAATCTCCCAAAAATTCCACACATAAGCTATTATATTAGACATATCATGTGTAATAAATTGATTCATAACCTGGGGAAATAGAAACATAAGAAGGGGTTATATTAAATTCTCAATAAGGGTAAACATAAGTGATAATAATAAAATATCATAAGTATAACATCCCACCTTTTATTACATAACTTTTCATTACATTTTACAAACAAAGGATCTTTAAAGTCTAGTGTCTTGGAAATCAGGAACATAAAACACGAAAACATAAACCATTATTCTAATAAACTTGTAAGGCTTCATCATAGGTTCATACTAAGTACAATTACTTCATCTCCTAACCTGGATACATTCATCAAAGAAAGGGGTGAGTAGAAGGCCCAGTAAAGAAAACAAGTGAAACAGTTTACATGTGATCTTGAGCGATATCAATAAGAACATGAGGGATATCATAAAGTAATGATAAATATGCATATCATAGAAATAATAACTTGAATAATATCTTGAAAATTTGGCTACAAAATTTAATTTATACATTAATGAACATATCACCAAGGTATATCCAAATGGTGTCATAAAAATTAACAAGGTTATTCACCAAGGTATCGTAAAACTTGTCATCTCTAGAGATTAAATTATTTACCTAATGTATTAGAGAACTATCAGGGTGCACCCTTAACATGTATTTATTTTCATGTTCTTCACATAGATCATAATCATAAATTTCATAAATAACCCAAATAGAAGAAAATAAATGGGGTTCATACCAAAATCATGACGTTTTAAAGTGTTTAAAAACAAGATCATTATGTCATTTATTACCCATGGAAAGGGAATAAGGGTTTTATGTTTTTCAATTACAGAATCAATAATATCATTTTTATGTCTTTATTAACTCCCTTAAAAATGAAATAGGTCTAGGTATTCACATAAATAAGATAAGATAATTTCTTGAGAGAAAGAGAGATAAATTTTGAGACGAAATTTCTGTAGCATAACGACTATATAACATGGTTTTAGAAAACAATAAAAAGAGGGGGGGAAGTCTACCATCCATAAATGAATAATTTTACAGTATAGGGACAGAATAAAATATAAATAAGATCATGGTGTGGATATTTTAATGACATGCCACATGAAAAGGAAACTTGAAAGAAAATAGAAAATGCGATTTCTTTTACAAAAATTTGGCAGCCTAATAGTGTCACTTAAAAATTTAGAAAATCAATTGATGAGAGTGGAAAGGGTATCTCATCATTTGGAAATAAAATTTACATTAATAAGGATATATAAGAACATACCCCAACATAATAATATGGAAACTAAAATACATAACATAAATGAAGTCATGACTTAAAAGAGGAGGGTGAAAGGTTCCCTTACCTTGAAGAGTGACTTAAAAAACTCAAAGGTTGGGACATTGGGGGGATTGAGGGAACATTAGTAGGACTCCTTTAGAGGTACAAAGACCAGATATTAGTTGAAGATGATTTTGGAATGAATGTAATGAGGGAATGGCTTGGTATTTATAGAAAAAGTGAGGGAATATTTTCTTAATTTCCAAGGGACACCTCATCAGTGGTATTTGCAAAACCATGGGCTTGACCATGGTATTTACCCATGGTATCAGCCACTTGGGACACTTAATAACATATATTACTATAAACAAGTTGACCAGAATGATTACATCATTATTACATCATTAATGATGTCATTAATCACACCGAAACTCAAAACTGTATTTTTACTATTCACCAAAAAACAAAACATTTTATAAAAATATCATAAATCCACCCTAACCTAATATTAATGCTCTAAATTAAAAAATGAACTCCATTTTATTAAAATAATTTTCTAATTATGAGATATTTAATTTTTAAGTAAAAACACTATTTACCTGAAAAAAATACTAATACTTAACTAATAATTTCTGAAAATGTTATTTACTTATGCTATAATATCACATTACCAAACAAGATGCCTAAATTATATTTATACTTTCTTAAGTGAGTTTACTATTCCATTAGTCATATTAATATTCATAAGGGTAATATTACTATTCATATTTTAATATTCACTAAAAATTAAATTTATCTTTTAAAACTCTAAATTTTTTACTCATAAAAAATGTAGAAGACCTTCTTTTGAAAATAATTTCACATTATTAATTATTTAATATATACAAAAATATTTCAAAATACCCTTTTTCCAAAATTCACCAATAATATGGAACTTCTATAAATTCATCCTATATTTATTTTAACATTTAAAATCCACAAATTTAACATAATAAGAAATAAAAAATTTATTTATACAAAAGGATTACACAATATAACTAAGGTCTCGTTACATAGCCCTTATAACACCTGCATAGGACCTAAGTGTAAGATGTGCTATGGTGATAGAATCTTGGGGTAGCTCGGACAACATTGCCTGAGTGGTGATTTCTATTAGCCTGAACTCCTCCTGTAGGTGATTCTATTAAAGATTCACATGTTGAAGCTCAGCATGGGATTGGTCCAGAGCAAATCCTAGTGACACAAACTCCTTCCCAAGCTTATAGTTTTTTTGAGTACAAAATAAAATAACACACAATTTTAAGAAACAAAAAATTATTCAAAATTTCGGGTTTTTACATTCTTCTACCCTTAAGAAATTTCGTCCCTGATATTTTAACTCATACCCTCTAAAGAGAAAAGGTAGGGGTACTTCTGCCTTATATAATCCTTTGGTTCCCATGTGGCTTATTTACATTTGTAGTTCCTCCACAACACCTTAACAAGGTGGGTATTCCTGTTGCGTAGAACCTTGTCTCTACGATCTAAGATATCCACCGGCTTCTCTTCATAAGATAGGTTATGTTCCAATTGTACCACCTCTGGGTTTAGTACATGTGAAGGGTTAGGTATGTACTTCCTCAAGAGAGATACATGGAAGACATCATGAACTTGTGAAATATTTGGAGGGAGTGCAAGTTGATAGGCCACTACTCCTACGCGATCAAGGATTTTATAGGGGACAATGTACCTAGGGATGAGCTTCCCTTTCTTCCCAAACCTCATGACTCTCTTCCAAGGTGAAATTCAAAGAAATAACTTGTCACCAACATCAAACTCCAATTCCCTTTGACAGTTGTCAGCATAGTTCTTTTGCCAACTCTGAGCAGCCTTAATGTGTTGCTAGATGGCATGGAGTGATTCTGTCATCTCTTGCACAAGATTAGTCCTAAGGAGATTTCTCACACCAGCTTCATATCAAAAAGTATAAGTTCTACATCACCTATCATATAGAGCTTTATAAGGTGCCATTTGAATTCTCAAGTTGAAGCTGTTGTTGTAAGATAACTCAACTAAAGGGTGATGTTGATCCAATCCACCTTTAAATTTTATTGAGCATGTTCTCAGCATATCCTTGAGTGTTTGAATAATCTTTTTAGATTTTCCATCAGTTTTGGGGTGATAAGCCATACTGAAATTCAATTTAGTACCCATATCATGTTGAAGACTTCTCCAAAAAAATTATGTGAACCTTGGATCAGTATCATTTACGATAGAAAGTTGAACTCCGTGCATCCTTACCACTTCCTTCATGTAAATCCAGGAAAGTTAATCAAGAGAGAAATCTTCCCGAATAGAGATAAAATGGGCAGTCTTGGTGAGACGGTCCAAAATAACCCATATCACATTGTTTCCTTTGGAAGTTCTCAGGAGACCAGTGACGAAGTCCATAGTGATATTTCCCCACTTCGATGCTGTTTTGGGTAGTGGTTGCAATACCCCTTTAGGGATTTTTCACTCTACCTTCACTTACTAATATACCAAGCACCTTGTAGTGTAGTCAGAAATCTCCCTTTTCATATTAACCCACCGATAATGACCACAAAGGTCTCTATACATTTTTGTACTCCCAAGATGTATAGAGAATGTAGAGCTATGAGCTTCATCCATAAGATCCTTCTTTATTTCCATAATAGATGGAACATGTAGTCTTGTACAAAATTTTAGTACACCTTCTTGATCAATATTGAACTCAAGAAACTTCCCATCCTTCACAACCTCAAACTTCACTACTACAAATATGGCTTTTATCAGCACTAAAAATGGCCATTAACAGCTCTAGAAAAAGCTCTATTAATGCCAGTAAAGATAAAGGTGGCGATCCCCTTTATCAGCGCTCCAAAAATCACTGATAAAAATAAAAAAAATAAATAAAATACTACCAATATCGGGGGGGGGGGATTTTTACAGCGCTTGAGCCCCCCTTTATCAGCGCTTTCCCGCACCTCTAGTGCCCGCCTACACCCTTTATCAGCGCTAGCCCTTTAAATCACCCTTGCGCGTGCACCCGTGCCTCCACCTGGATTTGATCTCGAGACCTACCCCCTGCGCACCTAAAGCCTTTGCCACTACCCTATATTGATTTGTTCTCTTATTCATGATATATCTATTTATTTATATATATATATATTTAGTTATATTTATTCGTATAGTAATATATATTTATATTAATATATATAGTTATATTAATATATATATATATAGTTATATTAATATATATAGTTATATTAATATATATATATATATAGTTATATTAATATATATATATATTTATATTAATATATACATATAGTTATATTAATATATATATATAGTTATATTAATATATGTATAGTTATATTAATATATAGTAGTTATATAAATATTCATATATGGGTATTTTAAATAAAATGGATATTAGTTATTATTTATATAAAGCTAATATATTTTATATGTAAATATGTTTAATTATTTATTTAAAAAATTAAATTTTTAGGAGTGAATATATAAAAAATATGTACATATAGTAATATATTTGATTATAAATAGCAGTGAATTATAAAAAAGGATAAAATTTAAAAGACAGAATATCAATATGAATGTAATAACTTGGAATAAATTCAGTCCCCATCAAAAACATCCAACAATACCCCCTTAAACGAGGCTAAAAATCCACAAAATGTTAAAAAATATGGGTACCCCGATTAAAAACTCAGTTTTGGAGGCCTTCTGGGCCTCTTTTGGCCTCGCAAAACGCTTAACCGGGCTTCTCCCAATCACAACGACATAGAGCTCGTCACAGTATTCGATTTGATACATGGTAGAGCTCAAACGGACACCCGGATCAAAAGTTATGGCCGTTTGAAGTTCGAGTTGCGTTTTCAACATATTTTGGATGTTTTTTTAATTTTTTTAATTTTTTTAGTCTTTAAATTGTTATTAAATGACTATTACTCCATAATAATTAGAAAATTATTAATTAAAAATATTTTTAAAATTTTTTAAGAAGCCATTTTCACTAAATATCTTATATATTAAGTATAATAAGTGTAAATATACATTTATACTTATCTAAAATATATTTAAACATTATATATTATATTTATATCAATATAACTATATAACTATATTTATATATTAATATTTTTTTTTAATTTTTTTAAGTCGACCCTTTATCAGCGATTTTAAAAAAAGTGATGATAAAGGCCCCCCCCTTTATCAGCGCTACTAAACAAGTGCTGATAAAGGGGGTCCCTTTATCAGCACTAAAAAAAGCGCTGATAAAGGGGTACTTTTATCAGCGCTTCTTTTAGCGTTGATAAAGTCACCCTTTATCAGTGCTTTTTTGAGTGCTGATAAATCCCCCCCCCCCCCCCTTTATCAGTGCTTTTTCATTAGCGCTGATAAAGGGGTGGCGCTGGCCTTGCCCAGTTTTGTGGTAGTGCTTCTTCTGTAACAAAGGATTTTCTTTATAAGATTTCTTGATCTTCTCTAGTAATGATGGTTGAGAAATCATATAAGTTAGGGTTGCAGATATCCCTTCCCTTACAATTCCCATGTCCATCCTTACTAGGTCATTGATCAAAGGATCTCTTTGAATCCTCATCATGGAGAGAAAAATTGGTTCTTTCCTTCTTAATGCATCAGTAACTTTGTTTGATCTTCTGGGATGATAATGAATTGAAAAATCACAGTCTTTAAGAAGTTCCAACCATCTCCTTTATCTCATGTTCAATTCATTTTTTATGAAAATATACTTCAAACTTTGATGGTTTGTGTATATATCACATTTCTCCCCATAAATAAAGTGCATCCATATCTTCAGAGCAAAAATGACCGCAGCCAGTTCCAGATCATGCGTAGGATATCTCTAATCATGAGTATTCAACTATCAAAATTCATAAGCAATGACTTTTTCATTTTTCATGAGGACACACCCAAGAACTTTCAGAGATGCATCTCTAAAAAAAGAATCCTTCTCCACTTTAGGGTAGAGTTAACACGGGTGCAGTAACCAATCTATTCTTCAGCTCTTGGAAACTTTCCTCACACTCCTTTTTCCAGATAAACTTGACCCCTTTTCAAGTTAACTTGGTTAATGGGTTATAAAGTTATGAATTTTTTTTCACAAACCTCCTATAATATCTTGCTAATACAAGGAAACTATGAATCTCAATTATTTTTGTAGGCTGAGACCACTCCTCTATAACTTTTGTCTTTACATGGTCAACTGTGATTCCTTCATTGGTTAAAATTTTCCCCAAGAAAGCAACTTGTAGTAACCAAAATTCACATTTTCTGAACTTTCCAAAAATCCTATCCTTCCATAGAGTTTGAAAAAAAACCCTTAGATGATCCTCATGCTCCTCATGAGTTTTGGAATATATCAGAATATCATCAATAAAAACTACCACAAAGTTATCAAGGTAGTCCTTAAAGACTCTATTCATCAAATACATGAAAATAGAAGGTTCATTAGTCTGTCTGAAGGGTATAACAAAAAACTCATAATGCTCATATCTTGATCGTAAGGTAATTTTTGGAATATCTTCTTTCTTCACCCTCAATTGATGATAACCAGATTGAAGACCAATCTTAGAGAAGAATTGATCCCCATGAAGTTGGTCAAATAAATCATAAATTCTTGGAAGAGGGTATTTTTTATTCACTGTGATCTCATTCAGTTCTCTATAATCAATGCATAGACACATTGATCTATCCTTCTTCTTCACAAAGAGAACAGGTTCTCCCCAAGGAGACGCACTTGGTCAGATAAACCCCTTCACAAAAAGATCTTGGAGTTGTTTATTTGAATCCTAAGAACTCCACATTTTCCATCCTATACGGGGTCTTTGATAACAAATGAGATCCAGGTAAAAGTTCAATGGATAAATCTACCTCTCTTTCTAGGGTAGGTCCAAGTAACTCTTTAGGAAATACATCAATGTATTCCTAGATGATGGGGAGATTTTTTGTCCTTAAACTCTCATTTCATTTTTCTTCTTCACCGATCAACTCCATAAATATGGATATACGAGGTTCTTCTAGATAAATATCAGGTTGATATATCTCTCCTTTGAAGATAATTGTTCCATTCAAGACTACTGATATTTCCTTGCTTCTGCATTGGATCTTAGCATTATAATTTGAGAGTCAGCCCATCCCTAGTATAATGTCGAATTCTAGCATGGGAATGACTACTAGATTTACGATAAGATTGTGCTCACTAAAGTAAATTCTAGAGTTTCTAAACACTGACGATGCTTGAATAATCCCACCAGGATTCTTTACTGACAACTCTACTTTTAGAAATTCAGGGGTTGATTATAAATTCTTTGAAAATTAGAGGAAATAAAGGAATAAGTAGAACCAGAATCAAACAAACTAGTTTCTAGCTTTGAGAGAACAACAAGATTACCTGCCACCACATCATTTGGCGCTTCAACTTCAGCCGTAGTGATTGCAAAAGCATGACCTTGCTCCCTTGGCCTTTTCTGAGGCTGATAGTGATTCTATTCCATTGCCCTCATATTTTGACAGTGATTGGAAAAGTACCCATGTTTTCCACACTTATAGCATTAACATCAGGTAGGGCATGCACCATCTTCCCCTTTTCGTTAGTGTTTGGGAGTTGAGGCTTCCCCTCACTACGACAATTTTGTGCGATATGCCCATCTCTTCCACACTTGTAGTGCTTACTGTTCTTGAGTAGTCAGTTCCCTGAATGCTTCTTCCCACATTTATTACATGTGAGATGTTTCACTTTCTTTCCTCCTATTCCCTGATCCATAGTCCACTCTAAGCTTGGATCCATCAATATTTTCTTATCATTGGATTTATGAGACCATTGTGTCTCACCAAACTCTAGTTCGACTTTCATCGCACTTCTCACGATCTCCTCATTGCTATCAAAGTTTTGGTTGGCTAGATTCTTCCATAGATGAGGTCTCAGTCCACTGAAGAATATATCAACCTTACCATTTGTATCCATGACAAATCTAGAGTTTTAATGTGAAAGCCTTGTGAAGTATATCTCATAGCTTCCCACAGATTCATTCTTCTTCTGCTTCAGCTTGAGAAACTCCTTCAAAATTCTTATTCTCATGGAACGAGGTAAATAATTACTGAAGAAGATCCCTCTGAACTCTTCCCACTCCATATCTTCAACCTCCACTCTTGGCCTCATGTTTTTAATCAGTTACCACCACTAATCAGCTTCTCCCTCTAAAAGATAGATAGCCAGGGTGACCTTCTCTCTCTCTGAACAGTGGAGCACAGAAAAGATATTCTCTATAGAGCTGATCCACTATTCCGAAATCAATGGTTCGGTAGATCCACAGAATTTTGGTGGTCATTGATGCATAAAGGACTCAATAGAATGTTGTTCCCTTCATGGTGATATCAGTCTCTCAGCTTGATTTAAGTTATTTCCCATTACTTGAGTAAGTTAGTTCATCATTCTCATGAAAGTTTCCATTCTGGCTTCCATCGGAGGGTTGTCAGTGCATGGTCCATTTCAGTCACCGTTTGCACGGTTCCTCCTATTTCCCTCCATTTTCTAAAAGAATAAAACCTTAGTGAGAATCTTATTTCATTTATGAATTTTTTAACTATATAGGATTTTATGTCTTAAAAGTTCATGCTTAAACAATTACATTTCTCTATAAATCCTTTATAATGATTCATAAAATGCTTATGAGTAACCACACATATCCCCCAGAAATGTCAAACCAGGAGTGTAGAAAGGACCATTTTTGTGTACCAGGATACCCTGGGTCAATCCCGAAACTCCTTGTCAGATTTTTCACTCATAGGTATATCTAAACCAGATCCACATCCACTTGTTTGTATCCAAAAAAGGATTTATTTGTTCAGAAACCACTTACTTAATATTTCACCAAAATACCAGGAAATGTTTCTATATTTAAACCTTTATATAGGTATATTCCTAAATTTTTCAAAGCCTAATTTCCATAAATAACTAAACTATC
The DNA here is from genome assembly GCA_963277665.1 of Viscum album. NCBI lineage: Eukaryota > Viridiplantae > Streptophyta > Magnoliopsida > Santalales > Viscaceae > Viscum > Viscum album. The sequence continues at coordinate 75,003,436 of OY728140.1, forward strand.
CTTTGATACTAACTATAGAATCTCTCCTTTTATTACATAACTTTTCATTGCATTTTACAAACATAGGATCTTTAAAGTCTAGTGTCTTGGAAATCAAGAACATAAAACACAAAAACATAAATCATTTTTCTAATCCACTTGTAAGTCTTCATCATAGGTTCATCCTAAGTACAATTACTGCATCTCATAACCTGGAGACATACATCAATGAAAAGGGTGAGAAAAAGGCCTAGTAAAGAAAACAAGTGAAACAGTTTACATGTGATCTTGAATGATATCAATAAGAACATGAGGGATACCATAAAGGAATGATAAATAGGAATATCATAGAAATAATAACTTAAATAATATCTTTAAAATGTGGCTAAAAAACGTAATTTAGACATTCATGAACATATCACTAAGGTATATCCCTAAGGTGTCATAACAATTACGAATGTTATTCACCAAGGTATCGTAAAACTTGTCATCTCTAGAGATTAAATTATTTAACCAATGCATTGGAGCGCTATCAGGGAACACCCTTAACAGGTATTTATTTTCATGTGATCCACATAGATCATAATCATACATTTCATAAATAACAAAAATATAATAAAAGAAATGGATTTCATATCAAAATCATGACGTTTTAAAGTGTTTAAAAACAAGATCATTATGTCACTTATAAGACATGGAAAGGGAATAAGGGTTTTATGTATTTCAATTAAAGAATAAATAATATCATTTTTATGTCTTTATTAACACCCCTATAAACGAAATAGGTCTGGGTATTCACATAAATAAGATAAGATAATTTCTTGAGAGAAAGAGATAGAAATTTTGAGACTAAGTTTCTACAGTATAACGACTATATAACATGGTTTTAGAAAACCATAAAAAGAGAGGGGAAAAGGGTATACAATACATAAATTAAAAATTTTACAATATATATATATATATAATAAAATATAAATAATATCATTGTGTGGATATTTTAATTACATACCACATGAAAAGGAAACTTTAAAGAAAAGAGAAAATTAGATTTCTTTTAAGAAAATTCGGCAGTCTAACGACATCACTTAAAAATTTAAAAAATCAATTAATGAGAGTGGAAATGGTATCTCATCATTTTTAAATGAAATTTAAAATAATAAGGATATATAAGAACATACCCCAACATAATAAGATGGAAAATAGAAGATATAATATAAAATAAGTCATGACTTAAAAGAGGAGGGTGAAATGTTCCTTTACCTTGAAGAGTGACTTCAAAAACATAAAAGTTGGGACCTTGGGGGGATTTAGGGAACCTTGGGAGGACTCCTTGGGAGATAAAAAGACCATATATTCTTTTATTGGGATTTTTGAATGAAATGAATGGGGGAATGTCTTGGTATTTATAGCAAAAGTGAGGGAATATTTTATTAATTTTCAAGGGACACCTCATCAGTGGTATTTGAAAAACTATGGGCTTGGCCATTGTATTTGTTCATGGTATTGGACACTTAGGACACCTCATAACATATCTTAATATTAAAAATTATAAAAGAATTATTACATCATTATTACATCATTAATGATGTCATTAATCACACCAAAACTCAAAACTGAATTTTTACTATTCACCGAGAAACAAAACATTTTATAAAAATATCATAAATTCACCCTAACCTAATATAGATGCTATGAATTAAAAAATAAAATCCATTTTATTAAAATAATTTTCTAATTATGATATATTTAATTTTAAGTAAAAACACTATTTACACAAAAAAATACTAATACTTAACTAATAATTTCTGAAACAGTTATTTACTTATGTTATAATATCACATTACCAAAAAAGATGCCAAAATTATATTTATAATTTCTTAAGTGATTTTTCTATTCCATTGTTCACATTAATATTCATAAGGGTAATATTACTATTCATACATTACTATTCACTAAAAAATATGTTAATCTTATTAGACTCTAAATTTCTTACTCATCACAACTGTAAAAGGCCTTATTTTGAAAATCATTTCACATTATTAATTATTTAATGCATACATAAATATTTTAAAATACCCTTTTCCAAAATTGACCAATAATATGGAACTTCTATAAATTCATCCAATATTTATTTTAACATTTGGAATCCACAAATTTAACATAATAAGAAATAACAATTTTATTTATACCAAAGGATTACACAACGTAACTAAGGTCTCGTTACATATCCCCTTATAACACCTGCATAGGACCTAAGTGTAAGATGTTCTATATTGATAAAATCTTGGGGAGGCTTAGACAACATTGCACGAGTGGTGATTTCTATCAACCTAAACTTCTCCCATATGTGATTACATTCAAGCTTCACATGTTGAATCTCAGCCTGGGCTTGGTCCAGAGAAAAGCCTAGTGATGCAACCTCCTTCCCAAGCTCTGATAGATGGGCTTCATATGGACCGAGTCTACTGGATGAGGTCATCGACTCCTATTTATGTATTAATTAACCATGATCACTTGTATTTATAAACAATAATCATAAAGTTAAGAGTTTAGTTTCTAACGGTCATATAATAGTCGAAACCCAGTGGTCTTATTTTAATTATACTCACTTCATTAATTAAAGGATATAGTTTTGTTGAGTACAAAATAAAATAATACACAATTTTAGAAAACAAAAAATTATTCAAAAGTTTGGGTCGTTACAATAAGTGACAATAATATGGTCATAAATAATATAGAAGGAATAGATTATTAAAATAATGTCATAATAAAAAAACTACAATCATTATATACCCATGGTCATCATATAAATAAATAAACACATGGATAAAAATAAATGGTTCCTTAGAAATGAAATTCATAATGTCATAAAACTAATTCCATCCCCTAATATAAGACATCAAGATCTTAGACATAATGATCTTACCATCAAATCCTTGTGTCTAGACAATATTTTTTTCTGGCTAGGAGTACACCAAAATACTCAATCTATTTTGTCTCATGAGACCTATTGATGCATTGAGGTGTTATCTATAATTGGGATCCAACCATTATTAATTAAGATTAATTTATTAATAATATGAATGAATAATATATAAAATACTTAACTAATACTCCATAGTAACCAATAAACATCTGTATTGTAATAACAAGTATACAAATTTTCATTTTTTCCTCAATCAATAAATGGAATAGATTACTATGTAATAATCTCTCAAACTAACATAGTATAGAGAAAGGGGTATGTGGATAAGTCCATAATTTCAAAAATCAATCAATGTATGGAATCGTTAAACACCCTTCAATTAAAGGAAGGAAATATAGATTGTTCAAAGAGTAAAGAAATTGGAAGAAAAATTATGATTATAAATATTCAATTATTAGGAAAGAAAAATCCAGTGATGGATAATTTGTTTAAAAGAAATAAACATTACATAATCTATCTAAAGAAATAATTTCTATTGCAACATTTGAAGAATGTCCTAAATCAAACATAAAATATGTCAAATGGAAATTACTTAGATGAAAAACATTTTTTTAGGAGTTTTAGAAAAATCAATTTAGAATAAGAAATATCCTTGATCCTTTGAAAAATTTTATTTTATAAATCTAAGAGAGTAATAGTTTATTTGAGAAACATTAAATGAATAGAGAGTAAGTTTCATAGAAAATACAAAGATTGTGGAAAATGTGTTCATATGGAATAAAAACTTAAAAATACATTTTAGAAAACATTTTTAGAATTATCATAAAAATAAAAAGTTAGGTGTCACTTTCAAAAGTTATTTTAAAAAAATTTAAGTGAAAACTTTGAAATCATTTACTTTTGAAAAATAAACACTAATAATGGCTCCTTTAAAATAAATAAAGGTTATAAAAATAAATTTGTGGTGGAAAATAAAATATTTGAAAGGATGTAAAACCTCTTTATTAAAATAGGTTTATTGAAAACCCACATCATAAAAATATTATTATATTTTCCTCTTGAAAATAAGTAAATCGAATTATGAGGATCGTAGTAAATAATCCATATCAGGTTCTAAAAAAAGATGAAAACATTTACAGAAAGAAAATATGGATATAGAGGATAAATATTCATTAGAAAGAATAGGATTTATCTTTACCAGCATAAAAATTTTATTTAAGAAAGTATTTTATCTAATAGGATGATATTGATCAAATAGAATAACTTCCCTAAAGAAAATATAAATTTCCATTATAAAAAGGAAAGGGAATGATAAAGGGGGATTAGAAATCACAATCAAGTAGAGAATTTATAACTCAAGGAGAAATCATTTGAGTTAAGAAAATTTTTATGACTCAATAAACATTTAAATTGAAATTGGATCATGATAAAAAATATTAAATGGGTAGTAGATACACCATTCCAAAGAAAATAGGGTCTATAATAAGGAATGTGTCTCAAGGGGGTGAAAATTTGAGATAATAAACCCTTACCTTGTTTACCCATTTAGTAAAATGTGCTCTAACCTCTTGTACAAAAAGATAACTATCTTAATATTCTAATTAAAAACATTATTCAAATCTATATACTTTTATAAACTTAATTTATAATTATTATCTATATATAAATTAGTTATTATCTATTTTCAATATCGGGTGTGAGTAATCTTGATTGTTTTGAACTAGTTTCTTAATAGAGATGTTGTTATTCATTATTATCCCATAGTAAATCATTTACAGATCATAAAAGTCATTGAAATATATTATTTAGGAAAGTTTATAAAAATATAATTTTATTCAACACAATTTTTTTACAGTTCTTATAAATGAAATTGGTGACAAGTATGTTTAAGTCGTTTTTAACCAATGAATGGTAGTAACTTAATTAATGAATTAAATTTTTATAATACCAATAAAAAATAATAATTATTTAATTATTAATATCCAATATTAATTTTCCAATACAATACTTGATATAAATTTATAATATTTTTATGTAGGTGGCTAAGTCAAACCAACAAAAATATGCTATAATCTATGTGTGAGTATGGATATAGAAGAGATTATTTTGTAACAAAATTATTATCACAAAAGTATAATAAAATTATTTATCTTTTCTTAATATTATTAATTAGAACTAGTAATATTTAAAATAATAAGGTAAATGAAAAAGAAGTTGTCACTTATAAATAAATCATTTTTCCTCTTGGTATGTTCGTTTTAGGTGGTTAGTTTTACAATGATATCTTATTGAAAATATTACTTATATAATGACTAATATATATTTAAAAAATATAAATCATCACATAAATAACATATATATTCATTAAAACCATTTATATAATCATACTTGAAAGTTGGTAATGAAAAATGAAACGTGTTGTTCATGGATGTGGTAGTCCACACACACGCATGAGAAAAGTTTTCATTTTTTTGATTGAATGAGTAGAGAATAGATAATTGTTATATAATAAATATAATAAAATTTAATTATATTATTTAAAATGATTTAATTATATACATATTTTTAGAATGAGTTTGGAGGAGTTTGGGTGAAAAGGATAAGTAAAAGAGGTTAAAGGGTAAGTAATACTTATGTTGAGGATTTAGATCTTCTATTGAAGTATCCTTTATAAATGAAGGAATTGAGGCACTTTTTTGTGGCTAAGGGATGAAATGTTTTTATAAGGGATATAGAAGAACTAATTTGGATATTTTTTCATTGAAATTTCAAACTAGTGGTGTTTCTTGAAGTGGGTGGAAGTGATGTCCTTTTATAGTTTAAAAAGAGGACAAATCTTTGGAAAAGAATGTTATGTAAGGGGTAAGAATGGAATTTCCTAAGACTTAAGTGAGTTAGGTGGGGAAATTTTGGTAAGATATGTTGGTATGATTTTTCAAAATAATAAAGTTATTCTAAAAGGCCCATGTGTCAAATTGATTTATTAAAATTTGAGCCACATTAGATTACCCACTTTAACACTTATTAATCATTATTAAAATTTAACCATGATAATTATTTTATTAATAAAAATATAATATAGCCCTCATTACCAAATTTTAACATTATAAATTTTAATTTAGACTCCATTTAATCTAATTCAATTTCTAATTTTGATAAAATTAACTATTAAATTGAAAGATATAATGTGTAGGGAAAACGTTTTTTTCGCAAAAAAATTAATTAGTAAGTGCTCTTAACATTATTTAATAATTATTAAAAATTAAATGGTTATTAATTTATTTTTATATATATATTTTAAACATAATATTATATTCCTTATTTTATAATTTATAAATTTAATTTAAAATCAAAATATTTTGAAAAGTATCATTTATGAAAAATAATTGTTTTACCGTGGTAACTAATATTTACCTTTGAAAAATAAATTTTATGCCTAAATTTTAAATTGAACATATTACTTAATTTTATTATTATGATTAAAAATATGAAAATAATATTATATGATTTAATTTTTAAAAGCGATAAAAAAATTATATAAAAACATAAAAATATAATGGAAACTCTTTTTATGGGAAAATGTTTTCAAAAACAATATTAACTACTATTATCCTTATTTCATATCAATTAATGATAAAATTAGTGTTAATATATTATTTATATCAACAATATATTTATCCATTATATATTTAGATTCTTAAAATAAAACTCATAAAAACAATTTTTTAGAAAAATTGTATTTTAAAGAATAAATCAGTCTTAATAGTTATTTGGCTACACTAATTGTGTTTCCATCAATGTCTTAGTATTAATAATGAAATTTATTTTTATTTATACATATATTTCATAATTTTGTTACATCTATTATTACCCTCTAATTCTACAGTTATATTTTAATGGTTATATATTGGTTATTTTTCTTTTTGATTTGTTGGTGTGTTTGAATAAAGTTATCAAACACATTAGGTTTCAAAGGAAAATATAATTTTAAATATTGGGGTGTTACAATATGCCTTTGTGAATTTAGTGAACATAAATCTTTTTTGAAAACATAATTCTTCATTATAATATTTTGTAAGAATTAGCCTTTGGAAGTTCCCAGTGCATGTATTTTACACTTAGAAAAAAATTAAAGTTCTGCTGGATAAAAAATAAAGTATCCATATTTTATATTATAATAAAATAAAAGGGGAGTTTAAATAAAATTACACAAGTATGATTTTTTTCATGGATCAAACACATTTTTTGTGGAGCTTCCTTCAGGGCATGCTGTTATTCTAGGATTCATGTCCTTAGACTAGTCGTGGTTCTCACCACCCAACATTTCCACTTTCCAAAGGCGGGCGACCTTCACCGCCATGGTAGATGATGTCGACTCCTTGATCAGAACAAGGTGATGGGATGTCGACTCTTCCTTCCATGGATTCCTCCTTGGATATCTTTTCCTAATCTGGGTCTCACTTATAGATCTAATACATATTATTGAACCATATTATTGGTGTTATATTCTAGTGTACATTGGATAATAACGTTGCATTCTATCATGATGGTATGACTAACTATAGTTGGAGCTGATGATGAAGTTGGGCATGTTGTTCATCTGTAAAATTCTTCCTCTTTCAAGATATAAGGGGAATATTATACTCATGACATAAGGAATCTTAGGTGAAAAATTTGAGGCACCCTATTATCTCTATTAGGCTTATTATATCTAGTATGTAAATAAGCCAAGGCTCTTTACCTTGATCATACTATGCTCATCACACAAAGAGGTTTTTATTCATTATGTGAGGCATCTGACACTTTTGATGCTAAGAAACTTATGCTCGTCACATAAGGATTCTTAGGCTCATCACCTAATTAAATGGTGGATATATCTTATGATCATCACATAGGGGATTCTTATTCTCATCGCATAATTCATATCATGTTTTTCACATGTGGTAGAACCTCAGACTCATCACCTAGGATATAAAGAAAATATCTTATGTTTTTCACGTAGGGGATTACTAGGCTCAACACCTAAGGAATATTATGATCATCAAATGAGGTAGAAACTTAGGATCTTCACCTAAGTGGGGAAGAATATATCATATTCTCATAACATATGATTCTTAGGCTCACCACCTAAGGCTCTATAGGCTCTCTAGCTAGGTTCAAGGTTCTGATGCAATAGGAGGGTTCATAGATTAATAGATATGTGAAGGTGATCATATATTTACATTCTAATGGGGGACCCTTCCAATATGCTCATCACATAGTGGGATAATAAAATGTTTATAGCTAAGTGTTGGCACTCACAATTTATAGTCTATAAGAGGATACTCGTAGATTTAAAGTATAGTAGAGGGAAACTTCATATATATGCTTATCATGTTCTCACCTGGGCATACATTAGTGTCCTATGGAGATGCTAAAGTCCATGGGGCTTTGGATTTATTAGATGTTTTGTGTATTCCAAAAAGATGATCACGATTTAGAGTTTCTATCTCTATAGTGGGATATGAGATGGGATGAAGAATCCTATTTTGGAGATGGTAAGTCCATATCTGAATCACCACTAATGAATGTGAGACAATATTTTTTTAATGGGAGTATTGGACCTTGGGGAGGAATCCAATGTATGATATTAGGAAACAGGTATCAAAACCCACATGGTTTGATTGCATAATTTAAGGACATGTTATGAGACCATATTATATAGTTTAATTTCATATAGTAAGGAATATTTTATCATGAAAAGATAGAAAAAAAGGGATGTTGTGGAGATTACACATATAAGTTTTCTAAATTATGGGGCGATTGTCTCATTATTATTTTAGGAGGAATCTCATACTTTTCGCATGATCCATCCTATGATAATCACATAGGGTATCCTTTTATCATCACATGGGGTAAGGCTACAATTTAACATCTTGGGATGAGGATGATGTCGTGCAGTATAACATCACATGACTAGGATGCTATGTTATGTGTTTTAAAGTATTACATCTTGTAAGTGGTTGAGAATTATTCATAAATCAACCCATCCACAATAATGGTGGGAGGATAGAAGTATCCAGTGATCATATACACACTCATCAAGGTAGATAATGGTTGGTTTCCTTTGACGATGCCACAGATGGAGCTTACATATCCATTGTACAAATGTTTTTGTATATAAATTGGTGGGTAAACTTCCCATTTTAGGTATAATTAAGGGTTCCTAATGTGAGGATACTTATTCTTAGGAGTAGAAGGCAAAGAGGATACATAACATATACTTGGAATGAAGGGGTTGTGTATGAGGGTCCATGATACTGTTCATGTAGATGGGGTTTGAATAAGTTAACCTAGTTCAAATGGTTGTGGGACCCATGATCACTCAACTTGCATACAACTATGTTTGGAAGGAGGCATTGAATTGGGGACCTGAAGATTGTTTCACACAAATTTATATTTTCATGAAGATTTGGATTTTCATGAACCATGGGATCTAACACAAGGATAGAGCATGGATTTTCAAGTCATAGTTGCATAACAATTTTGGAGTTTCATGAATTTTGGAGTTGCACAGAGGAATGACATCTTGCATGAACTCACATGTTCGTCAAGGGAAGTTTTTTGAAATCATCTCTAACATAAGGTAAGGTGATTTACGACTCATAAGAGGGTTTTCACACAAGTAATCTACCTATGAGAATCCATGGGAGTTTTAGGTTGAACAACTTCATAAAATAAATAGTTGAATGAGCTGAGAACATTCCTATTTTAATTCTATAGGTTCACCCCCAAAAATGGGATGGTGATGCTCTACTTATAGAAATTTTGGCTTATTGGGGAATTTTGCTCTGTAGCTTCTTCTATGTTGCTAATGAGTATCATTTCGAGGGGTGCTTAGAAAATTAACTTTTTGAACCCAAGTAAATGTATTAAAAGTAGGACTTGAGTTTTTCTCTATAGAGGATAGTGTTATGGGTTTGTTTCTATTTTATCGTGTGTGTTCAATGGGTGGAAATGGTAATAAACTTAAAATGGATTGTTTTTTAAATACAATTTTAAAATAAATGGCCTTACCTTATATCATCCCATTATATTTCTTATTAAATTATTATTCCAATTTATACTCTCATATTTTCTCTCTAATCAAGTGAAATATCACTTTATTACCCTCACTTATAATTTTTGGTTTAATTTGGGGGATGAAGTGACCACTATAACCTCCAATCTCCCATAGAATAATAATTAGAGATTTTTAATTACTCTTAAGCCAACTCACTACTCACGATAAATGAATATGACTTTAATTACTTGTGTATGAAATCCATTGAAGAAGGTAAGATATATTCAAAGTGTAATAAATAAGGAAATATCATATTTTCTATGAATTTTGAATGAATCCAAAAGTTAATAGAAGGGATTAAACTTTTAAAATTTAGAATTCATTGATAGAATATAGAGAGAATATCCTCAACTCTGACACTAATGGCTTAGTGTTCTATGATCAAAGAATTATAGTAAGAAAATGATGAAAATATAATAGTAGATCTAGTTTGATGATCGTCAGATCACCCCACAACCACCACTTCTCTAGTGGAAAGTTCCCTTTTTTAAGATATATTCTATCAGCTCTTCAATATTACCCCATAGCCACTTGATCGGCATGATATTTTATTCCATGCACCCAACATGTCTAATTTATCCCTAAAATTATGATCCCACTTCATTTTCTTTAGATCAACAGCACGTGAAAAGCTCAACACATGATATTTATTTGAATCATTTAACTCAAATATTTTTCTATTAAAACATCCCCCCCATGATCACATCCGTACTTCTTTAAGAATGATCTGAGTGGGAGTGATTAAGTGAACTACATCACAGAGTAAGATGAGTTTTTCCCTAGAATCATGTAGGGATTTTAGAGAGATTATTCATGTGTTAGGTTTATGAAGTTAAATCATCTTTTGGGATTAAACAAAATAGGATTGGGCCTCATATATTGGGTCTAGACCTACCCATATGTGGGCCTTGTCACTGGACTGGGGTTTGTACGGTGCTGGGTACGACTTGGAATGAGGTCAGATTTCACCATTCTCTATTTTTCTATTTTTTTCTTCATCATAGGCATTTTCAACTCAAGTTATTCTTTGACTCATGATCGGGATTTCAACTTGTTTATCCGTCTGGTGATCTTTTTCATTCTCAAAATTCATCTTCAAAATATTTAATAGGTTTTCTTCAATAATGGTGAGTTATCTTCTATTTTGGTTCAATCTAATTTTTAAATTTCAAAGTCTTTCCATAGTGCATCAAGGAATTACAGAGAGAAATTGGTGAACACTATTTGAAGATTAAAATAGTGCATTTTGGATGTGAAGATGCCACATCCAATATTAATCTTGCTGGATAATGAACCATACTATCATTTTATAAATATTTTTTTTATTTGTCATCATCACCATTATTTCTCTCTTTCGAGTCAATTAATGGTACTCTGTATTTCATTAACCCCTAGATCATGTGTTGGGATTGTGCTTCATCATTTAAATTACTTAATTAAAGATCCTAAATATTGGTCCAACTTCAACAGGAAATCATGCATAGGATTTGGGGTTCTTCTCTATCCTTCAATTGATCAAAGGCACAACTTCAAGATTATTTAGCACCATGCTTCGGTGGAGGCTCAACTCTTCCTAACCATTCAAAAATGGGGGTGATTTAACCCATTTTTTCTTTATACATAGTTCTCCAGTTGATTCTATGTTTGGATTTCTTAAGGAATGGATCGGTAAAATATTTATTTAGATTAAGGGATCTAGTCTTCTTAGGTCAGACAGACGCGGAACCAAAAACTTCTTCAACTTCCAGGGGTGGAAAACATTGGTTTCTCATCCACAATTAGTATCTTCAGGTGATATAGGATTTAAAATTATATTCTATATCCAAGTGTAGTTCTTCTTCAAGTTTGGTTGGTGGTCATCTTCTTCCAAAGAGGTGTGGTCATGATTACCTCCTTCTTCTGAGTTAGGTCTTCAGCCTTTCATTTTTCTTCATGGTATATCAGCTTGAGGTTTCATCGATATTCAGTATAGACAGAGAGGCATTAGCAAATGATTTGATTTCATCCCACCCACAAGATTTTATTTCAAATATTCATCAACATATGGTGAGGGTTTGGTTGATCAGGACAATTGACTATGAGAAGAGAGTGTCACGGTCGATCCCTTTGTGAAATTTCCAAAATACCCATAGTAGTAAGATTTCTAGGCTTAAGGTGGATCTACTGTTTTCATTCATCAAATTCCTTATAAAAATGTTAGTATTTTTTTCATGGTAGATGAAACATACAAGGCATGGTCTATTAATGATTTTTACATATATCACACTCATAGACACTTTTCACAGGTGTAGCTAATGCAATAGTTTTCAAAAAAAAAATATCAGCAATAACTTGAAAATTACTTCATGTGGTCTCACCAAAATATGAATGATCGCTCCGATAGTTTTCCAAAAAATTTAGTAGTGGTCAATTTCACAGGGAGAGAGGCACGTGGTAGATTACAACCTTTTTGGATTTTTTAGGCACCACAGATAACAGGGGCGTGGTTGATTTCACTCTCTCGGTCAATTCTAAACTTTGACAAAAAAAATTAGTGTTTTCATCGATCGCAAAAATGATATAGGGCACAATTGATTCATTCCTTTGAAAATTTTGAGTTTGACCTACACAATACACCAACACACATATTTTTTAGTGCATGAATTTTTTAATAAAATTTAAAATTAAATTCCCAAAACTTCAAAATCAATTAAATTAAATCTAAATGAATTAAAATCTTTATTTTATAATTTAATTAAATATTAACCAATAATATTCAAGTAAAAAATAATTTTATGAAAAACATTATTAATTTTCAATGTCTTATTTTTTTCAAATTAATATTCTTCATTAAATATAAATTAATTTCAAATCATCAAAGAAATAAGATATCATCATTTTAAAATCATAGTAAAGAATATTTTATCTTTATAATTTTTAAAAAACATTATCCAAAATCAAAATCAATTTCGAATTTTAATTTTATTAAATATTAATGTAAGGATTTTTCATTATCTCTAAAAAATGAATAAATATTTAAAAATAATTAATTAATATATTTATCTATTAAAATATATATTCTCAAATTAAACAAAAAGACAATTAATTACTAGGGTTTTAATTAAATTAGGGAGTGTTTTCAAAGAATAAAAGTAAAAAAAATCAAATTTATGTTTCTTATCACTCCCTCACAATTAAAATGTTTCAATTATCCAAAAAGTTATAAATAAATTTCATTTATTAAAAAGAAAAAAAATTATTTTCATTCCTATAACTAAAAATTCAAGATAAAGAAATAAATTCAATGTTTCATGCATTGTTTGAATTATCATGCTTCTTCTATGATTTAAATTTACTCCTCACTTAAATCCAAACATATTTCTATGTCTATAAGTGGGTAAAATTTGACTTAAGTGCAATCAATGTTTTAATAATAATTATTTCTATTTTTTTCCTCTCATAATTTTCTTAAATCAAAGATCAATTTTACACCACATTGATACAACTTAAATGAATTTTTTATAAGTCAAATGCTCCCTTATTCATCTGGGTTCAGTATCCCCCTCACTTAGATGAATTTATTTTTGACTATTAGGCACTTTATTGATTTTTTTTATTTTTCTAAACCATGTATGTGTAAAGTACTATGAAAAATCACTTATTGGATATGTACAGAGGGATTACTCACACACTCAGTGCCTAATGTCTCATAGATTCACTATTGGATCTCAATTTCCCATTTTACACTAAGTTTAAAGGACTTAAATAAATTTATTTTGATTTAGATCCCTAAGATTTCCTATTTCATAGAGGTCAAGTTTCCAAATATTAAATTCAATAATTTCAATGAATTCAAGTTATAATCTTGATTCCATAGAAATATTTTCACTTATACTCCCTTACCTAGTTCCAAGACCAGATATCCACGATGGCAGTGAAAATTTTAATGGGAATTCATCTAATTATTACTATGTTATAACCAATGAAATTATTAACTATATAATTAAATTTACACTTATAAGGGAATCATTCAACTCAATGAAATTTGGAAAAATCATAACAAAAACTATACTAAATATCTATGTATAAAATTTAAAATCAGATCAGTTTTTTTTAAATATTAACATACCTAATGTAAAAAAAAGTGTTTACATCCTAATTTACTTTGTCTTATTTCCCCACACTTAGTTCTAACACACTTCCATTACATTTCTAGATATCATTTTATCGAAGTAAAATAGCATAAAATAAAATCATCTAAACTAGTGTTAAATAAAGAGACAACCTTAGGTTTTTTATTTAATGGTTGTAGGGAGGAGTTTGGACTCCTCCATTGGATATTTCCAAAAATATTCCTGGTAATGCTTCACTTTATGAACATTTACTTTTAAAGGTTTTAATTAATCATCTCCATTGATCTCAGCTACACCAAATGGAAAATGTTCAACTTCTGTGTAGGGTCTAGTCTATTTAGAACAAATTTTACCCAACGTAAGTTTATTCCTTGAGGATAAGAGAAAGAATTTATCTCCAATTTTAAAATATAACTTCTATATGAGTCTATCATAGATAGATCTGTATTTCTACTTATACAATAAGTAATTCTCATAAGCTTGTATTCTCAACTCCATAAGCTCTATCATTTGTAGATTCTGTTATTCTCTAGTTTTTGAAACTCTATGATTACTCACTTAATAGCCTAATAGGATGTGTGTTGTAACTAAATAGTTAGGTGATATTTTTTCATATAATATTATATAAATAAATATACATAGGGGGTTTTATTGGAAATATTGTTTGTCTATAGTACATCCTCTAGATTTTTACTCTAGTCCTTTCGATTGGGTTACTCTATCTTCTCCAGAATCATTTTAATAACTCTATTAGAAACCTCATCCATCCCATTGGTTTTTGGGTGGTATTATTTGGATGTTTTATAGTGAAATAAATATTTCTTAATGATTTACTCCATGTTATTGTTGTAGAAGTAGGTTCCTTTTTCATTAGGTATATCTCAAGGAATTCCAAATCTACAAAAAAAGTTTAATTTTAGATACTCAATAATAGTTTTGGAATCATCATCCCATGTGGGTTTTTCATCAATAAATTTAGAAACATAATCCATTGATAATAATATGTAGGAAAATATAAATAACTTGGGAAATTATCCCATGAATTCAATTCCCCATACATCGAATATCTTATAGAAAATCAATGGTTTTTGGGGTATCTCATGTCTTTTGGAAATCTCACTAGTAATTTGGAAGTTTGGACATTTTTTTCAAAAAGCATGTGGATATTTAAAAATTGAGGGCCAAAACAAACAAGATTCTAACACTTTCTTAGATATTCTTTTAGGTCCAAAATTCCCTTCACAAGAAAATATGTGGAAAATTTAAGTACTGACTTAACCACTTATTTAGTAATACATCTCTTTATTACTTGATCACTACAGACCTTCCATATATATGGGTCTTCCCAAACATAAAATTTTGATTCATATTTTAATTTAATTGATTTATATTTAGAAAATAAATGAGTTACCTTTGATGTGACTAGAAAATTCACTAAATCAATATACCAAGGAACTTGAGTTGCTCTATACAAGTTCTCACCAGGAAATGATTCATCTAAGTTTACTTTAGATGGTGTTTCTACCTCAATAATATGGGGGAATATAGTCATGTGATCCGCAGCCATATTCTCATAGACTTTCTTGTCCAAAATATCTAAGTTGAATTCTTATCATAGAAACATCCATCTCATTGACCTTATCATTGGATGATCCTTCTTTATCAAGTATATGAGTGTTATATGATCAAAATATATAGTTACTTTACTTCCTAACAAATAATATAAAAAAATCAAGGAAACAATAATAAATAAATAAAATCATTTTTCTATTTTTATATAATTGATCTAAAATATTTATAATGTCTATAAATCATAGGATATCACTTATGAGTGTCCATAAATATTTTGGTAAATTACAACTCTAATGGAATCATCACACAATATCTCAAAGGGGTATTCCCAGTTTGATGGCCATATTATGGGGGAAGTGGTTAATCTCACTTTTATATTATCAAATTATATCTTGTATGAATCTTAAAAAAACACAATTTGTTTCTTAAGTAGGTTACTCAAGGGAAAATCAATCTTGTTAAAATCATTAATAAACCTTATGTAAAATCTAGCATGCCCTAAAAATGATATAATGTGTCTCACAATGGTAGGGTAAGGTAGTGTAGTGATGAAATCAATATTGTCCTTATCCACTTCAATTTTATATTTAGAGATTATATGAAAAAAACATTTTATTTTTTTAAAGTAAAATTTTTTAAAATTCAAAACCATTTTTTCTCAATATATTTTTTTAAAACTCTTTTCAGGATCTCCATATAGCTTTGAAAATAATTTATATATATAGTAAATTCATCAGTGAATATCTCCAAGAAACTATTAATAATTTCTGATAAGATACTTACCATGAAGTGTTGAAAGGTACTTAGGGTATTACAAATACCAAAACACATACTTCAGTGGGAAAATGTACTAAAGGAACATGTGAAGTTAATCTTTTATTGGTATTATATGGCATTTGGAACCGAAAAATACCCATAAGATCCATCAATAAAACAATTATGACCCTTTACATCTAGACTCTCTAACATTTTGTCTATAAATGGTATGGGTAATTGGTTTTTATGGATCACATGGTTCAATATCCAACATTCAATGCAAATAATCTGGTTATTCTGTTTTAGGCACTAATTCATGGTTTTCATTTTTTACAATTATGTACCCAATTTTATTAAGGACTATTTGCATGGGACTCACCCACTGAGAGACCAAAATGGGGTATATTATTCTATCTTCTAGTAGTCCATCTACTTATTTTTTCACTACTTCTAGGGTTGAGCCTTGTTTGGGGCCATCTCACTACTTTGGAATCATTTTCTAGAAAAATCATATGCATGTAGTTGTTAAGGATAATCCATGGGATATCCTCTAGTGTACATCCTATTTCTCTAAAATTTTGTTTCAAAATTTTCAAAATTTGATACTCTTTTTTGAGTTTTAAATTATTTGAAATTATTTTTAGTAGTTTTTCATTTTCTTTTAAAATGGTATATTTCATGTTTGATGGAAGTGTTATCAATTCCAATTCAAGGGGTTTTCTAGTGATGATACCAGATCATTTTTTTAGGTTGGAAACCTAAACTGGTAAATAATATGTATTAGTATAACATTTTAGTAACTCATAAAAATAATTTTCATCAATTTATTTAAATTCTTAAACACTCAAAACTATTTATATATTAATCTCAAAATAGATTTATCACCAAAATTATGAGTCGCTAATTCTTATCCTAATCGGATTATGTAATAAAAAATTTCAATTTCTACCCTATAAGATCTAGGTAATTCAAAATGTTTTAATATAAAAACAAGTTTCTCCTCACATGGGTATTTCATTGAGTTAAGGATATTAAAAACCATTGTTTCCTCACTGAAATTCAGGGAAATATTTCCTTCATTGTTATTTTTTATGGTATTAGAGGTATTGAGGAATATTCTACCTAAAACAATGGGAGAGTGGTCTTTACCTTTTACTTATTATATATTGAGAATTTATAAGTTGATAGGGAATAGAAATCATTGAACACTTACCAGGACATCTTCAATAACACTTACTGGGTAGGCAGTGGCTTGATTGGTGAGTTGTAAAACCACTCTAATGGGTTTGATTTCTCCCATCTACAGATAATAATAAATGGAATAATATATTAAATTTATTGAGGCCTCTAAATCCCATAGTGCACTGGAAAAAGGAAGCTCTCCAATAGTGAAGGGGATATAAAAGATACCTAGATCTTGTCATTTTTGTGAGATTTGAGGGGTAACAAGGGAATAAACATTATTACCTAGTATTACATCTTCATTTCATCACAATAACTTTATCTATATACACATGTGACTTTAATGAATTTTATATACCTTGGGATTTTTTGGATTCCCTCTAACAGGGGGATATTGATTTTCACTTTCTTGAATACTTATAGAATCTCTTATTGTTGTGTGTCTTAACTGAGTTTCTTGGGTAGTTTATTCTTTATAAGGAAGGGTGTTTGGGGTTTATTTGAGTCTTATATCTTAGATTTCCCTTTTTAATTCTTCATAGTGGGTGTCTCCACTGGTATTTTAGCTTTTTTTTCTTAGGTAGATTCATTAGGTATAGTGGGTTTTCCGCTTCAAGGTTCCTCATGAGATGGTAATTATTCACTACTTCCCATCTCTTTACCACTCCTTAAGGTAATATAAATAAAATTTCCATTGGGGTTTGTAATAGATTGAGTAAGGAGTTTACGAAATCCTCAATTTTTTGAGTCACTGATGGAATCCATAATGAGTTTTTACTATCCTTAAAGCTCCTTCATTATTGATCCATGGGTATTAAGAGTTGTATTTTGAGTGGTGTGTGATGTCACAAGATATTTCAGAAACTTCTTCATGGTGGGATCTTTATTATTATCTTGTTTGTATCTTGTAGAGGGATAAGATCCGCCTCTTTGGAATGGTGGAGGTTAGAAGGAGGTTTAATACCTTTCTAGAAAGGTTCTCTTTACTGTTATTGGTTTCCAACTCTGAACTGAGTATTAGAAAATTCTATAAATACTTATTTGTGTGATGGTTACTACTAGAACTACCTTTAGTACAAATAATAATATCTTTTTGATCCTTGGACTTGAGGGCATCCATTGGTGAAGTGGTCTTGAGAGTAGAAAAGATGGAAGACCCTTAAAGGTCAGGAAGATGATGTTTCCTATACTTTTTTATATCTATCTAACTCACAAGAGATTTTATTTCTTTAATTTTATTTTTAATTAAATTGTAGTTATAACTTTTTACCTCATTTTCTCATCTTACTATGGATCATGTACCAAATTATTGAGAGTTTTAGTAGATCCTCTCAATCATCCCTCTAACTTTAGCGGGGGAATTTTCTATTAATTCTCCTCCAGAGGAAGCATCTAGAATATTCCAGTCATTGTCCATAATCCCTTGGTAAAATAATACCAAGAAATAGTGATATTTTAAAGGTTGATGTGGGTATGAGGTTTTCAAATTTTTTAATATTTCCCATAACTCAAAGAGATTCTCTCCACTATCATGCTTGATCTCATTGAACTCTTTACTAATCTGATTTCTTATTGAGGAAGGGAAGTAATTCAAGAAGAAATTCTTCTGTATTCTATCCCATGTGGTAACATCCTCATACTGGAGGTTGTGTAGCCACTCCTTGGTTTCCCCTTTAAGAGATAAGGTAAACATTTTCCACCTCACTTGATATTTGGATATTCCAATGGGATTGAAATTATTTCATAAATTAAAAAATTATATTAGATGCTGGTTAGGGTCCTCTCCTACCAAAATATGTAAATTTTTCAAGAGTTGGATCATACAAGTTCTCAATAATTTTTTTTTGATTATTAGGTTCTTGAATTCGATTGTCATTGTTGAAATTATGTTTATAAACTTATCTTAAAGTCTGATTCATTTTTTTATAAAAAATTATCATAATTTCATTTCCTAAAGTTACTTTGGTGGAAGAAGAAGATGAGTATGGGGATCTTGTCAATGGTACTGTGAAAAATTCTATATCCTCTTGTTTCATGATTTTTAAGGTTCTCAGTCTCACTAGAATAGTTAATTCAACCTCCAGATCAAAGAAAATGAGGTGATATCAACTGAATCTATTCTTTAATTGATAATATTTTAAATAAAATGAAAAAAATATCCTCTCTAACAATGCTGTTAGGTTTGAGGATCATCCCATCTTGGGTCCCTCAGTAAAAACAATTTTTTTGAACCCAGGGAAATTTAGTAATAGTGGGACTCTATTTTGTCTCTATAGAGGATAGTGTTGTGGGTGTATTCCTCTTTTTTAATATGGGTTCAATGGGTGAAAATAGTAATGCACTTAAACTATATTATTTTTAAATTATATTTTAAAAGAAGTATCTTAACCTTGGATTATCACCTTATCTTTCCTATTAAATAATTATTCTGATTTATACTCTTCTATTTTCTCTCTAATTAAGAAAAATATCACTTGATTACCCTCTCCTGGAATTTTTTTTGTTTAACTGAAGGAATGTAATGAAAACTATAAACTCTAATCTCCCCTACCCTAATAATTGGTGATCTTAAATTACTCTTAAGCCAACTCACTACTTGAGATCATAAGAAATTAAGAGGTCTTAAGTGACATCTGTGAGTGATCCAGTGAATAAGGGAAGATAGATTCAAAGCCTAAGAAATAAATAAATATCCTATTTTCAATATAGTTTGAATAAATATAGAGGTTACAAGAAGAGATTGAACTATTAAAATAAAGTATTCATTGATAAGGGATAGAGATAATCTCGTCAACTTATCCACTAATGGATTAGAGTTTCATTATCAGATAATTACAACAAGAAATTAATATAAAACAAGAAGATAAAAACTTAGAAACATCTATAGTTTTATGATCACCGAAAACCCCACAAGCACCACTTCTCAGGTGAATAGTTCTCCTTTTAAAAGAGATTATCCTAGTTATTCAATCATTCATCCCCT
This sequence comes from Viscum album, assembly GCA_963277665.1. Classification (NCBI taxonomy): domain Eukaryota; kingdom Viridiplantae; phylum Streptophyta; class Magnoliopsida; order Santalales; family Viscaceae; genus Viscum; species Viscum album. The sequence goes on from OY728140.1 coordinate 75,024,048, forward strand.
TAGCCATGTGATATGCATGATATTTTATTCCAACACACCCAAAATACCAAATTTATTCCTAAAATTCTAAGCCTACATCCATTTCTTCATATCATCGCCACATACACAACTCGATGGTTAAGATTTCTTTGAATCATAAAACTTGATTTTTTTTACTAAAACATTCCTCCCCCATGATCACATTTGTACTTATTCTGGAATGATTTGATTCAAATTGATTTTCTATATTATAGAGAAAATAAAGATGAGTATTTCCCTAGTGTCATGTGAGGATTTTGGAGAGATGATGCATGTGCTGGTATTGTGAACTTAAATCATCTTTTGGGATTCAATTAAATAGGCATGGGCCTCAGATTTTGGTCCTCAACCTACCCATTTGTGGCACTTGGCACTAGACTTGGGTCTATAAAGTGCAAGATATAGCCTGGAAGGAGGCTGGATTCCACTGATTTCATCTTTGATTTCACCATTCTCTATTTTTCTGTTTTCTTATTTTCTTCATCGTATAATTCTACAAATCAAGTTATTCCCCACCTAATAATTGAGTTTTAATCTTATTTATCCTTTTTGTGAGATTAGTCATTCTTAGAATTCATCTTCAAAATCTTCAATGATTTTTATTTAAAAATACTGAGTCTGGTGAAGGTCTTGTTCAATATACTTCATTGATCTCACATTCTTTCCATAGTGTATTGAGGAATTATAGAGAATAGTTGGTGTGAATATCTATTCAAAGATGAAACTGGTTAATTGGGGGGGTGAAAAGGGATCCTCTAGTGTTCATATACACTCATGATTTGAGGCTCTTCCCCATCCATCAAATGCGTTGGTTCAAGATTTTTCAGTAGCGCACTTCAGTGGAGGCTCATCTCTTCCTCGCTATTTGAATCAAGGTGTGACATGGACCATTTTTTATCCATACATTATTCTCTATTTGATTTGATGTTTTGGGTTCTTAGTGCACAACTTAGTCATATATTCAGCAAGCTCGAGGGTATCTCATCTTCTCTGGTCATACAAGTATTTTACTAGAAGCTTCTTCAGCTACCAAGGGTGGAGAGAATCAATTATTCATCCTCGGTTAACATCTTTGGGTCATGTAGGATTTAGATTTATCTTCAAGATCTATGAACATATATTTTTTAAACTTGGTCAGTGGTTATATTCTTTGGAGGAATCATGGTCACGTTTTTATCCTTATTTTGAGTTAAGTCTTCATCCTATTAGTTTTCTTCATGAGCTGTTAGTTTGGGGGTTCATCGATCTTCAACATAAAACAGGGTGGCATCGGTGACTGGTTCATTTTCATCCTACTCACAAGCTTTGGTTTCAGATCCCCATCGGTTCAGGGTGAGGTTTCAGTCAATAAGGATGATCAACTATGAGAATAGTGTGTGTGATCGATCCTTTTGTGAAATTTCCAAATTACCCATGGTAGAAATATTTATAGGCTTACAATTGCTCTTCCTTTTATTATGTAGTTGTTGAATGATTTAGCCAAATTTTAGTAGTTTTCTCATGGTCAATGAAACATATAAGGCACAATTTCTTAATGCCTTTTCCAAACATGACACTCATAGTAACTCTTTACAAGAGCAGTTGATCCATAATTTTGTTAAAAATTTATCCATGGAAGCTTAAAAATTACTTCATGTGGTCACTACACAATAGGTATGGTCACTCTAATAGGTTTACAAAATTTTTAGTTATGGTCGATTTCATAGGGAGAGAGGCTCATGGTAGATCTATGCCTTTGTGGCATTTTTTGGCACCATAGATGGTAAGGGCATGGTCAATTGTACACTTTCAGTCAATCCTTTCCTTTTCAAAATTTTTTGGTGTTCAGATCAACTTCAAGATGGACGGAGGACATGGTCGATCCATGCCTTTTTAAATTTTGCTTCTGACCTCTATAGAACACAAACAGAAATATTTTTTTAGTGCATAATTTTTTCAACATAATTCAAAATTAAATTTCCTAAACTCCATAATCATTTAAATTAAATCCAAATGAATTAAAATCTTGTTTGTTCAATTGAATTCTAGATTCACTAATCATAATCAGGTAAAATCATATTTTCAAAAAAATTAATTAATTTTCGATGTCTCGTTTTTTTAAAGTCATATTCTTCTTTAAATCTCAATTAATTATGAATCATTAAATAAATTTTATTTCATTATTTTAAAATCACAGTAAAAAAATAATCTTTACATTTTTTTAAAATCAAATTTTAAAATAAAAATCAATTTTCAATTTCAATTTTCTTCAAAATCAGTGTATGGACTTTTCATTATCTCCAAAAAAATGAATAAATTATTGAAAATAATTAATTGATCCATTTATCCATTAAAGTCCATATTTTCAAAGTAACTAAGACGCAAATTAATTACTTGGTTTGTAATTAAATTAGGGGTATTTTCAAAGAATAAAAAACAATTGTTTTTAAAATTTCTGGTTCTAATCAGTCACATAACATAGAACTGGCTCACGTAATAATGGGAGATATCTAATATTTTTATCATGTGTCATGTAACTTAGGGTTTCATGACATTAGTTCCTTTTCCACTGGAGGCCATCTAGGACACCCACAAAGCTCTTCCATTTGATGTCACCTTTCACATGCAACTCGCAACTTTATGGAGTCGTGTGCACAGTTGGAAACCTGTGAGTGGCCACTCCCCTTTGTTTTTGAGTGTCTTCTTGGTATCTACAGAACTTCATATATTTGGTGTCACCTTTATCATGAAATTGAGTTGTGAGACAAATTTTGGAGTTGTGTGAAAATGTTGAAAGTTGTGTGTAAGGACCTCCTCGGTTATAGAATGATTATCAGGGATTTGTTTCCCCATTTACTTGGGGATATCATGCATTTTGAGCCTTAAAATGCAATTTCTTATTCCAACACACATGATCATGATCCTTATTTAGATCAAAAGGGATGAACCAGACAAGAAAGAATCTAATTCTAAGAGAGTTATGTTCATATTTAATGAGATACCACATCATGCTATGTGGAAATATAAATCAAATTGAAATCATTATTTCTATGTAATTTTTTTAATAAATAGGATGACCAAGACAATTCAAATATTTTGTGGATGAAATAAGCTAAATCTTCACCTAGATTTATAGGATGAGTTGAATGATGTGAATACTAGATTTTATGAGGTTCAATGAGATGAGTCAAGCCATCAAGAATCAAGGGGGTTTCGATAACTACTATGGAAACAATATTCACATGATATTCAATGAATATAAAAAAAATATGTATAAATAGTTGATTGGATCATTTTGAAAACTAAAATGCAATTATATCATAAAATAAGAAAAAATAAGATTAGTTGTATGAGATTTTTGTGCAAGGATGAGGAAGAAGATCGTCGTCTGGAGTCTGTGTGGAGGATCATACACTCATCAATGATCATTATTCTAAAGGATTAGTTTATTCTGGTGGTGTGAGATTATAACTAGAAGGTTCCAATAGTTGTATGAGTTCAAGTTCATGTCCTTCCTTGAGTTCATTTTTATAATAAGAAGAGGGTTGTGTGAATGGGATAATAACCATAATACACCGGGTATGTAGTAATCCTTAAAGAAGGTGAACCATATTAAAAAACATGTCATGTCATTTTATTTTTTTCACTAGTGATAATTTAGAGATAGAATTTCTGAATAAGAATGAAATTATAAGGGGAATTAAATAATTGTACATGCTAATTAACCCCTCTCGGTGTGTATCACCCATTGAGTGGTCCAATAAATTTTCAAGCTTATATAGTTTATAAAATGTTTATAAATCACTGTAAAAGGTATTTTGGAAATATTTAAATTTATAAAGAGATTATAAATTAATTAATTATAAATAGTTTATAATTAATTATATAAATTTTTATGAAATTTTTATTAAACAATATTCCAAATATTAAATGTTAATATTTAAAATACCTTTTTACAAAAATTATATGGAAGGGATTGTGAACTTGAAATGAAGTGTTTATTTAGAAAACATAAAGATAATTTATAAAGAGTATAAATTAAAAAATAAGGAAAAAATAGTTTATATACAAGATTATAAAATATCAATAATGTTTAACTTAATTATAAAATTTTTATAGTAATATTTTATTTATTAATAGTTCATAAAAGGTTATCTCATGTTTTTGAAAATAAATAAAATGTTTTTTAATTCCTTTTTTATTCAAATTTATTATATTGATTATGAAATATGAATATTTTTTATGAAAATTTTATGTGATAAAGTACTTCTAGAAGACCCAGTATTATATGCTTGGTATGACTCCATAAAATTGAGTTTTTATCTACCTTGAATACAGTTTTTAATTGAAGTTATTATCTTGAATTTAGATATTGGCCATTGTTTGTACATATTAGGTGTTAGAGTTATTAGGAATTTTATTCTATCTTGAGAGTAAATTATCTCAAGGTACAGGGACTTTGGGACAAACTTCCCATTATCATGGAGACTTATTTCTTATTCTAGAAAGGTAAGGGTTGGATATCTGTGCTTTTAGGCTTACTCATGTGGATATTATCAATCACATCTAGCAATAAACCTTTACATAAAAAAATTCATGTATGTTATGCATATGATGAATATGGATATGTATGAACATGTTTATATTTTATATTTTTTTGACGTCCCAACCCGAGTGCCACTCAAAGGTTCCTCGAACCCAGTTGGCCACATGGCCTCAAGTGCACCTCCCTATATGTTAGAGGCTGCTGATTAGCAGTGATGGACTAGGGTATGTCTTTGGGGAGACTATTACCTCATTACTAGATTGGAAAACAGCGGATAAGTAATAACAGATAAATATAAAAAGCAGTATAAATAGATGGCACAATGAAAATAGACACCATGAAAACTGGACCAGTAACCTCGTGTAGCGGAAGCATGATATAAACATCTAAGATAAATATAATAATCATCAAAAACTGGAAACTAAATCATATAAAAAATAATTATAATGCATTTCATGTTTCTAAAAATATGGAAAACATGGATACAAAGTAGCAGGAAGAAATACTATACATGCTATAAAAAAATTAGCCAAAAACTATCCAAGAATCTCAAGCATTGGCCTGGTCATCTTCTACCAAGCTCCATCCTAAAGCAAGAATTCAATATCAGGTGTCCAAAGCGGTAAGCTTCCCCTTATCAACACTTTCATAAATGTAATCTTCATGGGTGAAAATGGTGGCCTGAATAGTGTGTGAGATAAATATCAGTAGGCCACCACCAATGAGATTTATACCATCCAACCTGTGAAATATAAAATAAAACAATGTGTAGGTATATATATAAAATTAAAGCAGTACAATAATGTAAATACCCTGATACCTACTTCAGTGTCATCTGGTTTATGAACATGTAATCATTTAATTAATTATGTTCCAGAATATAATAAGTGAAATAATATGATCCAAGGTATGTCCAAGGCATCCTATAGTGATAATAATAATGAATAGGATCCAAGGTAATAACCAAGGCATCCTTGACCTCAGGGGTCGAGCCAACTCAGTAATAGTCTATAACCTAGCTATGAGGGGTCTGCGTGTAATCCAAGGGGAATCAACCATGTCATTCCATTGTATATGATTCTAACTGAGTCCAAGGTTCTTGTCCAAGGTAAACACTAGTAAGCAATGACTGGGCCCAATGGTGTATCAATAGCTCCACATGTCTGAAGATGTCAAGTTGGATCTAAAGATTTTATCCAAGGAATCCTAATATCTGAAAGATAACAAAGGGATCCTACGACGTCATGTCAGGAATCCACTAGTAGACAAGGACTAGGTTCCAAGGTGGGTATCTTCCTTGGAAACTAACATCCTTGGATCAGAATGGCATCCTCCGAGTTCTCAAGGAATTCCCTTGGTAATTCAAGGTTGGCTCAAGTTGGACCACTCCTATAAAATTAAATGGGTCTACATTAAATAGGCACCTTATACTTAATTATTTATTTATTTTAGGCCATGTAATACTAATGCCTTTTATAATTCAACAGGTTCATTACATTACCTTCCATACTAAGTTCCAAGGCTATGAATAACATGAAAAAATTTAGCACTTTAATTATTTAATCATTAATTAGTTTCACTCAACTACCTTCCATTAATCATAGCAAGGTGTGCTATGGACATACAACCAAGTCATTCAATTACATTCAATTAGGAAAAGTGATACATATATTATACTTTAATTTAAAATTTCAATTCATTTATTTTATTGAAACACTTACCTTAGAAGGATAAATTGATATCTATACATGATAGCTATTATAAATTCACAATTCATTTAATTAAAGAGGGCTTACCATTAACAGGGTCAATCCACACACCCAATTGGTATCATAGGTAAACCCCATGGGTTTCCAAGGCATAACTAATAAATCAACCAAGTTGGGGTGGAAGGTGTTGAGGTCCTAACCTCCAATGGTATGATGATCATTTATATAAAGGGATATAGAATATAAGCATGATAAATATAAGAATGTAATATGAATTTAATAGTCAATGCCTGATGAAATCTGCATGCGCATAACGAAGAACGTTTATAAAATGGAAATACAAGTGGGATGAGTCATAGACCACCTACCTAAATCTCATAAAACTATCGTCATCCAGTATTAGCCTTTAATTTGGCTAGGATCAGAAGAAAACTAAAGAATAGATCAATGCCCTAGAGGAATCCAATGATACCAATGGAGATTCGATCGAACATCGAATGAAGAACTGGGATCAGAATATATGAAGAGGGTAATTTGAGAGATCCGAAGGGTGAAAGGTGGATCTACTTTCTGATGGTTCCATCATGTGTCCTTTAAAAAGAACAACATGCTCCCTGCCTTTTGAAAATACACCAGGAGAATGTCTGGTCGTTATCTGAGTATATAGGGTCTCACAGTTGGTATCTCCATGTTGTGCATCCCTGACTCACTACAAAAGAAGAGGGTTGACAACCATCAACTAGAGGTCATCTACTCCATATCCATCCACAAAGGATAACTACAATGAGGCCAACTACTCTAACACCTCATTCAATAACTACAAACAAGATCTCTTGTTGAGGGCATCTTCTACCATTTTCCCCTTCTTAGGAGTATAAACAACTTTAAAGTCATAATCTTAGAGAAACTCTAGACACCTCCTTTATCTCAAGTTAAGATACTTTTGAGATAAGATATAATTGAGACTATTATTATCAAAATATATAATAATCCATTATCTCATTAGGTATTTCCACCACATATTTAGTGATAAGACTACTATTGTTATCTCAAGATCGTGGGTCACATAGATTTGCTCATGTGTTCTCACTTGATGTGAATCATAGGCAACCACTACCTACCTCTACATCAAAACAAAACCAACCCCAGTTCCTGATGCATCACAGAACAATATGTACTCGGCACCCTCCTCTAGTAATCTTATGATGGGAGTGTTCATCAAACTCTGCCTCAACTACTAGAAAGAATATTGGAACCTCTCTGTCCACATGAAAGGCTACCCCTTTCAAGTCAAAACTGTTATGGGTGATGATATCCTGGAGAAATTAGTTATGAATCTCTGGTAATAGCATGTAATCCCAAGGAAGATCCTCACCTCCATCATGCTCTTGGGTTGATCTCATGCTAACACTTCCTCGACCTTGGCTAGGTCCACTGCCACCCCATCCGCTGAGATAACATATCCCAAAAAGTGGACCTATTACATCCATAAATAACACTTTGAGAGATTTCTATAAATATAGTTCTCTCATAGTACATCCAAATCTATCCTCAAGTGTCCTGCATGATCCTCCGCTGACACCAAGTACACAAGGAAATCATTGATGAATACTACCATGAACAGGTCTAAGAAAAGATGAAATATGCATTTTATGAGTCCCATGAACACTGGTGGGAAATTCATCATGCCAAAGGGGATCAAGAAGTACTCATACTGCCCATAAAAACATCAGAATGTCATATTCAGTGTATCCTCATCTCATACATGTAGCTGGTGATATCCTGATATAAGTTCAACCTTCAAAAACCATTATGCCCCTCTCAATTAATTAAATAGGTCATTGATCCTCGGTAGTGGATAATTTTCTTCATAGTCACCTAGTTCAAGTCCCAATAGTCCACACATAACTTCAATCTCCTGTATGACTTATTAATGAACAACAATGGGGTTGCCCAGGGTGAAACATTGGGTCTAACAAGGCTCTTCCTTTTCATGTCCTCTAAATTAAATATTAGCTCCCGAAGCTCTATGGGATCCATCTAGTATTCCGGTGAAAATATCAGTGTTTTCCTAGGGTGTAGATCAATCCATAATTCTATCTCTCGGAAAAGAGGTAAACCTAGAACATCCTTAGGGAAGAATTCCTTATACTCCAACACCACTATAGAAAATAGGGAACTCATGAAATATATTACACCAAGGGTTAAGTTATCCAACTGATGGGTAATCGGATTCACCCTAATATGTTGGAGTCCATGCTACGCTACAAGGGATTCCTTTTCACTGAAAAAGGAGAACCTGGTTCCATCACTATGGACACACTGCATCCTCTGCATGAAATAGTAAATTTGGGAATGAATTGTGGATAACCATTACAGACATAAGATGATGTTGTAAGGCCTCATTTTTACTAGAAAGAAATTCAAACAGAAACTCTCACCTCCAAGATTTAGGTCACACCATTGGCACAAGTGTGTGATTGTTGAGTCTTCTCCAATAGGATTCTCCAAACATAAGGTTCAAGCAAAGGGCTCAACCGGATATCTAAGTCTCATATAATATATGTGTAAATAAAGGAAGGAATAACACCTCTATCTATTGGTGTTTCAGATAAGGTATAAAAGGACATAGATCATACCTTGAATCATTCCTGAAGCCTTAGGATCATAAGCTTTGACTGCCTACAACTATCCTCACCCCAGTCATCCATCTCCCTCAGCCTGGCATGGACCACTTGGAAAATGTGGTAGTAATAATTTGAGGCATCGACCACCTTCTACTGCTCTCCCATATCATCTCCCACATCTATTGCCTTGTGAACCTACCTACTACTTCCATTTCCTATGCCTTAGATGCCCATATATAGTCTCTCTTTCAGCTATATAATAGGTTAGAAAATCTCATGCAAGATGTACCATGTCATCACATGAGTAGCACCACATCTCTCTAGGATGATTGGACCCACCCTATGAACCCTAAACCATAGACCCTATGTCTTGGAACCTCCTCCTGAAATGTCTAGCACATCTAGGTCCCTGATACGAACATTGTCTCCCAACTAATGAGATCTCTATGCCTACTTTCCCACTATTGGCTACTATTTTCTATATCTGCTCATCTAAGAAACTCTCAACCATTAAAGCTCACTCTCGCACCCCAGAAAATGTAAGAATGAATATAGGGATAACACTATCCTAGATGTATCCACACAAACCTCGCTTGAAGGTCTAATCCCTAAATAAATGATTGCAAACCATATCTATTGAGTACCTATAGAGGTTGGTAAAACTCGATGAATACTCAGATGTTGTTGTGATGCACTGTTGGATCTATAGAAGAATCTGGATAAGTACAACTCTCATCATATCTGGTGAGAACTCCTCACTAAAAATATGACCAAAAAATGTCCATGAAAGATTTTCCTCATTGTAATATTGGGTCACTAACTCCCACAATCACCCTGATGAGCCATGAAGAAGGATCATTACCAGGACTACCATCTGATCTGATGGTGTCCTGACCAGACAGAAAACTCAGGTCACTATCTCAATCCAATCCTCATCTATCTATGGGTCAGGTTCACTTCAGAACCTAAGGGGTCTCTATCACTGAAACTCGTGAAGTGTGATTATCTTGCGTACCTCGTCCACTGGTATTGCAAGTACTATGTGTTGCTCCACAGGTGGTGATATAGCTAGTGCAGCACCTGGAGGTAATATATTGGGAACTAGTCCCTATATCAATTCCTCATCACTAAGGGGATCATCCGCATGATCATGATGTTCAATCCTAGCTGGCATACATTTCTGAGGCATCCAGAAATAAATAATATGTACCACGGTCAATGAGTATGTCTAGAGAGATGACTCAATAAGGACATGGAAACCAAAATTCATTACTATATGATGCATGTACCATTTTTTTACCTATAACCAATGGTCTCATGTACTGATTCAAAAGGCAGATGATTAGAGTCATGGTGTATGGATACATCAGCCACCACACCAACACTGGAGTCCCTAACCTGAAATCCAAACTCTAAGCACTTAACATTGTTTCCCCAAACCAAACCCACAAACTCTAGTCCTAAGGTAGAACATATCGCTCTAATATCACTCTATCACAACTCGTCCTAATGGGGATAGTGCCACGACTCCCCAAGTCTGCCTCAGATAGGCTAGGGGATGGATACTAGTACTGAGAAGGCATATTACTAACATGGGAGTACTTAACCTAATTACATGTACACATGAACACATCTATAAGACTATACAATGTTGAAATTTAAAAACAATTGAACAACCATGCATACATACAACTAAATCCCAAACTAGAGTATAAAATGAAGTAAAGGAAAGTAAACAGTGCCAAATAAAATCCCAACACAAAATTCTAAAAATAATTGTAACATACCAAGTAAGTAATGAATAATATATATTCTTATATATGTCTATTTATGAATTAGATAGTGTTTTAGAGGCTTAAAATGGGAATAAATCCAATCTTAAGCATAGAATTCTCAAATATTTTTAAAAGATTGTTTTACCGCCTTTTGATGGCGAACCATTTTTAAATCAATATTTTGACAATTTTATAATCTCTATTTTTCAAAATAAACTTATTCTTTATGATTGGGGCATTGAAATTTACATTGGATAATTTTTTTGTATTTTTCTGACAATGTTCATTTTTTAATGATTATGAAAAATACTGCATTTTACATAAAAACTGTTTTTTAATATAATTTAATTATATTGTTATATTATCTTTTTAATTGGTTTTAAAGTTTAAATAAAATATATTTTTACCATTTAATACAATAGTGGTCATTAGAATTAATTTCACTTTGTAATTGGGCATAAACTAATGCCAAACTTTTCATAGATATTGTTTCAAAAAAACCCGCTATTTGTTTTGGAAATGGGAATTATTTTTAAATTAATTATTTCAATTTATGTGTTTGGAATTTGATAAAATGGATTCCATATTTGGAATCATAATTTCCAAATTATTTAATTAATACTCTTTTGTTTTTGGACTTTGTGAATAGTAACGACGGTAATTATCGTTAATTATCTTGATTAATTAGTAATCGGGTAGTTAAGGATAATAAAATAATATCATAATAATAAAAATGGCACCAAAATGTGTCCTAATACTACTTTTTGTGTCATGTACGACCATGGAATGCCTTGTTCCAAACTTGGGGACCCCATGGAATCACTTTTGTGTGATAATAACTTTTTATCTATTTATTTTTTTAAAGAAAGTAAATATAACAAAGAATGTATCACCTGAGTAAAACATTTTTAATTTTGTCTACATAAATGATCTCTATGACTATAAATAGTCATTGTAAATCTAAAAATATTTCCTACATCATAGTATTTTTTTATAATTTTTAGACATTGAATAAATTAAATTATTTATGACATCATGATGATGCAGTGATTACCTCATTATTTAACGATTTAAATAAAATGAAAAGATAATGTAAAATATAAGACCTACACATGTCAAAAACCTATTTTATGGGTGTATTTTTAACCCTTATCACCTTATCCTTGAAATACATCAATGTGGGACCTTTAAAATTCTAAACTCATTTGAAAATAAAATAACGTTTTATACCTTTCAAAGAGTGCCCCTCCTCTCCTCTTATAAAAGGCCCCCACCTCTACCTCCTTACCCACACCTATCAAGCATTTGGATCGGCCAAGCTCTGCTCATTTTGTCTCTCCACATACCTCTCCTCATCCTAGAAGCCTTAACTTAGGCAGGAAGATCTTCAAGAAACCCTTTTGGTTCAAACCAAAGGGAGTTACCCAATTTAAAGGTAATGTCTTCACTTGTGTTCTTTTGTTTTATTTTGCTTCTCCAACCCCCTAAACTATTTTTATTCATTTATTTTGTAACAAAACCAGTATCTTAAATATACTAGTATGTTTTTATAAGAAGTATTCGAGCTACACTTACACACACCTACATCTAATGGTTAAAGAACATACTATTTCTGTGGATGGTGAATTTCTGCCTCACGAAACGATGATTGTTCAATATTATTTTAACAACTTCAAAGGTGTCCATTAAGATGTCACTATATTTATATATGATATATAATATGTTTATGTTTTACTTAAGCTTCTATATTTTTCATTCATATCATACCTTTATGGTTTCTATTATGGGTAAACGCGATATCTTCATTTTAGGAAGTGCGGACTACCGCCCCCTCAAAGTGATTTGATTCATTAATACCATATGTGGTACGTATAAAGGATATATTTAATGATATTATATATGATACCATACTAGAATTATAATACTATTATGTATCATTATGTTTTAATTCCATTAAATATGAAATAGAAATGGAAGTAGCGTTCATGCGTACGTACGGCTTACCGTCTCCATGAACGGTGCATTTCATTTCTTACCTCTAAATGTTATGTAATATTATAAATGCATGTATATACTATATATATATGATATATATTATATCTACATCATGAATATAATTATTTATATAATGGATATTTTACCACGTGAATAAATGTAATTATAAAGGGTTTATTTTGGACTCAAGTACCAATGATCGACAAAAAGATCATTATTAATTTAAATAATTACATAGTGTTCATAACATGGTAATAAGTGATATAAAAGGAATAATGAACTTGAAAAAGGTTCTTAATCAAGTATAAATTAACTCAATTTTATTATTCAGGACGTTAAAGAATGATCGAGTCAAATCGGACCTGATATATGGGACTTCGTCTCAATCTCTTTTCATTGAGGCATATTTTGTTTTATACACAACTTTATTTTATACGGTGTATAATCCTCTTTGACTTTTATATTTATTAAAAAGGAATCTTTGTTTATACTAAGTGTTTTACTAAACGACAAAAGGAATGCTTTTTTGTCGTACGTATGCGGCGACAACGATTTCTCAGCCGTCGTGACCATTATTTGAGTTTCGGCTTCCTCTACAAGCCATAACTTTTTCTAAATGAAAAATAAATACCATTTTTTACTTTTCTTTTATTTTGGTTTTGAAAATGGTTTTCATAATGTTTTTATTATATCAATGTGTTGTATTGATATCTTGTGATTGAAATGTAGAAGTGTTATGTTTCTTTTATGCATGTTTTATGAGATACGATTATGTTATGGTTCTTGGGAATTGTTATGAAGATGGGTCATTCCGTGATAAACTAAGGGCGGGTGAGCCCGATATAGCTCTCCAATGCATTGGGTAACACGAAGGGGTTAAACGATAAGGTTTCTCTAAAGAGATTTAGGGAATATACTGTGATGGGTATTCCAAATGTAAGCATGAGGGTTACTCCCTACGTAAGAATGTTATGAATGCCTCAAGTTACCTTGACATCTTATGATTTATATGATTTATTCATGATTTGATGAGGTATGTTAAAATGCTTATGTTTTATGAGTAAAGTATGATTTCATACATGGACTAATGTTTTCATTTCGTACTTTTATATCCCTTACTGAGCTTTTTATGCTCATCCCAAGTTTTTTAAATGTTTTTCATAGGTCAAGGGAAAGGTACATGATGTGATGATAGGGTCAAGGAAGTGTCAAGAAAGAATCCATGTTTTATTTTAAATATGTTTCCGTTGATGGGAAAAATGAGTACTATCATTTATGTAACCACTTTGTTTAAATGTGGAATGTAATGCATGTTTTATGATCTAATTCTCTAAAACTCTAAACCTGAAAATATCCTCAACGTGTATTCTTAAAGTAACTCAAGATAAAGTAATGTTTAAGGATGGGGCCTTATAGTTGGTATCAAAGTTTGGTTTAGATAACTTTAGGAGTTAGAATTCTAATTAAATTATCATCCAAAAAATATTTTTTTATGGTCAAATTGAAATGATATAGCATTTGAAGATTACCATGTTGCTTCATCTAAGATATGTTTGTTCAGAATGGTTTTCCGCAGAGGAAACAGGGAAGAAGTGCTAAGAAGGAATACAGAAGGAAATAACCTTCCGAATCAGCATCCTGAGATAGTCAGAATTGGAACTGAATAGTTTGTTGCAGTAATGGCGCAATTGACTCATGCGATAAATGGTGGTGGTATCCATGCACGAGATCATCCAGATCAACCGCAGAGGAACATTTCAGTGGTGGAACATTTCATGAGGCAGCATCCCCCATCATTCAGAGGATCATCTGACCCGGTGCTAGCTGAAGGGTGGATTAAAGCACTGGAGAAGATTTTCGATGTCATGGGGTGTTCAGAAAATCAAAAGGTTAGTCTTTCTATTTACCATTTGGAGGGTGAAGCAGATCAGTGGTGGTCGATGGTTAAAAATATCAGGGATGCTGATGAGATTGATGCTCTCTACTGGGATGAATTCAAAGGTATGTTTCTTGAAAAGTATTTTCCTAAGGCTGTTTGACTTAGGTTGGAAAAAAAATTCTTGGAATTGAGGCAAGAGGATGACTCAGTGGCTGCTTATGAAGAGAGGTTCACTCGATTGGCAAGGTATGCTCCAAATTTTATCCAAGACCTTGATAGTAAAATCAATCGTTTTTACTCAGGATTAAAGCCAAAATATCGAAGGGATTTAGATTCTCATGAGTTAAAGAGTTATTAAAATATTGTTTGATTTGCTGAGAAGGTGGAAATGGAGTTTGTCGATGATCAAGTGTTCTATAACAACCAATAGAAGAAGAGACCGAGGTGGCAGGAGAAAGGGAAGAATTATTTAAAAAGGTCTGATGGTAAGAAAACTAAGTTTCCAGTTTGTGATAAATGTGGTAAAAGGCATGCTGGGGAATGTCTTCTGAATTCTGGAAAGTGCTACCGATGTGGTAAGATGTGACATAAGGCTCGTTATTGTACTGAAAAAGATCAGGGGTGATGGTAAGACCAAATTTGATTTACAGTTAGTGAAATGTTTTAAGTGTAATGAGATGGGTCACTATGAAAACGAGTGTCTGACAAAGAGCTCGAGTGATGGGAAGCAGTTAGACTACAAGCAGAAAGGGGTGGTGAAATCCTTTGTAACTACTTTAGCAGATGTTGGTCCATCAAATGAATTTGTATCAGGTACTTTGTTTGTTTTTTCAGATTATGCCAGTGTGTTGTTTGATTCGGGGTCTACACATTCTTTCATCTCTGAAAACTTTTCTAGTAAAATGGGAATAACATCTCAAGAAATGACTCCTGAACTTGTGGTAAAAACACCTGGGGGAAATTTTGAGGTAAAAATAATTTATAATAATCTTCCTATCCTTATCCGTGGAAAGAACCTACTTGCAAACCTTATTGTTTTACCTCTAGTAGAGTTTGATGTTATCCTGGGTATGGATTGGCTCTCTATTTACCATGCTAAGATTGACTGTAGAGATAAAGAAGTTTCTTTTCATAAAGACTTTCAGTTTGTGTAAAATAATGAACCCTTACTTTTGATAACATATCAAGAGGCCGAGAAACTTGTAAAAGATGGAAATGAATGTTACCTTTTACACATCATTGAAAACAAGGGAACTGTTCAGATTAATGATGTACCAGTGGTAAATGAGTATCCTGATGTTTTTCCTGATGAGTTTCCTGGAATAATACAAGATCGAGAAGTTGAGTTTACTGTTGACTTAGTTCCTGATGCTAAGCCAATTTCAAAACCCCCTTATCGAATGGCTCAAATTGAACTTTTAGAGTTGAAGGAGCAATTGCAAGATTTATTAGAGAAAGGTTTCATTCGACCTAGCACATCACCATGGGGTGCTCCTGTTTTATTTGTTAAAAAGAAAGATGGTTTTATGAGACTTTGAATTGATTATAGAGCCTTTAATAACATCACTGTTAAGAACAAATATCCTTTTCCTCATATTGATGATTTGTTTGATCATCTCTAGGGAGCTCAGTTTTTTTCAAAGATTGACCTAAGATCGGGGTACCATCAGTTGAAGGTAAAAGAAGCAGATATTCCAAAGACCACGTTTCATACAAGATATGGCCATTATGAATTTTTAGTAATGCCTTTTGGGCTAACCAATGCACCTACTGTATTCATGGACTTAATGAATATAATTTTACATGAGTTCTTGGATAAGTTTTTGGTTGTTTTCATTGATGATATTTTGGTGTTTTATAAAATTAAAGAGGAGCATGAAAGACATTTAAGGGTTATTTTTAAAACCTTAAAAGAAAATAAATTTTATGGTAAATTCAGAAAGTGTGAGTTTTGGTTGCAACAAATTCCTTTCCTTGGTCACATTGTTTCTAAAGATGGGATAACTATTGATCCTACAAAAACAAAGGTTGTTGAAGAATGGCCAAGACCCACAAATGTAACTGAGATTCGTAGCTTCCTTTTTTTGGAAAGCTATTAGCTAAGGTTTGTTAGAAATTTCTCCCGGTTATCTAGTCCAATGAAAAAGCTAACTCGGAAGGGTGTTAAGTTTGTCTGGACAAAATAATGTGATGATTGTTTTCAGGAAGTGAAAAGAAGATTGGTGAATGCTCCAGTTTTGGCACTACCTTCTAGGAATGGGGAGTTTGTTATCTACAGTGATGCTTCATTGAAAGGACTTGGTTGCATCCTAATGCAGAATGATTAGGTAATTGCTTATGCTTCACGACAATTGAAAACTCATGAGGTAAATTACCCTACACATGATTTGGAATTAGTTGTTGTTGTTTTTGCTTTAAAAATTTGGAGGCATCATTTTTATGGAGTAAAGTGTGAAATATATATCGATCAAAAAAGTTTAAAGTATATATTCACTCAGAAAGAATTGAACATGAGACAGAGGAGATGACTAGAATTAATCAAGGATTATGATTGTACAATTCATTACCATCTGAGAAAATCAAATAAAGTGGCTGATGCTTTGATTCGAAAAAGTAATGCTTCATTAACAATGTTGCATTTGGAACGTGATCCTTTGGTTAAGGATTTGATGAAATTTGGCATCGAATTTTTTGGTGTAGGATGTCCTTCTATTTTGTTTCAGGTATCAGTGAAATCTTCTCTATTAGACAGAATTAAACAAGCATAGAAGCAAGATAGTGAGTTGCAGAAAAGGGTAGTGCTGGTTCAAAAGGGTAAGTTGCCTGAATTCAATATTGATAATGATTGTGTTTTGAGATTTGGGAAGAGATTGTGTGTGCCTTATGATTCACAGTTGAATAGAGAGTTGTTATTTGAAGCTCATAGTTCTCTGTTTTCAGTTCATCCAGGAAGTACTAAGATGTATAGAGATCTTCGGGGGTATTACTGGTGGGATGGAATGAAAAGGGATATTGTTGATTTTACTGTGAAGTGTTTGACTTGTCAACAGGTTAAAACAGAGCGTCAGTTACCGAAAGGGATTCTTCAGCCTTTACTAGTACCAGAGTGGAAATGGGAGAATATATCCATGGACTTTGTTGTGGGATTGTCGAAGACACCTTGAGGTAATAATGAAATCTGGGTTATTGTTGATCGCTTGACTAAATCTGGTCATTTCCTTGCTATACGAGATACTTTTTCCCTAGATCAACTTTACCATTTTTATCTTAAAGAGATAGTCAGGTTAGATGGAGTTCCCCTCTCCATTGTATCTGATCGTGATCCCAGGTTTACATCTAACTTTTGGAAAGGCCTTCAGAAGTCGTTGGGTACTGAATTAAATTTTAGTACAGCTTTTCATCCTCAATCAGATGGGCATTCAGAATGAACAATTCAGACTTTGGAAGATATGCTACATTCTTGTTCGATGGTTATCAGGGAAGTTGGGACCAATATATTTCTTTGGTTGAGTTTTCTTATAATAACAGTTTTCATTCCAGTATACAGATGGCACCATTTGAGGCATTATATGGGAAGCGGTGTCGAACTCCAGCTTTCTGGGATGAAGTGGGTGAAAGGAAGTTGATGGGACTGGAATTGGTAGAATAGTTGGCAGAAAAAGTTTAGCTGATACAGAAACACATGAGAACAGCTCAGAGCAGGCAGAAGAGTTATGTGGACAACAGGAGGAAGGATATCTCTTTTGAGGTAGGTGATCATGTTTTTCTCAAAGTATCACCATGTAAAAGTGTGATTCGATTTGGTAAGAAAATAAATTTGAGTCCAAGGTTCATTGGACCGTATGAAATTTTGGAAAGAGTTGGATCAGTTGCATACCGAGTGGCTTTACCTCCGAGTTTATCTCAGGTACACAATGTTTTTCATGTTTCAATGTTAAGGAAGTACATGCTAGATCCATCTCATGTTTTGAGTCCAGAGGTAGTTCAGCTGGAAGATAATCTATCTCATGAAGAACAACCGATCTAGATTCTTGACCACATGAGTGAAGAAGCAACATGGGAATCTGAAAATGCAATGAAGGATAAATACTCCCACTTATTCGATAAGTAAATAAATTGAGGGGATGCAATTTTCTAAAGGGGGAAGGATGTAACATCCCAAGTAAGTAATGAATAATAGATATTCTTATCTATGTCTATTTATGAATTAGATAGTGTTTTAGAGGCTGAAAATGGGAATAAATCCAATCTTAAGCATATAATTCTCAAATATTTTTAAAAGATTGTTTTACCACCTTTTGATGGAGAACCATTTTTAAATCAATATTTTGACAATTTCATAATCTCTATTTGTCAATATAAACTTATTATTTATTATTGGGGCATTGAAATTTACATTGGATAATTTTTTGGTATTTTTTTGACAATGTTCATTTTTTAATGAATAGTGAAAAATACTGCATTTTACATCAAAATTTCTTTTTCATATAATTTAATTATATGGTTAGATTATCTTTTTAATTGGTTTTAAAATTTAAATAAAATATATTTTTATCATTTAATCCAATATTGGTCATTATAATTAATTTCAGCTTGGAATTGGTCATAAACTAATGCCAAACTTTTCATAGATATTGTTTCAAAAAAACCCGCTATTTGTTTTGACAACGGAAATTATTTTTAAATTAATTATTTCAATTTATGTGTTTGGAATTTGGTAAAATTTATTCCATATTTGGAATCATAAGGTCCAAATTATGTAATTAAGACTCTTTTTTTGGACTTTGTGAATAGTAACGACGGTTATTATCGTTAATTATCTTGATTAATTAGTAATCGGATAGTTAAGGATAATAAAATAATATCAT
Source organism: Viscum album (assembly GCA_963277665.1). Classification (NCBI taxonomy): domain Eukaryota; kingdom Viridiplantae; phylum Streptophyta; class Magnoliopsida; order Santalales; family Viscaceae; genus Viscum; species Viscum album. Next base: position 75,043,444 of record OY728140.1, read on the forward strand.
AATAATAAAAAATGACACTAACATGTGTCCTAATACTACTGTTTGTGTCATGGGCGACCATGGGATTCCTTGTTCCAAACTTGGGGACCCCATGGAATCACTTTTGTGTGATAATGACTTTTTATCTTTTTTTTTAAAGAAAGTAAATATAACAAAGAATGTATCACCTGAGTAAAAAAATTTAAATTTTGTCTACATAAATGATATCTAGAACTATAAATAGTCATTGGAAAATCTAAAATTATTTACTACATCATATTATTTTTTTTATAATTTTTAGACATTAAATAAATTAAATTATTTATGACATCATGATGATGCAGTGATTACCTCATTATTTAACGATTTAAATAAAATGAAAGGATAATGTAAAATCTAAGACCTAAACATGTCAAAAACCTATTGGATGGGTGGATTTAGAACCCTTATCACCTTATCCTCTAAATACATCAATTTGGGACCTTTAAAATCCGAAACTCATTTGAAAATAAAGTAACATTTTATACCTTTCCAAGAGTGCCCCTCCTCTCCTCTTATAAAAGGCCCCCACCTCTACCTCCTTACCCACACCTCTCAAGCCTTTGGCTCAGCCAAGCTCTACTCATTTTGTATCTTCACATCCCTCTCCTCATCCTAGAATCCTTACCTTAGGTAGGAAGCTCTTCAAGAAACCCTTTTGGTTCAAACCAAAGGAAGTTACCCGATTTAAAGGTAATGTCTTCACTTGTGTTCTTTTGTTTTATTTTGCTTCTCCAACCCCCTAAACTCTTTTTATTCATTTCTTTTGTAACAAAACCAGTATCTAAAATATACTAGGATGTTTTTATAAGAATTATTCGAGCTACACTTACACACACCTACATCTAATGGTTAAAGAACATATTGTTTTTGTGGATGGTGAATTTATGCCTCACGAAACGATGATTGTTCAATATTCTATTAACACCTTCAAAGGTGGACATTAAGATGTCACTATATTTATATATTATATATAATATGTTTATGTTTTACTTAAGCTTCTGTATTTTTAATTTATAGCATACCTTTATGGTTTCCATTATGGGTAAACGCGATATCTTCATTTTAGGAAGTACGGACTACCGCCCCCTCAATGTGATTTGATTCGTTAATACTATATGTGGTACGTATAAAGGATAGATTTAATGATATTATATATGATACCATACTGTAATTATAATACTATTATGTATCATTATGTTTTAATTCCATTAAATATGAAATAGAAATTGAAGTAGCGTTCATGCGTACATACGGCTTACCGTCTCCATGAACGGTGCATTTCATTTCTTACCTCTAAATGTTATGTAATATTATAAATGCATGTATATACTAGATATATATGATATATATGATATCTACATCATGAATATAATTCTGGATATAATGGATATTTTACCACATGAACAACTTGTAATTATAAAGAGTTTATTTTGGACTCAAGTACCAATGATCGACAAAACGACCATTATTAACTTAAGTAATTACATAGTGTTCCAAACATGGTAATAACTGGTATAAAAGGAATAATGAACTTGAAAAAGGTTCTTAGGCAAGTAGAAATTAACTCAAGTTTATTATTCAGGACGTTAAAGAATGATCGAGTCAAGTCAGACCCGAGGCATGGGACTTCGTCTCAATCTCCTTTCATTGAGGAATATTTTGTTTTATACAAAACTTTCTTTTATACGGTGTATAAACCTCTTTGACTTTTACATTTATTCAAAAGTAATCTTTTTTCATACGAAGTGTTTTACTAAATGACAAAAGGAATGTTTTTTTTTCGTACGTATGCAGCGACAACGACTTCTCAGCTGTCGTGACCATTATTTGAGTTTCAACTTCCTCTACAAGCCATAACTTTTTTTTAAATGAAAAATAAATACCATGTTTTACTTTTCTTTTATTTTGGTATTGAAAATGGTTTTCATAATGTTTTCATTATATCAATTTGTTGTATTGATATCTTGTGATTGAAATGTGGAAGTGTTATATTTTCTTTATGCATGTTTTATGTGATACGATTATGTTATGGTTCTTGGGCATTGTTATGAAGACGGGTGGTTCTATGATAAACTAAAGGCGAGTGATCTCGATATAGCTCTCCAATGCATTGGGTAACGCGAAGGGGTTAAACGTTAAGGTTTCTCTGAAGAGATTTAGGGAATATACTATGATGGGTATTCCAAACGTAACCATGCGGGTTACTCCCTACGTAAAAATATTACGAATGCCTCAAGTTACCTTTACATCTTATGATTTCTATGATTTATTCATGATTTGATGAGGTATGTTAAAATGATTATGTTTTATGAGTAATGTATGATTTCATACACGGACTAATGTTTTCATTTCATACTTTTATATCCCTTACTGAGCTTTTTATACTCATCCCAAGTTTTTGAAATGTTTTTCACAGGTCAAGGGAAAGGTACATGATGTGATGATAGGGTCAAGGAAGTGTCAAGAAAGAATCCATGTTTTATTTTAAATATGTTTATTTTGATGGGAAAAATGTGTAATATCTTTTATGTAACCACTTTGTTTAAATGTGGAATGTAATGCATGTTTTATGATCTAATTATCTAAAACTCTAAACCTGAAAAGATCCTCAACGTGTATTCTTTAAGTAACTCAAGATAAAGTAATGTTTAAGACAGGGGCATTATAATAATTCCAACCTAAAAGTAAAGGGATTATTGTCAAATCACTGTAGGAACACACCTCGGTCTGTCCGGTCTCACTAAGCATTATCTGGTCCTGGTTCATTAATAACTCTTTCAAAAGGTTGATTATTTGCACAAGACATGATAGTATGAGAAAATCCTATATAGGGATGAGTATAAAAATACTCAGTAGGACACCCCAAAACCACAAATCATACAGAAAATGAAATACAGTCATCTTTACACATGTATTTTTATACAACACATATAACAAGAATATATATATATATATATATACTCAACAATACATGTAGTCTAAAGGTAAGTCACAATATTAGTATAACAGTCTAGGATTATAGATCGAATATTCCACAAATCACTCATTTGGGAGAACACACACTTGAGTCTAATAGGACAGATTATGTTTGTCCAAGAGGTAGTGATCGTCATGTATCACCATTATAAGTACATGTTGATAGTCCAAAAAGAATATAATACATGTATGGGGATCACTCCTAAGTCCATGGGGTATACCAACAACTTAAAGGTACTGGGGAATGAAACGTAAGATGGTGGGCTAGGGATTAAAAATTTTCAATCACTGGAGTGATGAAACTTCATCGTCTCCAGCGATCCATTCATGGTATGTTCCGAGGATCTCATGTGGTTTACTGAGAGAACAATAAATAAAACAAAATGTTACCTTGTTTTGATTTGAAGTGTGCACATCCTTCATAAGTTTTTGGCATTTTTTGCTCGAAGGATCTGACATTGAACCCCTCTAAATCATCCATACATGCTTTTTGAATCTACATGTATGACATTTATTGGATTCCAGGTGCTAGCACAGATCTTCAATGATCACTTTGATGTAACAATGATAACCACAATCCTCAACCTTCGATATGTGAAGGCAAAATTGGATCGTACCATTGGATTGAGCAATTATCTCTCTAGGAATCAAGAGGAGAGAGAGGCTCTCAATTATAAAAAAAGTGAAAATTCATACTTTGGATGATCTTATCTCCACTTATATAGTGGATATTCATAATACTCAGTTAGGGTTCCCCAGACCCTGTGTATTAAACATCCACTAAATAAGTGAAATAATTAATTAATTATGATGAACCAATTGCACCATAATATTATTTATATTTTTATTACATATCTGTAATATATATTAAACATTTTACATGATAAACCCGAGTCATTAACTCTACTCGTAACTTCTGATAATATTAAACAAACCTAGAATATTAAACTAATATTTATTCAGATAATACTAATCCTTGTATTTACTAAATCACTTGTAAATACATGTAATAAATAAATTAAACACTTATTCTTTACTTGAATAATAATTTATTTTTATTTTTTATTGGTGAACGATAAAACATGGATAACACTCGGACCCCATGGTGGGGCCCACCATGTCCTATATTCCTATTCAACATAATAGGGAAGATTATTGAATGCACTATTTTGTGTGACCCTCTATTCCCTTATCTCAATAGCAGTGAATAATATTCACAGACCAAGAGTAGAGTCTAGCAACCCATCAATACCCCTAAAGAGGTAAGGAAAAGTTATAGCAACGACAACCAACCTACGAACACGTCCTGCGTAATATAATCTCTTTGTCATGTGATATTTCATAAAGCATGATGCACACATGTGTCATAATCTTTTTATTGATTTTTATTTTTTAATATTACTAGACGTACTTACCTTAGACTACCATGGTCATGGATTTATAAAGGTACTATCATCCTGATCAACTAGGCCCAAGATATCTCTTCCTCAACTTGAAAGTGACAAATCCTATCTTGATCATTCAACTAGTGTCATGCCATCAATGATGCACCCAAAACAAACTACCTTGACCCAACTTCATTGTCATTGTCTTCACCTTGCATCAATGTACGAAATCAAATGGAACTCATTAATAATGATCTCAAGCCAGGATACCAATACACATGTCAGTAGATAGGAACATCCAATGACACCTAAAACATGTGGTGTTATTATTGGAGGGCATGTCCTCGTGATCTCACTAATAGATATCACCAAATGAAAACCTCATGATAAGAAATCTTAATGCTTATGATCCCCTAGCACCTGATAGAAAAACATCTACTGTGTCCAGTTAGTATGATGTATCTAGATCATAGGACCTCTGTTTAAGATTAATGTCATAGTATCTTAAGGTTCTCATTATAGTTTGGTATCTATTATAACCTTCTGATATGATAGTTAATCTATAGACATTACCAGTAAATAGTGAACAAAAAAATAGTTACACTATAATGGTAATTTTATATCATGTATATCTAACTGTACACTTGATATGGTAATCAAAAATATTGTTCAAGTTGGGTCTAGGGTGCCCAATATTACAACACTCCCAATTTCACTAGATCCAACTTTCTAACAAACCATGTTAGAAATCACATGATAAATATCATGTTTCTACTGAGTGATAGATCTAGTTGTTGGGTCTTACAGGTTTCCATCGCATGACTATTCTTTTATATGCTACCTTACCTTCATGAGTAAAAATTCTCATGAGGTGATATCTTCAATTATATTACTTTTATTCACTGTCAAAACTTGACATCTTGGCTAGTACCAGTAATAGAATTATCATAATGATAAAACTTCACTTGTTAAGTGTGATTCTAAGAACTAGAACAGATCATTGCATTTAATAACTGCTTCTTAGCTGCCTTAGAAGTTAAAACATACTTGGTATTTGTAGGTATGGCTACCATTAGCTTTTATGATCTTTTCTCTCTCAACACCTTAGACTAACTACGATATTAGATCACATGGATCAAAGGAATACTATTTCGTTTTCCCTAAAAAATAGTATCCTTTATTCACCACTTACTAGGTATATATCCTTTTTACTTATTAAAGTACAACCAGATAGTTCTAACTACTTCACTTGCAATGATCCTAGATATAATTGATATCCACCTACTACAAAGTATATACTAGAAATATCAATTTTTATACATATCATGGCATACATGATTGATCCATCGCATAAGAATATGGATTTAAACTCACCACATTTATCTCCTCCCATGTCCCATACATGTCAACCTAGAGAGATACATGCCATGTAACATTGGTGACAATTCCTCTCTTGAATTATTACAACTTTTATTTTTAAATGATATGTCACTATATGTATGACTAACTAGGTTCAAAAAGCCTTTAGATATACCTCAATAGATCTTGTTCACTAAAATTTAGGTTTCTACTTTAAGTCAATCACTAGAGAATAGATTCTTTCATTCTGGCCTTAACTAACTTGAAGACCAGTATTTGTTTTTCATATGTTTCTGAACATATTTTACTTGTAAAACATTAGACCTCCTACTAACCTCTGATAGACACATGGAAAAAAATCATTCCAAATGAATATTCTATGATCTTGTTTCTTACTTCAATCCTAAATTGTATTTCAGTAACTTGAAACATTTATTATAATTCGGTGACATGACCATCCATTTCTAGTTGTGTTGTATAGACACTTTCCATGAGTGGTTGTCATATCCAATTCTTAATAAAATTATCATTGAAATTTTCTATGAAAAGTAAAATTCTAATATATTTAGGTATAAAAACTTGGTATAACCAATTGAGTATTATTAGTACTATGCTTGTACCATCCATGTATAAACTCATTTGAATACCCACCATGGTATTCAAAATAATAAACCCGTTCTCATTTTGATAAATGGAATCTATTATTGAATTTTAGTTGGTATTTTCAATCTTATCTAATTTCTATATACTGCTTATTTGTAGGAAATATTATTCATGATGAATAATTTATCGCCAACTATGGTGATTTTAAAACCATCACTATGATTTTATCCTTCCTGTATAATATGTGTCTCTCTTGACTACTTGTAGAATACACCTTACTTCTTGTAATGTTTCTCTTACTTACTTGGTTTCTATGTTTTAATACACATATTTGATTAAAATATTGTATTTTATACCCAAGAAGCATGTTAGAAACATTAATTTATGAATATACATTGAATAAAAAGTGGGTACTTTCTTCTTTAATTCAGTTCATTGTATTTAAACTTATATAAATTAATTTGATGTTAAGCAATGCAAATATCCTTCTATTTATATACAACCTCAATGCATTGAAGGATGTTGTGAATGTTCTTCTAGAGTTACTTTCCATTGTCCTTTTCACCTTGCCTTTCAATTTGTTCTCTATAAAAATTAAATATTAATCTTTCTTTTATATTCTTATTGACTTGGAGAACCTTACCTAAATAGGTAATGATGCATTTACTCAATTCTATTAGTTTTGTAACCTAAAATAATACTTGAGTACATGGGTCAAAATGATATGAGAAAGGGATCCATTGAAATATCATGATCCATCTTTCAATTTTCACATGTCTAGAGTAATGATCACCTTATTCATATCTTTATTCTCTTTCTCCTTACAAACTTCTCAGAGATTAGATTTCAGATTATATCATGCATGTCCTGATGTAGTGATCATAACTAGCATCAGACGTTGGTGATAGAATTATGAAATAATGATCATGTTCTTAACACATGAGTCTCTAGTAAGTATATTCTTCATCCTCTCTTCAAGAGGTGTCTTTATAGGTATAAGGACATCAGAACCTTGAATTTTTGATATAGTACTATTGTGTGCAAGCTCCTGTACTATACTTAGAAATTCATACCGGTTTGGACATTTACTTTGTCCAGTATTTATCACAACTTTTATTATGGTATAACTTTTCATTTTCAACAAAAATACAATTATATTGGATAAGTAATTTTTTTCTTGATTACCAATTTATACATTTTGATTAATTAATTAAATCATTAAATATCTCAAACTATTTTAACAAATTCTAGGAACCCCCTGTACTAGAATCAGAATACTCTATCGCTTGAGTATTCTAGTGGAAAGGATCCCCGAACCTCTCCTCATAGTCTAAAAGATATGGCTACACCACTACTAGAAGGTTTCAAGTTAGGCATTTGACTGGACAATCATATTAACTCGCAGTTCCTTGATCTATTGAGTGAAGTCCTAGCTTCTCATAATCATAACCTCGATTCCCTCAATGCTTGCCTCTAAAATGATAGCATATTATCTATGGTTAATCCTTATTACCACTTTATTTAAGTCAACCCACAACTCTCATAAGAATGTCCCAGTAGTAAGAAGAACTCTTAGATATGGCATTACGAGCACCCCAAACACCCAGTCTTGTCCAAATTTGAATGATGGAAGGTGGTTATGACCTAATATTTCTATGAGGTTTTTCTTGTTTTTTAATGTGATGAAAGAAACCTTTTTTACTTTATAAGCATGTTCGATGTGTTCTCACTCGCAACTGAATGTGCAATAAAAAAACATATATCACAATTTTATGCATTTTATCATTTTTATTATTTTATGTGATCACATAATAATCATGAACTTGCATAAAATAACAGATGATGCATAAAAGAAATTAAATCAACTCAGCTGGTCTTGATCATATAATTAATATTGATTCATAACATATCAATCTTGACCTACACTACTACAAAAATGGGCAAGGGATGCGCTTCAACTTTATCAGCGCTAAAAAAAGCGCTGATAAAGGCCCCCTTTATTAGCTCTTTTTTTAGCGCTGATAAAAGACCCCCCTGTATCAGCGCTTTTTTTTACCGTTGATAAATGGGACCCCTTTATCAGCGCTTCTTTTAGTAGCGCTGATAAAGGGGGGATTTATCAGCACTTTTCCTGAGCGCTGATAAATGTTAAGTTTCAAAAAAAAATATTTTTTCATGAAAAATAATATTTTGTTATATAGGTATATTTATATTGATATAAATACAATATATATTTTTTAAATATGTTATAGATACGTATAAATAGACTATTACATTTAATATATAATAAATTTAGTGAAAATAGCATATATAAAAATTAAAAAAATATTATTAATTAATAATTTTCTAATTATTATCGATTTAAAATCATTTAATAACAATTTGAGGACACAAAAAATCAAACCAATTAATAAAAGATCTAAAATATGTTGAAAATGCAACTCAAACTTCAAACGAGTATAACTTTTGATCCGGGTGTTCGTTTGAGCTCTACAATATATCAAATCGAAGCTTGTGACGAGCTCTATGTGCTATTAATTAAGGAAAAGCCTTTGTCACATTTTTTGATCCCAAAAAAGGCCCAGAAGGCCTCCAAAACATAGTTTTTAGTCAGGATACCCTGATTTGTTAACATTCAAACAAGTATAACTTCTGATCCGGATGTCCGTTAGGCCTGTACCACATATCATATCGAAGATTGTTTCATTTTCTTTGATTTGACTGGTTGTGGCGTTAAAATGGGATTATAGATTATAAGTTATGGTCGTTTTAACATTCTATGGCTTTTCAAATACACATATATATGTATTTATTCGTAAATATATATGTGTCTGTGTGTGTGTGTGTGTGTGTCTTTGTGAGTGTCTATGTGTGTGTCATGTGTTTTATATATGTATATATGTTTGTATTTATTTATTTACTTATAAAAACACATCAAAAACATATTTTTTCATAAATGTATTTAAAACTAATCTTATAAGTACATTCTATGTCTTTTCAAATACACATATATATGTATTTATTCGTAAATATATATGTGTTTGTGTGTGTGTGTCTGTGTGTTGTATATATCTATGTATGTATGTATGTATTTATTTATTTATAAACACACATAAAAAACATATTTTTTTCATAAATGTATTTAAAACTAATCTTATATGTATATATTAATATACAAATAAATATACGTATAAAAAATTATAACTAAAAATATATATATAAATATATTAATATACGAATTAATATATATATACTAATATATGAATAAATATATTTATATTAATATGAATCTATATCAATATATGAATAAATATAACTATATATATATAAATATATCATTAAATAGAGAACAAAAAAGAATGGCTTAGTGGTAAAGGTGCAGCCGCGAAAGGGGGGAGGTCCCGGGTTCAAGTTCGAGTGGAAGTGAAGGGGGTGCACGTGTATGAGGATGTGTGGGAAGGGAAGTGCGCGGGAGACCTACTAGCACTGATAAAGGGGGTGTGGAGCGCTGATAAAATCACTCCCCGCATTATATTTAATTTTTTTTAATTTTTTTTAATTTTTTTTAATTTTTTTTGACCTTTATCAGTGCTAACAAAAAGCGCTGATAAAGGCCCCTTTTATCAGCGCTAAAAAAAGCTTTGATAAAGGGGTCTTTTATCATCACTTTTTTTTAGCGCTGATAAAAGGGGCCTTTATCAGCGCTTTTCGGAGCGTTGACAAAAGGGACCCCCCCCCCATATTAGCGCTGAGCTTTACAGTGCTTTTTTAGCGCTGTTAAAGCCCTTTTTTAGTGCTGATATAGGCCGTTTTTGTAGTAGTGCTATGGGGTTTCATACCTGAGTCGAGTCCTGGATTATAGTGCAGCTCACCCCGAGTGAAATTTATCTACTTCTCATCTAGATTATCACCTTAACTTGGAGGGGTCACTGTCTTAGAATGTCATCATCTATGTATAAATATACTCACACGCAGGTGAGGGGGTCTAGGGGTGCAATCTACAATTGGTGCATTGGATGAACAGACCCTTATACATATTTGAATAAAAATAATATGATGCATAGAGCATCATTTAATTACCTACTTATTATAATCATCACATGCAATAAATAAATAAATAAATAATTTAAAATCCAGACATACATAGGTCAGTCACTAGCTCAAGACCAGTGGGTATAAATGAATAAATGTGGAATAAAAATTAAATTGCGATAAAATTAAAAGTACAAGGGTATTAGAATAAATTAAAAGATTTTATTCTATTTGGTTATGTGTTTAATTTTATTTTAAATCCAAAAAATAAGTTAAAACAATTAATTTAATTTACTACCTGAATTAAATTAATATTTCAGATTATAAAATTTTAAAACCAAAATTAATTTTAATTAGTTTAATTTAAAACTAAAAAAAAATTAATCAAACTGATTTATTTTGATTATTAAATTCAATTGTGTCACAATAACCCCGCTTCAGACCATTGAATATAGGTTCATAGCCCTATTGTCCCATTTGGACCAAGAAAACCCTATAAAAGTGTATTCTAGCCCAGGCAGGTCTACCCAGACTAGTTTTGGGTCGGGCAGATCAAATCTACAGTGGTGTAGTGTATGGAGAGGTGACCAGAACAGGGAGTACTAGCATTCAGGCATGTCCAATCTGGACGAATGATCCAATTTGACGGAGCGGGTAGACTAGGAGGCCGGTGGCTAGACCAAACAACTCGATAGTGGCTACAGCTGGACATCACGGGTCAACAGCGGTGGTGGCTGAGCCATGGTGAAGGCGCGCAGGTCTTGGCTCTGACAAGAAGATGCGTCCATGATTGCCTAATCTGGGAGATGGCGGTATCTTGAGGTGGTCGAGCGTCTAAGAATGGGATAACCATCAGGAGCAGATCGCGGGAGACTAGGTAGTCAGAGCTCGGGTGCGGCGGGTCCCATGGAGGATGTACATGGGACGTCAGAAGCATTGTGAGACATGGCGGACTGCGGGGAAAATTCCACAGGGAGTAGACGGCTAGCACAACGAGCTTCTACCAAGAGGGAGATGGGTTGACTGTGAGGAGGGGTCTTGTACCATAATGTTTCTGGCCATGATCTAGGTAGAAGGAAAGATATGACCACGAGCTACCATATACCAAGTAGCCCAGTGGGAGAAAGGGATGTCATGGGTCACACTCAGGTCGTGCTCAGGTGGGAGTGCGACAAAGGTATGAAAAAATTATCATTTTTTGTGTTTCCAAAGTCAAGCTGCATAACCCAAGGGAAAAAAATCTCTAGAAAGTTTTGCATTAAGTTTTTTGGATCAGGTTGTCAAAGTGGTGTGAAACTTTTCCAATACTCATTAAAGATCAATTGATTCTTTGAAAAACATATTAATGTAATAATAAAAATTATTATAACAATAAAATAATAATAACGATTAATATTTTATAATTTCCACAAAAACTAGTGGAAACACAAAACATGAACACATTTAAATTATTTACTGTGTTCTTAAAAAATCATAAAATATCTGAAAAAACTTAAATCCAAAAAAAAAATGTTGCGATCGAGAAAATGTTTTTTAGATGGCCATAACTTGGCCATATTAAATTGGATTGATGTTTGGTCAGATTTCTTGGAACCATTTTAATACCATCTATTAAGAATTTAAAGAAATATAATTTATTTGGCTAATAAAAAACACGTGATCACTCGGATACCAATTGAAGGTAACAAAGAACGCAACGGAATCTGGTGAGTCAGGGATTTAAAATTTTCAATCACTAGAGCAATGAAACTTCATCATCTCCAGTGATTCATCCCCGGTATGGTCTGAGGATCTCATGTGGTTTAATCACAGCACAATAAATAAAAAAATGATTAACTTGTTCTAATTTGATGCGCGCACGTCCGTCGTAATTTGTTGGTGTTCGTTGCTTGAAGGATCTGACGTCAAACCCCTCTAGATCTTCCACCCATACTTCTTGAATCTACACATATGACATTCATCAGATTATGGGTGCTAGTGCGGAGCTTTGAAAATCACTTTTACGTAGCAATGATCACTATGATTATTAGCCTTTGATATTTGAGACAAACTTGGATCATATCCTTGGACTGAGAAATTATCTCTCTAGGAATCATGGGGAGAGAGAGGCTCTCAATTCCCATAAAGTGAAAATCTATACTTTGGATGAGCTTCTCTCCACTTATATAATGGATATTCATAATACCCGATTAGGGTTCCCTGACCCTCATGTATTGAACATCCACTAAATATGTGAAATAATTAATTAATTATGATGAACCAACTGCTCCATAATATTATTTATATTTTTATCACATACCTATAATATATATTAAACATATTGCATGATAAAATTGATTTATTATCTTGACTCATAACTCCTAATAATATTAAATGAACCTAGAATATTAAACTAATATTCGTTCGTATAATATTAATCATTGTATTTACTAAATTACTTGTAAATACACGTAATAAATAAATTCAACAACTTATTATTTACTTGAATAATAATGAATTTATTTATTTATTTATTAGTGATCGATAGAACATGGATAACACTTAGACCCTGTGGTGGGTCCCACCATTTCATATATTTCTATTCACCAGAATAAGAAAGATTCTCGAATGTGCTTTTGTGTATGACCCTCTTGGCCCTTATATCAATATCAGTGAATAATATTCATAGACTAAGAGTGGAGTCTAGAAACCCATCAGGGCCCCTAAATAGATAAGGAAAAGTCATAGCAATGGAAACCAACCTACAAACACGCATCGTTTAATATATTCTATTTTTTATATGATATCTCATAAAGCAGGATGCACACAAGTTTCATCATCCTTTTCTTTATTTATTATTTTTTGATCTAACCATATGGACTTACCTTGAAATACCATGGTCATGGATTTATGAAGGTACTACCATCCTAATCAACCAGACCCAAGATATCTCTTCCTCAACTCGGAAGTGAAAAATCATATCTTGATCATTCAAACAATTTCATGCCACCAATGATGTACCCAACACAAACTACCTCATCATGAATTCATTTTCATGGTTTTATCCTTATATCAATGTACGTGATCCAATGGTACACATTGATAATGATCTCAAGTCAGGTGACCAATACACATGTCTGTAGATAAGAACAACCAAATGACACCCAAAACATGTGGTGTTCCTACTGGAGGATATGTCCTCATGATCTCACTACTAGATATCACCATGTACAAACTTCATGAGAAGAATTATCAATGATTATGATCCCCCAACACCTGATAGTCAAACATATACTATGTCCAGTCAATATAATTCATCTAGACCATAGAACCTTTGTTTAAGATTAATGTTATAGTATCTTGAGGTTCTCATTATATCCTGGGATCTTCTATAACCTTTTGATACGAAAAATAATATATGGACATTATTAGTAAATAGAGAACTCAGAAATATTTACATTTTAATAGTAATTTTACATCATTTATATCTAACTGTACACATGATATGGTAATCAAAATTATTGTTCAAGTTGGGTCTAGGGAACCCACTATTACAACACAACTCAATCTAGGTTAACCTACTAATTAGAGGATCAGCTCCCACATATTGTTGGTCATAAAGATACCAAGAACTCCAATTAGGGAATGGGGATGAATAGAGGATATCACTCTAGGCCTCATGGAGGATTCCAATAACTCTATCCAAGAAGTCCTACTGAAGAGATCATTGTCCTAGGAGTAGGAGATGATTACATACTAACCCTTAAGGAATGGATAAGGGGAACACACCTTAATGAAACTTGTCTAAGATGCAGAGGAAAAGGGATCCAAGATATTTATAATATAGTACATGGTTCTTAGAAGGGTTACACATTGTGTCCCTTTATATAATGACCCACATTTTGGACCGGACTAAAACCCGAAGGATTTTGAACTTTTTCGATTAATGAACGGGTTGTTTTTAAGACTGAGCTTCGGAACGGAGTTCTGAGAGTGGGAACGTTTTGTTGTTTTGGTTTTGGGATTGGGCGAAGGCCCTTGAAGTTTCCCTAGTGTCTTGACAGGTCTCAGGAGCTTCGGTCCCGAGAGAGAGGCTGGTTTTTAAAAGGAAGAGGAAGGCTCACGGGCTGCGCACAGTTTGACCAAATCGTGCAACCCATTGCAGGAAAACTATGAAGCCTAATTTAAGGGGGAAGTGGATTGCGCACGGGCTACGCATGGTCTCCCAAACCATGCGCCTAGCTCGTGCGAGGTATCTCCCTTAGGGAGAGGGTCTCGCACGGTTTGTGTACGGTTTGGCAAACCGTGCGGATCAAACCGTGTGGGTCGGTCTGTTTAAAGTTTTTGATTAATTTTAAAATAGAATAAAATAAAAAACCTAAAATCTAAACACTCTCCCTCACCCTCACTCAACCTGCATGACACATAGGGAGGGGATCCCCCTTTGATCCGCGCGACGCCCTCCACCTATGGCCTCATCTTTCCTCTATTGTCTTCTGATTTTCTCTTGGTTTCTTTTCCGATCCTCTATGGTAAGTTCCCTCCTTCCCTCTCCTCTTGTTTTCCAACCGGATTTTGGCCTCTCCATTGACCTGCGGGATTCGGCCGAACCCTAGGTATTGGGGGTTTCTTGATTCTTGTTTTCCTTCATTCTAGGGTTATGCCAAGGTTGTCTTGGGACCCTTGGGTTCAAGTTTGGGCATCCGCCGCCGAAGGCGAGGCGGATACGGGCGGTTTTGGTTGCCGGCTTTGGTTTGAGGTAAGGGTTTTACCCGTGGATTGTTTTCACAGCTTCTAATCTAATGCCTTAGTTGTTCTAAAGGGTACTGGTATGTTTTTCTTAGTACGTTGGCGGGTTCCGGTTGGTTTCTCTTTGTCGGAACTTAGGCGGCTCTTAGTTAGAAAGTGCCAAGAGCCGGAGAGGACGGATGGATCCACCTGGAGGTAGGGTCCCTCTCCTTACCCTTTAATTTAAAGTGAAGCATTTAAAGAGTTTAATACTGAATTGTTTTAGTATTTTAATTGTGCAAGTTTAGTCGATTAATGCTTCTGTGAAAATCGTGTGAATTGAAGGAATAAGATAAAAGAGGTTGTTTGGTCACTAAACTAACGATTTAATAATAAAACCCCTCGATCAGAGGTGCGCTATCTTCAAGACAAAAGTAGGAAGTAGACTTACATGACTTCCTGCTCTATTTGTCTTAGTTCCATGCCCATACTTTGACATCATGTTTGGTGCGTAGCTTTTCTTGATACGACCTTCAGAAATGTTCCTAAATGTATTGCCCTTAGTGATCTGACACTTGTTTCCCTAAGCACCTAACTAGTTTCGGCATAACGTGTAATTGTAATTTCCCTTAAGATAAGGGGGTTAAATGAATTTGATTAGAATTGATTAAATGATATGGTGTCAACTAAGTGAATGACTATGACGCTTGTATTACTAATCATCCTTCCAGGTTTGAGCAACTAGATGGAATGGCCTTCATGTGGAACCCTTGCACAATTTTCCATGTTTAGGCAAATTGGATAAAATGACTTTGAATAGGGAACGTGCACTGAATGACTCACTAGGGAGGGTTAGATCATGCCCCTAGTATACATAGTTATGATTTTGAATGAGTACCATAATTGGTTATGGGTGTTTGTGAATATGTAATGATTATTTGAAATGCATAGGAGGTACTGCCTTATGCATTGTGATATAAAACTGATGATGAATGTGTAGATTATGAATGTGGTATTTCTGTTTGAAATGCATAAGAGGTACTACCTTATGCATTATAATATAATGATGATAATGATTGGGAATGAGTATGTATGGGAGGCATTCAAACCCCATTCCATCTTCTGTGTATTCTTATAGATGGGAGGCATTCATACCCCATGCCATCTACTTTGAATGATTATGGATGATTGTGATTTTGATATGTTTACTTGAAATACATAAGAGGTACTGCCTTATGCATTGTGTTATAAACTGATGGCGAATGTTTATGTTTATGGATGGGAGGCATTCATACCCCATGCCATCTTCTGTGTATGTTTGTGGATGGGAGGAATGCATACCCCATGCCAGCTTATTCTGAGTATGGGAGGGAGGCATGTTACCCCACACCAGATGTGATCTCTATACATGTATAGAAGGGAGGCATTCTTACCCCTTTCCAGTTGACTTCTGTTGATGATTACATGTCTGTATGGGAGGCAGTTATACCCCATGCTAGTATTATGAATGTGAAGATGGGGGGCAGTTATACCCTATGCCAGTTGAATGAATGTGATGGAAGGGAGGCATTATTACCCCAAGCCATATATGATCTAAATACTTATATATATATATATATATATATGGTGACATGATCAAGTTACTTTACCAGCAACGAGCCGAAGCTGGTATAACCGTCAGGTGTCCCTTGGGAACCTGGACAGGTGTTATTTACTTATGTAATTCTGCTTACTTATTTCTCCGTACCTACTCACTACTTAATTATTATACACTGTCTGGATTGGGTTTGACACCGGTGGTGTCGGCCTACTAAGATTTATATCTCACACCCTACTCAGGCCGCCATTGCACTGGGGTACCCGAGTATACCTTCTTGCTTGCAGGACCTAGGTTGTGTATTGTGCTTTTTGTACCTGAGGAGTTATAAGAAAAGGACCAAGCGAGAGCTTGGGATGCTCTGAGTATTGCCGTCGGGATTTTCTGTCTTTTCTTTTTGTATTGTTTGTAAATCATGCTGTATTTTTTACTGGTTTCATAACTGTATCGTCATATGTACATGGATTCATTATAGACTGGCGTTTGCCGCCTTTTATAAAATGGTTATTATTATGTCTTTCCTTGTTGTCTTCCAATTTCTTACTTCTTCCGCTACTAAATGATATTTACTCTAACAATACGGTTGTGTTACTCTGATATGAGGGTATAGTCTCCCCACTATCACCTCCCGAGACCCTCACTACTAGTCGGAAGCCTCTGGCATACGGGGAGATGCGCTTGAGGCCATGTGACCCACCGGTCCAGCCACCGGTTTGATGGTACGTTGGGCCAAGACATTACAAAGTGGTATCAGAGGTATTTATTTTCTTTTCTTTGCTATTTTGGGTTGGTAGACAGGAGATTAGGAAAGTGTCGGTGCTTGGCTAATAGTCGTGTTTGGGACTGATCACCCCACGTACAGGAAATGACCAAGTGGATAGGGCTGAGGATTGTTGTTCATGTTGTTTGCTATTACAGTTGATGTGGTTTCACCTTGAGTGACTATTGTATTTTCTACTGCTTATGGTTTATGAAATTCTTTGAATTTTACCCTTGGCTTGATATGGCAAGAAAGCTGCATTCCATGCATCATATTAGGCACATAGAAATTAACATCTCATGCATGTGCCATGCCATGTAGTTTCATATTAGCTTGCCTGTATAATATTCTTAAGTGATTATATTCCATGATTATGTGTTATAACATGCTTTTGGGATATAACATGTTCTGTGTTTACTGCTTATGATGGCATTTCTTACTTTTGTTGTACCTGTGTTGTGCATGAACGGGAACCAATTTTCGATTGTAAGGTGTATGGGTGCCTGAAAACCGATAAGGGTTAACCCGTATGTTAAAACCATTCTGAGCAAGATATAAATACGTTTGTAGGGCTATTGATAAAAAAAATGTAAAGTTGTGGAAATTAAGATGCTAAAGTAAAATGGGTTTTAATTAAAAAGGGGAGTCAAATTTCAATCCATGAAGTGTATGGGTGCTTCATGAATTGGGAAATGGCAACCTATATTTAATGTAAAGGCTTGTTGTGTTGTGAAATGATTAAATGGAAAATCTTACCTAATTTTGAATTGAATGGTTTTGGATAACTGTTAAATGTACAACTAGACCCGAGTAGGTCAGTTGAAAAAGTTTTGTATGAGATAACCTGGTTTGGGCTGTTTGAGAAAAAAATTGACCAATTGCTTTGGGGTTTCTTTTTGAAGAACCCGAGATGGATAAAATGGGACCCTAGTAGGTCGCCCTTTTGTTTAAATTATGTTGTTTTTCTTAATTGATTGATAAAGATGGGATGTATGTGAATGTGTGATGTTCTTAAGAGGAAGTTTTTGTGAAAAAATGCATGTTTTCTTGATGCATGGTTGAAGTTTTTAAATGGTTAGAGTTTAAATGGGGTAAAATGTTAAGGTCTTGGTAATGGAAATTGTGGTGGTGCGCTGAAACCCTAGTGTAAGGGGTAGTTTTGAGATTCTCATCGAGTTTCCTTGGAACGGGACCATAGGTGTTTCCGTAGGAGTTATTTTCTTTAGTGGTGGATTGATGATTGGATTTTGATCCTAGAGACTTTGTTTCGTGTGACCCGACGTTAGGGTCGATGTTTGATCTTCATAAGGGGCTATCAGTGGTTGGTAGCACCCTTAGTGTTTTAATACCTTTCTTGTACCGTGGGTTTTCTGACATGAAGTGTTGTTCGGGTGCCGTTGTCCCTTGCTGGACTCTTGTTTTTCTAATGACACCCTTGTTCAGATGGGTGGTCATTGGGTTTTGACTTTCGTTGCGGCTTTGGGTCATCTCCTCAGTAAAGTGGCCCAGCGTTAAAGAATCATCTCGTCCCAATGTTCGGGATGACTTTCGAATGACTCATGTGTTTTGACACACTGGTTTCCTTGTTTTGGATCTTCTTCATTTTTTTGGTGATGTGATTGTGGCGGAGAAGCGTCACACGACCATTTGCGGTGATTTTGTACCAGCGTGTTTGTGCTCGTCTAGGTTATCACCTTTCCCTTAGACGATTAGAACACTCCTAAAGTTGGGATCACGTTGCGTCAAATCTGGTAAATGTTTCCTTTCATGTGGAATGGATGATTCTTGGAATTCCTTTGAAAATGGGTTGGTCTTTTCTAAATTCCTGTGAGACATGCGAGTTTAAAACGTGTGGATGTGTCGGCAGGTGAAGCCGAGTTCCTTCCTTGAAGTCGACCAGTTGAGGTTTGACTGTTCTTCCTTCCAGTAGTCTGGTATGATTAACTGGAATCCGTTCAAACCTCTTAGTGTATTCTGTTTAGCGACGAGCATGTCCCCTATCTTGTCCTCCTTCTAGATGCACTAAGATAGCGTCAGTCTTATCCACGTTAATGCTTAGAAGCCGTCGGGCTTAATCGGATGGTTCTCTTTCGGCGTTGCATGCGGGATGCGTGGATTCTTGTATGGTTTGATCTTGGAAATTTCATCGGAAGTCGGGTGTAGGCTTCGGTGAACTTGTTTGTGCTAAACGTAAGGTTCCTTGGAGAAATGCATTGTGGTTCTATTTGAAATACGCCAGCCATTTAGGCTGAGCGTTCTTGTAAATAGTCAGCCGGAGATGGATTGACTCAGGGTTCTTGTTTAATGTCTGCGGTCGGTGGCATACTGTTCTCTGTCACATCATTAGGTAGAGGTGAGTGCGGTTTGTGTTATCCAGTTCCTAATATGAACAACCAGCTCGACTTGGGCCTTGAAGTTGATGGGGAATCGACCGTTTGATCTGTTTCAAATCACGCTAGGAGCGTCGTGGGAATGCTTGGTGTGTGCTTTTAAAGTTAATTCCAATGGTGGTCCAAACCATAGTTTGGAGTTGGTTTCTTAATGTTAAAAATCTAAGGTGGAAAGTGCCTGTGGCTGGATTCTTGGCGAGACGACGACGGGTTCGTGTCTCTGGGTAGATGGGCTTAGGAAGAGTTGTATTGATGTTTCGTTTGGAAAACGAGCGTTGGCTCAAGTTTTGGTGGCTTAAGAACTGTAGGGTTTAATGGATGCTTAAGGGTGTGTTGGACGTTTGTGAACACAACGCGATCGTTTGAACGAATCTTCACGACCCTAGTAGGATTATTGATGTGTACGTTGTTTCCGAAGGCTTCTCCAGGATGAGAAGTTCTAAGGTGGGAAGGATATAATGACCCGTGTTTTGGAACGGACTAAAACCCAATGGATTTTGAAATTTTTCAATTACTGAATGGGTTGTTTTTAATACCGAGCTTCAGAACGGGGTTCTGATAGTGGGAACACTTTGTTGTTTTGGTTTTGTGCTTGGGCGAAGGCCCGCGAAGTTTCCCAAGTGTCTCGATAGGTCTCTGGAGCTTCGGTCCCGAGAGAGAGGCTGGTTTTTTTAAAAGGCAGAGGAAGGCGCACGGGCTACGCACAGTTTGACCAAACCATGTGGCCCATTGTAGGCAAACTGTGCGGCCTTATTTAAGGTGGCATTGGATTGTGCACGGGTCCCGTACGGTCTCCCAAACCGTGCACCTAGCCCGTGCGAGGGGTCTCTCTTAGGCAGAGGGTTCCGCACGGTTTAGGCACGGTTTGGAAAACCGTGCGGATCAAACCGTGCGGGCTGGTCTGTTTAAAGTTTTTGATTAATTTTAAAATAGAATAAAATAAAAAACCTAAAATCTAAACACTATCCCTCAACCTCACTCAACCCGAACGACACACAGGGAGGGGCTCCCCCTCTGAGTCGCACGACACCCTCCTCCTACGACCTCCTCCTTTCTCCATTTTATTTGGATTTTATCTTGGTTTCTTCTCTGATCCTTCGTGGTAAGTTCCCTCCTTCCCTCTCCTCTTGTTTTCCAGCCAGATTTTGTCCTCTCCGTTGACCTGCGGGATTCGGCCGAACCCTAGGTATTGGTGGTTTCTTGATTCTTTTTTTCCTTCATTATAGGGTTGTTCCAAGGTTGTCTTGGGACCCTTGGGTTCGAGTTTAGGAATCTACCACTGAAGGTGAGGTGGATACATGCGGTTTTGGCTGCTGGATTTGGTTCGAGGTAAGGGTTTTACTCGTGGCTTGTTTTCGCAGCTTCTAATATAACGCCTTAGTTGTTCTAAAGGGTCCTGGTATGTTTTTCTTCGTGTGTTGGAAAGTTCAGGTTGGTTTCTCTTTGTCGGAGCTTAGGCGGCTCTTAGTTAGAAAGTTCCAAGAGCCGGAGTGGACGGATGGATCCACCTGGAGGTAGGGTCCCTCTATTTTCACTTTAATTTAAAGTGAAGCATTTAAAGAGTTTAATACTGAATTGTTTTAGTATTTTAATTATGAAAATTTAGTCTATTAAATGCTTATGTGCAAATCGTGTGAATTTCAGGAATAAGATAAAAGAGTTTGTTTGGTCACTAAACTAACGATTTAATAATAAAACCCCTCTATCAGAGCTGCGCTATCTTCAAGACAAAAGTAGGAAGTAGAATTACATGCTTGCCTGCTCTATTTTTCTTGGTTCCATTCTCATACTTTGACATCATGTTTGGTGCATAGCTTTTCTTGATATGGCCTTCAGAAATGTTCCTAAATGTCTTTCCCTTAGTGATCTGACACTTGTTTCCCTAAGCACCTAACTAGTTTCAGCATAACGTGTAATTATAATTTCCCTTAAGATAAGGGGGTTAAATTAATTTGATTATAATGGATTAAATGAGATGGTGGAAACTAAGTGAATGACTATGAAGCTTGTATTACTAATCATCCTGCCAGGTTTGGGCAACTAGATGGAATGACCCTCATGTGGAACCCCTGCCCAATTTTCCATGTTTAGGAAAATTGGATAAAATGACTTTGAATAGGGAACGTGCGCTGAATGACTCACTAGGGAGGGTTAGATCATTCCACTGGTATACATTGTTATGATTGTGAATGAGTACCATAATTGGTTATGGGTGTTTGTGAATATGGAATGATTATTTGAAATGCATAGGAGGTACTGCCTTATGCATTGTGATATAAAAATGATAATGAATGTGTAGATTATTAATGTGGTATTTCTATTTGAAATGCATAAGAGGTATTGCCTTATGAATTATAATATAATGATGATAATGATTGGGAATGAGTATGGATGGGAGGTATTCATACC
Source organism: Viscum album (assembly GCA_963277665.1). Taxonomy (NCBI): domain Eukaryota; kingdom Viridiplantae; phylum Streptophyta; class Magnoliopsida; order Santalales; family Viscaceae; genus Viscum; species Viscum album. The sequence goes on from OY728140.1 coordinate 75,065,683, forward strand.
CCATGCCATCTTCTGTGTATGCTTATGGATGGGAGGCATTCATACCCCATGCCATCTACTTTGAATGATTATGGATGATTTTGAATTTCATATGTTTACATGAAATGAATAAGAGGTACTACCATATGCATTGTGATATAAACTGATAGTGAATGTGTATGTTTAGGGATGGGAGGCATTCATACCCCATGCCATCTTCTATGTATGTTTGTGGATGGGAGCCATGCATACCCCATTCCAGCTTATTCTCAGTATGGGTGGGAGGCATGTTACCCCACGCCAGATGAGATATCTATACGTGTATGGAAGGGAGGAATTATTACCCCTTTCCAGTTGAATTCTGTTGATGATTACATGTCTGTATGGGAGGCAGTTATACCCCATGCTGGTATTATGAATGTGACGATGGGGGGGTAGTTATACCCCATGCCAGTTGAATGAATGTGATGGAAGGGAGGCATTCTTACCTCATGCCATATATGATCTAAATGCTTATAAATATATATATGGTTACATGATCAGGTTACTTTACCGGCAATAAGCCGAAGCTGGTATAACCGTCAGGTGTCCCTTGGGAACCTGGATGGGTGTTATTTACTTATGTAATTCTGCTTACTTATTTATCCATACCTGCTCACTGTTTAATTATTATACACTGTCTGGATTGGGTTTGACACCGATGGTGTCGGCCTACTGAGATTTATATCTTACACCCTACTCGGGCCGCCATTGCACTGGGGTAACCGAGTAGACCTTCTTGCTTGCAGGACCTAGGTTTTTTGCTGTGTTGTTTGTACCTGAGGAGTTAGGAGCAAAGGACCAAGCGGGAGCTTGGGATGCTCAGGGGATTGCCATCGGGCTTTGTTGTCTTTTCTTTTTGTATTTTTTGTAAAGCATGCTATATTTTTTACTGCTTTCATAACTGTATAGTCATATGTACATGCATGCATTGTAGACTGGCGTTTACCACCTTTTATAAAATGTTTATTATTCTGTCTTTCCTTGCTGTCTTCCAATTGCTTACTGCTTCCACTACTGAATGACATTTACTCTACCAATACGGATGTGTTACTTTGATATGAGGGTATAGTCTCCACACTATCACCTCTCGAGACCCTCACTGCTAGTTAGCATCCTCTGGCGTACGGGGAGACGCACTTGAGGCCATGTGACCCACTGGTCCGGCCACCGGTTCGATGGTACGTCGGGCCGGGATGTTACACATTACCTCGGGTCCTACCCTTGTAAATATCCCATGTCTCAAGTCGTGTCTGTGTCCATGTAAAAGTACACAGCATGTAGCCTACCTATGTACTCTACATGTGTGCCTATATACAGATTTAGCCTGTGTACCTATTCCCATGTACCAATACAGGGTTTATCCCATGTACATTTGTCCAGCCTATGTCTGTGTAAGGGGAGTACACAGTATGCTCCAACCCGTGTACTCCAACCCATTTCCATGTACCCTATGAGGTGCATGCTAAATTTTTGGGGAGGTATCACACCCCGTGTGACCTTGTCACACACCGTGTGATACATAAGTATTCATGAAACCCTATATGGTGCATAGGGGTCTAAAATTGCGTATAGATCTGACTTACATGTCATGTAACATGGGATTTTCTATAATTCCAGATCTAGAATCTGTGAAACTTTTTCGGTGCTCCAGCCACTAATCCAGTCATACCTTTCCTGAAAAATCAAAGTTCCATCTCATATGAGCCTTTCCATTATAGAATAATAGGTTCCACAATCAAATATGTTTGGAAAATGGATTTACACCTCATTCTTCATTGCATGCCAAAGGATGTGAAATTGGGCATCTATGACGTCTAATCCATTTTTGCTATCACCGTCGTACCTCAGTTGCATCGTTTTGATCCCAAATCTACAATATCAAATCGTTGAACCAATAAACAGGTGTGAAATGATTTATCCATTGGGATATGTCGAACTGTGGTCCAAACAAAGAATTCCCTCGATGAATGAAGAATTAGGGGGAAAAAGAACAAGAAAAATCAAGAGGAACGGACCTCGGTAAATGTTCATTTTGATCTCGATTCATTTCCATTATAATGAAAATCTAATAATTAATCATTCTATTTATGAAGAAATTCTCCCAAATCTCAATTAAACTAACACTTCCTGCAAAATTCATGATTCGTGAATCAATCTGTTAGTCAATTGATTCTCCTTCATCATTGAAATTAAGAACGGGGAAGAAATACAAATAAAAAAAGTCCTAATCAATTCAGATTGATCGTTGATGAAGAACTAGGTTGTTCCATGATCATTGGAGATGTCCTTTGAATCTGTTGTGTGTTGATCGTTAATCCACAATCTGATTTCAGTTCGCCTGATAGATTATCCAATGATCTCTCCAAAGGTTCACCAACAGTTCGAGGGTTATGCGACTAACCCTATAATTCTAACATAATAGTCTATTTAAAGACTCTCTGATCTCTGTGTCAAAAAAAGAATTAAAATAATTTATTTGATTATTTTATTCATTTTTTATTCCACGTTGAATTTTCCAAAAATGACCTACACTGACTAAGGTTAAGTCAGACCTAGGTTAAAACCCACATTATGAACTCAATAGTTCCCTTGGATTTCTAATATGGCCCCTCATTCATAAATTATTCTACTTTTTTAGGAAAAATGCATGTGCATGCTATTTAATATATTTCAAACATTTATTCCAGGTGCACTGGCCCTCAGAATTTCATGTCATCTCAATGCCTGGTCACAAAAATAATCCATACAATTTCTAAAAATAATACATGGAAAATCCAATTCATTACATATAATCAAGGGTAGTTGGGTATGTTGTTAATAATGTCATCGGTTGAAGAAAAAACAAGATGGGATTTTTCCACTTTTATGATGAGTTAAAAAATGTGTTCCTTGATTGAATTAGAAAGAGAAAATTAATTCCAATGGTTATTTAAATCTCATATTGTAATGAACCATCCTGATTTAACTAGATACGTCATCCAAGATGGATCACCACATGGTTAGGTGCAACAGAGATACAAAATTATCATGTATAACTAAAAGAGAAATAGAGTACAATGCAGAATAAAATAGTATATATATATATATGAGACATAAAAATTCAATACAAACATTATAAACTAGAAAGATAAAATAATATAAGACCAAACAAGTCTCCATGTGACCATCCATCACCACCAAACCATCCCATTATGAAGGCGATGACCACAAGAGAAACTCACATGCTACATAGTTCCCTTCCCTTTACCAGAGTCCTTATAAAAAAACATCTACAGCCTCCCAAATAAAAAATTATAGTGTGAGAACAAAGCCCAAAAGGATTTCACCAAATAATATATACAAAGTATAATACTAATAATGTGTTAGATATAACTTTAAAACAAATCCATTTTATAATATTTTTCATAAAATAAATCCATTTTTTAAATAATCCTTTGCTTTTAATAAAATCATTTCATATTCACATAATAAGGAATATGAGAATTATATGAGAGATAACATGAAATCATAATAAAAAACAACCATGGGTACACCATAAGATAATCATGTGAACAATAACCATGAAATATTTGATCATGTAAAATAAAACCAACATAAATGACACAACACAGGATTTTGGTTCTAGCCTATGAGCATATATACTGGACATGAAAAGTAACACTAGCCAGCATAACGTGAATCCTACTGATATCGAGTCCTACCATAGTCTATTAATATCAACAAAATAACCCCTAGTGGTTCCACACTCACTAAGGTTGTATATCTCTATTTCTCGACACCCATAAGGTTCCCTATTTCTGATTCCTACCGAAATCCATATTAAAACCCATGATCACAATATATAAGAGATTTTCACAAAGATTCATTACCACTCCCATGATAGAAAGACCCATTTTAGATTCAAAATTATTTTTAAAGAAAAAACCCTTCAAAAAAATGGATTTCATTAACCAAATCCATATTGATATCAAATCCATCATTTTTATAAAATGAACCAAAATAATTATATGAGTACTTAAAGTAATTCATTTTTTAGAACCTTTGTATCGAGACACCTACCTCAAGAATAGAGGAGAGACACCAAGATTTGATGTCCTGAAGAATAGGGTTTAATACAATCAAGATAGGCTTAAAATTACTTTGAAGAGCTCTCATGGACACATAGAGCTCATGAAAGGAAAGTGGAATAAGTGGAGGTTCAGATGGTATTTAGGTATTTATACCCAGTTTGTAATTAATAGGACCACATTTCAACATAATATACCACACCACAGACCCTCTAGACTATGTTGTAGATGCCCTTCCCATGCCATAGTGATCCCTGGTCAACTTACCTTTGGAAACCATGGTGTAGGGTGCACCCAGATCATATTTACTTGGGGTGAGACAACACAATATCCATGCACTCCACACTATAACCCCACCATTTTAAAGGTAGGAACTATGAAACAACCCAACATAATGTCTTAGTGGTTTCAAAATGGAAAAATCAAAAAAATGTACCCCTTGAGACCTTACGTCATAGCATCTTCCTCCACAACACAGGGCCTAACCTCCAAAAGAGAGCTACGCTGCAGCCGCCTATCCACGACGTGACTAAACCATAAAAAGGTAGAAGCACCATCATAACACCTCCAAGACTCCATGATGTATAATTCTTGTCCACTCCATAGCCAACCATTGACCATTTCATAGCCTCTACCCTCCATAGTGTAGCCTCCTCCACAAAAATCCAAAAACTTGAGATCTCCTTCAAAACTCTCAGGACTTGAACCAACACATAAATTTTAAAATACAATGTACCCAAACCTAGAGGGTGTAAAACATAAGATATTCCAAGATAATTCTATGAGGGATATGTTATGTTCTCATCTATTAGATGAATCTCATGTGATGTATTCATCGACTTGGTCAATATATTTTAGAGAACCAAGAAAAGATATATTTCCCTATACTAGATTGTCATGTTTTATGTCTAGTGGTCACTAGATGTCATGGGAAAAGGGATTATATAGGTATACATATGATGTATATGATACATCTTGGGGTGTACATGTTTCTATAGAGATATGAGTATGTTTGATAGAGATCACGCCAGTCCCCTTTGTAGATTGATTAGCATTGATGCTTTTCTATAGGCCTCTCTTTACTTACATTTATGAAATATAGATTTAGTATTTTTTTCAACACTACTAAGGACCATAGGGTCACATAGTAAGGAATTTGGATAAGTATTGATTTTTTTACAAATGTTTTGTTCCAAAATTAAGAGAGTTTGATAAGACCATATCTAAAAGAGTTTTTTATATATTCATAAATATTTTTTAACTTTGGCATAAATTCATTATGGTATTTTAGTAAAAGTGTGAGATTTTTGAATTTTCATTGAAATAATATGATTTAAGTACATGTATACTCACATATTTTAACACCCTGAGATTTTATGAGAAATATTTTTTTATGTATTATGTTATATGCAACACCAAAGGAATCTTTCACTACACACAACACTAGCTTGGCTTGCGTTACATGCAATCGCGACCTTCCTCAATAGCGTGTGTAGTACGCAATACCAGGTTTCACTAAAAAACGATATATTGTTATGATATTATTATGGACTATACATTATGAATATTATTAACGAAGTTTTGAATTTTATAACATTATCTTACACATTTTCTAGAACATGGTTTGAGAACAAAATAAATTTTTCGGGTAAAATAAGTATTATTCAAAAAATGCAGTTTTGCCGCCTTTTGATGGCGCACCCACTTTAAATATAGTTTTTGACATGTTTATAAGTTCAATTTGAGAAAATAAAATTCTTCTTTGGAATCAGGATATAAAAATTTACTTTGGATAAATTTTTCATATTATTCTGATAACTTTCATATTTTAATGAATAGTAAAAACATGCTATATTTTACTTAAAAATGACTTTTTTCATCGCAATAATTTATATGGTTAAATTATAATATTTAATGGTTTTAAAGTATAAATATAATATATTTTTACCATTTAATATAATTTATGTCATTACCATTAATTTTACATTGAATTCATAGGTAAAAACATTTCAATCTTTGGCAGTGTTTTAACTTTTAAAACCTGGTTTCTTAACAACGGGATTAATTTTAAATTAATTACTGCAACTTTTGTGTTTTGAATTTTGAAAAATAAAATCCATATTTGAATTAAGTGGGTCCAAATTATGTTAATAGGTTACTTTTATTTTTTTGATATTATGAATAGTAACTATGGTAATTTTTATTTACTGCAGTTAAATGTAAATCGGGTAATTAAGGGTAAAAATAAGATTATAAAATTACCCTAACACCTGAAAAAAATTTATTGGATGACTAAAAGTAGACCCATATCAAATAAGGGTAGTAATAGATTCGTTTTATGGACTTTTGACCATAGAAATAATTTAATTATTATTAAAACCAAAGAAAGTGGCAACATGTCACTCTCTTAAATATTATAAGTATAATAATTTTAATTTAGTGATAAACTTCATGAAACTTTGAACATGAATAGTCTCCAGAAATATAATAAAATTATCTACATCATGTAAATTTATTTAGAATTTTTAGGGATTAAATAATTATCATTAAAGGTGACACAATAGTGATGTTGAAATTATTTTATTGATTTAAATATCAAATAAATGGTTTTAAAAATAATAAAATAAATATTATATGAACTATTTAATGTGTTCCACTAATTTTATAGATAAATATGACATTTTATGAATCTATTAAATCTTTTTTTTCGAACATATCTTCTGTGTGGATTTTATATAAATTCAAATAAATGAATAGTGTCACAATTGACACTATTTTTATTTTATAAAAATAACATAATATAAAATTGTTTAAAAATCACAAAAAACATTTAAAAATTATAAATTAAAATTTATATGGTCTAAAATGTTATAAATTATCTAATTATAAACAATTCACAACACATAATTAATTATTTATAACAATTTAAAATTTAGAATCTTATTACCACAAATAAAATTAAATAGATTAAATAAGGATAAATCAAGTTGATAAGGTTTAAAATAATTTTCTAACATGTCTAAATTTTATTGGTTGATGATATTGCAACCCTATCTCATATAATATTTGAATATTAGTAATTTTTGGAGGTTTTTAAGTGGGGTTTTATTTATTATAAATTAATATTTTTGAGGTTTCCAAAGGTGCCCCTCTCCTCCCTTATAAAAGGGAACCTCCTCCCTCTCCTATTTACACAACTTTGAGCCTTCAAGCTCAGAAAAAACCTGAACATTAAACTTATAAACTTCCCTAGTAATATTATGGAGGTTCTGGTCTTCTCAAAAGACCAAATCTAGTCCCTTAAGAGGAAGTTTAAATGAGGCACGTCGAGGAAGAGGTAATCTCTTCTACCGATTCTTTCAAGTTTCTTCCTTCTTCTACTTCCTCTTATTTAGTTGTTTCATTATAAAGTAATAACATAAGTATAACTCATATACTGATATTTTATTATAAATATGAAACAACCCTATTTCACTTTTTATCCATCCTACAGAAAATGAAATCACTGCGCGTGCGTACGTACGGAATACCGTCTCCACGCCATGGTGTAATCTGTTTTCCACCACCACCTTACTTGGATGGGTATAATGGTATAAAGAATAAATATATATGATTATTATAACATGATACTGATTCTGAGATATTATATCATCAACTCAAATTCCATTCATATAATTATGGGAACGATATCATCGCTCGTGCGTACGTACGGCCTACCATCTCCATGATGTGATGCGACTCGTTCTACATGATCTTCATTGAATAATGATTATATAAATGAATTTAATGAATATATATGATATAAATTACACTAATACCATTCTGTAAATGAGGTATCTATAACCTAAAAAGAGGAATAATAATTTATTCGACAAAACACGCATAAGAACATAAAGCAATGAACACCCGAATAACAAGTAGAAATGAAATATTATTAATAATAAGATAAGAATATGACCATATATGATATCATAATAATTACTATGATTCTGTAATAAGTCAATGACATTATTTAAATCGTTATACAGGATATTTGGATATGTACAAAGTTTATCGGACCTAAGGTAAGGGATAATTTTGTAAATCTCATTTTTATCTGAGATTGCTTATACGTAAGTATTTACTGGGGTTATGTTTATCATCCATGTCCATGTTTTCTAAAAATATTTTCATAAAATGTTTAATACTATTACATGTATTTATAAAGTCATTTTTACCCTTTGTTGACTTTTTACCACTTTGTATGGAAGGAATCTTTTGTCGTTTTTAGTACGAGGTGCTTTTTGACTTTTCCGGCCAAAGTACGAGAAGAATGTTTTTTTAACTTATAAGGAATGAATGGATTTTTATGGTTTCATAGAACATTATTTCCATGAATCTTCCTTTACAAGTTTTCAAGTTTATTTTTAATTAACTTCATTTAGTTTAAAATTGTATGACATGTTAAAAAAGTAAAAAAATTAAAGTAGAAAGGATATTTTCCTCAAGAATGGAGTTCAAGTGTTTTATCAAAATTATTTTCCTTATAAGATAATATAGGGTTCTATTTCTATCCCTATTTTTACATTGATTTGATTATTTTATGATGGAATTATTTTTAGGAAGTCCTTTTATCTTATATGGATTATGTTATGATGGAATGAAGTTTAAGAATCCCATTTTTATTACATGGGTTATGCTATGATATATGATTTATGATTTTGTGGCACACATAATAATGGTATCATTATGAGATGGGTGGGACCTATATCTCCCTCCAATGCATTGGGTAAAGATTTATATCTCATGAGATAGACATGGCTGGAATGGAAAGTTAATCTGGTTCAGTGATACAGGAGTAGAACGAGGTGTGAAATCGTTTCAGAAATAGACTTTTTCCACTATGATAGTCTTGGAAATGAGTCTTGACTAATAAGAAATGATTTTCTATGATTATTTGTGTATGAAAAAAAGTTTCATGTTTTATTTTATGATTATTGGGATTACATTTCACTACTATGATTTATCCCATGATCTCTTTTGCAGGTTTAGATTTTCAAAATGTTATGTTATTATGAATATGATATGATTGATATCTTATTCGTTAAACCTTACTGAGCATTTGAGCTCACCCTTTTGTATGTTTTCTTTTCCCCAGGTCAGGAAGAAGGATATTAAGTAGGATATACCAAAAGGGACTCTAGATATGATGAAATAAATGGGAGACAATGTAGGTGCTTTATGAACCAGTTGTTTATGTTTCCCAGTTTCTAAAGACACTATACCTATATGGTCCTATCATGGTTTTGTTATATTTTTTAATAAGTATGCTTCAATTCTTAAGTAATAACAATGTATGTAAATTATGGGTTGTTATAGTTGGTATCAGAGGAAAGGTATAGTCAACATTTGGAAACTATGATGTGAAATCCTTAGTAAGAACCCTAAGGATATGTCTAATCATAGAACACAATATTAGTATTTTAGAAATGGCCATGAATAAGCTATGATAAGACCTAAAGTGTGAAATTTTATTCTTGATTATGTGGTTTTCCTATTATGATTAGTGTTTCTCACACTATGCTTATTGGTTTACTCAATGGCTGGAATCTGAAGGAACCATTTTAATGCTGAATGCGACGAGCAATGAAATGATTGTCCCCCTAAGCAACCAAACGTTATGGGATCTGGAATGAAAAATCTTATAGCCATGCTCACACAACTTTCTCAAGCTATGAATCATTCAGGACTTCCAAACGAGCAAAGGAATGAGCAACATTCTGTTGAATCCTTCATGAGGCTGCGTCCACCCTCATTCAGTGGGTCTACTGATCCATTAGTGGATGAACAATGGATCAGTACCACTGAAAAGATATTTTCAGTTCTTCAATGTTCTGAACATGATAAAGCCATCTTAGTAGTATATAATTTGGAAGGTGAATCTAATAAATGGTGGAATCTTATCAAGAATACAAGGAAAAGAGATAAAATTGAGTCCATGGAATGGGAAGAGTTCAAGAACATATTTTTCAATAAGTAATTCCCTCTTATTCTTCAAACAAAGATGGAGAAGGAGTTTCTTGAACTAAATCAAAAGGATGTTGAATCGGTTGGTACCTATGAAGAAAATTTTACAAGGCTTGTAAGGTACGCTTCTGGGATTATTATCCAACCTGAGAGTAAGATAGATCGATTATTTAGTGGCTTAAAACCAAGTCTTAGAAGGGTGTTAGCCATAATGGACTTCAATAGCTATGAGTAAATTCTTCGATGTGCTCTCAAGGTTGAGATGGAGATTGGAGTAACCCATCAGTCATATGGGTTTGATAAGAAGAGGAAAATGGAATTCAAAGGGAAATCTAAAGACCACACTAAAAAGAAGATTAGTTTTCCCTTATGCTCAAAGTGTGGAAAGAATCATGGAGGGAATTGTCTTAAAGGGACAAGTAAATGTTTCAAATGTGTAAAAGAAGGTCATCGAGAATTTGAATGTTATAATGGTGGGAAAAATATTTCTAGTGATGAGAACAAAGAAAATGCTGCACAGAACGCACCTCCTACACTTCAATGTTAAAAGTGTAAGGAAATGGGGCATTTTCTAGTCAATGACCTAATACAAGGGTTTTTTATGATGATCGACGTCAAAAAAATATTAAGGCCAAAGACAAAGGAAAGTAACATGCAATTTCTATCAGCGATGTGGAGTACGATAACAAAGTGGTGAAAGGTACACTTACCATCCACTCTAATGTAGAAAATGTTTTATTTGATTCTGTATCCACCCACTATTTTATTTCTGAATAATTTTCTAAGGGTATCGTTGTATTACCTCAAAAATTAGATATTGAGTTAGCTGTGACAACCCCTAATGGTACAACAGTCACATCAAAAGTTTACAATTCTTCTCCAATTGAAGTTTGTAGGAAAGTGATTCTTGAAAATCTTGTGATCCTTCCTATAGTGGAATTTGATGTAATTCTTGGAATGTATTAGATTTCTTTATATGTAGCTCATATTAATTTCCAAATAAGGGAAGTCACATTTCATATTCTAGATCAATCAACAATCATCTATCAATGCAAGGATGAATATAACCTTCCAGTGGAAATTTATTCCATATTATGGGTCTTGATTCCAATAAATGAAGGTTATTTATCTCAAATTGTTGGAGAGAAACTCATGATTAAGAATACACCCATTTTACGGGAGTTTGATGATTTCTTTCCATAGGAATTTCTAGGTCTTCCACCAAATCGTGAAGTTGATTTTTCAATAGAACTCATACCGGGTGCTATGTCCATTTCAAATACACCTTATAGAATGGCCCCAATTGAGTTGTAGGAATTGAAGAAGTAACTCCAAGAGAATATTGATAAGGGATTCATACTCCCTAGTGCATCACCTTGGGGAGCACATGTTCTGTTTGTTAAGAAGAAAGATGGATCAATGAGACTCTGCATTGAATATTGAGAACTTAACAAGATCACTATCAAGAACAAATATCCTCTCCCATGTATTGATGACTTATTTGACCAACTACGTAGAGCTCAATACTTTTCCAAGATTGATCTTCGTTCAGGGTATCATCAATTAAAGTTCAAAAGGGAGGATTTTCCAAAGACGACTTTCCATACAAGGTATGGGAACTATGAATTTATAGTTATGCCATTTGGTCTTACTAATTCCCCAGATATCTTCATGGATCTAATGAATAGAGTCTTTAGAGACTATCTTGATCATTTTGTGGTAGTCTTTATAGAAGATATTATTTTCTATTCAAAGAGCAAGAAAGAACATGAAGATCACTTGAGAATTGTATTAAAGACCCTAAGAAAGTAGAAGCTTTATGCCAAATTTATCAAGTGTGAATTTTGGCTTCAAAAAGTTTCATTTTTGGGTCACATAATCTCAAAAGAGGGGATATATGTGGATCCAGAAAAAACAGAGGTTATCGAAAGATGGTCAAGACCAACAACAATAACTGAGATCTGAAGTTTTCTTGGTTTGGACATTTTGTGAATGATTTTTCACAATTATCTAATCGACTCACCAGGTTGACTCAAAAATGAGTTAAGTTCGTTTGTATAGAGGAGTGTGAAGAGAATTTCAAGGAGTTAAAAAGAAGTTTATCCAGTGCACCTGTGCTCAGACTTCCTTGTAGTGGAGAAAGGTTTGTGATCTACAGTGATGCATCCAAAAAGGGATTGGGGTGTGTTCTCATGCATAATGATATGGTGATATCTTATGCCTCACGACAGTTGAAAATCCATGAGAAAAATTACCCAAATCATGATTTAGAGTTAACTGTGGTAATCTTTGCATTAAAGATTTGGAGGCATTATCTTTATGGTGAAAGGTGTGATATTTATACTTATCATAAAAGTTTAAATTATATTTTCACATAAAAGGAGCTGAATATGTGCCAAAGAAGATGGTTGGAGCTGATTAAGGATTACGACTTCTCAATTCATTACCTCCCTGGGAAATCAAACAAGGTGGAAGATGCATTAAGTCGACAAGACCATGCTATCTTATCCATGATGAGGATCATAAAAGATCCAATATTTATGGATTTACAAAGTATGGATCTTGGAATTATAATGGAAGGGGAAAATCTTATCTTTCTCAAGTGAATGTTCAACCATCTATACATGTGAAGATTAAAGAGGCACATAAAGATTATGTAGAGTTACAAAAGAATGTGAGAAATGTTCCTGAATTCCACATTGATTGTGATGAAATAATAAGTTTCAGGAATTGGGTTTGTGTTCCTCCCATATCATAATTAAAGAATTAAATATTGGATGAAGCTCATAGTTCTTCATTCTATATTCACCCTGGAAGCATGAAGATGTATAGGGAGATGAAGGAGTACTTCTGGTGGGATGGTATGAAAAGAGATATTGCTGAATATGTCTCTCGATGATTGGTTTTTCAGCAAGTTAAAGCTGAGAGACAGAACTCTGAGGGTATGTTACATCCATTACCCATACCAGAACAGAAATGGGAAAACATCACTATGGACTTTGTCATTGGACTTCCTAAAACATCCAAAGGAAATAATGCTATTTGGGTTATAGTTTATCGTCTTACGAAGTTGGCACACTTCATTGCTATTAGAGAGGATTTATCTCTTGATAAGCTTGCCATAATATATGTAAAGGAATTGGTAATATTTCATGGAGTACCTCTTTTTATTATATCTGATCGGGATCCGAGGTTTACCTCGAAGTTTTGGTGAAGTCTTCAGTATACTCTAGATACAGAGTTGAGTTTCAGCACTGCTTATCATCCTCATACAGACGGTTAGTCTGAGAGGAAAATTCAAACTCTAGAAGACATGTTGACAGATTTCTCTATGGATTTCAAAGGTGGTTGGGATCAACACCTACCTTTTGTGGAATTTTCTTATAATAATAGCTTTCACTCCAGTATTCAGATGGATCCTTATGAAGCTCTCTATGGAAATAAATGCAGAACTCCAACTTGTTGGGTTGAAGTTGGGGAAAGAAATCTATTAGGACCTGATCTTGTTGATGAGATGACAGAAAATATCTGATCTATTCAACAACACATAAGAGCAGCTCAGAGTCGACAAAAAATTTATACTGATAACTAAAGAAAAGACCTAGAGTTTAAAGTGGGTGATAAAGTGTTCTTATGAATATCTCCCTGGAAGAGAGTAATGAGATTTGGGCCCTATGTATATTGGTCCTTTTGAAACACTAGATCGTGTTGGGAAGGTAGCTTACCGATTGGAACTTCCACCGAATCTCTCTCAAGTTCATGATGTGTTCCATGTATCTCTCCTGAGAAAGTACATACCCAATCCTTCATATATACTAAGATTAGAAGTTGAACCGCTGGAGCAAGATCTTTCTTATGAAGAACTGCCGATAGAGATTTTGGATCGTAGAAAAAAATTCCAATGAAACAATACCACTCACTTGGTTAAAGTTTTATGGAGGAACCACCAATTAGAAGAAGCTAAATGAGAACTTGAGGATATGATGAGGGAGAGGTATCCTCATCTGTTTGTTACGAAGTGACGAATTTCGAGGGCGAAATTCATTTTAAGGGGGCTAGAATGTAACACCCTGAGATTTTATGAGAATTTTTTTTATGTATTATGTTATACACAACACCAAAAGAATCTTTCACTACACACAACACTGGCTTGACTTGCATTACATGCAATCACGACCTTCCTCAATAGCGTGTGTAGTATGCAATACCGGGTTTTACTAAACAACGATATATTGTTATGATATTATTATGGACTAGCCATTATGAATAGTATTAACTACATTTTTAATTTTATAATAATATCTTACACATTTTCTAGAACATGGTATGAGAACAAAATAAATTTTTTGGGTAAAATAAGTATTATTCAAAAAATGCAGTTTTGTCGCCTTTTGATGGCACACCCACTTTAAATATAGTTTTTTACATGTTTATAATTTTAATTTGAAAAAATAAAATTATTCTTTGGAATCAGGATATAAAAATTTACTTTGGATAAAATTTTCATATTATTCTAATAACTTTCATATTTTAATGAATAATAAAAACACGCTATATTTTAATTAAAAACAACTTTTTTCATTGTAATAATTTATATGGTTAAATTATAATATAAAATGGTTTTAAAGTATAAATAGAATATATTTTTACCATTTAATATAATTTATATCATTACCATTAATTTTACATTTAATTCATAGGTAAAAACATTTCAATCTTTGGCAATGTTTTAACTTTTAAAACCCGGTTTCTTAACAATGTGATTAATTTTAAATTAATTACTGCAACTTCTGTATTTTGAATTTTGAAAAATGGATTCCATATTTGAATTAATTGGGTCTAAATTATGTTAATAGGTTACTTTTATTTTTTGATATTATTAATAGCAACTACGGTAATTTTTATTTACTGCAGTTAAAGGTAACTCGGGTAATTAAGGGTAAAAATAAGATTATAAGATTACCATAACACCTTCCAAAATTCTATTGGATGACTAAAAGTCGACCCATATCACCTAAGGGTCAGAATATATTCATTTTATGGACTTTGAACCATGGAAATAATTTAATTATTATTAAAACCAAAGAAAGTGACAACATGTCACCCTCTTAAATCTTATAAGTATAATAATTTTAATTTAGTGATAACCTCCATGAAACTTTGAACATAAATAGTCTCTAGAAATATAATAAAATTATCTAAATCATGTGAATCTATTTAGAATTTTTAGGGATTAAATAATTATCATTAAAGGTGACATAATAGTGATGTTGAAATTATTTTATTGATTGAAATATCAAATAAATGGTTTTAAAAATATTAAAATAAATATTATATGAACTATCTAATGTGCTCCACGAATTTTCTAGATAAATATGACATGTTATGAATCTATTAAAGCTTTTATTTCGAACATATATTCTTTGTGGATTTTATTTAAATTCAAATAAATGAATAGTGTCAAAATTGACACTATTGTTATTTTATAAAAATAACAAAATATAAAATTGTTTAAGAATCACAAAAAATATTTAAAAATTATAAATTAAAATTTATATGGTCTAAAATGTTATAAATTATCCAATTATGGACAATTCACAACACATAAGTAATTATTTATAACAATTTAAAATTTAGAATCTTATTACCACAAATAAAATTAAATAGATTAAATAAGGATAAATCAAGTTGATAAGGTTTAAAATAAATTTCCAACATGTATAAATTTTATTGTTTGATGATATTAAAACCCTATCTCATATAATATTTTAATATGAGTCATTTTTGAAGGTTTTTAAGTGGGGTTGTATTTATTATAAATTAATATTTTTGAGGTTTCCAAAGGTGCCCCTCTCTTCCCTTATAAAAGGGCACCTCCTCCCTCTCCTATTTACACAACTTTGAGCCATCAAGCTCAGAAAACCCCACCAATTACACTTATAAACTTCCCTAGTAATATTATGGAGGTTCTGTTCTTCTAAAAAGACCAACTCTAGTCCCTTAAGAGGAAGTTTAAAGGAGGCACATCGAGGAAGAGGTAATCTCTTCTACCGATTCTTTCAAGTTTCTTCCTTCTTCTACTTCCTCTTATTTAGTTGTTTAATTATAAATTAATAACATAAGTATCAATAATATACTGATATGTTATTATAAATATGAAACAACCCTATTTCACCTTCTATCCATCCTACAGAAAATGAAATCACGGCGCGTGCGTACGTACGGAATACCGTCTCCATTCCGTTGTGTAATATGTTTTCCACCACCACATTACTTGGATGGGTATAATGGTGTAAATAATAACTATATATGATTATTATAACATGATACCGATTATGAGATATTATATCATCAACTCCAATTCCATTCATATAATTATGGGAACGATATCATCGCTCGTGTGTACGTATGACCTACCGTCTCCATGATGTGATGCGACTCGTTCTAAATGATCTTCATTGAATAATGATTATATAAATGAATTGAATGAATATATATGATATTTATTACACTAATACCATTCTGTAAATTATTTATCTATAACCTAAAAATAGGAATAAGAATTTATTCAACAAAACACGCATAGGAACATAAAGCAATGAACACCCGAATAACAAGTAGCAATGAAATATTATTAATAAGCAGATAATAATATGACCATATATGATATCTTAATAATTAATATGATTATGGAATAAGTCAATGACATTATTTAAATATTTATACATGAGATTTGGATACTTACAAAGCTTATCTAACCTAAGGTAAGGGAAAATCTCGCAATCTCATTTTTATCCAAGATTGTTTATACATCAGAATTTACTGGGGAATATTTATCATTCACATCCATTTTTCTCCAATATGTAATATTATTTCTATCCTCATACAATTTTTTAAATCCAATTTTACCCATTTTTGAGTTTTTAGTAAAAGATATGAAAGGAATCTTTTTTCATTTTTAGTACGAGGTACTTTTTGACTTTTCTAGCCAAAGTATGGTAAGAATGTTTTTTTTAACTTATACGGCATGAATGGATTTTTATGATTTTATAGAACAATGTTTCCATGAAGCTTCCTTTACAAATTTTCATGTTTATTTTTAATTAAATTCTTTTAGTTTAAAATTGTATGACATGTTAAGAAAGGAAAAATGTTTTTGAAGTAGAAAGGATATTTTCCTCAAGAATGGAGTTCAAGTGTTTTATCAAAATTATTTTCCATATAAGATAATATAGGGTTCTATTTATATACCTATTTTTAAATTGATTTGATTATTTTATAACGGAATTATTTTTATGAAGTCCTTTTATCTTATATGGATTATGTTATGATGTCATGATGTTTAAGAATCCCATTTTTATTACATGGGTTATGCTATGATATATGATTTATGATTTTGTAGAACACATAAGAATGGTATCATTATGAGATGGGTGAGACCTATATCTCCCTCCAATGTATTGGGTAATTATTTATATCTCATGATATAGACATGGTTGGAATTTCAAGTTAATCTAGTTCAGTGATACAGGACTGGAACGAAGTGTGAAATCGTTTCAGAAATGGAATTTGTCCACTATGATAGTCTTGGAAACGAGTCTTGACTAATAAGAAATGATTTTCTATGATTATGTGTGTATTCCACAAAGTTTCATGTTTTATGTTATGATTATTGTTATTACAGTTCACTACTATGATTTATCCCATGATCTCTTTTGCAGTTTAAGATTTTCACAATGTTATGTTCTTATGAATATGATATGATTGATATCTTCTTCGTTTAACCTTACTGAGCATTTGAGCTCACCCTTTTGTATGTTTTCTTTTCACCAGGTCAGGAAGAAGAATATTAAGTAGGATATTCCAAAAGGGAATCTAGATATGATGCAATAAAATGGAGACAATGTAGATACTTTATGAACCAGTTGTTTATGTTTCCCGGTTTCTAAATACACTATACCTATACAGTCCTATCATGGTTTTGTTATATGTTGTAATAAGTATGCTTCAATTCTGAAGTAATAACAATGTATGTAAAGTATGGGTCTTTATACATATAGCACTAAGTTCATTTGTCTTTCCATGTGGTTTTATCAATTATAATCCATTATTAATAGATTAAATGGCTAGCATTCATTGAAGGAATTAAATGAATAAGTCTAATGGGAATAAATGTATGTCAATATTTTGAATATGGATAATGTGTTTCATTAAATTAAACACATTGAGAATGGATATATAAAGGGATGGGATCCCTCTAGTTGGGAATGACTGATTATATGCAAGCCTCCTAACACTCTCTTACTCCTGAAATGCATTTTATCACTAAGTGAAGGTGCTGACACCCCTTTTGTGTTTAGGGATCCTCAAGAAACATTTTGGGATCAGTTATATAGTTTAATCCCCTTTGAGATAGGTAGATTTAATCTTCTAATCCATTGATCGAAATCAAACATTCTCTATTAAATATTGAATATTGATATTACTGTTATCGAGGTATGCATGTTTATGTTCTTCATTTATATTACATATTGTTTCTATTGAGGATAGATTGGGAACAATTATGGGTTTTCTTTCACTACCTTTTTCATGTGGTAAAACCCTAAAACCCATCAAAAGGTTCTATATAAAGTATAATATTACCATCTAATAACATGTAAAGTCACTCAAAGAGGAAGAAGTTTAAGTCATAGCAATGACAACCACATATGCATGCTCACTATATAAAACAATCTTTTTATCTCGATATCTCATCAAGTAGTTTGAAAACTCATGTCATAAAACTATATAATCAATACAACTTTCTTTTGATTTATAAAATAAACCATTCAATATACCATGGTCGTGGGTTTTAGTTTTATAGTTTCATTCCAATCAAAAGGTTGAAATATCAACTTCCATAATGATAGAAATGATAATACCTTTATTTAATTATCCATTAAAAACATATCATTCATGATGAATCCAATATATCCTAATTCACCATGATAATATAAAATCATGTTTTTAATAAATAAATCATAGTAAGTTGGCCATTATATGTATTAATAATAAAAAAAATCTAAGGATTATTATACACATCTGTAGATAGGAATATCCAAAGGCATGAATAAAAGTGAATTTCCTACTAGCGATTCTACCTTCATAATCTCTTATCTTGAAGATTTCAAAGTGTTTAGTTCATGAGATAAAGCCTATTACTCTTATGAGTGTCCAAGATCTGATAGTCTAAATAATTTGTGTCCCTTTAAACAATTTCATATGACCATTTTACATATATTCTATAATATTTACATGGACCTTCAAAGTTATCATCATAACTGGGAACTAATATGACATTTTTATGTGAAAAATATGCTAAGGACATTATCACATTAGAGACATGTAAAAGAATAATCAATATGTGATAATATATTTTATTAATATTCAATTCTATGAATATACAGGTAATATAAATAAAAAATAGTTGGTTCTAGGGCACCAACTATAACAGAATCCCATGTATACTAGAGCCAACAATTAATTATTTTTATTCTACTATCTCTAACATGATTTTTATGCTTTTATTGAGATAGGTATTTAGTCAATGGGTTCACAATATTATCTTATGTGGAAACTTTTCTTACTGTGACCTCATCCCTTTGAGAAAAATTCCTCAAGAGATGATGTTTCCAAAGCATGTTTTTAGTATAGTAATGTGACCTTGGATCCTTAGATAGAGCCACTATTGTAGTATTATCACAAAATAGTGTGATAGGATATTTACTATTAGGAACCACATCAAGCTCTTGTATGAAATTCTATATCCAAACTGCTTCATTAGCTGTATCAAAATCTGAAATATACTTGGAATCTATTATATAATCAGTGACTACTACTTTCTTTGATATTTTACATCTCATATAACCACTATTAAGAGTGAATATATATCCTGATTGAGATTTAATATTGTCTTAATCTATTTGGAAATTAGAATCTGTATATCCTCTGATGACTAGATCCCCATCTCCACTATAAAAGGAAATATATCCTTAGTATGACTCAAATACTTAAGAAAGTCTTGACTTCCATCCAATTTTCATCTCTAAGGTCATGTTGATATTCATCTACCGTATTTAAGGTGTAGATGACATCTAGCCTAGTATATAGAATAACATGCATTACTGAACCAATCACAGATGCATATGGGGTCCTTTTCATCCTTTATATCACCTCATGTGTTTGAGGACACATTTCCTTAGTGGGATTTATTCCATATGACATTGGAAACAATACCATATTGAATTTATTCATACAGGATATCTTCAGTATATTGTTGATGTATATACCTTGACTTATTTCAGGATTCCTATTGGATTTATCATGATGTATCTTGATCCCAAGAATGTATGTTTCTTCTTCTAAGTCCTTCATAGAAAAGCATGTGTTCAACCACATCATAATATACTTTAAGACCAGTATTTAATTTCCAATATGTAGTATGTCATAAACATATATTATGAGAAAAATAATTTCACTCCCACTAAATCATTTATAGACATAAGGCTCGCATTCATTCTTTATGAAACCAAGTTTTTTTATGGTGTTATCAAAGTGAATATTCCATGAGTGATATTCTTTCTTTGATCCATAAATAGATCTATATAATTTTATATACCTTATTGGAATCATTTGGAGTCAAAAACCCTTATAATTGTGTCATACAAACATCTTTATGAAATTTACCATTAAGGAAATCTGTTTTAATATCCATATACCATATCTCAAATTCATGGTAAGTTTCTATGGAATGTATAATTCTAGTTTGTTTTTTATAGAAATTATTGAAATGTTTTCATCATTTTTATGAATTCAAATAATTTAAACCTTTTTATAACTAGATGTGTTTTATAGGTATTGACTTGTCCATTTATGTATAGTTTCTTCTTTAATACCCATTTGAAACCAACGAACTATACACCCATTTGAGGATCTTACAATATCTATAATTTGTTTTGGTACAAGGTATAAATTTCAGAATTCATGGATTCTTTATATATAGAATCTTCTGCACCACTTACATTTATTTATAGTTTATAAGATCATTATTATTAACTAATAATGATTCAACATCCTTAGTGACTAGATAATCATTTCTTTTAGGTTCTCTAACCTCTCCTATATTTCTACACAATACTTTTTTATCGTTAACATCTTATTCCATGGGGCGTTATGGAATCTTTTCTTGTATCAAGTCTTGTATATCTTGATCCATAACTTCATAAAAGTTTATCTCAATCCCACTATCTATTTCAGAGATATGATCCCTCTTAATAAATTTTGGATGCCTGTTAACTTTAATCTTTTTTTACGAAGGTTCATATAAGCAATATAATTTAGTTTCCTTAGAACACCCTATAAAGATACACTTAATGCCTTAGAGAGTAAGCTTGTTTATAGTGATATCCATAACAAAAACTTTTCAACCCTACACATGTATATATAACAATGTTGATTTACTTCAATACCAAATATGGCATGGAATACCCTTTTCCACTTTATTTATAACTCAATTTAGAATTTAGGACACTATTTGTAATTAATATCCTCAAAATGATATTGGAAGAATTTCATGACTCATTATTGACTATAAAATTTATAATAAGTTATAGTTCCTTACTTTACTTACACTATTCCATTATGATGTATAAGGGGGGACGAGTTAAGATAGAATCTGAAACTTCTGTAAATAGTTAATGGACTCTTGGTTAAGATATTATTCACCATGATATGAGAGAAGTTTCTTTATCTTCTTACAAAATTGATTCTAAACTTCATTATCACATTCCTTAAATTTATTAAAGTAATCCCACTTATACCTAATTAAGTTCATATCAACTAAAATCATCACTAAAAGTTATTAAGTATTAGTATCCACCCATTACATAATAATAAATGCTACACACATTTTTATGAAACAACTAAATAAGATTTATGCCCTTTTCGCTCATTCCACTAAATGGGGAATTGATTATTTTTTATTGTAAACAAACATGACATATAACAAGTGATTTTAGTTTAAAAGAATCTAAATATCTATCTTGGTATAATGTTTTCAATCACTTTTCATTTACATGAACTTTTTGGTGATTCTACAGTTGGGTTTGATATGAATCATGAGAAATATATTCTTTATCAATTTACATTACCTTCTTTGTGTAATCCAACACATAAAGGCCATTATTAAGGTGTGTTATACATTAATATAATATATATTTATAAAACAAGAAACTTTAATTACCAAATTTGAAAATAAAACTATCTATATCAAGACTGGATATAGAAATTGTGTTTTTGGAAAATGATGGAACATAATAATTAATATTTAAAACCAAGATGATTCTAATCAATAATATGAGGTTGTAGTATAAAATACCTACTACAATGAGTATATATCTATTAGTAACTCATAGATCCACCAAACCTCATACAAATCTTCTAAATTTACTTGATTTGTGTAATTAGATACAAATGTGATCACCAAAATCTATATCTAAATCCCAATATGTAGAAATAGAAAGATTTCACTCGATATAAAATACACCTGAAGTTTACCCTTAATTTTTAGCAGTGGTGCAGTTCTTATTCCAATGGATATTCTTACCTCATAAAAAATATACAGGATCATGTTCCCTGACTTACCCATTGATATTCCTTTTCTTATATGGGTGTTTCAAAGAAGCCTTAGTATTAGTGTTAGTCTCAGGGATTTTTTTTCTTTGACTTTACTCTTGTTCACCATAAGCACATAACCAATAAAATTAGAGTAAAGATATTTGGTAAATAATTTTCAATGTTTTTCATATTAAAATTACAAAAAAATCTTGAGAATCACTGAGGAAGTGAAGAAATAATGAGATTATTGTGTAATTCATTAGGCAGTTTAAACCCTATAATGTCTAAACACTCAATATAGTCAATCATCTTGACTATGTGAGGTTCTCTTCGATATACCTCTTCATAATTGCATGTAATTAGTGATTTTTAGATCTCAAACTCCTCCTATCAATCTCTCTCTTGATAAAAAACATGGAGATGCTTGATCATGCTATATGAATCCATGATCTTATGATACTTCATGAGTTCATCAAACATGGATTAAAGAATAAAATAATGGAAGTCTAAAACATCATGGAATTGTTTTTCATAGACAAAAATCTCTTACTCACTTTCCTCCTTATCATGTAGATCAGAAACCAAGGAATCTAACACATAAATATTCTTTTCATGGTAAAATACAATTCACAAGTGAATGTACCATTCTTAGAAGTTGTTTCTAGTAATGATATTTTCTTTATATAGTATATACCATAGGAAATCATGGCTGAAAACTTTACATTTTACTATAATAATATAAAAGAAGATATAGGTACTTTATCTTGATTATAAGATATGTGAGACAAAATAATTTAATTATCTTATTTGTCTTCCAATATTTTATCAATTCGTAATAACCATTGCCATTGGACTCATAATTTTCTATCACACAGACATTATAGTGGAAAGGTTCCCTATTTCCCTCCTAATAACCCAGACTATGGACATGAAAATCATAAGAAGGTATTTAGGTGAGTGTTTTTTCCAACTTTTATCTTACGACACCTTTATCTATTGATTTGAATCCCTAATCCTAAAATCATGACTTGGATTTCCTCAACACTTGCCTCCAAACCACCTAATTAATTAACTATATTTTATCCTATACACATTTGTTAACTATATTTTTTATAAAATATCTAAGCATAATCATTTATTATATATTATCTTACATGTATTCTTATCTTATTTAATTTATATGATCTAGTTTAATAGGCATATAAACATACATCACATAAAAAAGATAACTATGCATTTGAAAAATAAAGTAAACAAATTGAATCGATCGTGATCTTTCTAATGTTTTATTAATTGAGTGAATAATAAATCAACCTATAGCCCTCTCTGAAAGGCTCCTTGATCCAGTATTGAATCGAGTTTCAATATTCCACCATTGACATTTGTAAATTCTTGGTTGATTTCACCTTGGTTCGGGTTCTAAACCACCTCATCTCTTTGGAGATCCATTCTTTATATATTTTTACTCGTATGAGGGTTAAGGAAACCATTGGAATGGTTATGGGTTTTACAAAAAAGAAACCATGGACATACAGGTCCTTCATAATGATGGTGGGAGGGATGACTCACAAAACATCATATTTTAGTTAATAAAACTTTATCACATATTAAAACACATGCAATAATATTAAATATAATATAAATTAAACACATAAATTGATCAATCAAGCTCATGATTAGTCACACATGCAAAAAATATGCATTTAATAATCTAAAATTCATTTCAATTGATCTTAATTAAGATAAATTCCATAAATTGATAAATTAATTATCTTATTAATTCATTAATTAATTTATTTTAATATTAATATAAACAATCCTTAAGATCCAATCCAATGTAATTTTAAACAAATTAAATAAATTAATTTTATTTAAAATTATTTAAGTACACAACATGTACTTTAGGCAACACAGCTTGTACCTATCTGAACTACTCGGTATGTTTTGTGGTTGTGTATTATGAACTCACATGACATTTAGCATACATGACATGTTTCTTATTTTAATGAAATATATTTTTAATTAATTATACATGAGTATGCATTGAATTATATTGTGTGTATCACTTTTAATGCACATAGAGTAAACTGTGTGTAATGAGCATACACAACGTGTAGTTTCGAATTTAACATGGAAATTAATTAATCATTTAATATTCTATTAAAACCTATCATATAGTATGTACTATCAATTTATGATGCATTATCATGTGTTGATTAGTTTTAATGGTACAATTAATTTTTATTTCTTCATAAATTAATTGTGTGGTGTACAACTGGACATGACATGTGCTCTATGTAAAAAGGTACGTGTTACACGATGTGTACAATTGGATACACATCGTGTAATGTTCACAAGTAATACATACATAGGTAGTCAATATGTAATTTTTAAAAACATTAATGGGTTACATGACATGTATTCTAACTACATGCCATGAAATCTCATCAAGTTTGTATTCTTCATCTTTAAGTCCTTACACGGTATTTAATAAATACATGATATGTATTTGAACACATGGTTTCCAAACCATGTAGTACGACACAGTGTGTATGCCAGCTACATAATGTGTAGTCCCTAAAACCATGTTCTAGTTATTTATGATCAACATGAGAAATGTAAAGACATTGTACATCCACCACATGACTAGTTATGTTTTTTGTTTCCATGTTCTGGTGTATTGGATATGGGTATATGGTCTATAGATTTGGGCTACTCACAGTATAGTCCCATGTTACTTGACCAAAAACCCCAGCACCTCTAGATGGATTATTTGTATTTTCTCCATGTTTTCTTAATGTGTTCTTGGTTATATGAAGTTGAATAAAGAAGATATCTTGGCTTTCATATTTAAAATGAATAAATCTAAAATTAAAATAAACAAATGCATAAATAGGTTGATGATAAATAAATAATTATAAATTTAAATGTGACCACTCTGATATCGCTTGAAGTTTTCGGGCAGAGTGGAAGCAAGCGAGGCTTATTCCCAATGGTGGTTTTTGATCGAATCTAGTGAATAAATCATAATAACATGAATAAGAATGCCATGGATCATGATTATATCTGAAGAACCATAACATAAGAATATCATAACCAAGAGAAAGGATCCTTCATGTTAAATTTATAATTAATTTAATAATAATAAATTAACTCAATCTTAAGTACTTTATTTGGTGTAAGTATTGATTTATCAAACATCCGTTCGAGTTGTATCATCGTTGAATTGAGAGGATCCAAATTAAAATCCATGTAGTTGTGATATACACATTCTCCTTGATATAAAAGAAGAATTGATGGTACTCTGGGTGCTAGTGTGGTGGTACCAATCATGTTACATCACTCACCTTTGATTGTAACACAATCCTTCAGAATTTTAAGGATTGATTATTATTTTATCATTCTTGAGGAGGAAAAACATGGAAGAGATTCTATCGATTTTGAGATATAATTCTAGAGAAGTTATTCATGGAGAGAATTCTATAGAGAGGAAATCATTGTGCACAACAAATTATTTCAACACATTGAGATAAATGATATAATTGGGTATATATAGAGCTAGGGTTGGAGGATTGATAATTAAAAAAATTACCCTATCCAATCTCTTAATGATTAGCGAACCAATGTATAATAATAATCATGATGATATTATTTCTTTGGTGTGTTGTCTTCCAAATAATATAAATATCAATAAATATTTATTTATTTATTTAAATGATATTTAGTATATGATTTCCATTACAGGGTGCCTTACTCACCTCAACCACCTTCCTTAGAATTTACCAAACCTAAAATAATAAATATTATTAATTTTATAAATAAATAAATATATATATTATTCATGGTATTATGAATAAATATTTATTTAATATTCTAATAACAAAAATATAGTGACTAAATATTTGTGATCAATAAATCTTGAATAAATATTATTTCTTAGTCTTAAGAATAATATGTATTCTAATATTTTAATTCAAATTGAATTTAATTATAGTTGAGGCTACAGCTTTGTGGTAATTTATCCCATAATTTGAAATCTTTATCAAGGTTCAAATATTTATTACCTCAGATTTGAGGGATTTTTCAGCTGGCGATATAATTTCTACTGTATATTGTGGCAGGTCCGCATGGGGACACATGGCATTGGAAAGGGCGTAGGTCAGTGAGGTTGGTCCACTAGATAATAGACTACTAGAAACTTTTATGGAAGGAGATAGAAAGATGGAATTGGTTTGTGGATTATACAATGTAGGTAAGGGAGTCTCATCCGTCAAAGGATGGCATCCAGGATGGAGCCGATGAGTATAGTTAGATAGGTTGGGGTGAAGCCAATGAGCGAGGATGGCCGTAAGAAGGGGGTACCAACCATTGGAGGATGGCGGTAGGTGATGGTGGCTATATCAGAGCTAGAGTAGGGATGGGTAGGTTGGGACAAAGATGGAAAGTAGAGATGGATGCTGGAAAGGTCAGATGTGTCGGGATGGCACAAGTAGGCTGAACCAAGGGCCCTATGGTCTATTTCATGGGGATATTTTCCATTGGGTCTTTAGAACAATTATTGGACCTATTATTTAGAGGAAACATTCCATATTTATTAGGATTTAATGCCCATTGGTCCTAAAATACATTTAATTGGTTCCCTTCTACCTAGAAATATAAAAAGAGGCATTTATTTGGTTTAATAAAAAGGGGCTCTCCATGACCTATTAAAGAAATTGAATTTAATTGATATTAATGGAAACACTAAATGTGTAACCCCCTAGGCCTCTTAGTGACATTAGGTGGGTCTTCCTGAAGTTCAATATCAATGTCTAGAAACATTTAAAGGCACTCATATAAGAATTTGATGTCACAACGATGAAAACTGCATTTGAACACTCAGTGTGTAATACAATCTCTTTATCTCGATATCTCATCAAGCACATTGCATACTCATTTCATCAACATATATGCTCGATGATTCTTTCTTTAACTCCTTAAAATGAACCCTTTGAAACACCAATATCATGGATTTAAGTTCAAAAGTTCAATTCCAATTAAAGGGTTGAGATATCAACTTCCATAATGATATATTGGAAAAATATTTTATCAACTTATTCATTAATAGTATACCATTTTTTATTCATCCTGTTGGATTTAGTTCCCTATAATTGACTTATTTAGTACTTGATTACATGTTTTTCATTATTAATGAAGTTTTATTATCACATTATTATTATTCCCCTTCATGACATTTATATGTGATAATTTCCTAAAAATATTTGTCACACTGAAAGGACATAGTAGTTCCCTACTGTGATGACAACCTAGAGGTTCCATGACATTATTCTTGAATATATGTTTTATGGCTAGAAGATATTGTCTAAAGGGACACAAATGATATAGGATATCAAAGGTCAGAGACTCTAATACATTGATACACTTTCTCATGGTGTTCACCCTTTTCAATCTCAAAGATAGGAGGTTATGAGAACAGACCCTTCATTAGGAAATCCATATTTCCATATGTTATTGTATGTTAATATATATGGATATGTGTATTGATCCTTATACTTTAATATTATCATTAATGGATATCATGACTCACATAATTTGATGTATTTATGAAAACCATGATGAAATATTTTCACAATAAAGTAGGATATGTTAGGTGTGTCACAAGTGATATTGCATTGATGGATAATACAATGAAGGATTTATCCATTTTTTTCTCTTTATGAAAGTAGATATCTCATACCCTTTGATGATAATGGAACTACCTACATAAATCCATGGCCACAATGTTTGATGGGTGAGTTCATTTATTTAATGTCATAGAAAGAGAAATTGATCATATAGGTTGATGACACCGGCATGAAACTTACTTGATTTGAGATCTTGAGATAAAAGGATTATATTACATGGTAAATTTTCATAGGAGGTTGGACGTTGTTGTGATGTTAAATTATTTCTCTATGGAATCCTTTCCATGTTTCTATATGTTAATATTGGACTTTAGGTAGTTATTTTTAATTCCATTGAGAAATAGGCCTAGAGGGTCACACATTAAGCATATTTGAAATCTTAGTTAAATTATGATATTGAATTTAACAAGTAGGAATAAATAATATTTATTAAAATTTGGTTGATCTCATTAATTTAATCACAAGTTATTAAAAATAAGAAGTGAGTTAAATAATAATAATAAATATTTTTTCCAAGTTTTGAGAATATAATATTAATTATATTTATCATAGAATAATGTAGTGACATTTATTTATTAAATATTAATTATTCAAGGATCGGTAAATGTTGATGAGGGAAAGTGGACTGAGCTTAATGGTATGATCCAAAATGATATAAATGATATTTATATATTCTTAAAGTTTTTCTAATGTCAATAAATTAAAAATATTGTTATTATTATTAGACATGGGGTCAATTAAGAATAATTAAATTAGTAAGGATCTTGTGTGCTATTTTCCAACCCTAAACCATATATAATAAATATCTAATTATATAACTTTCATAATCCAAAATTGGTGGAAATAATGGAAAGAGTGAGGCTATATCAAGGCCTAGAGAGAGATAAATAGATCCAGAGTGCTCTATCCCCCTCCTCACTCAATCCAATGAGAGGTCATCAAGTGTTCTTCCTCTCTGGATAATAATTATACTATGATAAACCATAAACAAAGCAAGTGATCAGGATCAGTCATGATAGCACCTGATGATTCTATGACATTGTTCATAAATTGCAGTGCATGTGTGGGTCATTGCTATAGGGATTCTGTATTTGGATACTACAACTCAACAATGGTGCGATGAGATCTATTTCATTGATCATAAGTGAAGATAGTATTATGGGTTAAGTTAATTTTATATTTTCTTATAAATTAATTATAAATTACATGTTAAGATCCTTTTCTTCTAGTTCTGACATTTTAATCTATTCAGGCAATCTACTATTTTCATTGGATATGATGTTTTAATCATATAAAGACAAAATTACAAATTATTTAAGACTAAAAGTTGAGTTTTTCATATCTACAAAGGAAACTTCTGATGTGCCCAAAACCTACAAGTAGTATCAAAGTGGGTCACATGTTTAATTTATAATTATTTATTATTCATTGATCGGTTGCATGTGTTTTCATTTTTATTTTACTTAAAACGATTTACTTTAATATATAACATTGTTGTCTATTCTCTTTCTTCATTATCGATAACATAACCAGTAATCAGTTAGTGATTAAAAATGAAGAATCATTCAATTAATACCATCTTAAGGTGCCAAAGGCTCTGCATGGACAAAACTTGATTACATAGCATATAATTCCCATATACACACTGTGTATTATGTTTTATCACCTGAATCTATTTTTATTGGGTCAGATCCAACAAAATAGGATCTAAGATCTGAATAGATCAGAATAGTATATAGATACAGATAGAATGGAACACAACATGAAGAAATGCATGTAGTGTAACCACAGTACACAACATGTAGTCTATTGCAAACAGTGTTATCATATTTTTATAGAAAGAAGAATTAAATTTATAATTAAACCTATAGATTATGTGTTTTGTTTGTTGTTAATTAGATAGTATATGCCATTTCATAGGGTTAATAATTATATATTAAATTAATTTCTATGTTAAAATTTTTTATGAACATGCGAGGTTGACTCCAAGTACACTTGTGTCCTATATTAATTTTAAATAAATTTATTCTTGTTTAAAATTATAGATGATGTAGAGTTAAGTTGGTTGGATATAATTAAGATAAATCGAATTAATTTGATTAATTAACTATGCATTATATTAATTAAATAATGAATAAAAGTAATTGAAAAAAAAAGATTTCAAATGTATACTCATTTCTTGATGTGTGGATGATCATGAGATTATACCACCCCTTTGTCTACGATTGGTTTATTTTAATTTATTTTGATTAAATTAGTATTTTTGGCCTACGAGTAATACCCTCCTTATTATGTAAGGGCCTACATGCCCATGGTTTATTTTATATAAACCCCTTTATCCAATCCATTTTATCCCCTTACCTTCATGTGAGTAAAATATTATGTAAGGTTAGAGATCCTAAGTGAGTGGAGGCGGTCCGAGTCAAGGAACCGAGTCCAAACCAATTGAGGTGATACATAAGAGCTAAGGTGGAATACTAAAACATGAACCAATCTATGGTTCAAGGTGTTTTCCCCTAGGGTCAATGGTTAGTTTATCATCTACTAGATAAACTAACCATTAGATAATATCATGATCATGACACTTATATTTTGTTTCTATTAGTTTCATGGTTAATTATTTATGAATGTTGATGTTGTGAGATCACCTAATAAATGAAATGAAAAGAATTAAAGATTTAATAAAATATAAATAGATCATGTGTAAATGATTTATCATACATAGTTAATCACCAGAGTAAAATACACTTAATATTAATAAGGCATGTGAAAAGATAAAATAGTCATTACATATAAGGGAAAAATCCCATGAAATAAATTATTAAGTTATATTTTCCTTCCACTAATTAAGTTAGAATCGACCTCATAAATAAAATTACATTACCAACCCATGTTGAGGTGATTTTAATTATCATGGAAATTTTATCTTGAAGTTTTGGGTTGACTAAACTTATTTTACATCAAGGATTGACTACCCAAGAAGGACTTGGTGTAACTAAGAGGCAAAGGTTGAGGAAATATTTAAATGAGTTTCAGGATTGAGGAGTCCACTCAACAAATCAAGGAACTATGAGTTAATGTAGTTGGAAAGTTATGTCTACCTAAAACCCTTTAAATAAATTTTTAGTCCTAAGCCTGGGTTATGAGAAGAAGAATATGGATCCTTACCACTATAATATCTATGCAATAAGATATTCTAAGATTAATTGTAATCGTTATTGGGTTTTGAAAAATAGTGGTAGATTAATGGAGTTTAATTTATTTTAAATATTTTAATCTATTTTTGTAATAAAAACAAGTATTAATTATCTGATCTTAATTTATAGAAATAGAAAATCAAATGAAATTGATAATATCATTGTGATTTATACTAGAGAAGGATAACCATCTCACCGACATGAATTTCTAGGAATGGTATAGGTGATTGCACATGATACTATGCTACCAAAGTAAATCGTATGTGCTAGAAACCCCACTTACTGAGTTTATTTTCAAAGAGGAAAATGAGTCTATTTAAAGTATGTGCACAAGGCTATGGATGTCCAATGTTTCATGTTGTTCTATATATCCGATGAGCTTTTAAATCAATATGAGGTTATGGATGTGTATATAATTTTTCTATCCTTCAGGATCTCAATAAAGATAAGGTGATATCAGAGAGATATCACATCTCCAATGCTTTGGTCATGTGTAATATTGGTGAGTAAGTTCCATTTAGTGCACATGTAGTCAAGATGATTGGCTATATTGATCACCTAAACATATTGGGTTTTAAGATACCTGATGAGATGTGCAAAGATCTCATTATGTCCTCACTACCCAAGAACTTCTCCATTTTTATTATGAATTATAATATAATAAATAGTGATATAACACTTTTGAAACTTCTTACACTTATTATATAATGGTTTATGAAAAATCCATTGTCCTTATGGTAAATAAAAAAAGTAAGAACAAGGAAATGGTTTAGAGGACTCATTCCAATCTAAAACTCTCAAGCATCGTCCTTCCAATAAGAAGAAGATCCAGAGGCAAGGAAAGGAATAGGATGTTGTATGTTTTTCTTATGGCAATAAAGTCCACTAGAAGAGGAATTGCACCTAACCAAAGAAGTAATGGGTAGATTCAGGTGAATTTATTATTGATTGTAATCTTTCTATATCTACAATTTGGGTATTATATACTACCCATGGTGATCGAATTTTTATCCAAATACATTAACTATGTATATTTCAGAAGATTACCAAAGATGATGTGGATCCACAGGCTTCCAATGGAGTGAGGTTGGCTACTCTATCCATTGGAGACTACCATATCACATTATCGACATGATTGATTTTGGTTTTAAAGAACTATTTTTATGTTCCTAGTGTTACCAAAAACATTATTTCTATATCTTATTTAGATATGGATAGATTTATTTTTAGCTTTGGAAATAAAGGTTTCTACTTTATAAATATATCATAAGTTATGGTATTGAATAGATGAATAATGTTCATTATGTATTAAATTTAGAAAATAAAATATTTGAAATTGATAATGAAACAAATATGTGTGACTCATATAAGACCTTGTTGTGGAATCACCGTCTTGGTCACATTAAATATAAGTTTTTTAAAAAGATCTATCTAGATGGTTATTTAGACTCTTTTGAAAGATGTTATGCTAGTTTACTGGGAAATATGAGCAAACCACCATTCAATAGTCAAGGTGAAAGAGCCATAGAAATTATATATTTAGTATAAACTAATATGTGTGGGCCTTTTTATGTAGAGTCTAGAGGTGGATTCTCATAATTTATTACTTTTATTGATGGTATGAGTATGTATGGTTATATCTACTTAATGAGGTATAAGTATGAAACCTTTGAGAAATTCAAGGAGTTTAATAATGAGGTTAAGAATAAAATTGGTAAGAAGATAAAGAAACTTCAATAGGATCAAGGTGGTGAATATCTTAACCAATACTTTATCATCTTTCTATGAGAGTATAGGATTTTATCTCAACTCACTCCACCTTATACATGTAGTGGAATGGTATTAGTGAAAGGAGGAACTGTAGATTATTATACATAGTAAGGTTGATGATGAGTCATGGAAGTCTTCTATTATCCTTGTGGGGATATGAATTACACATGAAATTATACTTACTAAACCAAGTACCAACTAAATTGGAAAATGGTATTCCCGTCGATTTATGGAGTGGAAAGAAACTCATTTTTTCATGTGTTCACACATGGGGTTGCGAGGTGTCTGTTAATGCTATCTCAAAAAAACGCTAGTACCCTAAGGCACAAATTGTATCTTTATAGGGTACCCCAATGAAATAAGGGTATACTATCTATACAACCCTTTATATAAGAAAGTAACTATCACCAGACAATCCATTTTTTCCTGCAATGACTCAGATTTTCTATGTATTATTATTGGATATTGTATGGATTATTTTTTAGGTCGGACACTGAGATGACATGCAATTTTGAGGCCCGGTGTGCCCAAAATAAATATGTGAAATATATTAAATATATTAAATATAACGTGCACATATTTTTCCTGAAAAAAAACTTTGAATAACTACTAAATAGGTACCCATATTAGAAATATGAGGGTGTAATTGATTTCAGAATGTGTTTTTTACCTTAGGCGTGACCTAACCTTGGTTGGTCTAGGTTTTTTGTCGAAAATTTATCACTCATGTAAAATAAATAAAATAATTAATTGAATTATTTTATTTTTTTCATTAATGCAGAAACTTAACCCTTTCCTTAAAAACATGCTTATAACCATTTTTTAGGGTAATCTACATAACACTACAAATCATTAGAAATCCATTAGAGATAATGGGATGAGATTTTGTTGGCGAATGATGGACGGATCAAGGATAAATGACCGAAAAAAGATGGAATATAAGGATCTCACCATCAACTATGAAACTACATCACTCTTCATCATTGGTCAATCTGAATCGAGGTAGACCATTTGTTTATTTAGATTTCTTCTCCTTTCCTAATTTCTATGATGAACTTGAATCAATCAAATAACATATTTATTCACATATCATGCATATTGCGGGATGAATTTTATTATGGGGATTTAATCAGGATAATTATTTGTGATTTTTTATTATTCTATTTTCATTCTAATGTAAATGAACAAAGATCAACATGAAAATCGATCGAGGTCAATTCCTCTTGATTTTTCTTGTGCTTATTCTCCCCTGATTCTTCATTCATCACGGGCATTCTTCATTTGGTTTGTGGTTCTAAATATCCCAATGAATTGATCATGAAACCCTTGTTTCTTAGCATAATGATATAATATTGTAGATTTGGTATCATCACAACATGAAGAATGTGTGATTGTGGTAGAACCAGCATATCAGATGGTGTAGATACTTGATTTCACATTCTTTGGTGTGCAATGAAGAATGATGTATAAATCTATTTTTTGAGTATATAGAAGAGTGGAATCATGTTATTCAGTAATTGAAAGGTTCTTCAGGCCTAGATTCATGATTTTATGATAATTCAGTCTTCATATTGAATATTGGACAAAGGATATGACATGCGGATTCCAGGTTTACAATTCTAGAAAATCCCATGTTACACAGAATGTAAACCAGATCTACACACTGTGTGGCCCCCCCTATATAGTTTATAGGGTTTCAAAGGATAATTAAGTATCACATGATGTGTGACCTCTCTCTTGAAACTCATCATGTACAGTAGATGGTACATGGACATAGGTTGTGATTACATGGGTTGGAGCACACCATGTACTCCCCTCACACGGACACAGCCTGGACCAAAAAACACAGGCTAAGACATGAACTGGTACATGGGAACTAATACATGGGATAAATTCATGTACTAGCACATGGGTAGTCTACACGCTGTTTACTTCTATATTGACACATACATGACTTAAGAAATGGGCGGTTTACACAGGAAAAACTTGGGGACAAGGGAAATGGCATGTGACCCCTACTACATGCCATGTACTTTATTATACATGGAATGGATCCATTTTCCTATGTATCTTGGAGAATTTTTGTTAAGTAGAATTCCCCATATCCTATCCCTGAGGGTTAGTATAAAATTGTATCCTACTCCTACAACAACGATCCCTTCAGTATGACTTCTTAGATAGAGTCATTGGAATCCCTACATGAGGCCCAGAGTGAGATCCTCTATTCATCTGTATTCCCTAAGTGTAGTTATTAGTATTATTTTGACCAAAAGTATACAGGCGCCAGTCCTCTACTTATAAATTTAATCTAGATTGAGTTGTTGGTATCACCCCATGTCCTTAGCAGTTATCCTCATTAGCATCTCTTATTCTCTTCGAATTATCATCGTATACTTCTAATGATGAGAACTGATGAGAACTATCTCTCAGTCAGACATCATCAGTGCTATTAGACTCGAGAGTGTGTTCTCCCAGACGAGTGCTTTGTGTAATATTTGATATGGAATCCTAGGATGGTATACTACGATCATGACTTACCATTTTAATTTTTGTCTTTATTGAGTGTATGTGGATATTCTTGTTATATGTGATGTAGATATATACCTATGTAGAGATAACTATATTTCATTTTTTATGATTTATGGTTTGGGGGTGTCCTACTTAGTATTGTTATACTCACCCCTACATGGTCTTTTCTCACATGTGTCGTGTCTTGTGCAGAAGATCGACCTTTTGATCGAGTCATCAACAGACCAAGACCATGCAGTGCTTAGTGAGATAGGACAGACTGAGGTGTGTCACTATGATATTCTAACAGAAGTACCAGTTTTACTTTCAGGTTGGAATTTTATTTCAGACTCTTTGAGTTGGGATTGTATTTGTCCCTATTTGCTTCCTTTTACTTCCTTTCTTACTCTGGTTGTGGGATTTAGATGTATGCATGCACGGTTGTTTAGTTGGTTTTATATTTTAGAATTTTATAGGCTTGGAGATGTGTGAGTGTGTAAAATTACTTAGGATAAGGCCTACTATGGTGGTTATATGTCTACTCAGTGCTAATATCTAGCACCTGGCCTATTGGAGGTGGGATTGGGGTGTCATAAAATGGGCCTTTCTGGGATGGATCGTGACATAGTGGTATCATTGCGGACATTACTAATTTAGGACCAGAGTCTGTGAGATTGGTTTGGGTCAACATTGTTAAGTGTTTTGAGTTCATATTTCATGTCAGGGACTCCGGTGTTGGGGCGGAGGTCAGAGTATCCATACACCAGGACTATGATCACCTTATTTTTTAATCGGTACATGAGAACATTGGTTGAAGGGGGAAATCGTAAATGCATCATATAGGAATGGGTTGTGGTTTCCATGTCCTTATTGAGTCAATTCTATAGATATACTCATTGATCATGGTATATCTTATTTATTTTAGGATGCATCTACAGCGTATTCCATCTTGAATTTTTCATAATGATCATGAGGATGATTCCCTCAGGGATGAGGCATCAATACAGGGACTAGTTCCTGAGATTTTAACTATAGGTGGTGCACCATCTATACCACCTGTGGAGAATAAAATGTTACCCAAAGTACCAGCATATGAGGTTTGAAGGTTGAGCACACTTCACAAGTTTCAGTGGTAGATACACCTCAGGTTCTGAGGTGACCCCAACCCACAGGTAGCTGAGGAATGTCCTGAGGTGGTGACCCAAGTTTTATATCTAATTAGGACACCAGAAGATCAGATGGTGGTCCTTGTGTTGGGCATTCTTCATAGATCATAAGGGAAATGGTGGGGGTTAGTGAACCAGTCTTACAACGAGGCGACTCTAGCATAGTCATATTTTGAGTGCCTTTTAGAGAAGAGTTCTCACCAGCTATGCTGAGGGTTATACATATCCAGGAGCTTCTACAGCTCCAATAGGGTAGCACGACAGTATATTAGTATTCATAGAGGTTTATTAACCTCTCCAGGTACTTGATGGATATATTTTATGATCAGATATTCAAGACTTGTACCTTTGAGAGAGTTCTGTGTAGAGACATCTAGGCTAATGTCATCTCTATATACATTCCTACCTATATTGGGGGTGCTAGAGTGAGATTTAGTGGTCAAGAGTTTCTTGGATGACCAAATACATCCAGTGGTTTCTGGTGGTGGTAACATAGGAGTAGAGACCTTAGAAGAAGGGATCCAACATCAGTCTCACAGACCTGGACATGCGAGACATTTTAGGAGAAGGTATCAGGACATAGTGTATGTGGTTCATGGATCATAGGGTGGGTCCAATCAGTCCAAGGAGAGGCGGTTCACTCCTATGATGGTAGGGGACATCTTTTATGAGATTTTCCAACCCACAATATAGCTTATAGAGATACCTTAGATGGTTCATAGAGGAAGAGACATCAGTAGGAGTAGGTAGGTTTGTAAGGAGGAGGACATGGCAGAGGAGTTGGGAGAGTACCAGAAACTAGTCGATGCTTTGACTTATTACCACCACCACCCCTAAATGGATCACTCTAGGCTCATGGAGACAGAGGATAGGGATATGGACAGATGTTGGTGGTCAAATTTTACAACCTATAGACTGTGGAAATGATTCAAGGTATGATTTGTGACTTTTCTACCTTAGCTACACTACTAATAGAAATGGGTTCTGGTCATTTCTTTCTTGCCACATATATTGTGTGAGACTTAAATATTCCAATTGAGCCATTAACATAAACCTTGTGCTTGGAGACTCTTACTAGAGAAGACTTGGTGATCACACACTTATGCCAACGGTGTGACTTGACTCTTGGAAGTGAGAGTTTCTGTTGGGATATCTTTGTAGCGGAAATGAGGCCTTATGATGTCATATTAGGTATGGAATGGTTATCCATGTTTCATGTCTAGATTTATTGTTTCAGTTAGAGGATATGTTATGTCTACAGCAACGAAACCAGGTTCTCCTCTATCAGTGAAAAGGAAACCTAGGTAGTGCAGGATGGACTCGTGAATAAGAGGTTGAAACCAATTACCCATCAGTTGGATAGTCTAAACCTTGGTGTAGTGGATTTTATGAGTTCCCAAATTCCTTCAATAGTGGAAGATTATGAGGACATCATCCCCAAGTATGTTACAGGTTTACTTACCCACTATAAGATAGATTTCTGCATTGATATACACCCCAGTATGAAATTGATATCTACATTAGCATATTGGATGGATCACACAAAGATCTGTGTGTTGAAGGTGTAGTTGGAGGACTTACAGAGGAATGGATTTGTTATAACCAGTGTGTCACCCTAGGCAGCCCCAGTTTTGTTTTCTAAGAAGGTGGATGGGAGCTTGAGGTAATGTGTAGACTATCGATGCTTTAACTAGGTGACCATGAAGAACATGTATCCACTACCAAGGATCGATGACCTCTTTGATCAGTTGATAGGGTCATGATGGTTCTTGAAGGTTGACCTCAGGTTCGGATATCACCAGTTGTGAGTACGAGGTGAGGATATACTGAAGAATACATTTTTCTTCTTCTATGGTCACTATGAGTACTTGGTGATGAACTTTGGCATGATGAATTCCCTAGTAGTGTTCATCGAAATCATGAATTGGATCTTATATCCTTTCTTAGACTGGTTCATGGTAGTCTTTATCGATGATATCCTTGTGTACTAGGTATTTTGGGAGGATCACGTGAGAAACTTGAGGATGGTTCTTGATGTACTCCAAGAGAACCAACTTTACTAGAATCTCTTGAAGTGCCAGTTCTGGATCTAGGTGTTCCAATTTCTAGGACAAGTTATCTCAGTGGATAGAGTGGCAGTGGACCTAGGCAAGGTAGAAGCAGTGTTACCTTGGGATCTACCCAAGATATTGAAAAAAGTGTGGAGCTTCCTTAAGTTGATGTGATATTACTGGATATTCATACAATATTTCTCCCGAATATTAGCACCCATGATAGCTTTGACCCAAAAGGGGGAACCTTTCATGTGGACAGAGAAGTACTAGCAGGATTTTAAGCAGTTGAGATAGAAATTGATGAGTTCTCCCATATTGATATTTCTAGATGAGGGTGTCGAGTACATAGTGTTTTGCAATGCATCAGGAACTGGTCATGGTTGTTTTCTGATGCAGAGGCAAGCGGTGATCACCAATAGTTCATGTCAGTTGAGACCGCATGAGTAGAACTACACAACCCACGATATTGATTTAGTAGTGGTAGTATTCACACTAAATATGTGGAGACACTACCTGACGGGAAATAATTTTATCATCTATTCTGATCACAAGAGTCTCAAGTATATCTTATCTCATAAGGATCTTAACTTGAGACAAAAGTTATGGCTAGAGTTCTTCGGGATTATGAATTCAAAATTATCTATACTCTTTGGAAGGGAAACATATTAGCTGATGCTCTTATCAGGATATCTTGTTCATAGTTTCTGAATGAGGGGTTAGTGTATTTGGCCTCATTGCAGTTATCCTTTGTGGATGGAGATAGAGCAGTTTACCTCTATTCAATGGTTATCACCCCTCCTCTCTTTCAGTAAGTCAGGGAGGAATAACTTGGATATATTGACTATGAGACCTTACATACTCAGATATCCACTGGACGTGCTCCAAATGGATTTTTTAAATTTGGGGATCACATCGTCATTTTCATAGGATGTACAATGGTACTAGTGAAATTTCAAGGGGAGGTTTTTATGGAGTTCCATACATCTCATTAGGCAGTACATCCGGGTGTGGAAAAGATGTAATAGGACCTCTAATGTCAATTTAGGTGGATAGGGATGAATATGGGAGTTTTATATTTTGTCTTTTGATACCTTACTTGTCATTAACTAAAGGTCGAGCACCAAGTTTTGCTGATTTTGGCTAAACCCCTTAAGGTGCTAGAGTGAAAGAAGGATGGGGTATCTATGTAATTCATGATGGCCTTACCACATATGTCTAGGGAACATGATGCCATCTGGGTGATCATAGATCGACTCACCATATCGACCAACTTCTTAACTATATGATAGCAGAGTTCAGTAGTGTAGAGACCCGAAGCTTGACGTACATAGACATTACATTACTTTTGAGGAATACTTAGTACATAACAAAAATAGACACACAAGGACCATAATAGTTTAGTGTCTTTGGAAACTTGGAAAGTAATATTCTAATCGTGGTGAAAGATCTTCAACATCTCCCATAAAGATCTTTCCATTTTTGTTTCCTTACCTAAAATATTTCTTTTAATCCTGGGGGAAAAGAAAACATAAAAAGGGTGAGCTCAAATGCTCAGTAAGGGTAATCATGGATAAAATAAAACATACCATATATATTTGAACTTAAAAAAACATGATCATTAAAAATCTTGAGCAACGACATAAAACATGGAAGTACATAAGGCATATATCATAATGGAACATAAATCATCATAAAATAGCATGGGAATAAAACATGTAATTGTGGCAACCATTAAGCACATGATATGATTTCCATAGTAGCCAAGGCATTGCTTCCAAGACCATCTTAGTGGACAAAGTCCCTTTCTGAATCGAGTTCACTCCTCGTTTCAGTCCTGTTTTACTGAACCGGTTTAACCTGTCATTCCAGCCATGTCTATCTCATGAGATATAAATCTTTAACCAATGCATTGGAGGGAGATATAGGTCCCACCCATCTCATAATGAAATCATTCTTACTTGTGCCAAAACATAAACATAAATCAT
Organism: Viscum album; assembly: GCA_963277665.1. Taxonomy (NCBI): domain Eukaryota; kingdom Viridiplantae; phylum Streptophyta; class Magnoliopsida; order Santalales; family Viscaceae; genus Viscum; species Viscum album. Next base: position 75,106,795 of record OY728140.1, read on the forward strand.
TCATCATAACCCAAAGAATAAAATGGGTTTCATAAATATCATTCCATCATCAAATAATCCATATAAAAGAAATGGATATAATTTCATAATAAGAAAAGTGAAACCATGTAAATCATAGAGACATTATACTTGAAACATACACATATGAAATAAATTCATCTTATATGGAAAAATGGTTTTGATAAAACACTTGAAATGAATTCTTGAGGGAAATATCATTTCTTCTTCAAAATTAATTTCTTTTCACAAAACATCATGCAATTTTAAAAGAAGGATATTTTGTTGAAAATAGTCATGAAATCTTTTTGAGGAAGCTTCATGAAAATAAGTCTTTATAAAACCGTAAAAATATGTTCGTTTCGTATAAGTTAAAAAAACATTCTTCTCGTACTTTTGCCAGAAAAGTCAAAAAAGTACCTCGTAACGTAAACAAAAGAAATATTCCTTACATACCATGTAATAAAAGTCAAAAATGGGTAAAAAGGACATTAAACATACATGAAAACACATTTATAAAACATGGACATGGATGATAGAAATAACCCTAGTAAATACTTACTTATAAGCAATCTCGGATAGAAAATAATTGAGATTGCAACATTATCTCTTACCTTAGGTCTGATTTGCTTCGTAAGTGTCTGAACCTCCTCTTCTTTGAAGCGCCTCTTTGATACCTCCTCTTAGGGCACTAAAATTGGTCTTTGAAGAAGACCAAGACCTCTAGGATGTTTATAGGGAAGTGGGGAAGTGAAATGGGCAGGGGTTGGCCGAGCTTGAAGGCTCAAATTGGTGTTAGGAGGAGAGGGAGGAGGTGCCCTTTTATAAGTGAGGAGAGGGGAACCTTTTGGAATTCTTAAAAATATTAATTTATAATAAATATAACCCCATTAAAAACAACCAAAAATGACTCATATCCAAAGATTAGATGGGATATGGTTGTAATCTCATCAACCAATCAAATTTAGACATGTTAGTAATTTATTTTAAACATCATCGACTTGATTTATCCTTATTTAATCAATTTAATTTTATTTATGGTAATAACATTCTAAATTTTAAATTATAACAAAAAATTACTTATTTGTTGTTAATTGTCCGTAATTGGATACTTTATAACATTTTATACCATATAAATTTAAATTTATAATTTTTAAATATTTTTGTGATTTTTAAACAATTTTATAATATGTTATTTTTATAAAATAACAATAGTGTCAATTTTGACACTATTCCTTTATTTGAATTTAAATAAAATATATACAGAAGATATGTTTGAACTAAAAGCTTTAATAGATTCATAAAAGGTCATATTTATCTAGAAAATTAGTGGAGAACATTAAATAGTTCATATAATAGTTATTTTATTATTTTTAAAAACCATTTATTTGGTTTATCTCTTTATAAAATAATTACTACAACATTTTTATATAATTATTTAATATACTTATTTGTTGCATAAAAATTAAAAATAAAATCCTATGACGAAGATAAATCTATTACCTTTCACAATAATACTTTTACTCTAATTTATTATCTTAAAATCACAATATTTAAATTGTTATATTTATTAAATTATGAAGGTGACAACTTTGGCATCATTTAAAATAAAATAATATAAGTGTCATAATTGCCTTAATAAGGATCCAAATGGTCAACAATTCGGTCAGTGGATGATTAGGGTTTATATATACACTAATAATAAGTTTTGTGTAGATTTTTGGGCCTTTTGATATGTATTACTATTTCAATAAAAACTATATTATTGATTTTTCACTAAATAAATAATTTTTGCATCATTAATGTATCACTATTAATGAAAATTATTTAATCCCAAAAAATTCTAAATAAATTATCATGATTTAGATAATTTTATTAGATTTCTTTAGACTATTCATGTTCAAAGTTTTATGATGTTTATCACTAAATTAAAATTATTATACTTATAATATTTAAGAGAGTGACATGTTGTCACTTTCTTTGGTTTTAATAATAATTAAATTATTTTCATGGTAAAAAGTCCATAAAATGAATCTAATATGACCCTTAGGTGATATGGGTATACTTTTATCCATCTAATAGAATTTTTTCATGTGTTAGGGTAATTTTATAATATTATATTTACCCTTAATTACCCGATTTACCTTTAACTATGGTAAATAAAATTTACCGTAGTTACTATTCATAATCCCCAAAAATAAAAAGTAGCCTATTAAAATAATTTGGACCCGCTGATTCCAAATATGGAATCCATTTTTTTAAATTCAATACACAGAAGTTGCAGAAATTAAATTAAAATTAATTCTGTTGTCGAATGAAAACGGGTTTTTGTTTAAAACATTGCAAAAGATTGAATTTATTTAACCTATGAATTCAATGTAAAATCAATGCTAATGACATACATTATATTAAATGGTAAAAATATATTCTATTTATACTTTAAAACCACTCAATATTATAATTTAACCATATAAATTATTACGATGAAAAAAGTTGTTTTTAATTAAAATATAGCGTGTTTTTACTATTTATTAAAATATGAAAGTTATTAGAAAAATATCAAAACTTTATCCTATGTAAATTTTTATATCCTGATTCAAAAGAAGAATTTTATTTTGTCAAATTGAACTTATAAACATGTCAACAACTAGATTTAAAGTGGATGCGCCATCAAAAGGCTGCAAAACTGCATTTTTTAAAAATACATATTTTACCCGAAAAAATTATTTTGTTCATATACCATGTTCTAGAAAATGTTTAAGATGAATAATAATGTTATAAAATTAAAAATTTAGTTAATACTATTCATAACGGCTAGTTCATAATAATATTATAATAATATATCGTTGTTTAGTAAAACTCGGTATTGCGTACAACACACACTATCGAGGAAGGTCGTGATTGTGTGTAATGCAAGACAAGTCAGGGTTGCATGTTCTGCAAGACTCCTTTTGGTGTAGCGTACAACACAAGACATTAATTAAAAATAATAATTTTCATAAAATCTCGGGGTGTTACAAGTAGAGAGATTGGGATGTCTCTACCTTTATGAGTTATTATGACTCAATGGGGTTCCATCAATGGTCATTTCTAATTGTGATGATCAATTCATATCTCTATTGTGGAAGAGATTGTATGAGCCATTTGGAACTCTGTTATGATTGAGTATAGAGTTTCACCCCCAAACGGAATGGACTATTCAGGTTCTAGAGAAAATGTTGTGAGATTTCATATTTGACTTTGTTTATAGTTGGGCGGATCAACTACCACTTATAGAGTTTGTGTACAGAAAAATTTACCATTCTACCATCGTTATGGTACAATTTGAGCCTTTGAATGGGAGACCCAACGGGTCACCAATTTTCTAGAAAAACCCATGAGAGTCAACACTCATGGGACTAGAGTTGGTGTGAGCTACTACCAATAAGATTTGGATCATCTAGCAGTGGATGAAGACTATACAGAGTTGTTAAAAGTTCTATGAAAACAGACGATAGAGGCCTTTGGAGTTTGAGGAAGGATACCATGTGTTCTTATGGGTTTCACCTCAATATGGATTATGGAGATTTGGCTGGGGTGGAAATATATCTTTTAGATTCATTGGATATTTGTAGATACTTTTTAGAGTTAGTGAGGTGTCTTACCACTTAGCTCTACCTTCATAGTTAGACTGGGTACACGACATCTTCCACGTGTCCCAGCTAAGGAGGTATGTGCATGACCCATCACAAGTTATTTACTAGATTGATTTGGACATCAAGGATGGATTTACCTTTGCTGAGTACCTAGTAGATATTGAGGATTGGTAGGAGAGGATACTCTATGGGTGAGTGATTCCTTTAGTGCATGTTTGGTGGTTGTACGGGAATCTTCAAGAGATCACATGGGAATAAGAGGCTCAGATTTGTGCTCAGTACCCATATCTCTTTGTGTAGACCTTGTTTTGGATTTTTGGGGACATAAATCCCCAAGGTGGGGAAAATTTAATGGCTCAGATTTTCCATGTAATATTTTTTTATATTTTATAGATTATTTTTTAGGCCAAGCACTGAGACGGTATGTGATTCTAAGGCCCATTGTGCCCGAAATAAATGTTTGAAATATATTAAATAGAATGCATGCATAGTTTTCCTAAAAAAGTAGAATAACTACTAAACAGTTTCCCAAATTAGAAATATAAGGGCACCATTGAGTTTAGAGTGTGGGTTTTACCCTAGGTAAAACCTAAACTTGGTCAGCGCAGGTCTTTTGTGGAAAATCTTTCATGGGTATAAAATAAATAAAATAATGAATTGAATTATTTTATTTGTTTCATTTACATAGTTACTTAACCCTTTATTTAAATACATGCTTATGGAAATTTTGAAGGGTTATCCATATAACCCTAAAAATCATTGGAAATCCATTGGAGATCATGGGATGAGATTCTGTTATAGAACGACGTCCAGATCAAGGATCGATGACCGGAACAAGATGGAATTGAATCATATCACCAATGACTATAACGCCGCATTATTATTAATCAGTGATATATCCAAATCAAGGTAGGGAATTGTTTTATTTAGATTTCTTCCCCATTCATTATTTATACAATGAATGTGAATCAATTGACTAATGAATTGATTCATGTATCATGCATATTGTGGGATGGGTTTTATTATGGGGATTTTATCAAGATAATTATTTATGATTTTTTATTATTCTATTTTTGTTCTAACATAAATAAAATAAGATCTAAATGAACATAAATATAGGTCCATTCCTCTTTATTTTTCTTGTTCATATTCTCCCATGATTCTTTATTTATCACGGGCTTTCTTTGATTGGCCCAAGGTTTGACATATCTGGATGAATCGATTGTTGTGCACCTGTTTCTTGGAACAATGATCTAAAATCATAGATTTGGGATCAAAACACCATGAATGGGGTGAGATAGTGGTATCATTAGCATATCAGAAGGCATAGATACTTGAGTTTACGTTCTTCAGGGCACAACAAAGAACGACTTATAAATTCTTTTTCGAAGTGGATCGAAGAGACGAATCATGTTGTTCAGTAATGGAAAGGTTTTTTAGGCCTGAATTCACAATTTTATAGCACGCTAGTCACCAGATCGAATATTTCATGAAGAATATGACACGCGGATTCTGGATATGGGATTATAGAAAATTCCACGTTACATGGTGTGTAAACCAGATCTACATGCCATGTGGGCCCCCTTGTGTGGTGGCTAGGGTTTTGAAAGAAACTTAAGTATCACATGTTGTGTGAATAGGACACATGGCATGTAAACTCTCCCCAATAACTTGGAGTATATTGCGGAGGGTACACGGACACGGGTTTGGAGTACATAGGTCAGAGAACACTGTGTACTCCCCTCACACAAACACAGTCTAGAAGAAAGTACATGGGATAAGCCATGTACTGGTATACAGGCATGGTTACATGGGATAAATCCATGTACTAGAACACGGGTATAGTATATGGTCAGTCTACATGTTGTGTACTTCTCCACATACATAGACACATATTGAGACATAGGTTGTTTACATAGACAGAACCCGAGGTAAAGGGACACGGCATGTGACCCCTACTACACACTGTGTACTTTATTATACATGGTTTTGATCCATTTTCTTCTATATCTTGTACAAGTTTCATTAAGGTGTGTTCCCCATATCCTTTTCTTGAGGGTTAGTATGGAATCGTCTCCTACTCCTTGGAAAAAAATCCCTTCAGCTATAATTCTTGGATAGAGTCATTGGAATCCATCCATGAGGCCCGTAGTGATATCCTCTATTCATATTTGTTACCTTAGTGGGGTTCTTGGTATCATTATGACCAATAGTACATGGTTGTTGATCCTCTACTTAGTGGGTTAACCTAGATTTAGTTGTTGGTATCACCCTATGGCCTTGGTAGTGATCCTCATCAATGTATCGTACTCTCTTCGGACTATAAACATGTACTTCTAATGGGGAGCACTATCTCTCAGACAGACATCATCAGTGCTATAAGACTCTGGAGTGTGTTCTCCCGAATGAGTGCTTTGTGGAATCTTTGAGCTAGAATCTTAAGCTTGTATACTATGGTTGTAACTTACCTTTTGACTCTGTGTGTTTTTTGAGTAAATATGAATATTCTTATTATATGTGTTGTAGACATATACCTATGTAGAGATGATTATATTTCCTTTATTGTATTCTTTTTGGTTTTAGGGTGTCCTACTGATTATTATTATATTCACCCATGCACAATATTTTCCCACACATGATGTGTATTATGCATATGATTAACCTTTTGATAGATTCATTGATGGACCAGGACTAGATGATGCTTAGTGAAACCAGAAAGACCAAGGTGTGTCCCTGTGGTATTCTAACAGTAGCCCTATTTTTACTTTCATGTTGAAATTTTATTTCAAATACTTTGTGGTGGTCTTGTATTTGGCCCTGTTTAATTTATTTTACTTCAATTCATACTCTGGTTGTGAGATTTAGATGTATTTATGCATGTTTGTTCAGTTTCTTTTACATTTCATCATTGTATGGTCTTGTATATGTGTGTGTAGGTACTTAGGCTAAGTCCTCCCATGTTAGTGATACGACCACTCGACGCTAGTTTCCAGACCTTGTCCTATTAGAGGAAGTCTTGGGGAGTTGCAGCATGGGGCCCTCTAGGACAGGTTGTGAATTTTTTTGATATATATCACATCCTCATAAAGGATAGTGGGAGAAATAATGAATTTTATGAATTTTATGCTCAAGATACAAAAGATTTGGTACAGAAACTGATTTAATAGGTCCCCATGGAAGATGTTATTCCTAAAACACAAGTACTATGAAGGAGTGATAAGGAGGTAAGATAATCATATATATATGGTTTTTTGGTTACAGATAATGGTGAATCATTAGTTTAAATTGATTATCCTCTCTTTTAAAATTAGACAGTATAGAGCTCAAAATCTACCAGGTTCTAATAAGACATGAATTTTGATATGAATTCCATGAATTAAAAACATTTTTGTGTTTCGATTGATCCTCCATTTTATATAAATCATGTTGGGTGTAAATGGGAATTCAAGATAAATTTGGACATGGAAGGTAAAGTAATTATCTATAAATCATTATTAGTGGCAAAAGGGTTTAGAAAATTCCAAGGAGTTAACTATGATTAAAAATTTTCTTTAATTTCCATGTTTAAAGACATATGAATTTTACTTTCCATGGAAGCTTACTATGAATATGAGATTTAGAAAATGGATATTAAAACTACATCCTTTAATGGGAACCTTCAATAGGATGTGTATACAACACAACTAAAAGGGTTTGTGACTCTGGTAAATTTTAAAAATGTATGAAAGTTGTAGATGGATTAAATTAAGCATCCAAATCATGGAAAATTCAATTCAATAAATCTATAAAGGAATTATGTTTCATTAAGAAAAAATGTGAGTTATGTGTTTATAAGAGGTTTAATGGGAATAAAGTTGTTTTTATAGTAGTATATGTTGATGATATATTACTAATTTTAAATGATATAGTATCCTTACAATAGGTTAAGAAGTGGTTGAAAAAGTGTTTCTCCATGAAGGACTTAGGTGAAGCAGCCTATATTCTAGGGATAAAGATCATACATAAAAGATCTAAGAGGATTCTTGGACTGATTCAAGGTACATATGTTGACCACATACTTAATAGATTTGGTATGGAACAATCCAAAAGGGGATTTCTTTTAGTGTTACATGGAATACCTCTTTCTAAGTAATTTTTTCTTTGGACATAAGAGGAAAGAGAGATAATGAGTAAAATCTCATACACTTTAGAAATATTATCTATCATGTGTTCTATGTTATGTATGAGTCTTGATGTTTCTTATACTCTGAACATGGTAGGCATATATAAATAAGATCAAGGTGAACAACATTGGACTACTGTTAAAAGTATCCTTAATTATCTAAGGTGAATTAATGATATGTTCCTAGTGTATGGATTAGATGAAGAGCTAGTAATCAGGGGTTATACAGATGTTAGATTTTAGATAGATGATAATTATCTAAATTCATAGTTTGGATATATATTTTGTCTTAACAGAGTATTTTTTAGATGGAAGTGTTCAAATCAGATAGTTGTCACTAATTCAACAATGGACTCTTGGTATATTGCATCTTCTGATACATCCAATGAATCCATATGGATTCACAACTTTTTCCAAGAGCATGATTTTGTTTCTAAAATTAAAGATCCTATCATAGTTCATTGTGATAATACTTCAATGGTGGATCTCTCTAAGGAGTCAAGGTCACACCAAATGAAAAAGTACATACTTTGAAAGTTTCATCTACTGAGGTATTTTTCTTAATGAGTTGAAGCTGTAGTGAGTAGATTATTCATGGAGTAAAACATGGTAGACCCCTTTAACAAGTATTTATCTTAGAAATGGCATTATTATCATGTGAGATCTATTAGACTATAATAGGTTTTCAGTTGGATCTAGTGCAAGTGGGAGTCTTTTGGAGTTGGCTCCCAAGAACCAATTTTTTCAGTACTTGATTACATGTTTTTCATTATTAATGAATTTTTATTATAACATTATTATTGTTCCTCTACATGAAATTTATATGTGATAATTTCCTAAAAATATATGTCTCGCTAAAAGGCTATAGTATTTCCCTAATGTGATAAGGACCTAAAAGTGACACAACATTATTCTTGAATATATTTTATATGGATGGAAGATATTGTCTAAAAGGACATAGATGATGTAGGATATATAGGGTATAAATATCATAATACATTGAGACACCTTCTCATGGTGTTCTCCCTTGATAATTTTCAAGATTATAGCTTATGAGAATCGGCCGGTCATTATGAAATCCATATTTCCTTGTGTCATTGGATTATGCTATCTACATATGTGTGTATTGATCCTTAGACTTTAATATTATCATTAATGGATATCATGACTTGTGTAATTTTATGTATTGAAGAAAACCATAATGAGATATGTTCACAGTGAAGTGGGATACGTTGGGTGTGTCACAAGTGATATTTCATTAATGGATAATGCGAGGAAGGATTTATCCCTTTGTGTTTCTTTAACAATGTTGATATCTTAGGCACTTTGATGGGAATGGAACTGAATACATAAATCCATGTCCATGGTTCTTGATGGGTGAGTCCATTTATGAAATTTAAAAGAAATAGAAATCGATCATATAGGTTGATGGCAAAAACATGCAACTTGCTTGATTTGAGATATTAAGATAAAAGGATTATATTACATGGTAAACATTCATAGGAGGTTGAACAGTGTTTCAACATTAACTTGTTTCTGTATGGACACCTTGGTGTGTTTCTATACTCTAACCTTGTAACATTGGTAGTTATTCCTAATTCCATTGAGAAAGATTCTTAGAGGGTCTTGTGATAACTTTATCTGCAATCTCAGTTAAATTATAGTATTTAATTTAACAAGTTATAATAAATAATATTTATTTAAGTTTGGTTTATCAATATAATTAAATCACAAGTTATTTAAAAGAATAATTGAATTAAACAATAATAATAAATATTTTTTTAATTTTGGTGAATATAATATTTATTTTATTTATCTTCTAATAATGTAGTGGCATTTATTTATTAAATAGTCATTATTCTAGGATTGTTAAATGTAATCGAGGGAAGGCGGGCCAAGCTTAATGGTCCAATTGGAAATGATATAAATTATATTTATATATTATTAAATCATTTCACATTTTAATAAATTAATAATATAATTATTATTATTATACTTGGGGTCAATTAAGAATAACTAAATTGGTAAGGATCTTGTGTGCTATTTTCCAACCCTAAATCGGATATAATAAATATCTAATTATATCACTTTCCATTCAAAATTGGTGTGAATAATGGATAGAATGAGACTATATCAATACCTAGAGAGAGATTAATAGATCTAGAGTGCTCTCCTCCCCTCCTCTATCAATCCAATAAGAGATCATCAAGAGTTCTTCCTCTCTTAAGAAGAATTCTATTGCGATCAACCATAAACAATGCAAGTGATCGAGATCATATGTGATAACACCTTGTGATTCAATAGTGTCATCTAGAGATTGTGGTGCATGATTAGATCACTACTAAAGGGATTATACACTTGGATCCTATAGCGCAATGACAGTGTTATGAGATCTATTCCATTGATCATCAACAAAGATAGAATTACGGGTTGATATAATTCTATATATACTTATAAATTATTATAAATTACATGTGAAGATCCTTTCCTTCTGGTTTTGGTGTTTTAATATAGTCAAGTAATCTACTATTTTTATTGGACATGAAATTTTCATCATGTAAAGAAATGATTACAAATTATTTAAAACTAAAAGTTTAGTTGGTCATACATTCAAAGGGCAAATCTTCTATGCTTAGAACCTTCACACCCAATATATTCTAATTTTCCACGATCATATGAATTCATGGTTTTGGAAAATACATTGGATTACATGAGTAATTTTATATATTAATAATAATATTAAAGTATAAGGATCATTTCACGCACTCACAGATAGGAATATGTAATGGCATGAATACATATAAATTTCTTACTGGAGGGTATGTCCTCATAATCTCTCATCTTGGAGATTACCAAGTGTGAACTTTTTGAGATGAAGGCTCTACCTCTTACTATTATCCAACACCTAATAGTATGCATCATTTTTTCCATCATATGATGTCATAAGACTATTGGACTTATGTTCTAGAATATTTTCATGGCACTTCAAGGTTCTCATCATAGTGGGGAACTTCTATGACCTTTCAATGTGAAAAATACACTAAGGTCATTATCACATTAGAGTCATGTAGAAGACTAATAAATATGTGATAAAATGTTTTATTAATATTCATTCAAGTTTATGAATATATAGGTAATTTAAAGTATAGAGTATTTGGTTCTAGGGAACCAAATCCAACAGTATCCTAAGAGAAAAGAATTCATTTTTTCATCTAAAAACATCCCCAAGGGTATAACCAAAGAGGAAAATATTCAATTAACATCCACATTAGTCATGAAAATAGATAATATAGTGATTTTAATTCTTCAAAAACTCATGGATTGTATTAGAAATGAGTCAGGTAACATCATAACTTATAAAATGGAGATCTATGATTGAAAAAAATGGTCAAAAAGTTCCAAGTCCCATAGTCCTTGGAGTAATGAGTATATTCCATATCAAAAGTCTAGTTAAGGATTTGAACCCACTAATAGGATTATACCAAAAATTATAGTATTCACATCACCAATCACAATTATATTTATGGGGAAAACTCAACCAATTACAAAAATAAAAAATCACAACACAAGGAATATTATCCTATCACATTAATAGAATATATATATCCAAACATAACATATCATAAATATCCTGGAATGCAGATCATAAATAATCATTTTCATAATTTACATAATTAAATGTATCCTTCTAAAATAACTTATCAAGCAACTCATTATCAATTAAAAAACCATATTTCCATGTTATTATCTCCCTTATTTATTTACATCTTGGTCCTATATTATAATGGATATAATAAGGAAAAATAAATTATTAGTATAAAGAAAGATAGACATACATGAAACATCATGGAGATACGGTGGTGGTCATCAGATGACAATGTTGAACTACTGAAGTGGTGATGTCAGTGGGGGTGAAGGTCTAGTGGTAGTAGGTGTGACGACGTGTAGGTAGAGTGGTAACCTTAGAATTTATGTGCTTTAGGATGGAGTCAAGGGCAGTAGAGGCTTTGATAGAAGGAAACAAAAGATCAAAAATTGGACTTTGGGCCTTCAATATCATGTATTGGGCCTATTACCTCTGGGAATACGGGCCATGTAAGGTTACCCCTCAACCTAGTTAAAAAAGTGACTATCCATAAAAATTAATAAACAATTAGGCCTTTGGGATGTTAGGTAGGGAACATTTTTGACATAATAACAATCAAAATTTTCTAAATAAGCATGGAATATTAAAAGAACCACTTAATAATTAATTTCAACAATCAAGAAAAATGATTATTCATTCATAATTTTTTTTATTGATCTATAAGATTTTGATTAATCTCATCGATCTAACATAATTTTATAATTAGGTTTGTTACTTTCATCAATATGAAAATTAAACAAAATATCCAAACAATTTCTTTTAATTATTAATTTAAAATTTTGATAATATATCATGAAAACTGATTTTTCCATATGTGACTTTTATAATATTTTTTAATTATAAATTTTCTGTTAGTTGGATGTTATAAAAAAATAAACTAACACATAAATTCATTTTAATGTGAAAAATATAAACATTTTTATTTAAAAAATTATTATTTTTTTTATTCTAGGTGCATCAACCTTTTTTTTGAGACTTTGTCTCCCAATTATAATTTTAGGCACACAATGAAATGATAAGAAAAAATATTTTTAACAATACAACATCAACTCATGCATGTGTATTGTTAAAATTCGTATACAACATACATATTTTATATATTTTAATTTTAGTAATTATATATAAATCAACAACATTAATTTCATGCATGTTTTTATATATAAAATAAAATAATAGAAAATGTGTGTGGTTGAAGCATATGATAAATAGACTCATTGTGGAGTATTGGGAGAGAGATAGGGAAAATACAGAGATCAATTCTTTACAACTAATCCCACCAGTGGGAAGAGCCTTCACCCCCTATGAAACCAATCTTCTTCCATGTTTAAGAAACTATTTGATGATAGAGGGGATAAATCACGCTGAATCCCCACACTCATGATCGGAGCCTCAATAGCCTTTATCCCCTACAAAACCAATATTTTCCCTGATATAGAAACTATCTGATGATGGAAGAGGGGAAAATCATACCACATTTCATGACTCACCCTTTCTGAGACTCTACCCTAGGTAACAACATTCTAGAGTGTAACCCTTTAAGCCCACATTCAATTGACTATAAGTTAGTTACTAACACCAAGGATATATCAACACACATATATAGAAGATATTACCCTTTATAAAAGAAAACTCTACATTAGCATAAATAATATAATTCATTTACCAACCATAATATATGAATAATGTGTATCAATTCATGCCATGTCATATATATCCAAGTAATAAATGGGAAAGTAACCACAAGTTCTATCATAACCTATATAAATTAAGTCAGTTATAATGAAATCTTCCTCTACTAACAAATATCATGTGTATAGATCTAAGGTCACCTTGATATCATCACAAACTCTATTAATATAATAAGAAAAACATTATATATAAAGTATAGGAGAATATATAAATATACTCAGTAGGTTCATCCTAAAAAATATTATGTTTCCATGTAAATAAATAATAATAATGCATTAATGTATGGAATAAATAAAACAAAACAATCAGAATAAAAATTCATCTCCCAAAGTCAACCATCCAACCACTTCTATTCCATGCTATATAATAATCTCTATTTTCAAACCACATCACATTACCCATCACACACCATCACATAAATACCATTATAACAATATCCACCACCATTACACATCCAATAACTAAGAAGTTATCCACTTGTAGGGACCTCACTGTAATATCTTCATGTAAAAGGCCACCTGTAGGGATCTCACAACAATATCACTACCACAAAGTAGATATCCACTGGTATGGAATTTTCTATCACATTTCTATCACCATGTAGTTATCCATACATGGGTAAGTATTTATTATATCTATATAAACAAATATTTATCCACCTATAGGGAACTTTTTATCACATATCCATCCCCAAGTATTAATCCACCCACAGAGATCATTATATCACATTTAAATCACCAAGTGGTTATACACCCATTGGGAACACACTATCACATCAATGTCCATTGATTGGTCCATTTCCCACCCATAGGTACTCTCACAATATATTTGGGTGTTCACCCTCAGGAACTCTATCAACCACAACCTAAATCGACAATGTAGTTTTCCACCCTCAAGGACTCTCTCTATATTACTAAGTGCCTAACCTCAGGGGATCTCCTCTACCCAACCCACATCACCACCACTAAAAAACACACATCTATTATGGATAACCATGCCATCCAAATATTATTTATATTCCTCCTCCTCCTACTCATCATGTAATTTAAATCATTTCTATATAACCAAAAAAAACTTTCATATCACTATTAAATATTTCAAATGGATTTAGACACCAACCTCTATACATTCTTCCATTTATGCCACCATGCATAAAAAGTTCCTAGGAAATATAACCACATCACATAAATATACCATGATCCCACCTATTTATATCACAATTCAAATTCTATAGATTATAATCACAAAACATCACTAACATTCCTTATATATTGAGTATCTATAATCTTCACAACCTTATCATATAGCCAACAAAAAAAGACTCATTTATACCAAGACACATCATCCACTACACCTTCCAAGATTCATAACTTCATATATTCATACTAGAGAGGTTTATCTAGTGGTTTATACTATATTTAAGATACACTAAAACAATCAAATCATACCAATATCAAATTATCCCATAAGCACCAGGCTGCATGACCCATTCTAGATAGAGCATGGAACCTTTCCATGGAGGACAACCTATATAGAAATAAAACATCCCAGTGTAACTCTCTACCAAAAATTCTCCTCAATTTTAGAATGTAACACAGCCTCATACCTTTGTTACACATCCCCCATGTAACTCATTTCCACTCCATCCCCATCATTATTAACACCTCGGTGCATTTTTCTACTGTTTGGCATAACCCATGTGTTGAATTGACATAACCCATGCCAAATATTATAAATTATCCCCTCATATATTAAACTATTTTCCACTATATTTTAATATTTTACGATAAAATATTAGTATGGGGACTTGAAAAATATTTCACAAATATACATAATGAATGGTGAAAATCAATTTCCACCATTAAAAACTTATCAAATAATTCACACATAAATTATAAACAACAATCAACACAAATTTCATCAAAATAAAAAATCATAATATTCTTTCACTTATTTTAATACTTATTTTAACACTTATTTTCTCCTTAATTTTCATAAAACACTCCCCATCCACTAGTGTATTATTTCTTTTGTCTATGACTGAAGTGTTCCTCTGAAAACAATTTCATTCTCTAAATGACATGAAGCCGATTAAACCTCCCCATAATATTATTTTGTTCCTTGATTATAAATTGGTTGAACACTATCTAGATTAGGTTAATTCATAATCTCTAGAATAATCTATATGGGAGGATTATCCATTCTAGCTATAATCTTTGTGTCAGAGTCTCCCTCTTGAGTAGCGGAAATTTCATTAATGGAAGCATCTTCAGCGACTTCTTACTTTTGGATACTCTGAATTGTATTCTTCACTTTCTGATCAACCAAATAAGAATCCTTAGTGGGATATTTCTCTTCTAAATATGAAATAATTAATATCTTATAAATATATTCTAAAGAAAAAAACCTTTAAGGAACCTGATAGGGGAAACTGAGGGGGAGTGGACTAGTATCAAAAGAGCATCAATGTCCAAGGCATTTAACAAAGTTAGACTTTCATAGAAAATAGATTAAATAAACCCATTGGTCTTTTTTGAATATAAACTTGTGAATTTAATGAAATAGAAACATAAATTTTAAAAAAAACATGAGAAAATAAAGGTTGATAGATTCAAGTAACATCTAAATCTATCTTAATTAGGGAAATGATGGAATATGAAATAGTAAGCAGAGCTTCAGTATGGAACAAATGAACTGAGAGACCTACAAGGTCAATATAAAATGGATCCATTAGTGAATAGAAGTTTTTGTTAGTGAAGATAGATTATTTATGGATGACCATAATGAACCCTTGTAACTTCCAAAAACCCCACATCCATTTTTAATAGTATTATTATTCATCTTCACAATGAATTAGGACTCAAGAATCCTTGACAAACCCAATAATAATGATTCAAGTGAAGATTATTTGATCTAAATATTTTCTCAATGTCTCCAAGATCTGTTGGGGATGTTTAGGTGGGTATGGAATTAATTTTCTTGGATTATGTAGAAGGATCTCACTGAATCACATTATATTGTTACTCTACTTATGAGTAGAATTTTACCCACAAATTTGGTAGTAATATGGGTTACTAGATAATCCTATTTATGATATAATAGTGTATTGATAGTATACACAAGTACTTTATGGAGAGTATCCCTTGAATAATCTTTGGAAATAAGAAATATTTTAATGGGATTTTTTATTTCACCCCAAAAAAGTGTATTTGATACTTGTAGAAGGTTTTTTAAGGAATCTCAAACTTTATAGGTGATGTTAAAATGGAAATCAAAATACTTGGAGGTGAAATTTCCATTCAATGGAGTATCTAATTTATATTCATTGGAGTTCCTGTTAGGATGATACATCATACCCTTTGGAATTGGGTAGATTCACCTTATGGAAAGGCATGTATTTTACAGATTTAATCATATTCATCTGATCATGCCTGATCAATTAAGTGGCCCATATCACACCAGCTAGAGAATTTATATGTCTGTTAGATCATTCCAAATTTTATAAATGATCTAGATCATACTCGTTTGGTGAACTGGGTCAGATCACTGTATGTACCCATTTGGTCCCAACCTGAACTAGTAAGACCCCCTATTACATTGGTAAAAATTAAGGTACCTCAAATTACCTTTAACTGATTCTACATGTGAAGTGAAAAGTGGGACATCAAAGTGCCACATTGTACATTTTCATGCGCACGTGTGGACGGTTTGGTGCATCATATCCCACATTATTATTCCATTTCCCTCTATCATTTTTTATTAATGATGAATTTACTCCAATTAAAAAAGGAAGTCACACTCCATCCACTTTTAAATGTGGGATTCCAACAATCCCTTTCCATTTTAAAATATTTAAAAAACACCTTTTGAAAGTAAATCATCAAAATATCATGGAAATAACATTCATAAATAAATTTATCTCTATATTTGAACCTTTATATAGTGTAGAAAAATAAAAGTTGAATAGATAAATAGTTGGACACTAACTTAACCTTGTAACTCATATTATTGGGCAGATTCATCCTACACAAGTCTATTCAAATTCCTTGGTTCTTCATCTATTCCAAGAAACTACTGTAGATATAGTTTACTTATACTTTCATGGATGTTTGAGATTCAAAGACATAATATATTTGGTGTGGACCCACTCTAATATTCACATAGGTGAACTAAAACGTGTTCTCATGTTTCACTACTTACTTCATATCCTTGGTTTATTAAGAGTTTTAAAATATCCCTCCTTTTTATAATGCTAAAAACACCATTTTCCTAGGATGTAACATACCTTTGGTGTTTCCTTCACACTTATGATATAATTTCCTAAATTGGACTCATACATATGAAGTTATCACATGTTAAGTTGAGATCCAATCATTGGTGAATTTTTAACAATGACTTTAATCTCATCCTAAATAAAGTTCTATGTAGTAACACCCTTAAAAAAGTCACTTTTTTAGTGGATCCACCAAATTTTGGATCGATCTAACAAAGTACATAGTTATGAAACCATCTTGTGTCAAATTCTTTACATAGCTATATATGGGGACAATGTTAGAGATGGTGCTCTAGAACCAACTTATATGAACATTATGATTACCTATATTTGTTTTTTTGAATATTAATAAAGTTTTTATCACATCATGATTTCTATTATGAATGACATAGTATTTGATAATGTCCTGAGATTAATTTTCACACTAAATATTCATAGTATTTTCCTACTATGATGAGAAATTATAAGTGTCATGACAGTATTATTAGTATATATTCTATATCCAGATGATATAATTTTAAGGGACAAAAATTATGTGGGATATCATGGGTGGAGGCTCATAAGACTTTGAGACACTTTCTCATGGTATAATCTATTGATAATTTTTAGAGCATAATATTATGAGAACGTGACCTACTAGTAGAATATCTATATTCACATGTGTCATTGGATGTCCCTATCTGCGAATGTGTGTAATGATACTTAGATTTCAAGATTATTAATAATGCATATCATGAGTCATGTACTTTGACACAAGTAGAAAATGGTTTATTTTCATGATTCATTTCCATGGCTATAGCCCGAATGCCTATGGTTATAGCCTATAGCCATAGACATAGTGTTTATGGCTATAACCTCCATGGATATAGATTTTTTATTATAGCCATGGGTGGTGACTATGGCTATTTCCACTATGATGTGGAAGTATACGATTATAGCCATGGGAAGAATGTATGTGGCTATAGCTTGAACCTATATCCATGTTCCTTGCATGTGGATATAGAGTGATAAAAATTAAAAAAATTATTGGTGATAGGATTAGATCTCATGTGGTCAACTTTAATAGCCAAAGACCTTACCACTTCTATACATCAATTTTTATAATATGACATATATAAAATATATATATATATATATCAAAAAATATAATATAATAATTATTATATAAATTTGAATAATTTTTTTTCAAATTACATATATCCATGGGTGGAATGCTTGTGGTTATAGGTACATTGTATCCATGGTCATACTGGACCATGGCTATAGGGATTGGGTGAAAGGGCTATAGCCATGGTTTTTAAAGATTGTGGCTATAACGGTTAGGTTAAAGGGTATATAAACATGTTCTAATAGAACCATGGGTATAGGGGTCAAGTTAAAGGGTTATAGCTGTAGTTTTGAAAGGTCGTGTCTATATGAGTTAGTGGGAAAGGGGGTGTAGCCATGACCATACTTGGTCGTGGTTATAGGGGTTAGGTGCAAGACTATAGCCATAGTCCTATAAGAACATATCCATAGGGGTCATGAATAAGGTGATACATCCACAACCTAGTATGAATAGGTCTATAGGGGTCAGGTGAAGGGTTATAGCCAAAGTTTTGAAGAACTGTGGTTATAGGGGTTGGGGGAAAGGTAATATGGTAATGAGGAAAGAATTATCATGGCTATATGATTTTCCCACTATCTTACCATAAAAAAACATGGGCTAACTTATTGTCATGGTTAGTCATGGCCATGTATATAGGGAATATATAGACGCAAACATAATCTTCCCATGGCTATAGGGTACCTATAGACACATACATTCTTCCCGTGGCTATAACCCCATGGATATATGTTGATTTTCTAGTAGTGTGATATATTTATGAAAATTATGATTAAACATGAACATAGAGATGTAGGATATGTTGGGTGTGTCATGAGTGATATTGCGTTATGAATAATGCAAGGATTTTCCCCTTTTGTTTTTAATTGAAGTTGATATCTCAATCCCTTTGATGGGAATGGAATAGCCTAATTAAATCTATGGACATGGTGTTCTGTGGGTTGGTTCATTTCCAAAAATTCAAAGAAAGATACATTGAGTACATAGGTTGATGACAAAAACTAGAAACCTACTTGTTTAGATATATCACAATAAAGGGATTATATTATATAGTGAGCATTCATATGAGGTTGTATATCATTGTAATATTAACTTCTTTTTCTATGTATTCCTTAGTGTCTTTCTTGATTATATCCTTGGACTTTAGGGTTCTACCTAATGCCACTGAGAAAGAGGCCTAGAGGGTCACACACTATGTGTATCCAGTACCTTAGTTAAATTCTATATGAATTTAACATGTTGGATAAATATTATTCTTATGTTTGGTTAAATAAATATTCATGTTAGTTTGATCTCATATATTCAGGCACTAGTTATTCAAGAGAATATCTATGAGTTGGATATTTAATAAATATTTATTTGATATTTTAGTAAATATAATGTTTATTTATTTATTTGAGAATAATGCAGTGGTGTTTATTTATTATAAAAATAAACATTATTCAAGGTTTGATAAATATTAGCGAGGCATTGACTAATGGACGGGGTGGTAGGACCTAGTGACTTTTCATACATGACTCGAGACTTTTAGTGGATCTTTTCTAGTGGTAACTAAGGGTAACCCAAGAGAGTGTTGGAAAATTATTGTGAATCCATTTGGATGTCTAATTCTTGGATAGATTCTTTGGATTATGTGATCAGTGTATGTTCAGTGTTTCTAAGTTTTTATAGAGTTATTATTGATCACCCATAGTGGAAGTTCCTTGTATCTAGGCCAGTTTTTAAGTGCATGATCATTTCGATGCCTTTCCCTCTCTTTTGGTTTTTCTTTCAGTACATGGTGGAATAATATATAAAGGAATTGGAATTACTAAAATGGAAAATGGATGACGGGTGTTCATGAACTTATCCCAAATATAAGTAAGGGGTATACCTATTGTAACCGAGTATGGGATTCCTCTGGTCAGTGGGAGAAACATTTCAAAAGCATGATTTATTTCCTGGTCAGGAACATGATCCTAGGATTAGTGGTGCTCAAATCATGTGATGATGATTCCGGTTTGGTAAATTTTTCTCAGTTGAGTGTGTGACCCATCGGTCTTGATGAGATCGGATTTTACGAGAGTGGATATATGGACCCTCCCTTAAACATTACATAATATTGAGTTTAAGACAATAATTTTACTTTCTTTCACTTTGAGGGTATTTTATAGTTTATATTTTTAGAGAATTAGGCCATAACTCATACATAACAAAACCATATAATACAAGGTGGTAAATTTGGATCAGTATCCATTTTTCCTACCATATAAAACTTTTAAAAAAATATGATTTATTTTCATGAAAACTCTTCATGACTTTTAACTTGACCTCTTCCATTCTCTTACCCATCCATAAATCATGTGAAAAACATTTTAAAAATTTGGGATTAGCACAAAAATATCAGTAAGGGACATAAAAATAAGAAAACCATTAGTCTATTTAAAATCATTAAAACCCATGAAAAATATTTTCTTTAAAAAAATATAACTTTTTACCGAGAAAAGTATTTATCATTCCTTTGAAAATATCATTTATTTTACTTTATGAAAACAAATTATTTCCATGAAAACTCATTAGAAAGAATAGAAAAGTCATGTAGGTACCTTGGGATATCATCTCATAAAATCATTATAGAACCCTTACAGGACCCTTATAGAACCCTTTCAAATTATATTAACTATATGTCTAACTTCCAATTAAATTATCTAGAGAACATAATCATTACCCATTGTATTGGAGTGATATTTGGGTGCACCCAACATTTAAGCTATTACACGCTCATTCGGAACTATATAGGTGAACCCATTGTATATAATTTCCAATAAACACGACATGAATAAAACATTTTATCATTTTAAAAAATCTTTTAAACTCATATTCAAATCACTTTTAGATATTAAAATTCAATTTTCTTTCAAAATCCCATTTTCTATAAAAATAAATTTTTCTTGTGAAACCCCATTTTCAATACCAAAATACCCATCAAAAGGAAAGAGGTTTTTTCATTTAAAAAAATATTTAATATTTCAAAGTAATCTTCAAATCAAACAAAATCCAAAGTTATAATAAAGGTCATTGTCTTCTTAATTTAAAAATAGAACATTTCATTTTTCATTTTTCAAAACATTACATTTAAAACACCTAAAATATTCCTTTTAAAAACCATTGAAATAAATTAAAATAGACATAAAATGAAATTTATAAGTCTTTTATGTCTATATAAAACTTTTCAAAATCATTTTAACACATATACACTGAAGAGAAAGCGAGTTTTAAGGAAAACATTAAATGAGGATTTATTTAAAAGAAAAGTCCCTTATCACTTTGGAAATATTTAAATCATAATAATTATGGAAGAATAACATTAGAAAAACATTAAATAAAATTATAATATATAAATTAATTATATAAAATTTCAAAGGGTTTGTATATACACCTTATAAAATAATAAAGGTGCATAACATCAAGATTTGCCTCAATGAAATGAAATTGAGACAAAGTCCCTTACCTTCAGTATAACTTGTCACGTGTACCATTATATTCATGAATAATAAACTTATTTTAATTATTTAATTTATTAATAACATTTTTAAAGTTTATTATTAGTTTTATTTCACTTATTATCATGTTTTATACAATTACTTAATCGGTTAAGTTTTCGTCGACTGTTTTGACCATATTTGGATTATGGGTCAAAAATGACTTAGGTGGGTTGAATATGATAAAAGAGGTAATTATTTAAAAATATATAGAATAATAATCATGACATAATTATCATATTTATAAATCAATTATACTTTTTAAAGCCCATAATGAAACATGTTTATGAAAAATGAACTAATGTTACGATCATAGAGACGGTAGGTCGTATGTACGCATGAGTAACGTTTCCATTTTTCAATGGTCATTATAGAATGAAAGTAAGTAATATTTTATCCTTAAATAATGATAATAATATAATCAATACCATATTATATACTTATATATATCATTCCTAGTATGTGGTGATGAAAAAAGGAATCATATCGCTTTGTGGAGGTGGTAATCCACACCTCCATGAACGACATTTTCATTTCTTAGTGAGTAAAAAAAGTAAGAAATAAAATCATATATTATATTTATAGAGTGATAAATATGTCATTAATATCATAAATATTTCATTTATGTCACATATATTCATTATATTTACCCTTATTTCCTTCTATGTAACGTGTTAGTGAAAAATGAATCACATTGCTTCACGAGACGCTAATCTTCCATACACACGAGCGATTTATCATATCCCCCTATGGTATGTAATGTAAAAAGTTATATATGGTATAATTAATCTAGAGGTATAATTATGTTATAAATATCTTATATAAATTTTATATCCATCATGATACCCAACCATTATAGGTGGAAACAAAAAAACGAATGACATATTTTCGTGAGGCAGTAGTCCACCATACACATTAATGATGATTTCATAAACCATTTGATGAAAGAGGTAAATTATTTAGGTTATGAAATTAACATTATGAAATCTCAGTATATGTATGATACTTATGACATTATAAAATCATAGTTTAAGAATAATTGAAGGGGGTGGAGAAATAAATAAAACAAAAACGCTTGTTGATGAATGTTGCCTCTCCTTTGGCTATCATCTTTAGGTTTACACCAAAAGCCTTCCTAGGTTGGATTTTTGAAAAAAATAAGGATTCTATGATCAGTTTAGGTAAATTTTTAAGTTATTTTTTAATACTTTAGTCTAAAAAATGGATTTATAGGTGGTAATAAGTGAGTGGAGGGAATGACCTTTTATAGTTTAGGAAGAGTGACATTTTTGTTAATACCAAAAAGTATTCACTATTGGGAGGTCTACCTTACCTAATGTGCCCCCAAAATAGGTCAATAATGGAGGTTAGTTTTTATGTGATCTATAAACACCTCCACCACACAAAAATAAATACATTTTTTATTTTTTTCCGTAGTCTATAAGTTTACTCAATTTTAGCCTTTTAGTTTTTACCATGATAACTTGTATATTTTTATTTTCCAAGGTAATTTAAACTTTAATAATAAAAGTAACTGTTGTGGGAACTTTCAAATTATATGTGATTTTTGAGTACTTAGGTGCAGTAGAGTGGCTGACCAAGGTCGTCCCTCAAAGGAGGAAGTAAATTTAACAACATATTAAAGGTATTTTGAAAATAAAATAAAAGAAAATAAGAACACTAATTAAAAGGATTGGGTTTTTTATTGTTTATAATTCTAGAAGAAGTTTTCTAGAAGAAGATTGTATTTTTTTGTTTTAATTTTTGAAATGATGTTTGATTAAAATGGCACAACAAGAAGATGTTTTTTTCAAAAAATATTTAAAAGGCGTAATCGATATAAATATACATATTTACTCAGTTGTTTATCATAATAATTTAAATTATCATCCAATTAATTATAATCCAATAAATTTTTAACCCTAGAACCCTACGAGAGTTAACTAAACCACAAAGATGAAATTACTTAAACTCTAGGCTAGCTTCGGAACATGCAATTGCAGCACCCTACTATGATTGATGTTCTTAGGTTAGCTTATGGTCAGTGGTTAATTAAAGCACATATCCACTCTGGAAATGAGGATTAATTTAGATTAGAGATTATATTTTAAATCTAAAAATTTATCCTGTGTGGTCTTGTATTACCGATTAAGATCGCACTCTCACAATTTATACAATTTCTGACCTCACATGTTTTTGTATCAATTTTTCAATTGATTTATTAGTTTCATTTAAATTGAAATCTCAATTAATAGATAATATCATGTGAATTATAATATCTCATTGATTCAAAATAAATTAATTAAGGAGGTTAGAGGTAGATCGATTACTAAAAAGAACTACTTTTTCATGGGCGGTGTAGTCATCGTAGAAATGTTTTGCATGTGCAAAGGTTTAGAAAGGGTAGAACCCAATCTAATTTCTACTCTTGATTCTAATAAAATTAGGAATATTAAGATAATAATACATTTAAAAAAAATAGAATAAAATATAAGAAATAAAATAAGAACAAAGGAGTTTATTATGCAAATGCAAACATTACAACATGAAGAGGAAGAAGAAGGCTTCGATGAGGGGATCCTTGCTTCAAGAGATACCCCTCTTACAATGGTTGGATAAATTAAGTGAAACAAATTATCCTCTTCCTTCAATATCCTCATGCACGTCTCAAACTCTCCAAATGATAAAAATACCAATTTATATAGTGTGGGGGAGGCTAGGTTCAAAGTGGTTTCAAGTGTGAATGGGGAATCTCGGCTAAATATTTTAATCTAACTTGCACTGACCATTTTACCTCCAAAAAGTGTGAATCGGCTATCATTACAGAAGTATTATTTGTGTGAAAATTAGTCCTCTATCTCCTTTAAAAATTGGGCCTAATACAAGCACGGATGAAGAAGTTATGGTCCAAATACAGAACTAATTTCCAATCTGGTGAGTACAGCCCAGCTTTGACTTCATGGCCCATTAAGTCCAATCAAATGAACAATTTATCTCATATGACCTGAATAAAAGTTTTATCCCATTAAGTCATGAATATATTTACAAAATTTTAAGTTCAAATAAAACATATCAAAATACTTATGCCCGAATTTCTATAGTGAATTTTAAAGGGTAAAACTGAAATTTTCATCAAATTTTCAAATGAATGATCTAATCCCAAATATTTTATAAATAAACATATTTAATACAATGTGAGGAAATATTTCATTTATTATCAATAAAATTTTCAATAAAATTTTGTTTTATCAACTCCCCCACACTTACCATTTTTCACTCCTGGGAAAAACCTCATATCATGTATTCAAAAAAATTATGACAAGATATGCATATTCATATTTCTCAATCCATGGTGCAAATATAGAAAAGGTAATAATCCCATAAAGAGTCAATATAAATAAATTTTAAATTCATTGTCTCATAAATTATTTCAAAACAAAATCCAGTGAGATTCATAACACTAATCACAGCGAAACAAGTCATGGGTCTACCATGCCACTAATTCTCCACGTGTGTGTGTACCAACCATTCCAAGCTCATAAATACATCATTTATTCAGTATATTCAGGTCAAGTAAAACAATTATTCTTACCTGGTTTAATTCACCAAACATTTTCTACATTCCTTTGCAATCTAATTTCAAGATCCACTCACTTAAGCATTCGCGAAATTCAAACCTTAAGCTCCCAACCTAGATATCCCCATATATTGTACATTTCATCACTCCCCTCATTTTTTTTTAAGTTTCACATAGAACAAATATCACACTCAAATCTCAACCCCTGTTTGATCTCCTCATGACACTAATTGTAATATTTATAACAAGATCAAAGGTCGATGAAGAGTGGTTTTTGACCTAGCCAAGACATAACCCATATTTTTTTTGTTATTTTTTTCTATTTTATTTAATTATATTCTTTTTTTTTGTAATTGATTATATATTTATTTTATTTTTATTTTTTATATCATTTTTTTAATTCAATATTTAATTTTTTATTCATGAACGTCCCTCCCCCCTCTGAGATAAGACAGCTCTAACCGCGAAGTTGGAGGCGTCACACATAAGCTCAAAAGGAAGCTCCCACTGTGGGGTTTGTATGATCGATGGATTGGTTAGAAACTTCTTTATCTCGTAAAAGTAAGTCCTGCAAGAATCATCAAACACAAAATCAGAATACTTATGATGTAATCATGACATTGGAAGAGAAATCTTACATAAATCTTTGATGAAGAGCCGATAAAATCCTGCATTCCCTAGGAAAGATCTAACATAATGCACACATGAAGGATATGGTAAGGATGAAATAATATCTACCTTAGATCTATCAACCTCTATCCCATGTTTTGACACTACATTCCCTAAGACAATGACATGCTCTACCATAAAATGACACTTTTCAAAGTTCAAGACAAGATTCTTCTCAATACAACAATTGAAAACATTTCACAAACTTGAGATACAATCATCAAATGAAGACCCATACACTATAAAATCATCCATAAATACCTCCATGAAGGTCTCAATAAAATCAGAAAAAATACTCACCATGCATCTCTGGAAGGTACCTGGGGTATTGAAAAGTCCAAATGGCATCCTTCGGTAGGCAAACATACTGAATGGACAAGTGAATGTTGTCTTCTCCTAATCCTACGGAGCAATAGAAACCTGAAAATATCTAGAAAATCCATCCAAGAAACAATAGTGTATCTTCCCAACTAGTCTCTCAATCATTTTATCAATAAACGATAGGGGGTGGTCTTTGCGAGTGGATTGATTTAGTTTCCTATAATCAATACACACACGCCAACTGTTTTGCACCCTCATTGGAACTAACTCATCTTTATCATTTTTAACAATAGTAACACCACTTTTCTTAGGCACAGCCTGAATAGGACTTACCCATTGAAAACATTAAATGGGATATATTATACCTTACTTGAGCAATTTTTCAACCTATTTTTTAACAACCTTCAAAAGTGTTGGATTGAGTCACCTTTGTGGCTGCTAAACTGGTTTATCCCCATCCTCCAAAAAAATCCTATGCATTCAAATAGAGGGGATAATACCTAATATGTCAGCCAAGGTCCACCCAATTTCCTTAATGTTCTCCCTCAAAATATTTAAAAGTTTTTATTCATGTTCAAAAGGGATATTGTTAGCAATTATAACAGTTAATTTCTCCCCACTTAATAAGTATGAGTATTTTAGATTTGGTGGTAATTGATTGAGTTACAATATAGGGGTGATGTATGGATGGAGAAATTGAAGGAACTAAAATATGTGAACAATGAACAATATTATTAGAATATAAATCATCAAAATTAAAAAATAAAATATCAAATACATCAGCAAACTCAACTGCCATGTTACAATCAAAGAGGACATGATCAAAATCAGAATATGAATCCATTTAAAAATAAAATCTAAGAGAGGTTTGTGCATTAGAAACTAGTTTGGAAGTGTTCTTAGACATCAAACTCAACCCAATACTCATAATCTTCCTAAGCATAGAATAATCAAAATCCATGTGGTTTTTTCTTGGTGGTTCAAAATGGGAGATAACAAAAGAAAAATGGTCTTCTAAGGGGTACTTCATGGATTCCATGACATTAAATATCACAACTTAATCTCCAAACTCCATGGAAAGTGTACCCTCATGAACATTTATGATAATTTTTTCATTTTTTAGGAAGGTCCTACCTAAGATAATGGGATCATGTGAACTTACCAGATCTTCCTCTATTTTAAGCACGTAGAAATATACTGGAAAGATCACGTCTCTTACACAGAAAATTACATCCTCAAGGACTCCCACTGGATATATTGTAGCTCTATTCACCAACTGCACCACTACTCTCATTGGCTTCAACTCACCAACCTGTAATGAAGTGAATATAGAGTGAGGAATCACATTTATAGAAGCTCCTAAATCAAAAAAAAAGCATCAGAAAAGTGAAACTCCTCTATGGTACATGGGATGGTAAATATACTAGGATCCTTACATTTTGTTGGCATTTCTAGAGTTGGTGTAATGAGTGATGACACATTCCTTCCAAGATTTATCCTCTCATTTCCCTTGAGCCCTATTTAAATGGTGCAAAGTTCTTTTAAGAATTTCACATACCTTGGGATTTTCTTGATGGCTTCAAGTAGAGGGATGTTGATCTCCACATGCTTGAATGTATCCAAAACTTCTGTTTTGCATCACCACTTCAGTCATATTCTTGGTTTGTACAACCCTGTTTGGAAATGGAAGGTGTTTAGGAGGAATATCAATAATCTTTTTCTTACCTTTATCTTTCTCCTTGGGTTTCTCATCAGCTGGTTTCGAATGGGCCTTCTCTAGAGTTGAGGTGAATCCTGGTGGAACGATAGGTATAGATGTATCAATTGTTTGCTTCCCACTTCTCAATGTGATGGCACTGACATTCCCCTTGTGATTTTAAGTATGTTGGGAAGGTTGATTTCCATAATTCCTACTTACCAGTTAATGGAGGGTGGTGGCAATTTGGCTTATTTGAGTCTTCAACTCCCTTAGCTCTGAACCTTGACTCTTTATCTCATTCTGTTGATTAAGAAAAATTTGTTGCAAAAGATCATTATTATTAGAATTTACCTTTGGTTTAGAATTCCCTTGTTGTTGACTTGTTTATTCTTGAACTTCAAATTGCCTTTAGGGTTGTTGGAAACCCTGTTGGTAAGGTGGAGGTTGCTGGAAGTTTTGTTGAAAGGGGTGCCTTTATTGTTGTCCATAATCATACCTAATGTCTAATTGATCCTTCCACCCTTGGTTTTATGATGGTGAAAAGGAATCAAACTTCTTTTGGGGATGTAGCTATTGTTGCTGCTGATATGGTCTCCCAGGAAACACTACTGCACAATCTTCTGTCTCTTGTAGTTATGGGAAACAATCAGTTTGGTGGCTTGTCTTAGTGAAAATGTCACAAGGCCTTGTAGGATTGGGTTGGGATGTCTTTTGAGCCAATTAAATCTACCTCACTATAGTGGTCAATTAATCTAACTTTGTATCAATCAAATGATTTTCAAGAGAGGAAGGGCTTACCTGATGTACTCCTCTGACATGTGGTTTACCTCAATCTCTGAATTGTTGGGAGTTTTGTGACATCGTTTCAATAAATGCACGTATAGCTACTGGTGTCTTATCCACCAATGCTTCTCCAGCCACAACATCTACCATGATCCTCTCCATAGGTGTGAGTCCTTTGTAGAAGTACTTGATGAGTAGGTGCTCACTAATTTGGTGATGTGGACATCTTGCACACAACTTCTTGAATCGCTCCCAATACTCATACATTGACTCTCCTTGTGCTTTCTTGATCTTAGAGATATCTTTACGAATGGAAGTGTTCCTTGATTTTGGAAAAAATATCTTTAAGAAAATAGGCTTCAAATCTTTCCAACATGTTATGTCTTTGGGTTGTAAATAATACATCCAGTCTTTTGTAGCTCTATCAAGTGAAAATGGGAATGCCCTTAGTTTGATTTGATCTTCAGAGACATTTATTGGTTTAAGGGTTGATCAAACCACATTAAATTCTTTTAAATTTTTGTTTTTATCCTCACCATATAAGCCATGAAATTTTGGAAGAAGGTGAATTAACCCAGATTTCAATTCAAAGTCAGATTCGAGGTTTGGGTATGCAATACAATTTGGTTGATAATTAATATCTGGTGCATCCAATTATCAAATGGTTCTATTAATTTAATTGTTATTGTTTTCATCCATTGGTTATTTTTTTAAGTTAGACTTATAAGTATTTAAATTTTCAATTTTCTTGGAGTGGGGGACTTCTCTAACTAGTTAAATGTTGAAAATTCCTGTAGACTGAGAATGTCTGATTCGAGCTTGAAGGCTACGTTCAATCTCAGGGTCAAGATCTAAAAGATACTCAGGATTATTTCATGTCATAAATCAAATAAGAATGAAAATAATAAAATTGTACCATAATAAAAATTATAATTTTGAGTTGATGGTCCAAAAGTAAGAAGAAGAAAATAAAAGAAGAATAAAAGAAGAAGAAAATCATACTGGGTAAAGAAGGAAGAAAGAAGATAAGAAGAGAATAAAATGAAAAATAAATGAAATACCTATAATTTGTTGAAATAATTACTCTCCTCCCTGTAAACGGTTCCAATTTTAAAGTCTTTGTCCTGGGAGCTTTCAAATTATATGTGATTGTTGAGTACTTAGGTGCAGCAGAGTGGCTTACCAAGGTCATCCCTCAAAAGAGGAAGTAAATTTAACAACATGTTAAAAGTATTTTGAAAATAAAATAAAAGAAAATAAGAACACTAATTAAAATGATGGGGGTTATTTATTGTTTATAAATCTATAATAAGTTTTTTGGAAGAAGATTGTATTTTTTTGTTTTAATTTTTGAAATAAAGTTCGATTAAAATGACACAACAAGAAGATGTTTTTTTCAGAAAATATTTGAAATACATAATCGATATAACTCTACATGTTCACTAAATTATTTATAATTATCATTTAAATTAGAATCCACTTAATTTTAATCCCCTAATTTTTTAACCCTCGAACCCTACGGGAGTTAACTTAACCACAAAGATGGAATTACTTAGACCCTAGGCTAGCTTCGGAACATGCAATCACAGCACCCTTCTTTGATTGACGTTCTTAGGTTAGATTATGGTTAGTAGTTAATTAGAGAAAATATCCACTCTTTAAATGAGGATAAATTGATATTATGGATTATATTTTAACTCTACAAATTTATCCTGTGTGGTCTTTTATTACCAATTAAGATCGCACTCTCACAATTTATACAACTTTAGACCTCACGTGTTTTTGTGTCAATTGTTAAATTGCTTGATTAGTTTAATTTAAATTGAAAACTCAATTAATAGATCATATTAATTGAATTACATTAGCTCATTTATTCAAAATAAATTAATGAATGAGGTTAGAGGTAGATCGATTACTAAAAAGAACTACTCTTCCATGGGCGGTGTAGTCATCGTAGAAATGTTTTTCATGTGCGAAGGTTTAGAAAGGGTAGAACCCAATATTTTTTATACTCTTGATTCCATCCCAATTAGGAAGATTAATAAAAGAATAAATTTGAACAAAACAGAAGAAAATATAAGAAATAAGAGATAAACAAAGGAGTTTATTATGCAAATGCAAACATTACAACATGAAGAGGAGGAAGAAGGCTTCGATGAGGGGATCCTTGCTTCAAGAGATACCCCTCTTACAATGGTTAGAGAAATTGAGTTAAACCCATTCTAATTTTCATTAAATTTTCTAATTCAATTCCCAACACCTCCAAATGATAAAAACACCAATTTTTAGAGTGGAGGGGATGCAAGGTTCAAAGTGGTTTCAAGTGTGAATGGGGAATCTCATCCAAATATTTTATGCCAACTTGCACAGCCCAATTGAACTCTAAAATGCATGAATCAGCTATCGTTCCAGAATTATGATTTGTTCAAAAATGAGTCCTAGGACTCCTCTAAAAATTAGGTCCTAATACAAACAGGGATGACGACGTTATGGTCTAAATACAGAACTGATGTCCAATCTGGAAAGCCCATCCCAGCTTTGAATTCATGGCCCATTAAATTCAATCAAATGAAAAATTTATCTCTTATGTCCTGAATGAAAGTTGTAACCCATTAAGTCATGAATATATTTACAAAATTTTAAGTTCAAATAATACATATCAAAATATTTATTTATGAATTTCTAGAGTAAATTTTAAAGGGTAAAATAGGAATTTTCGTCAAATTTTTAAATGAATGATCTAATCCCAAATATTTTATAAATAAACATATTTAATACAATGTGAGGAAATATTTTCATTTATTATCAATAAAATATTCAACAAAATTGTGTTTTATAAAATAATAAAATTAAATTTAGTTTTATTGGATAATTTATACCTAATTATTCTAAATATTAAATCTAATTTATTAAATAAAAATCCTATGTGTGTGTAAAATTAATTTTAATACAAATGTGTGTCATACACAAAACCCTATTTTAACCTTAATCATGGTAATTAATCTTAACTATTTTCACTAATCATTATGGTAAAAAATTAAATTGACCTTAATAGATAATATAAATTATTAGGATTCCATATATGGAATCCATTTTTCCAAATTCAAATCATATAATTGTTATAGTTTAATTTAAAATTAAATCCATATATGTGAAGAGACATAAGGTTTTTAAAAAGAGTATTTTCAAGAGAAAAATGATTTTATAATAACTTTATGACTAAAAATAATCATTGTATGAAAATAAATTAATATTTATTGATATTATGTGTATATATATATATATATATAATTTAAATAATTACCCATTAGATGTTATTTTAATTAATTAAAAATGATAAACATTATCCATTTTAAAATAGTTTTTAGAAAAACCCATTTTCAAACCCAAAAATAAACTTATACTAAAAACCAATATAAATTTGATTCAAAGTAATTAAGTAGATAAAATATAACTAAATAATAATTATGTCACTCTAAAACATATTCAAACATATTGTGACTTTTAAATTACTTTATTTATTGAAAAAAATACTTTTCTCAAAAATCAGTATTTTCACTATTAACGGAAAAATCAATATTTTACAAAAATTCCCAAAATTTCACTCAAAGTAAAATTTGATATTATGATTCCAAAAATGAAGTTAATTTTATTAAATACATTTTCTAAGAGTTCAAAAAATTCATTATAATATTTTTTCATGAAAAGAAATAAAAAACATTATGAAGAAAATGTATTTTTGAAGAATAAAATCACTTTACTAAAAATTGATTGATTATTTACTAAAAATTTATCAATAATTTATAGTAAGTAATACACTTATATATATATATATATCATAAATTAGTTTACACTATTCATACCCTCCAATTTAATGACTAGGTTATAACATTAATATATATCATAGGTCGTTAAAGTTTGGTGTTATGTGTTGATTATGTTATCGAACATAAAACTCTAGGGGTTTCATGTACTAAAAGCTATTGAATAGATTAAATTTATTTAAAAATAAATATATCATAAAGTCTTGTGGAGTTAAATTCTCTCTTAATCTCGTTATTATGTGTCCTTTATGCTATCGAATATAATTTTCTTCTTTTAAATTCTTAGGATGTTATATCCTCCTCCATTTAATAAATTATATCCTCAAATTTTGAATGTTATCTAGGTAATAAAATGTTAGGTAATTGAAAAAACCTTTTTTGGAAACCCATATCATAAAATGGTTAAAAATTTCCACTTGAGAAGAGAGAAAAGGATGTACAAAGGTCATCTAGAATACCGCATAACTAGGTTACTAGGTAGGAGAACATATATGGGAAGTGGAGATATGGGCATGGAGGAAATGTGTAAATAATTATATAGAGTGATAGAGGTCATTGATCACAAGAAATTGAGTGATCAATGGAACGTTATGGTCTTAAAAATCATAAATTTGTGATGATTGAAAAGAGCATTGTTTCATCAGAAATGAAGGTACTAGGATTAATTTTTTGTTTTAAGATCATTTTCATAGAGTTGAAGAATTATATTACCATATATAACAAGAGAATATGAAAATATACTTAATTGATGAGTATAATTTCATCCTTTAATAAATTTTCACCAGAATATCACCTTTTACTCCAAACAATGTGTATTCAGGATAAATTTTTTATGCCTAAAGCACTAAAATAAACTTTTAAAGAACTACATAATCCCCAAAAGCATATTAATATATTCCCCTTATCTTTAAAAATTAACCAAAACCAAAATGGTTATCATATAGTAATATAATTTCTAAAAAAATAAACCTCCATACAGTATTCTCCAAATTTCAATAGTAATACCCAAAGTTCAAACCAAATAATTCCATAAATAACTATCCTTAAAATTCGTCAAAATTTTCCAGAATAAGTTTGAAACACAAAGATGATAAGGATTTGATCATATATTCTTCCAATATAAATCAACCATTATTCCTAAAATAAAATCCAATATGTTTCTAAAATAAACTTAATCTTTACCTATAAAAAATTCATACTAATCAAGACATCATGTAGGCCAATGGTAGGCATTACACCCTTGTCTCCCTTCATTTGTGTATTCAAGCCTCATGGTCTTTCTGGATGCGATGGGTTTTCACCCAGCATTCAAGTTGTCCTTTTTTAATTTAAACATGAAAATTAATCCATCCCTAAATAACACTTCAGTTGATCATAGGGGTTAAAAATACTTAAACCAAATAAAACGTCTCTAAAAATTTCATTAATAACCTCTAAATTTGTACTACTTAAAACCCTCAAATGATGTGTCTGATAATTTGAACTTATGATCAGCCTTAATCTTATAGACCTATGATGGTATCCATAACTCTTAAGATAACTTCACATAAAAGCATCCTAATCTCTAAATTTATCTAAACCATCCCTAAGATACCAACTATGATAACCCGGCCTTAAACGTTACATAATCTTGAATTTAATTCAAGAATGTTACTTTATTTCACTTTGAGGATCTTTTTAGGTTTATAGTTTTAGAGAATCGTATCATAAATCATACATAACAAAACCATATAATACAAAGCAGAAACTCCCAATAAGTATCCATTTTTTCCACCATATAAAACTTTTAAAACTAAACATGATTTATTTTCATGAAATCTCTTTATGAATTTCAACTTTAGCAATTTCATTCAATTACCCATCCTTAAATCCTGTGAAAAATGTTTTAAAAATGTGATATGAGAACAAAAAGCTCAGTAAGGGACATAAAATTAAGAAAACTGTTATTCGAGTGAAAAACATTAAAACACATGAAAAATATTTTCTTAAAAAAATAACTTTTTTCCCATAAATGGAATTATCATTCCTTTGAAAAGATTATTTATTTTACCTTTTGAAAACAAATGATATCCATGAAAAATCATTAGAAATAATAGAAAATTCAGGTTGGTACCATGGGAAATCATCTCATAGAACCATTATAGAAACCTTAAAAACTATTACAAATTAGAATAATCATACATACAACTTCTAATATAATTCTCTAGAGAACATAATAATTACCCAATTCATTAGAGCACTATTTGGGCACACCCATCGTTTATGTTCTAACGGGATCACCTGGATCTATATGGGCACACCCATCATATATAATTTCCAAGAACCACAACATGAATAAAACATTTTATCATTTTAAAAACTCTTTTAATCACGTATAAAGATCACTTTTAGATATTAAAATATCATTTTCTTTCAAAATCCCATTTTCAATAAAAAATAAAATTTTATTTTGAAAAAACCATTTTCGATAACAAAATACCCAAAAAAAGGAATTGGGTTTTCATTTAATAAAACTTGTATTATTTAAAAGGAATATAGAAATAAAACAAAAGTCATGATGATAGTAAATTTCATTTTCACCATACTTTAAAAATAGAACATTTCATTTATCATTTGTCAAAATGTTCCATTTAAAACACATAAAAATATACATTTTGAAAACCTTTGAAATAATATAAAGAGACGTAAAATGAACTTTATAAATATTTTATGTCCACATAAAACATTTCAAAAATCATTTTAAAACATAAACACCAAATAGAAAGAGAGTTTGAATGAAAACATTAAAATAGGGTTTATTTAGAAGAAAAGTCCATTATCACTTTGGAAGTTTTTAAACCATAAGCACCATGAAATAATAACATTAAATAAAAAATTAAATACCATGATAATAGATATATCAATTATATAACATGTAAAAGTGTTTTTATATACACCTTATAAAAGAATAAAGTATCAAAACATCAAGATATGCCTCAATGAAAGGAAATTGAGAAAAAGTCCCTTACCTTGAGCCCAAATTGTTACGTGTATATTTAACTTCTTAAATAATTAACATATGTTAATTATTTACTTGATTTATAACCTTTTTAAATGTTATTATTAGTTTTATTTTACTTATTATCATTTTATATACAATTACTTAATCGATTAAGTTTTTATCGGAGGTTTTGACCATATTCGGCTTGTGTTTCAAAAACAGCTTAGGTGGGTTAAATATGGTCAAATAGGTCATTATTTAAACATATTTAGAATAATAATCATAAAATAATGATTATATTTATACATAAATTATACTTTTAAAACCCATCATGAAATATGGTTATGAAAAATGAACTAACATTACGACCATTGAGACGGTAGGTCATACGTACGCATGAATAACATTTCTATTTTTCAATGATCTTTATGAAATGAAGGTAAGAAATATTTTATCATTAAATAATTATAATAATACCATAAATATAAAATTATATAGGTATTTATATCATTATTTTTATGTGATGATGAAAAAATAAATCACATCGCTTCGTGGAGGCGGTAGTCCACACATCCATGAATGATGTTATTATTTCTCAGTGAGTGAAAAAGGTAAGAAATAAAATGATATATTATATTTAAATAATGATAAATATTTCATTAATATCATGAATATATCATTTATATCAGGTATATTCATTATCATTAACCTCATTTCCTTCCATGTAATGTGTTAGTGAAAAAATAATCACCTCGCTTCATGAGGCGGTAGTCCACCGTACACACGAGTGACGTTATTGTATCCACTACGGTATGGAATGTAAAAAGGTATATATGATATAATGACTTCATAGGTATAATTATGTTATAAAAATAATATATAAATTTTATTTCCATCATGATACCAACTGTGAGAGGTGGTAATGGAAAAAACAAATGGCATCATTTCACAAGGCGGTAGTCCTCTATACACACGAATAATGATTTTATAACCCATTTGATGGAAGAGATAAATTATTTAGGCTATTAAAATAACATAAAAACAACTAAGTATATGAAATATACTTAGTTCATTATATAATTATTTTTTAATAATAATTTAATAGGGTTGAGAAAGAAATAAAACAAAAAATCTTGTAGATGAACATTACCTCTTCTTCAGGTATCCTTCTCAGGTTTGCACCAAAAACCTTCTTAGGTCATCTTTATTCCCAAAATAAGTATTATAGGATTATGGGATGGAAGTTTAGAAGTTATTTTTCTAGATTTTTTTCGATCTAAATGGCTTGATAGGTGTGCATAAATGAGGGGAGTGAGTGCCCTAAAATATTTGAAGAGGAGTGGATTTTTTGTAAATACCTAAGAGTATTCACTATTAGGAGGTCTCCCTTATCTAATGTGCCTCAAAAATAGATCAATAATGTATTTTAGGGTTTATTTGGTTGATAAAAACCTCCACCACATAAAAATAAATACATTTTTACCATATTTTTACTTAGCCTTTAATTTTACTCAATTTTAACCTTTTAGTTTTTACCACGGTAACTTGTATCTTTTTATTTACCTAGATAATTAATCCATTAAGAATATAATTAAAATGAGTTTTATTAGCTAATTTATGAATAATTATTCTAAATATGATATCCAAATTATTATATAAAAATTATACATTTGTATAAAATTAATTTTAATACAAACACATGTAATGCGCAGAACCCTATTTTAACCTTAATCGCGATAATTAATTTTAACTATTTTCTCAAATCATTATGGTAAAAAATTAAGTTGACTTATTAGATAATATAAATTATTATGATTCCAAATATAGAATTAATTTTTCCAAAATTAACTCACATAAGTGGAAGAAATTAATTTAAAATTAATCTCACAGACATGGCAAGGTAGTGGGTTTTTAAGAAGAGTATTTTTGAGTGAAATATGATTTTATAATCTCTATGACTAAAAATAATCATTATATGAAAATAAATTAATATTTACTGATATATAATCTATATATTTCATTTAAAACTTTCCCCTTTAGGTATAATTCCCCAATCCCAGATGTCTGGAGCCGGTGTATTATTTTATTACATTGGCATGATCACAAGAAATCAAATCTTGAAGGACTAATCAGTTTAATAGCCTTGTAAAAACTAGATACAAACATAAGTTTTACATTAAATATTAAAATTAAAAAAACATAGTGTATAATTTGAAAACACTCGTATACCTTAGATTATCCCTTCCATATATTCATAATATACTTCTTTACATCCTTTGGAAAAATGAAACATAAGAAAGGGTGAGCTCAAATGCTCAGTAAGGATAAATAATATAGTGGAAGCTATCAAAAATAAGCACAAACTTGTAAGTAAAGGTATAAAACTAAAATACAAGCCTTTGAAACATAATATGGAAAGAATAAATCAAATAATTCCATTTAAACATTCACATGGATATTTTACTAGTTGAATAATCACATATAATATCAATAACTAATATCATAATGAGAGAATGCATAATGTTGGACATCATAACCATATCGTAAATGCCTTATGCCAAGACAATACATAAACGGGTAAAAATCCAAAACAGTTTGTCTCATGAGACCAACTGATGCATCGAGGGGATATAGTGGGCCCACCCATCACTTACTAAGTCCAATTAATTCCTCATATGAAAAGGGTAAATCATAAACAACATAAACATTCATATTAAAACTAAAATATGAAATCTTAATACATTATACATAAACCATGAATGGAATAAAAATAGCACATCCACATTCAAACTATTAATAAACCCTTCAATACAATATAATAGTTTTTATCATAACAAATAAACCTTAATTAAACATAATATCCAATAAAAGATGTTGACATAGATGAAAAGGTTATTAATAAAATCATTAGAAACTTTTTTTAAAGAAATACCCTTTTTAATTGAAAATAGTTATTTAAAATTCCATAAAATTTAAAAAGAAAATATTTTCATTTAAAATAATCTTGTAAAGGAATATTCAAATTTTAAAGGCATCATAACGGCAGAAAAAGTCGCTCACACCATATAAGTTAAAAAAACATTATTCTTGTACTTTTTCAAAAAAGTAAAACAAAGTACCTCGTAAGAAAAATGAAAAAAGATTCATTTTTATCAAACCAAACATGGGTAAAAATGTTTTTAAACAATTTTAAATGGATATTAATAATGTTTTGAAAATAATTTTTAAGAAATATGGACATGGATGATAAATATTCCCCAATAAATACTTACGTATAAACAATCTAAAATAAAAATGTGATTGTGAAATTAACCCTCACCTTGCAATTTACTTTAGTAGAGGGTGAATTAAACTCATTTATAATAGTTAAATCATGTTATTAAATTATACCAGGACCATATCTATATTTATAATATCATGTATTATCCTCCTATATTTTTTTGGTTAATAATATTTTATTATTACAATTGTTTTGGGTGTTAACCGCTTCATTTTCCTATGCATGTTTTGTTGTATAAGTCATATTTATTATGAATAGGATATATTTTATTGATATAAAAAATGATATTAAGTTTAGAAACATTATATTTACTCATATTATAAATTTTATAATCATTCTTGAATGGTTAATGTGGAGAATGGATCTCATCGCGTCGTGGAGACGATAGGTCGTACATACGCACGAGCGATGATATCATTTCCTTAATGGTTAAATGGTATAGAATTGGATGTTATATTGATTATACAGAATCATTATCATTTAATATTCATTATTTAGATCCATTATACACATGGTGTAGATTCGGTAAGTCGTATGTACGCACACATGATGATATTGTTATTCGTGTGATGGATAAAAGGAGGAATATGGTTTTAAAATAATCATAATAACATATCATAATGTATATGATACTAAATTTATTACTTTAGTATAGAAACAACATCATAAGAGGAATTATAATAGGAAAATAAATTGACTTGAATTGGTGAAACAATTACCTCTTCTTTGAGTATCTCCTTTTGATTTGCAAAAAAAGGACTTCTTAGGTTATATTTTTTACCAAAGTATTGATTCCATGATAAATTTAGTGAAGTTTTAAGGATAAATGGGCAGGTTTTAAGTGATAAAAATGGACTTAGATGTGTTAATAAAAGATAAGGAGATGTTCTCTTTTATAAGAGAGGGGATGGGCACTTTTGGAAACTCCAAAACTATTAAATTAATATAAATTTATTTTTGATTTCAAATAAATACAAAGTGGTTTAATTAGAGGATAATATGATTATGGATTTAAATCATCTCAACCAATTATTTTTATAAAATTTTAGGTTACAAAATTAACCTTGTCTTTTGGATTTAACCCTTAGTTAAATAGTTTTACTCTTACCGTGTCTACTTGTCTTTTTTACACTATATGGTTAATATAGTTACTATAAAATGCTAAAATAACCCCAATTGGTTCATTTATAAAATATTTAACATTGTCCTATTAATTTTGACAAAATATATATTTTTATGAGTTTTATATCATTTAATAAAATATTATTTATTTGAAAATCTCATTTATGTCAATTTTGACACTTTTATTACTTTACTTTTTAAAATATTTTAAGAACTTGATTCATTAAAAAAAATACATTAACTCATCCCTAATATGTCAAATTAATTAAAAAAATTATTTTATGGCATAAAATATCTTAAATTATGTTTATTTTAATACTATTAATATCATTTAATTGATTCTTTCTTTAATAATTCAATTACTACATCAATATTGTGTCACTATTTAGTTTAATTATTTATTTTCTAAAATTATAAATAAATTAATATGATTTAGATAAAAAAATTATCTTTATAAATACTCTTTATATTCAACCACAACACTTATATAACCTCTTATTAAAAATGATATAGTTATTTAAAATTCAATATGACATTTTTAACTCTTCTTTAGAAAAAATATAATAAATGTCATAATCTAATGCATGTAGATTAAAAAGGATCATATTTTAGACATAAGGTTAAATTTAGTCAAAAAACACTTATACAATGAAATTAGGATAAGTTTTATTGTAATTTTATAATAATATTATATTATTTTTTTACCTTTAATTACTTGATTTACCCTTAACCATGGTGAATAAATATAAATTTACTAAAGTTACTATTCACCAAAAAAATTAATTTGATCCTATCAGATCACAAGTTTTATAATAATTATAACTATATATTTACATTTTTTAAAATTCACTTCACAGAAATTGAAAAATTACTTTTAATGCTAAACCTGCAAATGTGGCGAGAAGGTGGGTAAAAGAGACGTTCAAAAGTTCAATAACTTTTTATATATAATTATATTATAAAAATGATTTTAATGGCATAAATTGGGTTAATATTTTTATTATTTATCTATTATTACTTTAAAATAAATTAAAATTAAAATAATTATATAAATGAAAAAAGTCAGTTTTTGAACAACAATGCAGTATTTTTCACTATTCATCAAAATTTGAAACTTTTCAAAAAAATTATAAGATTTATCCCTAAGATAATTTTCATATTAAAAATTAAAAAATAAAGACTATTTTTAAAAATAAAATTTATGAATTTCATAATGTGGTTAATACTATTTATAACTACTTTTAAATGGTTATTTTGATAGATCATGCCGCGCTTGAACTCGGTATTGTGTGCAGCGAAAGCGATTGATTTTTTTACAAAGAAGCATATCGTGGAAGTTTGAGGTGTTATATTCATCTCTCCTTCAAATAATTTTTTCCTCATAATTTCTAGAATATCACTTCATAGAAATATTTGGGTGGTTCTTCATCATAAGTTCTTTAGGTTCCTAGGTCATCTCTTCTATTTTATGGTTTTTCTAGAGAACTTTTACCAGATGAGTCATCTGATTTCTCAAAACTTGTTCTCTAGTGTCAAGAATATTGATAGGGACTTAATATTTAGATAGATCATGTTCCAATTCTATTTCATCATAGGTGAGTACATGCATTGGGTTTGGCATGTATATCCTTAACAGTTATACGTGAAAAACATCATGAACTTTGGAGAGACTTGGAGGCTCTGCTAAATAGTAAGCTACACCTCCAATTTGTTCTAGAATTTCAAAAGGTATGATATACCTTGGTCTTAGTTTCCCTTTATTTCTGAATCTTATAACACCCACCCATGGAGATACCTTCAAAATACATGATCTTTTACTTGAAATTCCAAATCCTTCCTTCAGTTATTGGTATAGATATTTTCCTACTTTGAGCTATTTTGATATGGTTTTGAATAGACTTTATTTTTATGTTGTTTCCTCCAAAAGTTATGGGCCTACTAGCTTCCTTTCATCAACTTCCTCCCAACAAGTTGGTGTATGGAATCTCCTTCCATATAACTCTTCGTACGGTTCCATTTGAATAATTGAATGGAAGCTATTATTATAGTAAAATTCTACTACAGGTAAATAATGATCCCACATACCTTGAAAGTGTGGTAAGAATGATCTCAACATGTCTTCTAAAGTTTGTATAGTCCTTTTTGATTTCCCATCAGCTTGAGGGTGGAAGGAAGTTCTCAAATAAAGCTCAGTATCTAGATCCTTCTGAAAATATTTCCAGAATTTTGATGTAAAATGGGGATCTCGATCAAACACAATCGATATAGGTGCACCATGAATCCTTAATACTTCATTAATATAGATTATTTTTAAATTCTCAAGAGGTAAATCTTCTCTTATAGCAAGAAAATTTTCTTATATGGTAAGGTAATCAAAAATAACCCATATCACATCATTCTTTCTTGGATTCTTTGGTAATCTAGTGAAAAAGTCCATTGTAATTTCATCCCATTTCCACACAGATATAGGAAAAGGTTACAATATTTCTTTAGGTAATTGTCTCTCAGCCTTCACTTGTTGGAAAATCAGAAATCTTGACACATAATCAGGAATTTTCCTCTTCGTGTTTTCCCACCAAAAATGTTCCTTCAAATCTCTATGCATCTTAGTGCTACCTAGGTGTATAGAGAAATTAGAGATATGAGCATCATCCAATAATTATCTTTTTAGATCAGGTATAGAGGGAACACAAAACCTCTTCCCAAATTTCAAAATTCCATCTTCATATATGAAGTCAATCAATCTCTCATCATTCACAGCTTTAATTTTCTTTTTAAAATAATCATCATAAAACTGATAACTTTTTATCCTTTACAGTAAAGATTATTTGGAAACCATTTGAAAAAGTAGAAATGTTTCACCTTCCATGATAATTCCTATATCCGTATTTACAAGATCCATGAACATCAGATCCCTTTAAATTCCAATTTTATTCAGAACTCCATGATCCTTCCTACTCAAATCATCCACCACCTTATTTACCCTCTATGTGTGGTAGTATACTGTGCAATCATAATCCTTCAGTATCTCAATCCATATCCTTTGTCTCATGTTGAGTTCTTTCTGTGATAAAATATATTTCAAACTCTTGTGATCAGTATATATCTCACATCCTTCACCGTAGAGATAGTGTCTCTATATCTTCAGAGAAAATATTTCTGTATCTAAATCAAGATCATGATTTAGGTAGTTTTGTTCATGACTTTTTAATGGCCTTGATGTATAAGAAATAATTATATCATTCTTCATAAGAACACAACCAAGTCCTCTTATTGATGCATCACTATAAATCACAAACCCATCATCCCCATATGGTAAAGTCAAGATATAATCATTGAATAATCTTATCTTTAATTCTTCAAAACATTCTTCACACTCTTTTGTACAAATTCATTTAACCCCTTTACATGTGACCTTGGTTAATGGGTTATCCAATAGAGCAAAATTCTAGACAAAATGCCGATAGTAACCTACTAAACCAATAAAACTGTGTACCTTGGTTATGCTCATCGGTGATGGACATTCTTGGATTTCCTTTGTCTTTGTAGGATCAATATATATTTCATCCTTGGAGATAATATGTCCAAGAAAATAAATTTCCTGAATCCATAATTCACACTTTCTAAATTTACCATACAATTCTTCCCTTATAATAGTATCAAGAATGATTTATAAGTGATTATAATGGTCTTAATAAATTTTAGAATATATCATAATATCATTAATGAATACCATAATAAAATCATCAAGATATTCCTTGAACACTTTTTTCGTGAGATCCATAAAAACTGAGGGTGCATTAGTCAATCCAAATGGAATTACTATAAATTCTTAATGACCATACCTCATCTGAAAATATGTCTTAATAATTTCTTCCTTATTCATTAGTAATTGATGATATCTAGAACAAAGGTCAATCTTTAAAAATAATTGAGAAACTTGAAGTTGATCAAATAAATCATCGATATGAGGTAGAGGATACTTGTTCTTTATTTTAATAGCATTGATTTCCCAATAATCAGTACACAATCTCATGGATGCATCTTTCTTATTGAAAAAGAGAACAGGGGGTCCATATATAGAAACACTAAGGAGAATAAATCCCTTTTTACCCAACTCTTAAAATTATTTCTTCATCTCCACTAATTCCATTGTATCTATTCTATAGGGAGTCTTTGATATTGGTCTTGGATCAGGGATTAAATCAATATAAAACTCAACTTCACACTCTAGGGGGTGTCCAGGTAAATTTTCAAGAAAAATGTCAATTTATTCCGTTACAATAGCTACATAATAAATTTTAATATTACCTTATTCATCCCTATATTTTTTTTCTCTTCCTCCCCCATAATCTAATTCAGTAAATCTACTAGGGATAGATTTTGATAAGAATAAGGTGGTGGGTTTTTTTCTTTAAAGATAAGAAATTCTTCTTCTTCCTTATAGATCATAATTTCCTTCTTCTTACAATAAATTTTTTCATCATATTTGGAAAGAAAATCCATAT
Organism: Viscum album; assembly: GCA_963277665.1. Lineage (NCBI taxonomy): Eukaryota > Viridiplantae > Streptophyta > Magnoliopsida > Santalales > Viscaceae > Viscum > Viscum album. The sequence goes on from OY728140.1 coordinate 75,151,586, forward strand.
TGAGGATTATATCAAATTAAATCATAGGGATGATGATAAGGTTAGAAAATAAAGTACGTTTATGTGTGATAAAGGGAATTGACAAACATATATTTGTTACAATGATACTTTCCTTATGAGTTTTGACTAATAACTCTGTTGTTAAATCAAAAGGGAAATGTCTAATTTTCTTAGAAAACTTGGAAGATATAAAATAATTCCATGATCCCAAATAAAATAAATAATTGGCTAAGTTTGAGGAGACTATTAAAGTATCTTCCTCTACATCCTTAGGAATGTCAACCTCAATAGTTGTGATCGTATAAGTCGGGTCTTTCTCCCTTGGCCTTTTTTATGTAAAGTTTCCTTGAATCGTAGGGAAATCATTTGATAATGTCTCATATCTTAATTGTAGCATTGAACATTGGTAGATTATTTATTTCCCTTGTAATCATGATCTTGGTGGCCTTTTTCTCCGCACTTGTAAAAATATCTCATTCCCAATAAGCATGTTCCACGATGTTTCTTTCCTCATTTACTACAATATGTAAATTAAATTCTTCCCTTATTCCCATTTTCATTATTTCCCTTTCTAGAGTGTTCGGTAGCCCTCTTCTTCTCTTTATTTCATTTAAAATTATAAGTCTTATAGAATTCATTTTCTGTCTTGATAGCGCATGAGAATATATCTTCGTATGATGAGAAATATTTTGAGACCAATGCTCGTTAGAGAAATGGTTTGAACCCATCAAAGAATCGATAAATCTTAGTTCTTGGGTTACATATGTAGTCTACAACATTCCTTACTAACATTGTGAAGTTATCTTCACACTTTTCAACATTCTCATCCTCTTTCTACCTCAGACTCAGAAATTTCAACTCCATATATACTCGTTGATCACAAGGAAAGTATTTTTCTATGAAGATTTTTTAAATTTAATACATTCCATATTTTATAATTCTTCATCCTCATTAATGTTTTGAATTAATAACAACCATTGATCTGCATCTCCTGAGGGACGAAAAACTACCATGACAACTTTTTCCCTTTCGTTACTCCCCAATGCAATAAATATTTTCTCTAAGAAACGTATCCATTTCTCAGCTATGATTAGATTTTTAGTCTATAAATGTTGGAGGTTATTGTCTCATGAAGTGTTCTAACATTCATCCTTCACATTCTGGATTAGTCTTCTCCATACGGGTAAGGTTATTGTTCATAGCCTGAGTCATATGTCCCAGTATAGTTATAAGTTGTTTAGCACTAGTTGTAGCTCCTTCTCCAACATCATTATCTTTCATAGAAGGTAAATATCTATATGTATTACATGTGTTGATATGATTTCCATTTCTTCCACTAGGCGCTATTTCTAAACAAAGGCATCCACTATATTAGGTTATAAATCATAATGTTTAATTTCAAAATACGTAACATAATTTGAAAAAATTATACATATCTAATCTCATGGTCATAAACATGGTTTCTTTGGGGACATATTTACTTTTAAATCATTCATGATGGTTTATAAATAAAATATGAATTATCCTAAGCATATCCCCTAGGGGTTTCAAACCAGGTTCATAGTAAGGCACATTGTCGTGTACTAGGTTACCCCAAGTCAAGCCCAAAACACCTTATCAATGTTATTAATATTAGGTACATATGTTCCATAACCATGTCAACTTATAGTATCCAAACAGGTATGTATTTCTTGGAAGAACCACATAATTTCTACATTACCAAAATTTTAATAAGTTCTTATATATTTATCCTCAAAGTCTATCTTAGGGTAATGTTCCCTAATCAAAGTTTTTCAAAATTTAGTTTCTAAGGTTTGTACTAAACTTCCTTTGATACTAACTATAATTCCCCGACCCCAGATGCTCTAATATGATGAATTATTTTATTATATTATCATGATCAAAATAAATCAAATCCCAAAGGACCAATCAATTTAGTATCCTTGGAAAAACTAGATACAAACATAAGTTTTACATTACATCTTGAAATGAAAAAGAATATAGTGTAGCCTTTGAAAACACTCAAATCCCTTAGATTATCCCTCCAAGTTAGTTATAATATACTTCTTCACATCCTAGGGGAAAATGAAACATAATAAAGGGGATATATCAGATGCTCAGTAAGGATAAACAATATAGCATAAGCTATCATAAATAAGCATAAACTTTTAAGGAAAGGTATAAAACTGAAACACAAGACTTTTAAACATAATCTTTAGTATAATATGGAAAGAATAAATAAAATAGTTCCATTTAAAAATTCACATGAATATTATACTAGTCGAATAATCACATGTAATATTAATAACTAATCTAATAATGAGGGAATTTATAATGTCATACATCATAACCATATTGGCAAGGCCTCATGCCAAGACTATACATAAATGGATAAAAACCCAAACCAGTTTGTCTCATGAGACCTATTGATATATCGAGGGGATATAGTGGGACCCTCCCATAACTTACTAAGTCCAATACATTCTTCATATGAAGATAATAAATCATAACCAATATAAACATTTGTATTAAAACTAGCATATGAAATCTTAATACATTATCCATAAACTATGAATGGTATAAAAATAGCACATACACATTCAAACTATTCATAAACCCTTAAATATAATATAATAGGTTGTATCATAAGAAATCAACCTCAATTAAACATAATATCCAATAAATTATGTTTACATAGATGAAAACTTTCTTAATAAAATCATTAGAAACTTGTTTTGAGAAATACACCTTTTTATTGAAAATAGTTTTTTAAAATTACATAAATTTTAAAAATGAAATATTTTCATTGAAAATAATCTTGTAATATTATAAAGGAAGATTAAAAACATTAAGGTTTAATGATAGTGGAAAAATTCACTCGTTTTGTATAAGTTAAAAAACATTCTTCTCATACTTTGTTGAAAAAGTCAAACAAAGTACCTCGTAAAGAAAATGATAAAAGGTTTATTTTTATAAAATAAAAAATGGATAAAAATTTCTCTAAATAATTGTAAAATAATAGTAAAAATATTTTTAAATACATTTTTAAGAAACATGGACATGGATGAAAAATATTCCCCAATAAATACTTATGTAGAAACAATCTCAGATAAAAATGAGATTGTGAAATTAACCTTTACCTTGTACTTTCCTTTAGTAGATGGTACATTAACCTCTTTTATAATGGTTAAATCATGTTATTAAATTATACCAAGACTATATACATTTTTATGAAATCATATATGATCCTTCTATATCATTTTGTTAATAATATTTCAGTATTACCATTGTTTTGGGTGTTAACTGCTTCGTTTTCCTATGCATGTTTTGTTGTGTAAGTCGTGTTTCTTATGAATAGGGTATATTTTATTAATTTAAAGAATTATATTAAGTTAATAAATATTATATTTACTCATATTATAAATTTTATAATCATTCTTGAATGGTTAACGTGGATAATGAATCTCATTATGTCGTGGAGACGGTAGGTCGTACGTACACACGAGCGATGGTATCATTCCCTTAATGGTTAAATGGTATGGAATTATATGGTATGTTAATTATAAATAATAATTATCATTTAATATTCATTATTTATATCCATTATACTCATCATTATACCCATCCAAATAAATTAGTGTTGAATAAAAAATTACACCATGACGTGGAGACGGTAAGTCGTACGTACACACGAATGGTGATATTGTTATTTGTGGGATAGATAAAAGGGGAAATATAGTTATATCATAATCATAATAACATCTCATAATGTATATGATACTATATTTATTACTTTAGTATGTAAAAAAAATATGAAGAGGAAGTAGAATAAGGAAATAAATTTAATTGAATTGGTAAAACAATTACCTCTTTTTTGAGTATCTTCTTTTGATTTGCACAATAGTACTTATTAGGGTGGATTTATGCCTAAATTATGGAATCTAGGATGAATTTATGGAATTTTTAAGAATAAATGGGAAGTTTTTTTCTGATCTAAAGGGCTTTATATGTTTTAATAAAAGAGAAAGATATGTTCCCTTTTATAAGAGAGGGGAGTGGCACTTTTGGAAACTCCAAAACAATTAATTTAATATAAATTGATTTTCGATTTAAAATAGATAAAAATTGATTTATTTAGAGTATAAGATTATTATGGGTATAAATCCCCTCAAACAATTATTTTTATATAAGTTTAGGTTACAAAATTAACCTTATCTTTTGGATTTAACCCTTAGTTAAACAGTTTAACTCTTACCGTGTCTACTTGTATTTTCTACACTATAGGGTTAATATAGTTACTATAAAATACCAAAATAACCCCAATTGGATCATTTGTTAATTATTTATCATTATAATATTCCTTTTGCCAAAATATATATTTTTCATGAATTTTATATCATTTAATAAAATATTATTTATTTGAAAATCTCATTTATGTAAATTTTGACACTCTTTATTACTTAACTTTTTAAAATATCATAAAAACTTGATTGCTTTGAAAAAAATACATTAAATCATCCATAATATGTTAAATTAATCCAAAAAAATATTTTATGGCATCAAATATTTCAAATTATATTTATTTTTATACTATTAATATTATTTAATTGATTCTTCCTTTAATGATTCAATTACTACATCATTATTACATCACCATTTAGTTTAATTATTTATTTTCTAAAATTATAAAGAAATTTCTATGATGTATATAAGCATTTTATATTTCTAAATACTATTTCTATTTGACCATAACACTCATATAACCTCTTATAAAAAATGATATAGTTATTAAAAATTGAATATGAAATTTTTAACTCTTCTTTAAATAAAATATAATAAATATCATAATCTAACACAATTGGCTTAAAAAGGATAATATTTTCTAAATAAGGTTTATTTTGGTCAAAAAAACGTATCAAATGAAATTAGAATAAGTTTTAGGGTAATTTTATAATAATATATTTTTTACCTTTAATTACTCGATTTACCCTTAACCGTGGTAAATAAATAAAAATTTACTAAAATTACTATTCACCAAAAAATTAAGTTGATCCTATTAGATAAAAATATTAATACTAATTAAAACCATCTATTTCCATTTTTCAAAATTCAATTCACAGAAATGGAAACTTTTAATGCTAAAGCTGCAGATGTGGTGAGAAGGCGGGTAAAAGAGACGTTCAAAAGTTTAATAAAATTTTATATCGAGTTCTATTATAAAACATATTCCAATGAACTACATTGGGTTAATATTTGTATTATTTATATATTGTGACTTTGAAATAAATTTATTGTAAAATAATTATTTAAATGAAAAAGTCAGTTTTTAAACAACAATGCAGTATTTTTCACTATCATCAAAAAACTGAAACATTTTAGAAAACTACCAGAATTTCACCCTAAAAATTTTGATATTATGAATTCAAAAATGAAGTCTATTTTTAAAAATAAAATTTATAGATTTCATAATTTGGTTAATACTATTTATAATTGTTTTTAAACAGCTAGTTTGATAGATCATGATGTGCTCGAACTCGATGTTGCATGCAGTGCAATATATTGAATTATTTAAAAAGAATAGTACCATGTAATATTGGGTGTTAAATTATGTATTATTTTAATTAATTAAAAATGGTAAACATTATTCTTTTTAAAATAGTTTTTATAAAAACCTGTTTTCAGACCCCAAAAAAACTTATACTAAAAACCAATATAAAGTTGATTCAAAGTAATTAAGTTGATTAAATATAAATAAATAATACTTAGGTTACTTGAAAACATATTAAAACTCATTTTGACTTTTAAATTTCTTAATTTATTGAAAAGAAAAGAATTTTTACAAATATTAGTATTTTTCATTATTCAGTGAAAACATATTTTTAAAGAATAAAATCAATTTACTAAAAATTGATTAATTATTTACTAAACATTATCAATAATTTATATTGAATAAGAAATATATATATATGTATGTATGTTTCATAAAGTAATTAATACTATTTATACTCACCAATTTAATGTCTAGGTTATAACGGTAATATATATCATTGGTTGTTTAAGTTTGGTGTTGAATGTCTAATATGCTATCAAACATAAAAATATTAGGGTTCTATGTACCATAAGATATTGAAGAGATTGAATTTATTTAAAAATAAATATATCATAGAGTCTTTGGGAGTTACATTCTCTTTTAAGCTCAGTGTTGTGTGTATTTTATGTTATCAAATATAATTTTCTTCTTTTAAAATCTTGGGGTATTACATCTCCCCCCCCCCCCTCGCTTAATAAATTCTGTCCTCTTGATTTGAACTTTATATAGGTAATAAAAGGTTTGATATTTGAAAATACATTTGTTATAAACCCACATCATAAAAATGGTTAACAAAACATCCTCTTGATAAGAGAGAAAAGGACATACAAAGGTCATCTATAATACTATATAACTAGGTTTCCAAGTAGGAGAAAATAGGTGTAAAGTAAAGATATGAACATGGAAGAAAAGTGTGTTGGGCATGTATTGTATCAACAATACTCTATAAATATTATTTATTTTAACGCTCACAAATACCCTTATTTGTTTTACTAATGATCTTATTTTAAGTGTATTTTAGAAAGTTTATATTCTTTATAATTCTTATTTTGGAATAATATTCAAGTATTTATTCGTGAGAAATATTCGTTAAAGTGTTCAGAATGCTCTTAAGCATATTTTGGAAACACTGTTCACTATTTTCCATTTTCTAGAATCATTGTTCATTCCCTACGCTGAAGAACGTAATGTAAGGAACATACCCTGCATTTTTATTAAAGCTTATGGTAAAGGATCAACACTTATGGTTTATCAACCTTACATTGGAAGAAACATATGGTTAAAGAATATTACGTTTGAATGAAACCTTACATTTTTCAAAGAGAAAAAGTATGGTTAAATAACCCTACGTAAGTATGGAACCCTGCATTTGAGAAGAAATCATATGGATCATCAACCTTACTTTTGAAATCAATATTACATTGCCAGCCTTACGTTTAGGAAAATTGAACGCATGTATAATCAATGTTATGATTAGAATTTTATATTGACAAAGATATGAATGTATGGATCATAAACCCTACATTACGGGGTTGAACCCTACGTTTGGTGTTTTTTCGTTTTATGAAGGAACCGTATGTTTGACTTTTCAACACTAGAAATTTGAATTTACGACTTTATCAAAGTTTTTTGTAATAGTATTTGTGGAATATCATGGCAATTTAAAGCTTGATTTCGACTAATTCAAAGCTCGTCACAAGTGATTTAAAGAGTCGTTTGCAGCAGAGATTTTATCTCCTATTCTTAAGGGAAGTTGTGTCTACTTTGAGATATATTTTTGAATTTAAATTATCTCTATTTATCATATGTATTGTGCGGATCTAAAATATTTTTGTGAGATATATCGTTATATATATCTTTTTACATCATATGTTTTGGATATCTCTCAATTGTGTTGGTAATTTTTATTCTTCAAGTTTTCTTGTACAAATTAATCTACAGTGCTACAGCGATCGAGCATCTCAGAAATAAGGACTAAGTTTTGGAGATATACATCTTCAATCATGGAATTGTGATGATCTTTTTTTGTTCTTAAACTTGAAGATATTTTGTGCAACCAGATCTCTTCAAACATATTTCAATGATTATTATTCTTCTAAAGTTGAAGATCCATCTTCTATCAGTTGTGTTCTGTTGCAACTATGAAGTTTAAACTACTTTATCAAATAAATCTCTATTGATTCTTTTGAGTATTGACTACTCAGTTTCAGTTGTGGTGGAGTGTCAGCTTCTCGTGCTAAGATGTGGATATTTTAGTTCCCTGTAAAAGAACCAGAAGGATCTATTTTTATCCTTGTTTGTAAGGGTGAAAACTTCTTGCACTCATTTGTGGATCAGTCTTATAAGAATAGGACTTGACTAGTTAAATTCACTAAGATCGTAGAGAGGGTGATTGGTGGAGTATAATTGGGGATCTTCATGCCTCAAACCACTATAAACAGTCATGTTCTATTTCTCTGCTTTTATCCACTACTTATTATTTCATACAGAAACACCGCTCTATCATCCCTTACTATTAAGCGATAGAATTTTGAAGATTTTAAAAGGACACAATTAACCCCCCCCCCCCTCTTGTGTCTTTGTTATATACTTTCTAACCTAACATTTGGTATCAAAGGCTTGGTTCTATATATTTTATTTGGTTCTAATAAACCATAGTTGAAGATTCAGACGAATATCAATGGAGAATCTCAAATAATTAATGGAAATGGTTTTCACTCTATATTTCAATGGTGAGAACTATGGATGTTGGAAATCATGTTTGATAATATATTTGAAAAATATTGGTTTTAAATTATACTCAAAGATCATTACTCCTTACGAAATCCCTGAAAAACCCAAATCTTGTACTGCTACTATAGAGGTTAAGTATGACATGAATTCTACAGCTATCAACGCTATTATATGTGGTCTTGGACAAGAAGAATTCAACCGTGTATCACAATTCCCTATAGATTATGAAATGTGGTAGACAATTGCAGTTGCTTATGAAGGTACGGACAATGTAAAACAGATGAAGTATGCAACATCAAAATTGAAATTCGATATATTCATAATGGTTGATGGAGAAAGAATCACTCAAAAGAATGGAAGGCACACAGAAATTATAAACAACATTATAGCCTCTGGTGAACCTATCAAACAAGCTGATCAAGCATTGAAAGTACTGAGAGTACTGCCTAATCAGTGGAATGTAATTTCAGCTACAATTCGCCAATCATCACATATCAAGAATATGACAATGAGATAATTGATTGAAACTCTAATGATGTATGAAACTGAAATTAAATACTAAATTTAAGATCATGAAGTCTTAGTGAAAAAGTATAAAATTACTTTAAAGGTTACATCTCAAAATCAGAACAGAAAAATAAAACAAGAATTCAGAGAAGAAATAAATTCAAACTCATCTGATTCTAAAATCAAGTTGTCTCAATTAGCCAGAAAGTTTAGAAAGTTTTATAAAAAGAAGATAAGATTCATAAAACCCTTCAAAAAGGAAGATAAAGAGTCAAGAGAAGTTAGATTCTACAAATGAAAAAATTGGGACATATAATACCTGATTGTCCTCAATTAAAAAGTGAAAAGAAAAAGACAAAAAAGAAGTTTTAGAAAAATGTTGACTATGAAAAAAAAGAAAAAAAGAGCTATGATGGCTACTTGGAGTGTTTTTTAATACTCCAGCAACTCATTAATCTCTGATTTAGAGAAGTAAGAATCAAATATGAAAACTAATATTTCCTTTATGGCTGAAGAAGATAAGGTACAACCTTACTATTCATCTAATTCTGATTCTAGTTACTCAAATGATAAAATGGCTACCTACTGTACTATGCTAGATGAAATATATGACTTCATATTAAATAAATATAAATATTTAAAGAATATTAAAAATGAAATTTTAGGAGAAAGGGATACTTTACTTAAACAACATCAAGATTTAGTTGAAAATTTTAACTCAACTACCGCTAACTGTACTAATCATGAAATTAAGATTAAAATACTACAGGATGAAGTAGAAACTTACAAAAATTATTCTCTTACTTTTACAAAATGTGAAAATATACTGAATGAAATTCTTGGTAAGAATGTAATTAAAAAATAAATATTTGATATAGGTAGTAAACGTGAAAAATAAAAACTATATAAGAATTATTTTTTCTCAATAAAAAATCTACTATTTTTTATTTTTGTGGAACAGAAGGACATATAAAAAAATTATGTGAGAAATACTCAAATAGGTGGGATTAAAATAAATTATATTACAAAAGGTTTATATGAAGTAAACAACATAAATCATGGAAAAATAAAGTATATTTGGATTCCTAAATCCTTTTTATCTAACACTATTTGACCCAAAAAGATATGGGTTCCAAAACAAATTTTTGTTTAAATTGTCTTTTTAGGTAACACATCACAGAAAAGGAAAATCTATATAGTATATAGACAATGGTTGCTCCAGAAACATGAGTTTAAATCCATAGAACTTCAATACATTGACATAGATTTATGGAGTTCTAGTCACCTTTGGTGACAATGCCAAAGGGAAGATAATTGGACTTGGAATAGTTGGAGATCCAAATTCTGTCTCAATCAATAAAGTATTCTATGTACAAGGATTGAAGAATATCTTGATAAGTATATCTCAAATCTATGATGATGGATACTGTGTTCATTTTTCTAACAATTCATGTTCTGTATTTAAAGATCATTTACTCAAATTTAGAGCACCCATAACAGATAATGTCTACACCTTGGACTTAAATTCATTGTGTAAACAGAAAGTGAGAAGTTTAACTGCTAAGATAAATGAATCTTGGATTTGGCACAGAATACTTAGTCATTTAAATATTTATGATTTACATAAATTATCTAAGAAATAATTATTTTTAGATTTACCTAGTCTCAAGTTTGAAAGTGATAGATTCTGTGATGCATGCCAGATTAGAAGCAATACAAATATTTTTTCAAATCTATTAACAAAATTGCTACATAAAATCCCCTAGAACTTATCCATATGGATCTATTTGGACCATATAGAGTAGAATGCTTGGCTGTAAAATTATATGTATATGTTTTAGTTGATGATTATTGTCGATTTACCTAGGTATATTTTCTAAAACTGAAAAATGAAGATTTTACTATTTTTGAAAGTTATTGCGAAAGTGTTCAAAATAAAAAATGTTTTAAAATAATTTCATTAAGAAGTGATCATGGTGGAGGGTTTGAGAATCAATAATTCAATTCCTTTTCCTCAAACATGGGTATTAAACACATCTTCTCTGCACCAATAACACCTCAACAAAATAGAATTGTTGAAAGAAGAAATAGAACTATTAAATAAATGGTTAAGACTGTGCTAAATGAATACAGTATTCCTACCTATCTATGGGTTGAAGATGTAATAACAACCTATAAATAATAAATATAGTTTTAATTCGGCATATTTTCAAAAATACACCTTATTAACTTTGGAATAACAGAAATACTAAGGTAAAGTACTTTAAAGTTTTTGGATGCAAGGTGTATATCCTAAACACCAAGGATAATATTGGTAAGTTCGATCCAAAAGATGAGGAAGGAATATTCTTAGTATATTCTGAAACTTATAAAGATTATATACTATTTAATAAAAATTTAAGTATTATTGAAGAATCAATTCGTGTGAAGTTTAATGAAACTGACCCATTTAATAAAACGAAAGATCAAACTGATGAATCTGCTGACTCTTCTGACAACATGAGATGTGAAAACCTGAAAATGATTTTAAATGTAAAATTTAGGTCCATTCATAAGAACATGATATTAATGAACCTAAAAGTGTTCTTCCTAGATAGTCTAGAATCCTAAAGAATCATCCTTTAGAAACTATTATAGGAAACCTAGATACAGGAATTAAAACAAGAAGAAGTGTAAAAAACATAGTTGAATTATTTGATTTTCTCTCACAACTTGAACCTAAATCTTTTGAAGAATCCTTAAAAGATGAAATTTGGATGTTATAAATGCAAGAAAAATTGAACCAGTTTAAAAGAAATAAATTTTGGGAATTAGTTTAAAGACCATCAAATTATCCAGTTATAGGAACAAAATGGGTCTTTAGAAATAAACAATATGATCAAGGGAATATAACTTGAAATAAATCTTTATTAGTATCTAAAGGATATAATCAGGAAGAAGGTATAGATTATGATGAAACCTTTTCCCCTGTATCTAGATTAGAATCTACTAGGATCCTTTTAGCTTATGCATCTCATATGAATTTTAAATTATATCAGATGGATGTCAAAATCGGCCTTCTTAAATGGTTATTTAATAGAAGAAGTTTATGTTAAATAACCCCCTTATTTTAAAAATTCTCAAAAACCATATTTTGTTTTTAAACTTAATAAAGCTCTCTATGGACTTAATCAAGAACCCAGAGCTTGGTATGAAATATTAAGTTCTTTTCTCTTGAAAATTGGGTAAACTGTTGTTTTGGAAGATCCAACCCTTTTTAAGAAAACATTTTGTTATAATTTATTATTAGTTAAAATCTATGTTGATGATGTTATTTTTGGATCAACAAATAAAAAACTTTGTAATGATTTTTCATAACTCATACAAAAATAATTTGAGATGAGCATGATGGGATAATTAAATTTCTTTTTAGGAATTCAAATTTATCAAAAAAAATATAGAAATGTACTAAACCAAAGAAAATATATTTCTGATTTATTGGGAAAAAAATAGGTCTTGAGAACAACAAGACATATTCAACTCTCATGTGTACTAATATTAAACGTGATTTAGATGAAGCTAGAAAACCAATGGACACAAAGTTATATAGAGGTAATATTGGTAGTTTATTATATCTTAGTACTAGCAGACCTAATATTATGTGTTTAGTGTGTTTATGTGCCAAATTTCAAACAAATCTTAAAGAATCACATCTTATTGTTGTCAAAAAGATTTTTAGATATTTAAAAGGAACTATTTTTCAATCTCTTTTTTATCCAAAAACTTCTGATTTTAATTTAATATCATATTCAGATGTAGATTTTGGAGGTTTTAAATTAGATAGAAAAAACACCTCACGAACCTGTCACTTTTTAGGAAAATCTTTATTATCTTGGTCGAGTAAGAAGCAACACTCAGTTGCCTTATCAACAGAATAAGTAGAATATGTATCTGCAGGGAGTTGTTATGCACAAGTGTTATAGATGAAAAACACACTAATGGACTTTGGACTTAATCTTAATAGTACACCTATCTTATATGATAATACAAGTGCTATAAATATTTCAAAAAATCTAATAAGTCATTCTAGAACTAATTATATTGATATTATACATCATTTTCTAAGAGATCGCATTCTTAAAAAGGATATATCCTTAGAATTTGTTAACACTAAATATCAATAAGCTGATATTTTCACTAAACCACTTATGACTATAAGTTTTGATTTTATTAAGTGGGATCTAGGTTTATTTAATTTTTAAATAAGTTATTTTATTTTATTTTATTTTATCTTATGTTTATTACTATAAATGTAATTTATTTTTCATATTTTTATCTTACTATATTTTTGTTATTTTATTTAATCTTAAATTTATTTACACTGCATAATCATTAAAAAAATTCATAATTACTCTATGACATGGGAAACGAGGATATGTTTCACATATTAGAAACCCTTCGTCTTCCATACCCTTCTTTTACCAAAACCGTTTTGTCTAACCTAAAACCCTTGTTTTTCCTTCCAAACCCTAAAGGCTGAAAACCTCAGACTTTCAGATTTTTTGAAATAAAGAAAACCAAGTGAGTGGAAGGAGACATAAGCAATCTGAAGCAAAAGTGTGTTACAGAAAAAAAATACTTCAAGGAAAAGTGGTTGATTTTGATTAGTTATATCAAACAAATCTGCTCCTAAAATAGGCATTAGCATTTCAAGGGCTGGAAATTATTTTTAATGACATCAATTATGAATTTCTTTATGAGGTAGAACTGAAATATTTTTATAAGAGTGTATAGTTTATTTTTGGTGATTATGAGGATATGATGTTTGCAAGTATTGAAGATAAGGATTTTTTAATTTCTTCAACTAATGTTTTTCAAATCTTAGACTTCCCACATGAAGTAGTTTTTCACTTCGATCTTCGATAAATTGGAGACAAGAATCGCTCTTCTAAATACATTATGTCTTTTATATTTAACTCAATTCACATTAAGAAATTTTTTTTAAGGATCTCGAGATAGATCATAAGATCTTGGTTAAGTTCATTTAGATCGGTATTGTGCCAAGGATGGTAGAGATGGAGAAAATTTTGTACCCTGATATGTACATCATGTTTTTATTTCTAAGTGACATTAATTTTAATTTTAAATGGTATATGTTTTGATATTGTCATTACTACTATCAACCGGATGCTAGGATGAATTTCTATCCTTATGAACAAATAATCTCTAGAATTATGTTTAAAAATGATATGATTCTATTAGTAGATTTGTGGCTAAAGTGTCATCATAGTAATGTTTTAAATGATGGAAATATATGTAAATTAGGATTTTTCTGGAGTACAGTGAAAGGAAAGATTTTACCAGTTGGTGATAAAGAAGAATAGAGCTCATAAGCTTTTTCTCAGGGGGAGCAAGGAGCTGTTCAAAAGGAGGGTGTTGTTGAATCACAAACTGATGTAGTTTTTCAACCATTTAATAGAAGGATTAGATTTAATACTGAAGTAGAGGAAGATGAGGAATAAAAAATTCATGAGGGACTTGTTGTAAAACCTAGAAACATAGATGTTCAATAGGTTAAAGAGAAAGTTTTGGCTTCTAGAGAAGCAACTTGTTCAGTTCATTTAGATGAACCGATTCTTGAAGAAGAAATACTAGTGGATAGTCAAGCTAGAGATATTCCTGTTGTACCTATGGTAAGTGATCAATTACAAGTGAATATTAAAGAGTATGTGGATATTAAAGAAGAAACTATTCAAAAAGAATCTTCTCAAGAAGAACAAATTATACAAAAATCAGTAACTGAAGTTACAGATGTGGTTGTGAATCAAGCTGTGGAACAGTCAGGTCATGTTTCAGGAGGAGAGACTGAAGTTCTTGATAATAAATCTTATTTATCTGAAAAATATATGGAGAGATAAGTGGAGAATCCTTTTCCTAATTTTTTTTACCAGACACTAAATACAGAATAAGTAACATTTAATTATTTTTCTCATCAAGTTGATGAAATTGTGATTATGTTTAAAAATCCTCAGGAAGAGAATGCCACTCTGTGGTAGGATCTTGAAAATTCAAAGAAAATGATCTAGTAACTTAATGAGAATATTGTTTCTAGAAGGTATTTTGATGCCTTCAAGAGAGACGTGTTAAATGAGATTGGGAGGATCAGATCTGAAGTTGTTTCCAAGACAGATTTTTCATATTTGAAGAGGTACTTGGGAAGTCATTTTGAATCAGTGAAAAGTTTATTAAATTAGGCTAGTACATCTACTTATACTCCTACTACCATCCCAGATTTGATTAGAAGATTTCATGCCATTACATATTTTATGGCAGACATGAATGCTCATCTTCAGGACCTTCAATTCAATATTGCTCCTCTGTCAGTTTTGTTGGACAATCAGAAATTTCTAATTGATCAACTAACTTATAGTGAACCCAACAACATATTTCTACTGAATCAGTTTAACGAAAAGTTGGAACAATTTATGAAGAAAGAGGAGAGCTTATATGATTTTTTGAAATTCATTCTTGTGAAGGATTTTCATGTTAATCATGATTCCAAACTTCTGATAATGTAGTTGGGTGATAGTGTTATGAAAAAGTTACGACTGTAGATGGATAAGTTGAAGGAGATATTTCAAGCCAGTTATCATTCCAAACTATCCAATCCCTGACCTTTTTTAACCTAGTCAAAAACCAATCCCTAACCATCCTTTTATCCTCATTCTGACAGTGACTATTCTATTTATTAGTCATATCCTTATTGTATTTGTACATTTTATAATCAATGAAATTGTCTTCATTTATATTTTCTGTACTTTATTTTTAAATTATTTTATATTTTTGTCAAATAGCTAAACATTTAGTCTTCAATATCTTTATTAGTTAATTATACCATTCACTTACTAATTTGTTCAATATTAAATGTGTTTTAATCTGTTTCTCTACTTTTTCTTATCTCACAAAAAGGGGGAGAAATTTAAACACAACATTTCATTTAAATTTTGAAATATTTGAGAAATTTAGATAAACACAACATTTCTTTTTATTGAAATAATTATGTCAAATAAAATTTATTTCACTCTATGTTTACAAAATTCTAAATTATGTTACTACATTTATAGTGTTAATTTATGGGTTTTGTGATCATCAAAAAGGGGGATATTTTTGGGCATGTACTGTCTCAACAATACTCTATAAATATTATTGATTTTGATGCTCACAAATACCCTTGTTTGTTTTACTAATGATCTTATTTTAAGTTTATTTTAGGAAGTTTATATTCTTTATAATTCTTATTATGGAATAATATTCAAGTATTTATTCATGATAAATATTTGTTAAAGTTTTCGGAATACTCTTAAGAATATTCTATAAACACTATTCATTAGTTTTTGTTTTCTAAAATTAATGTTCATTCCCTATGCTGAATAACATAACATAAATAATATACCCTATATTTTTATTAAATCTTATGGTAAAAGACCGGCATGTATGGTTTATCAACCTTGCATTGGAAGAAAAGTATGGTTAAATAACATTACGTTTGAATGAAACCTTATATTTTTTAAAGAGAAAAAGTGTGGTTAAATAATCCTACATAAGTATGGAAACCTACATTTTAGAATCAAGCATATGGATCATCAACATTATTTTTGTAATCAACCTTACGTTTTCAACCTTACATTTAGGAAAATTGAACGTATGTATAATCAATGTTACGTTCATAATTTTATGCTAACAAGGATGAGTTTATGGGTCATCAACCCTACATTATGTGGTTGAACCTTACGTTTGGTGTTTTTTCATTTTATGAAGGAACCTTACGTTTGACTTTTCAACACTAAAAATTTGAATTTATGACTTTATTAGAGTTTTATGTAACAGTATTTGTGGAATATCAGGGCGATTTAAAGCTTGATTTTTACTGATTTAAATCTCTTCATAAATGATTTAAAGATACATTTGCAGTGGAGATTTTCTCTCCTATTCTTAAGGAAAGTTATGTCTACTCTGAGATATATTTTTGAATTTGAATTCTCTCAATTTATCAGGCATCTTTTTTGGATCTGAAATCTTGCTATGAGATATATTGTTATATATATATTTCTACGTCAGATGTTTTGGATATCTCTCAACTGTGTTGATAATTTTTATTCTTTGAGTTTTCTTGTAAAAATTAATCTTCAGTGATACAGTGATCGAGCATCTCAGAAACAAGGAATATAATTGGTAGATATACATGTTCAATCCTGGAAGCACGATGCTTTGTTTTTTTTTTGTTCTTAAAATAGAATATATTTTGTGAAACTGGATCTCTTAAGACATATTTCAAAGATTATTATTTATTTTAAGTTTAAGATCCATCTTCTATCAGTTGCATTCTGCTGCAATTGTGAAGTTTAAACTATTTTTTCAAATCAATATCTATTTATTCTTTTGATTATCGGCTACTCGGTTTCAGTCGTGGTGGAGTGTTAGATTCTCATGCTAATTTGTGTATATTTAGGTTCCATATAAAATAACCACAAGGCTCTATTTTTATCATTATTTGTAAGGGTTACAACTTCCTGCACTCATTTGTGGATCGGTCTTATGAGAAAAGGACCTGACTAGTGGTTCTTCATGCCCCGAACCACTATAAATGGTCATGTTCTATTTCTATGCTTTTATCCATTTCTTATTCTTTCATATAGAAACACCACTCTATCGTCTCTTACTATTAAGTGACAAAATTGTGAAAAATTTAAAAGTACACAATTCACCCCTCCTCTTGTGTCTTCATCATAGAGTTTCCAACCTAATAAAGTGTAAATAATTATATATACTCATAGAGTTCATTGATCATAATAAATTTATTGATCAATGGAAAGTTAAGATACTAAAAACCATAAATATGGTATGATCAAAAGGAACATGGGTTCATTATAAATGAAGGTACTACGACAAAATTTGTGTTTCATGATCCTTTTTCTATAATGGATGAATGTTCTTACGATATAGACCAAGAAAATATGGAGATATACTTACCTGATGAGTATGATTTAATATTTTAATCAATTTCCACCATAATATCATATTTTTCTCCAAATGATGTGTATTTAGGATGAAATTTTCATTCCTAAAGAACTAAAATAAATTTTTAATGGACCACCTAATCACAAAAAGTGTAACAAGATATTCATCATGTCTTTATACATTAACCAAAAACAAAATGGTTAGAACATAGTAAGAAAATTTTCAAAAAAATAAACCTTCATACATTATTCTATAAATTTCAACAGTAATACTCAAATTTCAAACCAAATCATTCCATAAATAACTATCCTTAAAATTCATCAAACTTTTCCTGACTAAGTTAGAAACCCAAATATTAGAAGGATTTGATCATATATTCTTCCAAGATAAATCAACCATTATTCCTCAAATAAAATCCAATATGTTTCCAAAATAAACTTAATATTTACCTATAAAATATTACACTAACCAGGACATCATGTAGGCTAGTGGTAGGTGTTACACCCTTATCGCCCTTCAGTTGTGGGTTCAAGCTCTACAAACTTACCTTATGTAATGGGTTTTAACCTATCCTTAAGATTTTACTTTTTTTTCTATTAAACATGAAATAAATAATTCCTACCTAAATAAAACATCATGTTGATCCTAGGGGTTAAAAATAAATCAATCAAATAATTCATCTCTAAAAATTTCATTAATAACCTAAAAAAATTTACTACTTAAAACCCTCAAATGAGGTTTCTGAGACTTTGAACATATGATCGTTCTTAATCTTATAGACTTGTGATGGTATCCATAACTATTAAGATAACCTCACATAAAAAATTCATAATGTCAAAAGATATATAAATATTCCATTTAAAACCAAATATAATAACTCAGCCTTAAACATTACATAATCGTGAGTTTAAGTCAAGAATGTTACTTTCCTTCACTTTGGGAATCTTTTCAAGTTTATATTTTAATAGAATTAAGTCATAAATAATACATAACAAAACTATATAATACAAAGTGGACACTTCTAACCAGCATCCATTTTCCCACCATATAAAACTTTTAAAAAAACATGGTTTCTTTTCATGAAATCTCTTCATGACTTTCAACTTGACCTCTTCCATTCCCTTACTCATCCTTAAATCCTATGAAAAACATTTCAAAAATATGGGATGACAAAAAAATTCTTAGTAAGGGACATAAAAATAAGAAAAATGTTAGACCTTTGAAAAACATTAAAACCCATGAAAAACCTTTCGTTAAAAAAACATAACTTTTACCCATAAATGTAATTATCATTCCTTTGAAAAATCATTTATTTTACCTTCTGAAATCAAATTATTTCCATGAAAAATCACTATAAATCATATAAAATTCATGTAGGTGCCTTGGGAAATCATCTCATATAACCCTTATATATCCCTTACAAATTGGAATAACCATATAACCAACTTCTAATATAATTCTTCATAGAACATAATTATTACCCAATGCATTGGAGTTCTATATGGGCGCACCCATAATTTAAGTTGTAATGGGATCACCTAGCACTATATGGGAACACTCATCATATATAATTTCCAAGAAATAAAACATGAATAAAACATTTTATAATTTGAAAACTAATTTAAACATGTATTCACATAAATTTCAGATATTAAAATATCATTTTCTTTCAAAGGCCCATTTGCAATAAAAAAATATAATTTAAAAAAAAACAATTTTCAATTCCAAAATAACAAAAAAAGGTAAAGTGGGTTTTTTATTTAATAAAAAAAATTAATATTAAAAATGAATATAGAAATCAAACAAAATTCACAGCAAAATGAATGGTCGTAGTCTTCATACATTAAAAATAGAACACTTCATTTATAGTTTGTCAAAACATTCCTTTTTAAACGTATAAAAAGATTCATTTAAAAACATTTTAAATAAAGTAAAATAGGCATAAAATGAAATTTATAAATATGTTATGTCCATATAAAAAGTTTCAAAAATAATTTCAAAACATATTCACCGAAGATAAAGAGAGTTTATAGGAAAACATTAAAAGATGATTTATTTAGAATAAAATCCCCTTATCACTTTGGAAATATTTAAATCATAATCCCCATGAAATAATAACATTGAAAAAAATTAAATACCCTAATAATAGATAAATTCATGATATAACATATAAAAGGGGCAATATATACACCTTATAAAAGAATAAAGTTGCATAATATCAAGATATGGCTCAACGAAAGGAAATTGAGATGAAGTCTTTGCCTTGAGTCTGACTTGTCACGTGTGACTTTATCTTCTTGAATAATAAACTTATGTTAATTATTTAATTTGTTGATAAAAATTTTCTAGTTTATTATTAGTTTTATTTTACTTGTTATCATGTTATATACAATTACTTAATCAATTAAATTTTTATTGGATGTTTTGACCATATTTGGCTTATGTATCAAAAATGACTTAGGTAGGTTGAATATGGTCAAAGAGATCACTATTTAAAAATATACAGAATATTAATTATTAAATAATTATCATATTTATACATCAATTATACTTTTTAAACCCATCATGAAATATGGTTATGAAAAATGAACTAATTTTACGATCATGGAGATGGTAGGTTGTACGTACGCATGAGTAACGTTTCCATTTTTCAATGATCATTATGGGAAGAAGGTAAGAAATATTTTATATTTAAATAATGATCATAATATCATAAATACCATAATATATACTTATATATATCATTATTTTGATGTTTTGATGAAAAAAGGAATCACACCATTTCATAGAGGCGGTAGTCCATACGTCCAAGAACGACACTATCATTTCTCAGTGAGTGAAAAAGGTAAGAAAGAAAATAATATATTATATTTGAATAATGATAAATATGTCATTAATATCATTAATATTTCATTTATAATACATATATTCATTATCATTACCCTTATCACCTTCCATGTAACACATTAGTGAAAAATGAATCACATTGCTTGATGAGGCGATAGTCCGTTGTACACACAAGAAATGTTATCGTATCCCCTATGATATGGAATGTAAAAAGTTATATATGATATAAATACTACAGAGGTATAATTATGTTATAAATATCATATATAAACTTTATATCAATCATTATACCAATTGTGATAAGTGGTAATGGAAAAGTGAATGACATTGTTTCGCGAGGCGGTAGTCCTCCGTACACATGAATGATGATTTCGCAACCCATTTGATGGTTTAGGTTATTATATTAACATAAAAACATCTCAGTATATTTATTATAATTATTTCATGACATATGCATGTTTTAATAAGAACTTAATGGGGTGGAGAAAGAAATAAAACAAAAACGCTTCTTGATGAATGTTACCTCTTCTTTGGGTATCCTTCTTAGGTTTGCACCAAAAGACTTCCTAGGTTAAATTTTTTCTCAAAATAAGGCTTCTAGTATGAGTTTAGGGAAGTTGTTAAGTGATTTTTTTAGGGTTTGGTCGATTAAAATGGCTTTAGATGTGTGAATAAGTGAGTGGAGTGAGTGCCCTTTTATAGTTGAGGAGAAGTGGTATTTTTGTAAATACCCAAAAGTATTCACTATTGGGAGGTATAAATTACCTCATGTGCCTCCAAAATAGATAAATAATTGAATTTAGGTTTTATTTTTTCAATAAAATCCTACAAAACACGAAAAATAAATACATTTTTATCATGTTTTTCATTAGTCTTTATGTTTACTCAATTTTACCCTTTTAGTTTTTACCATAGTGATTTGTATCTTTTTATTTACCTAGGTAATTTATACTTTAAGAATACAATTAATATGGGTTTTATTATATATTTTACAAATAATAATTCTAAACATTAAATAAAATTTATTAAATAAAAATATTATGTGTGTGTAGAATTAATTTTAATACAAATTCATGTAATGCGCAAAACCATGTTTTAACCTTAGTTGCGGTAATTAATTTTAACTATTTTCTCGAATAATTATGGATAAAAATTAAGTTTAAATTATTATATAATATAAATTAAGTTTATTACCAATATTTAATACATTTTTAGAAATTAAACTCACATAATTTTATGTATTTAATTTAAATTTAATCCCTTAGATGAAGTGAGACAACAGGTTTTTAAGAAGAGTATTTTTTAGAGAAAGATGATTCTATAATAACTCTATAACTAAAAATAATAATTATATGAAAATAAATTAATATTTGATGTTATATAATATATATATTTCATTTAAAACATTCCCCATTAGGTATTATTTTAATTAATTAAAAAGGAGAAACATTATACATTTTAAAACAGTTTTTAGAACAACCCATTTTCAAACCCAAAAATAAACTTATACTAAAAACCAATATAAAGTTGATTAAAATTAATTAAGTAAATTAAATATAACTAAATAATAATTATGTTACTTTAAATCATATTAAAACATATTGGGACTTTTAAATTACTTAATTTATTAAAAATAAAATACTTTTTACAAAAAATTAGTATTTTCGCTATTCACTGAAAAATCAATATTTTCCAAAAAGTACCAAAATTTCACTCAAATTAAATTTTGATATTAAAATTATAAAAATGAAGTTAATTTTATCAAATAAATTCTCTTAAATTTAAAAAAATTATTATAGTATTTTTTTCCTAAAAAAATAAAATACATTTTTGAAGAAAAATATTTTTGAAGAATAAAATCACTTTACTAAAAAAATTATTGATTATTTACCAAAAATTTATCAATAATTTATATTAAGTAATATATATATATATATATATATCATAAAATATTTAATACTATTCATACCCATTGATTTAACATCTATGTTATAATGGTAATATACACCATGGGTCATTTAAGTTTGGTGTTGTGTGTTGAATATGATATAGAAAATAAAAATATTAGGGTTGTGTGTACCACAATATATTGAAGAGATTAAATTTATTTAAAAATAAATATATTTTAAAGTCTTTGGGAGTTACATTCTCATCTAAGCTCAGTGTTTCAATTCCTTTACACTATCTAATATAATTTTCTTATTTTAAAATCTCAGGGTGTTACAGTGATACCCCATTGTTTAGATGAACTCATGGTGGTATGATTAGGTCTTGTATTGATGCATGTGTGGTATGACCGAGTGTATTTAATAATTAAATTGATGCCTTTTTAGTTCAAAATGTGAAATCACCTGGGATTCCAATGATTAATATAAATTTTTGGGGTAGAGGGAGGGAGTGGTCGAGTGCCTAGCCCCATCAAGTTTGGGATACACTTCCAGTAGCTTAGTGAGGGTGAGGATAGACACTTTTACTTTTGAAAATATGTTGGTTGGTGGGTAGATGTGTGATGGACCTTGACACAAGTGAAGTTCCCAATTTTTAAGAGGAGTACCCAAGGTACTCCTAATTAAGTAAGGTTCACCTACATGTGAGTTTGACGAGTGGTTTAGGTGTGTAGGGCTAGTTTAGATTCAATAAGACTCATGGGAGTGTGATTTAGGCTATGTTATTGTGTGGTGTGTGAGAGTGTACACCCATTTTGATTCAATAGATCAAGGTAGTGCATGCTAGTAAGTGTTGTGCCTACCGAATTATGGGGTGGTGACAATATGTGTGTGAGATAGGGGATGATGACCTTGAGGAGGAATTATGAGAATAATCACTCAGGGTTTGGATAGAAAATAAAATATATTTGGTTGAGAGGAGTGGTATTATTTTAGACCAGAATAATGTGATGGTGTTAATACAAGAGATCAAACCCAAAAATGACTTGATCGAGTCATGGGTGTGGATTAGAAGGATCAACATGCATGTGATAATAGTAGGATCTGTTGAGGTTAGCACTTGAAGAGTGGTGTAAGTAAATTTATATGGTGTTGAGTCATCATAATCCATTGTAAGGTGCGGACCTTTATTTGATGATTTTCAAAAAGTTCTGAGGATGGTGTCCCATGAGACGAAAGAGGATAGTGTGTTGTGGTTGGAGTAGTGCTCTAGTGTGAGAAAGTTTGACCACATCCAAACATTTTGTTTGATAGTGGATGGGTTGTGGGATACGATATCAGTGTGTTGACCTAGTAGAATGATGATATTGACACTCCTATGGTGGGAAGCTTTGTTTCGGTCATGCGATAAAGGTTATTGATGTGTGAGATCGGTCTTTGGATGGTCATAACAACACTAGATATTGATTATTGGGTAATACCAATGCACTCTAGATTCCTCGGGAGATGATAGAGTTCAACTTATATGTGGTTCCTGTTGGAATTCAAGAAGTTGTTTCGATCTTCAGATGGAATGATGTGATTAGAGTGTAGTTTAGGTTGGTGGCTCATTGGTGTTTGGGTGAGAGAACGGTGAATAGTTTTAGTGTTTGATGTTTCAGTTTTGGGACTTCATCGAGAGGTCAGGGCAGGACCTCGACGTGTTCTTGGATGGTGGAGGTACTTCCACTTTAGATTTGAAGATGTAAAATAAGAGTTGATACAAGAAATGATTGGCTCTCTCACGCATGTTGAGATATGGTGTGTCAGAAACCATGTTGAGGGGGTTAGTGGACTGCTGAGAACATGCTTTAGGAGGAAAATTTCAATGGTGGAAGGTTCTAATATCTGGAATCGTCCTATTGAGATAAGTCCTATAATGGGAAGCACCATAGGTTATACAATTTACTAAATAATGGCATGTGTATATTTTGGGATAGATGGGATTGGATAAACTTTATATTGATATTTTGAAGTTGACTGATAGGAGTGGCTTGTGTTTTGATAGTAGAGGACTTGGTCTTTATGAGATGTTGTGTTGGGAATTTGATAATGGAGTGTATTCGTTGAATAGGAATCAAAGACCTAGATAGGTTGGGAGGTGTGGTTGGACAACTGCTAAGACTTCTCAGGGATTAGAAGTGTTATGGTGGGGAGTTTGAAATACCCTATGTCTATATGGGTTGAGAATTAAATAAATAATTTGAATTTTTGAGTTAGTGGTTGGGCCAAATTTTTTATCTAGGGTTTGGAATAGAAATCCTAGTTTTAGGAAATCTTAAAGGGGTGTTTTTAGATATGGTTTGAGGCCCAATAGGTGTTTTGGTGATTGGATGAGTCTTGAGAGTTTCAGGTTTAATTTTAGAGGTTTTCAGAGGTTTCTGTCTGAGGTGCATGGTTTAGTGTGCATGGTTTAGAAGAAACCATGAAACACCCTGAGCATGGAGTTCTTTTTAGTTCAAATTCAATGTTGTATGGTTTAGGGTAAACTATGTGAACTTCAGATAAAACTGTGTGTATTTTTTCATAGGGTTACAGTTTTAACTACATGTTTGGTGCATGGTTTGGAGAACCATGCAGATCAACTGTGTGAGGATGGGTATTTAGAGATAGTGTTGACCACATGGTTTTAATGCAGTTTGAAAAACTATTCAGACAAAACATGCTCCCCTTTAAAAAGTAAAAAAATAAAAATATTCTCATCCAACCCTTTAGGTTTTAAAACCATTATTTCCTCCCCCTTTTTTGACAGAACCTCCTCACACACACCTTCCCTATCCTCTCTTCATCCCATAATGGGATCTCCTTCATATGGTGTTTGAATCGAATATCATCTCTTGCATTAGAGATCCTAAGGTGATTCCACCACTCCTATTCCCTCTTTCTTTAGTTTTATTTCACTATTAATAGGTTTTACACTAGTTTTAGATAATATCCCTTATTTCAGGGATTTTTTCTATTTTATCATTTTCATTCAATTCATGTTAAACCAACTACCAATATTAGATGTGTGGGCTTGTCTAAGAAAGAGGTAGGTCGTACTTATGACTTAACCCATAGTCTTTCCATTTTTTGAGTGTATTCATGACATGGTCAAGTCATAAATACTGTTTCTTGACCTCATTTCATTTAAATATTTTAAACTGAGTTCATATTAGTTAAATTCTCTATTTAATATTTCTTTAACTATATAAAAATGATAGTATATGAGTGTAATGAACCATCATGTTCTGCCATATGGATTGGTGCCTGAATTGACCCGCCACATACCTAAGGAGCATAATAGATCTCTCTGGGCAGATGATAAGTGTCAACAGTATCAAAAATTATCATTGGGGATAGTTTCACCCACAATAAACCAACTATAAACATCCAAACATGGCATAACAATAGAGATAAAAAGATACATGTAAAATGAAATATTATATAAACAAACATTTAATAAAATTCTATAAGACTACAATGGAAGCTAAAAGAAAAATAACGAAAGTCCAAAGAGGAAAAAAAACTTGATCCAAATGGTTCCATGAAACTGAAAGTTTGATAACCATATTTAGGTGACTCAAAATTCACCACTATGATCCCAACAACCATTTATTTCCCAAGGAAGACTGAACCATGTCAAACCCAAAATCCAAGACCTAAAGAACTTGTGTAAAACATGAAGACTACATACCCACCAATGTGAGTATATAGGGTGTGATCTAATTCCATTAGGATACCACCATAATTCTAATTCATTTATTTTATAAAATAAACTAAAACTACTAGTTTGAAAATAATATATAAAAATAGTTTTTTATTTCCTTTTCATGTGATATAGAAATAAAAAAACATAGAACGTTAACTTTATCAAAACACAACCTTTATAAAATATTCAATAAAGAGGTTTTACCAAAACCATGCCAATTCAAAAACCAATCATTTCATTTTAAAATACAACACTTTTTAAAATAAACCCTCACATGGTTTAAAACATTTAAAAATCATTTCCAACAAAACTAGAACTTTGAAACCACTTCCCCATTTTTCCTTTAAAACATTTTACACACCCAACTCAAAGGTAATCAAGGAAACAAGGAAAAAAAATGGAATCACAACTATAGAAGCTCATAAAAAATTTCAATAACCGGATGGAATAAAACTAGCCAACATCAAGACTAAAACACAATAGGATTGACACATAAAGAAATTCCATCCAAATAATAACCATATCATATGGAAATAAATTGAGAAATGCATAACATATAATACATAGCATAAGGTGACACCATAAGGACTAATGGGAAAACACAAGACATACTAAGGTGGACCCATTACCAGTAGGTTAACAGTCACACATCTATCGAATGAATCACTCATACCTAGTCTCATTGGTGAAACCCCACTAGCTAGGTATTATGTGCAACTAGGGACGACTTTTTAGTGAATAATCTCAACTATCCTAGAAATGTCCCACTACTTTACAATTGTTACTTAGGGTTCCTCGTGGATAAATACAATATCATTAACAAGCACAATAGGGTTATAAGGGAAAACTTAACAATCAACCAATCATCATGTCATAAAGTGCCAATTAGGCCTTTATCTTATCACATATAGCATATATATTTGGAAATACCCTTTTAAAAAAAATTTGAATCAAAACAAAATTCCAAATAAAATCATAATCATCAACAGTCACAATCAAACAACCTAAGGGAAACTCTATTACACTTTATAAAACAACACCACCCTTTGAAATAATGGAAACCCTTTTAACCCAAAAAGGGAAACCCACTTTGAAAACCCCATTTAAATTAGAACACAATGAAAAAATTATTTTATTATAGAAAACCATTCTTGTAATTTTATCAAACATGTAGAATTCATAAAATACCATTTGACAACTAAGTTATAATGAGATAATCAATTCACCAATTTTTTCAAAGGAAAAACCCACCCAAGCATGGAAAACCTTTGAAAAATTCATTCTAGATATCTATGCATATTCACTTTAATTAAAAACAATTTTAAAGAATCATGAATTCAAGTAACTCTTAAATAAAAGTCAATAAAATGGAAACACCTACCTCATGCGGTGGGATCATGTTGCCTTTTATGAAATCCACCAAAAAGGAACTCTTAGGATGGATCACAACCTTCACAAATTGAAAGACCCAAAATCTAAAAACCCTAACCAATAAAATCATCCAAGCATATCCACTGGGGTTAGAGTAAAATTTAAAAGAATAGATAAATCAAGGAAGGAATAGGGGATAATCTCATACCTCCTGAACCAGATGAAAACCACACAAGAATCACTCAAAATCAACTTAGAGGAGATTAGAGAAGGAGGGAGAACCATGGAGAGGCATTGTGGACAAGAGGGTCGAATGGGGGTGGCTTGGGGTGGAATTCTCAAGTAAAAAAATGTGAAATGAAAAAATAAATACCTTAAACCGGGCAGGTTTCATGGTTGTCTCACATGGTTTTCCAAATCATGCTCAAAATGTGGGTCTGTCACTACCACAAACCCCATAGGTTGCACAGTTGTCTTGCATATTTTCTATAACTGTTCATATATCATGTGGACCCCTCTTTAAACCACTACAAAAGTTGTATGATTTCAATGAAATGGTTTCCAAAATGTTCACCTAAACATGAACCCCTCAAAAAACTCCCAAAATTTCAACACAAAACACCACAAATACAAGGGATAAATCAACCAAACAATCACTTTCAAGAAATTGACACATTAGGGTGTCACAA
This sequence comes from Viscum album, assembly GCA_963277665.1. NCBI lineage: Eukaryota > Viridiplantae > Streptophyta > Magnoliopsida > Santalales > Viscaceae > Viscum > Viscum album. The sequence goes on from OY728140.1 coordinate 75,179,936, forward strand.
AATCTCCACCATGCCACTTTTGTCACCCATAAATTCCTTGGAAACTTAGTATAGGTGGTAATTCCAATACTATATTCCCTATAATGAGGAATTGATTATTAACCAACTTTTAAAAACATAAAAAACAAGGACACTAAGAATGAACAACCTAATCCTTAAGATAACCACCATGGAATTATTAGGAATTCTTTAATAGAAAATGCACTAGGAATCCTAAGAAGAAGACTCCTATCTTAATGAAAGATAAGAGACAATAAAATATGATGTTGGTATATCCATTCCTATGCTATTCTTTGGAATCGAGACTATCAATATTTCCACCACTGGTCCTAAGAACCTCTTGAATCCCAAACCAGATCATAGGAAAAACAAGAAACACAACCTTTGGAGCATCTGAGTTCACTAGATCCAAACGGTAGCTCATCCCAACAAATTACACCCTAAAGGATCACTCCAAGAGAACAAAAAAACACATGGAGACTTGGCATAGCTATCCCCACAATTTATAATTTCTCTAAAATGGTGAAACATGGTATAGTTATGCCCAAAAGGAAGATCGATACCAAAATAACATGATTCCACTAACCATAATGACTATCTCAAAACACTACAAGATAGCACATCATTGAGAACATCTAAAAGGTAACTAGACCTGATCACCACAAAAATGGCACTCCATGAAATAAAAGGGACACCCCAACATACACATGCCTCGATATGAAATGGCATGGTTCTGAACTTTGGGTCATGAAACAATACAAAGGGAAAATTGGGACTAAACTCATAGAACACCCACTCATGGAAATCCCAAGGAAAATATTGACATGGTAGATCTCACGTTCTAACTAAAAAAAAATATTATCCCTATTACCATAGACTACACCCAAGTCATCCCCATTTCATTTATCAAACAAATCTCAACACATGTTCCACACCGTGCATAGAGGAAAACAAGAATCAAGAATTAACAAGGTATGAACATCTAAAAATACATAAAAATAGGGTTAAAAGGTCTTTCATACATTATATAAAGGAACTGGGTGCATAAGAAATGAGGAAAGTCCCAAGAAAAGAAATCAAAATTAAAAAATATGATGATCCCAAAGAAATGCTCAGCTTCCAACTATCCCATGGAAGCAACAACACATACTACCAACCAAATTAAAGATAGGTATAAGACTTATTCCTATGACACATGATCATATCACAAAACCTATGAATGTAACCAGAATAGCCACATAGATGGAGGGTCTTTAAAGCTTATGGACATGAGTGATTAAAATTTCTAGACCTCCTATACTAAAATTACACTTATGGATTCTGCTTTACTGAAATGGGAGTGGTATATAAAGAATATATCTTATCAACCCTATCATCTTCATTCTTCCCCTTTATGTTAGTCGGGTCCTCTTTAATAGCTCTAGTGGGAACCAAATCATCTCCTGTTGTAGGTTTCCCTGCTAAGATATCCTCAATGATGATATCCTAGACTGCTTATATATAGGTTGTTAGGCCCAATTTAAGCAATGGTAAATGTAGTTCTGAATAAAGGTCCCTAGAAAATAACTACACCTTCATCAAATTTTCAGTTTCCAACTCTAAATATAAGGGAACCAATACAGAGAAATACTTTCATTGAATAATCACCCTGAAAAATACCCAATAACTCCATCACTTTCTCAACTCTTGCTTATTCAGGATAAAACCACTGAATGAAGGAGTCCTTGAAATATCCCCATGATAGAGCCTCAAATGGTAGGGCATGATTGGTGAGATTCCACCACTCTAAACCCAATCCTTCGAAAAAAGTAAGTATGAACCTCATCCTAGAGGATTCAATAGTTTGTATCAAGTTGAAAATACCTTTAATCTTTGCTAACCACTCAATCACCTCATGGTATCCTAAATCACCATAGAATATTAGAAAATATTTGTTCAAAAACTCTAATGTATGATCTATGAGCTAGGAAAACATGGATCCGCCACTCTATAATGAGTCTAGGTAGGATCAGAGACTGGAAGGAAAAGTCATGGATCACTAGGAAAACTACCCAAGGCATTCCCTTCTTGACTTATCGGTTCTTTATCAGGGGTTTCATTATAAAACATTAAAAAACAAAACACTCTATTAGACCACTTTAAATTAAACACGAATAGGATAACCACAAACCAAACAAATCAAAATCACAAAACCACCTCAAAATTTCTCATAAGGGAACAAAATCTCAAAGAAACCAAATCAAGATTAAAAAACCCATTTTTCAAAATTTTACCCAAAATCCTTGGAAATGTTCCATACCACAGACACAATTCATTTTAAAACAAAAATAACCTAAAAATCACTTATTTTTACTCAAATCACTTATAAAAATCCCAAAAAATCCTAAGAAAAAACTAACTCATACAAAACATGGTTTCTCCAACAAAACCAACATTTAAATAAAAAAATAATGCTTTTAAAACAAGTTTTGAAAAAATTTACACCCAAATAAGTTCCAGTTAAACATCCAAAATAAAACACCATCAATCCAAGAAGGATCACAATGCATCAACATAGAGAAAACATCAAAATTCCAAACTTTCTCCACGATGTACTGTTTGGTCACATGATTTTTTAGACCATGCACCAACTGTACGAGTGCCAATGGAAGTTATCTAGAATGATCTACACAGCCTATGCATGGTTTGACAAATCATGTGCCTTAATCGTGTTCCTTATAAATTACCTCTAATCTAACGATGAAATAAGGAATTTCTCATGACATCTCTGGAAATCTCCCTATAACTCAAATTAACAACACTCCTCACTAAAATATCTCATGAAAATGCCACCATAAATCCAAAAAATAAAAATAAGACTCTTGACCACCCATGGAAACTCAAGATCTATCGAATTCTGAACATCCATGGAAACTTGAGATCTATCACAAGGAAAAGTTTTCCAAGAACTTCCATAAACCTTCCACCCAAGTTCTGACGACTCTATCTCTTTTCTACCACTGACCCCCAAATAACAAGAAGTTGAATCTCAAAAACCTAGGCCCTTTAAGAAAACCCAGATGCTATTATACCATTTTGTAACGAACTATCATGGGATTTCATCCAAACTGACGCCCGAGCCAGCCCGCTACATACCCAAGGAGCATCCCCGGTCTCCTTGGGCTAATGAAAAGCATCAAGGGTATCAAAAATAACCTTTTGGGGACAGTTTCACCCTTAAGAACCCAATTATAAACATCCAAACATGGAATAATGATAAAGAGGAAATTATACAATACAAAGGACATCTCATATAAAAAACATTTAATATAAGGTTAAAAAACTTCAATGGAAGCTAAAAGAAAAAGAACAAAAGAACAAAGAGGAAAAAATAAAACTCAAGCCAACTGGTTCTATGAAACCAAAGGTCTTATCACCATATCCATGTGACTCACAAGTCACCACTAAGATCCCAACAACCATTCACTTCCCAAGGAAGATGGAATCAGATCGAACCTAAAATCCAAGGCCTGACAAACCTGCATAAAACATGAAGACTACATACCCACCAACGTGAGTATGTAGGGTGTGAGATAAAGCCAGTAGGATACCACCATTAATTAAATTCATTTATTTTTTAAAAGAAACCAAAACTACGAGTTTGAAAATAATGTATGAAAATAGATTTTCATTTCATTTTTACATGATATGGAAATAAAAAAACATAGAACTTGAACTTTATCAAAGCACAACCTTTATAAAACATTCCATAAATAGGTTTTACCAAAACCACGCCAATTAAAAGGAAAATTATTTATCTTTAAAACTAAACACTTTTTAAAACAAACCCTCAAATGGTTTAAAACATCTCAAAATAATTTCCAACAAAACTAAAACTTTGAAACCACTTACCCCCTTTTCCTTTAAAAGATTTTACACACCCAACTTAAAGGTAACCAAAAAAACAAGGTCAAAAATAATGGAAAAACAACCATATAAGATAATAAAAAATTTTAATAAATAGATGGAAGAAAACTATCTAACATTAAGACTAAAACATAAGAGGATCAACACATCAAGAAAGCCCATAAAAATAATAACTAAATCACATGAAAATAAATAGACAAAAGGTGTGATGTATAATACATGGCATGAGAAAACACCATAGGGACTAATGAGATAGCATAAGACATTCAAAGGTAGAACTACTTCTAGAAGGTTAATGGTCAAACATCCGTCAATCGAATCACTCTTACCTAGTCTCATTGGTGACACCCCACTAGCTAGGAATTACATACAACTAGGGGAGAATATCCATTTTATAATATCAATTATCCTATAAAAATTCCAATACTCCCCACTTAGTAACCTAGAGTTCCTCATGGAATATCTAAAGGAGGTGTTCCATGAACAAACAAATGTCATCATATGACAATAATGAAGCTCAAAGGCTAACACTACAAACTCATCCTTCCAACCTCATTTACTACCCTTGAAAAGATCCCCAATTCAGAATCCCAACATGAATCACATCACAACATCCATCATATGAATAAATACAACATAATCAACAAGAAAAAGGGGTCTCACAAGGGAAAAAATAACAATCAACCAATCATCACATTATAAAGTGCCAACTGGGCCTTTATCTTAACACATATAGCATATACATTTGGAAATACCTTTTTAAAACAATTTGGAATCCAAACACAATTCCAAAGAAAATCATAATCATTAAAATTCACAATCAAACAACCCAAGGGAAACTCCATTTCACTTTATAAAACAACACCACCCTTTGAAACAATGGAAACCCTTTATAACCCAAAAAAGGAAACCCACTTTGAAAACCCCATTAGGCTTAAAACACACTAAATAAATGTTTTTTATTATACAAACCCATTCTTGTAATTTTATAAAACATGTAGTATGCATAAAATACCATTTGAAAACCAAGTTCCATTGAGCTAAGAAATTTACCTAGTTTTTTCAAAGGAAAAAACCCATCCAAGCATGGAAATCCTTGGACAAATACAAGCTAGCATTACAAAAAAATTGTAATTTAGCGACATTTTTTAAAATCATTTCTATTTTTTAAATTTAGTGAATTTTCCTGCAAAACGTCGCTAAATTAGGTACATTTCATGAAAAACATCACTATTTTAGTGACGTTTCGTGAAAAACATCGCTAAATTAGGGATGTTTTCTGAAAATGTCACTAAATTAGTGATGTTTCGTAATGAAAATCACTAAATTAATGACATTTCTTAAAAAAGTAGATAAATTAGTGATGTTTTGTGAAAAACATCGCTAAATTAGTGATGTTTCCTAAAAAATGCTACTAAATTAGCGGTGTTATATATATATATATATATATAAACACTGACACATATATATAAATATATATCTTTATACACACATAGATATATATATATATACATATATTTATATATAAAAACACGTATATATTTTAAATTTAGTCATGCTTTTTAGAAAATGTGGTAGTTTTAGTGACATTTTTACCTATTTTTTAAAACGTGGATAATTATATATATATATAATTATAATTATAATTATATATATATGTATACATACATATATATATTTACACACACACACATATATATATATATGTAAACATATATACATATAAACATATATGTAGTAATGGAAACATATAATATATAATATATATATATAAACATATAAATATATATAATATAAACACACACATATATAAATATAATATAAAAATATATATATAATGTAATATAAATATATAAATATATAAATATATATATATATATGATATATATATATAAACATAAAATATAAACAAATATATATAATATAAAACATAAACATATATATATATAAACATAAAATATAAACATATATATTATATAAAATATAAATATATATATATAAATATAATATAATATTAACATATATATAAATATAAAAAAATATATATATAAACATAAAATATAAACATATATATTAATATATATATTAATATAATATATATATATATATATAATATTAAATTTTAAATACTGAAATGTATTTATATATATAAAAATATAACATAATTCAATTAAATATTTTAATTTAGTCATGTTTTTAAAAAAAACATGACTATTTTAGTGACATTTCTACCAACGTTTTAAAATTTGGCTAATTATATATACACACACACACACACATATACATATATATATTTATACACAAACACACACACATATATATAAACATGTAATATATATAAAATATAAACATATATTTATATAAAATATAAACATATATATATAATATAATATAAACATATATATATATAATATAATATAAACATATATATATAATAAAAACACACATATATATATATATTATTTTTAAAATATTGAAATATATACATATTTATATATATAACACAGTATAATTATTTATCAATAAGTTAAATGGGTGAGTTGGTAAAACCTTTACTTGAAAGGTGGTAGGCCAGTTGTTCGATTCCTACTGGATTCCCTTTTTTCAAGGTGGGTTGGGTTATTAGCATACTGGGGGTGGGAGCGAGGGTGCAGAGGGAAGAACTGGCATATTACAAGATGAGTGAGGCAGGTACTGTATGGGGGTGAGGGCAGTACGGGATGTACTGGAGTGGGAGAGCATGGGAGGGGTGAGACAGTGGGGTAGGAGAAAGGGTGGTACTGGACGCGTGAGGCAGTGGGGTAGAGGTGATGGAGGTACAAGAGAGGTGATCAGGAGTATAGGGGATGGATAGTAGGGCAAAGATCAGGGCGAACATAGGACAAGGCAGTGGGATAGGGGCAAGGGAAGTACTAAAGGGGTGAAAAGGGGTGTAGGGGATGGGTAGGAGGGTGAGCACAGGACGAGTGAGAGCAGTGGGGGGTGAGGGGAGTGGTTTGAGAGGTGTTTTTATTAATTATAAAAAAATATTTCAATATATATATATATACATTTCCATACCATTTCAAAAAGAATAAAAAAATACCGATGTTTTCTAGAAATGTTGGTAAGTGAGGTGTCAATTATCAATGTTTCCAGAAAACAACGATAACTGAGGGATCGTTAAATAGAAACATTTATTTACCAACATTTCTAAAAAATGTCAACAGATGAGGGGTCTCTAATTAGTGACATTTTAAAATATTTTTAATTTAGTAATTTTTATAAGCGTTTCTAATTGGAAATTTTTTAAAACATCGTTAAATTAGCGACACCTCATTTAACGATGTTTTTTAGAAACATCGGTAAATGAAATGGAGAATTTTTAAAACATCGCGAATATAAAAAAACGTTGATAATTAGCATTTTTTTAGTGTAGATATCATATACATATTCAATTTAATTCAAAATAATTTTATAGAATCAAACATTCAATGAATTCTTAAATAAAATGCAATGAAATGGAAACACCTACCTCATGTGATGGGATCATGTCGCCTTCGATGAAACCCAATAGAAAGGAACTCCTAGGATGGATCACATCCTTTACAAACTGAAATCCCGAATTTCTAATAATATTAACAAAAAATATTGGCCAAGAATGGCCACTTGAGTTAAAGGAACTTGGATAAGAATAGATAAATTGTGATAAGAATTGAGGAGAAGCTCATACCTCTTTTTTGGATGAAAAAATCACTCCAAAACAACTTATAGGAGCTTTGTAGAAGGAATTATAATCTAAGGAGAGGAACCATGGATGAGAGGGTTGAATAGTGGGGTCTTGTTGTGGAATCCCAAAATAAAAAAGAATGTGAAATGATAAAAATACCCCAAACTAGGTAGGCCACATGGTTGTCTTGCACGGTTTTACAAACCCTGCACCTATCATTACTTCAAAACCCATAGGCCACATGGTTGTATCACATGGTTTCCCTAACCATGTGAAGACCGTTCACTCCCCTATATCCACCAATGAACAAGGCACATGGCTTTTACTGTACAGTTTCTAAACCATGTGTCTAACCATGAACCCCTAGAAAAAACCCCTGAAACCCAAAATTTCAACCTGAAACACACCGAGCACAAGGTGGAAATCAACCACAAAATAAATTCCAAGAAATTGACACCTTGGGTTGGACCTATTGGATTTGGATCATTGAATTGTTTATGGTAATTGACCCTTGAGATGAGTCTAAGGCAATGAAAAGTGTTTTTTGGTAAAATAGTGAATTATATTTGAAATGGATTTTTTTGAAAAGACTACAAGATGATGGAATGACATTATTAAAGATTAAAAATGATGGAATGTGGTTATTAAATAGTTTTTTAAGGTTTCTAACTGATTTATTGGCGTGTTTTTTGAAAATAATTGTTAAATAATGACATTGGTTAAATAATGTGTCAGTAAGAAACTGATAAGGTGTTTTCCATTATAGATTATGAATGAAACCCTATTTAATCAAGCCTTCAAAAAATGATAAGAATTTTATGAAATGAAAAGTGATATATAATAATTACATGGGCTCTAATAATTATGTTTCTTGATAATAAATGCATGCTTGGAAATTAAATTTTGGTATTTGATTTCTTCTTGTGTAAGTGATTTTTATGGGTGGAATTCCTTAGGTGCAGTCCATTGGATTCAGTTATGGACATGAAATGAGTGGAATGTCTTGATTGATCGTGGATTTTTTAGGGGAGTCACTTGAATGTCATGGTAGGATGCCTTATTGGATTCAAGGATGTCCAAATCTAAGGTACGTCATGATCTACCTTGGATTCTTCACTGATTCATCACTTTGAATGACTCAAGGTGGATACCCCTTGAATTATGGCAATGTATTATGTATTTAATGCCACATATTAATGTTTTTTATTCCTTTAAAGTGACATTATGAATGTTGTGGTATGATCTCCCAGCATTCGGCTTGATTGTATGAGAAGAGATACCATTGTTGTGGACCTAGATTCTGGTCAAGCTTGATACCATAAATACCTTTGACACATGGTCCCTTGGATTCAATTTATATAATTTCAAGGTTAGATTACTTGTATTATCTTAGATGTCACTGAGAATAATATCATGGATGACTTCCATGGATTCTAGATGGATTGGGTAGATGGTAATTCCCAATGGAGCCCCCATAGATTCCCATGTGCTTTCTTGATTGTGGACTCCTTGGTAGTATACCTTAGAACAAGATGTTCCATACTATATACCATGGAAAGAGATACATTGGTGATGGATGAAGTTGGTAGGTCCAACCCTGAGAGTCACCACGGAGCCAAGGATTGAAGGTTGTGTTTTTATTTATTTGTCTTTTTATTTAGGTATGTGGTAATTTTTTATCTGTAACACATATGCATCCACTTGTTATATGTACTTATTATTTTAGGTCCGTCATTGGTGGTGTACTACTAAGTTTTACTCACAACCTACTCGAGCCTCAATGGAACTTGGGTACCCAAGAAGAAGACTTTCTATTGATGGTTAGAGGTTTAGATCAAGATGTCATTACTTGATATTTTTTATGGCATGCTAGGACTAGAGTATGGATGTCAAGACTGGATAGGACTCAACATCAGTTAGGGAATTCTATTTCATTGTGTTCTATTTTATCATTATTTATGATCCTCCATGAGTTATCTGGGTATTGAATGGAATACCCATTATTTTTATAGCATGTGATGTTGTACTAATTTATTAGTACTTTCCATGTCTTATCTTCAATGTTTATATGGAGTGATTTATCTGATTTTTGTTATTCTATTGTTATTGTGACTTTGACTAGAGGGTATAGTCCCCCCATGGTATCCTCAAGACCCTCTCTTATAGTCTGAATATTCTAGTGTATGGGATAAATTTATTATTAAAAAACATGGAATAATAAGAGTTTTCCACATATAATTATAGAATGAACTATAGTAAAAAATGATCAAATATATACCATGGATAATAGTGATAAAATATGAGATAATAATAATTATCTGTGGTGGCACAACATAAGAATATAACATATAAATGTGAAATAAGTGAAATCATAGGAAATCATAACCTAGTGGAGCAATAATTGCTACATGATTTCCATAACATGGTGGGATTGGGCTAACAACTCATGTGCCCTCTTAGGATTGGGTGAACAATCTGTGTACCCTCTTGGGATTGGGATAACAATCAATTTACCCATTTGGATTTGGGATAATACTCATGATATCATGAGATGTGAAACTTCAACTGATGCATTTTAGGGTGATATAGGATCCCACTCATCAAATAATAATCATTCATACTATGTGTGTCAAGAGAACATGAAAAACATCTATTTTTCAAACATCACATATTAAACCATGGAAAATAGATGAGTTTCATAACAAATTCTAGAAAAATAAGGTTTATAATGAAATAATAATATATCCCCAATGTAATATAAGAAGCATTAAGGATGTTGACATAGATAAAAAATATTTTTTAAGTTTATTGGATAAATCACTTCGAAAAATAAGACAAAATACCCCCCCCCCCCTCTTTCTTTTTAAAATCAATAAGAATTAAGTTAATTTGGAAAAACATTTTTAAAAAATGAAAATTAATATTCATTGAGAAGAATTTATGTATCTGTGAAAGAATTTTTTAACATAAAAACATGTTAAAAAGAGATTTCAGAAGAAAAAAAATTAACATTATCATAAAAAGATGAAGTTACATGTCACTTTCAAAAGTTATCTTCAAGGGGTTGACATGAAAAGATTTTTCAAACATTATTTGGAAAGAAATACCAATAATGGATCCTTGTAAAATAAATTAATTGTTTTTTAAAGTAAATGTGGATTTGAAGATAAAAAATATGATTTATAAAGTAAAAAACTTTTTCAAGATTTTAAAAATACCTTTATTGAAACTCACATCGTAAAAGGAGTGATAAATATTTCATTTTTAAAGAGGTAAAGAGAAATTTGAAGATCAACAGAAATAATATATGTTTGAATTTAAAAATAATAAAGGATAAAATTAATGGTAATATAGAATATAGACAAGAAAGATAAATATCTTATTTTGTGGGTGAAAATTATTCTTAAAATTGTCAAATTTTATGAAAAATGAAATCCATCAAAGAAAAGGATGTTTTTTATGTGAAAATTAAATTCCTTGGAAAATATGGATGAAATGAAATATAATATCATTATAGTATAGAATAAAATAGTCTTATAAAACCATAGTCAGAGAGGAATAATTTTGACTCAATAAATGAAGTTGAGTCAAGAAAACCCCTTATGGATTTAGTAATATTTGAATAAAAAACTCTTGAAAATGTGAACTTGTGGTGGATTTTTAAATCACTTGAGTTGAATGAAAAGTATTATAGAAATAATCTATATGGAAATATATATACCGCAAAAATAATACAATTTTTTAATATGGAATATGTCTCAAATAAATAAAATTGAGATGAGAAAACCCCTTACCGCTTTGGTATTAAGCGAAATCAAAGAGTATAAAGGAAGTATTAAGAAAAGACTTGTAAAATCCATGGATTAATCATTAAAAAAGATAATAGAATCCATTGTATGGCATGTACACCATATAAAATAATAATATGTGTTTAAAATGAAAATATGCCTCAATAAAAGGATATTAAGATGAAAACCCTTATGTTAACTCTCAATTTCCATGAATGTGATTTAACCTCATTTATAATAAAAAAACCATATTAATTACCTGAATGGACCAAAGACCTTATTTTTTTTGGATTATCCCCCTTTTTAATTGGTATGATGGGCAACCCTTACATGACCCATAGGCCTAGTGGCACAAGGCCTAGTACATGACCTGAAGGCCTAAAGGCATAATGCCCAATACATGACTTGAAGGCCCAACTCACTTGAACGTCCCCTCCCCAAAATATCCACCATTGAAGGAACCAATCTCCCCACCTCGGATTTCTGATTGACTAGAATTTCCTAGTGCAAGTATGCACAGTTCCTGGTCCTGATGGCGATGTTTATACCCTCTCATTCTTTCAATCCAGTTAGCTCTACTCTGGTGGATCCTACTTTGCTCTGAATCCTCTTCTAGATGTGTGGTATCTGGGATGCTCCATTGTCTTTGTGACCCGAAGGGCCTATGGATCGAAGGCTTTGGGTGTACCAAAGTCTTTGTGGCCCGTAGGCCCAAACTGGTGTCCTGAAGCCCCAAATAGATGAATAGTTCCATCTGCTACAGTAACCTAGAAATATGCATCCACCGAGATTTGATCTTCGGTTTCATGTAGACTTACGGGGTGAGTTAACAACTCAGCTACCACCCCAACTGAAAAAACCATCTTAATGACCTATTTTAAAACCTTATTTATATTTATAATTTTTTTTTACTATTAAAATATAACTATTTATTATACATTCATTATCCAGTTAATATTTATTTTCATCATCAAATGTTAGTAATTTCGATTATTTCACACATGTTTTATAATATAGATGCCAGGTCCTATTATTTGATACTAAATCCATCATTACCATGTTATAAAATATATAAAAATCATTGTTTTTCAATTATTTATGCTTCCTCATGTTCATATGATGGAAAATATAGGCATAGTTTGAAAGAATGAGACCCATAATGACCTTGTTTAAGGTAATTTATCGATATCAATGAATTATTTTATAAATATAATTGATTTTTTGTGTCATGAATATGAAATATGTTATCATATAATTATTATCATTATACTTATATATTAAATTATTTCTATATCCATCCATGAAGGTGGTGATGAAAAACAAATAACATCGTCTATGGAGGTGGTAGTCTGTACATAACACAGGCAATGATTTCATTTTCCAATGGATGAGGTTATTAATAGAATTACCCATTTATCTTTCTAGGAGATTAACCATGTAATAAAAATAATTTTAATTCATTAAATATATTATTATAATTATCTAAGTAATATGGTTATGAAAAACAAAGTGTATCATTCCATTGAACTGGTAGACCACACGTACACACGAACGACATTTTCATTTTCCATGGAATGAAAAGAAGGTAGAAATTGGTTTATCTTTTAAGAATATTAATAATTGTATAAATATAATATTTTTTTCATAAAATACCCCCTTTTAACTAGACATGAAAGGTGGTAATTAAAAATGATATGCATCATCCATAAAGGCGGTAGTCTACACGTACGCATGGATGGCATGTTCAATTTTCTAAGGAGAATAGAGGAAGGAAGATGATGATTCTTCCATAAATATAATAAAACTTTGGTATAATAATTATATTGATATTATTATTTATGATGGTATAATATTATTCAATTTAGATGAATAATACTTAAAGAAATAGAAATGAAAAGGAGTGATTTGGGAAGTTTTACTTTACTCCTTAGAATCACTCCTTTGCAAATTGGATTAAGCCTTTAAGGGGTGGTATTTTGAGAAGATCGTAAGTTATAGGAAATAACTATGAGATTTGTGGAGTTATTTGGGTATATTTTATTTTAATTAAGGGTCTTTTGATAGAGAATAAGTGGGGTGGTGAAGTCTCCTTTTATAAGTGAGGGGAGTGACATTTTGTTACTAAGAGGTGAACTATTCAAGTAAAGTAGCTCAAAAAATGGAAAATAATGGAGAGGTGTTGAGTGTTGGTCAATAAAACCTCAACCATTATTTTGAAGATATGTTTTAGGTCTTTTACCTCATATATTTAACTTTTAACATATTTTACATTTACCACAGTAACTCATTTTTCAACCTCGGTAACTTATTTTTATAGTTAAAAATAAAATTACCCTTATTAGATAATTTGAATATTCTGATTCCAAATATTAAAACTATTAAATATCATTAAATTCCAAAAAAATGATAGAAATTAATTTTAAAATAATAATTTTATAACCCATAAAAATATTGTTTTAGAAAAATATAACTTAGGTTCTAAAATGTCAAATATAGGTTTGTAAACTAAAATAAATATTTTTAAATATATAATAAAAATTATTAAATAAAAATTTTATTATTAAAAAGGTTTTATAAAATTTTAAGACATCATTATATTATAATGATATCATAAAAGATATGGCATTTGTAAAAAAATGCATTTTTCACTATTCACCTAAAAATCAGTCTTTTTAGAAAAATCCCAAAAAATAATCCCAAGAATATATTGTCATGATGAATCCAAAAAAAATTAAATATTTTAAAATTCAGATTCTAATATTTAATAATTTAACTTTCAAATAGAAATATAAAATGTGATGAAAAACTGATTTTATAGAAAAATGGATTTTTAAATATTAATTGTTCTTATTATTATTTCTTATCAATTAATAATTAAATTAGTGTTAATATATTATTAATATAAACAATATATTTCATTATAATTTAATCATAATATATTTATTTTATTAAAATAAAAAATGTGTAGCGCATAAAAAGGAAAAAATTTAGTAAAAATAATTTTTAAGCATAAAATGAATTCATTTTTATTAATTTCCTAGTAATAACTATTAGATGGATGTTATTTATTTTAATTATAAATATTATCAATAAATTTCATTAAAATTATCATTTAGTAAAGTGTAATTAAAAATACCCAACATTTTAAAAATATCTTTTTGAAACATATTACTTTTATATTAAATAATCTTCACCAAATACCATTAATTATTTATATTCTAAATTTTTAATTTTGAAAATCCATTGATATTAAAATATTTCATTTAATTTTATAAATTAATCATATAATAATAATATTTGATGTATAAAAATATATTTTTTAATGAAATATCTTAATTGTCTTTTTTGTATCATTATTACATTCTCATAATATATTAATATTTATCTAGAATTGTAATATTTTATTTAAAGTAAAATGTATTATGTTTTTTTTAATCAGTGTTGTGTGTGAAACATGATATTCAAAATAATATTTATTTAAATGGAAAATTAATATTAAAATCCCAGTGTGTTACATTCTCCCCCCTTAAATAAATTGTGTACACGCAATTTTAATTACTACTCACTAATGAAAAAAATAAGGGTATGACTCAAGATATAATTTCAAACTCATTATCATGGGTAATAATATAAAACTCATATTTTCATTTATAATAGAAATATATTGAGAGTATCAAGCATTTATGTCAAATATGACTCCTTATCTAGCTATAAGTCTTGGGGGTTTCTAGTGACATACCTCTCACAGTATCATTTTTATGATCTCAATTCCAATCAAATACTAAAAAAATGGTTATCATGGTAATATCCTATCAACGTAAACCATCATAAGATAAATCTATCCTAATACACCTTCTTTTATGATACCATTTTCTTAGTCAATGATACTTTCAATTCAATCTAGTTCACTTCAAGTTAGGTTCTATTATACTTCTTAACCTATTCCCAAAATTATCATGGACTTTCTTATAGTATTATAAACTAAAAAATCCTTGAAATATTTTCTCTTAAAATTCAACTTACCATTTATCCCTAAAAGTACATATCAAATAATATATATCTTAACTCACGAATATCCATGTTTTAATCAATTTTATCCATAGTCATTTACTATTAGTTTCTCTAAACTAAATATATTTTAATCTCTCAAAATGGTTTATAAAGAGAATGTGAATCACCAAAGCATATCCTTAGGGAGTTTCAAACTAGGTGTGTAGTTAATCCCACTTTTCATGCACTGACTGAATATCGAGTTAATACTCAACCGACCTTTTTCAAGTCAATTTCCCCTAGGTTCATCTATATCAGAGTCTGCATACACTTGATTGTTTCTATAAATGGATGTTATTACTGGGAAGCCCTACACTCAATAAATTACAAAAAATTATGTATATATTACTATATTTAGGCTTATTCATAGGTTTTTATCTAATTTTTTCTAGTACTAATCCCAAAAAATGTGTAAACTAATCCCCAAAAATAAATAAACCCTTCTCTGATTCCAATTGAAGAGACTCACACTCACACTCCCAGATCTGGTGTTAAAAAAACTTTCTTTACAACTAACTTTGATACCAACTGATCTGACCCAAACTAAACATGTATTTACTTTACATTATTTCTCTAAGTTAAATATTACATCTCATAAATAATCACACAATATTAAAAATTTAAGGTTTGGTTTTTTTTTTAGGTATATAAACAACTTATTTTACAATACTTATGAACATTTATTCATAATCGAACCACACTAAACTCCCTTATAGACTTTTCATAAGTTTAATCATCTTCATAACATGTAGAATGGAAAAAATGGATGAGTTCAAACACTAAATAAGGTAAAAACTCATCAATATGACATCAAGTTTTAGATCATAAGCATAAGTGAAAACATGAGCATGGGAAAAATATATTATTAAAAAACATGGAATAATATGGGTTGTCCATGAGGCATAATAGAATTATATATAGTCTCAAATGATAAATCATATACCATGGAATAGGATTTCATAATCACAAAACAACATCCATCACATGGATAAATACAACATCATCAACAAACACAGGGGGACTTACAAGGGAAAACTTAAAAATCAACCAATAATCACATCACAAAGTTCCAATATGGCCTCTATCTTAGCACATATAGCATATATATATATATATATGGAAATACCTTTTTAAAAAATGTTTCAATCCAAACAAAATTAAAAATAAAATCACAATAATCAAAAATCATAATCAAACAACCTAAGGGAAACTCTATTTCACTTTGTAAAACAACACCACCCTTTGAAACAATGGAAACCATTTTAACCCAAAAATGGAAACCCACATTGAAAACCCCATTTGGATTAAAACAAAATGAACAAATTATTTTATTTTAAGAAAAAAATTCTTTTAATTTTATCAAATATATAGAATACATAAAATACCATTTGAAAACCAATTTCCATTGAGCTAAGAAATTCACCCATTTTTTGTCAAAGGAACACCCACCCAAGCATGGAAAGCCTTTGAAAAATCCAAGATAGATATCTATACATTTTCAAATTAATTAAAAAAACTTTTAAAGAATCAATTATTTAAGGAAATCTTAAATAAAATGAAATGAAATAGAAATACTTACCTCATGTGGTGGGATCAGGTCACCTTCAACAAAATCCACCAAAAAGGAACTCCTAGGATGGCTCACAAGATTCAAAAACTAAATTACCCAAAATATAAAAACCCTAACCAAGAAAATCATACAATAATGGCCACTAGGGTTAGAGAAACTTATATAAGAATAGATAAATCAAGGGAGGAATAAGGGAGAATCTCATACCTCTTAATCTGGATTAAAACCACCCAAGAATCACTCCAAATCAACTAGGAGGAGGTTGGAGAAGGAGGGAGAACCATGGAGAGGTGCCATGTATGAGAGTTTTGAATGGTGGTGTCTTAGGGTGGAATCCCTAGGTAAAAAAACATCAAATGAAAAAAAATACCCCAAACTAGGTAGGCTACATGGTTGGCTCACGTGGTTTTCAAAATCATACAAAAACAGTGTGTCTGTTACTACAACAAACCCCAGAGGCTACATGGTTGTCTCACACGGTTTCTCTAACTGTTTATAGACTGTATGGTCACCTCTATCAACCACTGCACAAGGTGTATGGATTCTACTACATGGTTTCCAAATTGTGCGCCTAAACATGCACCCCTAGAAAAAATCCCAAAAACACAAAATTTAAACTCGAAACACCTTAAACCCAAGGGAGAAATCAACCAAAAAATAACTTCCAAGAAAGTAAAACCTAAAAGTGTCACAAAATCTCCACCATGACACTTTTTACACCCATAAATTCATCTAAAATTTATTATAATTGGTAATTCCAATACTACCTTCCCTCAAAAGAGGACTTGGTTATTAACCAACTTCTAAAAACATCAAAAACAAGGACATCAGGAATGAAACACCCAATCCTTAGGATAAATAACATGTAAATATTAGTAATTATTCAATATAAATTCACTATGAATCCTAAGAGGTATAATCCTCTATAAATGATAGAGAAGAGACAACAAAAGTTAATGTTGGGATATCCATTCCTATGATATTATTTGAAATCGGGACTATCAAGATTTCTACCAATGGTCCTAAGAGCCTTTTAAAACCCAAACCAGATTATAGGAAAAAAAATAAACACCATCTTTGAATCATCTGAGGTCACTACATCCAAATCGCAGCACATCCCAACCAAGTAAATCCTAAAGGATCACTCAAAGAGAATAAGAAAACACAATGATACTTAACATAGGTATCCCCACAATTAATAATTTCTCTAAAATGGTGAAACATCATATAGAAACACCCAAAAGGAATATTGATACTTAACCAACAAGATTCCACTAACCACGATGACCATCTCAAAAACACTACAAGAGAGTAAATCACTAATAACATCTAAAAGATCAATAGACCCAATCACCAGGAAAACGACACTCCATGAAACAAAAGGGATAGCCCAACATGGAAATGCCTCAATATGGAATGGAATGGTTATGAACTTTGGTTCATGAAACTATACATAGGGTAACTTGGGGATAAAATCATAGAACACCCACTCAGGGAAATCCTAAGGAAAATATTGACATGGTCGCTCTCACGGTTTAACCAAAAACCAACATCTTATCCCTGTTACCATAGCCTACACCCAAGGTATCCCCATGTCATTTATCAAAAAATCTCAACACATAGTCTACATCATGAATAGAGGTCAACAAGAATCAAGAATTAATGAGGCATGAACATTTAAAAATATATAAAAATAGGGTCAAAATATCTTTCATCTATTATATAAAGAAACTGGGTACACAGGAAATGGGGAAAGTCTCAAGAAAAAGAGAAAAATTAAGAAAGTGGATACTCCCAAAACAACACTAAACATCTAAATCTCCCATTGAAGTGACAAAATATACTACCAACTGGATTAAATATAGGTCTAATACTTCTACTTCTAATGCATGATCATCTCACAGAACCTCTGGATGTGACCAGAATAGCCACATAGATGGTAGGTCTTTGGAGCCGATGGACATGAGTGCTTAAAATGTCCAGACTTCCTATAATAAAAAAACACTAATGGATTCTTATTTATTGAAATGGGAGAGGTAGGTAAAGAATATAGCTTCCTATCCTTATCATTTTTCTGCTTCCCCTTCTCGTTAGTTGGTTCATCTTTAACAGGTCTAGTGGGAATCATAGCATCTCATGTTGTAGGTTTCCCTGATAATATTTTCTCAACAATGGTGGCCATATAGGCCGCTTCCACATAGGTTTCTAGGACTGACTAAAGCAGTGATAAACACATTTCTAGATGAAGGCCCCTATAAAAGAAACACACCTTCATCAAATCATCATTAGCCAACTCTAAAGATAAGTTAACTAAGCCAGTGAAATGTTCAACATATACTTTCACTGATTGATCACCCTGAAGAATACCCAATAAATCCATCACTTTCTAAACTCTCACTTATTCAAGATAAAACCACTGAATGAATGAGTCCTTAAAATATCCCCAAAATAGATCCTCAAATGGTTGTACATGAATAGAAATCTTTCTCCACTCTAAACCCAATCATTCAAACAAAGGAAGGATTCACATGACCCTAGAGGATTGAGGAGTTTGTAGCAAGTTTAAAATTCATTCAATCTTATCTAACCACTCAATCACCTCATGGGATACTTAATCCCCATATAATATTAGAGGATAACTATTCAAAAACACTCATTCATGATCCTTGAGCAGGAATGAACATGGTTACACCACTCTATCATGAGTCTGGGTAGGGTCAGAGATTGGAAGGACAACTCCTAGATCACTAGGACAACTACCCAAGGCATTACCTTATTGACTTATCAATTCTTTCTTAGGGGTTTCATTGTAAAACATTAAAAAAACATTTAATCAAAACACTTTAAATTCAACACAAATAGGATCACCATAGACCAAACAAATCAAAATCACAAAACCACCTCAAAATTACTCACAAGAGAATAAAATCTCAAAGAAACCAAATCAATATTACAGAAACCTACTTTTCAAAATTTTACCCAAAATCCTTGGAAACATTTCATACCACACATCCAAATCATTTTAAAACTAACACAGCCCAAAAATCAATTGTTTTTACTCAAATCACTTGTAATAAAGCATAAAAAATTTCATAAGAAAAAACTAACTCACACAAAATATCATTTCTCCAACAAGAAAAACATTTAAATCATAGAACAATGATTTTGAAACGAGTTTAGAAAAAATTTACAACCCAAGAAGTTCCAGTCAAACACCCAAAAGAAAACACCATCAATCCAATAAGGATCTAAATGCATCAACGTAGAGAAAAGATCAAAATTCCAAAACTTTATCCACTATGTATGGTTTGGCCACATAATTTATCAGAACATGCACCAATCGTGCGAGTTCCATCTTAAGTTACCTAGAAAGATATGAATATCCTATACATGGTTTGAAAAACTGTGTGCCTTCTAAATTCCCTCCAATATAACCCATAAATATGTAATTTCTCAAGAAGTCTCTGGAAATCTCCATATAACTCAAAGTAACAACACTCTGCACTAAAATATCTCATGAAAAGGCCACCATAAATCCAAAAAATTAAAAGAAAACTCATGACCACCCATGGAAATTTGAGATCTGTTGTAAGGAAGATCTGCCCAAGAACTTCCCCGAACCTACCACCCAAGTTATGATGCCCCTATCTTCTTTTTACCACTGACCCCCAAATAACAAGAAGGTGAATCTCAAAATTTTAGGACCTTTAAGGAAACCTAGATGCTCTGATACCATTTTATAAGGAACTATCCTAAGTTTCCATTTGAACCAACGCTCGAACTGGCCTGCTACATACATGAAGAGCATCCCCGATCTCCTTGAGCTGACAACAAGCATCAAGAGTATCAAACACAATTGTTCGGTATAGTTTCTCCCTCAAGAAACCAATTATAAACATACAAACATAGAATAACAATAAGGAGAAAAGGATTCAATCCAAAGGACATATCATATAAACAAAAATTTAATACAAGGTTATAAAACTCCAAAAAAAAAGCTAAAAGAAAAAAGAACAGAAGAACAAAGAGGCCAAAATAGGACTCAAACCAACCGGTTTCATGAAACCAAAGGTCTGATCACCATCTCCATGTGACTTACAAGTCACCACCAAGATCCCAACAACCATCTGATTCCTAAGGAAGATGATATCGAATCAATATTGAAAGCCGAGACCTGAAGAAACTACATAAAAGATAACGACTACATACCCACAAACGTGAGTATGTAGGGTATGATCTGAAGCCAGTAGGATACCACTATGAGTCCAATTTATTTATTTTATAAAATAAAATAAAACTGCTAGTTTGAAAATAATGTATACAAATAGGTTTTCATTTCCTTTTTACATGATATAGAAATAAAAAAACATAAAACATGCACTTACTTAGAGAACAAACTTTATAAATAATTCCATAAATAGGTTTTTCTAAAACCATGCCAATTTAAAATCTAATCATTTATCTTTAAAGCGCCACACTTTTGAAAACAAACCCTCACATGGTTTAAAACATCTCAAAATCATTTCCAACAAAACTAGAAATTTGAAACCACTTACCCCTTTTTACTTTAAAATAATTTACACGCCTAACTTAAAGGTAACCAAGGAAACAAGGAGACCAATAATGGAAACACAAACATAGAAGGTAATAAATAATTCCAATAAATATATGGAAAAAAACCATCCAACGTAAAGACTAAAACACAAGAGGATCAACACATCAAGCAAGCCCATCCAAATAATTACCATATCACACAGAAATAAATAGAGAATGGAATAACATATAACAAATGGCATGACGAAACACCATTGGGACTAATGAGATAGCACAAGACATGAAAAGGTGGACTTACTTACAACAAGTTAATGGTCAAACATCCATCAACTGAATCACTCTTACCTAGTCTCATCGGTGACACCCCACTAGCTAGGTATTATGTAAAACTAGTGGAGACTAGCCAGTGTGTAATCTCAACTAGCCAAGAAACAACCCAAATTTCCTCATGGAATTTCTAAAGGAGGTGGTCCATGAACAAATTTTATCACATGACAACAATCAAGCCCAAAGGCTAATACTAAAAACATGTCCTTCCAACCTCGCTTACTACCCTTGAAAAGAGCCCCAATTAACAAGCACATTAGTAATTGTTGGATCGGAGAGTGATGGCAAGAGGGGGGGGGTGAATTGCCTTTTAAAAATAATTAACAATTTAAAAACAAAGTTAAAAGTGCAGCGGAAATAAAAGAGGCAAGACACAAAACTTGATAACGGAGTTCGGCTTAAACCAAAGCCTACGTCTCCGCTCCCAACTCAACCGTTGAGAGATTTACTACCGCTTGCTTTTTAATGGTTTTAGCAAGAAACCCACTAGACTTTAAGATAGTCTAGAACCTATTACAGCTTGCTTTTAATGGTTGAGCAAGAACCCACTAGCCTTATTACAGGTGAAGGCTAGCTCACCTATGACTCAAGCCTTTTAAAGGGAAGTCTTGACTAACCTCTTCACACATTGAAGGTGGTGTGAAAACCCAAACAAAAGGAAGATGAGAGAAAGAGGGGTTTGTAGGCACAAACCCAAGGGTGAATTGCCTTTTAAAAATAATTAACAATTTAAAAACAAAGTTAAAAGTGCAGCGGAAATAAAAGAGGCAAGACACAAAACTTGATAACGGAGTTCGGCTTAAACCAAAGCCTACGTCTCTGCTCCCAACTCAACCGTTGAGAGATTTACTACCGCTTGCTTTTTAATGGTTTTAGCAAGAAACCCACTAGACTTTAAGGAGGTCTAGAACCTATTACATCTTGCTTTTAATGGTTAAGCAAGAACCCACTAGCCTTCTTACAGGTGAAGGCTAGCTCACCTATGACTCAATCCTTTTAAAGGGAAGGCTTGACTAACCTCTTCACACCTTGAAGGTGGTGTGAAAACCCAAACAAAAGGAAGATGAGAGAAAGAGGGGTTTGTAGGCAAAAACCCAAAATGATGCTCAGAATAATAAACCAAGAAAAACCGTAATGTGGAGAAGTCTTGGGCGCCAATGGATTGATTGGAGTTGATGAAGAGCGCTCCCAAGCTTCTATGGTGATTCTCCTTGGATTTGGAAATGGGTTGGAGCAATTGAGGTTCCTTGAAGGAATCCGCCGGAGGTTTGCCAAATGATGAAAAATGTGTCTGTTGGCTTCCGTTGTCTTGGTTATAGTTCCACACTTGTTCCGGGGCTTCCTAGTCCTTTATTTATAGAGGGGGAACCCTCATATGGCCGTTCGGGGTCTTCGGAGCTGTTGGAAAAGTCTTCGGAGCCGTTGGGAGCAGGCTGGTCAAAGCCCAACGGCTAGTTTGACTGGCTCCACCGGCTGACCGGTGCTTGGCCACCGGTTGGACGGTGCTTTGGAAAATGGAGAGGCCTTCTTCCCAGGCACCACCGGCTGGCCAGTGAGGAGGCCACCGGTTGGCCGGTGGTCTTGACAGAGGGGATGCCTTCTGTCAAGATTCCACCGGCTGGCCGGTGGTCATACACTGGTTGGCCGGTGGACTGAAATCAGTCCACTTTTGCCTTCTGGCTTTCTTGGCCCAATTCCTTGGCAACTTGATATCATGCCTATCATCCAAAAACACTTAAAACAAGATTAGATAAATAAGAGAGTGATTGTGATCATGAAAATTAAACCACGAGGGGTACGAGAGGTACAACAATCTCCCCCTATTTTGATGATCACAATCACCAAAACAAGCAATGTAAAAGACTGAAATGAAAGGCATGCTTTAAAGGATAAATTGAAAAGTAAAGAAAAGCATGAGAGAAAGATTTCTCCCCCAATCAACCAAGAATTTCTCCCCATTTGTGATTATCAAAATAGCACGGGGCATAAAACTTGATTGAGGGAAAGGATTGAAAAACAAGATAGAGATTTTAAACCAATTGAAATTTTTGAAATTTGAATTGAAAGTTTTAAATTGAAAGTTTTGAATTGAAAGTTTTGAATTGAAAGTTTTGAATTGAAAGTTTTGAATTGAAAGTTTTGAATTGAAAGTTTTGAATTGAAAGTTTTGAATTGAAAGTTTTGAAAGAAAAACGCAAAAAGGCTTAAACGATCCTAACTCCCCCTAAATAAAAACAACAAATCACCGGGGAGAGGATTTTAGAACCGAGACAAATTTTGGTCCGGAGAGACTCGCTAAAAGGGATTTTTCAATCCAAACTTGTCTTGTGACGGGTCTTCTACTATGAAATTCATCGTTAAAGGAAATGGTTTTGGGCCTTCCATACCGGGCATTTTTGCAATTGCACTCATAAATTAAGTGCCCGGGTTTTTTACAATAGTTGAAAAATTTATATTGGGAGCTCCCCCTTACAAAAATAGTTGGAGCATGGGAAGAGGAAGCTTGCTTGGAATAGCCAAGCCCTTGGGTGGTTCTAGATACGCATTGGGAACCAAGGAGCTTCGAGAGGTTATGTTCACCTTCGGTGAACTTAGCTAGGGATTTCCTTAAATCCTTGATTGTTGATTCCATAGAATCAACATCGGGAAGGTTTTGGATCTTGAGGGACAACTCCTCCTTTTCTTTGAGAATTTGTTCCTTTTCGGAAGAAAGTTTTTTGAAATTCTTTTTTAAAGCAATAAATTTGGAAGAAAGTTCGTGAAAGCCTTCCTCCAATTGATCTCTAGCATGTTGGAGATCCTCATAAGATAAATGATTGAAAGAATTTGAAGAACTAGAGGATGAGGAGTCGGAAGAGGATACCTCATGAAATGCCATTAGGAATTTTTTACCGTTGTCACTTGAGGAGGAGAAGGAGGAGGATGTGGAACTATCACTCCATGTGGCCTTGAATGCCTTCTTCTTTTCCTTTTGATTGGCCTTTTTCTTGTTGAGTGGAAAATCGGGCTTGTAATGGCCTTTCTTGCCACACCCGTAACATGTTACCTCGGGCTTGGATTTTTCGTTGGGTTGAGCCTTGCGGTATTTCTTCTTCTTGTGCTTCTTCATGAATTTGTGCATTTTGCGGGCAAGATTCTTCATTTCTGAATCGCCGCTTAAAGAGGAAGACGATGAGGAGGAGGAGCTTTATTCTTTTTGAACTTTGAAGGCGATGTTCTTTGGAGTTTTGATGAGGTTTCCTTCCTTTTCAGCTTGCCTCCTCATGGTGATCTCGTAGGTCATGAGGGATCCGATGAGCTCTTCGACCGGAATGTTCTTGATGTCTTTTGCTTCTTGGATTGCCGTGACTTTCGGTGCCCATGTGCTTGGTAAGATCCAAAGGATATTCTTGACCATCGTCTCTGCAGAAACATCATCTCCAAGAGACTTTCTCCCATTACACACATCAGTAAAGCAAGTAAACATTTCCGTAATAGATTCGTGTGGGTGCATGGTGAAACTTTCAAAGTCTTGACGATACATATCTAATCTAGTGTCTTTGACTTTGTTAGTGCCCTCATGGGTCACTTCCAAAAGCTTCCAAATTTCATGAGAAGTGGTGCAAGTAGAAATACGATTAAATTCATTACGGTCTAACCCACAATGAAGAGCATTCATGGCTTTGCCATCAAGCTCAAAATTAGCAATGTCTTCGGGGGTCCATTTAGACTCATATTTGCTAGAGAGAGTGTAGCCTTGCATAACAATTCTATATATAGTATAGCCAATACTTCTAAGAAATGTAATCATGTGAGTTTTCCAATAAGTGTAGTCGGTTCCATCAAATAATGGAGCCCGAGTCATGGAATACCCTTCAGGTGCTTGTGAGGAAGAAGCCATCACTATGGATTTTGAATTTGAAACCGGTTAAGATATTACACAAACTTTCCTCTGATACCAATTGTTGGGTCGGAGAGTGATGGCAAGAGGGGGGGGTGAATTGCCTTTTAAAAAAAATTAACAATTTAAAAACAAAGTTAAAAGTGCAGCGGAAATAAAAGAGGCAAGACACAAAACTTGATAACGGAGTTTGGCTTAAACCAAAGCCTACGTCTCCGCTCCCAACTCAACCGTTGAGAGATTTACTACCGCTTGCTTTTTAATGGTTTTAGAAAGAAATCCACTAGACTTTAAGGTAGTCTAGAACCTATTACATCTTTCTTTTAATGGTTGAGCAAGAACCCACTAGCCTTCTTACAGGTGAAGGCTAGCTCACCTATGACTCAAGCCTTTTAAAGGGAAGGCTTGACTAACCTCTTCACACCTTTAAGGTGGTGTGAAAACCCAAACAAAAGGAAGATGAGAGAAAGAGGGGTTTGTAGGCACAAACCCAAAATGATGCTCAAAATAATAAACCAAGAAAAACCGTAATGTGGAGAAGTCTTGGGCGCCAATGGATTGATTGGAGTTGATGAAGAGCGCTCCCAAGCTTCTATGGTGATGCTCCTTGGATGTGGAAATGGGTTGGAGCAATTGAGGTTCCTTGAAGGAATCCGCCGGAGGTTTGCCAAATGATGAAAAATGTGTCTGTTGGCTTCTGTTGTCTTGGTTATAGTTCCACACTTGTTCCGGGGCTTCCTAGTCCTTTATTTATAGAGGGGGAACCCTCATATGGACGTTCGGGGTCTTCGGAGCCGTTGGAAAAGTCTTCGGAGCCGTTGGGAGAAGGCTGGTCAAAGCCCAACGGCTAGTTTGACTGGCTCCACCGGCTGACCGGTGCTTGGCCACCGGTTGGCTGGTGCTTTGGAAAATGGAGAGGCCTTCTGCCCAGGCACCAACGACTGGCCAGTGAGGAGGCCACCGGTTGGCCGGTGGTCTTGACAGAGGGGATGCCTTCTGTCAATATTCCACCGGCTGGCCGGTGGTCATACACCGGTTGGCCGGTGGACTGAAATCAGTCCACTTTTGCCTTCTGGCTTTCTTGGCCCAATTCCTTGGCAACCTGATATCATGCCTATCATCCAAAAACACTTAAAACAAGATTAGATAAATAAGAGAGTGATTGTGATCATGAAAATTAAACCACGAGGGGTACGAGAGGTACAACAATCTCCCCCTATTTTGATGATCACAATCACCAAAACAAGCAATGTAAAAGACTGAAATGAAAGGAATTCTTTAAAGGATAAATTGAAAAGTAAAGCAAAGAATGAGAGAAAGATTTCTCCCCCAATCAACCAAGAATTTCTCCCCCTTTGTGATTATCAAAATAGCACAGGGCATAAAACTTGATTGAGGGAAAGGATTGAAAAACAAGATAGATATTTTAAACCAATTGAAATTTTTGAAATTTGAATTGAAAGTTTTAAATTGAAAGTTTTGAATTGAAAGTTTTGAATTGAAAGTTTTGAATTGAAAGTTTTGAATTGAAAGTTTTGAATTGAAAGTTTTAAATTGAAAGTTTTGAATTGAAAGTTTTGAAAGAAAAACGCAAAAAGGCTTAAACGATCCTAACTCCCCTAAATAAAAACAACAAATCATCGGGGAGAGGATTTTAGAACCGAGACAAATTTTGGTCCGGAGAGACTCGCTAAAAAGGATTTTTCAATCCAAACTTGTCTTGTGACGGGTCTTCTCCTATGAAATTCATCGTTAAAGGAAATGGTTTTGGGCCTTCCATACCGGGCATTTTTTCAATTGCACTCATAAATTAAGTGCCCGGGTTTTTTACAATAGTTGAAAATTTTATATTGGGAGCTCCCCCTTACAAAAATAGTTGGAGCATGGGAAGAGGAAGCTTGCTTGGAATAGCCAAGCCCTTGGGTGGTTCTAGATACACATTGGGAACCAAGGAGCTTTGAGAGGTTATATTCACCTTCGGTGAACTTAGCTAGGGATTTCCTTAAATCCTTGATTGTTGATTCCATAGAATCAACATCAGGAAGGTTTTGGATCTTGAGGGACAACTCCTCCTTTTCTTTGAGAAGTTGTTCCTTTTCGGAAGAAAGTTTTTTGAAATTATTTTTTAAAGCAATAAATTTGGAAGAAAGTTCGTGAAAGCCTTCCTCCAATTGATCTCTAGCATGTTGGAGATCCTCATAAGATAAATGATTGAAAGAATTTGAAGAACTATAGGATGAGGAGTCGGAAGAGGATACCTCATGAAATTCCATTAGGCATTTTTTACCGTTGTCACTTGAGGAGGAGAAGGAGGAGGATGTGGAGCTATCACTCCATGTGGCCTTGAATGCCTTCTTCTTTTCCTTTTGCTTGGCCTTTTTCTTGTTGAGTGGACAATCGGACTTGTAATGGCCTTTCTTGCCAGACCCGTAACATGTTACCTCGGGCTTGGATTTTTCGTTGGGTTGAGCCTTGCAGTATTTCTTCTTCTTGTGCTTCTTCATGAATTTGTGCATTTTGCGGGCAAGATTCTCCATTTCTGAATCGCCGCTTGAATAGGAAGACGATGAGGAGGAGGAGCTTTCTTCTTTTTGAACTTTGAAGGGGATGTTATTTGGAGTTTTGATGAGTTTGCCTTCCTTTTCAGGTTGCCTCCTCATGGTGATCTCGTAGGTCATGAGGGATCCGATGAGCTCTTCGACCGACATGTTCTTGATGTCTTTTGCTTATTGGATTGCCGTGACTTTCGGTGCCCATGTGCTTGGTAAGATCCAAAGGATATTCTTGACCATCGTCTCTACAGAAACATCATCTCCAAGAGACTTTCTCCCATTACACACATCAGTAAAGCGAGTAAACATTTCCATAATAGATTCGTGTGGGTGCATAGTGAAACTTTCAAAGTCTTGACGATACATATCTAATCTAGTGTCTTTGACTTTGTTAGTGCCCTCATGGGTCACTTCCAAAAGCTTCCAAATTTCATGAGAAGTGGTGCAAGTAGAAATACGATTAAATTCATTACGGTCTAACCCACAATGAAGAGCATTCATGGCTTTGCCATCAAGCTCAAAATTAGCAATGTCTTCGGGGGTCCATTTAGACTCATCTTTGCTAGAGAGAGTGTAGCCTTGCATAACAATTCTATATATAGGATAGCCAATACTTCTAAGAAATGTAATCATGCGAGTTTTCCAATAAGTGTAGTCGGTTCCATCAAAGAATGGAGCCCGAGTCATGGAATACCCTTCGGGTGCTTGTGAGGAAGAAGCCATCACTATGGATTTTGAATTTGAAACCGGTTAAGGTATTACACAAACTTTCCTCTGATACCAATTGTTGGGTCGGAGAGTGATGGCAAGAGGGGGGGTGAATTGCCTTTTAAAAATAATTAACAATTTAAAAACAAAGTTAAAAGTGCAGCGGAAATAAAAGAGGCAAGACACAAAACATGATAACGGAGTTCGGCTTAAACCAAAGCCTACGTCTCCGCTCCCAACTCAACCGTTGAGAGATTTACTACCGCTTGCTTTTTAATGGTTTTAGCAAGAAACCCACTAGACTTTAAGGTAGTCTAGAACCTATTACAGCTTTCTTTTAATGGTTGAGCAAGAACCCACTAGCCTTCTTACAGGTGAAGGCTAGCTCACCTATGACTCAAGCCTTTTAAAGGGAAGGCTTGACTAACCTCTTCACACCTTTAAGGTGGTGTGAAAACCCAAACAAAAGGAAGATGAGAGAAAGAGGGGTTTGTAGGCACAAACCCAAAATGATGCTCAAAATAATAAACCAAGAAAAACCGTAATGTGGAGAAGTCTTGGGCGCCAATGGATTGATTGGAGTTGATGAAGAGCGCTCCCAAGCTTCTATGGTGATGCTCCTTGGATGTGGAAATGAGTTGGAGCAATTGAGGTTCCTTGAAGGAATCCGCCGGAGGTTTGCCAAATGATGAAAAATGTGTCTGTTGGCTTCCGTTGTCTTGGTTATAGCTCCACACTTGTTCCGGGGCTTCCTAGTCCTTTATTTATAGAGGGGGAACCCTCATATGGCCGTTCGGGGTCTTCGGAGCCGTTGGAAAAGTCTTCGGAGCCATTGGGAGCAGGCTGGTCAAAGCCCAACGGCTAGTTTGACTGGCTACACCGGCTGACCGGTGCTTGGCCACCGGTTGGCTGGTGCTTTGGAAAATGGAGAGGCCTTCTGCCCAGGCACCACCGGCTGGCCGGTGAGGAGGCCACCGGTTGGCCGGTGGTCTTGACAGAGGGGATGCCTTCTGTCAAGATTCCACCGGCTGGCCGGTGGTCATACACCGGTTGGCCGGTGGACTGAAATCAGTCCACTTTTGCCTTCTGTCTTTCTTGGCCCAATTCCTTGGCAACCTTATATCATGCCTATCATCCAAAAACACTTAAAACAAGATTAGATAAATAAGAGAGTGATTGTGATCATGAAAATTAAACCACGAGGGGTATGAGAGGTACAACAATCTCCCCCTATTTTGATGATCACAATCACCAAAACAAGCAATGTAAAAGACTGAAATGAAAGGCATGCTTTAAAGGATAAATTTAAAAGTAAAGCAAAGCATGAGAGAAAGATTTCTCCCCCAATCAACCAAGAATTTCTCCCCCTTTTTGATTATCAAAATAGCACGGGGCATAAAACTTGATTGAGGTAAAGGATTGAAAAACAAGATAGAGATTTTAAACCAATTGAAATTTTTGAAATTTGAATTGAAAGTTTTAAATTGAAAGTTTTGAATTGAAAGTTTTGAATTGAAAGTTTTGAATTGAAAGTTTTGAATTGAAAATTTTGAATTGAAAGTTTTGAATTGAAAGTTTTGAATTGAAAGTTTTGAAAGAAAAACACAAAAAGGCTTAAACGATCCTAACTCCCCCTAAATAAAAACAACAAATCACCGGGGAGAGGATTTTAGAACCGAGACAAATTTTGGTCCAGAGAGACTCGCTAAAAGGGATTTTTCAATCCAAACTTGTCTTGTGACGGTTCTTCTCCTATGAAATTCATCGTTAAAGGAAATGGTTTTGGGCCTTCCATACCGGGCATTTTTGCAATTGCACTCATAAATTAAGTGCCCGGGTTTTTTACAATAGTTGAAAAATTTATATTGGGAGCTCCCCCTTACAAAAATAGTTGGAGCATGGGAAGAGGAAGCTTGCTTGGAATAGCCAAGCCCTTGGGTGGTTCTAGATACGCATTGGGAACCAAGCAGCTTCGAGAGGTTATGTTCACCTTCGGTGAACTTAGCTAGGGATTTCCTTAAATCCTTGATTGTTGATTCCATAGAATCAACATCGGGAAGGTTTTGGATCTTGAGGGACAACTCCTCCTTTTCTTTGAGAAGTTGTTCCTTTTTGGAAGAAAGTTTTTTGAAATTCTTTTTTAAAGAAATAAATTTGGAAGAAAGTTCGTGAAAGCCTTCCTCCAATTGATCTCTAGCATGTTGGAGATCCTCATAAGATAAATGATTGAAATAATTTGAAGAACTAGAGGATGAGGAGTCGGAAGAGGATACCTCATGAAATTCCATTAGGCATTTTTTACCGTTGTCACTTGAGGAGGAGAAGGAGGAGGATGTGGAGCTATCACTCCATGTGGCCTTGAATGCCTTCTTCTTTTCCTTTTGCTTGGCCTTTTTCTTGTTGAGTGGACAATCGGGCTTGTAATGGCCTTTCTTGCCACACCCGTAACATGTTACCTCGGGCTTGGATTTTTCGTTGGGTTGAGCCTTGTGGGATTTCTTCTTCTTGTGCTTCTTCATGAATTTGTGCATTTTGCGGGCAAGATTCTCCATTTCTGAATCGCCGCTTGAAGAGGAAGACGATGAGGAGGAGGAGATTTCTTCTTTTTGAACTTTGAAGGCGATGTTCTTTGGAGTTTTGATGAGGTTGCCTTCCTTTTCAGCTTGCCTCCTCATGGTGATCTCGTAGGTCATGAGGGATCTGATGAGCTCTTCGACCGGCATGTTCTTGATGTCTTTTGCTTCTTGGATTGCCGTGACTTTCGGTGCCCATGTGCGTGGTAAGATACAAAGGATATTCTTGACCATCGTCTCTGCAGAAACATCATCTCCAAGAGACTTTCTCCCATTACACACATCAGTAAAGAGAGTAAACATTTCCATAATAGATTCGTGTGGGTGCATGGTGAAACTTTCAAAGTCTTGACGATACATATCTAATCTAGTGTCTTTGACTTTGTTAGTGCCCTCATGGGTCACTTCCAAAAGCTTCCAAATTTCATGAGAAGTGGTGCAAGTAGAAATACTATTAAATTCATTACGGTCTAACCCACAATGAAGAGCATTCATGGCTTTGCCATCAAGCTCAAAATTAGCAATGTCTTCGGGGGTCCATTTAGACTCATCTTTGCTAGAGAGAGTGTAGCCTTGCATAAGAATTCTATATATAGGATATCAAATACTTCTAAGAAATGTAATCATATGAGTTTTCCAATAAGTGTAGTCGGTTTCATCACAGAATGAAGCCCGAGTCATGGAATACCCTTCGGGTGCTTGTGAGGAAGAAGCCATCACTATGGATTTTGAATTTGAAACCGGTTAAGGTATTACACAAACTTTCCTCTGATACCAGTTGTTGGGTCGGAGAGTGATGGCAAGAGGGGGGGGTGAATTGCCTTTTAAAAATAATTAAAAATTTAAAAACAAAGTTAAAAGTGCAGCGGAAATAAAAGAGGCAAGACACAAAACTTGATAACGGAGTTCGGCTTAAACCAAAGCCTACGTCTCCGCTCCCAACTCAACCGTTGAGAGATTTACTACCGCTTTCTTTTTAATGGTTTTAGAAAGAAACCCACTAGACTTTAAGGTAGTCTAGAACCTATTACAGCTTGCTTTTAATGGTTGAGAAAGAACCCACTAGCCTTCTTACAGGTGAAGGCTAGCTCACCTATGACTCAAGACTTTTAAAGGGAAGGCTTGACTAACCTCTTCACACCTTGAAGGTGGTGTGAAAACCCAAACAAAAGGAAGATGAGAGAAAGAGGGGTTTGTATGCACAAACCCAAAATAATTCTCAAAATAATAGACCAAGAAAAACCGTAATGTGGAGAAGTCTTGGGCGCCAATGGATTGATTGGAGTTGATGAAGAGCGCTCCCAAGCTTCTATGGTGATGCTCCTTGGATGTGGAAATGGGTTGGAGCAATTGAGGTTCCTTGAAGGAATCCGCCGGAGGTTTTCCAAATGATGAAAAATGTGTCTGTTGGCTTCCGTTGGGTTGGTTATAGTTCCACACTTGTTCCGGGGCTTCCTAGTCCTTTATTTATAGAGGGGGAACCCTCATATGGCCGTTCGGGGTCTTCGGAGCCGTTGGAAAAGTCTTCGGAGCCGTTGGGAGCAGGCTGGTCAAAGCCCAACGGCTAGTTTGACTGGATCCACCGGCTGACCGGTGCTTGGCCACCAGTTGGTCGGTGCTTTGGAAAATGGAGAGGCCTTCTGCCCAGGCACCACCGGCTGGCCGGTGAGGAGGCCACCGGTTGGCCGGTGGTCTGGACAGAGGGGATGCCTTCTGTCAAGATTCCACCGGCTGGCCGGTGGTCATACACCGGTTGGCCGGTGGACTGAAATCAGTCCACTTTTGCCTTCTGGCTTTCTTGGCCCAATTCCTTGGCAACCCGATATCATGCCTATCATCCAAAAACACTTAAAACAAGATTAGATAAATAAGAGAGTGATTGTGATCATGAAAATTAAACCACGAGGGGTACGAGAGGTACAACAGGAATCACATCGCAACATCCATCACAGGGATAAATACAACATAATCAACAAGCACAAGGGGGATCACAAGGGAAAAAATAACAATCAACCAATCATCACGTCATAAAGTGCCAATTGGGCCTTTATCTTAGCATATATAGTAGATACATTTGGAAATCCCTTTTTAAAATGATTTGGAATACAAATACAATTACAAATAAAATCATAATCATTAACAATCACAATAAAATAACCCAATAGAAACTCCATTTCACTTTATAAAACAACACCACCCTTTGTAACGATGGAAACCCTTTTAACCCAAAAAAAGGAAACCCGCTTTGAAAACCCCATTAGGCTTAAAACACACTAAATAAATGTTTTTTCTTATAGAAAACCATTATTAACATTTTATCAACCATCTAGAATGCATAAAATACCATTTGAAAACCAAGTTCCATTGAGTTAAGCAATTTACCCATTTTTTTCAAAGGAAGAACTCATCCAAGCATGGAAATCCTTGGAAAAATACACACTAGCACTACAAAAAAACTATAATTTAGCGATGTTTTTTTAGTGATTTTTTTTAAATGTTGCTAATTTTTAAATTAGATGTGTTTCCTGCAAATATTGCTAAATTAACGATGTTTCGTGAAAAACATTGTTATTTTTGTGAAGTTTTGTGAAAAATGTCGCTAATTTTGGGAAGTTTCCTGAAAATGTCACTAAATTAGAGATGTTTCGTGACAAACGTTGCTAAATTAGTGACATTTCATAAAACAATATTTCTAAATTAGCGACGTTTCATGAAAAACATCGCTAAATTAGCGACATTATGTGTGTGTGTGTGTGTGTTTATTTATTTATTTATTTATTTATTTATTTATTTATTTATTTATTTATTTATTTATTTATATTAATATATATATAAACACTGAAACATATATATAAACATATATATATTTATATTTATATAAACACACACACACACATATATATATAATATATATATATGTACATATATTTATATATGAACACATATATGTTTTTAAGAAAATGTGGTTGTTTTAGTGACATTTTTACTAGTTTTTTAAAACATGGATAATTATTCATATATATATATTTATAATTATAATTATATATATGTATACATACACATATATATTTACACACACGCGCGCGCACACACACACACATATATATATATAAACATATATACATATATACATATATATATTAATATAAACATATAATATATGTGTGTGTGTGTGAACATATAAATATATATAATATAAATAAACACAAATATATATATAATATAAACATATATATATATAATATAAATATATAAATAAACATTAAATATAAACATATATATACTATATACTATATATAAACAAAAAATATAAATAGATATATATAATATAAAACATAAACATTTATATATATATATATATAATATAAACACGTATATATAATATAATATAAACATATATGAAAATATAATATAATATAAACATATATATATATAAACATAAAATATAAACGTATATATATATTAACATATGTATATTAATATAATATATATTTATATAATATTAAATTTTAAATACTAAAATGTATTTATATATATAACATAATACAATTAAATATTTTAAATTTAGTTATGTTTTTAAGAAAACGTGACTATTTTAGTGACATTTGTATTACCATTTTAAAAATTGGATAATTATACACACACACACACACACACATATATATTTATACACGCACACATATATATAGACATGTAATATATATAAAATATAAACATATATGTATATAATATAAATATATATATAATAAAAACATATATAAATATATATATATATATATATATATTAATGTAAATATATATATTAATTTTTTTAATACTAAGATCTATATATGTGTGTATATATATAATAAAGTATAATTATTTATCAATAAGTCAAAATGGGTGAGTTGTCCATAACTTTACTTCAAGGGTAGTAGGTCAGTTGTTTGATTCCCAATGGATTCCCTTTTTCTAGGGTGGGTTGGGTTATTAGCATACTGGGGGTGGGAGCGAGGGCGAAGAGCAGGGCGAGCACAGGATATGGCAGTGGGGTAAGGGTGAGAGAGGTACTCGAGAGAGGTGATTAGGGGCATAGGGGATGGGTAGCAGGGCGAGCACAGAATGGGTGATAGTAGTGGGGGGAGAGGGGATTGGCTTTATATGTGTTTTTATTAATTATAAAAAAATACACATTTCAAAATAATATATATATACACACATTTTCATAGAATTTCAAAAAAATTGTCGACATTTTCTAGAAACATCGGTAAGTGAGGTGTCAGTTACCAATGTTTCCAAAAAACACCTGTAAGTGAGGGGTTGTTAAATATAAATGTTTTAAAATGTCACTATTTAACAACCCCTCTCTAATTTAGCGACGTTTATTTACCAATTTTTCTAAAAAATGTCGGCAAATGATATGTCGCTAATTAGCGACATTTTAAAACATCGCTAATTTAGGGATGTTTATTTACCGACGTTTCTAAAAAACGTCTGTAAATAAGGTGTCTCTAATTAGAGATGTTTTTAAAAATCTCTAATTTAACGAAATTTATAAGCATTTATAATTGGAGGTGTTTTAAAACATTTCTAAATTCGCGATGTTTATAAATGTCGCTAAATTAGCGACACCACATTTAATGATGTTTTTGAGAAACGTCAGTAAATGAATTAGTGACGCTTTAAAACTTCTCTAATTAGAATTTTTTTTATAGTGTAGATATCATATACATATTCACTTTAATTCAAAATACTTTTAGAGAATCAAACATTCAATCAATTCTTAAATAAAAGGCAATAAAATGGAAACACCTGCCTCATGTGGTGGGATAATGTCGCCTTCGATGAAATCCACCAAAAAGGAACTCCTAGGATGGATCAAAACCTTCACAAATTGAAATCCCTAATTTCAAAAATCCTAACTAAGAAAATTGGTCATGCTTGGTCACTAGGTTTAGAGGAACTTGGACAATAAGAGAGAAATCATGAGAGGAATAGAGGAGAAGCTCATACCTCTTTTCTGGATAAAGAATCACTCCAAATCACCTTGGAGGGTCTTAGAGAAGGAAGGATAATCCATGGAGAGACACAACATATGAGAGGGTTGAATAGGGTTTTTTTTTGTGTAATTCCAAAATAAAAAGATGGTGAAATGAAAAAACAATACCCCAAACTGGGAAATCCACATGGTTGTCTCGCTTGGTTTTCCAAAATGTGCATTGACCATGTGCTTGTCACTGCCTCAAACCCTAGAGGCCACAAGGTTGTATTACACAATTTCTATAATGGTACATAGACCGTACACTCCCCTCTATCCACCAATGCACAAGGCACACAGTTTTACTTCATGGTTTCCAAACCATGCATCTAACCATGAACCCCTAGAACCCCCCCCCCCCCCTAAACCCAAAATTTCAACCTGAAACACCCCAATCCCAAGGAGTAAATCAACCAAAAAATCACTTCCAAGAAAGTTACACCTCATGTTGGATCTAATAGATTTGGGGCATTGAATTGTATGTTAGACTTTACCCTTGAGTTGATTCTAAGGGAATGGAAATTGTTGTTTGGTAAAATACTGATTTATATTTGAAATGGATTTTGGTGAAAATACTAGAATATGATGGAATGACCTTGTTAAAGAGTAAAAATGATGGACTATGGTTATGAAATGGATGTTGATTGTTTCTAAGTGAATTATTGGATTGTGTTTTGAAAGGAATTTATAAATTATGCTATTGGTTAAATAAAGCATCAGTAAGCAACCTATAAGGAGTTTTCCATTATAGCTTGTGAATGAAACCCTAATTAATAAAGCCTTTAGAAAATGATAAGCATTTCACAAAATGAAAATTAAGATGGAATAATGAAATGGAATGTAATAATGAGGTTTCTTGATAATAAATGCATGCTTGGAAATTGAGTTTTGGTATTTGAGTTATTTTTGTGAAAGTGATTATTATGGGTGGAATGCCTTAGGTGTCATCCCTTGGATTTAGTTTTGGACATGAAATGAGTGTAATGTATTGAGTGAGCCTATATTTTGTTAGTTGGCTCACTTGAATGTCATGGAAGGATTCCTCATTGGATTTAAGGATGTCTAAAGATAAGGAACGCCATGATATAACTTAGATTCTTCACCAATTCATCATTGTGAATGCCTTAGGGAAGCTCCCCCTTGAATTCAGGTGATGTCTTATGTAATTAATTCCATAGATTAATGTCATGTATTACCTTTAAGTGCCCTTATAAATGTTGTAGTATGAGCTTGCTGCTTTCTTCTTGATTATATGAGACAAGATTCCATGGTTGTGGACCTATATTCTGGTCAATCTTGATACCCTAAATACCTTGGACACATGGTCCCTTGGATTCAATTTAAATAATTCCAAGGTTGGGTTCCTTGGCTTTTCCTAGATGGAACTAAGAAGAATATCATGGGTAAATTCCATAGATTCTGGGTGGCTTGGGTAGATGTGAATGCCCAATAGATCCCCTATAGATTTTTATATGATTTATTGATTGTGTTTTCCTTAGCGGTATACCTTGGAACTAGATGTTATATATTATATACCATGGATAGAGATACATCGGTGATGATCGATGTGCGTAGGTCTGACCTCAAGTTTCACCATAAATCCCAGGATTGAAGGTTGTGTTTTTATTTATTGGTTTTTTATTTATTTATGTGGTGATTTTTTATTTTCGGAACTACTGCATACACTTATTATATGTTCTGATTATTTTAGGTATGTCGTTTTTGGTGGCCTTCTAAGTTGTACTCACACCCTTATCGGGCCATCATGGCACTTGGGTACCCAAGAAGAAGACTTTATATTGTAGGTTATAGGTTTAGGGAAATAGGTCATTACTTGATATTTTCATGGAATGATAGGAGTGGAGTATGGATGTCAAGACCGAATAGGACTCGGCATCAATTTGGGCATGAGTTTAGTTCTGTTTTATTTTATTCTATTTTATCTTTATTTATGATCTTCCATGAGGGATATTGGTATTTAATGGAATATCCATTATTTTTATATCATGTGATGTTGTACTTATTTATTGGCACTTTCTATGTCTAATATTTGATGTTTATCTGGACTGATTTATATAATTTTTATTATTCTATTGTTTTTGTGACTCTAAACATAGATTATAGTCTCACCACGGTATCCTTGAGACCCTCACTTATTTTCAGAAGCCTCTAGTGTATGGGATAAATGACTTATTAAAAATAACATGGAATAATAAGAGTTGTCCACATGGGATAATAGAATGAGTTGTAGTCACAAATGATCAAACATATACCATAGAATAATAGTATTGAAATATGAGATAATAAGCATGATCTATGGTATCACAACACAATCATATAACATAGAAATGTTACATAAGTGAAATAATAGGAAATCATAACCTAGTGGAGCAAGCATTGCTACTTGATTTCCATAACATGGATGGATTGGGTTAATAACCTGTGTTCCCTCTTGGTATTGGGTGAAAAATATGTGTACCCTCTTAGGATTGGGATAAAAATATGTTTACCCTTTTGGGTTTGGGCTATTACTCATGTACCCTTTTGAGATCATGAGATATAAAACTACAACTGATTCATTGGAGGGTGATATAGGATCCCACTCATCAAATAATAATCATTCATAAATATATGTTCCAAGATAACATGTAAAATATCTATATTTCAAACATCTATTATTAAACCATGGAAAAGAGATGATTTCCATAAAAAATTCTAGAGAAATAATGTGGATAGTGATATAAAAAAATATCCTCAGTGTAATATAAAGAGCATTAAGTATGTTGATAGAGATGAAAAAAAATTAATTTCATTAGATAAATCACTTTGAAAAATAAGAGGAAATACCCCCCCTATTTTTAAAATAAATAAGAATTAAGTTAATTTGGAAAAACACTTTTAAAACATGGAAAGGAATGATCATTTAGAAGAATTGATGTATCAGTGAAAGAATGTGTTCACATGAAAATAAGTTAAAAAGAGATTTCATAAAAGATTTTTAATATTATCATAAAAAGATAAAGTTATGTGTCGCTTTCAAAATTTATTTTCAAGGGGTTGACATAAAAAGATTTTTCAAACATTATTTAGAAATAAATATCAATAATGGAACCTTGGAAAATATATAAAGGTCTTTTGAAGTAAATGTGGAGCAGAAGATAAAACATTAGATCGATAAAGTAAAAAAAATAATCATTTTAAAAATACCTTTATTGAAACTCGCATTGTAAAGGAGTGATAAATATTTCATTTGAAAAGAGGTAAAGATAAATTTTAAGATCAAAAAAAATAATATATGTTTGAAGGTAAAAATAATAAAGGAGAACATTAATGGGAAGAGAGAATATATACAAGAAAGATAAATAGCTTATTTAAGGGATGAAAATTATTCTTAACATTATCAAATTTTATGAAGAATGAAATCCATCAAAGAAGAAGATATTTTTTATGTTAAAATTCAATTCCTAAGAAAATATAGAGGAAAGTGTTCGGTCAGAATATACAAATATACACAAGAGGGTGGTGAATTGTTTCTTTTCAAAATCTTTCACAATTTTTCCTTTTGATGTCAACTATAAATTATGAGGATAAGCAGTGTTTATCTTCTGTATGAAAGTTTGAGTAGCGGATAAAACAGAAATACAGAACATAACTATTTATAGTGGTTTGGGGCATAACAATCCCCGATTCCACTCCACCAATTACTCTCTACGAGTTTGGGGAATTTCACTATTTATATCCACATATCATAAGACCAATCCACAACTGAGTGCAGGCAATTGACACATTTACAAATAAAGATTAAAAATAGAGTCTTCTAGTTCTTTAACAGAGAACTAAAAATCCACAGCTTAGATCGAGAATTTGATACTCCACCACAACTAAGTACGAGAAATTGAAACTCTCAATAAAAAGATATTGATTAAAAAGGTTCTGGTTGAATTTCAAAGTTGAAACAAAAACTAACAGTAGATGGATATTCTTCTTCAGAAAAATAGTTTCTTCAAGAAATATTAGTTCTAAAGCGATCCGATTGCAATAGATCTTTAAATAAAAGTAGCAATGATTAGTAACAGCAAACTTAAAACAAATACGAGATTCAAAACATGTATATCTCCAAAGTGTAGCTTCTTCTATAGAAAACAGATTCTGATCATTTGTTGTAGTAGATCTATAAAATATCTTCACAAGAATGAAGTTTCAATCAAGAATATGTGTCTCAATATGTGGCTCAATATATCATGGCCTCTTTGAATTATACACACATTTATATTCTAAAAAATAAAGCGATAGAATAAATAAAGAAAAGAGCCTACTTTGCAATTTTAGATCCATGAAAATTGTCTGATAAATCCTGACAATTCAAATTCATAAGATAGATTAGAGTAGTCGTAACTTCCCTTAAAAATAGGATAAAATTTATTTATTTAATATTATTCTTTAAATCAATCATAAAAAGCTTTGAATCATTCTAAAATGAGATTTAAATTGGCATGATGTTCTTCAAAGACCGTTGCAGGAAACTCCGATAAAATCATAAATTTAAATCTCTGATGTTGAAAAGTCAAACATAGGGTTCCTTCACAAAACAAGAAAAATACCAAACATAGGGTTCAACTATATAGAATTCATTCTCTGAATGTAGAGTTGACAACATAAGTTTGATCACAAAAGTAAGTTTGATGATTCATGCATTTTTCTTCTCAAACGTAGGGTTCCATACTTACGTAGGGTTCTTTAACCATACTTTTTCTCTTTGTAAAACTTAAGGTTTCATCCAAACGTAAGTTTCTTTATCCATACGTTTATTTCAACATAGGTTTGATTAACCATATGTGCTAAACTTTCAACATAAGGTTTAATACAAATATAGGGTATGTTCCTTACATTACGTTATTCAACGTAGGGTATGAACAATGTTTCTATAATACGCTTAAGAGCATTCCAAACACGTTGAAAAATATTCCACGCAAATAATAATCTTGAATATAATTCCAAAATAAGGATTATAAAGAATATAAATTTACTGAAATACACTTAAAATAATATCATTAGTAAAACAAAAAAGTGTATTTTTGAGAATTAAAATCAACAAGATTTATAGAGTATTGTTGAGACAATACATTCCCAACAATCTCCCCCTTTTTTATGATCACAAAACCCATAAAATTAATAATAGAATTTAGAATTTTTCAAACAATTAAAAGAAAAAAATTCAAAATTTGATTTGATAGAACTATTTTGATAAAAAGAAATGTTGTGTTTATCCAAATTTATCCCCCTTTTGTGAGATTAAAAAGAAAGTATAGAAAAAGATTAAAATACATTTAATTTTACACAGATCAGTAAGTGAATGTTATAATAATCTGTTTAAACAAATAAGACTAGATTTTTGGCTAGAGACATAAACATAAAAGAAAAT
Organism: Viscum album; assembly: GCA_963277665.1. Classification (NCBI taxonomy): domain Eukaryota; kingdom Viridiplantae; phylum Streptophyta; class Magnoliopsida; order Santalales; family Viscaceae; genus Viscum; species Viscum album. Next base: position 75,221,992 of record OY728140.1, read on the forward strand.
GAAATAAAGTAATGAAAACAATAATAAAGAAATTTTATTGATCAAAAATTGTATAAATACAATAGTCAGTGTGACTAGGAAACAATTTTAGTCAATTGAGATGGTTATGGTACAAAAGGTTGGGTGGGATTTGGCTCGGTTATGGTTCTGTAGGATTCTGAGAAGCTTTAAACATGAATTTTTACTCTGCCATATGTAATCACAACTTTCTCATAAGACTGTCCCCCAACTGCATAATCAAAACTCTAGAATCTTGAATAATATGAAAATTCTCAACAATATTGACTTTCAAAAAGTCATGAAAACTCTCTTCTTGCTGCATAAAATGGTCCATTTTTGTGAATTTGTTCAGAATAAATCTGATACCTAGTTCATTATAAGCTAGTTGGTCGACAAGAAATTTCTAATTTTCCAACAAAACTGACAGAGGATCACTATTGCACTAGAGATGTTAAAGACAATCATTCATGTCATCCATAAAAATTATGATTGCCTGAAATCGTTAAATTATATCTGGAGAGGTAGTAAGAGAAAAGGTAAATGTACTGGTCTGACCGACACTACTCTTGATTGACTCAAACTGACTCCTGAAATACCACTTGAGATCAGCAAAGTTTGACTTAGAAATAACTTCAGACTTAATCTTTCCAACTTTATTCAACATATCTCTCTTGAAAGCATCAAATTCCTTCTTGGAAACAAAATTTTCTTTAAGATCCTGTAAATTTTTCCTTACTTTGAGCTCTTTCTAAATATTGATATTTTATTCCTAAGACTTATTGAACTTAATCGCAAGATCTTCAACCCAATTAGTCAGGGAATCAGATATCCCTTCATCTGGATGTTATGACTGACCAACTACCACAATTGTTAAAGATATTGAAGGAGAATTTTCCACAGACTCCTCCACTGGTTTTTCAATTGATTTTTAACTTAAACAAGAGATATTATCAAGAACTTATATTTTTTATTTAGTTGTATATTGATGTCTTTAATCCACATGATCAAAAACAGAGAAAACTAGATTCTCAACAATTTCAATACCTGTGTTTTTTGATCTGATCATCTATTTCTCTTCCTGAATAGTTGGATCTTCCTCCTGGATAACTAGTAAATTAACATTCTGCAGAACTCGAATATGGATTTCAACCTGTTTATCTTCCTCAAGAAAAGGATCTTCTAAATGAAATGACCTAGTAGCCTCACCTGAACCCAACACTGGTTCTTCAGCAGGTGGATCTACTCTTTTCCTTGGTTTACAACCAAATCTTCTAGCACAACTTCTTCTTCCTCTGCTTCTTATTATTCAACAAATATCACTCTTCTTTGGGTTGGTTTGAAAATTCCTTCACCTCAAGTTTCACCAATTCCTTCATTTCCAACAGCACTTTTCTCCCCCTGAGCAAATGATCCTAAACTTTGTTGGTCATCTATACCAACTGGCATGAGTTCTCCTTTTATTATACTCCAATAAAAACTTAGCTTCCTCAAAGTTCCTGCATTGAGTACATTGTTGTGATGACATTTGATTTGAGAATCTATTAAACGAATCATACCTTTATTAAATAGAATTTGAGAGATTATCCTTCCATAAGGATAAAAGGTCATCCTTGCATCTGGATGACAGCAGTAGTAAAGATATCTAAACATATACCTTGAAAAATTAAGCTTTATTTCACTCAAAAATAGAAACATAATGTACATGTCTGGATATATAATCTTCTCTATTTCATCCATCCTTGGAGAAACACTGGTTTGAATAAAATTAACCAAAATTTTCTGATCTTCCTCGAGATCATTGAAAAACATCTTCCTAATCTTTGTTGAACCAAAACGAAAAGACATAATGTCTTCAAACTTGTGATCCTTATTCCTGATAGACCCATATATCAAAATAAAATAATCCCTCATGAGGACAGATCAAAATTTGGGAAATTTTAGTAGAAGAAATAAAAAAATCCTTATCTTTTATTCTCATAACAACAGTGTCTTCAGAATCACCGAAACTAAACTATACACTATTATAGAAAAATTTTAGTTCTACCTCATAAAGAAAATCTGATTTTGATTCATTGAACACAGATTCCATACCTTTAAATGCTAATTCCTATTTCAAAAGAATATTTTTCTATTAGATCCATTAAAAATCAACTGATTTTCCTTAAAGAATCTTTCTTATAGAAACTCGTTGATGCTTCAGATCACTTGCTCCACCTTCTTCAGTTCGCTTTATTTTCATCATTTCTAAGAAATGAAAGCTCTGAGGTTCTCGGGTTCTAGGGTTTTGAAAGAAAACAGAGGTAAACAAAGGTAGACAAAGAGTTTTTTATTCTAAAAGGGTTTGAGAAATGAAAAGTTTAGGTATTTGAAAGGTTTTTGACAGTACCTTGATTCTCGTGTCATTACGTAAGATAATTATGAAAAATTTTTAAAACACACGACGTGAATAAATTTAAGATAAAATAAATTAACTAAATATATAGCATAAAAAATATTAAAACAAATCATATTTAAAGTAATCAGTAAATAATTTCAACATAAATAAATTGGAATAAATAAATAAATAAATAGAATAAAATAACATAAAACTTTAAAAAGATTAAAAGATTAAAATTTATTTAAAAATTAAATAAACCTAAATTCCCCTTAATAAAATAAAAACTTACAGTGGGAAGTGGTTTAGTGAAAATGATGGCTAGTTGATATTCATTATTTACAAATTATAAAGATATATCTACTTTAAGAACATGATCTCTTAGAAAATGATTCCTAATATCAATATGCTTAATTCTTGAATGAAAAATAGTATTTTTTTGAAATATTTATAGAACTTGTATTATCACATAAAATGGGCATACTATTAAAATTTAATCCAAAGTCCATTAGTCTATTTTTCATCCACAATACTTGTGCACAACAACTTACTACAGATACATATCTACCTCAGCTATTGATAGGGAAATTGAGTGTTGTTTCTTACTTGACCATGATACTAAAGATTTTCCTAAAAAATGACAGGTTCCTGAGGTACTTTTTCTATCTAATCTACAACCTCAAAAATTAGTATTTGAATATGATATTAAATTAAAATCAGAATTTTTTGGATAAAGAACATATTGAAAAAAAGTTCACTTTAAATATCTAAAAATCCTTTTGACAACAATAAGATGAGATTCTTTATTATTTGTTTGAAATCTAGCACATAAACATACAAAAAACATAATATCAGGTCTGATAACAGTAAGATATAATAAACTACTAGTCATACCTCTATATAATTTTTTGTCCACTGGTTTTTCAGCTTCATCCAAATCAAGTTTTATATTAGTACACATGGGAGTTTTATATGTATTTTTGTTCTCAAGACCAAACATTTTTAATAAATCAGTAATATATTTACTTTGGTTTAAAACATTTCCATAATATTTTTGATAAATTTGAATTCCTAAAAAGAAGTTCAATTCTCCCATCATACTCATTTCAAATTATTTTTGCATAAGTTCTGAAAAATCATTACAAAGTTTTTCATTAGATGAACCAAAAATAACATCATCAACATATATTTGAACTAATAATGTATTAGAACAAATGGTTTTCTTAAAAAGAGTTAGATCTGAAAATCCAACAGTAAATCCATTTTTTAAAATAAAAGAAAATAATATTTCATACCAAGCTTTAGGGGATTGATTAAGTCCATAGAGAGATTTAGTAATTTTAAAAATAGAATCTGGTTTTTGAGAATTTTCAAAACCAGGAGGTTGTTCAACATAAACTTCCTCCATTAAATAGCCATTAAAAAGGAAGATTTAACATCCATCTGATATAATTTAAAGTTTATATGAGATGCATAAGCTAAAAGGATTATAATTACTTCTAATCTAGCTATAGGGGAAAAGGTTTCATCATAATCTATACCTTCTTCCAGATTATATCCTTTAGCTACTAATATAGATTTTTTCTAGTTATAATCTCTTGATCATCTTGTTTATTTATAAAGACTCTCTTAGTTCCTATAACTGGATAATTTGATGGTCTTTCAACTAATTCCCAAACTTCATTCCTTTTTGAATTGGTTTAGCTCATCTTTCATTGATAACATCCAACTCTCATATTCTAAGGCTTCTTCAAAAGATTTAGGTTCTAGTTGAGATAGAAAGGCAGAGAATTCAACTAGGTTTTCTATATTTCTTCTAATTCGTATTCCTATGTCTAGGTGTCCTATAACGGTTTCTAAAGGATGATTCATTAGGGTTCTAGAATGTCTAGGTAAAATAATTTTATTATCATCGGTATCATGTTCTTATGAATTGGACTGAATTTTATTTATGTTATTTTCAAAATCATTTTTTAGGTTTTCAAGTCTCATGTTGTCAAAAGAGTCAGTAATTTTATTAGTTTTATTTTTCTCTTTAATAAAAGGGTTAGTTTCATCAAACTTCACATGAAATAATTCTTCAATAATCCTTGACTTTTTACTAAACACTATATAGGCTTTAGAAGAAGCATAATATCCTAAAAATATACCTTTAGCAGTTTTTTGGATCGAACTTACCAAGACTATCCTTGGTGTTCAGGATATACACCTTGCATCCAAAAACTTTAAAGTACTTTAGTTTAGGATTTCTGTTATTCCAAAGTTCATAAGGTGTATTTTTGAAAATAGACCTAAGTAAAAATCTATTCATGATATAGCAGGTTGTGCTTACAGCTTCTACCCATAAGTAGGTTGGAAGACTATATTCATTCAGTATATTTCTAGCCATTTCTTGAATAATCTTGTTTCTTTTTTCAACAATTCCATTTTGTTGAGTTGTTTTTGGTGCAGAGAAGGTGTGTTTAATACCCATATTTGAACAAAGGAATTAAATTCTTGATTTTTAAATTCTCACCATGATCACTTCTCAATGAAATTATCTTAAAACCTTTTTCATTTTGAACAATTTTACAAAAACTTTCAAAAATAGTAAGATCTTCACTTTTGAGTTTTAGAAAATGGATCCAAGTAAATCTAGAATAATCATTAACTAAAACATATGCATATAATTATTCATCCAAACTTGATACTCTTGATGGTCCAAATAGATCAATATGGATAAGTTCTAGATGTTTTTATGTAGAAATTTGTTAATAGATTTGAAGGAAGATTTTTATTGCTTTCCAATTTGGCATGCATCACAAAATCTATCACCATTAAATTTAAGACTAGGTAAATCAGAAACTAACTATTTCGTAGATAATTTATGTAAAGCATAAATATTACTATGACCAAGTCTCCTATGCCAAATCCAAGACTCATTTATCTTAGTAGTTAAATAATTCAGTTTCTGTTTACATAATGAATTTAAATACAAAGTATAAACATTATCAGTTCTAAGTGCTCTAAACTTAAGCAATTTATCTTTAAATACAGAGCATGAATTATTAGAAAAATCAATATAACAACCATTATCACAGAGTTGATATATATTATCAGGTTGTGCTTCATCCCTTGTACATATAGTACTTTGGGCTTGGGTTCAGTAGTGTTAGCTAGAAGAGATCTAGAAATACAGATATGCTTTGTTTTTTCATAACTTATATCATTTTTTTTGATAAACTTTTTGAAATAAAATATCTTTTAATTCCACTTATTTGAGGATTTCTCAAATAGAAATTTTTTGTTAAATGACCTTTTGTTCCACAAAAATGACAAATAATCGTTTTTGAGTTGGGAACAAAATAATTATTTTACAGTTTAGATTTTTCACCTTTATTTCTTATACCAAATCTTTCCTTTTTAATAAAATTTTTATCTAGAATTTCATTCATAATATTTTCTTCTTTTTAAAATAAGAGAGCAACACTTTTATAAGTTTTTACTTCATCTTGTAATGCTTCAATCTTATTTTCATGATCAGCACATTTTTTGGTGGATGAGTTAAATTTTTCAATTAACTCCAGGTGTTGTTTAAGTAAGATATTCATTTCTCCTAAAACAGCATTGTGAATATTATTTAAAGATTTTTGTTTCTTTAATAAGGAGTCATATTTTTCTTCTAGAATTGTGCAGTAGGTAATTAATTTATTATTTGAATAATTTTAATTAGAATCATAATTAGATGAATAATAGGTTTGTACCTTATCTTCTTCTTCCCTGAAGCACATATTTGCTTTCAAATTTGATTCTTCCTTTTCTGAATCAGATTTTGATGAGCTGATGGAGTCTTTAGAAACACTCCAAGTATCCTTCATTTATCTTTTCCCTTTTTTTTCATAATCATCATTTTTCTAATATGTCTTTTATGTCTTTCTCTTTTCACCTTTTAGTTGAGGACAGTCAGGTCTTATATGACCTAATTTCTTGCATTTATAGCATCTGACTTCCCTTGAGTCTTTCTCATCCCTTTTTAAGGGTTTTCTGAATCATCTTTTCTTCCTATAAAACTTTTTAAACTTTTTAGCTAATTGAGTGAGTTCCAGTTCAGAATCAGATGTATCTAAATTCTTTTCTTCTCTGAATTCTTTCTTTATTCTTTTTCTTTGCTTTTGAGATGTTGCCTTTAGAGAAGTATTATACTTTTTCACTAAGACTTTATGATCTTCAGCTTCATCTTTCATTTAAGCTTCATATATCATCAGTGTCCCAATTAATTCTCTCATTGTTAGATTTTTTACAGGTGATGATTGTCGAATTACAACTGATATACCATTCAATTTAGTAGGTAGTACTCTCACTACTTTAAAAGCTTGATCTACTTGTTTGATAGGATCATCTAAGGCCACAATATTATTCATAATCTCTGTAATACTTCTATTCATCTGGGTGATACTCTCTCCATCAAACATTCTAAAAGTATCAAATTTTAGATTTTTTGTTTCATACCTCATTTGTATTACATTTTATGTTTCTTCAGAGGAAAATGCAATGGTTTTCCACATTTCATAAGTAGTAGGACATTGTGAGACACGGTTGAATTCATCTGGTCCAAGACCATAGATAATAGCATTCATAGATTTAGAATTTGTGTCATACTCAGCCTCTATGGCAGCAGTCCAAGTTATAGAATTTTCAGGAATTATATAAGGAGTAATGATCTTTAAGTAGACTTTAAATCCCAAGTTCTTCAAATGGATAATCATTCGTGATTTCCAACATCCATAATTTTCACCATTGAAGTAAATAGAATGAACCATTGACATTCCTTCTCTTTGATTAGTCATTTTCATATTTTTATAGACCATATACTTTTAGCTTGTTATATCTTTTTTCAAAAGGTCTCCTTTGATACCAGTTGTTAGGTCGGAATATACAAATATACACAAGAGCAGGGTGAATTGTGTATTTTCAAAATCTTTCACAATTTTGCCTTTTGATGTCAACTATAGATTATGCATATAAGTATTTTTTACCTTCTGTATGAGAGTATGAGCAGCAGATAAAACAAAAATACAGAACATGACTATTTATAGTGGTTTGGGGCATAAAGGTCCCCTAGTCCACTCCACCAATTACTCTCTCTATGATTTTGGTTAATTTCACTAGTCATGTTCTCATATCATAAGACTAATCCACAACTTAGTGCAGGCAGTTGACACCTTTACAAATAATGCTTAAAAATAGATCCTTCTGGTTCTTTAACAGAAAACCAAAAATCCACAGCTTAGATCGAGAAGTTGATACTCCACCAAAACTGAGTACGAGTAGTTGAAACTCTCAATAAAAAGATATTGATTAAAAAGGTTCTTTTTGAACTTTACAGTTGAAACAACAACTGACAGTAGATAGATCTTCTTCTTAATAAAAATAGTTTCTTCAAGAAAGAGTAGTTTTGAAGTAATCTGGTTGCAATAGATCTTAAAATAAAAGCATCAATGATTAGTAGCAGTAGACTTACCGAAAATACGAGATGCAAAACATATATATCTCCAAAGTGTAGCTTCTTCTATAGAAAATAGAGTCTGATTGTTTGTTGCAGTATATCTGTAAAAGATATTTACAAGAATGCAATTTCAATCATGAATATGTGTCGCAATATGTGGATCAATAAATCACAGCCTCTATGAATCATACACACACTAATATTCTAACAAATACAGTGATATAATAAATAAATAAGAGAGAATTATTTGCAATTTTATATCTAATAAAATCTTCTGATAAATCGTGATAATTCAAATTCATAAGACAACTCAGATTAGTCGTAACTTACCTTAAGAATAGGAGAAAAATTCTCTACTTAATACGATTTTTTGAATCAATCATAACGATCTTTGAATCATTTAAAAATGATCTTTAAATTGGCCTGATATTCCATAAAGACCATTGAATGAAACTCTGATAAAATCGTAAATTCAAATATCCAATGTTGAAAAGTCAAATATAGAGTTCCTTTACAAAATGAAAAAATACCAAACGTAGGGTTCAACAACATAGTGTTCATTCTCTGAACGTAGGTTTGACAACATAAGGTTGATCACAAAAGTAAGGTTGATGATCCAGACATTTTTCCTCTCAAACATAGGGTTTTATACTTACGTAGGGTTCTTTAACCATAATTTTTCTCTTTTTCAAACGTAATGTTCCATCTAAATGTAAGGTTCTTTATCCATATTTTTTTTTCAACGTAGGGTTGATTAACCATATGTGTTAAACTTTCAACATAAGGTTTAATACAGACATAGGGTTTGTTCCTCATGTTATGTTCTTCAATGTAGGGTATGAATAGTTTTTTCATAATATGCTTAAGAGAGTTCTGAACACTTTTATGAATATTCCACTCAAATAATAATCTTGAATATAATTCCAAAATAAGGATTATAAATAATATAAATTTTCTAAAATACACTTAAAATAATATCATTAGTAAAAAAACAAGGGTATTTGTGAGCATCAAAATCAATAAGATTTACATAATATTGTTGAGCCAATATATGCCCAACAGAAATGAAATATAATATCATTATTGGATATAAAAAACAATCTTATAAAACCATAGTCAAAGATGAATAATTATAACTCAATAAATGAAGTTGAGTCAAGAAAACCCCTTATGGATTTAGTAATATTTGAATCAAAAAACTCTTGAAAAGGTGAAATTGTGGTGGATTTTTAAATCACTTGAATTTCAGGAAATGTGTGCTAAATATAATCCATATTTCAATATATACACCACACAAATAATACAAGTGTGAATATGTCATATGTATCAAAGAAATAAAATTGAGATGAAAAAACCCCTTACCACTTTGGTATTAATCGAAATTAAAGAGTATAAAGGAAGCATCAAGAAAAAACTTGTAAAATCCATGTAATAATCATTAAAAAAATAATATAAGCCTTTGGGTAGCATGTAAACCATATAAAATAATAATGGTGTGTAAGATGAAAATATGCCTCAATGAAAGGAAATTGAGACAAAAAACCTAATGTTAACTCTCAATTTCCATAGATGTGCTACCTCCTATATAATAAAAATAACCATCTTAATAACCTACTTTGAAAACTTATTTATATTTATAAATTTTATACTCTTTAAATATAACCATTTTTTATACATTCATTAGCTATTTAATGTTTATTTTCATTATCAAATGTTAGTAATTTAGATTATTTCACACATTTATTGTAATAGAGACATAAAACCCTATTATTTGATACTAAATTCATCATTTTCATGTTATAGAATATATAAAAATAATTTTTTTTTTCAATTATTTATGAGTCCTCATGTTCATTTGATTTAAACTATGGGCATGGTTTGAAATAATGAGACTCATGACGAACTTGTTTAAGGTAATTTACCAATATCAACGAATTATTTTATATAGATTATTGATTTTTTTGTGTCATACTCAAATAATATAAAATATGTTATCATATAATTATTATCATCATACTTAACTATTAAATTATTTCTATATCTATCCAAGAAGGTGGTGATGAAAAATGAATCACATCGTCCATGAAGGTGGTAGTCCACACATAACACGGGCAATGATTTCATTTTCCAATGGATAAGGTTATTATTAGAATTACCCATTTATCTTTCTAATAGATTAATCATTTCATAAAAATAATTTTAATTCATTATATAAATTCTTATAATTATCCAAGTAATATGGTGATGAAAAACAAAGTGCATCATTCCATGGAGGCGGTAGACCACATGTACACACGGACGACATTTTCATTTTTCATGGAATGAAAAGAAGGTATAAATTGGTTTATCTTTTCAGAATATTAATAATGTTATAAATATAATATTTATTCATTAAATACCCCCTTTTAACCATCCATTAATGGTGTTAATTAAAAATGAAACACATCGTCCATGAAGGCGGTAGTCCATACGTATGCACGGATGACATGTTCAATTTTCTAAGGAGAATAGAGGGAGGAAGATAATGATCATTCCATAAATATAATAACACTTTGGTATAATAATTATACTGATGTTATTATTTAGTATGGTATAATATAATTAAAGGTAGAATAATAAGACATAAAGAAATTGAAATGAAAAGGAGTGATTTGTGAATTTTTACTTTACTCCTTGGAATCACTCCTTCGCAAATTGGATTAATCCTTTAAGGGTTGGTATTTTGAGAAGATAAGAACTTATAGGAAATATCTAGGAGTTTTTGGGAGGTATCTGGGTATATTATAGTCGAATTAATGGTATTGTGATTGAGAATAAGTGAGGTGGTGAAGTCTCCTTTTATAAGTGAGGGGAGTGACATTTTGTTAATAAGAGGTGCACTATTCAAGAAAAGCAACTCCAAAAATGGGAAATTATGGAGATGGGTTGAGTTTTAGTAAATAAAACCTCAACCATTCATTTGAATACATGTTTTAGGTCTTTTACCTCTCATATTAATCTTTTAGCGTAGTTTATGTTTACCACAATAATTCATTTTTCAACCTCGATAACTTATTTTTATAGTTAAAAATAAAATTACCCTTATTAGATAATTTGAATGTTATAATTCCAAATCTTAAAACTATTTCATATCATTAAATTCCAAAAAGTGATATAAATTAATTTTAAAATAATAAATGTATAACCCATAAAAATATTGTTTCAGAAAAATATAACTTAGGTTCTAAAATGTCAAATGTAGGTTTGTAAATTAAAATTAATATTTTTAAATGTATAATATTACTTATTAAATAAAATTTTGATTAGGAAAAATGTTTCATAAACTTTTAAGACATGGTTATATTTTAATGATGTCATAAAATACATGGCATTTGTAGAAAATGTATTTTTCACTATTCACCTAAAAATCGGTCTTTTTAGAAAAATCCCAAAAAATAATACTAAGATAATATTGTTATGATGAATCCAAAAATTAAGTATATATTTTAAAATTCAGATTCTAAGATTTAATAATTTAACTTTTAATATAAATATAAAATATAATGAAAAACTGATTTTATAGAAAAATGAATTTTTAAATATTAATTGTTCTTATTCTTATTTCTTATCAATTACTAATTAAATTAGTGTTAATATATTATTCATATAAACAATATATTTCATCATTGTTTAATCATAATATATTTAGTTCCTTAAAATAAAAAATGCATAACGCATAAAAATGCAAATTTTTAGTCAAATGTATTTTTAAGCATAAAATGAATTTATTTTTATTAATTGCCTAGTAATAACTATTGGATGGATGCTAATTTATTTTAATTATAAATATTATCAATAAATTTAATTAAAATAATCATTTAGTAAAGATTAATTAAAAATATACAACATTGTAAAAAAAACTTTTTGAAAAATATTACTTTTATATTAAATAATTTTCACCAAATACCATTAATTATTTATAGTCTAAATTTTTAATTTTACTAATACATTGATATTAAAATATTTCTTTGAATTTTATAAATTCATAATATAATAATAATATGTGATGTATAAACATATTTTTTTACGAAATATCTTAATTATCTTTTTTATCATTGTTGTATTCTCATAATGTATTAATGTTTATCTTGCATTGTAATATTTTATTTTAATTAAAATGTATCATGGTTTGTTTTAGATTTTTGTTGAGTGTGAAACATGATATTCAAAATAATATTTATTTAAAATGAAAATTAATACTAAAATCTTAGGGTGTTACATTCTCCCCCCTTAAATAAATTGTATCCTCGCAATTTTAATTACTACTCGCTATTGAAAAAAGAGTTAAGGGTATGACTCAAGATATAATTCCTCACTCACTATCATGGGTAATACTATAAAACTCATTTTTCCTTTATAATAGGCATATATTGATAGTCTCAACCATTTTTTCAAATATGCCTCCTTAGCTGGCTATAAGTCTTGGGGGTTTCTAGAGACATACCTCTCATGGTTTCATTTTCATGATCCTGATTCCAATAAAATACTAAAAAAATGGTTATCATGGTAATTTCCTATCAAAGTAAACCATCCTAAGAAAAATTGATCCTAAGATTCATTCTTCTATGATGCCATTTTCTTAGTCTATGATACTTTTGATTCAATCTAGTTTTCTTTAAGTTAGGTTCTCTTGTACTTCTTAACATAATCCCAAAAAATAATTTTCCCAAAATTATCATGGACTTTCTTACAGTATTCTAAACTAGAAAATCCTTGAAATCTTTGCTCTTAAAATTCAACTTAACATTTATCCATAAAATTACACATCAAATAATATATATCTTAACTCATGAATCTCTACATTTTAATCTAAGTTATCCACAGTCATTTCCTATTACTTTCTCTAACCTAAATATATTAAAATCTCTCAAAATGGTTCATAAAGAGCATGTGAATCACCAAATAATATCCTTAGGGATTTCCAAACAAGGTGGTAAGCTAATCCCACTTGTCATGCACTGACTGAAGATCGAGTTAATACTCAACCGGCCTTTTTCAGGTTTATTACCCCTAGGTGCATTTGTGGTAGAGTTTGCATCCAATTGATTGTATCCATACTTGGATGTTATTGTTGGGAAGCCGCACACTCTATACTTTACCAAAATTTAAGAATATTTTCCTATATTTAGGCTTATCCATAGGTTTTTCACTATTGCTTTCTAGTCCCAATCCCGAAAAATAAATAAATCTTTCTTTGATGTCAATTGAAGTGACTCGGACTCATACTCCCATATCTGGTGCTAAAAAAACATTCCTTACAACTAACTTTGATACCAAATGAGCCGACCCAAACTAAACATGTATTTATTTTACATTATTTCTATAAGTTAAAATTACATCTGATAAATAATCACAAAATCTCAAAAATGGAAGGTTTGGTGTCTTTGTTGATTATGTACATAACAACTTATTTTACAATATGTGTGAACATTTCTTCATAATTTAACCACACTAAACTCCCATTCTAGACTTTTCATAAGTTTACTCATCTTCATAACCTAGATAATGGGAAAAAAAGAAAGGGATGAGTTCAAATTCTTAGTAAGGGAAAAACTCATCAATATGTCATTAAGGGTAAGATCATAAGCATATGTGAAAACATGATCATGGGAGAAATAAATTATTAAAAAAAATGGAATAATATGGGTTGTATAAGGACACAGTCTTAAACATTACATAATAGAGGACCTTTCATTGGCCTAGGTTTTGGAGAGTTAGATACAAGCTTACAATTTATTAGATTTGCAATAAAATTAAACAAACAAAAGCCAACTTCGCTTCCACGTGGCCTAAAATTATGAGGTTCAGCTTTGGACTTAAAAATGACCTATGAAAATATTTTTGAAACGTAGGGTAATAAATTTTCAGTGCTCAGTAAGGGGGTTAGAAACAATTAATAAATCCTTTTAAAACATTTAATTGAAGAAAAATACATCCTTTAAATCATTTTCTTAAAAAGAAAATACATTTCTCATGACATGTCATCATTATTTCCCAAGAGTTACTAAAAATAGTTTTAGGAGAATCTTATGCTCAAAAATTACTATACTTATTTAAAAACTACAAGTATGATTTATTGTGAAAATATTCATACACTTGAACAAAAGTACATGAATTTCTACTTAAAGCTGGATAATGGCCACATGTAAATTATTCATAACATAATAGGGTGCATATAATAATTTTCACTTGAAATAATACTTGTTCAGAATTTGTACATAAGACAAAGGTTCTTAACCATGGGTATTCTACTAGTCAAATAACCATATGATCTATCAGTTACCAGTTTTATATTGAGGGAATGAATAATGTTGGACATCATAATACTTTTCCAAGGCCTTGGGCCAAGACCATACATAATCATTTTGTCAAGGCCTCATTCCAAGACCGTATTTTGTCTCATTATACCTACCGGTGCATCGAGAGGCTATAGCAGGCTTCACCCATCACATAATAAGTCTGATTCAATCCTCATATGTCTAATAAAAATATGAATTTAAATCAAAGTGTCTCATACCACTTTTATTTATTTTAATCTTAATCATAGATAAATTCAATGATAAATTTTTGAGGTACATAATCGTAAACCAATCCAAAGTGTCTCATACCACTTTAAAAAGTTTAATTCTTAATCCATATAATATTATAAAAAGATTAATCTCGTACTTGAAATAAATTTATTTATTTTAAATTCACAAATAAAAAGGATAATGAAATAAACACATGCATGCTCTCTAAAATACATTTTTCACATAAAATTATAAATAAGAATCTTAAATAAAACATTTTAATTCTTGAAGAAATCCTTGTGCTTGATAATATCAAAAGTAAACCTTAAAATTAATTTGAAATCATGATATTATTATGAATGAAAGGTGCATCAAAGTTATTCTTAATGCGTGACTATGATTGTATGCAGACGCGACATCCTTAATTTTAGTATAACATGACGACATGTTATGTGCATTTTTTCTAAAAACATGATGATAAGAAATATAACATGTCTATAAAAAATTTATCCTTTATATATATATATACACACATACATATACATTTACCATGAATTTAAGTTCTAAATAAAAAAACTTAATGTTTCCCATAAATATGTGTGTGTGTGTGTAAATCCTTATGGATTTGAAAATAATTTTATCCCATATTTTTACATTCAAAACATGTAACAATTTAATATGTTGATGTATATATATGTATATAATTGACTTTGATTTTACAATATTCATCATCACGGAATAAACATATGTCTGAACAAGACATCGATAAATGAGAACTTTGATATTAACATATGTTGCGGCAGATTTATTAAAACATAATTGTTTATTTTTATTAACATAATATATTCATTTAATGAAGAATATAAAATCATAGAAAATAATTAAACTCACTACACAACCAAGGATTAAAACATGAATTAATAATTTAAATGAGTTCTTCATGATTAAAATCTAAATACTATAAATATATATATAATCTCTCTTACTTGAAATAAATTTCTTTATTTGTAAATCACAAATAAAATGACTAATGAAGTAATGAAAATTTGGTGTGAAATCACATATATAATTTCTGTCTTCTTCAAATAATCGTAAGGAATAAATGTGACTCACATGAAATTATTAGAGAAACATTCCAAGTAAAATATGTAATAATTATTTTGTATGTCGATATATATATATATATATATATGCTTAAATAACATAAATTCATAAAATAATATATACACATGGAATTCGTAATACCCATATTAGCATAAATTCATTCTAAAACAAAACATTGATGAATGAGAAATTAACTCAACACACATGCATACATAAATAAAGTATGGATAATTATTGATGTATGGACATAAATCATAACCATCAAACATAAACTCAAAAATCACTTATATATTTATAAACCATAAATTTGTATTTCATGTTAAAGAACTTAAAGTTTTCCATAATCATGTATACATAAATATGTGTGTATATATATATATGTATATATATATCTATGTATATATATATCTATGTATATATATATATCTATGTATATATATATCTATGTATGTATATATATATATATGTATATACATACATATATAATTGATAAGGAATTCACATTACACAATATCGTGGAATAAATTAATGTTTATTCAAGACTTTAATAAAAATATAAGTTTCTAACAAGATTCAAAACGTAATTTTTATAAACATAAAATACCATTTTCAAAGAAATATAAATAATATTATCACACCGCCATGTATTAAAACATGATTTGATAAAATTATTTTCTTAAAATAATTTTGATCATATAAATAATAAAATAACAATTCTGAAACATTTTGATAAAAATGCATAAACTCACTTAAAAATAAATAGTTAAACAAACTGACTCTATTGTATTATGATCTTCAAGTAACCATTTGTTTCATAAAAGTATTCTCTCTTACACTATATTTTAAAAACTTAATTTAGGTGGTCATAAAAACATAAAAATAAAACAAATAAAATGATCCCTTACAAAAAAAAATTGAACATAAAAATAATTCTAATCGACTATAAATAATTAAAAATACATAAAACAATAAAAATAATTCTGATCAACTACAAATAATTAAAATTAATTAAACAATAAAAATAATTCTAATCCACTATAATAATTTTTTAGGCAATGTATTGAACATAGAAACAACATCAAACATTTAAGCAGTATAAAAAACCAGAAGCAGAACATAAATTCATCACACATTAAAATTACTTTAATAAAATTAAATCTATATATAAAAGAAATTATTTTTATCAGTAAATAGACTGTTTTGAAATGATAACACAGAGATTTAGGAAGAATAATAATTCCCTTGCTTGATCTATAGATGAAAGTTGAATTCATCCTCATGATGCCATAGTTTTACACAAACACTCATCTCACTGGACTGGTAGATTGGACTTAGCCATTGAGTTTTAGTGGGTTATCTATTTATATCCTAACTTCATGTAGCTTACAGCTTGTTGAGAAAGCTATTAACGGGTCCACATATACACATTTCAATTGATGTTTACAAAAAAAGAGCAAAGAGGAAAATGACATATAGACCAACTAGATACAGAATGCAAGTGTGGATACTTTCTACTTTTCTTTAATTTAAAAAAAATATCTCTATGATCATCCAAAACAAAATAGATTATATTAAACCAAAATTCAGCAATAAGAAAAAATCCAATACATTATCAAGATAAGATTAAACTTCATGTGGTCTTCAAAATTCACAGAAAAATTAAGAATAGCACAAAATCGGATTGTGCCAAACATTAGAGTTAAACCCAATGAAAAATCAGACACTTAAAACATGGAAAGACAAAACCAACCTCAAATCTGGAAATCTAAGAATAGGAGGAAAGACAGAACCTAAATCTAAAAGGGATTTAGAAAGTAGGTATACCTCTCTAGGTTGAAGAAGATCCAAAAATGAAACCCTAACCGTGCTTGGATCCTGCTCGACGGTGCACGGATCACACTCGGCCAATGACGAAACACCTCGGCCTTTCCCCCAGTGCTAGCAGATGAACCTTACTCCCTGGCCTTCAGCTTCTTAAAGCCTCTGTGGCTCGCCCTCGACTCTCCTTGCATTTCTCACCATTCAAACCCTCTCCTTTGGACCGTAGTCCTCTCGGCCTCCCAGTAGTGAACCCTGATTTCAGACCCCTTCCTCGATGGAACCAAACCCACACACCCTTCAACGCGATGCACCCCCTTGGATTCCCGATAGGACCCCATCACCTGAACCCTACAGTGCCTCTCCCCCCGAAACATGATTCTCTTCCTTTTCTCTTTTTTTAAAGTCATTTTCATTTCTCTTTTGTTTTAATTCAATTATAATTACCATAATATATTACTAATAATATAATTTCAAATATAATAGTTTTAGGAAATAATTTAATCAAGATTTATAATTCAAAACTAACATTTCACACACACACACATATATATATATATATCAGGTTTTAAATAAAATTATCATAAAATTTGTAAAAATATATTAATTATATTCAATGTTTAATTTTTATCATAGCTATTATAATTGCAATAGTCAATATATATTGTTTTTTTTAGAAATTATTTATTTTAAATGTTTTATCAAACATCCATTTTGATAAAAATAAATTTTTTCATTCAAATTCATTTTACAAAAGTAATAAATATATTCATATTAAAATATTCTTTAAAACAAAATAATGCTATAAAAAATAATTTGAAAAACTATATAATTATCTATAAGCATTATTATTAACTTATGATCAATTTAAATAAATACTTAATTTAAATTATTATTTTTAAAGAAAATCAAATAAAAATATTATTAGTTTGTTTTCACTATAAATAAATATATTTAATAAAATATATTTTTAATAAAATTAAGTTTAGAATTTTCTAGGTTGTTACATTATTCCTCCCTCAACAGAATTGTGTCCTCACAATTCATTTCATCGGACTAAGAAGAATCCTGAATTTCCATCTTTAGAATTAAGAAACACTAGGATTGATAAACTCGTAGACTCAACAACATCTAATCTCTAAAGTTAACTAGACCGTTTCTCTGATACCAACTGTAAAGACTCAGCCTTAAACATTACACAACATAGGACCATTCACTGGCCTAGGTTCTGAAGAGTTGGATACAAGCCTACAATTTATCAGAGTTACAATAAAATTAAACAAACAATATCCAACTTTGCTTCCACGCGTGCTAAAACGATGACGTCCAGCTTTGGACTTTAAAGTGACCTGTGAAAATATTTTTGAAATTTAGGATGATCAATTTTGTGTGCTTAGTAAGGGGGTTAGAAACAATTAATAAATCATTTTAAAACATTTAATTGAAGCAAAATATATCCTTTAAATCATTTTCTTAAAAATAAAATACATTTCTCATGACATGTCATCATCATTTCTCAAGAGTTACTAAAAACATTTTTATGATAATCTTATGCTCAAAAATTACTATACTTATTAAAAAACTACAAGTATGATTTATTATGATAATATGCATACACTTGAACAAAAGTACATGAATTTCCACTTAAAGCTGGATAATGGCCACATATAAATTATCCATAACATACTAAGGTGCAGATGCTAATTTTCACTTGAAATAATATTTGTTCATAATTTGTACATAAGATAAAGGTTCTTAACCATGGGTATTATACTGGTTGAATAACCACATAATCTATCAGTTACCAGTTTCATATTGAGGGAATGCATAATGACGGACATCATAACCACTCTATCAAGGTCACGTGCCAAGACCATACATAATCACTTGGTCAAGGCCTCATGCCAAGACCATATTTTGACTCATGAGACCTATCGATGCATCGAGAGACTATAGTAGTCCTCACCCATCACATAATAAGTCCAATAAATTCCTCATATGTCTAATAAAAATTTACCTTTAAATCAAAGTGTCTCGTACCACTTTGATTTATTTGAATCTAAATCATAGATAAATTCAATGATAAATTCTTGAGGTATATAATCTTTAAACAATCCAAAGTGTCTCATACCACTTTGAAAAGTTTAATTCTTAATCCATATAATATTATAAAAATATTAATCTCATACTTGAAATAAATTTCTTTATTTGAAATGAACAAATAAAAAGGATAATGAATAAACACACACATTATCTCTAAAATACATTTTTCACATAAAATTATAAATAAGCATCTTAAATAAAACATTTTAATTCTTGAATAAATCCACGTGCTTGATAATCTCAAAATTAAACCTTAAAATTAATTTGAAATCATGAGATTATTATGAATGAAAGGTGTATCGATGTTATTCTTAACGCATGACCATGATTGTATGCAAACACGACATCCTTAATTTTAGTATAACATGACAGCATATTATGTGTATTTTTTCTAAAAACATGATGATAAGAAATATAACTTGTCGATAAACATTTTATCCTTTGTATATATATACACACACGCACATACATATACATTTACCATGAATTTAAGTTCTAAATAAAAAAACTTAATGTTTCCCATAAATATATATATGTATATGTATAAATCCTTATGGATTTGAAAATAATTTTATCCCATATTTTTGCATTCAAAACATGTAACAATTTAATATGCCGATGTATATATATATATATATAATTGATTTTTATTTTACAACATTCATCATCGCGGAATAAACACGTGTCTAAACAAGACATCGATAAATGAGAACTTTGATATTAACATATGTTGTGGCAGATTTATTAAAACATAATTTTTTATTTTTATTAACATAATATATTCATTTAATGAAGAATATCAAATAATAGAAAATAATTAAGCTCACTACAAAACCAAGGATTAAAACATGAATTAATAATTTAAATGAGTTTTTCACGATTATAATCTAAATACTATAAATATATACATAATCTATCTTACTTGAAATAATTTTATTTATTTGTAAATCACAAATAAAATGACTAATGAAGTAATGCACATTTGATATGAAATCACATATATAATTTTTGTCTTCTTCAAATAATCGTAAGGAATAAATGTGACTCACATGAAATTATTAGAGAAACATTCCAAGTAAAACATGTAATAATTGTTTTGTATGTGGATATATATATATCTGTGTGTGTGCGCGCGCTTAAATAACATAAAGTTTGAAATTAATATATACACATGGAATTCATAATAACCATATTAGCATAAATTCATTCTAACACAAAACTTCGATAAATGAGAAATTCACTTAACGCACATGCATACATAAATAAACAAAGTATGGATAATTGTTCATGTAAGGGAATAAATCATAATCATCAAACATAAACTCAAAAATCACTTATATATTTATAAACTATAAATTTTTATTCCAAGTTAAAGAACTTAAAGTTTTCCATAATCGTGTATACATAAATATGTGTTTATATATACATATATAATTGATAAGGAATTCACATTACAAAATATCGCGGAATAAATTCATGTTTATTCAAGACTTTGATAAAAATATAAGTTTCTAACAAGATTCAAAACATAATTTTGATAAACATAAAATACCATTTTCAAAGAAGCATAAATAATCTTATCACACCACCATATATTAAAACATGATTTGATAAAATTATTCCCTAAAATAATTTTGATCGTATAAATAAAATAATAATAATTCTGAAACATTTTGATAAAAATGCATAAACTCACTTAAAAATAAATAGTTAAACAAAATGACTCTATTGTATTATGATCTTCAAGTAACCATTTGTTTCATAAAAGTATTCTCTCTTACACTAGATTTTAAAAACTTAATTTAGGTATTCATAAAAAAATAAATCAAACAAATAAAATGATCCCTTAAAAAAAAGTTTGAACATAAAAATAATTTTAATCGACTAGAAATAATTAAAAATACTAACAATGAAAATAATTCTAATCGACTACAAATAATTAAAATTACTTAAACAATAAAAATAATTCTAATCGACTACAATAATTTTTGAGACAATTTTTTGAACATAGAAATCACATCAAACATTTAAGCAGTATAAAAAAACCATAAGCAGAGCATAAATTCATTACACATTGAAATTACTTTATTAAAATTAAATATATATATATATATATATATATATATAAGCAATTATTTTCCTTATTAAATAGATTGTTTTGAAATGATAACGTAGAGATTTAAGAAGAATAAAAATTCCCTTACTTCATCTATAGATGCAAGCTGAAGTCATCCTCATGATGCCACGGTTTTGCACAAACACTCGTCTCACCGAGCTGGCAGATTGGACTTAGTCATTGAGTTTTAGTGGGTTAACTATTTATAGCATAGTTTGATGTAGCTTGTAGCATGCTGAGCAAGATATTAATGGGTCCACATATATGCATTTGAATTGACGTTTACAGAAAAAGGAGCAAAGAGAAAAACGACATATAGACCAACTAGATATAGAATGCAAGTGTGGATACTTTCTACTTTGCTTTAATTTAAACAACAAAGACTTCTACGATCATCCAAAACAAAAAAGATTAGACTAAACCAAAATTAAGCAACGAGACAAAATCTGACACATTATTAAGATAAGCTTAAACTTTGGGTGGTCCACAAAATTCACAAGAAAAATAAAGAACAGTACAAAACTGGACTGTGACAAACATTAGAGTTAAACCCAACAAAAAACTAGACACCTAAAACATGGAAAGACAACACCAACCTCAGATCTGAAAATCCAAGAACAGGAGGAAATACATAACCCAAATCCAAAAGGGATTTGGAAAGTAGGCCTACCTCTCTAGGTTGAAGAAGATCTGAAAATGAAACCCTAACCGTTCTTGGATCCTGCTCGCCGACACACGGACCACACTCGGTCGGCAGCGAAACACCTCGGCCTCGCCCCCAGCGATCGCGGACAAACCTTACTCCCCAGCCTTCAGCTTCTCGACGCCTTTGTGGCTCTCCCTCGACTCTCCTTGCGTTCCACACCATTCAAACTCTCTCCTTCGGATCGTAGTCCTCTCGGCCTCCCAACAGTGAACCCTGATTTCGGACCCCTTCCTCAACGGAACCAACCCCATGCACCCTTCAATGCGACACACCCCCTTGGATTCCTGAGAGGACCCCATCACCTGAACCCTACAGTGTCTCTCCCCCCAGAACGTGATTCTCTTCCTTTTATCTTTTTTTTAAGTCATTTTCATTTCTCTTTTGTTTTAATTCAATTACAATTACCATAATATATTACTAATAATATAATTTCAAATATAATAGTTTTAATAAATAATTTATTCAAGATTTATGATTTAAAACTCATATTTCATATATATACATATCAGGTTTTAAATAAAATTATCATAAAATTTGTAAAACTATATTAATTATATTCAATGTTTAATTTTTATCATAGCTAGTATAATTGCAATAGTCAATATATATTGTTTTTTTAGAAATTTATTTATTTAAAATATTTTATCAAACACCCCTTTTGATAAAAATAAATTTTGTTATTCAAATTCATTGTACAAAAAAATATTCATATTAAAATTTTATTTAAAACAAAATAATGCTATAAAAATTAATTTGAAAAAACTATATAATTATTTATAAGCATTATTATTAACTTATGATCAATTTAAATAAATATTTAATTGAAATTATTATTTTTAAAGAAAATTGACTAAAAATATTATTAGTTTGTTTTCACTATAACTAAATATATTTAATAAAATATATTTTTAATAAAATTAAGTTTAGAATTTTTTGGGCTATTACAGGTTGTCCATAAGGCATAATAGAATGACATGTAGTTTCAAATGATCAAACATATACCATGGAATAGGAGTGCAGAAACATGAGACAATAAACATGAGTCATCATAGCACAACATAAGCATATAACATAAAAATGTGGCATTAATGAAAGCATATGAAATCATAACCTAGTGGAGTAGGCATTGATACCTAACTTCCATAACATAGCGGACTAGGGATAACAACATGTGTACCCTCTTAGGCTTGGGATAACAACTTGTGTACCCTCTTGGGCTTGGGCTACTACCTGTGTACCCTTTTGAGCTCGTAAGATATAAAAATTCAACCAATGCATTATAGGGTGATATAAGACATCACCCATAAAATAATAATCATCCATACATGTGTGTGTCAAGAGAACACGAAAAACATTCATATTTCAAGCATCACTTATTAAGAAGCGGAAGATAGATGGGTTTCATGAAAACTTCTATAGAACATTTCATAAGTCATATAGATGGAGAAGGTGGATGGTGGCATAACAACTTATCCTCAGTGTAACATAATAAGTATTAAGGATGTTGACATAGATGAAAAATATATTTTTAAGTTCATTAGATAAATCATGCTGAAAAATAAGAGGAAATATCCCCCTTTTATTTTTAAAATAATTAAGAATTAAGTTAATTTGGAAAATCATTTTTAAAACTTGGAAAGGAAGATTCGTTGAAAGAATGTTCATAATGGTGAAAGAATGTGTTCGCATAGAAACACATTAAAAATATATTTTAGAAAACATTTTTAGCATTATAGTAAAAAAGCAAAGTTACGAGTCACTTTCAAAATTTAGTTTCAAGGGGTTGGCATGGAGACCATTTTCAAACATTATTTGGAAAGCAATCTCAATAATGGAGCCTTAGAAAAGAAATAAAGTTTTTTTAGAGGAAATGTGGAGTGGAAGATAAAACATATGATCGGGGAAGGAAAAAAGTTTTCAACATTTTAAAAATACCTTTATTAAAACTCACATTGTAAAAAGAGTGATAAATATATTATTTAAAAAGAGTTAAAGAGAAATTTGGAGATCACCAAAAATATTATATATTTGGATTTCAAAATAATAAAGGAGAACATTGATGGGAAGAGAGAACATGAGCATGAAAATGAAAAAGATTATTTGGTGAGGATGAGGATTATTCTTAACATCATCAAATTTTATGAAGAATGAAATCCATCAAAGAAGATGTTTTTTATGTGAAATGCAATTCCCCATAAAATAAGGGGGAAAGACAATATAATATCATCGTAGGATAGAAGAAAAAAATCTTGTAAAACCATAGTCAAAGAGAAATAATTATGAACCAAGAAAAGAAGTTGAGTTAAGAAACCCTCTTATGACTTTAGTAATACTTAAATCAAAAAACTCTTGAAAAGGTGAACTTGTGATGGATTTATAATTCACTTGAATTTCATGAAAGGTGTGATAAAAATCATCCATAGGGCGTATATACACCACCCAAAACAATACAAGTTGTGAATATGACATATGTCTCAAAGAAAGAAAATCAAGATGAGGAAAACCCTTACCACTTTGGTATTAAAGGGAATCAAAGAGTATAAAGGAAGGGCCAAGAAAAGACTTGTAAAACCCATGGAAGAATTATTAACAAAGATAAGAAAAGTCATTGGGCAGTATGTACACCATATAAAATAACAATATGTAGGCAATATGAAAACATGTCTCAATGAAGGGAAATTGAGACAATAACTCTTTAACTCTCGATTTCCAAAAATATGCTTTAAACTCCGGTATAATGAACCTAACCATCTTAATAACATATTTCAGAACTTTATTCATATCTATAACTTTTTCTACTCTTTAAATATAATCATTTATTATATATTCATTAGCTAGTTAATGTTTATTTTCATCATCAGATGTTAATAATTTCAATTGTTCTGCACATGTTTTGTAATAGTGGCGTTGAGCCCTGTTCTTTGATACTAAGTTCATCATTCTAATATTATAAAATGTATTTAAATCATTGTGTTTCAATAATTTATGCATCCCCATGTTTATTTGATGGAAACTATGGACATGGTTTGAGAGAACAGGGCCCATGACGAGCTTGTTTTGGGTAATTTATCGATATCAACATATTACTTTATAACGATCGTTGATTTTTGTGTCATCCTTACAGAATATGAAATAAGTTATAAAATATTACTAGCATCGTATTTAACCATAAAATTATTTCTTTAACCATCCATGAAGGCAGTGATTAAAAATGAAGTATGTAGTCCATGGAGGCGTAGTCCACACATAATACGAGCGACGATTCCATTTTCTAATGGATAGGGTTATTAATAGAATACCCTATTTATCTTTCGAGAAGATTAATCATGTCATAAAAAATCATTTTAATTCATTATATAAATTCTTATAATCATTGAAGTAGGGGTGATGAAATACGAAATACATCGTTCTATAGAGGCGGTAATCCGCACATACACATGGAAGACATTTTCGTTTTCTATAGAACAAAAAGAAGGTAAAAATTGATTTATATTTTCATAATATTAATAATGATATAAATATTATATTTATTCATTAAATACCCCCCTTTGAACTAGTCATAGAATGTGGTAATGAAAAATTAAACATGTCGTCCATGAAGGCGGTAGTCCACATGTACGCATGTCTGACATGTTCATTTTTTTAAGGAGAACAGAGGAAGGTAGATAATGATTATTCCATAAATATAATAACACTTCGGTATAATAATGATATTCATGTTATTATTTAGGATGGTATAATAGACTTTAAGGTGGAAGAAGAAGACTTAAAGAAATAGAAATGAAAAGGAGTAATTTGGGAATTTTTACCTTACTCCTTAGAATCACTCCTTTGCAAATTGGATTAAGCCTTTGAAGGGTGGTCTTTTGAGGATACCAAAACCTCTAGGACATGTTTAGGAGTGTTGGAGAGAGATTTGGATAGAATTTGATCGAATTAAGGAGCTTGTGGTGTGAAGAGAAGTAAGGTGGCGAAGTCTCCTTTTATAAGTGAGAGGAGCGATATTTTGGTAATAAGATGTGCTTTATTCAAGGTAAGTGGCTCCAAAAGTAGGCAATAATGGAGAGGGGTTGAGTGTTGCTCGAGCAAACCTCAACCATTCATTTGGGGACATGTTTTTAACATGTTTTAGGTCCTTTACCCCATAGATTTAGTCTTTTACCATAGTTTAATTTTACCAAGATAACTCATTTTTTAGCCTCGGTGTCTTATTTTTAAGGCTAAAAATAAAATTACCCTTATTTAATAATTTGAACATGTTGATTCCAAATATGAAAACTATTTCATAACATTAAATTCCTAAAATTGATAATAAAAAAAATTTAAAATAATAAATGTATAATGCATAAAAACACAGTTTTAGAAAAATATAACTTAGGTTCTCAAATGTAAAATATAGATTTGTAAATTAAACTTAATATTTTTAAATGTATAATATTACTTATTAAATCCATCTTTGATTATAAAAAAGGTATTCACCTAAAAATCAATCTTTTAAAAAAAATCTAAAAATGCATCCTAAGCTAATATTGTTAGGCTGAATCCAAAAATTAAGTATTTTTTGTCAAATTCATACCCTAAAATTTAGGAATTTAACTTTTAAATTAAAATATAAAATATAATGAGAAATTGTTTTATAGGAAAATGATTGTTTAAATATTAATTGTTCTTATTCTTATTTCTTATCAATTACTGATTAAATTAGTGTTGATATATTATTCATATCAACAATATATTTTATCATCATTAAACCATAATATTTTTATTTTCTTAAAATAAAAATGTGGAACGTATAAAAAGACAATTTTTTTGTAAAATACATTTTTAAACATAAAATGGATTTATTCTTATTACTTGTCTAGTAATAACTATTTGATGCATGTTAATTTATTTTACTTGTGAATATTATCAATATATTTCATTAAAACTGTATTTTTGTATAAAATAATTAAAAATACGTGACACTTTAAAAAATAGTTTTTTTTAATATTACTTTTATATTAAATAATCTTCACCAAATACCATTAATTATTTATATTCTAAAAAATAATTTTACTAATCTATTGATACTAAAATCTTTCTTTGAAGTTTATAAATACTTCATATAATTAAAGGTAGATTACATCTGTCACCACGAAACATGACACAAAGAAAGAAAGAAAATAAATATTTCATATAATAATAATATGTTACACATAGAAATATAGATTTTTTATAACAAAATATATTAACTCTCTTTTTTGTTTGATTATTTCATTCTCATAATGTATTAATGTTTATCTTGCATTGTAATATTAAATTTTAAACAAAATAATGTTTATCTTGCATTGTTATATTTTATTTTAAGCAAAATATATCATGGTTTGTTTTAGATGGGTGTTGCGTGTGAAACAAGATATTCAAAATAATATTTATTTAAAGGGAAAATTCATACTAAAATCTCGAGGTGTTGCAGTCGAGATCTTGGTTAACCCTCACCCAAAGAATTATACCAAAAATAGACCGTCAACAACCATCTTCCACAGCTTATAAATTGACACTATGGATACCTCATTTGGTTTTTCAAGCAAAGGGGTGAAGCGTTGCTATTTTAGAGAGTTTCTCTTATCATTTGAGACGTTTTGGAACTCTATCCTCGTAATGAGATCAAAGATGAAGACAAAGTTCCATCAAGCTAGGGAGCTATACTCTTGGGGAGTTTCGATACATTGGTTCGATATATGTTGTGGTTTGAAATAGTTCCTTGAGATGCATCTTGATTAGTTTTTTATTTGAATATAATGTTGTGATGCATTTGAATAAAACACATTTAATTTCATCATCAATCCGTTTGAAATTTTAAGCGTGTGAATTGTGTTTTCTAGATTGAACAACATGAGAATTCTTTCCAACACATTTGAGATTTCTATGTGCTTTGACGGTCCTTTAAACATGCATATAGACCAAAACTTAACTACTCGATTGTTGTGTCAATGTTTAGTTTTATGTGCATCATTTGAGAGGTTTGGGGGGCAATCAAGATGTTGATTAACCCTCAAACAAAGAATTATAGCAAAATCTAATAATCAGATAAAAACAAAGAGAGATGTAGCAACCTAGTAATGATCACATTCTAGTATTTCTCTCAAACTACAATTTATTTTAAAAAACATTTTTCTTTATTCAAATGCTTTGTTTATATTTTAAAAGGATTATCAAAACCTCCAAGATTTTAGTTTTCTTTTATTAAAATCTCACCATCAACCTTCAAAGACTTACCCTATACTATATTATCATTTAAAACTTAACTAATTTGGTGAGTCAAATGCAGTACTTACTGAGTTGATAAATGGGATTAAAGATGTGCAAAAGGATGAGTCCGTTTGGTTTAAAGATAAATCCCATCCAACCCATATTATGTGGGTGAAAAAAATAATAACTCGCATTCAGTACCCTAACATGGGGATTTCCAAAAAAACACAACATCAAGGGTTAAGATGGGTCAATTTGGGTTTGAAAAAATTGAAACAATTCACACATAAACTTTTAATATATAAAAAATAATAATGTTTCAAATACAATAATTCTTTTAGATATCATACTAAAAAGTAATCATTTTTTTAACTTCATTTTAACTCTAATCATTCAACATAATAATATATTTCTTGTCCAACATTAATCATACCTACTTAAAAAAGTGGGAAAATCCACCCGACCCGACAGAAAAAAATTGATCTACTTTTGGATTGGATTGAGTTGGGCTGTGTCAATTTGTGGTTTTTTTACAAACCTCTAAATAAGATGACACTTGCCTATGGGAAACTAGTGATGCTTGGCAAACAAGTTGCAGTGAACATTGACCCTGGATATAATAATAACACATCTCCCTAACCTCTGCCCTTGGCTATAATAATCACAAGTCTCCCTAACCTCTATCCTTATGAACTTAAATTCCTAAAAGTTGGATTCACATGCTTACAAACTTGTTCAAACAATCCATCTACCACATATATAAAAGGTGGGTAAACAAGAACACAAGAATCATGTCAACGTAAACAAGGTGGGAGACTATCCAACTTCCTAAATGCTCAAGGTAAACAAGAATCATGACAATGAATCACCTCATCATGCATAACATGTAATAAGAACATGTAATAAGAACACATAACATGTTCAAAATAATGTGCATTATCATAAACCAAACCATTAAAGGAATCATAAATCCATTAAACTATTCATGCGCTTAGTAAACCCCTTCAAAAAAATTGTCTCACGATAAACTAAGGACGTAAATTCAGCATGACAGCCCAAAAGCCCAACCCGAAAGCTCAGCCTGCCCGGATCAAGCCTGAAAAAAATCAACAAATTACCGGAAAACTTGCGATAGGGGAGACTCAAAGCTCCTACCCTTGTATTCCAAGGGTGTGTCTGAACCTACTGTTAGGCATTGCACCTATTATATTTGCATGATATTTACAAGAATATCTTTAGTTTATAAAAATTTAAAAATAAAATTATAATAATTTTTTTAAAAAAAATATATATAAATTTATATTTTACTTTGATATTAAAAGCCTGATCAAACCAGACCTGTGGACCGAGCTACAATCAAGTCGGCCCAAATAGTGCCTCCAGGTCCAAGATTTTTAGAGTGAAACCCGACCGAGCCGTTTCTACGCAGTGAGAGAACCAATTTGGATAAGAGTAACCACAAATAGATTAAACCATGTTCATGGTCACACTCGGGAAAAAATCTTAGGCCAAGGATCACTTAATGCCTATTTTTAGCTAAATTAGGGCTTAATAGAAGTTGCCAAACAGGCCACATATAGTCCAATGTATTCCCAAATTTGCTTATAAAATTCCTCAACTGAAAAATGCTAGGATTCTCGCCCAACATTGAACAAAATCTACATTTAAAATAATCACCCTAACTATTTTATAATTCCAAGGAGCCTCCACACATTACCTCAACATTCACGAAATCAGTACAACATCATAGGATGAAATATATCCACCTAGGAAGGTAATTTACAATGTGTAAACAATAATCGGACTACCTTTATTAGAGGATAGGCATGTCTTGTCCTTATCCTGCATTTATTTATAGTGTTGGCAATACAAAATATTCAATTTTTTACAACAGATATAGCTGTTGGTAAAAGTATTTTTTTTATTGATAAATTATTTGACCAACATATATTTCATTGTCACTAAATTGTTGATAAAAATGAATCGATAAAAGTTAGATAAAATTATTTTGTAATAATTGCAATAATGTCAACATATAGACATTTGATCATAGAAGTGGCCATTCTGTTAGTATGATAAACATCTAATTTTTGTAAAAAAATTATAAGCATGTTTGCTCTTTTTCTAAAAATTTACTAACACGTTAATTAAAGAAGAAAACCACTTAGAGAAGTGTTAGACAAACACATTATCAATATGAAATCTGGAAGAAGAAAAAACGAGGCTGCTATAAAAAAATGCAAGTTTTATTTTTCCATGTAGTCTAGATGCTTACAGCTTCTCTCCAACTTCAATGGCATAGCTTGATGAAACAACTAAAGACGACCATCTTTTCAATAGGATAAAGTTGCACTTCTTGTTTGGTATTCAGAATACTGAAAATAAGAAAAAAACTATTATCATATATGCAGTTCAAGAAATCAAATGCGTATCATGTTCACCTGATAAAGCCAATTACTGTCAATTTAAATGTATAGATTTAGGGCTCATTTAACAGCACTTACTAAAAATTTCAGATGGAACTTATCAGTAATGATAAGAAGTTTGAAAAAAAAAATGTTATCTACTATGTTTCTGGAAAAGTACGAGTTAAATTTCAGGGGCAAATATGACAAAACTTATTGAAAACTACTTATAACACTCATCATATGATAATCAATTTGAAAAATTAAGTGGTGTTCATTCTATTTCCAAAAAAACTGAGTTGTGTTTCATAAGCAAACCACTTAAATAAGTTGCCATTTGCGATGGCGATGGTGAGTGAAATCACACGCCATTTTCAAATTGGGATTTTTCCCGATAGTTTTGTATGTGTACATGGTCCGACGCCTAAGTAATCCCCCGATTTCATCATCTGCTTCTCCCTACCCCATCTACGCACCTTCTTCTCTTCTTTCTGGTTGATCCGCATAGCTTCACCCTCTCTGCCCTTCGACGATGGCCATAACCAGTAACAAACCTAATTTTGTTTTCCTTTTCCCCTAAACACCCTTCACCTCCTTTAGTCGGCCATTGCTAACCCCCTTTTCCCCAAACCCACCATTTACTTATCAGCCGCTAGTATTCATAAAGTAAATTATTTTTTGATTCCCAAAAAGAAAAACAATTATGTAAATGTTTAAAAACATAAAACAGAAAACTTACAAAATATCATGCTTCTTTGGCAAGAGCCCTCCAGCCAATATCCCGCCGATAGAACCCCTCAGCCCAATCTATTTCATTCACAGCCCGATACGCTCGCTCCCGCGCCTCTTCGATATCACGCCCCTTCGCAGTGACCCCAAGAACACGACCCCCCGTCGCAATCACATTGGCATCTGCATCCACGGCCGTCCCCGCATGGAAGATCCGGATGGATGGCACCGCCTGCTCTGCTTCTTCTAGGTTTCGAATGATCGTCCCCTTCACATAAGCCCCAGGGTAGCCTCGACTTGCCATTACCACCACCAATGCAGAACCAGCGGACCACCTCAGAGACATGCCTCTTAGCTCTCCCCTGCAAGCAGCAAGCAGCACTCGGGCAAGATCTGACTCCAATCGCACCATCAGAACCTGACATTCCGGGTCTCCAAATCGTACATTGTACTCGATCAGCTTAGGCAACCCAGACTTCTTCTCAATCATGAGCCCAGCATATAAAACCCCAACAAATTTGCAGCCTTCGGCAGACATGCCCTTAACCGTAGGGTAAATGATCGATTCCATAACCAAGGATTGGAGTTCTTCTGTTATGATGGGCGCAGGAGAATAAGCACCCATTCCACCGGTATTCGGTCCCCGGTCTCCATCCCCGACTCGTTTATGGTCCTGAGCGGATTCTAGAGGTATGGCCGTCTCTCCATCCACCAAGGCAAAAAAAGATGCTTCCACTCCTTCCAAAAATTCCTCCACAATAACACAGCAGCCAGCAGCACCAAAAGCACCCTCCACAAGCATGGAGTCAACTGCATCGAACGCCTCTTCTAATGTCATTGCAACAACAACTCCTTTCCCAGCAGCCAAACCGTCAGCCTTGACAACAATAGGCACCCCTTTCTCTTGTATATACATCTTTGCAGAGGTAGGATCTGTGAATGTTTGATACTTACCAGTGGGGATTCCGTATTTGTTGCACAAGTTCTTCATGAAGTTCTTGGAGCCTTCCAAAGCAGCAGCCTCTGCGGAAGGTCCAAAGGTATGTATGCCAGCCTTAACCAAATCATTCGTAAGACCTGAAACGAGGGGAGACTCTGGCCCAACAACCACCAGTCCCACGCCCCATTGGTGGCAGAAGGAGATAACCTTTGTGCTGTCAAAAATGTCCAGATCGGAAATGCAAGTAGCATTTCCAGATTCAGAAATGCCAGCATTACCAGGCGCACAGAAGACGGAGGTGCAGGAGGGAGACCGCTGCAAGGCGTAGCAGAGCGCGTGCTCCCTCCCCCCTCCACCTATTACCAGCACCACCACCCCTTCTTCGGACTCATTGCTACTGGCTCGTTCCAATTTCTCCAAACAGAAACAAATGCTCGCAGGGAACAGTCGGAACAAATCAAAATGACCAGAACCAAGGCGAGACACGTCCGCAGAGACACAACTGTGAGAAGCGGTGGACAGAGGCGAATAATTCCAACCTACGCCTCCGATGGAAGGCAGCAAGGCAGCCCGGCTGACAGTGGAGAGAGGTTTGAAACAGATTCCTGCCATGAAGGACGCACATGCCATTTTTGACCAGAAGAAGGGGGAGCAGAAATGGAAGCTGCCTGCAGAAGGTAGCCACTTATCAGTCACTTAAAAGCAGTTTATAACAATAATAAATGTTATAAACACTTGCCAGTCATGGTAAAATCGTGATTTTACTATGAGCAACTCTCAATCACAAGTTGGTTACACTCATTTAAAACAATAAGCATTATAAATACTTTTCAAAGTGTTTTCAAATGCAGCCTAATTCAACCATTTCAAAAATTGTGATCTAGTGAAAGAATGAGCAGCATTAGAAGAAAACGTTGTCCATTTTCAAAAATCATGTGTAGTCATGTGGAATTAAGTTCCACACATTTAATTGATTGATAGAATAAGTGAAAACAGGCCAATGTTTTAGGAGATTTTGACCAGGATTGGATCTGAATAAGGTTTAAAATCCAATTTCCGAATTATGAATGCAACTTCCCCAATACCTTCTTTTTTGCTGCGAGTGCTTCCCTGCAAGACATACACATGCTTTGCTATGAGTTTCTTTAACCATTGTTTTAATTAGCACTAGGTTTAACCCTGTCATTTGAGCTTCCATGTCCAGCTAGAGGTTCGAATACACAAACATTTTTATGTTGCAACATATTTAAACAGTTGGACTTGATGTCTATTTGAACCCATTCACAAGGTTACTCATTTCTCCCAACTAAATCAACTTGGAATTCAAGTTATAGCAATCAAGATCCAAACCATATTAAAGGTCCATTAGAGAATACTCACTGAAAACCCTGGGGCTCGACCCGCCGGGAGGGGCTGCGCACAGGTAAGATCCGTCGCGCAGAAGGGAGATGCGGAAGGAGGCGCCGGGTGCCGTCGCGCGCAGGGAGGGGGCCGAGGAGACCGTCGCGCGGGAGGGCCGGCGACGGGAGGCGGGTGCGTCCGCGGAGGAGAGGTCGGCGACTGGAGATGGGGCGTCCGCAGGAGGCGCCGGCGACGGAAAACAGAGCCTCCGCAGGAAGAGTAGGCCGGCGTCGGGAGGGAGATGGCGTCGCGCGCAGGGCCGCAGAGGGCCGCTCGACCGAGGGCGAGGCGCAGGAGGCCGGCGACGGGGCGGCCGACTGTGACTGTAGGCTAGGGGCGAAGGCCGCCGCCCCCAGCGGGGGGAAGGGAAATGCCTGAGAAAACTTTAGGGAGATAAAAAAAAAGCGTAAAGAGTGGGATAACTATTTAAAAGAGGTCTTGAGGTTATTCTATAATGAATAATAAAGATCATATAAGACCATCCTATATGAAATGTAGTATCCAACAAAATTTATGTACAATTGTTTTTCAGAAATAGAAGAAACGTCGTTTTTTTAAATTGATTATAATAAGCTATAAGTGTCCACTTCTAGGTTGAGGGTTGCGTTAGGTAATCGACAGACAATGTAAAACTTCGTTGGCCGTTGGATCTTTTCATGGCATGGATCAAATGTATCAATATGCTAATACTAGGTCGTTGCCAAGATGCAACGCGCTGAATTGCTCAAGTTTGGTGAGAAATAAGCTAGAGTCGCTACATCAACGCTCGGGTGTAGTGTTAAATGAGCA
Organism: Viscum album; assembly: GCA_963277665.1. Taxonomy (NCBI): domain Eukaryota; kingdom Viridiplantae; phylum Streptophyta; class Magnoliopsida; order Santalales; family Viscaceae; genus Viscum; species Viscum album. Next base: position 75,256,741 of record OY728140.1, read on the forward strand.
AGGGTCTTCACACCTTTATGGATAGATTTGGGGGTAAGGAAGCTAATCCAAAATCATAAGGTTAGGATAACTAGTTGGAATATTGGAACTTTAACAGTTAAACATATGGAATTAACAGATACTATGATTAAAAGAGATATTAGTGTATTGTGTTTATGGGTGGGAGAGAAGGCAAAAGAATCAGATAGTTCCGGTTTCAAACTTTGGTACTTCGGTAAAACTAAAACTAAAAATGGTGTTGGTATTATGGTGGATAAGACTTTAAGAGATAAAGTGGTTGACGTCATAGGATTAGGGGATGTAATCATAGTCATTAAGATAGTTGTAGGAAACGATACTTTCAACTTCGTTAGTGTTTATGCACCTCAAGTAGGTCTAGATGTACAACAAAAGTCTATTTTTGGGTTAATTTAGAAACTTTGATTTAGAGTTCGCTACAACATGAGAAGATTTGTATAGGTGGTGACCTAACTGGGCATGTAGGAAAGGATTATGGAGATCACATAGATTTCCATAGAGGGCTTGGATTGGGTGTAGTAAATGATGGGAGATTGACTATCTTAGACTTTGCCTATAGTTGTGATTTTATGGTAGCAAATACGCTCTTTAGGAAATGACAAGAATATCTTATTACTCAAAAAAGTAGAGTCACAAGATCCAGAATTGATTATTTCTTGATAAAAATGTCAAATATAAGGTTTATTAAGGATTGTAAGGTCACACTCGGTGAAAGTCCAACCACCCAACATCCTTTATTAGTTTTAGACCCGAAAGTTAAGAATTGTAAGAGAAATATGAAACAATTAAGGAGTCCGAGAATCTCTAAGAACAAACTTTTGAAAGAAGTGGATTGAGAAGTTCAAGGAACCGCTAACTACATGTGGGATGAGGTGTCTAAAAGCGTTCACAATATAACTACTTCTATTTTAGGAGTATCAAAAGATTTTTGTCCAAAATGAAAAGAATCGCGGTGTTGGAATGAAAATGTTAAATTAAAATTTATAGCAAAACGAGAGTGTTTTAAAGCTTTACACCTTTGTGATAATGAAGATACTTGGGCTCAATATCATGTTGCTCGTAGAGAGGTTAATGAAGGAGTTTTTCAGGCTAAATCTCAAGTTTTTTAGGGGGTGTACCATTCATTACATACTAAAATGGTAAAAATCTATAGTTTAACTAGAGGTAGAAAGCGAGAATCTAGAGATTTAGATCAAGTTTAGAGCATAAAAGATAAAGGACGTACCCTTTTTAAGGATGGAAAAAACAAGAAAATATGAGGATGATACTTTAATAATATATTCAATGAAGCGCAAATGAGCGGATTAGACTTAGATAATATAAGTATCAGTAGAGATGAATTCAATTATAGGTATTATAAAAAAGTTCATCCTTTTGAGATTAAAGATGTTTTAAGAATAATGGAAAATGGTAAAGCGGTTGGGCCAGATAACACCTATATTGAAGTGTGAAAACATTCAAGAGAATTGGGTATTAATTGGCTCACTAGGTTATTTAATGTGATAAAGAAATCTAAAAAATGCCCTGATGAATGAAGGAAGAGTTCTTTAGCATCTACATATAAAAATAAATGAGAAATTTTAAGTTATATGAATTATAGAGGCATTAAGCTTATAAGTCATACCATGCAACTTTGGGAGAGAGTGATTGAACAAAGAATTTGAAGGGAAACTAAAGTTTCAAATAATCAATTTGGCTTTATGTCTGGATGATAAACCATAGAAGCAATTTATTTTATTAGAGGTCTGATGGAATATTATCGACAAGCCCAAGATTTGCATATGATTTTTATTGATTTGGAAAAATCATATGATAAAACTCCTAGAGAGATTTTATGGAAAGCTCTTGAAAAAAGGGTGTAGTGGCGTATATCTAACTCATCCAAAACACGTGTGAAGGGAGCTTGACTCGAGTTAGAACTTCAGTAGGTGATACTACATACTTCCTTGTCTCAATGAGACTGAATCAAAGGCCGACTTTAAGCCCATACCTTTTTTGCTTTGGTCTTAGATGAATATACAAAGAATGTTCAAGATAGGATAATTACATGCTTTTTATGGATGATAAAGTTCTCATTGTAGAATCCAAAGAGATTTAAAGTTAGATCTTTGGAAAGAGACTTTAGAATCAAAAGTATTTCAACTTAATAGGGATAAGACATAATATATGGATTGTCGTTTTAGCAAAGGATTGTTTAGTAATGTTATAGATGTGACATTGAGAGACCATTTTATTTCAAAAGTTGATCATTTTTTATATTTAGGCTCATTTATGCAATGTGATGGAGATATTAATGTAAAATTCACTCATAAGATTCAAACTATATGGATAAAAAAGATAGACTTCTAGGGTGCTTTGTGATCATAACATTTCTTTGAAATTGAAGGGTAAATTTTATAGGATTGTTATTAGACCAAATATTTTATGTGGTAGTGAGTACTAGCCTCTAACGGGACATCTTCAATGAAAAATAAGGGCGGCAGAAATGAAAATGATAAAATGGACATATTGACATAATAAAATAGATAAGATTAGAAATGAATGCGTTCAAGAAAAAATAGGAGTGCTCCGATTGATGACAAGATGACTGAGATTGGATTAAGATGGTTTGGAGATGTTAGAAGAAGACATAGAAATGCACTTGTTAATAGGGTAAACTTAATAATAAATTCACTTATTAAAAGATGTAGAGGTGGGCCTCAAGGACCCTTAAACAAATCATTCAAGATTATTTTTTTTCTAAATGGTTTCAATGAAAATATGGTCTTCAATAGAGCTAATTAGCGACGTTTGATCCATGCAGCCGATCCCATTTAATTGGGTTTAAGCCTTATTTGTTGTTGTTGTTGTATTAGTGTCCACTTGAAAAGTTTAGTGAAAACTACCTCTAACATTTATCATCTATGATAAGTTCTTCTGCAAAAGTGTTTTCAAAATACATATTAAAAAATTGTTTTTTGCCAATTTTTTAAGTGATTTTCTATTGTGACGTAAGTGTACATTAAAAAAAAAACAGTTACTTTTTCAAATTGACTATCACAAGTGCTATAAAATAATTTCATTAAACAAATAGATTGTTTGAAAATACTTGTTAAAACTATTTATAACACTTATCACTTATGATAAATACAAACTTATAAGTGTTTCCAGATTACTTGTTAAAAATTTACTTTTCTACCACTTATTTAGATGGTTGTTTTCCAAGAGATGTGAAATTATTAAATAAGGAGTATAAAATCAATATTTATGCTATCAACCCGCAAAAATATATACACAACACCATGAAACAATAATACTAATGCTAATATGTTAAGGTCTAGGATCGACCCGATGACAGGGAAGTGTATTCTAGAAAGGGAAAAAGGGTCATAGTAGGGGAAGGTAGTTTAGATGGGAATTTGGGACCACGTGGGGGGGGGGGACTCAGTTATATTTGTAAATAGGGGAGAGTGAGAGTGACAAGGAACATTTTTCTATCAATTTTAGATAAACAACTTGGGAGGGAGAGCTGGGGCCCTCTCGAGAACCTCTTCTTCCTTTTCTTTACTACACTTGTAAAGCCTATTCATCACACAAATCAATACATATCATATTGTATCTGGTTCATACGTCTAACATAATAATATTACTTTCATGTTTTCACTAAGCCAAGCATCAAATGCTAAAACTTGATCACCCATAATTCTCTAGATATCTCATTTTAAACTTTTATGAAAGTTATTAAATGTTATTTTTTTAGTCATTAAAAGGAATTTATCAAAATAGAACAAGGGGTGTACAAACCCTTGAAAAATTCTTAAACATCGTTGATCCTAAATTGCATATAAAATACTATTAATAATGAAGGATGAGCAGTGTCCATGGAAATTTATATTTTAATATATATTTTTTCTAATATCACTGATAATTATTCTCTTTCTAATATCACTGATATGTGAAGAGTAAATCAAACATACATTTTTTGGTTCTCAACATAAAGAACATTAGTTGAAAAAATGACAACATCAATGCATATTTAAACAAAATGAACACAAATTATCAGCACAAGTTATTTATATTTTCAATAAAAAAATATGGGTAAATGTTAAAGACTATGATTACAGCCTTAGAATAGTAGTAAAAATCGATCCATATAAAGGAAATTTAAGAATTTTATTTGGATAATATAAAATCTATCAAGTATTTGTATATGTAGCTTCATTTTAACCAAGTTAGAATATGAAAACATATTAAGAAAAGAATTATACACATCATGAGATATTTTAGGAAAAAAATAAAAAATATATGAAAAACATATCTAACATGAACATCAAAATGGATTAAAAAAATATACATTTTAAGGGATATGAAAACCAAGGAAAACCCTATGAAAAAATCAAATGTATTTAAAAAAAGTCACAATTTAGAAAATAAACCAATAAAATAACATAAAATTTAATGATGCTATAAACAAATCACTATCCTCTTATATAACTTACCCAACATATACAAATGTCTTCACATTCAAAATTTAATTCTATGACAATTGTATCATGCATGTTATTTACGGTCTATGTGGATAACCTTGTTATTAAGCATGATTTAGGTGGTAATCATTGTTTTAAAGGATACTTACATAACTTTACTTTCATAAAGTATGATCACAAACATGATATAATATAATCAATTAAATTGATCATAACATTTGATTGAAGAGTTAGATATAACATCAAAGATGATTTGGTTTTTGATAATTATAATTAAATAAGAGTATATGTAATGAAAAAAATAATGTGTAAGAAAAAATAACTTGAAATTACTAGAAAACATTACATGTCACCCTGCTATTGAACCAAATAATCACTTAACATATAAAGTATGGATATTTAATATGCAAGACAAAAAAATAGACATCACTAAACCAAAATTTTAATATGCATGAACTGTGGTGGATAAACCATAGTAAACTATGATGCCTTGTAAAGGGTTGTTAAGTATCTAAGATAGCTTTTAACAATGAACCAAAAATCTGCCCCAAACATTGCAGTACTAGGAATCAAAAAAACAATGGTAACCATGCCTAAGGTAAAACAATGAACACCTGAAGTGCAAATCAGCAGAATCAAAGCACTAAAGAAAATAAACCTAAGAAATGAATCCCAACACAGAGTACCAGAGTGGAGTAAAAAACCTGGTAAGGCTGAGAAAAAACCAGATCAACATCTAGTTGGAACTAACTTCCAAAAAATACAATTAGGTGTAGACACAAACCTCACAAGTGGATTTTTCTAAGATAAATTTGTGTAGGTGGAAATAACAATACCCCCAAGAAAATTGTGAGTCCGACCAACAATGAGTGGGGAGGCAAAGGAGGGAAGGAAAGGGATTGACCACAATATTCGAGAGAACCAAACACTGAATTGAATTTCCCTACATGGAAAAGAATAATGGTAACTGAAAACTAATGATACATTTGGTCCATGAATGACTCTCACCAAACTGAAGGCAACACTAAAAGGATCATCTCTCATCGTCGTCACTAGGAGGAGGGTTGGTGCAAGAGCGCGACCTTGACACACCAGACCGAGAGTAGCAGAAAGGTGCTGAAAACTTATGTTAGAATTAAAATTAATAAAAATAAAATTAAATATTTGATGCAATTATTAGTTTATACCAATAGATGTATCATTATGCAGAGTCTCTAAAAGGTATCAAGGTTGAGTCTGCTCGAATAAGTTGTAGGCATTAGTAGATTTTCTTTGTAATTTATAATTATCCCTCTAACCATTTGTAATATATTATTTGAAATTGTTAATAAATATATTATTTACCACTAAATTCATGCTTGTACAAATTATTTTTTTATAGTTGGAATTTTTTTTCAACCACCTGTAATTGATTAGAGAAACACTATGGTGTGTGTAGAAGATTATGAAATGCTTGAGAAAGTCTAATAGAAATATTAAGTTTTTTAGAGAATTGAAACCTAGTATTTCAATTCTTATATTTTAATATCATAGTATATAATATTTTTAGTGGTGTGAAATTATAGATAATTTATAAGCTAATGATCTTGTCTTGAGTATAGGGGAGCATAGATGCAAAGATCGTAATATGCGTTGGAGGCAAAAATGTAACACCCGTGTTTTTTAGTTATTTAATAAAATGGATTTTAACTTCAATTTATTAATTGAATTGATGGCATGAAGTATAGTTAATTTTTTTATTATTTAATTACTGAATGTTTGTCTTGTTGTCACATGATTATAAGAGTTTAAGAAACATGTGGGTTGAAGAATTAATTCATGGGATTTGATGTGGCGATATTGACATAGAATTATGGGAAATTACAATGTAGGGAAACTTGTGAATATAGAAAATGATATTTAGTAATCTGGAAGAGGCATCATAGGAATGCTAAACTCCACGCAGAAGTGTTATGCATGTTGTAAATGCACATTAAATATGAATATTGTGCATATGTGTTTTCTAATATGTTGGAAGTATTTTTCATAGTATGCATACTGTAATTTCATATAGTGTGAATCTCGAAGATCCATGGGAGGCAAGAGTATATGAAAATATAGAATTTATATAGTATATTTTATATGTACATATGTATGATTTATAAAAACAACTGTATGCATATGTATAAACAATGTGAAAGTAATTTTAGTTTGTTGTGTTTTAATATGAATAGAGACAATACAGACTTGATATGGTCTTTATTTGTAAACAAGAAAGTAATGGTTACAATGTTAATATGACCAGAATGATTAAATAACACAAGATGTATTGCTGAAACATGCATTAGAACAAACACCCCATATATAAATAAAGGGAAAATAAGTGAGATGTGATGGTTTATTATATTTTAGTGAACACTATTTCAATGAAAATCAAGAAAAATTGGGTCTATGCTATGTAATGATACAAATTTCTAAATATCTATAAATAAGAATCCACATCAAGAGTGATAAACCAAAATCATTTTCACTTTCAATTCACTCCATGGAAGCAACATAAAAAAAGACACATCTACTATACCAGTAATCATGTCATCCAATGACAGTCTTCCAAGGGAAGCCTAGTTCACAACTAAATAAAGATGTTATGAAGAAAAAAATATCATCAAGATGGTAATTTCTACACTACATCCTATCAAAGTACCTTCAATAAAAATTATCCAGTAGGGATATACAATGAAATAAATCAACCTGGTGCACTAAAAACTAGCTAAGTGCACCTTCATAACCTGCATCTCCACAACCTGAATTAAATTAGCCAGCCTGAATTAAATCCACCACAACCTAAATTAAATCAATCATAACCTACATCTATATAACCTGAATTAAATCATCCATGTACACCTCCATAACCTACATCTGAAACCATCCAAGTGCACAAAGATTCAAGCATTTAAAAGAAATAAATCAATTATATTCCACCGCAAGACAGGAAATGAAAATATTTTAGAACATAAGACCAATATTCTAGCACCCCAAGATAAATCTTTGATACCATTAGAACAATGATAAATAGGCCCAATGCTAATTAACATCACTTTTCGTTTTTAATGAACATCGCAAATTAGTTCCATCATAATCAAGTAGCAATGAACATCAAAATTCAAGTGTTTGGAAAGCATATTAGTAAGAGGTATAGAAATGACCTTCTACCACTGCTCATTCCTCTTGGTCACCCATGATGAAACACATAATACATATAATCTGGAAAACATCAATATCCCAATAAACATGCATCTAGGATTTGAAGTGTATCTTACTAAAGGGAAATATGATTCAATGCTATGAGCATATATGAAGGAAAATAACATGAGGTAAATATATTTTAGAATTGAAAATGTTTATATAATTCAATAATTAGTTATAATTAAAATAAGATAGGGAAGACCATTTTATTGGTATTTAGTTTAAATTGAAATTGGATAAAACATAAAATATTATTTTTTATAAATTGAACAATTGAATGATAAAAAAAGAGTTAAGATTAGGGGATATATCATATTATCTAGTAAAATGAGGTTAAAAAATAATATATATAGAATATGAAAAAATAATCAAACACCACCACACATAAGAAATAAAATAGGTATGTTTAAATCATCTAATCTGCTGTTAATTATAGTCAGACTAAAAGTATGTAGGAAGATTTTTACTTTTATGACATCAGACATCCATTGAAGAGAGCACCAAACAACATGTTAGCTACAAATGATCTTTGACCTTCATCTCTTCAGAGAAACCTGCACATGAATACTATTAATTAATTCACAAGAACAAATCATGATTATATTATCACTAAAAACTATCAAGCTAATTAAAGGACATTAAAATTCACAAGGTTCAATGATTACTGTTTGAAAATGAAAGAAGATATCTAAATTGATCACAAATAATTTAAAAATTCAATATTTTTTGAATTTAGTCATTATACTTTTCCTCGAAAACATGATCCACTATGGCATCCCCAATCTTAGGCTTATACCTACAACCAGTTGCAGTGAGGTGAAAATAAATTTAATAATTATGCAAAAGAAAAAATGTAAAATAGAAAGAAATATATCTTGAAATGTGAAAAGGGTGAAGATCCAAAATATATAAAACCAAATCAGAGTGGATGAGTATCTAACTAGAAATACAATTCAAAGATCTTAAAAATATAGAAAAATAACTATAGTAAATATGAATTAAACTTATGCATCTAGAATCTAAATACAAGATCTAGGTTTACATACCAAATGAACTCTGTATAAGTGATCAAAGCTCATGAATCATTCAAAATTTCAAAATCAACAAAAAAAGAACCTAAAGGTTCAATGGATCAAGAATAGGAAATGCATAAGGATTATAAAAAATACACAAAGTAAATGGGACAACATGGAAACAGTGTATTCAATTTAATCATATAAGAAATTCATAAGGATTATACAAAATTAAAGGGGAAAATTATCAGAAGGGAAAATGCGCAATGCAGTTGTTGTTGTTAGATGGACCCATTGACATAAACTTCAAGATAAATTGAAAGTTTAAAAGACATCAGTTTTTGGATAAATGGAAACTACAGTAAGCTGAAATCACAGTATATATTAAACAACCAACGTTTGAGAATTGACACAATAAAGAATAATATTTTTATAATAAATATGCAGTAAAGAGTGAATACACATGCATGTAAAATGAAATTCTGGATATGGTAAATATAAAAATGTCTAAATAAAAAAAATACAATATGCAATATGAATCCTAAAGAGGCATGGAAGTCAAGGGAAATTCTGTATGCAATATTAATCTCGAAGAGGCATGATAGGTAAGGGAAATTTTATATGCATACTCTATATACAGGTGTATGTGAGAATATATATTCTCTAAATTTTGTATACATACTATAAATTTTGTATACATACAAAAAATTATGTATGCATACAATGAAGTTTTTAGATTCCTTATGCATAAAATGTTGATATAAATATAGACAATTATGTAAGAATTTTGTAAATTATGTATGCATACTATACAGAAAATGAAACTTCTTTAAACAATTTGTGCATTAAATTGAAAGTCAATACATCAAATGCATGCTGGAAATTCACACTAAATGACATTAATGTAATGTATAAAAACTATGCATAAATAATATTTGATAGGCTAATGACTGAAAATGAGTTTACAAGAAATGCATAATGAATATGGAAACTAAATATGATTTTGTATCATCATAATTGTGTATACAATATTATTATATATGGAACTTATATAGATTATAAAAAATGTAAATAGAATAGTATGATCAATCTCTATATAATATGATTTTACATAAAATGAATAAATACTATACAAAAAATAAATGGATAGTTATCGACAGACAAAAGAATTAGCGCAGTTGACATTGTTTAAAGATTCAGTGATAGTAAATTAAGGATAAATTGAAAGTTAAGAAGATGTAATTTTTTGGAAGAACTATCTTTAGTAAATTGAAATTGCAGTATACAATTATAAAGGTTGAAAGTGTATTAAAATGCAATTGAACTCCATTGTAAATGAATTATATTGAAAATATATACAGAATGTGAAGGGAACCAACCTTAGTAGGATAACGGGAAATAAAATGTATTTTTTTGTATTGGGGTCAGTGAATACTGAAAAGGTTGAAGAACCAATTAGTGAGACTAACATATGCACTGTAAACGTATGACACCAATTTCAGGGGTGCATGAAATGAAGGAGCACATATCATGAAAGGAAATAGTGGTTAGGAAAAGAGGAAACTGGTGAAGGTTGTAGACATAAAAATAAAACAACATTGAATAAAATTGACCACCAAAAGGTGACTGTGATGAGATAAATCAATCATCAGGATGAAGTCAGACGCGGAAAAATGGAGCAGAGGAAGGTAGAAATGATGGAATAAATTGGATCGTTTAGAAGCATAACAGGGAGGGTGGAGGCTCGATGCTATGGAATGGTGTGTCAGATAGTGGTGATAATGAAATGGAGAGAAGGATGGTGGTGATGATCAAAGAGGGTCGAAGATATCGGTAGGAGGGGAACACTAGGGTTGGTTGTAAGGGAGAACAAGGGGAGAGTTGTTGGGCATGATGGAATGAAAATATAAGTGGAAGTGGAGAAAGGTTTGACTGTTGAGGATGTGACACATTGGTGAAAATGGTATGAATGAACTACATGTACATGGAGGTACTCAGTTTATTATAAAAAAAATATTTACAATGCACAGAAGGAAAGAAAACATGCCCAAGGAATTTTTTATTTATGTTGGAGTTGTTGGCATGTATTTAATGGGCATTTCATAGAATTAATTTATGGGAATTTATGGAGGACATTATTGACATGGATTTGCAGTTTAAATGTCACTATTTAATCTTGTAATGTTATTTTCATTAACATGGATTTGATGAATTATAGATAATTGTTTTAATTATGTTTGAAGATTCAATGAGTGTTATTATCATGGAAAAATCTTTGGTTTATTGTGAAGACTAGAGGAACTTATGGAGGTTTGACTTGGATTTTATTAATTGAATGTTAGAGTAATTATTGGATTTTTTATGCTTGTGGAATGTAACGGTGGTGGTGGTCCACCATTGGTATTAATTTGAGTAATTAATTTGGAGGAATTAATTCTAGAAAATTGTCCTTGGCATGTTATATATAGATTTTTTACATGGATGACTTGTTGGTAAACGAGGTCAATTATGATTAAATTAAAGTAATGAGAAATATCATGCTAGTCTATGTGATTCTTCACCAGTGACCACATACTAGTGAGGCTATGCCCTAGTCTCCATGTCTATCGCGCACTGGTATGAGCAATGGTCACACGCAAGTTACAAAGTTTAGAGTCGAGTGAAGATGAAGTTTTTTTCCTATAAATACTCAGTTGGGGTTAATGAGAACTAGAAGAAGGATCAATGACTCTCTCATCGTGTAAGTCACACTTACACAAACTAAAATTGAGCGGAGCATCTAGGTGAAGGAGTTGCATGAATATAATGACACAAATGTGGTAGAGAGAAGGAGTTAGAGAAAAGGACTTGAGTGAATGGGGGTTCCTGATAAGACTTGAGTGAACATACCAGAGCACACCAAAGTTGCGAGAGGGAACCTAATAAAAAAAAAGATAAGAAAAGGGAATAGGGAAAATTCATTGTTGTGAGAACATTTACCTTATAAGAGAGGTGGAACAAGGTGTACTTTACTTGGGGGAACTGAACCACGATGAAGTAAGGGACCTATGTGAAGCCAAGGATCTGGGCGAAGCTGTATACCTATGCGAAGGTTGGACCTGGGAAAAATTGAAGGGATTTATATGAAGCATCATACTTGGACTTTAATGATGAAATTATCAATCTATATTCATTAAAAGTTATAAAGTGACCTTAAAGTCATTAAACTAAGGAAGACTTCATTTGAAGTAGTGAGAAAGGGGGAGTCCGCATAGGTGATTTGAGAGAGGCAGTGCATTGTCCCTGAATTCATTGTAAAGGCTGTGTGTCTATCATGGAATGACTATGACTAAACATTTTATCCACCATACTAGTGAAGATTAGTGAATTATGGTACACCAACACAACACCGTGTGTATGATCCTTGGACTAGACCTTTGTGGAGAACTAAATAAAAACTATTGTAACTTGTTTTTAATTTATGCATTTGTTTTTGTGGTGGATGTGCATCTAACAATGATAGTTTTAACAAGTTCCTACTCATGTGGGGATAATCTCTAAAGAATCAAAAATAAAAGATTGTCACCCTAATTCACCCCTACCCTCTCAAGGTGTCTCAGGTTGCAACAAGTTTCCATGGAAATTATTAAAGAGTTTGATGTGAAATATCCAACATGAAGTTAAGAGGATTTTATGGGGGGAAATTTACTCATTAAATGAAGTTTTCCATAATGGGTTTATGAAGAGTAGGATAAGAGGGTCTATAAATTTGAGGGAAGAGAATTTTATTCTGTTCTTTTGAGATACCCACCATGTGCTTGTGGTGGTAGTGGAAATTGGATGATAAGACTAAACTATCGGTTTTGGGTGCAATGGAAGCATGCAGTGGTGGATGATATATTAAAATTTATTTTAATTATTGTTCTACAAAACCATGAGTGGTGATCTTGCACATAAAATTTATAATTAATTTATTTAATATCTGAATAAATGAATACATGGTATTAGGAAATTTCTTCGTTGATGAATGTTGATCATTCGTAAAGACCCTTTCATATTGCCTTTGTTTCACTGTGAGGATCTAAGGATAAAATCCCTACAATAGTGATCCACATGTGCTCCTATGATCTCTGAGCAATGTCATTTGATATTTGGGTGCTAGCATGATGAATCAAATGTATTGCGTTGTTCGTTCTTGATTTATCATTCTTCTATATTAAATAAATATCTCTCGTGTTTCTCTTTATTGAAAGAGAGAGAGAATGAGGATTCTAGAAAGAATTCATTGCAAGCAAAAATTCTTTATTCTCAATCTTGGATGCAATACACAATAGACATAACCATCTATTTACAGATAAATGGTTTAGGTTAAGATATTATTTAATTGCATTTCATTTATTAAATAACATTTAAACCCTTTAATAAAGTTCATGCTACATAATAATACTAGTATTATTTTTGTGGTGCGTCAACTTGCGAAAATTGATAAATAATATTTACTGGATTATAAATAATTATTTTATCATCGGACGTGGTTTTGGTTCGTTCAAACTCCTCAGTATTTACTTAATACATGAATAATTATTTTATTAATAAATAAATATTTCATTCGCATTCTAAAAAATAAATATTTATTAAATTTTCAATAAAATAAACAAGTATATTTTTATTCACATGTCGACAAATAAATATTTATTTAACTTATGCGATCAATATAACTTGAATAAAATTATTCCTTGGTCTTGAGAATAATATTTATTCCATTAATTAAATCCAAATATTATTTAATTGAGATCAATGGAAACACTTATTTTATGAACCTCTAGGATTCTTTCTTGTTTCCATTAGACAATCTTTCATAAAATCCAAGATTACTGTCTAGTAATAGGTCAAGAAACCCAAGAGAAAGAACTTAATATCGCAATGATGACAACCACATATGAACACTCAGTGTGTAATATAATCCTTTTATCACAATATCTCATCAATTAGGTTTCAAATTCATATCACCAACCTATATGCTTGATACATCTTTCTTTGACTATCTGAAATAAACATATTGTTACACCATGACCATAGAATTTAGGGAGAAAGTTATATTTCAATAAAAGGGATGAGATATCAGCTTCTATAAAGATAGAAGTGAAAAATCCTTTCTTGATTTATCCATTAATGACATGTCAATTGAGATACATCCAATGTACCCTACTTCCCACCAACATATGGCGTGGCGGTTTTTTCAGTAAATCTAAGTGCGCAAGTTATGACATGCATTAATGATAATCATAAAGTCTAAGGACCATTATACATGCTCACAGATAGGAATATTCAATGACACAAAAACATACAGAATTCATACTAGAAGGTATTTTATCATAATCTCTCATATTAGAGATTACCAAGTGCAAACTTCATGAGAAGAAACCTCATTAGCCTACGAGTACTCGCACACGATGATATATATAATATGTGTCACATCACAGTATGTTATCCAACCATATAAATATATTAAGAATATTTTAATAAAACTTAAAGGTTCTCATCATAGTGGGGGCCTTATATGACCTTATCAATGCAAAAAATGAAGGTTCTGAGCACAACGGAAGTGTGTGTTGGATGATGCCCAACTTTGCTTTTTTCCATATTCAATGATCAATCTGAGATATACGTGATGATGAATGCCATGATCAATGGAATTGAATTAAATAAATTTATAAGGGATAGAACACTAGAACTGAGAGAGATGAGATCAACACATATTTTTTATAATTAATTTAATTAGATAAATAATTACCACTAAGTAGTTATTTATTCTTTGATGAATCCGGCGACAGATCTGTGGTGCACCATTATTGAGTTTTAGAATCCAAGTGTATATTTAATCTAGCGGTGATCCAAACATGTTCTAGGAATCTCCAAATGCTGCCGAAGGAGTCTCTGGGTGCTAGTAGGAAGATCCTTACACTTGTGTCATCCACCTTGACCGCCTCGAGAATCTCTTCCAAAACATTCTCCTTAATCTGATGGAGGAGGATTGCTCTCTATTCTTTAGAGCATTCTTGGAGATGGGAGCTCTCTAATCTTGAGAGGATTCTCCAAGATTCATTGTGCATAATTGAATTTACTCTAGAGAAAAATAACATAATTGGGTATTTATATTTCTAGGGTTAAAATAAAATAATTGTACAAGTGCCCTTAATTATTTCATTTGATCCTAGAAAAAACCCCATGTCAAATAATAATAATAATATTATTATTATTTATCAAAATTCACTTAAATTGTGAATTATAATTAAATATTATTTAATTAAACAATATTCAATATTTATTATTTCTCACCGGACCATTAAACTCGGTCCGCCATTCCTCCACAATATTTATCGGGTCTTTAATAATTTCTATTTATTTATAAAATAAACATCACTCCATTACTCACTAATAAATAAATATTTATTATATTCACTAAATAGAAAATAAATATTTAATAAATATTCTACTCACAATATATTCTCTCGAATAACTAGTGATGGAACAAATGTGATCAAACATACATGAATAATTATTAAACCATGTGTGAGAATAATATTTATTCAACCTATTAAATAATAAATAATAATATATTATTTAACTGATATTCTTGATACACTTAGTGTGTGACCCTCTAGGCCTCTTTTTCAATGACATTAGGTGAACTAGCCTAAAGTCCAAGGTTAGCATATAACAACACACCAAGGCACTCATAGAGAAAGAAGTTAATGTTGGAATGACATGTTACCTCATACCGATGCTTACCATGTAATATAATCCATTTATCACAATATCTACAATCGAGCAGGTTGCATGCCAATGTCATCAACCTATATGCTCGATATCTCTTTCTTTGACTTTTTGGAAATATAACTCACCTATAGAACACCATGGCCATGGATTTATTTATGCTATATCATTTCCATCAAAGGGCCTAAGATATTAACTTCCATCAATGAATAGAAGGGATAAATACTTTCTCATATTATTTATTAATGCAATATTACTCATCACACACCCAACGTATCCTACCTCACCATGAAAATATGTCATCACGATTTTCGTTAATACATCAAAGTACATGGCTCATAATATTAATCAATAATAATCTTAAAGTATAAGGAACAATACACACATCCATAGATAGGGACATCCAATGACACTTATAAATGTGTATTTTCTACCGGCGAGTCTCATTCTCATATTATCCTATTGGATATTACCAAGGGCGTACACCATAAGAAGGTTCCTCAAAGTCCTATGAGTCTCCACCCCTGATAGCTTGTATCATTTGTGTCCCTCAAATGATATCATCCATCTATATAACATATATTCAATAATAGTGTCATAACACTTTCAGGTTCTCATCATGATGAGGAACTAATTTGACCTTTTAGTGTAACAACTACTCTTAGGACATTATCACATACTACGTCACACAGAAGAATAATCATGATGTGATAAGTAGTTTATTAATATTCAAAAACAATGAATACATGTTTATCATAAAGTACATAGAAGTTGGTTTTAGGGCACCAAATCCAACAGAATCTCACTCGCACTAGAGCCAACTGCTAACAACCTTCAGTATTATAGCTCTCACATGATACTCATGCTTATGATAAGATAGGCCTTTAGTCAAGGGGTCCACAACATTCTATTTCATAGGTATTCTTCTCACTGTAACTTCACCCCTTTGATAAAAATACCTCAAGAGGTGATAATTTTGGAGTATATATGCTTTTTCCATTGGTGAGACCTTGGTTTTTTTTTGCAAGAGCCACCACTGCAGTATTATCACAATACAATGTGATAGGGTCTTTACTGATAAGTACCACATCATGATCCTAGATAAAGTTCTGAATCCAAATAGATTCCTTGGCTATATCAAAAGCCTCTATATACTCAGACTCTGCTATAGAATCAACGACAATTGGCTGATTTGAACTCTTCCAGCTCAAAAATCCTCCATTGAGACATAAAACATATCCTGATTGTGAATTTAGGTCATTATGATATGTCTGAAAACTAGAATTAGTATAACCCCTGATGAGCAGCTCATCGTCTCCTCCATACACCAAGAACACATCCTTAGTTCTTCTCAGATAATTAAAGATAACCTTAATAATAGTCCAATACTGTTATCTAGGATCTGATTGATATCTACCTACCATTCTCAAGGAATAGGCAACATCAAGTCTAGTAAATAACATGGCATACATGACTGATCCTATCACTGAGACTTATGAGATCTTACTCGTTCTATCTTTCTCCTGTTGTGTCTGAGGAAATATTTTCTTAGAAATATTTAAGCCACGTGACATTGAAAATAATCCCCTCTTGGATTGTTCCATACTAAATCTATTTAGTATCTAGTCAATATATGTACTTTGACTTAGTCCAAGTAGCCTCTTGGATCTATCATGAATGATTTTTATCCCTAGAATATAGGTTGCTTCACCTAAGTCTTTCATGGAGATGCACTTGTTTAACCAGTTCTTAACCGACTATAAGACCAATATGTCGTTTCCAATAAGAAACATGTCATAAAAATATATTAATAGTATAATGAACTTATTCCCACTAAACCTCTTGCAAACATACAACTCACATTCTTTCTTAATGAAACCAAATTCTTTTATAGATTCATTGAATCAAATGTTCCATGACCTAGATGCTTGCTTCAATCCATAAAGGATCGCTACAACTTGAAAGTATTTTTGGCATCACCTGGAGTCACAAAACCTTCTGGTTGTGTCATATAGAATTATTCATAAAGTTTCCCATTAAGTAATGTAGTTTTGACATCCATCTACCAAATCTCATAGTCATGGTAAGATGATACGACAAGTATAATTCTAATGGATTTAAACACAGATACCAGTGAAAAAGTTTCATCATATTCAATTCATTAACATTGTTTGAACCATTTAGCCACTAGACTTACTTTAAAGGTACTTAATTTACCTTCCATGTCCTTTTTCCTCTTGAATAACCATTTTCATCTGATAGGATTTACATAAAATAGACCATCAACCAGAACCCAAACTTGGTTCGGATACATGGAATCCATTTCAGAATTAATGGATTCTTTCCATCTTGTAGATTTTGAGCTCTCTACTACCTCCTTGTAGGAGATAGGTTCATAATTGTCAACCAATAATGAGTAACCATCCTCAGTTACCACAAAACCATATCTATCTAGTTCTCTTACCTCTCTTACGATCCTACGCATTACTTGTATTTTAGGAACTACTTCTTCCACAGGGACCTATGGAATATGTTCCTATACCAACTCTTGTGTATCTTGAGCATCAACTTCATAGAATTAAATATTTCTCCCACTATCCTTTTTGAGGATGTTCTCCCTATCAAGAAATATAAGCTGTTTGGAGATAGTCACTTTCTTGTCTGAGGGGTTGTATAGGTAGTATCCTTTTGTTTCCTTGGGATACCCTATAAATATATACTTCATGCCCCAGGGTGATAGTTTTTTCCTAATAAGGCCTTAAAAAATTCCTCGAAACCCCATATAGGTATGTAATAAAATGGGTTTCTTTATACTTTATAACTTGAAGGGAATTCCATTTTCTTCTTTAGTTGGTACTCATTTTAATGTGTATCCTACAATTTTTAATGCATATCCCCAAAATGATAATGAAATATCTGCATGACTCATCATCGAACTTACCATGTCTAACAAGGTATGATTCCTCTTTTCACTAACATCATTCCACTATGGTTTATAAGGTGAAGTGAGTTGAGATATAATCCCAAAATCATGTATAAAGTTGATGAACTCTTGGTTAAGATATTTACCACCTCGATCCAATCAAATATTCTTTATCTACTTACCAAGATGATTCTCTGCTTCATTCTTGAATTCCTTGAATTTCTCAAAGGACTCGGACTTATACCTCATTAATTAGACATATCCATATCTAATCAAGTCATCAGTAAAAGTTATGAAGTAAGAATATCAACCTCCATATTCTACTGGAAATGCTCCACACACATCACTGTGTACTAATCCTAGAAGCTTGATGGCCCTTTCACCCTATCCACCGAATGGTGGTTTGGTAATTTTTCCTTGTAAAAAATAATGACATCTTTTAAGTTTTTTAGCTCATAAGATTATAAATAACCATTTTAATAGAGCTTTGTTAAATTCTTTTTATTTACATGACTGAGATAGTGATGCTATAGTTGGGTGTTATACGAGTCATGTGAACATGATTCGATATCGATTGTCAACACTTGTTTTTTGTAATTTAATACATAAAGAATGTTATTTAAATGCACCATACCATAACATATGTTGTCCTTATAAAAATACAACTTTTATTTCCAAATTTGAAAATAAACCCATTTGTATCTAGGAATGATACATAAATTATGTTTTTGATAACTATAGGTTCATAATAACAATCATTCAAAACCAAAATCATTCTTGTTGGCAATGGAAGGTGGTAGTCACCAATGGATAGGGAATCCAAACTTTCTCCATTGGAAGCTCTCAGATCCACCTCCCCTCTATTAATATTTCAAAATCTAATTAGTTCCTGCATTTAGATATAGATGTGAGTCCCAAAAGTTATATATAATACTCAATGTGTAGATATTGAAAGATTACACTCAATAACGAACACACCTTTAGCTTCCCCTTTCTTTTAGGTGTATTTCCTCTTCCAGTGGCCTGACTTGCCCCATGAAAAACACATTGTCTCATTCTCCTTTCCCTACCTTTGGATCTTCTTATTCTTGGTAGGATGGTGCTCAGGAGATTTAGACTATTTATAAGTCTTGGTCCCCTTTTCCTTTTCCTTTCTTTTCTTAGTCACCACAAGGATTATGGGTTTTTTATGCCCTATATCCTTATCCACTTGAAAAATTAAAGTAAGAAGTTCCAGAAGACACTTCTCACTATTTATCATATTGTAATTAACAGTAAAGTTGGATAAGTTCTTAGGCAACGATGAAGGTATGAGATCTGTACACAACTCATATGGGAATTTAATCCCTAATATTTCTAGGTGTTCAATGTAGCCGATAATCTTGATTACATGAGGTTTATCTAGTGTAAACTCTCCAAGCTTAGTTGTGAAAAAATCATTGGAGATCTTATACCTCTATTATCATTCCTTCTCTTGATAGAGATTCTAAATGTGAGATATCATGCTATAGGAATCCATATTCTCATGTTTCTTTAAAAGATCATTAGACCTATATGATAGCATGAAGCACTAAAAATCTGTAGAATCATTCAGATGTTTCTCATAGAGAGATATCTCTTCATCACTTGCCTCATTTATAGGCACAACTAGTAAAGGTTATTCTAGTATATATAATTTTCTTTCATGGTGAAGGATGATACATAGGCACCTTTTCCACTCTTTTAAATTTGTGCCAGTGAGAAGTTTTTCCTTCTGAAGTATGGATCTCAATTATATGTTTGATGTCATATTATTTCTATTTATACAAAATAGGATGAGTAGAATTTTTGTACTTAATATGATAAATTTAGACAAATAAATAAATTTTATATTTATTAGTCTCCCACTATTTTATTGAAACCCAATAGCCCTTACCATTAGCTTTAAAATATCTCGTTACTTTGATATTCTAGTGGAAAGGATCCATATTCCCTTTCTCATTACCCCAACTTTGGTTGATCAAGAAACCTGAATTGTTTTAGGTAGGCATTCCAAATGTAAAATTCATAACTCATAGTTCCTTGATCTATTGAGTGGACACTCTAATCCTAAAATCATTAATTTAGATTTACTCAATCGTTTCCTCTCAGTTACACCAAGTCCTGCTTTGGAAATCAACCCCTAATGTCAACTAAGTAAAGTCAACCCAAAACCTCAAGTTAGAATTCCCAAATAATTTAAATCACCCCAACTTTGGCTGGTCAATCACTTTGAATTATGGTTCTATTCTAACCAAAGTAATGTAAGGATATAATGAATTCATATTTTATTGAGGGATTTTATCCTTTTATGCATAAATTTATGATTATTATCTTTATCAAATGCTTGTTAATATTAAGTGGGATTACTTAAGTGATTAACCATGTATTAGATAATATTTATGAATAAGACAATTTATTTTAGCTTTATCTTGCATGATTGTTAATTCATTAATTATGTGATCGTGAAAAGACATCCATAATGAAATAACTGTGAAACTGATATAAATAAAATAATTAAGTGGTATGATCATGATATCTTACTAGTGGTTAGTTTATCTAGCGGTTGATAAACTAACCGCTGACCTAGGGAAAAAACACCTCGAACAAATTAAGCTTCGTGTTGCAGCTTTCCACCTATCCACCTATGTATCTGCTCAGATTGGTTTCAACTTGGCTCTAAACTTGAACTACCTCCACTATCTTGGGAGATCTATCCATTACATATGCCTTTTACTCACACATAGCTGAGTGGAAAAAAGGGGTTTACATAAAAGAAACCATGGGAATGCAGGACCTACATAGTGAAAGGAGAGAATGAACACATGACAATAATTTAATTTAATAATAAATCAAATGAAACCAATCACATATAAAAGGTATGGTCTAGCTCATGATCATCCACATGCATTCAAAAAATTACGCATTTAATAAAACTAGCATTCAATTCTTAATCATTATTATTTAAGATAAATCGTGCTCGAATCAATTAATTATTATCTTTAATTAATCAATCCTTTTATATCAATTCTTATCTGAATTTCCTTGAGATTCTCATCTATTATAATTTTAAACAAATTAAATAAATTTATTTAAAATTAACTGTCTATATAAATGTACCTTATAGGCAACATGGAGAATACTCACCAGAATCTACCAAACATGTATTATACTCGTATACTGTTTTACTCTTGTGACATATGGGATAAATGACTTATCACGTACTTTCACAATGTGTACTTCATGGATGATTACAAAAATTACATGATTTTACGATCACATGTTATGCTTCAATGCATGCAGAGTATTTTTTTTAATATGACTCATACATGATATGCAGATATGAACATTACACAAATATTAATTAAACATTTAAATATTTTTTTATATTAAAACCTATCACATGGTGTGTCCTATCTTTATGACCACACACAAGTACATGTATCAAGGTTTACATAGTAAAATAAATAAATTTTAAATGTACATAATTTGGTATAAGTACATGATGTGTATATCTGATCTACATAGTGTGTACATCTCTCACTGTCTATCTGAGGTACATGCCTAACAAATCGACGTGTGAATCGTACCTCAGAAAATTTGGAGTACACGATGTGTCCCATGGGCCACACATTTTTTTGACTCCATGTTACATGGTTACCAGTTAGGTAGGTAGTGTATTGAATACACATACCATCTATGACTCAAAGGGACTACACGTCGTGTACATGGGATACATGGAGTGTACTCCGGATGACTGTGCGCCTATTTTTCCTGGTCAACATGTGCTTTAATTTAATGTGTGTATTCAATGCATATGAATAGAATTAATTTTCAAACTAATTCCCGATGCGTTGAACATGAATACATGGTGTGTAAATTCAATTACATGGTGTGTAGTCATCTATTTTCTAGCTAGAAACCTTGTCACCTCCAGATAAGTTCCTTGATTTTATTTTAATCATAAAATTAAAAATCTCGATTAGATCTAAGAGAAATGAAGGAGGAAGAAATAAATCTCAAAATCCAGATTAAAAGAATGATTAAACGTGAATTGAAAAAACTAAATTAAAAATTTGTAAAATACCAATGATTTTTTAAATAATTATAAACAATTATGTGCCTTCTATGACACCTCTTGAAGGTTCTAGGTGAAATGGAAGCATGTGTTGGAAAATTCCCAACTTTTCTTTTTTTTCCAAAATCGATGATCAATCTGAGATCTATGATACAATGAACATCACGATCAATGTAATTGAATCAAAGAAATAGAAAAGGGATAAAATTCAAAAACTGAGAGAGAGGATATCAATACATATTTTTTATAATTAATTTAATTAGATAAAGAATTACCTCTAAGGAATTCTTTCTTTATTGATTAATATGACGAAAGATCTATAGTGATCCATCGTTGTGTTATAGAAACCAAGTGTAGATTTCATCTAAAGGTGATCAACATGTGTTATGGGAATATACAGACATCACTGAAGGAGTCTCCGGGTTCTAGCCTGGAAGATCCTTATGTTTGCGTCGTCCGCCTTGATCACCTTGAGAATCACTTCCAAAGAGTTCTTTTTGATCCTGTGGAGGATGATTGCTCTCTGTTCTTGAGAGCATTCTTAGATATGTGATCTCTCTATGATTGAATAAATTCTCCAAGATTCCTTGTGCACAACTGAATTGGCTCTAGAGAAAAATAACATAATTGGGTATTTATATTGCTAGGGTTAAAATAAAATAATTACACAAGCACCCTTGATTATTTTATTTAATCCTAGAAAAACCCCATGTCAAATAATAATAATATTTGTAATCATACGCTTAACTTGAAAATTATAATTAAATATTATTTAATTAAATAATATTTATTATTTATTATTTCTCACTAGACATTTAAACTCGGTTTTCCATTCCTCCACAATATTTATTGGGCCTTGAATAATATATATATATTTATTAAATAAATATCATTTCATTATTTACCAATAAATAAATAAATATCATATTCCCTAAATAGAAATTAATATTTATTAAATATTCCACTCACAATATATTCTCTTGAATAACTAGTGATGGAAGAAATGCGATTAAGCATACATGAATAATTATTAAACTATGTGTGGGAATAATATTTATTCAACCTGTTAAATAATAAATAATAATATATTATTTAACTAAGATTTTGGATACACTTAGTGTGTGGACCTCTAGGATGATTTCTTAGTGACATTAGGAAAACCAACCTAAAGTCCAAGGTTAGAATCTAGCAACATGATAAGGCCCCCATAGAGAAATAAGTTAATTTTGTAATGATATGTTACCTCATACGGATGATTACTATGTAATATAATCCCTTTATCATAATATCTCTAATCGATCAAGTTTCACTCCAGTGCCATCAACCTATATGCTCGATATCTTTGACTTTCCAAAAATAGAACTTGACTATAGAAAACTATGACCATGGATTTATTTAAGTTATATCATTTCCATCAAAGGGCCTAAGATGTTAAATTCCATTAATTAACAAAAGGGATAAATCATTTCCTGCATTATTCATTAATGAAATATTACTCATGACACACCCAACATATCATACCTCGCCACAAAAATCTGTCATCATAGTTTTTGTTAATACATCAAAGTATGCGACTCATAATATTCATTAATAATAATCTTAAAGTCTAAGGACCAATACACATGTCCTCAGATAGGAACATCCAATGACACTTATAAATGTGGATTTCTTACTGCCGGGTCTCATTCTCATAATATCCTACTGGATATTACCAAGGGTGTACACTATGAGAAGGTGCCTCAAAGTCCTATGAGTCTCCACCCATGATATCCTATATTATTTTTGTCCCTAAAATGATATCATTTGGATATAGAACATATATTTCAGAATAGTGTCATAACACTTATGGGTTCTCATCATAGCGGGGAACTACTATGACCTTTTAGTATAACAACTACTCTTAGGACATTATCACATACTATTTCACGTAGAAGAACAATAATAATGTGATAAGAAGTTTATTAATTTTTAAAACAATGAAAAAATGTTTTTTATAAAGTACATATAAGTTGGTTTTAGGGCACTAAATCCAACAAAAAATACTCTAGGACATTATTATATTAAAGTTATACATAATAATGTACAATATGTAATAAAATGTTTAATTAATATTCATTATATCAAATATACATGTAATCAAAGTAAAATTAGTTGGTGCTAGGACACCAACTCCAACAAACTCCCACTTGGACTAGAGCCAACTGCCTATGAATTTGAGTTTTCTAGACCTCACATGATAATAATGTTTCTACTGAGCCAAGGCTTTAGTTAAGAGGTCCGCCACATTGTATTCCATGGAAATATTGCTCATTGTAACCTCACCTCTCTGAGAAAAATCCCTCAAGAGATGATATTTCTAAAGTATATACTTTTTCCGTTGATGTGACCCTATCTCTTTTGTGAGAGATACCACTATAGTATTACCATAATAGAGTGTGATAGGATATTTATTACCAGGTACCACATGAATCTCTTGAAACCGGTTTGTCCAAACCGTTGGGAAAAGGGGCCAATTTGGGGGCCTTTCCCAACGGTTTGTCCAAACCGTTGGGAAAAGAGTCCAATTTGGGGGCCTTTCCTAACGGTTTGGCCAAACTGTTGGGAAAAGTGGCCAATTTGGGGGCCTTTCCCAACGGTTTGGCCAAACCGTTGGGAAAGGGGACCTATACCAATGGTTTTTTCAAACCGTTGGTATAGAAGCGTTGGGAAAGATCTAATTTCCAGTAGTGTTTCTTTGAGATCTTCTAGATCACAACACCTCCATTCAAAGTGAAGATATATCCCATTTGTGACTTTATGTAATATTGATCAGTTTGGAAACTAGAATTTTCATATCATCTAATGACTAGTTCCTCATCTCCTTTGTAAAATTTGAACATATCCTTAGTATGCCTCATATACTTTAGGATAGACTTGAATGCCATCTAATGGTAGTCACTTGGATCAAATTGATATCTTCCTACTACACTTAATGTGTAGGCGACATCTAGCCTAGTACATAACATAACATATATGAATGAACCAATCACTGATGCATATGGAATACTTTCCATTCTATTTATTTCCTCATGTGTTTAATAATACATTTTACGAGAATCAGTCCAGGAGATATAGGGGAGTTTCAGGTTCTATCAATTGTGGGTCAACATGCCAGGCTTCATCTCTTTGGTCCAGTCGGTTTGGAATGAACCCTCCTAGGGCCACTCTTGGGTGTCCATCCACAACAAGCTTAGGCGACTGAAGTCTAGGCTCTATGTGTGGAAGCTTGAGAACTCTTCCCCTGATTAAGGTTTGGAGGAGGCGATGCAGGTGGTGGAATGCCTTGAAGGTAGTCTCAAAGAAGTGTGGGATGATTCCACATTTGAAAAGCTTGTATGAAGGAAAGAGGACCTGGCAGAAAGACTCCTGCGACAGGAACGTTTGGCAAGGAAGGATTCAAGAATCAAGTGGATCAAGGAGGGGGATAGAAATACTGAGTTTTTCACGAATTCTTGAAGGAAAGATAGTGCCTGATGAACCCAACATCCTTTTAGAAGATGGTTCCTATACGAATGACAGAGCTATGGTGGGAGATCTGGTGCACAAATTCTTCAATAATCTCCTATTAGGACCCAATCCAAGCATGTTCAAAGAGTATCCAGGAAGACCCACATACTTATTCAAGGTGGTTTCCAATTTCATGTCTTTATAGGACAATGAAAGGTTATGCTCCATCCCAAAAGAAAAAGAGATCACAGATGCCATGCAGAGCCTCGATCCGGAGAGCGCCCCGAGCCCATATGGCTTCCTGGGTTCCTTCTACAGATCTACGTGGGGTGTTGTAAAGTATAATATAACTTCAGATATCCAAGATTTCTTTAAATGTGGAAGCTTATCGAGGTTAGTGTGTGCCACCTCTATGGTGATTATTCCAAACACAAAGAACCCCACCTCCGTCATGAAATATTGATCGGTGAGTCTATGCAACTTTACTTACAAAATCTTAGCAGGTCTCATTAATTCCAGGATCTCTATCCATATCCCCCAATGTATCTCCAAGGATAAACACGACTTTGTGTGAGGGAGATCAATTCAAGGATCCATAACGCTTGCCCATGAAATGATTTGAGACCTCAACTTCAAAATGTGTGGAGCGAATGTGGAAACTAAGCTGGATATGAATAAAGCTTCTGACCAGGTGGAATGGGGCTTCATCAATAGGGTGTTGGAAGGTATGGGGTTCTCCCCCTGGAATATTGATATCATTTTCAGATTATTCTTCTCTTCATGGATGGCAGTTATGCTTATGGGGAAATCCTATGTGTTCTTCAAAGCCACTCACGACCTTAGACAAGGATATCGCATCTCCCCGAGTCTCTTTATCATATCCCAGGACATATTGATTCGCCTTATCCAGAGGAGTTTTTCCAGTGACATGATTCAACCCTTTTGAAGTTGTAGGGGGTCTCAAGATATCTCTCACCTCATGATCACGAACAACACCCTCTTCTTCATGAACACGAGTAGCTGGTCAATTATAGGTCTGAATGAGGTGCTGAATGATTATTACTTCTAGAGTGGCCAACTCATTAACAAAGAAAAGAGACTTTTCTTCATCTTGAATAGGAGTTATCCCATCCGGATGTCAGTGGTTCAAAGCGGCCTTTCCATGCAGCAAGGAAGCTTCCCTATAGAGTATCTGGGGGATCCCATTTCTACAGGCAGCTTGCGTATAAGTGACTTCAATTTTTTCACCAGAAATATTGTGGACCAGATTCACAACTAGAAAAATAAATTCCTCTCATTCGGGGGCCATATAGCACTGACCAATAGTGTGCTTCTTTCTTCCCCTGTTCATGCTCTTTCTGCCATTAAGGTCCTAAAGGGTGTCATTATCAACATAAACAATATCCTGGACAAATTTATATGGGACCCCAAAGATGAGGGAAAGATCCATTAGTCCTCTTAGAATATAATGGCAAGGCCGACCAATGAAGGTGGTATCAATGTTCGAAGCATCGCAGATACCCTGCAGTTCATGCATGCAAAATTAGCCTAGGATATCCTAGAACAATGTAATTTGTGGGGCCAGATTATGAACACCTCCCAAAATGGAAATATGGAATCACTTGAGGGTCACAGATCTCCGTTCTGGGCCATTATCTTCCCCCTCATTCTTGAACTTCAAGAGCATGCATGATGGATAGTAGGGAGGGGCGACATTTTGTTCTGGCATCAAAACTGGGCAGTAGCAGTTCTTGGCTTCCCTGGCTATTCTTCCCCCTCTCTTTCATTCAGGGAATCCAACAACCACCCTTACTTCATCAAAGTAGTGATGAAAAAAGACCAACAAAACTATTTAAACCTTATTTACATGTCCTATGATAATGATAAATGTGTCTCCACCCCTTCAACCTTGGGGGCCTTCACTTCTCATGACTTCCTTCGCTCATGAGGTCTCCAGGAACCTCCACCTAGATGGAATGAGACCTTTTAGTGTAAATAAATTCCTACTAAGTTTAACTTATTTCTTTGTAGAATCAGGAACAGATCCCTCCCAATTGAGGAGAACATCAAATGCTATGGAATTCAACAGGCGTCACACTACTATTGTTGTAAATAATGCAAGGAGGAGAGTGTGAACCATATTTTCTTTAGTGGCAAATGGGTGTGTGCTATTTGGAGGGACTTTGGAGAGTTCAAAGGCCTCCATGTCACCAACTTAGCCGACCTTGCATTCATAGAAAGGTGGTTTCATGGTTCGGGAGATAGGGGTCCGGAGAAGATGGCCCGTATTATGATCTTGTAGGTTGGATGCTGGAGTATATGGTAGGCTCACAACAAGGCAAGGCATGAAGGGGTGACAACCAAGGCCTACTCCATCATTATCAGGACCAAAATGCTCCTCCTCGATTTAGATAAGCTAGTCAAAAACTGGAAAGATGTGGCCTCGCTTCATAGCTTGTTGGTTTTCTCTCATATACCTCTGCATGTTAATAGCAACACCAGGGGATAATGGGTGTGTTGGACCCCACCAAATAGAGGTATTAAGCTTAATACAGATGCGTCATGCAACATGGGGATCCATCAGGGTAGAGGGGTGGTGAGAGATTCCCAAGGCTTGGTGGTTATGGCTTTCTCTATCAGGTTATACCAAGGATCCTCCTTACAGGACGAGGACAATGCTTTCCTTATGGGTCTCCGAATATTCCACCACAAAAAAGATTCAGGTTGAAGAGGTGAAAAATGACTCAAATATTCTTCATGACATCCTGCATGGCTCTTTCCAACCCCTGTGGTCCATCAAATACATCACTATAAAGTGTAGGGTTGATCTAAATAACAACATCACGGTTAATCACACCTTGAGAGAGGGGAACCAAGTTGCAGACTATCTTTCTTCTTTGGAGGTTTTGGGCCCTGACCCAATTTTTCACCATACAATGAGCTCCTTGAAACCTGAGGGTGTCAACTTTATTAAAGGGGACGCACTTGACCTTTACCACTTCAGACCTCCCTAGGGACTTTTTCTTCGCATGTCCTTTTGTGAGTTTTAGTTTTTCCTCTTATTTTCTCAATAAAAATTCAAAATTATTATGATGATGTGATGCTAGAAACAACCCCCTATTAGACTATTCTATAATGAATCTCTTCAATATCTTGTCAATGCATGCACTTTGAATTAGGCCAAGAAACCTCTTTGATACATCATGATGGATCTTGATCCCAAGAATATATGCTGCCTCACTCAAGCACTTCATAGAGAATCATTTATTCAACTATTTCTTAACAGACTGTAAGACTAGTATTTCATTTCCCATTAGTAATATGTCATCAACACATACTATTAAGAAAATTACTGCACTCTCACTAAAATATTTATAGACATAAAGCTCACATTCATTTTTTATTAAACCAAATTTTGTTACAGCTTCATAAAAATGAATGTTCCATGACCTAGACTCTTACTTTAATCCATAAATAGATTTTTACAATTTACATATATTATTGGAATACTTTGGAGTCACAAACCATTCAGGTTGCATCATATAGACATCTTCTTGAATGTTCCCATTAAGGAAGACCATTTTGAAATCCATTACCAAAATCTCATAGTCATGGTTAACCATAATGACAAGTAGAATTATGATGGATTTCAGCATTACAATTGGTGAAAATGTTTCATCATAGTTAATGCCTTGATGCTATTTAAACCCTTTTGCAACCAGTCATTCCTTATAGGTATTGACATATCCTTCCATGTATAATTTCTTCTTGAATACCCATTTGCAACTAACAGGCTTTACATCTACTGGAGGGTTTACCAAAATCCAGACTTTGTTTTAGTACATGTAATCCATTTCAGAATTGATGGATTCTTTCTATTTAGCAACTTACATGCCACTTATTTCTTCCTTATAGGTTATAGGATCATTATTATCAACTAATAATGAGTCACCATACTTGGTGACTAGAAAACCATAATGTTCTAGTTCTCTAACCTCTCTTGTACTCCTATGCAATACTTATGTCTTTGGAGCAGTTCCTTTTTCCACTGGGCTTTGTGGAATCTATTTCTATACCAATAGTTGTGTGCCTCGAGCCTCGACTCCATTAAAGTCTATCTCACACCCACTATATTTTTTAGAGATGTGCTCCCTCTCAAGTAATATGCTGTGACTTTCCACTATAACCTTTTTGTCTAAGAGGTCATATAAGTAATATCCCCTTTTTTCCTTGGGGCATACTATAAAGGTACACTTTGTGCCTTGGGGTGAAAGTTTGTTACCTAGAGATGCCTTAACAAACTATTCTCTTACCCACACATGTAAATTTGATAACATGGTTTTTCTTCCACTCCAAAATTCATATGAAATACCATTTATCAATTTAGTTGGTGTTTGGTTTAGTATATGTGCTACTATTTGTAACACATATCCCCAAAAGGATAATGTAAGACTCATATGACTCATCATTGATCTCACAATGTCTAAAAAGGTGCATTTCCTTCTTTCTCTTACAACGTTCCACTGATGTGTGTAAGGATAAGTGAGTTGGGATAGGATCCCAAACTTATTTAATTAATAAATGAATTATTGATTAAGATATTCTTCACCATGACCTGAGTGAAGTTTCTTAATCATCCTACTAAGATGGTTCTCAACTTCATTCTTATATTCTTTGAATTTATCAAAATAATCTAACTTATACCTCATTAAGTAGACATATCCATATCTACTAAAATCATCTGTAAAAGTTATGAAATATGAGTATCCACCCCTTTCTTCAATAGAAAATTCTCTACACACATCAGTATGAACTAATTCAATAATCTATTTAGCCCTTTCACCTTTCCTAATAAATGGGGCTTTGGTCATTTTGACTTGTAAATGTTGAAGTTGGTTCCCTAGAGACAACTTATTTGTACTTTATGATAAACATGTATTCATTGGATGGATATTAATAAACTTCTTATCACATCATGATTGTTCTTCTGCATGAAATTGTATGTGATAATGTCCTAAGAGTAATTGTTTCACTAAAAGGTCATAGTAGATCCCTGCTATGATGAGAACCTAGAAGTGCCATGACACTATTCTTGAATATATGTTATATAGCTGGATGATATTATTTGAAGGGACACAAATGATATAGTCTATCAGGGGTGGAGACTCATAGGACTTTGAGGCACCTTCTCATGGTGTACACCCTTGGTAATATCTAGGAGGATATTATGAGAAGGAGACCCGCCAGTAGGAAATCCAAATTTATAAGTGTCATCAGATGTTCTTATCTGTGGACATGTGTATTGGTCCTTAGACTTTAAGATTATTATTAATGAGTATTATGACTTGTGCACTTATATGTATTGGAAAAAACCATGATGACATATGTTCATGGTGAGGTAGGATATGTTGGGTGCGTCATGAGTAATACTACATTAATGAATAATACGATAAAGGATTTGTCCCATATGTTCCATAACAGAAGTTGATATCTTAGGCCCTTTGATGGAAATGATATAGAATAAATAAATCTATGACCATAGTGTTCTATAGGTAGTTTCAAATTCTCAGAATTCAAAGAATGAGAAATTGAGCACATGGGTTGATGGAACTTGTATGCAACCCGTTTGACTGGAGATATCAAGAAAAATGGATTATATTACATGATAAGCATTTGTATGAGGTGACATGTCGTTGAGGAATTAACTTATTTCTCTATGGGTGCCTTGTCATGTTGCTAGACACCAACCTTGGACTTTAGGCTGCTCCACCTAATGCCACTGAGAAAGAGGCTTAGAGGGTCACACACTAAGTGTATTTGGTATCTCAGTTAAATAACATATATTATTTATTATTTAACAAGTAGAATAAAGATTATTCCTAGTTGTGGTTTAATAATTTTTCATGGATGTATGATTTCATTCATTTTAACACTAGTTATTTGAGATAATATATTGTGGGTGGAACAATTAATAAATATTTATTTGATATTTAGTGAATATAATATTTATATATTTATTGGTGAATAATGCAGTGATATTTATTTAATAAATAAATAGTCATTATTCAAGGTTCAATAAATATGATGGAGGATTGGAATACTGAGTTAATAGTCCAGTGAGAAATAATAATATTGAATATTATTTGATCAAATAATATTTAATTATAACTCGCAAGATAAGCACATGTCATGAAATAATAATTTTGCTGCTATTATTTGACATGGGGGTTTCTCTAGGATTAATAAAATAATTAAGGTAATTCTGAAAATTATTTATCATTACCCTAGTGAATTAAATAACCAATTATATTTATTCTCTCATTAGCCAAGCGCTAGAAAGCGATGCCTATGGCGTTGTGTACAATGAATTAGAGAAAAGCTCTCAAGCCTAGAGAGTTCATCCCTCTCCAAGAATGCTCTCAAGAATGAGAGAGATTCTCCTCCACAAGATTAAAGAGAACACTTTGGAAGTGGTTCTCAAGGAGATTGATGACAGACATTTCAAGTGCAAGGATCTTCTATGCTAGCACTCAAAGTCTCCTTCAGCGACGTCTGGAGATATATAAAACACGTGTGGATCACCGCTAGAGGAGATCTACCCTTGATCTCTACAACACAATAATAATACACCTATAGATCTATGGCCGAACACATCAAAAAAGAAAGAATCACCTTGGAGGTAATCTTATTTAATTAAATTAATTATAAACAAAATATGTTGATCCTCTCTCTTGGTTTTGGGTTTCTATTCTTTTTTCCTATTTCTTTGATTCAATTCTGTTGATCACGACATTCATCATTGCATAGATATCAGATTTTTCATTGAATATGGAAAAAATTAAAGTTGGGAACTGACCCTCCCACACTTCCACTGTTCCTGGAACCTACAAGTGGTATCAGAGGGGGGATTATTATTTTTTATAATTATTTAATAATCATTGGTGATTTTTAAATTTTTAATTTAGTTTTTCTATTCAATTTTAATCATTCCTTTTAATTTAAATGAAGAGATATATTTATTCCTCTATCGTTTCTCAGAGATCTAATAGAAATGATTAATTTTATGATTAAAATTATATCAAGTATCTCATTCGGAGGTTCCAAGGATCCTGGTTGTACAACACCAGACTACACTCCGTGTAATCAGAATTACATGCCGTGTAGTATTGTTTAACATATCAAGATTTGGTTTGGTAATAAATTTGAGATATTGCATTAATTAGGAATTAATGACACCATTAATGACCTTCAATCCATGTGGTGTTGACCATGATTCACTGGTGCATGGAAACTAGACTACATTCCATGTGGCCCACTAAACATAGCGTGTAGTCCCTTCGGGTCATGGTCGAGTCATGTATCCCATACACATCTTGCTCGGATAGTGACCATGTAATGCAGAGTCTACACGACATGCAGCCCACTGGACATGCCTTATACTCTGAAGATTTCTGAAGTACACCTCACACACCATTTCCCCATGCGTGTACTTCAGATGGACGATGAGGAGGGTACACACTATGTATTCAGATCTATACGTTGTGTACTTTTTCTAGATTATGCAGATTTAAAAATTTAATATTATATTATGTAACCCTTGAGACATGTACCTTCTTGTGGGTATATAGCTAGGACACAACATGTGATAGGTTTTATATATATATATATATAAATGTTTAATTAACATCTATGTAATGTTTAAAGATCTTCACATCATGTATGAGTTGTATTAAAATTATAATTATATGTGCATGATACATGTCACAAAGAATAAAGTTTATAAAAGTATAATACATGTTAGTTAGTTTTGGACAAGTATTCACCAGGTTTCCTCCAAGGTACAAGTTATGCACAAGGTTAATTTTAAATGAATTCTAATTTGTTTAAAATTATAATGGATGAGAATCTCAAGGAAACTTAGAAAAGGATTAAGATAAAAGGATTGATTAATTAAAGATAATAATTAATCAATTCGAGCATGATTTATCTCAAATAAGAATGATTAAAAAATTGAATGATAGATTTATTAAATGCATAAATTTGTTTCATGCATGTGGATGATCATGAGCTAGACCATACCTTTTGTATGTGATTGGTTTCCTTTTTAATTTATTAAATTAAATTGTTGGCCTATGTGCCTTCTCTCCTCATTAATATGCAGGGCCTATGTTCCCATGTTTTCTTTTATGTAAACCCCCTTTTACCCCTCACCTACATGTGAGTAAAATCATATTTAATGGATGGATCTCCTAAGCTAGTGGAGGCGGTTCAAGTTAGGAGTTGAGGAGAAACTAATCCAAGGAGATACAAAGGTGGATAGGTGGAAACCTATAAACATGAATCTAATTAGTTCAAGGTATTTATCCCCTAGGTCAGTGGTTAGTTTATCAACTTCTAGATAAACTATCCATTAGAACAAGCTCATGATGATACCTTTATTTTATTTCTATCTGTTGTATGGTTATTCATTATGGATGTTTTGTCGCTATCACATAATTAATGAATTAATAAGCATGAAAGATGGAACAAAAATAAACTAACTTATGCATAAATATTATCTAATACATGGTTAATCACTTAATTTTATCTCACTTAATATTAAAAATCATGTGAAAAGATAATAAATGGAAATTTACGCATAAAGGATAAAATACCTCAATAAAATATTAAGTCGGTATAACCTTCCATTACTTTATTTAGAATCAAACCATAGTTCAAAGTGCTTGACCAAATAAATTTGGGGTACTTTCAATTATTAGGGAATTCTAATTTGAGGTTTTGGGCTGACTTGACTTAGTTTACATCAAGGGTTGACTACCAAAGTAGGACTTGGTGTAAATGAGAGGTAATGGTTGAGGAAATACAAAATTAAGTATTTTAGGATTGGGGATTCCACTCAATGAATCAAGGAGATGCAAGTTAATGCAGTTGGAATTTGGAATTCCTACCTAAAACCTTTTATGACTAGCCAAAGTTGGGGTAATGTGAAGGAAAATATAGATCCTTTCCACTATAATGTCCAAGAAACAAGATATTCTGAATCCAATGGTGAGGGCTATTGGGTTTTGATAAAACAGTGAGATACTAATGAATATTTAATTATTTATTTGTCTTAATTTTATCAAATAAAGTACTAAAACTCTATTTATCTTATTTTTAGAAATGACATTAAACATATCATTGTGATCCATACTCAATAAGGAAACCTTCTCATCATCACTAATTTATAGGAGTGGAAAAGTGCCTTCAGGTCATCCTTCTCCATGAAAGGAAACCATATGTGTTGGAAGAACCATTACCAATTGCACTTGGAAATGAGGTGAGTAATGAGGAGCACTCTGTCTATGAGAAACATCTGAATGATGCTACAGATGTTCGGTGCCTCATGCTATCATCCATGACCAATTATCTCTTGAAGAAACACCTGGAAATGGATGTTTATAGAATTATGTATCACCTTTAGGGTCTCTATTAAGAGAAGTCAAGACAATAGAAGTATGATATCTCTAATTATTTATTCACCACTAATCTTGGAGATTTTGCATTGGTTGGGCCACATGTAGTCAAGATTATTGGCTATATTGAGTGTCTGGACATCTTAGGGATTAAATTCCTGGATGAGTTTCATATAGATCTCAAACTATTATCACTGACCAAGAACGTCTCTAGTTTTATTATGAATTATAATATGACCAATAATGATAAGTGTAACGCCCTGACCCCAGCTACCCAGAGTCGGTGCATTACTTCGTAACATTGGCATGATCACAAGAAAGATCAAATCTCGAAAGACCGATTGGTTTAGTAGCCTTGGAAACACTAGATATATTCATAAGGTTTACATTACATCATTAAACAAAAAACTACTACAAAAACATATTGTCTCCATAATCCACACTCATATCCCCACATAATATCCCTGCAGGTCATTCATAATTTACTTCTTCACTTCCTGGGAAAAATAAAACATAGAAAAGGGGTGAGCTCAAATGCCCAGTAAGGATAACAATATAGCGGAAACTTTCATAAATAAGAATAAACATTTAAGGCAATGTATAACTAAAACAAAAGCCTTTTAAATATGAACTTTCAACATGGTATGGCATAAATAAAATGAAATAATTCCATTTACTTATTCACATGGATATTCTACTAATCGAATAATCACATTCAAAAATCAATAACCACTTTCATAATGTTGGAATGCATAATTCCAGACTATCATAACCACATAGCCAAGGCCTCGTGCCAAGACTACAAATAAGATTTTGTCAAGGCCTTGTGCCAAGACACTAGTTTGTCTCATGAGACCTACCGATGCATCGAGGAGCTATAGCGGGCTCCACCCGTCACTTATTAAGTCCAATGCATTCCCATATGAAAAGGTTTAAACATAACATAAACATTCGTATTAAATCTAGCATACGAAATGTCAATAATTTCACCATAAACTATGAATGGTATAAAAATAGCACATCCATAGTCAAACATATCACAAAACCTTCAATACAATATAGAAGTTTTGTATCATAATAAATCAACTTCAAATAATCTTAAAATCCATCAAAGGATGTTGACGTAGATGAAATCAAAATTCTTTTTAAAGAAATATCTCATTTTATTTTGAAATCATTTAAGATCCATATAAAATAAAACATTTTCTTTGAAAATATTCTTATAAGCTTGTAAGGAAAGCTTTGAAGATTTTATAACGGCGTAAAATAACCGCACCCGCCGTATAAGTTAAAAAAAAACATTCTTACCTCAATTCTGTCGAAAAGGTTAAAAAGGACCTTGTTTTGAAAACGACGGAAAGATTCCTTTATAAACCTCTTATAAAAAGTCAAACAAGGGTATAAATGACTTTAACCCATATTCTTGTAAATAGAAAAAATGTTTTGAAATACATTTTTAAGAAACATGGATGAGTATGATAAAGATATCCCAGTAGATTATTACGTATAAACAACCTCGGATAATGAAGAGATTGTGAAATAACCCTTACCTTGTACTTTTCCTTGGTTGGGGTAGTTTAACCTCCTGTATAATGGTGAAATAGTTGTTATTAAATTATACAAGAATCATATATATTAATATGATATCATATATGATCTTTTAATATTGATTTGATAATAATATCTTAGTATTATCATTATATCGGGTGTTAACTTACTTGTTTTCTTTTATATGTTTTGTTAAGTAAGACATGGTTGTTGTATCTTATTCATATCCAGAATGATATCCAGTCCTTAAAAATCATTTTTAAATCATCAAATGATAATTATACTTGAATGGATACGATGAAGAATGAATCTCATCGTGTTCGTGGAGACGGTAGTCCGTACGTACGCACGAGCGACAATATCATTCTTTTGATATTAAAATAATATATAAATGGATGTTATATCATATATACAGAATCATTAACATGTTATATTTATTATTTAAATGAGTTACACATCATTATTATACCCATCCAAATAATATTATATTGAATAACAATTACACCACAACGTGGAGACGGTAAGCCGTACGTACGCACGTATGGTGACATGTTATTCAAAGGGTGGATATAATACTGAATATGATTGTACCATATTTATAATAACATCACAGTATATGTGAGATACTGGAGTTATTATTTTAGAATGGTAAGAACAAAGGAAGAAGAAGTGGAAGAAGAAATGAACTTAGAAAAGGGTGGTGAAATCATTACCTCTTCTTCGGGTTCTTCCTTTTGATTTGATCAAAAGGGCTCCTTAGGTTGGCTTTCTGATCAAACTAAGGCCTCTAGGTTGTAGTGAGGGATGTTGGGAGAGTATTTGGTCAGAGTTTGGCCGAACCAAAAGGCTTTTTAAGGTGTGAAGAAATGAGAAGGAGGAGTGCCCTTTTATAAGAGGGGTGAGGGGCACCTTTGGAAAAGCTAGAAATATTAATTTATAATAAATTCATATTCGGTTTCTAATGGCTCCAAAGTTGATTATTAAAAGGTTAAGTCGGGGATAGGTCTAAAACCACTCAACCAATAGAATTTAGACAGGTTTGGGTACTTATATTAACCTTATCTTTAAGTATTAACTCTAAGTTAATTAGTTTCACTTTTACAATGTCTCTTTGTATTTTTATATAATATGGTTAATAAACTTACTATATACATCCAAGCGACCCCCAAGTGGTACATTAATGATGAACCTATCATGATATAAGTCTCCTGGCCGAACCTTAGATTTTTAGGAATTTAATATCAATTAATAATATAATATTTGTTTTAAGAACTCTTTTATGTCAATTTTGACACTATTCAATAGTTGATTTTTGTGAAACTCATAACAGATTGATTACTTCTAAAAAAGTCAATTAAATCAATCCTAATATATCATAGTATCCTAGAAAATTAGTTTAATTCATTAAAAGTTTCATATTAAATTTATTTGGGTATTTATAATATCAATTATTTTAATTTTTCACTATTATAGTAATTACTACATCATCATTGTGTCATAAATAAAATAACTTATTTAATCTCTAAAAATTATAAATAAAATATAATTATGTAGGAAATATTTTTATCTTTCTAATGAATATTTATAATCTAAAATCCAACATATATAACCCTATGTAACAATTGTTGTTCTAAAAGATATATGCTTGTGTCATTTTTGTATTCATTTTAACTAAATTAAAATAAAGTGTCATTATCACTTACAAGTGGATCCATGGGGTCCCAAAATAGACCCAAAGATTCCCATGGTCGACCATGTATCAACCAATAGGGTTAAGACACGTTTTAGGGTAATTAATATTATTATAATATTATTTTTTAACCCTTATTTACCGGATTTACCCTTAACCATGGTAAATAAAATATTTACCGCAGTAATTATTCAAAATGTCTAAAAATAAAAGTTACCTATTTACACAATTTGAACATCCTGATTCCAAATATGGAATCCATTTTCCTAAATTCGAAACACAGAAGTGGCAGAAATTAATTTAAAATTAATTCCCGCTGTCAAAACAAAAAGCGTGTTTTTAAGAGATAATAACTATCAAAAGATTGACACTTGTTTATGTTCGGTTTAATTGTAAAATTATGTCCAATGACCAAAATTATATTAAATAGTAAAAATATATTCTAAATATACTTTAAAACCACTCAAATTCATAATTTATTACTATTAATTATTTTGATTAAAAAAGTTGTTTTTAATTAAAATTTAGTAATTTTCTCTATTCATCAAAATATGAAAGTTATCCGAAAAGTACCAAAATTTCACCTTAGGCTAAATTTGATATTCCGAATCCAAAAATGAAGTCCATTTTAAAATATAAAATATATATAACTTCAAAAAGTAGGTATTACTATTCATAACAGCTAGTTTGATTGGTTACGGTGTGTTAGAACTCGAAGTTGCGTACAACACACGCTACTGTTTTATTCAAAGGAAAGCGTACCGTGGAAGCTTGGGATGTTTCATTTTAAATTTTTTGATGTCTCCATTTAGTCAAAAAGTTTAAAATATTGTATTTAAAAAGGTTTCACTATCAAAAGTTGATAAAAGTGCAATACTGAAAATGAATTTGTTCTTGCATTATGACTAAGAAACTCATAATATGGATTCTAAAATTATAAGGATTATATAAAGTTTAAAATTTAGTTAATACTATTCATGACCTCTTTTAATGGCTTTTTTTTGGTAAGTCATGGTGCAATTGAACTCAGTGTTGCGTGTAGTGCAAGTTATTGAATTATTTTGAAGAAATAACACACTATGAAATCTTGGGGTGTTACATTCTCCCCTCCTTCAATAAATTGCGTCCTCGCAATTTGAAATTGTTCTTCAAAAATAAAAGGTTGAAAGTAGAAAATATATTTGTGGGAAAACCCACATCGGAAATTGGGTTACTAAAATTTAGTCTTAATATGAGGAAAAGAGAAATCAAAGGGTCACCACCAAATTATGATCTCGATTAGGAGAACATTGGTGGAAATTAGAGACATATAATCAGAGGAAAAACGTAAATATTTCTAGGTAGTGATTGTGGTCATCAATCACAAACAAGTGTATAATTGAGGTCCTTAAATTCATCAATCTATGATGATTTGAAATACCATCGGTTCAAAAAAACATAGGGTATTGGGATAACACATTTTTGACGTTTCAAAATATCTTAGTTGAAATCCCACATCGAAAAATGAATTAATGAGGCCTCTATTTAAAATAAAGAGTGGAAAGTATGAAGATTACCGAAAATAACACATACTAGGGTTACATGTAGGAAAATATGGATATGGAAGAGAAATCTAACCATCAATTATCTGATGGAGAGTGGTAGAGAACATGGCTATGAAAAGGCCAACAATCCCAAAGCCATAAATTAGTGATGATTTAAGGTACCATATAGGACAACATTTTTGTTCTAAGTTGCTTTTCTTAATATTGAGGAATTTATTTATGAGATTGGCTAAGATCATAAGGAGATATACTTACTTTATAATTAGAGTTTTGTCCATTAATAAATTTCTACCATAAACTCATCTTTCACTCGTAAAAAAAAATTATATTTATACTATTCGTACAGGGTTCCAAAATAAACGAATTTATAATTCATCTACCAGATCTTTTAAAAAAACTACATTATTTAATCCAGGACATCTCTTGGGCCAGTGGTAGGTGATACACCCTTGTCACCCTTCGGTTGCGGGTTCAAGTCTCGCAGCCTTGCCGGACGCGACGGGTTGCCGCCCGACCTCCGGGTTGTCCTTTTATGGAAATCCAAAATAATCCAAACTAGAACTATCCAAAATACTTCTGTCCAAACTCACAGTCCAACATTTATAAGGAAGGTAAACATAATATAGATCCTTTTTACCCTATAATAGCATATGAATACCTTCATCATGTACTACCATATTCCTTATTGATTACATTCATGCTCCCTTATTCCATATAGAAAGCTGGATATACTTCATTAATCCAAAAAATGTTTTAAACCCCAACAATGATGGAATATACAAATCATTAATCAGTTTCAAGGTAGTCAAGAATATCCAATATAATTTATCCAAATCAATCATGTATTATTCTAAAATCACTACCTCGGTATCAGAACCATATTATGGTTTATCATTCTCTCAACCATATATTTTCTAAAAATTTAACCTGCTATTGAGTCACTTTTCTTTGTTCCACATAATCTCAAGTCCTTAATGAAATAGTACTGAAGTACAATCCTTATATACTCCATGATTATTGTAACAAGTACATTGTTGATACAACACTCAATTGACATAATCAACATAAGAACTCTAATCATTCCTCTTCATCTGTGGTAGTATCATAACTTGATTATTATCCAATAGCATCATTTGCGGCATAGTCTGATGACTGGGACATAGGTTCGCGTAGTGTCCAAACTCCTTGCAAATGAATCATTGTACATTTAAAACCATTTTCTTACCCTTGTAGTCACGTACTTTGTGCCCTTTTCCTCCACACTTATAACAAACTCCCATTCCTTTCAGGCAAGTTCCAGGGTGTTTCTTTCCACAGTTACCACATATAGGAAAATTCTTCTTTTCCCTCTTCCCTTTATCCATCTTTCTCTCTTCCATCCTTTTCTTCTCTTGCTTCCCTTCAAAGACATAGGACTCAGTAAACTCTTTACATATCTTATCAACACATGATATTATTTCTTCATATGATGATAATACATGGGAGACTATTTCTCTTATAAATTCTAGCTTAAGACCATGAAAGATATGATCCTTCCTTCTCTTTGAATCATGTGTATTTCTGGAGTTCTCATTCCTTCTACTGGGCGCCATTTCTATACCATGGCATAAACTAGATCAGTTTATGAATCAAAACACATAATCCCATACTTATAAAACACTTAACATAAATTGAACTATTTATGGATATAATCCATAATCATAAAAATGTTTTCTTTGAGGAAGTATATACTCATAAACCCTTCATAATGATTTGTAAAGAAAATGAGAGTTATCCTAAGCATATCCCCTGGGAGTGTCGTAACCAAGAGTGCAGCAAGGCCCGTTGTCGTGCACCAGTTCCCGTTCGAGTCTAGCTCAAAGCGGTGTTTTCGGGTTTTACCCCTAGGTACATCTGTGCTAGAGCCGCCTCTACCTGCTCGTATCCAGACAGGGATTTATTGCTCGGAAAACTCACAAAATCTCTACAATACCAAAATTCTAGGAAGTTCTTCTATACTAATCCTCAATGTTCATCTTAGGTCTACGTGCTCTAATCAGAGTTTATCTAAATCTAGCTTCCAAGGTTTGTACTAAACTTCCTCTGATACCAACTGTAACGCCCCGACCCCAGCTACCCAGAGTCGGTGCATTACTTCGTAACATTGGCATGATCACAAGAAAGATCAAATCTCGAATGACCGATTGGTTTAGTAGCCTTGGAAACACTAGATATATTCATAAGGTTTACATTACATCATTAAACGAAAAACTACTACAAAAACATATTGTCTCCATAATCCACACTCATATCACCACATAATATCCCTGCAGGTCATTCATAATTTACTTCTTCACTTCCTGGGAAAAATAAAACATAGAAAAGGGGTGAGCTCAAATGCCCAGTAAGGATAACAATATAGCGGAAACTTTCATAAATAAGAATAAACATTTAAGGCAATGTATAACTAAAACAAAAGCCTTTTAAATATGAACTTTCAACATGGTATGGCATAAATAAAATGAAATAATTCCATTTACTTATTCACATGGATATTCTACTAATCGAATAATCACATGCAAAAATCAATAACCACTTTCATAATGTTGGAATGCATAATGCCAGACTATCATAACCACATAGCCAAGGCCTCGTGCCAAGAATACAAATAAGATTTTGTCAAGGCCTTGTGCCAAGACACTAGTTTGTCTCATGAGACCTACCGATGCATCGAGGAGCTATAGCGGGCTCCACCCGTCACTTATTAAGTCCAATGCATTCCCATATGAAAAGGTTTAAACATAACATAAACATTCGTATTAAATCTAGCATACGAAATGTCAATAATTTCACCATAAACTATGAATGGTATAAAAATAGCACATCCATAGTCAAACATATCACAAAACCTTCAATACAATATAGAAGTTTTGTATCATAATAAATCAACTTCAAATAATCTTAAAATCCATCAAAGGATGTTGACGTAGATGAAATCAAAATTCTTTTTAAAGAAATATCTCCTTTTATTTTGAAATCATTTAAGATCCATATAAAATAAAACATTTTCTTTGAAAATATTCTTATAAGCTTGTAAGGAAAGCTTTGAAGATTTTATAACGGCGTAAAATAACCGCACCTGCCGTATAAGTTAAAAAAAACATTCTTACCTCAATTCTGTCGAAAAGGTTAAAAAGGACCTTGTTTTGAAAACGACGGAAAGATTCCTTTATAAACCTCTTATAAAAAGTCAAACAAGGGTATAAATGACTTTAACCCATATTCTTGTAAATAGTGAAAATGTTTTGAAATACATTTTTAAGAAACATGGATGAGGATGATAAAGATATCTCAGTAGATTATTACGTATAAACAACCTCGGATAATGAAGAGATTGTGAAATAACCCTTACCTTGTACTTTTCCTTGGTTGGGGTAGTTTAACCTCCTGTATAATGGTGAAATAGTTGTTATTAAATTATACAAGAATCATATATATTAATATGATATCATATATGATCTTTTAATATTGATTTGATAATAATATCTTAGTATTATCATTATATCGGGTGTTAACTTACTTGTTTTCTTTTATATGTTTTGTTACGTAAGACATGGTTGTTGTATCTTATTCATATCCAGAATGATATCCAGTCCTTAAAAATCATTTTTAAATCATCAAATGATAATTATACTTGAATGGATACGATGAAGAATGAATCTCATCGCGTTCGTGGAGACGGTAGTCCGTACGTACGCACGAGCGACAATATCATTCTTTTGATATTAAAATAATATATAAATGGATG
Source organism: Viscum album (assembly GCA_963277665.1). Taxonomy (NCBI): domain Eukaryota; kingdom Viridiplantae; phylum Streptophyta; class Magnoliopsida; order Santalales; family Viscaceae; genus Viscum; species Viscum album. The sequence goes on from OY728140.1 coordinate 75,300,748, forward strand.
TTATATCATATATACAGAATCATTAACATGTTATATTTATTATTTACATGAGTTACACATCATTATTATACCCATCCAAATAATATTATATTGAATAACAATTACACCACAACGTGGAGACGGTAAGCCGTACGTACGCACGTATGGTGACATGTTATTCAAAGGGTGGATAGAATACTGAATATGATTGTACCATATTTATAATAACATCAAAGTATATGTGAGATACTGGAGTTATTATTTTAGAATGGTAAGAACAAAGGAAGAAGAAGTGGAAGAAGAAATGAACTTAGAAAAGGGTGGTGAAATCATTACCTCTTCTTCGGGTTCTTCCTTTTGATTTGATCAAAAGGGCTCCTTAGGTTGGCTTTCTGATCAAACTAAGGCCTCTAGGTTGTAGTGAGGGATGTTGGGAGAGTATTTGGTCAGAGTTTGGCCGAACCAAAAGGCTTTTTAAGGTGTTAAGAAATGAGAAGGAGGAGTGCCCTTTTATAAGAGGGGTGAGGGGCACCTTTGGAAAAGCTAGAAATATTAATTTATAATAAATTCATATTCGGTTTCTAATGGCTCAAAAGTTGATTATTAAAAGGTTAAGGTGGGGATAGGTCGAAAACCACTCAACCAATAGAATTTAGACAGGTTTGGGTACTTATATTAACCTTATCTTTAAGTATTAACTCTAAGTTAATTAGTTTCACTTTTACAATGTCTCTTTGTATTTTTATATAATATGGTTAATAAACTTACTATATACATCCAAGCGACCCCCAAGTGGTACATTAATGATGAACCTATCATGATATAAGTCTCCTGGCCGAACCTTAGATTTTTAGGAATTTAATATCAATTAATAATATAATATTTGTTTTAAGAACTCTTTTATGTCAATTTTGACACTATTCAATAGTTGATTTTTGTGAAACTCATAACAGATTGATTACTTCGAACAAAGTCAATTAAATCAATACTAATATATCATAGTATCCTAGAAAATTAGTTTAATTCATTAAAAGTTTCATATTATATTTATTTGGGTATTTATAATATCAATTATTTTAATTTTTCACTATTATAGTAATTACTGCATCATCATTGTGTCATAAATAAAATAACTTATTTAATCTCTAAAAATTATAAATAAAATATCATTATGTAGGAAATATTTTTAGATTTCTAATGAATATTTATAATCTAAAATCCAACATATATAACCCTATGTAACAATTGTTGTTCTAAAAGATATATGCTTGTGTCATTTTTGTATTCATTTTAACTAAATTAAAATAAAGTGTCATTATCACTTACAAGTGGATCCATGGGGTCCCAAAATAGACCCAAAGATGCCCATGGTCGACCATGTATCAACCAATAGGGTTAAGACACGTTTTAGGGTAATTTAGTATTATTATAATATTATTTTTTAACCCTTATTTACCGGATTTACCCTTAACCATGGTAAATAAAATATTTACCGCAGTAATTATTCAAAATGTCTAAAAATAAAAGTTACCTATTTACACAATTTTAACATCCTGATTCCAAATATGGAATCCATTTTCCTAAATTCAAAACACATAAGTGGCAGAAATTAATTTAAAATTAATTCCCGCTGTCAAAACAAAAAGCGTGTTTTTAAGAGATAATAACTATCAAAAGATTGACACTTGTTTATGTTCGGTTTAATTGTAAAATTATGTCCAATGACCAACATTATATTAAATAGTAAAAATATATTCTAAATATACTTTAAAACCACTCAAATTCATAATTTATTACTATTAATTATTTTGATTAAAAAAGTTGTTTTTAATTAAAATTTAGTAATTTTCACTATTCATCAAAATATGAAAGTTATCCGAAAAGTACCAAAATTTCACCTTAGGCTAAATTTGATATTCCGAATCCAAAAATGAAGTCCATTTTAAAATATAAAATATATATAACTTCAAAAAGTAGGTATTACTATTCATAACAGCTAGTTTGATTGGTTACGGTGTGTTAGAACTCGAAGTTGCGTACAACACACGCTACTGTTTTATTCAAAGGAAAGCGTACCGTGGAAGCTTGGGATGTTTCATTTTAAATTTCGTGATGTCTCCATTTAGTCAAAAAGTTTAAAATATTGTATTTAAAAAGGTTTCACTATCAAAAGTTGATAAAAGTGCAATACTGAAAATGAATTTGTTCTTGCATTATGACTAAGAAACTCATAATATGGATTCTAAAATTATAAGGATTATATAAAGTTTAAAATTTAGTTAATACTATTCATGACCTCTTTTAATGGATTTTTTTTGGTAAGTCATGGTGCAATTGAACTCAGTGTTGCGTGTAGTGCAAGTTATTGAATTATTTTGAAGAAATAACACACTATGAAATCTTGGGGTGTTACATTCTCCCCTCCTTCAATAAATTGCGTCCTCGCAATTTGAAATTGTTCTTCAAAAATAAAAGGTTGAAAGTAGAAAATATATTTGTGGGAAAACCCACATCGGAAATTGGGTTACTAAAATTTAGTCTTAATATGAGGAAAAGAGAAATCAAAGGGTCACCACCAAATTATGATCTCGATTAGGAGAACATTGGTGGAAATTAGAGACATATAATCAGAGGAAAAACGTAAATATTTATAGGTAGGGATTGTGGTCATCAATCACAAACAAGTGTATAATTGAGGTCCTTAAATTCATCAATCTATGATGATTTGAAATACCATCGGTTCAAAAAAACATAGGGTATTGGGATAACACATTTTTGACGTTTCAAAATATCTTAGTTGAAATCCCACATCGAAAAATGAATTAATGAGGCCTCTATTTAAAATAAAGAGTGGAAAGTATGAAGATTACCGAAAATAACACATACTAGGGTTACATGTAGGAAAATATGGATATGGAAGAGAAATCTAACCATCAATTATCTGATGGAGAGTGGTAGAGAACATGGCTATGAAAAGGCCAACAATCCCAAAGCCATAAATTAGTGATGATTTAAGGTACCATATAGGACAACATTTTTGTTCTAAGTTGCTTTTCTTAATATTGAGGAATTTATTTATGAGATTGGCTAAGATCATAAGGAGATATACTTACTTTATAATTAGAGTTTTGTCCATTAATAAATTTCTACCATAAACTCATCTTTCACTCGTAAAAAAAAATTATATTTATACTATTCGTACAGGGTTCCAAAATAAACGAATTTATAATTCATCTACCAGATCTTTTAAAAAAACTACATTATTTAATCCAGGACATCTCTTGGGCCAGTGGTAGGTGATACACCCTTGTCACCCTTCGGTTGCGGGTTCAAGTCTCGCAGCCTTGCCGGACGCGACGGGTTGCCGCCCGACCTCCGGGTTGTCCTTTTATGGAAATCCAAAATAATCCAAACTAGAACTATCCAAAATACTTCTGTCCAAACTCACAGTCCAACATTTATAAGGAAGGTAAACATAATATAGATCCTTTTTACCCTGTAATAGCATATGAATACCTTCATCATGTACTACCATATTCCTTATTGATTACATTCATGCTCCCTTATTCCATATAGAAAGCTGGATATACTTCATTAATCCAAAAAATGTTTTAAACCCCAACAATGATGGAATATACAAATCATTAATCAGTTTCAAGGTAGTCAAGAATATCCAATATAATTTATCCAAATCAATCATGTATTATTCTAAAATCACTACCTCGGTATCAGAACCATATTATGGTTTATCATTCTCTCAACCATATATTTTCCAAAAATTTAACCTACTATTGAGTCACTTTTCTTTGTTCCACATAATCTCAAGTCCTTAATGAAATAGTACTGCAGTACAATCCTTATATACTCCATGATTATTGTAACAAGTACATTGTTGATACAACACTCAATTGACATAATCAACATAAGAACTCTAATCATTCCTCTTCATCTGTGGTAGTATCATAACTTGATTATTATCCAATAGCATCATTTTCGGCATAGTCTGATGACTGGGACATAGGTTCGCGTAGTGTCCAAACTCCTTGCAAATGAATCATTGTACATTTAAAACCATTTTCTTACCCTTGCAGTCACGTACTTTGTGCCCTTTTCCTCCACACTTATAACAAACTCCCATTCCTTTCAGGCAAGTTCCAGGGTGTTTCTTTCCACAGTTACCACATATGGGAAAATTCTTCTTTTCCCTCTTCCCTTTATCCATCTTTCTCTCTTCCATCCTTTTCTTCTCTTGCTTCCCTTCAAAGCCATAGGACTCAGTAAACTCTTTACATATCTTATCAACACATGATATTATTTCTTCATATGATGATAATACATGGGAGACTATTTCTATTATAAATTCTAGCTTAAGACCATGAAAGATATGATCCTTCCTTCCCTTTGAATCATGTGTATTTCTGGAGTTCTCATTCCTTCTACTGGGCGCCATTTCTATACCATGGCATAAACTAGATCAGTTTATGAATCAAAACACATAATCCCATACTTATAAAACACTTAACATAAATTGAACTATTTATGGATATAATCCATAATCATAAAAATGTTTTCTTTGAGGAAGTATATACTCATAAACCCTTCATAATGATTTGTAAAGAAAATGAGAGTTATCCTAAGCATATCCCCTGGGAGTGTCGTAACCAAGAGTGCAGCAAGGCCCGTTGTCGTGCACCAGTTCCCGTTCGAGTCTAGCTCAAAGCGGTGTTTTCGGGTTTTACCCCTAGGTACATCTGTGCTAGAGCCGCCTCTACCTGCTCGTATCCAGACAGGGATTTATTGCTCGGAAAACTCACAAAATCTCTACAATACCAAAATTCTAGGAAGTTCTTCTATACTAATCCTCAATGTTCATCTTAGGTCTACGTGCTCTAATCAGAGTTTATCTAAATCTAGCTTCCAAGGTTTGTACTAAACTTCCTCTGATACCAACTGTAACGCCCCGACCCCAGCTACCCAGAGTCGGTGCATTACTTCGTAACATTGGCATGATCACAAGAAAGATCAAATCTCGAAAGACCGATTGGTTTAGTAGCCTTGGAAACACTAGATATATTCATAAGGTTTACATTACATCATTAAACGAAAAACTACTACAAAAACATATTGTCTCCATAATCCACACTCATATCCCCACATAATATCCCTGCAGGTCATTCATAATTTACTTCTTCACTTCCTGGGAAAAATAAAACATAGAAAAGGGGTGAGCTCAAATGCCCAGTAAGGATAACAATATAGCGGAAACTTTCATAAATAAGAATAAAAATTTAAGGCAATGTATAACTAAAACAAAAGCCTTTTAAATATGAACTTTCAACATGGTATGGCATAAATAAAATGAAATAATTCCATTTACTTATTCACATGGATATTCTACTAATCGAATAATCACATGCAAAAATCAATAACCACTTTCATAATGTTGGAATGCATAATGCCAGACTATCATAACCACATAGCCAAGGCCTCGTGCCAAGAATACAAATAAGATTTTGTCAAGGCCTTGTGCCAAGACACTAGTTTGTCTCATGAGACCTACCGATGCATCGAGGAGCTATAGCGGGCTCCACCCGTCACTTATTAAGTCCAATGCATTCCCATATGAAAAGGTTTAAACATAACATAAACATTCGTATTAAATCTAGCATACAAAATGTCAATAATTTCACCATAAACTATGAATGGTATAAAAATAGCACATCCATAGTCAAACATATCACAAAACCTTCAATACAATATAGAAGTTTTGTATCATAATAAATCAACTTCAAATAATCTTAAAATCCATCAAAGGATGTTGACGTAGATGAAATCAAAATTCTTTTTAAAGAAATATCTCCTTTTATTTTGAAATCATTTAAGATCCATATAAAATAAAACATTTTCTTTGAAAATATTCTTATAAGCTTGTAAGGAAAGCTTTGAAGATTTTATAACGGCGTAAAATAACCGCACCTGCCGTATAAGTTAAAAAAAAACATTCTTACCTCAATTCTGTCGAAAAGGTTAAAAAGGACCTTGTTTTGAAAACGATGGAAAGATTCCTTTATAAACCTCTTATAAAAAGTCAAACAAGGGTATAAATGACTTTAACCCATATTCTTGTAAATAGTAAAAATGTTTTGAAATACATTTTTAAGAAACATGGATGAGGATGATAAAGATATCCCAGTAGATTATTACGTATAAACAACCTCGGATAATGAAGAGATTGTGAAATAACCCTTACCTTGTACTTTTCCTTGGTTGGGGTAGTTTAACCTCCTGTATAATGGTGAAATAGTTGTTATTAAATTATACAAGAATCATATATATTAATATGATATCATATATGATCTTTTAATATTGATTTGATAATAATATCTTAGTATTATCATTATATCGGGTGTTAACTTACTTGTTTTCTTTTATATGTTTTGTTACGTAATACATGGTTGTTGTATCTTATTCATATCCAGAATGATATCCAGTCCTTAAAAATCATTTTTAAATCATCAAATGATAATTATACTTGAATGGATACGATGGAGAATGAATCTCATCGCGTTCGTGGAGACGGTAGTCCGTACGTACGCACGAGCGACAATATCATTCTTTTGATATTAAAATAATATATAAATGGATGTTATATCATATATACAGAATCATTAACATGTTATATTTATTATTTACATGAGTTACACATCATTATTATACCCATCCAAATAATATTATATTGAATAACAATTACACCACAACGTGGAGACGGTAAGCCGTACGTACGCACGTATGGTGACATGTTATTCAAAGGGTGGATAGAATACTGAATATGATTGTACCATATTTATAATAACATCAAAGTATATGTGAGATACTGGAGTTATTATTTTAGAATGGTAAGAACAAAGGAAGAAGAAGTGGAAGAAGAAATGAACTTAGAAAAGGGTGGTGAAATCATTACCTCTTCTTCGGGTTCTTCCTTTTGATTTGATCAAAAGGGCTCCTTAGGTTGGCTTTATGATCAAACTAAGGCCTCTAGGTTGTAGTGAGGGATGTTGGGAGAGTATTTGGTCAGAGTTTGGCCGAACAAAAAGGCTTTTTAAGGTGTTAGGAAATGAGAAGGAGGAGTGCCCTTTTATAAGAGGGGTGAGGGGAACCTTTGGAAAAGCTAGAAATATTAATTTATAATAAATTCATATTCGGTTTCTAATGGCTCAAAAGTTGATTATTAAAAGGTTAAGGTGGGGATAGGTCGAAAACCACTCAACCAATAGAATTTAGACAGGTTTGGGTACTTATATTAACCTTATCTTTAAGTATTAACTCTAAGTTAATTAGTTTCACTTTTACAATGTCTCTTTGTATTTTTATATAATATGGTTAATAAACTTACTATATACATCCAAGCGACCCCCAAGTGGTACATTAATGATGAACCTATCATGATATAAGTCTCCTGGCCGAACCTTAGATTTTTAGGAATTTAATATCAATTAATAATATAATATTTGTTTTAAGAACTCTTTTATGTCAATTTTGACACTATTCAATAGTTGATTTTTGTGAAACTCATAACAGATTGATTACTTCGAACAAAGTCAATTAAATCAATACTAATATATCATAGTATCCTATAAAATTAGTTTAATTCATTAAAAGTTTCATATTATATTTATTTGGGTATTTATAATATCAATTATTTTAATTTTTCACTATTATAGTAATTACTGCATCATCATTGTGTCATAAATAAAATAACTTATTGAATCTCTAAAAATTATAAATAAAATATAATTATGTAGGAAATCTTTTTAGCTTTCTAATGAATATTTATAATCTAAAATCCAACATATATAACCCTATGTAACAATTGTTGTTCTAAAAGATATATGCTTGTGTCATTTTTGTATTCATTTTAACTAAATTAAAATAAAGTGTCATTATCACTTACAAGTGGATCCATGGGGTCCCAAAATAGACCCAAAGATGCCCATGGTCGACCATGTATCAACCAATAGGGTTAAGACACGTTTTAGGGTAATTTAGTATTATTATAATATTATTTTTTAACCCTTATTTACCGGATTTACCCTTAACCATGGTAAATAAAATATTTACCGCAGTAATTATTCAAAATGTCTAAAAATAAAAGTTACCTATTTACACAATTTTAACATCCTGATTCCAAATATGGAATCCATTTTCCTAAATTCAAAACACAGAAGTGGCAGAAATTAATTTAAAATTAATTCCCGCTGTCAAAACAAAAAGCGTGTTTTTAAGAGATAATAACTATCAAAAGATTGACACTTGTTTATGTTCGGTTTAATTGTAAAATTATGTCCAATGACCAACATTATATTAAATAGTAAAAATATATTCTAAATATACTTTAAAACCACTCAAATTCATAATTTATTACTATTAATTATTTTGATTAAAAAAGTTGTTTTTAATTAAAATTTAGTAATTTTCACTATTCATCAAAATATGAAAGTTATCCGAAAAGTACCAAAATTTCACCTTAGGCTAAATTTGATATTCCGAATCCAAAAATAAAGTCCATTTTAAAATATAAAATATATATAACTTCAAAAAGTAGGTATTACTAATCATAACAGCTAGTTTGATTGGTTACGGTGTGTTAGAACTCGAAGTTGCGTACAACACACGCTACTGTTTTATTCAAAGGAAAGCGTACCGTGGAAGCTTGGAATGTTTCATTTTAAATTTTTTGATGTCTCCATTTAGTCAAAAAGTTTAAAATATTGTATTTAAAAAGGTTTCACTATCAAAAGTTGATAAAAGTGCAATACTGAAAATGAATTTGTTCTTGCATTATGACTAAGAAACTCATAATATGGATTCTAAAATTATAAGGATTATATAAAGTTTAAAATTTAGTTAATACTATTCATGACCTCTTTTAATGGCTTTTTTTTGGTAAGTCATGGTGCAATTGAACTCAGTGTTGCGTGTAGTGCAAGTTATTGAATTATTTTGAAGAAATAACACACTATGAAATCTTGGGGTGTTACCATAAGAGTCTACCAAAACTTCTTAATTTAATTCTCCAAGTGGATAAGGATATGGGGCGTGAAAAACCCACAGTCCTTATGGTGAATAGGAAGAGTAAGGACAAGGCAAAGGGCCCTAAGACTTATAAACAGTCTAAATCCCCTGAGCACCGTCCGACCAAGAAGAAGAAGATCCAAAGGTAGGGTAAGGAAAAAGAGGCTGTATGATTTTCATGTGGAAATCCAAGCCACTAGAATAGGAACTACACCTAGAGGAAAGGGGAATCCAAAGGTGTGTTTGTTATTGAGTAAAATATTTCCATTTCTACACATTGGGTATTAGATATAGCTTGTGGTGATCACATCTATATTCAAATGAATGAACCAAGTAGATTCTGTAAAATTTCCAGAGGAGAGGTGGATCTATGAGCTACCAATGGTGCGAGGATGGATTCTCTTTCCATTGGTGACTACCACCCCACATTGCCAACATGAATGATTTTGGTTTTACATGGCTTTTATTATGTACCTAGTGTTACCAAAAACATAATTTTTGTATCATGTTTGGATACAAATGAGTTTATTTTCATGTTCAGAAATAAAAGTAATTTCTTTTATAAGGACAACATATGTTATGGTATGGTGAATTTAAATAATGGTCTATATGTATTAAATTATGAAAAAAAGTGTTGGAAATTGATAATGAATCAAGTTCACATGACTCATATAACACCCAGTTGTGGCATCACCATCTCAGTCATGTAAATGAGAAGTGTTTGACAAATATCTATCAATATGGTTATTTAGACTCTTTTGAGATAAAACTACTTGATAGATGTCACACTTATTTACAAGGGAAAATGACTAAACCTCCATTTTTTAGACAGGGTGAAAGGGCCATAGAGCTTCTAGGATTGGTACACACTGATGTGTATTGACCATTTCTAGTAGAAGCTAGAGGTGGATATTCTTACTTCATAACTTTTACTGATGACTTGAGTAGATATGACTATATTTACTTGATGAAGTATAAGTCCAAGTCCTTTAAGAAATTCAATTAATTAAAGAATGAATTATAGAATCATCTTGGTAATAAGATAAAGAATCTTTGATCAGATCTAGGTGGAGAATATCTTAACCAAGAGTTCATTGACTTTCTATAGGATTTTGAGATTCTATCTCAACTCACTCCACCTATACACCATAGTGTAATAATGTTAGTGAAAGGAGGAACCATACCTTGTTGGACATGGTAAGGTTTATGATGATTCATGCCAATCTTCCATTATCCTTTTGGGGATATGCATTACAAACAACGACATACACATTAAACCGAGTACCAACTAAGGTGTTAAATGGAATTCCCTTCAAGATATAGAGTTGAAAGAAACCCATTTTTTCAGATACACGTGTATGGGGATACAAGATATCTTTTAAGGATTTATCATACAAAAAAATAGCACCCTAGGGCATGAGGTGTATCTTTATAGGGTATCCCAAGGAAACAAAGGGATACTACCTATACAACCCCTCAGACAAGAAAGTAATTATCACTAGACAAGTCATCTTTCTTGAGAGGGAGCACATCATCAAAAAGGATAGTGGGAGAAAGATTTAATTATATGAAGTTGATACTCAAGATACACATGAGTTGGTACAGGAACAAGTTTCACAAGTCCTTGTGGAAGAAGTAGTTCTTGAAACACAAGTACTACATAGGAGCTCAAGAGAGGTAAGAGAACCAGAGAGATATGGTTTTCTCATCACTAAGGATGGTGAATCATTATTGTTGGACAATGATGAACCTCTATCCTACAAAGAGGAAGTATAGATCCCAAAAGATGAAATATGTCTAGAAGCTATGAATTATGAGATGAATTCCATGTATCAGAACCAAGTTTGGGTTCTGGTCGATGCACCGGTTGATATAAATCCTATTGGGTGTAAATGGATATTCAAGAAGAAACTGGACATAAAAGGTAAAGTAAGTACCTATAAAGCAAGTCTAGTGTTTAAAGGTTTTAAATAGTGTCATGGAATTTACTATTATGAAACCTTTTTTCTAGTTTCCATGTCTAAATCCATAAGAATCATACTCACCATTGCAGCTTATCATGACTATGAGATTTGGAAGATGGATTTCAAAACTACATTCCTTAATGGGATCCTTCAGGAAGATGACTATATGACACAACTATAAGGGTTTGTGACACCAGGTGATTCCAAAAGGGTTTGAAAGTTGAAGAGGTCCATTTATGGATTGAAGCAAGCATCCGGGTCATGGAATATTGAATTAAATGAAGCCATAAGGGAATTTTGTTTCACTAAGAATGAATGTGAGCCACGTGTTTACAAAAGCTTTAATGGGAATTTGGTTTTTATACTAATAGTATATGTTGATGACATATTACTTATTGAAAATGACATACCAGTCTTATAATCAATTAAGGACTAGTTGAACAAGTGCTTCTCCATGAATGACTTAGGTGAAGTATCCTACATTATAGGGATTAAGATCATTCGTGATAGATCCAAGAGGATGATTAGACTAAGTCAAAGTATATATATTGACCAGATACTAAAGAGATTTAGTATGGAACAATCCAAGAGGGTATTGGTTCTAGTGTCACATGATTTACATATTTCTAAGAAAATGTGTCCCCAAACACAATAGGAGAAAGATAGAACAAGTAATATCCCATACACATAGGAAATAAGATCAATCATGTATTCCATGTTATATACTAGACTTGATGTTACCTATGCATTGAGCATGTTAGGAAGATATCAAGAAGACCTATTGACGGGTCATTTCACCGAAGGTATGTTATCGGTGTCTCAAATTATAATTACCCTAACAAGTATAGCACTAGTAGGGGTTGATCCATAGGGAACTTTAATAGGTTACTCTTATCTTGTTTCAATTTTTTTTATATTTCTTTTAGTGAAGGCTGCTGAATTTTAAAGTCGATTTTGTTTGGTTGATTTTAGGTAAAAAAGAACAATTGGTTTTTAAGTTTCCTTTAACAAAGTAATTTCTAGAATGAAAGAAAATACGAGAAAATTGGTATTGATGAAAATAAGAATAAGAATGTGCTGGGGTTATGGATTTGTGATAAGTTGATTATTAAATTGAATTTCTTATGAGGTTGTGTTGTTCATGATAATAAAACACTCTGGATTACAATTTGTAATTAAGTTTCCTTGGTCCGGATCACTTAATAGTAAGAGAGAAAGTAACCAACTCCTTGGTCCGGTAGTTAGTTTTTAATAGATCTATATTTGGCTCAGTCCATTTTGAGCTGACGAATCCTTTCAATGGTCATGAAATTATTCGTCGTTATTCTTCTTTTGAATCCCTGAATATTCTTCCCTTGGTCTGGTACAAAATTTTTAGTGATAATATGAAGTGATTTAAGAAGAATATGAAGATATTATTAAAACAAACACATTCACAACAACTTAATTTCGATTACAACACATCAGTATCCACAACCCCAACACACTGGGTATTTAGTTACACATATTGAAAATGGAAAACACCAAACTAATAATACCTGATGGAATCATGCTTGGAATTTTGAGGTAGAAATGATTCTTCGGTAGATGAACGGTGGTAGTATAACGGTAGAGCGTCTCTCCTTCAGAACTTTGATCCTTTCTCCATGAAATAACACACACCACCTCCCTTTGGTCCGGAGGCCAAGGCCTCCTTTTATAGGAAAAATAAGTGCACGACGTGTAGAGAAAGTACACGCCATGTACTTTTGTCAACGTGCTTTTAGCTTCATTTTCTCCGCTGGAAGGCATCCTAACACGCCGTTTTTGACTTTGAACATGGAGTCTCCTGGTAGGTGAGTGTACACGGTGTGTAGCACCTCCATACACAGCGTGTAATATTAAAATTTGTCCACCAATCACTTCTAGAATAGTAGACACGGCGTGTAGAAATGGAACACAACGTGTCTCCTTCATCGGCCACATGGGCATGTACTCCCTTCTCGGACACCAACCACTTTCTAGAATGTAGTACACGGTGTGTAACACCTCCCCACATAGTGTGTAGCGTCTACCTAGTGACATGGGTCTGTACTCCCACATTCGATCTGTGTCTTTGTCTGAATGTACACGACGTGTATAAAAGTACACGTCGTGTAGTTGCAAAATTTCCACAGACTTCTCTTGATTTGTGTATTTGGATATAAAACTCCTGAAAATGGACAAGGTCACCAAAATCAAAGTATTTGTCTTCTAATAAGTAGGTATTTGGTGAAAACTTGTTTTTATTGTCAATAAAGTGTATGAAAATGTATACACAAATTTGGTGCATCAAACTCCCCCATTCTTAGTCTTTTGCTTGCCCTCAAGAAAATCTAAACATCTAATTATCAGAGTCTATACTTTAAAAGGAAGGAATTCAGTTAATCATAATTGTAAATAATAAGTTACAGGAGAGAATTCCAAAAAGAATACACAACAGTTTTAATTATGAAGATATTCTAATCATGCCTCATATATAATTCAATTAACTATTGTCATCCTCTTCTAACACATGTTTCAACCTTTCAAAAACAAGCATGACACTTGATGATCTACCTCACCAATAAAGAACTCAACACTTGAGAATTTTTAAATAAAAAGTTTTTCTCAATCAAAGAAATATACACTCTATCCATAGGTTTGCAAGAATTCTTAGTTCTCCACTTTAGAAAATTTAACTTACAAAAATCATGAGGGCTTTCTGAATAGGATCAGATGTTTCTGTGGATAAAGGTTGGTAGGTAAATATGTGAAAAATAATTTTGAGGCTTGAAAAAGGAGGCTAAATTCTTAAATAAAAATTCATGATATTCAAAAGTAAACATAATGTAAAAATTTCCTTAACAAGATTAATCAAACGATCTCATCACCACCATCTCCTTTAGCTGAGTAGGAGTCACAAACCAGCAAGTGTGTATAAGGTCCCTTTGTTTGTACCATTTTTTTTGTTTTGATTTTTGTTTTTTTTTCACAAAGAGAACCCTTCTGAATTTCCAAAATAGAGGTTTGGAACTCTTTTCTTTTCTCCCCAAATGATCAAGAGACATTCCCCCATACTTAATGTCTTGAAAATTCACAAATTTATGCCATGTGTTTCCAATCCCTTCTTTTAAGCTCAAATGAATAATCATGCAAAATCATAAAATAATTAGGGCAGGAAGGGAAATAAGCTTGTAATATGGATTCCTATTAAGTCTATTCATGGCTTCTATGGGCTTTATGAAGATCAGATGTAGGGTAGGCTCAAGATAAAGGGTTTAACAATCTTATGCTTTAATCATTTTAATATAATTCAAAAATTATTCATGTTTTTAAAATAAAACTTGCAAATTCTGGTAGTTATGTATATTTTATGAATCTCTCAAGAAAGAGGGTATTTAGAAAGAATATGAAAAAAGGGTTTAGAATACCTCTCAGGAGTGGTGAAATAAATAAAGACAATCAGGTCATGACTTGAAAATAATTTATAGTCTAATCGATTTAATTATCCACAGATTACAAGTTGTAATTTAAATTATATCATCAATAATTTAAAAACACTTAAGAATCAAAATAAGCATGCAAATTTTTGAATTTTTTTTCACTTTCAGTTTTATTATTTAAAAATATAATTAACCAAAATATCTTCAAATTTTAAAAATATATCTTCCAACAATGATGTCTCCTAGATTGATGATAAGGGCGAAGACTAAAGCGGTCAAGAGAGATTCCCCCCATACTTAAGAGTGCATGTGGTCCACCAAGTGCCCAAAAAGAGGAACAAGGTAAGGTGGGAACATTTAGTGGACCAGACCGAGGGGAAGTAATGAAAGGAGTATTTATCAAGAAAGAAAAGAAAACAATGGAAAAATAATACTCCCCTTGTGTCTAGGAGAAGAGAAACAGTAGGTGGTGTAAAAGATCAGCCCAAAACGTGTCAGGGTACCTGTGATGGGGGGAGAAAGAAAACAAGGCAAGCATACAAAGCAGACACAAGGATGAGAGAGCACAAAAATATATATACAATGAAAAGAATATCTCCCAAAACTAATCATGGGGTCGCCTCAGAAGAGGCATCATCTAGTACAGAATCGGCTGGAAGAGATAGCTCAGGAGCCATGGAAGCTAGAGGCTCAGACTCGGCGGCAGGATGGGAAGCTGGAGAAGAAGGAGCGACATGCACCAAACTCGGTAAGGGAAGCTCAGCATCCCCCCCTGGACTGGCAGCAGTGGTGGCGGAAGGAGAAGCAGCATCAGGGCCCACAGTAGATAGCAGAACGGAATCCGTGTCCAGTGCAGGGAATGGTGGTGGAGCAGCAACAGAAGGGCCAAGACTTGAAGTAGGAGGCGAGGGCAAAGTAATACCCAAATGCTGAACAATAAGTCCCAACAACTGCTCCATGCGGTCCTGGCGACTGTCTATATGAACCAAATGCTCCCCAATAATGTCCTGGCAGCCGGTGAGACGAACCAACTGCTGCTCCATCATGGCTAGGTGAATGGAAAAGGTGAGATCAGCTGAGGGTGCGGGGGTAGGTGGGGCTGGTGGTGGGACAGAAGAAGGAATTCCAGAAGAAGCGGGGTCAGTAGGAGGTGGGTGAGGTGGAGAAGATGGAGGGGGTGGGGAAGGAGGAGCAGGGGCATCAGCCGGGGCAGGAGGGTCAGCGGGTGGCTGGGGACGAGCCTGGGAAAGGATGTAGGCACCCCCTGCTTTCGGACCAATCCCATGCGAATGATCATGAGAAAGTCCATCCGCTGGGAAGAACCTAACAGGTCATGGGGTAAGGAAGGCTCGAAAGCCCCAAGGTGGTGGGTGAGGTGAGTGGCGTAAAACCCGCCGTTCTGGTTGCCTTGACGGTCGGTAAACATAGACTGGAAGTAGGAGGTGTCTAGATAGGGGAGGTCCGGGTAGTCCTGCCAGATGAAACAGGTAAGGATCTCCATGTCACGGCCGGTCACAACCCCCATATCCTCATGGCGGTGGAAAAGGATGGCGCTGAAGCATCGGTGGGCGAAGCGAAGGATGGGGTCGGAGATAAGGGTGCTCTTCTGGGAAGTGGGGGAATACCGGTGTTCAGGCCCATCGATCTCCCACCACATGGTAACGAGCTCAGAGCGCTCGGGCTGGTTAAAGGTAGAAACAAGGGGTGGGGTAATAGGATGGGGGTAAAAGCCTCAACCTTGACCAAACTTGGTCATGGTGAGGGAGAATCGCCGTCCGCCTAGCCGGAATCGAACCACCAGCACTGCATCACTGGGTGTCTCCCGGTACTCAGCACCATCGAACTCGAAGGAGGCCGCAAACTCTAAAAATAAATCGTGAAAAACCAGAGTACTGACCTGGAAAATAGCGAGTAGTGTAGTGTTCCCGAGAAGATCCTCCAACTCTCCCCAGATGCCGAGCTGCTGTGGAATACTACTGTCGAGGTAGGAGACACTCAATGGAATCGGCCGGCGAGAGAAGTGCCAGACCCGGTCATGGGACATATCAGTGATTGGGAATACCATGTAGGGGTAGGGGACACCCACAGGTCCCGGCCCAGGTGGAGGTGTAGCAGCAGGAGCGGGCTCTGGGGGTGGATCGGCTGTAGGAGGTGAAGGCTCAGTAGATGAAGCGGTAGATGTGGGACCAGCTGCTGATGAAGATGGAGCAGGAAGAGTGGAAACTGGTGGAGCAGAAATGGTGGTGCTCGGAAGCTCTGTGCTGGTAGGTGGAGGCATAGCCGTGCTAGGCCCAGCCTCTGCTGAGTTAGGAAGCGGCGGAAGAATGGCTAAATGAGGTAGCTCATAGACTGGAACGTCTGGATCTGGCTCCGTCAGATGGAGGAGTCGAATCCACCGAAAAATGGGCCTCTCGCCCTCAATGGCAGAGGCCGACCGCTTCCCCCGAGAAGGATTACGATATACCATATCCTGAAAAAGAAAGAAAAAAAAAACAAAAGAGAAAAGAGAACAAAACAAAACAAAGAAAAAGTGAGAAATAAGAAAAATAAAAATACACGACGTGTACATCCAGAGTACATGGCGTGTAGTACAAGCAGATAAGCAGACCGTGTTCTCTGGATAAACATGCCGAGGGAACAGAAGATAGACCATGTAAAGATACACGGCGTGTACCGAACATACATGTCGTGTTCACAGAAAGTGTAGGTGGTCGTGTATTACGAACGACACGACCATGTTTTTATCAGTTCTAAGAATAAAGGACACGCCATGTATGTTACCAACATGGCGTGTTCATGACTCGAGGAACATGGCTATGTAGGGGTGAGACACATGCCGACTGAAAGAAATAAGCTACACGACGTGTACAGAACATACATGTCATGTATGGGAACATGGGGTGAAAAGCTGTGTTATGTGGTACACACGAAGGGCCAAATGAAACAACATACACGGTGTGTACCGAACATACACGCCATGTAGGTGAACATGGTGTGCGAGGCCATGTGCAAAGAGATACCTGGGTATGACTTTGGATAGTACACGGTGTGCACCAAACATACACACCGTGTAGTTTGAAATTTAGAAGTATTGTGTGGGTGGCCGTGTACCGAAGTACACGGCGTGTGTTCTTCATGCGTGCCCATGTACTGGCGGAAGCCAAACGGTTGGACGATCCTAAAATCACCCTAAACATGTCTAATAACTTGAAAAAGAGGGTGTAGAATGGCGTACCTAGACCGAGGATCACAATGCAAGAGAAATCAGAACCTGGAACGCCCCAAATCGATGGATCTGAGTGTGGTGGGCCATTCGGATTTCGGAGGAAGAAAACGGCGAGGGGGGTGGGGAAATGGGGAGGCCGCGCGACACGGCGTGAAGCCGGGTGGCCCGTGGCCTATATAGGCAAGGTACACAGCGTGTACATCTGGACTACACTCCGTGTATCTATTTTTTTTAAAACAAGAAGAAAATATACTATATAATAATTAATATTAATTAATAAAAATAAAAATAAAATATGTATATACATGTATATACTGAATTTAAAAGAAAATAAAACTATACACGTAATGTAGTGGGAAAATACACGCTGTGTGTTTAAAAATTGTAAAAATAGAAGTACAACCTTTGGTCTGGTGCTCGGGGCGAGGTTCGAATCGGCGATCGACTGTTCCGAACGGAAGCCCTCAACCATTGGAGTGAAGGTTGTACTGCTTCCCATATTTATTATATATATATATATATTTATTCTATATAGCCTATACACACGGGAATAAAGAAAAGCATGACATGTGGTTTTTTAATTATATAAGAAGGGGATGAAGTAAGGAGATTAGCCAAGTTCGAACCCAGGTCTTTTGGATCCAGGGCCGAGACTTTACCAATCTACCAACTTCATTTTCATGAATTTATTTTATAAGAAAACGTTTTTAAATTATTAAGGAAAATTATGGCACACATGACGTATATCGGAAGATACACCATGTGGTTTTATTAAAAAGGGAAATAATGGAAATGGGGCGGTTGCTAGGATTCGAACCCGGGTCTTTTGGAACTGGGTTACGATCGTGGCCAACCGATCCATCCCCACCATTGGTTTTCTTATAAGAAAATACATATATATATATAAATTTTTCTACACACGCCGTGTAAGAAAAGGAGGAACCCCGTGCCGAAGGTAGGTCGGGAGTATTCGAACCAGGGACGGCTCAGATAAACTCCAGTGACTTTACCATCAGCACCAGCATCATCCCTGGTTATTTATTAGTTATTCTATAGATTTATACTATTAAGATTATAAAAGAGAAAGATAAGTACACACCGTGTATATAAGTGGGACATGGAGTGTAACCTCTAGGCTGCCTCCCAGGAAGCGCCTTTGTTTTAGGTCGTTGGCTCGACCTTCTTAACTCATTTACCTAAGCTTCATGGTGGATAATGGTTCTAATAGTAGCTGCCCTGGCTGTTTAGAAATTGGATATTCTCTGGCTCTGCTTCAACTGGAATGTCTGGAATGGTAAATTTATTAGAAATAAAAGAACATACCAGATCATCCACTAAGCAATCATCCATTGTAGTTATCGCATAAAAATCCTCATGATTGGCCGATGGTGCATGTTTGAGAGCCTGGAGGATATTGTAGGAGACTCTCTCGTCTCCTACCCGGAAAATCAACTCCCCTAGGTGCACGTCGATGAGTGCCTTCCCAGTTGCTAGGAAAGGTCTTCCCAGAATGATAGGTGCCTCCTGATCCTAGGATAATAAAATCTGTTGGGACGATCAATCGTCCTATCTTCACAAGCACATCCTCCAGTAGCCCTTTTGAATATTTAATGGATCTGTCAGCAAGTTGGAGGGCGACTCGGGTAGGCTTCAGATCGTGGAGTCCAAGATTTTGGAAAACTCCGAATGGCATGAGGTTGACACTGGATCCTAAGTCGCATAGAGCTTTTCCAAATTCACAGGGTCCAATTATACAAGGAATAGTAAAGCTACCTTGATCCTGGATTTTTGGAGGAATGGAATCTTGTACGACTACGGAGAACTCCTTTTTCAGTGCTATGGTGCCCAAATCCTCCATCTTCCTTTTGTTCGAGAGGATTTCCTTCATGAATTTTGCATATGTGGGCATTTGAGTCATAGCCTCTGCAAATGGGATATTGATGTGTAACTTTCTGAATACTTCCATGAATTATCCCAATTGGTGATCCAGCTTCATTTGCTTCATCCTCTCTAGAAAAGGTAATGCGGGCTCAGATGGTTTGATGACCTCCTTTCCTTCGCCTGGTTGAGCCTTCGTTGATGGACATGCGGATGAAGAGGGGTATGAAACTGTACCTTTGTTGTCAAAAGGGAGTATAGATGCAGTTGACTGTGCTGGTTCCTTCTGGTGTAGATTCTTTCCACTTCGCAGTGTTATGGCATGGGCCACCTCCTTCGGGTTCTTCTCGGTGTTGCCTAGTAGTGTACCAGGCTACCTCCCTAAGAGCTTATTTTCTAATTGGCCGATTTGGTTCTCGAGGCCTCGAATAGAAGCCTCATAATTTTGGAACCTAGTCTCAGTAGTAGATATGAACCTGGTCATAAGATCCTCTAACCTTGAGGTGTTCTCCTGCTGAGGAGGTTGCTGAGCTGGAGGAGGAGGTGGCTGCCTCGATTGCTGTGGGCGAGGGTTATGATACCCTTGCTGCTGATAAGGGGCCTGGTAGGGCTGTTACTGCCACTGGTATTGATTTTGATATGGCGGCTGACTGTTGCTGGGTGGTCGCTGGGGCAGAGGATTCTGTTGTTGTTGGCCCCAGCCTGTGTTCTGGTTTTCACGCCATGCCGGGTTCTGGTATTGTTGATACCAATTCGACCCTTTGTTTTGAGCAACATAGCTCACCTCATTTGTCAAAGGGTCGAATGAAGGTCCCAGGCATTCTCCCAAGATGTGGTTGTTACCACAATCACCGCATGCTGGATGGTTCGCCGCATGGATTTGAGGTGCGCCCTTGAGATTTAATGCATCGATCTTTTTGGATACTGCATCCAACTGGGCCGCAAGAATGGTAGTAGAGTCAATACTATGCATACCTCATTTTTGGGTCCCCTGCTCGAAATTCCACTAGAAGATGTTGGAAGACATATCTTCCGGCAGTTTGAAAAGTTCTTAGGGGGACCTTTTCATTACCGTTCCTCTAGCAGCAGCATCCACCACAGACTTGGTATTAGTTTTCAACCCACCGTAGAAGGTTTGGACTTGCATCCAGATTGGAAGTCCATGGGGTGGGAATTTACATAAAATTACTTTGAAGTGCTCCCATGATTCGTACAAGGATTCCGAATCATGCTGCTGGAAGTTGTGGATCTTATTCCACAGGGTTACCGTCTTTGAAGGTGGAAAATATTTGGACATAAATGACTGGGCTAGCTCCTCCCAGGTGAGGATGGATCTTTGTGGCATCCCTTTTATCCAGTATTTTTTCTTATCTCGTAGAGAGAAAGGGAACAGGCGAAGACAGATGGCATCATCAGAAATGCCATGGTACCTGAATGTATCATAGATCTCCAAAAAATTGGAGAGATGGGTGTTCGGGTCTTCACTGGGCAGACCGCCAAATTGTACAGTGTTCTGGATCAGCTTCATGATAGCAGGCTTGATCTCGAAGTGCTGGTCCTGTACCGGAGGACGAACGATGCTCGTATCAGCTTCGTGGATAGATGGTAGGCCTTACTCCATGAGAGTATAACGTGGAGGTGGCTGCTGAGGAGGGAGAATCGGCAGGTACTGTTGGTCCTGAGGGGTGTAGTATGGCCCCTGACCTTGTTTGAAATATGTCATCTGCTCTGGTTGGAATTGCTGGAGCTACGGCGGGCCATATGGTGGTGCAAGAGGAGCTTGCTGGTTCCGGTTGTCATCCGGACCTAACTATTGTCCAGCTCCTTGGACAACAACTGGATTTCTTTCCTCGTTCTGTGTCATGGGGTTGTTTTGATTTTGTTCAGCCATGAGTGTTCGTTGGCACCTCAAGAACATTCATTCGATCTCTGGGTCAATTGGGAACAACCCTGACGACTCAGTGTTCTTGGAATGCGTGAGGTGGCCGCTCATACACTTACAGACCTACACAAAACTAAACAGACTACCAAGCGTAAATGAGGAAAAAGAAGAATAAAAAGAAATATGATTAGAAAAGAGATTTTTGTGAATTTCTGATTTTTATTTTCACTAAAATGTAATACAAATTGAATTAAAACAAAAATAAGAATAACTTTAAAGTCCCCGACAACGACACCAAAATTTGACGAGTCGTTTCACCGAAGGTATGTTATCGGTGTCTCAAATTATAATTACCCCAAAAATTATAACACCAGTAGGGGTCAATCCACAGGGAACTTTAAGAGGTTACTCTTATCTTGTTTCAATTTTGTTTGTATATTTATTTTAGTGAAGGTTGCTGAATTTTAAAGTCGATTTTGTTTGGTTGTTTTTAGGTACAAAAGGAACAATTGGTTTTTAAGTTTCCTTTAAAAAAGTAATTTCTAGAATGAAAGAAAAGAAGGTAAAATTGGTTTTGATGCAAATAAGAATAATAATGCATTGGGGTTATGGATTTGTGATAAGTTGATTATTAAATTAAATTGCTTATGAGGTTGTGTTGTTCATGATAATCCAACACTCTAGATTACAATTTGTAATTAAGTTTCTTTGGTCCGGATCACTTAATATTAAGAGCTAAAGTAACCAACTCCTTGGTCTGGTAGTTAGTTTTTAACAGATCTTTATTTGTCTTAGTCCATTTTGAGCTGACGAATCCTTTCAATGGTCATGAAATTATTCGTCGTTATTCTTCTTTTGAATCCCTGAAGATTCTTCCCTTGGTCTGGTACATAATTTTCAGTGATAATATGAAGTGATTTAAGAAGAATATGAAGAGATTATTAAAACAAACACATTCACAACAACTTAATTTAGATTACAACTCATCGGTCTCCACAACCCCAACACACTGGGTATTTAGTTACACATATTGAAAATGGAAAACACCAAACTAATAATACCTGATGGAATCATGCTTGGAATTTTGAGGTAGAAATGATTCTTCAGTAAACGAACGGCGGTAGTATGATGGTAGAGCGTCTCTCCTTCAGAACTTCGATCCTTTCTCCAAGAAATAACACACACCACCTCCCTTTGGTCTGGAGGCCAATGCATTATTTTATAGAAAAAATAAGTACACATCATGTAGAGAAAGTACACACCATTTACTTTCATCAACGCGCTTTTGGCTTCATTTTTTCCACTGGCAGGCGGCCTAACACACCGTTTTTGACTTTGAACATGGTGTCGCCTGGTAGGTGAGTGTACACAGTGTGTAGAGCCGCTATACATGGCGTGTAATATCAAAATTCAGCCACCAACTGCTTCTAGAATAGCATACATGGCGTGTAGAAATGGAACACAATGTGTCTCCTTCATCAGCCACATGGGCGTGTACTCCCTTCTCGACCCCCAACCACTTTCTACAATGTAGTACACGACATGTAACTCCACCCCACACGACATGTAGTGTATTACTCGTGAAATGGGCATGTACTACCTCCTTCGATCTGTGTCTTTGCCTAAATGTACACAGTGTGTATAAAAGTACACGCCGTGCAGTTGCAAAATTTCCACAGTCTTCCCTTGATTTGTGTATTTGGATATAAAACTCCTGAAAATGGACAAAGTCAACAAAATCAAAGTATTTTTCTTCTAAGAAGTAGGTATTTGGTGGAAAATTGTTTTTATTGTCAATAAAGTGTATAAAAATGTATACACAAATTGGGTGCATCACCTATGATAATAACATTGGATTGTTGTTAAGATTATCCTTAAGTATCTGAGAAGAACTAAGGATATGTTCCTCATGTATGGAGGAGATAGGGATATTTTCATCAAAGGGTATGATGATGCTAGTTTTTAGATAGATCAGAATGATCTGAAGTCACAATCAGTATATGTTTTCTATCTCAATGGAGGAGTTTTGAGCAGGAAAAGTTCAAAGTAGCTAGTTGTCGCTGATTCTACAGCAGAGTACTAGTATATAGTGCCTTCTGATGTATCCAAGGTAGCCATTTGGATTCAGAACTTTTTCCTATAGCTTTATGTGTTACCTAGTAGTAAAAAATCTATCACATTGTATTGTAATAATACTTTAGTGGCAGATCTTACAAAATATCCAAGGTCACATCAACAGAAAAAGATCATACTTCATAAGTTTCACCTCTTGATGGATTTCTATAAAAGGGGTGAAGTTGCAGTGAGTAGAGTCTCCACAAAAGAGAACGTGGAGGAATCCTTGACTAAATGCCTATCTCAACAGAAACATGAATATCATGTGAGAGCTAGTGGATTGAAGATTGTTAGCAGTTGGGTCTAGTGCAAGTGGGAGTCTATTGGAGTTGGTGCCCTAGAAAAAAATTATTTGTACTTTATGATAAACATGTATCCATTGGATGGATATTAATAAACTCCTTATCACATCATGATTTTTCTTCTGCATAAAATTTTATATAATAATGTCCTAAGAGTAGCTATTTCACTAAAAGGTCATAGTGGATCCCTACTATGATGAGAACTCAGAAGTTCCATGACACCATTCTTGAATATATGTTATATAGCTGAATGATATCATTTTAAGGGTAAAAATGATATAAGATATTATGGGTGGAGACTCATAGGACTTTGAGGCACCTTCTCGTGGTGTACGCCCTTAGTAATGTCTAGGAGGATATTACGAGAACAAGACCTTCCAGTAGGAAATTCACATTTATAAGTGTTATTGGATGTTCCTATCTGAGGACATGTGTATTGGTCCTTAGACATTAATATTATTATTATTGGGTATTAAGACTCATGCACTTATATGTATTGACAAAAACTATGATGACATATGTTCACAGTGAGGTATGATATGTTGGGTGTGTCACGAGTAATACTACATTAGTGAATAATGTGAGAAAGGACTTGTCCCTTCTATTCCATAATGGAAGTTGATATCTCAGGACCTTTGATGGAAATGATATAGCCTAAATAAATCTATGTCCTTGGTGTTATATAGTCAAGTTAAAATTTTGAGAAGTCAAAGAATGAGAAATCGAGCACATGAGTTTATGGAACTTGCATGCAACCCGTTTGATTGGGGATATCGAGACAAAGGGATTATATTACATGATAAGCATTCATATGAGGTGACATGTCATTGAGGCATTAAATTATTTCTCTATGGGTGCCTTGATGTGTTGCTAGATGCTAACTTTGGACTTTAGGCTGCCTCCCCTAATGCCATTGATAAAGAGGCCTAGAGGGTCACACACTAAGTGTATCCAGTATCTCACTTAAATAATATATATTATTTATTATTTAATAAGTTGAATAAAGATTATTCCCAGTTGTGGTTTAATAATTATTCATGGATGCCTGATCAAATTTATTTCAACACTAGTTATTCGAGAGAATATATTGTTGGTGGAATAATTAATAAATATTTATTTTCTATTTAGTGAATATAATATTTATATATTTATGGGAGAATAATGAAGTGATATTTATTTAATAAATAAATATTCATTATTAAAGGTTCAATAAATATGATGAAGGATTGGAAGACCGAGTTAATGGTCTAGTGAGAAATAATAATATTGAATATTATCTGATTAAATAATATTTAATTATAACTCAGAAGATAATCTCATGTTAGGAAATGATAATGTTGCTGTTATTATTTGACATGGGGGTTTCACTAGGATTAATAAAATAATTAAAGCACTTGTGAAAATTATTTATTATTACCCTAGTTAATTAAATACTCACTTATATTTATTCTCTTATTAGCCAAGCGCTAGCAAGGGATGCCTATGGTGTTGTGCACAAAGAATTGGAGAAAAGCTCTCAAGCCCAAAGAGTTCATCCCTCTGCAAGAACACTCTCAAGAACAAGAGAGATCCTCCTCCACCAGATCAAGGAGAATGCTTTGAAAGCAGTTATCAAGGTGATCGATGATGGATATCACAAGTGAAAGGATCTTCCGTACTAGCACCCAGAGTGTAGAGACCCGAAGCTTGACGTACATGGACATTACATTACTTTTGCGGAATACTTAGTACATAACAAAAAGACACACACAAGGATTGTAATAGTTTAGTGTCTTTGGAAACTCGGAATATAATCTTCTAATCGTGGTCAAAGATCTTCAACATCTCCCATAAAGATCTTCATTTTTTTTACCTAAAACCTTTCTTTATATCCTGGGGAAAAGAAAACATAAAAGGGTGAGATCAAATGCTCAGTAAGGGTAAACAAAATAAATATCAATCACATCATATTCATAAGAACATAACATTTTGGAAATCTTAACCTGCAAAAGAGAGCATAATTTTATAACATGGGATAAATCATAGTAGTGAAATGAAAACCCAATAATCATAACTTAAAACATGAAACTTTATGGCATACACACATAATCATAGAGAATCATTTCTTGTTAGTCAAGACTCATTGCCAAGACTATCTTAGTGGACAAAGTCCATTTCTGAACCGAGTCACCCTCATTTCAGTCCTATTTCACTGAACCGGTATAAACTACCGTTCCAGCCATGTCTATCTCATGAGATATAAAATCTTTACCCAATGCATTGGAGGGAGATATAGGTCCCACCCATCTCATAATGATACCATTCTTATGTGTGCCACAAAATCATAAATCATACATCATTGCATAACCCATGTAATAAAAATGGGAATCTTAAACATCGTGACATCATAAAACAATTCATATAAGATAAAGGAATTCATAAAAATATTTCCATCACAACATAATCAAATCAATGTAATAATAGGGATAGAGACAGAACCCTTTATTATCTTAGATGGAAAATAATTTTGATAAAACTCTTGAACTCCATTCTTGAGGAAAATATACTTTCCACTTCAAAAACATTTTCCTTTCTTAACATGTCATACAATTTTAAACTAAAAGAAGTTGATTAAAAATAAACTTGAAAACTTGTAAAGGAAGCTTTTTGGAAATAATGTTTTAAAAATCCATTCATGCCGTATAAGTTAAAAAAACATTCTTCTCGTACTTTTGTCGGAAAAGTCAAAAAGTACATCGTACGAAAAACGACAAAATATTCCTTTCATATTTTTTACTAAAAACTCACCAAAGGGTAAAATTGGATTTAAAAAATTGTAGGTGGATGGAAATAATATTACATATTGAGGAAACATGGATTTGGATGATAAAATACACCCCAGTAAATACTAAAGTATAAACAATCTCGGATAAAAATGAGATTGTGATATTTCCCTTACCTTAGGTTTGATTTGCTTCGTATGTGTCCGAAACTCCTGTATAATGATTTAAATAATGCCATTGACTTATTCCAGAATCATACTCATTGTTATGATATCATATATGGTTCACTTATGGCTTTATATTACTCGTTCTTTTGTAAATTCCATGTTAAAGAGCGTTTTGGGTAAAATCGTTTCATTTGTCGTCCGTGTTTTGACTTGTAATTATTCATATGATTACTTAGATCATGATTAATTAATTCCAGAATATAAAACATGATTTATATATAATATATATTCATAATATACATATATTTAATAGATCAGTAAATGGAATGAAATACACCGTTCATGGAGACGGTAGACCGTACGTACGCATGAACGCTGTTTTCGTTTCCTTATTGAGTTGAATTGAATTAAGTAGATGACATACATATATGTACACATAAATACAGTATCATTATTATGTCATATATTTCATGATTACTTATTATATATACTTTATAATCATTCATGAATGGTTAAAGTGGAGAATGAATCTCATCGCGTCGTGGAGACGGTAGTCCGTACGTACGCATGAGCGATGATATCGTTCTCATGATCGTGGGACTGTATTTGAGTGTATGTATACTATTTAAGAATCAATATAAATTTAAAATAATCATATATAGTTATTATTTACACCATTATACCCATCCAAGTAAGGTGGTGGTGGAAAATAGATTACACCACGGCGTGGAGACGGTATTCCGTACGTACGCACGCGCGGTGATTTCATTTTCCGTAGGATGGATAGATGGTGAAATAGGGTTGTTTCATACATATAATAACATATCAGTATATTAGTGATACTGATGTTATTACTTCATAATGAAACAACCTAAGAAGAAGAAGTTAAAGAAGAAATAAAGTTGAAAGAATCGGTAACGGACATTACCTCTTCTTTGAAGCGCCTCTTTGAGATCTCCTTTTAGGGCACTAAAATTGGTCTTTGAGGAATACCAGAACCTCTAGTATGTTTCTAGGGAAGTGGAGAAGAGAATTTGGCAGGGTTTGGCCGAGCTTGAAGGCTCAAAGTGGTGTGAGGAAGAGAGGGAGGAGGTGCCCTTTTATAAGGGAGGAGAGGGGTACCTTTGGAATAACTAAAAATATTATTTTATTAAAAAGCCAAATTCGGTTTTAAATAGCTCCAAATTGATTTATTTAGAATCTAAGGTGGGTATGGGTCTAAATCCTCTCATCCAATAGAATTTAGACAAGTTTAGGTTCCTATTTTAACCTTATCATTTAGATTTAACATTAAGTTAAATAATTTTACTTTTACCGTGTCTTCTTGTGTTTTTACACTATAAGGTTAATAAACTTACTATAAAAATCCAAAAGAACCCCAAGTTGTTTATTATTAATATATATAACCTTATCTAAGTCATTTGGCCGAACCTTAGATTTTTATGAATAAAATAACAATTAATAATATAATATTTTTTTAAAAAACTATTTTTTGTCAATTTTGACACTATTTAGTAATTGATTTTTGTGAAAATTATAACAGAATGATAAGTTCAAACAAAGTTAATTAAATCAATAATAACATCTCATATTAACCTATAAAATTAATGTAATTCATAAAAAGTCTCAAATTACACTTATTTAGGTATTTATAATATCAATTATTCTAATTTTTCACTATTATGGTAATTACTGCATCATCATTGTGTCATAAATAAATTAAATTATTTAATGTCTAAAAATTATAAATAAAATATCATTATGTATGAAATCTTATTAGATTTCTAATTAATATTTAAAATCGTATTTATCTTATGTATAACCCTATATTAAAAATGTTTTAGTAAATAAACTTTGATTTTAACTCTTTTAACTCTTCTTTGAATTAAATAATAATAAATGTCCTAATCTAATCCAAGTGGGCCTAAATGGTCATATTTTATTTCTAAGGTTGTTTTTGGTCAAATTAAACTTATCCAATATAATTAGGACATGTGTTAGGGTAATAATAATATCATTTTTACCCTTAATTACCCTATTTACTTTTAACCGTGGTAAAAAAAAGTAAAAAGTTACTATTCACCAAAAATTATTTTCATCTCATTGAACCACATTTTACTTACTAACATCAACCGTGTCTCTCGGATTTTTTAAATTCCATTCACAGAAGCGGTAAAATTAAGTTTTATGAAAAATTCATTTTTTTAACTACCACTTAGTGGTTTCACTATTCATCAAAAAATGAAAGTTTCCAGAAAAATACCAAAAATTAGGCCTAAGCTATATTTGATATTATGAACTCAAAAATGATGTCTATTTTACCAAATTCAAAACATATCAGTTGCATTAATTAATTTAAAAATTAATTCCTGTCGTCAAAACAAATAGCGTGTTCTTAAGAGATAATAACTATCAAAAGATTAGCACTTGTTTATGTCTGGTTTAAATGTGAAATTATATCCAATGACCAACATTGTATTAAATTGTAAAAATATATTCTAAATATACTTTAAA
Organism: Viscum album; assembly: GCA_963277665.1. Classification (NCBI taxonomy): domain Eukaryota; kingdom Viridiplantae; phylum Streptophyta; class Magnoliopsida; order Santalales; family Viscaceae; genus Viscum; species Viscum album. The sequence continues at coordinate 75,330,052 of OY728140.1, forward strand.
ACCACTCAAATTAATAATTTATCACTATTAATTATTTTGATTGAAAAAATTGTTTTTAATTAAAATTTAGTAATTTTCACTATTCATCAAAATATGAATGTTATCCGAAAATTACCAAAATTTCACCCAAAGATAATTTGGATATTCCGAATCCAAAAATGAAGTCCATTTTGAAAAATAAAATTTACAAAATTTCAAAAAGTGGTTATTACTATTCATAACGGCTAGTTTTAATAATATTTTAATAGCATATTGTTGTTTAGTGAAACTCGTTATTGCGTACTACACACGCTATCGAGGAAGGTCGCGATTGCGTGTAATACAAGGAAAGTCAAGGATGCGTGTTGTGTAAGCTCCTTTTGGTGTAGCGTACAACACAGGACATTAATGAAATTAAAAGAATATTTTACATATAATCTCGGGGTGTTACATTCTACCCCCCTTAAAATGAATTTCGCCCTCGAAATTCGTCGGGGTTATAAATGGTTTACTATTCAAAAGTTTCTTTAATAGAAACCCACATCATAAAAAGGAATACCAAAACCAATCTTTAAAAACAAAAGTATGAAACGTAACGGTTTCCCAAATAAACTAATCACTGGGTTTCCACATAGGTGAAAATATGGATATGGAAGAGAAATCTAATCATCATGTTCTGATGGAGAGTGGTAGAGAACATGGCTATGGAAAATCCAGCAATAACAAAGCCATAAATTTGTGATGATATAAGGTACCATCTGATTCATCAGATATAAGTGCACTAGTAAAACATTTTTGGTTTTCAAGATCATTTCCCTAAAGTTGATGAAATTGGAATTAGAATAAATACTTTCGTGATTTTGGTATAGTCTCACCGTTTGTCATTCTTTGGACAATTTCCACTTCATCTCTTAAAGAAATGAAGTTGAATTTGTCATTCGTGATGTGTTAGCAGATCATGTGATAGAATGATGGGTCATTCCATCTGTCTCAAACAAAAGGTTAGAAAAGTTATCAAAAAAAATACATAAGTCCATCTATAGTGATATTAATCATATATGGTTCCTAAAATGGACTTATACTTCATATATCATACTGCTTAATATAATAAAACTAGTTTCTACTAAACAGGGACTTCCTGTAGGCCAGTGGTAGGTGATAAAGGCCAGTCGCACTTCGGTTGTGGGTTCGATTCCCACAGCCTTGTCCGACGCGATGGGCTGTCGCCCGTCCTGCAGTTTGTCCTTTTTCTAAAGCTATATTACTATTACATCCCATAAACAATATCAAAAAAGTTTTATCCTTAAACAATACTAACTTATGTCCAACATAATTCATTCCAATCTTTAGGCTTATCTAAAATACTTCGGTCCAAGCTCATAGTATAATGAAAATGATCATGTGAATGCCATCATATATCCCCCATATATCATAAGATATATCTTGTTGGTAAAATTACAAACATGTGAATACCTTAATCATGTATTCTCTTGAAGAATGAATACCCATTGAACCTTAGTGAAAACACGAATGCAGTCAAAAGTTAACTCTTTCCACATACCAAAATCCAAAAATTCTATATACTCAAACCGTGATATAACCCTCTCCTTATATCAGTCATGAGCTCATGAATACTATCAAACATTTAATTTTCTCCTTATCCCTTCATTATGCGCGTATCATCTACATTCCAAAAATATCTGAATAACCTTTCATGGATACTGGTACCATTAATCATACACTTTCAAAACTCAAGGAAAGACAACAGTGTAACAATCCTTAGATGTCTCTTTATTCCATAGTACCATGAGATTACTTATACAACATTACACATGATAAACATGTAATCATTCCACTACATTCTTAAACCATTGATCGAGCTTCAACAATTCTTTCATCTCACATATCATTTGTAGTCTCTTCATCATCATCAACATAAATACTACCCATACGACCATACTAATTCTCTTCAGGAGACTTTCCCTTAGGGCATTGGTTTGCATAATGCCCGTACATTCCACATTTAAAACATTTAACCATTGTTGATGTCGTAGTAATACCATTATCCTCATCCCTGATGTTAACTGAACCTTTTCCTTTGCACTTACTGGCTTTGTGTCCTTCTTTTCCACACCCAAAGAATCTTCCAGTTCCTTTGAAACATTCTCCTTGATGCCTCTTCCCACATGATTTTCATAGAGGAAATTGAACTTTCTTTCCTCTATGATCATCATGAAACTCCATCTTTCTCTTATTAGCCGAGTCAGGAAACTTACCAAATTTTAATTTATTGATCATATTATGAGATTGATGATTCGGCATAATAATGATGTTTGGACTTCCAAATCCCATTTCATTTGGTTGATCATGAAGAATAACATTCCATTGTCCATTATATCCTCCATTATCGTGAATCATCTTGTTTCCAGCCATTTTCTAAAACCCAAAAAGAATAGTGTGAGAGGAAAAAATCATAATAAAAGGGGGGGTAACTTCAATATCTAACATCTTTGGTTTAATCTAATATCGTTACAATAGTTCTAGGACTATATCCTATACGTATACTTATCCTTAGGGACATCCCTAGACATACCTTAGAAATATCTCTAAGGATCTCACTAACGTTCTCGCATCCTAGTTTCCAAAGGTTGACTAAACCTTTCCTCTGATACCAACTGTAGAGACCCGAAGCTTGACGTATATGGACATTACATTACTTTTGCGGAATACTTAGTATATAACAAACACACACACACAAGGATCGTAATAGTTTAGTGTCTTTGGAAACTCGGAATATAATCTTCTAATCGTGGTGAAAGATCTTCAACATCTCCCATAAAGATCTTCCCTTTTTTTTACCTAAAACATTTCTTTATATCATGGGGAAAAGAAAACATAAAAGGGTGATCTCAAATGCTCAGTAAGGGTAAACAAAATAAATATCAATCACATCATATTCATAAGAACATAACATTTTGGAAATCTTAACCTGCAAAAGAGAGCATAATTTCATAACATGGGATAAATCATAGTAGTGAAATGAAATCCCAATAATCATAACTTAAAACATGAAACTTTGTGGCATACACACATAATCATAGAGAATCATTTCTTGTTAGTCAAGACTCATTGCCAAGACTATCTTAGTGGACAAAGTCCATTTCTGAACCGAGTCACCCTCGTTTCAGTCCTGTTTCACTGAACCGGTATAACCTACCATTCCAACCATGTCTATCTCATGAGATATAAAATCTTTACCTAATGCATTGGAGGGAGATATAGGTCCCACCCATCTCATAATGATACCATTCTTATGTGTGCCACAAAATCATAAATCATACATCATTGCATAACCCATGTAATAAAAATGGGAATCTTAAACATCGTGACATCATAAAACAATTCATATAAGATAAAGGAATTCATAAAAATATTTCCATCACAACATAATAAAATCAATGTAATAATAGGGATAGAGACAGAACCCTTTATTATCTTAGATGGAAAATAATTTTGATAAAACTCTTGAACTCCATTCTTGAGGAAAATATCCTTTCTACTTCAAAAACATTTTCCTTTCTTAACGTGTCATACAATTTTAAACTAAAAGAAGTTGATTAAAAATAAACTTGAAAACTTGTAAAGGAATATTCTTGGAAATAATGTTTTAAAAATCCATTCATGCCGTATAAGTTAAAAAAACATTCTTCTCGTACTTTTGTCGGAAAAGTCAAAAAGTACATCGTACGAAAAACGACAAAAGATTCCTTTCATATTTTTTACTAAAAACTCACCGAAGGGTAAAATTGGATTTAAAAAATTGTAGGTGGATGGAAATAATATTACATATTGAGGAAACATGGATGTGGATGATAAAATACACCCTAGTAAATACTAAAGTATAAACAATCTCGGATAAAAATGAGATTGTGATATTTCCCTTACCTTAGGTCTGATTTGCTTCGTATGTGTCCGAACCTCCTATATAATGATTTAAATAATGTCATTGAATTATTCCAGAATCATAATCATTGTTATGATATCATATATGGTTCACTTATGGCTTTATATTACCCGTTCTCTTGTAAATTCCATGTTAAAGAGCGTTTTGGGTAAAATCGTTTCATTTGTCGTCCGTGTTTTGACTTGTAATTATTCATATGATTACTTAGATCATGATTAATTAATTACATAATATAAAACATGATTTATATATAATATATATTCAGAATATACATATATTTAATAGATCAGTAAATGGAATGAAATACACCGTTCATGGAGACAGTAGACCGTACGTACGCATGAACGCTGTTTTCGTTTCCTTATTGAGTTGAATGGAATTAAGTAGATGACATACATATATGTACAAATAAATCCAGTATCATTATTATGTCATATATTTAATTATTACTTATTATATATACTTTATAATCATTCATGAATGGTTAAAGTGGAGAATGAATCTCAACGCGTCGTGGAGACGGTAGTCCGTACGTACGCACGAGCGATGATATCATTCTCATGATCATGGGACTGTATTGGAGTGTATGTATACTATTTCAGAATCAATATCAATTTAAAATAATCATATATAGTTATTATTTACACCATTATACCCATCCAAGTAAGGTGGTGGTGGAAAATAGATTACACCACGGCGTGGAGACGGTATTCCGTACGTACGCACGCGCGATGATTTCGTTTTCCGTAGGATGGATAGATGGTGAAATAGGGTTGTTTCATACTTATAATAAAATATCAGTATATTAGTGATACTGATGTTATTACTTCATAATGAAACAACCTAATAAGAATAAGTGAAAGAAGAAATAAAGTTGAAAGAATCGGTAACGGACATTACCTCTTCTTTGAAGTGCCTCTTTGAGATCTCCTTTTAGGGCACTAAAATTGGTCTTTGAGGAATAAGAGAACCTCTAGGATGTTTCTAGGGAAATGGGGAAGAGAATTTTTCAGGGTTTGGCCGAGCTTTAAGGCTCAAAGTGGTGTGAGGAAGAGAGGGAGGAGGTGCCCTTTTATAAGGGAGGAGAGGGGTACCTTTGGAATAACTAAAAATATTATTTTATTAAAAAGCCAAATTCGGTTTTAAATAGCTCCAAATTGATTTATTTAGAAGCTAAGGTGGGGATGAGTCTAAATCCTCTCATACAATAGAATTTATACAAGTTTAGGTTCCTATTTTAACCTTATCATTTAGATTTAACATTAAGTTAAATAATTTTACTTTTACCGTGTCTTCTTGTGTTTTTACACTATAAGGTTAATAAACTTACTATAAAAATCCAAAATAACCCCAAGTTATTTATTATTAATATATATAACCTTATCTAAGTCATTTGGCCAAACCTTAGATTTTTAGGAATAAAATAAAAATTAATAATATAATGTTTGTTTTAAAAACTATTTTATGTCAATTTTGACACTATTTAGTAATTGATTTTTGTGAAAATCATAACAGAATGATAAGTTCTAAAAAAGTTAATTAAATCAATACTAACATGTAATATTAACCTATAAAATTAGTATAATTCATAAAAAGTCTCAAATTACACTTTTTTGGATATTTATAATATCAATTATTCTAATTTTTCACTATTATGGTAATTACTGTATCATCATTGTGTCATAAATAAATTAAATTATTTAATGTCTAAAAATTATAAATAAAATATCATTATGTAGGAAATCTTATTATCTTTCTAATGAATATTTAAAATCATATTTATCTTATGTATAACCCTATATGAAAAATGTTTTAGTAAATAAACTTTGATTTTAACTCTTTTAACTCTTCTTTGAATTAAATAATAATAAATGTCCTAATCTAATCCAAGTGGGCCTAAATGGTCATATTTTATTTCTAAGGTTTTTTTGGTTGAATTACACTTATCCAATAGAATTAGGACATGTGTTAGGGTAATAATAATATCATTTTTACCCTTAATTACCCTATTTACTTTAAACCGTGGTAAAAAAAAGTAAAAAGTTACTATTCACCAAAAAATATTTTCATCTCATTGAACCACATTTTACTTACTAACATCAACTTTGTCTCTAGGATTTTTGAAATTCCATTCAGAGAAGCGGTAAAATTAAGTTTTATGAAAAATTCATTTTTTTTAACTACCACTTAGTGGTTTCACTATTCATCAAAAAATGAAAGTTTCCAGAAAAATACCAAAAATTAGGCCTAAGATATATTTGATATTATGAACTCAAAAATGATGTCTATTTTACCAAATTAAAAACATATCAGTTGCATTAATTAATTTAAAAATTAATTCCTGTCGTCAAAACAAATAGCGTGTTCTTAAGAGATAATAACTATCAAAAGATTGACACTTGTTTATGTCTGGTTTAAATGTGAAATTATATCCAATGACCAACATTGTATTAAATTGTAAAAATATATTCTAAATATACTTTAAAACCACTCAAATTAATAATTTATCACTATTAATTATTTCGATTGAAAAAGTTGTTTTTAATTAAAATTTAGTAATTTTTTCTATTCATCAAAATATGAATGTTATCCGAAAATTACCAAAATTTCACCCAAAGCTAATTTCGATATTCCGAATCCAAAAATGAAGTCCATTTTGAAAAATAAAATTTACAAAATTTCAAAAAGTGGTTATTACTATTCATAACGGCTAGTTTTAATAATATTTTAATAGCATATTGTTATTTAGTGAAACTTGTTATTGCGTACTACACACGCTATCGAGGAAGGTCGCGATTGCGTGTAATACAAGGCAAGTCAAGGATGCGTGTTGTGCAAGATACTTTTGGTGTAGCGTACAACACAGGACATTAATGAAATTAAAAGAATATTTTACATATAATCTCTGGGTGTTACACAGAGGCTCCTTCAGCGACGTCTGAAGATATGTGGAACACATGTGGATCACTGCTAGAGTAGATCTACCCTTTATCTCTACAACACAACGATGATACACCTATAGATATGTGGCTGAACACATCAATGAAAAAATAATCACCTTGGAGGTATTTTTTATTTAATTAAATTAATTATAAACAAAATATGTTGATCCTCCCTCTTGGTTTCAGGTTTCTATTCTTTTGTATTATTTCTTTGATTCAATTCCGTGGATTACAACTTTCATCATCGCAAAAATCCCAGATTTTTTTATTGAATATAGAAAAAATTAAGTTGGTCACTGACCCTACCATGCTTCCACTATGACAAAAACCTACAATAAACATTCATGTCATACACCAAATGGTTTTAATTCAAAAAAATCTAAATATTCAACTTGATGTAATTAATAAAGTGATTTTTGTTTACATGACCTAACCGGTGATTCCAAAGTTGAGTGTGGTATGAGTCATGTAAAGTAACTTTGTTATCAATTTCCATTACTTGGTTCATGTAATCCAACACATAAAGACCATTATTTAAATATGTATTACCATAAAGAATTCTATCTTTATAAAAGAATAAAATTTTATTCCAAAATTTGAAAATAAATCCATCCTTATCATGTCTGGATAAAGAAATATTTTTTTGGTAAAATGGAACATAATAACAACAGTAATGTGAGGTGGTAGTCCCAGATAGCTACAACAGTAATTTTAGCTCTGCTGGCTACTTGTAGATCTACCTCCCCTCGGTCAATCTTTAAAATATACTTGGTTTATATATTTGAATACATATTTGAGCACCATAAGCTATATATAATACCCAGTTTGTAGAAACAAATAAATTGCACTTGATAAAAAATTCACCTGAAGATTTTTATCGTTTCTTTGATTATGTGCAGTTTCTATTCTAGTGGTCCTTATTGACACATGCGAAATAGAAAGCATCTTGTCCCCTTACTGGGCCCTTGATCGTCCTCTTATTGGAATGGCGTGAATAAACTTTAGGATTAAATCTATTTTATTTACTTTTTTGTTTTTTCACCATAAGGATAGGATAATTTTTGTGATTCTTATCGTCATCTACTTGGAGATAAGACTGAGAAGATTTGGAAGAGACTTATCAATGTTTTTCATATTAAAATTCACAACAAAGCTAGAGAATCTCTAAAGGAGTGATGCTAGAATGAGATTGGTTCCCAATTATTCAGGGAGTTTAAACCCTAGAACCTCTAGGTGCTCAATGTAACCAATGATCTTAGCTATATGAGGCCCAGATGGGAAACTCTCTCCAAGATTTATCTAAAATAGAACCTTTGAAATATCAAACCATTCCTATCTATCTCTCTTCTAGTAAAGATCATGGAGGTGTTCAAGCTTTCTATGCGCATCCATATTTTCATGAGACTTCATGAGTTCACTAAAAATTGATGAAATCATAAAACATTGAACATTGGATGTTTCATTCAAATGTTTTTCATAGATAAAGAACTCTTCATCATTCACCTCCTTAGTAGGTGAATCAGGTATTAAGGATTTTAGTACATAATATTTCCATTCATGGTATAGAACAACCCAAAGGCATATAAACCACTCCTAGAAGTTACTGTCAGTTAGGAGGTTGTATTTCTCCAATATTTATCATGGGGATAATGTGGATGATGATCTTTTCATTTTATTTTATAATTAAAAGAGCAGATTATTAGTAATTTTCTTGATTATAAATTATTTGAGAAATAATAAATTAATTGATTTTGTTAAATCTTTCACTATTTTATCAAGTCCCAATAACTCTCACTATTGAACTTGGAATGTCTAGTTTCTAGGATATTCTAGTGGCAATGATTCATATTCCCCTTTACATAACCCCAAAAAGGGTTGGTCAATCTACTTGAAGGTATTTAGGTATGAAGGTCTTTTCCAACTATGATCTTGTAGCTCCTTGATCCATTGAGTGGGTTCCCCAATCCTGACGTGGATTTCCTCAATACTTGCCTCCAAATTGCACTAATTCTAGAAATTACTACTCCTATTAATGTAAAATGGTAAATTCTACCCAAAACATTTATAATAAGTCCCCTTATAAAAGTAAGTGTCCCAGTTGGTCAAACACTTGGTTCTATTGAGTTTTGTTCCTAATCAAGTAATGGAAGGACAAATCTAACTTAATATTAGGTTGAGGTATTTTAATTAATTATGCATAATTTTTATATTGTTTAATACTTTATATGTATTGTTAATATTAAGTGGATGTTAATTAATTAACCATGTTGGATAAAACATTTATGTATAATTCATTTATTTAAATTCTGTCTTTTCACATTAATTCATTTATTTATATAAGCACAACCTTGCATCCATAAAATAAATAATTTCATAGATAGAAATAAATAAATAATTAAATGACCCATTCATGAGCTTTATCTAATGGTTGATTTAATGAGAAAACATTAAATCAACTTATGGCCTAGGGAAAATAACTCTTTTTGTTGGTCTTGGCATGAGTTATAGTATTCCACCTGTACACCTATATATCACCTGAATTGGAATAATTATGGTTATATATTGAACCACCTCCATGAACCTTGTAATACTCCATTAATTGTATGTATTTATTACTCACACACAGGTGAGAGGAACCAAAATATTTTTTAAAAGGGATTATATAAATATCATTGGACATGTAGGTCCTACATAATAATGGAGGGAGGAAAGACTCGCAGACCATCATTTAATTTAATATTAAATAATTGAAAACCCATATAATAAATTAAATAATTTCCAACACATACATAGGCCTTGGTCAATCTCATTATCAGTCATACATGCAACAAATACGCAGAAGTAATCGGCTAACACTCATTTTTTATTCATTATTTATTATTAAGATAAACCTGATTGCATTAATTAATTAATTAATTAATTAATTCCCTTTCATCTTAATGATCATTTGATATTAATTCGGGATACCCATCATTTATGACATTCATGGAAAATAAATGATAGAACCAATAATGACATATTGATTATAATAAATTAATTGAGCATTTAATATTATTTAAAACCAATATTAAATTATCAAACATGAATTGGTGTTTCAATCAACAAAATAAGGTTTTAATTCTGTAATTTTTCAATTTAATGCAATTTTTAGTTTTTTACTTTAATGGAAGACTACATGGTGTGTACATTCCAGCTACACGCCATGTACCTCGGTCACCATATATCTAAGTCACACACTTGAGGATTCAGTGAGTTAAATCGGCTAGACTACATGACATATACATGCTAAATAAACACCATATATCTACTTAACATGTTAAAGTTGGTATGTTCAACACACAGTGTTCAATAAATGCACCGCGTGTATGGCATCCCGCCTTTTTAACATAACTTTTCATTACATTTTACAAACAACAGATCTTTAAAGTCTAGTGTCTTGGAAATCAGGAACATAAAACATGAAAACAACATAAAGCATTATTATAATCCACTTGTAAGGATTAATAATAAGTTCATACTAAGTACAATTGCTTCATCACATAATCTGGAGAAATACATCAAAGGAAAGGGTGAGTAGAAGGCCCATCAAGGATAGCAAGGGAATCAATTTACTAGTGATATCAATAAGAACTTGATGAAAAACATAAGACATGAGTAATGGAAAAAGAGGCATATCATAATAAAAAGAACATGAAGACCATAAAGTAGCCTAGTTCACACAGAGCAGGCCCCAGATGAGGATCAGAGCACCAGTAGCAGTCACCAGAAGCAGAGCTAACTGGATTGGAAGAATGAGAGGGTATGAAAACTGCCATCGGGACCAGGCACCGTGCAACTTTTTACGGGTCAATGCTAGCCGATCAGCAATGCAGGTGGGGATATAAAGGCAATCAACGATGTAGAAGCTAGGGAGGGGAATTTCTCTTGGGCTGGGCCTATGGGTCATGTATTGGGCATGGTATGCCTCTGGGCCTTCGGGTCATGTATTACGGGTCATGTCGGGCCTTGTGCCTTGGGCTTACGGGTCATGTACGGGTTCCCATTCAACCCTTTAAAAGGGGATTATCTATAAAAAAAATAAAAAAATAAGGCCTTTGGGCCATTCGGGCTAGACATTCATGAACATATCACCAAGGTTCATCCCCAAGGTGTCATAAAAATTACCAAGGTTATTCACCAAGGTATCGTGAAACTTGTCATCTCTAGAGATTAAATTATTTACCCAATGCATTGGAGATCTATCAGGGTGCACCCTTAATATGTATTTATATTCATGTGATCCACATAGATCATAATCAAACATTTCATAAATAACCCATAGAGAGTAAAATTAATGGGTTTCACTTCAAAATCGCGACGTTTTAGAAGTGCTTAGAAACATGATCGTTATGTCTTTTATAACCCTTGGAAAATGAAAGAGGGTTTCATGTATGTTGATTACAGAATTAAATAGATCAATTTTATGTCTTGATGAATACCTCTAGAAATGAAAATATATTTGAGTATTCAAATAAATAAAACAAGATAATTTCTTGAGAAAAAGAGATAGATATTTTGAGAAAATTTCTACAGCATAACGACTATATAACATGGTTTTAGAAAACAGAAAAAGAGAGGGGAAAAGGGTATCCCATAAATAAACGAATCATTTAAAGTATAGCTACATAATAAAAATAAATAATATCATGGTGTGGAATGACACACCACATGAAAAGGAAACTTGAAAGAAAAGAGAAAATGTGATTTCTTTTATGAAAATTCGGCAGCCTAACAGCGTCACTTATAGTTCAAAAAAATAAGTTGATGAGAGTGGAAAGGGTATCCCATAATTTGGAAATGAAATAGACAGTAATAAGGATATATAAGAACATACCCTAACATAATAATATGGAAACTAGAAGATATAACATAAAGGAAGTCATGACTTAAAAGAAGAGGGTGAAAGGTTCCCTTACCTTGAAGAGTAACTTCGAAAGCTTGAAGGTTGGGACCTTGGGGGGGCTTGAGGGTACCTTAGAAGGACTTATTGGGAGGTAAAAAGACTATAACTTCATTTAATATGATTTTTAAATGAAATGAATGAGGTAATGGCTTGGTATTTATGGGAAAGGTGAGAGAATATTTAATTAATTTCCAAGAGACACCTCATCGGTGGTATTTAAAAAACCACAGGCTTTCCCATGGTATTTTCCCATGGTATTGGCCACTTGGGACACCTAATATAATATCTTACTATTCAAAAGTAGACCAGATTTATTACATCAATATTACATCATCAATGATGTCATTAAACACCCAAAACTCAAAACTGTATTTTTACTATTCACCAAAAATTCATCTATTTCAGAAAAATCCAAAAAATTTACCCTAACCTAATATCTATTATCTGAATTCAAAAATGAAATTAATTTTCTAAATATTTTTAATTTAATTTTTAAGTAAAATCATTATTTATTTAAAAAAACAACTCAAAAACTATAACTTGTTTTGTAACACCTTGAAAAAGTAATCAAGGTCCCATAAAATTATCGTATAACCATAAGAAAATAAAGTAACAATTTATGATTACATTTTATGAAAATACATTTTCATTTTAAATTATTAAATTAATTATAAAATTTTAAATAAAATATTTATGACATACAAAAATACCAAAACTTATACTATGATCGTTTTTTCACTTTTAAGATGTCTGAATTGTATTTATACATTCATGGGTGAAGTTTCTATTTTTTGGATGATTTACTATTCATTACTATTCATAAGGGTATGTTACTATTCATACTTTACTATTCACTAAAAAAATCAAGTTGATCTTATTAGACTCTAATTTTCATACTGATCACAACTGTAGAAGACCATTTTTTGAAAAATCATTTCACATTATTAATTATTTAAAGTTTACATTAATATTTTAAAATACCCATTTTCTTCCAAAATTCATTAGTAATATGGAACTATAAATTCATCCTACATTTATTCAGATATTTGAAAATAATTTTTTTTACCATAATAAGAAATAAAATTTTATTTATACCAAGGGATTACAAAAAGTATCTAAGGCCTTGTTACATTTCTCCTTATAACACCTGCATAGGACCTAAGTGTAAGGTGTGCTATGGTGATATAATCTTGGGGTGGCTCGGATAACATTGCCCGAGTGGTGATTTATATCAGTTTGAACTTCTCCCTTAAGCGATTCTATTCTAGCTTCACTTGTTGAAGCTCAGCTTAGGCTTGGTCCAAAGTAAAGCCCAAAGATGCTACCTCCTTTCCAAGCTCTGACAGATGGGCTTCGTATAACCCGAATCTACTGGATGAGGATATCAACTCTTCTTTCTATATTAATTAAACAAGATCACTTATATTTATAAACAATAATTATAATGTTAAGAGTTTGTTTTCCAACAGTCATATTAACCAACAGTCATATAACAGTTGAAACCCAACGGTCACATTTAATTATACTCACTTCATTAATTAAAGGATATAGTTTTGTGGAGTATAAAATGAAATAATAGACAAATTTAGGAAACAAATATTATTCAAAATTTCAGGTCATTACATTCTTCCCCCCTTAAGAAATTTCGTCCCCAAAATTTTAACTCGTACCCTAAGAAGAGAAAATGTGCGGGTACTTCTGACTCATAGACTCCTCTGGTTCCCACGTGGCTTCTCCACATTTGTGGTTCCTCCACAAAACCTTAACAAGGTGGGTCATCTTGTTGTGTAGAACCTTTTTTCTATGATCCAAGATTTCCACTGGCTGCTCTTTATAAGAGAGGTCATGTTCTAGTTGTACCACCTCTAGATTTAGTACATGTTAAGGATTAGGTATGTACTTCCTCAAGAGGGATACGTGGAAGACATCCTGAACTTGTGCTAGATTTGAAGGAAGTGCAAGCCGATAAGCCACTACTCCTATGCGATCAAGGATTTCATAGGGGCCAATGTACCTAGGTATGAGCTTCCCTTTCTTCCCAAACCCCACGAATCTCTTACAAGGTGAAATTTGAAGAAATACCTTGTCACCAAAATCAAACTCCAAGTCCCTTCGATGTTTGTCGATATAGCTATTTTTCTGACTTTGAGCAACCTTAATGTATTGTTGGATGGCATGGAATTTTTCTGTCATCTCTTGCACAAGATCATGCCCAAGAAGCTTTCTCTCACCAGCTTCATGCTAACAAGTAGGTGTTCTACACTACTTACCATATAAATCTTCATAAGGCGTTATTTGAATGCTCGAGTGGAAGCTGTTGTTATAAGAGAACTCAACTAAAGGGATATGTTGATACCATACACCTTTAAATTCCATTGAGCATGTTCTTAGCATATCATCGAGTGTTTGAATAGTCCTTTCAGATTGGCCATCAGTTTGGGGGTGATAGGCCATACTGAAATTCAATTCAGTGCTCAGAGCATGTTGAATACTTCTCCAAAATTTTGATGTGAACCTTGGATCATGATCAGATACGATAGAAAGTGGAACTCCATGCAGCCTTTCCACTTCCTTCATGTAAATACTGGAAAGTTGATCGAGAGAGAGATCTTCTTGAATAGAGATAAAATGGGTAGTCTTGGTGAGACGGTCCACAATAACCCATATCCCATTGTTTCCCTTGAAAGTTCTCGGGAGACCAGTGACGAAGTCCATAGTTATATTGTCCCACTTTCATACTGGTATGGGTAGTGGTTGCAACACCCCTTTAAGAAGTTGTCGCTCTGCCTTTAATTGCTAACATACCAGGCACCTTGAAGTATAGTCAGCAATCTCCCTTTTCATATTATCACACCAATAATGATCACGAATGTCCCTATACATTTTGTGCTTCCAAGATGTATAGAGAATGTAGAGATACGAGCTTCATCCATCAGATCCTTCTTTATTTATGGAATAGATGGAACACATAGTCTTGTAAGAAATTTCAGTACACCTTCTTGATTGATATTTAACTCAGGAAACTTACCATCCTTCACATCCTCAAACTTCTTCTGTAACAAAGGATCTTATTTCTGAGCTTTCTTGGTCTTATTTAGTAATGACGGTTGAGAAATCATTTGGGTTAGGGCTAATGATGTCCCTTCCCTTATAATTCCCATGTTCAGATTTACTAGGTCATTGATCAAAGTATCTCTTTGTATCCTCATCATGGAAAGAACAAATGGGTCTTTCCTGCTTAATGCATCAGCAACTTTGTTTGCTCTTCCAGTATGATAATGAATTGAATAATCATAGTCTTTGAGAAGTTCCAACCATCTCCTCTACCTCATGTTCAATTCCTTTTGTGTGAAAATATACTTCAAACTTTGATGGTCTGTGTATATATCACATTTCTCCCCATAAAGATAGTGCCTCCATATCTTCAGAGCAAAAACAACCGCAGCCAGCTCTAGATCATGCATAGGATAGTTTTGATCATGATTATTCAACCGTCGAGATGCATAAGAAATGAATTTTTCATTTTTCATGAGGACACACCCAAGACCTTTCAGAGATGCATCACTAAAAAATAATGAATCCTTATCCACTTGAGGGAAGAGTTAACACGGGTGCAGTAACTAATCTCTTCTTCAACTCTTGGAAACTTTCCACACACTCTTTTGTCCAGATGAACTTGACCCATTTTTGAGATAACTTGGTTAATGGATTAGAAAGTCATGAAAAGTTTTTCACAAACCTCCTATAATATCCCTACAATCCAAGGAAAGTATGAATCTCAGTTATTGTTGTAGGCTGAGGCCACTCCTCTACAACTTTTGTATTTGTAGGGTCAACTGTGATTCCTTCATTGGTAACAATGTGCCCCAAGAAAGAAACTTGTTGTAACCAAAATTCACATTTTCTGAACTTCCCAAAAAGACTCTCCTTCCATAGAGTTTTCAAAATAATCCTGAGATGATCTTCATGCTCCCCGCGACTTTTGGAATATATCAGAATATCATCAATAAAAGCTACTACAAAGTTATCAAGGTAGTCCTTAAAGACTCTATCCATCAAATCCATAAAAATAGCAGGTTCATTAGTCAGTCTAAAAGGCATAACAAAAAACTCATAATGATCATATCTTGATCGAAAGGTATTTTTTGGAATATCTTCTTTCTTAAACCTCAATTGATGATAACCAAAATGAAGATCCATCTTAGAGAAGAATTGAGCCCCACGAAGTTGGTCAAATAAGTCATCAATTCTTGGAAGATGGTATTTTTTCTTCACCATGACCCTATTCAGTTCTCTATAATCAATGCATAGCCACATCGATCCATCCTTCTTCTTCACAAAGAGAACTGGAACTCCCCAAAGAGACATACTCGGTCAGATAAAACCCATCTAAAAAAGATCTTGGAGTTGTTTCTTTAACTCCTCCAGCTCCACATTTTCCATCCTATATGGGTTCTTTGATATCAGATGAGATCCAGGTACGAGTTCAATGGATAACTCTATCTCTCTTTCAGTGGGAGGTTTGGGTAACTCCTCCGGAAATACGTCAATGTATTTCTAGACAATGAGGAAATTTTCTATCTTCAAACTCTAATTTCCTTCTTCTTATTCACCGATAAACTCCATAAAGAAGGATATCGGAGGTTCTTCTAGACAAAGACCAGGTTGAGATATCTCTCCTTGGAAGATAACTGTAGGTTTTCCATTCAAGACTACTAATATTTCCTTGCTTATGTATTCGATCTTAGCATTATACTTTGAGAGTCAGTCCATCCCTAGTATAATGTCGAATTCCAGCATGGGAAAGACTACTAGATTTGTGATAATATTGTGCTCACTAAAGTAAATACTATAGTTTATAAAAACTAAAGATGCTTGGATAATCCCACCAGGAGTCTTGACTGATAACTCTACTTTTAGAAATTTGGGGGTTGATTCTAAATTCTTTGCAAACTTGGAGGAAATAGAGGAATGTGTAGAACCAGAATCAAACAAAGTACTTTATATCTCTGAGAGAACAACAAGAGTATCTACCACCACATCATTTAGCACTTCAACTTTGGACATAGTGATTGAAAAAGCACGGCCTTTCTCCCTTGGCCTATGATGAGGCTGATGATGATTCCCCTCCACTGCCCTTGGATTTGGACAGTGATTGGAAAAGTGACCAAGTTTTCCACACTTATAGCATTGGACATCAGATATGGCCTGCACCATCTTCCCTTTTTCATTAGTGTTTGGAAGTTGTGGATTCACCTCACTATAAAAATTCCATGAGATATGACCATCTCTTTCACACTTGTATCATTTCCTGCTCCAGAGTAGGCACTTCCCTGAATGCTTCTTCCCACATCTATTACATGTGGGACGTTGCACTTGCTTGCCTCCTATTCCCTGATCGAAGATCCTCCTTAAGCTTGGATCCATCGATCTTTTCTTGTCATTGGATTTATGAGACCATTATTTCTCACCAAACCCCAGTTTGACTTTCATCGCACTTCGCACGATCTCCTCATAGCTATCATAATCTCGGTTGGCTAGATTTTTCCACAGATGCGGTCTTAGTCCACCGAAGAATCTATCAACCTTACCATTTGGATCCATGAAAAATCTATAGGTGTAACGTGAAATCCTTGTGAAGTTCATCTCGTATCTTCCCGCAGATTCATTCTTCTTCTTCTTCATCTTGAGAAACTCCTTCTCCATTCTTGTTCTCATCGATCGAGGGAAATACTTGCTGAAGAACATCCCTCTGAACTCTTCCCACTCCATAGATTCAACATCCACTCTCGGACTTGTGTTTTTAATCAGTTCCCACCACTGATCAGCTTTTCCCTCTAAGCAATAAACATGCAAGGTAACCTTCTCTTGTTCAGAATAGCAGAGCACATAAAATATCTTCTCAATAGAGCTGATCCACTGTTCAACAATCAATTGGTCGGTAGATCCACTAAAGGTTGGGGGTTGTTGACACATAAAGAATTCAACATAAAGTTGTTCCCTTCATGGTGAGATCAGTCTCTTAGCTTGATTCAAGTTATTTCCCACAACTTGAGTTAGTTGGTTCATCATTCACATGAAAGTTTCCATTCTAGCTTCTATCGGAGGGCCGTTAGCGCATGGTCCATTTTGGCCACCAGTTGAATGGTTCCTCCTATTGCCCACCATTTTCTAAAAGAATAAAACCTTAGTGAGAAACTTATTTGATTTATGAATCTTTTAACCATAAATGATATTATGTCTTAAAACTTCATGCTTTAAACAATTACATTTCTCTATAAATCCTTCACAATGATTCATAAAAATATGATGATTAACCAAACATATCCCCTAGGAGTGTCATAAACAAGAGTTCAGCAAGACCCGTTGTCGTGTACCAGGATACCCTAGGTCAATCCCAAAACTCCTTGTTTGAGTTTTCACTCCTAGGTATATTTGTGCTAGAGCCGCCTCTACCTACTCATATCCAAATAGGGATGTATTTTCTTGATAAACAACTTACTCAATACTCACTGAAATACTTGGAAGTTTTTATATATTTAAACTTTTATATAGGATTATTCCTAAAGTTTTCATAGCCTAATTTCCATAAATAACTTAACTTTCCTTTGATACCAACTATGAAATCCCGCCTTTTTAACATAACTTTTCATTACATTTTACAAACATAGGATCTTTAAAGTCTAGTGTCTTGGAAATCAGGAACATAAAACATGAAAAAAACATAAAACATTCTTCTAATCCACTTGTAAGGATTAATAATAAGTTCATACTAAGTAAAATTACTTCATCTCATAACCTGGAGACATACATCAAAAGAAAGGGTGAGCAGAAGGCTCAATAAGGAAAGTAAGGGAATCAGTTTACTTGTGATATCAAAAAGAAATTGATAAAAAACATAAGACATGAGAAATGGAAAATAGGCATATCATAATAAAAATAACATGAATAATAACATGAATATGTGGATACAAAATTTAATTTATACATTCATGAACATATCACCAAGGTTCATCCCCAAGGTGTCATAAAAATTACCAAGGTTATTCACCAAGGTATCATCAAACTTGTTATCTATAGAGATTAAATTATTTACCCAATGAATTGGAGCACTATCAGGGGGAACCCTTAATATGTCTTTATATTCATGTGAGACACATATATCATAATCAAACATTTCATAAATAACCCATAGAGAGTAAACGTAATGGGTTTCACTTCAAAATCGTGACGTTTTAAAAGTGCTTAGAAACATGATCGTTATGTCTTTTATAACCCTTGGAAAAGGAAAGAGGGTTTCATGTATGTAGATTCCAGAATAAAATAGATCAATTTTATGTCTTGATGAATACCACTAGAAATGAAAATAAATTTGGGTATTCAGATAAATAAAACTAGAGAATTTCTTGAGAAAAAGAGAGATATATTTTGAGACAAAATTTCTCCAGCATAACGGCTATATAACATGGTTTTAGAAAAAAATAAAAAGAGAGGCTAAAAGGGTCTCCCATAAATAAATGAATCATTTACAGTAGAGGTAAATAATAAAAAGAAATAATATCATGGTGTGGAATGACACACCACATGAAAAGGAAACTTGAAAGAAAAGAGAAAATGCGATTTCTTTTACGAAAATTCGGCAGCCTAACGACGTCACTTATAATTCAGAAAAATAATTTGATGAGATAGGAAAGGGTATACCATAATTTGGAAATGAAATGGAAATTAATAAGGACATATAAGAACATACCCCAATATAATAAGATGGAAACTAGAAGACATAACATAAAGGAAGTCATGACTTAAAAGAAGAGAGTGAAAGGTTCCTTTACCTTGAAGAGTCACTTTGAAATATTGAAGGTTGAGACCTTGGGGGGGCTTGTGGGCACCTTGGGAAGAATAATTTGGAGGTAAAAAGACTAGAAATTCGTTGAGGAGGATTTTGGAATGAAATGAATGAGGGAATGACTTGGTATTTATAGGAAAAGTGATGGAATATTTAATTAATTTCCAAGGGATACCTCATCAGTGGTATTTGAAAAACCATGGGCTTTCCCATGGTATTTTCCCATGGTATTGGTCAATTGGGACACATAATATCATATCTTACTATTCACAAGTCGAAAAGATTGATTACATCATGATTACATCATCAATGATGTCATTAAACACCCGAAACTCAAAACTGTATTTTTACTATTCAACAAAAATTCAACTATTTCAGAAAAATCCCGAAAATTTACCCTAACCTAATATAGATGCTTTAAATTCAAAAATATACTCCATTTTATGAAAATAATTTTCTAAATATTTTTAATTTAATTTTTAAATAAAATCATTTTTATTAAAAAAAACTCTAAAACTATAACTTATTTTGTAACACCTTTAAAAAGTAATAAAGGTACCATAAAATTATTGTATAACCATAAGAAAATAAAGTAACAATTTATGATTAAATTTTATAAAAATACATTTTCAGTTTAAATTATTAAATTAATTATAAAATTGTAAATAAAATATTTATGACATAAAAAAATACCAAAACTTATACTATGATCGTTTTTTCACTTTTAAGATATCTAAATTGTATTTATACATTAATGGGTGAAGTTTCTATTTTTTTGGCCGATTTACTATTCATTACTATTCATAAGGGTATGTTACTATTCATACTTTACTATTCACTAAAAAATCAAGTTGATCTTATTAGACTCTAATTTTATTACTGATCAAAACTGCAGAAGACCATTTTTCGAAAATCATTTCACATTATTAATTATTTAAAGTTTACATTAATATTTTAAAATACCATTTTTCTTCCAAAATTCATTAGTAATATGGAACTATAAATTTATCCTATATTTATCCATCTATTTTAAAATAAATTTTTTTACCATAATAAGAAATAAAAATTTTATTTATACCAAGGGATTACAAAAAGTATCTAAGGAATCATTACATAGCCCCTTATAACATCTGCATAGGACTTAAATGTAAGGTGTGCTATGGTGATAGAATCTTGGGGTGGCTCGGACAACATTGCCTGAGTGGTGATTTCTATTAGCTTGAACTTCTCCCTTATGTGATT
Source organism: Viscum album (assembly GCA_963277665.1). Lineage (NCBI taxonomy): Eukaryota > Viridiplantae > Streptophyta > Magnoliopsida > Santalales > Viscaceae > Viscum > Viscum album. Next base: position 75,350,967 of record OY728140.1, read on the forward strand.
CCGTTCAAGCTTTACATGTTGAAGCTCATCTTGGGCTTGGTCCAGAGAAAATCCTAGAGATGCTACCTCCTTCCCAAGCTCTGACAGATGGGCTTCGTACGACCCGAGTCTACTGGATGAGGCCATCGACTCTTCTTTCTGTATTAATTAATCAAGATCACTTGTATTTATAAATAATAATTATAATTTTAAGAGTTTGTTTTCCAATGGTCATATTGATCAACGATCGTATAACAGTAAAAACCCAATGGTCTCATTTAATTATACTCAGTTCATTAATTAAAGGATATAGTTTTGTGGAGTATAAAATGAAATAACAGAAAAATTTAGGAAACAAATATTATTCAAAATTTTGGTTCATTACAACGTGTAATTAAATACTCAATGCATTAGGTATAATGCGCATGGGTATATGAAATGTACTCTGGATACACACCTTGTAAGCCAGTTTTACCGGCCAAATATTCGGAACTTCCTAATGGAATCTCTAGACATTCTTCACTTATTCTTAAACCTTTAAGAAAATGAAACACTGAATGAATATGATTAATATGCTGAAGCATGTTAATTAAAATCATATTAAAGAACGAATAACAAGAAATGATAAATCAACCACGATTATGTATGGATCAACAATCAAATAAATAATTATAAATTTAAACGTAACCTCTATCTAATACCACTTGTTGTTTTCGAGTGCAGTGGAAGTGTGCGGTGGTGGACGATATATTAAAATTTATTTTAATTATCATTGCCAGAAATCATGAGTGATTCTCTTGCACATAAAATTTATAATTAATTTAGTTAATATCTAAATAAATTAATAGCCGGGATTAGGAACTTTCTTAGTTAATAAATGTTGATCATCTATAAAGACCCTTTCAGATCGCCTTCATTGTGTTGTGAGTATACAGGAATAGAATCTCTCTAGTGGTGATCCACACGCAGTCCTATGATCTCTGAGCAATGCCATTAAATATTTGGGTTCTAGCATGACAAATCAAATGTCTTGAATTGTTTATTATTGATCGTTCATTCTTCGATCATGAATAAATATCTCTTGTGTTTCTCATTCTTGAGAGGGAGAGAGGAGGAGTAGAGAGAGAATTCCTTGTGTGCAAAAATTCTATATTCTCAATCTTGAATGCAATACACTATATACATACCCATATATTTATATAACAATGGTTTATGTTAAAATATTATTTATTTGCATGTCAGATATTAAATAACATTTAATAAACTCCATGCCACATAATAATAATATTATTATTTTGTGGTGTGCCAACTTGTGCAAATTGATAAATAATATTTACTAACTTGTAAATAATTATTTTATCACTGGATGTGGACTTGGTCTATTTGAACTCCTCAGTATTTATTGAATACCTGAATAATTATTTTATTCATAAATAAATATTTCATTCACATTCTGATGAATAAATATTTATTAAATATTCAATAAAATAAACAAATATATTTTTATTCACATGTTGGTGAATAAATATTTATTTAATTTATGTGATCAATATAACTTGAATAAAATTATTAATTAGTATTGAGAATAATATTTATTCAATTAATTAAATTCAAATAAAATTTAATTAAGATCAATGAAAGCACTTAGCATGTGACCCTCTAGGATTCTTTCTCATTAGCATTGGTCAGGCTTGCCTAAAGTCCAAGATTACTGTCTAGCAATGGGTTAAGGCACCCTAGAGAAAGAACTTAATGTCACAATGATGACAACCACATACAAATGCTCATTGTGAAATATAATCCCTTTATCACAATATCTCATAAAGTAGGTTGCACATCCGTGTCACCAACCTATATACTTGACACGTCTTTGTTTGTATATCTGAAATAAACACATCATTACACCATGTCCATAGAATTTAGGGTGACAGATCTATTCCAATAAAAGGGATGAGATATCAACTTACATAAATATGGAAGGGACAAATCATTCCTAAACTTATCAATTAATGACATTTCAATCATGACACAACCAACCTACCATACTTCCTTCCAACATATGTCATGATAATTTTTGTCAGTAAATCTAAGTGCGTGAGTCATGACATGCATTAATGATAATCTTAAAGTATAAGGACCATTACACACACTTGTAGATAGAAATATACAATGACACCAAAACATGCAAAATTCCTATTGGCGGGTTAGTTATCATAATCTCCCATCTTGGATATTACCAAGTGAGAACTTCATGAGAAAAAGCCTCATCTGCTTATAAGTAATCACACCTGAAGGTATATATACTATGTGTCCCATCATAGTATGTTATCCAACCATAGAACTATATTAAGAATATTTTCATATCACTTCAAGGTTATCATTATATTTGGGAGATATTATTACCTTATCAATTTGATAAATACTCTAGCACATTATTACATTAAAGTCATGTAAAACAATGTGCAATATGTAATAAGATGTTAAATTAATATTCATTACATCAAATATAAATGTAATCAATGTACAATTAGTTGGTCCTAGGACAACAAATCCAATATAAACATGTTGTGATTTTCACTATTTCTTAACTTTAATGATCACAAACACTCTTAAAAGTGTTTAATATTTTTATTTAAGTATTTAACAGTGAAGCTTGAGGAAATCTTGTTAGAAACTTAAAATAACTTTGAATACACTTGAAGAAGTCTTAAAAGAAGTTTTAAATCCTTATAATAAGGATATAAGAATCATATAAGGCTTTTGAATAAAGTAGAGGAGCCACTTTTTGAAGCCTAGACTATAGGAAATACTGGCCAACTGGTGGCATGCCCATTGGCGCCCCAAGTAGTAGGAGACCATCGACCACCTGATTGAGGAGCATCGACTAACTGGTGTTGATGGATAAAAACAATGTACTCGAAACTTTCCCACCACCTATAAAGTGGTAGAAAACAAAATTAGTGCAAAATAGGTAGTCACTAACACCATATGGAGGCTACCAGGTATTCAGTGGAGCTATGGTAGCAGCTCTGAGCCCAACATTTATTATGGTCAAAATACATCGAATCTGATCTTCAACACCTTAAAAACACTCAATGAATTCTAGAACATTACTGAAGATTTTAAAACTTATAAACTTACCTTCTCTTCAATTCTTCTACACCAATGTGATATGATCGCTACATCTCTCTTGAAGTTTTCTATTTTCTAAATCTTCTTTTCTCCATTATAGAGTGTGTAAAAATTGTAACATATTCCCACTCTCTTCTATTATCCTCATTCTATCCTAGTATTCTTAACATTCTTTGATAGAATTGAGACCAAGATAAAAAGTGAATACTTCATAACAATCATCTCCTATTACTCTTTATTCTATTATTGGTGTTAACTTCCATTAAAGTGAGAGATTTTTTGGATTTCTTTCCATTTACATTAAAAAAGAAAGGTACTATTATTTTAAGGTTTTAAACTTTCCTATTAAAGAGTTAATGTCTATTGTATTTCTAGTTTCTTGTTATAAATCAAAAATAAAGTAATTTTTTTGTATCTTAGATACCATTAAATCTAATGGAATAATACATCAAATCCTTAAGTGATTGAGGTGGTATACACATGGGCTCTTTTAAAGCTATTACCAAACCTCCTTACCAAATATTGTGTCTTATTTACTTTCTGCAATTTCTTTTATTTATCACTTTCAATCTTTCATTTTTTCAATTGTTTAATACATTAAATGTGATTAATCGATTTATTATTGAATCTCTATTTGTGTTATTCTCCAGATTATATTATTTTATTTAATTATTATTACACTTTAAAACTTTTATTATTTTATTTTATCTCTTAAAAAAGATTTATTTTCTTCAATATTTTATAAAGAAGTTTTTTTAATGTTTGTGTTTTTGACTTTTATTTTTAAAGGGAAATTTATACCCTCTTACCATTTTACTCAACTATGACCTACATTTGATATAAAAGGAGTTTTAAATTTCTTAATTTCTTTGTTTTCTAATTTATTAAAATATTTTTTTTAAAAATGTTAATCGGTTTTCATGAAAATATCTATTTTTTAAATGGTTCTTTCAAACACCCATAGTGGTCCTACAGGATAGTCCTTGGGTCATGATTTTATTTTTATATAGTACTAATTATGCTTATTGGAAATTAATAATGTCTACTTTTCTTAGGTCTATTGTCTATCTTGTTTATAAGATTATAATGCATGTCTATACTCTTTTAACTGACAAAGAAGAAAAATAGACCTCTGATGATATTTCTACTTTTGAACTTGATGGTAAAAAAATGAATGCATTAAATTGTGGATTATATGTTAATGAGTTCAATATTTATTCTTAATGAAAAAATACACACAAAATTTTAAAATTATTAGAATTTATACATGAAAGTACAAATAAAGTTAAGGATACAAGGCCTAACATTTATAGGTAATACATTGAGAGTTTCTCTATGCATCTTAATAAGTCTATCACTACTATGTTTACTATATTTAATAATATTTTTAATGGAAAAAAATCTTTTGGTAAAAATATTTCTACAAAAACATTGATCAATAAGATAATTTTGGTTTTACCAAGTAGTTGGGAACCAAAATTAACCATGATCCAAGAATCTAAAGATGTTAGAAATATGACAGTTGGGGAACTCATAGGTTCTCTTTTGAAATATGATATAACCATGAAGAGAAAAGCTGAAAAGGAGTCCAAGGAGGTCAAGGAAACTAAAATAAATTTTTTTTAAGGAAAAAAATGATGACTTATCTAGGAGTTACATTGAAGTTACCAACTTTACCAAGATTATGGACAAGTACATAAAAAAGAAGAGACCCTCTCAACAATTCAAAAAAAAAAACCAAGAATTTGAGGTTACTTTATTCGATTGAAAAAATAAGGGCCACATCAAGCTGAATTATCACTTGAACAATAAAATTTCAAAAGATAATAAGCAAAGTAAAAAATCTCTATAGGTTTCAACTTGGAGTGCTAGAAAGGACTCAATTTGAACATAAGAATTAAGAGAAAAGTCTTAAGTTTCCCATGGAATATGTTGAGGAAGGAATTGAGGTTAGTTATAACATTCCTCACCCTACTTATCATTCCTATTACTACTATTATACATCTTCAAATTCTTCTTTAAAGTATAAAGATCTTCTTCATGCGGAAAATGAACTTCAAAATGATTTTTGTGATCTTCTTTAAAAATTCAAAGATCTTAAAAATAAACACAATCTTATTGTTTCTGAAAAATATCAACTTTTAAATGAAAGAGAGGATTTAGTTTTAAAGTTAAAAGAATAACCGAATGTTGAAAATTTGGAATTTCAAATTAAATATCTTAAAAATACTCTTTATCATTTTACCCAAGGGGAGGAAAATTTGAATAAGATTTTGGGTTCTTAGTGACCTGTTAAAAATAACTATGGTTTTAGTTTTTCAAAAAAATCTAGTTTTCCTAAGAATTATAAAAAGTCTACTTTTGTAAAGGAAAATTTTCAATTTTCTTTCTAATTATTGCAAAAAATTCGGTCACCTTGTTTATGAATGCAATTTAAGAAATTCTAGATATGGTAGACCAAAAAACATTCATCCATATTCTCATATTTATAATGAAAAAAATTTCTCTAAAAAAGTTTGAATTCAAAAATATTTATTGAATAACTTAAGTGGACCTAATATATGGGTATAAAAAGTTATATTTTCTTAATATTTTGTAGAACAAGAGAAAACCCAAGAAGATACATGGTATATGGATAACGGGTGATCACAGCATATGTATGGTGATCCTTCTGAATTTAATCATCTCAAAACTTTTATGGAGGACATTTCACTTTTGTAGATGATTCAAAATAAAAAGTTACTAGTATATGTATGATTGGTTTCTCTAAACCTATTCTAACTAATTATATTTATTTTTCAAAGTCCTAAAACATAATTTACTAACTATTAGTCAATTTTGAGATAGTGGTTTCAAAATTATTTTTAATAATGATTCTTGTAATGTTTTTAATTTTAAAGGAAAGTTTTTATTTACGACATTTCATTTTAAAAATGTTTATATTATAGATTTAAAATCTCCCACAAGTCAAAATATTAAGTGTTTAAGTGCACAAGATAACGATTCTTAGATTTGGCATCGGTGTCTAGGTTATTTTAATTTTCACTCTCTTGTAAAATTCAACCATAACCAACTAGTATGAGATTTATTGAAATTTTATTTTAAAGATAAATTAGTTTTTAAACCTTTCCAACTAGGAAATAAACACAATTAATATTTCAAACATAAAAACCCTATTTCATCTTCTAAATTCTTAGAACTATTCAACCTTAAGATTTTTGGACCAGCTCAAGTTTCCAGTATCAGAGGTAAAAATTAAACCTTTTAAATTATTGATGACCATATTATATTTACATGGGTTTTCTTCTTAGATCATAAGAATGAGGCTTGTAATGTCTTTATAAACTTTTCAAGGAATGTTGAAAATGTAAAAGACTACAAACTCTTTTCCCTTAAAAGTGAACATGGTGGATAATTTGATAACAAAGAATTTTATGAGTTTTGTACTTATCAAGGTTACCATGACTCCTTCTCCAACCTTAGAACACCTCAACAAAATAAAATTATCAAAATATGAAATAATATCCTCTAAGAAATTTTAGGACTCTCTTGAATGAGTTTTCCCTTACTCAATTATTTTGGCCCAAGTTGATCAATACCTCATGATTTATCCTTAGGAATGTACTCATAAGACCCATCTTAAGAAAGACCCCTTATGAACTTTAGAAAGGTAAAATTACAAAATTTGGCTTCATTAAAATCTTCAGTTGTAAATGCTTTATCCTTACTACTAAGGATAATATAGGAAATTTTGACTCTAAATCCATTTATGGTATCTTTATTGGATATGCAAACTCAAGTAAAATCTAACAAGTCTTCAATAAGAAGACAAAGACAGTAAAAGAATCTAGTCACATAAAATTTGATGAGAATCCTTCTAAATCACATCCAAAAAGTGATTATTATGTTTTCGATCCTAGTTTTACCCTTACTAAACCTAAATCTTATAAAGTAATTTAAGATAACCTAGAAACCCCATCCACTTCATTACCCAACTCTTGGATTCAATCCAAATACCATCCTCTTGAGGATTGTAATGTCCTAACCTAGAAGCCGCTATCTGGTTTCCCAAGTCGGTGGGTCACATAGCCACAAGTGAATCTCCCCAAATTCTAGAGGTGGAAAACTAGTAGTTAATGTATAGGGTAAGTCTATGGGGAGACTATTCCGTTATGTTAGAGTGTAGCACAACAGTAGTAAACATAACAGTTAATAGTAAAAGTAGTAAATCATATAGATACATGATGAACATCCAAGACATGGATAAATTAACAATGCCAAAAGTAATCTCATATACAAATTATGATCATGAAACATCTCTAAAAAGCATCCAAAATAGGTATAGAGGTATCTGTACAATACATGTATCAAAATACCAAAAGACAAAAAAGACCAAAAAGAACTATCCTATATAGCATCATGATCCTAGCTAGGTCCTTTTCTCCCCTTTTAGTGACCCTATCCTTTTACACATATCATTAAATGATTTTGAACATAATTAACTATCAAATTACAAGCCAAGGATCATAAAGTCTAGTGTCTTGGAAGACTAGGTACATAAAATTGAAAACATGGGACTTGATAAAACATTTATTTATTTATCATCCATTATGAGCTCCAAAATTCCTTTGATCCCTTACATCTGTATAGGATAACCTGGGTATAACATGAATAAAGGGATGATCTAAAAATCCCAGTCAGGGAATAAAAATTATAATAAATTTTAGCACATGGCTTAGAAGGCATAACATAATGATATAAAAAGGCATGGAACATGATTAAACATATGGAAATCATAACATGTGATAATATAATAATGGAATCATAGTAATTTAGAAGAAACATAAAACATGATTTTAGCACGAGTCAAGGCCTTTTGCACAGAGGATCACGAGTCAAGGCTTGTTGAACATAGAGGAGCATGAGTCAAGGCTACCACCAAGACCATTGCACATAACGTCTCATGAGACTAAACTTTACCCAATGAATTGGAAAGCTATCTGGGGGCACCCATCATAACATGTTCATGAATATGATTACCACATAAATAATCATACATAAGTAATCAAACATAAATATAAGGGTTTACCATGGAAAGAATTGGGTATCATAATCATGTCAAAAGCATAATAAATGGGCGTATCATAAAAGTGTCCATGAAATAAGGGAATTAAATCACACATGAACATTAATAAAATAACATAGGAATATATAATGATAAGTGATGTCAAACTAATGTGAAAATTGTGTTTAATAATATCATGACTGAGTTTTATTTCTACCTTGGTTCCGACTTGGGTTGGGGTTTAGGGGATTCCTTGTTAAATTTTTTGAATTTTAATTTAAATATGAGTTCTTTGGGATTAGTGTCACCAGGAACACGGGTGGGGCACAGTTCAAAGATAGTGTGACCTTCTCGATTTTTGAAATAAATGAATTTTTTTAAAAGAATAATTAAATGATGATTATTATTGTTATTATTAAAAGTTTCATTAACATTATCATAATTATTAAAAATGTTATTAATAATGAAACAAGTTTCATAACTATTTTCAAAATTATGTTGTTGTTGTTATTATTAATATTATCATTATTTCGGTTGGTGCGCGGGCACCGCACGGTTAGTGGAAGTCGTGTGGTCAGCCCACGTCATTGCAGTATTCAATTCATAAGACTAAGTAAAAAAAAATGAGGAAAAATTAAAATGAAGTGAATAATAATATTATTACTGAATTTTTCTATTGCTATTATTATTATTATTATTAAAATTATTATTATCCTTATTATTATTAAAATTGTTATAAATATTATTATTATTGATATCATTATCCTTATGTTGTAATTGTTATTGTTGTTGTTATTATTATTATTATTATTTATTAAAATTGGTATTATCATTATTGTTATATCATTATTATTGTTGGTATAACTATTGTTATTATAACTATTAAGAATTTCATAATTAATAGTTTAGTTTTATTTATTTTTTAGGGTTTTTTGGACCCTTCTCTCTCTCTCAGCCCTCCTCTCCCCATCGCAACACACCCGACCCCTCCCTCACCAGTTCGGCATGGCCTCCCCTACCCTCCCTAGTGCAAGACATTTCTTCCTCCCCTACCCTCTCCAACGTGATATACCATAGCCTCCCATACATTCTCCAGTGTGAGCCACCACCTCCACTGCCCTCTCCAGTGCGAGCCGCCGTAGCCTCCCCTACCATCTCTAGTGCGACCCGTGACCTCCGTAGACCCCATCTATTGCGCACTGTTTACCAGCACACCCAACATCTCCAACCGACTGTCCTAGATCACCTACAACTGACACACTCCCTATTTGATGCACCCCTTTTTTGGCTTTCCTTATTCCTCCCTTCTTGATAGGGTTTTTGGTTTGTCTAAACCCTAGACGTTAGGGTTTAATTTTTAGGGTTGATTTCTTCAAATTGTGTGTTAAATTTTGTTGCACAGGTTGGTTTTAGCTTTCCGAGTGTGCGGTTGAGGTGATATCAAGATTTCACATCATTTTCAAGAAGTCCTCCAACAATTGAGGTAGGATCCCTTTGAATTTTTCTCCTTTAATTTTTGAAATACATTGATCGCTTGCATTTTTCAGTTCTTGAATATTAGATAATTAGTTTAGCATGTGTTGGGATTAATTAGATTGGTGAAAATTTATTTTTTAAAATAATTTATTTTGTGTTTAATACTTTGTTCCATGTTTATTTGAAATAAGGTGTGTTTTGATGGAAACTAGATTTGTGATGTTTAATATCTTTTCATGAAATTGTACAATTAGTTTTTTGACTGTGCAAGTAATGTGTATTCTGTTCTGGTATGTTGAGGATGTGCATTTGATCATTAAAGAGGTTTTTGGAGGGGTTTGGGTGTGTAAAGACGTGGGATACTCTTTGAAAATGGTTTTATAAATTTTTAAAGTGGTTTATTAAATAATGTTAATGGTGCGAGCTATGTTTTGAAAACATTTCAAGGTGGTATTTTCACTGTTTATTCATTTGGATTTTTTTAAATCAATGTTTCTGTGATTTTAATTATTTTTTTGGTTGTTGTAGTGGGTTGGAGAGGTAAATTCTGCGACATTGTAGTCATCGGGTCATAGGTACCTGTGCGTGAGTGCGAGGCATGTCGCATTATTGTGACTGAGGCATGTCGCATTGTCGTGATCGAGCTACGAGTCAAGGTAGGTTCTCCACTATACTTGCCTTTAAGTTTAAAATTTATTAGTTACTTATTATTTATTTAATTTTTGATAAATGGGTGATAATATTAAATAATTATTTTTAGAATAATTGTTTGTTGTAAATGAAGATATTTATTTTTATGTATTACAATGAAATTATTTTTCTTGAGGGATTGTCGCACAATAGTGATAAAATACCTATTTAACCTTTTAAACTTAGTTCATAATTTTTCAAGTATGGTTATAGTTTGATTAGAAATGTTTTCTTCTGATGTGTGAACAAATGTATTAGTTTATTTTGAGAAATGATTTCTTTTTAAAAGTTATATAAGGCCTGTTTGGCTCTTGATAAAAGCGAGCTATTTTGAAAACCCTCAGGGGATTGATCCTTGGGGTGTCTTGGGGGTGATTCATTGTGTGAGTTATTGTGTGTGATTCTTTCTCTTGAGATTGGTTTCTTGTTTAATTTTAGTAGTCACCCCACTTAGTACTCTCCATGGGAACCTAGCATAGTAAGTGAATTTTATGTGAATGATTATTGAACTAGTTTAGATTATGAATTGACTAGTGGCCCATAACAGGGACATGTTTTTTTTATTTTTTCTATGGGATTGGGCCCCTTGACCTGGCCAGGTAGGACGACAGTCAGGCGTTAGGGCATTATGAAGTCATTGAGTAGGGAACGCCTTTGTGATGAGTCACATGTATAGTATGTTCTAGATTGTTCATGAGCTCCTAGGTTCTACCCATGTTTCTTTCGGTGCTCATTTTTCTGTGGGGGATGATGGAGGTGCCTAGTTCAGTTAGTGGATCTTGTGTGCTACTTTTCCATTTCCCTTGTTGTGTGTTTTGTATTGTGTGTGGTTTTCCTCTTGGTTAATAATTAAATTTGTTTTTTAAATTGATTGTGAAAATGTTTTAAAAATGTAATGCACCCTCTTTATCTAAACATTAAATTTGTTTTTAAATTGAAAAGGGCAATGGAAAATTACTTGTTTTAGAAGTGGAAAGTGTACGTAAAACCTATATTTTATATAGTTTAGTTCAAACCTGGAATTTTTAAATTCTTTATTTAAATTAAGTTATTTAGAAATAGTTTTTTGGGCACGCCTAATAAGTTTTAATACTCATGCCTATAGTTTTTTCTTGTTTTTAGTTCCTACTGCAGGTTTCAGCTTGGTTCGGGTCACCTTGGGTGATGTTCAGTTTCGGTATCAGAGAGTATCCAATGGGGTTATGTGGAGCCTTATTCGTCAACAGGTTAGTCGTGATATTGTTTGTACTTTTTTTCTTTTCTGTCGTTTATCCTTTTTGTGTTGTTCTGTTTATTTCTACTACTTAGTTTATTTTCATTAGGAGAAATCATTCCCATTTATACTCTGTCAATTCCTTATCACTAGTCGGTAGCCTGGGAGGATCGGGAACGCCTCTCAGGCCTTGCTACAGATTTTCTTGGGTGACCAGTTTAGGGTCGACCTGGGTTGGTTCGTGACAAATAAACTTTAGAAATAAAACATTTTAGTACGGTTTAAGGGAAAACTTTAAAGATTATTTAAATTAGAAAAGGAATAATTGTTTGTATAAAACCATAATTGAACCAAGGTAGTTTTTCATGATAAAATGAGTGATTTTATAAAAATAATGGTTTCTTAAAATAAATTATGGAACATAATAGAAAATGGGTAAGAATTTGGGAAGTTCCCATAAAACGAGCTTGATTATCAGGAAAAATTGAGTAGGGAACCTTTTAAAAACATGTATATCCCTAAAAAAGAAGGAGGAATGGATCTTGATACATTAGTTTGTAACATATAAAAAACATTTAGAATATGTATATAAAAATGAAATATAATTTCATTTGGGTAGAGAGAGAGAGAGAGAGTAACTCGAAGTAATAACGGAGGTTCGGGTAGAATCCCTTACCTTATGTCCAAAAAAATTCTTCATTTGATCTTAATTTCATGAAAAATCAAATTAGATTCATTAATTAATATTTATAGAACCATTTATACATGTATTTGATTTATTATAACTTTATTAAGTTCATTTATAGCCTTTTGACGGGTTAATAGATTCAATTTCATCTTTTGGGAGCGTTGATTTCCTTGGTTTTCATGATTAGATTAATTGTATATGTGTATGAAAAATCATGTAGAATGAGGATATTTGTCCAAAACTGAACTTATATGTTATTAATGAACTTATAGAATATTAAAAGAGGGTTTTACCTCTTGATTCCTTATTATTGAGAACCTCCTTAGGGGATTTGTTTTGGTCTTTTATTAACACTAAAATATCCTAGATGTGGGGAAGAGGGTTGGGAAGAGTATTAGGTAGAACTTAGACAAGGATCAAGGCTTGAGAGGTGTGAGAAGAAGAGGTGGTGTGGGGTGGTATTTATAGTGGAGGAGGGGGTGTTTTTTGAATATTTTAATCATTATTTTATTATTTTTCTCAAGACAAGAAATAATATTGATTATTGAGACTAAATAAAATAACTAGATCATGTGAGTTTGATCCGATGGTGCTTACATCTAAAATGACTCAAAAAAAATTTATTTGACTTATAATGTATATATATCATAAATTACCATATTTTACTATTCACCAAAAATTCAAGTATTTCAGAAAAATCCCAAAAATTCACCCTAACCATTTTTCAATGTGTAGAATTAAAAAATGAACTCCATTTTATGAAAACAATTTTCTAAATATGATAGATATAATTTTTAATTAAAACCATCATTTATTTAAAAAATACAAATTTTAAAATTAAAACTTCTTTTTTGACACTTTGAAAAATTAATTAAGGTCTCATAAAATTATCTTATAATCTTAATACATCAAAATATTAATTTATGAATACATTTTTTGAAGATATATTTTATTTTAAATTATTAAATTAATCATAAAACTGTGATTAAATATTTATGACCTATAAAAATACCAACACTTAATTAATAATTTTTTAAATATTTATTTACTTATACTATGATATAATTATATCATATTATAACTTATTAGATTGATAAATTTTATTGATACTTTCATTGGTGAGGTTACTATTCAATTAGACGGTTTACTATTTATAAGGGTCAAATTACCATTTCAAAGGCCATGTTACTATTTCATTGGTATAAGTTTATTAACTTCTAGAAACACTTATTATTTAATTAATTCATCATTTATAAAACTTTTATTGTGTTATATTATGTGTTTATACCATATGAAATAATTATAATAAGGGAATTTACATTGATAGAACTTTGGGTCATTACATTCTTCCCCCCTTATGAAATTTCACCCTCAAAAGTTTCATTTTACATACTAAGGTGAAAACAGGTGTGGGTACTATTCCTTTATCATTTCCTCCGACTCCCATGTTACCTCTTCGTACTTATGATTATGCCATAGTACTTTGACCAGGTGAGTAGTCTTGTTGCGTAGAACTTTATCTCTATGATCCAATATCTTCGCTGGATACTCCTCATAGAAAAGATCATTATCCAACTATACCACCTCTGAAGTCAGTACATGTGAAGGATCCAGTATGTACTTCCTTAAGAGGTATACATGGAATACATTGTGTACTTGAGACATGGTCAGAGGAAGTTCTAGTCGATAGGACACAACTCCAACATGATCAAGGATCTCTAAGGGGATGATGTACCTGGGACTTAGCTTTCCTTTCTTTCCAAATCTCATGATACTCTTCCATAGAGATATGCATAAGAATACCATGCCTTCAAACTTAAACTCCAGGCCCCATTAATAATTGTTTTCATAGATCTTTTGTCAACTTTGGGCTGCCTTGATGTTCTACTAAATAGGTTTTACCTTATACACCATTTCTTCAACCATTTCAGGTCCCAGAAGCATATGTTCACCGACTTCATCCCAACATGTCAGTGTTCTTCAATTTTTCCCATAGAGGGATTCATATAGATCCATTTGGATGCTTGAGTGTAAACTATTGTTGTAAGAGAACTCAATCAGAGGAAAATTTTGGTCCCATACTACTTTTAAGTCTATATAACATTCTCTCAACATGTCTTCTAGTGTATAAATTTTTCACTCATATTGGAAATCAGTTTGAGGATGATAGGTCGTACTGAAGTTAAGCTCAATGCTTAAAGTATGTTGGAGAATTTTCCAGAACTTTGAGGTGAATCACGGATCTCAATCAGATACTATAGATAGTGGTACTCTATGAAACCTTACCACTTCTTTAATTTATATACTTTCAAGTTTATCTAGTGATAATTCCTCTCAAATTGTGATAAACTGAGCTATCTTTGTAAGATGATCCACAATAACCCATATAAAATTATTTCCTCTAGAGTTCTTTGGATGTCCAGTGAAAAATTCCTTGGTGATTTTTTACCATTTCCATGATTTTATGGGTAATGGTTACATCATCCCTTTAGAATTTTGAATTTTATCCTTCACTTGCTGACATACCAGACACTTTGATGTATATTCAACGATCTCTTTTTTTATATTGTCCCACTAAAAGTTATCCCGGAGATCTTGATACATCTTTGTGCTCCTTGGGTGAATATAGAAGGTTGAGGTATGTGTATCATTGAAAATATATTTCTTTATCTTTGGATTGGATGGTACAAATAGTCGTGACCCAAATATTACAACTCCATCCTCACTGATCTTGAACTCGAAGGATTTCCCATTTTAGATAGCTTCCACCCTTTTCTAAACTTCCACATCATTTCTTTGAGAATACTTTATTTTCTCCACAAGAGATGGTTGAGGAATAATTTGAGAAAGGATTGATGATGTTCCTCCCTTAATGATTTCCATGACCATACTTTGTAAGTATAAAAATATTGGATCCTTATCAATTCTTATCATTGATAAAAATTCAAGATCCTTTCTACTTAGAGCATCTGCCAACTTATTTTCCTTACCAGGATGGTAATATATTGAGCAGCCATAATCCTTGATGAGATATAACCATATTCACTGGTTCATATTAATATCCTTTTGTGTGAATATATATTTGAGACTATTATGATTGGTATATATCTCACACTTCTCCCCATAGAGATAATGCTGCCATATTTTCAACACAAAGATCACAACTGCCAACTCCAGATCATGAGTAGGATAGTTTTTCTCATGAATTTTCAACCACATTGAGGTTTAGTCTATCACTTTATCATTTTTTATCTATAAATAACCTAAGCCTTTATTTGAAGCATCACTGTACACCACAAAGAGTTCTCCACTTGACGGTAGTGTGAGTACTGGCATAGTGATGAGCCTATTTTTGAGCTCCTTAAAAATTTCCTCACATTATTGAGTCCATAAAAACTTCACTCCCTTATGTGTAAGATTTTTTATTAGTTTTTAAAATCATGATTAGTTCTTCAAAAATCGTCGGTAATACCTAGATAGACCAAGAAAGATACAAATCACCATTACAGATTTTGTCCTGGGCCACTCTTCTATTTCCTTTATCTTAGAAGGGTCTACAGATATTCCTTTTCTGGTGATAAAATTCCACAATAATGATACTTCCTCCATCTAGAACTCACATTTACTATACTTTTCATATAGTCTCTCCCTTCGTAAATTCTTCAGCACAGTATTCAAATTCTCCTCATGTTCCTCCTTTCTCTTAGAGTATATCAGAATATCCTCGATAAAGACTACCATAAATTTGTCGAGGCAATCTTTAAAGACTCTATTCATTAAATACATGAATATTATTAGAGAATTAGTGAGTCCAAATGGAATCACTATGAACTCATAGTGTCCATACCTTGTTCAAAAGTAATTCTTGGGAATATCTTCCTTCCTCACCTTTAATCGATGATATCCTGATCGAAGGTCCACCTTAGAGAAATAAATGGACCCACATAGCTGATCGAACAAGTCATCTATCCAAGGAAGGGTATACTTGTTATTTATCGTGATTTTATTAATCTCATGATAATCAATGTAGAGGTGCATTGATCCATCCTATTTCTTGATGAAGATGACTGAATAACCCCATGGTGAAGCACTCAGGTGTATAAAACCCTTGTCTAGATTCTCTTGTAACTTCTTCTTCAGATCTTATAGCTCAATGATGGCCATTCTCTATGGTTTATTTAATATATGAAGATATCCAAGAATAATTTCAATTGAGAACGCAAATTCTCAATTAGGGGGAATACCAAGAAACTCTTTAGGGAATACATCAGTATAATCCCTCATGATGAGCATATCTTTGAGCATGATCATCTCCTTTATCTCAATCATTTGAGTGAGATATGCTTACTCACAAGGAAGTAATATCCACACTTGAGAAAATTATTCTGAATGAGGTTCATTTTCCTCTTGACACTTGTAAATAATTGGAGGATTCTTTGGGATGTGAAGAGTGATCTCCCTTTCCCAAAATTTGATGTTGTCTTTGTATAAAGATAGCCAATCCATGTCCAAAATAGCATCAAAATCTACCAAAGAGAGTATGAAAATATTTTTTATAATGTTCAATATATAAACATTAATTGGGGAGGAGTTATGTACTTTGGATGTAATAATTACCCCATTAGATTCTCTCATGGATAACTCAACCTCCAAATTTTGAGGTGGTGTTTGAATAGTTATACTAAACTTTCAAGATATGAAAGAATGCATAGAACCAGAATAAAATAGCATGTTCTCTATTATTGAATGAATAACTAGTGTACCGACACGTGCCTGTCATGGGGTGTGGCAAAAACAATTATTTCCTAAGTTAAAATATAGTATAGTGGTTAACCTAGGTTGTCTCCAGAGAGGAGCGCTCAACAATCAAGTTTGTCACTTAGATAATTAAGTGGTGGTTGTTTTTGAAATGATTAATTTTGAAAAGAAACTAAATGAATAAATTACATAAAATATTGAAACAAAATTGAAAATAATGTGATTGAAAATAGTTATATGAATTGGGTGATCAGGTCAGGGTTGGTTTTTCAATTGTAATGTTATCATAGTTTCTATTTTATTCAATCCTCTTCTGCTAATTCGGTTTAAGTGATATTTCATGATCGCTTCCTATCACTCCCTTGATAAATGGTGACAGTGAGAGTAAACCTTAACAATATCTTAGATCGGTCTAATATCATTCCTATGTGTTAAATAGATGTGTCAAATACCCTCAATTGAGTTAGGCAATTCCCGATCGAGTCTTGTTTATCCCAAACAATTAAGAATATTCAATACCCCTGCCACACGTACTAACGATCGCCGAGTACTTCACCACTAAGCCCAAATATATTCCATAGTATATAGACCATAACCTAGTGGATGGATATTATGAACATTTACCAAATCAATAATAACAACAGAATATTAAATCAAATACAATCACATAAGATAATAAAACCATTTATTAGAATTTGAAACCAACACCGCAGAAGAGAGAGAGTTTTTATTCATTGAAATGAAAGAACTCAAAAATTACAAAAGATAAAACCTTCCCTCTCCCAATAAACTCATATTTTTACCCCACCATGTTAAGGGTAATTGAGAATAATGAGGAATATTAAGGAATTACAAAAATAAGAAGAAGAAATGAGTGAAAATAAAGAACAAAATTTTCCCCTCCAGAATCTGTCTTTCAGAATGATAGCTTCGGTTATTCCCTCCCCTGGATGAATGTGGACAAGGTTACTTCTTATAGGAGGTGATTAATTGAGTTGGAAATCCACCCATGAAGTTTTAATGCATTTGGAACCGTGTGGAAGGAGTTATGGCCGCCTAAATGGAAGAGACTTTTCTTGGCCGCCAAACACTATTCCACCAACCCTTCTTTGACCATTGAATTGGCGGCCTTATTGAATGAATTTATTCCTGATATTATTCTATCATTTTAAACTTATAGTAATATTTATAACCCATCTAGAATCACTACATTTGGATGTCGGTGGGCTTAGATTTGATTCTTTGAATGAGTCATGGCCCATTCTGACGGCCAGAATAACTTTGCACATTGAACGATTTGTTTTGGCCTGTTGGAGTTCGAATTGGAACTTGGTACAGAAGAATAATTTGTAGAACACAAAACATTTAATCCTAAAAAAAATTAATCAGGTTAGTTGGATACAAAATGTAGGAGTTATACTCAAAATATAGATGCAACATAAATCTGTTTAATGTCCAGAATTAACCACTTTTCACATTTAAGCTCAAAACTCACCAAAAGTCATAAAATGATGTAAATAAGATAAAATTGATTAATGGGAAGGGATTAAATCATTAAAAAACATATGTATAAATTTGAAAATATGATCTCTGTCAATTCCCCCACACTTAGCACTTGGACTCCTGGACAAGTAAACATCGATATTAAATCAAAGAAAATTTTAAAACACATATCCTTGAGATCCAACAATTTATCACCAAGAAACAAAAGATATAATGGCTCATAAAAAACCATTATTAAAAGTTCTCAATTCAGTTAAAAATATATTTCCTCTTCATTTATTCTCCCATGTACACAAAACACTTACCTAACATGCATTTTTTTCTCATCACACAAATATCAATTTTCAACAATGTCTTTCTCATCCAATACTAATGCAAGGGTCACCATAGGATTGATAAATTCATACATCTCCACACGATATGAGTCAAGGAAATATGTTTATCCTGAGGACTTTTCAAGGTTTTCCTGTGGCTTCAGGTTGGTAGGATTTAGATGTGACAAATTCTGAGGCTGAATAAGGAGGTTTTGGCTCTTTTTGAAGCAAAATTGTATTATTCTAATTTTTACTTAAATATGGTCTTCTTCTCACTCTCCTTAGAAGTAAATCAGCTCCAAAATCATGAAAAATCAGTGAAATTACACACCATTCATCATTTCAGCAGAAAAAAGTATCAATCATCTCAAACGTGATTTTTCATGAAAGCTCCAGATAGGCACAACTTTCTTTCTCTATTGGAAGCTCCAGAAAGGTACAACTTATCATACATGAAAGCTCCAGAAAAGGCATAGCTTTCAGCATAATTATTTTGTTGAATAGAAAGAACATATCTTCAAAAGTTGATTTTACACCCAATGTATCTCCAAACGAGGTAGCACAGCACAAGTCAACCTCCCCCCACATTTAAGTTCAACTATATTATGCAATTTTACTTCAAGAGCAGGTCAGATAGGGAAAATTGGTTTATAATGTGGCTAAACTAATAGGATATTCATGGATTCTATGGGATACAAGGATTAAATATACAAGGTGGGCCGTTATAAAAAGGATTATTTAGAAAAGGGGGCTTTAATACCAAAGAAACTCCTCAATCATTTAAAACATAAGTACCTAAAACCCTCAAGTTTTAACAGGAATTAATCAAATTCTGGTTAAATAAAGCATGGTATGGTTCTCTCAAGAAGTGAGGTGAAATAAAAGAATATGAAAATTAGGTTCATAAGACTCATGGGAAAGTGATTTAAAATATAAAGACAGTGAATTTTGACATGGGATTCAAAAATCAGAGTACTTTTCATGAAATTTCCAAATATTTGAATATGAAACAAGGTCAATTTCAACATTCATTTAAGCTCAGTTTCATGGGATAAATTGTTTCACACATTGAAATGGGTTTCAAAAATGGTGGTGATATTCATTTTAGCTCAATAGTTTTAAAAATGCACAAAAATTTGAAAAACACACTTTTTTTTGAAAAATAGAAAAAAAACAATTGAAATTATTAAACTACAAAGGTTCCCTCCCCCACACTTAAATGATGCAGTGTCCTCAATGTATTCAAGTGGATTTATCATGTAAATATATTTTAAATTGAATCACAATAATCAATAAAGTGTAAAGGAAAAGTAAAACCTGACTTATTGGTAGTGCAATGTTGAGTTAAGCTCCTAAGTGTTACACACATAAAAACCTACAAACAAAGGTAGATAATAAAACATAATAAATTTATTAAAATTAAAGAAAATAGAAATAGAATGAGAATAGAAGGATAGATCTTGGTTTAATACCCCAAGTGGGCCCTGGGTTTTGGCTAGCTACAGATGGGCAGTTTCAGTTGGTTATCCCCAATCCGATGGTGGGTTGAGTTTCTTTAATATGAACCACCAACACTTCTTCCTTCCAGTATGCACATCTTCCTTTTTATTAAGGACTACATGGATATAGTATTTCAAATACACCCCTATGAAAATGAGATAAAACATTCATGGTGGGGGTATGATAATGAATTAGTCCTCATTCTTGGTCTCCACTTGCACAACTTCATCATCATTCTCCAGTGGTTGCTCAAAGTTTGCTACATCAAAATAACAGTCAATGGCAGAATCAGAGAGAAATTCTATTTGAATAATATTAAAACATGATGAATCAATATCAAATTCTTCCCTTCCAAAGTAAGCATCTTGTTTCTCATTTTCCTTAGGCAAATCCACTTTAACATCCTCTTTAACACCTTCTATTAAGTGTTCAACAAGTTTAGAGAGCTCCATATATTCCTTATGATGTGCATCTTCTTTTCCTTCCTCATCCTTCAAGAAAATACATGTGTTAGCCGAATCTAAAAATTTAAAACAATTAGAGGTGATACTAAATTCAGATTATATACAATCATAATGAAAAGAGTTATGAAAAATATTATCTCCCTTAAGTGGCTCGACATCAATTGATTCTTTAGTGAAAAGTTTATCTTGGAGTTGAATTTCACTAGATAGATGTAGGTAGTCAAGCTCCTCCATCTTCTCTTTAAATTACACTTATTTGGTGGTGCCTTCCATTAATGTTTCTTTATCTCCAACACATATCTCATTAGTAAATTCTTCCTTCTTGGCCTCCTCAGGTTCGTTCGTAGGTTCTGGTTTCTCCATCAATGCACAGACATCTTCAAATGAAAGATATACTTTTCTCTCTAGTTGTTCTATGTCTTTTCGAAGTTATTGCATCTAAACTATATCATAACCATCATCATATACTTGTTCCTCTTGTGGATAATTGTTCCATGAATTAAATAAATAATCATTTGAAAACATTATGGAAAAATATTTTTTATGTGTTTTTTTAATTTTGAAAAGTGTCAGATATTTTTTATTAGATTGTGGCACTACCTCCCCAGCAATGTAACCAAGTTTTGACACGTTCCTGTCATGGGGTATGGTAAAAACAATTATTTACTAAGTTAAAATATAGTATAGTGGTTAACCTATGTTGTCTCTAGAGAGGAGCGCTCAACAATCAAGTTTGTCACTTTAAAATTAGATAATTAAGTGGTGGTTGTTTTTGAAATGATTAATTTTGAAAAGAAACTAAATGAATAAATTACATAAAATATTGAAATAAAATTGAAAATCATGTGATTTAAAATAGTTATATGGATTGGGCGATCAGGTCAGGGTTGGTTTTTCAATTGTAATGTTATCATAGTTTCAATTTTATTCAATCCTCTTATGCTAATTCGATTTAAGTGATATTTTAGAATCGCTTCCTATCACTCCCTTGATAAATGGTGACGGTGAGAGTAAACCTTACCAATATCTTAGATCAGTCTAATATACTTCCTATGTGTTAAACAGATGTTTCAAATACCCTCAATTGAGTTAGGAAATTCCCGACTGAGTCTTGTTTATCCCAAACAATTAAGAATATTCAATACCCCTGCCACACGTACTGACGATCGCCGAGTACTTCACCACTAAGCCCGAATCTATTCCAAATTATATAGACCAGAACCTAGTGGAGGGATATTATGAACATTTACCAAAGCAATAATAACAACAAAATATTAAATCAAATACAATCGCATAAGATAATAAAACCGTTTATTAGAATTTGAAACCAACACCGCAGAAGAGAGAGAGTTTTTATTCAATCAAATGCAAGAACTCAAACATTACAAAAGATAAAACCTTACCTCTCCCAATCACCTCATATGTTTACCCCACCATGGTAAGGGTAATTGAGAATAATGAGGAAGATGAAGGCATTACAAAAATAAGAGGAAGAAATGAGTGAAAAGAAAGAACATAATTTTCCACTCCAGAATCTATCTTTCAGAATGATATCTTAGGTTATTCCCTCCCCTGGACGAATGTGGCTGAGGTTCCTTCTTATAAGAGGCGAGTAATGGAGTTTTCCATCCACCCACGAAGTTTTAATGCATTTGAAACCATGTGGAAGGAGTTATGGCCACCTAAATGGAAGAGAATTTTCCTGGCCACCAAACACTATTCCACCAACCCTTCCTTGACCATTGAATTAGAAGATTTAATGAATGAATTTATTCCTGATATTTTTCTATCCTTTTACCCTTCTAGTAATATTTCGAACCCAGCTAGAATCACTACATTTGGATGTAGGTTGTCCGAGATATGATTCTTTGAATGAGTCATGGTCCATTCTGATGGCCAGAATAACTTTTTACATTGACCGATTTGTTTTAGCCTGTTGGAGTTCGAATTGGAACTTGGTCCAGAAGAATAATTTGTAGAACACAAACCATTTCATCCTAAAAAAAGGAATCAGGTTAATTGGATATAAAATGTAGGAGTTATGATCTAAATACAGATGCAACATAAATCTGTTTAATGTCCAGAATTAACCACTTTTCACATTTAAGCTCAAAACTCACCAAAAGTCATAAAATGATGCAAATAAGATGAAATTGATTAATGGGAAGGGATTAAATAATTTAAAAACATATGTATAAATATGAAAATATGAGCTCTGTCATGTACCTATCACCACATCATTGTCCAACTCCACATCAGTAATAGTGATGGAATAAACCCTTCCTTATTTCCTTGGAGGTTTTTGTTGATTACCTCAAAAAACCCTAGGCTTAGGGAACTGGTTTGAAAAATTCCCATGTTACTTTAAGTTTTAACACTACACTACTAGATGAGAATTGATATGAACCTTCCTTTGTTCTTCCAAATTAGTGGGATTATTCATATCCCTTCAGAAGTTCTTTACTAGATTCCCCACTCTTCCACATTTGAAGCATTTCCTGGTTCCTTTTAGACAGTTTCCAGGATTCTTCTTCCAACAATTTTGTCACATGGGATATTCGGTATTTTTTCCATCATGGGATTTATTTACTGATCCACCCATATTAGACTCTATTTTCTAATTTTTGTCACCGGGCCCACAAGACCATTGAGAGTCTCTGATCTCCATTTCAACCTTGAGGGAATAATAGAAAATCTCCTCATAAAAGTCAAAGTCTAGAATCACCAACAATTTTCGTAGACTTGTTTTTAGTCCACTAAATAAGAGATACACCATGGTTTCAGTGTTCATGACAAAGCCAGAGGTGTATCTTGCAAGCCTTGTAAATTTTTCTTCATACGCTTTGATAAAATCATCTCCCTTATTCTTAAGTTTGAGGAACTCTCTTTCCATATTGAGATGGAGGGTTTGGGAAAAATATTTATTGAAATTTTTTTTCTTGAATTCCTTTAAATCTATGGAATCAATTTCCTCCTTAGAATTCATATTTTTGATCATTTTCCACCACTGATCAGCTTTCCTACCAAAACGATATACCTCCAACACAACTTTCTATTCTTCTAAGAATTGGAGGATAGAGAATATCTTTTCAATAGAGTTAATCCACTATTCCATGAGGACGGGATTGGAAGATCCAATAAACATGGGATGAATTTTACATATGAAGTATTTGATGGAAAATTTCTCTTTCTTTAGAGAATGAGGACATTCCACACAATTCAAATTATTATTCATAACTTGAGCCAGCTGAACAAGTACTATCATAAAGTTTTGAGCACCCGTTTTCATCATTTTTGACATTTAATTAGGGAAATCATCACATTACCTATCACATTGATTTTTGGTATGTGTTCTTCTATTTCCCTCCATTAAATAAGAATAATAAAGTAAAATTATGGGTCTTGAATACTTATCTAATAAGCATAAAAAGAAAACTTTAAACATAAAAGGATGAACACTTAAAGGAAAAGTATATCTTAACTTGTGATTCCCTAGGTTTCAATCTAGGTTATCCATGATATGTTTCCTAACATATATTCTTATGGGATTTTTTTCTCTTAATAATGGTTCATAATGATCTTATGAATTCATCAAATCATATCCCCCGGGAATGTCACACCAGGTGTATTGTAAGGCCCATTGTCGTGTACCATATTACCCCAAGCCAGGACCAGAATAACTTATCAAAGTTGTTACTCCTAGGTACATATATTCTAGAACCACCTCCACTTGTAGTATCCAGACATGGATGTATTTTCTTAATAAACCACTTACTATATACTTACCAAAATTTAGGGATGTTTTCTCATACTTAGTCTTATCCCTAGGGTTCTTACTAAAGTTCTCTATTTCTATTCTCTAAAATAACTAAAATTTTCCTCTGATACCAACTATATTTACCCTAGCCTTTTGAACATATCATTACATGATTTTAAACATAATTAATTATCAAATTACAAGATAAGGATCGTAAAGTATAGTGTATTGGAAGAATAGGTACATAAAACTGAAAACATGGGACTAGATAAAACATTTCTTTATTTATCATCCATTATGATATCCTAAATTCCTTTGATACCTTATATCTGCATAGGATAAACTGGGGTTACATGAACAAAGGGATGAGATAAAAATCTTAGTAAGGGAATAAACATTATAATAAAGCTTAGAACATGGGTTAGAAGGCATAACATAATGATATAAAAGTCATGGAACATGATTAAACATAAGGAAATCATAACATGGGATAATATAATCATATAATCATAGTAATTATGAAGAAAAATAAAACATTAATTTATCATGAGTCAAGGCTCATTGCATATAGAAGAGCATTAGTCAAGGCTCGTTGCACATAGAGGAGCACGAGTCAAGGCTACCACCAAGACTGTTTCACATAAAGTATCATGAGACTAAAATTTACCCAATTAATTGGAGTGATATCTAGGCACAACCATGATAACATGTTCATGAATATGCTTCCCACATAAATAATCATACATAAGTAATCAAACATAAACATAAGGGTTGCCCATGGAAAGAATTGGGTATCATAATCATGTCAAAAGAATAATAAATGGGTGTATCATAAAAATGTCCATGAAATTAGAGAATTAAATCATACATGGACATTTATAAAAGAATATATTCATATATCATGATAATTAATTTCAAACTGAAGTGAAAAGAGTGTTTAAGAAACTTTATAAATAAAACATTTTAGTACGGTTTAAGAGAAAACTTTCAAGATTCATTAAAATGGAAAAGGAATAATTGTTTGTATAAAACCATAATTGAACCAAGGTAGTTTTTTCATGATAAAATGAGTGATCTTAGAAAAATAATGATGGTTTAAAATAGATTATTTAGAACAATTTAAAATGGGTAAGAATTCAGGAAATTCTCTTAAAACGGGTTTGCTTATCGGGAAGAATTGAGTAGGTAACCTTTTAAAAACACGCATATCCCCAAAAAATAAGAAGGAATGGATCTTGATACATTATTTTGGAACATATACCTATAATTTATAAGATTTATATAAAAATAATAGAATTTCATTTGGCTAAAAAGAGAGAGAGAGGGTAACCTGAAGGAATAATGGAGTTTTGGGTAGAATCCTTTACCCTATGTATGAAACAATTCTGCACTTGATATTAATGTCCTAAAGAATCAAATTATATTCATAAATCAATAATTATAGAACCATTTATACATGTATTTTCTTTATTATAACTTTATTAAGTTCATTTATGGCCTTTTTGATGGGTTAATAGATTCAATTTCATCATTTGGGAGTGTTGTTTTCCTTGGTTTTCATGATCAATTTACTTGTATAAGTGTATGGAAAATAATGTAGAATGAGGATAGTTGTATAGATCTGAACTTATATTTTATTAATGAACTTATAGAATGTTAAAAGAAAACAAAGATAGTTTTACCTCTTGATTCCTTCTTTTTGAGAACCTCCTTAGGGGATTGGTTTTGGTATTTTATTATGAACAAAATCTCCTAGAAGCGTGGTAGAGGTTTGGGAAGAGTATTAGAAAGAATTTGGACAAGTCTCAAGGCTTTAGAGGTGTGAGGAGAAGAGGTGGTGAGGGGTGATATTTATAGTGGAGGAGGGGGGGGGGTGTTTTTTTGAATATTTTAATCATTATTTTATTATTTTGCACAAGACAAGAAATAGTGTTGCTTCTTAAGACTAAATACAGTAATTAGATCATGTGAGTTTTAACCAATGGTTCTTACATCATCAATGACTCAAGGAATAATGTATTTAACTTATAATGTATATATACCATAAATTACCGTATTGTACTATTCACAAAAATTTAAATATTTCAGAAAAATCCCAAAAATTCACCTTAACCATTTTTTGAAATGTAGAATTAAAAAATGAACTCCATTTTATGAAAATAATTTCCTAAATATGATAAATATAATTTTTAATTAAAATCATCATTTATTTGTAAAATACAAATTTTAAAATTGAAACTACTTTTCTAACACTTTGAAAAAATAATTAAGGCCTCATAAAATTATATTGTAATATTAATACATCAAAATATTAATTTATGAATACATTTTATGAAGATAATTTTTCTTTCAAATTATTAAATTAATCATAAAATTGTAATTAAATATTTATGTCCTATAAAAACAATAACACTCAATTAATAATTTTTAAAATATTTATTTACTTATACTATGATATAATTATATCATATTATTGCTTATAATATGGATAAATTTTTTTTATACTTTCATTGGTAAGGTTTCTATTCAATTGACAAATTTACTATTAATAAGGGTCAAATTACAATTAAAAAGGTCAAGTTACTATTTCATCGGTATAGGTTCCTTAACTTCTAGAAACACTTCTTATTTCATTCATTAATCACTTATAATGCTTGTATTGTGTTCTATTATGTGTTTATACAATATGAAATAATTATAATAAGGTAATTTATATTGATAAAACCTTGGGTCATTACATCTCTACTCCTAAGAATAACACAAACCAAGCATCATACTGTGGGCACTTTCCCTGGTCCCTACCTACATCCATGAATTCTGCTCGAGTACCCAACAACAACCCAAACAGGGTGTGAGATAACACTCTTTAGGCTACCACTAATAGTTTCTATAATAAATCTAGTCTGTGTAATACAAACTAAAACATTGTGCAATGTATATCACATGTATATCAGTACTAAAAGTAAAGTGAGCAAGTCAAGTGAAACTGTCTAGACAAACAAGTTTCCTTACAACAAAGGTCATACTCCCATATTAAGGGAAGAGGTAAAATAGAAATAAATAATAGATACTATCCAGTCTAACCAATGTAATTTGATACCCATACCGGGGCTATTTATAAACATGTCAAAATATCCACCATGACCGCACTGAATAAACAAGTTGTATAACAAATACCATGACCATTTCATATAATCAAATCATCTACATCGGCTGCACTATGTAATCACAAGTGTCATACCATGAAGGGCCAGATACAAGGTATATAAGACCAAAAAATCATCATCGAGTCCCAGAAGCATCTCGATAGAAACTTGGTAAAGGATTGGGTGGGGTCTAGGGAGCATGTCAACATACCATGTCCACTTTGAGCCCAAGAAAGTCTAATCCAAGGGGTATTAAGGCCCAAGGAATCCTATGAAATCAATACCTAAGGAAGAAATAGGTCCAAGGTGTCCACTACCATAATCAAGATCAATGGGAGAAGCATCTATGACATCTAATGGAATCAGGATCCAAGGTATACCAACGAACGAATCCACTACCATTACAACTCATCATTCCATAAATTCTTCATTTCACAATTATAAACATGCAATGAGTTCATCAACCTATTCAACCATTTCCATATAAACCATTAAATCAATTCACTTCATGTCATCACATTTAAAAGTTGGAAAACCTTATCCTAATCACTCAATTCAATTTATTTCAATCAATTAAGGGCTTCCTTTAACTAAGTAAGATCACACACACCCCACAGGTGGTATAAAAAAATGCGGATAACAAAGGCACACCCCATGTGTGTCCTAGGTTAGGGAAAAAACCTCCAATAAACTCAAAGGTGATAATGGAAATCCCTAATAGGTCCTAATTCATTCAATTCAATTATTCAATCAATTAAAGGGGTGAATCTGGAAATTAAATCATGCGAAACAATGATAACTAAGCTTATAAAACACCCAAACCCAAGGAAAATGTATATACCACCTACTGAAGGTCCGTAGTAGAGTGATCGTCTAGTATCGATCTATGATTCAGCTTAGGTTGAGAGAGAAATTAAGAATATACAAAGAACTTGGAAATATGAAATATTAGTTCATACACAAATAGTGCATCTGATACTAAAGAAAATTAAGAATGGATTAAGAGGAATGGATTAATCACAGGTGTGAATCCAACAAGACTGACAATATCCAATTCCAATTTCAGATCAATAAAAAGAATAAAAAGATATCCTTTGAGCTTGAAAGGATCTCCCATTCATGAGGTTCTATCCAATAGAGGAATAAATAGAAATAGGTTTATGTTTTAAAACATTTTAAGGTAAAAATGGTAATTTTACCAAAATTTACTGGGTTGTATGGTTTGGATGAATGATTTTCCAAATCATGCACTAACCATGCACCCTTCACTATCTCAAGGGGAACCTATCATGGTTAGTGTACAAAGTTTGGGAAACTGTGCCTTGACCATTATCAAGAAATGAAAAGCCCCTCACACAGGCATGCACCCTCTTTCGAATGGTTTCCTTAAACCATGCATCTCCTAATAAAGACCTGGACTACCTTGCATGATTATAAGTAACTGTGTGTCTTGTATCATATGGTTTCTTATAACCATGTGCCCTACCTTGTTTTCCCAAAAAGTTGGGTAACTAGCTCTGAACAAGCCCCATACACGCCTGAAATACCCATGAACTCAATGGGTACTCACATCAGGCCATAAAAAAAATTTATACTGAAAAAAAGATCTTTACCTCATAGGAAAACCTGAGATCTTACAACATTCTCCCCTTAAAGAAATTATTCCCTAAATTATATTCTCAAGGATGGTCAAGAATTAGTAGAGAATAACCCCAGTTAATCAGCACATACGTCAGCCTCCCACTCCCAAGTCTCATCCTATAAATAGCCATGCTTCTATATAACCCATACTAGAGGAACTGACTGGTCTCAGTGAACCTTTATTATCCTATAAAATATATGAATAAGATGATCCTCAAATGGAATGTCTATCTGTAACTCAACCTCCTCAGGCTGGAAAGTATGAGACAAATCTAAATGATAATGGTGTAGCTGTGATACATGGTCAACATCATGCATGACTCAGTACCTTTGAGGTAACTTCAATCGATAGCTTACCATCCTGAATCTACCCAAAATCTCGAATGACTCGATATATCACAGTAAAATCTTACCCCATATCCTAATTCTTATGTGTCCTAGCCTCGATGATACATGTAAAAATACAAGATCCCTAACCTCAAACTATAGAGGCCGTCAATTGTGATAAAAATAAGATTTATATCAAGACTGTGTAGTATCCATCCCTTTTTAAATCAAATGGACATGATCTAAAGTCTCCTGTATGAGAAGAGGTCCCAACAAAGCTGCCTCACCTGCTTCTAACTAGCACAAGGGTTATCGACATGGCCTACCATAAAAATCCTCACAAGGTGTCATCTGTATAGTCTTCTAATAACTATTATTGTAGGAAAAATCAATAAGGGGAATATGCCTCTCCCAAGAGCCCTCAAAATCAAGGACGCATGACCACAAAATTTCCTCAAGAACCTGAATCGTACACTCTGACTGACCATCAATCTGAGAGTGGTATGCTGTTATTGGAAGCACCTGTGTATCCAAAACCCTCTACAAACTCTACTAGAAATGATATGTAAATCAAGAATTCCTATCTGATATGATGGTCTGAGGAACCCCATGAAGTTATACTATCTTACGGATATACAACCTCACAATCTCATACACTAAGAAGGTATCCCTGATCTACAGGAAATGAGAAACCCTTATGAGCCTTTCCACAAAAAACCAAACAACGTCACTGCCTTAAAGAAACCTCAGCAAATCGGTCAAGAAATCCATCAAAAAATCTTAACACTTACACTCAAGAATGGGTATCTATTGTAAAACTCCATTCAGTCACTGATGTTCTACCTTCACCTACTGACAGGTGGAAAACCTTGTAACAAAACCATCTACCTCACATTTCATTCATGGACACCAATACCAGCGACATAAATCATGATACATCTTGGTAATGCTGGGATTCACTACCCAATATGAGGCATGAAACTCTCGCATCAGCTCCTCACATATATCCATTAGAACCCAAACATGACCATGTATATTAAGAATCTCACCCTCACCCAAAGTCCAACTAGGATGTAGGTCCTCACCCGCCACACTCTTTCGTAGGACTAGGTCCTCAGATTTTGATAACTATATCATTCTTACTCTATCAACAAGAGTAAAGGTCATAGATAAAGAAGAAATTAAATTATTTCCACAGTTGTCTTTCACCTACAAGTGAATCTCTGAAAACAAGGACACAATCTTCCACTCACTATTAGCCTTCTGAACTTTCTATATTTGAGTCCTCCTACTTAGTGCATCGACCACTGCATTTCCCTTTCTAGGCTTATAGGAAAGATCAAATTCAAAAGACTATGGGTGCTCAACCCACCTTTTCTGCTTCAAATTTAGATCTTGTTGTGTAAATATAGAATTGAGGATTTTTTGGTATGTGTACAAAAAAATTCTCTCTAAGTAAGTAATGTCGACAATAGTGAAAAACATAAACAATTGCATCCAAATCAAGATCATGAATCAGGTAATTCCTCTCATGTGGCCTCAGTTGATGAGACCCATATGCCAAACATACATCTCCCTATATCAGAATTGCTCCTAGACCGATACCTGATGTATCACAATATATAATGTAGCTCCCACTTGGATCTAGAAGAATCAAGACCGACACTAAAACCAGTCTCCCTTTCATCTCCTCAAAGGCTTTCTCATAGGTATCTGACCATAAAAACTTCACACCCTTATTAGTCAAGAATGTCAACGATGCTGTTAAGCATGATAAGTCCTAAATAAAACATGTGTAATATCCAGCTAGCCCCAATAAACTCCATATGTAAAAATTGTTCTTGGGATACTCCTAGGAAACTATAACTCTCACCTTTTATAGGTCAATTAATACTCCTATATCTGAGATAATATGACTCGGGAAGTGAATCTTATCCATCCATAAGTGGAACTTTATGAGATTAACATATAAATAATACTCTCTTTGTGTATCCAAAACAATCCGAAGATGTTTGACATGGTTGTATTGATTGTGAGAATACACCAATATATCTTCCATGAAAACCACCTCAAATGAGTCCAGACAAGGATGGAAAACTTGGTTCATCAGCACCATGAAAACTTCTGGTGCGTTCTTGATAACGAAAAACATCACTAAATACTCATATAGACTATACCTAATATAAAAAGTTGTATGAGGTATGTCTAAAGGTCAAACATGCACCTGATGATATACAGATCTCAAATCAATTTTCAAGAACACCTAAGATCCTTGAAGTTGATAAAAAATTTCATCTATCTGTGGTAAGTGATACTGGTTCTTAACTGTCAACTGGTTTAATTTTTAGTAATCCAAAAATATCCTAAGGGTACCATCTTCCTTTTTGGAAAAAAGGACTGGTGAACCCCATGGATAAGTATTGGGTCATATAAACCTCTTTGCCTCAAAGTTTTCTAGCTACCTCTTGATCTCTTACAACTATTCAATAGCCATCCTATATAGATAAATGGATACCAGTGTAGCTTTTGAAACTAGCTCTATAGACAACGACACCTCTCTCTCAAAAGGTAAACCAGAAAATTATTCCCAGAAAATGTCCCTGTAATAATCAATCACTGGAGGGAATTCTTCCTAATATAATCCATGATCATCCAGATATAAACTAGTTGTTTGGGTTATTATCCTACCCAGAACATGATTCTATGGTTCATCTCAGATCACCTGGACATCCCATTCAACCTTTTGAATAAAAACTCCACCCTATAGTGATGTGAAAGTCACCCTCTGGTGATAAAAATCAACATGGGATTGATAAAAAACTAGACAATCCAACCTGAGCATGATATCAAACCCAGTCATTTTGAGGAAAAAAATATCCCATATTAAGAGACACCCACCAATCTCAATGGGATCTCCCTACATTGGCATACACTCTCTGATCTGATCCCCAACGGATTATTGAGTGTCATGACGCCATTGGAAAACTACACAATAAGACCAAGTATTTCCACAAAAGGTAAAAATATGAAACTATGTGAAGAACCTATATCAAAAAGAAAATATACTAGCATAGAGGGTATTAAGATTATACCTCTCACCATAGAAGGCCCAATGCTCGTCTCCTTGGGTGTAGACTATACATAATATATCTGGCCTGAAACACAACCCTGTGAAATAACCTCACTACCTAGAGTAGGCCCACTATGTTGTCTAGGTACAACTGGTGCCTTTTTGCCTCAGCCACGACCACTACACCAACCTTAATGACCAATAATTCCCCAAATCCTAGCTAGACATAGAGTTGTAAAACCTACTCCTGAACCTAGAGTTGGAGCTGACCCCCTACCACTGACCACTAGAGGGAAGGTCCTGTAGAATCGCTGCATGTGGCCCATCCTATATCAAGCTCAGCACTTGAATAGGCCTCACTCACACTGATTCCTCATGTTTCCCCATCTTCTACACTAGTAACATAAAATAGATCTACCACCACTAACATCCTAGATGGTACTCACCTTGCGAGAAGACTCAAAACAGTGCTTCCTATAACTAGAATTTGAACCACTGGTCTGAGAGACCACACTACTCCGCTCTGCACCCCCATCTTCCCTCAGGTTTCACTCTATAATCAGCACTTGATTCACTATCTCAGTAATAGTAATTAACCTGAACACATTGACCTGAGATCGAATTACATGTCTGAGACCTTCCTTGAAGCATCTCACCCTCGATAGCTCATAAACAAGATATATCAGTGAAAAATGATGAATCTATGTAAAGCGTGTGGAATATTCCATAACTGTTATCGTACCCTACTCCAGATGCATGAAATCACTAGCCTAATCTGGTCTCAAAGTCTTAGAAAAAAAGTAGTCATAAAAAATGGTTTGAAAATCTCTCCAAAACATATTTCACAATGCATATGCCTTGTTCAATCCACAACTCAGTAGCCTATGGATTGCCATCCCCCCAAAATGTGGGTGGATGGTATTGCTGGAACACCCTCGTCAGCTCTTCCATAGTCAAGGTAGGTTGTGGGGATCCCTGAAAAGTCTGTATATAGTGTATAAAACCATCACATAACTATGGATCGACACCTGTGTCTAGTAAAACCACTGGTACCATAGAAATAACTACAGGAGGATCTACTAGTATCCCATGGACCAACACATCCAGATCATGGTCATTTCCACCCTCTTGGCATACAACTGGAGTTCGTGGTGGTGACATGTCTCTATAATTCCAAACAAACTCCTCTGAAAAGATCGATAATGAAAAGATCATAGATAAAATCATAGGATATGTTGAAGACTTCCTATAAACAAGTTATACCCCTCCGAATGCTCCTAATTCTAGGATTGGTTAAAAAGGATCGGTCACAAACATCCCTAGAGACACTGCCTACTGTCCACTCTAAATCCGGGTCTAGGTCAAGTTCTCTATTCCCACAACTTAAATTTCCATTTTAATTCATATTCATTTCACATTTATCATTAAGTGTTTAAACTAAATGGGACACCAATTTTGATACACAAGGTCCCATACACCTCATGAACCAAAATATGTCATATACTTAATCCATACCATAACATGTTCCAGTCCATACAACTAATGGTCCATGACTCAATGCACCATAGTTGATCGTTTAGGGTGTCTTCTATAGGCTAATTAGGAAAACATTATTTAGGTTACGGTAGACACTCTAAGTACCAACCATGTTCTCAAATTCACTAAAAAAATCATCTATCAAACCATATATATATATCACACAAGACACATATCTGTAAGTCATAAAGTCAAATAATGCATCTTATATGGAATGACATTATGCATGACATGTGAATTCTGTAAGGTGCCTAAAATTATGCATGAGATGGAATATCCTTATCTCATAGGGTTAAAATAAAATATAAACCTCAATAATATCAATGATAACATCACAATTCAAGTGTATCACCCAATGGTGGAATCAAATCTACTATAATAGTCGAAATCTAAAAACAACAATTTCTATTTGTGGCAAATTTTTCTTTTATCTGTACATGGGTTAGCTACTCTTAGGTATAAGTCATTACCAAATTCCAAAACTTTCCTAATCCCTGTATATCATCACCAAATATTAAGTCATAGAAGAAAACTACCTTTGATACCACCTTGTAACATATCAAACTAGAAGCCACAATCTAGTGCCCCAAGCTGATGGGTCACATGGCCTCAAGGGAATCTCCCCAAATACCAGAGTCTACCAACTAGCAGTGAGGAACTAGGGTGATTCTATGAGGATACTATTCCCTCATGTTAGAGTTCATCACATTGGTAGTAAATATAATATTAAACAGAGGAAGAAATAAATCATATAGATACAAGATGATCATCCAAGAAAGGAATAAATGAAAAAATTTCAAAATTAATCTCATAGAAAAATGATGACCATGACATTTATCTACAAAGAATCCAAAATAGGTATACAGGTAACTATACAATACATGTATTGAAATACCAAAAAGGCCAAAAAGAACTAACCCAACCAGCATCATGATCCTACCTTGGTCTTATTCTCCCTTGCTCCTAAGCATAAAACAAATCAAGAATCGTACTATGGGTACTTTCCATGGTCCCTACCTGCATCCATGAAGTCTATCCGAGTACCCAACAACGGCCCAAATAGGGTGTGTGATAACACTCAGTAGGCCACCAAAAATAGTGTCTATAAAAAATACAATATGTATAATACACACTAAAACAATGTGCAATGTATATCATAGGTATATCATTAACAAAAGTAAAGTGATCAAGTCAAGTGAAACTGTCTAGAAAAACAAGGTTCCCTATAACAAAGGTTATGCACCCATATCAGGGGAAGTGGTAAAAACGAAATAAATAAGAGATAATGTCTAGTATAACCACTTTAATCCGATACTCGTACTAGGGATATCTATAAACACGTCAAAAATATCCACCATGACCAGGTCATATAAACAAGGTGTATAACAAATACCACAAACACACCATATAATCAAATCACCCACACCGTCTTTGTTGTGTAATCACAAGTGTAAGACTACAAAGGGATAGATCCAAGGTATAAAAGACTAAGACACCCTCATCGAGTACTAGGAGCATCTCGATGGAAACTCAGTAAAGACTGGGGTGGGTTCCAAGGAGAATGTCAACATACTGTGTCCACTGTGATCCCAATCAAGCCATATACCAGGGGTAGTAAGGCCCAATACATCTTATAAAATAAAGACCCAAGAAGGAAACAGGTCCAAGACATCCACCACCATAATCAAGATCCATGGGAGAAACTTCCATGGCATCTAATGGAATCAAGATCCAAGGTATACCGACCAAGGAATACACTACCATTATAATTCATCATTCTTAACATTATTCATTTCATAATTATAAACATGTAATGAGTTCATAAACCCATTCAGCTATTTCCATATAAAACATTAAATCAATTCACTTCATGTAATCATATGGAAAATGATTCAAACCTTCTCCTAATAATTCAATTCAATTTATTTCAATCAATTAAGGGCTTCATCTAACTAGGAAAGCCCACACGAACCCCAAATGTGGTATAACAAAAGGAAGATAATAAAGACACACACCATGGGTGACCTAGGTTGGGGAAAAAACCTACAACAAACTCAAAGGTGCTAATGAGAATCCCTAACATGTCTCAATTCATTCAATTAAATTATTCAATCAATTAAAGGGGCGCCACCAAAAAGTCCAGTACGTGGCGCAATGGTAACTAAGATTATAAAACACCAAACCCCAAGGGAAAGGTATAGAGCACCAACCGTAGGTCTGTAATAGAGTGATCATCTAGTGTCAATATCTAATTTGGTCCAGATTAAGATAAAAACAAAGAATGAATGAAGAACATGGAAATAAGGGATATCATCTCGCACCTAAATATCACAACCAACACCTAAGAAAATGAAGAACAACTCAAGAGTAATGGAGCACTCATCGGTGTAAATCCAATAAGACTGACGATGTCTAATTTTGAGTCTAGACTGA
Organism: Viscum album; assembly: GCA_963277665.1. Classification (NCBI taxonomy): domain Eukaryota; kingdom Viridiplantae; phylum Streptophyta; class Magnoliopsida; order Santalales; family Viscaceae; genus Viscum; species Viscum album. The sequence continues at coordinate 75,387,659 of OY728140.1, forward strand.
GAAACAGGAGAAAAAGATATCCTTTGAGCTTCAAAGGGGATCCCACACATGAGGTTCTATCGAACAAATGAAAAAATAGAAATAGGTTTAGGTTTTAAAACATTTAAAGGGAAAATTTTAATTTTTTCAAAATTTACTAGGCCGCACAGTTGGCCAAACCATACGCCAACTGTGCACCCTTTACTGTCTCAAGGGGCACCTTGCACAGTTAGTGCACAAAATTTGACAAATTGTGTGAAAACCTAATCTCACCCACTATTAAAAACTACAGATCCCCTCACACGGGTGTGTATCCTCTTCTGTATGATTTCTTTAAACTATGCGTCTCCTGAAAGAGGCCTAGACCACCTTGCATGGTTAGAAGTAACCATGTGGCCTATCCCACATGGATTTACATTACAAAAAAAATGCTAATTAGAAATGTTTTAAAACATTACTAATTCATTTACCGATGTTTTTTAGAAACAAAAATAAATAAACATTGATAAATTTTTTTTTTGTCAATGTTGGTATTTAGAGACACCTCGTTTACCGATGTTTTTAAAATTTGGTATTTTTTTTTTATTTTTTTTGAAATTTTTACATTTTTTACAGGGAAAAAATACAATATCATTTACCGACATCTGTAAAAAACCTTTTTTAATATATATATATATATATATATGTTATTTACAATCAAAAAATATATCACCCACCCCACACCTACATAACCTCTCCCGTAACCCCTCCACAACCACCGATACACCACCTCTCCCATACACCCCTTCATAGCCTCACTCCTGTAAACCTAATTCTCTCACCCCTGCTCACTCAGAGGAAATGGAATGCCTTTGTACGCCGAACCTCAGGATCTCCCTTGCCCAACCACATGAAATAGAACACCAAATTCAATCCGAAAATCATTCTCACCCAAATTTGACCCATGGACCTCAGGTATCAAACATAAAATCATTACAAACTCACCTATTTAATTATTTAACTAAATATTGTATTATATATATATTTTATATTCTATATTTTATATTTTATATTTTATATTTCATATATTTATATTTTATAAATTTATATTTTATTTTTTATATATTTTATATTTTATATTTTATGTTTATATATGTGTGTTATATTTATTATATATATATATATGTTTATATTTTATGTTTATATATATATGATTATATTATATATATATGGGTGTGTGTGTGTGTTTATATTATATATATATATATGTTTATATTATATATATCTGTGTCTGTGTTTATATTATACATATATATATATATATATATTATATTATATTATATGTTTATATTAATATATATATATGTATATATATATGTTTATACGCACGTGTGTGTGTGTATAAATATGCATGTGTATGTGTGTGTGTGTGTGTATATATATATAATTAGCCACATTTTAAAACAATAGTAAAAGTTTCACTAAAATAGACATGTTTTCTTAAAAACGCAACTAAATTTAAAAAATATATATGTTTATATATATATATTTATATATGTGTGCATGCGTGTGTTTATATGTGTATATATATATATATATTTAAATATATGTTTATATATATATGTGTCTGAATTTATATATATCAATATATATATATATATCTAAATGCATGTCTGTGTTTATATATGTATATATATGTGTGTCAGTATTTAAAAAACTAATATATTATATACATATAATTTTATATATTAATATATATATGTTTATATTTTATGTTATATATATATATAAGTTTATATTATATATATATACATGTTTATATTTTACATTATATGTTTATATTTATATTTTAGATATATATGTTTATATATCTATATGTTTATATTTTATATTTTATATATATGTTTTTATATTTTATGTTTATATAGATATGTTTATATTTTATCTTATATATATATATATATATATTTTTATATTTTATGTTTATATATATATATGTTTATATTATATATATATATATCGTATGTTTATATTAATAATATATGATTATATATATATATATGTGTGTGTTTATATTATATATATATGTTTATATATATATATGTTTATATTTATGTGTGTGTGTGTAAATATATATGTGTATGTATATATATATATATATATATATAATTAGCCCCATTTTAAAACACTGGTAAAAATGTCACTAAAATGTCCACTTTTTCTTAAAAACATGACTAAATTTAAAATATATACGTGTTTATATACATATATATATGTGTGTGTTTATATATATATATATTTATATATATGTGTATGTTTATATATATATATATCAAAATATATATTTACATCGATGTAGGGAAATCATCTATATTAATATATATATATTTAGCGACGTTTTATAAAAAACGTCGTTAATTTAGTGACATTTCCTAAAATAATCCCTAATTTAGCGACATTTTTTCAAGAAACATCAATAAATTAACAATGTTTTTCAGGAAATGTCACTAAATTTATAAATTAGTGATGTTTTTTAAAAACGGCTCTAAAAAACGTCACTAAATTACAGTTTTTATGGTGTTATAACTGTGCGACCTATTATGTTTTCCCAAAAAGTTGGGTTTTGGGCTCCAAATAAGCCCCATACACCCTCAAAACATTCATGACCTCAATGGGTACTCACATAAGGTCATAAAAAACATTTAAACCAAAAAACAAAAGATCCTTACCTCGCAGGAAAACCCAAGATCTTATAAGGATGTTATCGGTGAATTGCAATCCGAAACTTGTAATAGAATGTCGGTCTTAGATGAGGATGAACATAAAACTTTTCTCTCTCACCTTGGACCTCATTCCCTCAATGAATCTATTAATGATGAAAATTTGATACTTTCTATGAAAGATCATTTGAACCAATTTCAAAAGAACAATGTTTAGACTCTCATGGAACATACCGATAATCAACCTATTATTGGAACTAAGTGGGTTTTTCGAAACAAACTTGAAAATCAAGGAATTATAATTCATAACAATGCCCGATTTTTTTATAAAGTATATAATCAAGAATAATTTATTGATTATGGTGAAACCTTTTCACCTATAACATAACTATAAACCATTAGAATATTCTTGGAATTTACCACTCATTTTAATTTTAAACATTTTCACATAGATGTAAAAAGAGATTTTCTAAATGATTTTATTTCTGAAAACATTTGTGTGAACCAAAAACCTGGTTTTGAAAATCCTAAATTTCCAAATTTTGTCTTCAAGTTAACCAAATGTCTATACGGTTTATAACAAGACCATCGGGCTTGGTTTGAGAGGTCAACTAAATTTCTTTTATTAAATTATTTCAAAATAGGAAAAGACGATTCCAATATTTTTCTCAAAACCTTTTCAAATGATATAATAATTTTTCAAATTTATATTGACTATATTATTTTTGTCTCAACCAAACAAACTCTTTACAATGAATTTTCCAATTTAATGAATAAAGTGTTTTAAATGAGTTTTATGTGAGAGCTCAAATTCTTTCTTGGTTTTCAAATTTCCCAAAATTTAGATGGAACTTTTTAAAACTAATGTAAATACACTAATGAAATTCTAAATAAGTTTTTCATGGATCATGCTAAGTAAATTATAAAAACCATGAGTAGAACTTGTAAGCCAACATTGGATGAATCTGATCAATCGGTTCACAACAAGATTTATCGAAGTATGATTGGAATTGTACTTTACCTTACTACGACCTGGCCAAACATCATGTTTAGTGTATTCCTTAGTGATAATTTTCAATCAAATTCAAATTAATATCATTTAAAATCCCTCAAAATATTTTTTAATTATTTTAAAGGAACTAAAAATGGTGTATTATTTTTTCCCAAAGAAACTTCTTTTCAACTTACTTGTTTTTCCGATGCCAATTTTGGAAGATACCAACTATATAAGAAATATACTAGTAGAACTTTTCATATACTAGGAAAATCCCTCATCTCATGGAGTAGTAATAAACAAAAATTTGTTTCTCTTTATACAAACGAAGCATAATACATAATCACTAGGAGTTATGCCTGAGTCATATAGATGAAACATATTCTTCTTGACTTTGGGATAATATATTCTCTTGTCCTTATCAAGTGTGACAACAATAGTGTGATTATTATCTCTAAAAATACTATCCAACACTCTCTTACTAAGTACATTGTCTTTAGACACAATTTTCTATGAGATCACTTTCAAAAATTTGATATCGTTCTTGACTTTGTTTTTAATAACCTTCAAATTTCCAATATTTTCACTAAATTCCTTCCTTTTGATTGATTTTAATTTATTAAAGGAAAGTTGGGTATTATTAACTTATGATTCTTATATCTTAATAATTTGAAAGATTGATAATTTTTTAATTTGTTTTATAAAAATCATTTTCCAAAATGGATTTCAAATAAAATGTTTTAAAAAACTTTTCATAATTTTGGAGAAGTAAAGTGAGTATGATACTCTAAGAAAAAAGTCCTTTTTGGATACAAAAAAGTTAATGTAGTTCTGGTATAGATGCTCCTAGGGATTTATACCTAAAATATTTTATTAAGTTTTTAAACCTCGATCCATCCTAGGCATAATAAGTGGGTCTTTACTACACACCTGGTTTGACACTCCCAGTGAATTTGATATGGTTTATTAATGCAATGTTTTATAAACCTTAATGATGGAATGAATTTTCCAAAATATTTTCTAAGTCTTTTATTTATTTATTTTAGTCTTTCTTAATGGACATGATCCCTTTATCTCATCTTTTTCATTATTTGGGGGGGGGGTCTAATCATGTTAATACTAAAATGATCATATAAGAGGTACCCTTTTCAAATTTTGTGTTTGAGAAGATTGTTTTACTTTTAAGACTTTCAAAAATTACTTATTTTTTTCTTTTCTCTTAATTTTTCTTGAAAATATATATTTGTAAAATTTTATTTTATTTTTTTAAGACTTTCAAAAATCTTCAAAATTTTATTTTCATCACTCTCGAAATATCATTAATGATGATAAATGTAGTTTAAGATTATATCACTCTTTATTCTCTAACACTTCCCATGTCTTATTTTTAATAATCTCAAAGGGGGAGAAATATTTGGTTTATGGGGGAGAAATATCTAGTTTTATGGGTGGGAAATATCTGATTTTTTGTGGGATAAGATTGTGTAGGGAGAAATGTTATGTTCATAGAGAGATGTTAGTTGTTGTGGGTATTTTTTTATTATTTCTCTTTAAATAAAATTTTTATATCTCAGTAAAGTGATAAGTAATTATCTTTCTTTTATATTCTTGTTTTAATTAAATTATTTTATTCAATTGTTTATAATCATTAAAAAGGGGGATATTTTTAGTCTTTTAACAATTATTTGAATTAGATAATCATAAACACTCTTAAAAGTTTTCAAAATTTTCATTTAAGAATTTGGAAGCCAAGCTTAATGAAATATTGTTAGACACTTTAAAGAACCTTTAATGATCCTTGAATAAGTCTTAATGTAATTTTTGAAGATTTGTAAAAAGGATATAATAATCATAGAAGGATTTTGAAAAAATTGGAGGATCCACTTTATGAATCCCAAGGCTGTAGGTAGCACCAACCAATCGGTGCATTGCCACCGGCCAGCCGATGGAATTCCCAATAGCACCCCAAAGTATCATGGGTCCACTGACTACTCAGTGGAGGAGCATTGACTAGCTGGTTCTAATGGAAAAAACCAATTCACCCAAAATTTGTCCACTGTCCAACTAGTAGTAGCAGATAGAAGCAATGCAGTAGTAGGTAGTCCACCAGCTACTTGGTGGAGGCTACTGGGTATTCGGTGGAGTCACAGAAGTAGCTATGAGTCCAGTATTTATTATGGTTAAAATACATTGAATCTGATATTAAATAGCTCAAAAAGCACCTAATTAATTCTATAACATTACTGAAGGTTGTAAATCTTATAAATAATGACCATGGTGGCATTGACAACTTACCTTCTCTTCTAATCTCCTATGCCAATATGTTATGATATCCAAATATCTCTCTAAGTACTCAATTTTATAAATCTTATTTTCTATATTCTTGAGTGTGTACAAATTGTAACATCTTCTCAATCTCTTCTATTATTCTCATTCTCTCTTACTGTTCTTTATATTCTTTGATAGAATCAAGAATAAGCTAAAAAGTGATTGCTTCTTAGAAATACTATCTTCATCCTGTTTATTATATTATTGATACTCACTACCATTAAAATTATGAACTTTGGTTTTCTTTCCATTTCAATTTAAAAGTAAAGGGACTATTCTTTTTAGGTTTCCAGCTTTCCCATTAAAGATCTAGTTTCTATTGTATTTCTGGTTTCCTATTATAACCTAAAAATCAAGGGAAAGTTTTGGTATTTTGGAAACCATTAAAGCCAAGGGAATAATACATTAAATACCAAAGATATTGGGGTGGTAGACATAGGAGATCTTTTAGTTCTATTACCAAACTTCCTTACCAAATATCATGCCTTATTTACTTTATACAATTTCTTTTATTTATCAATTTAAATCATTTATTTATTCAATTGTTTAATCCAAAAAACATGTTTAACTAATTTATTCTCAAATTTATATTTTTTTTATTCTTCCACATATATTATTCTATTTAATTATTATTTCAATTTTAAACTTTGATTATTTTATTTTAAATCTTCAAATAGATTTATTTTCTTCAATCTTTAATAAATAATTTTTTTAATCTTTTCATTTTTCCTTTTATTTTTTAAAGTTCAATTCACCCCTCTTGATATTTTACTCAAATTCAACCTATAAGAGAAAGGTGATTATAAGTAGAGATTTAATGAATCAAACTTTTTTGACTCATTCCTTTGTAAGATTGAGATGTTAAAGGTGTTGGAAGAAGTTTGGAGGAATAATGATTCTTACTGGAGTAAAAAATTCATCTGGGAATAAATGGTCATAATATGATTCCTTGGGTTATAGTGTGATAGGGTTGACTATCCTAGAGATCAAATTTTATTTATGGAGTTTTTTGGTACAAATTACGAGTCACGATCATGATTTTTGGGCCACCTGAGTTATTACTGGTGCTAAAAGTTTGGTCACAATGCGACAAGGTGTGTCGTAACACGAGGTATTCTAAGGGAGAATTTGGAAAAGGGAGGGATACTTACGAAGAGGGAAATGATCCTTACGGATTTTTCATGAATATTTTGAAGATTTATTTTATAATATATTGTTTAGGTTATATAAGTTTGGTTCGTGTCATGATAGAGTTTTGGGTAGTACAATTTTCTAAAAACAATCATTATGGTGCAATCATGATTGCCATAGTGTAAGGATTAGAGGTTGATTTTCAGTGGTTCTTCCCAAGATATTGTCATGGTGTGGTTATAAGGGATGTGAAATGACCATTTATTATTCATATTAAATTATAAATCTATCGAAGTATTGAATTATAGAAACATGGGGTGATTCATGATGTGATTTTTAGAGGGTCGATAGACTCAACCCGTCGTGGTAAGATGATGATCTGTTACAATGAGACTCCCTATTTTCTATCCTAGGTATATATTGGGCATATAATTAAATTAATACCCATTCCCCTCAAATCACCAATTATCATAGGTTTTCATTGGAGACTCTTGATCCCTCTTAACAACTTTAAATCTTTGGATTATTCCATCCAGAGTGAGTTCTTCCTCTTTTATTTTTGTTTTCTTTTCTTTCCTCCATCCATAGAAGACAGTTCCAGTAGTTGGGTAATGGTTTTGGTGACCTTGGGTCACTATTTTGATGGGAATTGATATTTTATAGGTTATTGAGGTTCCCTATCATGATTTAGTCCTCAAAATCATATCTTCTTTGTATTGTGCTTGCATAGTGATCATTGAAAGCATTGGTTGTGGTAGGGGATTTATAAACTCTCTTTTTTATGTGTAAATTACGAAAGTTACATTATTTTGTTTTCATTGGGTGGATAATATGAATTAACTTAATGAATATAATGAACTGAAGCAAATAAAATGAAGGATAATGGGGTGAACTGTATGTAATTATATGCTTCCTATAACATTGTTCTTGCAACTGATGGTTATTGTTCTTGTTATTGGAAATTGTTGTTGTTTCTATAATTTATGATATCTAAATATGATTAAATGGAGGAAAAACCCATAATTAAAGGCTTAAAACTTAAATATGGCAATGAACCTTTTTTGTGAAAGAAGGACTTGATATGTTCAACTATTGTGAAAACCTTCTTTGAAATGGAAATCATTGTGGTGCTGGATACTGAAATTTGTTGATGTGTGTTGCTGAAATGTTTATTGTATTGGATATGTTTGTGTAGTTATTTCTGACTATTATATTTCATAATAATTAGTTTCTTTTGGTTTATTTTTTTGGATTTAGTAGTGGGTTTGTGGTTTCCTTTCTATGATTGGAAACAAGGGATGCAATTATGGATGTGGAAATGGTATAGGGGAGAGTTATGTGGAAAGGGATGGAATTGTGAAATATGTGGTGGTAATTGGTTTGTGATGAGTGTGGAGATATTTTCGGGTTGTTCAGTAACAACATAATGAGAAAGGTGATGTCAAACTTGGTAATGGGTGTGGTGTTAGAATTAAATTAAGTATGGGGTGTAAATGAAATTATGATGCATTAAATGATTAGATTACGAGATATAATAAATGTGTGTACTATATAAGTTCACTAAACATGAATAAATGAATAATATAATAAATTTAATATGGATAGTAAATGTAATATGGATAGTAAATGGTAAATCTAGAATGAACTAATGATGTAATTAAATGGGAAATTGTAAGAGAAGTTGTGTTTTTTTTGTGTGAAAAGTGTGGGATGGTTTGTATTTTAGAAATGGAAGCAATCATAATGTGTGGAAAAGTTGATGTGGTGGATGTTGTGGGCTCTGGTAGAGCTATTTCGTGTAAACCCATAGGTTTGGCTGGTGTGTGACTATTTATATATGATTTTATTTTCTGTGATTTCTATATGCACCCCACTTGTAATGAATTGACCTAAGTCGACCCTAACCATCACTAGACCTAGTCCGAAACAAGGTCTGAGGTGTGTTCCCAATTTCCATGGGATGAAAACTAGTTATAGGGTATCAAAATATAATCTTTTGGGAATAATTTCACCCTTTAAATCTAAGTAACCAGAACATGGATTTCACCCAAAAATCTAGTATGACCCATCCATATATTTGATGCTCATGGAAAAAATAAATAGTTTCCAAATAATGAAAATAACTAGAAAAAAATATGTAATACAAACAATAACCAATATATGAGTCAATTTATAAATAGAAAATAAAGTGATGAAAACATCATAAGTAATAAAAAATGATCAAAATTATTCAAAACTGACATGGATGGTACACCCTTTATCCATGAGTGATAATTGAGGATCCCAAAATACTTCATAAGAACCAATATCTATATGAATATTGTCCACCACTAGATACCATACCTGAAAGGATGATTAACATAAAGAAATGACACCATAGGAAGTGGTTCCTTTACTATAACATGTATTGTAATGTCGTAGACCTTACAAACTATTATTTTGTGTGGTCCTAGGTGATAGAGGCATCATGAGTAGTTTTAAGGAATAAAAGGAGGAGTTGGAGTAGGTATTTTAGCTGGAGGAGTAGATTGTGGCATGGAGTTGTGGGCCATGACTTAATGGAGGTTCTTAAAGTGTGGTGCTACGCTGCAATGCGAAGTCTTATAGAACCCCTTGAGGAGTTTTGGTAGTTTTTTTGATCTCGATGTAGTAGCGGTGTGGACCTTAATATGAATTGTAGAAGTCTATTGGAGGTTGGTATGGTGGTGTAGAGAGATCAGCTATGGTAAAGATCCCTATATAGGCTAGTGGTTGAGTTGTGTGGTTCTATTGTTTTTGGTATAGTTTCAATATGACTTCTAGGATATGGATAGGAGTCTCAAAGGCGGTATATTTGTGGTTTTTTTTATTTCAAGGTAGTTGTGTCATAGATTTGGGATACGATGTGGCCTTGTTCTTGGTGATTGAATTCTGTGGTGTAGTGGTTTCACTTTCATCGTGTTCCTTCTCATATTTTATCGAATATGTGGAGTGAACCTCGTTGCGTTTCTCATACATGGTTTTGACTAGAACCATTATGACATGATCCTTTCTTTTACATCATAGTTTTGTACTATGTTATAACCTTTTCACTGTGGTGTAGGGTGTTGCATCATAGTCTTCTAATTTACAGTCTTCTTATAAATTCTTGAACCCATTCAATACCTATATTTCTCTAATGTTTTCTCACAATTATTGGGTGATTCCTTAGTGATTTAAGGAGGCCTTTCACCTTCTTCTTAATAGATTTTATCCTCAATATCTGAAGACTATACATCATCGATTCCAAGTGAGTTTCCTTATTTCTCCCCTTATTTCCCTTCCTTTTTATTTATTCCAAGGAGGCTATAGTTGAGGATATAGTTAGTTGGGGGGGTGTCAAGGAGAGATATTGATAGGTCTTGTTGCATTCTAGGTTGTTGATCCATATTTGGTGTGATCTTACCTGTGAGGATGTCCATTCTCCATTCCATCCTTTCATAGTGTTTTGGAAAGCTTGTTTGAGGTAGGGTATCCTCATTCTATCCCTATTTAAGTGAATATTTGGGGATTACATGTTTTTTTATTCCTTTGGGTGAATAGTAAGAGCCATCTTAAGAAGGAAATTAATTAGATAAATCTATGTTTGATGGGAATGAGGAGTAATTTCATGTGATTACTATTTTTATGATATTTCCAATATGATGATTCTTTCTTTCTACCATTGCTGAAAGTAATGGTTGTTAGGAACCGTGTTTGTGTTGTGGTTGTTGTGAATTATGAGAGCATTCTTTTGTTGTTTGATTGAGTTCACCATGAATGACAAAGGATAATCACTTATATGTGACTAATGAATTGGTTTCCCATGAAAAAAATGGAATTGTATGAAATTATCCATGCTAATGAATAAGTGATGTCATGTGAAATCCATTGAATCTGGAATCATGGTAAAATGTGGAAGTTGAAATGTGATGTTGTGTGTTTATGTTCTTATTTTGAATCTGTTGTGGTTATGCGAAACTGTTTCGAATGAATGATCACATTCTTATAATATTGATAAAATTCATATCATTAGATTAATTATTACTTGCATGTTAAGTTAAGAGTATCATGTCATGATTAGGTGTTTAAATACAGATGAGCATGTCACATTTTATCATTAAAATATAATAATACCATTTACTATAGCATGGTATCATGTCAAGAGTTGAAAACATTTTTACAACCTATTATAAAATTGATAGAATATAGATCTTGAGAAAGTAACATGTTTAGTATGTTGTAATTAAAATATGAAAAAAATGTCTTGTACAAATAGTTTTGTATTTTAATATGGGATAAAAATCATTTTACCCTTATTTTAGTATATAAGAATGTCTTCCTGAGAAATGAAATGATTAAAGAATGTTTAGTTCGAGAATATTAATCATGACACATAACGATACAACATGTGTAGTTTTGATTTTATAATATGGGAGAATGTTTTATTTTGAGAATTATGAAATCATAGTGCATATATAATGGAGTATTTGAAATTAGTACTAGGAACTAGAATATACAAATTTCCATATAAATCTATAAGTGTTTTTCCTCAATAATAAGATGATTCTTGATTGTTTTTTTAACCATGTTAGGCATGATAAATGAGATAATTCATGTGAAGTTTATATTTTGTTTAAAACACATTTCACTTGAGATCAATTATTTATATTTAGTATTCAAATCTTTATTTGTAATACCATATCATGTATAATTTTTTTTATTTAATTCAGCCACATGTTGGAGTTATTTAAAAACAAGGCATGATGTTTCCCTTGAAAATGACTTAGAAATGTTAATTTTTGTTTTTGGATTCATTTTTTATTGATTACAACATTAAAATGTTGATATAATTTAATAAAAAAATGTTTTTTAATTATAATATGATTATTTAAATTCCATTTAATAAGGATATGTTCTCTAATGAAGCTTAAGCCATATACCCCTTTTATCTCTTAACTTGGAAACTATGTGATCTTTGAGATGATGTTTCTTGATTTTGTGAACATTTACCACTACTGTAATTATGAATTGTGTTATGGTTGTTGTTATATAATCACCCACCTTCCATAAAAGGTTAACCGCTTAAAGTTGGTAATAAACAGGTTGTTTGGGAAATATATAAATTGATGAAGATAAACTTTCTTTTGACGCCTAAATTGTTGTAAAGAAGTAATTGGTTGTTATATCATTGATTGGGTTTGATGTGATTTATTTTATGTTGGTATTGTGTGTTATAGATTCAAGCATATGAATAAATCTAAACCCCATCCCAATTAATACATGTTATATTTATGACATGTTTTAAAATTGTGTGGGTGAGTCAGCATATCCCAAAGCAGACAATATCTTGATATGGAGGGTGGGTTCCCTTGATTGGTGTTCTTGGGGTAGTGTTGTGAGATAGTTTTGGTGGTTGTTGTTATAATTCAATATAGTGGTGTTAATGGTCATCTATATGGTAGGTGGATTGTGGAAGATATGGGATGGAATGATATTATGCTTAATAGAGGATGGTGACGTGGTTGTGTGGGTTGTTGTGCGGGAAAGTTGGACGGTGAGGATGACCTTGGCTTGGTGTGTTTTTTTGTGATATGTCAATGTTCCTTGTGTATTGGTTGAAGTTCATGTGTGGTTTATGCTAAACTTTTTGTTTCCTAGTTTAAATCCATGTTGTCAAAGCACAATCTAGGTTTGGGGCATGTAAATAAGGTTGATTTTTGGTTGGTGAAAGCCCCAGATAAATTTTGAGTTTCTTAGGCCATTAGATTATTTTGGAAGGTGTATCAAAGGTGGTGGGAGATGTTGTTAGTGATATAAGAGAGATGTATCGGGGTAAATTTATTGAATTATTCAATAAAATTTTCATTTCCCAAGTGTATATGTGTGATCATTTGAATAAGGGTTCTAGTGAAGGTCCCTTCCAAGTGGCTAAGAAGGTGGAGAGAGTGCTCTGGGTTGTGTATCATAGGATTCAAAAAGGAAGAGAGTGAGGTGGTTTATTAAGTATAGGGTGAAGTTTGGTGCTCTAGGGTTGATTTGTTCGAGGTTCCATATGTATGGAGAGATGATCTATTTTTGGTGTGATGACGTGGGATACCATTAGTATTATTTTCCTAGGATTCATTAGGTTACCTAGTCTTCAGTGGAGAGTTAGTAGAGTTGGAATTTCTTGGTTGAGTTCCACTTCTTTCACTAAAACCATGTAGTGGTTTTTGAAATTTATTTTAAAACTACGACGAACAACTTGGAAAACCTAAGTTTAAATGTTTTCAATTTTTTTTTTCAGAATGTACCTTTTCAAATCCAATGAAATGTTTTAATCAAGCTAAAAAAATTGTCTACCAAAGTGTGGGAATCATGAAACCTGGTTAATGTGGAATGATTAATTCAAAAAACTTGGTTGGGAGTGAAGAGGATGGTTCCATTTTGGCTTCATCGAGTGGAGACACTCTGTTTGAGAGGTTTTACTAGTTTTTGTGAGGATTTTTAGGAGAATTTTTGTAGAAGGGTTGAGGTTTACCTCTTACTGAGGTTGTTGGTAGTAGGTTGTTTTTTAGAGAATGTGTTTCATGAGCGAGTTATCCCTTTGCTTAATGTGTTGTGGAGGAATGGTGGATTAGAAGAGAGTACCTAGGAACATGAGACACATATGCATGTTCAGTACTCTCATTTGTTTTAAGTTTTGGTTTTTTTCCTTGGGTGATGTGACACTTGGAAGTTGCTAGTTTATGAGGTGTGTTTTCCCCCGTTTTGTTGGTGTGGTTGGTTAGTGAAAGTGTTTTAGTTATAATGGGATTGCTAAGAGGTTTCTCATGGGGTGGTTGTTTGGGCCTTTTTCCCCTTTTCATGGTTTGGTTTTGATTCTTGAGGATGAGAATTGTTTGAGAGTAGGATATATAAATTATAAGGACTTATTAAATGACCTAAACTACCAAAAATAGTTGGAAACATGATGTTGATTGTGAAAAGAGTGAAAGAATAAAGTTATAAATGCAATGTAAGTAAATTTAGCACTAGCTATGCATGGAGGTGCAATAGTAATTACAACTGCTTAATTAAAAGAGGATTAATTATTTCATAGAAAATAAAATACATGTGCATCTATGAAAATTGTTTAGATTAATCTCTCTTTACATGAGTTTAATCCTATGAACTAATTATTCCTATAGATAACCACTTACAATATTCATCCAACCATAAAAATATGAAGAGATGTAGTCAGATTCAATCTCACCAAAATATTCTAATGATATAAAATTCAATCATAAGAAAAACAAATAATTTTACAATCAAGATTAACCTCACTATAAGTATTTTATGTAAAGAAGAAATGGTGTAAAGAAGTTAAAAATGAACAATGCAATTTTTATTCCTCAAACAAAAAATTAGATATACATTTTTAGTTTAATAATTTATCATGATCAAGATAAAATAGAGATGTAGAAAAAGAATATATATATATATATATATATATATATATATATATATATATATTATTTTATGTCGAGTCAAAAAATATTTCTCCCTGCTTCAAATTCATCTTCCTATATTTGATGAAGTCCACTTTGTGCTTTCCAATAGTGTCACCTACTCTTGACTCTCATCTCTGAAAAAATGTGAACATAAAAATATAGACGCTCCACACACTTATTCCTTACCTACGGTTAAAATCCATTTATATTAGCAATACTAGTTTTAAATAGGGAAATAAATAAATAACTTGCATGTATTCAATGAAAACCTTCTCAAAATTTATCCAGAAAACATAATCAAAATTTCAATTTCAAAATAATTCATAATAGATATAATAGGAAGTGAGAGAAAGAAGAAATGAAATATTATCTATAAAGGATTTATTCCTCTAACTCAAGATGCTATTATTTATACTTGGTTATCCCTTTTAGATATTGTCCTCAAGCAATTACTGACCAATTTCAATAAAAAAAATAAATCTCAAGTGTGAAAAATTTTAATTCCACAAAAAATGTGTCTTCAAATGAATTTCTCCCATGGACTTTCTCAAGTTGAAAAGGTGATTTCCCCCTTAAAATAAAACAAACTCAGTGAAAAGTCGGTTTCCTATTTTACAAAAATGATTGAAACTAAATTTTTTAAGGGAATTTAACACACATCAATTTGTAACCAATTGGAAGTCCAAACTTATATTTTACTCCAGGTGAACCAACTCACATAATTATAATCTATAATAAATAGACACTCTATTTGTATGGGAGAGTTTAATAATTATAAGTAAGATAAATAACCCACCCAATAGCTTAAACATTAATCAATGAGAGAATAAAATAATAGAGGTTAAACCTGGATTAGGATTTTCATTACATTGCCAATTTGGATGCATATATTATGATTTTTAATTTAAAAAAAAAATTCAAATCCAATGATTATAGTATAACATTCTACCAAAGTTTTAATGACAAAAAAAAAAATTAAAAATGGAAAAAAAAATGATGTGATAAATTAAATCCATAGAGTAATAGAGATTAACCACCTCAAAATGGAAACACAATCTTCAAACTTAAGAACAATTTTGACACACTAAAAATGTAAATTAAATCTCGAAAAACTCACAATTTTGAAAACTTTTATAGGGTTTATGATGGATTTGTATTAAATAATAGTTAATCTTATTTAATAACCCTCTCTCTAACACTTAAAACCTAAATTTTCCCTCAAAATTGAGTTTAAGGTGAAAGAAAACAATTAGAAATTTAATTTCTAAAAGATTTATATTTCAGAAGTTCAATTGATGTTCAAGGGTTATAGTTAAATTCAACAATATGTTTTCCATAATTTTCAAAAAAAATTCAAAATAAATTTAATAAGTACATGATTTATCTTCATTTGGAACAACACACATAATTTTCAACAAATTACAATAATTTAGCATGTTTAAAAATTATTTCAGTAATAAAGTAAAGTTTTCAACATAATATATTTTTTTAAGAAATTAAAAGAAAAAATAAAGGTTCTAAGAAGGATTTCATTTACTTTAAAAAATTTTCCAACAAAACACAAAAGAAAAGAAAAGCACAAAATAATTAAATTCAAACCCAATTTTAATGGAATTTCAAAACATCCTAGAAGTTTCCCCCGAAATTAATTTCATGTAATATTAAGAAATGAATAAGAAAAATTTTTATAAGGGAAAGAAACAAAAATCCCCTTGTAAAATAAGTTTTACTCATTTTAATTCATCAAAGAGTGCTCCCCATCCAAGACTTGAGTGAAGTGTACTAGCAATAAGGTTACAACTCCTACAGGATGAAAATACCAATATTAATTTTAGACATGTAGATTTTAATAAATTAATTAATCGTAGAAATTTTTTAGGGAAGTGAATCAAGTATTCTCATGCTTTTATCTCCTATTAGAACTAAAGAACAATTGAATATTCAGCCACAGTAACTCCATGCCTCCCCATAATCCAAAAATATACTACAAGAACAATTTAAACACTTGGGACACTTAGGATAAGAGTAGAATTTTCATTGACTAATAAGATAATAAATAACTAGAAAAAAAGTAATTATTCTTATTGAAAAATCAAAAATAAAAACAGTAGGGACTATGGGTTGACTCCCATGAAGCACCAAGTTTTAAGTCCTTAGTTAGAATTAGTGGAAATTCAGATTTATAGATAAGATATTAAATAAAATCCATTTGAACACCCCTTAAAGTATTGTTTAACTCTCTAAAAATTGACTAAGAATGTTTTATAAATCTCAAAAACTAATTCCAAATCTACATTCACAATTACTCTTAGGATAGTAAAGGCTCCAACACATTTAGTTTTGAGTTTTCCTGAAAGAAGTTTCAATATGGAATTAAAAAGTAAGACCCTATAATCAACCTTAAAGTGCCTATTTTGAATTATAGAGTCATGAAAATATTTTTATCTCTCTTTATAAATTCTATCATCCTTATAAGACTCTCTTAAAAATTTTTACACCACACTTAACTCTTGAAATATCCTCTCTCCAACAGAATTGAAATCATAGTTGAAGGATTTCAATGACCAATATGATTTATTATGGAGATTTACAATAAAATGACAGGTCTTACCAAAGAAAAGTATATAAGTATACATCCCTATGGAAGTTTTATAAGTAGTCTTGTAAGACTATAATCCCTCATCCAACCTTAAGATCAATGTTTCCTTGAAATACTCACAGTTTTATCCAGAATCTATTTCAATTATCTATTTGAGATATTTGCATACCCACTATATTATGGGTGATAAGTGGTACTAGTTCTATGAATACAACCATATTTATCAATTAATGATTATAATTTAATGTTATTAAAATGAATACCATTATTTGTGATGAAATATATCATCACACCAAATCTGGAGAAAATATTCTTTTTGATGAGATTCACAACACTAATAGAAAGATTGTTTAGAAGAGATATAGCCTCAACCCACTTAGAGATATAGTCTACAACAATAATAATGTACTCATTTCCAAATTAATATGAAAATCGTCCCATGATATCTAACCCCAAAACATAAAAAATTTGAGCTTTTAAAATCCCTTTTTTTGGAAACTCTTGTTTACTACCCACATTCCCTAGCCTTTGAAATTTATCATAGCATATATATAACTAGAATTATTTAATTCTTGAATAGGGTAGGCTAGTAAAAACCTGATTAGATGACCTTTTGGGAAGTCCTCTCTCCCCCATGGTGTCCGCCCCATGGAGAAGAGTGACAAATATCTAGAATAAGAAGTATTTCCTCCTCAGAAACACACCTTATGAGTATCCTATCAGAACACCTATGAAAAAGTGGAGCATCATACCAAAAGTTGTATTTAAGCTCAAAAATGAATTTCCTCCTTTGATTTTGTGAAAGATATTTTGGTATGGCACCTACGGTTAAAAATTTGTAAAAATATGAAAAAAAGTAGATTTTTTCGTATAAACAACTAACATTTGTTCATTTGGGAAATAATTAATGACCTCCATTAGATCAATAGTTTTAATTATGGTTGTGGGTAACCTAGACAAGTGGTCAGCTACCACATCTTCAATACCTTTCTTATCTTTAATATCTAAATCAAACTCTTTAAATAGCCAATCCCACCTCATAATCCTTGGTTTTGATTCTTTATCATCCAAGAGATATTTTATAGTAGAATGATCAATGAATATTATAACTTTTAAACCTATGAGATATTGCATAAATTTGTTTAAGGAAAACATGACATTAAACAATTCTTTATCAGTATTTGAATAGTTCTTATGGGAGTCATCTAGTAATATTCTTTAATAGTAAATCACATGTAGCCGATTCTTCTTTCTTTATCCTAAAACTACCTCTACTACCTAGTAACTTTCATCACACATTACCTAAAATGTCAGTTTCCAGCCAGGGGAAGTAATTATTGGTGTAGATGTAATATTTTCCTTCAATAGATTAAATTATTCATGTCACTTTACATCAAACACAAAAGGATTATCCTTGACTAATATTTATAAAAGTGGCCTAATAATTATAGAAAAGTTTTTGATGAATCTCTAGTAAAAACTAGCATGTCCTAGGAAACTTATAATTTCTTTTACATTTATAGGAGGTGGAAGTTTTTGAATCAATTAAATATTAGAATTATATACTTATTATACCCTCTTATAAACCTTATATCCTAATACTATTCCTTCATTAACCATGAATTAGAATTTCTCCCAATTTAAGACTAAGTTTGTCTCCTCACACCTTTGTAAAGTAGTTTCCAAATTTTTGGTACATCTCTTAAAATCATATCCAACTATGTAAAATTCATCCATGAAAACTTCAATAATTATCTCAATAATATCAAAAAATATATCCATCATACACCTTTGAAAGATGGCTATAGCACCACATAAGCTAAAGGGAATCCACATGTAGGAAAATGTCCGAAATGGAAAAGTAAAAGTGGGTTTTTACTAGTATTATATGGCTATGTAAATATGGTTTTAACTAGAATAGCCATCTAGAAAATAGAAAAATTCATTTCTATCCAACCCTTCAAGAATTTGGTCAATAAATGGCATTAGAAAATGATCTTTTCTAATGGAGGAGTTAATATTTATATAATCAATATAGACCCTCTACTTGGTAGATTTCCTAACTTGAATTGGTTCATTTTTTTCATTAGTTACCACTATGAAACCCCCATTATTAGGGAAAAGTTATATCAGACTTACCCAAGGACTATCAGAAATAGGAAATATTTTTTCCAATATCAAGAAGATTAATTAATTCCTTTCCAACTACCTCCTTTATGTTTGGATTTAATCTTCTTTGAATTTCAACTATAGGCTTGTGATTAGGCTCCATTTTTTTCATGAAAAAAATAAAATTATTCCCTTAATATAAGCTATAGACTATCCAATAATAGACTCAAACTTTCTCAGAACAGACAACAAACTCTCTTCTTGACTCACTGCTACCTAAACTGAGATTTTGATAGGAAGGGTAGAACTTTCACCCAAAAAGAGTATTTGATATGGTAAGGAATATGTTTCATCTCTAAAGTGGATGATTCTTGATTATAAGGAAGGAACTTGGTCCCAAAAGGTACAAGGTCCTCAATATGCTTCCTAAAAATTGAATGAGATCTAAAGAAACAATTAGCATTACTGTTGTCTAGAATAAATAAATCCTTAGAAATAATTTATAGTTTTGGTTTTAAAATTTTTTCTATAGAAAATTGATTAATATTTTCAATAAATTCACCCTCATAAGAATATATTAGCTATACCTCTTTAATTAAATAAATTCCCATGAAAGTCTTATCTTGTGTGGCATTACTATTTATTTATTCAATCATGTTAAAAAAGTTTTCATCTTATTCATCAAATGATTCTTCAAATTAAAGCAGATTATCATGAGAAAAATTTTCATATTATGGTGAAGATTTTCATTTTTCAAAAACATCAAACTCTTCAATTTTCTCTCCCAGGTTAAAAATCAATTTTTCATTAGTAACATTTATTACAGATCCTCTAGTGGCAAGTAAGGGACTAAAAATAATGATATTTACTTCCTTGTCACACTCCATATCAAGTATAAAAAAATGTGCTGATAAAAATAGTTTCCTAGCCCCTAATGTCAAATAATCAACTTTTCTTATAGGGTGGGTGATGGAGCGGTCTTCCAATTGTAAGACAACATTGATGAGAAATAAATATCCTAATCTCAACGACATAAACAGTGAGTAAGGGATAATGTTAACACTAGCTCCAAGCTCACAAAGGCAGTTGACTTGTACATTATTTCTAAAGGTACATGAAATAAAATAATACATAGAATTTTGAGCTTAAGATGTATCCTATTATTAACTATAAAACTACACTCCTTAGTTAAACTATAAGTGAGAAACTCCTCAAGGGATTTATTATTTGAAACAATATTTTTAATCATTTTTAGATATATAGGATCTTAAACTAAATATTTTAGGAATGAGATTGAAGATTTTTAAACAACAAAATAAATTTGAGAAGTTTAGGTTCATGATTATTCTTCTTAATCATATTAGGAAAAGGAATTTTTGGATCCAAATTTCTTAAAACTATAAAAATCCCTTAAAGTTATTTTTCAATCTTTTATTTTCCTTTATTTTTCATTATTTTATGCTCTTTATCATCCTACTTAATAGGTGGAACAGTTGGATATATAGAAATTTAAATGGGGCTGTCCAGATTTCTAGTTTTTGTGGTTTTATTGTTTGGGTTATAAATTTCTTCCAAAATTTTAGTTTCAGTAGTTTTAGGATCTCTAGGGGATTTATAGTGATTTTGAAGACCACTCCTAGTAGTGACATCACTACTAGAAAATTGGGCTATACCCACAGACCTATACCAATGGTTTTCAAGACCCATTGGTATAAGTGGTTATATCTCAATGGTTCAACATAACTATTGATATAAGCTATTTATAAAAAGTATATCCCAATGGTTTGTAAAAACCATTGGTATAGATATGTCTATACCAATGGTTTTAAAAAACCATTGGTATAGAGCTGGATATACCAATGATTTTTTAAAACTGTTAGTATAGACTTCTAATATCTATCCAAGTGAGAATACTCCCCTCCTATCTCATTCTCATCTAGAATACCCTATTAAGGCATTCAATGTTCCATTTTATTCCCCACCCATGCAATCTCTCCTCTATTGTTGTTTTAATTTCATTATTATTCAATATTAGGTCAGTAACTTCCAAATAAATCAGGTATTATATCAACCATAAATTTTATTTATAATCTATGTCTAAAACACCATGGTAAATTCATTTTTTCCTATATTTAATTTCTTTTTATATATTTTAATTTTATTGTGGTTATTGAAATAAGGGTTGTTCAAACTAATATTGAAGGATAATTTGTTAATTTTCTAGTTGTTCATTTTTTTATTTTTTTCTTATTTTCTACATGTACTACTACAATATATATAATTTTAGTTTTTCAGTGGATTATTTTCTTTGGTCAATCCCTCTAGGGGACTTATTTAGTGATGGGTTTCTCACTATAATTATCAGTGTTTCATTTTTGATACTTGGAACCTAATTTGAATCTCTTGGGTGATTTTTTCACTTATCATTTTTTTAGTTTTTCACTAACATGTAAAGACGTATTCACTTTAACATCCCTCAATATGATATAGGCTGATATCTATAATTTCCCCCCATTATTGTAGTTTTTACTTATCTCTAGTCTATCACTATTCCCTATTGAAGGGGAGAGTCACTTAGGCACCTATCTGTAGGTCCTTTATGCCTCATCAATTTATTCACTCAATTAAACTCATTTAAATAAAACGCCTAGGTATTTATATTTCATAAGGAAAATTATCAAAATTAAAACCTTGACCCTCAATGGATGAGGAATCAAGCTAGTTATCATGTTCCACCATGTATTTGACACATTATTTGATTCAACTCCATATATCTCATCATAAAATATATAATTCATTAATTTTAAAAGGGTCAGTTGTACAATGTGGAGTGACCACACATATCACAATAAATATGAAAACATGTATAATACTAAGGGGGTAGGTTTAAAGGACCACTTATCTTGTAAGTGAAGTAATCCCGTCTTCAAGCACCACCTGATCAATGCTTTGTAGGCTTGTCCAAGTGTACTGGTTATTTACCTCACACATGGGGCCCTATATCATGTCAATAACTACTAAAAAATAATTAGAACATTTATAATAACTAATAAATTTATTTTAAATTGCTGTAAATACTGATTAAGTCATCGAGTAACTGTACAATATAGAAATTATCACTAACCAGCTACA
Organism: Viscum album; assembly: GCA_963277665.1. Taxonomy (NCBI): domain Eukaryota; kingdom Viridiplantae; phylum Streptophyta; class Magnoliopsida; order Santalales; family Viscaceae; genus Viscum; species Viscum album. The sequence continues at coordinate 75,410,102 of OY728140.1, forward strand.
GATGGTCTATAACATACCCTCAGAACTATCCCTGAAAAAATCCCTATCACTTAAAAAAACTATATTCACTTTAATTCAATTTAATTTAAAAACCAAAGGAAAAATATCGGTCCATATACCAAAAATTATGATCACTATTCTATAACACAACAGATGCCTCATGTACAAAACACAAAAAACCTCAATATCATTTAAGCATTATTGGTTTACACTTCCATACTACCCAATCCATATTAAATAAGGAATAATTAATTCTATGTGTGTTATTTCCAACTAAATTACACACAAAATCAGTGGTTTCACACTCCTATTTATCTAGATATAAAATATAGTCCCATTCTCTAAGATTCACATGAAACTAAACCTAGGATCACTATATTAAACTAATATCCCTGATCACCATTCATGAAATCCGATCTAAAAAAAATTCCTCAACACTTATATGGACCCGAACTTAAAAAATTTATTAATATTTAATTTTAGTCAAGAGTATACATTATTACAAATTAAGTATCTTTTAGGGTTTAGAGTTTTAAAGAATTAATATACCTTACATACATAACATACCATATTCATACAAGAGGATACCACTAAAAACAGTTTCCATTTTTTCAAAATATATAACATTAAAACATAAATCATGATTCCTTTGAAAACACTTCATGTAAAACATCACTAATCCATTATTTCTCTTACCCATCCTTACATCCTATGAAAAACATTTTAAAAACATGGTATGAGTATAAAAATCAGTAAGGTATATAAGGATTGAAAGCTTTAGTCAAGTGATAACATAAAAACATATAAAACCCATAATCATAAAAAAAACTCATATGCATAAAAACAACATGTATTTTCCTTGGGAAATATTTACCATATCACTCTTATATTCATCCTTACACATGGAATAACCCTTTGGTCAACTTCCATCTCTAGAGTTTCCAATGCATTAGAGAGCTATAATGGGGCTCACCCGTCATATCTTGAGCTATAATGGGCTCAACCCAACATATCTTGAGCTATAAAGGGGATCAACCCAACATATCTTGAGCTATAATGGGATCAACACAACATAAATAATTTCCAAGTAATATATCATGGTATTAAAGTATCTTGAAATCAGGAGAAACTACTCATTCCATACACATAAAAAAATAATCCTTTTGAAATTTATTAAAGAGAGTTTTAAAAGGATTTTAAAAGAAAAGTACATTAAAATATAATTGGAGTGAGAATTAATATAATTGAATGGATATTTTTATACACTATAAATAAAAATAGTGCAACATAATATATACACAAATTTATCACATCAATAATCTTAATACCATATAATGAATAAAGAAGAAGGTTAACCCAAAGAATAGAAATTAGGTTAAGAATTTTCTTACCTCAGGTTCTTCTTACTTCAAATGTTTTTAAACCTTCTGTATAATGGTTAAAAGTGTGTTATTAATATCTTAAAGAAGAATATAAATATTCATAATATCTTATATGATCATTTCATTACATCATTTCACCCTTTATTTGTTAGTATTTTGTTCCTTACATTGTTTTGGGGTGTTTTCTTTACATGTTTTCCATGATTGGTTCATGATGGCTATTCTTGTCGATTAGAAGTGAAACTCTAGAATTTTAATGTAAAGGTATTTAAATAATTCCAGTACCATAATTTATACCATTTATCATTTTGAAGTTTGATATGAGGATGATTCATAATTTAAAAAATTAATGATGTTCGTTTAGATCATTTTAGTGTTTCTTTGATAATAATGACCTCATTTTGTCTTATATATTAAAACCATGAGTAAAAAATAATTACAGAACCATGGATGATATATAAAACATATATTATGACCTGGTTCAATGATAAAAATTATTTCATGACTAGACTTTAAATAATTAATGCCAATTAAAATCACATTGTCCACGATGTCGGTAATTCGGCACATCACGAACAATGTTTTTATTCCTTGAATAAGTAGGAGAGGAGAATAATAATGATGATGAATTTTCCATGAACATGGGAAAATAAAGAATATACATGATTTATATATCTTTCATACCCCATGGATAAGATGAGATAAGGAAATAAAAGAAAGGAAATCAAAATAAAAGAAAAAATTGAGAAATCTCTCACAAAACTTTGGCAGCCTAACGACATAACTTTAAATTTCATAAAATATTTTGATGAGAGGAAAGGGGTCTATCATCATTGTTACATAATATGAGCATTAAGGGGAATATGTAATGTCATATCCTAATACAAAGGTAAAGAAAAATAATAACATAAAATGAAATAAAAGAAATAAAATAAAAGAGGATGTTTACCTCTTGATCTCTTCTCCTTGAGATCCCTCTTACGACCCTTGATTTTGGTCTTTTGGTGAGACCAGAAGCTTTAGGTCGTGGGGAAGAAGATTGGGAAGGGTATTTGGTAGAAATTAGATAGTTCTCAAGGCTTGAGAGGTGTGGGAGGAATAAAGGAATGAGGGTGATATTTATAGTGGAGGAGGGGATGTATTTTACATTATTTTAATCATTATTATAATATTTTGCTCAAGACTATGAATAATCTCAATTAATTTGACCCAAATAGTAATAATGGAATGTGAGTTCAAACCAAGTGGTCTTACATCACTTATTATGTCATAAATAGTACATTTAATTGATAATTTAAATATACAACATTTTACCATATTTCACTATTCATAAAAAATTCATGAATTTCAAAAAAATCCCAAAAATTCAACCTTACCATTTTTTGACCTGTAGAATTAAAAAATGAACTCCATTTTTTGAAAATAATTTTCTAAATATTACTAATTTAATTTTTAAATAAAATCATACTTAATTCAAAAATTAACAATTTTAATTCTATAACTACTTTTATATCACATTGAAAAATCAACCCAAATTTCATTATCTTAAAGCCTTAAGAAAATAAAATAATAATAAAATTTACTATTCACTAGTGTCATAATACTATTCATATTACTATTCATAAGGGTATGTTAATGTTCACCAAAAAAAAAGTTGGTTCCATCAGACTCCAAATAACTTACTGAACACAATTATAGATGAATGTTTTTAAAAATTCAAAACATAGAAGCTACAAAATTATGTTTAAAGGCTAGTTATAAATATCTACTTAAAACAAAGTTTAATGTATTTAATTTTTTTTAAAACCTTAGGGTGTTACATTATTCCCACCTTCTAGAAATTGCATCCTATCGATTTTATTTACTCATTAAACAAATGAGGGTACCTTTCCATCATAGAATTTTCAGACTCCCATGTTACTTCTTCTACTATGTGGTTTCTCCAAAAAACCATTACCTAGTGGGTTACCTTATTCCGCAATACCTGTTCCCTTAGATCAAGAATCTGAACTAGTTTCTCTTCATATGAAAGGTTGTATTCCAACTGAACTTCTTTTGGGCTCAAGACATGTGATTAATCTTGCACATACATCCTCAACATTGAAACATGAAAAAATTGTATACCTAAGACAAACTTAGAGGCAAAGCTACTCGGTATTCATTTGGTCCAACTTTCTCCAGGATTTCAAAAGTACTGATGAACCGCGGACTTAGCTTCTCTTTCTTATCGAAATGAATCACTCTTTTCCAAGGATAGATTTTAAGGAAAACATGGTCACCTACCTCAAAAGAGAAATATTTCCTTCTGTTATCTGCATAACTTTTCTAATTGCTCCGAGCTGTCCTCAAGTGCTTCTGGATCATCTTTACTTTTTCATCCACTTCCTCTACCAATTCAGGTCCCATCAACTTTCTTTCCCCGAATTCATTCAAAAAAGCTAGAGTTTGACATCGCTTCCAATAAAATGACTCAAAAGGTGTCATCTGTATACTAGAATGAAAACTGTTATTATAAGAAAACTCAACTAAAGAAAGGTGTTGATCCCAAATTCCTTGGTAGTCTATTGAACAATCTCGAAGCATATCCTCCAAGGTCTGAATCGTTATTTTTTACTTCCCATCTGATTAGGGATGCAAATCTATACTAAAATTTAACTCTGTACCCAATGAATTTTGAATTCCCTTCCAAAAGTTAGAAGTGAACCTTAGATCTCAATCAGATACAATGGAAAGAGGAACTCTATGCATCCTGACAATCTCTTTGAGGTACAGTTGAGAAATCTGATCCAAAGACACTGTATCTCGAATAGAAAGAAAATGTGCAGATTTTGTCAGCTGATCAACAATAACCCAAATCACATTTTTACCTCAAGAAGTCTTTGATAATCCCACCACAAAGTCCGTGGATACATTCTCCCATTTCCACTATGGCACTAGAAAAGGTTTAAGCATCCCCTTCGGTAACTGTCGCTCTGCTTTAACCTATTGACATGTCAATAATTTCACAGTAAAATAAGCAATATCTCTTTTCATTCCATCCCACCAATAATACTCCTGAAGGTCTCTATACATCTTAGTACTACTAGGATTAACTGAAAATGGAGAACTATGAGCTTCCCACAACAAGTCTTCCTTCAACTGGGAATCACAAGAAACACACAACCTTTTTCCAAATATTAAAACACAATCTTTATCAAGGTTAAATTCTGGAAACTTACACATTTTAACCAATTCTACATTTTTTTGTAACTCTTGGTCTTCCTTCTGCACTTGCTTAATTCTGTCTGATAATGATGACTACACTGAAAGCTAAAACAAAACAGATGTATTCCCTACACAGACAACTTCTAAGCCAAAATTCATCAAATCATTAACCAAGGGATCATGTTCTAAACGTAACATGGTTAATGATGCATGATGTTTTTGAATCAAGGCATCCACCACTTTGTTTGCATTTCCTGGATGGTAATTTATCATGAAATCATAATCTTTTATCAGTTCAAACCATCTTCTCTTCCTCATGTTTAATTTCTTCTGAGTGAATATATACTTCAGACTTTTATAGTCAGTATATATTTGACATTTGGATCTGTATAAATGGTGCCTCCAAATTTTAAAATCAAAAACCACATCTACCAATTCCAAATCATGTGTGGGATAATTTAACTCACGAGGTTTTAGTTGTATTGAAGCATAAGAAATTACCTGATCATTCTACATCTGAACACAACCAAATCCCTTCAATGACACATCACTGTAGATGAAAAACTCCCCATTTCGGGAAGGCATGGACAAAACTAGAGCATTCACTAATCTTTTCTCCAGTTCCTAAAAACAAACATCACATTATTTTATCCAAAAAAATTTAACCCCTTTTCTTGTTAGCTTAGTTAGTGGGCTAGATAACCGTGAATTTTTTTTATCAAACCGTCAGTAATAACCTACTAATCCAAGAAAACTATGAATCTATTTAACATTTGTAGGTTTTGACCATTCATAAACCACTTTTGTTTTGGAAGGATCAACTGTTATTCCAGCCTTATTCATAATGTTCCCAAGAAAAGAAATCTGTTGCATCCAAAAATCACATTTTCTGAATTATCCATACAGTTTCTTTTCTTTTAAGGTTTGAAAAAAAACTCTTAGATTTTTTTCATGCTTTTATTTACTTCTAGAATATACTAGAATGTCATCAATAAATAAAACCACAAAATTATCCAAGAACTCGTGAAATATTTTATTCATAAGATCCACGAATACAGCAGGTGAATTAGTTAACCCAAAAGTCATAACTACAAATTCATAATGACCATATCTAGTACAAAAAGTAGTCTTTGGGATATCTTCATCCTCTACTTTAAACTAATGGTAACCCAACCTCAGGTCAACCTTCAAAAAATACTGTACTCCCTAGAGCTGATCAAAGAAATCATCGATATGAGGAAAATGATACTTTTTTGTAATAGTAATGTTATTCAAGGCTTTTAATAGATGCAAAGTCTCAACCATCTTTTTTTAACAAAAAACAGGGGCACCCCATGGTGAAGTGATAGGTTGGATGAAGCCTTTATCTAATAATTCTTGCAACTGCTTTTTTTTAATTCCAGAATTTATATTTGGGCCATTTGATAAGGAGGTTTATAAATTGTCTTAGAATTAGAAACTAAATCAATAGTAAACTCAAGCTCTCGATTAGGAATAACTCCAGAAAAATCATCGGGAAAACATCCAGGTATTCATTTACCACTGGCATATCATTAATCTGAATAGATCCCTTATCTTCAAAAATATGAGAAAAACTTTCATTTCCATCATTTATCAGTTTCTTAGCTTCCTGATATGTTATTAATGGTACGGGTTCATTCTTGTACACAAACTGAATTTTTTTCTAAAAAAAAACTTCTTAGAATGATAAAAAGAAAGCCAGTCCATACCCAGAATAACATCAAACTCTACTAGAGGAAAAAAACAAGGTTTGCAGGTAGATTCTTTTCACATACAAGGATATGAAGATTCTTATAATTTATTTTTAACACAATATTTTCTTCAAGTGTTTTTACCATGAGATCTGGTTTCATTTCATGAGGTTGAATTCCCAATTTTTCTGAAAATTACTTAGAAATGAAGGAATGTATAGACCTTGAATCAAACAAAACTTTTGCGAAATATGAAAAACAAGAAATTTACCTAAAAACACCTCATTCGATGGCTCAACATATGCTGAAGTGGTTAAAAAATCCATACCCTTCTGTTTCCTATCTTGATGATTCCCTACTTGAGTGACTAGATTCGGACAAACATTAGCAAAATGATCAAATTCCTTACGGTTAAAACATCTCACCATTAGATTCTCATAAATTTTTGGATCATTTTCCTTGTACTCATGAGACATGTGTCCAAACTTTCCACATCGGTAGCATTTCCTAGAATTTACAAGACATTAACCAGGATGCCTTTTACCACATTTTTTCACAAGAAGGGAAATTCATTGTCTTACCTCCAAACTTCTTTAACGAGTTCTTCCCCATCACCTTCCAACCTGACTGCTTCCTATTCTTGTCATCACAAGGAATATATATTTCAGTAAACTCCATATCAACTTTTTCAGTACGACGAAAAAGATTCTCATAGGTTTTAAACTCTCATGAGGCCACAACTCTTCGCAAAAATGGTTTCAAACTAGAGTAAAATATATTAATTTTATTTTCAAAATCCCGAGTAAAATATGGTACATAATTGTACAGTCTTGTAAAATTGGATTCATATGTTTCCACATAATCATCATCTTTTTTTCTTCAGTTCCAAGAATTTTTTCTTCATTCTGAGTCGAACAGTTTTTGGAAAATATTTCTCCAGAAAAAGACTCTTAAAATAATCCCATTCCAAACTATTAAGATCATATATTTCTCTTGTATTCTTAACCAGAGACCACCATTGATAGGATTCACCTTATAGATGATAAATATCTAGTATTACCTTTTGATTTTTTGAACATCCCATGACATCAAATATCTTTTCTAGGGCATTGATCCATCCTTCAGCTATCACTAGATCTACGGTTCCATTGAATGCTGGAGGATGTTGCCTCATAAAATGCTCCACAAAAGACACGTTTCTTCATGGGAGATAATGTTCCTCTATATCATGGATAACACCACCATTTATTTCTTGAGTCAATTTATCCATTGCTATCACAAACTGCTCGATTCCGATTCCCACCATTTTGGGTTATAGATTCAGACAGAAATCAGCCTCTTCATGCCTTCCTACTTCAGGTTCCCTGTTTCTTATACAGACAAACATTCTAAACAATCATAACTTAGATGAAGAAACATGGTAATCCTTAAATTCTATAACATTTCAAATTAATCATAGAGTAAAAATTAGTTATGGTATTCGTTAAATATCATACCAACACCTAAAGTTATCTAAACCATCCTTTGATACCAACTATAAAGACCTGACCTTAAAATGTTAATTAATCTTGAATTTTAGTCAAGAATATACATTATTACACATTGATGATCAATTCAGGTTTAGAGTTTTAAATAATTAGGATACCTTACATATATAACATACCACATTCATACAAGAGGATACCACTAAAAACAGTTTCCATTTTTTTCAAAATATAAAATATTAAAACACAAAGCATGATTCCTTTGACAAAAATCCATATCAAAAATCACGAATCCCTTATTTCTATTACCCATATTTATATCCTGTGATTTTTTTTTAAAAACATGGGATGATTATAAAACTCATTAAGGGATATAGAGATAGAAAGCGTTAATCAAGTGATAACATAAAAACCAATAAAACCCATAATCATAAAAAAACTCATATGCATAAAAAAATCATGTAGTTTCCTTGGGACATATTTACCATATCACCCTTACATTCACCCTTACACATAAATAACCATTTTTTCAACTTACATATCTGAAGTACCTAATGCATTGGAGAGCTATAATGGGGCTCACCCGTCATATCTTGAGCTATAATGGGCTCAACCTAACATATCTTAAGCTATAAAGGGGATCAACCCAACATATCTTGAGCTATAATGGGATTAAACCAACATAAATAATGTCCAAGGAACATATCATGGTAAATAAGTATCTTGGAATCAGGAGAAACTACTCATGCCATACACATAAAAAACAATCCTTTTGAAATTTATTAAAGAGAGTTTTAAAAATATTTTAAAAGGAAAGTCATTTAAAATATAATTGGAGTGAGAATTAAAATAAATGAATGGATATGTGTATAAACTATAAATACACATAGTGAAACATAATATATACAAAAATTTATCACACCAATAATCTTAATACCATATAATGAATAAAGAAGAAGGTTAACCCAAATAATGGAAATTGGGTTAAGAATTCCCTTACCTCGGATTCTTCTTACTTTAAATGTGTTTAAAACTCTTATATAATGGTTAAAAGTGTGTTATTAATATCTTAAAGAAACATATCCATCTTTATAATATCTTATATGATCAATTCATTACATCATTTCACCCTTTATTTGTTATTATTTTGTTCCTTGCATTGTTTTGGGGTGTTTTCTTTACATGTTTTCCATGATTGGTTCATGATGGATATTCTTTTCGATTAAAAGTGAAAATCCAGAATTATAATGGAAATGTATTTAAATAATTATAGTAAAATAATTTATACCATTTATCATTTTGAAGTTTTATATGGGGATTATTCATAAGTTAAAACATTAATGATGTTCGTTTATATTAATTTACTGTTTCTTTGATAATAATGACCTCATTTTGTCTTATAAATTAAAACCATGAGTAAAAAAGAATTAAAAAACCATGGATGAGATATAATACATATATTATAACCTGGATCAACCATAAAAATTATTTCATGACCAGACTTGAAATAATTAATTTAAATTTAAATCACATCATCCACGATGTTGGTAATTCGACACATCACAGACAATGTTTTTATTCCTTTAATAAGTGTGAGAGGAGAAAAATAATGATGGTTAATTTCCCATGAACATGAGAAAATATATAATATACATGATTTATATAGCTTTAATGCCTCTTTTATAAGTGGAGGTGAGGAAATAAAATAAAGAAACTCAAAATAAAATAAAAAATTGAGAAATCTCTCACATAAATTCGGCAGCCTAACGACATCACTTTAAATTTCATAAAATATTTTGATGAGAGGAAAGTGGTATCTCATAATTCTTACATAATATGGGAATTAAGGAGAATATGTAATGAAATATACCAACATAAGCCAAAGGTAAAGAAAAATAATAATATAAAATGAAAGAAAAGAATGAAAATAAAAGAGGATGTTTACCTCTTGATCTCTTCTCCTTGAGATCCTTCTTAATGACTTTAGTTTTGGTCTTTTGGTGAGACCAAAAGATATAGGACGTAGGGAAGAAGATTAGGGAGTGAATTTGGAATAAATTAGACAATGATCAAGTCTTGAGAGGTGTGGGAGGAAGAAGGGAATGAGGATGGTATTTATAGTGGAGGAGGGAAGGTATTTTACATTATTTTAATCATTATTATAATATTTTGGTCAAGACTATGAATAATATCAATTAATGTGACCCCAACTAGTAATAATGGAATGTGAGTTCAAACCAAGTGGTCCTACATCACTTATGATGTCATAAATAGTGTATTTATCTGATAATTTGAATATACAGTATTTTACCGTATTTCAATATTCATAAAAAATTCATGAATTTTAAAAAAATCCCAAAAATTCACCCTTACCATTTTTCAACATGTAGAATTCAAAAATGAAATCCATTTTTTGAAAATAAGTTTCCAAATATTATTAATTTAATTTTTAAATAAAATCATACTTAATTCAAAAATTAACAATTTTAATTCTATAACTACTTTTATATCACATTGAAAAATCAACCCAAATGTCATTATCTTAAATCCTTAAGAAAATAAAATAATAATAAAATTTACTATTCATTTGTGTCATAATACTATTAATATTAGTATTTATAAGGGTATGTTACTATTCGCAAAAAAAAACAAGTTGGTTCCATCAGACTCCAAATATCTTACTGGACACAATTATAGATGACTATTTTTCGAAATTAAAAACATAGAAGCTGCAAAATTATGTTTAAAGGCTAGTTATAAATATCTAATTAAAACAAAGTTTAATGAATTTCATTTTTTTTAAACCTTGGGGTGTTACAACACTCCTCTTTAAAATTGGATATCTCACTCATGAAAAAGTATACCGTGTGCACACCCACCACCCTAGAAATTTCCCATAATACACAAAATCAACCCACACTTTCTCCACATAATATATAGAGTCATCATCAACTATCCCATTTAAAATCACAAAAAAAAATTTACAGGGCCATGCATAAAAATTATCCTTCCCTAAAAACCATCATTGATACCAAGGTACTTCCAATAAAGGTGAACTCCTCATATAAATACCAGACATAATCATGCCGAAAACATATATAGAAGCAACTTTTTTGCGTTGATATTAAGGAAAGGAAGGATTCACTTTAACATCCCTCATAACGAGAAACCACTTATTATGGATTTATCTAACCAAAATTCATAATTTATGTGTGCTGTAGAATATTCTTACCTAAAAATAGTAATATTTTATAGATGAATTTATAGAATAAGAATAACATAAGTTAAAAAGTGAATATAAAAAGAGAAAGAATAAAAACCACAATTATAAACACATTTTTGTATAGTATTATGTATAGTTATTACTCATTGATATAATGGAATTAAATATCATGGTTTTATATTTATATTATTTTGTTATATATATAGTATTGTGTTGTCTTTTATATTATGATTCTTATATAGACTAGTTTGTTAGTTATGGTTTCATATAAAGTAAAAAATTATCATTTTCTTAAATATATTTTCAATTTAACTTTAATATTATTTAATATCTTTTATGACATGACATATAACATTTTTTTAAAAAAATTGATAGAAGTTGGATGTATAAAACTAATTGGATATCAAGATATTTTTAAAATAACTTAAAGATATTTTTATATTTTTCATTTAAAAATGATTCAGATAGTGGTCATATACACTACCCATGTTATGATTTTGTTGCAAGACCTTTTTTAAGTCCTGAAGAAGTTATCCACCATATAAGAAAATATATTTTTCAAACAAACTACTATGTCTAGTATCACAATAGGGATAAAATGAAATCTCAAAATGTTCTTGATCAGAATGAGAGGATTGGATTAGAGAATTTATTAGATGGACAGTTTCCATTTATTCATTATCATGAGAAAGAAGGGATGCTAACCCAAGGATACTTTGATATGATTACACATGATTCATGTAATGAAAATGATGATTTTGACAAGGTGAACAAATTTAATGATGCTACCATGACTCAAGTTTATTGGGAATGTGGTAAATGAAAAATCTGGAATTTTTAATCCAACTATTTTATGGGAAAACCATGTGTTGGATTTATAATACTACCATCGATTATATTATTAACTTTTTAAAGGAATTAATTGCATATGATTCAGATATTCCCTCAAAATATTATATGGAATGGAAGTTAGTTTACAAACTTTTATTTTCTAAAAACAAAATTCATGCTTGCTTGAAAGATTGAAGCTTATTCTATGAGAAAACTGCTGAAAAAATTGATTGTATAAAATGTGACACATCCATATGAAAGCTAAATACTAATGGAAAACCACCCCATGTGCCACATAAAGTAATGTGGAACTTTTAATTGATTCCTAGACTCTATAAGCTTTTGAAGTGTAATGAAATATCAATAAATATGTGATGACATGATACCTAGAGAAAGAAGGATAATGCTAAGTTCATTCATCCTACAGATAGATTTTCATAGTATACATTTAATGATTGATATTCTAATTTTTCATCTCACATGTGTAATGTGAGTTTGGTTCTATTATGTGACAATTTTAATCTGTTTGGGCGGATGGTTACTTCACTCAACACATGGCCGATTTTCATACACATTTATAACCTTCCTCCATGGATGTGTATGAAAAAACAATTCAGTTTCATGATTATAATAATATCTATACCTTATAATCCTGATAATGATATATATATATGTATACATGAAACCTTTAATAAAAGAGTTGAATCATCTTTGGAATGTGGGTGTGAGAACATACGATGCATGTTCAAAGACATATTTCAGATGTGTGCTGCGCTTATGTGGATGATAAATGATTTTCCTACTTACGCAATGATGTCTTGCTAGAACACGAAGGGAAAACTATCATGTACTATTTTTATGAAGAATAAACGATCTAAAAGACTTAAATATTACCACACGTTTTATGGGACATCAATGATTCTTGATAATGAATCATCTATATAGGAATAGTTGTCGACGGTTTGAAAATTCCACGGAGTCTAAAAATCCACCTCAGCCTATTTTTAGAACTAATGTTCTAAATGAATTGCAAGATGTTAGTTTTTATTTTGGGAAGGGTCAGATGAAATCTAGAAATAGGAATAATGTTTTCACTAAAACTAATTACAATTAGAAGAAGAAAAGTATCTTTTTTGAGTTGCCTTATTAAACTACCAATTTGTTACATCATTTCTTAGAAATAATGCACATTGAAAAAATTGAAATCTTGCTTTCAATTATTTTAATTATCAAGGTAAAGAGAAAATATGATTTTCGATCTAGGTGTGACTTGGTGGACTGGAGTATTATACTAGAATTGCATCCTGTGTATATGAGTGAAAATAAATGGAAAGCTTCATGTGATTCTTATGGGATGACACCTGTAGAATTTTTTTTTGGAAGTACTAGATACTATTAGTATTCCTGATGGATATTAAAGAAACATATCAAAATAGGTAAACAAAATAGATTTAAATATGAAATCTTAGAATACTTATGATTATCACATACTTCTTCATGAGTTTATTCCAATATCAATCCGTTATATGAAAGTACCCAGTTGGAGCAATGAACCACTAAGAGGGGGGGGGGGGGGTGAATCAGTGGTACCCCTTTCTTCCCTTTTAAGTTCCCCTAAAATTGAGAACAAACTTTGTCTCCTGTTAAAGATATAATTCCCTATTGAGAAAAAAAAAACAAGCACACATCCAAAGGAACACAACAATTTACAAGGTTCACTATTCAATAAGAATATCTACGTCCTTGGTATGGTTGGAAACAATCCAGCACCATACAATCCACTAAGAAAACAATACTTGGATTACAATGAGTAGGATATACCCTTACACTTGTGAAGCACTATGAAACAATCACTCTAGTGTGTGTGCACCCTCTTAGCACAATAGGGAAAAGTCTCTTTTCTTGTAACAACTTATGTTACCTGCACTTCCTTTAAAATACCCAGGTGTAAGAAAGTTCAGCACAAATCTTCACTTCCTTACCCAGAAGAAAGTCAAGGACTCCTTAGACTTGAGATAGATCAATTACAATCCGAACTTCCCATTCCGAATCTCCACTTCGAAATCTCCACTCTGATATTTCTTCTTCACTCCGATTCTTCAATCCGAGTCTTCCTTAGTCTGAGAAACTCAATACAGTGACATCCAGTACTGATTCCCCATTCCAAATATCCACTCTGAATTTTTCACACCGGATTTTATTCTTCACTCTGAATCTTCAATTCATGTCTTCCACAGTCTGAGAAACTCAATATGGTGACAGCCAGTACTGATTCCTCATTCTGAATATCCACTCCGAAGTCTTCACTCTAGATTTTCTTCTTCACTCTGATTCTTCAATTCGTGTCTTCTACAGTCTGAGAAACTCAATACGGTGTCATCCAATACTGATTCCCCATTCTGAATATCCACTCCAAATTCTTCACTCCAAATTATTCAATCTGAGAAAATCAATACGGTTTAAACCAGTATCAAATTCTCGTTACGATTGAAACTGCAATAAAAACTCTATCGGCCAAACACTTCTTCTTCTCTCTAGATTATCAGAGATTTTCTCTCTACTTTTTCATCAAAAATTTACTTTGCACTCTGATCTCCTTTTATAGGTGGTCCAAAGTATGCTTAGGCGGGAAACCAAAATATTTTCCCGCTCACTTAAATTCACCCAAATCTTAATTTATCCTAAAATCTCAGAGTAATTAATACTTTGTCAACGCTTCTAGAATATTCTCGAATCTTCTTCCACTTATCTCAATTTAGAACTTTGGACTTTTTTCGGATCTGAATTTGTTACACAATTTTCTCGGTATCACATTCTCAAATCCACTCTTCTATCTTCTTGGCATCACTTCAATTCAGCACATAACTCTTCACCGCTTCTTCGGTCATGACACCATTTCAATTCTAGGTATGACTCTTCATCACTTCTCAGTATGACTTCTTGTTACAACTTCACCAATTCTCGATATGGATTCTTGTTATGACTTCAGCAATTCTTGGCATGACTCCGCACTTCTGGCTACGAACTTCAGGTTTAGGAAGTTGATTCCAAACTTCTGTTTAGGAAGTAGACTCCGCACATTCTGTTCCGGAAGTAGACTTTGAACATCTCATTACAAACTTCAGGTTCTCGGAACAGATCTTCCAAATTATCAGAATGGCTCTTGGTTCTCGATACGACTTCTTCAATCATTGATACTGGAGATTTTGAATTCTCGAATGGCTCCTACAGATCTCGGTATGACTTCACCACCCAACTTTTGCTTGCATTATGAGTACTTGAATATAATCACAAATTAAAGTTACAGAATAAAAAGCATCGTCACAATTAGGGCCTTTATATATCCTATCAGCCAGCTTTCAAGAATTTTCAATTTCCTGGTTCCAAACTTCTCAATTTCCAGACTCCAAATTCCAAACTCCGAATTCTTCAAACACCAGGTTCCGAAAGTTCAATATTCTCGGTTCCAAATCTTCAAACTTCTAGCTTCCATATTCTTATAAATTCAAGGTGTCTTTCCTTTATGAAAACTTCCTCAATATCAACAAAAAACAATCCATGCAAACCATCTCTTCCTTCATCTTGGTCCTAACAATCTCCCCCTTTTGATTTTGTTGTCAACCAAGTTTTCATAAATCACCAAACTTTGTAACCTCAATCAATGGATTACTTATCAATAATTCTAAGCCTACGTGAGCTAACTCAGTATAGGAAACAAGAATCATTGACAGCAAAACCATGCTGTCCATAGGTAGTGAAAAAGATATATTCAACTTCATACAAATTCAGCTTCCTAAATCCTGTAAACAAATTCAAGTTCTTTCCTAAAACCACTCCAACAAATAGTTAGAATAGTTCACATACACAAACAATGCTGAGTTCATAGCTTACCCACAACTCTATCTTTAAACAAATAGATTTATGATACAAAACAACTCCTCCCCCTTGACAAAACAATCCAAAGGTAAGAAGAGAGAGGGGACGATACAACATACCTTAGCCGTGAAGAGAAAGAGGTTGGACACCCATGTTCAACCTCAGTCTGGAGAATTATTCCTTCGGCAAGGGTTTCGTTAAAATATCAGAAACTTGTTCAGAAGATGAAACATATTCAAGTTTTAGTTCATTCTTTTCCACATGCTCTTTGATGAAATGATATTTGATGTCAATATGCTTCGATCGAGAATGTTAGACTGGATTCTTATTAATATTAATTGTGCTTTGATTATCACAGCCCAAGAGCAAGGGAAACTTCACTTAAACTAACGAATATTCAAACTGTGTCTTCATCCAGATAAGTTGAGTAGCATCCTGAGTAGCGGCAACATATTTAGCTTCATCCATAATAAGTGTCACATAATTTTTCTTCTTCGAGTGCCAGCCAACACAACTTTTTTCCGTAAAGAACACTCCACCATATGTGGATCTTCTATCATCAATATTTCCTGCCCAATCTGCATCTGAATAACCAAACAAATCAATTTTATTTGAGCCACTATACTTGATTTCGAATTCTGCTGTGCCTTTTATGTATCTAAGAATTATTTTTCCAGAAACAAGATGTGATTCTTTAAGAGCACTCTGAAATCTTGAACATAAGGTAACAACAAAAACAATATCTGGTCTTGATGCAGTCATGTATAACAAACTTACAATCATCTTTCAATATTATTTTTGATCAACTTCTTTTCCTTCATCATATTTTCTTAGTTTCGTTCCCACTGAGATAGGAGTTGATACAAGTTTTGAGTTTTCCATCCCAAACTTCTTAAGAAGTTCCTTAGCATACTTTTCTTAGGAGAGAAAAATGAATTCTTTCTGTTGAAAAATTTGTAACCTAAGAAAGTATCTCATTTCACCCAACATGGACATCTCAAAGATATTCTTCATTTCTTCAGAAAACCTTTCACAACTTGTTTCATCATTCCCAGCAAAAATAATGTCATCAACATAGACAATCATAATGAGAGAAAGATCTTGGATTTCCTTGATGTATAGATTGCTGTCAACTCTTCCTTTCTTTAAGTTCATATTCTTTAAGCAAGTATCCAATTTGGAATACCATGCTCTTGGAGCTTGCTTTATCCCATACAAGGCTTTCTTCAACCTACACACATAACTTTCATTCTTCCCAACAACAAAGACACATGGTTGCTCAATATAAACTTATTCTTTGAGATCACCATTAAGAAATGCGGATTTAACATCCATTTGAAATATTTTGTAGCCTCGTTGTGAAGAAATAGAAAGAAAGATTCGGATAGTTTCTAATCTGGCTACCGGAGAAAATGTTTCTTCAAAGTCAATTCCTTCAATCTGAGAGTATCCTTTGTAAACCAATATTGTTTTATTTCTAATAATTTAACCTTCTTCATTCAACTTATTCTGGAAGACCCATTTGGTGCCAATAATGTTCTTACTTTTAGGCTTGGGTACGAGTTCCCATGTATCATTATTTTCAATCTGATCAAATTATTCATTCATGGCTTGAACCCATTACGGATGCTCAAAGTCTTCTTTAACATCATTTGGTTCCACTTTGGAATACAAGGAAGTATGTGATATAGAATTACTTGTTCTTCTTGTTTGAACCGTGTGACATTGATCACCAATAATATTCTGATCTTGCACTTGTTTCATTAATCTTGGATAATTTTTCATGTGCATTCCTCATCACTTGATATGGATAAATCCAATTCTTCATCTTTATTAGGATTACAATTCATTGCATCCTTATCAGAATCGTTAACTCCATCTTTCTCATCTTCCTTGTCTGTCTGGACATGCTTATCTTTTCCCGGAGTTTCAATGACTTTTACATCAACTGCATCCACAATTCTTCCTATTTCTTTGTTAAATCATCTATAACCTCTTCCTTCTAGTGCATATCCAAGAAAAATTCCATCTTCTCCTTTCTGCTCGAATTTTCCACTGCTTCCACCTTTCTTCTTTATAATGCATGGGATCCCAAAAACTATAGCATGATTCATACTTGGAGTAATGCCATAGAAAAGTTCATATGGAGCCTTGTTTGATTAAGTCCTATAGAAACATTGATTTTGAATATAAACAACTGTACTTGTAGCTTGCCTCCAAAAGTAATGAGTAAGGCCATGTTCAAGTAACATGGTTCTTCCCATTTCCACCAAGCTTCTATTCTTCCTTTCAGCAAACCCATTTTGTTGAGGTGTATATAGAGAAATATATTCATGCTGAATCCCATGCTTCTCAAGATAGTCTTAAAATTCTTCACTTCTATACTCACCACCATTATCTGTTCTCAACTTCTTCACAGAGTACTCACATTCTTTCTCAGCTTTCCTTCTGAAGATTTTAAACATTTTCAAGGCGTCTGACTTGTGCTTCATAAACATAACACACGTAATGCGAGTAAAATCATCAATGAAAGTGATGAAGTACTTGTATCCATTTGTTGATTGTTTTATCATTGGCCCACATATATCAAAATGTATTAGTTCAAGGGGTTGTTTAGAACAAATTTCAACCTTCTTATGCACAACACTTGTAATCTTTCCTTTCTAACAGGTAGTGCAACACCAATCTCTTCTTCTTGGAAAATATGGAATATCTTGAACACTGTCTCTTTGAGATAACTTGCTCATATTTCTTTGACACATGTGTCCAAGTCTTCTGTTCCACAACTGATTTTCTTCCACTAATCTCATGTAACAAGAGTTTTGTGAATTTCTAACCTGAAATAGATTTCCTTTAGTTCGTTGTCCTCTTGTAAAAATCTCCCCATCTTCTTCACTTTTCACAAAAAATCCATCTTTCTTGAAGATAACTTTTTTACCCTCATCACACAATTGTGATACACTCAGTAAGTTGTGCTTCAGCCCATCAACATACATAGTTTTCTTGGACTTCAATTTTTCCTTCCCAATGATGGATGATCCAACACCTTTGATTTTTAAAGATTCATCATTGCCAAATGTCACAGTGCCTTCTTTAAACTTCTTTATATTCTTTAGCAACTTCAAGTATCCTTTCATATGTGAAGAACATCCACTATCAAGTATCCAAGGTCATTCTTCTTTTGTAACTTTTAGAGCAGTTTCAACAACAAGATCTTTTTCTTCTTTCACTTCTTTCTTATCCTTCAGCTTCTGAGAATTAAGAACTTTTTGTTGAGATGGTAACAACACAAGACATCCTTTTTCAAGATGTCCATGTTGTTCACACCTTTCTCAAATAGTCTCTAGAGGCTGGAACCTATTTTCTATCTTGAATTCATTTTTCTCAACTTTCTTCAAGAAAACCTTTCAATTCTTCTTCCTTTGAGGATATTGACTCCCCCTCAATCTCTGCCTTTCATAACTTGTGAGGTGATGGTAATAATGTTGATTGAACCAACACATATTCACTGTATGCCCGAATCCACCACAATACCAACAGTACCCATAGAAGGAGTACCTTCCTCTAAAGATTTTGTTCTGATACTTATTTGTTTCTCTTTCTTCATCCCCACCAACCATTCTTTTGTTAGCAATATTACTCTACTGGAATTCTGATTTTGCTTGTTTTTCACCAGTTTGAGAATTAGGTTTCCTTGAAACTTCAGAATTCCCAGCAATAATGGTCTTGGCCATATAAATAGCTTTCTCATCTTTCTTTATCACAACAACCACTTTATTCTTCTGTTGAATTTTCTCAGGATTTTCTTGTTGGGAGATTTCACCTACAAAAGTATTTGAGTTTTGAAAACATATTTTTCTTGACTCAACTTCTGAGAGCTTCTTTTGAACGTGCTCTAATTCTTCCTCTTTTGCTTTCATCTTAACTATCATGTGCTCATTTTGGTTTTTCTCATCTTCAAGAGACTTCTTCAAATTTTCAAGTTCTTTCTCAAGTTCTTATTTATCATTAGATTGATTGCATACCGAGGAACATTCATCTTCCAACTTTTTGTTAAGTTTCTCCAGCCTTCCGATCTTCCTTAAAAATTCCTTCAATTCTTCTTTCAGATGCATCTCAAGATGAGTTTCTTCTTCTTCCGAGCTGATGCTTCCAAAATCTTCATCATTCACTATTTAAATGAAATTATTTTAAACACCATGCTCAACTGATTTTTTGGATTTAGCATTACTTTCTTCAACTTCTTTATTTATAGATAGAAGACTTTTTATCTTGGATTTGAAGAACTTATTTTCTTTCCCTGACTTTCCTTTAACACCCTGCTTCTTCCATAACTTTCTTGGATTTCTTTCTTCTTCATCACTATCTTCTTCATTCTCCTTTTGTGGGCAGTTAGCCGTAAAGTGGCCAATGCCTCCACATTCAAAACACTTCAAGGGAAGTTTTCCCTTGTATTTACCTATTCCTATTTTAACATTTTTTGAAAACAAGGATAAAATATCATTAAGATTTTTACATACCTCGTTTTCAGAGGCAGAGTCACCACCATCTTCTTCAATCAAGATCTTCTTAGAATTTTCATTCTTCATGGATTTGAAAGATAATTCTCTATCAACCTTTTTCTTCGTCTTCATAGCCTTTTCCCTTCTCATATCATAAGTAATGAGAGTGCTATGAAAATCATCAAGAGATAGAGTCTCTGAATCTATGTCTTCTAATGAAGATAACTTCGCATTGAATTTATCAGGAAGAATCCTCAAGATATTTTCCAACACAATAGAGTCCTTAAGATCTTATCAAAGACATCTGATGGTACTAACAATACCGTTTACCCTGGTGAAGAAATCCCCAACAGATTCATGCTCTCCCATCTTCAGGTCTTCATACTTCAATCTACAGATTTGAAGTTTTTCCTTCTTGACTTTTGTATTGACTTCATATATGTTTTTAAGTTTTTCCCATAAAACTTTGGTTGTGGACACTCCTTTCAATCTTAAGAATTCACTTTCATAAAGTGAAGACATTATAACATTCTTGGCTCTTCCATCATTCTCAAGAAACTTCTTGTCAATAGGTGTAAGTGGAACATTGTCTTCAATGGGGGGAAACCCAACAGTTGCAGCTTCAAGAACTTCATAAATAATAGACATGATATACGGTAGCATTATATCCTTCCATATGTGATAGTTCTTCCCATAGAATACCAGAATGCCTTTACTATTCACATAATTCAGATTCTCCATCAGCAAGGAAAACAAAGGCAACCTGGCTCTGATACCACTTGAAAGGACCCAGTTGGAGCAATGAACCACTGAGAGGGGGGGGGGGGGGGGTGAATCAATGGTACCCCTTTCTTCCTTTTTAAGTTCCCTTAAAATTGAGAAAAAACTTTGTCTCTAGTTAAAGATATAATTCCCTACTGAGAAAACAAACAAGCACACATACAAAGGAACACAACAATTTACAAGGTTCACTATTCAATAAGAATACCTACATCCTTGGTATGGTTGGAAACAATCCAGCACCATACAATCCACTAAGAAACAAATCCTTGGATTACAACGAGTAGGATATACCTTTACACTCGTGAAGCACTGCGAAACAATCACTCTAGTGTGTGTGCACCCTCTTAGCACAATAGGGAAAAATATCTTTTCTTGTAACAACTTATGTTACATGCACTTCATTTTAAATACACAGGTGTAAGAAAGTTCAACACAAATCTTCACTTCCTTACCCATAATAAAGGAAAGTACTCCTTGAACTTGAGATAGATCAATTACAGTCCGAACTTCCCATTCTGAATCTCCACTCCGAAATCTCCACTCCGATATTTCTTCTTCACTCCGATTCTTCAATATGAGTCTTCCTCAGTCTGAGAAACTCAATACAGTGACAGCCAGTACTGATTCCCCATTTCAAATACCCACTCCGAATTCTTCAGTCTGGATTTTCTTCTTCACTCTGATTCTTCAATTCGTGTCTTCCACAATCTGAGAAACTCAATACGGTGACAGCCAATACTGATTCCCCATTCCGAATATCCACTCCGAATTCTTCATTCCGGATTTTCTTCTTCACTCTGATTCTTCAATTCGTGTCTTCCACAGTCTGAGAAACTCAATACGGTGTCAGCAAGTACTGATTCCCCATTCCAAATATCCACTCTTAATTCTTCACTCCGAATTCTTCAATCTAAGAAACTCAATACGGTGTCAACCAGTATCAAATTCTCGTTACGATTGAAACTGCAATGAAACTCTGTCGGCCAAACACTTCTTCTTCTCTCTAGATTATCAGATCTTCTCTCTCTACCTTTTCATCAACAATTTACTTTTCACTCTGATCTCCTTTTATAGGTGCTCCAAAGTATGCTTAGGAGGGAAACCGAAATATTTTCCCGCTCACTTAAATTCACCCAAATCTTAATTTCTCCTGAAATATCAGAGTAATTAAGACTTTTTCAACGCTTCTAGAATCTTCTCAAATCTTCTTCCACTTCTCTCAATTTAGAACTTTGGCCTTTTTCTGGATCCGACTTTGTTACACAAGTTTCTCGGTATCACATTCTCAAATCCACTCTTCTATCTTCTCGGCATCACTTCAATTCACAACATAACTCTTCAGCGCTTCTTCGGTCATGACACCGTTTCAATTCTCGGTATGACTCTTCATTACTTCTCGGTACGACTTCTCGTTACGACTTCACCAATTCTTGGTATGGATTCTCGTTACGACTTCGCCAATTCTCGGCATGACTCCACACTTTTGGCTATGAACTTCAGGTTCAAGAAGTCGATTTCAAACTTCTGTTCAGGAAGTAGACTCCGCACATTCTGTTCAGGAAGTAGACTCCAAAAATCTCACTATGAACTTCAGGTTCTTAGAATAGCTCTTCCAGATTCTCGGAACGACTCTTGGTTCTCGATACGACTTCTTCAATCATTGATACTGGAGATTTTGAATTCTTGTAATGGATCCTCCAGATCTCAGTATGACTTCACCTCCCAACTTTTGCTTGAATTATAAGTACTTGAATATAAACACAAATTAGAGTTACAGAATAGCAAAGCATCGTCACAATTAGGGCCTTTACATCTCCTATCATCCAGCTTTCAAGAATTTGAAATTTCCTGGTTCCGAACTTCTCAATTTCCATACTTCGAATTCAAGACTCTGAATTCTTCGAACACCAGGTTCCAAAAGTTCAATATTCTCAGTTCCTGATCTTCAAACTTCCAGCTTTCGAATTATTAGAAATTCAAGTTGTCTTTCCTTTATGAAAACTTCCTCAAGATCAAAAAAAGACAATCCATGCAAACCATATCTTCTTTCAAATTGGTCCTAACATTATCTATTGTCTAATATTTCAAGGGAGGGAATTACTCAAATTTTCCATTTTTATAGATATTTTTTTGCTAATAAGTTTTCCAAGTATTTCTTGCAAAAAATGTTGTAAGTGGAACCATTAATTTTGTGTGAGTTAGATACAATATTTCCTCCATCATTTTCACCTTCATGTTGCATATAACTGTCCATCTTCCAATAAAAATACTTCTTGTAGGACCTATTTCTTTTCATTGGATACATCCAACTGAAAGAAATTTGTACAAATTTAAGTCTTATGTATGAAATAGGAATCGTCCCAAAGGTTCTATCATGAAAGGTTACTTGGATCAAGAATGTATGGATTTCTGTTTAATGTATTTTTTGGATGTGACTACAAGACGGAACAGACCAATGAGAAATGAAGAAGAGTAGTATGAGAAAATTGAATATAGTTTTCCATTACTTCCCCAAACAATTTTAATTAGAATATCATATACATTTACTATATTAATCCTCTAAGATTAGGAGATGTAACATCACACAATTTTGTTTTAATCTGATTTATTTGATGACTACATCATGTAATTAAATTGAACATGAATATTTTATTTCATATCATATAATTGTTCATATCTATTAAAATATTTATATTTTTTTTCTATGGGGAATATAAACAAATTATAAATAAAAATCATCATTTTTTATCTTTGAGAAAGATAGACAATTTTCATAGCAAAGAGTTTTTTGCTTGGTTGAAATTGAAGGTAGAAGTATTACTATAATAAATTAGTAAAATTAATATTTAGTTAATTTTAGTATTAATTTATATTTCAGTTCTTTAAGGAAATAATATATTTATCTTTTGGTAATAAATTTGTGGTCCGTGAATGAAAATCAAATTTGATTAATAGGTATAAATTTATTATCACTGAACAAGCATTGAACATGAGAACATAACATGATGGTGTTATAGTAACTTACACAATAGAATATTATGCCATTGTATCAAATATTAATCTTTAATTTGAAAATATATCTTATTATGGAGTCATTGAGAAAATACTAATATTGGATTATTACTTTCATGGTTGAGTCACTATGATGAAATTCTAGTGGTTTGATTTGATGACAAGGCATGACACATTTATCAATGATTATGGATTTCAAGTTATTGACATGACTCACACTCTTTCTAATGATGATCCATATATATTGAAATAAATGGTGACATTTTTTTATGTGAAAGATCATTTGTGACATAAATTTGGTGTCATTATTTAAGTAATCCCAAGACATATTTTTGATGACGGTGATGATGAAATTGACACCATCACTACTCCCATTGGCCTTAATAATTTTTTTACTCATGATGACTCTAATATATTAGTTATCAAAGTTTATTTTAAACCTGAAGTTATAGTGGGAAATATATAGAACCATCCATTTGTGTTCTCAATTATTTTGGTTTAGCTAGACTTCGGTTGTTCAGGCTGATACTATTCAAATTTCTTTACCATTGATTATAAATATTTTATATCCAACTTGACCTTCATGTTAATTTTCAATATATACTGGTTACATTTATCTTTGAGTTTCATTTTATAATATTTAATTGAACTATATTAGAACTTACCAAACAAAAAAAACTGAAATAATTAAATTGGAACAAAAAACAAGATGAATTGAATTGAAATATATTAAACTATTTAGAATGAAAATCAAAACTAATGAAAAAATGAAATAACCAAAAAAATGAAAAAATGACCTAACCCAAAATATGAACCAAATGACCTAACCCAAAAAATGAAAAAAATAACCTAATCAATTGACCAAAATGAACCAAATGACCTATGATAGCCCCATAGAAAGTTGTTAGTTCCCTACAGTTATATGAAAAACAAATTTATAAAACTCAAACTATACTACTATATCAATTAATACATAGTATTAGTAAGTTTGAGGTTAAACCCACAGAGACAATGGTTTAGTTTTATTGAAATTTCAAAAGATTAATTTTATTGAATTGAGGAAATAGGTGATAAAAGGAGGAATTGATTAATTTGAGAAAGTAATATGAAAACGAAACATATTGATTGATTGGTTGTGAAAATAGATTTAAAAAACATACCAGGGTTCTGTAATATTGGGGTTCGGGTGTAATTGGATTTTAAAATATAGATTGATTAATTCATGATGGGTGTTAGAGTCAAGATGAGAAAGATCCAATGGTAATGGTATCTCCTCCTCAATGCGGGAATACCCTATTTCCCTTGGTCTGATAATATAGGATTTTAGAAAATTGAGTTTGTCTTGAAACCATATTTAAACTTTATTTCTCCTAAAGTTGACAATGGTAATGCCTCCTTTTAGGGTAATCAGTTGCATAATTTTAAAGTTCCTTTTAGATTCAAATATCGATGGTGGAATCATGGGTGGTTGATTCCAAACAATCGTTCTATACTACAAGATAGTTTATTTTCATTAAAAATTATGTGTTTGGAAGTTTTAGAAAAGTAAATTTGGTGGATGATAAAGATTAATGATCATGAGAAAAGGATATGTGAATATTTGAATGAATAATGGGGTTGTCTTGTGACTCAAAGAAGTTAGACATATTGTAAGGTTTAAGAAGAGCCTGATTTTCATTTGATAAATTGATGAAGCAAGCTATGTCACTATCTTTGAGAATGAGGTCTGAAATTTGACTTGAGGATCCATAATAGTTATAAAAGGAGTAAAGTATGGGATGCTATATTTGATCAAAATTGGAAGATCTGGATGTTTGGAATTGCAGGCTTGGTTATCTCAGTGAGAAGAACATAAAAGTTCTCACATCCAAAGGCATATTGAATCTTAATCACATGGAAATTTAAATGTTTAAAAGTTATGTGCTATGGAAACAAAGTAGGGGTCCTTGAATCTAGATAGACTAAATCCCAAGTCTCGAAATCTAGAATTTTTTACACAGATGTTTTTAGACCTTACCCTATTTAGACCTTCAGTAGTTCTCTTTACTTTTTATACTTTATTGATGATTCTATGAGGAATTTTTTGGTTTAATTTATAAAGAATAAGTTTGATATTTTTCCAGATTTTATACAAAGAAAATCCATGGTGAAAAGGGAGAGTGTTTGGAATATGAATTGCCTATGTTTTGGAAATAATGGCGAGTACATTAGATAAAAATTATAGAACATCGAAAAGAATAAGGGAATAATTCATGATAAGAGAGTTATTATAACACCATAAACAATTGGTGTGGATGAAAAGATAAATCATACATTGATAAAAAAGAATCAAATATTGTGGTTTCACTACAAAAATTTCTAAGGGAATTTGGATAGAGGCACTCAATACAACTACATACCTCGTCAATAGAAGTCTAGCATTGGTGGTTGGGTAGGAACTTTCAGAGTACTCATGATTCAGAAAAGCACCAGAAGTTTTCCATATTAAAGTTTTTTTTAAGCTTGGTGTATATGAATATTGATGATAAGGATTGAGATAAACTTGAGGATAAATCTAAATCATATTTTTTCATTGGTTATGGTGATGAGATCTTCGGTTTCTAGCTACGGGATGAAGAGAAGAGACAAGTAATGATGAGTTTAGATCTTCACTTCAATGAAATAGTTATGTAAAATGACCATAAATTGTAGGAGAAGGAAGTTGAAAAGTATAAATCAACTATAAAATTCCAAGTTGATTATAGTAAGAATAATGAAAAGGAGAAAATTTTGGAGGACTCATATGTGTGCACTAGAAGTCTAGAGGTGAGGCCAATGGAAGATGTGCTGGAAAGTTGAAGAATAACTAAAGATTGAGCGGGAGAACCAGAAGTTAGGGATCTAGAAGATAGACCAGTAATAAGAAGTCCTGGGAATAAAATTTAGTTGAGGAGATCAATTAGAATAAAAATACCAATTTAGAGATTCAAGGTTGATACATACTTTCTTCTCTTAATGGATTTAAGAGAACTAGAGAGCCCAAAAGTGGTGACTACACTTAGTGATTCCAAATAGCAGAAGTCAACAATGAATACAGATTTGTGTTCATTGAAACTCAAAAAAACATGGGAATTTATTGAATTATCAGAAGGTAAAAAGGAACCAAAAAATAAGTATATTTTCTTGTTTAAAGAGGAGTATGATGGAAAGAATCATTATAAAGTGTGGCTAGTAGAAAATGATTTTTTTAGAAGGAAGGAGTTGATTTATCAAAAATATTTTATCTGGTAGTTAAAATAGAAACTGTCCAGATGGTTATGAATATGGTAGCAATGAAATATATATAATTATAATAAATGGATGTAACTAAGGATTCCCTTCATGGTGATTTATAGTAGTAAACTTACATGAACCAACTAATATATTTTATAGAATATAGGAACCAAAATTTGGTTTGTTGATTACACCACGATTCATTGATTTATTTCACACTTATACCACTGGGATAAACTATTTTTATATTGAAAATAAAAAAAATTAATAATAAATTGAACATAATTTTTGATTCAATTATTTAATGTTTATAACTGTTAAAAAGGAAATTTCACTTGTTTTGATGATTAAATTATAGGTGTAGGTGATTTGGAGAGCCCATGATAGAATTCAAGAAAAGCAGGCCAAACTATTTAAGATCCCTAGGACACATGTGAACTAAAATGCACACTATAGATAACCTATGCACCTAATTAGGCCTAAATTCATTGGAAGGATAAAAAAATATGTGGGATAAATTTAATTATAAGACCATGGATTTAAATTATTCTATTTAGAGGACCAAAATTCTCCAATATTAGAGTGAATCTTCACTGTTCATTGTCTCATGATCACTTCTATAATTCAGACACATCTCAAGATGTAATCTTTAAAATGATTCCAAATTTTCTATGGATATATTCAAGATTTTGGGTAAATTTTTTTTAGTTTTTTACAAAGAAATATAATTCTACTTGGTCACCCAAAACCATGATCCAATTACCATCTCGAAATCTGGGTTCCCAAAACCACCTTCCACTTTACCAATAGATTGGCACCTTGGGTATCCAATTTGTAATATAGAAATTGAAGAAAATATAATCCATTTTTGAGAACCAAAGTAGTCCCATCCTCACCCTACATGTTCTATAGTCCCCTATCCTTATAGTGAAATTAAGTATAAAGGAGAATTTCCACCGGAGCCTACTCCTCTCGATGGAAAGTTAAATGATGGGTAGTCATCTCAAGGGATCTACACACTTGTAGATGGAGTTTTGACACTTTTTATTCTAATGGTTTTGTTTAATTTGGGTATGAAAAATTTCATTTAAGTTTTATCTTAACATGATTCTTCTTTTAATGAATTGTTTTGGTTTAATCAAGTGAAACACACTTCATATCAACACCAATTGGATTGATATTTCAAGTGGTAATCTTGGGTTGTTCCAATTATACAACAAAATAATCCTTTTTCTCTCACACATACATGAGATTTAAGTTTCCTTTAACATCCCTCATTACATTCTTGAGGTCCAAACTTTGAAAACACTATTTTTTTTGTCAAGGGTTGGTTCTTTGTGCATTATTTTAAATGGAAATAAGGGAATTAAGATCTTGATTACCCTCAACCAAAGGATTCCATTAAAAAATGTGTAATTTTATGAACAATGAACCAAACAAGATGTGTAGTGAACTTGAAATGTCCTCATTATAAGATAATTATAAAACCCCACTTTTTTTCAATTATTAAACTCTTGAAATTAAGTTATTTTATTTTGAATCTCCAATCAAAACCACCCCCTCTTTTAGTCATTTATATTAAAAATATGCACTTTAAATATCGGGTTTTTCTTGAGAGATGACCTAGTGTCTTCCCTATGCTATAAATAAAATTTAAAAACTCAGTCAATTTGACGTTTAATGATAACATGGTTAAATTTTGGTGCCATTTACAAGGATCTCTTCAGTTTTTAGTGTGCGTTTTTGATAAGAACATAATGTATTTTTTAAATATCTATGTGCATGTTTTCTTCATTCATTTTTAAATTTGTGTTCAAAAATATTCTTTTTACAGGAATTCTACATGATGTGATATTAATTAGATGAAATAATTCCATTTGAACATAAAATTGGAAAGGATCATTTATCATCGACACCAAGAAGCATTAAACAATCCTTTTAAGGAGGACACACAAAACATCAAAACTCTTCTTGATCCTTCTTATTCTTCTAAAAATAACATCAATACTGAAATAAAATTTAATAATATGGATGAAAATAATTGAAAATTGAAATATATTACATCACCTGATGTTGATATCCAACCTACATTCATTCAAATACATGGTTAAGCACCTAAGTTTGAACTAAAATCCAGACTCATTAACTTTTTACCAAAATTTCATGGACTTACTAAAGAAGACCCACATAAGCACTTAAAGGAATTCCATAATTTATATTCAATGTTAAAACATTATAATGTGGATGAATAATTGGTTAAGAGTAGGTAATTACTATTATATTTATAATATACTATAAAATATTGGATATAATATGTTAACTCCCCAATTAGAGGCTAGGTAAACATGAAATGAATTTTTATTGAAAAATATTTCCCAGCCAATTGAACTGTAACAATAAGTAAATAAATTTGTAGAGTAAGAAAATATAATTTGTACACACTTCATGAATATTGGGATTGTTTTAAAATTATTTTTTCAATTTTTCCAAACCACAAAATAAGTGAGAAACTTTTAATACAATACTTTTATTAAGGTTTAATTCCTACTGATTGTAACATGATTAACACTACTGCAGGTGGTGCCCTAGTGGACATGACCCCAATTTTTACAAGGACTCTCATCAAGTCCATGGAAAAAAATACTCAATAATTAAGTTTATGGTATATTTTACCCATTTTAGGTGTCCATGAGGCGAAAAGTTTTGAATTTGAGAAGAAGATGGACATGAAGTTTGAAGAGGTACATACCCTACTCAGGAAACCTTCTCTACCAAAGAAAACCCCAACCTCATCCTTCCATTAATTATGGTATCTGTTCTTCCAAAACCCAATATTATAACCAATAACCTAAAATGAGAAAACCTTATAGGATTTTGAGGATTATTTCTAGGCCTCCCATATAACTAACAATTAGGAAAGAACCATACCATCCCAACTCTAAGTGGAAAGACAATAAAGCCTATAGGCAAGGGGGTATTAAAACCAACCTAAAAAACCATGGAACCAACCATGGAAGAATAATAACCCTCCAAACACCACTTATAAATACTCAAACACCACAAAGGCCTTTCCAAAAACCCCCTCCAAAACTGAATACTAGCCTAGAATACATGATGAAACAAATGGATGCAAATAATCTCCAATTCAAAAACCACCCAAGCTAATATAAAAGACCTAAAAATTTAATTAGGATAACTTAATAACTAGATGGATAAAATTCAATTACATGGGTTGGGTAAAATACCTTATCAACCACTAGTTAACCCTAAGTATAAGGGAAATGTCAATTCCATCACCCTTTAGAGTGGAATACAACTTAAAGGAAAAATGAATCCTCTATTAGAGTCATCCCCTCTCAAGGAAACCACCATTCCAACCATCACACACAATCCAAATAAGAAAAATCTTTTTCATAAGAAAACCCCTAATAAAGGAAAGAGTTTATATTTTGAGGATACTTGTATCCCAACCATTCCTCTTCCATTTCCCAAAAGGGCCACCCAACCAAGGAAATAAAAATAAACTAAACTTGATAAATAAATCTTGGAAACTTTAAAAAAATTACAGGTTAACATTCACTTGATTGATATCGTGAAGAAAACTACATGAAACACCAAGTTTCTAAAGGATATGTGTACACACTAAAGGATACTTTGAGGTTATGAAAATGTGATATTGGGGAGGAATATCTCAGCATCGATAGAGCCACCACTTCCCACTAAATGAAATGATCCTAAAAATTCATGATTCCATGAACCATAGGGAAGTATTTATTTTCTGATACCATGCTTGATTTGAGTGCTTATATAAATGTGATTCCTCACTTGATTTTATATTAATTTTAGGTCAGGGAAATAATGCTCATAGGAATAGTTATTTAACTAGAAAACCAAAGTACCACATACCCCACTAGTGTGTTAGTGGATGTCCTTATGAGGGGTAAAAATTTAATTTTTCATGTTAAAATTTATATGATTAAAATGGAAGTGATAGGATAAAAGGAAATAACACGATTATATTAGGGATACCTTTCTTGAAAACATCCAGAACCATAATTAATGTACACAATGTTACATTATCTATAAAGTTTAGTGGTGACATTGTTCACTTCAATATCTTTGATGCCATTAAGAACCCCTAAAAAGAGAATGCCTCACTTTTAATTAATTTTATTGATGTACTACCTTTTTAAAAATAAAATTATCTTATTTCACCTAATCCCATATCAAAGTTTTCATAATTGATAGAAATTATAGGTAATGTAACATGCTACAAATTCTAAAATAATAACTTTTATTTGATAGCGCATATAACACACAACAAAAAATGTAAAAAAGAATATAAAATCTTTATAATTTATGGTATATTTAATATTTTAAATAAATTTAATATATTATATAGCTTCTAGTTCATGCGATACTAATTTATCTTTCACTACACACAATAAATACTTTCTTTGATAGCTTGTACTACACGCAAGACCGAGTTTTACCGAATAATGATATATTATTAAAATATTATTATAAGATATAATCTAGCCATTAAATTAGAATTTATAAGTAATATTAACTAAATTATGAAAATATATGGTTTATAAAAATATAAAATTAATTCATAGGTTACCAATTAATTAGAAATGAATATAAAAACCAATTGAATACGAAAGAAATGTTTTTATGATCACAAAGGTGTTTAATCATAATAAATTAAATTAAATAATATTAGTGGCTGATATTAATGAAATATATATGTTATATATTCAATAAAATATTCTTTACATTCATCCAATAGATTTCATAAGCATAAAATAAAAACAAATTTAATTTTACGCATAAAAAACAATATTTTTCTAAAGGTAATTTTACCATATTTTAATAGAAAACCTACTTTTAAATCCAATTTTTGTAAGTTTTATAAATTTTATGTCAAAATAAAATTCATTTTTGAAATAATAATATAAAAATTATATTAGGGTGATTTTTTGGTATTTTCTGTGAGGTTTCACCTTTTGATGAATAGTGAAAAATACTGAATTTTAATTCAAAACTAGTTTTTAATCTAATTTATTTATATGGTTAAATTATTTTTTAAATTATTTTTTAAGTATATTTATATAAATTTTAAATAAATTAATCCAATTTAGGTCATTGGAATCAATTTAAATTTAAAATTAGATATAAAAACTCAGCAAACTTTTGAGAAATTTTACTTTAAAAACCCGCATTGTCATCCTGTCTCCGGGATTAATTTGAAATTAATTTCAGCCACTTCGGAAATTTTAATTTATAAAAATGGATTATGTATTTGAAATATTAATAATTTATAATTTATAATAAGGTAAAATTATTTTTTTACCAAAAATATTAGTGAAAGTGATTAAAATTAACTATAACAATTAAGAGAAAAATTACCTTAACAAATGACAAAACCTTAAACTTAAATCCTAGAATGACCTAGAAAATTGTCCAAAATAAATTTTATATTAATATGTAGACCCTATACTACATTTTATATAATATTTACGATTATTTGAGACACTTTACGTGGAAAAAATGTGGGTATAATTCCATTTTTAAAAATTTAAAATATTGCCACTCCTCCTCCACTATAAAAAGGCACTCACCCCTCCCACTTATTCACACATATAGAGTCATTTGGATAGCCCAAAATCTTATACAATAATATCCCAAAATACCTCTCCCTAATCCTATAATACTAACCTTAATAATAAATCAATCAAAGTAAGTATTTTGGTATAAACTAAAATGAGTTACCCAAAAAACGAGGTAACATTATTTAACGATCACTTTCATTTTATTTCCTTAAACACCCCTAAAATATTCTTATTACATTATTATATAACAAGAAAATATACTCAATATACTGATAATTTTTTATGCTATGTTTTATACCCACACTTACACACACTTCTATATAATGGGTAACAGACTTACCGTTCGTGTGTATGGACGACTACCACCTCATGAAACGATGATTGACCGTTCTTCCTTTACCACCTCTCATGGTGGGAGTTATGATAGACATAGTATTTTTATATATTATATATGATATTTTTAATTTATTTATACTTATTTAATTTTATATAACACATACTTTTATTCTTTTCATTTTATGGGAATATGATAACATCATTTGCGGAAGTGTGGACTACCGCCTCCTCAAAGCGATGTGATTCGTTCACACTATACATGGAATGTATAAAGGATGGTTTTAATAAATTTATGTGAAATATATGAAATAAATATGATAATAGAATTATAATATACATATAAATATATATCATTTACATTTTATTCTTTTAATATGACAAATAAATGGAAGTAATATTCATGCATATGTATGACCTATCGTCTCCATGAATGGTGCATTTCATTTCTTATCTCCAAATATTATGGATTATTATAAATAATATATATATATATATATATATATAATATTTAAGTCATGTTTTATATTCTATATATTATTAAATTATGTTCTAATTAATAGGAACAACAAGTAACAAATCAAAACATACTCGAAAAACTAGGCAATTAACACACAGAATAGTGAAAATAATGGAATATTAGAAATAAATGGGTAATAATATTTTATAAGATGATTATATATGAGGTTATAAATATGATTATGGTTCTGGTATAATTTTTTACAGTTTTTAAACCACTATATAGGAGGTTAAAGAATGTTCACCTAAAAAGGAAACACAAGGTAAGATATTTTCATCTCACTTTTTACATCTGAGAGATAAATGTCATATTCACTACTTACTTATTTTGTGCGGTATATCTACTGAAAATTTTAATATATTATATCTTGAATTATTTTATCTTCATGGTATTTTTAGGTTAAATTATAAATATTTATTCTAAGGGGATTTGTATTACATCTTACCAAGTGGTAAATAATTTCATAACCCAATTCCTTTTCATTAGGTTATATAATATTCTCATTGTCATTAATATTATAAGATTATGTGTGTAATAAATTTTTAATATCTATTTTTGTATTTAAACTTTTTTTTATCTTTTTTTTAAATTTTACACACATAATTTATTCATTAATTTATTCTCACATCAACGTTATGATCTTTTCAAGGGTTACTTCCCAATATCATTTTGTTTAGAATTGTTTACACTTGAATTTACATTAGAAGAAATTATTGGATAATTTTTTAATAAATCCTTTAATTTTATTATAATATAATTATTTATGATATTTTTCAATTAATAGTATCATATTTCTACTCTTGGTAAAAAAATGTTTTATAAAATATTTTTAAGAAAACCCGACTCCATTTATATCTTTAGTTGGAGAAACTGTTTTCTTATAAAAACCCTATTTTATAAAAATATTTTCAAAAATGTTTTTTTAACCTTTAAAAATTTATGTATCAAAGAAATTTTTATCCTTTACAAAATGTTTTATGTTTTAAAATTGATTTTTAAAGAAAATGTTTTTCAAAATATTTTTTAAAAAAAAACAATATTTTCCTCAAGAATGTTTTTAAAGTTATTCTTATATTTCATTAATGAAAACAACCCTTATTATTAATATAATAGGTATATGTCATATTGATACCATCCTTATTATTTATCTGTATGTATTATGATTGATTTGTCTAAGGATAATATTGACACTCACTTACTTGATTCATTTTTTCATTCCCCTTGAAATATTCATTTTCCTGTGATCAATAGACATTGAATTTACCATAACTATCCATATCATTTATCATGGATATGATTATTTCCTAAATTTTATACCATTTTTACAGATGTTGTTTACTTTTAAAGTTATTTGATATCTAGGGAAATATTGATAAATCTGTATCTTTTACTCAATGCATATATTTGATAAGGCACATTATTCACAAATTAATTAAATTATTAGATATATGAGTAATGATTTGGATAGGTACGACACAAGTGAGGCTCAATCATAGATATCCCATTACTGCATCATCTGTCTCGTGTGATGAGTTAGTTAGCTAGCCTTAGTGGGGTTTTAACCCAGTATGTTATAAAGCGTCTTGTGAATGGTCTTGACGATAAAGGTAACATATACCTAGGAAACATGAAATCTAATAATTCAACATTGCATTCATTTTGATTAATTATTTATTATCCATGGGATTTTAACTATGAAAAAGTATAGGGATTAATCTCATTCTTAGTTTATTGATAAAATGGAATGGTTTTTAGTTCTTTACCTTTCCATATTGATTATGCCTTATCCAGTTATTTTAAATGGCATGTGTGTTTTGTTATTTACCGTTCCATATTGTTTATGAAATACCTCTTAGTTTATTGATTACATGACATGTGTGTTCAGTTATTTACCTTTCCATAATTATTATTCTCATTGATTCATTATTTTTTCCTCTATGATTAACCCCTACAGATCATTTTAGATCACTCTTATTATGTTTCATTTACCTATGATTCCTTGAAGTTTATTAAGAAAGATATACAAGGATATAATAGATGGAATGAATTTATCTTTGAAAAAAAATTATGTTGTAATTTTTGACTTGTTTATGTATCTATTTTACCAAGAATACTAAACTATTTGGTCATTTGGAATTCAATTTACTTGTATCTTATGCCAATGTAATGGTGGTAGACACTGACTCCAAGATGTTTTGGGTCTGATCACTACAATTGGTATTAGAGCATGTTTAGTAAAAACTATGGGAATATATTTATGAAAACATAGATTAGGTAACATAATGCTAAGATAAAATCTGATGATAAGTATATAATAACATTGTAAAATTTTTGTTAGATAGAGATTATGTTGTTTTCCCAACAATACATCCCTGTCTAGATACTAAAAGTAGAAGTGGTTCTCGCACATATGTACCTAGGGGTAACAAATCCAAAAAGGTACATTGGGTCTAACTTGAGTGTAACCTAGTACACGACAAAAGGCCTTACCGTGCACTTAGTTTGACAATCCTGGGGGATACACTTAGGATATTTCACATTTTCTTTACAAATCATTGCGAATGATTTTAACATATGATGAAAATAAATTACCTAGGTTAAACATAAAGTGTTTTAGATTAAAAACTAGGTTTAATGATTTAGATATCCTATAAATGATTATAAATTTTTATCACTATGACTACTGTTACTCATACTATGCTTTCTGGTTTTATTTAATAGTTGGAACCTAAAGTAGTAAAGTTAAAATTTAACATAAAGGACAAGGTAGTGAAAATAAGTGACCAAATGGGATGTTGATAGGAGTGAAAGATTTAGTTTTCATGGCTAATATTTTTTAAAAAAAATATGATTAATAATATATACCTTAACCAACTCTTGAACTCACCAAATTAGAGAAGGATGGAGGTTTATAAGATCTTGAACGGTGGAGACCATAGAGAAAAAAGGGCTCAATTTCCCTCATGCAATAAATGTGGATGAAGACACTAAGTAAAGGGTATCAATGGAATGAGATAATTATTTATGTTTGGGAAAGAAGTATATAAATAAAGGAATTGCTAATGAGAAATGAAGGATACAATGGAAGGAAATAAATCTCATCCTAAGGATACATTTATAGTTCATTGAATTAAATGAGGAGAACCTGAGAATTAACTAAGTCAATGAATTCTTCTAAAGGATAAACTCCAGACCAAGGAAGGAACTATGTGGAAATAAATGGATAAAGTATTTATGTATTGAGATTGTGTTGAAAACATTAGTTAAAAGGCTATTTAGTGACTAAATTTTAAGGATGTCCATCATATTTATTTTTAAAATTATATTAATATAGTTTTAGAAAAGGACATACTGTATGCTAGGTGAAAACCCATCATATTTGGAAAGGCTATAGGACATGAACCCATGATTGAAGGATGATAAAGGTTTAATTAAAAACACTGATCTATACAATGTCTTGGTAAATATATCATTGTTTTTAGTTAAACTTTTTTGATGAATAATATTAATGATGAACCAGTGGTGTTAATTTTTAGGTTTATAGATTAATATATTAAACATATTGGATTTAAATAATAGTTAGAGATAAATAGAAAGACTTTTCAATATTTTATAGGACTTACGATTCATTAAAAGTTTATTTTAGTGCTTTAAGAATCAAAGTTAATTTTTGGATATCCATTTCTCAAAGTAAGGAATGAATTAGAATTTGATCGAATTATAACCAAAATATAAAATTATTCCTATGAAATTGAAATGTATCAAGTAAATATATTTCCTTATATTCTTGTTTAATAAATAATTCCTCAATATTAGAAAAAGTATCTTAAAACAAAAGTGTTATCCTAATACCTTAATTTTTGTTAAACTGATGGTCTTTTAATCATCATATATTTATGAATTTTAGGCCTTAAATATTCCATTTATCATTCACTAGTTTTTGATTTATGAACTCAATCACTCACTATAAATATTTACACTTTTCCTCCATGTATGTATCTCCACTTTCCCCTAATGTTTTCCTTCTTAGAGACTTAGTTATATGTTATTCCATGTGACCTTTGTACTTCGCATTATCTCTTATTAAGAGGATATTTTATTATCTATTCTCACTATGTGGGATTTAAATAAAGGAATTTAAAAATATAAAACCATAGTTTTCTAAGGTTGAGTTCAAATTGTGATTAAACAATTTATTTAAGTTGGGGAGAATGTAACACCCTGAAAATTCTAAAGAATAACTTTTATTCGATAGCATGTATGACATGAAAAACAAAATGTAGAAAAGAATATAAAATCTTGAGAATATATAGTATATTTAATATTTTAAATAAATTTAATATACTATATATCTTGGAATACATGTGATACTGATTTTTCTTGCATTGCACATAATAAATGCTTTCTCCAATAACCTGTGTGACACACAATACCGAGTTTTACTGAATAATGACATATTATTAAAATATTATTATAAGATATAATATATCCATTAAATTAGAATTTAAAAATAATATTAACAAAATTATGAAAATATATGTCTTTTAAAAATATAAAATTAATTCATAGGTTATCAATTAATTAGAAATGAATATAAAAACCAATTGAATATAAAAGAAATGTTTTATGATCATAAAGGTATTTTATCCTATTAAATTAAATTAAATAATATTAGTGAATTATTTTAATGAAATATATATGTTATATATTTAATAAAATAGTTTTTACATTCATCCAATATATTTTATAGGAATAAAATAAACCCAAACGCAATTTTACGCATAAAAAACAATATTTTTCTAAAGGAAATTTTACCACCTTTTAATGTTGAAACTATTTTTAAATACATGTTTTTGAAATTTTATATATTTTATATGTAAAAATAAACTTTATTTATGAAATTATAACAAAAAAATTAGCTTAGGTTAAAGTTTTGGTATTTTTCCATGAGGCTACATTTTTATGAATATTGAAAAATACTGAATTTTAATTCAAAAATGATTTTTCATCTGATTTATTTATAAGGTTAAATTATATATTTGAATGGTTTTAAAGTTTATTTATATTGATTTTTTATAAATTAATCTAATTTAGTTCATTTTAATCAATATAAATTTGAAATTAGATATAAAAATATAGAAAACATTGGAGCATTTTTACTTTAAACACCCGCATTGTAATCCCATCTGCTGGATTAATTTTAAATTAATTTCTGCCACTTATATGATTTGAATTTGAAAAAATGGATTAAGTATTTTTAATCTGAATAATTTATAATATATAATAATTTTAACATAGTTTTAGACCAAAAATATTAGTGAAAGTGATTAAAATTAATTACAACGATTAAGAGAAAAATTAGACTAATAAAGGACTAAACCATAAACTTAAGGCCCATAATGAACTATAAACTTGTAAAAAATCAATTTTATATTAATATTTATACCCTATAATCACTTGGATATAATTTTTACCCTTATTAGAGCCACTTTACATGGGATAAACTTGGGTGGAATTCCCTTCTCAAAAATTTACAAGAATGACACTCCTCCTCCACTATAAAAAGGAACTCACCCATCCCTC
The DNA here is from genome assembly GCA_963277665.1 of Viscum album. Classification (NCBI taxonomy): domain Eukaryota; kingdom Viridiplantae; phylum Streptophyta; class Magnoliopsida; order Santalales; family Viscaceae; genus Viscum; species Viscum album. The sequence continues at coordinate 75,449,414 of OY728140.1, forward strand.
TTATTCACACCTTTAAATCAATTTATATCACCCAAAATATTATCATATAATCTCCCAAAATCCCTCCCATAAACCTAGAATCATCACTTTGGGAAAAAAAAAACAAGTAAGTCTTTTGGTATAAACCAAAATGAGTTACCCAAAAACGAGGTAACATTTTTCAACAATCACTTTCATTTTATTTCCTTCTACACCCATTAAATATTCTTATGACAAGATTATATAATAAAATCAGTATCCTAAATATAATAATATTTTTTTCTTTTAAGGGTTATACCTACACCTACACACACTTCTATATAATGGGTAAATAACTTACCGTTCGTACGTACGGTGGACTACCACCTCACAAAATGATGATTGTTCATTCTTCCTTTACCACCTCTCATGGTGGGAATTATGATGAAAATACTATTTTTATATGTTATATATTATATTTATAATTTATTTATACTTATTAAATTTTTATATAACACATAACTTTTTTCTTTCCATTTTTTGGAAATATAATAACATTATTTGTGGAAGTGTGGACTACCACCTCCTCAAAGCGATGTGATTCATTCACGCTATACATGAAATACATAAATGATGGTTTTAATAAACCTATGTGACATATATGACATAAATATGATACTATAATTATAATACAAATAAAAATTTATATAATATACTTTTCATTCTCTTAATATGACAAATAAATGGAAGTAGTGTTCATGCATACGTATGACCTTCCGTCTCCATGAACTGTGCATTTCATTTATTATCCCATAATTTTATGGATTATTATAAATACATATATACCAGATATATATATATGATATTTATACCATGGTTCCTATTCTTTATATGATGAAATCATGATCTAATTAATAGTAACAACAAGTAACAAGTCAAAACATACTCGAAAAACTAGGCAGTTAACACCTGAAATAGTGAAAATAATGAAAGATTATTAGAAAAGGGTAATAAGATTTTATAAAAAGATTATATATGGTATTATAAATATTATTATGTTTCTGGTATATTTTTTTTGACATTTATTAAACCATTATACATTAGGTTAAAGGGTGTTCACCCAAAAGGGAAACACAAGGTAATGGATTTTCATCTCACTTTTTACATATGTGAGATAAATGTCATATTCACCACTTACTTATTTTTTGTGGTGTATCTAAAACCCATTTTGATATATTATATCATGAATTATTTTATCTTCATGGTATTTTTAGGTACAATTTGAATTATTTCTTCTAAGGTCATTTGAATTAAAAGTTACCAAGTGGTAAGGAATTTTATAACCCGATTTCTTTTCATTGGGTTATATTACTTCCTCATTATCATTAATATTCTAAGATTATGTGTGAAATAAATTTTTACTATATATTTTTTTTATTTCTAATTTTTTATGTGTATTTAAATTTTATACATATAATATATTTATTTATTGATTCTCACATCAATGTTATGCTATGTTCAAGGGTTTACTTCACAATATCATTTTGTTTGGGATTATTTACACTTAAACATACATTAGAGAAAACTATTGGGTAATTGTTTAATTAATCCTTTAATTTTATTCTACTTTGATTATTCATAACATTTTTCAAGTAATAATACCATCTTTCCACTATTTGGTACTTAAAATGTTTTGTAAAATGTTTTTAAGAAAACCCTACTTCATTTATCTCTTTAGTCGGAGAACCTATTTTCTTATAAAAACCCTATTTTATAAAAAGGTTTTCAAAAATGTTTTTTAACCATTACAAAATTATTTATCAAATGAATTTAACCCTTTATGAAAATTTTTATTTTTTTAAAAGTGATTTTCAAAGAATTATTTTTTTAAAATATTTCTCAAAGCAAAAGGATATTTTACCCAAGAACGTTTTTAAAGTTCTTCAATTTACTCAAAGACAACAACCCTTATTATTAATAAAATGGGTATATGTCATATTAATACCATCCTTATTATTAATCTGGATGAATTATTATTTATTTGTCCAAGGATATTATTGAAATTCACTTCCTTTATTTATTTTTTTAGTCCCCTTGAAATATTCACTTTCGAGAATAACTTCATTTTTGTGTACACACTCCCTCTTAGTTTATTGATTACATGGAATGTGTATTCAATTATTTTCCTTACCATAATAATTATTCACATTGATTCATTATAATTCCACTATTATTAAACCTTACTGATCATTTGATCTCACTCGTATTATGTTTTCTTTCCATAGGATTCCCTAAAGTGTACTATGAACGATATGCAAGGATACACTAGATGAAATGAAGTTATGCTCGAAAAAAAATTATGTTACAAATTTTTAATCATGTATATATATTGTTTAACAATACTAATAAAATATTTTCTCCTTTGGGATACTATTTACATTTATCTTATTCCAATGTAATGGTATTAGACATCAGCTCAAATATTTCCAGGGCCAGGTTGCTATAGGTAATGAATCATTCATAGAATGTAGTATTGGTCTAAAAAAATGTCATGTATGTTCATTAGTTGATGATTTATTGAGAATTAAGGATTATATGACCATCGATGATACTAATCATATTTTAAAATATTATTCCCCATATAGGGATGTTACTATTGAGTAGTTAGAAGAGATCATTAACCACCCACTTTCATGTTCACTCCCATCAGTCCAATATCCACCTGAATTGGAACTTAAACAACTGCCTAAAAATTTGAAATATTCATATCTTTATAATAGAAACAAGATCCCCATAATCATTTCTAGTTTAATCCCTCCATATCATGAATTGTGATTGATTAACATTTTAAGGGAGTATAAACAAGCATTGGTACAAACACTTGCTGACATTCCCAGCTTTGTCCCTTCAATTTACAGGCATCATATATAGTTAAATTATGAGGCTAAACCAATGAGGAAAGCATAAAATTGACTAAAACCAAACCTCATAGATGTTGTTAAAAATGAGGTAACTAAATTATTGAATACTGGAATCATTTTCCCCATATATTACAACCAATGGGTCAGTATATTACAGGTAGTTCCTAAGAAAACTTGTCTTATGATAATAAAAATTGAAAATAATGAATTGGTTCTAATCAGTGTGCATAATAGTTGGAAAATCTATATAAATTATCACCAAATAAACTAATACACTAAGAATGGTTATTTTCAATTTCCGTCCATTGACCAGATGCTAGAGAGGCTTATATGGAAGTCCCGCTATTGTTTACTTGATGAGTATTCTGGATACTTTCAGATATATATTTCCCATGAGGATCAAGAAAATAAAACCTTCACTTTACCTTTTGACATATTTTCATATAGTAGTATTCCATTTGGTATATGAAATTCTCTAGGTAATTTTCAATGATGCATGGTTAGTATTGTTTCAGATTACCTAGAGAATTGTATGGAAGTATTCATGGATGATTTAACTATGTATGATTCTTATTTTTATCAGTGTTTGAGTAGTCTTTGTTCTATACTATTTAAATATATTGAAAAGAATATTGTATTAAATTATGAGAAATTCCATTTCATGGTGCAAAAAATTATAATACTTAGACATGTATTTTCTGGGGATAACATCCAAGTAGATAAATCAAAAGAAAATATCATTTTTTCCCTACCATTCCCAAAAAATGTGTAGGATGTGTGGTATTTATTAGGTCATTATAGATTTTATCATTGTTTCATTCATGAATTTAGTAATATTTTACTCCCCCACTCTCGATTACTATAAAATGAAAAATATTTTTTGTTTGATAAAAACTATGTGGAAGATTTTAACAAATTGAAATAGAGTCTCAAATCACCTATGATAATCCAACCACCTCATTGAGATTTACCATTTGAGCTTATGTGTGACACCTATAACTATATAGTTGGGGAAATATTATCATAATAATTTTATTTAGATCCACATGTCATAGACTATGCCACATGCACACTAGATCCTACCCAAGAAAACTACACCATAACTGAAAAATAATTCCTTTCCATTATATTTTCCTTAGATAAATTCATGTAATACCTTTTGGGTCCCAAATTAATTGTGTTCTTTGACCATGAAACCCTCCAGTATTTCCTTAAGATACTGGTAGATAAACCATGTATTAGTAATTGGGTGCTCCTCCTTCAAAAATTTAATCATGAAATTAGGGATAAAAAGGAGTAAATAATATAGTGAATGACTATATCAGTATGATCCTTCCATCCTCAGACATTGAATCATCCCCCTATATTCCCATAAATTACATGTTTCTTGATGTTAAATTGTATCGATTGTAATATGGTAGTCCTTGATATGCTGAAATTGTAAATTATTTGGTAGCATCATGCATTTCTAATGATTTTAATAAAAACTAACATGATCTTATAAAACATGAGTCCCATTGGTACATTTGGGATGAAACATAATTTTGGAGAAATTTTAGTGAACAGGTTGTTTGTCGATGTGTCCCTGACCATGAGCTCACCTCTATTTTTATCTTCTTTCACACTTTGTCTTGTGGGGGACACTTTAACTTACAATGTACTACTAAAAAGCTCATTGACTCTATAATTTATTAGCCAATTTTTTTTATATATTCCCATCTTTTTTACAAGTCATTCACATGATTTCATTTTACATAGAATATTTCTAAGAGGAATGAAATTCCCTAACAACCCATGTTATTTTGTGAGATATTTGATGCATGGAGATTTTAATTCATGGGGACTTTTCCAAATTAATTTGAATTTATTTACATATTATTATATATTTACTATGTCATTAAATTTGTTGAGGAAAAGGATACTAGGGCTGGTGAATCTTTCATGGTTATCGATTTTTTTAGATCTTATATTTTCAGTAGGTTTGGATTAACAAAATTCATTATTAGTGACTAGGGTTTACATTTTTGTAATCATAACATGAAAGTATTACTCTATAAATATGGGGTTGTTAATAAAGTCTCCATTGTATATCACCCCAAACTATTAGACAAGAAAAAATTTCAAATAGATAAGTTAAGAGAATCATGGAAAAAATGGTACAACCCAATAGGAAATATTGGATCTTGCACTTGGATGATGTAATTTGGGTATACTATATAGATTTTAAAACCTAAATCATAATTTCACTATATAATATTGTTTTTTGAAAGTCTTGTAACCTACTTGTAGAGGTAGAGTACCATGAATATTGGGATTTTAAATAATGTAATATGAATCTATTAGATGGAGGCGATCATAGGAAGTTTCCGATTTAAGAGTTGGAAGAAATACCAAGAGACTCATATGTGAACTCTATGATCTATGAGGAGAGAAACAAGGATAACCATGGATACCTAATACTTCATCATGAATTACATATCTGGTAGAAGGTCCTTATTTTTAATGCAAATATGAAGTTGTACGCAGGTAAGATTCGTTCCCATTAGTTTGTCCCATACACTGTTACCAATGTCTATCCATTTGGTATTGTGTAGGTTTAAAATTAAGAAACAAAACAAATATTCACCATCAATGGGAAGTGGCGGAAGAAATTTCATGAAACCATTCTAGAGCCCATAATTGAGGAGTTCCACCTTCAAGAAACAACTTAATAGTGATACCCCACCAGGTTTTATCCTTCCTTCCTACATTCTCTTTAATTATAGTGTGGAAACTGCACACTTTAGGTGTGTGTGTGTGTGGGGGGGGGGGTGGTACATTCTTGGGTTAGTTAGGATTTTTGTCATTTTTTTCTCTTTTTCACTTATTCCATGGTATTTTTACATCCCCCCTCTCTTTTCTTCATTTTTTTCAGTTTTATTCCAAAATTATCATTTTTTATTCCCACATAATCATAGAAATTAATAAAAATGCATAATTAATTTTCTTATTTAAAGTTTTTTTAACATTTAATTTTTTTTTCATTGATGGAATGTGAGTTTGGTCATGGAATTAACATTAAGAAAGAAATTTTAAGTAAAAGTGGTTATTTTTTAATGATATTAATGGATGTATCTCTATGAAACCTATGAGATGATTGTTACCTTTTTTGTGATTTTTTCATAGGTTAATTATTTTATTTATCATCCTTTTATATCATTTCAACCAACCATGAAGTGTGAATGTTTCTTACTTAATAGAAGTTATATAAAATTCAGTTTAATATTTCTTAGCTTCCTAAAATTATTCTTTCATACATTTATTCCTTATTCGATCTATTTCATTACTATCCCAAATTAACTTACGCATGTGTACCTATTATTTGACTATTTCACACCCTAAAAAAACATAAAAAAACATAAAAAAACACAAAAATATGGTTTTTATCTTAGGTAGGTCAAAAAACCCTCTTGACCTTTGATCTTGTTATAGATATTACAATTAGTGTCATGAGAAGATCAAACATTGGTTGGGATATGAGTGTGAGATTTGTTCCAAGTGCAGATTATAAAAAAATATATATAAAGAGGGGAGTATAAAATATGATAATATCTAGTTCAGGATATTATGGTTTGAATTACGATAAATTTTAAGTAAATTGGTCTTGAAATTTGATGTCAAAGGATATATTCTAGGTTGGTGGAAATAATCAGGTAATTTTTTTTAAAAATAACTTATATTTACTAGATAGAAAGTGGGAAGAATAACTTGGAATGGTTTTCACACACGAACTTTGGAATATAGTGGTATATTTTACTCATCGATTTTCTTACTTGGAAAAATTTCATACATATAGTTGAATTTTAACTCGATATAATTTATGAGACATATTTTTCCATGATTCCTGAGGATAACTCCTTGATATGGTTTTTTCCTTGATCAAATTTCTGTCATGGATTAATTTTATCATAATGTTAAATCTTAATGAAGTTGGGAATATCTCCTCACATAATTTTTGTAAAAGATAATTTTCCTTGGAGTGAAAATGTTTAGGTTTGGGGGTGTGACCGCACTACGATTCACCATTTTATTTCACACTTATACCACTGTACTAAACTATTTTTATATTGAAAACTCCAAATTTAATAAAAAATTTCAATTCATGATTGATTTATTTATTTTATTCTTAAAAGGGAAATTTTATTTTATTTTTATAATTTAATTATAGGTGGAGGTAATTTGGGGAGCCCACAATGGAATTCAAGCAAACCGAGTTAATATGCATAAGAGACCAAGCACAAATGTGGACTAAAATTAACACTTCAGATAATACTTAATCCAATTGGGATGAGATTTAGTTGGTGGATGAAAACTTGTATGGGATAAATTTCATTAGAAAACCATGGATCCCAATTTATCCATTTGGAGGCCCAAAATTCTCCATCATTGGAGATAACCTTCACTATTTATTGTATTTAGGTCACTTTTTTAATTTAGTTCCTAGAAAAATTTCCATGTACATCAATGGTCAAAATTTTCATGTATGAAATGATTTACACATGAATAAATATTATATTTATAGTGGGAGTTATAAGTTTATCCATGTCAAATTCAGTAACACCAGGAGGCTATACAATGGATCACCCTTTACTTTAAGGTAATGGAAGATACACCCTTTTTCTTTGGGATAGATGACCCTTTGTGAACATTTCCTAAGGAAAATAACATTTTCTATTTGAAATCACTTACTTAAAATATAAAAATTTACCAAATATTAAAGAAAATATTTTCTTTGAAAAATTTTTTGAGAAATTATAAAGTAAGATTCAAATCATTGAGTGGTCACGATGATATTAAATTCTGTGCATGTCGTATATATTAAAACACATATTCCTTTCACATTTTTGATAAAAAGTCAAAAGTACCTCATTTTAGAAAGTGATAAGAAGATTAATTTTGTACCATATTTTGAAATTTAAAAAATGGGTAAAACTGATTTTAAATAATCATATAGGAATATTAAAAACATTCTTGAAAACATTTTTAGAAAACATAGATATTGAAGAAAAAATATTTTTGACCGAAGAAATAAATAAAGCCAATTTTCCTTCAAAAACATTTCTATATATTTAGTTCCTAAAGAGAGGAAAATGAAAGGAAAACATGTAATCAATATAAATAACTATAGTATAATAAAATTCATGAGTTTATTGAGAGATAGATCATAATATTTCATCATCATAATAATAAACAAAAAAAATCCTTATAAATAATGAGATTATAACATAAAACCCTTACCACTTTGGTAACTTTTGAATTAAGAGCCCCATGAAAGAAAGAAACTTATATGGACATGTATATACCATAATTTTAATTATAATACTCATAAAATAAATTCATGGGTACTATATATACCATATATAATAAACAAGTGGTGGATATTCCATGTGTCCCATGAAAATAAAAGTGAGACAAAAATCTATTACCCCAAGTATCAGTTTCCTTTGTACACACTCAAATGACCTATATAATAAATATAGGTATATTATAAATTTATTCCAGAACCATAATCATATATATATATATATATATATAATACCTTATATGATTCACATATAACCTTTTATCATCCATTTATTAATAACTCCGTTAAAATCAATGTTTCGGGTAATAACTGCTTTGTTTTTCATGTATGTTTTGGTTCGGTAATTTTGGTTCTCATAATTTTATCATAGTTTCATAATATTAATAATTTTAATCATTATGTAAATATAATATATAATCATTATATACAAATTTATAGTCATTCATAAAATATATAGATAAATAAATGAATTACACTGTTCATAGAGATGGTGGTCGTACGTACACATGAACATTGTTTCCATTTTTTAATGGATAAAACAAAATAAAGGAAAATAATATTTAACCATTAAAAAATAATTTTCATATCATATATATAATATATATTCATTAAATATATCATTATTACCATCCATATCCAAAAAAATGAAAAATGATTCACATCGCTTTGTGGAGGTAGTAGTCCACACGTACACAGGAACGACATTATCATTTTCCAAAGGATTGAATGGTAAGAAAGTAGGTGTGACATTATAATTATATAAGTATAATTATTTAATAAATTATATATATATATATATAATACATCATTATATTTATCATTGAGAGGTGGTGATGAAATATAAATTACATTAGTTCGTGAGGTAGTAATTCATTGTACACACGATCGATAGTTTTATTTCTCATTTTATGGAGGATGATATGGATGTAGGTTATGAAATTAACATAATAATATACAATTATATTTAATATACTTATGTGATTATATCATAATGTTTGAATAATATTTTAAGGATGAAGAAGAAGAAATAAAATGAAAACGCATGGTTAAGAACTATACCTCTTTTTGAGACAATATCTTTAGGTTTACACCTAAATCCTTACTAGGATAGTTTTATGATCAAAATTTGGGATCTATGTCATGGGGATGGATTTAAGGAAGTTTTTTAGTAAAGGATTTATTGAACCAAAAGGATCTTGAAGTGTGGATATGATAGGAGAGAAGGTGTCCTTTTATAAGTGGGGGAGGGGACCCACTTAGAAATATCTTAAAAGAATACAAAATAAAAAATTAATTATCAAGAAAAAAGAATCCCAATAAAAATATATTATAATTTTCAATATTATAATGTCTAAATATTTATATAAAATATTATTTATACAAGTTTAATTGTAAAAATTTCCCTTATCTTTTGGTTTAACACCCTCGTAAACTCGTTTTAACCTATAATGTCGTAATTAATTTTATTATTTTTACTATTCATCATAAAAAAATAAGTTGAACTTATTAAATAATATTATTCATGATGATACCAGATATTTAATCCATTTTAACAATTTAAATTTAAATAATTGGAAAAATTTAATTTAAAATTAAACACGTAATTGCGACAAAAATATAGTTTTCTAAAGAAAAGGTTTTCTTAAGTAAAAAATGTTTTTATATAAAAATTCAACATAAAATTGATTAAAATGATATAAATTGGATTAATAATAATATAATTTATCTAATTTTAATTTTAAAACAATTTTAAAACAAAATTTATCCTTTTAATTTCTTTAAATGAAAAGACACTTTTCAATAAAAATCAACATTTTTCAGTATTCATCAAAAAAATAATCTTTTCATAAAATTATAAAAAGTTCACTCTAATATAATTTTTAAATGTTTATTAAAAAAACTAATATCATTTTTTCAAATCCATTTTCTAGAATTGGAAAAATTTATTTATAAAATAAGTTTGTAAAACCCAACAAAATCGTTTTTTAGAAAAATATAGTTTTTAAGCATAAAAACAAATTTATTATTATCCCGTGCATAAGAAAGATATTAGATGAATTATAATAAATTTTATTAAATATAATATATACATTTCTTTAAAATAATTTATAAATATAGATTAATTTAATTTATTAAGATAAAAACACATTGTGCGTATAATAATGACCTTTTAGAAAAACCTTTGTTTTACTTTAAAATCATTTTTTTATTTTCATTTATAATCAACTTATAAAAAATGATTTTATTTTTATACATACGTAAACCATATAATTTTTATAATTTATCTAATCTTATTTATACCCGACAATTTAAAGGCTAGGTTAGAATGATATACTATATTTTGGTTCATTTAGGCTCGGTGTTTGTGCATCGTAAGTTATCGTAGTGATTAAATTTATTTTAAAGAATAAATATATCATAAATATTTGGGGTATTTCATTATAATAAAATTAAAATTAATTTCACTAATGAAACTCTATTACCTTGATACAAAAAAATGAGGATACTTCTTCCTTATCATATCCTTGGGTTCCCACGTAGCTTCTTTCAATTTTTGATTCCCTCAAAGAACTTTAACCAAATGAGTAGTCTTGTTTAGAAGTGATTTCTCTCTATGATCTAATATTTATAATTTTTTATTTATAGTTAATATCATTATCCAATGGTATGAACTATGAGTTCAGTATATGTGAAGTATTGGGTATGTACTTATTTAGGAGAGATATATAGAACACATCTTAAACCTGAGAGACCTTCGATGGAAGCACCAAGAGATAAACTAACGACCTTACTCGATCAAGAATCAAGAAGGGTACAATATAAATAGGGATTAGATATTTTTCTTCCCAAATATCATATCCTTCTTACATGGAGAAATTAATAGAAATACCCTCTCATTAACTTCATATTTCATATCACACTAACAATTTTCAGCATAACTTTTCTATGAAAACTAAGCTGCCTTGATGAGCTATTGAATGAATATAACTTTATCTACCATTTCCTTAGCTAGATCAGGTCCCAATAGATTTACTTATACAACTTTATCCCAACATGTCCGAGTTCTATACTTATTTCCATAGAGTGATTCGTAAGGATCCATCCAAATGATTGATTGAAAGATATTATTGTAAGAAAAATTAATTAGAGGAAGGAATTGAATATAAACACCTTTTAATTCCAAATAACATGATCTAATCATGTCATATATGGTTTTTATGGTTCTCTCAGACTGACCATATGTCTGAGGATGATACGTAGTGATGAAACTTAACTCTATATCTAGATCCCATTGAGGACTTTACCAAAACTTTAAGGTAAACCTTAGATCCTGACCAGATACAATAGAATATAGTACTCTATGAAACCTTAACAATTACTTAATATATATTTTGGAAATTTGATTAAGAGAGAAATATTCTCTAATAATAATGAAGTATACTAAGTTTTTAAGGCAATCAAATATTACCCAAATAGCATTATGGCCTTTAGATGTTTTGTAGAGTTCGATGATAAAATCTATGGTGATGTTTTTACATGTTAAATTTAGTAGGGTAATGGTTGAAAGATACCCTTAGACTTTTTTCTCTCATCCTTAACTTACTAACATACCAAGAACTAAGATAAAAACTTTGTAATATCTCTTTTCATGAAATCCCACTAGAAATACACTTTCAAATATCTATACATATTTTTAATTTGAGGACGAATTGAGAATGAAGAACTATGAGATTCCTCTAATAACTCCTTCTTAAAATATGGTATGTAAAAAAAAATAAAAGTATCCTGAACCTTATTATTCCATCATAATCAAGGGTAAAATATAGAAATTTTTTGACAATCTTCTGCATCTCTAGTTCTTCCTTCTGTGCCTCTTTCATATTCTCTTAAATAGATGGTTTAACACTCATTTGAGAAAGACAATATTTATCCCATTCCTTCAAGAATTATAGATCCATATTTTATAAATCCATAAATATTGGATCTTTTGTGATTTTCATCATAGATAAGCTAGCATGACCATTTCAACTCAAACCATTATCTACCTTGTTTACTTTACTAGGGTGGTAATGTATTGATCATTCACAATCTTTAATCAGTTCCAACCATCTTCTTTGGTGCATATTCAACTCTTTCTATGTGAATATATTATTTAAAATTTTATGATAAATATATATATCATACCTTTCTTCATAATAATAATGCCTCCATATATTTAATGAAAAATTTAACACAACTAACTTCAAATCACTAGTTGGTTAATATTTATCATGAACTTTTAATTTTCATGAGGCATAGTCTATCACCGTATCATTCTGCATGAGAACCCATCCTAATACCTTCTTTGATGCATCATTATAGACTAAAAATCCATATCCACTATAGGGTAATGTATGCACAGGTTCATTGACTAACCTTCTCTCTAGTTCCTTAAAATTTTCCTCACATTCATCTATCTAAAGGAACTTGGATCCATTTTTGATTTAACTAAGTGAGTAGATTGGACAACCATGAGAAATTTTACATAAAGCATCGATAATATCCAATAAAACCCAGAAAACTATAGATATTTGTCTTTATGGTTGGTCTAGGAAAATCTTCAATATCCCCCATATTTTATGGATCCACTGATGTACCCTCACCAGAAGATTATATGACCCAAAAATGATTTTTTTTGTAGATAAAATTTATACTTCATAAAATTTTCATATAGATTATACTTGATTAGGGTCTTTAATAAAATTATAAAGTGATTTTCAGGCTCTTCCTTAATATTTTAATATATAATAATATCATCTATAAAGACTACCACAAACTGATCTAGGTAATCTCTAAATACACTATTCATTAAATCCATGAAGATAGCAGGATAATTAGTATGACCAAACAACATCACTATGTATTCATAGTGTATATACCTTATATAGAATTACATCTTGGTAATATAATCCTTCTTAACACTCAATTAATGATATCTAGAATGAAGATAAATCTTGGAAAATTATTTATCTCTATGTATTTGGTCAAACAAGTAACCAATACGGGGTAAAGGATACTTGTTCTTGATTGTGATTTTGTTTAGTTCTCGATAATCAATACAGAGTCTCATAGATACATATTTCTTATTAACAAAAAGAATAGGTTTACCTAGAGGTTACATAATTGGATGATTAAATAATTTATAAATATTCTTCTAGAGTTTCTTATTCAATTCTAGAAACTCAATTAGGACCATTCTATATGGATTCTTTGAAATAGGTGTAGAACCTGGTATGATATCTATTGAGAAGTCAACCCCATAATTCGGTGGAATACTAAGAAACTCTTCTATAAACACATAAAGAAACTTATGAACAATAATCATATCATCGATGTTGAGTTTCTCTCCAACCATATAAGATAAACACCCCTTTTGGATAGGAATCAATACATATACAATGGATGTGATCTCCATCAGAAGTTCATATTTATCATTTCACCAATATAAAATCATAGGTTAGTTTTGAATATCAAACATGGCTTCCCTACCATGAAAATTAATTTTTTATTTATATAGAGAAAGACAATATATGCCTAATATAATATCAAATTCAACTAGAGAGAGAATAAAAATATTTATAAGAATAAAATTCCCACAAAGTTCAACTGGATAAGAATCATAGATATGAGATGCGATCATCATACCATTTGGGGTTTTCACTACTATTTCAACATCAAATCATTAGGGTGGAATTTTGATACCCTTAGAAAATTATTCAAATATAATAGAGTGGTTAGATCTAGAGTTAAATAAGACATTATTAGTTCAAGAGTGAATGGTACGTGTACCTTTCACCACATCTTTACCATGACCCTCATTATAAATTGTGATCACATGAGATTTACCTTTGTCTTGGGGCTTAATATGTTGCCAGCATTGATCATCATCATTAACTTTAAAATTCTATAAATGGTTAAAATAATTCTTATACTCCTTATATTTGAAACACTAGAGTGTTAGTGGTGTGTTCTATGGAGATTTATCTCTATTCATATCATTAGATAACTTCTTCCCTTTAATTTAGTATTCAATTTCCAGATTACCTTCCATTCCACACTTAAAACATTTACCAGCCCCCTTAAAACAATTTCCTCCATGTTTCCTTCCACACTATAAGCATAAAGTGAGGATCATATTATTCTCTCTATAGTTTTTAGTATTTACTTTAAATTATATATTTCTTTTCTTATCAAAACCATGAGATTGATGGGTAACTCCAATATCCATTTTCACCATGATATCACATCAGCCAATTTCTTCATAGATATTAAAGTACCTTATGAATAATTCCCTTTAGAGACTTGGTTTTAATCCACTTAAAAATATATGAACCTTAATTTTAGGTTGGATGATAATACCATATGTGTACCTAAAAAGTATTGTAAAATTTTCCTCATATGTACTAATAGATTCATCATCCTTCTACTTTAGATTAATGAGTTACTTATCCATTTTTGTATAAAGAATACAAGGAAAATACTCATTGAGAAATAATCTCTTGAAATCACCCCACTCTATGGTGTCATTTTTTTTTCATGTTTCTTTATATTATTAATAAGAATCCACCATTGATAGGATTTTCCTTTCAAACGATAGATGACCAATATGACTTTTTCATGCTCTAAACACCTTAGAATGGAAAATATCCTTTCAATGAAACTGATCCATTTCTCAACAACCAGGGGATCAATGGAAACATTAAAAGAAGGTGGAAATTTCCTCATGAAGGAATCAATAGAATTTTGTTCCCTCCTTTGTTAATTTGTAAGATCAGCATGATTCATAGAACGAGAAAGTTTTATAAGTATAAAAATGATATTTTTTATTCTAGATCCCATAACATTTGGTTAATCAGGAGGAAAATCATTTCATTTTATGCCGCATTTAGAATTAACAAGACTCCTTCTGGTTCCATCCATTTAATAAAACCAAAAAACATAGTTTGAGTAATAATAATCATAGTAGGAAACCACATAATCATGAAAAATCATTTTTAGGATGTCAAAATCATGAAAACTCCTTTTTAATCTATAACACCTTTTGTTTAACCTAGTTTTTTCATGGTCATAATCTATTCAAATAATTCATATTGTTTCATAAAGAAAATATGAATTAACCGAAACATATCCCCCAAGATTGTAAAAATATGTGTGAAACAAGGAAACTTTTTCATGAACAAGGTGATGATCAAGTCAATTACCAATTCACCCTTTTCTGGGTTATCACCCCTATGTACAACTATGACAGAGCCACATCCACTTGTATTTTTCAGAAAAGGATGTTTTTCTAGGAAAAACACACACCTTTCTTTACTATAACTTAGTATGTTCTCCCATACTTAGGATTATCCCAAGTCTTCTCACTAAAATTTTCTCATCCTAGTTTCCAATGGTTAACTAAAACTTTATTTGATACCAAATATAGAAACCCATAATTTTTATATATAGATATTACATCTTATTATATGAATATTATTTACATTACATGATGATCCATGCCAGAATCATATAATTCTAGTGTCATTGGAAACTTGGATATATAAACAACTGGTTCATAAGTGAACCACATCATATCCCACTAATTTCTTCATAATTAGCACACTTATTAAACATATCATATGAAATACACTTATGTATAACATAGAGAAATGAAACATAAGAAAGGGTGAGTTTTGATGCTTAGTAAGGGTAAACAATAGAGATATCAATGTTTACTTAAACATAACATGAGCATAAGGGCATGAGATCATGATCATAACATTGTAAAACCATACCATATATATCACATATCATAATCTTGAGTCATGCCATAAATTTTGGCAGTTCATAATACATGAATCATAAAGGAATAAAAGAAAATGATCCACCAGATCATAACATTGGCATAAGACATAAGTTCATGGAATACACATAAACATAGAAAATCATTCCTTAATAGTCAAGGATCATTTTATAATAATTTTATAATGGATTAGGTTCACTCACAAAACCATCTTAGTAGTCAAGGTTTACTCACAAGAATATTATAGTGGAATGGGTACACTCCCCAAACCATTATAGTAACTAAGGTTCACTCCTAAGACTATCATAATGGACATATTCCCTTACTATACATGGTTCACTATTCATTCTGGTCCTATTTATCTCATGTGATATTAATATTTTACCCAATGCATTAGAAGAATATATAATTCCAGGCCCAAAAATCACATAATGAAAATCATAAAAATTCATGCCAAAATATCATAAAACATTTATCATATCATAACCCATGAAAAGGAAATAGGTTTCACAAACATTTCATCATGGAATAACCCATAGAAAAGAAATGTGTTTCATTACATCAATTCACCATAACATAATCCATGAAAAAAGGAACAAGTTTCATAAATATATTTTCATCATAATCATTAACTACCCATAGAAATAAAAAGGATGGTATTATTGGATCATATCCTCATTAAAACATAAGTAACATCAAAGGATATACTCATAGATGAAAAATTACTTTAAAATATTAAATGGAACATTTCTGGAGGAAAATACCCATTTATCTTTGAAATCACTTACTTAAAATATAAAAATTTACAAAATATTAAGGAAAATTTTTTATTTGAAAATAACCTTGAAAAAATTTAAATGACGTTTTAATTAATTTATTGGTCTTGGTGTTTGGAATTTCTATGTATGTTTTATACGTTAAAACAAATATTCCTTCCACATTTTTGGTAAATAGTCAAAAGTACCTCATTTCAAAAATTTAAAAGTAGATTAATTTTAAAAAATTGTGTAAAAAATTAAAACATTGGACAAAATTAATTTAAAAAGTCATAGATTAATATTAAAAACATTATTGAAAACGTTTTTAGAAAAAATGAATATGGAAGAAAAAGTATTTTTGACTAAAGAGAGAAATAAAGCTAGTTTTCCTTAAAAACATTATTTTGGTTTCTTGAGTAATTGAAGAGAGGAAAATGAAAGTAAAACATGTAATATCCATAAATAAACAGAGTAGAGTAAAATTCTTGAGTTTATTGAGATATAGATCATAATAATTTATCACTGGAGGCATAATCATAAACAATCTTGATAAATAATGATATTGTAACATAAAACCCTTTCCACTTTGGTAACTTTTAAATCGTAAGACCCATGAAAGAAATTAACTTATTTGGATTTTTATATCCCATATATTTCATGATAATAATCATAAAATACATTCATGGGTATTATATACACCACAAAAAATCAACAAGTGGTGAATATGGCATGTGTCACATGGAAATAAAAGTGAGACGAAAATCCATTACCTCAAGTATCAAATTCATTCATACATGTTAAAACCTCTTATATAATAAATATAGGTTTATTATAAATTTATTCTAGAACCATAATCATATATATCATACCATATATCATTTACTTATGACCTTTTATCATCCATTTATTAATAATTATTTGTTAACATCATTATTTTGGGTAATAACTGCTTTGTTTTTCATATATGTTTTGGTTCAGTAATTTGGGTCAATTTACTTTTATCATGGTTAAAAAAATAAATAATGTTAATAATTATATTAATATCATATATATTTATTATATAAATATTTATAGTCATCTATAAAATATAGAGACAAATTAATTAATTACACCGTTCATAGAGACGATAAATTGTACATTCGCATGAACGTTGTTTCCATTTTTTAACAGATGGAACAAAAGAAAGTTAAAGAATATTTAACCTTTAAAGAATCAATGATATATCGTATATATCATATATATTCATTATATCTATCCCTATTACCAGTCATTCCAAAATAAAATGAAAAAAAATCACATCACTTTGCGGTGGTGGTAGTCCACACGTACACACAAATGATGTTATCATTATCCAAATAGTTGGAAGGTAAGAAGGTAGATGTGATATTATAATTATTTAAGTATACTTATTTCATAAATATCATATATAAATATTAAATTCATAATTAAATCTATACATTGTTGGTGGTGATAGAAAACAAATTACTTCATTTAATGAGATGGTAGTCCGCTGTACACACGATTGACAATTTCATTTCCCATTTGATGGAATAGAAGATGGGTTTATGTTATTAAATTAACATAATAACATCTAAATTTATTGGGTATAATTATTTTATTATATCATCATTATTTAATAATATTTTAATGGGGTAGAATAATAAATAAAGTGAAAACACATGGTTAAGAACTATACCTCTTCTTCAGAAAATCTCTTTAGATTTGCACTTAAAGCCTTCCTAGGATGGTTCTATTATCAAAATAGGGGATCTATGACATGGGTAAGAATATAATAAAGTGTTTTGGGAAATTATTTTTCAATATAAAATTCTCTTTAAGTGTGTAGAGAAGATGAGATGAGGTGTCCTTTTATAAGTGGGGGAGGGGTCCTACTTGGGAATTTCCTAAAAGAATACAAAATGAAAAAGTTATTCTTATGGAAAAAGAATAAAAATGGAACTATATTAAAATGTGTGATTCTATAAAATCTAAATATGGACATCAAATAGGATTTAGACAAGTTTAATTGGAAATACTACCCTTAAATTTTGGTTTAACCCCCCACTAAACCTATTTTAACCTTAACTGTGGTAATTAATTTTTATAGTTTTTACTATTCATCATGAAAAGAATTAAGTTTAAAATATTACCTAATATTAATTATTTAGATTCCAAATATGGAATAAATTTTACTAAATTCAATACATATAAGTGAATGAATTTAATTTAAAATTTAACCTGTAAGCGCGACGAAAATACAAGTTTCCAATGAAAAAGTTTTCTTAAGTAAAAAAATTTATTATATAAAAATCCAACATAAAATTGATTCAAATGAAATAAATTGTATTAATACTAATTTAAATTAACTAATTTTACTTTTAAAAAAAATGGAACCTTTTAAATTCTCTAAGTAGAAAGACATTTTAAATAAAAAAAATAATTTTCATTATTCATTAAAAAATTAATATTTTCATAAAATTATAAAAAATTTACTATAAGATAATTTTTAATTTTTTATTCCAATAAATAAGTTAATTTTTTCAAATAAATTATCCATAAGTTTCAAAAGTTAATTTTAAAATAAGTGTGTAAAACGTGACGAAACCGTTTTTTAGTAAAATATTGTTTTTAAGCATAAAAATAGATATATTCTTATACCATGACTAGAAAATATATTAGATGAATTAAAAGACATTTTATTTAATATAATATATAAATTTTATTAAAATCATTCACCAACAGTGATTAATTTAATTTATTAATATAAAAACACATTGCACACATAAAGACTATTTTTTTTAGAAAAACATTTCTTTTACTTTCAAATGATTTTTTATTTTAAATTGTAATCAATTGGTAACCAATGATTTTATTTTTTACATGTTGAAATAATAAAAAATTCATAATTTATTTATTCATATTAATACTGGCCAATTTAATGACTAGGTTATAATGGTATACTATATTAAGGTTCATTTAGACTTGAGGTTGCATGAATCGTAAGCTATAAAAGTGATTAAATTTATTTTGAAAGATAAATATATAATAAAATCTTGGGGTGTTACAAAAACTATATCAAACACACTAAATATCCCTAAATAACTCATCCCACCCATGGAATATGTCAACTCTCAATCCATTTTTATAAGGGTAATCCTCAATAGGTGTGAGATGTATGTCCATCTCACCCAAAACTCTAGGCCCAAGCCTCTCATGCCTTTTGAAATAGATTAATGGATATAAGATAGGATAATCACATCTCATACCATGATCAAGACTTATGTTAGGTATCTCATCAACTCAACCAACACCTTCTCCCCTAGAGACATGGTTGCCGGGTGATCACTATTTACTCAAGGTGCTAGGAAGCACCTACTCTAGCTCTAAGAGGCTCAATGCCATCCAGTCTATTTATCTAGGGTTATCTCAGTCTCTATCCCTTTACCTGGTCCCATAAAAACATGAATATATGCACACCCTTGTATAAAAAAGAATATGATTTTCTATTAAAGGGAACACCTACCTCTAACATAGAGTTAACATCCAATCCATGTAATTGTTTATCCTTAATCAAGCCCATACATGCTTCATTAAAGATCATACTAATACTAGAGATCCTATATCACCCAATAACATAAAAAATAAATAATTAAAACAATTTATAACTAATTATTGAATTTAATCCAAATATACATAGTCACAAAAAAACTCACCAGGCATCACTACATCACCAAAACTACATAGAAAATCATGTGTCCAATTATTCAAGATCACCTCTATACAAGCCATGAAATTGAATATCTTCCTCACCTGATTACACTATGCTTTAGTGGAATTAACATATAAACCCTAGCCTATATCACACCAAATCAATGTTTTAGTGAAGGAAAAACAAAAACAAAAACAAAATGATAATAACACACCTTAAACTTCCTTGGAATCACTAATAAATCACTCTTATTCAAGGAATATTTGAATGGTAAATGAGAGGAGTGGAGGTATCCAAAATTTCCCTCCTTTATTGAATCTACCAACATAAATCATGAATGTGATTAATGGTAAATTACTACCCTAACCCTGATAAAAATACATTCTAGGTGCTATATCAGGACATGACCATGGGGTTCATGGATTGAACGCCTTTCAGGAAGAGGTAACAACACTTCTACCTACCTCTATCATGGTGAAACCCTTCAGGTTTATGGCATTATTGCCCTAGGTAGTGGGTCCAACTACTATTATGAAATGGTCCCTATGGTTCGCAGTGTGACCCTCCTTGAAACTTTTAATTCGTTCCAATATTTTTAGTATTATTATCTACGATTATTTATCTTAATAAAATATAACGTGGTGATGTTTTAATAAGTTTTTTATGTTTTGAGGTTATATAGATTTAAAAATCCTTTAGAGGAGTATTGATGAAATTATAGTCGAGTCACACTGCAAATCCTTTAATCGTGACATGAGTAGTTAACTAAGGAACCTAGGAGTTTAGGCCACAACCTCAATGTTTTATACTAAAAAATGAGCTAGGAAAATAACCTAATAGAATATTACAAAATTTTACACCATGATACATGGTTTCTAAAATTCACATGAAATGTGAGGAGAAATTATTAAGTACTATGTTCTATATTAGGGATATACAAACTCATACACATCAAGATAATTATTTTAAAGAATGAACCAATAGTTTAGATTAAAAATAAATCCAATCATATCTATATCCCACGGAAGATAATTCTAGCCAAAAATTTATCTAATCATTGATTTTATGTTCTAGTAGGTGCTACATCAAGAGAAGGAGGTCCAACGTGGGTCATTTCTAACATGTGAATAGCTAGGAACTAGTGTTGTGTGATATGGTGACCCACTAACACATAGAGTTTCATAATGGATTTGATCAAGTGTTTAAAGTTGTGAAATTATATTTAAGGAAAGACCTCCCAATATGATGTTTGATGTGAGATATATAACTATTCACATTGTGATGTAAAGAGATACATTTCACCTTTACCAGAGGACTTGGGATTGCCTAAGTTTAGGAAAATGTATGCTTCTGGTTTTCGTTGAGACTGGGAACTTCATACTATGATGAATTTTTTTAAGATTAAAATGAGTAAATTTTAGATAATTTTTCCAAGTATTATTGAAGAGATCTATGAGGGAGATTGAAGTTTTAATAGAGTAAATTATGAGACATACTATGAAGCCTTTTGTCACACCATTATTAGTTTGAGGTATAATTAATGCAAAAGGATCTTGACACTTCATGTAATGACACCTTAATTCATGTTTCAATAAAATATTTAGAATTTATAGCTAATTCTGATGAGAGTTGGGGCGTGGGGGCTTTTCTATTAGATGCTTTTTACTTGTTTTCCTCTATTTTTATTTATTTAGTTAATTAAAATTTACTCCAGGTTTCTTGTTTGATGTTTTTTCATAATATATGTTAGTTTAGTTATTTCCCCATTAATATTATACTATATTTAAATTCTATTTTCTTGAATTGATATATTATGATTATTTATTCATATATGATGGTTCTTTCCACTTTTATGTGAGGATAAATCTCTTATGGAATAAGGGATCAAGAGTAGAATGATCAAAATTAAATGGATCCATGATATCAATCATGGTAAGTTGTATTCATTAGGAACTATATTCGGTGATTATCAAAATTATATACCATTACAAAAATCTAGCGATGAGGAGTGTAGAGGGAGGAACTCCAAGACAATTGAGTGAGTCAATTCAAGATCAATAACTCATAATTTTCTCCCACTTTAATATTCATTCATAATACATTTAGGTTAGTGAATTTATCTAGATGGATGAAATTTCATTAATCTAGGTAAAATTAACTAATTTGAACATAAAAGGTTGATGATATTTTAATGAAATTACAGTTAAATGATTCAACAAATCCATTAGAGAGAGAAGTGATAAATTATTTTATAAAATCCTATGAAATTGATCCCAAGAATCTTTATTTATAAATTGTTTTTCATCATCACTATTTAGTTTGTTTTTATAAATTCTGATCTATATGGTTAGTAATCAAGTCAAAATATGAAATAACCAACTATAAAGTCTCAAAATTCATCCTCTTATTGGGATGACCCTGAAATTACACTATCTACAGTCTTGTAGTTAGTAAAGGATTGAGAAATGTTATAAATTTATAAACTGATTTGTGGTTGTAGGAATAAAATATTCCTATGACGAGGTTATATTTTTTGAACCATTTTTAGAGAGTAATTATTACCTTTATGGATTATAAATTTTTTGATTGACTCATTCCTCCCTCTTCTCTATTTTATTTTACTTGTTTTCCTTTTCTATGCATGAGACTTTTGTTTTTATCAGCATAGGACAACTAGTGTATGGACGAGACTCTATCAACTTGTTCAAGGATCTTGGATACTTGAGAATTGCTTGAGTACGACCTTGATATTGAGAGATCCTTGTTCACATAAAGCTGGTTAGCCATGGTTGAGGGACACAATCTTATTATTAACAAAGGTTTCAATTATCAGTTCAAAAATCTTGATCATTAGAAGAAAGGAATTCTATGCCTTGGGAGCATACCATCATGGATTATTAATTTCCCTATATCAATAATGATACCCCAAGAATTATTCACCCTCAAATATAAGATAAAACATTTGAGATGAAGATTAATCTCATTTAGATGATCTAAAATACGTGGTTGTTCCGTTGGATCCAAAGTGAAGATCCAAATAGCATATTTCAAATTTTTTACAAATCTATGATACCTTCCATCACAATGGGGTGTCATCCAGTGAAACATGGCTATAAATATTTCCCTTCTTATTATCCAACAAATCTAATGATTGGTAAGAGATACAACCCCTAATATCAATCAAAATATGGGATGATATGGCCATGAACTTACTTGATAAGTATTTCCCACAAGAATATACATGGAAATTAAGGATCATCATCTATAACTTCACCCAAATAGATGGAGAATATAATAAGAAGGCATGGGAAATATTCAATGATTTTATAAGTAAATTTGTACCCTATAGACTTGTTGTTTAACTTTATATACATAAATTTTATTACAAATTACATCCCATAGATAGATTCATGGTGGATACTTCAATATATGGGGGCCTCATGATAAAAATACTGAATGTATATTAGGATATTCTAGATGAAATTTCACACAATTATAGACTTTGGTAGAGTGATAAAGGACTTCCAAGGAGGGGAATTATCCAAGTTAAATAGGATATTATTTTATCCACCCAAGTGGAATCCCTCACGAATAAGCTTGATACATTTCAGTTTCCATCATAGAAAAAACCACCACCGACACCAAAAATAAAAGTATAATCATTTAAGATGTGTGGAGTTTCATATACACATCAAGAATTTTAAGAAGGATTTAAGGACAATCATCCCATTAATAGTAATCACATGAGTTACAACCAATATTCACAAAAATTCCATAATAAGTACTCTCAACTCATACCTATTCACCCCTCGAAAATAAAGGGTTGGAAATAGGAAAAAACTAAATAAAATTATAAAAGATAATAAGGAACACATATGTAACCAAAATAAACACAATTTCCTTGAATATTCTAGTCATTATAACCATTTAGAGCTTAGTAATATCATCCTTAACAATAGCATCAAAAACAATTTTAGTTTAGACAATATCCTCAGTCCAACCCTAATAGTCAAATATTGATAACCCCCTTTACAAATTTATTCACAAGGTGCATCAATAGAGGAAAAATAAAGAAACTGAAATAAAAAAAAAACAGATCCAATTTTGATAACCTTTAGCATCAAGTGGGGAACGTCTCTCAGACACTTTTTGACTAATTAGGGTACCTTACCAAGAAAGATGAAGACTCATGCACCAGATGAGGCTGAGGATAGGGATTTGAGAAGTAAATGAGAGATGTAGGTAAGGTAGTCTTGTAAGGATAAAAATAATATGGAAAGGAAGATGAATTATTTGTGAGTTCTGTACCTTAGTGAGGAATGATCTATGTTTTTGCAAAGAAAAATCCCACTACATATGATAAAACTCGTCAGTTTCTCTATTCCATGCCTCATCAGTGCATGTAATTTTAGGAAGGAGCTTTGTTATCTATACATAAGTGTGAACATGATACTGATGAGTGTATTTTGAATTTTGGTACTAGATGATATGAATCCAACAAGGATATCATTATAGCTATCATATAGTTCCATCAGGTACCCAAAGGGTATTTTGGAGTATGTTCTTATTAAGGATATAAAATTTAATTTCCCAACCATATTTCTAATTCACGAAACTAAGGAAGAAAGATAATTACCAATCATCCTAGTAATATAATTAATCACTATTGGGAATGCATTGATCTATTTGAACTAAGGGTGACTCATCTTCAGAGTTAATAAAGAGAAAGTTTTGTTCAACTAAGTGAAAGAATCAATGGAGGGGAATGATTTTTTTTAGTTCCATGTTATTTGTTTATAAATTAGAATAAGTCCCATGAGAGATATAATTGTAGAATCTATAAGAATAAGAGGAGGATAAGATGAATTACCTTATAGATGATATGGTATCTAAAAAATAAGAGTGTTGTTAACAAGAAGAATATGACAACTGTATCTTGGAGGAAATATGGTGTAAAAAACCATGGATAAGGGACTACTACTTAGGGATTATACCTTTAATTATCAAGACAACAATGGTGGAATGAAATCCAATATCGAGTACCTTAAGGTGTTTATTTTAAAATTAAAATAAACATTATAAATGATCATCAACTCAGACGTCACATAGGAGAAAGTGGAAAAACTACTTGTGGTTTTAAGAAAAAGGAAGCAATATACTGCATGGGGAATAACAGATATCAAAGAAATCATAATTATATTTTTCACCCAAATTTTTTACTTGGAAATGGTATAATTATAATATTTCAATCACAAATAATACTAACCTCAACCATTAAATATTTTGTTAAGAATTTGGTGATGAAATTATTAGATACTTAAATTATTTTCTCCATTCCAGATAGTGAATGGATGATCCTGCTTCAAGCAATTCAAAAAAGGTTGTAATAACAATCTTAAAGAATAAATGGATTGATCTAATCTCTACAAGGACCATTATATTATAATGATTATTTTTTTATTATGAAAACTAAATAAATACACCTAGAAAATCATTTTTATCACCCTTTATGGATCAAATTTTGTAATGGTTTGTTGGGCGTAAGTTTTATTGCTTTATGGATGGATATTCCAGTTATAATCAAATACTAGTGAAACAATATGACCAATAAAATTATATATTCACCTTCTAATTCACAATTTTTTCCTAGTATTGGATGTCCTATGGAATGTGTAATTCATTAGACACTTTCCAACGGTTCATGAAACACATTTTCAATGATATGGTGGAATAGTTATTAGAAACATTTATGGAATAATTTTCTATCTATGAGAGGTATTTTGATGTTTTTTTGAACAACATAGATTAAATATTTAAGTGATTTAAAGAAAAGTTATTTGTTCTGAATTGGGATAAGTGTAATTTTTTGGAACAAGGAGGCATTACTCTCAGAAACTATATTTATAAATAAGTAATAAAAGTTTATATTGTAAAGATACAAGTTATAAAGGATTTACTTGAAACTAAAATAGTAAAATGGATAAGATTATTTCTTGGGAATATGAGATTCTATCACCAATTAGTTAAGGATTTTTCCAAGATTTCCCAGATACTTACCCATCTTTTTTTAAAGGATATCCCATTCAATTTTGATGACTCCTTTTAAGAATAATTTGATGTTTTAAAAGTAAAATTAGTATAATATCTAATCATTATAGATCTAAATTGGTAAATATATTTTAATCTGATGAGCGATGTGATTGAATTTATTATTGGATGTGTTTTAGTTCATCCGGTCAATCATATATTTCGACCTATCTATTAAAAAATCCACACACTCAATGATAATTAGATCAATTATGAAACCACATAGAAGGATTTTTTGTTATTATTTTCTAATGTAACAAATTCTAGTCATATCTTGTGATCTATAAAGTTAATTTTTATATAAACCATAAAAATTTGAGATATCTGTTAAATAAAAAGGCTTCCAAACCAAGGATGATCTCATGTATCCTATTGATAAAAGAGTTTTATATCATCATATAAGATAAGAAAGGATCTTATGATATCATTAAACTACATGTTTCAAGGTAGTAACTAATGAATATTAAGGAATAATAAGAGTTGGATATTCTAGATGAGTTACCAAATGATCCATTATTCTTTGTGTATTTTATATACAAGCCATAGTTTTCTAATATAGTGAATTTTTTCTGGCACTTTTTACTGAGGTACCACATCACACATGGTGATGATTTTATTTTCCCATATTTTCCTACTCTAATGTGGTTCGCTTCCATATATTGGTCACTCCTCCTCCTCGGTGGTTGGTTGGTTTCCCTAAATTCCCACTTTCTAAAGGTGGGAAACCTATACCACTTTAATTGGTGATGTTAGTTCATTGATTGAGATGGGATGATGGTATGTCAGTTCTTATTTCATGGATTCCCCTATGGATCTCATTGCATAGTATGGGTCTCCCTCAAAGATTTAAGTCATGATCATGTAGCTTATTCTTATTTCTATATTAATGTGAACACTATTTAATTATAGTGCTTCTGTAGTGATAGGGCATCTACTTATAGTCGAAGATGATGGTGACAATGGGAACATCTAGTAATCTATAGAAATTGGGTGTGTTAGGAACCTATAAGATCTTCCTATTTTGGATTAAATGGAATATAATGTATGAGTCATCTTAGGTGTAGAACCCAGGGTATCCCATATCATCAGTGGGGTAGTTTGTAAAAGGGGTGTAAGGCATTTGAGGATCTTCACCTTTGGTATCCCATGTTCATCATAAGAGGTAGGGAATCTGATGCATCTAATGGGGGTTATAAATTTAATGTCTTGTAAGGATATTATGATGATAGGTTTAACATATTGTGGGGATGGTTTGGTCATAAGTTTAACATATTATGGGGATAAGTTGGTCATATATTCAACTTCTTGTGAGGATAGGTTGTTCACATGTTTAACGTATTGTGGGGATAAGTTTTTGAGGTTGAGTGTGTCCCAGGAGGATATGATCACACTTATGATTTTCTACCTTCTAGGAGGGATACAGGTATATTTAATGGTGGTGTTAGGGAATCAAGATTCAATCTTGGGGAGGTGTCCTATGTATCTTGGGATTAAACCTTAGGTAGGAATTATACATACCCTATTAGAAGGAAGCGATCAAAACCCATATAGTTTGAGTGCATAGTTTAAGGTTGTTTGATAGGACCTGTATAGTTTATCATCATATGGTAAATATTATCATGTCATGGATTGATTGACAATAAGGTATGATGTGGGGATTATGCATATGGGCTTCCCAAGAAGTGAGGTGTCATTCCATGAGAGTCATACACAGGGAATCTTGTGTTCATTTAATAGGGTAAGGATATAGTTTAAAATCATGTGATGAGGATGTTGTTGTGCAGTTTAATGCTGTATGACTAGGATGTTGGGTATGAGTGGGGTTTTTGTAACTAGGCTACTTGGGTTCCACTAAGAGTAGCAATGGTATAAGTGGATCTTACACATATGGGTTTACCAGGTTCTATTAGGATTAGTGATGGTATGAATGGGGATTACAAATCTAGGATACCTAGTTGCCGTAAGGAATAGTGATGGTATGAATGGGGATGACATAGTTGGGATACTCAGGTGCTACTAAGATAAAAAATAGTATGATTGGGGATTATACAGTTCAGCTTCCAGAGTGCCTCTAGGAGTAGCAATAGTTTGAATGGGGATTACGTAGTTGGGATTCCCAAGTGCTTCTAGGATTTACAATGGTATGACTGGGTCTTACACAGCTTGGATACCTGGGTGCTTCTAGGGGAAGCAATGGTATGAATGAGTCTTACATACATGGGATGACTGGGTATTTCTAGGAGAAGTTATGGTATGATTAGGAGTTATATTGCTGCACTACCTAGATATTTCTAAGAGTAGTGATGGTATAATTAGGTCTTACACAAATAAGCTGCCCAGGTAATACTAGGAGCATCAATGGTATGAGCAAGGATTACACAAATGGGCTTCTCGGGTGCGGCTAGGAGTAGCGATGGTATGAATGGGTCTTATACAGTTGGTATTCTTAGGTGATGGGGTATAATATCATGCATATCACATAAGGAATCTCATGATCATCACATTAGGTATCCTACACTTTTTATATAGAGTATCCCATGTTCATTACATAGGGTAAGGCTATAGTTTAACGTCATGTGAAATGAAATTGTATGTGGTGATTAAACAATTATTTTACCATTATTTTATATTCATATTGGGTCATAAGGAAATATAAATCTTCTGATGGTTTAAGGAATATTATTAGGGATTAAACTTGAGGGGGAGGCCTAGGGGGATACTTAGGAGTAGTGAGGATACATGTGGGGAATTCACTTTAGGGCTACCCATTTTTCTTTCTCATTTTAGACCATGAGGGAATCTCGATATGCTAATGGGTCAAGGAATATGATTGGGGATTGCAATTGAGGAGGAGGACCATGGTTACTACTCGATGGTCATCTCATGGTCATTACATGAGGTATCTTATGCTTGATTTATAAGTAATGACACGTTTTCCACATGAGGAATCATATTCTTTCTATATAGGGTATACTAAATTTTAACTTCATGTAGTGAGGAATAATAGGTAGAATATTCCTAGAAATGGACAGTGTGTGACTTATAATGAATAAACCCTTTCTTGTTCAACTCGGTGTAGAAGTCAGGTGAGGAGGTTTTAGGAATTTATTTAGGAGTATTCTGACTGAAGATATTCTATGAGACTAAGTAGAGAATCTCAAATCATGGAATGAGAAAGGGACCAAGAGGAGTATGTTGACTCAAGCTATTTCATGGAGAGATCAAGAGAATTTCAACTCATGGTAATATCCATGAAGGGAGGTGGGTTTGTAATGGTTTCAACCCAAAATGTCGTAAACCCATTCCAAAAATCTCATGGCACAACTCCCCATTTTTCATGGAGGACAATGATGGTATTGAAGGGATGAGGATAGAGGCATGGGAATATAGATCAAAACTAATCTAGAGTGGGGGTGAAGGGAAAAAACCACCATGGTATGGACCAAGGGGTGAAAAGGTAGGAGACCCATATGTAGGGTTTCATGAAAGATAAATATTTCATAAAGGTTCTCAACTTTTTCTAAAGTATTTTTAGTGAAAGGAGGGATAAAAATGTATATATAAAAAACTATTTTGTGAAACCTCAGAGTTTCATGAAAATTAGAGCTTCATGCAGCATGAGTATCTTACATGAATAATGTTCTACATGGTTGTAAGTTTTACAAATCATCCTCAAACACTTACCCATACATGGAAGGGCTTGCGTGAGGGAATTCACGAAAGATTAGCCCATGAGGAAATGAGTTAAGTGGATTTTAACAACTCTATAGAGATTCAATAATTGAGAGCACGATTTCATATCTCAGCATGTCCTACCCCAAAATGATGACTTGAGGGGGGTATTTATAGGTGCTAGGGTCATCAGAAGATAAGTTTCATTAAACTTACCATCTTTCATAAAAGATTGATTTTCATAGTGCTACAATTTTTATTCCTGAAAGATTGAGTTTCATGAAAGTTTGAGTTTCATGAAAGTTTGAGTTTCAAAAAATTTTGGGCTTTTTAAAAGATCGACTTTTGTAAAATTCTACACTTTGTTCCAAAATCTCCCTTTATAGCCTTTTCCAAAAGTCTTAACTTTAGATTACAATAACTTTTGATCCATAAGTTTGTTTGGGCCCCTTGACTATTCAAATTGAATCTTATGAAGAAAATGTGATTTTAGATCAATGTATTTAAAATTTGGTCCATTATTTGATGCATTTTTTAGTTCTAATAGTGAACTATATAGACACTGGGACATTATACCCTCATTTCTCCTACCAAAAAGATGTTTTTTGACCAAAAAAACACTCTATTTTTGGGATAATCCTCTTATTTTTAGAAAACGATGAGATGTAATGATTAGATGATGTGTACCCAAGGTGGAATTATTGAGTTCCCTAAAATTTATTCTTTCATAACCCACTGGTGGACACCATTGGAATGATCATACCATGGTCAAAACACTATAGATTGGATTATTTTAGCCCGCAATTCATCGAGTTTCAAGATAGTTTGTTAAAATACATGATCATTTTCAAAGAGTTTAAAATATTACTATTATGGGGGATGTGAATCTACACATCTTGGGAAGGATAGTTTACTTTTGATATCAAGCATATTTTTTCCCATTATAATTGAAAAAATTAAAAAACAAATGAAACATAAAGGAAAAATAAGAAAGTGGATACCTATGATTAACCTATGACTAGAACCACCTTCCCAATTCATATACTAACTATTACAATTAGTGTTGGTAGGAGATTAATCTTGGGGAATGAGGTTCTTGTATGGTTTTTTTATAAGGGTGTGAGGCCCATCCCTACACATTCCATTGATAAAATTTTGAGAGAAAAATAAAAATAAATGAGAGAAATGAAGTTCTAATTTGTTTCTACATTGATTGTTTTAAATATGAATTCAGTTTTTATGAGGATTAATATTTTTTTATTCTGAATATTTGAGGAATTAATATGGGAAAACTTATTTTATTTGATCTTTATTTTAAATTCCATGCATTTTGATTAAAGATGTTAGCCTCTTTTTTAGAATTTGAGTTGATTCTTCACATTTTAACCCACATTACTTGAACCACATAATCATTGGACCTTTAATGAAAAATTCATCATTATATGTGGGGTTTGATTTATAAGTGGAGGTGTAAGTTGTTTTTAAGCATAAAGATAGGTTGTTTAAACTTGAGAATGATCATAACTCCATTATACTATGATCTTGGGTGTTGTTATTTGTGATTATTGAGCCTAATTGTGTATAATGTGGTGAAGTTTTGATTAGTTTTGATTCTTTGAGGTTCTTTATAGTTACTGATACCTTAAATAAAAATTTATGAAATTACAGGCAGATCACAAAATGAAGCCTTTGGTTGAGGTTTAATTAGTTGTATATTGATGGAAAACTAAGGAGCCTAGAAGTTTTGGTCAAGACCCTAATGTTTTATTCCATGAAAGGAGCTAGTATTAGGACCCAATGGAATATTATAATTTTTTACACCTTGACACATGGTTCAAATCACACACATAAAATGTCATGAAAAATTGTTAAGAATTATGATCTATACGAGGGACTTACAAATTCATACACATAATGAAACTTTCTTCATGAAAAAACTAGAGAGTTTATAGTAAAAATAAATACTTCCATATCCATCACCTTTTAGATATTAGGATATCTATGAATACAACCAATAATTGACCATAGGCACCATCCAAGGTGGCACGAAGAGAAGGAGGGCCAACATGGGTCAATGCTATTATGTGAGTATCTGAGCACTAGTACGAGGTGGCACAGTGACCCACCAACATAGGTAGGTGCCAAAGGGATTTGATTGAGTAGTTTAAGTAACACTCTAATATATAAGGAATATGCCTCCTAAATTTATGTTTTATGTGTCATAAACAAATGTTCGCATCACACTGTAAAGAGATTCACCATGCCATGACCAAAGAATTTGGGATTTCCTAAGTCTAGAAAGTTTCACATAGTTTTTTTCACAATTAAATGGTACTTCACACTATAATGTATTTTTTAAATAATTAAAGGAGGAAATATCAGTTTATTTTTTAGATAATTCATGACATTATATGTGATGGAGATTCTTGTTTGAATAGAGGAATGTACATGTCATAATTTAAAGTATTTAATCACACTGCAAATAGTTCAAAGAAGAATTAAAGAAGAAGGTCCGCAATGCTTCATTATATGACAGTTTTTTCATTCTAATGGGAGATTTATTAATTATATATAGGTTTTCCGAGTGTTTTAGTGTGATTTTATGTTATATTCTTTCACTCATTTTACTATCTTTTTATTATTGTGGTTAATTCCATTCACCATTAGTGTTCTTGTTTTAAGTTATTTCATAATCCATGTATTTTTAGTTCTCCCCTCATTATTATTACACTTAATTTAATTTTTGTTTTCATAAATTCAACTCTTAAGATGTGATATTCATGTATGATAGTGATTTACACTATCATGAATTTATTAATCCATTAAGGGGTGATATATCGAGAGTATAAAGATTAAAATATAATGGTTTATTGATCTCAATCATAGTAAGTTATCTTTATTAGTAACTAGATTTATTGCATGTATAAATTATATTCCTTTACAAAAATATACCCCTGAAGGGTGTATATGGAGGAAATCTAGTACAATTGAGTGAGTCATGTTATGATCAATAACTTGTATTTTTATTAAAATTCAAGAGTTAAGTGTAATGAATTTAGGTTGGAGAATTTATTCAGACCAATGGATTTTCATTAATCTAGATATAATTAATTAATTTTAACAAATAATATTGATGATATTTAAATGAATTTGTGTCCAAATGATTCAATTAATCCATGAGTTAGGGATGTGATAATTTATTTTCTTAAATACTTCTAAATATATCCCAAAACTATATTTTTATAAAAAAAATTATAAGAAAAATTTAGTTTTTTTAATAATGTTTTTTCCAATTTATTAGTAATCAATTAAACATCTTAACCAAATAACTATAAAGGCTCACAATTCAGCCTCTTCATGGGAGGATCCGATACTTCCACTATCAATACACTTATTATTAGTATAGGATCAAACAATCTTATAAATTCATAAATAGATCCATGGATGTAGGAATTAATGATTCCTAAGACTTTGTTACACCTTACCTAGGTGAATCCAAAACCCACCAATCTTGGCCTCCCCTATGATGGCATGATTCCCCACACCATATTCCATGGTGACCCTTACTACAGTTTTTGTTTCTATGGCCAATGTGTCACAAGACAACAAGATGTTTGTATCCAAAAACAAAGAAGGGAGGGGGGTCACCCCAATCCTGCTTTATTGCCAACTTGAGCACTTGAAACACATATCAAGCCACAATCCATGTACAAAAACATTTCCTTGAGATGTTACAATGATCAAAATTTTAATCTAAATCCTAATTATGTAAATGTACTCTATTCCAAGACCAAAATTCAAATTTCCTTTGAATTTCAAAACTTTTAACGAGGTGGGTTGTTATGGTTTGAAAAAGGATGTCTGATCAAATGGGTATAGGGATGTTTTAGGGTTTCATTTGGGAAATTATGCAAAGATTATATTATAAGGGTTATATGGAGGTGTAAAAATTAACTAGGAGTAGATCGAGAAATGTTACCTTTCCACATGAAGGTGGTTAGAATGAGATTAGGTGGATAATAGATTTGGTTAAGGGAATATTGGGAGATGGGGATTGGAATATTCATGGTCTGATTAAGTGTTTGGTGATGAGTATTTAATAGACTTGGATGTGTTATAACATTACTTAGGATATTGTGGCGTGGATTCTTTAGTTCTAGAACTGTGGGATTTGAATCATGGGTGAATCCATTATGAAGAAACCATATTAGTGCATATGTAAGCAATGAATTTTAGGGTTAAATAATGGTGTGAAGTATAACCCATGAGAATTAAGGTTTCCTCTATTCTATGTACTTGAATATTTTGTGTGTGAGAAATTACTACCATGCTGCAACCTAATTGGTTATTCCATAATAAGGGAACATGAGGTTGGGTTGCAGTGTAAACTAACACATTAAAATTAATTTATGTTCAATTAAATTAAACTTTCCCTTATTACATTATGGTCTATTAAATTATATTGTGGGTCCCATATGATGGATTAGGTATATTTTTGTTACAGTGTGACAGATCTAGATGCATCGTGGAAATTATTTGTTTGATACTTTTGTTATCACTTATCTAATTTCCAATGATTTACCCTTTAGAGCTTAGTAGGGGAGAGTTCTATAGAGACTCTACACTATTCTATCATAATAATTACGAACCTATCCCAAAGTATAACAAATAAATTAAAATGAAAACATACCTAGGTTGTCTCCTAGAAAACACTTCCCTCAAAATTGAGATCCAGATGTACCTTTAAGTTTTCAATTAACTTGGATAGAGATAACACTTCATATTAGGATTGTGAAGTATATTTTAAGTTATTATTTAGTTAAACTATAAGGATAAGTTGTATAAGATATCTCGGTTTGATGAAGGTAGTGGAAGTTGAAGAATCTAGAAGAGGTGAGATTTCAAAAGTTGTGATTTTAAGAAGCAGTATGTATTGTTCAATAGTTCGAAAGATGTTTTATAGAAGTTACTAGTATAAATATGATCTTCTATAAAATGATACATGTAATTCATTATAAAAAGTTTTTGTAGAAGAGGTTTTGATACATGAAATCCATTTAGTATAACATAAAAAGTTACTTTCATTATTCACTATACCATAGGTTACACTTGGAGTTTCTATTGGAAATCATAATTCTCTATGGTCATCCAGGGGAATTTCATGAATATTGGAATTCAGCGTATCTAGACGACCATATGAGATTTAATAAAAGTGAGTGGGACCACTTGTACATGCATGATCATGAAATTGATTGGGTAATTTTAATTTGTGATCTAATTGTCCAACTTGTCCAAAATGATTATAATTATTGTAACTTTAATATGAATTAAAATGTAACAATGTTCTTCTCTATATGTGAGACTTAATGTTCAAATATTATAATTTAAAGTTTTCTTTACTTTTATTTTATATTTTTCTTGAAGGTTTTGTTTGTGAGTCAAGAATGAGAGTGTGTGTATGGTTTGACTCGACACAATTATTTAGGGTGTGGTGAAAATTCTTATATTATGGTATATTGGTGTTGAAGGGTATCTTATAATTAATGGATTTCTAGAGATATTTCCACTAGTCCAGAAGTTTTGAATGACACATCATCCATTTGATCAGTGATGGATTCCCCACTAAGTGGTATCATATCTTGGTCCAGGTCTTAACAACACACACTCAATAGAAAACTCAAGTATATTCACTATTGTCTTGATGTTATTTTTATTTTATGGGAGTTTACTATTATCAAAAGTAATAGAATTGGAAGAATAAAAGATCTAAATAGACATGTTTGATGGATCATACTTCAGTTTCTAGTGAATGAAAATGGAAAATTATTTCATTCAAAAGGATCTTGAAGTTCTGTTAATGGGGGTCAAACCATAGAATATGGTGAAAGAATAATGGGAGTGGACTGACATAAATGCACTTGAGTTGGTTAGAATATCATTAGATCAAAATGGTTCCATCAATATCTTGGAGGTAAAGAACATAATAAAGATAATTAATTCTATACAAGATATGTATGATAAAAAAATATTTGAAAATGGTTTCTCTAATGAGAAGATTATTTGGTAAAATACTATCTGAAGGAAAACCTATGATAGAACATGTAAATGAATTTAAAATGAATTATAGGTAGGTCAAATCAATGAAATTAAAATTCTTATAAAATGTGTGGGCACTATTGTGGTTATCATTGCTACTAGATTCCTAGAACACAATAGTAATTTATGTAAGTAATTCTTGTAGGAAAACCAACTTGGCATTTAAGGATGTGAGGATTATTATTTTGAATGAAGAAATCAAATGGAGAGAATTCTAAGAACCAATCAGAACAACATTGAATATCATAAGTAGAGGATGTTATCCTCATCTAAAATAAATTTAGATAAAATATAAATATAATAGGAGTCTAGGGAGATTGACTATACCTAGAACCATTTATTGGCACTTCAGGAAAATATGGCCTCTTAAGAAGGAATGCATGTATTGCAGCGTGAACTATAAAAGGGTAGATTTTTTATGTTTAAGTTACAAAAATATATCAACTGAAGGTAGTAATAGATTCTTGTTGTGTTTCACAATTTTGGTGGAATCATGGGTGATTGATCCAAGGGAATCATTCCATTCCATGATAGAGTAATGGTGCATGGTTTTCTATGTACCTAAACGGTTTGAAAAGGTGTATTGAGATAATGATAAAGATCCATATGTCATGGGAAAGTGATTTCTCAATATTTGAACATAATATGGGAGATTCTTAAAGTTTAACAAAGTCTTTCATATACCAAGACTATATTAAAATATAATTTCCATTGGTAAGTAGGATGAACTAAGATTTATAATAATCATCATGGATAAAGTATAAAAAATTACTCGTGGGTCCATGGTTGTGGCTAGAAAAGATAGAACATTGTATCTAATTATAATATTATATGGAACTATAATTTCTGGTGTAACAAATTTCTATAGTATGAAGTTTTTCCATTTTCATCTCAGACACCTTAGTGAGAAGAATCTAAAAGTTTTATAAGAAATGTTTATACTAAAACTTGATCACAATGAAATCGAAATTTGTGAGAGTTGTGTACTTGGTAAGAAAATAAAGGTACCGTTTAGCTTGAATAGAAGGATTCTTAGATATCATAAGGTTGAAATTGTTCCATTGGGTGTTTGGGTGATTTTTTTAGTCCACTCTCATGATTGGTCATAATATTTTGTAACTTTAATTGGGGGTTCAATGAGGAAAGTATGAGTTTAATTCTTGGAACAAAAATATAAGGTATTTCGAGAGTTTTTCAAGGGAAGGATATGGTGTAAAGGGAGACCAGTAGAAAGATGAAATGATTATAGTATGATAATGGTGTTGAGTATAGTGAAAGATATTTCCCAAAATAGGGACAAAAGAAAAGAATCAAGATGGATAAAACTACACTAGGGACACTAGAGCAATATGGTGTGGATGAATTCATGAATAAGACACTAAAAAAGGCATAGATCATGATGCTATATTTTGGAATGTTTAAAGTAATTTGGGTGGAAGCAATCAAATTTGAAATATGATTCGTTAGTAAAATCCCTTGGGCAGTGATATAACATGATATTCTAGAGAAATTATGGTTCAAAAAACCAAAGTTAACCACTTAAAAGCTTTTAGAAATCTGTCCTATGTCTATGTGGATTCCAAAGAAATGGATAAACTCAAATATAAATCCCATGCATGTTTATTTATTGGATATGAAGATGAAAAATTTTTATTTTTAATTTGGGATAATGAAAAGTGACAAGTCATAAGATGTAAGAATTTTATCTTCAATTAGAATGTCTTATAGAAAGACTATAACTTGGTGAAAAAGGAATTTGAGGCCAGAGTGAAGCTATTATCAAATTTTCAGGTTGATATATTGTATATTTTGTCAATTGTTTTTTATAAAGTCAATGAGAAAGTTTAAGGTAAATGTTCCTTAGGTAAAGGTTATTAAGGAATGTTTCTAGGAGATTGTTGCTGATAACTACCTATGCTATTTATATATAAATAATTAAGTACCACTAGATAAGTGGATTAGATATCTGATGAAGGAGGTTATCCCAATGTTAAAACCATTGAAATAACAACAATGAAGTTATCATGGATAATCATAGAGGAAAAATCACAATAAAGATTTTGTAATGTCCCTATGATTCATTCATGAGGAATGTAAGGTGACCTTTACTTTACATTATGACTTGCTGGAGAGGGTTAGTAAACCTTCCTTATGAAGGATAATAAAATTTACTTATAGATGTTAATAAAGATTCCTAATGAAGTCATGATGATGTTTTTCCATTCTACAAGTTCCTGACATCTTGAATATATTCAAGATTCATGATTCAGTCCAAAGGGGAAGATTAAGGTTACCAAATTGATGGAAACAGATAAAGGATATTATACAGAGATGAAATAGTTGCACAATATTATTAGAAATAACATGAATTATATTAATATATTCAGAGTTGTTAGAAGATGGAATTTCTGAGTGTAGAGTTTGTATGAGTTCATACAAGGAGAATAATCCAATGATTGAGATACAAAGTTTGAGTCACGACTACACAAAATACAAGAGAATATATAATTATGTTTCTATCAGTGATAAGATTAACTTTATTGAAAGACAAAAACTCTATTACACTAGATATAAAGATTTTACAAATTTCAAGTGGAAAATATTATATCACAAGTTTTATGAAGTTCAATTTTATAAAGTCAAGGAGTGTACTACTATTTGGAGGATACTAGATTGAGTCCATCAGATGAAGATCCATTAGTCCAATTTTTGTATGGAAGAGATTTTTTCCTTATAGAAGTAGGAAATTTCATATAGATATTAAAAAATATGAACAAATGGACATGTCCAATGTAACACCATATGAAGTACATCGAATAATGAAAAAGATGTTGTTCACTGATGTTCCATCGGATGGACTTTGTTAGAGTGACATACAATAAAGATTTAGGATGACACCTACTAAATAAATATAAAAGTGTTCATAGTAGAGAAAAATTCATGAAGACTAAGATGAATATTGAGTTATTTTGGATGAATAATTTATAAAGTCATACCTATCATGATTTTTATCAAAGGATATTACATGATGAGTTTTAAAAGTTAGGATGATAGGTCAAAGAACTATTGAATGGATGAGAATCAAACAAAGGATCATGATGTTATCAGATGAAGGATTATGAGTTTTGTTAAACAAGAACTCTATGAATCTTGAGATAAGGCTAGGTGATCAGATGAAGAGATACCAACTCATCAAATAGATAAATTTGGGATTTGTTGATTCTTTTGGTTAGAGGAATTATATTAATAACATCAGTTGAAGAAGTGATGAGTGAATTAGACCAAGTTAATTGGTTTAATTAGTTTGTTAGTGGTGATTTACCAGATAGAGAAATATCATATGTACTAGATAGAGGAATAGTCACCAGATAGAGGAGTTCTTAATGAGGGCATCAGAAAAACATATATCAAATGGATTACTAAGGATATTAAAAAAACTTTATAAATCCCTTAATAATAATGATGAAAAGGTGATCTTTCAAGGTGTGTTATCTAGCTAAGATAATGATATTTGAATGAGTTCATAAATGAAAATTCTATGTAAGTTTAAATAATGTTATGAATATTGGAGTTTTCATGAATCTTAAATAATATTCTAGATGATTTTAGATGTATCCAATGAAGTTGAAATTCAAAAGAAGTTTGAAATTTGAATTTTATTTGAGTGTCAAAACATATTTGAGTTCCCACACTTTTTCTTTGAGGTATTCTTATATGAAGGGGAGTACATACTGAAAGTTATAAAAGTGTTAACATGTATGAGTGAAGATAATTCCTAAAGATTTAAAAGTAGTTTGAGTTTCTAACCAAGGAAACACTTGGTTGATGAAGAGGCTCCAGAATGAGGTACCGAGTAGAGGTGTACCAGCTAGATGTTTTGATTAGAGGTATCAAATAGAGGTTCATTGGTTATAGGTACAATAGATATATTTATATTCAGCATAGGTATCTATTAGAATGGATGTGTTGTAGTGCATCAGTCAAAGGTGCAGAGTATTGAGGCACATCGAACAGAGTCACACTGGATGGATTTATCAAATGAATAATTTCTGAATGAGGTTATTATGAGTTGTGTACATGTTTATCTTATATTAGCTCCAAATAAAAGTAATATTTGCAACTTATGTTGGTCATTATAATTTTCTATTGGAATATAGGAGGATCTTTTTGGGAAATAAATCAACTGTGTTATGTAGTTGTTTCTAATGCTTTCTATGGCCAAGGCATGAATCATTGTGGGGATGAATGATTGTGGCCCCATGTTCCCGCTTTCCAAAGGCAATCAACATTAAACACTTCTTCAGATATGTATGATCCTTGATAAAAATAGTATGATGAGATTTTGGTTCATTATTTCGTGGATTCCTCATCAGAAATCATCACCTAGTATGGGTCTCCCTCATAGATTTGAGTTGTTGTTTGTAAAACTTGTTCTTGATGTCATCTATTTGTGGATTCCGGTTAATTATACTACTTTTTTCTGGACATTACAAGGGGTCTTGATATGGAAGAAACCTTCGGTCAGAGTAGATGGTAACATCAGGCATGTCCGGGCATCTCTGGATGCTGGAACATTGGTCATCTATATTCTTTCTCATAGGAGGGCTTCTCAAAGTCATGGATCCAGAGGCATCCCACATTAGTCATGGGGTATATTATTCCAGAGGCATGTCTTTTGAGGTTTTTCTTAGGCATCCCATATTTAACATAGAGTATGCCGAATGTTTAACATCTTGTGAATATGATATTAAGTCGATCGAAACATCCAATGGAGACAGATCAACAAAGTGAATCCCTAGGAGGGAACACTTAGA
The DNA here is from genome assembly GCA_963277665.1 of Viscum album. Classification (NCBI taxonomy): domain Eukaryota; kingdom Viridiplantae; phylum Streptophyta; class Magnoliopsida; order Santalales; family Viscaceae; genus Viscum; species Viscum album. Next base: position 75,490,595 of record OY728140.1, read on the forward strand.
AGGTTTATTAAATGGATGGATTATAATGCCCAATGAGGGTGGACTCTAGGTGGTGTGTATCATGAAGATAAGGTTTCACATTGTGAAGTATAACCTAAAAACCACTAAGGGTGGATTAGGGAGGTGGACCCCTAGGAGGGGGACACCAAAATTATTTACCATATAAATGGATTAGAACACCCAATGAGGGTAGACCTGAGGTGGTGCGTCTCATGAAGAGAAGGGTTTTCACCATGAAGGCTGATCTGAACACCATTGAGGGTGGATCGAGGAGGTGGACCACAATGTGGGGGATAACACGGTTTACTATTGGTTGGGATTTAACCTTATGGAGTCTTCTTATGTACCCTCTATAGAATATACGGATCAAACACACATAGTTTGAGAGGGTGATTTGGGGTTACACATGGATAGCTTCCCATCACAAGTGAAGCACTCATGGTTAGATAAATGTGGATTGTGTGGTGCTTATATATGGTAAGATACCTGTGTGTTTTTAGGAGGAGAAATGGCGTGGATGGCATGATCTCACTAAGATGTAGAAGCTTGGGTAAGAATTAGGATGGATATGAAGGAAGTGTCGATGGAATGGATGGAATATGGAGGGTGATGAGTTGTTGGGATTGAACCTTAGGAAGGCTTTCTTTGTACCCTATTTAGAAGATAGGGATCAAATTCTATATAGATCTGGTATCCCATGTAGTTTAATGTCATACGATAAGGAAGAGAGTGAACCGACATGAATATAATGGTGTCAGGCTTGAACTTGGGGGAGGTTTGATACACACCCTGTTTAGAATATAAGGATCAAAGTCAACATAGTTATGTATGGAATCTGGGATTACACATGTTTATCTACCCTTTGACATGTTGGGGCTTATGCATGGTTAGCGACCCAAATGGATGATATGACCCCACCATGATAAGGGTGAGGTGTTGGAGCAGATGGATGGGGCTTATGCATGGGAGCTTCTAAAATGAATATGGGGGGGGGGGGGGTGGTTAAATGTCAATATCTTACTGGGACATGGTGGTCCAGGGTAAAATCAGGGTGGATGATGGATGAAATGGGTGATGGCATATGGATCAAAACACCCAGTAGAGGTGGATCCGGGGGGATGTGTCCCATAAAGGGATGATGTCACATAATGAGGGTACATACCTTAGATAAATAACCTGATTTTACCAATGGTTTGGTTAGAACACCCTATGAGAGAGAATCTAGGGTGGTGTATCCCATAAAGGGAAGATGTCACACTGTGAAGGCTAATCTGGACACTGATGGAGGTGGATCGGGGAGGGTGCACCCTAAGGATGGGGAACCAATGTTTTCTATTTTTTGGGATTGAACCTCAAGGAGGCTTCCTACTTACCTCATGTATAAGATAGGGATGAAATCCTACATAGTTCAGAAAAGACTAAGTATTACACATATAAGTGTCCCACATGCCACTAAGGAGTAAAAATGGTGAATGGGGATAAAGGAGGCCCAAGTGCCACTATGGAGTGACAATAGTTAATGGGGATTATGCATGTAAGCTACCTGGGTGCCTATAGAGAGTGGCAATGGTGGATGGGGCTTACGTGTGGAATCTGCCCGGGTGGTGCTAAAGAGCAGAAATGGTGGATGGGGCTTATTCATGGAAGCTACCCGGGTTCCACTAGGGAGAAACATTAGGGAATGGTGATTATGCATGGAATATTCCTAGGTTATACTAGGGAGTGACAATGGTGGATGGGTCTTATGGATGGAAGCTTCTTGGGTGACACTAGGGAGAAACATTGGTGAATGGGGCTTACACATGGAAGCTACTTGGGTGTAGCTAGGGAGAAACAATGGTGGATATGTCTTATGCATGGAAGCGGCTCGAGTGCCGCTAGGGAGAGGAATTGGTGAATGGATCTTGTTCATGGAAGCTTCCTTGGTTCCGATATGGAGAATAAATTCTTGATGGGGATTACACATGGAAGCTGCCCTGGTGTAGCTAGGGAGTGACAATAGTGAATGGGGATTTCGCATGGAAGCAACCCGAGTGCCGCTCTGGAGCAGTAATGGTCGATGGGGCTTATGCGTGGAAGCTACCCTAGTGCCGCTATGGATAGACAATGGTAGATGAGGATTATTCCTAGAAGCTACACATTATATCTTCCTCACATTAGTCCATGATGGGATCTTGAATTGCTGATGTTTCAAGGTATATATTGGGACTTACAGCTGATGAGGAGGCCCATGGTTTTTGTCTGGTGGTCTTATAATGATCATGGCCTGAGGAATCTTAATATTATCACATAAGTAATCTCGTGTTTATTAGAGGAGGCATCCTATTATTTAATGATAGGGTATGTTATAGATTAAATTCATGTAGTGAGGACTGTTGAAATCGTATGTTTGTCACATAATCCATCTCTTATTTAGAGTAAGAGGAATCCAATGTTTTTCATATAGGGTATACTATAATTTATAGTCATGTAGAAAGGAATATGGAAACATATTTTAATTTCATGTTGTAGGTATGATTAGGAGGAAGATTCTGAGAAATGGATGGTATGGGAATTATGAAAGGGTGGCCCCATCTAGTTCAACTCGACATTGGATCTAGGTTATGGGGTTTTGAGGAGTTTCTTGAGGAATGGTTCGACTCAAGGTAATAAGGGAATTGAGAATTTTAATCTCAACTCATGACATTAGAAAGGGAACAAGAGGAATATGTCGACTCAAGTTGTTTCAAGGAGTATCTCAAATCATAATATTCCATAGGTGGAAGGTAGGTGTGCAAGAGGGAGAAAGATAAAAATCCAACGACCTGACCCAAAAAGTTCATGGAGAGAGTATCCATTTTTCATGGGGGTCAATGATGGTAGCAAAGGGACCATCCTAGAGGACCGAGACTGCATCCCAACACTGATCTAGAGAAGGGTTGCGGGGGTGCAACCCTTTGCAGTATGCACTGGTGGGTGTAGAGGTAGGATCTTTTCAAAGGACAGGGATTCAAAAAGGATAGCGATTCATAGAAATCAGGGTCTCACGGAGCATGGAGCTTCGTGGAGCTCATGGTATCGCAAAGGATAGGGATTCATGGAGCTCAAGGCCTCGCAGAGTATGGAATCCTTTCCTTAGCATAGAGTTTATTAGAAGAGTACTTTGCGAATTCTTAATGATTCATGGATCCTCAAGAAATATAAATGGGATCCCTCCTTCACAAAGGGCGAAGGCCTTCGTGAAGGGAATACCTACCATAGGTAGGGGAAATCTATTTTCTCGTTGGTTTTTAGTGCTCAAGATCACGATGAAATGGTAGATTGGAAGATGAAAGGGAGGTGTAAATATTGTTTAGAGGGGGAGGGTGAGTCTGCTATTTATAGGAAATGGGGTTTCAGGGTGCTCTCTAGGATTTATAAAAAGAAGAAAAGGATGTCAAGAAGTGGCAAGGCTCCGTCGGACTCACAGAGGTACCATCATCTACCTTCATGCTCGTGATGGCGAGGTGATCGTGGGGTATGCCGTGAAGAAAAAGGACACTGTGAAGTGTCAGGGCTCCTTCGGATGCCTTCAGAATCATGGAGGTATCGTAAACCTTCATCATAGTGGTGGAGGTATCTCCATGAATCAGAGGTCTGCAAATGGGCTCTACGAACCATTTTTACAGCCTAACTTCTAATCTGTAACTCCGTTCGGTCTCGATCACCAGTAAAATCGAATCCTAAAAAATGAGATATGATCTTGGATCATGTATGGAAGAATTTGATGCATCTTGTAGATTTATTTTCTAGTGCCAATACTAGTATAAATATTCCTCACTTGTAATTGATGAAAATATTATTAGTTAAAGAATCTATGGATCAATGAGAGTCACTATGGAAAGGATGTAGGTTCAAAAAACCTTGCAAAAATACCTATGTATTATTTTACTTATATCATCTGCATACTATAAGGGTAAAGTAGTGAAGAATAATTTCTAAAAATCAACATATATTAATAAATAATAGATATTCGATCAAATTAATGTAAAAAAGTTTTTAAACTAAATATAATTGGTAAAAGTTGGTCACCACAAATTCACCCCCCTCTTAGGGTAACTGCACAATCCACCTAGGATTATCAATTGGTATCAGAGGAAAGGTTTTCTATGTTTAGATCTATAATTTTTTTCCTTGTCATGTTTAAATATTTTATATGAAGTGAATCTTTATAGAATTTGAATAAAGTTTTTATCCAAAAGATAATAAATTTCAGTATGAGATGAATTTTTTTTCTCTAGTTGTATAAACATGGAGGTTACAACTAAAACATTAAAAATAAGATGGAATAAAAAATCTAAAAAGTATAGAAAATTAACCTCCCATAACCAATAGAATGTGGAACTATCCCTATATAAAGTTATAGTGTGTGGTAAGAAATATTATGAATTTGAAAAGATCAATCCTCCAGGAGAATCATTCTCATGTTGTTAAGAATATGATTCATTTTTAACTATTGATGATTTTTATTTATAAATCAAAGCATACATGAAAAATATTTTTATTAAAGTTATTAAATATATACCTTTATATATCATGAAAAAATAGAAGGGAATCTCACCGATGAAATCATAACATGATAACATGATGCAAGAATTAGGAAATAATATATAGGAATGTAAAAATCTTACTAAACCCATTGAATGAAAGGAAGAAACTATGCTAAGTTCTAAAAAAATTTAACCTTGTGGAGGAAATATTTTATAGAAGTTTTTTTGAGAACTCTATTTTAAAAAAAGTTATTAAGGAAAGATTCAATGCATTTGAATATATTATTAAAGTTAAGAACACTAAATTAGTTGATAAATATAGAATAATTTAAGAGATTGAAGAATCACTACAGGTGGAGGGTAAAATGTCTGAATAAAAATTTCTAAAGAAACACATGTTTGACACCTTCACTAAACCCAACAAAATTAAGGAATAATCAAAATATTTCTTTGAAGAAAGTTTCACATTTATGGAAGAAGATTTGTAGTGTAATTCATGTTAAGAAGATGTGTTAACAAATGTTATTAAAGAAAATCTCTATGCACTAGTATATACTCACAAGGAAATTTTCGAGGATTATAATTCTCAACTGAAGATCATGGAAAATTGAGTAAATTAACTTCATATTTGTTAAAAGAGATGTGTGAGGTGCATTAGGAAGAGATAAAAAATTTAGAAGTTATATGTGAAGATAAATTGAGGAGTCTAGAAAATCATAAGAACAATTTAAATATAAAATTTCTTGAGAAAACGGTGATATTGTGAATCATGGAAGCTACTCAAGATAAATATTTATATAATGCGATGATAAGAATATCTTACAAAGTTTCTAATGAAAATATTAATTGTTTAAAGGCTCAATATAAAGGTAAGATTAATGTAAAAGTATCAGAATCATCATATTCTAATAAAATGAAGAAAAAGTTAACCAAAAAATCTGATGAATCCATTAGCACTAACTATCATAATATTAGCGTAGGTTATAATTCTGAAAAAAATGGATAAAGAAAGTTGAAGAAACAACCTATTATAATAAGGTAAAAGTTAAAATGGTAAAGGGAAATAGTTCAAACAAATATTTAATAAAGAACAAAGTTTCTTCCTACCAAAATAAAACCAAAAAAAATAAGCAGAGTTTCATTGGTTTTTATTTGTTCTGTGGAAAATTCAGACGCATAAATTTCTATTACTGGTACAACATCCCTTGATATGAAGAAAAAAGAAGGCCAAAATTGAAGAGGGGAAGTTTTAATGGTAAGGGAAACTTAGATATGTTTTCACAAACTTCAAAAAAGAATAAATATCTAATGATATCCAAAAAATTTAGATATGTTGAGAATTTTTGTGAGAGTTGTGGAAGAAATGTTCATGACGAAGAAAAGTGTTGGTTTAATTTTTCTAGGAAAAACATAGGTACTAATAATTAAAAGAGGACAATATGAAAGTAAATGTAATAAATATATAATATAGGTATACCATGGGGTAGTGAATACTAATTTTACACCCATGAAGAAAGATTCAAAAGATGTCATACCCAAGATCAGATGTTACTTCTATGAAAGAAAATTTCACTTCATGGATAGTTTTAATCTTTATATGAATGTTCAATAAAATGGAATAAAGCTCAAAAAAAAAATTCAATCTATCTAAGAAATACATAATAGGATTGGAATAGTGGATCACATATCTGATAAAGAAGTTAAAGAACACCACAAATTACCTTAAAATAGTAAACTACATGAAAATAATAAGCTGTGTTGAAGATGAAAGTTGGATGGACACACTTCTAAAATTTGCATGATAATGTTACCAGGTTAGGGGAAGTTTGTAAATAATAATTGAAATTTTTTGGATTGAAATAATCATGCTATAAGGGAATCTCATCACATGAATAAAGTGAGACATTCTTCCAAGGTTTTCATGGTTGTGTGGCCAAAATAGTTGAAAGAAACATAGAGGTTGTAAGTGGAAGAAGATAAGAAAAATTCATATTCCTTGATATCTATAGTTATAGAAAATCCACTATATAGTCATAAAAGAAAAGTTTAGGAGAGGAAACCCATGAATCCCATAAAGATAAATGTTTGGAAATATAAGAGTAAAAGTATGATGAAAAATGATGTTATAGATAAGAATGTTTTCATGGTGGGAAACATTTCTTATCCATATTAATCATTCATAAGGGATAAGAAAGATCCACCTTATATCAATTTATATTCCGATGTTATTATATTAATAAGGGGGAATTGAAGGTTATTATATTTATAGGGATCCCTAAAGAAGAAATATATATCTATTTATTGTAGAATATTTAAAATCTGAAGTAGACAGTTCATTTTGATCAACCAAAGGTTCCAACATTTGATATGGAAAATATGATTAATTAAAGAATGTAGTTTCTAGAAAAAATATACAGTTGATGAAGATAATTGAAAATAATATCATCCATAAGGTATGTTTTTTATATTCCAACTTCCATAAGAAAAATTAATATAAAAAAGTTAAAGGAAAAAATGTATTATTGATGATAACTTTTTTTATTATCTTCCAAAGAGGAGAAAACATGCTCATTTTTATTCTTGATAAATTTTTATATGTTTTTTTCATATAGATGTAGGAAATAAAGTTAAATGAAAACATGATAAAATTTTCCCTAAAAAAAGTTTTGTAAAAGTTTTCATCACTTGGTAAGCTTCATGGACAACTTTAATGTCTAAGTTAATCACCCTTGTTTTCTATATCGATCATGGATCATATAGACTTAGAGTTGGTTGATTTTAGGCTTATTTATTTAAGAAAAGTGATTCTTTTCTTATATATATAATTTCATAATTTATAATGGGTTTCATAGAATAAATTAAGGGAAGAAAAAAGTTATAAATAATGTCCCTCCCACACCCCATAAATGTAATCAATGGAGATTCATAATTCATATCATTAAGGGGGAGAGAAAATTGTTCCCTCACATAAATTTCTCTAAAGAAGAATCCTTTGAATTCTTTATCAACAAGGGAGAGAAATATCTCATTTAATTTAAAGATAATTTAGTATTGTCAACAAATCTAAAGGGGGATATTGAAGGTCCTATTAGATGATGATGTTGATATATTGTATATGTTGTCAATATTTTGTTATAAAGTCAATGTGAATATAGAAGGTAAAGGTTACTTAGGTAAAGGTTCCTAAAGAAATATTATACGATTTTGTTTCTAATAACTATCTATGATATTTAAAGGTGAATAAGTAATTACCAGTATAAATTATATTAAATATATGATGAAGGAAGTTAAACTAAAGGTAAAACCATCACAAGCACAATAGTGAAGTTATTATGGATAATTGGAGAGGAAAAACTCTCCCTGAAGATTTAGTAAAGTACCGATGATTCATTCATAAGGAATGTAAGGCGACCTTCCCCATACATTATGGGTTTTTGAATAAGGTTAGGAAACCTTCATTATAAAGGATAAGAAACTATACTTATGGATATTAAGAATGTTTACTTATTAAGTCAGATGATGATTTGATATTATACAAGTTCATAACATCATACATATATTCATTATTCAAGATTGATTACAAAAGGGGAGATAAAAGTTAAAAACTGATGGTAATGGATCTATGATACTAGATAGAGATGCAACATATGTCCAAGGTTATGATTTTACAATGTTATTGGATGTAACATGAATGATTTTACTGGACAAAGAGTAGTTAGAAGCTATAATTTTAGAGTATAGAGTTTGTATGATTTTGTAAAAAGAGAAGAATCCAAAGTTTGAGCCACAAAGTTGGATTTATAGTTTCACAAAATACAATTGAATATATAGTGAAGTTTCTTCTAATGATCATAAATACATGATTGAGGGATAAAAACTCGATTATATCAAACAGATAATTTTTACAAAGCTCAAGTGTAAAAGTTTACATTATGAAATATATGTAGTTAAATGTCATATATTCAATGAGTGAACTACTATTTAGATAATACTAGATAAATTACATGAGATGATGATCTATTAGACCATGTTTTGTATGATATAGATGTTATCTCTCTAGCAGAAGGAAAGTTCATGTAGGTCGAATAGATAAATTGCTGGTCTTCATTGATATTATATCAGATTTACTTTCACAGAGTTAAATCCAATGAATATTTATGATGTCATCAGCTAAATAAATATGAAGATGATCTTGATAGAGAAAAATATATAAATATATAGGTAAACTTTAGGTTCTATCAGATGGAAAACTTACAAAGTCATATCAATCAAGTTGTTTATCAAAGGAGATTTCAGGATGATTTTTGAAAGTTAAGATGATAAGTCAAATAACCATTAGATAGATGAGAATTAGACAAAGGATCATGATGTTATCAGACTGATGATTATGAGATTTGTGAACCAAGAACCGTATGAAGTTTGAGCTTATGTTGAGTGACTATATAGAGAGATGTTAAATCATATAATATACAAATGCAAACTAAAAAATGTGAGTCCATCAATTAAAGGAAGAATATGAAGATCATTTTTAAGGAGTATTGAGTTTATCAGGATGATTAAATTAGTCAAAAAAGTTTTTAGAGATGTTATTTACTATATAGACAAACTTCAAATAGACCATATAGAGGATCAATAACCATAGAGATGAGTTATTAATGATTCCATCGAAAAAACATATGTCATAAAAATTACGGAGGTGGTTTACAAGACTTTACAAATCCCTTAATAATGATGATACTAAGATGATATTTCAAAGTGTTTTATCTAGCTAAGATAAGGAAGTTTGAAGAAGTTCCTTACTTTTTAGGATAATTAAGTTAGAATAATATTATGAATATTGGAGTTATCATGAAGTTTCAAGAATATTATATATGAGTTGAGAGAAATCTAGATAATTCAAAATGATTAGGAAGTTAGAAATTTTAATTTTAGTTTATTAAGAAAACAAATTTTAGTTCTTGACCTTTTCCCTTAATGTGTGACTATATAAAAGGGAGTATGTACTAAACATACTAAGTCTATTCATATGAATGAGTGAAGTGGAGTGATGAATATTTGAGAGAAACAAGAGGTTACAACCATGGAAGAACTTTTTTAAATAAGAGGCACCATATAGAGGTGTCGAGCATAGGTGTATCAACTAGAGGTTCTGATTAGAGGTATCAAACAGTGGTTTTCTAGTCACAAGTACAATATACAAAGTTATTTTTGAATGAGGTACTAGTCATAAGGTAATTGTTGAGGAACATTAGTCAAAGGTATAGAGTGTTGATATGAATCAAATAGAGTCACACTAGACTAAGATATAGGTACACTAGATAGAGTTATCAACTGGAGAATTTACAGACAAAGTTTATGTGATTTGTGTACATGTTTATATTATTTTTTCTCAAAAAAATAAGTAATATTTACAACTAAAGAGAGTTAGTATAATTTATTATTAGGATATAGGAGGATATTTTCAAGAGATATATTAGCTGTGAGATGCAATATAAATACCCCTCACTTTCAATTGATATAAATATTATTAGTTAAAGAATCCATGGACCGATGAGAGTTAGCATGATAAGGATGTAAGTTATCACACTTAGGCTAAACCTTGTAAAAATACTTATTTACTATTTTCCTTATATAATATGTGTAGAATAAGGGTAAAACAGTGAAGAATAATTTCTAAATATCCATACATCATAACTAATAATAGAGGTTTGATCAACTTAAAGTATGAAATAGTTTAAGTTAAATATAATTGGTAAACATTGGTCACCACAGATTCACCCCCTTCTAAGTGTGATTACACTATCCACCTAGGATTCGAAAATATAATCAACTAAACTTATTCAAGTTGATCCAAACAAGATTTATTAAATCATGTAATGGTTTAGGGGGTACAAAGAGTCAGAATGTTATGCCAGTGGAAGGTATCCTAGAGATCTCTAGGAATGAGGAACCTTGGGTCGGAGTATCAAAAGGTGATGTTATTAAAATTAAAGTACTAGAAAGATAGGATCCATATAATTAATTTTAGTTATCTAACAGATCTATAAGATTAGTACAAAGGTTTAAAACTGATTTTAATTTATTGATTTTAATGAATAAAGGAGTGTCCGAGATCCCAAAAGAACTGAAAAGTCTTAGTGACTCAAAAAAGTGGGAGCTATGAAAGATGATTTAAATTAATTTCCTAAAAATAAAAAATTGGAGTTAATAAAATTACAAAAAGGAATGAAATTACTTAAGAAAAAATGGGTGTTTTGGTTAAAATAATAAGCTAAAGATATGAAGAAGTATAAGGAACTATAGGTCATCAATGGATTTCAGTATAAGGAAGCAATAGAATTATCGAAAATATTTTCACTAGTAGCTAAAAATAAAACCTTCAAGAGGGTGTTGAGCATAGTTGATACAAAAAGTTTTCACTTAGAGTATATGGATAAAAAAATTATTACGTTATGGAAACTTAATGGAGAAAATTTATGTTATAAAACCATTTGGTTTCAAGAACAATTGGAATACGGATTTGGTATGTAAGCTAAAGAGAATCCTACATAGATTGAAGTATGCACTAAGATAATGAAATCAGAATTTCAATGTATTCATGGAAGATAAAGGTATCATGTGGAGTTAATTTGATCACTATTGATACTAGAAGGAATTTTAGGATGGAAGTATCATTATCTTACTCATGTATATTGATAATATAATTCAGGTAGGTCTAAAAATCAATAATATTCTAAATAAGAAGGATGATTTTTATATAATATTTAAGATGAAATATCTTAGGGAATATAAGAAAATCTTATGGATGCTAATTTAAATATATATGGATGCTAGGATTTTATTCCTATCTTAAAGTGAGTATATTCATAAGATAACTGATAGAATTTTAATGTATGGATTTAATTTGGTCTCAACTCCATTGACCATGAACTTCAAATTTTACTAGGAGAAAGAAAAAAAATAGAATATGTGGTGAAGGGCATGGTTATGTTCTTTTTTTTACATCAATGATAGGTAGTTTGATGTATGTTATGGTGTCTACTCACCTAATTTTTTTTAGAGGGAGTCATAATTTTTTTATATAAAATAAAGGGAATGATAAGTTTTGAAATAGATCATATTGGAAATAAAATTATTAGAAGATACAACCTTATGTTTTAAGAAATATAATCTAATGTGGGATTATGTAGATTCATACTTGAAGAGAGATTCAAATACTCAAAAGATTATAACAAGCTATGCAGTCACATTCAGGGAGTGAAATTTAGCTTCATGTCAAGGTTTTATTAGCATTTTCATTTTTTTACAATAGATAAGTTAGGAAAGAGTTTATTTTGTTAATGTGTTTTTTGGATAAGCTCAAAAGAATCTCTAAAGGTGGGTTTTACTACTCTGAAAATTAGAGTGCAATACATTTAGAAAAATATATGGTGTTTTGTGCTCGAAAAAAACACATTGACATAAAAAATAATTTCACTCAAAGGATATGAGAGGAAAATGATCTATAATCATGAAAGATAACTATAATAAAAAATTTAGATTATATTTTCACCAAGGTGGTAGTCAGGGAATGTCTTAGGTAACATTATTCCTCAGGGGGACTAGGTTAAGACAAAGGTGGTGGAGATACTATTTTCTGTGGAAGTGGAAGAATTTTTTTCTAAGTGTTGGAGATTTTCCATGGTTTCCTCGAATCATTCATTAAGTAGGATATTCATAGGATTGTGAATCATGTTTCAAGTTTGGATTCATTTTTATTGGAAGGATAATCTATAGAATATAGATTAGTTTTGATGAAGGAAATGATAGTAAAAGACTCCAGTAGAGGTGGCCTTTCAGGAAGGTATAATTTAAGAAAGAATAATGTACTGGTCAATGGTCCAAAAGATTTATAATTTAAGTTATAGGTCTCTATTGCAACTTATAAATAATGATATGTGAAATTTATTCTCAACTAATTTTTCAAAAAAAGGGTTGATATGTGAAATTAAATCAATAGAGTGTAAACGTATTTTGAACTATTCCTTAAAAATTCATAATTTTTAACTAGATTCTCTACAAGAAATCATTAATCTTTATGCTTATCATATAGAATTTGGCTAATATTAGAAGTTGGTGCAACAAGATGTCTATATGGGACTTACTATATGTGAGTGTGACAAATTATACACTGTGATATGAGATTGAGTGATTACTTGTAATTAGTGATCTAATTGGATAGATTTTCCTAAGTGATTATAATTTTTATAACTTTCAAATGAATAAAAATTCATCAGTGTTCTCCCATGGAAATAATACATAATTTATAAACCATATAATCTAAAGTGTTCTTTACTTTGATTTTATCTTTCATTTTAATGTTTTTTATGAGTAATTCTTGAGAGAGTGTGTGCGAGGTTTTAATAAATGTAGTGATTTAGGATATGGTAAAACTTCTTAAGTTTTGTTATACTAACATAGAGGGATATTTTTTTATCAAAGGAGTTTCATATCTTGTTTTACTGTGCTATAATTTTTAGATGGTGTATGTTATGTTTAACAGGCAGTGGCGTCCCCAACACTTCCCTATTATAAATTATCCATGTAGAGCTTAAAATATTTACCATTGAACTTGAAATTATGTTAGTTCTATCATTGAATCTCAATGGATCCATGTGGAAATAATTCGATTACCATGAAAGACCACAATCAACATAACCATAATTTACTTACAAATAGTCTAAAACATGAGTTAAATAAGAGTACCTTATCCCCAATTGTGAATGTTCATTGATTGATTAATAGGTCCTGTCACTTCTCGAGTTTATATTTTTAGATCATTATATTCTCATAATAATCTCCCCAGACCTCATCTAATTCATCTCACTAAAGTAATATCCTCCCCCAAATTTGGTAAAAATATATTTTAGTCATCTTCATAGCCCAATATAATAAATGTTTGAGATCTATTAGACAATGGATTGACATATCATATATGATCCTAAATCGGTTTATACTAATTTTCATTTTATAATATTTCATTTATTCTCATAAAGAATCATCATGCTTCTGGCCTCGATCCTTTTGTATTGAAATCAAAATTTTCTCTAAAAATTTCTTGATCACTTAGTTAGATAACTCCACTTTACAACTAGATTATGGGTGATAATGGGTGTTGTTATAGTATGAAACTCCATATTTTCATGAAATGGATTCAATATATGGTTGTTTAAGTACATACCTCAATCACTTATGAGTATATAAGGAATCACAAACCAAGAAAACATGATATTACTAAATAATTTTGTCATTGTAATCGATATGTTATTTGGTTTAACCTTATCTTATACCCATTTAGACATGTAATTAACAAACACAAGTATGTGTGTGTTGTTGAAGGCATTTCGGAAGGGTCCCATGAAATCAATTTCCCACATATCAAATTCTTTGGTGTCAATGATTGGGTATTGTGGATTTTTTTTAATATTTTCATTTCTTTGACATTTATTATATATTTTAATGAATTACTGAGCATTTTTTGTGGAGAGTAAGCCAAAATAACCCTTTTTTCAAAATCATGTACACTTTTAAACTAGGTATATGGTGTCCTATAATAGGTGATCAATAGAAACATTCTAGAATGATCTTAACCTTGGATTTGGGAACATATTGTTAAATTAATCCATCTACACATTATTTGAATAATTAGGGATTTTCCTAAAAAATGTGATACATCATTTAAGGATGTCATTCATTATTGATATATAAAGTGAGGGTAAATCATCCCATTTTCAAAATAATTTAAAATGTTAGAAAATAATGAATGAGATTTTAAATTAAAATTAAATATTTTTTCATTTTGTAAATTAATCATCAATGTATATTTACTCATCTTATTATGAATTTTTAAATTCTATTCTTGATAATAGTCCAAACACTACATTTTTAACCCCCTTTTCACTAATCATTATATAAAACTATTTTAGTAACAAGATCCATCAAATAAGTAATGTATTTACATCCTTATTATTCAAAAAATACATTAGAGTGGCATGATCAGTGTATATAATTTCCAAAGAGAAGAAAAATATGATCTAAATTTTCAAAAGTAAATACCACTTCCAGAAGTACCTTCTCGGTGATTGTGTAGTTCATTTTTGATTCATTAAGGGTAACACTTATATAAAATATGGGCCTAAAAATGTGATCATATTATTATTCCAAATAATATCTTACAATTAAGTCACTTTCACAATACATCATCTCAAAAGTGTTCTCCGAATTTATTGAAATAATTATTAGGGTGGGCACAAATTTTTTCTTCAAAGCAATAATTCCTTCCTTGGATTATTCATAGAAGTTAAATTGAACATCATTTGAGAAAAGATAAGTAAGTGACCTAGGTATCTTATATTTTTTTTAAAATTTTTTATGTTAGTACCCCATATCTCCCAGAAATATTTGAATCCCCTTCACCATAGTAGGCTTGGGAATCATATATCACTTTTATCTTTGTCGGATTAACTTAAATTCCACACTTTGATATTTTATTCCCATGAATGATTCCTTATTGTAATATGAAGTTTAATTATTCCTAATTTATAACTAGGGATTTTTTATTACATCATTTGAGTAAAAAATTAAGGTTGTGTAGGAATAACTTCGAGGATCTCCCATATACTATGAAATAAGCTATGAAAATATTAATAAATCCCTCTACCATATCGTGAAAATTTGTATCATATAATTTTTAAAATTCATAGGTGAAAGAAACATTCAAAAATACACGTGATGATATGTGAAGGGTCCACAAGGGAAGTTAAATTCATCTTATCATAATAAGTTGAATCCAAAATTATTTGATTTTAACCAAAATATATATCTAAAAATAAATTATACTCATGTCTAGCTAATAATTATACAATTTAAGTAATAAATGAGAGTGAAAAGTGATTGGTTCTTATGGATATATTCATGATTAGGCAAATGAAACATAATCACTATCCCATGACTATCCATATTAGAATTAGCTCACCATATTAATTCTTGATCACCATTATGCCCTCTTTCTTTAGTGAAATTGACAATGGGATCACCCATTAATTGTATAAGATTTAAAAGATTATTCCAACATCAAGGGGTTTGAGAAATTTCATATTAAAAACCTCTTTCATTGGAAGTGTAATCCTAATTTTTGGTTGTTTAGTTAGTTTCTTCCCTTCTTCCTATAGAAATTATCATGTGAAAAAGTGGGTTTAATGATTTTAATATTGATAATTCCACATGACATTGGTTTATTCCTTTTCCTCAGAAATATTTATAGTTTTCCTCTTGTTCCTTTATAAAGTTTTCATTGATAATCATTGGTAAAGTTCCTTTTTTCACTTAAAAATGAAAATTTTAGTGTGTTAGAAAATGAATTCAACTGAAACATTGGTGGTTTAAGGATCAAAGGGATCAATTATAGGTCCCTTGAATTTTTTTCTATCAACTACATAATTTTAAATTCTTTTTTAATTATTTGAATACAAAATTTATTTCTTCCTATCCACCATATCATCAATTAGTTTCATTATCTTTCCCTACTCCTAATATTTTAGACTCATAATGGATGATTTCTATTTATTAGAAAATATAACATAGTAGTTCTCTAATTCAGTTTTGTAATTAATGGTTGTATTGAGATTGAAGGTGATGTGTTTATAACCAACTCTAAAAATTAATTATCCTTGGATTTAATCAAATAATTATTTTTTAGTTTATTATAATTATCTCCCAAGTATAATTTGATCACAACCTTCTTCTTCTATCTTGAGGATGAAAAATTCAGTAGGAAATATGAATTTTTACACCTTGAAAAGAATAGCTTAAAGAATTCCTTATGGGTACTTCTATTATATATTATAAAGTTTTAGTTCTACTCATATTAACTTTTGATCATCCAATACCATCTTTCAAAAAACAATAATAGGGATTATATTTAAATTTTCTCTAATGTCATAAAGTGTTTTAAAAAATGTGTATGAACTAATAGTGAATAGTATGAAAAACCTTCTAGGATATCTCATCACTACTGGAAAGTGGACTTTTCCCAACACTTGTATACCAATGGTTCAAAGAACCATTGCTATATGTTATCTTTACCAATGGTTTATGAAAACCGTTGGTAAATATCTTGAACAAGTGACTTTTCTCAACTGTTTTATTAAACCGTTGGGAAAAGTGGGAAAAATCACTTTTCCCAACGGTTTGATGAAACCGCTGGGAAAGATGGGGAAAAATTTAGTTTTCCCAAAAGTTTTTAAAAACTGTTGGGAAAAAAAGCCCCAAATTCTCCAAATGCAGGCAGCAGCCTCCCCATAATTGCAGAACCCTTCTGCTGGTCTCCAGAAGCGATTCCTTGGAAGAAGCACTTCAGAATCCCCACCTCTTCCATCGGATCAGCAGCTACCAGGTTAGAATCCTTCCATATTTTATCAAGGACATAGTTCCACCTCTTATCAATCATATCCTTCTATTCTCAACGATTTCATTATTCCCAATTTTTAGGGTTTTTTTTTAAATTTTATGATTGTTCCACGAATTGTGTACTCAAATCCCTATATCAGTGTATGTCCAATTAATGTTTTCATTACACATTTACATTTATAAGGGCATGGTGTCTCTTTATTGTGTTCTAATTTTTAAGATTCATAGTTTTTTTAATCTCAATGCTTCAAATATTATACCTTCATGTATATGAACTAATAAGAAATTGTTTGTAATATTTATTGATATTATTTCATGAAAATCACTCCTTTCATTAAGATCATGCCAAACATGAAGATCTTGTTCATCTTAATTTTTGTATACTATGTGTATTATATAACAAGTATGTATCATGTTTCTATCAAAATATATATATATATAAAATGAAACACTGTTCACGTATCCTTTGTACAATAGAACATATGAAGTATCTTCTTGAACTTTTCCAAATAGTATGTGGTCCCTAATTAGTACTTCTTCCTTATTCATGAAACTAATTCGCAGAATGTCAAATTCTCAATATTAGTGAATATTATTTTTTCTAATATAACCATTAATCATTCTACATTTGACATCATACATGTGTTATTCAATCACCTTTTTAAAACACAATGACCATTTTCACTGATTTGGGGTTCCTCAAAATGCTTGGGAAAATCAGAAAAATGCATGTATTGAATCGTGTTTCTCATATGGTTTCATGGATACAATTTCATCTCGAAAATCATGACTGCGTGGTTCAAATATCATGAGGACCATGAGATTATTATTCTTCACACAAATGAAGTTGTTTTCTACAACTATATGTTTTGTTTTCAATTTTGATTTGGACGAAAGGGGAGCTTTGTGGTCATTAATCATTGTTGTGGGTGGTCATTTAGGATGTAAGATAGTATGACTTCATTTTACTTGATATATCCAATATTATTATTGATTTATGTTCAATTTGATTATCTTTAACAAGTGATGTTTTTTAATTAGTCGTTATTAATGGCTGTAATAATGACGATATGGTATAAGGGTTCATATGGTGTGTATAAGGGTTTACATGGTGTGTATAACGGTTGACATGGTATCAGTGAACTCAAGTCATTAATTTAAGACTTCATTCTCACTAGCATGTAAGAAATTGAATGATGTAAACCCATCCTCACATGATTTCTTACCTTAGATAGTGTCCAATATATGGAATACGAGCTTTTGAATTCATCAGTTAACCAGGATCATATATTCCATTTCCCACAAGATGACTATACTAATATAACTTTAGGGTCAACTAAATATGGTTCTCATTGTACGTTGTATATTATGTGTCCTTCTTGACCAATACTCACTTTTATGAGGGTGGTGTGCTTTACACTACCCATTCTGGCATGTATAGACAACCATAAAAATGTTAGATAAGTCACAAGTTTAATTCAGTAATGTTGTAATCATTGACATACTTTATTAAGAATTTCAAATTTAAAAATAAATGTTTTTGTTTATACTTAATGAAATTAAATATTTTTACAAGCCATGAACAACCTATTAGTGTATAAGCCTAAAATTTGTTAACCCATGGGGTGCGCTTGACTTGGGGAAGTAATTGGGTAATGAAAGGTATGGCCATAGAGGTGTCAATAATGAGTTATTGAACATGAGTTAATGATTTGGGATGCCTATAACACATGATGGGACCTGAGGCATGTGCCTCTTATAGACCTAATGAAAATGAATATAAATAAATTTTAATTTAATTTATGAGTACTTGTTCTTTACATTATTTTAATAGTTCACTACATCGACTAGAAACTTCTTCCTTTATTGTTTACTTAAATGTATTTTCTATTAAAGTTCAATCCTATTGAATTGTTTATGACAAAATGACTTATATAAATTCTTTTTATAGAATGGACAGAAGTTGGATGTATGAAACCGATCAGATCTCAAGTGATTTTCAAAACAATTTGGAGACCTTTATAGATTTTTCATTTCACAATGCTTCAGATAGTGGTCGCATACACTGCCCATGTTCCAATTGTGTTGGCAGACCTTGGTTGAGCCATGAAGAAGTCAGCTACCAAATAACCAAAAATTGTTTTCAAGCAAACTACTTTGTGTGGTATCACAATGAGGAGAAAATGAAATCTCAAATTGGTGATGATCGAAATGAAAGTACTGGAATGGAGAATTTGTTAGATGATCAGTTTCCGTTTATTCGTCATCATGAAAAAGAAAGGATTTCGACTCAAGAAGACTTCGATATGAGAACAACTGATGCATCTATTGAAAATAATGATATTGATAGGGTGAAAAAATTGAATGATGCTGCCACGACTCCAGTATATCGACAATGCGATAAAATAAAAAATCTGGAATTTTTAATCCGATTGTTTCATGGGAAAACTATGTATGGGATTTATAATATAGCAATTGATTGAATTCTTACCCTCTTGAAGGATTTACTTCCAGATGATGCAGTTATTCCCTCAAACCACTATATTGCATGGAAGTCAGTTGAGTAACTTGGATTTTCAAGAAACAAAATTCATGCTTGTCCGAAAGATTGCAGTTTATTATGGGAGGAAACCGCTGAATGAAATGATTGTATAAAATGTGACACATCCCACTGGAAGTCAAAATCTAATTTAACACCATCCCACATTCCACAGAAAGTAATGTGAAACTTTCTATTTATCCCCAGACTCCAGAATCTTTTTATGTTTGATGACATATCAATAAGAATGAGATGGCATGATACCGAGAGAAATAAGACTAATGATGAGTTGGTTCATACTGCAGATGGATTTTCATGGTAGAGATTTTATGCTTGACATCCTGATTTTTCAGCTGACGTGCGTAATATGAGGTTGGGTCTTTCATGCGACAATTTTAATCCATTTGGGCAGATGCTTACTTCACACAGCACATGGCCAGTTTTTATACAAATTTATAATCTTCCCCCATGGTTGTGTATGAAAAAACCTTTCACTTTCATGAGTATACTGTAACGCCCCGACCCTAAATACCCAGAGTCGGTGCATTATTACATAACATTGGCATGATCACAAAGGATCAAGTCTCGAAAGACCGATTAGTTTAGTAGTCTTGGAAACACTAGATATATTCATAAGTCTTACATTACATCATAAGGTAAAAAAAACTACAACAACATCTTCTCTTCATATCCCCTCATACTATCCCTGCAGGTCATTCATAAATTACTTCTTCATAATCCTGGGAAAATAAAACATTGAAAGGGGTGAGCTCAGATTCTCAGTAAGGATAAAATTATAGCAGAAGCTTTCATAGATAAGCATAAACACTTAAGGCAATTTATAACTAAAACAAAAGCCTTTTAAACTTGAACTTCAGCATAAAATGGAAAAGGTAAAATGAAATAATGCCATTTATTTACTCACATGGATATTCTACTAGTCGAATGATCACATGAAATATCAATAACCACTTTCATAATGATGGAATGCATAATGCCAGAATATCATATCCACATAGCCAAGGCCTCGTCCCAAGACTACAAATAAGATTTTGACAAGGCCTTGTGCCAAGACACTAGTTTGTCTCATGAGACCTACCGATGCATCAAGGAGCTATAGAGGGCTCCACCCGTCACTTATTAAGTTCAATTCATTCCTCATATGAACAGGCTTAAACATAACATAAACATTCCTATTAAAACTAGCATACAAAATGTCAATACTTTAACCACAAACCATGAATGGTATAAAAATAGCACATCCACAGTAAAACATAACTCATTCGATACAATATGGAAGATTGTATTGTATCACATTAACCTCAATCAATAATAATGAAGGGTGTTGACATAGCTGAAAATAATCATCAAAACTATTTGAGAGAAATATCCCCCTTTTCTTGAAAACATTTAAAAGTCACACTATTTGTCAAGAAGACATTTAAAAGAGGATTTTTGAATCAAAGTGTCCAATACAACTTTGAAACTTTTTAAAAGGAGTTTTAATTTCTAAACTTTAATTTCCAGATAAATAAATCCTTAAAACCATTTTTAAAACATGGACATTAATGAGAAAGATTTAGATGAATAAGTCTTTAAAACATTTAAAAATGGTACTTTGGTTAGAGATTCTAACCAAAAGATACACTTGAATACAAATAATTGAGGTAATCAAAACTTTGTAATATCATGAGAATAAAGGGATTCATGATATACTATGTCAAAGTACATTATATACACCACATAAAAGTGATTTGGTGTATATCAACAAAGAAGTCTCAATGGAATGTAAATTGAGATGAAATATCTCATAAAGGCCGTATCCTTAGGTTAAGGATAAATCAACGACATAATTATGTGTAACAAATATAAATACACTAAATATGATTGGATATTCAGTGTAAAAAAATCAAAGGATATTCACACATATTCTTGTAAAAACAACACCAACAAATTGGATGTTTAACTCAACAAATGGTGAATGAGTTAAAATTACTCTTATCAACTTCATATCAATGACTTGAGAATTATCAATGGAGTGATTATGTGTATCAAAAGTATATCCATAGGAAGGGGAGTGGAAATTATGACATAATCAAATGAATAGTGATTCCACACATAATCTTGGAGTAATATAATCAATGAAATATGCGTAAAGCCAAATGAGTGGAAATTGAAATTTCAAATTCCCTTATCGATTAGGTAACATAAGAAACATGCACCCATGAAAGAAGAATCATACAATGATGATGTAAATACCCATAAATTAAAGTATATTACACAATGAATACAATCATGGGCAGTACACATACACCACATGCAATAATTAAGTGGTGAATAATGGAAATGTCACGAAATTAAAAGTGAGATAAGAAACCCCTTACTTTGTACTTTTTCCTTGGTCGAAGGTAGGTTAACCTCCTGTATAATGGTGAAATAATTTTTATTTAATTATAAAAGAATAATTTACATTAATATGATATCATATATGATCTTTTAACATTGATTTGTTAATAATATCTTATAATTATCGTCATTTCGGGTGTTAACGGGTTCATTTTACTTTATATTCTTTGTTATGTGAGCCATATTCGTTATTAATGGGATGTATATTATTCATATCCATAATGATATCAATTCCTTAGATACTATGTTTAAATCATCAAATTATAATTATACTTGAATGGATATGATGGAGAATGAATCTCATCGCGTTCGTGGAGACGGTAGTCCGTACGTACGCACGAGCGACAATATCATTATTTTGATATTAAAATAATATATAATTGGATGGTATATTTTATACAGAATAATTATCATGTTATATTTATTATTTACATGAGTTACACATCATTATTATACCCATCCAAATAATAATATATTGAATAACAATTACACCACGACGTGGAGACGGTAAGCCGTACGTACGCACGTGTGGTGACATGTTATTCAAAGGGTGGATAGAATAATGAATATGGTGGTAACATAATTATAATAACATCACAGAATATATATGATACTGGAGTTATTATTTTATAATGGTAATAACAAAGAAATAAGAAGTGGAAGAAGAAAGGAACTTGGAAAAGGGTGGTGAAAACATTACCTCTTCTTCGTGTTCTTCCTTTTGATTTGATCAAAAGGGCTCCTTAGGATGGCTTTATGATCAAATTAAGGCCTATAGGTTGTATTGAGTGAAGTTGGGAGAGTATTTGGTCAGGTGTTGGCTTAAACAAAAGGCTTTGAAGGTGTGAAGAAATGAGAAGGAGGAGTGCCCTTTTATAAGAGGGGTGAGGGGCACCTTTGGAAAAGCTAGAAATATTAATTTATAATAAATTCATATTCGGTTTCTAATGGCTCCAAAGTTGATTATTAAAAGTTTAAGGTGGGTATAGGTCTAAAACCATTCATCCAATAGAATTTATACAGGTTTGGGTCACTATATTAACCTTATCTTTTAGTTTTAACTCTTAGTTAATTAGTCTGACATTTACCATGTCACTTTGTATTTTTATATTATAAAGTTAATAAACTTACTATATACATCCAAGAGACCCCCAAGTGGCCCATTAATGATATAAATATCATTATATAAGTCTCTTGACCGAACCTTATATTTTTAGGAATTTAATATCAATTAATAATATAATACTTGTTTTAAAAACTCTTTTATGTCAATTTTGACACTATTCAATAGTTGATTTTTTTGAAACACATAACAGAATGATTACTTCTAAAATGTTAATTAAATCAATCCTAATATGTCATATTAACCTAGAAAATTAGTGTAATTCAATAAAAGTCTCAAATTATATTTATTTGGGTATTTCTAATATCAATTATTCTAATTTTTCACTATTATGGTAATTACTGCATCACCATTATGTCATAAATAAATTAAATTATGTAATCTATAAAAATTATAAATAAAATATAATTATGTAGGAAATCCTTTTATATTTCTAATGAATATTTATAGTCGAAAATCCAACATATATAACCCTATGTAAAAATTGTTTTTCTAAAAGATATATGCTTGTGTCATTTTTGTATTCATTTTCACTTAATTAAAATAAAGTGTCCCTATCACCTACAAGTGGCTCCATGGGGTCCCAAAATCGACCCACAGATGCCTATGGGAGAACATTTATCAACCAATAATGCTAGGACACGTTTTAGGGTAATTTTGTATTATTATAATATTATTTTGTTAACCTTTATTTACTGGATTTACCCTTAACCATGGTAAATAGAATATTTACCGCAGTAATTATTCAAAATGTCTAAAAATAAAAGTTACCTATTTACACAATTTGAACATCCTGATTCCAAATATGGAATCCATTTTTCCAAATTCAAAACACAGAAGTGGCCGAAATTAATTTAAAATTAATTCCCGTTGTTAAAACAAAAAAGCGTGTTTTTAAGAGATAATAACTATCAAAAGATTGACACTTGTTTATGTCTGGTTTAAATGTGAAATTATGTTCAATGACACACATTGTATTACATGGTAAAAATATATTCTAAATATACTTTAAAACCACTCAAATTCATAATTTATCACTATTAATTATTTTGATTAAAAAATTTGTTTTTAATTAAAAATTAGTAATTTTCACTATTCATCAAAATATGAAATTTATCCGAAAAGTACCAAAATTTCACCCTAGGCTAATTTAGATATTCCGAATCCAAGAATGAAGTCCATTTTGAGATATAGAATTTATAAAATTTCAAAAATTAGGTATTACTATTCATAACGGCTAGTTTGATTGGTTGTGGTGTGTTAAAATCTCGAAGTTGCGTACAATGCACGCCATTGCATTATTCGAAGGGAAACGTACTGTGGAAGAATGGGGTGTTAAATTCTCCCCTCCTTCAATAAATTGCGTCCTCGCAATTTTTAAAATTGTATTTGGGAATATAAGGGAAAGTCCCACATCGGAAAAGAGTCAATAAAACTATCACTTTAAAAGAAAGAAAGAGAGGTATAAAGGTCATCCAAGATAACCCATACTCGGATTCCATGTAGGAAAACATGGATATGGATGATAAACTAAGTGTAAAGTTCTGATGGAGAGGGATAGAAATAATGATCAGGAGAAAGTTAACAATAAGAAAACCACAAACTTGTGTTGGGACAAACGACCATTAGTCTCCTAGTAGGAAAGTAAACGGAAAACATTTTTTTTTGTTTTAAGTTACATTACATAAGGACGAGGAATTAATTTATGATATTGACTAAGAACATAAAGAGATATACTTACTTTTTATGTAGAGTTTTATTATTTAATAAATTTTTACCACTAACTTATTTTTTTGAACAATGAGTATTCAAGAAGACTTGGTCACAATAAAAGAGCTAGAATAAAATTCTATAGAAATACATGATCCATGTAGGATAAAATATATATTTAACTTGTATTTAGAGATTAATCAAAACCAAAATGGTTAGTATAAGATCTGATGATCCCCCAAATGTATATTCCATTAGAGAAAAAAATATACTAATCTTAATTTCTAAAATTAAACCAACAATACCCCAGAATTAAATAAATACCATTCAATAATAAATTTTCCTTAAAATCCTTCAATATAATCCAAACTAATATTGAAACCCAAAACTTATAAGAATGTAGTCTTCCACGTTAAATTGTATCTCCAAATGACATCATCTACTCTTAAAGTCACATACTTAAAAGTAATTAACCTAATCACATATTCTTTATTATAGGTTAATCATTTCCATAAATAACCCAAATCACTATAGATCCACAATAAAAACATAGATAAAAATCCACCATTACTCCTCTAATGACATCCCATAGTATTCTATTTTCCTTGGACATATAGTGTTCCCAACAAAGTGAACATATTCCAAAATAACATTTATCACTTAATCACCAAATAATTTTCCTATACTAAGGGTATTCATTTGATAATACATAAGAACCCAAATCAACATATTATTGATCAATAAAATCATTTAACTAAAAAAATAGTCACACTAACCAGGGACTTCACGTAGTCCAGTGGTAGGCGATAAATCCCAATCGCACTTTGGTTGTGGGTTCGATTCCCACAGCTTTATCCGACGCGATGGGTTGCCACACGGTCTACGTGTTGTCCTTTTTCAAAAACTATATTTTATAATATTACCAAAATGAGATAAATTCCTCAAAATAACATAATTTAACCACAAATGTTATATCATACCTTGAATTTTCATCCCATATTATAATAACTTATAATTCTCTCAAACCCCAATGATCATATAAAACCAAATGGTTATTTATACCAATATCCACAAGAGAAGAGAAAATTCTTCCTCAAATATCATTCTCACATGGAAAAATGAGGGGTTACAAATACAAGAGAAAATTATTCCAAAGTAAACCCATCAACAAGGAGCGCTAATAATTTTTAAACATTTCTCCAACCATTTATTTCTACATAGCTTCTTATTTGACCAAGAAAATATCCTATAGAATAGGAAATTCACTCGGGTAATGGCCAGGTCCCCTACATTTAAGGCAAATGACTGTAAATGGACTCTTGGGACCATTTTTATCTTCTTCCATAGTACTCTTCATTTTTCTTCGGCAATTTTTCACTTTATGTCCTTCCTTCCCGCACGTAAAGCATTTTGTTGTCCCATTGAGACACTTTCCTGGGTGTCTCCTTCCATATTTCATGCATGATGAAAATCGAGGGTTCTTTTCTCCATGGTCTCCATTGCTGGAGATCTTATCATTCATCACCTTTCTCTTCCTTGTTGAGTCTGGGAGTTGGTTAATATATATGTTGTTGATCATATTTTTGGAAAAATGGTTTGGCATAAAGACGATATCTTTTACACCTATCAACATTCCATTTTGTTGCTCATTTCCACCACCGTTCCCACCTCGTACATCATTCTCAAATTCACTATGACTTCCTTGGAATCCAATCATTGAATAAAACGAGAAAGCATTGTGTGAGTAACAGTAGTCGTAAAATCATTTAGAGATTAACATGTCACCATATTCTCAATTTGAAACATATTAGGATTAACCAAGGTCATTTACTCTCATCTTATATATATATTACTTTAAATCGGTTTGTAAAGAAATTGTAAATTATCCTAAGCATATCCCTTGGGAGTATCGTAACCAAGAGTGAAGCAAGGCCCGTTATCGTGCACCCCTTCCCGTTCGAGTCTAGCTCAAAGCGGTGTTTTCGGGTTTTACCCCTCGGTACATCTGTGCCAGAGCCGCCTCTACCTGCTCGTATCCAGACAGGGATGTATTGCTTGGAAAACTCACAAAATATCTACAATACCAAAATTCTAGGAAGTTATTCTATACTAATCCTCAATGTTAATCTTAAGTCTACTTGCTCTAATCAGAGTTTATCTAAATCTAGCTTCCAAGGTTTGTACTAAACTTTCTCTGATACCAACTGTAACACCCCAACCCTAAATACCCAGATTCGGTGCATTATTACATAACATTGGAATGATCACAAAGGATCAAGTCTCGAAAGACCGATTAGTTTAGTAGTCTTGGAAACACTAGATATATTCATAAGTCTTACATTACATCATAAGGTAAAAAAACTACAACAACATCTTCTCTTCATATCCCCTCATACTATCCCTGCAGGTCATTCATAAATTACTTCTTCATAATCCTGGGAAAATAAAACATTGAAAGGGGTGAGCTCAGATGCTCAGTAAGGATAACATTATAGCAGAAGCTTTCATAGATAAGCATGAACACTTAAGGAAATTTATAACTAAAACAAAAGCCCTTTAAAATTGAACTTAAACATAAAATGGAAAAGGTAAAATGAAATAATGATATTTACTTACTCACATGGATATTATACTAGTCAAATGATCACATGAAATATCAATAACCACTTTCATAATGATGGAATGCATAATGCCAGACTATCATAACCACATAGCCAAGGCCTCGTACCAAGACTACAAATAAGATTTTGCCAAGGCCTTGTGCCAAGACACTAGTTTGTCTCTTGAGACCTACCGATGCATCGAGGAGCTATAGCGGGCTCCACCCATCACTTATTAAGTCCAATGAATTCCTCATATGAACAGGCTTAAACATAACATAAACATTCGTATTAAAACTAGCATACGAAATGTCAATACTTTAACCACAAACCATGAATGGTATAAAAATAGCACATCCAAAGTCAAACATAACTCATTCGATACAATATGGAAGATTGTATTGTATCACATTAACCTCAATCAAGAATAATGAAGGATGTTGACATAGCTGAAAATAATCATCAAAACTATTTGAGAGAAATATCCCCCTTTTCTTGAAAACATTTAAAAGTCACACTATTTGTCAAGAAGCCATTTAAATGTAGATTTTTGAATCAAAGTGTCCCATACCACTTTGAAACTTTTTAAAAGGAGTTTTAATTTCTAAACTTTAATTTCCATATAAATAAATCCTTAAAAACATTTTTAAAACATGGACATTAATGAGAAAGATTTAGATGAATAAGTCTTTAAAACATTTAAAAATGGTATTTTCGTTAGAGATTCTAACCAAAAGAGACACTTGAATACAAATAATTGAGGTAATAAAAACTTTGTAATATCATGAGAATAAATGGATTCATGATATACTATGTCAAAGTACGTTATATACACCACATAAAAGTGATTTGGTGTATATCAACAAAGAAGTCTCAATGGAATGTAAATTGAGATGAAATATCTCATAAAGGCCGCATCCTTAGGTTAAGGATAAATCAACGACATAATTATGCGTGACAAATATAAATACACTAAATATTATTGGATATTCAGTGTAAAAAAATCAAAGGATATTCACACATATTCTTGTAAAAACAACACCAACGAATTGGATGTTTAACTCAACAAATGGTGAATGAGTTAAAATTACTCTTATCAAATTCATATCAATGACTTGAGAATTATCAATGGAGTGATTATGTGTATCAAAAGTATATCCACAGGAAGGGGAGTGGAAATTATGACATAATCAAATGAATAGTGATTCCACACATAATCTTGGAGTAATATAATCAATGAAATATGCATAAAGCCAAATGAGTGGAAATTGAAATTTAAAATTCCCTTATCGATTAGGTACCATAAGAAACATGCACCCATGAAAGAAGGATCATACAATGATGATGTAAATACCCATAAATTAAAGTATATTACACAATGAATACAATCATGGGCAGTACACATACACCACATGCAATAATTAAGTAGTGAATAATGGAAATCTCACGAAATTAAAAGTGAGATAAGAAACCCCTTACTTTATACTTTTTCCTTGGTCGAAGGTAGGTTAAACTCCTGTATAATGGTGAAATAATTGTTATTGAATTATACAAGAATCATTTACTTTAATATGATATCATATATGATCTTTTAACATCGACTTGTTAATAATATCTTAGAATTATCGTCATTTCGGGTGTTAACGAGTTCATTTTACTTTATATTCTTTGTTATGTGAGCCATATTCGTTATTAATAGGATGTATATTATTCATATCCAGAATGATATCAAGTCCTTAGATACTATTTTTAAATCATCAAATTATAATTATACTTGAATGGATATGATGGAGAATGAATCTCATCGCGTTCGTGGAGACGGTAGTCCGTACGTACGCACGAGCGACAATATCATTATTTTGATATTAAAATAATATATAATTGGATGGTATATTTTAAACAGAATAATTATAATGTTATATTTATTATTTACATGAGTTACACATCATTATTATACCCATTCAAATAATAATATATTGAATAACAATTACACCACGACGTGGATACGGTAAGCCGTACGTACGCACGTGTGGTGACATGTTATTCAAAGGGTGGATAGAATCCTAAATATGGTGGTGACATAATTATAATAACATCACAACATATATATTATACTGGAGTTATTATTTTATAATGGTAATAACAAAGAAAGAATAAGTGGAAGAAGAAAGGAACTTGGAAAAGGGTGGTGAAAACATTACCTCTTCTTCGGGTTCTTCCTTTTGATTTGATCAAAAGGGCTCCTTAGGATGGCTTTCTGATCAAAATAAGGACTATAGGTTGTATTGAGGGATGTTGGGAGAGTATTAGGGCAGGGGTTGGCCGAATCAAAAGTCTTTGAAGGTGTGAAGAAATGAGAAGGAGGAGTGCCCTTTTATAAGAGGGGTGAGGGGCACCTTTGGAAAAGCTAGAAATATTAATTTATAATAAATTAATATTAGGTTTATAATGGATCAAAAGTTGATTATTCAAAGTTTAATGTGGGTATAGGTCGAAAAACATTCATCCAATAGAATTTATTCAGGTTTGGGTCACTATATTAACCTTATCTTTTAGTTTTAACTCTTAGTTAATTAGTTTGACATTTACCATGTCACTTTGAATTTTTATATTATAAAGTTAATAAACTTACTATATACATCCAAGAGACCCCCAAGTGGTCCACTAATGATATAACTATCATGATATAAGTCTCTTGGCCGAACCTTAGATTTTTAGGAATTTAATATCAATTAATAATATAATACTTGTTTTAAAAACTCTTTTATGTCAATTTTGTCACTATTCAATAGTTGATTTTTTTGAAACACATAACAGAATGATTACTTCAAAAAAGGTTAATTAAATCAATCCTAATATGTCATATTAACCTAGAAAATTAGTTTAATTCAATAAAAGTCTCAAATTATATTTATTTGGGTATTTATAATATCAATTATTCTAATTTTTCACTATTATGGTAATTACTGCATCACCATTGTGTCATAAATAAATTAAATTATGTAATCTCTAAAAATTATAAATAAAATATCATTATGTAGGAAATCGTTTTATATTTCTAAATAATATTTATAGTCGAAAATCCAACATATATAACCCTATTTAAAAATTGATTTTCTAAAAGATATATTCTTGTGTCATTTTTGTATTCATTTTCACTTAATTAAAATAAAGTGTCCCTATCACCTACAAGTGGCTCCATGGGGTCCCCAAATCGACCCAAAGATGCCTATGGTCGAACATGTTTCCACCAATAAGGCTAGGACACATTTTAGGGTAATTTAGTATTATTATAATATTATTTTTTTAATCTTTATTTACCGGATTTACCCTTAACCATGGTAAATAAAATATTTACCGCAATAATTATTCAAAATGTCTAAAAATAAAATTTACCTATTTAAAAAATTTGAACATCCTGATTCCAAATATGGAATCCATTTTTCCAAATTCAAAACACAAAATTGGCAGAAATTAATTTAAAATTAATTCTCGTTGTTAAAACAAAAAGCGTGTTTTTAAGAGATAATAACTATCAAAAGATTGACACTTGTTTATGTCTGGTTTAAATGTGAAATTATGTTCAATGACCCACATTGTATTACATGGTAAAAATATATTCTAAATATACTTTAAAACCACTCAAATTAATAATTTATCACTATTAATTATTTTGATTAAAAAATTTGTTTTTAATTAAAATTTAGTAATTTTCACTATTCATCAAAATATGAAATTTATCCGAAAAGTACCAAAATATCACCCTAGGATAATTTAGATATTCCAAATCAAAAAATGAAGTCCATTTTGAGAGATAGAATTTATAAAATTTCAAAAAGTAGGTATTACTATTCATAACGACTAGTTTGATTGGTTGTGGTGTGTTAAAATCTCAAAGTTGCGTACAATGCACACCATTGCATCATTCGAAGGGAACCGTACCGTGGAAGCATGGGGTGTTACATATACTCATATCGGGTCCTTCTGATCCTGACATTTATATTGATGTATACATGAAACCTTTAATAAAATAGTTGAAACTTCATTAGGATGTGGGTGTGCGCACATACGATGCATGTTCGAAAGACATATTTTAGATGTGTGCTGTGCTTATTGGACGATCAATGATTTTCCAGCTTAAGCAATGATTTCTGGATGGAGCACGAAGGGAAAACTGTCATGTCCAGTTTGTATGAAGAATACACGATCCAGAAGACTGAAACATCGCCGTAGTTGTAGTTTTATGGGACATCGACGATTCTTTCCAAAGGATCATCCATAAATAATGAATCGTCGAAGATTTGATAATACCATAGAGACTGATGATCCACCTCAGTGTATGTCCGGAACTAATGTGCTTAATGAATTGAAATATTTCAGTTTTTCGTTCGGGAAGGGTCAAATGAAATCTGGAAAGAGAAAGAATGTTTCCACTGAAACCTATTACAATTGGAGGAAGAGGAGTATCTTTTTTGATTTTCCTTATTGGTCAACCAATTTGTTACGTCATTTCTTAGACTTAATTCATATTGAAAAGAATATATGCGAAATGTTGCTTTCGGTTCTTCTAAATGTCAAGGGGAAGACAAAAGATGATTTAAGATCTTGGCGTGACTTGGTGGATTGGGGCATCAGACCAGAATTGCATCCTGTGCATATCAGTGAAAATAAATGGAAACTTCCATGTGGTTCTTATGTGATGAAACCTATGAAAAAAAAACAATTTCTAGATGTATTAGAGACTATTAGAGTTCCTGATGGCTATTCAAGCAACATATCTAAACAGGTCAATAGAAGAGAGTTGAAGATAAAATCTTTGAAGACTAATGATTATCACGTTCTACTGCATGAGTTTCTTCCAATAGCAATCCATCATCTTCTGTCCAATAATGTAAGGGTGGCTGTTATTCGGTTGTGCCATTTGTTTAGAGATCTTTGGGCTAAGAAGTTGTCCAAGTCTTTCTTGAAAAAAATGTTGACAGATACACCATTAATTTTGTGTGAGTTGGAGAAAATATTTCCTCCATCATTTTTCACATGCATGCTGCATCAAACTGTCCATATTCCCACTGAAATACTTCTCAGAGGACCTGTTTCTTTTTTTTGGATGTATGCAACTGAAATAAATACGTTCACATTAAAGTCTTATGTCCGAAACAGAAATCATCCCAAAGGTTCTATCATGAATGGTTACCTGGATCAAGAATGTATGGATTTCTGCTCGATATATTTGTCTGATCTTACTACAATATTGAACAAACCAATGAGAAATGAAGAAGAACAATATGAGAAAATTGAACCCAGTTTTCCATCACTTCCTCAAATAGGAGGAATTCATGGATCATATACATTGAAGACATTAATCCATGAAGAGCGGGAGATGACACATCGCACAGTTTTGTTCAACTGTGATTTTTTCGATGACTATATCAGGTAACTAAATTGATTATGTATATCTTACATATATATATGTTAAACTATTCATATTTTTTATCTACAGGGAACATAAAACAATGATAAATAGGAAGCATCGTTCTTTATCTTTGAGAAGGAGAGAGACTTCGCATAACAAAGAGTTTTCTGCTTTGTTAAAATTGAAGGTAAAAATATTAATCTTTAAAATAATTATTTCAATATTTAATTAAGTTTAATAGTCATTTATATTACAGGTATTGAGTTTGTCTGCTGAATCTGTCTCTGAGGAAATAAGAGCTTTGGCTTTTGGTCCTAATACCATGGTTCGTGACTGCAAATCAATTGTTATCAATGAGTAAAAATTTATTGTCACTGACTGAGCAAAGAACATGAGAACACAATATGATGGTGTTATGGTTACTGCCACAACAGATTGTTATTCCAGTGCATCAGATAGTAGACTGTGATTTGAAAATGTGGGTTATTATGGAGTTGTTGAGAAAATAATAATATTGGATTATTACTCTCATGGATGAGTCACAATGATGAAATTACATTGGCTTGATTTGATGACGAGACATGGAACATTTATTGATGATTGTGGATTTCGAGTAATTAATATGACTCACACTCTTGCTACCGAAGAACCATATATGCTGGCATCAATGGATAAACCAGTTTTTTATGTCAAAGACCAACTTTGACCTGAATTTGGTGTCATAGTTGAAGTAATTCCAAGACATATTTTTGATGATGGTGATGATGGAATTGACACTGTCCCTAGTTCCATTGGAACCAATCCATTTATTTCTTTTTATGACTCCAATAGCTCAATTTTTAGAGTTGATTGTGAACCTGAAGTTGTGGTTGAAAATATATAGAATAATTCATCCACGTTCTCAATTATTTTGGTTTACCTCGAGTTGGGTTGTTAAGGTTGGTAATATTCAAATTCATTTAGTATTGATCACAAATATGTTTTAGCTGACTTGACCATTATGTGAATTTTCAATGTTTATTGGTTGAAGTTTTATTTGAATTTCATTTTATAATTTGGAATTGAACTGTATTCAAACCTAGTCAAACAATATTTCTAACTTGGTGAACATTACAACTTTTATGATTTATTAAATCCATTCAAGCTCTTCTAAAACAATTGATAGCTAAATTACCAATGAATCCCCTTATTCCCTCATATATTTAGTTTTTTGGGTTATACATTAGTTTCCTTTTTCTAATTAATTACATATTTGTTTTCAAAAGTAGGAAATGAATCCAATTGAAGAGTGATGAAGGAAAAAAATGATGGAGAACAATCGTCGAATGACAGAGTTGGGAATTCCATCATTAGTGCCTATAGTGAGTACTTTATTTCAAATTGATATATTTAAAGACTATATAATGTCATGTGATTAATTTTTTTGTAAACATTTTTGTAGGATCCACCTATACGTTGACAGTTATTCTACGAGGAGCATAGTACTGGTCCTAGTACTCAGGCCGGTGGTACGAGGAGGGTTCGTACCAGAGGTAGAAGAGCAACTGCGCGTACCTGACTAGACCCTACCCCTCCCACTGACATGTCATCCTTACCACATTCTGATCCCGGTGTGTCATTAGGGACACACATGATATTTAGGCCTCTCATGTTTTCGCTACCTTCTGCATCTTCTGTCCCATCATTTTCACATCCCATGATGATTCCCACTCCCCAGTCAGAATCCGGTCAGACAGCTGTCCCATCTTCTTTTCCTTCTACTTCTATCAATCCGAGCTTCTATATTCCATCGTATTCGACTCCTGTTCCACCACAGGGTGTTCCATCAGTTTCTGTGGATCCAGCGGCTCTCAGCGATCAGACTGGCACATGTATATTTATAGAACCCTAACAAATTTTTATAGCAATATTTATTTTGATTATAACATGTTTTGATAAAATAATTGTTTTTCTTTCATGAAAGATACATCTACTGACAGGAGGCATGGGCGGGGGCATACACGCATGCGTTCGGTGTGGAACCGATGCACACAGGTTATGGTGGATTATAATGAAGACAACCAAATGGTTGAAAAAACATGGCAGCAATGTCGGAGTTTTTTGGCAACGCTTTCCAAATACTCCGAAATCATTCCTGTCAGCCTGCTATCGTGGAGACATTTGCCACATGAGGTCAAGGATAGAGCTTGGGAAGAGATATGGGTAATAAAATCTGTTCTATTTAATGCCATGAATTATTTTTTTATTTATATGAATTAATATTTTGATGTCAGCTTCGATTTAATTTTCCCGATGGCGAGGGTGAACGACCAGAACATCTAAAGGATTTAGGCGATCTTTGGAGAGACTACAATCATGAGTTGTATATTGGATGGGTTGCTAGAGTTGGCACTAAGTTAGAGGCGGTACCAGTGGTGGATGATTGTCCTATAGAGCAGTATCATCAGATGATTACTCATTGGACGAGTACCCAGTTTAAGGTATTAATTACATTTGAGGTATTTAAATAATAACTTTCATGTTTTTAATTAATACTATATGTTGAATTTTCGAATTTTATTTCGGAATCATCTGGAAAAAATAAAAAGAACATTGATGTAAAAAAATACCTCCACACACTGGGACACACTACGATGCCTGATCTTGAGAGGAAGCATGTATGAAAATTGTTTATAAGTTTTCTTTACGACTTACACTTTATTTTTTTCTTCAATTATTTAATAGTTTGCTAATGTTTTCATATAACTTTATTTTTCAATGTCATTGTAGAGGAAAATACAAAATATTGAAGGACGTGTGCCTCGAGAAAAACTGTTTTGCTCGAGTAGACGGAAAAAGGATGGAAGTGCCATTAACGAAGCGACTCAGCAGCAGATTGTAAGTTTTAATATGTTGAATTTATATTTTAATATCTACTTTTTAACTTAATGATATATTTATATTTGTAACGGGATGCTTTAGAGGCCCTCAATTTCCAAGAACCAGACAATTTTGGGCCAACAGATCACTTACAGCAGGTGTTGGGAGAGGAGCATCCTGATAGAGTACGCTGCCGACCTAGCATAGCCTCGATGAGGTATTGTCCCTCCTCAGGTACGAGTTTTAGTGCCACTGAGCTACAGAAAGTTAGGGCACATGATGAACAGGCTGAGAAAAGGTCCATAGAGACGACAGAATAGTCTTCTAGGGCAAACCGTGCGTTTATGAAATTTATTGAAGTTCTACGTCCAACACTTCCAGTAGAGGCCAGCCCAGCTTTTGATGAATATATGTCGTCGATACGTTCTATATATGGTGCACCAAGTGGCGGTTCTAGTGGTGGTCAGGATGATGTCCATCTTGACGATGATGATGGAGAGGAGTCTGATGTGGAAGAGGAGGGAGAGGAGGAGGGCGAGGCGGGTGGAGAGGGCGAGGAGGAGGGTGAGGGCGAGGAGGAGGGCACTGAGGAGGACGGGGACAATGATGGGGATGAGGAAAAGGGTGATGATTATGGTGATTATGGTGATGGTGATGTGGGACAAATTGATCCATTACATTTTTGACTAATATTACTGAGATTTGATATTTAATCTATTCAAGTTGTTGGTTTTATCTAGACTCGTAGTATAGTATTGGAGTTGAGTTATTTTTATATATTATCTGTTTTTATGGATGTTGTTGTCTTTTAGTGGTTGTGTGTTTGATAACCCCCTCCTTCCTGGACCCTAGACAACCCCCACCATCCCCCTTGGACCCCGTACAACCCTCTGGACATCCCCCGGGACAGCCCCCCACCATCCTCATTGGTCCCCAGACAGCCCCACGGACAGCCCCCGGACAACCCCCCGAACAGCCCCCCAGACAGCCCCCACCCTCCTCCCTGGACCCCGGACAGCCCCCCGGACAGCCCCCCAAACAGCCCCCACCCTCCTCCTTGGACCCCGGACAACCCCCCAAACACCCCTCGGACAGCCCCCCGCACAGCCCCCCCCACCACCCTCCTTGGTCCCCGGACAGCCCCCGGACACCCACCGGACAGCCCCCCGGACAACCCCCCCCGGACAGCCCCCCACCCTCCTTGATTTCATTTACTACTAGAAAATCTATAATATATATTTTATTTATTTTCATAATTATAATCAATGTAAATCACATTTACACATCTAATAAATATCATAGATTCTTGGTATGCTATAAAAGGGATGTATTCATTGGGCATGACATTGTTAGCTCTTAAATGTTACATAGCATGATAAACTAAAATCTATTCCATACTAAGAATGATATAAAAATATTCTATATTAATTTCCACAAGATTTTAAGTAAATACCATTCCACTAATAGACACATGAGGATTCTCATAAATCATGTTTACCTTAATACATCCAGAAGGATTTTTAGTAAAAGTTTTATCTTCTATTAATTTTCTGATATTCTCATTTTAAATGTAAATTTTTCATAAATAAATTAATTTAAAGACCCATAGTCAAATAGTGTATTTGAATAATGTGAATAAACAACTAACATACCACTCTAACTGTGTCTCTTTTGTTTAAAATGGACACGATTATAAGTGAAAAGAACAACTGGCATGCGAAAAACCGACCAAACGCATTCGGATTCTATTGATAATTTATCACAACGATCCATGGGTCATATGTGACGTGTACGAGATAACCTGGGCTCAATCCGAGGCACGGTGTGGCTGGGATCAGTCTAAGTGTCTCCCTTTTGTTTAAAATGGACAACATTTTAAGTACATAAGGAAAACCGACCAAATGCATTCGGTTTCCATTGAAACATTAGGAGAACGATCCATGGGTCATATGTGACGTGTATGAATCAACCCCGCCTCAATCAGAGATGCGGTGTGGCTGGCACCACTCAAAGTGTCTATCTTTTGTTTCAAAAGGACTTCATTTTAAGTGATGAACATCAACTGGAATACAGAAAACTGACCAAATGCATTCAGATTGTGTCGATACTTTAGCTCAATGATCCATGGGTCATAAGTGACGTGTACAAGTCAACCCCGCCTCAATCCGAGGCGTGGTGTGGCTGACACAATTCACAGTGTCTCTCTTTTTTTTAAAATGGACAGGAGTATAAGTGAAAAGAACAACTGACATCTGAAAAACCGACCAAACGCATTCAGATTCAGTTGATAATTTATCACAATGATCTATGGGTAATATGTGACGTGTACGAGTCAACCCTGCCTTAATCCGAGGCACGGTGTGGCCGAGATCACTCTAAGTGGATCTCTTTTGTTTTAAATGGACAACATTTTAAGTACATACGGAAAACTGACCAAACGGATTCTGATTGTGTTGATACTTTAGAACAACGATCCATGGGTCATATGTGACATGTATGAATCAACCCCGCCTCAATCGGAGATGCAGTGTGGTCGACACCACTCAAAGTGTCTGTCTTTTGTTTCAAAAGGAGATCATTTTAAGTAAAAAACATCAATTGGAATACGAAAAACTGACCAAACGCATTCGGATTGTGTCGATACTTTTGCACAACGATCCATGGGTCATATGTGACATGTACGAGTCAACCCCGCCTCAATCCGAGGCGCAGTGTGGCCGACACCATTCATAGTGCATCTCTTTTTTTTTTAAAATGGATAGGATTATAAGTGAAAAGAACAACTAACATACGGAAAAACGACCAAACTCATTTGAAATGTGTTTATGCTTTAGGACAATGATCCATGGGTCATATGTGATCTGTACGAGCCAACCTGGGCTCAATCTGAGTTTTGGTGTGTCTGGGATCACTCTAAGTGGCTCTCTTTTTTTTAAAATGGACAACATTTTAAGTACATACGAAAAACCGACCAAACGCATTCTGTTTCCGTTGAAACTTTAGGAGAACGATCCATGGGTCATATGTGACGTGTACGAATAAACCCTTCCTCAATCTGAGACACGGTGTGGCCGGTACCACTCAAATATTCTGTCTTCTGTTTCAAAAGGACATCTTTTTAAGTGAAAACATTAACTGGCATACGGAAAACTAACCAAACGCATTCGGATTGTGTCGATACTTTAGAAAAATGATCCATGGGTCATATATGACATGTACGAGTCAACTCCGCCTCAATCTGAGGCGCAGTGTGGCCGACACCATTCATAGTGTCTCTCTTTTGTTTAAAATGGACAGGATTATAAGTGAAAAGACAACTGACATATGAAAAACCGACCAAACGCATTCGAAATGTGTTGATGATTTAGGACAACGATCCATGGGTCATATGTGACCTGTACGAGCCAACCCGGGCTCAATCCAAGTTGTGGTGTGGCCAGGATCACTCTAAATGTCTCTCTTTTGTTTAAAATGGAAAACATTTTAAGTACATACAGAAAACTGACCAAACGCATTCAGTTTCCGTGGAAACTTTAGGAGAATGATCCATGGGTCATATTTGACGTGTACGAATCAACCCCGCCTCAATCTGAGACGCGGTGTGGCCGACACCACTCAAAATTTCTGTCTTTGGTTTCAAAAGGATGTCATTTTAAGTGAAAAACATCAAATGGCATACAGAAAACTGATCAAATGATTTTGGAATATGTAGATACTTTAGCACAACGATCCATGGGTCATATATGATGTGTATGAGTCAACCCCGCCTCAATCCGAGGCGTAGTGTAGCGGGATCCATCCTTGTGTATGTATTTTGTTTAAAATGGACAGGATTATAAGTGAAAAAAACAACTGACATACGAAAAACTGACCAAACGCATTAGAAATGTGTTGATGCTTTAGAACAACGATCCATGGGTCATATGTGATGTGTACGAGTCAACCCCGCCTTAATCTGAGGCACAGTGTGTCCAGAATCACTCTAAGTGGATCTCTTTTGTTTAAAATGGACCACATTTTAAATACATACGGAAAACCGAACAAATGGATTCTGATTGTGTTGATACTTTAGAACAACAATCCATGGGTCATATGTGAATTGTACGAGTCAACCCCACCTCAATACGAGGTGTGGTGTGGCCGACACCATTCATAGTGTCTCTCTTTTGTTTAAAATGGACAGGATTATAAGTGAAAAGATCAACTGGCATACAAAAAACCGACCAAAAGCATTCGAAATGTGTTGATGTCTTAGGAAAACGATCAATGGGTCATATGTGACGTGTATGAGTCAACCCCTCATAAATCTGAAGCGCGGTGTGGCCGACAACATTCACAGTGCCTCTCTTTTGTTTAAAATGGACAGTATTATAAGTGAAAAGAACAACTGACATACGAAAAACCGACCAAATGCATTAGAAATGTGTTTATACTTTAGGACAACGATCCATGGGTCATATGTGACATGTACGATTCAACCTAGGATCAATTTGAGGAACGGTGTGGCTGGGATCACTCTAAGTGGCTCCCTTTTGTTTAAAATGGATAACATTTTAAGTACATACGGAAAACCGACCAAACGTATTCGGTTTCCATTGAAACTTTAGGATAACGATCCATGAGTCATATGTGACGTGTACGAATCAAACCCGCCTTAATCTGAGATGCGGTGTGGCTGGCACCACTCAAAGTGTCTGTCTTTTGTTTCAATAAAATGTCATTTTAAGTGAAAAACATCAATTGGCATACGGAAAACCGACCAAATGCATTCGGATTGTGTCGATACTTTAGCAAAACGATCCATGGGTCATATGTGACGTGTACGAGTCAACCCTTCCTCAATCCGAGGCGCGGTGTGGCCGACACCACTCTAACTGTGTCTCTTTTGTTTAAAATGGACATGATTATAAGTGAAAAGAACTACTGGCATACAGAAAACCGACCAAACACATTCGGAATCTATTGTGAATTTATCACAACGCTCCATGGGTCATATATGACCTATACGATCCAAATTGGGATCAATCCAAGTCGTGGTGTGTCCGGGATCATTCTAAGTGTCTCTCTTTTGTTTAAAATGGACAACATTTTAAGTACATACAGAAAACCGACCAAACGCATTCGGTTTCCATTGAAACTTTAGGATAACGATCAATGAGTCATATGTGACGTGTAAGAATCAACCCCGCCTCAATCTGAGATGTGGTGTGGCCAGCACCACTCAAAGTGTTTGTCTTTTGTTTCAAAAGGACATCATTTTAAGTGAAAAACATAAACTGGCATACGGAAAACCGAGCAAACGCTTTCTAAATATGTTGATACTTTAGGACAACGATCAATGGGTCATTTGTGACGTGTATGAGTTAGCCTCACCTCAATCTGAGGCATGTTGTGGCCGGTATCACTCCAGGTGTATGTATTTTGTTTAAAATGGACATCATTTCAGGTAAAAATATATGGTATAAAAAAAACCGATCAAATTATGAATTGAATTTTGGATTCCACATATAATTGTCATCTAAATTTTAAATTGAATTCTAAATTAATTATGTATGTTTATAATTATGTTATGAATTCTAATTTAATTATGGATGTGTATAGTTCCAGGATGAATTATATGTTAAATGTGTATGAATTGTTTCTCTATATGCATGTGTTAGTTGGTTATTGCAGGTAAAATAATTGTATATGTATGTGTTATTTTATTGCAGGTATAATAATTGGATTGAAAATGGGAGGGAATGCACAAAATGAGGTCTGCTGTGCAAATTGCAGACCTGCTGTGCAAATTGCAGGCTACTGTGCAATTTGCACATTATAGGCTATGGAAACAGTTTCAAATCGTTGGAATATCATCTCTGTTTCTTTTTTTACCAACGGTTCATTGAACTATTGGGAAATAGGAGAATCCTTGGGATTTCCCAACGGTTCAAGACAAACCGTTGGGAAAAAACTATCCCAACGGTTTGGCACAACCGTTGGGATAGGTTAGGCTTTCCCCACCCTATTCCAAAGGTTCATAGTAAACTGTTTGGAAAAACTTTCCCAACGGCTTACTTCCCTATGGTTTGAAGAACCGTTGGTATAACATATACCAACGGTTCTGCAGCCTTTCCCAACGGTTCAGAATAGTTGGGAAAGACTGTATTTCCAGTAGTGCATATTTAGAGGGATTTTTTTAAAATGATCTCCAAGAATTCCTCACATAGATATATAACTCTAATATTCTCTAACATTCTATGATTCAACATAATATCCTTTAAAAAATTTCATAAACTATCATTTAAAGAATTGATTCAGTAAAATGAATTTTTGATGAAGTAATTTGATTTTTTAGAAACATATTTTATTGGATCTTATATCTCCCGTGCCTCATATTCTTTGATAATGGAAGAGGGGGTCTATAAGGTTCATGTTTTTTTATTTCTTATCCTCTTAAACATTTTCTTCATCTTTTTACAACTTGTAAATCTTCTTTTTCTCATCCTTCATTATCTATTTTCTTATTCCCCTCATACTTATTTTCCTTATATTCCTTAAAATATCATCTATTATGAAAGTTCATGACCTTTTCATCCTCCCTTGGGTTTTTCTATGTGTTACCCAACCATTCACTAGATAATATATCTGATAATGTTTGAACTATTTTACCATATTGATGATCTAGGTTATGAAGAGTTAATTGTTTATTAATTAAATATTTATCTTGTTTTGTCATATATTGATCTAACTTCCGAATTTAAGAATTTAAAATGTCATAGAGAGATTATTTTAATGGTTAAGAAAGTGGTTATGGCTAGATTTTCTGCATAGGATGATTAGATTGAGGTCTAGAGGGTGGGTATGCTTGGAATGGTTCTGAACATTATGTTGGATTTGGGTCCCTAGAACCAACATCTGTGTAGTTTATGATAACATTTATTCATTTTTTAATATTAATAAACTACCTATCATATCATTATTGTTCTTCTATGTTACATACTATGTGATAATGTCATAAGAGTAGCTTTCATACTAAAATGTCATAACAATTCCTTACTATGATGTGAACCTGGAAGTGATATGAAACTATTATTAAATATATGTTCTATATCTAAATGATATCATTTGAGGGAAAAATTATACAAGCCATCATGGGTGGATACTCATAAGACTTTGAGGCACCTTATCAGGGTGTACAACCTTGGTAATATCCAGTAGGATATTTTGATAATTTGATCCACCAGTAGGAAATCCGCATTTCTATGCATCATTGGATATTACAATCTATGGAATGTGTATTGATACTTATACTTTAATATTATTATTAATGAATATTATGAG
This sequence comes from Viscum album, assembly GCA_963277665.1. Classification (NCBI taxonomy): domain Eukaryota; kingdom Viridiplantae; phylum Streptophyta; class Magnoliopsida; order Santalales; family Viscaceae; genus Viscum; species Viscum album. Next base: position 75,533,523 of record OY728140.1, read on the forward strand.
TCATGTAAATTTATGTATTGATGAAAATCATGATGACATATTTTCGTGGTGAGGTAGGATATGTTGGGTGCATCATAAGTAATATTTCATTAATAAACAATGCAAGAAAGGATTTTACCTTTTATTTTAATGGAAGTTAATGTATCATAATTTTTTTTGGAAATTATATAGCCTAAATAAATCCATGTCAATGGTGTTCGATATGCAAGTTCATTTTTCAAAAAATCAAAGAAAGAGACATCATGCACTTTGGTTGATGGCACCAGCATGCAACCTGCTTGATTAGATATATAAAAATAAAGGGATTATATTTCTTAGTATGTGTCCTTATGAGGTAACATGTTGTTGAGGAATTATCTTCTTTCTTTATTGGTGCCTTGGAATATTTCTAGATGCTAACCTTGGACTTTTGGGTGCTTCGCCTAATTCCACTAAGAAAGAGGCATAGAGGGACACACACTAAGTGTATACAGAATCTCAGTTAAATAATATATTATTATTTATTATTTAACAACTTGAATAAATATTATTCTTACACATGGTTTAATAATTGTTCATGTATTCTTGATCACATATAAATATATATCTCCTATTTAGTAAATATAATATTTATTTATTGGTGAAAAATGAAGTGATATTTATTTATTAAATAAATAGACATTATTCAAGGTCCAATAAATATTATGGAGGAATGACGGACCAAGATTTTATGTTCGGTGAGAAAATAATAAATAATTAATATTTTTTGATTAAAAAATAATTAATTTTAACTCACAAGTTAAGAATATGTTGAGAAATAATAATAATAATATTATTTGACATGGGTTTTTTTCTAGTATTAAATAAATAATTAAGTTCACCTAAGAAATTATTTTATTTAAACCCTAGTGTTATATAAACCGAGTTATTTTATTTTCTCAATAGAACAATTCATTTTTTTGGGTTGTGCACAACAGAATTGAATAATTCTCTCAAGCACTTGAGATATCTCTTCTCCAAGATCACTCCCAAGAATAGAGAGCAATCTTCCTCCACCAGATCAAGGAGAATGATTTGGAAGTTATTGTCATAGTGATCAAAGGCGGTTAACAAAATCATAAGGATATTTTGTGCTAACACCCAAATATTCTTTTGGTGATGTTTGGAGATTTTTGGAACACATGTGGATCCACACTATAGGGAATTTTCAATTGAATCCTACAATGCAATAATGGTGCATTGTAGATATATTACCAGATCCATCAACATAGAAAGAATTTTATCAAGGTAAATCGTATTTAATTAAATTAATTATAAATAATATGTGAGGATCCTCTCTCTCTTTTTCCATCATAATTCATGTTTCTATCTTCTTTGATTCAATTCCATTGAACACGATGTTTATCGTCATGTAGATCTCGGATTGATCACTGAACATGACAAAAAGAAATGTTGGGAACCACTAATCACACACTTCTGCTATGCCCAAAACCTTCAAGTGGCATCATAATGGTCACATAATTATTTATAATTATTTAAAGATCATTGACGATTTACACATTTTAATTTATGTTTTCAATTCAAGTTTAATCGTTCTTTTAATCTAAATCCTGAGATCCACTTCTTCCACCTTCATTTATTTTAGATCTAATCAATATGATTAATTTTATGAATAAAAAAAATTAAATATCTCATCTAAAGGCACTAAGGATTCAGGATGGGTAACACAAGAGTACACACCATGTAACTGGATTTTCACACAGTGTACTAGTGTTCAATGCATTATGAATTAATTTTCTAATTAATTCAAACCATGTGCATTGATGACATGTGGTGAATTTATTACTTACACCGCATGTTGACCAGGATAGGGTGGAACACAGTTAACTAGAGTATATGTCATGTAGCCTATATACATGGCATGTAATCCCTTTGAGTCATATATGGGCCATGTGTTTTATACATGACCTACCTAACCAGTGACCATGTAACTCAGAGTCCACACGTCGTGTAGTACCTTTTACACTCATTGTAATCCATTTTTTCCAAGGTACAATTTACACACTAAGTCCCTAGTCATGTACCATAGATAGAAAGTTAGAGATGTACACACCATGTGGCTTGTCTATACATAAATGTACTTATACTAAATTATACAGATTTAAAATTTATTTATTATATTATGTAAAACTTGAGACATGTTCTTGTGTGTGGTCATTAAATTGATAGGACACACTATGTGATGGGTTTTAATATTTATATATATAATTTTTTAATTAATATCTACATAATGTTTAGATCTGTATATCATGTATAAATCATAATACAATTGTTACTCTATGTTCATTGAAGCATAACACATGACCGTAAAATCATGTAATTCATGTAATCATTAAGTTGATAGTACACATCATGAAAGTACATGACAATTCATGTATACTATATGTTACAAGAGTAAACAGTATATGAGTATAATACATGTTGGGTAGAATCAGATGGGAATTCATCATGTTGCCTATAAGGTATATTTATGTACACTATTAATTTTAAATAAATTTATTATTTTATTTAAAATTATGATGTATGAGAATATCAAGGAAATTTAGATGATAATTAAGATAAAATAATTGATTAATTAAAGATACTAATTAATTTATTTGAGCATGATTTGTCTTAAATAAGAACGATTAATAATTTATTTCTAGTTTTATTAAATGTGTAATTCATTACATGTATATGGATGATCATGATCATATACCAGACCTTTGTATGAGATTGGTTTCATTTAATTTATTTTTAAATTAAATTGTTGGCTTGCGTTCCTTGTATCCTCTTATTATATAAGGTCCTGCGTGCCCACGGTTTATTTTATGCAAAAAATTTCCCCCCCTCACCTGCATGTAAGTAAAATTATATGTAATTGATGGAGCTCCCAAGATAGTAGAGGAAATTCAAGTTTGTATCTGAGGAAAAACCAATCCAGGATAGATACAAAGGTGGAAATGTTGAATGTTGCAACACAAACCTTAATTGGGTCAAGGTTTTTCCCCTAGATCAACGATCAGTTTATCAACCGCTAGATAAACTAACCATTAGTATAATCTCATGATCATACTAATTTATTATTTTATTTCTATCAAGTTTCATGCCTATTTCATTATGTATATTTTTTCACAATCACATGAATTAATGAAATTAACAAGCATGCAAGATAGAACTAAAATAAATTTTCTTATGCATAAATATTATCTGATTCATGGTTAATTACTCAAGAGAATCCAATTAATATTAAAAAGAATGTGATAAAGATAATAATTGGAAATTTACACATAAAATTATAAAATACCTCAATTATATATATTAATTCGGTATAAACTTCAACTTCTTAAACTATAATTGAACCATAGTTCAAAGTACTCGACTAGCCAAAGTTGGGGTGCTTCCAATTATTAGGGAATTATAACTTGAATTTTTGAGTTGAATTAACTTAGTTTACATCAAGGTTTTACAACCAAAGTATGAATTGGTGTAACTGATAGGAAAGGATTAAGGAAATCTAATTTAAGGATTTTAATATCAGGTAGTCCACTCAATAGATCAAGGAACTGTGAGTTAATGTAGTTGGAATTTAGAATGCCAACCTAAAACCATTCGAGTTTCTTGAACAACTAAAGTTGGGGTAATGAGAAGGGAAATATGGATCCTTGACACTATAATGTACAAGAAACATTATATTCTAAATCCAATGGTTAAGGCTATTGGGTTTTGATAAAATAGTGGGAGACTAATAAATATAATATTTATTTATTTTTCTAAATTTTATCAGATAAATTACTAAAATTATGCTTATCATATATGTAGAAACAATAATAAAAATGACATTACACATATCATTGTGATCCATACTTGATAAGAACAACCTTATCACCAACACAAATTCCCTAAAATGGAAATTTTTTTTACGTGTCATCCTTCTCCATGAAAGAAAATTATATGTGTAGGAAGAACCTTTTCCTAATGAACCCAATAATGAGGTAAGTCATGAAGAGCTATCTCTCTATGAGAAAAATAAGAATGATGATACAAATGGTCAATGTTTCATGCTATCATCTATATCCAATGAAAATTTTAAGCAACATGAGGATTTGGATGCCTATAGCATGATATATCACTTTCAGGTTATCTATCAAGATAAAGAGTGACAAGAGAGGTACGCGATCTCCAATGATTTTTTTTACAATTAATCATGGAGAGTCTATGCCATCTAGACCTCATGTAGTAAAGCTTATTGGATACATTAAAAACCTTTACATCTTAGATATTAAATTCCCAAATGATTTTCATAAAGATTTCATACTTTCATCTCTACCCAAAACCTTCTCCATCTTTATTATTAATTTCAATATGAGTAATAATGAGAAGAGTATTTTGGAACTTATTACCTTGATTATCCACATGGATAAGGACATGGGGCATGATAAACCCATATTCCTTAAAGTGAATATGAAAAATAAGAACAAAGAAAAGGGTCCCAAGACTTATAACAAGTCTAAATATCCCAAGCACCATCCTTCCAAGAAGAAGAAGATTCAAAGACAGGGTAAGGAAAAGGAGGCACTATGTTTTTCATATGGAAAGCTGGGCCACTAAAAGAGGAACTACACCTAGAAGCAAGGGGAGCTAAAGGAGAATTCTTTATCGAGTGTAATATTTTAATATCAACACATTGGGTAATAGATAAAACATATGGTGCTCACATTTATATCCAAATGTAGGAACCAAGTAGATTTTGAAATATTTCTAGAGGATAGGTGGATATAAGAGATGCTAATTGTGTGTGGTTGGATGCCCTAGATATTGGTGACTACCACCTATCATTTCCAATAGAATGGATTTTGGGTTTAAAAGACTATTATTATTTATCTAGAGTTACCAAGAACATAATTTATATATTATTACTAGATGCAGAGGGGTTTATTTTCAAGTTTGGAAATAAACGTTTTTTATTTTATAAGGAAAACATATATTATGGTATGGAACATTTTAAATAACAATATTTATGTATTAAATTATGAAAAAAAGTGTTGTAAATTGATAAATAATCATGTTCACATGACTCATATAACATCCAGATTTGGTATCACCATATTGGTCAGGTAAATAAGAAGCATTTGAAAAGGATCTATCAAGATGGTTATTTAGGATATTCTGAGCTAAAACCACTTTAAATATGTATTTATTTTTTAAAAATAAAAATAACTAAACCATAATTTGGGGGATAGGGTGAAAGGGACACAAAGCTTCTAGGATTGGTACACACCGATGTGTGGTGACCATTTTGAGTAGAAGCTAGATGTTGAAGTTATTACTTCATAAATTTTACTGATGAATTGAGTAGATATGGATATATCTACTTTATGTGGTATAAGTTAAAGTCCTTTGAGAAATTCAAGGAATTGAATAATGAAGTAGAGAATCAACTTGGTATGAAGATAAAGAATCTTAGATTAGATTGAGGTGATGAATATCTTAACCAAGAGTTCATTGAATTTGTATAAGGGTTTGAGATTATATATCAACTCACTCTACTTTATACACCATAGTGGAATGGTGTTGGTTAAAGGAGGAACCATACCTTTTTAGACATGGTAAAATTGATGATGGGTCATGCAGATATTCCATTATCCTTTTGGGGATATTCATTACCAACTGCAACATACACATTAAAAAGAGTTCCAACTAAAGTGTAAAATGGAATTCCCTTTAAGTTATGGAGTGGAAAGAAACCCATTTTGTCGCATACACTTGTATAGGGTTGTGAGGCATTTGTTAAGGTCTTCTTAGGAAATAAACTAGAACTGCAAGGAAAAATGTATCTTTATAGAATATCCCAAGGAAACAAAGGGCTTCTAGCCATAAAACCCCTTAGATAAGAAAGTGACTATCGCTAGAAAATCTGTCTTTATTGAGATAGAGAATATCCTCAAAAAGGATAGTCGGAGTAAGATTAACTTTGATGAAGTTGATGCTTAAGATAAAAAAGAGTTGGAGTTGGAATAGATTTCATAGGTCCCCATGGAAGAAGCAGTCCCTGAAACACAAGTACTATGTAGAAGCATAAGAGAGGTAAAAGAACTAGAGAGATATGATTTTATGGTCACTGAATATGGTGACTCATTATTGGTTGAAAATGATGAACCTATATTCTACAAGTAGGCAGTAAAGATCTCATGAGATTCAAGATGGAAATCAGCCATGAAATATGAAATGTATTCCATGTATTTGAACTAAGTTTGGGTTCTGGTCGATGATCTAATTGATGTAAATCCTATTGGATGAAAATTGGTATTCAAGAAAAAACTAGAAATGGAAGGTAAATTAAATACCTATAAATCAAGTCTAGTGGATAAATGGTTTAAAAAAAATCAAGGAATTGACTATGAGGAAACCTTTTCACCAGTTTATATGTTTAAATCCATCGGAATTCTAATTTTTATAGTACCTTACCATGACTATGAGATTTAGAAGATGGATGTCAAAACTGCATTCCTTAATGGGAACCTTTAAGAAGATGTCTATATGACACAACCATAAGGTTTTGTGACTCCAGGTGATTACAAAATGATTTTCAAGTTGCAAATATCCATTTATGGATTGAAGCAAGTATCTAGGTCATGGAACATTATATTTGATGAATCCATAAAATAATTTGGTTTCATTAAGAATGAATGTGAGCCATGTGTTTACAAGAGGTTTAATGATAATGCAACCGTTATCTTAGTAGTATAAGTTGATGACATATTACTTATTGGAAATGATATACCAGTGTTATATTCTATTAAGTGTTGGTTAAAAAAATGTTTCTCTATAAATTACTTATGTGAAAAAACCTATATTATAGGGATAAATATCATTTGTGATAGATCTAAGAGGCTTATTGGACTAAGTCCAAGTACATATATTGTACAGATACAAAATATATTTAGTGTGGAATAATCCAATAGGGGATTGGTTCCAGTTTTACATGGTTTAATTATTTCGAAGAAAATGTGTCCTCAGACACAACCTGAAAAGGAGAGAATGAGTAATATCACATATGCTTTTGCGATAGGATTAATCATGTATGTCATGTTATGTACTAGACATGATGTTGAATATGCATTGATCATGGTAGGAAGATATCAATCAGATCTAGGAGAACAACATTGGTTTGCTATTAAGGCTATCCTTAAGTATTTAAGAAGAACCGAGGTTATATTCCTGCTGTATGGAGGAGAATAAGAGATGCTTATCAGGGGTTATACTGATGAAGGTTTTTAGACAGATCAGAATGATTTGAAGTCATGATTAGGATTTGTTTTCTATCTCAACAGAGGAGCTATGAGCTATAAGAGTTCAAAGAAGAAAATTTTTGTAGATTCTAAAGTAGAGTCCGAGTATATAGCAGCTTCTGATGTAGCCAAGGAATCCGTTTGGATTCAGAACGTTTTTCAAGAGCTTGATGTTGTATTTATGAGTAAATATCCCTTCACATTGTATTGTGTTAATACTATAGTGGTGGCTCTTGTAAAATAGCCAAGGTCACAACAACATAAAAATAATATACTCTAGAAGTATCACATATTGAGGGATTTTTATCCTAGGGGTAAAGTTACAGTAAGTAGAGTTCCCATGGAACAGAATGTGGTAGACCCCTTGACTAAAGGCCTATCTCAACAGAAGCATGAGTATCATGTGAGAGCTAGCAGACTGAAGGTTGTTAGTAGTTTCCTCTAGTGCAAGTGAGAGTCTATTAGAGTTAGTTCCCTAGAACCAAATTCGATGTACTTTATGATAATATGTATTCATTTTTTTAATATTAATAAACTACTTATCACATCATGATTATTCTTCCATGTTACATAGTATGTGATAATGTTCTAAGAGTAGTTATCACACTAAAAGGTCATAGTAGTTCCCTGCTATGATGAGAACACAGAAGTACTATAACACTATTCTTAAATATATGTTCTATAACTGGAATATATCATTTACGGGACACAAATTATACATGAAATCAAGGGTGGAGACTCATAGGAATTTGAGGAACTTTCTTATGGTGTACTTCCTTGGTAATATCCAGTAGGATATTATGAGAATGAGACTCACAAGTAAGAAATCAACATTTCTATGTGTCATTGGATATTACTATACTAGGACATGTGTATTTATCCATAGACTTTAATATTATTATTAATGAATATTATTAGTTACGTACTTTGATGTTTTGATGAAAACTATAAAAACATATGTTTGTGGTGAGGTAGGATATGTTGGGTGCGTCATGAGTAATATTGCATTAATGAATAATGCAAGAAATGATTTTTTCCTTTTTGTATTAGTTGAAGTTTATATATTAGCCTCTTTGATGAAAATTATATTGCCTAAATAAATCCATGACCATGGTATTCGATAGGAAAGTTCATTTTTTGGGAAATCAAAGAAAGAGACATCGAGCAATTTGGTTGATGGAACCGACATGCAACTTTCTTGATTATAGATATCATGATTAAGGGATTATAATACATAGTAAGCATCCATATGAGGTAACATGTCATTGAGGAATTAAAGTATTTCTCTATGGGTGCCTTGGCGTGTTGCTAGATGCTAACCTTGGAATTTATGAATCCTCGCCTAATGCAACTGAGAAAGAGTCCTAGAGGGTGACACACTAAGTGTTTCCATAATATAAATTAAAAAATATATTATTATTTATTATTTAAAAAGTTGAATAAATATTTTTACAAAATGTAGTTTAATAATTATTCATGTATTCTTGATCACATATAAATATTTATTTTATATTTAGTAAATATAATATTTATTTATTGGTGAATAATGAAGTGATATTTATTTAATAAATAAATAGATATTATTCATGGTCCGATAAATATTATGGTGGAATAATGGAATGATATTTTAGGTCCGGTGAGAAAATAATAAATATTGAATATTATTTCATTAAATAAAATTTAATTTTAATTTGAAAGTTAAGTGCATGTCGAGAAATAATAATAATAATATTATTACTTGGCATGTGATTTTCACTAAGATTAAATAAATAATTAAGGTAACTTATGAAATTATTTTATTTTAACCCTAGTGATATATAAACCCAATTATGTTATTTTATCAATAGAAAAATTCATTTGTTTGGGTTGTGCATAATATAATTAGAGGATTATCTCAAGCCCTTGAGATCTCTCTTCTCCAAGTTCACTCCCAAGAACGGAGATAAATCTTCCTCCACCAGATCAAGGAGAATGATTTGGAATCAATTATCATAACGATCAAAGGTGGATGATGGAAGCTTAAGGATCTACCATGATAGCACCCAAAGATTCTTTTGGCAATGTCTGGAGATTCATGGAACACGTGTGGATCACCTCTAGAGGTAATATACACTTGAATCCTAAAATGAAATGACGATGTATCACATATCTATTTATAGATCCATCAATGAAAAAAGAATTCCATCAAGGTAATTATTATTTAAATAAATTAATTATAAATAATATCTGATGATCCTCTCTCTGGTTTCGGCCTGATTCATGTTTTCTATCTTCTTTGATTCTATTTTGTTGAACACAGTGTTTGTCATCATGTAGATATCAGATTGATCATTGAACATGACAAAAAGTAATGTTGGGCACCACCCATCACACACTTCCACTACACTCAGAACCTTCACCAAATGTGGATGGTATTTTTATTTAGTCAAAGATTATTCCACCTTATATTGGTTATAGCTCATATTTGGTTATGGATTGGGTTTAATTTTCTGAATGTGGTTATATGAGTTTTTATACTATTAGGGGGCTCAGTTATAGATCACATAATTTCAATCTATTAGATTATTACTCATCAAACCAACCATACACTCTTGGTATATATTATTTTATTAAAACACTTATAATATTGTGAAATTAGTGAGGGTGTTGATGATTGTGAATTTTATGGTTTAGTTGGTTCCATCAGGAATTAGATTTTTTTTTAAATTCTTAGATATGGGTAGTAAAATGAGTTGTATCTACTACATCATAAATTCCTCACCTCAGTGGTCCCAAATAAACTTGTTATAAGCTATCATTATGAGAACTAATATAGATATGGTCTTTTGAAATATTATGTGTTTTAATTATAAGTCCATTATTGGATGAAACATCAATCATGGCTTATACTATAGAATATAAAACATAGTATAACATTTTCATGTATAGAAAAACATCAAGTCCATGATGTGATCACTTATTTAGTATCTCCTTAAATTGATCACATTCTTCAAATTTATATCCTCTACTATTTTTTTTAAAATTTTGGATTTCATTATGTGGATTCCATATCCTCTCCAATGGAATGTATTTTTCCAAGAACCTCTTTACAACCTCATCCCAAGTTGTAATGGAACTAGCTAGTTGTTTCCTTAATTAATATTTTTACCAATCCTAGAGTGATAGTGAGAATAATCTTAATAATATGGTATTATAAGTCACTATATTATGATTAATAATATCATAAATTTCTAGGAAGTTTAAAAATTGGATATATGGGTATTCATTTTGCATGCTTCCAAATTTACCCATGTTTTAGATCATCTAGATGAGGCATAGTTTTATTTAAAAAAATTTCTCTTAGATATAAGGATGAAAAATGACTAGTGAAACCATATAAATGGATGGTAGACTATAATACATGATGGTTTTGGTCCAAGGAATTTTTTTCTACATATTGATGGTCCTTATTAGAAAATTGACCAGTATGTGTAGTAAGATTCATGTGTTTTACCATGGTGAATCATTAGTTAAAAAAGGGAACCTATTAATATTTGGATTATACTATAAAGGTTCATATGAATCAATGCCTCTTGATTGAGTTATAAAATATATTATCATGCATTATAAATAATATAATAAAAAAATAACACAACTCAATAACGCAAACCATAATAAAAAGTAAAAATATAAGTAGGGTGAGATTGAATTGGGTTAATTAATATTTTTATTGGCTCTATGTACAACAAGATTACCTAAAAACTTTAATCACCTATTTGGAATTACTAATTAAATTATCTAATAAATTATATAATTAATTTGTGCTAGATCCTTTAATAACTACCATGATATAAAATAGTGAAAGTCCATGTTTTGTCCCACAAGGAAAAAGTTTCATCCCTAAGATCTTTATTTGAGTCATATTTTAACCCAAAAGGCTACAAAATTCAACCAATAGAAAAAATTCAAAACAAAAAACTAAACAAGATCAAAAAATAACCAATTAAAATAAAATAAAGGGATTAATTTTTAAGGATAATTTACATAAGATGACAACTACTTTATTCATGAATTGGTCGAATCAATTAGTTTCATGATTATTCTGAATTCACAAATTTATTATGGTCAAGTACATAAATTATACCTAAAAAAATATAAATCTCATGATTAGATAAGTAAATCAACCCAAGTGAATTAATCACAATATTTAAGGAAAAGGAAAAAATACAAATTTCTAGTTGTAACTTAATTCACTCAACCACTTGGGGGTTCCTCTCTTAATATGTATTTTTATCAAATTTGTACTAAGTAATATGATTAATATTATAATATCAATGTGATTATTAATCAAAATAAATACTTATGAATAAAATTGATAGATAATTTAAACACTAATCCTTATAATCATGATCGCTCAACCCATAAAAAACTTTCCATTCAAGGATGAACTAAGTCCTACCATACTTGAATTGATCATCTTAAGAAGCTAGTGACGAAAAAACAAGAATGGAAATGAAATTAAAAACATTGAAAATGAAATAAAATACTTGAATTAGTTTAAAAATTAATATTTTTGAAGGAAAAAGAGCATAAAATCCATAAAGGTGAATAGAACTCAGAATAAAAATTTAGAATCTAAAATTTGACAAATAACTAATATTTTTAAACATAGTCTCCTTATTCATGAAACACTATGAATCCCATAGTGATGAGATATAACTTAAATGAAATATCCTATCTATTCCCCACAGGTTACTTCATCTTGGCATCAAGGATAACACTACAACATGATAGATATATCTCCCAAATTCAAAATTAAAATCCTCCAGAGGTCACTATATCAAATTTTGAGTAAATCAGTCACAACCTCACATTATCTTGTCTTTATTATGATAATTATGACGTGAAGGGATAAACTATTAATACATTATTTTAAATGATTTATTTGACTCTATTCCTTAATTAGGTCATAGTGAAATGGAAATAAACAATGAAATGATCTTTTTTATCTTCAAAAAAGAGTATCAATATTTAAATTTTATATGGTTTAGAGATATATATCATGGTATAGTGAAATTTATCCATTAAATACCATTAAACCTATCCCACATCGAAATTGTAAGATGAATTCTTCATAAACATGAGCATTACTATTTTTTTCATGGTTATCTCATGGTGTTTCCTGATAAAAAACATATTTCCTTTACTACAACTGTATCGTTGATGTGCTACCCAATATTGTTATTATTTTCCTTGAGTTATATCATTACTTCATAGTGATTAGCAAACTATAATGACTAGTTGTGTCCTAGGTGTGCATGCGCAGATAGGGGGAGTGGATGAAACTATTTTATTCACTATCCTTTTCACCTAAAATATACAGTGGTATTTAAAAAGAGGCTTTTAGTATGAGGTCTTATTATGTAATAAAATGAATCTTTTATTGAGGAAGAATAAGACATGTGGTGCCCATTTATGGTGTGAGAACTTTTACTTCAAATTACATTCAATCTATATTGAACAAAGTTATGGAATGAATCCATTTTGGGGTATAAATCTCAGATTTAGTCCAACTGATCATACTATGAAATTCCTTGTCTTATCATGAAGGTTATTTAGTTTCTCAAATTTGTCCATGAATCCTTAAAAGCATACCCCAATTGAATTTTCTTCATAAATCATCAAAAATCACACAATACTAGGAATTATAAAGTTCATTTTTCTATGAAAATAATTATGAACACTCAATCATAAATTGAATTTATCAAACACCTAACTCCGATGTGATTTTATGTTTACTATAGAACAATATCAAGTTTTCACAGAAATGCACCTCATTTTCACCTATAAAAGTAACTATCATATATCCATTCCAAAAAACTTATATCCTTATTTTTTATCTTTAATCCCTACCCAAATTACCTCTCCCAAAGTCCTTTATCATGTTGGATAATCTTTGGTTATAATAAAGATGCCTAATTATATCATTCTAAAGGAATATATTGTGAGAATGAGTCATTCCATCAATGTAATAAGTTACTCTTCAATTTTTTCATTCATATTATTATCTATAATATCAATAAATCCTATCCACTACTCTAATGATGAATTATTAACATCATTAGGCTTCTATAAAAATGATATTATAACCATATAAATTCATACTCTTATTTATTCGTTATAACACATTCCACTTTGGGTCAATTTTACCAGATATAATAATTACATTATAACATTTTCTTTATAAATGATTTTAAAAGGATAAATTATGGTAATTTATGGTATAAATGATTAATTTAAGTTATGTTTTTTTAAATTATTATATTTATAATTAAATTAATTAATAGCATCAATACTTTTCATTCATTCAAAATCCATAAAAATGAGAAGTTTATACCTTTCATTATAAACTATTACCATAACATCCATGAAATAATCATGGAAATCAAAAACCCTATCAAAAATTTATACACAAACTCGATGAAAATTCTATAGTTTATGAAGACCTTGTTAAATAGAAATTACCAAAACCAACCAACCAAAGAAAATATGGAACAATTAACAAAAGATGATTAATTTTAACAATGAATTAGTAAAAAATTGGTAATAAAGAATTATAAATGGATAGTATTAATTAATGTAAATATAAAAATGGTTATTAAACATATTAATAACAATCCTAAATTTATTATACAAGGTATTATAGTGGATTCGACCAAACATGACGATTGACACAAGGCAATTAATTTTAATAATGAATTATTAATAAATTAACAACAATAAATTATAAATGGATTATATTAAATGAAATAAATATAAATAAGGGTTAAAATAAAATATTATTAATACTAAATATATTATATAGTGTATTTTAGTGCATCTAACCAAATAGGAATCCAAGGTAAGCGTTTTCGTCTCAATTTTACTCCATAGAGGCATGTGTCATATCATGCACATATTTTACTTTTTTAAGTGTATATACTTCCCCAATGAATTTTTTATCATAATTAAATTTTGTTTCATCTAATTTATAATTTTTTTTCATGTTTTATCTTACATTATATTTGGATTTATACATTAACAAATTCACGAGGGTCTTTTTAACTTAATTTTTCTTTCATTGAGTCACCCCTTTCTTATTTCACTTTATTCTTCTATGTTGGAAATATTATACCACTTGTCTGTATCATAGTGTATTTTCTCGTTATTTATAGTAAAATTACATTTCATTATTAAGGTACTCTTTTGGAATGATTATTTATTAATAAATATATGTTGTTATAAAGAAAATATTCCACTCTCTATTTTGGGAATGTTTCTTCCATATTTATATTCTTTCTTACCACAAATATGTTTTATTATTATTTTGAAATCTATATATGTATTATATTTTTTTATTTTCATATTTCTCATTATATCTATTCAAAATTAAAAATTTTAATTCTTTTATCGATGAGATTTTTATTAAAATAGTTAAAAATATTTAAAAAGTATTTCCTTCCAATTCGATTTATTTTTGTATCATACACTTAAAATTTCCTCTTATTTGTTTTCATTTCATTTAAAAGGTTCAGTTATAAGTTATATATTAATAAAATAATAATTTTTTTTTTAACTTTTTAAAATGATTTGAAAGTGGCTTTAATTTTTTATGATAATTTCACTAAAATAGAAATAAAAATATCTTTATGATTTATCTTCCATTTTCCTTTAATACTATGGATTAATCTATCATAAAATTTTCCTCACCTAATCATCAACTATGAATAAAGAAAAAATTTATTCTAATTCCTTTCCATTATGAATACCATACATTTACTTCTCTAAATTTAAGGGCGTTCACCTAGAAAAGCATGACATTCGATTAACTATAGTAATGTATTATAATGACTATATTCACTTTTAATTATTTATAGCATGAATACTCTATAGTTCATTATTGTAATAAAAGGGTATTTACATAGATGACCTCTATTATTCTTTGGATAATTTTTACCTCATTATTGATTATATGTAACCCATTATACTTTCATTGGTTAATCATGGGACGTATTTTGATTGATTTTGTGTGGAATAAAATTTTTTGGTTTATCATTATATGATGGGTGGGATTGGAATTATATAGGATTCCAATGAATTGGGTAAATATTTATATCTCATGATATAATTATGTTATGTGAGGACATGATGATGTTAGATATATTGAAAACATTATGCATGGACATGATTCAACTAGCTATGTTCCCAACTTTATCCATCGACATGATGTGGTTATCCGTGTTTTCATTTTATGTATAGACATGTGGCTATTAAATATGGTTACAACTTTATGCATGGACATGATGTTGTTATCTATGTTTACAATTTTATATGTGGAAATGATGTGGTTAGATATGTTCAAAATGTTATGATTTCCTATTCTTATGTATATGTCCCATCCATATGCTTATGTCTTAATATCTCATTATTATTCTCTTATGATTTCACATTCCTATGAAATAATAAATGTTATTCTCTCATGATGATCCATTTATGATTCTATGTTCCTATTCTATAATATATTACCATGCTATCATGCATTATGATAACTTTCTATGATACCATGATCTTATTCAATTAATCATGAATTTCCACATGTTCAATTTGTATCACATATTTATGGTCTAAAAATATGCTATCATGACCCATTGATTTCTTTTTTATTTTACTAAATATTTTTGCCCACTATTTTTTATGTTTCCCCATTTCCCAGGGAACTTATATGAAAAAATTATACTAGGAGGAAATCATATATTGAAAATTTTTTGGGACACGTTGAAGTATTATTGTGTAATATGATGGTTATGTAGCTAATATTCAAAGACACTAAACCATTTGACTCTAAGAGTGTGTTTTAGTTGTGATATGTAATGAATAATGATGGGAAATTATGTAATATCTATATATGTCATGCTGAGGTCATCTTAGTTATTATTAGATTTGGGTTTATAAATTTTTAGGTATTGTGTTAAAAAGGATATGGGGATAAAACATAAATTAACCTAGGTTAAATAAAAAGTGTTATTTTTTGAGATAATATTGTTATAATTTAATAGGAAGTATTATAGGTCGAACTAAAATTTCTCTAGGTTGAAATGAATGTGTCACAGTATATGAGATCATAGGTTAAATTTTCATATTCCTATAATGGTTTAATATAATATTATCATTATTTACACAAACCCTTTGGTTTAATTTTATGGCTAGAAATAATAGAAACAAATCATTATCGAACCCTTTATACAATGGCGACTACTATGATTTATTGGATCTTTTAATAAATTAATAGTTATAAATGTATCAACATGAGAGAAAATATATGTTTTTTCATTGGTTACACATTATAAATCCATCCTACCCATCTATCACTAGAATTTGAAGTGGATAAATGGTGAATTATAATCTATCAATCAAAATACATCCAAGGTATTCATATAAAGAATTATTTATGAGTACAATACTTTTTAACTTCTATTGAATCATACTTTACAAAAATCACTAAGAGAAATAAAAATATCAATATATGCATATTGTGAGGGAAATGAAAAGTTCCCTAGTTATTTTCCATATATTATGGTTGAGTTCTCAATATAATTCATGACAATTTTAAGGATACCCTCACTTATTTTTCATTAGTAAATAGAAAATTCAAAATTTTAGGATGAAATATTTTTTAGGGGGTAGAATGTAACACCCCACATTTTTATTCCATGAATATATTGAATAACTTGTTTTACATGCAACAATAAAACAAAATAAAAAAATGATACATTTTATTAAGATAAAACATTAAAATACAAGATAAACATTAATACATCATGATAAATAAATATGAAATAAAATTATTAAAACTAAAATAGGAATAACACAAGTTAATAAAAAGACTAAAAAATGGAAAAATGTATCTCCATGGTTTAATTTTAAGATAATATAACTAATTAAAACTATAAAAAGAAGAAAAAATATTTAAATTATGATAGAAATTTTGAGAGGCAAATGAATTGAAGAATAAATTATTTTAGTGAAGTAGGTTAGGTTATATATAAGAAAGTAATATAACCATTGGTTTTATGGGAATTGGTAATATAACCATTGGTTATATGGTGTTTGGTGATATGGTAATTGGTTATATGGTCATTTTATATATGTCTGTTGGGTATACATGTATGTTATAGGTATACTGAATAGTTTATTGTAGGAATATAGTAGTTATAAATTTGATATAAAATATTATATTCGGTATGTAATTAACATATAAAATATAAATTAGAATAAAATAAAAAATACGACATCATTTGTAAATATATTTACAATAAATTTGTTTTATTAAATTTATTACGTTTATAAATGATTTTAATTAAATATATAATTTTAATACCAGTTAATTGATAAAATTCAATGAATGGTTAAAAAATACATGATTATTTTTAATTTTTTTATTCAAATAATTTAATTTAAAAAGGGGTATTTTTAAAAATTTATTTTTCTATGTGTTGTGTATTTTTATCTTAATAAATTAAATTTATCACTATTAAAGTATGGGTTTTAATGAAACATATTTTTTAGTGCACCCTTTCATAATATGACGTAATCCTTGATATGGTGAAGGAAAAAAGATCTAGTAGGAGAAATATCACTTAAACTAAGTCCATATCCATGTTCCCAGGGTGATTATCTTTAGTCCCCTAATGTTCACTAATGGTAAGTATTTTTTTCATGTAGATTCACTTGTATGAAAGAACCACCATGTTTTCCTCTACCATGTAGCTTCACTTGCATGATTGTGCTTGTGAACCTATATATCACACATGCCTAAACATCCTTCCATGCCCAAATTTTATTCACCCTAGTCCCCATTATTTCCTATAAATATACCCCCATAATTTCCTCATTGGATGGACTATGAAACTTGAAGAGATACACCCCAAGAGAATGATCCTCCACATTCACTAGTATCCAACCCCCATCATGTATCCTAATTAAGACTAATATCTAAGTAAATTTCCAATAAAATAGGTTAATTATGTGAATCAATGGTTTAAAATATTTAAACCTTCATGGGAGACCAATTCTTCACTAGTTCTCTAAGACTATTTTGAAATACCCCTCATGTAATGAACCAGACACCGGTAGACCAAACCCAATGAATTACTTTATTACATTGGCATAGAAAAAAGATTCAAATACAAAAGTACCTAATAGTTTAATAGTTTTGGAAAATCATATTACATACATGATACCTATATTACATTGTAAAAAAATAAATAATAAAAAAAGTAAAAGATCAACATAATTCTTCTTCATATATTGGGGAATGAAAACAAAATAAGGGTGAGCTCAAATTATTAGTAAGGGTTAAGTATAGAAGAAGAAACCATGAATCAATAAGAATAAAAAATATGTAAAGGTAAATAACTAAACACAGAGTCCATTTAAATAATTTTACTACTTTAATAGAGAAGGAAAAATAAATACGACAAGGTAAATAGCTGAAAACATATTCTATTTAATCAATAAAATGAGAATGAAATGCATCCATAGATAATTTCATAGTGAAAATATCATGGATAATAATAAATTAATTATCAATGAAGTAAATGATTAATTATTGGAAGTTATGTCTTAAGCACATGAAAATTTCAACTTTCAAGATCTATTCTCTAGATAGTTTAAACTATAGGTGGAAACCCATTTAATTTGTCCAATTGATTTTTCTCATGATACTTGTCAATGCATCGAGGGGATTTATAATGTCAGGGACCCACCCATCATTTCATTTCCAAATAATTCCTCATATATCTAATAATCAATTTAATTTATGAACAATATTCTTTATCATCAAACATATGTATTAAGTAAAGGATACAAATTTATCAATATTCCCCCATTTAATCAAATAACTTTTAAAGTAAAAATTGTATGTAAAAATGGTATACATTTTATGAAATAATCATATCAATCACAAAATAATATGTATATTTAATAGTAATTTAATTTCAATGAAAAATTATTACAATAAAGTGATAGTTTCAAGATAGAGTTAACAATCACAAAAGAAAGTGAGATTTCACAATAAATTTTATCATGTGTTAATTTTAAAATAAAATCCCCTTGGATTAAATAATTCAAATGTAAACTTAAAATAATCTGAAAAATAAATTATTCATTATATTACATGTCAAATGGGAATTATATACACTATATAAAATAAATTGGGTTCATAACATCACAATATGACTCAATGAAATAAAATTGAGATAAGATCCCTTACCTCACGTGTCATTTTGGGTGAAAATGATTTAACATTTTGTATATGGGTTTAAAACATGTTATTAAATTATATCAGAACCGTATTAGTATTTATGATATCATATATGTCCCTTATATAACATTTTACCATCCATTCATTAATAACCATTCTTTATTTTCATTGTTTTGGGTGTTAATTACCTTGTTTTTTATACGTGTTCTGTTATTAAAGATCTAGTTCTTACACATATTATATAGTTTAATCAGATAAAAAATAATAAAATGGAATAATTATCATATTTTTACATCAATAGTTCTTTTAAAACAAATCACGAATGATGGTTATGGAAAATGAAGTACACTACAATTATAGAGATGGTAGGTCGTACATACACATGAGTAACGTTTCTATTTCTCACCGATCATTATGGAGATTAGGTATTAATATTTTACCTTTAAATAATTATAATAATATCATTAATACCATATTATATACTTATATATTTCATCCATGTGGTGTGGTGAGTAAAAGAGAGTCACATTGCTTCATGAAGGTGGTAGTCCACACATACAAAAACGAAGTTATCATCTTTATGTGAGTGAAAAAGAAATAAATAAAATGATATAAATGATAAATATTTTATTAATATCATAATTATGTAATTTATATCATATATAATCATTAAATGTATCTTTATCACCTTCCATGTGAAGTGTTAGCGAAAGACGAATCATATCACTTCGCGAGGTGGTAGTCACCATATACACGAGTGGCGTTATCGTATCTCATAAAAAATGGAAGGTAAAAATATATATAGAATATAATTACTTTATAGGTATAAATATTTTATAAATATAATATATATTCTTTATATTTATCATCATACCCAACCTTGATAGTTGGAAATGGAAAAAATGAACGACATTGGTTCGTGAGTCGATAGTTCACCGTACACACAGATGAGGATTTCATAACCCATTTGATGGAATTGGATATGGGTTTAGGTAATGAAATTATTATAACAAAATAAAATTATATTTAATATACTGATTTTATTATATAAAAAATTTATAATAAAAATTAAATAAAGTGGAGAAATAAATAAAATAAAGACACTCGTTGAAGAATATTACCTCTTCTTCAGGTATCTTCCTTCGTTGTGCACTAACACCATCATAAGTTGGATTAATAAAAAAAATAAGGATTCTAGGATGATATTATGGAAGTTTTGAATTTATTTTTTTAGTTATTTTTTAAACAAATGTCTCTTTAAGGTTAGAAGTGGAGATGAGAGTGGGAGGCCTTTTATAAGCGGGGTGAGTGGCACACTTGTAATTTTTTGAAAGGTGAATTCCACCCAAATTGTTTCATCTGAAAATGAAAACATAATGGTGAATTATAGATATTATAAATTATATGTCTAAATATTCCCATACAATGGGGTTTGGATAAGTTTTGGGTCATTTTTACACCTTATATTCTATGTTTAACCACCAAGTGAACTCATTTGTACCTTAATCACTGTAATTAATTTTAAATGCTTTCAATAGTAATTTTGGAAGAAAATTAAGATGAAATTATTTGAAATGATAAATTATTATGATTCCAAATTTTTAATATATATTTTCAAATTCAATTCACATAAGATTCAAAATTTAATTTAAAATTAATCCCGCAGACATGGCGAGAAAATGAATATTCAAAATATTACAATGTTTTTATATAAAAATTCAATTTGAAAATGATTGTAATAAACTAAATTGGATTAATATATTTATAATTGATCTAATATGACTTTAAAATCAATTAAAAATATAATCTAAAATTATAAATTATTTATATGAAAATGCAGTTTTCAATTAAAATCCAGTATTTTTCACTATTCATAAAAAAATGAAATTTCTCAGAAAAATACCAGATATTCACCATAATATAAATTTGGTATCATAATTTAAAAAATTAATTTTATTTTTTCATATAAATTTACTAATTTTTTTAAAAATTAATTTAAAATTATGCACGTCATGCATGACTAAACTGTCTTTTTGGAAAATACAGTTTCTCAAAAATATTTCTTTTTCTTTTAAATGATGACAATTATTAGTTATAATCAATATATAACCAATAAATGTGTGTAAAATATAGATTTTAATAATTTTCTAATACTATTCTTACCCTTCATTCTAATGTCTAGGAAATAACTATCATATTAAATAATAATATTAATAGTATACTGTTTTTTGGTAAAACTCTGTCTTACATGTAACGCAAGCAATCAAAGAAACTCATTGTTTCTTGTATCGTAAGATATTAAAGAAATTAAATTTATTCTAAAAGAAATATATTTTAACGTATTGGGTTTTTATATTCTCTTCTAAGTTAGTTTTTTCATGTTACATAAGCTATTGAATAAAATTACATTCTTTTAGAATTTTAGGGTGTTACGTTCTCCCCACATTAAATAAATCACGTCCTCACAATTTCAACTTAATATTGGTAATCAAGGGTTTGATATATGAATTTATTTTATTGAAATCCCATATCCTTATAAGGATTGGTAAATCATCCTCTTAATAAGTGATAATGGTAAGTATAAAATTCATATGGAATAATCACAGAACTAGGTTTCTGAGTATGAGAACATAACTAAGAAATGAAAACATGGACATGGAAGAGAAAAATAACACCCTAATACTGATGGAGAGTGATATAGAAAATTGATCATAAAAAAGTGTGTGATCCATATAAGTTTAAATACCAAAAATACATAAACCAAATAGGCATGTAAAAGGTCATTGATATAATAAAAAATGATGATAACTTGACAACATTTTTGTTTCATGATCCTTTTACTTGAGTTGATGAATTATTTTATAGTCTAATGATATAAATAAATATACTTAATTGACACATTTCTATTTCATAAGAATAATTTCATCATTTGGTTGTGCTTCGATCAATTTACAATTCATCCCTTACTCCAAGAAATGAATATCCAAAAAATAAATTTTTTATGCCTAAAGCACTAAAATTCACTTTTAATGGATCATAAGACCCATAAAAGACTGAAAAGTATTTCTATCTGTCTCAAAATATTTTTGAAAAAAAATATGGTTAAAACAAGTTATCTAATATGCATAAATATTTATATGGTAAAGTAATACATTAATCTCTAAAACCTCTTCCAATGGTCAAATTAAACCATTTCATAAATGGTTAACCATATGACCCTTTTTAAAAGATCAAGATCCAAAACTTTAGAAATAAGGTCACTTAATTTGAAAAATAAAATTACCATTAATCCCTCAAATAATATAAAGTAGCTCTTAATAATCACATACCAAAAATGTGAATACCTTCATCATGTAATCTCTTGAAAGATGGTAATAACTTGAATTACTATAAAACCTTATCAAAAACATGGATTCTTCATTAATCCATAAATAAAACAAATTTTATTAGTTATATTCCTTAAATCCAAAAATTTTGTTAACTCCATTAATTATATCCTAAAAAACATTTTAAAAAAATCATTAATTAGTTTTAAGGTTGTCAGTACTATCCAGTTTACTTTATCCAGATAAATCATCTATTTATCCCAATATAATTATCTCAACATCAGTAATATATTAAGGGTCCTCATTCATTTATTTTACAAGATGTTCAACTTTCCAAAGAATCAATTTTCTCGGTACCATTGAATACATGCTTTAAAATACGTATAAAAATAGTACTACAATAAAATCCTTATACATTTCATAATTCTTATAACCAGAATATCATCAATAAAATACTTTTATAATATATTCCAAGGGTCCAAATGCATTAGCACATTAATAATTCCAATTTGTCTATATCAATAGCATAATCTTGACCTTTTTCCATTAGCTTATTATGAGGTATATTCCCTTGATGCTTGGGAAATTAATTTTCCTAGTTCCCTATATCCTTACAGTTGAAACACATAATATAAGTTTTTTCTTTATTCACTTTTCATTATTTTTCCTAGTGACCCTTTTCTATGCACTTATAAAAAACTACCAATCCCTTCAAGCGTTTCCCATGTAAATTATTTCCACAGTTATCACATATAGGAAAATCTTTCGTTCCTTTATTCCCCTTTTCTATTATTTTATCTATCATCTTATTCTTATCTTGATTAAATTTAAATCTATAACACTTGTATAATTATTTCTCTATCTTGAAAAAACATAAAACTATTTCATTATATGAAGAAAAATTTTTAGAGACCAATATCCTTTAGAGAATTGGATTAATCTCTTCAAAGAAATGGTCAATATTAAATTCAATGTTTCATATGTAATCTATAACATACCTTTCTATCCTTGTAAAGGTATCTTCATACTCCACAATGCTTTATTCCTCCTTTTTCTTTAACCTAAGAAACTTTCTATTTATCAGAGTTTTTTTTTCACAAGATAAATATTCATCAAATAACGTCCCTTTAAAATATTTCTATTCCATGAGTTCTATTTCCTCTTCATCCTTAGTATTTTAGATCAACGACCACCATTAATCAAAATTTCAATAAAGATAATTCAAAGAAGTTTAACCTTTTCCTTTTCACTAGATCTCAATGCCATAAATATATTTTCCAAAGACTTAATCCATTGAACATCTTCCATTGGATCAATAGTCTCACTAAATAATGGGAAACTCTATTTCATAAAGTTATCCAGCATTGGATAATATCACTATAGAACATTTATCTCCATCCAAGAAAGTTTATGTGTCATAACCTAATTAAGCTTCCATAATATATCTATAACTTGTTGAGTACCAATACCAGCTATATCGGCTTCCACAGTAGGGAATCCTTTACATTGTCTATGAGTATTGATACCTTTATTCCTTCCAAATTGCATCTCTAATAATGGAATATACTGTTTATCTACTCATATTTTCCTTGTATAATTTTTTGGATATTATATGGATTATTTTCAAGACTAGGCACTGTGACAGTGTGTGATTCCATAGCCTGGTGTTCCTAGAATAAATGTTTGAAATATATTAAAAATATTAAACCTCACATGTTCATAGTTTTTCTAAATAATTAGAATAACTTCTAAATGGAGTCTGAGATCAGAAATTTGAGGGAAACACTAAGTTCAGAACACAGGCTTTACATTAGCCGTGAGATAACATTTGTCGGTATAGGGCGTTTTGTGAAAAATTTATTATGGGCATAAAATAAATAAAATGAATAAAATAAATTATTTTATCTTAATTAATTTATGTAACAACTGATTTTATATATAAGTATATAATTATGATGGAATTATAGTGTTATTTTCATAACCTCAAAGCCATTAGAAAACCATTGGAGAGATCATTGGAGGATGTCTCTCATATAAACATCAACTGAATCGAAAATTGTCGATCGGTGTGAAACAGGATTCAAGGTCCTCCCTGAATACCAAGACATAGAGCCATTATTACCTAGAAATTTATCATAAATGAGGTAAGATGATGTTTTTATTGATTTTCTTCCTAATTATTAATTCCTATGATGAAAGAAAATCTATTGACCAAAATATTGATTAGCGGATCAGATATATTGTTGGATGAGTTTATTTGTGGGTCCTTTTTGGGAGATTTATTTATTTATTAATGGTTATTAATTAATTTTTATAATAGTAATGGATTTAGGCTAATTGAATATGGCTAAGGTTCATTCATCCATTGCACGTTTCTTGGTTTTCTACCATTTTTTTACGTGCGTTCATCATTTGGGATTCGTTTTCCAAGTGGTTTGACCCAAATACCAAGTAATCAAACATTTCACACTTGTTTCATGGAAATAATATTAGATATTGTAGATATGGACTTGGTTTGGTGTAGTAATCACATGATAATGAATACAAGGATGGGACAAGACCAGATTATATTCGCGCGTGTGTGAGTTTTGGTTGAATGGTGGAGGTATGACTTTAGGTAGTGTTTTTTGGTGAATCTAAGGCCAAAATACAACCATAGGTGGTGGAAAGGCCAGTAAAAATCCAGATCCAAGTTCCATGGGAATGATTTATGGTGGTGATGATATATCCGGGCATCAAAGGAGATAACGTAAAAGTTGAGAAGAAATCTGCGGTATATGTGAACTCCCATGAAACATGACATGTGTTCCAAAGGAACTTGCTGTGTGGGACCCCTATGCAGTGACTAGGGTTTCCTTAGTGAAATTAAATATCAAATAGTGTGTGAATTTTTCACAAGGTGTGTTCCTTGACCTAGAAATCTCGGCATGTACCTCAGAGAGTACACAGACATGGGTAGAAGTACACGGGCATGGTCACGCCGTGTACTGCCACATGATCACGACCATGCCAGATGTACATGGGAATAATCATGTTCTAAAACATGGGGAGAAGTAAACGGTCTTGAGATTAATGTATAATTTTTCATGGACAAGGGTACATGCTATTTACATGGGAAGGAACCAGTGCTGAAGGGACATGTTGTGTGCTTCCAATACACATCATGTACTCTTTAAAAGTTAGCTTAGATCCCTTGTCATTTATACCTTACAAAAGTTTCATTAGGGTGTATTATCTATATTTATTCCCTAAGGGTTAGTATGGAATCA
This sequence comes from Viscum album, assembly GCA_963277665.1. Lineage (NCBI taxonomy): Eukaryota > Viridiplantae > Streptophyta > Magnoliopsida > Santalales > Viscaceae > Viscum > Viscum album. Next base: position 75,559,708 of record OY728140.1, read on the forward strand.
CATCCTACACATAGGATAGTGATCCCTTTAGTGGTAATTCTTGGATAGAGTTGTTGGAATCTTGCTGTGAGGCTCGAAGTGAGATACTTTATCATCTTCTTTCCCTAGATGGAGTTCCTAGTATTGTTATAACCAACACTAAACTGGCAATATTCATCTACTTAGATAGTTACTATAGATTGATTTTATGGTATACCCCATGTCCTTGGGAGTGATCCTTATCTATGTATCATATATATTCATAATTCTAGAAAATACTTATAATAGAGAGACCTAATGAGAATTGCCTCTCGGATGAACACCATCAATGCTATCTGACTCTTGGAGTGTGTTATCCTAGATGAGTGATTTGTGAAACCATTGAGAAGGAATCCTAGGATATAATTTAGGTTGTGACTTTACCTTGATATTATGTGTATTTTTTTAGTATATCTGTATATTCTTGTTATATGTATTGTAGACCTAAACTTGTGTAGAGATGAATGTTATACTTTTCATTATATGATTTGTGGTTTTAGGGTTTCTTGCTTGGTATTTTTATACTCACCTCTGTACAGGATTTTCCCTCACATGTAATGTCTTGATTAGATGATAGACCTTTTGATAGAGTCCTATAGGAACTAGGACCAAGAAGAACTTAGTGTGTTGGATAGGTTGAATTGTGTTTCTATGGTTCTCTTAAAAGCAATCCCATCTTTACTTTTAGGTTGGACTTGTTTTCAAACTCTTTTTGGTGGTCTTTTATTTGGACCTATTTACTTTCCACTACTTGTTTTCCTACTCTGGTTATGGGATATAGATGTATGTATGCATATTTTATCATATTTTTTTAAATTTTATCATTGTATGGGCTTGGATATGTGTTCATATGTGTAGGTAATTTAGGCTAAGGCCTCCCATGTTAGTGATATGCCTACTCAGTACTGGTTTCTATCCCCTGGCTTATTAAAGGTGGGTTTAGGGATTTATTGCATAAGACCCCTTGGTAAGGTTTATGAAAGAGTATTATCAGAGTATTTGGTTCTACATTAAAACCAGAGTATGTGAGATTGATTTTAGGAAACAGTGTTAAGTATTTTGTGTTTGGATTTCAGGCTAGGAACTCTAGTGTCTGTGTGGTGACCGACGTTTCCATGCACCAATACTATGATCACCTTCCTTTCAAATCAGTACATGAGAACACTAATTGTAGGGGAAACAATGGTACATGCATTATATATGAATGGGTTGTGGTTTTCATTCCCTTATCGAGTTATCTCTCCAGATATACTCGTTGACCATGGTACATCTTGTCTATTTCAGGATGCCTCCATGATGTATGCTAGCTTGGATTCATCATCCAGATCATGAGGATGACACCCTCAGTGATGAGGCATTGATAGAGGGACCAATTATAGAGATTTTACCTCCATTTGGAGAACCATCTATGCCACCACTTGTTGAGTAGTATGTGATACTCGCAGTACCATCACATGAGGTGTGTAGGCTGAGAACACTTTACGAGTTTCAGTAGTAGGTACCCCTCAGGTTATAAGGAGATCCTAATCCTTATGTGGCTGAGGACTGGCTTGAGGTGGGGACATGAGTTTTTCATCTGGTCAGGACACCAACAGATTATATGGTGGTCCTGGAAGTGATAATTCTCCATGGATCAATACTATGATGGTGGGGTTTAGTGACCCATTCATATGATGAGGAGACTCTGGCATGGTCATACTTCAAGAAAATTTGTATAGATGATTTCTCTATAGATATTCTAAGGGTTGTATGCATTTAGAATATTTTTCAAATCTAACAGGGTAGTACGCCAATGGTAGAGTATTCTTCAAGGCTCACTAACCTCTCCAGGTACTCGATGGATATGGTTTTAGATCAGTCCTTCCATGATCAAACCCTCATGTGATTACTACATAGATACATCCAAGCTATAATTATAGCTATATGAATTACTACCTATGATGGGGTTCTAAAGTGATCTTTAGTGGTTGAGAGTTTCCTGGTTGAGAATACACAGGCAGTGGTTATCATCAGTGATCACACATAAGTAGATACTTTGTTAGTAGGGAGAAGACATCAGTCTTAGGAACCTGGATATGCAAGAAATTTCTAGAGGAGGTCCCATGATAGAGGTTTTGTGGTTTAGGGCACATAATGGGTCTAGTTTTCCTAGGGAGAGGCGGTGCTACTCATGTGATGATAGGGGACATTTTTCACAAGATTATCTTACCCGTTGTACGACTGATATAGAGATAATGGATGTATCAATAAGGAAATGGCAGTAGTAAGAACATACAGGTCTTTATGGAGGAGGAAATAGAATAGGATCTAATAGAGTAGCTTTAGGAGGTATATGCTTCAACTTTTTACCACCACCACCCCAAATTGGTCCATTCTAGGCTCATGGAGTTGGATTAAAGGGGCGGGGGCAGCTACTGGTAGTCAAGGCTTATGACCCAGAGGATCTAGTGATGATATGAGGAATGATCTATGTCTTTTATACCTTATATACATTACTAATATAAATAGGTGCTAGTCATTCCTTTATTTCCACATATTTGGTTTGATATATATAGATTTCAGTTGATCCCTTAACTCAACCCTTATGCTTGATGACTCATACTGGAGATGAATCAACGATCACACACTTGTGCCAATAATGTGACCTGACTCTTGGAGGTGAGAGTTTCTATTGGGACATCTTTGTTACAGTGATGGGGCCTTATGACTTCATCTTAGATATAGACTGGTTATCAGCAGTTCATGCCCAGAATGACTGTTTCAGGTGGAGGATGTGGTGTGTTTGCAGTAATGGAAACCAGTTTTACTTTGTGGATGAAAAGGAAACCCAGGACGTGAAGGATGGACTCATGCATAGAAATATGCATCCAATTACTCATCATTTTTCTATAATGACCCTTCGAATAGTGGAGGTTGTGAGTTTCCAGTTTTCTACAGCAGTGGAAGAGTACGAGGAAGTCTTTTATGAGGATGTTCTAGGAATAAATCCTAACTAAGAGATATAATAATATATTTATCTACAACCCGAAGTGACACCAATATCTACCCAAGAATATCATATGACTCCTACAGAGCTTCACAAGATAAGGGTGCAGTTAGAGGACTTGTAGAGGAAAGATTTTTTAGACCTAGGGTTTCACCATGTACAACCCCAATGTTATTCACCAAGAAGGTAGATGGGAGTTTTATGTTATGTGTGGACCACTGTCACCTAAACCATTTGAAATTAAAGGAAAGGTATCCACTACCAAGGATCAATGAAATATTTTGATCTTTTTAGAGGGATGCAATGGTTCGCAAAGGTTGACCTTAGATCAGGCTATCACTAGTTGCGAGTACGGGATGAGGATAAACCAAAGATGGCATTCAGATGTCGCTACGACCACTATGAGTACATGGTGGTTCCCTTTGGTGTGAAGAACTCACCATCAGTGTTTATGGGAATCATGAACCAGATATTTCAGTCTTTCTTATATCGTTTTGTGGTAGTATTCATCATTGATATTCTTGTGTACTCAGAATCTGAGGAGGATCACGTAAGACACTTTTGGATGGTTATGGATGTACTATAAAATAACTAACTTTATAAGAAGATCTTGAAGTTCCAATTATGTATTTAGAAGGTCCACTTTCTAGGACATGTTATCTTAGTGGATGGTGTGGAAGTGGACTCAGTGAAGGTTGGGGTAGTGTTAGCTTGGGAGATATCAAGAAACATGATGGAGATGAGCAACTTCCTTGGGTTGTCGGGCTATTACTGGAGATTCATACCTGACTTTTCTAGGATATCAGATCTCATGAAATCATTGACCCGAATAGGAAGCCTTTCATATGAACAGAGTAGTGAAACATGATTTTCAATATTTCAGATAGATTGTATAGACCTAAAGCTTGACGTACATAGATATTACATTACTTTTTCGGATTACTTAATACATAACAAAAACATACACACAAAGACCGTAATAGTTTAGTGTCTTTGGAAACTTGGAACGCATTCTTCTAATCATGGTGAAAGATCTTCAACATCTCCCATAAAGATCTTCCCCTTTTTGGTTTTCTTACCTAAAACCTTTCTTTAAATCCTGGGGAAAAGAAAACATATAAAGGGTGAGCTCAAATGCTCAGTAAGGGTAATCATGGATAAAATAAAACAAATCATATACATTTGAACTTAAAAACATGAACATATTGTTTAAACATCAAAATCTTGGGAAATTACATAAAACATGGCAGTACATAAGACATAGATCATAAAGAAACATTAATCATGATAAAATATCATGGGAATAAAACATGTGATTGTGGAAACCATTAAGCACATGATATGATTTCCATAGTAGCCAAGGCATTGCTGCCAAGACCATCTTAGTGGAAAAAGTCCCTTTCTGAATCGAGTTCACTCCTCGTTCCAGTCCTGTATTACTGAACCAGATTAACTTACCATTCCAGCCATGTCTATCTCATGAGATATAAATCTTTACCCAATGCATTGGAGGGAGATATAGGTCCCACCTATCTCATAATTAAATCATTCTTACATGTGCCACAACATAAACATAAATCATTCATCATAACCCAAAGAATAAAATGGGCTTCACAAACATCATCCCATCATAACATAATTCATATAAAACAAATGGATATCATTTCATCATAAGAAAAGTGAAACCATGTAAATCATAGATACATTATACATGAAACATACACATATGAAATAATGTCATCTTATATGGAAAATGGTTTTGATAAAACACTTGAAATGAATTCTTGAGGAAAATATCCTTTCTTATTCAAAATAATTTTCTTTTCAAAAAATTACATGCAATTTTAAAAGAAAAGTATCGTTTTGAAAATAGTCATAAAATATTGTAGAGTAAGCTTCATGAAAATGAGGCGTTATGAAATCGTAAAAATCCGTTCATTCTGTATAAGTTAAAAATAACATTCTTCTCGTAATTTTTTCAGAAAAGTTAAAAAGTTTCCCGTGTAATAAAAAAAGTAAGATTCCTTTCATAACATGTGGTAAATTTAAAAAATGGGTAAAAAGGACTTTAAAAATACATTAAAACATTTTTAGAAAACATGGCCATGTATGATAACAATAACCCCAGTAAATACTTACGAATAACAATCTCGGATAAGAATGAGATTGGAATAGTTATCCCTTACCTTATGTCTGATATGCTTCGTATGTATTTGAACCTCCTATATAATGATTTAAATAATGTCATTGAGTTATTACAGAATCATATTAATTGTCATTATATCATATTTGGTTCACTTAGGTATTTATATTACCCGTTCATTTGTAAATTCCATGTTAAAGTATCGTTTTGGGTAAAATCGTTTCATTTATCGTACGCGTTTGGACTTGTTGTTCTTGATATTATTACTACTTATATCATGATTTACTTACTTCCAAAATGTAAAACATGATTTATATATCATATATATTCAATATATATATATATAATAGATAGATAAATGAAATGAAACACACCGTTCATGGAGATGGTAGGCCGTACGTACGCATGAACGTTGTTTTACTTTCCTTATTGACTTGAATGGAAGTAAGTAGATGACATATATATATATATACATAAATACAGTAGCTTTATAATGTCATATATTTCATTATTATTGCTTATATATACTTTATAATCATTCTTGAACGGTTAACATGGAGAATGAATCTCATCACGCCGTGGAGACGGTAGTCCGTACGTATGCACGAGCGATGATATCGTTCCCATAATTATTGAATTGAATTGTAATGGATGATATAATATATCATAATTAGTATGATGTTATAATAACTATTCATATTTATTCTTTACACCACTATACCCATCCAAGTAAGGTGGTGTTGGAAAAATATATTACACCACGACGTGGAGACGATATTCCATACGTACGCACGCGCGGTGATTTCATTTTCCGTAGGATGGATAGAAGATGAAATGGGGTTGTTTCATATTTATAATAACATATCAGTATATTAGTGATACTGATTTTATTACTTTATAATGAAACAACTAAATAAGAAGAAGTTGAAGAAGAAATAACACTACTGGAAAGATGATCTTTCCCAACACTTCTATACCAATGGTTTGTAAAAACCGTTGGTATGGCTACCCTTTCCCAACGGTTCACCTAAACCGTTGGTAAAGGGTGTGTTTTGAGCCTCTTTCCCAACGGTTCACCAAAACCGTTGGGAAAGAGTGACCTTTCCCAACGATTTTGGTGAACCGTTGGGAAAGGGTGTGGGAATTGAGACCTTTCCCAACGGTTCAGCAAAACTGTTGGGAAAGGGTGTGAGAATTGACCCTCTTTCCCAACGGTTTTGGTGAACCGTTGGGAAAGAGTGACCTTTCCCAACGGTTCAACAAAACTGTTGGGAAAGGGTGTGAGAATTGGGCCTCTTTCCCAACGGTTTTGGTGAACCGTTGGGAAAGAGTGACCTTTCCCAATGGTTCACCAAAACCGTTGGGAAAGGTCACCCACAAATTCAACCTTCGGCCTAAATGAATTCAACCCACTCTAACCTTTCCCAACGGTTTTGAAAACTGTTGGGAAAGGGATATCCCAATGGTTTTCAAAACTGTTGGGAAAAACCACCCACAAATTAAAGGGTTATCCCAACGGTTTTCAAAACCATTGGGATAGGTTCTTTAATATTTTTCCAGATCTACTAACCGAGAACATTATATAAATCAAAATTTTAAATAATTATGATAATACTTATATATATTTATGAAATTATGTTTACAAAAGTGATGTTAGCTTAGTGGTTAAGTCGTTCGATTATAAACGAGGGGTCCTGGGATCAAATCCCAGCGGATGTTTTATTTTTGGAATTTATATACCAACGGTTCCATTACCGTTGGTATAGATTTATTATTACCTATACCAACAGTTTTGGAAACCGTTGGAATAGGTCTATACCAACGGTTTTTGGAAAACCGTTGGTATAGACCTATCCCAACGGCTTACTTGGCTACGGTTCTTCAAACCGTTGGTATAGGCTATACCAACGGTTTGGAGGCCTATACCAACGGTTCCAAACCGTTGCTAAAGGTTATTTTTCCAGTAGTGTAAGCTTGAAAGAATTGGTAGAAGAGATTACCTCTTCTTCGACGCACCTTCTTTAAAATTCTTCTTAGGGCACTAGGGTTGGTCTTTTGAGAAGATAAGAACCTATATGATATAACTCGAGAGATTTAGAAGAGTAATTTTCAGGGATTGGCCGAGATTAAAGGCTCAAAAGGGTGTGAAGAGAAGTGGGAAGGGGTTCTGTTTTTATAAGGGAGGAGAGGGGGACCTTTGGAAATATTAAAAGTATTAATTTATAATAAATATAACCCCACTTAAAAACCTAAAAAAATGACTCATATTAGAATATTAGATGAGATAGAGTTGTAATATCATAAAAAAATAAAATTTATACATGTAGGGAATTTATTTTAAACAATATCAACTTGATTTATCCTTATTTAATCTATTAAATTTTATTTGTGGTAATACGATTCTAAATTTTAAATTGTTATAAATAATTACTTATGTGATGTGAATTATCCATAATTAGATAATTTATAACATTTTAGACTATATAAATTTAAATTTATAATTTTTAAATATTTTTGTGATTTTTAAACAATTTAATAATATGTTATTTTTATAAAATAACAATAGTGTCAATTTTGACACTATTCATTTATTTGAATTTAAATAAAATCCACATAGAGGATATATTCGAAATAAAATATTTAATAGGTTCCTAACATGTCATATTACTCTAGAAAATTATTGGAACACATTAAATAGTTCATATAATATTTATTTTACTATTTTAAAACCATTTATTTGATATTTCTCTTAATAAAATAATTACTACAACATTTTTGTATATTTATTAAATATACTTATTTGTTGTATAAAAATTAAAACTAAAATACTATGATTAATATAAATCTTATATATTTCATATGAATACATTTAGTCGGATTTATAATCTAGAACACCTAAATTTTAAAATGTTATATTTATTAAATTATGAAGGTGACAACTTTGACATCATATAAAATAAAATAATATAAGTGTCATAATCACTTTTATAAGACTCCAAACGGTCATATATTCAGTAATTGAATGATTATGGTGTATATATACACTACCAATAAGTTTTGGTCAGGTTTTTGAGCCCTTTAATATGTATTACTATTTCAATAAAAACAATATTATTGATTTTTTTACTAAATAAATAATTTCTGCATCATTAATGTATAAGCTAATAAGGTAATTAAATAACTCTTAAAAATTACAAATAAATTACCAAGAAAAATAAAAACATTTTAGATTTCGAATTTTTATTTATAAACGAATTTATATTTTGTATAACCTTATATTAAAAATACTTTAATTATTAAAGTTTGAGTGAGACATATTTCACTTTCCTTTAAATAAAAGAAACTAAAGGTCTTAATCACCTCCAAGTGGGTTATAATGGATTCCATTTTGACCCAAATATGACTTAGGACGAAATATAATCATCCAATTGTATTAAGACAAGTGTTAGGGTAATTTTATAATATTATATTTACCCTTAATTACTCGATTTACCTTTTACTATGGTAAGTAAAATTTATCGTAGTTACTATTCATAATACCCAAAAATAAAAAGTAGTCTATTAATATAATTTGTACCCAATGATTCCAAATATGGAATCCATTTTTCCAAATTCAATACACAGAAGTTTCAGAAATTAAATTAAAATTAATCCCATTGTCGAAAGAAAATGTGTTTTTATTTAAAACATTGCAAAAGATTGAATTGATTTAACCTATGAATTCAATGTAAAATCAATGATAATGACATAAATTATATTAAATGGTAAAAATATATTCTATTTATACTTTAAAACCATTCAATATTATAATTTAACCACATAAATTATTACGATGAAAAAAGTTGTTTTTAATTAAAATATAGCGTGTTTTTACTATTCATTAACATATGAAAGTTATCAGAATAATATGAAAAATTTATCCAAGGTAAAATTTTATATCCTAATTCCAAATAATAATTTTATTTTTTAAAATTGAACTTATAAACATGTCAAAAATTATATTTAAAATGGGTGTGCCATCAAAAGGCGGCAAAACTGCATTTTTTGAAAAATACTTATTTTTCCCAAAAAATTTATTTTGTTCTTATACCATGTTCTAGAAAGTGTTTAAGATGAATAATAATGTTATAAAATTCAAAATTTATTTAATACTATTAATAATGGCTAGTTCATAATAATATTATAATAATATATCGTTGTTTAGTGAAACCCGGTATTGCGTACAACACACGCTATCGAGTAAGGTCGCGATTGCGTGTAATGCAAGCCAGGTCAGGGTTGCGTGTAGTGCTATATCACTTTGGTGTTGCGTATAACATAATTAAAAAATTATTTCATTTATACATTAAATAAAATCTATACTTAATGTTTTATAGAATAATTTCTACAAAACGAACATGAAATTGTGTGTAACACGAGCCAAGAATGGTGTTGCGTATACTGCAAGCTAATACGGTGTCATGTATAGCACCAACTAATTTTGGTATATCATAAAACACAAGACATCAACGAAATTAAAAGAACATTCTTCATAAAATCTTGGGGGTGTTACATAAATATTGACAAGTGATCCCATATTGATATTTCTAGAGGAGGGTGTCGATTATGTAGTGTTCTGTGATACATAAGGAACTGGGCTTCGTTATGTTTTGATGTAGAGGTAGGTGGTTATTTCTTATGGTTTATGTCATTTGAGACCACATGAGTAAAACTAAATGACCAATGATCTTGAGTTGTCAAAACTAGTTTTCTCACTAAAGATGTGGACAAATTAACTTATGGGTGAGCAAATTATCATCTATTCTGACCACAAGAGTCTCAAATATATCTTATCTCAAAAGGAACTTAACTTGAGATAGAGGAGATTCATAGAGTTACTCTATGACCAATACTTCAAGATTTTATATACTTCTAGTAAGTAGAATGTGGTAGCAAATAATATCAGTAAGAGATCTTGTTCTTAGTTGCTGGGTGAGTTGTTAGAGAAGTTGGCCTTGTTGTAGTTATACTTTGTGGATGGAGATGGAGAATCTTACTTCTGGTCAATAGTTGTTACCCCTCCACTTTTAGAGCTTGTTAGGGAGGCCCATATTGGGGATATTAACTATGAGACCCTACAAACTCCAATATCCAATGCACATGCTCATGAGGGATTTTCTAAAGGTGGGGAGTGTGTCATTATTTTTAGAGGATGCACATTGAAACTAGTGACATTGTGGGATGAGGTTCTAAGAGAGTTTCATTCATATTGTTTGGGGGTACATCTAAGTGTGTAAAGGATATACTAATACGTATGTGATTATTTTTTAGTGTCTAGAGATGAATAAGGGAGTTTTATAATTTGTCTCTCGATGCCTTACTTATCTACAAGTGATGGATTAACACCATGTTTCAATAGGTTTAGATCAACCCCTTGAGGTGACTGAGTAAAAGTATAATGGGATATACATGGGATTCATGATAGTATTACCATGTATATCTAGGGGAAATGATTCCATCTAGGTGATCATAACATGACTCACCAAGTCATCCCACTTCCTAACTCTTCAGGAGAAGAGTTTATTATAGAGCTTGGGATGCCTCTACATGGAGGATATAGTTCAAATCTACAGAGTTCCGTTAATAATCATTTTTTACCATGATGCTAACTTAACATCTCAATTATATAAGGGATTATAAGAGACTTTTGGGACTCATATGCATTTTAGAAAAAATTTTCACCCCCAAACAGATGACTAGATTGATCGGACCATTCATGTCTTGGAGGAAATGCTGTGATCTTAAATGTTGGACTTTGATCTTAGTTAGGAGGATCACCTTCCATTGGTGGAGTTTGAGTACCATAATAGATAATAGTACACCATTAGCATGGTTCCATTCAAGGCCTTTTATGGGTGACCATATAGGTCACCTATTTTATGGACTAACCCATGAGAATCATCACTCATGATCCTAGAGTTGGTGTGAGACATTAATGAGAGGGTTCAAATCATCTAGAAGTATATGAGGACTATATAGATCCATTAGATGTCCAATGTGGATAGACTATGGATGCCTTTAGAGTTCTGGGAGGGAGACCATGAGTTCCTATAGGTTTCACCTTGATGTGGATTATGTAGGTTTGGATGGGGGCAGAAAGCTATATCCAAGATTCAATGTCCCTTTTAGGATACAATGTATAGTTTGGGAGGTGGAATACCACTTAGAACTATCACCACAGTTAGATCGAGTACATGATGCCTTCCATGTGTCGTAGTTGGGGAGATATGTTCATGACCCATCACACAATATTGACTGGGGAGAGATAGACATCGAGGATGGAGCTACCTCTGCTGAGTACCCAGTAGAGATCAAGGATTATCAGGATAGGATACTTCATGGGAAAGATATTCCTTTAGTACATGTCTAGTGCCAGCATGGGAATCACCAGGAGGGAACTTGGGAGCGGTAGGCTCAGATGCATGCATAGTACCCACATATTTTTATATAGCCACTTATTTTTTCTTTTTGGGATATAAATATCCAAGGTGGGGAGAATGTATTGACTCATATTTTCCATGTATTATTTTTTGATATTGTATGGATTATGTTTGAGACTAGGCACTGAGATGGAATGTGATTCCAAGGCCCTGTGTGTCCATAATAAATTTTTAAAATATATTAAGAATATTAAATAGTACGCACACTCAATTTTACTAAAAATGTGGAATAACATCTAAATGGAGGCCCAAAATAGAAATCTGAGGGAACCTTTGAGTTTATAACATGAGTTTTACCTTAGGAATGACATAACACTTGTCAGCATGGGGCATTTTTGAAAGTCTCTGTGGGCATAAAATGAATAAAATGAATTAAATAATTATTTTTTTGATTTAGTTACTGAGGTAGTCTATAAGTATATGGTTATTAAGTAATTTCAAGGTTAGCCACATAACAATGGGGACTTTGGAAAAACATTGGAGAGAGAGTTGGAGGATCTCTCTCAGATGAACATCAACTGAATCGAAGATCATCGAATGGTATGTAACAGAATTAAAGGACCCCACTAAAAACAACAATATATAACTTTTATTCCCTAGTGATGGATCCTAAATGAGGTAGGATGATGTTTTGATTGGTTTTATTCCTCATTATTAATTCCTATAATGAACACAAATCAATCGACCAATGGATTGATTCATTGATTGATCGTATTACAGGATGAGTTTATATATGGGGACCTTTTGGGATATTTCTTTATTTGTTACTCATTCTTCATTAATAATTATAATGGAAATAGATCAATTCTGACCAAATATGGCCGAGGTTATTTTCTATTTTGTGTATTTCTTGGTTTTCTCACATTTTTCTATGTGCATTCATCATTGGGGATTTGTTTTCCCAGTGGTTCAACCAAAATACCAAGGAATCAAACATTGTGCACCCTTTTCTTGGTGAAATGATTAGATATTGACAATCTATAATTATTATGGTGTAGGAATCATGTCATAATGATGAAAACGATGAATTAGGACTCGATTAGTGTTATTCATGCATGGGTTTTGGATGAACAGTGGAGGAACGACTTTGGGTTGCATTTTCTAGCGAATCAAAGGCCTAAATCCATCTATTAGTGGTGTTAAGGATAGTCAAAACATAGATATGAGTTTCATGGATGTGATTGATGGAAGCGGTGATGGTTCTAGGCACTGGTGGATCTAATAACAATGTGGAGACGAAACTTGCAGGATCTTTGAAATCTCGTGGTACATGGCATGTGTTCTAGAGGAACATGCCTTTTGGGACCTATGTGTGGTGGCTAGGGTTTCCTTGGTGAAATTAAATATCACATGATGTGTGTCTTTCTCACACAATATGTGTGTCTTTCTCACATAGCTTGTGATTTAACCTGGAAATCTCAGATTATAATTTGCAGGGTATACAAACATGGCCATGAGTACACATGCACATGAATGACATGTACTCTCACACAGAGATATCTTGGCCAGGTGTACATAGGCATATCCATGTACTGGGACATAGGGAGAAGTACACATGCATGAGCATGATGTATACTTTTACTTGGACATGGGAATATGCTGTTTACATGGGTAGGACCTAGTTCTAAAAGGACACGACATGTACTTCTAGTACATACCATATAATCCTTTAATGTTGTCTTGGTGTCCTTATCCTCTACACCTTAGTCAAGGTTTATTAGGGTACATTCCCTATATCCATTCAATAAGGGTTAGTATGGAATCATTCCCTATAAATAGGATAATGATCCTTTCAGTATGACTTCTTGGATAGAGTTTTTGGAATTATTTTATGAGGCCTAGAGTGAGATACTCTATCATATTCTTTCCCTTGGTGGAGTTATTGGTATCCCTGAGACCAACACTATGTAGACACTGATACTCTAGTTAGTGTGTTATTCCATATTGATTTGTTATTTTACCCCATGGACTTTGGTGTGATCCTCATCTATATATTTTATCTGTTCATACTTATAGTGTATACTTCTAATAGTGATACCCGAAGAGCACTACCTCTCGAACGGATTTCATCAGTGCTATTTGACTCATGGAGTGTATTCTCCCATATGAGTGATATATGGAACCTTTCAGAAGGAATCCTAGGATAAAATTACAATTGTGAATTTACCTTGAGACTATGTGTCTTTGTTCAGTATATCAGGATTTTCTTGTTATATGTGCTATAGACATATACCTATATAAAGATGACTATTATACTTGTTTTTATATGCTTTGTGGTTTTGAGGTGTCCTACTAGGTATTGTTATAGTCACCCCTGCATGGGATTTGAATGAACATGTCATATCTTGTGAAGATGATCGACCTTTTGACAGAGTCCTAGAGGGACTAGGACTAGGAAATATTTAGTGAGCTAGATAGAATGTGGTGTTTTCCTACAATTATCTTGATAGTAGTCCCCATCTTTATTTTTAGTTTGGAATTGTTTTTAGACTCTTTATGGTGGGATTGTATTTTTCCTAGTTTACTTTCCACTACTTGTTTTTATACTATGGTTTTGGGATATAGATATATTCATGCATAGTTTATCATTTGTTTTATATTTCATTATTGCACGTTCTTGGATATGTGTGCATGTATACATATACTTTAGGCTAAGTCCTCCCAGGTTAGTGATATTCCTACTCAACAATAGTCTCCAGCCCCTGGCCTATTGGAAGAAGGATTGGGGAGTCATAGAATAGGCCCCATTGGGATGGGTTGTGAAATAATAGATTATCTAAAAGTATTATAAATAATGTATAACTCTAAATACAGTGTAAAACTTAGCATAAATTAAAATTTATACATTTTTAATCTCAAAATCCTAAACTTGGTTCATTTGGGGATATTTTTTTTTCAAAACATTCATAATGGCTTGTAAATAAAATGTAAATTATCCTAAGAATATCCTATGGGAGTGTTAAAATAGGTGCATAGTAAGGACCATTTTTGGGTATTAGGTAACACTTGAGTCAAGCCCAACATTCCTTTTTCGGAGTTATTACCTCTAGGTACCTCTTTACCAGAACCACATCTACTTACAGTATCCAGATAGAGATGTATTTCTAGGAATACCCACATAATCTCTCCCTTACCAAAACATTATGACATTCTTCTATACTTGTCCATAATGTTTGTTATAGGGTTATATTTTATAATATATATTCTAGTTTCCAAGGATTCTACTAAACTTGATCTGATACCAACTGTAACAACCCAGACCCCAATAGCTCAGAGACGGTGCCTTACTTTATTACATTAGAATAGTTAAAATATTCAAATCCGAAAGAAAAAAAAAGTTTATTAGTTTTGGAAAACCAGATTATATACATGATACCCATACTACATTGGGAAAATAAAATAAAGTATAAAAACATAAATGCTCAGCATCCTTGAAACTCATTTCAAAAATTCATCTTTATATAATGGGAAAAAGAAACAAATTAAGGGAAAGCTCAAATGATTAGTAAGGGTTAAATATAATAGAATAAAACATGAATCAATAAGAATAAAAAATATTTCAAGGTAAATAATTAAACACACATTCCATTTAAATAATTTTACTTCTTGAATAGATAAGACAAAATCAATATGGAAAAGTAAATAACTGAAAACACATTCCATTTAATCAATAAACTGAGAATGAAATATAGCAATAAATAATAATATAGAAAAAATATCATTGATAATAATGACTGAATTCTCAATAAAGTAAATGATTAATTATTTGACATCATGCCTCAGGCACATGAAAACATCTACTGTCAAGTTCTATCTTCCAGTCAGTCTAAACTATAGGTATAAACCCATTTAATTTGGCCAACTAATTTTTCTCATGAGATCTGTCGATGCATATATGGGCTATATAAAGTTCAATACCTACCCATCACTCCATTCCCAAAGAATCCATTATACATTAAATAATAGTTTTAATTCATGACCAATATTTCTTATCATCAAATATCTGTATTGAGTAAAGGATACAGATTTAGCAATATTTCCCCAGTTAATCAAATAACATTCAAAGTAAACACTATATATAAAAATGGTATACGGTTTATAAAATAATCATAAGAATCACATAATAATATCTATAATTAAGATAAATTTAATGTATAATAAAAAATGATTATAATAAAGTGATTGTTTTGAGATAATGTTAACAATTACAAAAGAAAGTGAGATTTCAAAATAACTTTTATCACTTGGTAATTTTCAAATCAAATCCCCTTAGATGAAATAATTCAAATTGAAACTTAAAATACCATTATTAATTCATTATTAATGATATCAAATGTCAAATGTTAATTATATACACCATATAAAATAAATTAATTGCATAACATTACAATATACCTCAATGAAATGAAAATGAGATGAAATCCATTACCTCACATGTCCTTTTGGGTGAACATAAATTAACCTTATTTATATGGGTTTAAAACATGTTATTTACTTATAATAGATCCATATTAGTATTTATTATATCATATATGGTCCTTTTATAACATTTTACCACCTGTTCATCAATAACAATTCTTTATTTCTATTGTTTCAGTCGTTAATTGCCTTGTTTTCTTATGCATGCTTTATCATTAAAGATCTAGTTATTTCACATATTATAGTGTTTCATCATCTAAATAATAGTAATCATGAAATAATTACCATATTTTTATATCAATAGTTCTTTTAAAACTAATATTGATTGATGGGTATGAAAAATGAAGCATGTTATGATCATGGGGATGGTAGGCTGTATGTATGCATAAGTAACGTTTCCTTTTATCACTGATCATTATAGAAAGTAGGTAAATAATATTTTACCTATATATAATGAAAATAGTTTCATTAATAACATATTATATACATAAATATTTCATCCATGTGGTTCGGTGATGAAAAGAGAGTCACATTGCTTTGTGAAGGTTGTTGTCCACACGTACACAAACGATGTTATCATCTTTACGTGAGTGAGAATGAAATAAATAAAATGATATATATTGTCTTTATAGAATGATAAATATTCCCTTAATATAATAATTATGTAATTTATATCATATATAACCATTATATTTATATTTATCACCTTCCATGTGAGGCGTTAGTGAAAGACGAATCACATCGCTTCAGGAGGCGATAGTCCACCGTACACACGAGCGATGTTATCGTATCTCATGTGGAATGGAAGTAATATATATATATATATATATATATGATATAATAACTCCATAGGTATAAATATGTTATAAATATAATATATATTCTTTATTTCCATCACTATACCCAACCATGAGAGGTGGAAATGGAAAAATGAACGAAATCGGTTCATGAGACAATAATCCGCCGTACACACGAACAATGATTTCAAAACCCATTGGATGGAAGTGGAAATGTTTTAGGTAATAATATTATTATAAAAACATCAAATTATATGGAATATACTGATTTTATTATATAATCTTTGTATAATAAAATTTAAGGAGGTGGATAAAGAAATAAAATAAAGACGCTCGTTGAAGAACATTACCTCTTCTTCATGTATCTTCCTTTGGTTTGAACTAAACCCTTAATAGGTTGAATTTATTCCAAAAATAAGAAATATAGGATGATATTATTTAATTTTTAAGTGATTTTATCCGGTATTTTCCAAACCAAAGTGGTTTTAAGGTGTGAAGTGGAGAGGATAGTAGGTGGACTTTAATAAGTGGGGTGAGTGACACACTTGTATTTTTTTGAAATAGTGAATTCCAACTATGTTTTATTCATGTAAAACAGCCCCAATAGAGTTAAATGATCGATAATAGAATTTATAATATATATTTATATATATATGGCCAGAAAATGGGGTCTGGATGAGTTTTGGGTCATTTTTACACCTTATATTCCAAGTTTAACCACTAAGTAAACTCATTTTTACCTTAATCACTTTAATTAATTTTAACTGTTTTCACTAATAATTTTGGTAAACAAATAACCAGAAATTATTATATATTATAAATTATTATTATTTTAAATATTTAATATATTTTTCTAAATTCAATTCATATAAGTGGAAATATTTAATTTCCAATTAATCCCGTAGATGTGGCGAGAAATCAAATTTTTAAAGTTAAAATGTTCAAAAGTTTACAATGTTTTTATATCAAAATTAAATATAAAAATTATTCCATTGAAATAAATTGGATTAATATGTGTATAATTTCACTCTTATTACTTAAAAAAAATTAAAAATATAATTTAACATTATAAATTATTTATATGAAAAGGAAGTTTTAAATTAAAATCTAGTATTTTTCACTTTTCATAAAAAAATGAAACTTAGAAAATTCCAAAAAATTCACACTAAGATAATTTTGGTATATTGATTTTAAAAATAAGTTTATTTTTTTCTTATAAATTTCCTCAAATTGTTAAAAATTAATTTCAAATTATGTGCGCCAAGAATTATTATGTAACACCCCATGCTTCCACGATACGTTTCCCTTCGAATAATGCAATGACGTGCATTGTACGCAACTTCGAGATTTTAACACACCACAACCAATCAAACTAGCCGTTATGAATAATAATACCTAGTTTTTGAAATTTTATAAATTCTATCTCTCAAAATGGATTTCATTTTTGGATTCGGTATATCGAAATTAGCCTAGGGTGAAATTTTGGTACTTTTCGGATAAATTTCATATTTTGATGAATAGTGAAAATTACTAAATTTTAATTAAAAACAACTTTTTTAATCAAAATAATTAATAGTGATAAATTATGAATTTGAGTGGTTTTAAAGTATATTTAGAATATATTTTTACCATGTAATACAATGTGGGTCATTGAACATAATTTCACATTTAAACCAGACATAAACAGGTGCCAATCTTTTTATAATTATTATCTCTTAAAAACACGCTTTTTTGTTTTAACAACGGGAATTAATTTTAAATTAATTTCTGCCACTTCTGTGTTTTGAATTTGGAAAAATGGATTCCATATTTGGAATCAGGATGTTCAAATTGTGTAAATAGGTAACTTTTTTTTTAGACATTTTGAATAATTGCTACGGTAAATATTTTATTTACCATGGTTAAGGGTAAATCCGGTAAATGAAGGTTAACAAAATAATATTATAATAATACTAAATTACCCTAAAACGTGTCCTAGCCTTATTGGTTGATACCTGTTCGACCATAGGCATATTTGGGTCGATTTGGGGACCCCATGGAGCCACTTGTAGGTGATAAGGACACTTTATTTTAATTAAGTGAAAATGAATACAAAAATGACACAAGCATATATCTTTTAGAAAAACAATTTTTACATAGAGTTATATATGTTGTATTTTCAACTATAAATATTCATTAGAAAGATAAAACGATTTCCTACATAATGATAGTTTATTTATAATTTTTAGATATTACATAATTTAATTTAGTTATGACACAATGGTGATGTAGTAATTACCATAATAGTGAACAATTAGAATAATTGATATTATAAATACCAAAATAAATATAATTTGAGACTTTTATTGAATTAAACTAATTTTCTAGGTTAATATTACATATTAGGATTGATTTAAATAACTTTTTTAGAATTAATCATTCTGTTATGTGTTTCACAAAAATCAACTATTAAATAGTGTCAAAATTTACATAAAAGAGTTTTTAAAACAAGTATTATATTATTAATTGATATTAAATTCCTAAAAATCTAAGGTTCGTCCAAGAGACTTATATAATGATAGGTATATCATTAATGGACCACTTGGGGGTCTCTTGGATGTATATAGTAAGTTTATTAACTTTATAATATAAAAATACAAAGTGACATGGTAAATGTCAAACTAATTAACTAAGAGTTAAAACTAAAAGAAAATGTTAATATAGTGACCCAAACCTGTCTAAATTCTATTGGATGAATTGTGTTTGACCTATCCCCACCTTAATCTTTGAATAATCAACTTTTGAGCCATTATAAACCGAATATGAATTTATTATAAATTAATATTTATAGCTTTTCCAAAGGTTCCCCTCACCCCTCTTATAAAAGGGCACTCCTCCTTCTCATTTCTTCACACATTAAAATCCTTTTGGTTCGTCCAAACCCTGCCTAAATACTCTCCCAACTTCCCTCACTACAACCTATAGGCCTTAGTTTGATCATAAAGCCATCCTAAGGAGCCCTTTTGATCAAATCAAAAGGAAGAACCCGAAGAAGAGGTAATGTTTTCACCACCCTTTTCCAAGTTCCTTTCTTCTTACACTTCTTCTTTCTTTGTTATTACCATTATAAAATAATAAATCCAGTATCATATATATGCTGTGATGTAATTATAATTATGGTACCACCATATTCAATATTCAATCCACCCTTTGAATAACATGTCACCACACGTGCGTACGTACGGCTTACCGTCTCCACGTCGTGGTGTAATTGTTATTCAATATATTATTATTTGGATGGGTATAATAATGATGTGTAACTCATGTAAATAATAAATATAAAATGATAATTATTCTGTATAAAATATACCACCCAATTATATATTATTTTAATATCAAAATAATGATATTGTCGCTCGTGCGTACGTACAGACTACCTTCTCCACGAACGCGATGAGATTCATTCTCCATCATATCCATTCAAGTATAATTATAATTTGATGATTTAAAAATATTATCTAAGGAATTTATATCATTCTGGATATGAATAATATACATCCCATTAATAACAAATATGTCTCACATAACAAAGAATATAAAGTAAAATGAACCCGTTAACACCCGAAATGGTGATAATTCTAAGATATTATTAACAAATCAATGTTAAAAGAACATATATGATATCATATTAAAGTAAATTATTCTTGTATAATTCAATAAAAATTATTTCACCATTATACAGGAGGTTAACCTACCTTCGACCATGGAAAAAGTACAAAGTAAGGGGTTTCTTATCTCACTTTTAATTTCGTGAGATTTCCATTATTCACCACTTAATTATTGCATATGGTGTATGTGTACTGCCCATGATTGTATTCATTGTGTAATATAATTTAATTTATGGGTATTTAAATCATCATTGTATGATCCTTCTTTCATGGGTGCATGTTTCTTATGTTACCTAATAGATAAGGGAATTTGAAATTTCAATTTCCACTCATTTGGCTTTACGCATATTTCATTGATTATATTACTCCAAGATTATGTGTGGAATCACTATTCATTTGATTATGTCATAATTTCCACTCCCCTTCCTGTGGATATACTTTTGATACACATAATAACTCCATTGATAATTCTCAAGTCATTGATATGAATTTGATAAGAGTAATTTTAACTCATTCACCATTTGTTGAGTTAAACTTCCAATTCGTTGGTGTTATTTTTACAAGAATATGTGTGAATATCCTTTGATTGTTTTACACTGAATATCCAATCATATTTAGTGTATTTATATTTGTCACACATAATTATGTCGTTGATTTATCCTTAACCTAAGGATACAACCTTTATGAGAGATTTCATCTCAATTTACATTCCATTGAGACTTCTTTGTTGATATACACCAAATCACTTTTATGTGGTGTATATAATGTACTTTGACATAGTATATCATGAATCACTTTATTCTCATGATATTACAAAGTTTTGATTACCTAAATTATTTGTATTCAAGTGTCTCTTTTGGTTAGAATCTCTAACCAAAATACCATTTTTAAATGTTTTAAAGACTTATTCATCTAAATCTTTCTCATTAATGGCCATGTTTTAAAAATGGTTTTAAGGATTTTTTTATATGGACATTAAATTTTAGAAATTAAAACTCCTTTTAAAATGTTTCAAAGTGGTATGGGACACTTTGATTCAAAAATCTACTTTTAAATGGTTTCTTGAAAAATAGTGTGACTTTTAAATGTTTTCAAGAAAATGGGGATATTTCTCTCAAATAGTTTTGATGATTATTTTCACCTATGTCAACATCCTTCATTATTCTGGATTGAGGTTAATGTGATACAATAAAATCTTCCATATTGTATCGAATGAGTTATGTTTGACTATGGATGTGCTATTTTTATACAATTCACGGTTTGTGGTTAAAGTATTGACATTTCGTATGCTAGTTTTAATACGAATGTTTATGTTATGTTTAAGCCTGTTCATATGAGGAATGCATTGAACTTAATAAGTGACAGGTGGAGCCTGCTATAGCTCCTCGATGCATCGGTAGGTCTCATGAGACAAACTAGTGTCTTGGCATAAGGCCTTGGCAAAATCTTATTTGTAGTCTTGGCACGAGGCCTTGGCTATGTGGTTATGATAGTCTGACATTATGCATTCCATCATTATGAAAGTGGTTATTGATATTGCATGTGATCATTCGACTAGTAGAATATCCATGTGAGTAAGTAAATTGCATTATTTCATTTTACCTTTGCCATTTTATGCTGAATTTCAAGTTTAAAAGGCTTTTGTTTTAGTTATAAATTGCCTTAAGTGTTTATGATTATCTATGAAAGATTCTGCTATAATGTTATCCTTACTGAGCATCTGAGCTCACCCCTTTCAATGTTTTATTTTACCAGGATTATGAAGAAGTAATTTATGAATGACCTGCAGGGATATTATGAGGGGATATTAAGAGAAGATGTTGTTGTAGTTTTTTTACCATATGATGTAATGTAAGACTTATGAATATATCAAGTGTTTCCAAGACTACTAAACTAATCGGTCTTTCGAGACTTGATCCTTTGTGATCATGCCAATGTTATGTAATAATGCACCGACTCTGGGTATTTAGGGTCGGGGTGTTACAGTTGGTATCAGAGGAAGTTTAGTACAAACCTTGGAAGCTAGATTTAGATAAACACTGATTAGAGCACGTAGACTTAAGATTAACATTGAGGATTAGTATAGAATAACTTCCTAGAATTTTGGTATTGTAGAGATTTTGTGAGTTTTCCAAGAAATACATCCCTGTCTGGATACGAGTAGGTAGAGGCGGCTCTGGCACAGATATACCTAGGGGTAAAACCCGAAAACACCGCTTTGAGCTAGACTCGAATGAGAACTGGTGCACGACAATGGGCCTTGCTGCACTCTTGGTTACGACACTCCCGGGGGATATGCTTAGGATAATTTACAATTTCTTTACAAACAGATTTAAAGTAATATATATATAATATGAGATTAAATGACCTTGGTTAATCCTAATATGTTTCAAATTGAGAATATGGTGACATGTTAATCTCTAAATGATTTTACGACTACTGTTATTCACACAATGCATTCTCGTTTTAGTCAATGACTGGATTCCAAGGAAGTCATAGTGACTTTGAGAATGATGTACAAGGTGGGAACGGTGGTGGAAATGAGCAACAAAATGGAATGTTGATAGGAGTAAAAGATATTGTCTTTATGCCAAATCAGTTTTCCAAAAATATGATCAACAAAATATATATTAACCAACTCCCAGACTCAACAAGGAAGATAAAGGTGATGAATGATAAGAGCTCCAGCAATGGAGACCATGGAGAAAAGAACCCTCAATTTTCATCATGCAGGAAATGTGGAAGGAGACACCCAGGAAAGTGTCTCAATGGGACAACGAAATGCTTTACGAGCGGGAAGGAAGGACATAAAGTGAAGAATTGTCGAAGAAAAATGAAAAGTACTATGGAATAAGATAAAAATGGTCCTAAGAGTCCATTTCCAGTCATTTGCCGTAAATGTAGGGGACCTGACCATTGCCCGAGTGAATATACTATTCTATAGGGTATTTTCTTGGTCAAAGAAGAAGCTATGTGGAAATAAATAGTTGGATAAATGTTTAAAAAGTATTAGCGCTCCTTGTTGATGGGTTTACTTTGGAATAATTTTCTCTTGTATTTGTAACCCCGTAGTTTGCCATGTGAGAATGATATTTGAGGAAGAATTGTCTCTTCTCTTGTGGATATTTGTATAAATAACCATTTTGTTTTATATTATCATTGGGGTTTGAGAGAATTATAAGTTATTATAATTTGGGATGAAAATGCAAGGTATGATATAACATTTGTGGTTAAATTATGTTATTTTGTGGAATTTATCTCATTTTGGTAATATTATAAAATATATTTTTTGAAAAAGGACAACACGTAGACCGTGTGACAACCCGTCGTGTCGGATAAAGCTGTGGGAATCGAACCCACAACCAAAGTGCGATTGGGATTTGTCGCCTACCACTGGACTACATGAAGTCCCTGGTTAGTGTGACTATTTTTTTAGTTAAATGATTCTATTGATCAATAATATGTTTATTTGGGTTCTTATGTCTTATCAAATGAATACCCTTAGTATAGGAAAATGATTTGGTGATTAAGTGATAAATGTTATTTTGGAAGATGTTCACTTTGTTGGGAACACTATATGTCCAAGGAAAATAGAATACTATGGGATGTCATTATAGGAGTAATGGTGGATTTTTATCTATGTTTTTATTGTGGATCTATAGTGATTTGGGTTATTTATGGAAATGATTAACCTATAATAAATAACATGTGATTAGGTTAATTACTTTTAAGTATGTGAATTTAAGAGTAGATGATGTCATTTGGAGATACAATTTAACGTGGAAGACTACATTCTTATAAGTTTTGGGTTTCAATATTAGTTTGGATTATATTGAAGGATTTTAAGGAAAATTTATTATTGAATGGTATTTATTTAACTTTGGGGTATTGTTGGTTTAATTTTAGAAATTAAGATTAGTATTTTTTTTCTCTAATAGAATATACATTTGGGGGATCATCAGATCTTATACTAACCATTTTGGTTTTGATTAATCTCTAAAGACAAGTTAAATATATAGTTTATCCTACATGGATCATGTATTTCTATAGAAGTTTATTCTAGCTCTTTTATTGTGACCAAGTCTTCTTGAATACGCATTGTTCAAAAAAATAAGTTAGTGGTAAAAAGTTATTAAATAATGAAACTCTACTTAAAAAGTAAGTATATCTCTTTATGTTCTTATTCAATATCATAAATGAATTCCTCATCCTTATGTAATGTAACTTAAAAAAAATGTTGTCCGTTTACTTTCCTACTAGGAGACTAATGGCCGTTTGTCCCAACACAAGTTTGTGGTTTTCTTATTGTTAACTTTCTCCTGATCATTATTTCTATCCCTCTCCATCAGAACTTGACACTTATTTTATCATCCATATCCATGTTTTCCTACATGGAATCCGAGTATGGGTTATCTTGGATGACCTTTATACCTCTCTTTCTTTCTTTTAAAGTGATAGTTTTATTGACTCTTTTTCCGATGTGGGACTTTCCCTTATATTCCCAAGCACAATTTTAAAAATTGTGAGGACTCAATTTATTGAAGGAGGGGAGAATGTAAAACCCCATGCTTCCACGGTACGTTTCACTTCGAATAATGCAATGACGTGCATTGTACGCAACTTCGAGATTTTAACCCACCACAACCAATCAAACTAGCCGTTATGAATAGTAATACATACTTGAAATTTTATAAATTCCATCTCTCAAAATGGACTTCATTTTTGGATTCGGAATATCTAAATTATCCTAGGGTGAAATTTTGGTACTTTTCGGATAAATTTCATATTTTGATGAATAGTGAAAATCACTAAATTTTAATTAAAAACAACTTTTTTAATCAAAATAATTAATAGTGATAAATTATGAATTTGAGTGGATTTAAAGTATATTTAGAATATATTTTTACCATGTAATACAATTTGGGTCATTGAACATAATTTCAAATTTAAACCAGACATAAACAGGTGCCAATCTTTTGATAGTTATTATCTCTTAAAAACACGCTTTTTGTTTTAACAACGGGAATTAATTTTAAATTAATTTCTGCCACTTCTGTGTTTTGAATTTAGAAATATGGATTCCATATTTAGAATCAGGATGTTAAAATTGTGTAAATAGGTAACTTATTTTTAGACATTTTGAATAATTACTGCGGTAAATATTTTATTTACCATGGTTAAGGGTAAATCCTGTAAATAAAGGTTAACACAATAATATTATAATAATACTAAATTACCCTAAAACATGTCCTAGACATATTGGTTGATAAAGTTTCGACCATAGGCATATTTGGGTCGATTTGGGGACCCCATGGAGCCACTTGTAGGTGATAGGGACACTTTATTTTAATTAAGTGAAAATGAATAAAAAAATGACACAAGCATATATCTTTTAGAAAAACAATTTTTACATAGGGTTATATATGTTGGATTTTAGACTCTAAATATTCATTAGAAAGATAAAAATATTTCCTACATAATTATATTTTATTTATAATTTTTCGAGATTACATAATGTAATTTATTTATGACACAATGGTGATGAAGTAATTACCATAATAGTGAACAATTAGAATAGTTGATATTATAAATACCCAAATAAATATAATTTGAGACTTTTATTGAATTACACTAATTTTCTAGGTTAATATGACATATTAGTATTGATTTAAGTAACTTTTTTTGAAGTAATAATTCTATTATGTGTTTCACAAAAATCAACTATTGAATAGTGTCAAAATTTACATAAAAGAGTTTTTAAAACAAGTATTATATTATTAATTGATATTAAATTCCTAAAAATCTAAGGTTCGGCCAAGAGACTTATATCATGATCGGTATATCATTAATGGACCACTTGAGGGTATCTTGGATGTATATAGAATGTTTATTAACTTTATAATATAAAAATACAAAGTGACATGGTAAATGTCAAACTAATTAACTAAGAGTTAAAACTAAAAGATAAGGTTAATATAGTGATCCAAACCTATCTAAATTCTCTTTTATGAATGGTTTTCGACCTATCCCCACCTTAACCTTTTAATAATCAACTTTTTAGCCATTAGAAACCGAATATGAATTTATTATAAATTAATATTTCTAGCTTTTCCAAAGGTGCCCCACACCCCTCTTATAAAAGCGCACTCCTCCTTCTCATTTCTTCACACCTTAAAAGCCTTTTTGTTCGGCCAAACACTTCCCAAATACTCTCCCAACTTCCCTCACTACAGCCTATAGGCATTATTTGGATCAGAAATCTATCCTAAGGAGCCCTTTTGATCAAATCAAAAGGAAGAACCCGAAGTAGAGGTAATGTTTTCACCACCCTTTTCCAAGTTCCTTTCTTCTTCCACTTCTTCTTTCTTTGTTATGATCATTATAAAATAATAACTCCAGTATCATATATATTCTGTGATTATATTATAATTATGGTACCACCATATTCAGTATTCTATCCACCCTTTGAATAACATGTCACCACACGTGCGTACGTACGGCTTACCGTCTCCACGTCGTGGTGTAATTGTTATTCAATATATTATTATTTGGATGGGTATAATAATGATGTGTAACTCATGTAAATAATAAATATAACATGATAATGATTCTGTATAAAATATTCAATCCAATTATATATTATTTTAATATCAAAATAATGATATTGTCGCTCGTGCGTACGTACGGACTACCGTCTCCACGAACGCGATGAGATTCATTCTCCATCATATCCATTCAAGTATAATTATAATTTGATGATTTAAAAATTGTATCTAAGGACTTGATATCATTATGGATATGAATAATATACATCCCATTAATAATGAATATGGATCACATAAAAAAGAATATAAAGTAAAATGAACCCGTTAACACCCGAAATGACGATAATTCTAAGATATTATTAACAAATCAATGTTAAAAGATCATATATGATATCATATTAAAGTAAATGATTCTTGTATAATTCAATAACAATTATTTCACCATTATACAGGAGGTTAACCTACCGTCGACCAAGGAAAAAGTACAAAGTAAGGGGTTTCTTATCTCACTTTTAATTTCGTGAGATTTCCATTATTCACCACTTAATTATTGCATGTGGTGTATGTGTACTGCCCATGATTGTATTCATTGTGTAATATAATTTAATTTATGGGTATTTACATCATCATTTTATGATCCTTCTTTCATGGGTTCATGTTTCTTATGTTACCTAATCGATAAGGGAATTTGAAATTTCAATTTCCACTCATTTGGCTTTACGCATATTTCATTGATTGTATTACTCCATGATTATGTGTGGAATCACTATTCATTTGATTATGTCATAATTACCACTCGCCTTCCTGTGGATATACTTTTGATACACATAATCACTCCATTGATAATTCTCAAGTCATTGATATGAATTTGATAAGAGTAATTTTAACTCATTCACAATTTGTTGAGTTAAACATCCAATTCGTTGGTGTTTTTTTTACAAGAATATGTGTGAATATCCTTTGATTGTTTTACACTGAATATCCAATAATATTTAGTGTATTTATATTTGTCACACATAATTATGTAATTTATTTATCCTTAACCTAAGGATATGGCCTTTATGAGAGATTTCATCTCAATTTACATTCCATTGAGACTTCTTTGTTGATATACACCAAATCACTTTTATGTGGTGTATATAATGTACTTTGACATAGTATATCATGAATCCATTTATTCTCATGATATTAACAAGTTTTTATTACCTCAATTATTTGTATTCAAGTGTCTCTTTTGGTTAGAATCTCTAACCAAAATACCATTTTTAAATGTTTTAAAGAATTATTCATCTAAATATTTCTCATTAATGTCCATGTTTTAAAAATGGTTTTAAGGATTTATTTATATGGACATTAAAGTTTAGAAATTAAAACTCCTTTTAAAAAGTTTCAAAGTGTTATGGGACACTTTGATTCAAAAATCTACTTTTAAATGGCTTCTTGACAAATAGTGTGACTTTTAAATGTTTTCAAGAAAAGGGGGATATTTCTCTCAAATAGTTTTGATGATTATTTTCAGATATGTCAACATCCTTCATTATTCTTGATTGAGGTTAATGTGATACAATAAAATCTTCCATATTGTATCGAATGAGTTATGTTTGACTGTGGATGTGCTATTTTTATACCATTCATGGTTTGTGGTTAAAGTATTGACATTTCGTATGCTAGTTTTAATACGAATGTTTATGTTATGTTTAAGCCTGTTCATATGAGGAATGAATTGGACTTAATAAGTGACGGGTGAAGCCCGCTATAGCTCCTCTATGCATCGGTAGGTCTCATGAGACAAACTAGTGTCTTGGCACAAGGCCTTGGGAAAATCTTATTTGTAGTCTTGGCACGAGGCCTTGGCTATGTGGTTATGATAGTCTGGCATTATTCATTCCTTCATTATGAAAGTGGTTATTGATATTGCATGTGATAATTAGACTAGTAGAATATCCATGTGAGTAAGTAAATGGCATTATTTCATTTTACCTTTTCCATTTTATGCTGAAGTTCAAGTTTAAAAGGCTTTTGTTTTAGTTATAAATTGCCTTAATTGTTTATGCTTATCTATGAAAGCTTCTGCTATAATGTTATCCTTACTGAGCATCTGATCTCACCCCTTTCAATGTTTTATTTTCCCAGGATTATGAAGAATTAATTTATGAATGACCTGCAGGGATAGTATGAGGGGATATGAAGAGAAGATGTTGTTGTAGTTTTTTTACCTTATAATGTAATGTAAGACTTATTAATATATCTAGTGTTTCCAAGACTACTTAACTAATTGGTCTTTCGAGACTTGATCCTTTGTGATCATGCCAATGTTATGTAACAATTCACCGACTCTGGGTATTTAGGGTCGGGGCGTTACAGATTAAACTGTCTTTTAGGAAAATAAAGTTTCTCTGAAAGTATTTTCTTTTTTCTTTTAAATAATTCTTATTGCTATTTATAATAAATACATAACCAATAAATATGTGTAAACCATATATTTTCATAAATTATTCAATCCCATTAATACCCACCATTCCAACTAAGAGGTGATAACTATCATATTAAATACTAATAGTAATAGTGTATTGTTGGTTGGTAAAAATCGATCTTGCATGTAACACAAGATATCAAAGAAACTCATTATTGTGTGTATCATAGGCTATCGAATAAATTAAATTTATTCTAAAAGAAATATATTATAAAGTATTGGGGTGTTATATTCTCTTCTAATCTTTGTTTTGTGTGTCACATATTCTATTGAATAAAATATTTTTCATTTAGAATTTTGGGGTGTTATACATCACCTAATGATACACTTGGGTGCCAATCTACCAAGTAAAATATAGAGACCTCTATAGTTGGGTGAATAATTAGTCAGAACAATTAATAAGGAAGATAATACACTACCCTTAATAGGGAACTATATTTGACCAATCCTATATCATGTGAAAAAACCCTCCCTAAGGCCCTTATATTAGAAAGAAAACTCATCCATGGCTCTTTATTATGGAGAACCCTTTCCTAGGACTCCATATTAGGATAAAACATTGTCCAGACCTCCATAAGAGGGAGAACCCTTTCCCAAACCTCTATATTAGAGTGACCCATCATCCATGACTATTACTGGGGTGAAACATCTAATCTCCCATGTGACTAGGGAGACCACTTAACCATACCCTATATTGGGGTGACCACTTTTACTTACCCATCAATATGGATACAAATTTTCCAATGCTTATTACTAGGGCACAATATTTTCACTACCAAGTGACCAGGGAGACACTTTACCCTTCTATCTACACTAGGTTGAACCCTAAACATAATTTTCTAAGTATGGTTACCCCTTCACCCTACCATCTAAAAGGGTGACCACTTTTCTCTACTCTACACTAAGATGCTATTTAGCCAAGGAATGCAAACAAGAGTAACTTGTTCCTAGAATCTTATTCCAAACACATATTAAATCCTCTTAGGTTCCTCATTTTATATGTATTTTTAAAAAGGATAATATGATCACTAAAAAGAGATTACATACACTCATTAACCTAAGGAAACTAACTACTAGGTGCTTCCCCTCTAGGCATATTGTATAGGATCTTGGGATACATATTCCCTTGATAAAAGGCATCCCAAAAGTTTCATCCATAAATTATGGGGACCTAATGGGATTTAAAATCATGAATCCCATTGATAATGAGGGTCCTTATCATAAGAACACCAATGATAACTCTCCTGACATGGGTTTCCCAACATGGATACCCCATTTTCAGTATCTAATCTACCTAGGCACTTAGTTTCCCCTAGTCCACTCAATGAGATAAGTAGATAGAAAGGGCCATGGTAAGCATACATGCTTATTATTCCCATAAATATGATGAATAACATGTGAATAATCCCCAACTCTCTTCTCATGGGTCAATATTCCCCATTATTCCAATCGTTATTACTAGTTAAAACCCTAAATTATCAAGAAGTAGGTACACATATGGTGACATGTGCATAAGCCCCATAAGAATCCTTACTCTTCCTAGAATAAACTAAGGGAATCTCATGAATTCCCTAGAATATTTCTTATGGTTCCATACTCCCATGTATAAAATCATCATTATTGATCCAAACCCTCGATAATAAATGGTATATATATAGAAAATACATTCATAATCCCCACACATATCCTTATTAATTTAAGGAACAAAATGGTCTTCCCATGTTCGAGGCCCATTGAATCCTTTTTGTTGTACCTTTCAAAAAACTAATTTACTTACCACATGACATTAAACCACACATTATAGTCCTTTCACATGGCCTTAAATAGTGTAATACGAACTATGTGGGATTTGATTCTTATTAATCATGATACCTAATATGTTTCTTTAGGGTTCAAACCCAATATCCAAAACCACATCCTTACAATTCTATATTCCCTATAAAAATCATATCCTCACAAGTCCATATTCCTTATTATCCATTTTACTCCTCCTCATTTATATTCTCTAATGAACCATGTGATCTATTATCACTAGGGAAATATCCATTTGTGACCCCAACACACCTTCTCATATCTAGTTAATAATAGATACGATAATCGAAATTGGGTTGATAATGTGTAAGTCCCATGAAAAACCATTACTAGGCATCTTGCTCATAGTAATCAACTTTCCATGATTTCAAACTACTCAAAAGCATTCATGACTGCATAAACTTTAAAGGAATCACATTATTCCTTGTCACATAACCTTAAAAGGTATAAATTGTCCTATTATATAGAACTAAAATACATGGGTTATGATTAAATTTTATAGGGATATTTAGGAATCCCCTTTTAGGGGCCCAATATTAACTCCAAAGCACTTACCACCTCATTAGATAACGATAAACTATATTACCTCTAACTATATGGCTTTAAACATACCATAATTAACTAAAAACTAAAAAAGATAGAGAACCTATGATATATATTGTTGTTAACATAAAAACTTGATTTTTGTCAGATCATTAGTATAATGGTATCCAATCCAACACTAAGATTTGTAAATTATTCATGAATATATCTTAAATCTATAATAGAGTAATGAAGTTGGAAATGATTCACCCTAAAGAGTGAAATGAGCCCAACCTCCAATCCTATCAACTAATTTTTCACTTTAAGTGTCACTAGTAAAGTCCCAATGACCATTTTCCTTTAGAAAAAAGGTTGGGGTTGACTTAAAAAAACAAAGGCACAATGCATGTTGTAAGATGAATAGTTGGCATGAAATACTTTATTCACAAATTGTTCAGTGATATTAAGCATTATGTTTCTCATAAAATGGAGAACTCATGATGAAATAGAGGGAGAAAATTGTGAAAACAATATGAATCATTTACTCATGAAATAATTCGATTTACTACAATTCACTAGTGATACTAAATAGAAGAATTTATTATTTGTTACTGATGATACTTTTAGGTCTTTCAATTAATCTTACAGAGAAATTTTCAATAAAAATTTAAGCATTAAGTTATAACTCATCCATTTCAGTCTGCTAGTACCGTCCAATGGTTATCATTGATTTCATTAGGCTACTTATACCCATCATTAGAAGCGGACAACACGAGTCTCATCTATAATGAGGGTTGTGACCTCTCCACTTAATAGGATGCTTTAACCGACCCAATGTCTCAAATTCTAGGTGGAGAGTGAGCTAATCTAGAAGTACTATCTAAATGGATTCATCCCAATGCTAGATGTAGGTCTAATGATCCTTTAACAAGTAAAGAATCACATACCTTACTATCAATGATAGTCCACCAAGAAAAAAATGGCTCCTAAAGATATTTTAAACCACTTCAAGGGTCTTTCTTTGAAGCCTGAATATTTATATCTCCCTTACCTCAAGGATGTGAAAGATGTTGTCAAAATCCATGCTTTTATTCAGGATCCGACTAAGAGGGCCCTTGATATTAATTAAAATTTTTACCAATTACACATGACACCTACTCCTTAATAACACACTTAGGATGTTTCCTCAGAGAAACCAGACCTTGTTACCTATACCAAGGTTCCCAAGAGAAGGTCTCACCAAGGGAAGCAAGCCAATAGAGGATGGGAACAATCCCATATTTCTATTCCCACCGACAAATCCCATCATCATACCATTGGGACAACCAAAGAGAAATACCATATTATTAATCTCCCTCATCAATAATTCTAGTATATCCTATAAAATTAGAATGAACATGTTATAATATTTTAATATCCATAAGGGGATAAACCCATATTCATGTTCCCACCAACACTAAGAGAGCTTGTCAAAATAAATCAATAGCTACTCAAGCACAATCTATTATCCCCACTCTAATTCTAGAGGATCGTAGATTAATACTGGTAAGGAATAAAGATCAAGGGTATGATTATATCTCTTCTTCGATTAGCTTCCACTAACATTCCTTGAAAATCATATCAAGGATGGCACATATCACTACCACTATCACTATGAGTTTTTGACATGTTTTGGTAGTCACCCAGGAGTAGAATCATATCCCTACTCCCATAATAAGATCTCATAAATATAATCCATTATTCACTATGGAGTTGTCTCATATACTTTATTACACTATAAGAGTTTGACAACATGCTATGACAACAATATTGGGTCAAGATTATGCTCATGCCAAGGAATATGAAGACAATTAGGGTATATAAATGAAACCCATCGAGGAGAATGATAATATTTTTTTCCTTACCCAAGAAGCATGTTAGTATGTTATAACGCAAAATAAAGATTAATAACAAACTCATATCCTCATACCTACTAATACTTGCAAGGTAGATTGATAAATTTTGTAAATCGTCAAACATACTCATCAACATAATTTAATTATTGGCATGAGGTAATATAAGAGGGTTATACAAACAAAGTCTGTTTCCCACACTTTGAGACTCAAATCATGGTAAATGTTCCAAACCAAATCAACCATCCACTAATATCTAAAAGGTCTTGTTTAGGGAATCATACAACTTAGAAGCATGTTTATATTCTTTATGATGACCCATGCATTTTTTCTAATGAATCAATTTAATATTTTATTAATATTAATTATATTTATTAATATTAATCTATTATTATAAGATGATAAATAATTTTATATTACATAATAAGAATATTATTTTTAAATTGGAAAATGATGTTGTTTTTTTATTCTCACTAAATTGTTTTCCATGTGTTTTATGGTTTTGTTAAAAAAAATTAAATTTTAAAATTTGAATTTTAAAATTTTATAATTTTATAAAATGAACTTCTTTTTTGGTTTCATCTTATCATAATTATCTTAGGGTGTATTTTTGATATTTTCTTAAAAAGGTTTATTTATGGGTGAATAGTGGAAAATACACTTTTTACACAAAACCGTAACATTTATGAAATCATAATGATATAAAAATGACTTAAATTTTATATTAAACCATTTTATTGACCAAGTATGTTTTTATGGACTTAAATAATGAATTTAAAAATATTTTTTTTTAATTTATAAACCTATTTTTAACATTTCATAGCTTAAATTATATTTTATTATAATAAAAAAACCTAATTTTCATTATTTTCTTTTAATTACATATTCCTATGGTGCTATCCAATTTTGTATTTCCTTAAAATTCAGATAAATATAATTTTTAACCATAAAAAATTAAATTTCATGAGATTCAATACTGTACATGTTGTTTTCTATAGATTGAAATTTATGCTTTAAAAATGCATTTTTTTTAAAAAAGTATTTATTGCGTTAAGCGTACTTTTATTAATATTATTTTTACCCCTATAGAAATTAAATATAATAAAATTGTTCTAAAATTTTGATCATAGTTTTAAATGTATATAATAATTTACATTTTATTTTTATGCATAAAAAATAAGTTACTAATGTAAAAAATGAGTTGCAATAACAAAAGTAAATTATGGTAAAAAGCTAAATTAAGGGGGAGAGGCCTAAAATGTCTCGAATTTTATCTCTTATTTTTTTAAATGATAGGTTTATTAACCAAGTATCATACCATATCCATAATTTTCCACTTTTATAGAAAAATTCGTTTGAAGGTGGCATGCCTTTAATATAATATATGGAGTATTTACAAAAAATACCACACCTGTCACTTATAAAGGAACCCTACATCACCCCACTTATACTCACACCTAAAACATATTAGATCACAAAAAATATCCCAAAAACCATTTAAAAATATGTTTTACGAATCATAGTGGTTTTAATCTCACCAAAAGTACAATATAAAAATGCTTAAGTAGAGTCCGAAAGGAGGATTTTCAAGGAAGTAGTAATTATTTTAACTGAGTTGTTTCAAGTTTATTTCTTCATACACCTCCAAAAGAACTATTATAACCATAATAATAAAATTAAATAATTATAATTAGTATTGTAAAATATTATTATGTTTATGAAATAACCATTTTCTACCTTCTATCATCCATTGAAAAATAAAAATTTCACTCATGATACGTCCAAACAACCATCTCCATGAACGACATATTTCATTTTAGATCACTACCTAAAATGGATGGTTCTAAAAATAAAATTAATAAATTAATATAATATTTATAATATTATTAAGGTATTGGAATGATAAATATTTCATTCTATTAAAAAATATTTAATTTAAATTGTCATAGTAAAATTTAACTACAAAAAATGGGCATATCGAGGTACTTTGATAATAATAATTTCTTACGAATATATTTTATTTATTTTCACCATATAAATCATATTAAATATAACTTTACACTTTAATAACATATTTTTTAAAATTATTAAGATTCTATAAATGTTATATTATTACTATATAAAAATATATTCTTACCCATTCAGTCGTTATGAAGTGTTCTTATTCAGACCAGTTTCACAACCTATATGAATGATATCAAAATGTTTATAAAATGAATGATTAAGAAAACATAAATAATTTTAATATTATTTAATAATGATAAATTTTATATGTTTTCATTATTATAAAATGGTAACATATATATTTATGTTTTTGGAAATAAAATTTGTTCTTTTTACCAAATCAAGATTTATAAAAAGAGTTTTTCGAGTGTTCTACAGAAACTGTCGGCATAAGTTCAATACAATGACTATAAAAATCCCTAAACATATAATTATTTTTTATTAAATATTCACTAACTTTTTATAATGGTAAACTAACCATCATAAAAATGGAATTAAAAGAAAACAATCATGGTTATTTTAAATTTCAAAAAGAATCTTATCAAAGAAGATTCATGAAAACATTACTATTTAATGAACAATTGAAATAATTTTTTAATTGAATGATACGAACCCTATACCTTGAAAAATATAGATCTTATGGATCAATTTTATATGTAATTATTAATATTAATAAGATATTGAAGCCGTATTGAAGATTGTGAAATGAATGACCCTAAAACTGCCAATGTGAACTATACTGATTTAGTTAATATATGAGACATGATAATAAATGAAATCAAAGGAATATCAATAAAAGAATGAACATGAAAATGGTTCTTAAGAAATTAAATAAACAAAATAATTTTTCTACTTAGGATAGAAAATGATGTATCTAGTGAGTCAAGACTCAAGGTAGGTGATTTTTGTATTAATCATTATTTTACATGTTTTGATATTTCACTTTAAACTTTTTTTACTCTATGTTCATATTAATTAATGAATTTTATTATCTATAGTTAAATTATTTATTAATGTAATTTTATACTATATTTTATTTACTATATAAAGGTTTAAAATTAATCTTTTTAATATTTTCTGTATGGGTAATTTTTAACATTCTTTATAAAAATGGAAAAACAATGTTTTTTAATGCTTACCGATTGATTGTTTTTTACTATTTTTATGTTTATTTTATATCATAAATATCACTTTTCATGTTTTTATAGTTTTAAAAAGTAAATTAAATTTCCGTTTATTTGTAAATTCTTAATTTAAAATTGTTATGAATGAAAATGATATTTATTCTTATTTCTATGTGATGACTATAAGTGATTATTATTATAGTTTCCAATTAATGTTTTATGAGTTTTATATTTAAGGGGTATTCCCCTATGTGTTTTATTATTGTTATAGTTCTCAAAAATTATATATTATTATGGTTAGGTATGATATTTCCCTATGATGTATTGTGTAGTGATTTAGTTTTTTGGAGAAACTATATCGGAATTAATTATTGAAGTCAATACATTTATATGGGTGATTGAAAGGGTTTTTGTAAGAGTAATGTGAATTTTATGTCCCAAGTATCCTTCATGATTATTTTTTCATTTATTATTTCTTATGAGATGTTTTATGATTTTTTTTTGAAATTAAGTTGATTTCACGAGTAAGTGATTATTTGCACTCAATGTTTATTATGTAAAAGGAAGTATTTATCAAAAGTTTTAATGTTTCTTCCAAAGAATAATGGATTTACTTTATTTTTATACCCTTTACATGGGTTTATTTTATCATATCATGTTTTAAAATTATTTGATAGGATTTAAGGACATGCAGATACTCTGTAAAGGATAATATTTTAGTTATGAATATTCATATTGATTAAAGAAAGTGTTTCATAAACAAAACAAAAGTATCAATTAAAGAACCAGTTTTTATGGAAAAAATGTACACTATGCAGAAGTGTTATATTTTTACATGTAATGGTTTTCATAATTTTCTTTATCTATAAACCTAAAAGGTATTGGGAATGTTTTATAATGAAATTTTAACTATAAATCATGTAATTATGGGTTGGTTGTGTATTAGATATTATAGTTGGTATCAGAGATGAAATTATATAAATTTAGAAGTTAAGAAATAATATATAGGGATTATAATTTATGGTTATATTATCATGAGAGATTTTTTAATTCCTATAAGTGTTTTCATGCTACTTCATGTAAATTATTTATTGTTTATTATAGTTTTCTATAGTGGAAACATGGTGAATGAAGTAATAAGGAAACATGAGGAAAATATTATTCTGAATCAATAAATTTAAATGGTTGGAGTTGGATCAAAGCTGCTTATGGAATTGTTGACTCAATTAACACATGTTATAAATGGTGGTACCCATACAAGAGTGCGAATAAATTATCTAAAGGTAAATATGTTAATAGTGGGGAAATTTCATATGACAACACACTCTAGAATTTTGTGTAACCTTGAAAAAATGGTATTTGAATGATGGATCAATATTTTAGTTAGGATATTTAATATTTTGAGTTTTTTAGAGCATTAGTAGGTAAATTAATTTTATTTATTATCATGAACGTGAATTCTATAAGCAATGGAATTTTATTAATAATACCAAGAAGAATAATGATATTGATATCATGGAAGGGATGGTATTTAAAAATATTTTTCTTAGAAAATATTTTCTTTATGTTATTTGAATTTGGATAGAAATTAGATTTCTAGAGTTAAAGAATAAGGAGGAGGTGTTAATTGCTGCATATGAATAAAATTTTAGTATATTAGCCATGAAAGTACCAAATTTTTGTAGGATTGAAATAGAAAATATAGATTATCAAATACATAGGGGGGGTGTGAATTGTAATTTTAAAAACGTTTGCTTTTGACCTTAAGGAAATATATGTTTAACAAAGTTAAACAAGGTAAATTTACAAACCCTCTTTGGTTCTTACTTAATGGGATAATTGGAAGGGACCAGATAAAATTCTAATAAACCTAAACTTAAGAAAGTTAAACTTAAGGAAACTTAACCAAGTTTATCATAAATAAAGATTCTACCTTAAAGCTTATAGAATCTTATTTATCATAGTATACAAGTATATGAAATTATAAGAAAGTTATATTTTCATTCTTTAACAAAAATAAAACAGAATTAAAACTTGTAACAAAAACAAGTAAATAAGTACGAGATATTTTAACCTAAAGATAAGGGTATCCAAAAACCTTGGATTAAGGTACCTTGATTTATACCTTCAAGAAATGTTGTCTTACCCACACAAGGGTAATCCCTCAATAAGAATATCAGAGTCTATCTTTTTATCCCCGCAAGACCTAAAACTTTAAGGTAGTAAGAACCTCTGTCTTTCTATCCCCAAAATCCCATGATTGTACTCAAAAAAAATCAAAGTCTCACAAAGTAAGCTAAACAAGTTGTTCACAGCTAGACAAGATGTTCACTAGATGCACAAGGCATAAGAGTCTTTCTCTCTCTAGAAATAACTTCATAGAATGTAATCTCTAAGATCATGGAAAGATAATGAGATCATTAAAATGAGCTACTATTTATAGGAAAAACTTCAATGGTTAGCTCCCTCCTCCAATGGAAATATTTTTCCTTGAATCTCGGATGGACCTGTACACGTGTCACTCAACCAACGGTTAGTTAAAAACAGATTGTTTGACATCATTTAATTGTAACAAAAACATGTGTAAGGAAATATTATCATGTAAGAAAAGCTTTATTAAGTTTAAGAAACTTAAGTAAAATAGGATCTGATAAAGTTGGAATAATATGTTAGGAAAATAAAGTAACTTAAAAAAAGTGAATAATTAGAATCTAAGAAATATAAAATTCGGGGTCTAAATATGTGAACAATCAGATACTAAAAATAATGTATATTTGGATTCTACTTTACAAATAATTTGGAGTCTGAATTCTGAGGAATTTAGAGTCTGAATTTCAGAGAATTTAGAGTCTGAATTTCAGAGAATTCGGAGTATGAATTTTATAAAATTCAGAGTCTAAATTTTAGAGAATTTGAAGTCTGAATTTTAGAGAATTCAGAGTCTGAAAATAGTAAGACTTGGTAGATAAGGAAATATAAGATTCCGAGGTTTTTGATAAGGATCCGAATTTTTGGTTTAGTAAAAAAAAGGTTAGACTTGGTTTTGAAAAGATATTAAACAAAACATTAAAAACCAAAGTAAGGATAAAAATTTTCTTAGAGAAAGAAAATTTTCCTTAAGGAAATAATTCTTAGAGAATGATAATTTTCGTTAAGAAAATGTTTTTGTGATTTTCAAAACATATAGGAATGGAAAATTCATAAGGAATCCTTAATGTCTCAACAATTTCATCCAGAATGATGATAGTAAAATTGATATATTTTAAATAGGTTTGAAACCAAGTTTAAATAAGGATTTGGTTACTTAGGAATTTAAAATTTATAAGGAAATTATTTTTCATTCTAATAGGGTTTAGATAGAGTTTATTTAATTTTATGTATCTCTTAACAATAAGGATAAGAAACGTTCAAGGGTGAAAGTGATGGGGAAACACTACAAAATTAAATCTTAATGTAAAAGAATTCAATTTTCTTATTATCCTAAAGATGGTAAGAAGAATTTTGGGGAGTGTCTCATGGGACCATGAAAGTGTTAGTTATATGGTAAAATTTCACATTCAACTTGTGACTATAAATAAATGATAAATGTACAGACTAATAATGTTAAACATGCAACAAAATGTTTTAATTGTAATAACATGGGTCGTTATAAAAATTTATTTGTGAAGATAAGTATGAAAGGTGGATGTAACGCCCCGACCCTAAATACCCAGAGTCGGTGCATTATTACATAACATTGGCATGATCACAAAGGATCAAGTCTCTAAAGACCGATTATTTTAGTAGTCTTGGAAACACTAGATATATTCATAAGTCTTACATTACATCATAATGTAAAAAAAACTACAACAACATCTTCTCTTTATATCCCCTAATACTATCCCTGCAGGTCATTCATAAATTACTTCTTCATAATCCTGGGAAAATAAAACATTGAAAGGGGTGAGCTCAGATGCTCAGTAAGGATAACATTATTGCAGAAGCTTTCATAGATAAACATAAACACTTAAGGCAATTTATAACTAAAACAAAAACCTTTTAAACTTGAACTTCAGCATAAAATGGCAAAAGTAAAATGAAATAATGCCATTTACTTACTCACATGGATATTCTACTAGTCGAATGATCACATGCAATATCAATAACCACTTTCATAATGATGGAATTCATAATGACAGACTATCATAACCACATAGCCAAGGCCTCATGCCAAGACTACAAATAAGATTTTGCCAAGGCCTTGTGCCAAGACACTAGTTTGTCTCATGAGACCTACCGATGCATCGATGAGCTATAGAGGGATCCACCAGTCACCTATTAAGTCCAATGCATTCCTTATATGAACAGGATTAAACATAACATAAACATTCGTATTAAAACTAGCATATGAAATGTCAATACTTTAACCACAAACCATGAATGGTATAAAAATAACACATCCACAGTCAAACATAACTCATTCAATACAATATGGAAGATTGTATTTTATCACATTAACCTCAATCAAGAATAATGAAGGATGTTGACATAGCTGAAAATAACCATCAAAACTATTTGAGAGAAAAATCCCCCTTTTCTTGAAAACATTTAAAAGTCACACTATTTGTCAAGAAGACATTTAAAAGTAGATTTTTGAATCAAAGTGTCTCATACCAATTTGAAACTTTTTAAAAGGAGTTTTAATTTCTAAACTTTAATTTCCATATAAATAAATCCTTAAAACCATTTTTAAAACATGGACATTAATGAGAAAGATTTAAATGAATAAGTCTTTAAAACATTTAAAAATGGTATTTTGGTTAGAGATTATAACCAAAAGAGACACTTGAATACAAATAATTGAGGTAATCAAAACTTTGTAATATCATGAGAATAAATGGATTCATGATATACTATGTCAAAGTACATTATATACACCACATAAAAGTGATTTGGTGTATATCAACAAAGAAGTCTCAATGGAATGTAAATTGAGATGAAATCTCTCATAAAGGCTGTATCCTTAGGTTAAGGATAAATCAACGACATAATTATGTGTGAAAAATATAAATACACTAAATATGATTGGATATTCAGTGTAAAACAATCAAAGGATATTCACACATATTCTTGTAAAAACAACACCAACGAATTGGATGTTTAACTCAACAAATGGTGAATGAGTTAAAATTACTCTTATCAAATTCATATCAATGAATTGAGAATTATCAATGGAGTGATTATGTGTATCAAAAGTATATCCACAGGAAGGGGAGTGGAAATTATGACATAATCAAATGAATAGTGATTCGACACATAATCTTGGAGTAATATAATCAATGAAATATGCATAAAGCCAAATGAGTGGAAATTGAAATTTCAAATTCCCTTATCGATTAGGTAACATC
This sequence comes from Viscum album, assembly GCA_963277665.1. Lineage (NCBI taxonomy): Eukaryota > Viridiplantae > Streptophyta > Magnoliopsida > Santalales > Viscaceae > Viscum > Viscum album. Next base: position 75,601,956 of record OY728140.1, read on the forward strand.
AGAAACATGCACCCATGAAAGAAGGATCATAAAATGATGATGTAAATACCCATAAATTAAATTATATTACACAATGAATACAATCATGGGCAGTACACATACACCACATGCAATAATTATCTGGTGAATAATGGAAATCTCATGAAATTAAAAGTGAGATAAGAAACCCCTTACTTTGTACTTTTTCCTTGGTCGACGGTAGGTTAACCTCCTGTATAATGGTGAAATAATTTTTATTGAATTATACAAGAATCATTTACTTTAATATGATATCATATATGATCTTTTAACATTTATTTGTTAATAATATCTTAGAATTATCGTCATTTCGGGTGTTAACGGGTTCATTTTACTTTATATTCTTTGTTATGTGAGCCATATTCGTTATTAATGGGTTGTATATTATTCATATCCAGAATTATATCAAGTCCTTAGATACTATTTTTAAATCATCAAATTATAATTATACTTGAATGGATATGATGGAGAATGAATCTCATCGCGTTCGTGGAGACGGTAGTCCGTACGTACGCACGAGCGACAATATCATTATTTTGATATTAAAATAATATATAATTGGATGGTATATTTTAAACAGAATAATTATCATTTTATATTTATTATTTACATGAGTTACACATCATTATTATACCCATCCAAATAATAATATATTGAATAACAATTACACCATGACGTGGAGACAGTAAGCCGTACGTACGCAGGTGTGGTGACATGTTATTCAAAGGGTGGATAGAATACTGAATATGGTGGTACCATAATTATAATAACATAAATTCATATATATTATACTGGAGTTATTATTTTATAATGGTAATAACAAAGAAATAAGAAGTGGAAGAAGAAAAGAACTTGGAAAAGGGTCGTGAAAACACTACCTCTTCTTCGGGTTCTTCCTTTTTATTTGATCAAAAGGGCTCCTTAGGTTGGATTTCCGATCCAAATAAGGCCTATAGGTTGTAGTGAGGGAAGTTGGGAGAGTATTTGGGAAGGGGTTGGCCGAACCAAAAGGCTTTGAAGGTGTGAAGAAATGAGAAGGAGGAGTGCCCTTTTATAAGAGGGGTGAGGGAACCTTTGGAAAGGCTAGAAATATTAATTTATAATAAATTCATATTCGGTTTCTAATGGCTCAAAAGTTAATTATTCAAAATTTAAGATGAGGATAGGTCGAAAAACATTCATCCAATAGAATTTAGACAGGTTTGGGTCACTATATAAACCTTATCTTTTAGTTTTAACTCTTAGTTAATTAGTTTGACATTTACCATGTCACTTTGTAGTTTTATATTATAAAGCTAATAAACTTACTATATACATACAAGAGACCCCCAAGTGGTCCATTAATGATATAACTATCATGATATAAGTATCTTGGCCGAACCTTAGATTTTTAGGAATTTAATATCAATTAATAATATAATACTTGTTTTAAAAACTCTTTTATGTCAATTTTGACACTATTCAATAGTGGATTTTTGTGAAACACATAACAGAATGATTACTTCGAAAAAGGTTAATTATATCAATCCTAATATGTCATATTAACCAAGAAAATTAGTGTAATTCATAAAATTCTCAAATTATATTTATTTGGGTATTTATAATATCAATTATTCTAATTTTTCACTATTGTGGTAATTACTGCATCACCATTGTGTCATAAATAACTTAAATTATGTAATCTCTAAAAATTATAAATAAAATATAATTATGTAGAAAATAGTTTTATCTTTCTAATGAATATTTATAGTCGAAAATACAACATATATAACCCTATGTAAAAATTGTTTTTTCTAAACGATATATGCTCGTGTCATTTTTGTATTCATTTTCACTTAATTAAAATAAAGTGTCCCTATCACCTACAAGTGGCTCCATGGGGTCCCCAAATCGACCCAAAGATGCCTATGGTCGAACATGTATCAACAAATAAGTCTAGGACACGTTTTAGGGTAATTTAGTGTTATTATAATATTATTTTGTTAACCTTTATTTACCGGATTTACCCTTAACCATGGTAAATAAAATATTTACCGCAGTAATTATTCAAAATGTCTAAAAATAAAAGTTACCTATTTACACAATTTGAACATCCTGATTCCAAATATGGAATCCATTTTTCCAAATTCAAAACATAGAAGTGGCAGAAATTAATTTAAAATTAATTTCCGTTGTTAAAACAAAAAGCGTGTTTTTAAGAGATAATAACTATCAAAAGATTGGCACTTGTTTATGTCTGGTTTAAATGTAAAATTATGTTCAATGACCCACATTGTATTACATGGTAAAAATATATTCTAAATATACTTTAAAACCACTAAAATTCATAATTTATCACTATTAATTATTTTGATTAAAAAAGTTGTTTTTAATTAAAATTTAGTAATTTTCACTATTCATCAAAATATGAAATTTATCCAAAAAGTACCAAAATTTCACCCTAGGCTAATTTCGATATTACGAATCCAAAAATGAAGTCCGTTTTGAGAGATAGAATTTATAAAATTTCAAAAATTAGGTATTACTATTCATAACGGCTAGTTTGATTGGTTGTGGTGTCTTAAAATCTCGAAGTTGCGTACAATGCACGCCATTGCATTATTCGAAGGGAAACGTACCGTGGAAGCATGGGGTGTTACATTCTCCCCTCCTACAATAAATTGCGTCCTCGCAATTTTTAAAATTGTGCTTGGGAATATAAGGGAAAGTCCCACATCGGAAAAAGAGTCAATAAAACTATCACTTTAAAAGAAAGAAAGAGAGGTATAAAGGTCATCCAAGATAACCCATACTCGAATTCAATGTAGGAAAACATGGATATGGATGATAAACTAAGTGTCAAGTTATGATGGGGAGGGATAGAAATAATGATCAGGAGAAAGTTAACAATAAGAAAACCACAAACTTGTGTTGGGACAAACGACCATTAGTCTCCTAGTAGGAAAGTAAACGGACAACATTTTTTTTGTTTTAAGTTACATTACATAAGGACGAGGAATTCATTTATGATATTGACTAAGAACATAAAGAGATATACTTACTTTTTAAGTAGAGTTTCATTATTTAATAACTTTTTACCACTAACTTATTTTTTTGAACAATAAGTATTCTAGAAGACTTGGTCACAATAAAAGAGCTAGAATAAACATATATAGAAATACATGATCTATGTAGGATAAACTATATATTTAACTTGTGTTTAGAGATTAATCAAAACCAAAATGGTTAGTATAAGATCTGATGATCCCCCAAACTTATATTCCATTAGAGAAAAAAATACTAATCTTAATTTCTAAAATTAAACCAACAATACCCCAAAGTTAAATAAATACCATTCAATAATAAATTTTCCATAAAATACTTCAATATAATCCAAACTCATATTGAAACCCAAAACTTATAAGAATGTAGTCTTCCATGTTAAATTGTATATCCAAATGACATCATCTACTCTTAAAGTCACATACTTAAAAGTAATTAACCTAATCACATATTCTTTATTATAGGTTAATCATTTCCATAAATAACCCAAATCACTATAGATCCACAATAAAAACATAGATAAAAATCCACCATTACTCCTCTAATGACATCCCATAGTATTCTATTTTCCTTGGACATATAGTGTTCCCAACAAAGTGAACATCTTCCAAAATAACATTTATCACTTAATCACCAAATCATTTTCCTATACTAAGGGTATTCATTTGATAATACATAAGAACCCAAATCAACATATTATTGATCAATAAAATCATATAACTAAAAAAAAGTCACACTAACCAGGGACTTCACGTAGTCCAGTGGTAGGCGATAAATCTCAATCGCACTTTGGTTGTGGTTTCGATTCCCACAGCTTTATCCGACACGACGGGTTGTCACACGATCTACGTGTTGTCCTTTTTCAAAAACTATATTTTATAATATTACCAAAATGAGATAAATTCCTCAAAATAACATAATTTAACCACAAATGTTATATCATACCTTGCATTTTCATCCCAAATTATGATAACTTATAATTCTCTCAAACCCCAATGATCATATAAAACCAAATGGTTATTTATACCAATATCCACAAGAGAAGAGACAATTTTTCCTCAAATATCATTCTCACATGGAAAACTGCGGGGTTACAAATACAAGAGAAAATTATTCCAAAGTAAACCCATCAACAAGGAGAGCTAATACTTTTTAAACATTTCTCCAACCATTTATTTCCACATAGCTTCTTCTTTGACCAATAAAATATCCTATAGAATAGGACATTCACTCGGGTAATGGCCAGGTCCCCTACATTTACGGCAAATGACTGTAAATGGACTCTTGGGACCATTTTTATCTTCTTCCATAGTACTCTTCATTTTTATTTGGCAATTCTTCACTTTATGTCCTTCCTTCCCGCACGTAAAGCATTTCGTTGTCCCATTGAGACACTTTCCTGGGTGTCTCCTTCCACATTTCCTGCATGATGAAAATTGAGGGTTCTTTTCTCCATGGTCTCCATTGCTGGAGCTCTTATCATTCATCACCTTTCTCTTCCTTGTTGAGTCTGGGAGTTGGTTAATATATATTTTTTTGATCATATTTTTGGAAAACTGATTTGGCATAAAGACAATATCTTTTACGCCTATCAACATTCCATTTTTTTTTTCTCATTTCCACCACTGTTCTCACCTCGTACATCATTCTTAAAGTCACTATGAATTACTTGGAATCCAGTCATTGACTAAAACGAGAAAGCATTGTGTGAGTAACAGTAGTCGTAAAATCATTTAGAGATTAATATGTCACCATATTCTCAATTTGAAACATATTAGGATTAACCAAGGTCATTTACTCTCATATTATATATATATTACTTTAAATCGGTTTTTAAAGAAATTGTAAATTACCCTAAGCATATCCCCCGGGAGTGTCGTAACCAAGAGTGCAGCAAGACCCGTTGTTGTGCACCAGTTCCCGTTCGAGTCTAGATCAAATCAGTGTTTTTGGGTTTTACCCCTGGGTACATCTGTGCCAGAGCCACCTCTACCTGCTCATATCCAGACAGGGATGTATTGCTTGGAAAAATCACAAAATCTCTACAATACCAAAATTCTAAGAAGTTATTCTATACTAATCCTCAATGTTAATCTTAAGTCTACGTGCTCTAATCAGAGTTTATCTAAATCTAGCTTCCAAGGTTTGTACTAAACTTCCTCTGATACCAACTGTAACGCCCCGACCCTAAATACCCAGAGTCGGTGCATTATTACATAACATTGGCATGATAAAAAAGGATCAAGTCTCGAAAGACCGATTAGTTTATTAGTCTTGGAAACACTAGATATATTCATAAGACTTACATTACATCATAAGGTAAAAAAAAACTACAACAACATCTTCTCTTCATATCCCCTCATACTATCCCTGAAGGTCATTCATAAATTACTTCTTCATAATCCTGGGAAAATAAAACATTGAAAGGGGTGAGCTCAGATGCTCAATAAGGATAACATTATAGCAGAAGATTTCATAGATAAGCATAAACACTTAAGGCAATTATAACTAAAACAAAAGCCTTTTAAACTTGAACTTCAAGATAAAATGGAAAAGGTAAAATGAAATAACGCCATTTACTTACCCACATGGATATTCTACTAGTCGAATGATCACATGCAATATCAATAACCACTTTAATAATGATGGAATGCATAATGCCAGACTATCATTACCACATATCCAAGGCCTCGTGGCAAGACTACAAATAAGATTTTTCCAAGGCCTTGTGCCAAGACACTAGTTTGTCTCATGAGACCTACCGATGCATCGAGGAGCTATAGCGGGCTCCACCTGTCACTTATTAAGTCCAATGCATTGCTCATATGAACATGCTTAAACATAACATAAACATTCGTATTAAAACTACCATACGTAATGTCAATACTTTAACCACAAACCATGAATGGTATAAAAATAGCACATCCACAGTCAAACATAACTCATTCGATACAATATAGAAGGTTGTATTTTATCACATTAACCTCAATCAAGAATAATGAAGGATGTTGACATAGCTGAAAATAATCATCAAAACTATTTGAGAGAAATATCCCCCTTTTCTTGAAAACATTTAAAAGTCACACTATTTGTCAAGAAGCCATTTAAAAGTATATTTTTGAATCAAAGTGTCCCATACCACTTTGAAACTTTTTAAAAGGATTTTTAATTTCTAAACTTTAATGTCCATATAAATAAATCCTTAAAACCATTTTTAAAACATAGACATTAATGAGAAAGATTTAGATGAATAAGTCTTTAAAACATTTAAAAATAGTATTTTGGTTAGAGATTCTAACCAAAAGAGACACTTGAATACAAATAATTGAGGTAATCAAAACTTTGTAATATAATGAGAATAAAGGGATTCATGATATACTATGTCAAAGTACATTATATACACCAAATAAAAGTGATTTGGTGTATATCAACAAAGAAGTCTCAATGGAATGTAAATTGAGATGAAATCTCTCATAAAGGCCGTATCCTTAGGTTAAGGATAAATCAACGACATAATTATGTGTGACAAATATAAATACACTTAATATTATTGGATATTTAGTGTAAAAAAATCAAAGGATATTCACACATATTCTTGTAAAAACAACACCAATGAATTGGATGTTTAACTCAACAAATGGTGAATGAGTTAAAATTACTCTTATCAAATTCATATCAATGACTTGAGAATTATAAATGGAGTTATTATGTGTATCAAAAGTATATCCATAGAAAGGGGAGTGGAAATTATGACATAATCAAATGAATAGTGATTCCACACATAATCTTGGAGTAATATAATCAATGAAATATGCGTAAAGCCAAATGAGTGGAAATTGAAATTTCAAAATTCCCTTATCGATTAGGTAACATAAGAAACATGAACCCATGAAAGAAGCATCATACAATGATGATGTAAATACCCATAAATTAAAGTATATTACACAATGAATACAATCATGGGCAGTACACATACACCATATGCAATAATTAAGTGGTGAATAATGGAAATCTCACGAAATTAAAAGTGAGATAAGAAACCCCTTACTTTGTAATTTTTCCATGGTCGAAGGTAGGTTAAACTCCTGTATACTGGTTAAATAATTGTTATTGAACTATAAAAGAATCATTTACTTTAATATGATATCATATATGATCTTTTAACATTGATTTGTTAATAATATCTTAGAATTATCGTCATTTTGGGTGTTAACGGGTTCATTTTACTTTATATTCTTTGTTATGTGAGACATATTCGTTATTAATGGGATGTATATTATTCATATCCAGAATGATATCAAGTCCTTAGATACTATTTTTAAATAATCAAATTATAATTATACTTGAATGGATATGATGGAGAATGAATCTCATCGCGTTCGTGGAGAGGGTAGTCCGTATGTACGCACGAGCGACAATATCATTATTTTGATATTAAAATAATAAATAATTTGATGGTATATTTTATACAGAATCATTATCATGTTATATTTATTATTTACATGAGTTACACATCATTATTATACCCATCCAAATAATAATATATTGAATAACAATTTCACCACGACGTGGAGACGGTAAGCCGTACGTACACACGTGTGGTGACATGTTATTCAAAGGGTGGATAGAATACTGAATATGGTGGTACCATAATTATAATAACATCACAGAATATATATGATACTGGAGTTATTATTTTATAATGGTAATAACAAAGAAAGAAGAAGTGGAAGAAGAAAGGAACTTGGAAAAGGGTGGTGAAAACATTACCTCTTCTTCGGGTTCTTCCTTTTGATTTGATCAAAAGGGCTCCTTAGGATGGATTTATGATAAAACTAAGGCCTATAGGTTGTAGTTAGGGAAGTTGGGAGAGTATTTGGGCAGGGGTTTTCCGAACCAAAAGGCTTTGAAGGTGTGAAGAAATGAGAAGGAGGAGTGCCCTTTTATAAGAGGGGTGAGGGGAAACTTTGGAAAAGCTAGAAATATTAATTTATAATAAATTAATTTTCGGTTTCTAATGGCTAAAAAGTTGATTTTTCAAAGGTTAAAGTGGGGATAGGTCGAAAACCATTCATAAAATAGAATTTAGACAGGTTTGGGTCACTATATTAACCTTATCTTTTAGTTTTAACTCTTAGTTAATTAGTTTGACATTTACCATGCCACTTTGTATTTTTATATTATAAAGTTAATAAACTTACTATATACATCCAAGAGACCCCCCAAGTGGTCCATTAATGATATAAATATAATTATATAAGTCTCTTGGCCGAACCTTAGATTTTTAGGAATTTAATGTCAATTAATCATATAATACTTGTTTTAAAAACTCTTTTATGTCAATTTTGACACTATTCAATAGTTGATTTTTTTGAAACACATAACAGAATGATTACTTCGAAAAAATTTAATTAAATCAATCCTAATATGTCATATTAACCTATAAAATTAGTTTAATTCAATAAAAGTCTCAAATTATATTTATTTGGGTATTTATAATATCAATTATTCTAATTTTTCACTATTATGGTAATTACTGCATCACCATTGTGTCATAAATAAATTAAATTATGTAATCTCTAAAAATTATAAATAAAATATCCTTATGTAGGAAATCGTTTTATATTTATAATGAATATTTATAGTCGAAACTACAACATATATAACCCTATGTGAAAATTGTTTTTCTAAAAGATATATACTTGTGTCATTTTTGTATTCATTTTCACTTAATTAAAATAAAGTGTCCATATCACCTACAAGTGGCTCCATGGGGTCCCCAAATCGACCCAAAGATGACTATGGTCGAACATGTATCAACCAATAAGTCTAGGACACGTTTTAGGGTAATTTAGTATTATTATAATATTATTGTTTTAACCTTTATTTACCGGATTTACCCTTAACCATGGTAAATAAAATATTTACCGCAGTAATTATTCAAAATGTCTAAAAATAAAAGTTACCTATTTACACAATTTTAACATCCTGATTCAAAATATGGAATCCATTTTTCCAAATTCAAAACACAGAAGTCGCAGAAATTAATTTAAAATTAATTCCCGTTGTTAAAACAAAAAGCGTGTTTTTAAGAGATAATAACTATCAAAAGATTGACACTTGTTTATGTCTGGTTTAAATGTAAAATTATGTTCAATGACCCAAATTGTATTACATGGTAAAAATATATTCTAAGTATACTTTAAAACCACTCAAATTCATAATTTATCACTATTAATTATTTTTATTAAAAAAGTTGTTTTTAATTAAAATTTAGTAATTTTCACTATTCATCAAAATATGAAATTTATCCGAAAAGTACCAAAATTTCACCCTAGGCTAATTTCAATATTCCGAATCCAAAAATGAATTCCATTTTGAGAGATAGAATTTATAAAATTTCAAAAAGTAGTTATTACTATTCATAATGACTAGTTTGATTGGTTGTGGTGTGTTAAAATCTCGAAGTTGCGTACAATGCACGCTATTGCATTATTCGAAGGGAAACGTACCATGGAAGCATGGGGTGTTACATTCTACCCTCCTTCAATAAATTGGGTCCTCGCAATTTTTAAAATTGTGCTTGGGAATATAAGGGAAAGTCCCAAATCGGAAAAAGTGTCAATAAAACTATCACTTTAAAAGAAAGAAAGAGAGGTATAAAGGTCATCCAAGATAACCCATACTCGGATTCCATGTAGGAAAACATGGATATGGATGATAAACTAAGTGTCAAGTTCTGATGGAGAGGGATAGAAATAATGATCAGGAGAAAGTTAACAATAAGAAAACCACAAACTTGTGTTGGGACAAACGACCATTAGTCTCCTAGTAGGAAAGTAAACGGACAACATTTTTTTTGTTTTAAGTTATATTACATAAGGACGAGGAATTCATTTATGATATTGACTAAGAACATAAAGATATATACTTACTTTTTAAGTAGAGTTTCATTATTTAATAACTTTTTACCACTAACTTATTTTTTTGAACAATGAGTATTCAAGAAGACTTGATCACAATAAAAGAGCTAGAATAAACTTCTATAGAAATACATGATCCATGTAGGATAAACTATATATTTAACTTGTCTTTAGAGATTAATCAAAACCAAAATGGTTAGTATAAGAACTGATGATCCCCCAAATGTATATTCCATTAGAGAAAAAAAATACTAATCTTAATTTCTAAAATTAAACCAAAAATACCCCAAAGTTAAATAAATACCATTCAATAATAAAATTTCCTTAAAATCCTTCAATATAATCCAAACTAAAATTGAAATCCAAAACTTATAAGAATGTAGTCTTCCACGTTAAATTGTATCTCCAAATGACATCATCTACTCTTAAAGTCACATACTTAAAAGTAATTAACCTAATCACATATTCTTTATTATAGGTTAATCATTTCCATAAATAACCCAAATCACTATAGATCCACAATAAAAACATAGATAAAAATCCACCATTACTCCTCTAATGACATACCATAGTATTCTATTTTCCTTGGACATATAGTGTTCCCAACAAAGTGAACATCTTCCAAAATAACATTTATCACTTAATCACCAAATCATTTTCCTATACTAAGGATATTCATTTGATAAGACATAAGAACCCAAATCAACATATTATTGATCAATAAAATCATTTAACTAAAAAAATAGTCACACTAACCAGGGACTTCACGTAGTCCAGTTGTAGGCGATAAATCCCAATCGCACTTTGGTTGTGGGTTCGATTCCCACAGCTTTATCCGATGCAACGGGTTGTCACACAGTCTACCTGTTGTCCTTTTTCAAAAACTATATTTTATAATATTACCAAAATGAGATAAATTCCTCAAAATAACATAATTTAACCACAAATGTTATATCATACCTTGCATTTTCATCCCAAATTATGATAACTTATAATTATCTCAAACCCCAATGATCATATAAAACCAAATGGTTATTTATACCAATATCCACAAGAGAAGAGACAATTCTTCCTCAAGTATCATTCTCACATGGAAAACTGCAGGGTTACAAATACAAGAGAAAATTATTCCAAAGTAAACCCATCAACAAGGAGCGCTAATACTTTTTAAACATTTCTCCAACCATTTATTTCCACATAGCTTCTTCATTGACTAAGAGAATATCCTATAGAATAGGACATTCACTCGGGTAATGACCAGGTCCCCTATATTTACGGCAAATGACTGTAAATGGACTCTTGGGACCATTTTTATATTCTTCCATAGTACTCTTCATTTTTCTTCAGCAATTCTTCACTTTAGGTCCTTCCTTCCCGCATATAAAGCATTTCGTTGTCCCATTGAGACACTTTCCTAGGTGTCTCCTTCCACATTTCCTAGATGATGAAAATTGAGGGTTCTTTTCTCCATGGTCTCCATTGCTGGAGCTCTTATCATTCATCACCTCTCTCTTCCTTGTTGAGTCTGGGAGTTGGTTAATATATATGTTGTTGATCATATTTTTGGAAAACTGATTTGGAATAAAGACGATATCTTTTACGCCTATCAACATTCCATTTTTTTGCTCATTTCCACCACCGTTCCCACCTCGTACAACATTCTCAAAGTCACTATGACTTCCTTGGAATCCAGTCATTGACTAAAACGAGAAATCATTGTGTGAGTAACAGTAGTCGTAAAATAATTTAGAGATTAACATGTCACCATATTATCAATTTGAAACATATTAGGATTAACCAAGGTCATTTACTCTCATCTTATATATATATTACTTTAAATCGGTTTGTAAAGAAATTGTAAATTATCCTAAGCATATCCCCCGGGAGTGTCGTAACCAAGAGTGCAGCAAGGCCCGTTGTTGTGCACCAGTTCCCGTTCGAGTCTAGCTCAAAGCGGTGTTTTCGGGTTTTACCCCTAGGTACATCTGTGCCAGAGCCGCCTCTACCTGCTCGTATCCAGACAGGGATGCATTTCTTGGAAAACTCACAAAATCTATACAATACCAAAATTCTAGGAAGTTATTCTATACTAATCCTCAATGTTAATCTTAAGTCTACGTGCTCTAATCAGAGTTTTTCTAAATCTAGCTTCCAAGGTTTGTACTAAACTTCCTCCGATACCAACTGTAACGCCCCGAACCTAAATACCCAGAGTCGGTGCATTATTACATAACATTGGCATGATCACAAAGGATCAAGTCTCGAAATACCTTTTAGTTTAGTAGTCTTGGAAACACTAGATATATTCATAAGTCTTACATTACATCATAAGGTAAAAAAACTACAACAACATCTTCTCTTCATATCCCCTCATACTATCCCTGCAGGTCATTCATAAATTACTTCTTCATAATCCTGGGAAAATAAAACATTGAAAGGGGTGAGCTCAGATTCTCAGTAAGGATAAAATTATAGTAGAAGCTTTCATAGATAAGCATAAACACTTAAGGCAATTTATAACTAAAACAAAAGCCTTTTAAACTTGAACTCAGCATTAAATGGAAAAGGTAAAATGGAATAATTCCATTTACTTATCACATGGATATTCTACTAGTCGAATGATCACATGCAATATCAATAACCACTTTCATAATGATGGAATGCATAATGCCAGACTATCATAACCACATAGCCAATGCCTCGTGCCAAGACTAAAAATAAGATTTTGCCAAGGCCTTGTGCCAAGACACTAGTTTGTCTCATGAGACCTACCGATGCATCAAGGAGCTATAGAGGGCTCCACCCGTCACTTATTAAGTCCAATTCATTCCTCATATGAACAGGCTTAAACACAACATAAACATTCGTACTAAAACTATCATACGAAATGTCAATACTTTAACCACAAACCATGAATGGTATAAAAATAGCACATCCACAGTCAAACATAACTCATTCGATACAATATGGAAGATTGTATTGTATCACATTAACCTCAATCAAGAATAATGAAGGATATTGACATAGCTGAAAATAATCATCAAAACTATTTGAGAGAAATATCCCCCTTTTCTTGAAAACATTTAAAAGTCACACTATTTGTCAAGAAGCCATTTAAAAGTAGATTTTTGAATCAAAGTGTCCCATACCACTTTGAAACTTTTTAAAAGGAGTTTTAATTTCTAAACTTTAATGTGCATATAAATAAATACTTAAAACCATTTTTAAAACATGGACATTAATGAGAAAGATTTAGATGAATAAGTCTTTAAAACATTTAAAAAAGGTATTTTGGTTAGAGATTAAAACCAAAAGAGACACTTGAATACAAATAATTGAGGTAATCAAAACTTTGTAATATCATGAGAATAAAGGGATTCATGATATACTATGTCAAAGTACATTATATACACCACATAAAAGTGATTTGGTGTATATCAACAAAGAAGTCTCAATGGAATGTAAATTGAGATGAAATCTCTCATAAAGGCCATATCCTTAGGTTAAGGATAAATCAATGACATAATTATGTGTGAAAAATATAAATACACTAAATATGATTGGATATTCAGTGTAAAACAATCAAAGGATATTCACACATATTCTTGTAAAAACAACAGCAACGAATTGGATGTTTAACTCAACAAATGGTGAATGAGTTAAAATCACTCTTATCAAATTCATATCAATGACTTGAGAATTATCAATGGAGTGATTATGTGTATAAAAAGTATATCCACAGGAAGGGGAGTGGAAATTATGACATAATTAAATTAATAGTGATTCCACACATAATCTTGGAGTAATATAATCAATGAAATATGCGTAAAGCCAAATGAGTGGAAATTGAAATTTCAAATTCCCTTATCGATTTGGTAACATAAGAAACATGCACCCATGAAATAAGGATCATACAATGATGATGTAAATACCCATAAATTAAAGTATATTACACAATGAATACAATCATGGGCAGTATACATACACCACATGCAATAATTAAGTGGTGAATAATGGAAATCTCACGAAATTAAAAGTGAGATAAGAAACCCCTTAATTTGTACTGTTTACTTGGTCGACGGTAGGTTAACCTCCTGTATAATGGTAAAATAATTTTTATTGAATTATACAAGAATAATTTACTTTAATATGATATCATATATGATCTTTTAACATTGATTTGTTAATAATATCTTAGAATTATCGTCATTTCGGGTGTTAACGGGTTCATTTTACTTTATATTCTTTGTTATGTGAGACATATTCGTTATTAATGGGATGTATATTATTCATATCTAGAATGATATAAATTCCTTAGATACTATTTTTAAATCATCAAATTATAATTATACTTGAATGGATATGATGGAGAATGAATCTCATCGCGTTCGTGGAGACGGTAGTCCGTACGTACGCACGAGCGACAATATCATTATTTTGATATTAAAATAATATATAATTGGATGGTATATTTTATACAGAATCATTATCATGTTATATTTATTATTTAAATGAGTTACACATCATTATTATACCCATCCAAATAATAATATATTGAATAACAATTACACCACGACGTGGAGACGGTAAGCCGTACGTACGCACGTGTGGTGACATGTTATTCAAAGGGTGGATAGAATACTGAATATGGTGGTACCATAATTATAATAACATCACAATATATATATTATACTGGAGTTATTAATTTATAATGGTAATAACAAATAAAGAATAAGTGGAAGAAGAAAGGAACTTGGAAAAGGGTGGTGAAAACATTACCTCTTCTTCAGGTTCTTCCTTTTGATTTGATCAAAAGGGCTCCTTAGGATGGCTTTCTGATCAAAATAAGGCCTATAGGTTGTATTGAGGGAAGTTGGGAGAGTATTTGGTCAGGGGTTGGCCGAACCAAAATGCTTTGAAGGTGTGAAGAAATGAGAAGGAGGAGTGCCCTTTTATAAGAGGGGTGAGGGGTACCTTTGGAAAAGCTAGAAATATTAATTTATAATAAATTCATATTCAGTTTCTAATGGCTCCAAAGTTGATTATTAAATGTATAAGGTGGGTATAGGTCTAAAAACATTCATCCAATAGAATTTATACAAGTTTGGGTCACTATATTAACCTTATCTTTTAGTTTTAACTCTTAGTTAATTAGTTTGACATTTACCATGTCACTTTGTATTTTTATATTATAAAGTTAATAAACTTACTATATACATTCAAGAGACCCCAAAGTGGTCCATTAATGATATAACTATCATGATATAAGTCTCTTGGCCGAACCTTAGATTTTTAGTAATTTAATATCAATTAATAATATAATACTTGTTTTAAAAATTCTTTTATGCCAATTTTGACACTATTCAATAGTTGATTTTTGTGAAACACATAACAGAATGATTACTTAGAAAAAAGTTAATTAAAGAAATACTAATATGTCATATTAACCTATAAAATTAGTTTAATTCAATAAAAGTCTCAAAGTCTATTTATTTGGGTATTTATAATATCAATTACTCTAATTTTTCACTATTATGGTAATTACTGCATCACCATTGTGTCATAAATAAATTAAATAATGTAATCTCTAAAAATTATAAATAAAATATCATTATGTAGGAAACCGTTTTATCTTTCTAATGAATATTTATAGTCCAACAGCCAACATATATAACCCTATGTAAAAATTTTCTTTCTAAAAGATATATGCTTGTGTCATTTTTGTATTCATTTTCACTTAATTAAAATAAAGTGTCCCTATCACCTAAAAGTGGCTCAATGGGGTCCCCAAATCGACCCAAATATGCCTATGGTCGAACATGTATCAACCAATAAGTCTAGGACACGTTTTAGGGTAATTTATTATTATTATAATATTAATTTTTTAACCTTTATTTACTGGATTTACCCTTAACCATGGTAAATAAAATATTTACCGCAGTAATTATTCAAAATGTCTAAAAATAAAAGTTACCTATTTACACAATTTGAACATCCTGATTCCAAATATGGAATCCATTTTTCCAAATTCAAAACACAGAAGTGGCAGAAATTAATTTAAAATTAATTCCCGTTGTTAAAACAAAAAGCGTGTTTTTAAGAGATAATAACTATCAAAAGATTGGCACTTGTTTATGTCTGGTTTAAATATGAAATTATGTTCAATGACCCACATTGTATTACATGGTAAAAATATATTCTAAATATACTTTAAAACTATTCAAATTAATAATTTATCACTATTAATTATTTTGATTAAAAAAGTTGTTTTTAATTAAAATTTAGTAATTTTCACTATTCATCAAAATATGAAATTTATCCAAAAAGTACCAAAATTTCTCCCTAGGCTAATTTCGATATTCCAAATCCAAAAATGAAGTCCATTTTGAGAGATAGAATTTATAAAATTTCAAAAAGTAGGTATTACTATTCATAACGGCTAGTTTGATTGGTTGTGGTGTGTTAAAATCTCAAAGTTGCGTACAATGCATGCCATTGCATTATTCGAAGGGAAACGTACCGTGGAAGCATGGGGTGTTATAGTGGAAATCATCAAGACTATAACAAGAAAATTGAAAAAAAATAATTTACTAATACTATGTTTGATGTCAGTTCATCGAATAAAGTGGTGGAATGTATATTAAATATTTAATGAAAATTTTCAAATGCATTATTATATTTTGGATATATAAATTCAGTTATTTCTAAGAGATATTCCAGGGAAATGGAAATATCTCCTCAAGGAATGGAGATATAAATTTTGGTTAAAACTCACGGTGGAGGTATTAAATCATTAAGTATTTGTATTAATATTTCTATAGTTTTATATAGAATGGTGTTTCCTATAAATATTATTGTCTTACACATAGTAAATTTTGATGTTATTTTAGGCATGTATTCTCTTTCAAGTTATCATTCTAAGATAGATTTTAGAGTTACGGAATTCATATTCAATTTTCAGAATGAGTTTCAATTTTTTTAAAATAATTAGTTCATATATATGATAATATATCAAGAAATTAAAAAAATAACTAAATATAGGGGTAAAATTTAACTTGCGCAAATCATTGAAAAAAGGGAACTATCCAGCTTAGTGATGCATCTATGGTAAATTACTAGTTAGATGTATTGCCTTATGATTATGCTAATGTAATTCCTAATTAAGATGTTGAATTATCCATTGACTTATTTCTTTATGCTAATCTAATTTCGAAACCTCCATATCAAATGGATCCAATAGAGCTATTGGAATTGAAAAATAAAATACAAAATTTTCTTGATAACAGTTTCATTCTACCTAGCACTTCACCTTGTGGTTATCCTATATTTTATATAAATAAATTTGGTTCTATGAGGCTTTGCATTGATTATAGATAACTCAATAAAATAATTATTAATAACAAGTATCCTTTGCCTCATTTTGATGACTTGTTTTATGAGATCAAGGTAGATTACTATTTTTTAACAATTGAACATAGGTCGGGATATAGCCTTCTTGTAACATCCTAGGTAAATAAAGAATATTAATTTTTCATATTTATCCATATTTGTGAATAAAATGTTAATATTAATTTAAAGGGAATGCTATACTCAATAGCGTACCCAATACACAATAATGAGTTTCTTTGAAATCTTACGTTGCACTCTAATAATAAAATAATATTACTTTAAATGGTAGGTAAAGCCTAGCCGTTGTAATGGCGGGAATGAACATAAATAACTACAAAATAATTATATATGTTTGTCAAATATTTTTACTTTTTTCCAATAAATTTTAGAGGCTTAAAATGCGAATGAATCCAATTTTAAGCATAAATCTTCTAATATTCTTTAAACAGTTGATTAACCACCTTTTGATGGCGAACCCTTTTTAAATATACTTTTGATGATTTATATGTTATATTTGACAAAATAAAATCCTTCTTTATAATCTGGACATCAAAATTTACTTTGTGTAAATTTTTGTTATTTTTCCGATAAAGATCAGTTTTAGTAAAAATGTTGTATTTTAATTCAAAACCTCTTCTTAATCTAATTTATTTGTATGATTAGATCATATATTGAATTGGTTTTAAAGTTAAATTAGAATATATTTTTACCATTTAATCCAATAGTGGTCATTGGAATTAATTTAACTTTGAAATTGGACTTAAACTAGTGTCAATATTTTAATAGATATTGTTTCTTAAAAACACGATATTTGTTTTGACAACGGGAGTTAATTTTTAAATTAATTAATGAAAATTTTATGTTTTTAATTTTTTAAAATAGACATCATTTTTGAATTCAGAATATCAAATACAGCTTAGGGTGAATTTTTGGTATTTTTCTGATAAACATCAATTTTTGATGAATAGTGAAACCACTAAGTGGTAGTTAAAAAACTGATTTTTCATTTAAGTGAAACTTTACCACTTCTGTGATTTGAATTTCAAAAATACAACATACATGGTTTCCATTAAGATGTAAAATCTGGTTCAATGGGATTAAAATAATTTTTATTGAATAATAACTTTTAAGTTTTATTAATCGCGATTAAAGGTAATTAGTGTAATTTAAGGTAAAGATAATGTTATAATAATATGAAATGACCTTGACACATGTCCTACCCTTATTGGATGAGTCATGGCCGACCAATAAAATCCATAGGTAAACTTGGGGACCCCATGGAGCCAGTTTGGTAGGAAAATGACATTAATAACATTCTATTTAATGTTAAAATAAAAATGTCACAAACATGTATTATTTTACTAAAATGATTTTTACATGGGGTTATACAAGTCATATTTTTGAAAATAAATATCCATTAGAAAGATAAAAGATTTTCAACATCATATTATTTGTTTTGTAATTTTTAGACATTAAATAAATTAATTTATTTATGACACCATGATGATGCAACGATTACCTCATTAATAAACGATTTAAATAAAATGAGAAGATAAGGTAAAATATAAGACTTACACTTGTAAAAAACCTATTGTATGGGTGGATTTCGAACCCTTATCACCTTATCCTCTAAATATATAATTTTGAGACCTTTAATATCCGAAAATCATTTTATAATAAAGTAACTTTTCAAGACATTCCAAGAGTTACCCTCCTCCCTCTTATAAAAGGCCCCCACCTCTACCCCCTTACCCACACCTCTCAAGACTTTGGCTCGACAAAAATCTGATCATTTTATCTCTCCACACCCATCTCTTCATCCTAGGAGCCTTAAATTTGGAATAAATCTCTTCAAGAACCCCTTTTGGTTCAAACCAAGAGGAGTTACCCGATTTAAAGGTAATGTCTTCACTTGTGTTCTTTTGTTTTATTTCGCTTCTCCAACCCCTAAAATCTTTTTATTCATTTATTTTGTAACAAACCCAGTATCTTCAATATACTAGGATGTTGTTATGTGAATTATTATTTCTATACTTACACACACCTCCGTCTAATAGTTAAAGAACATACTGTTTCTGTGGATGACGAATTACTGCCTCACGAAACGATGATTGTTCAATCTTCTCTTAACACCTTTCATGGTGGCCATTATGATGTAACTATATTTTATATATGATATATATGGTATTTATGTTTTCTATATGCTTATTTATTTTATATTTAAAACATACCTTTATGCTTTGCATGTGTGAAAATTCGATAATTTCATACGAGGAAGTGTGGACTACCGACCCTCAAGTGATGTGACTCATTCATGAAATACATGGAATGTATAAAGAATGAAATTATTGAACATATGTGACCTATATAACATATATATTATACTGGAATTATAATATATATATATATCTCATCTAGTTTTAATTCCATTAATTTTCCAAAGCAATGAAAGTAGCGTTCATGCGTACGTACGGCCTACCGTCTCCATGAATGGTGCATTCCACTTATTTTTATCTCCAAATATTATGGAATAAGTATAAAACGAATATATAATTGTTATATATGATATTTAAATCATTAATACTATTCTGGGTATGATGTACATACAACTACATTTACAATACTTTTCAAACAAGATCATTTTTGATTCATGTACCGAACATCGACAAAATGTATGATATGAACTCACATAATTAACTAATTATTATAACATGATAATATATGATATTAATTGAATAATAAACTTTAAATTATTCCCTTAATAAATTATAAATTGACCAATGTTTATTATTCAAGAATATAAAGAAATGAACAAGACACGTCGGACTTGAGGTAAGGGATCCTACCTCTCTCTTTCTTTTTAAGTACTCTTTTTTATGTAACTTACTTTAAGCTCCTCTTTCTTATGTTGGGGGATGTTCTTTTATATTACTATTACTGTAATTTCTATGTTCATATGATGAGAGGCCATATTTTATTTCATCAATCCATTTTTTTGGAAGGTTTAAGTGGCGCTGTTAGGCTGCCGAGTTTTCGTAAGGGATTTTTCCTCTCACTTTTATTTCCATGAGATTTATGCTACATTTGCCACTATTTATTTTGAGTGGTGTATGTACTTCCCATTATTCTATTAATTGTGTAATATAATTTCTTTTATGGGTATTTACATCAACGTTGTATGGTCATTCTTTCATGGGGTGAACGTTTTGAAAGTTACCCAAATTGGTAAGGGAACCATTCACCCTCCTCTTTTTAAAAGAATTATTTTGTTATGTATTTTAATTTAGATATTTTTATGTTTGGATATGTTATTATATATCCTTATTGATGTAAATTTTATGTCCAAGTGATGAGATACAATTTTATCTCTCATCAACTAATTTTATGAATTTTAATGTGACGCCATTAGGCTGTCGAATTTTACCAACGGAACTTCTTAACCCAATTTCGATTTCTTTGGGTTCAACATGTAGTTATTGAATATGTCATCCTTTGAATATGTGTGAATTACCTTTGATTTATTTACACTTAATATCCACTTATATTGTGTGTATTTATATTTTTCACACATAATTATGAGATTGATTTATCCTTAATTTACGGATACCTTCTTTATAAGGGATTTCATCTCATTTTAAATTTCTATTGAGACTTCATTGTTGTTATGCACCAATTCACTCTTATATGGTGTATATATTGTCCTTTGGAATATTATATCATGAATCCATTTATTCTCATGATATTATAAAGTTCTAATTAAATGTTATTCCACAATTATTTTATTCAAGTGTCTCTCATTTTGTTAAAAACCCTTTAACTAAGATTTCGTTTTAAATGTTTTAATGATTTATTCTTATAAATATTTATCATTAATATCCATGTTTTCGAAATAGTTTTAAGGATTTATTTATATGGATATTAATGGTTTAAAATGTTAAAATCTTCAAAGTGGTATGGGACACTTTGATTCAAAAATCTCTTTATTAAAATTTTTAAATGGTTTTGAAAATGGGTTTTAGAATGGATTCATTATTTCAATATCTTAAAATGTTATATTGTTATTGAAATGTGGGAATGTTATCTTTCCTTTATTCTTAAGTTATGTGCTATGATTATGTTATGTTTCTTGGGCATTGTTTATGAAGACGGGTGGTTCCGTGATAAACTAAGGGCGGGTGATCCCAATATAGCTCTCCAATTCATTGGGTAACACAAAGGGGTTAAATGCTAAGGTTTCTCCGAATAGATTTAGGGAATATACTGTGATGGGTATTCCAAACGTAACCATGAGGTTTACTCCCTACGTAAGAATGTTATGAATTCCTCAAGGTACCTTTATGTCTTATGATTTCTATGAGTTATTCATAAATCTTATGATTTCATGAGGTATGTTAACGTGCTTATGTTTTATGAGTAATGTATGATTTCATTGATTCTTATGTATACATGTATTAATGTTTCCTTTCCGTATTTTTATATCCCCTACTGAGCTTTTTATGATCATCCCATGTTTTTGAAATATCTTCCACAGGACTTAAAGATGAATAGGGTCATGGATGAGATCAAAGAAAGACATGCTATCTAAAACATGGAACTAGACAAGTTTCTTTTTAAGAGTTTTTATTTTATGGAAACTTAGTAGGAGTTTCAGCATGTTTTATTTTAAATATGTTTTCGTAGATGGGAAAAAATAAATACTATATTTTATGTAAACACTTTGTTTAAATGTGGAATGTAATGCATGATTTATGATCTAATTCTCTAATACTCTAAACCTGAAAAGATCCTCAATGTGTATTATTGAAATAACTCAAGATTAAGTAAGGGTTAAGGCCGGGTCCTTATAATTCTGAAGGTAAAAGAAGAATAAATTCCAATGATAATGTTTTAAGCTAGGTATGTCCATTATTGGTTTTTATTTATGCCTTGTGGGTTAAAAATTACACCTACTGTATTTATAGATCTAATCAATAGAGTATTCTGTGATCATTTGGATATATTTTGTGGTGGTATTAATTAATTTTATTTTGGTATGTTATAAATTTATTAGGATCATGAGAAAAATATAAGTATTATTATATATACACTTAAAGAAAATATGATTTATTGAAAATTTAGTAAATGTGATTTTCGGTTATAGTATATTTCATTCATTGGGATTAATGTAACTGAAGATGAAATAATAATTGATCCTTTTAAAACTATAGTGTTATAAGAATGAAAAATAACTACTAATGTCACTAACATATGAATTTTTCTTATATTAGTGTGTTATTACCCATTTTTTCTTCAAAAACATTTCTTGGTTATCTAACCCACTAACCAAGTTAACATGAAAGGGAGCTAGATTCATTTGAAAAAAATGGGATGACTATTTCCAAGAATTTAGAATGAGGTTGGTTAATGATCTAATATTTAGCTTTACATCAATAAATGAGGAATTTTATATTTAAAATTATGCTTTATTTTTATTGATTGTTTTTGGATGAAACATGATTGATTAATATCACAGACATCATGATTATTGAAACCCCATGAGAAAAATTATCCAATGCATGATCTTGAACTTGTGAAAGCAGTTGTTTATTTAAAAATTTGTAGGAATAATTTATATGGGGAGAAATTTGATATATATATATATTTATATGAATCATAAAAATTTAAAGTATATATTAACTCAAAAGAGTTGAACTTGAGGCATAGAAGTTGATTGGAACTGATAACGAATTATGATAATATGATTCACTATCATCCTAGTTAAACAAAAAAAGTTAGCAGATGGATTTGGTTCAAAATGATAATACATCACTATCCATGCGATGTTTGGAACATGATCTAATATTTAATGATTAAATGAAAGTTGATCTAGAGGTTTTTTTATCTAAAAACCACTTCTCTTTTGTCTCAAGTATCAGTAATCATTCTTATTGTAAAGAATTAAATATATTTCTTTATGAGATCATTATTTAAAAATAAAGATAGAACTATTTAAGGAAGGAAATTTTCCTAGGTTTAATATTGAAAAATAAGGTGTTATTATATTTGGAAAGTGGTTATGTGTATCAGGTGACTCTCAATTGAAAATGAAATTACTAATAAAGGCTCACAGTTGTAAATATACTATTCATCATGGTATAAGTAATATGTATATAGATCATTGGAAATACTATTTATGGGATGGAAGAAAGGATTATAATTATAATTACACCTTGAAATGTTTGATATGTTAAAAAGTTAAAGATGAATGAAAACAATTAAGGGGAATAATTCAACCATTATTAATTATAGAATGGATATGGGAGAATATATCCATGGATTTAATGATGGTATTACCAAAATCATCTTGAGGTAATAATTAAATATGGATTATTGTTTACCATTCCATTAAATCTACTCATTTTCTTCCTATTTGAGATGATATGTAGTTGGATCAAATTTTTAACTTTATATTAAAGATATTATTGTGTTTCTATCTCTATTGTATTTGATCATAACCTAATATTTACATCTAATTAATAGAATAGGCTTCATAATTCATTTGGGTTTCAGTTAGGTTTGAGTATAACCTTTCATCCTCAATTTTATGTAAAATCTAATTAGAAAATTATAAATTTGTAAGATATTATTCAGGATTCATTGTTGTATTATCATGTAGGTTGGTATCAACACATTTTTTTAGTGAAATTTTCTTATAATAGTAGTTTTCATTCATGTATTTAGATAGAACCATTTGAGTCAATATATGGAAAGTGATGTTAAATGCCATAAATTTGGGTTGGAGTTAAGGAGAGAAAGTTTTTAGGACCTAAATCAGTATATGTGATGATTGAAAAGGTAAAGATGATTCAACACCATAAAAGGGTATATTTGAGTAGTAAGAATAGTTATGTAGATAATTCGAGGAAAGATATTCTGTTTGAGGTATGGGACCATGTTTTTCATAAATTATATCCTCAGAAAGGTGTGATAGATTGCGATAAGAGGGGTGAATTAAGCCTATAGTTTATTGGTACATATGAAATTTTAGAGAAAGTAGGATCAGTTTCATACTGAGTAGCCTTACCATTGAGCTTATCCTAGGTACATGACATGTTTCATTATTAGGGAAGTACATACCTGATATATCTCATGTATTGGGCCTAGATGTGGTACAGTTAAAGGAGAATCCTTTTTATGATGAAAAACTAGTTAAAATTATTGGTGATAGAGAAAAGGTGTTTTAAAATAATGTGAGTCACTTGGTTAATGTTTTCATATGATAGAAGAAGTAATATGAGATCTTCAAAGTTCTATGAAAAAAATATCCCCACCTGTTTATCAATGAATAATATCCCGAGGACTTAATTTCAATAAGGGGGGAGAATATGAATACCAAGTATTTTTATAATTAATCAATTTAATATTTTATTCATATTAATTATATAGATTTAAATTAATATTTATTATTATAACCTTATAAATAATTTTATGTTACAGAACATGAATATGATTTTTCATTTGGAAAATGTTTCATTTTTTAATTCTAACTAAATTGTTATTCATGTGCTATATGGTTTTATTTAAAAATTAAATTTCTTAAATTCAAAATTTCAATTTGATAAAATGAAATTCATTTTTGGATGCAAAATATCAAAATTATCTTATGGATATTTTTTTACGTTTTTTCAAAAAAATATTTTAAGTGAATAATAGAAATTAATGTTGTTACACAAAGATGTAACATTTATAACAATATTATAATATAATAATAGATCAAAAATTTAGGAAACCTTTTCCTCAACCAAAAAAATTATTTATGGATTAAAATAATTTATTTTAAAATAGAATTTTTAATTTATAAACCTATGTTTAATGTTTTGGAGCTTAAGTTAAATTTTATTTTAATAAAAATAATTATTTTTTCTTTTCACATTTAATTAAATATTGTGAAGGTTACATATAGTATTGGATTTATTTAAAAGTCATATTAATCCTATTTTTTAACTATAAATAAATAAATTTTATGAGATTAAATATTATACATTATTTTCATGTTGATTTATTTTTATTCTTAAAAAATTATTTTTTCTAAAAATATTTTTATTGCATTAGGCGTAATTTAAATTAATTTAATTTTTATATTCTCTTGAAATTGAATCTAGTAAAATTATTTTCAATTTTTAATCAAATTGATCAAATTAGGTAATATGGTTCATTTTCTTTTTAGGCATTAAAAAGTTACCATGGTAAAAAAATGAGTTACCCCAATAAAAGTAAATTATGGTAAAAAAGTTAAATTTAGGGGAAAAGGCATAAAATATCTGAAACCTCATCCCTTAATTTTTTGGATAATTGTTATATCAACCAACAATAATCCTATATATACTAATTTTCACTGTTTTATCGAGTTTACTTTGAATGTGACATTCCTTTAATATAAAGTAATGATTATTTACAAAAAATGTCACCACATGTACTTATTATTTTATTAAGTTATTTACTTAATTTATTTTAATATTATTATTGATGTTTATTAGTTAATTTACAAAGTTTATAATTTATTAAATTATTAAAATTAAAATTTAATATTTATTTATTTGATTATTAGACTAATATTATTATATATTTTTAAATTATATTATTATTAATTTAATTATTTTGATTAATTAATTTTATTATTATAATTATGATTATTTTATTTAGAAGATTTAAATTATAATTTACTATATTTATTAAAGTATTTAATTAATTTTATTTATTTTAATTTTATTATTGATATTTTAGTTTAATTTGTTTTATTTAATATAATAGTTATATAGTTTATTTTATTGTTATTATTTCTTTCATTTAATTTACATATTTATTATTTTATTTATTTATTTAGTTTTTAGTTTTTTAGTTTTTTATTATCTTCTTCCTCCCCATCTCCACGCACTGCCTTTGGGGGGGGGGGTCTGTTTCAACGCTGTTCATAGTGGGTGCAACGGTGACTTGCGTGAGATCGATGCATGGCTCGATGGTGGAAACATGGTTGTCGGGTGCTGACAACACTTCAGGAGAAGAGGAGGCATGCAGAGGAGGTCGGTTAATAGGGGAAAGAAGGGGTGTAGCTTGCAGATGGTGGTTCAATCCAGTTCGCGGTGACTCATTGTTCTTCTCCAGGTCAGAAACAACGATGGAATGAGCTGGTGGCGGTTTCAGTGGCTTCAACACGATGATGACACCCTCCATGGTGATGATTCTCCACCCTTGTTATTTTACCCGACTCCAGCAATGGCACGGCTTCCCGACAACCACCGAAGTATCAGATCTACAACAAATTTCTTACCTGATGAATTTGATTTATTGTATATTGTTTGAATTTGGTTTATGAATCTGTATCCATAGCTACGTGGAAGTATCGATGAGCTGAGGTTGTCAGTAGAATGTAGGTCATCGGTGTCGGTGACACCATGAAGAGAAACTATTAGTGTGAGTATATGAGCGTTGATTGTAGGACAAGAGACCAACTCATTGTCAGTGACTCTATGAGAGAGTGTATCGATAGGTGATGAACATGATGGAACTGAGAATGCATCGGTGAGAGGTGGGAAATAGAACTGCCAGTCTCACCAATAGAGGTGGGAGTGCATCGGTAAATGAGTGTTTCACATCGGTGAGACATTTGAGGAGGGTTGCATTAGTGAGACTGAAAGAAGGAAAGGGGCATCGGTAGGAGCTAAACTACTTACTGTCGGTGAGACCAACAAAGAGGAGGGAAGAGTCGGTGTCACTGACTCATAAGTTTATCTGCAAACATGACTTAAGTAAATTTATTAAAATAAACTAAAACTACCATTTAGATTAATTAAAATAATTATTTGATTAACTAAATTATAAACATGAAACTAAAATAAAAAATAAAAAAATAAAAAAAAACTTAACTAAAATAAAAGGCTAAAAAGAGTGAAATAAATAAAGTGTAACTGGATTATAAACTAAATTGTAATTAAACAATCACATTACAAAATTAATTTAATATTAAACACTTGAATTAATAACTTAGATTAATGTTAAAATAAATTTAAAAGATTAAAAAAAAGATTAAAGTTAAGATTAAAGATTCAAATTATTAAATATTAAAGGATAAGGAAATAGTAAGTGAAAGTGAACACCATCGGTGACTCAATGAGTTATCGACAACGGTAAAAGGTAGTGTCAGTGAGATCGATAGACAACTGTTAGTGAGTAAAAAAACTAAAGAAAATGGAAAAGTAAAAATGAGTCACTTCCACCCATTAGTGACTGAAAATATTTAACACATACATAAAATTAAAAAATTAAGAAATTTAAATATTTAATAATCTAAATTAATTAATTAATTAAATCTATGAAGAATAAAAACTATAAAACATTATTTTACCAAGTTAAAACTTAAATTATTAACTTATATTAAAACTAATAGAATAATTAATAAAGATAATTTATTTAAATTGATTAAAAGATACATTGTTAAATTAAAAACTTAGTTAATTAAATGCAAATAAAATGATTATATAATTATTTAATATAAATGTCAAATTAGTAAAAAGTTAATTAGATTAGAACCATAAAACTATTTGATGAATTATTAAACTTAAATATTATTATGAATAAATTAATTATTTCAATGGCTAAAAAAACCAAATTTGTTTTGAAAATTGATCAATTAATTAATTTAATTATAAAATTAAAAAGTGTGACTATTTAGAAAAAAGTGAAAAAATAATATAATAAATTATTAAAAAACTAATAAAAAGATTTGGGAAACTATATCAAATTAGAGCCACATCAAATTCCCCCACACTTAAACATTGTTTTTCCTCAAACAATCCCATGTTTTATTAACTATGAAAAATAGATGTGTGTTATTAATCAACTCAAAATGTAACATGTTCAAGACATTAAAAACAAAGGATTGAAAAACTTTCAATAGAATTTTGACAAAAAAATAAAATGATTCTTTCCAAATAAAAGATACTCATTGGGTCATTAAAAGCAGTGAATCATCTATCAATGAAGGTGTCCTCCCTCATATGTTAAATCACTTAATGAATTACTTATCAATTTCAAGTTCTA
This sequence comes from Viscum album, assembly GCA_963277665.1. Lineage (NCBI taxonomy): Eukaryota > Viridiplantae > Streptophyta > Magnoliopsida > Santalales > Viscaceae > Viscum > Viscum album. The sequence continues at coordinate 75,630,404 of OY728140.1, forward strand.
AGTTCAAGAGTGATAACAGGTTAAAAAAATTAGTGGAATTAAAAACTTAACAAAAGGATCTTTATACTTTGACTTTCATCTAGTTTTCAAAAACATTTTTTTGAATCACCATATTGATACAACCTAAATGATTCCCATATTAACCAATTGTCTTTTTCTCCATTTGGAATTCATCATTCACATCACCTTAATGAACTCATTTTTGACCCTATAAACTTTATTATAATTTTTCTCATGCCATGTAACATGTCTTGAGCACTGTGCATATGAACTTATTTAAAGTGTACAAAGGGATTTTATTTAACAAAAAACGCACTCAGTCCCTAGGGTCTCAGAGATTCACTGTGGGAACCCAAATGCCTATTTTACTCCAGCTTCAAAAGATTTATATAAAAACCATTTACATTGGCTCACTAAGATGATTAATTTAATAAATAAAAAAAAGTGAGTTCCCTAGGATCAAATTAAAACTTCCTATTCCTAAGGTTATGATCTCAACTCCACTAACATGTATCCAATATCACTCTAAAAAATAAGTCATAAATTGAACATTCATAAATTTTCTAAATATAATTACTCAGCAATTATTCACCCTCATAAATTTTAGACTTAAAACAACTGTCAACTACCATCGAATAAATTATTCTTAGGCAAGACCCATTTGAGAAAAGTGTGAAGCATAAAGAACTAAAATTCTGAAATAATTTTGAAATTTTTTTACCAATTTTTTTCAAAAAGTATGAAAAGTTTTGGGATTTGATGGGATATCATTAAAATAACAGTTTTTCTCAGATTGGGTTGACACCCTCCCCCACATTAAAACCCAACTTTGTCCCCATAGTTGAATTCCAAAGTAGATAAGACAATAATTAGATAGTGAATTCTCAAAATATATTTGCATTAGAGTAGATTATTGACATGTTTAAAGGTCTTAGTGAAACTCAAAAGTGTGATTTCCACAATAATTACTTTACAATAGGATTATATGCATTATTAATTAAGGCAATGACAACGATATTCAAAATAGTTCAAAAAGTCACATGTGTACTATAAAAGTACATAGTGAATTGGGTGTAATCAGGTTGAGAAATTTCTTCAAAAATATTTTCAATAAATCAGATATATTCACGCTAAACACAATAAAAAGACACAATAATATAGGGGTAAAATCCCCCCCACACTGAATCTCACACAGTGAATATTTTTAAAAAATGAACTTTATGTTTTACAGTAAGAAAGAACATGAAAATTTTTATTTTAAAGAACAACAACTCAAGAAGTAATAACATTTTAGTAAGCCATACATGCAGCAAATATATTTCCAGAAATATGAAAAAACTTGCAGTGGAATTTTCTTTAACAAAGATATATATATATATATATATATACCAGAATTTTCCAACAAACCAACAATAAAATAGACATATTTCTCAGAAGCAGCAAATGTAGCAGATTTTTCAAGCACCACTCACTAACTCACCAAAACTACCACCAGTGAGTCACTGAGAACATTGTATTGGTTGCTCAGGTGCATCGGTGAGTCAATGAATCACTAACAATAGTGAAATATGACTTAGGAGTGATTTAAAAAAAAGGAGTAGAAAAATTAATGTCGCAATTAGAAGAAGGAACTTTACTGAAGAAGTTTGTCAAGATATGCTTCAAGATGGGAATTCCACTTCTTAATGACACTATCAACATTATTCTGACTCAAAATAAAACATAAAAAGCAAGAAACACTTTATTCTAAATAAAAATAAGGAAAGAAGTGAAGAAAAAGAATGAACCATGGGTTGACTCCCATGAAGCATTGAATTTAAAGTCTTCAGTTGGACTATATCAAGGATCAATTCTCAATCACAATAAGGGAAACCAATCCCTTTGGATATCCTTCAAAATACAGTTTGACTCTCTACCCATTAACTAACATAGGTTTGTTCTCCTCACCAAGTATCTCTACATCTACATTCATCAGAAATCTTACAACTGTAAATGGTCCAAACAACTTGAATTTTAACTTTCCAGGAAAGATTTTGAGTCTTGAATTAGAGAGTAGGACTTTCTGTCTAGGTTTGAACTCTATGTTTTGAATGACAACATCATGAAAGATTTTATTCATCTCTTTTTAAATTCTAGAATCATCATATGACTCTCTCCTTATTCCATCTAACTCACTCAGACAAACAAATATCCTTTGATTTAAAATTATTATTTTTTATTAGAATATACCCTCTTTTTAGGGTGAGGGGGAACCCAAAATGACTTCAATGACTTAAAACATTAAAATAAGCCCCTAAAATCCAAGATCCCGAAGAAAAAACAACTAAATTAAATATAGTGACAACTACTCCCTAGCATCAAACACAATAATATCAATTTTCACCATCACATCGCTGCTCAACTAGATGTCCCGTGAAGGGTTTCACGGGCCTGGTATCGATGGAAAATCCCATACCCTCTTGAAATTCCAAATCCAAACAGAAATGGACCGCAAAAGGTCTCTGCTTTGAACCTCTTCTGAAGCAGTCATGTAGGTTAACTGGTTGTATTACCACAATGACCATAGAAAGTAGTACCGGTACCAAAATAGTGTCTAAGCCAGATCTCTCACTCGAGCCCTCCTTAACAAGATTCCACTCATATCAACCAACAAAATTCACAAAAAACAGAAGCAATGATAGTGGTTGGCATAATCATCATTCATCCTCTTTAACATCAATTCTTCCATTATAGATTCCAGTTCATTAGAGACACCTTCACCTTCCCCTAGAGAATCATCACCTTAAGGATCATTCTCATCAACTAGCCTAAGAAGACCAGATGACTTGTTGAAAAAAGAAATCAACCATCATCACCGCATCGAACAATGAAACCACCACATCATTAGAGAAAGCCATCCCAAATCAAACGAATTCCAAATAAGTTCACACAGCATCATCATGATCACATCCAATCATGAAAACAATAGATCCAAAAAACAAAATCCTTTCTACCGCAAACCAAAACACAGATTCATACCTCTTGAAAACTATATCTAAACATTTCATAACCTCTGACACCTATCACATCCAACTGCAAAGTTCTTGGAATCTTTGAATATGGTGGACCAATAAAAACTAGATTGGAGAACCTTTTGATTTTTCCTTTCCCCACCATGGTGACCTCTACAAGGTGAGGAGTGACAACTCTCTCGAATAGGAAGTATATCTTCCTCATGCATACACATTCTAAGAATACCATCATCAAACCTCTTAGAAAGAAAGGGGACATCCCAAAGTAAATACTTTAGTTCAAAGATGAAGTATTTCCATTGATTATTAGAATGATTTTTGGGAAATACTCATGCTTCTAGGAAATTAACAAAGTAAAAAAACCATGCATATTTCATAATGGAGATAGTAAGTAACTTATCATCAGGAAAGGAAGAGTTGATGTCTCTTGGATCTTCAAAATAAGTGTGTGGAATATTAGAAAGATGGTCAACAACTAAGTTTTTAGCTCCCTACTTATCCCTTGTTTCAAGTCAAATTATTGTAGAAAAAAATCCACCTAATAAAACTAGGTTATGTTTCTTTCTTATAAAGTAAGTACTTCAAGGCAGAATGGTCAGTGAAAATGACGACTTTAGAACCTAATAGATACTACCTAAACATTTGAATATCAAACACAACAGGTAAAAATTCCTTTTCAGTAGTGGTATAATTTCTTTATGCCTAATATATCATTCAACTATCATAGTATACCCCATGCAACTTATTATCTCTCCTCTATCCCAAGATAGCTCCAAGAGCAGTATCACTAGCATCACACATTAGTTTAAAAAGGAGTTTCCAATCATGTGTAGTGATGATAGGTGATGTAGTGAGTTTTTTCTTAATCATATTGAATGATTTTAAACAATTTAATCAAAAATGGAAGGGTACATCCTTGACTAGTAAAGAACACAAAAGATTAATGATTTTTGAGAAGTCTTTGATAAATATTCAATAGAAACTGGCATGACCTAAGAAACCTCTAACACCTTTTACATTTTCAAGAGGTGGTAATTTTTGAATGACTTCAATTTTATCAGTGTTTACCACCAAACCTTTCTTGGAAACTTTATGTCCCAACACATTACCTTAAGTGACCATAAATTGACTTTTTCCCTAGTTAATAACTAGGTTAGTCTCAATACATCTCTCTAAAACTGACTCTAGATTTCCTAAACATGTTTCAAAAGGACGACCCACAATGGAGAAGTCATCCACGAAAATCTCAATAATTTTCTCAATCATATCAGAAAAAATAGCCATAATGAACCTTTGAAAGGTAGTGTGGGCTCCACACATCCCAAAAGGCATCAACCGGTAGATAAATTTCCCAAAGGGGCATGTAAAGTAGTCTTTTATTGATCCTATGGAGCTACAAGAATTTGGTTGTAACCAAAATACCCATCCAAGAAATAGAAAAATCCCTTCCCATAAAGCCTCTTGAGTATTTGATCAAGGAAGGGAATTGGAAAATGGCCCTTCTTGGTGGCTGCATTAAGCTTCCAATAATTTATATAGACTCTCCATTTGGTGGATTTTGTAACTTGAATTTATTCATTCTTTTCATTGGTTACAACTATGAAACCTTCTTTCTTAGGGGCTAATTGGACCGGACTGACCCAAGTGCTATCAGGAATAGGGTAAATTATACCAGTGGATAGCAGTTTAATTACTTATTCTCTCACAACTTATTTCATGTTAGTATTCAATCTTCTTTGACACTCTACTCTATGATTATGGTCTGGTTCCATAGGAATCTTATGCGTGCAGAATGAAGGAATAATTCCTTTAATATCAATTATGATCCAGTATATGGTAGATTTTAGCTTTTTAAGAACATTTAACAATATTTATTATTGATTATCTTTTGAATCAGTAGAAATTATAAAAGGAAGTATGGAATTTTCACCCAAGAATGAATATTTAATATGTGTAGGAAGTGATTTCAGTTCAAGAATTAGTATTTTTCACTTGATGGAAGACTCTTGGGAGTATGAGGACCAAGATATTCAACATATTTCTTAATGTGAGTTTAAAAAGATGATATGTTTTCAATTTTCAAACTTTTTTTATAATTTCTAGTGCTTTTGTCCAAAGTGGAAAACTCACAATCCAGATTTTCTAGAGTTAAGTTTAACAAATTTATCAAAGAAAATCATCATGTTGTCTTAACATATCTATTTATATTTCATAAAAGTTTTCATAAGTTTTGGTGACAATAGATTCACTCTCAAGTTCACTTAGAAAGTTCCCAAGTTTTGAAACACATGACACATCTTCAGTAGAAGTAGAACCTGGACAGTTGTCCAGTTCTGGAAAATTTTCCAGATTGTGAGTTTGAGCATAATTTTCAATTTGTGAAATAGAAAAAACATTATTTTTATCTTCCAAATTAATTTCTTCAACAGATAATTGTTTTTTAGACTCTTTATTATTTATAAGTTTATTTTCAGCTTCTAAGGATTCTATCTTTGATCAATTTTCAGGGAATGCTGGTCCTTTCACATTTTGAAAACTTTAAACTCTTCTTATTGTTCTCCAGTTTTAAAAATATTGAACCTTAGATACACAAATAACAGAACCACCATTGGATAAGAAGGGCCTACCTAGAATGATGGGTACATCTTGGTCACACTCTATATCCATGACTAAGAAGTCAGTAGGTAAAAATAGCTTTCCAACTCCAACTATCAGATCATCCACCCTTCCCACTAGATGATTGAAAGAATGGTCAGCTAAGTGTAATATGACTATGGTGGGTTCAAGATCACCCAATCTCAATTGTTGAAATAGTGAGTAATGGATCAGATTAATACTATCACCTAAGTCACATAGAAATTTTAGTTGACTCAAATTTCCTAAGGTGCAGGGTATAAAAAATCTACCTGGGTCTTTTAGTTTGTATGTGATTATATTTTGGAGAACAACACTTCACTCTTCAGTGAGGATATAGGTAGAAAATTATTCATGTTTTTTTTTGTTTTGAAACAAATTTTTAATTGATTTCAATGAAATATGGGATTTGAATTAAGGCTTTAATATAAGTAATGTTAACTTGAATCTTGGTAAGAATTCTAAGGAACTGAAGGAATTTATCCTTGACATTTATTTGGGGTTTCTGTTTTTCAGAGAAAGGGATGGGTGGGGAAAATTTTCTAAGAATAGTAGGCATATCCCTCATTTCGTCATTAGTTTTATCCTTTACTTTATTCTTTTTATTTTTAGAATAATTTTCAACTTGTATTCCAGGTGAAAAAATTAAAATTTGACCATTTTCAAGACGTTTTTGTTGATTTCTAGATTCTAAACAAAGCAAAATTTTGTTTCGAGATTCACATAGTTTTTTATTTTGGGAAATTTCAAAGTCTTTTTTGCTATAATTTGAGTATTTATTCCACTTCTAGTAACAAAAACCATGTCTTTCTCTCTAGAATTAAATTCAATTATGCTAGGCAATCTTTCTTTATACCTACATGTAAAGCCTCTAGGTATTTGGCCCAATTGAGCTTCCATTTTCTGCATTATAACATTATTTTGAATTTTATCATAATCATATTGGGATTGATGGTTATTTAGTTCAGTTTTAAATCTTTCTTCTTGTGAACCATTCTATTTAAAATTAAATCTTTTTTTGATGACACTTGACCATCATAGTTTCCTTGAGCATTTGAAGATTCACCCCCTTTGTTGGTTTTGAAAATTTTGTCTAGGTTGATTTTGATACTTAGTTGTAGTGGTTTTCTTAATTCGGCCTTTTTATTTCCAGAATAGATTGGGATGGTTCCTATATCATTTGTTATAATTTTTATAAAATGGGTCTTCATTTGTAGGAAACCGAGGACCATAGTTAACAAAATTTTAGTTTTCTTGTTGTTGGGATGGATGTCAAATTTGGGACAGAAGCTTTCAGCATGATCGAACATCCCATATTGAGAACATTGTTCTCTAAGATATTGATTAGTGTTCTGAAAACAAACATGATTAAAAAAATTTCTAGAATTTTGGTTTATTAAAGATTGAATTGGATTGGTGATTTCGGAAAATTGAGTTTGAGTATCATTTCCTCAATGAGGGTTAGGATTTATATTCACTCTTTTTCTTCTTTATTTTTTGTTGAGAGTTTAAAGAAATATTATTGAATTTTTTTCTCAATTATTAATCATTTTTATCATTATAGTTTTCCACAACATCTTGGACAAGTAATTTATGACCAGAGGAGGACAACCCTTTATAGAAGGTATCCATGAGAATCTGGAATGGGAGTTGATGATGGGTACACTGCCTAAGAAGGTCCCTTAATCTATCCCAAGCCTCATGAAAGTATTCTCAATCTTATTGGTAAAAACTAGTGATCTTAGTTCTAAGTTATCATTTAAGTAATTGGGGATAAAATTTCATTATAAAAAAATTGTACACTGTATCCCACTTTTCAAAAATATTTTCATCTAATCTCAAAAACCAATTTCTAGAATTCCTTTTTAGGAAAAAGAAAAGAATCTTATTTTCAGCCCATTCTATGTAAGTAATAAAAGATGTAATTACTACACAGTATTGTAGAAATCTCTAATGAAGGTAATAGAGTCCTCATTAGAGAGACCATTGAATGCAAGAAACAGTGAAATGTGGGACTATTTCAATTCATAATTTCAGGATCTAAGAGTTATTATAATTGAAGAATGATTACTTGAAACTTGAGGGAGTTGGAACTCCCTTATCCTAGGCCTTTATATTTCCTCTAAGAGTTCATAATGGTTTTGAAAGTTTTTACCAGGGACTCCATCATCTATATTCTCCATTTCAGATTTGTTTTTTATCTTAAGAGCAGTCAAGTGTTTGTTTATTTCTAAGTTACAAGGCTATATTCTATCAACATTAGATCTAGTGCTCATGCAATTAACAGAAACAAATGAATTTGAACAAAAATAAGTTAAAAACAGCAACCAGTAGAACTAAATAGGTACAAAAGTAGAGGAAAATTTAACTAATAGTAACGGTAACAAGACAGTAATGAACAGAAATTGACAGAATTGAATTTGTTTTAAATAGTTATCACTTTTTCATTTTTTTGTAGTTTTTATATGTTTTTTGTAGTATTTTTTATTTGTTTTAAAAAATTGTCTTATAAAGCCTTCACCGACAATGATGCAAAAAAACATGACCCAAATATCATTGTAATTGAGTCAAAATTTAAAATTTTGATTTTCTTACTAACTAAAATCTAGTGGTGAGCAGGGTCGAACCCACAAGGAAGGTTGGTGACCAATTTTCTTTTAAATGTTTCAAAACATCCCCACTATTGTCAGCAGTGGGGTAAAATTTCTATTTTTTTACTTTTTAAAGACTTTTAAATGTTTTTGTGTGTTTTTAGAAAGATAATATAAGAAAATAAACCTTAACTAGGGACAAAGTTTCTAACTAATAATGAAACTAAAAGAAAATAGTGAACTAAAATAAAAGAACAAGTAAACAGATCAGAATGAAACTCGGGAATTCAACACTACTGGTAGAAAAAGGTTAATTTCTTCATAGCTTACTATTTAATCTCACGTCATAAAAATATGAAGAATAAATTGACCCAAATGTCATTGTAATTGAATTGAAGTTTAAATTTTTTTATTTTCCTACTAACTACAGTCTAGTGGCGAGTAGGGTCGAACCCCCAAAGAAGGTTGGTGGCCAATATTCTTTTAAATTTTTCAAAACAACCCCACTATTGTTAATAGTGGGTTAAAATTTTTATTTTTTTATCTTTTCACTGTCTTTTAAATGTTTTTGAGTGTTTTTTATAAAGAAAGTGTAAGAAACTAAAGATTAACAGGGACTATGTTTCTAACTAATGATGAAACTAAAAGAAAATAGTAAACTAAAATAAAAGAGCAAGTAAATAGATCAGAATGATATTTTGTAATTCTATGCTATTGATTGAAAATGGTAAATTTATTCACATCTTACTATTGAATCACACCTCAAAAAAAGATGGAGAATATCCATTACCAGAAGATCCTTCATACAATAGATTGAATCATTTAGTTTTCCACTCTAGGAATCAATCAGACTGCTAAGAATTTTTTTAAGGAAACAACTCGAAAAAAACTCACCATAAAACACCAATTGAAACTAATATTAAAGTTCTAATAAATGCATTCAAGATCATTCTCACCGATTGGTCTTGAAGTTTGAATTTGAAAATGTAGAGGTATGAAAAATTTAAAAAATAGTTAGAATCAATATCACCGATTGATTCTAACTTCATATGAAGAAAGCATGTGAACAAATCAAAATAATGAAATGGTAGGATTTAGAACTCCCCAACTAAAATCTTAACCTGAAATCATATTTTTTTTCTGGAATTGTAAACATTTGATTATAGCCAAATAAATTGAAAGAAAACATAGGAAGGAAGAACTTCTTCCAGTGCCTTCTTGTTCCAGCTCCTACTCGTGTTGCTCATAGGATCTTCAAAAAATGGATCTCCCAAGATCTCCCCAAAGTTCTCTGCTGGATGTTTTTTGTGAGTGATTCATGAATGAATGAATTGTCACTATTCTTGCTATTCTACTTTTAATCCACTGTCATCAGCTACTCCAGTGGATTCAACTCCTTCAAGAAGGGTGAAACAGCGGTAACTAGTACTGGATAGTGGCATGACTCAGTGGAGATAATAGGGTGGTCCGGTACTGGCAAGGCTTTGGGAGAAGAGGAGGCAGACAGTGGAGGTCAGGTAATAGGGGAAAGTAGGGGTGCGGCTCACAGATTGTGGTTTGGTCCAGTTCGTAGTGGCTCAAGGTTCTTCTCTGGGTTTGCAACCACAATGAGATGGGTAGGTGGTGGTATCAGTGGCCTCAACTAGACGACGATTCCATCCACGACGACGATGATCCGGCATCGTGATTTTACTTGGCTTTAGTAATGGCGCGACTTCCTGATGACCACTGAAGTTTTCAACCTGTAAAAAATTTCTTAACTGATAAATTTGATTTTTTGTATACTGTTTGAATTTGGTTTATGAATCTCTATCCATAGCTGCATGGAAGAATCGCCGAGCTGAGGCTATCAGTAGAATGTCGGCTGTCGGTGTCGGTGATACCGTGAGGAGAAACTTTCGGTGTGAGTAGATGTGCTTTGGTAGTAGGATGAGAGATCGATGCACTGTCGGTGACTCGTTGAGAAAGAGTGTATTGGTAGGTGATGAACATGGTGGAACTGGGAATGCATCAGTGAGAGGTGTTAAATTGAACTTTCGGTGTCAACAACAGAGGAGGGAGCTCATCGGTAGATGAGTGTTGCACGTTGGTGAGACATTTGAGGAGGGTTGCATCGATGATATTGAAAGAAGGAAATGAAGGGGTGAAAATGATGGTGAGTCAAAAACTAAAGGAAAAATTGGAAAAGTATGAAATGACTCACCAGAACCTAATGAAGAATTAAAATTTTTACTGCTTATATAAAATTAAAACATTAGGGAAATTAAATATTAAAAAAAACTATACTAATTAGTTATTTAACAAGATGGAGACTAAAAATAATTGATTAAAAACACTTTTCCAATTAATTATTTTAACAGGTTAAAACTAAAAACTTAACTAATATTAAAGAATAACTAAATAAAAAGTTAACTTATTTTAAGGTTAAATTAAAGACTAAATTAATTATATACAAATAAAAAGAATAATTGATTAATTAATAAACATGTCATATTATTTAAAAGTCAAGAATATTTAAAATTATTAAACTAATAAGTAAAATATTATACTGGAAAGATCAGTATGTCTTTATTAATTATTTTAAAGACTAAAATTTAATAATTTTTTTATAAAAATTTATTAATTAATATATTTAACTATGAAATTACAAAAGTGGGAATATTTAGCGAAAAGTGAAAAAATAATATAATAAATTATTAAAAACCTAATAAAAAGATGTGTCAGACTATGTCAAATTAGCGCCACATTAAATCTCCCAATATTAAACATTGTTTTCTCTAAAAAAATCCCATGTTTTATTATATTTGAAAAATAGAAGTGTGTTTTATTAATAAGCTCATAAAGTAACATTTTAATCACTTTAAGAGCAGAGGACTGAAAAACTTGTCAATAGGCTTTTGAAAAGAAATTTTCTAATCATGTCTTGCCTTAAACAATCTCTTAATAGTAATCTAGAATGCAATGAATCATCCACTAGTGAATATTTCAATCCTCAAATATGAATCTACCTAATGATTTATTTCAATTCAAATATAAGATATAAATTCAAGAGTGATAAAAGGTTAAAAATTATTGGAATAAAAAACATAACAAAAGGAACTTTGTACTTTGACTCTCACCTAAGATCCAAAAATAAAAATTTTTTTTGAATCACCTTATTAAAATAACCTAAATGGTTCCATACATACCAATTGTACCCATCATTATCTAGAGTTCATTATTCCCTTTACCTCAATGAACTCATTTTTGACACTATACACTTTATTTAATTTTTCCCAAGCCATGTATGTTTTGTAGATCACTGTGCAATTACACTTATTTAAAGTGTATAGAGGGATTTTTGTAAATAGAAACACACCCAGTTTCTAAGGTGTCATAGATTCACCATGGGTTTCCAAATGACCATTTTACTGTAGTTTGAAAATATTTATTCAAAAACCATTTAAACTAGCTCACTAAGGTGACTATATTTAGTAATTTAAAGAAAATTTAGATCCCTAAGATCAAGTTCAAACTTCAAGTTCCTAAGGTTTTGATCTCAAATCCACTAACATATATCCTATATCAGTCTCAAAAATAATTCCTCAACTGAATATTCATAAATTCAATAAACAAAATAACTCAAAAATCAATCAGCCTCATAAATTTCAGACTCAAAACATCTGTCAACTATTAGTAATGAAATTATTCTTCGGAAAGACCCATTTGAAAATAGTTTGAATCGTCAAGAACTAAAATTTTGAAATAATTTTGAGAAAACCCCATTTTTTTAAAAAAGTTGAAAAAATAGTGGGATTTGATTTTCTTTCATTAAAAGAACAGTTTAGCTCAGATTGGGTTGACCCCCTCCCCCACACTTAAAACCCAACTGTGTCCCCAAAGTTTAATTCCAAAGTAGAGGATACAAAAATTAGACAGTGAAATCTCAAAATATATTTGCATTGTAGTAGATTATTGAAATGTTTGAAGGTCTCAGTGAAACTCAAAAGAGTGTTTCCCATAGTAATTACTTTACCACATGATTATATGCATTATCAATTAAGGAAGTGACAAAGATTTTCAATTAAGATGAAAACTTATCATGTATAACATGTAGGTGAAAAATGAATTGGGTGTTAAGAAAGTTCAAAATTTTGATTAAAAAATATTCTAATTTATGAAGGAAAAAGTATGCTAAAACTACCAAAAGATTAAAGCAGATTTAATAAAAACAACTTTCCATCCTACATGTATCCCCACACTTAATTTTTTGTAATAAATGGTTTAAATATTAATAAACTAAAATTTACAGCAAGGAGGAATATGAAATTTTTTTTAAAACATAGTGGCATGTAGAAGAATTTTAATGCAACAATTTTTTTTAGAAATAACAAAATAAACTATTAAATTTTAGTAGTACAGAACATGCAACAAATTTTTTCCAGCCACGATGTAATAAACAGATTAATATTTATGCAGTAGAAAATAGAGAATAATTTTAATCAAAGAGAAAAATGAATTAGATTTTTTAGCAGTAGTACACATATACAGAAAAAAAATTATTAACTCACCAACATTGCCTCAAGTGAGTCCCCGACAATAGTGTATCGGCGGCTCAAGTGAATTAGTGAGTCAATGAATCACCGACATCTGTGAAATTGTAACTTAAAAATGATTTTTTTTTATTAAAGTAAAATTAGAAAAAAATAAATGTAGAATTAAGAGTAAAGTACATCCTTGAATGATTTTGTCCAGATATGAAGTATGATTGGAATTATGCTCCTTAGATGATAAAAACTGCAACATTCTAACTCATAAAAGAAGAACTAAAAGCACCAAGAACAAGAAGTAGTAGGAAGTGAACTAAAATAGAGAAAGCAAGTAGTAATTTATTCTAAATGAAAACAAGGAAAGAAGTGAATAAAAAGTAAGAACCCTAGGTTGACTCCCATGAATCACGGAATTTAAAGTCTTCAGTTGGACTTTATTGAAGATCAGTTCTCAAGCACAATGAAGGAAGCCAACCCCTTTGGCTATACTTCAAAATACAGTTTGAATATCAGCCCATTAACTAACATGGGTTTGTTATCCTCACCAACTATCTGTACAGCTCCATTCTTAAGAACTTTGACCATAGTAAATTGTCCAGACAACTTGGATTTTAACATTCCAAGAAAGAGTTTGAGTCTTGAATTAAAGATTAAGACTTTATGTCCAGGTTTGAACTCTGTGTTTTGAATGAATGAGTCATGATAGATTTTAGCCCTCTATTTGTAAATTCTAGAATTATCATATGACTCTCTCCTTATTTCATCTAACTCACTCATCTCAAGAAATATTCTCTTACAAGCACTCTTAAAATCAAAATTTAAGGCCTTAACTTCCCAATATGACTTATGTTGCAACTCTACAAGAAAATGACAGCATTTTCCAAACAACATCCTATATGAAGACATACCTATTGGTGTCTTAAAAGCTGTTAAATAGGCCCACAATTCTTCATCCAGTCTGAGTGTCCAATATTTCTAGAATTTGACATAGTTTTATCTAAGATACATTTCAGATCTTTATTAGAAATCTCCACATGTCCACTGGACTGTGGATGGTAAGCAATACCAATTTTATGAGAGAAACCATACTTTTTAATCAAAGACTTAAACTTGTAGTTTTTAAAGTGTTTTCCATTATCAGTAATGAAGTCTTTAGGTACTTAAAATCTTGAGAAGATATTATTTTTAACAAATTTTATGACACTTTTGGCTTGATTTTTGGGTAGTGTTACTTCCTCAATCCACTTAGAAACATAATCAACATCCACTAAGATGTACTCATTCCCATGAGATGATATAAATGGACCCATAAAATCTAAACCCCAGACATCAAAAATTTATACTTCTAGAATATACTTTTGGGTTAACTCTTACTTTCTAACAATATTGCCTAATCTTTGACACCTATCACATCCAACTATAAATATCCTAGCATATTTGAATATGGTGGGTCAATAAAAACCAGATTGAAGGACTTTTTGAGCTGTCTTTTCTCCACCATGGTGACCTCCCCAAGGTAAGGAGAGACAACTCTATAAAATAGGAAGCATTTATTCCCCAGGAACAAACCTCATAATAATCACATTAGTTCACCTCCTAAACAATAAGGGGTCATCCCAAAGGTAATACTTAAGTTTAGAGATGAAGTTTTTTCTTTGGTTACTGGAAATGTTTTTGGGAAAGACTCCTGCTACCAGGAAATTAGAAAATTCTTAAAATCAAGAAGATTTCCTAAGGGATACAATAAGTAACTTCTCATTAGGAAAGGAAGATTTTATCTCCCTTAGATATTTATAATGAGTGCGAGGAATCCTAGAAAAATTGTCTGCAAATAAGTTTTCAGATCCACATTTATCCCTTATTTATAATTAAAGTTCTTATAACAATAGAATCCATCTAATCATTATGGATTTGGTTTCTTTATTAGAAAAAAATATTTCAAGGTGAAATGATCAATGAAAATAATGAATTTTGAGCCTAGTAGGTACTGCCTAAACTCCTCAAGAGAGAACACAACAACTAAAAATTAATTTTCAGTAGTGGCATAGTTTCTTTGAGCCTCATCTAGCATTCTACTAGCATAATAAACCACACACAACTTCTTATCTATACTCTATCCAAGGAAAACCCCAAAAACCATATCAATAGCAACACACATTAGATTAAAAGGAAGTTTTCAATCAGGTGCAGTGATGATAGGTGATATAATGAGTTTTTCTTTAAGCAGATTGAAAGATTTCAAACAATTTTCATCAAAGTGGAAGGGTGAATCCTTGAAAAGTAAGGAACACAAGGTCCTTGTGATTTTAAAGAAATCTTTGATAAACCTTTGGTAGAAACTGGCATGCCCTAAAAAGATTCTAACACCTTTTACATTTACAAGAGATGGTAATTTTTGAATGACTTATATTTTAGAAGTATCAACCTCCAAACCTCTCTTGGACACCTTATGTCCTAACACAATACCTTCAGTGACCATAAATTGACATTTTTCCTAGTTAAGAACCAAGTTAGTCTCAATAAATATATCCAAAACTAACTCAAAATTTCATAAACATGTATGAAAAATACTACCCACAATGGAGAAATAATCCATGAACACCTCTATGACCCTCTCAATAATGTCAGAAAAGATAGCCATTATACAACTTTGAAAGGTATCAGGTGATCCACACAACCCAAAAGGGATCCTCTAGTAGGAAAATGTCCCAAAGGTGCATATGAAAGTAGTCTTCTCCTGATCCTCTAGAGCTACATGATTCTGGTTGTAATAAGAATACCCATACAAGAAATAGAAGAATTCATTCACAGCAAGCCTCTTATGAATTTGATCAAGGAAGGGAATTGGAAAGTGTTCCTTCATGGTGGCTGCATTAAACTTCCTATAATCTATATAGACTCTCCATTTGGTGGATTTTTCTAACTTGAATTTCTTCATGGGTTTCATTTTTAACAATAGTGAAACCTCCCTTCTTAGAAACTACTTGGACCAGATGGACCCAAGCACTATCATAGATAGGATATATTATTATGATATCTAGAAGTTTAATTAATTCTTCAGTAGAGAATTGTTTTTCATACTCTTCAAGATTTTTAGGTTGATTTTCAGCTTCTAAGGACTATATATTTGAGAAATTTTTAGGGAATGTTGGTCCTTACACATTTTTAAAAAATTAAAATCTTATTTATTTTATCTAATTTTAAAAATCATTTAACCCTTAGATAATTCAATAAATACTCTTCACATTTTTTTGTATTTTTTTATATGTGATTTTTTTTGTATTTTTTTGATTTTTTTAAAAATGGTCACAGGAAACATTTCCCAGAAACGATGCCAAAAACTTGACCCAAATATCATTATAATTGAGTTAAAGGTTAAATTTTTTATTTTCCTACTAACTAAAGTCTAATGGTGAGCATGATCAAACCCAGAGGGAAGGTTCGTGACCAATTTTCTTCTAATTTTTTCAAAACAGCCCCAATATTGTCCTTAGTGGGGTAAACATTCATTTGTTTTTTACTTTTTAAATCCTTTTAAATGATTTTGTGTCTTTTTTTATATAATTATAATTGAAGAAACTAAATATTAACTGGGGTCTATGTTTCTAACTAATGATGAAACTAAAATAAAATATTGAACAAAAACAAAAGAGCTAGTTAAAAGATCAAAATGACACTCGGGAATTCTATGATACAGGTTGAAAAATGTAAATTTCTTCAAATATTACAATTGAATAACACCTCAGAAAAAGATGAATAATATCCCTCACCAGAAGATACTTCATAAAATAGATTGAATCTTGGAGTTCACCACTCTAGGAATTAATCAGACTGTTAAGAATTTTTCTAAGGGAGAAAATGGAATAAAACTCATCGTAAAACTCTAATTGAAACTAAAATTAAAGTTATGATAAAAGTATTCAAGATCAATCTCTCTGATTGGTCTTGAAGTTTGAATTTTAAAACATTGAGGTATGAAAAATTTAAAAAATATTTAGAATCAATCTCACTGATTGATTCTAACTTCATAAGGAGAAAGAATATGAACAAATCCAAATAATGAACCAATAGGATTTAGAACTCCCAAGATAAAATCCTAACCTACAATAATATTTATTTTTAGGAATTATAAACATTTGATTACAACCATCAAAATTTGAATAAAAGATAGGAATGAAGAACTCCCTCAAATGCCTGCTTTCTCCAACTCCTGCTCGTGTTGCTCCTCAGATCTTCGAGAAATGGCTCTCTAAAGATCTCCTGGAAGTGCTGTACTGGATGTATTGTGTGAGTGATTTGTGAATGAATGAATTGTGTCTTTTTTTACTATTCTTATTTTAATCAATTGTCATCTTCTATATCGTGACCTTAATTTCTACCGATATAGTCTTGAACATTACAGCACATCCACACATGTGCATTTTTTCACACAACAGACGTCAAATTATCTTTTCCCACATAAGTAACTCCAAACCAGTTCATTGGAGTGAACTTGGATGAGATTCTGTATCTTCTTTGACCCTACACAATACAACAAAGTATAAATAAAATTTAAAACATTATTAATAAAAATTAAAATAAACTTAATTAATGACTTAGAAAAAAAAACGTTAAATTATTATAAGTTATTTATTTTTAATTTTGTTATTCTAAAGTTTGTATATTTATAAGTTTAATAGAAAATATTATAATTAATATTATTATTTTAAGAGTAAAATTTTATTATTTTTTAAGTTATTAAGTTAATTTATTGTAATATTATTATTGATTTTTATTAGTTAATTTAAGAAGTTTATAATTTATTAAATTATTTAAATTGTAATTTAATATTTTTTTATTTTATTATTAGAATGATATTATTATATATTTTTAAATTAGATTATTATTAATTATTTTTAATAATTACTATTATTATTATAATTATGATTATTTTATTTTAAAAAATTAAATTATAATTTACTATATTTATTAAAGTATTTAATTAATTTTAATTATTTTAATTTTATTATTTATATTTTAGTTTAATAAGTTTTATTTAATTAAATAGTTTTATAATTTTTTTAATATTTGTTTCATTTAATTTACATACTTATTATTTTATTTATTTAGTTTAGTTTTTAGTTTTTTTGTTTTTTATTATCTTCTTCCCCACCATATTCACACAATTACCTGGGAGGGGGGGGGGATCTGTTTCGGTGTTGTAATAGGCTAGCCACTATAGTGGATTTAGCTTCATCACAGAGGGTGCAATGGCGACAGTTAGTGCGAGATCACTACAAGGCTCGGCGACAACAACAGGGTGGTTGTGTGCTGACAATTCTTCAGGAGAAGAGGAGGCATGCGTTGGAGGTCAGCTAATAGGGGAAAGTAGGGGTGTGGCTTGCAAATGGTGGTTCGATCTAGTTCGCTATGACTCGCAGTTCTTCTCCAGGTTTGCAACATTGATGCCATGAGAAGGTGGCGGTTTTAGTGGCCTTAACTTGACGACGATACCCTCTATGGAGACGATGCTCCACCCTTGTGATTTCACCCAGATCCAACAATGGCACGACTTCTCAGTGACCACCGAAGTATCAGATTTGCAACCGATTTCTTTCTTGATGATTTTGATTTGTTGTATATTGTTTGAATTTTGTTTTTGGATCTGTATTAGTAGCTACGTGGAAGAATCGATGAGCTGAGGTTGTCGATAGAATTTAGGCTGTTGGTGTCGATGACACCGTGAGGAGAAACTGTCGGTGTGTGTAGATGGGAATCGATAGCAGGATGAGAGATTGACGCACTGTCAGTGACCCACTGAGAGAGAGTGTATCAGTAGGTGATGAACATGGTGGAACTGGGAATGCGTCGGTGAGAGGTGTGAAATGGAACTGTCAGTCTCACTGATAGAGGAGGGAGAACATCGATAGATGATTTTTTTGCATCAGTGAGATATTTGAGGAGGGCTATGTCAGTGAGACCGACAGAAGGAAAGGGGCATCAGTAGGAGTTGAACTACTTGCTGTCGGTGAGACTGATAGAGGGGAGGGAAGAGTTGGTGTCCCTAACTCATAAATTGACCTGCTTTAATTAAATTAGTTAAAAGAAACTAAAACTACCATTTAGATTAATTAAAATAATTAATTGATTAACTAAATTATAAACATGAAACTAAAGTAAAATAATATTTTAAAAAACATAACTAAAATTAAAGGCTAAAAGAGTCAAATAAATAAGTGTAACTGGGTTATTAACTAAATTGTAATTAAACAATTACATTAAAAAATTAAATTATTATTAACCAATTTAATTAATAACGTAGATTAAGGATAAACTAAATTGAAAATATTAAAACAAATGATTGAAGTCAAGATTAAAGATTAATCTTATTAAATAAATTAATTATAGGCTGAGGAAATAGTAAGTGAATATGAACACCGTCGGTAACTCAAAGAGTTACTGACAGTGGTAAAAGGCAGTGTTGATTAGATCGACATACTACTGTCAGTGAGTCCAAAACTAAAGAAAATGAAAAAGTAAATAATGATTCACTGACACCCATTGGTGGATTAAAAAATTTAATGTATACATAATATTAAAACATTAAGGATTTTAAAGATTTAATAATCTAAATTAATTAATTAATTAACTAGATGAAGACTAAAAATTAAAAACACATTATTATACCAAGTTAAAACTTAAATTCTAAACTTATATTAAAAATAATAGTATAATTAAACATAATAATTAATAAAGTTAATTTATTTAAATCGATTTAAAGAGAAATTTTAAATTAAAAACTAAGTCAATTAAATGAAAATAAAATTATTATATGATTATTTAATATAAATTTCAAAATATTAAAAAGTTAAGAAGATTAGAACCACAAAACTATTTGATGAATTATTAAACTAGAAATATTAGTAAGACTAAATTAGTCATTTCAAAGGCTAAAAAAAATAATTTGTTTTAAAAATTGATTAATTAATTAATTTAATTATAAAATTACAAAAGTGTGAATATTTAGAAAAAAGTAAAAAAATAATATAATAAATTATTAAAAATGCAATAAAAAGATGTGTCAAACTATGTTAAATTACAGGCACATCACCTACCCATTTACTAGTACATGGCTCCAACCCATGTATGCTTTACCATATACCAGTACATGAGTTAGGTCACATACTTTTTCTAGGCCATGTATGTGGGGGGGAGTACACGGTGTGCTCCAACCCATGTAATCTACCCCATATCTGTGTACTTCCCAATGTACGTGTAGAGTCACCTGATAGGGACTACACACCATGTGATAGGGATCACATTCTCTGTGATACTTAACCTTCTCTCAAAACCCTAGATGCTGCTCAAGGGGGCCCACACGGTGTGTTGATCTAGTTTACACACCGTATAGCATGAGATTTCCCAAAATCTCAGATATACTTCTTGTTAGTTCTCGCACCTTCGACCTATGATCCTAAGATCATTTCACCGCAATATTGAAGATCATAACACATCTGAAGGTCACTATCAACAAATAATAGGTTCCACCATCATATCTTCTCAGAAAATAGATTGAACCATTGTTCTTAATTATGATTTGAATAACACTGGTGAACATGAAATTAGGTATCAACCTTCATCTGAATCACTCTGTCTCTATCATAACACCTCCTTTGTGCCATTCCAATCCTTGATATATGATATCAGATTGTTTCACCAAGAAAAAAGTATGTAATTATCGATCGAGCATGATAAGTTGAGCCTCGTGACAAACAACGAATGCCCATGATGATTGTTGAACTAGGATAGAAAATCACAAATCAATCAAGAATCAAGGACCTCAATCGATGTTCATGTTGATATGTGTTAATTTACATTAGAATGAAAATTGAAATAATCAAATTAGAAAAGATTAATCTCCTGCCAAAACCCCCACAAAATAAACTCATCCTGAATGACGATCGAACTGCAGATCAATCTGTTAATTAATTGATTCATGTTCATCATAGAAATCAGTAATGGGTAATAATGAAATAAAAAAACATTCTCTACATTAATTAGGATAATTTGATAATCAAGAACGATGATGTCATGTTCGTTTCCAAGATCCTTCAAATATGAGCTGTGTTGATCATAGATCCATGATCTCATCATCATTCTCCTGAGAGAATTGTACAACTATCTCTCCATGGTCTCCAAGGTTATTCAGATAACCTTGGAATTATAACATAACCATATATTTAAAGATTCATCAATTGCAGCGCCAGCATAAACAAAACTAAAATAATTTATTTAATTATTTTACCTATTTCCACACCCATGATCACTTTTCTACAAATGATATGTACAGACTAATTTTATTTCATTCCTAGGGTAAAACCCACATTCTAAACTCAATGGTTCCCTTATATTTTAGATATGGGAACCCGTTTAGAATTTATTCCACATTTTTAGGTAAACTATGTGCATGTGATATTAAATATATTAAATATATTTCGAACATTTATTTCGAGCACACAGGTCCTTGGAATTTCACACCATCTGAGATCCTTGTCTTAAAAATAATTTATATAATATCCAAACATAATACACAGAAAATCTAAGACATTACTGTTAAAGACCTTGTTTAGTGTGAGTTAAAAAAATACTATTGAAAATTGTTCTTAGTGTAGGTTTTTACAAAAAAATAATCAAACAAAAGAATCCATTATATTTTTGGCATTTATTTCAATAAAAATAAACATTGAAAATCTTTTTTGGTAGATTTTCTTCATTAGTTTATGTGAAAACGGACACCAAAAACTGAACTTTAGCACAATTTTGATGTTAGTTTATATAACAATGAAAACTGAAACTCGGCCTTCAACAACATTTGGTCATCGGTTAATATAATAATCAATGCTAAAACTCATCCTTCATCATTAGTTTTTTAGATAAAATGACGACGAAGGTTGAACTTCAGTAGGGTTTCTTTGTTTGTTTTTAGAAAAACTGATACCAAAACCTTAATATTTATTTTTTTAGTGTAGGTTTCTATAAAATTCAATGTCATCTAAAAAATAATACTATAAATCAATACTTACTTGTGAAAATAAATAATTAAATAAATAAATACAATATATTCTCTTGTCTCGACATATTTTATTTTTGACACCATTTTGTATTACAAAATGATTTAGACCTACAAAATGGGGTACCCAAAACAAAACTCATTTATTGAAGAGTTGATTAAGTTAAAAAATATATTCAATAAATTTTAGTTTATCTTATATATATGGTCTCCAATACGATATACATTTTTTTCCAACTAATGTTTCAACCAAAAGTGTCTACCAAAATTGTTAAAAATGGTTGATTAAAATGTTATAAAAGTATTATGAGTCTTTGTGATTAATTTGATCCAAAATAATGATGACATAATTTTTTAGATGATTGAGATGAAAAAAATCACCATATGTGTATGTTCTCAACACCACATGTTAGATAAAAAATGACATGTTTTTAATCAATATTATTTTTTTGGTTTTGAAGTGGATGAATTACATAGGGAAGTCAACATATAGTTTTTCAATATAGTGTTCGAGAATATGTTAACTAATCTATCTTTTTAATAAAACAAAAAATATTTTATATCAAGATAGATGAAAACAACATTATATCAAGGTCAAAATCATGGGTTATTTGATTTGAAAAGGTCAGTTTTTCATGGTGTAGATTTTATAACTATAATTTATTACCATGTGTTTAATAAAGTCACCATCTATAAATGAGACATACCCGAAACATATGAAACTTGTAAAAAAATATTATATAAAATATTTAATCCAAAAATGAGATTGTGATTTCTCATTTTTTAAAATTTAACATAATGATACATACCTAACAATTTAATGGTTTGTGTAGTGTGGAGATTTTTTTATAAATCAATAACCCTTTATACAAAAGACAAACCTATAAAAATAAACATAATATACCAACTTAAAGAAGAAAATTATTGGTTAAATACTCATTTTTTAACTTTAATTAAAAGAGACATACCTGATAATTTAAATAACAATTGTACTTAATAAATATTTTGAAAACAAACTGTTAATATGAGTACGTTCTTCATTCATATACAACTCTGTATAATTAAAAATATTTAATTTTTTTTATGTTATAAGATTAAAAAATAGAATATTTTTTATATAAAACAAAAAATAATTAATATAACCAACTTTATCAAATTCAGTTGTTTCCCCAGTTGTGATTATATCACCCATGAATCTTAATATAAAATAAGCACATTCCAAACTTTCTTTTTGATGATGACACTAGGGTAACAATACATTAAATTGAAAATAGAAACCAACACAAACACACACACATATAAAACAAAATCCAAATATTATCTAATATAAAAAATTACCTTCACTTCTATATAATTGATTATATTTGGATTCTTTATCGACATCCACTCTTTGTTGAACTGTTTCCATGACCGAAATTTTTGTATATATAATGACTAAAAAAACATGTATAAACAATAAAATTGAAAAATAAAGAAGTTATAAAAAATAATAAAACTTATTTTTATAATTAGTTGAAAATGTTTTTTAGGAACATGACCAAATAAAGATAAAAACCAATATAATGTATGTTCATTTGGGAAGAATACACCTAACATCCAATGACCTATACAATATAAAAGGTTCACAATTAATGACATTACAATGAATATTTTTTCATAATTATCATAGTGTTCTTACCCATAAAGGAATGAAAAAACTAGCACCCAATCTCTATATTTGAGAATCACTCACACATATATATGTAACTCTAGAATTAGTAGTCACATATTGCACAACATTTTAAATGAATTGTAGAGCTTTAAGAATATAAAAATAATTGGTCTCATTTTGAATAATAATCAAGTATATATACTAAATTAAATAATTAATATAGTACATCACTTGAAATAATATTTATTTAAAGAAATAATTAACCAAAAGATAAATTTATTTACATTAAAAAACTGCAACATAGGCATGATAATATTATCAAAATTAATAAGCTCTGTGATATTTTTTTGAATATTATCAATGAATATTATCTTTCACATATATTAGATGTCACTTGAAACTCATAAATATTATCCAATAATAAAGAAACCTGAGTTAGTCTTTGTATCGCATCAAAATATTTAGAAGTCTATGAAGTTATTGATTAGTGAAATGCTACTTGTTTATTTTGTACTAATTATTTTGATTTTAGAAAGTCTTATATAAATTAAATGTCATAAAATAGTAGAATTTTTTTTAATCAACTATAAATATTGTTTACAAAAATAATGTATACCTTGTATGTTAGATAACACAGAAGGCTAGATGGGAAAATAAAAAAATGACCTATACAATCTCCAACTCTGGTAACCTCTTTGGTTGTCAATGAAAGTAGACTATTTGTATTAGTAATATCATTTATTGATATTCTGACCTGACCCAACTACATATGATGATGATGTATAAAATCCCTAAAAATATGTATGACTTTGTATGCTACGATACATACATGAGTATCTCTAGTATATAACTCACAATATATGGTCGATTCTAAATGAGGAGGTAGAGGATTTGTATAGGAAGGCTAGGTAATCTGGATAGGCTAGGTCAACTAGGAAGGCTGGGATAGATGATCCAACTGGAAGGGTTGGGTCGACTGGGCAAACTTTGCAAGTTGCCCTGGATTTACAGGTTGCGACTATCTCACCAATTATTCAAACATAACATGCACAACTGATTGAATTTATTTCTAATAAACCATTTTAGTTCTTTCACCTCAAATTTTATAAAATCTATTTCTAGGTCTTTGTATTTCTTACTAAGATAACAAAAAAATTTCCTAATAATGACATTGACCTCATATCCTCTTATGTGGTCGAGGTGTTTTGGCTTTCCTAAAGATGTAGCTAGAATGTTCATCCTACCATCTGGGATAAAAGATCCCTACATGGATGTCTCCTGAAGTTCATCCTTAAAAGAAAAATTAAAATGATATATTAGTGTTTTTAATTTAAAAAATACTAAGATTCATGTAAAATAAAAATTAATTTCTTACAATTCTATAATATACTTCCTTATATATCTCTATAAGATACTATTTTTTTATTTCTTCTCACTCTTTCCTATTTTTTAATGTCTAGTGGGAGGATATAGAGGACCGAACTGGTCCTCTTTCAAACCACTACTATATAGAGATTTTAATACATCAAAATTTTCTATAGTCATTTCCCCCTCCAATAAATGATACCCTCTATGTGATTGAGTATGAGGGTATACATTCTATAACTAGATCTCTTGATGAGATTTCTTAGAATCATATTATATAAAAATAAACTAATAAGTAATAAAGTAATATATAAGAAATTTTATAATATAAAATAATTATCTTACCATAAATTCTTCATCATTTGGGTTGGTGAAACATTTGTTTGATGTATCTGCATATAAAAACATATACTTGAGACATGGTTTTTCATTCTGTAACCTGCCAGAAACATATTTTTTTGTAAATTTTGTTTTAAAATCCTTCTACTAAACTATCACCAAATATATTCATATTTTTTTATTTATTTCCTTTATTCAAAAATAAATGTCAAATATAATGAAATAAATTAAATATTAGTCATGTAAAATATATAATATTTGAAAAAATATGATAAATAATTAATTGAGATATTTTACTATTACAGATTCCCACAACTACTATTTGGTTATCTTGTAAACAGACTTCCAATCAAGATATAAAATGGTAATGCTATAATGACCTAACATGGAAATAAAACTCATAAACTGAATTTCATTTGAACCATTTGGTTTACTATTTTCATAAAAAATAATATGTAATCTCTGATCTTCATGAGTAGTGATAGTTTTGGTATTCATGTAATCCCAAATTTCTAACTATATAAATCAATTTCTTGGTAGAATAAGGACAAGCCTCCTCTATTGGAGGTGCATTAGTAGTCCTAAATTTATTCTTTGTAAAATATAAGTCTGATTTCATAAAATAAATATATTTCAAAATATTTAATAATAATAAAAAACATATAGCTCAATAAATGTTCATCTTCCTCTATTGTTTTCATTGAAATTGGAAAATTTAATGATATTTTGTATACCGTTATATTACTAGAAAATTGAATATTTAAAAACATTGATAACAAAAATATGTAAGTAAAAAAATAGTTTCACATAAATTTAATTTTTTTACAAAAATAATGTTGTGACGATTCTTAAAAAAAAATGCAAGATAAACTATTATATAAAAATGGTAATTCTATAATTATAGAAACATTTATAAATTTAAATACCACATTTACAAAAAAGTGTTTTCATATTCATAAATTTAATGAAATATTAATAATGTATGTTGGGTTTTTCAATCAAAAAATATTTAACCATAATTATTGGTTATAAAATTTAACACAAAACACTTATAATTATTCAAATATATAAAATTATACATCAAATAATTAATAAAATAGAGTTTTAAAAAAATTTAATTTTAAAAAAGAAAAAAAATATAAATATTTACCAGAATATATAGGAAAGTAATTTAGTGTTTTCCCATATCCCTTTGGTATGATCATTTTGTACAAAATAGACCATGTATTCATTATAGTCATTATTATCATTTGGAAATCACACAATAGACAAAAAAGCCACATATAAATCCATAACATCATCATCACCCAAATGAATTCTTTTTTCGTGAAAAATGATGGACCATTGATCATTTGATGGACCAATGACATAAAATATTTTCTTTGAATGTGTCACCATGATAAATGGTTCCTATTTTCTTCTAAATATTTTCAAATCAGTAAGTGTAAAACCATAATTAGAATGTTTGACACCACTATTACTATCAAACCATTTACAATTAAACACTATGACACTAAATTTACTATAATAAATTTCCCATATATTCTTAGGAACTCTAAAATACGTCGATGATGTAGAAATTGGGTTTTTATCTTTTTCACTTGAAAAATGCACTACTTCCATGATGACCATTACCCCATTATTTTGAATGGTACTCTTTTCATCCTATTTTTTGTGTAAATTTTTTATCCATTAATATCAAAACTAGATCTTGTAATTAAATTAAGAGACAACACCCCTTAAAACAATTTCAATGTTTCTAATGTAGATATATCTATGATGACTTTCTCTTTAAACCATGAAACATATGTATTTTTATGCTCAATCATCAACCATTATTAATTTATTTTCAGACATCGTATATTTAATTCAACAATATGTGATGGTATATTTGGTTAAACCAAACCATTGTTTTTCAAAATGTATAAATGTTCCTACATCACATCATCACATGAAATGAACTCAAAATTTATGCTTCTAATCCCTCTACCATCACTATAAATAGTCATATTTCAAGATATAAAGACACCAACATGTTCCACTTAATATAAATAATTAGTACATAACTCAATTACCTTTTCCGATACATATTTTTGAACAATAGATACATCTGGTCGATGAGAATTTTTAACATATACCTTCAAAATTTTCATATATATATTTAAAGAAGATACATACAACATAAATAAATAGGTCCATATATCTTTATCTCATGAAATAGATAAATCACCAAATAAACCATTATATCAAAAAAGGTTGGTTGGAAATAAATTTCTAGTTGACAATGAATAAGGGAAGACTCATCCCCCATAACATATTAATAATTTGGATCAATGAATTTTCTAAAAATATACTTAAATAAAATTACATAACCTGGTGATAGTCTTTCTGATAGTTGTTGGAAATATACCACACAGTGCGACCAATAACATTTTTTGAATCAATACATGATTGTCATGATATTTCATACCAATTAATTTACAATAATTTAATGAAAAAAAATTCTCAAAATTTTAAGAACATCCACTGGGTACTTTAATACCTTGTATACACTAACAAAAATTCATATCCTCACTCTTACATAACGTGTGCCAAGTTAGAGGTAAATATGTTTTGTTGCCTTTCATAGTGGGAGCTGACTCCTAGAGTATTCCCATTGATATCAAGTCCAATCTAGAATCCAATCAATCTTTTTTCTTTTCATTTTCTTCCTACAAAATTCCAATAAAACTACTACATATGTTTTTCTCAATATGCATAATGCCAATTTTATATTTTATCGTGGAAAATATTCAATATGGTAGTTTAAAAAAGATAGATTTTTTTTTCTAGATTTTTTTTGAATAAAAAGAACTTTATTTCTTTCTAAATGTGATACCAATATTTTTCACCCTGTCATAATATTATTTATTAGAAAATGGTAATGGGGGAATATTATCTTCATGTAAACTATTATATGTTTTTTTCAATCTATGATAAGGATGAACAATTTAAAAAAACTTCAATATCCCATATACACTGTCATTCTTCCATTCTCTAATTGATAATATAAAGTCTCTTCTTCATAAATTGGACATGATTTATGTCCCTTAATAATATATCTAGATAAGTTTCCATATACATGAAATTCATTTATAGTGAATATTATCATAACATGAAAATGGAAATAATCTTACCTATATTCATCAAATACTATAACACATGTCTCCCATTGTATTATGAAATCATCAATTGGTGGTGAAGGATACACATCAATATCGTTTCCTAGATGTTTTGGTCAAGAAATCATCAATATCATAATAATATATTTTTTCTTTATATATATCTCTAGGGAAAATTTGTAGAATACCAACATAATTGGCCATGAACTATATTGGATACTTAGGATCTGATATGAATTCATTCTATCTAAGCACAATCCCATTCAAAGATTTTTAACATCACTTCTAAAACTAGGAAATTGTTTATCAAATCTCTTCCTTTATGGTGAATTAGAAGGGTGATGTAAGTTACCATTCGAGATGAACTTGTCGATATGCCATATTAACATCTTTTACATCAATTAAATTTGAAAAAGGGAACTTCAAAAAAGGAAGTACTAAAAGGTATAAAATTTGTTTAGTGGGAGATTTGATTCTAGTACCTGAGAATGAATCATATTTGAATTATTGGAAGGAATTATTTGGAGGTACCAAATTGATTTACCCGGAGGTTAGATGTCAGTACCTGATAAAGAATCATAATTGATTTTTTATGCATCTTATAGAGTGATGTCCCATTTTAAAGATTCTTTGATAAATATTCGTATTTCTTCCTATATAACACACAATCATTGGGGAAAGAATGTATCCTTTATACCCCAATCCCATTAGGCACAATATTTTATTTTCCTCATAATTGAAATCTAGAATCCCATTGCCTTTTGAAAGTATCTCTTTTAAAAATTCAATAAAATAAGAGAAAATTTTATCACTCCATGAATTTCATGATTTCAATTTAACTAAACTTAGAATTGATAATAACACTATACATTTAGTGAAACATGAGAATAAAGGTTTCTCATAATCTTTATAATTTTGCAATAGTTTTATTTTTTGATGGTTTCAACATCTATATCAGGAATAAATTCTGGAATACTATCCTCTATCTCATTCTAAATGTTTTCATCTACATTTGATGTTGAATATTATATTAATATCAACATGAAAAATTCAATTGGTATAATTATAGATAAATCCATAGAAAATGAGATGACCCTTGATTTTTCTAGAATTGAACTTTCTCATATTCAAACACTTCACACATGAACATAAAATTAAATCTATGTTTTAAATATTTTGTTTATAAAATTCCATGAAATCATCAACTCCTTTTTAATATTCATTAGTTGTTATTTATAAATTCATCCAATTATTATCCATTAAATACATAGCATCACTATATGAAATGTGAATATATTAAAACATATGAACATTTGAAAAATATATATAAATAGATAAATTTTAAACATAATAACATATAATCAAAATGATTGGTGATAAGGTGGGAAATATCAATGGTTATTAGGAATAAAAATAAAAAAATTACTAGAGTTATTTTTTATTTAAATATTTAATTATAAAGTGTGATTATGGATAATAATAAAAGAGTAAGGATTCTTTTGTCAAGTTTAGATATATTTTTTTAAACGACTATCATACAACATCGTTTTCATTCTACCTAGATCCTTCAAGTTAGACACCAATATTAGTCTTTAGCTAACCTAAAATAAGTAACATTAAACACATATTCCTTATGTATATATTCATTATTGTGATGGGTAATGTGTGAACTATTATGACCTTTTTGTTGATTTTTTTTTCAAAAAAATACCAATCTAAGGAGTTATGTAAGTGTTTTTTAAGTGCGTGCAAATAATTATTATGGATAACATAAATATTTTTAATCCTTATTCTTATTTCAAACCTCATAATAACAAAAAATATCTTAAAATATTTTCATAATTATCTAGTAACAATGTTACGAGTTATTTTTTTTATCAATTTTGAAAATAATAGTGACACATTTTAGAATATGAAGACAATTGAAAGTGTAGGTATGCAATTTATTGTTTTTTTTGATATTATGAGGGTTACTATTCATTTTAGTGAGTAGATGTTGATATAATGTTTGAATTGGTTATTTGTTTTAGTATTCAATTTTTTATAACACTTTTACAACATATTAATTATATTTAAACTTCTTTGAATTTTAGAATTTTCACTATGGTAAAGGTCATTTCAGTGTTTATAAGTTATTGGTAAAGGTATTGAATTGATAAATGGAGAATGAATGCTCATGGGGAACATGTGAGTTGGTTAAAGGCAGTGGCATCCTGAACCCGAGGTTCCGAGTTCGAGTCCTCGCAAGGCAACACACACTATATGCTAACAAACCTCTCATGGGCCCCTCTACCCCATTGGAAACTAGCCTAAGCCCAAGGGTTGGTCACCTTGAGCCTCATTGGGGACGTGTGGTGTGTAAGTGGGGAGACCGATCCAATACCTCATTACCCAGAAACACGTTTATCCAATGAGCCTATACCCAAGTGGTAAAGGCTCCTGCTTGGAATCCAGAAGACCCAGGATCAAATCCTGGCAGGGACTAATTTCCGGGTACTATAGCAGCACTGTAGCAGGTCACTATAGTAGTGTTGTAGCAGCCGTGGAACTGTTGTAGTGGTAGCACTATAGCAGTGGAGGAACTGTAGCGGCGGTGGTACTGTAGCAGGAACTGTAGCATCTCGAGTACTATAGAAGTACTATTCACTGAATGGCTCTTTCGGCAAAAAAAATGGGCTTTTAGGCCTTGTATTCAGACCACTTGGTCTTGGGCCTTCGGGATATATAATGGGTCCCCCTCTACCCAGTTTGAAAGAGGTGTTTGCTTTAAATAATAAATGAGGCTTCGACACCAACCTTTAAAAAAATGGAGAATGAATCTATATTTTGAGAGAAAAATGGAATTATTGGGAAAAATTTTTATAATTCCATCAAATAAAACATTTTTTAAAATTAAATAAACATTAACAAAAAATTTATAATTAACAATCAAATTGATACAAATAAATTAAAGAATGAATAGAATTTATAAATAACATTTAATGAATTTATCTTAATTTTTTTAAAAAAACTTACAAATTTCATAGTTGGAAAATAAAAAATTGGTCATGAATATAGATTTACTCACTTGAATTTCTTGGAATGGTGAACACTACAACAATGAATAAATTTTTTTTCAAAGAAAGAATATAAAAAGGAGACAAAAAACCTCAAACCATAGTGTCGATCGACCGTAATAAGGTTACTAGGGATGAAATATAAACTTGGATCATAAAACAAGGATGAAATATGAAATATTGATGGTCATTGATTATGAAAATAAGATTAAAATTGAAAAAACATGACTATAATAGCTCTTTAATACCTTTAGGTAGCCATCACAATCATCGTAGGTCGAGAGCATAACGGGTAGTCAGAAACATGAAATGAAGGTTTCAGGGTGTTATTTTTCTAAAATTGTTTTAACAATATATTTCAATATAACCAACATTAAAAGTGGTTGAAAATTTATTTTCGGTGTCAGTTTTCTTAAAAATTGACACTAAAAATAGTTTTTTGAAAGATTTTTGGCATCGGTTCTTCGAAGAACCGACACAAAAAATATTAAATATTTTTATTTTTAATCCATTTTTTTAAAAACTAGTGTAAAAATCAGTTATTTGAAACCTTTTTGGTTTTTTATTTTAGTAAAAATGATGATAAAAATGATTATACATATTTTTTAGTGTTGGTTTTTAAGGAAACCAACACAAAAAAGTTAGAATAATTTTTTTGGCATCGATTATTATTATAACCGATGCCAAAAATAATTAAGGTATAACTAATGTTTTAGTTATATATAAAAATAAATTATAAATATGACATTAAATCCATTATTTTTACTAGTTTAATAATAAAAAATCTTGATAAATGATGAGATTGTAACATAACATCTTTACTACTTTGGTAACATTGAATCATAAAACCTATGTATGAATAACATAAAAAGAAACTTAAAATATCATGAGGATGAATAAATTCATGATATTAAATGTAAAAGGCGTTTATATATACATAAATGAATGAATATAGGTGCATAACACACTATACGTCTCAAAGAAGGAGAATTGAGACAAAAATCCCTTACCTCAAGTCTTAACATCCATCGTACTCATTCAAACCTCCTATATAATTATTACATGTTTATTATAAAAATATTAAAGAATCATATTCATATATATCATACCATATATGATCTACTTATTCCATTTTATTATTATTTTATTAACAATTCTATGTTAATGTTTTGTTTCAGGCAATAACTTTTTTTCTTTTCATGTATGTTTTGACTTGCTATTTTTGATTCTCTTAATTTGATCATGGTATCATCATTTTAAAAATGTAATACATGATATAAATATAATTTATACTCAGTATATATGTATTTAGTGTAATCCAAAATGTTTAGTGATAGGAAATGAAATACACCATTCATAGAGACGGTAAACCGTATATATGCATGAATGTTGTTTTTTTCTTTTTCTTATTAGGTTGAAAGAAAGAAAATTAAAAAATATATATTATCATTATAGAATCATTTTTATGTCATATATATATTAATTTTTTTTTATTAATCCCATCCATAATACATTCCATTTAAATTATGAATGATTCACATAGCTTCATGAGACAATAGCCTACCATACACACGAACGATGTCTTCATTTTCCTAGAAAATTTAGAGTATGATGGTATGTATGATATAATAATTAAAGAATAATAATAAAAATATAAATCTCATGAATATAATATATAAAATACAAATAAGTTTTTAATTTCAACCTTGATAGATGTAAATGGAAAAAAGAACAACATCGGTTCACGAGGCAGTAGTCCACCGTACACCCGAATAATGATTTCAAAAACCATTTGATGGAAGTGGAGATTGTTGTTGGTAATTAAATTAACATAAAAAATATAAGTATATTGAATATAATAATGTTATTATATAATACTATAATTATAATAATTGAAGGGGTGGAGGAAGAAATAAAACTAAAATACTCATCAATGAATGTTACCTCTTCTTTAGGTATCCCTCTTCGGCTTTCACTAAAAGCATTCCTCGGTTGAATTTATGTATAAAATAAGGATTCTATAATTAGGGTAGGGATGTTAAGAAGTGATCTGGGAAGGACCTGGCCAAATCAAATAGTTTTTAATGTGTTAATAAGAGATGAGAGGGGTGGCATTTTATAAGTGGGGGGAGAGGATACAATTGGTATTTTTGAAAAGAATTGAGTGATCCATGTTTTTAATATGTCAAGAGGGTTAAAATTAGAAAATTATATAAAAATATAGGTTTCATGGTAAAAAAAAGTCCATAAAATAGTTTTTAAACAAGTTTATATATTATTTTTAGACTTTTATTTTTAGTTTAATCCCCCGGTAAACCCTTTTTACCTTGACCTCTATAATTATTTTTTACTGCATTCATTATTCATTTTGGTCAAAAGTTATTTTCAAATTATTAGACAATATAAATTATTATTATAAAAAATGTGTAATTTATTTATCCAAATTTAAATATCATAATTTTAAAATTTTAATTTAAAATTAATCCCGTAGACTTGATGAGAAAGCAAGTTTTTAAAACGAAAATGAACAGAAGTTTAAAATGTTTTTTTTATCATAATTCAATTTTAAATTTATTACAAAAAAATAAATTAGATTAATGGATTCATAATTAGTCTAATATATCTTTAAAATAAATTTAAAATATAATTTAACTTTATAATTAACTTAAATAAGAAGGAAATTTTCAATTAAAATTTATTAATTTTCACTATTCATAAAAAATAAAACTTTTTAGAAACATTACACAATTTCTCCCTAAGATAATTTGGAAATTATGAATTAAAAAATTATGTTTATTTTATCAAATTCATTTCCTAAAATTTTTAAAAATTAATTTTATTATTGATCATAAAAAGTCATAAAAACGTTTTTTTGAGAAAATTGTATTTTTGAAACAAATAAATACTTTACTCAAAATTATTTATTTTATTGTCAATATGTTTTATTTATATAAAAAAATTTCACTTAATGTTTAAAAAGTATTTATTAATATTCATATCACTATGTTAAATTAATAGTTTATGATGGTCACATTTAAAAAACTATATTAGAAATATATCATGGTTTTGTTAAAACTCACTTTTGTATGTAACACAAGCTAAACCAGTGTTATGTGTAGCAAGAACTTAACTTTGTGTTGCGTATAATTAAATATTTACATGGTGTTTTTTTATAAAACTCATAAAATAAAGTTAATTTAATCAAAAATAATAAATTTATAAAAACTTAGGGTTTTAAAATTCAAGAGGAAAATCTTCTCTTATAGTGAGAAAATGTGTATATTTGGTTTATTGATCAACAATAAACCATATTGAATAATTATTTATAGGATTTTTTGGTAGTCCTATAACAAAGTGCATAGTAATATAATCCCATTTACACATAAAAATAATAATAGGTTTCAGGACTACTCTAGGATGTTTTCTTTTAGCCTTCACTTGTTGACAATCCAAGAATCTAGATACATTGTCAGTAATTTCCCACATCATGTTATCCTAACAAAAAATTTCCCTCAAATGACAATACATCTTGGTGATAATAGGGTGTATAGATAAATTTGAGCTATGATAATTATCGAACAATTCCCTTTTCAACACAGGTATAGATGGAACATGTAACACCCCGAGATTTTATGAAAAATATTATTTTTAATTTCATTAATGTCTTGTGTTGTATGCTACACCAAAAGGAGCTTGCACAACATGCATCCTTGACTTGCCTTGCATTACACGCAATCGCGACCTTCCTCGATAGCGTGTGTAGTACGCAATACCGAGTTTCACTGAACAACGATATGCTATTAGAATATTATTAAAACTAGCCGTTATGAATAGTAATAACCACTTTTTGAAATTTTGTAAATTTTATTTTTCAAAATGGACTTCATTTTTGGATTTGGAATATCGAAATTATCTTAGGGTGAAATTTTGGTACTTTTCAGATAACTTTCATTTTCTGATAAATAGCGAAAATTACTAAATTTTAATTAAAAACAACCTTTTTAATCGAAATAATTAATAGTGATAAGTTATTAATTTTAGTGGTTTTAAAGTATATTTAGAATATATTTTTACAATTTAATACAATGTTGGTCATTGGATGTAATTTCACATTTAAACCAGACATAAACAAGTGTCAATATTTTGATAGTTATTATCTCTTAAAAAAACGCTATTTGTTTTGACGACGGGAATTAATTTTTAAATTAATTAATGCAACTGATATGTTTTGAATTTGGTAAAATAGACATCATTTTTGAGTTCATAATATCAAATATAGATTAGGCCTAATTTTTGGTATTTTTCTGGAAACTTTCATTTTTTGATGAATAGTGAAACCACTAAGTGGTAGTTTAAAAAAATGAATTTTTCATAAAACTTAATTTTACCGCTTCTGTGAGTGTAATTTAAAAACTCCGAGAGGAACGGTTGATGTCAGTAAGTAAAATGTGGTTCAATGATATGAAAATAAGTTTTGGTGAATAGTAACTTTTTACTTTTTTTTACCACGGTTAAAAGTAAATAGGGTAATTAAGGGTAAAAATGATATTATTATTGCCCTAAAAGATGTCCTAATTCTATTGGATAAGTGTAATTAGACCAAAAACAACCTCAGGAATAAAATATGACCATTTAGGCCCACTTGGATTAGATTAGGACATTTATTATTAATTTATTTAAAGAAGGGTTAAAATAGTTAAAATCAAAGATTAATAAGTAGTTAATTTTTAATATAGGATTATACATAAGATAAATTCGACTATAAATATTCATTAGAAACCTAAAACTATTTCCTACATAATGGTATTTTATTTGTAATTTTCGAACATTAAGTAATTTAATTAATTTATGACACAACGATGATGCAGTAATTATCTTATTAATGAAATATTGACATAATTGATGTTATAAACACCCAAATAAATGTAATTTGATACTTTTTATGAATTAAACTAATTTTCTAGGTTACTATTACATGTTATTATTGATTTAATTAACTTTATTCAAACTAATCATTCTGTTATGATTTTCACAAAAATCAATTACTAAATAGTGTCAAAATTGACATAAAATAGTTTTTAAAACAAATATTATATTATTAATTGTTATTTTATTCCTAAAAATCTATGGTTCGGCCAAATGATTTATATAAGGTTATATATATTAATAATAAAAAACTTGGGGTTCATTTGGCCTGTTATTGTAAGTTTATTAACCTTATAGTGTAAGAA
Source organism: Viscum album (assembly GCA_963277665.1). Lineage (NCBI taxonomy): Eukaryota > Viridiplantae > Streptophyta > Magnoliopsida > Santalales > Viscaceae > Viscum > Viscum album. Next base: position 75,667,021 of record OY728140.1, read on the forward strand.
CACAAGAAGACACAGTAAAAGTAAAATTACTTAACTTAATGTTAAATCTAAATGATAAGGTTAAAATAGGAACCTAAACTTGTCTACATTCTATTGGATGAGAGGATTTCGACCCATCCCCACCTTATATTCTATATAAATCAATTTTGAGCTATTTAAAACCGAATTTGGCTTTATAATAAAATATACTTTTTAGTTATTCCAAAGGTGCCCCTCTCCTCCCTTATAAAAGGGCAACTCCTCACTCTCTTCCTCACACCACGTTGAGCATTCAAGCTCGGACAACCCCTGCCAATTTCTTCTCTCCACTTCCCTAGAGACATCCTAGAGGTCCTGGTCTTCTTCAAAGACCAATTTTAGTTCCCTAAAAAGAGGTCTCAAAGAAGCGCTTCAAAGAAGAGGTAATGCCCGTTACCGATTCTTTCATCTTTATTTCTTATTCCACTTCTTCTTCATTAGTTGTTTCATCATGAAGTAATAACATTAGTATCACTCATATACGGATATGTTATTATAAGTATGAAACAACCCTATTTCACCATCTATCCATCCTACGAAAAATGAAATCACCGCGCGTGCGTACGTACGGAATACCGTCTCCACGCCGTGGTGTAATCTATTTTCCAACAACACCTTACTTGGATGGGTATAATGGTGTAAATAATGAATATATATGATTATTGTAAATTTATATTGATTCTGAAATAGTATACATACACTCCAATACAATTCCACGATCATGGGAACGATATCATCGCTCGTGCGTACGTACGGAATACCGTCTCCACGATGTGATGCGACTCGTTCTACATGATCTTCATTGCATAATGATTATATAAATGAATTGAATGAATTAATATGATATATATTACACTAATACCATTTTGTAAATGAGGTATCTATAACCTAAAAAGAAGAATAAGAATTTATTCGACAAAACACGCATAAGAACAAAAAGTAATAAACACCCGAATAACAAGTAGTAATGAAATATTACTAATAATAAGCTAAGAATATGACCATATATGATATCATAACAATGCTTATGATTCTGGAATAAGTCAGTGACATTATTTAAATCATTATACAAGAGGTTCATACACTTACGAAGCAAATCGGATCTAAGGTAAGGGAAAATATCACAATCTCATTTTATCCGAGATTGTTTATACTTTGGTATTTACTGGGGTGTATTTTGTCATCCACATCCATGATTACTCAATATGTAATATTGTTTCCATACATCTACCATTTTTTAAATCCAATTTTACCCTTCGGTGAGTTTTTAGTAAAATATATAAAAGGAATCTTTTGTCGTTTTTCATACGAGGTACTTTTTGACTTTTCTGACAAAAGTATGGGAAGAATGTTTTTTTAACTTATACGGAATGAATGGATTTTTCAAAAAATTATTTCCAATAAGCTTAATTTACAAGTTTTCAATTTTATTTTTAATCAACTTATTTTAGTTTATAATTGTATGACATGTTAAGAAAGGAAAAGTGTTTTTGAAGTAGAAAGGATATTTTCCTCAAGAATGGAGTTCAAGCGTTTTATCAAAATTATTTTCCATCTAAGATAATAAAGGGTTCTATTTATATCCCTATTTTTACATTTATTTGATTATGTTATGATGGAATTATTTTTATGATTTCCTTTTATCTTATATGGATTATGTTACGATGGCATGATGTTTAAGATTCCCATTTTTATTACATGGGTTATGCAATGATGTATGTTTTTTTTGATTTTGTGGAACACATAAGAATGGTATCATTATGAGATGGGTGGGACCTATATCTCCCTCCAATGCATTGGGTAAAGATTTTATATCTCATGAGATAGACATGGCTGGAACGGCAGGTTAAACCACTTCAATGAAGCAGGACTGAAATGAGGAATGAACTCGGTTCAGAAATGGACTTTGTCCACTAAGATAGTCTTGGCAATGAGTCTTGACTAATAAGAAATGATTCTCTATTATTATGTGTGTACGCTACAAAGTCTCATGTTTTAAGTTATGATTACTGGGATTACATTTCACTACTATGATTTATCCCATGTTATGATATTATGATCTCTTTTGCAGGTTAAGATTTCCAAAATGTTATGTTCTTATGAATATGATGTGATTGATATTTATTTTGTTTACCCTTACTGAGAATTTGAGCTAACCCTTTTATGTTTTCTTTTCCCTAGGATATAAAGAAAGGTTTTAGGTAATAAAAAAAGGGAAGATCTTTATGGGAGATGTTGAAGATCTTTCACCATGATTGGAAGATTACGTTCCGAGTTTCCAAAGACACTAAACTATTACGGTCCTTGTGTGTGTGTTTTTGTTATATACTTTTTATTCCACAAAAGTAATGTAATGTCCACGTATTTCAAGCTTCGGGTCTCTACAGTTGGTATCAGAGGAAAGGTTTATTCAAACTTTGGAAACTAGGATGCGAGAAATTTAGTGAGATCCCTAGAGATATTTCTAAGGTATGTCTAGGGATGTCCCTAAGGTTAAGTATAAGTATAGGTTATAGTACTAGAATTACGTTAACCCAAGATGTTATATATTGAAGTTACTCCTCCTTTATTGTGTTGTTTTCCCTAGCATGATTTTTGCCTCTCACACTATTCTTTTTGGGTTTTAGACGATGGCTGGAACCCGAAGGAACCGTGTTGATAAATGTAATGGACAATGCAATGATTGTCCTCCTGAATAAACAAATGTTATGGGAGATGGAGTGAAAAATCTTATTTCTATACTTACACAAGCTATGAATCATTCTGGACTTCCAAATGAGCATAGAAGGGAACAATATTCTATTGAGTCCTTCATGAGGCAATGTCCACCTTCTTTCAGTTGGTCTTCTGATCCACTTGTTGCCGAACAATGGATCAGTACTACTGAAAATATATTTTCAGTTATTCAATGTTCTAAACATGATAATGTCATCTTAGCAGTGTATCGTTTAGAAGGTGATGCTAATCAATGGTGGAATCTTATCAAGAATACGAGGCCAAGAGATGAAATTGAGTCCATGGAATGGGACAAGTTCAAGAACTTATTTTTCAATAAGTACTTCCCTCATATTCTTTGAACAAATATGGAGAAGGAGTTTCTTGAACTAAATAAAAAGGATGATGAATCTGTTGGTATATACGAAGCGAATTTTACAAGGCTTGCAAGGTATGCATCTAGATTTATCATCCAACCTGAAAGTAAAGTTGATCGATTCTTCAGTGGCTTAAAACCAAATATTCGAAAAGAATTAGCTATAAGAGACTTCAGTAGCTATGAAGAAATTGTGCGTTGTGATATCAAGGTAGAAATAGAAGTTGGTGTTACTTATCCATCTCATAGTTTTGACAAGAAACGAAAGATGGAGTTCTAGGAGAAATCTCAGAATAATGGTGAAAAGAAGATGAATGTTTCCTTATGCTCAAAGTGTGGAAAGAAGCATGGTGGATATTGTCTTAAAGGGACAAGTAAATGTTTCAAATGTGGAAAGGAAGGTCACCGGGCATTTGAATGCTGCAATGATGGGAAGAAGATGTCTAATGATGCAAACAAAGGAAGGGATACATAGAATGAACCTACTACACTTCAATGCTTCAAGTGCAAGGAAATGGGGCATTATGCTAATAAATGCCCTAATCTAAGGGTTAGTGACGATCGACATGAGCAATCGGTTAAGGCAAAGGACAAAGGGAAGTCACATGCGATCACCATTGGCGATGTTGAATATGACAACGATGTGGTGGAATGATTAAGTGTTTATGTAATGGGATTCCAAAATAATGTTGTATATAGTATCGTGGAATATTGGAATATTTATGTATTGGTCAATTGTGGTTTTCAATAATTTTATGGTACCGGTAACCATGGAAAGTGATTGAGATATTTTTGGAGAAAAGATGATATGCGCATAATGAAGGGATAAGGAAAAAATGAAATGTTTGACAATATTCATGAGCTCATGATTGATATAAGGACTAAGTGATATCATGGTTAGAGTATATAGAATTTTGAGGATTTTGGTATGTGGAAAGAGTTAACATTTAACAACATTCATGTTTTCAATAAGGTTCAATGGGTATTCATTTTTTTCAAGAGAATACATGATTAAGGCCTTTGAGTGTTTGGAATGTGACAAAAAAGACATATCTCATGATATATGGGGATCAACAATGGTATTAACATGCTAGTTGTATGAACTCTTTGGTAATCGTTTTCACTATAATATGAGATTAGACAACATTATTTTGGATAAGCCTAAAGATTGGAATGGATTATGTTGGACATAAGTTAGTATTGTTTAAGGATAGAATTTTTTTCGATATTATTTATGGGATGTTATAGTAATGTAGTTTTAGAAAAAGGAAAACCTGCAGGATGGGAGACAACCCATCGCGTCGGACAAGGCTGTGGGAATCGAACCCACAATCGAAGTGCGACTGGCCTTTATCGCCTACCACTGGCCTACAAGAAGTCCCTGTTTAGTAGAAACTAGTTTTATTATATTAAGCAGTATGATATATGAAGTATAAGTCCATTTTAGGAACCATATATGATTAATCTCACAATAGATGGACTTATGTATTTTTTGATAACTTTTATAACCTTTTGTTTGAGACAGATGGAATGACCCATCATTCTATCACATGATCTGCTAACACATCACGAATGAAAAATTCAACCTCATTTCTTTAAGAGATGAAGTGGAAATTGTCCAAAGAACGACCAACGGTGAGACTATACCGAAATCACGAAAGTATTTCTTCTCATTCCAATTTCATCAACTTTAGGGAAACGATCTTGAAAACCAAAAATGTTGTCCTAGTGCTCTTATATCTGATGAATCAGATGGTACCTTAGATCGTCACAAATTTATGGCTTTGTGATTGCTGGCTTTTCCATAGCCATGTTCTCTACCACTCTCCATCAGAACATGATTGTCAGATTTCTCTTCCATATCCATATTTTCACCTATGTGGAAACCCAGTGATTAGTTTATTTGGGTAACCGTTACGTTTCATACTTTTGTTTTTAAAGATTGGTTTTGGTATTCCTTTTTACAATGTGGGTTTCTATCAAAGAAACATTCGAATAGTAAACCATTTATAACCCCGACGAATTTCGAGGGTGAAATTCATTTTATGGGGGGTAGAATGTAACACCCTGAGATTTTATGAAAAATATTCTTTTTAATTTCATTAATGTCTTGTGTTGTATGATACACCAAAAGGAGCTTTCACAACATGCATCCTTGACTTGCCTTGCATTACACGCAATCACGACCTTCCTCGATAGCGTGTGTCGTACACAATATCGAGTTTCACTAAAAAAAGATATGCTATTAAAATATTATTAAAACTAGCCATTATGAATAGTAATAACCACTTTTTGAAATTTTGTAAATTTTATTTTTCAAAATGGACTTCATTTTTGGATTCGGAATATCGAAATTAGCTTAGGGTGAAATTTTGGTACTTTTCGGATAACTTTCATTTTCTGATGAATAGTGAAAATTACTAAATTTTAATTAAAAACAACGTTTTTAATCGAAATAATTAATATTGATAAATTATTAATTTTAGTGGTTTTAAAGTATATTTAGATTATATTTTTACAATTTAATATAATATTGGTCATTGGATGTAATTTCAAATTTTAACCAGACACAAACAGGTGTCAATCTTTTGATATTTATTATCCCTTAAGAAAACGCTATTTGTTTTGATGATGGGAATTAATTTTTAAATTAATTAATGCAAATGATATGTTTTGAATTTGGTAAAATAGACATCATTTTTGAGTTCATAATATCTGTAGACCCCGGAAAACGCATTCATGAAATTTTCCAAATGCTTCCATACACGATCCAAGATCGTAGAACTTTTCTTAAGCTTCGATTTGGTAGGTCGCAGGGCCCGAACGGAGCTACGGATTAGGAGTTATGGATGTTTGAAGTTTGGCTGGAAATCTGGTTCACGAAGCCCATTCGTGAAGCCCCCTCCGTGATCGCGGAGCGCCACCACGAAGCAATGAGGCGAGAGGCTCCGCGAACCCGTTTGACGTTCGCGATGCGTCGCGAAGACCCCTCGCAAAGCACTGATGCGAAGCACCGGTGCGAAGCACCCGAGCAGCGCAGTCCCGTGAAGCTCCGAAGGAGGTAACTCTCCGCGAACGAATTTGACGTTCGCGAGCCCACCGCGAAGCTCCGGAGGTGGTACCTCTCCGCGAACGAATTTGACGTTCGCGAGCACCCCGCGAAGCACCTGAGGCGGCGTAGGAGTTCTTCTTCGTGGAGCCCCTTTCCTATAAATACCCAGCTCACCACCCTTCTCTGGACGGACGGCCACGGCCACTTCGCCCCTTGGACGGCCGAGCGGAGCTCCGCATTGCGGCTTCGCGAGGCCATGCTCCGCCAGCAGCTTCCTTCGCATTGCTGCTCCGCGAGCGGAGGATCCGCGAGTCCATGCTTCGCGAGCCAATGCTCCGCGATGCTGCTCCGCGAGATCATTCTTCGCGAGTCCATGATCCGCGAGCCAATGCTCCATGATGCTGCTCCGCGAGACCATTCTTCGCGAATCCATGATCCGCGAGCCAATGCTCCGCGATGCTGCTCCGCGAGACTAAGCTCCGCGAGACCCCTTCGCTCCGCGAGACCAAACTCTGCGAGACCCCCTTGCTCCGCGAGAGACCATTGCTCCGCGAGGCCATGCTCTGCGAAGCTACTTCGTGAAGACCTATCCTTCGCGAGGATCCTACCTTCATGCCCACCGGTCCATACCGCGGGGCTGCGCCCCCGTACCCCCGCTCGGGGTCAGTGCCGGGCTACGTTCCCGGCCCTTCGGGCCGGTCCCTTCGCTACCGTCACAGACCCCCATGAAATATGGAGAGTCGCACCGCGAAATTTTCGGGCCGGGACGTCGGGATTTTCCATTGCGCCCTTATGCCCTCCCACCTTCAACCTATGGAATACCATGATTTGAGGCACTCCTCCACACACCATGAAACACCTTGAGTTGATGTATTCCTCTTGGTTTGTTTCCTATGTCGTGAGTGGAGGTTCTCATCATCAATTCCCCGAGTACCTTGAGTCGAACCATTCCTCAGGAAACTCCTCCAAACCCAATCACTTGGCTCCTATGCCAGGTTGAACCAGAAAGGGCCGCCCTTGCGTAAGTCCCAACACCAACCATTTCTAGGCACCTTCTGCCCAGTAGTCCTATCTAAATGACTATAAACTGTAGTAATCCCTATGTTCCAAACATAGGATGCCTCTTGCCCTATACGAGAGATGCCTTATGCTCCTAGCATGAGATTCCAGTAGTCCTATCTACATGACTATAAACTATAGTAATCCCTATTTTCCAAACATAGGATGTCTCTTGCCTTATACGAGAGATGCCTTATGATCCTAACATGAGATGCCAGTAGTCCTATCTACATGACTATAAACTGTAGTAATCCCAATGTTCCAAACATAGGATGCCTCTTGCCCTATACGAGAGATGCATTATGCTCCTAGCATGAGATGCCAGTAGTCTTATCTACATGACTATAAACTGTAGTAATCCCTATGTTCCAAACATAGGATGCCTCTTTCCCTATACGAGAGATGCCTTATGCTCCTAGCATGAGATGCCAGTAGTCCTATCTACATGACTATAAACTGTAGTAATCCCTATGTTCCAAACATAGGATGCCTCTTGCCCTATACGAGATATGCCTTATGCTCATAGCATGAGATGCCAGTAGTCCTATCTACATGACTATAAACTGTAGTAATCCCTATGTTCAAAACATAGGATGCCTCTTTCCCTATACGAGATATGCCTTATTCTCCTAACATGAGATGCCAGTAGTCCTATCTACATGACTATAAACTGTAGTAATCCCTATGTTCCAAACATAGGATGCCTCTTGCCTTATACGAGATATACCTTATGCTCCTAGCATGAGATTCCAATAGTCCTATCTACATGGCTATAAACTGTAGTAATCCCTATGTTCCAAACATAGGATGCCTCTTGCCCTATACGAGAGATGCCTTATGCTCCTAGCATGAGATGCCGGTAGTCATATCTACATGACTATAAACTATAGTAATCCCTAGGTTCCAAATATAGGATGCATCTTGCCCTATACGAGAGATGCCTTATGCTCCTAGCATGAGATGCCAGTAGTCCTATCTACATGACTATAAACTGTAGTAATCCATATGTTCCAAACATAGGATGCCTCTTGCCCTATACGAGAGATGCCTTATGCTCCTAGCATGAGATGCCAGTAGTCCTATCTACATGACTATAAACTGTAGTAATCCCTATGTTCCAAACATAGGATGCCTCTTTCCCTATACGAGAGATGCCTTATGCTCCTAGCAAGAGATGACAGTAGTCCTATCTACATGACTATAAACTGTAGTAATCCCTATGTTCCAAACATAGGATGCCTCTTTCCCTATACGAGAGATACCTTATGCTCCTAGCATGAGATGCCAGTAGTCCTATCTATATGACTATAAACTGTAGTAATCCCTATGTTTCAAACATAGGATGCCTCTTGCCCTATACGAGAGATGCCTTATGCTCCTAGCATGAGATGCCAGTAGTCCTATCTACATGACTATAAACTGTAGTAATCCCTATGTTCCAAACATAGGATGCCTCTTGCCCTATACGAGAGATGCCTTATGATCCTAGAATGATATGCCAGTAGTCCTATCTATATGACTATAAACTGTAGTAATCCCTATGTTCCAAACATAGGATGCCTCTTTCCCTATACGAGAGATGCCTTATCCTCCTAGCATGAGATGCCAGTAGTCCTATCTACATGACTATAAACTGTAGTAATCCCTATGTTCCAAACATAGGATGCCTCTTGCCCTATACGAGAGATGCCTTATGCTCCTAGCATGAGATTCCAGTAGTCCTATCTACATGACTATAAACTGTAGTAATCCCTATGTTCCAATCATAGGATGCCTCTTTCCCTATACGAGAGATTCCTTATGCTCCTAGCATGAGATGCCAGTAGTCCTATCTACATGACTATAAACTGTAGTAAACCATGTGCTCCAAACATAGGATGCCTCTTGTTCCAAATAAGAGATGCCTTGTGCGCCAAGCATAAGATGCATAATGCCATGATTACAGTGGCGTAGTTTCAAGAGAGTTGGAATCCATTCAAACATTCCATCACTCCACCTCACGCTTTGCGTGCCCTTCATTCGGATCGTCACTCACTTCCAAGTCTGGAGGGACCCCCTAACTGTATGGATGCTCAACCTTTGGTTAGCCTGCTGTCCTGGGCCAATGCCCCGGAAGACTGATCACGTCTGGAGGGACCCCCTAACATTATGGATGCTCGACCTTTGGTCCGCCTGCTGTCCTAAGCCAACACCCTGGAAGACTGATCACGTCTGGAGGGACCCCCTAACAGTATGGATGCTCGACCTATGGTCCGCCTGCTGTCCTGGGCCAACGTTCCAGAAGACTGATCGACAATATTTGAGTTAGGCCCCGTGTTGCGAACATGGTCAGCAGTCAGCCCTCATTTGTTGTCCTCATTTCTGGATAACGTGATATGGATTCTGCGTTTCCGCCATGGTCAACAGTTATCCTCCATCACTACGCCAATCTCACGACGTTCTGAATATTGGGCATGTGATTCACACTTTTCATCTCCCTTTGTTGGGATAGATTCCAATGCCCTTGGCATTATCCCGCTTGTGCACTAGCGCATAGGTGATTACCTCAACCTGCTAGTGAGTTGGGATGCCCTCATGGCCAGACATGAGGAAGACACCATGTGCCGCTCAACGCCTAAGCCCCATTCCACTTCTCACGGACACACCCTTCACGACATGATCATCTGGTCCCTGCTGCCTCTTGTTTCCCACACCGAGCATGACTCACATGGGATTAGAACGCTTATCAACCATGACATCCACCATGGGCCACCTCAGAGCGTAAGCCCCATACAACATGGTCCGCCTCAGAGCTTAATCCCCATGCCACCTTGGGCCGCCTTAGAGCTTAAGCCCCATCCCACCATGGGCCGCCTCAGAGTGTAAGCCCCATATCCACTTTGGGCCGCCTCAGAGCGTAAGCCCTATACCACAATGGGCCGCCTCAGAGTGTAAGCCCCATACCGCCATTATGGGCCGCCTCAGAGCGCATGCCCCATTCACCATTTCCGCTCCCTAGCGGCACCCGGGCAACACCCTTGCGTAAGCCCCAATCCATCATGAACTACGCGGACTTTGATTCCCTACCACGGGGATACGTAGGAAACCTTCCCAAGGTTCAAGCCCACCACTAGTGGACCCACGGGTCCACTTTCACGTCGGTTCACCGATGAAACATTTTGAACTACGAGGACTTTGATCCATGTCAAGGCATGGTACGTAGGAAGCCTCCATGAGGTTCAAGCCACATTACTCGGTCGTTCATTCATGTCGAGTTTCGCCCCCGTCCCGCATGACGTTAAACTGTATCCCGTCCCGCATGACATTAAACCGTATCGTGTCCTACATGACCTTAAACCGTATCGCGTCCCGCATGACGTTAAACTGTATTCCGTCCCGCATGACGTTAAACTGTATCGCATCCCGCATGAACTTAAACTGTATCGTGTCCCGCATGACGTTAAACTGTATTCCGTCCCGCATGACGTTGAACTGTATTCCGTCCCGCATGACGTTAAACTGTATTCCGTCCCGCATGACGTTAAACTGTATTCCGTCCCGCATGATGATAAACTGCACGCCCTCGTCCATCATGACCTTAAACTGCATTCCAGTCCGACGACAAGCCGTTGCGACCAACCCGAACTACGAGGACTTTTATCTATGTCAAGGCATGGTACGTAGGAAGCCTTCCAGAGGTTCAATCCCATCTCTCATTGGACCAAGGTCCCTCATTTATGTTGGTTCGCCGACACCCACCGCCCGTCGTTCATTCACGACAGGGTTCACTACCGTCCCGCAAGACATTAAACTGTATTCCATCAATCCCTTGAACTAGAAGTACTTTGATCCATATCAAGGCATGGTATGTAGGAAACCTTCCCAAGGTTCAAGTCCACCACTAGTGGACCCACGGGTCTACTTTCACGTCGGTTCACCGATGAAACCCTTTGAACTACGAGGTCTTTGATCCATGTCAAGGCATGGTACATAGGAATCCTCCACAAGGTCCACGCCCACCACCACTAGGACCCTCCTGGTCCTCCCCATTCACGTCAGCTCGCTGATGATGCCCATCGGACCAAGGTCCACCCTCGTGCTGGTCCACCGGCACCATCTCGAACTACGCAGACTTTGATTCCCTGCCACAGGGATACGTAGGAAGCCTCTTCAAGGCTCAAGTCCAACTTCACTGTCGCCCCTGCAATGGTCCCATTTCACTCCCCCTCCACTTCATTCATCCATCCATCAACCATCCTGATTCTCACCCGGGCCGCCACATCCCGGTGGGATCATGCCATCCACCTCCTCACTGCTCCTAGCGGCGCATGGGCCGCTTTCCATGTGTAAGCCCCAGCATATCTCCAGGTCGTTGTCCTCTGTGTACACCCCGATTCATCACCCCTTCGAACTACATGGGTTTTGATCTCTGTCCTCTACACAGGGTACGTAGGAAACCTCCAAGAGGTTCAATCCCAACCAATGGTAATGTACCCCATCCTAGGGTGCACTTCCTCTGATCCGCCCTCAGTGGTGTTCAGATCAGCCATTACGGTGTGACATCTCCCCTCTACGGGGCACACCACCATCGATCCGTCTCTATGGGACGTTCTGATCACCCTTATTTCGTCTCCGCAAGACGTTAAACTCGCGGCCTACCTTGTGATAAACATGAGATTCCTGAGGAAAACCTAGGATGGAACTCCATTGGCGTAACCGTCTTCGCAAGACGTTAAACATGCTTCATACCCTGTGTTAAACATGGGAAGCTGAGGAAAACCTCAGGTACATGCCTATGGAATATGATTCCCCGCACTCGACGCGGGATGCATCGGGTTATGCACCCTTGAGATGCCCTCTCATGAGGAAGAATACAGGTTCCCCAATGTCCATGCACCTAGAGATGCCCTGACATGCCTGATGTTGCCGTCTACTCCGACCGAAGGTCGCTACCATGTCAAGACCCCATGGAATGTCTTGACAGAAGTAGTGTAATTAACCGGTGTCCATGAAGATATGGCACCAGGAATGAGATTCACGAACAACGTATTAAATCTATGAGGGAGACTCGGACTAGGTGGCGAGTTCTAAGGAGGAATCCATGGAAGGATGAACCGACATCCCATCATCCCGTTTCGATCAAGGAGCAGACGTACCTGAACAAGGAACGAATGCCGCCCGCCTTTGGAAAGCGGGAATGCGGGGCAACAAGCAGCGCGTCCTCCACGGACGGATGCGCGCGCCCCGGCAAAAGCATCGGAAACAATATCAAATATATCTTAGGCCTAATTTTTGGTATTTTTCTGGAAACTTTCATTTTTTGATGAATAGTGAAACCACTAAGTGGTAGTTTAAAAAAATGAATTTTTCATAAAAATTAATTTTACTGCTTCTGTGAGTGGAATTTCAAAAATCCGACAGACACGGTTGATGTCAGTAAGTAAAATGTGGTTCAATGAGATGAAAATAATTTTTGGTTAATAGTAACTTTTTACTTTTTTTTACCACGGTTAAAAGTAAATAGGGTAATTAAGGGTAAAAATGATATTATTATTACCCTAAAACATGTCCTAATTCTATTGGATAAGTGTAATTCGACCAAAAACAACCTTAGGAATGAAATATGACCATTTAGGCCCACTTGGATTAGATTAGGACATTTATTATTAATTTATTTAAAGAAGGGTTAAAATAGTTAAAATCAAAGTTTAATAAGTAGTTAATTTTTAATATAGGGTTATACATAAGATAAATTCAACTATAAATATTCATTAGAAATATAAAAAGATTTACTACATAATGGTATTTTATTTTTAATTTTTTAACATTAAATAATTTAATTAATTTATAACACAACGATGACACAGTAATTATCTTATTAATGAAATATTGACATAATTGATGTTATAAACACCCAAATAAATGTAATTTCAGACTTTTTATGAATTACACTAATTTTATAGGTTAATATGACATGTTAGTATTGATTTAATTAACTTTTTTAGAACTAATAATTCTGTTATAAGTTTAACAAAAATCAATTACTAAATAGTGTCAAAATTGACATAAAATAGTTTTTAAAACAAATATTATATTATTAATTGTTATTTTATTTCTAAAAATATATGGTTCGTCCGAATGACTTATATAAGGTTATATATATTAATAATAAACAACTTGGGGTTCGTTTGGATTGTTATAGTAAGTTTATTAACCTTATAGTGTAAGAATACAAGAAGACACAGTAAAAGTAAAATTATTTAACTTAATGTTAAATCTAAATGATAAGGTTAAAATAGGAACCTAAACTTGTCTAAATTATATTGGATGAGAGGATCTCGACCCATCCCCACCTTTGATTCTAAATAAATCAATTTGGATCTATTTAAAACCGAATTTGGCTTTATAATAAAATAATAGTTTTAGTTATTCCAAAGGTGCCCCTCTCGTCCCTTATAAAAGGGCACCTCCTCCCTCTCTTCCTCACACCACCTCGAGCCTTCAAGCTCGGCCAAAACCTGCAAATTTATTCTCTCCACTTCCCTAGAGACATCCTAGAGGTCCTAGTTTTCTTCAAAGACCAATTTTAGTGCCCTAAAAGGAGGTCTCAAAGAAGCGCTTTGAAGAAGAGGTAATGCCCGTTACAGATTCTTTCATCTTTATTTCTTCTTACACTTCTTCTTCATTAGTTGTTTCATCATGAAGTAATAACATCAGTATCACTAATATACTGATATGTTATTATAAGTATGAAACAACTCTATTTCGCCATCTATCCATCCTACGGAAAACGAAATCACCGCGCGTGCGTACGTACGAAATACCGTCTCCACACCGTGGTGTAATCTATTTTCCAACACCACCTTACTTGGGTGATTATAATGGTGTAAATAAGGAATATATATGATTATTGTAAATTGATATTGATTATGAAATTGTATACATACACTCCCATTAAATTCCATGATCATGGGAATGATATCATCGCTCGTGCGTACGTACGGAATACCGTCTCCACAATGTGGTGCGACTCGTTCTACATGATCTTCATTGCATAATGATTATATAAATGAATTGAATGAATGAATATGATATATATTACACTAATAACATTATTTAAATGAGGTATCTATAACCTAAAAAGAAAAATAAGAATCTATTCAACAAAACACACATAAGAACAAAAAGTAATAAACACCCGAATAACAAGTAGTAATGAAATATTACTAATAATAAGATAAGAATATAACCATATATGATATAATAAAAATGAGTATGATTCTGGAATAAGTAAATGACATTATTTAAATCATTATACAAGAGGTTCAGACACTTACGAAGCAAATCGGACCTAAGGTAAGGGAAAATATCACAATCTCATTTTATCCGAGATTGTTTATACTTTGGTATTTACTGGGGTGTATTTTATCATCCACATCCATGATTCCTCAATATTTAATATTGTTTCCATCCACCTACCATTGTTTAAATCCAATTTTACCCTTTGGTGAGTTTTTAGTAAAATATATAAAAGGAATATTTTGTCGTTTTTCGTACGAGGTACTTTTTGACTTTTCCGACAAAAGTACGGGAAGAATGTTTTTTTAACTTATACGTCATGAATGGATTTTTAAAAAAATTATTTCTAAGAAGCTTACTTTAAAAGTTTTCAATTTTATTTTTAATCAACTTCTTTTAGTTTATAATTGTATGACATTTTAAGAAAGGAACAATGTTTTTGAAGTAGAAAGGATATTTTCCTCAAGAATGGAGTTCAAGTGTTTTATCAAAATTATTTTCCATCTAAGATAATAAAGGGTTCTATTTCTATCCCTATTTTTACATTGATTTGATTATGTTATGATGGAATTATTTTTATGATGTCCTTTTATCTTATATGGATTATGTTATGATGGCATGATGTTTAAGATTCCCATTTTTATTAAATGGGTTATGCAATGATGTATGATTTTTTTTGATTTTGTGGCACACATAAGAATGGTATCATTATGAGATGTGTGGGACCTATATCTCCCCCCAATGCATTGGGTAAAGATTTTATATCTCATGAGATAGACATGGCTGGAACGACAGGTTAAACCGGTTCAGTGAAGCAGGACTGAAACGAGGAATGAACTCGGTTCAGAAATGGACTTTGTCCACTAAGATAGTCTTGGCAATGAGTCTTGACTAATAAGAAATGATTCTCTATGATTATGTGTGTACGCCACAAAGTTTCATGTTTTAAGTTATGATTATTGGGATTACATTTCACTACTATTATTTATCCCATGTTATGATATTATGATCTCTTTTGCAGGTTAAGATTTCCAAAATGTTATTTTCTTATGAATATGACGTGATTGATATTTCTTTTGTTTACCTTTACTGATCATTTGAGCTCACCCTTTTATTTTTTCTTTTCCACAGGATATAAAGAAAGGTTTTAGGTAAGAAAAAATGGAATATCTTTATGGGAGATGTTGAAGATCTTTCACCAGGATTAGAATATTACGTTTCGAGTTTCCAAAGACACTAAACTATTACGGACCTTATGTGTGTGTTTTTGTTATATACTAAGTATTCCACAAAAGTAATGTAATTTCCTTGTACGTCAAGCTTCGGGTCTTTACAGAACATATACTCTCTTTATAAATTTTAGGACGTTTTCTTTATAAATGAAGTATGCCAACATTACATTAGTCATGAAATTAATTTTATTCTAAATATTCTCATCATTATACTAATAAATTTTGATGTTTTCCAATCATGATTTTTTTTACAATCATTTTCAAATGGAGTGATGTCTCCCCTTATTTAATAATTCATATATCCATATTTACTAGATCCATAAATATATGATCTCTATATATCGTCATTTGGGTCAAAACTCCATGATACTTCATGATCAAAGCACCCACTACCTTAATTCACTTCCTTGGGTGGTATTGAATTGAAAATTATAATCCTTGAGTAGCTCAAGCCATTTCCGTTTCTTTATATTTATATCTTTCTGTGAAAATATTTATTTTAGGCTCATATAGTGTGTGTATATATCACATCTTTCACCATAGAGATAATGCCTCCATTTCTTCAAGTCAAATATTATGAATTCCAAATCAAGATCATGGATTAGATAGTTATATTCATGAGTATTTAACTACTAAGATTAATATGAAATAACTTTATCTTTTTTATAAATAAACAACCAAGTCCCTTATTTGATGCATCACTATATATTAAAAGACTATAATTTCATGATGTTAGAGTCAAAATCATAACATTGAACAATCTCAGGTTTAATTTTTAAAAACATTCTTCACATTAATTTATCTATATGAACATAACCCATTTATGTGTGAGTTTATTCAAATGGGTTTCCAATCAGGTAATTGTTTTTAACAAATCCATAATAGTAACCTTCCAAACCAATGAAACTACATACCTTGGTTATGTTTTTTGAGGTAGGCCATTCTTTGACTGCCTTTGTCTTTATAAGATCAACTGAGATTCCATCGTTGGAGAAAATATAGCCATAAAAAGGAAATTCATGTAGATAAAATTCAAACTTACTAAATTTATCATATAAAAATTTTCTTTTATGAGTCTAAAGAATCATCCAAAAGTGATTCTCATGGTCTTCATAGATCTTAAAATACACCAATATATATTCAATCAGTACTACAACAAAATAATAAATATATTGATTGAATAATCTGTTCATTAGATCCATAAAAATTTGTGGTGATTAGTCAATCCAAATGGAATTACTATAAACTCACAATGGTCATACCTCATTTGGAAATTTATCTTATAAATGTATTAATTATTCAATAACAATTGATAATACATAGAATTAAATAATGAATGCACAACTTGAAGGATCTATATTTTTTTAACCAAAATAAAAGGGGATACACTAGGTGAAATACCAGGGTGTATAAATACCTTATCACAGGACTCCTCTAATTGTTTATTAAACTCCACTAATTCCATACTGTCCATTATTTTGGGAGTATTTGATATAGAAATTACACTGTGGATTAAATCAATAGAAACCAAAATTCATGCTCTTGTGGATGACTAGGAAATCCCTTAGAAAATGCATTAATGTATTCTAGTACAATAGGTACTTACTGGATTTTAAGATTACCATTTCCATCTATAGATTTTATTTTCCCTTCTTCCATTATAATATAATTTATAATTTCTTCTAGGGGTGGATCTAAACATGACATAGATGATGAAGTCTCTACTCTAAAGGTAATTAATTCCATATCTTCAACACGAATCATAATTTACTTCTCTTTACAATTTTTTTTTCATCAGTTTTTGAATGCTAGTTCATACCAATGATTATATTAAATTTAAAAATTGGTATAATAATGAATTATGAAAATAAGGCATGTTAGTGTTTCATAATGGGAAGTTCTGGACTCATCATAGTCGCAGTAATATTTCCACTGGGAGTTTTAACTGAAAAATATCTTCTTAAGGCGTGAGGGAAATATATAATTATCTTGGAAAATATGTAAGATATTAAAGAGAGAGAAGATATAGAATAAAATAAAGTATTTTCTAAAATTTAGTCTTTTATTTAAGTACCTACCACCACATTATTGGGTACTTCAACCTAAGTTGTTGTGATCACATAATCTTGGACTCCCCCTTCACCTGTTCTATGGTATGTTCCATTGACTCTTAGTGAATTGGTGGGAATAATTCACCATTTCTCAATAAGTAAATCACACTATATATTCTATTTATTTCATCCCCTTGTATTCAATTCCAATTTACCCTTATTTCCCCACTTATAATAAAATCACATGTCCTTAAAAACATTTTCAGGATGTTTCTTCCCATAATTTTTACATGATGGAAAATAATTAATTTTATTCTTATTATTTAATGTGTTCTCTTTTTCATGGGGTTCAGATGAACTCTTATTCTATTGATTCCAATTGAATATATAGTAAATATAAAATTACTTTCCTATTTATGGAACATAAAATTATTTAATTATATGATGAAAAATATTAAGAAACTATCACAATTCGTAGACTTGTATTAATATCTTTAAATAAATAGTCAATATTGCATTCCATATCATGTATGTAATCTGTAGCATACATGGATAGTCTTTTAAAGGTATCCTAATACTTTATAATAATTTCTTACACATTTTTATTTAATATGGGGAACTTTCTCTTCATTTCAGTTAATTTCTCATAAGAGAAATATTTATTGAATAATGTTTCTTTAAAATATCTTTATTCCATGTGTTATATTTCTTCTTCCTCCTAATTATTCTAGATTAATGACAATTATTGATCTACATTTCCTTTGAGACAATATACTAAAATTATAACCTTTCCTTTTTCATCACATCATAAGTCCAGAAATATCTTTTCAAGGGACTTATTTCATTGTTCTGCTATTACAGGATTAGTAGTACCACTAAATGATGGTGGATTTTTTCACATGAAATGATCTAATATAGGATAATCACATTATAAAAAAATAGTTTTATTCATTAAAGAAAGTTTAGTCATCATAACCCGAGTAAAATTCTCTAATATATTAATTATCTGCTCAGATCCAATACCACCTGTATTGGATTTCCCAACAGAGAAATTTCTACATTGACCATGAGTGTTAATACAAATATTTCTTCTAGGATCCATTTCTAAATAATAGAATATACTATATAATTGTAATTTTTTTTAATTTTATATCATAATTTATAATTCTAAATCTTGTGTAACACTTAATATAAATTAAAAAATTATGATTTTTTAATATAAAATTCTTAAACCTGGTTTCATTGGGAGTATCTATAAACTAAAAAAATATATTCAAATAATTCATCATAGTTTTTAAGAAATTTTTAATTGTCCTAAGAATATACCCAAGGAGTTTTAGACCGGGTTCATAGTAAAGGTTGTTGTCATGTACCAGGTTATGTTCGAGTTAAAGACTAGTAGGCCCTTTTCGGAGTTATTACCTCTAGGTACAACTTTACCAAAACCATGTCCACATGTAATATATATATAGGGATGTAAATTCTTGGAAAAACCAAATAATATATTTATTACAAAATTTTTTGGATTTTATTACACAATTTTACATATCCTCGAAGTCTATCATAATGTTATGTTCCCTAATATGTTTTTTCCTAAATCTAGTTCCCAAGGTTCCTATTAAAATTTATCTCATAACAATTGTAAAAACCTTGAATCCAGTAAATCAAATCTAGTTTCTACATTATTATATTTTCATAAATACAAGGGCTCTAATCTAGAATAATCAATCATCTTAGTAGTCTGGGATAATAGGATACATACATAATACCCTTTTTACATTGGGAATAAAATATAAAACATAAGAAAATAAATTTCTTTGCATTCTTAAAACTCATTCAAAGGATTTATCTTCATATTATGGGGAAAGGAAACAAAATAAAAATGTTCTCAACTTCTTAGTAAGGGTTAGAAACAATGGAATATATCATGAGAAAATAAGTTATAATCAATATGGAATGATAAATAACTAAAAACACATTCCATTTAATAAATAACATGAGCATGAAATGAATCTATGGATAATATCAATGAAAAAAAATTATGGATAATAATAAATAGATTTTTAATAAATTAAATACTTAATATTAGACTCCATGATCTCATACTTGATGATATTTATACAATAAAAACTTTTCACCAACACAATTTAAAACTATAGGTAAAAACAATTTAATTTGGCCAATTGATTTGAATAATGAGACATGTTTATGCATCAAGTGGATATATAATTTCAAGCCCCACCCATGCCTACATTTCCAAATAATTTCTGATAAACCAAATGATTGATTTAATTAATGAACAATATTTTTTATCAATAATTGTTGATATTGAATAAAGAATATTAAATATCAATATTTCCTTAATTAATCAAATAACATTCAAATTAATCAGTTTATTTTGAAATGATATATGGAATAATGAATAAAAATATCCATGAAAAAGAATATGGATATTTTAGGGTAATGTTATTTCTCATGAAAAATGATCCAAAAAAGTGATTGTCCCAAGGGAAAGTTAACAATTGAAAAACTATTTAGGATATAATAGGTAACAATCAGTTTATTAGGAATATTGGTTTTGAAATAGAATCATTTCCTTTGGAAGAATAAATAGAACGAGAGTAAAGTATTTAAATAAGCTTTCATAAAATAGTTATCTTTTTAAAACCCTTTAAAACTTATAGAATAATTTAAATTTCATAAAAAGGTTACAGTGGTGGGGAAGTCTGTTATTTCCATATATATTAAAAAACATTCCTTTTATTTTTTTATAATTAAATATTAAAAACTATTTGAAAAAATAGTAAAAATAGTCTTTTCAAAACCATTTTAAAATTCAATGATAAATTAGAATGTCCATAAAAAAAATTTGAGTAAATAAAAGAAATTTTGTAAAACAATTTTTAAAAACATGGACATGGTGGAAAAACTATCCTATTTAAAGAAAAGAAAATTAATTTTTATTTAAAAAATTTCTTTTCTTGATCCTAGAACCATAGAGAAGAACATTTTGAGGGAAATATAGAATCTTTTTAAATATACATTAAATAATAAAATGATTGGATCTTATGAAGGATAATGTAAATATATCTTGAATGAAAATAACATTAATATGAAAATAAAGTGAGATTGTAAAGTATATTATTACCTATTTGGTAACTTTTAAATTATAACCTCTTATAAGAATAAATATAATTAAAAAACTAATCATAATTAATATATCAGTGTTCATTTAAAATACATTTATGGGGTAATATATACACCAAAAAAAGAGAATAGGTGTATAATAAAAAATATATCTCAGTGTAATGAAAATTGAGATGAAATAACTTACCTCATGCTTCAATTTAGTTAAACATGATTTAAACTCCTTATAATAGTTTTAATCATGTTAATAATTTATACCAGATCCATATTCATATTTATAATATCATACATGATCCTCTAAAAAAATTTACCACCCGTTCGCTAATAATATTTCATTATTACCATTGTTTTGCGTGTTAACTGATTCATTTCCCATAAAAGTTTTATTGTGAAAGTTCCCATTATTATGTATAGGATATAGATCCATCATCTAATGAATTATATTAATGTTATAACTATCATATGTTTTCATTATATTTCACTTTTACAATCATTATATATAGTTTGAAATGGGAAATAAATCACATGACTTCGTGGAAATGAAAGTCCATACGTACACACGAGAAATGATATAATTCACTTAATGAGTGAAAGGGTAAGGAAGTGGATGATATATTAATTTTATATAATTAATATCATTTCATATGTATCATATATATATTCATTATTTTCAACATTTATACTGCCCATGTGAGTCGGTGATGGAAAAAAATTACATCTGTTTACGAGGAGGTAGTCCACCATACACATGAGCAATGGATTTATTTCCCATTTGATAGAGAAAAAGATGGATAAAAATTATTCAATAAAAAATAACTTCTAATTATATTATATATATTGTTTTTAGAATATTTTATTTTTTAATACATAATTTAAGGTGAGAAAAGAAGATGTAAAAATAAAGGATCTTAGTGAATGTAATTACAATCTCTTAGAAGAAACACCTTTGGATCTATTATTATAGACTATAGGGTCGGTCTATTAGAAATAACAGAAGCTTTATAATGTGAATACATATTCTATTGATATTTTTTTAGGGTTTGTCTAATCCAAATGGCTTGATATGCATGAAGAAGTGAGGCGATTGATTTCCCATCTATAATCGAGGAGTAACATTTTTATAAATACAAAAAACTATTCAATAATGAAAAGAAAATCTCAACACAATTGCATAAAAAAAATGGTTTTATGTGATTATAAGGTTTATCCACACCATCACCACTAAAAATAAACTTGTTTTAATCATGTTATTTCCTTTACCTTTAAGGACACACACTTTTATAATTTTAGTTTTCACATTGAAAATAGATTTTTAACCCAGGAAATTTACCTATTAAGACTAAAATAAAATGAGAAATATTAGATAATATGCGACCAATAGTTATAATTATGAAATATATTTTATAAAATAAAAAATTTATATATGTGTAAAATTAATTTTAACACAAGTGCATGTAACGTGAAAAACACCGTTTGACCTTAATAGTTGTAGTTATTTTTTTATGTTTTCATTTTACATTATGAAAAAATTAATTTGACCTTATTAAATGTTATTGAAAATCAAAAATCAAAATATGGAATCCATTTAATCAAATTCAAATCACAAAAGTGACAAAATTTATTTTATAATAAAACTCGCAAATTTTGTCGAAAAATAGTTTTTCAGGAAATGCATTTTTCAAGTATATGACAACATTATATTAACCATATGACTAGTAATAACAATTTTTTGTATTTAAATTCCTATATTTAATTATAATATATATTTCATTTAAATCAATCATTATTAAATATTATTTTAATTAACTAAAAAGGACTAACATTATGTTTTTTAAACAAAAATAGTTTTATGAAAAAAAATATTTCTCTGAAAAAAAAACAATTTTTACCTCCAAATGATTGTATATTTATTTCTATAAAATTTATAGTAAATAAATTATAAATAATAAATATCATTACAAATTATTATAGGTAAATTGGGGGATCTTTAAATACTACATTTTCAATTATTCATAAAATCTAATTTCTAAGGGAAAATTTCAAAAATTTATTATATGATTATTTTGATGAAGTAAGTTCAAAATTGATATTCATCCTGTAAAATCGATTTTTTTACCATGAAATATTATAATATTTATTATATCATAGGATTATTAATATATAAGGTTCATATATTATTACTGAGGCTTAAATGTGACATTTATGAACCGAAAATCTCTACCAATAATCATGGAAGTGGTTACAATAGATGAGGAGATCATGAAAGTTGAGGTTGGAATATACCATATCATTTGAACACCATTTATCCTAAGTAATATATACCATATAAACCTAAATAAAATTACTATATTGAGCCCAAATCGATCATTTTTATGATCTTTAATCATCCATTTCTCTCTTGGATCCCATAATATCGGTTGACTAATACAAAGATATGCAGTTGTCCAAATAATGCGGGATTATGGGAAGGTTTGATCAACCTTGACCAAGAACCATAAAATTTCCACTATTCTAATAAATTAACGAATTCTTCACTATATTCAATAATAACCACCAAAATCCAGGACAAAGAACCACCTCAATATAGTAATTTCATACCCTTGGTCTATAATTAAAATATGTTGAAGCATCTAGAAATAGATTTTTCATATATATCATTTCTAGATGATATTAATCACTCCACATAACTCAGTGAAGCCCTCATTAAGGCCCTTTTATCCCCTTAAGAGTTTAATGTTTAAGTTGATGCAGCTAAGGTATATTTTTCGTAGACTATTCTTGTTGAATTATATATGATCATTTCCTTTATAGATAAATAATGATAAGCAACCATACCTAGGCATATTATGACCTTGTATATATTTTAAAATCTAAATGATCTTGATATCTATTATTCCATAATTGGTAATGGTTTTGGGACCGACCTCATAACTATATGGACCCCCATCTCTTGGTTTACAGTGAGGAAGACCTAACTCCCTTAAACATGATAATCTAAGTATATAGAAAGAGTGAATAAAAACATATTAGGAGAATACATTTTGAAACCGAATTCAAGGTCACTTTTTATAACTTTGAGTTTATATTTGTGTACTAAGAAAAAATTTCAATGCCCTATTCGGAAAGATGTGTCTCTTTATACACATGATAGAACCGTCATCATACCATCAGTGCCAAAAGTATTATATCAATGGATAACTCAAGGTGATTCATAGTGATATTTACCAATTCGAGTCACGTGACACCCAATATATATATGAAGGATTTCACAAAAGGGAGGGGAAGTAATGAATGATAAAAAATTACTTATAGGTAAACACCCCCAATGACTTGGAGGATATACCTTTCAGCCCATAATGTGAATTCAATAAAGGCTACACACTTCCCATTAACCAAATTGAGGAAATAACTCTAGACCTGGGAAGTCATCAGGTCCTAAGAGTTACGTATGAAAATAAAATAAAGTATTCAACAACTTTCCCTTAATATACTGGTTAATAAAATGTCTTTATTAATAAACCACTTCTAATGATTGAAAATACTATTTTGTAATCCATGTTCATTAACTCGGGTCCATTGAATCTTTACCATAGTGAAGGTCTAACCAATATTTAGTCTCAGTGAAAACGATTATGGTTCTCTAACTAAGTGGTTATAAACCCCATAAGAATAAGGAAAAAGGAGTTTAGGCACATTTTTCCCGATACTCATGATATCGGTTGCATTAATCAAATGAAATTTTGAAGAGGAGTGAGGTTGTCTTGGAAAAGATGACAACGCCTTATATAATAATGTCCCCATAAACTCTTGAATCTCAAGATATTACTGCATAATATAACTTAGATAATAGTGATGAGAAATGAGAAAATATACAAGATAGCCCATAATATTTAGGATCTTAAGGAACCCACATATTATCAACTAGATCCCATAATCCATATTAGTCTTATAATTATGATAAGAGTAATACCGAAGAGGTGGTAGATGAATATCTCAGATATTCACATCCAATATTTTTGGAAGGTGTATCATCCATCATCAATGAACTCATAAATGTGAATTTTATGATAATGTAAGATATACGTCCTATTATAATCAGTGTATCCATATCTCCTTAAGAACAATAGAAGTATATATAATTCCATAGGTAGATTTGAGATTTATTTTTATGGAACTATATGAAGATCCTTATGTTGGATCCTAATGTGTCTACCCAGAATTTGGATTTTCTAGATAACTATAATGGGTTCAAAAAAGAATCCAAGAGGATAAATCTGACCCATGTCACTATGGTTGAATCTAATGTTTAAAAGTTCATCAAATCCAACTTTATCCAGGAAGTTCAATACCTGAAATTTCTTTCTTTGATTGTCCCATTAAAGAAAAATAACACCAAAATTGAAGTATTAATTGATTTAAAGGATCTAAACTAAAACAACCCAATGAACAACTTTACAGTCTAAATTATATAATTTTTTATCATTGTGACCAATGGTTTCTAGGGAATCTCATTTATTGATGTTTATTTAGGTTATAACCAGATCCAGATAGCCCCTAATGAAAAGGGAGACACAACCATAATGGAACCCTAATGGGAATATTACTATCAAGTGATGCAATTTGGATTGGAAATTTTTTTTCACTGTATACCAATGTTCCATACGCCATATTTTTAAGCCCCTCCCATGAAAGATTATAGAATTATACACTGATGATTTAGTGGTCAGGTCTTAACAAAAATATGATAGTATTTACAATATTGAGATTGTTTTCAACAAAATAAGGCAACATAGATTAGATATGAACCCCTCAAAATGTGATTTTGTGGTAATATTAAGAAAATTCCTCAGATTCATGGTATTCTATCACAACATCAATGTCAATCATAAGAAGAATAAGGAAATATATAATATTCCACCTCCTAATTATCATAAATAACTAACAGGACCCCATGGGAACCTTTTATATATCATATGATTCATATCCAATCTCATAGTAAAATTTTTTCCATAAAAATTTTAAAAAAGAAGAGAGTCACTTATCAGTGGGATAATTTTTTTTTGAAAATGATTTGACCATATCAATTAGTATCTTCTACACTCATCAATTATGATACCTCTAGTGGAAGGGGAAACTCTCATACTTTATATGGTGATCCTAAAAAAATCACTAAGTGCATTAATTTACCAAAAGAATAATTCAATAAAAAAGAGAAATATATATTATCTTAGTAGAATTATGTTTGATGACGATAATTGATACTCTGACATTGATAAGAACTTCCAAGAACTAATATTTGCAGTAAAAAATCTAGGAAATAATTTATAGCATCATGATGTACAATATGTCTCCCATATTAACCGACTCAAATATATCCTTAGCTACCTAATGTTAGCTAGTAATATAGTAGAATGCATGGTCTTTCTGTACGATTTTGATATCTTGTTTTTTGTCTAAAAAGGTGACTATAGGATATAAATTATCCAATTGTATTACTGCATACCCTATCCCATAAAATCTACTGATTAATATAGATCTCCACAATGAAGAGGTTTTCAAAAACCATAAAACTTCTCAGAAATTGGAGATTTACATTTGAGGGTTCTTCTAAAAGAAAACCAAGAAGAAGGATGGAGAGCTTAAAAATAATAGAGTTGTCTTATGGATTGTACCCTTCTCACAAAATAAATTAGTTCAAACTTAATTTTTCTTTATATTAATAGGATGTTCCAATAATGAGGTAGAATACTAGGCTCTCATCACCTTCTTGCAATTTTCCTAACAGATGCTAGTGGACTGATCAAATATAAAAGGTGACCCAAAGTCGGTAATCAAGTAAATCAATAGTGAATATTACATTAGGAATATCGATTTTATCCCCTTTATTGGTCACATATGTGGGATTCTGGTTGAATTCCCCTCAGAGCTGACACTATCTCTATAACACCATGAGATTTTTGGAAATATTATTTTCAAAAAAATATAATATTTTTGATATTTTTCATTACACACAACATAGATATAAGATTTAATTACACATAACATAGATTTTAGATTAATTTACTTGAAATATTGAGTTTATCATGTGTTTTATTCAAAACAAATTTTATCTTGCATTACACTTGACACTGAGTTTTAACAAACTGTGATATATTATTAATATTTTTATTTAAACATGAACATTATAAACTAGATGTTAAACTTAAAGATATGAATATTAATAAATAATTTTTTAATATTAATTATAGTGGTTTTATATAATGAAAATATATTGATAAAAAAGTATTTAATTTTTAGAAAAATATTTATTTGTTTTAAAAATTCTACTTTCTCAAAAAATGTTTATTTATTTATTTTTATGAAAAAAATAATTTTGTTTAAAATTTTAGAAAACTAATTTTATAAAATAAAATTCATTTTTCAAATCATCATGTAAAAATTATATTAGGGTGAATTGTTGGGATTTTCCGAAAAAGTTGAATTTTTCAATGAATAGTGAATACTATATGTTTTTATTGGAAAGTGCCTTTTCATTTAAAGAATTTATAAGGTTTGTTTTTTTTAAATAGGTTTAAAAGTAAAATAAGTTCAATTATATATCTATTAATCCAATTTATGTCATTTTAATTAATTTAATATTAAATTATGATATAAAAATAATTTAATCTTTTTGACATTTTCTCTTGGAAAACCCACTTTCTCGTCGCGTTTGTGGGATTAATTTTAAATTAAAATTTTTCAATTATGTGAATGGAATTTAGAAAAATGGATTAAATATTTGGAATAATCATAATTTATTTTATCTAATAGGATCAAATTAAATTTTTACCATAATTAATATTAAAAATGATAAAAATTATTTACCACAGTTAAGGTAAAAAGGGGTTTACCAGAGGGTTAAACTAGAAATATAAGGGTTAAAACGGACCAAAAACATTTAAAACACTAATATTATGGCTATATTTTGATTATATGTCTTATATTTTTGAAAAATTCTCATTTTTGTTCCTTTTTGCATGATAAAAACTTGGGTAAAATTTTTTGTTTTTAAAAATTACAAGTATGCCACTCACCTCACTTATAAAAGGCTACCTATACTTCTCTCTTATTAACCTTCTATTTGGTTCATAAAATAGTAAACAAAATAACTTCCTTAATTCCATTATCTCATAATTGAATCTTTATTACAGTTATGAATCCAACCTAAGAAGCCTTTTGGTGAAAAAGGAAATTTTCTAAAGAAGAGCTAACATTCATAACTAGGTGTTTTATTTTATTTATTCCTCAAACTCCTTAAATTTTCATTAGACCTTGATGATATGATAAAATAATTATCTTACATATTTTTAGATTTTATTATTTTAATTTAATAACCTAAAACCTTCTCCTCTTCCATCAAATGGTATATGAAATCATCATTCGTGTGTACCGCGAACTACGACCTCACGAACAGATGTTATTCATTTTCCATCGCCACCTACCACGACCAGATAAAATGATGGATTTATATTTTATATATTATATTTATAGTATTATTATTCTTATTTAATACTTATATAACATTTTACTTCTTACTTTACATTTTTGTGGGGGATATAATAATGATGTTCATGTGTACGACGGACTACCGCCTCGTGAAACGCGGTGATTCGTTTTCACTTAAAATTTACATGGATATAGTAATGATAAATATAAAGAATAAAAATGAAGCATATAAAATTATAATTATTATTTAATGGTAATATAATATTTATTTTTTCATTTCATTCGTAAAAAAATGGAAATAGTGTTCAGGTGTACGTACGACCTACCGTTTCTTTAAACGATGTATTCCACTATTTGTCTCTAAATGTTACAGATTACTATAATTAAATTTATAATGAATATATATAATATTTATATCATGGTTACAATTTTTTATATTATGTAATCACGATCAAAGTAATATGAACAAAAATAACAAATCAAAACATACATGAAAAACAAAACAGTTGTTGCCCAAAACGTGACTTTAACACGAAATTGTTAATAAACGGGTAATAAAAGGTCATAAGTAAATAATATATGGTATTGTATATATATTTATGGTTATAAAATATATTTATAATAAATTAAAATTTATTTTAAAGGAGGTTCAATCATGTATGATGGAATTCAATACTTATGGTAAGAGATTTCTAGTCACTCTTCTATTTCTGGGAGACATATGAAAATTCACCACTCATTTTTTTTGTGTATTGTATATACTACCCATTTGATACGTTATATTATTAATATAATTATTTTAATTATATTTAGTGTATTATTATATGTTATTATTTATTTGGTCTTACGATTCAAAAGATTACTAAAGCAGTAAGGTATTTCGATCTCATATTTATTTTCTGTGAGACACAAGAAACATTCACCCTGTGTTCATTTTATATGGTGCATATAATCCTCAAGAATTTATTTTATTATTATTATAATTAAAATTTTGTGGATTTAAACATCCATTTTAGGATATCTCTTTCATGGGGTTTACGATTCAAACATTACCAAAACGATAAAAGATTTTTGTCTCAATTTTCCTTCTTTGAGACATATGTTATCTTACACACCAATGTTATTGTATGAGGTACATATAAAACCACATTGATATATAATATCAATAATTTAATTATTCTCATGATATTTTAAGTTTTATTTAATTTTATTCTTTTATGGGGATTACAATTCAAAGTAACCAAAGTGGTAAAGATTATGTGCTAAAATCTTGTCGTTTATTAAGATTATTTATGATTATTCTTTTAAGGATAAAATCTTACAATTCATCTCTTAAGAAACTCATTAATTTTATCCTCCTCCTGTTTTCCATGAGAATATATATTTTCCCTTCATTTTACTCTTTTTATGTATTCAAGAGTTTAAAATATTCTTTTTATGAAAAATCATCTTTATTTCTATCTTTGGTCAAAAACACATTTCTCTTCCAAAATTTTTTTTCTAAAATTATTTAAAAAAACGTTTTTATAATTCTCTAAATGATTTATTAAATATATTTTTATGCATGTTTGACTTTATTACAATTTTTTTTGAAATTAATCTTCATGCCATTTTACAAATAATGCCTGTTTGTATTTTACCGAAAATCTGAAATGAATCATTGTTTTAACATGTATGACATGAACATAATTCTCTACCATTATGAAAAATAATTGATTTTTATATTCCTTTATAATCTTCCTAGGTTATTTTCAAAGAAAATTATTTTGAAAATGTTTTATGATTTAAATGTTTTTATTCAAGGCAAAAAAGTTATTTTCCTCAAGAAATGTTTTAATTGATTTTTAAAGATTCCATTGTATGTTTTCGAGGACACTTTCAAAGAAAATGATTTCCAAAATATTTTATGAATTTTTGGTTGTGAAAAATTATTTTCGAAGGAATGTTATTTTCCATAAAAAAACATTCTAAGTGATTCTTATTTCAAAATCATTTTAAATCTAAGATGACATTCTTTATTATACTTATTCTTTTCTAGGGATATGATCCAAAGATACCATTCTTATTATTTTTATAAATTGTTTATGTTTATAATGATAAGATGTTTATGAAACCTATTTCTCTTCCATGGGTTATTCCATGATAAAATTCTTATGAATCTTGCTTCTTTTCATAGGTTATTCTATGATGAAATTATGAAATTATTTTGAAACCTGTCTATTTTCCACAGGTTATGATAAGTTGAAATGTTTATAAAACCCATTTAATTTCATGGAATATGATATAATAAATGTTTAATAATATTATGGAACAAATAAGTATTATTTTCATTATATGATGGTTGAGATCTATATCTACCTCTAAGGTATTGGGTAAGGATTTATATCTCATGAGATAGATAAGAGTAGAATGGGGAGTCAATTGAGTTCAGTAAGGGAATTTATCCAATATGATGGTCCTCAAAGTGAACCATAACTACTATGATTGTTTAGGGAGTAAACACATTCCAATTTGATAATATTGGCAGTGATCCTTGAATACTTTTGAAATTATTTTTTATTCTTATGTGTATGAAACAAATCTATGTCTTATGCCAATGTTATACTCTCATGGATCATGTTATTTTATTTTCCTGTGATTCATGTATTATAAGCTAGTAATCTTTAGGGTAAGACTCAATATTATGATCTTTGATATATAGGGTATGGTTTTGAAATGTTATTCTCATGTTCTCATACCCGTATTATCTTTTTATGCTTATGTATCTCTCTTATTTACCCTTACTGGGCATCTAAGATCAAACATTACTTTATTTCCTTCCCCAGGTTATGAAGAATGGTTTAGGTAGGATATTCCTAAGAGGAGTACTATATGAGAATATTTTTTTGGGATATGTTGAAGATCCTTCACCAAATTAGAAGATTGTGTACCTTGTCCCCAAACACACAATACTATTATGGTATTTAGGTATGCGTTTGTATAATGTATGGAATATTCATCTAAAAAGATATAATATCTATGTATGATAAGTATGGGTTACTAAAATCTCACATCCAATGTTTATGATATTCATATGAAAATGCATTATCCATTATGTCCATGACCCTGAAAGATCCAGACTAGTATAAGAGGGTCATTCATATTTCACAACATAGGGTGGTATCCCCAGACATCAATAATGATATATAAGAGATCAATTAAGGTAATTCCACCCATGTCTAGTAAAATCCCATACCCTCACAAGCTATTACCATAATTAGATGGATTTATATTGTATTATAATACCACCAAAGTGGAATTCCATCATTACTTGTAGATAATAAGGATAAGATTAAGTGGTAAATAGTAATGTTTTACCTCTACAAAGAACAAAATTCCTAGGGTGTCCTTTATAATGACTAAAATTATCCAGTCAGTAGCTAAAATACTCTCTAAAATCAAGATACATAGATAATTATGGTTAACAATGATGGGAGATTTCATAGAATTCTTGAAGAAATGATATGATTTCTAGATACATGAAAATTTTATCCATCAAACCGCCAAAACTGATTCACACAAATAGATACTCTTGACTATTTTCTATATGGGGAATCTATGTTATGGGGTAATATACCCTAACTATAACCAGACAGTTCATGTACATCCTTACTATCACCAATTTTTTCACCAAGTGGTTTAAGGATATATCCCTCAAGGAATTGTGGACAAATGATATCATCATATTTATAAAGAAAAATATTATTACAAGATTTAGTGTCTCTCTGATAACATTAAAGGATAATGGAGCCAATTTCAACCCTTTTGAGAAGAAAAGGGTCTATTAGGAATACAAAATTTAGTCCAACCACTTATCTCACTATCATAATGTGATGAATGGACATATAAAGGCTTTCAATAAAATTATATCTAACATATTTTAGAAAAAGAAGGATAAGGAAAAGTATTATTGAATATAAAAATTCTATATGCCTTTTGGGATTATCACACCACAACCCATACTAATACTCAAGTTACCCTATATTCTCATGTATATGGGATAAAGGCAGTCTTTCCCATTGAGATTAAGTACCCTTACCTTAATATTCCATATGTAATCATTTTTTTGAAGATTATATGTCTTATATTTGGCTAGATGAGTTTGAGTACCTTGATGAGAAAAGGTTATATACACTATATAATCTTTAAATCAATTATAACTGAGTCACAATATCATTCAATAAGAAGTTTAATCACTACTCATTGCTCTAATAGGAATTAGTGCTAGCCATAATAACCCCCATGATTATTAGGAATAATCCTCTATATCATGATCCTAAATAGTTGGGGATGTATGTTATACACAATTTCTACTCAAATAGAGATCATTACTTGATCATAATGGATGAAGAGTGTATCATTCCTACCACCAATGTAATAATTATCCCAAAATATTATGTATAATTTCATATCAAGTTTATATAATTCCTAGATGAATGAATATAAACTATATAGCATATAAGTCTCATCTACATGAATCTAAACTATGAAGTGTTCAAGTACTAGTCACATTATGTTAAAACAAATAACATAGGGTCCTAAATAAATAATAAAAAATAGATGTGGTTTGATTATAATTATCATGATAAATACATTTTTTTGAATGAAAATTAATTTTTATTAGGAAAAACCCATTTTAAGGGATGAGGGGAATCCAACAAGACTTCAATGAATTAAGAACAACTAAAGACCTCAATGGAACAAGAGACCAAGGTCAAAATCACCGCATATCACAACTATGAAAAGCCCCTCCCAGTATCAAAATCATTAAAACTAGATTCCACCATCACATAATAGTCAGAAAACTATCCACTGTAGTAGTGCATGGGCCTGATACTGATGTACAAGGCCATACCCTCTCAGACATCCAAATTTGGAAAGTAATGGCTAGGTAGAAAATCCATGCTCTGAACCCCATCTTGAGAAGCCCTTGAGGAAGATTAGGTTTCCAAAATCCTTTAAATGCCGAACAGCAAGACCAAGAGCTGAATCAAAACACCAAAAAATCCAAACAAATCCCAACAAATTGTCCAACATAGGGAATATTCACCAACACAAAGTGATCACTATCCAAAGAAAACATCCCCTTGTCTTCATTCAGTTGTGGAACCAACATAGCCCAAAACCAGCAACATGACCAAAATGTCACTTCCAAGAACAACACCACCAAGCACTTCCAGAATGAGGCTGGACCAAGCGAACCCGCTTCCAACCCCACTGCCATCTATACAGCTCTTGTGAATCCACCAAATCTTACAACCCAATAAAGAAGTAGTCATATCCAATAAACCAGATGCCACAAGGTCTTTGAGGGCGAGACAACGCCACCTAGGGATGAAGACCCCCCAAGGAGACCCTAAGACACCACCAGAGAATGGATTTGAGATTATCTTGAAGTATAAAATGCTGCTCGAGGCTGGGATTTGAAGAAGCATGCATCAGGGGACACCAAAACTGGGTAGGAAGAAGCCAACAAGCCAAAGGGTGCCAGATTTGGGATGAAAGGGAGGATAAACTATGTGGATAAAGGTCATCTATAGAGAATGCCTATAAAGGGAATACCGAGAGAGATGGAGGGGGAGTCTATTCTAAATGAGCTGAAGCCGATGATGAGATCCCCCTCCTAGTCGTCGCACCAGTGAAACTCTAGCGGGGGTGGGGGGAGAGAAGTTTCTCTGAGGTCATGAGTTCTACTATATGATCATGTCTATGATAAATTCACTGATTCATAGATATTATATCCTCAGATAATTAGAAAGTTCCCCAGTACTCAACCACCTGTCACTCTATGGTCTCTTCATTCATTCCTGGTCATCTTATATCCAACTCTATACTAGGATGAAACTCAATGTTTTGATGGTATATATTTTTTATACAATAACTATGTATATATTTATCCATGTTATAAAATTATTCATGGTGACATAGAAACTATTAGACCCAACCACCATCTCAATTATTATTATATCTCATCTTTATCTTGATTACATAGCCCTCATTTGTTCACATTACATTTTTTAAATCCTTTCTTGAAACTAAGAAATGGTGATCATATTTTGGATTAATATAGATAAGGGAAAACCATCCTATATAAGGGCCCAAACCACATGAACTTAAACTACAAAACATTGATGTCTTTATCATATGATGTCAAACTATATGGAACATAGTCCATCTCACAAGACTTGAAAATAATTAGGGTGGTTTGTTTCATGGGGCCTAATTTCCCTTGTGTATAAGATAGAATTATAAAAGAATCCCCAAATTATGAATCCTTATCTATGGATATGTGAAAAAATAAAATTGTCCCTATGAAAGAGCCTAACTTTCATAATATCCCTTTATTAGAACTACATGTATCTTGATTTTTATCCTTATAGGATAGATTGTGATGCCCAGATCACTTACCTAGGTTCTAGACAAAATTTCCGCCAAATACATTATTTTTATTGATGTTTTGTCTCTCTGATTCACATAAAGTTTTCTGTCAATAGGTTTATCAATGAGAGGAATCCATCTCATTTTTTCACATGATATAGATCTACAATGATCTCCCATCCACTAGTACTTATTTAATTTTGTTTAAAATTTTGATATGTGGTCTACTCTACATGACCACAGACCACTATAATTGGTTCTTCCAATAAGTTTTATATTCTATATATGATGGTTAGATACATAGAAGGTGATTTTTTATATGGATCCCATCCATAATCCCAGTATTGTAAAAAATACCTCCCTTCATAAGTACCATTCCCTAGAACCTAGGTATCTATATTTGTATCAGGTCCCATCCTTGAGAAAATATAGGGTATCCTTTCCTGGGACCACATTAGAAGAATTCCTATGGTTATGATCTTATAATAGAGTAGAAATTTCCCCTTCCCTATAAATGAGATAGATATATTTAGGGATTATCTTTTGTGTGAACTATATGTGTCCTGATTTATGTTATTCTAGGATATATAATGACATATAAACCATATATTTCATACCCAGCCACAAATAGTCATCCTTCTCCATTCCCTTAATCATCCACCAATAATCCAATCTTGTTTAGTTTCAGATTCAAATGTTTTAACTGTATCATTAATGTTTTCCTCCCTATAACAAAACTCATGCATTGAGCATTTTTAATCACCATAAAATTTTCATAGAAATTGGAAATGATCATATTCATCTCCAATGGAAACATATACTTGGTAATTTTAATTCTGTCATATTCAATAGTATCAACTAGAGGCATATTCATCATAAGTATAAGTTCCTATAATCTTCATATGCCTATGAAAATATTTTTATAGAACACGTCATTTAGATATTGGTCGATGGATATGCTTTGAAAAATTATTCAACTTCATCCCTATAGTTCAAATAACTTGGGTATTGATTTATATAATAACCATTCCTATTTAAAGGTGTTGGGATACTCTTAGCTCTCAATCCCCATATGGGTTATCATATCATAATCACTATCAATGTTCTGAGCACCGTACATGGATTTTTGAGATAGTCTATAGTAAAATTTGTATCCTTATTCACATTGGGTTTTATTTTTCCCTCACTAGTTAAACTATATAAGTTTTTTTCAAAGATGTATGAGCTTAAACCCAAAAAACATTGGGTCAAATATGGACGAACTCAAATTCTATCCTCCAAAAGTCCAAATTTCATGACTCTTAAACAATAGATGAGAAACACATAAATTTTTTTAGGTTTAAAACCCATACTTGGGATTCCAAATAGAAAATCATGTCTCCAAAAACTATTTATCCTTTTTTATGAATGAAGGAAAAAGTTATGTTGTAAACAGAAGGAGGCCTAAAACTTTTAGGGCCCATTATATAGGCCTAAGAAAAGTTAATCTATGATCACTATATTCACTGACCTAGAACAAAATTTGATCTTACTTTCAATATTCAACTTCTATGTGCATTTCATATCCCTTTTTATTTTAATTATATTCAGTACATGATGAAATAACATTCATGGTATTAGAACCATTCTTTAATTTCATATTTCCTATAAGTCCAAATTATTCCTCGAGTGTTTAAATCCTCACCAACCTTTCATTAACTATCGGTAACAAGTGAATTTGACTCCATGTGATGATTATTCTTAGTAATTTTCATGTCAGTAAAGTTAGAATAACTAACCAGGGGAATTTTTGACCTATGTAATGGTCCTCTAAAATCTTTACACTCTGATGAAATTATAAAAAAACCCATCATTGGAATGTGGTCCATGTCCATCCCTTGTGTACCGATTCTATACCATAATTTCTTGACTCAAATATATTGAGTTATGATTTAGTCATCCCATTATCTAGGTATTCAAGTATATTTGAATACCCTCTTTGTTACACATTCATGCATCATACCCATTTTAGAGAAATAATATGGAATCTTCCATTGTCCCTTATCACTAGACCATGAGTTTCATAAAAGATTAGTCTAAGTATCATGATATAAAACATTATACAACTTCTTGTGAGGATATTTAAGTCAATGTTATTGGGATTTATTCAATAACATAGGTTTTATCTTACTCCGACTACTGAATATGCAACCTAACTCTATTTGATCAAAGTTTTTATCCTTAAACATCAACAATCATTGTTCAAAACACGAACACCTTATGATGTGAGCACCATTCCTCAAGTTTGTTTTAATTTTTAACTTTTATAAATTAATTAAAATTATCTTTAATTCAATCACATTTATATAAAATTTAACAAAATTATATTTTGGGAAATATTTTTTTTGTAAATAATTTTATCTTTTTAATATTCTTCATTTGACACAACACTGAATATAGCTTTTCCTATAAGAAAGCACTATGTGTAGATTTTTTATACTAAAATCCTAGTTAATATTGAGCTACACACAATAACTAGATTATATTATGGTATACAAAACACTATTTTTGGATTTTTTACACACAATATTGATTCACTTTGATAGCTTTCATTACACGCAATACCTAATTTTACCAAACTACAATGTAATATAAATATTATTATTAAAAGATTATTATAGTTTTATCCCAACTGTTGGAATAGAGGTTATGAATAATATTAGTTAAATTATGAAAATATGGTTTAAATATGTTTATAAAATTAATCCTTTGGTTATAAATTAGTTATAAATTAAAGTATGAACTATTTAAAACTAATGAAATTTATTTTCAAAGAAACCTATGTACAAACACCATTTTATCTCAAACAATATTTATGAATGTTTTTAATAAAATTTATATGTTATATATTCAATAAAATTTCTTTTAAACTCATCTAATAGGTTTTATAGGCATATGATATCAATTTATCCAATTTTAGGAATAAAAAGATGCATTTTTCTTAAAGGTAATTTTATAGCCTTTTAATTAAGAACCCATTTTAAATATAAAATTTTAAAATTTTAAAAAATTTATTTGTAAAAATAAACATCATTTTTGAAATCAGTACATCAAAATTTACTTTGGGTGATTTTTTGGTATTTTTGAGAGAAGTTTCATATTTTGACGAATAGTGAAAAAACATTAAATTTTAATTGAAAGCTACGTTTTCATATAATTTATTTATATAGTAAAACCATATTTTAAATTGGATTTAAAGTATAATTAGTTCAAGTACAAAAAATAAATTTAATTTAGATAATTGGAATCAATTTCACATTGAAATTAGATATAAAATCATTTCAAACTTTTGAACATTTTCACTTTAAAAACCCATTAGTTTGGCCCATGTACGAAATTAAATTAAAATTAATTTCTTTAAATTTTGTGTTTATAATTTCAAAAAATGGATTCTATATTTTTAATAATAATAAATTTTAATTTATATTAAGGTAAACTCATTTTTGACCAAAAATGTTAGTGATAATAATTAAAATTAATTATAGTGATTAAGGTAAAAAAATTAGTTTACTTAGTGGTTAAACTTTAGCATAAGGGAAAAATACTATAGACACATAAAAAAATAAATTTAATAAAATATTTGGACCATATAATCCCTTTTATCTAAAATTAGAAATTATTGGAGGCACAAGATGTAAGGGAGATCCCTAAATAGTGTTTACCTTTTTATATTTACAAGAATGCCACTCTCTTCCACTATAAAAGGGAACCCATCCACTCCCTTCCTCACACCTCTCAAGACACCTTTTCATGCTAAAAATGTACCCAAATAAGATCCAAAATTCACTCCTATAGACCTATAATCCTATATTTGGGTATAAATAAAACCAAGTTAGTCCTTTCGTGAAAACCAAAATGAATTACCCAAAGAATATGCAACATCCTTCAACAAGTACTTTTGTTTTATTTTATTTCTCCATCCCCTAAATTGTTATTAAATAATGATTATATAATAAAATAATTATCCTCAATATATTGTTATGTTTTCATGTTAAGGTTTATATCCTTAAAATCACACGCGCTTCCATCAAATGGGATACACAATCATCTTCTATGTGTACGGTGGACTACTGCCTTGCGAACAGATGTCATTCATTCTTCCATTACCACCTCTCAAGGTTGGAAATAATGATCTAAATTATGGTTTTATATAACATATATGATATTTATGATGTATTTATTCTTATTTAATTATTATAAAATACATACATTCATGTTTTCTATTTCTTGGGACTACAACAACTTCGTTTTTGGATGTGTGGACTACTGACTCCTCAAAGAGATGTGATCCATTCACACTTTACATGGAATGTATTAAGAATGTTTTTATTAAAAATATATGGTATAAATGAAATAATAATGATAATATATATATAGTTATTTTACTTTTTTTACTTTCCATACGATAAGAAAATCGAAACATCATTCATGCGTACGTATGACCTACCATCTCCATAAACAGTGTATTCCATTTCATATTTCTATATTTTATAGAGTATTATAAATATAAATACTGAATATATATGATATTTTTATCATTTTTATAATCCCTAAGGTGATTAAATCATGATAAAAGTAAGAAGACTAAAAATATAACAAATCAAAACACATGCAAAAACAAAGTGATTATTACCCGAAATGTAAATATAACATTGAATTATTAATAAATGGGAAATATAAAGTCATAATAAAATCATATATGGTATTATATAAAATAATATGGTTATTTTTTAGATTTATGATTAAATTATACTTATTATATAGGAGGTTTTAATGTGTATAAATAATGCTAAGACTTATGGTAAGGGTTTTCTTGTCTCATTTTTATTTCTGTGAGATATATGCCATATTAAGAACTTATCCTTTTTTTGGTGTATATACTGACATAATAAATTTTATATAATAAATTTAATTTATTTAATGATATTAAATGTTTTAATTGATGTTAAACTTTAAAGGAAATCATGATTCAAAAGTTACTCATATAGTAAGGGGATTTCTAGTCTCACTTTTATTTTTATAATACTTATGCCCTATTCACCACAAATCTATATTGTGTGGTGTATATACTAACCATGAATTTATTAAATTATTATTATAATTAACTTTATGGGTATTTACATATCCATTTTATTATCTCTCTTTTATGGGGTTTATGGTTTGAAAGTTACCAAATTGGTAAAGTAATTTCGTCTCAATTTTCCTTCTCTGAGACACATGCCATGTTATACACATATATTCTTCTATGAGGTGTATATACATCCATTTTAAATGTTATATCATGAATAAAACTATTTTAATGATATATTAAGATCCATTTAATATTATTATTTCCTTGGGTTTATGATTTAATGCTACCAAAGTGGTAACAATTTATTTCTATAATATCATAATTTATAAGGATTATTTTTAATTATGCTTATATTAATGAAATATTATGATCCATATCTCATGAAATATCATGGATTATATTATCCTATTGAAATTTATGATATATTAATGTATTGGTACTATTTTTTCCAGTCTTTTTTTCTTAATATGATTAATAAAATATTTTTAAGATGATCCGACTTTATCTCTCTCTTCGGTCAGAAATATGTTTTATTCAAAGACCATGTTTTCAAAAAGTGGTTTCAAAAAATGTTTTAAATGATATTTTAAAATAATTTTTAATGAAATTATTTTTATTTTTTTTTGT
This sequence comes from Viscum album, assembly GCA_963277665.1. NCBI lineage: Eukaryota > Viridiplantae > Streptophyta > Magnoliopsida > Santalales > Viscaceae > Viscum > Viscum album. The sequence continues at coordinate 75,707,588 of OY728140.1, forward strand.
TTTAAAGTGTTTAAAATGTTTTTCAAGGCTTCCTTTTTAAGTTTTCAAGGTTATTTTCAAAGAAAATGGGTTTCAAAATGTTTTATGTGTTAACAGATTTTTTTTTAAAAATGGAAGATATATTTTCCCAAAGAAATGTTTAAAATTATTTGTTATGTTTTAATAGTGGGTTTCAAAGGAAATTATTTTGAAAATATTTTATCCTTTAAAAATTTATTTTTAAAGAAAGGCTATTTTCCTTAAGAAATGCTCCAAGTGATACTTCAAAATCCTACTCCATATATGATGAAATAATTTGATATAGTTTATGATTTATTGGTTATATGATCCAAGGAAACCATTATTATTCTTTCTTTTAATGTTTTATGTTTGTGATTAAAAGTTTCTTATGAAACCCATTTCTCTTCCATGGGTTATACGATGATAAAACACTTATGAAACTCAATTACTTTCATGGGTTATTCTATGATTAAGTGATTGTGAAACCTATCTATTTTCCACAGGTAATGATAAGATGATGTGTTTATAATACCCATTTCATTTCATGGGATATGATATTATGAATGTTTTGGATCTTTTAGCACAAATATGTACGATTTTATTATGTGATGGGTGGGACCAATATCTTCCTCAAATGAATTGGGTAATAATGGATGAATCATGAGTATATATGTTATGTGTGAACCTGATTACATGTTCACAATGTTTTGATTGAACCTGATTTTATATTGAAAATTTTATTCATGGACTTGGTTTCATGTCTATATGTTTATGCGTGAACCTGATTACATGTTTACAATGTTATATATGAACCTGATTACAAGTTCACAATATTATGAATGGACCTATTTTAATTTCATATGTTTATGCATGAAATTGATTACATGTTCAAAATTATATTCATGAACCTAATTACATGTTCACAATATTATGTGTGAACCTGATTACATGTTCACAATGTTATATGTGAACCTAATTATATGTTCATAATATTTTGATTAAACATGATTACATGTTCAAAATATTATTCATGAACCTTATTAAATGTTCACAATGTTATGCATGGACCTGGTTGCATGTCCATAAGTTTATTTGAGGGCCTTATTTCATGTCCAAACCCTATTGAGTGAACCTTTGTTTATTTACACATGTTCAAAATGTTAAATATTGATGTGTATGACATAAGTATATATATTATGCCAATGTTTTTCTCTCATGACTCAATTTATTTTATTTACTTATGATTCATGTCTTATAAATTTCCAATATTTATTCCATTATTCATGTTTATGATCTTTGATATATAGTTTATTGTCTTATAAGGATACAATCATGTTCTCATACCCTTATGCACATGTTATAGTTTCATATATCCCTTATTTACCCTTACAGAGCATCTGATCTCACCCCTTTGTTATGTTTCCTCTCCATATATTATGAAGAAAGTTTTTAAGGAGTACGAAAGGGAATTATCTTTAAGGGATATCTTGAAGATCTTTCACCAAGATATAAAAGTATGTTTCCAGGTTTCCTAAGACATTAAACTATTACAGTAATTGGGCACGTATTTTTGTAATGTGCTTACTATTCATATAAAATGATTTATTATATATGTATGTTAATTCTGGGTCACTATAGTTGGTACCAAAGGAATGGTTTAGTCAACCTTTGTAAAGTAGGATGAGAAAACTTTAGTGAGATCCACATATATATTTTTAAATATATTTCTAGGGATGTCTCTAAGGATAAGCCTATGGTGTCATAAATTTAAAATAAGGTTTATAATTTAGACATCCTATAAGATATTTTTTTATGATTATATAGTTTTACACTATGATAGCTAAGTATAAAATTATTCTTTATAGTTTTAGTCAGTGGTGGGAACCAAAAAGAACTTGGTTAATGTTGAATGTGATGGACAATTTTCTAATGAGGTGTCAAATGTGATGATCACATGAGTGAAGCATGTTGTGATCATTCCTAATCAATTTTCATGGATCATGATTAAAAATTTATACCTTAACCAACTCTAGGACTCACCAAAGAAGAGAAGGAAGGATTTCCCTAACATATAGGGTAATGGAGACCATGGAGGAAAGAAGATTAAGTTTCCTTTGTGTCAAGAATGTGGAAAGAATCACCCAAGTGAGTGTCTTAGAGAAACAAGAAGATGGTTTGACTATGGAAAAGAAGACAAAAAAACAATTAACTGAAATTAAAAAAATGAAGAGTTTGGTTAATGAAATGGATGGGAATATTAGCTTATCTAATAATAATTAATGATTAAATGCTTTAGGTGTGGGATTAATGGTTATTATGAAAATCAATATCCCAAGTGGAAATATCATAAAGAGAATCAGAAAGGTGGTATGAGTAATGGTTATATTACTGATGATGATGAGACTATAGGTGAAATGTAAAAGGAGAGAGTCATTTAGTAATAAGATAAGGTGCCCTTGTTAATGGATTAAGGAAAAAGTTGAATAATTAATGTTTTTATGTAATTGTCTTTAAGAATTATGTTATATAAATGGTGAAATATATAATTATTATTCATTTTTTGTTTTTACCTAAGGATTTTTAAGGATAAGTTGAATCGTTTTGATGGTATAGAAAGTAATTTAATGGAAATGTGACATTTTGGCTGAGGAAAGATAACCCTTAATATATTCTTAATGTTGAGATAATAATGTTTGGATAAATATATATAGGATAAAAATAATTAAATTGGACGGTACTAAATACATCATAACTAATAAAGGATTTTTTTCAAAATTAGTTTATGCTATCATGGATGAAGTTTATGAGTTTTTTGGATTTAAGGAATATTTCCAATAAATTTTGGAATAAGGAAACATGCATATTTTGAATAGTGATTAATGGTAATTTGAGTTATTTCCATGTTTTAAGAGAATATACAATTAATATATTCTCATGTCTGGTATGTGAAAATAAGAGCTAATTTATGATATATGGGGGATAAACGTTCATCTAGTTTTGAGAAATTTATTGACCTTATTTCTAAAGTTTTGTACTTTCATCTTTTAGAAGGGTTATAAGGTTAACCATTTATGGAATGGTTTATGTAAAACTTACGTAGAGGTTTTATAGAATAAATTATTATCTCACCATATAAGGATTTATGTATATTGGATAAATATTTATAACCATTTTATTATGATAATGAAATATGGAATGAACCATTATTATATTTATGGATCTCATGACCTGGTAATGCTTTATAAATGAAAAATTCACAATCATTTCTTAACATAAGAGATGAAGTGGAAATTGATAAAGGCATAACAAAAGGTGACATTGTGAAACAAAATGTAAGTAAATCTTCCATGAAAATTATTCAACATTAGGAAAAGGGTATTGAAATAAAAATTTGTCTTATTATAATCATTTTTGATGATACCAATAACCTCTTTCTTGCATCTTTGGTTTTTGGTTTTGTGACTATTACCTTTCTCGGGATCACCCAATTTCTTGTGATCATTGATCTTTACCAGTCTCTATAATTATTTATGCTTTTCCTATATTCCCATATCTTCACCTATGTTCTTCTATTTGTTAACCTAGTTATAAGTTACTTTGGGTAATCTTTGTGGTTCCAAGTTTCCCTTTTAAAGGAAGTTTCAATATTTATTTTTATGATTCGGGTTTCTATGAAATGAACTTTAAAGTATTAAAGCTTTGATAACCTAGAAAGTTTTAGAGGTATAAATTCATTTTAATTGGTGTATAATGTAACACCCTAATATTTTGTGATTTTTGTTTTCAAATTAATTTAATCTTTTCAATATTCTATATTTCACACAACAATGAATATAGATTTTTTTATATGAAAGAATTAAGTTTGGATTTATTTATAAGAAACATAATGTTAATCTTTCATTACATGTAATAATTATATTATATTTTGGCATATTCAACACTGTGTTTGGATTGTGTTACAAACAATATTGACTCCCTTCAATAGCTTATGTTAAACACAAGACCTAGTTTTACCAAACTAAAATGTACTTTTAATATTATTATTAAAATATTATTATATTTTTTACCTAGACGTTAAATGGTGGTTATGAATAATATCAATTAAAATTTGAAAATAGGGTTTACACATGTGTATAAACTGAATAATTTGGTTATAAATTAGTTATAAATGAATGTATGTACTATTTGAAAATAATTAAATTCCCTTTCTAAGAAAAATATGTACTAATAAATTTTTATCTCAAAAATTATAGATGAATGTTTTTAATAATTTTTTTATATTATATATTCAATATTCTTTTATACACATCAAATAGGTTTGATAGGAATAAGGTAAGAATACATCCAATTTTATGAATTGAAATATGTATTTTTCTAAAAGGTAATTTTATCTCTTTTTAATGGATAAACCATTTTAAATATAATTTTTGAAAATTTTATAAATTTTATTTTAAAAAATAAACTTCATTTTTTAAACTATAATATAAAAAATTACTTTTGGATAATTTTTGGAATTTTTCAGTGTAGTTTCTTATTTTGATGAATAATGAAAAAACATTTAAATTTAATTGAAAAATATTTTTTCATCTAATTTATTTATATATTTAAATTAAATATTAAATTGGTTTTAATGTATAATTTATTTAATTATACAACAAGAAATCCAATTTAGGCCATTGGAATCAATTTTACACTGAAAATTGGATATAAAAACTTTTCAACCTTTTGAACATTTTCACTTTTAAAACTAGTTGTCTTATCCTGACTGCTATATTAATTAATAATAATTTATGCCACTTATGTGTTCAAAATTTGGAAAATTAGATTCCATATTTGTATGAAGAATAATTTAAAATTCCTCTTAAGTTAAACTCATTTTGACCAAAAATATTAGTGGACTTAATTAAAATTAATTACAGTGATGAAGGTAGAAACGAGTTTACTTTGTGGTTAAACTTTAACTTAAGGGACCAAATACCCTAGAAACATGTCAAAAATGAATTTTATGGAAATATTTAGACTATAACCTCCATTGGAAAAAAAATTAACAATTATTTGAGGCACATTATATAAGGGATCCATATCAATAGTTTTTTTCCTTTTTATATTTACAAGAATGGAACTCCTCCTCCACTTTGAAAGGGCACTCACCCCCTCACATCATCACGCATATCAATCCACTTTGGATCATCCAAAACCTGCCCAAATAATCTAACAAATTTCATCCTATAAACCTTGAAGAATCACTTTGGTCATAAATCAAACTATGTTAGTCCTATGGTGCAAACCAAAATGAATTACCCAAAGAAGAGGTAACATCCTTCAATGAGAAATTTTATATTATTTTTTTATCCACCACCTAAATTATTCTTATTTCGTGATTATATAACAAAATCAGTATCTTAAATAAGCTTATATGTTTTTATTTTAATGTTTATATCTACACTCACACACACTTCCATAAAATGAGATACACAATCATTGTATGGGTGTACAACGGACTACCACCTCATGAACTGATGTCGTTAGTTCTTCCATTACCACCTCTAAAGGTTATAAATAATTATGTAATTTATGTTTTTATATTATATATATATATATATTATATTAATGATTTATTTATGATTATTAAAATATTATATAACACATACCTTCATGCTTTCCATTTTGCGGGAATACGAAAAATTTGTTTGTGGACGTGCGGACTACCGCCTCCTCAAAGTGATGCGATTCGTTCAAAATTTACATTGAATTTATTAAGTATGGGTTTAGTAAAATTACATGATATAGATGAAATAATAAATATACTATAATTTTAATATATATATATATATACATATATTTCATTTACTTTTATTCTTTAAATACGACAAGAAAATGAAAAACAACATTAATGCATACGTACGGCCTACCATCTCCCCAAACTGTGTATTCCATTTCATATTTATATATATTATAGATTATTATATATATATATAATGAATATATATGATATTTATATCATTTTTATCATTATTTAGGTTATTAAATCATTATATAAGTAAGAATAGACAAAATATAAAAAATCCAAATACATGCAAAAAACAAAGCGGTTTTACCCAAAACATAACTTTGACATGGAATTGTTAATAAATGGGTAATATAAAGTAATAATAAAATCATATATGGAATGATATATAATAATAATATTATTTTTATATTTATAATAAACTTATAATAATTATACCATAGTTTTTAATGTGTAATAAAAAAGTCAAGACTTAAGGTAAGGGTTTTTATTCCCACTTTTATTTCTATGAGATATATGATATATTAACCGCTTATCCTTGTTTTGTGGTGTATATAATAACCTAATACATGTTATATCATAAATTTAATTTATTTAATTAAATTTAAATTTGTAATGAATGCTATTATTTCATGGGTATCATGGTTCAAAAGTTACTAATGCTGTAATGGGATTGTAGTCTCACTTTTATTTATGCGAGACTTATTCCATATTCACTACTCGTTTCTTTTGTGAGGTGTATTTAGTACCCATGAATGTATTATATGATTCTTATACATATATTTATTTGTATTTATATATCAATTTTACTATCTCTCTTTCATAGGGTTTATGGTTCAAAAGTTACCAAATCGGTAAAGTAATTTTGTCTCAATTTGCCTCCACTGAGAAACATGTCATGTTATACACCTAAAGTCTTCTATGAGGTACATATAATTACCTTTGAAATTATATATCATGAATCCCATTTTTTCATGGTATTTTAATCTTTATTTAATTTTATTGTTTTTTTAGTATGATTCAAATTTACTAAAGTAGTAATAGTTTATTTAGACAATCTCATCATTTATCAGAATTTTTTATGATTCTACTTTTGTTTATGAAACATTATGATCTATATATCAATATCCCTAATTATTTTTCATATAATCTAGTTATCAATGATATATTAATGTATTGGTACCATTTTTTCTACTATTTTTTACTTAATATGATAATGTTTTTAAGAAGATCCAACTTTATCTCTCTCTTCGGTCAGAAATATATTTTATTCAAAAACCATGTTTTCTTTTTTTTTTTCAATTTTTTTTAAATGATATTTTAAGATCATTTTCAAGGAAAATTATTTTATAAAATTTATTTATGTTTAAGCATTGAAATTTTTTTCCATGGCTTGTTTTATAAGTTTTAGGTTGTTTAAAAAAATGGCTTTCAAAATGTTTTATATTTTAAAATATTTTTTTAAAACAGAAAGGATATTTTATTCAAGAAATTCTTTAATTTTTTTAAGTTTTAATTTTTTTAAGGTAATAAATTTTGAAAATATTTTTTTCTTTATTTTTTTAAAGAAAGGTTATTTTGCTTAAGAAATTATCTAACAGAAATTTCAAGATATTTTTCATCTAGGATGACATCCTTTGATATAGTTTATGCTCTATTGGGGATTTGATACAAGGAAACCATTATTATTGTTTCTTTTTATGGTTTATATTTATGATGAAAATTTACCTGTGAAACTCATTTCTCTTTAAAAGATTATACCATGAAAAAAACTTATGAATGTTACTTCCATTCATGGGTAATTCTATGATTAAGTGATTATGAGACTTATGCACATGAGCCTCAGCCTAGTTGGTGAGGACTCCGTAAGTTCATCCAAGAGACTCGGGATCAAAACCAGGTAGAGGATAATTTTCAGGTACTATATCATGACTGTAGTAGGAACTGTAGCAGTACTGTACCAGGAACTGTGTAGTACTGTAGTAGGTACTGTAGCAGGAACTACAACAGGCACTGTTTGGCACTGCAGAAGCCAAGAATATTCCCCCGTTTGGGCCTTCGGGCCACCAATTTGGTTCTCAAGTCCTTTAAGGCCTTCGGGCCACCCAGGCCTTCGGGTTAGTAATGCCTTCGGGCCACCTCAAGGAATTTGGGTCACTTTAAGTGCAGATACAAACTAGAAAACCTACAAAGAACAAGATTTAGAAGGAGGATGAGTAAGGAGCTTTCACCAGTGCAGAAGCTAAACGAATTGCAAGAATGAAAGGGTATGGAACCTACAATCGGGACAAGCCTGTGCATGCATGGGAAACCCTAGCCGAACAACCATGCAAAGGTGGAGAGCTGATTTCACAATGAAGATCCTGGAGAGGATAAGTTCCAAGTAGTTAGTCTGGCTTGTATGTAATGTATTAAGCCTACGTACAATGATTTCCTCTAAGTCCTATGGGCCATGTAATACTTACGCCTACGGGCCTTGTAAGGGTTCCACCTCACCCCTTTAAAGGTGGATTATTAACAATGAATAATAAATGAAGGCCTTCGGGCCATTTGAAGAGGTGATTATGAGACTTCTCTCTTTTCTGTAGGTAATGATAGGATGAACTGTTTATAATACCCAATTAATTTTATGGGTTATGATATTATGAGCTTTTATGATGTTTTAGAACCACATGTATTATTTAATTATGTTCATGGTGGGGCCTATATCTCCCTCTAATGTATTGGGTAATTATGGATGACTCATGAGTATATATGGTATGCATGAACCTGATTACACGTTCACAATATCATGAGTAAACCTGATTACATGTTCAAAATGTTAAGCATGGACCTAGTTGCATGTCCATATTTTTATGTGCGAACCTAATCACTTGTTTATATTTTATGAATGAACCTGATTACATGTTCACAATGTTATTCATGGACTTGGATTAATGTCCATAAGTTTATGCATGAACCAGATTTCAAGTTCACAATGTTATGTGTGAACCTAATTACATGTTCATAATATTATACTTGAACCTAATTACATGTTCACAATGTTATGCATGAAATTGATTACGTGTTCACACTATTATGTAAGAACTTTATTACATGTTCAAAAAATTATGTGTGAAACTAATTACATGTTCAGAATGTTATGTATGAAACTGATTACATGTTCACAATGTTATGCATGAACCTAGTTGCATGTTCATAAGTTTATTGGAGGGACTGCTTTCATTTCCTAAACCTAATGAGTGAACCTATTTCTATTTACGAATGTCCCCAATGTTATATGTCACACCCTGACCTTGGATACTCCTTTATTTTATTTTTTTCTTGGTCTTGGATATTTCTACTTGAGGATCGAGATGAAACTTGGTTAAATTTTACGAGTTTTTTGAAGTTAGGGGAATTTTAGCCTATGAACGGGCAACATATGGTTAGTAGAAACCATGATGTTCTGCCTAGGTACCCGTGAAACAAGACCTAGAGGGGGAACAAAAACTACCACATGATTTTTTCATGGTAACACAAACTGTGCGGCCTAGTTATGTGACAGGTCTAAGTTATTTGAATAATCTACCACATGATTTGAAGATGGTCTCACAAACCATAAGGGTTGGTTTTGTGGTCCGTTCCTACTTGGGAAGAGGCTACCACATGGTCGGTGCATAGTTTGGTAAACCATGCATCCAAAAAATGTTATCGTTCTAGATCATTAAAACCTACAAAACCCATTTTCTCTCTTTGTCCCTTTTAACCACATTTCAGACCCCTTCCCCTTTGTCAAATTTGGGGCAACAAGGGGTCTCAAAACCCCTATTTCCTTGGATCCTCCTCCTCCATGGATGCATCCTTAAAATATCTAAGGCTAGTTTCTTAGGTTTTTATCCCCATTTTCCCTTCTTTCTTCCCTTCTTCCTTTTTTACCTGGTTTCCATTTGGTGGGGTCTTTTTTGGCTGAAACCTAGGGTTATTGTTGGATAATATTGGTATATTTCTTTAGTATCAGGGTGTAAAAATCTTTCTTTAGGCCCAGTTCTTCATTCTTCTAGAGTTTCGTCGCCTTTGCACATCATTGTGGTAGGTGTATATATGTTTTTAATTTTCTATGAATTCTTTTGGTGCTTGTATTATTTTAACATGATTCACATGATTTTGAATCTTTTTACTAACTTACTATGATGTTTTTTAATTGGTATATATTTTTTTAAAATAGGATTTCAAGTGATTCTTGAATTGTGCCTAAGTAAATGTTCACTTTAAGTGTTTGATAAAATTCCATGTTTTCTCTGAAATTCAATTATGTTTTTTCGAGAAGTATTTATCCTTATTTGTGTTATAATAACAATTTTTTATTTTTAGATGGTCTTGTGGGAATGAATCAAGAACTTCTTAAGGCTGGATGCTTGTTTATGGATTATTGTATTGGTGGGAAAATATGTAGTGTTTCATTAAAATTGGTTTTCAGAAATATCTTGTATATTTGTGATATGAAATTAGATATGGGAACACCCATGTTTTCTTGGGATTCACATATGGATGAAAAAAATGATAATGGCTTGGATTGATTTTAAAACTCATATTTCACAACCTCTACCCTCCTCCCTCTCTTCCTCCTTTAAACCCATGGTCTTTCACTAAATGTATCTTTATATCTAATGGATCAAAGGTGGTTTTAAATGTTATGTTTGAAATTATGGTATTTTTGGTATTTTAGAAAATATGGTTAGGTTTTAAATTGTTTGGATGCCCATTTTTAATTTTTAAGTGTGTTGTGCCTTTTCATCAAAGTCTTAAAATAGTGGGATTTGGAACATAAAGGCCTTTTTGGAATTGAACATTTAAAAGTTTTTTTTCTTTTGAATTTGGAAAATTTTGTGGAAGTGACATTGTAAATGTGTTTTGGTTTCAAAATTATAAGACCCAGTTGGAACTTTGTAACATTGGGATGAATGTGGTTTGGTAAATGTGAGTGCCCGGTTGGAAACTCAATGCATTTAATGAAATGGTTTGGATGTTCATATGATGTGATGACTAGGTTGTCACTTTAATGATGTAATATATATATATTGGGAAACTTTATAGGAGGGGTTTACCTTTATTGGTTATCATATAGTTAGAGTCCATGTTTAGGGTTGGCAAGTGCAGTGATGGTAGATAAGGTGAGTCACACATGAGAGGGACTCCTACATACATAGTATACTATTACCATGGGTTCCTAAGCTTCTTTTAGAGGGTTGAGTAATGGTTTCTTATCATCCTCGATTAGATGGGTGGTACCCCCTGGATTTACTGAGAGGCCAGGTGGGTTATGCCAATGAATTAGTTAGTTGAGGGTGACCAGTTGGTTATATACTAGGGAGTTTCACTAGACACCGATAGGTGGTTCCAAACTTATTATGTCTAGGGATTGATTTAGGGATGTTTAGAAAATCCCATGGTTACTATCTATATATTACTATTCAACTTGTACTAATTATATTTCCTTGTTTATTCTTCCTGTTTATTTTTCTTCATAATCTCATACTGTTTTTTTGGATTTTGGAATGGGTTTTAATTCTTATGTCATAACCTTTTATTGAAAACAAGGATCTGGTGTTCATTTTTTTAAAATAAATTAAATATGGTTTATGAAAATAAGAAAAAACAATATTTATAAATGTATTTCAAAACCAGTGTTAATGGACTATTATTGGGGAAGGAAACACATGGATTCTTTGGTGGTTTCCTTCTAAGATGTTTAGCTCATGCGCTACTTGTGCCATTTAGTGTTGGTATACATGGTTTGTTTTGTAGGTCCTATTTCTTATTCACGTTCTTAGTTCGTGTACACTTTGTTGGGGCATGTTGGTTGTTGGATGGTGCTCACCTTGGGGTCACATGGAGATCATTATAGCATGGTTGAATTTTAGTTTTTGTTCTTAGTTTTTATTCAGTCTCCTATTTGTTTAGTTGTATCTTATAACTAAATTAGTTTCTTATTTATTTGAGATTCAGTTGTTGGTTATCTACATGATCAATTTTATTTAATCAATCCTGGTTATTCTTTGGTCTGAAATTGATCAAACTATTTTTATATTTGATGCTCGACACTAGTTTCCAGCCCATGGGGATCAGGAACACCCTTTGGGCCATGCTGCAGACTGGGTCATGTGTCAGGTTAGATGGAATCCCATCATGGTTTGTGAAAAAATGGTATCAAAGGAGGTACTTTTCTATTAGGTGTGTCAAGAAGTTGGTGACTAGGACTATCATGATTCGATAGCTAGGTGATAGAAGAGCGTCACAATATCTTGCTCATTTTGATTCCTAAATTTCCAGGGGTTGTTTGGGGTTTGAGTCTTTTGTCTTTGTTCGGATTGAGGGATGAAAATGGATATGATCCATTCTTCTATCATTATATCACATAGAGTAGTAACCCATGTGGTGTTTGAGTACACATTACAACATCCTCCTAATTGTTAATTCTTACTTGGGGCATGGACCACTAACATGTCACTGGGTTAAGCATAACTTCTAGTTACTAATTCCAACAGTTTGGCCTGAGTTGTGTCTTGTCTTGGTTGTAGTTGGTGTGAGTAAAATTTTAAAATGAAACCAGCTTATGGAAACAAATAATTATTTCCTTAAAACGGTCTTGAAATTGGTAAAATGGGATTTAAGAAAAATTATTTTGGTTTTAAAATTTTCCGTGTGTTTGGATTTCCTAAGGAAATGTCTTGGGTAAAACCCTTGGTGCTCATTATGAACATTTGAACATGTGAGGGTATCTATGTAAAGTGTGTGTTGGCATTTGTGGATGGTTATGGATGAACACATGTGTGATGGTTAATAGGATTCCATGAATGGGGATTTGAAATCAAAGGTTTGGACATGTTTTTCCAAAGTGATTTTGGAAGAGGAAAATGATTCTGAGAATTGGTTTTTATTTTGTAATATGGGATTTTTTTGTAAAAAGTGTCCTTTGAAGAATGATTTTTTTAAATTAAAATGAAAATGGTGTCTTTTTAAAGGAATGTTTTTGTTATGATTGCGTGTGTTTGGATTCAGAGACCGTTGTTTTGGATCAAGGTGTTCCTTTCAGTTGTGCCTCAGTTTGATGTTGGTTTTGGTTTTGTGTTTCCCTTATTGTCCATAAAATTCCACCTTGAAAGGTCCAAAATGTTTCTAATGAGTCATTTCTATTTTATAATTATTCTTTATTTTTACCTATTGTTTTTGGTGATCAAGGTTCGTTAGAGGCAATTGAGTGGCCTGAGGAAGTTGGGCGCATCTTTATATCATTGGGAACTCCAGAAACTATAAGAGTTTTTGATGTCCTGGGTTTATTTTATGGTTTATAATTGGATTAATGGGATATGTTTCCCCCACCACCAATGAAATTTGGGATTACATGATTTTTGTTTAATACTATCTTTATCTAATGGTTTATACCTAAGGAGGGTGAAGATGAAGAAAAGGGAAGAGTTCATGAGTATTCCACAAGGTCCTATAACAATGAAGGCTTATGTTGAATATTTCAAGGAGATGGTTTCTATTTATTCATAGGTGGAATATAATGATCTATTTAATAATTCTCTTTTTATTAGGGTCTTCATCCAGAGATAAAGTAGAGAGTCCTCTCTTTAAAGGATGTTCATTTCGAGAAGCCATTGGAGGAAACATTCCTAACTGAGTTGGTTTCTGGAGCGCAAGTGGTTAGAAATATGGCGCCTCTTATTATTCATGAAGGTTACCCATCTGGCGTGAAGTTCATGCTAGAGGAAATTGTCTCTAAGGAATATCATTCAATGGATTGGGCTTCCAGTTCATCAGGACCTTACTTGTGTGCCATCCATGCAGCTAGTTTGGGAATTCGAAGCTGTATTGTAACATCCCTCCAATGACATGACATATTTGTAGTTGTTTGGGATATATGTAAAAGTATTATAGGAACTGTCTCCCAAAGAAGATGTTTTGACCAAAGGATTCTAGTACCTGACTATGAGGAAATAGATTCTTTAGTCATCAGGTCTCTAGCCACATGCCCTAGAGTGATGTTTGCAAACAGTCAGGAGTTTCCCAGAGTGTGTGAGACCTTGGCCCATTTTTTCCCATGTTGGTATGTAGACATTTAAAAGTATCTTGGTTGTTGCTATTTTTGTTATTATAAGTTCATAATTTCATTGTAAAAGTGTGATGAACTTTTTATTTCACAATCTGAGTAGGGGTGTTTATCTAAAAGTGTATTTGTAATTTTTTCCATTCACTGAGTGTGTTTATCCATTATGTGTGGTGGTTTTGGTTTTAGTAGTGCTTTTTTGGAGATGTGAGTGCTTGTGAAAAATTAATGATTGTACTTTTTTGCAGGTCTTCTATTTGGTTGAGTTCTTATCTTGGGTTTTCCATAGTGTTGGGGTTCAGTTGGTGTGGGAAAATTTCAAGTTCTAGTGGCTACATTGTTTCACTCATGCTAAGGAAGTTGGATGTTTTAGTGTTGGGAGTTCCCTAGTTCCTAGTTGAGGTGGGGGTGCTATTTGGATGGTATGAAGAAATTGAATTATTTCCTGGGGTCTTGGTTTTTTAAATCTCTCCATAGTGTACTCCTTGAATATGTTTTGGTGGTTCTGGTTGGGTTTTTATGTTTCCATGTTAGTTGAGTTCTTATGGTAAGGATAACCCCCTCATGTTATCCCATTATGGTTTCTCTCATTCTTGATTGGGAAAGGACTCGATTTTAGTTATCTATTTTACTTAGTGACTTTCTAGGGGAAGAAAGTGTATGTGGTGGGGAGAAATGTCACACCCCAACCTCAAATACTCCTTTAGTTTATTCTTGTATTGGTCTTAGATACTCTTGGTTGAAGTTCGGGTTGTAAATCGGTAAATATTTTCATGTTTTTGGAAGTTTTTTGGATTTTGGATTGTGCGTGGGTAACACACAGTTAGTGGAAACCATGTGGTTCGTACTAGGTACCCATGCGAAAAGACCTAGAGGTGACAATAAGCTATCACATAGTTTTTCCTGGTATCACAAACCATGTGGCCTGGTCGTGCGAAAATTCTAGGTTTTCAGCAGAAGTTACCACATAGTTTATGCACAATCACTCAAACAATGTATATTGGTCGTGCTGTCAGTTTCTGCTCGTGAAGAGGCCACCAAACAGTTTGGTAAACTATATGGAGAAACTATTATTTCGTGTCAGATCATTAAAATATTAAAAACCCACTCCCCCCCTCTCTCCCTTTTAACACCATTTCTAACCCCTCCCTCTTGGTCGAATTTGGTTCACTATGGGTCTTGAAACCCCTCTTCCCTTGGATCCTCCTCCTTTATGGTTGCATCCTCAAATATATATGTTGAGTTTATTAGGGGTTTGTCTCTTTTTACCTTCTTTATCCCCATATTCATTATTTTATTGGTTTCCCTTTGGTAGGGTCTTGTTTGGATGAACCCTAGGGTTAGGGTTGGCTAATCTTGGTCGATTTCTTGGGTGTTAGGGTGTGAGGATCTTTCCTCAGGCTCAACTCTTCATTCTTCTAGAGTTTCGTCACCTTAGCACACTATTAAGATAGATGTATCCCTGTTTTTCCTTTCTGATTCATTCCATTGGTGCTTGGATTATTTTAAATAATTTTTTAACATGATTTACATGCTTGTGAAGCCTTTTCTTAACTTACTATAATGTTTTGGAATTGGTATATTTTGTTAAAAATAGGGTTTCAAGTGATTATTGAATTATGCCTATGTAAATGTTTATTTTAAGTGGTTGATAAAATGTCATGTTTTCTCTTAAATACAACAGGGTGTTTTAGATAATTATTTGTCCTTATTTATGTTGTAATAGTTTTTTTTGGATTTTGAGATGGTGTTGTGGGTGTGAATTGGTAATTTATTAAGGCGTGACACTTATTTATGGCTTATCATATGAGTTGGAAAATATGTAATATTTCTTTAAAATTGGTTTTGAGAAATGTCTTGGATATTTTTGATATGCCATTGTATGTGGAAACATCCATTTGTTCTTGGTATGCACACATGGATGGGTGCAAAAATGATAATGGCTTGACTTGATTTTAAAACCCAAATTTCACAACCTATACCCTCCTCCCTATCTCCCTCCTTTAAACCCTAGGTCTTTCATGAAATGTCAATTTGTCTCAAATGGATGAAAGGAGGTTGAAAATGTTATGTTTGAAATTAGGAATGTTTGGTATTTTAGAAAATATGGTTGGGTTCAAAATGGTGTGGAAGCCTATTTGGCATTTTCAAGTGCATTGTGTATTTACATCTTAGTTTTGATATAATGTGGGATTTGTAACTTAGAGGACCATTTGGAATTGATCAATTAAACATGGTGTTTTGTGTTGGATTTGGAAATTGATGTGGAAGATACATTGTAAATGTGTTTTGGTTTCAGAAGTATAAGGCTTGGTTGGAACTTTGTAACATTGGGATGAATGTGGTTTGGAAAATGTTAGAGTCCAGTTGGAAACTCAAAGTGTTTGATGAATTGATTTTTGATGTTCATATGATGTGATATCCTAGTTGGAACCTTAATGATGTGATATATATATACAGCGGAACCACTATAGGAGGGATTTCCCTTTATGGGTTATCATATAGGCGGCAACCATGTTTTGGGTAGGCAAGTGCGGTGATAGTAGGTATGGTGAGTCATGTATGTGAGGGCCTCCTACGTAAAAATTATACTATTACCATGGGTTCTTGGTAATCTTTAATAGGATCGAGTGATGGGTTCTTATCAACCCTGATTAGATGGGTTGGTGCCCCTATATTTTCTAAGAGGCTAGGTGGGTTGAGCCACTAGATTGGTCAGTTGAGGGTGGGCAGTTGGATATAGACTAAGGAGGTTCACCATAAATAAGATGGTGGTTCTGTACTGAGTACATCCTAGGATCGATCTAGGGGTGTTTATGAATGCCCATGGACACTATATATATATTTTTTTTTCACATTATAATGCTTTTATTTCCATGGTTATTCTTCCTATTTAGTTTTTTTCATATATTAGTACTGTTTTTTGTGGATTTTGGAATTGGTTTTAATTCTTAAGTAGTAACCCATTTTTGAGAAACAGGGATGTGGGGTTTGTGTTTTAAAAAGAAAGGAAATATGGTTTATTTAAATAAGAAAAACCAATATTTATAAATGTATTTTAAAAATGGTGTTAATGGAATGTTTTTGAGAAAGGAAACAGATGGATTTTTGGTGGTTGCCAACTGAGCTGTCTATCTCACACCCTACTTATGCCATTCAGCATTGGTAGACCAAAACTTTTTTGCATGTCCTATTTATTGTTTAGGTTACTGGTTCATGTGGTCATTGTTCGAGCATGTTGGTTGGTGGATGGTGGTGACCTTATGGTCACATAGAGATCATGGTAGCATGTTTCAATTTTATTTTTTTTCTTAGTTTGTATTTAGTCTACTATTTTTTCGGTTGTATATTTTTAATGAATAAAATTGTTATTTATTTTAGATTTAGTTGTCAATTATCTATATTTTCAGTTTTACTTAATCGATCCTAGTAATTATTTAGTCTGAAATCATTCCCAATTGGTTTATATTTGATGTCAGACACTAGTTGTCAGCTTGTGAGGGTCGAGAATGCCCTTTGGGCTATTCCACAGACTGGGTTAGGTGTTGGGTTGGATAAAATTTCAGCCTGGTTTGTGACATTATAAGTTGATTTGTATTCCATAAGTCAATATCTTATGCCAATTTTATTCTCTCATGAATAATGTTATTTTATTTCTTTATGATTCATTTCTTATGAACTATCAAAATTTATTCCATGATTCTTGTTTATGATCTTTGATATACATGGTATGGTATTATAATAATTTATCATGTTCTCATACCCTTATTCTCATGTTTTTATTACATATTTACCTTGTTTACCCTTACTGAGAATTTGAGATTACCGCTTTCTTATGCTTCCTTTCCCCGAGATATGTACAAAGGTTTTAAGAATGAGTAATAAAACGGAATATATTTAAGGGATATATTGATGATATTTCAACAAGATAGAAGATTATGTTTCCATGTTTCCAAAGACACTAAACTATTACAGTCCTCAGGAATGTATTTTTTTTAACATGATGAATATTAATCTAAAGTGGTGTAATATCCATGTATGTTATGATGGGTCACTATAGTTGGTATCCAATGAAAGATTTAGTCAACCTTTGGAAACTAGGATGAAAACATTTAGTGATATCCCTTGGGATATTTCAAATGATATGTCCAGGGATGTCTCTAAGGATAAGACTAAGTGTTCATAGAATTAAAAGAAGGTTTCATAATTTATAAATCCTATAAGATATTTTTCATGGTTATGTTTTTTTCCTCTATTATTAGTGCTACTCACATTATTATTTTTTGGTTTTAGTCAATGGTGGGAACCAGAAGGAACTGAGTAAACATTGAATGTGATGGAAAAGTTTATAATAAGAAATAAAATGGGATTATCATTTTAGTGATGGATGTCATGATCAGGACTAATTAGTTTTTAAAGAACATGATAAAAAATGTATATAATAACCAACTCTAGGACTCACCAAAGAAGAGAAGGAAGGAGTTCACTGAGATTTGTGATAATTGAGACCATAGAAGAAAGAAGATCCAGTTTCCTTTGTGTCAAGAATTTGTAAATAATCACCCAAGTGAATATATTAGAGGATAAATAAGATGTTTTTACTATGGAAAAGATGGAAACAAATCAAGTAACTACAAAAGAAAAATAAAGAGTTTGGTTAACACAATTGATGGGAATATTGGCCTCTCTAATTCATAATCTACGGTTAAATGATTTAGGTGTGGAATGAATGGTCATTAAGAAAATCGATGTCCCTAGTGGAATGATCACATAGAGAATCAAAAAGCTGGTATGAGTAATTTTTATATTTCTTCTAATGATGATACTACATGTGAAATGTGAAAGGAAATATGTATTAAGTAATAGGATGATGCATCCTTGTTAATTTATTAAGGGTGAAGTGAAATAATATAAATTTTTATGTATTTGTATTGAAGAATTATGTTATATTAATGGTTAAATATATAAGGATTATTTAGTTTATATTTTTTTCTAAGGATTTAAAAGGATATAATGAATGAATATGATGGACTAGAAAGTTATTTAATGAAAGGGTTACATTTTATGTAAGGGAATATAACCCTTAATATGTTCCTGATGTTGATATAATGATGTTTGGATAAAGTTAATTAGGATATAAATAAGTAAATTGGACATCACTGATTACTGCAGAATTAATAAAGGATTTGTCAAAAAATATTTTATGCTATCATGGATGGAGTTTACAATATTTTCAAATTTAAGAAATATATCCAATAAACGTTGAAATAAGGAAAAATTCTTGTTTTCAATAAGGATTTATGGTAATTTGGGTTATTAACATGTTTCAAGACAATACACAATGAAGGTATTCACATATTTTGTTTGTAAAAATAAGAGCTAATTTATTATATATGGGGGGTAAATGTTAATATGGTTTTGAGAAATTTATAGACCATTTTTAAGGTTTTTGACTTTTATCTTTTAGAAGTGTTTGAAGGTTAACCATTTAGGGAATGGTTTATGTTAAACATCAGATGCGGTTTTAGTGAATAAGTTATTATCTTTCCACATTGTTATTTATGAATATTAGATAACTTATGGTAACCATTTTGTTGTAATAAAGATAGATGAAATTCCCCATTACTGTATTTATAGATATCATGATCTACTAATTCTACAGGAATGAAAAAATCACCTTCATTTCTTAGAATAATAGATGAAGTGGAAATTGATCAAGGAACAACAAATGGTGAGAATTTTGAAAAAATATAGTAATTATATCTTCTCATTAATATTATTAAACTTTAGGAAAATGGCATTGAAATAAAATATTATCCCATTATAATCATTTTTGAAGATATCAATGACCTCTTTCACACCACTTTGGTTTCTCATTTTATGGCTGTTAACTTTCTATGGATCACCCAATTAATTGTGATCAGTGATATATATCACACTATATAATTATTTATTATTTTCCTCCATTCCCAAATCTCCACCTATGTTTTTATATGTGGAAACATAGTTATTAGTTACTTTTGGTAACCATTATGGTTCAAACTTTACCATTTAAAGAAAGTTTTAGTATTCATTTTTATTATGTGAGTTTCTATGAAAGTAACATCAAAGTATTAAAACTTTGATAAACCATATGAATTTTGAGGTTGAAATATATTTTAATTTGGGTATAATGTAACACCCCTATATTTCTGAAATATATATTTTTGAATATTTTAATTTTTTTCAATATTATATATTTCACACAACACTGAATGTATATTTTTTTTTATAATAAAACACTAAGTTTGGATTTATTTATATGAAAAACCAATTTAATATTGATATACAAAAAATAATTAGATTATCATGTGGTATACAAAACACGATGTTTGTATTATATTACAGACAATATTGATTCCCTTCGATGGATTGTGTTACATGTAAGTCATAGTTTTACCAATCTATAACATACTATTAATAATAATATTAGAATATTATTATAGTTGTAACATATCCATTGGAATGGAGTATATGAATAATATTAATTAAATTATTTAAAAATATTTTACACATGTATAAAAATTTATTCCTTTGGTTATAAATTAGTTTGAAATGAAAGTACAAACTATTTGAAATTAATAAAATTCCTTTTCGAATAAAACTATGTAAAAAACCATTTTATATAAACCACTATTGATGAATGATTTTAATAAAATTTATATATTATATATTAAATCATTTTTTTAAATATATCCAGTAATATTGATATACATATGATAAGAAGAAATCCAATTTTATGAATAAAAAGATGTATTTTTTAAAATGGTAATTTTAACACCTTTTAATGGAGAACCCATTTTAAATATAATATTTAAAACTTTTATAATATATATTTTCAAAAACAAAATTCAATTTTGAAATTGGGCTTTAAATATTTACTTTGGGTTATTTTTTGGTATTTTTTAGAGAATTTTGATATTTTAATGAATAGTGAAAAACCCAGAATTTTAATTGAAAACTACTTTTTGTCTAATTTATTTATATAGTAAAATTATATTTTAATTTTTTTAAAGTATAATTATTTAAAGTATAAAACAATAAATCCAATTAAGGTAATTTTAATCAATTTCACAGTGAAATTGGATATAAAAACATTTCAAACTTTTGAAAATTTTCACTTTAAAAACCCATTTTCTCATCTCATCTTTGGAATTAACTTCAAATTAATTTCTAACACTTATTTTTTTAGAATTTTTAGAAATGTATTAATTTTTTGGAATCATAATAATTTATATTTTCTAGTGAGCTAAACTTATTTTTGAACAAAAATATTAGTAAAAGTAATTAAAATTAATTACAGTGATTAAGGTAAAAACGAGTTCACGTAGTAGTTAAACTTTATCTTAAGGGGACAAATACCCTAGAAGCATGTAAAGAAGAAATTTCATGGAAATATTTAGAACCTAAAATCCCCTGTATCTAAAATTATAATTATTTTAGGCATATTATGTAATGGATGCCTCTCAATAGTGTCTACTTTTTTATATTTATAAGAATGCCACTCCTCCTCCACTATAAAAGGGAACTCACCCCCTCACTTCCTCACACCTCTAAATCCACTTTGGATAGTCAAAAACCTAACCAAATAATATCTATAATTCCATAATCTTAACTTATAAGTATCATTGTTTTATAAATAAAACTAAGTTAGCACTTTCGTGTAAACCAAAATGAATTACCCAATGAAGAGGTAACATCTTTTAACAAACATTTTTGTTTTATTTTTTTCTCCACCACTAAATTATTATTATTTAATTCTTATATAATAATCTCAGTATTTTAAATATAATGATATTTATTATGTTAAGGTTTCAACCTACATGCACAGACACTTCCATCAAATGGGATACACAATATCCTTCATGTATATGACAGACTACTACCTCACGAACCGATGTCATTCATTATTCGATTACTACCTCTCAAGGTTAGAAATAATGATGAAATTTATATTTTTATATGATATATATGATATTTATTATGTATCTATTCTTCTTTAATTTTTATATAACACATACATTTATGATTTCCATTTTTTGGGAATATGATAACTTTGTTTGTGGACGTGTGGACTACCGCCTCCTCAAAGCGATGTGATTACTTCACACATTACATGTATGTATTAAGGATGATTTTAGTAAAAATATATGATATATATGAAATAATAATTATTCAGTAATGATAATATATATATATATTCATATATTTCATTTACTTTCTTTATTTCAATATGATAAGAAAATGGAACCAATGCTCATGTGTACGTAAGACTTACCGTCTCTATGAACGATGTATTCAATTTCATATTTATATATTTTATAGATTGTTATATATATATATATAATAAATATATATAATATATTTATATCATGGTTATCATTATGGAGGTGATGAAATCATGATATATTTTAGAATACAGAAAATATAACAAATCAAAACCCATGTGAAAAACAAAGTGGTTATTACCCGAAAGGTTATATTAACATGTAATTGTTATTAAACAGGTAATATAAATTCATAATAAAATAATATACGGTATTATATATAAAAATATGGTTCTTTGTTATATATATAATAAACTTATACTTATTATACAAGAGTTTTTAACATGTATGAAGATAGTCAAGACTTAAGGTAAGGGTTTTCTGGTCTCACTTTTATTTCTGTGTGGTATATGCTATATTCACCAATTATTCATGTTTTTTGGTGTATATAACGACCTAATACATGATATATCTTAAATTTAATTTATTTCATGATATGAAATGTTTTAATTAAATTTATTCTTTCTTGGGGATCATGATTCAAAAGTTACTCATGTAGTAAGCGGATTTCTAGTCTCACTTTTTTTTTCTGCGAGACTTATGCCATACTGACCAAAAATTTATTTTTTGTGGTGTATATACTTACCATTATTGAATTATATTATTATTATAATTAAATTTATGTGTGTTTAAATATCTATTTGATGATATCTCTTTCATAGGGTTTATGGTTCAAAAGTTACCAAATTGGTAAAGTAATCTTTTCTCAATTTGCCTTCTTTGAGACACATGTCATGTCATAAATCTATATTCTTCTATGAGGTGTATATAAATCACTTTTACATGTTATATCACTAATAAAATAATTTTCATGATATTTTAAGCATCATGTAATGTTATTATTTTATTGTTATTATGATTCAAAGTTACCAATGTGGTAACCATTTATTGATAAAATCTCATTGTTTATAAAGATTTTTTATGATTATGCTTCCGTTGATGAAAGATTATGATAAATATCACAATAACCATCATGGAGTTTATTATACTCTAATTATTAATTATATCTTTATTTATTAGTACTATTTTTTTCACTCTTTAGTATTTAATATGATTAAGAAAATGTTTTTAATAAGATCCGACATGATCTCTCTGTTCAGTCGAAAATATGTTTAATCCATAAACCATTTTTTCTAAAAGTGTATTAAAAAAATGTTATAAATGATATTTTTAGATAATTTTCATGGAAAATTATTTTAAATAATATTTTATGTTTCACTTTTTTGATTTTTTAAATAATTCATTTATAAGTTTTCAAGGTTGTTTTCAAAGAAAATTGTTTTCAAATGGTTTTATGTTTTAAAAATAACTTTTTTTAAATATAAATGATATTTTATAAAGGAATGTTTTAAATTATTTTTTATAAGTTTTCAAGAAAAAGGATTTTGATAATATTTTATTCTTTAAAAATTGATTTTTAAATAAAGGTTATTTTTTTAAGAACTACTGTAAGTTATCTTTCAAAGTCCTACTGCATCAAAGATGAAATCCTGTGATATAGTTTAGTCTTTATTGGGGATATTATACAAGGAAACCATTTTTTTTATTTGAATGGTTTATTTTTATGATGATAAGTTTCTTATGAAACACATTTCACTTCCATGAGTTATACCATGATAAAATGATTATGAAACTCACTTCATTTCATGGGTTATTCTATGATTAAGTGATTATAAAACCAATCTCTTTTCCATAGGTAATGATAGGATGAAGTGTTTATAATACCCATTTCATTTCATGGGTTATGATATTATTAATGTCTATGATCTTTTGGCACACTATGTATGATTTCATTATGTGATGGGTGGGACCTATATATCCCACCAATACGTTGGGTAATGATGGATGAATCATGAGTATATATGTTATGCATGAACCTGATTACATGTTCACAATGTTTTGAGTGAACATGATTACATTTTCACATTATTATTAAAGGACCTAGTTTCATGTCCATATGTTTATGTGTGAACCTGATTACATGTTCAAAATTTAATACATGAATTTTATTACATGTTTGCAATATTATCCACAGAACTAGTTACATATCCATATGATTACATGTTCACAATGTTGTGTGTGAACCTGATCACATGTTTACAATATTATGTGTATACCTGATTATATGTTCACAATTTTATGTGTGAACTTGATTACTTTTTCACAATGTTATGCATGAACTTTAATACATTTTCAAAATACTGTGCATGAATATGATTACATTTCAACAATGCTATGCACTAACCTGATTAAATGTTCAAAATGTTATGTGTGGACACAGCTTCATATCTAGAAGTTTATATGAGGGCCTAATTTCATGTCCTAAACCTAATGAGTGAACATGTTTCTATTTACACATGTTCACAATGTTATAAGTTGATGTGGACGCCACAAGTTTATATCTTATTCCAATTACATTCTCTTGTGACTCATGTTATTATATTTTCTTATGATTTATGTCTTATGATCTGCCAATATTTATTCTATGATTCATGTTAATGATCTTTGATATATAGGGCATGGTCTTATAATGATACGATCAAGTTCCCATACCCTTATTCTCATGTTATTCTTATATATATATATATCCCTTTTTACCTTTACTATGCATCTAAGATCACCCCTTTCTTATGTTTCTATTCCCCATGTTATGAATAAAGGTTTTAAGTAGGATTTCTAAAAGGGAAGATCTTTACGGGAGATATTGGAGGTCTTTCACCATGATAAAAGATTAAGTTTCCTTGCTTCCAAATAAACTAAAATATTATGGTCCTTAGGCATGTATTTTTGTAACAAGAGTAACATTCATCTAAAATGATGTAATATCCTTGTATGTTAATCCTAGGTTTCTATATGAAAACGACCACACTTTTTGAAGAAGTTTGTCTGACCTAAAAATTAGCTTCCATGGTCTATCTTACATGACTGTAAACTTCCCAAAGGAAGAGAAATAATACTCCCCAGGATGGATAATTGTAAATTGAATTGTAGGAAAATTCTGAGTCTCTACTCTCTAAGGACGTACCTTTCATGACCATTGAAAATTTTGATCACTTGAAAAAATGGAAAAGGTACAAAACTTATCTGGTTGAAATCTGAAAAAGGTAATCCTAAAATAAATCAAAGTTCCTACCTACTAATCCTACCTTATATAATAAATTGGAAAAATTTAGGTTTAATAAAAAGAGAAACACAAAATATGGGGAGTATAATATGGATTGATTAGAAGTTTTTTATTTTTTCGCTAGGTCCCTTGACCTAGGAAAACATTGGAGAACTCTTTTTTCTTTCTATATCCATGAAAAATACATAAGAAAAAAATATTAGGGTGATCAAGCCCTCATGAATTTTTTAATATTAATTCCAAATCTCCACTTCATGATCTATAGTGTGATCAATTATCTCTCCCCATATTCAATTGGAATAACTCTTATGTATAGTGATAGCACATATGCACCTATATCTGACCAATCTATTGTCATATTAGAGAACATGTCCAAGAGGAAACAACATCATATCTGAGTGATCCAACATTAGTTTATGTTGATGGATTATATGAGTATATAACCTATAAATCTAATTTAACATTCTTAAGAAGAAACCAAATTTTTATCCTTTATATCACATGAGTCATTCTAATGTATGAAGATGGTAAAAATGCAACTATATCCAACCATCCTATACCCGTCTAAAGGTGGATATACGAAAATCATTATATTGTCCCATATTTTATCATTTAATCATGTTTTAAGGAATTATTACTCACTTGGTTAATTTATATATATTGTTTAAGTGGGTTTATTTATCTTAGTGTCACTTCTCATTAGTTTTACAAATTATCATGGATTGGTGATGAAGATCATAGTGAAGGATGAAAATAGTTTGGATATTTTTTTATCATTTATTGATATAAAATAAAAAAACAGAAGGTACCTATATAAATAATAGTTTCCATTAATATAATAAAAAATAGGCTAAAAATTGAGTTGTATTACATGCTACACTCCACCAAGGATTGAATTTCATTGATTGATTGCTTAGTCTCCAAGATGGGAATCGAAGATTAGATATCTCTATAGCCTCATCTTCCTCATTATGGTAAAACCTTTTTGACTTCATTTCAAAATATGTTTCCCTAATTTTGGAAGATTCAAATATCCTTTAGTGATCTTCTAACTATCATTTGGAAATACAGAGTTATTGATGATGATGTTTCACCAATAAAGTCTCTCCATTGTTTAAGCATTGTTTCTTCAATGCCACCTCCTCATAATAAGATATTTATTATAGAAATACATATCTGATAACTATATAATGTGAAACTAAATAAACCCAAGAGAAAAATTATTATTACACCTACTCCATCTCCCCCTCTTGGATTATTTTCTTCACAATAGTGTGAATTGTTTGATAGTCAAAGCCCCTACATCCTAGGATTGAAAACATGTGGAAAAGTCTATGAAAATTCATGCTCAGATCCTCTATAGGGTTCTTTTGAATCAAATTTCATATATATTTCAATTTTCACTATCATAATATATTTTGAAATTCTATAGACTCACGATCTGACTTAGAGTCACCTCCATTGACTATGATATATCCAGAACCAGGCCCCTAAGGAAAAAATGTGATTTCTCCCATTTGAGATTATCAATAATGAAGTAGTAATAGCCTATGTGTGCTTTATAATTTGATGTATGGGGACACATTCCACTTTTATTGGAACATAAATTTTTTAAGATGGTTATACATGTGATATAATAGATACAGATGTTAACTGATGGTTATTGAATCCAACGAGAATTATTATAGATAATCATTCAACAGTTTGGGAGTGTTTTCCTCTATATGTTGTGCACCTTCCACATTTAGAGTGGGAGCATCTCACCGAGTGGGTTCTTCTGAATTGACCAAAGTGGGGGGTTATCTTTTCAATGTTGTCTTAATTTTTTAAAACATAAGAGCATCCTCAC
Source organism: Viscum album (assembly GCA_963277665.1). Lineage (NCBI taxonomy): Eukaryota > Viridiplantae > Streptophyta > Magnoliopsida > Santalales > Viscaceae > Viscum > Viscum album. The sequence goes on from OY728140.1 coordinate 75,734,807, forward strand.
CCTTGGTATAGCTCGATTAGTTATGGAATCTAGACACCCTTATAGAATAGCCTCCAAACTAGTATGGGAGGTTAGAATTATTTAGTTAGGTGAACCTTTAATGACCCATTAGTGGTTGACTTTATCCAAATCAATATGTTACACCCTTTTCGACTCCTACGCCATGGGTTTCTCTACCCAAAGAGCTGAAATTACTCTAGTATCTTGTTAGAGGATTATGTAGGCTACGCTTTTTGTAGATAAAGTTGTATGATCTTGGAGTTAAAATCAACACATTATAGAATGGTATAATTAAATAGGTGTAAGAAAAGAGAACTTATGCCCATCCAGATCATTTTGAAAAACCCTAAATTCATTCAAGGAGGTGGAGGAATTGATTTCAAACAATATTTTTTCTATCATAGTTGAAATTTAAACAAGAATAATTATCCATGTTGAGGTGGAATGGATTGTAATGCTCATACTCAGTGATCATACCTAAGATATCCAACCCTATACTGGTAGGGATGGATGGAGTAAGAACTATCGACTCTCCCTCCACCATAATCTCATCAACTTTCCTAGAAGGATGTGGTAATTCATCCTAAGTTTCCCAACTAGTGGCCTCTTAGATTTATTAAAAGGTAACCCACATATATATGTGAGATTCTTGTAAAAGAGGAATAATTTTACTACTTAGATATATATACAGTAACAATATGTGGGAGAAGAGGAAGAATTTTAAGTCTAAATTGTCTTTTCATTATAGATATTTTTTTCCAAGATCTAATTAATCCACTAAAACCTAATATCGTAAAGATGAATATTATTCCTTTCCTCTATAGGGAAGGTTACTAGGGGAGGGAAAAGGATGATTGATTTAATACCACTATTTCCCACATCACCCTTTCCTCAGATGACATTTCCCCTCCCTATTAAGTACTTAATCCCACATAACCTATTAGGGTGGAATCTATAGTGTACTATGGGGACTTCATGAGTATAGCCACTATACCAATTCAACTTAGTAGGAGGGGATATAGAAATTTATAGGAATGGTTAAAATGTTGAGGATAGTTTTCACAAGATGAAGAACATTGACTTACATCATTAGGGTTGAAAAATTAAATTCATTCAATATAAAATTACGAGTTTATGTCTCCATTGATATAACCCCAGTTTTCTATACACACTTCATGGAGGGGACCTCAACATAAGTGGAAAATACTATAATCTAAATCTCCATAATTATTTTATTAACCTCCACTAATTTGCTATCAAAGTTAAAGTCATGAGATTCCTATATATTTCCCATTGGAGGGTGATATATGCTAGCTTGGAGGGCAATCCCTATGCTCTTGATGTATTAAGAAATGACCCATATATCAAATAAGAGTGAGGCCTTGAGTTGTATATAGTATAAAGAGAAGTTATCATACAATTCATTAGTTATTAAATATGACTCAGTCTCTTGGGATTTGAGCGGTTTCCTTGGTCTCTTGCCCTCAACTTGGTCTTCTCCCCATTGTCACCAGCTAGATCATCATGGCCCATACTTATGAATAATTTGGATCCCCGACTATATTTTTTGTGTGAAAACTATATATGGATGACTTTATGACATAGGGACCTCATCATATGAATGTCAGTTATGGGGATTTATAATATCCTGCCTCCCTCTATATGGGGATGATTTAACAATGACCCTTGGAATGCTAGCTGATAGCATTTCCAAATTGTATAGGGATATCCAGGAGTGTTTTTACCAAGATGTTAGCAGAAAAATGAGGTTTGGGGAAGGAATCATGATTATAGACATAGTGGTTTGTTAGGTTATCGTTACCTAAATATTTCCCACACTATATAATGTCACTCTTTCCCAAAATCCATCAGGGGTGAAACTATTGGCTAATGAAAGCACTATAATTTGTGTGTGAACCAAAAAATAAAATCATCCATGTATATGGAATTATAGTCAACCTAGGACTCTAGGGTAAAATCCCTTAGATCCATTATGTATAATTATGCTTTTTACTCACTACGACCATCACTATTGATTTTCCTAGTGGGTGGATCACTGTAGGGAATAAAGTTGAACTATTAATATAGTCTCAACAATTTTATCATTGTGTTCATATATAAATTAATAGCATGATTCTAGAAGCATATGCGATAATGGGAAAAATCTATATCATGGGATGTAAACATTTTTAAGGAGAACATATGAATTGAGGATTAGAACCACCCACCCCCCAAAACATGGAGTAGAACAAAAATATGAAATAAAGCCTTCTATTTGTAGAAGTGTAATAAGAAGTGGTGGATCTTATCTCAAACTATCGCTGTAAAAACTACATGATCACCCTATACAAGTTAGGCCACTATCATGAATGAAATTGTCCTGAGGCTATTGTGGGAGTCCAATACTATAATCAGGTAGCAACTCAAAGACATCACTTGGAATCTATCTATCATTGTACAGGGAGGGATATTGGGGTAGAAAATTTAACCCCATTATTTATATCTACCTTAATTTATCTCTATCCAATATATTCTTTTCCCCTAGTTTCTTAATATAAGGGCATCCCATCAAGTATTCATAGGTTATCCCATCCATGCGAGGTAATAGAGTGGTTTTAATTTATTCTTCGATGATGACACTAGACTGAGGATGGGGGTTCTTCTGTATATAATTCTAGTATTTCCTAAGTTGTGTTTGAATAACGAAAGGGTTCTCTTAAGACCTCCTTATGTATATTTGGGGGGGGGGTATCAGGGACCAAAGGATTTGTTCCATAGGGACCTTGTAGACATCCTATTATCTAATGAAAACTTTTCCATGATTCATATGGAACATATTTATCTATATTATCCAATGGATTAGTATTTACTAGATAAAGACAATGTTCTTATAGATATACAACTATGATATCTAGACAAATTCATAGATAATTATCACCTTCATCTTATCCTTGAATTAAAAACATGTTAAACGGACCAACCATGACCACATCTATTCAGACTTGATTCCACTATCAGGGTGTAAGCCTAAATATTCATCTCATCCTTATAATTGATCACTGGATGAGTAGTGAAAGACAAATGTGAAATAATTCATCTAAAGTTCCATTATGTTTTCATGGTTATTATGGGTGGTTTCGTAGTGACGTAACATGCATGACAAGATTATTTCTCTCTCATGGATAATGCTTCCGCTTGAGGAGATGTTGGATCTTCCCATATTAATATTATTCAAAAACCCGGAGTGGGGAAGATTATACTTTGGTCATGGGATGATGAAATCTATTATACAGAAATACCTGTATAATGGATGGTATTTAGATAACAGGTTTTTATGATGGTGTTTTCAAATAATTCCTATGAGGTTTAGAAACTGGTTTATATATTGTTGATGGTAAACCTATCCAACAACTTCCACCATTTTATTATATGAGTAGTGACTTCATCATCCAAAACAATAATTGACGTAATGAACATCTTGTTTTTGAAAATGGGGTCAATTGATTATTATTATGATAATTAAAAAAATATGAAAAACACCCTACGGTGAAGGAAATTTTAACATAGAACAAAGCATAAGAAGATTTGACAAATATTTTTTGTTCACATAGGTGTGTTTAAATAGGTGCGTTCACCAAAGGTGATTTTACCAGTTAGCATCATTGAAAACCTCCTCTTAAGTCACTTTCCAATGTAGGAGAACTATGTGGAGATTTCATATTCTCAACACCTTCACGATTAGGACAAGGTAAAAAATGAAGGAAACATGCTTACATCAGGTAGCACAAATGACTTGTCCCGATTGAGAGCACAAAGCTCTATGGTTCAATCAAGTTGGAAGAGTGCACTAATGTGAGGGGAACTTTTTATAGAAAATTCCACATCATCACCTAGGTGAATGGATTTGGTTTTCATTCATGTATTAGAGTGCGGCGATTAGAACACATCAATAAGTAACTAGAGGAAATATCATGTAGATAAGGTGGATCATGAATAATTTATGTCATAATATAATCTAAGAACTTGATTCTCCCCCACATAACCAGTATATTCATGCTAGAGTCACAACACCCTTTTTAGATCCAATTATAGAGAAGGAATTTATTGGAGTTACTTTTTCATAAAAGGATATACACCATGATATGGTGAAGTAAAAATACATAAGAGGAATATTACTTCATTTTAGGACTTAGTCATTCACCCAAGGAACCTCACCTAGGTCCCCATCTACTCTCTTAAGAAAATTATTCCGATTCACAAAGCTTCAATTGCATGAAAGGATTAGGGATCCTACCTCTACCACACAACTTCACTTACACAAATGTGTTTGCAATCCCACCTCTAACACTTTCATGAGCCAAATTACTCACCCAAACATGCTGTAAAACCCCAAAATTCTAATATATGATTACCTTTAACCAAGCCAATTTTTTCAATAGTTTTTTCCACACAAAACACCAAACTTAAATGGAACCATGATATATTTAGATAAAATATAAGTGATTAAGTATAAACATTAGAACCTAGTCGTTGAATTATTGAAAATGAATCAAGGTAATAACTTTATGTAATAAATATAAACAAAATAATTACTAATTTTAATATGAATGAAATTTAATTAGTTTTCCTAAATAGACTAATAAGGTCATTTATTATATAGAGAATTATTTTTCAAAGAAATTCCATTTTTATGTGACACATTTCTATTTTAAGAACCATAATATTTATGATAAATTATTTTTTATATTAATAATTTATTAACACCAATTTATTTGGTAAATGATATGATATAAGAATAATAATAGTTAATATTTGAAAATTTTATTTTCTAATTAATTATTGTTTTAATTATATATTATGATTTTATTCAAAAACTAAATTTTTAAATTTTTGTATTTGAAATTAATAAAAATGAAAATAATTTTTGAATTCCTAATATAAAAAACAACTTTTTATGATTTTAATGATTTTTCTAAAAAGGTCGGTTTTTAGTATAAAAATTGTTTTCATGAAACTTGTAATTTGTATGACTTTACTGTTATTTAAGACTGAACAAGAGATTTATAAAACGTTTTAAGTAATCGAATATAATTTTTTTGAATAATTTTTCTCATTTTAAAATATTATTTAATATTATCAAATCTATGGAAAACATCTTTATAACTAATTAAAATGTGACTTTAATATAAAAATCTATTTTTGGTCTCTTCTTTGAAAAAGTATTTTCAAGGGAGAATCAGTTTTGGATTTCCATTAAATCCTCATAAACTTTATTTTTTCATAATAAATCAATTTAGGTCATTAAAATATGTATCCAATATAATTTTTATCTTATATATAAATTTAAATAACAAAAACATAATTTCTCTAAATACCGTTTTTACATGATTAAGTGGATTTATTTTAAAATTTAAATTTCCAACCAATAGAAATTTTAGTTGATAAATTGATTTCCATATTTATAATTAAAATTATAAAATTAGGTGAAATTTAAAATTTCAATATTTTTCATTTAAATTAATTACTAATTATAGAAATTTATTATAAAGGTAAAATTAAATTAGGGTAAAAGACAAAAAAGTTAAAATAAAAAGTCTCAAAACACTAATTTTTTTTCTAAAAAGAATAATTTGAGGTTATTTTCAAGCCAAAATAATATCAAAATCCTATTTTTTTTCAATTTTACGGCCTTTGACACTTGAATAGTAACCTTACATTATTGAAAATGTAAGCTTTACTCAAAAAAACAACACTATTTTTTACTTATTAAAGTATAAAAACTTCACCACTTGAAGTCTTTCTTCTACATTGAACGTCTCCTTGAAACTATGAAATTTATCTTCTAATAGAACCCTATTCCATGTTTAAAATCTTATTTTCACTAATAGTTAGCATACGACCTTAATTTATAAGAAGACCTTCAAGTAAAACTCAAGTCCCCGATGTGATTATTATTAAATACTTAGATTTTTATCCTTAATTATATTATTTAAAATTTATTCTAGATGTAATAATATAATTATATCAGTAACATTTATATAATTTAAAGTTAATATATTAATTTTATTATCAATTTTTTTTATATAAACCATCCTCTAAGAAAAAAACCATTGTTTGTTGTGTAGACTACCACCTCCACAACACAATGTCTTTCTTTTTTCCATCAACTCCTTACAAGGATGGATATAAGGATAGTATTAAAATATAAATATTATTTTCATCATATAATTTAGTCTTTTTTATGTAAAATTAAAAAACCTATTAATTTCATGATAAAAAAAATATCACCATAAATTTAATCATTTTAAATAAGAATTCTAAGAGGATAACCTTTTATACAAATTTTGTAATATCTTCATATCTATTATTTATTCTTATGATTACTTAAAATTCTATTATATAACAGTAATAAATAGTAAATAATATAATTATGCTTATGTTATAATGATATTACAATAAAAACAACATATAATGATTCATTAAATCAGGGTATACTAATGTTTGGGTAGGTTTAACCACCTAATTGAACAATATTATGAATTTAATCCATGAATTACAATGGGAAATTAATTAACATAATAATATGTTATAAATGTGTAAATAATTATTATATTTGGTTTTGGAGATTTTATAACAATATTTAATTCATTAGTTAAGAAAAAGACTTTCTGTTTTCAATAATCATTAAAACATGCTATTTATTGATTTCATCTTCATGGATAAAGAAATATTTCCCATGAATGGAGTTAAAACATTATAAATAATTATAAAAAATTATTAAAACTAGATTTAATTATCTATAAATAATTAAATTTTAATAAATAATTAATACAAATATCATTGTTATGAAACTAGTAAAAATGATCAAGCCTATAAACACCCGATGTAGAAAATTAGAGGAATTAATATTGGTGATGAATATTTATGAAGAGTATAAATTAAAATAGACATGATTAAGGTTATGAATTTTTTTATTAATATATAAAGTTTTAGGATATAGGAGTTTAAAGTACATTCCTAGATGTTAAGAGATGTGGTAAGGTTTTTCATCTCAAATTCCTCTATTTAAGGATTATTTGGTATTATGTACCTAATTTAATATATATGGTGTATATAATACCCATTTTAGATATAATATAAGGAATTATCACTTTATTATGTTATCTTATGTTCAATTTCAATCCCTCTATTTCTAGGGGGTTTTAGTCAAAAGTTTCTAAATCTATAATGGTTTCCTTAGTCTCAATTATCAGTCTTTGAGACATAATATATTTTTGTGCACCATGAATCCTTTTGTATATTGTGTTTAATAACCATGGATTTTTATTTGACATAATAACTTTATTTAATGGTATTTAATATCCAAATAATGTCCCCTTATTCAAGTTTCTATTTATTTAGTTGTTTACCTAGTAGTGGGAATTTTTGGTTACTCAATTTTATTTTATTTAGTTATGATCATTATTTGAAATTATTTCACTTAAGTTGGGTACATTCTACACTTTTATTGTATTATGGGTCATTATATCATTTATTTTATAGGTATATAAATTCCTTCATCATAAATTCTTTGAAAAATATTTCTCACTTATAGAGATATTTTGAAACCAAAAACCTTTTTCTCTAGATGGTTTATAATCAGGTTATTTAGGTATCAACTTAGTAGTATACCCATAACTCTATAAATTTTAAACATATCATTTTTCATAATTACTATTTTATTATGTTCACCTAGAAATTATTTAATTTATTTACAAATGTAAAAGTATTGGCACTTCATTTGTTGTCATTCCAATAAAGATGATTATTGGAAAGTTGACTATATATTGATTATCTATCCCCATTATTCTTTCATATGGGTTATGATCATGTTATCCATTTCATTGACATATTTAAAGTATTTTAATTTCAATAAACATTATTTTTTGGTTATTTGAATATTTATTAATTTACCATCCACCTTCTTTATCTGGATGTGTTATGATCATGTTATCACTTTTATTTTAAAAGGGGAAAGTAGTGACATTTTTTAATTTTCATTATATAGAAAAACAAGTATTAATTTAGTAAGATTTTACTTATAAAATGGTATAAAATTTATTGTTTACTCTTATAGTGAATGAATTGGACTTAAAGAAGTGATGGGTGGGGACCAACATTATAAATCCCCTCAATGCACCGACATGTATTATGAGGGAAAACATGTTTGGGAATTCAGTGTATGCCTGCACAATTTAGAAATATGCCTTGAATTTGGTCTTAATGAAAATTAAATTATATTATAATAATTCATTAACAATAGGTTTTTTATGTTTGACATTACTTCTTCCATTAGTATGTGATGTTTTCATTTATTTCATGGATATAGAATTCTCCCAGTTTCATGATTATTATGGATTCATATTGTTTATCTATCCATTAATAAATGTTTATTACACGATTGAATCAATTAATGTTTCTCTTATTTATCATTTTATCTCACCCATTTATTATGATTATATTCCCCATGTTATAAATAAAAGTAGAATACATGACATGTTTTAAAGGATAACATGTGAGGGAAAATTTATCGGAGATATTGAAGTCTTATCATAAAATAAGTAGTTTCTTATATATAATGGAATAATTTTATATTAGCTTAGAAATACATTAGTTTTATTAGTTTATTATGTGACCTAGTTATGTAAATATATAAAGATGAAAATATCATTAAGACATTAGATATTGAATAATAATTATTGGTTTTTTAATTTTGGATGGTTATATCCAGGATTTTATATATGGTATCAAAGAAATTATGTAAACTATGTGTCTATGAGCATCTAAATCAAGAGTGAATATTTAAGTAATCATAGTTGGTATTAGACGAAATGTTTAGATAATAGAGATTAGGATGTTTATTGAGGATAATTTATGTTTTAATAAGTTAAGGTTAATCATAGTTTCAATGGTATAGAAAACACTTTGGGATATGTATTTGATTTAATTTTAAGGTAATAATTCACATTTTATTAAGGGATTAGGGTAATATAACTTTAATGAAAAATCTAGGAATAAGTCTATATTCTAGATAACACCCTGATGCTTTGGTAAATTATTTAATATAGTTTTTTTACTACCAATACATCTTTTTCTTGATACTAAAAATGGATATAAGATCTGAAACCCATTTAAATAGGGGTAAAAACCATGAAAAGGGTGCATTGGGTATTAACTCTATCGTTTTCTAGTGCATGAAAAAGTAGCATAACTGAACACCATGTTTGACATTCTTGAGGAAAATTCTTTGTTTAATCACATCTTCTTTATGAACCATTATTAAGGATTTAATAATGATGTTAACTAATTATGTTACTAAACCTAATATAAAAATGATAATGGATAACAATGGATTAAATAGAGACGAGAAATATGTTTATAAAAAGTATAATATATTAAAAAAGGTGATGTAAGGGAAGAAATATTTAGTTTAATTTTTCATATATATATTTCGGATATTATCATAACCATTTTGTATTTAGTATTTGGTTGAAACAGGGCTACAAATATAAAGATGAGAAATATATGTATCCATAAACCGATATGTTCTATAACTGAATAACTGAGCATACATAAATGGTTAAGAATTTAATTATATTTCTATTATGATGGAAAGTATATTTGACTATTCTTACCTATGGTAGTGGGGTTTATATCATAATATAAATTAATTCTTGATACTTATAGACATTTTAATTAGTGATGTGATAATTATTTATGACATTTTGGTATATTATTAATGTTATTGAGGACTATGTCAAACATCTAAGGATTTTTCTTAAGTAGTTTTACTTTAATGGTATGTAAAAAAATATTAAATGGTATTAATATCTTGGAAAAATGATTTTATGAAAGGGTTATATATTTGAGGATAATGATTGGAGTACACAAGATTGAGGTGTGAATAAATATTAAGTTTAAAATAACCATTATGTTGAGATGGTAAACAATGGTTTTATTTTGAAGAAGTATTTAATATTGTAATTGTTAACATTGGGATTGATATTTGATTCATTCTATTTACAAAGAAGTGAATCTCGTTTGTGGTATTATGATATATAGTGACTAATATGCGACCTTAGTAATTAGTTGTTAATACCATTTTAGGGTTTAAGTTAAAGTTAATTTTTATTGTAATATATAATCTCATTATGGATTAATGTCATTAACATTCAAATAGGTTTTTAGGAAAGATATGTTTTTGATAGTATATGATTATATGGATCTATAATATTTTTTAAGGAAGGATAAATATGGATTTTTAGAACATATATTTCAATGATTATTATGTTCAAAATAATTTAAATTTCATTGTAATTTAGGATCTCTATTTTGAGGATTAGGTGAAGAAGTACGAGATATCACAACACAAAGGAACCTTGGTTGAACCAAGAATGATATAGGTTAAACTATGATTGATATAGGTTGAACTAAAGGAATTATAGGCTAACATAATGATAATGGTAAAAGGTTTTAAGGTTGAATCCATTTTATGTTATTAATTATGATCATTTTTCCATATCTATAATGATTCATTAATAAAGTTAGAACTTTTGATTTTAGTAATGGATTGAACTATAAGTAACCATTAGTATGAAGAAAAATGTGATGATTACCTTAACAGAAAAACCAATATAATGAGAGATATAGTGAGAAACCATTTGATTATTCCAAACTAGCTATCACCAAATATGATAAACAATAAGAGTTATAGTAGATGTCCCTAACAAAATAAAGAATATAATGATGAAGTCTCATGAGAGTTTAAGTGATAAATTTTATCAAACTCAAAAGTGTATGGTAAATAGATAAGATCCAAAAATTCATTCTTAAATTACAAGAGAGTTGGGAATTATGTGACTCAATATCCAAATCCAAGTGCCAACAAGGGATATAGTCACCAACAACCATGAAAAAAAGGAAAATCCTATGAAAAGTATAATATTGAATTGATAGTGAGTTCTCACTCAATATTTTATACTCTCCTACATCCTGTATGTTTTCACCGTCTATAGGATATTGAGTTATAAATAAAACCCCTAGTGGTATAATTATCATATAAATCATTTTTATGGTTTTGGTAAGTTATTCATTATGGATCAAGATCTATAACCCTTAGTATAATTCTCTGTCAAATTAAAATTTGGTTATCTATCTTTATAAATAACTCATAATAATTTTTCTTATAGATATATGTCATTATACATCTTAAATAAACCCAGGGTCATTTAGTGATGTTTGGATAATTATAATTTCCCTATACAAATTGATATGATATTATGTTATAAATTTTGAGGACTTAATTTATTTCTGGGAGGGAGAATGAAAAAACACAAAATTATAATATTTAATTAAATTTAAATAAGTCAATTTGTTTGATATACATCTCTGAACACAACACCAAACTTAAACGGAACCACGATACATTAAAATAAAATATAAATGTTTAAGTATGACTGATAAGACATAAACATTGAATTATTAGGAATGAATATGGCTAACAGTTTTATGAAATATCTGTACAAATAAAATAAATACTATATTTAATATGAATGAAATTAAATCATTTTAACTAAAATGACCAGTAAGATCATTTATTGTTTTTAAAATTATTTTTATAAAAAACATCCCTTTACGTGATACACGTTTCTATTGCAAGAAACATATGATTAATGATAAATTATGTTTTATATTAATCACGGGTTAACATTAGTTTAGTGGGTAAATGATATGAAATAAGAATAATAAAATTTATTATTTGAAAATAAAATTTCCAATTAAAACATTTTTTCAATTATATTTTATGATTTTATTAAAAAAATAAAATTATAAATTCTAGAATTTGAAATTAATAAAAATAAAATTATTTTTTAGTTCCTCAAATCAAAATTGAATTAGTATGTATTTTTTATCTTTTTATGAAGAGGTTGTTTTTAGTCTAAATATGTGATTCTCATAAAACTTGTAATTTTTTTGACTTTAAAATTATAAAATAATGGTCTATAAATTTATAAAACATTTTAAATAATAAAATATTAGTTTTTGGAATAAAATCATTCATTTAAAATATTCTTTGAACTTATAAAACCTATAAAAAAATCTTTTATATATAATTAAAATGATGCTTTTATATAAGAAACTATTTTACTATTTTATTTGAATAATGTATTTCCAAGGGATATTCAGTTTTGGATTTCATTTAAAGCCTCATACACTTATTTTTATTATAATAAATCAATTTATTTCATTAAAATTAGTATATGAGATAATTTTAAATTATATACAAATTTATATTTTAAAAATGTTATTTCTATAAGAACCATTTTCATGCGATTAATTATATTTATTTTAAAATAAAATTTTCACACCTTTAGTAATTTTAGTTGATAACATGATTTCAAAATTTTAAATTATAGGCATAAAATTATTTAAAATTTTCAATATTAATTTTTTCATTAAAATTAATTACAAAGGTTAGAATTTTTTTACAAAGGTAAATGCAAACATGGGTGAGAAAAAAGTTAAAAAAAGACTTAAAACATTAAAAGATGTCCAAAAAAGCATTTTTTTAGGTTATTTTCTACCCAAAATGATTTTAAACTCCTCTTGCTTCTATTTTGTAGACTTTGAAACTAGAATAATATACTTGCATTATTGAAAATATAAGTATTACTCCCAAAATGTACCATTACCTTAACTTATAAAAGGGAAACATTTTCACCACCCTAAGGATCACATAAATTTATAATTTCCCTTTAAAATCGTCTATTTTTCTCCTTCTATAACCCTATTCCATGTTCAAAATCGTTTGTTCACTAGTAGTTATGATAAGGCCTTAATTTCTAGGGAAACTTCTAAGGAAAATTCAAGTCCTTGATGTGAGTATTATCAACTACATGCCATTTTCTCCTTAATTACATCCTTTAAAATTTATTCCAACCACACTAATATAATTAATTTATTATAATTTATATAACTTAATGTTACTATACTAATAAAATTATCATTTTTTATTCATATACCCCATCTATTAATAAAAACCTAATCATTGTTTGTGTGTTATGCAGACTACCACCTCCATGATGCAACATGTTTTGTTTTCCATCACTGACTTAAAAGGATAGATATAAGGATGGTATTAAATGATAAATATGAATATTATAATATAATTAATGTTATTTTATTTAAAATTAAAGTTCATATTAATGATATGTTCAACAAATAACCATCATTAATTTTATTATTTAAGATAAGCATACTGTGATGATAACCTTTTATTTTAATTTTATAATATCTTCAAGTAAATTTCTATTCATATAATTCCTTCTAATTATTATATATCACACTAATAAAAACTAAATAAGATCATCATTCTTCTATTATAATGGTATTATAACCAAAGAACCTCATAATCATTCATCAAATCAAGTTAGGTTCATGTTTAGGTTCATTTAACCACCTAATTGAACAATGATATGAATTTATATCATGAAATTATATGGAAACATAATAACTGGTATAATATAATATAAATATGTAAATAATATTTATTTATTTTTTATATTTTATATTATTATTTAATTTTTTAATTAACAAAACATCGTTCAGTTGTCAAGAATCACCAAAGCAAGTTATTTATTTATTTCATCTTCAAGAAAAAAAGACTAAAATGCTCATGAGTGGAGTTTGAAACATAATAAAAAATTATAAATCATGTATAATAGTAAATTTAATGATATGGTAATGATGAACTTTGAAAGAATAAAGAATACATACACCATTATTATGAAACTAGTATAAACAATCAAGACTATAAACACACGATGTGGAATATAAAAAGAATTCATGTTGAGAATGAATATTTATGAAGAGTTTGAATGAAAATAGATATAATAATGGTTTAAAATTAAGTTATTAGGATATATATATATACACATATATATTGGATATATAGGAGGTTAAAGTATGTTCGTGGATTTTAGGATAAGAGGTAAGGGAATTTCATCTCAACTTCCTCCCTTTGTGGAATGACTTGTATAATGCCCCTAATTTCATTCATGTGGTGTATATAATACTCATTATAGATATAATATCAGGAATTATATTTTTATTATTTTATTTTACATTTAATTTCAAGACCTAACTTTCAAGGGATTTTGATTTGAGGTTTTACAAATTCATAATGGGTTTTTGGGTTATAATTCTCAATATTTGAGACATGATACATTTTGTGCACCATGATTCCTTTATATGTTTTCTCTAATTACCATTGATGATTTTTTAATAATACTTGTATTTAATGGGATTTAATAACCAAGTCATATCCTATTATTCAAGTTTATATTGATTCATTTGTTTCCCATGTAGTGATGATTCTTTTTTACTCAATTTTGAGTTCTTATAGTTATGATTGTTCATTGATATTATTTCATATAAGTAGGGTAAATTATTCCATTTTATTGTATTATGTATTATTATATTAATATTTTCTAGGGATACAAATTCCTACATTATAAAACTGTTGAAAAATATTTATAACTTCATGGGATATGTTAAAACTATTTAGATTATTTCTTTGGTTGCCTTATGATCATATTATTCTGATATTGATTTAGCCATATTACCATTTCTGAATATGGTGTGAAAATCTCATTTTACAAAATTTATATTTCATTATGTTCACCAAGAAATTATATTATTATATTAACATAGTAAAAATTATCATTGTTCTATATGTTTTTATTCCAATATTGATGATTATTGGAAAGTTGAATATGTATTGTCTAACCAATAAAATACTTCTTCAAAAAATGGTTATGATCATGTTATCCCCTTTATTGACATAGGTAAATTATTGGAATTCCAATATAGATTATTATAGGAAGGTTTTATATGTATTGTTTGACAACCCATCTTCTTTCTCCGGATGGGTTATGATCATGTTATCCCTTTTATTGACACAAGTAAAACTATTGACATTCCATATTTTTAATTATATGGATGACCATATTTTTATTCAGTAAGAGGTTCATTAGGAAATGTTGTGAATGGTATGTTTTACTCTTATGGTGAATTATTTGGGCTTAAACAAGTAAAGGGTGGGTCATGTCATTATATATCCCCTTGAAGCACCTATGTCTCCTTAGAAAAAACAAGTTTGGTTATTTGGTGGATAGATTCCCAATTCAACAAGATATCTTGACTACGATCTAGATTAAAACTAAAGTGTCTTGGAATAAGGCCTTGGAAGTAGGTCTCTGATGTTCCACATTATGAATTCTATTAGTATGTGATCAGTATTATTGATATCCATGTTTTCATTTTTTATTATTGATATAAAATGTTCATATTTTGAAGTTGAATATGGATTCAAGTTGTTTACCTGTTTATTACATAATAGTTCTTCCATGATTTCTTCAATTATATATATCTATTAATAGTCATTTTATCTCACCCATTTCTTATGATTCCATTAACCAGATTATGAAGAAAAGTAATACATGTTACATGTTTAAAAGGATAAAACATGTGGAAGAATTTATGAAAGATATTGTAGTTTTACAATGAATTAATAAGTTTCTTATATATAATAGAAAAACATGTTCATTAGTTAATAAATACATTATATGTTTTAGTTTATGATGTGACCTAATTTTCTAAAGCTTTAAACATAAAAAAACCTTTGTATGTAATAGGTTCAATAATCATTATTGATTTTGTAACTATGGATGGTTATATCTAGGATTTTATAGTTGGTATAAAAGTAAGTATGTAAATTTTGTGATTATGAGTGACAAAATCTAGAGCATGGGTTTGAGACAACACATTAATGCACCATACTCCTTATATTATCCTATAACCAGAACCCTAGGGAGTTCTTTTTGGAAGGAATTTGATACTTTAAAAGGGATTCCCCAAGTTAATGAACCTCTATGAACCCCAGTCTCCATACCTTCTTTAGGTAGAATAATTAAGAAAAAAATCTAAGGTAATTAACTAAAAATGGGGTAATTGTGTCACCTAAAGGTTTAACACATTTAATACTTTAAAGAAGACAACTTCTTCACTAATTATCCAATATTAGGGTGAATAAACATCCACCAAATTTATACTAGGACACCACTCATTCAAGTCATACCTGGAGAAATCTACACTAGGGAAAACAACTACTTGGGCCTACAACATGGAAAAACACTCTACCCTACCCTTAATAGGGATACATATTCTTCCTACCCCATATCACTAGTGTAAACCCTTTCCATAACCGGTATATTTTCTAAAAACCTCACCCATACCTCTTATTAGGTAGGAACCTCTACCAAGTCTCTATATTAGGGTGACCCATCATAGAAGCCTCTATATTAGGGAAACCCTCACCCAAGCCTCCATATCAGGGTGAACCATCATGAAGGCATATTACCAGGGTAACATATCCACCATACCTTGTGATTAGGGATACCATTATGACCAATTAAATATAAGGATGACCACATCTTCCTACCCCCCACTAGGGACACCACTTCACCTAATCCTATTACTATCTTTCCATATTTTCCGTACCTTGTGACTAGAAAAACATTTCATTCTCCCCACCACACTAGATCAAAAACTAAGAAAGTTATTATCTGTAGTGTGACCCCTTTGTTTTACATTTTAAGAGAGGAAACCAATTTATCCTAATGATGAAGTGTTGTCGTGCACGATCTCAAAAATATTTATACTAATTGCAGCACAGTGGATGAACTAGGTTAATCTCTTGAGGCGTTGTCACGGTCAATCAATCACTAATTATAATTCAATAATATATATATAATAAAATGTTCATAAATGAATATTTAGAATTAAAAATGAAATAATAAAATTAAACATTCAATACAATTCAAACAAAATGAATGCAAATAGAATGATGTTAGATAGAAAAGAGATCCTACCAGGAAATTATCCATAATGAACCTCCATCGCCTCTTCATTAGCTTCAAATCTACATAATGATCATGATCCATCATATGCATGAACATCCTATTCTACCTATGGGTGCGTATATACAATGCAATCAACGATCGCCGAGAGACCACACATTCACCTTGTCGATCGATGAAGAATATTGTAGAAGAGAAAGCTAAGCCTCGGGTGGCAAGTGGAGACACAAAGGCACCTTGCCTACTAAGATCCCCCTCGGACTAACTCTAAGAAAATAATAAACATAAAAAAATAAATGTATAATGACTTGGGTTCAAGACCGGATTGATCCCCCGGGAATTTCCTCTGGTTAGTTACTCATGATCACAAGTATAAGAGATCACGGTGGAGAGAAATGGGGTTGAAGAACAAAAGATAAAAAAATGAGAATGAGATTAAGAAGAAGAGAAAAAATATATTAAAAATTAATAATACTATTAAAATGGAAAGAAATTACAAAACAATGAAAAAAGGCCACACATAAGTGCCAATATTTTGAGAAGAGGTGAGGATACATATTTATAGGGAGAGGAGGTGAAATAATTCTCTTCAAAATAATCCGGAAAATACTTCCATGTGGATTCCCACTTAAATGGACTAATTTGTAACATGTTTATTCATAAAATATGTTCCATAATGTCTTCGTAATTCACCCTCCAAATATGAGATTTATTGGCTCTATGATGTAAGCGTTATTGTCGATTCAATACGAGACATTAAATCTATCCATTTGACTAGGCAAATTCAAATTCTTCAACTTCCCTAGCCACTATGACCCTAAAAAATGTCGGTTCACATGTTGGAACCTTAATAAAGGTTGTTACCCACGTGATTTAACGTCTCTACACAAAATATGGTTCATTTTGGATGAATGTTTACGATGTTATAAATTTATTACCCAATGGAACTGTTTCTTCCTGGTGAGATGTTTCGTCTTTCACATGTTTTGAGCGTTACAATAATGACTTAATGAGTGTATTTTGACATAAAATTCATAATGAACTCGCTTTATTGAATAATATTTCATTTAAATCTTGAATAAATGCATTTGGAGGTGTGTGTGCTGAGTTATGCTTCCATTACGTCGGTGGGTTCCATTCTGTCCACCCAGAAAAATCATCAACTACATTGATTTTTTACAACCTTTAAATGATTGATTCAGCCCCAGGTCTAGAATAAAAAATAAAGAAAATTAAATAAAGAGTATAGAAAAATTTAATCCAAAAATTTGGACATATATTTTATGAGAAATGGCAACAATACCCATGTGATAACAATCTGTTAAAATTGAAGAATTATGCCATTTTTTCATTTAAGCTCAAATTACCTCTAAAACAAAAAAACATGACAATTAACCATACAATAACACTGTGGTGGGATTATAAAAAATAATTTACTATATAAAATATAATAAAATTTATGCTTAATAACTCCCCCACACTTAAACATTGCACTCCTGGGCAATCATCTTACATCCAAATAAAAATCCACCCAACAATCAAAAATGAGAAAATATCAATGATCTTACCCAAAATAGAATTACATCATGTATCATCTATGAAAAACAATTCTCTATAATTTTTATTTCAATAATTAAAATTTGTTCAACCTCATTAATCAATACATCTCCCAATCAAAACCTACCTCACATTAAATATTATGTCACTCTTCACTCAAGAGAAATTGAATCTAGAGTTATGCTCATAGTTGAAAATTGCATATATCACCATAGGTTTGTGAAAATTCTCATCTATCCACAACGTGGAACATGAAAATGAATTAAATAATCAGGTCTTTAATTAAATATTCAAATGATTTTGTGGCTTAAGGTTGGTGGTAAAATAATTTATAAAGTTTTAGGATAGAAGGAGGAGGCTAGAACTTTGAAGTACAATGCATGATTAATTCAAGTGAAAACACAAGAAATTCCTCTCTAAATCCCACTTTAAAATGTGAAAAACAACACCACACCCTTTTATGACATGATAAATGATCCAAGAGGTGATTACAAATAATGATATCATCTATGTTCTCCCTTTTTTTCTAAATCACCAGAAAGGCACAACTTTATTTTTTTCATTTTTTTTCATTTTCTTTTTCATGAAGAATGAGATGAAAATTGAGTATAATGAATGAATAAAAATTTATGACCTTGATTTTTGAGAGGTACATGAGTCATAAAAGAATTTGAAATGTGGAATTCAAGCTCATTTCCATTTTTTTTATTTTTTTTGAAGGAGAAATGGATGAAACAAATAAAGCACAATGAAATGATGACACATGCCCAATTCTCTTATTATCCAATGTACAATGTATTTACAAACACCTCCCACCACCAATAAATGATACAAATCCAAATTAATGAACACTAAAGACCCTCCCCTCACAGTCAAACTTGAAATAACCATGAAAAAATAATAAAATTGCGGGTAGGTAAGGAAAAATTAGCTTATAATGTGGATTAAACCTATAATACAATTAATGGAATCTAAGGGCTTACAAAGGCTAAAAGTAAAGGTGGGTATCAATATAAAATGTGGCTAGCCAAAGATATGCCTCAATAATTTCAAATACATTCCATTAAAATCCAAAGCTTCGAAAGAGAATATTCACAAATTCTGGTTCTCACACAAAATTTAAGTTTCCCTCAAGAAAGTGTGGGTATTATGAAGAATATGTAAAAGTGGTTTAGAATACCTCATAGGATTGGAAAAATATTTTGAGTCAGTGTTTCATGGGAATGGATTTCAAAAATCAGCCAAACTCATAAAAATGCTTGAAAATACATTTCAAGGGAAAAGAATTCACATCAACAATCATTTAAAATCCATTATTTAAAAAATAATTTCAACTCTTTCAAAATAAATTTATGTCCGAAAAGTGATAAGAATATTTATTAAAGCTCAAAAATCCTTAAAAATGATAAAAAAAATGAAATGAACACAAGAAGAACTAATCATGTTGACACTCCCCCGCACTTAAATTTTACTACCCCACATTTCAACTCAAAAAAATATAAATATAAAGGTAGAAAATCCAAGGGAAGGAAAGATACAACCTAACATTATTTTTGAAGTGGATACCATGATTTAAGCTCCTAGAATCTACCACTTTAAGACTATAAGAAAGTAATGAAAATACATAAGAAAAATAAATAAAAATAAATATAAAGGGAATAGAAAAGAGACAATGCTTGGTTTAGACCCCCCAAGTGGGTGCTAGGGTTTTACTACCCCTAGTAAGACAGTTTCAATGGATTATTCCCAATCAGAAGGTTGGTGTGGTTTCTTTGAGATGAATCACCACATGTGATTTTCCCAGTATCCATGAGTAAAACCTGGAAGAAGAGAACCCCAAAGAAGATAATAGAGTTCCCAACCCCCAAGAAAAAATAAAGATGAAATTTTAGGTTTGAAGTGGGAGGGAATGGAATATAGGGGTGATCCCTATGAACTTCTTTGGTGTCCTTCTCCATATGATATAAAAGTTTATGTAGAGGAGGTAGATATACCACCACCATATTCTCCTGATCCTCTTCCATGATCACCACTACTTCGGTGGTCTCTTTCTTATCATCCAAGGTCTTCTCTATTTGTAATGTATCAAATATTTCAGGAAAGAAGAAGTCAGAACACAATTCTATTTGAATAAGATTAAAACATGATGAATCAAAAAAGAAATATTTCCTTTCAAGTAATTCATCTTGGAAATTGATCTCTTCAGGCATGACCATAGGAAACTCAATCTCAGCGGGTGCATCTTCTTCATTATCTTCCAAAGAAAAGAGAGGTAGAAAGTTTTTGATGTTTCATCATCATGTACGGGAAGATCATGTTTCAAGTTATCTTCGACAAAGTTATTCCATGATTCTTTCAAAAAATGTTGACCTCCCATCAGTGTGTCATTTGAAAAGTGTACTTATGGGACCTACTCGAGCAATGGTTGAGTGCGGGATGATGCGATTAGTTCATTTAGAAGTTCTTTATAACCCACCTCAGGTTATTTAACATATAAAATGATTGGTGAAATATCTTCCACCACTCGTTCTGGTTCAGGTTTCGGATCATGTTTAGATTGCTCCAGGGATAAGCGTACATAATCAGCAATAAATTCTATTTTACTCTCCAGTTTTTTCACTTTATCACTAATCCTATGAAACTGAGAATCAAGTTCATTGTAAACATTTTCTTGCACTTGGTATTGGTTATTACATGAATAATAATCGTAATTTTTATACTTCATGAACGAAGAAGATTATTTTTTAGTTTTTGAAATTTATGAATTTTTTGTTGTTTTTTTAAATGAAAGGAAAAAAATTATTTACACAATGTGAATAAAAGTATTGAATGAAAACCACTTGGCTCCCTGGAAACGGTGACAATTTGATGAAGCGTTGTCGTCCATGCTCTCAAAAATATTTATACTAAGTGCAACACAGTGGCTGACCTTGGTCGATCTCTTGAGGAGTTGTCGCAGAAAATCACTCAATACGTATAATTCACTTATATATATATATAATAAAAAGGTCAGAAATAAATATTGAGAATTGAAAATGAAATAATAAAATTAAACATGCAATGCAATGCAAACAGAATGAATGCAAACAGAATGATGTTAGACGAAAAGGAGATCCTCCCCAGAGATTATCCAGAATGAACCTACATCGACTCTTTGTTAGCTTCAAATATACATAATGATCATGATCCATTTTATTCATGAAAATACTCTTCTACCTATGGTTGTGGATATACGATGCACTCAATGATCACTGAGAGACCGCACATTCACCCCGTCGATCGAGGGAGAATATTGTAGAAGAAAAAGATAAGCCTCGGGTGGCAAGTAGAGACACAAAGGCAACTTTCCCACTAAGATACTCCTCGGACTAACTCTAAGAAAATAAGAAACATAAAAAAATAAATTTATAATGACTTGGGTTCAAGACAAGATTGATCCCCTGGGAAGTTCCTCTGGTTAGTTAATCATGATCACGAGTATAAGAGATCACAGTGGAGAGAAATGGGGTGGAAGAACAAAAGATAAAAAAATGAGAATGAGATTAATAAGAAGAGAAAAATATATATTAATAATTCATAATACTATTAAAATGGAAAAAAACTACAAAACAATTAATAAATTCCACATATAAGTGCCAATATTTTGAGAAGAGGTGAGGATACATATTTATAGGGATAAGAGGTGAAACAATTCTCTCCAAAATCATCCTAAAAATGATTCTATGTGGATGTCCAATTAAATGGACGAGTTTGTAAAATGTTTCTGCATAAAAGATTTTCCATAATTTATCCTCCATTAAATTTCAAAATATGAGATTTATTGTACCTCTGATGTAGGGTTTATGGCCGATTCAATCTGAGACATTTAATCTGTCCATTTGACTAGGAAAATTCAAGAAATTTCAACTTCCCTGGCCACTATGACCCTTAAAAATGCTGGTTAACACATTGGAACATTAATAAAGGTTGTTCCCACCTTTATTCCGAGTCTCTCCACAAAATATGGTCCATTTTTAATGCATTGTAACGATGTTATGAATTTATTTCCCAATGGAACTGTTTCTGCCAGGTGAGACGTTTCGTCTTCCAAATATTTTGAGTGTTCCAATAATGCCTTAATGAGAGTATTTTGACTTCACGTTCATAATGAACGCGCCTTATTGAATCCTAGTTCCTTTTCAGCTCGAATCAATGCATTTTAAGGTGTGTGTGCTGAGTTATGCTTCCGTTATTTCGTTAGGGACCATTCTGTCCGCCCAGAAAAATCTTCAACTTCATTGATTTTTTACGGCTTTTGGATGATCAATTCATCCCCTAGTCCAGAAGGAAAAAAAGAAGGAAATTAAATAATGAGTCCAAAAAATTCTAATCTAAATATTTGGGCATATATTTTATGAGAAATTAAAAAAATAACCATGTGATAACAATCTGTTAAAATTAAAGAATTATGTCATTTTTGCATTTAAGCTCAAATTACCACTAAAACCAAAAAACATGACAATTAACAATACAATAACACTATGGTGGGATTATAAAAAATTATTTACAGTATACAATATATGAAAATGTAAGCTTCATCACTCCTCCACACTTAAACATTGCACTCCTAGGCAATAATCTTACATCCAAATTAAAATCCACCCAACAATCAAAAATGAGAAAATATCAATGATCTTATCAAAAATAAAATTCCATCATGTATCATCTACGAAAGAAAATTATCTCTCATTTTCATTTCAATAATTCAAATTTGTTCAACCTCATTAATCAATAAATCGATCAATCACAACCTAACTCACATTGAATATTATGTCACTCTTCACTCAAGAGAAATTACATCTAGAGTTATGCTCATAGTTGTAAATCACATGTATAATCATAGGTTTGTGAAAATTATCATCTCTCCATAGCTTGAAACATGAAAATTAATTCAATAATCAGGTCTTTAAATAAAGGTTCAAATGATTATATGGCTTAGGTTTGGTGGGAAAATTATTGAAAAAGTTTCAGGCTAGAAAGAGGAGGCTGGAACTTTTAAGTACAATGCATGATTAATTCAAGTGAAAACACAAAACATTAATTTCTCAATCCCACTTGAAAAAGTGAAAAACAACACCACACCCTTTTATTACATGGTACATGATCCATGACGTGATTACAAATAATGATATCATCTATGTTCTCCCTTTTTTTGCAAAGCTCCAGAAATGCACAACTTTATTTTCTTTATTTTTTTCGTTTTCTATTTCATGTAGGATGAGATGAAAATTGAATACAATGAATTAATAACAATTCATTCCCTTGATTTTTGAAAGGTACATGAGTCATAAAAGAATGTACAATGTGGAATTCAAGATCATTTCAATTTTTTTCATTTTTTTTGAAGGATAAATGGATGAAACAAATTAAGCACAATGAAATGATGACACATGCCCAATTATCTTATTATCCAATTACCAAAGTATTTACACACACCTCGATCTACCCATAAATGATACACATCCTAATGAATTCACATGGAAGGCCCTTCCCCCACACTCAAACTTGAAATAACCATGAAAAAATACTAAAAGTGCGGGTAGGTAAAGAAAAATTAGCTTGTAATGTGGCTTAAACCCATAAGGAAATTCATGGAATCTAAGGGCCTACAAAGGATAAATATAAAGGGGGGTATCAAGATAAAATGTGGAGAGAAAAAGTGATTCCTCAATCATTTCAAATAAATTTCATGAAATCCAAAGCTTTGAAAAAGAATATTCACAAATTCTGGCACTCAAACAAAATTTAAGTTTCCCTCAAGAAAGTGTGGGTATTATTAAGAATATGTAAAAGTGGTTTAGAATAACTCACAGGATTGGAAGAATATTTTGAGTCAGTGCTTCATGGGCATGGATTTCAAAAATCAGTTAAACTCATAAAAATTCTTGGAAATACATTTCAAGGGAAAAGAATTCACATCAACAATCATTTAAAATCCATTATTTCAAAAATCATTTCAACCCTTTAAAAATCAATTGATGTGTGAAAAGTGATAATAATATTTATTAAATCTAAAAAATCCTTAAAAAATGATAAACAAAAATGAAAAGAACATAATAAGAACTAATCATGTTGACACTCCCCCACACTTAATTTTTACTACCCCTCATTTGAACTCAACAAAATATAAATATAAAGGTAGAAAATATAATGGAAGGAAAGATACAACCTAACATTATTTTTGAAGTGGATTCATTGATTTAATCTCCTAGAAGCTACCACTTTAAGAGTAAAAGAAATTACTGAAAATACATAAGAAAAATAAATAAAAATAAATAGAAATGGAATAGAAAATAGATAATGCTTGGTTTAGACCCCCAAGCAGGTGCTAGGTTTTTACTACCCCTAGTAAGGCAGTTTCAATGGATTATCCCTAATCAGAAGATGGGAATGATTTATTTAAGATGAACCACCACATGTGATTTTTACCAATATCTATGAGTAAAACCTGAAAGTAGAGAACCCCAAATAAGAGAAGAAAGTTCCCAACCCCCAAGAAAAAATGAAGATGAAATTTATGTTTGAAGTTGGAGGGAATAGAATATAGGGGTGCTCCTAGTGAACTTCTGTGGTGTCCTTCTCCATATGATATGAAAGTTGACGTAGAGGAGGTAGTTGCACCACCACCATCTTCTCCAAATTTTCTTCCATGATCATCACTACTTCGGTGGTCTCTTTCGTATCATCCAAGGTCTGATCCATTTGTATTGTATCAAAAATTTCAGGAAAGGATAAGTCAGAAAACATTTCTATTTGAATAAGATTAAAAAATGATGAATAAATAAATAAATATCCCCTTTCAAGTATGTCAGCTTGGAAATTGATCTCTTCAGGCATGACCATAGGTAACTAAATCTCAACAGGTGAATCTTCTTCATTATCTTCTAAATCAAGAGAGAGGTAGAAAGTTTCTGATGTTTCATCATCAAGGATGGGAATATCATGTTTCAAGTTATCTTCGAAAAATTTATTCCAAGATTCTTCCAAAAAATGTTGACCTCCCATCAGTGCATCATTTTGAATGTATATTTCTGGGACCTCCTTAAGAAATGGTTGAGTGCGGGATGATGTGATTTTTTCCTTTAGAAGTTCTTTCTCACCCACCTCAGGTTACTTAACATAAAAAATGATTGGTGAAATCTTTTCCACCACTTATTCCGGTTCAACTTCAGGATCAGGTTTAGATTGCTCCTGGGATAAGCGTACGTATTCAACAATATTTTTTTTGACTCTCTAGTTTTTTCACTTTATCAATAATCCTATGAAAATGAGAATCAATTTCATTGTAAACGTTTTCTTTCACTTTAGATTGGTTAGTCAATGTATAATAATCACAATTTGAATACTTCATGAATGAAGAATATTGTTTTCTTAGTTTTTAAAATTTATGATATTTTTGTTGTTTTTTTAAATGAAAGGAAAAAAATTATTTACACAATGTGAATAGAAATAGTGAATGGAAACCACTTGGATCCCCAACAATGATGCCAATTTGATAAAGCATTGTCGTGCACGCTCTCAAAAATATTTATACCAAGTCCAACACAGTGGCTGAACTAGGTCGATCTCTTGAGAAGTTGTCGCGGTCAATCACTCACTACTTATAATTCAATTATATATATATAAAAAATTGTTCAGAAATGAATATTGAGAATTGAAAATTAAATAATAAAATTAAACATGCAATGCAATGTAAATAGAATGAACGCAAACAGAATGACATTAGACAGAAAGGAGATCCTCCCAGAAGATTATCCAGAATGAACCTGCATCGCCTATTTGTTAGCTTCTAATCTACTTAAGGATCATGCTCCATCGTATGCATGAACATCCTTTTATACCTATGGGTGTGGATATACGATTCACTCAATAATCACCAAGAGACCGCACATTCACCTCCTTGATCGAGGGAGAATATTGTAGAAGAGAAAGCTAAGACTCCGGTGGCAAGTGGAGACACAAAGGCATCTTGACCAATAAGATCCCCCTCTACCTAACTCTAAGAAAATAAGAAACATAAAAAAAATTAATGTATAATTACTTGGGTTCAAGACCAGATTGGTCCCCCGAGAAGTTCTCTGGTTAGTTACTCATGATCACGAGTATAAGAGATCACGGTGGGGAGAAATGAGGTGGAAGAACAAAAGATAAAAAAATGAGAATCAGATTACGAAGAAGGGAAAATATATATTCAAAATTCATAATACTATTAAAATGGAAAGAAACTACAAAACAATGAAAAATGGCCACACAGAAGGGCCAATATTTTGAGAAGAGGTGAGGATACATATTTATAGAGAGAGGAGGTGAAATAATCCTCTCAAAAATCATCCTCCAAATGTTTCCACGTGGATGTACAATTAAATTGCCGAATTGGTAACATGTTTCTTCATAAAAGAGGTTCCATAATGTCTCCTACATTCAACCTCCATATATGAGAGTTATTGTCCCTTTTATGTAGGAGTTATGGCTGACTCAATCCGAGACATTTAATTTGTCCATTTGACTAGGAAAATTCAAATGCTTCAAATTCCCTGGCCATTATGACCCTCCAAAATGTCGGTTCACGTGTTCAAACCTTAATAAAATTTTTTCACCAATTTATTTCACGTCTCTCCACAAAATATGATTCATTTTGGATGAATCATCACGATGTTATTAATTTATTAACCAATGGAACTGTTTCTTCCTGGTGAGACGTTTCATCTTCCACATGTTTTGAGCATTCAATAATGTCTTAATGAGGGTATTTTGACTTTAAATTCATAACGGACATGCCTTATTGAATTCTATTTCCTTTAAAGATAGAATTAAAACATTTGGAGTTGTGTGTGCCGAGTTATGATTCTGTTACGTCGGTGGGACCCATTTTGTCTGCCCAGAAACATATTCAACTTCATTGATTTTGTACGGACTTTAGATGATCAATTCGGCCCATGGTCCAGAATACTAAAATGAAGGAAATTAAATAAGGATTCTAAAGAAATTTTAATCGCAATATTTGGACATATATTTTATGATAAATGACAAAAATACCCATGTGATAACAATCTGTTAAAATTGAAGAATCATGCCATTTTTGCATTTAAGCTCAAATTACCACTAAAACCTAAAAACATGACAATTACCCATACAATCACAATATGGTGAGATTATAAACAATGATTTACAGTATAAAATATATGAAAATGTAAGCTTCATTGTAACACCCCGATATTTTATGAAAAATATTCTTTTAATTTCATTGATGTCTTCTATTTTACACTACACCAAGTTTAGCATATATTATACGCAACACCGTATTAGCTTGTAGTATACGCAACACTATTCTTGGATCGTGTTACACAAAATTTCAAGTCTGTTTTGTGGAAATTATTCTACGCAACATTAAGTATAGATTTTTTTTAATGTATAAATGAAATAAGTTTTGATTATGTTATACGCAACACCAAAAAAAGCTTTCGCTACACGCAGCCCTGACTTGGCTTTATTTACACGCAATCACGACCTTCCATAATAGTGTGTGTTGTACACAATACCAAGTTACACTAAGCAAAGATATGCTATTAAAATATTATATAAACTAGCCATTATGAATAGTAATAGCCACTTTTTGGAATTTTATAAATTTTATTTTTCAAAATGGACTTTATTTTTGGATTCAAAATATTGAAATTATCCTGGGGTGAATTTTTGGTATTTTTCTGAAAACTTTCAATTTTTGATGAATAGTGAAAACACTGGGTTACTATTTAAAAACCGAATTTTTATTTAAATAGTTTTTTTATTTTATTTAAATTTATTTTAGGTCAAAATTGATACATAATACCTATATAAGTTCAATGTAATTCATTGGATTAATTTTATAATAATTTTAGATATATAAAAATTTTATTGAACTTTTCACAGTCTTTTACCCACCTCCTAAGAGAGTTTGAAAATTTACATAAAACTCAATTTTACCAATTATGTGAGTGGAATTTCGAAAATCCAAGAGACATGGTTAATATCAAGGACTAAAATGTGGTTCAATTAGATGAAAATAATTTTTTTTTGTGAATAGTAACTTTTTACTTTTATTTACCACGGTTAAAAGTAAATAGGGTAATTAAGGGTAAAAATGATATTATTATTACCCTAAAACATGTACTAATTATATTGGATAAGTTTAATTCGACAAAAAACAACCTTAGGAATAAAATATGACCATTTAGGTCCACTAGTATTAGATTAGGACATTTATTATTAATTTATTTAAAGAAGGGTTAAAATAGTTAAAATCAACATTTAATAACTAAATCATTTTTAATATAGGGTTATACATAAGATAAATTTGACTATTAATATTCATTAGAAATATAAAAAGATTTAATACATAATGGAATTATATATATAATTTTTAGACATTAAATAATTTAATTTATTTATGACACAATGATGATGTAGTAATTATCTTATTAATGAAATATTAACATAATTGATGTTATAAATACCAAAATAAATGTAATTTGAGACTTTTTATGAATTAAACTAATTTTATAGGTTAATATGACATGTTATTATTGATTTAAGTAACTGTTTTCGAACTAATCATGCTGTTATGAGTTTTAAAAAAATCAATTACCAAATAGTGTCTAAATTGACATAAAATAGTTTTTTAAACAAATATTAAATTATTAATTGTTATTATATTCCTAAAAATCTAAGGTTCTACCAAGATACTTATATCATGATAGTTGTATCATTAATAGACCACTTGGGGGTCTCTTGGATGTATATGTAAGTTTATAAACTATATAATATAAAAATACAAAGTGACATGGTAAATGTCAATATAATTAATTAATAGTTAAAAGTAAAATATAAGGTTAATATAATGAACCAAACCTGTCTAAAATCTATTGGTTGAAAGTATTTCGAACCATACCCACATTAGCTTCGAAATTAATCAATTTTGAGCTATTAATAACCGAATATGACTTTATTATAAAATAATATTTTATGTTTTATTAAGGTGCCCCTCTCCTCCCTTATAAAAAGGGCACCCCTTCCCTCTTCTCTTCACACCCTTTTGAGCCTTGAATCTCAGCGAAACTCTACCAATTTATCTTCTCCACTTCCCTATAAACATTTTAAGGTTCTTTTCTTCTTAAAATACCAACTCTACTTCCTTAAGAGAAGGCTTAAAGGAGGTGCATCGAAGAAGAGGTAATCTCTTCTTCCGATTCTCTCAAGTTTCTTTCTTCTTCAACTTCTTCTTATTTATTTGTATAATTATAAAGTAATAACATCAGTATTAATTATATACTGATATGTTATTATAAATATGAAACAACCCTATTTCACCTTCTATCTATCCTACAAAAAACTAAATCACCACGCGTGCGTACGTAAGGAATACCGTCTCCACGCCGTGGTGTAATCTGTTTTCGACCACCACCTTACTTGGATGGGTATAATGGTGTAAATAAATAACTATATATGATTATTGATATGTTATATTGATTCTAAAATATTATACATACACTTAAATACAATTCCACGATCATGGGAATGGTATCATTGCTCGTGCGTACGTACGGACTACCGTCTCCACGACGCGATGAGATTCATTCTCAATGATTAACCATTCATGAATGATTATAAAGTATATATAATAAGTAATCATGAAATATATGACATAATAATGATAATGTATATATATATATATGTCATCTACTTAATTCCATTCAATTCAATAAGGAAATGAAAATAGCGTTCATGCGTACGTACGGCCTACCGTCTCCATGAACGGTGTATTTCATTAAATTTATCAATCTATCATATATATATGTATATGATGAATATATATTATATATAAATAATGTTTTACATTCTGGAATTAAGTAAATCAGGATATAAGTAATAATATGAAGAACAACAAGTCCAAACACGTATGATAAATAAAACGATTTTACCCAAAACGCTGCTTTAACATGGAATTTACAAAAGAACGGGTAATATAAAGTCATAAGTGAACCATTTATGACATCATAACAATGAATATGATTCTGTAATAATTCAATGAAATTATTTAAATCATTATACAGGAGGTTCAGATACATACGAAGCATATCGGACCTAAGGTAAGGGATAATTATTCCAATCTCATTCTTATCTGAGATTGTTTATTCGTAAGTATTTACTGGGGTTATGTTTATTATCCATGTCCATATGTTCTCAAAATGTTTTCATAAAATGTTTAATTTTCTTCCATGTATGTTTAAAGTCATTTTTACCTTTTTTTACTTTTACCACATCGTATGAAAGGAATATTTCTTTTGTTTACCACATGAGGTACTTTTTGACTTTTCCGACAAAAGTACGAGGAGAATGTTTTTTTAAATTATACGGCATGAACATATTTTTACGGTTTCATAACGCCAAATTTTCCTGAATCTTACTCTAAAAGATTTTATGAATATTTTCAACAAAATACTTTTATTTTAAAAGTGAATGGAATTTTGTGAAAAGAAAATGATTTTGAAAAAGAAAGGATATTTTCCTCAAGGATTCATTTCAAATGTTTTATCAAAACCATTCTCCATCTAAGATGACATTATTTCATATGTGTATGTTTCATTTTTAATGTCTCTATGATTTCCATGGTTTCACTTTTCTTATGATGAAATGTCCATTTGTGTTATATGGATTATTAGATGATGGGATGATGTTTATGAAACCCATTTTATTCTTTGGGTTATGATGAATTTTTTAAGTTTATTTTGTGACACAAGTAAGAATGATTTAATTATGATATGGGTGAGACCTATATCTCCCTCCAATGCATTGGGTAATGATTTATATCTCATGAGATAGACATGGATGGAATGGAAAGTTAATCCGGTTCAGTGATACAGGACTGGAATGAGGAGTGAACTCGATTCAGTAAGGGACTTTGTCCACTAATATTGTCTTGGTAGAAATGCCTTGGATACTATAGAAATCATAACAAGTGCATAATGTTTTTCCACAATTACATGTTTTATTCCCATGCTATTTTATCATGATTAATGTTTATTTCTGATCTATTCCTTATGTATTGCCATGTTTTATGTCATTGCCGAAGATTTTGATGTTTAAACATTATGTTCATGTTTTTAAGTTCAAATGTATATGATTTGTTTTATTTTATCCATGCTTACCCTTATTAAGAATTTTAGCTCACCATTTATATGTTTTCTTTTCCCCAGGATTTAAAGAATGGTTTTAGGTAAGAAAACCAAAAGGGGAAGATCTTTATAGGAGATATTGGAGATCTTTCACCATGATTAGAAGATTACGTTCCAAGTTTCCAAAGACACTAAACAATTACGGTCCTTGTGTGTCTATTTTTGTTATGTATTAATTATTCCACAAAATTAATGTAATTTCTACGTACGTCATTCTTTGGGTCTCTACATTCATCACTCCTCCACACATAAACATTTCACTCCTGGGAAATCATCGTACATCCAAATCAAAATACACCCAACAATCAAAAATGATAAAATATCAATAATCTTATCCAAAATATAATTCCATAATATATCATCTATAAAAGACAATTATCTTTAATTTTCATATCAATTATTCAAAAATTTTCAACCTCATTAATCAATAAATCACCCAATCAAAACCTACCTCACATTTAATATCATGTCACTCTTTACTCAAGAGGAATTGATTCTAGAGTTATGCTCATAGTTGAAAGTCGCATATATCACCATAGGATTGTGAAAATTATCATCTCTCCATTGCATGAAACATGAAAATGAATTCAATAATCAAGTCTTTAATTAATGGTTCAAATGATTATGTGTCTTAGGGTTGGTGGGAAAATGATTGAAAAAGTTTCAGTCTAGAAAGAGGAGGCTGGAACTTTTAAGTACAATGCATGATTAATTCAAGTGAAAACACAGGAAATTCCCCTCTCAATCCCACTTGAAAATGTGAAAAACAACACCACCCCCTTTTATTAAATGGTACATGATCCAAGATGTGATTACAAAGAATGATATTATCTATGTTCTCCTTTTTTTTGCAAAGCTCCAGGAAGGCACAACTTTATTTTATTTTTTTTCATTTTCTTTTTCATGGAGGATAAGCTGAAAATTGAATACAGTGAATGAATAAAAATTCATGACCTTGATTTTTTAGAGGTACATGAGTCATAAAAGAATGTACAATGTGGAATTCAAAATCATCTCCATTTTTTTTTATTTTTTTTTGAAGGAGAAATGGATGAAACAAATAAAGCACAATGAAATGACGACACATTCCCAATTATCTTATTATACAATGCCCAAAATATTTAAACACACCTCAAACCACCCATAAATGATACACATCCTAATGAATACACATGAAAGGCCCTTCCCCCACACTCAAACATGAAATAACGATGCAAAATTCTAAAAATTCAGGTAGGTAAGGAAAAATTAGCTTGTAATATGGCTTAAACCTATAAAGAAATTCATGGAATATAAGGGATTATGAAGGATAAATGTAAAGGTGGGTCTGAGGATAAAATGTGGCTAGCTAAAGATATGCCTCAATCATTTCAAATACATTCCATGAAATCTGAATCTTCGAAAGAGAATATTCACAAATTCTGGTTCTCACAAAAAATTAAATTTTCCCTCAAGAAATTGCGGGTATTGTAAAGAATATGTAAAAGTGGTTTAGAATACATCACATGATTGGAAAAATATTTTGAGTCAGTGTTTCATGGGTAGATATTTCAAAAATTAGTCAAACTCATAAAAATTCTTGAAAATCCATTTCAAGGGAAAAGAATTCACATCAACAATCATTTAAAATCCATTATTTCAAAAATCATTTCAACTCTTTCAAAATCAATTGATGTGTGAAAAGTAATAAGAATATTTATTAAAGCTCAATTTTTTTTAAAAAATGTTAAACAAAAATGAAAAGAACACAAGAATAACTAAGCATGTTGACACTCCCCCGACACTTAAATTTTAGTACCCCTTATTTCAACTCATCAAAATATAAATATAAAGGTAAAAAATCCAAGGGAAGGAAACATACAACCTGACATTATTTTTGAAGTGGATTCCTTGAGTTATGATCCTAGAATATACCACTTTAAGACTACATGAATGTAATAAAAATACATAAGAAAAATAAATAAAAATAAATAGAAAGGGAATAGAAAAGAGACAATGCTTGGTTTAGACCCTCAAGTGGGTGCTAGGTTTTTAATGCCCCTAGTTAGGAAGTTTCATAGGATTATCCCCAATTAGAAGGTGGGTGTGGATTCTTTGAGATGAACCACCACATGCGAATTTTTCCAATATCCATGAGTATAACCTGAAACTAGAAAACCCCAAAGAATATAAGAAAGTTCCCAACCCCCAAGAAAGATTAAAGATGAAATTTTATGTTTGAAGTGGGAGGGAATATAATACAGGGGTTCTACCTATGAACTTATATGGTGTCCTTATCCATATGATATGAAAGTTGATATAGAAGAGGTAGTCTCACCACCACCATCTTCTCCAGATCTTCTTCCATGATCACCAATACTTCAGTGGTCTCTTTCGTATCATCCAAGGTCTGCTCCATTTGTAACGTATCAAAAATTTCAGGAAAGGAGAAGTCAAAAAACAATTCTATTTGAATAATATTAAAACATGATGAATCAATAAAGAAATATTCCCTTTCAAGTAAGTCATCTTGGAAATTGATCTCCTCAGGCATGACCATAGGCAACTCAATCTCAGAAGTTGCATCTTTTTCATTATCTTCCAATGTAAGAGAGAGGTAGAAAGTTTCTGTTCTTTCATCATCAAGGATGGGAAGATCATGTTTTGAGTTATCATCGACAAAGTTATTCCAAGATTCTTTCAAAAAATGTTGACCTCCCATTAGTGCATTAGTTGGAATGTGTACTTCTAAGACCTCCTCGAGCAATGGTTGAGTGTGGTATGATGTGATTAGTTCCTTTATAAGTTATTTGTCACCAACCTCATGTTATTTAACATAAAAAATGATTGGTTAAATATCTTCCACCAATTGTTCCAGTTCAGGTTCCGGATCTGGTTTAGATTGTGCCTGGGATAAGTGTACATATTCAACAATAAATTTTATTTGACTCTCCAGTTTTTTCACTTTATCACTAATCCTATGAAACTGGGCATCAAGTTCATTGAAAACATTTTCTTTCACTTGAAGTTAGTTCATGTGTAATAATCATAATTTGAATACTTCATGAATGAAGAATATTTTTTTTAGTTTTTGAAATTAATGATTTTTTTTGTTAATTTTTAAATGTAAGGGAAAGAAATTATTTACACAATGTGAATAAAAATAGTAAACAAAATCCAATTGTCTCCTCGACAATGGTGAAAATTTGAAGAAGCATTGTCATGCACACTCTCAAAAATATTTATACTAAATACAGCACAGTGGCTAGCCTAGGTCGATCTCTTGAGGAGCTATCATGGTCAATCACTCACTACATATAATTAACATATATATATTTATAATAAAATGTTCAGAAATAAATATTTAGAACTGAAAATGAAATAATAAAAGTAAACATACAATGAATTGCAAATAGAATGAATGCAAACAGAATGATGTTAGACAGAAAAGAGATCCTCCTAAAAGATTATCCAAAATGAAACTGCATCACCTCTTTGTTAGCTTCAAAACTACTTAATGATCATTATCCATCGTATGAATTAACATACTCTTATACCTATGGGTGTGGATATACGATGCACTTAACGATTTCTGAGAGACCGCACATTCTCCTCCTCGATCGAGGGAGAATATTTTAGAGAGAAAGTTATGCCTTGGGTGGCAAGTGGAGACACAAAGGTGTCTATCCCACTAAGATCTCCCTCAGCCTAACTTTAAGAAAATAAGAAACATAAAAAAATTAATGTATAATAACTTGGAAATTTTAATGTCCATGATGGAGATCTCCTCTCTCATCACCGGAGACTTCATCTCTCTTAAATACAAGGATTTCTGATGAAATATTCTACTCTAGAGGGATGAGGATGAAGTTGTTGGGCATTATGAGATGTTTGCGGCTTGACGTTGAGGGTATCAATCTACCGAGATATCATTTCATAAAATATCTGATGTTATTGACCTTGAAATAAATCAGGGTTACTCTGATCATCTAGTGCGGGACAAGGAAGTTTCGTTAACGGTGCAGACATAGGGATGGAATGATAATGAGGGTTTCGTTAACCTTATTGATACTGAAGGTTCTAGATCTGGTGGAGGCGATTTTTCGATCCCGGTGGCCGAGAGGCACGATGTTGCGGGCTTCGGCTGGCAACAGTGCTGGCAGATGATGATGTTTGGGCCGATAATGGGTTTTTGTAGCAGGAGGTCGGTGATGAGAGCCGACAGCGATGACCCCATCAGCATGATCAAAGGTGAAGTTTTATGGGATCCAGGAGTATCTCAGTGGCAGGACCGCCTTCAGCAGGGTGGTGGTTGGAAGCTCGCAGCACTTTAGATGGTGGCCCATTCACTTGGCGGGGATGTCGTTCCATACACCGGCGAAGGGATCCCGACGATTCTGCAATATGCAGGATCCGGTGAGGGTGATGCAACATGGAAGGTGAATTTTTCAGCGGTGACCTCAGGATGCGAGGCACGACATCCTCCGATTATGTGGGAGGCAAGTTGGCAGATAGATGCTACGGGGCCCGGTGGTGTTGGCCGTGCTGACGATGTTGGCAGAATCATGGATGGGAGTTGTCCTCGATGATGGATATGCAGAGCATCATATCTCAGAATGGCAGGAAGGATCCCCAACATGCTGTAAATGGACATGGCTCCGGCTAGAGTCAGGGGTGTTCCGACATGGTTGAGTGTTGGACAGGAAGGTGACCATGATAGTGGCGATAGAGACTTAGGAATGTAGGGATTAGGTAGGGCCTGTGATCTCTTGATGGGATGCGGACTGGATGGATGTTTACAGGCTGTCTATGACTTTGGGGGCGGTGTTCTCATAGGATGTGTGGCAATTTGAGTATTTCTATTTTTAGTTTGGCTAGAGCTGCGTTTCAGACGTAGGGTTGGGCCCGTGGTGTTTTTATGGGTCTTGATATGGGGGTCTTTTGGACTATTAGATTTTTTGAGTCTACATTTGTTTTGTAACCTTTTTTGTTTGGGGGTGATTTGTGAGCCCCATGTATTTATGTCCAGCTGTATTTACCTTTTTGTAAATAAATTTTTAGGACTTGGTCTTGCTCGAGTCTTGAAATTTCTTGGTAATGACTTGGGTTCAAGACCGGATTGATCCCCTTGTAAGTTCCTCTGGTTAGTTACTCATGATCACGAGTATAAGAGATCCCAGTGGAGAGAAATGGGGTGGAAGAACAAAAGATAAAAAAATGAGAATGAGATTAAGAAGAAGAGAAAAAATATATTAAAAATTTATAATACTATTAAAATGGAAATAAACTAAAAAACAATGAAAAATGGCCACACAGAAGTGCCAATATTTTGAGAAGAGGTGGGGATTCATATTTATAGGGAGAGGAGGTGAAATAATTCTCTCCAAAATCATCCTCCAAATTATTATGCATGGATGTACAATAAATATCTAAATTTGTAACATGTTTATTAATAAAGGATTTTTCATAATGTCTCCTACATTCACCCTCGAAATATGAGATTTATTGGCCCTCTGATGTAGGAGTTATGGCCGATTCAATCCGAGACATTTAATCAGTCCATTTGACTAGGAAAATAAAAATGATTCAAATTACCTGGCCATTATGACCAAAAAAAATGTCGGTTCATGTGTTAGAACCTTAATACAAGTTGTTTCCCACTTGATTTCTCATCTCTACATAAATTATGGTCCATGTTGGATGAATTTTCACAATGTTATAAATTTATTACCCAATGGAACTATTTCTACCCGGTGAGACGTTTCATCTTCCACATGTTTTTTAGCGTTACCATAATGACTTAGTGAGGGTAATTTGACTTGAAATTCATAATGGACGCTCCTTATTGAATCCTATTTCTTTTCCATCTCCAATCAATTCATTTATAGGTGTGTACGCCGCATTATGTTTCTGTTACGTCGGTGGGGCCCATTTTGTCTGCCCAGAAAAATCTTCAACTTCATTGCTTTATTACGACCTTTAGATGATTGATTCAGCCCCTGGACCAGAATACCAAAATGAAGGAAATTAAATACGAAGTCTAAAATAATTTTAATTACAAATGTTGTACATATATTTTAAGAGAAATGACAAAAATACCCATGTGATAACAATCTGTTAAAATTGATGAATTAAGCCATTTTTTCATTTAAGGTCAAATTACCAATAAAACCTAAAAACATGAAAATTAACCATAAAATAACACTATGGTGGTATTATAAAAAATTATTTACATTATAAAATATATGAAAATTTAAGCTTCATCACTCCCCCACACTTAAAAATTACACTCTCGGGCAATCATCTTACATCCAAATCAAAATCCACCCAACAATAAAAAATGAGAAAATATCAATGATCTTACGCAAAATAGAATTCCATCATGTATCATATATGAAAAACAATTATCTGTCATTTTCATTTCAATCATTCAAATTTTTTCAACCTAATTAATGAATACATCACCCAATCGCAACATACTTCACATTGAATATTATTTCACTATTCACTCAAGAGAAATTGAATCTAGAGTTATGCTCAAAGTTGAAAATCACATGTATCAATATAGGTTTGTAAAAATCCCCATCTATCCACAGTGTGAAAAATGAAAATGAATTAAATCATTAGGTCATTAATTAAAGGTTTAAATGATTCTGTGTCTTAGGGTTGGTGGGAAAATGATTGAAAAAGGTTTAGGCTAGAAAGAGGAGGATATAACTTTTAAGTAAAATGCATGATTAATTCAAGTGAAAAGACCAGAAATTCCTCTCTCAATCCCACTTGAAAATGTGAAAAACACCACCACCCCATTTTATGACATGGTACATGATCCAAGACATTATTACAATGAATGATATCATATATGTTATTCCTTTTTTTACAAAGCTCTAGAAAGGCACAACTTTATTTTCTTTATTTTTCATTTTCTTTTTCATGGAGGATGATCTGAAAATTGAATACAATGAATAAATGAAAATTCATTCCCATGATTTTTGAGAGGTAAATGAGTCATAAAATAATTTACAATGTAAAATTAAATCTCATCTCCATTTTTTCATTTTTTTGAATGAGAAATGGATGAAACAAATAAAGCACAATGAAATGAAGACACATGCCCAATTCTCTTATTATCCAATGCCCAAAGTATTTACACACACCTCGTACCACCCATAAATGATACACATCCTAATGAATTCACACGAAAGGCCCTCCCCCCACACTCAAACTTGAAATAACCATGCAAAAATACTAAAAGTGCGAGTAGGTAAGGAAAAATTAGCTTGTAATGTGGCTTAAACCTATAAGTCAATTCATGGAATCTAAGGTCTTATAAAGGATAAATGTAAAGGTAGATCTCAAGATAAAATGTGGATATCCAAAGAGTTTCCTAAATCATTTCAAATACATTCCATTAAATACAACGCTTCGAAAGAGAATATTCACAAATTCTGGTTCTCACACTAAATTCAAGTTTCCCTCAAGAAAGTGTGAGTATTATGAAGAATATGTAAAAGTGGTTTATAATACATCAAAATATTGGAAAAATATTTTGAGTCAGTGTTTCATGGGCATAGATTTCAAAAATCAGTCAAAATCATAAAAATACTTGAAAATCAATTTTAGGGAAAATAATTCACATCAACAACCATTTAATATCCATTATTTCGAAAATCATTTCAACCCTTTCAAAATTAATTGATGTGTGAAAATTGATAAGAATATTCATTAAAGATTAAAAATCCTTAAAAAGGATAAAAAAATGAACAAAACAGAAGAATAAGAAAGCATTTTGACACTTCCCCACACTTAAATTTTACTACCCCTCATTTAAACTCAACAAAATATAAATATAAAGGTAGAAAATCCCAGGGAACAAAAGATACAACCTGACATTATTTTTGAAGTGGATGTCTTGAGTAAAGATCCTAGAAGCTTCCAATTTAAGACTACAAGAATCTAATGAAAATATATAAGAAAAATAAATAAAAATAAATAGAAAGGGAATAGAAAACCTATAATGCTTGGTTTAGACCCCCAAGCGGGTGCTAGGTTTTTATTTCCCCTAGTCAGGCAGTTTCAGTGGATTATCCCCAATCATAAGGTGGGTGTTGTTTCTTTGAGATGAACCACCACATGTGATTTTTCTTATTATGCATGAGTAAAACCTGAAATTAGAGAACCCCAAAGAAGATAAGAAAGTTCCCAACCCCCAAGAAATAATAAAGATGAAATTTTTGGTTTGAAGTGGGAGGGAATAGAATATTGGGGTGCTCTTTATGAACTTCTGTCGTGTCCTCCATATGATATGAAAGTTTATGTAGAGGAGGTAGTCGCACCACCACCATCTTCTCCAGATATTCTTCCATGATCACCACTACTTCAGTGGTCTATTTCGTATCATCCAAGGTCTGCTCCATTTGTACTATATCAAAAATTTCAGGAAAGGAGAAGTCAGAAAACAATTCTATTTTAATAATATTAAAACATGATAAATCAAAAAAGAAATATTCCCTTTCAAGTAAGTCATCTTGGAAATTGATCTCTTCAGACATGACCATAGGTAACTCAGTCTCAGCAGGTGCATATTTTTCATTATCTTCCAAAGCAAGAGAGAGGTAAAAAGTTTATGATGTTTCATCATCAAGGATGGGAAGATCTTGTTTCAAGTTATCTGTGACAAATTTATTAAAATATTATTCCAAAAAATGTTGACCTCCCATCAGTGCATCAGTTGGAATGTGTACTTCTGAGACCTCTTCAAGCAATGGTTGAGTGCGGGATGATATGATTAGTTCCTTTATAAGTTCTTTCTCACCCGCCTCAGGTTCTTTAATATAAAAAATTATTGGTGAAATCTCTTCCACCACTCGTTCCATTTCAGGTTCCCGATCAGGTTTAGATTTCTCCTGGGATAAGCATACATATTCGGTAATAAATTTTATTTGACTCTCCAATTTGTACACTTTATCACTAATCATATTAAACTAAGCATCAAGTTCATTGTAAACATTTTCTTGCATTTGATACTGGTTAGTCCATGCATAATAATCATAATTTTAAATCTTCATGAACAAAGAATATTATTTTTAGTTTTTAAAATTTATGATTTTTTTGTTGTTTTTTTTTAAATTAAAGGGAAAAAAATTATTTACACAATGTGAATAAAAATAGTTAATTAAAACCACTTGGCTCCCTGACAATGGTGCCAATTTTATGAAGTGTTGTCGTGGACGCTCTCGAAAATATTTATACTAAGTGCAGCACATTGGTTGACCTAG
The DNA here is from genome assembly GCA_963277665.1 of Viscum album. NCBI lineage: Eukaryota > Viridiplantae > Streptophyta > Magnoliopsida > Santalales > Viscaceae > Viscum > Viscum album. The sequence continues at coordinate 75,775,829 of OY728140.1, forward strand.
GTCAATCTCTTGAGGAGTTTTCACGGTCAATCACTCACTACTTATAAATAAATTATATATATATATATAATAATAAAATGTTCATAAATTAATATTTATAATTGAAAATGAAATAATAAAATTAAACATGCAATGAAATGAAAACAGAATGAATGAAAACAAAATGATGTTAGATTGAAAAGAGATCCTCCTAGGAGATTATCCAAAATAAACCTGCATCGCCTATTTTTTAGCTTCAAATATACTTAATGATCATGATCCATAGTATGCATGAACATCCTCTTATACCTATGGGTGTGGATATACGATGCACTTAACAATTTCTGAGAGATCGCACATTCACCTCCTCGATCGAGGGAGAATATTGTAGAAGAGAAAACTAAACCTCAGGTTGAAAGTGTAGACACCAAGGCGCCTTTCCCAATAAGATCCCCCTCACCCTAACTATTATAAAATAATAAATATAAAAAAATGAATTTATAATGACTTGGGTTTAAGACTAAATTGATCCCCTTGGAAGTTTCTCTGGTTAGTTACTCATGATCACGAGTATAAGAGATCACGGTGGAGAGAAATGGGGTGGAAGAACAGAAATTAAAAAAATGAGAATGATATTAAGAAGAATATAAAAATATATATTAAAAATTAATAACACTCTTAAAATGTAAATAAACTAAAAAACAATGAAAAATGGCCACACAGAAGTGCCCATATTTTGAGAAGAGGTGAGGATACATATTTATAGGGGGAGGAGGTGAAATAATTCTCTCCAAAATAATCCTTTTAATTATTCCGCATGTATGTCCAATAAAGGGCAGAATTGGTAACATGTTTATTTATAAAAGATGTTCCATAATGTCTCCTACGTTCACTATCCAAATATGAGATTTATTGGACCTCTTATGTAGGAGTTATGGCCAATTCAATCCGAGACATTTAATCTATCCATTTGACTAGAAAAATTCAACCGCTCCATCTTCCCTGGCCATTATGACCATCCAAAATGTCGGTTCACACATTGGAACCATACCAAAAGATGTTCCCCACATTATTTGGCCTCTCACCACAAAATATGGTCCATTTTGGATGAATGTTCACGATGTTATAAATTTATTACCCAATGGAACTGTTTCTGCCTGGTGAGATGTTTTGTCTTCCACATGTTTTGAGCATTCCAATAATGCCTTATTGAGGGTCTTTTGACTTAAAATTAATAGTCGACGCGCATTACTGAATCCTATTTTATTTCCATCTAGAATTAATGCATTTTTAGGTGTTTTCTCCGAGTTATGATTTCGTTACGTCGGTGGGGCCCATTCTGTCCGCTCAGAAAATGTTTCAATTTCATTGATTTTTTACGGCCTCTAGATGATCGATTCAGCCCCTAGTCCAGAAGCCAAAACTGATGGAAACTAAGTAAGGAGTCTAAAAAAATTTTAATCACAAATTTTGGAAATATATGTTAAGAGAAATGACAAAAAAACCCCTGTGATAACGATATGTTAAAATTGAAGAATTATTCCATTTTTGCATTTAAGCTCAAATTATCACTAAAACCTAAAAACATGACAATTACCCATACAATAACACTATGGTGGGATTATAAAAAATTATTTACAGTATATAATATATGAAAATGTAAGCTTCATCACCTACTATACATTAGGGAACCATTTTTCCTAGTAAACCAACTAGAGAACCATTTTACTAGTCTATTATTCCCAACCCATAATAAATCCTCATAGGTTTTTCATTTACTTATTTTAATAAAATATAATAATAAGATCTTCCAATAGACATTTAATATATCCTTTATCACAAGACTACTCACTAAAGTGTGGTACTTCTATAGTACACCCCCATAATATCTGGAGATACATGATCATGCCTTGTACATTAGTACAAACCCCACCAATCATTTTCCCCTTATAAAAGGATTATACCACTTATCCTCCCAAACTGATGGGGCCCTTAGTAGATTTACAAACATGTTTCCTCTTGAGAATAAGGCTCCTCATTATATGGAAATTAGTAATACCTCTCCCGACACAATATTACCAACTTGGCTACCCCATATATAGAATCCTACCTGCTTGAGAACCCATTAGGCCACTTGGTACACTTAATGATCTGGTGAGAGATAATGGTACTTGGGTGGCATCCATGTAAACTATTTTTAGACATAGGATAGGTAACATGTACATAATACATAACTCCCTTCTCATTGGGATATATTCCCAATGAGTCCAATCATCCATATGGATCCAAATAATCAAGTGATAAGAAGTGGATAAACATACATAAAACATGTGTGTAATATTCATAAGTATCCTTCCCAATCCCAGGATAATCTAAGATAATTTCTTACATAAAACACAATATCTTTCTAATGGGACCAAATCCCCCATGCATCTAGTCATCCTTCCAAATCAGAACCCTCAACCACCAAGACATAGATGCATATACAGGTAGCATATTTGTAAGACACACACATATCCCTATTGGTTACAAGTATAATAAGGGTCACACATGTATAATCCACAATCAATAATTAATTGTTGTCCCTTTCATGGCATATAATTCGATTCCATATAATGTTAAACTACTTGGCATGGTCCTATAAAACAAATATAAAATGTGCAATGAAAACTAAATGGGATCTTATTAATATTTATTAGGATACATAAGATTATTCTTTGAGGTTCAAACCCAACATAAAAAAACCCATATTTACAAGGAAATATTCCTTATAAAAACAATATCCTCCCTAGGACATATTCTTTATGATCTGTTTTACTAATTCTCATTGGACCATCTTTTTCATTGAGCCATGTGGTCCATTCATACTAATAACATAACCACCAATGATCTCATTACACCATCTCCTATCTATCTACTAATTAAATAGGTAATATGAAAATATATGCTCATGCATAAATCCCATAGAAAACTATTACTTGAAATATTATGCCTAGAAGTCTAATCTATGTGACTTTAAATTGTTTTCAAGTGGTCTTGCATGTATAACCTTAAAAGGAACCACATTGGACCTTGTTAGATGAACTAAAAAGGTACGATGTGTCCCGTCAAGTAGCACTAAACTATATGGTTTGTGATTCCCTTAAAAGGATTATATAAGAATCCTTTTTCATGGGACTGATCACAACTTCACAACACTTACGACCTCCCTGTATGATGATACACTATAGAGTTTCTAGATATGAGGCTTTAAATGTATCATAGTGAAGTAACAAGTAAAAGACTGATAAAGAGCATATGATATCTATAGATGTTCATATTGACAAATGTTATCAATTATATCATTAAAATGATGGTAACTAGTTTTATAATAGTATTTTTAAAGGTTCATGAAATATTATTAATCTATAAGAGATCCCCAAAGTATGAAATAATTTCCCCTTAAAGGATGATATGAGCTTGAACTCCCATCCTCTCAACCAATCCACCACCAAAATCATTACAATTAATGTTACATTGATCGATTTCCTTTGGAAAGTATGCTTGAATCAACTTAAAACAAATTTAGGCACATAATGCATTAAAAATAGAATGGTTGATGTGAAATCCTTAAACTATGAATGGTTGAATCATATCAAGCATCAGGAATTACCTTTCTCATGACACATGATGATCATGATAGTGCATCAGAAACAATATTGTTTATATATAAAAAATTTAACATTTATATAATAATTATAAATTAGTAATAAATAAGAATAAAATAATTTAGTATTTAAAAAGATGTTTTTCAAAAAAAAACTTTCACTATATATAATAAGAGTTAATTTAAAAGTTAAATTTGTTATAATTAGAATTTTAATTTAACTAAATGGAATCCAAATTGTCAATCCTCATGATAAAATTATGTAATAGGATTTAAATTATTTTTTTAAAAAACTAATTACCATGGTAAATAATTAAATTAGGGGAAATGAGGTAAAAAGGGGTAAAATGAAAAGATTAGAATTTAAAATAATTAAATTAGTATTTAGATATTCTAAAAGTCCTCTGTTAGATTTGATAATTGATCCTAAAAATATAACCAACACTTTTTCACTTAACTAACTTAACCTACTTATTATTCCTTGTTTAACATTGGCCTAACTCAAATATCAAAATAAATATCCATCCTTTTCACCTATAACATGACTTTTCCACCACCCATTCAAAGAAAAATATATCCCATAGTTTTCTATTAAATCATTTAAAAAATTTATTCTCTTAAAGTACTCTATAAATTTGGGTATAATTTGGTCAAAATAATGAGGCCTAAGCATTTAATTATGAAGGATGATATTATGATAATAAGTGATTACACATACATAAGTAATAAATTATTCTTTATTTTTTTTCATTTTAATTATTATCTTATTTAAATCTCCTTAAATATGGCCAGAACTGTAACAACCTGGACTCCTGAAACCTAGATCTGGTAGTTATATTACATTATTTTTACATAATATAAGTGTTACTAAAGGATCCAACATCTTTCTAGACTTGGAATACTAGATACATACATACAATACATTTTAAAACATAAGATACCAAATGAACACATTTCAAGAATGTTATTATCCCTTCCATCATATCCATGAAAATTACACATAGTTATCCTCTAGGTTTCTTAGAGAATGGAAAAATAAGGGTGAGATTAGATTCTTAGAAAGGGGACACATACATTGAAAGTTATCATAATAGAAGAAAGGCCATATGATATATCATGAATAAATAAACATGAAGAATCCATAATCATCTAAAACCGAGAGCATAATATATCCATATAAAATAAGGAAAATAAATATGTAGATAAAAATAAATGGGTCCTTATTGATTAAATTCATATTTATAGACATTAAATTCCATACCATAACCCACAATTATCTTATACATAATGATCTTACCATTATGGAAATATCTTGTCTTGGGTGGTCATACACCAAAATACCCAAACATGCTTGTCTAATGAGACCCTCTGCTACATCGAGGGGCTATATAATGTTCAATCCCACCCATCACCTGTTTAATTCCAATTCATTCATCATATGATAAAATAAATAAAAAATACATAATCAAATTTTTAAAAAATCACTCTTATTGGAATAACAACACAAGAAACACCAATATGTTTCCATATGCCAACAAAAGGGATATCATGATCAAAAACCATATGAAGAAATAAGGTGGACTGTTAAAAATTAAATATTTAACTTTAAAATAATCATATGTTTTGGAATAATAACATATAGAACACCCATACTTTTCCCTATGTAATTAATAGTGATAATAATATAATAACTCATCTGGAGTATATGGATGATTAAACAATACAAAATCATTATAGAAACTATGGGGTATTATAAATGTAAAAAGATGCACCTTTATCAAATAAATAAATATAAGGTAGTGTTTAAGGGTAATTTAAAATTCTTGGTTTATCAAAATAATATATTAATTGAGTTTAAAAGTTTTCACTACCATGGGAACACAACAATAGTGAGAAAATTCCTTCATCAAAGGTCATAGAGTAAATGTGAATATTCCAAAGTATATCCCCTAGGATATTCTAGCTAGGTGTCTATTATTTATCTGAATCATCATAAATAAGGGAGATGGTTTATTTAATGTTTCAACTATAAATTTTAGGGGGGATACCACCCAGGTGAATCTGTTTCATAACCACATCCACATGATAATATCCATAAAGGGATGTAATTTCTAGGAACACCACACACTCTTTATGTTCCAAAAATTTAGAGTTTTCATGAATTATTAAGGGTTAATAAAAGGATTGAATGATATTAAATTTCATTATTTACATATATAATTGGTGATAATTTCATTTAATTACAAGCATGATGAAATTACAATAATGGATTATAATTGAAAATAAAAGGGGTTGAATGAGAGCCATTATATCAACATAATAATAATATAGGAAAAAAGTTATAATGATATGGGATAAGTAGTATATAAATAAAAACATATAAAATGGGATATAATACCAATAAATTTAAATCAACTAAATATGTATAAATGGTATTATAATAAAATAATTTCAATAAAAATGAAGTAGAGGGATTATAAACCCTTACCATTCTAAGTAGCTTCTTAAAGATTGGGAGGAATCCTTAGAGCCTTAGGAACTATTTGGGATGGATTTATAAATGGATAAGGAATATAAATTTTTTATCAATGCCTCTGGTGTGTAGTCGTATAAGATAATGGGTGAGAGTGATATCCTTTTATAGGTAAAAAGAGGGGCTTTTTCATGGAAACTCTAGTATGGTAATGGGTTGGAATGGATCACATGGGTGTTAAGTGGGTTAGGTGGGTTAGGTGGATAAACAGTATGTGAGACATTTGAGTATTAATTTATTACCTAAAAAGTCTTTCTATAATTTTTACATGGCCATTTAATTATTAAAAATTTTAGATACCTCATTTACCAATTTTTCCCTTATTAAACTTGATTAAAAAGTAACTATTGTATTTATTTTATTACTTCAAATATATGAGGACCCTTTATACCAAATTTTGGTGTGATGAGTCCATAGTTGGGATCCACTAAACATAATTGTATTTATATATAATATAAAATTAACTTTAAAATTAAAACAAAATAGATAAGATAACTATTTTTATTAAAACAAATTTCTTTTTATTTGTTAAGAGATCTTTTATTCATATTACTTATTAATTATTAATTGAATGAGTTTTTATATAAATTTTATTTGTTTAAAAATCATATTATAGTCATATTTTAATTTATATTAATAAGATTTATATGGATACAAATTATATTACTATTATAATATTAACTCATTGAAAACAAAAATTTTACCTTTACCATGGTAGTTAATATTTATCTTAAGTAATTTATTTTAAGTGTTTCAAAATAAGAATAGGATATTTAAATAATTTTGCCCTAATAATTATAAATTTAAATTCAATTTTATTAAATATAACTAAAATAAGTATAGAAAATTAATTTTAATAGTTGTGTGCACAAAACACATTTTTTATAAAAAGTTCATTTTAAGCATAAAAAATATGCTTAGGATAAATTTATAAATTATATTTATTTTTATGAAATACATTGGTTAATTATAAAAAAAACAAATTTTATGTTACTTCCAAATCAAACAAAAACATAATTGTACAAATATAAAATTTATTTAAAATTAAAGACCAAAAATATTTCTTGAAAATAATAATTATTTTCATAAAATTTATAACATTGGTTTTATAATTTAAGTATAGTATTTAAAAAATATATATATTTACTCCTTAATTTTTTTTATAATTTCTAATTTTTTTTATAAAATTCTAGGTCTTTCATATACAATGATAAATTTATAGAAGTCATAGTTTTGGTAAAAACTATATTTTCCACTAATCAGTTAAAAATAAACCATTTGAGAAAAATAAAAATGTTCATATTGAGATAAAATATTTATGATGAATTAAAAAATGAATCTTATTTTGTCAAAATAATATTCTAACATTCATAAATTAAACTTCTAAATATACTCATGAATCAAGTATCTTTAGAGTGTGCATTATGTAATAGTTTAGGATATGGTGTTTACCTGCTATAGTAGGGTCTTAGGTATTAAATTACCTCTGCCATAAATAATTTAATCCTCAAAATTAGGTTATATATTAGTGATTGAATAAATGAAGATATTATTTCCTCATAGGTTGTTTAGGATCACATGTTTCCTCTTCTAGTTTTTCATTTCTCCAATGGAATTTAACTAATTGAGTTGTTTGATTTTGTAATACATATTAATTACTCATAAGATATTTAGGATCATAGGTTGTATCTTATAGTTTGTGATTTCTCCAATAGAATTTTACCAATTGAGTTTTTCGATTCAGTAATACTTTCTCTCTGGTGTCATGAATCTAGATCATATCCAAATCATATGAATAGTAAGGTTATAAATATATTTCCACAAATAAGAGAACATGGGTTATATCTGACATGTATTTACTCTGTAAGGAAACATGGAAGACACCATATACTTTTTTTAGTTTGGGAATCATAGACAATCAGTAAGATAAAGCTCCAATTATTTATTATATTTCAAAATTCCTAATTTACATAGGAATTAAATTCCCCCTTTTACTAAATATTATGTTGAAACCTGTAAGAATACATGTTCCCCAACATGAAATTCCAAGTATTTACTTTGATTATAAGATCAATTTTTTTTATTCTCTATGATTATTTAATATGATATTGAATATTCTGTACATTAATAGTTATCTCCTCCATATGCACTGGGATAACTAACTTTCGTTCCCCACCTTCTTCCTAATAGTTATGAGTACGACACCACTTACTATAAAATGCATTGTATGGTTCCATTTTTATACTCAAATGAAATATTTTATTTTATAAAAACTACACAAAAAGTAAATACTGATCCTAGATACCTTAAAAGTCAAGAGACCATGATCTTATCAATTCATATAAAGTTTGGATTGTCCTTTCATATTTCTAATTTGTTTGGGTATGATAGGTGGTGATTAAATGTATCTTAATGTTGATATACCTTCAAATAATTTTCCATAATTTTGATATGAACCAAGGGTCATGATCCGATATATTTTATAGAGTTTCCCCAAGAAGCCTCATGATTTCATTGATATAGAGTCGAAAAAGGCACTCAAGGGGGTAAATATTCTCTTATATATATGAAATGATTACACTTCATAAAATGATCAGTGATTGCCCATATAGAATCATTTTTACTTGTAGTATTTGGAATTTAGTGAAAAATTACATTGTAATATAATCCCACTTCAATATAGGTATGGGTAGAGGTTTAATGACTCCCTTAGGATGGTTTCTCTCAGTATTTACCTTCTACAATAATAAGAATCTAGACACATAGTTTATATTTTAATGATTCATAGCATCCCACCTAAAATTATATCTGAAATCCCTAAACAAATTTATACTACTAGGGTGTATAATGAAATTTGAGCTATGTTCTTCCTCTAATTGTTCCCTTTTCAACTTTGGTAAATATGGAATAGATAAATTCTTCCCAAACTTTAACACTGAATCTCTATAAAAAAATTCTATAAATTTTACATCAAGTAGTGCTTTAATTTTATTCTTTAATTCCTCATCATCCTATTGATACATATCTATATTTTCTAGTAAATATGGTTTAAAAATTTCTTATAAAAGAAAATATGGATCCCCATACCTAAAAAACACCATTGCCATATTTACTAGATCTCTGTATATAAGATCCTTGTTAATCCTCATCTTGGTCAGAACTCCATAGTCCCCTTACTTAATACATCATCCACCTTTTTTTCATTCCCAATGTGGTAGTGTGGTGAGAATTCAAAGTCCTTGAGAAGTTACAACGATCTTCTTTTCCCCATGTTGAGCTCCTTCTAGGAGAAGATATAATGAAAACTCTTGTGGTCCATATATATATATATATCACATATTTCTCTATATATATTGTGTCTATATATTTTCAAATAAAATATTGTGGATATCAGCTCCAGGACATGTGTTTGATAGTTCTATTCATGGATTTTAAATTTTCTTGATGCACAGATAATCACCCTATAATTCTGAATAGGAAGACAACATATTCCTTTCTTTGATGCATCACTATAAATTACAAATCCATCCTTAACTGATGGTAAATTTAATACTGGTGAAATAATAATTACCATATTAATATCTTTAAAATTTTCCTCACACTCCATTTACCATTTTAATTTAACCCCTTATTGTGTTAACTTGGTTAATTGGTTGAAAAAACAGGAATAATCTTTAAAAAACTACCAATATTAACATGCTAAGCCAAAAAAAATTCATATCTCAGTTATGTTCATCATTTTAAGGCATTGTTTAACTACCTTTTGCATTTAAGGTTTGATAGATATTCTATACAAGGATACAATATAGCCAAGAAATGAAACTTCATTGATCCAAAACTAACTCTTACTATATCTACCATAAAATTCCTTTTTTCTGAGGGTATAAAACATTATTTTTAGATGACCCTCATGCAATTCATAACTCTTAGAATATTTTAATATATTATTAATGGTTACCACCATGATTTCATAAATATAATCCTTGAATAATCTGTTCATCAAATCCATAAAGGAATAAGGTGTATTAATCAATCCAAAACTCATTATTATAAATTCATAATGTCCATACCGTGTTTATAATGTCGTCTTCAGTATATCATCCTTCCTCACTCTTAACCAATTATAACCAGAATGAAGATTGATCGTTGAAAGTATTGTGATCCATGATTTTGATCTAATAATTTTCCAATACATGGAAAATGATACTTATTCTTTAAAATAATGGAATTGATTTCTCTATATTCGATACATAGTCTCATATACCTATCATCCATTTTCACGAATAAAACATGGGATCCCCATGGTGAAACACTAGGGAGTACAAATTACTTAACATTAAACTCTTTCATATATTTCTTAAACTCTACTAACTCTAGTGTTTACATTATATATGGATTTTTATATACAGGCCTTTCATCAAGAATGAGTTCAATGGATAACTCATCTTCATGATATAGTGGATGACCAAATAATTTTAATTGAAAAACATCAATTAATTTTTTATGTTGTAGGTACATCGTGTATTATGAGAATATCGTCTTATTCCATAGATTATGGTTTATCATCATCTCTTCTAAAAATTTCATTAAGGATAACTACTAGTGGAAGAATAAACATGATTTAAATTATGAAATATTCCCTCTAATAAAAAAAGATTCCACTTCACACTCATGAATCATAATATCCTTATCTTGTAAATAATATTTTACATTATATAATCAAATAAAATTCATAACAAGGATCATATCAAAGTCATCCAATTGTATAATAAACATTTTTCAATTAGGGTATATCCATTAATCATACTTTGAATTTCTTGACACATATTTATTCTAATAATATTCCCACTCAATGTCTTAATTTATAACCCCCTTATTAAGATACTAGTGAAATAATTGATGGTTTTGGAAAACATGGAAGATATAAAAGAGTGTGAATATCCGTAACCAAATAAAACAATTGATAATTTTTTAGGCTATGATTAAAGTAAATTCTTCCACATCAGTAAGAACTTTGAATTTAGATGTGGTAATTACATAAAATTATCCTCCCTTTATTATAATTTTCTACAGTAAATTCCCTTTATATTTGGGTAATTGATTCACATAATGTTCCTTCTTTTTATAGATAAATAATTGAACTTAAGTAGATTCTGCCTTACTATTTAAATCACATGCTTGATGTAAGTTTCCTCCAAACATTACAAAAACTCTTGTTCTATTCCTTTAAGTACCATGGTGTTTCCTCTCATAGTTATCACCTCTAGGAAATTGCATTCTTTCTTTATTCCCTATTGTTTTAATGTTCTTCCCACAGTTCTTAGTTAGAATAATTTTCTCTTGATTTAACTTTAATATATACATCTTGGATTATTACTTTTATGTTATAATGGAACTTGAGACTATATCCTAAAATTATAAAAAGGTATTTGAGAGAAATGATATTCAAAGGCTCGACTTTAACCCATAACAGAAACAATAAATCTTATTTTCTAGTGTATGTACATATTCTACATCATGCTTATCTAACCTTGTAAATTTAGCCTCACACACAAAAATATTTTCCTTATAATCTTTTCCAAGATTGAGGAACCACCTTTCCATTTCCCATTTTATCTCATTAAAAAAATTAATTTTCATAGAATATTAAGTTAAAAGTTCTTCATTCCATACACTATATCACTTCTCCCCATATAGTGTTTTGAATTAGAAACCACCATTGGTCTAAATCACCCTTTTGATAATAGACTCCCATGATAAATTCTTCCTTTTCACTAATTACCATGGAGAAAAATGTATTCTCTTAGTTTTTAATCCAGTGTTCAGATATCCATGGATTAGTAGTTCTACTAAATGTTGTAGGTTTTCCTTCCAGATAAATAATTATAACATAGTCACACTATATTGTATATCAGTAGGTAACTCAATGAAAGAATGATTATTTGTCATAACCTAGGTCAATTTCCATAATATGGTAATGAATTGATTTCCCTAAACTATATCTTTATTGGATTATTGAGGGGGAACATCCCTATATTGACTACAAGTATTGATGCGGTTCTCATTCCTCACATTAGTGAACATATTTATACAATTAAATACTCATAATCAGATAATTGTTTTTGAATTGTAAAATAAAATTCCTATTATGTTTTCTAGACCATTCCTTAGAAATATTGAGGTGTTTTCATATTACTTATCATATCTAACCAAGTTCCTCAAAATATAGTCCCAAAGGTGTTGTACCTCTCAAACCCCTCGAGGTTTAATTTTCATGATCACAATCACCCTCTTATGTTTCTAACATTGTTTCAAGTGTTTTTGGTTGATAGGAATCAAATCAGGTGGCCAAGGAATTGGGCCAAGATAGAAAGAAGGCAGAACTGGTCTGAAATCCAGACCACCGGCCAGCCGGTGGCACACCAGCGGCCAGCCGGTGGCACCTGCACTCGAAGGGAAGCCACTGCTTCCACACCGGCCAACCGGTGGCCTTGTACCGGCCAGCCGGTGGCACTCAGCCCCAATAGTGAAGGCTACTGCCTCACCACCGGCCAGCCGGTGGCTCTGGCACCGGTCGACCGGTGGTGCCTGGAAAAGAAGTCTCAGCCTCTGTCAAGGCACCGGCCAGCCGGTGGCCCTGCACCGGCCAGCCGGTGGACACAGTCAAACTAGCCGTTGGGCTGTTGACCAGCCTTCCCACTTGACTCCCAACGGCTCCGAAGACCTCTCCAACGGCTCCGAAGCCTCCCCAAGGGTTCCTAGCCTATAAATAAAGGCTGAGGAAGCCCCAGACACAAACCGGAACACTTGTGAAGCCAATGTACACAATTCTCATCAATTGGCCAACCTCCGGCGGACTTCCTCAAAGGAACCCACCTAGCTCCAACAACTTCCACATCCAAGGAGCTCCTTCAAAGAAGCTTGGAAGCGGCCTTCAACATCTCCATCCAATCAAAGGCGCCCAAGTCTTCCCAAATACGGGTTTTATTGTTTTACTTTTTATTGAGCTTTAAATTTGGGTTTGTGTCTACAAACCAAACTCTTTTCTCATCCCCTTTTCTTTGGGTTCTCACACCACCACTAAGGTGTGAAGAGGTTCACAAGCTTTTCCTTTAAAAAGCTTGAGACACGGTGAGCTAGCCTTCACCCGTTAAAAAGGCTAGTGGGTTATTGCTTAACCATTAAAAGCATTGGGTTCTTGCTCAACCATCAAAAGCAAGCTGTAATAGGTCCTAGTGCTACCTCAAAGCCTAGTGGGTTTCTTGCTACAACCATTGAAAAACAAGCGGTAGAATCTCTCAACGGTTGAGTTGGGAGCGGAGACGTAGGCCGGGTTTTTGGCCGAACTCCGTTATCAATTTTCTTGTGTCTTGCCTCTTTACTTTCCGCTGCATCTTTCACTTTGATTTTAATTTGTTTATTTTTTTTAAAAAAGGCAATTCACCCCCCCTCTTGCCATCTTTTCCCTCGGGATTCTTCCGACCCAACAATTGGTATCAAAGGACGTATTTGAATAATTCCCTACCCGGTTTCAAATTAAAGATCCTATTTTTTGTGATGGCTTCTACCGCTTCTTCTTCTCAAACCCTCGAAGGATTTTCTTTGGATCGTGCTCCATTCTTTGATGGAGCCGATTACACTTTTTGGAAAACCCGCATGACCACGTTTTTAAAAAGCATTGGATATCCTATTTTTAAAATTGTCATGCATGGTTATTCTTTTTCTAGTCAAGATGAATCTCAATGGACCCCCGTAGACATTGTAAATTTCGAGCTTGATGGCAAAGCCATGAATGCTCTACATTGTGGGTTAGATAGAAATGTTTTTGATTGTATTTCTTCTTGCACTACTTCTTACGATCTTTGGAAGTTTTTAGAACTTACCTATGAAGGTACTAGCAAGGCTCCAAAGCAAGAACCCGCTCAAAACCTAGAACCCGACAACAAGCAAGAACCCGATGCAAAATCCGTGCCCAATTGCCCACTCCACAAGAAAAGGGCCAAGAAAAAGGAGAAGAAGAAGGCTTCAAAGGCAACATGGAGTGATAGCTCCACCTCTTCATTCTCCTCCTTCTCCTCGAGCGACCAAGGTAAAAAATGCCTAATGGCAAAACATGAGGTATCTTCCTCCTCTTCCTCCTCCTCCTCTTCTAGTTCTTCAAATTCTTTCAATCATTTGTCATATGAAGAACTCCAACATGTGCGAGACCAATTAGAGAATGGTTTTCACGAACTCTCTTCAAAATTTGTTGCTTTAAAAAAGTCTTTCAAAAAACTCTCCTCCGAAAAAGAACAACTTCTCAAAGAGAAGGAGGAGTTGACCCTAAAAATCCAAAACCTCCCCGATGTTGATTCCTTGGAATCAACCATTAAAGACCTTAGGGAATCCCTAGCCAAGTTCACCCAAGGGGAACAAAATTTGAACAATATACTTGGTTCCCAAAGGGTTTCCCGAACCACCAATGGACTTGGCTATACCAACCAAGCCTCCTCCTCCCATGCACCCACTGTTTTTGTAAGGGGGAGCTCTTGCTTTAAATTTTGTAACTATTGCAAAAAACCCGGGCATCTCATTTATGAATGTAATTGTAAAAACGCCCGGTACGGCCAACCCAAATCGATTTTCTATAGTGACGAGTTTTATAGGAGAAGACCCGCCATGAGACAAGTTTGGATTGAAAAATCCCTCCTTGCGAGTCTCTCCGGGCCTAAAATTGTTTCTTTTCAAAATACCACTCCCCGGTGATTCATTATTTTTATTTAGGGGGAGAACTTTCTCATTTTTAATTCAAAAATTACATTTGGTTTCAAATTTCAATTTTCAATTCTTTTTCAATTCAATTTAGAATTTTCAATTTTCAATTGGTTTCCAACAGTTGGTATCGAATTTGTTTTTGTTTCAAAACTTTCAATTCAAACTGTTATTCAAATTTTCATTTCAATTTCAAAAATCTCAATTGATTTTCAAATCTCAAATCTTGTTTTTAAAATCTCAATCTCCCTCAATCAAGTTTTATGCCCCATTCTATTTTGATAATCACAAAGGGGGAGAAATTTCTTGATTGATTGGAGGAGAATCCTTTTTCATCTTGCTTAGCATTTCCTTTCAATTTCAGTATTTTACATTAATTGTTTTGGTGATTGTGATCATCAAAATAGGGGGAGATTGTTGTACCTCTCAAACCCCTCGAGGTTTAATTTTCATGATCACAATCACCCTCTTATGTTTCTAACATTGTTTCAAGTGTTTTTGGTTGATAGGAATCAAATCAGGTGGCCAAGGAATTGGGCCAAGATAGAAAGAAGGCAGAACTGGTCTGAAATCCAGACCACCGGCCAGCCGGTGGCACACCAGCGGCCAGCCGGTGGCACCTGCACTCGAAGGGAAGCCACTGCTTCCACACCGGCCAACCGGTGGCCTTGTACCGGCCAGCCGGTGGCACTCAGCCCCAATAGTGAAGGCTACTGCCTCACCACCGGCCAGCCGGTGGCTCTGGCACCGGTCGACCGGTGGTGCCTGGAAAAGAAGTCTCAGCCTCTGTCAAGGCACCGGCCAGCCGGTGGCCCTGCACCGGCCAGCCGGTGGACACAGTCAAACTAGCCGTTGGGCTGTTGACCAGCCTGCCCACTTGACTCCCAACGGCTCCGAAGACCTCTCCAACGGCTCCGAAGCCTCCCCAAGGGTTCCTAGCCTATAAATAAAGGCTGAGGAAGCCCCGGACACAAACCGGAACACTTGTGAAGCCAATGTACACAATTCTCATCAATTGGCCAACCTCCGGCGGACTTCCTCAAAGGAACCCACCTAGCTCCAACAACTTCCACATCCAAGGAGCTCCTTCAAAGAAGCTTGGAAGCGGCCTTCAACATCTCCATCCAATCAAAGGCGCCCAAGTCTTCCCAAATACGGGTTTTATTGTTTTACTTTTTATTGAGCTTTAAATTTGGGTTTGTGTCTACAAACCAAACTCTTTTCTCATCCCCTTTTCTTTGGGTTCTCACACCACCACTAAGGTGTGAAGAGGTTCACAAGCTTTTCCTTTAAAAAGCTTGAGACACGGTGAGCTAGCCTTCACCCGTTAAAAAGGCTATTGGGTTATTGCTTAACCATTAAAAGCATTGGGTTCTTGCTCAACCATCAAAAGCAAGCTGTAATAGGTCCTAGTGCTACCTCAAAGCCTAGTGGGTTTCTTGCTACAACCATTGAAAAGCAAGCGGTAGAATCTCTCAACGGTTGAGTTGGGAGCGGAGACGTAGGCCGGGTTTTTGGCCGAACTCCGTTATCAATTTTCTTGTGTCTTGCCTCTTTACTTTCCGCTGCATCTTTCACTTTGATTTTAATTTGTTTATTTTTTTTAAAAAAGGCAATTCACCCCCCCTCTTGCCATCTTTTCCCTCGGGATTCTTCCGACCCAACAAAAGGTTCCTACTAAACTTCCTTTGACACTAACTGTAACAACAAAAACTCTAAAAACCCAGAGTTGATAGTCATATAACATTATTTCTATAGAATAAAATAGTTCTATAAGGATCTAATATTTTATAAGTATTAGAAAATTCGATACATATAGACATTACATCTGGAAACATAGGATATAACAAGAATATATTGTGAGAAAACATCTATCTTTTCTATCTTATCCATGAAAATTACACATATATCTCCTATAGGTTTACTTTGGAAAGGAAAACAAATAAGGGTTTTCTTAGATACCTAGTAAGGGATAACATATAGTGGAATATATCATCACATAAACATGAAACATGTGATATGGTAATAATAAGTAAAAAACATGAATCCATAATAAACAAAAACCTAGAGAATTATACAAATATATAGATACAAATGATAATAAATAGATCATATAGAAAATAATAATTGGTTACTTAGTAAGTAAATTTATAATTACAGACAACTAATTCCATACCATAAGACAAGACATAATGATATTAGAAATCATGATCTTACCATCAAGGAAATATCTTATCCCAAGAAAGCACACATCAAAGTACTCAAACATGTTTATCTGATGAGAAAAAATGATGCATTAAGGGGATATATAATTTTGGTCCCCACCCATCACGAGTACAATTTTAATGAATTAATCATATGGGAAATTGAATAAAAAATTCATAATAACGTTTTCTAATAATAATCCATATTATAATAATAACATAAATAAAACCAATACTTTTCCCCATATTAATAAAAGAGATAAGATGAAATTAACACATCTAGAGAAATAAGGTGGATGTTTAAACAATACATAGTCAACTTCACAATAAGAATCTATATTTTAATAATTACATATGAAATGCCAATAATTCTCCCCATGTTAATAAGAATGTTAACATGATCATAACCCATATGAAGAAGGTGGATGGTTAAATAATATATAATCAGCATAAAAAATATGAGCTATTATCAATAAAAAATAAAATAAACTTATCAATTAAATAAATACAAGGTAGATATGAAGGATACTTTTAATGTGTTGGGTTATCAATATAACTTATTAATTGATATTAATAGTTTTTTCTGGAAGGAGATGACATAAATGGTTGCAAAAATCCTTCCTCAAGGTTCATAAAGGAAGTGTGAATATTTAAAAGCATATCACCTAGGGGTGTCTATCTAGGTGTATAGTATTAGGTCCACTCATCATGAATCAGGGTGATTATTGAGTCAATTATTTAACCAACCTTTTTTTGGGTGATTACCCATAGGTTCATCGGGGCCACAACCGCACCCACTTACAAGTATCTAGAGAGGGATTCCATTTCTTGGAAAACCATAAACTATATTATCCCCAAAATTTAGGATTATTAGGCTATATTATGGATTAGATAAATTATTTAATGAGAGTTAATATCATTTTTGATATTTCAAATTGGTGATAATTCCATTTTGTTACAAACATGATGACATTACAATAATGGGTTTTAATTGAAAATGGAAGGGGTGGAATGAGATTCCTTATGTTGGCATAATAACGACACAAGAAAAAGTATATAATGAGAGGGGATACATACTATCTCATTAAAAACATATTTAATTATAGATAATTTAATGAAATTAAAATCAATGAAATATATGGAAATGGTATTATAATAAAAAATTTTTAATAATAAATGAAAGAGAAGGATTAGAAACCCTTAACTTGATAAGTATCCTATTAAATATTGGTGGGACTCCTTAGAACCATGGGAACTAATTGTGAGGGATTTAGAAAGGCATAGGGAAAATAAATTCATGGTCAATTCATTTAGGGTGGATTGTTATGAGATAATGGACGTGATTGAGCTCCATTTATAGGTGAAAACGTGGGGCTTTTTCATAGAAATTGATGTTAGGTAAGGGGTAGGAATGGAATAACATGGGTGTTTTGTGGGATCGATTAGTTAAGAAACTTAGGTGTAGAAATGGTAAGAGAGATTTATGGGCATAAATTTAATACCTAAAAGGAATTCTATAATTTATATGTGACATTTTAATTATTAAAATGTTGAGATACCTCATTTAAAAATTTTACAATTATTAATCATGATTAAAAATTAACCATGGTTATTATTTTATTAATAAATCTATAATAATTACCTTATTACAAAATTTAAAATTTTTAAATAAATATTTTTGATCAATTAAAACTAATTTAATTTATAAATATTAGAAAATTAATCTTTTAATTAAAACATACGACATAAGAGAACTGTTTTAATAGAAAAATATAGTTTTATATATTAAGATCTTTTTATTCATATTTACTATTACTTATTAATTTATTGGTCTTGTGTATATTTTTTATGTGTCTAGAAATCATATTAGATCTATATTTTAAATTAAATCAATTTAATTTATTTGGATAAAAATTATATATCTTTTATAAAATGAACTCTTTGAAAACAACCATTTTACTTTTACAATGATAACTAATCCTTATCATAAGTAATTTATATTCAATTAATAAAAATAATATGTTTATATTTAAAAAATTAGAATATACTGGTTATATGTTTAAATTTCATTTTATTAAATAAAAAAATTTGTGTCTAGAAAATTAATTTTAATATTTGTGCATATAAACCCTCTTTATTTAAAAAAAAAGTATATTTTAAGAATAAAAATAGTGTTGAAATAAAATTATCAATTATTTTTAATTTCTGGAAATAAATTGGGTTATTATAAAAATAATAATTTTTTAATGATTCTAAATAAATCCAAAACCAAATTTTATAGAAAAAATATTTAATTAAAATAAAATAACAAAAACGTTTTCTTTTATTTGAAAATATTACTAAATTTCATAAAATTTTAAACATAGGTTTTATAATTTAATAATAGTATTTAAAAAATGTCTAGTTCTACTCCCTAAACACTTTTTTGACAATGTAAATTTTTTATAAACTTTTAGGTCTTTTTCATATAATGATAAGGTTATAAAAATCAATGTTTTGGTAAAAACTGTATTTTTAAATAATCACTTAAAAATCACCTATTTTTATAAAAATACCAAAATTTAATCTTAAGATAATAAATTTATTAAGAAATATAAAAAAGTTTATTTTTTAATAAATAAAATTCCACCATTCAATAATTAACCTTCTAATAGACTAATGATTAAAGGCTCTTTAGAGTGTGAATTATGTGATATTTGGGGATATAATGATTACCTTCTATGATAGGGTTTTTTGTATTACAAAAACTATAATAGTGTATCATTAAAATCATTACTATTGTTTAGACATGACTTCGCAACCATATAAATTCATAGTACTCATTCATTCTTTATAACGTGTCATTTTTTAGTCATTTTTATTACCAACATGAATAATGTTATAACATTTTCTTCATTAAAAATTATGAAAAGATTAAATAATGGTAATATATTATGTAAATTGTGGTTTTATTTTATTTTTGAAATTATTGAATGATAATATATATAAATACATTAATTAATAAAACCAATCCTTCTCTTTGATTCAAAATCCACAAAAGGAGAATTTATAACCATTCATTAAAATCTGTCATCATAACATTCATAAAATAATCACATAACTGAATAATCATATATAAAATCAATATAAACTACATGACCATTCTATAGGTAATTAACACATGATCATAGAGAAAGGATTAAAGGCTCTGAATCAAAACAAAGATGAAATAAATGGAGAAATACGCACTAGATGATTAACATTAACAATGAATTATTATAAAATGACTAATAATAAATAATAAATTTATGATATTAAGTGAAATAAATATAAATAAGGTTTTTAAATAATCATCAGGTGTTTATTGTTCCATTTACATGTATCATATTTGTAAGACCCACACATATCCTTATTGTTTCCAAGTATAAGATGTGTCACCCATACATAATCCCCACTAAATCATTCATTATAGACCCTTTCATGAAACATAATTCCTTACCATATAATCGTAAACTAAATAGTAGGATTCTTTCAAACAACTATAAAATGTTCTATAAAAAATACATGGGATTTGGTTACTATTAATTAGGATATGTAAGATTCTTCTTTGAGGTTCAAACTCAAAATCAAAACCCCATCTGCACTAGGAAATATTCTTTATAAAAATAATATCCCCACTAGGACATATTACATTTGATCCATTTCACTAATCCTCATTGGACCATCTTCTCCGTTGAGCTATGTAGTCAATTCACATTGGGACAATATTCACCTGTGATCCCATTTCACAATCCCCTATCTAGTTACAAATAAACAGGGTAATGTGAAAATATATTTTCATGAATAAGTCCTATAGAAAACCACTACTTGGATTCTTATTCCTAGGAGTCCAATCCATGTGATTTTAAACTCCTTGAAAGAGGTCTTGGATGCATAACCTTAAAAATAACTACATTGTCCCTTATCAGATAAAATTAAAAGGTACAACGTGTCTTGTTAAGTAGAACTAAACTATATGGGTTTTGATTACCTTTATAGGGTTATATAGAAATCATTTTTCATCAGACTGATCACAACTCCACAACACCTACGACCTCCCTCTATGATGATAAAATATAAAGTTTCTAGCTACGAGGCTTTAAATGAAGCAAAATAAAGTAACAAGAAAAATAAAGACATAGAACCTTTGATATATATATAAGTTTGTAACGACACATGGTTCCTATTAGATCATTAACATGATGATAACTACTTCTATCAATTTATTTTTAAAGGTTCACAAACATATCATAAATCTATATGAGATTTCTTAATTATAAAATATTGTCCCCTTAGAGGATGTGGTGAGCCTAAAATTCCATACTCTCGATCAACAAGCCACTAAAATCATTAATAGTAATATTCTATTGATTTTTTACTTTTTAAAGTAGGTTTCAATCAACTTAAAACAAATCTAGGCACATTACACATTAAAGATATAATGGTTGATGTGAAATACTTTAACCATGAATGGTTGTGGGATATTAGGCATCATG
Source organism: Viscum album (assembly GCA_963277665.1). NCBI lineage: Eukaryota > Viridiplantae > Streptophyta > Magnoliopsida > Santalales > Viscaceae > Viscum > Viscum album. The sequence continues at coordinate 75,797,456 of OY728140.1, forward strand.
GATTAACTTTCTCAGGACACATCCCGATCAGGATAGTGCATCAAAAACAATATTTTTTATATATGAAAATTAATTTAACATTTATTTAATTATTATTAATTATTAATAAATAAAAATAAAATAATTTTTTTATTTAAAAATATGTTTTTTAAAAACGTTCACTATATATTATATGTTTTCATTTAAAAGTAAAATTTATTATAATTTTAATTTTGATTTATCTAATTGGAATCCAAAATTTCAATCATCATAAAAAAATTATGTAAGAGGATTTATATTAATTTTTAGTAAAAATAATAATTACCATGGTAAATAATTAAATCAAGGAAAATGAGGTAAAAGGGGAAAACTTACAAGATAGGAATTTCAAATAATTAAATTCGTATTTTGATATTCAAAAAGTCCTTTATTAGGTTTTAGAATCGATCCTAAAACTATAACCGACATTTTTCTCCTAACTCACTAAAATTCTTTATTATTCCATGTTTAATCTTGACCCAACCCAAGTATCAAAATAAACATCCATAATTTTCACATATAAGAGGACTTTTCCACCACCCATTCCAACAAAATTTATCCCATAGTTTTCTATTAAATCATTACAAAAATTTCTACACTTAAATTATTCAATCACTTTGGATAGAATTTGGTCACAATAAGGAGGAATCAACCCTTAATTATGAAGGATGATATTGTGATAAGGTGTTATTCCATCAACATAAGTAATAATATATTCTTCATATTTTTCATTTTTATCATTATCTTAATTCTCCATAAATATAGCCAAACTATAAATATCCAGACTCCTAAAACAAAAATCTGGTAGTTATATTAATTTATTTGAATATAATATAAGTGTTCCTAAAGTATCCAACATCTTAATAGTCTTGGAATAATAGATAAATACATATAATACACTTGAAAACATATGTTACAACATGAACACATTCCAAGAATGTTATTATCACTTCCATCATAACCATTAAAATTAAACATAGTTATTCTGTAGGTTTCATGGGGAATGAAAACCAAATAAGGATGAACTCACATTATTAGAAAGGGGTCATATACATTGTAGTTTATCATAATATACCCATGTCCATATTATATTTTAGGAATAAATAAACATCATGAATCCATAATCATCTAAAACCGAGAGCATAATATATCCATATACAATAATGAAAATAAATACGTGGATAACAATAATTGGTTCCTTAGTGATGAAATTCATATTTCTAGATATTTAATTCCATACCATAATCCAACATGATCTTATACATCATGATCTTACCATTAAGGAAATATCTTGTCTTTGGTATTCATAACCCAAAATATTCAAACATGATTATCTAATGAGTCATACTAATGCATCAAGGGTCTATATAATGTTTTCCCCACCTATAACTTTTTTTAATTATAATTACATCATAATATAATAAAATAAATAAACAATTCATAATTAACTTTTCCTAAAACAATCGCTATTTGAATAATAGCGCATGGAACACCAATACTTTTCCCTATGCCAACAAAAGGGTTAACATTATCACAAACCAAATGAATAAATAATTTGGATGGTTAAAAAAATACATATTTAACTTTCCAATAATCATAGTTTATTGAATAATAACATACATAACACCCATAAATTTTCCCATGTCAATAAGAGGGATAATAAGATCATAACCCATCTGGAGTAGGTGGATGATGAAACAATAAAAAATATACATAAAAAATACAGTGTACTATCAATGTAAAAAGATGTAACTTTATCAAATAAATAAATATAAGGTCGTGGTGAAGGGTAATTTAAAAGAGTTAGGTTATCAATATAATATATTAGTTGAGTTTAATAGTTTTCACTGGCAGGGGACCACAACAATTGTGAGAAAAATCATTCATCAAAGGTCATAGAGTGAATGTGAATAATCCAAAGTATATCCCCCAGGAGAGTCTATCAAAGTGTGAAGAATTTATCCTAAATATCATGAATCAAGGTGATGGTTAATTTAATGATTAAACTAGAAATTTTATGGGGGATTACCACTAGTTGAATCTGTTCCACAACTACATCCATATGACTGCATCCATAGAGGGACTCCATTTTCTAGGAACACCACACGATATTTATGTTTAAAACATTTAGAATTTTTGGGAATTATTAAGTATAAATATAAGGATATAATTAGATTAAATATCATTATTTATATATAAAATTGGTGATAACTCCATTTATTGATAAGAGTGATGACATTACAATAATGGTTTATAATTGAAAATTAAAGGGGTTGAATGAGATCCCCTATATGGGCATAAAAACGATATAGGAAAAAATTTACAATGATATGGGATAAGTAGTATGTAAATAAAAAATATCAAATGGGAGAAAATAAAAATAAATTTTAATCAAGGAAATATATATAAATGGTATTATAACAAAATAATTTCTTTTAAAAATGAAGGTGAAAGATTTTAAACCCTTACCTTTCTAAGTAGCTTCTTAAATATTGGGAGGAATAATTGGAGCCTTAAGAACTAACTAATAGAGATTTAGAGAGGGATAAAGAATGTAAATTGGTTATTAATTCCTATGGGGTTGTTTGGAATGATATAATGGGTTGGATTGAGCTCCTTTTATAGGTGAAAAGAGGGAATTTTCATGGAAACTATAGTATGGTAAGGGGTAGAAATGGATCACATGGGTGTTAAGTAGGTTAGGTGAGTTAGTTGAATTAAGTGGATAAATAGTATGGGGGAAATTTGAGTATGAATTTAATATGTAACAAGGATTTATAGAATGTTCATGTGGCCTTTTAATTATTAAAAATTCGAGATACCTCATTTACCATGTTTACCCTTATTAATATTGATTAAAAAATAACCATGTTAATTATTTTATTACTTCAAATATAAGATGACCCTTCAAACAAAATTTCGGTGCGAAGAATCCATAGTTGGGATCCACTTAACCTAATAATATTTATATATAAGATAAAATTAATTTTTAAATTAAAACATAAGATATAAGATAACTTCATTTATTGAAAAATTCTTTTTTATATGTTAAGAGTTATTTATTCATATTTTCTATTAATTATTAATTGTATGAGTGTTTAAATAATTTTTAATTGTTTAAAAAATCATCTTATAGTCATAATTTAATGTATAATAATAAACTTTATATGGATAAAAATTATATAAATATTATAAAATTAACTCTTTGAAAACAAAAATATTAATTTTACCGTGGTAGTTAATTTTATCCTAAGTAATTTATTTTAAGTGATTAAAAATAATATTGGAATATTTTAATAATTTAGTCATACTAATTATAAATATAAATTAAATTTTATACATAAAATTAATATATTTATAGAAATTTTATTTTAACTATTGCATGCAAAAAACACATTTTTTTATAAAAATTTCATTTTAAGCATAAACAATTTGTTTTGGACAAAATTATTAATGGTTTTTATTTTCATGACATAAATTTGTTTATTATAAAAACACTATTTTTATGTGACTTCCAAATCAATCGAAAATTGAGTTTTTCAAATATAAAATTCATTTAAAATAAAAGACAAATTGTTTTCTCTTACTAGAAAATAATACTTATTTTTATAAAATTTATAACATAAGTTTTACAATTTAATAATAGTATTAAAAAAATATATAGTTTAACTCAAACTAATTTTTTACCATTTATTTTTTTATAAACTTATAGGTCTTTCATATATAATGATAAATTTATAAAATTCATAGTTATGGAAAAAAATATTTTCTACTAATGAGTTAAAAATATACTATTTTAGAAAGAAAAAATAAAAATTTCCATATTAAGATAATATATTTATGATGAATTCAAAAATGAATCTTATTTTGTTAAAATAATATTCTAACATTAAGAAATTAAACTTCAAAATATACTCACGAGTCAAGGATCTTTAGAGTTTTCATTATGGGATATTTTAGGATATGGTGTTTACCATCTATAGTAGGGTATCACTTATTAAATTATATTCCCATTAAATAATTCCATCCTCAAAATTAAGTTATATATTAGTGAATGAATAAATTTGGATATTATTTCCTCATAGGTACATTAGGGTCACATGTTGACTCTTCTATATTGTGATGTCTCCAATGTAATTTCACCAATTGAGTTGTTCAATTATGTAATACTTTCTCTTCAGTGTCATGAATCTGGAAAGGCTCCAAATCATAAGAATAATAAGGTTCAAACAATATTACCCCAAATAAGAGCACAAGTTTTGGATATGACATGTATTTACTCTGTAATGAAACATGGTAGACATAATATACTTTTTTTAGTTTAGGAAACATAGCCAATCAGTAAGATAAAGTTCCAATTATTTCTTATATTTCAAAAGGCCCAATTTTCCCTGGGCTTAACTTCCCCCTTTTACTAAATCTTATGGTTAAATCTTCAATAATACATGTTTCCCAACATGAAATTACAACTATTTACATGGATTAGAATCTCAACTATTTTTTATTATCATGTATAATTTAATATGATCTTGAATAGTCTATACATAAATAATAATCTCCTCCACATGCACTAAGCTAACTAGATTTCTTTCCCCAACTTCTAAGTAATCGGTTTGAGTACGATACCACTTACAATAGAATGCATTTTATGGTTCCATTTGTATACTTGAATGAAGTATTTTATTTCATGAAAAATACAACAAAATTAAATACTTATCCCACATACATTTTAAGTTAAGATAACATAATCTCATCAAGTCATATAAATATTGGATAGTTCTTCCATATTTTCAATTATTTTGGGTGTGATAGGACGTGACTAAATGTATCTCATTATTTAGATCCCTTCAAATACTCTTCCATAATTTCTATATGAACTGAGGTTCGTGATCAGATGTAGTTTATAAAGTCTTCCCCTGAATCCTCAGGATTTCATTGATATAGAGTTGAAAAGGAACTCAAGGGGTTGATATTTTCTTATCTCTAGGAACTAATTAGACATAGTAAAACGAAAAATTATTGCCCATAAGGAATCATTTTTCCTTGAAGTATTTGTGATTATAGTGAAAACTTACATGGTAATATTATCCCATTTCTATATAGTTATGGGTAGAGGTTGAATGACATCCTTAAGATGTTTTCTCTCATAATTTATCTTATGGAATACTAGATATTTGTATATAAGATCCTTTTTAATCCTCATCATGGTTACAACTCCATGAAACCTCTTAATCAATGAATCATCCACCTTTTTCTTATTCATAGGGTGGTAGTGTATAGAGAAATCAAAGTCCTTGTGTAGTTCCAACCATATTATTTTCTCCATGTTGAGCTCATTCTAAGAGAATATATACTTCAAACTCATGTGGTTGGTATATATATATATACCACATCTTTCTCCATAAAGACTATGCCTATATATTTTCAAAGAAAATATTATGGATTCCAGCTCAAGGTCATGAGTTTGATAGTTCTATTCATGGATTTTAAATTTCCTTGTTGCACATAGAGTCACACAATAATTCTGAAAAAGGAGACAACCTTATCCTTTCATTGATGCATCACTATATATTAGAAACAATTAATTACCTGATGGTAAAGGTAATATCGATGAATTAATCATTATCCTACTCATCTCTTCAAAAAATTTCCCCACACACCCTTGAACTTGTAAATTTAACGCCTTAATGTGCTAAAATTTGTTAATTGGTTGGAAAACCAGGTATAATCTTGACAAAACTGCTAATAGTAACATGCTAATCCTATGAAAATTCATATCTTAGTTATGTTCATCATTATAGGAAATTCTTTGACTACTTTTTTCTTTGAAGGGTCGAAAAATATTTCATACTTAGAGAAAATATATCTAATAAAAGAAACATCAATTGGTCAAAATTTACACTTACTATATTTACCAAACAATTCCTTTTTTAGGGTCTACAACATTATTTTTAGATTACCCTGATGGTATTTATAAATATTATAGTATATCAATTTTTTAGTAATGAATACCACCATGATGTCACCGACATAATTCTTGAATACTCTATTCATCATATCCATAAACTCATAAGGTTAATCAATCAATCCAAAACTCATTATCATAAAAACATAATGCTTATACATAGTTTGGGATTCCGTCTTCAGTATATCACCCTTCTTCACCCTTAATTGTTGATAACCAGAATGAAGATTGATCTTTGAATTGTATTTTGATCCATGAAGTTGATCAAATAATTTCCCAATACATGGAAAATTATACTTATTATTTACAATAATTGAATTGATCTCTATATAATTGATACACAATCTCATATACCTATCCTTCATTTTCACGAATAAAATAGGGGATCCATATGGTGAAATACTAGGGAATATAAATTCCTTATCCTGAAACTCCTTCAGATATTTATTAAACTCAACTAACTCCATCAGTTACATTCTATAGGGATTTTTAGATATATAACTTTAATCAGGAATTATTTCAATAGAGAACTCAACTTCATGCTATGGTGGATGATCAGGTATTTCTTATGAAAAAACATCAATGATTTTTTATGCCATAGGTACAACCTCTATTTTGAGAATATCTTATTAATCCATAGATAATGGTTTATCTTTCTCTATTCCAAAAATCTCACTAAGGAGATTTTACTAGGGGTGGAATAAACACGATTTAAATGATGAAATATTCCCTCTAAAGATAAAATATTCCCCCTCACACTCACAAATAATAATCTTCTTATCATAGAAATACATTTTTCCAATGTAAAATGAAATAAAATTCATATCAAGGGTCATATCAAAGTCAAACATAGGTATAATAACCATTTTTCAATTAGGGTACATCCAATTATTATACTCGGGAATTTCTTGACACATCTTTGTTCTGATAATATTTCCACTTAGTGTCTTAATTGATAACCCCATTACTATAATACTAGGGAAATAATTAATGGTTTGAGAAAATATGGAATATATACGAGTGTGAAGATTCATAATCAAATAAAACAATAGATAATTTTGAAGCTATGATTAAAGTACATGCTACCATGTCATTAATAACTTTAAATTAAGATGTAAAAATTGCATAATCTTATACTTTATTATATTTTTCTAAGGTAAATTTCATTTATTTTCGAGTAATTGGTTCACATAATGTCCCTTCTCTTTATAGATAAATCTTTGAACATAAAAATGGTCTGCCTTACTATTTCATTCACATTCTTGATGGAAATTTTCTCAAAACTTGTAAAAAATTATAGTCCTCTTTCTGTAATCCCCGTTGTGTCTCTTCTCATATTTATCACCTTAAGAAAATCTCATTCTTTATTTCTTCTCCATTTATGTATTTTTATTCCAATAATGCTTAGTCAGACTCTTATTCTCTTGATTTCCCTTTAATATATACATCTTTGATAATTACTTTTATTTCATAATGGCACTTGAGACTATATCCTAAAATTATAAAAAGGTATAATAGATCAAGAATATTTAATGGCTATACATTAACCCATAAAAGAAAAAAATAAATCTTACTTTCTAGTCTATGTACATATTCCATGTCATAATTTGGTAACCTTGTAAATTTAGCATCATAGAAAATTATATTTTCCCTATAATTTTTTCCAAGTTTAAGGAACCGAATTCCCATTTTATCTTTTTTCTCATGAGGATATTAATTTTTATAGAATATATCCTCAGATTTTCCTCATTACATTTAATTTATAAATTCTCCCCCTTTAGTGTTTTGAATTATCAACCACCATTTGTCTGAATCTCCCTTGAGATGATATAATCTAATAATTAATTATTCCTTTTCACTACTTTCCAAAGAAAAAAAGGTATTCTCTAGGTGCTCAATCCATTGTTAAGATACCAATGGATTAATATTTCAACTAAATTTTTTATTTTATTTTCATATGAATAACTCTTACATAGTTACACTATATTGAATATTAATAGGTAACTCAATGTGAGAATGATTATTTGTCATGACCTAGGTCAACATCCCTAATATGGTTATGATTTTATTACCCTAAATTCTACCTTTATTGGCTTATTTAGGGGGAAAATAAATACATTGACTACAAGTATTGATATGGTTATCATTCCTCATGTTAGTTTACATATTTCTACAATGTAATACTATTAATTAGATCATGATTTTGAATTGTAAAATAAAATTCCTATTATGTTTTCTAGTGTTCCATAAAAATATTAAGGTGTTTTCATATTACTTATCCTATCTAACTAGGTTCCTTAGAATATAGTCCCAAAGTTTTCTACTAAACTTCATTTGGAACTAGATATAATAAACCAAAATCAAAAAACATAGATATGGTAGTTCTATTAGATTATTGGTACAGAATACAATAGTTCTCAATGGATTTAATATCTCAGTAGTATTAGAATATTGGATACATATAGACATTACATTTAGAAACATAATATATAACATAAATATATTGCAAGAACATTTCTATCATTTATATCTTATCCATGAAAATTACACATAACTCTACTATAGGATTAATTTCTAAAGGAAACCAAATATGGGTTTTATTAGATACTTAGTAAAGGGTAACATATAGTGGAATCTATCATCACATAAACATGGAACATGTGATATGGTAAGTATAAATAAAAACATAAATCCATAACCAATAGAATAATATATCAATAGATATAAATGATAACAAATAGACCACATGGATAATAATAATTGGTTACATAATGATTAAATGAATAATTCTAGACAACTAATTACATACCATAAGTCAAGACATCGTGATCTTAGAAATCATGATATTACCATCAAGAAAAAAAAATTTCCTAGGAAAGCACACACCAAAATACTCAAACTTGTTTATCTCATAATACCAACCAATGCATCAAGAGAATATATAATATTGGTACCCTCCCATCACATGTATAATTATAATTCATTCATCAAATGGTAAAATTAATAAAAAATTAATAATAATGTTTTCTAATAATCATCCATATTTTAATAACAATATACATAACACCAATACTCTTCCGTATACCAATAGAAGGGATAACATGACCATAACCCATCTAGATAAATAAGGTGTATATTTATAAAATACATAGTAAACTTTAAAATAATCATTAATATTTGAATAATGACATATGAAATTACAATAATTTTCCCCATTTTATTAAGAGGGTCAACTTGATCATAACCCATATAGAGAAGGTGGATGGTTAAATAATATATAATCAACATAGAAAATATGGTGTATTCTCAATGTAAAAGGAAGTACCATTATCAATGAAATAAAGATAATGTAGTGGTGGAGGATACTTTTAAAGTGTTGGGTTATCAATATAATATAGTAATTGAGTTTAATAGTTTCTACTGGAAGGAGACGACATCAATGGTAGGAAAATTTCTTCCTCAAGGTTCATAAAGGGAGTGTGTATATTTCAAAGCATATCACCCAGAAGTGTCCAACCAGGTGTGTAGTATTAATCCCTATAATTATGAATCTAGGAGACTATTGAGTCAATTCTTTAACCAACCCTTTTTAGTGTTATTACCCCTGGGTGCATAGGGTCCACAACCGTACCGACTTGCAAGTATCGAGACGGGGATTACATTTCTAAGAAAACCATACACTATATTATCCAAAAATTTAGGATTATTAGAAAATATTATGGATTATATAAATAATTTATTGTGATTTTATATAATTATTGATATTTCAATTTGGTGATGATTCAATGTTATTATAATCATGATGACATTACAATAATGGTTCGTAATTGAAAATGGAAGGGGTGGAATGAGATCCCTTATGTTTGCATAATAATGACATAGGAAAAAGGATATAATGAGAGGGGATACATAGTCTCTCATTAAATACATATCTAAATATAGATAATAAAATAAAATAAAAATCAAATAACTATGCAGAAATGGTATTATAACAGAATAATCTCAATTATAAAAAAATAGAAGGATTTGAAACCCTTACCTTGTGAAGTATCTTATTAAATATTATGACTCATTAGAACCATAAAAACTAATATGGTGGGATTAAAAGAGGTAGAGGGAACATAAATTCACGATAAATTCATTTTGGGTAGATTTTAATGGGATAATGGATGGGATTGAGCTCCCTTTATAGGTGAAAAAAATTGGTTTTGTAATAGAAATTGATGTTAGGTAAGGGTCAGGAATGGAATCACATCGGTGTTATGTGGGTTTGGTTAGTTAAGATAATTTTTTTGTAGAAATGGTAGCAGAGACATGTGGTCATGAATTTAATACCTCAATGAAATTCTATAATTTCTATGGGACCTTTTAATTATTTAAAATATGAGATACCTCATTTACACATTTTATAGTTATTAATCATGATTAAAAATTAAGCATGGTAATTATTTTATTACTAAATATATAATGTGAGCCTTATTACAAAAGGACAACTTTTTAAATCCGTATTTTTGATCCATTTAACTTAATTCAATTTATAAATATGATAAAATTAATCATTTAATTAAAATATATGATATAAGATAATTATTTTTATAGAAAAATATATATTTATATATTAAGTGTTTTTTATTCGTAGTTCCTATTAATTATTAATTTAATTAGTGTGTGTATATTATTTATTTTTTAAAAAATAAAATTAGTTCCATATTTTAAATTATATTAATTTAATTTATTTAGATAAAAATTATATATTGTTTTAAAAATCAACTCTTTTAAAATATCCATTTTACCTTTACCATGATAACTAATCAATTTCCTAAGTAATTTATTTTAAATGAATAAAAATAATATGTGTATATTTAAATAACATGTATATAATAGATAGAAATTTAAATTTTATTTTATGAAATAAAAAAATTTGTGTATATAAAATAAATTTTAACATTTGCGCGTATAAACCCTATTTGTTTAAAAAAGTTTATTTTTAAGCATAAAAATTATGTTTGGGACAAAATTATTTATGATTTTGATTTTCATGAAATAAATTGGTTTATTATAAAACAAATTTTTTTTTATGATTCTAAATAAATCCAAAACCAAGTTTTATAAAAATAATATTTTAGCAACATATAATACCAAAAAAAATTTCTTTTTTTTGAAAATATTACTTATGTTCATAAAATGTTAAAAAACGTTTTTATAATTTAATAATAGTATTTCAAAAATTTATAGTTCGAATCCTTAAGAACTTTTTTGACCTTGTAAATTTTTTTATAATCTTTTTACTCTTTCTAATATTATGATAAGGTTATAAAAATGATAGTTTCTGTAAAAAATGTTTTTTAACTAATCACTTAAAAATAAACTATTTTTAAAAAATATATATATTTCAGCTTAAGATAATAATTTTTTAAGAAATATAAAATGAATTTTATTAAAAATAAAAATAAAATTACATTAATTAAAAAGTAAACTTATAAATAGACTCATTAACAAAGGCTCATTAGAGTGCAAATTATGTAATATTTGAGGATATAATGTTTACCTACTATGATAGGGTCTTGCGTATTATAAAAAAATATAGTGGTGTATCATTAAAATCATTAATATTTTTTAAACATGACATAAAAACCATATAAATTTATGATAATCATCATTCATTAGAACATGTAATTTTTTGTGTCATTTTTATTACTAACATGAATGATGTTATAAAAATGTATTCAATAATAATTTGGAAAAAAAATTAAATTATGGTAATATATAGTGTAAATTATGGTTTTATTTTATTTGTTAAATTATTTAATGATAATATATATAAATACATTAATTGAAAAAATCAATCATTTTCATTGATTCAAAATGCACAAAAGGGTAATTTATAACTGTTTATTAAAAATTGTCATTATAACATCCATCAAACAATCATTGAACTAAATAATAATATAAACAATTAATATAAACTACATGATCATTCTAGAGGTAATTAAAACATGATCAAGGAGAAGCTATTGAAGTCTCTAAATCAAAACAAACATGGAATAAATAGAGAAATCAACACCTGATGATTAAGGTATGTTTCATATTATGCACCTATTTTAACTTGTATGGTGTCTATAAATACCATTAAAATATTTTTATCTTAAATAACTTATTATTGATGGGATTTATAGTTTCATTTCAAGTCCACTTTTTTATTATGTTTTGATTCATTCATTACAAATGTCATAAGGGTTTTATTTGAAAAATTCCACTTTCAATGAGTTGTCATCTTTCTTCATTGATTTTTTTATTATATGATTGAGATATTCCTAACCATGTCTATCCAATGTAGTATTTTCAATTTATTTCTGAGGAAATTAAATTTATTTATTATACTAATATTTTTGAATGATTGTTACTTTATAAGGATATGTCGTTAAAAAGAGAAACCTATACATTCTATTTTGGGTATTTTTCTTCCATTTCCATATAATTTCTTACCGAGATGTTTTTTTTGAAATATATATATACATATTCTCTTATATATCCTTAACTTTTCTATTTATAGTTATTATAAATGAAATGTTTTTATTCTTTTATTGGTTTTGGTTTTTTTAAAACTATTAAAAATCTTAAAAAGGCTTTTCTTTCTATTTCCTTGTATTTTTTATTTTTTCTCACATTGTTTTTTCATTGTTGGTTTTTTTTCAAAGGATCAATTATTGTGTCATTATTAATTAAAAAATATAAAGTTATTTTATCTCCTTTAGAAAATAATTTAAAAGTGACTTTATACATTTTTAGGACAATGCCTCTAAAATAAAATGAAAACTATTTTCATGATTTCTATTCAATTTTCCTTTAATTCCATGGATTTATCTATCAATGCCCACTCCTTGAATAATCTTTGAATATGATTAAAGAAAAACTTTCTAAAAATACTTTCCTATACCCTATGTTTCCTTCTCTTGAATAAAGGGTGTTACATAGCTAATTATACCATTCAATTGATTATGGAAACACATTAGAATGACAATATACAATTTTCATTATATATTGCGTGAATAAATTACAATTCACTATTTTAATTGAATATAATTTACCTAGACAGGCTCTATTATTCATTGGATTATTTTTACCTCATGATTGTATATATAACATGATTTACTTTTACAGTTCAATCATATTATGACTTTTAATTCATTTTGTTTATCAAACATATGTATGGTTTATCATTATTTAATAAGTGGGCTTATAATTATTTATCCCTTCAATGAATTTTATAAAGCTTTATATTTCATAATATAATTATAGTATTCATGTATATGATGTGGTAATATATGTTAAAATCCTTATGCATTGACATAATGTTTTTAGCTATGTTCAAAACTTTAGGTGTGCACATGATACAATTAACTATGTTGGAATTTTAAGGATGGACATAATGCAATTACCTATATTTATAAATTTATGAATTAAAATTATATGCTTAGTTATGTTGAAATATTTATTGTTGTACAAGATAAGGTTATCCATGTTCATAATTTTATCATTTACTTTGCTTATTCTTGTGCCACATCGCTATATTTATACCAAAATAGCTCATTATTATTGTATTATAATTTAATGTTTATATGATACAATAAATGTTTTAATCTCATGAATATCCCCTTATGATTCTATGTTCTTATGCTATGATATATGACTATGTTATCGTGCCTTATGACCACTTTCTATAATACCATTATCTTATTCCATTAATCATGAATTTTATCCCATGTCTATGTTTTCTCAAATGTTTATAATCTATTGATATGATCCCTTAGACTCATTGATATGATTTTTACCTTACCATTCGTTTGAGCTCACTCATTTATTTTGGTTCCCCATTTCCAATGGAAATTATATTCCAGAATATGAATAGTAGTAGATCATGTACGGAAAATTTTATAGGGTATGTAGAAGTATTATTGTTTAATAAGATTGTTATGTATCTAATATCCAAAAACACTAAACCTTTTGTTTTGGGAGTTTGTTTTATTTTTTAAATATAATGTATAATTATGTGAAATAATGTAAGATATATGTATGTAATTCTAGGTTTATCTTACATATTGGGTACGCAGTGCTACCTACAGGTGATATTCTAACAAGTTCCACCTTTAAAACCCATTCCCTTCTCCTCTCTTCACATCAGGATCCCATAAAAAAATTATAAAAAATGAAAATAAATTAAAAAACCTTAAAATTTAATCAATTATGTGTGTCAATGATTACAGTAATTACACAATCTAAAATAAAGGGATTCTCATCCTCGAGAAGCATCATCGACAATATCTAATGAATATCTATGAAATTTGGGAAATAATTTTAGTTTATCATACATAGGCCTCCTCTTTCACACGTCTATCATAATATAAAACATGTTAAAAGTGGCATTAACATTCACCAAAACCACATCTCTCAATGATCAATAATATGAACCACCCTCTCTATAAAATAATCATTAGGCTCTAGCTTTACATATTTAAAGTGAGGAACATGAGATGGATATTTTCCATATTTTTATAACTATAGTATATGAAAAATATCATGCATATAACTATACATCAGAGTCAAATCCCTGAAATAAGAAAATTACTTGATACCCTATAAGATCCTGAATGACCTAAAAAATCATGGTCCCAAATTACCCTATTTTACAATACTTTGATGTCCCAACTAGATATATACATGAAGAAATACATTATCTTCAAATATAAACTGAATAGGAAAATGACTATGATTTATATAAAACCTATACCTTCATTGATTTATATCTAAAATCTTTCTAATCACCTCTACATGATTGAAAATACCCAATATAAATCTATGTACAAAGAATGACGTGTCACCAACTTATATCCAATATAGTGGTGAGCAACACGACATCACAAAAAAAGGTTCAAATGGATCTAGTTGAAAAGAATATTGGTATTTTCTATTTTAAATAGACTCCATAAATTCAAAATTATCCTACAATGCATCTAAAAAATCAATAATTCAGGAAGGAATCATATCCCCAAGAATCTGAATAGTATACTCAGATTGGTTATCCTTCAAGGGATGGTAATATATACTCACCATCACATTTGAAACATTGATTTTTGAAATAATTTACATAATAAAAATTTTAATATAATATTATGAGTAGATTCAATTCTATTTAGTATCCTATGAATCATAAAAATATTTTGGATATAAATATCCCAAGCTCTTTGAATACTTGAGTCTCTCAAATAAATAACGTGGGAAACCTTAGTCAAATTATCCAAGACAATTTAAACTTCTTCATTCCCATATTATGATATCAAAAAAAACTACCAACTGGCCTTTGAAGTTTAGTTTTCACCTACTGAAAAATGAAACATCTATAAAAAAACCGCCAAGACTTATTTCATAACCAATATCTGAAATTATTTTATAACACTATGGTCTATTTTATTCAAACCATGATTAAATTACCATTAATAAATATGACAATATCACATCACTTTCTACCATGAAGTGATAATAACAAAGATCCTTTTTTGGGAAATATAAAAGAAAATCTGGGATAAGCGCACATCAAGGCATCCACTTACCACTATATAACATTCCTTTATATACTCAACACATAAAATATGAATCCTGGACTTCATTTAATTTATTCATTAGTTATAAGGTTATTATAAAAGGAACTAAAACATCATGAACCTCCTCTTTCAACACAATAAGATGCATATCAGAGATGAGAAGCAAAATCCACTACTCCTCTTTCCACTCATAGACTACCTCCACTGGGGAATTCTTTATCATAGAATAAAAAATTAAATTACCATTCCACATATTATATATCATCTCAAAATGTAATGACTAAATTTATTAATCACAAATCCTCTATCATATGTTCAAATTCCTCTAAAAAAATATACACTAAAAGATTATGTGGTTGGCGAATACCACAAAATTCTCACTGAAACTATAGTGCCACCAACTTTTTAGCACATAATTTTTTTTGGCTAACTCAAGATCATGGGTAATGTAAATATTCTTATATAAAATAATATATCAAGAAAATTAATCCACTATATGCACCTCCAATATCAAAACACACCCCAACTACACATTGAAGGTATCATAATATACCTAATAATACTTCCCTAGTTCTGTTAAAACAAGAATAGGTGTTTAGGAAAATCTATTATTTAGATCCAGAAACACGGATTCAAATTTATTATCCTAATAAAAATTCACATTATCTTTAGTCAGTTCCATTATTGGTGCATCTAGGCAAGAAAATTCTATGATGAATTGCTGAAAATACCTTGGAAGGACAAAAGCAATATGAATCTTAATGACATTCCAAGAGATCTTCTAAAATATCACAACATGCACTTTCTATAGATCCATCAATAATACCAACACAGAGATGAAATAATAAATAAAATTTACCTTTCGAATCTAGAATATGTATTTTTATTTATTAGTATGCAAGTTATGAGCTCTCAACATTTCAATATAAAAAGCATAATTCTCTCCATTCTCCTAATGATATTGTGATTATATCAACATGTAATTGATAAAAAAATAAAAAATGAATCGAAATAAGTATTAAAAACATGGTTCATTAAGGACAAAAACATAACTCACATGCTTTTTACCCTGAAAGGCATCAACAAGAATTAAAAATGACCACAATGTGACTAAACAATCGTTTTTGGAAAATATTAAGCTCAATCTCTCAATTGATGTAAACCTGATCAAATATAGTTCTCTAAAAACAACTAATATTCTTTTAAATGCTCATGTAAATCAACAATACCTAGAAAAGGAAATTGTTTATTGACGGTAACCTAGTCCAGGCAGTGATATTAAACACATAATTTCAAACTTCCATCCATATTCTTAGAAAAAGAAACACTATAGGACCTAATGAAATGTATCCTTCCTGATATTTTTTTTGGATTAAAGATCTTCCAACCAAGTATTTAACTCCCTAATGTGATTCCCCAAACATACAATCCCTTATCGAGTGCTTATAAATACCTTTTTTAGGCCCCATCATTATAATGAACCAAAGAGGCCTAGTTTTAACCATCAATAATTACAATATCACTAAAAAATATTGAGTCATATACATTTTAAGTACCTTTTAGGTTTATATATATGCGATTTAAGGAAAAAATTAACTATAAAATCTCATTTATTTCTCATCAAATGGACCTTTTCCACTATATAAGAAACTACTTAATCCTTAATATAAGTTCAATATCTCCCCCAAAAATTTCCATGAATTCTACTCTTTTAGATGTATCATGTTTAATAATTTTAATTATAAATAGGGGAAATGGAAACATAATAAGGATGAGAACATATTCTTAGTAAGATAAATTTATATCATAAGCTATCAAGACATTGGTAATATGTAAGAAAGAAATAAAACTCAAATAATTCAATATAATAGAACACATGTTCTTAAAATATAACCTTGGATAAAATTCCAATATAAATAATCACAAAGATAATAATAAATTATTTATTATCAATTAACTGAATAATACTGGATAGTTAATTCCATGCCCAAAATCCAAGAAATCATAATCTTATACATATGATATTACCTTTAGAGCACTATGTCTAAGAAATATTTTTTTCCAAGAAGGCATAAACCAAAATAAAAAAGTTAGTTTGTCTCATGAGACCTATTGATGGATCAAGAGGCTATCTATACTTATTACCACTAAAATATAATTCTATATAAATAATTAATCATGTAAATTTATTTATAAACTATAAAATACAGACCCAACATACCATAGTAATAAATAAAAATATATATTGAAATAATAAAGTATACAGATTTTCTATATTTACCTAATCAATAAATGGAATAGATTTCTATATTAGAATCCATAATACTAACACCATATAGTGAAAGTGGTATATGTTTATGCCAATAATATCCCTAATCAATCAATTTATGGCATATAAGTGAACAATATTCAATTAGAGGAAGTAAATATAGAGTGTTTATAGAGGAAAGGTTGTTGGCACCGAAATACATGGTGCGTGATAAGTTGAGAGAAGTTGGGACCATTAGGGATAGAATCAATGCTCAAATGGCCCCAAAATCATCCAAAGTATCTGATTTGTGAAGCACCTTCATGAAGGTCCCTTCTGCACCGTGAGCAGATGAAGCTCTGATGGGACTCTCGTTAGTCTAACTCCCTCCGTGACTACACCATGGTATTTGACGGATTGCCTCATGAGTCTGATGGAGCCGTGACATTTCACGGAGCCCACCATGCTTTGGGGTGTTCCTTTGAGAATTACGACTCCCCATTACCAATAAATAATCAGATCCCCTCACCTAAAATGTATGATTAACCAGATCATTTTCCTTCCGATATCCCATTTTACGAATCTAATACGCACCGCATACCCAAAAAAATTGAATTATCCAAGGAACTTGAGCATAAAAAAAATCCATTCCCTTTTTCTTAATCACCTCCACCAAGGA
Source organism: Viscum album (assembly GCA_963277665.1). NCBI lineage: Eukaryota > Viridiplantae > Streptophyta > Magnoliopsida > Santalales > Viscaceae > Viscum > Viscum album. The sequence goes on from OY728140.1 coordinate 75,815,965, forward strand.
TGGGGATTCCTTTAATGAATTCCTATGCCCTTCGTGAAATAAAGAGTCCCATCAAGTCACTTGAGGCTTCGCGGATCACTCAGCCTTCGTAAAACACTTCCTTTCCATCTACTAACTTTATTCTAGGATACGGTCAGCATGCTTTGTGAAACCCTTTCCTTCATGAATACCCTGTCCTCTGTGAAGCACTTGAGCTTCGTGAATCCCTTCCAAGTGAGGCCTCTTTTTTCATGAGATCCTCTTCCCTGCATCCCTTTATAACTAAAAGTAGTGATTTCTTGGTCCCTCAAGATATGTTTGTTATTCCTTTTATTTACCTCTTTCTTTTTGGCATAGGTACACTAATCCCCATTGATTTTTTTATTGGGATGCTAACATGGACCTCGTGAGTGACTATTCATCCACACCCTCACCTTCTGACATTGTAGATGCCTTATGTTCCCCAATTTTTTTATGGGAAATAGTTATGTAAGTCCAATGGGTGAGGAGTGAGTCCCTCACGTCCGTACAGCATGATGTAAAACTACCTAGTACCAATAACCTCAACACATGATGTTAAACCATGATCTTACCCTATGCAGGAAGCTTGGAATTTTACTATGTTTGAGTGACAGGGAATGTGATCCACCTCACATAGAGTGACATACTTTTCACATGATTAGAGAGGGTATGGGAACCAATAACCATTCAGTTCGCATACTCTCAATCCACAATCCCTCTCCCTTTGGGCTTTGTCTCCATGTGTTCCTCAAGAAATCCTCACACATAATCCCCAACACACCTTTGACTAGATTCTATGTGTATTACTGACATGGAATTAGATATTTATTATACACAATTAGATCCTCTTCAAACATAATAACATCCTCCTTGGGAAGCTTCTATGTGTAAGACCCACATTGTCTCTCACTATGGCATCTCTCGTGACATGACTATCAGGTTAGTTTCTTCCTCTTGTTTCTCACACTAAACATGACTCATGTGGTCTTAGAGGTTAGTAGAGATCATAGCATCTATCCATAATCCTGCTCTGTTCCTACATGTAATCTCCAACCACACCTTCAATGGTCCGTTCTTACACATAATTCCCAACCACATCCTCAATGGGCCCCTCCCATGCATAATCCCTCTCATCTCCAATGGGTAGCTCCTACACAGAATCCCCAACAACATGTACCATTTTGAATAGGCTTATTCATTTTTATAATTCAAAATACCCCATCTAGAAATATGTAGAATTTGATTCCCAACTAACTGGGATACATAGGAAACCTCCCTAGGTTTCAAGCCCGACACTTCCCCCATCTCATCCATCCCACCAACACTTCACCCATCTCATCCATTCCATCCTTTTAACATCAATTCAATCATAATCATAAAAAGATGATTCTAAACTATCTGGGGCTCCAGAACTATGTGGAAATTGATTCCCAACTAATTAGGATACATCAGAACCCTCCTTGAGGTTCAATACCAACACCACTAACAAATTCATCCAGTCCACCACTTTATCCAATCAGTCCATAATTCATCCTGATTCTCACCAGGGAAACTAAATCCTAATGAAATCATTCCATACATCTAGGATATTATTATATGTAAGACCCATCCACACCATCACTACTCCTAGAATCCCTTGGTAATCTCCCATACATAATCATGCACCATCTATAAAACTACATGGGTTTTGATCACTGTCTTCAAAACAGGGTACATAGGACGCCTCCCTAAGGTTCAATCCCACCCAATGGTAAACTAAGGTGCCCCCTTTTAGGGGAACACATCCCTAATTCACCTCTAGTGGTTTATGGATAAGTCTTAATGGTGTCACATATTCCCATTATGGGGAACACCACCCAAATCCATCATCATAGGGAATTCTATTTCATCCAATGGTAATCAAAGATACCCCCTCCAAGGGTGCACCTCCCTGATCCACCACCAGCAGTGTCCGGATCAGCCTATATAGTGTGAAACCTTCTCTTTATGAGACACACCATCTAGGGTCTGCCTTTATAGGTGTTCCGATCCACCCATTTGGTAAACCTTTTAAGTATTCCCTTCTAGGGACATACTACTCTGGTCTACCTTCATGAAGCATTCTGATTTGTTCCATTCCATCTCTGTAAGAAATTAAACACATGACTTGTCAATGCTACCCCATTCTAAACACATGATTCATGAGGAAAACTATAGAATACATGCCTCTGGTATAAGATACCCCATGATCGACATGGGATTACTTCGGTTCCACAGCCATGAATTTCCCTCATATGAGGAATAATATAAGTGACCAATATTCCAATGTCCATAGATGCCAGCGATGCCCCACATGAATATACCCCTGACCCAAAGTTTCAGCCCTATAAACACCCCTTGGAATGTTTAAAGATAAGAAGTGTAATTAACTAGTTCCCATGAAGATATGGAACTAGGAATGGGTTTCATATAAACATCTTAATCTATGAGGAATCGTCTCCTCACCGACATTGTTTCCCTCATGGGACACATTGGGGGAAACCACCCCTGACTCCATCGACTCCCCACTAACACCTCCACCCTCATGGGTCATACAAGGTGAAACCACCCATGACTCCATTTTCTCATCACTGTCACTACCACCATTATGATCCACATAGGGGGAAGTCACCCCCCAATGTCCATGAACTCCTTCCCGACACCGCCACCCTCTTAGGCCATGCTGGGGAAACCACCCCTAACTCCATCATCTACTCACTGAGACTGCCAACCTCATGGGCCGTGCAGGGGGAAACAACCCCCGACTCCATCGGCTCCCCACCGACACCACCACCCTCATGGTCTGTACATGGGGAAACCACCCTCTGACTCCATCATCTCCTCACCAACACTACCGAACTCATGGACCACACAGGGGGAAACCACCCCTAACTCGTTCAAATCCTCCAAGAAACCACCACCCTCATGGGTGGAATAGGGGAGACCATGAAAACTCCATCATATTCTCACCAACACTGCCTCCCTCATGGGCCATGTAGGGGTGTCCAAACCTGAATCCACCATCTCCTCTTCGACACCACCACCCTCATGGGATGCACAGGGGAAACCCCCAAACTAACAGATCATCACTAAAACCAAAAAAATCAACTGCAGAGGTCCTCTATAGACCAAAATCATTAGGAATGTAGGTCCCTGCATCGGCTTCATCTTCCACTGTAGAGGTCCTCCTGGCACCGCTATAACGTGACACAAAGGTCCTCCCCATCACCATCTTCATCCACTGTGGTGGTCCTCCCCAGACTACAATCATCAGTCTCATAGGTCCTCCCCATCACCATAATCATACCTTATGGTGGTCCTCCCCACATTGTAATTACTAGGAATGGAGGTCCTTCCCATTTCCATCATCAAAAATTGTATAGGTCCTCCCCACACTATAATCATCAGGTATGGAGGTCCTCCCCATTGCCATCATTATCCATTTCAATGGTTCTCCTTGCACTATAATCACCAGGAATGGAGGTCCTTCTAATCTCCATCTCCATCCATTTCAGAGGTGCTACTCATACTATAATCAGAAGGCACAAAGGTCCTCCCCATCACTATCATCATCCATTACAGAGGTCCTTACCTATCTACAATAATCTAGCATGAAGGTCCTCCCCACTTCCATCATTATCCATTATAGAGATCCTCCCTACACTGAAATCACTATGCATAGAGGTCCTCCCTTTAACCGTCATCATCCATTGTGGAGGTCCTCCATGAACAATAATCATCGGGCATGGAGGTCCTCCCTGTCACCATCATCATCCATTAGGGAGCCCCCCCCACACTACAATCACCAAGCACATATGTCCTTCCCATCTCCATCATTAGCCAGTGTAGAGGTCATCCCTGTACTACAATAATAGGCACATAAGTCCTCCCCATTTCTATCATCAGCCATTATGGAGTTCCCCCCACACCATAATCACCAGGCACAAAGGTCCTCCCCATCGAAATCATCAGTCACTATAGAGGTCCTCCCCAAATTTCCATCAGTCGTCATGGAGGTCCACCCCATCGCCATTATCAACCAGCATAGAGGTCCTCCCCATGCCACTACCACAATCCATTACAGAGGTACTCGCCATATGGAAGACATACCTTTCTCTATGGAACCATACCGAGGCTATAGGTCTCCCATCCTATTACACCAACAATGCATATTAGGGAGAGGTTCACCATGTCCCTACTCTGGCTTCTCTATATCATGAGATGTCATTAAAATATTCCACTCTTTTAAGGATCCATCACCCTATCATATCGAAGCTCCAAGACTTCATGCCTCTCGGGATCCATCACCCTATCATATTGACATTCCAAGCTTTTACACCTCCCCGGCTCCCATGCCTCATCATACCGATGCTCCAAGATTCCATGCCTCCCAGGATCTATCAGCCCATCATATCAATGCTCTAGGATTTCATGCTTTCCAGGATCCATCAACCCATTGTGGCGATGCTCCATGATTCCACGCCTTCCAGGCTCTATCGCACCATCATGTCGATGATCTAGGCTTCCGCACCTCCTGAGCTTTATCACCCCATCATACCGACGCTCTAGGATTCCATGCCTCTTTGGATCAATACACCCATCATACCTATGCAACAAGATTACATGCATCCCATTCTCTATCGCCCCGTCATACCGATGCTCCAGGCTACCACACCTTTGTGGATACACTGCCCCGTTATACTGACGATCCAGGATTACACTTCTTCTGAGATCCATCACCTTTCCAGACTAAGGACAAGTGATTATCTCTACCGCAATTGACCTCCCTTCAACAGCTTATATGGCCCCTACCACCCTTGGAGAACTCCATGTGATCCAAATCACTACATGAATACATGTTCTCATTTGACTGTGATTGATACCCCAACCACCTTTCAGGCTAGTTGAGTTGAATCTCCCTACTACTTATACTAGCACCAACCATAGAGGTCCTTCCAATGGCCTCAGAACCAGCTCATGGAAATTGAACCATGAAAAATCTATGCTCACACTTGGAGAACATCCATGCATAAAATGGGGAAATTTTAGGGTAATCCCATCATAATGATTCCCTCGGGGCCTCAACGACCCCAAACTAATAGTATAGGGTAGATATGATTATGCATCTGCCACAATAATTTTTTCATTTGAACATCCTCGATGCATGATGTTAAATAACATAAAAGCCATAATATTGGTTTTATTGTGTCAAAAAGAAGGACAATGTCTTGGTCACATGAAGTTAAACTGTACAAAATTTTATTCAAATCCCTGCGACCTAAATCCACAACAACTGTGGTCAAATCTATATGACCACAAACAACATCCACTACTTGTCCTTATCACATGAAATTAAACTATATGATGAAACATCCCTATCGTATGATGGTAAAATACATGCCTATCATCCTCAGTACACATTGTTAAACTATATCCTTAACCTGCATGGAGATCAATGGATGCCTCAAACGCTATGCATGAGATGACTCCACCTCCCCATCACATTATATAAAAGTATGCAATGCCAAGAGACCACATATGGAAAAGTCCTCTACATTCAGTACTGATCTACTACTATGACACATTCAAAACTACCTTAGGAACCTCGTCCTTGAGAAGGGGTTTAACAACCTCCTTCTTATATTCCCTATTGACATTCTCAAATGCATTGTGGAATAGAAACTTAGGTGTTTCACTAAAAATGTATATACTCCCAATCTATTTCCATGCTTCAAGTTCCCTTTATTAAAATCCCCATCCTCCTCCACATCTAATGGGACCCAAAACAACCTAGTATCATGCCACTTTGTCCCACCTACTATATTGGGACAAGTCCCCAGATGACATTGGAGGAAAGTATGAGACAAGTATTACATTTAGAACATGGTTAGTGGTTGATGCTCATTTATCTATCCCCATACCAGGTAACATTATATGGATGCTGTGTTTAAAATAGCATTAGTAGTTATCCTCCATCATCATGAAATCCCCATTCTGATTCAGATATCAGGCGCTGGGATTCACATTTTCTACATCCTTATGTTTTTGTGGAATCCGAACATCCTTGGTGTTACCCCTCCATGAATCTGTGTGCATTGTGTTAGAGGGACAATATCACTGAGATACTCTCAACCATAAATCTTCATTCCCCTTCTATGTGCTTACACATGTCAGGAAAATCCCCTCATTAATAATTTTTCCCCACAATGAACATGACTCATGGGGGATTATTATTTTTGGTAGGATGTATACTGATATGGTTAATCCATAGAGATATCATCATCCCGGCTACATGATGTTAAACTATGCTCTGGGTCCGAACTCTACAACCTTAAAATAGGAGTTCAAGTATAAGAATCATGAATCCAAACAATAAGAATGTATACTCAGGAATATGTGGTGTGAAGACGATCCTCCTTGGTCCTCATTCAGGTTGGGTTTGTCTCCTCGCCATGCTATATATATTTCACAAGAGAAAGAAAACCCAAAGGTCTAAATTCTTTGAACTTAAACTATGACCCGTACATGTCTGATCTGTATGACGTTAAATTACATAGTATCAATGTCCTAATTTCATGATGTTAAAATATGTAACTACATTTTTCTTAGTCACATTTCTTTAAATTTTGTAAAAACCATCATCTTTACTGTATGATGTTTAACTAGGTGTTCATCTTCCCAAGAAAATGATGTTAAACTGGGAGTTCATCCCATGTACATGATGTTAAAATGGGCATAAGGTATGAACTATATGACCTTAAACTAAGCTCCTATGGTCCAAGAAATATGACCTTAAACTATTTTCAACACTAGGTTCCTTTACCCTGAGTCTACCTTCATCCTACCACCGACATGATCTGATGCACTGGGGAATGAACTCTAAAGTATCATGTTCCACATAGAAACTTCCCTATTCTAGTTCCATAATTCTATTCCTTCTAGTTTTTGATCCACACCACATTTCATATCCTAACGGAACCATAACAGTGATGGTATCATTCCATCTTAGACTCACCTCCAATTTAGGCTAACTCCCTAATGGATTTTTGGAATCAAATATTAGATCCAATTTTTCAAACATTTTCAAGATTCTATTATTCATTTTCATGCCCCATCCCTAACCAGTTTAGTTTTTGATCATGTGGTTCTAATTTCATCAACAGTGGTCCCAACCCATTAGTCACCCCTTTCATGATCTGAATATTAGATGTGTTTATTTACCTCTTTTTCCACCTCCCCATGTTTTGGTGGAACCCCAACACCCTAAGTGTTTCCCCTTGGTGCATATACACATGATGAGTAGGAAGGTTAGTATCCCCAGGAATTTCCAATATGGAATTTCATTTCCCCTTTTGTGTGCTTCCATGTGATAGGTAAATCCAGAAACCACTCCTTGTTTCACACACCAAGCATGACTCACATGGGATTGGGAGTCTTGGTGGGGTTTTTACCCCATTGGTGGTGCTTCACAACCCCCATAGGAATATGTGGTGTGGAGATGAGCCTTCTTATTCCTCATTAAGTTCGGGTCCATCACCTCTCCATGATACATATATCTCCTTGAGAAACCCACCTAATGGTTTGAATTCTATGACCTTAAACTAAGAACTAATGGTATGAATTCTATGTCCTTAAACTATTAACTAATGGTCTGAATTCTATGACCTTAAAATAATATCTGTACAACATCCTGACTACACAATGTTAAAATGTAGAGCATTGATGGTCCCTTTCACATGACTTTAAAAGGTGCATACCCATGCCCTAGGAACATGACTTTAAACATGGAACCAAATTCCAAGCCTTAGGAATTTAAACTATTTTTAGATTTTCCTTGAATATGTTTTGTGAGGCATAGGCCTCCTATGTCCCCATTCACACTAGGTTTTTCCTGCTACGCTACACATATCCCTTATTTCGAATACGCTTCCCTTATAGTCCAAGAATCATGAGTTTAAACTCTATATAGGTTCTCTCAGGAATGTGTTGCGTGACATTGGGCCTCCTAAGACATTCATGTAGGTTCTTTCACCGCTCCACACTGTACATATCCATCAGAGATACCGATTTATTATGGTCTAAAATCTATGACCATATACTAAGAGACAATGGTGTGAATTCTATGACCTTAAACATAGAAATGTACAGTCCCAACTGTAATGACTTTAAACTACACAATTCCATAATGATGTTATTGCTTGACAAGACATCACTTTTGGCATGGGTCATCTACCTTGCTGTGTTCAAGAACTATGTATATCTTGATTCTTATTCTTATGGGATACGTAAGAACACCTATACATTTTTACCTTGGGCCCAGATGTAAATTCAATCTTTTGGACTCTTGGAATGGGATTCCCTATGGAGTGTGTAGTGTGATGTGGGACTCTACGATCTTCATTCACATCTGGTTATTCTTATCGCACCATGCACTCCCCCTTGGGAACACTCCCCTACCCCAACATCCTAGTCCCATGATGATAAAATGAATTACAATCATTGTCCTAGACACATAACAATAATAGGAATAGAAACCAGTGTCCTTACCACACGAAGATAATCAGTATGGACCAGTCTTGTCAAAAAACCTTAAATTATGACATCATCATCTAGGTCGCACAAATAAGAATAGTAAACCATTGCAGTATTCTCACATGAGAGGATATCACCTTTGGCACTAGTAATCGAACATGCATCTTGTGCTTAAGAAATACCTATGGCTTGATTCACATCCACACAGAATATGTAGTAATGCCCATTTTTTCCATCCTTGTCCATCCACTTAATATAATAAGAAAAATAAAAAAACAAAATACAAAAAAAAATCTTGTATCTGTGTACAGGTCAGACCTATATAGGGATATGCTATCCTCAAGAACAATGTGTGGATTAATTCCCATATTAATGGGATACGTAGTGATATCCAAACGCTTCGTCTTTGGGCCTAGATGAAAATTTAATTCGCTTTTATTTTCCACCCTTCGGCCCCATTTATGGCACACATTCCTTCCTTGATCGCTAATGTCGAATGTTACTTTCATCCATGCCATATTGATGTCATAAGGGTTGATCTCAAAATCATCCCCTATACTAAAATGTGGCACATCATCAAGAATCATAGTCCCCCTTTAATATTGGATTCATTACTCTATCGCACCACATATTCCTATTTTGGGGAGCCTTCTCCCCAAGGTTAGATCCATTGCCTTAAAATACGTGCATATAGTCTATTAATCATGAATTTAAACTTTATTCAGGTCCCTTTTAGGATGTGTTGTGTGGATTTAGTTCTCCTTGACCCCATTCATGTTAGGTTTATTATAAAACTCCACTATTAATAACCATTTGAGACTCCATCCATTATTGTATGAACTCTATGACCTTAAACTATGAGCCAACATCCTCAAAACACAATGTTAAACTACTGCTATGCCATAAAAAATTTCAGGATGACTCTTGATAATCATGGGATGCATCATTTCCCTCACCAGATAGGGTCACCCATACTAGTGTTGTACTTATTCCACATTGTGTTCAAGAACTATGTGTGGCTTGATTCCCATCCTCATGTGATACATAATGATTCCCATACATTTTTTCTTTAGGCCAAGATGCAAAAGTTTTCAAAACCTCAACCCCTTGGCCTTGATTTCGGTCCAAGATCCATGACCATAAAGTATATACAGTTCTTAATAGGATATATATGTGGTTTGTGGGATCCTTGGACCTCATCCATGTTGGGATCTATCTCTTTCATTCCACATATATACCCCTCGAACGAACATTTAATTTATGGTCTTTGCTTCATGACTTAAAAAACAATATGAATGTATGTTCCAAACTCTATGACCTTAAACCGCGAGATTATAGTTTATGAAACATGACATTAAACTACCAACCATAGTCCATGAATTATGACCTTAAACTTTCCTCAAAGCCCATGTTTGATTCCCACCCCCAGATACTCCCATTCGACACTTTGATTCTTTCTTGATTCAAATGTAAATAATCTCTCACATGTTGATGGAACCCCTAATAGGGATGGTCTTAGGCCAGTTTTGGGTCACCTCCCATCATTGGAAAACACTTTAATGGATCTCTAGTAACAAATAGAGGATCCTATGTTTCAAATATTTCAACAGTTTTTCCTTCATTTTATCTCCAAACTCTTGATTAGTATCATTATGGTCCATGTGTTTTGAACATGGTCAATAGTTAGCCCTTACATACTAGTCACATATTCATCTAGGCCATGAAAGTATCACCATACCTCCTTTCCATGTTCATGTATCATAGAGATATTCTATTCTTGGTGTAACCCCTAATTCGTGATCCCAGATGTCTGGTGAACCCACTATGTACCATTCCTTGTTTCCCAGACCGAGCATAGCTCACATGGGATTAGGAATTATGGTCAAGTTGGTATCAACATGATCAAGACATACGAGGGATATATGGTCCAAAATCTATGACCTTAAACTAGAAGCTTCAATGGAATAGGTTGTGTGGTGTTAGGCCTCCTAGAATACTCAAGTTGGGTTTTCCTCTTGCCACATCACAAATGCCTCTTTCTGGTATGTTCCTTAATACTTGTGTAATGCATAAGCCTATTTGGATCAATTATGTTGGGCTCAATTCCTACATGCCACAAAAATATTATAGGAATAGAAATTCTCAGTCTGTACAATATGACTTCAAACTGTTGGCTAGGGTCTAGGATGTAAGTCCTTAAACTATGTGCAATGTCCCAGTCACATGACGTTAAACTGTGGGACACATCCTGATCACACGACATTAAATTATACCATGAATCATCTCTACCATATTATGTTAAAATACATCTTAATAATCCTTATTTTCACAATGTAAAACTACAAGGAATCCCAGGCCCTCATCTAAGAGGTCATCTAGCTCATTGCTGGTCAGCTACCATATTGTTTTCATCTTCTACTGTCATTTCGAATCCAGGATGATGCCCCCTATAAGATAGGTTTGATCATTTTTTATACCAGTATGTTTTCCCTAATGTTTTCTATTCCATAGTGGTGTTATTTAAAGAGTGTTTGAATCCCTTCGCACATTCCATCACTCCATATCAATGCATTTGGTTCCTTGTTATTCAGATCCTCATCCTCTTCCACATCTAAATGGACCCCCTAATCGAACGGTGTTTAGAAAAGGTTGACCTACCAACCTGTTCCAATGTTCCAAAAAAATTTGGATAAAATTCTAAGAAAGGTCACATGTTGTTGAATATGGTAAGTAGTTGACCCATACTTGTTTGTCCACATTTCTAGATAAGAGATATGGATACTGTGTTTTGAACACAGTCAGAAATTTTCCTATATCATGACTGCACCCCCATATTATTCCGAATTTTTGGTACTCATGATTTATATTTCCTATTCCCATTTGCTTGGATTGATTCCAACACCCTTGGAGTTATCCTGTTTGTTCATTGTCACACGTTGGGAGAAGCAAGTTGGCTAATCTGTGAGTCTTATTCTTCAGTAACAACCTCTCTCACAGTGAACACTCTGGGTGGTCAGTCAACAATAAAAAACTTCTAGTTTTTGTAGGTTATCTGAAACACTCATACAACCTGAAAATTATGTGGTTGTCCCTTATTTCTCACAACAAACACAACCCACATGAGCTTAGGTATTAGACTTTTGTTTTTTCACATATATGATTGGAGTGCAATAATTAAAGCAGGTAAAGATTGTGTCCATACAAAAAAAGTTAGAAAAATAATACATCATTGTGGTAGTATTAGGGACATCTACATATTAGAGACTCTCTTGAATCCTGGAGAGGTTATCTTATGGATCCACCCATTCAATTGAGCACTTTTCCTCTGAAATATTTTGGCATGTGGCCTCTAGGATTCTCTATTGCTGCATAAGATCGCTTTCATCATATTCAACCTTAAAGAAGATCTCATCATCCTTAATCTATGATCAATCTATTTTGGCATAGAGATGAACCACTTGATGTGAAAACTATCTTAGATTCTCCTGGGATTCTTCTAGTTGGACACTCAATTGTATGACAAGTTCTGATTGACTGGTAATGAAAGAGGAATTATCATTCTTCCAACTTCTAGGTAATGGATCTACTGTTCATCTTCCTGAAGATTCTGAATGCTGTCAGATTTCTATTGAAACCAAGTCACATCTTGGTGTTGACTTCTTTCCCACATCTTCTTAGCAAGATAGTCACATATTAGAACTTGGAGACCTTGAGAATCTGTCACTTTGGTGTAAAAACTGCAAAACTAGTGGAGAAGTTACCCCATCTCTCACACCCATTGTTACTCTAGGGTGTTTATCAATGAAATGATTTATGCACTTAAATTCCCTACATCGGACCATGTGACTATGTGTGGATATGTAAGGATCAGAGTCATCCATCTCTCCAGGATCTACAGGTTCATACTATGGATATGCATCCAAGAGTTCAGTGGTAGGATCCACCTCTATCATTATGTCAGATGGGATGAGATCAATTTCATGAGGTGGGTCATCCACACTTGACAGCACCTCAATGATTTTGTCCCTTCCCTCCCTGAGTATTTCCCCTCCAGTAGAATCACCAGCATCCACAACTGACTAATCATTAGAGGGCATGGCATGGTTAGATCGAGCGACCGACTCCACATGGCCTAGTTCTGAAATCAAGAAAGATATACTAGATCCCCTAACCATTCCCCATAGTAGATAACCCGCTTCTCCCAACATTTTTCTGATAAGAAACATGCCAGTGAACCTCATTTAGAAAAAATAGATGTGGATCTGTAAGGAAAGAAGCTTCCAAAATCCAAGCGGTGGCGTATCGTGCTCTTGGGTGGTCACCATTAGAATGACTACACACCACCTTCCATATATAATTGATGTCTCTAGAGATTCTTAGGTGGATACCTCTACTTCTTAAACTCTATTTAACCCTACGAAAACTTCTACCCCAGATATAGGCTTTGGAGAATGCTTCTCTACACTCAAGGGTCCACCTCCATCCTGATCAGTAGAGGAAAATTACGCAAGCTACTCCTTCATGAAAAAAATTTTAGTCAGGAGGTGTGGAAAAAGTATGAATAAGTGACATCATAGTAGAATGATTTAAATCCCACCTCAAGGTATTCAGTGAATTCTTCTATAGAGTATCTAATCTCATCACTCACCAGGGGGCTCCCCACATTGTTTTTTCCCATAGGACTCATCTAATTCTTCAGGAAAGGGATAACTCACCACTTACACAATATTTTGAAGTAGTGGGAGACATGTCATATCTAGTCGATCCCTCACTTGATCTATCATTGGATGTGTAGTGCCCTTGGAATGAACTAGTCCCTTCAACATGGTCACATACTATCTCCCCTCTTCTTGGGAAATGTTGAAGCCGACCTTGGAATAACCAATCCACACAAGATCTATCTCATTTATATTTAGGTAGTCCCACATCCTTCCAAAGTTGAGGAACTATCTGTTGATATCCCATGTTTCATAATATTTGGGGTAGACAATGTCCTTGGGGACATCCATGTGGCATAATCACTTCCCAAGAGTTTGGGTAGGCCTCTTACGAAACACTCTTGATGGTTCCCCTTCTTCCCAAGTTTTCTAAATTCAAATCATTGGTCCTAGTGAATTTTTTTCTCTTCCTCTTCCTTCAGCCCTACCACTGTAATGCTCTCTCATCACCATTTAACCATGGACCATAGGTGGAGGGACCACTCCTTCATTGGCTTGGATGTCCCACTACTTAAGCATTTCTCCTGGGTAGGTAGCCTCCCAACTCTGCATGTATTCATAGGAAAACTCATAAAAAGTAGTTAACAGTGGAAGCTCATTCTGTGTTCTATCTTCATGTGTGAACTTGATCTAGATCTACCTCATCACACATAGATGGTATTCATGAAATACTCCTAGGTATACCTTCAGAGTAATCCTCTGTAGACACCTAAAATATCTCACGAAGTAGTGTAGGTTGTATGATTATCATATCAAATCCTAGTCTACCCAAGATACCTACACTCTTCCTCGAAAGTCTAGGAGATATAATTTCTTCTCTTCAGTTCCCGTGCCATCATTGGTTATTACTCCCATGAATTGGGGGAACTGGTGAAAGGTGAATTTATCTACCCACCAAAATTTTCTCAGCACTTCTTTCAAGCCTAGATTGAATTGGAAATATCCCACAACATTCAGAATCACCGTCCAGAATTTCATCTTAGGGGATATGGGATTCAGATATTCATAGCCTCCCATGTGTGCATCCACCCAGATATATAAAAAGTTGAATAGTCTTCACATGTGCAACAACTTATTTCCCTCATTTAAATTCAAGATCACTTTGTTAAATTTTTCTAGTACATGGATCCCAAGGTTAAATATATGCCACTTTTCCAACATCACTGTCATGATGAACATAGTAATCCACTCCTCTATGTGTGTGTCTCTCACCATGAGAATCTACTCATAGATGAGTGATAATATGAACTCTGAAAACCTAACTATCAGTTGAGGATTAGTTTGGATGTTGTACCACTAAAAATTCCATTGAATATCTTCTATGATTCACCAATAAGAGACATATTTTACTCTCAGGGGTCCTCTCAAACATGTTTGGGGCCTTATCGGAAATTTCATGGATGCAATTTCCACCTCAGTAGGATCCTCCACTAGGAAATTCAGAAAATGACTGAACCATTTCTTAAAATGGACATCCCTCATCCCATGCATATCCTTGGATATTCTTGGAACCAAATCCAGAAGCACATTCACCAGATGTGATAGCTACTCCTCATCCTAAGATGCATTCTCTATGGGTAGAAATTCATCATACATCACCCCCAGGATCGGGATTCTAGAAATATGATGGGGATCCCAGAGGACGATGATGAGCTCCCCATATTGAAGTTGAAATGTGTTGGTCTCTGAGGATCAGATTCTCTGCAGCTCGGGCATGATATCCCGTAACTTGTATACATCGAACTAGGAATCCCATGCCACCTAATATAGGCTTAATCTCTTTATCTCTACCCTAAAATCAGTGTAATATGCAAATACCCAGTAGCCCCAGGACCTTTCTTATATGAAGTTTTGGCCCCTCCGTATATCCCAATCATCGGTCCACCCCTTATCTGGGTTTCTTAGGCCTTTCATGATGATTGTATTATATTACGATGGATACACCTCACCTATTAGCTCCCTCCAATCAATATCATTAATATGTTTGTAAAGGTAGTTAGTTGTGATGTTTGTGTGATCCTTCTAGATGTGGCTTCCCCCAACCATGTTCAATTGATATTTCCCTCACATGTCTCTAAACCAATAAGATGGTTTGTCCCTATGGGCTGGTATGATGAAGACAACATCCATAAGACCAAATCCATAAAACAACAATCTATTTCATAGAGGCCAGTCCTTTTGAGCTTCTCATAGCAGTTCCAGGTGATTTGTGGTCAGAGTTGATCCAGACACACTCCCTGATCATGATGTTGTTATCCATTTATTCTCTTCAGGTATCATTCAGAAGAACCTATCTAGTATCTTCATGGGAGGCCATTGGATCTGAGACTTGGGTGAATTTCAAAGTCTGTTCATAGATATTGTTCACGAAGATCATTCATAGAGCTCTAGATCATGAATACATGGCAAACATAGAACGAATCACAAAGAAGTAGAATATTTCAATGCCCAGTTCTCTAAGTAGAGTTCATTGACCATAGATCATTGAACCTAGTTCATAAAAGCACATTCTTGTGGTCAAAGATATTTATGAAAAGTGAGATCATGTGAGATGACTCATGAAGATACAATATGGATGGGGTCCCCTCACACAATATTTATAGGTGTACAACTGACTAAGATTCATTGAATCCTCTGTTCCCACACACATCGTGAACCCTGCATCATAATATAGTTTTGTGATCGCCCTATATTTTTAGCGATTAACCCTGTGAATCTAACCCTCCTTTTTATATCATCTCCCATTCTGAGGGGGAGGGGAATTTGTTGGCACCAAAATACATTCTTTGGGATAAGTTGAGAGAATCCATGATTTTTTGGGACAGAATCCACACTCAAAGGACCCCAAAATAATACATATGGTCTACCTTGTGAAGAACCTTCATGGATTCCCCTTTATCACCATGAGAGTTCTAGGATTTGATGGGTCTCCCATGAGTCTAGAACCCTCTACGACTACACGAAGGTATTTGATGGATGACTTGATGAGTCTGACTGAGTCATGGAATTTATCGAATCCCACCATGCATTACAGTTGTGAATCCCCATTTCCTATACATACATGGGTCCCCACACATAAAAGGATTAGTTACCCCAAACTTTTGACTTTTGATCTCCCATTTCATAAATCCACTGAGCACCCTAAAACCAATGTAAAAAATCAATCATCCATGGTACTTGAGCACCACGAAACACCCTTTCCCTTGTTCTTCATTACCTCTACTTTGGGTAGGGATGCCTTTCAAGAAGGAATATGAACTTTATGACAGAAAAATACCCTTAAGAGAACTTGAGGCATTTTGGAACACCTATCCTTCATGAATAACTCCCTTTCTAGCTCATAACTTCATGTCAGGTCATGGTTATCCTGCTTCACGAAGCCCTTTCCTTCAAGAATCCCCAATCATCTACAAAGCACCAGAGATTCATGAAGTCATTCTTAGTAAGGCCCCTACTTTTTGAGACCCTATTTCATGCTCACCTTGAGGCCTAGAGGCAGTTATTTCTTGGTACCTTGAGAGTAGTCCATTATAACTTTTCTCTACCTCTATATTTTTGGCATTGGTATGTTAACCCCCATTTCTTTTTGGCATAGGGACACTAACGTGGACCTCATGAGTGACCAATCCTATACAACATCGACTTTTGGAATTTAGAATGCCTTCCCTTATCCAGTAGTTGATGCGAAATGGTTATATAAGTCCATGCGTTGAGGTGTGAGTCCCACACATCCATACTGTAAGATGATAAACTGCCTAGTACCAACATCTTTAACACATGACATTAAACTGTGATCCTACCCTCTGTGTAAAGCCCATGATGTCACCATGTATGAGTGAAATGGAATGAGATCCTCCTCACATAGATTGAAATTATCTACTTAGGATCATAGAGGGGATGGGAATTGAGAACCTTTCACTTCCGGTACTCTCAATCTGTCACCCCTCTCCCTTTGGGCTTTTCCACCATGTGTGCCTCGGGTAATATTCACATGTAAGACCCAACGTACCTTTGAAAGGATGATATTTGTATGACTATCATAGAATGAGATATTCCTCATAAGTAATGAGATCTTCGACACACAAAATGACATAATCCTTGGGCCATATTTTATGCGTAATCCCCACATCATCTATCATTTCCACATATCTAACAAGATGACTGACAGGTCTATAGATTCCTCTTGTTTATTACACTCAGAATGATGAAAGTGTTCTTATAGGTTAGTAGAAACCCAAACATATATATATCCTCCTAGTACATTCCTACATGTAATCTAAAACCACACCTTCAGTGGGTCATTCCTACACGTAAGACCCAACCAGATCTTCAATGGGCCACTCCAATGTGTAAGCCCCAACATATCCAATGGGAAGATCCTATGCAGAATCCCCAACCACATGCCCCATTTTGAATAGGAATAATCATTGGTATAAGTCTTGATGCCCCATCTAGAACTATGTGGACTTTGATTCCCATCTAACTGGGATATGTAGGAAACCTCTCCACAGTTCATGCCCGACACTTCTACCATATCATCCATCCCACTGATACTCCACCCATCTTATCCATTCTGTTGGACTCACCAGTTTTGATAATCCCAAATCATGTTTAAATACTGATCATGATATATTAAGTAATTTTCTAATCTTTTTTTAATCTTTATTTATATTATTTATCCTGAAAACTCTATATTGTTAGTCTCATGACTTTATTGCATCATCTTATAGTTTACATTTATCTAAGTACAAGTTCACTGTTAAAGGCTACTAGTAAGAGCCTTCTATTCAAGGTCATCGTTATAGCTCACTGTCACTCTGGGTCACTATTGCTAAAAGGTCACCATTGAAGATCTATGGTCGCTGATATAAGCTACCGGTACAAGGTCACTATCACAAGTCTATCGTTGCTCTGCTTATCTAAGCGTATAGACAAAGATTCACCATTACAAGGTCATTGTTGTGATAAGGATTCTGTTAGAAGTCCACCGTCAAACTCTTTCTCATGTCTTATGTTAAGAACTTCACAATTCAAGTCTACCATTGGACATGTCTACCATTAGCTCAAGGATACCGCTAGACAACTCCTACTGTCAATGTAGTCCACTGTTGTTCAAGTCTATCGTTAGTAGAAGTCTGCTGATAGACATACACCACTGTTGATGAAGTTAACTGTTAAGACAGTCTACCACTGGAAAGGTCACTGTTGAAGTAGTCTGATGTTACATAGGTACCATTAGATGCTTACTGATTAAAGTCTACCGCTAATCAAGCTTACTGACTAAAGCTTGCTATTAAAGGTCTAATGTGAGCCTACTGATGAAGTCCATAGTTGAAGAGCCTTCTGTCGAAGTCTACCGTGTGACATACATCTACTTCCAGTCTAATGATAACCTATTCTTTTCTTTACCAATTTTCTTAATACTATCATAATGGTCATATCTGGACAATTTAACGGACCTGACATTATTTAATGATATTTATAGACATATCAGGAGACAGTACGAGGTACAAGGAAGACCACACGTGGTTGAATCATTTCTCTTGTCGGCCTCTACTGATCCAAATGAGAAAACATTGAGCTGAAAAAGTCTATATATATGAGTGGAGATAAACATTGAATATATTGAATATACACCCCAACAACAGACACATACAATACCTGGAATACGAAGAAATAAGAAGAGCACTCAAGCACTCGTACTGAAGATCCTGGAGCTTCACAAAGATCTGTTGAAAGAACATTTTTCAAAGCTTTACTGGTGCGCTAAAAAGAGATTATGAACCAAGAAACTGACCATCTCTACACATGGATGTTAGATCCTAGAAGTTATGACACTCTGTTTTAGAGGAAACTTGCAGAGAAGTACCAAAACTTCATTTCCTTCATTTCAAGGAGTCCAGAGCTGATCTACCTACACACAGAGCATTCTAAACTTCTTCCTAATATCTTTAGCTCTATTGTGTTTAAGTATTTTACATTTGTGAGCAGTGTGTATGTCATACACTCACTAACATTTGTGATTGAACTGAGGGATACTGAAAATTACCATATCAAACACTCTTTACACTTGTTTCCCACGCATAACTGTGCAAGAATCCTAGTATGTTTTGGTAGTTTATTTTCCCACATAGAACTGTGGTAGAGGTTTTCAAACCTATACAGTTTGTGAAAACTATTGTAAATCCCGATACAGGCTGTGTATCATTTTTAATATAACTGCTTGGTCGTAGGTGATCACCAAGTGGAGAGGATTAGGTCTTGGCTTAAGACATAACCTCTTGTTTAAATTGTTGTGTTCAACTTTCAATTACTCTGTTTTACATTTATCTACTGCTTATATTTTCATAAACAGAAACCTGTTTTTACATTCACTTTGATAGTTTGTTCTGGTTAGTGTGTATATGTGATTCTTTTAGTAAAATTGTTTCAAAAGTTGAATTAGTATTCATACTGATTCAACTAAGGAGTAATCAACCTTTGAGAAACCTATTGAAAAATAAATCACTTATAACTATACTGCCTTAATTAACTGGGATGTTTTAATTTGAGGTATTTTTATCCTAAAAGTTTTTAACAGAAATTTTAATTGGAACTCAATTCACCCCCCTCTTGAGTATCCACTCCTACCAACATTTGGTATCAGAGGTTTCTTTATTCATACCATCAAACCATTTTTTCAATATTTTCAATTTCTTTTCAACTGTGATTATAGTTGTATCTTAAAGATCTCAAAATTTCTGTTATATCTAAATTTTCAGTTCTTTAATCTACTAGTTTTCTATGGATAACCGAGTTGAGGGTGTTGCTACTAACAGACCACCTTTCATTAATGGAAAAAATTATGGTCAGTGGAAATTGAAAATGAAAATGTATCTTGAAAGCTTAGGACCTGAAATTTGGGACACAATTGAGGAACAACACACATTACCTGCTGCTTCAAGGGACACATGGTCTCAAGTAACAAAAACTATTTATAATAATAATTATAAAGAAATTAATGCCTTATACTGTGCTTTAGGTGATGAATAATTTAATAGAATATCTGCCTATAAGACTGCTTTTGAAATTTGGGATACTTTGGCTGTTCCTCATGAAGGAACAACCAATGTTAAAGAAATGAGATTAAATACCTATACTATTAAATATGATAATTTTAAGATGAAGCCTGATGAGACTATCTCTGAAATGTATCCCAGGTTCAATGAGATAGTAAACACTATGAAACTTATTGGGAAACTAGTGGACAACAAAGACCAAATCATGAGGCTGCTTGGATTCCTACCTGACAGATGGAGAGGCACTTCTGTATCAATCCAAGAATCATGCGACATCAGCAATCTATCTATAAAGGAGCTAATTGAAAAACTAATTATGTATGAAGAAGAGATTAAGGTGAATCAAGAAATAAAAGAAGAACCAAGAAAGAATTCAGTAGCATTTAATACTTCTGCCTCAAAAAGCCAAGACTAAGAAAAGATTCATGTACCTGTAGCCAATTCTACAAGTGAAGAGTCAAATTTAGATAGTGATGAGGAGATTTCACAACTTTCCAGAAGATTCAAAAGATTCTATAGAAATAAGAAATTCTTCAGGAAGTCAAACTTTAAAGGAAATTATGATCATAAAGGATAATGGAAGAAATATAGGAAGTGGAATGATAACACAAGTGAAATAGTGTGCTATGAATGTAAACGAAAAGGTCATGTGAAAGAAGACTACCCCAAGTTGAAATTCAAGAGAAAATATGATGAAAATGGAAAAGGTTATAAAAAGGTTATGAAAGAAACTTGGAGTGATTTAGAAGATATTTCGAGTAGATCTGATGCTTCAGACTCAGAACAAAACAAACAAGCCAATCTATTCTTTATGACAGAGACATATGAGGTAACAATTAATTCCCCTATGCATAATACTTATTATTCTGGGAATGAAATTGACTCTCATAATGATGAAGATATGGCTAAAAAAGAATTATTTGAATATTTTGAAATAGTTGATGATACTTTTAATGAACTCAAGGAAAAATGTAAGTCATTAAAAAGGCGACATGCTTTAAATGCAAATTACAAATCAAATCTGGATATAGAGAAAGAGAAATTTTCTAAACTGATAAAGGAAAATATAGAGTTAAAGCTATATAATGAAAAATTAAGAAAGGATCTTGAGAAGTTCACTACTGTTAGGGATACCCTGACTTAGTTTCTAGGAAAACATATTGCTCCTAAATATACCACTGGTCTAGGATATGAGCCCGGACAGAGACAAATTAGCAAAACCAATTTTTTTCCAAGAACTGGACAGTTCGATGCTAGTTCTAGTTCTAGACCATATTTTGAGAAACAATTTTCTAAAGTACATAAAAAGGTATTTATGTATCAAAATGTGTTTTTTGATTTTAGAAAACCTATAAAGCAAATATGGGTTCCCAAAGTTTTACTGGCAAAACTTTTTGGACCCAAGAAGATCTGGGTATAAAAATTACCCCATGTTTAATCTATTTTTCAGGGAAGTTATTGAAAGAGTTCTGGTAAGACCCTATGGTACTTGGACAGTGGATGTTCAAGACATATGACATGAGACTATTACTACTTCAAGAGTCTAATAAAAGTTGATGGTGGTCATGTCACCTTTGGTGACAATTCAAAAGGAAAAATCGTCAGCTTAGGCCTGATTGATAACCCTGATACAATATTAATTTCTAAAGTACTTTTTGTTGATGGATTAAAGTACAATTTACTTAGCATATCTCAGTTATGTGATGATGGATTTAATGTTAAATTAGAAAATGATGCATGCAATGTTTTTAACTCAAAAAATGATTTAGTTTTCATTGCATGTAGAAATGAGAATGCATATGTTGTTGATATAAATTCCATTGCCAAAAAAATGTTTCCTTCTTAAATGCTTTTAATAAAGAGTCTTGGTTGTGGCACAGAAGGTTAAGACACTACAATGTGCACTCACATAGGAAGCTCTCTAAGAAAAGTTTAGTTAGAGACTTACCTAAATTGGAATTCCCACTTAACAAAGTGTGTAATCCCTATTAAAAGGGAAAACAACACAAAGTTTCTTTCAAACCAAAGAAAAAAGTTTGAACTTCTCAACCACTTCAGTTGGTTCACAAGGATTTGTTTGGACCATAAAGAGTTTCAAGTTTAAATGGGGAGCACTATGTTTATGTTCTTGTAGATGTCTTTTCTAGATATACTTGGGTATAATTTCTAGCTCACAAAAGTGAATATTGTTACTATTTTATCAAATATTCCAAGTCTGTAGAAAATCATACTGGACTTCGAATTAAGACCCTGAGAAGTGATCATGGCCGTGAGTTTGAAAATCATGAGTTTGAATCTTACTGCTCACATAATGGCTATAGTCACAACTTTTCTACCCCTAGGAAACCTCAACAGAATGGAGTTGTAGAAAGAAGGAATATGACCCTTCAAGAAATTTCTAGAACTATGCTTAATGAGTATGAATTACCTGTTTATTTTTGGGCTAAAGCTGAAAATACAACCTTTTATATTATCAATAGAGTTTTAATTAGACCTGTTCTAAAGAAGACCCCTTATGAGATTTGGAACAATAGGAAGCCTAAGGTTAATTACTTTAGAGTTTTTGGTTGCAAAGTCTTTATTATTAATACTAAAGACAGTATTGATAAATTTTCTCCCAAAATCGATGAAGGAATTTTTATGGGTTATTCTATCTCAAGTAAAGCCTATAGAGTGTTTAATAAGAAAACAAAATGTGTGGAAGAATCAGTTCATGTCAAATTCGATGAGACTGATCCACATGAGCCTAAAACCTCTCTTGAACACCTTGAGGAAGATTTTTCAATTCTTAACCTTAATGACAAAGATAGTGATCCCCCTAGAAAAGTATCAAGTTCTAGGAATTTTCTAGAATCTGCCCCTGCTGATTCTGAACCAACAGACAATAATGATAAATCTAGTTCAATCCTTCCTAGAGACATTAGGACTCTTAAGAATCACCCTCTAGATATTTTTGTAGGTGACTTAAATAGAGGAACACAAACAACAGCTTCTCTAAGAAACCAGGTTGAACATCAAGCTTTTCTTTCACAACTTGAACCCAATAATATTAATGATGATATCAATGATGAATTTTGGGTAATGTCTATGCAAGAATAACTCAATCAGTTCGAAAGAAAAAGAGTCTGGGAATTAGTGGGAAGACCTAAGGACACTTTGACAATAGGCAATAAATGGGTGTTTAGGAACAAAGTTGATGAGTCTAGAAATATTGTTCGAAATAAGGCTTGGTTAGTTGCACAAGGATATAGTCAAGAACAATGAATAGACTATGAGGAGACCTTTGCACCTGTAGCTAGAATAGAAGATATTAGGATACTAATTTCATATTCAGCTCATATAAATTTTAAACTTTATCAAATAGATGTTAAAAGTGATTTTCAAAATGGGTATATAGTTGAGGATGTGTTTGTTGAACAACCCCCTGGTTTTACAAATCCCCATTTTTTAAATCATGTTTTTAAACTTTCTAAATCTTTATATGGTTTAAAACAGGCTCCAAGAGAATGGTATGATAGGCTCAACTCTTTTCTTATTTCAAAAGGCTTTACCAAAGAGATAAATGATCCTACTCTTTTCATTAAAAAGATTTCCAAAGATGTTTTGATAGCACAAATTTATGTGGATGATATTATTTTTGGATCTTCTAAAAATTCGTTATGTATTGATTTTTCAAAAATGATGAAAAATGAGATTGAAATGAGTTTAATGGAAGAACTCAAATTTTTTTCATGGATTTCATATCCTTCAAAAAAATGGAATTGTTTTGAATCAAAGTAAATATATTAAGGATATTTTAAAATGTTTTTCTTTGGATGATAGTAAAGGAAGTGACACACATATGTGTACCACTTGTAAGTTGGATGCTGATGAAGCTGGAAAACCAGTGGATCAAACAAACTACAGAGGTATGATAGGGAGTCTACTCTATCTTACAGCTATCAAACCTAAAATTATGTTTAGTGTATGTATGTGTGCTCGATTTCAAGCCAATACAAAAGATTATCATTTAACTGCTGTAAAAAGGATTTTTAAATATCTCAAACATACTCCCAACTTAGGACTATTTTATCCAAAAGGACAATCATTTGATTTGTTGAGTTATTTTGATTCTGATTTTTTCAGTTGCAAGTTAGATGGAAAAAGAAACTCTGGGATATGTCACATTTTAAGCAAGTCACTAGTATCATGCTGTAGTAAGAAACATAAATTCTGTTTCATTATCCACTGCCAAAACAGAATACATAGCTACTGGTAGTTGTTGTGCTCAAATTTTGTGGATGAAACACACTTTACTGTACTATGGATATCAATTCAAACATGTCTCTATAAAGTGTGACAATACAAGTTCTATTAACATTTCCAAAAATCCAGTATCTCATTATAGGACCAAACATATTGATGTGATACATCCCTTTTGGAGGGATCATTATCAAAAGTGTGATATCAATCTTGAATTCATTGGAACTGAACATAAATTGGATGATATATTCACAAAGCCTTTGAATTTTGAGAGGTTAAATTACATCAGACATGAGTTAGGTATGATTAACTTCAGTATAGAACACCTCACCATTGGAACTCACTGATACACCTCACCATTGTACCTCAATGATACACCTCACTGTTGGACCTCACTGATACACCTCACCATTAGACCCCACCATTGGACCTCACCATTGGACCTCACCATTGAACCTCACTGTTGCACCTCACTGGTATACCTCACTATTGGATACCTCGCTGTTTGATTTTCTGTTATGTGGGAATCCATACCATTTTATTCCTATTAATTATTCTTATTTTATTCTGTTTTAATCCATAAATGATAAAACTAAAGGCTATAAACATATCTCAATCCTTCTTCTTTCCTCAATCTCGAACCTTGCTCTCGAAATCCCTAAACCCTAACTCTCCGTTTGAACTCTTGAACCCCTTTCAACCTCCATGGATAGAACCAAGCGACCACCGACTATCAATGAGGATGAGACAAGGACAAAGAGGACTTGAGATGAGTCCAGTGGCACCAGTAGTACCCCGATGGGACATGTCAACCCGCATCTGAAAAAGAGAGAAATCGTGGCTGATAAGGAACTGAGTGAAGAATGGATGTTGTCAAGCAAGTCATTAGTGCTAGAAGAACTAGATGCCCAAGGATGAACCAAATTATTATCCAATAACAATAGATCATACTACCCGAATCTTGTGATGGAATTCTATGAATACCTGAAGTTCGAAGAGGAAGATGATGTGCATAGGCTGGTATATAGAGTTAATAGAAATGAAGTTAGTTTTTCATCTGCTGAGTGGGCTGGATACTTGAGAGTTCCTCACAAAGTAGTGTATGAATACTATTCTAGAGTGTATCTTCCAGAAAGTGAAATTTTTGAGTATGAAAAAGCTCTGGAAGAGATGACAGAAAATGGAAAATCAAGGAAGATCATTTCTGCTGAGATGAATGGAGAAGACATATTATTGTTTAAGTTCATTCATCATGTGATTATTCCCAGGAGAGGGGATTTTGCTATGCTAAAGTATCAGGTCATATTCCTGATGTACTTGCTGAAGCATGGGGAAAAGATCAACCTATGTAGTTTACTGATGGCACAATTGGAGGATATGAATAATGCAAGATCAAAGTCCAATTCCCTATTCCATGCCAAGATAATCTCAGAAATGATAAAGATAAAGGGTGTGGCAGGAAATAAAGAAGAGATGATAGTGGCCAAGAATAGTGTTTTCATATACAAGGTTATTTGCAAATTTATGAAAATTAGCTGGAATCCCTGGATGAAAGCATGGGTAAATGATGAAGGAAAGTTGTATAAAAAGTTTGACCCTACTACTCACCCATCCATGCCAAAAGACAAGAGAGATCCAAGCCTCAATCCTGATGAGCCAAAACCTACTTATTCATATGATGAGGAAGAATTTGAAGGAGTTGTGGAACCTGAAAGAGAGAACACCCCCATTGATGATGGGAGTGATCCTGATTTTCCTGACCATTCTGTCAGGACAATAGGTTTAGGATCACCTAGCCCTTCAAAAGAACTTCCAAGAAGAGAGACTGTTCTAAGGGACAGTGATACTAAGACTAGTGAATAAGAATAATCATCTCAGAATATTGTTAGAGACACCTCTGAAGAGGATGATGCTACTGAGTTAGAACATTATACTTGTGAGGAAAAGGAGTCAAGTGATAAGGATGAAGGAAAGGATGATGCTGTTGTTGACGCTGATGATAAGGAAAGTGCAGAAGAGGACCTCAACTTGAGCCCTCTGATAGGTAATACAGACAGGACAATGCCTTATCAAGCAGCAAGGGTGGCATCTACTGCCATTGAAATAGAAGTCATTTTTGATTCAGTAGAGGCTATGACTCACCCCACTGGTGAACCAACGGAGTAGACAGAGGTTGAATATATTGGAGCTGAAGAGGAGGTTGTGGAATTACCTAGAGCAGAACCAGCAGAGGAGAATACTAAAGAGAGAGCTCCAAGTGAAGGAGAGCATATGGGTTCTGTATCGGTTCTTTATGACATTGAATAATGGTCAGAAGACCCTAGATACTTGGTACTTGGGATGGACTATGATGATTCAGACTGTGATATGAGAAGAAAAAGACATCCTGTACCTACTGTTTTAGAACCTGTCGCAGTACCTCCCGTGGTTCCCCTTCCTGAGAACCTTGTCACTAAGTATGATATGGAAAAGCTGAAAATAGATCTGCAACAGATGTTTGATAACAGAGCCTCTGAAATGGAAAAGGCAATGGGCTTAATTCAAGAGATGACTGCCTCTGAGATGATTAGGATTCAGTCTTCCATTCATGCCAGTTATTCCCAAGAAATATCTCAAGGCCAGAATCAACTCAAGGATGTATCTCAATCTATGGAACTTCTAAGAAAATCAGTGGCGAGCTTGACTACTTCAATGAATTCTAAGGTCCAATTAGACAAAGACATTAACTACATCATAAGTGTGGTGCAACAGATGGTTTTAGTGTTTTAAATTTTTAAGGAATCCATGAAAGCTCATGTGAAGGGCCAAGATTACGATGTAAAGAATCTCATAAGTGGGTTAACAAAGTCAATTAAGGAAACTGTGGCTTTCTCTATCAAACCTTTGACTTCCTCTAACTCTGATTTAACCTCCACTACCCCACCTATGGACTTGTCAGCATTCAGGACAGTGGTTAGTGAAGAGTTAGCAAATATTTCTGGTGTCAATGCACCTGATCCTCAATCTGTGACTCAGATTATCTCCACTACCAAAGAAGTTCAAAAGGTAGTTAGTGAATTCATGAGAGAAGCTGCTCAGGACCAAAAGAGTATAAAGGAAAAGATTAATTTCCATTATAAAAGGATTTACTCCAAGCATCAGATGGATGCTCATTTCAATCTTTTTTTTTGAAAACATCAAGATTTCACCAGTCACCAGAGCCTTCAAGGAACAAGTCACTCAGTAGGGCTAGTTGACTCTAGCCTTAGAAAAATTTATGGAGAACAAGAATGATTTCAAATCATCTATGGAAAGATAAAGAAGCATTATTATGGGATTCAGAAACCTTCTCCTACCCTTTCTTCATGTGGACTGTACCCCAATCATAATACCTCCTTCCATACCTACGTCTCAACCCAGTAGTTCTTCCGTAATGTCTTTTGCTGAGGCCATCAGAAGACTTACTACATTGATACCTCCAAGATCTACCCACTACAGACCCATAAGAGCTTCTATTACTGCCCCTCCAGTCATTCCTGTAGCAATTCCTAAACCTGCTGATCCACCAGCTCATCCTCCATCTTCTTCTTCCAAAGGAAAAGACCACTTTCCTACGGATGATGTGGATTAAGTTTGTTTATGTCTATTGATAGGGACTGTGTATTCTTTTTGGGTCATGTAATGTACTTCCATTAATACAAGCCTTCTCTATAATCTCTCTTTGTGTTTCTTTTTGCTAATCACAAAGGGGGAGAAATTAATACATACTAGCATAATCTGTGATTTTATTACTCTCTAATGGATCTTTATTAATCTCTGGTACTTGAAAAAATACTTGAAAAATTACAACAGCTGAACTAAGGTTCCTTTTTGATCTCTGTTTAGTAACTATATTATATGTTTATCTGTGATATCTATAATTAATACATACTGGAATAATTTTTGATTATCAAAAAGGAGGAGATTGTTGGAATCACCTTTTTTGATAATCCCAAATCATGATTAAATACTGATCAGGATATATTAAGTCATTTGAAAATATTTTTTTAATCTATATTTATATTATTTATCCTGAACAGTCTATATTTTTAGTCTCATGACTTTATTGCATCAGCTTACAGTTTACATTTATCTAAGTACAAGTTCACTGTTAAAGGATACTGGTAATAGCCTTCTTGTTCAAGGTCACCGTTATAGCTCACTATCACTCTGGGTCACTATTGCTAAAAAAGTCACCATTAAAGATCAACAGTCACTACTATAAGATACCAGTACAAGGTCACTATCACAAGTCTATCATTTCTACACTTATATAAGCTTACAGACAAAGAGTCACTGTTACAAGGTCACTGTTGTGACAAGGCTTCTGTTAGAAGTCCACCATCAGACTCTTTCTCAAGTCTTCTGTTAAGAGCTTCATAGTTCAAGTCTACCATTGGACATGTCTACCATTAGTTCAAGGCTACCAATAGACAACTCCTACTGTCAATTTAGTCCTTTATTGTTCAAGTCTACCGTTATTAGAAGTCTGATGATAGACATACTCCACCATTGATGAAGCTAACTGTTAAGACAGTCTACAGCTAGAAAGGTCACTATTGAAGTAGTCTGATGTTACAGAGCTACAGTTAGAAGCTTACTGATTGAATTCTACCACTGATCAAGCTTACTGACTGAATCCTACTGTTAAAGGTCTAATGTGAACCTACCGATGAAGTCCACAGTTGAAGAGCCTACTGTTGAAGTCTACCATGTGACATACATCTGCTTCCAGTCTAATGATAACCCATTCATTTCATTACCAATTTTCTTAATACTATAATAACGGTCCTATCTGGACAATTTAATGCACCATACATTATTTAATGATATTTTCAGGCATATCAGGAGATAATACGAGGTATGAGGAAGACCACATGTGGTTGAATCATTTCTCTTATCGGCCTCTCCTGATCCAAATGAGAAAAATATAAGTTGAAAAAGTCTATATATATGAGTAGAGACAAACATTTAATATATTGAATATACATGCCTGTACTAGACACATAAAGTACATAGAATACGAAGAAACAAGAAGAGCACTCAAGCACTCGTACTGAAGATAATTGAGCTTCACAAAGATCTGTTGAAAGAACATTTTTCAAAGTTGTAGTGGTGTGCTACAAGAGCTTCTGACCCAATAAGCTGCTCATCTCTACATCTGGAAGTCAAAACCTGGAAGTTGCGACACTATGGTTTAAAGGAAACTTGCAGAGAAGGACCAAAACTTCATTTCCTTCATTTCAAGGAGTCCAGAGCTGATCTGCCAACACACAGAGCATTATAAACTTCTTCCTAATAGCTTTAGCTCTACTGTGTTTAAGTATTTTACATTTGTGAGCAGTTTGTATGTGATACACACTCTGAATTTTGTGCTTGAACTGAGGGATACTGAAAATCCCCATATCAAACTCTCTTTACACTTGTTTTCGATGCATAATTGTGGACGAATCCTAGTGTGGCTTAGTAGTTTATTTTCCCACATAGAATTGCAGTAGAGGTTTTCAAACCTGGACAGTTTGTGAAAACTGTTGTAAAGCTCGATACAGGTTGTGTATCATTTTTAATATAACTGCTTGGTGACAGGTGATCACAAAGTGGAGAGGATTAGGTCTTGGCTTAAGACTGAACCTCTTGTTTATATTGTTCTGTTCAACTTTCAATTACCTTGTTTTACACATATCCACTGCTTATATTTTCATAGACAGAAATCTGTTTTTACATTCACTCTGATAGTCAGTTCTGGTTGGTGTGTATATGTGATTATTTTAGTAAACTTGTTTCAAAAGTTGAATTAGTACTCATACTGATTCAACTGAGGAGTAATCAACCTTTGATAAACCTATTGAACCATAAATCCCTTATATATCTACTGCCTTAATTAACTGGGCTGTTTTAATTTGTGGGGTTTTAATCCTAAAAGTTTTTAATAGAAATTTTAATTGGAACTCAATCAACCCCCCCCCCCCCCCTTGAGTATCCACTCCGACCAACACATTCAATCCTTTTCACATCAGTTACCTATTCATCCTCAACACATGATGTTAAATTTTATGGGGCTCTAGAACTAAGTTAACTATTATTTCCCACTAACTGGGATATGTTGGAAACCTCCCTGAGGTTCAATCCCAACACTCTTAAATATTCTTTCCACTCCACCCACTTCATCCAATCCATCCATGATACATGATGGTTCTCACCTAGGCCACCACATATTTATGTAATCAAGCCATCCATATGGTCTATTATTATATGTAAGCCCCATCCACACCACCACTTCTTCTAGAATCCCTCTGGCAGATCCCATGTGTAATCCCCACACCATCCATCGAACTATATCCGTTTTGATCCTTTTATTCTAAACAAGTTATATAGGATGCCTCCCTAAGATTAAATCCCAACTAATAGTAAACTAAGCTACCCCTACTATGGGAACACCACCCTGATCCACCTCCAGCGGTGTCCAGATCAACCTTCATGGTGTGAAATCTTCCATTTATGGGACACACCTCCCAGATATACCCTCATGAGGCATTCTGATCCATCCAATGGTAAAATAAGGTTCCCTCATCCTAGGGGTGCATCTCCCTGATCCACCTCCAGTAGTTTCCATATTAGACTTCATAGTGTAAAACCTTCTCTTTTTAAGACACATCATCCAGGGTATGCCTCCACATGTGTTCTGATCCCCAAATTTGGTAAACCTTCCAGGTATTCCCTATGAGGACATACCTCTCTAATTATCCTTCATGAGGAATTATGTTCAGTTACATTCTATCTACATAGGATGTTAAGTTAGTGACTTGTCACTGCTATGCCGTATAAAATATGGGATGCCTATGGAAAACCTAAAAAGACATACCTCTATAATAAAATACCCCATGATCAATGTGGGATGCCTCAGGTTCTACACCCATGAGATTACCTCTTATGAGGAAGAATACATGTGACCAATTTTCCAGTATCCATTTGTTCTAGTGATTCCCAACATGACTACTCCCATAAGGAAAGGTTTATAACCTATCACGACCCCATGAAATTTACACACAAAATCAGCATAATAAACTAGCACCCATGAAGAGATAGGACTAAGAATGATTTTCACAAACAGGTCTTAATCTATGAGGGAGACCTAGACTAGGTAAAAATTTCCAAGGAGTAATCCATGGAAGGAGGAACTGACATCCCATCATCCCATTTCGATCAAAAGGCAACCATCATCAAAGAAGTGATGAATTCCACCCACCTTTGGAAAGTGGTTATATGATGTAAAATAAACCTTAAACAAACTATAACATGGAAGGTGGTGCACCCTGGTGAAAGTGTTAGAAACAACTGCATTGGAAGGAAAATTATTCCTATAACATATAACGATTTGAAAAGACAAAGGTAGTGATGGATCATTTCTATGGTTGAAATAAAATTATATAAGTATTTAATGTAAAATATTTTTATGGTATAATTTGAATAATTTTCTTTATAAATAATAATATATGCTAAATTATAATGTTTTATATGGAAAAAACGTTTTATGTTTTTTAGAAAATTTACATTGTAAATTAGAAATATCTTTGATCTGTTGAAGTAATTTTAAATGAAATATTTTATAAAACTAGGTTTTTTATGAATCCATGAAAAACTACATATATAATTTCATATAAAATAAAAAGGTGTTGAAAATATGTTTTCATACACAAAATGTTAAAATAAGATGATTTTAACACTTTAAATAAAATGAATTACACATAAAATGTTAAAACTTTATTTAAAATATTTTGAAATGGTACAGTTGTAGAAAATACCCTTAATAAATTAATTAGGAACAAATATAGACATTATCAAAATCATCCAATGAATATGGTCATGAAAAAACGAGAGGTCCCCCATCAAAAAGAAAAGGTACATTCAGTTTCCTCACAACAGGTAAATAATGAGGTAGGGGAAAATTGGATAGGGAGAAGAGAAATAAAATACAAATAATAACTAGAGGAGAATAAAATTATTATTATTTTAGATGAAAAATTATTTAAATTCCCCAAATAAATTATCTTTAAAAATCAATATCTATTTGAAAACGTGACTGGAAACAAAATCCGCACAGTATAGGTAAAGCAAGGATCAAAATATATTGAGAGAGAGATCATGAAATGGACATTAAAATCTCAACAAATAAAATATATTTTAATATATGAAATAAATAGGGTATTTAATATGTTATATAAATTAAATTACGACATGTTATATGAAACATGTCTCATGGAGTTAGAAGTGAGACAAAAAAATATACAACCTCTTTTGAGTCAAAACTGCTTAAAGGATACGATTTCAAATGAAACATAAAATAACATTAATAGTGATAATATATTTATGAAAGATATTAAAATGAATTATAGAAACCATTCCAAGGATAACATGATGTATAATAAGAAATATTTCTTTGGGGTGACATTTTGAGAGAATAAACCCTTAAGGCTTGAGTATCATATAAATCAAAACCCTTGAAGGTGAAAGAGGATGAAATTGAACTTCGAATACCATGAAAGATAAATAATTATATAATATTAAAAATAGATCATATATACACCATATAAAAGTTAATTTGTGCAAAACAATACACATTTTTCAAGAAATAAAAATGGAGACCTAAAAACCCCTTTCAAGTAACATAATATTTGAAGTAAGAATTATTTGATAGAGGATATATAGAATAATTATAAATCCCTAAAAAATAACGAGGAAATAAAATTTAAATTAATCATTATTTATAATAAATCAATCTTTGAACAATTGAGTTTATTATGAATATATGTAAATCAAGGGAAGATAATTGAGTTATCACAAACCCTTACCTTAATTCCCAAATTCATCTAAAGTGATTGAGTAACCTATATCAAAACATAACTATATTAACCAATTATTTATGATCCTTTTTCAAATCTATAAACTTTTATAAACTTCATTTATAATTTTTATCTATATTTATATTAGTTAGTTATTATCTATTTTCAATATCGGATGTGAGTAATATTGATCATTTTGAAGTAGTTTTGTTATAATAGTGTTGTTCATCATTATTATCCAAAATTTAATAATTAAAATATCATACAAGGTACTTTATTCAAGGTTTCTTGACATTTTATGAAGTTATAATTTCATTCTATGAGTGTTTTATTTATTATTCATTAAGGAATTTGTTTGACAAGAATATTTCCATGATCTTTAACAAATGAATGATGATATCTTAATTAATCAGTTTAATCTTAATCATACCTTTAAAAAAATATTTAATTATTTATATCATATATTATTAGTAATTAATTTCTAAAAGTAATTCATGATATTATTTTATATCAATGTTCAATTATATGGTTAGACTGACCCAAACACGAATATACCATAATTAATGGAAGTTTATGATTATAAAAGTTTATTATTTTGGGAATAATATCATTAATCCAGTAGAATAATGATATTAATTAGGTAATTTTAATGTTATGAATCATATTTTATTATTGGTTGATAAATAAAAAATAAACTAGATGGAAAAAAGGATACACTATTTCATGGAGGTGGTAGTCCACACAACACACTGTTAATGTTTTCATTTAAAAAAGAATGAGTGGGGAAGCCAGTGGATTATAATTTTTCTCTTCAAAATAATAATTATAATATATATATTGAATTTATTTTTCCAATTTCACCATTATTATCAATGAATATTGGAATTTTTGAAAAACATAATTCATCTCTTTGTGGCGGCAGTAGTCTTCACAATACACAAATGATGATTTCATTTTTCTTATTGGAAAATGAAAAAGGTATTGAATAGTTATTCATTTATAATAATAAATTTCAGTATATAAAAATACTAATGTAATTATATTGGAATTATAAAATTTGATTTTAACGTAAGAATAAAAAAAAAGATGTTTGGAAAATAATACCTGTGTTGAGGACTTGAGCTTCCCCTTGGAAATAGAGGTCTTAGAAAAATATATTTTGACCAAAGGATAAATGAAAATTAAGTGGACAATAGGGGAATGAAAATGGAATATTTTAAATTGGTAACTGTATTATTTGAGTAGCTTTAATGGGGTAGTGAGAGGCCCCTTTTGTAAGTGGTGAGAATGAAATTTTTTAAATATTTCAACATAATATAAAGAGATCACATGTTTCACAAATCTAAAAGATTAAAAAATGGTAAATAATAGAGTGGAGATGAGTTATATTTTTTAATCCCTCATACATTAATTTTTAAACATGTGTTAAACATTTTTTAAGTCCTTTACCCTTATAATTATTATTTTTAACATTTTTGGTTTTACTATGATAACTAGTTATTTTTTACCTAAGTAAATAATGTTTTATGTATGAAATTGAAATTTATCTAATTAAATAATTTCATAAAACTAATTCCAAATATTAAATCCAATTTATCAGATAAAATTTCTATGTTTATTGAAACTTGATTTTAACATTACCACATGTAACACATAAAAACTTATTTTTAGAAGAAAGTGTATTATTAGGCTTAAACATTATGTACAGGGTAAAATCATCAATGTATTTGATTTTAATTATACATATTTATTTATTTTAAAACTAAAACAATTATTGTCAATTTATAATAAATACAAAACAAAATTTTACCAAAATAATATTTAATTAAAAAAATACCAAAAATAGTTTTTATTAGAAAATATTACTTAAGTTTTTAAAATGTGGATCATAGGTTATCTAAATTCAACATAATATTTTCAGAATGTATATTTTTACTCATTAAATACATATTTCACTAATTAATGTTTTTATAAAATTATAATTTTTTCTCACATAATAATAATGTTATAAAATTTATAATTTTGTTAAAAAACATATTTTTTCTATTCACCTAAAAATAAAATATTTTTGAAAAATTTGAAAAATTAATATTAAGATAATATTATCATGATGAATCTTAAAATGAATTTTATTTTATCAAATTTAAATTCTAAAATTTTAGAATTAAACTTTTAAATAAAAATAATAATATAATGGAAAGTATTTTTAAAAATAAAATAACATTTTAAAAAATTATAGCTATTTTTATTCTTATTTCCTATAAATTACTAATAATTTTGGTGTTAATAAATTATTTATATCATTAATATATTTTATCCACAATATATTTAGTCTCTTAAAATAAAGCGTATAAAATTCTATTTTAAAGGGGGGTTTTGAGTATAAAACAACCTCAATATTTACATACCTATAGTAACTGATATTTGTAGATGACTTAGTATTAATAATGAACATAATTTTTATTTCATTATATATTTCATAATTCAGTTTCATCTATTTTTACCCATCAATTTTTTGATTACATTTTAACGAAAATATAACATTCCATAGTTTTTTTGTGGTTTGGTGTTACATGAGAAGAAAGATATCAAATAAATTAGGTCATAAAGGAATATACATACTAAAATCTAAGGGTGTTACACTTGAGCTAATCCAGATCCATATAATAAGGATGTATATATATAGGCTCAGTATCTAGAACCAGTTCAATAAAAAAATCCACTTATTTTTTTTCAATAATATAAAAAAATAATTTGGAAATAGATCCTCATATTGATCAACCATAGGAGGAAAAAAACATAGAAAACACTCTCAGTGGACCTAAGAAACATCCCCACTACATGAGATATATTTTCCTAGACATCACTAAATCATAACATGATTTTCTAAAATGATATTCTTATTATTTTAGAAGTTAATTCAATTCATCAAGTAATGAAAAGAATATAACATGTATCAATTAATAATCAATATATAACTAGAAATGTGCGAGCAAATCAACTCCAATAATAAAATCATAGCCCAAAATTTATTAGACAAAAATACCATAACCATGTATATTAATAATATAATATAGACATATTATGATAAGATTATCTTCCCAATGTGGGTATTCATAGGTAGAAGTCTAGATATGAAATCGATAACTAAAACCATGTCATAAATCAAACCAAGTGTTATAATAAAAATGAGAATCACCATAATTAAACAACACACCAACTAAGGTAGAAACTTGTATCATACCTTTAAACATGGAAGAAACCTCACTATGATTTATTAGTGAATACTCAATAACAATTAACTAACCTAATTGTACACCTTGACCCTACCATTGGGTTGACTAACTCCCCTTCATTACACATCTAGGCCAAATCTATCCCTAAGAACCCCTTTATCCTTAATGACTATATTTCCTAAATGACATACATGTCATGATCTACTATGTCTCACTAGATTATATATGATATTTCTTTATGGAAGATGATTGTCGACCACCAATATTTTTATAACTCTTCTAATATGACTTCTAAATATTTCAAATGTTTCTATAAGAGTAAAAATTATTTGGATAACTTGGAATAAAAGATTGGGTATGGATTCTTCGACCACACTAATAACACTCCCATAATGTCCAACCTCTAGAAGAATGATAAAAAGGACTTCCCTAACAAAATAATCTATCTCCAAAACTATGATAATAATCTACTATTTTCTTCATAAGTCAACTAGATCCTCCAAATACCACTAATAAGTTTTACCATAATTAAGATATTTATCTTTAATAAGTTAATTATTCACCACATTAGTGAAATTAGGCAATAAAATAGTCATCCTTTAACAAAATTTTCTAATTTAGATCATAATAAAACCATAAATATTTACAAATTTCATATCCTCTAAAGGTAAAATAATAATAGATTAATTCCATAAGCATTGAAGGATAATTGAGAATAGAAATATTCTTTTAATTTATTTCCATTATTTTTTTACCTTAATTCATATTATTTGTTCTTTGATAGAACTTCTTGAATAAATAACCTGAAAATATTCCCACATCAACCCTTCAGTCTACCTTTCATTGAATATGGTATCCCTACAACATCGAGTTTGACCCTCAATCATTAAAATAAAGATATTAACCTTATTTCCATTAGGTAAATTAATTATAATGATCATATCCTCCATCCCATATGACCAATCCTCAACTCTATGAGGAGAAATATCATCTCAAAAAAACAATCAAAAACTATTTTTAAATATCTAAAATCACATTAAACACCACCAGCAATTACCAATATTCTCTCACCATTATATTCTAGATAAATTTATGGAATGTCTTGGTGATATTCTTCTCTGATAGAGTATCTAGCTTACCCACCAAGGGAAGAATCACAACTTCTCCATATATATTCCCCTTACCAAAATTATCTTGATCAACTTCCAATATTTAAGGATCAAAAAATCAAATTACTAAGTTTCATGATTCTATAAAACTCAACACATTGGTTATCTATCAATACATAAATTTTAATAAGAAAATACATCATGAATCACTTTATAAATATAATAAAAATGTAATTATTCAAGGCAAACTAATGACATTAACCACTAATTAATCACAAACACAAGAACACACACATATGTAATGTCTCTACTTGCCAAAATTATGCATGTCAACCCATTTACACACCCTAAACAAAGTGAGAATCACATCTAAAAATCTAAATTATAAAACACAAAAATACAACCACACACTTCATAGGTAACTTGGACTTATACCATGGTTTTGTAGTCTAAGAACAAACAATGTTTTTATACCAAGTGTTGAATCCTAATCTCTAGCCTAAAAACTCTTCAATATCAAGAATTTATTATAGAAACTTGGATTTGATACCATTTTATAAAACCCCACAATTATATGACTATGATATTGAGGTGATTTATCATATTGTCTAAATTTTACCCATTGACCACTAAAATATATATACTAGTACGTTTGGTGGAAATATATCACTTGGGAGGGATTTACCATCTAATGGTCTATCACATCAAAATAACTAAAATTAAAATAAAACTACAATAGGAAGTGGGAAAAAATATAATCAGGTTCAATATATCATAACCACGTCCCCTATATTCTCATATGTCTCATACTTATAAATAAGATATAAAGGTAAAACTTGAGTGGAAAAGTAAGAATAACATATATAAAACTGGAATATAAAATAATATATGGATATAAACATATAAATGACTCTAAAAGAACCCAAGATCAAATCCAAGATGTCTCCTCACATCATTTCCATAATAAAAAGGCATCTTTTCCTTATATGAAATTTTAGTAATATAAACTATATTCTCACAATATGTGTACATACACAGAGTGAGAATATAATATTCATTAGAAACCACTTTAACCCTTGAAGTAAAATGATCTTAAATATGATCATATTTAAATATTTTAAATCTTTAAATGAATTAATAACATAATTTCTAGCATGAAAATAAAGTATTATGTGTTATCCTAATAACCCAAATTAACCTAAACCAACTTATGACAATATCGGTAACAATAGTTTAAATTATCCCAACTCATTGATCAACACCATCTTGTATTCTAAACACATGAAATCGCATGATTTATTGAGTCTAACTAAAGAACAATAAAAACACATGGACCTCACATTGATATCTTATGTCTTACCCTAATCCAAGGATCTCTACAAGTAGCCAGTTTCATGTTAATTTCTCAAAAAGAAAGTGTTAGGGAAAAGTAACTCACACATAAATTTATTTTCATCACAAAACTTTCAATATTCATCTTTAATTTAATTCAACAGAAATAACTTAAACACATTTCAAATTTATATATAAAAACCAATAATCCCAAACAAACATTCATGGTTTAATATATAATTTTCAGGGCATATGTATCCTGAATGAAATCCAAATTTATAGTTACTTTAACCAATTACTTAATAAAAAATAAATAACCAACCATTTCCTATTTTTTAAATTACATTTTTCCACTTTAAATTTAATTTAATGTAGGTATTTAAAATCCATCCACAAATAGCCTCATGAAAAAACCATACAACTACTTAAGAAAATTTATATAAATATAATTTGAATTTATACAATGGTAAATCAAACATAACACAATAATTTCATCACTAAAAAATAATTCTAAGACCATATTTTCATATCATTAATTATTATATTAAGGATTAAATTAATTATTATATTAATGATTACATTAATTACACCTCTATTTTGTCCATTTCATTCTTTAAATACACTATTTGAACTTGTATTTCAATAATTCCATATCTTAAAATAAGTTTAAGAATTAAAAATTTACATAATAAATTATATAAAATTTACCTTCAAGAATATAAATAATTTTCCTTATTTAAATTTTTACAATAAATAATTAAATCACAAAACAGTATGCATGTATCTTATAAATATCAAGAAAAAAACCAAAAATAAATAAATGGGTCACCTACCTCACATAAGTAGCACATATCCATCCAAGGAACAAAGACTTTACTCCTATTATAACATACAAAATCAAGAAAATTTAAAAAATAGATGCAAAGAGAATAAATTAGAACATATTAATGACTAAACCTCATTTCCTTATTACAAACTGATAGGATTATTGTAGTTCTCAGAAATAAAATAACAATGCCTCCAATGAATCAAATATTTGACTTCAAATAAAGAATAAATCTATTTTTTAGCATGAGAGACAAATTGAGAGATTATGTCCAAATATATTTATTAGTAATGAGCCCTAACATTAGTAATTTTTTGAAAAAGGATAAAATTCACAATATGTTAAAGAAAAATTTCCCCCCATTAAGAAAACCATACATCATACTTATCAATACCTAGTCACCACGATTAGGTACCTGGTAGCAGCCCTAGAGACCCAACCCTCTTCTATACCCACTAGGTACCCTATATCTCATACTTGGTTTCTGATGGTACTAAAAATTGAGATTCCAACATTTTTCACCTTTAAATCCCCTTCCCCTCTCCTTCATTCACTTCAATCTCTTAGTACCAAATAAAAAAATTCAAAATTAATTCAAATACATAAAAAATAAGAAAAGTATATACCTAAATGACTGGGATCATTATATTTATCCTATATGTTTCCTTTAAAACGTGTTTCACTCAAGGTAAAAGTTAGTAGTGATTTCCATTTTTTACTCCAAAGGAAATATATAAAACTAAATTGGGAATACATCGAAAAAATCTTGCATAATGGATACATTATCCACATCTATTTTTTCTTTATCTTTAATTTTCTGAGTTATATATCCATTCCTATAATTTACTAGTAATCATTTCTGAACAAAAAAATATTTTAATGAATAATTTTAATTTTTATTATTATATTTTTATATTAATTTTTGTTGTTAAAGAGATTAAATGTAACATATTTATCCCAAAAATTTATTTTATTATTATAAAAACATATTGAATCAATACCCAAATTACTATCAAATTCAACTAATATTAGAACAACTAAATTTTTAGAGAATACATTTTCAAAAATAATTGTCAGTGAAGCCTTAAATATATTGGGGGAAATTAATGCACTATTTTTTATTTTTAATAATTAATAAACCATTATAATTTGTGATAGGGTATTCATATGCACCATAAATTTTAATGATATGAATGATTGGGTTGTTTCATAATCTAATAATCTATATTACATTACTGAATGTTGATTATGTCATTGGGATGTGCTAACTTATTCAATGTAACATATGTACAAGGTTCTCATTATGCCTTTGGTTGTTTTGGACTCTGATTCCTTTCTCACATCCTCTACATGGAGAAATTAATAAGATAGTATTGAGCTTCATTATAATTAAATAATTAAACCCACAGTTAATCTTGTTTAAAAACGTATATAACTCTTTATAGATCATAAT
The DNA here is from genome assembly GCA_963277665.1 of Viscum album. Lineage (NCBI taxonomy): Eukaryota > Viridiplantae > Streptophyta > Magnoliopsida > Santalales > Viscaceae > Viscum > Viscum album. Next base: position 75,857,347 of record OY728140.1, read on the forward strand.
ATTAATAATTTATTATATTTAATATATTCTTCAATGAACTCAATGTTTTTTCAAACCACTTGCACCAAATTTTAAGCATATATTATCTCCATGTAATCAATTTCATAATTTATTCCATATACAATATTTAAATTTTCAATGTTTGGACTTCTTACCTTTTTATTATTCTTAAAATGATCTAATTGTTAACATTTTCTCTTTGTGTCAAAAAATATTTGAGAAAACCGAGAGTTTGAAAACATTATCAATACCTTCTTGAGACATTAATACCATTATTAATTTATTTCAATATATTAAATAATCAAATAATTATAAAGAATAATATTTTAAAAATCATTGAATCTAAAATATTAGTTTTGAGATCAATAAAAAACCCTGCAAGATACCTTTAAAATAATGAATTGTTAACCTAATACGATGCAATGAGTTCTCTATCATTTTTATTTAGCTCAATGAATTGAAACTCTATATTGATCTATACTATAACAGGAAAATGTTTTTAATAAATAACTTCATGAAATCACACCCCAACATAGTTTCCTCTTCTTTTAGAACCTTTCTATTATTTCTCAATCACTTTTATTAGTATGCTTCCATCTCTAAGAGAAACCACCAAAATAAAATTTTAATATTATAGTTATTTAATTATAGTGATTATATTCTCTAGAAATAAAATCCACCTTTCAACAATAAGTTTATTAAATTACAATATGGCCTTGTTAATTACAAGTGGTGGAAAATTTTATAAATTAATGCGTGAATGATACATACTAAAATACAAAGGAATATAATGGTAAAATTCCAAGGTTAGTGCTATAAATAAAAAATGTGATCCTAAAGAGCTACTTGTGATCCTATTGTTATTCTATGATTTTGAAATTATTTTTTGGATTGAACTAAAATGAAAATAGAATAAAAATGTTGAAAGAAAATAAATTATAATTGGAAATTGGAGATCAATTAGAAAGGATGGTTTCACCAAATATCACCACCTCTTTTATTCATGAATTTATTGAATTAACTGGATGAAATATTTTTCTAGAGATAAAGACTTATTTTTGGTCAAATCCATCAGTTATTCATAAATAAACCTACATATCTTAATTGGAGAAACAAATCAGTGTAATCACATTATGATCAATAAAAATAATAAAAGAAAACTCCATGTTACTTTTCATATATTAAGTAATTAAAACACTTTGTATGGCCTCTCTTAATAAGACTTGTTTAAAAAAAATATTTTAAGGAATGGGTTAGATATTAGAGTCTCAAATTTATTGCTAATTAAAAAAATTATGCATGAAAATAATTTGTTGATAAATTAAACATGAACCCTTATAATCATTATCAATTACCCCTTAAGTTACTAACCATTCATCAATGAAAGGATTCCCATAATTCTTTATTGAATAATATTAACGAAGTGAGAAGATAAGAAAATAATGGTTAGAAAATTAAAAGAAATTAAAAATGAAATGGAATTACTTGAATTAAAAGTAATTGTTAGTCTATCCTTTTAAAAATACAAAATATTGAATATTTAATAACATAGATTTCATCACATTACAATTCGAAACATTACAACATTTCTAAATATATATAAGATAAAATTTCATATTAATTATCTTAAGGTTTCCTCCAGCATGATTCAAATACTTGTGACATAGTGTGACATAAATAAATATTCACTTAAAACTCCTAATATCCAAGGAATCACGAAGAATATCCCATGTAATTTTCCCACAACTCAATCACCTAAATTATTCCATTGGAATGTTCTGATGTGATAATGAAAAGGCTATGAAATAATTTTTTAAAACTTCTCTGGTTGACCTATCCTCTTCAAATCATTATCTAAAGGAATAGTGTAATGTTGTGATGATCTTCATATTTTTCAAAGAATTATTTCACAATGGATATTGTAGTGTAATGATTATGGTAATGAAATTATGAAACTCTATAATTTTATCACAATATATTTCCAATGGATCAAAAACTCCCTCAAAATAACAACCACATCAAAAATTGTCTAGGAATTTATCAAGGTTTCATCCCACACTATAAACCTCTATATAATCATATAGTAATTTTTTATGTTTCTCTATATTATGGAAGTTTCCATGGAGACGTGTTGTTACTCCATGGAAGTTGGTCAGATTTTGTGACAATTTGTGGATTTGGTTTTCATGCATGAATGAGAGAATTAAATAAAAAGAGATTTTACTTCATTATTTTCTTTGAAATTAATTGTGGCATGGAAAAAAAGTTGTGGTGTCATGGTTCAGGGTTAATCATAGGTATCTTTTTTTTTTGAAATGTTTAGTGTCATGAAGGTTATATTTACAAAAAAATATCATCTTTTATACATCCAATCACAACACGATGGTCATATATGTGGTGTGATATTACTTCAATTCCTCAAGAATAATATAAAAGTATTCAAAAATAATCTACATGCTCTAAAATTCCAAAAATCATAAAAAAAACAAAACATTGGATGAATTAAACATAATTATCAATGAAAAACATAAAAAAATATATCCATCAACCAGAGTTATAAAATTCCCCAATTCTTGAGCATTTTATTTTTCTTAAGAAACAAATATCAATATAAATCTCAAAGAAGGTCAATCCATAAATCAAGAAAAAATAATTACTAAACATGTTTATAAAACCAAGGATTTATTAAATATTATCAAATTTATAGATAATTTTTCACCATAATTATTTGATCTCAGATCACTATTAAACTCCAATATAAATTAATCTTCTCTTTCATTACCATATTTCAATCTATCCATGGACATCCATGCCCATATTTTGATATACCTTTATAGAACACTGTAACTCAACACTCAAGATCAATATAAACATGAGTTACTCTTAGTCTCAAGTGTATGGACTCTACCTATAGGCCTACACAATAACTAAATATATTAGTTAAATAAATCTATACTAATAAATAGGACTATAAAGAAGATATTATATTTTTTTATGGTAGAAACATTGTGATGTAATGCTTGAAAATTTAAAGCTCGAAAACTTGCGCTCAAATTTTAACGTACAATGTATGAAATTATATTTACACTTGATATAAAAAAAATCCTCATACATATTTAAATATTCATCATCCCCTGTCAATTTATTATTTTATAGATTATTATAAACTTGAATATTCTATGATAATGACATGATTTTACTTTTTATATTTTTAAATTTCCTCATTTTTTAAATAAAAGATGACAAGGGACATATCTCACACCAATCATTCTCTTTTTTTGATCTAATACAATCCCTAATTATAATTGTTATAAAAATATAATAGCTTATGTGTGGTTAATCATCAAAATTTCCAAGATACATTTCATTATATAGGTTTCTCTTCCAAAATTATAGAGGAAACTAGTAAGCATAATGTAGAAAATCATATAACCAATTTCCTAATGACAAGTTGTATCTACACATGTTTCCATTTAATGGAGTTATCAATTGGTACTTTCATGGATCAATAATATCCCTTACGAAACTAAAAATATGTTTTATGTAATAAAAAATAATGTATGGTAGAAAGGATAAATCATATTTTAATATTTCTTACTTATTAAGGAATTTCATAGATGTTATGGGTATAAAAAAAATCAGATGTAAGGAGGGTCCAATGGTAAATAGTCTTGAATGTAAAAAGAGTAAATCTTATCAATGTGGTTAATAAAATCCTAATTATTTTAGAATATTAAGGTGACAATTATAATAGTTATATATTTCTTGAGTATTCTCAAGAAAAAGGGTATAAGAATGAATATGTCAAAATGGTTTAGAATAATTCTTGGGAATAGTGATTTTTGAAAAACACTCATGTTATGAAGGATAATTAATCGTCCAATCAATAATAACATTATAAAAAGATAATCAATGGAAACAATAATTTAGTATTCATTTTAATTTTTAACCTAATAAATTAGGATTTAATCTAATTTCTATATTTTCTACTTAAAAAATTCAATTTAATTTCCATGATTAGTCTAACATTTTTCATGTTAAATGATGTATCTTAATAAAAATAGATCCTAGAACAATTATTTCAAGATAATAATAAAGTGTATCCAAATTTCCTTCCCCCACATATAATATCAAACAGTTTCCCCACAGTTTGAAGTTAATGTGAGGGATATTCTTGTGAATACATAATTATTTTCGAAATGGAATTCTAAAAAAATAACAAATAAACTAAGTTCATCAACAATTTATTCAAACTTATATTATTTTATTATTTACTAGGGTGGATTTCATGGATTTACATTACATTAGTGGGGTGTGTTTTCTGGATTTACATAAAAATTAACTTCTACACTGAACAACTTGTTAGCTGAAAGTTTTGTTGGAATGCAATTTAATAAAGAAGTTATGATAAAAATATAATTCAATTTACTTCATCAATATATTATATAATATAAATCCAATTAGCTTAAAAGGAAATTAAATATATAATAACCATAAAATATGAGAAAAAGATACAAATTAAGTTAAGAAAACAAAAAATTTCAAGGGGGAATTCTTCGAATTCTCAGTAGAACCCCCCATCACCCTATTATTCCCTAATCTTCTTGGGATACAATGGTGTACAATAATAATGTAGTATCTATCCCCTAGTCCCACTAAACTAGGCCTTGAGACAGTGGGCCTCATAACCTCAAGCACATCTCCCCGAACACCAAAGGCTGTCGACTAGCATCAAGGGCCTTAGGTGTATCAGTGGGGAGACTATGAACTCATAAGATTAGATATAACATAGTGATAAGCAATATAAACTATGTTGTTGAAGCAATAAGAATAACAGACAGTAGTGAAAGTAAAAAAAAATAAACAATGTAATATAATGGAATAACTAGAGTAATCTGAATAATCATAATAAATATAAAAAGGATGTATTGTCATGTGTTTTTGCAAAATAGAAGTGTAAGGGAAACAAGGGTAAAAGCATGTCAGCATGCTATAAAAAACCAAAAAATTAGAAAAAACTACATTAACAACATCTAGAGAACATGCTTGGTCCTCTACCCATAAACTCCATTCTAAGTTGTAAGAAATCACATAATCATCAAAAGTAGAACACTTACCTTTATTCATACATATGTGCATAAAGTATAATCAGCTACCAAATGACACTCGAGTAGGGGTGTGAGATATAATCCCAGTAGATCACCACCCACGGTTTCTAGACCATTATATTTTGTGATTAATACAAATAAGAGTGTTCCATGTATAATAAATGAAAGTTGTTAAATAAATAAAATAACTACCACTTGGTTCGGGTTCCCAAGAAGACACTTGTCCCATACCACCTACTTCAGCCTATGCTGGGAGTCTGAAAAAAGTACATGTGCAAAGAATAATGTGTATACAAGGGCCAAACAAAAACATGACAAGAAAATAAGTCATACCCCAACTCCTGTGCTTTGTATTGGGGTATAAATCCCAAGTAAATTCCCAACTGTTCTAATAATAAAAAGAGAACCATCAAAAGTGCATAAGAATCTTAGAGTAATAATAATAATAGATGAATCTCATGTATTTCGAGGAGTCAAAATTATTCTATTAAATCTAGAGGTGGAGTATGAACATATCACTAGAAATCTAAAAGGAATAATAGGTATCACTATGGAACATTTGGTATAATCCAATACCACAATGTTCGTCCAAGTAGTCCATAAGGAGTCCTTGGTATCACTCAAGGCATGGGGACTCTGAGACCATACTAAGTATCATACATAGGGTATTGAGTAACAACTAGGGAGTGTCGTATCCATCTTTCCAATGGGTCTTTCCATAATTGTTCCCCTATGGAACTAACATCACATAGGAATATAATAAATCATTTAGGAAGCCCTAACTTGGAAATCTAAGGCATTTCCCCCAGTGCATCGAGTCATAACCCATCGATCACTGGGAGTCCATCCACTAGTCCTTAATATGGAACTCATGTCCACTCTCATCCCCTATCAAGTGAAACAAGTATCCAAGAAAACCAAAAACAAGGAATATACCTATCACAAGGAAAAGGTATGTATATAAACCATTCCATCCAAATAATAACCACAATACCAAGTTCTTATATTGAACCAAATGAAGAAATATAAGCTAATATCATTGGAACAATTCATATAGATAAGAAATAAGCCCTAAAAAAGAGAAAGGTATAATAATTTAAACAAATTCATGTCATCACATGCAATTTAATGAAAAAATCTAAAAAACTCACATTTTAATCAATCTATACATATTTATCCAATAAATAAAGACACAATTTATTTTTCAATGAAAATAAGCATGTCTAACAACACTAATCACTTTGTTTTAGTTTAGAAGAAAACACACATTTGTTAGAGGGGTTTTATCACAAAATCGTGACATTATTCATCAACATTTCATTTATTCATATTTAAACATTTATTCAAAACTAATTAAATTAATGTCTATAAAAATAAAAAATAAAAAAGCATGGTCAAGAGGCCTAAGAAATAATGAGTAATATCTAAACATGAAAAAAAAACCATAAGCACATGACACATGCTCAATGTAAGAAATGAAATTTAATATAAGCACATGACATTGAAAATGAGGTAAGCAACATTTCAATGCAAGGTGAAAATATATGAAAAACTTGCATAGGAAATAATAATTGAGCCATGACATATTGAATAAGCTTATGCATTGCCTATGGGCAACTAACTATGTCATTAAGTAAAATTAAAGGCATAAAGGATTGCACATAGGCTATTAATATAAGGCACAAGGATACCAGTACTTGCATAAAAACATAAATACAAGGTGAGTGCTATTCACAATGAAAATTTAATCATGTCAAGGCTTATGACATTATACATGGGGAGAAAATTATTTAAGTGTAGAACTTTACATGGGAAAACCCAATTCAAGGTTAATTATTCCTCCTAAATCAATTAATCAATTTAAAATATTATCCATGGTAATACCCCACTATGGACATATGGGAACTTATTCCAAACAGATGGTGCACCCATAGGGGTGGCTCAAATCTAAGGAAAACACCCAAAACATGGGTTTCTCTATAACAAAGGTCACTACGAACACTGAAAAGAACCCCGAAAAATTCAATATGTCTTAACAAGATTCGTCGAAAGGTTCTGACAAGAAGCACAACAATGTGATACCAAGAATTCAATGAATAGATGGGAAAAATAACAGACACCACACCTCAATGTCATTTTAATCCATATATTTGGTAATAATATTTTATTCAACCAAAAAATGGGAGAAATCAGAAAAATTAACAAAACTCCCAAAATAAGGAAAAAAAATTCTACACCAAAATAGCACCACGAGAAGTGCACGAACAAGGAATTTGAGGAGTGCGTAAGAGAGATCATATTGAGATATTTCCATCACATCTAAAGATGATGAAAACTAAGAAGAAAAGGAGGTGAAATAGCAAAATCCACACAAGACGTGAAGGGGGGGGGGTGCTATGCATTAATGGAAGGAGAGGTGAAGAGGTAGGCATGTGAGGAGATAAGGAAGAAAGAGAGGAGAGGAAGAAAAAAAGAAAAAAAGAAAAAAAAGAAAAAAAGAAAAAATAAAAGAAATAAAAAAAGGAAATAAAAAAAAGGAAAAGTAAGAGATAATTTAAAATTAAAAAGAAATTATGGAAAAGAAAAAAAATAAAATAATATTGGAAATTCCTTTAAATTATTACCCAAAATTCACTATGCATGAGCATCGAGCATAGTTTAAATAACTTTGTGCAATCCGTGCATTTTACCCCTTTTTGAAACCTATAATGGGCTGCACGAGCTTATGACCTGGGTCACGCGGTTCTAGAAAATCGAATGGAAAAGTCGACTTTAAATTTTCTATCAGTGTGCTGGGCTTTAAACAAGCCCCATATGCACCTGTAATCTATTTTATCATAATATTTTTTAAAGGTTCTTATTAAGGTATTAAACTAAATATCTTAAATGGTCCACACCTTGGACAATGTCAGGATGTTGCATCCTCCCCTCTAAAAGACAATTCATCCCCGAGTTTCCCTTCTGAATGTAGTGGAGCATCATCTGAGAAACGTTTCAGCCACTGCGCACCTATATAAGCCTCCCACTCCTAGGTATCATCCTAAATGAATCCATGATTCCATAGTACCTATACTAATGAAACTGACCAGGATCAGATAACCCTCATTCTTTGATCGATGTTATGAATCAAACACTCCTCAAATGATCCATCCTCCTGAAGATCGATTTAATAAGGGTCAAACAATTGTGATGGGTCTAGATGATACTATCGAAGCTGAGGAACATTGAAGATATCATGCATGGAAAAATAAATCTAAGGTAACATCAAATAATGGGCTACCAACCAACTCTCTCCACTATCTCCAATGGTATATCATATCTAGGTGATAACTTCCCCTATATCCTGATTTATCTATGACCCACCCTCAAAAAAAAATGTAGAAAGACCTGATGTACCACCTCAAATTCCAGAGGTCTACAGAAATGATCAGTATAAGACTTCTTCTTCAACTGAGATATTACCATTTGATTATAGATCAGAAGGAATTTCTCTAAATTCATCTAAATAAGATGAGTACTAAGTAGAGCAACCTTACCTACCTCAAGACATCATATAGATGAATGACATGGTCTAACTTAGAGGGCCTCATATGGGGCCATATGAATTTATTTCTAGAAGCTTTTATTATAAGAAAATTCAACAAGAGGAATATGATTCTTTAAGGAACCTTCAAAATCAAGGTAACATGCCTAAAACATATCCTCTAACACATGTATGGTCTCCTCGGACGACCCATTATTCTAAGGGTGATATAAAAAACTCAAGAGTATCTATGAACCCAGTGCCTTCTACCACCCTTTCTAGAGCTGCAATGTGAAGTGGGGATATCATTCCTAACTAATTGAATGAGGCATTCCTTGAAGTCTCACCGTATCTTCAATATATAGCCTCCCTATCTCATCAAAAGAGAGGGTCTCCCAGATCGGTAGGAAGTGCCTGACCTTGGTCAACCTATCGACGATCACCCATACATCATCGCTGCCATGCAAAGATCTCAGCAATCATATAAACAAATCAATGGGGACATCATTTCATTTCCACATAGGATTTGATAGAGGCTGTAGAATTCCACCATGTCACTACTACTACGCCTTAACCTACTGACAGGTGGAGCATCGAGTGATGAAATCTATTATTAGCTTATTTTTACCTAGGCACAAATAATGATGATGCATATCTATATACATATTGGTAAGCCTGAGATGGACCACCCACACAGAGGCATGATATTCCATCATCAGATCTTCCTAAATATCTGAAAGAACCCATACACGGCCATGGTAGAGCATGGTCTCACTACCATCAACAACCCAACCAAGAGGTTGGTTCTCTCCTGTGATTATTTTACTCAACATGATTCCCTCTAAACCAGATAACTTCCACATTCACACTCACTCTAGAAGAGAGTATTTCATTACCATAGCTTTCAGATATAGTTGTCTACGCTGTTCATAAATATCAATATGTTACTAAGTAAACAACACCATCATCTACTACTCACTTATAGCTATATGGAAGCCTTTATTCTAAGTATTTTATCTCAATTCATCAGCCACAAAATTACCCTTACTAGGGGTATAAGAAAGCTCAATGTTGAACAACTGTAGTTATTATACCCACCTATGTTGCCTCAAATTAAAGTATCACTATGTGGAGATGTATTTTAATATTTTATCATCCATGTAAAAAAGGTACATCTCACCCAATAGATAGTTCCTCCAACATTACAGATCATGAACTAAAAGTTCTAGTTCGAGATCGTGTGTAGGATAGTTCTTCTCATGAGGCATCAGTTGGTAAAATTCATAATCCACTAATCAAAATCTTTGCATCATAATAACACCCAATACTATTTCTAAAGAGTAAAACAGTACTCTATAACCTATTCCAATCTTATCAAGAGTGACAATTAGAGTAGACGTGAGTCCTCCCTCTAAGTCTTAAAAAATATTTCTCAGAATAATCTAACCAGATGAACTAGACAACCTTTTTATTTATTTATGTAAAATGAATTTCTAAGTGGGATAATTCTTGGAAGAAACACATGTAATAACTATAAATCCATAAAAAGATTCATATGTCAAATTTAAATTAGGATACTATAAGGAAACTATTGTTCTCACCTTCTTTGGGTCAAATGATATGCCATATTCTGATATGATATGACCTAAGAAGTGAACCACACTGATCCAAAAGTTTCATTTACTGTGATTCACATATATCATTTCCTCTCTCAGTTTAATCAATGTGATATCAAGATTATTGTAATAGTCATGTCTAGAACGTGATTACACTAAGATATCATATATGAAGACTACCACAAAGGAATAAAGGTACGGGTGGAACACCCAATTCATCAGAGCCATGAAGACGGTTGATGTGTTTATAAAACTTAACGATATAACCAAAAAATCATACAAGACATAAATTCTCCGGAATGTTTTACATGGTATATCCAATGGTTGAACATGCACCCAATAATAGTCTGACCTTAGATTGATCTTGGAGACAATAGTTTCTCCACGGAGCTGGTCTAAGAGGTTTTTTATATGAGGCAACGAATTCCGATTCTTTACCATAAGATGGGTCAGTCGGTGGTAATCCATTAAAAATCTGAGGCTACCATTATCATTCTTGGAGAATAGGACTGGTGAACCCCATGACCATGTGATGGGTATAGTAAAACCATTCACCTCAAGATCTTCTATCTTCTTCTTGAGTTCCTGGATATCTATAGGTTCCATATTATAATGAGGAATCGACACCAGTAATGCACCTAAAACTAACTATATGGTGAAATTAACATGTTCTACCAGAGTTAAGAAAAATAAATATTAAGGGAAGTTTTCCCTGAAATTATTTATAATAAGAGGTAATTCCATTAACTGAATCCCAGGACCACTCATAAAGAGACTTCTAGCTGAGCTGTCACTCTACCCAATGAAGAATGCTTGGGTCCAGACCGAACTTCATGGATATATCATTCACCCTTATGTACATATGTTCTTACATCAGTTTATGTGAAGGTAAATTGACGGTGATAGAAATGAACTTTGGCCTAATAAACCAAAATCCAGTCCATACTGAGATTGACGTCGAAGTAGGACATCTCGAGGATGAAGAGATTACAGAAGGAATGATACCCAGCTATCACGAGGGGGATCCCCTAGAACTTGAACACGCCCTATGATCTGATTCCTATGGGTATGTCAAGGGACATGAAACCATAAAAATACTCGATTAAAAATCTAAAACTTTACACAATAGCAACAGATATAAAAGAGTGTGATGCACCAATATCAAAAAGGGAAGAAACTAAAGTAGAGTCTACTGAAGTAGTACCTATAACAATAGATGGCCCTAAACTATACTCTGTAGCTACTGGCTTCACCATATACATATTTCCTAAACCTCTACCTTGAGATGCTTTATGACTAACCTAAGAAAATTCGCTCTACTAAAAATGACATTTTGGAGCCTGACTTCCTTAGCCATGAACTCCACTACCTTGGTCTGATAGAACATTGGTAGAACAAATTCTATCATGACATGGTATCACAGATTTAGTACCTAATAGAGGGGATGGCATGGATCCCCTATCAATATATGCTGGAGTAAGATAATAACAAAAGCAATGAAGGTGGCACATCCTATTAAAAGCTCATCATTCCATCGGGTTCCTCATGCACTAGGTATTTTTGGCCGATCCTTCCAAACTAATGAAATATGATAGAGTTATCATTGTGTGTCATATGAATGGTAATTCCCCTATGTGTACATTTGAAAGGGTGATTTTGACTGCCTGAAGAACCATCACCCTGCATCAAAACTTAACCACCCTGGCTCACATGTACAACTTCTCTAATATTTAATTATGGAATAAGGGAATGCATTACTATCTCTTTAATGGTATTCAACCAAAATACATTCACAAACGATCATAAAATATACCTGATCCCATTCTCAAAAAGCCTCACAGTATTCAATTCATCACTGAATAGTGATGGGGAAAAATGATGAAGCTCAGTGAAATAATCCGAATACTCTAGCACTGTCATGGAGCCCTATTGATGATGAAATAACACATTGGCGTGATCCTCTCTTAGAGTCTATGGGAGAAAGGTGATAATAAAAATCCATATATAAGTCTTCTTAAACCACTTCTCAGTAACACTCTAACTAGGAATTTACATCCCACCAATGCTTGGTGGAGTAACGAAGCATATAGACAGAAATCTTGACCCTCCACTCTGGAGGCATCTCAAGTTCGTAAAAAATAGATATCATTGCCTCTATCCCTGACTCTCTAGTATAAGGACCTCCATCCCCTAATAATGTGGGAGGCTTTTGCTGCTAAAAGTCCCATGTAAGATCTTACATAGTCGGGGTAGGCCCAGGAACACCCTGAATAGTCTAGATGAACCGGAGAAAATAATCCTTGAACTGAGTATCAACATCCAGTGGAATATCAATAAGAGGTTACTAAAGTTTCACTACAGGAGGTATAAAAGGTGGCTCACGTCCCACCACCTCTAGAGTATTCTCATCTCTACTCTTTGGGAGTACATATCGAGGATGTCTTAGTGGAATAAATCTATAATTTCTAAGTGCATGCCATAAAAATTATTTTATTATAGATAAAGAAAATAATATGGAAGGGAAGGTTCTAGTCCTCCTTGAGACATGACATAATAGATAATAAAATCAATAAATAGGATAGGTACATGCCCTACCTATAAGAATTTCACACAGATATCCTTCTCCATTATCCAGGTCTAGATAATAAAAAAATTTAGACCTTATAAGGATAACAAGAAACAATACCTACTATCGATTTCCTAGGTAAGATCAAGTCAATGTTTCACATTAGGTGGCTATTTTATTTTAACAGGTGGTATTACTTTAATTCATTTAAGCATTTAATTCCCTTTTCAACATATCAAATTAAGTGGTTCACCACTCCAATTTATAAGGAACTATACACCTTATAAATTAAAATTGGAAGTCTATTCAATCCAATTAATAGAAAATATCTACAAAATAAACTGGCACAATTCTATATTTATAGAAAAACATGCATTGTAATATATACTAACTAGCCACAACAACACTCACATGAAAACATGAAGATGAAGGCTAACAGTAGATGTGCCATGACAACATGCATTCCATTTAAATTCTTATAGTGCATATTTGGATGCATGTAATGTAATTCCCTCATATCATCGAGGTTAAGTATTAGAAACCATCATCTCAATAATACTGATATCAATAATATCTCAAAACTATTGGGTCACCCAATAGTGAACTTATATCAACCATAAATGGCATAATCAATAAATGTAATTCCCAATCCATGAAATTTGGGTTTCCCCTATACATGGGTAAGCTATGTCTAATCATAGGTTCAGATCCAAATCACTATGTACATGTATCTTTTCTAACCCAAATAGTAATACAAAGGTAAAAAAAGGCTATGATACCACCTTGTAGTGTCTTTCCCCAAGTGCCAATGAACTGGGCCTAGAGAAAATGTTCCACATGACCTAAACCAAATCTCCCTGAATTCCAGAGGCTTTAGACTAGTAGTGAGGGCCTTAGGTTTACCTTTAGGGTGACTATTCCTTTATATGATAAGGTATAACAAAATTATAAGAAATATAAACTAAATAGTGGAAAAAATAAGAGCAGTAAAAAATTGTGGTAGTAAAACAAATAAGCACTAAAATATAATGGAATAACTTGAGGAAGCCGAATAATCATAATAAATATAAAAAATATTTCATGTCATGAGTTTATAAAAAATAATATTGTAGGGTAAATAGGGGTAAAAGCATGCCAACATGCTATCAAAAACTAAAAAAGTAGAAAAAAACTACTACTACAACATCTCGAGCATAGGCTCAGTCCTCTACACCCAGTCTCCATAGATATAAGAAAGCAAGCACTCAAGAATCAAAAGAAGCACATTTCCCTTTATTCATAATGATGATCATAAAGTATACCTAGGTAACAAATGAGACTTGAGTATGTGTGTGAGATATAATCCCAGTAGCCTAACACACATGATGTCTAGACCATTCCATTTCATTCTGTAGATAGATAAAAATCTTTTAGATAAAATAAATTCAATCTGTTAAATAAATAAAATAACTGAAACTTGGTCCAGGTTCTTAAGAATACACCCATCCCATACCACCAGCTTTAGTCTATTCCTAGAGACTAAATATAAAACCCGTGTAAGGAAGAATATATAAACAATGGCCAACATAAACAAAAAAATCTAAGAATGTGTACCCCTAATATAGTGCTTTATATCATGGTTCTAATTCCCTTGTCATTACCAGAAGTTCTAATAATAAAATCAGAACCATCGTAAGGGAATAAAAAACTCAGAGTAGTAATAATAATCGATGCATCTCATGTATTTCATGCAGTCAAATCAAGGCCATCAAATCTAGAGGTGGAGTCCAATCTCGTACCTAGTGAACTAAAAAGAACCCTAGGTATCCCTATGGTCCATATGGTATAATCCAATACCACCGAGCTTATCCCAGGTGATCCATAAGGAGTCCCGGGTATCACTCAAGGAAAGGTGACTTGTATTTTATCCCATGTTTCTCACATAGGGTACCGAGTGTCGCCCAAGGCATGGTGTTTCCATCTTGCCAATGGTTCTGTCTACAGTTTCTCCCATAAGGATCTGACATAACTCAAGAGTATAATAAATCACTAATAAATCCCTCACCTGGAAAGTCAGAGCATCTCCCCTAGCATGTCAGGTCATAACAGGTCGAGCATTGAGAGTCCATCCATGAGTCCTTAATATGAAACTCATGCCTAATCCCAGCCCCGGTCAAGTGAAACAAGTATCCAAGAAGATACAAAGCATGGAATATACCTATCACAAGGCTAGGAGCATATATAAAGCATTACATTCAAATAATAATCTTAATACCAAGTGATTCTATTAAAATGAACAAAGTAATAAAATCCAATATCATTGGCACAATTTATATGGAAAGGAAATACCCTAAAAAAGATAAATTCACAAGCATTTAAAAAATTTCATGTCATCAATTTCAATTTAATACAAAAAGCTAACAATATCACCATTAAATCAAACTATGTAGATTTAGATAATAAAAAATGACAGATTTTATTTTTCAATGAAAATAATAATGTCTAATAAAACTAATCACTATTTGTAGTTTAGAAGAAAATGAACCTTTGTTGGAGGGTTTTATTAAAAAATCATAACATTATTCATCAACATTTTGATGATGCATATTAAAACATTTTTTCATCACTAATTAAATCAAATGAAATAAAAAAATTATAAGAGAAAAGCATTGGAAAGAGGCATAAGAAACAAATCATAAGCCCTAAACAAGGAAAATAAACCATCAGTACACGACACACGGTCAATGTAAGTAATGAAACTTACTTCAAACAAATGAAATTGTAAATAAGTTAAACAACATATTATGTTAAATTGAAAGGTGTAAAACCAACTTATATAAGAAATTATAATTAAGGAATGACATACAAAATAACCTTAATAATTCTCTAAGGGAAATCACATATGTCATCAAGTATAATTAAAGTCATAAAGGATTGAACGTAGCCTATTACCATAAGGCTCAATGATACCAATAATTTCATAATCATTTAAATAAAAGGTGAGTTCTATTCAAAATGAAACCTTAAGCATGTCAAGGGTTATAGAAGTATACATGGGATAAAAATTTATTTAAGCATAGAAATTACCAAGGAGAAACCCAATTCACAGTTAATTTTTAATCCCAAAATTCTTAATCAATTTAAAATAATAAGCCAAGGTGAAACCCTACTAACGACATATGAAAACAAGGAAAAAAAGAATGTCTCACCCAAAGGGGTGGCCCAAATCCATAGAGAAGACCCCAAACATGGAGTTTTATATAATAAAAGGTCACTACAGACATTTCAAAGCAACTCAGGCAATTAAATACGCATTAAGAAGCTTCTTTAGAAGGTTCTGACAAGTGGCATAATGGCGCAATGCCAAAACAACAACAAAAAGATGGAAAAAAGAATAGAAACCCTACCTCAATGTCATGGTACTAACTATATTTTCTTACAATATTTTATTCAACCTAAAATGGGAGAAATCATAAGAATTAACATAATACAAAAAATAGGGTACACAAATGTTTTCACCAAAATAGTGCAATGAGAAGTGGAGGGACCAATAAATAGATAAGTGTGGAATATAGAGAGTACTGAGATCTATCTAGTGCATATAATAACGACAAAAATAGAGAAGAAAATAATCTAAAATCATAAAACCCCCAATAGAGGAAGAGTAAGGTAAGAAAATAAAAATAAAATAATTAAAAAAGAAAAAAAGGAAAAAGAGAAAAATAAAAATAAAAAAATAAGGAAAAAATGGGGAAGTCCATTTATTTTTTTACCAATAATTCACTAATAATTGGAGAGGTGCATGATTTAAATAACCATGTTCAAACCATGCAACTTCCCACTTTATGAAACCCACAATAGACCACCGAGGCATATTCCTTGGGTGCATGGTTCTAGAAAACTGTGCGGCCCAGTATGCCTTACACATTTTTGGTGTGCCAGGCTTCAAATGAGAAATGGATTCACTTGAGATATCTTTTATATTTATTAATTTTTAAAGGTCTATTTTAGGGTGTTAAACTAGAAATTTTAAACAGTATTCTTATTGGACAAAATATTGACGTTATGTATAAAATTCTAAAATATTTCTCTTTCTATCAATAGACCTCATCAAATTCCTCTGGAATAATTCTTTTGGCAACAAAATTATCATTGGAAACCTGATAAATCATTCTTGGTAAACTCATTATGGTATACAATTTGTATTTCAACTTCTACTGTTATATTTTCTTGAATGAGGAAGTAGTTGTATCATATATCAGAGGGGCTGATGGAGGCACCTTTGTGGTAAGAGGGGCATGAGGCCACTTAATGGGTGTTGTAATTACTGAACCCTTAAGGTGATATGAGCATGATATAAAATTATATTAAACCATTTTAGATTAAAATTCAATACATATTTCAATTATAAATTCCCCAAAATTTTAATGATTCAGTGTATTGGAAACTAGAGACACAATCAGCTTATTTATAATAAATCTTCTATATCTCACATAAACATTCTTGATATTTACTACCCTTATGAACATATCATACTTAAAACCCACCACCACAAACTTTGGAATATAAACATAACAAAAGGTGCTCCTAGAGTCGTAGTAAGGGTAAACATGGGAGGTATCAATAATAAGTAAGTATAAGATGATCATATCGATATGCTAATATAATCAAGTGCATATTCACAATTTAAATATTTATACCAAAAAATTCATAGATCATTAAATTTAAAATTATGTCATATCTAGAACCATGATTAATAATAATGTATAAGTATAAATCATTATTCAAGATTCATAACATAGGCATGTGGCCTCATAAGTATATAAAATCAAAATCTTCTGAACAAATATATTTATAATCATGTACATGCATAATGTTATCATCAAAGATATAAGAAATCATAATTAACAATTAAAATGTGAATATGGTTATTTCCAATTATGTTAATGACCGTAAAGGGCGTCTGTCTTCACTCTCGTCAATCTACCATCTCTAGGGTTTCGGCCAGCTCCTCTGCGGAAAAAAATACCTCCCGCATCTCAGGTTCTCTTTTTTTTTTCTGCTTCTTCATCATGGATGTCGAGAAGCTTTGGTTCCCTCAGAAGGATGGTGGTTTGAGGTGGAGAAGAAAGAGGGTGGAAAATATCCACTTTAACCCGGATTTCAAGATCCGCTTCTGAGGTTCTTCAAACATCATGCGTTATGAATTCATTTATGGTGGAATCTTGTTTGTTTTATTGGATCTGCTTGCGGTTGGTCTGGATCTACTGTCATTTCATACTCTCATCTCTTGATTTCAGTGGGTGATATCGAAATCTGCCGATTTTGATTTTGGTCTGCGAAGACTTGGTATCTCTATTGTCTTGTTTATTTTAGATCTGTGTAGGTATGTTGTGGTTGTTTTGGTTGATTTTGGTTCTCAAAGGATTCTCGTCATTGTTTATTTGGTTATTTTGGGTTCAAGAAGGTATTCTTGTGCTGTTTTCTATGATTTTTTGATTGCGATGGTGGTGGAAACATGGATGCCATCGATGATGGTTAGCATGTTCTACAATTTTATGGAGGAGGTGACATGGCTATGGAAAAATTTCTTCAGCGTGCCAATGGGGAGGGATGATGGTGAATACGATGATGTTGAGTTTGGATGTAGAAGGTGCGAGGTAGATCGGTGTGCTGGTGATCGCATCGAACTGATGGTGTTGTCGAAGACCTGTAATGAATAGTGATTCTTGATGATGGGCTCACGGATTGAGTTTGACATGTGGTGTGGCACATGGACCGTGGGTTGGTCTTGGTTCTTGGAAATTTAAATTTTGAAATTTCGTTTTGCTTTGGTGTTTTTAGGCTATGGGTACCAGATAGCCATAAACCGACTTTCTTAAAAATGAAAAAAATGGTTTCTAGTCAATAATATAAAGGATTATCATCATAATATCATGATATATCTATATCACATTACCCAATTCATTCTAAAAATCAATGAACCCACCCATTACATAATGAAAACCATAAAAATTTGTTCCAAAAGATCATAAAAACAATCATCATTTCTTCAAAGAATAACACATGGAAAAGAAATAGATTTCATAAAAATTCCATCATCACATAATCATAATCCATCTAGAGAAATAACATAGATATTATCATTATATCATATCCCTAATAAATCATAATACATATCAAAGTATGTTGATATAGTTAAAAAGTAACTTTAATGAGCCTGGGAAGAGTTGTTTGAAGATATACAAAATATCATTTTACTTTAGTATCTGTAAAAAAAATATAGAATAATGAGATAATATATTTCAATAAAATTAACCATTGAAACTTATAATTAATTATTCAAAGAAATGAATGTTCATTTCTATGGGAAAATCTATTAGTGTGGTAAAAATTAAAACCACCATTACTTTCATAATTTTGGTAAAAAGTCCCAAATACCTCATTCGGAAAATAAAAAGAAAATTGATTTCAAAAAATTGAAAAGAAATTAAAATATGGTTGAAAATGAATTCAAATAATGAGTTAATCATAAAATAAATATTCATGAAAACATTTTAAAAAACAATTGCATGGTAGAAAAAGTTTTTGACCAAATAAAAAATATAGTTGACTTTTCATAAAAACATTTCTCAATAATTTTATATAGAAAAGAGATAAGAATTAATTTTAAATAGGAAAACATAAAATAACCATATTAACAGAAAATATGTGGTTTTTAATGTATATGGACCATATAATGTCCCTCAATATAAATTTAACAAACACTATATCAAAAATAAATGAGATAATATCGTAAATACCTCACCTCAAGTCTCATCACGATTCATATGCATTCAAGCCTCTTGTATAATAAATAAATATATATTATAAATATTTAATATAACTATATTCACTTGAACACAAACACATTACAATATGTAATCCCCTTATAATTTTAAATTACTGATTTTATTAGTAATTCATCAAAATCCTTATTTGGGTAAAACAAGTCTATTTTCCATCCATGATTTGGTTTTATGGTTCTAGTTATTACACCTTTTTCATGGTATACTCATCTCTATAATATAAAAATTTTCATAAATATCATATTTATCAATTATATACACTTTTATAACCATTAAAAATAAGCGGTGGGGACAAATTAATTACATCACTTCATAGAGGCTGTAGTATGTACATATGCACAAGTGATGTTTCCACTTTCTGATGGATGGAACAAAAGAAATTCTGATAATAATTAAACTTACTAGAATAATTATTCTGTCATAAATATCATATAAATTTGTTAAATCTATCCTCAATACCATATATAAAAATTATAAATGAAAATTGATTCACATCGCTTCGTGGAGTTGGTAGTCCACACATATGCATGAGCGACGTTATCATTTTCAAATGGATGGTAAGATTAAAGGTGTATAAGATATAATAATAATAATTATAAATATTTCATAAATATCATATATAAAAACTAAAGGATTCATAATAACATACCATAACATGTGGTGATGGGAAATTAAATACATCGCTTCATGGAGACGATCGTCCATATGAACGCACAAGCGATGCCGTTATCTACCATTGGATTATAAAAGAGATGAAAATAGTTTGTAACATGAAAATTATAACATTTAATCATATATTAGATACTTATTTTAACATTTAGAAAAGGTTACAGAATATTTGGAGGAGATTTAGGAAGCAATAATCTATAAAAATATCGGTAAGAATATATACATCTTCTTTGGGGAACCTTCTTTAAAACACTTATTAAGGACCAGTTTGTTGGTATTTTAAGAAGAACAAAACATCAATCACATGTATTGGGAACTTTAAAAA
Source organism: Viscum album (assembly GCA_963277665.1). Classification (NCBI taxonomy): domain Eukaryota; kingdom Viridiplantae; phylum Streptophyta; class Magnoliopsida; order Santalales; family Viscaceae; genus Viscum; species Viscum album. The sequence goes on from OY728140.1 coordinate 75,877,981, forward strand.
AATATTTTTCTAGTATTTGGTTGAGATTAGTAGCTCATGAAGTGAGAATAAGAGGATATAAGAGGTTCCCTTTTATAAGTGAGTTGGGTGAAAAACTTATAAATACTTAAAACATTAAAATCTAATGAAGTCATATTGAAGTGAAATTGGGACCAATTGAAATAATATTTGAAGATAAGAAAATTTATGGTTTAAAAAAAATAAAATTTAGGTATGTTTAGGTTCCATTTTAAAAATTATCTCCTAGTTTCAATCCCCTTAAAATCCTCATTTTACCTTTACCAATGTAACAAATTTTTACCACATGTACAATTAATTATAAAAGAATAAAAGTGGAATTAGTGAAAAATTAGAAATTATGATTCTAAATATAGATAATATTTTATCTGATTCAATTTCTATAATTTATCAAAATTGGTTATAAATTAACCATGCAAAACACAATGAAAAAGTTTCAAAAAAATGATTTTTTGAGCATAAAAATAATTTTCATATAATTCATTTACTTGTAAATAACATTATATGAATGTTAAAAAATTTAATGGAACACATTATCTTTATATTTAATTATAATCATTCATCAATAGCGATTATTTTAATTTATTAATATAAAAATACTTTTCACATATAAAATCATGTTTTAAGAGTGAACATATGTTTTACCTTAAAATGATTTTTTTTTTCATTTCTAAAAAAATGATAACCAATGAATTAATTTTATAAATTTATAAATGTTTTTAATACTATGTATTATTTTTTTTAAATATGATAAAATTACCATTAAATAAACCATATATGATAATAATATTCTTATAAACACAATATTAAAAATAGTTATTTAGGATCAATAATATTTCCTAAGTGAATTAAAATTTATTTTAGATAATTATATTTTGTTTAAATACCATCTGATGTTATTTATTTTATAATGTATAAAAATAATTCAAATAATTTTAGATTTTTTGTAAAATAATTTATCGAACACTTCATATTTATTAAATGCTAATATATTATAAACTCTCAGGGTGTTATATTCGACCCACTTATAATAATTTCCCCCAAAAAAATTTGTCACTACATTATAAACACCTTGGGATACTTCTACATCATCCAATTCATGGGTTCTCCAATAGATTCCTCCTGAAATTCATGGTTTCACCACAAAACATTGACGATATGTGTGGTCTTGTTTTTCAGCACTTTTTATCCCCGATGTAGAATCTCCACACGTGTTTCGTAATAAGAAAGGCCATGATTCAGTGGTAAAACCTCTGAGTTTAGTTTATGTGAAGAACCATATATTTTCTTCCTTAAAATAGATACATGTAACACATCATGCACTAGAGTGATATTCATTGGAAGTGATAAGTGATAATAAACTATCCTGATATAATCTAGAATCTCAGAGGTGCGAATATATTTAAGGATCAAACTTCCATTTATTCCAAATTTCATAAATTTCATCCATGATGATATTTTTGGGAATAAATTTCAATTAAATTTGAACTCAAAATATCATTGAATAATTTAACATAATTTTTTTGTCAACTCCAAGTTTCCCTGATCTATTACTGAATAGATCTAACCTTTTCTGGCATTTACATGATTTTCTAAAGTCCCAACAAGTTTATTTCTCCAACTTTATCCTAGCACATTGGAGTACTACACTTCCTACCATATTAGTTCTCATAAATATACATTTAAAATCTCAAGTGAAAGTTATTATTGTATAACTATTTCATTAAATTAAAGCATTTATCCCAACCACCCTTGAAATGCATAGAAAAATATGTAAATATACCTTTTATTGTTTGAATATACCTCTAAAACTAACCATCTATTTGTGGATGATGTACAAAAATGAAGCTCAAATATGTATTCAATTATTACTAAAGACTTATATATAAATATAAGGTAAATCTCAAATCCTAGTTAGATACAACTGAATGTGGTACACTGTCTAGTATTACCTCTTCCATGATATATATAATGATGATATGATCAAGATTAAAATATTATCTCATAGAAAAAATGTACAGAATTCATAAGGTGATAAAAAATAATCTAAATAACATTAGACTAATGATGAAATCAATGGAAATGATTTCTCTTTTCCATTCTGGTATGGGTAATGAATGTAAAATTCCTTTAGACTTATATCTCTCATCTTTTAACATACTAACATACTAGGCATCGAGATACATAATATGCAATATTCATTTTCGTGTTATCTCACCAGAAAAACACTATCAAATATCTATAAATATTCATAATTCTAGGATGAATAGATAATGATGCACTATGAGTTTTATCCAATAGATCCTCCTTTAGGTATGGTATTAACATGAAACATACTTATTTATTAAACCATATCATTTCTTTACAATCACGGTTGAACTGAGAAGCATTACTCAATTTTTTTTTTCAGTTCCACATCATCCTTATATTCCCATTTAATCCTCAAATAGATGGATGGTTTAATATTCATCAAAAAAAGATATAATATATCCCATTTCCTTATGAGTTCAAGATCCTTATTTTTAGAATTAATATGTTTTGGATCTCTTTCAATCCCCATCATGGAAAACAAGCATGGTCTTTTCGACTCAAAGAATCATCCACCATATTCACCTTCCCAAGGTGGAAGTGTATTGAGATGTCATAGTATTTAATCATTTGTAACCATCTAATTTTGGTAAATATTCAATTATTTCTATATGAATATAAACTTCAAGATTTTATGATTTTTATATATGTCCCACATTTAACCATAAAATATAATTTCTCTATCTTTTCAACGTAAAAAATTACTGTTTCTAACATTAAAACACGGGTCGAGTTATTATTCTCATGAATTATCAATTTTCCTAAGGCATAATCTATCACTACATCATTAAAAATTAGAAAAAACAATATTCCCTTCATTTATACATCATTATATATCACAAATACCTCTCTATAATAGGGTAGTGTGAGCACATGTTCACTTAGTTTCATTATTTTCAATTCATTGAAATTTTCCTCACATTCATCCTTTTCATAAGAACTTCACACCCTTCTGTGTCAAAATGACTAGTGGATTATATAGATGAGATAAATCCCAATCAATATGTCAATAATATCAACAAATCTCAAGAAAATTGTGGATCTCGGTAACAATGGTTGGTTTGGGCCATTGATTAATAATTTATATCTTTGGGAGGTCCACTGAAAAACCATCACTTGAGTTTATATAAACCAAGAAAGAAAATTTCTATGTCAAAAATTCATAGTTGGTAAATTTGGAACAAATATTCCCCAACCTTAGTGTCCTCAACACAATATTCAATTGACCTTCATTATCTTCCTTTATCTTTGAATATATAAGAATATAATATACACTGGCTACAAAAACTGATCAATGTATTCTCTAAAGACATTATTCATTAGATCTAATAAGATATAATGGGAAATGGTAATTACCAATGGAATTATTATATATTCTTAATGAATATACCTTACATGAGATCTAGTATTTGTTATATCCTCCTTCATAAACCTCAATTGATGATGTCCAAAATAAAGGAAAATCTTTGAAAAGTATTGAGCTCTATATAGTTGATCAAACAAGTCATTAATATGGGGTAAAATATACTTATTCATGATAGTGATCTTGTTAAGTTATAGAAAATGCATGAAAAAGAACATTGATACATCTTTCATCTTAAAAAAAATAGGTGCACCCCATATTGACATAATCATGAATATAAATATCATTTCTATATCCTTTTTATAACAACCCTGCTCTTTATTACACACTTAAACATGATTTATTACATAAACTTTCACTTAATAAAACTATGAGGATTGACAGGTATAGTGTCTTGGGAAATTAGGAAAATTACATAACAACTTATAACATAAAACACAACATATTTATTTAAAACTTATTTTACATGACCACAACATTCATTTATACTTAACATTTCATGTGAAAACCTGATGGCATGCATAAGAAAAGCGTGAGCTATAAATCCCAATAAGAACGTAAACAAGGCATAACATGAAGAATTTAGTACATGTTAGGTAATAATCATATCAACAGATCACAAGAGAAATATGAACATAAAGGCATGATATATCATGGTTATCATAACATGGAAATGTGGAAACAACATTTAACATGATATTAACATGTGTTAGGGCTCATTGCACATGTAGCATGAGTAAACCCTATTTGAATTTTCATTATATTGAGTAAACCCTCATTTCAATTTAATTATAATTATTAAACAATAATTTCACTTTACTTATCATGATACTAATCTTTACCCAACTCATTGGGGCGCTATTAGGGCACACCCTTTATACAAATTTTATTTCATGCACAAGTGTGCCGCATGGATCATATAACATGTAGTAATTAAAAATAATAATTTATTCAATGATTAAGTAATGTGGAATACATAAATGAAGGTATAATTAAATATTTATATGTTCATACAGGTGAATACCATTGATAGAGAAATGGTTATGGTATTCCCTTACGCGATGATTTTGGCATGGAAATTTGGTGTAACTTCAGAATCATAAAAACATAAAATATAAATCATAAAATGTGTTGATGAGAGGGAAAGAGGTATCTCATCATTTATAAATGAAATTTATAGTAATGGGTTCACGGAACATAATATCCCAACATATTTAGTGGAATTTAGATGCATAATATAAAAGAATTGTTTAAATGTAAATGAGGAGAGATAAATTCATTACAGAAATTTGTCCTGATAATGAGTGTACGTGGGAAGCATTACTGAGAGATAAATAGGTCTGTAATAATTAATACATATGGAGTGATTCATGGGGGAGGTTTTAAATCATACCTCGACATTTTTAATTTAAAATTAAAGGGTATAACAACATAAATAAATTTGGACAAAAATGAGAAATGAAGAAATCCCTTACTTGGAAGTGTGATCCAAAAGGATTGGGAGGGGCTTGATAGAGGATTCTTGGGATATTGGGGAATCTTGGGAGGATTCTAGAGAGAGTAGGGAATAGTTTTGTTGAGCTCTTAATGGTTTTAGGAAATAGTAATGGGAGATTGGGTGGGTTTATATAGGAAAGGAGATGGAATTCATTATTATTTTGGTTCTAGACAATACATATTAAACTAATCAAAACCACAAACCATTCCATGTTTTTTGCCCATGGTTTTTGCTAAAGTGGAGTGTAAAAATTTATTTTATAATTCCAATGTCTAGACTTATTAATATTCTAGGCTTTCATATGTGTAGTTGAGTCACACTCTCAAGGAAATCATTTTAAAAAGTTAAAATATTTTTTTATGTCTTGGAGGGTCCACTAAGGAACCATAAATTAATAAAAAAAATATAAAATTATATTATTTTAAAGTTAAAACATATATTGGCTGAAAATAACTTTTATTTCATTTTATTACATCACTATTGGGTCATTATGATGTTATAAAACAAATTATATATTTAAACGGTATTTAATATTTACCCAAAAAATCGACTATCTTAGAAGTTTATGAAAAATTAACCATTAGATAATTTCAATGTCCTGAATCAAAAAATAATATTCATTTTATCTAAACAATTTTCTAAATATGTGAATTTTCACTTTTAACATAAAAACTGACATTTATGAAAAATTCATGAGTTTTGACAAAAACAACATTCAAACCTTAATAAAAATTTCAATTATATTCATAAAAAAATTATAAAATCATTTTTATTTAAGAAAAAGTAATTTAGTATTAATATTGTATTAAAAAATTATTTAATCCAAAAATCCAAAAATTCATGAAAATAAATTCCTTAATTGAATATTCACTAAAAATACTATTTTTTCTTTAAAAAGAATTTTCAAAGTAACAATAATAAAATCAATGTATATTATTTATAAAAAAAATAATGAACATAATCATAGTGTTAGGGTTTTTTTAAATAACCCCTTATAACACCTGTATAAGACCTAAGGGTAAGGTGTGCGATAGTGACAGACTCCTAGGGCAGCTCAGATAACATCACTTGGGTGGTAATCTTTATTAACTTCCACTTCTCCAATAAAAGGTTCAGTTCAAGCTTAACGTGTTGAAGCTTGGCTTGGGATTTGTTAAGAGCAAAGCCCAGTGATTCTACCTCCTTTTTGATCTTCTAAAAATGGGCTTTGTATGGAGAAATTCTACTGGATGAGTCCATCACTTTCTTTTTTTGAGTAAATTGGATTTGTTAAATCCCTATATTTATACCAATCATGTGATCAGTGTTCAACAGATATATTAGAATCAGTAACATTTCTTAATGGTATTTTAAAATCCAACAACATAAAACCAAGTAAGTGTATATGTTTTATATAACCAGTTTACATAATTATACATTTAATTATATCAAGATGAATTTTTATTAATAAAAGTTTTAGTTGTTACAATATTCCCCCATTAAGAAATTTAGCCCTCGGAATTTCCATTTCCCACACTAAAAATGATAAGGGTAACTCTTCTTCATCACTTCCACTGACTCCCACGCCGCTTCTTCAAACATGTGGTTTCACCACACACCTTGACGAGGGGCATTGTATTATTTCATAGAACATTTTTCCCTATGATCTAAGATATTCACTGGATTATCTTCATAGGGGAGGTCATTCTCTAATGGTACCACCTCTAAATTGAGTATATGTGATGGGTCAGGTATGAAATTCCTCTTGAGTGATACATGGAATACATCATGTACTTGAGATAGGTTCAGTGGGTGTTCTAGTCAATAGTCCACTACTTCAATGCGATCAAAGATCTCAAAAGGGTTGATGTACCTTAGACTAAGCTTTCCATTCTTCCCAAATCTCATAACTTTCTTCCATGGTGATATATAGAGGAATACCATGTCTCCAACATCAAACTCTAGGTTTCGTCGAAAATTATCTGCATATCTCTTTTGTCAACTCTGAGTAGCTTTAATGTGTTGCTGGATGGTCTTAAGCTTCTCCACCATTTCTTCAACCATTTCTAGACCTAGGAGTTTTCACTCCCCAAATTCATCCCAACGTGCCGGTGTTCTGCACCTCTTCCCATGAAGGGCTTCATAAGGAGCCATTTGGATTCTTGAGTATAAATTGTTGTTGTAAGAGAACTCCACAAGAGGAAGATATTGATCCCATCCTCCTTTTAATTCCATTCAGCATGCTATCAACAGGTCCTGAAGTGCTTGGGTAGTCTGATCAGATTGGCCATTAGTTTGAGGATGATAAACCATACTGAATTTCAGCTCAGTATTCATAGAATGTTGGAGACTCTTTCAGAACATAGAGTTGAATCTTGGATCTTGATCGGATATAATAAATAGTGGTACTTCATGCAGCGTCACCACTTATATGATGTATATCCTTCCCAGTTGATCTAATGAGAAATCCTCTCAAATTTCAATGAAGTGTGCAGTCTTTGTAAGATGATCCACAATAACCCAGATATCATTGATTCCTCTAGATGTCTTTAGACGTCTGTTAACAAAGTCCATGGTGATGTTTTACCATTTACATTTCGGTATGGGTAATGGTTACATCATCACCTTAGACTTTTTCCACACAGCCTTCACTTTCTAACATACTGGGAACTTTGATGTATATTCAGAGATCCCCTTCGTCATGTTATCCCACCAATAATGATCTCAGAGATCTTGATACATCATTGTGTTTCCTAGATGAATGGAGAAATTCAAACTATGTGCATCATCCAAAATTTATTTCTTTAACTTTAAATTTGATGTAATGCATATTAATGACCAAAATCTCACAATTCCTTCTTCATTAACATTGAACTCTAATGATTTACATTTTCTGACAGTTTCCACTTTTTCTAATTCCCACATCATGATTTTGACCATCCATTAACCTTTCAAAAAGATATAGTTGAGTAATAATTTGTGAAAAGATTGATGATATTCCATTATTTATGATTACCATGTATATCTTCATCAAATCTAAAAATATTTGATCCTTTTTAATTCTAATCAATGATAAAATCCTTGGGTCCTTTCTACTTAGAGAATATGCCACCTTTTTCTCTTTCCCTGGGTGGTATTGGATTTAGTAGTCATATTGTTTGAATAGCTCTATCTATATTTGTTGGCTCATGTTCAACTCTTTCTGTGTGAATTTATACTTGATTCTTTTGTGTTCTATATATATTTCAAACTTCTCCCCAAAGAGGTAATGCTGCCAAATTTTCAAAGTGAAGATTACTACAGCCAACATCAGATCATGTGTTCGATAGTTTTGATCATAAACTTTCAATTGACTTGAAGCATGGGAAATGACTTTGTCACTTTTAATCATCAAACAACCCAATCCCTTATTTGAATCATCACTGGATACCACAAAGAGTTTCCCACTTGTGGGTAGTGTGAGAACATGCGAAGTGATAAGCCTCTTTTTCAACTCCTTAAAGCTATCTTCACATTCATCACTTGAAGAAAACTTTAATCCCTTCTGAGTTATCCTGGTAAGAGGGTTTAAAAATCATGAGAAATTTCTCACAAATCAGTGATAACATAGAACTAACCCTAGGAAGCTACGAATGCCCGTCACTAATATTGGCCTCGACCATCCCTCAATTGTAGCTATCTTGGATTGATCCATATATATCCCATTGCTTGTGATGATATAACCCAATAATGAGACATCCTTCAACTAGAACTCACACTTTCTGTACTTTTCAAAGAGATTCTCCTTTCCCAAGGTCTCTATTATGGTTCTTTGATGATACTCATGCTCCTCATTGGTTTTGGAGTATATTAGAATATCATCTATAAAGAATACCAATATTTTATTGAGGTAATATCTAAATAATATATTCATCACGTCCATGAAAATTTCTGGAGCATTAGTGAGTCCAAAAGGCATTACTATGAATTCATAGTGCCCGTACCTTGTACAAAAAGTAGTCATGGGGATATCCTCCTTCTTTACACTTACTTGGTAATATCCCGACTATAGATCCACCTTCTAGAAGTATTGTTCTCCAAGTAGCTGATCGAACATGTTATCAATTTGGGACAGGGGATACTTGTTCTTTATTGTGATTTTACTGAGCTCGTGATAATCAATGAAAAGGTTCATTGACCCATCCTTCTTCTTGACGAAGAGGACTGGTACACCCCATGGTGAAGCACTTGGGCATATAAACCCTTTATCTATATTCTCCTGTAGTTTTTTAATTAACTCTTCAAGCTCCACAAAATCCATTCTGTATGGAGTTTTGGATATTGAAAACACCCCTGGTATAAGACAAATCGAGAAATAATCATATCTTATAAGAGGAAGACCAGGTAATTCCTCGGGAAACACTTCAGAAAATTCCCTCACAATAGGCATGTATTCAAGGATGGTTTCTTCCTTGGACTCAATCATCTAAGCCAGATATGCATGCTCATAGGGAAGTAATATCTACGCTTGAGATGATGGTTCTAAATAAGATTCATCTTCCTCCCTGCACTTGTATAGATTCAGGGGTCGATTCTCCATATGGGGAGTGATTTCCATCTCATGGAAATTTATGTTGGTTCTATATAAATAAATCCAATACATACTAAAAATTGCCTCAAATTCCATTAGAGGGAGTATGATGAGGTTCACCAGGAAGTTCAATCCACAAATTATGATAGGGGAGAAGTTATATTCATGGGATGCAATGATTTCCCCATTTACTATACTCACCGACATCCTTACTTACATGATTTGTGGTGGTGTTGGGATTGTTCTACTAAACTTTAGGGATATAAAAGAATGTGTAGAACCAGAATAAAAAAGTATGTTTTCTATTCTTGAATGAATAATTAGCTTTCCTTTCACCACATCGTTTTTAGGGTTCACTTCGGTGGTAGTGATGGCAAAAGCTTTCCCTTTCATCCTTGGAGGTTGTTGGTTGCCTCTGAAAACCCTTGGCTTAGGGAACTGATTTTCAAGGGGCCATGTTTCTTTGTAGTTGAAGCAATGAACAATATGTTGAGAGTCTAACAGAGCATTAATCTCCTCTATCATAGCCATATGTTTTTCTTTTCGGAAGTTAACAGCTAGGTGACCTTCTCTCCCATGCCTAAAGAATTTCCTTGTCCCCTTCAGGAAATTTCTGGGATGCTTCTTTCTGCACCTTTGGAAAGTGGAGTGCTGCATTTTCTTAGAACTGTTGGATTTATCCATCAGGCCACTATAATATAAGTCTAACTTAGATCTCCATTTCAACTTTGAGGGAACATCAGATAATTTTCTCTTAGCTATCAAAGTCACGGATCACCAGGGCTTTCTGTAGGCTAGGTTTTATCCCACCAAAGAAGTATTCAACCTTGCATTCAGGGGTAATGAAAAAGACAGAGGCATATCATGAAATCCTTGTGAAGTTTTCCTTGTACTCTCCAATGGATTCATTGTCTTTTTTCAGTAGTGAATGGAAATCCCTTTTCCATATTGAGTCGGAGGGTGAACAAAAAATATTTATCAAAAAACATCTTTTAGAAATCCTTCAATTCCAATGCCTCAATCTACTCGTCAGGCTTCATATTTTTTTATCAATGTCCACCATTGATCATCATCACCCTCCATACGATAAGCATATAGAGGAACCTTTTCTTGTTCAAAACATTGAAGGATAGAGAAGATCTTTTCAATGGAGTTGATCCATTATTCGGAAAATGAGGGATCGAACGATCCATTAAAAGTAGGAGGCCTTTGTCCCATGAATCTCTCGATAGAGACATGTTTTTCTTGAGGGGGGGGGGGTGGTGGTTGAAAGTTCTTCTTGAACCATGTTTCTATTCAAATATTGAGCAATTGATAGAGTATCATGAAAAATTTCGTGATTCCCACTCCCATTGTATTGGGCATCTCATTAAAACATTCATCACATTGATCTTCACATCAGTTGTTAGCTCGAGTCCTCCTATTACCATCTATTGGATGTAATAAAAAGAAAGATAGGGGAAACAAAGAAAGGTTAATCCAAGGACAAAAATAGACGACTTATAAATAACTTTTATTTCCTTATCTTATGAATCTATAGGCTTCTATTTATTTTATCCATGATCTAATTCTCAACATATATTCCTAGATGAATTTTCATTTTTTAATTCTCTTAATAATGGTTCATACTAAGCTTATGAATTTACCAAAGAATATCCCCTAGAGTGTCGTAACCAATAGTGTAGCAAGGCCTGTTGTCGTGAACCAGGATACCCTGAGTCAAGCCCAAGACTCCCTTTCAGAGTTTTCACTCCTAGGTACATCTGTTCTAGAGTCGCCTCTACCTGCTCGTATCCATACATGGGTGAATTTTCTTGATAAACAACTTACTCAATGATCACCAAAATTTAGGGATGTTTTTATTATGATTATTCTTATCTCTAGGCTTCATTAGGGTTTTCTAATACTAATCTCAAAAATAACTAAACCTATCCCCTAATACCAACTACAACAACCCTGCTCTTTATTACACACTTAGACATGATTTATTACATAAAATATTCACTTTATATAACATAGAAGATCGAGAGGTCTAGTGTATTTGGGGATTAGTAACATTACCTAAAAACTTAAAACATGAAATACATGATATTTATTGAAAAATTCCTTTACATAACCACTACATTCCCTCATACTTATCATTGCATGGGATAACCTGAGGACATGCATAAGAAAAGGGTGAGCTATAAAACCCAGTAAGGGAGTAGAAAAGGAATAACATGAAGAATATAATACATGTTAGCCAATAGGAATGTCAATGGAGAATAAATTATACATGAACATAAAGGCAAGATATAGCATGATTATCACAATATGGAAATGTGGAAACAACACTTAACATGGTATAAGCATGATCCAAGGCTCATTGCACATAGAGAATGAGTAAACCCTCATTGCACATGAATTAGAATGATTAAAACCTAATTTCACATTAATTATAATGAGTAAACCCTCATTGAAGTTTACATATCATGATACAAATCATTACCCAATGCATTGAGGCACTATCAGGGAACACCCTTCCTAATCATTTAATTTCATGCATAAGTGTGCCACATAGATCATATAACATGGATTTATTAAACATAATCATTTATTAAAAGATAAAGTAATGTGGAATTTATACTTGAAAATATATAATCAATAAGTAAATGGGAATAAAGGTGAAAAACCTTGACAGAGAAATGGGCATGGTATTCACCACACAATGACTTTGGCTTGAAAAATCACGGTGCAATTTCGGCAGCATAACGATGTGACATAAGAATTCATAAAAATGGTTGATGAGACAGAAATGGGTGTATCATAATATATACATGAAATAAAAATTAAGTTGGTCATATAGAAACATGTCCCATTATATGTAATTGAATTTATATTCAAAATACAAAATAATTGCTTGAATGTAAATGAGAAGAGAGAAATTCCTTACGAAATTTCAGCATGGGAACGAGTGTACATGGGAGACATTAATGAGAGAGAAAGGGGTCTCTAATCATTCAAACATAAGGAGGGAATTATTCGGGAGGTGAGAAATCACACACCAACATTTATAATTGGAAATAAAGGGCATAACAATATTAAGAAACATAGATAAAATGAGAAAGGAAAGAATCCCTTATGAAAATTCATCATGGTAACAAGTATACATGGAAAGAATCGATGAGAGAGGAAGGGGTACATAATCATTAAAACATAAATGGTAAATTATAGGGGAGGTTAAAAATCATATTCCAACATTTTTAATTGAAAATAAAAGGGTATAGCGACATAAATAATGCTAGAAAAAAATGAGATAGGTAGAAATACCTTACTTGGAATTGTGATCCCAAAGGCTTATGAGGGGATTGAGAGAGGCTTTTTGAGATATTGGGGCTCTTTGGGAGGATTCTAGAAATATGAGGTCAGGGTTTGGTCAAGATCCAAGGGCTTTGAGTGAATATGAAGTTGGATCTTGGGTGGGTTTATATAGAAAAACAGTGGGAATTCTTTATTATTTAGGTTTGGGACACCACACATTAAACTAATCAAAAACATAAACTAGATAATGGTTATTACCATGTTTTTTCAAAGGGGAGTGGAAAACAATATTTTATAATTAAAATGGCCAAAAATCTTAAAATATTAGGCTTGATTTTGTGGAGGTGAGTCACACTATCAAGGAACTCATTTTAAAAAGACAAAATGTTTTATAAGTCTTGGAGGGTCTACTAAAGCTTTGTAAAGTAAATAAAATAAACCTAAAATAAAATTATTTTAATGGTAAAACATATATTGGCAGAATTTCCCACTTATAGTATTTTATTACATCACTATTGTGTCACTATGATGTCATAAAACACATTATATTTTAAATGGTATTTAATTTTTTACCCAAAAAATCAACTGTCTCAGAAAACTATGAAAAAATAAAAATTAGATAATTTTGAAATCCAGATTCCAAAAAATAATATTAATTTTTTCTAATTTTTTTACAAATATGGGAATTTTTAATTTTAAAATAATAACTGTCATTTATCAAAAACTCATGGGTTTTTACAAAAAAAAACTTTCAAACCTTAATAAAAATTACAATTGTATTTCTAAAAATTATACGATCATTTATATTTAATAAAAATTAATTTAGTAATAATATTGTATTAAAAAAATTTAATTTAAAAATACATTAATTCATCAAAATAGATTTCATAATTGAATATTAACAAAAAATATTATTTGTGCTTTAAAAACTATTTACAATGTAACAATAATAAAATGAATATATATTCTTTATTATATAAAAATATAATTCACATAATCATAGTGATAAGGTCTTGTAACATAACCCCTTATAAAACCCACATAGGACCGAAGGGTAAGCTGTGTGATGGTGACATACTCTTTAGGTGGCTCAGATTACATCGCTCAGAAGGTAATCTCTATCAACATCCACTTCTCCCGCAGGTGGTTCCGTTCAAGCTAAATGTATTGAAGCTCATCTTGGGATTAGTCAAGAGTGAAGCCAAATGATTCCACCTCCTTTCTGAGCTCCAACAAATGGGCTTCGTATGGGGTAAGTCTACTGAAAGAGGCCATCACTTCCTTTGTCTGAGTAAATTGGATTTGTTAAAGCCCTATATTTATACTAATCATGTGATCACTGTTTAATGGATATATTTGCAACAGTAAAAATTATTAATGGTATTTTAAAATACAAAAACATAAAACCAAATAATTGCATATGTTTTATAACCATTTTACATAATAATACATTTAATTGGATCAAAATGAGGTTTCATTAATGAATGTTTGGGTCGTTACAAGGGTTCCCTTATTTTGAGGGATAACTCCATTATTGTTGTAGTACATCTTGATTCATTCTTTAATTTTAGAAACCACCTCAATTTAATAGATGAACTTCCTGATATAAACACCTTCCTTCATATCATCTGATGTATTTATGCATTCTTCCTATGTTGTCTCATTATCTATGGTGGATACCGTGGAACTCTTCCAGTGATTGCTACACTATTTAAGAAAATCATAAAACCAGATTGAGATTTCATATCATATTTATCAAATTTAAAAATCATATTTGTATAATGTTTTACATAGATCTTATATTCTCCTCCAAAGTCTATGTACATATCCTTAGTCCTTATCCAAGTACATAATAATATTCTTCACAATAATCTAGTGAATCTTGCCATGATTAGATTAGTATATACTTATTATTCTAAGAATATATGTGACATAATTTCAAGTTTAAAAAATGGAATACATGTTATAACCTATAACATAAGAATAGGGAATTCTATCTATCCCACCTAACTATTTATCCTAAACCATTCTAAAATCCATGCCATGCAATATAGGTAAGGACCACTTCTTGGAGTTCTCTATGCTAAAGAACATTAGGACTTTTTCGATGTATACATCTTAACTAAGTCCAGGTTTACTATTATATATATCTCTATATATATTTATATGTAGTATGTAGGAATCTTCACCCATGTCTTTCATCTAGAAGAATTTATACAACTATATATTTATAGAGTGAAGTGTCCGAATGTCATTTCAAACAAGTATTATATCATCCACATAAAAAAATAAAAAAACACTACTATGCCCCCACTAATTTTATTATATACACGAGAATAATCTATGTTCTTGATGAAACTAACCTCTATTATTGCATCATCAAACTGGATATTACAACTTTTAGAATCTTGATTCAATCCATAAATGGACTGTTGCAGTTTTTAAATTTTATCAGTCTCATTTGGAACATTAAAACCATCAAGTTATATTATATATATATTCTCAACTAAATTACCATTAAGGAAGTTGGTTTTGACATCCATTTGATATATCTCATAATCATAATAAGTTTTTATGGTTAGTAAAATCTGAATGGACTTGATCATTATTACTAGTGAAATGGGTCCTTTATATCCAATACCATGATTTTGTTTATAAAACTTTTACCTCTTCTAGTCTATCCACCAAGTTCCAAATGTGGTTATTTTACATGGAATCAATTTCATATTCCATGTCCATTAACCATTTATTATCATTCTAACTCTCAATGGACTCATGGTTGGAATTAGGTTCATCATTTATGAACATTAATTCTTCATTATTCACCATGATATGTTTATATCTCTCAGGTTCCCAATTAATCCTACCAAAACTTCAAGGCTCTTTTATACCTTGAGTTGGTTCTTCCACAAATATTTGTGGAAGTGGATCAACCTCCACATCAGGAACATTTCTTATTCATTTTTCCTTATCTTCTCTATATTCAACATTCCTCCCACTGAATACCCGATCCATGTGTTGTCTCTCAAGTAAAACAACATCTCAAGAAATAAAACTTTTTCCAATAGGTTCATAGAAATAATATCAATTTATTCCATGGGGATAACCAATAAATGATCATTTTCCTAACTTAGGGAATATCTTATAAGAATCCAATCATTGTACGAGTTCCACACATCCCCGAATCCTCATAAAACACATAATGGGATACTTCTCATTCTATATCTCATTTGGTGTCTTTATAAATGTTATAAAGGTAATGACATTTAATATGAATGAAATTGTCTCTAGAGTATAACTCTAAAATTAAATAACAAGGTTATATTGACTCATCATCAATAATACCATATCCAACAAGTTCCTATTACTCCTATATGAAACATCATTCCATTGTGGTGTTCTAGGGGGAGTGTATCGTGAAATAATTAAATTATCTCTCTAATGATAAATGAATACCTAGATCATGTATTAATTACCCCTATTTTATTGGATAATATTAATACCTTTTCCTAGTAGATTATGAAAGTTTTTTAATCACATTAAACTTTTTAAAAGTATCATACTTTTTTCATTGGATACACATAACCATATAAACTAAATTCATCGTAAAAGGCAATGAAGTACCTAAAACCATTCTTTCATGTGTAATCATTGGTCCTCACATATAACTATCTATGATATCCAAAAAATATATGTCAGTTTAAACTTTTCTTTAAAAAGGTTCTTTGATCATGGAAGTGCCTATTAGGATTGGTTTCCTCCCCAGAGAATGGGTCTTGAATCAATGGATGATAGTTTTTTTTTCAATTAACTTTTTTAAAAAAACAAAACTTTGTGGCTTGTCAGAGTAAAATCCACTCAAAACAGAAATAACACATGCTCATATGATTATGTGGAAAATCAAGAGAAGTGGACACATATATATTTACAAGGTTCAGATCTAATAAATAATCGCACAACTTGTCATGTATAGTTACTCACCCCAATAACATATTATTTTCAATATATACCCAAGAGAAATTAACTTACAAGAAATCATTTGGAACCCCACCACAATTTTCATGATTCTCACCTAATAACA
The DNA here is from genome assembly GCA_963277665.1 of Viscum album. Taxonomy (NCBI): domain Eukaryota; kingdom Viridiplantae; phylum Streptophyta; class Magnoliopsida; order Santalales; family Viscaceae; genus Viscum; species Viscum album. The sequence goes on from OY728140.1 coordinate 75,894,878, forward strand.
CTACATCATGTTATGATATAAATATGATTACAAAAAATGAAGAAGATCACTTTAAAAACTAGGTTTATTCAGCAACAAAGAGTGTAGATCTCTTTCTATGAGCCTTTGAAATATGAAATGAAGTATTGCTTATAGTGTAGTCATGTAATTCTTGCACATATCTTCTTGGACTGAAAACCTTATAATTTTAGAGGACATGAGATCGAAAAGATTTTGATCACTAAAGAACCACATTACCTTATCTTTAGAATCACTATTTTATTTATCTGTCTCTCACTATCAACACTCTATCATATGTCAATTGGGTCTCATCTTTTTCACTCAAATGATCTATGTTTTCTCATCTATGGTTTTCTGAAAATCATCTCTTTGTTATGCATCAATGACATACACCATTTTTTGTATAAAAAAATAAAAAAAACATTAAATTCCCATGATCTACATAAATATATTCAGCTACCACATCTCCATCATGGAATAAAAAACAGACGCCTAATCCTTTGGAGGAATACAGAACCATCCACACCGAATAAAATTCCTCAAAATTCATTAACAATAAAACCCCATTGAAAAAAACTAAAAGTATCACAGATCGATAAATGGCTATATTGAAAAAATGGAAACATGGATCTCAGCATAAATTATATATATAGATCAATCAACTACATGAAATAATTAGCTATGTAGCTTATTTTCCTATGTAATTTGACATTTGTCTATGTCACAAAATGGATATATAGTCTGAATCTCAAAATAGCTACATGATTGAAATGGCTATGTGAGTCCCTTACATATAATAAATGGTTTCGTGAATTACTTACATTGCTAAAATGGATATGTGAATAAATTACATGATTTATCCTTTAACAATTTAGATATGTGGCTCAAACAAATATGTGATTCATCCCCATATTAAACATATTTAGACTTAAATAATTACCCATATAAGGTTGTTAATAAATACATCAACCTAAATTCACCATGAACCATGGGATATTTAATCCATTTTCAAACAGACCAAAATTCCACAGGGTTCTTCAATCTCCCCCTTTGGATTTGTTGACAACAATTAGTAATTCCATGACTTATCATACCTTAAGAATATACTTGGATATTGAAGAAAAATAACCATTTTATTATCTCTGATATGAGTAATTATTTGAAGAACACTACTATAACCCAAGAAATCAATCTCACCTTCCTCCCAGTGATATGTGAAGCCATATTTGTGATCTCATTAAATGTGTAAATATAAATGGAATAATCATTCACTATCTTTTAGAAGGATTATTTGATGAACATGAAATTCCCTCCACATCTCAAAATGCCTCACAACACCTTCCTTATTTCTCACAACACCCTCCTTACTACTCATAACTCGCAACACCATTCTTACTACTTGCATCATGAAATCCTTCTATGATTTATCATCATGATAGAAAAAATTTATCATCATCAGAATTAAATTTAGTTTCCACTCCCCTTATATCTCACACACACCTACATTATAGAATTACATCCCCCTTTGGAAACACAATCCAAATAAATATGGGGGGTCTGGATTCTCAAAGCATCCAAACTTCAAGTGTGTGAGGTATGATGAACATGTAGTTTTAGCCTCAATTTCAATAATCTATCATGTGATATAACATTGGTGAAGATTTATGCAATATTTCTTTGTTGAAAATATTGAAAAGTTTTATTTCACATAAATCCACTTTATCCTTGATCAAATGATAATCAATGTAAATGTGTTTATACTGGGCATGTTGAACATTATTTTTTGATAGATCAATAACACTTTGATTGTCACAAAGAATCTTTAACAGTTTTTGAATATCAGACCTCAAATATGGTATTTGAATATACACCTACATGTCTTGTATAAATACATGTGTGGTTTCCACATACTCTGATTCAGCTATACTTAGGGTAACTAAACTCTACTTATTATTATACTAGTTTACACATCCACCACTAACAAAGAACACACCACATGAGGTCTATCTACAATCTGTATATTCACTATCCCAATATGCATCAGAATATGAAATAAAATCTAGATCCCCACTTCAATTATATAACATCCCATAATTTACTGAACCATTTACGTATCTCAAAATTCTTTTAATTTCAAGCATGTGTGGCTCCTTCAGTTCACCATGATACCTTGAACTTAGAGTCACAACATAGGTATTGTCTGGATTGGAACATGTGAGATATAATAGGATACTAATCACACTTCTAAAAATATTTTGATTAACTAAGTTTCCATGTTCATCATTCCTCAACTTCATTACAACTACTATAGGTTTATAAACCACTTTTGATTCTTAATTTCCAAAAAAAACATAGTTTTTTGGCATATTAGTTGTGAGAAATAAAAACATAATTTGAATTATTCACAATTTCAACCCCAAAAAGTAGCTTAGTTCCCCCATCATAGACATCTAAAACTGATTCTATATTTTTGTGGAAAACTAATCACATAATAAGAAATCATTACTAGAAAACAATTATATCATCCATATAAATTATCACAACCATTGTATATATGTAATAATTTATCAAGTTAATGTTTCTATGAAAAATGCCTTTGTAAATACCCATTTTTCTCATGTAGTCATCAATTTTATAATATCAAGAACTTGGATCATACATTGAACCAAATAAAAGAATGCATGGGACCATAATAAAAAAGTATGTTCTCTATTCTTGAATGAATAACTAGCTTACCTGTCACCACTTTGTTTTCGATGTTTGGTTTGGCGATAGTGATGGAAAAAGCTCACCCTAGTGGCCTTGGAGGTTGTTGGTTGCCTCTAAAAACCCTTGTCATAGGTCACTAGTTTGAAAACTGCCCCAGTTCTTTGTAGATGAAGCAATGAACAATGCATTGAGGGTCAAATAGATTGTTCTTCTCCTCTGTCGCAGCAACATGTTTTTCTTGCTGACAGTTAATGGCCATGTACCCTTCTCTTCCACTCCTAAATATTTTCCTCATCCCCTTTAAGAAATTTATAGGGTGCTTCCTTCTGCACCATTGGAAACTGGGGTGCTGTAATTTCTTAGCACCGTTGGATTTATTCACCAGACAATGATAATTAAAGTTCACTTTCCACTTATTATCCCCATGATACCCCTTAGATTTTCCAATCTCCATTTTGACTTTGATGGAAAATCATACAAATTCCTCAAATCTATCGAAGTCATGAATCACTATGGATTTCTGTAGGCTAGGTTTTATCCCACCGATGAAGCGGTCAAACTTGAATTCAGTGGTAAAGATAAATCTGGAGGAATATCGTGCAATCCTTCTAAAGTATTCCTTGTACGCTCCGATGGATTATTTATATTTTTTCTTGAGGGAAAATAAGTCCCTTTCCTTCTTATGCTGGAGGGTGTGTGGAAAATATTTATAGAAAAAACATTTTATGGGGATAATTCTATTCTAATTCCTCAATCTCTTCCTCAGGCTTCGTATTTTGGATCAATGTTCACCATTGACTAGATTTACCCTCCATATGATAAGTAGCCAGAAGAACCGTCTCTTTTTCAGAACATTGAAGGATAGAAAATATATTTTCAATGGAGTTGATTTATTGTTTAACGATTGAGGGATCAGATGATCCATTAAAACAGAAGGCATTTGTCTCATTAAGTTCTTTATTGCATCTGTTCCTTTATATAGGGTGGGGGGGTGAACGTTCCTCTTAAACCATGTTTCAATTAAAAAATTGAGTTAATGGAGAGAGTATCATGAAAAAGTTTTCGATTCCCACTCCCATTAGATTAGGAATCTCATTAGAACAGTCTTCACATTGATCTTCATATCGGTTGTTAGCTTGAGTCCTCCTATTACCAGCCATTGGATGGAACAAAAGGAAAATTAGGGGTATCACATAAAGGGAAATCCAATGAAAAAAACAATAGCTTATAAATTACATTTATTTTTTTAACATATGAATCTATAGGCTTCAATCTCGTTATCTATGATCTACTTCCAAATATATATTCTTAGGGGAATTTTTTTATTCCCTTAATAATGGTTCATACTAAGATTATGAATTTACCAAATCATCTCCCCTGATAGTGTCGTAACCAAGATTATATCAAGTCCCATTGTTGTTCACCAAATCATGTTCGAGTATAGCTCAAAGCGGTGTTTTCATGTCTTACCCCAAGATACATTTGTGCTAGAGCTGCCTCTACTTGTTCATATCTAGACAGGGATTTATTTTCTTGATAAACCACTTACTCTATACTCACAAAAATTTAAAGGTGTTTTTATTACACTTAGTCTTATCCCTAAGTATTTCACTAGGATTTTCTAATCCTAATCCAAAAAATAACTAAACACATCCTCTGATACCAACTATAACAACCCTTCTCTTTATTACACACTTAAAGAAAATTTATTAATTAAATTACACTTAAGTCAACTTCAAGGATCAAGGGGTCTAGTGTATTGGGAAATTAGGAACATTACATAAAAACATAGAACATAAAACACATCATCATTATTGAAAACTTCTTTTACATGACCACACAATTACTTTATAATTAACATTGCATGGGATAACCTGGGGACATGCATAAGAAAAGGGTGATATATAAAGCCCAGTAAGGGAGTAAAGAAAGAATAAAATGAAGAATAAAGTACATGTTATGCAATAATCATTTCAATGGAGCACAATAGAAACATGAACATAAAAGAATGATATATCATGGTCATCATAACATGTAAATGTGGCAAAATCATTTAATATAATGTTTGCATGAGCCAGAGCTCATTACACATGTAGTATGAGTAAACCCTCGTTGAAATTGTATTAGAATTAGTAAACTATCATTTAAATTTAATTATCATGATTAAACCCTCATTGAACTTTACATATAATGATACTAATCTTTACCCAATGCATTGGAGTGCTATCATGGTTCACCCTTTATAAACATTTAATTTCATGCATAAGTGTGCTAGATGGATTATATAACATGGACTCATTTAATATCATAATTTATTCCACAATGAAGTAATTTGGAATAAATACATGAAATTATCATTCAATATATATATATTTTCATAAAGGTGAATACCCTTGAAAGAGAAATGTGTATGGTATTCACTTACATGATGATTTTGGCATGAAAATTTTGGTGTAACTTGACAGCATAACGACATCAAATAGAAATTATAAAATGGTTTGATGAGAAATAAATGGGTCTCTCATAATTTATATATAAATAGAAAGTAATGTGGCCATGGAACCTAATATCCCAACATATGTAGTGGAATTTAGATGCATAATATAATAAACTTTCTTGAATGTAAATGAGGTGAGAGAAATTCCTTACGAAATTTCAACATGGTAACAGGTGTACATGGGTGGCATTAATGAGAGAGAAAGAGGTCTCTAATCATTCAAAAATATGTATGGAATAATGGTGGAGGTGATAAATAATACCTTAACATTTGTAATTGAAAATAAATTGGTTTAACAATATAATGAAATTTAGACAAAAATGAAGAGGGAAGAAATCCCTTACTTCGATGTGTGATCTAAAAGGATTGGGTGAGGCTTGAGATAGACTTCCTAAGAGCTTGGGAAACCTTGGTTGGATTCTATAGGGATTAGGGAATAGGATTATTGAGCTCCAAATGGTTTTAGTGAATATTATTTGGAGATTTAGTGGGTTTATATAGGGAAGGAGAGAGAATTCTTTATTATTTAGGTTTGGGACACTACCCATTAAACTAATAAAAACCACTAACCATCCCATGGTTTTTTCCAAAGTGAAGTGGAAAAAATTATTTTATAAGTAAAATTTCAAAACTTATTAAAATATTAGTATTTATTATGTGGAGGTTAGTCACACTCTCAAGGAAATCATTTTAAAAAGATAAAATATTTTATAAGTCTTGGATGGTCCACTAAGGCACCATAAAATTAATCAAAAAAATCTAAAATCACATTATTTTAAAGTTTAAACATATATTTGTATAATATACCTTTTATTTTATTTTAGTACATCACTATTGGGTCATTATGATGTCATTAAACACATTATATATTTAAACGGTATTTAATTTTTACCAAAAAATTCAGCTATCTAAAAAAATCATGAAAAATTCACCATTAGATAATTTCGACATCCTAAATACAAAACTAATATTCATTTTATCTAAAAAAAATTCTATGTATTTGAATTTTTACTTTTAAAATAAAAACCAACTTTTATCGAAAATTAATGGGTTTTGACAAAAACAACTTTCAAACCTTAATAAAAATTACAATTGTATTCATAAAAAAATTATATGATCATCTATATTAAAAAAAGTAATTTTTTAATAATAAATTATTAAAATATTATTTTATTCAAAATCCATTAATTCATCAAAGTAGTTTTCATAATTGAATATTAACTAAAAATACTATTTGTGCATTAAAACCCATTTACAAAGTTACACTAATAAAATGAATGTTTATTATTTATAAAAAAATAGTTCACATAATAATTGTGATAGGGTATTGTTACATAAACCCTTATAACACCCAAAAAAGACCTTAGGGTAAAGTGTGTGTGGGTGACAAACTATTGGGGCAGCTCGGATAACATCGCTCGGGTGGTAATCTCTATTAACTCCCACTTCTCTCGTATGTGGTTCCATTCAAGATTAACTTGTTAAATCTCAGCTTGGGCTAGGTAAAGAGCGAATACCATTGAAAATACCTCCTTTTGAGATCTGTAAAATCAGATTTATATGGAGAAATTCCATTATATGAGGCCATAACTTCCTTTGTTTAAGTAAATTATATTTTTTAAAGCAATATATTTATACCAATCATGTGATCATTGTTCCATGGATATATTAGAAACGATTACATTTATTAACGGTATTTTAAAATAAAAAAAATAAAACCAAGGAAGTGCATATGTTTTATATAAAACATTTACATAATAATAAATTTAATTAGATCAAGAGTAATTTTCATTAATAAAATGTTTGGTCGTTACACTCTTAGAGTTTCTTCTTCAATTCTAAAATCTCAATTTTGGAGGTTCTATAAGGAGTCTTTGAAATAGGAGTTTCACTAGGTATGAGTTATATAGAAAACTAAAATTTATGATTCTAGGTAAGACTATGAATGTCTTCAATAAATACATTAACATATTCCCAAACAATGGGAATATATTTAATATTCATTTTCTCTTGAACCATTTGATATAAATATCACATATGAATAGGTTTCAAGAGCCATACAAAGGATGTAATTCCCATTGGATGATCATATTCCTCCTCACATCTATATACAATCATTGGTTGATTTAGAATATCAAATGTTACTTACCTTCCTTGAAAATTTCTATGAGTTCTATATAAATAAATAAAATCCATGTCCATAATAAAATCATATTCAATTTGAGTGAGAAAAAAAAACTTACATGAATCACATTCCCACGAACTTATATCAGTGGGGATTACAAACATGATAGATGCTCATTATTACATTAAGATTTTTACTACCATGTCAACATCTAATTTTTTGAGGTTGTGTTGTGATTCCATTAAAAATTTATTCAAATATAAAATTTTGGGTAGATCTAGAATCAAATAATTAAGTTTCAGTTCTATATTTTATATTAAGTGTACCTTTCCTGAATCCATTATCCCAAACCACTTCATTTATGATAACTATGGCCTTCCCTTTCTCCATTTACAAAGGTATTTTTTATGTACTTTTATCTCCATTAGCTATTGGAATAGGGAATTGATTGAAATAATTCCTAATCTCCTTTCATCTTAGACATGTAACTTCATTGGTTAAATATTTTTTCCTTAGTTTCAATTTCTGAAACTTTCAAACCTCATCAATAATCACTATATTCAAGGTAAGACTTCACATAATTTAAAAATTTCTTAGTTCCTATTAGAAATTTTCTAGGGTGATCTACCCTAATTTTTGGAATGTTGGTGGTTAGAATTTATTTTATCTTTGGTATTTACCATTTGAGTTTCCATTAAGATCTAGTTTTTATTCTTATGAACCAAAACCATGAGAATAGTTAGATTTTGAACTCTCTATTTAATCCTTAAAATAAAATTGAATTATTTATTCATATTTACCAAAATCTATTATGTATAACTCATTTTAAAGATTTAGTTTTAGGCTGCTAAATAATCAATCAATTTTCCTAACTTGGTCGATGATAAATCTAGAAGAACACATTGAAACTATTATAGTGTTTTAATCATAGGTACCAATGGACTAATCATCCAACTTTCTCATATCTAGAAATTGTTTTACCATATTATTATGGATAGTTATTGAAATGTATTTATTTAGAAATTCCATAAAAAATCCTTCCATTTATTGGAATTAATTTTTGCCTCTTACCTCATTTTATTGATAAGAGTAGACCATTGATTAATTATTCAATACTAAGGATATACTGATAACAAAACATTTTCATGGTTTGAGAACTAAAGAATAAAAAAATATGTTTTCCATCACATTAATCCTTTTCTTAGAAACTAACGGACCAGAAGACCCACAAAATGATTGTGGTAATTATCAAATAAAAACTTTGATGGAATTTTTCTCCCTCCTTGGTGTATTCAGAGGATCAAAATGGTTCAAATTATCTCTCATAGATTAATAGAGTTGGGTAAGTACATATATAATATATTTAATGCTAGCTCCAAACCCATTTTTTCATGAGGAATGTTATTTAATTTCCTGTCACATTCTTTTTTGGCACGATTCATTCTGGTTCCATCCATTGACTAAATCCTAAGAAAAATAACATAATTATTGAGAAAGAATAAAAAAAGTGAGAAATCATATGAAAATAATTAATGATATGTACTCATTTATAACACATTCTTATCAACCTATGACACTTTAAGTTAAACCTATATCGATTTTGGATCAATATAGGTTTTATTAGGTTTTATAGTAATATTCTTCACAATGTTATCTCAAAAAATAACTAAAACATGATTAGATACCAAAAAAGAAAAACTAATCATAACACACACACACATATATATAAAATCATTTTAGATGATTATTCAATACATATCATAATCATGAATTCTATAGAATTGTAAAGAATTATTTTTTGGAAACTAGATTCATAATCTAATTATTTTTGATAAATTTCCAATATATCATATAAACACTCTTCATAGTTAGTATCCTAATAAAAATAACATACTTAGAACCTTACATCCAAACTTTGGGAATGGTATCATGATAAAGGGTGAACAAAGATTCCCAATAAGGTTTAACATGGGAGATATCAATCATAAGTGAATTGAAGATAATCATAGGGATATGATAACTTAATCACGTGAATGTTCTCAATGTAAAATATTCATACCCAAAAAATATTAGATCATAAACTCTAATATCATGTAATATCCAAAAGAATTATTAATAACAGTTTCAAATTATAAATCAACATTCAATAGTAATAACATAGGCATTTGGAATCCTAAGCATACGAAATCATAATATTGTGAAAATGGATATTCATATCATGTCTATACATAATATTATGTGAATAGGTAGATACAATCATACTCATGATTTAAAATATGAAAATGAAGACCAAAATTATCATAACCATATCATGAGACATATATATCCCATTACCAAATGCAATGGAGGGATTTAACAGTTGCACACATCAAATATTTAAAACCATGCATATGTGTTCCATAAGATCATAAAACCTAAAATCAATTCTTTAGAGCATAACCCATGGAAAGGAAAAATGTTTCAAAAAAAATTTATCATCACATAATCATAATCCATCTAAATAAAGAACATGTATGGAATCATTAGATCATATCTACGGTTAATAAAAAAACATCAATGGATGGTCACGTAGATGAATAATACCTTTAAAAGAGATTTTGAACATTTCTTTTAAAATTGAAAAAATATCATTTTCCTTTAGTATATTTATGAAAAACACTTATTGAATACTGAGATTAATTTTTTCATTGATAATAACATTGGAAAATTTTAAATGAATATTTAAGTCAAAGAAGAGTCATGATAGTGGGAAAATCTATTCATACGACAAACATTAAAACAAAAATTCATTTCAAACTTGGGTAAAAAGTGTAAAAGTAAATTATTAAGAGAAATAATATAAGGTTACTTTAAAAATTATCAAAATAAATTTAAATATGGTTAAAAATTAATTTAAATTATCATTTTATCATATAATAGAAAATTTATGAAATCTTTTTGAAGAACATTGAAATGGAATATAAATTTAGTCAAGTAGAGAGGAAATTTAATATACATTTCATAAAAACATTATCTCAATAATTTTATGCACAAAAAACTAAGAGATTGAATGGTAAACATGAAAAAATAAAAAATTAGCATATTATAATAAAATATAGGGAGTTTTAATGATAAGGAACCTATAATTTCACTAAATGGAAATTTACCATATCCAATCTCGAAAAGAAATGATATTGTATCATAAATATAATACCTCAAGTATTGTTCTTCTTCACATGTGATAACAAATTCTATATTATAAATATATATTTATTATAAATATATAATACAACCATATATATATATATATATATATATATTACTATATATTAGTCTATTATAATCATCAATTACCATTTTGTTAATAATTCTTCCTCAAAATAATTATTCGTGTGAAAATTGGTTTATTTTCCATGCATATTTTGGTTCGATGGTTTCAGTTCTTGTAAATTCAAACCAGTTTCATTATCTCAAGAATATGATAAATTTCCTAAATATTGTATTTATTCATTTTATACACTTCTATAACCATTCATAAAAAGTTTCATTGAAAAATTAATTACATCGCTTCCCGGAGATGATATTTTTTACTATTGCACGAGGTATGTTTACACTTTTAAATGGATGGAATTAAAAAAAATAAAATATTAATTAAACATTAAAAATAATAATTATATAATAAATATCATATTTATTAATTAAACCTATCTTTATTACCATCCTTGTAAATAAGAAACGGAAAAACATCACATCACTTTGTAGAGGTGGTAGCCCACACGTACACATGAGAAACAATATCATTTTACAATAGATGGGAAGGTAAGAAGGTTGATAAGATATTATAATTAAAGAATAATAATAATTTTATAAATTTAATATATAAATTTAAAATATATCAAAATCACCAACCATGAATGTTGATAATATAAAATGAAATACATCATGTTATGGAGATGGTAGTTTGTACGTATGAACAAGAAATGATTTTGTTTCCCATTAAATGTGAAAGGAGATGAAAAATGGTTGTTAAATAAAAGAAAATAACATTTATGTATATTAATATTCTTGGATCTCCATATTGAGATGGTTATATATTATTTGACTAAGGTTTAAGAAAAAAGAAACTCGAAAAATATCGGTAATAGCATATACCTATTGTTTGAGGAACATCGTTTGAATATCTTCTTAAGGACCATTGGGTTGATATTTTAAGAATATAGGCCCTAAAATAACATGTATAGGGAATTTTACAATATATTTGGGATGTTTTTGTTTGATATATTATGTTAGATAAGTTTCAATAAGAGAGGAGAGGAGTTTTCCATTTATAGGTGAGGTGAATGAAAACTTATAAATTGATAAAACATTAAAATATAATAAGGTCATATTCAAGTGTAAGTGGAACCAAGTGGATAAATGTTTAATGAATAGAAAAATTAAGGTCAAAATATATTCCAATAATTATATTTATGAAATTTTATGTTCCCTTTAAAACCTTATCTCATAGTTTAACCCTCTCATTAACTCTTTTTAAACACTACTGAGGAAACAGATTTTTACAATAATTACTATTTATTATGAAAAAAAATTAAAGTGGCCTAATTAATAAATTTAAACATGATGATTCCAAATATGGAAGCCATATTATGAAATTAAATATTTTTAATGACCTGAACTTTTATAAATGAAATTACCTTTTTACAAATAAATGAATTATTAAGCTGTGTGGTTATAAAAAACAACAGCAATACTTTGGTAAATTTTTACTGTTATGAAATATATCGAGTAAAATTTAAAACACCAGTAAGAATTATGAAAATTAATAATATAACCATTTTAACGTGATAGTTAATATTAGTATTTATTAAGCTTTATGATAGAGTCTAATTGGCATAGACGAAATAAGTGATGACCTCGACCAGTATAATTATACCCTATGATCCCCATTTATTAGAGTTTCTGAGGGACATGGATTCATTGGGATTTTATGTTGAATAGTCCCAATTAGAGATTAAACAAATGAAGATCGAGTAAAACTATATATAGGAGAAGTTAAATCTTATCGAGATCATGACACAAACCATGTTTTTCAAACCACCATAAAAAAGAACAAATATTTAGCATATTACCCTTAGGGAGTACATTGGTGTAATAAGAGGTTATGTATCTAGAACTTATTATAATGAGTTTGTATGTTTTATTTCCAATTAAATAATTTTTTATATTTAAACGTTTTTTATTACATTATAACTGATTATTTAATTTCTTTAATAAAAGTTGTATTTTGAAATGATGAAATGAAAAATTTATTTTTGGGAAATACATAGTCAAAACTCAGAAAAAAATTAATAAATTAAATATTTTTGGAAATAAAATTTATTTTAATAAAATATTATTATTTAATAATATTTATGTAAATATAAATTATTATATAATTTAATGAGGTTGAATGTAATTTTTATAAGGGTCATAAAGTTGTTAGTGTTGTAAAAAATAACATTTTTATGTACATAAGGATATTTATTTAAAATTGAAAATTCTAATATTTATGTTATTATTTTTACAGAATAATTATTTTTTGAAATGAACATGTCAAAATTATACAATGGTGAATATTTTCATAATTAATGATCCAGTCATACTTTTGGGTAAAAATTAAATATGGTATAAATATAAAGCCTATATTTTGACATTGTTGTAGCCCAAAGGTGATGTAATAAATTATATAAAGGGACCCCAAGACAAAATATTGGGTTCCCCTTAAAAATAATTTTTTTAATTCATTTTTTTAATTTTTTAAACCTTATCAAATCCTCCAAAATATATACTATATTTTAATATTCTAAAATCAATTCTTTATGAACATGACTCACTTCTACATCACCAATGGAAATATTTTAATATTCTCAGATATTAGACTTATAAAATATTTAAATCCACTCTAATTTGGTATAAAACATGGTAAGAAACCTTGGGAAGGTTCATGGTTTTAATTATTTTCATATATAGTCCATAATTGATGTTTAGAAATTAATAAATATCCCCCTACATTTCATTAAATTCCCACCCAACATACAACTCCTATTCACTTAAAACCCATTGAGAATGAATTTAATCTCCCTATCCCTCTCTAAATCCCTCACAAGGTGTTTCTAGTCTCTTAGTAATCACCTTAAAATATTTTATAAGTGTCATTTCATGGAAAGGGATTCTCTCCCCTTCCTCTTTATTCAAGAACATTCTTTGTATTATAGCATTTTATTTATACTTTTTCATATTGAAATATGTTTTTAAACATCAATTTTACTATCATTATGATTTAAAAAAAATTAGATATCAATATTCACCATCAATAAACCCTTCCATGAATATTTATGTACACCTATTGTGTTTCCAAAATTATCTTTCAATTTTTCATACCATACATTTATGTAGTGAATACCTAGCATTATTCACACTTAAGTGTATTCACCTAGATATACATATCCTTTATTTGATTGGTTAATTTCGGGAATAATATCCACACTTATTTATTGTGGGATTAAAAGTGATGTAATATGTTTTTATGTTGTGTGGTCTATGTGGCACACAGATTCATGTACAAGATATAAACATGACTGATGGGATCGAAATTATATATCCCTCCAATACTTTTGGTAACATTTTTATCTATTGAGATACCTTGTATGGTTCACGAGAGAATATAATAATCAAACTATGTTATGATATTTCAGTAGTTATCTTTTAATTATTCTTATGATTTCATTTTTTATATTGCTACTACATTCATATATTTCCTTGATGTTATCATCTTATATCATAATTAAATGTTTGTGTTTATTATTCTCACTTATTTTATGTCACATTTAAATTCCTCTTGATTCACATGTATTAATTTTATCATGTTATGATTTGATTATACCATTATGGGATTTGTATCTAACCCCTTTATTATATACATCCACATGTTATTCTATATAGTAATAGAAGATATATGGAATATAAGGGAATATTTTGTAGTTTTTAAATCATGTTTTTGTACCAATATTTCAATGTACATATTTATGTATTTACAAACCCAAATACACCATGCCTCATAATTTTTGAGGATTGAATTAAGTGTATATTTATATAATAAATCATTCATTAAGGTGTATTAACGAAATGGTTTATCATATTTTTTATCAGAGAAAAGTCTTGTTATTTTTGGGGATACATGTTAGAAAAAATTAGTGAAATCCGTTAGGATGAGACTAAATATATGAAATCATCAATTTTTTTTATAAATTACAGGGTACATGGTTTGAAAGAAAAAAATTCCATTTTTTGATACTACTAGTGTATTTATCTCTCACAGAGTTATTCATAATGGTAATGAACCTAAAAATGGTGCATTGGGTATTAACTCAATCATCATCTTGTACATGAAAAGAGGCCCTACTACACATTTGGTTTGATATTCCTAGGGGATATTATTTTTTAAATTGACAAGTTCCTTATGAACCATCATGAAGGGATAAAATTCCCATATGATTTTATATTAAGAAATAGATAATGGAAAAATTATATTGAAACCTATAAATTTAGATTTTAGTGAATATATTTAATTTATTTCTCACCCCTTCAATGATTATAGTTTATATTTTACATGTTTTATTGTTTTAAAATTATCATCCTTAAGTATATTCTCGATGAAGAAAATGATTAGAACCAGAATAAAATATGGAAACACAGGCTTATCATTCATGGTTATATAAATTTTTTCATACCACAAAAGTTTAGAAAAAAATATTCAAACACCACAAGAAAAATATATAAGTGGTTTTATCAGTGAAAATGAAAAGTGGGGAAATTATTTCTCCCCAAGTAGTTAACTTCTCCCCTATCCATATTTGTGGGATGAACATCCAATCAAAAATTGTGTTGTTTCCATTAGAAGAAAATGATGATTTTTTTTTGTATGGATTAGTTTTCCTTATATATAGAAAACATAAATTTTTCGGATAAGGAAATTACCCTCTATATCCTGAATCTCCCTCTAATTTTATAAAAGTGAAAGGAGGAGGAGAAATATTATTTGGTATCATCATCTAAATCATGGATATTATTGTCTGATAAAAAATAGTATCTAGATCAAATGTTTGATAATAAGGAAAGGATCATCCTTTCTGGAATTACCATTATAAAGGAATATGCCCACGTGTTCCCTGAATAATCTTTTGATCTTCCTCCATGTGATGATGTTGAGTTCTCAGTTAAGCTTATAGAGGTTTCTTTTCTAATACCCAATAATATATATAGAATATCCATTATTGAATTTAAATATCTGGAGAAGAAACTAAAGTAAAATCTAGTTAAAGGTTTTGTACACCCTAGTGAATCACTATGGGTTGCACTTGTTCTCTTCGTCAAGAAGAAGGATGAAAAAATGTAACACCCCAAAACTTTATAATTTTTTCTTTTTTGGATAAAATTAATTTCATTTTGAGCATGATTTATATGCATCAAAAAGTGAACATTACACAATAAAGAAGACATAGATTAGCTTACATCACCCACAACACTAGTTTGTCTT
The DNA here is from genome assembly GCA_963277665.1 of Viscum album. NCBI lineage: Eukaryota > Viridiplantae > Streptophyta > Magnoliopsida > Santalales > Viscaceae > Viscum > Viscum album. The sequence goes on from OY728140.1 coordinate 75,910,763, forward strand.
TTTTTATACACAATAATGAGTTCCTTCAATATCTTTTGTTACATACAAGATTGAGTTCTACCAAATAGTAATATACTATTAATATTATTATTTAATATGATAGTTATCAAATAGAAATTTTATTAACATGTATTAAAGGGATTAACTAAATTTGGACAAAATTAATATATATGTATATATAATTTTTTGGTGACCAATTAAATAGTAATGAATATAAAAACTAGTTATAAAGGAGATGTTTTTATAAAAAAACTATTTTTACGAGAAATTAGAATTTGGTTATAATAAATTAAATTAATTACTTTTGGGGTATGATATTAATTAAATTTATATATTATATATTCAATATTTTTTTTCATTCAACAAATATTTTTTCTAGACATAATAGAATAACAAATCAAATTTTATGCATAAAACTAATATTTTTAAAAAGGTAAATTTACCGTCTTTTAATGAAGTAACAATTTTAAAAATAAATTTTATAAATTTTATAAATTTTATTTTAATAGATAAACATAAATTTTGAAATCAGAAAATAAAATTTTTTAGGGTGATGTTTTTAAATTTTATGAGACGTTTTATTATTTGATAAATAGTAAAAATAGTGAATTTTAATAGAAAACATGCATTTCATAAGATTAATTTATAATGTTAAATTATACGTTGAATTAGTTTTTAAGTCTAATTAAATAAAATATATATCAATTAAACCAATTTAGGTTGTTGAAAACATTTATATATTTAATATAGATAAAAAAACATAGCAAACATTTGAACATTATCTCTTTAAAAAAAAATTTCCCATCACGTCTGTGGGATTAATTTTAAATTAATTTCTTCCAATTAAGTGATAATAATTTGGAAAAATGAATAAAATATTTGGAATAATCATAATTTATAATTTATATTATATTCATTTTTTTTCCAAAAAACAGTAGTAAAAAAATAAAAATTAATTACAATGATTATACTAAAAATGAGTTTACTTAGTGGTTACACATTAATATTAAGGGTCTAAATGACCTTGAAACATTTTAAAAACATATTTTATGGACATATTTTAAACAAATACATAGTTTTATATACTATTTTTTATTATTGGAGGAATATGTTGCAAGGGAGACCTCTAAATAGTGATTACCTTTTTATATTTACAAGAATATCACTCCACCTCCACTATAAAAGGGAACTCACTCCCCTAAATTAGTCACACCTATAATGAATTTTGGATCATAAAAAAACTGACCAAATAATATTCCAAAATCTATCCCCAAATCATAAAATAATATATTTGGGAATAAATCTAATAAAGGAATACTTTTGGTATAAACCAAAAGGAGTTACCCAAAGAAGATGTAATATTATTTAACGATCACTTTTGTTTTATTTCTATATCCAACCCATCAATTATTCTTATATATTGGTTATATAATATATTTTTATGTCATGTTTATGAACTACATTCACACACAAATCCAGCAAATGGGATACACAATCATCATTTTTGTGTACGACGGACTATCCCTTCACGAACAGATATTGTTCGTTCTTCCATTAACACCATTCAAGGTTGGTAATAATGATGTATTTATAGTTTTTATATGATATATATGATATTTATAAGGTATTTATTCTTTTTTACTTACTATATAACACATACCTTAATGATTTCTGTTTTATGGTAAAATGATAACATTGTTTGTGGGCGTGTGGACTACAATCTCTCAAAGCGATATGTTTCATTCATTCTTTACATGGAATGTAATGTGATATATTTAAAATAAATATTTTAATTTAATGATTATATACATATATATCATTTAATGTTTTTAATTTTAATATGATAAGAAAATTAAAGTATCGTTCATGCGTACGTATGGCCTACCGTCTCCCGAAACAGTGCATTACATCTCCTATCACAAGATATTATGGATTAATATGAATTCATATATAATAAAGATATATAATATTAATACCATTGTTTAAATTTATTATATTATGAAATCATGATTTATTTAATAAGAATAAAAAATAACAAGTTAAAACATACTCATAAAACTAGATAATTAACACCTGAAATAATGAAAATAATGAAATATTATTAAGAAACGAGTAATAAGATATTATAAGAAGATAAAATATGATATTATAAATATTATTCTTTTTATTTTATAAGTTAATAAAATTATGAAATCCATTATATAGTAGGTTAAATGATGTTCACCCCAAAGGAAACGCAAGATAGGGGACTTTTAGTCCCACTTTTTATTTTTCAGAGAGTTATTCGATATTCACGACTCATTTATTTTGTGTTGTGTATATACTAACCATTTTACATTTAATATCACTAATCACTAATAAATCATGTTATTTTATGTTTTATTTTTAATTATCTCATCCAAAGGGGTTTGAATTGAGATTACCAAGTGGTAAAAGTTATCTTTTCAATCCCACTTTCTTCTGTGATTGTTAATTTTCTCTTGAAACAATCACATTATTGTATTAAATTTTCTTTGGAAACTAAATTAATCTCAAATATCCATATTCTTTTATTATTTATATTATTATTTCCTAAATCTTATTCCATTTTTATATATGGTGTTTACTTTTAAAGTTATTTGTTTAAATGGGGAAATATTGGTTAAATATGTATCCTTTACTCAATACAGATATTTTATGATAAGGAATATTGTTTAGTAATTAAATATATTATTATATATATGAGTAATTATTTAGAATGAATATATATGGATTGGTGACTATTAGAAATAATCCCCTCAATGCATCGATAGTATCATGAGATGAAATTAATTGGCGAAAAACCTATCATGTTTATTTCTCAAAATAATTAGGTGGGTTCCTACCAAAAGACATAAACTGACTTGATAATAGGTATTTATAGTATAATGGTTCTTATTATAGAAACATGATGTCTGATAATTCTACATTTAGTTCATTTCATTTATTATTCTCTAAAGGATTTTCAAAATGAAATAAATATATAGATATATTTCATTCTCAGCTTATTGACTAACTGGAACGTGTTTTAAATTATTTACCTCAACATACTAACTATACCTTATAAAATTATTTAAATGGAATTTATATTTATTTATTTACGTTTCCATATTAATTATTCTTTATTAATTAATTATATATTCTATTTAAATTAACCTTTAACAATCATTTGAGTTCACCAATATTTTGTTTCCTTTCTCCAGGTTATGGAGAAAATATTTGTGAATGAGTTTTCAAGGATGTAGTTTATTAGATTTTTTATGTATTGTATTTAATTTTCTATGTCTAATGTTAAATGGGTGTCTTGTATGTAATATGGTTTTCCAAAACTGCTAATCTTATCAGTTCTTTAGGATCTTATTTATTATAATCATTCCAACATAATAATGTAAGGAACCAAGTTTGAGGTTCTATAGTCAGGGCGTTATAGTTGGTATTAGATGAAGATTAATATAAAACATGGAAAATGTATTTAGGAAAACATATACTAGAGAATGAAACCCTTTTATATACATTGAGGATATGTATAGTAGAACATCCTAAAGAAACCATTTTAATGATTATGAGGCTAGTTATGCATAAATTACTCATTTTATGATAAGTATTTAACTTGTTTTGAGATTAAACATTAAGTTACCAAATGTTATGATCAAATACAGTGTATTGTATTATAAATAAATTTCACGTGGAAGGATGAAGGGCATCAATACTCATGGATAATGTTGAGATTTACTCATTGAGAAAGACAATATTACTGGTATTGGAACTATGATAGTTATGAATATATTAGAGAAACAAAATCAGGTTATGACATAACATTTCATGGATTGAAAAATCTATTCCACAGAAATTTTCTTCAATGTTGGATCACTTTATTCGGCAGAGGAACCAATAATTTAGTAGGACTACTAATACAATTGAATTTGAGAAATGGATTACATATTTGGAAAAGGTATCTATGGTGTTAGGATGTAGTGAAAATGAAAAGGTTACACTTACAGTGTATTGTCTCAATATATATGCTAATTAATGGTGGTCATTGATCTAAAATACTAGGGTAGAAAAGGAAATAGAACTCATGGAATGGAAATATTTTAAGGTTATATTATTTGAAAAATATTTCCCTCATGATAAACAAACCGAGACAAAGAGAAAATTACTTATTATAAATAAAAATAAAGAATAAAGTGTTGTAGATTATGGAGATAACTTTACAAGGTTAGCTAGGAATTATAAAGATTACACACACAACAAGGAGTGAAATAACAACCATTTATTTGATGTTCTTAAGCCATGTCCCCAAAGGGTTCTGGTCTCATAAATGTTTTCATCATATGATGAAATATTTTTATGTGCTAACAAGATAGAGAAATATTTATACACGTCTTATGGCTTAGAAGGGATGAAAGAGAAAAATATGATGATAGAGAAAAATATGGATAAAGGGAATATGGGAAAGAAGGATTTTCCCACATGTGATAATTGTAGAAATAATCACCCTGGGAAATTCATGAAGGGTTTGGGAGTTTATTATAAGTGAAGGAATAAGGGTCACCATGCTAAAGAATGAAAGGGGAAGAAATAAATAAATGGATTACATTGCTTTAACTATAGAGAAATGGGGAATTATTCACACCAATGCCTCAAGTATCAAAGGAATACACTATAGAAGAATCCGAGGGGTCAAGGCCAAGCTTATGTTATTGACAAAATCTATGTGGAATGATTAATTTGAATTTGTATTTGGATCCTTGAGTAATGTTGTAAAAATATTTTGTTAATTATGTCTTGGTTATAAGAATATTGAAATATATAAGGATTGTACTGTTGTACTTTTTCAACAAGGATTTAAAACTATGTGTTGATCTGTACCAATGTCCATGAAAAATGATTTAGTGATAAGTTTAACTTATTATAAAACATATGATTAAGGGAAATAAAATACATAATAGGTTCCTGATGTTGGGATAATTATTTTTGGATAAAGAGATGATTGATATTGATAAAGTAAATTGGATACTAATGTCTACCTTGGAAATAAATAATGATTTGTTGAAAATTTAGTTTTTTATATCATTGATGGAGTTTACAACAGTTTTTGATTTAAGGAATATAAAAATAATCTATGTAATATTTAAGTAATGAGAAATAATCCATGTTTTCAATAAGGTTTTATTATAATTCAAGTTATTAACATGATTCAAGAGAATACTTGATGAAGGTTTTCACATGTTCAGTATGTGATGATTAAATAGTTACTTCATGTTTATTAAAGACTAATGATAAGTTAATTTTTGGAATTTTTTTATCTTCCTTCTAAAGTATTAGATCATAATATTTTGTAAATGTTTACCATTTATAAAATGGTCTAAGTTGATCTATGGACAAGGATTTTAGAGATTAATGTATTACATCACTGCATGATGCAACCTATGATAATAAATGATGAGTAAATATTCCAAGGCACAACTAAAGGATAATAATTTTCTTATTATATAGAAACATATAAACTTTTTATATTTCCTGACATTCTTATATAGCTAAATAATTCCTCAAATCTATGAAAATGGTATTGAAACAAAACAATTGTCATATCATCATCATTTTTATTGATGTTAAGGACCTTTTTTGACAGATATGGTTAATGTATTTATTGTCAAAATATTTCTCACAACAGTTTTCTATATCACTCTCCATCATAAATTGATATTTATATTTCGCTTCCTTATCCATGTTTTCACTAATGATGTCATATTCAAAACCCATGTTTTGCGGAAACCTTTACATTTCCTTTTTTCACTCTTATTAACAAGATGTGTTATCAACCCTATTTGTGATGTGAGTTTCTCAACAGTAGTATTTTCAAATATAAATCCATGAATTACCAAGTTCAAGTTTGAATTGCGAGGACACAATGTATTTAAGGTAGGGTGAATGTAACACCCAGAGACTTTAAAATATTATTATTTTAGAATAAATTTCATTCTATTTCTAGAATAATTTATATGAAATAATAAGTGAATATTATTCTATAAAAAATACTAATATTAGATTGTGGCACAAAAAACAGTAATTAGGTTTGTGTTACACATAATACCAAGTTCTTTCAATATCCTGTGTAACATACAAGACCAAATTTTAATGAACTGCAATATACTATTGATATTATTATTTTATATGATAGTTATCAAATATACACTATAATAACATGTATGGAAAGGATTAACTAAACTTGGATAATATTTCTTACAATTTTTTATATAATTCATCATTTTCCAATTACTTATAAATGAATATAGAAACGAAATATAATGGATATGTTTTATAAGAAAACCATTTTTATGAGAAAGAGGAATTATGTATTAATAAATTAAATTAAATAATATTATAGGATTATATTAATAAAATTTATATACTATATATTCAACAAAATGTTTTTACATTCATATAACAGGTTTTATAGAAATAATATAATAACAAATTAATTTTTATGAATAAAATGCTATATTTTTCTAAAGGAAATTTTGTCCTCTTTTAATGGAACACCTATTCTAAAACTAAATTTTGTCACTTTTATTAATTTTATTTGAAAAAATAAACTTCATTTTGAAAATAATAACTTCAAAATTATCTTAGGGTGAATTTTTGGTATTTTTCAGGGAAGTATCATTTGTTGATGAATAATGAAAACTACTGAATTTTAATTGAAAAATGACTTATCATCTAAATAATTTATATTATAAGATTATATTTCTAATCAGATTCAAAGTCACATTATATAAATTATATATCTAATAATTAAATTTAGTTCATTTAAATAATTTTTTTATTTAATTTCAATATAAACACTTAGCAATCTTTTGATCATTTTCGCTTTAAAACCCCACTTTCTCATCCCATCTCTGGGATTAATTTTAAATTAATTTGTACTAAATATTTGATTAAAATTTTGAAAAATGAATTCCAAATTAAGAATAATAGTAATTTATAATATATATTAAGTTCAACCTTGTTTTTTTACCAAAATTATTAAGGAAATAAATTAAAACTAATTACAACGATTAAGTAAAAATAGAGTCTACTTAGTGGTAAAACTATAACCTTAAGGGATAAAAATGACCTAAAAACATATAAAAAGATATTTTATTGAAATATTTAGACCAAATAAATACTTTTATATAATTGAGATAATTATTGTAGGCATATGATATAAGGGAGACCTCCCAATAGTGTTTACCATTCTATATTTACAAGAAATCCACTCCTCCTCCACTATAAAAGGGAACTCACCCTCCTCACTTATTCATAATTATAAATCACATTGGATAATAGGAACCCTGCCAAAATAAACTACTGAAATCCCTAACCTCGTAATATAATCCTAACATAGGGAAGAAATCCAACCAAGTAAGACTTTTAGTTTTTTTAAAAAAATCATGGGGTCAAGGCCTCATTTATTATTTAAAGCAAAGACCTCTTTCAAACTGGGTAGAGGGAGACCCATTACTTATCTCAAAGGCCCAAGACAAAGTGGTCCGAATACAAGGCCCGAAAGCCCATTTTTTGGCCCAAAGGGCTCTTTCGGTGAATAGTACTACTATAGTACCCAAGCTGTTATAGTACCTGCTACAGTACCGCTACAGTTACTGCTACAGTGCATCTGCTACTATAGTCTTACCACCGCTACAGTTCTGCTACTGCTATAGTACTGCTACAATACTGGCTACAGTACTACTATAGTGCTGCTATAGTTCTCCAGGATACTCAATATTATAATATATTTTTACATTAATTTTACTATGTAAACTCCCACACACTTCTATCAAATCAGGTAAATAATCCTTGTTCATGTGTATGGAGGACTACCTCTTTGTGAACCGATGTCGTTCTTTCTTCCATTGCCACCTTTCAAGGTTTCAAATAAATATGGATTTAAATTTTTATATTATAATATATATATATTTTATTTAAAATTTATTTATGTTTTTGGATATATTATATAACACATACCTTCATGCATCCCATTTTGTGAGAATATGATAACATAAGTTGTGGATTTGTGGACTACCGCCTCCTTAAAGTGATATGATTCGTTAATGATTTACATGGAATGTATTAACGATAGATTTAATAAAAATATGTGATATATATAACATAAATTTTATACAAGGATTATAATATATATATATATATATATATATCATTTTATTTTCTTTATTTTAATATGACCAGAGAATGGAAGAAGCGTTTATGTGTACGTACGACATACCATATCCATAAACGGTGCATTTCATCTTCTATCACTAGATGTTATGGACTAATATAAATAAATTTATAATGAATATATATGATATTTATATCATGTTTAAAATTATTTATATTATGAAATCATGATCGATGTAATAAGAATAAAAAAATAACTAGTCAAAACATACTCGAAAAACTAGGCAATTAACACCCGAAATACTAAAAATAACGAATGATGATTAAAAAATGGGTAATAAGATATTATAATAAGATAATATATGATATTTTAATTATGATTATTCTTCGGGAATAAGTTATTAACATTATTAAAATAATTATATAGAAGGTTAATGGTTGTTTACCCAAAACGTGATGTAAGGTAAGGTGATTTCTAGTCTCACTTTAATTTATGTGAGACTTATTCCATATTACCCACATGTTTCTTTTGTGTGGAGTAAATAATTACCATTTTTCATTTAATATCAATAATAACTCATACCTAAAGGAAATGTCATGTTTATATTTGAATTATCTCATCCAAAGGGTTTTGAATTGAAAATTACAAAGTGATAAATGTTATCTTTTCAATCCCACTTTGTTTATGATTATTAACATTCTCTTGGATAAATCACATATTTATAGTCATTTTTATTAGAAACTAAATTACTCATAAATATAAATATTATTTTATGATGGATATGATTATTTCTAAAAATGTATTCAATTTCAACATATATTGTTTACTTGGAATGTTATTTGATAAAATAGTGAAATGTTTGTTATATCTATATCCTTTACTCAATATGGATATTTGATGATAATACATGTTTTTTATTAATTAAATTGATTAATTGATATATGGGGAATGATTTGGACTTGAAATTCATGGGTTGGGGACCATTGCAAAAAATCCTTTCGATCCATCAGTAGTCTCATGAGACAAAATTAGTTGGTGAAAAATGCATTGTGTTTGTGTCTAAGAACAATTAGATGAGTTTATACCCAAATACCTAAAATATCTTGATAATTGGTCTTGATTGTATAATTTTTCATTTTATAGATACATCAATTCTAATAATTAATCATTTACTTCATTTAAGTTATTATTATCTAGAGTATTTTCACTTTGAGAAAATATATGGACATATTTAATTCTTAAGTAATTAATTAAATGGAATGTGTGTTTAGTTGTTTACCTTTACATATTGATTGTACATTATCAAGTTATTTAAATGAATTTTTTTCGTGTTATTTAACATGATATATTCATTAATCAATGTTGATTCATTATATCTTCAAATTTACTTAACCCTTACCGAGCATTTGAGCCCAGCCTTATTTTGTTTCCTTTCCCCTAGTTCTAAAGAAGAGATATTTGAATGTTTTTTTATGGATGAAGTTTATTAGATTTTTATATATATTATATTTCATTTTCTATCCCCATTGTAAAATTGGTATTTCTTAATAAATATAGTTTTCCAAAAATGCTAAATGGATTGCTCCTTTGAGATTTGATTCCATGTAAAAATGACAATGTAATAAATTAAGGCACTGACTTCTGGATTTTGGGGTCGGGGTGTTAAAGGAAATGCTAATATTCATTGTTTATCATGAGATGAATACAATCATGATAAATAAAAATTATCCTCTACTAAATATTGATGAATTTTTCTTTCAACTACATGGATCATAGTTCTTCTATAAGGAGGATCTTTGATCAATATATTATCAAGTAATGGTGAAGAAGAAAGATATCCACAAAATTTCTTTTCATAAACTTTACAAGCACAATGAGTTTATTGAGGTGGAATTTGAATTCATTAATGGTCCATCTATCTTTATGGATTTAATGAATTGGTTCATTAGAGATTAACTCAAACAATTTATGGTAGGTTTTATTAATTATATTCTTTTGTAATACAATATAAAGTAAGAACATGAGGATTATTTGATTTTTTACTCGATACCTAGTGAAATGAAAAGTTATATGTGAAGTATATTAAATGATTTTTTATGGAGAAATCACCATTCTTGAGTAATTATATCAATAAAAAAGGAATATCTATTATTCCTTCAAAAATGAATTATATTAAAGAATAACATGGATCAATATCTATGATAGAGATCCATAGTTTCCATGGACTGGCGGAGCACTATCATCGATTTGTTAGAAAATTCTCATTATTTTTAATCCCACTAACCAAGATAACATGAGGAGGATTTAAATTGTTCTAAACTTATCAATGTGTGGATATATTTAATGATCCAAATAATAAGTCACTCATAGAACCTGTGTTCACATTACCCCCAACTAGGGATGATTTTTTATCTACAGTAATGTGTCTAAAAATTTATTGGGTTGTGTACTCAAGAAAAAAAATAAAGTGATAGCCTATGATTCTATATAATTAGTTATTAATGATATGAACTACCCGACACGTGATCTAGAATTGGATGATCTTCACATTTCATATTTTGTGACATTATCACTATATCGAAAAGTGTGACATATATGTGGATCATAAAAATCTCAAAAATATATTCACACAAAAGGAGATCAAAATGAGCTAATGATGGTGGTTATATCGGATCAAGGATCATGATTGGTCAATACATTTCTATTACGGGAAGGCCAAAAAATTGGGATATTCTATGAGAAAAAATATCCTACATCCCTATACATTTGGAGGATTAAAATGGATATAATATTGTTGAATATTAAAAGGATGGAAATGGGATTATTGAAATAGAACGTATATTACATTTCTAAACTAAAAAATCAACCATCCATTCTTGAGATGATCAAGGAGACCCAAAAAATATGATGTCGAGCTACAAAAAAAGTACTGAATGTTACAGAGTTCAACATTGCTAAAGATGAAGTTATAATTTTTGTAACAAGATATGTGTTCCATCAAAACCAGAGTTGAAGAATCAAATTTTCATTGATGTGAATTGATCATCAATATCTTTCATCTTGGAATAACTAAGATTTATAGATATCTAAATAAAATCTTTTTATTGGTTAACATGATGTCAAACATTTAATAATATATATCTTGATGCTTGGTATGAAAAAAATTCAAGGCTGGATGATAGATGTTTAAGGGTATAATGCAACTATTTCTTATACTAGTTTGAAAATGGGAAACAATTGCAATATATTTCATCATAGGACTCGTCTAGACATCTAAAGGAAGTAATTATATATAGGTGGTAGTCTATTTCCTCAAAAATTCAGTGAATTTCATTTATATTGGGGAATATTTCTCTATTCACCAACTCACCAAGATACACAAAAGGGAGGTTGTAATAATGCATTAAATATCACTCTCTATTATATCTAATTAGGATATTAGGTTTACCTAAAGTATCTAGAGAACCCCTTAGTAAGATATAGATATAGAAATGAGTTTTAGTACTGATTATTAAACTCAAATAGATGGTCAGTGTGAGAAAGTTGTTGAAAATATTGAGGGTATATTGAGATCATTTTCAAAGTATTTCCATGGATAATGGATTCAACAGATTCTACCATTGGTGTTATAATATAATAATAGTTTCCATGCTATTATTTATATGGTACCTTATGATTCTCTATATGGTAATATGTGTTAGACACTATTATGATGGGATGGAGTTGGAACGGGGAAGCTTATGGGACTTGATCATATCCAAGAGATGAGATGGATGGTTTAAACCATTCAAATTCATATAAAATTAATACATAGTTGATAGATAATCTATGTAGACAATCATTGGATAGACATGGAGTTTGGAGTTGATGATAAGGTGCTCCTTTAGATATCATAGAGGAATAAATTCATGGGGTTTTGGAAAAAGGGAATGCTTAAACCAAGATACCTCTAATTCTTTGATATCCTTGATCACATTAGAGTTTTATCCTATCAAATAGTACTCCCACCTACCCTATCCCAAGTACATGATGTGTTATATGTATCCTTCTTGAGGGAGTACATACCAGAACCCTCACATGTACTAAATCTAGAGGTGGTACCCTAGGAGAGTGATATTTCTTAGGATGAGAATATGGTGAAGATCTTAGATATTTGAGACGAATTTCTATGTAAAATGAAAACTCCCCTAGTCAAAGTGTTGTAACAGAACCACATGTTTGAGGAATAAACATGGAAATAGGAAGAGATGATGAAATAAAAGTACCCTCATCTATTTTATTGTATGAAATGAAATTTCAAGGGTGAAATTACTAAATGGAAGAACAATATAATGAACCAAAATTTTATAAATGGAATTCCATTTTTTCAATGAATAAATTCCTTCTTGAGGAATGTAGTTATAGAAAACACACGAACTACATCAGTTGTTTCAGAAATTTTAAAATATATCCATTCAAATTTAAAATATTGTTAAGAATCTTAACCCTTGATAATATATTCAATGTATATTGACCATTATGATTAGTATTTATTAAAGGTTATCATAAATTCTAATTGAAATAGATGAAAAAAGAGATGACCTCGACTAGTTAGATTTTACCCTATGAAGCTTATTTATAGGATCTTATAAGAGAAATGGAATCACTGGGATTTTCCCTTAAATAAACCCAATATTTGATTTTTCAATTAAATATATATCTATACCATTTATGGGATAAGTTAAACCTTATCATTATCACATCACAAAGAATGTTTGCCAAACTACCCAAATAAAGAACCACTATCACACACCTTTCCCATAGAGAATAAACTGGAGTAATAAAAGGTTATGCATCTAGACCCTAGTAGTATTGACTTATATGTTTTTTTTCTAATGAAATAATTATTATAATTATTCTTTTTTTGTTATTACTTTATAAATATTTATATAATGAGTTTAATAAATATTATATTTTAATGGAAAGATGTCAAAATTGTATTTTATGAAATATCTAGTCTCAATTAAGACCCGCTTTTAGTAAATAAAATAAATTTTGAAATAAATTTTATTTCAATAAAATATTATTATCAAATAATATATATTTAAATATAAATGATAATTTAATTTATTGAATTCCAATGTAATTTTTATGAGGATCAAAAATTTTTTTATTTCATAAAAACCACCATTTTTAAGTAAATAAGGTTCTTTATTTAAAAGTAAAAATTATAATTTTTATAATTTTTTTTGACAAAATTAGTATTATTTTGGAAATTATCATCTCTAAATTATCTAATGGTGATTTTTTAATATTATTTTGAAGAATTAAATTTTTTGTGTAAAAATATAATATTGTATAAATATACCACCTCTATTATGAAATCATAATAGCTCAAAGGTGATGTAATAAATTCTATAAATAGAATATATGAACAAATATAAGTTTATAATTTTAAAATAATGTGTTCTTAAAGTTATTTTATTAATTTCATAATCCATTAATGAATCATCCATAACCTATATTATATTTTAAGGTTTTAAAATCAATTATTTATAAACATGACTCTCATAAAAATTCCTAGTGGTATTATATTAATATGTTCTATTATAAGACTAATAAAATATTTACAAAAACTTATATTTGAAAGAAACCATGATAATGTGTGTAGTTTTGATTTTTTTATCATATAGATTCCAAAACCTATGTTTAGAAATTAATAACAAAATATCCTCTATTTTTATATAAATATCCACCCAACCTCCCACTTATCTTCACTAAATACCAATTTAGAATTAATTTACTCTCCATATCCTTCTCTATATCTCTCTCAAGGCGTTCTAGAACTCTAAATAATCCCATACCAATATTTCAGAAGCTCCCTCTTAAGGTATTGGATTCTCTCTCCCTATTCTTTATTCAAGAACATTATTTATATTATTCCATTTTATATCCAATTTTCCATGTTGTAATAATTTTTTACACATCCCTTTTACTATAATTATTATTTTCAAGAAATACCAGACCACATTTCACTCTCATTAAACCCTTCCATGAATCTTTATATACACCTCTTATGATTCCAGAATTATCATGTGATTCTTTATATAAAAAATATGTGTAGTGAATACCCATACTAATTTCCACTCATGTTTATTCACATAATGTACCTATCCTTTATTTGATTTGTGACTTACATGTATGTAACCCAAACTCTTTGAAATTGGGGATGAATGTGATGAAATATGTTTTTATGTTTTATGATCTATGTGGCACATGATGCATGTACATGGTATGAATGTGATATGTGGGCATAGAATTATATATCCCTCCAATGCATTGGTAAATGTTTTTATATAATTATATAGAATTTTTAGAGTATAAGTGGTTATCATAAATACAATATGTTATGATGAGTCAGTATTTAGGATCAACTTATTCTTATTATGTCATTTTTTATGATGTTTCTACATTCCTATGTTTCTATGATGTCATCATCTTATATAATTCTTCAATGTTCATGTTTGGTATTCCCACCAATTTTACACCATCTTGATATGACTCATGAATCACATATATTACATTCATATTGTTATGTTTTTATTCTTCCCTTACTGGGATTTATCACCCCTTTCTTATGTACATTGTTTTGGAGTTTTCAAATGATGTTGTTGTGTCCATGTTTGAAGTTATGGTGTTTTTTATATAATTACCAAATAAATTAAGCCACATTATCTTTTGGGGTTTTATTGAGTGTATAGTTTTGTAATAAATGATGAATTAAGGTGCATTAATGATATTGGTTGTCATAGTGTCTATATGTGGAAGAAATTAGTTTTATAAAAAATATATTTATGAAGCATAAAACTAAAATTAAGCATAAAAATAAATTTAAAGAAATTACAATCCTCGTAAAAAACTATTAAATGAATCTTAAAAATTTTAATATATTATTTTCAAATTTAATTAAAATTATTCCTCAATAGTGATTAATTTTTATTTATTAAGATAAAATTATATTGCATATATAAAAATATTTTTTATACATAAACATATCTTTTAACATTAAATGATTTTATTTTCATTTACAACCAATTTATAACCAATTAATTCATTTTATAAATGTTCCAAAAATATCTTTTTACAACTCTAATTCCTAGAATCTTTTTTTAAATGAGATAATAAAATATTTAAGTAACAAATTCATAATAAAAAAATTCATATAAACAAAATATTTCAAAATAATTAATTTGGATCTCTAGTATTTCAAAAGTGATATAGAAATTATTTTTGATAGTTATATTTCATTTAAATATCATATAATGTGTTTCATTTTGTAATATGTAATCATTATTCAAATAAGGTATGTTTTTAGGTAAAATAAGCGATCATACACTTTAAATTTATTAAAGAGAAATATATCATAAAATATCAGGGTGTTACAACCCTATCCATCTAGTAGAAAAATATATACATAAGGGGGAAATAGAAGGATTAGAATCCTTTTGTTAAATGGGTTCCATATAAATGGTTATACAGAGAAGATAATTACTACCAAAACCTATAGATAGTGTCCTAAGAGTAGGGATTTCTGTACTGGTTGTTCCATTAATGTGAATAAAGGAATGATCATTCTCTTTGGTCAGATTCACCTTGATCGAGGGATTATCCACCTTGAATGAATTAACTCTAATTCAGTGTTCAATTTATTATGTTGTTAAAAGATACAAGAGATCATATCCCATGGGATCAAATAGTTTAGTAATATTAGGAGACTGGATAAACATATGAGTCTAATATTACATTCAAAAACCTAAAGTAAAACATAAATATCTTTAGTAATTTTATTATTCTCTATATAATATCCCTAGAATCATTCAAATATAACTTTTTTGTGCCTTGGAGATGAGGAAACAATAAAACGTGAGATCATATGCCCAGTAAGGGAAAACATACTACAAAAGATATCTCAGAAAAAAATAAGGAATTGAAAATATGGAAAGAATAAAATATAATTTAATAATTACATATAGTTAATCACATGGTATTATACTATATCCATAAATAGTAATATAAAAAATCATGTAGATAATAATAACTGATTTCATAGTGAAGGAACACATCATGTTAGACATCATAAATCATACCATTGGGGATTCATTCCAAGACATCATAAACATACCATCATGGCCTTGTGCTAAGAAATCAAAAATAATTATTCTAGTATATACCAAATACCCATGATAATTTGTATCATTATACCTGCCAATGCATCTAGGGGTTATCTAATATCATTTTCCACTCATTACTTACTAAGTCCAATGTATTCACCATGGAAAATAAATGAATAAAAATATAGTTCATAGTCAAATTACCTTAGTAATTAATAAAAATATGTATTGAAAAAAATAA
Organism: Viscum album; assembly: GCA_963277665.1. Lineage (NCBI taxonomy): Eukaryota > Viridiplantae > Streptophyta > Magnoliopsida > Santalales > Viscaceae > Viscum > Viscum album. The sequence continues at coordinate 75,927,336 of OY728140.1, forward strand.
TATGATATTTCAATACCTTCCATAGTCAATATTTTGAATAACATGATCATAATTCATCTAGATAAAGAATGTGGCATATTAAAAAAACATATCGTAATGTTCCCTAAGGAACCTCATACCTAATCATAGAAAAGTAGTCAATAGTTATATATATTGAAATAATAGATGTATGGATTATAAATATTTACCCATTCAATGTAATAATGTGTCTAACCTGGTTAATATCTAATAAAAATAATATTCAAAATTTAATGGAAATTACCATTAAAAGAAATGATAATATGATAGTAGTGAAGAGTACATTCATTGAATAAGGATATCAGTAAAAAATAATCCTTCAAAAAAGAGTTCATTAGAATGAATTTAAATCCATATAAATGAAATTTGAAATATATTTTATATAATCATAGGTTATAATGAATTAACATAAAACAAAGTGGTTTTAGAATAATCATTAAAACTCAAATAAAGGAAATTGAGATATGCAAAATCCTTATGGATTTGGCAACATTTAAATTGAAAACCCTAAAAAAGGGAACCTAAAATGTATTTCTAAGTCACTTGAAAATTGAAAATAATTTTAATATAAAACATATTAGATCATATGCACCACACAAACAAAAAATGGTTGTGGATATGGAATATGTCTCGGAGAAACAATTTGAGATAGGAAATCCATTATAAATTTACTAATAGTCGAATAAAAAGGGTTGTAAGGATGGATTCAAAAAAGGATATGTAAATCCAATGAATTAAATATTAATAATTAGGATATGATAAAATTGGGTATTAAGGTTTCTATATAAAATAATAATAGGTTCATAACTTTAAAACATCCCTCAATGAATGAAAATTCAGATGGAAACTCTTACCATAATTCTTGGATTCCTTGAAATCAATTTAACCTATTTTATAATAAACTTATAATATAAATATCCAATTTCAAAAATTTATTCATATATATAAGACATTTATTATTTTTTATAATAATTTATTATAAAATAATTTAGGTTTTTATAGTTTTTATTCATCATCAGATGTCAGTAATTTTATTTTTTTCATATGAGGTTGCAATGGTGATATTAATAGTAATTGTTTTTATAAAATGTTAATCATTAAAATATTTAAACTTTTACTAAAATATATATTTTTAAAATTATTTATAATGTTAAAAATTTATTTTAGGAGTATTTTAGTCATAAATTATGATAATGGAATCAACGATGAGCTTGTTAAGATCATTTATAACGAGTGAAATATTTTATATTAAAAAAAAGTAAAATATTATTATAACTACTAACTAAACTTAAAACAAAAATTATTTTCCCATTTATTTATAATAATAAAACTAGATAAGTATCCTTATTCATATAGGTATATATTTATATTATTGTACATGTAGGTGGTTAAAACAAACAAAACAATAACATGATATAATCATTGGTTGAGTATGGAAAAGAAAGTGATTATTTAGAATAATATCATTATTAAATAATCATAATTATATTATTTAAATGTTCTTATGGTTTTTATTCATATTTTAAGATATTTATATATTGAATAAAATGCTTTATTGATAATTAAATTTGATTGTTTGTGGAGGAGGTAGTCTGCATGTACACTAGAGTGATGTTCTCATTTTCCATGGAATGTAAAGAAGGTGGGAATGAAATTATATTTTAATAATATAATTAATTTTTTTAAAATAATATTCATTAAGTAAATATAAAGTTTCAACCGTCCATTTTATGTGGTGATGAAAAATAGATCACAATGCTTATGGAGGTGGTACGCCACACATAAAAGAAGCGGATTTTTAATTTTTAGAATGGTTGGGAGGAAGGTAGAAAATGGTTATCCCATAAATATAATAGAATTTTATTATAATAATGATAATTATTTAATTATTTTAACATAGGTATATTTTAGGATTATTATTTGTAAATTAGAGGAAGAGGGGTGAATCATTGATCCTCTTTTCTTTTTATGAGTCACATTTTTTAAGATTGAAACTCTTAAACTAGGAATGATTCTCAATCCAGCTAATAGAAACTCTCATCCATGCCTCAAATGTAGAAATGAATGATCAATAACATAATATATTTAAGGGTTTTCACCCATACCTACTCATTCCCATTTGGGTTAGTCCCCCCTCCAAATTGGATTCATTCACTGTTTCACAAACATATTTACAATAGTGAGTCCACACAATGTCCACACATTACTTATAAAATCACCAATATCAGATACAATGTATTTACAAAGTATAATCCAAAAATTAAGATAACACCCTGGTGATCACTTCACACCAATGATAAATTCACCCTTTTATGATCTTCTTCCATGATCTGTTGAATGAACCAATATTTACATGCACTCTTTCAAGAACATTAATTTCTTATGTCGATGTATGCCTACTGGTCTCAAAACTCAAACTAGATTATTTAGTGATCGGATATTCTATAATACATAGGATCTCATGAGCTCTCTTTATCTTAAATGAATAAAATATTTATCCTCTCAATAATTCATAGAGTCACATAAAGGTTATCTTCTCTCTTACTGAGTAAAATCTTCATATTCTCAAATAATATTCAGTATTCAAATAGGAAGTCCATACTCTAATCAATGTTGAAAATTATCATCACCCTAATGGGTTTCATAAACCCCACATTAATTACTTAATAAAATCCCGTGAAATTTATCTCTAAATTCCATAGTGTAAGTACTCCAGGGGATATTTCTCTCTATCTCTCTCCATGTAGTGCCAAAAACATAAGAAATTGATTATTAAAGCATTATAGATGAGTCAAAACATCACCATAACAAATTATGTGATGTTCCATGAATGTTACATGAGTCCTTCCCTGATACACCTTCCACCACGGCCTAGTACAGTCTCCTAGAACATTTTTACCTCATCCCACTAAAGGTAAAGGGAGTGGTCTCCTTTATTCTGGATATTTTGAAAATTTCAACCACTAGTAGACCACAAAAAGATTCACCACAGGTGTGGGGGATACCATTTTAACTTCATACTCCACTTATCGACGATGAAATTCTTTAGTATACGATACTAATTTTGGGCTACCCCGTTTCAAAAGTGTTGAATTAAAAAGAACAATAGTTTAATCCATGGGTGTTGTCAAGACAATTTATCCATATCAAAAACCATGTAGTAAAAATCCCAAACCAAATCTTCCATTAAGACCAATTTATGATAATCCATGTTGCATAGGTGATCCAAGGTTTCACCATGACATTTATAATAGCTTCCATTTCCAATATTCTATCTTATTTTGCTATGTTCTTCTCACAACACCTAGTATAATGGGCATGCTCTTATCCTCCATATTCAAAAAAAACATCACTTGGTCGTGGACTTAACATGTTGGTCTATCTCAACACTACGTGACACCACATAGGAATGGCTCACCACTATAACACCAAGATAGTATTCTTCATTCTTCAAACCATATCGAAACCTACATTATCTTAATAAATCTAACATATCCAACCCAATATTTGGGGAAAATAAATAATATACCACATAATAATTTGTTAAAAATACTCATATATTAATATTTAACATCCATATTATTTCCCACATATTTAAAATGAAATTAAATGTTCAAATAATGGGTTCTTAATTATCTTTTATTTTCAAAAAAATATCCTCCCTTTTTCCACTTAAGAGAGGTATCACATCACACTGTTCCTTTGAAATAGAGCTTATGATCAATCCACTCTATTCTTACATGGTATAGCCTAGTGTTAAAAATAATATAGATGTAACAAAGGTGTATAAATATATCCATAACAAGATATCATGTGTAATAATTCTTATAAAAACATAAAATTTTCAACCTCGGGGTTCTTTAAATAGATTTAGCAAGAGATTTATATATACATCTGTTTCCTCTAGAATTGGGGATGACCTCATTTGTTTAAGGTTCAAATATTACAATTGGTTTCTAATGGGTTTTTTCGTAGAACCAGAAACATCCAATGATTCTATATCCATTTGGACCTACTTTCCAAAGGTAGGTGATCATTAGTTGTGGACCAATGAGGCTTAAGAATTTGCATTGGTCAAAGAGGATGGGAGGTCGGACTCATCCCAACTTTTTTGGGGGAATTATTGTCTACTCCAGGACTCTCTTTAAAGATTTAAGTTATGTTCGTGAATCCTTATTACACTACCAAGTATGAAAATGAACTTTCCTTAAGATCTGACAATCAATGATTAATATATATGAGATGTAGATAATCTTTTATATGTATTTGTGGTTCTTCATCGATAGAGAATCATCTTTATTTGTTATACATTCTTAGTCAATGGTATCCTTCAACACATTATATGAAGATATCTTGGTAATTATGATAACCATACTGGTTTTAAAGCCACTTTGAGAGACACTTTAAGTTTATTGTCGTTTAGAAGGACATGAAGTATTTCAGAGTTTGGATCGTACCCGTAGATGGGATACGTACATATCCTTGTTAAAAAAATGAATCAGAACCCACGTAGTTTAGGAATTAAGATATAGTTTAATGTCATATAGGATGGATGAGAATTAATGGGTGATGGGATTGAACCTCATAAAGGCTTCCTACGTACTCTACTTTTAAGGTAGAGATCAAAGTCCACGTAGTTAGGTTGGGAATTGTGGGGATTACGTTTGATTAACGGCCCAAAGAGATGTGTCGTGGTTACTTTTACACTGTATGCTCGCATGAGTCATGCTCGGTGTGAGAAATAAGAGGTATTAGCAAACCTGACAATTTGTTCCACGAATGATGTGGTCACAAGGAATGATATGTGGCTTATGTATGTATGATTACCCAAATAGATAAAGATCAGGACTTACTTTAGAGAAGAAGCCCAAGAACAAGGTCCATAAAGGTATATGTGCTTTATAGAGATTTGAATACTCTAACTTGGGGATTACTCCTAAGGAGGATGACCAAATTAGGGGGAGACTTATGATTGAGTTTTATTCCTAAAAATGGAAGCCCAAATCAAAATAAGTTAAGATCGGTTAAGAGAAATTATGACTGGGGATTACTCCTAAGAAGGAGGCCCAGGTTAAGGGAATTTGAGAACTAAAGACTAGGGATTAATCTTGAAGAGGATGCCCATATTTTCAAACTTGGGGCTTACTCCTAAGTAGGATGCCCAAATTATGGAACTTGGACTGGGGCTTACTCCTGAAAAGGAGGCCCAGGTTAGGGAATTATGATTGGGACTTACTCCTGAGAAGGAGGCCCATGAATAGGGGACTTGAATACTGGGGTTTACTCTTCAAAAGGAGGCCCATGTTAAAGATCTTCTCATCATAAATGATGAGGTTGATTGAATGAAATCTCTAACCTTAATGACATAAAGATATGTAATTCATTAGGTTTTTGAGAGGTTTTCCACAGAATTCCTTTCAGATAAGGAATCCAACGAAGAAATCATTCCATAAATGGATTTGAAGAGGATTATGAAGGCTAAATATTGGAGAGGAGAGGTGGATTTAAATAAAAGAGCTGAATCGACATGAGGGGCACCCAAAAGAAGGTAGGCGCGCAGGTCCTGTTTGGGCGTGCAGGTCCTGGTCGTGCAGGTATACCTGCACGACACATAGGTACTTGCGCGACGGTCAACCCATAGGGTAAAACTTGAGTGAGGCTTGGCTTAATCCTTTAGTTTTATCCCTAAAGACTTCCAAATGAGTGGCGCACAAGTTCTTTTGATGGGATAAGGCGGCACACAAGTGTCTTCAATTCCTTTAAGGGTTAGACCCTTAGGCGCGCATGTGTTGATGAATTTAAACACTTAGGCCTTGTTCCCTCTCTTTAGACCTTCCATTATAGGTAACAAATTACCTTATAAGTGTTCGGAAGGCTTTAAGAAGAAACTAGGGCACCAGGATCTCAAATATGGGTTTCTGGATTTTTTTCCTTGAAATTGGGGGCCCAGAAGGGGTATTTATAGGCCATTGAATACCTTGGGCGAAAATAACTTTGGGCGTGCAAGTCACCTGCGCGACCAATATGAGGCACGCAGGTATACTTGCGCAGCCATGATGAAACTTGCGTGACCAAAGTGTAAAACAAATCCATGTTCATGCCTTTGTCAATTTTTGATGTTTCCTAAAAGGATGAATCACTTTGTGTTTAAGGTATTTCCCTTTTTCATTCGTTAGATTCTATGACGGAAAGGAGTGTCAACAAAAGTCCCCCCTCAGAGTTGGATCTGAAATGAATGAGGATGTGACTCTAAGGTAAATAAAAAGACCAATAAAGGGCGGCGCGCAAGTTTTGAGCGTGCAGATAGCGGCGCGTAGGTGAGAGGTGCGCAGACCTTGGAGTGCAGGGGAGAGGCGCGTAGACTTCGGCATGCAGGGGTGCGGCTTGACCTATAAATATGCGCCTCATTCTCACTTAAAGAACTCGTATTTCAAACATTCGAGCTCTCTCTGCGCAAGTTGCCTTCTTCGTGCAGGTTACTTGTTTTCCACTCATTCTTTGTGTCGCGCTTCTATAGAGGTATTTGGACTTGCACGGTGATTCTTGCGCGCCCAAAACGTGCATGACACAAATATACTTGCGCGCCAAAATTGGACTTGCGCGCCTTAATTAATTAGCGATTTTTTTTTCAGTTTTCTTCACAAATTGTATGAAAAATCAACTCACTTAAGTGTTAATTATTCGGCCTTTGTGAAGATTCAATGGATCCTAGAAGAATCGGAACTGCTGATGAACTGGAGAGCAAGTGGATTGATGATATGATGAACATTGTAGGCCATGATTACTATGATATCTACGACAACACTCTTATAGATTGGGCCAAGCACTTAAAGAAGCATTATCGTGAATTTCCACAGATCATCTACTTGCCTCTGTATGGGCATGGTCATCTGCAAGACGTCAACATTCTAGATGCAAAGAACTATCTCCCAAATTCTTGGTTTCAAAATTACACTAACTTTGCTTCAGCAAATATCTCAAGTGGAGGAGCATTTTTAAATACTGGAACAATAGAGAAGGCCTATATGATGCATCATATCCCTTGTATGCCAGATCAAAAACCTCATAATCCCGAGCTGCAACCACATTTTTATCCTTCAATCTTCCAAAATTCTTAGATGGATCAATCCAAGGGTTGGAAGAGGAGTTTGGACTTCCATCCTGGAGGAGGTGTGAAGCCAACTTGGATGTGGGAATACTGGGTACAACAAACCTGTGCAGAGATTGTCGAGGATTTGAAAGGAGTTGTGATATATAAAGATGTCTGGCCTGGGCAGACATATGTCTACAGAAATGATGTGTTTGTGCCGGAGCAAATCAGCCGCTGGATCCCAGAAACCAATTATTTCCATCTAAATCACGGAGAAGTAGGAATCAGTTTTTGGGATGTCTACAAGATCTCAGGGGCACCAATTCGGGTGACATATACGATGAATTAATCCCCCCCAAGGAGACTTGGAATGATTCTGAGAAAACTCCAGCTTTGGATTAGGAGTTATTGAAAATCTTCGACAAGCTCAAGAGTTCAAAGACCTCCTTAACTCATTCTAGAAAGGATATGCATCCAGATGAGTGGATGAATATTTTTCTTACCAAGAAGGAGGAGAAGGATTCGGAGGAGAAGGTTCCCACCTGTACTCTCCCTACTACCTACCCTAGAGCAGAGAAAATGAGTTCTTTTGGTACGTTCTGGCCGACCCTAGAAGTAGGAGAATTTGAGAAGTGGGGATATGAAGTAAATCAGAGAATCCCAAAAAAGACCCGTCTGGTGGGATTTTTAGCCTTGTGGTTCAGTGTTTATCTTCTTCCAGTCAGGGATTCGAACGGGGTCGTCAGGCCAGGGACCTTTGTTGTTGTATCCAAGTTGGCTGAAAGGAGAATGGTTGGGTTGGCCACCCCCATTTTGGCGAAGATTCACAGGAGCTTACTCCATGTCTTTATGGGTAAGTCTCCTATGAGAATAGTGGGACCATTCCAAGTTTTTTTGGGATGGATCGCCACTCATTTCAGGACATATGCTGTACAGAACGAAGTACAGGTTCTTGGAAGCTCTTTTAGGCCATCAGTGCAGGAATATTTTGGAATTTCTCCATTATACCTTAACCCTTATAATGTGAAGGTGAGGCTAAGCATGTTTATGGAATTCAATTTCTTTTCGTATGGAAACCCGCCAACCGGGCGGTTTATTGATGATGGAACCGCTAACCTGGAATTGAATTCGTACATACTAGATTGCAGAGATGGTGTACTGGCCACTAGGATTGACAAAGATATTATATGTGAGGCCTATGCTCCATACCGATTTGTAAGCCAATTCATGTGTCTGTAGAAAACTATTGTATCCACTCCTGTGCATGTCAGGTCAGAGCAGAATCCGATGGTTGCCTGACAACTATCGTTGCTGACATCTATGGAGAAGATCGGGGCAGTGTTTGATCGACCAGTTCACAAAGTAGCGAGTAACTTGACTATATGGTATGCCGAGAACTCGATTGCATCATACCCTGAAGGGGTGTAGAATCGTCCGGTTTATCAGGTGGGGAAAAAGAAAAGAACTATAGAGAAATAAACCCTTCATCAGAAAGGTGATGCTTCTCCACCTGAAGCTGATTCACTAGGTTCCTCGCCTAGGGCTGACTCGTCAGATTCCCAAGATGGGGATAATGAGGCACAACATGCAGCAAAGCAGCATTGTGCCATATATAATCCTCATGTCAGAATCAAGAGACCAACTCCATCAACTCCTAGTGAGTTACTTGATTGGGGAAATTTAATCTTCATTACTTTATAGAGTAACAAGTCTTATTTTCTTATCCTTTATCTGTAGTTGCAAGAGCTGGGAAGAATCTGAAGTCTACGATTGTAAGACCCCCCCTCGCAGCCTTCTGGTACACATGTTGAATATCTACGACCAGAGGCTTCCCAAACATGGAGAAGTTTATATTTCGATGCTGAAATTGCCTAGTTGGATCTGTGTTAGGGGCTACAAATCCCTGGAATAGGGAATCTTCGGGCTTCTATAGATATCTGTTACAAGGATAACCCCGATGAAGTGTGGTCTTACATCAGAGAGCTGGAGATTCTCATATATTCCATCGACAATTCCATTCTTATCACCAAGCGGGTGAAGGAAATGATAGATCATGGCACCACTAAGGGGACTAGTGGTTCTAAAGATGAGGAGTGGCATGATTACGTGGCTCCTGAAGATGTAATTTTATTTCCTTATTTTCATTGCAATTTAATTTTAATCAAATCTTTGTTACTCAAGGAAATTATTTTCTTCATCCTGCAACTTGCAAAGAATGGAACTGCTGAGGTTCCTTCACCACAGTATAGCCCTGGTGGTACTGCCATTGGGGTTAATGAATCTCCTCGTGAGCCGGGTGAGATATCTCCAGGCCAGAAAGTCATGGAGGAGGAGTTAGACATGGCTTTTCTTTCTCCAATTCCTGTATTTGGAGATGATGATGTCAATACTCCTAAGAAGACAAAGAAGCAAAGGAAACGAAGGAGGAAGTCCATAGCTAAACGTTTCATCAATAGTGGAAAATACTTCAGATATTCATGAGTTTTAACCCATGAAAATATTGCTTATACTTCTTGGGATTGCAGGGGATTCTTCAATTTCCCCTTTGAGGGAGAGGACTGACCCTCTTCTGAGGACGACAGAAGGTGCTGGTGAACAATCACATGTTCAAGCTGACTTGGCTGCTCCTGGAGAAGAGCCAGCGACTGTTCCCAGTATTCCTCCTACTGCTGTTGCAAAGAGAGAAGAGCCTGCATATGGTAAATTAAAAATTCTTCATAAGAAGTTAAATGAAACATCAACTGACTACCATTCTGTTATACTTTAGGTTCAACCCCTTCACTTGAGCTTTTGGCAGCCATTGCAATTGATGCTGCAATTTTATCTGAAGTCGCTATCCGGGATCAGAGTCCCCAACATGAAGGTCGCCAAGAAAACGTATCGAATGATCCCACTTGTGAGACTAACCAGGAATCTGAGATAACATTGGATTAAATGATGGAACTTGTCACATCTTTTGAAGATTTATTAGATCATGTTAAATTACCATATAATTTAGAAGATTTTGGATGTGAATGTTATCTTTCGTCCTATTAAAAATAACTTCTTATTACATCTCTAACCATGAATGGTTCAAAAGTGCAGTTCAATCTGAACAAGCTGCCGAACTACCAATTCCTAAAGGGGGTACAGACAACCCCACTATTGCAGAGACACTGGCTCAAGTGGAGCTAAACCTAATAGAGCTTCCTCAAACTTGTCCAGAAAATCCTATTGAAGCTAGGAAAGATGGGGAGGAGCCTTCTCCTGCTGTTGGTCTACCGATGGGTAAGAGATAACAAAATTCATGGCTGTACTTAATTCGCAAGACAACTAATCAAATTTTGTTATTCTTTGAAACTAACCAAAGTTTTCAAATGATTATGCAGGGCCATCAATTTCAGTGGCTAGATCTGGAGGTGAAGTCTCAGCCTCTGCCCCAATGGGAATAGAAAGTGAAGAAACATGGGTCAGGGGGGATGGAACAGAACATGGAACTTCCCAAAGTGCATTAATCCCAGATTATATTCTCCCCTGTGATAGTGATGCTGAGTCGGACCCAGAAGTACAAAAGGAGCTCCAATTATCACGACGCAAGGCATGGAAAAACATATGGAAGATCATATCTGAAGTGCCTCTTGATGAGTTGTCATCGAAGATCCCACGACTGTCATCCCTATTTATCATGTTGGGACTTGGCAGTTTTGGATATCAAGATATACATGCCACGGTAAAACAAGTCATCTTAAGAAGGGAGCAGGAGCAGAAATACCATCAAGATTTGACCAGGGTCAGGTTGTCAGCCAATATCAATGAATTTGAGGCTGCGGTATCCCGATATGAGGCTGATCATGGTGCCAAGTTAAAGGAGATGAAGCATAAGATCAAAGAGAAAGTCATCCAGCAGATGCACCTTCAGCAACAGTTAGATGCTGTTACCGGGGAACTTGACCACCTTAATAATTCATTGGAAGAAGTTCAAACGAATGGTATGAAAGCCATTTGAAGATGCTAAGAAATCACTCCATAAAGATGAAAAGAGTTAAGCTGGCGAGTGCATGAGCTTCAAGTGGCTGCTGATGAAGCTCGGGATGCCGTAAATCAAATGAAGATTTATGCTGACAGCCTTTTGTAATTCTTGGAAAAGAGAAGAGACTGCAGTCTGTGGATGTCCTTCTAACTTTTGTGCATCAATGAAAGACACTTTCATCTTCAATAATTTGTGTATGCCTTCTTTTTCTACATGCTTTAAATTTTTACCTAAGACAATGGGCCTAGTAAGCATAGTTTGATTTTTTCTAGGATTATTATAAATAACCCTACAAACTTCGAATCTTTTTAATCGCTCAATATTACCTAAATCATACAAGGTATATGTTTAGTGAGTTGGAAGTTGACTTTTTTTCATAGTTCCCTTGTCTTTTGTGGGTAGTTTAAAGTCATGCACGTCAGACATAAAAAGAATAATGTTTAAGATCAAAATAGATTTGACCGAATGAATTAAAATTGGCTCAATTCTTTGATAATTTATCTGAAAAAATATAACCATATTCAAGTATGGAGAAAAATATGAAAACTATGACTTAAAATATTTTGAATCTGAGGAATGATATAAAAAAGGGCTAAAAGGCATTAGAAGAAGTATTTCTCAAGAATGAAGTTACCACTATTTAACAAACCGGTTAGGGGGTTGAATTATGCAGGGCCGCTTAAGGGCATTGGCTGCATAGTCAAATAATAACATCTTTTGGCTGACAGGTCTGTTATGTAGAATACTTATGCAAGGCCACCTAAGGGCATGTGCTGTATAGTTAGGAAAAAGAACTCTCATGAATTTACTTTTCTACTGCTAAAAATCCAGTGAAAGTTTATGGAGATTCAAATTTTCCAAAGAATAGAGTATACTGTATGGAGAGAGGCACCTGAATATGGAGAGGAGATTTCCAATCAAGATTTTCAAAGAATTAGATGAATTTCAATCCCATGAAGGTCTGACCCAAACATAGGGAATGGAAATATAAACCGTAGACTTGAAGACTTTCAGATCATGAAAAAGAGTATGAGAAAAATACGTTAAGGATGGCTATTTTTGAAGATCCCTACATATTTTCGTTAAGACCAATAAGAACAAAAGATGTTTTTCTCCGAAGAATGAAGTTATCACTATTTAACAAACCCGTTAGGGGGTTGAATTATGCAGGGCCACCAAAGGGAATTGACCGCATAGTCAAATAATATCATCTTTGGGCTGACAGGTCCGTTATGTAGAATGTTTATACAAGGCCGCCAAAGGGCATGTGGTGAATAGTTAGGAAAAAGAACTGTTGGGTATTAAACATTTTGTGACTAGAATTCAAGAAAAGGGTTATGGAGATCTGGAAGTATTTAAGGTTAGGAGTATGACACATGAAAAATGATTATTGTCCAATTCATGAAGGAAATACACAGACCAATGCTAACCATAATCATGTTGTGGCTGGGTCCTGGATTAAGGTGTTAGACTTCACTACGTATCCCATAATGTTGGTAATCAAACCAATCATATTTCTTGAAATACAATTTAATGTCATGTGGGATGAGAGTGTAGGAAATCTTAGTTTAAGGTCATAGAGATCGGACCAAGGGGGACTTTTCAGCCAAGGGACTGAAAGCAGAATTTGGGGTTAGGCCCAAATACTTGGGGTTGGATTTGAGGGATGCTCAAACATTCCTACGTATCCCATAAGGATGGGAATCAAGCTGCACATAGTTCTTGAAATACCCTTTGTACAGATTGGTTCGTACAAGTGAAGAGTGAAAGGGGACTTTAGTGCAATGATGGTTTGACCCAAGATAAAAGGTTAGGGCATTTCCATGTATGCACGTAGTCTTTAGAATATAACATGATTGGAGATCAATGTAAATAATGATTCCCTCTCAGATGAGAGTGTAAAATAATGTTGTAGTTTATTGTCATATAGGACAAAAAGTGTGAATAGTTTAATGTAATATAGCAAGGACGATGGTGAACCAATGTAAAAAGTATTGGTTTTGGGGTTTCTTCAAAGATCAAAATCATATGAGATGGAGGTGAACCGATGTGAAGATATTGGTTTGGGCTTGAACCTTAAAATGTTGCTTATGTACCCAGCTTAGAAGGCAAGGATCAAAGTCTGTGTAGTTCAATTATAGAATAAATTGGTGATCAAGTTGTTCTTGAGGATAACGGCCTAAAAAATGGTGTCGGGACTTACACATGGTTAACGGCCCAGAGAGGGTGTTATGGTTGAAGTTTACACTAAGATCACGTGATTCATACTCGGTGTGAGAAACAAGAGGTGGCAACAACCTTAACGTTGCACAGTTTAATGTCATGTAGGACATATGAAGGGACTATGCAGTTTAAAGTCTTACAGTGATGACTATTGGGGTTGCATAGTTTAGTGTCATATAGCCGGGAAAAAATACAATTTAACATCATGTAGAACATATTAAGGGACTTTTTTCAGTTTACGTCATGTAGGACGAATGAGTAGTATAGTTTAAAATCATGTATGAAAAATATAGGGACACAGTTTAATGTCATGTTGGACAATAAGGGTGCTGTACAGTTTAGCATCTTGTAGCTAAGACGATAAGAAGAATACAGTTTAACATCATGTTGGACGAAAGGGTGACTGTGCAGCTTAATGTCATGTAGTAAGGATAAAACAGGACATAGTTTAACGTCATGTTGGACGTATTAGGGAATATTACACAGTTTAACGTCAAGTTGGACGATGGCACAGTTTAACGTCATGTTGGACGATGGTGAGAAAAAATTTAAGGTCATATGCATGGACCAAAGATTATGCAGTTTAACATCTTGCTGGACGTAAGGGACTTCTGTACAGTTTAGCATCATGTAGTAAGGATGTCATAGTTTAACGTCATGTTGGACATAAGTGCCAACAGTTTAAGGTCATATGCATGGACCGTGAGATGTATTTTTATTATACAAAATACTTCTTTAGAAATCTGGCATTGGTTGGAGTAGTGATGAGTTCTACATCCATTGAGATTAAAGAATAATCTCCATTGGATTATAATTTATGTATTGAATAAGGTCCTTCCCACATTGGCTCAAGCTTGGGAGGTTTATTTCCTGGTTTCATTGGAGTTCTGAGAACCAATACCAATTCTTCCTGAATGAATGAATGAATACAAATTTTTTTGTTGAAATCTCGTGCTATTAGATTCTGATAGACTTCCAAGTGGTGCAATGTGCACAATCTTTTCTCGTCTAATCATTCCAATTCATCCAATCGCTTTTGAGAATGTTCATCCATAGATTACTGATCAAAAATGGCTACCCTGAGTGAGGCTAATTGAACCTCATTGGGCAAGACTGCTTCCGTTCCATATACCAATGAATATGGAGTTGGTCGCGTTGCTGTGCGGGTGGTGGTCTGATAATCCCATAAAGCATGAAAGAGTTTATCAGGCCATGATTTCTTATCTTTATCCACCATCTTTTGCAGTATATTTGAAAGAGTCTTGTTGAAATATTCTATTTTTCCATTGGCCACTGCATGATACCGAGAGGAATGGTTGGATTTGATATTGTATTCTTGATACAACTTCCTTACCTCGGATGAACAGAAGTTGGTGCCATTGTCCATCAATATGGTATGAGGGACACCAAATATGGTAATGATGTTAGAATTGATGAAGCTAAAAATTCTTTTAGAAGTAACTTCTTTGGGAGTTATTTCCTCTGACCATTTGTAAAATAAGTCAGTAGTAGTAAGAATGTACTTAAACTACTTGGATGTAGCTGAAGGATAAGGTCCTACTACATCCATTCCCCATGTGGAAAATGGCCATGAGTATCTAGCTGTATGAAGAAAATCTGGGGGTTGATGAATGAAGTTGACATGTATTTGGCAAGAATGACACTTCTTTGTGAAATCAACACAATCATGTATTATTGAAGGCCAAAAGTATACAAGCCTTCGAATTTGACCAGATAGTCTATGTCCAGACTGATGGGCACCACAGACTTCTGCATGCACTTCTTTCATGATATCCATTGTCTCTTCACCGTCAATGCATCTGAAGAGAATTACATCAAAACCTCTTTTTTATAGAAATTTCTCTAGGTGATCTAGGCTATCATAAAAAGAAAAATTGACCACACGTCGCCAGATTTGTTCTTTCCCGACTCTATCAGGTGGAAGTGTTCCATTTGGAAGGTATTCACTAATAGGTGTCATCCATCCTGTAGTATGACCATACGGTTCAGGAATGGGACTAATTTCATTGATTTCCTATGTTCTAGTTTGAACATAAGGTGAAATTGTACAACTGTGGGCAATACTGATGGTTGTCTCGTCCCGATTTGGATCTTCCAGAGCTGTGGGTATATTTTCTAGTGAATCAGCTTGAACATTTTGTGATCGCAGGACATAAGAAAATGTCGGTTCCAAAGTAAATTCCGCCATTAACTCTCTAACATAATCATACAAAGGGATTAGTTCTTCTTTTCTAATTTCATAATACCCATTGAGTTGTTTGATTACCAGGTCTGAATCACCTTTCACCTTTAAGTGATTCACTTGTGCTTGAAGCGCCAACTCCAATCCTGTGATGAGAGATTGATATTCTACTTAATTATTTGTACCACCTCCCAACAATGAGAAGGAATAAGGTAGCACTGCCTTTTCCAGAGAAATGAGCCCAATTCCTAACCCAACGTTGTTGAATTTTAGATCCTCCATTTTTTCCCCGTTGGACTTCTGGAAGCACCATCAAAGTACATTTCCCATGTTTGAAGACAATCATGAATTGAGAAGACTTCCTCATCATGAAGTTCAATATATAAAGATGTATATTCTACTGAAGGGTGTTCAACAAGGATATCAACAAGATCATGGCCCTCTATTGCCTTTTGAGACACATACAGGATATCAAATTGCTGCAAAATAACTACCCACCTTGCCAGACGTCCTGTAATCATTGGACGACTAATGATGAATTAGAGCGGGTTATTGTGAGATACCAATTGGACCTCATGATGTTGCTGGTAGTGTCTTAATTTTTGAACCTCAAATATTAATGCTAGGAAACACTTCTCAATACTTGAATATCGGTTTTCTGCTTCAAGCACAGTCCGACTGAGATAGTAGAGGTTGTTTTCATTCCCAGCATCATTCTTCTGGGTAAGGAAGGCACCCAATGATCACTCTAAAGCTGTCACATAAAGAATCAGTGGCATTACTTCAATATGTGGAATTAATACCGGTGGACTCAAGAGATATTTCTTGAGAATATTGAATGCTTCTTGACATTCTTCAGTCTACTGGTAAGTGACTCCCTTCTTCATCAATTTGGTGAAGCGTAAACTTTTTCCTACCAGATTGGAAATGAAACGCCAAATATAGGATAAGTGTCTGTGAAGTACTCTCAATTATTTCAAATTTTGAGGAGGTGACATACCGAGGATTGACTTTGTCTTCTCAGGATCGACTTCAATACCACGATGGCGTATAACAAAGCCAAGAAATTTTCCTGAGGTTACACCAAAATCACATTTTAAGGGGTTCATCTTCAAATTAAGTTGCCAAAGTTTGTGAAATAGGATTTACAAATCATCCAAGTGATTAGAAAATTTCCTGGATTTAACCACCAAATCGTCTACATAACATTCAACAAACTTCCCTAAAAAGGGTTTGAAGATACGATTCATGGAACACTGATATGTTGCACCCGCATTTTTCAGGCCAAAGGGCATTACCTGATAGCAAAACACACCCTGGGGGGCTTTGAAATCTGTAGATTCCTCATCTTCTGGAGCCATTCGGACTTGATTATATCCTAAATATCCATCCATAAAGGAAAGTGATTCATAGCCAGATGTTGAATCAATTAAGAGTTTTGTTATCGGAATTGGAAAATCACCCTTAATACAATGCCGATTAAGATATCTGAAATCAATGAAAAATCTAATTTGTCCATTATTCTTTTTCACAGGGACAATATTAGCCAACCATTTGGGATATTGAACTTCTCTAACGAAGTTAGCTTTGATAAGATTATCCACTTCATCTTCAATTTTGGAAGCATAAGTTGGGTGTGTTCTTCTTGCAGCTTGTTTGAATCCTTGATGTTCATCTGGAAATCCCAAATGATGATTAAAACTTCAGGATTAATCCCAGGCATCTCTGTATAGTTCCAAGAAAAAAAATCTCGATTTTTCTTTAAAAATGAAATATACATTTCCTTCTCTTCAAGAGTCATGGCCGCACTAATTAAAATGGGACATTGATATTTTTTTGTGCCCAGATTTATTTCTCTGAGTTCATCCACAGTGGTAGAGATACCCTCTTAAAATGCTGG
Organism: Viscum album; assembly: GCA_963277665.1. NCBI lineage: Eukaryota > Viridiplantae > Streptophyta > Magnoliopsida > Santalales > Viscaceae > Viscum > Viscum album. The sequence continues at coordinate 75,944,779 of OY728140.1, forward strand.
AGGAGCATCCCTGAGATCTTCCTCTTCTTCTTCAACATGGGTTATCTCTTCCGCTTATACTTGCATAGTAGATGATGAAGCAAACTTTCCCTAATCAGAAGAGATGTCAAAATTTGAACAACTTGAAGAAGAGGCTTCCATTTATAACCATATTGATGATTAAGGGTCTTCCTTGGGTAATAAAGAGGAGATGATGGATTGAGAATTGACATCATCATTCACCTCTGGAATTTCTATAACTTCTTCTGGCCTGGTTGGTGAAGTATAGAATTGCTGGATTTTAGTGAATGAAATGAAGAAATCTCCATTTGAGCTTTCATCATTGCTTGGTTAATCACCAATTTCTCCCATGATATCTGGCTTGATTTACATAATTGATATTATGGAAGTTTCCATAAGAGTATTTGGACTCGGGTCTATCTTGTCAATTTGACTGATAGGCAACAAATAATCTGTACTCACATGTGTGAATGGGTTTACTGGAATCTTTTTCAAACCATACAGAGCATTAACTTTGGTAACCTCATTTGGTGTGGATTTATCCTTACCCTTCATGTGATATAATTCTGCCTCAATGTATTGAGATTCACATGTTTTGAAGGGGGATTTATCACCATAAAATGTTCCAATTTGACCATCGAAACAATATTTGAGACATTGATGGTATGATGAAGGGATAGCCGCATGTTGATGTAGTGAAGGTCTTCCAAGAAAAACATTGAAGGCTATATCGTGACCAAAAACCATGAAATATGAATTGGATACAAGGTCTCCAAACCGAGTTTTGAGTGTAATCTTGCTCAGTGGTTCTTGTTCATTTTTATCATATCCTTGAAACATCAGAGTAGAAGGAGATAAATCAGATTATGTGAGGCCTAATCGATAAAGTGTACGAATGGGGATGAGGTTGACTACTGAACCATTACCAATGAAAGCTCTTAGGATGTCCACATCATTAACCTTTCCAGATAAATACAAAGGTCTGATATTTCCTTGCACGACATCATCTTCATCTTCATCTGTGAAATATATCACTGCATAACATTCTTCAGGATTATTCTCTACATGGTAGACTTCAGCCGCAATAATTTCAGTTTCGAACTCCTAAGGACTTGAAATATCCTCAATGAGTGCCTCCTGAAGATCCTTGGATATATTCAAGGCATCCAAAATTGATAACTTGGCCGGTACATGTGCCAAATGTTTCAAGACATCATATTTTTGATCCAAAGGTCTGCATTTTCCAACAGAAACCTGTGGTTTCATAGGTGCCTTAGAAGTTGATGCTTTAGAAGTAGATGCATCTTGTATTGGGGTAGGAGTTGTAAATACTCCTAGATTTGGAAGATTAGACCGAATAGGTCTATTTACTTGCTGAGAAGAAGAAGGTGGAACCTCTAACCGATCATCCAGAATAACTATACTAGGACTGAATCTGCCTTGTGTGGAAGAATTTTCTTGTTTCTATTGAGCCCGCTGAAGGGATCTGCCACGAGTTTCTACTGCATACACAGTTCTAGTAGGGGTAGAATTAGAATAGTGGTTTCTGGGATATCCACGTCTTCCTCTGTATCCCAGACCTCTAGAACTACCTCTATTTTCTCTGTTTGATACAGGGAACTCAGGATCATCAAGATTGAAGCTATGACTGGCATAAGGATCTGTTAAATGAATCATATTAACAGAACCAAAGATCAACTCTTCATCTGATAAAGATTCTTCCTGATTAGCCTGTTTAGGCTGTGCCGTTTGGCAGGGCGGTGCCCGTCGCTTTGAAGTATATGGCATAAAATCTACCAGAGTCAAGGATAACTTGGGCTTTTAAACGATCTCATCTTATCCTGATTGTTTTTCTTTCTTTGAATTAAGCCATTTCTTTGAGTATTTTCCCTTTGATGAAGAGGGTTTTTCTTTGGAATTCATAGCAGAAGACACAGTTGGTTTCTTCAATTGAATTCACAAAATGGCATGTGTTCGGTTGATTGTTTTTCTGACCATCCAATCATCATATTTTTTGCGCATTTTTGTTTTTTACTTCTTTCCACTTGCCTTCTTCCTCTAGATTTGTAGCAGTAACACATGCTACATGAGATGAAGAACCTTTTAATTTGACTTGTCCCAAGTCCACCATCTTTTTCAAGAGGTCTTTGAAGAAAAAACACTCCCGAATGGGATGCCCCAACATCTGATGAAATGGGAAATAATTGGTACATTCATCATCTCCTTCCTTGTTCGGCCTTTTTGGCCTTGGCAATTGAACCCAATTATATTCCAGAGCCGAAATGAAGTAACTAGGAACTTGTTCATTTCAGAAAGAATAAAATTTTCTCTTCATATCCTCAAATTGTTTCTGTCTTAGATCTCTTTAATCATTTTGATGAAACGACCTCTGTTGTTGATGCTCAGAAGGCGTAGCCCTTCGAGAAGATGAAGGTCTTGAAGTGGAAGCAGGTACAGGTGCTTGTTTAAGTGTAACTGTAGCACTCTCTGATTTACCCATTCCCCTTCCTGGAGCAGATGGAATTACAAGATCTTTATCCTTAGTCTTTATAAGAGAGTCTTCAATCTTCTGAGCGATTGAAGTAAGGTTTCTAAACCCTCCTATGTATTTCACAGGGATCAACGACATGCGTAATTCATCACACAGATTTTCCACAAAAATTGGAAACAACTCTTCTTGAGGGAGTGCTAAGCTCAGGGAATATCTTAATCCCTTCTAGAAAGAAATGAAATATGAAATCCTTTCATTCTCTCTTTGCTTAAAATTTTTAAGATAAAAAACTATTGTATTTGGAAAAGTTGAGCTAAATTGAAGAAGGAATTGTTTACGAAGATCCTCGCACCCGGTAATTGACCGGAATTGCAAGCTTGTATACTAGACAAAAGCAGGCCCTTTTAATGACTATACAAAGTACCTAAGCTTAACTTCTTCTTATTGTTGAGGGGTTCCCGTCATAGGATCACAACAAGAAAATAAATGTGTTAAGTGTTTCTATGTGTCTCCCGAACAATTAATGATTGGGAATGTGGTACTTGAAAAATTTGAAGGGGGAGGAATTGCATCTACCCATTCAGGGTAACCTCTCTTCTTCGGTTGAACCGGTGCATGATTTCCTTCCATAGCTTCCAATCGAGCTGTTAATGACTCAATGGTAGTCATTAATTTTTGAGAAACATCCGGTTGATCTTGGACCTGTGCAGGTGTAATAATTGGAACTTGGACAGGTGTGGCGACCGGGACTGCCACTAATGGTAGTATTGGCGGTTGTGGTTTCATATAACCCATGGGATTAGACTTGTGAGGGTGTACTGGTAAAGGAGGATATTATTGATCCATCTTAGTACCCGCAACAAATTCCCATGGCTTACTGACTCCAGAACATTTAGGAGGAAGACTACTTTGAAGTAGTTCTGCATTCAACCTCCTTAATTCCTTCATCTCTTCCTCTTGTTGTGAAAATATTTTCTCTAATGAGAGTGATTTTACTTCTTCATAGGAAGGGTATGTAACCTGATTCTTCCCTTTACATTTGTTGAATACCATTCAGAGAGGGTGAAGTTGGTTATTTGAAAGAATACCTAGGTTCTGGGTAAGCCTTTGATTTCTTGTACGTACACCTTCTTTATTTCTGTCTGTGTGTACAACTTCTTGAGTATGAACCTCTTCATCTGATCCCTCTGAGTGAGCCTCATCTAGGTAATTATAGACAACGGCATAGATGATATTAATTGATGCATAATGCATTGCATCTCTTCTATCGGCATTTCTGCAATATTGTCTTCTTCCATGTCATTGTTGAGACACTTCCTTTTTCTGTTTTGATTCCTCAAGAACTTCTTGACAAACCGTAATTTGGAGGGAATCTCCTGATAATTCGGGTCTTCATTCCTCTTGGGGATTCTTCCCTAATCAAGAGAAGACTGACTTTCTCTGAGGAAGAGATTGAGGATTTGAAAAAGTCCCCAGTCCTGTGGACTAGGGCTGTTCCTACTATTCCTTCTCAAATCCTCGAATCCTATTTGTTGATTCTGAGGGTTGGGTTAAAAGAATCCCCAGTTTGGAAAGCTGGAGTGGTTCTTGAGTTGCTATATATGAGACCTTCTTAATAGATCTCCCGATATTACAGAATTTAGTCCGAAAATTGGCTGGATATATTAACCAGTATCCACTAAAATCACCTGGTTCAAATGAAAGTTGGATGATTTCTATCACTTCTGTCACTTGATGATGTGCACGCTCTAAACAAGAAGCCTCTTCGATGTTCTCGTATGCCTGATGCAAAAGTAATTAAACAAATGTTTCTCTGTATTTCTGATTCTGGGAAGAACTAGTTGAGGCATGTTCCTGAGCAAGCCTTTGATTACAAAAAAAGACAATTGGTTGTGACCGACCATGGGAAATTACATTGCATGAGACCATTTTTGGCGGGCTTTGTTGGCTGGAGAGTACAGTGAAATGTAGTGCTCCATGAACACCCCATCCCTTGATATAAATACCAGATGGGGCATTGAAAATTAATTGGCACAATCTTCTTAATTCTCCAAGGCATGAATGCTGAAGGGCTCTCTGCTGCTTTTCAGCCTTCAGATATTGAGAAACTAAGAGAGAGGCCAAATCAATTTGGAATTGTAACCCTTCTATTATCTTGACATGATTTTCATATTCATAATAAGATAATATTTTCTTTTTTAATTGACAAAGATTTTTCCACATGTTGAGACGAATATCATGAATACAATCTTCCATCAACATCTCTGGAATGTCATACTGAGAATCAGCCAAAGGAAAAAACATGACTGGCACTTCACATTTCACCAGTAGTTTTCTCATATTCATTACTTCCTCTTTATCATTTGATGAAGATTCTTCTACCTGTTTAGACCAAAGCTTGTTCTTCTTTTTTGTTTCATCAGATTCAACAATATTGGTAGAGAATTCATTTACCAAATTAGAAGATGTATGAATCAGGGGTGGTTTGGAGAATGACCTACACCCCGGGATATCTCATGGTTAAGAAAGTATTTCACTGGATAGCGGTAAATCATCAGACATGACTAACTTTACATTTTCAAGTTCCTCAAGATAATAGGGATTTATCATCACTAAATTTTCCATTGGAGCATTTTCCAGGAAATGTGAATTACTAATGCTGAGAGGACTTTCGCAGCTAAATTCATCATCATGGGGAGGACCACCATGGTGGGTTATAGAAAAAGATGAAACCTTTTGATCCGTGATCTTCTGGCCACGCAGAGGGTTATCGTGACTCTCATCTAAAGATGATACTTCACGATCGACCGAACTATCATAAAGCAATCCTTAATGAGGAAGTGTCTGATGTAGACCTTCGGAATTAATGTTCCCACTATTGGGAACTGAGAGAGTAGAATCTTGAGTTGCAACAGATAATTGTCTGAGTGCCTCAAGAACTCTAGTATCAAGTAAGGCCTTATTACAGATTGTCCCTTGATTTCTTGACTGTGCTGGATGGGTCTTTTTCTTAGACGCCTTCTTACTCCCTTTAAGAACCACTTATTGACGAAAGTCGTAATTATGGGTAGGTGTATGTGCCTGATCAGGAGAAAGGATCAGGTTAGGATGATTATCTCTACTCAAATTAGGTGTATGTTCCTGACTTGGTTGTTCGTATGACATGGGGGAGTATGCCCCACAACCCTCTTAGACTGGAACAGAGGTGTGTGTCTGTTCCAGAGTGAACTGTTGATGTTTCACTCCATTGGTAGGGATAGATTTTCTTTTCTTTCCTTGTGATGCTGCAGAAGTTGTTATAATATCCTGGCAGGTATCCAAAATATGAGCAGAGATTTGCTTCTTCTCTTTCACCATTGACTGAATATGCTTGGTGACTTCAGCTGCCGGAACGGGGATATAAGTCCATTCCGTGCTTGGAGTAGGTGTGTGTTCGTGCTCTGGTCCTCCTTTTCCTGTAAGTGAGATCGGACAGTACTTATGTGTGAGGGAAGAGAGTTGAGTTTGCCTCCTGTTTGTCATTGGGGATTTCCAATTGACTTCTACGGGTGATACCAAATGAGACTGTTGGTAGGATTTATCAATACTAGCAGGTGTATGTGCTTGATTATTGCACTCCGCTGAACGTGGTTTACGAACTTCCTTCAATACTGGCAGACAAGGCTGCTGGCAGGATTGATGAGTGTAAGCAGGTGTATGTGCCTGTTTACCAGTCATCAACACATTGGGTTGGAGGGCTTCATCGTATGTAGTCAGATGAGTCTGCTGACTAGCTGATGATTTATAAACAGGTTTATGTTCCTGTCTATAGTACTCTGCCGGAATTTCCTGGCGAGAATGGCATGCTGCTTCCAGACTAGTCTGATGGACAGTTGAATAAAATGGATGGGTGTGTGTGCCTTCTTTTTTCTTTCCACCAAGTTAGGTTGGTGGACTTCTCCAGAAATGACAGAGATAAGAACCTACTCACTGTTGATTGGTCGTCACCTCTGGTGGTTCTTCTTGCCTTCTCAGGTTCAAGGAACCTGACCCGAACACCTGGAGACGACACCCTCATCATGTTGAGGGCGCACTGCCACACGAGTCTGGCGGCGATTGTTGGTGGGAGCCCTCGGGAAGGACTCTTGTTTCCTTGAATTAAGTCCTGGAGTGACCTTCTTATTCACCTCCTAAGAACAAGGGAGAGAATGTTTGTTGCATTCCGGGGATAACGACCTGAAATGGTTGCAGACGGTGGTTGGCACCGCATGTTTCTTGATCGTTGGTCGTCGCTGTCCGGACGACCAGGGTGAATTATTTACTTGGAGGGCTTGTCGAGAAGCTTCCAGAGTCGGAATGGTACCTTGTAGACTGTATTCTCTAACTAGTGTATTTGATACCCAGCATTGAAGACACGGAGTATGTGACATAATCCTCAGAGCGGGCGACGATCCAGCAGGAGTAGCAGCAGATGCATTTACAACAGAGGCATTCACAGGTGTGATCTTAAGAGAATCCATTTCTATAACGCATAAGATCTTGGAAAAGTGTGCCTATTTGATATAATAGACATAATCAAGATAAGTTCAGCCACTACATCTTTTGGATGAGCACAAATGTTATTGATTCCTTTGTTGGCCCTCTCATTGAGTTTAAATAGGTCCCTAACAAATAAGTAAAACATAATTTTAACTTGGTTAAGGATTCACGTCGGGTTCACCATTTTTTTCCTCTGGAATTGGGGATGACCTTGTTTGTTTAACGTTCAAACATTCCAATCAGTTTATAATGGGTTTGTTCTTAGAACCAGAAACATCAAATGATTATATATCCATTTGGACCTACTTTCCAAAGGTAGGTGCTCATTAGTTGTGGACCAATGAGGCTTAAGAATTTTCATTGGTCGAGAGGATGGGATGTCAGACTCATCACAACTTTTCGGGGGGGAATTAATGTCAACTCCAGGACTCTCTTTATAGATTTAAGTTATGTTCGTGAATCCTTATTACAATACCAAGTATGAAAATGAAATTTCCTTAAGATCTAACAATCAATGATTAATATATATGAGATTTAGATAATATTTTATATGTATTTGAGGTTCTTCATCGATAGAGAATCATATGTATTTGTTAGAGATTCTTAGTCAATGGTATCCTTCAACACATTATATAGAGATATCTTGGTCATTATGATAACCATACTGGTTTTAAATCCACTCGGCGGGGCACTTGAAATTTATTGTCGTTCAGAAGGACATGAAGTATTTCAGAGTTGGGATTGTACCCGCAGATGGGCTACCTATGTATCCTTGTTAAAAAAAGGAATCATAACCCACGTAGTTCAGGAATTAAGATATAGTTTAACGTCATATGGGACATATGAGAATTAATGGGTGATGGGATTGAACATCAGAAAGGCTTCATACGTACTCTACTTTTAAGGTAGAGATCAAAGTCCACATATTTCGGTTGGGAATTGTGGGTCTTACGTATGATTAACGGCCCAAAGAGATGTGTCATGGTTAATTTTAAATTTTAAGCTCACATGTGTCATGCTCGGTGTGAGAAACAAGAGGTATTAGCAAACCTGACAATTTGTGCCACGAAATATGCGGTCACAAGGAATGATATGGGGTTTATGTATGTATGATTGCCCAAATAGACAATGATCAGGACTTACTTTAGAGAAGAATCCCGAAAACAAGGTCCATAAAGGTATATGTTATTTATGGAGATTTAGATACTATAACTTGGGGCTTACTCCTGAGGAGGATGCCCAAATTAGGAGGAGACTTATGATTGAGTTTTATTCCTAAGAAGGAAGCCAAAATCAAAAGAAGTTTAGACTCGTTAAGAGAAATTATGACTGGGGATTACTCTTGAGAAGGAGGCCCATGTTAAGGGAATTTGAGAACCGAAGACTGGGGCTTACTCCTAAAGAGGATGCCCATATTTGGGAACTTGGGTATTACTCCTAAGGAGGATTCCAAAATTAAGGAACTTGGACTGGGACTTACTCCTGAAAAGGAGGCCTAGGTTAGGGAATCATGATTGGGACTTACTCCTGAGAAGGAGGCCCATGAATAGGGGTCTTGAAGACTGGGGCTTACTTCTGAAAAGGAGGCCTAGGTTAAAGATCTTCTCATCTTAAAGGATTAGGTTGAATGAATGAAATCTCTAACCTTAATGACATAAAGATATGTAAGTCATTAGGTTTTTGATAGGTGTTCCACATAATTCCTTCCAGATAAGGAAGCCATCCAAGAAATCATGCCATAAATGTATTTGAAGAGGATTCTGAAGGCTAAATCGTGAAGAGGAGAGGTGGATTTGAAGAAAATAGATGAATGGATAGGAGGGGCACCCAAAAGAAGGTAGATGAGAAGGTCCTGTTTGGGCACGCAGGTCTTGGTCGCGTAGGTATAGCTGTGCGAAACATAGGTACTTTCACGATGGTCAACCCATAGGGTAAAACTTGGGCAAGGCTTGGCTCAAGCCCTTAGTGTTATCCCTAAATACTTTTAAACGAGTGGCGCACAAGTTCTGTTGAAGGTATAAGGCGGCGCGCAAGTGTCTTCAATTCCCTGAAGGGTTAGACACTTAGGGACACAGGTGTTGATGAATTTCAACACTTAGTCCTTGTTCCCTCTCTTTAGACCTTCCATTCAAGGTAAGAAATTACCTTAGAAGTGTTCATAAGGCTTTGAGAAGAAACTAGGGCGCCAGGAGCTCAAATATGAGTTTCTGGATTTTTCTTCCTTGAAATGGGGGGCCCACAATGGGTATTTATAGGCCTTTGAAGACCTTGGGCGAAAATAACTTAGGGCGCACAAGTCACCTGCGCGACCAATATGAGGCCCCAAGTATACCTGCGTGACCATGATGAAACTTGCTCGACCCAAGTGTAAAACAAATCCCTTTTCATGCCTTTGTCAATTTTTTGATGTTTCTTCAAAGGATGAATCACTTTGTGTTTAAGGTATTTCCATTTTTCAGTCGTTAGATTCTATGACGGAAAGGAGCTTCAACAACATCTCAACCCACCATCAAAATAATTCATGTCCAGAAAGATAAATCCCCCCTTTTCACTCAAAATATAAAACATCAATCCCATTTTATAGATATAATAGTCGTATTCATAATATTGAAGTTAAATTGAGGTTCCCATCCCTTATTTGAAAATTTCTTAAAGTTTTCCAAAAATTCCATATTTGTAACATTCTTCTAAATAAAGATCCACTGAAATGATGCAAAATTATACTCTTCATAATGGAGTAGTAATCCATGAACTAATATTACTATTTACTATCAAAAAATAAAATCCTCAAACATATCCTTAATTTTTTTTTAAATTTTAGCATAAGTTATAAAAAATATTAATGGGGAAATGATGAAACTCCCTTTTGCAACAAGTTTAACCTTTAGGATGAGATATTCCTCTCAATCATAGACAAAATTTCCTTAAAATATCAATATCTTTCTTATGTGAAACACATTTTAACACCACTATAATCAATCCATATTTATTTTATTTAAATTTGATATTATCTCTCCCCAGTCTCTTCTTTAGCATGTAAAATAGTTATACAATTCTTTAATACATGTCCAAAATGATCAAACCTTTTAGACTTCTCCAGATTATTTCTTTTGTATGATTTCTAGTGTATTTTATTCTTTCAACTCAAATTTATTTCTATGAATTTTCAGCCTCCTTTTCTCATTAACAATCCCCCTCTATTATTTCCTATTTATAGGTAAAGACATGTTATAGTAATAAGAATATGCTTTGTGACTATACCTACCAAAACACTATCAATTTCCATTGAAATGTAATCCTCGTGGATGATTATAGACTTCTTTAGAATGGTATTTCTAATATAATCATTGGGAATCCATTTTCATAGGGTTTGGTGGTATATATGAAAAATATTTAACTTTCATGGCGTAGAGAATTTTCTCTCAGCCTTATTATGTTAAAAATTATTGAATTTTCTTGTAACTCAAGAACAATTTGTCATAATAGTTTTGTTTATAGTTTTAATAGGTTTAGGAATACCTTGTTCCTTCAATCCTCCATCATGAGACGATCCTACTATAAAATCAATGTATTTAAATAAATATTATATATCATTTTTGAAATCAATTTTAGGTACACAGAAGATTGATTATTTCTCTAATGAAAATTCTTCTATAGCACTCAATTTTTCTTTAAGATTACATATCATCTTCCCTTTTCCAGCCATCCTCAACTTGTATTCATTGAATTATTCAACATAGAATGACCCCCTTTTTATAGTTCCCTATTTAATTTATCAAAAACAACTTTTACCTTTCTACCAAACTCATTCATTTGGATATCCATACCCGTTTTCTATTTACACATCATTTTAATATATTTCTTAAGATGAGAAATCTACTCGAGACAACATTCCAACTTAACTTTAAATTATCCCTAAAGTTATATTCTCTCTCCTCTTTCATCATTTGTTCTTTATGAATGTGAAATTTTCTACACATGATAAAAAATAGTAACTTCATTGTTATATCTTATAGATGAATCGTCATCCTTGAAAAAAAAAAGATAATTCTTTTGGTGCCAGATTTCTCCCTTTCTTCTTCCTCTTCCCTCTTTAAGATATTTCTTTTTAATAATATGATTTATATTCTTGAAATAGTTTATTTAGGAAAAACAATCCAATATGGAAAAAATTATTGAAATTAAAAAATTTAAGAAATTATTTACCTTCTCGCTTCCTTTTTAAATTCAAGACTCTTTTTGACAAGAGCATGGAAATATGACTGATATATTCATCATATTTGGTATAAATGGTTTCTTCAAATTATTTTCTCTCTCCCTTTCTCTTGGAATTAAGATCCATTTATTTATAATCATACTCTTTGTAAACTGGTACATTACTCATTTAATATACAATAAGGATATTATGAAGCTCATCCAATGAGAGATATTCTTGATCATACAAAACTGATACCTTGGGATCAAGATGATCTAGAAAGTTTCTCCTAATTTTATTTACAATACTGCAATATTATTGTTTCTTTGAATCTGTGAATATTTTTTACTATTTCATTTACCAAAGTGAAATAGATGTCAACATATTAATCTTCCTCCATCTTAATGTATTTAGATCTACTCCTCCAAATTTGAATATTTTCTTCCTTCACTCTGATATTTCCCTTATAACTGATCATCAATATATCCTAGATCACCTTTAAAGTTTCAAGATCAATCACATTGGTGTAGACCTTCTCTAAATAACACATAAAAATTTAATTTTTTCCCTTTACATCCACCACCCACATTCTTTTATGATCATGTGTCATATGAGAATTATTAGCAATATGTGGAGAACCAATTATTTCAGCCTCACAATAAGGACTTGACCATAAACATTACAAATTATAACGACATTAAAATATAATTCTCTTCCATATATTACAAAATATCTTTTATATTTATTGTTTTATATATTAATTTCATAAATATAACATAAAAACCCATATAAATATTTTATTACCCAAGAAATCAACTTTTCTACCAATTTTTCTTCAGAAAACATATCATAATAAATATTAAGGAAAAAATAAAGTTGAATTTATTTATTTGAAATCTTAAAAACCTCATAATAAGTTTTTATAAAGTTATATCTTTCAAACCTAAAATGTATAATATTATTTCCTTTAACTGTTTAAATCATAATATTTCTCTTAAAACCCATAGAAATCCTATATATATTATGTTGTTATCTTGAGGTATCATTTTCATATAATTATTACTTACACATGGAATACTCATCATGGTTATAATTGAATTTACTATCATAGTTAACTTTTAAATAACCATCATGGTTATACTGGTAATAACCTTCATAGTATATTATTATAATATCTTAGGATAAACCTATACAGTTAATTCTATCCCTTTACCCAATGCATTAGAGTGTTATAATGGGCTCACTCTCCCTTAGTTTATAACAGAATCACCCATCCTCAAAAACAATTCACAAGTACCATAACATAAATGAAGTACATAGAGATTTCGTTTAATCATAAAACATAAGTGAAATCAATAGTTTTTTCTCGGATGAATAGAAATAACATTAAATATCATTAAAACATTCTTGAGTAAAATAACCTTTCCATTTGGAATCACATATTGTTTTAGTAAAATGAGGACATATAAAGGAAGAAATTTTCCTTTAAAATATCTATGAATACATTTAAAGGAAGATTCAAAGAAAAAATTATTCATAATGGAGTAAAATTATGTGCATACCATATAAGTCAAATAAAATCATTCTATATTTTTGTTAGAAAAGTCACAAAGTACCATATTTGAAAAAAAATATTCGTTTCAAATTGTTTTGTAAAAATTCAATCTTGAGTAAAAATGACTTTAAAAATCATATATAAATAGTAAAAACATTCATTAAATCATGTTTATAAAGAAATTATATGGATTGAAAAAATAATATATTATTTATGAATATTTTAAAGAATATTTTTAAAATAAAGTCTCTTACCTTGAGTTTCACTCGACAGGTACGTTCTTTATCTTATTGAATAATAACATTATGATAATTTATTATTCATTATTTTTTTCAAATTTTATAATTATATTTATTATCTCTACTAATGTAACGACCCATTTAATGATATAATAAATTACTTTCATGACATTATTCATCATAAAAGTGTTAAGTTATTTTTAAATAAAAAAGTAAATATCATTAAATAGAAACTTTTATTATAAGGTTTTATTTAAAAGGTTAATTTATAAATTTTATAATTTAAATTTTAAAAATGAATATCATTTTATTTAAATGATCATATAAAAAATTTCATAAGGTTACATTTTCTATTTTTTTGGAGAATATTAATTTTTTAGTGAATAGTAAAAATATCGATTTTTGTACAGAAGTCATTTATTTTTAATAATTTATTTAATTTAAAAGCACTGTTATGTTTTGAATATGATTTAAAATAATTAGAGTATTATTTAGTGACATTTATTCCAATAAATTACTTTTTAATAATATTTATATTGGATTTTTGTATAAGTTTGATTTTGGGTTTAAAAAATGATTTTTATAAAAATTGTTTTAAAATGAATAATGATTTTCCATTTTAATTAATTAAAATTATACTTAATAATGACTATTTTAAATGAAATTTATATATTATATATTAATAAATATTAATTTTTTTTCATACATTTATTATTATTAATCATATATTTGACATAAAATCATCTATTGCTTGAAAATACACTTCTTGAAAGCCCGCTCTTTCTTTGAATTTGATATTTTTTAAAATTTAATTTTTCCAATTATCTAAATTGAATTTGGTAAAACGAAATCCATATTTAGAATTAGATTAATTTTTTTTTATAATTACAACTTAACTGTTGAAAATAGTAAATAGTGAAACTAGTAAAAATTAATTACCATAGTTAAGGTAAAAACGGGTTTACCATGGGGCTAAAAACAATAAGGATTAAAATGACCTAAAAAGTTTCCGAAAAGAATATTTTATCACAATATTTATACCTTTTAGTGTCTTGGTCTGGAGAATAATCCATTTTTACATTTTTTCATGTAAAAAATGTCAATACACCATATTCTTTTTAATAATTACAAGTGTGCCACTCACATAACTTTTAAAAGGCCACCCCTCTCCTATCATATTCAAACATTAAAACCATTTTGGATTGGTCATTACCTACCAATATAACTTAAAATATTCCATTCCATCATCCTATATGTATTGGTTTTGTTATAAATCTATTCTATGAATAAAATAGGTATACTTATAAAGAGGAGGTTCGAGAAGAGGTAAAACTCATAACTATAGGTTTTTGTTTTATTTATGAATCCACGATATTAAAATAAACTTAATATATTATTATATAATAAAAAAATATCGCCCATAAATTCAAATTTTATCTTTATGTTAAGGTAATGACCTATATCCATCTTTTATTCCCTCAAATGGGAAACAATAATGTCGCTCGTGTGTACGGCGGGCTACCGCCTCCAAACCAATGAAACAAATTTTCCATCAACACCAATCATTATTGTTTATGGTGAACAATATTAATTATATATATGATATTAATAAAATAATTATAAATTTTTATTAATCATATAATATATAACATTTTTACTTTCTATTCTATATGGGATGTGATAACGTCAGTTGTGTGTACGATAGACTACCACCTCGCGAACCGATGTGATTAATTTTTCACTAACAATTTACATAGAATTAAATAGGGGTAATGTTAATGAAAATATTTGATATAAATGAAATAATAATATTATTATGTAAATATATATCATTCTTAAAATATAATATATCATTTTATTTCTTACTACTTCACTCATTGAAAAATGATAATGTCATTTGTGTACATGTGGACTACCACATTCAAGAAGTGATGTGACTCTATTTTATTCAATAAAATATATGGATGATATATATAATAAAATTCTAATTATTAATATGATATATTTAATATTTTTATCATTCTATAAATATAAAATATTACTGACCTTATTTCCATAAATATCATTGAAAAATGGAAACGTTACTTCTGCGTACGAATGAGCTACCATCTCCACAATTGTAATGTACATAATTTCTCAAAATATATTTCTTTATTAGTTTTAAATGTAAAATTTATATTGAACTAATATAATTATTTCTTTATTATTATTCTTAAAATTATTTAATAATTAAATCTTTTACTGTATTCAACCTACCAAAGTCATTTTTTGACACATAAGCCAAATATCATCAATACAACCAATGTAAACCTAATTGATTAAGTAATGATATATAACATTGTAATAAGTTAAATAAAATGAATAATAAACTTGAAAAATGTTCTTAATAAACTAAATAATTAGCATAAGTTTATTTTTTAGGAAGATAAATAATGTATGTGATATGTTAGACTCAAGGTAAGGGACTTTTTCTAAATTTCATTTTTTTGAGGTATATTTTGATGTTATGAACCAATATTATTTTATGAGTTGTATATAAAACTCCATTGAAAATCAATATCATTAATATATATTCTTTAATGGTACTTAATGTTTTAATAATGTTATTATTTCATTGGGATTATGATTCAAATATTCCAAAAAGTGATAAGGGTCTTTTATTTTAAAAAAATATCTTTTAGGTTTTTCCATTAAAACAATTTTTTTTCTTTTCAATGTTTTTAAAATTATTTTACTATAGAAATGAGAGCTTTGTAAATTAAAATTTTCTATTTATTTCAATGAATTTAAAAATTGGGGAATATTTTCTTGGAATGTTATACTTTCTATAGGAAAGACAAATGTAATGTTTTTGTTTAATGTATACAGTGTCAAAGACTTTTACTACCTCCATAACTAGTATTTGAATCTTGGATTCCATTACATGATTTTATGTTTTATTTAAATAAAACCATTTTTACCTTATTTTGGGTAATTTATTTATTTTAAAATATGTAAAAAATGGTATTTTGATATCTAAAAGTGTTCTTCAAATGGGTTTAAAAGAGTTTTCAAGGGTTTTAGGAAACAAATTTCAAAATTAAAATTTATTATTCATAATATGGTCCGTGTACACTATTTATGATGGGTGAAACCATATAGTGTATAGTGATCCTATTATATTTTTTATGATTATTATACCCCAATATCTCTCTAATGAATTAGGTAATGATTATAATATACACATAATTATATTGAATGGTTACCCTATGGTTATTATAATTTATAAGGTTTATGTAAGTTTTTCATGAGATTATATCTCAAGGAATCTACCTTAAATTTATAGGATTTCAAAATAGTTTTCATGGAAATTAATTTTTTTCAAATGAAAATATAATTTATCTTTTTAAAATAATGATAATTCTATTTTTGGGTAAGCTTTTATCCTTTTTAGAAATTATTTTTCATTGGGTTTCATGCTATTTACTAGACTAAAGTGTTTCTTATTATTTATGTTATTTACTGAGATTTTTGTGCTCATAAAACAATTTTAAATATTTTTTCATAGGATTGATGGTTGGATAAGGGAAAGGAATATGTAAAGTTGAAATTCGTGAAGATTTTTTATAAAAATAAATCATTTTTTAAATGTTTTATATAGTAAAAAAAGTAGATACTAATTGGAAGTGTCCACATAGTATCATATGGTTATGTTATGTATGAGTATAGAAATAATTATCTAAAACTCTAAACATAAAAATATATTCAAATGAAAGAGAATAAATTCTTGACATAAAATGACAGATTATGTAATATTTAGGGATGGGTCCTTATAGTTGGTATAAAAATATGGGTTAGATACATTTATAGGTTATGAAAATGTTAATATCATAACCTTAAAATATTTTACTTTATGGTTAATTTCATATGATATATAATTTTAATATTACCACATTTCTTCATCTAAACTCTGTTTATTAAGAATTATTTTCCATATAGAAAATAGGGAGGCTTTAGTTAAAAGGAATAAAGAGGAAAATATCATACCAAATCAGCATCTTGAGATAGTTGGAATTGGAATATAACAATTTGTTGTAGGGATAAATCGATTGACACAAGCTATAAAAGGGGTCGGTAATCATATCAGATAGAAAAATGATCTTCCATTAAAGAAAATGTTTGTAGTAAATAATTTCATGAGGTAACATACCCTACCATTTATTACAACATCTAACCTTGTGGTAGGAAAATGATAGATGAATGCTCTGGAGAAGATATTTAATGTCATGGGATGTTTAGAATGTCCAAAGGTAAATATTTTCATTTTTATTCTTGTAGGTGAAGCAGATCAAAGGAATTATTTGGTTAATAATTCTAGAGAGAAAGATGATATTGATTTCATGTAATGGGAAACATTTATGGATAGTTTCCTTAATATATATATTTTCCAAAGTTTTTTTGACTTTAGATGTAAAAAATTCCTGAAATGGAGGAAAAGGATAAAGGTTTTATGGTCACATATGAAGCCAATTTTACAAGAACGGCCAGGTACATACAATATTTTTTTTGGGAAATTGATAGTAAAATAAATAGATTTTAATTACGATTGAAACCATGTATAAAAATTCATTTTACGGTACAATAAATTAAAATATATGAAAATGTTTTTAGTTGTGTTGAAAATGTTGAGATGTAGATTTCTTTCACTTATATGCCTCATGATGATGAAAGTAAGTAGTGTTCAGGTTGGTAGATGATGGGGAAATATGAAACAAATAAATATGGTGGTAATAACATGAATTTCCCATTCTATGGTATGTATTGAAAAAATTACCCAGGAGAATGTCTTATAAAATTATGAAAGTGTTATTGATGTGTAACATTTTCCCATATAGCCCATGATTGCAAGTAAAACTATCCTAAAGAATCAAATAATGGGGTAACTAACATACACCCAATTATGAGGTGTTTTAGTTGAAATGATCCAGGACATTATTCTAATGTGTTCTCAATGTTATTAAATCAGGCTATAAATCATCAAGATCAGATGCAAAAGGGAGTTGAATTTTTTTTTCAACTAATATCATTGATGTTGGGTTATAAAATAAAGTGGTGAATGGAATGGCACTTGTAAATTCAAATTATGAAAATAAACTATTTGACTATTGATCATAGAATTAATTAATTTATGATAAAATTGAATGTAAATTTGGAAAATAACCTCATGAATGTAGGATATGACTTTTGGTGAATACTCCAGGTGGAAGTCTTAGAGAAACCATGATTAATAAGAATCTTACAATTATTATTAGTGGGATGGTATTTCCTACATATATTTTTAAACATTACATATTAGAGTTTGATATAATATTGGGGTATGGGTTGGATTTTAGATTATGATGCTAATATAGATTTCATATCTATGGATTTTTTATTCACTGATTTTATGCCTTTGATAACATACCAAGAAGCTGTGAAATTGATTAGAGATGGTGGTGAAGGTTACCTAGATCATATTGTTGGAATGAAATAATCTATACAAATAAGTAATGTTCCCGTAACATGGATTTATTTCCAAATGATTTTCTAGGTTTTATTCCTGATTATATGGTTATGCTTACTATTGAATTAGTGCATGATGTGAGGACTGTTTCTAAACCCCCTTATTAAATAGATTAACGGAATGTTTTAGAACTGAAAAATCAATTATAGGGGTTATTAGATAAAGGCTTCATTTTCCCAATCAATTCACCATGGGGTGAACCTATTTTTTCTGTTAAAAATATATATAGTTTAATGATATTGTGCATTGATTATTGAAACATAAATAATATCCCTATTAAGAAAAATTATCCTATGACTCATATTGATGATTTATTTGATTACCTCAGGGGAGGAAAATATTTTTTAGTGGTTGACATTAGGTATGGGTGTCATTGGATGAAGGTGTTCGATGATGACAATGCTAAGACTATATTTCAGCCAACATATTTGCACTATGAGTTTGTAGATATGCAAATGGGGTTGTCTAATTCACCAGATGTATTTATGAACCATATGAATAGAGTTTCTCTTGAATAATTGGTAATTTTGTTTTGTTTTTTTTGTTGATGAAATTTTGGTGTACTATTAAATTCATGATGAACATAAAAGACACCTTAGTATTATTTTACAAACCCTAAATGAAAATAAAATATAAGGGAAATTTAGTAAGTGTTAATTTTGGTTGAATTTTTTTCTCCCATAGACATATTTTTTATAAAGATGGAATAACTATTGGACTTGCTAAAAAAATTTGTTAAATAATGGCTATGACCCATAAAAATCATAGAGGTCCATAGTTTTGTTGGATTAGTGGTTTAGTACCAGGGGTTTGTTGAAAACCATGACCAGTTTTCTAGCCTATATACTACATTAACTTAAAAAAAGTGTTAAATTTATCTTGAAAAAATAATGTGATGTTTTTTTTCTTAAACTAAAAAGAAGATTAGTGAATGCTATAGTTTTGGCCCAACCTTTTAGAAATGTATATTTTTTCATCTACAATAATGATTCATTTAAAGTATTTGGTTTCTTCCTAATGTATGATGATTAAGTAATTTTTTATTCTTTACAGCGGTTGAAACCTCATGAGTTTAATTACCCTACACATGATCTAGAATTAGAGGCTGTTCATTTTTATTTAAAAATTAAGAGGTATCATTTATATGGAGTAAAGTTTTAAATATGAACTGATCAAAAATGTTTTAAGTATACATTAACTTAGAAATAATTAAACACGACACATACAAGATGGATGAAACTGATAATGTGTAATGTCTCAAAAATGCTATGTAAATATTTTTATTATAAGGAATTATTATGGTACCACACGCTCTGATGGAACGTGATTCTGAGGCCCGGGGATCCCAGAACGGAATTTTAAACTTTTTTTAAGGTCCGTTTAGTAAATGTGTGGGTGATTTTTTATAACTTTTAATATGGTGTTCAGATCAAAAATTTGAGGGCACAGTTGAACTCAGAGTGTCGAGATTCACCTAGAAATGAATTAACTTCAGCCAAAAAGGGCCGAATGGAAACTTTATTTTTCTGAATTTTTGAGGAAAATAGTAAAATAATTTAAATGAATTATTTTATTTATTTTCCCACTTTTGAGTAGTGGAAGACGGTGCATTAGTGCAATGACGAAAATCATTAATGGATGGTCATTAATGGCCCATTTTCAACCATGATGTTGTTATTTAAATGGTTAATTAATTTATCCTTAAACGTGGCTCATTAATGAGTGTCATTAATGAGTGAAAAATCTCTACATATATTTTCTTTTAATATTAAAACATGTTGGAGTTTGGTGATTAAAAAACATAGGGAATATTTGACGAACTGCCAGCAGAATCCCTCTCCAATGAAGAACGAAGAACTAACCAATGAAAATTAGATGATCGAATCCGTAGGTCTATGAGTGGCGAAGAACGCCATAGAATATGGATTGAAAATGATGTGGAACCCTTATTTCATCCTCGTCAGATCCAACATATCCAGTTTGGGGTTTATGCGTTATTTGAATTTGATAATTCTGTCCTCGTTCTTGAAATAAACAACAAACACAGACCAACCGAATAATGGGTTGATGCATTATTCGTTCGTTTTTGTAGGCGGTTGAAATGTAGGGATTTGAATTGGGGTTTTAGTCAAGCTTTGTGATGAATATTGTGTTTTCCCCAGGGTTAAAATATAACACGAAGGGTGCGGGATGACATGAACAAGGCTCGGTCCCTCCACTGTAGTTGTTCTTTGCACATTCTATGAGGTTGGATGATCAACATGTCCACAATGAATTTCAAGGGCTTCGTAGAAAATACGACATCATAATAGTTTCGTACACGTAATCGGTTCAAGAAACGGACTACTGAAGCGACACTGGTGGCCCGTCAAAGGTACCGACAGTGGAAACTATGGGTGAAGGGTGGTGGCGGCAGTTGTAGTGCACGTCAGTGTTGTGTGGAGAAGCGGCCCGCTCGGTCCGTTCGGGTGAGCTGGAACATGTGGTCCGTAAACCGCATGTAGGAGTCTGGTCGGCCAGTATAGCTGGCCACGTAGCGCCACCGTAGTCTCTAGACCATGATGAGGAGACCGACCCACATCGACTGTATGGCAAGCAGGAGGCCGGATGTGGCTGTCTATCGCATCCCGCCCGAGCAGACAGGATTCTCCACCAGATCAGACATGTCTTACTGAGTTGAAAACATAGGAACAATGGAACAGCTAGGCTAGACCCATGATGAAACCACGCTGGACCCCCAAATAGGGTCGGGTCGGGTCGGTCGGTTGGGTCGGTTAGACCGAGTTGGACCAAACCCGAAGCCAACCAACCCTGTTTCACTAAAACAGTCATAGCTTGCATACCGGACATCCAATTGACGCATTGTCTGCGGCATGATGATACATTCAATGAGGCGTTCCTTTTTAGATGATCCACTTGAGTTTTGGACAAAACTAGAGTATGGCTGGGTTGGATCGGTCTCAAATCCAACTGGGCCCTTTTTACTAAAAATCCTATAACCTACAGACTGGGCGTCTGATCGACTCTATTGCATTGAAACCCTTTTGACAAGAAAATACTTTGGGTTACATCTATGTGATACTTTTTGGTAGTTGAAATATGATCGATTACTTAAGGAGAAGAACCTTCGGAACTCATACGTACATGGTGTGGGAATCCAGTGGCCTGATGTCAAGTAAAGAGTGACCCTCCATGCATTGGCAACGGTGCAACCCTCTGGGGATTAGCAAGAATGTGACTCTATGTGGATTAGAAATGGTGTGTCCCTTTGTGGATCAACATGAGAGAGACCCTCCATAGATTGGTAGTAGCACGACCCTCCATGGATCAACAATAGTGTGACCCTTTTTGGATCTTCATGAGAGATACCCCATGTGGATCAGCAGTAGCATGACCCATCGTGGACCAGCCATAGAGCGACCCATCGTGGATCAGCAGTAGAGTGACCCTTTGTGGATTGGCAGAAGATAAACACTTCTTGTATTAGCATTCAAGCCTCTCAATAGAATAAGATGATCTAAATTATAACTAATCATCTTTAATCATGTTCTTTAGGTTGTATACATGTTGTGATCTATCTTTTACATTGTGATTTTGATTGAGATCTTGATTTGTGGTTTACCTTTGTGGATTTCGGAGAGACCTTCAAGGGTCTCGGGGTCCCTATTGAGGACTATTATACTCACCCATGCATGGGCTTCACCTGTAGCTATTGGGTCTTGTGCAAACAAGAGACAGGTTGACTGAAACATGGGGAGCCAGGGATAAACAGTGCTCGGGGGTGATCGATAGTCCTGATGAGTTGTAGTGACATCACAAAGTGAGTCGTACCTACTATTCAGGTAGGATCCACAACATAAAATCTCTGGAGAATGTTTTTATTTCATTTTATTGTACATTTCTTTCAGTTGGGATTGTATATTGGCCCCTTTACTTTCAGTACTTAATTTTACTCTCAGTAGTGGTGCCTTGTGTTATTCTTTGTGTGTGTACGCTATCTGTGTGCGTACAGGTTTAAAGGAAATGCCTTCCCTTTTTGGGTTATTCCTTTCTAGTGCTAGTCACCAACCCTTGGCCTATGGAAGGTGAACTTGGGGTAGTCACACTACTGAAAAAACGACCTATACCCACGGTTCAAAACAGTGGGTATAGCCACTAAAACCGTGCGTATAGGCTATACCCACGGTTTTGGGAATCGTGGGATGGAACAATGTCGGTATAGGGGTATCAACCTATACCCATGATTTTTGGAGAATCGTGGGTATAGGGGAGTCAAAGTGTGCACCATGGTTGTTCCAGCATGTCACACAATAGACCCCATGGTTTGAAAACCGTGGGGTATTAAAATTCAAAATATTCACAGCATTTGGGATTCGAACCCGCACTGCCGCTGCGCCTCACGGATGCGCATCACCAAGGGACCAACCGAGAAGCGCATTTTTTTTGTTATATAATCATAAATCAACGTATACATTTCCATTTTATCCACGTGGGGTACTAAAAAATCTAAAAACGCGGGCAAGGTTTTTCGAGCCCGCGTCTCACGCTGGGGCTCACGGTCGCGCACCAAGAACTGACCAACCGAGCTATGATTTTCAATTGTTATTTATATATACATATACATATACATATATATATATATATGTATATATATATTAATATAATAAACCTCGGTTATTTAAATTCAAAAATTACAGACCGCGGGATTTGAACCCACGTCTCACGGCCGCACCTCCACTAGTAACCAACCGAGCAACGTAAATTCTGAGTATATAAATTTTATATTTATATAAATATATTAAACTAAACCTTGAAAAAATAACTTTCTTCCAAATTATTTTCGTGTACCTCCTAATTTTCATTCCCCACCATAAGTTATACCCACGGTTCTCTAGAACCGTGGGTATAGGTCTTCAAAAAAACCCAATACCCACGGTTATCCAAAATCATGGGTATAGGTTTTCGGAAAATACCCTATACCCACGGTTCTCCAAAACCGTGGGTGTAGGTAAACCTATACCCACTTTTTTGGAAAATCGTGGGTATAGGTGGCCTATACCCATGGTTTTGGACAACCATGGATATAGGTTCATGTACTATCCCTATACCCACAGTTTTGAAAAACCATGGGTATAGAGGTACCCAATACCCACAGGTTTTTGCAAAAACGTGGGTATAGACCTATTTTATAGTAGTGTCATGACATGGGCCCCATAGGACGAGTTGTGAAAAGGTGATATCAGAGGGCGTTCGGTTCTACTAGAAGAACTAAAAGTCTATAATTTTCAACGGGGGAAATAATGTCAAGTGTCTTGAGTTCGGATTTCAGTATGGGGAGTCTAGTTTTGGTGCGGTGACCGATTTATCCATACACAAGAACACTAAATTCTATTTTCTGATTCGGTACATGAAAACACTAGTTTCATGTGTTTTGGAAATGTTTTTATCTTGATTTATTTTGAGTGATCTCCCCAGGTATAACTTATTGATCGTGGCACATATGTTTTCTTACAGGATGTCTCAACAAAGACAGCAAGCCGAGATTATTGTGAGAGATCACGATGATGGTCAACTGAGCGATGAGGCATCAGTTTATGGACCATTTATAGAGGCGGAACCTATGAGAAATATACCAGAACCACCACCACCTATAGATCAGTAGATTCTACCAGCCCCACCAGTGGATAGTGCACGCTGATTGAGCCTGCTGCATGAGTTTCAGAGAGAGAGGCCTCTGTGCGTTTGAGGTGAGATAGATCCTCATCCAGTTGAGGACTAGATGGAGGCTATGGAAAAAGTTTATTTCTTGGTATAGACACTAGAAGATCATTTGGTGATCCTAGACACTACTGTTTTTTAGGGAACAACAGGGAGATGGTGGATCATGATTCTATAGACACACGAGGAGGCGACCCATTCATGGTTGGACTTCGAGAGCCTCCCCATGCCAGAGTTCGTAAGATAAACAATACACTCTGTGCATATTCAAGATCTACTACCCCTAAAACAGGGAAGTTTGACTGTGGCCTAGTACACTATGAGGTTTACCGACCTCTCCCAATACTCCATTGACATGCTCCAAGACCCTTTATTTAGGGACCGGACCTTTGAGGAGGGACTCTAACAGGAGATAAAGGCATCGATGATTTCACTCAACATCCTAACACAGGCTGGAGTACTAGAGCGAGCACTACTATTTTAGAGTTTTCATATTGAGAAGGAATTGATAGTGACAGCCACCACGAGACGATGGGTAGCCAAGTCATTAGTACCAGGCAGTACCCAGATGATGAAAAAGCCCAAATGGGCCATACCTTCTGTAGGAAAAACCCAAAAACATAGGTTTATAGGTGTGGAGATCAAAATTCATAGGAGTTCATCAAAGGATAAGACTGTGCTACTCGTGTGGCAGGTAGGGTCACATGGTTTGCGACTACCCAACCCTCTATAAAATATATCAGGAGACCATCAAGGGACTGCCATGAAAGAGGTAAAGGTTCGAGCGAGAAGGTCCGTAGGGTGGTAGACATGGGAGGGGAGCATGATGAGAGGAATTTGGTGGCTGAAGGTTCTAGGTACTACCTCCACCACCCCCAACTGGTCAACCACTGGATTAGGTAGCAAACGGACAGGGGGAATCTTAGCTTTAGGCAGTGGAGGCTTAAAACCATAGTGCTCCAAAGATGATTAGAGGTACGATCTGTGTCTTTTCCACCTTAGTTAAAGTTCTTATAGACATAGGTTCTAGTCACTGTTTCCTTTACATGGATCTCGTTTGAGGCTCAGATATTCTGGTGGAGCCTTTGGATTGAACCTTACGATTAGTGACTTTTATGGCAGGGGATTCAACAATTACACACTAGTGTCGATGGTGTGAGATTACTTTAGGAGGTGAGAGATTCGGATGGGATCTCTGTGTAGAAACATCGAGACCTCATGACTTCATCTTTTTTATTGAGTTGTTATCTATAGTCCATGCTCAGATCTACTATTTTAGGTTCAAATTTTGGTGTGTCTATGAGGATAGGGCCATGTTTTACTTCATCGGTGAGAAGGGAACCTTTCTATCATGGGACGAACTTTCTTAGAGAAGGGTGAAGTCGATCACTCACTAGTTGAATAGCCTCACCCTCGATGTAGTGGATGAGTGGAGTCCAAGATTTCATGTACTGTTTGATGAGTACAAATATGTTTTTCCTGAGGATGTTCGAGGACTACCTCCTCATAGGGAGGTAGAATTATGCATCAACTTGTACCCCAGGACAACATCAATATCCACACTAGAATATCGGATGTCTCTAGAAGAGATTCAAGAGCTGAGGATACAGCTAGAGGACTTATATAGGAATGGATTTGTAAAACCCAATGTTTCTCCATGGGTAGCCCTTGTGTTTTTTTCCAAGAAGGAAGACGGGAGCTTGAGTCTATGCGTGGACTTCTGGAGACTGAACCAGGAGAACTTGAATAACAATTATCCACTACCAAGAATTGATGACCTCTTCGATTAGCTGAAGGGAGGAAGATGTTTCTCAAAGATAGACCTCAGATCAGGCTACCATTATATTTTAGTACGAGGTGAAGATGCACTGAAGACAACCTTGAGATGTCGGTACAGACACTACAAGTTCTTAGTGATTCCCTTAGGCATGACCAATTCCATAGTAGTGTTCAGGGTACTCATGAACATGATATTCCATCCTTACCTCGATCATTTCATGGTAGTCTTGATTGATGAAATCTTGGTGTACTCAGCGTCAGAAGTGGAGCATGCTACACACCTGTAGATAGTATTAGATACACACTGAGAGCACCATATTTATTGTAAGCTCTCAAAGTACCGGTTTTGGATTTGGGAGGTCCACTTTCTGGGACATGTCATCTCAGAGGCTGGAGTTACAATGGATCCGGAAAAGAGAGACATTTATCTCTTGGGATCCCCCCAGAAGCGTGACTGAGGTGAAGAGTTTCTTGATGTCTCTAGATGAGGGAATCGACTACGTGATATACCGTGCTGCATCAGGGACTAGACTAGGTTGTGTACTAATACAGGAGTGGGAAGTGATCACCTACTATAAACTAAAGTTTATGCAACATGAAAAGAACTATGTAACCCATGACCTTGAGTTAGTAGTAGTGGTATTTTCTTTGAAGATGTGGTGGAACTACTTGATGGGTGAACGATTTACCATCTACTCTAACCGCAAGATTCTCAGGCATATATTCTCACAGAAGGACCAGAACATGAGATGGCGGTGATGGATAGAGTTCCTCCAAGACTATGAATCTGAGAAAGTCTACACTCCTGGTAAGGAAAATGTGGTGGTAGGAACACTCAATTGGTTGTCTCGTTTACAAATGCTGAGTGAGGCGACAGAGCAGCTTGCCGCGATGCAGATATCCTTTGTGGATGATGATGGACCAGCTTACCTCCATCATATGACTGTCACTCCCTCACTACTTTAGTTAGTTTCGGAGGCACAACTTGTGGATGTTTACAATGAGGCCCTACGTGCTGAGATATCTTCATGATAGGCTCCTGACAGATTTTCGATAGGTGGGGAGTACATCATCCTTTTCAAAGAACAGACCATGGTACCAGTGATGGTATGGTAGGAGGTAATGAGTGAGTTCCATAAATCCCATTTGGAGGTACTTCATGGTGTGGAGAAGATGTACCCGGACCTCTGATGTCATTACTGGTGGTCAGGGATGAAGAAAGTTGTGACAGAGTTCATTTCACGATGCCTCACTTATTAGCAAGTGAAGGCTGAGAATCAGGTTCCAACAGGATTGGTCCAACCACTCAAGGTACTGGAGTGGAAAAGGGAAAATATATTGATGGAATTTGTTATGGGGTTACCATCTATATCTAGGGGCCACGACTCTATCTGGTGATCATTGACCAACTCACCAAGTCGTCTAACTTCCCACCCATCCGGGATTATAGACCGGTAGAATTCTTGTGACGCCTCTTCGTCCAGGAGATAGTGCAGCTTCGCGGGGTGCCTTCAATTATCATCTCAGATCAGGATGCTCAATTTACATCTCAACTGTGGAGGGAATTGCATGAGGAATTCGGGACATATCTGTTCTTGAAAGCATATTTTTATCCCCAAATGAATGGTCAAACGAAGCGGACCATAAAGACCATGGAGGACATGCTTCGTGTTGCGTCATAGATTTTAGTCTATGTTGGGAGGAACACATTCCACTAGTGTACTTTTCATACAAAATGGATATCACTCCACCATTGGCATGGAACCATTTGAGGCCTAGACAGGCAGCCTTGTAGATCAACTCTATGCTAGATAGATCCAGGGGAGTTATCATTCATTGCTCCAGAGTTGGTAAGGGATACCACCGAGAAGGTTCATATCATCCCGGAGTGTATGATCACTTCACAGAGCCAGAAGATGTCTTATGCGAACAAGAGACAGGTACACTTGGAGTATGAGGAGGGAAATCAAGTGTTCTTTCGGGTCACACCTTGATGAAAAATGCAGATATTTGTCCAGGGTAGCAAGCTATCTCCGAGGATCATCGGACCTTTTTAGATCCTAAGAAGAGTTGGAAAGGTGGAGTACCTTCTAGTTCTTCCCCACAGATGCACTGTAGAGACCCTAAGCTTAACGTACATGAACATTACATGAATTTTTCGGAATACTTAGTACAAAACAAAAAAATACACACACAAGGATCGTAATAGTTTAGTGTCTTTGGAAACTCGGAACGTAATCTTCTAATCGTGGTGAAAGATCTCCAATATCTCCCATAAAGATCTTCCCTTTTTTTTACCTAAAACATTTCTTTATATCCTGGGGAAAAGAAAACATAAAAGGGTGAGCTCAAATGCTCAGTAAGGGTAAACAAAAGGAATATAAATCTCATCGTATACATAAGCACATAACTTTTGGAAATCTTAACCTGCAAAAGAGATCATAATTTCATAACATGGGATATATCATGGCAGTGAAATGTAATCACAATAATCATAACTTAAAACATGAAACTTTGTGGAATTCACACATAATCATAGAGAATCATTTCTTGTTAGTCAAGACTCATTGCCAAGACTATCTTAGTGGACAAAGTCCCTTTCTTAATCGAGTAACCCTTGTTTCAGTCCTGTTTCACTGAACCGGTATAACCTACCATTCCAGCCATGTCTATCTCATGAGATATAAAATCTTTACCCAATGCATTGAAGGGAGATATAGGTACCACCCATATCATAATTATACCATTCTTATGTGTGCCACAAAATCATAAATCATACATCATTGCATAACCCATGTAATACAAATGGGAATCTTAAACATCATGACATCATGAAACTGTTCATATAAGATAAAAGAATTTATAAAAATAATTCCATCACAAAATAATCAAATCAATGTAATAATAGGGGTAAAAACAGAACCCTTTATTGTCTTAGATGGAAAATAATTTTGATAAAAAACTTGAACTCCATTCTTGAGGAAAATATCCTTTCTTCTTCAAAAACACTTTTCCTTTCATAACATGTCATAAAATTCTAAACTAAAAGAAGTTGATTAAAAATAAACTTGAAAACTTGTAAAGGAAGCTTCTTTGAAATAATTTTTTAAAAATCCATTCATGTCGTATAAGTTAAAAAAAACATTCTTCGTACTTTTTTCGGAAAAGTCAAAAATTACCTCATACGAAAAACGACAAAAGATTCCTTTCATATCTTTTACTAAAAACTCACCGAAGGGTAAAATTGGATTTAAAAAATTGTAGGTGGATGGAAATAATATTAAATATTGAGGTAACATGGATGTGGATGATAAAA
Source organism: Viscum album (assembly GCA_963277665.1). Lineage (NCBI taxonomy): Eukaryota > Viridiplantae > Streptophyta > Magnoliopsida > Santalales > Viscaceae > Viscum > Viscum album. The sequence continues at coordinate 75,974,132 of OY728140.1, forward strand.
TACACCCCAGTAAATGCCAAAGTAAAAACAATCTCGGATAAAAATGAGATTGTGATATATTCCCTTACCTTAGGTCCGACTTGCTTTGTAAGTGTCCGAACCTCCTGTATAATGATTTAAATCATGTTATTGACTTATTAAAGAATCATATTAATTGTTATTATATCATATATGGTCCACTTATGACTTTATATTACCCGTTCTTTTTTAAATTCATGTTAAAGTAGCGTTTTGGGTAAAATCGTCTCATTTGTCGTTCGTGTTTTTAACTTGTAATTATTAATATGATTACATGGATCATGATTACATAAATCCAGAATGTAAAACATGATTTATATATAATACATATTCAGAATATATATATATATATATAATATATCAATAAATGGAATGAAATACACCGTTCATGGAGACGGTAGTCCGTACGTACGCATGAACGCTGTTTTCGTTTCCTTATTGAAGTGAATGGAATTAAGTAGATGACATATATATAAATTTACATAAATACAGTATCATTATTATGTCATATATTTCATTAGTACTTATTATATATACTTTACAATCATTCATGAATGGTTAATCATTGAGAATGAATCTCATCGCGTCGTGGAGACGGTAGTCCGTACGTACGCACGAGCGATGATATCGTTCCCATGGTCGTGGAATTGTGTTGAAGTGTATGTAAACTATTTCAGTATCAATATAACTTTATAATAATCTTATATAGTTACTCATTACACCATTATACCCATCCTATTAAGGTGGTGGTGGAAAATAGATTACACCACGGCGTGGAGACGGTACTCCGTACGTACGCACGCGCGGTGATTTCATTTTTCCGTAGGATGGATAGAAGGTAAATTAGGGTTGTTTCATATTTATAATAACATATCAGTATGTAATTAATACTGATGTTATTACTTTGTCATGAAACAACTAAATAAGAATAAGTTGAAGAAGAAAGAAATTGAAAAGATCGGTAATGGATATTACCTCTTCTTTTAAACGCCTCTTTGAATCCTCCACTTAGGGAACTAAGATTGGTCTTTGAAGAAGACCAGGACCTCTAGGATTATTATAGGGAAGTGGAGAAGGTATTTTGGTAGGGGTTGGCCGAGCTTGAGTGCTCAAATTGGTGTGAGGAGGAGGGGGAGGAGGTCCCCTTTTATAAGGGAGGAGAGGGGCACCTTAGGAATATCTCAAAATATTATATTATATTAAAGTCAAAATCGGTTTATAATGGTTCCAGAGGGTCTTATTTCGAAGCTAAAGTGGGTATGGGTCGAAAGCATATCAACCAATAGGATTTATACAAGTTTAGGTCATTATGTTAACCTTATCAATTAGATTTAACTCTAAGTTAAATAATTTAACTTTTACCGTGTCTTTTTGTTTTCTTAAACTATATAGTTAATAAACTTACTATAACATGCCAAAAGAACCCCAAATTGTTTATTATTAATATATATATCCTTATCTAAGTCCTTTGTCCGAACCTTAGATTTTTAGGAATAAAATAACAATTAATAATATTTTATTTAATTTAAAAACTATTTTGTGTCAATTTTGACACTATTTGATATATGATTTTTGTGAAAGTCATAACAGAATTATATGTTAGAAACAAGTTGATTAAATCAACACTAATATATCATAGTAACCTATAAAATTAGTGTAATTCATAAAAAGTCTCAAATTACATTTATTTTGGTGTTTATAACATCAATTATGTCAATATTTCATTAATAAGATAACTAATGCATCATCATTGTGTCATAAATAAATTAACTTATTTAATGTCTAAAAATTAAAAATAAAATACCATTATATAGGAAATCTTTTTAGCATTCTAATGAATATTTATAGTCGAATTTATCGTATGTATAACCCCATATTAAAAATGATTTACTTATTAAAATATGATTTTAACTATTTTAACTATTCATTAAATAAAATAATATTAAATGTCATAATCTAATCCAAGTGGACCTAAATGGTCATATTATATTCATAAGGTTGTTTTTGGTCGAATTACACTTATCCAACAGAATTAGGACATGTGTTAGGGTAATAGTAATATCATATTTACCCTTAGTTACCCTATTTACTATTAACCGCGGTAAAAAAAAGTAAAAAGTTACTATTCACCAAAAAATTATTTTTATCTCATTGAACCACATTTTACTTACTGATATCAACCGTGTCTGTCGGATTTTCGAAATTCCATTCACAGAAGCGGTAAAATTAAGTTTTATGCAAAATTCAGTTTTTAACCTACCAATTAGTGGTTTTACTATTCATCAAAAATTGAAGTTTTTCAGAAAAATGCCAAAATTTCACCCTAAGCTATAATTGATATTACGAATTCAAAAATGATTTCTATTTTGAAAAATTCCCAACATATAAGTTTCATTAATTAATTTTATAACTAATTTCCGCTGTCACAACAAATAGCGTGTTTTTAAGAGATAATAACTATCAAAAGATTGACACTTGTTTATGTCTGGTTTAAATGTGAAATTACATCCAATGGACAAAATTGTATTAAATTGTAAAAATATATTATAAATATACTTTAAAACCACTCAAATTAATAATTTATAACTACTAATTATTTTGATTGAAAAAGTTGTTTTTAATTAAAATTTAGTAATTTTCACTATTCATCAAAATATGAAAGTTATCCGAAAATCACCAAAATTTCACCCTAAGATATTTTTGATATTACGAATCCAAAAATGAATTCTATTTTGAAAAATAAAATTTACAAAATTTTAAAAAGTGGTTATTTCTATTCATAACGGCTAGTTTTAATAATATTTTAATAGCATATCGTTGTTTAGCGAAACTTGGTGTTGTGTACAACACACGCTATCGTGGAAGGTCGCGATTGTGTGTAATTAATGTCAGGTCAGAGATGTGTGTTGTGAAAGATCCTTTTGGTGTAGCGTATAACACAAGACATTAATGAAATTAAAAAGAATATTTTTCATAAAATATCGGGGTGTTACATTCTACCCCCCTTAAAATGAATTTCGCCCTCAAAATTCGTCCGGGTTATAAATGGTTTACTATTAGAAAGTTTCTTTAATTGAAACCCACATCGTAAAAAGCAATACCAAAACCAATCTTTAAAAACAAAAGTATGAAACGTAATGGTTACCCAAATAGACTAATCACTGGGTTTCCACATAGGTGAAAATATGGATATGGAAGAGAAATCTAACCATCATGTTCTGATGGAGAGTGGTAGAGAACATGGCTATGAAAAAGCTAGCAATCACAAATCCATAAATTTGTGACGATCTAAGGTACCATCTGATTAATCAGATATAAGAGCACTAGGACAACATTTTTGGTTTTCAATATCATTTCCCTAAATTTCATGAAATTGGAATTAGAAGAAATACTATCGTGATTTTTGTATAGTCTCACTGTTTGTCATTCTTTGGACAATTTCTACTTCATCTCTTAAAGAAATGAAGTTGAATTTGTCATTCGTGATGTGTTAGCAGATCATGTGATAGAATGATGGGTCATTCCATCTCTCTCAAAAGGTTAGAAAAGTTATCAAAAAATACATAAGTCCACTTATAGTGAGATTAATGATATATGGTTCCTAAAATAAACTTATACTTCATATATCATACTGCTTAATATAATAAAACTAGTTTCTACTAAACAGGGACTTCCTGTAGGCCAGTGGTAGGCGATAAAGGCCAGTCGCACTTCGGTTGTGGGTTCGATTCCCACATCCTTGTCCGACGCGATGGGCTGTCGCCCGTCCTGTAGGTTTTCCTTTTTCTAAAACTACATTACTATAACATCCCATCAATAATATAGAAAATCTTCTATCCTTAAACAATACTAACTTATGTCCAATATAATCCATTCTAATCTTTATGCTTATCCATAATACTGCAGTCCACTCTCATAATATAGTGAAAACGATTACCAGAGTTTTAATACTGTCGTTGATCCACATATATCATAAGATATGTCTTGTTGGTCACATTCCAAACATTCAAAGTCCTTAATCACGTATTCTCTTGAATACCCATTGAACCTTAGTGAAAACATGAATGCAGTTAAAAGTTAACTCTTTCCACATACCAAAATCCAAAAATTCTATATACTCAAACCATGATATAACCTTCTCCTTATATCAGTCATGAGCTCATGAATACAATCAAATACCTCATTATTTTATTATTCCTTCATTATGCGCATATCATCTACTTTCCAAAAAATATCTGAATAACATTTCGTGGTTACTAGTACCATTAATCATACACTTTAAAAACTTAGGAAAGACAATAGTGTAACAATCCTTAGATGTCTCTTTATTCCATAGTACCATGAGATTACTTATACAACATTACACTTGATAAACATGTAATCATTCCACTACCTTCTTAAACCATTGACCGAGATTCATCAATTCTTTCATCTTACATATCATTTGTAGTCTCTTCATCATCATCAACATAAATACTTCCCATACGACCATACTGATTCTCTTCATGAGACTTTCCCTTAGGCCATTGGTTTTCATAATGCCCGTACATTCCACATTTAAAACATTTAACCATTGTTGACGTCGTAGCAATACCATTATCCTCATCCATGGTGTTAAATGAACCTTTTCCTTTGCACTTACTTGCTTTGTGTCCTTCTTTTCCACACCCAAAGCATCTTTCAGTTCCTTTGAAACATTCTCCATGATGCCTCTTCCCACATGATTTACATATGGTAAATTGAACTTTCTTTCCTCTATGATCATCATGAAACTCCATCTTTCTTTTATTAGCCGAGTCAGGAAACTTACCAAATTTTACTTTATTGATCATATTATGAGATTGCTGATTTGGCATAATAATGATGTTTGGACTTCTAAATCCCATTTCATTATGAAGAATATCATTCCATTGTCCATCATATTCTCCAATATCATGAATCATCTTGTTTCCAGCCATTTTCTAAAACCCAAAAAGAATAGCGTGAGAGGCAAAAATCATGCTAGGGAAAACAACATAATAAAGGGGGAGTACCTTCAATATCTAACATCGTAGGTTTAATTCTATGATCGTTATCATAATTCTAGTACTATAACCTATACGTATACTTAACCTTAGGGACATCCCTAGACATAACTTAGAAATATCTCTAGGGATCTCACTAACGTTTTCGCATCCTAGTTTCCAAAGGTTGACTAAACCTTTCCTCTGATACCAACTGTAGAGACCCTAAGCTTAACGTACATGAACATTACATTACTTTTGCGGAATATTTAGTACATAACAAAAAAATACACACACAAGGATCGTAATAGTTTACTGTCTTTGGAAACTCGGAACGTAATCTTCTAATCGTGGTGAAAGATCTCCAATATCTCCCATAAAGATCTTCCCATTTTTTTTTACCTAAAACCTTTATTTATATCCTGGAAAAAATAAAACATAAAAGGGTGAGCTCAAATGCTCAGTATGGGTAAACAAAAGGAATATAAATCTCATCGTATACACAAGCACATAACTTTTGGAAATCTTAACCTGCAAAAGAGATCATAATTTCATATCATGGGATAAATCATGGCAGTGAAATGTAATCACAATAATCATAACTTAAAACATGAAACTTTGTGGAATTCACACATAATCATAGAGAATCATTTCATGTTAGTCAAGACTCATTGCCAAGAATATCTTAGTGGACAAAGTCCCTTTCTGAATCGAGTAACCCTCGTTTCAGTCCTGTTTCACTAAACCGGTATAACCTACCATTCTAGCCATGTCTATCTCATGAGATATAAAATCTTACCCAATGCATTGGAGGGAGATATATGTCCCACCCATCTCATAATGATACCATTCTTATGTGTGCCACAAAATCATAAATCATACATCATTGCATAACCCATGTAATACAAATGGGAATCTTAAACATCATGACATCATGAAACTGTTCATATAAGATAAAAGAATTCATAAAAATAATTCCATCACAACATAATAAAATCAATGTAATAATAGGGATAAAAACAGAACCCTTTATTGTCTTAGATGGAAAATAATTTTGATAAAAAACTTAACTCCATTCTTGAGGAAAATATCCTTTCTTCTTCAAAAACACTTTTCCTTTCATAACATGTCATAAAATTCTAAACTAAAATAAGTTGATTAAAAATAAACTTGAAAACTTTTAAAGGAAGATTCTTTGAAATAATGTTTTAAAAATACATTCATGCCGTATAAGTTAAAACAACATTCTTCGTACTTTTGCCGGAAAAGTCCAAAATTACCTCGTACGAAAAATGACAAAAGATTCCTTTCATATCTTTTACTAAAAACTCATCGAAGGGTAAAATTGGATTTAAAAAATTGTAGGTGGATGGAAATAATATTAAATATTGATGGAACATGGATGTGTATGATAAAATACACCACAGTAAATGCCAAAGTAAAAACAATCTCGGATAAAAATGAGATTGTGATATTTTCCCTTACCTTAGGTCCGACTTGCTTTGTAAGTGTCCGGACCTCCTGTATAATGATTTAAATCATGTTATTGACTTATTCCAGAATCATATTCATTGTTATTATATCATATATGGTCCACTTATGACTTTATATTACCTGTTCTTTTGTAAATTCATGTTAAAGTAGCGTTTTGGGTAAAATCATCTCATTTGTCGTTCGTGTTTTTAACTTGTAATTATTAATATGATTACTTGGATCGTGATTACTTATATCAAGAATGTAAAAAATGATTTATATATAATATATATTCATAATATATATATATATATATAATATTGATAAATGGAATGAAATACACCATTCATGGAGACGGTAGTCCGTACGTACGCATGAACACTGTTTTCGTTTCCTTATTGAAGTGAATGGAATTAAGTAGATGAAATACATATAAATTTACATAAATACAGTATCATTATTATGTCATATATTTTATTAGTACTTATTATATATATTTTATAATCATTCATGAATGGTTAATCATTTAGAATGAATCTCATCGCGTCGTGGAGACGGTAGTCCGTACGTACGCACGAGCGATGATATCGTTCCCATGGTCGTGGAATTGTGTTGAAGTGTATGTAAACTATTTCAGTATCAATATAACTTTATAATAATCATATATAGTTACTCATTACTCCATTATACCCATCCTATTAAGGTGGTGGTGGAAAATAGATTACACCACGGCGTGGAGACGGTATTCCGTACGTACGCACGCGCGGTGATTTCATTTTTCCGTAGGATGGATAGAAGGTGAATTAGGGTTGTTTCATATTTATAATAACATATAAGTATGTAAATAATACTGATGTTATTACTTTTTCATGAAATAACTAAATAAGAAGAATTTGAAGAAGAAAGAAATTGAAAAGATCGGTAATGGATATTACCTCTTCTTTTAAACGCCTCTTTGAATCCTCCACTTAGGGAACTAAGATTGGTCTTTGAAGAAGACCAGGACCTCTAGAATTATTCTAGGGAATTGGAGAAGGGATATTGTCAGGGGTTGGCCGAGCTTGAGTGCTCAAATTGGTGTGAGGAGGAGGGGGAGGAGGTCCCCTTTTATAAGGGAGGAGAGGGGCACCTTAGGAATATCTCAAAATATTATTTTATATTAAAGTCAAAATCGGTTTATAATGGTTCCAAAGGGTCTTATTTCTAATCTAAAGAGGGGATGGGTCGAAATCCTATCAACCAATATGATTTAGACAAGTTTAGGTTATTATTTTAACCTTATCAATTAGATTTAACTCTAAGTTAAATAATTTAACTTTTACCGTGTCTTTTTGTTTTCTTACACTATATGGTTAATACACTTACTATAACATGCCAAACGAACCCCAAATTGTTTATTATTAATATATATATCCTTATCTAAGTCATTTGGCCGAACCGTAGATTTTTAGGAATAAAATAACAATTAATAATATAATATTTTATTTTAAAACTATTTTGTGTCAATTTTGACACTATTTGATATATGATTTTTGTGAAAGTCATAACAGAATTATATGTTCAAAACATGTTGATAATCAACACTAATATATCATAGTAACCTATAAAATTAGTTTAATTCATAAAAAGTCTCAAATTACATTAATTTTGGTGTTTATAACATCAATTATGTCAATATTTCATTAATAAGATAATTACTGCATCATCATTGTGTCATAAATAAATTAAATTATTTAATCTCTAAAAATTACAAATAAAATACCATTATATAGGAAATCTTTTTATATTTATAATGAATATTTATAGTCGAATTTATCTTATGTATAACCCCATATTAAAAATGATTTACTTATTAAACTTTGATTTTAACTATTTTAACTATTCATTAAATAAAATAATATTAAATGTCATAATCTAATCCATGTGGACCTAAATGATCATATTACACTCATAAGGTTGTTTTTGGTCGAATTACACTTATACAATAGAATTAGGACATGTGTTAGGGTAATAGTAATGCCATATTTACCCTTAGTTACCCTATTTACTATTAACCGCGGTAAAAAAAAGTAAAAAGTTACTATTCACCAAAAAATTATTTTTATCTCATTGAACCACATTTTACTTACTGATATCAACCGTGTCTGTCGGATATTCGAAATTCCATTCACAGAAGCGGTAAAATTATGTTTTATGCAAAATTCAGTTTTTAACCTACCACTTAGTGGTTTCACTATTCATCAAAAATTGATGTTTTTCAGAAAAATGCCAAAATTTCACCCTAAGCTATAATTGATATTCCGAATTCAAAAATGATTTCTATTTTACAAAATTCCCAACATATAAGTTTCATTAATTAATTTTATAATTAATTTCCGTTGTCACAACAAATAGAGTGTTTTTAAGAGATAATAACTATCATAAGATTGACACTTGTTTATGTCTGGTTTAAATGTGAAATTACATCTAATGACCAAAATTGTATTAAATTGTAAAAATATATTCTAAATATACTTTAAAACCACTCAAATTAATAATTTATCACTATTAATTATTTCGATTGAAAAAGTTGTTTTTTATTAAAATTTAGTAATTTTCACTAATCATCAAAATATGAAAGTTATCCAAAAATCACCAAAATTTCACCCTAAGCTAATTTCGATATTACGAATCCAAAAATGAATTCCATTTTGAAAAATAAAATTTACAAAATTTCAAAAAGTGGTTATTACTATTCATAACGGCTAGTTTTAATAATATTTTAATAGCATATCGTTGTTTAGCGAAACTTGGTGTTGCGTACAACACACACTATCGGGGAAGGTCGCGATTACGTGTAATTCATGCCAGGTCAGAGATGTGTGTTGTGAAAGCTCCTTTTGGTGTAGCATATAACATAAGACATTAATGAAATTAAAAAGAATATTTTTCATAAAATCTCGGGGTGTTACATGCACTGGGTGTATGAGGTTTTCCACGTGTTGTAGCTAATGAGGTACGTGCATGATCCATCACACGTCATTGAATTGGGAGAGATGGACATTGAAGATGGGGCGAGGTTTGCAGAATTCATGGTTAGATAGAGGATCAATAAGAGAGGTTCCTATGTGGGTGGTTGATTCCTCTATTATAAATTTGGTAGCAGCACATGAATCTCCAGGATAACACATGGGAGCGAGTGACTCAGATTTGTGCTGAGTACCCCCATCTGTTTGATTCATTTTTTTGGATTTAGTTGTATAAATCCCTAAGGTGGAGACAATGTAATGTCTTAAAAATTCAATGTAATTTTTCAATTATATGGAATTATTCTGAGACCACATGCTCTAACGGCAGGTGATTCCAAGGCCTGTTGAACTCGGAATGGAATTTTGAACTTTTTAAAGGTACGTTTAGTAATTGTGCGGGTGGGTTTTTTTAGATATTGAACCGTTTCTTGGATTCAAAATGTGAGGGAACCATTAAACTCAGAATGACAGGATTTTCCAAGAAATGATTTAACATTGGCTAACAATGGCCGAGCAGAAAGCTTATTTTTCAGACATTTCAAGAAAATTAATAAATAATTTAAAAGAATTATTTTATTTCATTTCTTACCGTTGAGTAGAATATGACAGTGCAACAGTACAATGACAAGAATAATTAATGGAGTTTAATTAATGGCCCATTTGTAACCACCACGCTTTTATGTAAATGGTTTGTCAAGGTCTCATTAAACATGGCTCATTAATGATCGTAATTAATGAGCGCAACATTGCTACACAAATTTTATTTTAATATGAAAACATATTGGAGTTTGGGGATTAACAAATGTGGGGAAACTCTGAAGAACCACCGGCAACATCCCTCTCTAATTAATAACAAATAATGAAGTGAAAAACTTTGGATGATCAGATCCGGTGTTCAGCAAGCAGCGATAAATGCCAACGAACACAGATCAACGACGACACGAAACCCTTCTTTCATCCTTAGCAGATCCAACATATCCATGTAGGGGTTTATGAATTTTTTCAATTTGATAATTCTACCCTCATTATTGAAGTAAACAACGAATAGGATCCAATTAAGTAATAGGTTGATCCACGATCCATTCGTTTTTGCGAGAGGTTCTAATGAAGGGATTTGAATTAGGGTTTTAATAAATCATTGTGATGATTATTGTGTTTTCCCCATGGTTAAACTCTAAAACAGAGGTTGCGTGCCGACCCAAAAAAGTCCCACTCCCTCATCAATTTTTTACCTTGCACATTCTATGAGGTTGGATGATGAACATGTCTGCAACTCGTTTCCAAGGGCTTCATAGTGAAGAAAACTACCTAACGGTTCTATAGAAGCAAGTTGTTTGAGAAAAGGACTGCCAAAGTGACTCTGGTGGCCCATCAATGGTACCGCCGGTGCATAGGTGGTTGTTGGCGGGGGCCTATGGTGGTGTGACCCTTAGTGAACTACGGCGGCAGGAGGCTGTGGTAGTGAGGAGGCGCAGCGCCACGTGGAGGAGTAGCCCACAGGGGACTCTCAGGCGAGATGGCGCACATGGTCCATCAACCATGTGTAGGAGTCCGAACGGCCACATTGCGCTATCGCAGTCACTTGAAAATTGTGAGGAGACCACACCGTTTGAACCGCAGGGTGATTGGGAGGCCGGACACAGCTGTTTGTCGCGTCCCAGCCGGGGGTACCAGACCCGCCCAGCAGGCAGGACCCACAATCGAGTCGGACCTGTTCTACCAAGCCGATCCCATGGGCCCAATGGGTTGGCTTGTATGGACCCATGACAGACCAATGATAGACCGCTGGATAGGGTTGGGTCAGGTTGGTCCGATCAGGTCCGACTAGACCCAGACCCGACTGGGCCCGTTTCACTAAAATGACAATAACTTGCAGATTGAGCGTCTGATGGACACATCATCTGTAGCACTAGGACCCTTGCAACAAGGTGGTACTTTTTTGATACTCCACTCGGGGTTTGGAAGAATTTGTAATACAGATGGGTTTAACTGTACTTAAATCCAACTGGGCCCTTTTTACTAAAAAAGCTTATATCTTACAGATCGAGCGTTCGATCGACATGTCATATGTTGCGTTGAAACCCTTATAAAAGATTGTCATTTGGGTTACCTATAAGTGATAATTTTTGGTGGTTGAAATAAGGCTTATGGGTTAAGGATCATAATCATCGGAACTCATACGTAAAAGGTTTGGGAATCCAGTGGATGGCTGTTAAGGGAAGAGAATCCTTCTATGGATCAGAAATGGTGTGAACCTCTATGGATCTACAAGAGAGTGACATTAGTGGATTGATAATTACATGACCATCCATGGATCAGTATGAGAGTGACCTTCCATGGAACTATAGTTGCACGACCCTCTGTGGATTGACAATAGCGCGATTCGCCATGGATCAATATGAGAGAGACCCTCGATGGATCACCAGTATTGTGACCCATCGTGGAATAGCTGTAGAGATACCCATCATGGATCAGTGGAAAATCGACCCTTTATGGATCAGTAGAAGAGAAACACTCCTAGTATTAGCAGCTGAACCTCTCAACAGAATAAGATGATCTAGCATAGGAATAATCATCATTATTCATGTTCGTTAAGTTTTATACCTATTGTGATATGTCTTTTAATTTGTTCTTGTGATTGAGATCTTGATTTGTGGTTTACCTTTTTCGATTTATGAGAGACCTTCGAGGGTATCGGGGTCCCTACTGAGGATTTTTATACTCACCACTACGTGTACTTCTCTCGCACCTATTGTGTCTTGTGCAGATGATGAAAATCTTGATGGAGACTTGTGGAGCTAGGGCAAGATGGTTCTCGAGGGTGATCGATATATTTGGTGAGATGCAGTGATGTCAGACAGTGATTTGTACCTACCATTTTGGTAGGATCATTGGAGGATGATCTCTGGAGCATGTTTTTCTTTCCTTTTGTAGTATGTCTCTTTTAGTTTGGGTTGTATAATAGCCCATTTACTTTCAGTACATACTTTTACTCTTAGTAGTAGTGCCTCGTGTTATAATTTGTGTTTTTACTCTGTCTTTGTGCATACAGGTTTAAATATAATTTCCTCTCTTTTTGGGTTATGCATTTCTGGTTCTAGTCACCAATCCCTAGCCTATAGAAGGTGGGTGTCGGGTAGTCACATCACAGGCTCCGGGGGACGGGTCGTGACATAATGGATTTTTAAAATACAATTATTTACCATCCTAGAAAACCAAACCAAGATACAAATTCTTTGATTCAAAAATAATTCTAAATCAACCATGTTATTTTCGGAACATGAGATTTTGGTTAATAATTTGAGGAATTGTTTCTATAAGTTGTGGATGTAAGGATGTCCTCTGTTTTCTTTTAGGTTTGAGTGTAGTCATATTTGTTAGAAAGGATTAAGAAAGCTCAAAATGGGGATCAATATTTTAAAGATAAAGTAGAATCCATTATAAAGGGTAAGTTTCTATACATTAATATTGATGAATAAGGTGTTTTATGATTTATAAAATGATTATGGGTGCCTTCTGATTCCCATTTGAAGAATGAGTTATTGAGTGAAGCTCCTATTTTTCTGTTTTCTATTCATCAGGGAATCACAATGATGTATAGAGACCTTTATGTGTATTGTTGGTAGGGTTCTATGAAATGAGATATTTCTAACTTTACCAAGAAGTGTTTTACTTGTTATTAGGTTAATGTATTGAAAAAACTACTGAAGGGAATGCTTCAATATTTTCCAGTGTCAGAGACAATTGAAAAAATATATCCATGGTTTTTTTGTGGGATTACCAAAGTCTCCACGTGGAAATAATGTGATTTGAGTTATTATTGACTTGTTGAATAAGTATGCATATTTTCTTCCAATTCAAGAATAAATGTATCTAGATCAACATTATTGACTATATCTAAAGGGGATAATATGGTTATATGGAGTTTTCCTCTCCATTTAATCATATCGTGATATTAGCTACACATCTAATTTTTTAAAAGGAATTAAAATATATCAATATTATAAATTAAATTTCAGTACAACTTTTCATATTCAAACTGATGTTCAGTATGAGTAGATTATTCATAACCTGGATGATTTTTTATGTTCTTACTCAATGGATTACCAAGGAATTTGGGATCAAAATGTTTATTTGGTTGAGTGTTCTTATAACAATAGATTTCATTCTATTATACATATGGCTCTTTTTGAATAATTATATGAAAAATAGTGTCGAATTATATATTGTTTAGATAAATTAAGAAAAAGGAAGTCGATGGGGCCCATGATACTAGAGGAAATGGGTGAGAAGGTTCAGTTGACTTAACAACATATGAGGATGGATTAGAGAAATTATAAAAGTATGAAGATAAATGAAGGAATGATCTTTCTTTATAGGTTGGTGATCTTGTTTTTTATAAAGTATATCCATGTAAAAGATGGATAAATTTTGTTAAAAATGAAAAGATAAGTCCATGGTTCATTAGAATGTATGAAATTCTAGAGAAATTCTAATTAGATTCCTACCCAGATTCTTTGCCTCTATATTTATCTCAGGTATACTACTTATTTAATGTTTCGATGTTAGGAAAATATGTTCTAGAGTCCTCTCATATTATGAGCACTGAAGTAGTTTAGTTTAAAGGGAATATTTATTATAAGGAATATCCAATTAATATTCTTGACTATATAGAGCAAGTTTTTTTGACTAAGGTAATTAATTAGGTTAATGATTTAGGGGAAAACCATATGGTTAAAGAGGTAACATGTGAATATGAAAATACTATGAGAGAATGATTTCCCCACTTGTTTAATAAGTACATAAAATTGATAGAATAAAATTTTATAAAAGGTTATAATAATTTAATAACCAATGTAATGATATAATAAATAACTTTTATGACTTTGTTCATCATAAAAATATTATGAAATGTTTGAATCAAAATGTAAAAAGTTTAAATTAAAAACATTTACTATAAGGTTTTATTTAAAAGTTTGAGTTATAAATTTTAGTATTTAAATTTGAAAAAATGAATATCATATTTTAAATCGGTATAAAAATATTTACATAGGGTGAAATTTTGGGATTTTTCATAAAATATTGATTTTTCAGTGAATAGTGAAAAATACCATTTTTTATGAAAGTCATTTATTTTAAAACAAATTAATTATTTTTAAAGTACCATTATGTTTTGAATATGATTTTATGTGACATAATTATTATTTATTATATTTAATCAAATTTAATTAACTTTTTTATCTAATTTATATTTGATTTTAGTATAAGATGGTTTTTGCGCTTAAAAATGTGATTTTTTAAAAACAATTTTAAAATGCATAATGTTTCTAAAATTTATTTAATTAAAATAAATACTAATTATGAACTTTTAAAATAAAATTTAGAGGTTATATATTAATAATTATTAATTTATATTCATAGAATTATTATTACTAATAATAGTGTTAATATAAAATCTTATTTTTTATAAAAAATACACTCATTGGAAACCCGTTTTTTCATCACACTTTTGAGTTTTGTTTTAAATTAATTTTTGAACCTTTTTTAATTTAAAATTTTAAAATATAATAAATATTTTTATTCAGAATAATCTATATTTTATAATAATTTGAAATTAATTTATGTCCAAAATGAATAGTAAAAAATAAAAATTAATTAACATGGTAATGGTATGAATGTGTTTACTAGAAGTTAAAAAAATATGATTTAAAATGACCTAAAATATTGTATAAAATCTATTATATAGAGATATTTATAACTTATAATGTATAATTATATAGAATAATCCATTTTGGACCCTTGTGTCATGTTAAAAACATGGATACACCTTGTTATTTTAAAGAATTACAAGTGTGTGATTCACATCACTAATAAAAGGAAACTCCTCTCCTCTCTTCTTAAAACCATGAAAAATTTTAATCCAACCAATACTAAAAAAATAAATTCAATGGTTATATAAAAACATATTATAATATAATGTTTGGTAATAAATCCATTCTTTTATAACATTAGAGATAATCCTAAAGAGGGGTATGAGAAAGGTAAAATTCGTAACATTGAATTTGTGTATTATTTCTTCATCCAACTCATTGAAATATTATTAATTTATGATTATATAAAAAAAATTCCAATATAATTAGATGTTGTTATGTTAAGGTAATGGCCTATATCCATCTCCTCTTCCCTCAAATGCGAAATGATAACATCACTCGTGCATTTGGTGGACTAATGCCTCACCAACTGATGTGACACCTCTTCCATCAGTGCCTCTCACAGTTGGGTATGATGATGAATATAAAGTATATATATATATGTGATATTAATAAAATTATTACACATTTAGAGTAATTATATCATGTATACCTTATTTAAATTCCTTTTCATCGTGGATATGATAGCATGGCTTGTGTGTACGACAGATTATTGCATCATGAAGTCATGTGATTCATTTTCCACTAACACTTTACATTGAAGGTAATAAAGAAACATTTTATGAATATATGTGATATAAATGTTATAATTATTATATTCATGAAATATTTATCATTTATAGAAGATAATATAACATTTTATTTCTTACCTTTTCACTCACTGAAAAATGATAACGCCATTCGTGTATGTGTGGACTACCGCCTTCACTAAGCGATGTCATTATATTTTTATAAAAAAACCAAATGGATGATATATATAAGTATATTTAATGAAATAATATGGTATATATGATATTATTTTCATTATGTAAATAGATAATATTACTTACCTCCTTTTCATAATGATAGTTAGAAAAGGGAAACATTACTTATGCATACATACGACCTACTGTCTCAATGATCACCAAGTACTAAATTTCTCATAAACTATTTCATGATTGAGTTTAAAAGTCAAATTTATGTAGAAATATTACAATTTTTTGATGATTATTATTTTGCATTTTTTTAAATAATGACCTTTTATACTATATAGTCTACCTTCTAATGTCATTTGTGACATATAAGTCAAATATCATAAAAAAATGACATAAACATAATTTATTATGTAATGTTATTTAATGTGGTATTAAGTGAAATAAAAATACTAATAAACTTAAAAAATGTTATTAATAAGTTAGATAACTAATATAATTTTACTATTTGGTAAGATAAAGAATGTGCGTGATGATTCAGACTCAAGGTAAGGGACTTCGTCTCAGTTTCATTTTATTGTGACGTATATTGATGTTAGACACCTATATTCTTTTAGAAGGTGTATATACAACCCCATTTACATATTATATAATTAATTTCTATATTCTAAAGGTATTTAATGTTTTCAATGTTATTATTTCATGGGTCTTATGATTCAAATATTTTGAAAGTGACAGGGGACTTTTTATTAAAAACAATTCTCTTTTAATTTTTTTCATCTAACTCTACAGTTATTCAATGTTCATGTTTTTGAATTGATTTCATTTTGGACATGAGTTTTTTGTAAATGAATTTTATTTCTTTATTTCAATGTCTTTTAAAAAGGGGGAATATTTTTATGGAATTTTGGTCTTTATTTACATAAAATAAAACTAATGTTTCCGTTTAACACGTATGATGACAATGACTATTCCCACCGATGTAACAATTATTTGAATCATGGATTCCTCTATAAAAATTATGGTTTTCTTCAAAGAAAAACCATCTTTACGTTTTTTTGGGTAATTTTTATTGATATTGGGGTTTTAAAAAAGGGTGTTTTGATATTTGAAAGTGTTCTTCAAATGGGTTTAAAAGAGTTTTTCATGGGTTTTATAATAAAAAGTTGTAATCTTAAATGTGTTATTCAAGATATGGTCCTTGGACATTGTTTATGATGGATGCACCTAGATAAAAATAGCTGATCTCATTATATCTTATACGATGAGTTCACCTAGATAATTCTCCAATGAATTGAGTAATGATTTTGATTCCTAGAGAATTATATTAAATGTTGGACATATGGTTACCACAATTTATAAGGGTTCCATGAGATGATGTCCTAAGGAACCTATATGAATTTTTTATGATTGTAAATATGTTTTCATGAAAATTGTTATTTTAAAAGTTAATATAAATTTTCTTCTTAAAATAATTATAATTACTTTTCTAGGTAAAAATAGTTTCTTTTAAGAAATGTTTTTTTGGGGTTTTCATATTTATCACCAGAACAATGTCTTTCTTTATTTTTATGTCCCTTATAGATATTTTTGTGGTCATACCATGTTTTTAAAGTGTTTTTCTCAGGATTTACATATTAGTAAGGTAAGGGAAGTGGTCAATTTCAAAAGTTTGAATATTTTTCATGAAAATAAACCATGTTTTGTTTTAAATTTTTTATATGGTGGGAAAATGGATATCAATCGAAAGTGTCCACTTTGTATTATATAGTTATGTTATGTATGAGTAATGACCTCATTATCTAAAAATATATACCTAAAATGATCCTAAAATTCAATAGAATGAATTATTGATTTAAAATGAAATATTATTTAATATTTATGGTTGAGTACTTATACCTGCCTTTCTATTTTTATTTAATTAATCAATTAAATTCACATCAGACATATTGAAAATAATCTTTTCCTAAATCCAAAATAACATAAGTATTTTACTATGGTAGAAATAATAATTAATCCATCATCTTAAGAATAATAATCATGATATAATTATCAACTTTATACATAATTTATACATTTAAAACTAATCACGAAAGATAATTTGGAAAATGAACTGCATTATAATCACAAAGACGGTAGGTCGTACATACGCATGAGTAACATTTTCATTTTTCTATGATCATTATAGAAAGAGGGTAAGTATAATTTTTAATTTATAAAATTATAATAATATAATAAATATGATATAATATATTTAATTATAATTATATATATATATATATATATATATATTTCATTTGTTGTGATAATGAAAAATGAATCACATCCCTTTGTGGATGCGATAGTCCACACGTACACATGAATGATGTTATCTTTTTACAGTGTATGGAATGGTAAAAGAATACATGTTATATTAAATTTATAAACTAATAAATAATTTTATTTATTTCATATATATAAATTAAATAAATTATTATAATAATTTTTCAGAGATTGTGATGGAAAAAGAATTACACTGGTTCATTAGGCAGTAGTCTGACGTACACACGAAATATGAATTCCTTTCCCATTTGATGGATGTTTAACATGGATATAGGTTTTTATATTGAAATAATAACATCTAATTATTTTATTTATATAGGTTTTATTATTTCATCATGGTTTAAGAATATTTGAAAGAGGTGGAAGAAGAAATAAAATTAAAAAATGTGATCAAAATTATTCCAATTTTGTTTTTGAAATTATCCTTTGATTAACACATTAAAACTTCTAACGTTAGTATTGTCCCTAAAAAATGATAATATAATTATGTGAGGGATTATGTGAAGGTATTTTTTTAGGTATTTGATGATACATATGGTTCTTGATTAGTGAATCAATAAGAAAAAGATGTGCCCTTTTACAAGAGAGGGGTGAGACACTCCTAGAATTTCTAAAAATATTAAATTAATATAAATTAATTTTCAATTCCAAATGGTTCCAAAATGATTATTTCGAATATAGGATGAGGAAATATCTTAATTATCTCATAAACTAAAAAGTGGAGAAGTTTTGATCGCATTTTTTAAATTATTTTGTCGCTGTAATCCCTCTTTGACCCCTTTCACACTTACTGTGAATTGTTTTTTACTGTTTGAGGGTTAATATAGTTACTAAAAATTAATAAATAGACCATAAATGAAACATGATGATATTATAAAACATATAATAATAGATATTATGAATATGATATTTTCAATAAATTTAATCATTTAATAAAAAATTATTTATTATAATATATCAACAATGTCGATTTTTATAACTATTCATTTCATTGATTTTATTAACAAAAATAAAATTTGTAAAATTGGAAAAATTACTTTAATGCATCCCTTTAAATTCATGGTCACAAAAAAATTAATGTATCACTTTTATTATCTCATATTAAATTTATTTTAATGATTTTAATATCATTTATTTTATTTTTCTGTCCATTGAATAATTACAGTATCATCATTGTGTAAATATTTAAGAAAATTATTTATTTACAAAAAATTAAAAAGAATATAGCATGATTAATATAAATAAATTATCTTTTAAAATAATATTTTTAACAGAATATAGCATCTAGTTATCCCCATGTTAGAAATATTATAGTTTTTTTAAAAAAAAGAGTGTGACATTTCTGGCCTTTCTATAAATAAAATATTATAAAGTTTATAATCACATTAAAAAAATTAATTATAAATTAAAATTAAGTCATTTGTTAGGATAATTTTATGGACCTTATAATTTAATTTATAACATTAAATTACCAGTTTTACCTGAAACCTTGGTAAAACGGTACTAAGGTTATTATTCATATTCACCAAAAATAAAAGATAAATATTTTAAAATTTTGAAACCATTTATTCCAAATATGGAATCAATTTTCAAAAACGAAACACACATAAATTTCATAATTTAACCTAAAATCAAATTGAAAAATGTGACGAAAAATATTTTTTTTAAAATGACCCTTTAAAATATGAAATGTTTTTATTTTAATTTGAAGTATGAAATCAATTTAAAAAAGAATAATTGGGATATTTTAAATCAAAAGAAACAAATTAAGTATTAAAAATAATAGAAAATATAATTTTACTTTACAAATACTTAAAAATAAAATACAATTTTTTAAAAAAATCAATATTTTGGACTATTCATTGAAAAATAAATCTTTTCCGAAATTTTTGAAATATTTCTCATAATATAATTTTGAAATTATCAATTAAAAAATAAAATTAATTTTTTCAAATATTTCTTCTAAAATTTGAAAAAATTATTTATAATATTCAATCATAAAAAGAAATAAAACACATGTTTGAAAAGAATATACTTTTCATGAATAAAATAACTTTAATATAAAAAGAGTTCTTATTTACAAATAATTAATTAATACATTAGAAATTATTATGAAATATATATATTTTATAATTCCATAAATACTATTCATTCACACCAATTTAATGACTATGTTATAACGGTCACATTTAAATTATAATAATTGATTTTTTGTTTAAGATTATTGTTGTGTATCTTGGATGCTATACAAAAAGTATTTCTCTTAAAAATATGAAGATATTAAATTATCCCCCATTTGAAAAATTATATCCTAACAATTTTTACTCGTTATAAAAAACCGGGGGTTTGAGTTTTCAAAATACCTTTGTTGAAACTCCCACATCATAAAAAGTGTAAATAAATCCTCAACTTGAAAAGAGAGAAAAAGGAAGAAATTAAATCATCTCGAATAACACAGCACTAGGTTTCCAAGTATTAAAAAATTTATGGGTAGTGAAAAAATGGATATGGAAGAAAAACATAACTTTGAAGGACTAATAGAGAGTGATAGAGAACATGATCATGAGAAATTTAACTATCACAAAACTGTAAATCAATGATAGGTTAAAAGACCATTGATTTATCTATGAGAAATGTAAATGAATAACATTTTTATTTTATTTTTCTTTTCCAAGATTTTATTAGTCCCTTTATCATCTATACTATAATCATAAGGGAATATAATTATTTGTATATAGTATTTAATCTATAAATTAGTTTTCTCCATAAACTCATCTTTTTGACCAAATGATGAGTATTAAAGATGAAATTTTTAATGAATGAATAACTAGAATCAACTTATTATGGATATCATAATAAAAAAATGATAACAAGATATTCATATTGTATTTATACATTAACCATTAATGAAATGGTTAGGAAAATAAAAGATAATTCCCAAAATGAAACATCATTTGAAGGAAAATAACCTTACTTTTCCAAAATTCAATAGTAATACCCTATGATCAACATAGATCATTCAAAAAATAAATATCCTTATAATTCCTCAAAATATTTCTTATTAAAATTTAAAACCAAATATTATAAGTATTTGATCACGTAGTCTTTGAATATTTATTAAACATTTATCTCTAAATAACGTCAATAACTATTAATGTCTCATTTCAAAAATGTAATTTCTCTAATAACGTGATATCCCTGATATGATAATGATTTCTATAAAAAAATTAATCATCATAAAGGAACATTATAATAATATATTCTTCTAAAATATAATTAAATATTTTTTCCTAAAATAAGATCCCATAATATTCTATTTACCTTAATCTTATAGGGTTCCAAACACAGTGATGTTCTTATAAAATAGCATTAATCACATAATAGCCAAATCAATTCTCAATATCATGATTATTTATATGATAAAATATATATTCAAAAAATTATCCTAACCATTATTTTTCTTATAAATTAAATAAATAATAATAATATCATACTAACTAGTACATCACGTAGGCCCGTGGCAGGCAATGCACTATTTTATCCCTTCAGTTGTGAGTTCAAGCCCCATGGCCTTACCAGATGTGTCAAGTTATTCCCCAGCCTAAGGGTTTCCCTTTTTCTCAAATGATACTAATATAATTATTATAATATTACATGAAATATAATTACAATTATTAAAAATAACCTTAATCATCAAGGATCATATAAACCCTAAAAGATATCAAAAACTTTAAATTCATGTCCTCAAAATAATAATATAATTCTTCATTAAATATTTTTTCACATATTAATCTTATAGGTTAGATATGAATCATATTATTCTAAATTAATCTCTTAATCCAAAGTGTATTAATGCTTATTTTCCTTAAATCTATCACTACACAATAACTATTGAATAACTTATATGTTCTTTTTTATTCAATGTAATTTATAATCTATTATCCATTATTTTCCATCTTTTTTTCTTAATAATTCCTTCCAACAAACAAAAATTTAAAACATGTCCTAAGATTAAACAATATCAAAATGTACGCCATGAAATAATATATACCTTTTGTATTTCATTAGAAGTTCATTCATCTTCAACAATAATTGGCTTAGGAATTTCCAAAAATTCATCTGTATGGTCTTATTGATCCCATACTTGAGATTTCCCCCTAGGAAATCAATTTTCATAATGACCCATCTCACCACATATAAAATGTTCAATTGATTTGTTAGGAAGAGATTATTTCCCCTTTATGGAGTAAATTGAACACATTATTTTTTCTTTGGCAGATTGTTTCTATATGAACTCCCTTACCATATATAAAAAATATTCCGTTTCATTTAAAAAAATTTACTGGGTTCTTTTTTCCTCATTCATTAAATATATGTCATTGAATCTTTTTACCTTTATGATCTTTATAACATGAAATTCCAGGGATATTCAGTTATTTCTTATTTTATTAGTTGGGAAACTCACTTAGGTTCATGTTGTCAATCATAACTTCTAATAGACCATTAGGAATAACCACAAGAGTTCTCACTAGAGCTCCCATTCCAATTTGGCTTCTCATTTAGACAACCACCGCATTCTCCATCACATCCATTTTTTTCTTGGTGCATACTGGATCCTACCATTTTCAAAACGAAAAAAATATCTTGGAGTGTATTAATAAAATCACAATAAAAAATATTATAAGGATGACATATACTATTATATCCTTAAACATGGAATCCAAAATAACTGTAAATCTATCTAACATACTATAATTTTTTGTTATAGATTAATTTTTAATTATGCTAAATTAAAATTCTAACCTATAAAGTTATCTAATCCCTACTCTGATACCAACTATAAGGACCTATCCTTAAACATTATATATTCTAATTACTTTAGAATATAATTCACTTTCTTTCTTTCCCCAATATATTTTCAGTTTATAATTTTTTGAGTGAGGTCATAAATATTACATAAAAAACCATATATTACAAAGTGTACACATCTATTAAGTGCCTATTCTCCCACAAGACAAATTTTTTAAGATATAATAGGTTTTATTTTCATTGAACATCATTTTAATTTTTATCTTTACCTCATCCTTGTCCCTAATCATCCTTAATCCTTATATAAAACATTTTCATACATGGGATTATTATAAAATCTTAGTAAGGGACATAAAAATAATGTATAAAACCATTAATCCATAAAAACATATAAAAGTTTACCATTTTCAAACTAAAACATGGTCTCAAAATAAAGATTTTATTACCCAATTAATCACCTTCTCTACCAAATGATTTGCATAAAACAAATCATAATAAATATTAAATGAAAAATAAAACTCATTAAAGTTTATTTTAAATCATGAAATAATAATAATAATTTTTTAACAAAGTTATATCTTTCAACCTTATGATGTAGTGTATACTTTTCTTTACCTTTTGAAATTAGATGATTTCCATAAAAATATATAGAAATCATAGATAGATCATTTAGACAAATTGAGGTATCATTTTCATATAATTTTTTAATTAAACATTGAGTAACCATCACATTTATAATTAAAATATCTATCAAAGTTATACTTAGAAATAAAATCCTATTATATTCCCATTAATCTCTTATGAGAAACCTAATTAGTTAACTTTTTCCCTTTTCTGATAAATTAAAGAGCTATAACGGGCTCACCCACCATCATTTTATAACTGTATGACCGATTGTCACAAAAAATTCCCCATAACCACAATATAAATAAAGTACAAAAACATTTAATTTATTCAGGAAATATAAGTGAACTCAAGGGTTGTTGTATTTGATGAATAGAAATTCCATTAAACATCATTAAAAAAATCTTGAGGAAAATAACATTTCCATTTGAAATCACATATTTCTTTTTAAAACATTGCACATAAAAAAGAAAATATTTTATTAAAAAAACTACATATACTTTTAAAAGAATAATCAAAGAAAAAGTAAGTCATGGTGGTGGGAAAATTCATTCATTCTGTATAAGATAGAAACATTATTTCTATATATTTTTTTTTCTAGAAAAGTAAAAAATTACCTTGTTTGAAAAATGATAACAAGTTTCCTTTAATTTTTTTTTAAATAAAAACATTGGGGAAAATGACTTTAAATAAACATAAAAGAATTTTAAAATATATCTTGAAATAATTTTTAGAAAATAATCATATGGATATAGAATAAAAAATTGTTTTATGGAAAAATTTAAAGATTTTGTTTAAATAATTCCCTTTACATTGAGTCTGAGTCATCACATATGTTCTTTATCTTACTGAATAATAAAAATAGGTTAACTTATAATTTTTTTTTCATATTTGTTATTACTTTTATTTTATCTCTTACCATGCTTATTTATTTACTTAATCAATAAAATTCACGTTGGATATTTTTATGATATTTGATTTATAAGTCCAAAAATTATTTAGCTATGTTGAATATGGTAAAATTGGTCATTAATCTATCATCTAAATAATAATAATGACATAATAATCATTTTTGACTTTAATTAATCTTTTAATACTAATCCTGAAAGATAGTTATGAAAAATTGACTATGTTACAATCATAGAGATGGTAGGTCGTATGTATTCATGAGAAAGTTTCTTATATTCCAACAACCATTATGTAAATAGGGTAAGTATTATTTTATCTATGATGTCTAAACCAACTCACATAATAACAATAGCCAAAATGGTGGCCACATGGACTCATCCTCACCTCCCCGTATGCTTGAGGATGTCGACAAGGAATGAGGGTCCAAGGTTGTATAATGGGGAGGCTATACACTCATGATTAGAGTAGCACAATTGTGTATTATCTTGATAAATAGAGGAATGAATATAATAACTACTAGTGGAAGTTAAGGAATCAAAATGTAATTAATAAACAATTAAAAGTAGATCTAGTATCATATACAAAAAATGTAACTCCATATATCCATCAAAAGGAAATAGGAAGACATGGAATGAGGAATGAAATAAAATATATGTATCAAAAGAAAAAAAATACCAAAAAAATATAAATAATATAACTATGAGCCATAGATCAGTCACATGTTTCCATTCTCCCATGCCATAACCACTCAAGTATGAACAACTGGGTGTTTGATCCTGTCTCTACATATATCCATATGATCTTTCCAGGTACCATAGGGTTCCCAGATAGGGTGCAAGACAAACTCAATAGGCCACCATCAACAGTGTCTATGAATATCCATCAAGTGTATATTATATGAAAGTGTGTAGATATAATGGTAAGTTGTAATAAACACTATAAATGGTTAGCTCTGGTTTCTGAAGGACACCAGGCTGACACTACCTGCTTCGGCCTGTGATGGATAATCTCTAAAAATGTAACCAAATGTATACATATATATGGTCTATATATGTAGTGACATCTATATTCATATATATGGTCTATATATGTAGTGACATATATATCCATATATAGAGATGCTACTACTAGTATCAACCGACGAAAAACTGAGACATCTAGGGGTAGTAGCATGAGTCTTTCAACTATCAAGGAATGTCATGCCTATTATCATAATAGTAGGGATTCCATGCCTTTATATCGTAACAATAGGGACATCAAGACCTTTTATCATATCAATAGGGTCACCATGCCTATCAATCATAATGTATAAGGCTCTTCATGTCCATTCATCATAATTCATAAGGGGTTTCATTACCATTTATCATAAGCTATATGGGTCACCATGACAGTGTGTTACTGATATAAGGGATTCCATTTCTAATTATCAAAATATATGGATTCCATGCTTGAGTATCAGAATATAGGGATTCCATGCCCATATATAATGAAATTTGGGACACAATGCCTGTATATCATATGTGTAAGGGACTCCATGCTCGTATATCATATTAGTATAAAGGGTCTCCATGCTCATATATCATAATAGTTTAAATGGATTCCATGTTCATATATTACCATAATATAAAGGGTCACCATTCTTGTATATCACAGCACTAGTTAGCATCAAAGTCTTAGGAAGAGACAATTGATAGTTCATAATCCCTTTGCAAATACAATTTAACAAAGGAATAACCATTTTACTATTTAAGTAAGTGATGTAGTTATACCACCCACTTCTATTCAATTCATTATAGTGACAAAAATTCAAAGTCACACCAAAACTATATAAAAGATGTTTTAGCCATTTTTACATTTATAATAATAATGTAAATCCCATTGGCCCACCTCAAGGGGTGAAAACAATTTAAGGGGAACTATCCCAATAATAATTAAGGGATTGTAGGGTATTTCAAACAAGGGTAGTCACAAAACATAGGTAATATGATCTCACACAAAAATCCCTAATTATAACTAGTCTTGAGTGATGAGGATGGGAAAAAATTGCGACAAATCTCGAGGTGTTAGTCCACCATACACACAAATGATGAATTCCATTCTGATTTGATGGATGTTGGGGATGTATATAGGTTATTATATTAGGTGTTTTTGTGTTATCATGGTTTAATATGATTTTAAGAAGGTGGAATAAGAAATAAAACTAAAATAAGTGATTAAAACTATACATCTTCTTTGGAAAGTATCATTGATTAACACCTTAATCCTACCAAGTCTAATATTTTTCCTAAAACAATACCTCTAAAATTAGGGTCATGATTCTCGTAAGATATTTCGGTAGGTATTTTATAAACCACGTGGTCATTTTAAAGTGAATTAATGAGAAAAAGTGGTTCCATTTTATAAGATAGGGGAGGGAAACTCTTGGAATTTCTCCAAATATTGAATAAATATAAATTAATTTTCAATTAAGAATGGATAAAAATGATTTTTTAAAATAAAGGATGTAGATGGATCTCAATACTCTCATAAAAAATGTACCATCTTTTCTCACATTATTACCCTAATATTTTTGTTTTAACAACTGGTTGACCACTTTTAAACTTACAATGAGAACATAGATTGTTTACTCTTCGTGGGTCAATATAGTTACTATTAATGGAAAAAGTACCATAAATGGAACATGGTTTCTATTATAAACTATATAATAACCACTTGGAAAAATATAATATTATAATGTATTTTATATCAAATAATTTAATATTATTTTCTATAATATATCATTAATGTCAATTTAAAGAAATATTCATTACATTGATTTTAATGACTTGAAGAAAACAAGTTAAATTTGAAAAAAAACATATTTTAATACATCCCTATAAATTCATGGTAATCTATAAAATTCATGTATACCCTTAATTATCTCAATTTATATTACTTTAAATGTTTTTAATATCACATATTTTATTTTTCCATAAATTGAATAATTATTGCATCAGTATTGTGTACATATTTAAGGTAACTATTTATTTACAAAAATTTAAAATAAATTACCATGAGAAGATAAATAAATTATA
The DNA here is from genome assembly GCA_963277665.1 of Viscum album. Lineage (NCBI taxonomy): Eukaryota > Viridiplantae > Streptophyta > Magnoliopsida > Santalales > Viscaceae > Viscum > Viscum album. Next base: position 76,001,994 of record OY728140.1, read on the forward strand.
TTTTAATGTAATATTTATTATATAACATATCTTTTTGTTATAATTATTTAAAAAATATTATAGTTATTAAAAAAATTAGTGACATTTCTGAATTTTCTTTACAAAAAATATTATAAAGGTTACAATCACATGAAAATGGAAAAAGTACACATATCATAATATTTTGTGAGTATGGAAAAAATTTCCTCATAAAATAAAAGTATGTCAAGTGTAAGGATCATTTTATAATCCTTATCATTTTATTTTTAAATTTAGCTACCTGATTTACCCTTTACCGTGGTAAAAACATTACTAAGGTCACAATTCATATTCACAAAAAATAAAAGCACCATATTTTCCAAATTTGGACCCAATGTACTCAAAATAAGGAATATATTTTCTAAAATCCAACACACGTAAATTTCCAAATTTAATTTAAAATTTTATTGGAAAAACACGAAGAAAAACAGGTTTAAAAAATGACCTTTTAATATATAAAATGTTTTTGTTCTAAATTCAAGTATAAAAGTCATTTTAAAAACTATAATTGGATTATTTTAAATCCAAAAGAAAAAAAATTAAATTTTAAAATTAATCCAAAATAGAGTTTTAATATATTAATACTTTAAAAGAAAATACAATATTTAATAAAAATTAGCATATTTTACTATTCATTGAAATGTCAATATTTTCAAAAAATTATCAAAAATTCCACCTAAGATAATTTTGAAACTGTGAAATAAATAATTAAAATCATTTTTTAAATAAATTTTCTAAAAGTTTTAAATAAGAATCATAATATTTAATTATAAAAGGAAAGAAAACCAATTTTTGTAGAAAATTATTTTTGGTGAATAAAATGAAACTACTAAAAATCGAGTACTTATTTAAATAAAATTAATTAATAAAATATAAATGATTAACACCATTATGTATTTTATAATTCACCAACCAATTTAATGACTAGGTTATAATAGTCAAATTTAAATAATAATAATTCATTGTTTGTTTATTCTCGACATTACCTATCTTGTATGCTATCAAACATAATATTTCTCTTTTAAAATATTAGGATATTACATTCTAGGCCCTTTAAAAAAGTATGTCCTATCAATTTGAAATCAGGATTGAAAGCAAGGGGATTTTCTTTTCAAAATACCTTTATTGAAATTCCCACTTCATAAAAAGGGTCAATAAAAATTTCATTTGAAAAGAGAAAAAAAGGATTCCCTAAAGTCATCTAGAATAATAAATAACTTGGTTTCCTTGTATGTAAACATTATTTGGAAGTAAAAACATGGATATGTAATAAAAACCTAACTTCTATGGACTGATAGAAAGTGATAGATAATATGATCATTAGAAAGTTAACCATCACAAAACCATAAATCTGTGATGGTTTAAAAGAAAATTAATTTATTGATGACAAAAGTAGACAGAAAGGTGTTTATTTAAGATAATTTTACTAGAGTTTAGGATTTATTTATCATATATACTAAAATAATAACGAAATATAATTAATTTTCATGATGGATTTATTATTTTAATAAATTTCCACCACTATCATCATCATCCATTTTTTATTCATGGAAAAGAAGTATAAAAATAATAGTACATAGGGCCTAAGGGGGTATAAATTAATATAGGACAAGGGAATCCCCTATAATAAAATTGACCCCCTCTGGTTTAAATTCAAAAATATTAGAGAGTATTTTTACATTGGTACCTTGGACCGCCGAAGAAGCTATATGATCCACCACTTGATTCACCTCCCACCAGGTGTGGGTCACTATTGTACTACTTTTGAGGAAAGCTTTGCATTTTCTTATGATGTAAAAGATTGACCAAAGAATAGAATCTCTTCCATGTAAGGAGTCATAAAGGATCATGGAATTATCCTGCACTTGAGAAAGAAAAAAATTCTCTTGGATGCAAAGCTTGATCGCTATAAGAACCGCCTTGGCCTCAGCTAGAAGGGAGTTACTAATGACGAAGTGAGCTGTAAAAGCAAGAACCACACTCCCCCTGTAATCTATGGTGACACCTCATCCTCGTCTGTCACCCGAAATACATGTTCCATCTGTGTTCATCTTGATTTTGTCTTCAGAATGAATCCATATCACCCATATACCTTGCAGCTTGAGGGAGATATGTTGCAACATGGGGGAGGGACCATAGAGAGCCCGTAGGGATGGCGCGTCCATCCATTTGCTGACAAAGGTCACCATGTCTACCAACAGGCTCCCTCTCTTCGTGATAATGAATCTACCTATGAAATTAAACCCCTCGTATTTGGATAAGTTTACTCCATACCATATGCACCAGCAACCGGAGTTGCGGATCATAGATCTTGCCATTTTTTCAGGCCTGTGTCATCTCTCCCCTGAAACCATCTTTCAAGAAATGGTGCATCACGGGTTCCCCTAGAGAAGTGTACAGTGAACTCCCCAATGAAACTCCACACATCATGGGCCCATTCCCCTTCAAAAAACAAATGGTTCGAGCTCTCCTCCCGCATGTTCTTGAAACAGTGGCATCTGGAATCCATGCTCATGACAATATTCTTAATGATATCATCCATCAATATTTCATGGTTCCTAATTCTCCACACTAGAAAATTATATTTTATTAGAATCTTTTTACACCACACCAAACCTGTCCATCTGTCGGATTGGGCCTATGTGTTGGATGATCCGTGGAAATCCATGCAGTTGAATCTCCCCGAGTTTGAAGGTGTGAAAATGAATATATATAGTTTGGAGATGGTTTCAATAACATCAAATATCTCTTGATGTACCATATCTAGAGCTGATATTAATAAGTATAGGTGAAGACCCGACTACTTGAAGGTTATGGTGGGAGTATGCCATCTTGGGAATCCGACCACCCCGCCTGCCCAGTTGTGGTGCTAGAAAAGAATATTTCCTCTCCTACTATCTATTGTGAGTTTTGTTGAAGGCTCGGGATGAGGGTACATATCATAGAACAGATGTGAGATCCATTTATAGATGTCTTGGTCACATTGTCATTATAATTTCAGGCCATAGTCTTTCCCCACAATGTACTCCCTTCGATTGTTTCCCATGCCAGTTTTGTGTGCATTTAGTGGATGGTGTCCCCTAAGCTTTTGACATTGATTCCTCCATCATGTATATGACATGTCATCTTCTCCCAAAAGGACTAATGTTTCTTATCCTATAATGATTCATCCCAGATGAACCTCTCTAGTATTTTTTCGATGTTTTTGATATCACCTTTCGGCAGGGTGCTGGAATCCAACGCATGGGCCAACCTTGCAGAGAGTACACTATTAACCAAAGAAATGCGGTCGCCAAAGGGTAACAAGTGGTTTTTTCCAGTTGAGTATGTGACTCGTAATATTTTTCAACACATGATCAAAATATCTTATATTCATTCTACCGAAAGATATGGGGGTGCTAAGGTACTCCATTATAAAGAAGCCTCGCTGCATGCACATCTCGTTGCACAGATTTGGGGCCCGACTTGTAGTACATTTATTAGATATGTAAATCATACTCTTTTCCTTCTTAATAACCTTCCCACTCCAGTGGTAGTAGTCTTGAAGGATTTTTTTGATACCACATAATGATCTCCAGCCAGTGTTCATGAAGATAAAATTGTCATATTCAAATAAAAAGTGGGAGATGGGGGAAGATGCATCTTTCTTCGGTTGGGGAGGACTTCCCCATTTTCCATAGCATTACAGATCATGTAGATGAGAACATCCTGCATTAGGATGAAGATTCTTAGGGACATGGGGTCCCCTTGCCTTATCCCATGAGTCTCTTTAAAAAAGGCATGTCTTCTCCCTATAAACAAAAAATCAACCACACCTAAAGATAAGGTTGAAGGCCCAGGGATATAGACCTATCCTATTCAGAACTCTATTGATTAAGCCCCACTAGTGATGATCATACGCCTTATTCATGTCCAACTTGATGGCTATATTGGATCCATGTGACTTGGTTTTAATATCTCTCCTCATTTCCTGCGATCGAGCTATCATGCCTCAGATTGATCGGCCCTTCACGAACCCATGCTGCTCAAGGGAGATCCACCATGTGAGATGTTTTTATAACCTTTTATTGATGATTATTAAAATGATATTGTAGGGGAAACTACACATACTCACCGGTCTATAATCTTAAAGATAGGACATATCCTTGATCTTCGGAATGAGGGAGAGGGTCATGGCACTAGCCACTCGCTACAGGCTCCCTCCACGGAAGAAGTCATGGATCGTTGTGATAATTCCACACTTGAACACCTCCCACTATCCTCTATAGAATGATCCAAGAAAGCTGTCAGGACCTGGTGCACTCTCAGGGTTCAGGTTCACCATAGTCATGTGTATCTTTCCCTCTCCCGAGATCCCTTTTAAGAAAGAATTGTCCTTTACAAATACAATGTTTGGAATCCGTCCCTGTAGTACTTCATCCCCTTATGGGTACCCATTGGGAATGTTCATGAACAGTCCTATAAGAAATTATTTGAAGAATGTGTGTGTCGTGCCTCCAACTACATTACAGTCATTAGTGTAAATGCCATCAGTCGAGGCAATGTTAGGTTTAATAGGAAGTCTCTTCTCCCTTATACATATATGAAAGTAGGCCAAGTATTTTATCCCCTTCGTGTAGCCATTTGACTCTTGATCTTTCCAATTCCTTTCGTTACTATGAGAGAACCATTTCAGCCCAGCTCTCCATTTTAGACATAAGATTATTATAATGTTTCTCATCCCAAACCTCCTCCAACCTGGTTTTCAGCTGCTTAATTTCGGTTTTTAGATCATCTATGTTCTTATCGGGTGGAGGTAGGTTCTTAGCCTGTGTTAACAGGCCCTGTTTGAGTCACCTCAGCTTGTTGTGGATAGCCACCCATGAGATCCCCTGGTTAGGATCTCCCCATATCTCCATTACTAGTTTTTCTTAACTCATTTCATTTATCCACTGATTTATAAAACTAAACCTTTCAAGAGAGGCATGCCGAGGAGACAAGGAGAGAAACAACGAAGAGTGGTCCAAAATACCTCTTACCAAATGACTTACCATTCCATTAGGAAACATAGATAGGGGATAAAAACTATTACTCTGTTAATTATACATAAACCAAAAATAAAATTTCAAGGAAATAATATAATAATTTCTGAAAATTATTAAACCATCATATGATGACAAACTAATTTAATTTTACAAAATTCAACAGTAATACTCAAATTTCATCATATATCTTTCAATAAATAACTATCCTTATAATTGATAATAATATTCCTAACTAATATTAAAATCCAAAAATTAGAAGGATTTTATCACATATCCTTCCAAAAACTATTTAAAATTAATCTCAAAATAGCATCTATCACTCTGAATGCCTCATTCCAAAAATAAAATGTCTATAATAACATAATCTACAAGATATGATAATCATCTTTATAAATAACATGAATCACCATAATGATAAATTAAAATAATACATTCCTATAAAATATAAATCCAAAATTGTTCCTAAAACAAGATAACAAAATATTCTGTTTACATTAATCATATAGGGTTACCAAAATAGTGAACTTCTTCTAAAATAACATTAATCACATACTTAGGATCTGAGGACTTCTCTTCCTCCCAAATTTATCAAGATTCAGCTTCTCAAGAATTCATAGAGTCTCTTAAAGTTACTTTTCTCTCTTTTTAAATGCACTCTTCCATTTTTATACTGATATTCCTCATTCAAATAGGACCATAAAATTCTGATCAATGTGAACACTTTTCATCACCCTCACAGGTTCCATAAACCACACATTAATTTATTAATAACTTCCCATTAAATTCAACCTAATCTACTACAATGTAACTGCTCTATGGGAAATATAAATCTTCATGAATTCTATAATAATTCCACATAATTCCAATTTTTCCACCAAATATAATGTCCCATTATCCTGATAAATATTCTTTAATCGTGGCCTCAAACCAAATCCATTAATTATGGAATCATTTATGATTAGTCAAGTATTTGAAAAATTAATTCCATAAATTTCCATGAAAGCTACACAAATATTTCTCCAATATACCGTAGTCCACGTCCTAGTATAGACTCCTTGGATATTTTTCCCTCAACATGTCAAAGACCATGGGTGTGGGCTCATTTCTGCCAACCATTGTTCCAAGTTAAATCACCGGTAGAACACAACTAAGTTCACCATGGGAATTGGGAATCCTGTTTCAACATTCTAGTCCACTTTTTATAATGGAATTATTAAATTAAATATTCCCGTTTTGAGACACCCTATTTCATAGTGGTTAACTTCTCAAGAAACATGGTTTGATTCACGGGCATGGTCAATGACTTTTTTTCCTTCTACAAAACCATGCATTGAATCTTCTAAGATAATGACTTCCATTATGCTCCATCCATCCAACGGCCCGAACGCCTTCGAGTTTTTTATTTTATGATAAATCCCCCTTATGATGAAAGAAGGGGGAAGCACAAATAGACTTCATAGACATAGGAAAAATCAACCCGAATGAAAAAATAGTAAAACCGGAATGACAACACAAATCCGTCCCTCCCCAGAATTTGATCATGATAAAGCTATCCACTGTGTAAGACATTTCGGCAAGAAAGTTTCATATGTCAAAGCACAGGCCCAATCCTATGGCTAACTCTATACCCTCTCAAACAACTAAATATAAAACGCACTATTCAAATGAACCACTAGATATGGATCCTCCTCTGAAGCTCATTACATGTAGTTAAGTCCGGTTGCACAACCTTCCCACCTTTGGAAACAAACCAACCACACAAAACACTTCCACCATAGCACAATTTCACAAATTCCACCATTCGTTGGTTATCATCGCCGACTAGCCTTCCGACTTCAATGCCTCCACACATTTAAAAATAGATCATGAGTTAAGAGATCAAAGAAATAAACCATCACCGAAAACCCATCGTTGCCAAAAATTCTGCTCACGGAGACCACAACCGACCACCCAAAGCACACACCCAGCCGAGCACAACACAAAGGACCTGGCTCACTACCGCCAAACGCCAATAAATCCTAGATCAAGTCTATCCCCATCATAGAAGACCAGGAAACAACCTCTCCCTTCACTGCAGAAATAGGATCTCACTAACTTTCACCGCAGGGGACCGGTTCATGACCACCCGTCGATGCGCCGCCAAGGAGAACCGCCTGGCCACCCTTCGCCATAGGAGATGGATTACAACCGCCCCTCACCGCATAAAATTTGGAAAACACCGCACCACCAAGGATGAATGATGATAAAACATCAACACCGTAAAGACCCACGTAGCGGCCGCGCCGATCCCTTAAATGCACCGCCACGGAAAAAAACCACCACCATTCACCGCCAGAGACAGATCTTGACCACCCCATGACATGAGTGACTAGATTTCTCCATGCATTAAAGGAGGAAATCTGGTCGATCCATGTTTCCACACTGAGGGAGAGGCCACCATGTTTCAAACACATAGAGCAAGCACCAAGGTGGAGAGGTGTGGCCAAAACTAGGGTGAAGAAAGAAGTGGTGGTGATGGGGGAAACCCTAACAGAGAGAAACCTACCACGAGGAGGGGAGGAAACCGACGCCGCTTAGAGGCCTGACTTCCATTATGCTCATTTTGGGATAAGTAATGTTACATAAGGGAATTAAGGAATCACCTTGGAACTCACTATGACCTCATATACCGATGTTCTATACCATGTTTCTCCTTTACTCTCACTATTGACTATTTTGAGAAGGATATGAACTGTATAAAATTTATAGGAGATTCAGTGATTTATTTGGGTAGATATTTGTCAAACTATATAGGCTTTGTCTGTGAGAAGATGTGAGGTGTTGATATCTCATTTTATAAGTAAAAAGAGTGTCATTTTTGTAATATTATAGAAGGATAAGTCACTATTAAAAGGGAAAATATATATGATTACAATAAAATAATGTATTGGGGGAAGTGTTAAGGTTTATAAATCATTTAACATACATTAGGAAAAAATCTTAGTATGTTTTTATGTTTTAACTCTTTGATTTTTCACTTTTACTATTTTTATTTTTTACCATAGGAATTTATTTAACTAACTAATTTACATTTAATTCATAGAAAAATGATCCTTATTACATAATTTAGTTATATTTGTTTCAAAAATAAAATCAATTTTATCAAATAAATTTTCTAAAGATGTTGAAAATTAATTTTAAAATTAGGCCACATAATGAATAAAAAATTTTTTATATAAAAATGTATCTATACACATAAAATTTTGATTAATATTAAATTATCAATTTTTTTAATTTAAATGACAATAATATTTTTATTAATAAAAAATGAAGAGTTATACGGCTTTCAAAGAGACCCAAAACCTAATTTCACATTGTGGATACTCAAATGAAAGAGGCAGACTGCAAATTGTTTTTATTAAAATAAATATTACTTAAGTTTCAAAATAGTAAACATGAGTTTGCTAAAATAAAATAAAGAATTTTAATTTATAATCATAATTATAATACATATATTTGATTTGTAAAATATTTCTATATATTATTGTGTTTTTCTATATCATAATGTTATCATATAATTCATCGTACTTTTCAAAAAGGTTTTTGAAAATATTCACGAAAAATAAATCTTTTCTGAAAAATATGAAAAATTTATATAAATGAATTCATGGAATATTAGTTATTATTATTCCTATTTCCTATCACCTAATAATTAAATTAGTATTACAAATATAATTTATCATCATTAAACTATTCTAAATTTAGTTTCTGAAAATTAAAATACATAGCGCCTACAATGAAAATGTTATGAAAGTGAATTATAATGGATCATTTTAGTTCAGTGTTGCGTGTGAAGAACGAAACTCAAAATAGATATGTATTTAAAGGATAATTACATATTAGAATATTTAGGTGTTACATTCCCCCTCCCTATTAAATAAATAACATCATCATAATTCTAACTATTACATATTAATAAAAATATAGATGGGTATCCATAAGATAGACCAGACTCAATATATAATTTCTAATGAGATGTCATTCTCAGTAAATAGGGAATGCCTAGGAAAATCTTCTATTCCTTAAAAATTAGAATATAATTAATATTTATTTTCTTTCAAAACATTTGATCCAATAGACCCTCATTATTCCATATCAAGATCTATATTATTGAATTTTCTTCCAAAGGGAGTTCATAATAATATTTTCAATGATAAAATTCAATAAGATGATATAAAATGGGATTTTATCATTCCAAAATTTAAATTTTCTTATAATTATAGATAAACAATACATTTCTAAAATCACTTTAAATTCATCTAAACAAAGAATAATAATATTTTTTTGAGGCACATTCCCACAAACCTCAAATTAGGATATAAATATCAAATAACAATACATTTTCCTTGATAATTTAATAAAAAATCATTAGGCTGGTAATTTAATGGTCTTAGAAAACTTCCTAGACATATTAGAGTTACTAAAACAAACTACAACAAAAAAATCATGACTCCAAAGTGGAGGATAAGTGTAAATTAATTATGAAGAGCCATTTTAATGATTGTCATAGAATCAGAATTTACTTATTCCCTTAGTCTAGGTGGTTATTGATTCTCCTCTCCCTTGTTATCCATTAGATTAGGGAATTTAAATGGATAATGACTAAGTTCCAAATATTTAGTAAATTTAACTATTTGTCTTAACTTAAGAGAAAATTTATTTCCCTTTATCGATTTAATAAAACTCTTCATTTTTTCTCCACAATTTTTTTACCTATGAAGTTCTTTTATACAAATAATAAATATTCTAGTTCCTTGAAGAATATTTCCTTGGTGCTTCCTATAATATTATTGACAAGCAGAAAATTAAATATTCTTTACTTAAACATCATTTTAACACGAAATTATATGATACTCTATCCTTATCTTCTTTTGTGTGTTTGGGTATTCAATTCTGTTCACATTGTTAATAATAAATTCTTTTATATAGTTTTGAATAATCATAAGATCCATCAATTTAGATTCTAACTCATTTGGATAATCATTTATATAATTAAAACATTTAAAATTACATCTATTGTTAACTTGGTTTATATTTAATCCATCCATTAAATAAATAATGTAAAGTTTAGGTATGTGAAAACTAATAATTGTATAAAAGGAAACTATAAACATCGAAGAAGTGATTCATAAAAGGCATTTGTAACCTAACTATTGAATCTCTAAGTTTGAATATATGATACCCATGGTTATTCCCTATTAGCTTATATAAACAAAATATATTCAAATCCATCACAATGGTTCATAAATATATCGTAAATTACCCAAATAATATCCATTATGAGTATCAAAACAATCATATAGTTAATCCTTTCCTATCATGTGAAAGTTGAATAGTGAGTAAATCATCATCATAAATTTTCTGGGTTATTACCACTAAGTGCATCTGTGTTAGATCCTGCATCCGATTTTTGTATCTTGATAGGGATTTAATTACCAAGAAATCACATGCTCCATATATATCCGAAATTTTAGGATGTTATCAGATACTTTAACTAATCACATGAGATCAAACTACATCCATCCATAAATATATAAACAATTACATGGATAAGAATTAATGATTTCATAGCGAAGTAATTCATAATGTTGGACTTCATAAATCTTATCGTTAAGGCATAATTCCAAGAAATTATAAAAGTATCATTAATGGATCATGGTAAGACATCATAAATAATTGTGCAGAAATACACTAGTTTCCTAAGCTAGTTTGTCTCAAGAGACTTACAGTTTCATCAATGGGATGTCTAAAATTTTATCCCCAACCATCACTAAGCTAAATCCATTTATTTCACCATATAAAATAAATTAATAAAAATAAAATTCATAATAAACTTTACATAGAAATTAATAATCATTAATATTGAAAAACTAGATTAAGACATGTCAATACATTACTTGGTAAAAAAATAGAATAAAATGATCACAAGTCACCTATAGGATGAAGGTTTATTTCTAAATAATACATATCTTAATGTTCCATAATTAATATTATACATAATCATAGAAAAATACTTAATAGCTATCTATATAGAAATAATAGATATATAAATTATTAAAAGTTTCACATTTAATGGAATAATATAGTTAAATAGGTGAATATACATCTATAGTAATATTCTCAACTCATGGGAACATAACTTGTGAATGGAATGATTATATGGTAGTAATGAGTACTACTTTCATGGAATAAGGATATCAATAGGAAATGATCCTTCAAAAACGAGTTCATATGGAATAAATTGAATTCTGTAGGAATGAAAGTGGAAATAATATTTTATATATTCATAGGAAAAAATAATTCAACAAAGAATAATGAGGTTCTAGAATAATCAGTATACCATTAATAAAATAAATTGAGTTATGAAAAATCATTATGAATTTAAAAACACTTAAATTAAAATCCTTAAAAAGAGAGAAATGAAGAAGGAATTTTAAATCCATTGAATGGTTTTGTAAAAAAAATTCTGTATTATATAAACCATAAAGAATAAAAAAGTGGTGGATATGTAATAAGTTTCAAAGAACAAAACTAGTGACAAGATATACCTTATATATTGTATAATGGCCAAATCTAAAAATTATGGGGTAGGGGTTTAAGAAAAAACATGTAAATCAGTTGAAGGAACCAATAGTAATTAGGTTATATTCCAATGGGTTGGTAGGTACACCATATAAAATAATAATGGGTTCCTAATCTTAAAACATGCCTCGATGAATGGAAATTCAGACAAAAACACTTACCTTACTTTTCAGCATTTACGAAAGAACACTAACATCATGTTTAATAATTATAAACTATTAAAAACCTATTTCATAAACTTATTAATATCTATAATACTTTTAATATTTTTTTATTAATAATTATTATACTTTCATTAATTATTTAAAGTATATTTTCGTTATCAGATGTTAAATATTTTTTTATTTTGTGTGTGTTTATAATGGAGATATAAATGATTTTTAATTTGATACAATGTTCATAATTCAAAGATAATTAATAAAACAATAATATTTGTATTAAAATTATTTATAAATCTCCAGTCCATTTTATAATTAATTTAGTTATGATTTATGATTATATAATCAATGAAGAGGTTGTTTTAGTACTTTTTATTGAGCGAAATATTTAATATTAATAAAAAGTAAAATACTAATATAACACATATAGAAAATTGAACCAAAAATGATTTTATAATTTATTTAAAATAATATTAGGATACATCTTAACATATTAATTCATGATATAAATTCATAGCATTGTTCATGTGGATGATTAAACTAACCCAAACAAGAACATTCTATAATTGATGGGTAAGAATGGTAATGAAAGTAATTCTATTTGAATAGTATCACCATTATTGAAGAATAATGGTATTATTTATGTGTTTTAAGGTGTTGAAAAATATTTTAATGGATTCATATAATTTATAAAATACTAAATGAATAATTAATTATATTTCTTCGTGGAGGTGATAGACCAAACATAGACACATGTAACATTTTTTTCCATATAATTAAATTAAGGTGGGAGTTGGTTTGTATTTTTTTTAAATTTTAGTAATTTTCTAAATATAATATTTATTTACTAAATACAACTTTAAAACTATTAATGTAATATTGTTATGAAAAATTTATTGTGTTGCTTATGGAGGCGGTAGTCTGCACGTTACCTAAGAGACATTTTTGTATTTTTTGAATTGTTGAGAGAAAAATAAAAATTGGATAACCCATAAGAATAATAAAATTTAAGTATACTTTTGATATTTATTTAATTACTTCAACATAGTTGGGATATATTCAAAGAATAACTACATAAAAATAAATTTAAAATGTGTAATTGAGAATTTTACCACACTCCATGGAAGAGATCCACTACAAATAAAAATAAGGCTTTGAGATGTGGTGTTTCACGAAATAAAGAACCTATAAGACTTTTTTAAGAGTGTTGGGGAGTTATTTGGGAAAGTGTTTTTCAAATATAAGTAGCTTAGTGTGTGAGGATAAGTGGGGAGTTGATGAATCCTTTTATAAGTAAAGGATAGGGAACTTTTGTAAATATACAAAATGGAAAGTCCCTATATAAAGTTAAATGTTTTCCAATAACTAGAGAATAATAGAGTGGGGGATGTTTTCAGATTATTAAATCCTAAAAAATAAATTTTTATACATGTTTTTAAGTAATTTACTCTATGGATTTTTACTTTTACCATTTTTTTACATTAGTAATTTAATTTTAATGACTAAAAATAAAATGGTACTTATCAAATAATTTTACCATAATTATTCCAAATATTAATTAAATAATATCAAATACAATTTCAAATTGTGAGAGAAATTAATTTTAATATTGACATATATAAAGCATAAAATTCATTTTTAGAAAAAGTGAATTTTTATTCTTAAAATTATTATTAATATTAAATTATCTATGCTGTTGATTTTACAAGATGTATTTTTTTATTAGTAACCAAATAAGATTTATATGGATTTAAAAGTGATCCAAAATCTAATTTCACTTTGTGGATAACTAATTAAAAGCAAAAGAATAAAATTAGTGTTTATTAAAATAAATATTAGATTAGTATGAAAATATTAAATAGGGGTTCTCTAAATTAAACATAATATTATAAATGTAGAATTTTAGTTGTTAAAAATATATTTTATTTTGAAAAAGGTTTTATAAAATTTTATGTTTTTCTTATATCTTAATTATGTCATAAATGTCTAAATGTTTTTAGAAACAACATTTTACACGATTCAGCTAACACTCAATCTTTTTGAAAAATAATCTCAAAAATAAATCTTAATATAATATTGAAATGATGAGTCTAAAAATTTGGTTAATTTTTCCAAGTTCAAATTCCAAAATATAAGAATTTATATTTTAAATAGAAATATAAAATAAAATGAAATATTGGTTTTATATGAAGATTAATTTCTGGTATATTAGCTGTTATAATTCCTTTTTTAAATAAATTACTAATTAAATTAGTTTTAAGAATATATTTTTTATCATTAAAACATAATATTTTTAGTTTCATAAAATAAATATATATAACCCCAAAAACAATTTTTTTTATAGAAAATAAATTCTTATTCTTAAAATGATCTTAATTGTTCTTTGTATATACTAATTTAATTTTTCAATAAATTGGTAATAAAATAACCCTATATTTTTCTTTATACATAGATTTCAAAATATGGATACTTATATTTTTACCCTACAATTCTATTGGTATATTATAACAGTAATATAATGCTTCACAATTTGTTTCAGTTTTGTGTTGTGTGTGTATAAATATATTCTACATAATTATTTATTTAAAGTAGAATTACATATTGGAATTTGATTGTGTAATGGAGAGAGAGTCCATATGGTGTGGTTTTGGGTTTGTAAATGGTATCTACATAGAGGCATTAATCATAATGTTCAAAGTCAAACCAAAGTTGGGTGGCCCGATCCTTAAGAAATCTCAAGATCAAAGGGGATTGGAGATAATTAGAGTAGGACACCACTAGTAATTATACTTCACAGGTACCAAAGGATTTTTGTTATGGGTAATGTTGGTTTATGTATGATTAGGGAGGTAGCAAGCTGTAAGCATGAATATGGGGGGTTTCGACTAGTGTGGTTTTTTAGTGTTGGAATTATAAAAGGGAGACACAGTGGCATAAATGGTCTCATAAATTGTAATTTCATCAATGAGAATATATTAAGTAGTATCCTAATGTTATATTTTAGGGAGTCCTTGAAATATCTATTCCAGTAATCCTAATGAATGAATGATTTAGCGGGTTAATTAGGTGTGGTGGTGGGACATCCTTTGATATCTTTAGTAGCTCTAGAATGGGTAATCTCCTATTAGTGTAACTCTTCATCCTAATAATTATAAAAACATTAACCATAAACCTCATTATATTCATAATTAATTAATTATTTACATAAAATACCATCTTGGGAAACAATTTATGTTGATAAGATGTATCATTCAAAGATATTTAAGAAGTCAATAAGAATAAAAAACTCATAAATTATTCTACATGTGTGTAATGTAGTTACAACCCTTGGTTGTTCCGGTATACATTTTTCCTATAGAAATAATAGTATAAGGAAAATTTCCTAGAAATTTTGATCTTCTATTGGGTAATAATGGAATATCAAAGGATAAAATTTTTATATATTATCAATCCATGTGAATTACCAATGGTATGTTAGGTGCGAGTGATAAAACTATGAATGACATGGAAGTTGGAACCTTTCAATTATGTACACCTTGTTTTAGAGGCATCAAAGAGACTCTTTGGGTCCACCACTAGGTCAAACCACATGTCTTGAATATTTTTGTGGTTATGAACTGGTTTTATCCTTTTATAATATAGTGTCTAAAAAACTATGAACTAAAAAATAATAACCTATTCAAGAGTCTTCAATAGGAAAACAAAAATTCTTCTTTACAAACCAAACCAAAAAATCTCTAATGTAATCTCTAAGGTAGATAAGAAGTCCAATTTAAGATTCCAATTTTACTTATATAAAACATAAATAATATATTTCATATTCATTTCCTTCAACATATATATTATATCATCATCTATTTGAATTTTCTTCATAAACCACATGTCAATATTTTTAATCATTTGGTTGAACTTCCTTTTAATTTCCCTATCCTCTCTTATTGGGTGAAAATGTGAGAGAAAGTAAATAGTATAGGTGGCATTTCTATGTGTCATCACTTGAGGATGGTTGAAGATTATAATGGCTAGTTTATATTAAGATGGTTGTGGTTATGAGTATGGGATTTATGAGTGGCTAGGAAAGGGCCTAGGTTTCAGTGTAGATGATTTAGATTTTCACTTTTTATATATTTTTATTGGTAGTACAAAGACCCTAACTATAGTATCTCAAATCTGGTGGCTAATTTATTACATTTACATAAGATACAATTGAATTCATATAAAATTAATAAATTGATTAGTATTATGGGTAAAATAGATACACAATTGAGTCTTTAATTATATTTAAAAACATAAATTAGAACATAGTAAAAGTAAATATTCTATATCCTTGAAATCATTTGAATATTCCTTCATATCCTATGGAATGGAAAATAAATAGAGTGGTGAGATCATATGCTAAGTAATGGTTATCTACAAAAATATATATCATGAATAATTAAGTGATAATCAATATGGAAAGTTAAATTAGTTAAAACACATTACATTTAATCAATAACTTGATCATGAAGAAAAATATAGATGGAATAAATGATAACAAAATAATACCATATAAATAATCACATGATCCTGAAGATAATCCATGGATAATATCAATAAATTAATATCATGTATAATAATAACTAAATTTACAATATAGTAAATAGTTAATATTGGTTGTCATGGTCTCAGATATCATGATATCTATTGGATCGGGTTATTTAAATATATACAAGAGGGGGGGGGGGTGCTGAATTGTGTCTTCTATAATTTCTTTGTGAGATCGTGAGCTGTCCTTTTAATGTTATCAGAATGATTATGAAGCAGAAAATAAATAAAAAATGAGACACGATGTATAGTGGTTTGGGGAACATAAGGCCCTTAGTCCACACCACCAATGCTCTACTCCACGAGCTTAGTGATTTTCACTATCTAGTCCTCTTATCAACATACCATTCCCCAAATGAGTGCAGGCAGTTGAAACCTTTACAACATTAAGGATAAAACCGAGCCTTCTGGTTCATAAATAGAACCTCACACATAGCTTAGTATGAGAATGTCATCACTCAAAGTAAAATATTATTTTTCCTTTGAAATACTTTCCAGTTGTTCTTAACAATTGCAATAGAACACAATTGATAGTAGATAGATAATAGATTTTCAGAATTAATGTTCTTCAGGTAAGAGTAGTTCCGAATCGATCTGGTTGTAGTAGATCTTGAAATATAATTCGCAACTTTAACAATAGTCATTTCACAAAATATATTCGATGTAGAATCAGATGAATCATCAATCATGTTAATTCATCTTTAGAAAATAGATCTTTTTTTGCTCCTTGTAACAACAGATCTATAAGTCTCGATTTTCTATGTAAATTGTAGCAGTTCTTCTTTTGGATGATTCAGCTCACTATATATAATGAAAAATTTTATAGGTATATATAGAATAAATACAAGCATTCTCCTTTTAAATTTAGATCTAAAAAACTCACCTTTAGAATTGCGATATTCAAATGTTTGAATAATAGGGCAGTCGTAACTCCCCTAAACATTCGGCATGAAAAGATCTTCTTAAATAAATCCTACGAATCATGAATAAACGACATTGAATTAGTCAAAGATGCATTTTAGATTTTTGATTTTAATCTGGATTGATATTAGCCTTATAATTTGAATAAATACCGTTTCTTTAATAAAGTTGTAATTTAGGTCTCTGACGCCAAACGTAGGGTTGAACTTCATAACATACATTCTCTCAGTGTATGGTTTTCAACGTAAGGTTGATTTCAAATGTAAGATTCATTTTAAACGTAAGGTTGATCATCCATAATTTTCTCTTCAACTCTCAAATGTATAGTATATGATCCATACATTTCAATTAAATGTACAATTGTCTACAAAAGTAAGGTTGATGAACCATACTTTTGAAAAAAAAAACCTAAGATACTTCTTCCATACTTTTAAGATAATCCAAATGTAAGGTTCCTTCCAAACATAAGGTTCTTCCTTCATACATTCCTGATAACGTATGGTTTCTTAACCTTACTTTTCTAACAACCCATAAGAGACATTTTTTTCCTTACGCTACACTCCTCAACATTGGGTATGGAAATTTTTTCCAAAACATGATAAAGTGATTTCCGAACACATAGAGTATAAACAGTGTATCCAGAACATGCTAAAGTGATTTCTGAACACTTCTTCAAATATTCCACGTGGATTAAAACTCATAAATATTATTTCAAAATAGAGAGATAAATAATATTAATTCCCTAAAATATACTCAAAATAAAATCATTATAATAATAAATAACGGTATTTGTGAACATAAAAATCATCACAAAGAGATAGAGTGTTGTTGAAGACCACACTTTCTCAACAATATGTATATTATTAAGAATTTTCTCCCAGATTCTTTATGATGAGGTTGCAATAATAAAGTTTTATAACACTATTGGAAATCTGGCCTATACCAATTCATCTATACCAAAGGTGTTTCCGACTATTTCTCCAAGGCACGCACATCCCTCTTGTTCGAGGATTGTGACGCTATTTGTTGCCCCGCATTCTCGCTTTCCAAAGGCGGGCGACATCCATTCCTTGTTCAGGGATGCTTGCTCCTTGATCGAAATGGGATGATGGGATGTCGGTTCTTCCTTCCGTGGATTCCTCCTTAGAACTTTTCACCTAGTCCGGGTCTCCCTTATAGACTTAAGAAGTTTTTCGTGAAGCTCTTCCAAGTGCCATATCTTTATTGAAACTAGTTAATTACACTACTTTTGTTGGGACATTCCAAAGGTTCCAGTTACGGTAGTAACCTTCGGTTGGGGGAGTTGTCACATTGCACATCACTAGAATGTCTGGACGTTGGGACACTAGCATGTCTGGGTTTATTCTCCTTATTATAGGGCTTCTCGAGGGCATGGATGCCCGAGGAATCCCACATCGAATACGGGGAATTATATCCCATATTCATGTATATAACCTTTTCCTCATATTCATATGTTTAACATAGGGTATGTCATAGGTTTAACGTCTAGAGGGGATAGAAAGGACTAACCAGAACACTGACTAGAGTAGATCAGGTGGGTGAAACCCATGGAGGGAACATCGATGTTTGGGGATAATGCATGGTTAGCTACAAAATTGTAGTTAAAGGGAATGGGGAATGAGGTGGCATGGTCCCACCAGGATGTGGTGGCCCGTGTAGGAATCAAAATGTATGATGGATGGTAAAGTGAAGTGGGTGGAGAATGAGATGGAGTCAACTCAAGGAAGATGATGATTTTGGGCTTGAGTTTCGAAGAGACCTTATACGTATCCCTGTGGCAGGGAATCAAAGTCCTCGTTGGTCATCTGACGATGAATTATCATCCACTGGGGATTTCAACGGCTTTCTGCTGGATGGGGTCACAACGTCTTACCACTAGATGGGGTCACAACAGCTTACTTCTAGATAGGGTCACAACATCTTACCCCTGGATTGGGCACAACGGCTTACCGATTGATGGGGTTACAATGACTTACCGCTGGATGGGGCCACAACGGCTGACCGCTGGATGAATCTTACAAGGGATGACCGCTGGATGGGGTCATAATGGCTTACCATTGGATGAGGGTCACAACGGCTAACCATTGGATGGGGTTCAACCTCAGAGAGGCTTCCTATATACGTTATCCAAGAGATAAGGATCAGATCCCACATAGATTGGGATTGTTGTGTTTGGTGAACCGACATGGAGATGGTCGGGACCAATGGGTGCTGGTCTTGAACCTAAGGGAGTCTTCCTATGTACCTTGCCTTGGAAAGGATCAAAGTCCACATAGTTCAGGATGGGTGTGGGGCTTACACTCTAGGATTCCTAGAAGGACTTCATGGTTGAGGCTTACTCTTATCCCAGGTGAGTCATGCTCGGTGTGAAGAACCAGAGGCAGCAAAGGCCTGACGATCACGTCACGGAAGGTGTGTCCATGGGATGTGGGGTGGGGCTCATGCATGGTTAGCATCCCAAATAAAAAACAGGGGCTTATGCACAGTTCGCAGCCCAGCGATATGGAGATTGGGACTTACTCTAGGGTGGAGGCCCGGGTGGTGAAAAAGCCCAGCAGGAGAGGGATTTGACACCCAGGAAGATATGAGGAGTAGGGATGCTACCTCATACAAGAAAAGATAAAGTCTTACGCTAGAGTGGTTTCCCTTTCCCCGCGGACGAACATCATTCCCATAAAGAGGATTGCATTCCATGTAAATAATGTTCTCACTCCCATGGAGACCAATGGGCATAGAGAATGTCTGAGATGGGGCAGCCCACATGCAAGGCACAAGGCGAGATCACTGTTTAATTCATGTGCTAAGGACGATGGCGCTTGGCTGTTTAACATCCTATAGCTCAGATGAAATGGGTTCGCTCCAAACCCCTAGGACATACATAATCGATACCTGCCCTCCCTTGAGGGAAGGAAGGAATCGTAAATGTCGTGGAGGGTGGGGGTGTTATGGAGTGATCCATTGGGGGGTTCACATTAGCATTGCTATGAAAAAAAGAAACTATCATTAGCATGCCCATGCAAAGAAACATAAGGTGAAGCAACACAATGGGAAGCACCGCCCAAGGGACCTTGAAATTGCTTCGTAGAAACCTAATAGGCCGCATGGGAAAAGGATTTGCAAATCAAAGGGGTTCATAGGTAAAATCCTTGTGAAGATCTGGTGCTCCATGAAGTGGAGGGGCTTCGTGGAAGGATGTGCTTCACGAAGTGAAGTCTCCTAGACTAGGTATAGGGCCTAAGTGAATATGGAAGGTGCTTCAAGAAGTGGAAACACATTCTCTGAGCATCGCCTCACGAAGCAAGGGTGCTTTGCGAAGCATGACATTGTGAAGCAATGTGCTTTTCGAAGCATAGTGACCATGCCTTAGAAAGTAGATCACATGTGTATGAAGGGTGTTTCATGAATCATAAATGCTCCATGATGACCTGAGTCCCCTTGGGGATCTCCTTCTTTCGCGGAGGCCCATGGGCTCCACAATGGGAATCCCACTTTGAAGAGGGGTGGAATCTGTGCAAAGGGGAATACACTTCGTGACGAAAAAGTACCTTGAAAATCTCATGGTTCATAGAGAAGAAATTGATTCATGATGTGGGAGCTCAGAAGGTGAAAGGTCAAAGGATCCATATTTTGGGCTTGAGGGGAGCCTGTTATTTATAGGCAAGAGGTCTCGTGAAGTAGAGATCGCTTGGTGCGAAGACAGAGCTTGCTCCATGGCGGGTTCTCAAACATCAAAGGGGTTCATGGGGAATAAATCATCCTTTCTCGGTGGCGGGTTCACGAATTTAAAATTGGTTCATGGGGAATTCCGCCACCTTGCTCCACTGTGGGTTCACGAACATCAAATTGGTTCTTGGGGCATCCCGCCTCCTTGATACTTGGTGGGTTTGCGAACGTCAAATCGGTTCATGGGAAATCCCGCCTTCTTGCTCTGCGGTGGGTTTTCGGACATAAAATCAGTTCACAGAGCATCCCACCTCCTTGCTCCGCGGTAGGTTCTCGAAGAGAGAGCTCTACACCGGCCACGAGGATATGGGGCTCCGCGACCAGTCTTTCGTTAGGCATCCCCTATGCTCTACTTTTTTCTGGATTTTCCTTTATATTGGCGTCATAAAATGCCCCCCTTGGAGTTGGAGCTGAGGAGAAAGTGAGGGTCAAATTTTGAGGGTCAATCTACAAAATACCTCAACAATCGCGAAGCGACCTCGTAAAGAAGACTTGTGAATCAGAGTGGTGGTGTGGGGCTGAGCATGCCGTGAATCTCGCCACGGATTGGATGTGCTGTGAATCTCATGGGGTCCCCGCATATAAATTGGGGAGCTAACCTCTCTTTTGTTATTTCTCTTCTCTGTGTTTTTGTCTTGTAGCGCTCTCTATTTGAAAAGATCTCTGTACTCTAAAATTTCTCTCCATGAATTGGGTCTTCTACTTCCCGGCGCATAGCAAGTATTTGACTTCATGTCGGTGTGCTCTACGAACTACGTCTGAAGGACGGGGCATGCCTCCACAAACAACCTTCGTGACTGAGCTCCATGAACTTGATTCGTGAAAGAGCATTGAGAGCCAAACCCAAAGAACGCCCAAACTTAAATACTGAATGGCTCACCAGGAGGCTGCCAGGGTGTCCTTGTGGACGTTTCCTATAGGGAGGAGATTGATAATAGATTGGGATTATGGCATTTGATACGGAGCCACTCTGACCATGAGTCATTGGTGGTGCTACTATAGGAAATCCAAAGGTACTATCATTTTTTCAAGAGGCTTCCTTTTTATGGATTTAGGATGAAAGATGACGTCTTCATCCCTGAAGCCAGTAGGGAAGAGCCAACATACTAGTTCCGAAGCACTCCATGTTAGTGCCAGTGGTTTAGGGCGACTAAAGACCATGCCTCTGAGGACTTTACACCCGTAATTTTTCATTGTTTTTACAATCATCTAAACAATATTTACAGGAAGGGATTATATTCGGAGACATCCACCCCTCTATATGAGACGATCTTGAAGGAAACCTTAAGGAACCTAAGGAAGGGGTGGTCTGATGAGTGGGACCTACGTCAGGGTAGCAACTTTAAAGATGATTGGGCCTGGGCCTACTGGGTAGGTGCCTCGTGTGAATAGTTTGGGGCTGATCTGAGAAGAGTGGGCCTATATGAGGCGTCTTGGGCCTCCCAATTTCATATCTACCAACCGAAGCAGCTAATGTTGGAGTTGTTGAGAAGGTGGTGATCTAGGACCAATACCTTCCATTTTCACCATGGGGAGGTTGACATTAGTTTATGGGATGTTCACTAGATCTTGGGGGTCCCGATACTGGGGGTGATGAATGATGAATTCCTCCCTGTTATGGTTTCATGGGAGGATCTGAAGCAAATGTATCCCCTAGAAATGGAACTGATGGAGCTGGTGTCGAGAGAGGACAAGGAAGCAGTGAGAGACGTCCACTTTAGACGGTGGTTCAAATAGTTTCTGAACATCCCAGAAAATATGAAGTTTCCGGTGAGGCCTCGTAAATTCCATAAGGGGGCTCAATAGGGCAAGGAGTACTCTTACTAGAAGGTCCTGGAGTACAGCTAGTGGAAAACCTAGGGGTTTAGTGTCAGCACAAAGCAGCAACCGATAGTCAGGCTGACGACATTCATTGATACTCTCATCTGTGGTTGGATGCTGCCGGTGAGGGATATGAACATGGGCATGCGACCAAGAACATTTATCATGGCGACCATGTTGGCGATAGGAGGGCGGGTGAACATTGGAATCCTGATGCTCGCCAAGCTTTATAAGATGTTATGGAACATCAGCGAGGGGAAGAGACCACAGAGGACATGCGGGTTATTCCACATCTTGTATGGGTGGATAGTAGTGCATGTCCGGGGGTCTATGAATAATTAAACCTCATCTCCCCTCTTGGGTCGAGCTTTCTCCCATCCATTCTGAATGTCGCAAGGTGCTTTTTGGCCAAAAGGATCGTGAAACCGGTAATGAACCGTGTCTAGAAGATAGAGGAATTCAACTTTCATCTGTTCCAGCAGTTAGTGGGAACTTTTAGTGATGATGGCCAAGGAACATATGAGCACTAGTCCTATCTACTATACTTTCAAGGTGGAGTCCTAGTGGCAAGAGTGGAAAATGATCTTCTCTATGAGCCATACACCCTGCACCGATTCGACAGGAAATTTTTATGTATGCAGCGATTGACCCCACAGGTCGATTTAGGGGTGTGCCATGAGGAACATCCATGTGTGATGAGGAATATGTGTCTCGTGTTCACACGGGAGGATGGAAAGATGAAAAATGAATTACCTCCACCCATGGCTATCTTTGGGAAGGTGAAGAAGTAAGCCAAAAGTTGGGAGGTGGCATACCCTGGGGAGATGCTGAAGTAGCCGACCGTTTAGGCTGGAGATGGTGTGCCTCTGCAACCTCGAGGCTGGGGCCAGAAGAGGGTAAGGAAATCCTGTGGGGGTAGTGGGGGCATGACCATGAGACCCATACCGACTAAGGGAGAGACATCAGCAATAGATCCAGCAACGACAGTAGACCTGATGGTCCCAGAAGAACAGAGTTATCCAAAGGGGAGGCTACCGAGAGGATTCTGTAGAATATCCACCCAGGCTCTGGGGAAGCGATTGCGCCATGTAGACAAGCTGGAGAATGCCGCCTTCCCAGAGGCATGGGACATCTGGGATGTCAAAATGAAATTCCTCAACCCATCCGAGATGTGGAAACCCTTGAATCGCCTCGGGATGGACTTTCTAGGAATTGGTCATATCAGGGCTAGATTTGAAGTATCCAAGGATGAGGCAGAGCAATACCTGGTAGAGTTAAAAATATTTGTGAACTCTCGAGGTGCCCCACATCCAATGACAGACCGGGTAAAGGTGTTGTCGAATTAGATAGCCCCCCCTACAGTTGTTAGATACCGAATGAATGGAGCGCTTTCCTTTCCCGAAGGAATCAGATGAGTCTTCCTGGGGGGAGGTGGCCGGTAGAGGGAGCCCATTAGAGGACGGAGAAGTTGGTTATCAAGACTCGGACATTGAAGAATTTTCAGAGGCCCTTGAGGTAAAATCCCAAGCCCCTTCCTCATGGTATACTTCAAGGTCATTCTAGACTCTTTAGTAATATTTGAACTATGCAGGAGGGTCTCATACAGAGTACCTGTTCTCACCCCTCAACTGATGCAGATGCGGGACCTTCAAGATCTACACCTACGACTACATTGATTACCATGTTAGGTGGGGCCGGGACACCCGAGGTGGATCCTACAGAGCTTTCAGACCTTCCAACAATAAATGGGGGGCCACAACTTGGGGTCCCAATAGTTTAAACCCAAGAACGAGACTAGGAATTCGATCTGTATAAGTCTCCTCGAACAAATTCATGACTATCACACATTGACTATGTCAAATGACATCCATGCCCGTTTTAGGTGTGCATAATTTTTCAAATGGCATGGTCCGCCATGGTGAGGTTGGTCGAGGATTCTGGCAGTGTCTTTCCCAGGTAAATGCCAGTGATTGTGGAGGCGGATATCTAGACCGACCATGCTGCGGTACTCCCAATCACTGGTGTGACCATCAGCGGGGCTGATCTTGAGATTATTGAGGTGGGGTCTGACGATAAGGATCGATCAGACAGACCAAGTCCCACTATACCTGATCAAACACCAGATTTGGAAAATGTTGATGAGTTCCTGGGGGCGTTCCCCACATATGAGCCTTCAAACCGCGCCAACTAGGATGAGATGACCTCTAATGAAGAGGATAACAAAATAGTTTGTCGCCGATCATGGAAGATGGTCAAGCGCTTCATCGATGACACCCCCCAAATTAAATGGCTAGATGAGATGGATAGACTTTGCTCGTGGTTGCGTGAACTGTGTTCTTGGGGAGTGGATTCCCAATTTCCCCATATGCTTGTCTGAGATCTTATGGTGGAGATGATTCGGGTGTATGCCAGTGGCTTCGGTGTGGGCTGGTAGTAGAGGAAAGCGGCGAACATCAAGAGGCTCCAGGAGTCTTAAGACGAGATTCAGCGACTGTGGGTCCTGGAGGATGAGCACTCATCCTCCCTCAATGCACAATCAGAGCTAATATTGAAATTGAAGGCCCAGTAGGCAGAGGAAAAGGATCACATGAAGCAAGCCTATGAAGAGATGACCGTCATCCGGACCGACATAGAGTGGGCCCAGATTATGGCTGATGAATTGCACCCCATCGCTGCCGAGGGGGAGCAGGAGCTAAACAGGTGGTAGAAAATCCGGGATGCCACAAACCAGATGGTGGTGCAGCTACAACTTTCTTTTGATAGGGTTAATCCATCCATGGGAGGGATCTACCCTCGGGTGCTATAAGGATTACAAACCCTCAAACATACTTTCATGATTTGATTGTTTTATGCCAGGTGCTTGCATGAGTTCCATTATTTTTTTTGGTTTTACACACATCTGTTATATTCGTGAAATGCCCAGTGATCAATCCCTACGATTATGCAGTTCATGCCCAATGTGAGAAACAAGGGATGATCTCCATGCTATTCTGTCTGAACAAAATGGTGTCGACCAAGCTTCGGGCATTTCGGGTTTGAACAACCAATCTATATTTCCGGGAAGGAATGGGAGAGGCCTTATTGAAGGATGAGGACCTTAGGAAATTCGACATGTTGTACTTCAAATGTGCTCTAGTTCACGAGTGGGGTAACGCCAGGGGTGTCCGACTTAATCCGAACATAGAATAATGGAAAGTGTGAATCATAATACCCAAAGTTCAGAAAATTGTAAGGGTGGTGTGACAATAAAGGATGGATGTTGAACGTGTATTAAACACAATATCCTTATTATGTTAACTTGGAATGGGAATAACAATTGATGGACGACCGATGACCATGTACGAAACACGAGTCCTGACTCGAAATTTCATCGATTATCCTTTCGGAACGTTATCCCAGGATAGTAGGTGAGTCATAGGCCGAGCATCCAAACTATTAGGGGGGTCTTTCAGACGTGAAAGAGGATGAGGGTTCAAATAAGGGGAAAAATGTATGGAGTGTGGAGTGATGGGTTGTTCAAATAGAGTCCAACACTCCTGAAATTACACCACTGTGGGGAAGACACACTAGGTGGGCGTGTCAGTCTGATCAGGGATCATACCTTCTCCTGAATAGGACCTCTCTAGTAAGGACCTAGAATGACATGTAGTTTTACATCATACCAATGTGGATGATAGACACATAGTTTAAAATCGTACGGTGAGGATGATGCACATAGGTTTGAGGTCATACTTCCTGGACCAAGGATAATAGTTTAAATTCATGGTACATGGACTGTAGGATCCAAGTTTAAGGTCATGGAGACTGAACCGTGATTGGTGCCAAGGGGCTAGGAGGGTTAATGACCCCAGGTCTAGGCCCGAGGTGAAATTTATGGTCGTTCTCTATGTATCTCATAAGGATGAGAATCAAGCCAAACATAGTTCTTAAGCATGGCTTGGTCGGAGGCCAACACTGATAGGGGAAATCTTTTCTGGCAAGAGATCTGGTGAATCCCATGTCTAACACGGGGCATCTTGAACTTGTTTAGGGTAGAACCACAGTTTAGTGTCATGCATCAAGGACATGTGGGCTTGTGAAGTTTAACGTCATACGATTGGATGAGAAGATCCTAGGAATGGAGTATGTGGTGGGATAGCTATAAACCCGACGTGAATGAGGACATACAGAGTCTACACCACACCACGTATTCTTGGAGGGAGTTCTTTAGGTCAAGGGACCAAAAGTGAAAGTTATACTGGGCCCAATGAAAAGTGCATGGGAATTCCTACGTATCCCATGTGGATGGGAATCAAGTCGTACGTAGTTCTAATAGCGTAGTTTAATATCATGCAGGATGATGAAAGGCATGTGTGGCATGGCTGTGCCAGTACACATCCTACCAGAACTACTAAGCCCATGTGAGTTGTGCTTAATGTGGGAAACAAGGAGTAGTGATGGAGATTTCGTGGCACATGAATGCACATGTTAGGGGCGGTGGGATGCTAGATTAATGACGTCCCAAAGATGATGATCCTCCTATGTAACACACCTAGATGCACAGAGGATTAAAGCCGAGTATGTTGGAATTCCACTTGAACATAAGAAAGTGGAAATACGTGAATGATTATGCTCGAGATCTGGACTAAAATGATGGTGGTGTGGCAATATGGGATAACTGTTGCCCACGTTCAAAACACAGTATCCATTTCGTGTTAGCCTGGAATGGGGAAAAACAAATGAGGGTCGACCGCTGACCATGTTCGAAATCCGGGACCTGTTGAAAATGTCATCTAAGGTCCTCAGGGGAATTGGCCCAAGATGGTAGGTAAGCCAGTGTGGCATGGGACCAGGCTGTAAAGGGGTTCCCTTCAGACATACAAGTGGATGAGGATCCAAATGATGGGCTCACGAAGCCTAGACAAGGAATGAGGGAATGTCCCTGTGAAACTTAAACACTTTGGGCGCTGCCATAATGCATATGAGTACGAGAAACGATGTATCAGATAGAGGGATTCGAGTCCCCCTCCAAGGACAAGGGTCTTGAGGTTGTGTGATTTCCTTATTAATGTTTGTAGGATGGACCATTAAAGGGAGATTGATTTAATGGACTATGCATAGGGTGGAGAAGTGAAAAAATATGAAGCGCAGTTCCCATAGGTAGATCTTAGTTTAGGGTCATAGATCTTGGACCAGGTTGAAAAAAGACATGGCAGGCACATGGAGCGGATATTGCAAAACCCGACGTGAATGGGAACCCATGATGTACTCACCACACCACATGTTCCCAAAAGGGTTCGTGCAGAGGGGCCAAATGAAAGGGGACATGATTTTGGATTCCTAAGGCTGGACTCAGAGACGAGATGTCTGGGCATTCCTACACATCCTATGAGGATGGGAATCAAGCCACAAGTAGTTCTGAAAAAGGCATGGTAGGATACCAGTGTCAGAGATATTAAAGTTTTGTGGGTCTGGCCCTTGCACCGAATGAACCAGTATTTGATAGATCTTGTTTGTCCATTAAGAGAAATGTGTTTTTTATGAAGAGATAGACCTAGGATAGAAATTTCAGGTATCACCACAGGAATCAAGACGTATTCTGGAATTGACAAATGGTATGGTGTGTGACCAATACAAACATGATGCCCCCCTCAAGTGAGGACATCATGGTGTAGTGCCGTTTTTCATCGTGCGGGAAGGATGATAATGTCACAGTTTAGGGTCATGTGATGGGACTAGCCATGCACTTTAACATCATGCAGTATAGACATAACTGTTTAAAGTCATGTGGGACTAGGCAACATAGTCTAGAGTCATATAGATCATACATGTAAAATAGAGGTGAGGTTCAAGAGGGAATGTGCGTGGAGTGATATTGCATACCTGGCATGAATGATGACATAATCCCACATTCCTCTATGCACAATTCCAAGGATAAAACCTTGGGTTGAAGGGACCGAGAAAGTTTAGAGAATATGGGGTAGGGGATAGGAGGGACTATCTCCTTAAAAGGGGTGTACGTGGTGCGGCTATTGAAAACCCGGCGTAAATGGGGGAAAAATCCCACATGCACCATGCCACGTGGTCCTAGAAGAGTAGAGCCTAGAAAGAAAAACAAAAGAGATAAATTAGCAGAACTTGAGAAGGACCCAAACACAAGATGTTTGGGTGTTCCTATGTATCCCATAAAGATGGGAATCAAGACATATGTAGTTCTAGAAGATATCTTAGTTTAAGGTATTAGAGCTCGGACCAAGGAGTAGAGGAATCCTTCCAAGTAAGTGCAGACCTCAACCCGATCCCTAAGCCCACGTGAGTCAAAGTTAGTGTGGGAATCAAGGGTGGAAGAGGTTTTTTGCAATACCTGGAACATACGCCAATGGGAAGTTAGTGGGGAGCCCCAAATGATGCCTTTACCGTGCCATTTTCCTCCTAACGTGCAAATGCGCACTAAGGGATAGTTCCAGGAGAGTAAAAATTCCATTTATACCTGATGGAGGGGAAATTAATGTGAATCATGTAACCAACATTCAAGGCTTGAAGGGTTTGGTGTGATGATAGAGGATAACTGTTGACTGTGTTCGAAACACATCATTCATATCGTGTGGCCTGAAATGGGAAAAACAAATGAGAATCGACCACTGACCATATTCGCTACGCGGGACTTGTATCGATTTGTTGTCTAAAACCCTTGAGGACTTTGGATCGTAATGGTAGGAGAGACCTTAGGCCTAACATCTATGCCATTGGAGGGTCCCTTTGAGTGTGAAAGATAATGGAAGCCCAAATCAAGAGGAACACAATTCTTGAAAAGTAGGTGAAATCATGTCCACATTGAATCTGACACTCCATGTTCTAAACCAGAGTACTCATGGGCCAATTGGTGAATCACTGAAGAGGTCAGAGGGACCAGACTTAAGGGAAGCCGACTCAAAGAGATGAAAGCAGGGAAAGGGAACAAAGGCCTCTCATGAGAGACAGGTATGCGGCGTGGTTGTTATAAACCCGACATGAATGAGGACATAATCCCACACCACATTGTATACCCCTCTTCTGGAAGGACACGGGCCAATGGTCCAAAATGATAGGGAGGTTTCTAAGTGATGGGGTTAGACCCTAAGTATAGATGTTCGTGCGGTCTTACGTATCCCATGAGGATGGGAATCAAGCCACACGTAGTTCTAGAAATTGGATGATGCAAATAAGGCTAGATACCACAACGAGGGGCATGTACGTCACAGTGAGTAACCCGACGTGAATGAGAACATAATCCCACACCATACCATACAACCCTAAGTAAGAAATTGGTCCAGGGGACCAAAAAGTCCGAGGGGCCTGAGGATGGGCCATGGGCAGAATGTCATGGCCAACATGTAGTTTGACGTCTTGCAGTGGGGACGAAGGTAGTGGAAAGGTATATTGTCTAGGGTTGTGTACGACACGGCATGTAACCCGACATGAATGAGGACATAATCCCACACCAAACCATACAACCCTATGTGAGAACTTGGTCCAGGGGCCCGGAAAGGCCGAGGGGCCTAAGGATGGGCCATGGGAAGAATGTCATGGCCAGCTTGCAGTGTAACGTCTTATAGTGAGGACAAATGTGATCTTAGTTTAGGGTCATAGTGCTCGGACCATATATTCCTAGTTTTATTTCATATTCATGGGACAGAGAGGGCGAAAAATCATGCTTATGTAAGACCAAAAAACGAAAACAATGATAGAGGACAACTGTTGACCACGTTCGCAGAACAGTATCCACCCTTATGTGACCAGAATTCAGGGAAAACCATTGAGCGTCGACCGTTGACCATATTCACAACATGCGACTTTTATCAACTTTCCTATCACAATCCTTGATGAAATTAGCTCGTAACAGTAGGAGAGCCCTTGGGCTGAGCATCCATTCCATTCAGGGTCTATTTTGGATATAGAAGGTGATAAAAGCCCAAATGATGGGACACACAAAACATGGCAGGGCCCGTGCTCACGGGACGGATGAACAATGAAGGGAGGAATGTCTCAAGGGGATATGTGTGGTATGGAGAAATATCCCAATGTAAATGAGGATTTGAGTCCATCCCGCACCACACAATCCTAAATGAGAAATTCGACTAGGGCCCCAAAGGGGTCGAAGGACCTGAGGCTGAGCGTCCCGACCAACTGTAGCCATATGACCTATCATGTGGGCATTTCCTTAATAAATACTAAGACCACATGAGAAATTCACAATGTGGGAAATAAGGAGTAGGATTAGGCTCTCCCCATCACATAAGGGCCCAATACCTAGAATTACACTCCCACTCGAAGCAGAACGAGATTTGGAGAGACGGTGGGGCAGAATGAATCACTACACTCCATGTTTGGGATATATGGGGGTGGTGACAATGAAAAAGGATAGATGTTGACCAGATTCAAAACACAACATCTATATCGTGTGTCCTGAAATGGGAACAACAAATGAGTGTTGACCGCTGACCATATTCGCAACGTAGAACTCGTATCTATTTGTTGTCTAAAACCCTTATGCGAGTTGGACCGAAATGATAGGAGATCACTTAGGATAAGTATTATTATCATTTGGGGGCACCTACGAATGTGAAAGATAATGGGAACCCAAATGATGGGGTGTCTGGAGCCTGAATGTGCCCGTGCAATCTCAAATAATGTTGGACAAAAGAAGAGATAGAGATCTTCCGGGGAGAGGGATAAATGGTACGGTCATGATGAACTTGATTTGAGTGAGGGAAAAATTCCACACCACACCATGTGTTTCATCCCAATGGGAGGTCTCGAAGTTTGGGGTGGGGCCTACGGATGAAATGTCTGGGCGGTCCTACATATCCCATGAATATGGGAATCAAGGCACACGTAGTCCTAAAAGGGCCATGCAGTTTAGCGTTATGCGGTAAGGACATGGGAGGATTAGAATAATGAAGGAGGGCACCGTGAATAATCATCGTTACCCTGACAAAGGTGGGGCCAAATAAACCCACGTGACCCACATGAGATCCTCCAAAAGAACTATGCCCTGGAGGGGATATTCATAGAGGAAATTGGGGCTAGACAGACGGCATGGTGTCTGAGCGTTCCTTCGTATCCCACTAGGATGATAATAAATCCATATGTAGTTCTTAAATATACAGTTTAACGTCTTGTAGGACGACACACAGTTTAGTGTCATGTGGGACATTTCATAGTTTAATGTCATCTTAGATCGAGAAGTTTAAGGTCATGGAGGACCGTAATGTAGTTTAGGGTTATACAGGACCATCATGCAACTTGGGGTCATGCAAGACCATACAGTTTAAGGTCGTACCAGACCATAATGCAGTTTAGGGTCTTGAAGGACCATCACACAGCTTGGGGTCATGCAAGACTTTTGTAACGCCCCGACCCTAAATACCCAGAGTCAGTGCATTATTACATAACATTGGCATGATCACAAAAGATCAAGTCTCGAAATACCGATTAGTTTAGTAGTCTTGGAAACACTAGATATATTCATAAGTCTTACATTACATCATAAGGTAAAAAAAACTACAACAACATATTCTCTTCATATCCCCACATACTATCCCTACAGGTCATTCATAAATTACTTCTTCATAATCCTGGGAAAATAAAACATTGAAAGGGGTGAGCTCAGATGCTCAGTAAGGATAACATTATAGCATAAGCTTTCATAGATAATCATAAACACTTAAGGTAATTTATAACTAAAACAAAAGCCTTTTGAACTTGAACTTCAGCATAAAATGGCAAAGGTAAAATGAAAGAATTTCATTTACTTACTGACATGGATATTCTACTAGTCGAATGATCACATGCAATATCAATAACCACTTTTATAATGATGGAATGCATAATTCCAGACTATCATAACCACATAGCCAATTCCTCATGCCAAGACTACAAATAAGATTTTTCCAAGGCCTTGTGCCAAGACACTAGTTTGTCTCATGAGACCTACCGATGCATCGAGGAGCTATAGAGGGCTCCACCCATCACTTATTAAGTCCAATGCATTCCTCATATGAACAGGCTTAAACATAACATAAACAGTCGTATTAAAACTAGCATACAAAATGTCAATACTTTAACCACAAACCATGAATGGTATAAAAATAGCACATCCACAGTCAAACATAACTCATTCGATACAATATGGAAGATTTTATTGTATCACATTAACCTCAATCAAGAATAATAAAGGATGTTGACATAGCTGAAAATAATCATCCAAACTATTTGAGAGAAATATCCCCCTTTTCTTGAAAACATTTAAAAGTCACACTATTTGTCAAGAAGCTATTTAAAAGTAGATTTTTGAATCAAAGTGTCCCATACCACTTTGAAACTTTTTAAAAGGATTTTTAATTTCTAAACTTTAATGTCCATATAAATAAATCCTTAAAACCATTTTTAAAACATGGACATTAATGAGAAAGATTTAGATGAATAAGTCTTTAAAACATTTAAAAATGGTATTTTGGTTAGAGATTCTAACCAAAAGAGACACTTGAATACAAATAATTGAGGTAATCAAAACTTTGTAATATCATGAGAATAAAGGGATTCATGATATACTATGTCAAAGTACATTATATACACCACATAAAAGTGATTTGGTGTATATCAACAAAGAAGTCTCAATGGAATGTAAATTGAGATGAAATCTCTCATAAAGGCCGTATCATTAGGTTAAGGATAAATCAACGAAATAATTATGTGTGAAAAATATAAATACACTAAATATGATTGGATATTCAGTGTAAAACAATCAAAGGATATTCACACATATTCTTGTAAAAACAACACCAACGAATTGGATGTTTAACTCAACAAATGGTGAATGAGTTAAAATTACTCTTATCAAATTCATATCAATGACTTGAGAATTATCAATGGAGTTATTATGTGTATAAAAAGTATATCCACAAGAAGGGGAGTGGAAATTATGACATAATCAAATGAATAGTGATTCCACGCAAATTTTGGAGTAATATAATCAATGAAATATGCGTAAATCCAAATGAGTGGAAATTGAAATTTCAAATTCCCTTATCGATTAGGTAACATAAGAAAGATGCACCCATGAAAGAAGGATCATACAATGATGATTTAAATACCCATAAATTAAATTATATTACACAACGAATACAATCATGGGTAGTACACATACACCACATGCAATAATTAAGTGGAGAATAATGGAAATATCACGAAATTAAAAGTGAGATAAGAAACCCCTTACTTTGTAATTTTTCCTTGGTAGACGGTAGGTTAACCTCCTGTATAATAGTGAAATAATTGTTATTGAATTATACAGGAATCATTTACTTTAATATGATATCATATATGATCTTTTAGCATTTATTTGTTAATAATATCTTAGAATTATCGTCATTTCGGGTGTTAACGGGTTCATTTTACTTTATATTCTTTGTTATGTGAGCCATATTCATTATTAATGGGATGTATATTATTCATATCCAGAATGATATCAAGTCCTTAGATACTATTTTTAAATCATAAAATTATAATTATACTTGAATGGATATGATGGAGAATGAATCTCATCGCGTTCGTGGAGACGGTAGTCCGTACGTACGCACGAGCGAAAATATCATTATTTTGATATTAAAATAATATATAATTGGATGGTATATTTTATACAGAATCATTATCATGTTATATTTATTATTTACATGAGTTACACATCATTATTATACCCATCCAAATAATAATATATTGAATAACAATTACACCACGACGTGGAGACAGTAAGCCGTACGTACACACGTGTGGTGACATGTTATTCAAAGGGTGGATAGAATACTGAATATGGTGGTAACATAATTATAATAACATCACAGAATATATATGATACTGGATTTATTATTTTATAATGGTAATAACAAAGAAAGAAGAAGTGGAAGAAGAAAGGAACTTGGAAAAGGGTGGTGAAAACATTATATCTTCTTCGGGTTCTTCCTTTTGATTTGATCAAAAGGGCTCATTAGGATGGATTTATGATCAAAATAAGGCCTATAGGTTGTAGTTAGTGAAGTTGGTAGAGTATTTGGGTAGGGGTAGGCCCAGCCAAAATGCTTTGAAGGTGTGAAGAAATGAGAAGGAGGAGTGCCCTTTTATAAGAGGGGTGAGGGGCACCTTTGGAAAAGCTAGAAATATTAATTTATAATAAATTCATATTCGGTTTCTAATGGCTCCAAAGTTTATTATTCAAAGGTTAAGGTGGGGATAGGTCGAAAACCATTCATACAATATAATTTAGACAGGTTTGGGTCACTATATTAACCTTATCCTTTAGTTTTAACTCTTAGTTAATTAGTTTGACATTTACCTTGTCACTTTGTATTTTTATATTATAAAGTTAATAAAATTACTATATACATCCATGAGACCCCCCAAGTGGTCCAGTAATGATATACATATCATGAGATAAGTCTCTTGGCCGAACCTTAGATTTTTAGGAATTTAATATCAATTAATAATATAATACTTGTTTTAAAAACTCTTTTATGTCAATTTTGACACAATTCAATAGTTGATTTTTGTAAAACACATAAAAGAATGATTACTTCAAAATAAGTTAATTAAATCAATACTAATACGTCATATTAACCTAGAAAATTAGTGTAATTCAATAAAAGTCTCAAATTATATTTATTTGGGAATTTATAATATCAATTATTCTAATGTTTCACTATTATGGTAATTAATGCATCACCATTGTGTCATAAATAAATTAAATTATGTAATATCTAAAAATTATAAATAAAATATGATTATGTAGGAAATCGTTTTATCTTTCTAATTAATATTTGTAGTCTAAAATCCAACATATATAACCCTATGTAAAAATGTTTTTCTAAAAGATATATGCTTGTGTCATTTTTGTATTCATTTTCACTTAAATAAAATAAAGTGTCCCTATCACCTACAAGTGGCTCCATGGGGTCCCCAAATCGATCCAAAGATGACTATGGTAGAACCTGTATCAACCAATAAGTCTAGGACACGTTTTAGGGTAATTTAGTATTATTATAATATTATTTTTTTAACCTTTATTTACCAGATTTACCCTTAACCATGGTAAATAAAATATTTATCGCAGTAATTATTCAAAATGTCTAAAAATAAAAGTTACCTATTTACACAATTTGAACATCATGATTCCAAATATGGAATCCATTTTTCCAAATTCAAAACAAAGAAGTGGCAGAAATTAATTTAAAATTAATTCCCGTTGTTAAAACAAAAAGCGTGTTTTTAAGAGATAATAACTATCAAAAGATTGACACTTGTTTATGTTTGGTTTAAATGTGAAATTATGTTCAATGACCCAAATTGTATTACATGGTAAAAATATATTCTAAATATACTTTAAAACCACTCAAATTAATAATTTATCACTGTTAATTATTTTGATTAAAAAAGTTGTTTTTGATTAAAATTAGTAATTTTCACTATTCATCAAAATATGAAATTTATCCGAAAAGTACCAAAATTTCACCCTAGGCTAATTTCGATATTCCAAATCCAAAAATGAAGTCCATTTTGAGAGATAGAATTTATAAAATTTCAAAAATTAGGTATTACTATTCATAACGGCTAGTTTGATTGGTTGTGGTGTGTTAAAATCTTGAAGTTGCGTACAATGCACGCCATTGCATTATTCAAAGGGAAACGTACCGTGGAAGCATGAGGTGTTACATTCTCCCCTCTTTCAATAAATTGCGTCCTCACAATTTTAAAAATGTGCTTGGGAATATAAGGGAAAGTCCCACATCGGAAAAAGAGTCAATAAAACTATCACTTTAAAAGAAAGAAAGAGAGATATAAAGGTCATCCAAGATAACCCATACTCGGATTCCATGTAGGAAAACATGGATATGGATGATAAACTAAGTTTCAAGTTCTGATGGAGAGGGATAGAAATAATGATCAGGAGAAAGTTAACAATAATAAAACCACAAACTTGTGTTGGGACAAACAACCATTAGTCTCCTAGTAGGAAAGTAAACAGACAACATTTTTTTGTTTTAAGTTAAATTACATAAGGACGAGGAATTCATTTATGATATTGACTAAGAACATAAAGAGATATACTTACTTTTTAAGTATAGTTTCATTATTTAATAACATTTTACCACTAACTTATTTTTTTGAACAATGAGTATTAAAGAAGACTTGGTCACAATAAAAGAGCTAGAATAAACTTCTATAGAAATACATGATCCATGTAGGATAAACTATATATTTAACTTGTCTTTAGAGATTAATCAAAACCAAAATGGTTAGTATAAGATCTGATGATCCCACAAATGTATATTCCATTAGAGAAAAGAAATACTAATATTAATTTCTAAAATTAAACCAAAAATACCCCAAAGTTAAATAAATACCATTCAATAATAAATTTTCCTTAAAATCCTTCAATATAATCCAAACTAATATTAAAACCCAAAACTTATAAGAATGTAGTCTTCCACGTTAAATTGTATCTCCAAATGAAATCATCTACTCTTAAAGTCACATACTTAAAAGTAATTAACCTAATCACATATTCTTTATTATAGGTTAATCATTTCCATAAATAACCCAAATCACTATAGATCCACAATAAAAACATAGATAAAAATCCACCATTACTCCTCTAATGACATCCCATAGTATTCTATTTTCCTTGGACATATAGTGTTCCCAACAAAGTGAACATCTTCTAAAATAACATTTATTACTTAATCACCAAATCATTTTCCTATACTAAGGGTATTCATTTAATAAGACATAAGAACCCAAATCAACATATTATTGATCAATAAAATCATTTAACTAAAAAAATAGTCACACTAACCAGGGACTTCACGTAGTCCAGTGGTAGGAGATAAATCCCAATCCCACTTTGGTTGTGGGTTCGATTCCCACAGCTTTTTCCGACATGACGGGTTGTCACACGGTCTACGTGTTGTCCTTTTATAAAAACTATATTTTATAATATTACCAAAATGAGATAAATTCCTCAAAATAACATAATTTAACCACAAATGTTATATCATACCTTTCATTTTCATCCCAAATTATAATAACTTATAATTCTCTCAAACCCCAATGATCATATAAAACCAAATGGTTATTTATACCAATATCCACAAGAGAAGAGACAATTCTTCCTCAAATATCATTCTCACATGGCAAACTACGGGGTTACAAATACAAGAGAAAATTATTCCAAAGTAAACCCATCAACAAGGAGCACTAATACTTTTTAAACATTTCTCAAACCATTTATTTCCACATAGCTTCTTCTTTGACCAAGAAAATATCCTATAGAATAGGACATTCACTCGGGTAATGGCCAGGTCCCCTACATTTATGGCAAATGACTGTAAATGGAATCTTGGGACCATTTTTATCTTCTTCCATAGTACTCTTCATTTTTCTTTGGCAATTCTTCACTTTATGTCCTTCCTTCCCGCACGTAAATCATTTCGTTGTCCCATTGAGACACTTTCCTGGGTGTCTCCTTCCACATTTCCTGCATGATGAAAATTGAGGGTTCTTTTCTCCATGGTCTCCATTGCTGGAGCTCTTATCATTCATCACCTTTCTCTTCCTTGTTGAGTCTGGGAGTTGGTTAATATATATGTTGTTGATCATATTTTTTGAAAACTGATTTGGCATAAAGACGATATCTTTTACGCCTATCAACATTCCATTTTGTTGCTCATTTCCACCACCGTTCCCACCCCGTACATCATTCTCAAAGTCACTATGACTTCCTTGGAATCCATTCATTGACTAAAACGAGAAAGCATTGTGTGAGTAACAGTAATCGTAAAATCATTTAGAGATTAACATGTCACCATATTCTCAATTTGAAACATATTAGGATTAACCAAGGTCATTTACTCTCATATTATATATATATTACTTTAAATTGGTTTGTAAAGAAATTGTAAATTATCCTAAGCATATCCCCCGGGAGTGTCATAACCAAGAGTGCAACAAGGCCTGTTGTCGTGCACCAGTTCACGTTCGAGTCTAGCTCAAAGCGGTGTTTTCGGGTTTTACCCCTTGGTACATCTGTGCCAGAGCCACCTCTACCTGCTCGTATCCAGACAGGGATGTATTGCTTGGAAAACTCACAAAATATCTACAATACCAAAATTCTAGGAAGTTATTCTATACTAATCCTCAATGTTAATCTTATGTCTACGTGCTCTAATCAGAGTTTATCTAAATCTAGCTTCCAAGGCTTGTACTAAACTTCCTCTGATACCACCTATAACTCCCCGACCCTAAATACCCAGAGTCGGTGCATTATTACATAACATTGGCAGGATCACAAAGGATCAAGTCTCGAAGGACCGATTAGTTTAGTAGTCTTGGAAACACTAGATATATTCATAATTCTTACATTACATCATAAGGTTAAAAAAACTACAACAACATTTTCTCTTCATATCCCCTCATACTATCCCTACAGGTCATTCATAAATTACTTCTTCATAATCCTGGGAAAATAAAACATTGAAAGGGGTGAGCTCAGATGCTTAGTAAGGATAACATTATAGCAGATGCTTTCATAGATATGCATAAAGACTTAAGGCAATTTATAACTAAAACAAAAGCCTTTTAAACTTGAACTTTAGCATAAAATGGAAAAGGTAAAATGAAATAATGCCATTTACTTACTCACATGGATATTATACTAGTCGAATGATCACATGAAATATCAATAACCACTTTCATAATGATGGAATGCATAATGCCAGACTATCATAACCACATAGCCAAGACCTCGTGCCAAGACTACAAATAAGATTTTGCCAAGGCCTTGTTCCAAGACACTAGTTTGTCTCATGAGACCTACCGATGCATCGAAGAGCTATAGCGGGCTCCACACGTCACTTATTAAGTCCAATGAATTCCTCATATGAACAGGATTAAACATAACATAAACATTCATATTAAAACTAGCATATGAAATGTCAATACTTTAACCACAAACCATGAATGGTATAAAAATAACACATCCACAGTCAAACATAACTCATTAGATACAATATGGAAGATTGTATTGTATCACATTAACCTCAATCAAGAATAATGAAGGATTTTGACATAGCTGAAAGTAATCATCAAAACTATTTGAGAGAAATATCCCCCTTTTCTTGAAAACATTTGAAAGTCACACTATTTGTCAAGAAGCCATTTAAAGGTATATTTTTTAATCAAAGTGTCCCATACCACTTTGAAATTTTTTAAAAGGAGTTTTAATTTCTAAAATTTAATGTCCGTATAAATAAATCCTCAAAACCATTTTTAAAACATGGACATTAATGAGAAAGATTTAGATGAATAAGTCTTTAAAACATTTAAAAATGGTATTTTTGTTAGAGATTATAACCAAAATAGACACTTGAGTACAAATAATTGAGGTAATAAAAACTTTGTAATATCATGAGAATAAAGGGATTCATGATATACTATGTCAAAGTACATTATATACACCACATAAAAGTGATTTGGTGTATATCAACAAAGAAGTCTCAATGGAATGTAAATTGAGATGAAATCTCTCATAAAGGCCGTATCCTTAGGTTAAGGATAAATCAACGACATAATTATCTGTGACAAATATAAATACACTAAATATGATTGGATATTCAGTGTAAAACAATCAAAGGATATTCACACATATTCTTGTAAAAACAAAACCAACGAATTGGATGTTTAACTCAACAAATGGTGAATGAGTTAAAATTACTCTTATCAAATTCATATCAATGAATTGAGAATTATAAATGGAGTGATTATGTGTATCAAAAGTATATCCACAGGAAGGGGAGTAGATATTATGACATAATCAAATGAATAGTGATTCCACACATAATCTTGGAGTAATATAATCAATGAAATATGCGTAAAGCCAAATGAGTGGAAATTGAAATTTCAAATACCCTTATCGATTAGGTAACATAAGAAACATGCACCCATGAAAGAAGGATCATACAATGATGATTTAAATACCCATAAATTAATGTATATTACACAATGAATACAATCATGGGCAGTACACATACACCACATGCAATAATTAAGTGGTGAATAATGGAAATATCACAAAATTAAAAGTGAGATAAGAAACCCCTTACTTTTTTACCTTTTTCCTTGGTCGACGGTAGGTTAACCTCCTGTATAATGGTGAAAATTTTTTTTATTGAATTATTCAAGAATCATTTACTTTAATATGATATCATATATGATCTTTTAACATTTATTTGTTAATAATATCTTAGAATTATCGTCATTTTGGGTGTTAACGGGTTCATTTTACTTTATATTATTTTTTATGTGAGACATATTCATTATTAATGGGATGTATATTATTCATAGCCAGAATGATATAAAGTCCTTAGATACTATTTTTAAATCATCAAATTATAATTATACTTGAATGGATATGATGGAGAATGAATCTCATCGCGTTCGTGGAGACGGTAGTCCGTACGTACGCACGAGCGACAATATCATTATTTTGATATTAAAATAATATATAATTGGATGGTATATTTTATACAGAATCATTATCATGTTAAATTTATTATTTACATGAGTTACACATCATTATTATACCCATCCAAATAATAATATATTGAATAACAATTACACCACGACGTGGAGACGGTAAGCCGTACGTACGCACGTGTGGTGACATGTTATTCAAAGGGTGGATAGAATACTGAATATGGTGGTACCATAATTATAATAGCATCACAGAATATATATGATACTGGAGTTATTATTTTATAATGGTAATAACAATGAAAGAAGAAGTGGAAGAAGAAAGGAACTTGGAAAAGGGTGGTGAAAACATTACCTCTTCTTCGGGTTCTTCCTTTTGATTTGATCAAAAGGGCTCCTTAGGATGGCTTTTCGATAAAACTAAGGCCTATAGGTTGTAGTGAGGGAAGTTGGGAGAGTATTTGGGCATGGTTTGGCCGAACCAAAAGGCTTTGAAGGTGTGAAGAATTGAGAAGGAGGAGTGCCCTTTTATAAGAGGGGTGAGGGGCACCTTTGGAAAAGTTAGAAATATTAACTTATAATAAATTCATATTCGGTTTCTAATGGCTCCAAAGTTGATTATTAAAAGTTTAAGGTGGGGATAGGTCGAAAACAATTCATCAAATAGAATTTAGACAGGTTTGGGTCACTATATTAACCTTATATTTTAGTTTTAACTCTTAGTTAATCAGTTGGACATTTACCATGTCACTTTGTATTTTTATATTATAGAGTTAATAAAATTACTATATACATCCAAGAGACCCCCAAGTGGTCCATTAATGATATAACTATCATGATATAAGTCTCTTTCCCGAACCTTATATTTTTAGGAATTTAATATCAATTAATAATATAATACTTGTTTTAAAAACTCTTTTATGTCAATTTTGACACTATTCAATAGTTGATTTTTTTGAAACACATAAAAGAATTATTACTTATAAAAACATTAATTAAATAAATCCTAATATGTCATATTAACCTATAAAATTAGTGAAATTCAATAAAAGTCTCAAATTATATTTATTTGGGTATTTATAATATCAATTATTCTAATGTTTCACTATTATGGTAATTACTGCATCACCATTGTGTCATAAATAAATTAAATTATGTAATCTCTAAAAATTATAAATAAACTATCATTATGTAGTAAATATTTTTATCTTTCTAATGAATATTTATAGTCGAGAATTCAACATATATAACCCTATGTAAAAATTGTTTTTCTAAAAGATACATGCTGATGTCATTTTTTTATTCATTTTCACTTAATTAAAATAAAGTGTCCCTATCACCTACAAGTGGCTCCATGGGGTCCCCAAATCGACCCAAAGATGCCTATGGTCGAACATGTATCAACCAATAAGTCTATTACACGTTTTAGGGTAATTTAGTATTATTATAATATTATTTGTTTAACCTTTATTTACCGGATTTACCCTTAACCATGGTAAATAAAATATTTACCATAGTAATTATTCAAAATGTCTAAAAATAAAAGATAAATATTTACAAAATTTTAACATCCTGATTAAAAATATGGAATCCATTTTTACAAATTCAAAAAACATAAGTGGCAGAAATTAATTTAAAATTAATTCTCGTTGTTAAAACAAAAAATGTGTTTTTAAGAGATAATAACTATCAAAAGATTGACACTTGTTTATGTCTCGTTTAAATGTGAAATTATGTTCAATGACCCACATTGTATTACATGGTACAAATATATT
Organism: Viscum album; assembly: GCA_963277665.1. Lineage (NCBI taxonomy): Eukaryota > Viridiplantae > Streptophyta > Magnoliopsida > Santalales > Viscaceae > Viscum > Viscum album. Next base: position 76,045,200 of record OY728140.1, read on the forward strand.
CTAAATATACTTTATAACCACTCAAATTCATAATTTATCACTATTAATTATTTTGATAAAAAAGTTGTTTTTATTTAAAATTTAGTAATTTTCATTATTCATCAAAATATGAAATTTATCCGAAAAGTACCAAAATTTCACCCTAGGCTAATTTCAATATTCCGAATCCAAAAATTAAGTCCATTTTGAGAGATAGAATTTATAAAATTTCAAAAAGTAGGTATTACTATTCATAACGGCTAGTTTGATTGGTTGTGGTGTGTTAAAATCTCGAAGTTGCGTACAATGCACGCCATTGCATTATTCGAAGGGAAACGTACCGTGGAAGCATGGGGTGTTACAACTTTATAGTTTAAGGTGATGCAGGACCATAATCTAGTTTAGGGTTGTGCAGGACCATCACACAGATTGGGGTCGTGTAAGACCATAATGTTTAAGGTCGTGCAGACCGTAATGTATTTTAGGGTCGTGAAAGACCATCACGTAACTTGGGGATATGAAAGACCATATAGTTTAAGGCCGTGTAGGACCATAATGTAGTTCCAGGTTGTGCAGGACCATCAAGACTCAGGAAAAGTATTTCATGAGGAACATTGCATTGGTGGGACTAGTTATACACTCACTATCCATTGTAAATAGTGAGTATGTTCCATTAGAGTAAATCTTGTGAATGATATAAGGTCCTTCCCATTTGGGTTTCAAATCGGGTGGATTCCTGATAGGTATCATTAGTGCCCTTGAGTCCAAGAACAAGTCACCTTACAAGAAGGAGCGGAGGAGAAATTTCTTGTTGAAAGTTCTCGAAATCTTGTTCTGATGCCTTTCCAGACTGTGCAGGGCACGAGTCATGCTCTCATCCAAATCTTACAACTCAGCCAGACAGATTTCAGCAACTTTATTTGGTACTTCCTGATCATAGACAACTATGTGCAATGAGGTAAATTGAATCTCTATGGGCAGGACAGCCTCCGTCCCATACACCAAGGAATATAGGGTCACTTGGGTGGAATTACAAGTCATTGTTCGATAATCCCAGAGGGCATTGGGGAGCTTGACCGACTAACTCTTCTTATTCTGACCAACCATTTTCTTCAGAATGTTAGAGAGGATTTTTTGAATGCCTCGATATATCCATTTTTTGTGCATGATAGCGGCAGGTATGGTTAGAACATATATTGACCTTAGTGTACATTTTCTTCATCTCAGAAACTCAGAAGTTCATGCCGTTATCGGTGAAGATGGCATGAGGGACTCCAAATTGGTAGATGATGTTGGATCTGACAAATTCAACGATGGGATGGGCATTGAACACCTTTAGTGGAACTGCCTCTGCCCACTTGGAGAAGAAATATGTAGTCATCGGGATGAATCTGCACTGGCAAGTTTTCACTACTGGATATGGTCCCATGACATCAAGTCCCCATACCGCAAATGGCCATGAGTACTTAGTGAAGTGGAGAGGCTCTGGAGGATGATGCATAAAGTTATAATGAATTTGGAATGCGTGGAATCTCTTAGTGAACTCGATGAAATCATGGATCATGGAGTGCCAAAAGTACCCAAGTCTCTGGATTTGGTGAGATATCTTTGGCCCAGCCTGATGAGACTCACAGGAACCGCCGTGAACCTCTTACATTACCTGAGAAATCTTGACTCCTTGAATGAAATGGAGGAGAACCCCATTAAACCTGTGCTTGTAGAGGATCATCTCACGTCCAGGACCATCCTCGAGGGTGAACTGCAACATACAGCATCAGGTTCACTCGCACTCGGCCCGATTTGCTGGGAGATTACCATTCTGGAGATACTCAACAAATGGGGATCACCAGTCGGGAGTCACTTAGATCATCGCATCCTGGGGACCCGTGGGTCCTGATGTGGAGGCTCCGGCGGTAAGGTGGATTACCCACGGGCCATCATCATCAACATGGGTGATAAGAGTAATGAATCTCTAATGTGCCACATGGATAATCAGATCATCCTGCTCAGGCTTCACGAGTGATGCAGCTAGCCATGCCAGGGTGTCAGCTTGACCATTCTGAGATCGAGGAACATGAGTAACTTCTGGACGATATGGGAACTAGGATATTAGCGGGATAGTGCGTTCCAACAATGGTATAAGATATGACTTTCTAACGACGTAGTCACCATCGATCTATTTTATTGATATTTTAGAGTCCCCATTCACATGAAAATGGGGCACATCAATCTCGAGAGCTAGCTTGAGGCTAGTGATGAGAGCCTGATACTCTGCCTCATTGTTGGTGCATTCTTCTGACAACAGGAGTGAGTATAGAAGGATTTCTTATTTCGGGGTAATGAATATGATACCCATGACTACTATGTTGATCTTGGGGTCATTGATCCTTCTACTGGTGGGGCTTTGGGAAGTGCCATCGAAGTGAATCTTCTAGCACGACGTGGCTTGGTATACCGAGAGGATCACCTCATCAGGGAAATCAAGATCCAAGGAAAAGTTAGTAGGATCCATATGGGTATCAAGGTATTCCCCCAATGCTTTCCCCTTAATATATTTCTAAGGGAAGAACTTGATATAGAACTTCTAGAGAATCACTACCCACCGATGTAGACGGCCAGTCAACATGGTGCGATTCAAGATGTACTTTAATAGGTCTACTCGGGACACCAGCTATACCTCGTGGTGATGCAAGTAATGTTGAAACTTTTGTACTGTGAATAACAGTGAAAGGTAGCTCTTTTAAATGGGGGAGTATCTAGTCTCCGTATCTAGGAGCATGCGGCGGAGGTAGTAAAGGTTGTTCTCCATCCCCTAATAGTTCTTCTGGACGAGAAGGGCGCTGAGAGATCGTTCCAAGGCGGTCACATAAAGGACAAACAACTTTTCAGAGATGGGTGGCATTAAGACTGGAGGCTGGAGAAAATACTACTTGATCTCCTCAAAAGTATTCAGACACTCTTCATCCCACTCATAGAAAATTACTTTCTTCATGATCTAAGAAAAGGGATTACACTTTCCGACAAGATTTGCAATGAATCGGTGTATGTAGGCTAAGTGGCCTTGGAAGCCTTGAAGCTCTTGAATGTTGCTCGGAGGATACATTTGGATAATGGCCTTGATATTCTCTGGGTCGATCTCAATGGCCATGTATCTTACAAAGAAGTTGAGAAACTTTCCAGAGGTGACCCTGAAGGCACACTTCAATGGATTCCTCATCAGGTGATGGGAATGGATGAAGCCTAACACTTTCTCAAGGTATTTGAGATGGTCCTGACATTGGTGAGATTTGAATGTCAGATCTTCCACATAGCATTCCACCAATATTCTGAGGATCAGTTTAAATATACGATGCATAGACAGCTGGTAGGTGGTACCTGCATCCTTTAAACCAAAGGGCATGACTTGGTAATAGAAAGTACCATATGGTGCCCCGAAGGCTGTGAACGCCTCATCCTTGGGGTCTATTCGGATCTGGTTGTACCTGGAGTACCCATCCATGAAAGAGAGGGCTTGGAATCTAGCTATAGTTTCAATCAAAAACTCTGTCACAGGAAGGGGAAAATCATCCTTTGGATAGTGATGGTTAAGATCCTAGAAGTCGATGCAGACCCTAATCTGTCCATTCTTCTTGCTTAGTGGCACAATATTGGCCAGCCATTTGGGGTACTGGACCTCCTTAACAAAATTGGCTTTGATGATCTTGTAAACTTATGCCTCAACCACGACACTATGAGAAGGGTTCATCTTTCTAGGAGGTTTCTTGAACCCATGGTGATTTGCTGGGAGACCGAGATGGTGGACGGCTACATGAGGATCTACTCCTGGTATCTCGTCATAACTCCAGGAGAATACATCATGGTGTTGTTTCCGGATGTCTATGTACTTCTTTTTCTCCTCGAGGGGCATGACAGCACTGATCAATGTGAGCTTCAGTTCTGCCTCTCTACCAAGGCTCACATGTACCAACTCATCGACTGTGGCATAGATGCCCTATTAAAAGGTAGTAGCAGAATCCTCCATATCCTATTATTCACTTATAAAGTGGGGATCCTCAGTGGGAGGAATTTCTTCTGAGTTGGAAAATCCCGAAGGGAGGCTGGTACCAACCTGATCGGCAGTGGTCACAGCATCAGAGGACTCCTATGCTACCGCAACCATAGCGACAAAGGATGTTGATCTGATCCCATCTGGCCTTCGGCCCAAGGGGCCGTGCTTGATGATATCAAAGAAATAGTGGCAGGTTGGCTTGATCCGATTAATTCCAGCCCGGCGGAACAATCAAGTATGACGTATTGTTGTTTCCATGGGGTGGACATCCCAATTCCTTATGGGGGTAGGAGGATCTGGGATCACCAGAGCCTAATTTATATAGGAGAAAGAGGTGATCTTATTGCATCTCTTAGGCCTAGGAATGTATTCCCCACTTGTACCATAAACAACAAAGTATTTTCCCATGTCCAGGGTTGTAGCCTCCAATCAGTGGATTAGAAATATGTAGGCATCATTTAGATCTGTCCACGTGTCGGTCGCAGCTGCGGCATGCTCGACCTCATTATTCTGAATCTGCTTGCCCTTGCTCTTGTAGTTGTTGGAATCCTGGTAGCGGGCTTCACAAGAGGAAAAGGGAGACACATAACCTTGAATCACACCCACTTGACCATTAAGGGAGTACTTGAGGCACTAGTGATATGATGAGGGAACCACCACATGTAGGTGAAGCCATGGCCTTCCCATCAACGCATTGTAGGCGGTGTCCTCAGAGACTACCATAAATTTGGTGATGGCAACTAGGCCACAAAATTAGGTCTTCAAGTGGATCATAACTACTAGGGGCTATTCCATACTATCATAACCTTGGATTCTAAGGTCAGAGGGACTCATACCATCTTCACACAATCCTAGCTTTCGTAGTCTCCGAGTTAGGAATAGGTTAATTCCAGAGCCTGTGTCGAAAAGATAGCAACGAACGTCCACACCATTGAACTGGCCAGTGATATATTGTGGGTGATTGTTCCCCGGTATGGGAGAGTCTTCATTTTCTCCAGAGAACGAGATAATGTCCCAGCGTTTAGTATTCTCAACATCCTCAGCATGAAAGGCTTCTACGGATGTCTATTATGTCTCAAACTGAAGGGGTATTCTTCAAGCCTCAGTAAGGGCCTCACACATATCTGAAAATAGGCGAAGAGCCTCAAGGATGGAAAGCCTTGCTGGAATGCTGGTAAGATGCTTGAGAAAATCATACTTCCATGCCAGGTGTGAACTTATACTTACAGGAGGTCTCTCTATGACAAGATGTATGGGAGGTCCTGCTGATGGCACTGGTGGCTGACTAGTGCAAGGAATTTCCCGCTGCTCACTAGTCAAAGCCTGTGGAGGGGCTACCATATGTGGGCCAGAAGACGGAGACCATCTTGTAGAAGGGCGTGGCTGGTCATGACATGGTCGGGGTGGCTCTGCCTTATGTAGCAACACGAATGGTAGTGAAGGTGGGCATGATGCCACCATATGAGAAGGCTTTATATACTGAGATTTGTGATGAGCATGTTTCCTGGTTTTGGTAGCATGCATAGATTGCTTGGAAGTGCTGACCAAGGCACTCCGACGGCCCATATATCCACGGCTCCATCGATGCTGGCGACAACTAAGGATGTTGGGAGGATCCACCTGGTGCTCCTCATCGTCAGGAATCATGTAGGGATTCACCAACTCTATGGTATTAACCGAGGCATACCCTTTACCATCACTCAAAGATTCGTCCACTATTGGATGGATTCTGGGAGGAATTTCCATCTCTGGGGTCATGAAGTCGCTAAGAGTATGGGATGACGATTGCATTATAGAGGGATTTTTCTTTCCCTTGCATCACTGGTGTTTTATCTTCTTGGAAGAGGACGACTAGGACAATGATGTAGAGGTGGTGGCTGCAGCTTCTGAAAGCTCTGGATGATTCAGGCACACCTGTATGACACCATGGGCATAGGAGACTATTTTTCAAACCATCTAGTCATCATACATCTGGGATCTGTGACTGGAAACCTGATTCCACTCACCCTCGTTGCTGCTGCTACTCTCTGGCCTCACAAAGACACAAGCCACCTGTTCTAGAGAAAGGCCTAAACAGACTATGTTTTTATGTACCTGGTCTTGAAGCCAGTCTTTGAACACATAACACTTCTTGATAGTGTGCCCCTGGATCTGGTGGTAGGGGCAGTAATTGGGGTGATCAGTGAGGTTTTCCGCTTTTTTCCTTCTATACTCAGGAAAACGTAGAATCCCCTACTCCAAGGCACTGTAGAAGTAATAGGGGACATGTGCCATGTTGAATGAGTAGGTATGGTTTCTCTTGTATGGATAGGGTTCCCTTGGAGCTTTAACCTAATGAGGGGATGGAGGATCTTGTCGAGGAGGTGGAACTCGGTTATCTCACTTGGTTGGTGGCAACACATTGCACAAGGGCACCTGCCGATTTGGAGGAGGGCGCTGCTGGGCCAGTGGTTGCACCTGAGGTGGAGGGCCTCTGTGAGGCTATGAAGGTGGATCCACTGGAAACAACTCTAATTGATTTGGGAACTCTATTTGGGCCATTGCAGAGGTCTCATCCCTGGCGGCCCTTCTCATGGGGATTGTGGGTGGCAACAGACGTGCGTGATTAGCTTGTGGTAAGGATTCCTCTAGGAATTGGGCCTTATCAGAGAAGTCTCGGAATCCCCTAGGATAGTTCTAGGTGACCATAGAGGGGACCAAATTAGTCTTGAAATTCTCTACGCACATCATCAGCAATTTCTCCTGAGACAGTGACATGTCAAGGTAATATGTATGTCCTTTCCACTGGGTGACAAAGTCAGCGATGCACACATCAGGCCTCTAGTTGCACTTGAAGAGGTCCGTGATAATCGTCATCAGTGCGGTGGAACTGAACTGCTAGAAGAATTTCCTAATGAGGTCCTCCGACCCGATTACTGATCCAATGGGGAGCTAGTTGTACCAGACAAATACATGCCCTTCCAATGTCTACACAAAACATTAGAGCTTGGAGGCCTCCTACTATGATGGACTTCCCAACATGGGGACACAACTTGAGGTAAAGTGGGCTAGGTGCTGTGGTGGTTCCCCTGTCCAATTTAAGGGTGCAAATGTGGGATTATCGAAACTCGAGGGTGCTGGCATATCATCCACCCACGCTTGATAAGGCTTGTTATTGGGTGGTAGCACCACCTGTTACATCTATAATGACTCGATATGGGAAATACGTGCCTCTATTGGATCATATGGGCAGGGGTTCTTGTCTTGACAGGGATCCCTAACCACCAGTGTGATAGCAGGTTCTTCAACATGATAAGGTGGCCCAACGGCTCGTTGAGTGGTTGGTGGAATGACCTGCAGGACAACTGGGGGAATTTGAGCTGGGTCCTGAGGGTTTTCACGCCGTTCAAGTGGATTGGGTGGTACATACCACACCCTCTTTCCATAGGTTTCATCCTCAACCCAATCTGCATGGGCAAGATGGTCAAGGTCAGCTGGAGGCAATTCGTCGAGGGGAAGCTGTGCCAACCCTTGTTGCCCCGGCCTAAGATCACCATAGTCTGGTTGTCACTCTGCAGTGTGTTCAAAAAGGAAATCGTCAACCAGCTTATTGTGTTAGGCTAGTTTCTGACACAACATGGCTTTCTCAGGGTTGTACTCCGCCTTCTACACTAAGCAATATGAGTCAGAGGGATTGATAGTTCCAAGGAGTTCCTTTCCCTTGTTTGGATTCCAACTGAGGACTAGTACCTCGGTGGGAATATGAAGACCCATTAGATTCCTTTACTGATGAGCAATTCATCCCGATAGATCTAAGAAGTGTGAAGCTCCCTCGGGGGAAGGTCCTATTTAAGAAGCTCTAGCTCGTTCTCACCCTCTGAAAGGTCCTCCATGTTAACCGCGACTCTGCCTGGAGGCATATCCTCTATGTCACCTGGCGAATCATGCTATCACCAGATAGAAATAAAGGGGAGGGTATCATACTACCCCCCAGCCATGGGTCTATTCATGGGGAGAAGCCTCTTTGATAATCCTACGGAGTACCCTCCAGCTCTGAACGCACCATTGCTGGAGGGCCCTACGGTGACCTGGTGACTCGGGGCACTGGGCCATAGGGAGTGCAGCCAAATCAACCAGACGAAATTTTTCTCTAGTGTCCTCAAAATGATATTGGATCTTAGGGTAAGTCATTCAATGATGAAGAAGATGGAAATGAGTCACCCAAAAGGTCTGGCGAAAACCCTTGACTTTCTCTTGGGTGAGGGATTCTGGTGTACAAAAAGTTGGTGCTGAAATCGATCAAAACATCTCAGGGAAGTGGTATTCTATGAGGATATCCCATAATCTCATGGGCTCAGATTTGGGGTTTGAACCTTCATTTCCCCACTCGTCAACTGGAGGCGGCTAGGGAACAAGTAGCGGTATCGAAGCGGACCACTGGGATGGTAGGCTGGCCGGTGGAGAGTATAGAGAGCGGGCTGACAAACCGCTGCATCTCGGTCTATCCTTTGAAGAGTGAAGTGACTTAGCCATGATGTTGCGGGTAATATTGGATGACTATAATAGCTTTTGGTGTGGGTACTATGACTGATGGAGATGGATCACACTGACGTTCATCCACCATTGGCCCCCAGAATAGCTCTCTGTGATCCCTAGTCTAGGTAGAGAGTGCTTCTGGTGATGATGGTGGCGATTGCACGACCATAACCTGTGGAGTTTCCAAATTTTATTACTCCTAGATATACCTATGGAGGGAGGAATTAATTCAATGGACCTCATATTCTACGAGTACTAGGTTGAGGCACCTTATTCCTACCCCGACCCTCGACACGGAGGATCTTGGTGAGGGTTCCATTACTGAGTCATATTCGGCTACAGAATCTGAGAAGAAAACGAGTTTGGTATCAGTATGAATCTTCTCAGTGTTTATTTAATGGCGGTGATGACCTGCACTCCTACCCCAAGATGGTTCTTTAGGATTCAGAATATTTCTGGCATGAGGAGATCCTTTGGTCATACTGGTGCTGGTGCGGAGAGGGATTCTGCCTGATCAAGCCAGGGTGCGAGGAGCACCGAGAAAGAAATTAAAGGGGGTATGGGGAGAACATCTATGGTAATTGGTGGAGTGGATATGACCTCAGTTCATGCCCATAAGAGCACAGGTGGGACCACCATGCTTGTTTCCCCTGGCGACATCAGTGCGAGGAAAGTCCTCATAATAGTCAAGCCAAACACAAGTAGGGCCTCTATGATGGGTGCAGGTGAAGCGAGCCTGGTATCCACCCCTCTAGTTTTTGAGGTGAAGAGGTCCTTCTCCAGCTATTGTATGAACATGGGGAGGGCCCCCACACTGAATATTGACTGGATGCGCAACGTCCCCACACTGGCGATCTGTGGCAGAAGGGATGACTCCATACCTGATGTAATGAGCATGAGAGAGGCTTCCATGCTGAGTGTCACCATCATGGGGAGGTCCTTCATTCAGACTAAGGGTAGCATGAGGCGGACCTCCATTCCAGGCTTGGATGCGGGGAAGACCCGCGTTTTCCAGGATGACAGTACAAGGAGGGCCTATGTACTAGAGACAACCACTACCTGCACTGAAGGCGAAAAGAGTTGACCCATCCTGACCATGGGGTGGCTGGGGCATCGATCTGGGCCGGGTATGAAAGTCCCCCAACTTTGTATACATAAGGGGTCGATGATATATGTTTGTAGTGGACTGATCCACAATAGTTTCTAATGTTGATTCCTCTTGGCGGGCGTCCTCCTTGGCCTCTACCCGATGCTGGAATATGGTCAACCTGACTGGGGCCAATGGTGAAGGTTCTTGGCTATCCTGCTCCTTGACTCGTGGGTTTGGATGGCGGTGATGAAGCGACATAGTGGGAGCCCTCCTTGGGGGCCCTTGATCAGGATCCTAACCAGACTGGCCCAAACATCCCCTACCTCGTTGGCGTATGGGAGAGAGTCATCAAGGAGTTCTGGGGAGAGGCTCTCGAAATGATTGTACGTTGGAGTGGGGAGCAGTGGCTCCCTGCGCGGCCCTTGGGGGTAGAAGTGGTGATGAGGCGCAGGCACCTCAAGATCCTAGTAGGCCATATCCCAAGTCGGGATGACCCCCTCCTCCTCGTACCGACACACGTGGTTGTTTATCACTCTCTGCAAAATAAATTCAGAAGGGGAGATGGGTCATGGGCGCCCGACGTTTGTAGGCGTGGAGATTGTCGCTGAAGTGGTGGATCCATGTGAGACTGTCGTGTAGGCATTTCCGCTACCCCTGTGTTGGTGGGCGGGCAGTGATCGAATTCCTGCAGCTACTTGGTTCCTAAAAAGCAGGGAGGTTAACCCAATAGTGATGAAAGGAAAGGAATCGACGACCAGTGCCCCAACTCCATTCCATCTTCCATGTCTGGTAAGATGGATCCATTATGACAATGTCAAAGATTAGGATGTCTAATGTTTTGACTGCCCCAACTTCTGGTGAGTTTCACGCCAGGCCCGCTATTGTTCTGGTGGGACCCGGTGCCGGATAGCTAGATCTGGTGACACCATAATCCACTGATGTCTCGAATGCTAATAATATCCATATTGATGAGAATAACATTCATGTAGGGTTCACCATTTATATTTCCAATGCTTTTGTTGGGAAACACACGTCCATCTTGTTCGAGGATGGCGACGCTCTTTCTTGCCCCTCATTCCTGCTTTCCAAAGGTGGGTGACATCTATTCCTGGTTTAGGGATGTTTTCTCCATTATCAAAATGGGATGATGAGATGTTGGTTCTTCCATCTATATATTCCTCCTCAAAACTTGTCACCTAGTCTGGGTCTCCCTTATATACTTAAGATATTGTTCGCGAAACTCTTCCTAGTGTCATATCTTTATGGAAATTAGTTAATTACACTGCTTCTGTCGATACATTCCAAATGACTCGGCCATGGCAGAAACCTTCGATCAGGGGAGTAGTCACGTTATACAGCACTGGCATGTCTGGATGCTGTGACACTGGCACATCTAAGTTTTCCCCATATTATAGGGATTATCGAGGGCGCGGAAGCCCGAGGCATCCCACATCGAATGTAGGGAATTATATTCCATAGGAATGTATCTGAGGTTTTCCTCAACATCCTATGTTTAACTGAGGCTATTCCACAAGTTTAACTTCTAGAGGGGATGAATCTGACTGATCGGAACATTGAAAAGAGTTGATCATGTGGGTAAAACCCCTAGAGGGAACACTGATGTTGGGGCTAATGTATGGTTAGCTACCTGATTGTTGTTAAAGGAAATGGGGAATGAGGTGGAATGACCCCACCAGGATGTGGTGGACTGAGTAAAAATCAAAATGTATGATGGATGGTTAAGTGAAGTGGGTGGAGAATGAGATGGAGTCGACTTGAGGACGATGATGATTTTGGGCTTGAGTCTCGTAGAGACCTCCTATGTATCCCTATGGTAGGGAATCAAAGTCCTCGTAGTTCATCTGGAAACAGTTTACCGTTGATTGGGGATTTCAATGGATTACCACTGGATAGGGTCACAACGGCCTACCGTTGGATGGGGTCACAATGGCTTACCACAGGATTTGGTCACAATGGCTTACCGATGGATGGGGTCAGAATGCCTTACCGCTGGATAGGGCCACAACAGTTTACCGCTGGATGGGGGTCCCAATGGTATACCGTTGTATGGGGGTCACAATGGATTACCACTGGATGGCGGTAAAAATGGATTAACACAGGATGGGGTTGGAACTCAGGGAGGCTTCCTATATACCTTATCCAGGAGAAAATGATCAAAGACCAAGTAGTTTGGGATGGTTGTGTTTGGTGAACCGACGTGGAGTTGGCTGGGACCAATGGGTGTTGGGCTTAAAACTTAGGGAGACTTCCTACATACCCTTCCATGGAAAGGATAAAAGTTCACATAGTTCAAAATGGGTGTGGAGATTACACACTAGGATACCTAGAAGGATGTCATGGTCGATGCTTACTCTAAGCCCGTGTGATTCATGCTTGGTGTGAGAAAATAGAGGTAGCAAAGGCCTGATGATCATGACGTGGAAGGTGCGTCCATGGGATGTGGGGTGGGGATCATGTGTAGTTAGTATCCCAAAGAGGAAATAGGGGATTATGTGTGGTTCACAGCCCGAGAAGATGGAGATTTGGACTTACTCCAGGGTGGAGGCCTGGATGGTGACAAAGCCCAATGGGAGAAGGATTTGGAACCCAGGAAGAGAGGAGGATTAGGGATACTACCTCCTACAAGAAAAGATGGGGGATTACACTAGAGTTGTTTCCCTTTCCCCACGGACGAAATATGTTCCCATAAAGAGAATGTCATTCCATGTAAGGAATTATCTCACTACCGTGGATACCAATGGGCGTAGAGAATGTCTGAAATGGGGCAACCCGCATGCAAGGCACGGGGCGAGGTCACAGTTTAACTCCATGGGCTGAGGACGATGGTTCTTGGTAGTTTAACGTCCTGCAGCTTGGACGAATTGGGTTCACTCCACACCCCTATGACTTACATAACTGATACCCACCCGTCCTTGAGGGAATAAAGGAATCATAAATGCCGTGAAGGGGGTGTCATAGAGCGATCCATTTTGGGGTTCACATTAGCATGACTATGAAAAAAAGCAGTAACTGTAAGCGTACCTATGTGAAGAAGCATAAGGCAAAGAAATAAAATGGGAAGCACCATCCAAGGGACCTTGAAATTTCTTCATATAAACCTGAAGGGCCACGTGGGAAAAGGAGTTTCAGAGCAACGTGGTTCATCGGTATAAGCCTTATGAAGCTCTAGTGCTCCATAAAGTGGAGGGTCTTTGTGGAGGGATGTGATTCACGAAGTGAAGTTTCCTAGCCTAGGTATAGGGCATAGGTTCATATGGAAGGTGCTTCGAAAATTGAAAAGGCAGTCGCATAATAATGACTCGTGAATCAAGGGTTCCTTACAAAGCATAACATTGTGAAGCAATGTGCTTCGTGAAGCATAATGACTATGCCATAGCATGTGGATCACATGTGTATGAAGGGTGTTTCACGAATCATAAACACTCTACGATGACCTAATCCCCCTTGGGGATCTACTTCGTTCACGGAGGCCCAGGGGCTCCACGAAGGGAATCCCTCTTTGAAGAGGGGTGAAATCCATGCAAAGGGGAAGGCACTTCGTGATGAAAAAGTACCTAGAAATGCTCATGGTCCATAGAGCAGAAATTGCTTCGCAATGTGGGATCTCAGAAGGTGAAAGGTTGAAGGACCCGTCCTTTGGGTTAGAGGGGAGCCCTGTATTTATAGGCAAGAGGTGTCGCAAAGAAAAGATTGCTCAGCGCGATGATGTATCTTTCTTCGTGGCGGGTTCGCGAACGTCAAAGGGGTTCGTGGGGCATCCCACCTCCTTACCCAGTGGTGGGTTCACAAATGTCAAATCCATTCATGGGGAATTCTTCCTCCATGCCCTATGGCATGTTCACGAATGTCAAATCAATTAACGGGGAATCTCGCCTCCTTGAACCACTATGGGTTCGCGAACGTCAAATCGGTTCACGGGGCATCCCACCTCCTTGCTCCGCAGAAGGTTCACGAATCTCAAATCGGTTTGCAGAGAATCCTACCTCCTTGCTCCATGGAAGGTTCATGAAGGGAGAGCTCGGCACCGGCCATGGGGCTATGGGTCTCTACGACCAGTCTTATGTGAGGTATCCTCTAATGCTCCCCTTTTGTTTTGGCTTTTCCTTGATTTTGGAGTCAACAACCGGTTTGTAAAAATTGTTGGTATAGGTCCCCTTTCCCAACAGTTTGGGGAAAACATTGGGAAACCCCTATTTTAAGGCCACTTTTCCCAACGGTTTTCCAAAACCATTGGTAAAGGGTATGTATTTCCCAACGGCTTGGCCAAACCATTGGGAAAAGGCCACTTTGAGGCCACTTTTCCCAATGGTTTGGCCAAACCTTTGGTAAAAGACCACTTTTAGGCCACTTTTCCCAACAGTTTGTGAAAACCATTGGGAAAGGGTGTGGATTTCCCAATGGTTTGGACAAAATGTCGGGAAAAGCCCACTTTGAGGCCAATTTTCCCAACAGTTTGGAAAAATTATTGGGAAAGGGTATGGATTTCCCAACATATTGGCCAAACCGTTGGGGAAAGCCCACTTTGAGGACACTTTTTCCAATGGTTTGGCCAAATCATTGGGAAAGAGTGGGTAGCTACCCCAACGGTTCTAAAAACTGTTGGGAAGGGCCTATATTAACGTTTTTGAGAACCGTTGGGATAGGTACCCTTATTTTTTATGAGTATATTTATCGAATATCGTCAAATAAATCAATAAATAAATTATATATATATATATATCCAAATATATTCTCAAAGGAAACTCTAGGACAGTGGTAAATTCACTGATAAATAACATAGAAGTTGTGGGTTAAAACCGCCACTATAACATTATATATATATATATATACCTATCCCAATGGTTTCCCCAAACTGTTGGGAAATACCTATACCAATGGTTTGAAAACCATTGGGATAGGTCTTTCCCAACGGTTTTCTCAAAACTTTTGGGATATGATTTTCCCCACGCCAAATCACCCAATGGCTTCCCAAACCATTGGTATAAGCTATACCAATTTTTTAGGGACCTATACCAACGGTTCCAAACCATTGGTAGAGGTAACGTTTCCATTAGTGTAAGGGAATACATATTGTGGGGATGGCACTAGTGGATGTGGAGGGTGTTTCCCTTATTATAAGTAATTTTAATAGATATTGAGGATAAATATCCTAGTTTGGTATGAATTGGTAGTGCTTATGTCTAATGTTGTCACTTGGGTATAATTGTGTTGGTATTGTTTTGTCATTACATAACGTAATGGAAATAGAATGAGACATGGATGGTGCAACCCTTATGTGGGTAGGGTCATGGTTATAATCAGAATGGTGAATTGAAATTTTAGATAACACCAGGATACTAGGGTTTGGTAAGATATTATAATAAATGGTTGTCTGCGGAATACCTATTTGAAATGAGGATGTGGTATTGAATGGATTATGAGTATTGGAATTGAGCTTTGGATGGTTTTCAAGTGATCCAAGGGTGATACAGATCGAAGATTTACCAATGCTTGAGATGAGAGAATGAAGGATAGTGTGGTTAGTTGGTGATCCAACTATGGAATTACACTTAGTATTAGGTTTGAATTTTAGTTTTGTCATTTTATGATCTTGGGATGCCATCAATAATTAAATTTTACTAATAATATAGTTTCATAATGATTATATGGGTGGAGGAGAGTATTTTTTGGAATGGTCGGCCATAGGAGGACCAACTGGTGTTTTAATGGAATGATTTTGGTGAGAAAAAAATAATACTGAGCATGCCATTGGACCCTCAATAATTCATTTTTTAGGCGATTCTAATGGTGGGGAGCACTATTGATCAGAATCATCCTTTATGAGATAATCCTTGTGGTGGATAGTACTATGATCTCATGAATGAATTTATGAACCACAACATTGTGTCTTGGGGTAAAAAAATGTGAGTGATGGAAGTTTCAATGATTCCATGATGGTGGAATGTGGTAGGATGATTGTTTTGATAGCAAGGGTTATGTTTTGAGTTGTGAAACCTAATATTGTTCAATGTTCAATGGGGGAAAATGATTGGTTGCAGAGAAATTGATGATAAGGGCTAGTCATGAGAGATTATTGAAAGAACATGGAGGTTTCCTAGGTATGAGAAGTTCTATGGTGGGGAGGTAATAAAAAACCATATATATAGATTTTGATAAGTTTAAGAGAAATATAAAATTGTTTTCCAAAAGAGTGGGTCATTTTGAGAACCAAGATTTAGATTGAAAATTTATGAGCTGGTAAACCCCTGGGTAATTTTTTCTGGGTATGGTTTGAGAATTAGGTAAGATGAGCCTTGGGCTGGGATTTTTTAGAGGGAAACCCAAATATGAGAATAACATTATGTGGTATACACATTACTAAAATTTATAAAATTAAAGACCTAGAGAAAAATGGGGTCCATAAGACCCATATGTCGAGATCCTTATGTGGCTCTCCCATTTGGGGGACCCCTATGTGAACATCCCCATTTTTAGGGTAAAATACACTTATATATGGTGACCACATATATGAAATACCTCAACATGGGGTCCCCATTTATGGTGACTTTTACAAATATTTTCAACTCCTGGTACTAAATAGGTTGTGAAGAACCCCCCTACATGACTATACCCTTGTGTGGGGAGTAGCCACATATTGGAAATTATGATACTTGGAGAATACTCATACACATGGGATAACTACTTATTAGGAATACCCTATATGGGGAATCCCTTTATGCAGTGGAGACACCTATAAATTGACCCCACCCATATGAGGAATCTTTATACATGGATCACCCCCATGTGGGCTGACCCCCCTACATCAATCGATCCCCCTACATGAGATCCCATCATGTGGAGCATTACTTAAATGTGGGTGAAAAATGTGATCCAGGATTAAAAAATAAATAATGGTGTTTTAGATGAATGATTAATTAATTTTAAGGAATTTAAATGTTCTATTAATAGGGGATATTTGACCATGGAGGGTCTCTCACCACTCCCTTCAAATCTAAGGTTGTTGTTCACTATTTCTGGTTAGAATAGAGTTTTCATTGATCTAGGAAATTTCCTATAGTAAATGTAAGAATCCAAAATTTTAATTTCTTTGTTTATTCATATATTTTCATACCACTAAATTATTTTTCTTAAGAACTTGTTTTTAGTGACAATTCCATTAGAGAATGGTGGAATTGCCCCGCTATGATGGAGATTCTACCCATCTTATTTAAATAAATTTCATGAGAGGATGATCACAATAGGTTTTTGTATGGATTAAAAGAGGTATTTTACTTCCATGTATTTCTTTAAGGTTTTATATTTTTTGAGAAATTAATGGATCTAATGGAAGTATTAATTAGGAATTTTTCATGGCCTAGGTTTGGGTGCAGGTATGGAGTAGAATACACACTCTTTCTCATGGGATTGGTGAGAAGATACAGCTTGTTGAGTTTTTATCTATTATGAATACTTGATATAAATTTAATAATCAATTTTAAAATATAAAAATTAATTAAATTAAAATTTCTAGTTGATATATGTCCCTGGGTTTGGTACAAGTATAGAAGAGACTTGGAAAACCGTTGGTGAGGGTCGAAGAGCTCTACTTATACTGTGAATAACTTGATGATGGAGGTAGGAGGTACATTAAGAATATCCCTATGGTTATTGTATTTTATTTATTTATGCATGTGAGATAATGATCACAACTATAATCAATTGACCGTTTATAATTAAATGAATTATTTAATTAAAATGGAATATATATGGATTGATGTAATTACCAAAGGACAATATGGAACCTCAAGAATTGGCGTATTGACTCATTTGCTGATAACTGATTCCTTGATTATAAAAGTGTGTTATAAGATATAAGAACCATAATGGGTGATAATAATATGATTTAAGTGATCATAGTGGAACTAAATGTGTGTGTTTAGTTCCCTTGAGCATTGGCTGGGTTCTCAAACCCCCACTAACAGAGGGATTAGTAATAAATTTGTAGACTGGGTTATTCTCCTCTACAGGGATGCTATTAAATACTTTAGTGAAATTAGTGGACCATTCTAAAGGGTCCTTAGTTCCCTTGAGTATGGATTATAGTTGAATTAGAATTATAAACCCATGGAAAACCTGATAGAAATGTGGAATATCATCGAACCAATAGACTAGCTGATTAGAGAGTGGAGATAGTTTTTATCCACCACTAGCATATGTTCCCTGATGTGGGTAGAACCTTGGTTGTTTGATGAGTGGTTGGGTGAGTGGAATAGCCTTATATGAATTTGAGTAAGATTCAGGAATTAAAATACCTTCCCATTGTGGTTCCCTTAGGGATTACCCTACGAGTCCTGTAAGACTAAAATATGATCATTATGATATAAAGGGGAAATAAGACCTCTATGTTATCAAAAATGCCTAAGAGTTTGGATGAAGTCCAAGGATCCCACATAGGGAGTCTATGTGGTGATGAGACCTAGGGACCTCATGGGATTCCCAAGATTTATTTTGACCCTATTTGGGGTTACTGTAAGAGAGTAAATGTTTTAGACTTTGGTTGTCACCATAGAATGTGATGTTTGACATATTGATCACAATGTGCCTACATTTATTATGAGAGATACTATGAGAGGGATGCTGTTACATTGAGTCCTTATGAATGAATTACTAGGATATAACATTTTATTCATCATTTAAAACCTATTTGTAACACATTTAATTATCTCCAAAGGATTTGTCATATTCCTCAAACTATTGGAATTCCTAGGTTTATATCCTAGGGATCAATATTATTCTTGATGAATATTGATTTCTTAAGATCACCTATAGGGATTGACTTAATTCCTAATACTACTAAACCACCTAACCTTATCTCCCATTGATAATATTTTTTACTAATGAATAATAATCACCTATGATAACTTCCTAGGGTTGATATTTGTGCCAGATAACTAATTTATTCCTTGATCATTACTAATGTTTGATGATTGTGCCTAATGATTAAAAGATACCTATGATAATTGTTAAGATCTAGTGATAACACCTAATAATTGATATTTTTTTAATACACTTTATACTAGATGAAGAAGATATATTAATACTTTATTGTCACTTAGAACTGAGGATTGATAGTGGTTATTCAATTTCTCTACCACATTATATTTATTTATTCAGTTCAACATATCACATGTGTGTACATTGCATTACTAGTTATTCATGGGACTCAATTGGTGGTGCCCTTATGAGTTATACTCACACCTTACTAGGGTGGAAATGGATCTTGGGTAACCCAGATGACTTCTCTAATTATATGTTAAGGTTGGGAAGAGTTTGATAGGTGCATGATCAAGTGGGGATATCTTAGATGAACAAGATGCCGGGATGAGATAAGGCTTGAGGATAGAGGTAGATCCAACTTCTATTTTATTTCACTGTTTTATTTGTATATGTGATCAGCCTAGTGAGTGATCAGTTGATGTATGCTAACATGACCATGAGTGTGTATGACTGCTTTCTTCCACATTTCATTTTTTACAAAATGTTTTGTTTTATTTGTTTAGGTTTTCTCTAATGTATGTTTATTTTTTGTTAATATTTAGTTATTTATAATGTTTATCTCCCAAACATGAGATCATAGTCCTCCCATGGTACCACCCTAGACCCTAACTACAAGTTGGAAGTCTTTAGTGTATGAGATGGTGCACCAGATGTCAAGTAGTGACCACTAGTCTAGGAATTGTCGAGTGATCCCAGGTAGATGAGTGCAATATGAACCTTCATAATAGCAATCAACAACATGAGATTT
The DNA here is from genome assembly GCA_963277665.1 of Viscum album. Classification (NCBI taxonomy): domain Eukaryota; kingdom Viridiplantae; phylum Streptophyta; class Magnoliopsida; order Santalales; family Viscaceae; genus Viscum; species Viscum album. The sequence continues at coordinate 76,064,637 of OY728140.1, forward strand.
ATTATTAGAGGATTTCCATCACTATGTATTTGATATTTTATTTTTTATAGGTATTCTTATACTCATCTACATCAATAGTGTCTCTTTTTCTTAAAGGATAGAAGTATGCTGATGTTAAACACCATGGGGGGATCATTATTAGTTAGCTATTTCTCTCGAAGCCCCGATGGACCATCAAGAAGATGTTAGAAACTTCCCAAAAGTAAAATTATCTACTAAATATAAACTAGAGATTGCTTTTAGTGCAATGAAATTGTTTTTTATTTCATTTATTATTAATGATAACTATATATATAGTTCTCGAATCGAATGATAAAAAAAGTGCATTTTATATCATCACTGAAAAAATAAAAAACAAATAATGTGACAAATAATAAAAATAATAAAAACCAATTAATATATTATTAATTATATATAAATATTAATTATAAAGTATAAACTATAAAAAATGATAATAATAAGAATTCCATACAAATATAAAAGAATAATAATAATAATCATATTCATAAAATCAAATAAAAACCTTCAAATTAAAAATAATAATCACAAAAAAATTATAATATTAAAAATAAAATTTAACATAAAAAGGAATTAATAAATATATATGAATATTATAAATTTAATATATAATGTTAATGATACAGATATTTAATAAAATCATATTATATTATTGTTACAAAATTATAATTGTATAATATTTAATATCCTTCATTAGATATAAATATAAACAATTAAAACATAAGTTATAAAAACTATTTTAATTTTAAAAAATAATAAATAAAATAAAATACATATACTTAAAAAATAAAACTAAAATTAAATTAAAAAAATAAATCAACCAAAAAATATATTTAAATTAGAAGACAAAAAAATATTATTTTATATCATAAAAACACCAGAAATTATATTTTTTTTTTGAAAATTAACAAATAGAAAATTTTAAAATTAAATAAAAATATGAGTTATGAAAAAATATATATATTTAAATATGGTTAAAAATAATTTAATTCACATATATAAATTAAATCCATATCTAATTATTCCATTCATAATTTTTTTCTCACAAATAAAAAATTAATATTTAATAGTGAAGTATAAAGGATAAGATGAATTTTATTCAATTGTAAAGGAGTATGTTTTAAAGGAATTGTTTATATATGGAATCCATAAATATTTAAAGAAAATAATATCATTCTCTCATGAAAAAGTTGTATAGACTCTACCTCCATGAAATCTCAAAAGAGGTTCAATCCCCAAATTTAGATGACCCCCTATTTAAATTGGGGGGGGATTTATGGTGCATAGAGGGAGGTGGATGGTGATACAGTAGATGCTACAGGGGGTAATGATGATTGTGGTCATGGGAAAGATGGGTAGTGTGTGTGGGAATGGTGATTGAGTGTGGGTTACACAGAATTTGGAGTAGAGGGTGGTAATTAATGGGAAGACACCCATTGGATATAAATGGTGGAGGTCAATAGATAGGTTGTCCACAGAGGTAAGGGGAGCCTAGTGAATGGGAATTAACTAGAATTGGGAACATTCATGCACATCAAGGAGGATTATAAGTTGAGGGGAATGGACCTCGAACACATGATTGAGAGGGAAAAACAAAATAAAAATCAAAGGGCCTTGGTTCAGGACCATCATGTCACACATGTATGGTTGTTGTACCACTGGGACTTCCGGGAATATAATGGGTTACCTTTCAACCCATTTAAAAAAATGTATCTTTATTTCCCTGATAAAACAAGGATTTAATCCGAATCATGAATTCAGGTTGTGATTAAATCTAATTTCTAGTTTAATAAATGATAAAATTGAAGTTCAATTACATTAATATAAATAATTAATTATTTTTCCTTGAGTGCACACACAAACCATAATAACATCATCAATAATTTTTTTTGTAATTATGTATAATAATCATCTTCAAATATAATGATTGAAATCAATTTAATGAATTGAATTTTAGCAATTCATTAATAAAATAACCAAATTCATTAATATATTTAAAAAAACCTAAAAAACATTTTTAAATAAAACATTAAACCTCTAATATTCTAAAAAAATATAATTAAAAAATATTATTCAAATAAAAAAACTCAGATTCAATTCTAAAAAATAAAATGTACCATTTAATCTCATCGTAAATGAATTAATGAGAAAACAATATAAAATGATAAATTAAGATAAATAATATTGTGATAAGAAAACAATTTTTTACCCCATCACATAAAAATATATATATCAATATCTAGAGAATATTTACTTGCAATCTAGTATATAAAATGGTTGGTGAAAATTAATTTTTAATAAAATTAGAAAAATATTACTTAAGACAATAATAATAATTGTAAAATAACAATAATGTAGCATGATAAAAATTAAAATCTTTCATCCATACTTAAAACCAAAACGTTTTGTTGAAGTTAAATTACAAGGTGTATATATTTTTCCCCAATTATCTTTAAAATTATTTTACATTTTATTACCAAATTTAATATGAATAGAGTACTATTATAAATCCATAATTTAAGTATAATCCCACTGATTTGTGAAAAATATTTCACTTAGAATTACTTTATAATATCCTTGAACCTACATTTTTTGTCATTAAAAATTATCATACTTATTCGTAATTTACTCTTCATAATAATACAAATGAAGTTATATAATAAATGTAACATTAATGATTATGAAAAATACAACCGGGTGTAAAAATTATAATTTCATTTTTATAAATTCATCCACCAATGAAAATCATGAAAATATGAAATGAAATTCGAGGAGTAAAAATATTGGGGATGATATTTTTGTTTTAAGACAACAATATAGAAAAAAAAATAAAAATGAATAAAAATTAAATCTAAACCTCATTTGTTGAAGACAATTAGTTAGCACCATGGAAATGTTGGAATTAAAATCCTGTTCCTGGTTCAACTTTTCAATCACCTATATTCAAAACGGGGGAATATACTATTCTAATGGAACTATAATATTTTAGTGGTCACTCTACAAATGAATGGAAACCTCTTATCATAAGGTCATGGTGTTCATCTATCCATACAAGATAGAAATATTAATATTTAATTTCTATCAAATATGTAACCTTTTCATTCATCACATGTATTAACATTGAAATTAATTTTATATCCCTTCCCAAAGTCAGTTCCAAAGAAAATAGAATAATTTTTTATCCTTAACCTCATCATCCACTAATTGTTTTTGAAAAACACATTCATAAATTCATTATAATCGTCATTATAGATAAATTTCCTTAGATCATTGACATTTTCTAATTTCACACCACTATACACCATTAACACATTATCTTCATTATCCTTGTAGTTTTCCTTGAATACCACTATGTAATAAATGAAAACCATCAAAAAGTTAATAGACATTTTTGAAAAAAAATGAAATGAATTAGAATAATGATTTCATAGATATATGTAATGATATATATATATATATATATATATATCTGTGAATATAATATAGTTTTTGGATATATGGTCAATGGATATATTATCATTGAGTATATGGTTGTTTTATATGATTGTATCAAATAATTACATTGATGTTTTTAATTAAGAATAAAGTAATTCGTTCATAAGAAATAATCCATGAAATTATATTTTTTATTAAAAAAATATATATCATTATATATTACTTAATATTAGTTCTAAATAATGATTTATTCTGTCAATAAAATTAAAAACAACATTATAAGACAAATGGACTAAAAAAATTAAATGGTTAGAAGATAAATAATTTGATTTGATTATATTCATTTAAAATGAATAAATTTTAAAGAATAAATTTTTATTATTTTTAGGGAGTTTTTATATTAAAAAATTAAATTAATCACTTTTTTAAAATACTTTTTATTGATGTTTTTTGATTATGTATATAAAAAAATAAATTACCATTAATTTAATTATTTTTATTTATAAGTTAATAAGAATAAATCTATTTTTGGGCTTAAAAATATATTTTTCTAAAAATTGTTTTTATTCATAATTCATTAATGAATATAAAATACCTTTTTATCACTTTAAGAATTTTATTCAATACAATGTATTTTTTTTGGAATCTTAATATCTAAATTAAGGGGTATTAAGTTCAATCTCATTTGTACTCATAAAAATAATCTATCAAGGAAAAAATTGAGTCACCATGGGAAATGTAAAATGAGGTTAATTGGGTAAATTAAGGGATAAAATTATAAAATATGAAAAAAATATTATATCTATATTAGTGGGTGATGGAAATATCAACCTCTCATTATCCTATCTCCATCATAATTCCACATTAGATCCACTTTGCATGATAAATTAGTTTTCTATTCATTAAAGATTGAGTATTTGTGAAACATCTACTCAATCACACCTATAAAAGGATACCTCGCCTGCCCACCTCAAATCAAACCATTAATTTTGTTTCCACTTTAACCCATACCAAGATTATATCATATTTTTAGGAATCTCTGGTCAAAAGAAGGATTCCAAAATCTCTCATTTATAAGAGAAAATCAAAGAGAAGTTTTAAGTATTCAATGTAATTTTTATCTTCTCCTTAATCATTCTTCATTATTATTTTCTTATACCTCTTATTAAATCTAAATTAAAACACTAATAACATATTTTTTATGTAATTAATCATCTAAAAATTGATATTATTGTTATGAAATAACTTGTTCTTATTCTTTTCATCATTACAGAAAATTGATTGGGTAAAGTTTACCACTACCTAGAATGATGTTATAACAAGTGCATCATTAATGAATATGAAATAATAAATACTTGTAATAATATGTAATAATTATGAAATTAATATTTAGTCATAATTATTCAATGTTAGTATCTATTTGTATAGTCATTAATAAAATAATATTTTTATTGAAGCGGAATCCAAAAAAGATATTTTGAGGAATTCCATATGAACAGTAATAATATGTTCCATGAAACGAACACGAGGATACAAAAATATATCAAAAAGACATAATAAACACCCATTAACATTACAGAGGTAATGAACTAAGGATCACAAAGTCAGTACTAAAATCTCCGTACTGAGGATAATCCAAAACCAATAGGAAAGATAAAATAAGAAAAGTAATTTTAAAAAATAATGATTAAAAAATGAGTAATAATAAATTATAAATTAATGGTATGAAGTAAAAAATAAATATTTTCTTCTAATATATATCAATAATAAAAATATATTTATTACACAAGGAGTTGAAGCACATTCGACTAAGTATAAGTTTGAGGTAAGGGTATTTGTTAACTCAATTTCTTTTCAAAGAGTTATAATAAATTTTTATCAATACTTATTCTTATAATATCCGTGAATTATAACTTATGAATTTATTATATTTTGCTTCATATTATTTTTCAATAGATCTTATTTTCATTCTCATAATTTTTTTATTGACTCTCGCAATATAGAACATTAATGGTTTCTCATCTCAATTTTCAATTATTGAGATATGCTTTATATTCACCACTATTGTTCTATGTGGTGTGTATAATACCAATGAATTTATTTCATAATAATTTCCATGTAACTCGATAGATTTATCAATCCATTTAAGGTTCAATCTTTTAATGGGTTTTTATTAAACTTTTACCTAATTCTTAAGTGTTTATTTTCCAATATCACTCTGAATTTGAGATTATTTATATTTAAATACCAATTCTATGATTTTTTTTATTTATCTGTAGAAATGTTCTATTTTATTCTCTTAAATTTATTTCTAGGTCTTACATGTTTTCTTACGATTTCACCTATCTTTGTTACACAACTCAATAGAAAGGTTTCCTCTTAGTGTACCAGACCTTATCTTATCATTTTATTCTAGAATATTTCTCCAACATGTTCGGATTATTTATATTGTTTTATAAATTTTATTTTATCAACATATATGATTTATTAAGGTAATAATTAATTTATTTGTTCTTTATTTAAAAAATTGATATTGGAATAGTTTTCAATATTTTATTTATGAGCCTTTTTTTTGAAAATTTTTACATGGTGTGAAGGAAATATTTTATAATATTTCAACACAAATACATTTTCTTGATTTATTATTGAGCTATCTTTTTAAATCTTACTCTAAATGTTTTCATGGTTTTCGTAATTAATTTATATCCATATTTTTTAAAAAATTACTTCCTTTGAAATTATAATTTTTAAAACATAAATGGTATATATTATTATATTTCAAATTAGTTTTATAATTCTATTATAAATAATTTCATCCATTTTGAAATCTATTATGTTTTTTTGATTCACTGGGGATATGATCTATTGATAAAACCTTCATTCTTTCTCTATAGGGCTTATGGTTCTATTGTGTTGAAATATTCTTGAAACTCCAATATTATTCATGGTTATTTAAGATATGATGGGATTATGAATGCTTTTATGTTCATGTGGAACACATATATTTTGTTTATGAATATGTTATTGGATGGTTAATATATCCCTTAAATGCATTGGGTAATGTTTTATATGTCATGAGATTAGAATGGGATAGATTTGGTTATCACAAGTCGAAAATTTTACAGGACATAGGTGGTAAGACCAAGTCCATGATGTTATGAGTAGGTGGGGAGCCTAGTCAGTTATGTATAAACATCATGGTGGTTAACATTAACATATTTTATAATTTCTATTATTATGTTTTTGATACAGTATTATGTTATGAAACGTACTTATGGGATTTTCTAATGAATCATTATGATTGAATCTTGTTTCCATACTCATAAAACTTATTTATTATGTTATGCCAAAAATCACATGTCATGAATCATGTTTTATGATATACATTTTATTGGGTATGCTTTCCTTTTTTATGTTCACGTACAATGATTATGTTCTCATACCCACATCTTTATCTTGTGATCACTTATGATATTTGATTGACGTCTTCTGTGTTCACACATTACTGAGAATATGAGCTCACCCCTTCTTATGTTTCCATTATCCGATTAATAAAAGGAAATATTATGTGTAATTTCATTGAAGGGTATCATGTGTTAAGATATATTATAACATATGTTGAATAATGTTTTTCAAATAAACTTGTTATATATCTAGTATCCAAATATACTAAACCAAAAGTTTTTGGGTGTGATTTATTATATGATGTGATGAATATTTTTTTAGAATAATGTAATATGTGTGAATTTTAAGGTTGGTTCATCTTAGATAGAATGTAGTTACTAAATATTATTATTTTAATTTAGAATATAATAAAACAAATTAAGAAAGTGTATTCATTTCATTTTACAATAATTATAATGGAGTTAGAAAATAATAAAAAAATTAACCCCATTATATTATTTTTGTTAAGGGAAATGATCATGAAATGTATACAAACACAATAATGGATATTCGAGGGAAAATTAGACTACTTTTTTTTGATAAAAATTATTTCCATTATAAAATTTTATTTTCCATGATTTACTAAATTTGAAGCGAAACAATTAGTAAACTGCACTGAGTATTAATATTATTATATTTAATGAATTCTTTACACAATGTAATATTTGAGTGATATAAGAGTAATGAATCATTTAAATTATTATTTTAATAGAGTTAAAAGATAAAAAATAAATTTGACACACCATATTGTTGCAGTTCAATTAAATGGGGGATAAAAATATTCAAACATAATAATGGATGATCACCAGAAAACATATTGATGTTGTTTAATAAAGAATAATTTCATTCATAAATTTTATTTTTATGATTTATGAATCATATTGAAAAATAATTACTAATATTTAATAAGATTTACTGTTATAAAATTAAATGAATCTTTTAAACTATGTCATGTTTAATAATTAATTCAATTAAATACAATGATAATGTGATTCAATATATTAATGAATCAAATATTTATTTTACCAAAGTTTCTTATTATTAATTTTTCAATAAATAAAAACTAGTCGATTAATTATTTAGTGATCAAAATTAATCTATTCTATATAGAAATTATATTTAATTAACTTCTCATGTTTTTATTTATAAATTTAAAAAATAATATACACAATTTTTTAAAATAATGTAAAATAGATTAATAATTCATAGAGTTAAATTTTTAGAATTAAATAAAATGTTTAATTAAATTATATATATATTTAGCCTAATAATAATTATCCAGTAATTAAATTCATATTATTTTTTTCAGGAGTGTGTTGTGTCGAATGAATCTTTTTTATCCTTTATTTTCAAAATCAAAATACACTTCATCTGAATGTTATTTTAATATGAGTTTTTGTTTCTATTGTGATTATGAAAAATCTAATCATTATGTTCTAATGATTTAATGTTGATACATTAAGATCTATAAATTTTTTTAATACCCACATAATTAGTTTAGTTGATGATAGAGTTACTTTTGATCATGTTATGAAAAAATATGAACATCTTGTAAAATCATATTAGAATTTATTATGAAGATATGTTTAAATTAAGATCAAGGATTCGAAAAACAGTGCTAGAAACACACATTACTGGAGAAGAGTTAAATGTTAGATTCTACTAAAAGATTCACTACCTCAATACATTTGAGAGTTTCTATTATAATATTTTAAATATTGTTTTTTATTAATTCCATTTTGTGATGGATGATGTAATTGATTTATGTTTTACATTGGTAATGGTTTCCTCCAATCCATGTGATCAAAGATATTTTTGGGTTAAGAGACTGTATTTTCTAAACTGGGTTTTCTACAAAAACCTGGTTATTTGATGTAACACCCCCAATTTTAGAAAATAATTTGTTCACATGAACAACATGTATATCATACATAAATACGTTTTTCTACACTTTAAAAAGAATTGAACATGTGTTTAAAATAATTCACACAAATGATAAATCAAATTAAAAAAACTTCATTCAGTCTGTGGAACATTGCAAGAAAAATTCATGAAACTATGTATTATATACTTTATATCATTACATACAATGGATGGTTACATCATCTAAATGTTCCTAAATTATAATTTGATAATAAATAGAAAATATTAACTTCTTTACATATTGGAAATCAGAATATATTTACCTTTAAAAAAAACTTTTAATAGAACTAAACCTACAATGAGAAAGAAAATATCTAGAATGGAAAATTCATTTGTTAAAATCCTAAATAATAATTTTAAAAATTAAAGGTGTGGTTTATAAAGTTATAATTGAAATAATTCATTGAATTTAAGGTGAGTAACATAGACATTATTACATCATTATAATTTTAAAAAACTCATTGGGTATAAGAATAGTAAACAAGTTTATTTATTAGAATTAATTTTTTATAGTAAATATATATAAATATTTTTTATAAATTAAATATTATACATATTCATTACAAATATTTTATTTTAAATAAAACAAATTGTTTCATAAAATATAAAGGTACTAATTCACTTAAAAAAATAACAATTACTTCAATGAAACTATTTTTATAAATTACACAATAATATTAAAATTATTACATTTGAAGATTGATATAAAATAAATTTAATGATTAAATTCAGGTAATCATTATTAACATAAATTAATAAAATAAAGTAATAATTAAAAAATTACAAGGAATACTAATTTAATTATTTATTTTTATAATTTTTTTGTTTAAAAACATTCTTTTCTTTTTATATTATATGATTTTTTAGAAGGTAAATTTATCATATTTAGAGTATAAAAATTATGGATAATTATTTTATATATTTAATTTTTTTGAAAATAGTTATTAATTTATTATAAATTTGTTTTCAACAATGATAAAATCATTTAATGTAAAAAAACCAATTTTCAAGGAATTATTTTTCTATATGTTGTATATTTTTATTTTAATAAATTAAATTTATCTATATTAAATAATTATTTTAATAAAATAAATTTTTTTATTTATATATTCAAGAACATTCCCATTCATATATTTATTATTACTAGGCATGTAATAACAATAAATTCATTTTTATGTTTAAAATTATATTTCTATAAAAAAATGTTTTTTATGTGTTATTCATACATATAATAAAATCATTATTCATAACTTCAAAATATAAATCCAAAAAAAATCATATATAGAGTTATGATGTCTACATTAGGTTACATTTTCAATTATATTTTTAGGCATAAAAATAAGTTGATAAGGAAAAAATTGAGTAACCATGGTAAAGGTAAAAGAAGTTAAAAGAATGAATTAAGTGATGAAGATATAAAGTATTACAAAACAGTATCTCAGAATGTGTGCATGTGGGAATTATTTACCTCCCCTTTTCTTTTCTCATTTATTTTCCCACTTTTTATCCACAAACCATGAGTAACTACATTTATCATTTAGTAATGAATGAGTATTTGTTAAAATGTCTCTCAAGCTAACCTATAAGAGGACCCCTCCTCCACCCACATAAAACAACATAATCCCTTTAGTTTAATATTAATTTAGTGCCAAAATTCTCTCCCTAAACATCCTCGATCACATTTAGTATCCAATGGTCTCATGTAGGAGTCCTAAGATCTTTATTTCCAAGAGGATTTTTATGGGATAATTAAAATCATAAATGTATGTATTATCCACTCCATAATCATTTTTTATATGTCCTTGTCATTCATATATTATTAAATATAATTTATCTATTTAATAGAATCATTTTATTACTGTTATTCTTCTCTAATTGTGATATTATAGTTATAACGACCAATAGATTTTTGGGTTGTTACATTGTTAAGGAAGTTTGACCATTTTATCCTATACAAGGTCTGTTTCAAGCATCGTGTTTTGGATTGGAAATATGACAGTTGGGACATATCAGGTATGTGTTAATTGATTTTAAATGAGGAACATTTTGTGGTTTGAGTGATCAGAGAGGAATTAGATATTTTTTAGGGTAACATGGGAGCAGGATGTAACTGTAGGCAACAAACCATGTCATAACCCTATTCATTGTGGGAAAGGGATATTGCCTATTGTGAACATTTATCAATGAGAATAATTAAAATATACAATTGAATGGGATATTGTAGAGAATTTCTTCATGGTAGATCTCCATAGCTCAGCTATAGGGTTTGTGTATTTTAGGTCTTTCTTAGGTAAAAACCTTATGGTCAATCCCTTGAGGGACAAAATGTAGTGGGGGAGGCCTTCAGGGTTGGGGGGGGGGGTGGCATCAAAATATAGGGTAACCACCATATATTATCCATGGAATGGTTGCGTAAGACCATGAAATAGCAGAGGGATACAATAAACTAGGTAAGAGGAGGGAATTGGGGAAGGACCTTCCTCATTGGGTTCGACTACACCACTGCCAAGGAAGACATGCTATAACGAATACTGATAGGGAGGCAGACACAACTACTCCTTAGGATCGTATCACGCGGGGGGGGGGGGGGGGGGGTGGCACTTGTGAATTATTAAAGGTGGACTACATCATATAGCCCTACCCCACCCTATATTTTGTGCTAAGGGCTATCTCTTTACCCTATAAAAGTTTGGGTTACAAGGACTGGATAGCTCACGTGAGGGGCTTGTGTTATGGGTCCTATAGCCTTGGCATAGAGTTTCCACCACAATTTTTTCTATATTGTGGGAGTACTAGTTATTTACTAGTCAGAACCCCCCATTTTATGTTCATAGAGGATCATAGAGTGAGGTAAACATTCCATCCCTCTCCCACACTCTTCTCCCTTGAATCCACCTAGCTTGGATGACCTTTACGGACATTTAGATGTTATTGATGGTAATTTATTTCATTTATCTCTTTTCAATATTTTATCTATAATTATTTAATAATTTTATGATTTATCAAATAGGGTTGGGGTTCTGATTCCAATAGAACATGGTGGAATTAGGTGAGAATGATTGGTATTTTATTGGAATGGATAGAGGAGGTCCCAAGAGACTTATCTTAGGTCATTATAAGTAATTTCAGGGAATCATTTATGAATGTTGGGTTTTAGATTGATTTGTTTTAATTATTTTATTTAATTAATTATAATATTTGGTAATTCGTTTTTTCTATTGCATAGTATGAGATAGGTGCCCGATAGCATGGACTAGCTTGGGAATGTGTTTATGGGGCTTGGATATAGGTTAAATCCATATTCTAGGTATGTGAACCTTTTGATTCCAAGTCATACAGATGTCTATTCATAACTGTACATTCATACATTTCTACATCATGTTCAGGTGTGAAAGTTAGGGACTAAGGGTTCCCTTGGTAGATGAAATGGGATGGTGTTGGTCATCCAATTTTTGGTTTAAGTATGCGTTATCACTCAGGTAGTCTGTATCAACCGATGACTATATAACTATGGAGAGAGGGTGTCCAATAATAAGAAAAGAGACCTTGAGTAGGTCTCATGGAGATAGATGAAAAACAAAATAGTTTAGGTTGTGTTCATTGGGATAATAAATATGAATGGCAAGGTTCATGCCTTTGATTTATGGGTAGGGTAGTCAAAAGTCTTATGCTTGATGAGTGACACCCTTCTATGGATGGATTGGGACTTACTGAGTATCCTAAGTGGAATTAGTGCTCCGGGAAAAGAAGATGTTTGATAGGGAGAGTTTTCTTTGAGAATTGGTATGAGATATTTCCCTAAGGATATGTGATATAAGGCCTAGGTGTGGGTTAGGGGAGTGAATCATGACATAGAATAGTGTTTCCGGAGGTCTTAAAATAAGATAGCTTAGGATAATGTCTAGGTAGAGGAACCATGAGTGTTTAATGGTTTTGGTGAAATTGAAATAGGACTTAGTTAGGATGATTTTATTGGTTTTTAGGTCACTAAGGGGGGAAAACCTGGGATACTATAAATGAACAAGATGAGAGGCTAGGTCCTAAGTGACTAGTACCTGTTTGATGAGATGGTGTTTTGTGTGAGAGGTCATGAGCCTTGTGTGGCACAACCTGTGTGTTCTTGTGCTTATAATATTAAATGAATCCTATGTGGGAGTGTATCTCGTGTTATAATACTACCATGAGTGAGATGGAATTTTATATAATATCATGGATGAGATGGAGTCCTCACATGACTAGATTGGGACCTTTCCTTGAGTAATAAGTCGTATTTTAGGGTTGTTTACCATTACTTGAGTAGGGTTGAGTCATGATAGTGTATGAAAACTTTCAATAGGGATAGTTCATGATTGAATATGAGGCAAAGAATATGGGACCTTTCATTAATCATAAAGTAGTGGGTTGGGATTTAAATGTGAGACTATTCCTTATTCGTTTTTGTTATATGGTTGAGGACATGGATGACAATTACCCTGGGTACTTATGTATGGGTTATGACATGGGTTTAGTAGCCTAATTCCTTCAGATAACCTGATTTTTTCATGGTTCCTAAGCTGGTATTGTAAGGCACAATGGTGTCCCAAATAGTACATGGTGACATAATGGGTGCATGTACCCTGTTGGGTGTCATGGTGGCCTAGTTAGCACATGACAATAAAGAAAAAAAAAATTTAATTATTCAATTCCTTTCCACATGCACACACACACATATTATATTTTGTAATTGGGATGTTTTGTGATACCCTACTGGGTTATATACTCGATCCCTACATGGGAACTCTATTCCATGTGTATACCTTATGCATACTTTTAGGTCATAGCCTAGGATGTGAAATAGACTAGGTTAGAGTAGCATGATGGGTTTTTGAGATAGGAATAAGGATTGGGGATGGATGTAGGTACATTGTTCATGTTTTGTTCTTCTATTTAATTTTTATAGAGAATCAACCTAGTGGGTTATCAATGTATATCTTGTATGACTGTATGTTTGTATAATTTAATAATTTTTTATAGTATTTAATTTTATTTCTTATTAATACTATGGTTACATTTTTTGGATGTTATAGTAATTTTTATTATGTTGTATGAATCTAATTATTGGGTATAGTCTCCCCATTATACATATTAGGCTATCACCACTAGTCAAAAGCCTCTAGAGTACATGGATGTCTTTTTGTTAATGTTTGAGGAGATGATAGAAATATGTTCTAGGAATGTGTCACGGATTGTGATGGACCTTAGTCAGGTTCAACAAGAACATATTTTTTAATGGGATGTGTTGGTTACTAGGGTAATAAGAATATATTATTGGGTTGAGTTACTATTGAAGATATGTTTATTCAATATGATGGGTTTACTAGAGATGTTATCTATGATTTTGGGTTTTCTTTAATTGGAAATAGTATTGTGTTCCTAAATCTAAATTTTAATGTAGGATTCATTTTAAATTCTAGTGATTGTCTGTCATTTTGTTTCTTGATGTGAGGTTTAGTTTTTTAAAGTGTTAACAATAACTTATATGGGATTTTCCCATGTAACATGTTGGTGAAATTCTACTCAATTGAAAGATGTTATTTTCATGGATGATAGGTCATGTGGACCCTAGTTTAGGATGTTTTCTATTAAAGGCTATATGATCTCTTTGTGAAAGGGGAATATATAGATCCTAAGTAGGTTAGCACATGCGTTAGATTCCAGATGAATAGTCCTAGAATGGGAATATGTTTCCTTGAGGATGAAGGTTCAGTTACATAAAGTAGAATCAATAAGCTATAGGGCGTTTTACCATACATCTCCTTTATAGAACTCTACCTAACCAAACAAGGTGGTTATATGTATACCCAACCTTGATATAATTATTGGTGTTGGGTTTTGAGGGTATAATAAGTTTGATTACTAGACTTGTGGTTCTGGATGTACTATCTTGTAGAATTGTGGGTTTATGGGAATACACTTGTTGTTTTAGAATAACACTCATGTGGTGGGTGATCATCCAGTTAGCCTTAGAATGTGAGAGAATATTATGCTATGGGATGGTGCTAAACTATGTAAGGATCATGGTCAGTGGGTTAGGTATATGATGATAGTTTCAATGGGAACATATCATGAGAACTAGATTTTTGTGTGTGACTAGGTGTGTGGGAGAATAAAATATTGGATCTGGGTGTTATAAACTAGGATCACAAGAGGGAACCTATGAGGGAATTTGTGGTGGATCACACTATCATAGATGGAGGAGAGTGAGAGTTGTCATATATTTTCATGGATTTTTTTTTTGTGTGAGGGAAGGTGCATGCTAATTATGCGCGGTGCCCAATTGGTTTACAAATTAGTGAAAGCAGCAATGTGAGGGTCCATTGATAATTTTTATGGAAATAGATAAACCAGAGTGGTGATGTAGTGGAACTACAGTAGTGAGGAAGTCATGGGTAGGGACGCCTATAGGTCATTTTCCCCGTCAAAAGTTGAAAGGGTGGGGAAAAGTGGTGTCAAGTCCTATTTGCCTATGTTTCATTGGGCATCACAAGGTAATCCTATTATGGGGAGCATTGTATCAGTCACGGGCATACGACCCTCATGTCAGAAGGGTTGTGGAGGTAGTGATACTAGTCAGTGAATAGTCATGGTGACACTAAGATACAAGTGTGTGGTAAGATCCACTGATATTTGGTTCCTAAGGTAATACCATATTTTATGTTTATAAGTGGTGTTGGTCGGAGTTCCTATGTTTGAATCAGTCATAGGGTGGAGTTGGTGAAATCCATGAGTGATTCTGATCAAAGGGGTTTAGTGCTTCACTAGAGAGCATAATAGCTGGAGTAAATGGTTGGTGACCCAGTCATGGAATTACATTGGGATTCAGGTTCAAAATTCAGTTTTAGTGTTGGATGATCTTGTGATATATCAAAAATTTAAGGCATTGTGATTGTGTTTTAACATAACAAATCAGTGGTATAAAGAGAGTTTTTTTAGTAATAGTCATTCTGGGGAGGTTTGATAGATTTTTTGGAATGGGATTAGATGAGGTGAGGTGTAAACCATTTTAGAAGTGTCATTAAAATAATATAGAAATGTTGTTTAAGTGATTATTATTTTGGGGATCACTATTCCCTAAAATTATTCATTATATATAGAGCCTTATATTGGGAAGATCCAAAATCTTAAGGATGAATCGTTCTAAAAAACCATGGTGTCTCAAGAGAGATGAGTGTAGAAAGTGTCATATTAGAGTTAGAATTAAGGGAACATAGGTGGAACAAATTTAGGTGAATAGTGTACTTCAATGTTTTTAGTTGTGCAACAAAAGTGTCCTTGATGTTAAGAGGTAGATCAAGGTGAATTATTAGTGAATTAATGAACATGATAGGTTTTGTTTGATGAATGGAGAGACATCACCATTTCATGGGGTTGAGAAACATTATGATAATTCCCTATAAATTTATAATCATTATTTTGTCGAGGGAGTTGGAATTTTTGAAATGTAGAATGGGTTATTTCATGAGTTAGGATTCAGATTAAGAATACAAGAATTAAAAAATTTCAAGGAGAATTTTTGGGAAATGGGGTGAGTCTTGATTGGGGGTTCAAGTGCCCGAAACAGTCTCCAAAAGGGTAGTTTTCACCCTAAAACTAGAGGTGGTTAAAGGGTGTAAACCATACCATAGCCTTGGGCACTACGACATGGAAAGGTCATTGGCCCATTGTGATTTTCTAAAAATGGAATAGGGACATGATGAAACCTAAATGGCTATTTGTAAGAGGTGTTAAGGGGGAGATCTATGTGTTACATCCCTTGGGAATATGTTTTGGAGGGAAACCTATGGTGGAATCATTGTGGAACCTCCCTTAAGGGCCACATCAAAGAGGTGGCGGGGGATCAGGGTTGGTATGGATACATTGCATCCTAGGGTACATAATTTTTCAAAGCGCTGTATTATTCAAGGAAGACCACCAGGTAGTTGAGGGAATTAAAACAATTGGAGAGGAGGAGGGTTTTAACAAAGGGCCTACTTCCAGGGGTCTATCTAAACCACATCTAGGGAGGTGATTATGTAGGATGAAATAATGGTGTGGCAAAGACCACATCCTAGGAGGGTTTCACCATAGAGGGAGGAGCTTAGGGGATAATTGAGGTAGATTAATTTGTGGATCCCTACTCCACTCTACATCCAGAGCCTAAGAGTTATCTCTTTACACCCAAACCCTTAGGATTTCAATAGAGGGATACTTTAGATGAGGGGTTTCTGTCTTGGGCCCCATGGCTATGTCACAATGTTTCCCCAATCCAGTTTTTTAGTTGATGGAAAATTAGTAATTTTCATATCAGTGCCCATTCATTTATAGTGTAGAGGAATGTGGGGAGGGGAAATTTTATCATCCCTAACCACTCTCTTATCCCTAAATCTCTCATGGATTTGGAATATTTTTATGGAACAATTATAGTGATTCTAGGTATGTTTTTGAATTAATATCCTTATGTTCTTGTTTTATTTTTTGATTATTGATTTTGGGATATCTACGCTATAAATTTGATGCTAATTCCACATAATTATAGTAAAATATATCTAGGATGATGGTGACTTTTTAAAATTTTTCTATAAAATGTACTAATAAGATGATCTAATGACATTGAAAGTGATTTCCATGAAGTGTTGATGGATGCTGAGTTTTAGAGTGAAAATAATGACTTGAATTAAGTGAAATAAATAATTTTATGTTTTTATAATTAATTAATTATGTCATATGTGGTGGGATAGGTTCTCAGGGGACTATGAAATCTTCGATGATTCTCAATGAATCTTAGTGAGGGGATAAATTCACTTTTGAAGTAGGTGGACTCTAGGACAAAAACTTATATCAATTTATATTAAAGAGAATGAATTCCATTACAATTTAACTAGAATCATGTGTGAAAATTTGGGATTTAGGGTTCTCTACCTAGATGAATTAGGAGTGAATTAAGCCTCATTTTTGTGGTATAAGTTCTCTTTATAACTTAGGTGGTTTTCATAGCATAATGACTATGTCTCCAAGGGGTGTGGGTGTCGACTGAACTAACAAGAGACATTAAGTAGGTCCCAAGGTGATATAAAATATAACTAAAATCCTATGTTGGTTTCTTAGGGCTAGTGGGTTGTCATGGAAAATATTATGCATTAGTGTGAGTACTGGTACGTACTTATATCTTACACACAATGAGTAACACCCTAAAATGTGTTCTTTAGAAATTAGTCAGCTCCATGAGTAGGATGATTCCTTAAGGAATAAATAAGGTGTGATGGAGAGGGGTTTCTATGTGTGATATACTAAGAGATATCCCATATAATAAGTGATATGGGACCATATGTGAGTTATGGGAATTATTTAGAATATGGAATCGAGTTTCAAAGGGGCTTATAAGAGGATGGATAGATTGGGATAATCCCTAGTTATTAGGACCTAGAGTGTCAAGGTGTTTTTGGTGAGATTGGAGAATGGAATGGGATCTAGGTAAGGATTATCATATTGGATATGGGGTCATAGAGGGGTCATGGAATTGGGTTAATATTGATGATATGGATGAGTAACTGGATCACTAATAATGATTTCCCTTGTGGAGAGATAATTAGCTACGTAACGGGATGTAGTCTCTCTGTGCAATTTAATGTTTGTGATTATGCTTATGATAAGTGACTGAACTAGTGGGGGAGATGAACCTAGGACCTGAACCCATGATGAGTGAGATATTAGTGGATAAACTGTCATGGGTGAGGCAAATACCTTCTATGGATACATTGATATTTTTCTGTGTGTGAGAAGGCTTGGTTCGTGGCACCAGACCATTCCTTGATTAGTATTGGGACCAGATAGTGAGATAAATGTTATGAGAGGGCTATTTACTGATGTGATGTGAGGAATGGATTATGGAATATACCTTGATCAATAAGTTAGTGAGTTAATATTGGGATCTGATACCGTTCCCTATTTCTTTGGATAGCGAGTTAAGGAACTAGATGATGCAGACCTCGAGTCTTCCAATAGAAGATTTTACATGCATTCGCTAACTTGAGTCTAGGAAATGATAGGATTATCAAGAATCATTTAATCATATACTTTCAGGTAATATTGTGTCCTTGTCAACAAAGAGTGTCCTGAATGGTATATATATACCTGGTTAGATGTTGTGGCTTCCTTTTTATCAAATGATATCTGGGAGAACGTTTTTATTTATGTATTTCTATTCCTTGTTCATACATATTAATATGATGTTATATATTATGGGTGGTTAGTACAAGAACTCAACCTTATTACATTACATAATCTTAAATTTAGTCAAGAAAACACTTCCTTTAACATTGGGGATTTTTTCAAGTCTAAATCTTTTGAGAATTGGGACATAATTTTTTTAAAGGTTGGGGCCGAAGCCTCGATTTATTATTTAAATCAAATATCTATTTTAGACTGGTTAGAGGGAGACCCATTACATAGACTTAAGGACCAAGGCCAAGTGGCCTAAATACAAGACATAAAGCCCATTTTTTGGGCCCAAAGGACCCCTCAGGGAAAAATACTACTACAACACCCATGATGCAACAGTTCTTGCTACTGTGCTGCCGCTGCTACAATACATGCACAATGCCTCCACCGCTATATTGTCGTCACTGCTACAGTTCTGCCACTTCTACAGTACCCTGCTACAGTACTGTTTTAGCACCCCTAGAAATTCGTCTGTGCCTGGATTTCCTCCTGGGTCTTTTGGATGCCAAGAAAGAGCCAAAAACACTTGGTTACAGTCTCGTTGGAATGAACTTCGATGTAATACATTCATAACATTACACATTAATATAGAGTGGATACCATAAAAACATTATTCATTTATTCCAAAATATAATACTTTTCAAATAACACCTGATTTCTTTAATAATTCTTCAAAAATTTATATTGGCTTACTTCTTGTCTTACACATCTTTATAAAATTTGAAAATCATTTAAAAACATGGGATGAGCACAAACGTCTCACCAAGTTATATAAAAATATTGAAAGAACACATTAGTCCATGAATAATTGTATCGTATGCAATCATTTCAAAAGACATGTCTGTCACCAATATATACTTACATTTTGAAACATGAGATTTCAAAAATATTTTCACCAAACATAAGAACAAAAAGAGAACCATAAATTTATCTTGGGTTACTACTTACATCATCTTGTAACCCTCTCATCTACCTTATAATTTGTAACCCTCAAGGCACCTTACAATTTGTGTAACCATTGCATTTACACTAACCATACGACTAACCACGAACATACACAGACCTAATTCATTTGACGGAGATATTGGTCCCAAACTTCATCATATTAAATTCCCAAGAAACAAAAAATAATCATACAATAGGAATAATTTCATAAAAACATTTCATTTGAATTTTGTAAAAACAGAATTTTAAAAGGGGATTTTAAAAGAAAAAGCCTCTTTCAAATATCATATAATCCATGGGGGACTTATAAAATTGATGGAATATCTATATAAACTATAAATATTCATAATTAAGTATAATATAATCAAAAACAATCACACAAACAATTTTACTACCACATAAATAATGAAGTAGAATGTTAACCCGAGGAATGGAAATCGGGTTAAGAGTAGACTTACCTCAGGTTTTTCTTACTTAAAACATGTTTAAAACTCATTTATAATGGTTAAAAAAGTGTTATTAATATCTTAAAGAAACATATTCATATTTTAAATAGCTTATATAATCATATCATTACATCATTTACCCATTAATTGTTAGTATTTGTTCCTTCCATTGTTTTGGGTACGTTCTTTACATGATTTCCATGATCTGTTCATGATGGTTATTCTTCTTGATTGGAAGTTAAACTATTGAATTGGAGTATAATTGTATTTAAATTTTTACAGTACCATATATTATACCATTTATCATTTTGAATTATAACATGAGGATGATTCATAATTTAAAACATTATTGATATTTTTAGATCATTTTGTTTATTCTTCGATTGTAATGAACTCATTTTGTTTTTTTTTAAATTAATAACATGTGTAAAAAATGATTACAGAACCTTATATAGGATATAATACATAAATTATAATCTATTTCAACCATAAAAACGGTTTCATGACCAGTTTAGAAAGATGTAAAAGAAATTGAAATCACATCATCTACGATGTCAGCAATTCGACACATCACGGACGATGTTATAATTTCCTAAAAAAGTTGAATAAGGGATAATTATAATGGTTATAATTTCATAAAAATGTTGAAATACATAATATGTAAGATACTGGATCACTAATTTCAATTTGATAAGGGTAGGAGATGAAATAAGAATAATAGAATGGAAAATGAAAAGAAAAGAAAGAAAACAAAAGAAGATGTTTACCTCTTTATCTATTCTCCATGAGATCCTTCTGAAGGCCTTTTGTTTAGGCCTTTTCGTGATACCAACAGCTCTAGGACGTGATAAATAGCCTTGGGAGGAATATTGGGCATAAGTTAGGTAAGGATTGAGTATTTTACCTTATTTCACTATTTATAAAAAATTCAAGAATTTCAAAAAAATCTCAAAAATCCACCTTAACCATTCTTCGATATGTGTAATTAAAAAATGAAATCCATTTTTGGAAGATAATTTTCTAAATATTATTAATTTATTATTCAAATAAAATAATAATTTATTAAAAAAAACAATTTTTAATATATAGATCATTTTGTAACACTTTGAAAAAATATTCAAGTTATCATTATCTTAAAGAAATAAAAAAATAAAATAATAATATAATTTAATATTCATTAGGGTCATATTACTATTCATAAGGGTATGTTAGTATTCCCCAGAAAAACGAGTCAGTCTTATCAGACTCCAAATAATATACTGGTCACAATTGAAGATGGCTATTTTTTGAAATTCAAAATATAGAAGTGACAAAATTATGTCTAAAGGATAGTTATATATATCTACTTAAAACAAAGTGTCATGCATTAAAATATATTATTAAAAACCTTAGGGTGTTATATTATCCCTACATTCTATAAATTGCACCCTCACAATTATATTTAATCATTAAACAAGTGAGGATACCTTCCCCTAATATCATTTTTAGATTCTCATGTTGCTTCTTCAACCATGTGGTTTATCCAAAATACCATTACCTAGTAGACTGCATTATTTCACAATAAATATTCCCTTTGATCAATAATATGAACTGGTTTCTCTTTATAAGAAAGGTTTTATTCCAACTATTCTACTTATGGGAGCAAGACATGAGTTGAATCTGGCACATACTTTCTCAACATCGAAGCATGAAAAACATTGTGTACCATAGAAAAAATCAAAGTATAATCTAATTGGTAGGTGAATGGTCAAACATTCACTAGAATTTAAAAAGGACTAATGAACCACATACATAGCTTTCTTTCTTAACAAAATGTATCACACTTTACTAAGGCGATATTTTAAGGAAAACATGGTCAACTACCTCGAAAGAAAAGTGTTTCCTTCTATTATCTGCATAACTTTTATGCCCACTCTTAGTTGTCCTCAAGTGTTTTTGGATCATCTTCACTTTCTTAACCACTTCCTCTACTAATTCTGGTCCATCAACTTCCTTTCCCGAACTTCATCCCAAAAATATAGAGTTCAACGTCGCTTCCAATAAAATGCCTCAAAAGGTGTCATCTGTATACTGGAATAAAAAATGTTGTAATAAGAGAAGTCAACTAAAAAATATGTTGGTCCCAACTATCCTCATAGTCCATTTAACAAGCTTGAATCATATCCTCCAAATTCTGAATCGTTTGTTCTAACTAACCATCTGATTGAAGATGAAAAGTTTTTCTGAAATTTAATTCTATGCTCAATGACTTCTAAAGGCCTTCCAAAAGTTAAAAGTGATCTTGGGATCCCGGTCAGATACAATAGAAATATGAACTCCATGTAACCTGTAAATATCTTTAAGGTATAATCGATAAAGCTGATCCAAAGAAATTTTATCTTGAATAGGGGGAAAATGTTCAGATTTAGTCAGTCGGTCAATAATTACCCATATTTCATTATTACCTTGAGAAGTCATTCATAATCCCACCACGATGTTCATGGATACATTCTCCCATTTCCACTCTAGCACTACCAAAGGCAGAAGAACCCCCTTCAGTAACTTCCACTCTTCTTTAACCTGTTGACATGTCAAACATTTCATGGAAAAATCAGTAATAACTCTTTTCATTCTATCCCACCAGAAATACTCTTGAAGGACTCTATACATCTTAGTATTACCAAGATGAACTAAAAATGGCAAACTATGAGTTTCACACAACAATTATTTCTTTAACTGGGAATAAAAAGGCACTTGAAACCCTTTACCAAATCATAAAACACAATCCTTATCAAATTTAAATTATGGAAACATACCCATTTTAATCAATTCTAACTTTTTCTGTATCTCATTGTCTTCCTTTTGTGCTTGGTCAATTCTATAGGATAATTAATACTGCACTGAAACCTAAAACAAAACAGAGGTATTTCCAAGACCAACAACAAGTAAGCCAATATTCATCAAATCAGAAATAAATGGATCATGTTCCAAACATAACATGGTTAATGATGCATGATGTTTTCGACTCAAGGCGTCCACCACTTAGTTTTCTTTTCCTGGATGGTAATTGATCATGAAATCATAATCCTTTATCAGTTCAAGACATATTCTCAGCCTAATGTTTAATTCCTTCTATGTGAATATATATTTCAGACTTTTATGGTCGGTATATATTATACATTTGGCTTGGTATAAATGATGCCTCTAAATTTTCAACAAAAAAACAATTTCTGCTAATTCCAAATCACGTGGGTGATAATTTAACTCATGGTCTTTTAATAATCTTAAAGTATAAGAAATTACATGATCATTCTACATCAGAACCCAACCAAGTCCCTTCAATGAACCATCCATGTAGATAACAAACTTGCCATTTCAGTAATGTGAGGCCAAAACTAGGGCATTCACCAATATCTTATTATGTTCCTGAAAAAAACATCACATTCTTCTATCCAAATAAATTTAAACCCTTTTTCCATTAACTTAGTTAGCGGGCAAGATAACCATAAATTTGTTTTAACAAACTGTCAGTAATAACCTACTAATATAATAAAATAGTGAATCTATGTATCATTTTTGGGTCCTGGCCATTCATGAACCACTATTGTTGTGGCAGGATCAAATGTTATTCCATCCATATTTATAATGTTCCCAAGAAAAGAAATTTTTTGCAACCAAAAATCATAGTTTCTAAATTTTCCATTAAATTTTGTTTTGCATTAAGGTTTTAAAAACAACCCTTAAATTTGTTTCATGATCCTATTTACTCTTAGAAAACAAAAAAATGTCCTCAATAAACACAACCACAAAATTATCCAAGAACTCACGATATATTCTATTCATAAAATTCATTAATACATTAGGTTCAATTGTTAACCCAAATGACATAACTACTAATTCATAATTCCTATATCTAGTACGAAAAGTTTTTTTCATGATCTCATCCTTCTTCACCTTCAACTGATGGAATCTTGAACTCAAGTCAATATTGGAAAAGTACTGAGCTCCTGGGATCTGATCAAGAAATTCATCGATATGAGGCAAAGGATACTTTTTTTAAATGGTGATTTTTTCAAGGCTCTATAATCAATGCGATGTCTCGTAGAACCATCTTTCCTTTTAACGAACAAAACAAGATCACCCCATGGGGATATTCTGTGATGAATGAAGCCTTTATAAATAAAATCCCGTAACTAATTTTGAAATTCAAGAAGTCTATTTGAGACACTCAATATGGGGGTTTTGAAATTTGATTAACATCATGAACTAATTCAATTATGAATTCAACTTCCCAATCAGGTATGACATCGAGTAAATCATTAGAAAAAACATCAAGATATTCATTTACCACGGGCACATCATTAATCTGAACAGTTCCCCTATTTTCAACAATAAGAGCAAGATAACATTCATTTCCATATTTCAACAGTTTTCTAGCTTCCTAATGTGTTATAAATTGTATGGGTTCATTATTGTATACAAACTGAAACCCTTTTTGAAGAACAACTTCTTTAGCTCTATAGTGAATCATAGCATGATAAAAAGAAAGCCAATCAATTCCCATAATGACATCAAACTCTACTAAGGAAAAAAATTTATTGTAGGTAAATTATTTCCACAGATCACAATAGAAATAATATTATAATTCATTTTTACTATAATATTTCCTATAGTGTTTTAACTATAATTTCCATTCTCATTTGTTGAGGTGATTTTTAAATTTACTAGAAATTCCTTAGAAATAATGGAATGTGTAGACCTCATATCGAACAAAACATTAGAAAAATATATGTAAACTAACAAATTACATGATATAAATTCATTGGATGGCCTGATGTCTACTGACGTAGTCTCAAAGGATCTCACTACACATTTATTCTTATAGTCCGTCTTCTTTGCATCTTTCAGGTATCTCTTTTGGTATGCATTTTCATAATGACCCATCTCTCCACATTTAAAACACTTAATAGTTTTCTTATCAGGATTAGTATTATGATCATTTTCATTAAAACCTTGAGCTATATCTGCAAACTTTCCACATCTAAAACACTTACCAGGTTTGGTATGGCATTCCCCAAGGTGCTTCATGAAACAATTTTCAAAAAATGGAAACTGGATTTTCCTACCCTATGATTTCTTTGGTTTATTGTTAACCATTTCCTGGAATCAGGACCTCTTCTTCTCCTTATTTTCAAAATGTGCATGATCATCTACAGATTCCATATCTACCCTCTCAGCATAAAAGAAAAGTTTCTCATAACTTTCTAATTCATGGGAGGCCAACACCCTTCGATGCCTTGCCATTAATCTAGAGTAAAAGTGGTTGATTTTTCTCTCAAGATACAGAATAAGATTTTGAGATTACCTTGCTAGTCGGGTGATGTTTTCTTCATAAAAATCCACTGAATCTTCCTATTTTTTCTTCAACTCTAGGAATGGATTCTCCTTCCTATGTCGCACCACCTTAGGAAAATATTTATCAAGCAAAATACTTTTAAATCCATCCACTCGAAGGCATAAACATCCTCTCTATCCCTGATATGATTGATTATTGACCACCAATGATTGGATTCATCTTCAAAATGATAAATGGAAAGACGTAACTTTTGATTATATGAATATCCCATAACATCTAATATCTTTTCAAGGGCTTTAATACATCCTTTAGTTGCTTTTGGGTCAGATGATACATTGAAAGGAGGATTTTTCTCATAAAACGTTCCACTATCACCATGTTTTGTTGTGGTACATCTAGTTGTTCTTTTTCTTGGATTCCACCACCATTTATTGCCTTCATTATCTGAGCCAATACTATCACAAACTACTCAGTTTCAATCCCAAACATTATGGGTTATATATTCGGAAGGATATCATTCTTTTTGTGCCTCTGTAACAGCCCAAGATTTTATGAAAAATATTCTTTTTAATTTCACTAATGTCTTGTGTTGTATACAACACAAAAAGGAGCTTGCACAACACGCATCCTTGACTTGCCTTGCATTACACACAATCGCAACCTTCCTCGATAGCGTGTGTAGTACGCAATACCGAGTTTCACTAAACAACAATATGCTATTAGAATATTATTATAACTAGCCGTTATGAACAGTAATAACCACCTTTTAAAATTTTAGAAATTTTATTTTTCAAAATGGACTTCATTTTTGGACTCAGAATATCTAAATTAGCCTAGGGTGAAATTTTGGTATTTTTCTGAAAACTTTCAATTTTTGATGAATAGTGAAACCACTAAGTGGTAGGTTAAAAACTGAATTTTGCATAAAACCTAATTTTACCGCTTTTGTGAATAGAATTTAGAAAATACGACAGACACGGTTGATATCATTAAGTAAAATGTGGTTCAATGAGATAAAAATAATTTTGTGGTGAATAGTAACTTTTTACTTTTTTTACCGCGGTTAATAGTAAATAGGGTAACTAAGGGTAAATATGATATTAATATTACCCTAAAACATGTCCTAATTCTATTGGATAAGTTTAATTCGACCAAAAACAAACTTATGAATAAAATATGACCATTTAGGCCCACTTGGGTTAGATTAGGACATTTATTATTAATTTATTTAAAGAAGGGTTAAAATAGTTAAAATCAAAGTTTAATAAGTAAATCATTTGTAATATGGGGTTATATATAAGATAAATTAGACTATAAATATTCATTAGAAAGATAAAAAGATTTCCTACATAATGGTATTTTATTTGTAATTTTTAGACATTAAATAATTTAATTTATTTATGACACAATGATGATTCAATAATTATCTTATTAATGAAATATTGACATAATTGATGTTATAAACACCAAAATAAATGTAATTTGAGACTTTTTATGAATTACACTAATTTTCTAGGTTACTATGATATATTAGTGTTGATTTAATAAACTGTGTTTGAACATATAATTCTGTTATGACATTCACAAAAATCATATATCAAATAGTGTCAAAATTGACACAAAATAGTTTTTAAATCAAATATTATATTATTAATTGTTATTTTATTCCTAAAAATCTAAGGTTCGGCCAAATGACTTAGATAAGGATATATATATTAATAATAAACAATTTGGGGTTCTTTTGGCATGTTATAGTAAGTGTATTAACCATATAGTGAAAGAAAACAAAAAGACATGGTAAAAGTTAAATTATTTAACTTAGAGTTAAATCTAATTGATAAGGTTAAAATAATATCCCAAACTTGTCTAAATCCTATTGGTTGATAGGATTTCGACCCTTCCCCACCTTAGCTTCGAAATAAGACCCTTTGAAACCATTATAAACCGATTTTGACTTTAATATAAAATAATATTTTGAGATATTCCTAAGCTGCCCCTCTCCTCCCTTATAAAAGGGCACCTCCTCCCCCTCCTCCTCACACCAATTTGAGCACTCAAGCTCGGCCAACCCCTGCCATTTTCCCTTATCCACTTCCCTAGAATAATCCTAGAGGTCCTGGTCTTCTTCAAAGACCAATATTAGTACCCTAAGTGAAGGATTCAAAGAGGCGTTTCAAAGAAGAGGAGGTTCGGACACTTACGAAGCAAATCGGACCTAAGGTAAGGGAAATATCACAATCTCATTTTTATCCGAGATTGTTTATTCGTAAGTATTTACTAGGGTGTATTTTATCATCCACATCCATGTTTCATCAATATGTAATATTATTTCCATCCACCTACAATTGTTTAAATCCATTTTTACCCTTCGGTGAGTTTTTAGTAATAGGTATGAAAGGAATCTTTTGTCGTTTTTCGTACGAGGTACTTTTTGACTTTTTCGACAAAAGTACGAAGAATGATTTGTTATCTTATACAGAACGAACAGATTTTCACGGTTTTATAAAGCATTATTTTCATGAAGCTTCCTCCAGAAGATTTCATGACTATTTTCAATAAAATCTTTTTCTTTTAAAATTTCATGACGTTTTGTGAAAAGAAATTGATTTTGAAAAAGAAAGGATATTTTCCTCAAGAATTCATTTCAAGTGTTTTATAAAAATTATTTTCCATCTAAGACAACATAGGGTTCTGTTTCTATCCCTATTATTACATTGATTTGGTTATTTTTTGATGGAATTATTTTTATGAATTCCTTTATCTTATATGAATTGTTTTATGATGTCATGTTGTTTAAGAATCCCATTTTTATTACATGGGTTATGCAATGATGTATGATTTACGAATTTGTGGCACACATAAGAATGGTATCATTATGAGATGGGTGGGACCTATATCTCCCTCCAATGCATTGGGTAAATATTTTATATCTCATGAGATAGACAGGGCTGGAACGGTAGGTTATACCGGTTCAGTGAAACAGGACTGAAACGAGGGTTACTCGATTCAGAAAGGGACTTTGTCCACTAAGATAGTCTTGGAAATGAGTCTTGACTAACAAGAAATGATTCTATATGATTATGTGTGTATGCCACAATGTTTCAAGTTTTATGTTATGATTATGGGGATCTCGTTCTCACTTCTATGATTTATTCCATGTTAAGATATTATGATCTCTTTTGCAGGTTATGATTTTCAAAAAGATATGATATGATTTTTGGTTCCTTTATTTTCCTTGCTGAGCATTTGAGCTCACCCTTTTATGTTTTCTTTTCCCCAGGATATAAAGAAAGGTTTTAGGTAAAAAAAAGGGAAGATCTTTATGGGAGATATTGAAGATCTTTCACCACGATTAGAAGATTACGTTCCGAGTTTCCAAAGACACTAAACTATTACGATCCTTGTGTGTGTGTTTTTGTTATGTACTAAGTATTCCGAAAAAGTAATGTAATGGCCTTGTACGATAAGCTTCGGGTCTCTACAGTTGGTATCAGAGGAAAAATTTAGTCAACCTTTGGAAACTAGGATGCGAAAACGTTAGTGAGATCCCTAGAGATATTTCTAAGGTATGTGTAGGGATGTACCTAAGGTTAAGTATACGTATAGGTTATAGTACTAGAATTACGCTAACGATCATAGAATTAAACCTAATATGTTAGATATTGAAGGTACTCCCCCTTTATTATGTTGTTTTCCTTAGCATGATTTTTGCCTCTCACACTATTCTTTTTGGGTTTTAGACGATGGCTGGAACCCGAAGGAACCGTGTTGATCAATGCACTGGACAATGCAATGATTGTCCTCCTGAACAAACAAATTTTATGGGAGATGGAGTGCAAAATCTTATTGCTATACTTACACAAGCTATGAATCATTCTGGACTTCCAAATGAGCAGAGAAGGGAACAATATTCTATTGAGTCCTCCATGAGGCAACGTCCACCTTCTTTCAGTGGGTCTTCTGATCCACTTGTTGCTGAACAATGGATCAGTACCACTGAAAAGATATTTTCAGTTCTTCAATGTTCTGAACATTATAAATTCATCTTAGCTGTATATCGTTTGGAAGGAGAAGCTGATCAATGGTGGAATCTTATCAAGAATACAAGGCAAAGAGATGAAATTGAGTCCATGGAATGGGACGAGTTCAAGAACTTATTTTTTAATAAGTACTTCCCTCGTATTCTTCGAACAAAGATGGAGAAGGAGTTTCTTGAACTAAAGCAAAAGGATGATGAATCTGTTGGTATATACGAAGCGAATTTTACAAGAATTGCAAGGTATTCATCTGGCATTATCATCCAACCTGAAAGTAAAGTTGATCGATTTTTCAGTGGCTTAAAACCAAGTCTTCGAAGGGCATTAGCTATAAGAGACTTCAGTAGCTATGAAGAAATTGTGCGTTGTTATATCAAGGTAGAAATGGAAGTTGGTGTTACATATCCATCTCATTGTTTTGACAAAAAACGAAAGATGGAGTTCAAGGAGAAATCTCATAATAATGGTGAAAAGAAGATGAATGTTTCCTTATGCACGAAGTGTGGAAAGAAGCATGGTGGAGATTGTCTTAAAGGGACTAGAAAATGTTTTAAGTGTGGAAAAGAAGGTCATCGAGTAGCTAAGTGTCGAAGTAATGGAAAAAGGGTTTCTAATGATGTGAATAAATCAAACACTGCAGAGAATGCACCACCAACACTTCAATGCTTCAAGTGCAAGGAAATGGGGCATTATGCTAATAAATTCCCTAATCCAAGGGTTAGTGATGATCAACATGAGCAACCACTGAAGGCAAAGGACAAAGGGAAGTCACATGCGATCACTATTGGCAATGTTGAATATGAAAACTATGTGGTGGAATGATTAAGTGTTTATGTAATGGGATTTCGAAATAATGTTGTATCATTGAGTATTGCAATATTTATTGATGTGGTATTCAAAGTGATTGATATATTTTGGAAATAAGATGATATGCGCATAATGAAGGGAAAACGAGAAAATGAAATGTTTAACAGTATTCATGAGCTCATGATTGATATAAGGACTAAGTGATATCATGGTTTGAGAATATAGAATTTTGAGGATTTTGGTATGTGGAAAGTGTTAACTTTTAACTGCATTCATGTTTTCACTAAGGTTCAATGGGTATTCAAAAGAATACATGATTAAGGACTTTGAATGTTTGGAATGTGACCAACAAAACATATCTTATGATATATGGGGATCAACGATGGTATTAAATCTCTGGTAATCGTTTTCACTATGTTATGAGAGTGGACTGCAGTATTATGGATAATCCTAAAGATTGAAATGGATTATGTTGGACATAAGTGAGTATTGTTTAAGGATAGAAGTTTTTTTCGATATTATTGGTGGGATGTTATAGTAATGTAGTTTTAGAAAAAGGACAACCTGCAGGACGGGCGACAGCCCATCGCTTCGGATAAGGCTGTGGGAATCGAACCCATAACCGAAGTGCGACTGGCCTTTATCGCCTACCACTGGCCTACAGGAAGTCCCTGTTTAGTAGAAACTAGTTTTATTATATTAAGAAGTATGATATATGAAGTATAAGTCCATTTTAGGAACCATATGTGATTAATCTCACTATAGATCGACTTATGTATATAATTTTTTCTAACCTTTTGTTTGAGACAGATGGAATGACCCGTCATTCTATCACATGATCTGATAACACTTCACGAATAACAAATTCAACTTCATTTATTTAAGAGATGAAGTGGAAATTGTTCAAGGCATGAACAACAGTGAGATTGTACCAAAATAAAGAAAGTATTTATTCTAATTCAAATTTTCAACTTTAGGGAAATGATCTTGAAAACCAAAAATGTTGTCCTAGTGATCTTATACCTGATGAATCGGATGGTACCTTCGATCGTCACAAATTTATGGATTTGTGATTGTTGGCTTTTCCATAGCCATGTTCTCTACCACTCTCCATCAGAACATGATGGTTAGATTTTTCTTCCATATCCATATTTTCACCTATGTGGAATCCCAGTGATTAGTTTATTTGGGTAATCGTTACATTTCATACTTTAGTTTTTAAAGACAAGTTTTGGTATTCCTTTTTACGATGTGGGTTTCTATTAAAGAAACTTTCGAATAGTAAACTATTTATAACCCCGACGAATTTCGAGGGTGAAATTCATTTTAAGGGGGGTAGAATGTAACAGCCCAAGATTTTATGAAAAATATTCTTTTTAATTTCACTAATGTCTTGTGTTGTACGCAACACAAAAAGGATCTTGCACAACACGCATCCTTGACTTGCCTTGCATTACACACAATCGCAACCTTCCTCGATAGCGTGTGTAGTACGCAATACCGAGTTTCACTAAACAACAATATGCTATTAGAATATTATTATAACTAGCCGTTATGAACAGTAATAACCACCTTTTAAAATTTTAGAAATTTTATTTTTCAAAATGGACTTCATTTTTGGACTCAGAATATCGAAATTAGCCTAGGGTGAAATTTTGGTATTTTTCTGAAAACTTTCAATTTTTGATGAATAGTGAAACCACTAAGTGGTAGGTCAAAAACTGAATTTTGCATAAAACTTAATTTTACCGCTTCTGTGAATAGAATTTAGAAAATCCGATAGACACGGTTGATATCAGTAAGTAAAATGTGGTTCAATGAGATAAAAATAATTTTTTGGTGAATAGTAACTTTTTACTTTTTTTACCGCGGTTAATAGTAAATAGGGTAACTAAGGGTAAATATGATATTAATATTACCCTAACACATGTTCTAATTCTATTGGATAAGTGTAATTCGAACAAAAACAACCTTATGAATAAAATATGACCATTTAGGCCCACTTGGGTTAGATTAGGACATTTATTATTAATTTATTTAAAGAAGGGTTAAAATAGTTAAAATCAAAGTTTAATAAGTAAATCATTTTTAATATGGGGTTATACATAAGATAAATTCGACTATAAATATTCATTAGAAAGATAAAAAGAGTTCCTACATAATGGTATTTTATTTGTAATTTTTAGACATTAAATAATTTAATTTATTTATGACACAATGATGATGCAGTAATTATCTTATTAATGAAATATTGACATAATTGATGTTATAAACACCAAAATAAATGTAATTTGAGACTTTTTATGAATTCCACTAATTTTCTAGGTTACTATGATATATTATTGTTGATTTAATCAACTTGGTTAGAACATATATTTCTGTTATGACTTTCACAAAAATCACATATCAAATAGTGTCAAAATTGACACAAAATAGTTTTTAAATCAAATATTATATTATTAATTGTTATTTTATTCCTAAAAATCTAAGGTTCGGCCAAATGACTTAGATAAGGATATATATATTAATAATAAACAATTTGGGGTTCGTTTGGAATGTTATAGTAAGTGTATTAACCATATAGTGAAAGAAAACAAAAAGACATGGTAAAAGTTAAATTATTTAACTTTGAGTTAAATCTAATTGATAAGGTTAAAATAATATCCCAAACTTGTCTAAATCCTATTGGTTGATAGGATTTCGACCCTTACCCACCTTAGCTTCGAAATAAGACCCATTGAAACCATTATAAACCGATTTTGACTTTAATATAAAATAATATTTTGAGATATTCCTAAGGTGCCCCTCTCCTCCCTTATAAAAGGGCACATCCTCCCCCTCCTCCTCACACCAATTTGAGCACTCAAGCTCGGCCAACCCATGCCATTTTCCCTTCTCCACTTCCCTAGAATAATCCTAGAGGTCCTGGTCTTCTTCAAAGGCCAATCTTAGTTCCCTAAGTGAAGGATTCAAAGAGGCTTTTCAAAGAAGAGGAGGTTCGGACACTTACGAAGCAAATCAGACCTAAGGTAAGGGAAATATCACAATCTCATTTTTTTCCGAGATTGTTTATTCGTAAGTATTTAATGGGGTGTATTTTATCATCCACATCCATGTTTCATCAATATGTAATATTATTTCCATCCACCTACAGTTGTTTAAATCCATTTTTACCCTTCGGTGAGTTTTTAGTAATAGGTATGAAAGGAATCTTTTGTCGTTTTTCGTACGAGGTACTTTTTGACTTTTTCGAAAAAAGTACGAAGAATGTTTTTTTATATTATACGGCAAGAACCGATTTTTACGGTTTTATAAAGCATTATTTTCATGAAGCTTCCTCCAAAAGATTTCATGACTATTTTCAATAAAATCTTTTTCTTTTAAAATTTCATGAAGTTTTGTGAAAAGAAATTGATTTTGAAAAAGAAAGGATATTTTCCTCAAGAATTCATTTCAAGTGTTTTATCAAAATTATTTTCCATCTAAGATAACATAGGGTTCTGTTTCTATCCCTATTATTACATTGATTTGGTTATGTTGTGATGGAATTATTTTTATGAATTCCTTTATCTTATATGAATTGTTTTTTGATGTCATGTTGTTTAAGAATCCAATTTTTATTACATGGGTTATGCAATGATGTATGATTTACGAATTTGTGGCACACATAAGAATGGTATCATTATGTGATGGGTGGGACCTATATCTCCCTCCAATGCATTGGGTAAATATTTTATATCTCATGAGATAGACAGGGCTGGAACGGTATGTTATACCGGTTCAGTGAAACAGGACTGAAACGAGGGTTACTCGATTCAGAAAGGGACTTTGTCCACTAAGATAGTCTTGGAAATGAGTCTTGACTAACAAGAAATGATTCTCTATGATTATGTGTGTATGCCACAATGTTTCAAGTTTTATGTTATGATTATGGGGATCTCGTTCTCACTTCTATGATTTATTCCATGTTAAGATATTATGATCTCTTTTGCAGGTTATGATTTTCAAAAAGATATGATATGATTTTTAGTTCCTTTATTTTCCTTGCAGAGAATTTGAGCTCACCCTTTTATGTTTTCTTTTCCCCAGGATATAACGAAAGGTTTTAGGTAAAAAAAAGGGAAGATCTTTATGGGAGATATTGAAGATCTTTCACCACGATTAGAAGATTACGTTCCGAGTTTCCAAAGACACTAAACTATTACGATCCTTGTGTGTGTGTTTTTGTTATGTACTAAGTATTCCGAAAAATTAATGTAATGGCCTTGTACGATAAGCTTCGGGTCTCTACAGTTGGTATCAGAGGAAAAATTTAGTCAACCTTTGGAAACTAGGATGCGAAAACGTTAGTGAGATCCCTATAGATATTTCTAATGTATGTGTAGGGATGTACCTAAGGTTAAGTATACGTATAGGTTATAGTACTAGAATTACGCTAACGATCATAGAATTAAACCTAATATGTTAGATATTGAAGGTACTCCCCCTTTATTATGTTGTTTTCCCTAGCATGATTTTTGCCTCTCACACTATTCTTTTTGGGTTTTAGACGATGGCTGGAACCCGAAGGAACCGTGTTGATCAATGCACTGGACAATGCAATGATTGTCCTCCTGAACAAACAAATTTTATGGGAGATGGAGTGAAAAATCTTATTGCTATACTTACACAAGCTATGAATCATTCTGGACTTCCAAATGAGCAGATAAGGGAACAATATTCTATTGAGTCCTTCATGAGGAAACGTCCACCTTCTTTCAGTGGGTCTTCTGATCCACTTGTTGCTGAACAATGGATCAGTACCACTGAAAAGATATTTTTAGTTCTTCAATGTTCTGAACATGATAAAGTCATCTTAGCTGTATATCGTTTGGAAGGAGAAGCTGATCAATGGTGGAATCTTATCAAGAATACAAGGCAAAGAGATGAAATTGAGTCCATGGAATGGGACGAGTTCAAGAACTTATTTTTTAATAAGTACTTCCCTCGTATTCTTCGAACAAAGATGGAGAAGGAGTTTCTTGAACTAAAGCAAAAGGATGATGAATCTGTTGGTATATACGAAGCGAATTTTACAAGAATTGCAAGGTATGCATCTGGCATTATCATCCAACCTGAAAGTAAAGTTGATCGATTTTTCAGTGGCTTAAAACCAAGTCTTCGAAGGGCATTAGCTATAATAGACTTCAGTAGCTATGAAGAAATTGTGCGTTGTTATATCAAGGTAGAAATGGAAGTTGGTGTTACATATCCATCTCATTGTTTTGACAAAAAATGAAAGATGGAGTTCAAGGAGAAATCTCATAATAATGGTGAAAAGAAGATGAATGTTTCCTTATGCACGAAGTGTGGAAAGAAGCATGGTGGAGATTGTCTTAAAGGGACTAGAAAATGTTTTAAGTGTGGAAAAGATGGTCATCGAGTAGCTAAGTGTCGAAGTAATGGAAAAAGGGTTTCTAATGATGTGAATAAATCAAACACTGCAGAGAACGCACCACCAACACTTCAATGCTTCAAGTGCAAGGAAATGGGGCATTATGATAATAAATTCCCTAATCCAAGGGTTAGTGATGATCAACATGAGCAACCACTGAAGGCAAAGGACAAAGGGAAGTCACATGCGATCACTATTGGCAATGTTGAATGTGAAAACTATGTGGTGGAATGATTAAGTGTTTATGTAATGGGATTTCGAAATAATGTTGTATCATTGAGTATTGCAATATTTATTGATGTGGTATTCAAAGTGATTGATATATTTTGGAAATAAGATGATATGCGCATAATGAAGGGAAAACGAGAAAATGAAATGTTTAACAGTATTCATGAGCTCATGATTGATATAAGGACTAAGTGATATCATGGTTTGAGAATATAGAATTTTGAGGATTTTGGTATGTGGAAAGTGTTAACTTTTAACTGCATTCATGTTTTCACTAAGGTTCAATGGGTATTCAAAAGAATACATGATTAATGACTTTGAATGTTTGGAATGTGACCAACAAAACATATCTTATGATATATGGGGATCAACGATGGTATTAAATCTCTGGTAATCGTTTTCACTATGTTATGAGAGTGGACTGCAGTATTATGGATAAGCCTAAAGATTGAAATGGATTATGTTGGACATAAGTGAGTATTGTTTAAGGATAGAAGTTTTTTTTCGATATTATTGATGGGATGTTATAGTAATGTAGTTTTAGAAAAAGGACAACCTGCAGGACGGGCGACAGCCCATCGCTTCGGATAAGGCTGTGGGAATCGAACCCATAACCGAAGTGCGACTGGCCTTTATCGCCTACCACTGGCCTACAGGAAGTCCCTGTTTAGTAGAAACTAGTTTTATTATATTAAGAAGTATGATATATGAAGTATAAGTCCATTTTAGGAACCATATTTGATTAATCTCACTATAGATCGACTTATGTATATAATTTTTTCTAAACTTTTGTTTGAGACAGATGGAATGACCCGTCATTCTATCACATGATCTGATAACACTTCACGAATAACAAATTCAACATCATTTATTTAAGAGATGAAGTGGAAATTGTTCAAGGCATGAACAACAGTGAGATTGTACCAAAATAAAGAAAGTATTTATTCTAATTCAAATTTTCAACTTTAGGGAAATGATCTTGAAAACCAAAAATGTTGTCCTAGTGATCTTATACCTGATGAATCGGATGGTACCTTAGATCGTCACAAATTTATGGATTTGTGATTGTTGGCTTTTCCATAGCCATGTTCTCTACCACTCTTCATCAGAACATGATGGTTAGATTTTTCTTCCATATCCATATTTTCACCTATGTGGAAACCCAGTGATTAGTTTATTTGGGTAATCGTTACATTTCATACTTTAGTTTTTAAAGACAAGTTTTGGTATTCCTTTTTACGATGTGGGTTTCTATTAAAGAAACTTTCGAATAGTAAACTATTTATAACCCCGACGAATTTCGAGGGTGAAAATTCATTTTAAGGGGGGTAGAATGTAACAGCCCAAGATTTTATGAAAAATATTCTTTTTAATTTCACTAATGTCTTGTGTTGTACGCAACACAAAAAGGATCTTGCACAACACGCATCCTTGACTTGCCTTGCATTACACACAATCACAACCTTCCTCGATAGCGTGTGTAGTACGCAATACCGAGTTTCACTAAACAACAATATGCTATTAGAATATTATTATAACTAGCCGTTATGAACAGTAATATCCACCTTTTAAAATTTTAGAAATTTTATTTTTCAAAATGGACTTCATTTTTGGACTCAGAATATCGAAATTAGCCTAGGGTGAAATTTTGGTATTTTTCTGAAAACTTTCAATTTTTGATGAATAGTGAAACCACTAAGTGGTAGGTCAAAAACTGAATTTTGCATAAAACTTAATTTTACCGCTTCTGTGAATAGAATTTAGAAAATCCGACAGACACGGTTGATATCAGTAAGTAAAATGTGGTTCAATGAGATAAAAATAATTTTTTGGTGAATAGTAACTTTTTACTTTTTTACCGCGGTTAATAGTAAATAGGGTAACTAAGGGTAAATATGATATTAATATTACCCTAACACATGTTCTAATTCTATTGGATAAGTGTAATTCGAACAAAAACAACCTTATGAATAAAATATGACCATTTAGGCCCACTTGGGTTAGATTAGGACATTTATTATTAATTTATTTAAAGAAGGGTTAAAATAGTTAAAATCAAAGTTTAATAAGTAAATCATTTTTAATATGGGGTTATACATAAGATAAATTCGACTATAAATATTCATTAGAAAGATAAAAAGAGTTCCTACATAATGGTATTTTATTTGTAATTTTTAGACATTAAATAATTTAATTTATTTATGACACAATGATGATGCAGTAATTATCTTATTAATGAAATATTGACATAATTGATGTTATAAACACCAAAATAAATGTAATTTGAGACTTTTTATGAATTCCACTAATTTTCTAGGTTACTATGATATATTAGTGTTGATTTAATCAACTTGGTTCGAACATATAGTTCTGTTATGACTTTCACAAAAATCATATATCAAATAGTGTCAAAATTGACACAAAATAGTTTTTAAATCAAATATTATATTATTAATTGTTATTTTATTCCTAAAAATCTAAGGTTCGGCCAAATGACTTAGATAAGGATATATATATTAATAATAAACAATTTGGGGTTCGTTTGGAATGTTATAGTAAGTGTATTAACCATATAGTGAAAGAAAACAAAAAGACATGGTAAAAGTTAAATTATTTAACTTTGAGTTAAATCTAATTGATAAGGTTAAAATAATATCTCAAACTTGTCTAAATCCTATTGGTTGATAGGATTTCGACCCTTACCCACCTTAGCTTCGAAATAAGACCCTTTGAAACCATTATAAACCGATTTTGACTTTAATATAAAATAATATTTTGAGATATTCCTAAGGTGCCCCTCTCCTCCCTTATAAAAGGGCACCTCCTCCCCCTCCTCCTCACACCAATTTGAGCACTCAAGCTCGGCCAACCCCTGCCATTTTCCCTTCTCCACTTCCCTAGAATAATCCTAGAGGTCCTGGTCTTCTTCAAATACCAATCTTAGTTCCCTAAGTGAAGGATTCAAAGAGGCGTTTCAAAGAAGAGGAGGTTCGGACACTTACGAAGCAAATCAGACCTAAGGTAAGGGAAATATCACAATCTCATTTTTTTCTGAGATTGTTTATTCGTAAGTATTTAATGGGGTGTATTTTATCATCCACATCCATGTTTCATCAATATGTAATATTATTTCCATCCACCTACAATTGTTTAAATCCATTTTTACCCTTCGGTGAGTTTTTAGTAATAGGTATGAAAGGAATCTTTTGTCGTTTTTCGTACGAGGTACTTTTTGACTTTTTCGAAAAAAAGTACGAAGAATGTTTTTTTATATTATACGGCACAAACCGATTTTTACGGTTTTATAAAGCATTATTTTCATGAAGCTTCCTCCAAAAGATTTCATGACTATTTTCAATAAAATCTTTTTCTTTTAAAATTTCATGAAGTTTTGTGAAAAGAAATTGATTTTGAAAAAGAAAGGATATTTTCCTCAAGAATTCATTTCAATTGTTTTATCAAAATTATTTTCCATCTAAGATAACATAGGGTTCTGTTTCTATCCCTATTATTACATTGATTTGGTTATGTTGTGATGGAATTATTTTTATGAATTCCTTTATCTTATATGAATTGTTTTATGATGTCATGTTATTTAAGAATCCAATTTTTATTACATGGGTTATGCAATGATGTATGATTTACGAATTTGTGGCACACATAAGAATGGTATCATTATGAGATGGGTGGGACCTATATCTCCCTCCAATGCATTGGGTAAATATTTTATATCTCATGAGATAGACAGGGTTGGAACGGTAGGTTATACCGGTTCAGTGAAACAGGACTGGAACGAGGGTTACTCGATTCAGAAAGGGACTTTGTCCACTAAGATAGTCTTGGCAATGAGTCTTTATTAACAAGAAATGATTCTCTATGATTATGTGTGTATGCCACAAAGTTTCAAGTTTTATGTTATGATTATGGTGATCTCATTCTCACTTCTATGATTTATTCCATGTTAAGATATTATGATCTCTTTTGCAGGTTATGATTTTCAAAAAGATATGATATGATTTTTAGTTCCTTTATTTTCCTTGCTGAGCATTTGAACTCACCCTTTTATGTTTTCTTTTCTCCAGGATATAAAGAAAGGTTTTAGGTAAAAAAAATGGAAGATCTTTATGGGAGATATTGAAGATATTTCACCACGATTAGAAGATTACGTTCCGAGTTTCCAAAGACACTAAACTATTACGATCCTTGTGTGTGTGTTTTTGTTATGTACTAAGTATTCCTCAAAAGTAATATAATGTCCATGTACGATAAGCTTCGGGTCTCTACAGCCTCTCCTCTTAACCTTCCCTATTCCTTCTGTGGACAACCATTTTGAAGAAAAATATCTTAGTTAAAACAACATGGTAATATTTAAACATTATAACATTTCAAATTAATCATAGAGTAAAAATCATTTATGGTATTCTATTAACATCATCAGAACCCCCAATGTTATCTAAACCATCCTCTGAAACAAACTATAAGGACCCGTTTTTATTGCATTAAATAATCATGAATTTAGTCAAGAAATCACTTACTTTTACATTGAGGTTATTTTCATGTTTCAATATTCAGATAATTTCTACATAATACATTCATAACATTATACATTAATATTTGGTGGATACCATACAAGCAATATTCATTTCTTCCAAATTATAAAAGTTTTCAAATAACACGTGATTTCTTTGAAAACTATTCAAAAATTTATCTTAGCTTTATTATTGTCTTACACACCATTATAACCTATGAAAATCATATAAAAACATGGGATGAGAGCAAAAAACTCAGTAAGGTTTAAAAAAATATGAAAAGAGCACATTAGTCTATGAGTACTTGTATCAGATGAAATCATTTTCAAAAGACATACTTGTCACCCATATATACTTACATTGTGAAACATGAGAATTAAACAAGATTATCATAGAATAGAAGAACATAAATAGAACCATATAGATATCTTGGATGAATTATATACATCATATTGTAACCCTCTTGGCTATATTATAATTTGTAACCCTCATGGCTACCTTGAAATTTGTGTAACCATCGTAGTTACACTTGGAGTAACCATACAACCGACCTCAAACCTACACATACCCAATGCATTGGTGGAAGATATAGGTCCCACCCTTAATCATAAAAAATTCTCAAGATCTAAAAAACAATCATAAAAGATGAATAATTTCATAAAAATATTTCTTTTGAAATTTGTAAAAACAGAATTTTAATAGAAGATTTTAAAAGAAAAAGCCCCTTACAAATATCATATAATTCATGTGGGACTTATTAGAGTGGATGGAATGTGTATATACACTATAAATACAAATAATTAAATATAATATAAACAAAACCAATCACACAAATCTTTTTTCAACCATATAAATAATGAAGTAGAAGGTTAACCCAAAGAATGGAAATCGGGTTAAGAATTCCCATACATCGGGTTTGTCTTACTTTAAACATGTTAAAACCTCATGTATAATATTTAAAAGAGTGTTATTTATATATTAAATATAAATATTCATATTTATAATATCTTATATGATCATTTAATTACATCATGTCACTCTTTAATTGTTATTATTTGTTTCTTCCATTGTTTTGGTTGTGTTCTTTACATGATTTCCATCATCGGTTCATGATGGATATAATAGTCGATTGAAAGTGAAACTATAGAATTGGAATGGAATGGTATTTAAATATTTTTATTTCCCTAAATTAAAACATTTATCATTTTTAATTATTACACGGGGATTATTCATAAGTTAAAACAATATTGATATTTGTTTATGTCATTTTGGGGATTCTTCGATCGTAAAGAACTCATTTTTTTATAAATTAATAAAATGTGTAAAAAATGATAATATAAAATTATATAGGATATAATACATAAATTATAATCTAGTTCAACTATAAAAATGGTTTCACGACTAGTCT
The DNA here is from genome assembly GCA_963277665.1 of Viscum album. Classification (NCBI taxonomy): domain Eukaryota; kingdom Viridiplantae; phylum Streptophyta; class Magnoliopsida; order Santalales; family Viscaceae; genus Viscum; species Viscum album. The sequence continues at coordinate 76,106,862 of OY728140.1, forward strand.
TTAAATAAGTAAAATAAATTGAAATCACATCATCCATGATGTCAGTAATTCGATACATCACAAAAGGTTTTCTAATTTCTTCAATAAGTGGTAGAGGGGAAGAAGTATAATGGTGAGTCTTATATAGAAATGATGAAATCTAGAATATTTATGATACTAGATTATTCATGCCTCTTGATTAAGGGGAGGTGAGGAAATAAAAATTATTGAAAAGAAAATAAAAATAAAAGAAAGAAAACCAAAGAGGATGTTTACCTCGTGTTCTCTTCTCCTTGAGATCCTACTCAAGACCTTTGGTTTTGGCATTTTTGTGAGACCAGAATCTCTAGGACCTGGGTAAGAGCCTTTGGAGGAGTATTGGGAATAACATAGGTAATTATCAAGGCTTGAGAGGTGTTGGGGGAAGAGGGTAACGAGGGTGGTATTTATAGTGGAGGAGAGGAGGTATTTTACATTTTTTTAATCATTATTATAATATTTTTTCTCAAGAATATGAATAGTCTTAATTAATGTAACCAAAAATTGTAATAATTTCATGTGTATGTGAACCAAGTGGTCTTACATCACTTATGATGTCATAAATAGTGTATTCAACTGATAATTTGAATATATGGTATTTTACAGTATTTCTCTATTCATAAAAATTTAAATAATTTCAAAAAAAATCCCAAAAATTCACCTTAACCATTTTTCATCATGTATAATTCAAAAATGAAATAATTTATTTGAAAATAACTTTCTATCTATTATTAATTTAAATTTTAAATAAAATCATATTTTATTCAAAAATAACAATGTTTAATCTATAACTCATTTTTTAACACCTTGAAAAAATTATAATGTTTTCATTTTCTTAAATCCTTAAGGAAAAAAAAATAATAATACAATTTACAATTCATTAGGGTCATATTACTATTCATAAGGGTATGTTACTATTCACCAACTAACATGTTGGTCCTATCAGACTCCAAATAACTTACACGTCACAATTGTAGATGACCGTTTTAGAAATTCAAAACATAGAAGAGAAAAAATTATGTTTAAAGGATAGTTATAAATATCTACTTAAAAAAAATTCATTTATTTCAATTATTTATTAAAAACCTTGGGGTGTTATACTTTACGAGACCCTACTGATTTATATTCTCAAATCCTACAAGATAACATGGGTTACTATCCAAACCTTATGTTTTCATTCAGGTTTGAGAACGTGTTATGTAGTGTATCACAATGAATCTGGTCAACGAGTATCAAAGATTTGGATGATGACTTTGGATGGTAGTGGGGCCAGAATATTTTTTTTTATTTTTCATATTGGATCAAATTAGTGAGTGATCAATGTATGTTGTCATGGCCATGTTACTTTTCTGTGTATTAAATTTATAATAGAGTTTTGTTTTATTTATTAAATATACTCTGATTACATTTTTCTAAGGTTTTGGTTATTTTACAATGTTCTATGACACTGATTCATGGAAATTGTCTTTTTTACTATATAAATTAGGTTGTCACAACTAATTTATACCCTCTAGAATACTTGGAGATATTATTTAGGAAACATATTACTCGAGATCAGATAGGTGTTCTGGTCTAGGGTGTTACAATAAAAATAATATAATTTGTTCTTATTCATTTATTCATTATAATTTACTCTCATTTTGTTCTGTTTTATATAGAAACCAACTTTTCATGCATAGATATTACATTTTTTTAGATCAATATTCAATAAATTACACAAATCAAATCCTGAGAACCATAATAGTTTAGTGAATTTGGGTACTAGGTACCCAATCATCTAATTTGATGAAAGATCTTCAGCATCTCCAATAACGATCATACCCTTAATTAATCTTCACAAATATACCCTACTTATAACCATTCTTCATAACCTTGGGAAAATAAGCATAATAATGGGTGAGGTAAGATTCTTATTAATAGTAATAAAGGGAGATATTTAAGCATAACAAGAACATAAGTGTATAAGAACATGTTCCAAAATTTTTGAAGCCATACCCTTCATATAAAAGATCTTAATATTGGGTCACTGCATAATGATTGGAAGTTCATATGACATGAGTCGTAAGGGAATTAATTTAAATGATCCACGAGATCATAACATTGACATAAGACAAAGATTTGTGGCATATACATAAGTGTATAAAATCATTTCTATAGTAGTCAAAGCTCACTTCCAAAGTTATCATTGTGGAATCGGTTCACTCCCAAAACCATCATAGTAGTCATAGTTCACCTTAAAGACCATTTTAGTAGGAAAATTCCCTTATTTAATTGGGCTCACTCTATATTACATCCATATATATCTCTATAAACATAAATATTTATCAAATTCGTTATATGGGGATTTACGTCCCACCCATCATTGGTTACAATATAACCACCATCTTTGGATTTAACTTAACCACCATTATTGGTTATAATGTAACCACCATCACATAATTAAAATCATACATATGTGTGCGATGAGATCATAAAACATTCAGCTAATCATAACCCATGAATGGAAATGGATGTAATAAACTATTAATCATACCATAATCTAGGTTAAGAGATAGTTTTTCTAATCATTTCATCATAGAACATCCCATAGAAAATGAAGCGAGTTTCATAATAATTTTATTATGGTATAAAATATGGAATAGATAAAGGTTTTATAAACATATTATCATCATAAAAATAAACATTATTAGAAATAATAACAATGGTGTCCTTGGACCATATCTGCAGTAATGAAAAAGTTACATAAAATGATTTCATCATAGATGAAAATTTATTTTGAATGATAAATCACCAGAAAATTTCTGGAAGAAAATAAATATTCCTTGAAAAAATATTTTAAAAAAATCATAAAATATTTGAATATTATTTTATTTAAAAATAAAAATTGAATATTTTGAAGTAATATTTCGAAATTATTTAAATCATTAGTTGAGGAAAATATTTCTTATACTCTAAATTTTTTTTAAAACATTTTGAAAATTTTTTTCTTTGAAAATAACCTTAAAAACACCTAAAGGGAGAAATAAAAATCAATTAAAAATTTTCTTGAGGAAAATATACATTCTAATTAAAAAATAATTTTTACAAAAATTGGTAAATATTTTTATTTGAAAATTACCTTTAAAATTTATAAATGGAGATTCAATGAAAATAATATTCATAACAGTGGAAATATTTTTTCATGAAATACACATTAAAATAATGTTCCCTTTAACATTTTCGCAAAAAGAAAATGATAATTATTTGTAAAACAAAAGTAAGATTCCATTATTTTCTTTTTGAAAAATGTAAAACATTGTTAAAAATTTCTTTAATAAATCATTTTACTAATGTTTAAAACATTTTTCAAACATTTTTATAAAATAACGTTTTGGAAGGAAAACTTGTTTTTGACCAAAGAGAGAAATAAATAAGATTTTTATTAGAAACCTTATTTCAAACTCATGAGTACAAAAAGAGTTGAAAAATAAGTTAAAAATATATTCTCTAGAAATTATAAGACTACAAGAGTTTCTGGATAGGCATATCATAATATTTCATTATTTTGAACATAATAAATAGAAATCCTGATAAACGATGATATTGTAACATAAAAACCACACCAATTTGTTAACATAGATTCATAATCCCCAAGAAAGAATAAAATAAAATTAAACTTAAAAAATAATTATTATAAATAAATTCATTATATTAAATTTTAAAGGGGTTTCATATACACCTCATAAAGATGATAGGTTCATAATAGAATATGTGTCTCAAAGAAGGAAAATTGGGACAATAATCCCTTACTACTTTGGTATCTTTTGAACCATAAACCTTGTGAAAGTGAGATAATAAAATGGATATTTAAATCATCATAATTTCCATGATATGAAATATAAAATACATTCTCAGATAGTATATAAACCACATATATGAAACAAGTGGTGAATATGAAATATATATCACAGAAGTAAAAGGTGATATTGAAATCCTGTAACACCTAAGTAGTCTTTTCAATCATAAGGCACAATAAATAATAACATCAAAAGAAACATTAAATATCATTAAAATAATTATAGAAATGATTTAAAATTACAATGTTTTAGTAAATACATCATAAAAAATAAATGATTAGTGAATTTGCATATGTCTCCTATAAAAAAGAGAGATAGACTAGAGATCCCTTCCCTAAAGTATCGAATTTTGTCTTACACATTTGAACATACATTATAAAAAATATAATTTTATAATAAATTTAATATATAACTATAATTATATATATCATACCATATATTATTTAATTATGACCATTCATTACCTATTTATTACCAATTAATTGTTAAAATCTTGTTTTGGGTAATAACTACTTTGTTTTTTGTATATATTTTGACCTTTTATTTATTATCCTCATATATTGATCATGATTAATTCATATAAAGAATAAAAATAATTAAATGCTTTTATAATATATGTAAATAAATTATAACTTTAGGACCAATCATGAAATATGTTCTCGATGAATTATGTACACAACGATCATAGAGACCGTTTTTCGTACGTACTCATGAGTGGCATTTCCATTTTCAATGATAATTATTGAAAGAAGGTAAGAATTATTATAATTATAAATAATTATTAGAATAAAATAAATAAAATATTATTCTTTTAAATATAATTATAATATCTTCCATCTGATGTCTATATGAAAAGAGAGAGTCGCATCACTTTATGAAGACAATAGTCCACACGTACACAAATGACATTATCAAATTTTGGTGAGTAAAAAGGTAAGAAATAATATGATATATTATATTTTTATAATGGTACATATTAAATTAATTTTATAATTATTTCATCTATATAACAAACATTGATTAAATTTATCCTTAATATCTTACATGTAAATCATTGGTGAAAAACAAATTACTTAGATTCTCAAGGAGGTAGTCCGGTGTACACACGAGTAACATTATAATATCCCATAAGGAATGGAAAGTAAAAAAATTACATATTTTATAATGAACACAAAGGTATAAGTTAAAAAAACATATATGAAATTTTTATCCATCATCAAACCCAACTGTGATAAGTTTTAATGGAAAAACAAACGATATCAGTTGGTGAGGTGGTCGTTTGTCGTACACAAGAATGATGATTTCATAAAACATTTGATGAAAGTTTAAATTGTTTACGGTAATTAAATTAAGATAAAAAAATCTCCATATATGTAATAAATTTATATTACAATATCATCATGGTTGAATAATAATTTAAACAGGCGGAGGAATAAATAAAATAAAAATTCCCCTTGAAGAATGTTACCTCTTCTTTCGGTATCCTCTTTAGATTTACATCAAAATCCCTCCTATGTTGGGTTGATTACCCTAATAAGGATTTTAGTATTATATTATGGTAGTTGGGATGTTATTCTCATAGGTATTTTCTAATCAAAAATTGTTTTAAGCTATGAAGAAGAGAGGAGAGTGGTTGATCTTTTATAATTGAGGCGAGTTGCACACTTGAAATTATATGAAAAAAGGTGTACCCACGTTTTTCTCATTCAAAAAGTATATAAAATGGAGTATTATATATAATTATAATTTATAGGGGCTAAATATGTCCATAAAATATATTTTATATTATTTATTAAGTAATTTTAACCCTTAATGTTTTTGTTTAACCCCTAGAAAACCCATTTTTACCAAAAACATGGAAAATATATTTTACTACTTTTACTATTAATTTTGGTAAAAATAAAAAATTAAATTATGATATAATATATATTATTATTAATTCAAATATAGAATTTATTGTTTCAAATTAAATACATATATGTAAAAAAAATTAATTTAAAATTAATCCCACACATAGGTTGAGAAAGCTGGTTTTTATTGAGAAAATGTCTAGACTTTTTCAATTATTTTATATAAACATTAAACAAAAAAATTATCAAAATGTCCAAAATTGGAATAATATATATTTTTTTTACTAATTTTACTTTTTAAAAAGAAAAATATAATTTCAATTTATTAATAATTTAATTGAAAAAACAATTTCACTGAAAATTTAGTATTTTCCTCTATTAATTAAAAAATTAACATTTTCTTGAAATTCTCAAAACATATCCCAAATAAAATTTTGATATTATTGTTTTAAAAGTCATGTCTATTATTGAAAATAAAATTTATTAAATTTTAACAAATAACTTTTTTTGAAAAAATGTGACAAAAATACTATTTAGAAAAATATAGTTTTCGTGTGTAAAATTTGATTTATTTTTATAACATTTCTAGAAATCAAATTAGATGACTTTTAAATTATTGATTGAATATATAATATATAATTTTCACTAAAATCATTAAATAATTTTTTTTTAATTTTTTGAGGTAAAACATGTTTCTTTTCATAAAAACAGTTTTTCTAAAAAATATGTACTTTACATTAAAATAATATTTAATTCAATTTCTAAATAATTGATCACCAATGAGATTATTTTATATAAATGTGTAAACGATATATTTTTATAATTTAAAAAATAATATCCATACCTTCCCTTCCAGTTACTAGATTATAACTATTATATAATAACAGAGTAATAATATAACACATTTCATTTAAACTCAATGTTGCATTTAACACAAGATAAAATTAATGTTAAGTGTAACAAAAGATCAACTCATAGTTACATGTAACATAATCCTAACTAGTTTTTTAGATAATTCAAAATATCAAAAAGATAATATTTCATTTATTTTTGTTTCAAAAATCATTGGGGTGTTACATTCTACTCCCTTTAAAATGAATTTCACACTTGAAATTTGTCTCGTCATCAGAGGATTAACATTTGGAAATTCCATAATAAAAATTCCAATAAAAAAAGGGTTTTGAAAAAGTGAAAGGTATTTTTGAAATTTATCTCTAATAACAAATACTATAATTCAAAATATGATAACATGAGGGAAGTGAAAACATGGACATAGAATAGAAAACCAACACTGAAGTATCGATGAAGAGTGATATAGAACATGGATAAGAGAAAGCTGATGACTACAAAGCCATAAACCAAAGAGGCATGAAAAGGGTAATTAATATAATAAAAAATTATAATAAAAGTAAAAACATATATTTCATGATCCTTTTCCAAATGTTGGGGAATTATTTTTCCATCTAGACTAGAAACATATGAAAATGTACTTACTTGATATCATTTTATTTCATAGGCACCATTTCATCCTCTAAATATGACTTGATAAACTTCCACAAACTATCTTACTCTAAGAGATTTTTTTTCATTTATGAATCACTAAACATGATCCATAAAATAATGATATGTTATTCCTTTAATCTCTAGTTATTATAAAAAACAAATTTTTTAGAACAAGTTATTCATAAATCTATATATGGATAAATAATACAATAATATCTAAAACCTAATCCAATGTTCAATATAAATCATTAGATAAATTGTTAGTCACATAAACCATCCAAAATAAAAAAAATTATAAATAAGGTAACATAATTTCTCAAAATTAACTTAACATTACTCCCATATATATAAATATATCCTAATGTGGTTTTTGATTCCCACATACCAAACACATGGTTACCTTCACCATGTATTCTCTTAAAACATGGTAATAACATGAATTACAATAAAACCTTGTTGTAAACATATATAATACCTCATTCATTACATAAAACACAAATTATAGGATATATTCCTTAAATAAAAATATAATATAAACTCTATAAATGATATAATAACCAAATTTTTCAACAAACCATTAAGGCAATCAATACTATCCAATTTGCCTACTCATATCAAATATCTATTTATCCCAACACAAGTATGTCAACATTAAAAACCGATTAAGGGTTATATTCTCCTAATTGTGGTATCACCTTTCTGTTAAATAACTTTACTACTCAATCTATACCATTTAAAATATATTTTTTAAATCCTTAATGAAAAACTTATATAGAGAAATATTTATATATTTGAAGATTTATATAATCTAATCCTTTAATTCCAATACATTAATTCTTTAATCTCCCCACCTATTTCTCAAACCATTAACAAGGATTCATCATAAAATTCCTTAATACCTATTTCATTTCATATGTCATTCGAAGTCCCTTTTTCATCAACAATAATACCATTACTCGTACAACCTATTGATTCAATTCATGGGTTTCCCCATAAAGAACATATTTTCTTAAATCCCATACATTCCACATTTAAAATATTTTCAAAATTCAATGATACCATAGGGAGACCATTATTCTCATTTATTTCATTAACCAAACATTTATTTTTTCCTTTGAAATTATATTCTTTATGTACTTATTTCCCACACAAAAAACATATTCTTATCCCTCTAAGACATTTACTTGAGTGCTTTTTCCCAAATTCTTAACATATTGGAAACTAAATCTTCTTTCTTTCATGGTTTCCACTACCCACACATTCAATTAAATATATCCTTATATTCTTTGATGAGTCTAAGAGTTGGGTAAGGCTTACATTTTTAATGATGTTCCATGTTAAGTGATTAGGAATAATCAAAATATGATTTATTACATTCATCAACCCATTTAGATTATCATCATAAAATTATCCAACATATTCAACCTTAAACCAATTTCATATGGTTCTTACCATTGACTAAAACAAAAAATCACCCTATGAGAAACATTATCCATAGTGGAAAACCACATTGTTTTTAAAATATCACTTATAGGATGTCAAAATCATGAAACCACTTTAAAATATATTAAACCGTAGGTTTTTAATAATTATTCTAAGATTATCATCAATTAAAATGTTTCATGATGATCTGTAAAGTGTTTAAAATTTTTGAAATTAAATCCCATAGGAGTGTTAAACTAATTTTTAGCAAGGCCAATTTTCATGCACCAGGTGATGATCGAGTCCATCTCAATTAAATCATTTTGGAGTCATTAACCTTCGATACCTCAATCCCACATCCTCGTAAAAATTTAGTATAAATATATAAATGTAATAACATAGAAACTGCTATCTCTATCCTTTACAAAAATTCCAAGACATTTTTTTATAATTTGGGTCTTCCTTATAATTATCCTTGACGTATCCCAAAAAATATCCTTATATATATACCTAGGTATCTCACTAATTTTTTCTTATCCTGGTCTCAAATGGGTAACTAAACGTTTCCTCTAATACCAACTATATAAATATTGTCATTTCATTTATAAATATTATATCTTTTTAGATGAATATTCAATAAATTGCCCAAAAATACACTAGACGACTGCAATTGTTTAGTGTCATTGGATACTAGTTACACAATATTATAATATAGTGAAAGATATAAAAAATCTCCCAAAAATATCTTACCCTTTAGTAATTATCACAAAACATACCCCACATAAATCATTTATTCATAACCCAAGGAAAAAAACATAAGAGAGGTTGACCTCATATAGCCTGTAAGGGTAAAAAAGGGATATACATAATCGTAGCATTAACATATGTGTATGAAAACATGAGAATAACATTATAAATCCATAACTAACATATCAAAGGTTATAATACTAAGTCATGCTATAAATATTGGTAGTTCATAAGTCTTGAATCATAAGGTAATTAAAGAACATGATCCATGAGAGAATAAAATTGGAATATGGCATTGATTTAAGGTACACAAATAAGAAAATAAAAAATTTTATATAGTAGTCAAGGATCACTTACAGGGATATCAGAGTGGAATTGTTTCACTCCACAAACCATCATAGTAGTCACGTTTCACTCCCAATACCATCGTTATGGATGAAGTACCTTACTGAATCAGGTTCACTACTCGTTCTAGTCCTATATATCTCATGATATATAAATCTCTACACAATTAATTAACAGGGGATATAGGTTAAACCCATATTTTTTATAATGAATCCACCATCAATGGTTATACCATAACCACCATCACATAATTAAAATCATACATACATGTGCCATAAGATCATAAAACATTCATCTTATCATAACTCATGAAATGAAATGGGTTCCATAAACAATTCAATGTATCCTAACTTATGGAAAAGAGAAATTTTTTATAATCATTTCATAATTTCATCATAGTATAATCCATGTAAATGGAGGTGGGTTCTATAAGAATTTTCTCATGGTATGACCCATGGAATAGAAACGAGTTTCATAAATATCATGTCATCGTAAACATAAACCATTTCGAGAAAGAATTAGAATGATATCCTTAGATCGTCTAACATATCAGCCTTATCCTAGTACAAACCCTTTTAATTTTTTGTTTAATTACTTAAAATAGCGTATTACATGTTCTTGGAAGTTGATAGATGCACATTCTGCGCATGATTATTTAAGCCACGTGCCTTGCCTGTGTTCAATTTTTTGTGCACAAAAACAATAAAATAGGGTTCTTCCATTTTATTTTATTTTTCTTATTTTTCTTTATTTTTTCTTTATTTTTTTCTTCCATCTTCCCTTCCTTACCTCCAGTGTGGTGCCCCACCCCCTCTCCCTCGATGCACATAATTTTTCTCCTCCTCTATGCATGGTGGCCTCCTCCTCTATGATTGGGGGTTTTGATCTTTCACCCCTTATTTCTCCTCCATTTTCATGACCATCGGATGTGCTAAAAATATATCAATAATATCTATGTTCTGCACTCCATTATTTCTTGATTCCTCCATATATCATTGTGCTATATTTGTGAACAAGTATTTAAACCCTATTTTGTGGGGTTTTCTAAATCATTTTATTTATCCCATTTTAGGAAGAATAAAAGTTTTTACTAGATGTAGAGAGAACCACGATGTTGATGTAGGGAATCTATTATTTTTCCTGATCATTACATGCATTTTTATGCATCACACCATTGTGATAATTTTTAAAACATTTTGATGAAGATTTAATATTTCATATTGAATTAATAAGAATATTTTTCAATGTCTATAATGGCCCTATTTTATAGAAAAACCCATTCATGGGGTGTTCGCTTCACCTTAGGTCACCCCTTTTGTCCACACCATCCATTTTATCCTACACTTCCTTATTTTTTAAATATGGTAATTTCCTTGGTTGTGTGTGGAACCTTGGATAAATGTTTTAAATTGATAAATTCATTTTAGAGGTGTGTTGAGACATAAATTGGATCCTTTGTCAATGCATATGTTTAATTGAAGTAGGTTGGACGTGTGTAATTACTTATGACATTGCATGTTTTAAGTTTCATTTAAATATCAGTTAGCATATATTTAATTTCTCAAGATATTATTAAATGTATTAGGCATACTAGGTCAGATACCCTGAAGGGGGGGGTGAAATAGTATATGATAGATTAAAACTACTCCCCCTTCAGATCTTGTTTTATCATTAAATAAAACACACTTATCTATTTCTCCTATAAAAATATATGAAAGGAAATGAAATAATGCAAAGGGAACAATGATTTTACTTAGTCCACCCCCACTGGCCTACATCTAAGTTACATACAATGGTCATGTGCGGATGTACCAAATCTAGTAAAGCTAACTTCCAATTTCAAGGTTTTGGTAAAATAATTTCCCTGCCCAAGCTCACTTCCTTTACAAGATTTAGGGTCATCTCACTTCATTACCAAGGGTCAATCCCTATGCCTCATTCTCTGGATCACCTCCAGTGGAAAAGATCATCATCTTCCTCTTTCTTTTCTCATTGATCTTAGAAGGGATCCAAAAACAGTATAGGGAATTTTAGGTCCCTTCATTTTCATGAATGAAAAAATATTCAAGTGTACATAGATTCTTTGATGAAGTCCCTTTTCAACCAGTATATGAAATCCACTTTTTATCATATTTTAGTTTTTGGAAATTTCTTTTGTGAACTATATCAGTTCTTTCTAGAACAAACTAATTCCTTTGCAAACTGCACTTCACCACGTAGCACATATGCTTCGTGGATCACCTCTTCGGTGAACTGCCTATACTTCTACATTCGTGCACTACCTCCACATACAAACTCTGTGTACCACCTAATTTTGAACCTTCTCTTCCATGAACTATCTCTCATATGCAGACTACATTCCTTTGCGAGCTAAAGATCCCCACAAAACAATTTTTCAGGCTGTTCTTATGAACTATTGCACCCTTCAAGAAATCCTCCCTCAAAAATCACTTTTATAATTTACCTAATTTATTATCAAAGATAATATTTTCTCTGTTGAAATTATCTCTATATAATTATGGGACAAGCGGTCCTTATAAAGAAAAATAGATCTGAAAATCTGCCAATCCATTTTACTTATATTTTCAATGTGTTTTAGCCATCACAACGTACTGATCCTACCATGAAATATCTTCCCAAGGTGGTCTATATATCATGCCTTTATATCCTCTATGGTGGCCAATATCTTCCACAAACAAATCCCTTAATGGCTCCACAAATTACTATCTATTTTCTGTGAATGAAAATCCATCCTACGAACCGTAACCCTTCCACGTACTATTGGACTCCTTCAAATTGAAAGCCTCTCATCAACTATTTTTTGTTTTCGGCCTGTATATCAACCTTCGCGGTCTGAATTATGCTTATTTGGAGAATTTTTCCTTTTTTGATATCCCAAAGGTATTCTGTGTAGCACATTTTTTTGTTTTTGAACTGTCATTCATGGTCCATTTATTTCTCACTCCTATACAAAATCCATCATTTTCCAAAAAAAAACTCCCAATTTTGAGGCCCAAAAATTTGGAAAACAATAGGAAACTCCATCCCATCAAACAAGTACTAAAACAAACACCAACTACACTCATTAAAATTCATTTGGCTTTTTCAACAAACATAATCACATCCAAAAACACCAAAAGGACACCTTGAGGAATTTTCCAAACAAAATAGCTTATTTTATGTTATATGTATTTCAATTTATGATATTCAAATAATCATGTTCTTAATGCTTTGGGATTTACCACATTCATGTGATGTGATGTTCCTTTATTTTAATTAGTATTGAATTATAATACTAGAGTAAAATATTAAATAATTTTTTAATGAATTATTTCAGGATTTTGTAATAAAAACACTCCAATGGAGTGCATTGCATTCATAATTAAAATTTTTGATTGGTGATATTAGACATACTTGGATGTCTTTCTATACAAATTGTGCCACTTTTTTTCTTAAATTGAAAAAATTTATTAAATGGTACGATTTGTTAGCTTGTTATATTAAATTGAATGTGATAAATTGCAATTGTGTAAATTATATTCCATGTGGTTTGTGACATGATCTTATTTAAGGCTTACTTCTTAGCCATATGAACTGTTCAAAAGATATTGTCTTATATTCCCTCATTTGATTTAATCAAAGCACTAGGTATTGAGATTATTATTTGGATGGTATTCTTTATATATGTGCCTTATATTGTGATATGTATATTAATATAATTTGATATGTTTGGATACTTGTTTCACTTGACATGGGCTGGGAGAGGACATGAGTTATGTATTAAAGACTCATGGATGGACTCACCATGCTCGAAGGGTTATGACCTAACTTGCATGGGTGATGATTTTTCTTGTGAGGAGAGGGATTACCAAGCGATATTAGACTTTCAGGCCCACCCCAACTATGAATGTGATTACTCAACACATTGAGCAGCATCCTCCTCCTACCTTATCTAGTGTTGGAGGTCCTCATGATATAGATTCATGGATATCTATGATATCCATCTTCAAACATATTTAGATACGTCTAGAGTGGAGGGTCAAGCTTGTTGTCTATATTCTGCATGACTCTACTAGGCCTCGGTGGGATGTTATTTCTCAGTCAGAGTGTTACTAACATATCATATTTCCAAAAATCCATATGGATTTATATTATTACTTATTACCCCAAACAATGATATCAGATCAGGCCGGGAGTTCTTTCATCATCATTAGTGATCCATGACGGTGCTAGAGTATTTTACTCGCTTCACCGAGCATCAACATTTTGATCCACCTTTGAATAGTGAAGAATTGATAAATGTTATGTGATAATAGAATGGGATGGGGAATTATGTCCACTCATAGGTTAAAATATTTCATTAAATGATTGTTATAGAGATAGTGAACTAGGTCCTTATTATGGAATTTAATCATAAAGAAGATTGTCATGTAAGCGAGAGTGGATTAGTTTTGATGGAGGGTGATTTTTGTTCACGTATTTGCAAGATTCGTTTTGAGGGTGCATGTGGAGGTGATGCTAGCCAGACGACACACACTTATAGCTCTATCTTATGTCATCAATGCATAAGGATCATACATAAAAGCCCTAGTGAATGAGGAACCTGATGAAATGCCATTATTGTAGAATGATGGGTCACCATCAGCAATTGTTCTGTTATTTCATACAGTATCTAGTGGAAGGGGATCTGTACTTGCTCCTCTATCAGGTATAAGATATGTAGTACCACATTATTGTGGAAGATGAACTTACACTATTATATTAGGTCGAGGTAGTGGAGGTCGTGACTGAGGCATTCAGGCTCCATAAAATTAGCATTAGCCGAATGAATCTTCTTAGGAAAGTCATGCCACATCTTAGGGTTGAGGATTAGGCTATATGTAAGTTGTGTAGCCAATCCCAGAGTATTATAGTCCATGGACATCTACGATCATAAGTACTGTTATGGTAGCCTCTATATTATTTTCTTCCTTTTTTTGATATTGGTTCATCAAACACATTTATATTTGATGCATGTGTGGAAATTCATGGTTTTGAGGTCAACTACTTATATGGTCTTATTTACCTTGACACATCGCTATGGGTCAGATATGAGGGAATATTCTAATGCCCAGAGTCTCCCTTAAGATAGGTGAGAACCCTTTCTTCTGGAATTTCATCATCCTCTAGATGAACTGTTTCGATTTCATTTTTTTTTAGACTGGATCATGCTTTTATCATTCCCAAGTTGATTTCTATTGTCTTCGAGGGTAAATCACATCACCTGACAGAAGAATGTATATATATAAGGGATAATGGTATATCTCGGATGATCGAGATGGACCTAAGCATATGGTTATGGGAAGAGTGACAACTCAGTTAGAAATTCTCTCTATGAGTGATCAGGGAATACAGTTAGTGGAATTCACTCTTATTGTGGATCATTTTTGGGATGTATTCCAAGATAATTTCATTGGATTTCCTCTTATTATAGAGGAAGAGTTCACTATATAGATAGTTCTAGGTTTGGAACCAGTTTCCATTCATCCTTTTAGTATGACACCTATAGAGCTCAAGGAACTCAAGAATCAGCTTGAAGATCTAGAGGCTAAGGGTTTTATCAGACCTAGAACGTCTCCATGTGGTTCACCAGTCCATTTTTCCAAGATGTTGGATGGTACCCTCATATTTTCAATGGATTATAGATGTTTGAACTAGCTTAAAGTGAATAATTTTAATCCTTTTCCACGTATAGATGAAATCTTCGACCGTCTCTGAGGTGAACTTGTTTTCTCTAAGATAGATCTATGTTCAGGCTATCATTAGGTGCATGTGTGACCATATGATATACCATGTATAGTGTTATAGAAATCATATGTCTTGTATTAGTATTTGGTTATACCATTCATTTTGAAAAATGAACTTACAGTCTTCAGGGCTGTAATGAATCAGGTTTTACACATGTATCTTGACTACTTTGAGGTAGTATTCATAGAAGGAATCTTAGTGTATTTTCTCTATAGACATGACCATGAAAATCATATTGAGATTGTGTTGAATACACTAAGAGAGAACCAGATATATTCGAATCGCAAAAACATCCACTTTTGGATTAGTAAGGTTCACTTCTTAGGTCATATCACATTTGAGCATGGCGTATTAGTTTACCCAGAGAATGTGAGAGTCGTAGCTTCCTAGGAATAACCAAAGAATTTATTCTACATATGTAGTTTATTGGGGATTTATGTCTATTATAGGCGTTTCATCTAGAAATTCTCCCTTAAAGAAATTCCTCTTATAAACTTGACTAAGAAGGGTGTGAAATTCATCTCTTCTAAATCATTTGAGAATTCTTTGTAAGAGTTAAAGAGGAGACTCACCTCAACTCTGATCCATATTCTTCATGAGCTAGGAAAAAGTTATACTATTTATTGTGATGCTTTATGAGTTAGATTGGGTGAAAATATAATGCAAGGTGATTGAGTTAGGGCTTATGGATCCTATCAGATGAGGCCTCATGAGCAGAAATATCCTACATAAAATCTCAAGATAGTGGTAGTGGTTCATGCTCTGTGATATTGGAGACACTATCTTTTGGGTGAGTGTTTTTTCATGCACACGTATTATAAAATCTTGAAATATATCTCCATGTATAGGGACCTGAATTTGAGGTAGTGTTGGTGGGTAGAATTCCAGCATTCATTTGACTCTAATATTGCTTATACCCTAGGTAAGGGTAATGTCATGGAAGATGCATTAAGCTACAATACTGATACACAAGATCTCCTGGTATCTAAAATTTAGTGGAAGATGATGGATATGTTCTTTGATTTGGACCAATAGGTTTATGGGAAGCACATGAAACTAGTTCAGGTATCTTTGGAAGTGACATATTCTCTTATGGAGTGAGTTCGAATGCACGATTTGTCTGATGAAGAGGGAATCATTTTGAGGGAAAGTGTCAAAAGATAGAACCCACCTCCTAGTTTGGTTTTTGATGTTCATGAGACCCTACTCTACCTTGGATATTTATGGGTTCCTTTTGATATATAAGAAGAACTGATGAGGGAATAACATGCCTCTGTTTGCAAAGTTCATCACGGGATTACCTATATAGACATAGATATGCATAGTCAGTATTGGTGTCCTAGTATAAAGAAGAAAATAACAAGCTTCATAACTCAGTTCTCCACCTATCTGTAGGTGAAGGAATAATGCCAGAGACCCGTTGGTATTCTAGATCCCCAATTCATTCCTAAGTGGAAATGGAAATATGTCACCTTGGATTTCAATACAGGCTTGATGAGGTCTCCTCGAGGAAATGATGTTTTATGGATGATCATCAATATGTTTCCCAAATACTCACATTTCTTACCTATCAGAGAGAACTTCTCTATTGATGAGTTCAGAATGTTGTATATCTAGGAGATAGTGAGACTTAATGGCATGCCATGTTCTATCGTTTAGGACTGAGATTAATAATTTACATCGCAGTTCTATAAAGGGATTTATAAGGAACTTGGTTCACAGGTTCTCTTGAGAATTTTATATCTCCCTTAGACCGATTTCTTGTCTAAGAAGACGATTCAAGTTTAAACAATATGTTACGAGCCTGTATAATTAATTTCAGTGGTTTTTGAAGGAATCATATTTATTTATTTGAGTTTTACGGTAATAGAATCCTTCAAGAAACAATTGAGATGGATCCATATGAGTCCCTTTATGTCAGACCATTCCACTCACCTCTATGATAGATTGAGGTAGTTAAGGTAGCTCTATTAGGTCCATATCTCATTCAAGAGATTTCTGAGAAATTAATGCTGATTCAGAATTTCATGGATATAGATAACTCCCGAAAGAATTATTATACCGATCATCACAATAGACCTCTAGAGTTTGAGGTGTCACATTAGGTCTTTCCATGTGTTTCACTAAGGTTGGTTCATAGATGAATTAGGAGACATGTAATTTTATTTTTGATATATTATAGGTTATTTGATATAGCTGAGACATTGGGATGAGTATCCTATCGATTTTTGTTACCTCAGAGGTAACATTGCATACACGACGTTTTCCATGTATCTCATCTTTGATAGTATCACCCAAAACCATCTCATTCATTTGACCCTGACGATATTGATCTTAATTTGAATGCATCTTTCATAGAGCATCCGATTCATATTTCTGATCGTAACATGATGGTTCTATAAGGCATGTCATTTTTTCATATTTGAGTTCTATAAAAGCATGGGAATGTTCAGGATAAGACCTGAGAGTGGGAGGCTAATGTACACGCACAGTGGCCAGAACTTTTCTATAAATATGTTTACCACCCTTAGAAGGGAAACTCAGGGACAAGATGTTTTATGGAGGAGAGGTTATAATGACTTATCCTTATACTAGTAAAAAAACATTAATTGTTTTTGGATTAATTCCTTAAAAATGATTGGTACAGGTTCTAGGTAGTGGGAAAACACACGATCTATACACGATTATTTAAGTCGTATACCATTCTCGTGTACAATATTTTGTGTGTAGAAAAAATAAAATAGAGTTATTAAATTTTATTTAATTTTTCATTTCATTATTTTATTCTTTTATTTTTCTTCATTCCCCTCTTCCTTCCCTCATGCATGGTTTGCCTCCCCCTCTCCCACCAGGAACCTCAATTTCTCCCCCTCTATGTGTGGTTGGATCCTCCTCCATGCTTGGGGGTTTTGATCTTGCACCCCTCATTTATCTTTTTTTCATCTCTATAAAATGCAATTAAAGGATCTCAGTATGCTCTATGTTATGAACTCCTCTATTTCATGGTTCCTCCACCTATTTTTTCACTATTTTGATGTGGAATGATGTGTTTTCTATTTTGGAGGTTTATCTAAATCATCTAATTTCTCCCAGTTTAGGTTGAAAAAAGGTAGTTACCAAATGTAGGGATTATGACGACCTTGAGGTAGGGTTTTGTCTTTTTACCACTCATTTCATGCATATTAAGCATCACTCCATTTTTTCGCTTGCCATAACATTTTGGTGAATCTTCAATATTTCATATTAAATAAATAATAATGTTTTACTGTGTTCATGGTGGACCCTAATTGGGTAAAAACCCATTCATTGGGTGTTTTCTTCACCTTAGGCCATGCCTATTAGTCATTCCATCCATTTTGGCATACCTTTACATTTGTTTTAAATGTGGAAATTACCTTGGTTGTATATGGTACCATAGTTGAGTGTTTTAAATTGATAAATTGATTTATTAAGGGTGTTGATATGTGAATTGGATCCTTTGTCAATGTATATGTTTAATTGAAGTAGGTTGGCCGTGTGTAATTCCATATTATTTCCATGCTTGAAGCTTCATTTAAACCTCAGTTATCATATTTTTAATTCCTCATTCTAGTATTAAATCCCTTATTTTATGTTATTTGTCATTGCTTTCTTTTAGGTTATTCCAAGATTGTTGTGATTAATTCTTTTTGATTTCTCATGTCCAAGCGATGTGATATTCATTTCTTCTAATTACATCTGAAATATGATACAGTACTAAATTTTTAAATAATTTTTGGATGAATAATTTCACGATTTTTTAATAAAACTAATCCAACAAAGGTGTTCTTTATTCTAAATTAAAAGTTGTGACCGGTGATATTAGATATTCTTGGCTCTTGTGATACATAACTTGCACCTTTTTTATTTTTATTTAATTTAAAATCATGATTAAATGGTAATATTGTTATATTTTTATATTAAATTATATGTGATGACATGAAATTGTTTAAATTTTATTTCTTGATCTCATTTCATGCTCTTAATTAAGGCTTATTTCCTAGATATATGAATTGTGGAAATGATATTGGATTTTTATTCATAACATAATTTAATAGAAGCACCTCGTGTTGACATGATTTATTGTATGGCATGATTTATATATTTTCCTAACATTTTTATTTCTATATTACTTTCTTGTGATATGATTGGATTCTTGTTTCACTTGATATAGGCCAGGAGAGGACATTAGTTCTGTATTAAGGGCTCATAGATGGACACTCTTGGCTTAAAGGGTAGTGACCTGATATGGTGGGGGTGATTCTTTGGCTCACTAGGAAAGAGATTCCTAGATATTTTATTATACTCCTGAGTGATTCAAGTTCCCAAGGGGAGCAACCATGGATGGACCCATTGGAAAGATGGATATAACATGCCTTGGGTGAAAGTCATCCCTCTATGTGTGATACTTGTGATGAACTCAAAGTCACCATGCATCAAGTGATACCAGGGATTCCTTAAAGACCTCCTAGGATGAACTCAGTGGTATTATATTATACTAGATATACATAGCGATACTTGATATTATTTTTAGATCATTAGGGACAGACTAAGACTCCACAATGGAATTTGATATACATGACTTGACTTCTTGAAATACATGAGATGAAACTACTATTATTATTACATTGAGTTTTTAATGCATTGACAATGGTTCTATTTTTCCTATTATCACTTTTGGGTAGTGAAATGGGAATTAGACCCTAATCCAATGCAGAAACTTGGGGGTATGCCATCTTGGATTTTCATGTTTACTTTTCTCTTGTATTTATATTATCCCATGAAAATTACTTTTTATTCAGAAATGTAGAAAATAATGAAGTGGGTGGTATGGTATGGGTGTTTTCTTGGGAACCTTGACAAAGTTGTAGTTATTTTCATTTGTTTATCTTCTCTTAATTTATTATATATCAGAACACTACTTTTGTTTATAGCTCAAAATGGAATTGTCTAGACACCATGAGTGTCGGCTTGTCGGGATTTATATATCACACCCTGCTCGGGTGCTATTTTTTACCCGTGTAAGCTTCACGCTCACATTTATGGATGAAGGGAAGAATTATGCTTCAAATACTTGAGTGTTTTCTTGCTACATAGGATAGAGATTGGGGTAAAGGACTGAGCCTATGATTGATATATTGGTGTATCAATTTTTTCAACAATATATTTTTTGATTGCATGATTTTTATTATTGTAAACACATTTCCTTGCACTTCTATTTTCATATAGATTCATGATATCATCATCATCATTTTTTACCATGTATTATTATTCAGAATCTATAGTTATTTGTTTACTCGACTTGGGTTATTTATTTTCATCTACTAATATTTGGTTATTTCAATTATTATGATACTTGTTATATATAGTTTACTATCTATGTTATAACTAGTTTTTATGAGGGAATAATATTCACAAGAACACACCTAAGGCCCTCTCTTTTCGTTTGTAGCCTCTCGCATTTAGGGAGATATGCTTGAGGTCATATGGCCTACTATGTTGGGTCCAGGTTCAATGGAACTCGGGGAAGGACATTACAGATCATATCATCAATAAGTAAAAAAGATAAATCAAATAAATTCATCTTATATAGAAAATTATCTGGAAATATAAATCACTTGGAACATTTATTCAAGAAAATAACATTCTTTGAAAATAATTTTTAAAGAATAAAATTTATTAAAATTTTTGGAAACAATTTTATTTGAAATTAAAATTTAAAATTTATAAAGGAAGCATTAAAAATTTCATAAAACATTTCTTGAGGAAAATAACATTTACCATTTTAAACACAGTTTAAATTTTATGGAAAATCCTATACTTTTAAAATAACATTGAAAACATATTAAAAAAGCTTTAAAAAATTTAAAACATTTCTTAAGGAAAATATCCTTTATGATTTGAAAAAAATATTAAATTAATTTTTGAAATAATATTCCTTTAAAGTAACATTGAAAACATATAAAGTAATATTAAAAGAAAATAATATTCATAATGGTAGGAATTTTTGTTCATGATGTACATGAAAAAACAAATATTCCATTCACAATTTTTTTACAATCCTAAATAGAATTATTTTATAAATGGAATGAAGAATACTTAAAAAAATTAAAAATTTAAAACATGGGTAAATATTTCATAAATAATTTAAAAAACATTTTGGAGTTAATTTTTGTAATACATCGTTTTATATGAAAAAATAATTTTCAACTAAAGTGAGAAATCGATATGATATTTATTGAAAACATTATTTTGAACTCTTTAGTACTGAAAGAGTGGAGAATGAAAGGGAAAAATATATTCTTTGGAAATAACTATATGATGATAAAATCTATTAGTTTATTGAGAGTTATAAAATAATATTTTATCATTGGAGTCATAATCCTGAGAAATCTTGAAAAAATATGAGATTGTAACATAAGAACCTTAGCACTTTGGTAAAATTGAATTGTAATTACCATGATAGAATAACATTAAATGAAACATATAATATCATGATAATAAATATTTAAATTATATTACATGTCAAAGGGTTAGTATATACACCTCATAAAGGGGATATGTTCATAACATACAATATATCACAAATAAGGAAAATTTTAACAAAGATCCCTCACTGCATGGGAATCTTTTTAATTTTAAACCGTGTGAAAGATAGATCCTAAAATGAATATCTAAATACAAATATGATTCATTATAATCAATATAAAATAAAATAATTTATATTATATACACTACATATATGAATGTAGTGGTGAATATGGTGTGTACCTCACAAAATTAAAAAAAGCTAGATTGAAATTACTTAGTGCTTTAGAAATAGTTTGAATCATAAGCCCCAATAAAGAATAAAATAAAATGAAACATGAAATTTAATAAAAATAAAAATAATAACTATAAAAAAATTTAATTTTTCAGTATATACCCCATACAAAATAAATGAGTGGCTAATTTTCATATGTCTCTCAGAAATAAAAGAGACGAGAAATCCCTTACCTTAAGTATCAACTTCCTTTATACACATTAGAACCCTATGTATAATAAATGTATGTTTATTATAAATAATTTATAGAAACATAATTATATATATATATATTAATTTATATGATTTACTTATGACCATTTACTACGCATTTATTATCAATTCATTGTTAAAATCACATTTTGGGTAATTACCGCTTTGTTTTTTTGTATATGTTTTGGTTCGTTATTTCAGTTCCCCTTAATTTTATCATTATTACATAATCTATATAATAATAATAATAGAATAATTATCCTAATTATACATCAATAATAATTTTAATTCCAATCATGAATGATTTATTTGAGAAAA
Source organism: Viscum album (assembly GCA_963277665.1). Lineage (NCBI taxonomy): Eukaryota > Viridiplantae > Streptophyta > Magnoliopsida > Santalales > Viscaceae > Viscum > Viscum album. The sequence continues at coordinate 76,129,721 of OY728140.1, forward strand.
TAAGTACATTACCGTTATGGAGATAGTTGGTCATATGTTTGCATGCTTAAATTTTTCATTCTTGAATGATCATTATGGAAAAGAGTTAATTAATATTTTATCTTTATATAATGATAAAAATATCATGAATAACATATTATAAAATTATATATACTTATACACATCATACATATTTTTTGGTGATAAAAAGGGAGAGTCACATCTCGTCACGAAGGAGGTAGTCCACACATACACGAACGACGTTATCATCATTCGATGAGTGAAAAAGTAAGAAATAAAATAATATATTGAAATTTAAGAATGATAAATATATCATTAATATAATAATTTTTTCATGTATATCACATATATTCATTAAAGTTATCTTTATTATCTTCCATGTAAATTATTAGTGAAAAATGAATCACATGGCTTCATGATGTGGTCGTCTATCGTACACATAAGCGACATTATCGTATCCATTACAGAATGGAAATTAAAAAGGTATATATGATATAATAACACAAATAGTATAATTATGTTATAAATATCATGTATATAGTTTAGGTCCATCATAACACCCAACCATGAGAGGTGGTAATGGAAAAATGAATTATATCTGTTCAAGTGGCGGTAGCCCGCGCTACATACGAATTAATATTTCATAACCCATTTGATTATAGTGGGGATGTATTGAGGTGAATAACATAAGATAAAAAATTATATTTAAGATAATTATTTTATTATATCATCATTTATTAACAATAATTTAATTTGGTGGAGGAAGAAATAAAATAAGAATGGTTGTGGAAGAACGTTACCTCTTCTTCGAGTATCCTCTTTAGGTTTGCACCAAAATGTTTCATAGGTTATATTTATTCACAAAATAAGGAATATATGATGAGAGTGTGGAATTTTAGAAATTAATTTTTTAGGTATTGTTTGAAAAAAGTTTTTGAAGGTGTTATGAATAGAGGTGAGGTGGTGGACTTTTATAAGTGTTGTGAGTGGCACAATTATAATGTTTTGAAACAAAGGTGTAACCATGTTGTTTTCATTAAAAAATGATAAAAAATGGAGTATTGTATGTAATAATAAATTAAATGGTCTAATTATTTCCATAAAATATATTTTAGAGAATATTTAGTTTATTTTAAACCTGGTTGTTTTAGTTTAACCCCCGGTAAACACATTTTTACCTTAACTGTGGTATATAATACTTACGGTTTTAAATTTTAATTTTCTAAAAAATAAATGTGAACATATTATCTGATATAAATTATTATTATAACAAAAAAATTTCATTTTTCCAAATTAAAATCATATAATTGGAAAATTTTAATTTCAAATTAATTCAACAAACACAAAGATAAAGCAGGTTTTCAAAGAGAACATTTTCAAATGTTTTGAATATTTTTATATCAAAAATAAATATTAAAGTTATTAATATTACCTAAAATAAATCAATAAATATATAATTTAACAAATTTAAATTTAAAAATTATTTAAAATATAATTTAACATTATAAATAATTTAAACGGAAAGGTAATTTTCATTTAAAATTCATCATTTTTCACTATTAATGAATAAAATAATCTTTTCAAAAAATTATCAAAGAATAAAAGAACAAAAATTATTACTTTATGTTTTAAAAAACGATTTTTACATTTTTAATTTTATTTTCTTTGTGTTAAACATTATTTTTATTAAATAAGAGTGCAAAAAGGCAACGGAATTAATTTTTAGAATAATATAATGTTTACGCGTAAAATTTTATGTATTCTTATCCCCTGAATAGAAAAAATATTATTCCTATGAAATAGATTTTGGAATATATAGTTTAAAAATTTAATTACAATTAATCACCAAAATTAGTTTTTTTAATTTATTTTGGTAGAACGCGTTTGTTTTCATAAAAATTATTTTTCTAAAGAAGATTTAATTTGTTTTTATGTTGTTTTTATTTGCATTTCTAATTAATTGGTCACAAAGTGGTTAATTTTACATACACTTTTAAAGAATATATTGTTATAATTTAGTTAATTATATTTATACTTGTCATTATAATGGCTTGGTTATTACTATCATATAATAACATATTAATATTATGACATGTTTTGTTTAAAATCATTGTTGTAAATAATGAAATATAAGATTAGTGTTATTTATAACATAATAAAAAATTCATGTTTCGTAAAATGTAAAAGTAAAATTATTTTGAGTGTCATAAAAAATATAAAAAATATTAAATTATTTTGGAAAAAATACTTCCTATAATCTCTTGGAGTTACAAATTCAACCACCTACATGAATATGGACAGAATGGTTATATCGTGAATTATTAAGAGAATTAAATTAATGGTAATATAATGTGATAATAATGAATTTAATATGTTTTAGGAATTATTTAATTTAAATATAATGGTATATTCAATAATATAATTAACTCTTCCTATTGAACAAAGATTCCAAAAAAATGAGATTTTAATTGCCCCTTACAAACTATCACCATAACTTCCATAAAATTACAACTGAACATCCGAATTCTATCAAAAAACACCCATAGAAACTCGATGACCATTATAGATTTGATTAAAAAAATTATCAAGGATTTGGGATTAGGAAAAATTTATCTAATTTAGTAGAGAAAAAATGAGAAAATTAACACCCAAATATGGAAATTAACAAAAAATTACTAAAAATAGATAATAAAAACTATAAATGGATTGTATCAAGTAAAATGAATATAAATTTATCTTAGATAATGACGAATAATAAACCTAAATTTATTATACAATAGTTCATTGAACATCTTAATGTGTGGGAATCCAAGGTAAGGGTTTCTATTGACTCAATTTTCATTTAATTGGGTCATAATCTATTTACCTATACTATATTATTCTAAGTATTTTATATTATTTAATGCATATATTTAATATGGTACTACATATTTATAAATAGGGAAATTGATTTTCCATTTGAAAATATTCTTCTTTGATGAATTTCTCTCTTCATAAAAATATGAAATTGTGATGAATAATTCATGTTCTCTATATTAGATATTTATATCGACCCACCCGTTTTGAAACCCCTCCTAGGTTAATTAAAAAGTTGAGTTCCACCCTCAACTACCAATTACAATAATACATTGGTTAATTACTAGAATTGATTATATATTTCACACATATGGGAGTAATTACCCTCATAATGTCAATGAATATAAGAGATAACCATCAATAAACTCTATATAAATAAATTGAAGAGTTAACATTTCCAATTTCAAAATATTAACTACATAATAATAAATATAACACATCCAATGAAAATGAAATAATTTATAATTATTTATCTATTTTATAATACCAAATAGAAACATCCCCAATCATCAATAAATTTTCTTTCAATAAAATTTTGAGAACTGTAGAGGGGTGATAACTTAGAATTAATATACTAGATAATATTTCTAAAAAATATAATATTCATGTGTAATAAATTTATTTGTATAGACATGTGTGGGATAAAATAGGATGGATAAAAGGGTAATCAAGTATAGAGACAAATAAAAAAAAGAAAAATGGGAGGTAAGAATAATTTTAGAGAATCGCATAACTGTAACAATAAATTTCATCACCTTCATTCATTATTTTAGTTTAATGTACGATTCTATAATTGAATGTGGTTTATTTATTAATTCTAAAATCATTTATTAACAATGTAAAATTTCAAAATACATATCACTACTCCTTTTACCATCGTGGATGCGACATTATATGATCAAAAAAACATAATAACATCATTTCCATTAAAAATAACAACCACGAACTCCTCCCAACCTCAACCACATCACCACATCCACATCCAATCCATCACCACATAACCAAAAAAATCACATCCACCACAACATGACCACATAACTGTCTAAATTACCCATGTTTTAACCATTAGCCAACACATCTTAAATAAATGACATAACCCACATCCATCACATCCTAGGTAAATGTGTACATGTTATTACCAAAAACCATTATAGCTTATAGATATGTTCACTTTTAATAACCATTATCCATTACAATCCACATATATATATATATATACACACAAATTAATATTTAATCCATTACATCCCATGTATGTATATAAATTCATATCAAATGGCACGCCATAATAACTTATAAGGACTATTCAATAAATAACCTTGATCTGTTTTATCCTATATAAATATTCAAATAACATTAAGCCTTTATATCCCATAAGATTATTCACATAACTAAAATCAATTATATCCTACATACATAGTATCACATGGTAACACATGGTCAAGCCAATAAATAGGTGATCAATCAATAAATAAAATAGATATGAACAAACATTAATAACAATCAAAGATGCATCAAAAGGTATTATAAATAAATAATATAAAAACATTATCTAGTAAAATAATCACATAATGAAAGATATATCTACTAAATATTATTTTAAATTACATGCTAAATTATTATCTTATCCATCATGTATTCATATAATTAATTAATTAATTAATTTTTTTAATTAGAAAACAACATAATTATGATAACTAGAATTCTACTAGGACCTAACCATAGAAATTCACACACCATGTTCTTAAGAAAATACTACAAAATTATAACACCTACCCAATACCTAAAATATATTATCTAAAATATAAGAATAATCCCCCTGACTCCCATCATTAAGTAAAACCTATCTCTCTTAACAAAAAATAAACTTAACCCCTTACAACCTTATACACCATAAACTAAAACATAACTAAATGAATTACACCTTGATTGAACACATGATCCCAATTATATTCTATAAAATTTCACTATTAAATCAAAAATTTGTTGACATCGTCCTAGAAAAGGAAAGAGAATAACATTGAAACAACTACTCTCAAGAGGATATTTTATCTCATCAATATAATATAACAATCCCTTAGCTAACTATACATCCAAGATTTAATGAAATGAACTAGCGCTATAATTGTAAACTTGCTTTAAAATATTATCTAAATATGAATAATATTAACAATAAAATGAACCAAAACTATATAAATCATTTCTATGTACATTACTCTTTATTTTCAAGGTTTCATTTTATTATAATAATTATATTTCTATTCTATACCACTTTACATTTATATGATTTTAGAACTGTATCATCAATATAATTTTGCAATAAGTTTTAAATATATAATAAGAAATGATTGTTTAATATAAAATATAATCAATCCTGTTCATCTTTCCATTTTATTCACTATTATTCCATATTTTTGTTTTTAATTACATTTTGAAATACTTCACATCTAACATGAGATACAAAATATTATCAGCATAAAGTATATATCTTAATTCTAACACATAATGATAATACTATTATTAATAAAACATTAAAGTGAGAAAGTAGTGGAGTATGATAAAAATGTTATAATAAACTAATTAATGAAAAAAATTAATAGATGAAGAAAAATGAATATCCCCTTCCCCCAAACAAAAACTTACTACACTGAGCCCAATATAAGGGAGTAATACACTGAATAAAAGTATGTATAAAATAACCCCTTTCTGAGGACCAAACTAACATCACTATACCCAAGGGAAGATCTAAAACATACCATATCAAAGACGAATCAGTAAATTAAGACAAAAAGATAGATTATTAAATGTTTGGGCGGTATAATAAATCTCTATTACAGAGTTCAATTGTACGAACTCAAAATTTGGTGATGATAATTCCATCATTACATTCAACATAGCTATCGATTTAAGGAAACTGATAGTAATTACATCCATTTGATTTTATGTTTTATAAAAAAAGTAATTAACAAAAAACAAATTTATTTTGAAGATACATAATATTCCATGAAAGAAAATAATCTGAGAGATAGGAGAAATTTTAGAAGTCCTATATATTAATGAAACTAGGTGATTCCAAATTAATGAAACTAAATTTTCACATAGATGGAGATTCCACCAACTTAATTCAAATAAAATATCATCAATGATCATCTTGAACCATACATTATATCTAATACAACACTACATATAAGAAAAATGAGAATAAATGAAGAAAGAAGGTGTAAAGGGCACCTGGATTTTATAATAACATTAAGATGCATAGAATCCAGAATTTTCTCCCATTTAAAACTTGATCAACACCTTTTATGTTCATTTTTATTGAGGATAAGATCTATGAAATATGGTTGAGGAAGCTCATGTAATCTTCTATGATTATGACCGATAATAACCCTATCAATCATAAAATACAACTCAAAGTATACAACAAATTATGAATGATAACTCCCTAAAAAATCATGAAATATGATACAATTAAGACTTAATATTTTCATTTTTAGGCTAAGGGAATGACTCTTATGCACAATACAACAATACATACATATAAAAAAATTTAATATCACTAATCAAAGTTTACTTTTACATAAAAAATGAAACTTGTTTATAAATAAATAACAATAAAATATTAAGAGTTTTCTTTTATGTATACATTTTTTACTGTTATATACTATAGTTAGGACTCTTATATAATTATAATTTGATAAACTGTTGTGCCTCAATTTGATACTTATTGAACATTTTATATAAAATTATAACATGTAAGATTCAGATCTATGATTCACTATTATATATTATGGTCATTTCTGTGATAAGAAATTATTTGAACATAATATGTACAGGTTAATGTCAGAACACATGCACATAATTATAGGCTATAATAACCCTATGTTGTAACATGTACACATTTATCAAGGATGTTATGGGCTAAGGATATGTCATATATTTGGGTTATAATGGATTTATCTTATAGCATGAGTCATTGAGATGATGATGTTTTGATGTTTTGGTGGATGTGATGTTTATGTGTTGATGTGGAAAAGGTTTTGATGATACTAGGTGATTCTCGCTCAAATTTACCCAAGAGATGAAGGTAGAACGATCCTTGTAGTCTAGCTTGGGTTATCGAATCCACAGAGACCTAAGAAGTAACCTATAGACACACACATTCTAAGGATTTTTTTGGCTATGATGTGGCAAACTTTGGGTTGATTTTAGATGAGTTTAAGTGAACTCTAATAGACTAAAGTGAATTCAAATTAAAAGAATGATTTGATCCTAGGTTATCACTCGGGTTGGATTGGACGTATTTTCTTTTTAATGATTTCAATTTCTTAAATTTGAGATGGGTTCATTTAAGGAGATAAAACAACATCATCACTTACTGATTTAATGCCTACACCCTTTAATACTGATCTCCTATACACTTGAAGGATCAATGTTTTTATCACTTCAAGGTAAAGGTTCGTATTAGTACTTGAAGTGTGTGGCCTTAAATTCAACAAGGACGATGGAGTTTAAAAATCATCAAATAAAAATCCCAATTAAAGAAGTGATTATACATTAATTAGGTGATAAATAACATCTAATCCAGACCCTTGTTACTCCCTTGGATCAACCCATAAGTGGGTTATCCCTCCATTGATCCCATGGTTTCAATGGATGCGGAAAGTAGACTCATGAGGGAGGAAATGGAGAAGTAAAGAAAACAACAAAAATAAAATGATCACTCCACTGTTGTGTGAATAATTTCACAAGGTTTGGTGTGAATAAATTCACACCTTGATCCAATGGTATCAAAGTGATATGAAGAACAAAAGAATAAGATTATAAGAAGAACTTTTATTAAGAAACTAAAGTGAATTGAACAACTTACATGTGAAAGTCAAATTTGAGGCAAAAAAAAATACAGCATAACATTACAATTGAACAAAGCATCCAAGATTTCAAACTCCTTCACCACCACTGACTTAAATAGGAATTTTGGGAGCCTTGGGTCGAGCCTCCAACAGTACAAAGCATCTCAATTAATTTTGGTAGGCCATAGGTGGATGAAAGCTTGTGGAATTTGAACTTTTCCACATTTGACCCGAGGTGGAAGCCAGCTTTCCTTCACCGAGGAGACGCGTATGGAAGAACTTCTAGACTGCCGAATGAGAGTTGTCCATAGAAGAATAAAACGTATCTCCGGATGTCTTCTAACCTCCTGTAAAATTAGGGCCCATTTGGAGTTGTGGATTCCGAGATATGATCATATTAGTGGGCTGTTTTGCTGGGCCGCAGAATCTGGGCCAGAATTGTATCTCTAACTTGGGCCGCCTCAATGTCCACCATAGAAGCCGAATTAGCATTGGATCATGAAGCGTGATTTGTTCCTATACATGTCTTCTAGCATCCCAAGAATCTTGGGATTAATTGGGACTGTATATTGGGCCCAACAGCCTCATCAGGGGGCTGGTCTCCAATCTGCCTTCTCTAGAATTGCTTCCTTTCATTGCCAAATATCTCCATCACCCTCCATGAATTCTCCATTGATCCCTGAATGAAACATGTTCATATTGGAGTGTAGATCAATTATAAAATTAAAATATGTATAATCAGATGAATCATTTGGTACTTTAAATGATGTTAAAAAATGTACCACAAAATAGTGCATTTTAAGAAGGTATTATAATCATAATGTGAAATGATATTCAAAGTGTAAAATGAACTAAAATGGTGTTTATGAATAATAAATAACATGAATATTATATATACTACCAATGAATATTAGCCTCATTTAGTGGCTAATAACACCCCCAACTTGAGTTTTTCTAGTCCCAAGCAAAATATATCTCAACAATATGAAATTCGAATTTCCTTTTCCAAAAACATTTTAATACACAATGATCACCAAAAACCCATATACGAAAAAATCATGAAGCCCATCAAAAAATTTTAATACAAGATAGTTTCATAAGCAGATCCCAATCCCAAGCCCATTCCTTTGTTCAAATTCATTTCCATATTTCATCCAATATCAATTAAGTATGAGGATGTGTTGTGCATCACAATAGACATGGGGGTTCATCATTATTCAAAGGGGAAATGATGGAAGCGCTAGGTGGAATCACATTTCAATATTAAGATGAGTATTCGATTTTTTTTTGTATCATATTTTTTTGGTTTTTTTTGTTTTTTTTTTGTTTTTGTTTTTTTTTCTTTTGCAATTTTGCCATGGTAATTGAAATTGCACTCAAAAAAGTCAACTCTTGTAGCGAGACATTGCCGATGACTCCCAGGATCAAAGACCTTAGGGAACCAAGTGAAGCCCACATACTCGGGCATCATCTCAAGTTAACTCAGTCAAAAAAAATTCAAATTACCAAAAATAGAGATAAAATTACTAACTCTGGGCCAGACAACTATGGAGTCACGATCCCCAAGTGCCGAAAGCCACGCATTAGGTCATTTCATTGCTCTACGCACAATTTTTTTTTAATATATATATATTTTTGAATACTCATATTAAACTAAAATGATCAAAAAACCTATGATATTTATTTAGGGGACCCCATGAACTTAAACTAATACCCCACTATCCAAAGGACGTGCATTGTGATTTTTTTTTATTTGGATGAAAATATAAACGATGAAATATCACATTGGACAGCCACACTTTCCAAAATATATGCTCATGAAATTATACAAGGATTAAAATCAGAATCAAGGCATGCTAAATTATTTGATATTCAGTTTCAAAGTGTGCAATGTGTATTTTCATGTTCAAAGTTAAAGGAATTCTTCCTTCCATTTACAAAATTTTTTTTCTTTCAAATCATTCATTGTTTTTTGACACTAAATAATTTTTTATTTTATCTCCCCCCAACTTAAAATAACATTGTCCCCAGTGTTTAAAGAAAAGAACAATTAGAAGTAGGTAGAGGAATAAAAGGGAAGCTCAATAAGGAAATTGAAATATTAGGATCATGGAATGAAGTCACCTGGTGGTTGAAGTTTGAAGTTCTTGCTGCTCCAATTTAGTCTTTTGATATCCATGTAACTTGCAGAGTTCCCTAGTGGAAAAAAGCAAACAAACAATACAAAAGAGTATATATATATATAAGTAAGATATAAGTCTATATATAAAATAAAATAAACTGATGAAACATTGTCTTCTTTTTTAAAATTTCTGGGTAAGGTATTACTCAAAGATCACACCACGTGACATGGATGAATATGGTGCTCCCCTTTCATACCCATCCATACTCATAAAAGAAGAACAGGTCAACAGTCTATTTTTTTTAAATATAAAAGTGATTAATTAAAATATAAATTTTATTAAAACAACAAAATGATAGGAAACATGAAAAACATGGGTTGCCTCCCATGCAACGCTTTTTTTAACGTCGTTAGCCCGACATGGACCCTAAATCTATCAATTTTTTCCTGGTTCATAGGTTGGCTCAGTTAACTCAACCTCTATTTCCTGTGTATTGAATGATTCAATGAATGGTTTTAACCTTTGACCATTGAACTTTAAAATGTAACCACTTGTGGGATCTTGAATCTCTACTGCCCCATGGGGGAATACATGATGCACTATGAAAGGACCTGACCATCTAGACCTTAACTTTCTCGGGTGTAAATGAAGTTTTGAACTATACAAGAGCACAAATTTTCCCGGTTCAAAATTTTTGACCTTGATATTCCTAGATTGGTGGGCTTGAACTCTAGGTTTATTGATCCTTGAATTTTTATAAGCCTCCATCCTTAGTCCCTCCAGTTCATTGAGATCTAATTTCCTTTTTGTTTCGGCCAATGAGAGATCATAATACCTTTTCTTGATTGCCCAAAAGGCCTTATGTTCAATCTCCACTGGCAAATGGCATGCTTTACCATAAACCAACCTATATGGGGACATTCCTAAAATGGTTTTATATGCGGTTCTATAGGCCCAAAGAGCATCTAAGAGTTTCTCAGACCAATCTTTCCTAGAGGGGTTGACAGTTTTTTCAAGAATTTTCTTAATCTCCCTATTTGCTAACTCAGCTTGACCATTGGTTTGAGGATGGTATGCAGTGGACACGTTATGATAAATACGATACTTAGACATGAGTGAAGAGAATGGGCGGTTGTAGAAATGGGTTCCTCGATCACTGATTATAGCCCTAGGAATTCCAAATCGAGAAAATATGTTCTCTTTTAAAAATCGAATCACAACTTGCTGATCATTGGACTTAGTGGGAATGGCCTCAACCAATTTTGAGACATAATCAATAGCTAAGAATATGTAGAGGTATCCCCGAGAGTTTGGGAAGGGACCTATGAAGTTAATTCCCCAACAGTAAAATATTTCAACCACTAAGATGGGAGTGAGTGGCATTTGATTCCTTTTTTTGATGGACCCTACTTGTTGACACCTAGGACAACTTTGACAAAATGTGTAGGAGTCCCTTGAGAGGGTGGGCCAGAAAAGACCACATTGAAGAATCTTAGCAGATGTTTTCTTAGAGGAAAAGTGACCTCCACATGCCTCAATGTGACAGAATTTAAGGATGGACTCTTGTTCAGATTATGGAACACACCTCCTAATGACTTGGTCAGGGCAGAACTTATAGAGGTATGGATCATAAAACACATAGTGTCTAACATCAGAAATGAATTTCCTTCGATCTTGAGTCCCTAAGAATTTTGGAATGACTCCTGTCACTAAGAAATTTTCTATGTCAGAATACCAGGGGTAGTCACTCACAGAGTATAGGTGTTCATCAGGAAACGAATCAGACACAGAAAGGTGATTTGAGTTGTCTTTGAATTCCATCCTAGAGAGGTGATCAGCTACAACATTTTCAACACCGTTTTTATCCTTGATTGTGAGGTCAAATTCTTGTACGAGAAGGACCAACCTAATCAGTCTAGCCTTAGCATCTTGTTTTTGGAAGAGGTATTTTAGTGCAGAATGGTCAGTGAACACAGTGATGGGGGATCCTAAGAGGTAGGACCTAAACTTCTCTAAGGAAAACACAATAGAAAGTAACTGATTTTCAGTGGTGGTGTAGTTGATTTGGGCATCATTTAAGGATTTTCTTGCATAAGAAATTCCATAAGGAGTTTTATCACAACGTTGTCCTAACACAGCTCCTACAACAAAGTCACTGGAATCACACATAAGTTCGAAAGGAAGGTTCCAATTTGGAGATTTCATAATGGGAGGAGAGGTGATAGAGGATTTGAGGGTTGAGAATGAACCCTCACAACTTTCTGTCCAAACAAATGGAGCATCCTTTACTAAGAGAGCACAAAGGGGACGGGATATTGAACTAAAGTCCTTGATGAATCTTCTATAGAAACCAGCATGTCCTAAGAAAGACCTCACTTCATTGATAGTTTTGGGTGATGGAAGGTGACGGATGATGTCAACCTTGGCTTTATCAACTTCAATCCCCCTACCTGAGACCAGATGGACTAGAACTAGTCCCTCTTTAACCATGAAATGGCATTTTTCCCAGTTTAGGACTAGATTCTTTTCTTCACATCTTGACAAGACTCTCCCTACATTCCTCAGACATCCCTCAAATGTATCCCCAAACACAGAGAAGTCATCCATGCAGACCTCTAGAAAATCCCCTACCATGTCTGAGAAGATTCCCATCATGCACCGATGCAAGGTTCCAGGGGAATTGCATAACCCGAAGGGCATGCATTTGAAAGCAAAGGTTCCGAATGGACATGTGAATGTAGTCTTCACTTAATCCTCTAGGGAGACCTCAATTTGATTGTACCCCGAGTACCCATCTAAGAAATAGTAGAAGGAATGACCTACCACTCTCTCAAGGACTTGGTCAACGAATGGTAAGGGGAAATGGTCCTTCTTGGTGAATGAGTTTAGCTTCCTATAGTCAATACATACCCTCCATCCACTACTCACCCTTGTTGGAAGAATCTCTCCATCCTCATTGGTTATAACTGTGATTCCAGCCATTTTTGGAACCACTTGGATTTGGTTCACCCACTCACTCTCAACTATGGGATATATGATACCAGCTTTTAACAATTTTAGAAGTTCCTTCCTTACTACCTCCATGAGATTAGGATTGAGTCGCCGTTGAGGTTGACGACATGACTTTGAATCAGATTCCAGAACAATCCTATGAGTCCCGATAAGTGGGCTAATCCCAGGAATATCAGAAAGGGTCCAACCAATGGCTTTCTTATGCTTCATAAGGACATCTAGAAGAATCCTCTCATGATTGGCTTCAAGAAAAGAAGAAATGACAATAGGATGTGTTTGATTTTCCCCTAGGAAGGCATACTTTAGTACAGTAGGAAGTTCCTTCAATTTAAGATCAGGTTGGTTCAGAATTTCAGCAGAAGATTGGGACATTGGATCAAGATCAATTTCTTTTTCTAGAGTTTTAGATAGGATTTATTCCATAGATATATAAGTTTCAGCTACAAGATCGGTTTGATTAGATTTAGTGAAGGAAGTTCGATCGGTCTTCATGAATGTGGTTTTTTGAAAGGTTTCACTAATTGTTGGACCTAAGACTTCATCATAAGAGAAATTTGAAAATGATTCAAGCCAAAGAGATAAAATTCCTTCATATGAACAAAGTAAATAAATCTCATCCTGACTTAAAAATTCATCAAATATTCCTTGATGTTATATGGATTAATTACCAATGCTTCCTATAATGTTTACTTCATGAATGTCCTCTTCATCCCCTATTTGTGATCTTTCATTATAGATGTTCAAGTCTAGACTCATGTTCCCAAAGGTGATGGTCATGTTCCCATTTCAGACTCGGATAACAGAGTTGATTGTTGCAAGAAAAGGACGGACAAGGATGATTGGGTTTGTTCCTTATTTCCTAAGTTTGGATGGTTGTCAAGGACAATGAAGTCAGTAGGGTAGATGAAGTTTTCAACCTTTACCAGAACGTCCTTTAAAATCCCCTTTGGAACCCTAATGCTACGATCAGCAAGTTGAAGTGTGACAGATGTGGGTTGGAGTTCTTCTAGGCCTAACTGGAAGTACACAACATATGGGATGAGATTGACACTAGCACCTAGGTCACACAAGTCCTTGACAACTTTACTTTCTCCTAGTTCAACATTGATGTAAGGGAAACCAGGGTCTTTCAACTTAGGAGGAATGGTCCCTTGAATGGTGGTACTCACATTAGCAGCCAAAAGAACTTGGTTTTTATGTGAAAATTTTCTTTTAAAAGTGCACAAGTCCTTAAGGTACTTTGAGTAGGTAGGTATAGTTTGGATGGAATCGAGAAGAGGAATGTTCAACTTGACTTGTGAGAAGATTTACCTCAATGTTTCACTCAGTTCAGTCTTGGTTTTCCCCCTCATGCGTTGAGGAAATGGTGCAGGTTGTGGGGTTGTTTGTTGAAGAGTTGTTTCTTTGACAATGTTATCAGTTTCCTCAGTTTGATCTTGTGGTTCATTTTAATTTTCATCCATGTTTGAATCTTCAAGTGTGTTCTGAATTAGTTGTTCAGGTTTCTCAATTGATTTCCCACTTCTTAAAAGAGTCACAACCTTTAGTTGTTCATGAGTTGTTTGAGGACAACGTGACTCTCCCCTTGAAGTTGAGGATAGCACTGCCTAAGTAGGCATGGGTGCCTTTCCGGTTTTTATGGTTTGAAGTTCTTGTTTTAGGGAAGAGACTTCTAAGTTCATCCTCTCCATTTTTTTGCACAGTTTTTCTAGTAGGCTTTGTGGAACAGTTTTGGTGGGTGCTTGAGTAGGTTGGTTTATCCCAGGGGGATATTTTGGAGGTGGTATGGTTTGTTGAAAATGGACCGGTGGCTGTTGGTATTGGATAGGTTGGGTTTGGAACTGGTTATGGGTTTGGTAGTTCTGATGGGGGTAAGGATTTTGTCCCTGTGGTTGGCTAGGTTGTTGGTTATCTTTCCAGCGGAAGCCTGGGTGGTCATTATACCTTGGGTTGAAGGTGTTTTGGTATTGAGGCTTTTGAAAGTTTAAAGTATTTACTTCCGCTGGGGGTCCTCCTAAGAGAACATCCTTGATGGATGGAATGGTTGGGCAGTTTTATGTCTTATGGTCATGTTTGTCACAAATTGTGCAAACAGGGTCAACAGTTTGGATTTCATGGACTTTCCTAAGGTCTATCTCTTCAACCTTCATAGAGAGTGTTGCGAGTTTAGCCCTAAGGCTTTCCTCTTCTCTAAGTGTATGAATTACAATATTTCTTTGTGGCTTTTCAGAATAAGTTGAAGTTCCCCATGTTTGGTTTTGTTCAGAAAGGCTTTCTAGATACTCGTAAGCATCATTTGGGGCTTTGTTTTTAAAGGGTCAATTACACATCATGTCAATGAATTGTTTGTTCCCCGGACCCAACCCTTCATAGAAAATTATCACTTGTTCAGGAATAGAAAAACCATGGTGTGGAACCATGTTTAGAGTGTCTTTGAACCTCTCCCATGTTTCATAGAATGACTCACCCTCTTTTTCAAAAAAGTTTTGGATACTCTTTTTAAGTGCAATTGTTTTGTGGCGGGGAAAGTAATTTTTGTAGAATTCTCTTTGTAGGTGGTCCCAAGAGTTTATGGATGATGGTCTAAAATTGTTTAGCCAATTTTTATCTCGATCCTTTAAAGAAAAAGTAAATAGCCTCATCTTAGCAGATTCTAGTTGATGTGCGGGACACATGGTTTCTACAATGTCATTGAACTCCTTAATGTGCAGGTAGGGCATCTCGGACTCCATTCTATGGAATGTGGGAAGGTGGTTTAGGACATGGGGTTTAAATATGTAGTTTGAATCTCCTAGGGAATTGTGTCTAATTCATGAGGGGGTATTGGTCCAGGAAGGTGTGATGTACTCATTCATGGTTTGATCAATTGCATTCCCCAAGTTTGGGGCTGCCTCATTTGGGTTTCCAATTTGGTTGCCACCCGAGATTATGAGTTGGTTTCTTTGAAAACCATTCATTGAAATTGGTCAATTTTGGACTCGAGGGTGTTAGGAAGATTAGGATCTAATGGAAAGAGTTCCCTTTTTGTACTTGACTCCCCAACCCTAGGACTATCCAACCTAAAAAAGACGGTTTGATTGATCGCGGGTGTAGGCGGACATGCGCCAAAAGAAAAAAAATGAGAAAGGGACAAGATAATAGATTTTGGATGAGAAAAGAAGAAATGGGGGAGAATAGAATGGGTGTTTAGATGACTTACTTGGGTCCCCGAAAATGGCGCCAAAATTTTATTCTCGCTCAAATTTACCCAAGAGATGAAGGTAGAACGGTCGTTGTAGTCTAGCTTGGGTTATCGAATCCACAGAGACCTAAGAAGTAACCTATAGACACACACATTCTAAGGATTGTTTTTGGCTATGAAGTGGCCAACTTTGGGTTGATTTTAGATGGGTTTAAGTGAAATCTAAGATACTTAAGTGAATTCAAATTAAAAGAATGAGTTGATCCTAGGTTATCGCTCAGGGTGGATTGGACGTATTTTCTTTTTAATGATTTCAATTTCTTAAATTTAAGATGGGTTAAATTAAGGAGATAATCCAACAACATCACTTACTGATTTAATGCCTACACCCTTTAATACTAATCACCTATACACTTGAAGGATCAATGTTTTGAGCACTTCAAGGTAAGGTTTTGTATTAGTACTTGAAGTGTGTGGCCTTAAATTCAACAAGGACGATGGAGTTTAAAAATCATCAAATAAAAATACCAATTAAAGAAGTGATTATACATTAATTAGGTGATAAATAACATCCAATCCAGCCCCTTGATACTCCCTTGGATCAACCCATAAGTGGGTTATCCCTCCATTGATCCCATGGTTTCAATGGAAGCGGAAAGTAGACTCATGAGGGAGGAAATGGAAAAGTAAAGAAAACAACAAAAATAAAATGATCACTCCACCGTTGTGTGAATAATTTCACAAGGATTGGTGTGAATAAATTCACACCTTGATCCAACGGTATCAATGTGATATGAAGAACAATAGAATAAGATTAGAATAATAACATTTATTAAGAAACTAAAGTGAATTGAACAACTTACATGTGAAAGACAAATTTGAGGCAACAAAAATGCAGCATAACATTACAATTGAACAAAGCATCCAAGATTTCAAACTCCTTCACCACCACTGCCTTAAATAGGAATTTTGGGAGCCTTGGGTAGAGTCTCCAACAGTAAAAAGCATCTCAATTAATTTTGGTTGGCCATAGGTGGTGGAAAGCTTGTGGAATTTGAACTTTTCCACATTTGACCCGAGGTGGAAGCCAGCTCTCCTTCACCGAACTGACGTGTATGGAAGACCTTCTAGACGGCCGAATAAGAGTGGGCCATAGAGGAAGAAAATGTAGCTTCGGATGTCTTCTAACCTCCTGTTAAATATGGGCCCATTTGGAGTTGTGTATGCCGAGATATGATCAAATTAGTGGGATGTGTTTCCGGGCTATAGAATCTGGCCCAGAATTGTATCTCTAACTTGGGCCGCCTCAATTACCACCATAGAGGCCGAATTAGCCTTGGATCATGAAGAGTTATTTGTTCATGTCCATGTCTTATAGAATCTCAACAATTTTGGGATTAGTTGGGACGGTATGTTGGGCCCAACAGTCTCATCAGTGGGCTGGTGTCCAATCTGCCTTCTCTAGAATTGCTTCCTTTCATTGCCAAATATCTCCATCAACCTCCATGAATTCTCCATTGATCCCTGAATAAAACATGTTCATATTAGAGTGTAGATCAATTATAAATTTAAAATATGTATAATCAGATGAATAATTTGGTACTTTAAATGATGTTAAAAAATGTTCCACAAAATAGTGCATTTTAAGAAGGTATTATAATCATAATGTGAAATGATGTTCAAAGTGTAAAATGCACTAAAATGGTGTTTATGAATAATAAAGAACATGAATATTATATATATTACCAATGAATATTAGCCTTATTTAGTGGCTAATCACTAAGGATATTATATTTTTATGGATATGATGTAATTGTTCCAGGTTATTGATATAATTATTCTTATATTGATGGCTAAAAGAGCAGTGAAATGTTTTTGGACCTTTTAAACTTATTAATATATTATTTTGAAAATATAAAATCAATATCATTTATTTATGTAATTATATAATAAATTAAACTTATTATTTAATTTGATGATCTTAATGTTAATAGTTATTCGCTTTTTGTAAAATATTCTTTCTTCCCATTTTGAATGAATTCCTTGAATTTATCCTTGATTACCCTATTCTCATGAGTTGATCTCACACATTCCTATCTCAGTATAGGTATTACACCTTGATTTGGAATTTTTTAGAATTATGATCCAATAGAGTACTCCCAAGTTCCAACCCCTCTAGAGTTATCGTGAGTATTTTATATGACAATTATATATATATTTGGGATGATTTTGTTTGGGTAGTTATAGTGAAGCTATAATAAGATACTAGTTCATTGTCATCATATGTATGTATACTTTTTTATATAGTTAATTTCTTCGAACATGAAATTTTAACTCTTTAGTTTGTTTATATTGATTTAATTTGTTATTCTATATTATATTCTTGGTATATGTGGGAAAATCCATCTATAAGTCTGAGCGATACCATGGAAGATAGTTTTCAACACATGGACTCTTGGAGGTGGGTTTTAGGGGTCACATTAATCTTTATTACTGACCTAATAGGGGTTTAAATGGGGGAGGGTCATGAATAAGTTGTATAAGAGATTTGTTTTATGAGAGAGGATGATATATGTTGTTAGTAATAGGTGATGCTTTCATGTTTTTGTTTGGGAACAAATATCGTTTAACCTTAACCTGTGATGAAGGTAGGGGAAATGGATAAAACATAGATATTCAGATCCCCTCATGAATGATTTTAGAACCCATAATGTTAATGATACTAGCTATGAAATGAGTATCATAGCCCCAAGTGATCCAATGCAAGGACTATGACAACCTACTAATCACGATTAATTAATATTGAATTTATTGTCATAGGGAAAACCCAATAATGGTGCATTAATAATTGAAATTGGTTCCAATTAATTTAAAAATAAATTTATAATTATGTTTATTATATTAATTTATACTAAAATATACTTATATATTGATTTTTTTGTAATTACATTTAATTTTTTTGTAGTAACATGATCCAATCTTAACTAAAGATGGATTCCTATAAATTCATGACATTATATTATGCATAATTTTCATTTTATAATATTTTATTTTTAATTGTATAATTTAATTTTTTATTCATGTTAATTGAAGAACTTATAAGAAAATGATAAAATTTAATAATAATTGTTTTAAATTAATGAAATTAATTTTCCCCTATTTTTTCATTGATTTTGAAGAATGTCAAATGTTTTGTATTTACATGAATAAAATTTATTAATGATTTCTATTATTCATAACTTTATTGATAAATTATTTTTTAAGTTATAATGTTTTAAAATAATTATTTTATAAATATGTTTTAGTTTTTGAGATTGTTAATATAAAATGATACTTTACATGCTATGTTGAACTATTATTTTATGAGTTTCTTAGATAAAAGTTTTAAATGTGAGCTCATTTGATGAAAATAATGTTGACGATATGAACTATTTCAATTTTATAGGTTTGAATTATGATGTATGCTTAATACATATTTTACTTATAGAGAATTTCGTTATAAAATGTTATTTAGTGTTCAACATAATCATTAATTGTTGTTATACTATTTTTTTCATTGATAAAACCTTCTCATAATAGATTAAATATACTGAAATGGTAAAGAAAAGATAATATTTATGGAATTGGTATGATTGGATAACTATGTTGGTCCTTGTTTGTTGTAAACGTTTACGTACTGATTGAAGCATCATCGATTTCTCATTGACATTATGTCCTATTACATTATAATTTAGTTCCATAAATATATATTATCATATAAAAATCTTGTTTAGATATAAACATAAAACTCAATTATATTGAGATGGTAAATTATAAGTTTTATTAACACAATATGTATAAACATTATATTATTTGATTCTATCTATATAATTTATATGATTCATGATACATGTGGTAACACTATTGTTTTCTTAAAAGTTCCTTAAAATGATTGAGGTTGAAACATGGACACACAGATGCGGTTCCTTGGTCAATGTTTCTTAAAATGTTCAAGAAATATTTTATTCTCTATGAGAAAATAAATGACTAATTAATGAAGATTAAATAATACCATATGAGGTTGAGATGAATAAAATGGGTTGAAAATGGTATTGATTTGGATTTAGAGTGTGTGGAATTTTCTAGATAAAGAGTGTGTATCCATACTCTAGCCTTGATCCATTCAAGATTTCCTAAAGAAATTTAGTTGTTATTTCCTCATTGTTTTATAAAAGGACAACATTAGTATGAATGTTATGAGGTCTTTTTTGTATCTTAGTATTGATGGGTAGTTTCTATGGGTTTTTAGAGTGAGTTATATTATAGGTTGGAAACTATAATACATTATTTATAAAACTTCCATGTGAATTGAAACTAATTATAAAATTTTACTTTAACAAAATAGGGTGTGTGGATTTGTGTCAAAATAAACGAACTCTTCATTTAGCAAAATTAGTGAGTAGTATTATAAAATTATTTAAAATGGTTTTTATTCTCAGAGACCATAAAATGATTTTAAAATGGTTTATTGCTTATTCCAAATGAGTGACTATTTTTAAATAAATCCAATTGAGGAGAAATGAGTATTGAGTATGTGGTAAGTTATGGATATTGGATATTGGTGTTGTATTCCTAATTTTTTAGATTTCCTAGGTGGGGAGATTAATTTTTTAAATTTTCCCAAGGTTGTTAGTATAACACCTCGAGCCCCTTCTTCCAGAAACGTGCTTAAAAATGTTGTGTAATTTTTTATATAAATAACTGAAAAATTACACAAGACTTATTACAATAGAGGACCTTTTACTGATAAAGGTTTTGGAGGACTAGATAACTCCTTAAATTTATTATAGTTGAACTAATGTAAAAAAATTACTACTATGATTCCACGTGCACTAACTCCAAAAGCGATGACATCTAAATTTGAATGTCTATGATACCTAAGAAAATTCATTTTAAACAAAGGGTGGACATTCAATTTCCTAGTAAGGGGGTTTTGAAATAGAAGATATTTTTTTATTAAAATATTTCTTTGAAAATAACTTTGAGAAAATATTTAAAAAATAATTTTGATAATACCATAAAAAAGCTTCCAGAAAACACCTATGAAAATAATATTGATATTATTTATGTCTTGAAATTACTTAAATATTTTGAAAATAATTACACTCAAATTACATTAAAAATAATCCTGTGATATTTCTGAAAAAATTAGACACAATATTTTTGAAAAAAAAATACTGAGGAAACATGTAACATTGAATTATATCTTGGGCCTACCCACTTAATTTGGGATTGAGTTCACTCCCCAATTCCCTACCATATTTACAACATTCGAATGTCAGATTATATGAAAATCATTTTATGCGTGCTTTATGAATATACATATTTTTCACTGATATTTCTTACTTTTAAACATGAAAACATTTTTAATGTATATATATATACTTTCATAAGAGAATATTTGTTAAATTCGGAATAATCAATTCACATCGACTTGCCTTCACATAATATGAGAGAAATTTTCATTAATATGTTCCATTAATGAATCATTATTTAAAAATCATTTATCAAAAAGATTTTTTTATTCATAAAGCATGAATATATATTATTCATAAAAAATAAATAAATATTCTTCATACAACATATATATATATGTGTGTGTGTGTGTGTGTGTGTGTGTGTATGCGAAGAATTAAACTAATGCATATAATATAAATTAATGGTATGTCATTGATTAAGATGATGACCATATCTTATAATCGACATTCATGAATTATAATTTAACATGATATATTTTATTATTTATAACTCTCTATAAACCATGAAACACAACTTTTATCCGTTATAAATGTCCATAACTTAAATTTTTATAAAATAGTTTCAAAAGTAGAATCTTGAAATACATATATATTTATGTGTAAAATTATCACTTGAAAATAATAATTGACAATAAAACTTCAAAAATAGATAATCGATTACCTATATAATTTCTAATTAAAATGAATTATAATTTCCAAACTAAAATAAATACCCTTACATAATAATAAGTTAAACTTTCATAAAAACATTTATTAATAAAATTATCTAAAACCCTTTCAAACTGAGAATTAAAAAATTGACAGGAGAATTTTAACAGAATTAAAATTATAACCAAGAATAATTATCAAAATAGAATTATTTTAAATAAAATTTTCATTGTAAAAATAAAATCACTTACCTCTAATCGATACATAGCATAACCTTGACCCAAACAGTGCACTACCCCAACAGTAGTGTTTTCAAAACATCAAGAATCACTTTTGAATAGATAATGATCATAAAGGATACTTATATAGACTTTTGGACAAGAGTAAATATATTTTTATATTCTATGAAGAATACGTATAAGTATAAAACACTTATAAACAATGATGGAAGGAATATATTTAATTAATACATTTATGAAAGGAGACAAAATTTTCAGAAAGTGGATATTTTGAATTAAACAAAAAAGAGAAAGGATTCAATGCAACGATGATGACATAATCTAACTACAGATAAAAATAACAACCAAATTGACTGTAAATTTTGATTGTGTGGTGCACATAACAAGCTTGATGTGTAATAATAGACTCAGAAATAAAATTTAGACATTTTTTATATAAACATTTAATATAAAATAAATAGTGTTGATTACACAATACCAAGAATGATGATGAATCTAAAAAACTAACTGGAACTCATTATTGAATTGGCTACGAATATGTTTTAATATCTACTTTCCATCCACAATGACCCAAAAAAATTAACACATATGAATGAAAAGAAAAAAATTTAAAATGAATTCAAACATCATCCGATGAAGAAAAATCTAATAATATAACAAAAAAACAAATTGAAGATGTTGATATTTCTCCAACAGATAACATTCAAACAGAAAATCATTAAATTATGTCTACCTCAAAATATCGTAGAATCGTTTTATGGGAGGAAATATATGATTTCAGTTCTAACCCCTTAACAATAATATCTAGACTCATATTTCTTAGATAACTAGACTCAAACTCCTAGAACCTTATCCATGGTTGATCTTGTACTTGAGCCTGAGATCTACACTCAATCTCTAGGTTTGTGAATCCACGCAAAGCTTCGAGATCTCTTGATCCGAGTTCTCATTCGACCTCAGCTTTAATGAATTCAAATCCTACAAAGAAGAAATATATATTATCTGGAATCTAGATCTCCATCATCAAAGACTCTTGAGGAAGGCCCCTGACCTACTTGATTTCTCCTCTCTACGTCGAACTCTACCATCCTTGGCCTCTATTCTCATGAATCCTTCAAAACGAAAACCCTATCCCCTATCTAGATTTTATTTTTAATCATTTCTTTATTTTAATTTTTTATATAATTATTACATAATTGAAATTCTATTTTAATATTTCTATTAATATATTTATAATCCTAAAAATTACATTAATAATCTAAAATTTAAATAATTATATTCATATATTCAAAATAATTTTGTTTATTATTATTTAAATTTTAAATTTTAAAATAAAATTCATAAAATTAAACATATCATATATGGTTTGTTTTCTATATATATAAATGACATAAAACAATTAATAAGCATATTAATATATAATATCATGTATTAATATAATTTATTTAAGTTAATAACTTTTATATTTAAAAGTATAATTCTTATATACTAACTTTTAATATATTTATTTATGAAACTTTTATGTAATATATAATAAATATATTTATATACCTCATTAATAAAAATATTATTTGTACTAAATCAAAATATTTTCCTCCAAAAAACAATAAATTTATAATTTGATCCAAATCTTATGTTTGTTATGAAAAATATCTTGTTGTTTCAAAAATAATTATAAAACAATTTCATGATTAATTTTCATTTTAAACCAAATATTGAATAAATGATTAAATATTATTTGAATTTTCTTGGGATGTCACTATCTCCCCACTTAAATGAATTGTGTACTCGCAATTCATTCATCGGGCTTCAGAAAAAAAAATCTGTATTTCTATATTTAGAGCTATAGAATTTTAAGGGGATATCTTTAGAAAACACTAATATGTAGAGTTTGTTTTTATTAAAAGAAAATATCTAATCTACAACATTTTCTGGAGAGTTCCTTCGAAACCAATTATAACTCCCTAAGCCAATGCTTCTTGAATCGTTCATAAAAATACTGTGTAATATTGTTTATATAAATAACTGAACAACTACACACCACAAATTACAATATAGGATCTTTTATCAGTCTAGGTTTTGTAGGATTAGACAACACAGTACATTTATTAGAGTTGAACAAAATTTAATAAAGGTCTACTACACTTCTATGTGCAGTAACTCCAAAAGTGGTGAGATCTAAATTTGAAACTCTCTGATAGCTGTGAAAAATCATTTTAAACAATGGATGAGCATTCAATTTCATGTAAAGGGTTTTGAAATGATTGAAATAAATTTTTAGAAAATATTTCTTTTCAAATCACATTGAGAAATAGTTTTTAAATTTATTTTCATAATACCAAAAAAATACCTTCATAAAACACCTTTGAAAATAATATTTAATTTTTTTACGTCTTGAAAATACATCAATATTTTGAAAATAGGTACGCTCAAATTAAATTATGAATAATCTAGTTATATTTATAAAAACATATATGCAATATTTTTTAACACAAAATACTTGGAAAACATATAACATTGAAGGATATCTTGGACCTACCCACTTTAAGAGGGATTGGGCTCACTCTCTAATTCACTGGCATATTTACAACATTCAAATAACGGATTTTATGAAAATATTTTTAAGATTTCTTTATGTATATACATATTTTTCACTTGAATTTATTACTTTTAAAACATGAAAATATTTTAATACATATATATATATATATATAATTTCATAAGAACATATTTTTTAGATTTGAAATAATCAAATTACATCGAATTTTTGTTGCATGATATGAGAGAAATTGTAGTTTACATTTCCCACTAACGAAAAATTATTTAAAAATTATTTATTAAAAAAAAAATATTCATAAAACATTAATATATATTATTCATAAAACATACATAAATATTCTGCATACTACATACATATATATATATACATATATGCTAATAATAAAACAGATTCATATAATATAAATGCATGACATGTCATTGATTAAGATGACGACCATATCTTATAATCAAAATTCATGAATGAAAATTTCACACGATGGATTTTATTATTTAAATTTCACTATAAACCATGAAACATAACATTAATTCCATATAATGTTAGGAACGTAAATTTTGAAAATATAGTTTCCAAATTTGAATCTTGAAATACCTGTTTATTTATTTGTAATATTATCACTTGAAAATAGGAATTGAGAATACATTTTAAAAATAGATTATCAATTAACTATATAAATTATAATTCTAATGAAGTATAAATTTCCAACTATAATAAATTCCCACACATAATAATAAGTTAAATTTTCTTAAAATTTTGGAAGAATAAAATTATGTAAAACCCATTCCTATTCAGAATTACAAACTTGAAAGAATAATTTTAACACAATTAACATTATAACCAAGTATAATTATCAAAATAGAAGAATTTTAAATAAAATTGTCTTTACAAAACTAAAATACCTTACCTATAATCAATACATAACTCAATCTTGACCCAAATAGTTCACTACCTCAGCAGCAGTGTGTGAAATACTTCATGAATCACTTTTTTAATTGATAATGAGCATCAAGTCTCCTTATATAGACATTTAGAAAAGGGTAAATATTTTTCAATATTCTAAGAAGAATTTATATAAGTGGAACACCCTTTATAATAGTGATAAAGAAACTATATTTAATTAATACATTCATGGAAGAAGAAGCAATTCTCAAAACATAGGGATTTTGAAAACAATGGTAAGAGAAAGGATTCAATGCATCTACGAAGAAGGAATCCAATTACAGATGAAAATATCAACCAAATTGATAGAAAATTATGATTTTTTTGTGCACATAACAATATTTTTTTTCCAGAATTGAATCTGACATTATATATATACATATATGTGTGTGTGTTTTATAGAAAAATCGAACAAAAAATCAACAGAGTTTATTACGCAATACCGAAATGACGATTAATCTAAACCAATTTAGCTTCCAATCATTAATGAATTGGATATGATTATATTTTAATTTCTAGGATCGGTCCACATTGAAAAATAAAAATTCAACTGATATGAACCACAAGAAAAAATGAAAACGAATTCGAACTTAATCTGATGAAGAAAAATTAGAGAAGAGGACAAAAAACTAAATGATTTTGTTCAAATCACTCCAAAAGATAAGATTCAATCACCAAATCATTCAATTATGTCTACCTCAAAATATATTAGAATTGTTTTATGGGAGAAATTAAATTATTTGAGCTCAAACCAATTCCCGATAAGATCTGGACTGTGATTGCTCACATAACTAGACTCAGACTCTTTGAACCTAATTCACAGTTGATCTTGTACTTGAACCAAAGATATACACTTGATCTCCAGCTCTGGGACTCTGTGGATGGATTCTAAATCACTTGATCTAAGCTATCATTCAATATCATCCTCGACGTCCACAATTCCTACAAAGATGAAATATATCTTGGCCTGAACCTCGATCTTCATCATCTAAGATTGCTGAAGAAGACCCTCAGACCACTCGATTTCACTTCTCTGCATCAAACTCCCCCAACCTCAGCCTTTATTCTCTCGAAACCTTCCAAACAGAAGCCCTATCCCCCATCTTGATTTCATTTTTTAATCATTTGTTTATTTTATCATTTTATATAATTATTACATGATTTAAATTCAATTTTCATAATTCTATTGATATATTTATAATCATAAAAATAAAATAAATAATCTAAAATTTAAATAATTATATTCATATATATAATAGAATTTAATTTACTATTATTTAAAATTTTAAAATTTAATAACAAATTCATAAAATTTAACATATCATATATGATTCATTTCCAATATATTTATAAATACAATAAAACAATTAATACTCATATTATCATATAATATCTTATATTAACAAATTTCATTTATGTTATTAACTTTGAAAAGTAAAAGTATGATTCTTATATAATAACTTTTAATGTATTTAGTTATTCAAATGTTATGTTTTATAGAATAATGATATTTATATAACTCGTTAATAAAAAATGTCAATGTACTAAATCAAAATACTTTCCTTCAAAAAATAATAAATTTATAATTTGATCCAAATATTTTTTATATTATGAAAAATATCTTTTTATGATAAAAATATTTATGAAATCATTTCATTGTTCAATTTTGATTTATATAAAAATATTAATTAAATGCCTAATTATTATTTGAATTTTCTTGGGATGTCACATTCTCCCCACATTAAGGAATTGTTCCCTTGAAATTAATTTGTCACACTTAAGAAAAATATGAATTTCCCTCATTATAATTAATGAATTTATAAGGGTATATCTAAAGAAAACTCTAACATGTAGAGTTTGTTTCTCAAAAGACAACATCTAATATCCAATGTTGTCTCCATTATTCCTCTTATACCAATTAAAACACCTCAAGCCCATTCTTATGAAAATGTGCTTAAAAATTGTGTGTAATTTTTTTATATAAGGAATTGAACAATTAAAAAACACTTTTTACGAAGGAGGACCATTTATTAGTCTAGGTTTTGGAGGATTAGACAACACCTTAAATTTATCAGTGTTGAAAAACGTAAAATATTACCTACTATGCTTCTGCATGTACTAACTCCAAAGGAGATGAAATATGAATTTCAATATCTATGATACCGGTGAGAAATAATTTTAAACAAAGGGTGACCATTCAATTTCCCAGTTAGGGATTTTGAAATCATTGAAATATTTTAAAAAAAATATTTATTTGAAAATGTCTTTGAGCAGTGCTTTAAAAAAATAATTTTTATAATACCATAAAATTAATTTCAGAAAACACCTTTGAAAATAATATTGAAATTATTTACGTCTTGAAAATACAACAATATTTTGAAAATACTAATGCTAATATCACTTTAAAAATAATCGAGTGATATTTCTGGAAAATTTATAGACATTATTTTTGAAACAAATACTCGAGAAACTTGTAACATTGGAGGATATATTGGGCCCACCCACTTAACAATGGATTGGGTGCACACCCTAATTACCAAACTTAATTACAACATTCAAATGCTGGATTTTTATAAAAATATTTTTATGATTTCTTTATTTATATAAATATTTTTACACTAGGATATCTTACTTTTAAAACTTGAAAACATTTTTAATATATATGTATATATATATGTTTTTGTGTGTGAGTTTTCAAAATAACATATTTTTTAGATTCTAAATAATCAATTCATTGTCTTTTCATGATATACGATCAATTTTCATTCATATTTCCCATTCCTGAAACAATTTATAAAAACAATTTTTCAAAATAATGTTTTATTCATAAAACATTCATATATATTATTCAAAAAACATACTTAAATATTATTTATACAATATATATATATATATATATTAATAATAAAACTGAAAAATATAATATAAATGCATTAAATGTCATTGATTAAGATGATGGCCATATATTATAATCATCATTCATGAATAAAAATGTAACACAATGGATTTAATTATTTAAAACTCACTATAAACCATGAAACATAACCTAAACTCCCAGATAAATGTTCATAACTTAAATTTAAAAAATATAGTTTCCAAATTTGAATCATGAAATACACATATATTTATTTGTAAAATTATCTCTTGAAAATATAAATTGACAAAAAAATTCAAAATAGATAATAAATTCCCTATATAAATTATATTTCTAATGAATTTTAATTTTAAAGCTAAATTAAATACCAATAATTAATAATAAGATAATTGTTTTTAAAATTTTTAGTAAATAAAATTATAAAAAACACATTATAATGGATAATTACAAACTTGATAGAAGAATTTTGAACTAATTAAATTTATAAGAAAGTATAATTATCAAAATATAATTATTTGAAATAATGTTTTCTTTATAAAACTAAAATCCCTTAACTCTAATAGATACATAGCACAAACTTCACCCAAGTAATACACTACCCTAGTAGTAGTGTGTGAAAAACATCAAGTATCACTTTTGAATTGATAATGAACAGAAAGGCTACTTATATATACTTTCAGACAAGAGTCAATATATTTTTATATTCTAAGAAGAATCCATGTAAGTGTAACATGATTTTGAAAAATGAGGAAAGGAATATATTTAATTAAAACATTCATGGAATAATATCCAATTGTAAAAAAGTAGATATTTTGAAAACAATAAAAAGAGATATGATTCAATGCATTGATAATGAATGAATCCAATTGTAGATGAAAATAACCACCAAATTGATAGTAAATATTTACTGTGTTGTGCACATAAAAATCTTATTGTGTAATAATAGACTCAGACAAAAAATTTATACATGCTTAATATAAAAATTGAACAAAAAATATACAGAGTTGATTATGCAATACTGGGAATAATGATGAATCTTAAAAAAACTAGACATAACTCATTAATAAATTGGCTATGGATATGTTTTAATATCTATTTTTGGTCCACATAGACAAAAAAATAGATTTGAACCACATGAAAAAAGTGAAAATGATTTCAAATGTCATCTGATGAAGAACAATTTTAGAAGAAAAATAAAAACTAAATGAAGATATTGAAATCTATCCAACATATAAGATTAGAACACCAAATTGTTAAATTATGTATACCTAAAAAAGATATTAGAATCGTTTTATGGGAGGAAGTTAATGATTTGAGTTCAAAACCCTACTTGAAAATATATGAACT
This sequence comes from Viscum album, assembly GCA_963277665.1. NCBI lineage: Eukaryota > Viridiplantae > Streptophyta > Magnoliopsida > Santalales > Viscaceae > Viscum > Viscum album. The sequence goes on from OY728140.1 coordinate 76,159,651, forward strand.
CCAATTGCTCTCATAATTGGACTCAGAATCTTGGAACCTCATCTGCATTAAATCTTGTATTCGAGCCTGAGATCTACATTTTACATCCATGTATATGGCTCCACACATGACTTCAAAATCCCTTGATCACAGTTTTTGTTTGACCTCAGCCTCAATGGCTTCAACTCCTACGAAGACGAAATATATCTCGGCCTGAATCTCAATCTCTATCATCGAGGACTCCTAATAAGGACCCTCATCCAACTTGATTTCTTCTCTCTACATCTAACTCTCTCGACCTTGACCTCCATTCTCACGAAACCCTCAAAACAGAAACCTTATCCCCCATATCGATTTCCTTTTCTAATCGTTTCTTTATCTTATCATTATATTTTATTCTTACATAATTGAAATTAGATTTTCATAATTCTATTAATATATTTATAATCATAAAAATAAAATTAATAATCTAAAATTTATATATTTATATTCATAAATTTAAAATAATTTCATTTATTATTATTTAAAATTTAAAAATTTAAAAACAAAATTTTGAAATTAAATATATCATATGGGGTTTGTTTTATATATATATATATATAAAATAAATCAATTAATACTCAAATTATTATATAATATTATATATTAATATATTTAATTTATGTTAATAAGTTTTATAATTAAAACTATAATTCTTACATACTAACATTTAATGTTCTTAGTTATTCAAATTTTAGGTATTATTGAATAAAGATATTTATATACCTCCTTAATAAAAATAGTATTGTACTAAATGAAAATATTTTCCTTTGAAAAAAATAGATTTATAATTTGATCTAAAACTTATTTATATCATGAAAAGCATATTATTATTATAAGATATTTTTGAAAAAATTTATTAGTTATTTTTTATTTGAAAAACAAATATTAAATAAATGATTAATTATTATTTTAATTTTCTTGATATGTCATAGGGAGATTTATATAGTTTATCTTGTTGGAACTAAGTTAGATTTTTACCTAAACATTTGCAAGAGAGGTGTAGAAGTTTATATATTATATTTGATAAGTATCACCCCATCGATTTTATTCTTTAGAATATTTGTATTTGAGTTTTTTTAGGATTCACAATGTTAAGAATTATTTTAGATGTATTTAATTTAAGGGCATATATTTTCCCATCATATACATAGGTTGTTTCCTCCTTTTAAATGTTTTATTTTTCATTCTCATGGATAAGAATTTTTTGAGATGTATCTGATATAAGGGACTATTTCCATGAGCCCCAATCTTGATTTCAGGTGCTAAGGGGTTTTAGGGACATATTGAAGAGATATTATTGATGGTTAAACAATTTCGTTTTTCATTCCATTATAATAAATTTTTTGGCTAATTTTGGAATGAACCTTTTTTATTTCCTTGGTAATGGAAATGACCTTTACGTATTAGAATTTACTACAAATAGCCCATATGTATTACATTGAAACTCTATACATAATCAAATTTTAAGTACACAATAGTCTTCACTATTATATTTAAGAGATAAACCTTTATTTTAAAAAGTGATGAATTAATATTAATGAGTCATTTATTGATATATAAGAGTCATTTGATCATATGAAAATGTAATTTATTATACAAAAAAGTAAAATCTTAAATATTTAATAGTAGTTCAATCAAAATTAATATTCATTACCATATCCATGAAAATATAAATCTTAAATCTGGATTAGATCATATTTTTTGATTGATAAGGGAATTCTTAATAGTAATTTATGGTCTCCCTTTAGACATATTTTAGGACTAATATAGTTATTATCAATCATAAACTATAAAAACATACTTCCATGATTTCTAGATATATAAATTATATGATTTGGTAATAATTAAATTCTACATGGCCTTCCTTTATCATATATTCATGATCTTATCCCTGATCATATTTCGTTTAATGGGGATCTATCGAGTTTTAAATGACAGGATGCCTAATTCCATGCATCTAAATATTATTAAAAAAATATGTATTCCTTATAACATTAATTTTTTACTTATCATTATTCTACCAATGATAATTTAATTATTAATTATGTTTTTTGATAGAAGATCATTAATGATATTTAATTTAAATAAAGTTAGTGGAAGATTTGTTAGTTTGCAACATTAGTTTCCTCGATATGGAAAAACTCAATTTCATTAAGGTGGGTGAGTTTTTAACCCTTTCTCTTATCTTTTGAAATATTATATTTCTTTGAATGAAAATTATTTTATAAAATACATTGTTTACTTTTAATCAATTTTTAATAACCCTAGTGATAAATGGACAGAATTACTATCATTCTCCTTTGATTGATATTCCCTTGAAATCTATTGATATAATTACCATCAACCTCTTTTTTAACCCTCTCATCTAACCCTATAACTATAATTATTTATACATATATATTTTTATGATTTACCCTTTATCATAAATTATGATATTCCAATGTGAAAATAGAATTCAATAATATTCTCTTAGGGCTAGTTTCATTGGTTTATTCTAGAGGAAGAGGTTAATTTAAGATTCATTTTATTCCATGAATTACTCCCCTATGCCAAGCATGGTTTTCAGAGATTTTTTAAATGAGAATGGCATTTTTATAATTTTTATTATTTTAATTCTTATATTTCATAGTTTATCATGTAATGATCATTATAGTTCTCTTATTGGTTCCATAAATTTATTATTTAGAATAGTATAGTCATTATGCCATGTGGTGAAGAGATATATATATATTAGTGATAATATATTATATCTAACATGGTTGAAAGTATTTGGAAATGGAATTGAAAAATAAAATATAGAATGTTAATAAAGAAAATTGAAATATGAGCATGTTTAGTAAGATTCTTTGTCAAAATATCATTGTTGATTATATATTGAAAATATAATACTATATTATATTGATGATACCATGATAAAATCATATAAGCGGGACATGATATGGAATAAAAATATAATCATGATAATAAAATTCGACCATGAAATTAAAGATTAATGAAAATAAAATATTTATGTAATGTAGGTTAATCATCATGATAAATGATTTCATATTTAGAAAATATTTGAGGTCTTTTTTATTAAAAGAGTGACAATTCCTTCAGTTTTTTATAATTATAGTTATTTTAGTAGTTTTTTATAATATTTAGGTGAGATATAGTATGGTGTTAGCCTGTTTAGAGTAGTTTTAGTTATTCTAGCCTCTTACCTTTCATAGGTTCATGTCTTGGGGTTTTATATTTCATAGTAAAGAATTAGAGTTTGAAATATTTACCCAGTATTCATTCATAGTGTAAAACTTTTATTTGTTTTTGTGGTTAAAATGTGTAAATTAATCAAGTATTTTAGTTGTTTTATTATTTATAGAGTTGGTTAAGCCCTAGTTTTGGGTGAAATTTGGGATAATGGTAGTGTTTGAGATATTGGGTTTGGGGTGTTTGGTAGTTTTTTGAATTTGGTTATCATTGTCTTAGGATAGTGGTGTGTTAGGATTTAAGGTTAGGTCCTAGTATAATTATAGTTATTGTAATTATGTGGTTGTTTTTATTTAAATAAATAATTAATTAAATAATTACCTAACTTGATAATTGATGGAAAAAATGATAAAATATCATGGAATTTGTAATAATATATATATTAATAGAAATCAGTGTCAATCCCTATATAAAACATAGTAAATCCCTTTTACATTTGATATAATTTATGATAAGAACATGAACATAGAGTCGATGAAGGTTACAGTGCATTTAATCATCATCATGTATTACCATTTAAAAATAAACAAATCATGGTTTTGATATACAGTGGTTTATGATTCATAATAAAATTATAAATCAAAAAACATAAAACAAGGGAAACCTCATTATATGATTTATGTTCCTCTGGTCAATCATAATAGATGATCTAATCTAGATAAAAGATTTATATTTTCATAAGTATGTTAATTAATCTTATATATTATGGAACTAATCTTTTTAATTGAATATTTTATATTTACATATAACAGTACAATTTACATCATAAAAAATGAATCACACATATCAATAGATGACTCTTATGTATTAAGTGTTTAATTTTACGTATAATTTTTTTATTCTTACAAGACACAATGATGAAACTTATATATTGGAACTGTGATATTGTATGGAGCTGAAGAATGATATATAAGGGTCATTTTGTGAAAAAAATGATGATATGTGAGGTTCATATATGTGATTCACTTTGATATTTCAATGTCATTTCCACAACATGGAATTATGGAAAGGTAGTTTGTAAATTTCATTTCTATTTAAAGGGAATATAGAAGGGATATTTCAAAATATAAGGGAAATATAGGAGGTCTATTCTAGAGACAAAGGAAATAGGTATTAGTTATGTCTATGACCAATAAAATATGAATGGGTCATTCTAGATTTTAAAAAATTGAGTTCAATTTAAAAATCTCCCAATTTTTTACCACCAATAAGATCACATCTAAACATCCTTATCCTCTATTAGCGCCTAAAAAACAAAGGGTTTTGGAATATCCCAAACCTTACACTCTTTCTACTATATGTCTATATTTTTTTTATCACAAATGGTTTATTTTTATTATTATTAAATAGAAATATGTATTTACTTTTATAACCTTCATATTTTAATTTTTCCCTACTTAATAACATATTTTATAATTACATTCCTAATTTGAGATTTCAGTAAATCCATTTTAAAATCTTAATAAGGTATTTCATTTCCCTTCCATTTTATTTATCTTTTACTACTTATTATCTATAAATTTACTTTACTTATATACAAGTTTCCACTATTTTAGATTAATTAAAAAATATTACATTCACTTTAATGAAAATTATTTTGTAAGAGACTTTCAATTTTATTACGAAAATATTATATGAACATTAAGAAAATTATTTTTATGGTTTGGATTCCATTTTTCTACCTAACTCTAATACATATTCATACATTTGAGTTATGTTTAATTAATATCCCTCTAATTGATTTTATGATATAATTGCATTATCAAACCAAAATTTGGGTATCTTCCAATTTAATTTTTGTTTTCATTTTACGAGATAACATTTGAATATTTCATAAAAATCATTTTATTTTCATGGGATTTTCATGGTAAGATCTATAATTAATTTCATATGGAACACATATGTATATTAAGAACCAAAATATATTATGTTGATGAGTTTTTTTTCATTGAGATAATTATAAGGAAAGTAAATATGGGTAGATGTTTGGTGTTAAAGGATGAGGAAAATTAATGAAAAATTGTGATTCATGTTAGTTGTTTCTAAAAATAATGTGATTTCTTAAATTTTATCATGAGTATTTATTAATATAATGGAAATTTATTCTGAAATACTACCCTTGACAGTGGGAGAGGGATGATATTTTAGATTTGAATTCTGGTATAAAAAAATCAAGATAAAAACGTATATATCTAATAACCGTTGTGTGGTGATATTCATAGATTAATGAAAATAGATAATAGTGGAAGGAATAAATGTTTAATAAATATATCAAATGAGATTAAAAATTTTGCTACTAGTGGTATTGAGTGAGGTTAGTTAAGCTGGCTACATGAAGATTTCAGATTAAGGTACTATAAAGGCTGGCTGGAATATTGTGAATCCATATATGGATTATCTATAATTATGGATGATATAATATATGGATAATTTCTCAATGAAGAAGATACTAATAATGATGATTAAAAGTTTTAATTATTGAGGTAGTGGTGAATCTTTTATGTATTTAACATTTAGACATCATATACTTCAATGATTTAAAAATGGAGTTGAAGTATTTGGAAAAGATTCTCATACTTTCAAAACCCATTTTGGTTGTTTTGAAGTATATTTGAGTGGCTGGAGAGGCCCTAAAATATTTTTATGTTATGTTGATAACTTCAGAGATAAATTTTTGAAGTGTCATAATCTTTTTTAAATATATTCAATGGTATTATTGTATAGTTTTAGGGTATATTCTTAATTTTGAGTAATTTTTAATATGGTTTTGATGTGTGATTTGAAAATTATTATCATGACCTGAACCAATGGGGCTCGAGCCGCAACTACCCTAGGCCCATCTCCATTGGCTAGTTGATAGAGACATGCACCAAAAGGAATAACTAATATGTAATGCCATTTTTGAAGTACCTGTATTAACAAAAAGAAATATCTCCATGAAAAAGATCAAAGGAATAATAATAAAAGATTCAATATCTAGAGAATAATCCATGGATGTAAAACCTCTAAGTAATACAAGAGTATGACAATGTAATCTATAAATTTAAAAATGGAAAATACACACCGAACTATAAAGATAAACCAACTTGAATAAAATGGAAAACTAAATTCTAAGAGAACCCATATCCATATCTACAATCCTCGACCATCGTATGAGGTAAAATGCATTTGGTTATGCCATTGCTCTATTATAATTGATGAAGAACTGTCTTTTGTATGTATAAGACATGCCATGAATAGGAAAATTATATGAAGGGGTGAGTATATACATACCTTATAGGACATCCAACAAGATGAAATAGGTTTAATAAGAGACACGATAGAAGTATTCAACTCAAACCATAACATGAAATGAAATCCGTAATAAGGATACTTATATATGCTCATAAATGAAACCTAGACGAGATAGAAATGGAATATCTATCTCACATACCCTCAATGGAAAGAAGTATTCCATTAGTTATAGATGTCCATTAATGATGCCCAAAATATCATGTGTCTATCCAATGAAACATCCATGTCAAGCCGAACATCTCTATTATGCCACACAATCCAGGGGACATAATCTCTGGGTAGAGGACCCATTCCCTTGTATAATAGGAGCGTTCCACTCTAATGGTAGATGACCCATTCCCCCAATCTGAAAGTGGGTATGACTTACTAGATAGAATACCCATGACAGGATGGTTCCACTAAGTATATTGATAGGGGGACCATGACCTCTCTCAATAAGAGGGTTCCACTATGATGGCATATGACCCTTACCATAACTCCACATAAGGGTTCCACTATATCGGTAGTAGATATATGCCTTGACTGTATATGATGGTTACACTCTAATATAATATATATATATATATATAGGAATTATTCTATTTTCCATCATGTGGGTTCCATACTATGGGTAGAAGTCCCAAAAATTGACTCTACAAGAGGGTTCCACTATAGAGGTAAATAGATTGAGGACCCATGTCAGGCCCCAATAGGAGGGTTCTACTCCAAATATGGGGAGAGGATCCATGTCTTTTCTTAGATGGAGGGTTCTACTCTACCAGTGGATAGAGGACCCGTTCCATTTCTGAGTAGGAGGGTTCCACTATGAAGATGGATAAAGGTCCCATGCTTGGTCCATGTAGGAGGGTTCCACTCAAAAAATGGATAGATCTGAGGAACCATGACCTTCCCCTGATGTAGGGATATTCTCTAGACATGGATAGATAGAGGACCAAAAACTTAGCCTGATAGGGTTTTCTCTCTATGGGTAGAGGACCCATGCACTTCTCCAATAGAAGGGTTCCACTCTAAATAGCCCATTAGATATCTTCCATCATCAAGCATCTCCAAAAGAAGCATCACACTCAAAACATATTTTATCATATCTCAAAATCAACCATGAAAGCCACCATAATTTTCTATATGGGAAACACTTAGGATATTCTACCCAAGGGACAAAATCTAAGTCCAAACGAAGGGGATACAAGAGTTATAACATTCCTTCAGAAGAAAGGTACACTGCATGTAAGGAGACCCCCACGACATGTTCTACCACATTGATACTTGGCCATGTCCTCACTAATACATAGATCACTGTAAATGTAGCCCTAAATGGTGTATAAGTGGACTAAATGATGTGTCTTATCCACTCAGGGTAGAGTCATATTCTCCTCACCATTCCAGAATCCCTCAAGCCGTGTTTGTGTACTTTGGTCATGTGTCTTATTGTCCCATGTCCATGTACTCCCAAATTACACACCAAGTTTCAGGCACAGAGTCACATGGCCTGTGGGGATCCCACAATGTTTTTGATATTTAAATCAATCAGAAACCCCAACTCCAATAGCCAAATGTCTATACAACGTGGCTTCATCAGCCTACATTCTGTGTAGTTAGTTTTTTCACATAAAGTCAGATATCCTCCATATATTCTAGATATTTACCATCTGACGTGAATACTACAATTTGACCACCAAATATTAGTTTTAGTTAACTATATCCATAATTTATGGTAGTTATTTGGCTAGAAAAAATCAATCTGGATCACCCGCATGATGCCTTCATCGCTCATAGCACCTCATTTCGCCTCAATGAGTCTCTAAATCCCCGTTGGTATCACCTGAATACCAAAATATATCAAAATACATCTAGGATTCATCAATTAGTTCATTTTACATGAATCAAACATGAATACTTATGTCTTATCCCACTCATACCCAACTGGCTATGTCGAATTGTAGCCCCATAGGATAATTATGAAGAACACGGAGAACGATTAATAGAAAAGTAAAATTATAGGGGTGAAAAAAATGTTGAATAAGTGTTATTGGAAAATTAATATATATCAGGGAATATTGGATTATAAAATCATATAACAATGGGGTAAATAAAACAAAAAAAAATTAAATATGATACATGGGCGTATGCAAAAGATAAAAAAATGCATATCAAAGAAATAGATTTGATTCAGCAAGATTTTTTAAGCATAAGGGGATGATTAGAAAATATACAAGTCATAACTTGATAGTTTATCATTTAATGATGAATAACATAGCGTACAATGATAAAAAACGTTTTTTCATTTGCTGCGCCTCAATTCTGCTGGATTCGGATCCTCGTTGTTGTCTGATCTTAATTATCTAATTAATAATGTGGAATAATTCTTTCAAAGATACCATGGTTTGGTATGTAACCTAGTATATTTTATATAAAATAATATTATAGAGTAAATTAGGTATTGGGTCATTAAATTTATTAATTGCATAATTAATTAATTAATTAATCTGGAGAATTCACCCACCACCAGCTGCTTTTTTAGAATTCCCAACACAGACCAACTTTATGTTGTGCCTAGGGTAAACCTACTATTATGGAATCATATGTGGTATCAGATTTTCAATTTGAGACTCATTTTAATATTTATTCAATTTTTTTTCAAAAAAAACCATGCATACATAAAAAAATATTTAACAATTTTGTAAATTTAATTCTGGGAACATCAGGCCTTGGAATTGCATGTTTTCTCTAGGCCTAGATCCAAAATTAATTGTATATATATATATATATATAATTATTCCACAAGAAAAGGGTCTCTAAAATATTTCATCCTTCCATATTTTCATCATAAAAAATCTAATAAAAAAGGTCAGGATACTGAGTCTGCATCTGGATTTTCCCCTCCAAGGATCTCTACTACATGCTCCCTTGTTGTCACAGTAGATGGACCAAGGGGATTTTTTTTCTACAAAAGAACTTATCCCTTTGGTCTTAAACCACAAATGGATGCTCTAGAAAAGTATATCCATCCTCAAGGTCCATCTCACCTCAATCAATAATGTGTGTGGTTTCATTCATGTATCTCCTCGAATATGGCATATGGAAGACATCATGCAACTTGTCCAACTATGGGGGTAAGTCTAGGTGGTAAGAAACCCAACCAACCCTCTACAAGATATTGAATGTCCCAATGAACCTTGGGGATAAATTTCATCCCTATCCAAATCTATCCAATCCTTATCACGGGGATACTCCCAAGAAAGTATGGTCTCCTAGATCAAACACCATGAACTTATAAAATCGATTTCCACAAGGTTAAGAACTCTTATAAGCTATCCCCATCTACTCACGGATTATATATACCTTATCCATCATAGAATGAACTATCTCTGGACCCAAAAAAATGCCTCACTGATCTTATTCCATCATAAGGGTGACCTGCAGGGTCTTTCGTACATATCCTTGAAAGGTGTCATGCTGATAGTATAGTGGTAGCTAATATTATATACAAACTCTCATAATTGAAAGTGATCCTCTATGATCTAGATAAATTATGACATGAAATTCCTCAGTATTTCCCCCAACACATTGATAGTGTGATTGGTATTTAATTCTTTCTGGGGGTTAAAGGTTTCACTCATCCTCATATATGAACTGAATACCTCCTACATGAATCTCCGCAACGGAGATGTGAATCACACATCACGGTTAGAGAAAACCATCAAGGGTACCCCATGAAAGAAAACAATATCCCGTGTATAAAAATGCTCCAAACTATCCCATAAACTATACTCCCAGAAAGTATGGAAGTGCACTAACTTCATATGTCATTCAATTATAACCTCGATGGCATCATGGAATCTTGATGTTTTTGGAAGACCAATCACAATTACATTGTATATTACATCCCATTTATACTATGTGATATCAAGGGGATGAAAAAAACCTAAACATGGTGCTTAGACTTCAATTTATGACAAGTGAGGCACCAAGTGATGAATTGTTCCACACTCTACCTCATGCATGCCCTTCACAAATTTCACTAAAGGTATTTGTAAATATTATACACCCAAAAATGTAACACCAAATGATAGGTGTGAAACTCACTAATTACCTCCTCCTGCATTGTGACTAGGACCACCATCTATTCCTTGAAAATGATTGCGTGATTCTCTCATTTAGAGAATCCATCTGGTTAATATCCTGAAGATATTTTTCAACATGATACATCACAGTTAATATCTTCCAAGAGGGAATCTCTCACATGCTAGAGGAGAGTAAAAGTCAACACCATCGTCTGATGATTAGGTGCACCCCCTCCTCAACGAAGGTTAGCTACAAGGAATCCAACCGCTCAAATGATTCATACATCAAAAGATCCTTGGACTTCCTACTAAGGGAATCTTCCACCATGTTTCCCTTACCATAAATATATTCTATCTCAAATTCATAGTCCTATAGTAACTCCAACTAGTGACAATATTATAGGTTTAAGTCTCATAGTGTGGAGACATACCAAAGACTTTGATGGACTGAGTATACAACAAAGCACTCTCCCAGAGGATAACAAATCCAAATCATCATAGAAAATACTACCAATGATTACTCCAGGTCATGATTAAAAAAGTTATTCTTGTGGGTTCTCTACTTCCTCAACCCATATTCATTAACTACCTTCCTGTTATCAACATGCATCCAATACTAGTTCTCAAGGAATCTTTGTATACTACATACTCTACAACCTTCTATAGTAGCTTTAAAACAAGAGAACTCATTAGCCTCAGCTTAAAATTCTTGAAGGCACTATCGTATAGCTCATTATAGGTAAACAGATACACTTTCCATGTCATGGGGTCAAAGGGGATGCAATATTGGATAAATTCTCCCAAAACTATTATAGTACCCAACCATGATAAGAAAACTCTGAACCTATGATAATCTCTTAGGTGGATCCCAAGAAACCACTACATCGATCTACACTGGGTCAACATCTAATCCACACTCAACCATGAAATTCCCTAGGAAGTAAGACTAGTGAATATAGAAGTTACACCTACAGAGCATACCATAAAGAGAGTTCACCCAATGAAAATTCATGACAATCCTCAATTGTTCTCCATGGTCCTTATAAAATGTATAGTATATGGGTACATCTTTGATGAGGAAAAAATTGATCCAATTATGGATATAAGAAACCATTAATAAAATCTGTAAACAAAGAAGAGGAATTCATCCCACTGAAAGGAATCACCAAGACCTCATAGTGTCTACATGAAAATTATAATTCAAGATTCAAAATTCCATCCTCATGAAGTCTCAAATAGTGGTAGCCAAATATGAGATCAATCTTTGAAACCCATCTCACACCTAAAAATTGATCAAAGAGGACTTCAATACTCATAAAGGGGTACTTTTTCTTTATCAAGGAAAAAATTAGGTGATGAAAATACACAAAAGACCACATGCTCATATCCACCTATTTAAGAACCACACTAGAGCTACCTTGAGCGAAACATCGAGTTTAATAAAATCATTATCTCAATGGACCTACAAATGAAACCTAAACTATCTAAGCTTAGTAGGGGCCATATGATAAGGAACAAGAGATATAAAAGGGGTCTCGAGGTTCAAGTCATTGAAAAAATCCATCTATCCACCTCATAGGTAATCCCCAAACTTCCTTGGTAAATAAATCCGTAAAATAATTCAAAAATGAAATAATGTAGATGTATAAAGAGTATGATATGCCAAGGGATATAGTTTCAAACTGATGGGTGATGGGTTAAAGCCTCATTCTCTTGAAACCCACTCACCATTCCATAATACCTCTATCACCAAAAAAGGAGTATCTCATTCCATCAGTGTTAATGAATATAACTCATCTTATGTGACATTCAATATGGGATCAGACCATGGACAACCATTCCCTACATATTATTATGTTATAAGTACTCATCACGATGTCTAAAAGTTCTCAAAAGAACCTCTCTCCACCAACCAATAGCTCAAACTACAAAATTATAAAACATTTTGGAGAATCATTCCCTATAGTAACCTCAAGAAAATGTTGATGGGATAAAGCCTCATCTAGAAGTTGCATCTCTCATAACATGAGTAAGGAGAAGAAATAATTACTTGAACCTGTCTCTATTAGTACCAAATAAAAAGTATAATAAACACATATTGTAACTATAAACATCTCGCAACCTGTTGGGTCATATGAAACCATAGCCTACAACATCCCATGACCCCAGACAATGGCTTCAAAATCCTAACATGGGACACATGGTGGTGATGGTGGAAGGAGATAATAACATCATCCACCACAAAAATGCCTTCCTATTGGATCCTAACTAAATACTCTACCATATCCACCTCCCTGATAGCGACCCAGCCCTCACCTGGGTGGTCCATGATCAAATCACTGCCTCTTTTATGGTGGTCCATCCAATATATGACTTACCTCATTAGTAAGTTATTTTTTGAAATCACTTGCCTTATGAAATCACCCATTACATGCATAGAACAACCCCTATATGATATACCATGGTTCCCTTCATTGTATTTCTTCCGCACAACCACATGTTTGAGTCTGTTCAAAAGAATACCTCCAATGTTGAGATCCTACTGACTAGATCCTACAAGAGACTATAGATGACTCTGCCCCATGATACCCAGTCCCATCTCCAGCTACAGAATATCCCTTGGACAGGAAGATCTCCATCACCATCTCCCTCTCCAACACTCTTGAATAAATGGGAAAGCATTAGGGGTACCAAACTGGTACAAATTAATCTGCGGTGACCCTTCTCAAAATTTTCTGTCTGGAAGTATCCATCATGAATCATGTTGAGGGAGCATCATTTATGGTCAATAAACCTCACAGAATACATAGAAACTATCATCCCTCCCTACATCAACCCTATAATCTCTAGAATCAAAAAAGAGCATAGTCATGAGCGGTAGTAATCCTAAATAATAGCTTTTTAAAGTCTTTCCATGAGAGTGTCAACTCCTCATGCATTTCAAGAACAATGCTCCACTAGTTCCCAAGTACTATGTGGAAAAGGATGGTAGTCAATGAAACCAACTGATTATTCAGGGTCTATATAAACATTAAAAATCATATAATCAAGTCTAGTCAATCCACTACCGCCTGGGGATCTTGCTCAATGAGGAACCTCAGTGGCCTCTCGCGCTATAACTCGAAGAGTGTGCTACGACTGTATGCATACTCAACCATATTTGATGGTATAATATATTTCTCAATAGGTGATGGTTTTTATACCTATCCACCTAGATGAATAATCTCATGTGATAGACCTTGAATTGAGGCATCTTCACTCATAATATTTTCATCATGATCTAGAATCAGTAACCTTGTGGGATGTCTTCAGGAGGCTTGTTGAAAATTTAATGAAGATGTATCATAGTTATATGAGCATATATATACAGGGATATGAATGAAGAAGTATATTCATTGACTCAATCCTATAAAATTCATATACCACTGTCCCCTGCAACCGATTTCATGGAATGGAGAGTCAATTAGTCGATAGTAACCATAACGACCAAACATTTTGTCAATGCAATTTCTCCATTCCTGTTGTAATGTCATAATAGATCATATTAGGAAACACAATTCCAATTAATTATTAAATAAAATAATATGTGACCTTTAAATATAAATTTTCCACTACTGTGTTTTGGATTTCAAAAATCTGAGATAAAAGGTTATGATGAGTAAGATATTTGGGGTTTGATTGGACAAACTTAATTTTTTGGTAAATAGTATTCAACCCTTATAAATAGTAACAAACCCTTATGAATAGTAATACAAAACTTATGAATAGTAAATCATCCATAATAATAGTAACATAGCCAATGAATATATAAATAAAATTTAGGCACTTTATAAGCTACAATATGACCATAGTAAAAGTATAGGTATTTTTGTAATTCATAAATAATTAATTATCATTAATAAATTAATTTAGAAGAAAAATTATTTTCATAAAATGTGTTCATAAATTAAAATTTCTATGTATTCAGGTTTTAAGTTAATTTTACAAGATTTTATGTAATTTTTGGAAGCATTATAAAATCAGTTTTAGTTTTTAAAATCTGTATATTTCAAGTAAAATATGATTTTAGTTAAAAATTAAATTAATCATATTTATAATATTATTTTCATAAAATGGAGTTATTTTTTGGATTCCCCACATTGAAAAATGGTTTGGATGATTTTTTTATATTTTTCTAAAATACATGAATTGTGGATGAATAGTGAAATACTATAATTTACAAAATAAGCAAAATACTTTAATTATACAGTCATGGATGATGTTTTACTATTGTAAGAACAATTTTTTCTAACTCACATGAAATTATTACTATTCTTTTTCATGGATGAATCACTATTTATTGTCCTTTTGAGAAATAATAAATTAATGATTATAATATTGAGAAAACCCCTCTCCCCTCTACTATAAACACCACCCTTCACACCCTCATTTTTTCACACCTATAAATCTTCAATACTTGTAAATATTCTACCCAAAAATCTATCATAGACCCTCCCCCACGTCCAAGATATATTATTCTCATCAAAATACCCAGCTTAGGTTCTTTAAAGAGGATCTCAAGAGAAGGATTCAAGAGGTAATTCCTTTCTCTCTCTCTCTCTTCTTCCAATTTCCTTTCAAATATCAATTATTTTCTTCTCTTATCCTCAAACTTTATTATCCAAATGTCATTATAACTCTATTTTTATTGATAAAATAGTATGATATCATGTTAATGGAATGTTATTAATTATACTCATCCCTCTTACTCTGGTTAATAAAAATGAAATCATTGCCTGTTATATGTTAATTTACCTACATCATGGGCGATGCACATCCACTTTCTTTCAACACAATCGTGGATGTAAATGAAACCATTAAATGGTTCAAAAAATATTTTATTATATATTTTTTAACCAATTTTATGTTATATAAACAACTTTTATTCATAATACAAATTGATAAAAAAACATTTTTTTGGGATCTAAAAACCTCCAAAATTTACCTGAAACGGTCATCAATAAATTTTAACTAATGATACATCCAAATGGTGTATAACATAATTAATTATAAGATCATTCAAAATCCTGTAATACCATTAATAACATTTAATATCTATTCTTTATTTTTATTCATGTTCTACATGAACTTCTATTCGTGTGTACAAGTGTACCATTCCTGAAAACTATGAAAAAGAATAATCTTGAACATTGGATTTACACTCTATAATCATCTAATGGCTCATTAAATAACTTAATGAAACCATAATGAACCATATTCATGTATAAAAGGTTATATAATTGTTAATTAATTAATCTATTCGGATTATATAGGCCATTAAAGTGAAGAAATCGTTCTGATACAAGGTAAGGGGAAATTCCCAAACCCAACATTCTTTCTTTGGGTTCTCTCTATTTCACTCCATTTTTGGTGTGTTTAGTCCTTAATAATAATTTTTTAATAATAATCATATATTTTTTAGAATATACATGTTTTCCCCTGGATTTTTGGTCAATCAAAAATCATTCCAGAATAACTCTTCATTCAAAAACACACATTTTACTTCTCACTCATGGTTGATGGTTCTTGTATCAAGTATGTCATTCCCTCTTTATTTTGGGATACCAATGTTAATGATAGTGTTCCCATAAGATGAAACACATTCCTTTCATTGGTTTATTTATGTTCATATATTTTCTATGTTTCATTCATGATAATGAATATGTTTTGTTGTGACAGTGGCACTCAGAATTATATAGTGCAATATGAATGTTTGAATGTGACAGGTGCGCCCAGAATTATATAGCGCTCCAATAAATTGGATAAAGTTATGAACCACACGAGTTAAAGTGAAATGATGTGTGAAAATAATTCTAGTTGTTTTTCTCAACTACATTTTGTAGTTAATTACGAAGACATGATGTTTAATTTTTTATGCATAGCCACATTCAAAGTATTTTCTTAATGTTTCCTCTCATGATTATGATCTTCCTCCTATGATGTGAAAATAATGATTATTCTCACCCCATGTTACATCGTTTCATGTTCATATCTATCATATTATTGGTATTTTATCTCATCCCTTTTTAATGTATATCCTCAAGTGACTATATGTACTAAGGAGAGTTCAAGAGCCAATAAGAATCTAGAGGAGAAGGAATTAAATAAATGTTTTTTGTTGTAAATGTTATGTATGGTTCTAGTTTTCTCAAGACACTAAACCTTTGGATCCTTGATGTGTAATGTTTTAATGTTTTCATCATAAAAATTACGTAAAATTATTGTAAGAAAAGAAATGTATCTATATTTGGTATTAAAGGAAAGGTTTAGTTAATTTGGGAATTAAGATTAGTGAACCCTAGAGAAAACCTCTAGTATGAGACTAGGTAAAAATACGAACATAAGAAGATTTTCTAAGAATATGTATCCCATAAGATATTCTTTGTAAATTTCACTAATGAATAAGTTATTTATTCATGATTCATTGAATTATGTTTTTTTCTAGACTTTTCTATCGTAAAAAATGGCGGGTACTAGGAGAAACCATGACAACAACCCATTTGATGGACAATGCAATGATTTCTCGAATGACATCATGAATTCTGTAGGGGGTGGAGTTCAAAAATTCATTGAAATGATCCCCCAAATATCTCAGGTTATGAATAATAACCAAAATAATGAAAAATTTCCTTCTTCACCAAAGAGGAAGCAACTAGCTATCAAATGTTTTATGCAGAAGCAACCACCAACATTTAGTGGATATTTCGATCCCCTGGTTGCATAATAGTGGGTCAACACTATGGAGAAGTTATTTTCTATGATTCAATGTTCTAATGAGGATAATTTGACACTAGCCGTTTATCATCTAGAAGGAGAGGCTGATCAATGGTGTTCATTGATTAAGAACACTAAGGCACAACATGAAATTAAAGAGATGGAATGGGAAGACATTAAGATCTTGTTTCTTAACTAGTATTTCCCATGAACTCTTCATACAAAGATGGAGAGTGAATTCATTGAGCTTAAGAAAAAGGAATTATAATTTTTCACGACCAATAAATGGAATTTCATTGGTCTTGAAAGGTATGCTTCAGGGTTTTTTTATCAATAATGGTAGCAATATTGATAGATTCTTTAGTGGGTTAAAACCACACTTTCTAAAGGATCATGTAATTCAATACATTGGGAGTTATGAAGAAGTTCTTCGATGTGACCTCGAAGTGGATATGGAGTTTAGAGAATGGATTCATGGTTATTGTGATAAGAAATGAAAGATGGAGTCTCAATCCAAAGGATCTAATGGTAAAGGCGGGAAGAAAACTCAACCACCAACATGCCAAAAATGTGGGAAGATAGATTGTGGGAACTACCTCAAAGGGATGGGGAAATGATTCATGTGTGGGAAAGAAGGCCACCATGCTCAAGAGTGTCAAAAATACATGAGAATGAAAGATAGTGTAGTGTAAAAAGGAGTTCACAACCCATGGTCCAATGCTACAACTGTAGGGAGCAGGGGCACTATGCAATCCAGTGCACTAAACCTCAAGTCCTTGAGGGTAATTAGTGTCAGCAGCCACTAAATCCAAAGGAACAGGGGAAGGCTTATTCCATCACTACGATGGAAGTGGAGAAAGGTAATGAAGTCGTATAAGGTATACATCCTATTCACTCAAGAATGGAAAAAGTATTATTTAATTCTGGTTCTACGCATTCCTTTATATCTTTCATGTTTTCTAGTACTATAGAATGAAATCCCTAAAACCTTGAAGTAGAGATATCTATAAAAAAACAAAGCGTTAAAATCAATAGAACCCAAGTGTTTGAACCTTCTCCTATTTTCATATGTGGGATGATTCTTCTAGAGAATCTCGTAATACTTCCCTTGGTGTAATTCAATGCTATGACAGGAATGGATTGCCTCTCGTTATATAGATCACATATCAACTGTTGGGAAAAGGAAATATATTTTCATATTCTGAATCATCTCATGCTCCTATACAAATTCAAGGAAGATCATTAATATTCTTTGAAAAATACTTCAACGGTGTGGGTGTTGATTCCATGTGAAGAGTCATACCTCACTCAAATGGTTGAGTCATAGGAAAGTGTCAACCTAGTAGAAATGCCCATCATGAGTAAATATAATGATGTATTTCCTAAGGTGTTACCAGGACTTCCCATAGATCATGAGGTAGTGTTATCCATATATTTATTACCTGGAGATACTTCTATCTCGAAGTTTCCCTATAGAATAGGTCCTATTGAACTAGAGTAGTAAAAGATGAAGCTGGAAGAGAATTTGGACAAAGGGTTCATATACCGTAGTGCATCACCATGGGGTGCACCTGTGCTCTTTGAGAAGAAGAAGGATGGAACAATGCAGATGTGTATCGATTATTGAGAACTCAAAAAAATAACCATAAAAACAAGTATCCTCTTATAAGGATAGGTGAATTGTTTGATCAGTTAAGAAGATATCATTACTTCTCAAAGCTGGATCTTTGTTCTAGTTGTCATCAGCTAAAGGTAGAGAAGGAATATATTTAGAAGATTGCCTTCTGTATTAGATATGGGCACTATGACTTTCTGGTGATGCCATTCGGACTTACAAATACCCCTGTAATCTTTCTATATTTGATGAATATATTCTTTATACATTACCATGAAAATTCATTGTAGTGTCTATAGCCAATATTCTAATTTACTCCAAGATCAAGGAGGAATATAAAAAACAACTATGAGTTGTTCTGTAAACATTTATAAAGCGAATTTGTACGCCATGTTCAGAAAGTGAGACTTTTGGACGAAGCTATAATGCCCCATCCCCAGTTACCTAGAGTCGGTGCATTGTTACATAACATTGGCATGATCAAAAGAAAGATCAAATATCCAAAGACCGATTATTTTAGTAGCCTTGGAAACACTAGATATATTCATAAAGTTTTACATTACAACATAAAAATGAAAACTACAACAACATAGTCTCCATATTCTACACTCTTATCCCCTCATACTATCCCTGCAGGTCATTCATAATTTACTTCTTCACATCCTGGGAAAAATAAAACATAGAAAAGGGGTGAGATCAAATGCCCAGTAAGGATAACAATATAGCGGAAACTTTCATAAATAAGAATAAACATGTAAGGCAATGTATAACTAAAACAAAAGCCTTTTAAACTTGAACATCAACATAGTATAGAAAAAATAAAATGAAATAATGCCATTTACTTATTCCCATGGATATTTTACTAATTGAATAATCACATGCAATATTAATAACCACTTTCATAATGATGGAACGCATAATGCCAGACTATCATCACCACATAGCCAAGGCCTCGTTCCAAGACTACAAAAAAGATTTTGTCAAGGCCTTGTGAAAAGACACTAGTTTGTCTCATGAGACCTACCGATGCATCAAGGAGCTATAGCGATCTCCACCCGTCATATATTAAGTCCAATGCATTCCCATATGAAAATGTTTAAACATAACATAATCATTCATATTAAAACTAGCATACAAAATGTAAATACTTCATCCATAAACCATGAATGGTATAAAAATAAAACATCCACAGTCATACATATCACAAAACCTTCAATACAATATAGAAGTTTTGTATCATAATAAATCAACTTCAAATAAGCGTAAACTCCATTAAAGGATGTTGACATAGATGAAATAAAAACTTTTTTTAGAGAAATATCTATTTCTATTTGGAAATCATTTAAGAGTAATATATTTATAAAATAAAACATTTTCTTTGAAAATATTCTTATAATATTGTAAGGGAAGCTTCGACAATTTTATAACGACGGAAAATAGCCGCACCTGCCGTATAAGTTAAAAAACATTCTTACCTTAATTCTGTCGAAAAGGTTAAAAAACACCTTATTTGGAAAACAACGGAAAGATTCCATTATAAACCTCCTATGAAAAGTCAACCAAGGGTATAAATGACTTTAACCTATATTCTTGTAAATATTAAAAATGTTTGGAATTACATTTTTAAGAAACATGGATGTGGATGATAAAGAGATCCAACTAGATTATTACTTATAAACAACCTCAGATAATGAAGAGATTGTGAAATAAACCCTTACCAATTTGGTAACTTATGAAACATACACCCCATGAAAGAGGTATCATACAATGAATATGTAAATACACATAAATTAAAGTATATTACATAAATAATAAAATAATGGGAAGTATATACACCACACAAAAGGAAATAGTGGCAATATGACATGAACCTCACGGGAATAAGGAGTGAGATGAAAACCACTTAACTTGTACTTTTCCTTGGTTGGGGTAGGTTAACCTCTTGTATAATGGTGAAATAATTGTTATTAAATTATACAAAAATCATATATATTAATATGATATCATATATGATCTTTTAACATTGATTTTTTAATAATATCTTAGTATTATCGTTGTTTCGGGTGTTAACTTACTTGTTTTCTTTTATATGTTTTGTTACGTAAGCCGTGTTTTTCATGGATAGGTTGTATCTTAATCATATAAAAAATTATATAAAGTCCTTAGATACTATTATTAATCATCAAATGTGAATTAGACTTGAATGGATATGATGGAGAATGAATCTCATCGCGTTTGTGGAGATGGTAGTCCGTACGTACGCACGAGCGAAAATATCATTCATTTGATATTAAAATAATATATAATTGGATGTTATATCATATATAAAGAATCATTATCATGTTATATTTATTATTTACATGAATTACAAATCATTATTATAACCATCCAAATAAAAATATATTGAATAACAATTACACCACGACGTGGAGACAGTAAGCCGTACGTACGCACGTATGGTGACATATCATTCAAAGGATGGATAGAATACTGAATATGTTTGTACCATATTTATAATAATATTACAGTATATAGGATATACTGGATTCATTATTTTATAATGGTAATAACAAATAAAGAAGAAGTGGAAGAAGAAAGGAACTTGAAAAAGGGTGGTGAAATCATTACCTCTTCTTCGGGTTCTTCCTTTTGATTTGATCAAAAGGGATCCTTAGGTTGGATTTTTTACTAAATGAAGGCCTATATGATTAAGTTAGGGAAGTTGAGAGAGTATTTGGGCAGAGTTTGGCCGAGAAAAATGGCTTTGAAGGTGTGAATTAATGAGAAGGGGATTGCCCTTTTATAAGAGGGGTGAGGGGCACCTTTGGAAAAGTTAGAAATATTATTTTATAATAAATTCATATTCGGCTTCTATGGGATAAAAAGTGGATTATTTAAATTTTAAGGATGGGATAGGTTGAAAACCACTCAACCAATTGGATTTAGACAGGTTTGGGTTACAATATTAACCTTATCTTTAAATATTAACTCTTAGTTAATTAGTTTGACACTTACCATGTCACTTTGTATTTTTATATTATATAGTTAATAAACTTACTATATACCTCCAAGAGACCCCCAAGTGGTCCATTAATGATACACCTATCATGATATAAGTATCTTTTCCGAACTATAGATTTTTAGGAATTGAATATAAATTAATAATATAATATTTGTTTTAAAAACTCTTTTTTTGTCAATTTTGACACTATTTGGAAAATCGATATTTGTGAAAATCATAACAGAATGATTATTTCGAAAAAAGTTAATTAAATTATTCCTAAAATGTCATATTAACCTAGAAAATTAGTGTAATTCATAAAAAGTCTCAAATTATATTTATTTGGGTATTTATAATATCAATTATTTTAATGTTTCACTATTATGGTAATTACTACATCATCATTGTGTAAAAAATAAATTTAATTATTTAATGTCTAATAATTATAAATAAAATATCATTATGTAGGAAATATTTTCATCTTTCTAATTAATATTTACAATCTAATTTATATTATTTATAACCATATATTAAAAATGTTTTAGTAAATAAACTTTGATTTTAACTCTTTTAACTCTTCTTTGAATTAAATAATAATAAATGTCCTAATCTAATCCAAGTGGACCTAAATGATAATATTTTATTCATAAGGTTGTTTTTGGTCGAGATACACTTGTCCAATAGAATTAGGACACGTGTTAGGGTAATATTAATATCATTTTTACCCTTAATTACCCTATTTAATTTTAACCGTGGTAAATAAAAGTAAAAAGTTACTATTCACCAAAAATTATTTTTATCTCATTGAACCACATTTTATTCCTTGATATTAACCACGTCTCTCGGATTTTCAAAATTACACTCACAGAAGCGGTAAAATTAAGTATTATGAAAAATACAGTTTTTTAACTACCACTTAGTGGTTTCACTATTAATCAAGAAATGAAGTTTTTCAGAAAAATACCAAAAAATCACCCTAGGATAATTTCGATATTCTGAATCCAAAAATGAATTCCATTTTGAAAAATAAAATTTATAAATTTCAAAAAGTGGGTATTTCTATTCATAACGGCTAGTTTGATTGGTTGTGGTGTGTTAGAACTCGATGTTGCGTACAACACACGCTATTGCATTATTCAAAGAAAAGCGTACCGTAGAAGCTTGGGGTGTTACATTCTCCCTTCCTTCAAATAATTTCATCCTCGAAATTTCTAGAATACTACCGCATGAAAATAATCGGGTGGTTCTTCATCATAAGTTCCTCGGGTTCCCACGTCGACTCTTCCATCTTATGGTTTCTCCATAAGACTTTATCAGACGAGTCGTCCGGTTTATCAGTACTTGTTCTCTCGTATCAAGAATCTTGACGGGCTCTTCGCAATAAGACAGATCGGGTTGCAGTTCTAATTCCTCATAGTTGAGTACATGGGTTGGGTCAGGCATATATTTCCTCAACAGAGATATGTGGAACACATTGTGAACTTTGGATAGATTTGGGGGCATTTCCAATCGATAAGCTACATCCCCAATTCGTTCTAGAATTTTGAAAGGTCCGATGTACCTAGGACTCAATTTACCTTTCTTACCAAAATGTATGACTCCCTTCAATGGAGATACCTTCAGGAAAACATGATCACCGACTTGAAATTCCAAATCCTTCCTTCGATTATCGACATAGCTCTTCTGCCTACTTTAAGCTGCTTTGATATGGTTTTTGATTACCTTCACCTTTTCCATTGTTTCCTCCACCAGTTCTGGGCCTACAAGTTTTCTTTCACCAACGTCATCTCGACAGGTTGGTGTGCGACATCTCTTTCCGTATAACGCTTCATATGGTTCCATCTGAATACTCGAATGGAAGCTATTATTATAGGAAAATTATACCAGAGGTAAATATTGATCCCATATACCCTGAAAGTCAAGTGAGCTGGATCTCAACATGTCTTCTAAGGTTGGAATAGTTCGTTCTGATTGTCCATCTGTTTGAGGGTGGTAGGCAGTGCTCAAATGAAGATCAGTATCTAAGGATTTCTGAAGACTTTTCCAGAATCTTGAAGTAAAATGGGGATCATGATAAAAAACAATCGATAGGGGTACTCCATGAAGTCTCACAACTTCATCAATATATAGTCTTGCTAGATGTTCTAGTGGTAGATCTTCTCTTGTAGCAAGAAAATGTGTTGACTTAGTAAGACGATCAAAAATAACCCATATTGCATCATTCCTTCTAGGAGTCTTTGGTAGTCCCATGAAAAAGTCCATCTTGATATTATCCCATTTCCAATCAAGTATGGGAAGAGGTTCCAATACTCCACCAGGTTGTTTCCTTCTAGCTTTCACTTGTTGACAAACCATACATCTTGAGAAAAAATCGGCAATCTCCCTCTTCATGTTGTCCCAACAAAATTTTTCCTTCAAATTTATATACATTTTGGTGCTCCCAGGGTGTATTGAGAAATTGGAAATATGGTAATCATCCAGCAATTCCCTTTTTAGATCAGGTATATCTGGAACACAAAGTCTCTTCCCAAATTTGAAAATTCCATCTTCATACACAAAGTCTCTCAATCTCCCATCATTCACAGCTTTAATCTTCTTTTGATGTTCTTCATCATCGGTCTGAGTACTCTTAATCCTTTCTAGTAAAGTTGGTTTGGCAACCATTTAAAAAAGAACTGATTTTTCACCTTCCATGGTAATTCCCATGTCCATCTTCACTATATCCATGAAAATTTGATCCCTTTAAATTATCATATTGTTCAAAACTCCATGGTATTTTCTGCTCAAAGAATCTTCCAACTTTTTTGCCTTCCCTGGGTGGTAGTGTATCGTACAATCATAATGTTTAAGTAATTCAAGCCATCTCCTTTGCCTCATGTTGAGTTCTTTTTGTGAGAAAATATACTTCAAACTCTTGTGATCAGTACAAATCTCACATTTTTCACCATAGAGGTAGTGCCTCCATATCTTCAAAGCAAAGATCACAGCTGGTAACTCGAGATCATGAGTACGATAGTTTTGTTCATGAATTTTCAACTATCGTGATGCATAGGTAATAACCCTATCATTCTGTATAAGAACACAACCAAGTCCTTTCTTCGATGAATCACTATAAATAACGAACCCATCATTCCTCGATGGTTGAGTGAATATAAGAGCATTGACTAATATTCTCTTCAGTTCTTTGAAAAATTCTTCACACTCTTTTGTCCAAACAAATTAAACCCCATTACGTGTGAGCTTCGTTAATGGGTTTTCCCATCGGGCAAAATTCTGGACGAAACGTCAATAGTAACCTGCCAAACTAATCAAACTACGTACCTCAGTTATACTCGTTGGTGCTGGAAATTATTGGATTGCCTTGGTCTTAGAAGGATCAACAGAGATTCCATCCTTAGAGACAATATGGCCAAGAAAATAAATCTCCTGAATCCCGAATTCACACTTGATAAACATCCCATATAATTCATGTATTCTTAGAGTTTTTAGGATAATGCGCAAGTGATTTTCATGATCTTCATAGATTTTGGAGTATACCAAGATATCATCAATAAGTACCACCACAAATTCATCAATATATTACTTAAAAACTATATTCATCATATCCATGAATAGAGAGGGTGCATTAGTCAATCCAAAAGGCATTACTGTAAACTCATAATGCTCGTACCTGGTTCGAAATGTAGTCTTCGGAATGTCTTCCTTCTTCACACACAACTGATGGTATCCATATCGAAGGTAAATCTTTGAAAAGTATTGATCTCCATGCAGTTGGTCAAATAAATCATCAATGCGTGGTAGGGGATACTTATTCTTTATTTTTATAGCATTGATCTCCCTGTAGTCGATACATAACCTCATAGATCCATCTTTCTTTTTAACAAAAAGATCAGGGGCTCCCCAGGGAGAAAAACTAGGGTGAATAAATCCCTTATTACTCAATTCCTCTAGTTTTTTATTTAGTTAAACTAATTCTACAATGGCAATTCTATAAGGGGTCTTCGATATAGGCCTTGATCCATGAATTAAATCAATGGAAAATTCAACATCTCGCTCTGGAGGATGTCCAGGTAAATACTCCAGAAACACATCTACATATTCTTTTACAACAGGTACATCCTCTATTTGAACATTCCTTTCCTCACACACTATAATTTCATCCTCTTCTTCCCCAATAATTGAATTTAGTTGAGCTACTGGGGGTGGATCTATATAAGAATTAGGTGGTGATGATTCTGCTCAAAAGATATGGTGTTCCTTATCATCGTCATCAAAAATCATGACCTCCTTCTTCTTACAATAAATCTTCGCATCATAGTCCGAAATCTAATCCATACGAAGGATTATATCAAACTCAATCATAGGTATGACGATGAGATCCGATGATAAAGAACATTTTTGTGCTCTAATAGGGACTGATTCACAAAACATTGTTGCAATGATACTTCCCTTAGGAGTTTTAACTGACAAATCCCTTGTTAAATCAAATTGGAAATATATAATTTTCTTAGCAAACTGGGAAGATATGAAACAATGCGATGATCCAGAATCAAATAATGCATTTTCTAAACTTGAGGAAACCATTAAATTACCTGCCACCACGTCTTTCGGAGCTTCTACCTCAACAGTAGTGATAGCATATGCTTGGCCTTGATCCCTTGCCCTTTTCTAAGGTAAGTTCCCCTGAAGCTTTGAACATTCATTTGCATAATGTCCCATCTCCCTGAAATTGTAGCATTGAACATCGATAGCTTCCTTCTTCCCCTTGCAATCACGATCTTGGTGGCCTTTTTCACCACACATGTAACAGACTCACGTTCCCTTCAAGCAAGTACCATGGTGTTTCTTCCCACATTTACCACATGATGGATATTCAACCTTTCCCTTCTTCCCCTTATTTCCATTCCCAGATTGATCAGCATATCTCTTCTTCTCTTGCTTTTTTTAAAGTCATAAGACGTAGAGAATTCTATATCTGTCTTGATAGCACATGAGACAATGTCTTCATATGCCGAGAAGGATTGTGAGACTAATGCTCATCGGAAAAATGGTTTTAACCCATCAAAGAAACGATCAATATTACTTCTTGGGTTATGTATATAATCTCCATCATACCTTTCTAACCTTGTAAAGTTAGCCTCATACCTTGCGACATTCTCATCCTCCTTTTGTCTCAAACTCAGAAATTGTCTTTCCATATCTGCTCGATGGTCACGAGAAAAGTATTTTTCTAAAAATAGATCTTTGAACTCCTTCCATTCCATATTTGATACTTCATCATCTTACTTAATGTTTTGAATCAATGACCACCATTTATCAGCATCTCCAGTGAGGCGGTAAACTGCCATGATAACTTTTTCCCTTTTAATACTCCCCAAATCCTGAAATATTTTCTCTAGGGAATTTATCCATTTCTCAGCTACTAAGGGATTTGTAATCCCATTGAACGTTGGTGTTTTTTGCCTCATAAAGTGATCTAAAATTGATCCTCCATGCTGTGGATCAGGGTGCTCCATACGGGTAAGGTTATTATTCATAACCTGAGTGAGTTTTCCCAGTATAGTGATTAATCGGCACCAGTTGCATCACCAGCTCCACTATAATTATTTTGAGTAGGAGGGAAATCCCTACATGGAGTGCGTGCATTGATATGGTTTCCATTTCTTCCACTAGGCACCATTTCTAAATTATGGCATAAATAAGTTCAGTTTATGAATCAAAATACATAATTCTATACTTATAAAACACTAACATAAATTGAACTATTTATGGATATAATACATAATCATAAAAATGTTTTCTTTGAGGATGTATATACTCATAAACCCTTCATAATTATTTGTAATGAAAATGAGATTTATCCTAAGCATATCCCCCGGGAGTGTCGTAACCAAGAGTGCAGCAAGGCTCGTTGTCGTGCACTAGTTCCCGTTCGAGTCTAGATCAAATAGGTGTTTTCGGGTTTTACCCCTAAGTACATCTGTGCTAGAGCCGCCTCTACCTGCTCGTATCCAGACAGGTTTGTATTTCTCAGAAAACTCACAAAATCTCTACAATACCAAAATTATAGGAAGTTCTTCTATACTAATCCTCAAAGATCATCTTAGGTCTATGTGCTCTAATCAGAGTTTATCTAAATCTAGCTTCCAAGGTTTGTACTAACCCTCATCTGATACCAAATGTAATGCCCCGTCCCCAGTTACCCAGAGTCAGTGCATTATTATAGAACATTGGCATGATCAAACGAAAGATCAAATCTCGAAATACCGATTAGTTTAGTATCCTTGGAAACACTAGATATATTCATAAAGTTTTACATTACATCATAAAAATTAAAACTACAACAACGTAGTCTCCATAGTCTACACTCTTATCCCCTCATACTATCTCTGCATGTCATTCATAATTTACTTCTTCACATCCTGGGAAAAATAAAACATAGAAAAGGGGTGAGCCTAAATGCCCAGAAAGGATAACAATATAGCGGAAACTTTCATAAATAAGAATAAACATTTAAGGCAATGTATAACTAAAACAAAAGCCTTTTAAACTTGAACTTTAACATAGTATGGGAAAAATAAAATGAAATAATACCATTTACTTATTCTCATGGATATTCTACTAATCGAATAATCACATGCAATATCAATAACAACTTTCATAATGATGGAATGCATAATGGCAGACTATCATAACCACATAGCCGAGGCCTCGTGCCAAGACTACAAATATGATATTGTTAATGCCTTGTGACACGACACTAGTTTGTCTAATGAGACCAACCGATGCATCGAGGAGCTGTAGTGGGCTCCACCCGTCACATTTTAAGTCCAATACATTCCCATATGAAAAGGTTTAAACATAACATAAACATTCGTATTAAAACTAGCATACGAAATGTAAATACTTCATCCATAAACCATGAATGGTATAAAAATAACACATCCATAGTCAAACATATCACAAAACCTTCAATACAATATAGAAGTTTTGTATCATAATAAATCAACTTTAAATAAGCGTAAAATTCGTTAAAGGATGTTGACATAGAGGAAATCAAAACTCTTTTTAGAGAAATATCTCTTTCTATTTTGAAATCATTTAGGAGTCATATATTTATAAAATAAAACATTTTCTTTGAAAATATTCTTATAATCTTGTAAGGGAAGAATATACGATTCTATAATGACGGAAAATAGCCACACCCGCCGTATAAGTAAAAAAAACATTCTTACCTTAATTCTGTCGAAAAGGTTAAAAAGCACCTTGTTTGGAAAACGATGGAAAGATTCCATTATAAAACTATTATAAAAAGTCAAACAAGGGTATAAATGACTTTAACCCATATTCTTGTAAATATTAAAAATGTTTTGAAATACATTTTTAAGAAACATGGATGTGGATGATAAAGAGATCCCAGTAGATTATTACGTATAAACAAAATCGGATAATGAAGATATTGTGAAATAAACACTTACCAATTTGGTAACTTATGAAACATAAACACCATGAAAGAGGTGTCATACAATGAATATGTAACGACACATAAATTAAAGTGTATTACATAAATAATACAATTTTGGGCAGTACATACACCACACAAAAGGTAATAGTGTCAATATGACATGAATCTCACGAGAATAGGGAGAGAGATGAAAACCCCTCACCTTGTACTTTTCCTTGGTTGGGGTAGGTTAACCTCCTGTATAATAGTGAAATAATTGTTATTAAATTATACAAGAATCATATATATTAATATGATATCATATATTATCTTTTCACATTGATTTGTTAATAATATCTTAGTATTATTGTTGTTTCGGGTGTTAACTTACTCGTTTTCTTTTATATGGTTTGTTACGTAAGCCATGTTTGTCATGGATAGGTTGTATCTAAATCATATCCAGAAAGATATAAATTCCTTAGATACTATTATTAATCATCAAATGAGAATTATAATTTAATGGATACGATGGAGAATGAATTTCATCGCGTTCGTGGAGACGGTAGCCTGTACGTATGCACGAGCAAAAATATCATTATTTTGATATTAAAATAATATATAATTGGATGTTATATCATATATACAGAATAATTATCATGTTATATTTATTATTTACATGAATTAAAAATCATTATTATAACCATCCAAATAATAATATATTGAATAACAATTACACCACGACATGGAGACGGTAAGCCGTACGTACGCACCTATGGTGACGTGTCTTTCAAAGAATGGATAGAATACTGAATATGGTTGTACCATATTTATAATAATATTAAAGTATATAGGAGATACTGGATTCATTATTTTAGAATGGTAATAACAAAGAAATAAGAAGTGGAAGAAGAAAGGAACTTGAAAAGGGGTGGTGAAATCATTACCTCTTCTTCGGGTTCTTCCTTTTGATTTGCTCAAAAGGGCTCCTTAGGTTGAATTTATGACTAAAGTAAGGCCTCTATGATTAAGTGAGGGAAGTTGAGAGAGTATTTGGGCAGATTTTGGCCGATCCAAATATCTTTGAAGGTGTGAATTAATGAGATGGGGGAGTTCCCTTTTATAAGAGGGGTGGGGGATGCTTTGGAAAAGCTATAAATATTATTTTATAATAAATTCATATTCTGTTTCAAAGGGCTTCAAAGTGGATTATTTAAATTTTAAGGTGGTTATAGGTCTAAAACCACTAAAATAATTTGATTTAAACAGGTTTGGGTTACAATATTAACCTTATCTTTAAGTATTAACTCTTAGTTAATTAGTTTGAAACTTACCATATCACATTGTATTTTTATATTATATAGTTAATAAAATTAATATATACCTCTAAGAGACCCCCAAGTGGTCCATTAATGATACACCTATCATGATATTAGTCTCTTGGCCGAACCTTAGATTTTTAAAAATTGAATATAAATTAATAATATAATATTTGGTTTAAAAACTCTTTTATGTAAATATTGACACTATTTGGAAAATTGATTTTTGTGAAAATCATAATAGAATGATTACTTCGAAAAATGTTAATTAAATACTTCTTAACATGTAATATTTACCTAGAAAATTAGTTTAATTCATAAAAAGTCTCCAATTATATTTATTTGGGTATTTATAATATCAATTATTTTAATTTTTTACTATTATGGTAATTACTGCGTCATCATTGTGTCATAAATAAATTAAATTATTTAATGTCTAAAAATTATAAATATAGTATCATTATGTAGGAAATCGTTTTATACTTCTAATTAATATTTACAATCGAATTTATCTTATGTATAACCCTATATTAAAAATGTTTTAGTAAATAAACATTGATTTTAACTCTTTTAACTCTTCTTTGAATTAAATAATAATAAATGTCCTAATCTAATCCAAGTGGACCTAAATGATAATAATTTATTCCTAAGGTTTTTTTGGTCATGATACACTTTTCCAATATAATTAGGACATGTGTTAGGGTAAAATTAATATCATTTTTACCCTTAATTACCCTATTTACTTTTAACCTTGGTAAATAAAAGTAAAAAGTTACTATTCACCAAAAATTATTTTCATCTCATTGAACCACATTTTACTCCTTGATATTAACCGTGTCTCTCAGAGTTTCGAAATTCCACTCACAGAAGCGGTAAAATTAAGTTTTATGAAAAATTCAGTTTTGTAACTACCACTTATTGGTTTCACTATTCATCAAAAATTGAAGTTTTTCAGAAAAATTCCAAAAAATCACCCTAGGATAATTTCGATATTCCAAATCCAAAAATGAAGTCCATTTTGAAAAATAAAATTTATAAATTTCAAAACGTGCGTATTAATATTCATAACGGATAGTTTGATTGGTTGTGGTGTGTTAGAACTCGATGTTGCGTACAACACACGCTATTGCATTATTCAAAGGGAAGCGTACCGGAGAAGCTTGGGGTGTTACAGAAGCAAGTCGCATTCTTGGGACATGTGAACATAGGTGAGAGAATTTCTATTGACCCTTCAAAAACAAAGGTGATTGAGGAATGGTAAAGTCCCTCTAGTATCACTGAAATATATAGTTTCCTAGGATTATCTGGGTACTAACGATGTTTTTGTGAGAAATTTCTCACGATTTACAAGCCCTCTAACTATGTTACCAAGGGAAGGGTTAAATTATTTCTAGAGAGAATAATGTGAGTGAAGCCTCAAGAAGCTAAAGAGAAGGATGATTACTGAACCTGTACTCACATTACCTAAAAGTGGAGAAAGTTTTGTGATATATAGTGATGATTCCAAGAATGTATTGGGGTGTGTACTCTTGAAAAATGATAATTTGATAGCCAATGACTCACGACAATTGAAGATCCATGAACAGAACTGCCCAACTCATGATCAAGAGTTGGAAGCTATGAGTTTTTGGTTAAAAATATGATGGTACTACTTTTATGGTGAGAAGTGGGAAATATACAATGACCACAAGAGCTTAGAGTATATATTCATAAAAAAAGGACCTCAACATTTATCAATGTAGTTGGTTAGAACTAATCAAGGACTTCTATTTATCTATTCACTATCTTCGTGGAAAGGAGAATAGGGTAGCTGATTCTCTAAGCAGAAAAGAACCTGCTACTCTATCCATGTTAGTGACTGAGAAAGACCATATCTTCTTGGATATGAAACAAATATATTTTTAAATTATAAGGGCATGGGATACATCCTACCTTGCCCAAATTATTTCACAACCATCAATCCAGAATATGATTAAGGAGGCACAAAGGGATGATCTGGAGTTAGAAAAAAAAGGTGAATGCAGTAAAGGAATAGAAGATGAAAGAGTTCCATATCAACGATGATGGTGTGATTTGGTTTGGAATGTGGATATATGTGCCTTCATCACCAATGATAAGAAACGAGCTATTGTTCAATGCACATATCTCAACATTCTCTATTCATCCTGATAGCACTAAGATGTACTGA
This sequence comes from Viscum album, assembly GCA_963277665.1. NCBI lineage: Eukaryota > Viridiplantae > Streptophyta > Magnoliopsida > Santalales > Viscaceae > Viscum > Viscum album. The sequence goes on from OY728140.1 coordinate 76,192,593, forward strand.
GATATCTGGGAACACTTCTGGTGGGATTACATGAAAAAGTAGATTGTAGAATATATCTCATGGTGCTTGGTATGTCAGCAAGTTAAAGCAGAGTGACAGAAGTCCAAAGGGATGATGAAACCATTACATATACCCATATGTAAATGGGAGAATGTCACAATGGAGATTGTCATGGGTCTTCTGAATACATCCAAGGGAAATAATTTGATATGGTTTGTTGTTGACTGACTCACCAAGACATCGCATTTTATTGATATTCTAGAAGATCTATTTCTTGAACAAATTGAAAATATATATTTAAAGGATGTGGTGAGACTTAATGGTGTTATGTTGTGGATTGTCTCTTATCATTAACCCAGCTTCACATCTAAATTATAGAGGAGTTTTCAACAAGCTTTGAGCACTGAATTAAATTTCAGCAGGGCTTATCACCCCCAAAATGATGGTCAATTTCAAATGACTATTTAAATGATTGAAGATATGATAAGAGACTTATATTTAGAATTCAAAGGTTTTTGGGAACTTCATCTCCCATTGTTGGAGTTCTCATACAACAATATCTTCCACTTGAGTATTCAGATGGCTCTATAGGAAGCTCTGTATAGAAAATGATGTAGAACTCCAACCTGTTGGGAGGAAATTGGAGAAAGAAAGATACTTGGACCTGATCTTGTGCAAGAGATGACAGAGAAGGTTCACTTCATCTAGAAACATATAAATATACATAGAGTTATCAAAAAATCTATGTTGAAAACTATTTTAGGGACTTCGAATTCGTCATTGGAGATAAAGTCTTCCATCGAATATCACCATGTAAGAGAGTCATGCGATTTGGAAAGAAAGGAAAGATAAACCCACGGTTCATTGGACCCTTTGAGATACTTGACCACAGAGGATTCATGTCATGTCAGCTTGAACTTACACTGAATGTGGATCAAGTTCACGATGTGTTTCACATATCACTCTTGAAGAAGTACATACCAGATACCTCACATGTACTGAACTCAGAGGTGGTACAGCTGGAATATGATCTCTCTTATGAAGAGGAGCTAGTAAAGATTATGGGTCAGGGAGATAAGGTTATACATAACAAGACAATCCACCTTGTACACCTGTTGTGGAGGAACCATAATAATGAAGAAGAAACATGGGAACTACTGGATATGATGAAGGAGAATTATGCTCACCTGTTTATGTAAAATGATATTTCAAAGGTGAAATTTAAAAAGGAGGGATGAATGTAACAACCCAAACATTTGTTAATGAATTTTCTTTATTCATGTAGTAATTTCATAATCGATCACATTAGAAAAAACAATGCCACATCATGCTTAAATAAACGACTATGTGAGCTTTAAGCATGAATTTTCCACTTCTGTGTTTTGAATTTCTAAAATCCTACATACACAGTTGGGATCATTAAGATGTTTAGAGTCTGATAGGACAAACTTAATGTTTTGGTGAATAGTGACCTACCCTTATGAATAGTAACCTAGCCTTATCAATAGTAATATGACCCTTATTAATAGTAAATATTCCTAAAGAATAGTAACCTCCCCCATGAATGTATAAATAAAATTTAAGCTTCTTATAAGTGATAGTACGACCATAATAAAAGTATTGGTATTTTTGTAAGTCATAAATAATTAATTATAATTAATTAATTCATTTAAAATAAAAAATTATTTTCCTAAAATGTGTTCATAATTTAAAATTTCATTTTCTTATGGTTTAAATATAAATTTATAAGATCTTATGTAATTTTTTAAAGCATTATAAAATTAGTTTTTATTTTTAAAATCTGTATATTTCATGTAAATTACGATTTTAATTAAAAATGAAATTAATCATATTTATAAAATTATTTTCATAAAATGGAGTTCAGTTTTGGATTCCCCATGTTGAAAAATTGTTAGGGTGAATTGTTGATATTTTTCTAAAATACATAAAATTTTGATGAATAGTGAAATACTATAATTTACAAAAAAAAGCAAAATACATTAATTTTAGAGTCATGAATGGTGTTCTACTAATGTAAGCCCAATTACTTCGAAATGACATGAACATATTACTATTATTGGTTATGGAATCATCACTATTTCTTGTCTTGTGGACAAATAATAAATTAATGATTATAATATTGAGAAAACCTATCTCCCCTCTACTATAAATAACACACCTCACTCCATAATTTATTCACACATATCAAGATTCAAAACATGCCAAAATTCATCCAAAATATCATATATATCCCCTACCACACATCCATAAGATCTTGGTCTCATAAAAATACCAAGCCCAGGTTCCTTAAAAAGCATCCCAAGAGGAGGATTCAAGAGGAAATTCCTCTCTCTCTTTTCTTCCAATTTATTTACAAATATCATTTATTTTCTTCTCTTATCCTCATATTTTCTCATCCAAATGTCATGATAACTTCAGTATGATTGATATAATGGTATAATATCATGTTTATGTAAGATTATTCATTACAATACTCCCTCCATATCTTTGTTAATGAAAATAAAATCGTTGCCCTTGATGTGTTAATTTACCAACATCACGGCTGATACACTTCCAATTTATTTCATCTCCTTCAAGGATTTCAATGAAACCATTAAATTTTTGAGACCATATTTTATTAGGTATTTTGTAACCCATTTTATTTTCTGGATGAAACTATTTTTAATAATACTAATTGATAAAACAAAACATGTTTTTTGTGATAAAAAAACACCAAAATTAACCTAAAATGATCATTATTAAATTCTAACTAATGAATCATCCTCATGGTATATAAAATAATTAATTATAAGATAATATAAACTCATAGATGATAATTAATAACATTTAATATTAGTTTCATATGTTTATCCTTGTTTTACACGAACAACCATCTATGTGTACAAGTGAACCGTTCATGAAAACTCAGAAAAACAACACTCATAAAATATAGATTTAAATTCTATAACTCATCCAAAGGCCTATAAAATAAATGAATGAGACTATAATGAACCATATTAATGTATAAATTCTTCTATAAATTTTAATTAATGAATCTAATGTGATTATACAGTCCATTAATGTGAAGAAAGAGTTCGGATACAAGGTAAGGGGATATTCTCGAACCCAACTTTCTTTCTTTGGGTTCTCCAACTTTCACCCCATTTTTTTAATGGTTACACCTTAAAAATAATTTCTTCATAATTATATTATATTTTCTGGGATTTAAATATTTTCCATTGGATTTTATTTCAAACAAAATTCTTTCTAGAAGAAATATTCTTTCAAAAACACAAATCTACTTCTAACTCAAGATTGAATGTTCTTGTATCAAGTATGTCATTCCATCTTTATATTGGAAACCCAAATTTTATGAATGTATTCCCATGAGATTAAAACCATTAATTTACGAGGGTTATTTATGCTCATATATGTTTTATTTAGTATGTATATTAATAAATATGTTATGTTCTGATAGGCCCACCCAGAATTATATAGCGTAATATGAATGTTTGAATAAGAAGAGTGCACCCAGAATTATACAATGCTCCAATGCATTGGGTAAAGTGTTAAAACTCATGAGTTAAAGTGAAATTATTTTTGAACGTGATGCTAGTTTTTTTCAAAACTATGTGTGGTAGTTATCCACGAAGACATAATGTTTCATTTTTTATGCATAGCCACATTCCAAGTCATTTATAAATGTTTCCTCTCCTGATTATGATCTTGTGCCTATGTTATGAAAATAATGATTATGATCACCCCATGTTACATTGTTTCATGTTATTATCTATCCTCTTAGATGAATTTTATCTCACCCATTTTTATATATATCGTCAGGAGAATACATATACTAAGGAGAGGTTAAGAGCCAATAAGAATCTAGAGATGAAGGAATTAAATAAATGGTTAGTGTTTTAAATGATAGGTATGGTCCTAGTTTTACCAAGAAACTAAACCTTTGGATCCTCTTTGTGTAATGTTTTTATGTTTTTATCACTAAAATTATGTAAAAGTAATCTATGAAAATCAGGGTCTCTATAGTTGGTATCAGAGGAAAAGTTTTGTTAATTTGGGAAGTAGGATTAGTAAACCCTAGAGAAAACCTCTAGTATGAGTCTAAGTACAAATATTAACACAAAAATATTTTATAAACATAGGTATCCCATAATATATTCTTTTTAAACTGCACAAATTAATATGTTATTTATTCAGGACTCATTGACCTATATTTTGTTCTAACATTTTCTATTTTAGAAAATGGTGGGAACCAGGAGAAACCAAGGCAACAATCCATGCGAGGGCCAATGCAACGATTGCCCGAATGACATCCCCAATGCTTTGGGAGGTGGATTTAAAACCATCATGGTAATTTTTACACGACTATATCAGGTTATGAATAATAAATAGAATAATGAGAAATTTCATCCTTCACTAAAGAGGGAGAAACTGGCTATCGAATGTTTTATGAGACAATGACCACCAACATTTAGTGGATCTTCCCATCCACTAGTTGTAGAAAAGTGGGTCAACTACATAGAGAAAATATTTTCTGTGATTCACTAATATGATATGGATAAGTTGAAACTACCCGTTTATTATTATATGGAGAGGCTGATCAATGGTGGGATTTGATTAAGAACACAAAGCCAAGATACGAAATTGAGGAGACAGAATGGGAAGAATTTAAGATCATATTTATTAAAATGTATTCCCCAAGAACTCTTCATATGAAGATGTAGATGGAATTAATAGAGCTCAAGGAAAAGTATGGAGAATCTATCTTAACCTATGAAGAAAATTTCACAAGGATTGAAATATACACTTCTAGTTTTGTTATCAATAATGATAGAAACAATTATAGATTCTTTAGTTGGTTTAAACAACACCTTCAAAAGGCTCTTGAAATTTGAGTCTTTGCGAGTTATGAAAACATTGTTCAATGTTCCATAAAAGTAGAGATGGAGTTAGAGAATATTCACATGAATATGGTGATAAGAAATGAAAGATGGGGTTTTAAGCTGGATGATCTAATGATAAAGGTGGGAAGAAAACTCAATTACCCACATGACAAAAATGTGAGAAGATGCATCACGGGAACTGACTCAAAGGGACAGGGAAATGCATAATGTTTGGGAATCAAGGTCACCATACTCAGGATTTTTGAAAAAAAATGAAAAGGAATGGCAATTTAGTGGAAGAAAGGAGACAACCACCCATGAGTAATATGACCCTTATTAATAGTAAATCATCAAAAATAATTTTAACCTCACCCAAGAATGTATAAATAACATTTAGGCATCTTATAAGTGACAATATGACCATAGTAAAAGTATTGGTATTTTTGTAAGTCATAAATAATTAATTATCATAAATTAATTAATTTAAAATAAAATTTATTTTCCTAAAATTTTTTCATAAATTAATGTTTACATTTTATCTAGTTTTAAGATTATTTTATAATACCCTATTTAATTTTTAAAATCATTATAAAATTGATTTTAATTTAAAAAATCATTATTTTTTAAGTAAATTATAATTTTAATTAAAAATTAAATTTATCATATTTAGAAACTTATTTTCATAAAATGGGATTAATTTTTTGATTCCTCGTATTGAGAAATGGTTAGGGTGATTTTTTGAGATTTTTATAAAATACATGAATTTTTTTATGAATAGTGAAATACTATAATTTACAAAATAAACTAAATACATTAATTATAGAGTCATGGATGTTGTTATGTTGATTTAATACCATTTGGTTCAAACTCACATGAAAATATTACTATTCTTGTTCACAGAATCATCACTGTTTTTTGTCTTGTGGGGAAATAATAAATTAATTATTATACTATTGGGAAAACCCCTCTCCCCTTCAAAATAAATATCACCCCTCACACCCTCATTTATTCACACCTCTAAAGCTTCTATTATTTCCATAATGCTTCACAAATATCTTCCCTAGACCCTCCCCCACGTCCAAAAGATCTTTTTCTCATCAAAATACCCAACATAGGTTCTTTAAAGAGGATCTCAAGAGGAGGATTCGAGAGGCAATTCTTGTCTCTCTTTTCTTCCAATTTACTTTCTAATTTTGTTTATTTTCCTCTATTATCATCAATTTTTCATTTCAAATTTTAATTATAACTCCATTATGATTGATATACTGGTTTTATATTATGTTAATGGAATATTATTCAATACAATCCTCCCTCTCTCTCTTTGTTAATTAAAATGAAATTGTTGCCTGTGATATATAAATTTACCTACATCATGGGTGATGCACTTCCACTTTCTTTTAAATCCTTCATGGATGTCAATGAAACTATTAAATGGATGATACCAGATTTTATTATGTATTATTTAACCCATTATATGTTTTGGAAACAAATTTTATTCATAATACTAATTGATTAAACAAAACATGTTTGTTGTGATAAAAAAACCACCCAAATTAACCTAAAATGATCATCATTAAATTTTAACTATTGATTCATCCAAATTGTATATAACATAATTAATTATAATATCATTTAAACTTCTGTATAGTAAATAATAGAATTTAATATCAGTTCTTGATGTTTATCCATGCTCTACATGAACTTCCATTCAAGTGTACAAGGGAAACGTCCATGAAAACTAAGAAAAAGATCACTCTTGAACAACGGATTTAAACTCTATAACTCATCCAAAGGCCCATAAAAGAAATTAATGAAACAAAAAACGAACCATATTCATGTATAAAAGGTTATATATTTGTTAATTAATGAATCTAATGTGATTATACATTCCATTAAAGTGAAGAAAGTGTTCAAATATAAGGTAAGGGGAAATTATCGAACCCAACTTTATTTCTTTAGGTTCTCCCTCTTTCACTCCTTTTTTGGGATATAAATGTTATCCAATATATTTAATGTAAAACAATATTAGTTCCAAAAGAATTATTCTTTCAAAAACACACCTTTTACTTCTCACTCAATGTAACATCCCAGGTAATTAAAGAATAAATAATTTTCATATTTATTAATATTAGAGAATTAAATATGAATTTTAATTAAAAGGGGTTGCTATGTTCGATAGCGTACCCGATACGCAACGATGAGTTTCTTTGAAACTTACGTAGCACACTAGTAATATAATAATATTATGTTAGTTAACAAGTAGCCGTTGTACTGGCGGGAATGAATAGAAATAACTAAAATATGAATAGATATATTTTTAGATGTTTTTACATTTACCCAATAAAAGATAAAGGCTTAAAATACGGAAAGAGTTCAATTTTAGGCTTTTATACTCTAATTTTCACTAAAGGTTCACTTATCACCTTTTAATGGTGAACCGTCATTAAATATAGTTTTGATCACTCTTATACATTCTTTTGGACCAAATAAAACTTTTATTAAGAATCGGGACATCAAATTTTACTTTGTGTAATTTTTGGTACCTTTCTGATAAAGTTCATTTTTTTATGAAGTGTAAAATGTTGCATTTTAATTCAAAACCTCTTTTTGATCTAATTTATTTATATGATTAGATTATATTTTGAATTGGTTTTTAAGTAAAATTAGAATCTATTTTTACCATTTTATCCAATGGTGGTCATTGGAATCAATTTCACTTTGAAATTAGACTTAAACTGGTGTCAATCTTTTGATACTTATTGTTTTGTAAAAACACGCTATTTGCTCTGGCAGCGGGAATTAATTATTAAATTAATTAATGTGACTTATATGATTTGAATTTTGTAAAATAGACTTCATTTTTGAATTCGGAATATCACATATAGCTTAGAGTGAATTTTTGGTAATTTTCTGAAAAACTTCAATTTTTGATGATTAGTGAAACCACTAAGTGGTAATCAAGCAAACTGATTTTTCAGTTAAATGAAAGTTTACCACTAATGTGTACTGAATTTTGAAAATCCTACATGCATGGTTGTCATTAAGAAGTAAAATTTGGTTCAATGATATTAAAATAATTTTTTTGGTGAATAGTAACTTATTAAGTTTTTAATCGCGATTAGTGGTAATTAGTGTAGTTTAAGGAATAAATAATGCTTTAATAATATAAAATGACCTAGACACATGTACCAACCTTATTGGTTGTGTCATGGCCGACCAAGACAAGCCATGGGTCAACTTGGGTACCCCATGGATCCACTTTTGTTGGGAAATGACATAAATTACTTTTTATTTAATGTTAAAGTGAAAATGACACAAACATAATATGTTTTACAAAAACAATTTTTAAGTGGGGTTATACAAGTCCCAATTTTGATTATAAATATTAAATGGAAATCTAAAAAGATTTCCTACATCATAGTAATTTTTTTATAATTTTTAGACATTAAATAAATTTAATTATTTATGACATAATAATGATGCAGCGATGACATCATTATTTGACGATTTAAATAAAATGGAAAGATAATATAAAATCTATGAACTAAACATGTCCAAAACCAATTGGATGAATGTATTTCGATGCCTTATCACCTTATCCACGAATTATATCAATGTGGGACCTTTTAAAACCGAAACACATTTTCAAATAATGTAATGTTCCTTTACTTTCCAAAAGTGCCCCTCCTCTCCTCTTATAAAAGGCCCCCACCTCTACCTCATTTCACACACTCTTCAAGCCATTGGCTCGGCCAACCCCTGCCCATTTGCTCTCTCCACATCTCTCTCCTCATCCTAGAGGATTCCCTTTGGGCAGAATCCTTTCAAAGGAAGCCTTTAGGCTCAACTCAAAAGGAGTTACACTTTTTAAAGGTAATTCATTCTCTCATGTTCATTTGTTTTATTTTGCTTCTCCAACCCCCTAAACTCTTTTTATTTACTTCTTTTGTAACAACACCAGTATCTTCAATATACTAGGATGTTGTTATAAGATTTATTTGATCTACACTCTCACACAACTACATCAAATGGTTAAAGAACATACGGTTTCCGTGGATGGCGAAATTCTGCCTCCCAAAACGATGATTGTTCAACACTCATTTAACACCTTCAAAGGTGGCCATTATGATGTCACTAATTTTATATATGATATGTAATATTTTTATGTTTTACTTATGCTTCTGTATTTTTCATTTGTGTCTTACCTTTATGGCTTCCATTATGGGTATACGCGATATCTTCATTTAAGGAAGTGCGGACTACCGCCCCCTCAAAATGATGTGATTCGTTAATGCCATATGTGGGACGTGTAAAGGATGGATTTAATGTTATTATATATGATGTTATACTGGAATTATAATATACCTATATATATCATTATCATTTATTTCCATTAAATTATGAGATATAAATGAAAGTAGCGTTCATGCGTACGTACGGACTACCGTCTCCATGAACGGTGCATTTCATTTCTTATCCCCAAATGTAATTTATTATTAAAAGTTCATGTATATAATGGATATATATAATTAATGATATATCTAAATGATGAATATAATTCTGGAATTAAAATATACATACCTCTCATTTAGTTTTAATTCCATTAATATGACAAAGAAATGAAAGTAGCGTTCATGCGTACGTACGGCTTACCGTCTCCATGAACGGTGCATTTCATTTCTTACCTCTAAATGTGATGTAATATTATAAATGAATGTATGTACTGGATATATATGACATATATGATATCTACATCATGAATACCATTCTGGATATAATGAACCTTTGACCAAATTAACAACATGTAAGTGTAAGAAGTCTATTTTTGACTTAAGAACCAAATACCGACAAAATGAACATTATTAACTTAAATGATTACATGATGTTCATAACATGGTATAAAAGGAATAATGAACTTGAAAAAGATTCATAAGCAAGTATAGATTAACTCAAGTTTATTATTCAGGAGTTTAAAGAACGGTCGGGTCAAGTCGGATACGAGGTATGGGACTTCGTCTCAATCTCCTTTCATTGAGGCATATTTTATTTTATACACAACTTTCTTTCATATGGTGTATAAACCCCTTTGACTTTTACATTTATTCAAAAGGAATCTTTTTTACGAAGTGTTTACTAAACGACAAAAGGGAATGTTTTTTTCGTACGTATGCGGCGACAACGACTTCTCCGCCGTCGTAACCGTTATTTGAGTTTCAGCTTCCTCTACAAGCCATACCTTCTTTTTTAAAAGAAAAATAAATACCATGTTTTACTTTGGTATTGAAAATGGTTTTCATAATGTTTTTATTATATCAATGTGTTGTATTGATATCTCGTGATTGAAATGTGGAAATGTTATGTTTCCTTTATGCATGTTTTATGTGATATGATTATGTTATGGTCCTTGGGCATTATTATGAAGACGGGTGGTTCTGTGATAAACTAAGGGCGGGTGAGCCCGTTATAGCTCTCCAATGCATTGGGTAACGCGAAGGAGTGAAACGTTAAGGTTTCTCCGAAGATATTTTAGGGAATATACTGTGATGGGTATTCCAAACGTAACCAAGAGGGTTACTCCCTACGTAAGAATGTTATGAATGCCTCAAGTTACCTTTATGTCTTATGATTTCTATGATTTATTCATGATTTTATGTGGTATGTTAAAGTGCCTATGTTTTATGGGTAAAGTATGATTTCATTCTTATGTATATATGAACTCATGTTTCCTTTCCATGTTTTTTTTATAACCCATACTGAGTTTTTATGCTCATCCCAAGTCTTTGAAATGTTTTTCACAGGTCAAGGGAAAGGTACATGATAAGATGATAGAGTCAAGGATGTGTCAAGAATTAATCCATGTTTTTTTTAAATGTGTGTTCCATTGATGGGAATGAAGAATACTATCTTTATGTAACCACTTTGTTTATATGTGGAATGTAATGCAAGTTTTATGATCTAATTCACTAAAACTCTAAACGCGAAAAGATCCTCAATGTGTAATCTTGTAATAACTCAAGATTAAGTAAGGTTTAAGGCTGGGGCCTTATAGTTGGTATCAGAGGTCGGTTTAGACAACTTTAGGAGTTAGAAAAGTGTTAAATTATAATATGATTGAAATGATATAGCATTTACGGATTACCATGTTGCTTCGCCTAAGATATTTCCATGTTCAGAATGGTTTTCCGCAGAGGAAACAAAGCAGCCATGTTGGGACGACATCAGGAGGAAGATAGCCTTCCAAATCAGCAACCTGAGATGGTCGGAATCGGAACTGAACAGTTTGTTGCAGTGATGACACAGTTGACTCAGGCTATAAATGGTGGTGGTATCCATGCACAAGATCAGCCAGATCAAGCGCAGAGGAACATGTCAGTGGTGGAACATTTCATGAGGCAACATCCCCCATCATTCAGAGGATCATCTGACCCTGTGCAAGCTGAAGGGTGGATTAAAGCACTGGAGAAGATTTTTGATGTCATGGGGTGTTCAGACAATCAAAAGGTTAGTCTTGCTATTTACCATTTGGAGGGTGAAGCAGATCAGTGGTGGTCTATGGTTAAAAATATCAGGGACGCCGATGAGATTGATGCTCTTGACTGGGATGAATTCAAAGGTATGTTTCTTGAGAAGTATTTTCCTAAGGCTGTTCGACTTAGGATGGAAAAGCAATTCTTGGAATTGAGGCAAGAGGAAGACTCAGTGGCTGCCTATGAAGAAAAGTTCACTCGATTGGCAAGGTATGCTCCAAATTTTATCCGGGACCTTGATAGTAAAATCAATCGTTTTTACTCAGGATTAAAGCCAAAGTATCGAAGGGCATTAGCTTCTCGTGAGTTTAAAAGTTATGAAAAGCTTGTTCGATGTGCTGAGAAGGTGGAAATGGAGTTTGCCGATGACCAAGTGTCCTATAACAACCAGCAGAAGAAGAGACCGAGGTGGCAGGAGAAAGGTAAGAATTCTTCAAAGAAGTCTGATGGTAAGAGAACTAAGTTTCCAGTTTGTGATAAATGTGGCAAAAGGCATGCGGGGGAATGTCTTCTGAATTCTGGGAAGTGCTACCGATGTGGTAAGATGGGACATAAGGCTCGTGATTTCACTGAAAATGATCAAGGTGAAGGTAAGAACAAATTTGATTTACAGTTAGTGAAATGTTATAAGTGCAATGAGATGGGTCACTATGCAAACGAGTGTCCGACAAAGAGCTTGAGTGATGGGAAGCAGTTAGACTACAAGCAGAAAGGGGTGGTGAAATCCTTTGCAACTACTTCAGCAGATGTTGGGCCATCGAATGAAGTGGTATCAGCTCCAGAGAGCTCAGTTTTTTTCAAATATTGACTTGAGATCGGGGTACCATCAGCTGAAGGTAAAGGAGGCAGATATTCCGAAGACCGCGTTCCGTACGAGATATGGCCATTATGAATTTGTAGTAATGCCTTTTGGGCTAACCAATGCACCTGCTGTATTCATGGACTTAATGAATAGAATTTTCCATGAGTTCTTGGATAAGTTTGTGGTGGTTTTCATTGATGATATTTTGGTGTTTTCTAAAAGTAAAGAGGAGCATGAAAAACATTTAAGGGTTATCTTGCAAACCTTAAAGGAAAAGAAATTGTATGGGAAATTCAGCAAGTGTGAGTTTTGGTTACAACAAATATCTTTCCTTGGTCACATTGTTTCTAAAGATGGAATAACTGTTGATCCTGCAAAAACAAAAGTTGTGGAAGAATGGCCAAGACCCACAAATGTAACCGAGATTCGTAGCTTCCTTGGTTTGGCGGGCTATTACCGAGGGTTTGTTAGAAATTTTTCACGGTTATCTAGTCCAATGACTAAGCTAACTCGGAAGGGTGTTAAGTTTATCTGGACAAAAGAATGTGATGATTGTTTTCAGGAATTGAAAAGAAGATTGGTGAATGCTCCAGTTTTGGCACTACCTTCCAGGAATGGTGAGTTTGTTATATACAGTGATGCTTCATTGAAAGGACTTGGTTGCGTCCTAATGCAGAATGATCAGGTAATTGCTTATGCTTCACGACAGTTGAAAACTCATGAGGTAAATTACCCTACACATGATTTGGAATTAGCTGCTGTTGTTTTTGCTTTAAAAATTTGGAGGCATCATTTGTATGGAGTAAAGTGTGAAATATATACCGATCACAAAAGTTTAAAGTATATATTCACTCAGAAAGAGTTAAACATGAGACAAAGGAGATGGCTGGAATTAATCAAGGATTATGATTGTACAATTCATTACCATCCGGGAAAAGCAAATAAAGTGGCTGATGCTTTGAGTCGAAAAAGTAATGCTTAATTAACAATGTTGCGTTTGGAACGTGATCCTTTGGTTAAGGATTTGATGAACTTTGGCATAGAAGTTGTTGGTGCAGGAAGTCCTTCTGTTTTGTTTCAGGTATCAGTGAGATCATCTCTATCAGATAGAATCAAGCAAGCACAGAAGCAAGACAGTGAGTTGCAGAAAAGGGTAGAGCTGGTTCAGAAAGGTAAGTTGCCTGAATTCAACATTGATAGTGATTGCGTTTTGAGATTTGGGAAGAGATTGTGTGTGCCTTCTGATTCACAGTTGAAGAGAGAGTTGTTATGTGAAGCTCATAGTTCTCCTTTTTCAGTTCATCCGGGCAGTACTAAGATGTATAGAGATCTGCGGGAGTATTACTGGTGGGATGGAATGAAAAGAGATATTGCTGATTTTACTGTGAAGTGTTTGACTTGTCAGCAGGTTAAAGCTGAGCGGCAGTTACCGAAAGGGATGCTTCAGCCTTTACCAGTGCCAGAGTGGAAATGGGAGAATATATCCATGGACTTTGTTGTTGGATTACCGAAGACATCTCGAGGTAATAATGCAATCTGGGTTATTGTTGATCGCTTGACCAAATCTGCTCATTTCCTTGCTATACAAGATACTTTCTCTCTTGATCAACTTTCCCGTTTGTATCTTAAAGAGATAGTCAGGTTACATGGAGTTCCTCTCTCCATTGTATCAGATCGTGATCCCAGGTTTACTTCTAACTTTTGGAAAGGCCTTCAGAAGTCTTTGGGTACTGAGTTAAATTTTAGTACAGCTTTTCATCCTCAATCAGATGGGCAGTCAGAACGAACAATTCAGACATTGGAGGATATGCTACGAGCTTGTTCTATGGATTATCAGGGAAGTTGGGACCAACATATTTCTTTGGTTGAGTTTTCATATAATAACAGTTTTCATTCCAGTATACAGATGGAACCATTTCAGGCATTATATGGGGAGCGGTGTCGAACTCCAGCTTTCTGGGATGAAGTGGGTGAAAGAAAGTTGATGGGAACAGAATTGGTAGAAGAGATGGCAGAAAAAGTTCAGCTGATTCAGAAACACATGACAACAGCTCAGAGCAGGCAGAAGAGTTATGCGGATAACCGAAGGAAGGATCTATCTTTCGAGGTAGGTGATCATGTTTTTCTCAAGGTTTCTCCTTGGAAAAGTGTGATGAGATTTGGTAAGAAAGGAAAGTTGAGTCCAAGGTTCATTGGACCATACGAAATTCTGGAGAGAGTTGGATCAGTTGCATACCGAGTGGCTTTACCTCCGAGTTTATCTCAGGTACACAATGTTTTTCACGTTTCAATGTTGAGAAAGTATATGCCAGATCCATCTCATGTTTTGAGTCCAGAGGTAGTTCAGCTGGAAGAGAACCTATCTTATGAGGAACAACCGGTCCAGATTCTTGACCACAGGGAGCAAGTGTTACGGAATAAGGTGATTCATCAGGTAAAGGTTTTGTGGAAAAACCACATGATTGAAGAGGCAACGTGGGAATCTGGAAATGCTATGAGGGATAAATACCCCCACTTATTTTGATAAGTGAATAAAATTGCGAGGACGCAATTCCCAAAAGGGGGGAAGGATGTAACATCCCAGGTAATTAAAGAATAAATAATTTTCATATTTATTAATATTAGAGAATTAAATATGAATTTTAATTAAAAGGGGTTGCTATGTTCGATAGCGTACCCGATACGCAACGATGAGTTTCTTTGAAACTTACGTAGCACACTAGTAATATAATAATATTATGTTAGTTAAAAAGTTGCCGTTGTACTGGAGGGAATGAATAGAAATAACTAAAATATGAATAGATATGTTTTTAGATGTTTTTACATTTACCCAATAAAAGATAAAGGCTTAAAATACGGAAAGAGTTCAATTTTAGGCTTTTATACTCTAATTTTCACTAAAGGTTCACTTATCACCTTTTAATGGTGAACCGTCATTAAATATAGTTTTGATCACTCTTATACATTCTTTTGGACCAAATAATACTTTTATTAAGAATCGGGACATCAAATTTTACTTTGTGTAATTTTTGGTACCTTTCTGATAAAGTTCATTTTTTTTATGAATAGTGTAAAATGTTGCATTTTAATTCAAAACCTATTTTTGATCTAATTTATTTATATGATTAGATTATCTTTTGAATTGGTTTTTAAGTAAAATTAGAATCTATTTTTACCATTTTATCCAATGGTGGTCATTGGAATCAATTTCACTTTGAAATTAGACTTAAACTGGTGTCAACCTTTTGATACTTATTGTTTTGTAAAAACACGTTATTTGCTCTGGCAGCGGGAATTAATTATTAAATTAATTAATGTGACTTATATGATTTGAATTTTGTAAAATAGACTTCATTTTTGAATTCGGAATATCACATATAGCTTAGAGTGAATTTTTGGTAATTTTCTGAAAAACTTCAATTTTTGATGAATAGTGAAACCACTAAGTGGTAATCAAGCAAACTGATTTTTCAGTTAAATGAAAGTTTAGCACTAATGTGTACTGAATTTTGAAAATCCGACATACATGGTTGTCATTAAGAAGTAAAATGTGGTTCAATGAGATTAAAATAATTTTTTTGGTGAATAGTAACTTATTAAGTTTTTAATCGCGATTAGTGGTAATTAGTGTAGTTTAAGGAATAAATAATGCTTTAATAATATAAAATGACCTAGAAACATGTCCCAACCTTATTGGTTGTGTCATGGCCGACCAAGACAAGCCATGGGTCAACTTGGGGACCCCATGGATCCACTTTTGTTGGGAAATGACATAAATTACTTTTTATTTAATGTTAAAGTGAAAATGACACAAACATAATATGTTTTACGAAAATAATTTTTAAGTGGGGTTATACAAGTCCAAATTTTGATTATAAATATTCAATGGAAATCTAAAACGATTTACTACATCATAGTAATTTTTTTATAATTTTTAGACATTAAATAAATTTAATTATGTATGACATAATAATGATGCAGCGATGACATCATTATTTGACGATTTAAATAAAATGGAAAGATAATATAAAATCTATGAACTACACATGTCCAAAACCAATTGGATGAATGGATTTCGATGCCTTATCACCTTATCCACGAATTCTATCAATGTGGGACCTTTTAAAACCGAAACACATTTTCAAATAATGTAATGTTCCTTTACTTTCCAAAAGTGCCCCTCCTCTCCTCTTATAAAAGGCCCCCACCTCTACCTCATTTCACACACTCTTCAAGCCATTGGCTCGGCCAACCCCTGCCCATTTGCTCTCTCCACATCACTCTCCTCATCCTAGAGGATTCCCTTTGGGCAGAATCCTTTCAAAGGAAGCCTTTAGGCTCAACTCAAAAGGAGTTACACTTTTTAAAGGTAATTCATTCTCTCATGTTCATTTGTTTTATTTTGCTTCTCCAACCCCCTAAACTCTTTTTATTTACTTCTTTTGTAACAACACCAGTATCTTCAATATACTAGGATGTTGTTATAAGATTTATTTGATCTACACTCTCACAAAACTACATCAAATGGTTAAAGAACATACGGTTTCCGTGGATGGCGAAATTCTGCCTCCCGAAACGATGATTGTTCAACACTCATTTAACACCTTCAAAGGTGGCCATTATGTGTCACTAATTTTATATATGATATGTAATATTTTTATGTTTTACTTATGCTTCTGTATTTTTCATTTGTGTCTTACCTTTATGGCTTCCATTATGGGTATACGCGATATCTTCATTTAAGGAAGTGCGGACTACCGCCCCCTCAAAATGATGTGATTCGTTAATGCCATATGTGGGACGTGTAAAGGATGGATTTAAAGTTATTATATATGATGTTATACTGGAATTATAATATACCTATATATATCATTATCATTTATTTCCATTAAATTATGAGATAGAAATGAAAGTAGCGTTCATGCGTACGTACGGACTACCGTCTCCATGAACGGTGCATTTCATTTCTTATCCCCAAATGTAATTTATTATTAAAAGTTCATGTATATAATGGATATATATAATTAATGATATATATAAATGATGAATATAATTCTGGAATTAAAATATACATACCTCTCATTTAGTTTTAATTCCATTAATATGACAAAGAAATGAAAGTAGCATTCATGCGTACGTACGGCTTACCGTCTCCATGAACGGTGCATTTCATTTCTTACCTCTAAATGTGATGTAATATTATAAATGAATGTATTTACTGGATATATATGACATATATGATATCTACATCATGAATACCATTCTGGATATAATGAACCTTTGACCAAATTAACAACATGTAAGTGTAAGAAGTCTATTTTTGACTTAAGAACCAAATACCGACAAAATGAACATTATTAACTTGAATGATTACATGATGTTCATAACATGGTATAAAAGGAATAATGAACTTGAAAAAGATTCATAAGCAAGTAGATATTAACTCAAGTTTATTATTCAGGAGTTTAAAGAACGGTCGGGTCAAGTCGGATACGAGGTATGGGACTTCGTCTCAATCTCCTTTCATTGAGGCATATTTTATTTTATACACAACTTTCTTTCATATGGTGTATAAACCCCTTTGACTTTTACATTTATTCAAAAGGAATCTTTTTTACGAAGCATTTACTAAACGACAAAAGGGAATGTTTTTTTCGTACGTATGCGGCGACAACGACTTCTCCGCCGTCGTAACCGTTATTTGAGTTTCAGCTTCCTCTACAAGCCATACCTTCTTTTTTAAAAGAAAAATAAATACCATGTTTTACTTTGGTATTGAAAATGGTTTTCATAATGTTTTTATTATATCAATGTGTTGTATTGATATCTCGTGATTGAAATGTGGAAATGTTATGTTTCCTTTATGCATGTTTTATGTGATATGATTATGTTATGGTCCTTGGGCATTATTATGAAGACGGGTGGTTCCGTGATAAACTAAGGGCGGGTGAGCCCGTTATAGCTCTCCAATGCATTGGGTAACGCGAAGGAGTGAAACGTTAAGGTTTCTCCGAAGATATTTTAGGGAATATACTGTGATGGTTATTCCAAACGTAACCAAGAGGGTTACTCCCTACGTAAGAATGTTATGAATGCCTCAAGTTACCTTTATGTCTTATGATTTCTATGATTTATTCATGATTTTATGAGGTATGTTAAAGTGCCTATGTTTTATGGGTAAAGTATGATTTCATTCTTATGTATATATGAACTCATGTTTCCTTTCCATGTTTTTTTTATAACCCATACTGAGTTTTTATGCTCATCCCAAGTCTTTGAAATGTTTTTCACAGGTCAAGGGAAAGGTACATGATAAGATGATAGAGTCAAGGATGTGTCAAGAATTAATCCATGTTTTTTTAAATGTGTGTTCCATTGATGGGAATGAAGAATACTATCTTTATGTAACCACTTTGTTTATATGTGGAATGTAATGCAAGTTTTATGATCTAATTCACTAAAACTCTAAACCCGAAAAGATCCTCAATGTGTAATCTTGTAATAACTCAAGATTAAGTAAGGTTTAAGGCTGGGGCCTTATACTCAAGGTTTATGGTTTTTGTATCAAGTATGTCGTTCCCTCTTTCTTTTTGAAACTCAAAGTTTATGAATGTGTTCTTATGAGATGAAACCCATTACTTTACATGGGTTATTAATGTTCATATATGTTTTATGTGGCATGAATGATAATGAAAATGTTATGTTGTGACTGGTGCACCCAGAATTATATAGCACAATATGAATGCTTGAATGTGATGGGTGCACCAAAAATTATATAGTGCTCCAATGAATTGGGTAATGTGATGAAACTCTTGATTTAAAGTGAAAAGATCTGTGAACATGACTATAATTTTTTTCACAACTATGTGTGGTATTTAACCACTAAGACATGATGTTTAATTTTTTATGACATGCCACATGTGGAAAATACAATACATGGGTGATATTATACAAAACTAGAAGGATGCATTGAAAGTTAATGGGAGAGAAATAAGTGGAACAATAGAAGTAGATAGCTCAACAGATAAAAATAAATGAAATAAACAATGGCGATACATATGTATTCTCATAAAATAGAACCATGCGAGAGAGAGATGAGATCTCCATCTCACATCCCACCCTAAGAAAATAGTCTTCCATCAATTATAGAGGTCCATCATCAATGTCTATATTCTCAAACATCATTCCAAATAAACATCCATGTCAAGGTAGACCTCACCACTATGACTTATAGTATAGGGGCCACCATCTCAAGATAGAGTACCCATGACATGCTACAAAAAGAGGGTCCCACTCTAATGGTATATGACCTATGCTCAGACTCCACAAGAGGGTTCCACTCAGTATATAGAGGACCCCTTCCCTAACATCGTAGGAGTACTTCACTAAGTAGATATATAGAAAACCCATTCACAATCCCCATAAGAGGTTTCCACACTGATGGTAGGGGACCCATACACTAAAAAAATAGGTAGGTTCCACTCTAATGGTAAAAAACCCATGCCCTGACTCCTTGGGAAGGTTCAACTTCAATATTAGATATATTGATAGATAGAGGATCCACACCCTAGTCTATTATAGGGGTTCTACTCTATGGGCAGAGAACCCACACCTTAACTTTGAAGGATGGTTCCACTCTAGATGTAGATAAATTGAGGACCCCTGACCTATCCCAATAATACGGTTCCACAATAATGATGGATAGAGGACCCATGCCATGTTTGAGTAGGAGGGTTCCACTCTGATGTTGAAGAGATGGCCCATGAAATATCTTAGATGGAGGGTACCACTCTAAATATGGATAAAGGACCCATTCCCTATCAATGATGGAGGGTTTCACTATGAATATTGATATATGACATATTTCGTATCCTAGATGAAGTGTTCTAATCTGAATATGGATAGATGTAGGACCCACATCCTATTTTGTAAATGGGGGAGTTCCACTATATGGGTAGAGGACCCATGCCCCACCCCAGCAGGATTGTTCCACTCCAAACATCTCATCTGACCTCTACCTCCATCGTACAACACCTAAAGAAGCATCTCACTACAAACATCTCACATCATATAAGAAAATCCACCACAAAATCAACGATCACATTTTATATGAAAAAACACTCAGGATTGACTACTCGTAGGCCAAAATATATGTTCCAATGAAGGGGATACGATAGGTAGAAGATTCCAAGTAAAGGAAGGTACAAGGTGTGAATGGGGACCCACACAGTGTATGGTCCCACCATAATGTTTGGAAGTGTCCTTATTAGTACATGAACCACTGACCATGTGGACCTAAATGTCATGTAAAGGGACCACACAACATGTATTAACCACTTGGGGAAAATATGTGTTCGCCTGGTCGTGTCTGTATCCCTCAGGTCACATCCCTATACACTGGTCTTATTCCTGGACATGGCCATTTTCATGTAATCCCATAGTACACAATGGATTAGAAGCACTGAGTGTCATGGTGTATGGGGTTCCCGCATTGATTGTGATATTTAACTCACCTAAAAACCCTAGCCGCCACCTCCAGGGGTCTACACAGCATGTGTTTATCATCCATCACATTATATAGTTGATTTTTTCACAGAAAGATATATTTTCTCTATGTGATCCAGATAAAAACCCTTTTCCCTGAATACCCCCTTTTCAAATCCTAAAATTTGTTTAATTTTTCTTCAGCCATCGTTTCTGATAGTCTTTTCAATGAAAATTGGAATACAGCTCACCCTCAAGATGCCACTGTCACTCATGGTGCCTCCTATCACCTTACTAGATCTCAAAATCCATGATATCAACTTCCAAATCCTAAATTATATTTGAATCAATAATTTATTCATTAATTCATTCATCATATGTGAATCTATTGTGAATCTGAGGTTCTGATCGCGCATGTACCGATCGGGAAATGACAAACCATGGCCTCGCAGGTCAATGACAAAGAAGGCAAAGAACAATTCATAGAAAATGAAAAGAAAAATGTTGAAATAGTTTTTAGACAAGTATTCTTGGACAGAAAATATTTATTAAGAAATATTTTGTGTTAAAATCATAGAGCAATGGGGTCAATCAAAAACTAAATTAAATATGATACATGGGAGTATGTAAAGGATCAAAAACCAATGCATATAAAGAAATAGATTTGATGTTTCCAAATATTTTATTCATAAGGTAACAAACTACAAATGACGAGTCCTACCTTAATAAATGATCATTTTATGATATAGGACGCAGTTTCCAATAATGGATAGATGTCGTTGCATTTGTTCCACATTGATTTTCCTGGATCTGAATTCTCATCATAATCTGATCTCAATATGCTAAGGAAGAATGTGAAAATTTCCCCTCAATGGGCTTAGGGTTATGTGGATAAACCTATAGATTTTATATAAGATCTTATATATTTAGGGAATTGGGTTATTATGCCATTTAATTACTTAATTAATTAATTTAATCATTAATAAACTGAACACACCCACCATTGAACACTTTATCCGAACACCCCGCATCAACCAACTTTTGGTTTTTCCTAGGGTAAACCTCATGTTATGGATTCAACCATGTTCTAAAATTTTCAATCCAAACTAGGGTTAATATTTATCCCATTTTTTATTAAAAATTGTGCACTAATAATAAAAATATGTTTAATATTTTTATAAAATTTACTTTGGGCACACCGGGCCTCAGAATCGCACACCATCTTAGCAACTGCTCTAAAAATATTTCTAAAAATGTTTTAAAGTATCACAAGAAAACAATAAGTTCTCTATAATTAAAAAACTATAGATATTTAGTTTATTAATTTTATTTATATTATGTAAATTTTTTATTTTTTTATCAAAAGGGAAATTATAATTTGTCATAGTATTCGTATTTCACATTTCATAAATTTTAATTCACATTAATTGTTTATATTTTGTCAATTATTCATTCGTTAGTTACTAATTAATTGTAAATAATTATCATTTTTAATTTTTTCAGTTATTTAAATTTAAATTATTTTTATTACTTTAAAATTCGTTTTATATTAACTGCATAATTTTTATTATTTCACGATCCGGTGGATTTTAAATTTTATTAGCTAGAGTGCCTTTAAAATTTTATATGCTACTATAACTTTAATGTTTTTCTACTATAATTCCAATAAAATGTATAATACCATGAAATATATTTTCTCTGACCATGAGGAAGATTGACCTAATACTATGAGATTATTTTATTATTCAACAATTCATGACAGTTATTTCCACTATTCAGTGAACTAATACAATACACTGTTTTAACGGATGATGAATTAAATCCATGAAATAAAGTGAATCTAATGTTTCATGAAACATTTCCAACCATTTTTTGAACAATGAAGATTGATGAATACTCATGATGTTCTAGAATTCTATTTTTCTAGTTTCACATATGTAGTATGTTATTATCATGATAAAATATCATTAACAACCCATGATGATATTATTATTTTCATTAAATCTTGAACATTATGTCATGCGACTATGTGAAGGTGTTTCAATCTTCTGTTAGCTGCAACCATAAGAAGATAACATCAATGGCCATTAGTTGTGTTGTACCATGTGTTGTGACTATAAGGAATGAATTGGGATTGTGACCTATGACCATGAAATGAGAACATGGACTATGAATATTGAATGTGAACATAAACTTCAACCTTACATTACCAAAATATCCAGTTCAATCATTTAACTGTCGTCTCTAAAATTTAGTAAAATAATTTTTTAAATTAAATATCAAGATAGATTTATACAATACTCTATATCGATTAATTTTTTATTTTTTATTTTTACTATATGTTTTTGTAACTAATTTTTATTAATTTCATAATTTTAAATTATATTATAATTATTTTAAAAGAGTTAAAATTTATTTTTATGTTTTTTAATTTTTTTCTAAAAAATTGAAATTATTCATTATTTGGACAAGAATACTGGTTGTTTATATTTTTAAACATAAAATTTGTTTATCTTGAACACATTATGTTTTTCTTCATTTCTAAAATATAAATAATTTCAAAGAAAATAAATTTATATCTATTAAAATTTGTTTTAAATTGTGTTTAATGCAGTTTCAATAATTTCATTTATATTTTTAAGATTTAAATATAATTATGTTATGAGATTTGTGTATATATCTTAAACAGATTAAAGTGGAAAATTTTGGAATATAATATTTCAAAAATTATATGAACTTTTTTTGTAGAGATTACTTTTAATTCATTCAAATATTTTTACTAAATATCTTGAAGATTATTCTAGAATGTAATTTCACTACGTGAGAAAATTATTGTGATAATTATGGAAGTGTGGTTATTATTTTTAATTTGTTTACCTAGAGAGGTTTTTGTTAGAATATTTAGATATATTTTAAAGGTAATTTGAATAGGCTTGGTATATCTAAAATATCATCCTTCAAATTTTAAAAACAATCATTCCCTTGAGATAAAATCTTGATTTTCAAGGTGATGTACAATTTTGTAATGTCTTTTGAGATCATTATTTCATCTTATGGATAATATCTCATGTGTTGAACCACATTTTATTTGAATAATATTATCTTAACAAGAATAAATGATTCAATAAATAAAATCCAGTACTTGTTGATCTATAATTCATATGATATCAATTTCACCTTTGTTTCTCATGTTTACAACACTTATTCCTTTCAATAAAACCTACACTAAGAATTTTTTTAGTTATTTTACATTAAAAAGTATTATTTCTTTAGTTTATTACTCCCAAATTCTAATGTTAGGACCATTCATGTTGCGACTGAAGTATTATAAATTTGGTGTTGTAATTAGTCTGTGACTCCCCAAAAAAACATTATTTTTCTAGTGCAGTTATTTATCGAATTTGTATAAATAGATCTTGTAATCAGGTTATGATTCCACTTTAAAATTATGTGTAGTATAAAATGTATCTTTCACAATTTATAGATGAATAAGTGTGGATTTGGCTCAATTAAGGAAAAAAATAATTTGTGTCTCTTTTATTTCCACTACATTCAATTTTAATCAATTTTGATAATTTTTGAAAATTATTTTTTCTGTTTAAAACTAATTAAGTTGGTCTATTCACCCCCCTCTAGACCATTTTGCATCACCATTGCTGACCTAAAAATTGGTATCATAGGTTGACCGTGGTAATGATATATTAGTTTTACTTTTTATTTTCCTAATATCAAACACCAAGTATAAAGATCCCATTCCTATTAGATAAGTGTATGCTATTTATATTATTTTGTGTAAAAACATTTCTCCCCAACCACATTGTCAATGTAAAAGTTTCAACATAATATATAAATAATTAATATAAATTGTAATTATATTCGTTATTATCCACCTCACATTGATAAAAATGATTATGGTAACTTGAAATCCAAAATACATGCATACCTTAAGGTGTTAATAATAGAAAACTATTTGATCATTTTAAAATCATGCAAATTACTCGAAGATGAACCCAAAACTCATATAGGATATTATGATAATAAATATATTTTGAATTAAAAGGTACAAAAATTTTATATTATTTTATTAATATAATTTTTGTTATCCATCTTTCTATGTAGATCATATGATTTTGATGATTTTATAAGTTACTCAACTTGTCTCAGACAAGATAATTTGAACTATTTTTGAAATGCTTCGAGCTGACTACAAAGACATCAAGACTGGTGAAGATGAAACTATGAACAAGATAATTCATCAATTCACTACAATTTTTTATTTAATTACCTCAATTAGAGAAATATAGTACAACCTAATACTTTTTAAATCACCCCAATGTGCTATACCAACGAAATGGAATCCAAAGACTATCTTTGTTGATAAGAGAATGATCTTAAAAGAGTAATCTTTGGATGAATTTAATGGGTTACTTATTTAGTGAAAATTATAATTAAAAATATATCTGAAAATATAAAATAAATATAAATGGTGTAGATTATAAAAAAATTAATTTTTTCTCTACTAAATATTATAATTCTGAACTAAAAGATAGTGAAAATGAATATATAGGTTAAATTGTGACCAAAGTCTACAAATTAATAAAAAATAAATTATTTAAGAACCAATTTTGCAGGAAAAATCAAAGGTATAAATGAATGGGATATAATAAAGGTGGTAATAATTTTTAAAATTCATTTGTTATATTCTATGAATATAGAATGAAATGGAATATCATGAATGGATTCACAAAACATAAGAATAATGAATAAAAACATAAGGAGAAAAGGCATTAAAAACTAGTTTTTTTTGTACAAAAGGATCTAATTCTAGTGAATAATATTGAAATGAGAAAGATTCTACTAATAAATATTTTATGGAATCACTGAATGAAATGAGTGATTATGGATTTTATTCTTGTTTTTTTATTATGATTTTTCTTTTGACAATCCAAATATTTCTAAGTTAAATGTAGACATAGAAAGTCTATAAAAATATAATAATAAATATTATAATTTATATTATAATATAAATTAAAATAATGAGAAACTTGTTTCAGAGAATAATTTTATTTTAAAATAAAATGAAAACCCAAGTAATACTACTTTTACATATCATTTTAATGTTTATGATTATTTGAAATATTCTTATTATTTGAATGAAAATTTGAAAAATGATGTTAATAACATCTTGAAAAGTTTGAATAGATTTATTCATGGTCATGAAAAGTACCATAAATTGAAATATTTGAATACAAATAATGATTGTATTTTTTATAATAGGTGATCACCTCAAATGTATCACAATAATTTTTTGAAATGTAAAAATGGTTGTACATATGGTTTTTCATGTTTTAGATGTGGAATGATAGGATACCATTAAAATTATTGTTCTATTTTATTTAAATAGCCTTTTGGATTTTTTAAGACTCGTATTTATAATTCATATTTATCTAGAGTTCCTTAAAATGAATTTTAAAATTTTGTGTGGGTACCTAATAATTTTTTTACTAATCCAATTGGAACCAAAAAGTCTTGGTACCAAAATTGACATTTTAATTTATTTTTGTTTAAAGAAGGACTAGATGATTCAATAATGACATATTATACCTAGAAGGTGGATTATCTAAACATATAATAAGGTACCCATAAATCATTATAACATGAAAAAACTTTTATAGAGGAATTGTAACACTTATAGGTAATTCCAAAGACCAAATAAAATATTTTAGTAAAGTTGGTATATTTAGTTCAATTTTCACTTATAAATTTTTATATATTAATGGTTTAAAAAATAATTTAATTATTATATCTCAATTATATGATGATGGAATGGAAGATTGATTTCAAAATGAAGTGTTTATTTTTCAGGGATGGTTATTTATTATTTATTCTTATCATAATGAAAATATATTTACTATTGATTTTATTTGATTTAATAGTTCAACTTGTAATGATTTTTAATATTGTGTAGGGTAATAGTATTCTTTGGAATCAATTATCAGATCATATTAACTCTATAATTTTATATAATATCTCTAAAAATGATATAATACTATGTTTATTTACCATAAAAAAATAATGACCTCAAGTTTGGGAAACATTGTTTAAAGTTAAATAACAGAAATCCTCTTTTCGACCAATCAGTCTGATATGTTCTAATATACCTATATAGTTTGTATTTATTGATTTATTTAGTACTTATAATATTTCTAGAACAAGAGGAAATAAATATAATTTAGCTATTGTTGATGATTGTAATAGATTTAAATGGTTTTATTTTCTTGTGGATAAAAATTATTCTTTATATAGATATAATGTTTATTTATAATTAATAATCAAAGAAAAAAGATGTATAGTTTTTTCAATTTGAAGTGATAAAGGAGGTGAACTATATAACATAGACTTTGGTAAATTTTCTAATTATTATAGTTATTTGTATCGAATGTTTTCTCATAGAACAACATAGAAAAATAGTGTGTCCGAGGTAAAAATAGAACTCCTATTAAAACGAACAGAACTATGTTAAGTGAATATAATTTTCCTTGATATTTTTGGGTTAAAGTCATTTTTAGTGATTGATATATTTCAAATGTAATTCCCAATATAACTTTGTTAAATTAGAGCTCTTTGTAAGTGTTTAAAGTTAAATTTTTTAAATATTTATATTATATAGTTTTTTGATTTATTTGTTTAATTTTAAATTTAAATAATAATATAGATAAATTTGATTATAAGAGTGATAAAGGTACTTTTATTGGTTGTTATGATAATAGTAAGTATTATAGATTTTAGGATAAAATAACTATAGATATTAAAAAATCTTTTCATGTTATTGTTGAAGAAAATAATGTTAAATTGAATTTTGATTAAGATATTTTTGCTGATGTATTTGGAGATTTTACATTTGGTGAATAAAAAACTCTATATTAAAATAAATCAATTTATGGAGGGAATAATACTTCTACACCTGATCCTAGATATTAGAACATTCAAAGAGATCTTTTTATAATGTTATTTGTAATATTGATTATGGTATCAAAGCTAGAAATCCTATTTTGAATTTTTGTGACAATTATATTTTTATTTTTATTTTTGTTCCAAATAGTGTTTATGAATATTTGAATGATTCAAATTTAATTATTTCTATGCATGATTATATTTATAATATTTCTTGTAATAATGTTTTTGTCTTTAGTTTAACCTCTATAGATAATTATTTTATTTTAACTAAATGGGTTTTTAAAATTAACATGGATGAATCTGCAGAGGTTGTTAAGAATAAATCTAGACCTGTTACTCAAGGTTATTTTCAAGAAGAATTTATCTATTTTGATGATTAATTTTCAATTATTTCTAGAATTGTATCTATTACTATTTTTTTATTTTTTTCACTTTCCATTGTTAAAATTTATTTCAAATGGACGTGATCACTTTTTTTTATAATGGTTTTATTTCTAAAGAAGTTTCTGTAAAACAACACCCTAGTTTTAAAACTAAAATATTTTATATAAATATTTTTATGTTATCAAAATATCTATATTGTATTAAGAAATAACCTCATTCATTGTATGATATGCGTTCTTTTTTTAGAAATTATTTTAAATAAGTTTATGTTAATTCGACTTTGTTTATTAAGAGGATATTTAATGATATTCTTACTAGTCAAATTTATGTTGATCATACTGTTATTGGATATTGGAAATATTTTCTTCACAATTTGTTTTCTAATTTAATAGATAATGAGTTTAATATGAGTCTTATGGGAGAATTAAAATTTTATATAGTTCCTAAGGTTTTTCAACAAAATGATCACATATTTTGGAACCAACTCTAATATGCTAAGGATTTGGCCAAGAATTTTGGTCTTGATTCTTAAAAAACATTTAACACAATTATGATTATTAGTTGTAAGTATGAATATAATTATTACAGAAAATATATTTATTAAAAAATATTTAGGGTCATGATTGGTAATTTTTTTCTTTTTAACTACATATATACCAGATATAATGTATATTTTTTGTTTATGTGAAAGATCTTAATTAAATCCTAAGGACTCTCACTTAAAGGATATCAAAACAATAACTAGATATGTCAAAGAAACTATTAATATTGTGTTTTTTATTATAGAATTAATGGTTTTGATTTGATTTGTATTCGTAACTCTGAATTTAAAGGATGGAGACTTGATAGAAATAGTAACTCAGGTATATGTCAATTGCTTAGTAAGAACTTTGCTCATGGAGTTCAAAGAAATGGAAATCTATTTCCTTTTAAACTATTGAAAGTGAGTATATTTTTTCTAAGTTTTTTAAAAATATTTATTTAATAGACATATTTTTTATGGATGATGGTTTTAATTTAGAAAATATACCTATTTATTATTATAATTTATATTCTATTTCTATCTCAAAGAACCCTTTAATAAATTCTAGTTCGTAGCATACAGAAATATATTTCCATTTTATTCAAGATTATTTTAATAAAGCTATTTTTTTGAAAATGTTCCTATATAAAATTTTCTACCTTAAATTTTTACTAAAGAATTGTATTCCGCTATATTTTAGAAAATGAAATTTGAACTTTGAATGTTATGTACTCTATTATTTTTAATGTCTACAATTTTTTATAAATATTGAATTGTACATCTAATCATATCTATATGACATTTATATATACATTTATGTTGTGGAGATATAATATTTTGTCTTAATATATTCAATAATTTATTTCATTTCACATTTTGATAAATTTCAAAAGGCGGGATATTTTATGATATATTTTGTTCGGTTTTGTAATTTATAAAAAGGGGGAGATTGTTAGTGATTTTTTGGGGATATTTTTTATGTTGAGTATTTGAAAAAATGTTGCGTGTTTCGAAAATTTAAAAAACTCATTATATTTCATTTATAAATTTTATTGAGGACAATTAATTTATTGAATGTTTGTTTTTTATCAAATGGGTAATAATAATTTCTCACAAATATTTATCTCACATTTTGAAAAATTTAATTATGTAATTTTTTAATATTTCGTCTATAATTTATTTTTCAAATAATTATTAAACATAATTAATTTTTATTTCTGTATTTTTTCATTAATAAAAATTTAAATTACTGTTTGTATTTAAATATTTTTATTCTATTCATTTATTAATTCATATTATTTTGTTCTTTTGTGAAGATGTAGATGGAATTAATAGAGCTCAAGGAAAAGTATGGAGAATCTATCATAACCTATGAAGAAAATTTCACAAGGATTGAAATATACACTTCTAGTTTTGTTATCAATAATGATAGAAACAATTATAGATTCTTTAGTTGGTTTAAACAACACCTTCAAAAGGCTCTTGAAATTTGAGTCTTTGCGAGTTATGAAAACATTGTTCAATGTTCCATAAAAGTAGAGATGGAGTTAGAGAATATTCACATGAATATGGTGATAAGAAATGAAAGATGGGGTTTTAAGCTGGAGGATCTAATGATAAAGGTGGGAAGAAAACTCAATTACCCACATGACAAAAATGTGAGAAGATGCATCACGGGAACTGACTCAAAGGGACAGGGAAATGCATAATGTTTGGGAATGAAGGTCACCATACTCAAGATTTTTGAAAAAAAATGAAAAGGAATGGCAATTTAGTGGAAGAAAGGAGACAACCACCCATGAGTAATATGACCCTTATTAATAGTAAATCATCAAAAATAATTTTAACCTCACCCAGGAATGTATAAATAACATTTAGGCATCTTATAAGTGACAATATGACCATAGTAAAAGTATTGGTATTTTTGTAAGTCATAAATAATTAATTATCATAAATTAATTAATTTAAAATAAAATTTATTTTCCTAAAATTTTTTCATAAATTAATGTTTACATTTTATCTAGTTTTAAGATTATTTTATAATACCCTATTTAATTTTTAAAATCATTATAAAATTGATTTTAATTTAAAAAATCTTTATTTTTTAAGTAAATTATAATTTTAATTAAAAATTAAATTTATCATATTTAGAAACTTATTTTCATAAAATGGGATTAATTTTTTGATTCCTCATATTGAGAAATGGTTAGGGTGGTTTTTTGAGATTTTTATAAAATACATGAATTTTTTTATGAATAGTGAAATACTTTAATTTACAAAATAAACTAAATACATTAATTATAGAGTCATGGATGTTGTTATGTTGATTTAATACCATTTGGTTCAAACTCACATGAAAATATTACTATTCTTGTTCACAGAATCATCACTGTTTTTTGTCTTGTGGGGAAATAATAAATTAATTATTATACTATTGGGAAAACCCCTCTCCCCTTCAAAATAAATATCACCCCTCACACCCTCATTTATTCACACCTCTAAAGATTCTATTATTTCCATAATTCTTCACAAATATCTTCCCTAGACCCTCCCCCACGTCTAAAAGATCTTTTTCTCATCAAAATACCCAACTTTGGTTCTTTAAAGAGGATCTCAAGAGGAGGATTCAAGAGGCAATTCTTGTCTCTCTTTTCTTCCAATTTACTTTCTAATTTTGTTTATTTTCCTCTATTATCATCAATTTTTCATTTCAAATTTTAATTATAACTCCATTATTATTGATATACTGGTTTTATATTATGTTAATGGAATATTATTCAATAAAATCCTCCCTCTCTCTCTCTTTTAATTAAAATGAAATTGTTGCCTGTGATATATAAATTTACCTACATCATGGGTGATGCACTTCCACTTTCTTTTAACTCCTTCATGGATGTCAATGAAACTATTAAATGGATGATACCAGATTTTATTATATATTATTTAACCCATTATATGTTTTGGAAACAAATTTTATTCATAATACTAATTGATTAAACAAAACATGTTTGTTGTGATAAAAAAACCACCCAAATTAACCTAAAATGATCATCATTAAATTTTAACTATTTATTCATCCAAATTGTATATAACATAATTAATTATAATATCATATAAACTCCTGTATAGTAAATAATAGAATTTAATATCAGTTCTTGATGTTTATCCATGCTCTACATGAACTTCCATTCAAGTGTACAAGGGAAACGTCCATGAAAACTAAGAAAAAGATCACTCTTGAACAACGGATTTAAACTCTATAACTCATCCAAAGGCCCATAAAAGAAATTAATGAAACAAAAAACGAACCATATTCATGTATAAAAGGTTATATATTTGTTAATTAATGAATCTAATGTGATTATACATTCCATTAAAGTGAAGAAAGTGTTCAAATATAAGGTAAGGGGAAATTATCGAACCCAACTTTATTTCTTTAGGTTCTCCCTCTTTCACTCCTTTTTTGGGATATAAATGTTATCCAATATATTTAATGTAAAAAAATATTAGTTCCAAAAGAATTATTCTTTCAAAAACACACCTTTTACTTCTCACTCAAGGTTTATGGTTTTTGTATCAAGTATGTCGTTCCCTCTTTCTTTTTGAAACTCAAAGTTTATGAATGTGTTCTTATGAGATGAAACCCATTCCTTTACATGGGTTATTAATGTTCATATATGTTTTATGTGGCATGAATGATAATGAAAATGTTATGTTGTGACTGGTGCACCCAGAATTATATAGCACAATATGAATGCTTGAATGTGATGGGTGCACCCAAAATTATATAGTGCTCCAATGAATTGGGTAATGTGATGAAACTCGTGATTTAAAGTGAAAAGATCTGTGAACATGACTATAATTTTTTTCACAACTATGTGTGGTATTTAACCACTAAGACATGATGTTTAATTTTTTATGACATGCCACATGTGGAAAATACAATACATGGGTGATATTATACAAAACTAGAAGGATGCATTGAAAGTTAATGGGAGAGAAATAAGTGGAACAATAGAAGTAGATAGCTCAACCGATAAAAATAAATGAAATACACAATGGCGATACATATGTATTCTCATAAAATAGAACCATGCGAGAGAGAGATGAGATCTCCATCTCACATCCCACCCTAAGAAAATAGTCTTCCATCAATTATAGAGGTCCATCATCAATGTCTATATTCTCAAACATCATTCCAAATAAACATCCATGTCAAGGTAGACCTCACCACTATGACTTATAGTATAGGGGCCACCATCTCAAGATAGAGTACCCATGACATGCTACAAAAAGAGGGTCCCACTCTAATGGTATATGACCTATGCTCAGACTCCACAAGAGGGTTCCACTCAGTATATAGAGGACCCCTTCCCTAACATCGTAGGAGTACTTCACTAAGTAGATATATAGAAAACCCATTCTCAATCCCCATAAGAGGTTTCCACACTGATGGTAGGGGACCCATACACTAAAACAATAGGTAGGTTCCACTCTAATGGTAAAAAACCGATGCCCTGACTCCTTGGGAAGGTTCAACTTCAATATTAGATAGATTGATAGATAGAGGATCCACACCCTAGTCTATTATAGGGGTTCCACTCTATGGGCAGAGAACCCACACCTTAACTTTGAAGGATGGTTCCACTCTAGATGTAGATAAATTGAGGACCCATGACCTATCCCAATAATACGGTTCCACAATAATGATGGATAGAGGACCCATGCCATGTCTGAGTAGGAGGGTTCCACTCTGATGTTGAAGAGATGGCCCATGAAATATCTTAGATGGAGGGTACCACTCTAAATATGGATAAAGGACCCATTCCCTATCAATGATGGAGGGTTTCACTATGAATATTGATATATGACATATTTCGTATCCTAGATGAAGTGTTCTAATCTGAATATGGATAGATGTAGGACCCACATCCTATTTTGTAAATGGGGGAGTTCCACTATATGGGTAGAGGACCCATGCCCCACCCCAACAGGATTGTTCCACTCCAAACATCTCATCTGACCTCTACCTCCATCGTACAACACCTAAAGAAGCATCTCACTACAAACATCTCACATCATATAAGAAAATCCACCACAAAATCAACGATCACATTTTATATGAAAAAACACTCAGGATTGACTACTCGTAGGCCAAAATATATGTTCCAATGAAGGGGATACGATAGGTAGAAGATTCCAAGTAAAGGAAGGTACAAGGTGTGAATGGGGACCCACACAGTGTATGGTCCCACCATAATGTTTGGAAGTGTCCTTATTAGTACATGAACCACTGACCATGTGGACCTAAATGTCATGTAAAGGGACCACACAACATGTATTAACCACTTGGGGAAAATATGTGTTCGCCTGGTCGTGTCTGTATCCCTCAGGTCACATCCCTATACACTGGTCTTATTCCTGGACATGACCATTTTCATGTAATCCCATAGTACACAATGGATTAGAAGCACTGAGTGTCATGGTGTATGGGGTTCCCGCATTGATTGTGATATTTAACTCACCTAAAAACCCTAGCCGCCACCTCCAGGGGTCTACACAGCATGTGTTTATCATCCATCACATTATATAGTTGATTTTTTCACAGAAAGATATATTTTCTCTATGTGATCCAGATAAAAACCCTTTTCCCTGAATACCCCCTTTTCAAATCCTAAAATTTGTTTAATTTTTCTTCAGCCATCGTTTCTGATAGTCTTTTCAATGAAAATTGGAATACAGCTCACCATCAAGATGCCACTGTCACTCATGGTGCCTCCTATCACCTTACTAGATCTCAAAATCCATGATATCAACTTCCAAATCCTAAATTATATTTGAATCAATAATTTATTCATTAATTAATTCATCATATGTGAATCTATTGTGAATCTGAGGTTCTGATCGCGCATGTACCGATCGGGAAATGACAAACCATGGCCTCGCAGGTCAATGCCAAAGAAGGCAAAGAAAAATTCATAGAAAATGAAAAGAAAAATGTTGAAATAGTTTTTAGACAAGTATTCTTGGACAGAAAATATTTATTAAGAAATATTTTGTGTTAAAATCATAGAGCAATGGGGTCAATCAAAAACTAAATTAAATATGATACATGGGAGTATGTAAAGGATCAAAAACCAATGCATATAAAGAAATAGATTTGATGTTTCCAAATATTTTATTCATAAGGTAACAAACTACAAATGACGAGTCCTACCTTAATAAATGATCATTTTATGATATAGGACGCAGTTTCCAATAATGGATAGATGTCGTTGCATTTGTTCCACATCGATTTTCCTGGATCTGAATTCTCATCATAATCTGATCTCAATATGCTAAGGAAGAATGTGAAAATTTCCCCTCAATGGGCTTAGGGTTATGTGGATAAACCTATAGATTTTATATAAGATCTTATATATTTAGGGAATTGGGTTATTATGCCATTTAATTACTTAATTAATTAATTTAATCATTAATAAACTGAACACACCCACCATTGAACACTTTATCCGAACACCCCGCATCAACCAACTTTTGGTTTTTCCTAGGGTAAACCTCATGTTATGGATTCAACCATGTTCTAAAATTTTCAATCCAAACTATGGTTAATATTTATCCCATTTTTTATTAAAAATTGTGCACTAATAATAAAAATATGTTTAATATTTTTATAAAATTAACTTTGGGCACACCGGGCCTCAGAATCGCACACCATCTTAGCAACTGCTCTAAAAATATTTCTAAAAATGTTTTAAAGTATCACAAGAAAAAAATAAGTTCTCTATAATTAAAAAACTATAGATATTTAATTTATTAATTTTATTTATATTATGTAAATTTTTTATTTTTTTATCAAAAGGGAAATTATAATTTGTCATAGTATTCGTATTTCACATTTCATAAATTTTAATTCACATTAATTGTTTATATTTTGTCAATTATTCATTCGTTAGTTACTAATTAATTGTAAATAATTATCATTTTTAATTTTTTCAGTTATTTAAATTTAAATTATTTTTATTACTTTAAAATTCGTTTTATATTAACTGCATAATTTTTATTATTTCACGATCCGGTGGATTTTAAATTTTATTAGCTAGAGTGCCTTTAAAATTTTATATGCTACTATAACTTTAATGTTTTTCTACTACAATTCCAATAAAATGTATAATACCATGAAATATATTTTCTCTTACCATGAGGAAGATTGACCTAATACTATGAGATTATTTTTTTATTCAACAATTCATGACAGTTATTTCCACTATTCAGTGAACTAATACAATACACTGTTTTAACGGATGATGAATTAAATCCATGAAATAAAGTGAATCTAATGTTTCATGAAACATTTCCAACCATTTTTTGAACAATGAAGATTGATGAATACTCATGATGTTCTAGAATTCTATTTTTCTAGTTTCACATATGTAGTATGTTATTATCATGATAAAATATCATTAACAACCCATGATGATATTATTATTTTCATTAAATCTTGAACATTATGTCATGCGACTATGTGAAGGTGTTTCAATCTTCTGTTAGCTGCAACCATAAGAAGATAACATCAATGGCCATTAGTTGTGTTGTACCATGTGTTGTGACTATAAGGAATGAATTGGGATTGTGACCTATGACCATGAAATGAGAACATGGACTATGAATATTGAATGTGAACATAAACTTCAACCTTACATTACCAAAATATCCAGTTCAATCATTTAACTGTCGTCTCTAAAATTTAGTAAAATAATTTTTTAAATTAAATATCAAGATAGATTTATACAATACTCTATATCGATTAATTTTTTATTTTTTATTTTTACTATATGTTTTTGTAACTATTTTTTATTAATTTCATAATTTTAAATTATATTATAATTATTTTAAAATTTATTTTTATGTTTTTTAATTTTTTTCTAAAAAATTGAAATTATTCATTATTTGGACAAGAATACTGGTTGTTCATATTTTTAAACATAAAATTTGTTTATCTTGAACACATTATGTTTTTCTTCATTTCTAAAATATAAATAATTTCAAAGAAAATAAATTTATATCTATTAAAATTTGTTTTAAATTGTGTTTAATGCAGTTTCAATAATTTCATTTATATTTTTAAGATTTAAATATAATTATGTTATGAGATTTGTGTATATATCTTAAACAGATTAAAGTGGAAAATTTTGGAATATAATATTTCAAAAATTATATGAACTTTTTTTGTAGAGATTACTTTTAATTCATTCAAATATTTTTACTAAATATCTTGAAGATTATTCTAGAATGTAATTTCACTACGTGAGAAAATTATTGTGGTAATTATGGAAGTGTGGTTATTATTTTTAATTTGTTTACCTAGAGAGGTTTTTGTTAGAATATTTAGATATATTTTAAAGGTAATTTGAATAGGCTTGGTATATCTAAAATATCATCCTTCAAATTTTAAAAACAATCATTCCCTTGAGATAAAATCTTGATTTTCAAGGTGATGTACAATTTTGTAATGTCTTTTGAGATCATTATTTCGTCTTATGGATAATATCTCATGTGTTGAACCACATTTTATTTGAATAATATTATCTTAACAAGAATAAATGATTCAATAAATAAAATCCAGTACTTGTTGATCTATAATTCATATGATATCAATTTCACCTTTGTTTTTCATGTTTACAACACTTATTCCTTTCAATAAAACCTACACTAAGAATTTTTTTAGTTATTTTACATTAAAAAGTATTATTTCTTTAGTTTATTACTCCCAAATTCTAATGTTAGGACCATTCATGTTGCGACTGAAGTATTATAAATTTGGTGTTGTAATTAGTCTGTGACTCCCAAAAAAAACATTATTTTTCTAGTGCAGTTATTTATCGAATTTGTATAAATAGATCTTGTAATCAGGTTATGATTCCACTTTAAAATTATGTGTAGTATAAAATGTATCTTTCACAATTTATAGATGAATAAGTGTGGATTTGGCTCAATTAAGGAAAAAAATAATTTGTGTCTCTTTTATTTCCACTACATTCAATTTTAATCAATTTTGATAATTTTTGAAAATTATTTTTTCTGTTTAAAACTAATTAAGTTGGTCTATTCACCCCCCTCTAGACCATTTTGCATCACCATTGCTGACCTAAAAATTGGTATCATAGGTTGACCGTGGTAATGATATATTAGTTTTACTTTTTATTTTCCTAATATCAAACACCAAGTATAAAGATCCCATTCCTATTAGATAAGTGTATGCTATTTATATTATTTTGTGTAAAAACATTTCTCCCCAACCACATTGTCAATGTAAAAGTTTCAACATAATATATAAATAATTAATATAAATTGTAATTATATTCGTTATTATCCACCTCACATTGATAAAAATGATTATGGTAACTTGAAATCCAAAATACATGCATACCTTAAGGTGTTAATAATAGAAAACTATTTGATCATTTTAAAATCATGCAAATTACTCGAAGATGAACCCAAAACTCATATAGGATATTATGATAATAAATATATTTTGAATTAAAAGGTACAAAAATTTTATATTATTTTATTAATATAATTTTTGTTATCCATCTTTCTATGTAGATCATATGATTTTGATGATTTTATAAGTTACTAAACTTGTCTCAGACAAGATGATTTGAACTATTTTTGAAATGATTCGAGCTGACTACAAAGACATCAAGACTGGTGAAGATGAAACTATGAACAAGATAATTCATCAATTCACTACAATTTTTTATTTAATTACCTCAATTAGATAAATATAGTACAACCTAATACTTTTTAAATCACCCCAATGTGCTATACCAACGAAATAGAATCCAAAGACTATCTTTGTTGATAAAAGAATGATCTTAAAAGAGTAATCTTTGGATGAATTTAATGGGTTACTTATTTAGTGAAAATTATAATTAAAAATATATCTGAAAATATAAAATAAATATAAATGGTGTAGATTATAAAAAAAATAATTTTTTCTCTACTAAATATTATAATTCTGAACTAAAAGATAGTGAAAATGAATATATAGGTTAAATTGTGACCAAAGTCTACAAATTAATAAAAAATAAATTATTTAAGAACCAATTTTGCAGGAAAAATCAAAGGTATAAATGAAAGGGATATAATAAAGGTGGTAATAATTTTTAAAATTCATTTGTTATATTCTATTAATATAGAATGAAATGGAATATCATGAATGGATTCACAAAACATAAGAATAATGAATAAAAACCTAAGGAGAAAAGGCATTAAAAACTAGTTTTTTTTGTACAAAAGGATCTAATTCTAGTGAATAATATTGAAATGAGAAAGATTCTACTAATAAATATTTTATGGAATCACTGAATGAAATGAGTGATTATGGATTTTATTCTTGTTTTTTTATTATGATTTTTCTTTTGACAATCCAAATATTTCTAAGTTAAATGTAGAAATAGAAAGTCTATAAAAATATAATAATAAATATTATAATTTATATTATAATATAAATTAAAATAATTAGAAACTTGTTTCAGAGAATAATTTTATTTTAAAATAAAATGAAAACCCAAGTAATACTACTTTTACATATCATTTTAATGTTTATGATGATTTGAAATATTCTTATTATTTGAATGAAAATTTGAAAAATGATGTTAATAACATCTTGAAAAGTTTGAATAGATTTATTCAAGGTCATGAAAAGTACCATAAATTGAAATATTTGAATACAAATAATGATTGTATTTTTTATAATAGGTGATCACCTCAAATGTATCACAATAATTTTTTGAAATGTAAAAATGGTTGTACATATGGTTTTTCATGTTTTAGATGTGGAATGATAGGATACTA
Organism: Viscum album; assembly: GCA_963277665.1. NCBI lineage: Eukaryota > Viridiplantae > Streptophyta > Magnoliopsida > Santalales > Viscaceae > Viscum > Viscum album. Next base: position 76,232,031 of record OY728140.1, read on the forward strand.
TTAAAATTATTGTTCTATTTTATTTAAATAGCCTTTTGGATTTTTTAAGACTCGTATTTATAATTCATATTTATCTAGAGTTCCTTAAAATGAATTTTAAAATTTTGTGTGGGTACCTAATAATTTTTTTACTAATCCAATTGGAACCAAAGAAGTCTTGGTACCAAAATTGACATTTTAATTTATTTTTGTTTAAAGAAGGCCTAGATGATTCAATAATGACATATTATACCTAGAAGGTGGATTATCTAAATATATAATAAGGTACCCATAAATCATTATAACATGAAAAAACTTTTATAGAGGAATTGTAACACTTATAGGTAATTCCAAAGACCAAATAAAATATTTTAGTAAAGTTGGTATATTTAGTTCAATTTTCACTTATAAATTTTTATATATTAATGGTTTAAAAAATAATTTAATTATTATATCTCAATTATATGATGATGGAATGGAAGATTGATTTCAAAATGAAGTGTTTATTTTTCAGGGATGCTTATTTATTATTTATTCTTATCATAATGAAAATATATTTACTATTGATTTTATTTGATTTAATAGTTCAACTTGTAATGATTTTTAATATTGTGTAGGGTGATAGTATTCTTTGGAATCAATTATCATATCATATAAACTCTATAATTTTATATAATATCTCTAAAAATGATATAATACTATGTTTATTTACCATAAAAAAATAATGACCTCAAGTTTGGGAAACATTGTTTAAAGTTAAATAACAGAAATCCTCTTTTCGACCAATCAGTCTGATATGTTCTAATATACCTATATAATTTGTATTTATTGATTTATTTAGTACTTATAATATTTATAGAACAAGAGGAAATAAATATAATTTATCTATTGTTGATGATTGTAATAGATTTAAATGGTTTTATTTTCTTGTGGATAAAAATTATTCTTTATATAGATATAATGTTTTTTTATAATTAATAATCAACGAAAAAAGATGTATAGTTTTTTCAATTTGAAGTGATAAAGGAGGTGAACTATATAACATAGAATTTGGTAAAATTTCTAATTATTATAGTTATTTGTATCGAATGTTTTCTCATAGAACAACATAGAAAAATAGTGTGTCCGAGGTAAAAATAGAACTCCTATTAAAACGAACAGAACTATGTTAAGTGAATATAATTTTCCTTGATATTTTTGGGTTAAAGTCATTTTTAGTGATTGATATATTTCAAATGTAATTCCCAATATAACTTTGTTAAATTAGAGCTCTTTGTAAGTGTTTAAAGTTAAATTTTTTAAATATTTTTATTATATAGTTTTTTGATTTATTTGTTTAATTTTAAATTTAAATAATAATATAGATAAATTTTATTATAAGAGTGATAAAGGTATTTTTATTGGTTGTTATGATAATAGTAAGTATTATAGATTTTAGGATAAAATAACTATAGATATTAAAAAATCTTTTCATGTTATTGTTGAAGAAAATAATGTTAAATTGAATTTTGATTAAGATATTTTTGCTGATGTATTTAGAGATTTTACATTTGGTGAATAAAAAACTCTATATTAAAATAAATCAATTTATGGAGGGAATAATACTTCTACACCTGATCCTAGATATTAGAACATTCAAAGAGATCTTTTTATAATGTTATTTGTAATATTGATTATGGTATCAAAGCTAGAAATCCTATTTTGAATTTTTGTGACAATTATATTTTTATTTTTATTTTTGTTCCAAATAATGTTTATGAATATTTGAATGATTCAAATTTAATTATTTCTATGCATGATTATATTTATAATATTTCTTGTAATAATGTTTTTGTCTTTAGTTTAACCTCTATAGATAATTATTTTATTTTAACTAAATGGGTTTTTAAAATTAACATGGATGAATCTGCAGAGGTTGTTAAGAATAAATCTAGACCTGTTACTCAAGGTTATTTTCAAGAAGAATTTATCTATTTTGATGATTAATTTTCAATTATTTCTAGAATTGTATCTATTACTATTTTTTTATTTTTTTCACTTTCCATTGTTAAAATTTATTTCAAATGGACGTGATCACTTTTTTTTATAATGGTTTTATTTCTAAAGAAGTTTCTGTAAAACAACACCCTAGTTTTAAAACTAAAACATTTTATATAAATATTTTTAGGTTATCAAAAGATCTATATTGTATTAAGAAATAACCTCATTCATTGTATGATATGCGTTCTTTTTTTAGAAATTATTTTACATAAGTTTATGTTAATTCGACTTTGTTTATTAAGAGGATATTTAATGATATTCTTACTAGTCAAATTTATGTTGATCATACTATTATTGGATATTTGAAATATTTTCTTCACAATTTGTTTTCTAATTTAATAGATAATGAGTTTAATATGAGTCTTATGGGAGAATTAAAATTTTATATAGTTCCTAAGGTTTTTCAACAAAATGATCACATATTTTGGAACCAACTCTAATATGCTAAGGATTTGGCCAAGAATTTTGGTCTTGATTCTTAAAAAACATTTAACATAATTATGATTATTAGTTGTAAGTATGAATATAATTATTACAGAAAATATATTTATTAAAAAATATTTAGGGTCATGATTGGTAATTTTTTTCTTTTTAACTACATATATACCAGATATAATGTATATTTTTTGTTTATGTGAAAGATCTTAATTAAATCCTAAGGACTCTCACTTAAAGGATATCAAAACAATAACTAGATATGTCAAATAAACTATTAATATTGTGTTTTTTATTATAGAATTAATGGTTTTGATTTGATTTGTATTCGTAACTCTGAATTTAAAGGATGGAGACTTGATAGAAATAATAACTCAGGTATATGTCAATTGCTTAGTAAGAACTTTGCTCATGGAGTTCAAAGAAATGGAAATCTATTTCCTTTTAAACTATTGAAAGTGAGTATATTTTTTCTAAGTTTTTTAAAAATATTCATTTAATAGACATATTTTTTATGGATGATGGTTTTAATTTAGAAAATATACCTATTTATTATTATAATTTATATTCTATTTCTATCTCAAAGAACCCTTTAATAAATTATAGGTCGTAGCATACAGAAATATATTTCCATTTTATTCAAGATTATTTTAATAAAGCTATTTTTTTTTTGAAAATGTTCCTATATAAAATTTTCTACCTTAATTTTTTACTAAAGAATTGTATTCTGCTATATTTTAGAAAATGAAATTTGAACTTTGAATGTTATGTACTCTATTATTTTTAATGTCTACAATTTTTTATAAATATTTAATTGTACATCTAATCATATCTATATGACATTTATATATACATTTATGTTGTGGAGATATAATATTTTGTCTTAATATATTCAATAATTTATTTCATTTCACATTTTGATAAATTTCAAAAGGCGGGAGATTTTATGATATATTTTGTTCGGTTTTGTAATTTATAAAAAGGGGGAGATTGTTAGTGATTTTTTGGGGATATTTTTTATGTTGAGTATTTGAAAAAATGTCGCGTGTTTCGAAAATTTAAAAAACTCATTATATTTCATTTATAAATTTTATTGAGGAAAATTAATTTATTGAATGTTTGTTTTTTATCAAATGGGTAATAATAATTTCTCACAAATATTTATCTCACATTTTGAAAAATTTAATTATGTAATTTTTTAATATTTCGTCTATAATTTATTTTTCAAATAATTATTAAACATAATTAATTTTTATTTCTGTATTTTTTCATTAATAAAAATTTAAATTACTGTTTGTATTTAAATATTTTTATTCTATTCATTTATTAATTCATATTATTTTGTTCTTTTGTGAATTTATAATTTAATATGATACCATGGATATAAAGTTTTTCTTCTATCATGCCATAAAATTTCTTTTACAATGAGAGGTAGTTTCTATGACTGTGAGAGTGATAGTCCTAATAAAATTATCTTTTTTATTTTACCATGCATTAGAGTTTTTTTGAACTATTTTTTCACCATATGAACTGAAGCTCAACCTTCCTTGTAGCCTCCATGTGATACGACCATGAAGAGGTTTTCTATGAAATTTATCCTCATCATGTAGTTCTATAACGATGAAATCAATTTTTAAAATGTGAAGAACCATCTTCATTCAATGAAATGATTATAATGTGATATGATATGGTACACTGTTCGAGGGGATGATGAATTCAATTTGTGAGATATAGTGAAGCTAAAGCTAAATATAAGCTTTTCAACAATTTATTGAAATTTGAAGAGTTTTTAGTTCATATGATTAATAGAAACATTCTTTTAAAGGTTTAATATATGTTTTAAATCATTATGAATTAATATCTAGGGTTTTAAGATCACGTTGAATTCCTTGAACATTTTGAATTTTTTAAGTTTAGTGGGTAGACCAACTCTTTTCTCGTCTTCCTTAACATAATTACAATAGTTTATTTGAAAAAAATATATTTTAGATGAGAATTAATTCTCTACAAGTGTCTCGGGATTTTGGTTGGGCTTGGGGTGTGTCAGAGGCTGAAAACCCAAACCTTCCAGGGTGTGTAGATTGATGTGCATGGTTTGAACAAACCATATGGCCTTTTATGACAAATTTCAAAACCATATAGGTTATATGTGAATATTTTTCCAAACCATATAGGTGGGGGAACACAATCATGAAACAAATCTATATTATTTAGTAGAGTTGGTTCAAATAGTTTCCACACGGTTTCGAAAACATTACAAGACAACCTTGAAAGGTATCCCGTTGGACAGTGGGTATCACACGATTAGCTAGACCATGAAAGATAATTATTTTACTCATTAAATATGAGAAATTAACTTTTTAAACCTTCTTATATTTACCTATTTTTATCATTTTCTTCTTCTACAACCCAAAAATAGAAAATGGAAGCTCTATTTCTCCACCTCCTTTGCGGGTTGAGCCATACTCTCCATCTGAGCTTAGTTTCATGATCCATCAAGTGCATTGGAATCAGATCAGAGATTGATTTAATCCTATTAATTCTCATTTTCTTTGATCTCACCATATGGTGTGATCAATCTATGTTAGATGGTTTACCCTATTTTTAGGGAGTTTTTCTAAATTGTTGATTCCTTCCAAATTGGCTTGATTTAGAGGTTAGGATCAGAAGAACATATTTCTACTAACATGAGGTAGGAGGTGATTATATTTTTATATTATTGTGGGGTTGTTTCATGGGTTTGGGTTTTAGAACAACATTGGATAGTCTAATTGACACCATAATTAATTAAACATAGTTCTTAAATTATATATTAGACCATATAGGATGTCTTTATGGATTCTTTATCCTTTTTTCCTTCAAAGAGATGGGTATGAGGATTATGAACACATAAGAGGTTAGTTTGGGTGTGTTTATTTAATTTAATTGAATATATATATATATATAATAATTTCATGTGATGAGTTCTAGGGGGACTGGGCATGCTTGGATTAATAATTGAGGAGGCGTTGGCCATCTGGATTGAGGAGATGAGATCGTCAGTTTAAGTGAGGCATTGATTCTTGGGTTCTATTGATCATAATTTGTGTGACTTGGTTGTTAGGATGAGGTGACTATGTTTTCAGGTTATGGGATGGATCATGTGATACTAGATGGTGTTGGAATTCAGGTTGAGCAACATAGTCTTAAGGGAGAATGGTTCTCGATGTTGTGGCTTGTGATGACGGTTGAAGGTGATTTCCCTAGAAAGCCATGGGGATGGTGAGGATCCATCAGTTAAGGGTGTTAAGACGATAAGATGGGGGAAAATTCTCACCATACATGGGGTTGTTGTCCTAGTATCATTCGTTTGGGTTTTGAGTGCATCAGAGGTGAGATATCCAAACATTATAGGGTTCACATAGTGGGGCTCGATATTTTAAAATACTGGACGAAATCCTAGGGGAAGTGGTGAAACCCTCCAAGTGCACTGTGATGATTTAAGAAACCATATAGGAGGGGGGTGTTCATGGGCATGTAGTACCTCTGTAATTTTTAGTAGAGGTTATTTTCACGATTACGTTATAGTTTTCAAAACCATGTCCGAGAACCGTGAAATGTACCTCTTTCGATATTGGATTTCATATAGTTGGAACACGATTAGAGAAACCATGTGAGCTAACCACACACCTCATTAACGTGGTGAAATTACTTTTTACCTACCCCATTATTTACCTATACTCCTATTTTTCTTATTCTCCACCATACACACAGTAGTGGGGAACTCCATTTCTCCTCCTTTTCTTGTATTTGATCCATACTTCTTAATCGATATATGTTTAATGATCCATCATGTGCATTGGAACCGCATTGGTGTGTGCTTCAATCCTCCTGCTTATATTTTTTGTTTTCTCTTTCCATGAAGTGTGATAAATCCATGTGAGATAATTTTCCCTATATTCATGGTGTTCGTTTAAAATGTTGATTCCTTCCAAATCATATAGATTTAGAGGCTATGATTAGATGAGTGTACATAAACTAACATGAGGTAGGTGGTTCTTTTATTTCTTTATCATTTTTATATTGTTTTGCTGGTGCATATTTTAGCATGAAACTAACTAGTCTATGTGATACCCTAATTAATTTATATAGTTCCCATAAATTAGATATGAGACCATGCCATATTACTCTAAGAATGACTCGTCATTTTCTTCTATGATTGATCCAGGTATGGGGCTTGAGACTACTTAGGTAGTTTGGTCAGGTGTGATTTTTTATTTTAATTTAATTTTCATGTATCTATAATGTTATTATGATGAGTCTCATGAGTAATGGATGATAATTTCCCTAGGATTGATGTGGAAATGGACATCTCAATTGATGAAAGTTGATTTTTAGTTTGGGTGAGGCGGAGATTCCTAGGTGATGTTGATTATTAGTTGGGTGACTTCTCATTGGGATGGGGAGACTCTAGCGTCATGTTATGGGAATAGATCATACAATATTGGATGGTGTTGGAATTTATATTGAGTGACATGGTCACATGGGAATTAAGCGATGGATATTTCATCATTGGATGATGGTTTCAGTTGATTGTTATAAAAATACACATGGATTTTGAGGAGCCATCAGTAAATGGTTTGATAACATCTGTTGGAGGCTGAGGCTCTCCATACATGAGGCCATTGGGACTAGATCATTTGGGAGGACATAAATATTCATTCTTGAAGGAATCAGATATTGTTTCGACGATGTTATTATCTAGAAGATAGGTGTCTCTATTCCATAAATATCCTACATTGAGCTGATGGGGTTTCTTATGAGCTAAGGTCCAAGGGACCCAAAATATGTTTGGGGTGTTCCTTTGAGATGTTAGATGTTTTTTGACTCGTAATATTTGTTAGAATAAGGTTCTAGGTGTTACTATCAGATGTGGAACCCATTGGTTCAACATAATTGATTCTCTTGAAGGGATGTCTTAGACTTAGGTTAAGGATTTTTTTCAACTAACATTATACCAATGATGGATGAAACATGTGATTAATTCCTTGTTTCTATTGATAATAAGAGAAGAAAAATTAGTTATATTATGTGAATGTGTTGCTTTATTTCATTTTTAGTAAACACTTGTGTGAACACAGTTGTAAGGTAGGTACACATTCGTAGAGGCCTTCTGAGATTCTTTCTCAAACCCAAAACAATACCTTCAAGGTGTGTGTAACTATTATGGATATTCATTTAGGTAACTGTTTGAGATTATTAGTAGGATCTTTTTAATTGAGTTAGCATGGTTAAAATGCAATGTACCATCATTTCTTACCTTAGATAGAGTTTCCCTTTTAGTTTTCTTTTTTATATTAGGATGCTTATATATGTACATACTAATGGTCAGCCATGAGTGACCTTTATTATTATTGTTTTGTATGACCAGTTACAAATTCATGTTAATAAAAAATGTGTTGTTGTGATGTTTAATTCTAAAAGTAGTATTGAGCTTGTGTATTATTATTTCTTATGCTATCTCTTTGTGATTCGGTCATGGGTGGGTTACTGGTCCATTAACCTTTTGATCTTTCTTTCACTACTATATGTATCTATAGGTCATCATTATTATCAAACCCATAGGCTATGGTCTCCCCAATATTACTTATTTACACTCTCGATGATAGTCATTATCCTTTTTCATATGGGGAGGCATCATAAATCATAGTGGCACTCATCCAAAAGTACTAATCAGGTAGAAAATCAGGTCAGGGTGCTACACTTAAGATATATTATCTTGAAAAACTCATATATACATCATTTCTCATACAATTGATGTATATAATTCATGAATACATTATTTAATATATAATTGAATAGGTTTTGAAATCAAAGTCTTTATTCCCTCCAAAATATTTATTTTGTTATACATTTTACAAAAAGAAATATCTGAAATAAGATATAAGAAATATAATAATGAAAAGATAAAAATGATGAGATGAAAAGAGTTTACACTATGGCATGAAGTAGAGAAGCACATCACAAGAAGGTTGAGTCTAAAAAAATTAAAAACAATGGAATTTTATATTTACTATCATAAAACAGTGAATCAATAAATGTAATGTTCAATTTATTCGATCACATCTTGATTACAAGGGATTTATGATAAATAAAAATTTGTATGATTCCATTTGAAATGATTAATTTCATGAAACTCCATTCTTGATTTTAATGGTTCGATCTACACATACCCCAAAATTCATGGTGACCCTTAGTGGCATATGTTTCATTCTTGACACGATTCATGTAGTAAATTGTTTATTGATGGAATGGAATAGAGAATACAAGAAGAAAATAGGAGGTGTAGTGATCCTTCATTCCTTGAGGTTTTATTACACACTGTGAATTTTTAGAAAAAAGAATTTTTAAATATGGCACCACACCATTAACTCATTGAAATCTCTATTCACATCACAAATTAGGAGTAAATAGGAAATTTAATGATCCATTTTTTCATGTCTCCATGGATTTAAAAGTACTCTGACCATGGACATTCCTCAGTTACTTGAGAAAATTAACAGCTTATGTTTTTTACAAGAAAAGATGACATGAAGATAAAATCATGACTACAAATAATATAGATAAGGTATTAGTAAGTTAGAGATAGAGAGCACAGCCTAGGGAATGGTTATTCACTACTATAGAGTCCTTCACCGGGCCATCTCCAAAACATATATTGGAATTAAATTTTCTATTGTTTTCACCCTAAAATGAATGACATGAGGGGGTAGTTGCTTAATATTACAATAAATATAATAATGTGGAATTTTTATTGTCATTATTCATTTAATTATTAGTCATTTTTGGGTTATGTATTTTATATTTAATTTCTATATCATTTATCTAATTTTATCATGAACTCAAATGATCTAATTGGGAGAGAATTTTTATGTAAATGACTAGTTTTTTAATCACCCCATGACCATTGTACGGATTAGAATAACTGTTATTAAAAATGGTATTTAATCACCAAAATTATTAAGAACCAAAATTATATTACCATATGAAATGTGTAATTTGTAAATTTTAGATATAATTCAAAGACAAAGGATTCACAGAGATTTAGATATAACAATAATAGAGAGAAATAGATTTTCATGGAACTATTTTAGAACATGATCCCAAAATTAAAAATGTTAGTATATAATATATTAATTTATTTATAAAAAAGTCTATTCTCATTATCAATCTCAACCAATGACCATTTATTTTATTAAAATCAATTGAAATTGTCTCATGGGTTTGACCTTGAACTCCACACTTACTATATTTAATTAGGAATGTAAAAATATTTTTGAGACTTTTATAAAAAAATAAATTTGATTTGTATCCTAGGAAATAATAGTTCCCCATGGGTGATTATTATGATTGTGGACAAAATTATTTGACTATGTGAATGAGTTCCACGATTCCATAAGCTGCGATAGTGAGCTATGTGCTATTGTGATATGTGACTGTAAGGAGTGAATTGTAGCTCTGACCTTCGATCATTAAATGTAATCATGGACTTCGATTATGGAATATAACTATTAAATTAAACTATGTTGTACAATAATATCCATGTTATATCATTATATCACGAACTAACCTTAGTCGACCTGGATTTGAGAACCAGAGTCTACCAATGATAAGGTCCAAGAGGAATTCCCTAACCTCCTAGGGTGGAAACTATTTTCAAGAATCAACCTAACTCAATTGGGATTGCATGATCCTATGAATAATAGAAAGATAAATTATAAAAAAATTTAAAAAAATTAAAAAAATAAACAGAATGGAAATAAAACCATTGGTACCCTTATGTGACCCCACATGCCACTACTAACCATGGAACCCAAGCTTTCTCAAAGATTGGTACAATTTAAGTTCAACCAAAAACTAAAAATGATAATGTAGGAGTGAGCATGAAGATTCTCAATATGGATACCAAAGGAGAAAGTATGCCCTATGCATTACCTTTAAATAGAAAACAAGTTTACGATTGTTTAGAATATATATATATATATAAACCTATAATATTACTTCCTTTTTAAGACAAATAATAATATGAGGCTTCTCTAAACCATTTTCCACATTAATTCCCCAAAAAAGATTACAAATAATGATGAACATTATAAAAACTAGTTTATAAAAATTATCATGTGATAAAATAAATATTTTAGTAAGAAAACATAAAAATTGAATCCATTTCATCAAAGTTTCCCAAAATAGAGGAAATTAGTGCATATGTAAAACAAATTCTATGGGATATTATGATATAATTGATATATGCTAGAACAAATCCACATATATTTACATAATCAATATCTACCCATATTTATTATCCACAATAAACATTCCCCAATGTCAGCCATCCCCCTCAATGGTTCAACTAAAGATAATATCCTATAAGATGAGCACGTTTATCTAAATGCCACTTGTCTAAGAATAATCTAAAATAGTGTAGCATGTGTACCCTATTATCCCTTCTAAATAGCCAAGTATTATAGTAATGTAAAAATATAGGTTAATTTATCCAGATATCATATACATAAATATCCCACATTTTTAACAAAAACAACCATTATTTTTCTTACCTTTGAACACCTTTTTATGTGCAAACCCTTTTTCCCTTTCCAGGATTTGTAAAAAATCCAAAATTCTCTTACTGGGATTACATCAAATACATTCATTCATTTCAAACATTAACACATTTATCACACTCCACATTTATAATATAAGGTTCATACCTTAATAGGGGATTTCATTTCCTTAAAAAACATTACAGTGCTAGGGCCTCATCAATAAAAATGGAAACACTGTTTATTTTGATAACCACTTTTTCCTAAGGATTTCATGTTCTCAATACAAACTCCACAATTATATATATATATATATAACATTACAAATATATAAATATTTATATTTTCCCAATGTACATGATATCATACCCATGATTGAACATGTACAAATAGGGAACCTTTATATATATCTATATATATATATATATGTATGTATGTATGTATCACATTTGATATATCAAAGGATTATAAAATATTTATGGGATTTTTTGAAAAACCCAAACATGCCTTTGGGAGTTATTATAAATCCATTTTAAAGACCAAAAATATCTTATCATTCCTAATTTTAATAATATAATCCATTCAAAAGACAAATCGAGTACCCAAGATGATTTTTGTTTCAAAACAAACATGAAAACGTAATTAAACAAGAGAAAACCATGCTGTAAGCATAATAAAAACATGGAAAACCCGAGAAGAACCATTTCCAAGCATCACAACCATTTTTTATAGTATATACACTTAAAATAAAAATAGAAAACGCACTTTAAAATCACTAATAAATGATTATTCTCAAATTAAAGGCATGTAAAAAGGGTAATATACCTAAAATTGAAGATAAACTCACTACCTTCATTATATGATATCCAATCCAACATTAATCATGTACAAGGAAGCCTAAAAAGACAGAATAACCCTATCCAAAAAGAAAACTCAAAAAAAATTTAAGCCTTGAGAATTACCTAGGGTGCATAAAACCTCACTCTATTGTGATGGAAATGAAAAGGAGGAAGAAAAATGTTACATAAAATACCCTACTTATCATGAATCTACACGGAATCGAGGAAGAAATCACCACATTGAGGGTAAGGAAGAATGGAGTAAATACACCCTTAGATCCCTCGAGTGAATAGTATCAAATGAAAATGGGTATGGGAATAGACTCAAAAAGTTTTTCAAAATGAGTGGAGGATAAATGATAACTAAAAAACCAATCAAGAGGATGTTTAAAAAGGTTTTTCCACATGGTTGGTCAAACCATGAACCTCTGCTAGAGGCTCTAATACCCCATATGATTATATCAAACATAAGAATAAATTTCATGAAATATTGACTATGTGTCAATCCATGATGAATGAAATCACCCACTCTTTACAATCATGTTAAGACAAAATCCCATAAATCCTGACACCAAAAACATGTGCATCACTCGAAGTGAAAAAGGGCAATAGTAAAATAAATAGAAATCCCATCCATGGAATCTTATCCTTTCACTCGTATTTGGATTATCTACAACCATTCACTAGTTCATTATTATGTATCCATAACATCCTATATCATATTTATTTTATCCAAATTGTTATATAGATAAAAATTCTTCTCATAAGAGTTTTTAATATCCCAAACCAAATCAGTAGGTCCTGACCATAGTTTCACATTACCCCATCCATGGTACCCCATATATAAAAGGCTGCTGACTAGTGATGATAGGATAAGAAGAATTATTGGTAAACTATGCCATCAATAACAAGTAATAGATAAATGTATGCAATATAACAGATAAATAATTAATGTAAAAAATAATATAAAAATTTGGAACTAAAAATAATAATAACATCAACCCTTTCAATAACAATGTGGCATATAATAATCAGTATAAATAATTATGGAATAATAATCACATGTTTCATATCCATATATAACAATCAAGGAAAAAATAAATAAATATGCATCTATAAAAATTATATTAGAGTTTATCCTGGCATCACCATGACCAAAATGCTCCTTTGGTATAGCAACCCTAATAAGGGGAACAATAGTCATATAAACTCATGGTCAAAGAAGTCTTGAAAAACACTAAAAATATTATATAGGGAATATGTATAAAAAATAGTATGAAAACACTAATTCTTACTTAATCTAAGTGAATAAGTTATATATAATTTTATTTTATGAAATAAAAGTAAATGAACATGTAAAAAATCACATATTGGATTATCAGGTGCGAACCTGGCTACGATGAACCCCAAACCAACCTACTTCGACACTATATATAAGTAGAAGTTATTTTTAGTTTCCATGAATCTCAAAATATTACACAAGTCCACTATATGTCACAAAAAAGTCCACATAGATATCATCGCTTAGGTTAGGCCATAATAAAATCACACACTATAAACTATCTCAGATATGGACACAAGGCCACCATGCCCTACTAAAAATATTATGTTAGGATTTGGGGCCATCATTCCTACAATCATTTATTTAATACCATAAATAATCACTATGTTTCATATCACACATTATTACACCCCAAATGTATTAATCATTCCATAAATGAGTCCACCTATTACCATGGTACATGATATTTGAAGTCAACACGCCATACACAAATATACATACATATGCTATAGTAGGGTAAGTCTTGAGATACACACACACAGAAAAAAGTATCTCACATAAAGATATTCTCATGGAAAACTAAAAAATGCACAAATATGTCATATCAAGAGAGGTATCGAGGGGAAAAAATCACATAGACAAGCATGTCATATCTTGAGAGGTCTCACGAGACACACACATACACAAACATGACATACAAGTAGATGTTTCATGGGCCATACACACAAACATAATCATTTCATATCAAGATAGGTCTCATGGACTACAAAAACATTAACAAGTAATCCATATCAAGAGAGGTATCACAGACAACACACACACACACACAAAACATGTCATATCAAGAGAGTTTTCATGGTCCATACACACATGTACACTAATTTCATATAAATAGAGGTCTCATGGTCCATAGACACATGGACAATAATGTCATAATGTAAAATTTTTATATAAAGGACATAAATTGGTATGTACTTCCTAGAGATAGTGTATCAGACCCCAACAATAAGGTGTGCACGACAAATAAAGCTCAGACAAAAAAATCCTTATAAAATCCTCAAATAAAAACACGAGGATTAAAGAGTTAATATATAAGAAGGAAAACATAAAAATGGATATTATTGGTTTAGACATAACCAACTAGATCTAACATAATAAACAAATCTAGAAGTATTTTGGAATGGTCAAGAGAAAACCAACTTTCCACCTACCTTTTCCTTGAAAATTTAGATGAAATCATGTTAGATCATGTAATAATTCAGATAAAATACCATGATAGTCAGTATCTAGGTTATTGTATAAGGATAATAGAGAATATATAGCAAGTTTAAGAAAAATATAAGATAAAATAACACTTATCTTGAAATTCATAAGACACACATCTCTAGATCCAATAAATTTTCTCTTTAGATGGAACGAAATCACCATGAATTGCCACTACAGTCCCAAAATTTGATATTCCTAGGTTTAACGGAAGTAATTTCTGGTTTCAAGTCGTTTTTGGGTTAAAATAATAATTTTTTTTATTAATTAATCCCATATACATGGTTTGAAAACATTTTTTTTACCAAATGGTGCACAAACCCTAAGGGGGACACTATCTAAGTCCATGCTTGGTTGCATGGTTGGGTTGAACAGTTTGGTAAACTGTGTGCAAACCATCAAATAATCATGGTCTCCATGGTCTTTTATACCATGGGTACATAGTGTAACAACTCAAGATTTATGATATATTTCCTTTTAGCAATATACAATCTCTTTGATAGGTGGTGATACATATAACCTCGAGCCTCAATTATAGTAAGTGAATTTTCAGTTTTAATAAATATATAATAAAATTCACATTTTATAATTACCAAAAAAAATTATAATTTGGTAGTATTCATATCAATTTTGAACATAGTTGGACATCATAATCCTAGAATGTATTTTTTAAAATTTTCTATTAGAAATACTCATTTATGCTTAACTGAAAATGTAGTATTTAACTATTAATTCTTTCAATTATAATATTATATTATAATATTTTTAATTAAAAGTAAGTCACTATTTATTTTCTTTAAATAAAAAAATAACTTTTGGAGGTAGAAGGGACATTTTTCAAAAAAGCATTTTATTTTTCAAAAAACTGCTTTAATTTTAAAAGACTCATTGCCTACTGATTTCAATTAATTAAAGTAATATTTAAGTGGGATTAATATAAATAAAATTAATAGTTTATATATATGAATATATGAATATAAATTCATCTAATTATGAATAGTATTCATATTGTCAATATAAAATCATCCGACGCTTGAAAATGGATTTCTTGAAAAACTTGTTTTTAACACGTTTTACGGTTTAATTAAATATAAAAAATATCAAATTTTTTGAGTTAAATGTGCTAAAATTTATTCCACATTAATAATTGTCTTAATTATTATTTAATATTATAAATTTAATATTTTTCATAATTAATATTAAAAACATTAATTAATTAATTAACGTAGTTAAGGTTAAAATGATGTTTTTGTGATAAATGTGCTTATGTTAAAATTAATTTTATGAAAAAAAGAAAATTAAGTTGATAAATATAATTTACAATTTATAATAAATATGTCTAAATTGTCTAATATGTTTCATTTTATAACAGTATTAACGAACTAATTATGTAGGTTAAAAAATAGTTACCGTAGTGAAAACTAAAATGGTATAAGTAAGTAAACATAGAGTAAAAGAGAATAACATGATTAAAAGATATTAATTTTTATTTGGTTGATGTTTGTATTGAAATTAATTTCCCTCCAATATGTTATTTATAAATTTTGGAGGCACATGGGGTCAGATTGCCCTAGCATTATTGAATAGTTTTGTGTATTTATAAAATTGCTGCTCCTCATGAATTATAATGGTGAACTCCCTCTCCTCACTTATTCACAACACTCAATCAATTTGGATCAAATAAAACTAGAAACAATATCTATCCAACATCTATATCTAAATTAAAAAGTTTTTTTCTTCCAAAAAGACTGACCCTGGTGTCTTTTGTATGATATTATTAAGAGGTTTCTCTAGGAGAAAAAAATTGTCTTAGCAAAGCACACTATTTTTTTTACTTATTATTTTAAATCCTTAAATTATGTACTAAAACTTATTAAATAATAACCCCAATATATAAAAATTCACTATATGTTATTTTGTTAATTTTATAACCCATATTCATCTCATATTCCATGAAATGGGAAATGAAATCATCAATTAGGTTTATATAGGACTACCACCTTGAAAATCGATGTAACTCGTTTTCCATACACTTATCATGGTTGGATATAATGATGAAATTAATACATATATATAATATTTATTATATAATTTTACATATTTTATTATAATGTCACATATACCTTATTACTTTCTGTTCCTTTTAAAATATGATAGCATCGGTCGTGTGTAAGGAGGACTATGCCCTTGCGAAAAAATGTGATTTTTTTTCACTTAATCATTACATGGAAGGTAATAAAGATAAATTTAATGAATATATTTTGCATATATAAAAATATATTAACTGTGTAAAATTAATATTTTTCACACGTACTTATCCTTCAACCCATTAAGAAATGATAATTTCACCTGTGTGTATGTATTGCTTACCGTCTCCATGAAGTGATGCCATTAATTTTCTATGTACAATTGAAAATAATGGTAAAATATATATATATAATGAAAAAATAATAACACTAATTACATGAATATAATTATGAATATGATGGAAAAATATCTGATGTTCAAGGTTTACAACATTCACAAGAAGACATGCGTGATAAATAAGGAAACTAACACCTGAAACAACAGTGATAATGAATGGTTAACCAACAGGTGATAATATTTTATGACAATATCATATATGATATTATAAATATAAAATTAGTTTATATTATTAGTTAATATCAAGTTTTAAACAACTATATAGGCGTTTAATCAGTGCTCAACTAAAGGGAGGTTTGTGGTATGGTATTTCATCTCAATTTTC
The DNA here is from genome assembly GCA_963277665.1 of Viscum album. NCBI lineage: Eukaryota > Viridiplantae > Streptophyta > Magnoliopsida > Santalales > Viscaceae > Viscum > Viscum album. The sequence goes on from OY728140.1 coordinate 76,249,197, forward strand.
ATTTCATTGAGACAAATTTGTTAATATACACCTATTAACTATTATGAGGTGTATATAAAACCCCTTTGAGGTATTTAAAATGAATATATATTTATTAATGATTTCATATTTTTCAAATCATGTTTATTATTCAAATGGGTTACAATTTTAAGGTTTCCAAAGAGCTAAGAATCTATTCTACAATCTCACTTTCTTTTGGGATTTCTTTTACTCTTATTAAAGGAATCTTATCATTTATCATTCATAAGATCTACTAATTTTTTATCTTGTGTATATTTAATTATATTCTATATTTCATTCCAAATTTTTCTCTATTTGTTACATGGTTCATTTAAATAAAATTTTAAAATAAAAACATATTTTATTTCCATTTAAATGAGATATCGTTTTATTCTATATCCTTATTTTCTGAAATTATTATAGAAAAGTCCTTTTATTTACCCAAAATGTTTATTGGGGGAATTTTAACATATAATTTACTTTAAAAAGTGTTTTAAAAGGAATATTTCTATTATTTTTCAAAATTTATGTCCATAAAAAAAAGTAAAAATAATTTTTTTTCAATATATACGACGATAACTGAATTCTCTACTGCTATAACTATTTTCCATAACTCATGTTATTAAAAACATTTTCAATGGGTTTTCCAAGAAAATTATTTTATGGCTGATTATTTAATATATCACTTACATTCCATTAATTATTTTAAAAGATGTGATTTTATTTCAAATACCTATAGTCCGAATGAACTTATCATCACCACTGATTTGTTGATTAATTGTTTCATTATAAACTTTCTCTTGAGGTAATTAATTTCTTATTTTATTTTTTCATTAAACATTACCTATATATTAAATTTAAATATTATATGTATCATGGATTTGATTATTTCCTAAAATATATAACATTTTTACATATGGTGTTAACTTTGAATGTTATATTATTAACTGGGTAAATATTGATAAATACATATTCTTTACTCAATACTAAAATTTTATTATAAGGAATATTATTCATGAACTAAATCAATTATTATATATGTGAAGAATACATTATACATACAGTGATATGTGGGGCTTTCATTTATATTTTCCTTCAATGTATCTATAGGTATCATGATAAAAAATAGTTGGCCATATTAAATGGATTTTTACCCATTGTTTTAATCTATCTTGTGAAATGAATTCAATGTAGAGGTATCATGATGTCTAAGGTCATGAATTCCAATAATTGAGACATTAATTCATTGAAAATATAGTTGTTATTATCATCAATTAAATTTTATCGTTGATATCAACTCTAGATTAATTTTATTCTTAGTTTATTAATAAAGTGTAATGTATTTTCAATTAGTTACCATTTCATATTGATTATGACTTATTTAATGCCAATTTTATTTGTTTAACTTCTTTTTTCAGTTACATCTCTATCGATATTGATTATTATTTATCTAATCATGATATATTATACTATATTTAATCCTTACTAATCATTTGAAATCACTATTATTTTGTTTCCTTTATCTGTAATATGAGGAACATTTCATTAAATGAGTTTCAAGGATTACAAAATTTTTCTTTTTTATATGTTCTATGTTTTATTCCCTATGTATAATTAGTATAATGCATGTGTATGGTTATTCAAGAATACTCAACTATTCAGTCCTTTGGGATTTTACCCCTTGTATCTATGCCAATGAAATAAAGTAACCATTGGTTTCGTGTTACTATGGTCTCGGTCATTACAGTTGGTATTTGAGGAAGCTTAGTAGAAACATTGAGATATAGATTAAGTAACACATAGATATCGGAACATAAAACTTTGATAGAAATTGAGGATATGTGTAATTGTAGGATAATATCATTAATTTTTTGGTAAAGAGTAGATTATATGTTTTACCTAGTAATACATCCCTATGTGGACACTACAAGTGGAAGCTATTCTAGAACAGATGTACCTAGGGATAAATACTCTGAAAAAGGTGTGTCAAGGTGACTAGAACGATTTTTGGTACATGATAATGGGCCTTACTTCATACATATTTTGATACTTTTGGGGGATATTACATCATTATTTCAAATTTTGTTTACGAACAAGTATAAAGGAAATGATATTATTAACAAATAAATATGTTTATAAATTCAAGATTAACAATGAAAAAATTATCAATTTATGTTATGTGTTGCGTGAGATTTAGAATTATACATTATAATTTAAAATTCATAATTTTATGTGATAATCCATTATATTTCATTATTTATAAATTGACCCTAAAATGTATAAGATTATCAATACTAATAGTAAATGTATAAATTTCCCTACCAAGTAAGTTATTATTTCATGTATTGGAACTGAGAAGATCATTACTACACTAGGTCATCATAATCTAGTTATGAAAAATTACCTTTACTGAGTGGAGTAACCTTTTGATTCACAACATGATTCTCCTATATTGGATCACTTAAAAGGGGATAAACCCCCATAATTTAGCGAGGCTATAAATATTATCATAGCTGAGCAATGTATTATGTCCCTTGAAAATATATTTATAGAATTTTGAATCAATTAAAAGTAAAAGATTCTAATTAAAATATACTATATTAAGAGAGATTTTATCAATGGTGGTCACTGATTTAGAATAATAGGTTGAGAGAAGAAATAAAATAGATGGAATGGTGATATTTTAAGGGTACATTTTTTAATGAATATTTTCCTCATGAGAAACAGACTGAAATAAAGTGAAAGTTCCTTTGCATAACGAAAATGGAAGAAGAAACTGTAGTTGAGTATGTGAATACCTTTATAATACTATCCAGTTTTTTCATGGATTATATATGAAATCTGGAATTCATGATAGATCCTTTCATCAACGTAAATAAGAAAAGTCTCTGAAGTGTGTTGGTCTCTCAAACATTTTCATCATACGATGCAATTGTTTTGTATGACATCAAAATAGGGATGGAATTTTTTAGATCTAATTTTTGAAAGGAAAATCAGGAAAATAATAGGTTAAATGTGAACCAAGAGAAACAAATTACATCAAAGAAGAAGATGATAATAAAGTAATTCCCATCCTGTGAAAACCTTATAATGAATAATCTAGGGAAATTATTGAAGGGTATTGGAGTCTGTTATAAGTGTGGAGGTAAGGGTCATCAGGATAAATAATGAAAATGTAAAAATGAAAACAAATTATATCTAGTGATTTAATTATAAATAAATAGGTAATTATTCAAACCAGTTCCCCAAGTGTTAATGGAACATATTATAGAAGAATTCTGGGTCAAGAGGAATAATATTCCGGGTGAGAGAACGGGATCCACTTGGGCAGACAATGTCGAGGCCGAAGAAGAATCAAATATTGAGCATTCTATTCTGTTAGAAATTCAACAGATGGTTGTGGATGTCTATGACCTGTCATCGAAACAAGACTCAGATCCTCTGGTTATATAAAACGATGAGATCCTGGTTTCTAAAAATGATGGGACCAACCATGAGCTATATCAGATAAATTTTCCCAAGTCAATGGAGTATATAGTTGTTGACACCACTCTTGTTTCACTGGAAACCCCGGTGGAAATATTTTCAAGGGTATCTGATCTTGTAGGAGACACGTCCTCTGGTGGTATGCCTCACACTGCTATTACATTTCCCCCTATTATTAATTCTATACTAGCATGAAATATTTATGACACTAGTAATTACTCTGATTGTACAAAATCATCCCTTTGTGCTAAATTAATTGACTCATCTGATATAGCCCCATCCTTACAGTCATCTAGAATAATGGACATGCAGGCCAATCCTGGCTTGTCTATTGTTCAGAATCCAAGAAAACCTATTAGTCCTGTTTTCATTACTAACTCCATAGATATAGCTCATATTCCATCTTCTAAAATAACTGATCCTCTTATCTTAGGTTCTCCTAACACTCTACTTATTTCCCCTATGAGCACACAGGTTTTGAAGACTACTGCAGCCTCTTCTTCAAATATTAGGAGATCAAAGAGGAACAAAGGCTCGAGTGGATCTAAGAAGAAGAAAAGGATCCCCTGCTCCAAACACAGGACTTAATGGATGTTATCTTTTGGAACTGTCAGGGAATAGCAAACTCTGACACTATTTCTGTTATTAAAAGAAATATTTTGATTCATAAACCTAAAATCTTTTCTCTTACTAAACCTAAAGTTAATTTCTCATTGAAGTTCGAGAACCTTTGTACCTCTGGTTATAAATTTTTATGTGCTTGCAGTAATAGTAGTTCGGTAGAAACCTTATGGATTTTTTTACCACACTTCTCTGAAAGATGTTAAAGTACCCAATATCTCTGAAGAAATGTTCACGTGTGATTTTATTCTTAATTACATTCATATGTACTACTCCATTGTTTATGCTATGAACAAATATCAAGAACACATGCTTCTCTGGAATAACCTATCTCATCTTTCTAACTAAATCTCTGACCCATGGTTAGTGATTGGACATTTCAATGAAATTCTTTTCCCTAGTGAAAAAATTGGTCCTTCCCATTCTCATATTTCTTCTAGGGATTTTAGAAACACAATATAAGATTGTAATCTGGTCGAAATTAATCTAGTTGGTGCTATGTTCACGTAGTACAGAAGGCATTACAATAGGATGGTCACTAGTAAACTTGATAGATCTCTTTTTAATGTCCCAAATTTAGATGCATGGGACACCATCTCTAGCATTACCATAAATAGGCTTTGCTCGGATCATCATCCTATTTTGGTTAGTTTCTATTCCTAGAGTAGCAAGCCCACTATTCCTTTTATGTTTAACACTTCCTGTCCAGTAGACATAGCCTGCTCAAAAATTATTCAGAATTGTTGGAATTTTATGAGTCATCACACAGATTCCTTTTCATGTATTATAAAGCTCAACCATCTCAAATCTTGTCTCATGGGTTGGTGTAACACTAAATCGAAACAACTTGATAAGGACATATCCTCTCTTGAGAATGACCTTAATCAAATTCAAAATAATTCCACCCATTGTGACTTCTCTTCTGACCCTAAAAATGAGTTCAAAATTTCTATAAAACTAAACTCCCTTTCAGTTCATAAGGATAACGTCCGAAAACAAGTCTTCAAAACTAAATCGCTCACTGATGGTGACCAAAAAACCAAATTCTACAATGCCTTGCAATGAATTAGAACGGTATGTCACCCCTTTCGTTCTTAAAGATAATGACATTCTTTATGATTCTAAGGATACCCTTCCCAATCACATGGTCTCTTACATTAATGATACATTCAATGGGACTTGTATTAACAAGGATCTTCCCCCCAAAATCATCCCATCCTTGGTCCAAGAGGAATACAACCTTTTTCTCTTGAGTACTCACTTGGATAATGAGATTAAAAATACTATCTTCGGTCTCAATCTAGACAGTGCACCAGGACTTGATGACTTCAATAATGGTTTCTTTCAACACCATTGGGATGTAGTCCATGTGGATGTTTTTAAGCTTGTCAAGGACTTCTTTTACAATGGTCTCCTTCCACATGGTCTCAATGCTCAATTTCTCACACAAATTCCTAATCTGGCTAATGCATTTGAAATACATTTGTATAAACCCATTGATCTAATCAACTCCCTCTTAAAAATAATTACCAAGCCCATAGGAAACAGGTTTCCTATCTATGTAACGAAATAATTTCTTGGAACCAATATGGGTTCATCAAGGGTCGGTCTATTCAAGACTGCATCTGTCTAGCTTTGGAATCCATGAACGCTCTTAATAAAACTTCCAGAGGTGGTAACATTTCTATTAATCTTGATAACAGGAAATCTTTTTACACAATAGACCGGAGTTTTATTTTCAATGTTTTTCGGAGTTTTGGATTCAATGATGTTTTCATAAGAAGAATCAACCCCCTCTTCAACTCGTCCTATATCTCTATCCTTATTAACAGCTCTCTTAATGGTTATTTTAAATGTCCGAAGGGAGTCCAACAAGGTGACCCCCTCTCTGCCATCCTTTTTTCGATTGCAGAGGACTACCTTACTCACCTACTCACCTCCTTGGTTCAAAAAAAAAACAATTATGCCCATCCAAGATGCTCGAAACCTTAATGTTCTGACGCATTTCCGTTATGCAGATGACATAATTATTTTCCTTAATGGTTGAAAATTCAACATTTATAATCTCAAATAAGCCTTATCCCACTATGAAGAGATCTTGGGCCAATCAATCAACTAAAGAAAATCATTTATTTTCATTGGAAAATGTTTTACCACTTCTAAAAAACATCATTATTGAAATTCTTAGTATCAAAGAAGGATCTCTTCCTTTTACTTACTTGGGAGTTATTATATTTATGGGAAATCCTAGATCTTCTCATTTTAATGTTATCACTAAAAAAATAATTAATCAAATTGCTTCCTAGAAAGTAAAATCTCTTTCTATGGATGGTAGGATCTTCTTTGTGAAATAATCTATTGTTTACAAAATGGTTTATTCGCTAATGATTTAAAGGTGGCCCATCAGTCTCCAAAAGAAAATAAACTCCTACATTATGAACATTGTTTGGACTGGGAGTATTTTTCAATAAAATCTCGTAATTGTTCCATGGTCTACCTGTTGTAAACCCTTCGATAAAGGAGGGCTTGAATCGAAATCCTCAAGCTCTTTAATGAAGACCTCCAAGCCATACTCACTTATAATTTAATAAACAACAATACTGATTCGATTTCCTTTCATAAAAAGAGTTTCCAAGAAAAACATAATAATAGAAATATAAATCATGTCAATTGTTCTCTCTGGCTATCCATTATAAATTCCTTCGCTAACATCATGCACAACTCAATATGGATGGTTAGCACTGATTCGAAATTGAAGTTCTATCTTGACAATTGGACCGGTGTTCCTCTCAATTCTATGCTTTTTTCTCATGCTGCTCTAGATTCTATAAGCTACACTATAAAGGAGGTGATGCACAATCCTAACTTAATTCTCCATGATCATATTAAGCATGTCGTTGATGGTTTCATTTTTTCTAATAATGATGATTTTATTATTTGGTATCTAACCCACAATGGTTTTATTGATTCTAAAACTTATTACAACCACTTTTTTTCTTCTTCTGAATCTAATTTCGCTTGTTTTAATTTTTTTGATACATTTTGGTTCAAACCTTCCAGACATAATCTTTTCTGGTGTATCGCTCACAATCGTATTCCTACTAAGGATTGTCTCCAGTTCGTTGTTGTCTAGCTTAGTTCGAGATTTCACATATTCCATCAACATAGTGAGGACATCAATAACTTATTTTAATCTTGTTCCATGGCCACTTCCCTTTGTAATTATATTACTGAAATATTTTACTGCAGATGGTTACTTGCTCACTATATTTTCTCATTGATCAAATGTTGTGCTGAGCTGGACTTCTCGCAAAAAATTATAAATCTATTTCTTTATGTAGTTTCAGAGCTCCTACAGATTATCTGGTATGATAAAAATGCCATTATTCACAAAAATTACTCATTTAACCTTAATACAGCTCAGGCGATAATTCTTATTGCTATTAAGGATGCTTCTATGCTTCAAAAAGCCCACTGCGATAACTCGGTTTTTGATTTAATGATTCTTTGACGGCTTAAAATCATAGGGATATATAAGAATTAGAGACTCTTTCTTGAGGTATTCTAGCAAGCCCCATTCCCTGGCTGGATAAAAATAAACATAGATGGCTCTTCCAACGAAATTCTAGGTCCTACAAGCTGTGGGGCCATTTTTAGGGATTATCTTAGACATTCTCATGGTTGTTTTTTTTTTCAGTGGCTGTGGGTTTGCCTCCTTCATTGAGGTTGAGATGCTATAAGTAATTCATGTAGTAAACTTTTTTAATCAAAGAGGATGGAATAAAATTTGGATTGAAAGTGACTCTACTACCATTATCCAAGTTATCTGGAATGGAGTGGTTCACCTTGTGGGGTCTCCCAAAATGAGTTGGAAGAAATGTCTTAACTCGCTATTAGAGATTAGATACTTTTCCACTCGTGCCTATCAGGAAGAAAACATAGTGGCAGATGGTTTTTCCCACAAGGGAATCAACCAGGACATTACGTGGAGTGATAGCCTTCTGGTTGAGCTATACCCTTTTATGAGAAAGATTGTAACAAAATTTCTTATTTCAGGCTCATGTAATTTTCCTTTTACTTTTTAATAATATTTTTTGTCTTGTTCTTTGACCAATACATTGACTTTAAAAAAAGGCAAGATTATATGATCACTATAGTTTACGTGGAAGTACCCAATAATGTGGGGGAAGGTATGTTAATCATAGAAAAAAATATCAAATGATCTATTTTATTCCAGATCATAACACACCTTTATATCTTCTATTTCTTTTAATAAAATTAGATATTTCACTAGCACCATATGAAGAGGGATTTCAATCAAAACTAATAGTAGATCTATCACTACAAAGAGGATGTGTCTGGAAGTCCCCATTATAATACATAAACATGATTTATTTATGTAATTTAATATCATACAAATGATTCATTTCAATATATTCCTTGTTATGTAGTGTCTTTGAAAATAATAAAAACAAATTACTATAAGAAGAATAAAATCATGATTTGTGATAAATATATAGAATTCATTAACATTAGAGTAGAGACATCATATTATGAGACATTTATAGGTACACACTAAATAGTTATACTAAATTTTATTCTAGTGTAGGAATTTCATACAAAATATAGTGATGGAAATAGAAATCATTAAATATGGGATATACATATTATTTCAAAATAAATTGATGTATTTCCCCATGAATTACCTGGAAATCTTCTAGATCATAAAGTAACATTTTACATCGATTTAATCACTGATGAAATACCTTTTTATGTGACTCCATATAGAATGGAATCTATGGAATTAGTTGAGTTGAAGAAAAAACTAGTGGATTTGTGTGACAAGGGAATTATTTATCCATGTGTTTCACCATAGGGGGGGGGGGCTAATTCTCTTTTTCTGGAAGAAAGATTGATTTATTATGTTGTGCAATTATTATAGGAAATAAATTATATTATGATAAATAACATGTATCCCTTACCTCACATTGATGAATTATTCCACCAACTTTATGAAGATCAATATGTTTTCAAAGATTGATATTTGATTTTGGCTATCACTAATTGTGAGAAGATAAGGAAGAAATTAAAAATATATTTTCCTAAATTAGGTATGGATATTATGATTTTATAGTAATTTCAATTGAATGGAGTAGTGAGCCCTCTATTTATATAGACCAAATAAACTAATTATCCTAGGAATATCATTATTATTATTTTTGGTATTCATTTATGATATCATGGTGTATTATAAAAGTTATGGGGACCATGAGAATCAATTACAAATTATTATTAACAATATTAGATGAAAAAAATTATATGGGAAATTTAGAAAGTGTGATTTTGGTGTTCAAAAAGATTCTTTTATTTTCTATATTATCTCCAAATTTGAGATCTTATATAATCTTGTGAATATAATGGTTGTCCATAAATGACCTAAACAAAACAACTTAATTTATTTATATAAGATTATTAGTTTGGATCGATAATATCAGTGAGTTGTTCAAAATATTTCCCAATTTTAAAACACGTTAACCAATATTGTGAATGGAGGATCTATGGTAATATGAACAAATGAATGTGAATAATTTTTTGATTAATTGAAGAGGATATTAGTAAATGATTTGATTTTTACTCTTCCACCAAGAAGTGATTATTGATAATTGTGATGCATTGAAGAAGTAATTTGGTTTTTTCCTTATGAAAAATGATATGGTAATTTTATATTCAATAAGTTAGTTTAAAAATCTTGAATAGAACTATCCAACCCATGATCTTGTGTTGGTAGTTGTAATCATTGTGTTAAAGATATTGAGACATTATCTCTATTGTGAAAAATGTGAGATATACATAGATCATAAGAGCCTAAAATATATCTTTTCATTGAAAGATATCAATCTGATGAAAAAGAGATGGTTTAATATACTCAAATATTATGATTACTCGATACACTTCCACACAAGGATGGACAATAATGCAGTAGAGGTATTGACCAAGAAAGATCATGGTTTTTTTTACTAAACTGAGGTTTGAGAGGGATCTAATGTTCATCGATCTAGTAAATATTGATATAAGAAATATTAAATAAGGGGATATATGACAACATTGTAAAATTATTGAAAAAACATATTTATTAGAAAAGATAAAAAGTTCTCAATATAATGACGATAACTTTTAGAAGAAAATTAAATCCTTGAATAATGAAAAATGGGAAGATTTGGTGTATGTAGATGGTGTTCTAAAATATGTAAAGAGAACATGTGTTCCATTTATAACTTATTTAAATAGGGAATTGTTGAATGAATTTCATAGTTAAAATTTCTCTATACAACATGGTAGCACCAAGATATATAGGGATTTTATAGAGAATTTTTATGTGGACAAAATGAAGTTGAAAATTACTGATTATGAATTAAAATGATTGGTCTCTCAATATGTCATGTTTCAGATACAATATAGTAATAGAGTCATTCAACCTATTACTATTATTTTGTATAACAGGTATGACATCACTATGGAATTCATCACATGATTACTAAAGGAAACTATATGGAATAATACAGTATAGGTTATTGTAAATCATCTTATGAAATATGCACATCTCTTTGCTATAAGAGAAGATTTAACTCCAGATCACCTTTTACATATCTATATCAATAAATAAATAGTAAATCATTGTTCATGTCTTTCAATTGGGTTTGATCATGACACTCAATTTACATCAAAAACTAGGAAAATTATTCAGAAGGATCTTGCTAATAAGCATCATTTTAGTACCCCTACCAAATATAAATTGATGGACAATATGAAATGACTATTCAAAAATTTTATTAAATGTTTAGTTCATGATCAATAGACATTCAATATTTATGGGATATTTATTTACCTTTGGTAGAGTTTTCTTACAACAATATTTTTCATTTTAGTATTTAAATAGTGCATTATGAAGCATTATGTGAAATGTTTTGTTGTAATAAAAATTGTTTGGATAAAGTTGGTGAAAGGAAAAATTTATAACTAGAAATTATTAAAGATATAACAACATATTTAAAGAATATTTTGGATCATATTAAATTATTTCAAAGAAGTTAAAAGTGTTATGTTCAAAATCAGAGGCAAAAATTGGAATTTAAAGTGAGGAATAAAGTTATATTAAAATTATTTCCATAGAAGGGTGTTATAAGTTTTTTGTAAAAAGAAAAACTAAGTATCTGGTACATGAAACACTTTGAGAATTTATAATGTATTGGAGTAAAGAATTTCCAATTTTCAATGTTATCAAGCCTCTCTAAAGTGCATGATGTGTTACATATATCATTGTTTATGAAGTATATGTTGGAACCAACAAATATACCCACCACTGATGAAATAATATTTTAACATAAATTGTCTTACTATGAAGAGACGATTAATATTATTGATTATAGAAAGAAATTATTGATGAATAAGATTACTCAATTAGTTTAGGTACTATAGAGAAATCATATAATGGAATAAGTAATATAGAAAATAGGGGATATTCTGAAAAATAACCATCCTAATTTTTTATAGAGTAATTATCTTGAAAATTTCAAGATTGAAATTATTATAGGAAGGATGAATATAATAACCTGAGACATTATGATATATTTATATTTAAATAAATTTGATATCATCAATATCTTACGATACATACATTCCTGAGCCAATATTATTGTACGTAAACATAATATTTTAATAAATATATAATAAAAAACAAATTTTTATATTTAATGGAACAAAAATAATAATTTTATTTGATTAATATCATGTTTTAACAGACTTGGTCAAAATAATCTTAGAATAAATATTTGATAATTTCCCTTAGAAATAATCTTTTAAAAAAAATAGAAAATGTAATATATAATAATTCATCAATTTACTTATAATATAATATTATAATATTTTCAATATAAAATTTAGTTACTATAAATTTAATATAAATAAAGATAATTTCATTTAGAGGTGAAATGTATATATTTTTTTAAAAACTAATTTTTTTTAAAAACCATTTAAGAAACCATAATTTATGTCCATTTGAATTAAATACAATAATATTTAATAATGAATGATATAAATGAAATTTATAATATATATATATATGAATTTAAATCCATGTAATGACGATTATTAGTCATATACATAATATAAGACCATCTTATGGTTGAAAAATATATTTCTGGGAAAACCCTATTTCAGCATGTCATGTGGGTTTATTTCAAATTAACAATTTCCACTTCCATGTGTTGAATTTGATAAAATGGATTCGATATTTTGAATGTGGATAATTAATCTTATATAATAAGTAAATATTACTTTTGGGACATAATAATTAGTAAAGACAATAAAAAATAAATTAATGTTGTTAAGGTTAAAATGAAGTTTTGAGCATTTGTTGCACTTGGGTTAAAATTAATTTTACACACATATGTAATTTTTATTTGAAAAACTGTATTAAATATTTTCTATTAATTTTTTAAAATTATCTAATAATGATAAGTTTATTTTATCATCAATGGATAAATAATCTAGGTTAAAATAGTTAGTTACCGTGGTGAAAACTAAAAAGGTAATTTTTTTAAACTTATAGGATAAGGGTATAAAAAGTATAAAATGTTTATTTATATGTTTTTAATGTGTGGATACACCATTAATTTCTTCAAATCTATTATTTATCAGTTTTTGAGGCACATGGGGTGACATTTATTTCCAATTATTGAATATGTTTTGTTATTTAAAAAAATTACACTCCTCATAAATTATAATAGGGAATGCCATCCCTACCATTATTTACACCTCTAAATCCCTTTTTCTAGAAAAAAACAAAAAAACTCTCTCCCTAACTTCTTAAATACTTTATATAGTTTTTATAAACCAAAAGACCAACTCAGTGGTCCATATGAAAATATCGAAAGGAGGGTTCTCATATAGAAGGTAATCATCTTAATGATGCTCATTATTTTTCATTCATCTTTTACTATGTAAAATTATGTATTGAAATATAAATTATAATAAAAATAGTATATACCATATAATTAGAAGTTATTATGTGAATTAAATAACTTATATCCATCTCCACTTCCGTCAAATGGGAAATGAAATCATCGATCGTGTATATGGAAGATGAAATTAATGTATATATATATATATGTGTGTGTGTGTGTGATATTATTATATAATTATGATTATATAATTATGATATCACATACATCTTCGTACATTAATCTTTTTTAATTCGATAATACCGCTCATTTGTACGGTATACAACCACCTCACGAAGCAATGTGAATCATTTTTCACTTATGATTTACATGGAAGATAACAAGGGTAAATTTAATGAATATATATGATATATATTAATTTATATTGGTTATGTAAAATTAATATATCAACTACTTACTTACCCTTCCACCCATTTTGATTTGATTTCATTGCTTGTGCATATGTAAAACTTACCATCTCTAGATAGCGATGTGAATCAATTTATATGCCTGGGTTTCAACAATGATTATAAAGATCTATATAATAAAAAAATATTTATAAAAATAATATAATTATTTATATGATGGAACTATATCCTATGTTAAAGACCTATAAATTTAATGACCAAATATGCATGAGAAAACTAGGTAATTAACACCTAAAACAATAGTGATAATGAAATAGTTTTAGTAAATGAGTGTTAATATGTTATAAAAGCATCATATTTGATATTATAAATATTAATATGGTTCATTTATAAGTTAGTAATAACTCTAACCACTATATATTTGATTAATGAGTTCTCAACTAATAGGAAGTATGGGGGAAGGGATTTCGTCTAGATTTCCATATCATTGAGACATATTTGTTAATATTCATCTTTTCAATATTATTTGGTGTATATAATATAACTTTTATGTATTGAAAATTAATTATTATTTAATAATTATGATATATGTTTCAATAAAATGTTTATTCTTTCAATGGGTTACAATTGTAATGTTACCAAATAGGTAAGAATCTATTTTTCTATATCACTTTATTTTGGGAATAAGTTTACACATATTGTAAAAATCTTATCAAATATCCTTCATAAGATTCAATAATTTTATAATCCTTTGGATATTTAATGGTTTTATATATTTTATACAAAAATTTCCTCCCTTTGTTACTTGGTTCAATAAAATAAATGTTTTTAATATGAACTAATTTTATTTCCTTAAAACATATATATTTTTATTCTATATCATTGTTTTCTAAAATTGTTTTACAAAAATAAATTTATTTACCCAAGTGATTTATTAAAGAAATTTTATGTTTTCATTGAATTTTTAAAAACAAATCAAATCAATATTTCAATATTTCTTTTTGAAATCGTATATTTTCGATAAAATTGTAAAAGGAAATTTTTTACATATATTGTGATAATAGACATCCCTACTACCATAAAAATTTTAAAAAATGTTGCTTCTTCTATACATTTTCAATGGGTTTTAAAAGAAAATATTTTATAAAATATTATTTTAACAATCTCACTTACATTACAATTATTCATTCAATAGACATGATTCTTTTATATAAATATATATTCTCTATGAACCAATGATCTCCACGCATTTATTGATTAATTTTTTAATTGTTAATTTTATCATGTGAAAATTATTTTCTTGGGATCATGTTTCATTGGAAATTAAATTTATCTTAATTATATAAATTATTTTTATCATTGAAATGATTGTTTCCTAGACCATATACCTTTTTACATACAATTATTACTATGAAAGTGATTTGATTAACTAAGAAAATATTAATAAATATGTATTATTTACTTATTACATAAAATGGATTATATTAACTATTATTCATGAATTTAATTGATTATTTGATATGTGAGTAATTATTTCGACATGAAGTGATGGGTGGGTCCCATAATTATTTATCCCCTCGATGCATCGACCGGTCTTATGAGACAAATCAATTGACCAAATTAAATGGGGTTTTACCCATTGTTTCAAACTATATTTTGAAAAGTATTTTTAATAGAGGTATCATGATTTTTGATATCATGTCATACAATATTTATTCATTTACCTCATTGGTAATTATGTTCATATTATTATCCTTGGGATTTTTTCTTTGATATTATATTTGGATGCATTTTATTTATAGTTTTTTTGATTAAATGGTATGTGTTTTCAATTATGAATCTTTCCATATTGATTATTCCTTATTCCATGCTCATGTTATTAATTAAATCCCATGTGTTTTCAATTGTTTACCTTGACATATTGATTATAATTTATTTTCTCTTTATATATTATACAGTATATAACCTTTACTGAGCATTTACCTCACCCTTATTTTTTTTCATTCCCCAGGATAAGATGTATATTTATATAAATGTGTTTCATGGAGGTTAAACATTTGTTTTTTCTGTGTTCTATGTTTTATTCCCATTGTAAAATGTTTATCATGTATTTATTTTGTTCTTTAAGAATAAAAATCTGTTTAGTCCTTTGGGATTTAACCCCTTATCTCTATACCAATGTAATAAAGTAACCACTAGATATGGACTACTGGGTTTGATGTTTTTACACCTAGGGTATCTGTATAGTTTCTACTCAATGTGTAATAACTGTACACCCTCCAAAAAACTTCAAAAAATTTAAAAAAATTTCAAAAACACCTCAATAAAACCACTAATAAAACACAACTCACAACTCACAAATATAAAATATAAATGGAATGGAAAAAAAATGACATAGAAACCCAAGAAGAATTACATAGACTGTGTAGAAATATCCTTTAGCACCATTAAGCCTTGAATATAAGAGTCAAGAAAGTCCAACCATAAGAATAATTGGTAAGCTATCATTATCTCCATCTATAAATGAAATATTTTCCCATCAATTTTTAGAACCACTTTTTGATTAATTGATTTGTAGTGTTCCATAGAACAACAATAAAAGGTCTTTTAGGGAATTTTTCATTTTCAAACTTATTTAATATATCAAACATATAATGATAATCACTGATGGGCGGGGGATGAATAAGTTCTCATATTATTTTTAAAAAAAATTATTCAATTACATTTTTTCATTAATTATCTCTTTGAACGGGCGATTCATCATAAAATAAATAATGAAAAAAAATATTTTGTTAATGAGGCTCATCTCCCTAAGGATGACTATGTCTATGATGTATAGTTGTTTTGTCACATGAACAAAACTATTCTATTATTATTAATAAATATATATAGATGGGGTAAAAAATTTAACATGATATAAGATTCCAACACCAAATAGTAAAGTCTAGATGCTTTTCTGTTTATTAGAAACAATACTAGATCTCTAAAGAAAAAACAAAAATCATAATGTTTAGTAGGATCAAAATATCAGTATCTTCTTCATCTCATAATTTCTACACTAAAAGGATTTATATTACCCATGAAAACTAATTTTCATCATTATTCATATAGTTTCAAGGGTTATCTATATTTTATATTCTTTTATTTTTTAAAAATATTTTATAGGTATAAGTGGATTATCATATTAATCTAGTAAATGAAAGAAAACAAAAAACATAGGTCAATCATTCCAAGGCAGAACCAAACATGCTTGAAAATAAAAACACCCAATAAAACAAAGCACATTCAATTACAAGGAATAATATTATAGGAACATTAAATATATGTTTCCTACCACTATAAGTGATCCACCAGCTGAAGAATTAATGAATGTATCATGGGTGTCCCAAACGGTGAAGGCATGATAGTGTATTCATTAGGGAAAATGATTTGAGTTTCTGAAATAATATATATATATATATATATATATATATATATTTATTTATAAAGTGAATGATAACCAATTCATATCCCCACATAGCATAATAATGGAAAACATTCCCTTTATATAAGAATTGTTCAACGTTCATTAAAAATTTATTATATATTAAATATATATAATGAATCTAATGCAATATATCCTTTTATTAAATAAATTAAACATATTTAATTCATGTTCATAAATTTCTTAATATTTCAATAAATGATTAGATAAAATATAATCCACATGAAGTATGTTGTAAGATGTATAAAGCCTTGTGTTTCCCAAAATTCAACTACACTATATTGGGTGAAATGTATTCTCATTCAAAGACATAAGTATATATTTGTTGGTGACATATTCTTAATTAATATACATATTTTTTGTATTTTTTAGTGCACTTACAATAATTTCCCATGTGTATTAAAATCCTTAAAGATTTTATACATAACTTCACAATTCATTGTGAATCTTTCCAAAACTCCTTTAATTTATGGTCTCATAAAGTTCTTTTTATTCTGGAATAACAGATTTTTCCAAAATCATAATCTTTATCATTAGAAAAAACTATTTGACCTTATTAGAATTAATACCACTGACAGAAAATATGAAATCCATATTTCATATATGTAATCATAGAGTGAACTCTAGTAAATCATTAGTGGTACTCGAATGACTAAGGGGTAAGATGTTCTCTCTATTAGATAGAATTATATCTCTATACAAATATATCAACCAAAATATGTATCATATAAATCATATATATGCCTATATGATCCCTTATTCCAAGACATAACGAAACCACTAGACATAGTTAATGTCAGTCTAGTATTGGTTATCTCATATTTTCTTGATTCCTTAAAGAAAATATACCACATTGATGAATATATCACATGTCATTAATATAACATATTAGAACATAAAATTTCCATCAACTATGTTGTTGATAAATTCAGATGTGCCTCAACTAAGCATGTCTGTGAATTTCCACATTCTAATTCAATCAACATAGAAATGTCAGAACATATAATTTATTTGAGAAAATTCTTATCTTGGTTGTAGTAAAATTGGTGAAATGATTAACAATATACCCAACCACCCCATGATTAGCTATTTTTCATATGAATTTTGTATGAAAGCTATCAAAGAATTAAGGTACTCATGCTAGGTATCTCACTAACCTTAGGTAATAAAGATTTATAATAATCATGCATAATGTTTCCTTCTACTTAGTCTCTCATAATAGAATCATTATTTTTTGACATAATTGTTTTGGTATGTTCAAGAATCATCTAACATAACTCTATCATGTATTTCTGAGTTGGTATGGGACTACTTTTCAAAGGTAGGAGGATGCTAGTACATAACTAGTAAAACCTTGGAATGCACTTTGTTCAAGAGAATGAGATATCAGGCTCATCGAAACTTATTTTTGGGGAATGTTTCCTCCTTCAGAACTCTATTATAGATTCTAGACATATTCGTGAATCTTTCCAAAATATTGGAATAAGACTAGTTATCCACATGTTAATGATTGGTTGGCCTCATGCATTGATATGATCATCTGCAATTATTATTGGTTCTTAAATATTGTGATTTACTAATTATGTTCCACTTTATAGTGTTATGGTTTAAAGACATATTTATGGGTTCTCTAGAATTTATCATCATATATAGAGGTAGTATGTTCTTATGGTTTTGAGAGCACACTCACGAGAATGTATTCATAAATATCCTCATCAAATTTAATAGAACCCATGCAGTTTAAGGCCAGATAAAAGAGACATGTTTTACCTTTTAATGTCATTTTACGTGGACTAATCCATGAAATTTAACATCATTTGGTAAAGATTACTATGAAGAAGGTGGCTCATAATGGATGGTGTGTGAATTATTCTTGTATGAACCTTTTTAGTTGTGCATAATGTTAATATGTCACTGTGAGGATTTGATATTTTTCATAAAAAAATGGACTTGTGAGTTGTGGGGTTGGTTCATATAACAATAGTATGTCCCACTGACCATAATATGGTTTCTTCAAGAATATATCCCAATAAGGGAATAAAATGGTCCCCAGAGTAAATAGGTCCTTCCAGGTAGCGGAATTGATTCACTAGGGATATTACCCAATGTGAATAATTTCTAAGGGATGAGGCCTTGGTAAAATGAATGGCCATGTTTGTGGGGAATATACCTTCAATAGTTAGGATGTATATAGATCCATGTGTAATACAGCCTCATGACGGTGGATTTTGAAATTGGGTGATTTTGAGTTTGAACTATGGAGAGGTTTTCTATATATCTTGGTTAACAAATATCAAATCCCAAAAATATCATGGTGTATAGTTTTAAGGTCATGTAGATGGATTATACCATTAAATATAACATCATGTGGTAAGGATTTTTATGTATAGTTTCCTTTCATTTGACTTGGAAATTTTTCACACAATTTAACATCTTATTATGGGGATGTCAGTGTCATAAAATTTTGGATAATAGGGATTTTCTAGGGATTATACATATGAGTTCAACCTAATAGTAATGCATTAAATTAATGAACCATATAGGTGAGACAATAAAATTCGGTTTGGTAGACTATGTCTTACACATAAGTATCTATTATAAGTTAATGTTTTTTCTATTATACAAATTTTATGATCACTAATACCACAACATTCATGAAAACTATGTGAATCAAGAGACAATAAATGAATTTTTATATTTCTAGACAGTGAAAAATTAAATTTGAATAGGTATTATGCACAGAGGCTGCCTATAGTTTCCAAACTAAGTTACTAAGATAATTGTATGGATAGTTAGTTTTTACACCAAGTAATAGGTTAATCCACCCATATTCCTTCTTATTTATAAAATGTGATAGATAATGGAGACCCTCTCTAAGTTAGGGGAATGGAAGGGTAGATTAGTGTCCTATGTTTTATTTGGAATCATCACTCACTAAATGTACTCGGGTGTCTACCAAGTGCCAAGGAAAATCATATTCAGATAGAGGATACTTATATTAGACTCCATTATCCAGAATGTTTCTCGTAAATATATCCATTATGGGTATCCTTATTATCAATAGAATACTTGATTCCATGTTCCATAAAGTGCATACAAAGTAGGAAGGAAGAAAGGAAATATCTTTTTATGAAGGGAATGAACAAATACAGGGATTAATACTAATGTGCATTCACTACTAATATAGATTGGGTTTCATAATATGGGGTCCTTACAGAGCCTTTTTGGGTTTTGACCCAGGGGGAATTAATTATGAAATGTCACTAAAATTTGAATTGGTCAAAAAGAAAATATGGTCATCATAATTCCTTTTTTAAATGGATTCCATGCATGGGTGACTAGTTACCTAGGTTGGAAACCCATATTAAAAAGGGTGGGTTCATGGACTGCGTCTCATTAAGATTAATTCATGTACTAGATTCCATAAGGTTTTTATACATGATTGGAATCTGTGAGTTCATCCCATGTGGTGGCCTCAATGACTTGGATTTCATGAGGTTGGGTGAACTTTTGTGAGGTCACCTCAACTTCTCGAACACCATGAGGTCACCTCTTTGGGATCAAGAAATTCGAGCTCACATTGATGAGGTATCCTCGTGATATAGGACCTCCATGGTTTCATAATGGGCTTGACCTGGATGGGACAACTTTTTTGTACCCTTTTTAATGATCTCCCTCTTTGGTTACTTTTGGGTTTATGAGAGGAGTCTCTAAAAGTAGAAGTCATTGGATTTTATCTTCGTCAATCTCTCATTGCATCTACTTTTCAAGGAGGGGTGGATTTTTATTTAAATTCCCTTGAGATTTCATTCACAAAATATGTGGAAATTTTGATATGACATGTTCCCATGGAGATTTGGGGGAGGGATTCCACCTTGTAACCACATGGTACATCCAAAATCACAAATCATACACCATAGGGATAGGAATATCATGTGGATAGTAACTGCATATAGTCGAATAGTTTGGGAGGTTAGGTTCTCCATGAGGTGAGTCCACAATATTTGACACTGTCTCTTTCTGATGCCACTATATAGTGTACCTTAAAAAGAAACTCCAATATTTCCAAGTTTGCGACATCATGTGGTTTACTCCGTGGGGTTAACAACGTTATGAGGATTGGTGAGCTTGTGAGGATACCTCACAGTCATGATTCTCTATGTGTTTTCTAATGTCGCAGTCTTGGTATTCCATGTCGTTGTTGTACCAATGGACATGTTCATCTATGAGGTTGGATCTTTTTTTTGTGGGAACTTTCAATTTTATAATTTTCTTTTATGATAAAATCAATATCAACTCAGAATAGTCATAAATTTGGATCTAAAAGATCATTTCATATCCTTGTGTAATTTAATCAATGTTTATAATGTGAAATACACAACCAGATATTGGGGTCCCTCGTAAAAGGAATTTTCAAAGGCTATAATGTGGGTAAAAAGACATTAAAATGGGTTTTATAGTCTTGACACAAATTTATCAACAATTATGTGAAATTCATAACCTACTCCTAGAAGAAGGTTCTCATCCCGAACTCACTATACTGGGAATGGTTTTTTAATAGAATCTTCATCGCATGATGCACAATCAATCTTACAACACATGGTAATATCATCTAATTCTTCTTCATGTTGGGAGATAAAATTCAAATTAAACTCAACTCATGTATTCTAAGTGAAGATCATATCATAGATTATATAGAAAAATGTTTATAAAAAATTTCTACGTGCTCATAAAATGGACCCTTTATTTTTTTTGAAATAAATATTATACAATTCTATGGTAAATATATGGAACTTTTCTATATTCATGAGTATATTCTAGGCTTATATGGATATTTCACCAATGAAGGGATGTAAAACAAGATAATAATTTTAACTAACAGTTTTTTTTCTTGAATTATCACTTCATTATAATCATAAAAACATAAAAAGAGTAATGTCAAAGAAAACTAAATCCATTTGAACATTGAGCTTGTACGATCAAGGTAAATCATAATTCCCACTCAATTGAGTTGGAAGTATTTTATCCCTTGAATACCGGATGGATGGTTATATCCATAACTACCATCATGGTACACTATATTTTCCAATTGGATTAGTGAAAACAAGATATTATGAAGATCAATAAGGAAAATTTAGTGTAAGGATTATAATGTTCAAGAGTGATTGATGGGATGATATTATTTAAATTCTTCCTTTCTAAGGGGCTATCAAGTGTATCTTGAATTTTATTAGGATTTTATGGTGGATGTTATAGAGTTAGAGTCATTTATTTCATTTCCCTAATTCTATCCTATGCTTAATATGGGGAGTCTTTGTGAGGTGGACCTGTATATTTCTTAGGCCTCCCTTTATGGGTTCTAAACCAAACATGTTTTCCCATTTCTATTTGGAATGACCAAATTTTTTAGGATAATTCAAGATGTATGTCTAGAGACTAGAGACATAACTTTTCCTAGGTTTCCCTTTCTGATTTTTAACCTATAGAGTTTTCGGAATCCATTCTCAAGAATTTTTAGTCTATCAAAGGTTGGAAAGTGTAGAAAATAATTAATTTTGGAAACATTGACCAAATTATGAGGTGTTCGTCACATAAACACTGTCAAATAGAAACCAAACATGAATGAGGAGCCCAATTTTACTAATGTGGATAGAAATAGGGGATAATTCATGGAATTTACGGTTATAGTGATTGGATCATAGGTTAATAATGTTTAAAGTTGGACATATTTGAAAATGTACTATTATAGTTCAAGGTCACACATCTTTAACTATATATTTCATTATTTTAATTTTATATATATTTGAGAATATATTTGTAGTTGTTCAATGTCGTATTGGTTTTACCAAACATGTGGGATAGTTCATCTCGTACATGAAAGGAAAACTCACACATGAATGAAAGTATCATATCTAATAAATGTTATATACGCAAAAGGGTCCATTTTTGTTTACAGTATGATGCTTGGACTAGTGTGTCATTTAAATTAGGTTAATGCAAGGAAGACCGAATAAGTTTCAAGAATAATATTCTTTATCATTTCGTTGAAGAATATTTATAATTAACTAAATAATAACATATAGGATATTAAAATCACATTAATATTAGGACTATGGATTGTGTATGTCATGAACCAATGAGATTTGAATCAATGATGATCAGACATGGCATGTATGTCGGGGATGATCACTCACCATATTAAAATAGTGGGTCTTAATGCAATGGGTTGAGGATGTGTACATATTATACTCCGTTCTCTTAAGGATGAGAATATTCCTCCATTAAGAATGTCATATTGGGGGGTATTTATGAAGAATACAAATGTGGGTTATGTATACATATCCAAATAGATATTTCCCATGGAGTCGAATACACTCATTACCAATAACCATAGATAGTTTTTTGGGATTAAAAAAACATGGTATATGAAGTGAATTAATAGAAAAGAGGACATTTAAGGTGGAAGTTAACATCATTATAATTACATAATTGTGTATTGAACACCTTATTAGGGATAAAAGGTATGAAATGTCACTTCCCAAACATCTTCCTAGACTAGTGGATTTAGTGATCATGACTTGTGTTTTTGTAGGTCTCTATGACGGATTATTAAAGAATTGTTCCTTTCCTATTTATACATAAATTTTTTAAAATCCCTAAAAGTGTGGGGGGTATAGTGAGTCTTTGATTGAATTTTTCTACATCACCCCTTTATGTGTTTTTATGATGATATTTTTGTTCATATTTTTCAAAAACAATGTAGGGTATTGTGGTAAATAATAATTAATGGATAGAGTTTAATGCCATATAAAGTTTTCAAAAAATCACTAATTCTATTGTTATATAACTTTTACCAATAAGAGAGATAGTTTGTAAAATAATAATGAAGAAAAAACCAATGCGAATGCACTTTATTACTATAATAGATTATCTAAAAAAATTAGTGTGCTCTGTTTAAATTGAGAAAGATTGGAGCAATGAGGCTAGTGCTTAGGGTCAAATAGAATCAATAAAAAAGGCGAGATAGTTTATCCATAAAAGATCTAAGAAATATATTACATGATTGATGTTATAATTGGTGGAACATACTATTTTAGGAAATGGTGCCATCTTTTTTACGTCATGATTCATAGACCATGGTAAGAAGAGAATGCATGAAACAACAACAAAGGTGGGATTCTAGGTCAATGAAAACTCTCAAACATTTTGAATAGAAGATGATGATATTATAAATCATGACTTAAGGTTCTTGGATCCAAAAGTGATTATATGGGATAAGTAAGCATAGAATGACATTTAACCATATTCAAATAAGTGATTCTAATGAAATTATATCTTGGTGTATTGAGATTAGTGGACATTTTTAGGAGGTTGAAAACTTGCATATGGTTGTTAGGACAAATATTTTGTCTGTATACAGGATCCAAAATGGGGTATGAATGTATTGTAATGACCCAGGTTTAAAGATCCATTAATGTTTTCCCAGTAATGTTTTCTATTCATTAAAAGTAAATAATTCTTGATTAGATATTGGGCCACTTAATATATGAACTAAGATAAAAACACATTATTTTATTATAATGAAACATTATAACTACGGTACATGGAACCATATATGACATAAAATGGATTATTACACATCATGGATGATTACATCCATTAAATATGCAAAAAATAATGAGGAAATAAATTTAAAAGAATAATATCATTAGAACCATCGACTCTAATGGAACACTATAATCATTATAAATAACCATTAGTATAAAAAAACCTAAAATGAGAAAGTATACCATGAAAGGATAAATCATATTATCATGTCTAAATTTAAAACTATAAAAATTATATTTGTGAAGGGAATATGTTTAGTAAGACTATATATATGATTGAAATCTATTCATTGAAAATATGGTCATTAAAAATATAATAATTGTAAATATTTTCATTTAAAAAATTTTCATTGGTCATATATACAATTAGTATATTAATTCATGTATTGTAAATTAGTTAGATTGAAATAATATAAGACACAATGAAATAAGAATATGATATTAAATTAATATAAATATATATATTAACTTATTACATATAATTTTTTTTATTTTCTAAAAATTATATGTTGTATAAATAAATTTCAATAAAATATCTCAAAATAAAGAGTTCTAAAATATAAATTTTAGGATATTAATATTTAATTAGTAATATTTATTAAAGTGTATTTAGTAGAAAAGAAATATTTATTATCAAGGAACTCTTTTGTTAACTATTTTATATTTAGTTATAATTAAATAAATTAACATGTTAAAATATTCCAATATATAAATTAATATATTAAACAGTACTTACATTTTAAATTGATATCAAATAATATCAACAACCCATAATATTTAAAAATGTCATTTCCAATAAAAGTAGTTTTATCATTTATTAAATTTTATAAATGATAAATATATAAATTTTATGATATTAATTTTATAAAATAAGCATCATTTCTAACTCCTTATGTCAATTTAAACCTAATATGTAATTTTTTATATTTTCCAGAAATAAATGATTTTTAGGTGAATAGTAAAAAATAACAATTTCACTAAAAGTAATGAATTTTATAATACAAGAATGAATTAAAAGATTATGGAAAAATTTGGATATTAAAATATATATTTAATAACAATTATAAATATTTAAAAAACAATATTTTGAATTTATAAAACACATGTTTATCATTTTTGAAACTAATGTAATATTTCACACTAAAAACTACTTTTACACACTTATATTAAACAATTGGAATTATCACTTATATAAATTAAATATAACAAATTCGATTTCATATTTGAGTTCAAAAAATAATTATTAATTAAAAATATTAATTAAATTCTTATGAATAATTTTAATATTTGTAAAATTAATCTTATTTACCGCCATAATGGTGAAATAGTTTTTTAAAATAGTTGTTTTATTAATATTGTGTAATTTTATTTAATAATTCAAAATGATATATTTAAAATTATGTAATTAATTTTATTTTTAAACCTTTATATAATTACATTAAAAGTCATTCAATAGGTAAAAAAACTAAATAATAATAAGAACACATAATGTTTATGTTGTATTTCTTTAAAAAACTATTTCTCTGTATATTATTTATTTTAATTTAAAAGATGATTTCCTCATATTTAAAAATTGACATAAATTAAATACATATTAATTTTTGGTTAAAAACATAAAAATTTGGTTATAGGTTTTACCATATATTTTTAAATGAAATTTAAATTACATAGGAAAAAACAACTTACCAAGGTAAAAATCGAAATGTAAAAATGTAAAAACTTATGGTAAAAGACATGAAAAATGATAAACAAAATTCATATAAAGTCTGGTATGATAACTTATAGACCCAATATTAATAAAAAATTACATTATTTTCAAAATTTGGGGTTATTGACCAAGTAATTGTGTATTTATATCATGGAAGTGTAAAGGGAAATCCTATAAGATCAATTTTATTCAATCATAAAAGCAGAACACTTCCAGCCCTCCATGGTTACACTTACGATTCAAATTTCTATTGATAATCTACCAAGAATACATATTGAATAATTAATTTTCTCATCCTTAGTATCTTGTTATCTAAATAGCGTATTAAGTACTTCACTTCCAAGGAAATCTCTAAGAGAAGATCATGTCTCCAACATAAGTATTACCTTCTTTGTAACATTTTCAACTTATTATTTCTCTTCCAAATATCATATATACATTGAAATATAATTAAATCAGTATCATTATTATAATTTTATTTTATTATGTTAATGTTTTAACCACTATTAATTTCTATTTATCCACTAAGAAAAACGAAGGAGTCGTTTATACATTGTGTGGACTACCACATCCAAAAAGCGACATCTTCTTTTTTACATTACCGCCATTATTGAATGATAAAAAGGATTTAATTTATCAGTAAATTAGATATATATTATTTTATTTTTATTTTTAAATTTGAAGACTATATTATACATTCATTCCCTCTAATTCATTGATAAATGAAAACATTAATCATGTGTATCGGCAGACTACTACTTCTATTATAAATGAGTTTTATTCTCCATCACCACACATAATGAGTTGATTTAAATAAATTTTTAATATAAAAAACTTAAATACATTACAATAAAAATATTTTGGATATTATAAAACTATTTTACAATGATTTTTACCATGGTCGGCTTATATATGGGGTTACAAAAAAATTAACTGAATAACCCTGACTAACTAATGTAAGCAGAACTTATATTAAAAATAAGTAAAAATCTATCATATATGCCTTATAAAAATAATTAAGGATGAATAATGTTATTGGGTATATATAATGATATATATTCAATTATTCAAGAATTTATGTGCAAGTGCATAGAGATTTTGGGCTCGAGGTACGAGTTTAATCAAAAAAATTCATTCTTTGAGAAATATATTCTTTTATTACCCTAATTTCATTAAAATTATGTCAATAAAAACAATTTTATATATTATATAATGAATTATATATATTAATGGTATTTTTAATTCAATGAAAAACATTACCTATTTTAAGGGATTTGGTTTTAATATTTATTATGCCTAAAGGGAACCATCTCAATCACCCTTCATTAATAAATTATTTGATATTATTCATAAATATTTATTTTTATAGTGTAGATACTACCCCCGGGAAAAAATATCATAATGTTTTTAAAAAATATAACATTAACTTCATTTTTGGGATTCCTTATTGTGGGCTATGATTTTTGTCTTCCCTAAAATATATGTGGTTTTTCATAACATGATTTTCTTTTTTAAGTTACAAAGTTCCTACTTGAGTTTTGTCTAACATTTTATATGGTATGCCTTATATCTATATTTTGAGGTCAATTTTGATTCAAATATTCCTTATGGGAAATTTATAATCCTTATTAGAAATTAATCTATCTTAAGAATAATTCCAAATAATTCAAATGATGGTTTCCCCTCCTTTTCTATAATTACCAATTCTTATAATGTTCTCATTTTTAATTGGAATCCTAATTAAGTATTATATTATGTGAACATAATATTTACCTTATAATCCTTTCAAAATAATGTTTTCTTACCTTATTTTATGATTTTTAATTTGAAAAATGGTGTTTTAAAACATAGAGAGTGATCTTTTGTACCTCCTTCATGACTTGATGGTTACACATTCACTTTTTTATCCCTTTTATGAAGTTTTATTCTAATTTACCTCTTAAATTTATTATATATATACCTTACATATATTACTAGTTATATATCATTTTTATATCTATATTTATATAGGGTTTTTATTCCTTTTAAAATATCTATTATTACCTAAACCTGGTTTAAGGGAAATTTCCTATTTATTATCTTCACATAAAGCATGACCACCATCAATTGTTCTGAATACATGAATAGATTCTAAAACCCATAATTATTTTATAGAGAACCCTATTGTATTGATTCTAGTTTTATGGTAAAATTAAGGTCCTTCCTTCATGAAAAATATCCTATATTTATTTCCTAAGGCTTAACCAAAGTGATATTTTTTTATTCATTCAAAACAAATATATTTCATGTGAATATTCTACATTAGAACTCTATGTTTAGGCCCAATATATAAATTTAATTATGAAATTCAAAAAATATATTTCATTCTTCTCCCAAGAATCATTATGACTTGTCTTTCTGTTATGCCATGAATCAGAACTATGAAACCCATTTCTTTCACATGGTTCGATCATTTTTTTGACTTTTTTATGGTTTATCTTCCTAATGTGACACAAATTTGTAGGATTTTAATTTATATTAAAAGTATGCATAGAATTATGTATCCCTCCAATAAAATGGTTAAATCTTAATATCTAAAGAGTTGTTATGTAAATAATTAGGGAGTCAATCTAATCCACTATGATAATTTTTCCACTTCACGATGATTGCATGGTTAGTGAACCATGATGTGACACACTATTGTTTTATTAAATTTTCCTCTGAAAAAAATTTAATTTTTTCAAAAGATAGTGATATGTGAAAACTCATGATAAAATTAAAAAAAATATAATATACCATTATAAAATAGTCGTTAAATTTATGTATTGAATATTAGTAACCAAATTTTTAAAAATAATAATAAAAACTTTAGATAAATAATATATATATAATATATAAATACTAATTTTTTACTAAAGTCTTTATATACTAAAATTTGGTTTTTAACATTATGGTTTTATTGTTTTTTTGTGAAAAAACAATATAATTAATTTTTTAAAATTTTAGAATATGTATCTGAATAAATTAATTTCATTTTTAAAAATAGCATGTCAAAATTTGGTTTGAATAATTTTTTCATAATTTCTCAAAATAAATCTATTTTCTGATGAATAGTGAAAAATGTAGATTTTTATTGAAACCAATATTTTTTAAAGAACGTAAAAAAGATATATTTTGTTTTGAAATATTTTAAAATAAAAATTAGTAATATTTTAATAATAATAATAATATAATGTTCATTATAATCGATTTTATGGGTGTTTTTGGTATAAAAATGTTTTCTACTTAAAAATACATTTTTCTTGATAACTTTTTATCATATTGTTCTTCATTTTTATCTTAAATTTGTTTATGCAACTTATTTAAATTTAATCTACGATAATGGATTCTATATTTATAATCCTGATGTCTGAATTTTTTAAATACCTTTTTTAAATATTTGAAAATTTTAAATAGTAACCATACTAAATATTTATTACCACGGTAAAAGTAAAATGTGGTAATTAGGGTTAAAAATAAATTTATAAGGGTTGAATTTTATGAAGAACCATTAATTTATTTCATTATATGATTCAACTTCATACAAAATCCTAGAAAATGAAAAAATATGACTTTCCCCATGTGACTATTATTTCGTCCTTATAAAAATTTAAGTAAATGATAATGTCTAAAATCTCTCATTTTTACTTTTAATATTTGTAATATTTTCTGACAAGTATAAAAAACTATGTCCAATTAAAAAAATATTTTAAATAGGAATTATTTATTAGAATTTTATATTTTTTTAATTTTTATTATAGATATAATCATATTAAATGACTCTGCAATACTAACACAATGTTTATCCAAGCTGTACAAAAATCAAATAAATTGTTTTAAAAACCATTAAAGTAATAATCTTTTGGTATGTTACAGTGCTACATTAATTTAATATATAATATAAACTATTATAATGGTGTGAAATTTTTTTATTCCAGTTAATTTACTCTCATGTATTTTTCAATGTTAAATTAAATGCATAGTGTCAAAAAATGACATTAATGATTTTTTAGAAATAAAGTAATATTCTATTAAATCATTTAAATCATAAATTAATCCTAAAATATGAAATGTATGATTATAAATGATACATATGATAATAATTATTCAATTTATAATCCAATTCTTCCAATATAATTAAAATTATAAGCCTTCATGATTGAAAAAGGCATTGTAGAAGTTAAGGTTAAAATCAGTTAATGGGAGGGGGGGGTTGAGACAAAAGAAAATGTATAAAATGACACAAAAACCTATAAAAAATTAATTATATTATGATATTCCCAAAATATTATATTTTTCCTTTAATTTGTGGCTATTTATAATCATTATTCAATAGAATGAAATTTTTTATAATTAAATATTTTAAATAATTTCTATTCTGTCCTTTCCATACATTTTAAAAGGAAACCCCTTATCTATTTTTTATACACAACTTTGATCCATATATATCAACCAAAATCTACCCAATTGCATTATAAAATTATCTACCCATGAATTTTAGGTGATGGTATCCTTAAAACAGCATTCCAAGGGTTTTTAACAAAGGATCTAAAAGAGGCCTACTAAAGAAGTTGCAATCATCCTACCCAACCTATTTCAATTTATTTCTTCCCCAAATTCCTATAAATATTTATTATTAATAAAAAAATTATAAATTTATAATATTAAATATAATAAAATGTAATTATTTTTATATAACCACCAGTATTCTTCCTCTATTCCTTCAAATGGTAAGTGAAACCATCTTTCATGCATGTGTTTGGACTACCACCTCGGCGTAGTGATACAATTCATTTCCAATTATCATAATTAATGAATCTTTATTATAATATTTTTAATTTTTATATATGATCTTTATAATATAATTATTCTTCTATGATTATAACATCAAATCTACGTTCTTACTATCCCATCAATTGGAAAATTATAACGTCACTTGTGTGTACATGTGGACATCCACCTCCCCAAAGAAACGATATTATTTTTCATTTTTGATTTTCATAGATAGTAATAAGTGAAAGATTAATTGATTAATTGATATAAATTTGAAAAAAAATGATTATTCATTTTTTAATTATTAATTTCTTTCTTTCATTCCATGCATCAAAAAGTGAAAAAAACATTCATACATACATACAACCTACCGTCTATATGAACCCTATAATTCATTTTTATATATTTATCATTCGTGGATATATATATAGTGGATATATATGATATTAATATCATTATTATCATTCAATATATTATGGAACCATGATCATAATATACAAAATGAAACTACCAAATCAATTTTCTCGTGAAAAATGAAACGGTTTGCACACATTAATGATGATTTTAATAAGGAATTATTAAAAAATGGGTATTAAAATATTACATGTGGATATATATGATATTATATTTATATAAATGAAAATGCTATATAATTTAAATAAATTTATATTTATTATATTAGAGTTTATAATTCTTTTTAATAATTTCAAACTTGATGTATGGGGTTTTTATTACAATCCAAATGATTATACGGATTATTTATGATTTTCTTCCTATAATAAAATTTCATGATATAACTCTCAATAATATCATTATTTTTTTCTCCTCTATTTATTTCTTAATAATAAATATTTTCCTTTCATTTTCCTCTCTTTAACTGCTCAAGATGCTAAAATAATATTTTTAATGAAATCTGACATAGTTTTTCCCTCAGACGGATAATAGTTTTTTTCATGTCCATGTTTTCTAAAAATTTATTCAATATTTTTTAAAAAAATCATAAAATTATTTATCAATTTCATTTCCTCCAATGTTTTTTTTAAAAAAATGGTTTAAAATAAGACTTCTTTTAATTTTTATGAATGAGCTACATTTGACTTTTTACCAAAAATATGAATGGAATTTTTTTTTTCATACATGGAATGAATGAAATTTCCAACTTTTATAACTGATTAATGAATTAAATCACAATTTAGAAGTTTAAAAGTTTATTTTTATAGAAAATTATCAATTTAATATATATTAAATTTTTAGTTATTGAATAAGTGATTTCAAAGTGAAAAGGTTATTTTACAAAATATCATTTTTAGTGATCTTTTAAAGAAATTTTTATCCTTGATAGAAACCCTTGGTATTACTTATACTTTAATGAGTTTATGATATAATGATACCATTCTATTAAATTATTTTTAAATATTATGATTGTAATGTCCTGTAATTTTTGTGTATTATTTTTAGATGTTATATGGAATTATTTTGAGACCAGCATTTGTGATGACGTGTGATTCTGAGGCCCAGAATCCATATAATAAATGTTTGAAATAAATTAACCATTTAAATAAGTCTGTGTGATCATTTTTCATTAAATAGTTGAATATCTTTTTAACGCGTGCTCGGATCACAAATCCAATGGCACTTTCATATCAGAGCTGTCACTTTGCCTTTGGTGAGGTCTAACATCGACTGACATGGATTCGCTTCAAAATTTAATTTTTTGACATTTTAAAGGAAATAAAATAAATTATTAAATTTTTTTTATTTTTAATTCATTAAATATTAAACAACATTTTTTAATGTTTTAAATAACTAGGAGCCCAGGGTTAGGATCCTAACACAAGAAAACTCCCTATAATCCTTTGGTTTTTTTGAAGAGGAGACACCCTTGGATAATTCCCAACAAATGGGGATGAACGATCAACTCATGGATCATTGCGCAAAAAGGTCAAAGGATCTCATCGAAGATGATATGAAATCAACCCTTCATCAACGATCAAGGTTTGGTTTGTTAGTTGAAATTCTTTATTTTCCCCATTATCTGATTTGACGATGAATACAGATCAGCCTACTGACATGTTGACCAGTGGTTCAATTGTTCATGCAGAAGGGATCGTGTTGCTGGAATTTGGGGATGATTATTTTTATGAGTATGATTATCCTTGGTTTTTATCTCTATTCTTATAACAAGATAAGATGAACTCCATAATCCAAAATGGATGAGGTTAGTTCATCTTTTTTTTTAATTTTCTTCTCCCGACACTATGTGTTCTTCACGTTATTCACGGGGTTATGAACAATTGATCGTTACACATTCAAATCACAACACAATGATCCCAAATTGTAGATTAGACTTCTTGATGACCCATTGGGGGTGTGATGATGATGGATACATACAAATCAACATGGTTTGGAAGAAGTTTTAATTCGATTGTTGTCTATGGACATGATCAAAATGAGTTTTCAGGGCCAATAGAACATCCAAAACCTCTCGGATCATTGATGGCAAGGAAAGGAAAACAAGGATCTTGAGTTTTGAGGAAATGAATGGTTAGATCCAGAATCGAATGGGTAGTTGAGGCGCAATGACAAATAATGTTTTTTCTAAAAAAAACATGATGAACACAACGCGTTCTACGAAGAACATGATGTGTGGGGATGACTCAACATAGGCTAGGGTTCCACGCTATTAGGAGGGATGACACGACATGTGACCCCTATCACACAATGTGTGGGTCTCTATGTGGGACTCATTGTGTATCTCAGAAGATACACAAACACAAGGTGTATTATATAGTATATACTCAACTACACATCTAGACTAGGTCAGTTATGCGGGTTACCCCATGTACCAGAACCCATGTCGGCATACCCAGGTCAAAGTAATGTACGATCTCATGGATAGTGTACACTATGTGGCTCTCAGATAGTAGGACACAATTTTTTACAAATCTACACACCGTGTGTATCGATTTCTACATGGAATGTATTCTAACATGAGTTGTTATAAACAAGCAGTACATGTGGTCAAGGGAAACAGTGTCGTACACTCTTACATGCCATTTACTTCCTTCTACATGTCTTGATCTACTTTTCCAACATACCATGGACCTGTTTCATCTGGGTTAGGTCCCATTTTCTCATTCCCCAAATGTTCAGGTATCGTTTCCATCCACATGAGTATGATCCCTTCAGCATGATTTTCTGGGTAGAGTCAGAGTCCCTCTGAAAGGCCCAAAGCAAGATCCTCTAACCACTTTGTGTCTTTGTAAAAGTCATGTATTTATGTGACCGGTCCTACAAAATGTCAATCCACTACTTAGGTTGGGAATGGTCATGGTAGACAAGTACACAAGCCATGAGATAATAACATTAGCATAAGACACAGATTTATAGTACAGAAATAAAAAGATAAAATTATTTACATAGTAGTTTATGGACCATTGTCTAGACTATCAT
Organism: Viscum album; assembly: GCA_963277665.1. NCBI lineage: Eukaryota > Viridiplantae > Streptophyta > Magnoliopsida > Santalales > Viscaceae > Viscum > Viscum album. The sequence goes on from OY728140.1 coordinate 76,283,714, forward strand.
AGTGAAATGGGTTCACTACACAATCCATCCAAGTTGTCAAGGTTCACTCCCAGGTCTATCATTGTGGACATGGTCTTGTACTGAACTAGGTTCACTCCCCATTACATTCCTGTTTTTCTCATAAGATATCAATCTTTACCCAATGCATTGGAGAGAGATATGGGTCCCAAAGATCACATAATGCATACATTTTTGTTATAAAATATCATAAAATAGTCATCATATTATAATCCATGGAAATAAATTTGTTTCATAATAACTACTTTATATCATAACTCATGGAAAAGAAATCGCTTTATATATATTTCATCAGAACATAACCCATGGAAAAGAAATGTTTTTCACAACCATATCCTTATCATAATCATTTATCATTTATAAAAATGGTAATAATAGAATCCTTGGATCATATCCCCATTAATTCATAAGTATTATTAAAGGATGTCAACATAGATAGATTTTTTTGAAAGATAACATGGAACATTTATTGAGTCATGGTATATGTCATGGCCCTAGCAGTGATCCTCACTTGTCTATCATGATCATTCCCAATGTAGGAGTGAGTTCTATCAGAATGAGTGTATTTGTCCCCTCTTAAGATATATCAGAGCATCTATCCATCTCGTGAGAATTCTTGATGAACAGTACATCTCGGATGGACATCATCAAAGATATCAAACTCATGGAGTGAGTTCTCTCAGATAGGAACTTTGTAGAATCTTCAAACTGAACACATAGAATTCATATGCGGTCATTGTGACTTACCTATAGACTATAGGTCTAGGTTTCAAGTATATCCTGATGTTTTTATTGGTATATGTTTTGTAGACATATACCCTGTAGAGGTGATTATACCTTTACTTTGTGTATTGTTTTTTTCCAGGTCTTATACTAAGTATTGTTATACTCTCCCCATCATGGGATTTTCCCACATATTTTTTTTCTTGTGCAGATGAGTGGACATTTGATGAAGTCCAGGGTAGATCCGGACCAGACCGAAATTTTTGAACTTCCTTATTGGCCAAGGTGTTCCTACAACTTCGAGCAATAGTCCATGTACCTATTTCTTTCATACAGGTTAGATTTTTTAGTTTTCAGACTCTTTATGTTGGTGGGCTTGTATTCTAGTCCAGTTTATCTTTCTAACATTACTTTCATTTTTACAATGTGGGTTGGGTTATGGTGTATGCATGCATTTGTTCCTTAGTGGTTTATTTACATTTCATCATTAGTGGGATTGGAGATGTTTGTGTGTGCGTACAAGAACATAGGAAACTCCTCCCATGTTAGTAATATGCCTACTTGGTGCTAGTCACCAACCCCTATCCTATTAGAGGAGGGCTTGGGGAGTTGTGGTGCGTGCCACCCAAGGATGTGTTGTGACAGAGTGGTATCAATGCTAGTATGTTCTACCTTAGGATCCAGAGCCTATGAGATTGGTTTGGGGTAACAGTGTAATGTGTCTCGAGTTCAGCATTAAGGACTAGGACACTAGTGTTGGTGCGAGTGGGAGACATATCCAAACCCCATGACTCTAATAACTTTCCTTCCTACTCAGTACATGAGAAAAATAGTTGCAGGGAAACAAAATAATGGTACATGCACCATATAGGAATGAGTTTTGTTTTCCATGTCCTTTAGTGTAACCTTTCTAGATATAATATTTTGCCATGTTATATCTTTTTTACTTATAGGATGCCTTTATGCCACATACTTGTTAGGATTCAGCAGCTTGATCTTGAGGACGACCCCCTTAGTGATGAGGATTTGATTCAGGGGCCACTTCCCCATGAGTTACCTCTAGGTTTTTCACCTTCTATACCACCACTAGTAGAGTAGCTCGTGGTTCCATCAATACCAGTAGATTAGGTGCATAGGTTGAGAACACTCCATGTGTTCTTGGGATAGATACCCCCTAGGATCTGAGGAAATCCTGACCATCAGGTATTTAAGGAATATCTTGAGGTGGTGACCAGAGTTTTCCATCTAGTGAGGAGACCAACTGTCCAGAGGGTGATCCTAGAAGCAAGAAGTCTTCCAATTTCATCATGGTGTTGGTGGATTTTGAACATAAAGACTCACAATGAGGAAAATATTTCATGGATGGATTTAGAGTTACTCTTTAGAGAGGAGTTATCTCCAGTTAGGCTGAGTGAAGTGTGTATATAAGAGCTCTTTCATCTCTAGAAGGGAATCATGATGATGAATGACTATTAGACAAGGTTCCCCAACCTCACCATGTACTCCATGAATATGGTCAGGGATCATTACTTCAATTTTCGGACATTCGAGAGAGGTTTACAATGGGACATCCAAGATATCATCATGCATCTATGCATTCCGAATTATATTGGAGAGCTCGAGTGAGATTTAATGGTCGAGTACTTCTTAGCCGAGTAGAGATAACTGTTGGAATTTAGTAGCAGGCAGACAAGTGTAGAGACCTCGACAACAGGTAGTCAATTTCAAGCATAGAGATCTAGACATGGGAGATGTTTCATGAGGACCCTGGATAGGGGATATGTATTCTAGGGCTCTTAGGCTAGATCCATTTATCCTTGGGAGATGTGATTCTACACATGTGATGATAGATGACATATCTCTAGAGACTTTCTAACCCATCGAGATGTGGATAGGGACATGATGGATTGACCACTAAGGTAGAGGCAGAGAGTGGATCATACAGACACGCCAGGTGTTAGACATGGAAGAGGAGCTTGGAGAGCTATGGGTGGTGGGAGAAATTTTGACAAACTTCAACCCCCCCCCCAAGACGTCCACATTGAGTTTAGGGAGCTGGGGGACATGGGTGTGGGTAGCTACATACGATTGAGGCATATGACCCAAGGACTTCATGGATGATTTGAGGTACCATCTGTGACTTTTCTACCTTAGATACTATACTTATAGACACAGGTTCCAATAATTGTTTCCTCACCACATGTCTTCTTCGAAACCATGAGATTCCTATAGAGTCATTGACTCAAACCTTACACTTCGAGACACTTACGGGAGGAGACTCAATGATCACGCTTATTTTCCAAGAGTGTGATCTTATCCTTGGAGGTGAGAGTTTTGGTTGGAACCACTTAGTGGTAGCATTGAGGCCTTATGAAATCATTCATATCATGGATTGGTTATCTTCATTCCATGCCCAGATTTACTACTTTAGGTGAAGTGTCTGGTTCATCCACGGTGATGGGATGAGGTTTTCCATTGTTGGTGAAAAGGAAACCTATATAGAATTAAATGTGCTCATGATCAAGAGGGGGAATCCGATCACCCATGAGTTGGACATCTTATCCCTTAGAGAAACAAATCTTATGAGCTTTCATTTCCCAATAGTAGTGGTAGAGTACAAGGGAATCTTTCCAGAAGAGGTTCTAGGACTATCCCCCTACCTGGAGATTGACTTCTGTATCAACTTACACCCAAAGATGACACTGATATCCAAACTAGAATATCATATATCTCCCATAGAGCTTAGTGTAATGAGGTCACTAGAATATCAAATGTCTCCCATAGAGCTTCATGAGAAAAGGGTGTAGTTGGAGTATTTACAAAGGATGGTCTTCATAAGACCTAGTGTTTCGCCCTGGGTGGCCCTAGTTTTGTTTGATAAGAAGGAAGATGAGAGTTTGAGGTTGTGCATGGATAACCGATTCCAAAAAATAGTAACGTTGAATTACAAGTATCCAGTTTGTAGGATTGAAAACCTCTATAATTTGAACAGTGGGAAACTGTGGTTATCAAAGTTTGACCTTCTATTGAGTTATCCCTAGTTACGAGTACAATACAATGATATAATGAAGACGACTTTTAGATTCCACTATGGTCACTATGAGTACTTGCTGATTCCCTTCATAATGAAGAATTCCCCTATAGTGTCCATTGGACGCATGAACTTGATATTCCAACCATACTTAGAGTGGTTCATAGTTGTGTTCTTCATAGACGTCCTTCTGTACTCAGTGTCAGATGAGGAGAACATGAGACACTTGTGGATGGTTCTAGATGTACTCCGAGAGAACCATATTTATGGGAATCTCTAGATATTCCAGTTATGGATATAGGAGGTCCAGTTCTTAGGACATGTTAACTCATAAGATGGTGTAGCAGTAGACCAAGCCATGGTTGAGGTGGTGTTAACATGGTATCCACTTAGGTGTGTGAAAAAGGTGTGTAGATTCCTTAAGCTAGCATTATATTACCAGATATTAATTCCTGATTTATCCTGGATATCAGTACTGATGATAGCTTTGACTTGAAAAGGTAATCCTTTCGTATGGATGGAGAAGATCCAATGAGATTTCCAGTAGTTGATGCAGATATTGATGAGCACCCGGATCTTGAGATTACTATAGGAGGGTATCGAGTACATAGGTTTCAGTGAAATAGCAAGGAACAAGCTTGGATATGTTCTGATGTAGGGACATGTTGTAATTTCTTATGCTTCATTCTATCTAAGGCCACATAAGAAGAACTACATGACCCATCCTCTTGAGTCGGTAGTGGTAGCCTTATCATTTAAAATGTGGCGGAACTACCTGATAAGAGAGAAGATTATCATCTACTCTGACCAAAAGAACATCAAGTACATATTCTCAAAGAAGGATCTAAATCTGAGGCATAATAGATGGCTAGAGTTCCTATAGGATTATGAATTTGATATCATTTATACTCCTTTGAAGGGGAACGTGGAGGCAGACGCTCTCAGTAGTAGGCCAAGTTTGTAGCTACTAAGTGAGGCATCAGAGTATTTTGATTCTCTAAATTTATCATTTTTTGAGGGATATTATGAGGATTACATTCATTCAATGGTTGTTACCCAACCACACAAGAAATGAGTTAGAGAGGTATAACTGGTGGATGTCGACTGCAAGACTTTACATTCTATGTTATCCACCTCCTGAGGGATCTTCGCGTGGCTGGGAGCACATCATTCTTTTCAGAGAGTGCACAGTTGCAGTAGTGGCATTTTGGGAGGAGGTTCTGAGTAAGTTTCATACATCCCCTTTGGTGGAACATCATGGTGAGGAGAAAATGTACCAGGACCTCCAACGTTACTTCTAGTGGATAGAAATGAAGAAGGTAGTAGCAAAGTTTATTTGTCAATGCCTTATGTTCCAGCAGGTGAAGGTTGAGCACCAAGTTCTAGTGGGATTAGATCCCCTGGATGTACCAGATTGGATGTGGCATGAGATATTTATTAAATTAATAACAAGATTACTAGGAATGACTAGGGGGATGATTCCATATGGGATATCGTTGAATGACGCACCATGTCAGACCTCATCCTTTTCATCAGGGAACATAGTTAAGTAGAGAAATTGGGACACCTCTACATGCATGATATATTTATATTTCATGGAGTCCCGTCAAATATATTCTCAGATCGTGATTCTTGTTTCAGATCATGGTTGTGGAGGGTATTGCAGAAGATGTTTGGGACTCAGTTACGCATGAGAAAAATGTTCAATACCTAGACAGATGGTCAAATGGAGAAAAAAAATCAGGTTTGGGAGGATATGTTGCAGGACCGTATCTCAAACATTGCACATGGTTGGGAGTACCACATACCACTGGTGGAGGCTTCATAAAACAACTGCTAAAACTGCACCATTAGTATGGCACTGTTCAAAGCTTTATATGGGTGACCATACCAATCATTTCTTTGCTGGACTGATTAGGAAGAGTCAGTACTCATGGGTCCAAAGTTGGTATGAGCTACAACTAATATGGTGCAGATCATCCCGGAGTAGATGAAGACTACAAAAATTCATAAGATTTCTTATTCTGACAGACGACATGGACCTCTAGATTTTGAGGAAGGAGACAGTGTCTTCTTTTGGGTCTCACCTCGACGAGGGATGTAGAGATTTGGATGAGGTGGAAATATGTATCTAAGGTTCATTGACCCTTTCTAAATACTGCACAGAGTTGGAAAGGTGGAATATCGCCTAGATCTACCGCTGTAGTTTCACTAGGTACATGATGTTTTCCTCCTATCGCATCTGAGGAGGAACATGCATGATCTATCACACATTATCGACTGGGGTGAGCTATAAATCAAATATGTAGAAACCTTTGTTGAGTACCTAGTAGAGATCAAGTATAGGTAGGAAAGGATCCTCAAAAGAATAGAAATTCCCTTGCTGTGTGTCTGGTGGAATAACAGTAATCTTCAAGAGATCTTGTGGGAGTGAGCAGCTCAGATTCGTTCCCAGTACCCGCATATGTTTGAGTAGCCTTTGTTTTTTTTCGAGGACGTAAATCCCTAATGTGGGGAGAATTTAATTTCTTTTATTTTCCATGTATTATTTTTAAATATTATATGGAATTATTTTGAGACCAGGTTTTATGATGATGTGCGATTTTGAGTCCTAGAGTTCCCAGAATAAATGTGTAAAATTAATTAAACTTTTAGATAAGTACACATGAGTGATTTTCCTGAAATAGTGGAATAACATTTAAACAGGTTCTCGGATCATAAATTAAAGGTCCTCATTGCGTTCAGAGTAGTTACTTTAACTTAGGTGAGGCCAAACATTGATCAGCGTGGGTCGGCTGAAAAATTTAATTTTTTGTGGTTTCAAAGGAAATAAAATAAACTGATGATTTATTTTATTCTTAACTTAATGATGCAACAACACATTTTTTGGATTCAATTAACTAGGTGCCTAGGTTTAGGCTCATAACCTTGGAAAACTCCCTAGAATTCTCTAGAGTTTTGGAGAGGAGACACCATTGGAGAATTCTCAAAGAACAACGGTGAAAGATCAAATTGTGGATCATTGCAAAGAAAGGTCGGAGGATCTCATAGACGATGATAGAAAATGCACCCTTATTTAGAAATCATGTTAGTGGTTGTTATTTAAAATTCTTTTTTTCCTCGTTCTTTGATATTAAGATGAATGAAAATCAACCTATGAACATGTTGACCTGTGGTTCGATTGTTCATATAGGAGGGTTCAAGTCGTGGGAATTTGGGGATTATTAAATTTATTATTATGATTATCATTGGTTTTTATCTCAATCCCTCTAACGAGAGCGGTTCAACACCGTAACAAACAACATCATATGTTCTTTCCACTTTTGTTTATGAATTTTTTTCTCCTGACCCTGTGTGTTCTTCACTTTCTTTGTGAGGTTATGAACAACTGATAATTGGGAATCTATCTCGCAACATAATGATCCCAATTCATAGAGCAGACATCATGTTAACCCATTAGAGGAGTTCTGATGATGGCGGTCGACAGATCGACACAGTTCAGAAGAAATCATTCATCGACCATTCTCAACAAGGATGATCTAAACAAGTTTTCTAGTCCGATCAAACACCCAAAACCTCCAGGAACATTGATGTCATGGCGGAACAAACTTTTATATTGAGTTTCAAGTAGAAAAAATGGTTGTATCAAGAATCAGAAGAGACTCTGAGGTGTGACGATGAAGAACATATTTTCTGAAAAAACACGACGAATACAATATGTTTTTCTAAGAACATGGAATGTGGGGCCAACATAGTAATGGCTAGGGTTCCACACTATAGGGAGTGATGAAACAAAATTTTACCCCTATCAAATAGTGTGTGGTTCTCAATGTAGGACTCTCTATGTATATTAGATGATACATGGACTTGGGGTGGAGTACATGACATGTACTCCGCTACACGACCCACCCAAGCCAGTTATGCGGGTCACCCTGTGTACTAGTACACGGGTTGACAGACATGGGTTGAATCTATGTACGGGAACACAACCAGTATACACATAGAGACCCCAAGATATTAAGACATGGTGTGTTACTCTTCTACACACCATATATATCAATTTCTACATGACATGTCTTCTTACATGGTCTCTTGCACAGGGGAAGTACCTGGGATCAAGGGACACAGTGTGTTACACTCCTATACACCATTTAATCCATTCTACATGGATTGATATCCTTGTCCACCTTACCTTGGAAAATTTTTCTTTTGGAAAGTGCCCCATTTGTTCATTCCCCTAAAGATAATGTATCATTTCCATCAACTGGAGTATGATCCATTCAGCAGAACTTTTGGATAGAGTTAGAGTCCCTCTGAGAGGCCCAGAGAAAGATCCTCAACCCATTATTTATCTAGGTACAGTTTGGTATCGATGTGAAAAATCCTAAAGGATGTTGATCCTATACTAATCAGGTGAATTTAGATGATTTGTGGTACACAACAAGGCATTACTGGTGATCCTCCTCTATGTATTATGATCATTCCCCACTAAACAGTGTGTTGTCCTGGAATGAGTGTATTTGGTCCCTCTTTAGATCTATTAGTGCATCTATACCTCTCATGACACTTCTCAATGAATAGTACTTCCTAGATGGATTTCATCATAGATATCAGACTCGTGGAGTGAGTTCTATCAGGTGAGTGCTTCGTGGAATCTTCAAAATAAATCCCTAGTGTGGGCATATAGTCATTGTGACTTACCTCCAGACTATGGTTCTGGGTTTCGAGTATATCTGTATGTTTCTATTGTTATATGATTTATATACATATACTATGTAGTGATGATTGTACCATTACTTTGTGTATTTATTTGTGATTTTTGGGGTCCTCTAATGAATATTGTTATACTCACCCCTACACAGGCTTTTCCTGCACGTGTCTTATCTTATGCAGACGAGTGGCCTTTTGACAGAGTCTGCAGAGGACCAGGACCGAACCAAGAATAGTGAGCTTCCGTACAGGCCATGGTGTTCCTACATCTAGGAGTATTAGTCCATGTAACTATTTCTTTCTTAAAGTATAGACTTTCTAGTTTGAAGGCTCTTTCTTTTGATGGGAATATATAATGGCCCTGTTTACTTTCCGCACCTTACTTTCCATTATACTCTATTTTTTTTGTTTTGGTGTATGCATGAATTTGTTCCTTAGTGGGTGTTTTACATTTAATCATTTGTGGGATTGGAGATGTGTGCATGCATACAGTTACATAGGCAATGGCTCCCATTTTGGTAATATTCTTACTCGGTGCTAGTCACCAGCCCCTGGCCTATTGGAGGCGGGATTGGGGATTAGTGGCATGGACCCCACAAGGTCAGGTCATGAAAATGATGATTATTATTTAAAAATAAATCTAAGAAACCCATTTCATTTTCACTATTTAATTATGTTATGGTAAAATCCTTATGAAATTCTCTCATTTTTCATGGGTTATGTTATAATGAAATGAATAAATCTTTAGAAAAACTATTTCCCTTACATCTGTTATAATATGATGAATGTTTTATGATCTTACGGAATATTTGTGTATAGTTTTTATTATGTGATTGGTGGGCACAAAATTATATATCATTATAATGAATTTGGTTATGAAAGATATCTCATGAGGTATTAAGGACTAGAATAGGAAGTGAACCCAAATTAGTAAGGGAATTTGTCTACCATTATATTCTTGGGAGTGTACATTGAATTAGGATATTATTGAATGTGGTGTGAACCCAATACACTATGATAGGCATGGTAGTGAGCCTAAACTAATGAAATAATTTTCTTTTTTTTATTTACATGATAAAAATCATGCCTTATTCCAATGTTATGATCTCATAGATCACATAATTTGATTCCTTTAGGATTTTTTTCTTATGAACGTCCATTCATTATTCTATGATTCACAATTATGATATATTATATATTGGGTATGGTTTTAAAATGTTATTTTCGTGTTCTCATACCCTTTTGATCATGTTATGATAAATGGATCATTGATATCTCCATTTTTTACCCTTACCGAGCAAATGAGATAACACTTTCTTATGTTTCCTTTCCCACGTTTACGAAGGAATTTTTTAAGTTGGGTCTGTACAAGAAAATTACTAAATGAGAATATCATTTTGGAAGATGTTTAATATCTTTCATGAAATAAATATATTGTGTGTTTAGTCTCCAAATAAACTAATTATTTATTATTATGGTGTGGATCATAATATCAGGTAATGAATATTCATATGTTAATAAGTAATTTCTATGTCATGGTTAACTAATGTTTTTATAACATTAGGGTTTAATAAATATTTCTATATTAGTACTAGAGAACTTTGAAAAAAATACTAGGGTTAATTATATGTATTATATAACATTATAAAGTACTGTTATTTTCCATGGATATTCAAGGTTAAGCCTACTGTTACATAGATTTAGAAAATAATGACATTATTTATACATCATAGAAATGATTTTTCATGACTATGTGGTTTTCCACTAGGATTATTATTCATCACACTATGTTTTTTGTTTTTTGTTAATGGATATAACATATATAAATCATGTTGATGATTAATGTGATGGACAATACAATGATTTTCATCCCCAAAAAACAGATGCGATGGGAGTTATAATGAAAAATATTATTTCTAGAAAACCCAACATTCTCAATATATGAATAACGTTAAGTTCCCAAATGAAAAAATGAGGGAACAACGTTTTTTGAGTCCTTAAAGAGGAAACATCCACCTTCATTTAGTAGGTCCACTAATACAATAGTTTCTTAGAAATGGATCAATAATAATAAAACTATATTGTTCATTATCTAGTGTTTAGAACATGAACAAATTATATTAGCTATTTATCTTTTGGAATTTGAAAATGATCAATGGTGGAATCATATCGATAACACCGAGCAATAAACAGAAACTTACTCCTAAGAGTGGGATAAGTTTAGGATATTATTTTTCAATAAGAACCGTCCACATATTATTTATATGAAAATAAATAAATAATTCCATAAACTAAATAAAATTAATGATGAATCTATTAGTACCTATATTGAAAATTTTATGACACTTGTGAGGTATTATTTTGGTATTATCATCAAACATGAAATTAAGATTAATCTATTCTTTATTGGCATAAAACTAATTATCTAAATTGAGTTAGATATATGTGACTTTAGTAGCGATGAATAAATAATTTAGTGTGATATCAAGTTGGAGATGAAGATTGGTGTTCCCCATCAATCTCGTGTATTTTATTAAAAAATAAATAGGTATTTAAAAATAAATTCTAATAATATAAATCAAAAAAAATGAGATTCTTTATTTCTCAATGAATGGAAGGAATTATGGTTGAAATTTTCATTAGGGGACTGATAAATGATTTATGTGTAGAAATTCAGGTCATTTTTTAATTGAATGATACTGTGATTATAATAAGAAGTTAGGTAATGACATTAGAAAGAACCAAATAATATACCACACACACTCGTATATTTCAAATGTAAAGATTTTCTAAATTTTTAAAATGGTGTTTAAATATTAATATTAATGAAATTGATTAACATAAATAACCTATTAAGAACTGAGAATAAGGGAAATTTCATGTGATCATTCTTTCTATTGTGGGGTACCATAATGAAGTTGTTAAAGGTGCACTAACCATCCAATCAAGAACTACTAATGTATTATTTGATTCTGGATATACCCACTCGTTTATATTTAAAGAATTTTTTAGGGTATTATAGTACCCCCACATTGATTAGATTTTGAATTACTGGTAAAAACACAAAATTATATGATAATTACTTATTAAGTATATAATTATTCTCTAATTGAAGTTTATGGGAATATTCTTCCAAAAAATCTTGTTATTACATTCTAGTGGAATCTGATTACATTTTAGTCCTGGAATATATTTATTTATATAAATAAAATATCAATTTTAAAGGAAGAAAATCCATGATTGGAATTATAAACAAATCTATAGTCGTCTATCGATGTGATGGTAAATATGATCTACCAATGAAAATTAAATCCATTATATGGGTTTTTATTCCAATTGAAAAGGGATATTGTCTTATATAGTTGGGGAGAAAATCAATATAAGAGATATTACTATCGTATAAGAGTTTTTTGTTGCCATTCTAGAATATTTTCTTTGTGTTACTATGAATTATGATGTTGCGTTTTGAAATTAACACATACATAGAGCCACTTCTATTTCAAAAACTTAATATAGAATGGCCCTAATTGAGTTGCAGGAATTAATGAGGAAACTAAAGGATAAACTTCATAAGGGATTCATTTTCCCATGTACATCACCATGTGTTTTAACAATTATTTGTAAGAAGGAATATGTATTGATGTGATTCTATATTGATTATCATGAAATGAAAACGATCACAATGAAGAAAAGTTATCATCTAACCCATATTGATGAATTGTTTGATCAACATGTGGAGATCAATAACTTTCCATGATTTAATTTCATTATATATATCATTAAATAATTTTTAGGATATAGGATATACCTATGAAAATAGTTTTTATAGGGTACGGATAATGTGAATTTATATTGATTCCATGTTGTCATACTAATTCCCCACATCTTCAAGGATTTAATGAATTGAGTATTTTGAGATTACCTAGATCAGTTTATAGTATCCTTATTATTTGGAAATCTTATATATTGTATGATCAACTAATAACATGATGATTACATTATAATTATACTATATACCCTATAAAAGGATAATTTGTTTTCAAAATATAACAGGTTTAAATTTAGTCTATAGAAAATTTCATTTTTCAGTCATATAATCTCAAGTGAGGGTATATTGGTGGATCCATCAAAGATAGATGTTATTAAACATTGGTCCAGAATAGACACAATAATAAGATCCATAGTTTTATTATTTTTCTATATATTATCAGTTATTTGTGAATAATATATCATTTATATGTAATGCACTCACTAAATTAACACAAAAAAAAAATCCAAGTTCCTTTAATCAAATGAATGTGATGAAAAAGTTATCTAAATAAAGATAATTCTAGTGTGTGAACTTTTTATTACACTACCTTCTTGTGGATAAAATTTTTGTGATATTTAGTGATGCATAGAATAAGGGACAGGGATGCATCCTTATACAGAACGTTATGGCGGTTGTTTGTGCCTCATGATAATTAAAGGTTCAAGAGAAAAATAACCCCACTCCTGATTTGGACTTATCTATGGTAAAATATTCATTAAAGATATAGATCCATTATCTCTATATAAAAATTTGTGACATATACACCAATAATAAATTTTTAATGTACATATGCACTCAGAAAGTGTTGGAAATTAACTGGGGAAGACAATTGGATTTGATTAATGATTTTTACTACTAAATACACTAACACCCTTAGAAGGTGAACAAGGTGACCAAATCATTGATTCGAAAGGGTAATGATATCTTATCCATGATAAAGATAAACAAATATGCAATATTTCATAACTTCCAAATTATGGATTTGAAAATACTGAATGAAGTGGAGAAATCCTATATTACTCAAATGAGTATTCAACCATCTATCCAAGAGAATATTAAAAAATCATAGAAAGAATATATAGAGTTTCAAAATAAGGTAATAAAATTTATTGAGTAAAAAATGCATTTTATTTGTATGATAATGTCCATTAAATATTTATGTGTTACATACATACTTGATTTTATGAACATACTATTGGATGAATCTCTAGTTCATCATTCTCTATTCATCCTTGAAGTAAAAAATATGTGTAGATACCTGAAGGGGTTAATATAGTGGGTCAAAAATGAAGTGAGATATTGCAGAAAATGTATCTCAGTTATCTTTCCTCCAAAAAGTTAATGTTGAGAGACAAAAATCTATGGGGATGTTATAACCATTAGCCACACCAAAATGGAAATGAGAAATCATCACCCTAGATTTTGTCATCAAATTCCCAAAAACATCTAAAGTAAATAATGGTATTAGATTATATTCTATATAATTATCTAGTGAGAACACTTAATTTATAACATAGAATATTTTTATCTTGATAAACTTGAACTATTAATCATAATTGAAGTGTTACGGTTTGACGGAATAAATATTTAATTATATCTGATTGGGGTCCAAGGTTTTCTTCGATGTTCGGGTAAATTATTTTAAAATACCTAAAATTAGAGTTGTGTTTTAGCACTAATTATAATTTTTATATAGATGGTCAATATAAGAAAACCATTCACACCTAAGAGGATATGTTGAAGTCTTGTTATATGTATGTCAAAGGTTTTTTGGATCAAGACCTCATTTTAATCAAGTTTTCTTGCAATACCAGCTTTTACTTAAGCATTCAGATGGGTCCTTATGAATCTCTCTATAGAAATTAGTGTAAAACTCCAATGGGTTATGATAATGTTAAATAAGGAAAGTCGTTGAGACATTATCTAGCTGAAAAAATGGGGGATAATGTTATATGTATTTAGCAACAAATAAGAGTAGCTGAAAATCGATAGGAAAGTTATACTAACAATCATGGATGAGATATGTAGATCCAAGATAGTGAAAAGGTATTCCTCTGAATATCTCCTTAGAAGAAGGTTATGATATTTCTTAATAAGGGAAATATTATCCCTATATATATAATTCTTTTAGAGATTCTTGATTTAATAAGGATGATACCTTATCACTTGGAACATTCACTAAATAGCCATTATATCCATGAAGTGTTCCACATATATCTCTTGAGGAAGTACATACCAGATCATGAACATGTACTGAACTCAAAGGTAATACCACTGGATAAATATCTCTCCCATTAGAAACACCAAGTGAAGATTTTGGATTCTGTATAAAACATTATATGAAACAATATCACTCACATAGTCAATGTTTTGTAAAAAACCATAATTTGAAGGAAACCACTTGAGAATATAAATAATTTGGGAAACAATGATACCCTCAATTTTTTTATATGAGTGATATAATTTAGAGGGTGAAATTCATTTTATAGGGGGTAAAATTTAACACATTGATATTTTGTTTTATTTTTATCTTCAAATAAATTTCGTTTCATTGATAGCTTGTGATACATTCATACCCAACTCTAATTGAATGCCAATATATTATGATAATATTACATGACCATTAAATTTTAATATTAAATAAGAATAAAGAAATGCTGAAAATATCTATAACAGATTCAGATAACGAAAATATATTGATAAATATGTACCCAATTTTAATTAAGGTCTTTATATAATATAAAATAAATATTTTCATTAATAATGTTTTTTATTATTTATCTGAGAAATAATATAATTAATTTTTTTCAATTTTTTAAATTTTATTTAAAAAATTTACATTATTTTCTAAATTTTCATTTAAAAATTTTCATAGAAATATTTTCTGAGAATTTTTTAAAAGATTGATTTTCTGATGAATAGTGAAAAATACAAAATCTTTATTGAAAAGTTTCTTTTCATTAAAAGAATTTCAAAATTTCAATTTTTTTAAAATGTATTAAAAGTAAAAATAATTTCATAAATTTTTTATAAACCAAATAAGTTTGTTGGAGTCAGATTTATGGATGAATTTTGTATAAAAACAATTTTCTATTGAAAAGGCATTTTTAAAAAAAATTATTTTTCATCACTTGGTGATGGTTTATCTTAAATAAATTTAAGAAAATTATAGAGTTTGAATCATGAAATATTGATTCCAAATTTTCAATTTGGAGGTCCAAGGATGATAAATAGTTCCCTTCTATTTTTGATTAATATAAATAGTGACCATGGTAAATTGTGTCCTCATAGTAAAAGAACAAATGGTTAATTAGGGTTAAAAATAATGTGATAAGGATTATAATTATATAAAACACTTTCTTTAGTTTAATTTTATGATTATAAATCTTCTATAATCATCCAAAATTTTAAAATATGAAATTCTTGTGCCATTTTACTTTGATATTAACATTTATAATATTTAAGTGAAAGTTAAAGTGAAAAACGTTACATTAGTGATTTTACTACAAATAATAGTTTGTGATAGGATTAAAAAAATATATTATGTCCCTAATATTTATTTAAAATATTAATTAATTTTTTTATTATGGTAATTTTGGTAACTTTTTTGATGAAATAATTACATTAAATACTGGTGTAATATTGATGCAGTGATAGTGCTCATAGAATAAAATTCAAGTATATTATTTTAAAAACTATATAATTAATAATATTTGGATAATTTATTTTTTTCCATGAATTTTATAGATATATATATTATATTAAGAATGTTTTAATATTTTATATTCTGATTCCTTTGTAGAAATGTAGTTTTCAAAGTCAAATTTAGTGTATACTGTCAAAAATGACATTAATTATATATTAAAAATAATAATAATACTTTAAAACATTTAAAAATCAATAAATATTTATAGAGGGAAATTATTATGAGAAATGGTCTAAAATATCATCCCTTGTAAACTTATGAAGTAATGTTTACATTATATGTAAAATTATAACCCTTTATGATTGAAAAAGTCATTATCGTAGTTATGGTTAAAATCAGTTAATGATGGGATTAAACTAAATGATAAGGTTTAAAATAAAACCAAAACCATTATAAATTTCATTGGACGATTATTTATCAACTATAAACTATTTTCATAGTATCAATGGCTATTTGGAATCTTTTTACATGAGAAATTCATTAATTATAGTTAAATCTTTTATGTAATTGAAAGTATGATATCTCCCTCCCATATAAAAGGACCCTGTTTTTATCTTTTTTCACACAAATTACAACCATATAGATCAACAAAACCCTTCCCAATTCTGTTTTCTAATTCACTATACATGATTTAGAAGTTTTGGTATTCTCAAAAGTCTTTTATAAGGGTACTTAAGAAAAGATCTAAAGGAGTCCCATCAAAGAAAAGGTAACCATCATACCCGATTTCTTTCAATTTATTTCTTCTTATAACTTTTCTAAATCTATGGTATTAGTACTAAAATAATAACATAAAAATCCTAAATATAATAAAATGTTTTCATTATTATGGAATCACCAGTATTCACCCTATTTTCCATCAAATGATATGTCAAAGTATCATTCATCTGTATGTGTGGACTACCACCTCCACATCGAGATACAATTCATTTCTCATATCCATAATTAATGAATGGTTATTATATCGGGATTAATGTTTATATATATTATATTTATAATATACTTATTCTTCTATAATTATAATATCATATCTACCTTATTACCATCTAATATGTGTGAAAACAATAACGTCGAGCATGCTTATGTGTGGACTACCAGCTCCCAAAGCAATGTGATTTTTTCATTTCCAATTTACATGGATGGTAATAATCATATATTTAATTAATATAGATGATATATATGATTTAATAGTTATTATTTATATTTATATTTATATTTATATTTCTTTTTTCACATCTTTCGTAAAGTAAAGGCAAAGTTTATGTGTACATATGGCATGCCATCACCATAAATGGTGTAATTCATTTGTCTCTCTATATCATTTCTGGATGATTCTATATATATATATATATAAATTTATTATATATGATAGGTATATCTTGATTAATATTTTGGATATGTTGTAAAATTCATCTAATTATAAGGGCCCGAACTACAGTACACAAAATCTCCTAAAAAATGAAACAGTTGGCACCTAGAAATGATGATTATAATAAGGAATTATTAATAAATGGGTATAGAGATGTTATAAGTGTATCATATATGATATTTTCACTATTTAAATAAGTGTATTATATAATTATACTAAATTTATATTTATTATAAATGAGTTTATATCTCTTTCTAAGTATGTTTAACTCGAGGTAAGGATTTTACGTTACAATATTAGTGTCTATCAAAATTTCCACCACATGGGTTTAGAATATACGATGTTAGATCAGCCACTACAAGGTCTTCAAACATTCTCAGGATATGAAAGGTTTTCTCAAATGATTGGGAACCATGATTTCACCTTTACAAACATGGGTATCATGAGGTCACCTCATAGCATGAGACCCACATGTTTTCCTTGTGGTCTTGGCATCTATGGGCCTAGTGTTTCTCTTTTTTGATGAGGATCATACACATTAGTAACCACCAGGTCTATGACATGATTTTCTAGAATAAAAAACAATATTTCATCTATGTCAATATCTCTTCATGTGTCTATTTTCCACAGCAGATTTGAGATTTTATAGCCATTAATTTGTGATTGGTTTCCCAAAATATCTATATAAATAGAGATCGAACATTCCCTTGGGGATTAAATAGAGGGATTCAAAGGAGAAACCATGTGGTCCCACCCCCCAAATAATAGGTCCATTCCACATAGACGAGTTTCACAAATTTTCGGTCACTATGTTTAGTCTTATAGTTTCTTAGTTCAGGATCATCATTGTGTGAGTCTGTGAGCATAGATTTCCACTCTTTGAAAAGTCCCCACATGGTTCTCTTAAAAATTGGCTCTATTTCAATGAGGTTCACACCTTTTTGAGGTCTAATCCATGAGGTTAATGAAATCATGGTGGTTGTAAATATTCTTAGGATGCCTTATAGACATGATTCCTAACATGGTTAGTGACATAAAATTCCTAGAGTTCAATGTGATTATATACCTCATGGTAATGGTGATCTATGATATTTGATTTACATGATGAGAAATATCCAATTTCCTATTTCATTTAATTTAAAATTTAATCTCGACATAGAGAAATGATATCTTTGGTTTGTAAGTATGTTTGGGCTCAATGAGAAGTCTAATTGAATCCGATGAAGAAAAATATTCCCCAAAATACTAGTTTCCCCAAAAAAAAATTATTTTTTGAGGCTAAAATGTGGTTTTAAGTCCCATAAAAATGGTCTTTTTAATCTTAACAACATTTTTTCAACATTCATCTGAATTCCATAGCCTACCCCTAGATGACGGTTCTTATAACCACATCACTAGATTACGTGAATTTTTTTTAGGACTATCTATCCCTTAGTGTGTGAGATGTATTACGGAATGTTGATATCTCATCACCATCTTTTTTGGGATGGAATATACCTTTCATCTCAAACTTGAATTTTGTTGTATGACTAAGAATCATTTCATGGATCTCATAGTAACATGTATGGAATGAATTTTTTGGTTCCAAATCACCCATGATAATAACGATGATTTTATGAAATAATGTAAGACATACTTATGTGGTTCAATATAAGTAATAAGTTTATTTACTACATCGGGATAAATTATTCGTATATCATATGAAACCATTTGTAACAAGTAAAAGGATTTATTCATTATAATATTAATATATTATCACGACCCATAATACACCATGATGATAATTGATTAACTAAAACTCAAATAAATTCATTTTTTTCATTCATTCTACTGTTCATATAAAATAAATTTCAATATATATGAAAGAATGATAAATGGATGTCACCTTTATTATAATAACATGATACATTATTACATAAATCTATCAATTATCATATACCAATAGACACTAAATGAACCTCATGTTTATATAGTGATAACTATTTTACCAATAAACCAATGACATTATCATACTTATCCAATAAATTTATCATTACCTTACCCCTCCCTATGATCTCCCCTCTGATATTATATTTTTGGAAAATGTGTTTTATCTTTGAGTGAGACTAAGGTTACTTAGCCCATGAAATAGAACCATTATTTTCATAGTAAATATTTATTTCTCCCACGCTGTACAAAACCACTCCATGTAAAGATATTAAATTCATGATCCAAATATCTTCATTTAAGGAATAAGATTCAATGATGTAATTTTCCTCTACTTCCCACTTTTCTGTAGTGGCTAATTTGGGACTCATCAAGCTGATATCACCACTCTTCAAAAAAAAAAAAAACCAAATTTATATTTTTTATCATCTATTTCTAATTATAAACTAGATTCTATGAAATATTTTATAGAAATCACATCCTCACCTCTAAATATTTATAAAATTTCTTTAGAGATTCTCACGTACTTAAAAATATTCTTTACAGTAATCCAATGACTCTCACCTATATTGGATTGGTATATACTACTAAATATTAGATCATAGGAGATAAAAGGTTGAGTATAGAATATTGAGTACAAGATAGATCAGAGGGAGGATATATATGGAAATAAATCCTTCCTTGATAAATCTTTATAAGGATCCCATATCTTTCAAATATATGTTCCATGTAACACTGGTAAAGTACCCTTCTTGGAATTATCTATGATATATTATTTTATAAATTAAGCAATATATGTTTCCTGACTAAGTCGATGAAACCTATTAGATCTATCTATATTGTAATGACCCAAATCGTGACGTACACAAACATTACATTACTTTTGAAGAATACTTAATACATAAAAAAACAAACACTCAAGGACCTTAATAGTTTAGTGTCTTTGGAATCTTGGAATATAAATTTCTAATCATGTTGAAAGATCTTCAACATCTCCCATAACGATCTTCCGCTTTTTGTTTCCGTACCTAAAACCATTCTTTTAATCCTGGGGGAAAGGAAAACATAAAAAGGGTGATCTCAAATGCTCAGTAATGGTATGAATGGAGAAAATAAAACAAACCATATACATTTGAACATAAAAACATGAACATAATGTTTAAACATAAAGATCTTGAGAAATGACATAAAACATGGTAGTACGTAAGGCATAGATCATAATGGAACATCAATCATGATAAAATAGCATGGGAATGAAACTTGTAATTGTGGAAAAAACAATTAAGCACATGATATGATTTCCATAGTAGCCAAGACATTGCTGCCAAGACCATCTTAGTGGAAAATGTCCCTTACTGAACTGAGTTCACTCCTAGTTACAGTCCTGTAACACTGAACCGGATTAACTTATCGTTCCCTCCATGTCAATCTCATGAGAAATAAATCTTTACCCAATTCATTAGAGGGAGATATAGGTACCACCCATCTCATGATGAAATCATTCTTACGTGTGACAAAACATAAACATAAATCATTCATCATAACCCAAATAATAAAATGAGTTTCATTAACACCATCCCATCATAACATAATCCATATAAAACAAATGGATATCATTTCATCATAAGAGAAGTGAAACCATGTAAATCATAGAGACATTATACTTGAAACATAAACTTATGAAATAATGTCATCTTAGATGGAAAATGGTTTTGATAAAACACTTGAGATAAATTCTTGAGGAAAATATCCTT
Source organism: Viscum album (assembly GCA_963277665.1). NCBI lineage: Eukaryota > Viridiplantae > Streptophyta > Magnoliopsida > Santalales > Viscaceae > Viscum > Viscum album. Next base: position 76,304,762 of record OY728140.1, read on the forward strand.
TCTTATTCAAAATCATTTTCTTTTCACAAGATGCCATGTAATTTTAAATTAAAATTATTTTGTTGAAAATAGTCATGAAATCTTGTAGAGTAAGCTTCATGAAAATAAGGTGTTATAAAACCATAAAAATTCGTTCATGCTGTATAAGTTAAAAAACATTCTCCTCATACTTTGAACGGAAAATTCAAAAAGTACCATGTATGGTAAACAAAATAAATATTCCTTCCATAACACAATGTAAAAGTCAAAGAGGGGTAAACATGAATTTAAACATACATGGAAGAATATTAAAAACTTTATGAAAATCATTTTTATGGACATGGATGAAAACTATAACCCCATTAAATACTTATGAATAAACAATCTTGAATAAAAACGAGATTAGAAAATGTATCACGTACCTTATGTCCAATTTCTTCAATGTGTGTCCGAGACTCCTCTTCTTTGACGCACCTCCATTAAGCTTCCTCTTAAGGGACTAGAGTTGGTATTTTGAGAAGAACAGAACCTAAAGAATGTTGATGGGTAAGTGGAGAACAGAAATGTGAAGGGTTTGGCTGAGCTTCAAGGCTCAAAATGGTGTGAAGAGAAGAGTGAAGGGGTACCCTTTTATAAGGGAGGAAGGGTAATGATCGTACCACAATTCACTATTTTATTCCACCCTTACACCGCAATTTTAAACATGATTTGTAATGAATATTAAAAATATAATAATAAATTTCACATTATGTTTGAATCAATAAATTAATGTTAATCAATATTAGAATGTGCAATGTTACTTGTTTCTATTATTTCAATGTAGGTGGAGATGATTTGGAAGGCCCTTGATGAAGTGGAAGAAAAATGGGCCAAAATTGCATGGATCCATGGACATATGTCCACTATATTGCATATTACACGCAATCCCTGCATCCCAATGGGTTGACATTTTGTGGACCTGTTGAAATTAAAATTGTATACATTTCCTTTTAAGGAACCCAATCCTGATTCGGCTTCCATGGGGCCCATATGAACTGATCTTTCCAAGACACTGAATTTGGACCAAGTCAAGTGCGGTGTTCGGTATTTTATCAATAAATTGAGGTGTATTTGTCCAAATGGATCCAAACATTCGGTGGAGATAGTCCATAGGTAGGGCTACAACTTTTTTATTTTCTCCAAAGCGAGATAAGGCTGTCGGAAGACCAAAATGCATGGTACAACTAGATTGATGAAATCTGTGTGCCTAAAACCACCATACAATTTTCCTATAAAAGGGCACCAAGGGAACCTCATTTGAAAGTTCAAACCAGGATCCACACTCTATAATTTTGAAGACCCAAAGGATTCCTCTCACCATACAAGAAGTTATGGAGGCCCCTATCCTCATAGGGGAATCAAGGATGAAGAAGGAGTTCCACCCAAGCTTCCTCCTCCTCCCTATGTCGAGCTAAAAGTTGGGTGTTCGTTGTGAGGGAGATACACACATGTCAACGGAGTTCCGATGCATACACTAGATACTGTTTTGGATTAATTTGGGTGTTTAATCATTTCATTCCATGTATCTTATTTTATTTCAGATTTGAATGCTTGATTTGATGCTTGTGAGTGTTATGATCTTAATTTATAACCGATCGGTGTGTGGTTTTGAGTGCGTGACTTGTATTGTTCCGATTGGAAATCACAAGAATCCTTTTCGTACACAGCTTATTGAGATTTTAATATGCTTTGGAAGCTCTTATTCCATTCATAAGTACGGGACCTTGACAATACGATTGTTATGTCAAGGTTTGGTCCTTAAAGCATTGAAATAAAAGCTTAGGAATTAATCGGGATTCCAATTAACTCCAACCAAAGAATTACTCTAAAACTATGATGAATCTCTATGAAAAATGAACTTTATATGTTTGTAGTGAAATCACTTTGACCCTTTTATCTCATATCTTTCAAAATCCACTAGTTCACTCAACTTTTAAGCTATTTCAACTAAGTCATTGTTTTAAACTCTTTTCAAAACCACCCCCTCTCTTAGTCATTTTTATTAAAAATAAACTATCTAAACCTACCAAATCTCCTTGAGAGAAGACCTAGGGTCTACCCTAGACTATAAATAAACCTTAAAAACATAATCAATTTGACTTGTCACGACAACGCGGTCAGGGCACCTTTGGAAACATAAGAAAAATTAATTATAATAAATTGAAACCCCACTTAAAAACCTCCAAAAAAGACTCATATTTGAATATTAGATGATATAGGTTTGTAATATCATCACCCAATAAAATTTAGACATGTTTATAATTTATTTTAAACATTATCAACTTGATTTATCCTTATTTAATCTATTTAACTTTATTTGTGGTAATAAGATTCTAAATTTTAAATTGTTATCCATAATTACTTATGTGTTGTGAACTGTCCATAATTGGATAATTTTTTACTTTTAGACAATATAAATTTAAATTTAATTTTTTTAAATTTTTTTGTGATTTTTAAACAATTTTATATTATGTTATTTTTATAAAATAACAATTGTGTCAATTTTGACACTATTCATTTACTTGAATTTAAATAAAATACACACAAAAGATATGATCGAACTAAGATATTTAATAGCTTCATAACATGTCATATATATCTATAAAATTAATGTAGAACATTAAATATTTCAGATAGTATTTATTTTAATATTTTTAAAACCATTTATTTGATATTTCAATCAATAAAATAATTTAAACATCACTATTGTGTCACCTTTAATGATAATTATTTAATTCTTAAAAATTTTAAATAAATTCACATGATGTAGATAATTTTATTAGCTTTCTGGAGACTATTCATGTTAGAAATTTTATGAAGTTTATCACTATATTAAAATTATTATACTTATAATCTTTAAGAGAGTGACATATTGTCACTTTCTTTGGTTTTATTAATAATTATGTCATTTTCATGGTCAAATGTCCATGAAATTAATCTATTCCGACCCATAACTGATATGGGTCTACTTTTATTCATCCAATAGAGTTTTTTCAGGTGTTAGGGTAATTTTATAATATTATATTTACCCTTAATTACCTGATTTACCTTTAACTATGGTAAATAAAATTTACCGTAGTTACTATTCATAATTCCCAAAAATAAAAAATAGCCTATTAACATAATTTGTACCCACCGATTATAAATATGAAATCCATTTTTTCTAATTCAATACACAGAAGTTGAAGAAATTAAATTAAAATCAATCCCGTTGTCGAAAGAAAATGTGTTTTTGTTTAAAACATTGTAAAATATTGAATTGATTTAACCTACGAATTCAATGTAAACAAAATGCTAGTGGCATACATTATATTACAAGGTTAAAATATATTTTATTTATACATTAAAACCATTCAATATTATAATTTAACTATATAAATTATTACGAAGAAAAAAGTTGTTTTTAATTAAAATATAATGTGTTTTTACTATTCATTAAAATATGAAAGTTATCAGAAAAATATCCAAACTTTATCCAATGTAAATTTTTATATCCTGATTCAAAATAAGAAGTTTATTTTGTAAAATTTAACTTATAAACTTTTCAAAAATTATATTTAAAATCGATGCGCCATCAAAAGGTGGAAAAACTACATTTTTCGAAAAATAATTATTTTACCCAAAAAAAATTATTTTGTTCTCATACCATGTTCTAGAAAATGTGTATGATTAATAATAATGTTATAAAATTCAAAATGTAGTTAATAATATTCATATAGGCTAGTTTATAATAATATTATAACCATATATCGTTGTTAAGTGAAACCCGGTATTGCATACAACACACGCTATCGAAGAAGGTCGTGATTGCGTGTAATGCAAGCCTAGTCAGGGTTGCATGTAGTGCATGACTCCTTTGTTGTCTCGTATAACAGAATCCAACCATATTTCATTTATACATTCAATATATATATATATATATGCACTCAATGTTGCATAGAATAACTACTATCAAATGAACATGAAATTGTGTGTAACACGATCCAAGAATAGTGTTGTGTATACTGCAAGCTAATACAGTGTTGCGTATAGTACAAGCTAATTTTGGTGTAGCGTTCAACATAATACATTATTGAAATTAAAAGAATATTTTTCATAAAATCTATGGGTGTTACATTCTACCCCCCCTTAAAATTAATTTCGCCCTCGAAATTCGTTAGGGATATAAATGGTTTACTACTTGAAAGTTTCTTCAATAGAAACCCACATCGTAAAAAGGAATACCAAAACGTATATTTAAAAACTAAAGTATGACACAAAGCCATAAATTTATGATGATCTAAGGTACCATCAGATTCATCAGACATGAGGACACTCAGACAAAATTTTGGGTTTTCATGATCATTTCCCTATAGTTGAAAGAAATACTTACATGATTTTGGCACAATCTCACTATTGTTCGTGCCTTCAACAATTTCAACTTCATATCTTAAAGAAATGAAGTTGAATTTTTTATTCATGAAGTGTTAGTAGATCATGTGATAGAATGATAGGTCATTCCATCTGTCTCAAACATAAGGTTAACAAAAGTTATATATATAATTCTATCTTATTGTGAGATTAATCATATATGGTTCCAAAAATGGACTTATACTTCATATATCATAAAACTTAATAAAATAGAACTAGTTTCTACTAACCAGGGACTTCCTGTAGGCTAGTGGTAGGTGATAAAGGCATGTCGCACTTCGTTTGTGGGTTCTATTCCCACATCCTTGTCCGACACGACAGGTTGTCGCATGTCATGCAGGTTGTCCTTTTTCTAAAATTACATATTTATAACATTCCATAAATAATATCGAAAATTGTTCTATCCTTAAAAAATACTAACTTATGTCCAACATAATCCATTTCAAATCTTTAGGCTTATCCAAAATACTTCTGTCCAAGCTTATAGTATAAAGAAAACAATTACTAGAAATGTCATCTACCGTGCATGTGAATACCATCATTTATCCCCGATATATCTTGTTGATCACATTCCAATCATGTGAATACCTTAATCATGTATTCTCTTGAAAAATTAATACCTATTAAACCTTAGTTAAAACATAAATGATGTCAAAAGTTAACTCTTTCCACATACCAAAATCCCAAATTTTCTATATACACAAACCATGATATCACTTTGTCCTTATATTAGTCATGAGCTCATGATTACTATCATACGTATTATTTTCTCCTTATGCCTTCATTATGAACATTTCATATGCTTTCCAAAAATATTTCAATCACTTTTCATGGTTATCAATACCATAAAATTATTAAAAACCACAATGATAGAATACATTGGTATTCTAATATTCCACTATACTTTAAATGAGATTCCACAACATTATCTTACATAAACACTTATTTATTCCACAACATCGTTGTAATACTCAACATCACAAATTGTGATCACATGTGACTTTCCTTTATCCTTTTCCTTAAGATGTTGCTCACTTCTATCATCAATAACCCTTGGATTAGGGAATTGATTAGAATAATGCCCCATTTCCATGCACTTGAAGCATTGATGTGTTGGTGGAGTGTTCTTGGTAGTCTTTTCTCTTTTCATGTCATTAGAAACCTTTTTCCCTTTACTTCGTCACTCAGCTGCTCGATGACCTTCTTTTCCACACTTGAAAAAAAATTTAGTACCTTTTAGAAAATCTCCACCTTGCTTCTTTCCACACTTTGAGAATAAAGAAACATTCATCATCTTTTTACCATTGTTCTGATATTTCTCCTCGAACTCCATCTTTCATTTCTTGTCAAAACCATGAGATGGATATTTAACACCAACTTCCAGTTCTACCTTGATAGCACAATACACAATTTCTTCATAGCTATTGAAGTCTCTTATAACTAATGCCCTTCGAAGACTGGGTTTTAAGCCACTGAAGAATCGATCAACTTTACTTTTAGGTTGAATGATAAAGCCTGATGAATACCTTGCAGTCCTTGTAAAATTCACTTCATATATACCAAAAGAATCATCATCCTTTTTCTTAAGCTCAAGGAACTCCTTTTACATCTTTGTTAGAAGAATTAGAGGGAATTACTTATTGAAAAATAAGTTCTTGAACTCATCTCATTCCATAGATTCAATTTAATCTCGGGGCCTCGTATTCTTAACTAGAGTTCACCATTGATCTGCTTCACCTTCTAAATGGTAAACAACCAGAATGACTTTACATGTTCTGAACAATGAAGTATGGATAATATCCTTTCAATGGTACTGATCCATTGTTCATAAAAAAGTGTATCAAAAGACCCACTAAAAGAAGTTGGATGTTTCCTAATGAAGGACTCAATATAATATTGTTCCCTTTTCTACTCATTTGGAAGTCCAGAATGATTCATACCTTGCGTAAGTATAGTAATAATATTTTGTACTCCATCTCCCATAACATTGGTTTTTTCAGGAGGACGATCATTACATTTTCCATTATATTGATCAACACGGTTCCTTCGGGTTCCAGCAATCATCTAAAACCTAAAAAGAATAGTGTAAGTGGAAAAAATCATTCTAGGAAAACAACATAATAAAGGGGGATTACTTTCAATATCTAACATCCTAGGTTTAATTATATGATATTTATCATAATCTTAGGACTATAACCTATACTTATACTTATCCTTAGGTATATCCCTAGACATACCTTAAAAATATCTCTAGGGATCTCACTAAAGTTTTCGCATCCTAGTTTCCAAAGGTTAACTAAACCATTCCTCTGATACCAACTGTAATGAACCAAATCTTGAAGTACATGGACATTACATTACATTTGTGGAATAGTTAATACATAACAAAAACCAACACTCAAGGACCATAATAGTTTAGTGTCTTTGAAAACAGGGAATATAAACTTCTAATCATGGTGAAAGATATTCAACATCTCCCATAATGATCTTCCCCTTTTTGTTTCCTTACCTAAAACCTTTCTTTTAATCCTGGGGGAAAATAAAACATAAAAAGGGTGAGCTCAAATGCTCAGTAAGGGTAAACATGGAGAAAATAAAACAAACCATATACATTTGAACTTAAAAACCTGAACATAATGTTTAAACATCAAGATCTTGAGCAATGACATAAAACATGGCAGTACGTAAGGCATATATCATAATGGAACATCAATCATGATAAAATAGCATAGGAATAAAATTTGTAATTGTGCCAAAACATTGAGCACATGATATTATTTCTATAGCAGCCAAGGCATTACTACCAAGACCATCTTATTGGACAAAGTCCCATACTAAACTGATTTTACTCCTCATTCCAGTCCTGTAACACTGAACTGGATTAACTTAACCTTCCATCCATGTCTATCTCATGAGATATAAATATTTACCCAATGCATTGGAGGGAGATATAGGTCCCACCCATCTCATAATGAAATCATTCTTACCTGTTCCACAACATAAACATAAATCATTCATCATAACCCAAAGAATAAAATGGGTTTCATTAACATCATCCCATCATAACATAATCCATATAAAACAAATGGATATCATTTCATCATAAGAGAAGTGAAACCATGTAAATCATAGAGACATTATACTTGAAACATACATATATGAAATAATTTCATCTTAGATGGACAATGGTTTTGATAAAACACTTGAGATAAATTCTTGAGGAAAATATCCTTTCTTATTCAAAATCATTTTCTTTTCACAAAATTCCATGCAATTTTAAAATAAAAGGATTTTGTTGAAAATAGTCATGAAATCTTGTAGAGTAAGCTTCATGAAAAAAAAGGTGTTATGAAACCGTACAAATACGTTCATGCCGTATAAGTTAAAAAGAATTCCCCTCGTACTTTTAATGGAATAGTCATAAAGTACCACGTATGTTAAATAAAATAAGGATTCCTTCCATAACACAAAGTAAAAGTCAAAGAGGGGTAAACATGACTTTAAACATACATGGAAGAATATTAAAAACTTTATGAAAATCATTTTTATAGACATGGGTGAAAAATATAAACCCAGTAAATACTTACGAATAAACAATCTCGAATAAAAACTATATTGGAAAAGTTATCCCTTACCTTAAGTCCAATTTCTCCCGTGTGGGTCTAAGACTCATATTCTTTGACGAACCTCCTTTAAGGTTCCTCTAAAGAGACTAGAGTTGGTCTTTTGAGAATACCAGAACCTCAAGAATGTTTATAGGAATGAGGAGAAGAGAAATGGGTAGGGTTTGTCCAAGCTTCAAGGCAAAAAAGGGAGTGAAGAGAAGAGGGAAGGGGTACCCTTTTTATAAGGGAGGAGAGTGGCACCTTTGGGAACATAATAAATATTAATTTATAATAAATTTAAACCCCACTTAAAAACCTCCAAAAATGACTCATATTATAATATTAGATGAGATAGGTTTGTGATATCATCAGCCAATAAAATTTAGACTTGTTGATAATTTATTTTAAACATTATCAACTTGATTTATCCTTATTCAATCTATTTAACTTTATTTGTGGTAATAAGATTCTAAATTTTAAATTTCTATAAATAATTACTTATATGTTGTGAATTGTCCATAATTGGATATTTTATGAGACTGCAGACCATATAAATTTTAATTTTAAATTTTTAAATATTTTTGTGATTTTTAAACAATTTTATATTATGTTATTTTTATAAAGTAACAATTCTGTCAATTTTGACATTATTCACTTACTTGAATTTATATAAAATCCACACATACGATTTGTTAGAACTAAAATATTTAATATCTTCATAACATGTTATATTTATCTATAAAATTCATGGAGAACATTAAATAGTTCATATAAGATTTATTTTAATATTTTTAAACCCATTTATTTCATATTTCAATTAATAAAATAATTTCAACATCACTATTGTGTCACCTTTAATGATAATTATTTAATCCCTAAAAATTCTAAATAAATTCACATGATGTAGATAATTTTATTAGATTTTTGGAGACTATTCATGTTAGAAATTTTATGCATTTTATCACAATATTAAAATTATTATACTTATAAGATTTAAGAGAGTGACATATTGTCACATTCTTTGATTTTATTAATAATTATGTCATTTTCATGGTCAAAAGTCCATGAAATTAATCTATTATGACCCTTATACGATATGGGTATACTTTTATTCATCCAATAGAGTTTTGGAAGGTGTTAGAGTAATTTTATAATATTATATTCACCCTTAATTACCCGATTTACCTTTAACTATGGTAAATTAAATTTACCGTAGTTACTATTCATATTTCCCAAAAATAAAAAGTAGCCTATTAACATAATTTGGATCCACTGATTCCAAATATGGAATCCATTTTTTCAAATTCTATACACAGAAAGTCCAGAAATTAATTTAAAATTAATCCCGTTGTCGAAAGAAAACAGGTTTTTGTTTAAAACATTGCAAAAGATTGAATTGATTTAACCTACGAATTCAAGGTAAAATCAATGATAATGACATAAATTATATTAATTAGTAAAAATATATTCTATTTATACTTTAAAACAATTCAATATTATAATTTAACTATATAAGTTATTACGATGAAAAAAGTTGTTTTTAATTAAAATATAGCATGTTTTTACTAGTCATTAAAATTTTAAAGTTATAAGAAAAATATCAAAACATTATACAATGTAAATTTTTATATCCTGATTCAAAATAAGAAGTTTATTTTGTAAAATTTAACTTATAAAATTTTTTAAAAATTATATTTAAAATCGGTGCACCATCAAAAGGCGGCAAAACTACATTTTTTGAAAAATAATTATTTTACCCGAAAAAAATTTATTTTGTTCTCATACCATGTTCTAGAAAATGTGTAAGATGAATAATAATGTTATAAAATTCAAAATGTAGTTCACACTATTTATAACGGCTAGTTTATAATAATATTATAACCATATATCATTGTTTTGTGAAACCCGGTATTGCGTACAACACACGCTATCGAAGAAGGTCGTGATTGCATGTAAGGCAAGCCAAGTCAGGGTTGCTAGTAGTTCAAGACTCCTTTGTTGTCTCGTATAACAGAATCCAACCATATTTAATTTATACATTCAATATATATATATATATACACTTAATGTTGCGTAGATTAACTACTATCAAATGAACTTGAAATTGTGTGTAACATGATCCAAGAATAGTGTTGTGTATATTGCAAGCTAATACGGTGTTGCGTATAGTACAAGCTAATTTTGGTGTAGCGTTCAACACAAGACATCAATGAAATTAAAAGAATATTTTTCATAAAATCTCGTGGTGTTACATATATAGATTCTTATACACAGTATATAGGTTTCTTCACCATTGTATTTCATTGATAAGTATTTTCACAACCACGTCATCATAGAGTTAAGTGTGGGGATATCATTTCAAATAAGTAGTATGCCATCTATATATAATATTAAAACCATTGTTATACACCCCAAATTCCATTTTTATAAATAATCATTATTAATATTTTTATGAAACCATAACCATTGATTGAATCATCAAACATGTTATTCCAACTTTGAGATTCCTTCTTCAATCCATAAATTTATTTTTTCAACTTGCATAACCTCTTAGTTTCATTTGTAAAATTCTAACCATCAAATTGTATCATATATAGGCACCCAACTAAATTCTTGTCAAGGAAAGTGGTTTTGATATACATTTCATATATCTCTTAATCAATTTAATTTGATATTTAAATAAAAATATGAATGGGATTTTTCATGGAAGCAAGTGAAAAGGTTTTCACATAGAAAGTTCCTTGAATTTTCTTATATCCTTTTACAACCAGGTGTTATTTTTTAGGTATAGACTCAATTATCAACATTAGTTTCCTTATTTAAAACCCACTTGCAATATATGGGTGTCTCCGCTTATGGTGTATCCACCATGCTCTAAACTTGTTTAGTGTAAAAATATTCTATTTCAGATTTCATTGCCTTTAACTATTTCTTACAATATTTACTCTTGATAGATTCCCAATAGGTGTATGGTTCATGTATTATGAATGTTAATCCATCATAATGTATTTGGGTTTTTCAATTTTCATCATATGGAAACAAGAAACATAATACAAATACATAAATATATGATTTATATTTGATGGAATAAATTTTATTAAATTATGGAATGAATTCCCACACTACGGTAGCCAATGCAGTAATGTTGAATGAGTTAGCTTGATAAATATCACTGGTGCAACAAAAAATGCATCCTTCAACCAATATATTACACTAACCTCTAGATCCTAAAATGATTTCTAAGGATCCATAAACAAAAAAGGGTTACTACAAACTTCATTATGTAATAAAATTAATTTTTGTAGAAGGAAATATCTTTGAAGTATTTTAGTTGATGGGATGTTTTAAATTGGAGGGGCTAGACCAATTATATAATAATCCTTGAGAATTTTCATTTAATGAATTTTTTTAACATATTTAATGTATCAATATATGATTATTATTAATAATTATTTATTCATTAAATAATTTTCAAATGAATGTGAATCCCATTAAATTAATTGAAAGTGAAATTTTAATTGATTAAAATGTATGATAAATTTATGAAACTAATTAATGTATTTTATTGCATATTTAACAGTCTAAAACATTTACTAAAATCATCTAGGACCTTATTCAAACCATCAAAACACTTTGTGAATCCATCCAACCCCCCTCTTAGAAACATTTTTATCAATCTCTCTTCATTTTGGAACAATTTTTTTAAAACTTATACTTATCCAAAGGGCTAACTATGTGACACTATGGCCCTTAGTATCATTGACAACAAATACGAAATCTCAATTTTTTAGATTCTGGAAAAGATAATCCTCAATAAAATCCTCAATGTTATTGAAGCTACTAATGGGTATTGTGTGATCTCTATCAAAACTACTCATATATCTTTATGAACATGTCCACCACAAGAAGTGCCATATGCATTGTATATAAACCTATATAATTATTTTTCTCATTACATTAAGTGATCACTAAAAATGCATCATGTCAATATTGCATAGTAATCTCATCTTTCCTTGATGTTTTTAAATATATTGACCATGTAAATGAATACATCTCAAGTCATTCATTTAATAACTTAGTGTATCAAATTCTCCTCATCATCTTATTTAAACACATCATATGTCACTCTAATAAGAATGGACATTCATTTCCCCATTATCATTCAATAATAGTCTGTATGACTTTACATGTCATATAAGCATGAAATTATAGATTCCATATCCTTTTCTACATAACATTACATGATTTTAAGCATAATTATACACGAGAATACAAGTCAAGGATCGTGAAGTCCGGTGTCATGGAAGACTAGGTACATAAAACATACAACATGGGACTAAATAACACTTCTTTATTTAATCTTCATAAATACCTCCTAACTTCCATTTAGGAATTACATTAGCATAGGGTACCTTGGGGATCAAATGAATTAAGGGATGAGCTAAAATACTTGTAAGGGAAAAAACATAAGAATAAGGCTTTAGAACAAGGGATGGAGATAATGACATAATGATAGAAAATGGAATATAAAATCATAAAATATCCACATGGGATCATATAAAAATGATTTCATAGTAATGAAAAAGGAATATAAATCATGACTTTAACACGAGTTAAGTCATGTTTCACATTGAGGAGCACAAGTCAAGGTTAACCACCAAGACCGTTGCACATGGTTGCACGAGTCAAAGCTAACCGCCAAGACTGTTGCACATAAAATATCATGAGACTAAACATTTACCAATATATTGGAGTGGTAGCTAGGAACACCCATCTTAACATGTTAATGAATATGCATTCCACATATAAAATCATACATAAACAACCATATACATAAGGGCACACATGGAAAGAAATGGGTATCATAATCCTTTCATAAAACATAATGAATGGGCGTATCATAAAAGTGTCCATGAAATAAATGAATTAGAAATCAAATGTACATTAATAAGGTAAAATAGGAAAATATCACGGTATGTGATATCAAACAGAAGTTACAACATGTAAATTGAGTATTTAAAAAAATTTAGCGTTATAAAATTTTAGTGTGGTTTTAAAGAAAAAACAAATAAGGATCTAAAATAGAAAAGGGAGTAATATTTTTAAAAAAAATGAAAAGTCACACATGAAAGTTTTCATAATAAAAGCATTGGTTTTATAAAAACAATGGTCACTTAAAACATATGGTAGAGTGCACTTGAAATTGGGTACGGATTTCGTGAAGCTCCCTTAAAACAAGTTTTCTTATCGGGAAGTATTGAGAGGGGAATCACTTAAAAGCATGTATATCCTTAAAATATAAAAAGTTATGGATATTGAAACATGATTTTGGAGAATATACAAAGTATGTATATTTTGTACGTGAAAAGAAAATACAACTTCATTTGGGTAAAAAGAATGATAGAGCAACCTGTAGGAATAAAGGTGGTTCAGGTATAATATCTTACAGAATATCAACATGGTATCGTGTGTACTTAGGAAGGATTAATGATAGATAAAGGGATATATAATATTTTATAAATTACTATGGATGTATAATGAAGGTGTGAAATCATACCCCATCATTAGGAATTACACTCATAAGGGAAAACATAGGGGAGATTATTGAATAAATGCGAGAAAGAGAGGATCCCTTACCTTTAGTGTGATGGTGTTCTTCGCTAGATCTTAGTAACTTGATTTACCAATTTGGTTAATTAATTAATAATTAAATAACATATTTTACATGTAAATGATTTATTATAACCATTTTGATTGGTTATGAGGTTCAATTTCAATGTTCGGGTCCATTTGTTTCCTCGGTTTTAATGACCAGTTTATTTATATTCAAGATCAGATAAACATGTATTATGAGAATGGTTGTAAAAAATTGACGTTATATGAAATTATTGAACATAAATAATATTAAATGGTTATAAAATTCATTTGGTTATTTGGGTGTAGGGGAATCATTATATAAAACATTAATGAAAAATTCTTGGATAAACTTGGTGATTTTTCTCACAAGTAACATGATTTGTATTTTATTTTACATCATGTGTGAAAAAGGATTACATAATAAAAAATAAGATAAAATAAATATTTAATATTATTATTAATTCATAAAAATGGTTTCATGACCCAAATTGATGATGGTAATGAAAATTGAAAACATGTCGTCCTTGAATGTAATAAATCAACACATCTCCTTCGGTGTTTTCATTTATAGTATACAAGGAGGGATAAGGAGAAATTATGATAAAAAATACCATAATAAAAATAGAATTCCTTTAAATTTATGTTACTAGAGTTATTATACCATTTTGGTGATGGGAGGTGAGAAAGGAAAAAAGAAAAGAAAATAACTTGAAATAAAATAAAAGAATCGGAAAGAGGAATTTATCTTTTGAGTTTATCTCCTTTGAAAGCCACTTAAGGAGAGAGGATTTGGTATTTTCAGTAGACCAAGGGATTTTTGATGTTTGGGAGGATCATTGGGAGGGATTTGGGGAGAATTTAGGGAAATAACAAGGCTTTAGAGGAGTGAAGAGAAGAGGGGAGTGTGGATGGTTTTTATAGTGGATGGGAGGAGGGTTTTCTTAATATTGTAATCATTAGTTTATTATTTTTTCATAAGAAAATAAATAGTGAGGATTATTGTGACCAAAAACAGTAATATGTTCATTTGATTTCAAACCAGTGTACATTTACATCATCCATGACTCAAGAATGACGCAGAAATTTAGGTTATAGCATTTATCCTGAATTTTCGTATTTCACTATTCATAAAAAATTCATGTATTTTAGAAAAATCCCAAAAATTTACCCAAACATTTTTCAACATATATAATCCAAAAATGAACTCCATTTTTCAAAAATATTTATATATACATAATTAATTTAATTTTTATTTAAAATCATAATTTACTTGAGAAATATAAATTTTAAAACTATAACCGATTTTTTAATTTTTTCAAAAATTACATAAGGTCTTATAAAATTATACTAAAACTAGAAGACATAAAATACAATAAATTATGAATAAATTTTATGAAAATAAATTTTATTTTTTTATTTTTAAATTATTCTTAAATTTTAATTAAATATTTATGACTTATAAAGATACCAACACTATCATATTGTCATTTATAAGATGGATAAATTTTATTTATACTTTCATTAGTAAGTTTAATATTTACATGGCTATTTTAATATTCATATGGGTCATATTACTATTCATAATGGTAACATTACTTTTCATAAGGGTCAATTACTATTAACCAAAAATTATGTTTTTCTTATCGGACTCCAAACATCTTATTGATCACAACCGGGTATGTCAAATTTTCGAAATTCAAATCACAGATGTGAGAATATTATGTTTAAATATTAATTAGTACATAGTAGTTCATTGTATAGTGATTACATGTGATTATATGACATAATTATAAGAAGGGTAATTTCCATTGGTAAAACATTGGGTCGTTACATTATTCCCCCTTACGAAATTTCCCCTCAAAATTTGGTTTTACATTCTAAGCCACAAATAGGTGCACACACTTTTCCTTCAGTACCTCCTCTAGATCTCATGTTTCCTCTTCATACTTATGGTTCTACCATAGTAATTTTCCCAAGTGATTAGTCTTGTTACGTATAACTTTATATCTAAGATTTGAGATCATCGCTGCTTTCTCCTTGTAAGAAAGATCATTCTCCTATTGTACCTCCTCTGAAGGGAGTACATGTGGAGGATATGGTATGTACATCCTTAAGAGGGATACTTGGAAGACATCTTGTACTTTAGACATGGATGTTGGATGTCCCAGCCGATAATCCATGACCCCAACATGATCAAGAATCTCAAACAGGCTGATGTACTTAAGACATTGTTTTCCTATCTTCCCTAACCTCGTGACCTTCCATCGTGATAATTGTAGAAATACCATGTCTCCAAATTTTAACTCAAGGTATTATCGATGATTGTTTGTATAACTGTTTTGTTTACATGGGGTTGAATTCATGTCCTATTGAATGGTTTTCACCTTGTCCACCATTTCATCATCCATTTCTGGTCCCAAAAGCATATTCACATTGAATTCATCCCAACACGCTAGTTTTATACACCTTTTACCATAAAGGGATTTGTATAGTGTTATTCAGATGCTCGGGTGGTGACTATTGTTGTAAGAGAATTCAACTAGTGGATGATGTTGGTCTCGTCCTCCATTAAATTCCATAGAACATGATTTGAACATATATTTCAATTTATGAAATTTTCTCTCAGATTGTCCCCCAATTTGAGAATGATAGGCCATACTGTTGTTAATTAAGTACTAAGAGCATGTTGAAGACTTTTCCAAAACATTTAGGTGAATTTCAAATCACTATCAGATATAATATATAGTGGTACTCCATGAAGCCTTACCACTTCTTTGATATATATTCGTGCAATTTGATCCAATGTGAATTCCTCTTGAATCCCGATAAAGTGAGCTGACTTTGTAAGATGATCCACAATGACCCATATTGCATTATTTCGTCTGCATTTCCTTGGAGGTCTTATGAAAAAATCGATAGTGATGTTATCCCATATCCTTGTTAGTATGGGTAGTGGTTGTATCATCCCATTAGACTTTTGTCTTTCATCCTTCACTTTTTTACATACCAGGCACTTTGACATATACTAAAAAATATCCTTCTTCATATTTTCCCACCAAATTTCTCTTGGATATATCGATGCATCTTTGTGCTCCCTAGGTAAATATAGAAGGTTGAGCTATGTGTGTCCTTAAAAAGCACCTTCTTTATCTCTGTATTGGATGGTACACATAATTGTGGACCAAATCTTATAACTCATTCCTCATCAATCATGAACTCATATCATTTCCCATTTTAATGGCTTCTACCATTTTCTGAATTTCTATATCTTTTATTTGATCATCATTTATTCTCTCCATGAGGGATGGTTGAGTAATCAGTTGGGAAAGGATTGATGATGTTCCTCCCTTAATGATTCCCATTTCCATTCTCTAAAAATCGAAAAATATCAGATCCTTTTCAATTATCATCATGTATAAAGATGTAGTATCTTTTCTACTCATAACATATTCCACCTTATTTTTCTTACTGGGATGGTAGTGGATTGAGCAGTCATAATACATCATGATCTTTACCCATCTTTGTTGGAACATATTAAGCTCTTTTTGTGTGAATATATATTTGAGACTCTTATGATCAACATATATCTCACACTTCTCCCCATATAGATAATGCCTTCATGTTTTAATGAAAAACTCACAGCTGCCAACTCTAGATAACACATAGGATATTTTTCTCAAGTATTTTATGCTTCCTTGAGGCATAGGCTCTCACGTTATCATTTTTCATCAGCACACAGCCAAAGTCTTTCATTTAAGCATCACTATACACCACAAAGAGTTATCCACTTTCTAAGAGTGTGAGTACTGGCATAGTGATTAGCCTCTGTTTCTACTTCTTAAATCATTCTTGACATACTTGAGTCTAGATAAATGTCACTCCCTTCCCTATCATCATGTTCACTAGGTTTAAAAAACACGAGATGTTCTCCATAAATCGTCAATAAGACCCAGCTAGACCCAGAATTCAACAGATCCCTGTTATAGATGTTCGACTCATCCACTCTTCAATTTCCTTTGTCTTGGAAGGGTCTACATACATCCCTTTCCTGGTGAAAATATGCTCCAACAATGATACTTCCTTCTTCCAGAACTCTCATTTACTATACTTTTCAAACACCTTCTACCTTTACAAATTCATTAAAATATTTTTCCAATGCTCATCATGTTCCTTTTTTCTCTTAGCATATATCAGAATATTGTCAATAAATACTACAACAAATTTGAAGAGGTAATCTCTAAAGACTCTATTTATTAAATCTATGAAAATTTATATAGAATTAGTGAGTCTGAATGGAATCACTTTGAAATCATAGTTTTTATACATTGTCTGAAAGGGAGTCTTGAGGATATATTTCTTCCCCACATTTAATTGGTGATATCCCAACTGAAGATACACCATTCAGAAATAACTGGCCCCAAAAATCTGATCGAACAATTCATCTATCCATGTTACGGGATACTAGTTCTTTATCATGATTTTATTAAGCTCTTAGAAATAAATTTATAGGCCCATTAATCCATCCTTCTTATTGACAAAGAGAACTGTCTCACCCCCTGGTGAAGCACACGGGCATATAAAACCCTTCTCCAGATTATCCTGTAACTACTTCTTCAGCTCCTCTAGATATACGGTGGCCATTCTATAAGGTGTCTTTGATATAGGCAGATATCCAAGAATAAATAAAATTGATAACTCAACCTCTTGACCAAGAGGAAGACTATAAATCTCTTTAGAGAATACATCAGTGTAATCACTCATGATGGACATGTATTCAAGAAAGATTCTATCCTTTGTCTCATTCATTTGATTTAGACATTATTTCTCATAAGGAATTATTATCCACACATGAGAAAATTATTCTTAAAGAGATTATTCTTTCTCCTTAAAATTATAAATAATTGAATGAATATTTTTGATTTTGAAGAGTGATCTCACTTTCCCAACTGTTGATTTTGGATTCATATAAAGATAACCAATCCATGCCCTACATAGTGTCAAACTCTACTAAATGAAATATGACGAGATTTTCTGCAAGGTTCAGTCCACAAACCATAAATGGGGAGGAGTTATAAACCATGTATGTAAAAATTACCCCATTCATTGTTCTCACAGATAACATATACTCTAAATTTTAATGTAGTTTTTGAATAGTTATAATAAATGTGAATGATATGAAAGAATTCATAGAAATAGAATCAAATAGTACATTTGATATTCTTGAATGAATAACTATCGTACATGCCAACCCATCATTTTTTGGCTCCATCTTACCAGTAGTGATATCATAAGCCCTTCCTTGTTTCCTTGGAGGTTGTTGTTGATTGCCTCTGACAACCCTTGGCTTTGGGAAGTTGTTCGTATAATTCCAATGCTCCTTGTAGTTGTAACACTGCACTATAGGTTCAGTGTTGATATAAACCTTCCGTTTTTTTTCCTCATTAGTGAGATTCTTCTTATCTTTTCAGTAGTTTTTATCCATATGTCTCAAATTTACACATTTGAAGCAATTCCTGGTTCCCTTTAAATAATTTATAGGATGCTTCTTCCCATAGTTTTTACATGTGGGATGGTCGGTCTTCGTTCCATCATGGAATTTATTTGAAAAACCACCCACATTAAATTCCATTTCCCCTTTTAGTGGATGGGCCAATGATACCACATAGAGACTCTAATATTAATTTAAACCTCAAGGGAATAACTAAAAATCTACTCATATATGTTGAATTCTCAAATCACCAACACTTTTCGTAGACTCAACTTCAGTCCTCTGATTTAGTGGTCCACCTTACATTCAGGGTTCATGAAAAAGCTATAGGTGTACCTTGAAATCAATGTAAAGTATTATTCATATGCCCCAATTGACTTAAAATCCTTATTCTTGAGTTTGAGGAACTCTCTTCCCATATTGAGACGAAGGTTTTAGGGAAAAAATTTATCAAAAAACATCCTCTGGAATTCCTCCCATTCCATGGAATCAATTTTCTCCTAAGGATTTGTATTATTGATCAGTGTCCACCACTAATCAGCTTCCCCATCAAAATAATAGACAACTAGAACAACATTCTATTCTTCTGAGCACTTAAGGATATAAAATATCTTTTTAATGGAGTTAATCCACTATTTTGTGAGGAGGGGATTAGAAGATCCACTAAACATGGGAGGTCATTTCTTCATAAAGGTTTCAATGGAAAAATTATCTTTCCTTGGAGTAGGAGGGTGTTCCACATGATTCAAATTATTATTCATAACTTGATCTAGCTGAGAAAGTATTGTCCTGATGTTTTGAGAACCCGACTCCATCATATCGGGCATATCATTTAGGAAATATTCACATTCCTGACCACATTGATTGTTAGCACGTGTTCTTCTATTTTCCACCATTTACTAAGAAAAAGATCTTACAATTATATGTCTTGAATACTTGGAAATTGGGTTTAAAAAGGAAACATTGAACATAAGAGGATAAACATGTAAAGGATAAGTAAATTAAAACTTGTGATTCCCTATGTTTGGATGTAGTTTATCCATGATCTATTTCTTAATATATATTCTTATAGGATTTTTTTATTTTCTTAATAATGGTTTGTACTAATCTCATTAATTTACCAAAGAATATCCCTCGGGAGTGTCAAACCAAGAGTGCAGCAAGGCCTATTTTCATCCATTAATTCCCATTCAAGTCTAGATCAAATATTTGTTTTTGTATTTTACCCCTTGATACATTTGTTCCAGAGCCACCTCTACCTATTTGTATCCATACGGAGAATCATTTTCTTGATAAACTACTTACTATATAATTACCAAAATTTAAGGATATTTTCTATTACTTAGTCTTATCCCTAAGGCTCTAACGAAAATGATCAATTTTTAATCTATAAAAATAACTAGACCATCCTTCGATACCTATTATAGAGACCTTATCCTTTTACACATAACAGTACATGATTTTAAACTTCATTATATATCATAATACAATCTAAGGACCATGAAGTCAAGTGTCTTGGATGACTAAGTACGTAAAACATGGGACTAAAAACACTTATTTATGGAATATTCATAAATATCTCATAAATTATTTTGATACCTTACGTTAGTATAGGGTACCCTGTTCATCACATGAACAAAGGGATGAGCAAAACCCCTAATAAGGGAAAAAAATCAAAGAATAAGTCTTTAAAATAATGGTTTGAGATCACGACCTAATGATATAAAATGGAACTTGTAATCATAACGTATAAACATGGTGTCACATTAAATTTAATTCATCGTAACGTGTAAGGAACATAAATCATAAATTTATCACGATTCAATGCTTGTTTCACATAGAAGAGAACAAGTCAAGGTTAACCACCAAGACTGTTGCAAATGGTAGCATGAGTCAAGGATAACTTCCAAGACTGTTTCACATAACGTCTCATGAGAGTAAACATTACCCAATATACTGGAGTTCTATCTGGGAACATCCATCATAACAAGTTCATGAATTTGATTTCCACATATAAAATCATACATAAACAATCGTATATAGAAGGTAACCCATAGAAAGAAATGGGTATCATAATCATGTCATAAAACATAATTAATGGGTGTATCATAAAAGTGTCCATGAAATAAAAAAATTGAAACATACATGGAAATTAATAAGGTAAAATAGGAATATAGCATGTTATGTGATTTCAAATAGAAGTGACAACATGTAAAAATAATATTTAGTTATTTTTATCTTTAAAATATTTGCTGTGGTTTTCAAGAAAACAATAACATGAATTTAAAATAGAAAAGGGAATAATATTTTATTAAAAACCAGAAGTGATACAAGATGGTTTTCATAAAAAACACTAGTTTTATAGAAGAAATGTTCACATAAAACATATGGTAGAGTTCAATTGAAATTGGGTATGTATTTCGGTAAGATCCCTTAAAATAGGATTTCTTATGGGGACGTATTGAGTGGGAATAATTTAAAATCATGTATATACCCAAAAGATAATGACAGATAGATCTTGAATCATGATTTTGGAGCATATAAACAGTATTAAGAAGTTGTACATAAAATGAAAGTACAATATAATTGTGGTTAAAAGTAAGATATATCAACCTGTAGGAATAAAGGCAGTTCGGGTAGAATCCCTTACAGAATATCAGCATGTATCAGGTTTACTTAAGAGGGATTAATGAGAGAGAAATGGATTTATCATCTTTTATAAATCATGATGGTAGTGTGGGGAAGGTGAAAAATCATACCCCATTTTTAAGAATTTCACGTAAGAAGGTATAACATAGAGGAAATTCTTGAATTAATATAATAAATAGAGGATCCCTTACCTTAAGTCAGATGGTGATCTTCGCTGGATCTTAATGACCAGAATAATAAAATTACATTCATTAATTAATAATTATATTAACTATTTTACATTTAAATGATTTATTATAAACATTTTGAGTTCATTCATATTTTTTTGATTGGTTATGAGGTTCAATTTAATTGTTTGGGTCCATTTGTTTCCTCGGTTTTAATGATCAGTTTACTTATATAATGTTAGAATAAACTTGTATTATGAAAATGGTTGTACATAATTTATGTTATATTAAATTAGTGAACATCTATAATATTACAAGGTTATAAAATTCATTTGGATATTTGTAGTGAAGGTGAATGATTATATAAAACATTGATGATAAACGCTTGGATTAACGTGGTGATTTTTCTCACAATTTACTTGTTATGTATTATAATTTTACATCATGTGTCGAAAAGGATTCCAAAACAAAACATAAGATGAAATAAATGTTTAATAGCTTGGTTAAACCATAAAAATGTAATAATTAAGAGAATTGAAGATTTTAATGAAAATTTAAAACCTCTTGTCCTTGAATGTGATAAATCAACACATACAGCGAGGCTTGATGTGCTCAGATATCCACAGGATAGAAACATGATAACTTTTTTGAACGTTGGGAACACGTCATCCTCTTCAGGGACGTACTATGGTACCCGTATCTCTTCGGGAGTATGTTTTGAGAGAGTTTCACACATCCCCTCTAGCGGTACATCCACAAGTGGAGAATATGTACCAGGATCTCTGACAATTGCACTAGTGGACGGGAATGAAGAAAGGATTAGAAGAGATTGTCTCTTGGTGCCTCAATTATCAGCAATTGAAGGAGGAGCATCATGTACCTACAGGCTTCTTTCATACTTTAGAGGTCATAGAGTGGAAGTGTTATGGAATATCCATGGATTTTGTGACAAGACTTCCACGTAAATCCAGAGGTCTTGATTCTATCTGGGTGATTGTCGACTGACTCACTAAGTCGGCCCACTTCTTATCATTCAGATAGAAGGGTTCAGTAGAGAGCTTGGGATGCCTCTATATGCAAGAGATTGTGCAGAAACATGGTGTACCATCAACGATTGTCTCCGATTGGGATGCACATTTTACTTCCCGACTACAGAAGGGGTTGTAGGAGGCTTGCAGGATGCAACTTTTTTTTGAGCACCTCTTTCTATCCTCAGATGGATGGCCAAACTGAGCGGACCATTCAGACCCTCAAGGACATGATACATGCTTGTGTCCTCAACTTCGGTCGTATCTAGGAGGATCACTTGACTTTTGTGGAGTTTGCATACAAAAACAACTATCATTCTACTATTAGGATGTCACCTTTCGAGGTGTTGTACGGGTGACCTTGCAGATCACCTTTGTGCTGGACTGAACTTGGAGAGTCAGCACTAGTCGGACCATAGATGGTATGGGCTACCACGAAGAAGGTTCAGATTATCCAGGAGTAGATGAAGACTACACAGAGTAGGCAAATTTCTTATGCTGATAGAAGATAGAGACCTCTAGAGTTCGATGATAGTTACCACATCTTCCTATGAGTCTCACCCCAATGAGGATTGTGGAGATTTGGCCGGGGTGGCGAGTTATCTCCGAGGTTCATCAGACCTTTTCGAGTCCTCAACAGAGTTGGCGAGGTGGCTTACTGCTTTTTTATTCCACCTCAGTTGCACCGAGTGCACGATGTCTTCCACGTATCCCAGCTGAGGAGATACATGCACGACCCTTCTCTCATCATCGACCATGGCGAGCTAGATGTCGATGATGGGGCGACATTTTTGGAGGTTCCAGTAGATATTGAGGATCGACAGGAGCGGTTCCTTCATGGAGGGCCGATACCTCTGGTGCGGGTTAGATGGAATTATGGGAACCTCTAGGAGAGCACATGGGAGTGGGAGGCTCAGATTCCTGATCAGTACCCCCACTTGTTTTCCTAGTTTTGTGATGTAGATTTTGGGGACGCAAAGCCCTGAGGTGGGTAAAATGTAAAGACCCAGAAATTCCATGTAATTTTTTTTAATTATATGGGAATTTTATGAGTCTGCAAAAATTGATGGTGCATGATTCCGAGGCGTGGTGTAACCGAGATGAATTTATGAACTTTTCTTCGGGTACATTCAGTAAACGTGTGAGCAGGTTTTGTAACTTTTTATCCGGTGATCAGAATTGAAATCTGTGACATCATTGAAATCACAGCGCCGGTATTCCCTTAAGGAGGCATTCACCTAGACCGCAGTTGGTCGAGGGTGAAAGTTAGTTTTCTTGATTTTTCATGGGAAAAGAAAAATTAAATGTTTAACCTTTTTATTTATCCTTTTGAAAACCTCTCAACGTAGGTTATTGGGGTGGGGACCACCCTAACTTCTCTTAATAGGAGGAAAACCTTTCAACTCCCCATTAATTTTCTTCTCCCATTTAATTATTCCATCCCTCCAATTAATAATTTGAGACATTTAATTTTGTGCCAACATAAATTAAATTTATAATCATTATTTAATTTACATTGGCTCCACATTTAATCATTGGGATAAAATTGTTGGCAAAGGGGAGAGTGGGGAGAACTCTGGAGAAACATTATCCAATGAAGAACTCTTCTCCTTCGATGAATTTTTCTCCAAACTCTGTCGAAGGATATCCAATGATGAACGAACTGATGATCGAGGAAATGACGTCGTCACTGACTTCACCTTTTTTTCTCCTCACCAACTTCATTGGAGGAGACTTGTTTCGGAATCAACAAATTCCAATCCGTATCAACCGCAGACAATATTCAACCGACCCATCGAGGTAGGGGTTTTGTTGTTTCTTTTTTGTGGTTTGTGTTGAATTAATCCACTTGATCTGTCTTCTACCCAACTAATGCGGAGGGTACATGCCAAATGAACATGGCCCGATCCCTCTGCTGTTATTCAGGGTTGATGTGTCCTAGGCATTGTAGAAAGGTGGTGGCCAGCGGAGGCCGATCGCACAACGGGGCGGAGGTGGGCATCTGCGCTGCCCGATGAGCAAGGGTCGCGTCTTGTGCATCAACAATGAAGGGGAAGGAGGCTGGCATTCGGCCGACCGCAGAGATGTGACGCCCAACGCGCTGCCATCGGATCAAGGGGCCGTGGCCCTCCTAGCCGTGGCGGATGGAGGAGGCGTGACCAGTGTTCAGCCGGCCGCAGAGTGACGACGCACGACGTGCCACCAGCAGGACCCAAGGGCCGACTGTTTCAGCCAGCCAATCTAGACCAAGTGTGACCGTCTTGGGTCCCGCATGATGGATGGAAACTGAGTGGTCGAGCTGTTTGGTGTTTGAGAGCAGGGGGCGCGCGGCTCCCCCCTGCATGCAGCCAGGCTGGGCCGCCCAGCAGGTCGGGCCGTACCACGGACCGGGTCACTCCGTGGGCCGGGACAGACCAATCGGGTTAGGTCGGATTGACCCAAAGGAGGTTGGCTCATGCTGGGTAGGTTCGGGTCAGCCCGACTGGGTCAGACCGGACCCGGACCAGCTTTGACCATATACGTACTTTTGGCCATCACTTGGGTACCGGGCGTCCGTTTAACGAACTGTCTGCAGCGCCGGAAACCATGGAGTGAAACAGACTTTTTGGTATACCCCACTTGAGTTTTGGGTAATGTTTGGGTATGGTCAGGTTGGATCGATCAAGAATGAAAACGGGCCCTCGAGACTAAAAGGCTAATAACTTACAGATCAGGCATCCGATTAACGCAATGTCTGTTTCATTGAGACCCCTTTTATGTGGTAGTCTATCAAGATACTTCTTCATGGGAATTTGTTTCAGTTTGAGTATTGACTATTAGCTTGGGGAGCAGACTCTCTTGGAGATGATGAGGCTTAGTGCGGGTACCCTGTAGCTAGCTGTCGATGTACTAGGATCTTGTTTTGGTCTGACGAGGTACTGAAAATGTACTAGGATTCTGTGCCGGTCTGAAGACGTACTGACGATGTATTATGATCCTATTTGGGTCTGACAATGTATTGATGATGTACTAGGATCCTGTGTGGGTCTAACAATGTACTGACGATGTACTAGGATCATGTGTGGGTCTGACGACGTACTGACGATGTACTAGGATCTTGTGTGGGTCTGAAAACATACTGACGATGTACTAGGATATTGTTTGGGTCTGAAAATGAAATCAAAATGTACTAGGATCCTACGTGGGTCTGACGAGGTACTGGCGATGTACTAGGATCATGTGTGGGTCTGACGACGTAATGACGATGTACTTGGATCATGTTTGGGTCTGACGACGTACTGAAAATGTACTAGGATCCTTTGTGGGTCTGGCGATGTACTAGGATCATGTGTGGGTATGAAGATGTATTGGGATCCTTTATGGGTCTGATGATGATTCATAATTCTTCATGGGTCTTCCTCTTAATAGAGTAATATGATTTAGTAGTTACATCTAATCATCTCTACTATTGTACCTATGTTATACCTGGTGTGAGATGAGTTAGTACATGTGTGGTACTTTCCTTTGTGGTAATACCATGGTGGTATTCTTCTGCGTGGAATACCTATGTGGTACTTACCTTTGTGGAATTATTTACTTTGTTGAATAGTTTAACTTTGGGATTTTGGGTTGGACCCTATGTTTTCTCATGATTGAGATGGGTATACTTGATAACATAGGTATATGTATGGGCATATACCTAAGTAGGGTTGTTAGTTGATTTCATGCTTTGTGGTTTAACCTTTGTGGATTTTTTGGGACCTTGAGGGTATCGAGGTCCCTACTGAGTATCGTTATACTCACACCTTCATTGGATTTTCCCAAACCTTGTTGTGTTTGGTGCAGACGACGGACAACGCTGATTGAGGCTAAGGGTACCAGGACTGGACGGTGCCTAGAGGTGGACCATACGACGTGTCAGTATGCAGAGGAGACCGGTGGGTATGGAGTGCTGAGGAGGATATCTATACCCACCCTTCAGGTAGGAACCTCGTAGGATGACACAGTATCTATCGTTATCTTTCTTCAGTTGTATTGTATTTTAGACGTACCTGTACCTTTACTATTGGGATTGTATTCCAGCCCCTCTTACTTTCAGCAGTCTTTTTTCTATACAGTTTACTTGTGTTTGTATCTTCCTTTGTGCTTGGTTTCATGTGTTTACAGGATATAAAGGCAATACCTTCTTGGTTTTAGGGAATACACCTTTTGGTGCTAGTCACCAGATCCTGGCCTATGGAAGTAGGGCTTGGGGTAGTCACGACACAGGCCCTAGTGGATGGGTCATGACAGAGAGGGTGTATGATTTCATTGTCAGGTGGAAAGGCTTAACCTATTCACTCCGCATTCCCCTCTCACTAGAAAAACTACTAGAAATCTGTGTTGAAAATCACATGGATGAGTTACAGAAACCCATAATTCCAATGAAATATCTAGGTGGGTGCTGAGAGTTCTCTGAAATGGCACAATCTCTTAAAGAAGATATTCAGCGAACCTGATCCAAGACTCAAATAATGCTGTTATGATAAGTGAATAATCTAGGAAGAGTAAAAGTTACAAATTTCAATCTCATGAAGAGTGATTAGTGCCAATCCAATCACCCAGTTTGGCTTCGAACAACCCAGAACCTTCAACTGAGCGACATCAACTACAAAATCTCCCATATCCAAAATCATGAAAAATCTAGTTCTTTCTGAATTTGAGTAAGGAATGAAAAACTTATACTCCTTATGAATTGAATAAGTCCCCTATTAGTTCATATAATCCATGGATAATAACCAACTCATGCTTC
Source organism: Viscum album (assembly GCA_963277665.1). NCBI lineage: Eukaryota > Viridiplantae > Streptophyta > Magnoliopsida > Santalales > Viscaceae > Viscum > Viscum album. The sequence goes on from OY728140.1 coordinate 76,332,535, forward strand.
CTCAATAGAGGAGGCCTGATCAAGTCAACCTCAATGATCATCCTGATTACATCCCTTTCCGCAGAAGGCTGGTTCATAATATGAATAACTGCATTGTCTTAAAATATATCCTTCAAGGAATGGTAGACTCAAGATATATGATACTAGATAACATCCCAGAAGATGTGTCTTACATAACCATATCCCAATCAGAAAAAGAGGTTGGTTTTCAAAAAGTTATGACTAAGTGATTTCAAATGTTGGAAAACATGATGACTCTGAAAATAGTTGATTGAGCTCATGTCACTCTAAAGATATCATTTCATAAACTTGTGATAGCTCCACCACAAAAAAATTTGGAATAAAAAATACCCCTTGAAGGTGGGAATTAAAATCGAATGTAGGAGGATATTAAAGGGGATGAGTCATATTCTCCTCCAAATCAAGCCTAAACTCTTGTATATTTTTTCCCTGTAACATCTACAGGATGGGAACCGCCCCACCAAGTGGAATCCTAAATAGAAGAAGAAATCATATTCAGTTATTTCAAAAAAATAAACTTGAAACCCCTTATCCTAAGATTACTATGCCCCCACGTATGGTTTTCTCTCATATAACCGGGGAAAGAGATCACAGATGCACCGGTGCTGAGGATACATGAGACTATGCATACATGGCCACACTAAATTTTCCATTCATGTCCCCATGGAGGGTATATATATATGGACATTTAACTCATGGTAAAACACTCTAGTAGGGTCAAAGAAGACAATGAGGTTTCTTAGATCCCTCAAATAGCCTCCCACATCTGATTTCCCTGTATAACCACATGGTGAGGGTTCAATCCGATCAACTAAGAAAATGGGGAAGGCAAGTGCAACCTGCACCACTGCAGTAGATACTCCTTCAATCCCTACACATAAACAAGGTCCGTATACCTCATATTATCTATCTCATGAACCAAATTCCCAAAAGAAGCCCCATATTAGTAAAAAATAACCTTTGACATAGTAGTACGATGTTCTGAAATAGCATGCTGCAGTCCCATCCAAGCTATTGATCATTGATGCACTCCATCTTTGAAACGAATTCTGGGAGACAATTATTGAATACTTCTAGAGACCAATGGAATTTGAGATAAAATCCACTACCATCGAGGTCTATATAGTGGAGACTATGTACATTGGATTCCTGGTTTCCATCTCTTTTAATGATGAAGATCAATAGAAGGTGGTCTAAGGGAACATCATACCCTTATGCATTTTATAAAGAATGACTAATATAAATTTCCTTGGGGTGCTAATTTATAATGGATCTAGGATCAATCTCTCCCATTTAGGACTCTCTAATTTTTTCGGTATAGTGAAGGGGATTTATCCCATAAAAGTTTGACCATTTCGGGATATGATAAGCATGAGAAAATACCAGTCTGGAAGATCAAACTCGTTGTCCAATTTTGGGAACTCACATTTGATGCTGAGTTCATGGTGATCTAGAAATATGCCACATATAATGTCTTACTCGAAAGTCCATGGGTCCATATCCACCTGGAGGATACGTCATCATTCCATCAATGTATAAATTACACCATCAATGAAAAGGAAAACAAACTACATTGTGATAGCCCCCCCATTAATACATCTAGAACCACATATGTTGAATCCAATCTATATTAGAAGGGATGAAAGAAACTAATAGCATATGATGACATACAGGTTGAAGCTCCCAAAGGATTAGGGATTTCCCCTATGAATACTTGGATCATGATCTATAGTGATTATGTGCTCCTCATAAATATGGTCTAAGTAGAAGATCTAATCCCAAAGTTCCAAACCTTTACTATCCTTTATGACAAATAGCTCTAACATCTTTCTGTAACGACTCATATGGAAAGGTATGGTGATGTCTCTTTTAATATCCCCCCTCACCCTAATTCTGACTGAGAAGCCGCCATATTTAAATCATTACCTGAAAATGTCTCAAAAAACACAGAAATGGAAGGGGTGAGGATGATCTCAAGTACACCCCTATAACATTTGGTGAATATGTATCCACCATGTTAGATAAAGTCACATGATCCTCAAAACACATTAGAGAAAGTCACACGAGGCAGTGAGACATACTTCAGATACAATACATGACTCACATAATAGCCTTCACTAATAATTTTAGAGTCCCACAGTCACATTTGGGCATGAAAACCAAGCTCTCATGACATAATCTAGTGCAAGTTAGTTGAAACTTGCGATGCCCCCCAAACATTTCATCTTGGTCTTACAATTAATTCTTGGGATTTGATCCAAGATATGAAACATCTCTTAGGATAGTTCATACTGAATCCCTTGGAACCCTTCATATATGTCAAGAAAGGTCATGTGATAGCACCATGACATGCTAGCAAGGTCATAGGACACCCTCCCCCTAAACAAGTCCGCAGGATCATGTGATGGATTTCAGGATAGGCCAATTGGGTCATGCAATGCTTCCTAGAAAAGAATTCTAGATCACCAGGTCATCCGAGGACATGATAATATTTCCCATCCATGGTGTGTAAGCCCTAATCACGAAGTCATCCTTAGTGTGTAATCCACAACATAATGAACATTTAGAACTCTAATTCATTCCATTATTGGGATACGTAGTATGCCTTTGTAAGGCCCATGATCTATAGAAAACACCACAAGGATTGTTCTAATAAACATGTCACATATCTACATGCCATGAGGCTGGTCATCTACTCCCCCATGTTTCTAACCCTGAGCATAGTTCATGTGGGCATAGAGGGATGAAAGAAACACCTCATTAGTTATCATAAATCTCCACAAATAAGGGAAGCCTCATTGTGTATGCCCTGATATAATGAGAACTACGAAGACTCTAATTACATCCATATTCATGATATGTAGGCTACCTCTCTTTGAGGTTTGAGATTCATATTGACCTTATAGGGTGAAACCAGCTTCTAATCCCTTTACCCAAATTAATGAAATTGATCACATTATAACTCTTGTTTCTCACAATGAGCATGGAGCACATGGTCTTAGGGAGTCGAACAAATTGTGTCTTCCATATTATTCCATACGTTTATAAGGGTATCCTCAGTGTGTAAGTCCTAAAATAAACCAAACTACCATTACTCTAATTCCAGTATAACCAAGATATGTAAGATGTATCCTCAAGACCCAAGGTCAAATATTTATTATCTTAGTACCCAAACATGATTCCTTTCGGCATGACATTAAACTACACATGTTTAGTGAACTATGTGGGTTTTGATTCTTGTAATAATCAAGATACATAGGACAACTCATAATGAATCAATAACCTATTAAGAATATTGTACACATCCTTACATGGAATCACATTATATAAAACTTGGTTATATGGGTTCAGAAAATAAGAATCCACCCAATACTATAAAATGATGAAGAAGCTCAGATACATACTTATGGATTCACTATAGAAATCCCAACCTTTTTAATATGAATGAGAATTAAAATATAGTCATTTTTATGGTAAAAAGTGACATTTTGGTATTAGTATGATATTGATGAAAATGTTCTAAATCTCTAATAGAATCCCATAGTAAGTAATAATTTCCCCCAAAGGGTGAAATGAGCCCAAACTCCCATCCTCTCCACCAATGCGAGTCCCTAATAGTTTCTGGCCCTGAAAACCCAAACCATCATCCTTTGGAAAGTATTTTTGTAACTATCTATGAATGACGAAACTATTGGGAGTTTCTAGGGAAGAAGAAATAAATGGAAAACCTGATGGGTGCAATTGAGCGAGGCATTGAAATATCCATCAATCAACCCATCAAGGGTAGCCCATTCAATGTTCCTGTCAAAACCAGACAAAAAAATAGAGAAATCATTCTAAAATACGAATGGTAGTACCTCATAGAAATATATTATAAAGGGTGTCATGAAGGATGTGTCATAATTGTCATCTTGTATATCCAAATTGGATTATATCTAGAATACCCATACATTTAGGAGAAATAATTATATCTAGTTTTTGTGTTAATTAGTAATACCATGATAGGGACCAAGAAGTCATATTCTGGGAAATTCCTATTGAGCTACATGATGTTGTGAAAACAAAAATCTTCCCATTTTTTTATTGATAGGAATGATTTATTCTAACTTCATAAGTTACTAAAATTATAAAAAGAATTTTTAATTGATGATCTCATCAACATCAACATATACTTTTATAGTAAGGGTTGGATTCCGTATTATTGATTCTTTCTTAGTTATATGGTGGTATATTAGAATTTCAAGATGATGGGTGGACACCATGGTATATAACCCTAAAATATTACTATAGTTACATGACATCATGTCACAATTCATTTTTATGAAGGAAATATATTCTCCCTGATCTTTTATGACCATAAATTTATCCATGGTCATGGGTAGTGGATCATCCTCTATTCTAAGATTCACCTTAATATACTCATTTATGGTGGTAGAAATTCTTTACATAGATTTTTTAAAGAAATATTTAAGTCCAACTTCCTCCTTTTCCAATGCCTCAATGTTGTGTGGTCAGGAAGATGAACGTTGAATTTGAAAATTTGAAGAAAATTTGAGCTAATTTTAATATTTTATAAAATTTGAGGTGTTTTATCTAGATCATGAGGGTGTTAGAGATTTTTACCACTGTTTAGGGAATTTGAAACATATTATCATTATTACATCTTATCCGTTAAGAAGTAAGAGGTGCTGACATCATAGAATTTAGAATATGGTGTGAGGGAATATTCAATATATTCCTGTGATATAGAGGTTTCCTTTGATCCTAGAGAGGTTGTAATGATCTCATTGGGTATTATAAATTAATAAAGGGAGTTTTTGATAGATATATCCTCACCTTAACTAATGTTTCCCATATATAAATGATAAATTCCATATAACATGAACATCCTAAATGAAATAGCTATTACCATATTAATTTGGGAAAAATTGTATTTTGGTGGACACCTAAATTTAGGCTCATTAACTTAATCAGATTAATTAGAATTATATAATCCTCACCACATTAGTTTTAGGGGCTCATTAGGAATATTCCTAAACTATCTGGAGCAGAAACCTCAATATCACTTCCCATCATCTGTTTTTTCATTATTTATTTTAGAAACTTCTTTATCATATAAGGATTTAAATGATTCAAGGGTATCATTATCACCATGTAGTCCTATGACCTCCCCATTGAGTGGGTATTTGAATCACCATTGGTATGATGAGGGAATTGATTCATATTTGTGAATCCATAGCTTTCCGAATAGAAAATTAAATGTTGTGTCCTACCAAATTACCATAAAATTTGTGTTATATATTATATCTTTGAACTGATCCTTAATCATGATCCTTATAAAGGTATTTATTCCTTTTTTTACACTTGGATGTCCAATTTTTACGGATACACATCATCCTCACTGTATCTTATGAATTTGAGTTTCTATATTTGGCTGATATTGATCTCGATCCATTTTCAACTAATTACTGATATTTTTTAATACTCTATACCTTTAATTCAACATGAATGGTTCTAATATTACACTAAATGGAAACCCCACAATAATTTTCTATGAATGATATAACTATATATAATTCCAATGGGTCTCTAAAAGTTACATTGTGGATGCAACATCAAATCCTTTTGAGGGCTAAGAGGGGTCTTGGAATGTTTATCCCTAATCTCTTTTGAGGGGTAATGTTCATCCTAGATACGAACCTTGGCCACAATGTTATCCATATGATATAGAATGTCTAACTTATGTACCAAGGGTCAATGCTTCCCTATTTATAAGGAAAAAAGTATGAAATTATATGAGATATACTTTTGTGGGTTGATATAAGTAAAATGTATGTATTTATTACATAAGGATCTACTGTCCCTATCTCATATAAACCACTTTGTAAAAAGTAATTTTTTTATTATAATATTAGTATATTATCACAACCCATAATGCTTCTTGATTATCATTGATTAATAACAAGTGAAATTCAAACATTATGGGAATTACTTTGTCCATTCATATAAAATAAATTGTAATATATATGAATGAATGATAAATGGATATTTCCATGATTATAATAACATAATACATTATTACATGAATCTATCAAGTATTATATTCCTAGAGACTCTACATGACTGTTATGTTTCTATTGTGATAAATATTTCACCAATGGAACTAATAATTTGTCACATGTATCTGCATAATTAATCTTTAAATTTCCCCTCTTAACAATATTCCATATGAGTTTTTATGTTTGAATATTGTGTTTTATATTTTTTTTAGATAAAGGTTCTTTATTCTTAAAAATAACGGTATTGGTATTATAATAAATCTTGATTACTCAAACAATGCAAGGAACCAATACACATTCAAAGATGAAATTCTTTATCTAAAGAACCTACTTTCCATCATCTGATGCAACAATGCAATCTGCCCTTATTGTTGAGTCTAATATAGTGTCTTAATTGGAACTCTTCCAACTAATACGTACATCATTAAGAAAATAAGAAAAAATATTTAGATTTTATATAATATCTTTCATATTTGAAACTAACATCTATGTAATTATTTATACCAATGTCATGGTCACCTCCATTGATCAATAACATATCCTTAGTCCTACTCATGTGATTAAAAATGTTCTTCATAGAAATCCAATGACTCTCACCAATACTAGATATTAATGTACCTGTTAGTCTTAACTAATAGGTGATATCAGGTGGAGTACACAACATGGAACACATGATATATCCACTGGTGGATGTATATAAAATTATATCTATCCTTGAAAGCTCTTTATAAAGACCTTAAATTTTCTTATGATTCATTCCATGATGATATGGTAAATAACCCTTCTTATAATTATCTATAATAAACTATTTTACGCCTTTACCAATTTTTGTGCCTTGACTAAATCTAAGTAACCTCTTAAATTTATCTATATCTATCCTTATACATATTTATAGGATTATTTACCCACATATTTTTATTGAGAAGATTTTACCTGACCACATCATCACAAAGTGAAGTGTTAGGATATGATTTCCAAAAAAGTACTATATCATCTACATAAAATACTAGAACTACTGATATCCATTTATGTACAGAAGAATTATTAATATTCTTAATGAAAAAAAATCTTTTATTGAATCCTAAAACTAAATATTCCACCCATGAGATTCATTATTCAATCCATAAACGTATTATTTCAACATTCATACCTTAGTAGTCTCATTTTTTAATTCAAAACCGTTAGGTTTTATCATATATAGGTCCCCGAATAAATTCTCATTAAGGAAAGTGGTTTAGATATCCATTATATTAGTATACTATAATCAATGTAAGTTTTTATGGAAAGAAAATTATGAATGGGATGTATTATCACAATAAGTTAAAAGGTTTCATCATAGTAATGACCATGAATTCACTTTCAACCCTTTATAATTAAGAGTTATTTGTAGGTATAAACTCTACCATCCATGCTGGTTTTCTTATGGGAAACCAACAAACACATAATAGGTATCACTCCATTAGCTGAATCCGCTGAGTTCAATACTTGGTTAGTGTATATGGATTCCATTTTAAATATCATTTCCTTTAACCATTTCATGAAATCATAACTCCTAACAGCTTCCCAATAGTTGGTAACATTATATTTTATGAATGTTACTTAAATAACATTTTTTGAGTATTTAGTGTCCATATGATGAACATTGAAATATAAGAAAGCGCCAAATATATATGGTCAATATTTGATGGAATCAAGATGTAATAAATTAAGAGAATTAATGTGCATTATTATATATCCAATACAGTAATATTCATTGAGTTTTATAGATAATGATTACTAGAGAATAAAAAAAATTCTTTCTTCCTTTGAGGTATTACACTATATTTTTTATCCTAAAACATTTCCTAAGGATCTCATAATGAAAATTGTCTGAAATAACCTTCTTCATGTGATAAAAATCATTTTAGGATAAATTTATAACTTAAAAGGATTTAAAACAACCATATATTAACAATATGGATATCACATCCCTTTATCTATCAATCATTTACATATTTCATTTAATGAAAAATTTTGTATATATTCAATGTATCAGAACACATTGATTTTATTTATTTATTTTTTCATTGAATACAATTCAAATGAATGTTCATTAAATTAATTCTATTCATAATGGATTATTATTTGATTAAATTATGTGAGAAATATATTCACCAAAATAAATTATTTTATAAAATTTGGAAACAATATCTCACTTGAACTATAACCCATGAGGAATTTTTTCTAAACTTTATAAACCTTCTTGAATCCATTAAAAACCCATTTTAGATATAGTTTCATCAAAATATCTTTATTTTAATATCATTGTTTCCAAAACCTAATCCTCATCCAACAACAAAATTGTATGATCTTGCGAGCCTTAGTATAATTGAAAACAAATATTAAATATATTATACTAAAGGTTCTAATGTTCTATCCATAAATATCCAATTAATAACATGTCCCACATAAGATGTGGAATATATTTTATTTGTACACTAATATAATCATTTTTTGATGACATAAAATGACTTCTAAACAAGGAATATTTCAATCTAGTATTGTCATCTCATATTTTCTATATTATCTGAAAAAGGCTAAGCAATTCAATGAATACATATCATGTCATTCGTTTAACAAATGTGTGAATCAAATTCCCCTCATAAATGTATTTAAATACATAATATGTCACTAAAATATGTTTTTTCATGCATTTCCCCAATCACATTCAACAAAGCAATGAATATCATTACATTTTATACAAGAATAAAAATCTTATCACAGTTACACTCCATCCAAAAAAATGAAAAATGAAATACCTAACCACTCATAATTATGTAATTTCAAATTTTTACTTACAAAGGTACATTATCAAAGTACAAAGGTTCCTATTATAGATATCAGACTAGCCTAAGGTAATAAGGATTGATAATAAGTATACAAACCTACATATACCTAACACTATATGAAATTCCGTTAGATATAGTCTAAAGATTCAATACATGTAATAAGTATAAACTTTTTTTCAAATTAATATATTCTCCATATCTTATATACAACCCTTTTTATGGAGTATAGGAATATATTCAAGTTAAATTTAATATATAATGAAAACCAATAGTAGTTGATGATGATCATCGATTAGGGATAAATAATAGTTTTTACATTGAGGGGATACTTAGAGTACAATAAAATTGAATTATAGCCACTTATATGTTTACATAGTAGGTTGAATAGTGTTAATAAGAGATTATACTACCATATTCAGTGTTATACAATTTTTATAGGGCTCCTTTTGTCCGCCTATATCGACGACCTTAGTATACCATGGTTATAGTTCGTTCTACGGCCATGATAATATGAAATCGTGGCTATATGTAGATTTGGGGGAAATCAAAATTTTATAAGAAATAGTTGGGAAGGGACATGGAAAGGGATAAGACCATGAACCACATGGATAACGGTTGTATCCTATGTTGTATCCATGATTAATGTATAGAGTGATGGTGGAGTTGTCTTAGGGACATGGCTTTGAAAAACTATGGATGTTGGTGATTAGATAAAGTCATGGGGACACTATTTTGAGTAATTATGGTTGTATAAGGGACTAATGGATTTTTTCCTCTTGTAATGTGGTTTTATTACATGTATTAATACCTATGACAACACTTTTTCATAACATGGACCTCATATCTGGGCCTCAAAAACAATTTTTTTTAAATTTTTTAAATTTTTTAAATCATAATAAAAATATTTATATATATTTAGATATAATTATTTATAAATACATACATACATACATATATATATAATTTATCTATATATAAATAAACATAGAGAGTTTCAGGATAGTGGTAAGGTTTTATATGAAAATGTACGTAAGTCGTAGGATCCAAATATATAGGGTATTTTTTAAAATATTCATCCTTGGTTATCATGTCCATATCTTTTGACCATCCACCATAGTAAAGGTGTACCTTAAATGTTTGAATCCTACATCCACATTTTCAAAATCATGGGTGTAGGAGGCCTATGACTACTATTGAAAATCATTGTTTTAGGTTAGATCATATGACAATGGAATATATGGACTTGATGACCGAAACTATGGTCGTAGCCTATGTGTTGGATTTGGTGTCCAAAGAAAAATTAAATTTACATTATTTACATGTATATTTCATTTATTGAATATTAATTTAATGTCATATTACATATTTTTCACTTTTTCAATATGGATTTAATGTACTAATGTCTTTGCGTATTTGTCACATTGATAAGGTCATAGAATCTCCCTGCTATGATGAGAACCAAAAAGATCTATGAAACTTTTCATAATATATTTCATCACCTGGACAACACACTATAATTGAATACATACTATGCAGACCATTATGTTAGAGTTATCATAAGCGGATGAGGCTTCTTCTCATAAAGTTATCATTTGGTAATCTTCAAGACGGGAGATTATGTGAGAAAACCTACTAGTATGAATTCTATATGTTTTGGTGTCATTGGATATTCATATATGAATGTCTATGTAAAGGTACATAGAATTTAATACAATCATTAATATAATTAATTACTCATGAACATATATTTAATGACCAAAAAATCATTCCATATGTTGGCGGGAAGGTTGGTATGTTTGGTGCATCACAATTGACATGTCATTAATGGATTGGTCAAGGAAGGATTTGACCCTTCTCTATTTATGGAATCTAATATCTCAGTCTTGTGATTGGAATAGAACTACAATATTCAATACCATGGATATGGTGTAACAACATGTTTATTTCACATAGAAAATGAATGATGTATCAAGTAAGTAGGTTGAACACACCATCGTGCAAACTGCTTGATGAGATATTTTGATAATTGGATTATATTACACAGTGAGCGTTTGTATGTGGTTTTCCACATTGTGACATTATGTTCAATATCCTGGGTTCCTTGACACATTGATATATAGTAATCTTGTACTTTAGGAAATCCCCCATAATTCCAATAATAAATATGAATATATGGTAACACACTATGTATTTCCATTGATATCGATTAAATAATACTTAAGTTTAATTAATGGAATAAACATTATTCTCAAGTATGATGAATAATAATATTTAACTTATATTGATCATATAAATTAAATAAATATTTATTCACCAACATGTGAGTAAAAAATTATTTATTTCATTTATTGAATATTTAATAAATAAATATTCACCAGTATGTGAATGGAATATTTATTTACGAATAAAATTTTATTCAATTGTTCAATAAATGAAAAATGATTTTTGAATGGACGAAGACCATGTAGATGAATAATATTAATTAAAAATCCATATAAATAATATTTTTTATTGTTCAAGTTGGCCCACGCCACAAAAAACAATATTATCATCATTATAATGATTCATGGGGATTATTAAATGTTATTAAAGATATTTAATGGATGATATGAAATTAAATAATATTTTTACCTAAATCATAACTCTATATATAGATAGATGTGTCTATTGTATAGATTATCCAGAAATTGAGAATAGATAATTATTGTGCACAATTAATTCTCTCTCGACTCCTTCATCTCCCTCTCTCTCAAGATAGAGAAGAGAAAGATAGATTTATTCAAGACTAAAGGATTAGAAATCAAGAAAAAAAATAGGACATTTGATTCATCACACAAACGCCCAGAGATCAAGTGGAATTTATCAGAGGTCATTAGAGCATGTGTGTAACAACTATATATAGATTCAATCCATGAATCAAAATAGTGCAATGAAGTCAATTCATAAGGGTATTTTAGGAAAATAAAAATTCCCTAATGAAGAATGTTCCTAGACTCATGTATTAATTTCATTAGATATAAAATAAATTAATTATAAATTTTACATCTATGATCCTCGCTCATGGTTTTGGGAACTGATAATTAAAAGCAATGTTAATATATACCCCACCATTGTACGCTTCCGCTATGCCTAGAACAAATAAGTGATATTAATGGGGTCACAATTAAATTTCTATATATTTATTAGATTACTTAATTATGTTATTTTTTTTATATTTTCATTTCATGTTATTTATTATTTAATCTAACATGGATTAACATGTTATTGACATATTAATCATGTTTGTTCAGTGTTTCATTTTCTTTAAGGTTTAAGAACAAATGAAGAGTGGCCAGAGATTCCATAGTGAAGTTCCAAATATGTGGATTGTAAATCTGGGTTATATGGAATGTAGTCAGAGCACACACAGTATATCCAAGTGCATTTCACATGGATTCACTAAGAAGATAATTATATACAGTTCATTTATTTCACACCAAAAGTTTACCAATACAACTTGTAATATAGAAAGAAGATACATGGTGTGTAGCTAGCTTATACACATAGTGTAGTTTATCTAATATTTCATGCTGAACCCCCAGGCATGTGATTCAGACACACAGAAACTGGGGTACATGGTGCGTTAATGGATTATACATACTGTGTTGTCTCCCATTAAATGGGAGAAATAAAAGATCCATTAAATTGAAAATTGTAGCATTAAAACCCTATTTTATTGATCGACACACTAATGTGTGTTTTAAGATTTCATAATATTTTTAAGGAATATTAAATTTTCAAATATTTTGTTGAAATTAATATTTCATTATTGGTTCTATCATTTATTTTCCATGAATTCTATCAATGATGTGTATCATTGATTACGTTCAATTGATCATTAAGATGAAAATTAAAAATTAATGAATGAATTAAGTAATTCAAGTTAATTCATCTAAAATAATAAATAATTAATGATTTCTACTTACTTTTTCATATTTGTTAAATGTATGACCTTTCATGATAATGTATAAGACCTATATATATGTTGGATTTTTAATTTACTATATTTCATGAAATTTAATTTATTTATTATAAAATTAAATAATATGGTTGGTTTGTCATTCCTCCCTCCATTATTATGTTGGACCTACGTGTCCAAGGATATGTATATAATCCCATTTTAAATAATCTTCTGGTTCCCCATACATGATTGTGAGTCATAAACACATGTAATTAATGGAGTTTCCCAAGATACATGGAAGCAGTTCAAGATGGAACCATTATGATTCCAACATAGGTTACAGACAAGTGGATATGTGGAATGTTGTAACTCATGCCAAGAGAAGAAATAAGTGTTTTAACCTAGGTAAAAGGTTGATTTATTGTTCTATAATGAAATAAACCATTAGATAGAGATCATGAGTAGACCATTTACTTAATTAATTAATTCTCTCCATAAAATTATTTATTTTATGGAGGCAATATCGCAATCACATAAATAAAATAAATAATGTGAAAAGGTGGAATTTAAAAAAATTATCATGTGTAAATTTATTATCTATAATTGTTAATTAATTAAGTAACATCCACATCATATTAACAAGACATGTTATGGGTAAAATATGAAAAAATATCATGAATAATAAATTAAAAAAATAAATTATGCGTAAATGTTTTATCCCACATGGTTAATTAATTAAGTAACATATACATAATATTGAAAAGTCATGTAAAGTATAAAGCAATATAAAATTTGTTCATAATTAACTAAAATACCTCAAACCTAATATTGTATCATACTTGTCCTTCCATTACACGATTAAGTAAAATAATCAATAGAACTAAGTGTTTGAAAAAACCTTGTTCAAACACTTACTTTTATAAGGGTGTTATTATAATATTTTTGGGTAGATTTAACCATTTTACATAAAGAGGATTATTCCTTTCTAAACTTGTTGTAATTTAGAGGAAAATGTTGAGGAAAACCAATTCAAGAATTTAGGATTGGGGAATCCACTCAACAGATCCAGGAGTAACAAGACCATATTTAGAAAAGACATGCCTACCTAAATACCATCAAGTAGCTTAACTAACCATTTTTTGGAATATACAAATGAGAATATGGATCCTTGCCACTAAAATATCCTAGAATCTAGATATTATTATTTCAATGTTGAGGGATATTTAGACATGATATTAGAAAGTTAGATTTAATACAATCCATTAATTTGTTTTTTATCACATAATTTATAATCAATAAAAGTACTAATAATATTCTCTTTTTAATTGTAGAATAAAAAGGAAATATCATATTCCACATTATCTATTTGATCAATGTTGGATAAAGACAAACTCTTAATTGTATGTAATTTCTAGGAATGGTACAACTACCTTACAATTTTTTATGATATGATCGAAACTCTTATGTTCTACAATACTCAATGCCTAATCTTCTTAATAAATAGGTGAGTGATGAAGAGTTCATAGTCTATGAAAAAATATTAGTGAAGTAGTCGACATTCAATATTTGATGTTTTAATCAATTTCTTGTTATCACAGGAAGTTGAATGAAAAGAATTGATGCATATACAATGCTTGATCAGCTCTAAGGTATTTACCAGGAGAGATCTAGATATGAACTATTTGATATTTATGAGTTTATTTTTTAGAGAAATATTCGGGAGGGTGCCCTAGCTGGGCCTTATCTACTCAAGATCATTAACAACATTGAAGACCTATAGGTTCTTGGATTTAAACTCCATTATGAATAGTGAACAGAACATAATCTAGGATCACTCCCTTATAAATTCTATAGATTTTTTTGTGAAATTTAATTTAAACAACATTTAGAAGTATGTGTAAGATATTCCCACTCTTCTTCGCTTAGATGAGAAAGAGATGTAGTGTAAAAAGCCTTCAGTCCTTATGGTAAAAAAACAAAAAGGGAAAGTAAAGATATTTAATCCCACTACTTCTTCACACCCTTAAAATAATAAGAATATCAAGGGGAATTCAAGGGAACATGATTTTGTCTTGTTTTCATGTTTCAAAAAGGTCCACTTGAAGAAAAACTACACCTACATAAATAAGAAAAGTGGAATCCTTAGGTGCATTTTTATCAAGTTTTATTTATCTATTTCCAAAGAATGGGTATTATAATTAGCTTATAGTTCTCACATATATATTAAAATACAAAAACTAGGTAGAGTTAGAAATATTGACTGAGTTGATGTCGATCTATGTGAATCCAACTATGATAAATATGACATTGTAGCTATCGAGGACTACCACCTCACATTGCTGACCGAAATGATATTGGTTTTGAAAGGTTACCATTATGGTCCATCTGTTACCAAAAATACAATTTCTATATCCATACTTGGTAATGAAGTTTGTTTTTTAAAATTATGAATAAATATTTATCGTTTTATAAATATACATTTTTTATGGTAAGGTGCCTTTAAATAATGATCTTTATGTGTAGGATTAGATGAGCCAAGTAATGGAAATTGAAAATGAAGTTAATTCAAGTGACTCACACCACACCCAAATTTGGTATCATCATAAATTTCATTTAAATGAAAATCCCTTGAGAAAATTACATTTAGATGGATATTAATATTATTTTGAACTAATACCACTTGGTGTATGTCACACATGTTTACAAAAAAAAATCACTAAATCCCCATTTATTAGGAAATGTGAAAGGGCTAAAGATAATCTTGAATTAGTTCATATCAATGTGTGTGGACAATTTCCTATAGAAATAATGGTTGGTTACTGATAATTTATAATGTTTACTAATGATTTTAATAGATATGGATATGTCTACTTAATGAGGTATAAGTCAAGTAATTTAGATAAATTGAAAATGCTAGAATGAAGTATAGAACCAGCTTGAGAAGAAGATTAAGATACTCCTCCCAGACTATGGTGCATGATATCTTAATCAAGACATCATTTATTACTTGTAAGAGTTTGGGATCCTACCCCAACTCAATCCTCTTTACAAACATCAGTGGAACTCTGTAAGCGAAAGTAGGAACCACATCTTGTTGGGCATGGTCAGATCAATGATGATTCATGTGAGTATTTAATTATCCTTTTAGGGACACACATTATAAATAGAATCTTATATACTAAACCAAGTACAAACTAAATAGATAAATAGTATTCTATATAAATTTTGGAGTGGAATAAAAATCATGTTAACAAATTTACATGCGTAGGAAAGAGAAGCATTTTTAAGACCTCTTCAGGTAACAAAATTGAACCCTGAGGCACAAAGTGTACCTTTATTGGATACAAAAAGGAAACATTGGGATATTTCCTGTATGACCACATAGAAAAAATATTATAGTGTAATGTCATTCTATATTCCTTGAGAGTGATCACATCAATAAAAGTGATAGTGGGAGTGAGATAGTCTTCGATGAAGTGGAGGATCAAGCCGCACAAGAGTTGGTATATGAATAGATACCAAAAATCCACATGAAAGGTGAAACTATTTTAGGGACACAATCAATAAATAGTATTATGAGAGATGTTTGAGAACCGAAATGTTATGGTTTTTTAGTTATCCGGGATGGTGACTAATTATTAATGGAAAATAATGATAACATAACATGTACGGAAGCAAAAATTTGCATCGATGTTACCAAGTGGAATGTATCCTTAAATTCAGAAATGGAGTCCATGTAGCAAAAACAAGTCAATATTTTAGTAGATCCCCCAATATATGTAACACTTGTTGGTTAAAAATGGTTATTCACAATGAAAATATATATGGATGGACAAGTCAGTACTTTTAAGGGATGACTGGTTACATAAAGGTTTAAACAACATCAAGGCATTGACTATGAAAAAAACTTTTCTCCAGTTTCACTATTTAAATCCATTATAATTATACTTACCATTGAGGTTTACCATTACTATGATATTTTTAAAATGGATATCAATATATCCATCCTTAATGAGAACCATTAGGAAGATATCAATATGATACAAACTGAAGGGTCTGTGAGTCCAATGGATGTTAATAGGATATGAAAATTGAAAAAATACATTTAAGAATTAAATAAATCATCATGGTAATGTGACATTCATTTTGATGAAGAAAAAATGGTATATGGTTTCATAAATAATGATTGTGAGTCTTGTGTCTACAAATGGTTCAATGACAGTGCATTCATTTTCATAATAGTTTGTGATGATCATTAGAAATTAAATACCTATCTTATAGCTTGTTAGGAAATGATTGAATAAATTATTCTCCATGAATTACTTGGTTGAATCAGTAAATATTCTTGGGATAAAGATCCAACATGATAGATCAAAGAAACTACTTGTACTATGACAATGTATATACATTTTCAAGATACAAAAGAGATTCAGTTTTGAACAATGCCATTAGAGATTCTTGTTGGCATCACATGGGATTAATCATTCTAAGAAATTGGGTCATCAGCCACGTGAAGAAAGAAATAGAATGAAAAGGATTTCATACACATAAACGATTTAGTTATTCATGTATGTTATGAAATATATTTGGATAAATATTTCTTATGCTTTGGGTGTGGTTGGAAGACATGAAACTGATCCATGTGACCACTATTGGATGGAAGTTAAGACTATACTTAAGTAGATAGTGCATACTAAGGATATGATCCTGGTCAATAGGGGATATGAAGAACTATTGATAAGAGGATATGCATATTATAGTTTCCAAAATGATCCATTTGACATAATGTAAAAAAATGGGTACTTATTAACCTTCAATGGAGGTTTTGTGAGATAGAGGACTGAAAATTATGATTTGGTTGTAGATTATCGAGTAGACTATGAGTGTATTGTGGATTATGATGTAGTTAAGGAATAATTGTAGATGCAAAACATTGCCAAAGTACTTAATTTGGTACCTAGTAGTAATGATCCTATCCCACTCTATTGTGATAATACTATAGTGGTGGATCCCGTAAAAGTTTCATGGTCACATCAATGGAAGAAGCACATACTTCAGAAGTATCATCTCTTGAGGTAATTTTCATAGATTGTTGAGGTTTTGGAGAGATATATTTCCATGGAAGAAAATATTACTAGCCCCTTTAATAAAACCTTGACTGAGTAGAAAGATGATTATCATGTGAGGTCTAGAGGGAAAAAAATTCATAGGTACTTGGATCTAGTCCAAGTGGGATATTGTTAAGGTTTTTTCCCTTGTACTAACTGATTTTACTTTGACTACAATAATATTTTATGTATCTAATATGAATTTAATATATTATTACATATTGTTAATTATTTTAGAATGGATTTATTTAATTAATTTCCAATTATTTTTACACTATAAGGTCATATTAAATCCTTTATATAGTGAGAAACATGATGTTCTACAATATAATTCTAAATATTGTTATGCAGTTTGATAGAATTCTATGATTGGAAACATAACATTTATAGAATTACTTGTGAGAACTCATAAGAAGATGAGGCTTCTTCTCTTGATGGTCTCACTTAGTAATATCCCCGATGGGAGATTATAAGAACTGACTGACTAATATAAATTTATAATGTTTTGGTGTCATAAAATATTCATATCTATGAGTGTGTGTAATGGTCATTAGAGATCGTGAATATTATTAATATATTTCATGAATAATGTACTTATATTTAGTCACCAAAATTATTTTTCCATATGTTTTTGGGAAGTAGGGAATGTTGGGTGAATCATGATTGACAAGTAATTAATTAATATGTTTAGTAAGAATTTTTCCTTCTATCTTTACAAAATATAATATCTTAGCCATTTTATTTAAATACAACCATCGTATTAAATTCCATTGACATGGTGTAGCGACATTTTTATTTAATACAGTCAAGTATTTTTCTATCAAGTAAACTGGTTAATGAAACCATCATGCAACCTGATTCATGAGATATTATGATAAAGGGAAAATATTACACAATGATTTTTCATATTTGGTTACTGACATTGTGATATCAAGTTCTTTCACTTGGGTGCCTTAACCCATTTATAGAAATTAATCATAGACTTCAGGAAAGACTTCTTAATTCCATTGAGAATGAATCCTGAAGCGTCACACATTATGTGTTTCCATTAATTTTGATTAAAATCTATTTGAGCTTAATTGATGGAATAAATATTATTATCATGTCCAAGTAATAAGTGTATTCATGTTATAATGATCCCATAACTTAAATAAATATTTATTAATTTACATGTGAATAAAAAAAATATTTATTTACTTAATTTAATATTTCATAAATATTTTTTCACCAGTATGTGAATGAAGTAGTTATTTATGAACAAAATATTATTCATCAATTCAATATATGAATGATGAGTTCAAATATACCAAGACCATGTCAGGTAAAAAAATTAGTTAACAGGCAGGTTAAATAATATTTTTTATTGTGTATGTTGAATAATTCCCCAAAATAATAATATATCATTATTAATATGAGGCATGTGGTTTATTATAGGTAATAAATGTTATTTAATGTCCATAATTCAAGTAAATATGTTTTAAACTAAATCCTAACTCTAAAAAATGGCTATGTCTATTTTTTGGTGTATCTAAAAATTTAGAATGGTGAATTGTTGGACGTAACGAATAATCGCTAGACTCATCCTTCACTATCCCTCTCAAGAACGAGAAGTGCAAGATATATTTATTCAAAATGAATAGTGTTAGATCAAGAATGAAAAACATAAGACATTCAATTCGCTGCACTAGAACCCAGATATTGAGTGTCATTTCTCAGAGATTATAGGAGCTTTTGTGGATCATCGCTAGAGTGATTCTATACTTGGATCATCATAACAAAATGAAAAAAATCTAGAAGAGTCAATTTAGACAATCAATATTAATCAACTATGAATGTTCATAAACCCATGTATTAATTTGTATAGATAAATAAAATAAATAATTATAAATTTGATGTGAAGTATCCTCGCTCATGGTTTTGGGGAATTATATTTAAAATAAATTTTAATTTTTCACCCAGCAATGCATGCTTCCATCACACCCAGAATAAACAATATGGCTTTGTGTTTGAGGTCTATTTCAATTGTTTTGGTCATGGAAATAAGCCCATTTTTTAATCTGTTATCATTCAACCATTCATGAAAATTGAATTTATAGTACACATGAATGAATGATAAATGGTGTTTTCCTTTATTATTATTAATTGATATGTTTATTACCATTACAACTAATCTATTAACTATCTAATATCCAAATATTCTACATGACTCTAAAATAGTTGTTTTAGTAATGTTTTTTGAATAGTATATCCATATATAATTCCTTTCACATCCATATGTGACCCCCTGATAAAATACTCCCACTAACAACATATTGAGTAACATTAACCTAGTAAGATAGTTTCAATAATGGTGAGACTTAAGAATCCTATTACTTAAGTTCAGCATTTTAAACTTTTATTAATACTCCTTAACATCAAAATAAAAAAATTTATAATGTTTCTTATTATTTCTACTTAGAAATATTTCTAAGCTTAACATCTTCATCTATTATGAAATTATTCAATAAAACATTCCCATAGATTTAAACATAACCATTTATGTTTTTATCCAACACATCCTAATATATTTTAGGATAATATGACATTCACATAATTTTAGTAAATACATATAATAATGTATATTTTTCTTTAGAATTATATCCTAAAAAAATTATTAAAATTAATTAATTTTAATTTATAAATAAGTTGACATAAAAGTGATATTAACTTCATTATAGTAACTAAATATAACAATATAATTTTCATCACTTACATATCATAAAATTTATTTTATTATAAAATAATAATTAACTTTCAAATGATAACTAAATATAAATCATTAAATATTTTATCATTATATATCATAAGAACTTTTAGGAAATTAAGTGAAAATCGATTTAATCATATAATTGTATAAGATAGTTTCTTGGGGATGGAGTCCGAAGCGCTGAACCTCTCGAACCCGATGGAAGCGAAAAACCCTAATCTTCAAGTCAGATCCTTTGCAGATGTGGTTGCTGGAAGATCCGTAGATGATGTTCCTCAGAAGGCTGAGGCTTCAGAGCTCAAAATCTCACCCATGCTCTTTCGGTATAGAGGGCAGGATGCGATTTCCTTCTCAGAAACTGAGGTAAGGTCTCTTGCCGAGGATTTGCGCTTTACCCTCATTGGCAAATTCACGAATCGAAAGCCTTCTCTGAAATATCTTCGTTCTGCGCTTGAATCCATGGGATTTTTGGGTTTCAACTTAGGACTCCTAAATTCTACTCATATAATCTTTAGATTCCGGACTGAAGCTGAATATTATAGATTATGGGTCCGTAGATCATGGTTTTTTGGTGGTTGATTTATGAAAGTTTTAAAATGGGATCCAGATTTTGATCCGCACATTGAATCACCGGTTGTGCCACTCTGGTTGGGTTTTCCCAAACTGCCTTTGAACCTCTTTAACCAAAATGCATTGTTTCCTATTGCTAAGCTCATTGGTAATCCATTGAGACTTGATTCTGCCACAAAGTCACTTTCTAGGCCTTCTATTGCATGAATTTGTGTTGAAGTGGATGTTTCAAAACACTTGCCTTCACATATTTGGATTCAGAGTGGTAAACTTGGTTTCTCTCAGGAGATTCTGTATGAGAGATTGCCAGACTATTGTCATAACTGTCTCAGGCTTGGCCATCCCCCTAATTTCTGTAGCAAGAATTAGGGTTGTCCCAAGGTGAAAAAACCTACCTGGGTTGAAAAAGGTCATAAGGCTCCAGTGAATCTAAAAGTTTGCACGAGTGGATTGGATCATGATCATAATTCTGAAAATAAACTTTCAGATTTTACTAATGTGGTTATTGAAAATACGATTACTCCCTCTAGGATTGAACCTATTGGATCCCACCACTCTAGTGCTTCTAAGAAAACTGAACCTCAGAATCCCCTTCCCCTTCAAGAACAAAATAATTTCGCTGTACCTAACGAAAATTCAGGGGAAGAGGATCACGATATATTAGACTCCATTGCTGAGGAAGCTGACCAATCTATTCAGATGGAAGAATATTTCTTAAATAATATGGCTAAAAAAGGTAAAAAAAACCTTTCGTATATGAGGATGGATACATCACTCCACATCCAAGAAAAACTAGAAGACGCAAAGACTACTCAAACATAGAACATACCATTGTTTCTAGATCAGTGGACATCTCTAAAGATGAGAAAGTAGAAACTTCCCAAGAGAATACTCAAGTTGAGACTCCCAAATCAGAACCTACTAAGGATCCTCAGGATAAGCCTCAAGAATCACTTTCTAGTACTGTTCTGTACTACTTTTCGCCACATTTTGATGAACATGATCTTCAGGAGTGGATCAAGCATATGGATACGCAACAACATATTTCTCAGCAGGAGCTTCAGGAAGGTAAGATTTCAAAGGATCAATATCTTTATATTAAAAGATCCATCTCCATTGAAAAATCAAGGATGAACAGCAAATCAAATTAAATCTGACATGTTTGATGCTTTTGTCTTGATTAACCCTGTTTTGGAGTTTTCTGTCCCATTCTCCAGATTTACTGACTGCCTTCAATTCAAAGGATTTTCAGTAAAAGACTGCTCTCTTTTGGTCTGTTTGAGGCCACTTACAAGCTTGATGTATCATATTGGAGGTTGCTGTCCTGGTTGTCTTCACGTTTTTACACTATGTTCTGCTTGTGCTCATGATGATGCTGAAGCCTTGGTGGAGGACAAGTTCTATGGATTTTTTCTTTTGGCTGGCTTTTCTTTGGTACAGTTGAATTCCTTTATCATGTACCTTGACTTACTCCCTGCTGGTGTAAGTTCATTACACCTCGATTCTGTAACACATCTTATTTTGATTTTAATAAATTCCTTCGGGGGCATGGATTGGGACACCTGTTCATGTCTCCACTTCTAAAAAAAAATCATATAATTGTATAATCATGTAGTTAATAGTGATATTCACATTCTCATGTTTCAAAATATAATTATTTATATTTATCTTAAATTTCACATATACCAACTCATGTTATAAAGTGATTAATCAATTAAAAAAATATGATATAATATTTTACTACTTAACTTTTAGCTTATCTAAGTTCAAACAAATAATAACTAGCCTCTTAGACACTAAATTTGTTCTGATAATATTTTGTTAAGATTCATGAAAAACATCTATGTGTTTGAAAATAAAAATTATTTCCCATTAGTTATAATATTTAATAAATAGACATTAATTTTTATATCTCATGTGGTTTTTTATGATTTTGAAATAAAAAATTATTTTGAAAAGGAATAATTTATTAAATATTCCACTATTTGGTTGTAGGAACACATTGCATCATTTTTTAATATAATGGATAAAATATTTATCCAAGTTAAAACAATATTATACATATCATCCTTTAACAATATGTTAATAAAACTAACGAATCATGAATTATGTGTATAGAATTTATCACCTCATTTTGTTCATAAAAATTCTTTGTTAATGAAAAACATATATTATAAAAAAATAGAAATCGTATGAAGGCATTCATCCTTTACATAGAAATTTATGAGCATAGAACACTCCGTTATATTAAATTACTTGCTGTAACAACTCATTTCATTATAATTCTTATATAAATTACAAGATCTATCAATTTTTCCTTTAATTGTTAACTCCCACTGTATTCACATAACTTGTAAATTATTCAGTCAGAATCACATTCCCATTAAAATAAATGAATCAATTTTAATAACATTTATAACTAACAAGGAAATTACCTACAGTTCCCAAACCCTTTTTGGTATTCTTGACAATCTAATAATATTTATTTATAACTAATTATTGATAATAGATGATGGTTTCAAATAACCTTAACTAGACTATTGATGAAATATTTTTTTAATTTCCAACTTTTCCTCTTTGGGATTTAACTATTATATCATTTTAATATTTTTCCAACATCAAAACACAAACCTCATATTCCTTATTCACATATTCTCATCATTTTGAGAGTATCAGGTAAAATTTTCGTAAACTCAATTATATTTTCAAAATATTTCCATCGATGATAATATAATTAATTCTTTAACTAGAATACGAGTTATGGGAATTCATCAATATTTCAAAGAATATTCAATCATATTGAATATTATTTACATGCTAAGTCATATTTTATATATGTGACTAGAATTGCAATGGTAAATTATCATCTAGTGCCTTTAAAAGTTTAATTAAATAATTTCATGATTTTATGACAATCATTATTTTCTCTTTTAATAACTTCAATACATGGTAACTTTGGAAGTAACTTCTTAACATGATAAATATTTCTCTTTCTCAAGGAATTTTTAGAACCTACTATTATTTAGAGTTTCATACATTAAGACTATCATTTCAAGGATTATTTTTAATGTTTATCTAGTTTATGATGATGTTATCTACAATATAAATGATTCTAATATGAATATCATTTCTTATATATTTTCATAGTCATAATTTAATGATTGTGCTCCATATAAAATTGATAAACACATAAATAATATCTTTTAAACTATTCAGTATATATATTTCATTAATTTATGAGGCTTCTAGAGTTTCCCTTCATCATGTAATTCTTTTGGTAAGAAATAATATAAATCACAACAATTATGGCCCTTATATTGTTGATTGGAAAACTCTTTATCCAAATCCATCACTTAGATTCCCCCAATAATATTCTTCTTATATCCTTTCAAAGGGTTTCCCAATTAGGTTTAACCTAAATAAGATTCTAAGACAAGAATAACAAAATATAATCCATGGGAACCCTTGTTGGTTAGAACCTATAAAAATATGATCCAATGTTTTCTGTTACATGAATATCAAACATAATATTATTTAGGGGCATAATCCAAGGTTAAAACCTACCTTGTTGAATGATCAAGGGGTTAACAAGTGCCTATTTGTAAGGAATCTCACACTTTGTATTAAGATGGTGTTAATTATCTATAATTTAATATATATCATATATATATATATATATATATTAAATTCATAATTTTTAGATCTTATGTAATAATTATCTTCCCAATTTTTATTTTTATTTTTTATAATAAATATTCTAATGATTTAATTTGTAGATTCTTATTTCAACCCTAAAAATTTATGTGTTCAATCTATATTAACGTGTAACGTTTTCAATACTCACTTGTTTTTGATACTCACCAAAAAATAGAATCCTACCAGATTCATATATATATATATATATATATATTAATTATTCCTATTTAAAAGGTATATAAACTCTTCATATATAGGAATATAGTTATATAAGATTGAAAATATCTACATGAGTAAGTCGGGAGAGATAAATATCCAACCCCCTCACCTTTCTAAAATAAGGAATAATCCTCCATTTTGTAATGTTTTATGACCCCAAGTCACTCTACCTAGGGATACATAACTCAAGAAATAATTCAATTCATTGAATCCCTAACACCATATATGCACAAACTATTACAAACTACAAAATTCAAACAAATAACTTCAATTACAATCCAATGTTTGGGAAGATGAAAACTATATTTTTTGGATTACAACCTAGAAATGTAATTCAAGGATATATCTCTTAGATAATTTTCAATAGTTAACATAAATAATTTGTTGGAGTGAGTATCACTAGAGGGGGGAGGGTGAATTGAGAAACTAATAAAAATTTATTTTAGAAAGGACTAAATTGGAATCCCCTAATTAATTTAAAATGGTATAGTTAATCAATATTGCATATCGATATAAGTTATAAACTTTAAAATGGTTTCTTAAATATTTATTAGGTCTCATGTAAGAAGTATACAATATTACATATTCCTTTGAAATCAATTTAATTACTTTAAATCTTATTAAAACACTAATAAAGATTAACTATCAAAGTATTACTTTTTTTATTAGAATAGTCTCAGTTTAAAAGAGGAAATTAAATAAACAAAAACATGCAATATAAATTTGAAATAATAGGTTCAGTATTAAGAAGAGAAATATTCCTCTCCACTTAGTGATCAAATATCTCCAAGCAATTTATATAAATTTAAAAAGTTTATCCACAACCTGGATCAGGTTTTACCACATTTGACAAACTATCTAAGTCACACACTACCTATTAAAACATTGTCTGTTGGAGTATAAACAAACAAGTCACACATGGAACTCTACCACTATTATCCACAAGAGTTAAAATGTAAGAAAAGTTAACATAATATATCATTTATATTCCAGTTCATCATAAGAGACAAATTTCATGTGACAAAATAGTGTATTCACACACACTTCTCAAAATGTAAAGTAATTTAAATAGAACACAACAACTAAGAGTGTGATGGAATAGAATTTATTGATATATATGTAGTGCAACTCATGAATCTTGGAAAGTATTAAAAATTGAAACTTGATTCGAGTTCTTATGAAATATTCCGAACAACATAGTCTTAAGGAATCTTGTTCTTGATTAGAGAAATGTGGAATATGTGTATGAGCATAGACTTCCACAAACTAGTGTTTGGAGGATATAACAGTTTATCTTTTCATCTCTATGTGAGTGTTTTTTAAGTGAAAGATCTCATCTTTCCATCTACTGCACATTATCATTCAGTAGCTGTAAGACTTTCTACATGCATTCAGATATCTTGCTTTCTCATATAACACAAAAGACATTCTTTTCAATGATTTCTATCATTCACTTATGATAAAATACTGAAAAAATATGTTTGGAATTAAGTTTCATATTTATCTATTAGAAAGTATTTGAATGAAATGTTATGTTTAGAGATAGGTGCGGTGAGTTCTTGAATGGTGACATAATACTAGTAATGTCTCAGAGTCTAGTGGCATATCATTCTACTAGTGTCTTGGGCTAACATTGTCTCGTTTGGATGATGTATAGTTGATTGTGTCTCCTGGATGGAGGTGTCTCCTAGTTAGTGAAAATTTTACTTTGATGGTGGTGTGTCTTCTGATGGTAGCTCCTTCAGATGGTAGGTCAGTCTCACAGTGTGTCACAATTTTCCAAAATTATGTTCTAGTAGTAGGAAATCCTAGTAGTGTGATATCCTGGTGGTGTCTCAGACATATTGATATTTTCATGTTGATAGTGAGATATATCTAGTGGTGTGTCATCTCTATGGTGATTCAGTCTTGATGGCGACTTATCCTTAGTAGTGTCTCAACATCATTAGTGAATTATACTTAAGAAATTTTATCACCTGTATCAGATTATGGAATACATGTAGAAAACATGAAATTCTATAATATCATTAGAATCATGCTTTTTTATCATTAAAACTAGGAGGTCAACAATCACCCCATTTTTTATGATCACAAATCATGGCGTCAAAGGTATCACAAATATAAAACAAGAAATCAAAGGATAGATTAAAAATAAAAACAGGACTAATCATTCATAGTTTTTTTACGTGATATCAAAGATAAATAATAAGGAAATAAAGTTAATTATTAGTTATCATTGGTAAAATCAGAATAAATCAAGAAAATAAATTCTAATGGTATCACATGTAATGAAGGAAAACATGTGCATATGGATAAAGAAAATATGCTTTACGAATTCTACCCCTTTTGGGATTATCTAAAAGAAAAAGAGGATAATAATAAAATAGTAAATTTATTTAAAATATAAATAATAAGGAAAGTGTCTTGGATAAATTTGATCAAATGTAATATAGAAAGTTTCAACCAAAACATTATTACATAATAATAGTCTCATAAAAACAAATGATTTACTCTAATGCTATCAAGGTTGGGTAAAAGGGTCTATTTTTTCAATTCTATTATCCTTGTCTATCATTGGATCTAAAGCAATAAGATCAGAAGAAGATATAGGAAAAGTATATAGAACACCAATTTGATGTCCTACTGTAACCCAAGCATATCATTGCTCTGGAACATGAATCGGTCTCGGTTTTCCCATATCCTATAAAATATGAAGATGAAAATGTTGGAATTAGGAAGGCAAAGTTTCTCTTGAATCATTGGTAACTCTTGGTCTGAGAGATCCTTATGGGTTAATAGGAATGGATTTTTGAGAAAAATATTGCATACCATGCACATGAAGAAATTTCATCCTATGGTTAATGAAGTATATGATGATATCACCACATCTATCTATAGAACTGAATAAATATACATTCTCATCCATTAATCAATTTATCATTCAAGTCATCTTATTCAACTTTTCAACCATCTCTTATATTCCTGAGTCACATAGGCATTCTCAAGTTTTATTCTGAAAACATTATGTTTTCATCAATATTATGTTTTGTATAAATCCAGAAGAGGTAATATTAGATGGATTTATTTATTTTCTCTCGATCCGATTTTGTATCTTGATCAAAAGAGGAAACCAATTTAAGATCATGGTCACTGTTATATCTTATTCGACTCAAAGTTTCTTAGCACTGATCAGGAATAACAATTGAAGCACTAACTGAGGTAATTCTCAGTTTTTATATAAAATCATATTTTATCCCCTCAACATCAATCAATGGACAAGGAGGTGGTGTATAAATAAATGTATAAAAGGTTACATCATCAATAATATTTCATCTCTTTAATTAAATACTTTTCATATTCAAAATCATTGCCTAATCTTTTTTTTCGATATCAACACCCTCAATGTGATGCATCATCATAGGTCATACATGTTCAATGACCAATTCAAAGAGATATCCATCATCATTATCACTAATCTTAGTTAGGACTGGGGATTGATTCTTCAAACACTTACCAAATCTGAAATTATTTTTTGACCAAAAGCAACTAAGTCACCCATTGTAAATACATTAGATGGAACACTATGATCAATAGTGTTAGGTACATGCTCTATAATTGAGGAAAACTTTTCTAACAACCCATAAAAATAAAATTGGTATATCATAGATCCGTTTGGATATACTTCATCTTGAACCTCATTTCCACCATCCTTTAGTGTGAACTTTCTTAATTTATCCCATTTTTCAAACATATGATC
Source organism: Viscum album (assembly GCA_963277665.1). Taxonomy (NCBI): domain Eukaryota; kingdom Viridiplantae; phylum Streptophyta; class Magnoliopsida; order Santalales; family Viscaceae; genus Viscum; species Viscum album. Next base: position 76,361,479 of record OY728140.1, read on the forward strand.
AATCCATCAGTCTAAAACTTCAATAACGATGGGTGTTATGGAAGGAGGTAACATAGCAGAAGGTACAACCATAGTTTTCACAACATTTATATGATCATATGGACTAGTTATATCTATAGTCTATATAATAATAGCAGGGATCTCATTTTATTTTTGAGCATTTGAGCTCTGTGAAACTACACCGGCATGCTTGGATTCTGACTATTTACTATTAGTAGGTTCATCTAGTATCTAAAAATCATCTTTCTAATAAAATGAACTCACATTATTCATTTCTATCCATAAAAGGTTCATGATCATCTACACCAAAAAACTATTAATTTCCATCTTCTTCCTCAATAAGCTCATTTTTTTCTTGTTCAACTACATGATATTCCATAACAACAATAAAACGCATCTTCACAACCATAATAGAATCATAAATAGTCTATACAACACCAAATGAACTCACTTTAGTCCTATAAATATCCAAATTCTATTGATGATATTCTAAATCTGGGGTTTTATCCCCTTCAACAAGAGAATCTTTATTTTTGTGTTCTGGTTCTAATTCTCCAGTCAAGTCTGCTATCTTAGCAGGTTCACTAGGTGAAGTAAGAAGCTCTAGAGGCATCTCTAAATCAGCCTTTATAATCTATATAAATGAATCCCCAGGGACATATTCTTCCTCATCATCAGATTCACTATAATGACCATTTTTATCATCTCCATTTCTGTTTCCACTTTCACTTCCATTTCCATTCTCATTCCGTCTTCATCACCACCAGTATCCTCTTCATCATCATAATTTGAGATACCTCTAAATTTATCTTCCATGGATTCTTATGTTTATTATTAATCCGTAATTATAATTTTTTCTCTTTTTTGATGCCTCATAGGTGGACTAGGAACTCCATACGAAATGTGAAAAGATTTTGGGGACAAGTTTGAGTCACTATCATCATAAAATGAAGGTTCCTTTTCAACATGTTCTTAAACAGTTTATTCTACAACATCCGAGTACTAACCAACCCCATATGCCACCAATATCAGTTCATATATACCATGCAACCTTGTGAGATGACCCCCAGGTTAAACATATCATGAAAATTATCATTATCATCTTCCCACTGTTTCAAATAGTGGTTTTAACTTATCCTCATCCTTGGTAAAATAAAATTTTATGTGCAGAAAACAATACAATCAACAACTATTTCCTCATCATTCGAAACCATGATTTTTGCATCTAATATGGAAGAAATATGCTTTCAGTAGATCAAAGAGTTATTTATCAATGAAGGATTTATCGTCTTTCATTGATGAACAATGAGATATATACACATACTGATATTAATTCCACATTTCATAAGACTAAAAAATTAAACATACTAGTATATTAGAGTTTAAAATCAACCATTCTTGGGGAAAGCATATGTTAAATGAACATGAATAATAGTATGTACTCTAATTTAAGGTCTAATGGTACTGGCCTTATATCTATTCCATATTGATTTTTTTCTATTAATGAATATTCATAAATAAAGAAGTCAATGTCCTATGGAATAAATCCTTGGTAGTCATCAAAAATACCTTTAGGAGGCACTCCTATGAATTTATCCCTATCACTTGACCAAGAAAGAATTCTATGACCATGAATTCTTGATCTTAACCAGATTTAAACTTCTCTCAAAGTGAAATCCAAAATCTAATATAATTGATGTAGTGGCCTTGGATAGAAATGTATCTAATTTGTAGAGAACCAGTGTAACTAGTCTTGGATCTTAAAAACATTCAGTACTAGGGACTTACATGAAAAAATGAACATTAAGTCCACTTCCTTATTAGGTAAAACAAAACATTTTAAAGCTAGGGATTAATAGGTACAACTATCGTATCATCACATGACATTCATTTTTGATTCTTCGAATGACGTGAACCATCTAGGGAAAACATAGAGGGATGCTTAATTCATGACATTCGTATCACTTCGTCAATATTGGTGGAATGTGAAATCCAAATGGTTTGGAAGGTGAACGGTTATGCTAGGATTGAGATAGAAATGAGGGAGACTAGAGATGTGTTAGAAATATACAAAGTTTTGTTTTTTATTATTTGGTATTTATATATTTGAAAAATCAAAAGAACACTAGAAATCGAATTTAGAATTTGAGAAAATATACATATTGCGTTACAAAGAGAAACATTAAATATTTAAAAATAGAATTGTTGGAATTTTTGAATAAAAAAATTTACAATGTCATGAAACTAGTAGTATGAAAATAAAATGGTGTGTAGACCACAATGGTTAGAAAATCCAATGGTGAGGAAAACACGATGACGTGTCAACCACAAAAGTGTTTAATATACAACAATGTGTCATATAAATGGTTTGACATACCAGAGGTGTGTCAAAACATCATTGTGACATACCAACAATTAAACTCAATAAAATATAATCATTACTAGTTTATGTTAGATATAATTCATTCTATTATAATTTAAAGGCATGGTAAATATATCATCTATCTGATGTTATGTTCCAATAAACTCCAGATTGATATCACTATTTTCAAAATGGCGTCTAAAAAATGATGTCTTATATCAATATTTCTTTTATAAGAATATGTAACTTAATTATTAGAAATATTTATATCACCTTTTTTATTAGAATTTATGGGACATGTTGGAATTGATATTTATAGTCTATTAAAGTTTGTTTCATCCACAGAATTTGGGCGTAGAAACTACGTGTAGCTATTTTTGTAGATTATTTAGTAAATAATGAAACAAAATATTATTTCTTACAACAACGTGAAACTAGATACTTTCCCAAAAAGTGACATGTTTCATAGGTTATTTTTTATCTAACTTACATCCACCAAAATAAGAATCAAAATAACTCACTAAATCAAATTCTTATCATCTAGGGTAAAAATATCTTAAATTGGTAGTATATTTGATCTATTTGAAAATTATTTTAAAAGAATTTATGTTTGACCATTTTGGATTAGCTTGAAAGAGAGAACACATAAACAAACTAAAAATTATATAAGGTTGGATAGAAATAAAATATAGAAGACTTCCAATAATACCTATGTAAGTGGTTTGATCTGCTAGTTTACCATTTTCATCAAGACCTAATTTATAGGTGTTACAAATATGAGTATCACTTCACTTAGTGCTATCCAAATGATTTTTTAAAATATCAAATTTATATTGAATTTGATTCAAAAAATTATTTCTTTGTTTTGAAAAATATGAAATCAATGAAATAATTTGAGTTCACCCATTAATCTCATTTAAAATTCATTTTAAATCATTTTATAAATATCATTTTAAAGAGAAATTTTTGAAGTTTAAAAAATAATGTCATCAACATTGATTTTTAATACTAAAAAATATTTTGAAATCTGTTTTATAAGAAGTTTAGGATAATCTACACCTTTTTAAAATTATTTTGAATTAAGAAAATTTATGTGGCTGTCATACCAAGATATAGAAGCCTATTTAAAACCATATAATGCTCTGGATAACTTAAAAACTTGATTTTGAGGATGGGGATTTTGAAAACTATGTGTTATTCATATAAACATATCCTCAACTATAAAAAAATTCAATAATAAACTCTTAACATCCATTTGAAAAATCCTGAAATGTATATGAGCTTTATAAGAAAGTAGGATTCTTATATACTCATGTCCGGCTAAAATTGAAAATGTTTCCTCATAATTTATTCTTAATTTTTTACAACAAACTTGTGAGACAAGTATATCTTTATTTCTAACTATAGTTCCTGACTCATGAACATTGTTCCTAAACACCCATTCGGTGTCAATAGCCAAGCTGTCCTTGTGTTTCTCTATAAGTTCCCACACATTATTTCATTTAAATTTATTTAATTATTATTACATTTCCATCACATATAATTCATCATTAATGGGTTCATTGGTATTCTTATGTTCAAGATGATACAAGAAATAATGATGTTCAACCCGATTCCTGAGAGAAGATCTAGTTTGTATATCTATACCTAAATCTTATACAATATCATATAAAGGTTTGTAATTAAGATTACTAATATCTACATTGAATTATGTATTGGTTAATTCTATTTTTATAGGTTTGGGTTCAGAATGTTCTGGAAATTCATCAGAACTAGAAAAATTTTCAAATTGTTTGACAGCATAGTCTAAAGGTTTAGAATTTAGATTTATATAATAAAAATAATTCTAATGGTTTTCTAGGAAGGTATCAATCTCATGTGGATCAGTATCATTAATTTTTACATGACTGTATTAAACCATAGTTTTGGTTCTCTTATTAAAAACACTATTGGATTTTTTAAAGATTGAATAACCAAGGAAAATTACTTCATCACTTTGGAGTAAAACTTGTCCAAATTTTCCTTAGTGTTAATAATAAATACACTCCAACCAAAAACCATAATGTAATTAACTGTGGGTTTTCTATTGTTCCAAATATCATAAGTGGTCTTATTAATGATATGTCTGATCATGAATCTATTTATGATATTGCAATTAATACTAAAATCTTCTACCAATCAATAAATAGGTAGGTCGCACTCATTTAACATGGTTTGTGCAATCTCTTGTAAGATTATATTTCTACTTTCTACAAATCCATTCTCCTGAGGGGTCCAAGGAGTAGAGAATTTATGAGTGTAATCGGTATGTGAGAAAAAAAAATTAGAGTCTGGATTTTTGAACTCACAACCATGGTCACTGCTTAAGCTCATAATTATAATTCCACTAAGACATTCTACAGACTTAGAGAACATGGTAAAGTAAGAGAAATCTCAACTTTTATGAGCTAAAATGTGTACCCAAGTATACCTAGAAAAATCATCTAAAAGGACATAATCATAGTAATTCCCATTTAATATAGATACTCTAGATGGTCCAAATAAATCCATATAAACCAACTTAAGTGGATGAGATGTTGAAGCTTATTTCATTAATTTAAATACACTTTTTGATATTTCCCTTTTTGGTAGGGGTTCCAAACTTTAACAAATTTCAACTCAAGCTTAGGTAGATCCCAAACTAACCCATTACCAGTAATATTCATAAGTTAATGAATAATGGAATGGCCTAGTCACCTATTCCCAAGACAAGATTATTTGTGAAAGGCACTTAAGTATGAATAATTTTGTGAAATTAAATAATTTAAATCAATAGCAAAAACATTATCATTTATCAAGGTAGTAGAAATAAAATCAATTTTAGAGTTATAAATATTATATGCATAATTTTAAAATTTTAAATAGAATCCATGATCGCATAACTATGAGATGCTTAGAAATTTATATTTAAACATTAAAAAATAATAGTTTAGAAAGAAAAACCTAATTTTTGTTACCAATTTGGCCAAGGCAGGTGATTTTCCATTTAGCATTGTAAGAAAATGTTACATGACCACCCTCAAACATAATAAGGATCTCGATTTATCAATAATCTCTTATTATATGTATTTAAAAATCACTTCCCATGTAACATAGACTTCTTCTAGAGTTATTTAAACTATTTTCCTACAATATAAAAAATTAATGCAAGAAAATTCATTGGTACACATATCTGTTTAGGTTTGTAGATTTTAGTAATTAAATATTTAGGAACCCACAGTTTCTTAATGTTCTTCCTATAATAATATTGAAGGATTCTGGAAATAAGAAATTTATTATGTCCATTAGAAAAATAATTTGTAGAAGAACTATCTAGTTTGGACTTTAAAAAGGTGTTTTTTGTTACTCTCCTCCGTCCTGATTGGTATCTTATTCCAGTAACATATTTTGGTGCAACATGCTAACCCAAAATCTATATGAGAGTATCTATACCGTTTTTAAAATTTTCTAGGTCCTTATTTAAATACTAATTTGATAACATAAGTTCGGTATTTTCTCTTCACAATTGAGAATTTATGTCCTTTTCAATAGAAAATTATTATTTTATATTGGCAGATAAAGATTGACCTCTTTTAAAAACATTGTACTTATCCTTAATCTAATTAAATGTATCTTCTATAATATTAAAATATTCAAAAAATTCTTAATTTAACATATTATATTTATTTTTTTCATTTTCATAATTTTCATAATCATGCATAGATGACACAGTAGGTACAATAGGAAAATCACATACACCAGGAAGCTCAGAAATGTTTTTCAAGAAACACATGTTTTCTCTATGAAAATTATCCTCATGTGATATATCTAAATAACTAGAGAAATATTAATAAGTAGTATGTGTAGCTTCAATTGGTTTATTATACCTTATTTCTTTATCCTCGTATTTCTTATTATATCTAAGCTTTGGACAATCTTCTTTGACATGTCCTTTCATCTTGCACTCATACAATACAACCTCGTTCTCATCATTCTTCGAATCTTTCATCAAAATGCCTTTAGAATCATATTTCCCATTATAATAAGGGTTCCTAAAAAACATATTTTTTATTATATAATTTCTTAAATCTCTTGGTTATTTAACCCATATCCTCTTGACTATCTAGAGGTGATTCACTGTCACTTGATTTTTAAACTTGAATTTTTCCCTTTTCCTTTTATTTTTCCCCTCTATTTAGATGAATTAGTCTTGAAGGCTACTGATCTTCTTTTAGGATCTTCACCTTATTCATGGTTTACCTTTAGATATTCTTAATATACCAAAAGATTACCATTCAGCTCCTTGATTCTAATCTTACTAATATCACAAGACTAGAAAAAAGAAATAGATGTGCCTCTCCTTTATTCAGGTTGGCATCTTAACACCTTCATGATCTGATCATTGGTAGAATCATGATTTTCAATGCAATCTCATTATGTTGAAAATTTCATTGAACCTAAGGTACATGTCAGAAATAGGTTCATTATGCATCATTTGGAAGATATATTATTTTATAGTATAAGTGTTATGCCTCATATCCTTGACATTATAAGTTCCCTCATATGAGAAAGATAATGTCTCCCAAATTTTATAAGTAGTTTGGAATGAAAATATTCTGTTAATCTATTCATCTACTAGTGCATAGTAAAACAAATCATAGATGTAAAATTATTATAGGAAGAAAAATTTGTATAATCACTCCAATATTTCTTTGAAATAACATTTATAACATATTCATCTTTAATTGAAGACCAAATATCAAAAAGCGTATGTTCTAAAATTCAATAATGGAGGTTTTTTTGTAGTAGATGCTTATTGATTATAATTCATTTAATGAGATAAATTAATAAATAATTAAAATTTAATATATTTAAAGCTTAATTAAAATCACGGTTAAAAAGAGTTTTAAAAATTTAATACGAAAAAGAGAAAACCTTCAATAGAAAATGTTTTTCGGAGTGACTATCTCTAGAGGGGGTAGGGGTGAATTGATTAACCAATAAAAATTTATATTTAAATGGATTAATTTTATATTCCCCAATTAATTTAAAAATTCATAGTTAATCAATATTATAGATCTCTGTAAGTTATAATCTTTCAAAAGGTTTTGTAAGGATTGTTTAGTTCATTGGTAAGAAATATAAAATATTACTTAGTAATTTAAAATAAAATTTACTGAAATAAAATATTATAAAAACACTAATAAATATTAACTATCAATTTATTAGTTTATGTTTAGCTAAAATAGATTTAGTTTCAATGTATAAAATAAAGTAAAAAAACATGCAGTAGAAATTTGAAACAATTGGTTTAGTCTCAAGTTGTTACTTAATACTCTCCACTTGGTGATCACATACCACCAAGTATTTTATATAAAATAATTATATTGTTCTGGAACCAATATCATGTTTTATAATAGTTTAGAAATTTTCCAGGTCACACATGACCTTTTCCAATATTATTAATGAGAGTAGAAACAAACAAGTCACACATGGACCCTTAACACTATTATATATGGGAGTATGAATTTAGGAAGAGTTAATCGAAGATATCATGTATCTTCTAGTTTATCACATGATATAGTGTACATGTGATAAAATAGAGTATGCACAGACACACTTCTCAAAATGTAAAATAATCTTCACAGAATAGAGAAACTAAGAGTTTAAAGGAATATAAGTTATCTTTCTTTATACAGTGAAACTCATGAAACTGAAAAAGTATTAGTAAATGTATCTTGAGTCAAGTTATATTGAAATATTCATAATAATAGTGTTTCGTACACTCTTGTTATTTACTATAGTAAAGTAGTAGATTTGTATGAGCTTTATCTTCCCTAGTCGAGTCTTTCGAGGATGTAGCAATTCATCTCTTTATTTATTTGTGTGTTTTCCAAAAACACTAAATCTTAGTATTCTATCTAATTTTCCTGGAAATTCACCTATATATTAATGAGGGATTCAATATCTTTTCTTAATTGTAGTTGTAACACCCTGAGCTTCCACGATACGCTTCTCTTTCAATATTGCAATAGCTTGCATTGTACGCAAGTTCGAGTTCTAACACACCACGACTAATCAAAGTAGCTGTTATGAATAGTAATACCCACTTTTTAAAATTATAGAAATTTTATATTTCAAAATGGACTTCATTTTTGTATTCATAATATCGAAATTATCCAAAGTTGAATTTTTTGTAATTTTCTGAGAACTTCCAATTTTTTATGAATATTGAAAAATACTTAAAACAACTTTTTTAATCAAAATAATTTATAGTGATAAATTATACTATTTATTGGTTTTAAAGTATAATTATATTATATTTTTACCATTTTATCCAATGGTGGTCATTAGAATTAATTTCACTTTGAGATTTCACATAAACAATTGCCAATCTTTTGATATATATTGTTTCTTAAAAACACGTCATTTATTGTGATAGCGGGAATTAATTATAAAATTAATTAATGCAACTTATATGTTTGGAATTTTTTAAAATATACATCATTTTTGAATTCAGAATATCAATTATAGATTTGGGTAAAATTTTGGCATTGTTCTGAAAAACTTCAATTTTTGATCAATAGTGAAACCACTAAGAGGTAGTTAAATAACTGATTTTTCGTTTAAATGAAATATTAACACTTATGTGATTTTATTTTCAAAAATCCTACATACACGGTTTTCATTAGGAAGTAAAATGTGGTTCAATGGGATTAAAATAATTTTTTGGTGAATAGTAACTTTTAAGTTTAATTAATCACGATTAAAGGTAATTAGTGAAATTTAAGGTAAAAATAGTATTATAAAAATATTGAATGACCATTACACTTGTCCTACCACTATTGGATGTGTCATGGCCGACCAAGAAAATCCATGGGTCAACTTGGGGACCCCATGGAGCCACTTTGGTAGGAAAAGTACATAAATAACGTTTTATTTAATGTTAAAATAAAAAGGTCACAAACAAGAGTTGTTTTACTAAAACAATTTTTAGATGGGGTTATACAAGTCATATTTTTGACTATAAATAGTCATTGGAAAGATAAAAATATTTCCTACATCATAGTATTTATTTTATAATTTTTAGACATTAAATAAATTAAATTATTATTGACATCATGATGATGCAGCGATGACCTCATTATTTAACGATTTAAATAAAATGGAAATATAATGTAATATCTAAGAACTACACATGTCCAAAACCTATTGGATGGGTGGATTTCGAACCTTTATCACCTTATCCTCTAATTATATCAATGTGGGACCTCTTAAATCCGAATACCATTTTAAAATAAAGTGAATGTTCTTTACTTTCCAAGAGTGCCCCTCCTCTCAACGTATAAAAGGCCCCCACCACTACCACCTCATTCACACTTTCAAGCCATTTGGCTCAGCCAAAATCTTCCCAAATACTCTCACAACTTCCCTCCCTTACTCCTAGAAGCCTCACTTTGGGAAGAATGCTTCCCAAGGAATCCTTTGGCTCAAATCAAAAAGAGTTACCCGATTTTAAGGTAATGTCTTCTCTTGTGTTCTTTTATTTTATTTTTCTTCTCCAACCCCCTAAACAATTTTTATTCATTTATTTTGTAACAAAAAAAGTATCCTTAATATACTAGGATGTTTTTATAAGAATTATTCGAGCTACACTTACACACACCTACATCTAATGGTTAAAGAACATACTGTTTCTGTGGATGGCGAATTTCTGCCTCACGAAACGATGATTATTCAGCACTCATATAACACCTTCAAAGGTGGCAATTATGATGACACTATTTTTTATATATGATATATATTATGTTTATGTTTTCATTATGCTTATTTATTTTTCATTTATGGCATACCTTTACGATTTCTATTATGGGTAAACGCGATAATTTCATTTTAGGAAGTGCGGACTACTGCCCCCTCAAAGTGATTTGAATCGTTAATGCCATATGTGGGATGTATAAAGGATGGAGTAAATGTTATTATACATTATATTATAATGTAATTATAGTATACCTTTATAAAATTATAATTTCATTCCATTAAATATGAAATATAAATGAAAGTAGTGTTCATGTGTACGTACGGCTTACCGTCTCCATGAATAGTGCATTTCATTTCTTACCTCGAAATGTTATTTAATATTATAAATTCATGTATATACTGGATATATATGATATATATTATATCTAAAACATGAATATAATTTTGGATATAATGGATATTTCACCACATGAACAAAGTGTAATTATAAGAAGTTTATTTTTGACTCATGTACCAAAGATCGACAAAACGACCGTTATTAACTTAAATAATTACATAATGTTCATAACATGGTAATAAGTGATATTAAAGGAATAAGAAACTTGAAAAGGTTCTTAAGAAACTATAAATTAACTCTAGTTTATTATTCAGGAGGTTAAAGAGCGGTCGAGTCAAGTCGGACATGAGGTAAGAGAACTTCTTAACCCAATTTCTATTCTTTGGGTTAATCTCCTACTTTCAAATTATGTCATGATATTATTATGTCCTATATTGTATTTGTACTTATAGTGAATACACATGATAGATGAACTTTATTTAAAAAAAATTATCTTTTTAAGGACTTCGTCTCAATCTCCGTTCATTGAGGCATATTTGGTTTTATACACAACTTTCTTTTATACGGTGTATAAACCCCTTTGACTTTTACGTTTATTCAAAAGGAATATTTTTTATACGAAGCGTTTTACTAAACTGTAACACCCCAAGATTTCATAGTGTGTTATTTCTTCAAAATAATTCAATAACTTGCACTACACGCAACACCGAGTTCAATCACACCATGAGTTGCAAAAAAAAAGCCATTCAAAAGAGGTTGTGAATAGTATTATCTAAATTTTAAACTTTATATAATCCTTATAATTTTAGAATCCATATTATGAGTTTCTTAGATATAATGCAAGAACAAATTCATTTTCCGTATTGCACTTTTATCAACTTTTAATAGTGAACCCTTTTTAAATAAAATATTTTAAACTTTTTGACTAAATGGGGACATCAAAAATTTAAAATGAAACATCCCAAGCTTACACGATACGCTTTCTTTGAATAATACAGATCCGTGTGTTGTACGCAACCTTGAGTTTTAACACACACCGCAACCAATCAAACTAGCCGTTATAAATAGTAATACCTAATTTTCGAAATTATATATATTTTATATTTTAAAATGGACTTCATTTCTGGATTCGTAATATCGAATTTAGCCTAAGGTGAAATTTTGGTACTTTTCGGATAACTTTCATATTTTGATGAATAGTGAAAATTACTAAATTTTAATTAAAAACAACTTTTTTAGTCAAAATAATTAATAGTGATAAATTATGAATTTGAGTGGTTTTAAAGTATATTTAGAATATATTTTTACCATTTAATATAATTTTGGTCATTGGACATAATTTTACAATTAAACCGAACATAAACAAGTGTCAATCTTTTGATAGTTATTATCTCTTAAAAACACGCTTTTTGTTTTGACAGCGGGAATTAATTTTAAATTAATTTCTTCCACTTCTCTGTTTTGAATTTAGAAAAATGGATTCCATATTTGGAATCAGGATGTCCAAATTGTGTAAATAGGTAACTTTTATTTTTATATATTTTGAATAATTACTGTGGTAAATATTTTATTTACCATGGTTAAGGGTAAATCTTGTAAATAAGGGTTACAAAAAAATATTATAATAATACTAAATTACCCTAAAATGTGTACTAGCCTTATTGGTTGATACATGTTCGACCATAGGCATATTTGGGTCGATTTGGGGACCCCATGGTGCCACTTGTAGGTGATAGGGACACTTTATTTTAATTAAGTTAAAATGAATACAAAAATGACACAAGCATATATCTTTTAGAAAAACAATTATTACATAGGGTTATATATGTTGGATTTTAGATTATAAATATTTATTAGAAATATACAAAGCTTTCCTACATAATTATATTTTATTTTTAATTTTTAGACATTAAATAATTTATTTTATTTATGACACAATGATGATGCAGTAATTACTAAAATAGTGAAAAATTAAATTAATTGATATTATAAATACCCAAATAAACATAATATAAAACTTTTAATGAATTAAAATAATTTTCTAAGATAATATGATATATTATGATTGATTTAATTTACTGTTTTCGAAGTAATCAATCTTTTATGAGTTTCAAAAAAAATCAAATATTGAATAGTGTCAAAATTGACATAAAAGAGTTCTTAAAACAAATATTATATTATTAATTGATATTAAATTCCTAAAAATCTAAGGTTCGTCCAAGAGACTTATATCATGATAGGTTCATCATTAATGGACCACGTGGGGGTCTCTTGGATTTATATATTAAGTTTATTAACAATATTATATAAAAATACAAAGAGACATTGTAAAAGTGAAACTAATTAACTTAGAGTTAATACTTAAAGATAAGGTTAATATAAGTACCCAAACCTATCTAAATTCTATTGTTTGAGTTGTTTTCGACCCATCCCCACCTTAAACTTTGAATAGTAAACTTTGGAGACATTGTAAACCGAATACGAATTTATTATAAACTAATATCTCTAGTTTTTCCAAAGGTGCCCCTCACCCCTCTTATAAAAGGGCACTCATCCTTCTCATTTCTTCACACCTTAAAAGCCTTTTGGGTCGGCCAAACACTGCCCAAATACTCTCCCAACTTCCCCCACTACAACCTAGAGGCCTTAGTTTGATCAGAAAGCCAACCTAACGAGCCCTTTTGATCAAATCAAAAGGAAGAACCCGAAGAAGAGGTAATGATTTCACCACACTTTTCCAAGTTCATTTCTTCTTCCACTTATTCTTCCTTTGTTGTTACCATTCTAAAATAATAACACCAGTATCATATATATACTGTGATGTTATTATAAATATGGTACAACCATATTCAGTATTCTATCCACCCTTTGAATAACATGTCACCATACGTGCGTACGTACGACTTACCGTCTCCACGTCGTGGTGTAATTGTTATTCAATATATTATTATTTGGATGGGTATAATAATGATATGTAACTCATGTAAATAATAAATATAACATGTTAATGATTCTTTATATTTTATATAACATCCATTTATATATTATTTTAATATCAAAATAATGATATTGTCGCTCGTGCGTACGTACGGACTACCGTCTCCACGAACGCGATGAGATTCATTCTCCATCGTATCCATTCAAGTATAATTATCATTTGATGATTTAAAAAATGATGTTTATGGACTTGATATCATTCTGGATATGAATAATATACAACCTATCCTTTACAAACATGTCTTACGTAACAAAACATATAAAATAAAACAAGTAAGTTAACACCCGAAACAACGATAATACTAAGATATTATTATCAAATCAATATTAAAAGATCATATATGATATCATATTAATGTATATGATTCTTGTATAATTTAATAACAATTATTTCACCATTATACAAGAGGTTAACCTACCACAACCAAGGAAAAGTACAAGGTAAGGGTTATTTCACAATCTCTTCATTATCCGAGGTTGTTTATATGTAATAATCTACTGGGATCTCTTTATCATCCACATCCATGTTTCTTAAAAATGTATTTCAAAACATTTTTACTATTTACTAGAATATGAGTTAAAGTCATTTATACCCTTTTTTACTTTTATAAGTGGTTTATAAAAGAATCTTTCCGTCGTTTTCAAAACAAGGTCCTTTTTAACCTTTTCGATAGAATTAAGGTAAGAATGTATTTTTTAAAACTTATACGGTAGGTGCGGATATTCTCTACTATTATTACTCCTTTGAAGCTTCCCTTACATGATTATAAGGATATTTTCAAAATAAAGGTTTTCTTTTATAATTATGTGATTTTTAAATGATTTCAAAAAAGAGGTATTTCTCTCAAATATATGAAAATCCAGTGCAAATGTATACGTATTTAACGCAAGCTTAAAAATGTTTTCAGAAAACCCGACTCTCGAGTGTGGTAGACAGGAAGAGATTGGGAGTGGACCCATCATGGCCTGTAATTGATCGAGTAGTCTCAGAATTAGTTATTTTGTTTTCAGAAGCTTGCATAATGTTTTCAGAAAAACACTGGAGTATATTTTAGCAATTTTAAACGTAAGTATCTTCTAAAAAAATTGCATCGGTAGGTCTCATGATACAAACTAGTGTCTTGGCAGAAGGCCTTGACAAAATCTTATTTGTAGTCTTGGCACGAGGCCTTGGCTATGTGGTTATGATAGTCTGGCATTATGCATTCCAACATTATGAAAGTGGTTAGTGATTTTTCATGTGATTATTCGATTAGTAGAATATCCATGTGAATGAGTAAATGGAATTATTTCATTTTATTTATGCCATACAATGTTGAAAGTTCAAGTTTGAAAGGCTTTTGTTTTAGTTATACATTTCCTTAAATTTTTATTCTTATTTATGAATGTTTCCGCTATATTTTTATCCTTACTGGGCATTTGAGCTCACCCCTTTTCTATGTTTTATTTTTCCCAGGATGTGAAGAAGTAAGTTATGAATGACCTGTAGGGATATTATGAGGGGATAATAGTGTGGACTGTGGAGACATTATGTTGTTGTAGTAGTTTTTCTATTTATGATGTAATGTAAAACTTATGAATATATCTAGTGTTTCCAAGGCTACTAAACCAATCGGTCTTTCGAGATTTGATCTTTCTTGTGATCATGCCAATGTTATATAATAATGCACCAACTCTGGGTAACTAGGGTTGGGGCGTTACATAAACGACAAAAAGGGAATGTTTTTCTTTCCGTACTTATGCGGCGACAACGACTTCTCCGCCGCCGTGACCATTATTTGAGTTTCAGCTTCCTCTACAAGCCATCACTTTTTTTAATGAAAAATAAATACAAAGTTTTAACTTTATTTTATTTTGGTATTGAAAATGGTTTTGAAAGCATTTTTATTATATCAATGTGTTGTATTGATATCTGGTGATTGAAATGTGGAAATGTTATGTTTCTTTTATGCATGTTTTATGTGATACGATTATGTTATGGTTTATGATATGTTTAAACCTATTCATATGAGGAATTCATTGGACTTAATAAGTGACGGGTGGAGCCCGCTATAGCTCCTCGATGCATCGGTAGGTCTCATGAGACAAACTAGTGTCTTGGCACGAGGCCTTGAAAAAATCTTATTTGTGGTCTTGGCACGAGGCCTTGGCTACGTGGTTATGATAGTCTGGCATTATGCATTCCATCATTATGAAAGTGGTTATTGATATTGCATGTGATTATTCGACCATTAGAATGTCCATGTGAATAAGTAAATGGAATTATCTCATTTTACTTTTTCCATATTATGTTGAAGTTCATGTTTAAAAGGGTTTTGTTTTAGTTATACATTGCCTTAAATGTTAATGTTTATTTATGAAAGCTTCTGCAATATTGTTATCCTTACTGAGCATCTGAGCTCACCCCTTTCAATGTTCTAATATTTTCCAGGATGTGAAGAAGTATTTTATGAATGACCTGTAGGGATAGACAGAAGAGGATATGAGTGTGGACTATGAAGACTTTGTTATTAGTTTTTAACTTTATGATGTAATGTAAGACTTATGAATGTATCTAGTGTTTCCAAGGCTACTAAACTAATCGGTCTTTCGAGACTTGATATTTTGTGATCATGCCAATGTTACGAAGTAATGCACCGACTCTGGGTTGCTGGGGTCGGGGTGTTACAGTTGGTGTCAGAGGCAGTTTAGTACTAACCTTGGATGCTAGATTTAGATAAACTCCGATTAGAGCACATAGACCAAAGATATACTTTGAGAATTAGTATAGAAGAGTTTCCTAGAATTTTGGTATTATAGAGATGTTGTGAGTTTTCCGAGAAATACATCCCTGTCTGGATACGAGCAGGTAGAGGCGGCTCTAGCACAGATGTACCTAGGTGTAAAACCCGAAAACACTACATTGATCTAGACTCTAACGGGAACTGGTGCACGACAACGGGCCTTGTTGCGCTCTTGGTTACGACACTCCCGGTGGATATGCTTAGGATAATTCTCATTTTCTTTACAAACCACTATGAAGGGTTATGAGTATATACTTCCTCAAAGAAAACTTTTTTTATGATTATGGATTATATCCATAAATAGTTCAATTAGTGTTAAGTGTTTTACAAGTATGGAATAATGTATTTTGATTCATAAACTAATCTAGTTTATGCCATTGTTTAGAAATGGCGTCTAGTGGAAGGAATGGAAATCGTATCAATGCACGCACTCTGTCTAGGTATTTCCCTCCTGCTCAAGATAATTATTGTCGAGCTGGAGATACAACTGGTGCTGATCAACTTATTACCATACTGGGACAACTCACTCAGGTTATGAATAATAACCTTACTCGTATGGAGCACCCTGATCTGCAACGTGGAGGATCAATGTTAGACCGCTTAATGAGGCAACAACCACCAACATTTAATGGGGGTACAAATCCATTAGTAGCTGAGCAATGGATAAACTCCTTAGAGAAAATATTCCATGACTTGGGGAGTAGCGAAAGGGAGAAGGTTGTCATGGCAGTTTACCGCCTCATTGGAGATGCCGATCAGTGGTGGTCGCTGATTCAAAACACAAAGGAAGATGATGACGTATCGAATATGGAATGGAGGGATTTCAAAGAACTTTTCTTAGAAAAATACTTTCCTCGTGACCATCGAGCAGATATGGAAAGGAAATTTCTGAGTCTGAGGCAGAAGGAGGATGAGAATGTCCCAAAGTATGAGACTAACTTTACAAGGTTAGCGAGGCATGCTGCAGATTATATACGTAACCCAAGAAGTAAGATTGATCGTTTCTTTGATGGGTTAAAACCATTTCTCTGTCGAGCTTTAGTATCACAATATTTCTCAACATATGAAGATATTGTCTCATGTGCTATCAAGACAGAAAAGAAATTCTCTAAGTCTTATGACAACAAAGTAAAGCAAGAGAAGAAAAGAACGGTGGAACAAGAGACAGATAAAGGGAAAAAGGGAAAGAAGGATTTTCCATTATGTGATAATTGTGGGAAGAATCACCCTGGTACTTGCCTAAAAGGAATGGGAGTTTGTTACAAATGTGGAGAAAAAGGTCACCAGGCTCGTGATTGTAAGGGAAAGAAAGAGGCTATCAATGTTGAATACTTCAATTGTAGGGAAATGGGTCATTATGCAAATGAATGTCCTAAGCTTCAGGGAAACTTACCTCAGAAAAGGCCAAGGGATCAAGGAAAATCTTATTCTTTTACTACAGTTGAAGCAGAATAATTAATGTATTGGTGCTTTTGGACTCATGGATTATATTTTGGTTATTAGAATAATGTGATATATATATATAAGGATTATACTGCAGTACTTGTTGATTTCAGTAAGGTTTTAATATGATTAAGGTAATAATATTTTTAGTATGTGACAAAAAGAGAAACTTTAATTTGTTTGGGGAATCTGATGTTACAATTGATTTTGGAATTTAGAGACCTTTTAGAGAAAGTCTGGACAGAGGTATTTTGGATAACTATAAAGGTTGGAATGGATTAAGTTGAACTTTGGATAGTATTGTTTAAGGTTAAAACATTTATGAAGATTATTTTTGGAATATTATAATACTATAGTTTTAGGAAAAGGAAAACCTGTAGGGTAGGTCATAACCCATTGCGTCAGGCAAAGCTGCAGGAATCGAACCCACAACTATAGTGCGACAGGCCTTTATTACCTACCACTAGCCTACAGGAAGTCCCTGATTATTTCAAAATAATTCTACTAATCTAAATGGTATGTGTTAATATTTGGAACCTTATATGATTAGAATAAATATAATATTTTTGAGTTCTATTATCTTTTTGAGTGAAAGATGAGTTTGTGGTAGAAATTAGTTGAAGGTTGAAACTCTACTTGTCAAGAATAAATATATATACCTATCTCTTATTCTATGAATAAATTAATTCTTAAACTTTAGTAAAGGGATATTAAAACAAAAAATGTGTTATCCTAATGCCTTATGTCTTGTTGAACTGATAATATTTTAAATCATCAATAATTGAAGGCTTTGAGGCCCTCAATTTTACAATTGTTTGTGATTGATGACCTCAATCACTCCCTACAAATATTTACATTTTTCCTCCAATTATATGTCTCTAATTTCTACCAATGTTCTCCTTATTGAGATCATAATTTGTGGGTGACTTTTTCATTTCCCTTTCCCTCTTATTAAGGGTAAATTTTATTAACCATATTTTTGATGTGGGTTTTCCACAAAGGTATTTTCTATTTTCAACCATTTATTTGCAAAGAAAAATTTCAAATTGCGAGGACGCAATTTATTGAAGGAGGGAGAATGTAACACCCTGAGCTTCCATGATACGCTTCTCTTTCAATATTGCAATAGCTTGCATTGTACGCAAGTTCGAGTTCTAACACACCGCGACTAATCAAAGTAGCCGTTATGAATAGTAATACCAACTTTTTAAAATTATAGAAATTTTATATTTCAAAATGTACTTCTTTTTTGTATTCGTAATATATAAATTATCCAAAGTTGAATTTTTTGTAATTTTCTGAGAACTTCCAATTTTTTATGAATAGTGAAAAATACTTAAAACAACTTTTTTAATCAAAATAATTTATAGTGATAAATTATACTATTTATTGGTTTTAAAGTATAATTATAATATATTTTTACCATTTTATCCAATGGTGGTCATTAGAATTAATTTCACTTTGAAATTGGACATAAACAATTTCCAATCTTTTGATATATATTGTTTCTTAAAAACACGCTATTTGTTGTGACAGCGGGAATTAATAATAAAATTAATTAATGAAACTTATATGTTTGGAATTTTGTAAAATAGACATCATTTTTGAATTCGGAATATCAATTATAGATTAGAGTGAAATTTTGGCATTGTTCTGAAAAACATCATTTTTTGATGAATAGTGAAACCACTAAGAGGTAGTTAAATAACTGATTTTTCATTTAAATGAAATATTAACACTTCCGTGATTTGATTTTCAAAAATCCGACATACATGGTTTTAATTAGGAAGTAAAATGTGGTTCAATGGGATTAAAATAATTTTTTGGTGAATAGTAACTTTTAAGTTTAATTAATCGCGATTAAAGGTAATTAGTGAAATTTAAGGTTAAAATAGTATTATAAAAATATGGAATGACCTTTACACTTGTCCTAACACTATTTTATGTGTCATGGCCGACCAAGACAATCCATGGGTCAACTTGGGGACCCCATGGAGCCACTTTGGTAGGAAAAGTACATAAATAACTTTTTATTTAATGTTAAAATAAAAAGGTCACAAACAAGAGTTGTTTTACTAAAACAATTTTTAAATGGGGTTATAAAAGTCATATTTTTGACTATAAATATTCATTGGAAAGATAAAAATATTTCCTACATCATAGTATTTTTTTTATATTTTTTAGACATTAAATAAATTAAATTATTTATGACATCATGATGATGCAGCAATGACCTCATTATTTAACGATTTAAATAAAATGGAAAGATAATGTAATATCTAAGAACTACACATGTCCAAAACCTATTTTATGGGTGGATTTCGAACCCTATAACCTTATACTCTAATTATATCAATGTGGGACCTCTTAAATCCGTATACCATTTTATAATAAAGTGAATTTTCTTTACTTTCCAAGAGTGCCCCACCTCTCCACTTATAAAAGGCCCCCACCACTACCACCTCATTCACACTTTCAAGCCATTTGGCTCGGCCAAACTCTGCCCAAATACTCTCCCAACTTCCCTCCCTTACTCCTATAAGCCTCACTTTGGGCAGAATTCTTCCCAAGGAATCCTTTGGCTCAAATCAAAAAGAGTTACCCGATTTTAAGGTAATGTCTTCTCTTGTGTTCTTTTATTTTATTTTTCTTCTCCAACACCCTAAATTTTTTTTATTCATTTCTTTTGTAACAACACCAGTATCCTCAATATACTAGGATGTTGTTATAAGATTTATTCGAGCTACACTTACACACACCTACATCTAATGGTTAAAGAACATACTGTTTCTGTGGATGGCGAATTTCTGCCTCACAAAACGATGATTGTTCAGCACTCATATAACACCTTAAAAGGTGGCCATTATGATGACACTATTTTTTATATATGATATATATTATGTTTATGTTTTCCTTATGCTTCTTTATTTTTCATTTATGGCATACCTTTACGATTTCCATTATGGGTAAACGCGATAATTTCATTTTAGGAAGTGCGGACTACCGCCCCCTCAAAGTGATTTGAATCGTTAATGCCATATGTGGGATGTATAAAGGATGGAGTAAATGTTATTATACATTATATTATAATGGAATTATAGTATACTTTTATAAAATTATAATTTCATTCCATTAAATATGAAATAGAAATGAAAGTAGCATTCATGCGTACGTACAGCTTACCGTCTCCATGAACGGTGCATTTCATTTCTTACCTATAAATGTTATGTAATATTATAAATTCATGTATATACTGGATATATATGATATATATGATATCTAAAACCTGAATATAATTCTGGATATAATGAATATTTCACCACATGAACAAAGTGTAATTATAAGAATTTTATTTTTGACTCAAGTACCAAAGATCGACAAAACGACCGTTATTAACTTAAATAATTACATAATGTTCATAACATGGTAATAAGTGATATTAAAGGAATAATAAACTTTAAAAGGTTCTTAAGAAACTATAAATTAACTCTAGTTTATTATTCAGGATGTTAAAGAGTGGTCGAGTCAAGTCGGACACGAGGTAAGGGAACTTCTTAACCCAATTTCTATTCTTTGGGTTAATCTCCTACTTTCAAATTATGTCATGATATTATTATTTCCTATCTTGTATTTGTACCTTATTTATGTGTACTTATAGTGAATACACATGATATATGTACTTTATTTAAAAAAATTATCTTTTTAAGGACTTCATCTCAATATCCTTTCATTGAGGCATATTTGGTTTTATACACAACTTTTTTTATATGGTGTATAAACCCCCTTTGACTATTATGTTTATTCAAAAGGAATCTTTTTTATATGAAGCGTTTTACTAAACTACAAAAGGGAATGTTTTTCTTTCCGTACTTATGCGGCGACAACGACTTCTCCGCTGCCGTGACCATTATTTGAGTTTCGGCTTCCTCTACAAGCCATCACTTTTTTTTAATGAAAAATAAATACAAAGTTTTAACTCTCTTTTATTTTGGTATTGAAAATGGTTTTGAAAGAATTTTTATTATATCAATGTGTTGTATTGATATCTTTTGATTGAAATGTGGAAATGTTATGTTTCCTTTATGCATGTTTTATGTGATACGATTATGTTATGGTTTATGATATGTTTAAACCTATTTATATGAGGAATGAATTGGACTTAATAATTGACGGGTGGAGCCCACTATAGCTCCTCGATGCATCGGTAGGTCTCATGAGACAAACTAGTGTCTTTCATGAGGCCTTGACAAAATTTTATTTGTGGTCTTCGCACGAGGCCTTGGCTACGTGGTTATGATAGTCTGGCATTATGCATTCCATCATTATGAAAGTGGTTATTGATATTTCATGTGATTATTTGACCTGTAGAATATCCATGTGAATAAGTAAATGTCATTATATCATTTTACTTTTTCCATATTAGGTTGAAGTTCATGTTTAAAAGGCTTTTGTTTTAGTTATACATTGCCTTAAATGTTAATGTTTATTTATGAAAGCTTTAGCAATATTGTTATCCTTACTGAGCATCTGAGCTCACCCCTTTCAATGTTTTAATATTTTCCAGGATGTGAAGAATTATTTTATGAATGACCTACAGGGATAGACAGAAGTATATATGAGTGTGGACTATGAAGACTTTGTTATTAGTTTTTCACTTTATGATGTAATGTAAGACTTATGAATGTATCTAGTGTTTCCAAGGCTACTAAACTAATCGGCCATTCGAGACTTGATCTTTTGTGGTCATGCCAATGTTACAAAGTAATGCACCGACTCTGGGTAGCTAGGGTCGGGGTGTTACAGTAGTAGCAGATTGAAGAATATCCACATGTATCTGGATGTCCTCCTTCCTTATACAACATGTCTGACATCCCTTTCAATGTGTTCTGATAATAATTTAGGAGACACTCATTAAAAAAATATGTTTTCAATTAGGTTTCATAATATATACATTATAAAATATTTAAATTAAAAATTTTATGTTTAGACATAGTGACTGTGAGTCCTAGAATGTAGACTCAATACTGGGAGTGCCTCAGAGTCTGGTGTTGTCTCATTCTAGTGGTGTCTCTGGCTAATGGTGTCTATGTGACGGTGTATCATGCTAAGTGGTGTCTCAAAATTAGCCAAAATTATACTTCACTGGCAGTGTATTTTCTTATGGTGACTACTTCTGATGATAAGTTAGTTTGGTGATGTCTCACACTTTACCATATTTAGGTTCTGGTGGCATGACCTCTTGACGGTGAGATATTCTGGCGATGTCTTATACATAGAGACATTTTAAAGATGAAAATTAGATATATCTCGTGTTTTTTCAACTTGGTGGTCATTATGTCGTGATGGTGACTTTTCCTCAAAAGTGTCTCAACTTCAGGGGTGACTTATACTTATGAAATGTTATCACCTCTATCAGATTATGAAATATTTGGAGAAAACATGAAATTCATTTATATCATTAAAATATTGATATTGTGATCACTAAAACAAGGATTATAACATAAATTATACACATTTATAATAAAACAAATTTATAAATATAAATAAAGAAGGCGGTAAACTTTAAATAAATGAACAATTCAATCATTTAATCATGAGATATCTATTTGTGAACAATTCATATATAATGTTAACTATAAATGCTTTTATAAATTACCTAACATCCAGAAAACTCAATAAGTTGGAATATATTTTTTTTATCAATCCAATAAAAAATCATTCATATTATCTACTATATATAATTTCAATTTATTATTTAAAAATTTCATCAAGTCACCAATAAATTTTTCTAATGCAGTTTAAGTTATATTAGTAAATTATATATTTATATAAGGTCCCCTTTTAATTTGAAAATTTTAAATTTAATTAATTATGAAAAATTCATAATTAATAATATGAAAACCATTTATATTTTTACCTTTCTTATGAAAATTTTAAACTCTTTTATAAATCATTTTATAATCTTTAAAAAACATTATTTAATGATTAAAAATATTCAATACAATATTTTGAAAAAAGGTTTTAATAACATTTATTTTGATTTATTACATTTATAAATATTATTAATAATGGAAGGATATTCATAATATTTACTCTATAATATGAATGTAATATTTTTAATAAATGTTTCAAAAAAAATTAATACATGAACCATAAACATTTTATAGTGTAATAATTTATAAGACAACCTTTTAAAAATCTCATAAACATTCCCTAATTTTTTTTAATATTTTATAAAAACCATATGAATAATATAATTACATTATTTATTTAGTTTTCATTATAAAGAAAATGTTTTTATATTTATAAAAACATTTTCAAAATTATGAAAAATAAAGCCCTTTTAATTTGAATAACTTCCAAATAATTTTTTTGATCAATTTGTAATATTAAATATATAATTTATTAAATTTTGGATTTATTATATAAATTATATCACATTATAAATTAACTGTAATTATTATTATATAGAAATTTTATTTCTAGATCACAAGGTATACCAAATAATTTATTAAAATATATACTGAATGTTAACTTCTAATATTTGGAATATATTGTGAATAAATGTTTTATAGAAATGTATGTATTTAATTTAACAAAATTTATAAATTAAAATATTTCTATAATACCATTTACTATGATTATTAAACATTTTAAAAAATATAAATATTTGAGATATATTTATAAATTAAAAATAAAAATTTTATAGTTAACTATTTAATAAAAACCCGTTTATTTTTTACAAATATTTTAAATAATCATTTTCATTATTTATAATTTTTTTAACTAATATAGTCCAATTTATAATTGAATCTTATTGATCAAAATAACCATTTTAATTATTTTCATAAACAAAATTCCTAAAAAAATGGTAAATATGAACCTCTCATCATTGAAAAGGGAAAATAATATATTTTTATTTATACAATATTATGATTCATATTTTTATTTTATAAACATGACTGACATAAAATACTAAATAATAAAATAACATTTTAATATATTTGTTAATTATAAATATGAATTTTATTATTTATTTCAATGCTTGAAATATCCCATATTAGATTTTTTAAAATGCATCCTTCGATAAATAAATAAAAATAAACACCAAGATTCATCAAAGAAACCTACCTCTAAAACTAATGTTAGTTTATTAGTGTCTATCATATAGACATGGAAATTGAGGAGACATCGAAATATACTTGATGAATCTTTGACAGTATCAGCATGTAATAAATGAAGAACATGAATGTTTGTACCTGGATACAAAATGTAGTAATATCCAATGAGTTTTCTTGATAATAATCACAATATCATGAAGCAAATAATTCCTTCCTCTGAAGGATTACACTATAATTTGGGTCCCAAAATGTTTCATGAGAATCCCGAAGCACAAAAGTTGTGATAATTCTTGCATCATGTGATAAATAATTTTTTGAGAGGAGTGGATTAGGATGGCTTATAGATAATCTTTTTTTGGGAATATGAAGGATAACATCCCTTTCTACTATCATCCTTGAAAGATTTAATTTAATGAAACTTCTTTGGTATATTCATTGTATCAATAAGAGTGTATTTTATTAATTATTTATTCACTGAATTCAATCGAAATGAATGTGGATGCCACTAAATGGATTTATATTTGATTATTATTTAATTAAACCATGTTAGAATCATATGCACATAATGTCGGTATTTTGGGGAATATTCAACACAATTTATATTTGAAATTCATATTTCTTAGGTTTATGATGAATCATACTAGATCATTTAGGTTCTTGTGTTACATAAGTTAGTTCTTCTTCCCCAAAAAATTGAAAAATCACCTCAACCTCCATATTAGAAACATTTTATTTTCATTGGTCTTGTACTTCTCAATGATTCACATTCCCCAAACCAAATCTTAAATTTATATTTTCCCTCTTAAGGAATACACTAGTTTATTCCATAGACACTTTCTCAGTAGGATAATATAAATAATATCTCATCATTTTCATTTCATAAAAATGAATAAGATTTTACTTATTTGGGGATAATTTTATTATAATTCAATTTTATAAGAATGGTTCACTAACCTAACTACTTATAAAATAAATGTTTGGATGTTTTCTTGTCCATATACCATGTAGTGTCTTTATGACTACTTTATATGGAATTCAATTTAGTAGAAATGTTGTAGTCTATAGGGATTAACCCCAAAATGAAATAGTATTCTCACACTGAATCGTCATCAATCGAACCATGTATAGTAGGGCATGATTCCTCTTTTTAGATACACCATTGAATTTTGGTGTTATAAGAAAACTTAGTAGTGAAATAATTCCATAACCATTCAAATGTTCAATGAATTCAAAGCCCATGTTTTAAAATCCCTAATCTAAATAGAAAATCAAAATACACTTTCCTAGCCAATTCTTTACTTCATTGTGAAACTTCTTAAATTTTTAAAAATATTGATACTTATATCTCATAATGAACACAAATTTACACTGAATAAATTCATATTTAAGGGTAATAAAGAACCTAAATCCACCATTTTATTATGTACCCATAATTCCACATACATCACTTTGCATGAGATCTAATAGTCTATTATCCCTTACAATGTAACATATCGACCTTCCTTATTTGATTGAATCGAGGAAGAATTTCTACTTGGGCTTAAGCATTACCACCTAGGTGCCAATGGATGGAAATAAATGACAACCGCTTCAATAATGTGGTAGGATTGTTTTGCCTTTTTAAATAAAACAATCCATCCAAACACACCATAACAAAATAACCTCTAAATGGTTCATGGTTATAATATAAAACAACAAAAGGTAATACCATTAATATGAAAACCAAACTAAAACAGAGTACCATAGTGGATTAATATAATTATAAAACTCAAAGTCTCCAGGATATATATCCAAAACTCCTAACATGCTTGATGATCCAACTCCATAATACGTATTATGTATAACGAAAATACACTAAAGAAATGTGATACCTTTATTTAACAAATATTTGGATAGAAAATATATGAAAAATCACCAACGTTCTAAGGTATGTGTGATTAATGAAACCCCGTAGACTTTCCCCAAATTACTTCCAAACTCAAACCACTAGAATATAACTTTTTAGTACATTTATATAATATAGTTTATATAAAAT
The DNA here is from genome assembly GCA_963277665.1 of Viscum album. Taxonomy (NCBI): domain Eukaryota; kingdom Viridiplantae; phylum Streptophyta; class Magnoliopsida; order Santalales; family Viscaceae; genus Viscum; species Viscum album. The sequence goes on from OY728140.1 coordinate 76,388,336, forward strand.
AGTTTGAAACAATTTATAATAGAATATAAAACATTTTCTATAATAAAACAGTTTTACAAAATGCAATAAATTTCTAAATAAAACTACCAGAAACATTCATATAAAAATTTATCAATTTCATGTTGGAATAACACATTCCATTTCACATGACACCACACACACATTATAATGCACAATCTTTGTGTCACAATTGATGGTGTAACTTCACATCCATAACTCATCCCTTTGATGGTGGTACTTCACAACCATTATCTATCCCATTCAACTCAAACTTAACCATTTAATCTAACCACTTGTCAATAAATTTTTTTTGAAATAATTTCAATAAAACTATATTTTTCTTGAAATCACTTTTCCATTGTATAAAAACCATTTTTTTTTAAATTACTAATTTAAAATCATGTTATCACTTTCACTTTCCAGCAAAATACCCAAATTTCACAATTCCATAAACTGTAACCAAAGAGGGTTTCCATAAATAATTTTACAAAATTTCACAATAAATTTCAATCAAAATATTAAATTTCTAATAAATCCTTCATGTTCTAATAAGTGGAGTCCATAATGTGTCCACCTACCATGTAAATTATGATTTTAATGAATAATTAAATGAAAACACCAACCTACACGGGTTGAATCTCCAAAAAACCTATTTATATTTTATTTCCTAACATTAACACAACCATATCTTATAAAATTAGCATAACATAACTAGATTCATCCAGAATAGACTAGATCTATGAATAAAAGAGAGGGAAGATGAGTATATCTAAGGAAAACTATAAAAAAATATGGTAAAATTAAAACGTACCCAGGTAATTGGGTTTCAATTCACCATGATTTAACTTTGGATTGATTCTGGTTCGATTGGGAAAGGCTCCACAACCTTTGGGATGAATAATTTTAGAGATAGTGCCAAAATAGAAGAAAAAAGAGATTCTTAGAGGTGAAAAATAGCGAGACCATCTTTTTTAGGATCTTGCGTTTAAACTATGCACGTATAGTCACTCACTTATGAAAATCATTTGTTAAACATGTAACAACCTCCACCTTAAAAATAACCCCATGATTTGGGCCCATACAATTAGTCAAACCAGGCACTGAATATGAAAACATTTCTAGTGTCCCACTTTTTAGGGTTATACCTTGGGGGCCGCATGGTTTTTCTAAACCACCCACCTTACCAATAACCATTGTCTCACTATGCACAATTTCTAGTTAGAGTTACATGGTTTCTACTAACAATTATCTTATTATTCACCTTTATAAGAGCACTAAAAACAATCGAAAAGTCTTTAAAACCCTCCAAAGCATCACCGAAACACATTAAAAGCATAAAAATTATAAAAAAAATGTTAACATACTTGATAATGGTGTGATACACTCTCCCCACCAATGGAATTGAAGACCTAAAAATATATAAAACCACCTATGTCCGGAAATATTTTGATCTATTTCTTGACCATTTCCTTCTCTCTATCTAATATCTCTTTTGGAATCAAACCATGTTTCCAAAAAACCCACACTAGACCAATGTTTTTCCATAATATAATTTCTCTTGTTGATCCAAAATTCACACTAGCATGTGCACTAATTAAGAATTAGAATCTATGTCAATGTGATCTCATCGAATCACATGGTTAAGATTAGGCTCATACTTTTTCAACTAATATACATGAAACAAATAATTCACAGCACTAAACTATGCTATAAATTTCAATCGATATACCACCTTTCCAAACCATTTTGGTATCTCAAAAGAGAATATATATCTAGGAATCAATATTCCATGATTTCAAAAATACCGATGCCCAAACATTGCAGAGATTCTCAAGAACACACGATCAATCACCTCAAACAACTACAGATGTCTATGATGATCTGTATATGATTTATGACGACTCTGATCCATCTCTATTCTCTTCCTAATCAACTGAATCTTCTCCAGGGTTTCTCATACAATTACCAACCTAGCCTATTAATTTTCACCTATTTCTACCCAACAAAGTCAATAATGACAAGAACTCCCATACAATGCTTCAAAAGGATCCATATGTATCAAGGACTAATATTTTTTGTTTTATGAGAACTCCACTAATGATACGAGATCCTCCCATGAGCCACCAAAATCCATTACACAAGCCTACAACATGTCTTATAATGTTTTTATTATAGTTTTTTATTATTAATTTGTCTAAGTATGATACTCAATACTCAAAGTTAATTGAGTCCTAAGTGATTCTATAAGGATTTCCAGAAACAAGATATAAATCTTTGACCTTTGTCTAACAGTACCGAAATTGGTATTCCATAACTGATTATCCACTAAAAGAGGCTAATATTCATTTTTCATACTATAATATTCATTTTCTTTATTAATCATAAACACCATTTTTTGTACATTTTACACTATGAAAATTATTTCACATCATGATTGTAATTATTTCTTAAAATGAACTATTACATAGTACATTCTGGAACACCTCATAAAATAAAAATGGTCTTCATTATAATTTCAAACATTATTTTTAGGTATCCCGTGCTATAAGGAACAATTCTTTCTTTTTTATGACTTGAAGATTCACTTTGGAATACCACCAAAGTTGGCCTTGAACCAACTACATTTTTGGAGAAGTGAACTGGAATGTTTCCCAATAAAAGTACTTTAACAACCAAGATTCAATCCCAATGATTATAAAATTTTAACTGAAGATAATGGAAATCCTGTGGAACATTTAATTAAAAATTGGTTCAAACTAATTCTGATATTTTAATGGAGTTCTAGGTAGCCCAAGTTGAAGATGAAATTTTAGGCTAGATTTTACAGCCTAGAAAACCAACCCACCATTTAAATCATATCTCTCAAACTGAAATACCTTTTCAGATTACATTTTACATGAATTTAGGAGACATATGGGGATACATTTTATTCTTCTATGGACCACTCAATTTTTTTCATCAAAATTATTTTTTTTGCCTCTTTTTAGTGGATGCAACCTGGATTCCACTTTGAGTCAATAGTGGTAAAGTCTCCTCTCCATTAATTTTACACCCACCTTGGACCATCACCAATAATTTAGGAGATTTGGAAAGATGTGGTTGACCCAAGGCATCTAAAATTCCAATTTAAGGTATTGGTGGTGGAGGAGTTGAGGATCTTGGATCTTTTTTTTCATTGTAGTGTTATTATGCTAATTTTTCTTTTTAATGTTCTTCTTTCACATGTAAGTTGTTCGAATCAACATAGTTTTTAATAAAAGTTCTTATTATACATTTATTCTATTATTATTTATATCATGTTGATATTTTTTCCTTATGTTGTGAACTTATTCACACCTAACCTCATGGAATTCTTCACACAACGGTGGCGTGATCATTATTTTGTTGTTTTTACTTCTTCAATTCTGCCCTTATGAGTCTACTTATTTCTTCCATTAAGAACATGTAATAAATGGAGGGATAACCATTTTATGGGTTGATCTAAGGGAGTAGAATTAGGCTATACTATATGTTATTTCTCACTCTATAAATGTTTATTATTTTCTTTTATTTGAGTTTTTTATTCAATGATTTTCTCTCTTTCTCTTCCTTATTGAATTTTATTGCCCCAATTATATGTGCCAATATGATCCTTTACCTTGAATTTATAATTTAAATGATCCTAAAAGTCTATATTTGACTAGGATTTTTTTCTAAGGTAATTAAATAGTAATTGATTATGTTTTTTTAATTCCTTTAATAAATCCTGCTCGAGTTAATGAAATTGAAATTGTTAAAAAAATGAATTTCAATCAATCCATCCATTGTAATAACCTAGGATCAACCATTTATTATAAATTAAATTAATATAGACCTATTTTTTAATTTAAACCCATATAAAATCAACCCATGTTGGCCACTTCATATCCAGAAAAAAATCCATAGAATGTACATGTCTGTAGGTTTCTTCTTAGGTCTTTGAGGATCTAAAAACCCAAGCTAAACTATTAGCGACCACTTGACCCTAAAAACATGGGTAAATTTTTGTGAGACCAAATTTTGGCACCATTGCTGGGGACCCAGTTATTTAATCTCAAAACTCTTTCTATTATCCCCCATTTCTTTTTTCTCACCTCAACTTCTCTTATCATTTAGCATTTCTTTTTTTTCACTTTTTTGGTGCAAGTCCGCCTATACCTATGACCAATGAAACTGACTTGTTAGGGTAAATAGTCATGGGTTTGTGGAGTCAAATACACCAAGGGAACTATTTACATTAGATCATAATCATCCTAATACCCTAGATTTATGAATTGATCCCATTTCAATGGAGGGTATTCAAAGAAACCAATTCATAAACCCGAGTGGGAACCAAAATGGAAATCCAAATTATGCATCCCCAAACATGGGGAATGTAGTCGATTAAACCATGAATGACTACCTAAAACCTTCTTGGACCAATGCACCCTCTTGAATTTGTAATTCTACCCTAGGATAAGCCCATTATGTCATCAAACCTCATGTCCTAAACCACCATCCAACCTTCCATGGGATGGAGTCGCAAATACCATACCTTCATGCCAAAGAGTTCAACAACATTGTTGAAACTGTGTGCCCACCACATCAACTTGAGTTAGCTAAGATGAGGCTATTTCCTTTCTCACTAAAGGATTGAAAAAATAATTGTTAAAAAAATCCGATACTGACATCAATCCACTCCTAGGACCAATTGAAAATAGAGTTCTACAAAAAAATTCATCCCACATCACAAAAACATTGTTCTTAAACAGAGTATCCAAAAATGTTCTGAAAAATGAAGTGGATTCATTTTATAAAACATGGGAAAGGATCAAAGATACACACAACATGGTACATAAACATAGATTTTCAATCCTAGAAAAATTCTAAATCTTCTATTAAGGGTTGGGTCTGGGAAACAAACAATTCATTGACTTGATGTGTAATGGAACATTCAAAAACAAATCCCCAAATGATGCTTACAAGTATCTAGAAGGACTGGCCGAACGAAACCAAACATGGAAAAAATAACCTTACTATGATAATATATGAAAATCTTGTGGAATTCACTCACTCAGGGTGGAGGAAACCCTTAGGAAAAAACATGTTGCACGCACTAGGAAGGTCAAGGAGGTCGATATTAGTAAGTTCCATGAAATTCAAACTACTTACCATGTTTTCACAGTTTATGACAAACACAACCACATGATAGACAACTTCCCAACCATCCATTAGATTAATTATTTTATTTAAGGAGGACAACCAATGTAGGTCATTGTTATGAAAATTGAAAATCCACAATAAGAAATAACTTTCAATACATGGTACAATGACCATCCAGGATTACATTGGAAAGATAACCAAGAACCCATCCAAAAACCCAGTCATCCAAAAATACTAAACTGCTACCCTCCACAAAAATTTTAAATCCTTAACCAGTTCCAACCACAACAATTATAATACCTAAATAATCTTTTCCAATACCTATATCCCATTCAAAAACTAATCGAATGACCAAATTATCCTCTTTGTATAAACCAACATGCAAAATCCCCCACCCAATCTGCCCATCTACCAATCCTTGTATAGTTGGGTAAAAAATGGAGAAAATGAACTCAGAAGTCTCATTCCTTAAGCGATAACTAAAACCCATTAAAACTGGGAAGGCACCCATGCCCACTTAGGCAGTACCATCATCAACTTTAAGGGTAGAATCTAGTGACACACAAACCTCTCGTGAACAACTTAGAGCATTGACTATTTTAAGAAGTGGGATATCTATTGAGAAACTTAAACCAACCATTCTAGAACCATTATAATATTAAATAGCACATGAAAATAACGATGAACCACCAAAAGATTTTGAAATCTGTAGTGAGAATGAGAAGGAAACACAACTATACCACATAATCAAACAACCTACCCCCTTCCCTTAATGCATGATAGGATAATCTAAACCCGAACTTAATGAATCTTTGAAGAAAATATTCTCTTATGTTAAGTTGAACATTCCCATTGACGATGAAATAAAAACCATTCCTGTTTACTCAATTTACCTTAAGGACTTGTACACTTTTAAAAGGAAATATTCAAATAACAGCCATGTCCTTTTGGCTGCTAATGTGAGTACCACCATTCAAGGGACTATTCCTCCAAAATTTAATGATCCAGGATGTCCATACATTATTGTTGATATAGGAGAGATCAAAGTTGTCATAGCCCTTTGTGACCTAAGAGCTAATGTGAACCTCATTATATATTCCATGTAATATTAGTTAGGGCTCGAGGAACTCCAACCCACATCTTCCACTCTTCATCTTGATTATCGTAGTGTTTAATTTCCAAAGGGTATCTTAATGGATATTTTGGTGCAGGTTGAAAATTCCATTTACCCAACTAACTTTATTATCATTTACAATCACCCAATATTAGGTACTGGGAGATAAAACCTCCATAATCCCTGGTTGTCCCTTCATAGCAATAATAAACATAGTCGTATGAGTTTGAAATTGGAACATGACAATAATCTTCCAAAACACGAGTCTCAATATGAACATCTAAAATGAAAACTCTCAAATTGGGGATAATGAAGAGATCCATGATTTCAATTGGATTTTTAGTGTTGATAGTGAACTAGAGTTACATCAAGGAATTATTGAATGTCATTTAAGTCAAGAAGAGATTGATTTCCTTTTTTCACATGAGTTAAATTTGTCTCATTGGCTTGAATCTCTTTAAAAAATCTATTTTGATGATTTTATCGAATCACCCATCAATGATACCATTTTTCAAATCAATAAAATTATGTGTATTACCATTCATGACACTGATATGGAAAATTTGGTGGATGAAACATCAGTTCAAATGCATCCAATTCTATCAATAAATTTGGAAAAAGAGATCGATCATGATACAAAGTCCCATCCTAATTTCGAATGTGTTAACCAATATGATTTTGAATTTAAGGTCTTACCTTTATCCCTCAAGTAATAATTCTTAGGGGACAATCGAGCCTTTATTTTTTTCATTTCTTCCCCTATTTAAGCCAATCAAGAGAGGATAATTCTATATTTCTTAGAAAAGCATAAGAAAAAAATTAGATGGAAACTTTTTGATATTATTTGGATTATACCAATATTTGGAAGTTATATGATTATACTTGAATCTGAATCCAAAAAATGTCGTCAACCTCAACAGAGACTCAATCCCTATCTTATGGATGTGGTAAGGAAAGAACATATTAAGTTGTTGAACGTGGGTATCATCTAACCCATTTCTGAGACTGATTGGGTAAGCCCAATTCAAGTTTTACAAAAGAAATCTAGAATCATAGTGATCCCCAATGAGGATGGTTATCTTCCCCCCACAAGGGATATTGTTAGATGGAGAGTCTGTGTTGACTATAGAAATCTCAACTCATGGACTAAGAAAGACTATTTCCATTTTTTGCTTCACTGATCAAGTGCTTGACCGAGTGGTAGGCATCCGTTCAACTGCTTCCTAGATGGATTATCAGGGTATAATCAAATCAAGGATTCCTTAGAGGATCAAGGTAAAACAACCTTCATTTTTCCATTCAGCACTTTTTCCTTCAAGCGTATACCATTTGGGTTATGTAATGCTCCTAGTTCCTTCTAGTGGTGCGTAATGGGAATCTTCTTGTACAAGGTTGGGTATTGTTTAGATCTCTTCAGGGATGACTTATCCATCTTTGGGGAAACTTTTGAGGGATTCCTTATTAATGTTGAAAAAGGTTTATCAAGATCTGTAGATAATAATCTCATCCTATATTGTAAAAAATTCAATCTCATGGTAAAGGAGGGGCTAGTTCTAGTCCATTTGGTCTATGGTAGAGGGTTTGATGTTGATAAATCTGGGGTTGAGATCATTATTCACCTTACCTATATTATAACTATCAAGGATGTGAGGTCCTCCATTGGAAATTTTGGTTTCTATATAAGGTTCATTAGGAATTATATCTCTACTTCTCAACCACTTTGTTCTATATTTGTGAAAGATTATCTATTTGTTTGAACAAAAATCTATGAGGAATCATTATCTATACTCAAATTATCTATTATCTCTCCAATTATAATGCATTATACCAGTTGGAAACATCCATTTGAGCTCATGTGTGATGTGAGTGACTATGATGTAGGAGCTGTCTTAAGAAAAAAGTATGAGAAAACTCCATGTGTCATTGCATACAAGATCAAATATTTAAATGATTCACAAATAATCTAAACCACCACTGAGAAAGAGTTTATTCCTATTTTCTATGACTTATAGAAGTTCAGGTCCTATCTCTTAGGATCACCCATCATTGTCTTCACCAGCAATTCAAACCTAAAATTCATTTTCCAAAAATGAGTTTACAATGATAGATTGATGAGGTGGGTAATTCTTCTTCAAGAGTTTGATTTAACCATTAAGGATAAAAAAAGGGTGCTGACAATTTTTTAGATGATCATATCTCTAGGATGTAATTAATAGACAACTCAAATCACCCTACACGGTCTAATTCATTTCTTGATGAGAGACTCTATTTTGTGAGTGATTTCCAAAGGTATGCTGATATAGCAAACCATTTGGTGATAGCTGACATTCCAAAATTCCTAGGGAACCAAGCTAAGAAAAAATTATTTTTGATGAAAAACACTATCTGTTTGATGATTCTTACCTCTTCATGTTATGTCCTAATCAAATCATTATGAGATGTGTTATCGAATTAGAGTAGTAGTCCTTTCTAAAATTCTTTCATAGAGAGGCATGTGAAGGAAAATTTTCAATAAAAATGCACTTAAATGGTCCATCAAGGTGATTTTTACTAGCCTAAAATCACTAAGGATTCCAACAAATTCCACAAAAGTTTTCCTCAATGTCAACAATAAGGATCCATTACCAAAAGGAATAAAATTCCCCTCAATTCCATTGCTATTGTCGAAATATTTGATTGTTGGGGAATTAATTTCATGTGACCCTTCCCAAAATCCAGGGGATACCTCTTCATCCTATTATATATTGATTATGTCTCGAAATGGGTTGAGGTTATTCCCACTATGTCAAACAACCATCATGTTGTGATCCAATTTCTTAAAGAACACATATTTTCTTGATTTGAAATTCTTAGGACTATATCCAGTGATCGAAGAACCCATTTTTTCGTCCCACCATTCTCTTCAATCATTTCTAAGTATGGGATTTATTATAAAGTTTCAATTACATACCACCATTAAACCAATGGTATAACTGAGTTAGAAAATATGAAGATTAAGCAAATTCATGAAAAAACTGGCAATCCCTCTAAGAAATATTTTTCTGAGACACACTTGGATTCCATTTTTGAATATCGTAATACATTCAAAACCATCCTAGTATGTCACCATATATTTTGGTTTATGGAAAATCATTCCATTTAACTTTTGAAATTGAGCATAATGCCTTTTTTGAAATCAAAAAATTGAACTTTGACATTTCATTGTCTGAAGAAAAGATGAAATTAGAACTTAATGAACTTAAAGAACATAGGATGGAGGCTTATGAAACATTAAGGATATGTAAAGTTATAGTTCAAGCCTAAAAATATATGAATCTAAATTTCAAACGCTTTGAACTGGGAAAATTAATTCTCTTGTATAGTTAGAACCTTCATTTACACATGGGAAAGTTAAGGTCTAGATGGTAAGGTCCATTCATAGTGCATCACATGTACCCCCATTGTAAAATAGAGATTCGGGATCCCACAAGTGGTAAAATTTTCAAAGTCAATGGTCATAGGTAAAAACCATTCAATAAATAAGAAATAGAGGCTGAGTTAATAGAGACAACCTATGAACCAAAATTAAGTTGATAGATTGAGGGTCCATGTCGGGATAATGACATTAAAAAAAAGTACTTTCCAGGAGGCAACCCATCCTTTAACTATACATTTACTCACAGTTTGGAGTTTCAAAGTAAACATGTATGGTTTCTTTACCTCCTTCCTTTTGTTTCTATTTATTTTTAGTTAAGGTAACCTCAAGGGGTTTCCATTGTGTTTTAATTATGTTGGTGTTTGAGATTCAGGGGCTATTGATATTGATGGATTTCTAGGCAATTCATATTTCCACCCGGTGTACAAACTCAAACATTCATCATTAACGAGGCTTCTATGAGAGACATGGAGATCAAATGAGTAATCAAGAGTTTCATGAAGTGGTAGTTCAAAAACCAGGTGACTTTGTTCCATTTTTTATTTCAAATTCCTTTAATAAATCTTCTATTCTACCTCTACACCTTCTAAATTTTATTTTCTTTAAACACTAGGGACTGTGTTATTTTATGTTGGAAGGAGATGAAATAAAAAAATTATCTATTTTACATAAAAAATGTGTGGAATGAGAAATTAATTTAATCTTGAACATTATAATACACATTTAAAACATTGAATTTGGATATCTTATAAATTTTCATGCATTGATTCTAATTTTGAAGCATGTTTAAGTTCATGTGCATATTATTTGGAAAGTGCAGTTGTACGAGGTGATTTTCACTATTTATATTTTTATCCATTTAATAAAGAAACAAAATTCACCTCCTCTATATTTTGGGGTATTAGTTTGAGTTCATGGGGTACCATAATAAATGGCATAAGATTGGTGATAATTTTAATTTTAACATTAGTATTCAAAAAAACCAAAATAAAATTAAGACAGGATAAATAAAAAAATCAATTGCGCATATAGAAATGGATTGACCAAATGTGTGGACTTGGGAACTTGGGGATCATGAATCCATTGTTTTCTAGCCAAGAGTTTGGAATTTTCTCTCTATTTTGGTTAATTTCAATTTTTTAATGAGTAAACTCGAGATGATTCCTAAGTATGTGAGCTTCACTTGGTTCCCTAAGGCCATTGAGCCTAGGAGTCATCGGAAAAATCATACTACATGGGTTAACTCAATTGAGTTCAATTTCAATTACCATGGGAAAATTAGAAAACAAAATAAAAAAATAAATACTCATCTTACTATTAAAATGTGATTCCACCTAGCACTTCCATATTTTCTCTCTTGAATAAAGATGAACCCCGTATCTTTTGTGACGCACAACACTTCATCATGCTTAACTGAAATTGAATGAAATGTTTTGATGAAATTTAAAAAAGGAATGGGCATGGTATTGAGATATTCCTCTGGACCAATCTTGTTTTAAATGATTTTCATGTGTTTTTTAATTGTTTGGTATGAGTTCTTTGGGTGAGAAATGTGTAATAAAATGTTTTTGGAAAAGGGGATTCAAATTTCGAGTTATTGATATATATTTTTCTTGGGAATAGAAAATATCAATATGGTGAGTGTGATTATCCACTCAAAGAGGCTAATATTCATATTTTATATTATAATATTCATGTTCTTTATTAATCATAAATACCATTTTTAGTGCACTTTACACTTTGATCGTTATTTCACATTATGATTGTAATTCCTTCTTAAAATAAACTATTACATGGTATATTCTTGAAAACCACATAAAAATGGTCTTGATTATATTTTCATATTTTATTTTCTGGTCTCCCATGATATAATTAACAATTCATGCTTTTGGAACACTTGAAGATTCGCATTGGAAGACCACCAAAGTGGGCCTTGAACTAGCAATATTCTGGGCAATGTGAACAAGATAGTAGCCCAATAAAACTTCTTTAGTGGAAAAAATTCAAGATCAATGTTTATAAACATTTATATGAAGATAGAGGACATCATGGGGAACATTTCATTCAAAATTGGCCCTAGATAATTCAGAATTTTTAATGGAGTTCTAGGCGGACCAAGTTGTAGATGAAATTCTAGGATAAATTATGTGGCCCAAAAAAACAACCCACCATTTAACTCATATCTTGAAAACCAAAAAATCTATTGGGATAATATATAGGAGACATATGGGGCTCCATTTTCTCCTTCTATTTCCCACTCAAATTCGTCCATCTAGAAGGTCATTTTGGTGCCTCTTTGCAGTGGATGCAAACCGGATGCCACTTCGGGTCAAGAGTGAAAAAGTCTAATCTCCATTAATTTTACACCCAACTAAGACCACCACCATTAATTGAGGAGACTTGTATATATGGGGCTCAACCCAAGCCATCCAAACTGATTATTTAAGGAATTAGTGGTGGAGGGGTTGAGGATCTTGGATATTTTTTCATGGTAATGTTATTATTCTGATTTGTCTTTATAACTTTTTTCTTTCTCATTTAAGTTGTTCGAATCAACATTGTTTTTAGTAAAATGTTCTTCTTCTACTCTTATTTTATTCTTATTCGTATCACATTGATAGATTTTCCTGTATTTGTGAACTTATTTACACCAATCCTTGTGAAATTCTTCACACAATGGTGGATTGATCATTATTTTGTTGTTTTTTACTTCTTCAATTCCTCCCTTATGAGTCTACTTCCCACTTCCATTGAGAACTTTTCAACAATGTAGGGATAACCCTTTTATGGGTTGTTCCAATGGAGTCTGAATAAGTTATATTGGATTTTATTTCTCACTCTATAAATGTTTATTAATTTATTTTATTTGAGTTTTTTTTCAATGATTTTCTCTCTTCCTCCTACTTACAAAATTTTATACCACGCTTTTATGTTCTAATAAGATCCTTTAAATTGGAGTCCTCATAGAAATATCCAACAAGTTTATAAGTGATTATAGTTTGTTCATGAAGGTTTTAACTAGTAAGTGATGAGGTTTGTTTGAATTCATCTAATGAATCCAACTCAAGTTAATGAAATTGAAATTGTAAAAAAAATCATCTGATACATCCCTTGTAATATCCTAGGAACAACCCTTTCCCATAAAGTGAATTCACATAGACATGTGTTTTTCATTTAAACCCATCTGAAATCAACCCATGTTGGCCACTTCATATCGTGTAGAAATCCATGGAATATACGTGTCTCTATGTTCCTTCTTAGTTCTTTGAGGATTCAACAGCCTAAGATAAACTACAATCGACATCTTAACCCTAAAAACATGGGTAAATTTGGGTGAGAAAACTCTTTACCACTTCTTGGATATTTATTTTTGAAAATTTGTATACCATATAATATTCACAAATATGGTTGAAATGGGATAAATTTGTGACCTGATACACTATCACCCATATAGAATCATGTTTCTGAAAATTTCTTGGATATCTATTACAAAATCCATGGATATCTACTCCAATTTTCAAATATGAGTAGGTAAATACTACGACATACTTGTCTTTCTCTAATGTTCTACCTTAACCTTCTATCGTGTTAATCATCTTGAAATAAACATAGCCTCCTTCAATTTGATTTTGACCCACCAATCCTATACTTTCCACACCTTACACATCTTCTGTATTCTAGGATGAAAAACCCTTCTTGAATGGTGGTAATCATGAAAATATTGTTACTAATAAGCTATAGGTGTGACCATCCAATATCGAAACTAAAAAACTAAACTCCAATCCAACTTCCATCCTTCAATGGTCTCCCCACCATTGAGTTTTTTCAACATAGATACACACTCTGAATCATAATGTAGTTCCTCTTTAACTATTTCAACCAAACTAGGAATGTAATAAATTGGAATGAAAACCAAAACATCATCTCGGTCTTTAAATTCCATGTTTATATCTGCTATTAATGATATTAATTTTCATTGACATGAAGCCTCTTTTTCAAACAGAACATATGAATTTCTACTTAATGAATTTTATACCACCATATTTCATTTACCTATTGTCTACATCATGTTAATGTGAAACATTTAGAGATACTCCATCTATATTCCTTGTCTGAGGTTCAATTCCCTTTGTGATAAAATATGTTTCATAATCTTTTGATCTGTAAACATAATTATTTTCTCACCAAATAGGAAATGGGAAAAATTATCAAATTATAGACTATATTAGCATACTCAAAATCATGTGTTGGTTATTTCTTCTCATGTAAAGTTAATTGTGTTGATCCATAAGAAACAACATGATCTACCTTCAAGAGAACACATCCTGAACCTGATCATGAAGATTCTCAATACACCACATACCACATTCTTAATTACAACAATAATAATATCATTGTTGATGTAAGGATAACTTTAATATCTTAAAAAGAACCCGAAATTCATTATCCCATTTGAATGGAACATTTTTCCTCATCGAATCTATCATTGGGGAATCTATTCATTATAAATCATGAAAACAAAACATCAGTAATAACCTTCTAATCCAAGGAAACTGCATATCTCAAAGACATTATTTGGAAGTTTCGAAGAGATAACAATCTCTATCATCTTTAGATCCTTATAAACACTTCTTTGAGAGATTACATTCCCAAGGAAATGGACCTATAGTATCCAAAAATCATACATCGATAAATTTACATACAAACGATGATCTCTCAAGACTCCCAACAATGTTAATAATGGTTTCCCATGCTCAGAACGTATCCTTGAATACCCCAATATGTCATCCACAAATACCAAAATTAAAGAATCTAGATACCTTTTAAATGTACAATTCATCAATTAAATAAAGAACACATGTTCTTTTGGAAGACCTAAAGACATCACCACATACTCATAGTGGCTATATCACCTTCTGAAAGCTGTTTTTGGAATATCATACTTCTGAACCAAAAACTGGTGATATCCTGATCGCAAATCAATTTTCCAGAACCACTAATATCCAATCAATTTAATAAATATATCAACAATGTGTTGATGTGGATACTGATTCTTTATTGTATTTTGGTTAAGCTTATGATAATCCAAGAACAACCAAATAGTTATATCTTCCTTTTTTACAAGTAAGAGAATTGTTTCCCATAGATATGTGCTTTTCTAAATGATACCTTGGCTTTAAATCTTCTCTTACATCACTTTCAATAACATAAATTCTGTTAGTTCCATCCGATTATCTGAAAGTGAAATAGGAATGGTCCCCAAAGGGAGATCAATTGTAAAATCCACTTTTCATTTGGGTGGAAACCCTGAAAAGTGTTCTGAAAAAAACATTTGGAAAATGATCAACAACTACTGAAAAATGGTATCCTAGATATCTTCCATAGATTCCAATTTTAATGATACAAACTAGTATGAGACCATTCCTACTTCTAGTACCAACAGGACCATTACAACTACACTTACATTCCAGACACCTTTAAATATATTCTCCACACCATAAAAAATCGTGAAGCTAAACTTCCAGGTATTACAATAGATGTGAGACTTAAACATTGTCAACCAATCCACACCCAAGATTATATTATAGAAATCCATTTTCAGCATAGAGTAATCCCATATCAACTTATATCCATCAACAGTTATCCAACATTATTTACACATAAAGGCTTGACATTATCTTT
This sequence comes from Viscum album, assembly GCA_963277665.1. Taxonomy (NCBI): domain Eukaryota; kingdom Viridiplantae; phylum Streptophyta; class Magnoliopsida; order Santalales; family Viscaceae; genus Viscum; species Viscum album. Next base: position 76,403,707 of record OY728140.1, read on the forward strand.
GACCCAGAGGAGTTTAATGTTTCAAAATAGAAGGGATAATATAAACATTTAAACCCATAAAATCAACAGTACAAGAATAAATAAATTATTGGGATTCACACATATCAAAAAAATGATTTCATAAGGCTATAATTCAATATAATGACACCTATCACCATCAGTAGTCCAAATTTATCCTCCACAATGCCATGCTTATCTCCATTCAACGGGTTACCCACTATACTTTATTATTTATTTCCCTATTGAGATTTTCCTTATTGGGGAGTCATGGTATTCCTTGAATCACCATGTATAGCTCTGTTATACTGATGATATTTATTTTTCTTACCTAGTCCCTTTGAATCATAAAATGTTTGTGACACTTGATATGTGTTCTCAAAACCCAACCTCAAAGAAATGTGACAATAATGCTGAAGATACCCCATATGGTTGTAATTGTGGAATACTCTAGGTGGTGCTTTAAAATATCACTTTATGTGGTCTAGAAAACCAAATTAGAAACATCTTGGCTTTCTCTTGGGTTCTAAGGAATGATTTACTGATCCATTCATCTGATTCTAAGACATAATGCTACCTTAGAAATAGGTGTCCCTCTTTTACTTTCTCTCAACATTAGAGTTCCCACTATTTCCCATAGTCATCAACAAGGTCTATCCATTTATAGCTCATAATATGTCCCTTATCTGGTACTAAATTACCTTGAATGATTGGTTGATTCTAATTATAGAAATGGATGGTGAGATCCACTTTAATTGTTTTACCCCTTCAGTTTCCTCTATCCATATCATGAAAAGATTTGAAAATAATCTGAACCAGTTGTTGGTTCACCTGTGGTTGAGATGCAACTACATTCTTAATAGCTTCTTCTATTAGGTTTCTACGATACCTACATGGTTTCATTTTACATAAACACAAAAAATTCCATATGTTTCACTCTCTAGAAACTGAAGGATTGACATTTTAATATACTAACACATCATATATCAAGACATTGCTTTCCAAAATTTAATATTTTCAATGTTCAACAATTATTGAATATTCCACCATGATTTTTAAAATCAACGCATTTTCAAAATACCAATATCAATACTTTATTAAAAATCGAACATTGGAAAAAAATAAACACTTTTAATAACTAAACATTTTGTCACCAAATATTATATAATTACTCAAAATGAAATATGAATTCCTAGTTGAAATTAATTTCTATAATTCTTTTCATGATCATCTCATTGGATAAAACCCTGACATTGATCGTAAAAATACTATAATTGTCTCCAAAACATTTATGTTCCCAAATCCTTGGTAACATGAAGTTCAACAAAAAAGGTTTTCTATGCCTTTTTATGTTCTATATTTCAAGTTCAGACGATCCTAATCCTTTATACCATCCCTAAAGAAACAATAGACTACAATGAATTATCAACTCCAATACTAGAAACAATTTCCATTTGTCCACAATTATTTGACCTACCAAGACTGATATCAGTTTCAAAAAGGACCGAACAGTCCGATACCACTTGTAACATCCTTCCCCTTTTTATTGGATTTATTCGAAGTGGAATTGCTACTTAGACATAAGTGACATCCCCAAGGTTCCAAAGGCAGACAATAAATTCAAATTTATTCAATACATTTGGGGGATAATTTTCCATTTTAAAATAAAAAAAATCAATCCAAACACACCATAAAAAATAAACATAAAATGATGTACAATAATAATGTAAAAAAACCAAAGGTGAACCATTGATATCAAAACTAAACTATAATAGAGTACCACAACAGAATACAATACTAAAAAAATCCCAAAACTCCAAGACATAAATCCATATCTCCCAACATTTTCCATGCTACAACTCTACAATAAAACCCATGTATCATGAAGAACCACAAAATAAATGTGATACCATTCCATTACCTATATCCTGATAGAAAATATCTTCAAAATCAATTGTGCTCCAAACAAGGGGTGAGTAATAAAACATAGTAGGCTTTCCCAAAATAACTTCCCCTCTCACTCCACTAGTATATAACATGTTATCACATTTATATAAAAAATTTATATAAAACACTTTAAAATATTTTATAATATAATTTAAGACATTTTCCATATCAAACTAGTTTTACCACACCTTAGAAATTTCCTTGTAAAACAACCAAAAAAGTCATTTAACCATTTATCAATATCATATTGGCATAAAAAATTTCATTTCACATAACCCCACACACAAATTTAAACACACAATCTTGATTCCACTATTGACGGTGGAACTTCACGTCCATAACACGTCCCTTTAATGGTGGTACTTCATGACCATTATCCATCCCATTTAACATAGCTTAACCATCTAATCCAACCAAATGTTAGTAAAAACCTTTCCAAACCATTTAAAAAAACTATATTTTTATTTAAAAAACATTTCTATGCATCAAAACCAAAAAACTATTTTAAAATCATAATTTAAAATTCATGTTATTACTTTCAGTTTCCCCCAAAACACCAAATTACACAATTCCATAAAACATCACCCAAGAGGGTTTACATAAAGCATTTCACAATACATTTCATGAAAAAAAACACATTTTAAAATCAATCTTTCAATTCCATGTAAGTGGATTCAAGAGTGAAGCTACCTACCTCTGGAATGATGATGAAAATGAAGAATGACATGAAAATGCCAACAAAACCAGGACAAATCTCTAAAAAAATACATTGGATATAATTCCCTAACATCATCATAACCATATATTATCAAAATTTCCATAAAAACCCTAATATCCATGAACATAATACTATGTTTAAGAATATTAGAGATATAAGATCAGAAGATCTATGGAAAACTACTAAAAATGAAGGAAAACGATGACTAATCAGGGGAATCAGGTTCCAAGGAATCAATATTTTCAATAAAATCACTTCTAGATCGATGAGGAAATACTCTATATGATATGGGAAGAAGAAGTATCGTGTTAGTGATGAAATGGAGGAAATATCAGAGTCTTATAGGTGAAAATGAGTGAGATACAGTTTTTTAGGATCTCACTTTTAATCTATACATGGTTAGTCCCATGATTAGAATAAGCATGCACTAATCATGAAGCACCCTATGCCTCAAAGAGAATTTTGAAAGGTTCCCTCAAAAGTTTAGAAAAATTATTCACCAACCATGAATAATTCCATTGTCCCACTTTTCACGGTTACACCTTGGTGGCCGAATGGTTTGGCCAAACTGTGCACCTTTATCGTGGGCCTTCCCCTTATCCCATGTCTAACTATACATAGTTCCCTGTATGAGTTTCATAGCTTCCAATAACCACTCACAAATTAGTCACCTTTAGAAAAGCCCCAAAATATTCCAAAAGTCAGCCCAAACCTCTCAAACATCACCCAAACATTTTAAACACCTAAAACAAATAAATAAAGGGTTACTTACTTGAAACTAGGGGTGCTACATTATCCTTATACAATAAAAAACATTTTTAAATTTTCATAAAAATTATGATCTAAAATCTCAAATGAGTCATAATTAATTGATTCTAACAATCCATAATTATGGAGTCATTGAATATGTTTATCGTATATATGTCAAAGTTAATAATTACAACGGTATGTGGGATTAAAACCAATCCTAACCTTCTTTTTCATTAATACGATAAATATTTTTATCCATATATATCATGTATAAAATATTTTACATACTACCAATTCTATAAAAATATCATTCATTAATATAGATAAATATTTGTTCCTAATTGTGAATGAGAATCACATATTGTCCAAATAAGATATAGAAATAAAGTTTCTACTAATAGAGGGAATGTAATAAAATTTGTCAACTCTATTATTAATACACCATGTAAAATCAAATAATGTGTTCAAAATTATAATACTGAACATCTTTCTCCATTACCAACATAAATACTACATCACCCATCATTGATTTTCTACTATATTTGAGTATGTTCTTATCAACACAATTGTTTGATGAAAACCTCATATCATATAATAGTGGGTAATAGTAAGGTAAGATTATATCCATAACATTTACATTTATATGCCCATAAATCATCTCTTTTAAAAAAATTATCTACCCTATATACCAATCCTAAACTATTCTATAGATCATTCATATCAAAGATCCCTATATGATAATCAAGATGTATGACATAATATACAAAAAATATATATAAATGAGTGATAATATTATTTATATATCTTTTAATGAATGAATTTATGTGAAAGTGATCCCACTAAAATATTTCCTCGTATATCATATCTATTTTTGATCTAAGATTCATATTTTATAGTTTTGTAGGTTTCTTTAGAATTTTCCCCATCAATTATAAATTTTTGAAGGCATACTCACTAATCATTATAGTCATTATTCTTTGATTATTGAGAGGATAAATATTTATAGAAATCAATAAAATTGTTATGAATAACTATAGTCCTATCGAATCCTAATCCTATTACGTTATCATAGATAGTGTAAGCCAAAGAAAGCACCAACAACAAGATAAAAATGGATAATAAATGGGTACCCAATATTTTCTTGACTGAATGAGGAGGGAAATAATTTTCCATATATCACACGATTTACTTACCAAATATAATACATGGGGACCCACATTAATCATGACCTACCCGGATGGATTATCAAGATCCTGAAAATGTCCATTTTAGAAGGAATATTACAGTTACTATTTGAAGAATTGTCCTTTTAAAATTCAGGACAACTTATTATAACTCATATTAAAATGAATATCTTATATTATAATGCTTTATTCCACTGTGAAATAATTCTTCTAAAAATTTACTTTTGGAGTCATTATTCCTTCCACCAAATTAATTTGTTCTAACCACATTAAGGTGTACCTTTTATAGAACCGAAACGTTTCTGTTACTCACCAAAAAATGAAATCCAAGTATATTTATAAATATTTTGGTATCTTATGCATCAGGTTCATGATTATTTCATGATTTGGAATAGAGTTATATGACATTTCAATCTCCATATGAGTAATCTTAGAGTAATAGATAGCTAACAGTATCACCTTTCCATAATAAGATACAATCCTCTGAGTCGGGGGTAGAGTGATACAAAGAATATCTCCTAAGAGATAATTTACTCAAGAGGGAATTCAATTCATGATATCACTAACTCCTAATATGAAAACAATATTTAAAAAACTATTCTCAGGATCAAAAATATAAAAACAAATAGAATTCCCAGTAAAAAAGGCTATACATTATGGAATTTTACTTAGCATGAAATGCAAGGCATTACCTCGCAGATGCATTTTATCACAAAAAGGTGTTATACACATTATTCACATTCTATATATAATTTATATACCTCAATAAAATAATGTTATAAATAAATCAAAATCTAAATGATTTATTATGAGAAACAATATGTCTTTCATATTTATAATAGTCTTTTACAAAAAATTTTGTGAAGCTTATATTTATCATTTGTAACAAATTTAAATGTTTTTTTTTTAAATAAACATTTTTTTAATTTTTCTAGAAATGGGGCCATCCTTTAGAAAACCCTCCCAATTATCCTTCCAACTACAAGGGATAGTAGACAAGATCCAAGGGAGTTTATCCATGGTTGGAAGAGGAGGTTCAATCCTTTATGGTTTGGTGAATGCATAAGGGAGTGTAGGGAAATTATAGAGGAGGGATAGAGCCACGATATGGAGAATCATGGTGGAATGATGGATAAGGAAGAATCCAATAGATTAACCTGACCACCTATAGAACATCATGTGTAATGAAATAGTTTTCTCCCAAGGTAATTTATGTTGTGGGATGCACTTTTTAGGGAACTATTCATCATCATGTGCACTGAAATATGTGATTCATCCATAAATTGTAATCACATGCCACATTTTACATGATATCACAACATTTAAATGTCCCCCTTGACACACCAGTCAATCCTTCCTTGTTTGACATCTATATTCCATATATGAATTCCAATTATGCAATTCATACTCGAATATATATTTTATGATTTAATGTGGAAAATAAATTTTCTATCTCTTCATATGGTGGCCAGTACTTTATAAAGACAGTGTACTCAAAAATTTCCTATTACATATTGAGTTACAAGAATCTTATAAAGGGATATACCCTATGATGGAATAAATAGAGTAAAGACAAAATTCAAAAGGTTCATTTAAAAGGTATACCAACCTTCATAAGGTTCATAAAACATACATGTACGGATCTATAAGGTACAAAGGGACTTTATAGGGTATTGTTGAATGGCTTGAACTCCAACTAGAATTATATTATAATTCTTATTTCATTTAAACTCCCAAGGAGAGTTAATATCTTAACACAATGCCTAAAATATAGTAGAAATAACATCATTTTGATATAATATAATAATAAATTGAATAAAACAATCCCAATAATGATATATATGGTGTGTTTGTTCATTTAGTAGCGATAAAAATACATTCATATGTTAAATATGAAGGCTAATATACCAATGTTTGTAATCGAGAGGTCATATTATGATCCTAGGTAGTGGACGAAAACTAAAAAAATTACTTCATTTTCCCTAAAATCACCAAGCATTCATTAACATGAAGAACACAAAAAAAAGGCAAACATGAAAATATGATACAGTGGAATCCATCATGTTCTTAGATAGAGTATTATTTTATGATGATCATTGGAGAAATAGACATAATTTTCCTACATCCACATATGATCCATTGATTGATGGATCCATGATCATATCATGATGACTCCTTGATGTCTATGGTGTGCTAGAACCTTCACTGAGGAATGAAGACTTATGATTCTGGAATGAATGAGATATAAAAATCCTTTCATGAAAATGATGATCTCCAACATCGTTATTCGAATAGAAAAATGAATTAACACATTCATTTTATATAGGAAGTGCATGCTACTTTTTATAAATAGATAATGAGATGTTGAAATGAAATGAATATAATTCTTTTTATCCTTTTGGAAAATCAATTTAAATTATTAAATGGATGTTTTGTTATTTTCCATTCCATTCATAATGGATTAGTAATAATTGAAACAACATTGGTGGGAGGTGTAAGATATATGCATCTGCGGGCTACACTGCATGGGTGACATATTCTTGAGTAATAAATATCATATTCATATTGGTTTATTTTACATCCAATAATATATTAATTTAGTAATTTCAATAATATTTTCCTTGTATTTAATTTTTTTAATAAATCAATAATTTATGATTGGATTTCCTAATTTATTATCTTATATTTGAGTAAAAGTTTCCTTTTTTAATCCCCTTAGGACTCAGTATTTTAATCTGGATGAGATAATCAAATCACTGAATCTTCTTTCCATAAATCAAAAACATTTATTTCTTGTAACATTTTTCCATGTATTCATATAAATTTTTTGTAGAAACATTTCTTATAGAATTGAAGACATTTTTTATCATCATTTTATACCACGATCCATTTTAATGATTGCGTTGTTTAAATCCATGAATCTCGTTACAAGTACCATTAGTATCAAGTTCCCTTTTCTTCAAAATCCATTCCTTTGAATTTTTTATTTTCCATTGTGATGTTCAAATCTTTCTTCATAAAGGAACCTTAGAAAGGTCCTTCTTGATTTCATCATATTTCTTGTATCTTATTCTTTTTATTTATTATTAAATTTCTATCCCACTTAGTTGATTTTTTATGTGTTTCTCACATCATAAATGCATTGGAATATCATATTATATTCATGTATCATATGATAAAATCTTTATAAACTCATTGTATCATACAAGAATATTTATTTTTTGTATTTCTATGACATGGATGTTTTGACATATTAGGTTGATGTATCATATGAGAAAGAATATTCTATATAGAACAACCTACCATATGTTCTCATTTATCTTTTGAAACGTGCTATAATATATATAGAATTATTCAATAATTTTAAAAACTTCTTCAACATATTGTGAGACCTTCTAAAAAAACATAAAACCTTGTTAAAAGGATCTATTCTCACTTGGATAATATGTCCACTTTGTTTAATAGTTAATTAATCAAGTATTAAATACAATTCCACCTTCAAAACCTAAAAATAGATGTCTAGAATAAAATTGTGTAGAAGAAAAATTCATCATCAACACTTATCTAAAACATAAACCAGGACTCATCAATCATCACATGAAAAAATGTATTGATAATAAAAACAACAACATCATCAAGTGGGTTCAAAATATTTCTTTAAATGGATTGATGGATTTTAATCCTAACAAACATTGGATTGATTCTATTTTGGTCGTGAGTATTTTTTATTCTATTTTATACCTCAAATATATAATGTTTCTTTCACATGTTTTATTTTCTATTCTGCTTACTTAGATTTTTTAGGAGTTTTAACTTCGAAACATTTTATTTTATTGGGTGGAAAATTTTTATATTGTATTAACTACATTAATTAACCCCTCCTATAAAGGTATCATACCTATATTTTCAATGAAAACACTTCACAAAAAATCATTAAATTTATTTTTGTCTAGGACAACTTCTATCTATTTTTTATTATTTCATCTAGTCTTTATTATTTTTATATATATTCCATCTTACTTGTAGGATTATAAATTTTACAATTTAGTTTTGAGATAGTATTTATATTTTTAATCCACTAAATATGCAGTAAAATAAATGTCATTTTTAATTGTAGATGTTGTACAAGTTAATGATTGGAAAATTTAAATATAAATCAAAAATTTGTATTTGATGGAGTTGATTTTGAATATTGGAAATACTAAATGGAAAATTATTTTATAAATAACCCAGTTGATATTTTTTTTATAAAAATGGTGAATATAAAATATTGATAAACTAGTTCATAATTTCACTCATGATGTGAATATAGAATTTTAATTGAATATTGGACATTAAAATACATTGGTAAGTATTATTCAGAGAAATTTTTTTAGCTATGTAATAATATGTATAAATGTTTAGGAATATATATGAAATTTAAAGAATATATAAATTATTGAAAACTAAAAGTGTGATGTTACATTCATATTATAAAAAAATTTATATTATACCAGGTGGATATGTGGCTCAAATGAATCAAAGCTTCATAATGATTATCAATATCATATAATCACTTAATTAAAGATTTTTATTATATAAAAATATTTTTTAAATGATAATTGATATTTTACTAAAAAAAATTAATAAAAAAATAACACTTATTAATTATATAAATATTATTATAAATCAATGATTATAATAAAAGGGTTATGTGATTACACTATGTGAACATGATGGAATTTATTGTGATGTTTTATATTTAGCTATGACCTAAAATTATAACCTCTAAACTTAGAAGTAGATCCACCATAACTTCTTATTATAAATAAAATTACTTCATGAAATTTCAATAACCATTATATCCTATATTCCAAATTATAGGAAATTGGAAGAAAATTTCTCTTCTCAATAATGTTCAATATTTCAGAAGATCCAAATATTTTGTCTCAAAGAAATGGGATGTGTGTGTTATATATATGTAAAATAAAATAAGGATTTCAAATATACTTTTTCACAAATACTTATAGGTCAAAAAATCACTATCTTCCATGGATATGTTTTTTAAAAAATAGATATCCTTGTGCACTAATAGCTACACACTCATTTTTAGTGACTAATAATTCCTTTAAAATGATTATTTTTTATATTAAACTATATTTTTAGTGGGGTGGTTCACTCTTCACATTGATACCTTTTATTATTATTTTTTCATTCAATTTTGTTTTATTTTAATGGGTGATATGAAATTTATTTGAATTTCTAGATCCATCTTTGGTAGAATAATATCGACCCGTTTATGTGGAATGTATATTTTAAAAGGATTGTTTATTTTTATCGACAATTTATTGAATATGTTTTCACTACATTTTCTTATTTTAATTTCAAATATCCTTACTCCTTTATCTATTATATTGGAAGTTTTGTTTTTAAAAATTCTCATGATTTTAGGATTTCTTTTTGAAAATTCGTTAATAATTTATAGATGATATCTTATTGAGATTTTGGAGTTATATTATTTAAAATCAGTTTTTATATAACATTTAATGTTCCTAAAAATATTTAAGATAAATATTAATCGTTTTTCTTAAAAACAATTCTGTTGACTAAGATTTGTTTGTCTGTTTTTTCATCGATTAGTATCTTTTGATCTGATGTTTCTTTACACTGACTGGATAGCCACTTAAGAAGAAAATTCAACCAAAGTTATTATTATATAAATTATGATTGATAATATGGGGTATGATCATCATGAATCATTACTAATAAAAGGTTTCCCTTTTCAAGGATGTGAGGATCTAGTTTTAACTAGATAATTATTAGAGATCAACTATTCAAATTTCATCCATTAATTTTATTCAAAATATCTTTTTTTAATGTTTATAGAGTCTAGGATATTATGTTTTCAGTGTGTAGAGTTTAATTTTCTCATTATATTAAATAATTAACATAATTTTATTAGTTTACTCTAGATGAAGATTATTTATTTGTTTCTAACAGAATTCGGGAGAACTCGGGGTTGTTTACTAAAAATTTATTAAAAGTTAATCTTTTTAGTTTTAAGGAAAATATCACTAAGATAAATAATCTATATCTATAAATGATAATTTTATATTATCTTATTCAAACATTACTTTGTCCAATAGTGTGAATAACATCGTTCTTAAAATTACTAATGATTATATTATGGACTTTTGTTACAACATGTGAAAGTTTAGTATGGTGAAGTTCATCTAGGTTTACATCAAGGAAAACTTCACAATATTGGTTAAGATAATATATTATTATATTTAAGAATTTGGAATAAATTATTCCTTAATTTGGTCTCTAAATAAGTATCCATTGATCTTTGTGTTTATAATATCAAATAAACTCCTCTGATTTGTAAATCTTTTTCTAAAATGATGTTAGTTTATGTTAAATAAGAATGTATGTATTTTAATATATATTTGTATGTTTTATCCATTAATAATGTTTTTAAAGAGCATAAAATTGTTGTTGAGTAAAAAATAAAGGAACACAAGGAACATTTTTTGGACTTTCTCTTTCTAGAAAACATGAATACAGTTTAATAGTTTCTAGTACAGTTTGAAAAGAATAAAGTCCGAAAAAGAAATAAATCCTATTTCAAAGATAATAAATACTCATGAATATCCATCCCTGGTTCATTTACCATTAATTAATATGCTGAATTATCAATAAGGTTTTGTTTCCAAAGGATAATTATTGAAATGTTATGCCTTTTCCCAAGAAGGGGAAGTCTTAACTCCTCCTGAGATTGAGGTTTCTAAAGGGGTTCATCAGGAAACCACTCCTTTTGATATTTATACAATTTTTCTAATTTTAAATGTTTTTTGTATCTATCTATATTTTTTTAATGAAAATAAGTCTACTAGATGATAAAACCACCATCACTTACAAAGTAAATAATTTTTTCAAAGTTATTCACTCAAGTGATAAAAAACAAAATTCTTCCTAGTATATAATAATGTTGTTTCTAAAGATAAATGTTTTTATTATGTTTATTCTTTTAAACAAATATTTTTATGTAAATTTCCTCTATTTTGGGTTTTAATATTTAAAAGGTGATTCTTTGATGAAAATTGCATTCGAATATAGCTCTCAAAGTGTGAGTTTGGAATGAAATGAAGGTGTTATTTTCAATCTGGAATAGAAAATTTGTTATTTTATTTCCATTCAACTAAATCTTGATCTAATAAGAAATATAATATATGATAGTTTAAAGAAAATATTTATATCTCAATATTTCAAGAAACATTCTCAATCATCAAGGTGGATTAATATTCGATCTTTTGTGTTTCTAAAATATCCATGAAATTCATTTTCACGAATTAAGAAATATATAAAATAATTGGAAAATTCAATAAAAAAATATAAAGTTATTAATAATATATAATGTTAATTAATTAAATGTTTTTTATTAGTCATATATTTGTATTGATATACTAAATTCAAGATTCAAGGATCTTAAACAAAAGTGAATGGATGCTGAACAGAAGTTTGATGAGGAGAAAAGAGAAATTTTTCTCTTAAAAGAAGTTGATGAGATAAAGTGTTTGAGTTTGGGATATTTTGAATCAACCATATGGAGTCTGGAATGGTGGAAAAATTTTATTGAATTGATAATCTAAAATTATTCTAAATCGAATTCCATTCCAAAAAACTTATGATGTAGTAATATTTTTTCCAAAAAAACCTTCATCAGTTTATAATCATTCTCATTAATTATTCACATTTCTATATCTCAAAAGTGTATTTTTTATAATTATTAATTTTATGAAACCATCTTATTTTTTATGAATTTTTTAAACAAAATTTTATGTACTTACTTTATTTCAAAATGAATTATTTTAAATTTTGTTTTAGTTCATCTTTTAATGTTTGTTATTTCTTCTTATAATATTATGTTTTTATTTATTATATTTCTTGTTTTTCTACTACCAATATTTAATTTAAAAAGGATGGAAAGGTATTTGTTTCATTTTTGGAAGAAATTTCAAAGAACCATTAGGAGGATATGTGTTCCTTAAGAATAACAGAATTCAAAATTTCCCAGGATGAATATCATACATTTCCTATTGATTATTCTTCAATATTTATTTTCCAAAATAATAAATGGGGTATTTATATATAATTGAAATATTATTTTAATGTTCAGAATTTAATAAATGGGGAGTCTTTATTTGGATGTTATATATTATAATCTTTATTATAACTCTTTTTTGAGGGGAGTATTTCAAAAGAGTGAGTTGATTTTAAAATTTTCATTCACTTATTGTGGATTACAAAAAAAGGGGATCTAAATCTATCATTAATTTTTAAATCACATAAAAGTCATATTTTTTGGTTATTCTTAATTTCTGGTTTTTTATGTATTATGGTTGTACTGAATTAAAATATTATAACATTAATTTTGATTTTTGAATGTATGAGAAATTTATTTTTTTATATAAGTTAGTTATTTATATTTTTATGTACTTTAGTGGAATATATTCCACTTCATAGGAAGATTTTATGATACACAGAGTACATCATTTGATGAAAAATCCATTCAATATTCCATTACAATTGATCCCAAAGAACACTTAATATATCCATTAGAATATTTCCTATAAATAGGACAATAACTTAAGTTATTTTGAAGAAGAATTAAAAAAACAAAAAGGATTTTGAGTATAATATAAATGTTAGAAATCAATTGAAAAATTCAACTACTTATTATTTAGTGCGCATATGAATATTTTTCATTTTTATTATTTTAAAAGATCTTATAAAATAATGAATTATTATGAGAGATCTTAGTTTTATTTTTGTAATCATTGTGTTTCCAATCATATAGTATCAAGGGAGTCTTATTTTGGAATAAATATCAAAGAATCTGGTTCTAAAAGCAATGCATTTTTTATCGGGATGATTAAGGGCTTCCTGTTATGGAAGATAAAAGTTTTAAGTGTTTATATACTGACCTACCAACAATTTTATAGGGGGGGGGATTCCTGATTTTTGGATGATATACATTTCCCAAGGTTTTTAGTCAAGGATATGTTAAATTATGTCTATAGATTCCCCTTCTCATTTGGGATAAAGTACATTTTTAATAATATCCTTTAAGGGGAACTTGTTTTTTAAATCAATACTCCATAGTATGTTCTTTTTGTTGCACTATTTAATTTTTTTGGTAATTTATAAAAAATGATAGTTTAAATTTACACTACTTTTATTACATTTATCAATAGTTATAAAATAAAAAATGATATATTACTTTTGTTTTCACAATGATATTACTCTAATTTTTCTTCTGGGTATTTGAAAAAATTATTTCTAATTGATTTAATACTTGAATATGGAAGACGTTTTTTATTAATTTAAACAAAAATTAACCCCCTCTTGTAGTGTGGTTATCTTCAATATAATAGGAAAAAAATAAACCTATTGATGATATCATCTTCACTCAGTATGATCAATATAGGTCTAAAACCCTAAACATCGTCAAACAACCAATTTAGAAGATACATTTTCCTAGCCCTATAATCCTTCAAATCATGAATTTTTAATTTAATATTAAAAAAGTAATAAATTATTTCTTTTTCATTAATTCTAAGAAAAAAAATTATCTTGAAGAAATGCACAAATAACATTTTACAAGAAAACTCTCAAAGGTATTGAGGTAATGTATCATTAAAAATGAATCAAACATAAATCATCTATGGTAACATGTGTTTCTACTGCCATTACTTGAAGTCATTATCTCAATTTATATACATTATAATAAAAATCCACTAATAAAATTTCATATCTTTAGGTCTACTTATAACAATATCATAACGTCCCTATTTTTTTTCTAAAGATATTCATTATGTATTTACAATTTTTAAAACAAATTTTATCAACATCATCTAATTATAATATCAAGATTTATGTTAAAATATATAAAACTATAATTTAATTAAAAAACTGAAGTAAACAATAAATTATGAATTATTTTAATTTTCAAAACAAATGATATAAAAGATTCATTTGACTCAATAATGTGTCTTTTTAACAATCACAAAATATAAAAGACAATGTAAGTTTTACGGAATGTTTAAATAAAAAAACTATATTTATCCTTCAATGAAACTCCACCTTTGTTTACCATAAAAAACATTCCTTGAAATTCTTCCATTAAAACAAAACTTATAAAAACATTTCTATATAATCAAATATTCCCCTTAACAAAAACAATTGATTCCTCTAGAACGTTCGTGTTAAAAAAATAAGTGTAATATTTATATGAATGTTTGGAATAAAAGAATAATGTACTTATCTAAATATTGAAATTTATAAATAAATCTAAATGAATATAACATAAACTATATGATTTAAATGGAGGCTCACAAACCCGTGTAGCTTCACAGATTAAGGCTATGTTTGATAGTTGTTCTATAAAGGAACTAAATGGAAATTAATTGAATAAAATGGAATATAAGGGTTGGAAAAGAATATAGTAGATTTTTCCATGGGTTTAGAGTTTTAAAATGGAATGTAATGGTTTCAACGTATTATTAATTATTATATTTATAAATATTTTTGTTTTTAAAAAAAATTAAAAAACTGTAATCAATATTTTTATCCATTTTATTTTACATAATTTTTGAGATATATTTATTTTAAAAAAAAAATCATTTTCATTCCATCAATGCCCCCCCTCATATTTAAAGGGTTATACAAATAGAGTCCCGGATAACCAATGAATTCTTGTGAATATATTCCTTATTTATTATTCCCCCGTAAAAAATGTAAAAAGATAAGGTAATACAATATGGTCTTTCATACAATCCCACTATATTAATTTTATAAAACATAAAGAAACAAAAAAATCCAAGGTTATGTAATCACAATCTCATTCAAAATCAATCTCCCTCAATATAACGCTATTTTATCTCCTCTCTCTTATCTTACTCTCCCTATTCACTCTATGTTAGAATCACTCCCCATTAGATCAGTGTTTTGGAATTAAATCATCATGTTAATTGATACTTCTCCCTCTCATTGGTTAACCCTCTTATACTACTTCCTTGTACAAATCTTGGATATCCTCTATCGAAAAGAGTCTCCTATATTTCTGAAAACATTGATTCTAATGACTCAACTCCTCAATTGGAGTCCTTTACTACCCCATACATATATCAATATCTCTTTAACAATATGTTATTCTACCACTTATGAATATTTTTTCAAAATGATCTTCCCATTAAGATTTCAGTAACATGACATCTATGACTATAATCTACATTAAATCTCATCTTCATTAGCACATATCTTTCTTGAGAACTAGATTTATATATTTAATAATGATGAACAAAACCAACTATACATGTTTGGTTCCATTTGGGAAGACTAAAAAACATGTTTATAGTTCTAAAAGACCATTGGTGACTATAAGAGAGACCATTAAGTGTTCCTTTTATTCTCAATGCCACATTAAATTGTATAAATTTGGTTGATATGAATAGAAAAACATGGAAAATTTATAGTAGCTGGGTCTCCATTTGATAATTGAAAATAATTCTTCCTTTCCCGTTTATTTAGGTCACCCCCAAAAAAGAATATAATAAATTTTCTCATAATTTTTCCTCAGGATGAGTGTAATCATTAGAGAGTGAGATCATTTTTTCATAAACAATTTGTATCCAATAATGTGTTTGATTTCCTGGGGAGAAAATCCCACATGAAGCCTACACATACTTATGGTAATCCATGATTCTCCACTTCAATTTTAAACGGTAAAACCCACTAATATTTATACATAAGAAACACTTTGATAATGTTTTCCATGCCACTTGGATATAGTGTTTGTAATAAGACCTAATTTTATAAACCCTTAACATGGCTGATCTCAGCATATCCCTTATTTGGTTAGAGGCTATCGTTTTTTCTTTTTCCCTCCTAGAAATGTCTCCATTATGTTCGCTAAAGATCTAGTGTGGAAAAATCTGAAAATATATATTGGATTATAAAAAATAATGATATTAAAATATGGATTTTATTTTTTCAATATGTTCATGTGAGGGGATGTAAACAAAGAAGGGGATGTGGAGTGCATGTGGATTGGGAGATCGAAAAAGTGGTAAGAAGCGTTATTTTTTAGGTTTAGGAAAAATAAAAAAAAGAAGAAAATTATAATTTTTTAAATAATTGATGGTGTCCATGGATGAAAAAATAGGGGGATATAATTTTTATTAACACAGGGGATGTGATTGTCTCCATACACATGTGATAGAACAAAATATAATTTTTTAAGAAATGGTTTCATATTTTATTAATTATACACTTTTTAATTTTTTAGAGGAAATTAAATTTATCCATTGTCTTCCAATTAAATTTATCAAATAATAGATTTTATAATTTTTGACAATTCATAATTCATGGGTACCATCTATTATTGTAAATTATGATATCTTTTTTCTTTGAAAATCCTCTACATGAATGTTTAAAAATACCACTCTATAAGTCTATTCTAGATCTATAAATTGGAACTAAAAGAACTTCTTGAAATAAAAATATGGAGTCCAAACTCAATTTTGAGGTGGGGAAATTTTATGGGCTAAATAACATCAATATATTGAAATTTTTTATTATTAATGATCTAACTCAGTGAGAGTTACATATCACCATTCAATAAAATCCCTCCAATATCTCATATGAGGATTATAGGAGGCACACACATCAACCATGTGGTATAATATGGATTTTTATGGAGAAGGATTTGAAATATAGTGTGATGTATGAGACATCTACAATGAATTTATTGAAAATTTTTAGAAAAAATGCATGGCCAATATCATAAAAAGAAAAATCTACCTGAAAAAGAAATTATTCTTCTTCTAGTAAAATAATTTTTTATTATTATTTAGAACCTTGATAGATTTAATAAAATTCTATCAAATTTGAATATTTATTATATAATGATCGATGATAAAGATAAGGCCCTCCTGTTTCTAAACTCTTTACTAGATATTTATGATCATATAACAATTATATTTTAAAATAGTAAGGATAAATTGAAAATCATCTATGTCTCAAATGATTTGACTAATAATGAGTACAGGTGGAAGGATGAACATGCCAATAACGATTCCATATTCAAGGAATTAAAAGAAAAAAGAGGAAGTTATTTTAGTATGAATCATGCGAGTTTAAAAATAGGATAATCATGATTGAATACAAGATGTGATTCCACCAACATCAGGCCTAAAAAATATGAGAGAACCTACTATCTTAAGAAATGGATGTTGAAAAATTATTTCTCAAATAGTGTGAATCCAAAGGAAAATTTTGTAAAGAAAACTATGGATGAAAATGATTAAACCTTATTCATTTCTATGATGGTAAACCAAATAGAATATTGGATTCTTGATTTTTGTTATTATATTAACCTTTGTAGGAATCAAGATTGGGTTTCAATCCTCGTAGAGTCAGATAAAGTTATGGAACTTATGAAAAATAACTATCCCTAACACAAAAGATATATTGAAAAAATATTTTTGAGGATATTGGAAGGTAATCTTATAATCCTTGAAGATATAATAAATGCACATAATATGGAGAATAATCCCATGTCTTTAGGAGTCTAAAATATTCAAGGTTATAAGATAACCATAAAATAAGGATTCATGAGGGTAATTCGTGGTACATTCCTTGAGTTTAATGGTACATATTATGGTGTTTATACGATTTTAAGGTTTAGATGGTTAGAAGTGGATTTATCGTAATAGAGGGGACTATGGTAGACACTTATATATTATTTAATATGATACTGAGATTTAATAAATTGAATTCCTTATAGTTTCTAGTAAACAAATGTGTTTTGAATGATTCCGAGGCATAAAAACTCAACTTCTGTGAGAATATTGTGATCAGTGGGAAAACTAGAGTTAGTTTTATCATAGAAACCCATCACATAAAGGGACTTATTGACTAAACTAAAATTATTTTTTAGAAGCACTAGAGAATGGTTTATTTGATGGAAATAATTATTTTTTCATATTTAATAGTGACAAATCCTGGTATGCCCATGTTTATTCAATGAAGCACAAGGATTATGTGTTGGATTCCATACTTAAATAGAATACAATGACTGAAAATAAGTTTGGGTGAAAAATAAAGAGATTGGGTTTTGATAACATTAGATAATACACATCATATATGTTTAATAATGTTAATAAATATGAAGGTATTATGAGAAAATTTATAGTTCTTTTAACACTACAACAAAATAGTTTTCAAAAATAGATGAATAACATGCTCATTGAAAAGGCATGATGTATGTAATCTCAAAACAGTTTAAACAAATCATTTTGTGAATAATATATTATGTATGTACCCCACATTGTGAATCTATTTCCTACTTATATGATTTATTTTATTCTTATAATAGGGGTTTGTTCAGGTGATGATATTTTGGATTATTATAGACTACATATATTCATTTTCACTTGTTAAATCCATGTCAAAAACACAATATTATTTTAGAGATTAAATAAATATATATATTTTTGTAGTAATGGTGTGAAGGATTTCTAATTATGGGATTTCTAAAAAAATATGGTCATTAATCATTGTGATGTTACATTTTATGACTCAAAAATTTTGAATTCAAATGAATTCAGAAAAGAGATATATATCTAAAATACAATTGATGTGTAGAAAATTCTACTGCTGAGAAATCAAGATCAACAAGAGGACTACTTGAGTAATATTAATGATATCCAGACTGAATAAGTTTTTTAACCATTAGAAAATAAATTTAATTACACTATCACCACAGGAAGATCTTGATGAAACATACAGAGATCTTCAAATATTGATGATATAGTTTTTATGCTCTTTCAGTAATATAAGATTTTTTTCTAGACCTGTTCAAGATGTTTTATATATCAAAGAGATATGCCAGTGGAATCCAACTATGTAATAACAAACATGTTCATGACATCAGAATCAGACATGGGATATTGTTCCCCCTATAAAGAAAAATAATGAAGTTTGGAGTAAATGAGTGTCCACAATAAAAGAATATTAAACTTTTAAGAATAACATCATATATGATGTTGAACTAATTTCTAATATCTATTCACATAAGGAATGGATAAACAATATTTTTTTCTCCCATTGGTAATATAATTATATATGATTTTTTTGGAATTTTTCACATAGTTTTGACTCCATGTAACTCCACTTGATGGTAAGAAATATTTTTTTATGGATCATTAAAGGAAAACATATATATGACACAAATTTACCAGGTTATGATGATTGGGATTAATGATTCAAAAAAATCATTGTATAGATTGAAATATTCACCGAGAAAAATGTATAAAAGGTTTGACACATTTATATTCAACTAGAAATATATTTGAAGTTATTTTGATAATTTTATCTACTTAAAGAAACATTAATATTTTATATTTATCTTCTTGGGTGTATTTTCGATATTATAAAGATTTCATATAAAATAATGTAGATATTGACATGTAGGAATCTCATATCAACAGAGAGTTTGATATTATGGATCTTGTAGAGGAAAAAACTCCCTTAGAATGAAGATCAGATGACATAGAGATTAGGGTGGTGTTACCCTAATCTAGATAAACTATTTTATGAAATTTATTTAGAAGTTTGGTGTTAATGATAATGAAAAACTAGACCATTACCCATTTACACAACATTTCAAACATAATTAATTATTATCTATAAGTACATATGAAAAGTGGAAATATATAGATCATTTTCTATATGGAATAACCCTTGGAACTTTGATATATTCAATGCTGTGTATGAAAACTGATATTTCAAATGTAGTGAGTATGGAAAATAAGTACATGCATGACCATGAGGAAGGTCATTGGAAATAAGTAAGATATATTTAATAGTATGTTAAAAGTGAAATAGATTTTTGGATAAGTTTTAAGGGAGATACATATTTTGGTTTATGTCTTGTTAGACATGTTGATTCTGATTATTCTGGAGTCATGGATAACTAACGATCTTCTACTGGTAACATTTTTAATATTGAATGAGGACCAGTAATCTAGAAATCTACTCTATTTTAAATATTGGATATTATACAATAGTGTTGGATTATATGGAAGTAAATGATTTTTTAAGGAACTTATCTATTTACATGGATGGATCAGAGACATGGGGACCATTCAAGAGAATGTGAATAATTTTGGGGATAACTATATAGATATTTTTCTTCCAAATATTCCTATCCACCACCTTCAGAAAATTATATTGATTTTTAGTTTAATTTCATCAAATAGATTATCATAGATAAAAATATATCACTTTAGAAATAATGACAATTGATAACCCAATTTATATGTTAATAAAATTGGTCACATGGATCAAGTTACGATATTGTTTGAACATTATCATTGTCTCTCATACTTTATATTCATATGAATGTTAGGAATTTAATAATATAAAGGAAAAAATGAAAAGAAACATTGTGGTATTATAAAAAAAATTGTAGTTTATTGAATATTAATGAATAAAAACAACCATCCAATATTGGTTGGTGCTATTGGATGTGGCCAAGATAACTAGTTGGAACCACCCAAAGGAAAAATAAATGTATTTTTAATCGCATAGAGAAAATATTAAATGGAATTTTTGTTTTCTCCTCCTCATTCCATGATATAAATTTTTGTTCCACCTTATGGGAAAAATATTCAATATGTTTTAATTGGTGTGTATTAGATTGATATTCGAAAATATAGTTGCCTTGTGCCACGAACATAGGTCACCATTGATTGAAAAATGTAAAAATGTATATTAATATTTACTTTTTTCATTACATGAGTGAACTGTTGAATGTGTGAGATAATTTTCTCAAAACATTATCCTCTCATGAATCAATCATCTTTATAATTATTCGGCATCTAGGATTCAAAATCGATGTCCTTTATACCTACCCCCAGCATTGTCATACAACTCATTGGTGCCTCAACCTTTTTATATCTTTTATTTATCTATAATTTATTATTTATGATTATGTATTCAAGTGCATGATTGTAATAATATATTATTTTATTCTAAAATTATCAAATAATGTTGATGTCAAGGAGCATGGGAAGAGTAACATTGGTTACTTATTTCCATTGGAGCCACGATAGACCATTAAGGAACTTCTATAAACTCTTTGAAACTTTCCAAGAGTCTAGTTATCTATTGATGGTAAACTGGACGTTATTTTATGGATAATAAAAGAACACCAATTTCATTTTTTTCTAGAAGATTAATGTCCACATGTAGTTCTAAAATCTAATGATACAAAAAAAATTGTACTACATATTATCCCTGAATAACAAATAAAAAATAAAAAATATTTTTTTGAAAAGGATGAGGGACAATCCCCCTTTTCAGATAAATGAATGGGAGAAACCCCGTTTTGATAATTATAAAAGGGGGAACCCATTACCAGACCCAGATTAAAAAAAATTAAAAAACATGAAAAGAAGAACCTAAAAATAGTCTCGAGAGTTCAATGAGAAAAAAAATAAAGACATGTAATAGAAAAAAATTCCTCTCCCTCTATGTGAATATTAAACTGTGAAATATGTTAAGAAAATGTGTCACCTCTTGCTAAATATTTGTGTTTTGATGAACAAAAAAACCTGGAAACGCAATCCTCCCACTCATCAAAACCTAAGGGAATACTATATGATATGTTCCAACATACCTATCTCTATTTCGAACTTCCCACCCAACAATTCATATGAGAAATACAATACACCGTCAACCAGATGCAACACATATAAATACAAAAAATACTACAAGAATATATCATGGTCCCCATCCGTTAAATGAGAATAGATCACTTATGATGGGTGTCAACTCACTCATCCATCAATCAAGGCCACCAACCTAGCGATTCCTGCAAGAAGCTGCACCAAATCCAATTACAACAATAAAATCTCCAATTATCATCATCCAATTGCATTTCTTTAGACCATATAAAATGGTTTATGGGAGAAATTAGCATTATATAAATTTATTTTATCTCATGATGAATATATTAATTATTCATTTATTTATAAAATAAATTTTTATTATTAATGTATACATATTTTTATATTATGAATGTTAATATGATTTAATTTAAAGTGTTTAGGTCGATTCTTATATATACCTTACCATGAATATAAGGAAATAATTTCAGTGTAAAATATAAAATTTCATTTTATTTAACTATGACTTTGATTTTTTTATTTCTTAATTTAATAATTAAAAGAACTATTAATTATATATGCTAGGTGTTATGAATAAATAAAAATTATGATCAATCTTGTGTCAATATTTATAGATAGTGGGACTTTCGGTTAGAATATATTGGCCCAAAGATGGTGGTTCTTTCCGAAAAGACATTAAATGGAAATCTATTTCATTAAATTTTCTCTGGAGTAAGATTTTGGTTTAATGGGATTGTAACCCATTACATGAAAGAGTTTCATATAGATTTTTCATGATATGTATTTTGATATATGTAAAAATAAATTGTTTTTGTTTATTCCGAATATAACACAAATCATTACTTATATAATGTATTATATGTTAATATGTTTGGAACATATCAATTTTGTTAAAGTTATAAGTGATATATATGCACAAAATTGTGAAGAATCATATTGTATAATTCATCCATATCATAACCCATGATTTTCATATGATTTGTATCATAGTAAACAATATAATAATATCATTAATGGCATGGAGATGATTATGTTGTATGTTACAACATATGTTATGACATAAAAATCTCCCAAAAAGTTTTCATTATATTATTATTCATTAATATAGATTATTATTGGATTATTAAATATTATATGATCATTTCATTGTTCAACCTATCATATATATAAATATTGTCATATGTTAAGTAATGTATGGTGGTTTACAAATTCTCTCAGCCATTACACAACCTCCATTATTATTTAAAGGAGAATTACAAAAGGAAATAAACCATCCTATTTATATTGTGGTTATAATGATAGAACAAGATGGGTTGAATATATCTTCTTCCTTGTTCATAATTTTATTCTAGGAGAATCTTTTATCAGATATTCAGAGTCTAAGGGGTCCTCTCATAGTGTAAGAAAATTATAGTGTCTAGTGTACTACCAATGGAGGTAGGATCCCAAATGTAACAACCCAATGTTTTATTAATAGAAATTTTCTTATTATAATTATGTTATATAATCACATAAAATCATAACACAATGAACTAATAATTACTATGTGACCTTTAAACATAATATATTCACTTTTTTTATATGAATTTCAAAAATCTGAAAAACATGGATACGATGAGTAAGATGTCTGGAGTCTGATAAGACAAACTTAATTTTGGGTGAATAGTAACTAACCATTATGAATTGTAATATTACTCTTATGAATAGTAATATGACCGTTATTAATAGTAACTTTTAAAAAATAATAGTAACCTCATCTATGAATTAATAAAAAAATTAGGCATCTTAGAAGTCATAATATGACCATAGAAAAAGTATTGGTATTTTTGTAAGTCATAATTAATTAATTTTTATTAATTTATTTATTTAAAATAAATTTAATTTTATGAAAATGTGTTCACAAATTATAAATTTGTTATCTTTTGGTTTTAAGAAAATTTTATAATACCTTTTTTAATTTTTGAAAACATTATAAAATCAGTTATAGTTTGAAAAACTGTATTTTTCAAGTAAATTATTATTTTAATTAAAAAATAAATTTATTGTGTTTAGAAAATTATTTTTTAAATATGGAGTTCATTTTTTGATTCTACGTGTCAAAAAATGGTTAGGGTGGATTATTTGGATTTTTTCAATATACATGAATTTTTTATGAATAGTAAAATACAATACTTTGCAAATTAAGCTAAATACAGGATTTATAGGGTCATAGATGATGTTCTGCTGATGTAAGACTATTATTTTGAACTCACATGCACTAATTACTATATTTGGTCATGTAATAATCTCTATTTCTGGTTTTGAGGAAAATTTATATACTAAGGAATTAAATATTCTGAAAACCCTCCTATCATCCACTATAAATACTACCCCTCCAAACCCCTTTTATTCACTCCTCTCAAGTGTTTTTACTTGCCTAAATTCTGCCCAAATATCTCCCCAAGATTTTACACCATGTTCAACAACCTTTATTATATTCAAGAGACCAAATACTATCCCTTTAAGAGGATCTTAAGGAAGATTTATTCAAGAGGTAAATTCCTCTTTTAAAATATTTTACTTTCTTTTCAAGTTCATTTTTTTATTTTATATCCTTACCGCTCCTCATCAAAAAGTTATGAAAACTCCAGTACCTTACATGTACTGTAATTTTTTTATGAAAATGGAATATGTTATTATCATCTCTCCATTAATCATCTTTTTTACTAGTAGTAAAGACACCTTCTGAGATGTGTTAATTTACCACATTCAAGGATGATGGGTTTTCAAATTGTTTTACAATCTTAAATTATGGTCATGAAACCATTTTAGTTATGTTTGAACCATATTATAATTTAATATATCCTATTTATGGTTCTATAATCTTTTTGTACACATGATATTAAATTATAATGCAAAATGAGTTTGTACTGATCAAAACCCGCTAAGAAACCAAAAAATGTTATCACTAATGTTTTATATAATGATTCCGCTTCACTCGAAGTAACCAAATTAAATTTACAACCACGTAAAATTATATATGTTCAATAATAAAATATAACCCCAATTCTGGACAACCATCCCTATTTTACATTATTCTCCATTCATGAAAATAAGTAAATCAATCGTAAAAACCAATAAAACTAATGAACTCGAACAAAGAAATTAACCCATTTAACCCATCAAAATGGTCATGATAGAACTTTAAAATGTTATAATAAATCCTATAAATATAGAATAGGTTCTATAATTATTAATTAATGAACATAATTTCATTATTAAATTCATTAATATCAAGTGGATAACACCATCAGACATAAGGTAAGGGATCCTCTCTGTTTCACTTTTATTCAAGCATGTTCCCTATGTTATGACCTTTTATGTGTAATCCCTAATGATGGGGTATGATTTACAACCTACCCCATACATTACTCATTATGTTTAACTAATTATAAAACCCTTTATCTATAACGACCCACACTTTTTAATTATATTTGTTTCATATATTTGTGTGTTATTTTATTTTATATTTAACAAAACTATATCCTTTAATTAATAAAGTGGGTTAAAATGATACAACAGGGTTTCAACTGTTATATTACTCTTGGAAAATATGACCTTTAGAAACTATAATCTTAATGTTGTGTTTTTATAAATACTATTATCTTGGTGAATTAATACAAAAAGAAGATTGAATGACATCATCTAGTAGACTCGGGCCATATGAAGCCCACGTGTCGGTGCTTGGGAAGGACATAACATCACTGGGTTTTGCTCTGGACCAAGCCAAATTTGAACATCAACATGTGAAGCTTAATGGAATTTCCAATGGGAGATGTTCAAGCTGATAGAAATCACCACTCGGGTAATGCTATCCAAGCCGCACCAAGATTCTATCACCATAGACCACCTTACACTTATGTCCTATGCTGGTGTAATAAGGGGCTATGTAATGAGACCATATATACTTTGTGTGATCCTTTATATAAATAAAATATTTTTTTTCTTATTATGGAAAAGTTTTTGAATTTCATATATCCGGATAAATATAGGATGTGTATTATTGATGAATTTTGGGAAAAAGGCATTTTAAAATATTTACGTAAACATTAAATAATTAATAATGTGAAATGATTTTCAAAAAATGGTCTTCTATTATTGTGATCAGTGAGAAATTTAGAGTCTAATAAGATCAATATGATTTTTTAGTGAATAGTAAAGCATGAATAGTAACATACATGTATGAATAGTAATGAATAGTAATAAATAGTAAATTTTCCAAAAAAAATAGAAACTTCACCCATGAATGTATAAATACAATTTAATCATCTTAAAAGTGGAAAAACGTTCATAGTATAAGTTTTGGTATTTTTATGTCATAAATATTTGATTTAAATTTTTATAATTAATTTAATAATTTAAAATGGATATATAGTTTCATGAAATGTAATCATAAATTTTTACTTTATTTTATTATAGTTGTATGATAATTTAATGGAACCTTGATTACTTTCTTAAGGTGTTGAAAAATGAGTTAGGTTTTAAAGTTGTATTTTTGGAATAAATAATGATTTTAATTAAAAATTAAATTAAAAATATTTAGAAAATTATTTTCATAAAATGGAGTTCATTTTTGAATTTAGAGCATTGAAATTAGGTTAGGGTGAATTTTTTGGATTTTTCTGAAACAGTTGAATTTTCAGTGAATAGTAAAAATACAGTTTTGACTTTCGGGTGCTTAATGACATCATTAATGATGTAATAACTATGTATGATTTTTGGTCAACTTATGAATAGTGATATATTCTATGAGGTGTCTCAAGTGGCCAATACCATGGGAAAATACCATGGGAAAGCCCATGGTTTTACAAATACCACCGATGAGGTGTTCCTTGGAAATTAATAATTTGGTCCCTCACTTTTCCTATAATACCAAGAACATTACCTCATTAATTTCATTAAAAAATCCTCATAAACTAAATTTTGGTTTCCTTACCTCCCAAGGAGTCCTCCCAATGTTCCATCAAGCCTCCCAAGGTCCCGAACTTCAATCTTTCGAAGTTACTCTTCAAGGTAAGGGAAACTTTCACCCTCCTCTTTTATGTCATGACTTCCTTTATGTTATGTCTTATTGTTACATTTTATTATGAGGGGTCTTGTTAATATATATCTTTAATACTTTCAATTTCATTTCCAAATGATGAGATACCCTTTCCGCTCTCATCAATTGATTTTCAGAATTTTTAAGTGATGTCGTTAGGCTGCCGAATATTCATAAAAGAAATCACACTTTCTATTTCTTTTCATGTTTCATTTTCATGTGGTGTGTCATTAAAATATCTACACCATTATATTATTTCTTTTTATTTTATCCCTATACTTAAAAATTATCTATTTATGGATTGGAGACCCTTGTCCCCGCACTTTTATTATTTTTTAAAACCAAGTTATATAGTCGTTATGCTGCAAATATTTTGTCTCAAAATTTCTCTCTATTTCTCTCAAGAAAAAATCATGTTTTATATATGTGAATACCCATACCTATTTCGTTTCAATGGGTGTTAATAGTTACAAAAAAATGATATATTTGATTCTAGAATTGACATACATGTTACCCTCACTCTCTTTCCCTGAGTTATAAACGACACAATGATCCTATTTTTAATCAATTTTAAAACGTCATGATTTTGAAATGAAACCCATTTTTTTATTCTATTTGGGTTATTTATGAAATTTATGATTATGTTCTATGTGGATCACATGAAATTAAAGACATATTAAGGCTGCGCTTTGATAGCGCTCCCATGCATTGGGTAAATAATTAATCTCTAGAGATGACAAGTTTCATGATACCTTGGTGAATAAACTTGGTAATGATTATGACACCTCAAGGATAAACCTTGGTGATATGTTCATTAATGTATAAATGATATATTGTAGCCACATATTCAATTTATGATTCAAATTCTTTTTTTTATGATATTCCTATTCTTCCATTTCTCATGCCTTTATGATTTATATCATGTTCTTATTAATATTGCTCAAGATCTCATGTCAACTGTTTCACTTGTTTTCCTTACTAAGCATTCCTCTCACCCTTTCCTTTGATGTATGTCTCCAGGTTATGAGATGTAGTAATTGTACATAGGATAAACCTATGATGAAGCCTTAAAACTATATTATAAGGTTGTTTTATTTTGTTTTAAGGTATTATGTTCATGAATTCAAGGACACTAGACTTTAAAGATCCTCTGTATGTAAAATGTAATGAAAAAATTATGTAATAAAAAGGCAGGATGCCATATTATCTCTCATTAATCCCTCTTAAGTACACCTGATACCATGTCGATAATCCGTAAGGGATTCTACCTGAACCTCATTTTTTCCTTCGGTTTGCCTTATCTTCCTTTTACCAAAATGTAGTCATCTTATAATTTTATGTGAATCTTACAAATTAGGTGTACTTGTACCAAATTTATTTATCAATACCCTTTCATCTTTCTCTTTTAGGGATATAAAAGTTTTTCTGTGATTCCCTCCTCAATACTTCATGATAAGAAATCCTGTTTTGAGGGAACTTCCCGAATTCTTGCCCGATTTCAGGTGCACTTAATCTTCAGTTTTAAGACACTATTGTACTTAGAAAATCAATATATTTTATAATGAAAACCTTATTTGTTCACATTTTTTTTTAATAAAAATTATACTTACCTTTTCTATTTTTAATGCTCTATGGTATTTTCTTTAAAACTGCAAAAAATATTTTAATGCTAAAATTCCTTAAATACTTTTCTTATATGTTGTCACTTATACATGACAACACTTAATGTGATATATGCCTATTTTACATTATGAATGTCCATGTATATTTTAGTACCTTTCCTTCATGTTCACTTTTATGATACGCTCATTTACTTTTCATTATGACATGATTATGGTACCCAATTATTTCCATGGGTAAACCATATGTTTATGTAAGATTGATTATGTATGATTCTTTATGTGGAAAACATATTCATTAATAGTTATGATGGGTACACCTAGAAAGTTCCCAAATTCAGTGGCTAAAGTTGAGTCTCATGAGACGTTATGTGTGATAGTCTTGGAGGTTATCCATGGCTTGTGCTACCATGTGTGACAGTCATGGCAGTTATCCTTGACTTGTGCTACCATGTGCAACAATCAAGGTAGTTATCCTTGACTTGTACTAAATTAATGTTTTATGTTTCTTCCAAATTAATATTAATCCATGTTTAAATTATTCCTTGTTTATATGTTATTATTCCATATGTTACATGCCTTTTTATATCATCATGTCATGCCTTTGATCCCATGTACTAATGCATTGATCTTTTGGTTATTCTTTTAATAGGCTATTTATCTCATCCCTTTGGTCATGTGTTCCCTATGGTACCCTATGAAACGTTCTGATCACAATTAATGTTAGGATATCAATTTGAGGATTAAATAATGAAATGTTTTATTTAGTTACATGTTTTCAGTTTTATGTACCAAGTCTTCCAAGACACTATACTTTAGTATCCTTGTCTTGTACTCTGATGTATAATTATGCTTATAATAATTTATTATTATATGTAAAATTATATGGTTTCTTTAGTTGGTATCATAGGATGGTCCGGTTATTTCTGGAGATTAGGAATAGAAAACATTAGTAATAACCATAAGGATGGGGCTAAGTATAAGAAAACACCCCTAAATTTGGTAAGTATAGAGTAAGTGATTTATTAAGAAAATATATCCTTGTCTAGGTACAAATAGGTAGATTTGAATCTAGTACATATATATATCTAGGGGTAAAACCTGAAAACACCACATTGATCTAGACTTGAAAGGGAACCGGTGCTTGACAACAGGCCTTGATGCACTATTGGTCTGACATTCCCAGGGGATATGCATTGGTAAATTCATGAGCATATTATAAACCATTATTAAGGGAATAAAAAAATCCCATAAGAATATAAATTAAAAAATATATCAAGGATAACCTAGAATTAAACTCAGGGAATCACAATTTAGGATATACTTCTCCTTTAAAAGTTTATCCTCTTATGTTCAATGTTTTTTTATACTCAATAGCTATGTATTCAATCCCTCTAATTGTATTCTCCTTTTCGAAGTTAATGGAGAGAAATATAAGAACATGTGACAAGAATCGATGTGATTGGGAATGTGATTATTTCCCTAACAATATTCATGATATGATGGGAATGGGTGCTCAAAACATTATGATAGTACTTTCCTAGCTGGATCAAGTTATGAATAAGGACTTAAATCATGTGAAACACCCTCCTCCTCTATGGAAATAGCAAATTGTTATTGAATCCTTAAGGTGGAAAATTCCTCCCTTGTTTACTAGATATTTTTATCCCCTCTACGTATAACAGTGGATTAAATCCATTGAAAAGATATTATATGTCCTCTAGTGCTTAGAAAATAGAATGTCATACTGCCGGTCTATCATTTTTATGAGGAACCTGATCTGTGGTTGACACTGATCAAGAATATGAAGTCCCAAGAGGAAATTGATTCCATGGAATGGGAGGAATTAAAGAAAAAGTTTCTCAATAAATATTTTCCCCCAACCCTCCATCTCAATATGGAAATAGATTTCCTCAGACTCAAGCATAAGGAAGATAATTCCATTAGGGAATATGAAGAAAACTTCATAAGGCTTGAAAGTTATGACTCTGGCATTGTCTTTCACACCGAAAGCAAGGTGGATGGCTTATTGAGTGGACTAAAGTTGAGTCTATGAAAATATTTGGTGATTCAAGACATTGAATGTTACAAGGATATTGTTTTTTGTATCCTTAATGTTTAAATTCAGATAAGAGACTCTTGGTGGTATCTTGGGCCTGATGAAAAGAAGATGAAAATGGAATCTAATGTGGGCAGTCCCACATATAAATCTCTTGATGGAAAGTATCCTGATCATTACATGTGTAAAAATTGTGGGAAGTTGAATCCTGGTAACTATCTAAATGGAATCATAAATTAATTCAAATGTGGAAAGTTGGGACATATTGCTAAAAACTATCATAAGGATATAAAGAATACCGCTAATATGGAATATGAAATGAAGGTTCAGATCAACCTTTAGTGCAGTGTTACAGCATCAAGGAGCATGGGAATTATGCCAACAATTTCCCTAAGACAAGGGTTATCAGAGGCAATCAATAATAACCCCCAATGCAACAAGGATGGGCTTATACTATCCCTACTACTGAGGTGGATCTGGGCAATGATGTGGTGTCAGGTACACTAGTTATTCATTCAAGAATAGGTAACATACTACTTGATTCTAGTTATACACATTCCTTAATATCTTGTAATTCTAGTAGAACTACACAAACACCACCTCAAAATTTGATGGATAAGTTATCTTTTAGAACTGATAATGGAACAATTATTGCATCCATGGTTTATAACTCCTCCCCGATTAACATTTATGCACTAAATCTCCCAAAAAATCTCTTCATGCTTCATTTAATAGAGTTCTACACTATCTTGGACATGGATTGGATATCTTTATACAAATACAACATCAACTGTTAGGAAAGGGAGATCACTCTTCACATCCTGAAGCATCCTCCAATTCTTTACAAGTATAAGGAGGAAGATGAATTTTCTTAAGAATCATTGTATCAAGTCAGGATATTAATTCCTTATGATCAAGAATGTCTAGATAAAATTATTGAGAAAAATGAGAGAATCATGCTTGAAGACATGCCCATTGTGAGGGATTAAACTGATGTATTCCCTAAATATTTTCTTTGTCTTCCTCTTGGTTGAGAGGTTGAGTTCTCAATTGAACTTATTCTTGTATCTCTACCTATATTAAAGACACCTTATAGAGTGGCCACCGTAGAGCTGGAGGAGCCGAAGAAGTTGTTATAAGAGAATATGGAGAAGGCTTTTATATGATTGAGTGATTCACCATGGGTTCACCAGTCCTCTTTGTTAAGAAGAAGGTTGGATCAATGCACCTATGGATTGATTATAGTTATCTTAATAAAATGACAATAAAGAACAAGTATCTTGAACCATGGATAGAAGAATTTTTCGATTAGCTTTGTGGGGCCAATTATTTTTCTAAGGTGGACCTTCAGTTGAGATATCAAAAATTAAATATGAGGAAGGAATATATTCCCAATATAGCCTTTTTAATGAGGTATGGACACTCTGAGTTCCTAGTGATGCCCTTCTTACCCACTAATGCACCAAATAATTTCATGGACTTAGTGAATAGATTCTTTAGATATTACCTAAAAAAATTTTGGTAGTATTTATTGACAATATTTTTATATACTCCAAGAGAAAGGAGGAACATGAGCATCATTTGAATACTATGTTAATGTCTTTGCGAAGGTAGAAGCTATATGCAAAGTACAGTAAATAAGAGATCTAGATGGAAGAAGTATAATTATTGGGGCATGTTCTGTAATGACCAAAGTTTTATTAATGGACTACCATATTATAATTATTCCTTATAGTATAATCACATTAAGAATCACAATGACATATAATGATACTAAATATTATGTGACCATTAAACAAAATTTCCCACTTCATTGTTTTTAATTTAAAAAATATGACATATAAGATTGTTTTCAGGATGATTTTTAGAGTCTAATAGAACAATCATATTTTTTGGTGAATATTAACCTACTCTTGTGAATTGTAATATGACCCTTATGAATAGTAAATCATTAAAGTAATAGTGACCTTACCCTTGAAAGATTAAATAAACTTTAGGAATCTTATAATTGATAATTTAACCTTAGTAAAAATATTGGGATTTGTGTAAGTCATAAATAATTAATTATATTTAATTAATTAAAATAAAATGTATTTTCATAAAATGTGTTCATAAATTAAAAAATATATGTCTTCAAGTTTTAAGATAATTTTATAAGACCATATGTAATATTTGAAAGCATTATAAAATTAGTTTTAATTTTAAAAATTGTATTTTTCAAGTAAATTATGATTTTAATTAAATATTAAATTAATCATATATAGATTTTTTTTCTAAAATGGACTTCATTTTTGGATTCTAAGTGTCGGTAAATGGTTAGGGGGAATTTTTGGTATTTTTCTGAAATACTTCAAATTTCTAGTGAATAGTAAAAATACATTTTTTTCACGTAACAGATGTATCTTAAATTGCATCATTCATGAAGTAATGATGACATAAAATCTCTAGAACTTTATATTCGGCCATGTTATATTTAATTTCAAAAATTGTTCCTTAAAATACATTAAAATCAATTTCTAAACCTAAAAAAGAACTTTTCAAAGCCTAAAGTCAAAAGGTGATTCTTTAAAGTATCTTTTTCTCTTTCTTTCACTTTCCTTTTAATAAATTAATGAAATCGAATTATAAAGATTATTTAAAGTCTAAAACTAATAATATTATATTAATATATGATGTATGATGTCAAAAAATACTATTATAAGTCTATCATTTGATATATTGTTTTATTTAATATTCAATTCTAAGAACACCTCCTCCTCGAGTATAAATAACTCATCTCCCTCCCCTTGACAAACCAACCTATAAAGCTTTAATACTTTTCTAAACTCTGAAAAATCATCATACCTATCCTCTCTCCCATGACAAATTGTTTCTGGTCTCATCAAGAGACCAATCCTAGCTTCCATAAAGAGGATCTCAAGAGGAGGATTCAAGAGGTAATTCCTCTCTCTCTCTCTTTCCTTTATATTCCTTTCAATTCCAAGTTCTTTTCTAATTATAACCCCATCTATCTTCATATAAATTGTGTGCAAAATCCATTATCATACATATAATGGAATTTTATGATGCTAATGGGATGTTATATCATCCAACCCCCTTCTCCTATTTTTATTTTAGAAAAGAAAATGTTGTTCATGAGGTGTTAATTTATCACCTTCAAGAATGACTTTTTATCTTTTTTTTTCATTACCACATTTAGATCTGGTCTTGAAAATATATTTATAGTTGAACTAGAATATTCTATATCTATTATATCTTACTTAATTTTCTGGAACAAACTTATGTACATAGTAAAAAATAATTAGAAGATAAAGTTCGTTGTGGACGAAAAACCGCCGAATTAACCCAAACAATCATCATTAAGGTTCTATCCAATAATTAATACACATGGTATATAATATAATAAATTATAAGATCATTAAAACTTATGTAATGTAATTAATAACATGTAATATAAGTTCTTGAAGTTTACCCAAGTTCTACACGAACTTCCATTTATGAATACAAGAGAACCACTCAAGAAAACCATAAAAACAAACATTCCTGAACAATGTTTTTAAACTCTATAACTCATCCAATGGACCATAATATAACTTCATAAAACTATAATGAACCAAATTCTTGTAAAAAAGGTTCTATAATTGATAATTAATGAAACTAATGTGTTTATATAGGACATTAAAGCAAATAAATCATTCAGATACAAGGTAAGGGGAAATTCACAAACCCAACTTTCTTTCGTCAGGTTCTCCCCATTTCACTCCATTTTTGGTATGGTTACTCCTAAAAATTCATTTTTTCATCATTATTTTATCTATTTTGGTATATACATGTTTTCCACTGGATTTTATGTGAAATAAAATTTTTTCCAAAAGAACTCGTCTTTCAAGAACACGCCTTTTACTTCTCACTCAAGGTTGACGGTTCTTGTATCAAGTATGTTATTCCCACTTTATTTTGGGAACCCAATGTTTATGAATGTATTATTATAATATGAAACCCATTCCATTAAGGTGTTATTTATGTTCATTTTTTATATATTTTCTATGTTTCATGCATGATAATGATGATGTTATGATGTGATGGGTGTGCCATGAATTATATGGCACAAAATAAATGTTATGGTGTGACAGGTGAACCCGGAATTATATAGCACTCCAATGAATTGGGTAAAGTGATTAATCTCATTAGTAAAATGGAAATGATTTGTGATCATTATTCTATCATTTTTCACAACTATGTGTGGTAGTTAACCACTAAGACATGATGTTTCATTTTTATGCATTGCGACATTTCATGTCTTTTATGTTACCTCGCATGATTTTGATGATGATGTTAGGATTTTTCTCACCCCATTCTATATTTTTCTTTTCTATCCTATTACTAGGCATTTATCTTACCCCTTTTTGATGTATATCCTTAGGTGATTGCATGTACTAAAGAGAGGTCAAGTGCCAATAAGAATCTAGAGAAGAAGGAATTAAATAAATGATTTTGTTTGATGTTGTAAATGTTATGTATGGTCATAGTTTTTCCAAGACACTAAACCTATGGATCCTCTATGGGTAATATTATTATTATTTTATCTTTATAATGATGTAATAGTAATGTAAGAAAATTCAGGGTCGATATAGTTGGTATCAGATACAAGGTTTAGTAAATTTGGGAATGAGGATTAGTGAACCCTAGAGAAAAACTCTAGCATGAGATTAAGTAAAAATATGCAGACAAGAAGATTTAAATAAGGGAAACATAAGTTATTATTTTAGTGAAAATTGTAAAAATGAATATATTATTTATTCATGACTTCTTGACTTATGTTTTTTTCTAAAAGTTCCTATTTTTGAAAATGGTGGGATCCAAGAGAAACTTGGCCAACAACTTGTGTGAGGGACAACAAAATGATTTCCCGAATGACATCACCAATTCATTGAAAGGTGGAGTTCAAAAATTTATGGAGATTCTTACCCAACTATCTCAAGTTGTAAATAATAACCAAAATAATGGGGAACATCCTCCTTCCCCTAAGAGGGGGCAACTGATGTCGAGTGTTTTATGAGGAAAAGACCACCAACGTTTAGTGGATCTTCTGATCCACTGGTTGAAGAACCGTGGGTAAACTCCATGGAAATGATCTATTTTGTGCTTTAGTGTTCTGAGATAGATAAGGCTACACTAGAAATTTATTTTCTAGATAGATAGGTCGATCAATGGTTGGATTTGATTAAGAACACCAATCCATGGGAGGAAATTGAAGAGATGGAATGGGAAGACTTTAAGATCAGGTTTATTTATAATTATTTCCCATAAACTCTTCGTATGAAGATAGAGAGATAATCCATAGAGCTCAAGAAAAATGAAGGAGAATATGTCACAACCTATGAAGAAAATTTCACAGGGCTTTCAAGGTACACTTTGGATTTTGTTATCAACAGTGATTTCAAAATTGATATATTTATTAGTGGATTAAAACCACACCTTCGAAAAGATCTTTCAGTTAGAGAATTTGGGAGTTATGAAGAATTTGTTCGATGTGATCACAAAGTAGAGATAGAGTTTGTAGAATGGTCCCATGGCTATGGTGATATAAAAAAAAGATGGAGTTCCAAGCCAATGGATATAATGATAAAGGTTGGAAGAAAACTCAATGACCTACATGACAAAAACGTGGGAAGTTTCATCATATGAACTACCTCAAAGGGATGGTGAAGTGCTTTAGGAGTCGGAAAGAAGAAAACCATGCTCAGGAGTGTCAAAAATACATGAAAAAGAAGGAGAATGTAATGGAAGAAATGGTAGCACCACCCACGGTCTAATGATACAACTGTATGGAGAAAGGTCACAATGCAAGGAAATGCACTAAACCTTGAGTCCCTAAGGATAATCATCATTAGTAGCCACCAAAGACAAAGGAACAAAGGAAGGCTTATGAAATTACTACCGCGGAAGTGGAACAAGATAATTTATTCATATATAGTACACTTTCAATTCACTCAAGAATGGAAAAAGACTTATTTGATTCGGGTTCTACGCATTCCTTTATATCTTGAATTTTAGCTAAAACTATAAAATTGAAGCCCTGAAACGTTCAAGTAGATATATCTATAAAAACACTAAGTGGTGCAATATTGAAACCCAAGTGTTTGACTTTTCTTCTATTGGTGTATGTTGGAAGATTCTTCTAGAAAATCTTGTAATACTTTGCTTGTTGGAAATAGACACTATAATGGGAATGGATTGGCTCTCGTTATATAGAGTACATATCATCTTTCGGGAAAAAGAATTATTTTTTTATATTCTGAACCATCCCATGATCAACTACAAATGCAAGGATGATCATTAATCTTCTTTGAAAAATCCTTCAACTATGTGGTTGTTGATTCCCTATAAAGAAGTATACCTCTCCCAAATGGTTCATTCAAAGAAAAGTTCAAACCTTGCGAAAAATTCCCATCATGAGGGAATATGGTGACGTATTTCCCAAAGAGTTACCGAAACACCCCATGGATCATGAGGTAGTGTTCTCAATATAACCCATACACATAGATACTCCTATCTCAATGTGTCCCTATAGGATGGCTCCTATCAAACAAGAGGAGTTAAAGAAGTAGCTGTAAGAGCATTTCGAAAACTAGTTCATACGCCCTAGTACATCACCTTGGGGTGAACCAGTGCTCCTTCTGAAGAAGAAGGATGAAACAACGTGGATGTGTATCGATTATCCGGAACTAAACAAGATCACTATAAAGAACAAGTATCCACTTACAGGGATTTAATACTTGTCTGATCAGTTAAGAGGAGATCAATACTTCTCAATGGTGGATCTTCGTTCTGAATATCATCAACTTAAGGTGAAGAGGGAAGATATTCAAAAAACTGCCTTCCATACAGGGTATGGGCACTATGAGTTTTTGGTGATTCCCTTCGGACTAACTAATGACCCTACAATCTTCATGGATTTGATGAATATAGTCTTTAGACGGTACCTCGACAAATGTTTGGTTATGTTTATTGATGGTATTCTCATCTACTCCAAGAGAAAAGATGAACATGAAGAACACATAAGACTTGTGTTGGTGACACTGGGAAAGGAGAAGTTGTATGCCAAGTTCAGAAAGTGTGACTTTTTGCTGAAGCAAGCCACGTTCAAGAGACATGTGATCAAATGTGAGGGAATTTTTGTGGAACCTTCTAAAAAATCGATTGTGGAATAGCCCAGGACATCTAGTGTCACCGAAATCCGTTGTTTTCTTGGATTAGATGGTTACTACCAACATTTTGTGAGACATTTCTCACAATTTTCAAGTCCACTAACTATGTTAACAAGGAAAGGGGTAAAGTATGTCTGGACGGAATAATGTGAGGGAAGATTAAAGGACCAAAAGAGAAGGTCGATCACTGCACCTGTACTCACACTACCAGAAAGTGGAGAATGTTTTGTGATATACAGTGATTCTTAAAAAAAGTCTTAGGTTGTTTACATATTCAAAATGATAATATTTTAGCCAAAGCCTCATTGAAATTGAAGATCCATGAGCAGAACTACCCAAATCATGATCAAGTGCTATCAGTCGTGATTTGTTTCCTTGAAAATCTAGTTGCACAACCTTTATGGTGAAAATTTTGACATATACACCGACCATAAGAGCATAATGTATATATTCAGACAAAAGGGCCTCAAAATACGTCAAAGGATATGGTTAGAGAAAATAAAGTACTACAATTCTCTATTCACTATCCTCCTGGAAAGGTGAACAAGGTAGTTGGTGCTATAAAAATAAAAGAACCTACTACTATATCCATGTTATGGATTGAGAAAGAAAATATCTTCTTGGATATTAAAAGGATTGATTTTGAAATAATAAGGTTAGGGGATACATCCTACCTTGACCAAATTATTGCATAACAATCAATCCAAGATATGATTATGGAGGAACAAAGGGATGATTTGGAGTTACAAAAGAGGTTGAATGCAGTAAAGGAAGGGAAGCCGAAAGAGTTCCATATCGATGATGATGGTGTGATTAAGTTTGGAATGTGAATTTTTTTGCATTAATCACATAGGATAATGAAGGAGGTATTGGATAATTCTCATAGCTCAACATTCTCTATCCATCCTAGTACACTAAGATGTACTGAGATATCTGGGAACACTTTTGGTGGGATAACATGAAGAAGGAGATCGCAGAATAAATCTCAAGGTTCAAGGTAAGTTAGTAAGTTAAATAAGAGCAACAAAAGTATAAAGGGTTGAGGCACCCATTTCCTATACCCATGTGGAAATGAAAGAATGTTACTATGGACTTTGTCACGGGTCTCTTGAAGACGTCAAATGGAAATAATGTGATATGGGTTGTGGTTGAATGACTCACCAATACTACTCATTTTATTGCCTTTTGAGAAGACCTATCACTTGAACAACTTGCAATGATGTATATGAAGGAAGTAGTGAGACTACATGGTGTTCCATTCTCGATTGTCTTTGACTATGATCTAAGATTCACATCTAAATTCTGGGGGAGCCTTCAACATGCTTTGAGTACTGAATTAAATTTTATCACTTTCTATCACCCTCAAACTAATAGCCAATCTGAAAGGACTATTTAGATGCTTGAAGACATTCTAAGATCCTTCTCTTTAGAATTCAATGGTGGATGGGATCATCATCCCCAATTGGTTGAGTTCTCATACAACAATAGCTTTCACTCGAGTATTCGGATGACCCCGTATGAAGCTCTATATGGAAACAAATGTAGAACTCCAACCTATTGGGATGATGTTGGATAAAGAAAGCTAATTAAACCTTAACATGTGAAAGAGATTACAGAGAAGTTTCAAGTAATCCTAAAACATCTCAAACCTGCTCAAAGATGGCAATAGAGTTATGAATACAACCATCAAAAGGACTTAGAGTTCATTGTTGGAGATAAATTCTTCCTTTGAATATCATCATAGAAGAGAGTTATGTGGTTTGGAAAAAAGGGATGCTAAGCCCAAGGTACATTGGCCCCAATGAGATCGTTGACCGCATAAGAGTCGGGGCCTATCTGCTTGCACTTCCACCGAATATGACTCATGTCCATGATGTGTTTCACGTATCACTCCTGAGGAAGTACATACCAAATCCCTCACATGTACTGAACTAAGAGGTGGTACAGCTGGAAGATGATCTATCCAATGTGGAGAAGCTAGTAAAGATTCTCCACCAGAGAGTTAATTTTCATCAATAAGACAACCAACCTTTTCATTTTTTTATGGAGGAACCATAATATATAATAATCTACATGGGAACCAGAGGGGGAAATGAGGTAGAAGTACCCTCACGTATTTGTGTAAAACGAAATTTCGAGGGTGAAATTTCATAAGGGGGGAAGAATGTAACAACCAAAATTTTTATCAATGGAATCCCCTTCTTATAATTATTCCTTGTAGTATATTCACATTATGATGAAAAATAACATATAATGATACAAAATATTATGTGACCATTAAACAAAATATTTCCACTTCTATGTATTGAATTTCAAAAATCTAACATACACGATTGTGTTCAGGATGATTTTTGGAGTCCAATAAAACAAACATAATTTTTGGTGAATAGTAACCTACCCTTATGAATAGTAATATGACCCTTATGAATATAAAATCAACAAAATTAATATTAACCTTACCAATGAAAGATTAAATAAAATTTAGGTATCTTATAAGTGATAATTTGACCTTAGTAAAAATATTGGTATTTTTTAAGTCATTAATAATTAAATATAATTAATTAATTAAAATAAAATTTGTCTTCATAAAATGTGTTCATAAATTAAAAATTCTATGTCTTCTAGTTTTAAGTTAATTTTATAAGCCCTTATGTAATTTTTGAATGCATTATATAATCAGTTTTAATTTTAAAAACTGTATTTTTCAATTATATTATGATTTAAATTAAATATTAAATTAATCATATTTATAAAATTATTTTTGGAAAATGGACTTCATTTTT
Organism: Viscum album; assembly: GCA_963277665.1. Lineage (NCBI taxonomy): Eukaryota > Viridiplantae > Streptophyta > Magnoliopsida > Santalales > Viscaceae > Viscum > Viscum album. Next base: position 76,444,790 of record OY728140.1, read on the forward strand.
TTATTCTACATGTCAATAACTGGTTAGGGTGAATTTTTGGGATTTTTCTGAAATATTTCAATTTTTAGGTGAATAGTAAAAATATAGTTTTTCACATAACCAGTGTATCTTATATTGCATCATTCATGATGTAATGATGACATAAAATTTCTAGAACATTATATTTGGCCATTTTATATTAAATTTTATAAATCTTTTCTTAAAATACAATAAAATCAATTTCCAAACCTAATAAAAACTTTCCAAAGCCTAATGTCGAACGGTGATTCCTTAAAGTTTCTTTTTCACTTTTTTCGCTTTTCTTTTAATAAATTGATGAATTAGAATTATAAAGAAGATTTAATGTCTAAAAAAATTATATTATATTAATATATGACATATTATTTCAGAAAACTATTATTAAAAGTCTAACATTTGATATATTATTTTATTTAATATTTTATTCTAAGAACACCCCCTCCTCGTGTCTAAATAACCCCTCTCCCTCCCCTTGCCAAACCACACCTCTCAAGCATCAATACTTGTCTAAACTCTGCCCAAGAATCATACCTAGTCCCTTCTACACATCTGAGAGCTTCTAGTCTCATCAAGAGACCAAGCATAGCTTCCTTAAGGAGGATTTAAAGAGGAGGATTCAAGAGGGAATTCCTCTCTCTCTCTCTCTATCTCTTTTCCATTAAATTTCTTTCAATATCAAGTTCTTTTCTTATTATCTCCCCGCCTATCTTCATCAAAATGTTATATTAAATCCCGTATCATACAAATACTGGAATTTTATGATACTAATGTGATATAATATCATCCAACCCCCTTCTCATCTTCTTTTTATTTTAGAATGGAAAACGTTGTTTGTGAGGTGTTAATTTATCACCTTCAAGAACGACTTGTTTTATTTTTTCCTTTACCACATTTAGATATGGTCATGAAACCATCATTATGATTGAACAGGAATATGTTATTTTTATTATATCCTATTTAATGATAGGTAACTAACTTATGTACATATTACTAAATAATTACAAGAAACAAGCTCATTGTGGACGAAAAAATGCCAAATTAACCCAAACGATCATCATTAAGATCCTATCTAATGATTCATCCACATTGTATATAATATAAATAATTATAAGATCATTTAAAATCCTGTAATATAATTAATTACATGTAATATCATTTCTGGTTTTTTACCCATGTTCTACTCGAACATCCATTTATGAATACAAGTGAACCGCTCAAGAAAACCATAAAAATGAACATTCCCGTACAGTGTTTTTAAACTATAAAACTCATAAAAAGGACCATAAAATAACTTAATGAAACCATAATGAACCATATTACTTTACACAAGGTTCTTTAAATTATAATTAATTAATATAATGTGTTTATGCAGGACATTAAAGTGAAGAAAGAGTTAGTATACAAGGTATGGGGGAATTATAGAACTCACCTTTCTTTCTTCAGGTTCTCCCCCTTTCACTCCATTTTTGTTATGGTTACTGTTTAAAAATCATTTTTTCATCATTATCATACCTATTATAGGATATACATATTATTTACTAGATATTTTGTAAAACAAAATGTTTTCCAAATGAACTCTTCCTTCATGAACACACCTTTTACTTCTCACTCAAGGTTGACGATTCTTGTATCAAGTATGTTATTCAAACTTTATTTTGGGAAACCAAAGTTTAAGAATGTATTATTATGAGATAAAATCCATTCCTTTACATGGGTTGTTTATGTTTATTTTTTATATATTTTATATGAGGAATGCATGATAATTATAATTTTATGATGTGATAGGTTCTCCAGGAATTATATAGAAAAAATTAATGTTATGGTGTGACAGGTGTGCCTGGAATTATATATTGCTCCAATGAATTAGGTAAAGTGATTAATCTCATGATTAAATGGTAAATTATACATGAACATTATTCTATAATTGTTCACAACTATTTTTGGTATTTAACCACTAAGATATGATTTTTCATTTTTATGCATTTCCACATTTCAAGTCTTTTATTTATGTTTCCTCACATGATTTTTATGATGATGTTATGATTATTATCACACCATGAAATATTGTTCTTATCTATCCTCTTAATGGGAATTTATCTCACTCATTTTTGATGTATATCCTTAGGTGACTACATTTACTAAGGATAGGTCAAGTGTCAAATTGAATTTAGAGAATAAGGAATTAAATAAATGATTATGTTTGATGTTGTAAATGTTATGCATGGTCCTAGTTTTCCCAAGACACTGAACGTTGGGATCCTATAAGTTTAATAATATTATGTTTTTTATCTTTATAATGATGTAACAGTAATGTAAGAAAATGTTGGGTCTCTATATGTTATCACCTGCAAAGGGATATTTGTGGACCCTTCCAAGACAAACAAAATTGAATAGTGGCCCATGCCAACATCTATAATAATGATCCGCAACTTTATGTGTCTAGAATTGTATTATCGACAATTTGTGAATAACGTTTCATGATGTTAGAACCCAATGACCAAGCTTACATGGAAGGGAGTAATGTTTTTCCAGACTCAGGAATGTGAAGACTGTTTTAAGGGGTTGAAAAAGAATCTCATCATTGCACCAATACTCACACACCCAACAAGTGGAGAACTATTTATGGTGTACATTGATGCTTCAAAGAAGGTATTATGTTGTCTGCTGATTCAAAATGATAAAGTGATATTCTACACCTCAACGAAATTAAAAATACTTGACCAAAACTATAATAAATATGATCTATAGTTGGAAGCTGTGATCATTGCGTCTAAAATCTGGTGGCATTATCTCTATGGGGAGAAGTGTGATATATATACTGATAACAAGATTCAAATATATATTGACACAAAAAGAGCTTAATATGTTCCAGTGATGATGGATAGGGCTCATCAAGGATTATAATTGTTCAATCCACTACCATCCCTATAGCGACCATGCCTTTTCATACATTACTATTACATCATTATAAAGATAAACAACATAATAGTATTACACCATGAGGATTCATAGGTTTAGTGTCTTGGGAAAACAAGGACTATACATAGCATTTATGACATCAAACATAAATATTTATTTAAATCCTACTTCTATAGCTTGTTATTGGAACTTGACCTCTCTTTTGTACATGTATTCACCCGAGGATATACATCAAAAGGGGTGAGATAAAATCCCAGTAAGAGGATAGATATTAACAATTGAACAATGGGTGAGAATAATCATAACCTAGGAAAGAGATCACGAACATAAGAGGAATTGTTAATAAAATACTTGAAATATGGAAAAGCATAAAAAATGAAACAACATGTCTTAGTGGTTAACAACCACACATACTTGTGAACAGATCTAGAATCTTTTTCACACATCATTTCACATTAACTCATGAGATTAATCAATTTACCCAATTCATTGGAGCATTGTATAATTCTGGGTGCACCCGTCACATCAAAACATAATCATTGTCATGCATTCCACATAGAAAATATATTAAAAATGAAGATAAATATCTCTTGTAAAGGAACAGGTTTCATATCCTAATAACACATTCATAAAAATTGGGGTTTCAAAAGAAAGTGGGAATAACACACTTGATACAATAACCATTAACCTTGAGTGATAAGTAAAAGGTGTGTTTTTGAAAGAAGAGTTCTTTTGGAAAACTTTTTTTGACATAAACTCTAGTGGAAAACAATTATATCCCATAAAAGGTAATATGATGATGAAAAAAATATTTTTAATGAGTTACCATACCATGAATGGAGTGAAAGATGAAGAACCCGAATAAAGAAAGTTGGGTTCAAGAATTTCCCCTTACATTGTATCTGAGTGCTTTATTCACTTTAAATTCATGTATAACCACATTAGATGAATTTACCAACAATTAAAAAATGTTTTTTTATAAATATTATTCATTATGGTTTCATTAGGTTATTATTTTCCCTTGGATGGCATATAGGGTTTAAATCTATTGTTCAGGAATGTTCGTTTTTATTGTTTTCTTGAACAGTTCACCTGTATTTATAAATGGAAGTTCATGTTGAACATGGGTAAACATACAGAACTGATATAACATGTTATTAATGATATTAAATTATTTTAAATGATCTTAAAATGAATTATGTTATATACCATGTGGAAGAATCATTAGTTAAAATTTAATGATGATCATTTGGGTAAATTTGGGCTGTTTTTCGACCACAACGAGATTATTTTGTTTAATTATTTCGTAATATGTAGATAAGTTAGTTACAGAACATGAAATAAGATATAATTCATATAATATAATCTGGTTCAACCATAAAATTTTTTCATGACTAGATCTCAATGAAGAAAAGAAAATCGCAAACATGTCGTTCTTGAAGGTGATAAATAAACACCACACGAACAGCGTTTTCCTTTCAAAAAAATAGGAGAAGGGGGTTAGATGATATAATATCTCATTAGTATCATAACATTCCAGTATAATTATGATACCATAGTTACCATACCATGTGGATGAGGATAGGTGGGGAGAGATTAAGAATAAAACTTGAAATTGAAAGGAAATTAAAGGAAAAGAGGGGGATAAATTAGCTCCCAAATCCTTCTCTTGGGATCCCCATTAAGGGACCTAATCATGGTCTATTTATGATAACAAAAGCTCTTTTACGTGGGGTAGTTGCTAGAGAATATTTGTGGGTATATTTTAGATAATGTTTGAAGCTTTAGAGGTGTGAGTAAATGAGGGTGTGAAGGGTGGTATTTATAGTACAGGGGAGAGGGGATTTCTCAATAATATATTTATTAATTTATTATTTACCCGCAAGACAAGGAATAGGGAGTCTTACATGACCAGAAATAGTAATTCTATCATGTGAATCCGAACCAATTGGGATTACATCATCAGAAGATCAAACACGACTCTATTATTAGTGTATTTTTCTTATTTTGTAAATTATGGTATTTCACTATTCAAAAAAATTCATGTATTTCAAAAAAATCTCATAAATTCACCCTAACAATTTTTTGATATGTAGAATCCAAAAATGAAGTCCATTTTTCAAAAATAAATATCTAAATATGATTAATTTTATTTTTAAATAAAATCATAATTTACTTGAAAAATACATTTTTTAAAATATTTATATTCTTTTTCCAAAACATAGGTACATAATACATTTACTTAAATGTCATATATATGCTATCATAGGTAAGGTTACTATTTATTAAGGTATATCCCTATTCATAAAGGTAAAATTAATATTCATAAGGGTATGTTACTATTCACCAAAAATTATGTTTGTTCTATTAGACTCTAAAAATCACCCTGAACGCAACTGTGTATGTCAGATTTTCGAAATGAAAAACATATAAGTGGAAAAATTATGTTTAATGGTCACAGAATATATGTCATTGTGCTTCCTAATGTTATTATACTATAAGGAATAATTATATGAAGAGAATTCTGTTGATAAAACTTTGTGTCGTTACATTCTCCCCCCTTATGAAATTTCACCCTCAAAATTTCATTTTACAAAAATAGGTGGGGGTACTTCTCCTTTTTCGCCTTCTCTGATTCCCAAGTTTCCTCTTCAATCTTATGGTTCATCCATAATAATTTGACAATGTTGGTTTTCTTGTTGCATTGAACCTTATCTCTCTAGTCTAGAATCATTACTGGGTGTTCCTCATAGGAGAGATCATCTTGCAGCTACACCACCTCTATGTTCAATACATTTGAGGGATTATGTATGTACTTTATCAAGAATTATATGTGATACATGTCATGAACTTGAGCCATATTTGGTGGAAGTTCAATATGATAGTTCACAGATCCTATGCGGTCAAGGATCTCAAATGGGAAAATGTACCTTGGGCTTAACTTCGCTTTCTTTCCAAATCATGTAACTATCTTCCATGGTGATATTCAAAGGAGGAATTTATCCCCAATTCCAAAATCCAAGTCCCTTTGAAAGTTGTCTGTGTATCTCTTTTACCAACTCAGAGAAGATTTGATGTGTTTCTGGATAACTTGAGCCTCCTCCAACATCTCTTGCACAATATCAGGTCCATGTAGCTTTCTTTCTCCAACTTCATCCCAACATGATGGAGTTCTACATCAGTTTCCATAAAACGCTTTATATCGAGCAATCTGAATACTCGATTGGAAGTTATTGTTGAATGAGAACTCAATTAATGGGAGTTGTTGATCCCATCTATCTTTAAAATCTAGAGAGAAGGCTTTTAGCATATATTCAACCATCTAAAATATTCCTTTCAGATTGGCCATTAGTTTGGGCGTGATAGGTCGTTCTGAAATTTAATTCATTACTCAAAGAAATTGGAAGCCTCCTCCAGAATTTAGATGTGAAACTTGGATCACCGTCGGATACAATCGAGAGTAAAACACCATGAATTATGACCAATTCCTTCACATATATCTTTTCAAGTTGTTCAAACAAGATATCTTCCCAAATAGCGATAAAATGGGAAGTCTTGGTGATTCAGTCAACCAAAACACATATCACATTATTTCCATTCAAAGTCTTTAGGAGACCTGTTATAAAGTTAATAGTAACATTCTCCCATTCCCACAAGGTTATAGACAATGGCTTCATCAGCCCTTTGGACTTTTTTCACTCTACTTTAATTTTCTGACATTCCAAGCACCTTGAGATATATTCTACGATCTCCTTTTTCATGTTATCCCACCAAAAGTGTTCACCGAGATCTTGGTACATCTTGGTGATACCAGGATGGATAGAGAATATTGAGCAATGTGCATTTTCCAATAAATCCTTATTTATCCTTTGTGATGAAGGAACCCAAATACTCTTTCCAAACCAAATCACTCTTTCATCGTCGATATGTAACTCTTGCATCTTCCCTTCCTTTACTACATTCACCTTCTTCTATAACTCCAGATCATCCCTTTGTGCCTCCTTAAAAATATCTTGGATTGATGGTTGTGCAATCATTTTGGAAAGGTATGATGAATCCACTACCCTTATTATTTACAAATCCATCCTTTCCATATCCAATAATATACGGACTTTCTCAATCCACAACATAGATAGAGTTGCAGGTTCTTTTCTTCTTAGAGAATCAGGTACTTTGTTCGCCTTTCTTGGATGGTAGTTAATAGTGAAATTGTAATCTTTGATTAGATCTAACCATCTCCTTTTATGCATGTTGAGATACTTTTGTGTGAATTTTTACTTTAGGATCTTGTGGTCGGTCTATATGCCACAATTCTCACCATAATGGTGGTGCCTCAATATTTTCAAGGAAAAAATCTTGGCTACCAGATCTAGATCATGTGTCGAGTAGTTCTGCTCATGGATCTTCAACTGTCGTGAGGTGTAGGCCATCACATTTTTATTTTTCATGAGTAATCAACCCAAGCCTTTATTTGAAGCATCATTATATATCACAAAACTTTCTCCACTTTTTGTTAATTTGAGTACATGTGTAGTGATCATCCTTCTCTTTAGCTCCTTGAATCTTTTCTCACATTATTCCACCCAGACATACTTTACCCATTTCCTTGTTAACTTAGTTAGTGGGCTTCAGAATTGGGATAAATTTATCCCAAAACGTCGATAGTACCCATCTAATCCAAGAAAACTACGTATTTAATGACACTAGAGGTCCCGATCCATTCTTCAATCACCTTTGTTTTTGAAGGGTCCATATAAATTCCCTCACTTGTGATCACATGTCCCAAGAACATGACTTGCTTAATCTAAATGTCACACTTGTTGAACATGGTGCACAACTTCTCCTTTCTTAATGTTGCCAACAAAAGTCTTAGATGTTATTCATGTTCCTTCTTACTCTTGGAGTGGATGATAATATCATCAATAAACAGTACCACAAATTTGTCAAGTTAATTTCTAAATACTCTGTTAATAAAATCCATGAAGATTGAAGGGGAATTTGTAAGTCCGAAGGGAATCAATAGAAACTCACAGTGCCCATACCTTGAACGGAAGGAAATCTTCTAAATATCTTCCTTCATAACCTTTAGCTGATGATATATAGAAAAAAGATCCACCTTTAAGAAGTATTGAGATCCTCTTAATTGATCTAACAAGTAATCTATCTTTTAAGAGGATACTTATTCTTTATGGTTATCTTGTTGAGTTCCTCATAGTCGATACACAACTGCATTTTATCATCCTTCTTCTTCACAAAGAGCACTGGCGCACCCAAAGGTGATGCACTAGGGCGTATGAACCCTTTGTCCAGATGCTCTTGTAGCTGCTTCTTTAACTCCTCTAATTTGATAGGATCCATCCTATAGGGGCACTTTGAAATAGGAGTAGCTTCGGGTATGAGTTCTATTGAGAACTCTGCCTCACGATCAGGGGGAAGTCTCGGTAACTCTTTAAGAAATACGTCACGGTATTCCCTCACGATGTGCATTTCTTCAAGGTTGGAACTTTCCATTAACTAACCATTTGGGCATGGTATTCTTCTTCATTGAGAATCAACACTAACACCATTGAATGATTTTTCAAAGGCGATTCACGATCTTCATTGCAATTGGAGAGGAGCATTGGATGGTTTAGAATATGGAAAGATATTTCCTTTTCCCGACATTTGATATGTGCTGTATATAACGAGAGCCAATCCATTCCCATTATATCATCTAATTCCACCAAGGTAAGTATTACGAAATTCGTTGAAAGAATATTCCCACATAGGCCAATAGGATAAGAGTAAAAAACTTGGGTTGGAATGATTTAACCCCTAGGGGTTTTTACAAATATTTACACTTTAAGGTTTTGTGGATTAGATTCTATAGTTCTAGTAAAACTGAAAGATATAAAGGAATGCATAGAACTATAATCAAATAATACATTTTCAATTCTGGATTGAATAGTATGTTTACCTTGTATGAAATCATTATCTTGCTCCACATCTGCAGTAGTGATGGAATAAGACTTCCCTTGTTCCTTTGTCTTTAGTGGTTGCTGACGCTGATTACCCTCGAGGACTCAAGGTTTGGTGCACTGGCATGCATAGTGACCTTGATCCCTATATTTATAGCTCTAAACCATGGGTGTCTCTCTCATTTCTTCCACCACATTCTCTTTTCTTATCATATATTTCTAACACTCTTGATAATGGTGTCCTTCTTTCCCACACTTAAAACATTTCCCCATCCCTTTGAGGCAGTTCCCATGATTCAACTTCCCACATTTTTGGAAAGTGGTTGGTTGAGTTTTCTTCCCACATTTATCATTATAACCTCCATTTTGAAGCTCCATATTTACTTTCTTATCAGAATTTCCATGGGACTATTCACCAAACCCTATCTCCACCTTGATAGCACATCGAAGAACATCTCCATAACTCCCAAAGTCTCGAATTGCAAGAGCATTTTGAAGGTGTGGTTTTAATACACTAAAGAATCTATGAGTTTTACTATCATTGTTGATTAAAAATCCCAAAACGTACCTTGCACGCCATTTGAAACTCGTTTTTTAGGTTGTGACATATTCTCCATCCTTTTTCTTGAGCTCTATTAATTATCTCACCATCTTCATACAAAGATTTAGTGGTAAATACTTATTAATAACCATGATATTAAAGTCTTCCCATTTCATCTCTTCAATTTCCTCCCTTGGCTTGGTGTTATTAATCAAATCTTATCGTTGATCTACCTCTCCATCTAGAGGATAAACGGCTAGTGCCACCTTCTCAAACTCAGAATAGTGCATTACAACAAATATCATCTCCATGGAGTTGAACCATTGTTCCACAACTAGTGGATCATAAGATCCACTAAACTTTGAGGGTCATTGCCTCATAAAACACTCGATATCCAGTTTCTACCTCTTTAGTGAAGAAGTATGTTTCCCGTTATTCTGGTTATTATTCATACCCTGAGATAGTTATGTAAGAATCACCATGAATTTTGTAACGCAAACTCCCAAAGAAGTGGGGATGTCATTCACGAAACTGTTGCATTGGCCCTCACACAAGTTGTTGGCCTGGTTTCTCCTAGTTCCCACCATTTTCTAAAATTGAAAAAGTTTGAACAAAACCTAAGTCAACAATTAATGAATAAATAACTTATTAATTTGTACAGTTTTCATTAAAATAATAACTTATGGGATCCCTATATAAAGCTTCTTGTGTGCATATTTGTACTTAGTCTCATACTAGAGGTATTCTCTAGGGATTACTAATCCTAATTCCCAAATTAACTAATCCTTACCTCTGATAACAAATATAGTGAACCTGTCTTTTCTAAAAATTCCATTACATCATTAAAATTATAAACAAAATAATAGTATTACACTATGATGGTCTAGAAGTTTAGTGTCTTGGGATAAATAGTACCATACATAACATTTACAACATCAAACATAAATATTTATTTAATTCCTTCGTATTTAGCTTCTTATTAGAACTTGACCTCTCGTTAGTACATGTAGTCACCTAAGGATATACATCAAAAGGGGTGACCTAAAATCCCAGTAAGAGGAAAGATATGAACAATGAAACAGTGGGTGTGCATAATCATTACATAGGCAATGGATCATGAACTTAATAGGAATCGTTAATAAAAGACTTAAAATTTAACAAAGCATAAAACATGAAACATCATGTCATAGTGGTTAACTACCACACATACTTGTGAACAAATCTATAATATTTTTCACAAATCATTTCACTTCAACTCGTGAGATTCATCACTTTAACCAATGCATTGTAGCGATTTATAATTTCGGGTGCACCCATCACATCATAACATTATCATTATCAAGAATACCACATAGAACATATTTCAAAAATGAACATAACTAACCCATGGAAAGAAATAGGTTTCATATCATAAGATCACATTCATAAACATTGGGTTCCAAAATGAAATTGGGAATAGCATACTTGATATAATAACCATTAACCTTGAGTGAGAAGTAAAAGGTGTGTTTTTGAAAGAATAGTTACATTGGAAAATATTTGTTTGACATAAACTTTATTTGAAAACATTTATATCCTAAAAATGTATGATAATGATGAAAAAAATATTTTTAAGGAGTGACCATACAAAAAATGGAGTGAAATAGGGAGCCCCTGAAGAAAGAATGTTAGGTTTGAGAATTTCCCCTTACCTTGTACCCGAGTGATTGCTTCAATTTAAATGTTTATATAACCACATTAGATTCATTTATTAACATTTGAAAAACTTTTTTTACATTAATATGGTTAATTATGGTTTAATTATGTTATTTTATAGTCCCTTGTATGAGTTATAGGGTTTAAATCCATTGTTTGGGAATGTTCGTTTTTAGGGTTTTCTTGAACAGTTCACTTGTATTCATAAATGGAAGTTCATGTAGAACATGGGTAAACATAAAGAACTGAAATTACATGTTATTAATTATATTCATGGATTTTAAATGATGTTATAATTTATTATGTTATATACCATGTGGATGATTCATTAGTTAAAATTTAATGATGATCGTTTGGGTAAATTTGGGTGTTTTTTCGACCACAATGAACTTGTTTTGTTTAATAATTTAGAAATATGTACATAAGTTAGTTATAGTACATGAAGTAGGATATAATAAATATAATATAATCTTGTACAACCATGAAAATGGTTTCATGACCAGATCTTAAGGTGGAAAATAAAATTGAAAACATGTCGTTCTTGAAGGTGATAAATTAACACCACATGAACAACATTTTCCATTCAAGAAAAATAAAATGGGGAGAAGGGGTTGGATGATATAATATAGCATTAGTATCATAAAAGTACATTAAATTAATGATACTAGAGTTACCATACCATATGGATGAGGATATGTGGGGATATATTAAGAATAAAACTTGAAATTGAATGGAAATTGAAGGTAAATAGGGAGAGAAATTACTTCTTGAATCCTCCTCTTGAGATCCTCATTAAGGGACCTAGACTTAGTCTTTTTATGAGACCAAAATCTCCTGGACATGGAAGAGGGGATAGAAATGATTATTGGTTAGAGTTTATTCAAGGCTTGAATCTTGAGAGGTGTGAGGAAATAAGGGTGTGAAGGGTGATATTTATAGTGGAGGGGAGAGGGGATTTCTCAATATTATATTCATTAAATTATTATTTCCCCACAAGACAAGGAATAGTGAGTATCCATGCCAAGAATATTAATTTTATAGTTTGAATCTGAACCAATTATGCTTACATAATCATAACATCATAGATGATTCTATATTTAGTGTATTTTTCTTATTTTGTAAATTATGGTATTTCAATATTCATAAAAAATTCAAGTATTTCAGAAAAATACGAAAAAAATCACCCTAACTGTTTTTCAACATTTATAATCCAAAAATGAATTCTAGTTTTCAAAAACAATTTTCTAAATATGATTAATTGTATTTTTAAATAAAATCATAATTTACTTGAAAATATTGTATTCAAAATATTTATTTACTTTTTCCAAAACATAGGTACATCATACTTTTACATTAATGTCATATATATACTATCATAGGTAAGGTTACTATTCATTAGAGTATGTATTTATTCATAATGGTAACATTTAAATTCAAAAGGGTATGTTACTATTCCCCAAAAATTACGTTTGTTCTATTAGACATCAAAAATAACCCTGAACACACCCGTGTATGTTATATTTTTGAAATTCAAAACATAAAAGTGGAAAACATTTGTTTAATGGTCACATAATATAAGTAAATTTGATTTCAAGTGTGATTATAATATAATGAATAATTATAATTATGGAATTTTTTTTATAAAACTTTCGGTCATTACAATCCCAGTAAGGCAAGTAAGGTGACAGATGCTCTGAGTAGAAAGGATCTTGCATATTTGTTGATGATGAGAACTGAAAAGGATCTGATATTCGTAGATTTGCAGAGGAAGAACATGGGAATTATTAAGGTAGGAACATCATCAATCCTTTACCAAATTTTTTCTCAACTATCCCTCATGGTGAAAATAAAGGATTCTAAAAGAAAAGATGTGGAAACTCAAAAAATGGTGGAAGCCGTTAAAAATGGGAAATCCTCTAAGTTCATGATTGATGAGGAAGAATTTGTATGACTTGGGTAAAGATTTTATGTACCATCCAATCAAAAGATAAATATGGTGCTTTTGAATGACACACATAGCTCAACCTTCTTTATTCGCCCAGGGAGCACATAGATGTATCGAGATCTTTGATAGATCTTTTGGTGGTAAAATATGTAGAAGGATATTACGAAGTATACATCAAAATTACTGGTTTTTTTACATGTGAAGGATAAAATATATAAGTCTAGGGTGATGATGAAACCACTACCCATACCAGCATGGAAGTGGGAGAATTTCACAATGGAATTTGTCACTAGACTTCCAAAGGCATCCAGAGGAAACAATGCTATATGGGTCATTGTGGATCATCTTACAAAGAAATATCACTTTATCACAATTCGAGAGGACTTCTCATTGGATCGAATTTCAAGGATATATATCAAAGAGGTGGTAAGATGTCATGGAGTTCCACTATCTATTGTATTCAATAGAGATCCAATATTCACCTCGAAATTCTGGAAAATTCTTCAACATGCTATAAGTGGTGAACTGAACTTCAGTACGACCTATCATCCTCAAACTGATGGCCAATCTGAGTGAACTATTAAGAAACTATAAGATTTGTTGAGATCATGTTCTATGGACTTCAAAGGAAGATGGTACCAATATCTTCCACTGGTTGAATTCACCTAGAACAAATGTTTCCACTCGATCATCTGAATGGAACCATACGAAGCTCTTGATGGAAAAAGGTTTAGAACACCAACATGTTGTGATGAAGTCAGTGAGCGTAAGCTGATAGGACTTTCAATTGTCGAAGAAATTGTGGAGAACTTGAAAATCATTCAGAAGCACATCAAGGAAACCCAAAGTTGACAAAAAGAGTTATGTAGAGAATCATCAACGAGACCTTGAGTTCAAAGTTGGAGGCATGGTATTTAAATGAATATCTCCATAGAAGATGTTCATGAGGTTTGGGAAGAATGGAAAGTTAAGTCCTAGGTACATCGACCCCTTTGTTATCCTTGATCGAATTAGAGTTGTGGCCTATCGACTGTCACTTCCACCTACCATGTCTAAAGTACATGATGTCTTTCATGTATCCCTCTTAAGGAAGTACATACCAGACCCTTCACATGTACTATCTTAAGAGGTTGTACAGTTGGAGAATGATCTTTCTTACGAGGATTCGGAAGTGAAGATCTTGGATCATAGAGATAATGTTCTACATAACAATACTACTCACATGGTCAAAGTCCTGTGGCGGAACCATAAATACTAAGAGGCAACATGGGAATTGGAGGATGCAATGAAGGAAAAGTACCCGCACATGTTTATGGATTAGAATGTAAAATAAAATTTTAAGGGATAAATTTCATTAGGGGGAATATTGTAACGACCCAATGTTTTATCAATTGAAATTTTATTCTTATAATTATGTAATATAATCACATGAAATCACAACACAATGAACAAATAATTACTATGTGACATTTAGGCATAACATTTAAACTTATATGATTTGAATTTCAAAAATATGATATACATGGATTCAATCAGTAAGATGTTTGGAGTCCGATAAGACAAACCTAATTTTTGGTGAATAGTAACTTGCCCATGTGAATAGTAATGTTACTCTTATGAATTGTAATATGACCCTTATGAATATAAATCATCCAGAATAATAGTAACCTCACCCATGAATGAATAAATAAAATTTAGGCATGTTATAAGTGATAATATGACCATAGTATAAGTATTGTTATTTTTGTAAGTAACAAATAAATAATTAATATTAATTAATTAATTTAAAAAAAAATTTAATTTCTTAATATTTGTTCATAAATTATCAATTTTTTTTGCTTCTAGTTTTAATATAACATTATTAGACCATATGTAATTTTTGAAAACATTATAAAATCAGTTATAGTTTTAAAATAGCAATTTTTCAAGTAAATTATGATTTTAATTAAAAAAAAATATTTATAATTAAAAAATTATTTTTGAAATATTTAGTTTATTTTTGGATTCAACATTTCAACAAATAGTTATGGTGATTTTTTTGTATTTTTCTAAAATACATGAATTTTTTATGAAGACTAAAATACAATAATTTGAAAATTAAGCTAAATGCGTAATTTATAGGGTCATGGATGATGTTCTTCAAATTTAAGCCCAATTGGTTCAAAATCACATGAACTCATTATAATTTTCAGTCATGTAATGGTTTCTATTTTTGGTTTTTATGGAAATTAATAAGCTAAGGAATTAAATATTGTGAAAACCCTCCTCTCCTCCACTATAAATACCACCCCTCCTTACCACTTCTATTAACTCCTCTCAAGCCTTGTTCCTTGCCTAACGTATACCCAAATCTCTCCCCAACATCGTATCCCATGTTCATAAACCCTTAGTCTCTTAATAAGACCAAATAATCTCCCCTTAAGAGGCTCTCAGGGAAGATTAATTCAAGAGGTAAATTCCTCTTTTCAATTATTTTACATTCTTTTCAAGTTCATTCGTTTTATTTTCTATCCTTAACTATCCTCATAGAAAAATTATGAAAACTAAAGTACCTTACCAACACTATATTTGTTTTATAATAATGTAATACGTTATCTTAATCTCTCCTTCACTCTTCTTTTATACTAGTAGTAAAGACACCATCTAAGATGTGTTAATTTACAACATTCAAGGATGATGGGGTTTCAATTTGTTTTACCATCTTCAGTTCTGTTCATGAAACCATTTTTGTTATGGTTGAACCATATTATTATGTAATATATCCTATTTAAGGTTCTATAATCTTTTTCTACACATGATATTAAATTATAATGAAAAATGAGTTCGTGGTGATCAAAACCAACCAAGAAACCAAAAGGTTTATCACAAATGTTTTATATAATGATTCAACTTCACTCCAAGTAACCAAATTAAATTTACAACCATGTGACCATATGGATTTTCAATAATTAAATATAACTCCAATTTTGGACAACCATCTCCATTTTATATGATTATCCATTCATGAAAACAATTAAACCGGTCTTAAAAAGCAAGAAAACAAACGGACACGAACAATGCAATTGAACCACTTAACCCATCAAAAAGGTCATGAGTGAACCTAAAAAGGTTATAATAAATATGTTAAATATAGAATTGGTTCGGTTATTATTATTTAATGAATCTAATTTGATTATTCTGGTCATTAATATCATGCGTAGAACACCATCAGACTTAAGGTAAGGGATCCACTCGGTTTCACTTTTATTTAAGAATGTCATTTATGTTATGCCATTTTATGTGTAATACCTAATGATGGGGTATGATTTCTCACCTCCAAAATACATCCTTCATGATTTTTATGTGATTAGAAACGAATTTATCTCTCATTAATCCTTCTTAGGTAAACTTGATACCATGTTGGTAATTTATAAGGCATTCTACCAAAACTTTCTTTGTTCCTTCAGGTTGCCTTATCTTCCTTTTTAAAAAATGATTTTATATTATCTTTTTTATTTTAATATTTTAAATTATTTTTACATGAAAAAAATTATTTATCAATATGATTTCATCATTATTTTTTCATAATATACTTGTTTTTAAGCAATTCCCTCCTCAATAATTCTTGATAAGCAAACCTGTTTTGAGGGAACTTTTTGAATTCATACCCAATTTTAAGTGAACACTATCTTTGGTTTTAATACAAAATTGTATTTATAAAATCAGTATTTTTTTTATGAAAACGTCTTTTTCTCAAATCATGTTTTACATAAAATATTGTTTCCTTTTCTACTTTAAAGGATCTGTAGTATTTTCCTTAAAACTACACAAAAATATTTTAAGGAAAAAAATTCAAAAAAAAAATTATTACATGTTTTCACTTCTACTTAACGAAACATACCATGATACTTATCAATTTTACATTATTAATGTCCATGTATAATTTAGTTCCTTTTGTTCATTTACACTTTTATGATATTCCCATTTTTTATGCTTTATGACATGATTATGGTACCCAATTCATTCTATTGATAACCCTTATGTTTATGTAATATTGATTATGTATGATTATTTATGTGAAAATTTTTTTAATAAAAAGTTAATATGGGTGTTCTTATATAACACTCTAATTCATTAGGTTATGTTGAGTCCCATGATACATTATGTCAGATGGACTTGGCGGTTAGCATTGTCATGTGCTTCCATCTGCGATGGTCTTGGCGGTTAACCATGGCTTGTGCTACCATGTGTGATGGTCTTGGCGGTTATCCATGACTTGTTCTAACATGTGAAATGATCTTGGTTGTTATCCTTGACTCATGAAAAATTAATGTTTTATGTTTTTTCAACATTACTATGACTCCATGTTTATATGATTCCATGTTTATATGTTATTATTCCATATGATACATGGCTTTTTATATCATCATGTCATGTATTCTATCCCATGTACTAATTATTTTTTCGTATTGTTATTCCCTTACAAGGTTATTTATCTCATCCCACTATTCATGTGTTCCCCAGGGTACCCTATACATATGTTTGAGCATAATGGAATTTAGGAGATCAATTTTTAGATTAAATAAATAATTTTTTATTTAGTTCCTTGTTTTGAGTTTATGTACCTTGTCTTCCGAGACACTAGAATTTAAGATACATGGATTGTACTATGATGTATAATTACGCTTAAATTCATGTAATGTTATATGTAAATCTCTAGGGTTGCTTTACCAAATTCTACATCATATGGAAATTTCCTAGGCATACTCTATGAAGATCATTTGAAGATGGACCTTGACGCATATGTGGTATTCCATTTTGTTTATGTTGTCCTTTAATTATAGATTTTATGATTATGGATCTAGATGTTCCGTTTTTATGTGGATGTGATGTTCTTAAAAAACCCATATGTGGTATTGGATTCTCCGTCTTAATTTAATCAACATATTTTTATACCAATTTTTTAAGAAAATATATATCTTAGGGCACAAAAGTAGATATAGAAAGATTTAAAGTGATGTGTTTAAGCGTTCGACATTTGATATCATTTCATTGTTTTATGAAATGGTATATTAAAATATTTGATTCAACATATTGATAATTCATAGCTTATTATAGGATGAATTATAGAATATAATTCATTGAATCCTATGATTTTACACTATGTCATAACCTATCAAAACTGTTATCATAGGCAATGATCGATAATCTTAGTTTCACAAAACCAAGGGTCATTTCATTAAATTGATATATTTCATATAATACAATTAGTAGGCTACCCATGATAACTACTACAGTACGATTCAATTGAATAAAAACTAATCATAGGAAAACAATTTATTTACCATTAAATATGTTATTAATAAAAATGTAAAAATATTATTTTTTTTGTAAAAAATAATTTTTCTTTATAGATTTTTATTATAAATAAGTGTTAGTTATTAATAATGGAATATTATTAGGCCTAGAAATTATAAAATTTTCATATTTATATCTCATGTTTTGATATAAATATTTTTTTATTTTGTCATTTCGAATGTTTGTTTATATAGAATGATTACGTATTGTGAATATTATGTATTATTAAATTTATCTAATGAATTGATTCTTATAAAATTATTAATCCATACATTACATTCAATTCGTGAAAATTTAATATTTAGATTTAATAAACATTGAATTTAGTTTTTTGTTATGTTATAAACTTAATGTTAGTGGTTGAGTATAGTTTACACATATTAGGTGTTAGTGTTATAATGAAATTGAGGTATGTATTGAGTAAAGAACAATAAGCTGAGAAACTTTGGTTCGAATTAATATCTAGATTGGAGGATTATGACATATATAGAATAGTTGGTGTTGATTATTTGACCCTCCATGATTAATATTATGGAGATTAATGATTTCATATAATTCAAAACATTTAGATTAAAGGGTTTCATATACCTCATGCATGGAATGTGTTTAGATATGTGTAAATATTTCTTTTTTTTGTGTGAGTAACAAGAACTATGAATTCTATTAAAAGTTATACATTAATATAGTTTTACAATATTAATTTTTTGGGTGGAATAAGGAATCATAAACTAAATTCTTATGAGTATACAACATATAAGAGTATAACATGAGATAATAATGATTTAATGGGATGCAATAGTTAAAAATAATATGTATATGATGCCTATAGAATTTGTAATACAATGGAAAAACTGAAATAAATAGTGTGAGATTTGAAAAAATAGAAAACAAATTTCAAGACTTTTATCATCTGACATGGGAGGCTCATGCTATAGTATGGTGCCCATGGATTATCTTGTGCATGGGATAGAGGATATGGTTAAATCTAAGATAAAAGTAACCATATCATGTTGTGAGATTTGGATAATACTTTATTAGTAAACCCTCTGAGTTAGTATACCAGATAAATATAGTCGAATATTATCCATATTATGGATATAGGAAAAAGGTTTTCCAATCAACTATTCAATAGTCATATGTGATAGAATTTAAAAAACAACCTACCAAAATAACTAATGTGATCAGGTTAATGCCAATGTATATTTATTAATTAGTGAAGTGTGGATAATGGACCACTAAAGGTAATGATTTTGGGGTCATCATTTTAGTAGGAGTAATTTAATTAAAATTTCTTGATGAAAAAATATAAAACATGATACCTGCCCAAATATTTCATTTTATTAGAGATTATGACATGCATCATGAATATCATTTTGAGGTGTAATCTATTTATAATCTATAATACAATTATAGATTGGTATCTATGTTTTAAATATTTTCCCAATGTAAAATATTCCATGAACATTTTTTAGAATCTTATTTAAATCATTTTCTATGACTATGAATCATAAGAATTCAATAATAGATGTGCATCACAAATGTGTGCTGATAAATATAGTCTTAGATATATTGGATAAATGAAAAAATGTGAAGTATAACTACATGTTGTTAATTGATCAAGTTTTGTTGGATTGGTGGTTGAAAAATATGATCTAATGCTTCCATGTTTATTAGTTCTAGAATTAGAAAATTGTCATGTTGTTCCAGCTGTAAATACAATATTGATTTCTATATATATTTTGGGAATGATGATATTTTAATTAATTAATAAGATCAAAATATGTTCTATAAATATTAATGATATGATATATATAATTTGTAATTTTTTACAGTTTTATATATTTTGGATATGATAATCTAGTATATAAAATTCCTAAATATAAGTTCAAAATTTATATTCTTTATTATCCCTTTATACATATAAATGTGAAACACAAACAAAGTACCCAAAGAAGTAGATAGATGATATCATTTGATTATGAATTTTTTAAAACATGAGAACCCTATTTACTAGGAAAAATGACCAAATAACATTTAAGTGGAAATTGAGAAAGGGATAATTTATACTGGGATATTATACATAGTGATTCATCCAGACTACTGAGCAGGAAAGAATGTGTATGTTGTATGTACATCACAACTTTAACTGGTTACTTCAATTAGTATGGTTATGTGTTTATGATGAGGAACAAGTATGAACATTTGGAAAGGTTATTTTTTGAATGAAGCATAGAATCATCTAGGAAAAAGTATTAAGATTCAACAATTAGATTTGGGTTATGAATATTTGATATTTGATTTTATTAATAATCTGTGATATTATGGAATTTTTTCACAGCTTAATCCTATTAGAACACATTAATGTGATGTTGTGTTTGATAGGAGGAATCATACCCTTTTGGAAGTGGTTCGATCAATGACGAGTTAGTGTGACCTTCCTATTTCATTTTGGGTATTTTCTCTATCAATTTTTTTATTCCTACTTAAACATATTCCATCTGAATTATTCATAATATTAATATAAGATATATTTATTGGGAAGAATCTCAGTTTGTATTTTATGAATATTTTTATTTGTAAAGAATACATAGAATGATCTTACTCAAAAAATAACATACTTAAATTAGAAAAATTTTTATTTATTGGTTATCACTGAGAAGATAAGAGATATTACTTATATATTCCAACTGAAAATAAAGTGTTTAATATTAGATTTTATTTTTCACATGAAGGATCACATGAATCAAATATTTAGGGGGTGGATGTTTGAACCTATATACGTTCAATAATAACAAACAAGAAATGTCACAATGATGGAAATTGAGCTAGTTCCATTAAGAGTTGTTAATAAAGAACGAACTCAGGATACACAAGAACCTTGAAGGTTTTGTATGATTCATTTAGATCCCAATATATGTTGTTTTATTAGGTAAAATGACGATGGATTAATGTTCATAGATGGTGAACCAAATACATAATACTAGTCCCTTTAGAGTTCTTAAATTGAGATGTGGCTAAATGAGATGAAATCTGATATAGACTCAATGTAAAATAACCATGTTTATAAAATTGCGGATGCACTATAAGGTGCGATACCCATAAGGTGTGAGTGGGTTTTCTAATATAAAACTAAACTGTAAGGTAAAGTATCCTCCTATAATTATCTCTTATAGGAAAAAGGTTGTAAGAAAATTCATGGTACTGACTATGAAGAAACCACTTCACCAGTTTTGATGATAAAGTCCATTTGTATAATTCATTCCATTACATCTCATAATTATTATGTGATATATCAAATGTATTCCAAAAAAATTTACATAATAATAATTTAGCCGAGTGTGTAGATATGACGCATCCCAAATTTTTTAGAGTTCCAAAGAGAAAGAAATAGTTTTTAAATTTCCAAAAACCATTTATGGACTGGTAAAAGCTTTACATATTTAGAACATCTAGTTTGATGATGGAATCAATGTGTTTGGATTCATTAAGAAAATGTTTTATTCTTGTGTATACATATAAGTTAGTGGTAGTGTTTTGACATTTTTGGTATTCTATGTAGATGAAATACTTCTTATGGAAAATGATATATGTCAGAGTAGGATAAAGTGGAAAGTGGGGGAATTAATTTTTCCTTAAAAAGGAAATAACTAATGTTTTAATGACTCAAAACCTTTTTTTGAAAGTACATAATATTTAAAACCTTTATAAGGGATAAAAAATCAATGTTTAAAGCACAATTACATAATTAAATAAGTTTATAAAATCTTAAGAATAAAATAAAGAGTGATTTGAAAATGAAATGATTAAGTGATTTGATGGATTAAAAATTGAATATGTGAATGAATTAAATAGATAAATAAATAAAAATTAGGAAATTAAATAAGGAACCAAATTTTTTAAGGGTGTTATACAATAAATAATGAAGATACCTTATGTATACCGCCTCAATTTCTTTATAATTTAATGTTTTAGTCCCTTGGATTTAATGGTACATAGGAAATAAACAAAAAAACCATTTCATTTTAGGTGGTAACAAGAACTAGAAAATAAAGTTGATACAAGATTATTAATAGGTATAGATAGAAATATTAAATATAATAGAATCTTTATTTTTAATGGTTATATAAAGTAAACATTAGTCCTTCACATTAAATGTATTGGGTACCAAAAAATAGAATAAAGATAAAGAGATATATATATATGATTGATTAGAAGCAATATTTTTTTGGTACAATACCGATTCACTCATATTAATATGAAGAATGAGTAGGAGGTAATGAAAAAAGGTTGAGTATAAGAAGAAATTATAATAAGTAAACAATATACATTATAGAATATATGATTTTGAAAAAAGGACACTTGATAGAAAATAGGTGATGGTATCACGTTGGTTTTGGAGAATGAATATGAAGAAAATATTGAGGGTTGGGATGCCTCAAAGAGGTCTCTATTTTCCCATAAAATACTTTTGAAATATTTGGGAATCCTATGAGAGAAATTGTGATGGTGAAGGTCAAATTTAATTAACTTTTATAATCATTACAAGTATACTAAAAGCATCATGTGTCAACACAATATTCCCCACAACCTTGTACAAAAACCCTAGATGTGATGACCTTCAAAATACTCAATATCATGTGTGTGTTCATGAGTAGTTGACTATTTTGGCCTTCTATTCAACCTTTTGAAAACTACTTCTTCCACCATATGATTCACTTGTTATTTCCTAATTATTTCAAAATTGTCTCATGTACTTATATTATTGGCGTTCTATGATTATTTTATCCTCTATCTAGGGTTTCAGTGCTTCTATGAAGTCTTATTCATGTTTACATTATGTTTAAATAAAGATTTTAACTTGATTTTATCAAACAATAAATCATGTAAAAGGAATTTTTAAACATATTAAAGAGTTTTTTTATCATAACAAAATTGACTGAGATGCACATTTAATGATATTTTGAATTTACATTCTATAAAGGTATCATTGAGAAAATTATTCATGATAAATAACATGGGTGGAGTGTCTTAGATATTTGTTATAAATATATACACATATATATAAGTGGTTTCTTGGACTGATTCAAAACAAATATACTAGAAAATTTCTAATTTCTTTTAACATGGATTACTAAAATAAGGGGTATTTACTAGTTTTGGATGATGCCAATATTATGATGATTTAGGATCCTTCTAAACCATTAAAACATGTTGATGTGATTCCTAATACATATACTATACGAACTATCATGTATGACTTGTTATGTGCATGACCCTATGTTACTTAATATTTGAATATAAAAATTAGCTATTAATAGAATCTTGATGAGATTAATTAAGTTCCAATTAATATTATTTTTATATACTTAAAAATTTGAAGGATATGTTATTAGGGATTGTAGGAGATGAAAAACTCATTTTAAAATGTTACACTGATGCTAGATTCTAATCAGAAGAAGATGATAGATATCTAAATTAAGTTTAATGTTTTTATTAAATGGTGAAGTTATTAGTTGGAAAGGATACAAGAAATCATCTAGGAAAAACTCAACAGTAGTGGAAGAGCATATCACTATATTAGATGATGTAGAGGAATCTGTTTCGATCATGAAATTTATCATGGAATGTAGGGTGGTCCCTAGCATTTAGAGAGTAAATATAATTTATTATGATAACTATAGATATATTTATCATGAAAATAAACCCTATTTCATAAAATACAAAAAACATCATTTCAAAATTCCATCTCCTTCAATAGATCAATGGGGGTGATGTAAATATTGTTTTGGTGAATAAAAAGGCCAATATAGTAGACCAATTTAAAAATCCAATAACACAAAAATACATGTGGTTCTTTTTTAATCTCTTAGTATCAGATACATGATGGATTGGATTTAGTGGTTGAAAAATATATCATGTTTCTATAAAAAGGTTTATCTCCATTTATCATTCATTCATGTGTCCTAAATAGATTACATGAACTGTAAAATTATAACTTCCCATCAAAGCATGACTTTGAGTTTTTCATGAATTGGTGATCAAAATAGAGTATTAATGGATGTGATTATATTTCGTCATTATAATCAGTAGTTATCTATGAAAAAAAGTGTTGACTTATGAGATAATAAGTGTATACATAATATCTAAATGGACCCGCGAATGTATATCACATGAAATATCATATCTTCTTTTATAAAATACGGTTGTAATCTTTATTATAAATCCTCATTACCTAAGTTTTGGATGACACTGATCATGTCAACATTTATACTTTGATACTTTTCTTACACCAGCCATTTTCTTGATATAATCATTGGTTTTTTGGTGTGTTTCTGATCTTATCATTATTTGAGGTCAACAAAAAATAAATTTTCAACTTGTATAATAAGAAAATAAATTTGGGCCATTGATTAAGTGGTTCATGAAATGAATGAACATTCTTAGATATGTTATGTGTGGTGTTCTTATAGACTATAATGATTGACATGAAATGTAATCAATCCATCTAATGAATCTACATGATGAAAAAAATATGAGTTGGCCTATAACAGGCTGACATGTTCAATATCTAGTAGCCACTCAATTTCATGGAAATATGGGTCATATAAGTTTACTTATGATTCATATGATAAATATTTTTCTATAAAATTTCATATATAGATATGAGTATGTTTGATAGAAGTCCATCCTGAACCCTTTGTATCTTGAGTTGAAATGGTGTTTTTCCAGAGACCACTCTTTACAAAAAATTATGAATTAGAGAATTTATATTTTTTTCAATGATATGAATATCTTATTTTCATTTGAAATTATTCATTAGATTAGTTATGGTAAACCTATATTTATTATTACTAATTTTTGGAAAAATATTTTTTTTCAAATTTACAATATATAGCTAAACTAGATAATTTAGAAAGAAATTATAAAATTGGAATCCAAATATACTATAGACATATGAAAAAATGTCCATTTCTTTGAAAAATAATTACCTTGAGTATATCAATACTGGATTCAACCACATATTTGATATCTCTCATGGGAGCAATAATTCTTCTCAATTCAATAAACTATCAGACATAGGGGAGTATACACTAGAGTAGTTGGGATGATCATTATTGATACATGAGAATTTATATATAACAAGTGAGGGGGTCTTTTGTCTAATAAATTGAAAAGGGGAGAGAAGAATCACAATAATATATAGGATCTAAACCATTTTATAGGGATTTATGACTGTCCCTATAGGGAGATCCATGTTGTGGGGATTCCATTTTAGGAAACCATTATAATGAGATCATGGATATTCTAGGTATTATTCCTATAATGGTTCCCTCTATGAAACATGAAGGACCACAACATATATTATTCATTAGTGGAATCTCTTAAATCCTTTTCAATGACTAGGTTTTAAATTTCAAGGGGGGATATTCAACATTTAAATGCCTATATAATCTAATATAGATATGGTATTTCGATTCAACGTATGCATAATAGGACGACCACACCCAATTTAGCATGGGTTTTAGAGGATGAGAAGGAGGGTTTACCATTTTTTATTTCTGTTGATGAGGGATTTAAATGATCCTTTCTATTGGAAATCCATCATGAAGATGTTCGAATTCATTATTCCATATTGGATTATGGTCTATAAATAGAAATTTACAAGGAATTAATAGGTGTCTTTTGAACTTCTTATGAATTTATTTTGTGTTTTGAAGAAATTTCCAATACATTATAATATTGAAAATTATTATCTTAATTAAAATAATTATTTTAATTATTTATTATTCTATCAATTATTAATTTATTTTTATTTAATATTCCTTTCTATAAATCACTTATAAGGATAACTCATTCGAATATAATGGGATTCTCCACCATCATGGATGGTTTATTTTCTTAGAGGAGAGGGATCAAAATTAGAGACATAAGTGTGTAAAGACATTACATGTATCATTCAAGGGATAAATTTATTTATTAATTATTATAGAAAATAATTCATTCATATTTTATTCCATGTCACTGACCATGAGTTATGTTCAAAAACCTAAAGTAATATGATCAAATGGAGATATTACATATAGATCGGTTTTATCTATTTCATTAAAGATTTTACTTAATTCATCTAGGGAAGTAAACCATTTGATTCCTAATTTGAAATTTATCTTCATAAACTGGACTAGTAAATTAATTTTCACCCATATTAAATAGTATTTTATAATTGTTTGATCAAAAAAATTAAAAAAAATAATTGATTTAAAAATAGATTATTATAACTCTATAGGATCCTGAGTGCTTCCTCCTTAGACGAACATTATAATCCACTATTATATTATTAGTTGTAAGGGAAGGATTTCTAAAGAATAACATAATAATATATTGAAACTTGTTATATGTAATGAAAATTACATGTACTACCTAGTTGTTGGCACCATTTTTTATGGAGGCATGACGATCCTAAGAGTCATAATTTTGTCATCATTAACTCATTCTTCCCTTGTATAATTTTTCTATTTTTATTTTATATTTCTTATATTTTCTATCTATAAAACAAGAGTATTTCATGATGAGGATATTGATTACATGGTCAAAGGGCAATGATTCGCAAGAACCACTTGAGTACAACATAGAAATTTAGTGGCTCCTCTTTTTGTGTCACCATGTCTCTATTTGACTCTAATTCTTTCCATTACCACTTTGACATCAGGATAATAATTGCATCAAGTGTTAAATAGTAAGGCCAACAACAATTTGGGATGAATTAGAAAAATCATATTAGGTTATGCAATTACCCTTTTAAAGGTCATGGAATCCATGGAATGACAACCAAAAATTTCATAAAATTTAAAGAGTATCAATGCTTGAAGTGTGTGATAAATTCATGAAGCTCTCAATGAAATGATTAAATCATGAAATTAATGTTTAACTATAGATGAAAATATTTCATAATGGTTTTCATCCCACATATTGAGCCATAGATTAAAATATCATTGATAGTAAAATAATGATTTTGTGGTATCTCAAAGAATAAAGTTGGTTTTTTACAATAACATTTTTAAAATCACATGTTGAAGATGGACGTAAATGTTCTATCCAAATATAGAGCTAACTAGAAGTATTTGAAGATATTAAAGGATCTTTCCCAAGATGAATAATGATTATTTTATCACAAGATAGGGAACTAAAAAGGAATTTATCTTACTGAAACCCAGAAAAGTAAACTCATTTATGTCGTAAGATAATTCGTTTACATGTACTTGGAGTAAGAGTTTGAAATTTGAAAAAGAAAAAATCTTATGCATGAAAGGTAAGTACATTATTTTATGTAGTAAAAGAATTATTTTATGTGTACCCTTAATAGGAGTTTGAAATTTGGAAATTTCATTGATATTATTCATGTAAGATATTTTGGATGAAAAAAGATATTTCTAATTCTTATAAGATAAATTCATATATGCGGAAAAAGATTGAAATAAAATATCATATTAGGAGATGTGTAATAGGATTCATCTTTAAAAGAAGAATTATGATTTATACTATTTTGGTAAAAAAAACATTAATATTATGTAGGTATGATATTGAGCTACAAAAGATAATTAGTCATTTAAACATCAACTATGTGGATGAATGACTGTGTAGTCCAAGAAAAATTTTAAGAGGATATTTTGAGATCCCGAAATATCCATATATAAAAGAACTTGTGAAATTATTCTTAAATATAGGGTCAAATAATTTTTGATGAAGTTTTAATGATTATTTTTCTTTATCATCATGGGTTTCCATATTTCATGATTTAGATTTGATGGAATTTTATGTATAGTTTCTATCTGGTAGTTATATCCATAAAATATAGAAATATTCTACGTAGTTATGACTTGAATTACATAGAGAAATTTAAGAGTTTGTTATATCTATTAAAATTGAAGTCACATGAATTGTTCTAATGAATTTATCATAATTGAATATCTATATCACACAAGACATCTCTTGGACGAATTACAGAAGAGAGAAAAATATACGGTATTATTCTATGTGGATTACATGATTCCAATTCTATCCAGAGTTTAAAAATATTTTTTCTAAAAGGAAACACCATCCTTGGTTTATGTTTTCATAATCTTAATATTAATATAGGAATATTAAATATTTAGAGAAGTGATTTACCTATTGGAAGAGATCAGTGAGTTATCTTACAGTTCTTGGTAGTGAACCAGGAGGTTAATAAAGACCACATCAAAATTAAGCACACAAAGTAGTGATGTTTTTATAAATTTTGGTGCATAATTCAATTACATGAAAAATACTTAGACTATCCCATTATGAGTGAAGTAAGTGAAATTACTTTTATTATTTTCAACTTTTATCACTCATTGAGAGGGAATATAAATGGAAATAACATATTTCCTTAATGTGAGATAAAAAGGTCCTCATAAATAGAAGAATTATTTTTAACATCAATTTCTTAATTCAACCCCCCCCCCACCCCCACTCGAGGTTTAATCTTCTATAACTAGTTGTATTAGAGGGGAGTTTATTCTTTTTCTCTCCTAGATGCATGGAAATGGGTTTCAACTATAAATTTATCCACTAAATTGAAGGAGTTATTTTTCTATTATGTAATATTTTGTTATAGAATTTGTTTAGATCCTTGAGAAGGGATGTTTATATAGTTTTCATCTGAGGAATCACTACTAATATTGAATGTGGAGTTGAGCTTTGAAGGATAGATATTATTGAGAATTGGATGTATATTCCGAAGCCATAAATTATATGTGTAGTAAACATTCCAATATTTTTTTTATAAAGGTAATTTTATTTAAACCTCTCATGATATGTGGGAAAAGATTAAAAACATTTATGAAGGAGTTTAAATTATTTTTTAGGAAAATCTATAGGTTCTATGGAATAAATAAGAGTATTTTAGAATGAAATAAAATGAGAAATTTGATGACTTTTTCGATAATATAAATGTTCTTGTTTAATATTTACAATTCCATGATGAAGATGTAAATGATGATAATACCATGAAGATGACAATGAGAAGACACCCTCCCCATTTTAGTGAAAATCTGTCAGTTCTAGATGAAAATGATCGGAAATATATCTATCTAGATAAGTTTTATAGTACTCTTGTATCTAATAAGAAGATAAAATAAGATAATGAGATATGAAAGAAGTAAATCCTTCATGATATGGTATTTTATCCCCTGAATAAACTACTAATCAAGTAGAATCCAGAATATGATGATGTTTATTAGGTTATTTCATTTCAATATTATAATATTTTTCAGGGAAGATGATGATTTAAGGGTAAGATTCCACTTTATTACATCAATGTTGTATGGTGGGACGTCATGTGGCTCAATTTCCTTAACACATTAAAGAAAATGATACATATGACCAAAAAACCAAAAATATTACAATTGAAAGAAAAAATAATTCTTATTGGTGGTCTTCCAAAAATAAATATTTTCTTTCAAAATAATAATATAGCTTTAGAGAAAGTTAAGTAGATGAATTTTAGAATTATAATAATGGTAGTGTGTCGATGGACAATGAAAACAATATAATATATTGTGATAATGATGAATATAAAGGATATATTTTAATAAGGGTTTTCCTAGGTAGAACTTAAGGTAACCATTAATGAACATTATTTTTTGAGATAAGAGACAAAAAAGGCCAATCTAGTGGTGCATGATTCCAATATCTACTTGAAACAAAAATAAGGAAAAAATCATAACAAATGTTTGATATTGAAAAAATTTAAAAATATAATTTCATGTAATTAAGTATTGGATTTTTAACTAAATAATAAATTTTATAAACAATATTAGGTGATTTATATCTTTGAAAAAACAATTAATTATAGGGTAAAGTTAATTTTAGAGTTATAAATTAAATTTATGAATTTCCTTCAGAGGTATGAAGATAAAGACAAATTATTGAGACTTAATATTATGACAATGAATTCCAAGGTATCATCATCAATTCAAGACAAATAAATATTTGAGGAAGAAATCAAACCCATTACTCAAGTTCTATGAATCTAAGTTGAACACAAAACTATGATTATTTCAAAAACTCAAATGAAAAATACCTGAAATAAGTTAGATCTTCATGACAATTGAAAAGTAACTAACTATGTGGCTAAGATTAATTATAATTAACCAAGAGTTATATGACTATTCTATGGAATGTTGGGACATATATACAATGTGTACTCTATTTCTAGGAGTTACTTCTATGAACAAAACCATTATGAATAGGAAAGTAGAATTTATAAAAATTACTTTTCTTTTAATGGATACTATTTTAATTGTGATGTTTTTTTAAAAAAGGTTCTCAATTTGTATCAATATAAAATCAAATATCATATAGAATAAAACAATTATTAAGAAATAAAAATATATAACATTTATCCAAAATTATAGAAAAAGAAAAAAAATATGTTTTTGAAGGAGGAGAAGAGTTTGTGGAGACAACTGTCAAGGAACACACTCATCACCGAATGGGTGATGAAAAGTAGTTTTGAGATGACTAAGGTTACTGAGATATCCCTATGTTCAATATAAAATTAAATTTCATGGATATTGTACAAAGGATGAACATCACATATGATAGGAAAAAATACCTCATTACGAATTTCAAACACCAAAAATATTATTTCATTTTCTTCAGAAATGATGAGGGTGTTATGATTTTTGGTTTCAAAAATTCCCATATTGGAGGAAACAATATGGGGAAGACTGAGTTTTCTATTGGTTTTTGTCTAGGAAATAAATTTATTATTGTTAGAAAATTCTACCACCATGGAAATGAAGTTTATTTCAATCAAATGGCATGTACTATAAAAAAAACTAGACACCACTTATTATTTAGGGAAGAAGATCCAGGGAAAATCAATACCTTGTTAAAGAACAATTCAGCATATTGAAAAAAGAGGAGGAGAATAGACTTTGGAATATTTTTTTATTAAATTTGATCTTAAAAAATCTGAAGAGGTTGGAAAAAAGAATTATATCACATTATATCCTCCATCTTACAATGATCACATTGAAATACATGATAAATGCCAAAAGGGATGATAATTTGGAAGTAATACAAGACAAAGAAGTTAAAAGAATCCAGGTGGATTGATCTTTTATAGGTGGATATTTGTGTTCCAATTTCTCCCAAAGAGATAGATGGAGTAAAATATTATATATATTTTTTTATTATTTTAGCAATATAGAATGGACCATTCCTATCAAAAATTAGACTATGATATATAGATTTATCACTCTATATCTTAGGAGATATGAGAATATGTTTGATGTAATGATTCATAAATTGTGGACTATAAATGTAACCATGTTTATAAATCAATAGGTTCTATAATATCTGGAGAATCATGGAATTCTTATTTGGTCTCGGCCATTATAACACACTAAAAAAAGGGGTAGTGGAAAGATGAAATTATATAATCAATAACATGGCCTGAAAAATGTTTATTAATAAGTATCCCACAAAGGAATTATAGAAATAAGATATTTTTTTAGTGGAGTATATATCCAATAGAGATTTTATATATTATAATTAAGGTAGAACTCCATATTAAAATTGGCATGGAATGAATATTACACACATGTAATTTAAAGAATTTAGAATTAATCGTTTCATTATCTACATAAAGTTGAGAAAAAATATGATGATCACAACGATGAAGGAATATTTCTTGTTTGGTCATCGAAGAGTAAATCATACAATTGTTATAATACAAAACAATAAAATATTATTGGGATAAATGATGTTTTGGTTGATAAAAGTGTGTAAAGAACCGTAACACATGAAAAAATTTCACATGAAAAACAAACAATTAGTGAATATTAAGGTAATGAAGAATCACAATACATAGGGGAGTTTCATGGAATTAATTTAATTCTAATAGAGTATCACACTGTGAAGCATATAAGGAAATTTTAGAAAGATCCATAGGAAAAACTAGTAGGTTTGAAATCAAGTAAAAAATCATCATCGGAGACAAGATAACCCCCATATAAACCAAAACAATAATGTATCAAAAACATGTATCTTTGGTATCATTGTTGGAACTAATATATTTTAAAATCACTACAAATAATGAGAGATGTTTCATATATATCTATGAAGAACTTGACTAGATAGTGAAAAAATAAACATGGGAGGTTATTCCTAGGATAAGTAAAAAGAATGTCATCATAACCAAGTAGGTATTTTGAAATAAAACTAATGAGGAATTCATGGTGATTTAAATCAAGGTATGAATTGTGTGAAAATAGTATTCCAAAATTGAATAAATAAATGTTTATGTGGAATATGCACTTATAAATAGACATTAAACAATTATTTTTTTCATTTCCATGCTGATTGAAAAGGATTAAAAATTATATCATGTAAAAAAATCATTCTTAAATGCTAAGATTTATACATTGAGTAACCATATAGGTTTCTCATTAATAAAGATGAAGAAAAATTATATTAACTAAATAATGATTGGTATGGACACAAACAAGAACCAATATAATGGTATTCCAAGTTTGATCAATGTCTAAAGAATCATTGTTTTTATAGGGGATAAGTTGATCACAACCAAAACATAAAGAAGAAGAATGTACACGGATTGATAGTTCTTATCTATATTGATGACATAGTTTTTGGAATATCATATAACATAAAATGAAAGTAGTTTTCAAAAATCAAGAGGTGTGAATTTGAGATTTCCATAATTGGTGAAATCTTATTTTTTTAGTATCCTTTATGTTTTTCAAAAAGTCATTGGTATATTCATCTCATGGAAAAAAATATGGAAATGAAGTCTCATGTAGATTTCAAATGGAGTATTCAAGGCCCATGGAAACCCTGGAGTAAAGAAGACTAAATTTATCAAAAAATGAGTAGGGAAACAATGTTTATGTGACCACATATCATAAAATAATTTTTAATTTAATCTATTTTAATTCAACTCATCTGAATATTCTATTTTCTAATTTTTAACCTTCTCCTTTTCAATGTGATCCCAAGAAAATCCACCTAAATGATATGAATTGAATTCTTCAATATACCCATAACACAATGGAAAATTTGTTATTTTATTTCAAATAATCATAGAATAATTTGTTGGTATCTATTGATGCATAATATTATTATTCAGTATATGATCAAAAATTAACTTCATGTGGTGAATATTATCTTTTGAGTTCTTGTAAATCAGGGAAAAGAAATAATGAGTTAATATAATTGATCACCACATAGGGGAAGTAGATTGTTTCCCCTCAATCATGCACCCAATTCATATTAATGAAACAAAATTTTTCTGATGTGGAAATTTAAGTGATTTCTCATATAAAAATATTTAGTGATAACTAATGTGTGACCAATATTAGAAAAAACATAGTCCAATTGTCATAGACCAAGATCATTAAGAGAACATATCACATCATATATGAGAACATAAATCATGGAATTATTTCATTGGAGTATGTGTCCACTCAAGATCATGTTGTCAATATCTTGTAAAAGGAACACTCTAGAGTGATGTTTGAGAAGAATATATTGGATCTTTCCTTCAAATTGTATCTATTCACTAAATTGTTTCTAGGACAGTCCCTCACATTCCTTATATTCTTTCATAAGGTAGGATTATTTTATGATAGATTTATTACTATATCTTCTGACCTCTTCATATAAGTCATCTCTATGGATTCACTTCCAAATGGGGAGAAATTTACAAATTTGTTTTCAAGGGTGAGGGGGAGATTGTGGAGAGGGTAGAGAATGTAAAATAAGGATGAAATATGTTGTTTTTGGTTTTTCAAAGAATTAAAAATGTGGTCATGAAATAATTTTCACTCAATTATTGTTTCTCACAATGATAATATATCATTTGGGATTATAAGTGATGATTAATTTCTCATGGATACATATATTGAAATGTGGTTTTTTCCAATATGAATGAATTAACTCTTAGAGTGCCTAAATTAATGTCAAATAACCCAAAAGGGGAGATTTTTATCATCTCAATGAAGCTAGTGTAGGTTCCGGGTGCACCAGAAGCGCGTTGGTGGGTGTACCAAACTTTAATTTTAGCATTAACAATGATCAATCTGAGGTCCATCACGATAATAAAATGACGGATCGTCGGAATAGAATGGAGAATGGAAAAGAAAGATGTAGTCCTAGAACCATAATGACAGGATCATCATATATTGGTTATAATTAATTTAATAAATTGAAAAGAATTAACTTGATGGAATTATTTCTTAATTGATGCCTCCGGTCACGTTCCGGTTTGATTCATCGTGGCGTCTCAGAAGCCAAGTGTAGGATTCTTGTAGTCGTGATCCACACGTGCACTACGTATCTCTGGACGTCACCAAATGAATCTTCGGGTGCTAGCATGTAGAATCTGTTGCTTGTGTTTTCCGCCTTAGATCGCATTGATCTGATGGAGGAGGATCTCTCTCGGTCTTTAGATAATTCATGGAGGAAGGAGTTATTTTGGCCATGAGAGAATTCTCCAGAATTTTTGTGCACAATGATTCTCTTTGGAAAATTGTTGGGGTTCTGAGGATATTTATAATCAGGTTTGAGGTTATAGAGTTATGAAAATAAATAAACATGTTACACATTTTATTTATTTCATTAACTCTTATTGAAAATCGCCTTTTTGAATGATTAATTCCTTGACATACACCCATACTGATTATAATAAATTTTATTTAATAAAATGATATTATTTCCTAAAAATCCTGACTGGAAAAACTACACGGCGTGTAATCATTAATACATGGAATGTACCTGTTTTCCATGAAAACTACACGGTGTGTATATTCAATGTACACGGCATGTACATTCAATGTACACGGCGTGCACATTCAATGTACACAGCGTGTTTATCTTGTTTTCATTTTTCTTTATTTCCTCCACCACATTTCCTAGACCTTGAGTAATGGAAATTTATTTCTTAAATAAATGTAACTGCATTACTCACTCATAAATATATATTATTTCTCCCACAATATATTCCCTTGAATAACTAGTTTTGTAATAAATGCGACCACGCATCCTTAAAAAACTATTAAACCAATGTTGGGAATAATATTTATTTAACTTGTTAAATTAATATTTAACTGAGATATATGGACACACTTAGTGTGTGACCCTCTAGGCCGCATTATTAATGGAATTAGGTGGAGCCTACCTAAAGTCCATGGTTAGAATCTAGCAACACGCCAAGGCACCCATAGAGAAAGAAGTTAATGCTACAGTGACGTGTCGCCTCATATTAAGGCTTACCGTGTAATATAATCCATTTTTTCATGATATCTCGAATCAAACAGGTTTCATGATAGTGCCATCAACCCGTGTGCTCAGTTATTCTTTCTTTGACTTTTTGGAATTGGACTCACCCATTCCTTACCAAGGCCATGGATTTATATAAGATATAACAATTCCATCAAAGGGCTTGAGATATCTACTTCCGTTATGGAATATAAGGGACATATCCTTTCTCACATTATCTTTTAATGCAATATTACTTATCACGCACCCAACGTATCCTACCTTGTTGGGAATAGTGTTTCATCATACTTTTCATCAATACATCTAAGTGCATGAGTTGTAATACCCATTAATAATAATATTAAAGTCCACGGACCAATACACACATCCGTAGATAGGAACATCCAATGACACTAGGAAATGTGGATTTCCTACTGGCGGGTCTTGTTCTCATAATATCCTCCTGGATTTTACTAAGGTTGCACACCATGAAAAGGTGCCTCAATGTTTTAAGAGTCCTCGCCCCTAATGTCCTGTATTATTTATGTCCCTAAAATAACATCATCCGGCCATAGAACATATATTCAAGTATAGTGTTATGGCACTTCCGGGTTTTCATCATTACAGGGATCCGCTATGACCCTTTAATGCAAAAGTCATCCTTGGGACATTATCACATGCATTGTCACACAGAAGAACAATCAAGATTTGATATGATGTTTATTTAATAAATAAAGTACAATGTAGTTGGTTATAGGCCACCAACTCCAACAGTCTCCCACTTGGACTATAGGCAACTGCTAAAAAATTTTAACCTCCTATCTCTCACATGATATTCATGCTTCTACTAAGATAGGACCTTAGTCATGGGGTCCACCATGTTCTCTTCTATGGACACTCTGCTTACTGTAACTTCACCGCTTTGTTAGAAATCCCTCAAGAGGTGATACTTTCGGAGTATGTTCTTTGTCCGTTAATGTGACCTTGGTTCTTTTTAAAGAGCCACCACTGCAGTATTATCACAATACAACATGATAGGATATCTACTGCTAGGAACCACATCAAGCTCCTGGACAAAGTTCTGAATCCAGACAACTTTCTTCGATACATCCAAAGCCGCTATATATTCAAACTCTGCTTAGAATCAGCAACATCTAGCTAGTTTAAACTCTTCCAGCTCAAAGCTCCTCCATTAAGACAAAAAATGTATCCTAATTGCAACGTCAGATCATTCTGATCTATCTAAAAACCAGCATCATCATACCCTCTGATGACAATATCATCGTCTCCTCCATACACCAGTAACATATCCTTAGTTCTTCTCAGATACTTAAGGATTGTCTTAACAGAAGTCCAATGTTATTCTCCTAGATCTGCTTGATATCTGCCTACCGTGCTCAGTACATAGGCAACATCAAGCCTGGTACATAACATGGAACACATGATGGATCATATAGCTAAAGTGTATGGGATCTTCCTCATTCTATCTTTCCCCTGTTGTTTCTGTGGACACATTTTCTTAGAAAGTTGTAGGCCATGTGACACTGGAAATAATCCCCTCTTGGATTGTTCCATACTAAATCTCTTTAGTATCTGGTCAATGTATGTACCCTGACATAGTCCAAGCAGCCTCATGGATCTATCACGAATGATCTTGATCCCTAGAATGTAGGCTGCTCACCCAAGTCCATCATGGAGAAACACTTGTTCAACTAGTCCTTAACTGACTGTAAGACTGGTACATCATTTCCAATAAGCAATATGTCATCAACATATACAACTAGGATAACGATCACATTCCCAAAAAACTACTTATAAACGCATGTCTCACATTCATTCTTAATGAAACCAATTCCTTTATTGCTTCATCAAATTGAATGTTCTATGACCTGGATGCTTTCTTAAATCCATAAATGGATTTCTGCAACATGCAAACCCATTTGGCCTCACTTGGTGTCACAAACCCTTCTGGTTGTGTCATTTAGACATCTTCCTGAAGGTTTCTGTTAAGGAATATTGTTTTGACATCCATCTTCCAAATATCATAGTCATGGTAAGAAGCTATGGAAATTATGATTCTTATGGATTTATACATGGTTATTGGAGAAAAGGATTCATCATAATCAATTACTTGATGTTTTCTGAATCCTTTAGCCACTATTCCTGCATTATAGGTACTAAATTGACCTTCCATGTCTAGTTTTCTCTTGAATACCCATTTCCATCCAGCAGGCTTTACATCAATTGGATCATCGACGAGAGCCAAGACTTGTTTCTGATACATGGAATCCATGTCATAATTCATAGCTTCCAACCATCTTCTAGATTCTGAGCTCTCTACTTCTTCCTTGTAGGATATAGGTTCATCATTGTCCAACAATGATGATTCACCATCCTTGGTGACTAGGAAACCAAATCTCTCTGGTTCTCATACCTCTCTTGAGCTCATACGCAGTACTTTTGTTCCTGGAACCTCTTCTACGGGGATCGGTAGAACTTGTTCTTGTGCCAAATCCTATGTTTCTTGAGCATCAACTTCATCGAAGTCAATCTTGCTCCCACTATCCTTTTTGAGGATGTTCTCTCTCTCAAGAAATATGTCTTGTCTGGCGACAGTCACTTTCTTGTCTGAAGGGTTTTATAGGTAATATCCATTCATTTCGTTGGGATATCTAATAAAGATATAGCTCGTGCCCCTGGCTGCTAGTTTGTTTCCTGAGAAGGCCTTAAAAATTTCCTCCCATCCCCATAAACGTGTGTCTGACAAAATTGGTTTCTTTTAATTCCATAACTCGGATGGAATTCCATTTTCCGCCTAAGTTGGTACTCGGTTTAATGTGTATGTAGTAGTTTGTAATGAATATCTCTAAAAGGATAATGGAAGATCTGCATGACACATCATTGACCTCACCATGTCCAAAAAGGTGTGGTTCCTCCTTTCACTAACACCATTCCACTGTGGTGTATAAGGAGGAGTGAGCTGAGATAGAATCCCAGACTCCCGTAGAAGATCGATGAACTCATGGTTCATATATTCTCCACCTAGATCTGATCCAAGTTTCATTATCTTATTACAAAGTGGATTATCTACTTCATTCTTGAATTCCTTAAATTTTACTAAGGCTTCTAACTTATACCTCCTTAAGTAGACATATCCATATCTACTCAAATCATCAGTAAAAGTAATGAAGTAAGAATATCCACCTCTAGCTTCTACTGGATGAGGTCCACACACTTCTGTGTACACCAATCCTATAAGATATGTGGATCTTTCACCTTGTCCACTGAAATGTGGCTTGTTCATTTTACCTTTTAAACAAGCATGACATCTATCAAGTGGTTTTATCTCAGTAGAGTCTAAATAGACATCTTGGCAGAGCTTTTTCAAGTGTTTCTCATTTACATGATCGAGACGGTGATGCCACAACTAGGTGATGTATAAGTCATGTGAGTTTGTTTCGTTATTGATTTTTAAAACATGGTTTTCATAATTGAATATATACAAACCACTATTTAAAAGCGCCATACCATAACATACGTTGTTATTATAAAAGAGACAACCCTTATTTCAAAACATGAAAATAAATCCATCTATATCAAAAAAATATACAAAAATTATGTTCTTGGTAACACTAGGAACATACTTACAGTTATGTAAAACCAAAATCATCCTAGTTAAAAATGAGAGGTGGTAATCGCCAATGGCCAACACAGCCAGCCTCACACCATTGGCAGCTTGAATATCCACCTATCCTCTGGAAATCTTTCTAAATCTACTTGGTTACTACATTTTAATAAAAATGTTAGCCCCACAAGTTTTATCTAATACCCAATGTGTAGAAATGGAAAGATTACACTCGATAACGAACGCACCTTTAGCGTCCCCACGCTTTTAGGTGCAGTTCCTCTTCCAGTGGCCTTACCTTCCATAGGAAAAACATACTACCTCTCGTTCCTTTCCCTGCCTCTGGATCATCTTCTTCTTGGAAGGATGGCACTCAGGGGCTTCAGACTATTTATAAGTCTTTGGCCCCATTTTCTTGTCCTTCCTT
Source organism: Viscum album (assembly GCA_963277665.1). NCBI lineage: Eukaryota > Viridiplantae > Streptophyta > Magnoliopsida > Santalales > Viscaceae > Viscum > Viscum album. Next base: position 76,484,555 of record OY728140.1, read on the forward strand.
TTCTTATTCACCGTAAGGGTTGGGGGTTTTCCATGCCCTATGTCCTTATATAACTGGAGAATCAAGGTCAGAAGTTTCGATAGAATCTTCTCATTATTGCTCATGTTTTAGTTGACAATACATCTTGAGAAGGTCTTGGGCAGTGATGATAGGATGAGATCTGTATGCGACTCATCCGGTAATTTAATCCCTAAGATGTCCAGGAATTCGATGTAGCCAATAATCTTATGTACATGAGGCCTGAATAGAGCATACTCTCCAATATTAGATGTAAAAAAATCATTGGAGATCTCATATCTATCTTTTCTATCATTCTCTTGGTAGATATCCTTATGTTGAGACATCATGCTATACATGTCCATGTTTTCATGTTGCTTAAAGAGCTCATTAGGCATGGCTGATAGAATGAAACATTGGACATATGTGAAATCATCTATATGTTTTGCATAGAGAGATATTTCCTCATCACTGGCCTCTTTTCCAGGCACAACAGGAACATTCTCTTTAAGCACATACAATTTCCTTTCGTGGCAAAGTATGATGCGTAAACGCCTTTGCCACTCTTGGAAATTAGTGCCTGTGAGAAGAGTTTCCTTCTCGAGTATGGTTCACAATGATATGTTTGAAGTCCATTTTCTAGTTGTTTTTACAAATTAAAATAAGCAAAGGTTTAGTACATAATTACAAAACTGAGACAAATAAATAAATTAATACTTATAGTCTCCCACTATTTTATCGAAATCCAATAGCCCTCACCATTGAATTCGAAATATTTTGTTGCCTGAATATTCTAGTGGAAATGATCCATATTTCCCTTTGCATTACCCCAACTGGGGTATTTCAAGAAACATGAAGGGTTTTAAGTAGGCATTCCAAATGTCAACTACATTAACTCGCAGCTCCTTGATCCTTTGTGTGGACTCCCCATTCCTAAAATCCTTTTATTTTGGATTTCCTTATCCTTTGCCTCTCTGTCACACGAAGTCCTATTGTGGTAGTCAACCCTTAATGTGAACCAAGTCAAGTCAACCCAAAACCTTAAATTATAATTCCCCGATAATTGAATGTACCCCAACTAGGGTTGGTCAAGCACATTGAATAATGGTTCGATTCTAACCAAGATTATGGACCGACTTAATATTTCTTTAAGGGATTTTATCCTTATACGTAAATTTCCAATTTATAATCATTGATTATGTGCTTGTTAATATTAAGTGGGATATACTTAAGTGATTAAACATGTCTAAGATAATATTTACGCACAAGCCGGTCTTATTTTAGTTCTATCTTGCATGCTTGTTTAATTCATTAATAGTGTGATCGTGACAACAAACCCACAATAAATAAACCATGAAACTAACAAAAATAAAATAAATGGTATGATCGTGAGCAAGTTCTATTGGTTAGTTTATCTAGCAGTTGATAAACTAATCCAAGACCTTGGGGAGAAAACACATTGAACCTTTCGAGTTCATGTTTACAGCTTTCCACCTGTCCACCTTTGTATCTACTTGGATTGGTTTCAGCTTGGCTCCTGACTTGAGCCACCTCCACCAGCTTGGGAGCTCCATCCATTACATATGCATTTATCTCACACGCAGGTGAGGGGTAAAAAGGGTTTTTACAAAAAAGAAACATTGGGCACATAGGTCCTACATATTAATGAGGAGAAGGCTCGTAGGCCAACAAATTTAATTTAAATAAATAAATTAAAATAAACCATTCACATACAAAGGTCATGGTCTAGCTCATGATCATCCATGCATGCAATGATATTACTCATTAATAAAACTAGCATTCATTCTTTAATTGTTCTTATTTAAGATAAATCACGCTTGAATCAATTAATTATCTTCAATTAATAAATAATTTAATCTTAAAACCTTTTTCTGAATTTCCTTGAGATTCCCATCCATCATAATTTAAAAAAAAATCATTTAAAATTATAGTTGTACGTAACTTGTACCTTGGTGGAAACCCGGTGAATTCCCATTCATTACGCAGATGTTAAATTAAACACACATATATAAAACACCTATCACATGTTGTGCCTCAGCTTTACACCTCCACTATGATACACATATCAAGTGTTTGTATAATATAATAATAAATTTTAATACATCTGCATAATTTGGATGAGTACACACTGTGTAGTTCCGACTACACGTCGTGTACTTTTGTTCACCATCCTTCTGAAGTACATGCTCGGGGACATGGCATGTATATGTATTTCAGAAATTTTCGTATTAAATGGCATGTTCAATTGGACACACACCATGTAGTATCCGCGTTACATGGTTTCTATCCGGGAAAGCTGTGTATGGGGTAAATGGTGAAACCCTAACCCGAGAGGACTACACGCCGTGTTCAGTTAGACCACACATCGTGTAATCCTAAAACCATAAACCACATGTTCCTAGTCCACAAACGGTGTCATAAATGACTTGGATAGGATCCAATACATGGACTGATTTAGAGGATTAGTCAGTGCATTGAACCTAGAAAACATGGTGTGTACTTCTGAATACATGCTGTTTATTCTGGTGTTGTATGTCCAGGATCGTTTGGCACCTCCGGATGATTTCTTCTATTTTATTTTATTCAAAATTAGAAGAAAAATTTGTTTCTATAAGGTGAATGAGAAACAAGAGGGGAGAAACAGATCTCAAGATTCAAATTTTAAAGAACGATTAACTTGAATTGAAACAACTAAATTATTAAATGTGTAAATCAGCAACAAAAAAATAAATAATTATAATCAATGACATGACCCCTATGACACCAGTTGTAGGTTCTGCGTGCAGTGGAAGCGCATTGGTGGGTGTATCCAACTTTAATTTTATCATTAACTATGATCAATCCAAGATCCGTCATGATAATAAAACGCCTGATATTCGGAATAGAACGAAGAACTAAAAAGAAAGAGGGAGTACCAGAACCATAAAGAGAGGATCATCATATGTTGGTTATAATTAATTTAATTAATTGACAAGAATTACCTTGATGGAATTCTTTCTTCATTGATGTCTCTAGTCCTGATCTAATGTGATTCGTCGTTGCATTATAGAAACCAAGTGTAGACTTCCTCTAGCGGTGATCCACACGTGCACCACGTATATATGGACATCGCCAAATGAATCTACAGGTGCTAGCATGGAGAATCCTTTGCTTGCATTACCCGCCTTAGATCGCCCTGATCTGATAGATGAGGATATCTCTCGATCTTGAGAGCATTCCTAGAGGAGGGAGTTCTTATGGCCTTGAGAGAATTCTCTAGAACTGTTGTACACAACAATTCTCTCTGGAAAAGTGTTGGGGTTGTGAGGATATTTATAATCGGGTTTGAGGTCATAGAGTTGTGACAATAAATAAATGTGTTACACATTTTAGTTATTACATTAATACTTATTGAAAACTCTCATGTCGAATGATTAATTCCTTAACATGCTCCCACACTGATTATAATAAATATCATTTAATAAAAGGATATTATTTCCTCAAAATCCCAACTGGAAAAACAACACGACATGTAATCATTAATACACAACGTGTACTCGTTTTCCATGAAAACTACACGGTGTGTACATTCAATGTACACAACGTGTTTATCTTGTTTTCATTTTTCTTTATTTCCTCAACCACATTTATTAGACCCTGAGTAATGGATATTTGTTTCTTAAATAAAGGTAAATGAATTACTCACTAATAAATCTATATTATTTTTCCCACAATATATTCTCTCGAATAACTATTGTTAAAATAAATGTGATCAGGAATCCTTAAATAATTTTTAAGCCACAATCTGGAATAATATTTATTTAACTTGTTAAATTAAATTTTTAATTGAGATACATGGAAACACTTATAGTGTGAACCTGTAGGCCTCTTTCTCAGTGGAATTAGGTGCAGCCTGGCTAATGTCCAAGGTTAGCGTATAGCAACACGCCAAGGAACCCATAGATAAAGAAGTTAACACCGCAATGACATGTCACCTCATACGAACGCTTATTGTGTAATATAATCCCTTTGTCACGATATCTCAAATCAAGTGGGTTTCATGCTATTTCCATCAACCCATGTGATCGATTATTGTTTCTTTGACTTTCCGGAATTGAACTCTCCCACTCCTTACGATGGCTATGGATTTATTTAGGATATATCAATTTTCTTAAAGGGCTTGATATATCTACTTCTGTTATGGAACAGAAGGGAAAAATCCTTTCTCACATTATCTATTAATGCAGTATTACTCAAAACGCACCCAACGTGTCCTACCTCGCTGCGAATAGTGTTTCGTCACAGTTTTCATCAATACATATAAGTGTGCAAGTTATAATACCCATTAATAATAATCTTAAAGTACAAGGACCAATACACATGTCCATAGATAGGTGTTGGAGTTGGTGGCCTAGAACCAACTACATTGTACTTTATTCATTAATAAAAGCCTTATCGCATCTTGATTGTTATTCTGCGTGACAATGCGTGTGATAATGTCCTAAGGATAGTTGTTGCATTAAAGGGTCAGAGTGGATCCCTACAATGATGAGAACCCGTAATTTCCATAACACTGTTCTTGAATATATGTTCTATGACCGGATGATGTTATTTGAGGGACACAATTAATATAGGCCATTAGGGGTGAGGACTCATAAAACATCGAGGCACCTTATCATGGTGTGCTCCCTTCATAATATCCATGAAGATATTATGAGAACGAAACCCGCCAGTAGGAAATCCACATTTCATTATGTCCTTGGATGTTCCTATCTGCGGACGTGTGTATTGGTCCTTAGAATTTCAGATTATTATTAATTGGTATTACAACTCGCGCACTTAGTTGTATTGATGAAAACTGTGACGAGACACTGTTCGCAGTGAGGTAGGATATGTTGGGTGCGTCACGAGTAATACTGTATTAATAGATAATGCGAGAAAGGATTTGACCCTTATATTTTATAATAGAAGTAGATATCTCAGGCCCTTTGATGGAATTTATATAGCCTAAATAAATCCATGGCCATGATAAGGAATGGGCGAGTTCAATTCTGGATATTCAAAGAAAGAATAATCAATCACATGGGTTAATGGCACTAGCATGCAACCTGTTTGATTCGAGATATTGTGACAAAGTAATTATATTACACGGTAAGCGTTCGTATGAGGTGAAACGTCATGGCGGCATTAACTTCTTTCTCTGTGGGTGCCTTGGCCTATTTCTAGACTCTAACCTTGGACTTTAGGCAGGCTCCGCCTAATGCCACTGATAAAGAGGCCTAGAGGGTCACAAAGTAAGTGTGTCTATGTATCTCAGTTAAATATTAATTTAACAAGTCAAAAAATGATTATTCCTGACTATGGTTTAATAATTATTTAAGTATGCCTGATCGCATTTATTTCGACACTAGTTATTTGATAAAATATATTGTGGACAAAATAATATATATTTATTAGAAAGTAATTCCATTACATTTATTTAATAAATAAATAGCCTTTAGTCAAGGACTAATAAATGTGGTGGAGGAAAGAAAGAAAAATGGAAAATAAAAGTGCAAGCCGTGTATATTGAATATACATGCTATGTAGTTTTATGGAAAACAAGTACATGTCGTATATTAATGATTACGTGGCGTGTATATTTTCCAGTCGGGATTTTGGGGAAATAATATTGTTTTATTAAATGATATTTATTATAATCAGCATGGGTGTATGTCAAGGAATTAATCATTCGACATGGGGGTTTTCAATAAGAGTTAATGAAGTAAATAAAACATGTAATGCGATTATTTATTTTCATAACTCTATAACCTCAAACCCGATTATATTTATCCTTACAACCCCAACACTTTTATAGGGAGAATAATTGTGCACAACAATTCTGGAGAGTTCTCTCAAGGCCGAGAGAATACTTTCCTCCAAAAATGCTCTCAAGACCGAGAGAGATCCACCACCACCGGATCAAGGTGATTGAAGGTGGACATCACAAGCGAAGGTTATTCCTCGCTAGAACCTGGATATCCCTTCGGCGATGTCTAGTGATATGTGGGGAACGTGTGGATCACTGATAGAGGAATCCTCTATATTGATTCTACAACACAACAGCGGATCACACCGGATCATGACCGGAGACATCAACGAATAAAGAATTTCATCAAGGTAATTCTTGTCAATTAATTAAATTAATTATAACCAACATATGATGATCCTATCTCTATGGTTCCAGGACTCCCTCTTTTGTTTTTTGTTCTTTGTTTTATTCTGATGATCCGGCGTTTTACATCGTGATGGATCTCAGATTGATCATTGTTAACGCTAAAAATAATGTTGGGAAAACCTACCAACATGCTTCCACTACGCCTGGAACCTACAAGTGGTATCATAGGGGTCATATCATTGATTATAATTATTTTGTTTTTCATTGGTGTTTTAGGCATTTAATAATTTTGTTGTTTCAATTCAAGTTAATTGTTCTTAAAAATCTGAATCTCGAGATCTGTTCCTCCCCTCTCATTTTTCGTTCACCTTAAAGAAACGAATTTTTCATTTAATTTTGATTAAAATAAAATAGATGAACTCATCCGGAGGTGCCAAACGCTCCTGTCCATACAACACCAGAATACACGGTGTGCATTCAGAATTACACGTTGTGTAGTCTATGTTCAATGCATTGAATGATCTATAAAATCAAGTCATGTATTGGATCCTATCTAAGTCATTTATGACACCATGTGTTGACCAGGAATAGTTGGCACATGGTTTCCGGATTACATGTCGTGTGGTATAACTGAACATAGCGTGTAGTCACTTCGGGTTAGGGTTGGACCGTGTACCCCATACACGGCTTGCCCAGCTAGAAATCGTGTAATGCAGAAACTACAAGGCGTGTGTCCCATTGAACATTCCGTGTACTCCAAATATTTTTGAAGTACATCAACATTCCATGTCCCTAGGCATGTACATCAGATGGATGGTAAACAAAAAGTACACACTGTGTAGTTGGAACTAAACACCGTGTACTCATCCAAATTACGCATATTTATTAAAATTTATTATTATATTATACAAACCCTTGAGACGTGTACCATAGTGCATTCATAAAGCTGAGTCACAACATGTGATAGGTGTTTTATATATATGTGTTTAATTTAACATCTTCATAATGAATGGAAATTCATCGAGTTTCCTCCAAGGTACAAGTTATGTACAAGGATATTTTTAAATGAATTTATTTGTTTAAAATTATGATGGATGAGAATATCAAGGAAGTTAAGAAAAGGGTTTAAAATAAAATGATTGATTAATTAAAGATAATTAATTTATTCGAGCGTGAATTATCTAAAACAAGAACGATTAAAGAATTAAATTCTAGTTCTATTTATGCATAAATATCCTTTCATGTATGGATGAACATGAGTTAGACCAAGACCTTTGTATGTAAATGGTTTCTTTTAATTTATTTATTTAAATTTAATTTGATGGCATTTGAGCCTTCTACTCATTAATATGTAGGGCCTTCGTGCCCAATGATTCTTTTATGTAAAAAAACCTTTTTACCCATCACCTACATGTGAGATAAATGAATGTGTAATGGATAGAACTCCCACGCTGGTGGGGGTGGCTCAAGTTATGAGCCAAGGTGAAACCAATCCAAAGAGATACAAAGGTGGACAGGTGGAAAGATGTAAACAAAAACCCGAAAGGTTCAAGGTGATTCCTCCCTATGTCTTGGGTTAGTTTATCAACTGCTAGATAAACTAACCAATAGAAAAGCTCATGATCATACCATTTATTTTATTTCTGTCAGTTTCATGGTTTATTTATTGTGGGTGTTTTTTCACAATCACAAAATTAATGAATTAAATGAGCATGCAAGATGGAACTAAAATAAAACCAGCTTATACGTAAATATTATGTTAGACATGATTAATCACTTAAGTATATCCCACTTAATATTAACAAGAATGTAATAAAAGATAATAAATTTTCAATTTATGTATAAGGATAAAATCCCTCAAAGAAATATTAAGTCGAAATAGCCTTCCATAATCTTTGTTAGAATCAAACCATAGTTCAAAGTGCTTGACCCACCCTTGTTGGGGTGCTTTCAATTATTAGGTAATTCTAATTCAAGGTTTTGGGTTGACTTGACTTGGTTCAGATCAAGGGTTGACTTCCACCACAGGACTTGGTGTGACCAAGAGTAAAAGGTTGATGAAATCCAAAATAAAAGGATTTTAGGATTGGGGAGTCCACTCAGCGGATCAAGGAACTGCAAGTTAATGCAGTTGGTATTTGGAATACCTACCTAAAACCTTTAAAGTTGCTTGACCAACCCTAGTTGAGGTAATTCTAAAGGTAATATGGATCCTTTCCACTAGAATATTTAGGCAACATAATATTCTAATGTCAATGATGAGGGATGTTGGATTTCGATAAAATAGTGGGAGGCTAATAAGTATTAATTTATTTATTTGTCACAATTTTATAATAAAGTACTAATCCTTTTATCATCTTAATTTGAAGAAACGACAAGAAAAATGACATCAAACATATCATTGTGAACCATAATCGAGAAGAAAAACCTTCTCACCAGCACCAATTTCTAAGAGTGAAAGAGGCGTTTAGGCGTCATCCTTCGCTACAAAAAGAAATTGTATGTGCTGGAAGAGAATATTCCAGTTGTGCCTGGAAAGGAGTCCAATGATGAGGAACTATCTCTCAACATAAAACACATGAATGATGCCCTAGATGTCCAGTTTTTCAAGCTATCGTCCATGTCTAATGAGCTCTTGAAGCAATATGAAAACATGGACGTGTATGGCATGATGTGTCACCTTAAGGATCTATACCAAGAGAAGGTGAGATAGGAGAGACATGAGATCTCCAATGCTTTATTTACAACTAATCTTTGATAGTGTGCACAAGCTGGGCTTCATGTAGTCAATCTTATTGGATACATTGAATGCCTGGACATTTTAGGGATTAAGTTCTCGGATGAGTTGCGTACAGATCTCATCCTATCATCACTTCCCAAGACCTTCTCTAGATTCATTATCAATTATAACATGAGAAACAATGAGAAGATTCTATTAGAACTTCTGAACTTAATTCTCTAGGTAGATAAGGACATGGGGCATGACAACCCAGTAGTCCTTATGGTGAATATGCAAAGTAAGGACAAGGAAAAGGGTCCAAAGACTTATAAACGGTCTGAAGCCTCTGAGCATCGTCCTTCCAAGAAGGGGAAGATCCAAAGGCAGGGGCATGGAATGAGAGACGGAGTGTTTTGCATGTGGCAAGAAATTCCACTGGAAGAGGAACTGCACCCAGAAGTGTGGGGATGCTAAAGTTGCATTCGTTATCGAGTGTAATATATCTATTTCTACTCATTGGGTATTAGATATAGCTTTTGGGGATCACATCTGTATTCAAATACAGGAAGAAAGTATATTTAGAAATATTACCAGAGGATAGGGGGATCTTTGAGCTTCCAATGGCGCAAGTCTGGCAACATTGGCTATTGGTGATTACCACCTCTCATTGACAACTGGGATGATTTTGGTTTTATATAACTGTTATTATGTGCCTAGTGTTACCAAGAACATAATTTCTGTATCTTGTTTGGATATAGATGAAATTATTTTCAAGTTTGAAAATAAGGGTTGTCTTTTTTATAAAGACAACGTATGTTATGGTGTGGCACATTTAAATAATGGTTTGTATGTATTAAATTACAAAAACCATGTGTTGGAAATCGATAATGAAACAAACTCACATGACTCAAACATCACCCAGTTGTGGCATCACCGTCTCGGTCATGTAAGCGAGAATCTCTTAACAAAGCTCTGCCAAGATGGTTATTTGGACTCTACTGAGCTAAAACCACTTGATAGATGTCACGATTGTTTACAAGGAAAAATAACCAAGCCACCCTTCGGTGGACTAGGTGAAAGCGATACAGAGCTTATAGGATTGGTTCACATGAATGAGTTTGGACCATTTCCAGTAGAAGCTAGAGGTGGACATTCTTACTTCATTACTTTTACTGATGATTTGAGTAGATTTGGATATTTATACTTAATGAGGTATAAGTCATAAGCCTTAGAGAAATTTAAGAAATTAAGGAATGAAGTAGAGAATTATCTTGGTAAGAAGATAAAGAAACTTCAATCAGATCAAGGTGGAGAATATCTTAACCAAGAGTTCATCGATATTCTATGGGAGTCTAGGTTTCTATCTCAACTGACTCCACCTTATAAACCACAGTGGAACGATGTTAGTGAAAGAAAGAACCACACCTTGTTGGACATGGTGAGGTTGATGATGAGTCATGCATATTTTCCATTATCCTTTTGGGGATATGCATTACAAACTACAGTATACACATTAAACCAAGTACCAACTATCTCGGAAAATGGAATTTCATCTGAGTTATGAAATGGAAGGAAACCCACTTTTTCATGCACATGTGTATGGGGATGCGAGGCCTTTTTTAAGGCCTTCTCAGGAAACAAACTATCACCCCGGGGCATGAGGTGTATCTTTATAGGATATCCCAAGGAAACTAAAGGATATTACCTATATAAACCTTCAGATAAAAAAGTGATTGTCACCAGACAAGCCATATTTCTTCAGAGGGATCACATCCTCAAGAAGGATATTTAGAGCAAGATTGACTTTGACGAAGTTGATGCTCAAGATACACAAGAGTTGGTACAGGAACAAGTTCCACAGGTCCCCGTGGAAGAGGTTCTAGAAACACAAGTACTGCGTAGGAGATCAAGAGAGGTAAGGGAACCATAGATAATTGGATTCCTAGTCACCGAGGATGGTGAATCATTATTGTTGTAAAATGATGAACTTCTCTCCTACAAGGAAGCAGTAGAAATCTCAGAAGTTACAAGATGGATAGAAGCTATGAATTCTGAGATGGATTCCATGTATAAGAACTAATTTTGGGTTCTGGTCGATGAGCCAGTTGATGTAAAGCCTGTTTGATGCAAATGGGTATTCAAGAAAAAACATGACATGGAAGGTCATGTTCGAACCTATAAAGCAAGGCTAGTGGCTGAAGGATTCAGACAGTGTCAAGGAATTGAATATGATGAAACCTTATCGCCATTTTCCATGTTTAAATATATAAGAATCATACTTTCCATAGCATCTTACCATGACTACGAGATTTCGCAGATTGATGTCAAAATGGCATTCCTTAATGGGAACCTTCAAGAATATGTCTATATGACACAACTAGAAAGGTTTGTGACACCAGGTGAAGCCAAACGGGTTTGCAAGTTGCAGAAATACATTTATTGATTAACTCAAGCATCCAGGTCATGGAACATTTGATTTGATGAAGCCATAAAGGAATTTGGTTTTATTAAGAACAAATGTGAGCCATGTGTTTATAAGCAGCTTAATTGGAATGAAATTATTATCCTAGTGGTATGTGTTGACGACATGTTTCTTATTGTAAATGACATACCAGTCTTACAGTCAATTAAGGACTGGATGAAAAAGTGTTTCTCCATGAAGGACATGGGTGAAGCAGCCTACATTCTAGGGATCAAGATCATTCGTGATAGATCCTAGAGGCTTCTTGGACTAAGTCAGGGTACACACATTTACCAGATACTAACGAGATTTAGTATGGAACTATCCAAGAGGGGATTGGTTCCAGTGTCACATGTCTTACACCTTTCTAATAAAATGTGTCCCTGGACACAACAGGATAAATATATAATGACTAATATTGCATACACTTTGGCTATAGAATCCATCATGTATGTCATGTTATATACCAGGATTGATGTTGCGTATGCACGGAGCATGGTAGGCAGATATCAAGAAGATCCAGGAGAACAATATTGGACTACTGTTAAGACTATCCTTAAGTAACTGAGAAGAACTAAGGATATGTTCCTGGTGTATGGAGGAGACGAGGAGCTTATCATCAGAGGGTATGCAAATGCTAGTTTTCAAAAAGATTAGAACAATCTAAAGTCACAATCTGAATATGTTTTCAGTCTCAATGGAGGAGTTGTGAGATGGAAGAGTTCAATGCAGCCAGTTGTCACCGATTCTACAGTGGAGTCTGAATATATAGTGGCTTCTGATGTAGCCAAGGAAGTTGTCTGGATTCAGAACATTGTCCATGATCTTGATTTGGTGCCTAGCAGTAAAGATCCTATCACATAGTATTGTGATAATACTACAGTGGTGGCTCTTGAAAAAGAACTAAGGTCGCATCAAAATAAAAATTACATACTCCGAAAGTATCACCTCTTGAGGGATTTCTATCAAAGGGGTGAAGTTGCAGTGATCAGAGTGTCAACGGAAGAGAACTTAGCGGAACCCATGATTAAAGGCCTATCTCAGCAGAAACTTGAATATCATGTGGGAGATAGTAGGTTAAAGGTTGTTAGCAGTTGTCTCTAGTCCAAGTGGGAGTCTGTTGGAGTTGGTGGCCTAGAACCATCTACTATGTAAATTATTAATTAATAAAAACCTTATCACATCTTGATTATTCCTCTGTGGGACAATGCATGTGATAATGTCCTAATGATAGTTGTTTCATTAAAGATTCATAGCGGATCCATGCTATGATGAGAACCTGCAATTTCCATAACACTATTCTTGAATATATTTTCTGTGGAAGGATGATGTTATTTGAGGGAAACAAATAATACAGGTCATTAGGGGTGAGGAATCATAAAACTTTGAGGCACCTTCTCATGGTGTCCGCCCTTTGTAATATCCAGGAGGTTATTATGAGAACGAGACCCACCGGTAAGAAATCCACATTTCATAGGGTCATTGGATGTTCATATCTAAGAACATGTGTATTGGTCCTTAGACTTTAAGATTATTATTAATGTGTATTAAAATTCGCTCACTTAGACGTATTGATGAAAAATGTGACGACACACTGTTCGCAGTGAGGTAGGATACGTTGGGCGTGTCACGAGTAATACTACATTAATAGATAATGCAATAAAGGATTAGTCCCTTCTGTTTCATAACAGAAGTAGATATCTCAATCCCTTTAATGGAATTGATATATCCTAAATAAATCCATGGCCATGGTAAGGAATGTGTGAGTTCAATTCCAGAATTCAAAGAAATAATAATCAAGCACATGGGTTGATAGCACTAGCATGCAACCCACTTGATTCGAGATATCGTCACAAAGGGATTAAATTACATGTTAAGCGTTCATATGAGGTGACACATCATTTCAACGTTATGTTCATTCTCTATGTGTGACTTGGCGTGCTGGTAGATTCTATACTTGGACTTTAGGCAGGCTTCACCTAATTCCACTGAGAAAGATGCCTAGAGGTTCATACACTAAGTGTGTCCATTATCTTAGTTAAATATTAATTTAACAAGTTAAATAAAGATTATTCCCAATCATGGTTTAACAATTATTTAAGGATGCCTGATCGCATTTATTTTGAAACTAGTTATTTTAGAAAATATATTATGGACAAAATAATATATACTTATTAGTGAGTAATGCAGTTAGATTTATTTTAGAAATAAATAGCCATTACTCAAGGACTAATAAATGTGGTGGAGGAAATAAAGAAAAATGGAAAATAAAAGTACACGCCATGTAGTTTTATGGAAAACGAGTACCCACCTTGTATTAATGATTACACGACGTGTAGGTTTTCCAGTCAGGATTTTGAGGAAATAATATCTTTTTATTAAATTATATTTATTATAATCAGTGTGGGCACATGTCAACGAATTAATCATTCAACATGGGAGTTTTCAATAAGATTTAATGAAATAAATAAAATGCGTAACGCGTTTATTTATAATCATAGCTCTATAACCTCAAACCTGATTATAAATATCCACATAACCCCAACACTTTTCCAGGGATAATTATTGTGCACAACAATTCTGGAGAGTTCTCTCATATCCGAAAGAACTATTTCCTCCAAGAACGCTCTAAAGACCGGGAGAGATCCGCCACCACTGAATAAAGGAAATCGAAGGCGGACATCGCAAGCAAAGGTTCTTCCGAGCTAGAACCCGGAGATCCCTCCGGTGACGTCCAGAGATACGTAGAGCACGTGTGGATCACCGCTAGAGGAATCCTACACTTGGATTCTACAACACAACGACTGATCAGACTGGATCGTCATCGGAGACATAAAGGAAGAAATAATTCCATCAAGGTAATTCTTTTCAATTAATTAAATTAATTATAACCAACATATGATGATTTTATCTCTATGGTTCTGGGACCCCCTATTTTGTTTTTCATTATTCTTTCTATTCCGAAGATCCGGTGTTTTACATCGTGACAGATCTCTGATTGATCATTGTTAATGCCAAAATTAAAGTTGGGAAAACCCACTAACGTGCTTCTGCTATGCCCAGAACCTATAATAGGAACATCCAATGACACTAGAAAATGTAGATTTCTTACTGGAGGGTCTTGTTCTCATAATATCCTCCAGTATATTACCAAGGGCTGACACAATGAGAAGGTGCCTCAAATTTTTATGAGTCCTCACCCAAATGGCATGTATTATTTGTGTCCCTAAAATAACATCATATGGCCATAGAACATATATTCAAGAACTATGTTATGTCACTTTTGGGTTCTCATCCTAGTAGGGATCCTCTATGACCCTTTAATTCAACAGGTATCCTTGGGACATTATCACATGCATTTTCACACAGAAGAATAATCAAGATGTGATAAGGTGTTTATTTAATGAATGAAGTACAAAGTAGTAGGTTTTAGGCCACCAACTCTAATAGATATTTGTATTTTTTTTACAATATCATATTTGAAATCAAATGTTGAAGATTTTTATAGATGGTTGTTCAAGTGGAGGGCCAAGTAGAGGTGTCCCAATCCATTAATAGATCTATAAAATTTTGAAGAAGGAAAATGGTGTGCCAATGATAGATAAATGAAAAAAGAATTTATCTAATGACTACCCATATAAGTAAATTCGTTTATGTCATAAAATAAATCTTTTTTGTGTACAAGGAACAAGATTTTGTAATTTCAAATTCCATTTCTCTTATTTATGACATGTATGTAAATTCATTTATGTTGTAAGATAATTCTTTTAATTGTACCTAGAGTAGGTTTTCAAAACATGGAAAATAAATTTATCCTATATAGGGAATATAATTTAGACCACACATGATATTTTGGATGATTCTAAGATAATTTCATCTTCATAAATTAATCTTAAAGAAAAATATCCAATTGGGAGATGCATAATATAATTCTACTACAAAAGAAGAATTACGAGTTTTCTTATTTTTTAAAAAGGATTTATTATACACACATAATACATTTGTATAAATAAGATAATTATGTAAATGGAAATCAGTTATATAGTTTATAGTCTATAGAGATCACGTGTGATTATAAGTGGAAATTGTAAGATTCATAACTAACAAAAAAATTAGTAACTTATATAGTTATTCTTAACTGGAGGGTCAAAAACAATTCATAAAGGGTTTATGATCGTGGTGTTTCATAATTATGGTTTTCCATATTTACATATTTATAATTATTGAATGTTTATAAATAGGGTCTCTCGGAAAGTTATATCCTTTAAATATTGAAATATTCATTTCATTTACAATCTCAGATACACATAGAAATTTAAAAGTCCATTGCATTTCTTAAAAAGGATGTTACATGACATGTGATCATAAATATATAAGATAAGATGATATCTATCACATGAGTAGTATTTTATAATATGAATTAAAGATATAAAAATATTGTGGAGCATTCCAAGAGGATTATATGATTTAAATTCTCTCAAGAAGTTGATACTACTTGTGACGAATAGAAACATCATCCTTGGTGTCTATTTTCATAAACATTATGTTATGAATGAAAGAATCAATACAAGAATAAGTGAGTCTTTATTGAAGGAGATTAGAAAGTTTTTTGATTATTCATAGTAATTAAACCTAAGGGTTTGTGAGAAAACTAAAATATATATATATAATGTAGTGAGCATTTAGTGATTTTGGTGCATAGGTGAATTTCCTTGAATTCTCCTTAGACTATACCAATGTGAATGAACCAAGTAATATCCCTTATGTTATTTACATATTTCACCACTCATTGGTAGGTAATATAGAGAAAAATTAATGTATTCTTCAAAGTGAGAAAAGATGTCTTCATAAAAGGCAGAATTGGTTTTATCATCAATAACCTAAGTCACTCCCCCCCACAGGGTGTAATCCCCTATAAATGATAGAGACACAGGTGATTGGAAAAGAACATATTGATGAAATCACTCTAAATGATAGTCTTGGTTATTATGAGAGTGGTACACCAATAAAGGATTCATTTAAGTAGATGACATTTCAGAATCATCCTTCTTACTAGATGAACTATCAAGGATATAGAATAACTTCTAATTTCTAGTGGTTCCTAGTATGTTGTAGTTGTATTCACCGTACATGAAAACAATTGAAGTGAAATATTGTGAGATGTGTAGGGGACATCATGGGTATCTGAGATTTTGGGAAATCTCATAACATAATAAACCCTTGGATTCCAATTAGGTAATCTACAATAGAGGCCCTCAATAATAGTATTGAATACAATCCTATAATACTAGTGAAACCAAAATATAAATTAAAGATGGGTAGGAGTCGATATTAGGGAGGTAAAACATAGACTAGATTCAATGACCACCAAGATACCCCCATAGATACATGCCAATATTCATTTCCATCCACCCCCATCCCATCAAAAAAAATTATAACCTCAACATAAATTCCATATGAAACTATAATGACCTTCCCAATTCCCAAAACAATCCATCGAGAATATGAATTAGGTATTTAATCACAAATTAGACCCATAGATGTCTTACTAGGAAACTAAATTGATGAATTAATTGTATACACTCTAAAAAAGTGGTCATCAATTAAGTTAGATCTCTAAAACAATATTTGAAATGTTACTAGGTAACATAAAGATTAATATATGGGAATAAGAAAAGTATATAACTATTCTAAGTGGGAAATATCTAAACGGTACAAGGTAATATGGATTTGGGAAGGAAGAAGAAAATAAACTATATGTAATAGAGATTTAATATATAGAAGATAATAAAAAGGAAGGTGGAATAAAAAATGAAAATGAATGTTAACATCTAGAAAGTGTTTAATAATAGGGTTAAGAGAGAGTAAGAACAAAGTTGTGTGAGAAACTAGAAGCATATCTAACCCATATTCCATTTCTGATGAGGTTACTTCAAGGGATGGCGGAATTTAGTATAATAAATTTTCAGAAATTTTTAAATGGTTACAGGTTAATATCCATTTTTATGAATCTATTATTCATATTTTTACATAAGAAAAAAAATTATTGAGTTTTTGTCAAATAGTAATAATTTGGTAGATATCAATGTTGTTTCTCTGAGTAAGGAATTTCTAGAAAATTACCCACCACCAATACGAGTGATATAAAGAGATTTTCCATCTCTTTTACTATTATCTCTTTTATATTTTCGAATGATATTTCTTTCTTATGTTATTATTTCAATCTCATTCCATTGAGTGTATATGGAAAATTTGGATTTCATGAACCGAATCGAATGCAAGTAGCACTAAATCCAGAATATCAGTTAGTGATGTACCAAAGAAAGATATTTGAAGAATTTCTTATTAGAATGTAGAAATTTATTTTCACTGATAATTTCATAATCCTTGATATGGAAGAATAAGGGTAAGATCTCATTTTTCTAAGAGGGACCATTCCTAGAAACCAGGAAGATACTTATTGATATAAATCAAGGATGACTCATTTTATAAGTAGGGGGTACACTTTATCATTGATCCAGTGGAATATTTAATGAATTAATAATAATAATAATATTTTTTAGGTATTTTTTATATTTAATAACAATTATCCACAATGATCCTAGAATAATAAATATATAAGATATTATGCATCTCATAGATTAGATGGTTGAAGAAAAGTGAAAAAAATTAGTGCTGAAAATATAACCATGGATAAAATATTGGAGTGGAAGAACCCACTATAAAGGGAATATTATTTAGATTTCAGTCCTTAAATCATCAATCCACCATTGCATTAGTGGGTATTTATACTTAATACATTTATGTACTCATTTTTTGGATCAAAGGACCCATTAATATAAATCATCAACTCATATTTGAAAAAAGAATAGGACTGGAATTTAGTAGGAGTTTTGGGAATAAGAAGACAAAAACCAGTTGGAGATTTCTGATATCAATGGAATTAGTTTGACTATTTTCAAGAACAATGTGTGGTTAGATTAAGGGACTAGATCATGTAATCCATATTAATGAATACTCATGCCCATAATGAAAAGTTGGTCAATATATAAGTTCTCAAACATTTAGATTTGTGGATTCTATAATCCAAATATGATAGTGAATATATAATCCCATTGATTGTTATTCCTAAAAACGTAGGACCAACCACAGATAAAAATGAAGATAATGAGCTCATCCCAATAAGAATAGACCTGATATAGAGAGTATTCATGGACTATAGAATTTTTAATACAGCTATAAGAAAGTATCACATTTCATTCCCATTAATGGATAAGATATTAGAAAGGTTTTCCATGCATTTTTTACTACTTCCTTTATATATACACTAGTTAAAACCAAATATTAGTAGACAAGGATGATTAGAAAAAGACTGTATTCACATGACCATATAGTATCTTCAACATTCATCGCATGTATTTTGGTAGGTGTAATTAAATATAAAAAATTCAAAGGTGAATGGATTATATGTTTCATGATATGGTGGAATAATTTATAGAAGACTTTATAGACTAATTTTTAGTTTATAGAAGATCCCTTAATTTGTTTTAGAAAAACATGCAATTGGTGGTAAAGCGATGTGAAGGGGAATTTTTAGAACTCAATTGGTATAAGAAACACTTCATGGTTCAAGAATTAATTTTACTCAGGAAAAAATATCGGAATAGGGGGTTTGAAGCTGATCCTATAAAGAAAACTATCATATAAGATATTCTTGTGTTAACCATAGTTAAAGGGAGTTTATAGTTTTTTTGATAAGAAAATGTTTACCACTACTTTCTTTAATGGCCTAAAGGCCTTCATTTTTATTTATTTTTGATAACCCTCCCCCCCCCTTTAAGGGTTGAAGGGGAAGCCTCACATTAAAGTTCCCGTAGTCTTGGAGACAATATAGAACCCATAGGTATTTAGGATATCATATAGACTATGACCACTTGAAACCCCCCTCCCCAGAATCTACATCCTGATAAGTACACCACCTTTTCATGGCTATTCATATAGTTTTCATGTACAGAGATGGACATGCCCAATACTGATGACAATGTCATACTCTCTCATTCTTTCAAATCTGTTAGCCCCACTCTAGTGAATGCGCCCTGCTCTTGAATCCTATTCTGTTGTTGGGTCCTTTTAGAATCTTCTTTGGAATCTGCACATCAGGTGGCCTAAAATCCTTGATGTGCCCGGAAGGCCTTGGGGTGGCCTGAAGGATTTAAAGGTGGCTCTAATTCCTTACTGACCCAAAGGCCTGGGAGGCTCTAAGTCCTTATGGAATCCAAGAACAAAATGGTGTCCCAAGGTGAATAGTTCCAGCTACTCCAGTACCGAGCAGTACCTGCTACAGTAACAACTACAGTACCTGCACAACACTGCTACAGTACTGCAACAGTGCCTTCAATTATGCTTTCACCAAGTTTTGAGCCTAGTTCTCGGGGATTCACTATGACAGACCTCACCAACTAGGCTGAGGCTCATGTGCTATACCACTACTTTATTATGTATTTATCCATTTTATATTGGATACATCCCCATATCTTCATGGAGGAAGTTACATTTTAATTTGATGAATCATAATAATTATACTTCAATACCTTGAAAATAAAAATAGTGGTTACTCTAATTATGATATCTCTAAAATGGGGAAATTAGTTTGGGTAAATGTGTGAAAAGAGTGATTTTTATATGGGAACTGTGTTGGGATAGTATATTGATCGTGTATTTTAACCCATCTATTATGAAATCTATACACTCAATGATACCTATTCTACTATACTATTGTGTATAAGTAACTTCCTAAAATTTCTTTTTATTATAGTAAGATTATATCCTATCTAGTACTCTCTATGGTGGATGTATATTCCATTCATGCTACTCTCATATACTCATTGAAAAAGATAGGTTAAATGAAACAAATGATTAATAGAATCTTATTGTTGTAATAGTTTTACATTATGATCAAATTTGAACTTGGATAAATTAATATAATGGAAGATCACTTTACGAGCCTATGGTTACTAAATGTAGAAGAAGAAAAAGATACATATATCACATATGGGTTCATAGATGAAAATTATTTCTATGATGGTCTCATAGATCACCCTTGGTTTGATAATATAGAAACTTATTTGGAAAATGTGACACTTTGTTATTATTATAAATATCAAAGAGAAATATATATTTAGCTATCAGAATATATTACTTCTAGGATGATCCAATTTTGTTCAAGTAGCATAGAAATGGCTTAACTCAGTGATGTGTACCTAAATTAGAGGTGAAAATCCTATTCAAATTCATGAATTTTTCATCAATTTAAGAAACCCATATTTTATATTTAACCATGAATAAAATCCTATAAAGTGGATTATTTTCACCCACTCTTCACAAAAATTCCAAAGAATTTGTTTAAATATGTTTTTATGCTAATAAATATGGAATATCATAAGGGGAAATTAAATTCCACAATACCCCATTCTAGAGGGAAAGGTATTTAATATCCTGGGAAATTATTTCAGGATACCCTTATAAAATTATTTTAAAAAGAAATATATTCATGTATGTTTGTATTATATTTTTAAATTGGTGGATGTTGGAGACACTTATTAGAATGAAACCATTGTGGTTACCATTTTCTAAAAAATATTTTATTTTGATTGTTTATTATTATTTAGATACCCATTAGAAACTAGAAACACATTCTAAGAACCACTTAAGTGGATTTTTAGATAAATAAAGAGTTTTATACAATATAAAATCCCATTATAATCTAAAAAAGTGAACAAGTGGAGCTATCCAACTAAATCATCAAAAAAATTGTAAAAGGAAATAACATCAAGATGAAATTATTAGAGTATAATATTGGATGATACACTGTAGGTGCATAGAATATAATTTAATGTATGATATGTATGGAACCATTCAAGATCATGTATAATAATATATTCTATTTATATATGGATCTTTATAATCAATCATATTGGGTTATAAGTATTACGAACATGGATGCACAACAAGTTTCAAAGAATAAAATATTGTAGTAAGTTGTATTAGAAGAAATCAAGAGAGAAGCATATGGGAAGGAAATTATTTACAAGGTGAAGACCAAGTAAAATACTAACTGAAAAATAGATTAGTTTTAAGAACCATGTTCTTCTTTTTGAGTTACAGTTTCTTCCTTTCTCTTTTTCCTTTGTGTTGCTTTTAAAAAAAGGGAAGACTAGACAAGTACTAGAGTTATACTATCACAGAGGCTGATTATGGGTTACACAGCATGTAATCCTATGTACACGCCATGTAGCCTGACCCTGTATGATGGGAATACATGACATGTGGGCATGTCGGTATGGGAAAGAGGAAAACCAACTACATGTTGTGTACTTCTTGGTACATGTCGTTTAGTCTTGTCGAGTGTAACAACCTGAGATTTTATGAGAATTATTCTTTTTAATTTCATTGATTTCTTGTGTTGTACGCTACACCAAAAGGATCTTTCACTACATGCATCCCTGAATTGGCTTGCATTACACGCAATCGCAACCTTCCTTGATAGCGTGTGTAGTAAGCAATACTAGGTTTCACTAAACAATGATATATTGTTATAATATTATTATGGAATAGATGTTATGAATATAATTAACTAAATTTGTAATTTTATAACATTATTATTCATCTTATACATTTTCTAGAACATGGTATGAGAACAAAATAAATTTTTCGAGTAAAATAAGTATTTTTCAAAAAATGCATTTTTGCCGCCTTTTGATGGTGTACCCACTTTAAATCTAGTTTTTTACATGTTTATAAGTTTATATTGAAAAAATAAAATTCTACTTTGTAATAAATATATAAAAAATTACTTTGGATAAATTTTTCATATTATTCTGATAACTTTCATATTTTAATGAATAGTAAAAACACGCTATATTTTAATTAAAAACAACTTTTTTAATCGCAATACTTTATATGGTTAAATTATAATTTTGAAAGGTTTTAAATTATAAATAGAATATAATTTTACCATTTAATATAATTTATGTAATTACCATTAATTTTACATTGAATTCATAGGTAAAAATATTTCAATCTTTGGCAATATTTTAACTTTTAAAACCCGTTTTCTTAACAACGGGATAGATTTTTATATAATTACTGAAACTTCTGTGTTTTGAATTTTGAAAAATGGATTCCAAATTTGGATTAAGTGAGTCCAAATTATGTTAATAGGATACTTTTATTTTTTTGATATTATGAATATTAACTACAGTAATTTTTATTTACTTCAGTTAAAGATAAATAGGGTAATTAAGGGTAAACCTAAGATTATACAATTACCCTAACACATGAAAAAATTATATTGGATGACTACAAGTATACCCATATCACCTAAGGGTCGGATTAGATTCATTTTATGGACTTTTTACTATGAAAATAATTTAATTATTATTAAAACCAAAGAAAGTGACAACATGTCACTCTCTTATATCTTATAAGTATAATAATTTTAATTTAGTGATAAACTTCATGAGAATTCGAACATGAATAGTCTTCATAAATATAATTAAATTATATTCATCATTTGTATTTATTTATAATTTTTAGGGATAAAATAATTATCATTAAAGGTGACACAATAGTGATTTTGAAATTATTTTATTGATTGAAATATCAAATAATTGGTTTTAAAAATATTAAAATAAATATTATATGACATATTTAATGTGATCCACTAATTTTATAGATAAATATGACATGTTTTGAAGATATTAAAGCTTTTATTTCGAACATATTTTCTGTGAGGATTTTATTTAAATTCAAATAAATGAATAGTGTCAAAATTGACACTTGTTATTTTATAAAAATAACATAATACAAAATTGTTTCAAAACAACAAAAATATTTAAAAATTATAAATTAAAATTTATATGGTCTAAAATTTCATAAATTATCCAATTATGGACAATTCACACCTCATAAGTATTTATTTATAACAATTTAAAATTTAGAATCTTATTACCACAAATAAAATTAAATAGATTAAATAAGGATAAATCTAGTTGATAATGTTTAAAATAAATTCCCAAAATGCCTAAATTTTATTTTTTGATGAGATTACAACCCTGTATCATCTAAGATTTGGATTTGATTCATTTTTGAAGTTTTTATGTGGGGTTTGAATTTATTGTAAATTAATATTTCTTATGTTTCCAAAGGTGCTCCTCTCCTCCCTTACAAAAGGGAACCTCCCCCTCTTCTCTTTACAAAATTTTGAGCTTTCATGCTCCGGAAAAACCTGCCCATTTCCATTATCAACATCACTAGAAACATTATAGAGGTTCTGGTATTCTCAAAAGACCAACTCTAGTGCCTTAAGAGGAAGCATAAAAGAGGTGCGTTGAAGAAGAGGTAATCTCTTCTACCGATTCTTTCAAGTTTCCTTATTCTTCAACTTCTTCTTCTTTAGTTGTTTAATTATAAAGTAATAACATTAGTATCAATAATATACTGATATTTTATTATAAATATGATAAAAACCCATTTCACCTTCTATCCATCCTACGTAAAATGAAATCACCGCGTGTGCGTACGTACGGAATACCGTCTCCACGCCGTGGTGTAATCTGTTTTTCCCCCACCACCTTACTTGGATGAGTATAATGGTGTAAAAATAACTATATATATGGTAATTATAACATTATACTAATTCTGAGATATTATATCATCCACTATAATTCCATTCAATAATTATGGGAACGATATCATCGCTCGTGCGTACGTACTGATTACCGTCTCCACGACGCGATGAGATTCATTCTCCAAGTTAACCATGAAAGAATTATTATAAAGTATATATATTAAATAATCATAAAATATATGACATATTAATGATACTTGACTTATATATATTTTATTTACTTACTTCCATTCAATTTAATAAGGAAACGAAAACAGCGGTCATGTGTACGTACGGCCAACCGTCTCCATGAACGGTGTATTTCTTTCCATTTATCGATCTATTATATATATGTATATTCTGAAAATATATTATATATAAATCATATTTTACATTATAGAGGTATGTAATCATGATCTAAGTAATCATATGAATAATTACAAGTCAAAACACGGAGGATAAATGAAACGATTTTACCCAAAACACTACTTTAACATGAATTTACAAAAGAATGGGTAATATAAACTCATAAGTGAACCATATATGGTATCATAACAATTAATATGATTCTGTAATAATTCAATGACATTTTTTAAATCATTATACAGGAGTTTCAGATACATACGAAGCATATCAGACTTGAGGTAAGAGATAACTTTTCCAATCTCTTTTTTATCCGAGATTGTTTATTCGTAAGTATTTACTGGGGTTATATTTATCATCCATGTTATTGTTTTCTAAAAATGGTTTCATGTATCTTTAAAGTCCTTTTTACCCATTTTTTACACTTACTACATGAAATGTAAGGAATATTTCTTTTGTTTACGTTATGAGGTACATTTTTTGACTTTTCCGTTAAAAGTACGAGGATAATGTTTTTTTAACTTATATGGAATGAACCAATTTTTACAGTTTCATAACACCTTATTTTCATTAAGCTCACTCTACAATATTTCATGATTATTTTTAACAAAATCCTTTTATTTTAAAATTGAATGGAATTTTTTGATAAGAAAATGATTTTAAAGAAGAAAGGATATTTTCCTCAAGAATTCATTTCAAGTGTTTTGTCAAAACTATTTTCCATCTAAAATAACATTATTTAGTATGATTATGTTTCAAGTATAATGTATCTATTATTTACATGGATTGATTCTTTTTATGATTAAAATATATCCATATGTTTTATATGGATTACGTTATGATGGGATGATGTTTATGAAACCCATTTTATTCTTTAGGTTATGATGAATGATTTATGTTTATTTTGTGGCACAAATAATAATTATTTCATTATGAGATGGGTGGGACCTATATCTCCCTACAATGCATTGGGTAAATATTTATATCTCGTGATATATACATGGATGGAATGGTAAGTTAATCTGGTTTAGTGATATAGGACTGGAACTAGGAGTGAACTCAATTCAGAAAGGGACTTTGTCCACTAAGATGGTCTTGGCATCAATTCCTTGGAAACTATGGAAATCATATCATGTGATTAATGTTTTTCCACAATTAAATGTCTTATTCCCATGATATTTTATCATTATTGATGATCCATTATGATATATGCCTTTCGTACTTCCAAGATTTATGTCTATGCTCAAGATTTCGATGTTTAGATTTAATGTTCATGTTTTTGCATTCAAATGTTTTTGGATTTTTTTATGTTCTCTATGTTTACCCTTACTAAGAATTTGAGCTCACCCTTTTTATGTTTTCTTTTACCCATGATTTAAATAAAGTTTTTAGGTAAGAAAACAAAAGGGGAAGATCTTAATAGGATATGTTGAAGATCATTCACCATGATTAGAAGATTATGTTCCAAGTTTCCAAAGACACTAAACTATTACGGTCCTTTGGTGTCTATTTTTGTTATGTATTAATTATTCCACAAAAGTAATGTAATGTCCATGTACGTCAAGTTTGGGGTCTCTACAGTTGGTATTAGAGGAATGGTTTAGTTAACCTTTGGAAACTAGGATGCGAAAACTTTAGTAAAATCCCTAGAGATATTTCTAAGGTATGTCTAAGGATTTCCCTAAGGTTAAGTATACGTATAGGATAGAATCCTAGAATTATGTTGACGATCATGAATAACCTATGGTGAACATATGGTGTCATGGATTAAAGAATTTTTCATAAGTTATACATCCCATAAGTGACTTTGTATGATTATGTGATTCCTCGTTATTTTAAATGTTTATTACACTATGGTTTCTCATCTTAGTCAATGGATAGAATGAGAAGGAATTCAGTTAACGTTGATTACATTGGAAAAATTGGTGACTATGATCAACTAAATTTTGTAATGACTTGAGAGAAAGATATTGTGATTATGTCGAATCAGTCATCTCGATATATGATTAACAAGGTGAACTTTAGTTGTATTCCTAAGTCATCAAATAAGAGGAAGATGGAATATTATGCATGTTCGCATGGTGAGGAGCATAGATAAAGAAATATTGATATTTCTAAGGTAGGGAAGAAGAACCTTGAGGAATACCTCAAATTGAGTGGAAGATGTTATCTATGTGGAGAAAAGGGTCGTAGAGTGACAGACTATTATGGAGTCCAATGAATTTTTTGTGGAGAACATGGGAATTACCCAACTCAATGCCCTGACCTAAGAAGTTACTTCTAAATCGAAAAAGGACATATTCCATGCCAATCATTGAAGAGGATGGATTTAAGGGCTTATGTATTGGAATTCAATAATAATGTTGTTGAGGTACTTTTAGAGTCTATTGAAATATCTGTGTATTGGTTCATTGTGGTTTTCTATAAGAATATGGTACCAGTAGCCATGAAAAGTGACTCGAATATTTTGGAATGCAAATGATATGCGCATAATGAAGGGATAACGTGAAAATAAATTGTTTGAGATTATTCATGAGCTCATGATTGATATAAGGACTAAGTGATATCATGGTTTGAGTATATAGAATTTTTGGGATTTTGGTATGTGGAAAGAGTTAAATTTTGACAGCACTCAGGTTTTCACTAAGGTTCTATGGTAATTCATGTTTCAAAATAATACGTGATTAAGGTATTCACATGTTTGGAATGTGACCAACAAGATATATCTTATGATATATGGGGGATAAATGATGGAATTCACGTTCTTGTTATGTGACATTTCAAGTAATCATTTTCTTTATACTATGAGATTGGACATATGTGTTTTGGATAAGCCTTAATATTGGAATAGATTATGTTGGACATCAGATAGTATTGTTTAAGGATAAAACTTTTTTTGATATTATTTCTGTAATTTTATAATAGTTTAGTTTTAGAAAAAGGGCAAACTGCAGGATGGGCGACAACCCGTTGCGTCGGACAAGGTTGCAGGAATCGAACCCACAACTGAAGTGCTACAGGCCTTTATTTCCTACCACTGGCCTATAGGAAGTCCCTAGTTAGTATAAACTAGTTTTATTTTATTAATCAATAAGATAGATTAAGTATAAGTCCATTTTTGGAATCATATATGATTAACCTCACCATAGATGGACTTATGTATGTTTGATAACTTTTTCTAAACTTTTTTTTGAGACATATGGAATGACCCATCATTCTATCACATGATCTGCTAACACTTCATGAATGACAAATTCGACTTCATTTCTTAAAGATATGAAGTGGAAATTGTTTAAGGCATGAATAGCGGTGAGATTATACTGAAATAAAGTAAGTCTTTCTTCTAATTCAAATTATTCAAATTTAGGGAAATGATCTTGAAAACCAAAAATGTTGTCCTAGTGCCCTTATATCCGATGAATCAGATTGTACCTTAGATCCTTACAAATTTATGGATTTGTGATTGATGGATTTTTCATAGCCATGTTCTCTACCACTCTCCATCAGAACTTGATGGTTAGGTTTCTCTTCCATATCCATATTTTCACCTATGTTCTCCTATATAGAAACCCAGTGATGAATTAATTTGGGTAACTGATATGTTTCATACTTTACTTTTAAAAATTTTGTTTTAGTATTCCTTTTTACGATGTGGGTTTCTATGAAAGAAACATTCAAGTAGTAAACCATTTATAACCCCAATGAATTTTGAAGGTGAAATTCCTTAAGGGGGTAGAATGTTACAACCCAAGATTTTATGAGAATTATTCTTTTTAATTTCATTGATGTCTTGTGTTGTATGTTACACCAAAAGGATCTTGCACTATACGCATCCCTGACTTTTCTTGCATTACACGTAATTGCAACCTTCCTCGATAGCGTGTGTAGTACGCAATATCAGATTTCACTAAATAACGATATATTGTTATAATATTATTATGGACTAGACTTTATGAATGGTATTAAATAAATTTTGAATTTTATAACATTATTATTCATCTTACACATTTTCTAGAACATGGTATGAGAACAATATAAACATTTTTGGTAAAAGAAGTATTTTTCAAAAAATACAGTTTTGCCGCCTTTTGATGGCGCACCCACTTTAAATCTAGTTTTGACATATTTATAAGTTCAATTTGACAAAATAAAATTCTTCTATTGAATCAAGATATAAAAATTTACTTTGGATAAATTTTTCATATTTTTCTTATAACTTTCATATTTTAATGAATAGTAAAAACACGCTATATTTTAATTCAAAACAACTTTTTTCGTCGCAATAATTTATATGGTTAAATTATAATATTGAATGGTTTTAAAGTATAAATATAATATATTTTTACCATTTAATATAATTTATGTCATTACCATTAATTTTACATTGAATTCATAGGTAAAAACATTTCAATCTTTGGAAATATTTTAACTTTTAAAACCCGTTTTCTTAACAATAGGATAAATTTTAATTTAATTACTGCAACTTATGTGTTTTGAATTTTGAAAAATGGATTCCATATTTGGATTCAGTGGGTCCAAATTATATTAATATTTTACTTTTATATTTTTTATATTATGAATAGTAACTACGGTAATTTTTATTTTCTTTAGTTAAAGATAAATCGGGTAATTAAGGGTAATCCTAAGATTATAAAATTACCATAACACATGCCAAAATTCTATTTTAGGACTAACAGTCGACCCATATTACCTAAGGGTCGGATTAGATTCATTTTATAGACTTTTGGCCATGAAAATAATTTAATTATTATTAAAACCAAAGAAAGGGACAACATGTCACTCTCTTAAATCCTATAAGTATAATAATTTTAAATTAGTGATAAAAATCATGAAACTTAGAACATGAATAGTCTCCAGTCATCTAATAACATTATAGACATCATTTGTATTTATTTATAATTTTTAGGGATTAAATAATTATCATTCAAGGTGACACAATAGTGGTGTTGAAATTATTTTATTGATTGAAATATCAAATAAATGGTTTTAAAAATATTAAACTAAATATTATATGAACTATTTAATGTGATCATATAATTTTATAGATACATATTTCATGTTATGAATCTATTAAAGCTTTTATTTTGAACATATATTCTGTGAAATTATTTTATATGGTCTAAAATTTCATAAATATCTAATTATGGACAATTCACAACATATAAGTAATTATTTATAACAATTTAAAATTTAGAATCTTATTACCACAAATAAAATTAAATAGATTAAATAAGGATAAATCAAGTTTATAATGTTTAAAATAAATTCCCAACATGTCTAAATTTTATTTGTTGATAATATTACAACCCTTTAACATCTAATATTTTGATTTGAGTCATTTTGGATGTTTTTATGTGGGGTTTGAATTTATTATAAATTAATATTTCTTATGTTTCCAAAGGTGCCCCTCTCCTCCCTTATAAAAGGGCACCTCCTCCCTCTTCTCTTTACACAATTTTGAGCTTCATTCTCGGAAAAACCATGCCCATTTCCATTCTCAACTTCCATAGAAACATTATATAGGTTCTGTTCTTCTAAAAAGACAAACACTAGTGCCTTAAGATGAAGCTTCAAAGAGGTGTGTCGAATAAGAGGTAATCTATTCTACCGATTCTTTCAAGTTTCCTTCTTCTTCAAATTCCTCTTCTTTAGTTGTTTCATTATAAATTAATAACATCAGTATCAATAATATACTGATATGTTATTATAAGTTTTAAACAACCCCATTTCACCTTCTATCTATCCTATAGAAAATGAAATCACCGCGCGTGCATACGTATGGAATATCGTCTCCACACTGTGGTGTAATCTATTTTTCCACCACCACCTTAATTGGATGGGAATAATGGTATAAAGAATAACTATATATATGTTAATTATAAAATGATACTTATTCTTAGATATTATATCATCCACTCTAATTCCATTCAAAAATTATGGGAATGATATCATCGCTCGTGCGTAAGTACGGATTACCATCTCCACAACGCGATAAGATTTATTCTCCAAGTTAACCATTCAAGAATGATTATAAAGTATATATATTAAATAATAATAAATTATATTACATATTAATGATACATGACTTATGTATATGTTATTTAGTTACCTCCATTCAATTTAATAAGGAAACGAAAACAGTGTTCATGCGTACATACGGCCTACCGTCTCCATGAACAGTGTATTTCTTTCCATTTATCGATATATTATAGATATTTATATTCTAAAAATATATTATATATAAATCAGTTTTTACATTCTAGAAGTAATTAATCATGATCTAAGTAATCATATGAATATTTACAAGTCAAAACACGGACGATAAATGAAACAATTTTACCCAAAACGCTACTTTAACATGAATTTAAAAAAGAACGGGTAATATAAAGTCATAAGTGAAGCATATATGGTATCATAACAATGACTATGATTTTGTAATAATTCAATGAAATTATTTAAATCATTATACAGAAGGATCGAATACATACGAAGCATATCGAACATAAGGTAAGGGATAACTTTTCCAATCTCATTTTTATCCGAGATTTTTTATTCTTAAGTATTTACTATGGTTATATTTATCATCCCTTCCCTTGTTTTCTAAAAATTATTTCATGTATGTTTAAATCCTTTTTACCCATTTTTAATTTTACTACATGATATGTAAGGAATCATTCTTTTGTTTACGTTACGAGGTACTTTTTTTGAATTTTCTGTTAAATGTACGAGTAGAATGTTTTTTTAACTTTTACGGCAAGAACGGATTTTTACAATTTCATAACACCTTATTTTCATGAATATTACTCTACAATATTTCATGATTATTTTCAACAAAATATTTTTCTTTTAAAATGGAATTGCATTTTGTGATAAGAAAATGATTTTAAATAATAAAGGATATTTTCCTCAAGAATTCATTTCAAGTGTTTTGTCAAAACTATTTTCCATCAAAGATGACATTATTTAGTATGATTATATTTCAAGTATAAAGTATCTATTATTTACATGGTTTGATTATATTTATGATGAAAAGATATCTATTTGTTTTATATGTATTACGTTATGATGGGATGATGTTTATGAAACCCATTTAATTATTTAGGTTATGGTGAATGATTTATGTTTATTTTGTGGCACAGGTTAGAATGATATCATTATGAGATGGGTGGGACCTATATCTCCCTCCAATAAATTGGGTAAAGATTTATATCTCATGATATAAACATGTCTGTAATGGTAAGTTAATCTGGTTTAGTGATACAGGACTGGAACGAGGAGTGAACTCGATTCAGAAAGGGACTTTGTCCACTAAGATGGTCTTGTTAGCAATGTCTTGGCTGTTATGGAAATCATATCATGTGATTAATGGTTTTACACAATTAAATGTTTTATTACCATGATATGTTATCATGGTTGATTTTCCATTATGATATATTCCTTACATACTTCCAAGATTTATGACTTTGCTCAATATTTTGATGTTTAGATTTTATGTTCGTGTTTTTGCATTCAAATGTTTATGGATTGTTTTATGTTCTCTATGTTTACCCTTACTGAGAATTTCATCTCACCCTTTTTATGTTTTATTTTCCCCATGATATAAAGAAAGGTTTTAAGTAAGAAAACAAAATGGGAAGATATTTATGGGAGATGTTGAAGATCATTCACCATGATTAGAAGATTATGTCCAAGTTTCCAAAGACACTAAACTATTACGGTCCTTTGGTGTCTATTTTTTTAAGTATTAAGTATTCCAAAAAAGTAATGTAATGTCCATGTACGTCAAGTTTGGTGTCTCTACATCAAGATTTCTTGGAATGTAATTTAGTAGAAGTAAGGTACCAAATGAATAGTAAAATGATATTTATTCCATTTATAAGGACATACACACCATGTACATTGTTTTTTTTAGATTAAAATGGGATGTAGACTTGTTTTCTGAAATTTTGGATATAGGAGGCACCAAGTTCACGAGGAAGCACTGCAAGAATGGAATTTTCTTCCCAATTGATCATTTGAACTCTGAATCAATCACCATTGGTCTCATTTGAACCCAATCAGTGAATTCTCTATTACAGTTGAGACATTATTGGTAATTTCAATTCTCAATGATTTTATTTAAGTTTGAGTGAATATACTAGTTTTTTAGATCTTTATCATTTTAACTTGAATTGGATGTCGAGGCTAGATGAAGAGAGTCATACTACGATGAGGTAACTAGTCTTATGCTAATTTTTTAATGTAAAGTTGTTTATATGTTATGTTGTGTTGTGAACCCATGTTTAGGTTGTATCTTGATTTCAAATTTGACCCATGTTGTTACCTAATGACATTGGTTAATTGAATAAATTAATTAAATCATGTTTATTCTTAATTTATTTGATTAAGGGCCACCCCATGGGTTCTTTTTCCTTCAGATGTCCATTGTTTAGCTGTTTTTCCTAGGATGGTGATGGGATTGCCTTTTTTATTTTTAAAGGATTGTTTTAGAAGGAAATTGGTTAAATAAATGTATCCATATGAATATGTTTGTTAAATCTTTGTGATAGTTTGATTCACATGTTATTCATGTTATATAATTTTCCCACATGAGTTGATTATTGAAAACCATGTAATAGTGTAATTTACATGTTTGGTTTACTATGTTGAAATACTGATACACTGGGCTTGTCCCTGAATATGATGAAATGCTTATACACCGGGCTTATCCCTGAATTTGATGAAATGCTGATACATCAGGCTTGTCCCTGACTTTAA
This sequence comes from Viscum album, assembly GCA_963277665.1. NCBI lineage: Eukaryota > Viridiplantae > Streptophyta > Magnoliopsida > Santalales > Viscaceae > Viscum > Viscum album. The sequence goes on from OY728140.1 coordinate 76,517,697, forward strand.
TATGCTAAAATAATAATACAATGGGCTTATCCCTGATTTAAATATGCATAAATCCTTATACATTGGGCTTGGCCCTAAGACATATTGAAATGGAATGACTGACGACGCATCATCCAATCCAACGCACAATCTTGGAGTCGGTCTACAATTCATTATTTAGATAGCCAGCTGAGGTATCTATTGTGTTGAATTTATATAGGGGATTGACGGGCTTAGGTCTGATCTTCAGACTTATATAATTCAGTAAATTTTAATTGATTAAAGAACATGAAATGGATTTAAATGAATTCTAGTACTTGTAGGATTGTTTACTTTTAATTGCCTAATAGTTTAGTACATTTCACTATTGTAAATTACTATTGCATATACTCACTGATATATTGGAACCAACCATTGGTGGTTTCATTATAGGATTTATTTCTCACACCTTGATTGGGTCATGTTTTTGGGTCCAAACAGACAATATTGTGTCAGGTGTCGATAAGGGAAATAATCCTTATATAGGTACTTGATTGCTACTTAAGGGCATGAGAGAAAAGGACCAAGCCAAGGCTTGTGATGCTTCTATGTTTCATTTTTTATTGATATACCTTAGTTTTGTATTGTACTTCATTGTAGAGTATCTTGTTTTCACTATTTTTTTAGAACACATAACATGCTACATCATTCTAATATGTTAAACCTTGTAGTTATCTTTACCGAGTAGTCTTCCATTGTTCACTTAGTTTCCTGTTGTTTACTGCATCCTATATTGTCATTATTTAATCCACTATATTACACTTGGATAATGATGGAATATTTTCCCCACTATCATACCCAAGACCCTTACTACTAGTCATAAGTATCTGGAATTTGGGGAAATGAGATTGAGGCCACGTGACCAACTGGGTACAGGGCAGAAGTCGAGTGGCTTCCAGGCCTGGGATGTTACTAATGGTATCAATGGCTTTATTTTCTACTTTTTTTACTATTTCGAAATGATATAAAGGATATGGAATTTGGTAATTAGCTGTTCCCAGGAGTAGCATCCCTGTGTACATGGAAAATCCAAATTACCTTGAATTAAAATGTGTTTTTGGATTTTGAGCTATTACAGTTGATTTGATTTCACCGTTGGGTGACACACATGATTTCTACTACTAAAATTGATGGAGTTGTCTGTTCTATTTCAGTTTTAACCTGATGAGATAATGGTGTGTCATCTCATGCATTATATAGGCACTTGTAAGAATCACATGTCAGGAATTGTTCCATTCCATCTAGGATGAAATAGATATTGCAAGCTGTTGTGATAGATTTCATGCTAGATATTCTTGTTTTTTTGATAGTACCTTGATACAAATTCCTATTTTTGTGATAGTTGTACTACTAAGTGCTATGTTTGGATTTAATAGACACCAAATTTTGGTTCTTGAGGTGTATGAGCCCTCTTGGATCGGAATTTAGTGGATCATGATTCAGTATTTTTATATAATTGTGATATGATATGCTCTGGTTGGGGTGATAAAATTTGATTCGTGGGGAGTATGGGCCATCATAGATCAGAACTTTTCATCCCACTGGTTAGTTTTTCTGGTGAACAAGGGTTTTCTGGTCAATCTAGAGTTTTTTTCATGAAAACACTAGTATACACAGTGTGTAGTTTACTCTAACACACCGTGTATTTTTCCTGTTCAAGGAAGAAGGTGTTCTATGTTTTAAGATGAACATGATGTGTACCTTGTGAACACTCCATGTTGTATCTGATCGTGTAACTAATTGTGTGAACAAAAACATGGGTTGGTGATTTTTGATAAGCACACGTCATGTACCCTCAGTACACGCCATGTAGCCTACCTAGGAAGAACTTGTGTGGATCTGGTCTTGTGAGAGTACATGACCAGGAGGATAGACCTGTGTATATGCCATGTACTCATGGAACACACAATGTACTTAGAATTGATACATGCCAGACCAGCGGTAGAACACGACCAAGTAAGTTTCAAAGGGTACACACCGTGTATTCTTTCTACTCATCGTGTAGTCCCTTTTGACATGCTTTTAGGGTCCTTTCATGTTTTTTTATGGCACACCTGAACGAAAAACCTTGACAATGAGTTTGAAATAAGGCTTGTTCTTAATAATGTTGATTTATGTCACCGCGATGAACATTAGCTATACTCCAGGATAGTGGTGATGATTATACTCCAAAAATGGTAGGTCATGGGAAATTAATGGATCCTCTAGTTGTACCAGATGCGGCACCAGCTGTCATACCAGACACAGGGGCAGATGCACAGTTTCATGAAGGTTTTGTGAGGTTCATGGAGACCTTTTAGGGAGCACCACTGGCTATCACATCTATTCCATAACTTATACATATTTTCTATTAGAATCATCCGCCTACTTTTTGAGGGAATTTCCGGCCACAGGCTGAGGAATAATGTTTGTAATGTATGTTGACTATCTTTGAGAATTTGGAGATGCCTATTGAGGAGAGATTAAAGCTCGTGACATATTTGTTGTGTAATTCTATCAAGATATGGTGGGATGTTGTCACTTAGGTAGGGCATCATCGGGATATGACATGGGAATAATTTTAGGTTCCCTTCTGTGATTATTATTTTCCGGAGATGCTGAGGGATGATCGGGCCCAGGACATCATTCACCTAGAGTATGGAACACTATTAGTTATGGACTATTAGGCCTAGTATATTGAGCTTTAGTGATTCACACCTATTATGAAGGTGGATGACGTATCAAAGGATAGAATATTCAAGGATGGTATCATGTTTGACATCCAATCATATGTGAATGTCCTTAGGTTTTCTTCGGTCTCTGCTATTGTGGTTCAAGAACTGATTACCGAGCGCAACCTATGGAAATATAGGGGTGCGAATAAGGGTGGTTTAGCAATGAAATCTGGTACTATCTCGACCAGAAGCAAGTGGCATCGTATGGAGATTTCTCATCGGGATACAAGCATTTGGAAACCTTTTTTGGTAGCTAGGTGAGGTGCTACCAGTGCGTAAGGATTGGACATACTAAAACTCAGTGCCTGATGGACCTAGTTGAGTGCCGAGTTTGAAGCAAGATGGGCCCTTTACAACATTTTTGTAATGAATTTCCACCATCCTCTAGTGAGAGAGGGTATGTACCAACTCCATGTTCTTGACTAGGGTCAGAAGCTCCTCACCAGTCAGGGAACTGGAATACATCAGGCCATTCAGGCCGAGGGGGTGGTTGTGGCCATGGTAACTAGACCCCAAGAATGCAGCGACAATTGGGCAGGTTAGCTCAGGGTATCCAACTAGTGTCTCAGGACCACATTACATTTCATACTTATGCAGTGCAATAGACCTAGCAGTAGTAGGATCTCAGACCTTCTACAGTCAGAGATACTATTCTAGTTGCCTCTATTGGATCTTATGAACTTTTTTATAGTGGTTCCACATATAGTTTCTTATCTATGGACATTGTGGAATTACTTAGGCTCTTTGTTTATACTTCTTCTAATGTTATGACACTAGTCACTCTGTTAGAGATTAAAATGAAAGGTGACTGTCAGTGCAAGGAGTTCCCCCTTGAGATTGGTGGGCTTCACTTTCTATGAAACCTCTATGTCTTAAAAATGATGGGCTTTGTTGTCATTCTCGGAATGGATATATTGGTTTATTTCTGAGCCTTTTTTGATTTCTATCTTTGTAGGCTGAGTTTCACATCACCAGAGAGAATAGAGTTTTTATATTAGGGTGAACGGGGTGTTCATGCATGCCGAGATGGACCCAAGAATTGTGGGTTGGGCGGAATGACATACCAGGTCTCAAGTTTATATCTAGATGGTTAGAGAACATGTTTGGAATATTTACCTCTAGTGGCTGATCATTTCAATATTTTTTTCCCAGAAGACTTCTCAAGCTTACCTATAGTCAAAGTCGTAGAGTTCACTATCAAAATAGTACCATAAGTTGCACTGGTATCTATTCCTTCTTACAGGATGGATGGAGATTCAAGATCACAAGAGGCAGTTGAAAGATCTAGAAGTTATGGTTTTTATCCGACCCAGTACTTCTCCTTGGGGTTCACCTATCTTTTTCATGAAAAATGTGGATGGTAACCTTAGGTTATGTGTGGACTATCGGAAACTGAACTAGTTGATGGTTAAAAACTAATATCCCTTACCATGGATAGATGACCTATTTTATCAACTTCGAGGAGGTAAATTGTTATTGAGTATTGAACTAAGATCGGGATATTAATATGTACATATTATATTGAAAAACATACCTCATGCCACCTTTTGTAGAAGGTATGATCTCTATGAGTACTTGGTTATGCCGTTTGGTCTCACGAATGCGCCAACAGTTTTCATGGCACTGATGAACCGAGTGTTCCATCCTTACCTATATTATTTTGTGGTTGTTTTCGTGGATGATATCTTGGTGTATTCTCACAATCAAAAATACCATGCCAAACACCATGAGATCGATTTGAATACACTGAGATAGAATCAGATATATGCTAAGATCACTAAATGCCACATCTGGATGGATCAAAATCACTTGCTAGATCATTTAATCTCAGAGAATAGAGTATCAGTAGACCCAAAGAAGGCAAGATAAGTTGTGACTTGGGAGAATCCCAAGAATGTTTTTGAGGTACGGAGCATCTTGGGGCTAGTTGGTTGCTATAAGAGTTTTATACATTACTTCTCATACATAGAAGCACTAATTAAGGTATTGACTAAGAAATGTGTAATGTTTGAGTGGTCAGATTCATGGGATGTATCCTTTCAAGAATTGAAGGGATGTTTGACTTCAATGCTGATACTGATATTTCTAGATCCGGGAAAAAGTTTCACTATGTATTTTGGTGAATTAGGTATTGGGATGGGAGCAGTTCTTATGCAAGGGGATCAAGTTGTTACATATGGGTCTCGGTAGTTGAGGCCACATGAGATGAATTACCCAGTACATGATCTTGAGTTAGCTGCAATCATTCATGATTTGTGAAGTTGGAGACATTATTTATTGGGAGAACATTTTGTGGTGTATACAGACCACAAAAGTCTCAAATACATATTTACTCAACATGATTTGAATCTGAAATAGTGAAGGTGGGTGGAATACCTTCAGAAATTAGATTTTGAGCATGCTTATACTCCTAGTAAAGGAAATTCAGTGGCTGACGCATTGAGTAGGGGACTTAGATACAGACAATGCAGGAACCCAGTGGTGAGTGGCAGCTTATGGCTCTATTCTTTGGGATGCAATTTAGAGGTGCATGATAGTCAGGGATAGAATTATCTTTCCTCTTTGGATCTTACCTCTACTCTACTAAATAGAGTGAGGATGAGGCATCTATCAGATTCCTAAGGCCTAGTTCTATGAGAGAGTTTGTCTGGTGAGGACCCTCCTCCTAGATAGACGATAAGAGATGATGATGTTCTGTGTATCCATGGATGGGTGTGGGTTATAGGGGATATATCTGAGGAGCATATGTGGGAGTCTCATGCTTCATCATGGGTAGTGCATCCCAAATTCACTAATATGTACTGTGACTTCTGTTGTCAGTACTGGTGGTCGAGTATGAAGCAAGATGTAGTTGGTTTTGTTATGAGGTGATCCACCAATCAGTAGGTGAAGGTGGGGCCTCAATGGTCGATAGGGATTTTACAAAAACTAGCTATTTTGGAGTAGAAATGGGATGATGTTGTGATGGATTTATTGATAGGTTACAAAGGTCTCATAGAGGAAATGATGTTGTGTGGGTTGTAGTTGACAGGCTTACGAAGGTCGCCCACTTCTTGCTGATCAAGGAGACCTTCAGTGTTGATGAGCTCAGAAATATGTATATATGAGAGATGGTACGACTTCATGGGATCCCACGTAATATCATTTCATATATGTATGCCCGCTTTATGTCTCATTTCTGGTAGATTTTCCAAAGGGCGCTGGGTACACAGGTGATTTTGAGCACAACATACCACCCTCAGAATGAAGGCCTATCAGAGCATATGATACGGGTACTATAGGACTTGTTGAGTGCATTTTTCCTAGACTCTGGGGGATATTGGGAGAATCATATACCCCTGGTTGAGTTCACCTATAATAATAGCATCAAGGATACTATTCAGATTGCACAATATGAGGATTTTTATGGGAGGCCATGCCGATCACCCCTATATTGGCTGGAATAAGGAGAGGCAGCTATGCTGGGACCTCGTCTTCTCCAAGAGACTAATGAGCATCTCTACTTGATTTAGAAGTAGATAGCTATTATGAAGTCTCGTCAAAATTCATATGTTGATCGTCATAGATGACCTTTAGAGTTTGAGTTTAGGGATCGAGTTTTCCTATGAATCGTATCAAGGATGGGACATACCAAAATTAGGAGACAGGGTAAATATTCACCGAGATATGTTGGACCATTTGAGATTATTGAGTGAGTTCGGTTAGTTTCTTATTGATTAAACTTACCTTAGATGTATCAATCCATTCATGACGTCTTCCATGAATCTCATCTATGCCACTATCACTCAAACGTGTCTCATGTTTTTCTTACCAAGGAGGTTGAGCATCAAGTTAAGGAATGTTTTGAAGAGCATCTGATTCGTATAGTTGATAGGAGCATGAAGGTTCTCTGAGGTTGGTCAGTTACTCCCGTATGGGTGCTCTGGAAGCATGGATGAGTACAAGATGAAACTTGGGATAGGGAGGTCGACATACGTACTCTATGTCCAGAGTTATTCACTATATTCCTTTACCACCCTTGGAAGGGAAATTCTGGGATGAATTACTTTAAGGGGGATGTTTGTAAGAACTCGGTTCTTCTTTTTTATCTATGGTTTCTTCTTTTATTTTTTCCTTTGAGTTTTTTTGAGAAAAAGGGAAAACTAGACGAGTACTAGAATCATACTATCACACGAGCTGATTTAGGGTTACACACCATGTAATCCTATGTACATTTTTTGTATTTTTGGCCATGTATGATGGGAATACTTGGAGTGTGGTCATGTCGGAAAGGAAAAGTGGACAAAAAACTACACGCCGTGAACTTCTTTGTACACACCATGTAGTCATGTCGATGGGTCCTGGAAAGTAAGTTGGAAAGATTAAACCACTAAAAGAAAGGTAAAATGATATGCATTCCTTATATATGGACATACACTCCGTGTAATTTGTTTTTTTCTCTTTAAAAGAGAATTATCCTCGTTTTCTGTCATTTTGGATAGAGGATGAACTGGGTTCGTGAGGCAGCATCTCTGGAAGGGGAGTTTCTTCTCGGTTGATCATATGAACTCAGAATCAATCACCATTGGTCTTTTTTGAACCAAATCGGTGAGTAGTCGATTAATCATTAGCCATTATTAGTAATTTCTATTCTAGAAGAAGTTATTTATAGTGTATTGAATATCCTTGTTTATTAGATCTCTACCATTCTAGATTAAATTGGATGTTGAGGCTGGATGAGGAGAGTCATACTATGATGAGTTAGGTGGTCTCATGCTAAATTTTTAATGTCAAGTTGTTTATATGTGCCGTTGTTCTGTGCACCCATGTTTAGGGTGTCACTTGATTGAGAATTTGGCCTGTGTTGATACCAAATGAAATTATGTAATTGAATAAATTAATTGAAGCATGTTTAGGCTTAAATGGTTTGATTAATGGCCTCCCAGTGGGTGGATTTTCCCTCGGATGACCATTGTTTATCCATTTGGCCAAGGATGTCGATGGGCTTGCCTTTTTTTCCCTTTTTGAAGGGATGTTTTATAATGAAATTGGTTAAATGAATGTTGAAATGTGAATATGATTGTTAAAGCTTTGTGATAGTTTAATTCACATGTTAGTTTTGTTATATAATTTTCAAACGTGAGGTGATTATTAAAAACCGTGTAATAATGTAATTTACATGTGTTGTTTACTAAGACGAAATGTTGATACATCGAGATTGGACCTTAATATTCTGAAATGCTTACAAACCAGGCCTGGCCATAAATATGCTCCAATGCTGATACACCGTGATTTTCCCTGATTTTAATATACTGAAATGTTTATACACCGAGATTGTACTAGATTTAAATATGATGAAATGCTTATACCTGGGGCCTAGCCCTGATACATATTGAAATGGAATGAGTGACGACGTGTCTTCTAAGACAAATCACAAGATTTGATTCAGTCTACACTTCATTGTTTAGATATCCTACCGAGGTATCTATTGTGTTTACTTTATATAGGGGACTGTCAAGCTTAGGTCAGATCCTAATACTTGTATAATTCGGTGAATTTGAATTGATTAAAGAACATGAAATGAATGTAAATGAGTGCTAGTACTTTTAAGATTTTTTTACTTTGGAGTACCTTATAGTTTAATGTATTTCACTAATGTAAACTACTATTTCATATACTCACTGATAGATTGGAACAGTCCTTTGGTGGTTTCCTACTAGGATTTATTTCTCACACCCTAGTTCGGTAATCTTTTTTTTCCCAAAAGGACTATATTAACGTAGGTGTCGATAGGGTTATTGTTCTTTATATAGTTACATGAATGTTTCTTAGGAGTGAGAGAGAAAGGAACCAATCCATGTCTTCCCTTGCTACTATGTTTTATTTTGTAATGTTATACCATAGTATTGTATTGTACTTTATTATAGTGTATCTTGTTTTCACTATTTTCTTATAAAATCTAACATGTTATATCATTCTGATATGTTATACCTTCTGGTTATCTTTACCATCCATTATTCCATTTTTCACTTCAGTTTCATGTTTTTTACTGCTTCTACTATTGTAATTATTTAATCAACTATGTTACACTATGGCAATGAGGGCATAGTTTCCCCACTATCACACCCTAGGCCCCTACTACTAGTCAGTAGCCTCTAACGTTTGGGGAAATGTGCTCGAGGCCATTTGGACAACTAGTTATGGGGAACTAGTTGAGTGTCTGCAAAACTAGGGATGTTACATTAGTGATTATGCTGAATCAGTGAAAATGTGTTCATATTTAACACACATAAGAAATTTTTTCTAGGGAAATTGGAGATTATGGGGTCTTGACATTTAATTCTGGTCAATGTTTATCTACATGGAGCCATCTGGATCCAAAGTGGTCATGAATCCAAATTTAAAGTAACATAACAATGGTAAAATATCTAAATGGATAGATTTTTATAGGTATGTGTTCTCTCTATGGTATTTTAATGAAATCATGGAAGGTATGTCTTGATCTCAACTTTTAATAAAGTGTTTGCTGGTAGGAAACCCTGGTGTGTCAAAAAACCCCATTTTTTAAAATTTATATTGTTTTCATTACATATATTTTATTGGTAGTTAAGATATTTCCATAGAATTAATTCTTTGGGGAGCCTTCATGATGAACCCCTTTAAGCCTAATCAGTTAATAAGAGTATATGATATGGATGGAGGATGTTTTCAAAATGATGGAAAGTAAAAAAAAAGGTTAATAATCCATTGTTGTTTCAATATAATTATGGGAACAAATACACAATTGTTTCAGATGGGTTCTTATTTTATAAATTGAGTATCAACCAAAGTTCCTAGACTAACAAAGAAATTTAATTCTATAGAGGCACTTGACTATTTAAAATGAGGTAATGAATTTCCTACTACAGACTTGATAGTGTCATTTCCTTCATAAAAATCCCATTTTAGATAATCTTTTGGTGTGGAATGATCCATTTCCTTACCCATGGTTGAATATTTACTCAAAACAATCAATTCTTGTTCTATATGATGTGGGTAAGTTACACTTTCACCACTGTCAAAATGACATTTATAATGGCTATAGTGTGGAAATACCTGACACATTGGAATTTAGTAAAGATGAAACGATATCATATATTCCATTATGAAAATTAATATATTGTTTACCCCTTTTGGGATTGTAGAGAAATATAAGAAGAGTTTATGAATGAATGAATAGTCAATCTGTCTATACCACACTATGGGGAGATCACATTTTGGACCATATGGATTGATAAAAATCATGAATAACCCTAATGACCTTGTCGTGGTTCCTCTAAACATTAAAAATAATATACGAAATATGAACCATCACACAAATTTCCCCTATAAACCTCATAAATCCCAATTCATATCTCTCTTATCCTGATACCAACTCCCTCCCCTTCTCTAGGTTCGTCACATTGAATCAATCCTTTTATTTAAATATTTCACATTTCCATACCTAACACTTCAAAACCATTACCACCCCCACCAACAATATTTATTTCTATTTACACAAAATATATTCTTTGTTTGAATCTAATTTACTCAACTTTTATTTTTTTCAATGAACTACATTACCATGGGATATCCATATAATTCCATGCAAAGAAATCACCTGAAGTGCATATCTATGTTCGAGGAAATTGAATCTTTTCACCCATTAATAACAATGAGATTTAACTAATTGAAACAACATATCCAAACCTCTACCCACCATCACCCAAAATACTTTTCTCTAATATTCAAGCCGTCCACCAAAACAGATCATAGGTAACCTCTCCCTATATAAAACCACAACTAGTCCATTCCCTAAGTAACACGCCATCAATAAAACCAGTGAGGGACTAAAATGAATCCACACCTTCTCATGTCAAAGAACCACATAAATTATTCTAGTTCCCTAAACACACCGAATAGAATAATATGAAGTCATCAAGAGGGTTTCAAATAAAACAATGTTTTTTTAATCCACGCCATTTTTGAATATTGGGATTTATTTTTCAGTTATTAACAAACTATGAAAGATAACTATCTAGGAGATCATTCATGTGAAGTAGAATACATATTGACAATTGATAATTTATTTTTCCAAAAAATATATCATAGAACTTGATGGTGTTTTTTTAGACCATAATATAAGAGTTTTCATCTTAAACATGCAAAATTTTGAAAAAAGATGGGCTTTATACCAATTTTTGCATCAGATAAAAAGAGTATGAGAACATTATCATTGAACCGTAATTGGATAAATCCTTTCTATAATATTATATTCATAAAAGTGATACCCAAGTCTGACATAATTCTCACAAGTCAAAAATCTACTAACACAAGGAGCTGGATGTAGAAATCATTTTCTACACATTTAAAACATTTTGGTTGACCAAGGATAATTTCCATGGTGTGATGGACCAACATGATATCATAATTAATTATTAAATTATTTATGGACCACCCCAAATCATGAAATATGTGATGGAAAAAAATTATATAATATGAGGTTAAATAGGAAAAGTACATTTTCAAAGGAAATTGTTTTACTAGGAACACTAAATTGTTGAAGGGTTTTGATGGTTTTAAAACCCTAGCTTAGGTATGGAATATTATAAATATCAAATAAAATACATATTACAAGATTTTTAGGATCATACATGTTTTTGATGAAATTTACTGAATGTTCATACATCATATATATAAGGATATGGAGGATCATAGTACTTCCCCATATTGAACTCACCATAGACCAACCAACTCTCTATTTTTTGGGAGGTTTCCATAGTATCCCTTATTTAATTTCACTATGACCATGCTTGTTAGGTTACAAAATAAAATATACTATATAGTAAATATATAAGAGTGTGATATGAAACCTATTCAGTTGTTGGCCACTAAGGTTGGAGTAGAGATATCACTAAGTCTTGTTCCCCTCGAGATCATATGACCATGATGATGCACCCACTGGTCCTCCCATCACAGTATCCTTGGGAGATTTCTTTTTTCATACTACTAGTTATATCCCAACAGTAACATAATATATTTTCTAATTAGATAACGATACAACTGAGGTACCATCTTAATCAGGATATGATCTATCATGACTGACTACCTCCATACAAGAGGAACTACCCATCCATGAGATCTACCTCTTCCAACCCTAGGAGTTCTCTCTCTAGAGGATAAATCAGAGAAAGGTGAAAAATATAAAAAGGTAAACATATTTTTTTAGGGAATGAACAAGACTAAAATTTTTACTATAGATCCACTCATTCAGAAGAAGACCAAGTTGTGAATTTGTGTTCTATAACCATCTATTAAGTATTCACCCTTAGTTGTTCCTACATAGAGAGAGAGAAAATATAATATACCCGTGCCTCCTTCTTTGTAAATTTATACAATTAAATTTCCAGTGGATACAACATTAAATTCTCTGTAGATTTTTCTACCTTAAATTATAGATTAGTTTTTTACACCAACAGATTTTTCGTCACCCATAATTTACTATATCCACATGCCTTCTCAACATTTGATATATGCACATTAGGATGAAACATATTATTTGTTGGATGGGGAAGATATCCAGTATGATCTTAAGGATGCATATGACCTTTTTCCACCAATTGTTTTTAGTCTTGAATTTATTTTATTTTAAAACAACTATTTTTCCTTTACCATTCTTCAAAATTGAATAAAACTCATTCATATTGGGGATTCAAAGTGTACCTTGAAATAAATTTATATTTTCACTTATACTAATATATGGATTTCTCATTTTTAATTATTATTTATAACCTAAATTTCATTTACTTGGACACCAAAAGTTCCCATATTAACTCACACTCTATGAGGATACACTTTTATAGATTACTTCTTTCTTTTTCATATATTTGGTGTGCATGTTTTACAATTATAAGTTTTTAGTTCACTTCTTCAATTTTTTTTCTAATATTAAAGTCAGTCATTTAAATTAAGTGTATTGGAGGAATTATTGAACATAATTGATCATTTTCATTATAATTTATGGTTGGAGATATTTTACATAGGTGGATTGATTTTTACTTGAGTTATTTCTAAATAACTATGCGAATAAAATTAATTTTTTTAATTATAAATATTTTAAAATAAAATACATGCTCATTTGAGGTTAAATTTTGAAATGCTTCATATGTTATATTTTTAATCTGATTTAATTTTCTTATTTCATTAGTGGTTTAATTGTTTCTTATTATTCATGTTTAAAGTGATTGAACAAATTCAAAATTCCATATCTGAGAGGCATTCTAGGTCCAATTTATCATATTATTCCACAAACCCTTATTATATAGAGGACTCGAGACATGCACCACTATAAGGAATTGCACCTTAATCATGTTATATCATGAGAATGTTTTAAACTATGTTGGTCCAATTGAGTTAATAATATTGTTTAGAGATGAAAATACTTAGATCCACCATGTGAATTATATTATTTTTAATACCATAGAGTACATGAAGAACCTTGATAAAAATCCACTCCATCATAGCATAATTGTTTCAGTATTTCATGTTTTTCAAATTGAATTTCATGTGGGAGATTGATGATACTTATATATAAGAGGTGGGATATCTATATCTAGTTAGATGTTGAGTTCCCAATGGGAAGTGGGGATTACATTAAATTATAATTTACATTTTTTTGATTTGATTAGTCAAATATTTTGGAAAAAAATTTCTTAATGCTTTGTATCTTGGGCTTGTTAATGAACACTTCAGCTCCACTCATGATCCAATTATAACTATTGCAATTAGTGTGAGAATGGTATCAAATACACGTAGTTTGATGAGTTTGAACTTTTTATCATCTATGATTTTCATTAAATGGATAAAGTAAATAAATAATAAAAATAAAAATAAAAAAGTGGAAGAAAAATTTGTTCAATATTAATTCATACTCAAACGATGAAACACTGAGAAAAGAAAGGTTTGATGGGAGCTTATGGAGTTTTAGGGGAAAAGGAGGAGTGTATTTTAGTGAAAATAGAATATCAATAAGTTCATTGAATTAATTTATCCACCTGTTCCAATATTAAATTTTATTTTATTACATCGTGGACTATCCACCTTCCACCAAAAAATCATTTAAACATTTTCTAGATAGTCCACATTAATCAGAAGGATTGATTATTCTTATTTGGATAGTGAGATATTGTGTTATAATATGGATAGATTGTGTAGACCCATGATTGATTATAACATCATTTTTATATTGCTCTTGAGTTTTGAGTGAATAATTTCTAGGGTGGAAGGTCATAAAATGGGACTGGGTGTCTAAGGAATAGTAGAAAATTGATAATGAAAGGAAAACAAATTAGAGCATTAAATCAGAGTCTATGTATGATTGGATTCCAAGAAATCATGGGAGAATTTAAATATGATTATATTTAATTCACCATTTATTTCATTTTCATTCTTGGGATATTTTACTCTTGTTTATGATTTTTCCACCCATATAAATCATTGTTGATATATTTTACTCATGGACAAGAAAGAGATTATCTATAGGGGAATTTCACATATATTTTTCACATGTTATTATTTCATTGTGTTTATATAGTAAAATTATATTTATTTTCATTTACTATTAGTAATTTCATATAATTTACTTGAGGATACAAGATGGGGCTAAATTGGTTAATTTTGGAGGAATGGTAAAAATTGAATGACATACAAACTATCAAGTGTGGATGAAATGGTAATGGCTCTGTTGATGAAGTAAAATAAAGATCTCAATCCTAATTTCAACCTAGTTTTAGAGATCACTCATGGATACTTTACATTAATGATATTTAGGAAATTGTTAGGCATATGGGAGTATACATAGGATTGGTTAGGCCTGGAAATTTTGATACACGGGGATATATACTTTGTGGCTGGGAGGATAATATGTTAAATATATTGAAATGGGTAGTGTTGACTCACCATACCATGGATGATCTAAAATATTATTCATAGTGATTTTTATATGTTTTCATAGGGAGATCTATACAGTGAGTCTGGCATTTTTGGGAGACCTTTATAAAGATATCACATACTTTATTAAGAATATTCATATGTTTGATAAATCCATAACATTTGAAGAACCATGGAATAAAATATTCCATGGTGGACCCTCTTATAGATTTTTTGGATTATATTATGTTTTCAAATTGGGTAATTCAAATTTTTAATTCTTATTAAATTTCCTCAAGATTCTGGATTTATATTCACTATGAGAGATTGGTCCACCATGCCAAATTCTGTAGAAATTTGAAAACATGATAAGGATTTTGGTCTATTTATGAACATCATATACTAGGGATTCACTCAATACCTTCCATTTGAATTCAACCATAGATATTTTCATATCCTCTAATCTGTGGTGGATTTTAGGATATAAATAGAAGTTATCATCAAATTTTAGGGGGAATTTTTCACTTATTCAGAATTTATTTTGTTTTTTTGAAGTTATTTTCAAATATTTACATTCAAGAAATATATTTTTTTAATTAAAATATTTAGTTTATATATGTTTTATTCTTTTAATTATTAATTACATTTTCTTTATTTTTTTCATTCTAAAAATCAATTCATGTGATTAGGTAATCATGTTTAATAATATTTCCCTCCATAGAGGGTGGATAATTATATTTGGGGGAAAGGGACCAAAAGTGGAGGGATGTGTGAATAAATACGTTCCCAATTATATTAATTAGAATTTGTTTTGGAAATAATTATTTTTAGAACACAGTTTAATCATATTTCATTACTTGAATTAGATCAAGAGTTGTGCAGAAGAATGAACCCTATGTATTTTGAGTCAATTGAGCTATTAAAAGTTACTCTAATCTGTCTCATTTTTAAAAAATTTAGGTTCATGAATCTAGGGTATACCAAATCCAAAATCAATGGATTTTTATTTACTTAAGTAGAATCAAGGAATTAGACTACAAGAATTTGGTGATCTTAGTAAACAATTTCTAGCTAATCAAATTGGATAATTAATTAGTTAGAGATGTAACAATATTTGATTTATCACTTAAAATTGATCCTAAGAATATATTTTTGTAACTTTGTTTTCTCCCATATTTATAAGGGTATTACATTTGTTTAACTTGAAAATTATATAAAATGGTTTTGTTAATAATAAAATATAAAATTCTTGAGGATCATGAGTGTTTCCTCCTTGGGTCAACCATAGACTCCACGATTCTATGCTTAGTAGTTGGTGGAGGATTAAGTAATAAACAATTTCTAATATTTTGAACCCCAAAATGGGTAAGAACACCAGAAGGTCATTTTAGCTATAAAGGTTCACAAGGTTATACAATTAGGCCTTAAAATAAGGATTAAATTTTGAAATATGTTTTTGTTCTAAAAAATTGTTTGATAAATAGTTTCCAAAGGATTTTGGAAGGACTCACAAAGTTTTGTGAAATTTTACATAAAGTGAAGATATATTTTAGTTGCAGTGGGAGACTAATGGATATGCTGGATATGATATAAAATTGATTAATTGTATTTTATGGTTAATCATATCATAACCCCTGACATAAATATGATTCTTATCATAGGAAACATTTTCTCTATATTATTAAAGTCATAAAGGTTCCAATATCATATGATATGACATATGATATGGTATATGGTTTGTGGTACCATATGTATGAACGTTTCCACATTTCTGAAAGGGATTTCCTTCGGTTATTATTCATTGGGATGGATTATTATGTGATGGATAAATGATATATGATCCTTAAAGTGTTTAATGGAACATATATATACAAATTATAATATTTTATATAGTGTATAGAGGTTGTCATACATTAGCCACTGACACGAAACCTATTTTGGTGATTGAGGAAAAAATATAAATGAGAAGGATCCATACTATTTTTAGTGTGGATGAAAATATATAACATTAGAATCCAGAGATCTCTTCCTCCACATTTTTTGAGGAGATCTAGTTATCACTCCTTCAGAATTAGAGGGACCCCCACGTAACATACATCGATTCATGTGGCTAGTGTACTACCTGTGGTGAAAATTGTTGAAATTATATATTTTATTTCTTAAGAATATTGTATAATGATACTTTACTAATATAGAAAAATTAACTTGTGGTATGTATTTTGTTTTATGTTATTCATTACATGTTTATTTTATGATGATATATCTAGTTGTTTATTGGGTTTCATTTAGTGTTATGAGCATGTGATGTTCTGAAAATTCAATCTAAAATATATCAAATTAAATCACTAGAATCATGAAAACATATAGGGACTACATGAGATGAAAATATTTACATGAGATAAATATAAAAATAGTGTAAATATTTTAATAACTCAAAATACTTACTGATTGTGACACAATCCAAACAACTACGACCCTATTGGACTGATAGTGAGCTAAGTGTACGAACTCATTCCCACCTCCAATAAGATAGGGACTATATAATAACCCCTATAAGGAATAAACATAAATGGTATTCCATATCCTATAAAAAATTATAACTTAAATAAATCTACTTTATAAAGTAATATCAAAAAAACAATAATAAATATAATCAACTAACCTGTATAACAATGCGTACATGATATATCAAATGAGAATTAAAATGATTAAGAAAAAAATTAAAAGCATAAACCGAATACAGAGATGGGAAGAAACCTCATAAAAATATGTTCTCTTCGAACAATCTCGACCAACAACTATCTCTGACTATGGTCCTCTATTACAAAATACACATAAGCTCAAGCATATTGACTAGATCTACATGTTCCAAAAAAAAATTAATCTAGGAAGTATCTATACAGATGTAACTTGTGTGAGAACCATTCCCATGAATGGGTGAGTATAAACCTAGCCAGTAGAATAACATAAAAGTATAAATATAGAAATATGGTTCAAATCAAAACCCAAATATGAGAGAAAATGGAAATTACAATCCAAAAGAAAATTAAATATTCTATAAGGTTGAAACAAAAATGTAATAGGGAGAATCCTAATCATTATATATCATGTCCATAGAGGATTATATCTCACAAGAAACTATATATATCCTATATACCAAGGACTAATAAATCCAATGTTGATAATCTAAATGTCGGTCATACCTCAAAGAAACTGAATCTACCTACCTAGACACAGGCCCCACAACTCGTATAATGTACTAACACAATTACCCAAACCTCCTAACTATTACAAAACCACATGATAAATGAAATAGTGGATCTATGCTTCATTGGGGGTGTAAACTAGTCAAGAGGGATTTTATTTCCTAATTGGCGATGGTCCAAAACCTTCCACATAAGAAAGAACATTGATCTCTATACATAGTTTACCCCCACCCCATCACATAGGGGAGTAGTAACCATACCTATAGTAGGGGTACCCTAACCTCATCGGGAGCAAGGGAATATTGATCCCATGATTGAATAGAGGGACCATTCCTTGAGTTTGGAATTATTAATACATTAATCTTATGGGGTGGTTGGGGTAATATACTTCATAATACAAATAGTAGCCCACTGTCTATCCTAAAAGCATATTCCAGGGTTTACTGACCCCGTTCCAGAACTGAAATACTCCCATACACACTACAATCATCACTATGATGTTGAAGAACATAATGTATCCTATACTCCTTGAAAATAAACCCAACTATCATTGAGACAAGCATGAACATGTCATATGTGTAAAATCACATAGAATGAACTAATAACCATCCAAAGCTATCACTCAGGAAATAATATCAAATTATTATTGAAAATGTTATAGTATATGGTGTTTCAACCTTATTTACACAACATATACACCTTACCTAATAGTTGGATTTGAGATTTTATAGTCTTGTCACTATGAAAATGATATACCCAGAATGTCTAAGAGGTTATATGTTTATTGAAATCATATGGGTAGGTCAACATGTACTCTAGATACACTATGATTCACCTTGCCACATTTATGTGTCATGTACACCTAGATACATAGATTTTGGGTTTACATGACTACTAGGAATTTACATCCAGTGCATGTTAAGCTATAACTCCTGAGATACATGACATGTGTGAAGGGAAAACAATATGCCACTCTAATAAGTTTACCTAGTGTCTAATTAGATATATTCTAAGGCATATATTCCTAAATAATATATATTTTCACCCAAGATTGATGGTGTGTGATATTTATAAAGACATATAAAACTAGTTCCATGACTCACGGATTCGATGGCATGTGACCTGCAGGACCACCAAACATGTTTTATTGTTTTTCAAATCTATTATTCTTATAAATAAACCTTTTATTCTATAATCACTACAATCACCTTTGTTAAAACCTCTATTTCTTCACAACTCCAATGCCTTGGGGTTCTATTGCACATTTTTAGATCTTCCATAGTACTTTTCATCACTTTTGATTGTCTATTCCATCCACATATGTAAATTCTTCACCAAAATATCCATCTTAATTCTATCACATTTCCACTTCCATCAATGAAATCAATACCATAACCTTTGTTAGATAATACATGTTGATCTTATGGATGAATCAAAGTTGAAATATGGGAATGAATGTATCCAAGATGGTGGTAAAAGTGATTAATGACCTTCTATAAAATGGTCTCAATTTCATATTCATTAAAATATGCAAAAAGAAAACACTTAGAGAATATTATAAGTATTATTTATAATGTTCTTAATCAAATTTCATCATTAATATTCATTCTTCATGAGATAATAAAACTATCAAGGTTGAAAAAATAAGAATAAAAATATTTTTATTAATTAATAAATAACTTTGGAATAACCCATATTTGATTAAAAATTTTGTTTATGATAATTCCATAATAGATTTTTATAAAATAGGATTTGAAAATAAATGTCCACAGAAATAATATTTCATCCAAGGATGAATTGATTATTAAAAACATAATTTTAAAGAAAGTATTATGGTCTTTTTTTTAAATTATCATGGAAAAACTATGCTTCAATATTCAAGAATGAATTTCCAAAATAATATTTTAATTTCATTATAATGACCATTCCATTATCATTCTTCCAATAATCCATAACACATTATTAAATTAATTTGTAATGTCAAACTAAATTATCATTCAACATAAATATAACTCTAATCAAATAATGGAAAATTATTGGAAAATTATTTTCTAAACATTATACATTAGTTTTGTTACAAAAGAACTATTATATTCTCCTTGTAAATTCATGGGGAACTAAATAAATATGAGAATAAAAACGAACATGAAGATTAGGCAAGAAATAAGAAAGGATTCATAATTCATCATGTAAATGTCCTTGCTTCAAAATTCAATTATCAATTATCTGCAGTTCATCATCATTGATTCATTAGTTTTCCACTATGTGAACTGACCCATTAAAATGTGAAAACTGCGAGTAATTCCATATGGGTGTTTTTGGTGTGGACAACACTTCCTGAAGAAAATATTAGGAAAAAATATTTATTTATAGAATTAGTTCTAGAGTGTCAAAAAATATGGTTTAACCCCCAGTCATTATAGTTATACCTCACCTTGGGAAAATCACAATTTTGAACATATACATGGATTCATGATTTCCATAAAGGTCACCATTAATGAGATATAAACATTTTTACCAAGAAATAATCTTTTCAATTAATGAATAAATATTAAATATTTGATAATATTATATTAACACCAAATTTTATCAAACTTTTTCCTACAAGAATACACCACATTCCGTGTTAAGAAAAATAATCAACATATTTTTCTATGTAAAAACACTATGGTATATTTACCATTTTAAAATAGTTGGGTACCTATGACATTCAGATTGAAAAATGAATTAATCCTCATTGAAGGAAGATCTACATCACTATATCCTTTCGACCTTTAATCCTTTTAATCCTTGAAAAAAAAACCTATGTTGTTAAACTGAAAATCTTATTAAACCACCCATGGAAAATAACCCATCCTCATGCATAAATATTTCACCACTATAGGTATAGGATATAAGAGAACCTAATACAAAACTATACTATAAAATCATCTCCATATCTTCAACTTTTCTTCCAATTGGATTCCATGGATTCCCACTACATTATATGATTTGATTGGTTTAATACTATTCATATTAAACAATAACATAAACATAATTTCACATTATGTGACACCTTCTTTGATTCTATACTAAATACCTTTCTATCTTAGGCCACACTTCCTCAAATCATAATGTGAAAACCAAAAACCACCCACCTGAACCTTATAAAGGTTTTTTAGAAATTAAACCACCTATGAGAGTGTTACACTCTCTAAATTTAAAGGGAATCCTAAAATTTACAACATGAAAAACCTAAATCCATATATAACCCCATAACAAGGCGATCTAATCAAAGATATCACATCATAACTCAAGTGCTCACAGGGTGAGCCTCTTAGTGTCTTCTATCAACATTACATTATCATTCCACAAAGAACACAAACTAGAATCATTAAAATTAAGAATAAGTGTATTAATATCTATAAATATTAATAATTTTTATACCATATGTTGAGCCACAAAATTGTACTTCTAATTCCATACAAGCTATCATTTGCTACTGAAGATCTATTGATTGGGTTTCTATTTATCTTTAAATGATAATCCAATGAGCATATCCAAAAATGGAACCAACCTTATTAGAATACCAAAAAATAGCCTAAATCTTGATGGAGACCCATTCCTATAAAATCTGAAGTGGGAATTCCTCATCTATTCAAATTTCCCAGCACTATTACCACCAAACCCTAAGATGAACCTACAAAAATTGGAGCGACTGAAATTATTCAACCCAATGCGAATCATCCCACACCACATAGCTAAATACCCCACATGTTGAGATCCCATTATTAGTTTTAGTTATACAACCATGTTTTTATAATCCATTAATATGTCTTAGTCCAACCAATTATCAAAACACACAAGGAGAGTCTTCAAAAAACACCACTATCCATACCAAAAGTAAATGACATACTCCCCACCTTTAGATGAATATATGTGGATCATTAACATTTATTACCGAGTCACATATGATCCCAAATTTGAAATTTATATATTAGACCTCCCATATATGTTGAGATTTAATCATTCATCATCATGGTTAAAATAAATATCATGTATTTTCTTCCTTGAAAACCAACCATATTGAGCATTTTTTCTCATAGAACTCCTATAATCAGTGAGCATAAAATTTATAAAAAGGTAATCAGGTAACACAACACTATAAAAATACTCTTACCACATAATCCTTGATGGATTGAATATTTACATGTTCCAACCATTGCTCAATTATCCTAACTATCATGCTGAAGGAAGGAATCTTTCACATCTTTAACTTAGATATAAAGATCACACTTATCTATTAGTGCTATTAAAATAATCACAATAAAAGATTCAACACTTGGTATAATCATCATATGATTAATATAAATGAGGGTGGAATCAATGAATACTACTATATCAACCAATAGTTTTATACACACAATAGGGTATTTCATTACTCTCAATGCCTTAAAATGAATTTAAAGAAGTATTATATGATTCTTTATCACAAATAGTGGTATGAAATTCCCCAAAATATAATAATATTTTTGAATATAACTAAATTTAACCTTATGTAACCCCTTTGTTCCTACCTATAGGTGAATGAAGTCACACTAAATAAATGAAAACCTTCCTCAAACTGGTCTATGACTACATCAAAATCTCTAACAGTTTTTCTATGCTATCTGATTAATATAGAATAATTAAATAAAACTTTTAAAGTAAATACATATGAGATAAAATCACTTAGTGGGAAAATTAGTAGTATATCCTCTATTATGATTCACATATTCTCAATTGTTGAACCACCAGGTCTTCTGCAAATATTACCAATACAGATGTGTGATAATCTTGATAATAGAAATACATCACATGACCCATCTATCTTCAATAAATAGGTATATCCATGGATCTAATTTAGTTTACTACATGGAATCTTCATCATATATCGAATTAAGTTATAAATTTAATATAGAATTACAATATACCAATACTCTATCTATGTATCATTCATAAGTAAATGTATGTAAATAAAACCACCATGTAATGATTCAAACAGTAAAGACCCTTCTCAAAATCCTAGATATAAGAAAATTTATTTTTTATGAAGGCCAAGATTTAACTCATATGTGATTTTCTGACATATGATTGGTCACGATCACAGTTACCAATCGAGGACCTAGTACCTTGTGACCTCAACCATCCTAAACATTTTCATATATAACTTCTTTTAAAATAACTAAAACTCATATCATGGTAGATTAACATGGTCATGAGTGTCTTAATCTCATGATTATCAGAATCACTTCACTAAAAAAGTGGAATATATTATTAGTTATAATATAGAATATTAAAACAACATGAATCCTTATTTATCTTTATAAGAACTATCATTTTCTCAATAAATAATATCTTCACTAAGAAAATCAATTCTCTAAATCTATTTCCTGTCACCTAACTAATCTATGGTTATATGCTCAAGAACGTGATTGGACATTCCACAAACCATCCTTTTAAGTTAAGTTGGCTGTCTATGGGTAGCATTTCCTATTTAATGAGATAGTCCCCAGATTACCGGAGCATATCTAGGTGATTTTAATTAAGAGTTTGATGAAAAAATATAATAACTAACTAAAATATATTTTATATACTTAGTTTCTTATACTAAAAAAATAATGTATTAGAGTTACAGGTTGAATAAAGAGTTATCAATCTCCTAGGGAAATGATACATCTTTATCTACACCTATAATGGATTCCTTGATCAGAAAAAAATGAACATAATAAACCATTATTATCATTGACATAAATTCTCAATATAATCCTAATATAAAAACTAAAATAAAAAATCATCCCTAAGACATTAACCAATCTAATACCTTTCTACGATGAGTGGTACAATCATAAACCATCATGGGGTATTAGTAAGCCAAGTGTGCCACCCCAAGCCTAACTCGAATAGGTCATCTTATATAGACTAGTACTATGAAAGCATAAAAATACATTGTAGGATTTTTCATATAACAAATTATAACATAAATGCATCCCAACTACACAAAAAAAGAGATAAAAAAAGAAAAATAATAATATTTTTCTAAACTATATAATAATACAATCATGATATATCTATAAACATGTACAATTTTAGGGGAAAAAATTCACCTAGTGAAATCCACTCTATAGATGTAAATAAAAATCCTAATTATGTGTTCTCCAAGAAAAAAATCAACCTGCAACTATCTCACACCATAATCCACTATATATTACAATGTTATTAGCACTTATAACTATGTTCTTGGAACTTTTCCATAGAATCTAGGATATGGACCTCACTCAGATAAAACAAATGAAGTATGCATAGAAAAGTGTATGTGTGCATGGGGAAGTCAAAAACGGGATCTATTTGGGATGCATGATATCTCACTCTATGAGGGATGGATATTCCCTAAAACCATTTCCTAGACTGGTTACAAGGTCTTGGGAACCATCCATTATAATTAGTCAATATATGTCATCAATTACAGACATGAATGGTTTTAAAAACTATAAAAACCTTTTTATGTTACTTAAGGATAATTGTTTTCCTCTAAAAACACATACTATGGGGAAAACCATATCAAGGGTACTAGATAATTTTTCAAAAAAATATTTAAATTCTTATGGATGCAAAACATATATAAAAATAATAAATTATGGTATACATAATTTTTTCCTTATTTTAGAATGATGAAAAATGGTAAAAGGAATTTTTGTGTAGAAATGTCATATTTCACATAGAGAACTATTTTTTTGTAAAAGGCCCATTATTTATAGATCCAAATAAGTATTCATTTATGAAAAAAAAAATCACTCAATTGTTTCATTGTTATCTATAATGTGTTAATACATCATGATCACATCACATTCTTTCAAAAGGGTTTCATTTACATCACCAAATCTATAATCCTTTATAAAATCATATGTCACATGTAATGTTGATTTCAGGAAAATATTTTATGTAACTCGCCTATAAATACCAAAATAAACATTAAGGAAAAAATATGGAAACAAAATTTAGGACGAATATTATTTTAGGATACAATGTTTTGGAGAAGAATAACAACATTTACGATGCCTTTCCTTTGTGTAGTCCTTTCAACAAACCTATTAGGTATCTCTAGAGTTCAATCCAGAGAGAGGGGAAGGAACTATAAAATATATTCAGGGTGATTCCCACTATGTAAGACGTCCATGGATTCTCCCATAATAATTATTTTACAATATACTCACATGAAACTATTTTATGGAGGGTCATTCAACTAATTATTTCAAAAATAAGAGCCTTGGGACACATTGTCTCTAATTAAATTTACAGACTCACATAGAAACCCAATATTATATAAAATTGGGTTTTCTTAAACTATATTTTTACCTTATTCCAATTGTCTACATTTGTATAAAAAGTGATTAAAGATATAACACATTGAAAAAAGATTCTTCCTATAGGTTTATAAGATTCATTTTATAGAAAACCATCATTTATAATGAACTGAATATTCCATGGGCCTCTAGAATCTTATATCACATGTTACACCCTCTTTAAACATCCACCACCATATAATATTATGTGTAAGTTAACCCCTCCCATGATATAATCCTCATTTGGAAATCCCGCATGAAATCAACACAATATTACCTCTTATTTATATCCTCCACATGGTATCCTTAAATGCATCCATTTGAGAGACACCTCTTGGATTTCAAAATTTACTTAATTTAAGATACACCTCTTAGATTCATCATATTCATTGAGTCAATATACTCTTTTTTCCTCATATTCCTTGATTTTATATACTCTTCTTGGTTTTCTAAAATTCCTTGAGTCAAGAAACTCTTCTTGGCTTCCTCATATACTATGATTCATGATACTACTCTTGGTTTCCTCATATTCCTTTTGTCTAGATTTTCATCTTAATTTTCATAAATTCCTTATGTTGACATCCTCCTCATGGTTACCCAAAAAAACATTCTTCAAGATCATATTATGGAATAATCTAGAAATGGATGATCATGTAAAAGTCCTAAACCAACCTCATTCCAGGTACCTTTAAACAAATATTCATAGAAATATCACTTTAAACATTGTATCACATAGTCCATGCCACATGACATTAAACTAAATGGACTGGTATCATCACATGATATTAAACTGTATAATTCATACTATTTGGGTTTTTATTTTTTCTTTTAACATGATACATAATTTTCCAACCTATGGTTTAATCCTAACATAATTAACATCCCATCTCCACCTTGGGATTAAGTATCTCCCAATCATGGTCAGTCTTCTTATGTGATGATCATAAAAACAAACCACATTATTTGATGAGAATAATATTTCCTATGTGATGGGAATAGGATAACCCATCATTACTTATGTGATGAGCATAATATGACCCATATCTGATATATTTAGTTGATTAGTATAATATTCCCCCACAAAATCACAAAAAAATATAAAATTACCACTTAGTTGTATGCCCCATCTACACCCTATCCTATTTAGTTACTAATATAAAGGATGTACTAGAAAGGGATTCTTATGCTTAAATCCCACAGAAACTATTACGATGTAATATTCACCTATTATTCCACCCTATATGAATTTTAATTTCTTGGAAGTGTTTATAGATGGACAATAATAAAAGGAATCAATGTATTCCTTTTCACATGACCTCAAAAAATGTGATGGGTCACATCATGTGTCATAGAATGAAATGGTTTTCTGTTACCTTCATGGAGACAAGTAGGAAACCCCTTTCACATGCCTGATCAATGCTACAAAACTCCTCCTTCCTCTTTTTATATGATCCCAATGCCTACCAGGGTGGTGAGAAATTTTAGAGATCCTTTTTATGTTGATCAATATTATAAATTTAATAACTTAATATATCAAATGAGAGAATGTATAATCACAAAATATATTTTCCTCTTCTAAGGATTTCTTTGGTCAATTGATTTCTTTAGACTAACGGAAATTATTATTTGTAAGGATTTATAAACATAACATTAATCTCTATGAGATCCCCCCAATGGGAATAAATAATAATTAAGGAAAAATTTGACCACCCATCTTATCATATCACAAATGGTGCCATTGTCATTGACCCATGTTATCGATAGGTCACCCATCATTGGAAAAAAATAGAGCTACATGATACCTAAAATAACTAAAATGGGATGAAGATGAGAAAAATAAATTACAAATAGAATAATGAACCTAATGTGAATCTATACATATGAACTGTTTTTATGGATAATGAATTCATATTTGTGATACTTCGCTGATGGATTTCTTGTTCTCTTTAGAATCCAAATTTAATCTATGATGAACATACCATGAGAGATCTAAATATCCATCCAATATGGTGGAAACTATACATTATTGAGTGTTTATATAAACTACAAGCTGATGGAACCTTGGATATATTCCACAATCATCTCTATAAATATCTCAATACTGATTCACCAACATATATTTTAACCTACTGTGGGCTTCAAGTACCATACAGTGATTACAATTATGAAAGGGAACTTATGTGAAGGGAAAATTAAAACCTTGGAAACAACTTATGCTAAATTGAAGAGGTTAATGATTTTAAGGAAAGTAACATGTTGACAAACTACAATTGGTAATAAGACCCTATTTATATATCTTGCCAATTTAGGCCTCTCTTAATGGATAAATTTAATTGTGGGATCCCTTATCTTAGGGAGGTAGAGGTGGAAATATTCCAAACATAGGATACCATATGGCATATTCTTAGGAAGGGTCTCATTCACTGTAGTAATAATTACTATAATGTGTCCCCAATTTTATAAGAATCTATAGAGAAAGCTATGTGAGGCCATATTATCTAGACCAAGGAACCCAAAAAGAGATTCTTATGGGGGTATCGAACCGCCAAAACTCCAGATAATGTCCACATTATTTTCAATGACAACATCCTTGAGCCTCATAATTATATACCAATAGGGTCTTAGGTATAATTATATAATTCTATTAGCCATAGTATTTAGACTTCGTCAAATTTTTCCTTGGTGTATTATTTATAAAACCTCTCACTAATGATAAACAGAATTTACCTACATAGGGGTGATCATAATGGTATTCCATTATATATGAAAATTTAAATAATGTGGTCATTAGAAGGAATATAAGGTATAGGTGTAGTAATAACATACAAGGGTAAACCCAATCCAAACGGACTTGAATCATTTTTACCCATACTATCATCTTCGGTATCATCCATTAAAACCAAATATACCAGAATAAAGATATACCTCCTAAAAGAAAATACTTATTTCTTATAATAACATTAAAATTAGTTAATATCATAACTTTTGACTCAACATTTTATTTATAACAATATATTGAAAAGTATCATGACAAATTGGATGAATATTAAGTGAACTTCTCTCACACAAAGGTGAGAAATAAAGATTTATATTCCTCCAATCAAATGAATTTTTATTATTATATATCCTTATAATATATCCCATGGATTGTAATAAAGGAAAATGAAAAGTATTATTCACATCCATAACCAATCCACCACCTAAAAATATTGAAGAAATCTTAATTGAATAACATAATTTTAATTCCAAGTCCATAATAGAAATGCTTGAAAATCATTATTGAATTGATAAAGGGAAACATACCCATTAAGATTGATCATCTAGTTAAACTAGACATATATCCTTAAGTATATTCCATTAAATAAATCATTTCTCAACCATAAAATGAATAATCTCGATATACTATTGATATCACATCAATTGATCCATTGGACAATATCATCAAATAATTTTCAAGAATTCCCAGCATTAGGGAGACCAGAACTCCATGTTTAGGAATGTCATATATGGGAAAATTAGGAAGTGTTGTCCTCAGAATTGATGGATGATAGTTTTTTCTCAGATGGACACTATGCAAGTATAAAATTCATTAGTAAAACTAGAGAATAATTCATATCCTAAGTGTTTGGATTTGACCCTCCTCCACAAATCTTTAGAAATCTTGACTTCTTGAAATTTAATAGAATGGGATATTCAAAGTATTATCTCACCCATTTTTATCCCTAATGTAGCCCAATGTCAGGATCCTTATAATAATAAAAGGTTACCATATTTATATGTTTAATTCATACTTTATAAGGTCCATCATTTTGGGTACAATAACCATAGATTTGGATCTATTTTAATCTTGGAATATCTTTAGCAAAAATTTATTGACCAATTCAACTCTACATTAATGAAAGAAGAAGTCATCTCTATAATCACATGAATGAAGTGGGTGAGAGGTTCGTGCATTTATTTACAATATGTAAGGGTTTAATTTTCTCATTTGAGATAAAGCATCCCTGTGAAAAATTTCTGGATATTTATGTAATCAACCAATAAGATGATTTTTCATCTATTGGAATCTCCTAAATGAACCATGGGGGTTCCAATAGTTTAAAAATATAGCATAATTTAAAGTGTATTTTATTGATAGGGACTTTTAATGAGTTCACCAAGAACTTCCATTACAAAAATGGATTTTAAGGAAATTATACTAAATGTTGTAACTCTTAATATAATATGGTTGAGGTGAAGTGACTTTAAATATATAAAGAAGAACATATATTCCAACCATAATGATCTGGTTTATAGGTAATTTATCTGTGACTCAAAATGAAATATGAATAGTTTTCTATAAATCAATAATCCAAATGGACTAGGGTATAATAAACTAAATTATTATCCTTACCATTGTATGTTGTTTCAAATGATGTATGAATTCTTCATCGTTAATGATTTACTATAAAGTACGGTCAATGACTTTCAGTACCATTGGATATTCCATAGGCACATGTGATATGTGTGTCATCCATTCTCCCCAAAGAGGTAAGTGAATGAGAAAAGGATTAATATGGGAATTCATCGAATATTAATGGATTAATAGTCTAAAAAATAGGGAATAATGAAAAATACTATCTTTTGGAACAACTTAATCAACTATTCTTGAACCCAACTCCCATGAAAACAAATACACAACACCTTCTACTTTTCATCCCCCCCCCCCCGCAATCCAATATAATTTTTACTTTAATGATAAATAGAAATATGTGTTCTGAGGATTTTTATACTATTCCAAACAGTAATGTACATGATACCTCTAATAATGTTCGATTGAGTACTGTACCACCAAATGAGACTATTGGATCCATACAACCAAATGAGTTACTCTTCTAATGACGATCAACAATCTACATCATTTAATTATAATTTAGTGATGAACATGAACTCTAAGAAATAAGGATATTATGAAATGGGTTCCCTTCTATAAACATGGTATTTACTATGTATAAATATTTTTCCCCAGTTCATGAATAGTTTACTCTTTAAAAAGTTAATAAAATACATATATAATTGTTCCTTCTAGAAATGGGGATGACCTTGTTTTTTTAAGGTTCAAACATTCCAATCGGTTTCTAACAGGTTTATTCGTAGAACTGGAAACATCCAATGATTCTATATCCATTTGGACCTACTTTCCAAAGTTAGGTGCTCATTAGTTCTGGACTGATGAGGCTTAAGAATTTTCATTGGTCGAGAGGATGGGAGGTCGGACTCATCACACATTTTTGGGGGGAATTATTGTCTCCTCTGGGACTCTCATATATATTTGAGTTATGTTCGTGAATCCTTATTAATTTACCAAGTATGAAAATGAGATTTCCTTTAGATTTGGAAATAAATGATTGATATGTATGAGATTTAGAGAATCTTTTATATGTATTCAAGGTTCTTCATCGATAAAGAATCATCCGTATGTATTGGAGATTCTTAGTCTATGGTATCCTTCAATACATTACATAGAAATATCTTGGTCATTATGATAACTATACTGGTTTTAAAGACACTCAGTGGGGCACTTGAATTTTATTGTCATTCAGAAGGACATGGATTATTTTAGAGTTGGTATCATACCCGAAAATGGGCTACCTACGTATCCTTGTTAGAAAAGGAATCAGAACCCACGTAGTTCGAAAATTAAGATATAGTTTAACGTCATATGAGACGGATGAGAATTAATGTGTGATGGGCTTGAACCTTAGAAAGGATTCCTACGTACTTTACTTTTAAGGTAGAGATCAACGTCCACATAGTTCGATTAAGAAATGTGGGGCTTATTTATGATTAATGTCCCAAAGGGATGTGTCGTGGTTACTTTTACACTCTAATTTCACTTGAGTCATGCTCGGTGTGAGAAACAAGAGGTATTGGTAAACCAGAAGATTTTTTCCATGAAATATGTGGTCATAATGAATGATATGGGTCTTATGTATGTGTGACTGCCCAAGTAAATGAAGATCAGGACTTATTTTAGGAAAGAAGCCTAGGAGCAAGGTCCATAAAGATATTCACGCTTTATGAAGATTTGGATACTCTAACTTGGGGCTTACTCTTGAGGAGGATTCCCAAATTAGGGGGGACTTATTATTGGGTTTTATTCATGAGATGTAAGCCCAAGTCAAAAGAAATTAATCATGGGGATTACTCCTGAAAAGGAGGCCCAGTTTGAGGGGACTTGAGATCTGGGGCTTACTCCTGAAATGGAGGACCTGGTTAAGATAAATTATGATTGGGGCTTACTCCTAAAGAGGATGCCCAGATTAGGGAACTTGGGGCTTACTCCTATGGAGGATTCCCAGATTTGAAAACTTTGTTCTTACTATTAAGGTGTATGCCCTAATTAAATATCTTCTCATCTTAAAGGATGAGTTTGAAATGAATGAAATATCAAACCTTAGTGACATAAAGTTGTGTAAATCACGAGGTTTTGGGAGATGTTTCACATAATTCCTTTTAGATAAGGATTCCAACAAAGGAACCATGACATAAATGTCTTGGAAGAGGGTTTTGAAGGATAAATCTTGAAGAGGAGAGGTAGATTTGAAGAAAAGAGTTGAATAGGAAGAAGGGGCACCAAAAAAGAGGCAGGTGTGCAAGTCCTGATTGCGCAAGTATACTTGCGCGACATGGGTGTACTTGGGAGACGGTTAACCAATAGGGTAATAATTGGGCGAGAATTGGCCCATTCCCTTAGTATTATCCCTAAAGTCTTCAAAAAGGGTGGCACACAAGTTCTATTTAAGGGATATGGTGGCGCACAAGTGTGGCAATTTCCCTTAAGGGTTATACACTTAGGCGCACAAGTGTTGATGAATTTCAACACTTAGGCCTTGTTCCCCCTCTTTTGATCTTCTATTCTAAGTATGAAATTACCTTATAAGTGTTCGTAAGACTTCAAGCAAAGACTAGGGCGTCGAGAGCTTAAATCTGACTTTTTGATTTTTCCATCCTCAAAATGGGGTGCCCACAAGGGGTATTTATAGGCCATTGAAGACCTTTGGAGAAAACAAATTAGGGTGCACAAGTCACATGTGCAACCAATATGTGGTGCACACGTATACTTGCATGAGAAGTCGTTAGACTCTGTGTTGGGAAGGAGCGTCAACAAAAGTCCCCCCTCATAGTTGGATCCGAAAAGGGAGGATTTGACTCTAAGGTAAAGGAGAAAACCACAGATTTTTTTGGGTGTGCAGGTTTTGAGCGCGCAGATAGAGGCGTATAGGTGCGAGCCATGCAGGCTTCAGCGTGCAGGGGTAGGGCCTTGCCTATAAATATGTGGCACCACTTCGCGCAAAGCACCCGGCTTTGAATGCTTCTGATCTCTCGGTGATCAAGTAGCTTGGATTTCATTCCTTTCCGTAGGTGCTGCTGTCTGCGGTTCATTGTTTCTTTGTGTTGCACTTCTGCAGAGGCATTTGGACTTTCACAGTGATACCTGCACACCCATACTTGCGCGACTAGATTAGACTTGCATGCCAACATGGGAATTGCGCACCTTAATGCCTTATCCATTTTTTCCAAATTTCTTCACAAATTTTATGAAAAATCAACTTACTTAAAAGTTAATTATCTCATGTTTGTGCAGATTCAATGGTTCCCAGAATAATTGGAATGGCTATGGAGCTGGATAGAAAGCGGATTGATGACATGATGAGCATCGTTGGTCATGATTATTACAATATATGTGACAACACTCTCCCATATTTGGCCAAGTACTTGAAGAAGTATCATCTTAATTTCCCACAAGGTATTTACCTGCCTCTGTATGGGCATGGTCATCTATAAGAAGTCAACATTCCAAAGCCAAAAAACTATCTCCCACATTATTGGTTTCAAACTTAAACCAACTTTTCTTCAGCAAATGTCTCAGTTGGAGGAACATTTGTTAATGCTGGAACAGTGGAGAAGGCCTACATAATGCATCATAGCCCTTGTGCCCTGGATCTGAAACCTCACAAGCCTGAGTTTCAGCCGCATTGTTATCCATAAATCTTCTGAAACTCTCAGATAGATCAATTCAAAGGCTGGAAGAAGAGTTAGGACTTCCGACTTGGAGGAGGTGTGAAGCCAACTTGGATGTGGGCATATTGGGTATGACAAACCTATGCAGAGTTTGTCGAGGATCTGAAAGGAGATTCAATATATAATGCCATATGGGCTAGGCAGACATATGTCTATGAGAATGTTGACTTTGTGCAGGAGTTAATCAGACACTGGATCCTAGAAACCAATTCTTTCCATCTGACTTACGGAGAAGTAGGCATCAGTTTGTGGGATTTCTACAAGATCTCGGGGGATCCAATTTTGGGCGATATGTATGATGAATTCATCCCTCCCAAGGCGACTTGGAATGATTTGGAGAAGACTCTGGATTTGGATTTAGAATTATTGAAAATTTTCTACAAGATCAAGAATTCAAAGACCTCCAAAACACATACTAGAAAGGATATTCATCCAGAGGAGTGGATGGATGTGTTTCTTACTAAGAAGAATGAGAAGGGGCCCACCTGTACTCGTCCTACTACCTACCCCAGAATAGAGAAGAGGGGTGCTTTTGGAAAATTCTGGCCGACTCTAGAAGCGAGACAATTTGAGAAGTGGAGGTATGAAGTGGATCCGATAATCCCAAAAAAGACCCATCTTGTGGGCTTCTTAGCCTTGTGGATCATTTTTTATCTTCTTCCAGTCAGGGATTCGAAGGGAGGCGTCAGGCCAGGGACCTTCGTTGTTGCATGCAAGATGTCTGCGAGGAAAATGGTTGGGTTGGCCACCACCATTTTGGCGAATATTCATAGGAGCTTACTCCATTTCTTTATGGGTAAGTCTCTATTGATAATAGTGGGATCATTCCATGTTTTGTGGGGATGGATCTCCTCTCATTTCAGGACATCTTCTGTACAGAGTGGAGTATAGGTTCCTAGAAGTTCTTTTTGGCCGTCAGTGCATGCATTTTCTAGAATTTTTCCATTATCTATCAACTCCTATGATATGAAGGTGAGGCTAAGAATGTTCAAGGAATTCCATTTCGTTCCTTATGGAAACCCGCAAATAGGGTGGTTTATTGATGATGGAACAACCGGCCTGGAATTGAGGTCATACAAGCTGGCTTGTAGAGATGGTGTATTGGCCACCAGGTTTGATGGATATATTATATACGAGGCATATTCTCCATACATATTTGAATGCCAATTCATGTGTATGAAGGAGATTGATGTATCCCCTCCTGTGAAAGTCATCTCAGAGCAGCATCTGATGGTGGCTCGACAACTATGGTTGCTGACATCTATGGAGAATACTGGGGAAGTGTTTGATCTACCAGTTGCTGGAGCAGTGAGTAACTTGACTACATGGTATGTCGAGAACTGGGTAGCATCATACCCTGAAGAAGTACTGAATCATCTGGTTCCTCAAGTGGGGAAAAAGAAGAGAACTGCCGAGAAAGAAACCCTTCATCTTGAAGGTGACTCTTCCACACCCGGAGCTGATTCACCGGGTTCCTCACCCAGGGTTGACTCGCCAGATTAAGAAGTTGGGGACGATGAGGCACGACATGTATCAAAGCGGCATCGTTCCAGATATAATCCTCCTTCCAAAATTAAGAGACCTGCTCCATCAACTCCTGGTGAGTTATATCATTGAGGAAATTTAATCTTCATTACTTTATAGAGCAACAAGTTTTATTTTCTTATCCTTTATCTGTAATTTCAGAACTTGGGAGGAAGTTGAAGTCCAAGATTGTAGGACCCTCCTCGCAGCCTTCTGGTACACATAATGAATATCTATGACCAGAGGCTGTCCAGCCATGGTGGAGTGTATATTGCGATGTTGAAATCTACTGGTTGGACCTATGCGAAGGGTTACACATCCCTAGAATAGGGAATCTTTGAGCCTCTACTGATATCCATTTCGAGGATAAACCTGATAAAGTGTGGGCTTACAACAGAGATCTAGAGATTCTCATATATTCCACTGATGATTCCATTCCTATCACCAAGTGTGTGAAGGAAATGATATATCATGGAACCACTGAGGGGAATGGTGCTTCTGGAGATGAGGAGTGGCACGATTACGTGGCTCCTGAAGATGTAAGTCTCTTCCATTATTTTCTTTGCAACTTCATTTCAGTTAAAGCTTTGTTACTCAAGGAAATTACTTTATTCATCCTTCAGCATGAAAATAAAGGAACTATTGAGGTTCCTTCACCACAGTATAGCCCTGGTGGTACTGCCATCGGAGCTACTGAATCTCCTCGCAAGCCAGGCGAGGTATCTCCAGGCCGTAAATCCATGGATGTAGAGTTAGAAATGGATTTTCACTCTCTAATACCTGTATTTGGAGATGATGATGCCAACACACCCAAAAAGACAAAGAATCAAAAACATCTAAGGAAGAATTCCACAGCTAAACGCTTCATCAATAGTGGTAAGTCATTCATATTGTCATGAATCTTAACTCATGAAAATATTGCTCACAATTCTTGGGATTGTAGGGGATTATTCAATTTCCCCTTTGAGGGAGAGAATTGACCCACCTCTGAGGATGACGGAGGGTGCTGGTGAACATTTACAAATTCATGCTGACTTGGTTGCTCCTGAAGAAGAGCTAGAATATGTTCCCTGTACTGCTACTGCTGCTGCTGCAAGGAGAGAAGATCCTGCTTCTTTTAATTTAACAATACTTCATACAACGTTGAATGAAAATTTCAACTGACTTCCATTATGTGATACTTTAGGTTCAACACCTGCACCAGAACATTTGGAGGCCACTGCAACTAACTCTGCAATTTTTGCTGAAAAATCTATTCGGGGTCAGAGGCCGCAAGATGAGGGTCGCCAAGATGACATATCGAATACTCCCACTGGTGATACTAACCAGGAATCTGAGATATCACTAGATGAAATGATGAATCTTGCCCCATATTTTGAGGACATTTTAGATCATGTTAAATTACCATGTAATTTAGAAGATTTTGGACGTGAGTGTTATCCCTCATCCTGTTAATAAATTTCTTATTACATCTCTGAACATGATTGGTTGAAATGTGCAGTTCCATCTGAGCAAGCTGCTGAACTACAAATTCCTGAAGGGGATAGAGCCAACACTATTATTGCAAAGATTCTAGCTCAAGTGGAGCTTAACCTGGAAGAGCTTCCAGAAACCCGTCCTGAAAATCCTTTTGAATCTAGGAAAGATGGAGAGGAGCCTTATCATGCTACTGATATACCGTTGAGTAAGAGATAATAATATTTGTGGCTAAACTTAATTTTCAAAACAACTTAATTAACTTTTATTATGCTTTGAAACTAACCAAAACATTCAATTGACTATGTGGGGCCGTCAATTTCAGTGGCTAGATCTGGAGGTGAAGCCTCAGCCTTTTCCCCAACGGGAATAGAAAGTGAAGTAACAAGGGTCAGGGGGAAGGAGAAGAATAGGGAACTTCTCTAGGTGCATTAATCCTGGACTATATTCCCCCATGTGATAGTGATGTTGAATCAGACCCGGAGGTACAAAAGGTGCTCCAATTTTCACGTCGCAAGGCATGGAAGAACATATGGAAGATCATATCTAAAGTGCCTCTTGAAGAGTTGTCTTAGAAGATCCCGTGACTGTCATCCCTGTTCGTAATGTTGGGACTTGGAGGTTTTGGATATCAAGAGATCCATGCCATAATGAAACAAGTCATTTTAAGGAGGGAGCAGGAGCAAAGGTACCATCGATACTTGACCAGAGTGAGGTTGTTGACCAATATCAACGAGTTTTAGGTTGTAGTGTCCCGAGTTGAGTCTGTTCATATTGCCATGTTGAAGGATATGAAGAATAAAATCAAGAAGAAATTTTTCCAGCAGATGAACCTTCAGGAACAGTTAGATGCTGTTACTGGGGAACCTGACCAGATTTACAATTCTCTAGAAGGAGTTCAAAAAATTGGTAGGAAAGTCATCGAAGATGCCAATAAAGCACTCCATCAAGCTGAAAAGAGTGAAACTGTTTGAGTGCATGAACTTCAAGTGGCTTCTGATGAATCTCAGGATGCCGTAAATCAAATAAAGAGTTATTTGAAAGCCTCTTGTAATTCTTGAAAAAGATAAGAGACTCCAGTATTTGGATGTCCATCTAACTCGTTGTGAATTAATGAAAAACAATTTAATATTCAATAATTTGTGCCCGCATTCTCTTTATACCTGCTTTAAATTTTTACCTAATCCTATTGGCCTAGTAAGCAAAGTTTGATTTTTTTTCTAGGATTATAAAAATAACCCTACACACTTTGAATCTTTTTATTCCTCAATATTACCTAAATCATATGAAATGTATGTTTAGTGAGATGGGACTTGACTTTTTTTTCAGAGTTCCCTTGTCTTTTGTAGGAAGTTTAAAGTCATGCATGTCAGACATAAAATGGATAATGTTTAAGGTCGAATAGCTTTGACCAAATGGATTAAAATTGACTCAATTCCTTGATAATTTATCTGAAAACATATTACCACATTCAATTATGGAGGAAAACAAGTAAACTATGACTTAGTAAACATTGAATATGAGGAATGATATGAAAAAATGGATAAAAAGGAATTAGAAGAAGTAATTCCTAAGAGTGAAGTTACCATTATTTAAAAACCTGTTAGGGGGTTGAATTATGTAGGGCTACTTAAGGGCATTGGCTTCATAGTCAAATAATAGCATCTTTTGGCTGATAGATCTGTTATATAGAATACTTATGCAAGGCCACCTAGGGGCACATACTACATAGTTATGCAAAAGAACTCTCAGAAATTTTACTTTTCTACTGCTTAAAATCCAGTGGAAGTTTATGGAGATTCAAATTTTCCAAAGCATAGAGTTTCCTGTATGGAGGGAGGTACTTGAATATGGATAGGATATTCTCAATCAAGATTGTAAAAGAATTGGATGAATGTTACTCCAATTAAGGTTTGACCCAAATTTAGAGAAGGGAAATATAAACCATATACTTGAATACTTTCAGATCATGAAAAAGAATATGGGACAAATATGTTATGGATGGCTATTTTTACGGATCCCTATATATTGTCATTAAGACCAATAAAGACAAAAGAGGTTTTTCTCCCAATAATGAAGTTACCTATATTTTACAAACCCATTAGGGGGTTGAATTATGCTAGGCCACCTAAGGGAATTGGCTGCATAGTCAAATAATAGCATCCTTTGGCTGATAGGTCCGTTATATAGACTACTTAAGCAAGGTCGCCTAAGGGAACGTGCTACATAGTCAAGAAAAATAATTCCCAGGTATCAGACATTTTGTGACTAGAAGTCAAGAAAATGGTTATGGAGATCTGAGAGGTATTTAAGGTTAGGAGTATGATACATAAAAATGGGCATTGTCCAATGCATGTAGAAGATACACAGACCAATGCTAACCACAATAATGTTGTGATTGGTTCCTGAATTGAGGTGTTGGACTTCACTACGTAACCCATAAGGATGGGAATCAAGCCATACGTAGTTCTTGAAATATAGTTTAGCATCATGTGGGATGAGAATGTAGAATATCTTAGTTTAAGGTCATAGAGTTTGGACCATAGTAAGGAATACACAGTGTGTGTTTTATAAACCTGATGTGAATGAAGACCAAGGTTTTCATACCACATTCATGTTTTCACAGGGGGAATTTTCAGCCAAGGGTCTGAAAGTGGAATTTGGGGTTATGCCCAAAGACTTGGGGCTAGATTCTAGGGACGCTCGAACGTTTCTAAGTATCCCATAAGGATGGGAATCAAGCAGCATGTAGTTCTTAAAATACGCTTTGTATAGATTTGGTTCGTACAAGTGACGGGTGAAAAGGGGACTTTAGTGTAATGATGGTTTGACCCAAGATTAATGGTTAGGGCATTTCCATGTATGCACGTAGTCTTTGGAATATGACATGATTCGAGATCAATTTCAATGACGATTCCCTCTCAGGTGAGGGATAATGGGGGACTATATAGTTTAACGCCATATAGCAAGGATAATGGTGTTGCATAGTTTAATTCCATGTAGAAGGGACAAAAGGGACGTACACAGTTTAACGTCATGTGGGATGGAGGTGAACCAACGTGAAGAGATTGGTTTTGGGATGCTTCACAGATCAACATCGTATGAGACGAAGGTGAACCGAAATGAAGAGATTGGTTTTGGGATTGAACCTCAAAAGATTACCTACGTACTCAGCCTAGAAGGCAAGGATCAAAGTCCACATAGTTCAATTAAGAATGAATTGGTGATCGAGTTGTATTTGAGGACATCAACCTAAAAATGGTGTTGGTATTTACACAAGGTTAGTGGCCCAGAGAGGGTGTTATGGTTGAAGCTTACTCTAACCACAAGTGAGTCATACTCGGTGTGAGAAAAAGAGTTAACAACAACCCTAACAATTCATAGTTTAACGTCATATAGGACGCATAATGGACTGTTTCATAGTTTAAATGACATGTGCCACAGACATGGGGTGCATGGAAGTTTAACGTCTTGTAGCTCGGATGAATAGTTTAACGTCATGTTGGAAGATATAGGGGACTATGTAGTTTAAAGTCTTGCAGTGAGGACTATGGGTTCTGCACAATTTAGTGTCATGTGGCAGGGACAAAATACAGTTTAACGTCATGTAGGATGTATAAGGGGGACATAGTTTAACGCCATATTGGACGAATGGTTATGCAGTTTAACATCTTGCAGGAAATAAGTATTTGTGTTACACAAAATACTTTTTTCAAGAATCTGGGAATGGTTGGAGTTGTAATGAGTTCTCCATCCATTGATATTAAATAATAAGCTCCATTGGAGTAGACCTTATGTATTGAATAAGGTCATTCCCACTTTTTCTCATGCTATGGAGTTTTCTTTCCAAGTATCATTGGTGTTCTGAGGACTAATACCAGTTCTCCTTGATTAAATGAATGAAGATGAATTTTTTGTTGAAATCTCGTGATATTCAATTCTAATAGAGTTCCAAGTGGTGAAAGGTGCACAATCTTTTTTCATCTAATCGTTCCAATTCATCCAATCGCTTTTGAGATTGTTCATCTATAGATGACTGATCACAAATGGATACTCTGAACGAAGGTAATTAGACCTCAATGGTCAAAACTACTTCTGTTCCATATACCAATGAATATGGAGTTGACCGCGTAGTAGTGCATGTGGTGGTTCGATAAGCCCATAAATAATGAAACACTTTATCATGCCATGATT
This sequence comes from Viscum album, assembly GCA_963277665.1. NCBI lineage: Eukaryota > Viridiplantae > Streptophyta > Magnoliopsida > Santalales > Viscaceae > Viscum > Viscum album. The sequence continues at coordinate 76,558,179 of OY728140.1, forward strand.
TCTTATTTTTATCCACCATCTTTTGTAGTGTTTTTGAAAGAGTCTTATTTATGGCCTCTATTTGGCCATTGGTCACTACATGATACTGTGATGAATGGTAGGATTTCATGTTGTATTCTTGATACAACTTCTTTACCTCATATGAACAGAAGTTGGTGACATTATCCGTCAATATGGTATGAAGGACACAAAATCTGGTAATGATTTTAGACTTTATGAAACTAACAATGCTTTTAGAACTAACTTCTTTGAGAGGTATTTCCTCTCTCCATTTTTAAAAGAAATCAGTAGCAATAAGAATATACTTAAATTGCTTGGATGTTGCTAAAGGGTAAGGTCCTACTACATCCATTCCCCATGTGGAAAATTGCCATGAGTATTTAGTTGTATGAAGAAACTATGGGGGTTGATGAATGAAGTTGGGACATACATGGTATGAATGACACTTATTAGTGAAATCAACACAATCTTGTATCATTGATGGCCAAAAGTATCCAAGCCTTCGAATTTGATCAGACAGTCTATGTCCAAACTGGTGGGCACCACAGACTCCTGCATGTACTTCTTTCATGACAGCCGTTGTCTCTTCTCCCTCAATGCATCTGAAGAGAATTCCATCAAAACCTATTTTGTAGAGAAATTTTTCTAGGTGATCTGGGCTATCATAAAGAGTAAAATTTACCAGACGTCGTCGGACTTGTTCTTTCCCGACTCTATCATGTGGGAGTATTCCATTTTGAATGTATTCCTTGATAGGTATTATCCATCCTGTAGTATGACCATATGGTTCAAAAATTGGACTAATTTCATTGATTTCCTCTGTTCTGATTTGAACATAAGGTGAAACCATATGATGGTGGGCAATACTGATGACTGTTTCATCTCAATTTGGATTTTCCAGAGTTGTGGCTACATTAGCCAATGCATCAGCTTGAGGATTTTGTGGTCACGAGACGTAAGAAAATGTCGGTTCTGAAGGAAATTCTTCCATTAGCTCTCTGACATAATCATAAAAAGGTATTAACTCTTATTTTCTAATGGAATAATCCCCATTGACTTGTTTGATTACCATGTCTGAATCACCTTTCACCTTTAAGTGATTCACTTGTGCTTGAAGCGCCAACTCCAATCCTGCGATGAGAGCATCATATTCCGCTTCATTTTTTGTACCGCCTTCTCACAATAATAAGTAATAGGGTAACACTTCCTTTTATAGGGAAATAAGCACAATTCCTAACCCAACTTTGTTGAATTTAGGATCTTCTATTTTCTTCCCGGTTGGACTTATGGAAGCACCATCAAAGTACATTTCCCATGTTTGAAGATTATCTTGAATAGAGAAGACTTCCTCATCAGGTATTTCAACATATAAAGATGTATCTTCTACTGAAGGGTGTTCAGCAAGGAAATAAGCCAGATCCTGGCCCTTTATTGCCTTTTGAGACAAATACTGGATATCAAATTGCTTAAAAATAACTTCCCACCTTGCCATACATCCTGTAAGCATTGGATGACTAAGTATTAAATTGAGCGGGTTATTGAGAGATACAAATTGGACCTCATGATGTAGCAGGTAGTGTCTCAATTTATGAACTGCAAAGATTAATGCTAGGAAACACATTTCAGTACATGAATATCGGGTTTCTAATTCAATAATAGTCCGATTGAGATAGTAAAGGTTGTTTTCATTCCCAGCATCATTCTTTTGGGCAAGTAAGGCACCCAATGATCACTCTAAAGCTGTCACATAAAGAATGAGTTGTCTTACTTCAATAGGTGGCATTAATATCGGTGGAATCAAGAGATATTTCTTGATAATATTGAATGCTTCTTTACATTCTTCATTCCACTGGTATGTGACTCCCTTATTCATCAATTTGGTTAAGGGTAAGCATTTCTCTTCCAGATTGGCTATGAAATGCCGAATATAGGCCAAGTTTCCTTGAAGTACTCTCAATTATTTCAAATTCCGAGGAAGTGACATACCAAGGATTGATTTTTTCTTCTTAGGATTGAGTTCGATACCACGATGGCGTACAAAAAACCTGAGAAATTTTCATAAGGATACCCCAAAAGCACATTTTAAGGGGTTTATCTTCAAATTGTGTTGTTGAAGTTTGTGGAATTTGATTTCAAAATCATCCAAGTGATTAGAACATTGTCTGGATTTAACCAAAAAATGATCCATATAGCATTCAATAAATTTCCCTAAAAAGGGTATGAAGATACGGTGCATGGCACGTTGATATGTTGCGCTTGCATTCTTCAGGCCAAAGGGCATTACCCGATAGAAAAACACACCCTAAGGGGCTCTTAAGGATGTAGATTCTTCATCTTCTGGAGCCATTCAGATTTGATTATACCCAGAATACCCATCCATGAAGGAAAGTGCTTCATAGCCAGCTATTGCATCAATTAAGAGTTTTGTGATCGGAACTGGAAAACCATCCTTGGGACAATGCCTATTAAGATCTCTGAAATCAATGAAAACTCTAATTTGTCCTTTCTTCTTTTTCACAAGGACAATATGAGCCAACCATTTGGGATATTGAACTTCTCTTAAAAAGTTAGCTTTGATATACTTATCCACTTCAGCTTCAATTTTGGAAGCATAAGTTGGGTGTGTTCTTCTTCTGGCTTGTTTGAATCCTCGATGTTCTTCTGGAAAACCCAAATGATGAGTAGCAACATCAAGATCAAGCCCTGGAATTTCTGTATAATTCCAAGAAAATATATCTCTATTTTTCTTTAAAAATGAAATATACATTTCTTTCTCTTCAAGAGTCATGGATGCACTAATTAAAGTGGGGAATGGATCTTCTTTTTTACCTAGATTTATTTCTCTGAGTTCATCCACAGTGGTAGTGATACCCTCTTCAAATGCCGGAGGAGCATCTCTGAGATCTTCCTCTTCTTTTTCAACATGTGTTATTTATTATCTTTCTATATGCCTAGTAGATGATGAAGCAGAATTTCTATGATCAAGAGAGATGTTAAAATTTAAACATCTTGAAGAAGAGGCTACCATTTCTGACCCCATTGATGGTGAAGGGTCTTCCTTGGGTAATAAAGAGGAGATGGCAGATTGAGAATCAACATAATATTTTATCTCCAACATTGATGTAACTTCTTTTTGTCTGGTTTATGAAGTATATAATTTCTGGATTTCAGCAGATGAAATGAAGACATCTCCATTTGAGCTTTCATCATTGCTTGGTGAATCACCAATTCCTCCCATGTTGTCTAGCTTGGTTGTCGTAATTGACAATTTGGAGGTTTACATAAGATTATTTGGATTTGGGTCTATCCTGTCAATTTCACTGATATGAAACACATAATCTACACTCACATGTATGGATGGGTTTACTACAATCTTTTCCAAACCATATGGAGCATTAATTTTGGTAACCTCCTTTTTCGTAGATACCTTTTTTCCCTCCATGTGATAGAATTCTGCCTCAATGTATTGAGATTTAGATGTTTTGAATGGGGCTTTATCACCATACAATGTCCCAATTTTACCATTGAAACAACATTTGAGACATTGATGGTATGATGACGGTATATCCACATGTTGATGTAGCCAAGGTCTTCTAAGAAAAATGTTGAAGGCTGTATCATGATGAACAACCATGAAATCTAAATTGGATACAAGGTCTCCAAACTGAGTTTTGAGTGTGACATAGCCCAGAGGTTCTTGTTCATTTTTATCATATCTTTTCAACATCAAAGTAGAAGGAGATAAATCTTATTCGGTGAGGCCCAATCAATGAAGTGTACGAATAGAGATGAGGTTGACTCCTAAACCATTATCAATAAAAACTTGTCGGATGTTTATATCATTGACCTTTACAGATAAATAAAAAGGTCTAATATGTCCATTCACAAAATCATCTTCATCTTCATTTGTAAAAGATATCACTCCATGGCATTCTGCAGGACCATTCTCTTCATGGTAGACTTCAGCCGTAGCAATTTCAGTTTCAAATTTCTTGAGGACATGACAAAGCCTCAATGAGTGCCTTTCGAAGATCCTGTGATAGGTTCAAGGAATCCAAAATTGATAAATTAGCCAGTACTTGGGACAAATGTTTCAAGACATCATACTTTTGGTCCAAAGGTCTGTATTTTCCAACAGGAACATGTGGTTTCACAGGTGCCTTAGAAGTTGATGCATTGGAAGTAGATGCTTCTTGTATCGTGGTAGGAGTTGAAAATACTCATGGATTTGGATGATTAGACCGACTAGGTCTATTTATTTACTGAGGAAGAAGGTGTAACCTCCAACCGATCTTCCAAAATAACTGTTCCAAGACTGAATCTTCCATGTGTGGAAGAACTTTCTTGTTTTTGTTGAGACCGCAGAAGGGCTCTTCCACAAGATTTTGCTGCTTATATAGTTCTAGCAGGGGTAGGATTGAAATAGTGGCTTCGGGAATATCCATGTATTCCTCTATATCCTAGACCTATGGAACTCCCTCTAATTCCTCTATTTGATACATGGAACTCAGGCCCATCAAGATCGAAACTATGACTAGCATAAGGATCTGTTAAGTGAATCATGTTAATAGAACCAAAAATCAACTCTTCATCTGATGAAGACTCTACCTGATTAGCCATTTTAGGTTGTTCCATTTGGTGGGACGGTGCCTGTGATTTTGAAGTAGATGGAATAAAATCTTCCAGAGTCAAAGACAACTTGGGCTTTAACACGAGCTCATCTTCTTCTGACTGCTATTCTTTCTTCGAATTATGCCACTTCTTTGAGGATTTTCTTTCTGATAAAGGGGGTTTTGCTGTAGAATTCATAGCAGATGACAAAATTGGTTTCTTCAGTTGCGTTCATAAAATGGGATGAGTTTAGTTGATCATTTTACTGACCATCCAATCATCATATTTTTGCGCATTTTTGTTTTTTAACTTCATGCCACTGGCCTTCTTCTTCTGGATATGTAGCAGTAACACATGCTACCTGGGCTGAAGAACCTCACAGTTTGACTTACCTGAGTCCACCATCTTTTGTATGAGTTATTTGAATACAAGACACTCCTAAATGGGATGCCCCAACATCTGATGAAATGGGAAATAGTTGGGAAGGTCTTCATCTCCATCCTTGTTAGGCCTTTTAGGCCTTGGCAACTAAACCAAATTATTTTCTATATATGAAATGAAGTATCCAAGAATTAGTTCATTTCAAAAAGACTATAATTTGTTCTTTAACTTGTCAAATTGTTTCCGTCTTTGATCTATTTGATCATCTTGACGAAACGACCTCTATTGTCGACGCTCAGGAGGTGGATCCCTTCGATAAGATGAACGTCTTGAAGTGGAAGCAGGTACAGGTGCTTGTTTAAGTGTGACTATAGAAGTCTCTACTTTACCCATTCTCCTTCCTGGAGCTGAGGTAATTACACGAGTTTTATCCTTAGTCTTTATAAGAGAGTATTCAATATGTTGAGTGATTGAAGTAAGGTCTTGAAACCCATCTATGTATTTCACAGGGATGAACGGTGTGCGTAATTTATCACACAAATTTTCCACACATATTGGCAACAATTCTTCTTGAGAGAGTGCTAAGCTTAAGGATTATCTTAATCCCTTCCAGAGAGAAATGAAATATAAAACTCTTTCATTTTCCCTTTGCTTACAATTTGTAAGATAAAAAACTATTGTCTTTGGCAATGTTGAGCTGGATGGAAGAAGGAATCATTGGCGGAGATCTTCCCACCCAGTAATTGACTGGGATTGCAAGCTTGTATACCAGAAAAAGTCAGGCCCTTGTAATGACTGTACAAAACACCTGAGCTTAACTGCTTCTTGTTGTTGAGGAGTTCCCATCATAGGATCACAATTAAGAAAAAAAATTTGTTAAGTGTTGTTTTGGATCTCCCAAAACATTAAAGATTGGTAATGTGGTACTTAAAAAATTAGATGGGGGAGGAATTGCATCAACCCATTCAGGATAAGATCCCTTTTCAGGTTGAATTTGTGCACGTTTTCCCTACATAGCTTCCAACCGAGCTTTTGATGACTCAATGGTAGTCATTAACTTTTGAGAAACATCTGGTTGAGCTTGGGCCAGAGTAGATGCAATAACTGAAGCTTGGACAGGTATGGTGGTTGGTACTACAACTGATGGTAGCACTACCTGTTATTGTTGTTCATGACCCATAGGATGAGACCGGTGAGGGTGTATTGGTAAAGGAGGATATTCTTGATCCATCTCAGTAGCAGCAACAAATTCCCTTTACTGACTGACTCTAGCACGCTTAGGAGGAACACTACCTCAAAGTAGTTTTGCATTCAACCTCCTTAATTCCTTCATTTATTCCTCTTTTTGTGTGAACCTTTGCTCAAGTGAGAGTGATTGGCCTTGTACAAAGGAAGGGTGGAATGTAACCTTATTCTTCCCTTTCCCCTTGTTGGATGCCTTTTAGAGAGGGGGAAGTTGGTTATTTGACGGAATACCGAGATTATGGGTAAGCCTTTGATTTCGTGTATGCACACCTTCTTCATTTTCCTCTATGTGTACAACCTCTTGAGCAGGAACTTCTTCAACTAATCCCTTTGAGTGATCCTAATGTTCTGGAGGATCAATAACAACGGCATTGGTGACATTTATTGATGCATAACGCATTGCATCCCTTCTATCGGCATTTCTGCGATACTATCTTCTACCATGTCCTTGATGAGAAATTTCCTTTTGTTGAGTTGACCCCTCAAGAACTTCCTGATGAACTATAATTTAAAGGGAATATCCTGATAATTTGGCGCTGCATTCCTCTTGTGGCTTCTTCCCTAATCAAGAGAAGAATAACTTTCATTGAGGAAGAGATTGAGGATTTGAAAAAGTCCCCAGTCCGGTGGACTAGGGCTATTCCTTCTATTCCTGCTCAATTCCTCGAATCCTATTTGTTGATTCTGAGGGTTGAGCTAAAAGAGTCCCCAGTCTAGTAAGATGGGGTGGTTATTGAGCTGCTACATCTGAGACTTTCGTAAAAGTTCTATTGATTTTGCGGACTTTACTCCGGAAATTGGATAGATGCATCAACCTACATACACTCAAATCACCTGGTTCAAATGACCGCTGGATGATTTTTGACACCTACGTCACCTAATGATGCACACTCTCTAAATGATAACCCTATTCAATAATCTCATTTTCCTGATGCAAGATTAATTCGACAACTTGTTCTTTGTATGCCTAACTTTGGGAAGAACTTGATGAGGAATGTTCCTGAGAAAGCCTTTGATTACAAACAAAACCAATTGGTTGTGGCCGGCCATGGGCAATAAAATTTCATGAGACCATTTTTGGCATACTTTGTTGACTTGAGAGTACAGTGAAATGAAGTGCTCCATGAACACCCCATCCCCTGATATGAATACCAGATGGAGCATTGGAAATTAACTGGTGCAATCATTTTAGTGTTCCAAGGCATGAACACTGAAGGGCTCTCTGCTGCTTTTTAACCTTTGGATGTCGTGAAACTAAGAGAGATGCCAAATCAATTTGGAATTATAACCCTTCTATTATCTTGGCATGATTTTTATATTTATCATAAGAAAATATTTTCTTTTGCAATTGAAAAATAGTTTTCCACATTTTGAGATGAATATAATGAATACAATCTTCTGTCAACATTTCTGGAATATCAAACTGAGGGTCGGCCAAAGGAAAAAACATGATTGGTAATTCACCTTTCACTAGTTGTTTTCTCATAGTCAGAACTTCATCCTTATCATTTGATGAAGATTATTCTACTTGATTAGACTAGAGTTTGTGCTTCTTTGTTGCTTCATCATATTCAACAAGATTGGTAAGGAAGTCATTTATCAAACTAGAAGATGAATGAACCAGGGGTAGTTCAAAGAATTACCTACATCCTAGGATATCTTCTGATTGATAAAGTATTTCACCTGCTAGCGGTAAAGCATCAGACATGACTGGCTTCACATTTGAAAGTGCCTCAAGATAAGAGGGATTTCTTGTTACTTCATTGTCCTTTGATGAATTTTCCAGGAAATGCGAGTTAATACTACAGAGAGGTCTTTTTCATCTAAATTCATCATCATGGGGAGGACCACCATGGTGGGTACAGAAAAAGATGAAACCTTTTTCTCATTGATCTTTTGGTCACGTAGAGGGTTATTGTGGCTCTCATCTGAAGATGACACATCGAGATCAACTGAACTGTCATGAATCAAGACTTCATGAGGAGGTTTCCGATTAAGACCTTGGAAATTATTGTTCCCACTATTGGTAAATGATAGAGTATAATCATGAGTTGCAATAGATAATTGTATGAGGGCTTCAAGAACTCCAGCATCGAGAAAATCCTTATTACATATTGGCTTATGATTTCATGATTGTGCTGAACAGGTCTTTTTCTTAGATGCCTTATTACTCATTTTAGGAACCAATTGTTGAAAAAAGTGGTTATTATGGGTTGGTGTATGTTCCTGCTCAAGAGAAATAGTCAGGTTAGGCTGATTATCTCTATTCAAATCAGGTGTATGTGTCTGACATGATTGTCTATATTACATAGGGGAGTATGCCCCACTACCCTCTTGGACTGGAACAGAGGTGTGTGTCTATTTCGAAGTGATATGTTGATGATTCACTCCACTGGTAGGGACCAATTTGTATTTCATTCCCAGTGATGCTGCTGATGTTTTTATAATATTCTAACAGGCATACAGAATATGGGAAGGGATTTACTTATTCTCTTTCACCACTGTCAAAATGTTTTTGGTGACTTCAGCTGCTGGAATGGGAATATATGTCCATTCCGTGTCTGGAGTAGGTGTATGTGCCTACTCCTAACCTCCTTTTCCTGTCAGTGAATTCTGACAGTACTCATGTGTGGGGGAAGAGAACTGAGTCTGCTCCAAATTTGTCATCGGAGCTTTCTGACTGACTTCTCCTGGTGCTACCAAAAAATACTGTTGGAAGGTTTGATGAACAATGGTAGGTGTATGTTCCTGCTGTGTATTCTTCACCAAGTATGGTTGACAAATTTCCTTCAATACTGGCAGACGAGACTGCTGACAGAATTATTGATTGTAAACAGGTGTATGTGCCTGCTTATCAGTTTCCACCATATTATATTGGCGAGCTTCTTTGGATGTAGTCAGATGAGCCTGCTGACTAGCTGATGACTTATAAACAGGTGTATATGCCTACCTATAATACTCCGTTGGAATTTCCTGGCAGGATTGGAGTGTTATTTTCTAGACGAGTCTACTGGGCAGTAACATCAGGATGGACGGGTTTATATGACCACTCGTTGTTTTCCATCAAGCTGGCTTGATGGAATTCTTCGGAGGGGGAAGAAGTAAGAACATGCTCCATGTTGACCAGATTTCACCTCTGGCGGTTCATCTTGCATGCTCAGGTCTGAGAAACCTGAGCCGACCCCTTAAAGGCGATACCCTCATCATGTTGAGGGCACACTGCCACACGAGTCTGGCAGCGATTGTTGATGGGAGCCATCAGGAAGGACTCTTGTCTTCTATAATTAAGGCCTTTAGTGACCTTGTCATTCACCTCCCCATAATATGGGTGGGACTGGTGATTTAAATTCAGGTATAATGACCCGAAACGGTTGGATATAGTGGTTGGTACCACCTGTTTCTCGATCATTGGTCATCGCTGTCTGGACAACGAGGGTGAATTATTGACTTGGAGGGATTATCAAGTGGCCTATAGAGTCGGAATGGTACCATGTTGATTGTATTCTTTAACCAGTGCATTTGAGACCCAATGTTGAAGACTCTAAGTAGGTGACGCCATCCTCAGAGCAGACGATGATCCAGTAGGAGTAGCGGTAGAGGCATTCACAAGTGTGAACATTATAGAAGCCATTTCTGTAATGTATAGAGATCTTGGAAAAGAGTTCATGTTTCATATAACAGACATAATCAAGATAAGTTTGGCCACTGCATATTTTGGATGAGCACATATGTTATCGATTGCTTTGTTGGCCCTCCCATTGAGTTAAATATGGGCCTAACAAATAAGTAAAACATCATTTAACATGGTTAAGGATTCAAGTTAGGTTCACCATTTTTGTTCCTTCTGGAAATGGGTATGACCTTGTTTATTTAAGGATCCAAAATTACAATTGGTTTCTAACAGGTTTATTCGTAGAACCAGAAACATCCAATGTTTCTATATCCATTTGGACCTACTTTCCAAAGGAAGGTGCTCATTTTTTGTGGATAGATGAGGCTTAATATTTTGAATTGGTCGAGAGGATGGGAGGTCGGAATCATCACATGTTTTCGGGGGGAATTATTGTCTACTCCAAGACTCTCTTATAGATTTGAGTTATGTTCATGAATCCTTATTAATTAACCATGTATGAAAATGAACTTTCCTTTAGATTTGGCAATCAATGATTGATATGTATGAGATTTAGAGAATCTTCTATATTTATTCTAGGTTCTTCATCGATAGAGAGTCATCCGTGTGTATTGGAGATTCTTATTCAATGGTATCCTTCAATACATTATATTGAAATCTCTTAGTCATTATGATAACCATACTGGTTTTAAAGCCACTCAGCGGGGCACTTGAAGTTTATTTTCATTCATAAGGACATGGATTATTTTAGAGTTGGGATTTTACCCACAGATGGGCTACCTATGTATCCTTGTTAGCAAAGGAATCTGAACCCACGTATTTCGGGAACCAAGATATAGTTTAACGTCATATGGTATAGATGAGAATTAATGGGTGATGGGCTTGAACCTTAAAAAGGCTTCCTACGTACTCTACTTTTAAGGTAGAGATCAAAGTCCAGGTAGTTCGATTAAGAAATTTCGGGCTTATATATGATTAACAGCCCAAAGGGATGTGTCGTGGTTACTTTTACACTCTAAGATCACTTGAGTCATGATCGGTGTGAGAAACAAGAGGTATTGGTAAACCCGACGATTTGTGACATGAAAGATGTGGCCACAAGTAATGATATGGGGCTTATGTATGTGTGACTTCCCAAGTAAATGAAGATCAGGACTTAGTTTAGGAAATAAGTCCAGAAACAATGTCCATAAAGATATTCATGATTTATGAAGATTTGGATACTCTAATATGGGGCTTACTCCTGAGGGGGATTCCCAAATTAGGGGGGACTTATGATTGGGTTTTATTCCTAAGAAGGAAGCCCAAGTCAAAAGAAATTAAGCCTGGGGATTACACCTAAAAAGGAGGCCCAGGTTGAGGGGACTTGAGATCTGGGGATTACTCTTGAAAAGGGAGCCCAGGTTTAGAGAAATTATGATGGGGGCTTACTCCTAAGGAGGATGCCCAGATTAGGGAACTTGGGGCTTACTCCTAAGGAGGATGCCCAGATTTGGGAACTTGGGGCTTACTCCTAAGGGGGATGCCCAGATTTGGGAACATGGGGCTTACTCATAAGGAGGATGCCCAGATTAAAGAACTTGGGGCTTACTCCTAAGGAGGATTCCCAGATTAAATATCTTCTCATCTTAAAGGATTAGGTTGAGATGAATGAAATCTATAACATTAATGACATAAAGTTATGTAAATAAAGAGGTTTTGGGAGATGTTCCACAGAATTCCATTCAGATAAGGAAGCCAACAAAGGAACCATGCAATAAATGGCTTTGAAGAGGGTTTTAAAGGCTAAATCTTGAAGAGGAGAGGTGGATTTGAAGAAAATGGTTGAATAGGAAGAATGGGAACCCAACAAGAGGTAGGCGCGCAAGTCCTATTTGGGCACGCAAGTCTTGGTCGTGCAAGTATACTTGCGCGTCATGGGTGTACTTGGGTGACGGTTAACCAATAGGGTGATACTTGGGCGAGACTTGGCTCATGACTTTAGTATTATACGTAAAGGCTTCCAAAAGGTTTGCGCACAAGTTCTGTTGAAGGGATAAGGTGGCGCGAAAGTGTGGCCATTTCCCTTAAGGGTTAGACACTTAGGTGCACAATTGTTAATGAATTTCAACACTTAGGCCTTGTTCCCCCTCTTTATACCTTCCATTCTATGTAAGAAATTAACATTAGAAGTGTTCGGAAGACTTCAAGCAAAGACTAGGGAACAGAAATCTTAAATCTGACTTTTGTATTTTTCCGTCCTTAAAATGGGGGGCCCAGAAGGGGTATTAATAGGCCATTTAATACCTTGGGAGAAAAAATATTAGGGCGCGCAAGTCACCTGCGTGACTAATATGTAGTGCGCAAGTATACTTTCATGACCATAGTGAAACTTGTGCGACACATGCTTAAAGTAATCTTGGTTCATGCCTTTGTCAATTTTTGATGTTCATCAAAGGATGAATCTCTTTTTTCTTAAGGTATTCCCCTTTTTCAGTTGTTTGACTCTGTGATGGAAAGGAGTGTCAACAATAATTTTTTGATATTCAAATTTTTTTCACATCATCTACTCCTATCAGTGGTAAAGATGGTATTGGTGACACTCCAACTATCTATAAATAATGTTTATTTAACAATATTAATACTTAAAAATAAAATATTGATAGAGAATATGACTAATAAAAATAATAGATCCGATTGGTGGGGTCTCAAACCAGTCTTCCATCATTAACCACATTTCAAGCCATTGGGAAAGGATATGGTATGATCATGTATTCTATCAATCCAACCCAGATGTTGTCAAATCCATTTTTTCTGAAGAATTGATCTTTCGGTTTCAGGGATAAAACAAACATCTTTATAAAATAAATAGAGAGTTACCCAAGGGAAAAATATACCTTCATGATTATTTTCATGTTGAATCCTCCCATTAAATGGTTAGGTCCCTCGAAGATCAAGCAATTCTATGAAACACTTATATGGTGTTTATTAATGGATTCTCACTATATGGTGAATTTATAATATCCTACTATACTAGTACTCTTTATATTGAAGTACATTATCCTACATAGATGTAGACATTTTCCTATTATTTACCCCCTCATTAAGTGAATTTTGGATATAGTTTAACAATGGTGATCACCACATAGTCCCCATGATATTTGGAGTTATCTAGTTTAGGGGTGGGACCATCAATTTCTTAATTGTCAATAGATTCAATATCTACCAAGGAATTGATCAGGATTAAGGTACTTCTACCCAAATCCCAAATTCAAACATTTTCCCATACTAATAATGGATTATGTGTCACATATGGGAGAAAATGTTGTTAGTATAGAATAGGTAGATCAAGCATGGTGTATCCATTCCAGTCAAATAACGTTTCTTGGAATTTCACCACTTCCTTGGAGGTCAATTTAATTTATCTTCCCATGATTAATTAAATAAATTATTTTTGTTTGAGAGACCATACAAATTACTTCCTATGAAATCAATTTTTTGGATATAAGATCGAGGGGTAATTCATCTATAAGTAATGGTTTCAAAAGTAGATAAATGAGAGGATAATGGATCCATTGACATCAAAATAATAGATTCACCCATATGAGAACCCAATATAGAATCTAAAATTGCGTAAGAAATAATTATGTAAATTTTTATCTTAGTGTTACAAGTAAAAAAGGTCTATTATTTTATGAATGAAAATATGGTTATATATTTCACCTATTAAATAGAGAATAAACTTCTTGAGCATATGATGATTAAGATACACAAGGAGGAAATTATAAAAAATCATTCCAATTATTATACTTGTTAAAAAAATTAAGATATAGAATCATTTAATAATTTATTTTTAAATAATGTCTTTTGAAGTCGATAGATGAAGGAATTACAGAGTTAGAAAATCCCAAGACTATGGTGACTTCCATAGAAGGCATTTTTACTCTGATTGAGAGAAAGTGTTCCCTAAAACCATATTTTATACGGATTAATAACTGTAATACAAAAAATCCATAACGTAAGGTATTTATGAAAAGAACCAAATCATAACTTCCCTAGGTCCTTACAATATTAACTTAATCTATGTGGTTCATGGTTCATCCCATAAGATAGTTTACAATTTATAAATTTTCCTTTTCATATAACCTTAAACTGCAAGGAAAGATAGTTATAGTGGTATGAACTTAAACTAAAAGACACATAATCTATCCAATATGGATTGAAAATGTTTGAAGTGATTTATCCTACATGATGTAAAACTAATTTTAGTGGTTTATTCCATGTGACCTCAAATTTTGTATTATTATCTTATATAAGATCTTGGACTATGTAAGAGTTATACTTATAAGTAGTTTTTTATGGTTATGGAATTATCTACCTTCCCTAATAACATGGTTCACCATACCTATGAAAAAAATAAATCTTTAAAATATCCATGTAAGGATTGATTCCAATAACGGTTGGATACATAGTGACACATTTATTTCTCATCACAAACCCAGTTGTATATTTCATTTCCATACCTGACTCTACCTTGGTGATGAGACTTTCCCCTATCACATTGGGTATTCTTATGATCATGTTATTGGATAGATCCATTTGATTTTATTTTTGAGTGGATACCTTATTCATGTTGGGTTTCCTCTTATCAGAAGGATAATCATTCATTTCACAACCTTGTCTCTTATGTATAAAAAAATATGCATTGAGACACTCTATTAAGAACTAAACATAGGATGATTCTTTTTACCATATGATATGATTTATTGACTAGATTTCATATTTTGGTCCCAACTATAAATTTTATTATGATCAAATCCTATCCATATAGGCGGTCTCCCCATTCAACTCCCTTATTTTTATAGAAGCCTCTACACTAGGATGATATATTTTCTACAAAAAATGATATGTTGAATGATTCATATTACTAAGGGATACATAGTTAAACACAAATATCATATCCTAATCCTAATCACAAGTTTCATTCATATTCATTAGTCTATGCATCATGACGTTAAACTGTATAAACCCATCCTTTAATCTTTCTATATTAGTAAACAAATCTCAATTAACATCAATATTTCCTTATTCTTATTTCTATATACACTGTTTTAACCTTTTTTGAAAATATGTATGAGCATAAATATTACCAAAATTTGGAAAAATAAATTTTACATGAATGATTATGAAAACTAGTCCAACACGTAAGACCTTATGTTTCCAAAGGAAAGAGTTCAAGTACCCACTAGGATCAAAAATAAGAAGGGAATTTAATGAAAAATTATACTCTCTATTTTATAATCCTACACCACATAAATATATAAAAAATTATATTATTCCAAAAATAGTAAAATAAACATTAAATCTTAGAAACATAAAATCACACTAAGGGTTTTCTGAGAAAAGGATGAGTTACTAACAACTAAGCCTTTTCCACATAATGGATTTAACAAAGTCAGGGAAAAAATAAAAAATTCACAAGAGATTTTCATGTTGAAATTTCACATAGGGTATCCTGATTAGTAGTAAAGTTGTTACCCATGACACGACTTCACACTATTGGTTTGGAAGAATTATATGGACAAATGAAAAAGACATGAAATATTTTATGGTAGAAAATTCATAATGGGTGGCCTATAAAAATATCAACTCTGTAATAACCAACTCATTTCTATTGAAGGCTTAGAAAAAATTTATATTATAAATGGATTTGGAATCATGATTATAGGGACTATAACATGTCCCTGTAAAAATTTAATCTATGATCATTGGATACACTGATCTAGAAAAACTATATTGTATATATTTTATTCCCCATTAACATGATTATAAATTATGTCATGGGTATATAATCATTAAAGGAAATAAATTCTCTTTAAATTGATAATGTATTCCATTTTAGATGATCATGTTCATAGGAAATTTCATGTTATATCTCCCAACCCACTAATAACCTTTTCAATACATGGTGACATAACTTTTAAGTTTCCTAAACCCTTCTTGAATACCCTTTTCTTCTTGAACATATATAGTAACTTTTATGTCTAAATCATCACCAAACTAATTCCTTGAGTTAATATTCTAGTCATGGAATCCCAAAAACCTCCAATGTATTCTATCAATTATTCCTTTTTTAAAAATTAGTAATGAATGTATCATATTCTAAAAAGGACTCATATACTTAGCAATGATATCCATGACATGTATCTATATTTTTGTCTAGTGGCATGTTTTCACCCTAAGTGACGATCCCAAAAGATATTTGGAAGATATTTTTGGATATTTTTGAAGACTCACTTTAATGTTTCTACAATTTTCAGTTGAATAATTTTCCTCTAGCATATTGTATTTGTCTAGAGAAGAAGACATAAATAAATTAAAGTGGATATGTTTATTGTTTTTTATTTTTTGGTAATGAAAAAATCATATTCAACCCCATCAAAACTAGAGTCTACTACTTTTGGTGATGGAATTTGTAAAATTTCGTGTATTTGGGGATAATTTTAGAGGAGTTTAAAAGAATTATAATTTCTAGAGATAACATTGAAAAAATGGAAAAATTATATACCATAAATGTAAGACATGATATTTCATATTATATTCTAGATTGTATTTGAAATATGCTAATGTATAATGTTTATATTTTATATGATATTAGATGTTTTTTAAGACAGGTGGTATCCCATAAGAAATCATGTTTTTGTGAGATAGTCTGATTTAATAATATTATAGTTGTGCAATATAATTGGCTAGTGAATAATTTGTTTTAGAATTTGTATAATGTTTTCACAAAAGATGATATTCTTATGAGATGAATAAATTACATAATATGGTATGTTTATAAGATAAATGCAACTATTTAAGATAAAAATTCTTCATAAGATAATATTCCTAGGTATGATATTGCTATACATTAAGATATATTATCCATGAAGATAGTAGATTCTCATATGATATTGAGTTTATAAGAATAAAATGGTAATATTGTAAGATATTCTCAATTTGTAAGATTCTCATTGTTCTCATAAGATATAATAAAATTGTATGATATCATATGATGTGAACATAACTAAGGGATGTTATTTTTTAAAGGAAGCTTTTGGGAAACTAATTTTATATGATTATAGTGTTTTTTAGTCATAGATTAAAAATCACAGAATGGGGTTTTTTATTCATATAATTGGTGAAGAATAATAATAGCAAGAGGAAGATAGTTTCTATAAATTTGCGATGATTAGTTACTATATAAACACTCCATCACATTGTATCTAGGGTTTATACACTGTAGTGTCCTAGAAAAATATTTTAAATGGAGAAGAAGAAGTAGGGAAGGGAAGATATAGTTGTTGGTAGTAGTTAAAAACAATTATTCCCCAGTATTAAGAATTTCAATTTGAAATTAAAATGTTGAAAATGATGCTTATGGTTGAAAAATATATTTTTATTGTATTTCAAAATAAATATATAGATCTCATAACAAATAGATAAAATATATAGTAGGAATACGAAGTAGCTTCTATTCAAAAATATAAATGAATTTTATTCATAGATAAATAAGAGTGGTATAGGATTGTTGTGTGTAGTCCATTATATACATTAATAATAAGTGTCTTCTAATTGTTAAAGTGTAAGAAGAAGAATGAATAACAAAAAGATTATGAAATAAAGGCAGTATCATCTATTTTAAGACTCTTTAGTTATTAAAATAATTTGATATTATTGAATTCATGTGGGAATCACTTAAACACACTAAGGATATTTTTTGTGATATGTGTAAATGGATATTTCTGACTTACTTTAAAAAAATTGATACTTGTGGGTTGTGTTATCTTATAAAAATTAGGGTCTTTTTAAGGACTAGTCTTTTTATTTTGATGGGTGAACCTTTTAATTTTTTGTTCCCTAAATGAGTATGTGTTTGATAGGGATATAAAATATCATTAATAATGGGAGAGGTCTATTTCAATTAGAAAACTCAAAATGAATTAAAATCACTGATTCACCACTAGATTTTTCCACTAATTTTATAGGATAATTTTCATGTGTTAAAAAATCCATGCTTCCATTCATTTATGAACTACTACATAGATTTTTATATAATATAATTTTTCTTTGGTTGAAGATATATGGTCACTTTATATCTAGTGTTCTAAATTGAAAACTGAAATTCACTAGACATCAAGAGGTTTACCACATTAAATGGTAATATTTATTATATGTAGAAAGAAAGGATGATACCTTTTCAATTATCTATCAGTTTTGATGTTCTTGAGTACGTAACTAATGGGTTTCCTCCTCACAGGGAAAATAAATCTATGAAAAGGCTGATAGAAATTATCATGAAGATTATGGTAATTCCTATAATTCTATATTATAATGTCTAAGAGAGAAACAATTTATCAAAGTTAATGGAATCAATATATCCAATGAAATATGTGATAAATTTGAGAACAATAACAAAGAAAATTCCAATGTGCATAAAGATAAAAAATATAGTTGTATGATAAATTACGAAGTCATAAAATATAGGATGAATAAACTATAGATCATTTACTCACAATAGTAAATGATAAAGTGAGCACATTCAATATTTATAGTGTTAATATGGATGATAAATAGTGTTTGAGAATATAATTCACATCATACTAGAGACGATTCATGAAAAATTCTTATCTATAAAAGATAACGATCTAGGTATACTTCTTTTAAATGATTTACAAAGAAACCTCATAGCTTATGATATTAGGAAGTGAAATATGCTTAAGAATAAGTTTAAGGATAAAAAACAGTTTGATTTTAAAGCCTCAAAGAAAAAGACATATAAAAATAATGATAATGATATGAAGCTATCTTTTTAGATTTAGATATGGATATGGATATGAAATTTGAAAAATTCCCCTTAATTTAAAAAGTGCGATAATTGGAAAAGGAAAATTAAAGGGAGAACTTATAATAAAATGTTTTATTTTTGTATAAATAATACATTTTTTTAAAACATTCCAATGTTAAAATAATTGGAATTCCTCTCTAAAGAAGTATAATGAAAAATTATTTCCTTTGAAAAGAAATCATCAAACACTAAAAAGTTAAGGATTTATTTAAAAGGGAAAAAAATTCTAAAATTTCAAATAAAGGATTTATTATCCACGTGGGAAGATATTTAAAGTGGTAATGGAGATGAGAAAATTGAGACTTATAGATTTATTGATAAAAAGAATTTAATTATTTAATTTAATGTAGAATAATTCACTAAAAATATAGAAGTGAATACAGGAGTTATAATGAAACTAAGATGGCATTTGTTTTGAAGATAAAATTTAAGGATTATTGTTAAAAGATATCAAATTTATAGAACAAGATCACAATTTAGTAGAAAGATAATGAATTTTCATATAGAAATGAATCTATTCATATAGATGAAACAAATTTTCCTAAAGAGAAGATGATGATTTAGAGAATTTGCTTGATGATGAGAATACATTAAGAGTAAAGATGGAAGGAAGATCTAAATAGGAGGAGAAATATATTAAAGTTTTTTAATAAAAACTGAGGGAGGCTAAAAAATAATTTGACACGTACAAATGAATTTTTTCAATTTCATTCCGGAATATGGTGAATTTTCTATGGAAAAGTTGGATGATAATGTTTTAATGAGTGATGAGACATGGTTAGACCAAAATAAAATTCCATCAAAAGGCATTAAAGTTCTTATAACTATGGATGTAAATCTTTATATGAATAAACAAGTTAAAAAGATCATGTTTGTGGAAAAATAAAAAGGCAATAATAAGTTTATAAATATAAATAAACATTAACATGATGTAGAAAACTATTAATAGTAGTGAATCATAATGAATTTAGAACAATCATACTTTTAAGAATAAATTGTTTGGATTCCCTAATATTTTTGGCTCATAAAAAAGGGAAATTATTGATGACATAAATAATTAAGACATGCCAGCATCGACTTCTGGACAACATGATGTTTTGAAAGGAAAGTATGCTTTCCAAGGATATAGATGGGATTATAGAGGATTAATTAATATTAAATTATTCTTTTGTTCATTAATTACAATACTTTGATCCTAAGAGATTTGGGATATATAATATTTTCTAGATTAATTAATTGTAAAATATATATTTTAAGAATAATATATAAAATTATGAGAATTTTGAGTTTTATATGAAGTATATTTCTGATGTGACTAGTCACATCACTTTTTGGAAGATTGTCTCACCATAATACTAGTAAAAGTTTTTATCAGTCTCTATACTTAATACTATCATAATATAAAGACCCAAGAAATGAAAATGTATTTATAGTTAAAGTGGAACTTAAATCATCCAAGTGGGAATGTTTAAGGATTCATGATAGTAAATTTTCTTCCCACATGATAGGGGGTTAGAATGTAATAACCCAAGATGGTATGGTATGTCACTTTTAAAATTTAGCTTATTTGATAGTGTACATTCCATAGACCACTAATATTAGACAAGTGATTAAATATTAATATGATATTTATCACATAGACATTACAGTGGCGGGAATGAAAGAGATTACAAAATTATGAAAATACAGTTAACACATATTTATTAATTAATTATTTGGGTACCAATTAATTATAAATCCAAAAAAATCAATTTAACATTAGATAATTGTTTTTACTAAAAAACTATTTTTTATGACCACAATGGTATTTTATATTAATAAATTGAATTAGTCACTATTACTTAAATCTAATAATGACAATTATATATTACATATTTAATAAAATGTTTTAAAATTCAAATTCTAATTTTGATAGGTATAATATAATAATAAATTTAATTTTACGTATAAAAACTATTTTTTTTTAAATATAGTTTTATTTCCTTCTAATGGTTCACTTTTTTGAAAACTAAATTTTGAAAATTTTACAAATTCTACTGAAAAAAAATAAAATTCATTTTTAAAATTGGAATTTCAAAATTATCTTATGGTGAAATTTTTTTATTTTCCTAAAAGTATTTATTTTCTAGTGCACAGTGAAAACTCAATATTTTTATAAAGGTTTCATTTTTGTTATACTAATAGTCTAATTATTATTTGTTTTATAAAATTGGTGACATGAATTGGTCTCCCAATTCATTCCACAAAAGAATTTATTTAAAGAAAGGATACATTACAAAAATGAGGTGTAAATAGCTTACACCAACATGGGATTGAGGGGGATACAAAATGAGATTTAAAGAGGAACAAACAATAGTTTAGATTGCATATAAAACATTACAAGATGTAATGTTATTAGACTATCAAGAGTATCTTCCATTAAGGGTAGTGGTAGAGCAATACTAATAGTAAAACATGTGCAGTAGGATAAGAAAGATCCCTTTAAGTCCACAAACAAAATATGAGTCAGAAAAGGGGGTCTGCAAATCGAGTGGAAGGCATCTGTAGACATCCCATAAAAAATCATTAAATCCTATACTTACATAAAGATTTGGGACACCATATGCCAGCCTCTAGCAATCCAAAGGAAAAAACTAAAGAACCAGTATGCCACTTCATGTGAAATGCCTGCCTCAACAGCAACTGAAATCTGAGAAAACCAGAGCATAGAAAATTATCCATCACCAGCGAAGATGAAAATAGAGGAGCCAAGAAAAAACACAGAAATCGTGAATCCCTAGAATATAATCCATCTTAAAATTATCAAGAACATTCCCTAGGGATCGATTTGAAGTGAAAATTATCATTATTATTAAACACTTCCACCACTTTAAGAAAAATACTCTTTTTGAGTTGAAGTTATGTGTCAGCGGAAATTTCACCCTTTTTATATTAAAGAAATGAATTTGAATAATTCTCATCTATCCAAGATCCAAGTTACTCCAATAATTCCAATTTCTCTTTCATTTGATAAGAATCCCTATATAGTATATTTATATAATGGAATATATAACTAAATGGTTTAAAAATGACAATTTAAGTGTTGTTATTTTGGTGAAACATAAATTTTTATTTTTTTAATGAAAATTTATTTTCATAAAATAGATTCATAAATTTATATTCTTTTGTCTTATGATTTTATAATAATTTTATTATGCCTTAAATAATTTTTTAAAGTGTCATAAAAAGAGTTATAATATAAAAATTGGTTTTTTAGTAAATGATGATTTTATATAAAAACTAAATTTCTCATATTTAAAAAAATTATTTTCAAAATATGCAGTTAATTTGGAATTCTAAATGTTGAATAATAGTTACAGAGAATGTATGGTATTTTTCTAAAATAGTGAAAAAATATTAAAAGAGAAATACAACAATTTACGGAATTTTACCAATACATGTTTTATTGAGTAATAGATGATTTATGGATTATATAATCCCATAATATCATACTATATTTCATTATTTTAATATATTTAGTGATAATTATAAAACTATTCATAGTCTTTATCCAAAATAATAAACTAATGAATATTATAATGAGAATACACCCCTCTCCTCCGCTATAAATATCACCTCTAATATTCACACCTAATAAGAATTTAATATTGTATAAGTTGTGAAACATACTATCCAAAAACTATCCCCCAACATTCTGGGGCCTTTGGCCTTAGTAATGATCATTCCATTTTCATTAAAGAGGTTCTCAAAGATAATATGTTCAAGAAGTAAAACCCTCTTCCATTTTCTTTTAATTTATTTTCAAGTTCTTTTATTTTCTTATCATCTCCTCACCTCCCTATCCAAAAGTGACATGATAACTCCATAATATTATATATATTATAATGTTATTTTTTATGGAATAATATATCATCAATACTCTTATTCCCTTCTTTTTATTCTGAATATGGAAACGTCATATGTGAGATACCGATTTACCACCCCCGTGGATGACGTGTTTTCGTTTTTCAATTATGCCTTCATGGCTGGTCATAAAACCCTTTTATGGTTAAAAAAGATTGTAATATATATTTTATATTTTATTAAATGTTTTTCAACAAATATATATACAAAATATTAATTATTGATAACAACCAAGTTCGTGTTGAATAGAAACCACCAAAATAATCTCTACGATTATCACTAATGTATTAACTAATAATTCATCCTCAACATAAATAAATAAAATATTAATATAATAATTTAATACTATTGATGTTAATTAGTAACATATAATCTTTATTCTAAAAAATTATTCCCCTTTTACATGATTTTCTCTTCTTTTATATAAGTAAACTGATCATGAAACCAAGGAAACTAATGCTCCTGAATAATAAAATTGTATATTATAACTCATCATAAAGTCCATAAATGAATTTAAAAAAATTATAAAAAATATAAAACATTTATAAAATCAGATGCATTAATTAATTAATGGATTTAATTTTACTTTCTATGACATTAAGATTAATTGCAGAACACATTCGGATATAAGGTAAGGGTTTTCTCATCTCACTTTTATTTTGGTGAGATTTCCCTTATTCGCCATTTATTTCTTTTGTGTGGTGTATCTATAATGAAATATGATATATAATATCATGAAACACTTTATCTTCATGGTATTTAATGATTTTTTATGATTATTGTTTTCGTATGATAAGATTGATTATAAATTGGTAAGTTATTGTCCCCAAACCTCTAATTTTCATTAAGGTTACACTTTATCTCTTACTACCCCAATACAATTCGTAATTATAATTTTGTACTCATAATAAACTCTGTGTGAATGTTCTGTAGATATTTATGTAGAAAAATCCTTCATTATTGTATTGGTATTTACATTCTCTATAAGGTTCCTTTCTCAATTCATCCCATTAAGCAATACCGATTAAAGGAAAATTCCTAGTTTCTTACACATTTTCATGTGCACTCTATAATAAATTTTATACCCCCATTATTTTTCTAAAATCATTAATTTTATCATAAAAACTACATTTTTTTCATTTAATGTTTTATACTAAAATTATTACTTTTCCTATTTTAAAGACTCTTAAGTATTTTTCTATAAATCTCACTAAAGAATCTCGTTTCAAAATGTTTAATATATTCTCCATTTACATGTTTTCAATTCATTTGGGAATAATTTTTGCCTCAAATATAAATTTATTATCAATATATTAAATTTTCCAAGATAGATACGTTTATTTTTTATTTTTATGACAAATAATAATGATTTTCCAATTGGCCAGTTCATTCAAAAGTAAAAAAAGAATTTCTCTCAAGAGTCACTCGATGATTTTATTAATGAATTTTTAAGAATTTCAACACCTTATTTTGAATATTATTATAAATTTGAATTTATGTTTTAGGATATCATATATCATGTTTTATTAAATGTTTAATGATTAGTTTGACTATGTATGTGCTATTTTGATATCATTTATCATATTACTCAGAATAGTTTGTGATTATTTTTACTACTTGGGGAATGTTATTTAGATTTCGTATATTTATGTTATTTATGATTCACCCCATTCATATGATTAATTAATTAGACTTATTAAGTTATGGTTGGGTACTACGATATCCCCTCGATTCATCAGTATGTCTCATGAGACAAACTAGACTGGGGTTTTACCCACATGTGTATGGTTTCTTGGTCGAGGCCTTGATGGTATGTTTATGATGTCCAATATAATTAATTACCATTTTATGATATTAATAATTTATAATCCATGTTATTATTTTACAATTATAATATCTATGGTTGAGTTTAATTCTCATATGATTATTTATATGTCATTATTCAATCATTTCATTATATGATTATTTTTTCCCAAGTTATTGATTATATGAAATGTGTTTCAATCAATCACCTTTATGTAATCAATTATGGGTTTTTATGATATATTATTCTATATGTATTACCCTTACGGATCAACTAATTTCACCCCTTTTATTTTTAATTTTTCCCCATTATGTGAAGATGTATATTATGAATTAATTGTAGGGATATTCTAGGAGTTTATGGACGTTTCAAATGGAGTTTCTATGTTTTTCCTTCATATTTCAATGTAAATCGTACGTATGTATATGGTTTTCCAAATATACTAAGATATTTACTCCTTTAGGATGAGAAGTCATTTTCATAGTGTGAATTTAATAAAGTAATGCACTGGATTCGTGCCACTCAACTCTGGGTATCTATAGTTAGTATCATAAAAAGTTTAGTAGAAACATTAGAAGCTATATTTAGAAAAAACATATTAGGAAACATAATCCTAACATATAATTTGAGGATTGGGATAGAATAAAATCCTATAATTTTTGTAAGGTAGATATTATGTGGGTCTTCCCAACAACACACCCCTATCAAGATACTAGAAGTGAATTTGGTTCTGGAACATATGTGTATAGGGGTAACAACTCTGAAAAGTTGCATCAAGCCTGACTCGGCATAACCTGGTATATTAAAATGTGTCTTACTCTCAACCTATTTTGACACTCACATAGTATATTGTTTGGATAATTCACATTTTCATTATAAACATCAAGGACAGATTTAAAATTAAACATGTCCTCAAAGAAACCATGTTAAGGATTATAAGATTTTCTATGTATAAAATTATCAATTTCTATTAATTATTTGACTAGTTTTGGGATTATACAATATGTTTAATGATGTTATGATATAATCTAGTGTCTTCCATTATTTAGAAATGGTTCCTAGAGGAAGTAATGGGACCCACATCAATGCAAATATTTCAAATAGTAAGAATGCTCATTTATTTGATTGGATTAATCCAATCTTTAAAAGGGAAATAGTTTCTCAAATGTTCTCATCATGTGAGGATAAAACTTATTATTATAAAAAGAAGGACAAAGATTTTTATAAGTATCAAGGATTTGGATGGAAGCATTAGAATAAGAGGACATCAGGGAAACTTTTGGATAATGGGAGGAAGTGAATGAATTATTTTCCCACATGGAACAATTTTAGAACTAAACACAATTAAATTTTCTTTAATATAAAATTAGTGTGCTTCAAGTGTGGAGAAAAAGTCCACCATGCTCAAAATTTCAACATAATGAAAGAATTTTCTAATTTTTAGTGCTTCAACTGCATGAAGATGGGAGATATTAAAATCAATGTCTCAAGATTCAAAGGAATATAACACCAAAGAAGATAATATATCATGATCAATATTATGTTACTACCTTATACGAAGATGTATTATTAATATTCTTTTTTTTTGATTTAATAATTATGTTATTTGAGTATTTTATCCATAATTATCATGTTATAAGAATCTTGAGATATATAAGGATTGTACTACAGTACTTCTTCTTTACAGATTTTGAAGAATGTATGTTTTCATTATGATTTTAACGTGATAATGATATTCATATATTTGGAATGTGGAATTAAGAGAAAAATTATTTTTGAAATATTCTATTATGTTAATTTTTGAAATTTAGTGACCTTCCTTCTAACTTCATTTTTTACAGAACGTGGAAAGACATGTTTTAGATGAGTCTTAAGATTAACTACTTGTGTAATGGATCAAGATAAACTTTGAAAAATAATTTGTGGTGATAAAATGAGCTAAAATTCTTGGTTTCAGTAATTATTTGAAGGTATAAGGAATGACATAAGGACCAAACGATTCATAAAATTTTCATCAGGTGTGAATAATTCATCTTGAATATGGATTTTCAAGTGTAAGAGATGAAGTGAGAATAGATCGAAGCCCAGATAATGGATGAGATTGTTCTTATGACAGGGAAAGTAATCAATTAAGTTTATTTCTTAAGGTCTTTATATGAAAATTAAAATAATCCCTCAAATCTAGGAATTATTTTTCAGAATGAAAACATTATCTGTTTACTCTAAATTATGAGAAATCATTGATCCTTAAACTGATCACAAGATTTACAGTTTTTTAATGGTTATCATTCTAATGAACATGATCTCTATCACTCTACAATATAATATGATATTTATATTTCAATTTCGTGTCCATGTTATTAATTTCTATTAATGACTTCCTAACTGAAATCCTAGTTCTGTGGTGACCTTTGCTTTAACTTTTCGTTATTATTAAGAGAATATTTTATTAACCCAATTTCTGATATGGGTTTCCCACAAATTAATATTTAATTATAAACCTTTGATTTTAGAAATATAATTTCTAATTGTGAGGATGAAATTTATTGAAGGAAGGGATAATGTAACACTATAAGATTTTATGGTATGGTAGTTGTTAAATTTATCTTCTTTGATAGGGTACATTATACAGAACACTGAGGTTAAACATATAACTAAATGTTATTTTGATAGTTGTCACATAGCCATTGGAGTTGCAGGAATGAAAGAGATTATATATTTTATAAAAATATAGTATACACATATTTATAAATGAATTATTTGGTTACCAATTAATTATAAATTAAAATAAAAGATCAATTGAATATGAGAGATTTGTTTTTATAAAAAACTATTTTTTATGACCATAATGGTATTTTATATTAAAAATTTCAAATAATCACTATTATTAAAGTATCTTAATTAATATTATATATTACATATTTAGTAAAATGTTTTGAAATTCAAATAATAATTTTGATAGGCTTAATATAAGAATAAATCCAATTTTACACATCAAAGACTATATTTTCTAAAGATATTTTTACGTACATTTAATGGTGCATTGTTTTTAAAATTCTATTGAAAAAAATTAACTTTTTTTAATATAGGAAAGTCAAAATTATCTTAGGGTGAAATTTTTGTATTTTTATGAAAATATTTATTTTAAAGTGAATAGTGAAAATCATGATTTTTATAAAACATTATTTTTTATATTAAAAGAATATTTATGATTTTTATAGTAACGAACTTATGAAAAAATATATAAAATTTAAGTATCTTATAAATGAAAATATGGAATATGTATATCATGGAATAAATAAATAAATGTTTTAAAATGATAAGTTAAGTGTTAGTATTTTTTTGAAATATAAATTTTTATTTAAAATAATAATAATTTTCATAAAATATATTAAAAAATTATTATTATTTTTTCTTATGATTATAATATAATTTTATTAAACCTTAATTAGTTTTTAAATTGTTATAAAAATAGTTATAATATTAGTATCGGTATTTTACGTGTAAATGAAAATTTTATTTAAAAATTAAATTTATAATATTTAAAAAATTATTTTCATAAACTGGGGTAAATTTTAGAATTATAAATTTTTATAAATTGATAGGGGAATTTTTTGGGATTTATCTAAAATAATTGATTTTTTTGTGAATAATTAAATACAACAATTTACAGTATTTAATAAATACATGATTTAATGAGTCATAGATCAATAAAGGATGTGTAAGCCCATAATCATGAACTTTCCTTAATTATTTAAATATATTTAGTGATAATTATCAAACTATTCATATTATTTTTTCAAAAAAAACTAATGAATATAATATTGAGAAAACTCCCCTCTCATCCACTATAAATACCACCCCTTATCCTCACACCTCTAAAGCCTTTAAGATTGACAAATTTTTCCAAATAATATCCCAAACATATCCCACAAATTGAATAACCATTGTCGAAATTAAGAGAAAAATCTCTATTACCTGAGGAGGTTCTTAAGGGGAAGAAGTTAAAGTGGTAAAGATCCCTTCTGTTGATGTTCATTTATTTTCTTATATTCT
The DNA here is from genome assembly GCA_963277665.1 of Viscum album. Taxonomy (NCBI): domain Eukaryota; kingdom Viridiplantae; phylum Streptophyta; class Magnoliopsida; order Santalales; family Viscaceae; genus Viscum; species Viscum album. The sequence goes on from OY728140.1 coordinate 76,586,679, forward strand.
ATTCACCACCCTATCAAAAAGTGACATGATTACTCCATTATATTTTATATATTGTAATTTTATTGTGTTGGGGTAATAATGAATCATAATGTCTCTTCTCGTCTTCCTTTTATTCTAATGATGTAAACATCGTTGGTGATGTACTGATTCACCACACTTTTGGATGATGTGTTTTCATTTTTCAATTCTACCTTCAAGTATGGTCATAAAACAATTATTATCATTAAAATACATTATTATATATTTATTATAGCTTATTTAATGTTATGTGACTAGTATATATACATAATATTAATTAATAAAATAATTATTTTGTGATGAACAAAGAACTACCAAAATAATCTAAACAATTACCACTAATGTCATATCTAATGATTCAACCACATGCCAAATAAACAAAATGATATATGTAACCATTTAATTTTCTATATATTCATATAATCTTAATTATGTACAATTATTCTCATTTTATATTATTTTTAATACATGTATTCAAGTAAACTGATCATGAAAACCAAGGAAATGAATGCCCCCAAATGATACAATTACATCATATAACTCATCCGAAAATCCATAAATTAACATAATAAAATTATAATAAATAAAATAAATGTAGAAAAGGTTATAAAATAATTAATTAATGGATTTAATATGGTTATACATGGAATTAAGATCAAGTGAAGAACACATTCAGACATAAGGTAGGTGTTTTCTCATCTAACTTTTATTTATATGGGATTTACCATATTCACTGATTATTTATTGTGTGTAGTGTATCTATATGGAAAATTAATATATAATATCATGAACCTATTTATCTTCATTTTTTAAAATGATTCATTTTATTATTAATAATTTATTCTCAAATGATAAAATTGATTAAAAGTGGTAAGCGATTCTTCCTGAACCTCTATTTTTATATCAGGTTACATTTTGTCTCTCTTTAGCCCAGTTTAATTATTATTTATTATTCCTTACACCCCAAAAATTATGTGTGAATGTTCTATATATATTTACTTTGAAAAATAATTATTTATTTTATGTGGATTTACTTATTTTATAAGGATCTGTTCTCAATTCTTCTCGATAAGAAAGCCCAATGAATAGGAACATAACGGTTTCTTACCCATTTTCAATTTCACTACATAATATATTTTAAGCCACCATTATTTGTCTAGAATCACTCATTTTATCATGAAAAATATATATTTTTCATTTCTTTTTTTATAATTAAATTATTCCTTTCTATATTTTAATGACTCTTATGTTTTTTCATTTAACTGAACTAAAGAGGCACCTTTCTAATGCATCTTAAATGATCATTTTACATGTTTCCACTTAAATTTGTATTAATTTAGGAATCAAATATAATTTAATTGTTATGTCTTACCTTCTCTAGGATATAATTTTTTATTTTCTAATCTTATGACAGATAAAAATGTTTTTCTGAAAGTAATCTTATTTTCAATGAAAAAATTGGCATTCCACTCAAGAATTCCTCAAAGATTTTATTAAATAATCACCATATATTTCAACACCATCTATTTAAACTTATTATCAATTGGGATTGATATTTTATTAAATCATCAAAAAAATTATTAAATGGATTATGATCAGTTTGACTGTGGATGTGCTATTTTAATATCATTCACCATATTACTCGGAATGGTTAGTGATTATGTTTACTAATTCGGGATAATTATTTAAATTTCATATGTATATGTTGTTTATGTTATACTCCATTAATATGATAAATTCATTGGACTTAGTAAGTGATTAGTGGGTCCCTTTATATCCCCTTGATGTATCTGTAGGTCTCATGAGAAAAACTAGATCGTGTTTTTACCCACATATGTATGGTGTCTTAACCAAGGCCTTGATGGTCTGTTTTTTATGTATGAAATTATGCATTCCCTTGTTGTGATATTAATAATTTATAATCCATGTGATTATTTTACTAGTATAATATCCATGGTTAATTTTCACTCTCATGTTATTATTTTTATGGAATTTTTCAATCATGTTTTATTCCTTCCATTTTATTCTCAGGTTATTGATTAACGGGAACATGTTTTGGCCAATCACCATTCCATAATACTTAACGGTTGTTTATGATATCCCATTCTATATTTATTAGACTTATTAAACATCTGATATCACACCTTTTTTATTTTTTATTTTTCCATAGGATGCGATGATTTATATTATCAGTGACTTGTAGGGATAATATAAGAGTTTATGGATTTTACCAATGGAGTTTCTATGTTGTTTTTTCTTTAATGTTGGAATGTGTAACATATGTATATATATATTTTTTCCAAATATACAAATCAATTCAGTCCTTCGGGATGATAACTATTATTCTTAGTAACAATTTAATAAAGTAAGGCATTGGAATTGGGTTACTAGGGCCAGGGTCTTTACATTGAAGCATCTAAGGGATATTGAAATGTGTTAGGAAATATTTGTGACCATTTTTAATGATGGGGATGTTAGGATAAAATGTGTTCATTTAAGGGTTATTGGAAATATTAAACTTAAATCAATTAACACATTCTTTTATGAGATTAAACCCAATATGGTTGGGGTGTCTCAGTTATTTAATAAAGTAATTGAATTAATCACTTAAAATTATTGATTTTTTGTGAAAATCATGAATGATGGTTCTACGTTTAAAAGAGTAAATTTGAAAAAATTCCTCTTATTTTAGGTTGGTGAGGCTTAAAATTCATTATACCTAATCAAGAATGAAGAAAATAATTTATAGAATCAAAGTCTTAGGAATATTTTTCAATGGAATATGACTAAGATCACTAGAGGAGATAATGTACATGATATTATTAAATTAAAAAAGGGAATGTAATTGGATCCTAAACATATAAAAAAGATTTAATATTGTTAATTCCATACATAATAAGTTAGAGATCCAATATACTAATACATTAAATCTTATCAACTCTAATATTTGTGGGCCCTCAATAAACCAATCAACAAATGGATATATGAATTTTATTTCATTATTTAATTTATTTACTCTAATTTCATTTTAATGATAAATCATAGGCTATATGAATGTGATTTTGTTAAAATAATTAAATAAAAGGAATATTCATCCACCTTAAATAAAATTAAAATTGATAACACCATTGATTATATATATAGAAGATTAAAATAACATCTTAATATTCATGGTACTTATCATGATACTATTGTACCACATACAATAGAAAAAATGGTTTTGTTGAATGGAATAATAGAAGTTTAGTGGAAATAGATCAAATTATGTTGATATAAAAGGACACATCTTCATATTTTTATATAACGGATATTGTAGACATGGATCATATTTAAAATCAATAATTATATATGAATTTTTTTTCATGTCCCTATATGATATTTATTATATAAATTTCTATGTTTGAATGAATTCAGAGTGTCTAGTAGACCCTGTATTATCAACATTAATTCTGAAAATGTGTGTATGTTTGAAAATCATTGTTGATGGTATCATCCTAGGTTATCTATTAAATGGTAGAGGATATCATAATGATAATAAATAGATAGGAAATATTAATGATTCTTCTAATGTTAATGGAATAGAGTATTCAATGAAATAAGTTACACATCAATAAGAATACTCCAAAAGTGATGGAGATGAATTTATTTTTATTAAATATATGGCTAACGTTTCTAAAAATGATGATAATTTAGAAGAGTTTCATGTTGCTGATAATATTAAGAACATACATATATAAAAAATATTTTTCACATAATTAAACATTACCAAATAAAGTAAAAGATAAAAACACAATTGAAGATCAAGGAAAACATGTTCAAATAAAAAACACGCTAAGGAAAATAATTCATGCCTCGCTATTCTCTCAATTTCATCAAAGAGTTGTAAATAAAGCTTTTGAGAATAAAGAGTGGATTGTTTCTATGAATGATAAATTGGATTATATATAGATGATTTAAACATGGGATTTAGTACCCATTCAAGAAAAAAATAATGTTATGGGAACTGAATGGTTAATTTGGAAAATAAATAATGAAAACAGATAAGTTGTGAGAGATAAATCGAGACTTATGTGTAAACTGTATTCTCATGTAGATGGAATAAACTTCTATGAGACCTTTACAATAGTGTCAAGGATGGAAAAAATTATAATTTTTCATTTTATTGAAACACAAAAGTAATACTTGATATACCATATTCATGTAAATTATTCCTTCCATAATATTGAACTGGGAGAAGAGGTTTATATTGAAAAAAAAATTGGATTATTTCTTGGTGAAGATGAGAAAAATGTTTATCGGAAAAATAAGGCCTTATAGGGTTTCAAAAAATCCCAAAGATCCTAGTATTCAATTATATATATAGAATTGATCAAGTTTATCTTTTTGAAAGTGAGAGTGGGAAAAAATATCTACATCAAATATTAAAAAGTGGTATCTCTCATTATTATTGTTTTTAGAGATGTTATTTTATTTTATTTGGTTGGGGTGAATCAATTAATTAAGAATTTATCATAGACACAGATATGTTATTTTAAATTTCCATGACTAGTGAGATGATATATATTTTTTATTTAAATTTAAAAAGAGGAAGGCCATAATTTTTCATTCTCAAGAGATGTATTCCTATGAAATTCTATAGACGTTTTTCATGGAGGCTTCATAATCATATTTTAAAAGTATTTTAATGGGAGTAAATTTTTTTAATTTTTTTGAAGTAATAGAAGTGGATCCAAGAGAATTATGGAATATTATTGGAAATTTGTAAAAAATTTCTTCTTCAAAAACAAATATGTTCTACATTTTTTCACTTTTTCCTTTGAATCAAAGTGGAAAAAGTTAGTCCCATTTTATAGCTGCAAATATTATTATTAGGTATATTAACTTCAAAAATCCATTTTTGGGATAAAATATTTTTAAAAAATAAACTATATATTTTTAGTTGTATAGATATAGATTAATTAAGAAGTATTAATTATAGAAGGACTACTTATGTTCTATTTTTCCTTATAGAATATATGTGTAAATGTTGGTCCATAAATTTTTTATGACATTAAGAAAAAATAAATAAAAATATGTGGGTACCACTCAAACCACAACCAAATTATTTTGGATTAATAATAAATTTAAAGAAATCATGGTTGTGGTGACATTGCCACTTATTATTGGTTGTGATAATCAAATTTATAAAAATAATATAATAAATATTGTTCAATATTTCAAGTCAAAGAACATTAATATCAAATAACACCTGATCATAGTTCTTCTGGAAATAAAATTTCTATTACTATAATTTTTTTACACCATATAAATTAATTGGTATTTTCTTTCAAACATTTCAAAATGATGCTGACGATGCACATATTTTATAACATCTCAACCCTAAACATTGTCTTTTAAATTGATAAGGTTACACTAAGCATAACTATATCCTCTAGACACCAAATTATGGAAATAAATTCCAAGGTCTTACTAAATAATCGAGGGATGATTTACCCTATAAACATACCCAACTTTTCCATACAATAGTAAAAACCACCCAACCAATAGTATATGATGGATAAAATTTATACAATACACATCAAAATCTAATAACTAAAAAATATCATAGTAGTAAATTAATTAGACACACTAGGATTAAAATAAAAGACATCGTGTTGCAAAAAAACCAATGTGTCATCACCCAAACCACTCCCCATGAACATCTATATGCTCCAACCACAAACCTAAAAATATAGTCTCATGACTATCCACTAGATAAATAAGATATTTTTATATCATGTAAACCATGAAAAACAATGTATACATCTACACCAAATTTTATATGTTTGGGGTTAGTATAAAACCCTCTAGGTAAACTAGAAAAGATTTCAGGACTCAGAACACTATGATAATAACAAGTTAGATCATAGTGCAAAATATAAGTAAAAAATGAAAGGAAACCCAAAGAAGCTTACCGATTGAATTAAATTGAACATAATTTGAAATATTATTTTATCCATTTTTTTAAATTTGAATACCCATTCCACATTCAAAACACAAAAACATGTGCATTACATTACAGTCTCAGAATTAATTGGTGGTATCTCATTCATCCACCTTTCCAGTCATTATTGATAATCCTCTCTGTTCTCCTAGTGGAACTAATAACATTTTGTAACCCAAAAAAACATCGTCTAATGAAATATGAACTCACACAAAACAAGTATGCCAAGTCATTATATAAATAGTTATCTAATGAACCAAAACCACTTTTATCACTTTCTCAAAAACATCATGGGCATCACCCATGATTCATTGTTTAAAACAAAATTTAAAAAGGATTATCCCAAATATATATATTACCATCTCTGCATAAAAAAGATCTATAAAAACATTTATAACTCCAAGACTTAATTTAATTGATTGAGTGGAGGGAAGTATAGAAGGAACCCACCTCACAGTGGATATCATATAACATGATGTATCAAGAAACAATCTAGATAATCTTGAATCCATTTTCCTATTCATTCTATCTACTAGAAAGATATTGTAAAAACATGACCAGTCCTATAGATATAGGAATAAATTACATAATCTAAGGTTCTATTTAAATAAAAACAAGTAGATCAATAAATTAATGATGAAAAATTATAATATTGGGATCTTGGATTCAATATCCTTGACCCAACACACATAGACCCATTGAAATTAGGTTTTAAAGGGGAGATAGTAACCAAAATCACTGAAAATAAGGGTAGGGTTTTAGAGCCAAGGATTATGAAGAAATAATGAGAGTTTTTGGGTGATTAATATTTTTTAAATAAATAATTCGATTTAATTTTTGATATCACATGGTTAGGCTATATGTTTTACCAAAATTTACACCATACATGCAGGATCCGCTATCTTAAAACCCACATGTTATATGTTTTTGCATCTTGATTTGAAAAATCATTCCCCAATAGTGTGAAACACATATATTCCATGTTTTATAGTTTTTATAGAAACCATAAAGGTAAACCCTAACTACAAACCAACTGTAAACCAACTCTTGGTGACTCTCAAAAAGTAATATGGTTACCTGGGGAATCCTCATGGATTCCCATAACCATGACCAAAAGGTTCAAACTTATATATCAATCCAAATATATAAAAACCATCAATAAAATACCCCAGAATAATCTTAAAAATTTATTGCTCAAAATTATACAATAAAATAACAATTACCACAATATAGGGGTGTTACCCTTGGAATCTCATTCTTCAAAAATATATTGTTTAGTGGTTCTTTAAAAGAGTTATGTCCATTAGTCAATCTTCCCTTTCTCAAGTCCCCCCGCTTCCTCTTGAAGTTCATTGTGTTTCGATAACACATTAACCAAAGGAAAAAATTATCCACAAAATAATTTATCATTCATGTCTAAGATATGGATTAGTTTAAATACAAAGGTAACATCTAGTTCAAGAGAAACATTATCACATTAAATCAGCTAGCTAGGGTTGGGATGGTATTTAATATTTTTAGATACATGAAAGACATTATAAAAGACACTAAATTTTTGTGGGAAATCCAATAGATATGAATCATCACCAATTAATTCATGTTTCTCAAGATTCAAAAAATATAGAGGAAACATTCCTTACTTACCTGATAAACAATTCCACAACCTTTGAGAGACTTTCATGTATACGTGATCTACCATAGCAAAGGATAATTGGTGAAGGTGATGATTGAAAAATTATTTCAAATAGCTTCATGCCATTTCTAATATTTTAAATATCATTTACATATAGTATATTGTTTCATAGTCATGGATATTTCTCACTGGTGGTTTATCTCGCCTCCCCACCCAACAAAGTGGATAGAATCAAGGAAGGAAATATAATTCATTGAATGGTTCCATATGTATTGTGGCCTAATAATTATTGTCATATGGTAACTCCAATAATGGTAAATGATCCTCCCACGAAGAACCAATGTATATAAAATAGGCTTTGATCATGTGTTCTAGTGTGTAAGTTGTAAATTCCAACATCCCTTGTATTTTTTGATGATATACAGTGCTCATAGTCAACTGAGTACCCAAATATTTCTAGAGAGATCACAAAATAAAATTGGTAAAATGAGGATCTCGATTAGAGATGATAGATATGGTAATACCATGTAATTTAACAACTTCAAAAATATGTATCATATTTATGTGCTCTACTATATAGAAATCATAGATCACAATGAACTTGAATGACTTTGTGGGTCATCCCATAATCTCCCAAATTAACGAATGCCTCTAAATAGTTGTTTATAAACATATGAAAGAGTCTATAGTTATCTTTTAAAATTTCTATATGGTTATATCTAATGAATGAAACATATCAATTGGTCATTTATGGCCAACATTGACCTATTGACTGTTATGTAATTTCAGGTCATAGTAATATATTTTTCATTTCATGAATGACTATAAATAATGGGTCCTTAGAGATGTGTACATATTTTAGATGTTTTGGTTAATTACCCACATAGAATGGTGATAAGTAGAAAGATGTTTTTCTTTTCAAAACAATGGAACTATTATGCGATCTCAAAAGGGAAACACTTAATTCCTTTCTTCATTATATCCATAAATGGTCTTCCCACAATGGTGTTTTGATGTAATGGTAAGGCCATTGAGATTTGATATTTTAGCATCCATGAATTCATTTGTCAAACTATGAGTAAGATTCACTAGAATGAAGGATCCAAATTCATTATACTTGGGGTAATGCCAAAAAGTATTAGAAAACACGCTAATCATTTTCCAATTATCATGATCTTGTGTAACTAGTTATTTATATTAATCTTTGGGTAATGAATCATTCGCTGAATTTAATCTTTCATCCATATCATTTATCGTAGGTTTAAATACCTTAATTAAATAATGAGTTTCAAGATTTTATGATCCATGAACACAATGAATGTTTCTCCAAAGAGGAAATAACACCATTTTTTATGAATAAACCACTATAGCTTATTCAAAGTCATATTCTAGATAAATCATCTCAATAATTCATAATTATCATCATTTATAACCCAATATCTGATCACCTTTCTTGGTAACACAATCAATTCCAAACCCAAACACATCATGGTAAACCATAAAAAATATTACTGAATTTGGAGACATAAGAATGGGTGATGAATTGATCCTAGAATGATGACTCAAAAAGGATTGAAAATAATATTCACTACACTAAAATTTTATGACCTTTATCACTAGTTTTGTAATAGGTGATGTTGGACATGATAATTCATTAAAGAAGTGGTGATGGTATCCTATTATACCCACAAATATGTGTATCTAAAATACATTCATCAGTGGTTGGAAAGAGGTTCCATTATCTATATTTTCAGGGTCTACTGATATTACATACTCAAAAATGATATGTGTAATGGAGAAAACGTCTTGTATCCATAAATTCCATTTTGATGATTTATCAAAAATATGGTATTCCCATAGAGTGCTCAATAAAATCTAATGTGCTCTTGATGGTTAAAATTCTTCTGATAATACTCCAAGTTATCATCAAAAAATTATACAATAATGGAATCATTGTACATCTTAATGATACAATTCATCAATTACTTGAACAATACTAGTGTATTTTTGAAGATGAAGGTCATGACTATATATTCAAAATGAAAATAAGAAATTATAAAAGAATTATTTATAATATCATCTTCCATGTCCTGTATTTGGTGACACCCGAATCATTGATCAATCATAGAGAACCATCTAGATCCTTTTTATTGATCAAATAGATCATAAATTCATGTATTAGGATATATATTATTTATTATATCCTGATTTAATATAGGTATAGTCAATATATAGTCATTGTGAACCAGAAACCTTTTTTACAAATAGATTTAGAGCAACCCAAGGTGATGTACTCAGTCTTATGAAGCTTTTACTTTCTAAATCCAGTAATTGGGACTTCAATTCCTTCCATTCAATTAGATCCATTATATATGGTAGATGTGAAATAATATTTTTCTCTATAAAGATATCATGGAATAATTACACTCCACTTTCAATTGGAAAACCAGAATGATTTTAGAAAATTCTCTAGGATAATATTCTATAATTCTATGAATATTTATAGCCTCAATTATGTCATTATTCCCCAAAGTTATTGTGAAATCCCAGAACCAGATACCACATAATTAGTTCCCTGAGCCTAGTGGGCCACATAGCCTTAAGTTCATCTCCCCAAAGGCTAGAGGTTGTAGACTAATAGTGGGGGCCTAGGGTGTTTTAGTGGGAAAATATTCCCTCATTAAAAAAGTGTATCACAAAGGATAAGTATGAAAAAAGGAAAATGGAGAAATAAATATATGTAAATAGAAGAAACAATGTAAAGCAGAGACAATAATAGCAATAAATGAAATAACTAGAATAACATACAAGAATAAAACAACTGATGATGATATGTAATGTCACTAGAATGATGGGATACATTGACCCCATATAACAGGCATAACATGTTCCACAAAATAATAAAGGAAATTAAAAGGCTATCCCAAGAATCCCAAGCTCGGGCTCAGTCATCTGCTATCAAACTCCATCCTAAACAGTAAGCAATCAAGTGTTTGATGTTTTTTGTTTCCCTTTATCAACACCTAAATTTATATAATCTATCACAGGTACCAAACAGAGCCCAGAGAGGGCATGTAATCTATCTAGCATAGTCCATGTCATTCCACAATTTTATTCCTACAATGTAAAAGGAGTTCATCCAAGGTAAAACGAGTCTAAGAAATGACTGGGCCCAACATGCATTAACCATGGAACCTACTTGTCATTGATGGATCCATGGAGTGTATCCAAGGCATCCATGTAGTACTACATGAGGGATCATACGGTTCCATATCGAGAATCCATAATAGGTCCAAAATAAATAATTAGACCAAAATTTAAAGGATCCGTATTTGAGTGAAAAATATAGTTTTAATAGTCTTTCTCCTTACAAGAAAACATCCCCAAGTTCACATTCCAATGGTGGTGAAAAACTGTCTAAGAGAAACTCTAGCTTATTGGCATGCATGCCGACCTCATGCTCCAAATTCTCATCATACATGTGGCTGTGATGCTATAGCAACCGTACTAGAGGGACTAACCAACCTTGGAGATCCTTTGTGCTCTAGTAAAAAATGCATACAGGATACTCCTCAATGGTAGAATCAACATCTAACTCAACTTCCTTAGGATCAAAGGTATCATAGAGATTTGCATAATATTGGAAAAGATGTGAAACATGGAACAGATCATGCATGGCACGGTACCTATGGGCTAGTAGTAACTAGAAGGATACCAGAAAAGACTCTGTATAGGTTTTTAAATAGACATAAATAACTAGGTGACGACTACCCTTTCTTATCTAACCGTCTATACCCAACCCTAGGAGATACACAAAGGAAAATGTGATCCCCAACATCCAACTTTAGAGGTCATCGATGACGATTGACATAATATTTATGTCTAGAATGAACAATAGTCATATAATTTCTCATTAGTTGATCCTACTCTAAAGAATCATGTATAACATGAGGACCTTGTAGGGTTGCCTCACCAACCCTTAGCCAACATAGGGGTGAACAAAGAATGCCTACCATATAAGGCCTCAAAAGGATCCATCTAAATTGTCACATGAAATATGTTATTATAGGATATCTAAAGGAGAGGGATATGATTCTCCCAATAACTTCTAAAATCAAGAACACGTGCTCAGAGAATATCCTCTAGAACCTATATTGTCCATTCTGATTTTCCATCAGTCTGAGGGTGAAAATATATGCTTATAATCACATGTGTTCCCATTTATTTGTGCAAGACCTAATAGAACCATGATGTGAAATGAGGGTCCATAACTGAAATGATAGTGTGAGGGACCCTGTTAAGTCATATTATCTCACAGACATACAATCTTACTATCTCATCAACTGATAAAGTCTCTTCAATAGGAATGAAGTGAGGCACTTTTGTAAGTCTTTCAATGATAATGCATACAATGTCACTATAAGGCCCCAGCCTTAAAACTTACTTAATCTTGAGTTATTAGAAGATTACACATTGAGGATCTTTTCGGGTTTAGAGTTTAAGAGAAGTAGATCATGAAACTTGCATTACATTCCACATATAAACAAAGTGGTTACATAAAGATATTATTCTTCATTCCCATCAATGGAAACATATTTAAAATAAACATGGATTCTTTCTTGAAACTTCCTTGACACTATCATCATATCATGTACCTTTCCCTTGATCTCTGAAAAACATTTCAAAAAACTTGGGATGAGCATAAAAAGCTCAGTAAGGGATATAAAAATATTGAAAGGAAACATGGGTACATATATACATAAGGATGAGATCATACTTTACCCATAAAACATAAGCACTTTAACATACCTCATCAAATCATTAATAAATCATAGAAATTATAAGACATAAAGGTAACTTGAGGCATTCATAACATTCTTACGTAGGGAGTAATGCTCTTGGTTACGTTTGGAATACCCATCACAGTATATTCCCCAAATATCATCGGAGAAACCTTAACGTTTCACTCCTTCGCGTTACCCAATGCATTGGAGAGCTATATCAGGCTCACCCACCCTTAGTTTATCACGGAACCACCCGTTTTCATAATAATGCCCAAGAACCTCAAAATAATCATATCACATAAAACATGCATAAAGGAAACATAAAATTCCCACCTTTCATTCACAAGATATCAATACAACACATTGATATAAAAACATTATGAAAACCATTTTCGATACCAAAATAAAAGAAAAGTAAAACATGGTATTTATTTTTCTTTTAAAAAGAAGGTATGGCTTGTAGAGGAAGCCGAAACTCAAATAACAGTCATGACGGCGGAGAAGTCGTTGTCACCGCATATGTATGACCAAAAAATTCCCTTTTGTCGTTTAGTAAACGCTTATTATAAAAAATATTCCTTTTGAATAAACGTAAAAGTCAATGGGGTTTATACACCATATAAAAGAAAGTTGTGTATAAAACAAAATATGCCTCAATGAAAGGAGATTGAGACGAAGTCCCATACCTCATATCCGACTTGACCCGACCGTTCTTTAATATCCTGAATAATAAACTTGAGTTAATCTCTACTTGCTTAAGAACCTTTTTAAAGTTCATTAATCATTTAAGTTAATAATGTTCATTTTGTCGGTATTTGGTTCTTAAGTCAAAAATAGACTTCTTACACTTACATGTTGTTAATTTGGTCAAAGGTTCGTTATATCTAGAATGATATTAATGATTTGGATAACATATATATCATATATATTCAGCATATACATGTATTTATAATATTACATCACATTTAGAGGTAAGAAATGAAATGCACTGTTCATGGAGACGGTAAGTCGTACGTACGCATGAACGCTACTTCCATTTCTATTTCGTAATTTCTGGAATGGAATCATAATGATATAAGAGTATATTATAATTCTAGTATAATATAATATCATTAACTTTATCCTTTACACATCCCACATATGGTATTAACGAATCAAATCACTTTCAGGGGGCGGTAGTCCGCACTTCCTAAAATGAAGATATCGTGTTTACCCATAATGGAAACAACAATGGTATGCCATAAATGAAAAATACATAAGCTTAAGGAAATAATAAACATATTATATATCATATATAAAAACAGTGACATCATAATGGCCACCTTTGAAGGTGTTAAATGAGTATTGAACAATCATCGTTTCGGGAGGCAGAATTTCGCCATCCACGGAAACCGTATGTTATTTAACCATTTGATGTAGTTTGGTGAGATTGTAGCTAGAATAAATCTTATAACAACATCCTAGTATGTTGAATATACTGGTGTTGTTACAAAATAAGTAAATAAAAAGAGTTTAGGGGGTTGGAGAAGCAAAATAAAACAAATGAACATGAGAGAATGAATTACCTTTAAAAATGTAACTCCTTTTGATTTGAGACTAAAGGCTTCCTTTGAAAGGATTCTGCCCAAAGGGAATCCTATAGGGTGAGGAGAGGGATGTGAAGAGAGTAAATCGATAGGGGATGGCCGAGCCAAAGGCTTGAGGAGTGTGTGAAATGAGGTAGAGGTGGGGGCCTTTTATAAGAGGAGAGGATGGGAACTTTTGGAAATCATGAAAATATTATTTTATTTTCAAACGTGTTTCGAATTTATAAGGTCCCACATTGATATATTTCAAATATAAGATGATAAGGCTTCGAAAGATTCCCATCCAATAGTTTTTGGACAAGTTTAGGTCTTATATATTACATTATCTTTCTATTTTATTTAAATCGTTAAATAATGAGGTCATTGCTGCATCATCATGATGTCATAAATAATTTAATTTATTTAAAGTATAAAAATTATAAAAAAAATACTATGATGTAGGAAATCGTTTTATCTTTCCAATTACTATTTATAATCAAAAATCTGATCTTTATAACCTCGTGTAAAAATTGTTTTCGTAAAACATATTATGTTTGTGTCATTTTTACTTTTACATTAAATAAAAAGTTATTTATGTCATTTCCCAACCAAAGTGGCTCCATGGGGTCCCCAAGTTGACCCATGGCTTTTTTTGGTCGTCCATGACACAACCAATGATGGTAGGACATGTTTCAAGCTCATCTCATATTATTAAAACATTATTTTTACCTTAAACTACACTAATTACCACTAATCGCGATTAAAAACTTAATAAGTTACTATTCACCAAAAAATTATTTTAATCTCATTGAACCACATTTTACTTCTTAATGACAACCATGTATGTCGGATTTTTGAAATTCAAAACACAATGATGGAAAAATTTCATTTAAACGGAAAATCAGTTTTTATAAGTACCACTTAGTGGTTTCACTATTCATCAAAAATTGAAGTTTTTCAGAAAATTACCAAAAATTCACCCAAAGCTATATTTGATATTCCGAATTCAAAAATGAAGTCTATTTTACCAAATTCAAAACATATAAGTCACATTAATTAATTTAATAATTAATTCCCGCTGTCAGAGCAAATAGCGTGTTTTTATGAAACAATAAGTATCAAAAGATTGACACTAGTTTAAGCCCAATTTCAAAGTGAAATTGATTCCAATGACCACCATTGGATAAAATGGTAAAAATATATTCAGATTAAACATTAAGACCAATTCAAAAGATAATATAATCATATAAATAAATTAGATTAAGAAGCAGTTTTGATGTAAAATGCAGAATTTTTCACTATTCATTATAAAATGAACATTGTCAAAAAAATACCAAAAAATTCACACAAAGTAAATTTTGATGTCCCAATCATAAAGAATAAGTTTATTTTGACAAAAATAGATTATAAAATTGTCAAAAGATAGATTTAAAAAGGTTTCTCCATCAAAAGGCAGTAAAACAATCTTTTAAGAATATTAGTGTATTCCATGCATAAGATTGTATTTATTTTCATTTTAAGCCTCTAAAACACTATCATAATCATTAATAGACATAGATAAAAATATCTATTATTCATTACTTACTTGGGATTTTACATCCTTCCCCTCTTTAGAAAATTGCGTCCCCGCAATTTATTTACTTATCAAATAAATGGGGGTACTTATCCCTCATTGCATTTTCAGATTCCCATGTTGCCTCTTCCATAATGTGGTTTTTCCACAAAACCTTTACCTGCTTAATCACCTTATTCCGTAAAACTTGCTCCTTGTGGTCAAGAATCTGGACCGGTTGTTCCTCATAAGATAGGTTCTCTTCTAACTGAACTACCTCTGGACTCAAAACATGAGATGGATCTGGCATATACATTCTCAACATCGAAACGTGAAAAACATTGTGTACTTGAGATAAACTCGGAGGTAAAGTCACTCGGTATGCAACTGATCCAACTCTCTCCAGAATTTCATATGGTCCAATGAACCTTGGACTCAGCTTTCCTTTCATACCAAATCACATCACACATTTCCATGGTGAGACTTTGAGAAAAACATGATCACCTACCTCAAAAGATAGATCCTTCCTCCTGTTGTCTTTATAACTCTTCTGCCTACTCTGAGCTGTTCTCATGTGCTTCTGAATCAGCTGAACTTTTTCTGCCAACTCTTCTACCAATTCTGGTCCCATCAACTTCCTTTCACCCACTTCATCCTAGAAAGCTGGAGTTCGACACCGCTTCCCATATAATGCCTGAAATGGTGCCATCTGTATACTGGAATGAAAACTGTTATTATATGAGAATTCAACAAAAGAAAGATGTTGGTCCCAAATTCCCTGATAATCCATAGAGCAAGAACATAGCATATCCTCCAATGTCTGAATTGTTTGTTTTGACTGCCCATCTGATTGAGGATGAAAAGCTGTACTAAAATTTAATTCAGTACCCAACGACTTCTGATGGCCTTTCCAAAAGTTAGAAGTGAACCTGGGATCACGATCAGATACAATGGAGAGAGTAACTTCATGTAACCTGACTACCTCTTTAAGATATATACAGGAAAGTTGATCTAGGGAAAAAGTATCTTGTATAGCAAGGAAATGAGCAGACTTGGTCAAGCGATCAACAATAACCCAGATTGCATTATTACCTCGAGATGTCTTCAGTAATCCCACAACAAAGTCCATGGATATATTCTCCCATTTCCACTCTGGCACTGGTAAAGGCTGAAGCATCCCCTTCGGTAACTGTCGCTCTGCTTTAACCTGTTGACATGTCAAACACTTCACAGTAAAATCAGTAATATCTCTTTTCATTCCATCCCACCAGTAATACTCCCGCAGATATCTGTACATCTTAGTACTGCCAGGATGAACTGAAAACGGAGAACTATGAGCTTCACATAACAACTCTCTCTTCAACTGTGAATCACAAGGCACACACAATCTCTTCCCAAATCTTAAAACGCAATCATTATCAATGTTGAATTCAGGCAACTTACCTTTCTGAACCAGCTCTACCTTTTTCTGCAACTCACTGTCTTGCTTCTGCGCTTGCTTGATTCTATTTGATAGAGATGATCTCACTGATACCTGAAACAAAACAGAAGAACTTCCTACACCAACAACTTCTATGCCAAATTTCATCAAATCCTTAACCAAAGGATCACGTTCCAAACGCAATATTGCTAATGAATCATTACTTTTTCGACTCAAAGCATCAGCCACTTTATTAGCTTTTCCCGGATGGTAATGAATTGTACAATCATAATCCTTGATTAATTCTAGCCATATCCTTTGTCTCATGTTCAATTCTTTCTGAGTGAATATATACTTTAAACTTTTGTGATTGGTATATATTTCACACTTTACTCCATACAAATGATGCCTCTAAATTTTTAAAGCGAAAACAATAGCAGCTAATTCCAAATCATGTGTAGGGTAATTTACCTCATGAGTTTTCAACTGTCGTGAAGCATAAGCAATTACCTGATCATTCTGCATTAGTACGCAACCAAGTCCTTTCAATGAAGCATCATTGTATATAACAAACTCACCATTCCTGGAAGGTAGTGCCAAAACTGAAGCATTCACCAATCTTCTTTTCAGTTCCTGAAAATAATCATCCCATTTTTTGTCCAGATAAACTTAACACCCTTCCGAGTTAGCTTAGTCATTGGACTAGATAACCGTGAAAAATTTCTAACAAACCTTCGTTAATAGCCTTCCAAACCAAAGAAGCTACGAATCTCGGTTACATTTGTGGGTCTTGGCCATTCTTCAACAACTTTTGTTTTAGCAGGATCAACAGTTTTTCCATCTTTTGAAACAATGTGACCCAGGAAAGAAATTTGTTGTAACCAAAACTCACACTTGATGAATTTTCCATATAGTTTCTTTTCTTTTAAGGTTTTCAAGATAACTCTTAAATGACTTTCATTCTCCTCTTTACTTTTAGAAAACACCAAAATATCATCAATAAAAACAACCAACATTTTTCACCTGATTCAACTGAGCCATCACTACAGTAAACTGCTCAATTCTGATTCTGACCATCTCAGGATACTGATTTGAAAGGTCATTTCCCTCAGTATGCCTTCCCAGAAAATTTGTTCTGTTTCCTCTATGAAAAACCATTCTTAACACAGGAATATCTTAGGAGAAGCAACATGGTAATCTTTAAATGCTATATCATTTCAATCATACCATAAATTAACTTATAATTTATCAATTTTATAACTCCTAAAGTTGTCTAAACTGACCTCTGATACTAACTATAAGGCCCCAGCCTGAAAACTTACTTAATCTTGAGTTATTACAATATTACACATTGATAATCTTTTTGGGTTTAGAGTTTTAGAGAATTAGATCATAAAACTTGAATTACATTCCACATATAAACAAAGTGGTTACATAAAGATAGTATTCTTCATTCCCATCAATGGAAATATATTTAAAATAAACATGGATTCTTTCTTGACACTTCCTTGACACTATCATCATATCATGTACCTTTCCCTTGACCTATGAAAAACATTTCAAAAAACTTGGGATCAGTATAAAAATCTCAGTAAGGGATATAAAAATATGGAAAGGAAACATGGGTACATATATACATAAGGATGAGATCATACTTTACCCATAAAACATAAGCACTTTAACATACCTCATCAAATCAGGAATAAATCATAGAAATCATAAGACATAAAGGTAACTTGAGGCATTCATAACATTCTTACGTAGGTAGTAACCCTCTTAGTTACGTTTGGAATACCCATCACAGTATATTCCCTAAATCTCTTTGGAGAAACCTTAACATTTCAATCCTTCGCGTTACCCAATGCATTGGAGAGCTATATCGGGCTCACCCGCCCTTAGTTTATCACAGAACCACCCGTTTTCATAATAATGCCCAAGAACCTCAACATAATCATATCACATAAAACATGCATAAAGGAAACATAAAATTCCCACCTTTCATTCACAAGATATCAATACAACACATTGATATAAAAACATTATGAAAACCATTTTTGATACCAAAATAAAAGAAAAGTAAAACATGGTATTTATTTTTCTTTTAAAAAGAAGGTATGGCTTGTAGAGGAAGCCGAAACTCAAATAACGGTCATGAAGGCGGAGAAGTCGTTGTCGCCGCATACGTACGACAAAAACATTCCCTTTTGTCGTTTAGTAAATGCTTCGTATAAAAAAGATTCCTTTTGAATAAACGTAAAAGTCAAAGGGGTTTATACACCGTATAAAAGAAAGTTGTGTATAAAACAAAATATGCCTCAATGAAAGGAGATTGAGACGAAGTCCCATACCTCGTATCCGACTTGACCCGACCATTATTTAATCTCCTGAATAATAAACTTGAGTTAATCTCTACTTTCTTAAGAACCTTTTTCAAGTTCATTAATCATTTAAGTTAATAATGTTCATTTTGTCGGTATTTGGTTCTTAAGTCAAAAATAGACTTCTTACACTTACATGTTGTTAATTTGGTCAAAATTTCGTTATATCCATAATGATATTAATGATTTGGATAAAATATATATTTTATATATTCATCATATACATGTATTTATAACATTACATCACATTTAGAGGTAAGAAATGAAATGCACCGTTCATGGAGACGGTAAGCCGTACATACGCATGAACGCTACTTCCATTTCTATTTCGTATTTTCTAGAATGGAATCATAATGATATAAGAGTATATTATAATTCTATTATAATATAATATCATTAAATGTATCCTTTACGCATCCCACATATGGTATTAACGAATCAAATCACTTTCAGGGGGCGGTAGTCCGCACTTCCTAAAATGAAGATATCGTGTTTACCCATAATGGAAACAATAATGGTATTCCATTAATGAAAAATACAGAAGCTTAAGGAAAGAATAAACATATTATATATCATATATAAAAACAGTTACATCATAATGGCCACCTTTGAAGGTGTTAAATGAGTATTGAACAATCATCGTTTCGGGAGGCATAATTTCGCCATCCACGGAAACCGTATGTTCTTTAACAATTTGATGTAGTTGTGTGAGAGTGTAGCTCGAATAAATCTTATAACAACATCCTAGTATATTGAAGATACTGGTGTTGTTACAAAATAAGTAAATAAAAATAGTTTAGGGGGTTGGAGAAGCAAAATAAAACAAATGAACATGAAAGAATGAATTACCTTTAAAAGTGTAACTCCTTTTGATTTGAGCCTAAAGGCTTCCTTTGAAAGGATTATGCCCAAAGGGAATCCTATATGATGAGGAGAGGGGTGTGGAGAGAGTAAATGGGCAGGGGATGGCCGAGCCAAAGGCTTGAGGAGTGTGTGAAATGAGGTAGAGGTGGGGGCCTTTTATAAGAGGAGAGGAGGGGAACTTTTGGAAATCATGAAACTATTATTTTATTTTCAAAAGTTTTTCGAATTTATAAGGTCCCACATTGATATATTTCGAATATAAGATTATAAGGCTTCGAAATATTTCCATCCAATAGTTTTTGGACAAGTGTAGGTCTTAGATATTACATTATCTTTCCATTTTATTTAAATCGTTAAATAATGAGTTCATCGCTGCATCATCATGAAGTCATAAATAATTTAATTTATTTAAAGTCTAAAAATTATAAAAAAAATACTATGATGTAGGAAATAATTTTATCTTTCCAATTAATATTTATAATTAAAAATATGATCTTTATAACCCCATGTAAAAATTGTTTTTGTAAAACATATTATGTTTGTGTCATTTTTACTTTTACATCAAATAAAAAGTTATTTATGTCATTTCCCAACCAAAGTGGCTCCATGGGGTCCACAAATTGACCCATGGCTTGTCTTGGTCGTCCATGACACAACCAATGAGGGTAGGACATGTGTCAAGCTCATCTCATATTATTAAAACATTATTTTTACCTTAAACTACACTAATTACCACTAATCGCGATTAAAAACTTAATAATTTACTATTCGCCAAAAAATTATTTTAATCTCATTGAAGCACATTTTACTTATTAATGACAACCATGTATGTCGGATTTTTGAAATTCAAAACACAATGATGGAAAAATTTCATTTAAACGGAAAATCGGTTTTTATAAGTACCACTTAGTGGTTTCACTATTCATCAAAAATTGAAGTTTTTCAGAAAATTACCAAAAATTCACCCTAAGATATATTTGATATTCAGAATTCAAAAATGAAGTCTATTTTACCAAATTCAAAACATATAAGTCACATTAATTAATTTAATAATTAATTCCCGCTGTCAGAGCAAATAGCGTGTTTTTATGAAACAATAAGTATCAAAAGATTGACACTAGTTTAAGCCCAATTTCAAAGTGAAATTGATTCCAATGACCACCATTGGATAAAATGGTAAAAATATATTCAGATTACACATTAAGACCAATTCAAAAGATAATCTAATCATATAAATAAATTATATTAAGAAGCAGTTTTGATGTAAAATGAAGTATTTTTCACTATTCATTAAAAAATGAACATTGTCAGAAAAATACCAAAAATTCACACAAAGTAAATTTTGATGTCCCAATCATAAATAATAAGTTTATTTTGACAAAAATAGCTTATAAAATTGTCAAAAGATAGATTTAAAAAGGGGTTTCCATCAAAAGGCAGTAAAACAATCTTTTAAGAATATTAGTGTATTCCATGCATAAGATTGTATTTATTTTCATTTTAAGCCTCTAAAACACTATCTTAATCATTAATAGACATAGATAAAAATATCAATTATTCATTACTTACTTGGGATGTTACAGTCACTACAAATAGGTTACCTAGGTAACCCAAATAAAATTTCTATGGAAATATCTTCCCATTTCTATTCTAGGAATAGAAATAGCTATAAAAATCATGCAAGTATTTGGTGCTTTGCCTTCACCAGCTGAGAGGTGGAACACCTACTGATAAAGCCTATTTTCTGACATTTCATCTCTGACTAGAAATATCAGTGTCACATATCTTAATACATATCGAAGATACCTAGATTACCTTCCCACTAAGAATTATGGGACTCTTTCATAAACTCCTCTCTCATATCTATAGAAACCCATACATGCCCATAAATAAGCATGATGTCATCTCTGTCCACAGACTAATTTAGAGGTAGTTTATCTCATGATATACCCTCATAGAGAACCAAACCATCAGGATCTGAAATTTTTTCACACTTACCCTTATCAATGGGGTAAAAGGTAAGTATCAATGATGAGAGGTAAGACTTCTTGTGACTATCATGAAACTCAATATGCATCTCTCATAAGAGGAAATTTAATTTCAATTCATCACTGGCTTCTCATGTGGCATGTGCCTGAGCTTTCTGACTTAGTGCATCCATAACTACATTTCACTTCCCATGTGTATAAGCATGCTAAAAATTATTGGATTGTAGATATTCTACCCATATCCACTTTTTGAGGTTCAAGCCATGCTATGTAAAGATATATTTGAGGCTCTTGTGGTCCATGTACACCATAAAGCACTCACCTAATAGATAGTGTCTCTAGCAATGTAAACCATGGAACCTGCTACTAGGTCAAGCTCATGTGTTGGATAATTTATCTCATGAGACCTAAACTATTGGGATCTATAGGTAATGAATATGTCCTCCTGTAGTTGTACTTATCATATGGGAAATGTTGGATGCATCACAAAAGACAATATAATGTTGGAAGGATCCAGTAGGATCAAAATAAGTGACAAGATGAGCCTCCCTTTTAGCTTCTGATGGGCTTTCTCACATGTTTCTAACCATAGGAACCTAACACCCTTATTTGTAAGGATGGTAAGAGGTGATGCAAGATGTGACAATTCTGGTATGAGAACCCAATAATATCCATCCATACTCAAGAAACTCTGTATATTAAACATGTTTTTAGGATGCTCCCATGAAACTACGACACTAAACATTTAATGCTCAACAGATACTTCTGATTATGATATGATATGACCCAAGAAATGAACTTTGTTAATCTAGATGTTTCACTTAACATCTTAGCATAAAGTTGATGCTCCCTTACTCTACTTATAACTATCTCAAGATTATTTGCATGGTTTTTATGATTCTGAAAATACACCAAGATCTCATCCACAAATACAAAGAAAAAAGAATCGATATGGGGATGGAAACCCCTAATCAATGAAAATGGTGTGCACATTCATAAGACTGGATGGAACAAAAGTGTACTCATACAGAACATACATGCTATGAAAAGCTATATGATGTATGTCAGATGGCCATATTCACTCTTAGTGATATCCTGGCCTTAGGATGATCTTAGAGAATACCTTATATCCTTGGATCTAGTCCATGATATCATCTATTTGAGGTAGTGGATATAGGTTATTCACCATAACCTGGTTCAACTGTAACATTCCGACCCAACTAAACACTAAACTGGTAGCCGAACCGGGTGCAACATGGCCTCAAGAACATCTCTCCATACACCAGAGATTGCTGAATAGAAACATGGATGTATGGATAGTTAGTGGGGGAATATACCCTCATTTTTAGAGTGCATAGTGGTAAAACATTAGTAATAGAAATCAACAGATATCAGTGGAAGTAGTATAAGTCAATAAATAAACTGTGGGAGAAAATTTCAATATCAACTGAATAAATAAATATGGACAATGAAACTTGATACAATGCATGTATGCCTATGATGATACATAATTTGAAACAAGTAAAAAATACAACATGATTTAAATTTCAGTATACGAATGAATAAAAGATAGAAAATCCCAAATTCAATCACCACGATAATCCCGGGATCAAGCTCGGTCCTTTTATCCTAACTCCCAGGTACTAGTGAAAACAACACAAGCATAGATACGTAGCCCTGCAAAGTAAGAAGAGTCTACTTGGGCACCAACGGTACCTAAGCAGAGTATGAGATATATCTCAGTAGGAAAACACCAAAGGAGTCACACCCAAACCAATATGTGGAATACATAAACAGGCAGTGTGAAATTAAACACTAAAGCAATAAATATGAATAACAAATTCCCATGGCATGTAACCACTAATAGTGATACCCATATAGATTCTCCAGGATCCATGAATATGTTATCCATAATCCTACAACAAGGTAGCTATAAGTAATGGATAATTAAATAACATGACCTTGTCATTAATCCAAACATGTAATACCATCATGGCCTTTTTATATTACCACATATCACAATTTACCACGAACAACTCATATATTTGAGCATATCACATACCTCACGGTCTTACCATATAAAGAAATGTAGACCACAAAGGGACAGATCAAACTAACTTGTCAAAGGACGCCATATAATAATTCTAGACCACAAAGGGATGGATCCATGGAACTCAACCAAGGAATCCACATCGAGACCCAAGGGAGTCCTAGTGAAAACTCAGTCTAGGAACTGGTTGGAGTCCTAGGAGCATGTGTACCGACATCTCCTACATGATTCCAAGCAAGACAGATCTGAATGGTTGCAAGCCCTGAGGCATCCCACGAAATCAAGACCCAATGGACTTAGTCAACCCAAGTCATCCTCTACCGCATTTGAGATCCACGGAGATATGTCCATGGAATGTATCAAACAATTCATTCACTTTAATCAATTATGAAATTAAACCATATGAGTATACCCACTCATAAAAACCATTCTATCATTTTCCATATGAGTGTACCCACTCATATCAGCAATTTAACAATTTCATTCCCAATGAGTATACCAACTGATATCATCCATTTCATTATAAATCTAGGGTTTACCCACTCATTTTGAAAAAATCAAAACAATTCTTTAAAAGAAATCATAATGGTATACCCACCATTATAATCATGGAAATTATCCTAGTTAGTGTACCTACTCACATATTACACACACAATACAAGTATACCACTCATGGGTTACATTTCCATTAAACAAGCTATATGGGTATACCAAACCATAATTCACCACTTACCATTTATCATCACAAGTAAACTAATGAGAATACCCTCTCATGTTGACATTTAATATTTGAATATGTTCTACGAGTATACCTACAATTTTATCCATTTTCCATTATTTTTTATTTAACCCTTTAAACAACTCAAGCATGACCAATTAGTATACCCACTAAATTAACCAATTACCCTCATGTATACCACATGGATTCACCCATTCATATCTACCTTTAAAGCTCATTGGAACTGTTTAACTAAAGTGTCTCATCAGTAAAAGGAGAAAATACCACTCCTAGATAATAAAACCATACTACATTAACCTAATAACTTCCTTTAACTAGGAATGCATAGGAAAGTCACATATAACGAAGATGAGCAACATAAATAGTCTACTCACTACGTTTTTAGCATGAAGGTGGCACACCTCTAATGGATGGGTTTTATTCCAAAAAAATTATTTTGTATTCTAAAAAATAATTTAACACACAAAGGAATCACATTCTATAACTTTTGTTCAAATTATCCAATGTATTAAGTAAACTACTTCTCTACTTTTGAAATAATAAAATTTTGAGGACCCTTCCTTAAAGGATGGACTGGGACAAATCTTTCTAACTCAATTAGTTTCCCACTCACACACCCAAACTTAAATGTATATATGTTTGTGTGTGTGTGTGTGTCCTTAAACCGATCTACGTGTTCCCTTTTCTATGAGGGAACCCACAAATGTATGATATATATAAATCTATATATCCATACCTAGGAAAAATGTATGTGCATTCCTCTAATTGATCGTGAATCCCAACATAAAATTCCACAGGTCGATAAAATCCACTAAAGCCTAAATAGATGGTGAAAACAAATCAACAATTCAAGACCTTACATCAAAACAAAACCTGTGAACGAAAATCACCTAAACCACCTCACATTTAGTGGTGCTTCCCTGAACACGGACCAACGGGTCCCAAGACACCGTTTACACAACCTAGAACCAAAGTAAACAATAAATAAGATTAAACCTCAATCCTAGGGGATTTCCCTCATACTATAGGTAAACGTTCATGTTCAATCAATGCTAGAAATAATGGGAGGAAGAATCTGGGAATCTACCTTGGTGATTTAATGTGAAACCACTGAGAAATCTAGCCAAAAATGGAGGTCCAAGGAGGGTCGTAGAGGGGGCGACGTGCATTGATGTAGACTCATCCACTGGTGATGGTACATCGTGAATGAGGGAGGTTAGTGAAGAGATTATATTTTGTTTTTTATTTAAATTTAATTTAAAATGATTAAATTTCAATAAACTGGGTGTCTTACACAGTTAAGCTACACGGTTTGGAAAACTGTGCACCAACCGTGAGACACCCCTCTCTTTAAGAAAAACCATTCACACATTTTATCCCCACATTATTAGCCTAACTATGAATAGGTATTTTGAAAGTCTATTTCCCCTTAGAAATAAGTTGCACAGTTACCTGCTATAGGCCACACAGTTTGGAAGACCGTGCACTAACCGTACGCCCTCTGCAGGTTCTTAAAAGCTTTCATTTCCATATCCAGTGCTCCCAAAAATCCTTGAGCTGCTCTGGAATGTTCTTAGGCCTTTACCCATATCCAAAAAAATATATTTAAAATGATCCAACTCATGGAACCTCTTTCTAAACATCCATTTTAAAATGACCCTCCATGTAATTACTGAAAATTAAAATTCCCTTGGAATTTAATTCAGTTCAAAAACAAGGGTTCTTACAATCTACCCACCATAAAACTTCCCATCCCTGAGAAGCCTTTGGGATTTAGAAAAACATCACCCATCCCATATAGTTTATGGGGTTTCATTTAATTGATTGTGTTGCATTTCCAAAATCCAAATGCACCTTTAACCATTCACAAGTTAAAGGTGATTAAGCCTGTAAAAACTGAGCCATGGATCGAACTCCAACCTAATAGAGAAAGGCGCATAATCGAGCCCACGCAACCAGAGACCTAGTTTAATCGTTGTCTCTTTATCAAAATACCCATTGGTACTTTCCAACAAGGGTATTTGAATTTAACTAGGAACACGTGGTTTCCTTGTAATACATCATTGACCCACCACCCGCACCATCCCTTAAACTGAAGACGTGTATTTAATATGATTATGTCACCAACTGTATACAATGAAAAATGGAAGCAACACAAGCCACATCTGGCTGACCATCATCGAATATTCTTGGCTTAGACGGTCGACGCATCCCAAATAGAACCATAATGCTTTCCTCCCCAAGGAATTCATCAGTTAACACAAGGACACACACCGAAGTTATTACCTGAATTCCCATGACATTCCCAAAACAAATAATCACTCGGACTTTTTAAAATGTTCACACATCAGTATGAGTAAAATAATAACTCAAGGAACCACAAATCACACATAAAACCCAGAAAGAGATCCTGGAACAACCCCACAACTTTTAAACTTTATCACAATGTATAATTGATGCTCCTATAGTGCATCCAAGATGACATCAAGGTAGGGGACATTCTCATTTCATAATGGATAGTAAAATATGAGTAAAGAACATGTTATAAAGAAGATCATCTGAACCACTAGTGGTCGACACTTTACCACATCTCAGTTTCACCTACCGACACATCGTGTACCGAACCCTGATGCTCATACCAACTGAGGAATTCATGTTATTTAAAACCTAGTCCATTGAATCTCTCACAAAACTATCGGATTTTTTAAAGGGGATTCACATACCTTAAAACATATCAAAGTTTTGCTTCGAAGAATGCACCGACATGTAAAACAGAACCGATGTAACTCTACCCAACTTAGGAGTGTCCATGTCATCAAAAGGAAAGACCATCTGCTTACAAGAGCAGTAGCTCAAAAACACATTAAATGATCATGTGACATTCCAAGAACCATAATCAACTCATATTATCATTTGGAAATAATGATTAAATTAAACTGATCAGCATTTCAAAATACCTGATTCCCAAAAGTCCTCTCGACTAGTGGGACAACTCGTTTCCTTAATTCCCCATTCACTCTACCCCAGAGTTAACCTGAGAACATTCTCAACATCACAAGATCAATGTTCACACTAAAATCAATCAGTTAATTACATCATTAAACACTCGACTGGTACCACATACATAAAAACATATAACCATGTGTTCACAAAATCCAACTACACATCACCTCATAAAACTGTTAACTAGGATGACAATGTACCAATTCGTCAATCATTAAAGAAAAGAGAGGATCACAAGAACTCATTAACAACTAATCATGCCTCAGGCTTGTCTAACCAGCTAAACCACGAATTCCTCGAATCTTATTCCCAAAACAAGAGTCAATGTAACACGAACACACCTTCGAACAAGGATTTCTTTAAAAACACAAAATTATTTCTGAGGAGAGTGGTACCCAAACAGTACCAACATCAAAGCTCACATCAGAAGAAAATCATCAATCATTAAGGGTGATATGTACCATGGTCTATCCCCTTACAAATCAAATGCATAGACCCTATCTCTCGGTCATGCCATATAGATTCCACTTGGATAAAAATCCCCTTTTACATTTAAGCCAATCATAAAACAAATTTCCTACAGATAACGCTCATGTTTCTATTCCAAGGCATACCCCAGGAAATATTTAAATCTACCCCTACAAGAGGGTTCAAACAAAGGACACCTATTCATGTTCCAATTTAAATTCATTTGATTAATTCATTTCAAATTTGAACATCTGAAATTATTTTAAAAAACTCACAAGTACCATTTCACGAACAAGGAACTTGTTTTTAATCAATGCCCCATGGGGAAAACATGAAATATATATAAAAATTCCATTTAAAACATTTTTCATTGAATTTAATTCCATCATAAATAGGAAATTTAGCTTATAAATTCCTTTTCATCAAAAGGAGACCTCAGAGGGTCCCATTTATTCAACTCGGTTTCTTCAAAAACCAACCCTATAACAATTCATTTCATAAAAACATGACCAAACTGACCTAATTGGGTCCAATTAATCATTTTAAAAATTAAAAAACCATTTCACAACATTACATGATCACATATATAATAGTCCATTGATATGAGTGTCCATCTACCAATCTATAAATCATACATACACAATATAGATGAAATTTGGCTCCCATTTAGTCCAATCATTTCATTTAAGTTCAAAACATGACATCCTTCACATTACACCATTTCCAATCAAAACTAAACATTTTTTACTTTCACAACCATTCCCAAACACACTATGCTTATATTATGGCTCGGTCACATGGGTGGCTATCTACTAATTGATAGGGCTCCCATAAACCTTATAAATAGAATTCATATACCATTTAATCAAGTCAATTCATTTAACATTTTAAATATTAGTATCCCTTTCTCAATGGTTTAATTACATGGGTTACCCTTTTTCCTGTTACAAGGCGCCCATACACCTTATGACTGAAAATGGCTCCCATTGTAAACACAACCAACAAATTTTCAGCACATGAAATTTTTTTCCAAACCAAAATAGCATGTTAAAACAAGAACAAAAGCATGGAATATAACATCTATGAATGTAAAAAATAATAGAACCATACTAAATAAACAATCATGCTCTAGAAAATCAATTTCATGACATTCCTCCCTAGGCACACAACCAAAATTAGTAGGCCTCCTACCAATGCAACTATAGGACATGTTATATGTATGGCATGTGAATTTATAATTCCCTAATATGATGCATTTAATTTTCCATACATTCCATACCAGTCTAAGATAAAATATCAAAAAGTTTCAAAATAAATAAGCAGCGTAAAATACACTAATCGCCCAAGGTGAAATCATATCAACTGTAACATCAAAAAATATAAACAGTAATTCCCAGCCCTAACCACTTTGTCATTCCCGATACCTGGGGTGATCAGTCCAAATAATGGATATCTACTGAGTGTCGACACATTCCTAGTCTCCTTTATACTTTCCCAAATAGTAATAGAAAGGAAAATCATCCTATAATAAATGTTTGTAACATTTTGGCATGTCTGACCACTAAATCGGTAGTCGTACCAGTTGTCGCAAGACCTCAAGGGTGTCTCCCCATATTCCAGAGGCTTCTGACCAACAGTGATGGTGTAAGGATAGTCATTAGAGATACTATACCCTCATATTTGGAGTGAAAAATTGTAAAAATACAGTAATAAAAAGAAACTTAAATCTGCGGAATCAGTATAAAGACAAAACAAAATAGTGGAAAAAAATTACAATATCATCTGAATATAGAAATATGGCCAATGCCAATTTATAAAATGTATGCATACTAATAATGATACATAATTTTAACGTAGAAAAAAATATAACATGCTTTACATTTCAATACTAGAATGAATAAAAGACAACAAATCCAAAAGGCTATCACTACAAGTATCCCAAGCTCCAGCTCGGTCCTTTTCTCCTAACTCCCATGTACAAGTGAAGGTAGCACATGCATAGATCCATATCCCTACAAGATATAAGTGTCTACTTGGGCACTAATGGTACCTGATTAGGGTGAGATATAACATCTCCATAGGCTAGCACCCAAGGCATCACCCCCAAACCAATATGTGAAATATGTAAGCAGGAAGTGTGCAGGTAAACACTAAAGCAGTAAATATGAATAAAAAATTCCCATGGAATGTAACCACTAACAATGATGCCCAAATATCCCCTCAAGGATCCCTTCACAAGTTAGTCATGCTCCTATAACAAGGAAGCTATATGTAATGCACAATTAAATAACATGGCCTTGTCATTCATCCAAATAGGTTATACCATCACGACCATTCTGGATAACCACATATCACAATTTACCACATTTGAGAAGTATGTTAAAGTGTTTCACATACCCTATGGACATGACATTTAAATAAATGTATTCCATGAAGGTCTATATCCAAGGAACTCGTCCAAGGAATCCCTATAATTATTCTAGACCACGAAGGTCTGGATTCAATGAAATCATCCATAGAATCCACATCAAATCCCATGGGCGTCCCAGTGGAAACTCGGTCTAGGAAATAGTTGGAGTCCAAGGAGAATGTGTATCGACATGTCCAACATGATTCCAAGAAAGACGGATCTACGATGTAGCAATGCCCAAGGCATCCCACAGAAACCAAACCCATGGGGCATAATCAACCGAAGACATCCACTAGCACATTCCAGATCCATGGAGACCAATCCATGGAATATATCAAACCATTAATTCATTTCATACTATTATTAAATTTAACCAGGTGTGTATACCCACTCATAACAACCATTCCATCATTTACCATACGAGTGTACCCACTCATATTCATAATTTTACAATTACATTCCATATGAGTATACCGACTCATAGCATCCATTTCATTATAAACCATGTGTTTACCAACCCATTCCTCACAAATCAAAACAATGCTTCAAAAACAAGCATTAGGCTATACCCACCCTTATAACCATAGAAATTCCCCTAGTGACTATACCCACTCACATATTACACACACAAAACAAGTATACCACTCATGGGTTTCATTTCTATTAAACATGCTATATGGGTATACCCACCCATATTTCACCACTTACCATTTATCATCACAAATCAACTAACAATCATACCCTATCATGTTTACATTTCATATTTGAATGCGTTCTCCGGTTTTATGTACTAGTTTATCTATTTTCCATTGATGTTTATTTAAACCTTTAAATAACTCAAGCCAACAAATTGAGTATACCCACTCAATTAACCAATTTACCTTAAGTGTACAACATGGATTCAGCCATCCATATATCCCTTTTTAGCTCACTAGAACTTTTTAACTCAAATGCATCATCAAGAAAAGGGGGTAATACATCTCTTAGCTACAAAACCACATTCCTTTAACTTAACAGCTTCCTCTAACTAGGAAATCATTGGAAAATCGCATATCAAAAAGATGTGAAACATAAATAGTCTACTCACTATGGATTTAGATTGAAGGAATCACACCTATGTTGGAGGGGTTTTATTAAAAATGATTTTGTATTCTAAAAAATCCTTAAAAAGGCCCATAATTTGATAATTTTAGTTCCAATTATCCAAAGCTCTCAGTAAAAAACTACTTCACTTTTAAATTAAAACATGGTTGAGGACCCTACCTCAAAGGATGGCCTGAGGAAAATCTTTCTAACTCAAGAATTTTCCCACTCACACGATTGTACCTCCAAATATATATATATATATATATATATATATATATATATCATTAAACTGATGAACTCGTTCCCCATGCAATGAGGGAACCCACACCCTGGAGATATATATATATATATATATATATATATATACCTAGGTGAAAATGTGTGTGTGCCCCTGGAATTGATTGCAACTACCAACATTATATTCCATGGGTCTCATAAACTCCACTAAACCCTAAATAGAAGGTTCAAAAACAAATTAGAAGTTTAAAATGATACCTAAAAACAATGTCAACCAACCAAAATCACCCAAAACAACTTGGCTTTAGTGGTGGTTGCTGGAACATAGACCAACGAATCCCGAGACACCGTTTAAACAACCAAGAACCGGAAGAAACAAGAAATTAGATCAAACTCAACCCTAGGGTTTCAGCCTCACACTGTAGTGAGACAAATAGAGAAAATCAAAGCCAAAAATAGGAAAGAAGGAAGGAGGGACTCTACCTTGTTGATTTGAAGTGAAACTGCAGAGAAAGATAGCAAGAAATTTAGTTCCATATAGGGGAATAGAAGGGGCAGCGTGCGTCTAAGGGGAACCCCCTAGGGTGTTGGTGCATCATGAATAAGGGAGTGTGAGGGGGATATTATATTTTGGGTTTTATTTAAATTTAATTGAAAATAATAAAATTTATAAAAACTGGGTTTTGTGCATGGTTAAGAGGAATAGTTTGGAAAACCATGAACCAATAGTGCGACACCCATCTATTTAAGAGAAAACATTCTCATAGATCATCCCGCACGGTTAACCTAACCATAAGTAGGTTTTCCAAAACCTCTGTCCCCCTAGAAATAAGCCACATGATTACCTACTATAGGCTCCATGGTTTTCCAGACCATGTGCCTGCCGTGTGCCCTCTGTAGGTTCTTAAAAACATACATTTCCTAGTCTAGCACTCCCAAAACTCCTCGAGCTTTCTGTTAAAGTTATAAGGCCTTTACCCAAGACCAAAAACATCGGTTTAAAAGGTTACAACATATGGAACTTATTTCCAATTTTCCATTTTAAAAACAAACAATCCATTAATTACTAAAAATTCCAATTCCCTAGGAATTTCATCTGGTTAAAAAACACAGTTTCTTACATAAACCTTTTGTAATCCATGCACAAACCTAAGGTTTCATTTTCATTCTTGGTGAAAAACACAAGAAAAACCTAAGAGGATGTATTGGTCCATATAAAATCTTTGGCCACTAAATCCTCTAACTGTCACTTGTGCTCATGAATCTCTATATGTGAAATATTTTATGGAGGAGTGGACACTAGAGCTACTCCTCGAACAAAATTGACTGTAAACTATACCTCTCTCTTAAGAGGTAATCTATAAAAAATATTTTGGAAAGTCATCCCTGAAATGATCCACTATCAGAGGAAAATACGGTTGACATAAACCCTGACCTCTATGAAGATATTTTCAATATGGAAAGTCAATACACCTAGCCGATGATGATTTGGTCCCACTCTTCCTTTCATGGACATCCCACTCACCCTTATGTAGATAAATGCTACCCTATGGTGATTTAAAAGATACTATATGGTGATAGAAGTATACAAAATCATGATACTAAACAAACCAATTTATCCCAAGAATGACATTGAAGCCTTTCATCTTAATAATGAAGAGGTTTCATAAGAAAGGGTAATTTCCTACCTCAAGGGGATAATCCCTACATCGGTATCTACCCTATTACCACACTCCAAATAGTGTATCTAGGGTCATTACACCACAATAATACTATATCTCATGTCAAAGACTTACCATGATTGATACAAAGATAAAAGAGTTTGAATCACCTATATAAAATAAATCATATACTATAGTGGATGCCAATAGTATAGTACCTCATAATATAGATGGTCTTACAGCCTGATCCTTAGGTATCAGTTGTAGTGCCTAAAAATGGACTGAACCATGACCCTAAGTAAGACATGGACTACCATGGTCAAGAGTGCTCTGGTGGCATTGCTGGTGATGAGGAGTCTAACAAATATGGTCATGACTTGCCCATCGACCAGTCATGTCAGTGCTATTACATCTTCCCATCTGATACGACACAAAAGAACCTACTCCTGAAAGTGGAGCTAGTACTAATCCTTTTCTACTAGAAGCTTGTGGAAGGGTCATGTAGAATCTCTAAAGATTCCCCATATGACCACAAGTCTACCACTCCATTGGGTCATTGTTATAATAAATCTTCATAATATTCCATATTTCACACTGATGAAACACCATAGAGTTATCAAAATGGGTACTCTGGTTTTCACTGCCCTGATGAAAAACCTCGACTGAATGTTTCCCACCACTAGAAGAACTAATGTCATATTGAAACACTAATCCTATATGCCCAGTGCTATTACCTTTCATCAAGTTGTGCTCAGTGAAAAGAGTCTGACTGACTATTTCAAAAAACAATTGACGGAGAAATATATTCACCTGCGAATAGATGGTGTACACAAGCCCATCCTTGAAGCATCAACCAAACGAAAACTCATCATTAGATAAAAATAGTGCATTGCATTGTATCTCAGTGAAACACATTGAATACTCCAAAACTGACCTGAAACCCTACTTTATATTCATGAATTATCTATCTTTTTCAGCTCTCAATTTCTGATGAAAGAACTAATCATAAAAGGAAATCTATAAATCGACCCACAATATGTCCTACTCACAACCAGATAGGGTAATCATATCCCACCAGTGTTTGGCAATTAATGAAACATGTTAGTGGAAAGCTTGACCCTCCACTCTGGTGGAGTCTCTAGATGCTCAATGATAGACAAGGTTCCATATAGCCAAGACTCAATAGCCTATGGACTACCATCCCCTAAGAAAGTAAGAGTTTGATACTACTAAAACTCGCGAGTCAGATCAGCCATAATAGGTATAACACATGGAGCACCATGCATGGACTACATAAGAAATTGGAAAATATCACTAGCTTGGTTGTAAATGCCCAGATCAGGTACTATATTTGGTTTTTCAAGTGTCACTACTAGAGTCAATACTAGAGGCTCATGGCCCAACACAGTTAGAGAATAATCTTCTCCACCTTCCTAGCATAGTATTAAAGGACATCATGGAGGCATTGGTATACAAACTCCATGTACACGCCTAAGAAAAATATTAAAGAAGATAGATAGAAACACTTACAGAAGCTAAATAAGTAAGGGATCAATACCCTAGGAATACATCCCCAACTACCCACTTAGAAGTCCATGTATTTTTATGTGATAAATTATAAGTTTTATTTCATTTTTAAATTTAATTATCATGTTCACTCCTTTACCATTCATAAACATGAAAAGGTCGGATAAAAATGTCCAACCATTTAATTTTAGATGTCACGTTTAAATTTATAATGGATAAACATTCCCATTGAATTAGTTCCCATAAACCTTATCATTGAAAATTACACCTATTTATTTATATCAAAATGGATCAACTGGGAAAATTACTCATCCAAACCAATGAGGACCCATACACCTCATGAATTGAGATAGGAAACCACTCAATCACAACCAATTTATATCACATGCATAAGTTAACTATCACAACAACACTCAACAATCAAAGGAAAATCAAGTTAAGAAAGTAGTGAAATGAACTTATATGGCATGGAAATATGCATGAAAAGATAATTCTAGTTGCCTATATGATGCATGTAATAATACTCCATTCCCTCATCTAATCGAGAAATGGATAAAATAAAATATAAATCAGAATAATAATCAACACCACAACATAGCATGTGCATCAACCAAGAGTGAAATAATGTCAACTGTAATTGGTAAAAACAAAGTAATAATTATATTTTGGGTAACTTCGCTTTTACCCTGAATCTAGGTTCACGACGCCCAAGCACAACTTATGGCCAACTCACATAACATATTAAATATCCATTCTGTTATCTCCAAATAGAAAAATATGAAGGAAAATGTTCCTTTGATACCATTTTACGATGTCCCAGACCTAGATGCCTCATGCCATCTAGTCCATGTGGCCTCAAGTGAATATCCATAATTTTCAATGGCTTCTAACCAGCAGTGAGGGCCTAGGGTGTGTCTATGGGGAGACTATTCCCTCATTACTAATGTGTAGATTAGTATATACGTATGAAAAGTGGTAAATAGAATAAGTAATATAAGTAAATAGAACATAATGCACAATGAAAAATAGACACAATAGTAGTAATAACCGAAATAACTGGAATTACATAAAAGCATACAACAACAGATGATGATATGTTATGTCACGTGAAAATTGGAAAACATGTATAAAATATATTAGGAATAACAGATTTCAAAAAAAGTATAAAGGAAATAAAGAGACCATCCTGAGCATCTCGAGCTCTGGCTCAGTTATCTACTATCAAGCTCCATCCTAAATAGAAAGAAATAAAGTGTTTGATAACATATGATTCCCCTTATCCACACCTACATTCATGTACTATGCCTTAGGTACTAAAAGGCACCCTGAGAGGGTTTGAGATAAATATCATTGTGCCACCAGAAATAGTGTCTATAACATCTAGCCCGTGTAATGGAAATGTAACATTGTGAAAGCATCAATATTTAAAGTAGAGCAGTACAGTGTAACTAAATAACCATGTACCTGCTTCATCCATTAGCTGGTGTCTGAACCTGTAACCAGCTCATTACTTGATTATTACCAATTTATAAAAAATTCCCATGTTGAAAATAGTTAAGGTTGCAAGATATATCAAGGAAACATGTAATGATATTTGGTAATGAAGTTCCAAGGTAATAATAAAGGAAACATGGACCTCAAGGGTCACCAATTAAGTAATGATTGTATCTTGTCTAAGGGGTGTGAGTGTAATCCAAGGATCATAGTCTAAGGCTTTCCACAATGATATTTCTATAGAGTCCAAGGATTTCATCCAAGGTAAAATGGCGATAAGTAATGACTAGGCCCAATGGGATTTGACCGTGGAACCTACTTGTCAATGCTGGATCTAAGGAGTGTATCTAAGGCATCCTGTAGTACTACATGAGGTATCCTATGATGTCATATCAGGCATCCATAATTGGCCAAAAATAAATAATTAGACCTAAATTTAAAGGATCTATACTTCAGTGAAATGTTGGGTTCTTACAGTGACTACTATAAATTGAAATAAAATAGGTCAAACCAGGAGTACTAAAGATAGCATTCTTCTAGTACACACATTCCAATATCCTTTATTGAGATGAATACTTCTATCAAGATATGTAAAATT
Organism: Viscum album; assembly: GCA_963277665.1. Taxonomy (NCBI): domain Eukaryota; kingdom Viridiplantae; phylum Streptophyta; class Magnoliopsida; order Santalales; family Viscaceae; genus Viscum; species Viscum album. Next base: position 76,624,137 of record OY728140.1, read on the forward strand.
CACACATCATGTATAATGAAAAATATAATCCTGAAAAGATTCCAAATTTTCCATTTATTGGTTAAAATCAACGACATCCTTTTCATGAAAAAAGGTCTAATAATAGACTCCATCAATAATTATTAAACAGTGTGTACACTTATTTCCTCTATACTCTTACTTATTAATAGGTTTCCAGATTCTTTTCACAAAGGGAATCATATTGATATGATATCCCATTTGACTAGTGATATAAGAAATGATAAAATAGTGGGATGGTCCTATATTATAGAGAAGTTTCATAAGAGTTGAGTTGATAAGAATGATATATAATACAGATAAAGGACTTGACTAATCCTATTTGATCATCTTCTAAACACCATATAACTATTATAAGATTATCCATGATCATTTCCACAATGTTGTGGTTGTATTTTATAAGGAGTTGGATTATTTTTCGAATCAACCTAGTGCACTTACTATGAAGGATGAGAACTGTCCTGAGGTGATAAACCAGTTATAGTAAAATATTCCTGAGACACATGGGAGATTTTCCAAACCAATTTCTCTATATAGTTAAGTAAATAACATTTATTATTCCCCATATAATTATATTTTCACAAAATTTTTGTGGTTCCGTAAAACCAAAATTCTATGCTTTAGTCAATCACACTAAAAACAATCCTGCTTTTTATTAGGGTGTGGAGGAAATGAAATCAATCCAGTGGATTGATTTTCAAATGCTTCATTTTCTTGTAACTTGGTATCCCTATTCATCTTGTTCCTATCATTAGAGTTTCCACATATTAAAATATAGATGAATTTGATTTCTCCAATAGGATCCCTAATAATATCATTTTACACCATTGTCAATAATCATTTATTTATAATCATTAATACAGAGCCCGTCTATTTTAGAATGTTTTTCTAGTTGCAATCCAGACTCAAATATATGTGACTTCATGGACTATCTATCATCCACTTCTAGATCAAAATGATATAGGTTCATTAAAATAGTTATATATTCCATCATGGATATATTTTTTTGAGTATTTCTAAAGAAATTCATCATTCTATCTATCTTAAACGCGTACAAGTATAATTGTTTGTTGGAAAAATTCTTTAATCCCCCCATAAAACACCTTGGTTGAGTTTATCTTAGAGAAGAATATACCATATTTGGGATGTGAGATCATCCATCAAATATACTTCTAATTTCACCTTTATTTCTGTTGAGAATCGATGGATATTGATTATTTGGTTCATTTTACTAATCAATGTTAATTGGATTTTAGGTTCCAAATCCGACAGAAATATTTGTGTATTCTGGGTCCTAAATTTTACAGAATGATCTGTATGTCTTGTTTTTTCTTTTAAAATCACTTTATACACATCTTGAAATGATTGTATAGTGATTTGAACCAGATAATGGTTTGCCTATGGTTCATGTGCAACCACATTATTTTCATCCTCTTCATTAAGTTTTGTAGTTCATATAACAAGTGTTATATCTCTTTATCCCAAACAAAAACACCACTTACTAACCATAATAAAAGAAAAATATAGGCATAAGATATTCTAAAACTTCAATATAAATAATAATTATAATATATTTCAAATAATCGTCAAACATAATATGAGAAATATAGTCCTTCTAGGAAGTCTCGTTACTAATACTTGATATTCTATACTCTTCATCTAAACCCATGACAATGGGGTGAAAAAACTCATATAGGTGTTTAAAAACACCGTTGTTTACCCAAACCATGCTAGTAACATGATGTGAAACATAAAGTGGTTAGATACATCTTTTTATACACTATATTTCATGTTTTGATTGGTGTATTCTCCTTACTACCATCCAAATATTACAGACCATCCAAACTGATTCCATTTTTAACATTAGGACTATATCTAATGGAATATAAATATCTGAGCTTCCACTAACCTTACGTGACATCCCTTAGACAAACAAGGCTGAAAATAAATTTCAATGTCATACTAAATCATTGGGGGATGTTCAGCCTTTTAATAAACAAACCCTTTCAATATAATGTTAAAAACAACCACACAAATAATATATGATGACTGAACTATAAAAAATACAAAAAAAAACATCCAGAAACTATATAGTATCAATATAGTAAAAAAATGGAAAAATAATCCCTAACCGAAAATGTAAAGACATCCTCACGCTACAACATCGATATGGAATCACCCCAACCAATCCACATGAACTTATTTGAGCTCTAACCACTACTTTAAGAATAAATCATCATGATTCTCCACTAGATAAATAAGATATCATTCATTTAACTATGTCATGGTAAATAAAAAATGCATATGAACCAATGTGTATATGTGGGATGAGTATAAAACCCAATATGAAAACCCCAAGAGACTTCTTATCTCGTATCATCAGTAAAAGAATATTTTTTCTCAAAATCCAACTTATAAATAAACAAATTAGTGGATTTCCAAACTAGTTAACCAATTATGATGAATTAAACTTAATATTTATAAATAATTCATCCATTTATTTGACTCAACATACCCATTATCCATATAAAAACACACACACATATATACTATGATAGTCCCCATACTAAAGAGAGGTAAATAATCCATCCACCAAGCCGATTAATATCGATATTCCTCTGTGTACCACAAGAAGCCGCAAAACCTTATCCAAATCTAATACGGCACAATCCAATGCAATAGTAACTCACACCAACCCAATATTCCAAGTAGTTATATAAAAAATTATCTTAAGAATCCAAATCCCATTTTAATCATATTATAAAACACATTGTGGGAGTCACCCATGATTTACAGTTTAAAACCTAAATTAGAAAGTATTTTAAGACAAAAATTTAACAATAATTCTTTTTATAGTAAAGAATAAGAAAAAAATTTAAAAATACAAGACCTCAAGATCTATAAGGAGTGGTGAGGAGGAAAAAAACAACCTACTTTAAAATAGATCATCTATCACATGATGAATAATGACATGATCTAGTGGATCTAGACTTGATTTTCTAATTTGTTTAATCTCCTAAAATTGGCTTGTCAAAACATGACCAATCCAAGAGATATAGGTATAAAAAACCAATCTAAGAATTTGTTCAATGTAAAATGAGTGGATCTAGAAATGAAAGAATAATGAGGATATGATAGGGATCATACCATCAATATCATTGAACTAATGCACTATGATGCATTAAAATTCAGATTTGGAATGAAGAGAGTCTCCGATATCGCCTAATGGAAAGATGGATACTGAGAGCCTAGGATGAGGAAAGCAATAATGAGTGTTGTTGTGTGAGTAACAATGTTAAAATAAACCATTTTTCATTTATCTTATGTTATCACATGGTAAGACTACACTATTTACAAAACAATTTCCAACCATGCAGGCTTTTCTATCTTAGAAAACACTTGTCACATGGTTTGGATGCACGGTTTGTAAAATCGTGTTCCAACCATGAGAAACAACTCTAACCCATATATAATAGTTTCCAGAAAAATATCCAGGGTTTACCCTAAAAATATTCCAACCTTATGCCTCTTCCTAGACCCATCTCAATATATTTCACAGTAACCTAAAGAATACACATGGTTTTCCTTAACCATGCTCATATAATTCACCCAATGAAATCTCTCACAACATATCAAAACCAACCAAACACTCCCTGAGGCTAAGCCTAATTAATTCAAAAAAAAGAGACAATAAATCATTATTTAGTAGGAACCAGGTCTGTGAAATATTAAATTAAATTATATACTATAATTCAATGTTTTTTATCCCATAAATGTTTTTATTTAGGGACAATTCCCACATTTTTAGGTTATAGTAATAAATTGAGCTTAATTTTGAAATGGATAAGTTATTTATATTTATGTATGTTAAATCAATGTTTTGTTCAAAAATAATTACTTTTATATTGTTCCAAATTAAAAAAATATTTTTATTATCAAAATTAATATATGTGTTATATTTCATCCAAAAGGAACAAATATTGAATAAAAAATTTTGAGGCTCAAATAAATAACACAATTAGGGCCATGGAATATGTGCCCAGTTTTTATGAAATTTATAAATTGGACCGTATTTCCTAAAATGTGAAACAAAATGACCTTAAGGTTTAAATGTATAAAGAGTAGAGGCATGTGAGGAAATCAATTACCTATTTAATCTTGAGATTCATTCTCTTTAGTGGTCATAAATTCATGGGAAGAGAAGGGAAATATATAGGGTCTATCAGGAAAAAAATCTTTACCTGACTTATTAGAAATACAATTTCCTTAATATATGGAATGAATTAAAAATATTTATGGTAAATGACAGTGAAATAGATGAACAACATCAACACAGAAAAATTTTCATGATTTAGAAATTAAAAAGTTCAATTATGTGCCAAATTTTAGAGGCTATATCTTAGAGAAACAATTTATCTCACAAATTACCTATAAATATTTACCACCACTCCCATAAGAGTTAGCAATTTTTGTTATCCAAAATTCAGTATCAATGTATGTATTTTTTGAAGAAATATTTTTCTATAGTGTATATATATATATATTAGTTTAATTTCTTCTCAAAATATTCACTTCTATTTTGTTCCCCCACTATGTTTCTTTCATCTCAATAGTTGTGGATAAGTAACCATAGATGTTGTTTAAGAGGGGATGAATTATTTTTTTATTTTATCCCACATTAATTATTTATATTATTTTATTCTAATATTTCATTAGTAGTTAAAATAATTATTGTGTGTGTTTGGTTTTTTTCTTTACTACTGTATTCCCCCCCCCCTCATTTAGCCACTTTCCTTCCCATTGATATTTAGGTTAATCAAATAGGCGAATTTTTTTAAGTGTTCATGTAGAATATATTACTATTAAATTTATATATCTAAATATAGGGGAAAACCATTATATTAAAATGTTTTTTAGTTATAGTTTGTGACTTCAACCTTGAAATGAGTAATTGTAATATCCTTTTTAAAATAATTATTGCATCACTATGAACATGTATGAAAAAAACATATTCTCACTAACTTATTTTTCCGTTGTGTTATTTTTTATATTTTAAATTACTATATACATATTTTTTTCATATGGATTCTTAAACCCAACATTATATTATTATATTTTAGTTTAGTATATTTTAGCTTAGAAATAATAGAAATAGAAATTTATTGATGTGCATGAGCCATCCTTGATAGGTCAAACCTAGTTATTTCACTATATTGCATTATTAGGTAATAAAAATATTGATAAATGATCCAAAAAATCTCAATGTATCAATTTAATTCCACAATATGGGATTTCAATCACTTTCACGCACTATTCTTCAAACAAATCCAAAAAATCACAGAACTCAATAACATAAAAATATATAACTTCATTTGAAATAATTCATTTCTTGATTCAAGTTGAATATTTATTATTATATTTCATATGAATGGAATTATAATTATGTGTATATAAAGGAAAAATATATGAACATTCAAGGTGAGAAATATTAGAAAAAGATGAAGGAATTGAACAAGAAATTAAAAAATCCTTTCATCTCTATTTATGAGATCTAAGTATTGAGGTTGGAGAAAAAAATCATTTTGAAGATGAAGTGATGATTTTTAAAATAATATTTATAGTTAAATAACATGATGATTCTATAATAGAGAAACGTGAATATCAATTTTATGATTATCAAGCATTGGTTTATGAGGTTCCTAAACTAGACATGCTAGGTGATGTATTGTAATATTTTAACATGATTAGCGTTAAAATATGGTAGACTTTGTAAAATATGAAAATGTAGGATATTATAAAATCATTCACAATAAAAATATCAGTACTTTTCTTCCTGTTTCATTATTTTCAAGAACTCAACACTGAGGTAGTGTATTTTTAAAAAATAATATAATAGACTCACTACTAGATTTAATGGATTACAAACTAACTCCATTTGAATTTAGGAAATGAAAAGGAAATTGATACTAATTAACTTAAGGGAGATAATACTTCTTTTATCTATTTTATATACTATTTTTTTTATTTTTAATTGATTAATACCTTCAATTTCTTTTAATTTTTAGATCCCGTAAAAAATTGTATTGTATTATTGTTTTTTGATAAAGAAGAAAATACCCCTATTGAGATCATGTTTTCGATAGTATTTAATGAAAATATAAGCTTCCAAGATTATTAAAATTAAATGAAATATTTATTTTTGATTCAAATTATATTAATTATATAAAAATTGAAATTTTAACAAACATTACCTTTACGGGAATTTCTTATATTTCTTCACATGACTTGGCCTTGGATGAAGTTACGAATTATGTAGAAGGAATACTGACGTTGTATCCAAATAAATTGAGGAGTATCCATACATTTTACTTCCCCCTGCATGAAAGATATATAAAATTCAATTGGTGTGTTCCAAAAATAACCCCATTTGTGGGTTTCTCTAAGATCATCTTAAAGTAAAGGGAATCAAAAATAAGATGGTTTGGGGGTTAATGAGAGAAACCATGCCGACCACCAAATTTGGGAAAAATTATAAAACTAACTAACTAGGGGTAGTAAAAATATAGTACCCACTTGGGAGGATTAAACTATGATTCTCTATTATTTCTCTTTCTCTTTATTTATTTTTTTTTGTTTCGATGTTTTTTATTTATTACATTATATGTCTACAGTTTCATAAATTAGGAGCACAACTCAAGGTTTTCTCCAAGAAAATAAACTTGGGTTGTGTCTTTCATTACATTTTTTTACTACACTTATTTTTTTATGTGATGATCCATACCTTCACTACCAGTTTCAATAATAATAAATACCTTTTTTATATACCAATATTCAAATGAACCTATGTGACCAAATTTTAACCATTAATAATTACATTATCACTAAATATTATTGAGTAACTCACCTTTGATGACCTTTATAGTTTATAGTTAGAGAGAGTTTTGAAAAAAAATATTTAATTGCAAATCCCAAGTCTATCATATAAAATGGAAATAATTTACACTATATAAGAAACTACTTGATCTATAATAATTCTTCAATATAACCCATATAATTCTATACACAGGATACTCTTCTAGACATAACATGTGTAGAAAAATTTTATCATCAACATAGAAATTTACAACATGTAAGGGGTGAGCTTAAATTATCAGAAAGGGTAAACTTAATCAATAATAATAAAATATCATGTAGTATCATTATATGGGTATAAATAATATGGAAGGAATAGATAACTTAAACTAAGGGCATAATAAAACTAAAATAAAAGAATAATATATATGTGGATAATAATAGAAATGAAAAGATCCAAAAGTTAATAATAATTGGTTCCTTATAGGTGAAATAAAAAATTTCCAATAATTAATTCAACTTCCTAATATAATACATCATTATTTTAAACTTCATGATCATACATTTCGGGCCCTATTCCAATGTAACATTTTATTCTGGGAAGACATCGATGAAAATATCTAGCTAGTTTGTCTCATAAGACTTATTAATGAATGAAGTGGATATTATAGGCCCCAAACATCAATAATTAAGTCAAATAAATTCACCATATGAAGGAATTGATAAAAAATTCAATATATGACCAATATCTCTTAGTAATCAATAATAATTTATTTAGAATAATAAGTATAAATTTTTTCATTAGTTCCTATTTCAATAAATGGAATAGATTTATAAGTAAGAATACCCCAAAATAGAACAATATAGAGAAAGAGATAAATGTTTAGGTAAATAATTTACACAATCAATTGTTTTATGGAATCTAAGTAAACATACTTCAATCAAAGGAAGGAAATATAGACTGTTCATAGAGGAAAGGCATTGGGATAGAACCATTTTATATAAGTTTATTTTGGCATAAAAATGATTTTATGTAATTTATGTGATTAAAATAGATGATATTTAATCATTTTTATATTTTATTATAGGATACCAGAAATATCCAAAAAATTCTTAAAAGTGATGAATTAATCAATAAAAATATGATTGAGAATAAATGGGTTGTTAAGAATGAAGATCAGATATCAAAACAAAACAATTAGGCTGAAATAGAGTGGAATATACTAAAAATTGATGATATATGTCCCAAATAGTAATTCCTGATGTAAAAAGTGAAGAATTTAAGGGGTAAAATCAATTTGAAAAGGAAAAAAATCTATCGAGGGGATGAACACGTGGGTTACGGAATGAAACATATGGGTCACATCATGATGCCTCCCTAGAAATTCTTACATAAACAATGTAAAGATATAAACCATATAGGGTGTTTCCTTTAACATTTTATGGGGTAAAACAACAATATTTTATGTATAATACTTGTCAAGGATTATAAATGAGAATGTTTTATTGGAATTAATTCTGGGGGTAAAATTAAAGGCCACTACACATACTAGAATTATTTTTTATCATTTATAAAATACTTATCATACCCATGATGATCTATTTTTTTGTAAAATGAGTCCCATGAGTAGATTTATGATGATTGAGGGAATATGGGGAATATCAGGATGAGGAAACGTTGATGTTTTAATGCATTATGACTTTTCTTTCTTTGTTTTATTTTCATTTATTTACTATGACTTTTCCCCTATCAAGAATAAAATTGAAATCCTTATGAATGGATGGGTAGTTTCAATGAGTGATTGGAAAAGGGGTAGGATGGATCTTTCTACATTGTTTGGGAGTTTGTTCCAAAATGAATAAAATACTTTCGATCTTCTACAAACCCGCCCAAATTTATAATACAATTTTTAATATTGAATGCAACTGCATTAGGGTTAGATTCATTTAATTTAAAGAAAATTGTTTCTTAATCCATATCTCCCTCAATCCTATTCTTATATGCTTATTATTTAACATATTATAGTTGAGTGGTGAGTGCCCAAAAATATTCAGTATGTGTGTTGAATTGTTGTTAGAACTATTGAGTGTTAGGTAATAAAAATACCCATTTTGGTTTTTATATAATTTGTAAATAGGAACCACTATAATTAAATATAACTAGGATGGAGGGTAGAATGATTCAAACATATATTACGTATATCCTCACCATCACCTTCTTGTCATGGGATATAGGTGAATCAATAGTGGAATCCTTCTCTCATCATCTAGAAGAAGAAAAATGACAATAAATTGGAAACCATAATAGTATAAAACTACTTTTATCTAAGAAAACTCCCATGACATCTTTCTAGGTGTTTTCCAAATCAATCAATTGAAATTTATTTGTATATTCTGAAATTAACAAAAAATATCAAAAATCATATGTTTTCCTAAAAATGGATAAAAAAGTGACAATCCTATTTTTTGTGCACCAAACATCAATAGACTACCTAGGATTACTACTATACTATGGTAGATATTAAATTTTTTACCCATTCCCTATGACAGGAGCGTAAAAAAATTCAAACTATAATTGGGTATGTAGTTCCTAAAATAAAAAAAAATCAAAAAATCATAACATGAATGACCTATAGTTTAATTAAACCATTAATTAAATTTGATAATGAGATTTTATAAATTCTAACCCAACTAAGGATAATAAAATTAAATTCATACTTTTAAGATATAATAATTATATATTCAATTGGAATTCTGAGGGTTCACTATGATCCTAAATAAATCATTTTCAATCTCAATAAAATCGTACACAAAATTTACACACCTTTTTTTACAAATCAAAATAACCCACTCACTATGTTTTCTGCCCAAAATAATTTCAAATTACATGTCAATATGATTCCATTACTTCAAAAACATCATTTTATTTCTCGAGAATACCCAAATTACAGTATTCAAAAATTTAGATTCATTTTGCTGTGATTAAAGATGAGAGGAGCATCTGAAGCCCAATTCATGGAGAGGGAATTCTCTTTCCCACTCGAAGGAGTAGCTATCGAATGGTGATAAAATATGAAACCAAACGAATTTTTTGATTAATAATACCACAAATGATGCTTTATACATTAATTATATTCGACCTCCCACAACATAGAATAATAAAATAAAACTACATCATCTGGAAATTGACTGGAGAGATCTTGTATGAGTGCTGGAAATGTATCATGAATCTATGTGAAAGTTGTATACATCAGTAAATAGAATCTAACCAATTCCTTATGTTCCTCTAAAGAGGAATTCCTTAAAATGTCAAAAATATACTAGACACCTAATTATGAGTATCATTTAATGAACAATCTCTAGAAGAATCCAATGGTTTGATTGAAAACATTGCTCAAAGCTCCCACAAATTTAGCACTACAGGTATAGAGATGATGGGAATTCCTGAGATAATAACAACTGATTCAATAGATTAATTTGGAAAAAAAATTAATGAACTCATGAGGTTATTAATAAAACATTATTTGAACCAATTACAGGAAGATCAAGACCTAACTCAGGTATTTGGTTTATGCTCTTCTATATAACATTACACTGACCAGTGGCCTAAAGTGTAGGGGTAATCAATTTATGAAGAAGAATTTTAGGTGAGAAATTTATAATAGAACCATGATAGATCCCCTTTAATAAATAAATATAATAACTAAAAAATATTCCAAAAACCATAAAAATAGTCTTTGTACAAACAATTCATTAAATCACCATCATTCCATCAAAATTGCTATGAGAAACTTTCAACCAGTGTACTAATAACTGAAGAGAAGTAACTGAGGTCCATAAATTTAGTATTGGACGTTAAGGTTGATAAGTTAAAGGACCATGTTGGTATTATTATGTACTTTTTGACAAGAATCCAGGAATTCTACAAGATTTAATAGTTTTAAATCCCAAATAAAGCATAAGAGTGATTAAAAAATGAATTGGAAAAGAGAATCGTCCACCTAAACAAATAAATGTTGGAAGTTTATAACTGAATTATAATAACATAGCCAACCAAATGAGATAAGTGGAAAACATTGAGGATAAAAAAGGACATGGTTTTAAAAAGGGAGACCCAGAACTCCCCTATAAGGACAATTGGGGGAAAAATAACATTTCATTATCATTACCCTCTAGGATTGTTGAGTCAAAGAAGGATTAAAAATATCAAATTAAAAAATAGATTTAGAAAACATTCCAAAAATATGTTATCAACATTCCACTACTAGAAGAAATTTATAAATTCTAATAGTACTCATATTTTCTGAAAGAGATATTAAATAAAAATTATTGTGTATAAATGATTTCACTAGCTTAGGAAGAATCTTCTCATCACTTATCATATCACCAATACTATAAAAATGTCAAGAGGTGAGGAAATTATATATTTCCCGTATTATTTTCTCTATGAATTTTATTGATTATTTATTTGATATATATTCCTTGATAAACGTATTTTCTCACTTTTCATTGATGTCCTTGTTTAATGGAATATTAAATCCCTCTATAGTTGGGGTCCATCTTGCAAACAGATCCATGGTATTCCTAGAAGTAGTTTTGTAATATTTTCTTTTTAAGGTAAAAGATATACTATTACCAAATTATTTATATATGATGAACATGGAATAATTTATGAGTTAAACAGACAAATCCATCATTTTAGAGAGACCATTATGATAGATTGAAAAAACCATCATCAACGTGCATACAGGGACTCTTTCAATAAATTGTGGATATTGTTTAGTTTATTTTGACATACATGACTCCACAAATATTTCATAAAACAATTATTCAATGACATCAATATCTCATAATGAATGCTAATAATCTGCTCAAGAATTAGGTATGATACAAATAACTTTAGTATTTGATGACCATTTTCTCTAGAAAAATACATTGAAATAGGTAACTTCCTGATGTTATGAAAATTATAATTTCATGTTTGATCAATGAATAACATATAAATTTTTTGATAGTTTATTAGAAAAAAAATAAAGAATCTATAGACTTAGATGATGTGATCCAGATACGAAAATATAAATATTTCGAAAATGGAATGATTATAATGGATCTCTGGATGGAACAGGCTATGAAGGAAGAAGAACTGGATAAGACATAATCCATATGTTTCACAATAAAACATGAATTGATCAAGGCCATAGAAAATTGTATTAATACTTTAAGGGTATGTTCAAGATCTTCTCATACTAATTAGAAGAAATCATCATGAAAAAAGGAAAATATAAACATAGTCAATTTTTAAGTAGACGGTTTTTGTTTAAATTTGCATTGGTAAAGACCAAAATCAAGTTTATATGGGTCATGAAAACCAAGTTACAATATTCCACGCTAAGGGATGGGAAGAATATTATAATAATACTACTACCCCTTATGTAAAGTGATTCTCACCTTGAAATAATACACTATCAAATATTAGGATAGATTAGAAACCAACTATGAAGAATAAAATTTCAAGGATTTTTTTTGGGTTTGTTGTAAGAATTTGAACAAAAAAATAATTGTTTTTTAACATGTATTTTCTCGAAAATATACAATAAAGAAGAAGATATATTAGTGAGGGATTTCCATAAATTATGGAAAGAGAGGTTCCTAATACTGTGAAAGGTATTATATTCAAAAAGAGAGTAAGAATTTCCATAAAGAGTGCTTATTTATTTGGACACATCAATTGAAAATGTATAAAGAATTATTGAAACATTAAGAACATTTAAAAACAAATCAATAGTCAAGAACATATGGATGAGATTTCAATCCTTCAACTTGATTATAATTTAAGAACCACTAGGTTTTTTCATTCCTTTACACTTTATATTTTTCTCTAATTCCATTTTATATATACATACTTGAATAATCAAATTGAAGTAATTTTTAACGACGTATTAATTATGTTTTGGAGAAGGAATCTTTTAATATATGATTTATTTAAAAAAATTCATCTTTTTAGTTGAGCTAATGATATTAAAAAAAATCACTTCTAGGAGGAATACCTTATTATTTTTCCTTATTCCACTCTTCCCCTAAGTCCTATTTGATAATAATTGAATAGGCATGCACTACCATTCATTTTTAATCTTAAGTTTAGTTCTATAAATAGTTAATAATGAAATGTGAATAAGATATATAGAATCCACAAAAAAATGGATTTTTCATTGTCTTGATAGAATTTATATTGTAAAAGAAGAATTCACATCATAAAACATGTAGAACAGAAATATGCAAGGTAATAACATTGAAACCTAACATAAGTACCACTGAAAAATGTGGTTTTATATTATATTCATTATATTTAGAACTCCATGTATTTTTAGTTTTTAAATAATTTTTTTTTATATTTAAAAGAAACATTATATTCTAACAACTATACTTCTTTACTTGACTAGTCTAGGAGACATGAATTTCATAGGAATATCATGGTGCCATGTTTTAGATCTTTTAGTTAATAAGATTAAAATTTTAAAATGTGGAATATAATAATTATAAGGAAAAGTTTTAATTTAATTTTTGATAAATCATGATTTAGAAGAACTGGTTGAATCATCTAAATGAAATTACCCTACTATTTTCACACTTTTATTTTTTGATATTATATGTATTTATTTGTTATTCTTATTTAATTTCATGAGTGATTTCCCTAAATTTTATATCCATTGCCCGAGAAGATTTAAAGACCAAATAAATTCTATATCATCTTGACTATATTTATTAAGTGATATTGGGGCAATCCAATTGTTATAAATTTCATTATAACTTATTAAATCTATGATTCTATAATACCACATTTAACTACATTGAGGAATTTTAATTGATTATCCTATTATCCTTGGACATACCTTGACTTTGATCATACATTTTACCATAGAATCAACGAATGTCATTAGTAGGAAATGAGTTTCCTTATATGACTATTACATCCATTACTACCCTAGTCATAGTATATCACATGATAATTGAAATATTATGTGTGGGGAAAATGTTAATCATGGTGGATGGGGATATACAACATTGAGGATATTATACTAAGAGGGTTTTCATGATATTTTGGGATAGGGAATGTTTCATTAATATTATTTTATTCTTCACCCCTCTTGAAAAAATAATATAATAATAATAATGAAAATTTAAAATAAAATATGGTTTTCGTCTTGGGAATATCAAAAATAAACTTTTAATGATCAATGATTTTTTATTTTATGTGTTTAGGTGGTGGATGTATGTTTTTTATTAAGATAAAATTTTAAAAGTATAAATCTAGAGATAGAAATTCATTGATTATGGTGATTTTTATCATGTTCCAACATTGTGTTTTTTGGAATGGGGAGATGATGTTTTCATGAGTATTTCATTATGCTTATATTTTTATATCATGTGGTATGATTAAGATTCAACCCACCAATTTGATATTTATTATTAAATCATTTATTGTATCAACCTTAATCCTCAAATTCATTTGAACATAATTTAAAAATACATTATGGTTTTATTAGAACTTTTACATTACACGGAAGAGAAAGTAGTTCTTTTGAAAGCATATAGGGAAAGATAATTTACTCTTAATAAGAGCATAACAATACTTGAGTTTTTATCATGATTTTAGAGATATAGAATAAAATTTAAAGGTAATTTATTAATTTTTATGCTTGGTAATAAATAATTGTGATATAAAATTAAATGATAGGAAGAGGTCCATTGTTCTCAATAGGAATAAGTAAAATAAATGGGTTGATAAGTTTCATTGAGGATTTTATATTTGAATTGATGTTTTTTATGTAAATAGAAAGGTCAATCCCCCATATTTAATCTATTAATTTAATTTATTTGGAATTTGAATATTAATAACATTTCATTCATCTTTAATTTATGTTTAGATTACATGCTTGAGTAAAATCATGTTTTATGTATTGGGTAATTGAATTATCCATTTAATCAATGTTTTTTTATAAAATTAACCTTCTATACACTATAAATGATTAAAATTGACTATATTTGATTTTTATTACGTTTTTTTATAGATTATATGAAATTTCTAAAAACATTGTCTCAAATGTTTTGAATTTATCAAGAAAAATACTTTTGATGAAAAATTGGAAGTGAAGAACCGAGGATGGAGTTCAAAAAATAAAGATACACGATGAAACATAGTAAAATCTACTTGAAACTGATGATTTATATTGTAAATTGTAATTAAAAACAAAAAGTGCAGAATTGAATGAGTAAAATACAGGGTAAAATGAAAAGAATATCTCTGGGTTATAAACACATTTATCTTATAATGAAAGACATTTTTTATTCCATGATGCCTCCCAAAATTATAAAAAACAAAATTTCATTTCAAAAACATTTTAGGGTGTTTCCTTGATCATTTTGTGGCTTAAAATAACTATTTAGGATGTAAAAGGCTAGTCAAGTATCAAAAATGAGAATTTATGATGGGAATTATTATCTGGGCCATAATTAATAACCCCTTGATATCATGGAACAATGTTTTAGTCATTTATGAAATGAATATGGTTCCCTATATGCCTTGAGTATAAGGCCCCAACCTTAAACATTGGTTATTCTTGAGATAAGTCAACAATTTGACTTTAATTCACATTGAGGATCTTTTCAGGTTTAAAGATTTAGAGAATTAGGTCATAACATATACATAACATCTTGTATATTACAAGTAGACACTTCTAATAACTACAAATTTTTTCCATAAAACAATAACTCTTTAAAAAGAAACATGACATTGTTTCATGTTTTAATATCATAATTTTTCCTTGATCCCCTCCTTGACTCAATTCTTCTTTATATCCTGTGAAAAATATTTCAAAACTTGGGATGAGAATAAAAATACCATCAAGGGATATCAAATGAATGAATATTTTTAGTCATTCAAAAACTTGTAATCCATGAAAACATTATTATAAAGTAAAAAAATTCACCTTTAAGAAGTAGCAAAAACACTTCACTGAATATAATCTCATTTCTTACCCTTTTGTAACCAAAATATTTGTATAAATACCATAGAAAGAAACATATAAAATGTAATGGTAACTTGAGACATAAACATACATAAATGGAATAATTATACGGTCGATGTCCACACGTATCACTAAATGGAATAACCATACGACTGGCTTTTATACCCAATGCATTAGAGGTTATAGTGTAACCACCCATCCATAGTTTATCACAGAACCACCCATCATTTGGTTTATCACGTAACCACTAGTCTTTGGTTTATCATGTAACCACCTATCAAATGTTCAAGTAACATTTTATAATTATAACATATAAAACAATGACAAAGGAAAAATAACATTTCCAAATTTCAATCACAAGATAACATTTCAAGATATTGAAATATTCAACCCTTTTCTAAAACAATTTATAGTAATTAATGAAGTGACTTTGAATCAAAGTGTCTCATAACACTTTGAAAATTTTAAATTAAATTAATATTTTAAAAAATTAAGTTTCAAATAGATAAATTCTTAAAAACTATTTGAAAATAGTGATATTAAATAAAAGGTTTTATAAGAACAAATATTTAAAAACATTTAAAACAATGTTTTAGTTAAAGAGTCTATTAACACTAGAAAAACACTTAAATAAAAATAATTATTAATAACATCATTAAAAACATTAAATATCATGAGTATATATTTATTTATGTTATAACATGTAAAAATGTCTTTATATACATATTATAGGATATTAAAGGTGCATAACATCAACACATGCCTCAATAAAAGGATATTGAGACGAAGTCACTTACCTTCAGGCCGACTGGTCATATATATTCCTTGTTATTATTGAATAATAAGATTAAGTTAATTTATACATTATTTAGAACTTTTTTCAAATTTATGATTCCTTTTATATCACGTATTACCACCTTATAAAAATTATATAATTATTTAAGTTAATATCGCTCATTTTTCCGATATTCGGCACTTTAGTCAGAAATTAACATATTTTGTTATAAATTGTCTGTGTAGTTGAAATTACCTTATCTCAAGAACGATATTAATGATTTAAATATCATATATATTCATTATATATTTATTTATAATTTTCCATAATATTTAGACATAAAAAATGAAATGCACCATACATGGAGATGGAAGGTTATACGTACGCATGAACGCTACATTCATTTCTTTGTCATATTAAAAGAATAATAATCAAATGATATAAATTTATATTATAATAACATTATTATATTTAATTTATTTATGTCTCATAGGTTTAATATAATTATTCTTTATACGTTCCATGTATAGCATGAACGAATCGTATCACTTTGAGGGGGCAGTAGTCCACACTTCCTCAAATGAAATTATCGTATTTTCTCATCATTGAAAGAATAAAGAAATGTTATAAATAAAGAATAAAAAATAATAGAGGCAATATAAAGATAATATATATCATATATAAATATATTTCCATCACAATGGCCACCATTATAGGTGGTATGGGAACAATCATCGTTTCGTGAGGCAATAGTTCGCCATACAGAGAAAGAGTATGTTCGTATCCATTAGATGGAGGTGTGTGTAACTGTAGTTTGAATCCTTCTTAAAAAACATAATATTATATTGAGGATACAGTTTTTGTTATTTAATAAAATAATAATAAGGGCATAGGGATTGGGGAAGTAAAAATAATGGGAATGAACTTGAGAGAAGACGTTACCTCTAAAGTGGGTCACATCTTTGGATTTGATAAAAAGGGATTTCTTGATATGCCTTCTACCCAAGGTAAGGATTAAAGGAGTAAGAGAGAGATATTAGGAGATTATGTGGGAATATGTTGGACAATAAAAAGGGCTTGATAGGTTTGGTTAAGTGGGTATATGTGGTGGCCTTTTATAAGAGGGGGGAGGGGCACTTTAAGAAAGTCTAGAAATATTAATTTATTATAAATTACATTTTGATAAAAAAAAAGTCCAATACACATTTAATTAAAATATAATATGATTTTAGTTCTAATACCAATAATCCAATAATTTTTAGACAATTTTGGAATATTTTTTATCCTTATCGTTTTGGGTTAACCCTTATTTTACCCTTTTTAATCTTACAATGATTCATGTTATTTACACATTGTGGGTTAATTTAATTACCATAACATGTCAAACTACCCACAAAAAGTCATTTATGACATATTTGGAGTAATATAAACAATTTGTAAGAATCATATATTTTTATAAATTTAATATAATTTAAAAAACTATTATTTATTTTAACTTCTGAGTTATGTTAATAATAGATACTATTCATACATGACTTTTTTTGGAAATTCATAACAACTTGATTCCTTCTATAAAAAGGAATTAAATTAAGGATAATATGTAAATATAATCCAAAAAATTCATGTATGGAATCAAAATAATCAAATTACATTTATTTCAATATTTATAATATCATTTATTCGAATCCATTATTAAAGAAACAATTACTACATCATCATTGTGTCATAATAAAATTAATTTATTTAATGTCTACAAATTATAACTAAAATATCATGATGAATGAAATAAAATTAGATTTATATTTACTATTTTTAGTCAAATTAAACACTTATATAACCCCATATTAATTTTTTTTAGTAAAAGATACCTGTTTATGTTATATTTCTCTTTACTTTCAATTAACTCTTATAAAATGTCATTTTTTCATCCAAGTGGCTCCATAGGGTCCCAAAATAGAACCATGTATTCCCATGGTTGTTAATATCTCATACAATGTGATTTGGACATGTTTTAGGGTAGTTTAAAATTATTATAATATTATTTTACGCACTTATTTACCAAATATACTCTTTAACCATGGTAAATAAAATAATTATTGTAGTTATTATTCATAATGTTTAAAATATAAAGGTACCTATTTACACAATTTGGAACTTCTGATTAAAAATATGGAATCTATTTTTCCAAATTCAAATCCTATAATTAGAAGAAATTAATTTAAAATTAATTTTCATTGTCAAAACCAGAAAGTAGGTTTTTACGAAGTAAAATCTATCAAAATATTGAAATGTGTTTATATCCAATTTAAAAATGGAATTACTTCCAATGACCAAAATTGGATTAAATTATAAAAAATAAAATTTGATTAAACTATAAAAAAAATTAAAATGACAATCTAACTGTATAAATAAATTAAATGAAAATGCAGTTTTGAATTAAAATGCAGTTTTTTCACTATTCATTAAAAAATGAACTTTATCAGAAAATTAAAAAACATTTAATCAAAGTATATTTGATTTCCCAATTCTATAAAATAATTTTATTTTTTTTCAAATATAACTTATAAAAATTACAAAAAATATATTTAAAAACGGTTCGCTATCAAAATGTGTATAACTACATTTTTAGAAAAATACTTCTTTTATCTGAAAATTTGAATTTGTTACAATATCATATCTAGAAAACATAAAAGATTAATTTAAAAAAATCATTGAATATATGAAATATATTTTTTATTAAATAAAAATACATAATTAGTGATATTATTTTATAAACACAATTATTCTCTTTATAAATAGGTTTTCATAAAAACACATTCTTTATATTCAATTGGTTTTTATTTCCATTAATAAAAAATTTGGATACCAATGAATCATTATTTAAACATGTGTAAACCATATTTTCATACTTCATTTGATACTATTAATTCCTTCCATTCCAACTTCTAGTCGTTAACTACCATTTATAATAATAATAATAATAATGTATTATTTTTTGGTAGAACTCAATATTATTTGAAACGTAATATTTTGAAGAAACCCGCTATTGCTTGTCGTTAACACTTATCAGAAAAAGAATCTCATTTAACGTAAAATGAATATATTATTTATACAAATTAGTAGAAAATAAAAAGTATTATTCTATAAATACCTGGGTCATTACATCATCCCCCCTTTTGGAAATTGCATCCATACAATTTTAAAATTTGTCTCCATAAGTTCATTGAAAATACCACATCAGAAAAAGGGTTAATATAACTACCACCTTAAAATAAATAAATAGTAGTAAAAAAAGGAAACATGAGATAACCCATACTGGGGTTACATGTAGGAAAATGTGGACATGTAATAAAAACTAAGTGTAATGTTCTGATAGATAGAAATAGGAAACAAGATCAGGTGAAAGTTAACAACTTGAAAACCACAAAACTGTGATAGGTTAAATGATATTTTATTTCCAAGTAAGAAAAGAAAATGGAAACTGTTTTTATTTTAATATGGTTTTCATAAAATTTATGACTTTTTATGATATTTACTAAGATCATAAGGAACCATACTTACTTTTCAAGTAGAGTTTCATTCTTTAATAAATATCTACCACAAAATCATCTTTTCTCAAAACAATGAGTATTCAAGATGACTTGGTCACACCTGAAGAAATAGAATCAACTTCTAAAAATCATATAATCCTCAAAATATTAACTATCTATACATATTGTCTTTAAACATTAACCAAAAACAAAATGTTTTACTATAAGATCGGATATTCAATAAAAATGGTAATACATTATAAAAATAAATACTACTATTAATCTCCAAAATTCGATAAAAAATACCCCAAAGATCAAAAAAGACTATTCAATAAACCATTGTACTTAAAATTCATCAAATTAATCCAAACTAATATTGAAACCCAAAAAAAATACGAACAATTTGATCACCTAGTCTTCCATGAAAAATATTAACATTTTACTCAAAATAACATCAACTACTCTTAAATTATCGTACTTAAAAGTAATTAACCAAATAACATATTCTCCATGATAGGTTAATCATTTATATAAATAACCAAAATCACCATTTTTCTAGAATAAAAACATAGATTCATCCAAAGTAATATTTCAACCATTAATCCACAAATGAAATCCCATAGTATTCTATTTTCCTTAGGCATATAGTGTTCCCAAAAGTGCGAACATCTTCCAAAATAACATTTATCACTTAATCACCAAATCATTTTCCTATACTTAGGATATCCATTTTATAAAACATAAGTTCCCAAAATCAACTTATTCTTGATCTATAGAATCATTTAACTAAAAATTATAAGTCATACAAACCAGGGACTTCATATAGGGAAGTGGTAGGTGGTCTATCCCAATCACACTTTGGTTGTTTGTTCGATTCCTGCAGCTTTGTCCGACATGAGTCAAAAACCATACAATTCTAATAAAATTAAAAAATGGAGGTAAATTCATCAAAAATAACCACAACATGTTTGAACCTAAAAGGTTAATTCATACCTCATATTTTTCATCCCAAAAACTAATAACCCATAATTGCCACAAATTTAGGGATCATATAAACCCTAATGGTTCTTTAAAACTATATCTATAAAATAAAAGATAATTATTCCACAATTAACAATTTTATATGACAAACATAAGTGTTATAAATACTAGAAGTCTTCCAAATTAATCTCATCATTAATACATTTAAACACATCATCATCCATATATCCAACATAACTCTTCAATTACTAAACATTATACATCTTAATTATCAAACATTATTCATTATCTTTTATCCATTTTTTCCATATTATTCTTTTATACATCCTCCTATAAACAAAATCATGCATAATTTCCTAAGATTTCAATAATTTCAAAACATGAGCTATGAAATAATTCATACCTTTCACAGGTCATTTTCGGTTTCCTAATATTCAATTGGAATGGCATTAGGTATTGGTAAACATATATTTGAGTGGTCATGCTGATCTCATTCCCAAACCTTCTTCGTAGGACATCTATTTGTGTAATGACCATTCACACCACATTTAAAACATTCAATTTATCCCTTAGAAAGAACTTATTTCCCTTTCCTAGAGTCAACTGAATGTTTCCTTTTTTTAATGGTAGGTTATTTCGTTATGACCTCTATTACCACATCTATAACATCTCCCCATCCATTTGAAACATTTTCCTAGGTGTTTCTTTCCACATCATTGACAAATAGGTTTTTTAATATACTTAACTTTATTATTATTACCTAAACATCCATAGGGAATCTTTTCTTGCATATATGATGCCTTGGAAAAATCACCAATGTTCAAGTGGTCAATCATGACTCTAGATAGTTGGTTAAGAATAACCATAGTAGTTTTAATTCCACCTCCCATTTCATTTGATTTCCTATTCAGAAAACCATCACACTTTCCTTCACATCCATTTTTTTTACTTTGGTTCCTACTAGATCGAGCCATTTACTAAAACCAAAATGGTCAATGTGAGTATATCAGTAAAATCATCATATACTATCTTATGAGGAGGGTAAACACTAAGATATACTTATTCATGTTATCTTAAACTCATTCAATTAATCTAAAATGACTATGACTCTTTTTAATATGAAAACCACTGTGGTTAAATAAAAAATGTCACTTATGCTTAAATAACATCCTAACCTATAAAGTTATCTAAACCAACCTCTAATACCAACTAGATATCCTTATCCTTACGAAATACTTATTCTTGAGATAAGTTAATAATTTGTCTTTAATTCACATAGAGGATCTTTTCAGATTTAATGCATTATAGAATTAGGTCATAACTTATACATAACATCTTGAATATTAAAAGTAGACACTCATACTCACAATACATTTTTTCATAAAACAATGACACTTTAAAAAGAAACATGACATCATTTCATGTTTCAACGGTATATCTTTTCCTTAATCCCTTCTTTGGCTCTATTCTTCTTTATATAATGTGAAAAAAAAATTCAAAACCCGGGATGAGTATAAATTTCATAGTAATGGATACATAATGAATGAAAACTATTATTTTTGAGAAAACATGTAATCCATGAAAATATTATCATAGTGTAGTACTTTTGACCTTTAACAAGTGTCAAAAAAAACTTCACTGAATATAAGATCATTGTTTACCCTTTTTGTAACCAAAATATTATCATAATGCCCATAGAAAGAAACACATAACATATAAAGCTAATTTGGGACATAAACATACTTAAATGGAATAAAAATATGGTCTAGTTCCTCAAATATCACTAAATGGAATAGCCATACAACTAACTTACATACCCAATGCATTGGAGACTATAACATAACCAACCATCCTTGGTTTATCACGGAACCACCCGTCATTTGGTTTGTCACGTAAGTACCCATATTTGGTTTATCACGTCACCCCTCATAAATTTTAAAAGTAACATTGTATAATCATAACAAAAAAAACAAGAATAAAATAAAAATAACATTTTCACATTTCAATCACAAGAGATCATTTCATGATATTGAAATATTCAAGCCATTTTTAAAACAATTTATAATATTAAATAAAGATACTTTGAATCAAAGACTCCCAAAACTCTGCGAAACTTTTAAAGTAAATTAACATTTTAAAAAATTCATGTACATATAGATAAATTCTTAAAAACAATTTAAAAATAGGGATATGAAATAGAAGGTTTTAGAAGAATAATGCTTTAAAACATTTAAAAACAATTTTTTAGTTGAAGAGTCCATTACCTTTAGAAAAACACATGAATAAAAATTATTAAAGAATAACATCATTAAAAACAATAAATATCCTGAGAATATATTAAATTATGATATAATGTGTGAAAAGGTATGTATATACACCTTATAGTATTTTACAGGTGGATAACATCAACGCATGCCTCAATGAAGGAAGATTAAGATGAAGTCCCTTTCCTTGAGTCTGAATTGTCACATGTGTTTCTTGTTCTTCCTGAATAAAAAACTTAAGTTAAATTATAATTTCATTAGAAAATTTTTCAATTTTATTATTCCTTTTATATCACTTATTACCACATTATAAAAATTGCATAATTATTTAAGTTAATATCGGTCGTTTTGTCGATATTCGGTACTTGAGTCGAAAATAAAATTCTTTTGATATAAATTGTCCCTGTAGTCAAAGGTACATCATATCAAGAATCATATTAATGATTTAAATATCATATATATCCATTATATATGTATTTATAATACTCTATAATATTTGGAGATAAGAAATGAAATGCACCGTACATGGAGACGGTAGGTCGTACGTACGCAAGAACGCAAAATTCACTTCTTCGTCATACTAAAAGAATAATAATAAAATGATATAAATATATATTATGATAATAGTATTAAATTTATTTCATTTTGGTTTCATATGTTTAATATAACCATCTTTTATACGTTCATTATATAGCATGAATGATTCATATCACTTTGAGGGGGTGGTAGTCCACACTTCCTCAAATGAAATTATCGTATTTACACATCATGGAAAGCATAAAGGAATGTTTTAAATATAAATTAAAAAATAATAGAGACAATGTCAATATAATATATAATATATATATATATATATATTTCCATCATAATGTCCGCCATGAGAGGTGGTAGTGGAAAATCGAACAATCATCCTTTCGTGAGGCAGTAGTTCATCGTACACAGAAACAGCATGTTCGTATCCATTAGATGGAGGTGTGTTTAAGTCTAGTTAAAATAATTATAATAAAAAATACTAGTATATTTATGATACTTGTGTTTTTATGAAATCAATTAATAAGAAGATCATAGGGGGTGGACAAGGAAAAATAAAGTAAATGAACGTGAGAGAAGACGTTACCTCTAAATCGGGTAACTTCTTTTTATTTGAGCCAAAAGGATCTCTTAAAATTCCTTATACGCAAGGTAATGCTTATAGGAATAAGGGAGGTATTTTGTGATAATATTAGGGTATAATTTGGATGAACCAAGGGGATTTAGAGGTGTGATTAAGTGGGTATAGGTGGTGGCCTTTTATAAGTGGAAGGAGGGGCACTTTACCAATGTCTATAAATATTAATTTATTATAATTTAAATTTTTATTAAAAAAGGTCCAAAAAACATTTAATAAGGTGATAAGATGGTTTTTGTTCTAATAACCATCATACAATAAATTTTAGACACGTTTTTAATATTGTTTTACCCTTATCATTTTTTTTAACCCTTATTTTACCCTTTTTAATCTTACCGTGATATCATGTTATTTACACATTGTGGGTTAATGTAACTACCATATCATGTCAAACGACCCAAAAAATTTCATTCATGACATATTTGGAGTCATATAAACAATTTGGCTGAATATTATATATTTATAAATTTAATATGATTTAATATACTATTTTATATTTTAAGTTATGAATTATGTTAATTTTGGACACTATTCACACATGACTTTTGAAGAAATTAATAACAACCTGATTATTTAGATCCAAAAGAATTAAATTAAATATATAATTCCTATAACATCCGTAAAATTATTTTATGGAATCATAATAATCAAATTACATTTATTTTAATATTTATAATATCATTTATTTTAATCCTTTATTTAAAAATAAATCACTACATCATCATTGTTTCATAATTAAATTTTTTTATTTAATGTCAAAAAATTATAAATAAACTACCATGATGTAGGAAATATTTTTAGATTTATAATTAATATTTATAGTTGAATATATCATTTATATAACCCCATAATAATTGTTTTTAGTAAAACAAACATGTTTATGTTATATTTCTCTTTACTTTCAATTAATTATTATAAAATGTCATTTTCACATCCAAGTGGCTCCATGGGGTGCCAAAATAGACCCAAGGATAGCCATGGTTGGAAATATCTCATCCAAATGGATTAGGACATGTGTTAGGGTATTTTAATATTATTATAATATTATCATTTACCCTAATTTACCATATTTACCCTTTAACTATAGTAAATGAAATAATTACTAAAGTTACTATTCATAATGTCCAAAAAATAAAAGGTACATATTTCAAAAATTTGGACCTTATTATTAAAAATATGGAATACATTTTTCTAAATTAAAAAATCATAATTGAAAGAAATTAATTTAAAATTAATTTTTGTTGTCAATACTTGAAAGCAGTTTTTAAGAAGTAATATCTATCAAAAGATTGGCATGTGTTTATATCTAATTTAAAAGTGAAATTAGTTCCAATGAAATTTTTGGATTAAATGATAAAAAAATAATCAAATATCACTTTAAAAAAAATTAAAATGATAATCTAACTATATAAATATGTTTAATGAAAATTCAATTTTTAATTAAAATGCAGTATTTTTCACTATTCATTAAAAAATGAACTTTTTCAGAAAATTACCAAACATTTAAAAAAAGTGAATTCTTATTTCCAACTTCTAAAAAAGATGTTTATTTTTTTCAAATAGATCATATACAAGTGAAAAAATTTATATTTAAAAAGGATTCTTCATCAAACGGTGGTAAAACATCATTTTTAGAAAAATACTTCCTTTATCCAAAAAACATGAATTTGTTATTATATCATATCTAGAAAACATATTATATGAATTTAAAACATTTAATTAAATATATATAATATATTTATTTATTACATAAAAAATAAATAAATAGTGATATGATTTTATAAACACAATTATTCTCTTTATAAATAGGTTTTCATACAAACACATCATTTATATTCAATTGGTTTTTAGTTCAATTTATAAAAAATTTGGTAAACAATGAATCAATTTTTAAACATGTGTAATCCATATTTTTATAATTTAGTTGATACTATTAATTCCTCCATTCCAATGTCTTGGCATTAAATACCATTTAAACTAATATTATTATTATATTATTATTTTTTGGTATAACTCAATGTTGTGTGCAACGTAAGATTTCAGAGAAACCCGTTGTTGCGTGTCGAGTACGCTTATCGGAAAAAAGCATACTATTTAACATAAAATTAATATATTATTCGTAAATGTTAAAAAAAAATTACTATTCTATAAATACCTAGGTCGTTACATTGAATGACTATAAATAAAACCCTAAGGGTGGATTGAAGAAGTTCAAAAGAAGATGTGAAGCGATGGATATGGAAAGCATGTTGCTGCAATACTTTCCTATATTCCATTATTTATTTTATTTTTGTTGAATTTTTACAATTTCTCCCCTCTCTTACATCAAATAGACTTACCCATCCATGGAGGGGTAGTTTTTTTTAGTGATCAGTAAAGGGGTAGGTTGTACCTACGTACTTTTATTGTGTCTTTTACCTAAATGAATCCTTACTATCTTTTGTAAAGTGGTTTCAACTATTAATTTAGTTTTAATATTGAATGCAGCTATATTAGGGTTAAATTATTTTAATTTTAATTTCCCATGTTGATTATCCAAATCTCTATCCATTAAATTACAATTTTTTATTATATAATGGATTATGGATGGTTGGTGAGAGCTCGATGATCACTTGCACATGTGCGGAATTGAGGTAGGAACTATTTATAGTTAGGAAATAAAAATTCCGAATTTTTGAATTCATTAATTTATCAATTTGTCCCACTATAATTACATACACATAAGATTGAAGGTATAGTGATTTAGATGGTGATTAATATTATCCTCTCTATCATTATTAGGTTAAGCTGGAGAGAGATAAATAAAGAGAGGAATCTCTCTCTTACTAACCAGTTGTGGAAAATGAGCAAAAGATGGAAACCATGATAGTGTAGCACTAGGTTTAGAAAAATCCACTCCAATAACCTCTTTATAAATTGTTTAAAAATCAATAAATTTAACCTTTTTACAGATTTTAAAATTCATAACCAAAATTTGAAATCATTTGATTTCATAAAAAAACTAAAAAGTAAAAACTCATGTGGTTTTCACTCTTCTTTAGGTGAGTAACTAGGTTATCTATTATAACATAATAGGAAATTAATTTTTTTCCATGCCCCACTATATGAATCTTTCACATTAGAAGAAAAATCAATAATATACTAGAGGTAGATTTAGAAAGACAAAGGTAGTTATTGATCATTTCAATGATTGAAAAGAACATTACATAAGCCATCCAAAGAAAGAAATTAAATTTTAGAATTTGATTAATATAATTTATCGATTAAAATATATAACAAATTTCAATTATTCAAATGAAAAACACTTTTTAGGAGTTTTTGATAAATCAATATTGAAATAAGAAATAGATTTGAACTATAGAATGTGTTTTAAAATAGTTTTTTAATAAAACAAAGGGAAAAAATATCATACATTATATATCATTAAAACATAGTTACAAAAATTCATATCAAATGAAAATGGTAAATAAAACATTTGTTTACATGAAGAAACATAAAAAGAGATGATTTTCACAATTGAATAGAAGGAACCATATAAAAAATATCTATAAAAGTTTTTTAAAAAGGAAAATTAGTATAAAATGACGTTATTTAATTATTAAGGAATCTGTATATATGTTATCAGAAACATCTAATGAATATGAACATGGAAAAAGGGATTTCCACAAATGAAAGGAAAAATTAGGTTTTGTTTCGTTACAGTGTTTCATCAATGTGACATTGGGAAACTAAAATTGGGAGAAGAAAAATAAAATAACAATAATGAACTGAGTGTAATAAATTGATAATGGTTTCCTAGAGAAAATAGTATAAAAATTCCCTAGATGAATTATCATTCAAAATAGAGCACTATTTTGAAATGATATTAGAGATGAAACTCTTATGATATTAGAAATATAAGAATCATAGGATATTGAGAGGAAGATCATAAAATTAAAACTAAAATATCATGAAATGGAATATTATTTAAATAAAAAATAGATAGGGAAGTAAATAAAACATATAAAATAAATAATTATGTGAAATATAAAGCTGATCTGATGAAAGTAAATTTGAGACAACTAACCCCTTATAACCATAGAAACATTTGAGTCATAAACCTTGAATGATATGATTTAAAATGAGAAATTAAATACCATGAATAATGAGAGGATAATGATATACACTATTAAAGGGGTATTATATACACTATTCCAGATAAAACATCATGTATAATATGGAACATTCTTCATGGGATCAAAATTTGAGATAAAAACCCATTAACTTAATTTTGGAATTCAACATAATAAATTTAATATCCTATATAACAAAAATAACTATATTAATAAAAAATTTAAAAACATAATTAATTTATATATCCATTTATAATAATAATTTATATTTATTTTATAAATATATATTAGTTAATAATTTTCTGTATTCAATATTAGGTGTGAGTAATTTTGATCATTTTGTACTATTTCCATTATAACAGTGAAGTTATTCATTATTCTCCCAAATTTCATCATTACAAGATCATTAAATATACTATAATTGAATATTTGTTACTATTTATAATGTTGTAATTTCATTACATTGGAGTTTTGGTCATGATTCTTAAAGATGAAATTAGTGATGAGCATGTTTTTATGATTGTTCACGAATGAATGTTGTTATCATAATTAATGAGTTTTAAATTACTGTTAACATTAAAAACCCAAATTTATTTTTATGGGTATTAATATTATATATTATTAGTATTTAACTGTTTATAGTCACCTATGATATTATTTTATATGATTATTCATATAAGTGGAAAGACCGACCCAAACATGATCATACCATAATTAATCGATGATTATAATAATGAAAGTTGTTTATATTGGAAAACATCACAATTAATGAAAAATAATGATATTATGTACATAATATAATGGATAAGAATAATATTTTATGTGGTTTTAAAGAATAATAATGAAACTATATGAAAACCAAGATATGTTACTTCGTAGAAGAAATAGTTCACAGAAGGAATAGATAATAATTTCATTTCTCAAAGAATGAGAATGAAAGAAGGTGTAAAATAATATTTATATTGATAATAATAATTATATATTATATTTAAAATTTATTATATAATTATAACTATTTAATTAGGGAATATTTTTGGTGGTGAACAAATAAAATTCATTGCTTTGTAGAGGTGGTAGTTTGCACCACACATGAATGACAGTTGCATTTGTCCAAATAGAAAATTTATAATTTTCGTTAATGATCATTCCATTAGCATAATAAAATTAATTATAAAAAATACTGATGTAAATATATAATAATTATAAAATTAAATTTTAATGATTAAGATAGAAAGGAAAATATGTTAGGAAAAAATGACAACTCATGTTGATTTTTTCCCTAGGAGGATTCCTCCTAAATGGAATCTTAAGATAATATCATCTGAACACAGGATCATGGAAATGGAGTAGTACTATAAATTAAGGATAATGGGAAGATTATTAGGATAGAAACGAGTTCTTTGGGTAGTATTTTTTGGATAATTAATGGATACATTTATATAAGGTGAAAATGAAATTTTTGTAAATATTACAATTTAATTTAAATAGTTCTCATGTTTCAAATATTCAAAAACATAAAAATAGATAATAATATATTGGGGTATGTGATACGGTTTATAATGACTCAAAAAATCATTTTTAAACAAGTTTCAAACATGTTTTAAGTCCATTACTCTCAAAACTTTGAAATTTAACATTTTTAGTTTTACAGTTGTTACTAATTTTTACCTATGGAATTTAATGATAATTAGTAAAAATAAAATGAACCTTATTAAATAATTTAGTAATAATTATTCATAATATTAAATCCATTATACTATATAAATTTTTATTTTTAATAAAATTTAACTTTAACACTACTGTATGTTATGCGTAAAAACCAATTTTTAGAAAAAAATGTATTTATAATCATAAAATTTATGTGTAGGATAAAATTATCATTATATTTTATTTAAAAGAAATAAATTATTTTTTTATAAAAAAAATAATGTTCCCTTCAAAGTAAGTAAAATCCGAATTTATAAAAATAATATTTAATTAAAAAAATAGGAAAAATTATTTTTATTATAAAATATTACTGAAGTTGTTAAACATATGTTTTTATCAGTTCATAAAAATACTTTGAAATGTATGTTTTTATTCCATAAATAATTATTTTACCATTAATTTATTTACAATTTTTTATGTCATAATATGTTCTTTATATAGTCATAAACGCTACGATTTTTTTACAAACCGTACTTTTAACTATTCACCTACAAATAAATTATAACATAAAATTTCAAAAATTAATATTTAGATAATATTTAAACATTTAATCTAAAAGTAATTTTTATTTTTTAAATTTAAAATTCTAAAATTTTTAGAATCTAAATTTTATATAATAATATTAAAATATAATAAAGACTATTTTAGAGGAAAATAATTTTTTTAAAAATATTTATTACTCTTATTATTATTTCCTATAAATTTATAATTAAATTTATATTCATGTATTATTAAAATAAATCATATATTTATCTATAAATTATTTAGTTTCTCTAAAAAGATTCTAAAATTTCAATTTTTCTGAAAGGTTACATTTTAATCGATAAATCAATCTTATTTGTCATTTCAATACCATAATTCAATTTATCAATTAATTAGCGTTGATATTGACCGTTATTTTTCTTTATACCTATATGTTATAATTCAATTACATCTATTTTTACCAAAAACTTTTATGACTGCATTTTAGTGGTCATATATTATTCATCAGTTGGTTTCGGTTCGATGTTTCATGTATCATAGGTTATTAAACACATTAAGTTCTAAAAGAAATAAAATATATAATCATTAATCTTATATTGTTACATTATTCCCCCTTAAATAAATGTTTTCATAAAAAAATTTAAAACATTGTATCAAAATAAAAAAAATTGAGTGTATCCCCATGATAGAAAAGATCTCAATATTAATTTTTGATGAAATATCAAACTTATTATTTTAGATATAAAGAAACTCGTGATTGGGTATGAATACCTATATAATAAATTTAATTTCTAAAGGAATTTCATAGTAAACATTGATAAATGATTGTGTGTGACTAGTGGAATGTAGCGAGATTTTATAAATTTAAAATTTCATATGATTCCTTTGTAAAGAGAACAAATCCATTCGTAATACCGCATCTAATTAATGGGTAAAAAACTAGATCTATAAGAAGTAATTTACCATGATCCATAAAGAAGATATAATAATAATCATAACACTAGATAATTTTATTTATAAATAAATATAAAATAATTGGTGAAAACATACATCTCATAATATATTATAAAATATTGCGTGAAGAATCACTATGCTCTTAAATAGTAGTTATTTCATATGATTTTCCTTGTTCCCATGGTGTAGGTGGTTCTTGGTTTCTATTTTCCTCATTAGACATTGGATTAGTTCACTGATTTTCATAGTTCCCTATTATATTATATTTAAAGAAAATAATTTTTATAGATTCTATAATTCCCTTTCACCCATGTGCTCGATGATCCTTATTTTCACAGTTATAGTGAATAATCATTCCATTTAAACAATAATTGAGTTGTTTCTTCCTATGTTCATAACATATTAAAAGTTAGATCTTCTTTGCATCATTATATATCTCACCCAAACATCCATGATACTCTGAATTTATCTTCTTTGGTTTATTTTGTGATTAAAATCTATTTATGTTGTCAATCAAAATTGATAATATCATGTTTTTATATTCATAAGATTTAACAATGCATATAGTATCCTATTAGGTTGATCATTGGTAAAATGTCTATATTGTCCATGATATCCATTGTTATCTTTTTTCATTGGGCTCTATCCATTACTAAAACCCAAAA
The DNA here is from genome assembly GCA_963277665.1 of Viscum album. Taxonomy (NCBI): domain Eukaryota; kingdom Viridiplantae; phylum Streptophyta; class Magnoliopsida; order Santalales; family Viscaceae; genus Viscum; species Viscum album. Next base: position 76,656,672 of record OY728140.1, read on the forward strand.
TAGTTATTATGATTCATGTTAACCAAAGAAGACTTATTAAAAGATAATTAAATTGATCCTCAAAATGTCCTAATCATATAAATTTTCACATTTTAATTTTTTATAACCTAAATGACACATGATAAAATCTATTTTTTCTTTAGTTTGGGTTCTCCCATATTACTCAAAAAAATTCCATAACATTGTAAATCTATTATAATGTCACATAATAAGAATTTGATTAATAAAATAATATCCATAAAGAGTGTATGGATTTATATGTGGTCTTAGGCCTACATGTTATGAACTAGATTGAAGACTGAGTTAGTTCTCAACTATCTTTTTTAGGGTGATTACCCCTAGGTGCATATATTACATAGCTACATCCACTTTGCAGCATCCAAGGAGGGAATTAATTTTTTAGTGTACCACACAATTTCTCCTTTACCAAAACATCAGGAGGTCATCCTATACTTAGACTGATCCCTTAGGTTTTCACTATAGACAACTTATACCAATCCATATAATATTCATTATTACTTCAACTAATTTAAAGTTTATGTAATCCTTGAATATTATTATAATCTAAAACATACGAATCTGTAAATTAGACTCAACTAACATAATAAAATTTAAAATTTTCTAGACCCTCCTTCGATACCAACTTTGTTGCCTAGAACCGAAATCCCAGATTTAGTGCCCATAAATATTTTCTTTGCACACCAATATTTAATGACCTGAAGAAAACCAATTTTAATTATCAATAATTAAAATATAAAAAATAAATATTTTTTCACATACATTAAAATTACTTTTTAGTATCCGAGTTTTACAGAGTTTGTAAAAACTTTTAACTAAGAAATTCCATGTTTTTTCTTATCAAATTGAATTTTTTCCACTATATTAGAAGGTAGATATAAAATTATCTATAAAGGTAAACATAAATGATAAAATCAATGACACAAAATAAGGAAAAGTTGAAAATAAATTATATGGAAGGAATAAGTGAAAAATAATAATGTAATAATAAAATTAAACTACATGCATAATATATCCAAGGATAAAAATAAAAATGAAAAGATTACATGGATAAAAATAACTTGTTCAATAGAGATGAAATTTGGTAATATTAAATGACTAATTGGATTCCCTAATCCAAGAAAACATTATAATAGACATTATGATTTTATCTTCTAAACCATGTTTCTAGAAAATATTTTGAATGAGGTAAGCATACACTAAAATCCATACATAGTTCTATAAGAACCATGTAATTTATCATTTTAATGTCCCAGAAATTCTGTATTTTTTTTTAATTATATGGAGTTATTTCAAGACCGCGAAATTTGATGTCGCGCGATTCTGAGTCCCAGAGTGCACTGAATGATCTGTCGAAATTTAGTTGAGTTTTAATTAGCGCGTGTAAGCAGTTTTCCTAAAAAAGTAGAATACCTCTTAAATGGTAAATCAGATCAGAAATATGAGGGCACCATTGCATTCAGTATGAAGGGTTTACCCTAGTCGCGACTTAAGTTTAGTTAGCATGGGCCTCCCCTGAGAAAACCCAACAATGGTATAACCGTAAATAAAATAATTAAATAAATTATTTTATTTTTCAAATTATTATAACTCAAAAAAAGTATCTAGGATTGAAAATTTGAGATCACTGCTGAACTCATGAGGGCATGCTTTATTTAAGAAGATACTAACTTTGGTCAGCACGGGCCACCATTGAAATTTAGTTTTTGGCCGTAAATAAAATAATTAAGTGACAATTATTTTATTTTAAAATCCATAACATTTAAACAGTAGCTTGGATTGAAAACCTGAGAGTACCATTGGGTTCGTTGGGGTGTGTTTCACTTGGAAAGATCCGAACCTCAACCTGAGCAGGATGAGGGTGACTGTTAATTTTGCGAACTTTTTTCAGGTATGTTCAGTAAACGCGTGAGCGACGTTTTGTAACTTTTGAACTGATACTCAGAATTTAAATTTGAGGACACCGTTGACCTTGAAGCACTGATATTCACTTAAGTAGACCATCACCTTGAACACAATGGGCCTGAGGGTGGAATTTAGTTTTTTGGATTTTCATGGGAGAAGACAAAATAAATAAAATAAATAACTTTTTATTTATTTTAATTGAAACCCCCATTTTGAATGCTTGGTGGTGGGGACCACCCTAACTCCCAATTAATGTGGGTATAACCCTTGGTATTCCCATAGTTAATGTTCCAACCTCAATTTAATTAATTATCCAACTTAACTTGTCAAATTAATAAACTTAATTTAATAAGTTGGCTCCTATTTTTTTAGTTTGGGGAAAGAGTTGGCAAAGGGAGATTTAGGGAGAGCTTTTAGAGGATCATATTCTCCAACGAATAACACTCTCCAATGAAGAGAATCCTCTGGAATCAGAGAACGAGGATGATGCTTGAGCCCAGATCGGAAACATCTTGTGGGAGCAATGAACGTCGATGTGACCATCTCGTCAACTTCGTCTTCTTCCTCACGCCACCAACAATGGAAAATCGAGTTAGGGATTTTTATATATGTTTGAATTTGTTTTATTGATTCTTAATATCTTAAATTCATGACGACAATGGTCAAATGAACATAGACATCTTCTCGCACATAAACCATGATTCTATTTCTTTTTATTCTCCGCACGTTCTTCCTGTGTTCTTCAACGTCTAATATTTATTGGCACTGGAAACATGGAGTTTTGCTGAGCGTGATATATGGATGTGAAGCACTCAATGTAAGAATCGAAAATATGATATTGTTTAATTTTTCGGGCTTGGAATGAAGCTGCAATGGCTTGTGGAAGGAGGCAGCCAAATATTTATTGGTGCTGAAAACACAATATTCTGTTGAGCGCGACATATGGATGTGGAGCCCTCGACCCAAGGATCATGAATATGCGATCATTTTATTTTTCGGGTTTAGAAGAAAGATGCAGTGGTTCGGGGAAGGGGAAATGTAAAGGTTTGATTCCGTTGTGTTTTTGGGGCATAGCTCCAGGAGATATAGGTGGTGCGATGATGGTTCTATACGTGTGGAGGAAGCCTGTAGTTAGAGTTGAAGGAGATGTTGTGGGCTAGATTTCTTGCTAGAATAGTGCATGATAATTTTGGGGAATGAAGAGTTAATTGGAGATAGGAATAGTCAAAAATAAATGAATTAAAAATCTAAAGAAATTAAAAGGGAAATTGTTGGAATAAGGGGGAGGCACTACCCTTGTGCTTGAATCTCAATTGAGATGGGTTATAAAGAAAAAAAGAAAAAAAGAATAAAAAAATAAATAATGTTAATATTATTTTTGGTTATAAAACCATAATTCGTCCGTAACATATCTCTGTGACCTCGGTTTCAAGAACCATCAGCGGCAGTATGACCCAGACTTCGAGACAGAAATTCTGAGTCCAATATTGAAAGACGTTTTTAGGTTTTTTGATTGGGTACCGGAAACGCTCAAATAATAATAATATATTATTATTATTAAATCTTAGACCCTCCATAACTCCTGTGTGTGATGTCTTATTGACTTAATGTCTATGGAAATGTGATCCTATCATTAAGACGGTTGATTTAAGGCTGATGTTGAATATTGAATTCTTGTTCATGGCTTGGGTTCACAAAACACCCAATTATTATTATTATTATTGCGGGATCTTGTATTCAACATATCTCCCTCAAATGGTGTCAAAATGATGAACCGTCTGCAACACAAACTTGTATTGAGATGGTACTTTTGGTATACCCCACTTGAGTTTTGGATAAAGTTAGGGTACGGCTGGGTTGGATGAGGCACGAATCCAACCGGTCCCTCGAGACTAAAATACCAATAACTTACAGACCGGACATCCGATTAACACACTATCTATTGAGTTGAGACCCCTTTTACATGGAGGTCCTTTGAGATACTTCTTCATGGTACTTCATGTAAGTTGGAGTATCGACCAGCGTCATTAGAAGAGGATCCTTCCAGAATCAAGCGAGCTTAGTGCGGGAACCCTATAGCTGGCTGTAACATGACAAAAGGATCATGTGTGGGTATGTGCTTTGGGATCCTGTGTGGGTTTGTGTTCGAGAGTCTCACTTGGATCCACTATAGGAATCCACATGGGACTACTCCAAAATCCTATGTGGGTCTGCTGTACAAGGATATTGTGTGGGTCTAATGAAGTTCTAGGATCCTATGTGGGTCTTCTGTACTAGGATCTTGTGTGGGTATGATGATGTACTAGGATCATTTGTGGGACTGTTGTACTAGGATCATGTGTGGGTCCAATGATGTACTAGGATCCTATGTGGGTATGCTATACTAGGATCCTCTGTGGGTCTGATGATGTACTAGGATCCTGTGTGGGTCTGATGATTTAGGATCCTACCAGGGTCTGACTCTTAACAGAGTAAGATGATTCAGTAGTTACATCTAATTATCTCTACTATTGTACGTAAGTTTAACCTGGTGTGAGCTGGGTCTTTACCTTTATGGTATTTTTCTATGTTTCATACCTATGTGGTACTTAACTTTTTGGTGATGCCTTTGTGGTATTCTTCTCTGTGGCATACCTATGTGGTACTTTCCTTCATGGTGAAACATTTGTGGTATTTTCTGTGTGGGGTACCCGTGTGGTACTTTCCTTCGTGGTGATACCTTGGTGGTATTCTTCTGTGTGGCATACCTTTGTGGTACATACCTTCTTGGAGATACCTTTGTGGTATTCTTTTGTGTGGTGTACCTGTTTGGTAATTTCCATCATGGTGCAACCTTTGTTGTATTCTTCTGTGTGGTGTTACCTTTGTGGTACTCACCTTTGTGGTTTTACCTTCATGGTATTCCTTCCTTTGTGGAAAAGTTGAGATTTGGGATTTTGAGTTGGACCTTGTGTTTCCTCATGAATGATACGGGTATACTTGATAACTTGGGTATATGTATGGGAATATACCTAAGTAGGGTTGACAGATGTTTACATGCTTTGTTGTTTATCCTTTGTGGATTCTATGAGACCATTGAGGGTCTCGGGTTCCATAGTGAGTATTGTTATACTCACCGTTGCATGGGATTCGCTTGCACCTTATTGTGTTTGGTGCAGATGACGGACAACACTGATCAAGACTGAGGGTACCAGGACTGGACGATGCCCAGAGGTGGACCATACGGTGTGTCGGTACGCAGAGGAGATGGGAAGATGTAGAGTGCTGAGGATGAGATCTGTACCTACCCTTCTGGTTGGAACCTTTATGGATGACCCAATAGTTGTCTTTTTATTTCTTTAGTTGTACTGTATTTTCAGTTGTACTTGTATCTTTACTGTTGGGCTTGTATTCTAGCCCCTCTTACTTTCAACACTCTTTTTTCTATACAGTTTACTTGTGTTCATATCTTGTTGTGTGCTTGTTTGAGTGTGTTTACTGGATATAAAGGCAATTCCTTACTGGTTTCAGGGGATACGCCTTTCGGTGCTAGTCACCAGCCCCTAGCCTATGGAAGGCGGGCTTGGGGTAGTCATTGTACGGGCCCTGGGGGACGGGTCATGACTAATTGGTATCAGAATAGTCGTTTCTACCATAGAACACCAGATTATGATTTTTTTATATGGAAATAGTGTTAATTGTAGTGAGTGTGGTTATGAGTTTAGGGAATCTAGTGTTGGTGCAGCGGCTGATGTATCCATACACCAGGACCCTAACTTCTGATTTCTGACTCAATGTACGAAAACATTCATTGCGTGTGAGTTTTGAAAATTTTTCTTCTGTTTCCATTGAGTCAACTCACTAGGTATAACTTAATGACTATGGAGCACCTGTTCCTTATCAAGAAGTTGCTGCATAGACAGCCATCTAAGATTCCTGAGAGAGTACACGATGACAGCCCACCAAGCGACGAGGCTCTGATGTATGTCCCTCTTACTATGTTGGCACCTTCGGGTGGTGTACCAGCTGCACCACCACCCGTTGGGAAATAGTTACCACCAGAAACACTGGCAGACGGTGCACACTGACTGAGCGTGTTTCATGAGTTCTAGTGGAAGAGGCCTTCGAGGTTTTGACATGAGACAGATTCCCACGCGGCTGAGGTCTGGATGTAGGCGGTTGCTAGATTTTTCCGCCTATTTGAGACACCAATAGAGTAGATGGTGATCTTAGATACTAGTCCTTTTTAGTGAGTAGCCATGAAGATGGTCTGTATAGTAATGAGTATTTGGTATGTGGGACATTAACTGAGACAGTACCTTAAGTTAGTCTGTCAGCTTTATCACTGCACGTTGGCCAATAGTTACAACCAGCATTACCGATAAAGGAAACATATAGGCTTAGTGCCTTACGTGTGATTCAGCATCAGATACCCCTCAGGTTTTGAGGCAAGCCTGAATCATAGTCGGTTGAGGACTGGCTTCAGGAGGTGGCTAAGAGTTCTCTAGAACTTCTACTGCTTCGGCAGGACGACATGTTGGTAGCTGGGTATTCATCGAGGTGTACTGATCATTCTTGGTACTCGATGAATACAATACGATCAGTGCTTCATAGCTTATACCTTTGAGCGAGGTGTCTTTTGGGAAATCCGAGCTAGCATTATTCCTCTATGCATTCCAACATATGTTAGGGTTCTAGAGAGAACCTTTGTGGCTGAATATTCTTTGGATAAACGGATGCAGCTAGTGAAAGTTAGTAATGGGAAAGTAGGAAATTGGCACCAGTCTTAGAGACTTGGGTGTGTAAAAATCATTCGAGAAGAAGAAGTGTCAGGGACAGATGAATCTACAGGGCTGCATACGTGGAAGCAGAGCTAGGGAAGTAGCATGAGGTGGTTTACATTTCGACATGTTACAACTAGCCCCTATTGTGATCCCCGCCACTCTCAAGGAGCTGGAGGACAAGGGAAGAGAGTAGCTGCATGCAGTCAAGGAGTGAGACCCAAGGGCTCTAGGAATGATTTAAGGTATGGTATGTGTCTACTACTAGCTACTGTATCAATAGACATAGGTACCAATCATTCCTTACTTTCAAGAATCTTCTCCAAGTCCTAGAGTTTTTGGTTAAACCATTGACTTAACCCTCATGTCTGGAGATACCTTTGGGAGGAGACTCGATAATCACACTTACGCCGATGGTGTGATCTGACCCTTGAGGTGAGAGTTTCGGTTGGAACCTCTTGGTGGCAGCATCGAGACCCTACGACGTTAGTTTGGGCATGACTAGAAATCCACAATTCATACTCATATTGATTGTATTAGGAAAAAGGTTATAGTTTATCTACAACGTTGGGATGAGGTTTTCCTTAGCCGGTGAAAAAAGAAACTCAGGAAACACAGGATAAAATTCTACATAGCAGGATGTGGTTGATCATTCATGAGTCGGCCAGCCTCACCCTCTTGGAAAAAGAAGTTTTCATTTTTCAGTTCCCAATAGGAGGGCCAAGAGTTCCTCCGGAACTATGACATTGAGATAGTCTAGACTCTTGGGAAGTGTAACATGGTAGTAGACTCACTCAGCCGGAGGTATGGCCTGTAGCTGCTGAGTGAGGCGACAAAGTAGCTAGCCTCTTTGCATATATCATTTGTGAATCGAGATGGAGCATCTTTTCTTCAATCTCTTATAGTCACTCCCTAATTTTTTCATCGTTTCAGGGACACGCAGCATGGGGATGCTGGCTGCGAGGCTTGACATGCTCAGATATCCTCAAGGTAGGCACATGATAGATTTTTTGAAGTTGGGGAGCATGTCTTCCACTTTAGAGGACTTACCATGGTACCAGTAGTGCTACAGAAGGAGGTGTTGAGGGAGTTTTATATATCCCCCCTGGCGGTACATCCTGGTGTGGTGAAGATGTACCAGGACCTTCAGCATCAATATTGGTGGCCAGGGATGAATAAAGAAACAACGGATTTTGTATCAAGATGCATCACTTTTTATAAAGTGAAAACTACCCAGAGCTGGAAGAAGTCTTATGCTGACAGGAGGAGGGAGATCATGTCTTCCTATGGGTCTCACCTCAACGAGGTTTACAGATATTTGGATGAGGGGGAAAGTTATCACCGAGGTATATCGGTCCTTTTCTAATCCTTCGGTGGCTAGGTGAGGTGGCATACTTCTTGGCTCTTCCACTATAGTTAGAGAGGGTGCACAATGTCTTCCACATATCTCAGCTGAGGGGATACGTGTACAACCCATCTCACATCATCGACCACATCGAGCTGGAATTAGATGATGAGACATCGTTTACAGAGGTTCTAGTGGAGATTTAGGATCGATAGGAGAGAGTCCTTTATGGGCGATCGATACCTTTGGTGCATGTATGTTTGCATCATAGGAACCTCTATGAGAGAACATGGGAGTGTGAGGCTCAGATTCATGATCAATACCCTCTTTTGGTTGTTTTTCCTTTGTTTAGGATTTCAGAGACGTAATGCCCTAAGGTGGGGAGAATTCAATGTCCTGGAAATTCTGTATAATTGTTTGAATTATATGAATTTATTTTGAGACCGCGAAATCTGACGGTGCACGATTCTGAGGCCTGAAGTGCCCAGAATGATCCGTCGAAGTTTGGTTGAGTTTTAATTAACGCGTGTAAGCAGGTTTCCTAAAAAATTAAAATAACTCTTAAAATATAACTCAGATAAAAAAATATGAGGGCACGGTTTCATTCAGGATGGTAGGTTTACCCTAGGCGTGACATAAGTTTAGTTGGCGCAAGCCCCATGTGAGAAAACAAAATAATGGAATAACCGTAATTAAAATAATTAAATAAATTATTTTATTTTTTAAATGATTATAACTCACAAATGGTAGCTCAGATTGAAAATCTAAGACCACCTCTAAACACATGATGGAATTATTTATTTAATAAGATACTAACTTTGGCTGGCGCAGGCCAGTAGTGAAAGATAGTTTTTGGCCGTAAATAAAATAATTAAGTGAAAATTATTTTATTGTAAAATTCATAACATTTAAACAGTAACTCGGATTAGAAATCCAAGAGTACCATTGGGTTTTTTGGGTTGTGTTTCACTTGGGAAAATCCTAACCTCGACCGACGTGGGTCGAGGGTGAATCTTAATAATTTTCTGAACTTTTTTTTGGGTACGTTCAGTAAACGCAAGAGCGGCGTTTTGTAACTTTTGAACCGGTACTAGGAATTTAAATTTGAGAACACCGTTGAACTCGTAGTGCCGATATTCACTTAAAGAGACCTTCACCTTGACCGTAGTGGGTTGAGGGTGGAAGTTAGTTTTTCAGATTTTTTTGGGAGAAGAAAAAATAAATAAAATAAATAACTTTTTATTTATTATATTTGAAACAACCATTTTGAATGCTTGGTGGTGGGGACCACCCGAACTCCTAATTAATGTGGGGGAAACCCTTGGTATTCCCCTAGTTAATGTGCTAACAACAATTTAATTAATGAGACAACTTAACTTGTTAAATTAATAAAATTAATTTAATAACTTGGCTCCCCTTTTCCTTGAGTTTGGGGAAAGCGTTTGCAAAGAGATATTTGGGGAGAGATTTTCGAGGATCATCTTCTCCAATGAAGAACACTCTCCAACGAAGGGCATCCTCCAAAATCAGAGAATAAGGATGATGCTCGAGTCTGTATCGGAAACATCTTGTCGGAGGAATGAACATCGATGTCACCATCTCATTGATTTCATCTTATTCCTAGCACCACCTCCAATAGATAATCGAGGTAGGGGTTTTTATATATGTTTGAATTTGTTTTATTGATTCTTCATATCCTAAATTCACAATGACTATGGCCAAAAAAATATAGCCATCACCATGCACATAAACCATGCTCCTCTTTCTTTTTATTCTTCACGTGTTCTTCGTGCGTTCTCCAATTCCTAATATTTATTAGCACAGGAAGCACAGATTTTTCATCAGCGCGATATATGGACGTGAATCCCTCGATGCAAGGAATGCAAATATGTGATCATTTAATTTTTCGGGCTTGTAACGAAGCCGCAATGGCTCACGAAAAGGAGGTGGAAATATATTTATTCTCTTAGGAAACACAATATTCTATTGAGCATGACATATGGATGGGGACCCCTCAACCCGAGGATCGCGAATACGCAATAATTTTATTTTTCGGGTTTAAAATGAAGATGCAGTGGGCTGCAGAAGGGGAAATGTGGAGGTACAATTCCGACGTGTCTTTGGGGCGTAGCTCCAGGCAAGATAGGCAGTGTGGCGGCGGTACTACAGATGTGGAGGAATCCTATAGTTAGAGTTGTAGGAGAAACTTTGGGATTGATTGCTTGCTATAACAGTGTGCGAGACTTGTGAGGAAATAATAGTTAATTTGAGAGAGGAATAGTTGAAAAGAAATGAATTAAAAATCTAAAGAAATTAAAAGGGAAATCATTGTAATAAGGGGGAGGCGATACCCTTGTGTGTGAATCTCAATTGATATGGGTTATAAGAAAAAAAAGAATAAAATAATAATAATATAAATAATGTTATTAATATTTTTGGTTGTAAAACCATAATTCATCCATAACTTATCTGTGCGACCTCGGTTTCACGAAATGTCAGCGGAAGTACGACCCTGACTTCAAGACCGAAATTATGAGTCCAATATTGGATATCGTTTTCGGGTTTTTTGATCAGGTACCAAAAACACTCAAATAATAATAATAATATATTATTATTAAATATTCGACCCTCCTTAACTCCTATGTGTGACTTCCAATTGACTTACTATCTGTGGTGACGTGATCCTGCCGTTAATATGGTCTATTTAAGTCTAATGTTGAATATTTAATTCTGGTTCATGGCTCGGGTTCACGAAACACCCATTAATATTATTATTATTATTTTTGCGGGATCCTTTATATGAAATATCACCCTCATACGGTGTTGAAATGATGAACCGTCTGTGGAACTGGAAACCCTGGATCGAGATGGTCATTTTGGTATACCCCACTTGAGTTTTGGATAAAGTTTGGATACGACCGGGTAGGATCGAGCACAAATCCAACTAGGCCCTCGGGACTAAAAGGCCAATAACTTACAGACTGGACGTCTAATGGACGCACCGTCTATTACGTCGAGACCAATTTTACGTGGAGGTCCTTTGGGATAAATCTTCATGGGACTTCATGGTAATTTAAGTATCGACCAATGTCTTGATGAGTGGATCCTCCCGGAATCAAGCGAGCTTAGTGTGGGAACCCTATAGCTGGATTAAACATGAAAAAAGGATCCTACGTGGGTCTATGTTTTGGGATCCTGTGTGGGTCTGTTCTTGAGATTCTCACTTGGATCCACTCTAGGAATCCACGTGGGACTAATTTCGGATCCTACGTGGGTCTGCTGTACAAGGATATTGTGTGGGTCTGATGATGTACTAGGATCCTATGTGGGTCTACTATACTAGGATCCCATGTTGGTCTGATGATGTACTAGGATCCTGTGTGGGTCCTCTATACTTGTATCATGTGTGGGTCTGATGATGTAAAAGGATCATGTGTGTGTCTGATGATTTAGGATCCTACGTGGGTCTGCCTCTTAAAAGAGTAAGATGGTTCTGTAGTTACATCTAATCATCTCTACTATTGTACGTAAGTTTTACCTAGTGTGAACTGAGTCTTTACCTTTGTGGTATTCTTCTGTGTGGCGTACCTGTGTGGTAATTACCTTCATGGTGATACCTTTGTGGTATTATTCTGTGTGGCGTACCTATGTGGTACTTTCATTCATGGTGAAACCTTTGTGGTATTCTTCTGTGTGGCGTACCTGTGTGGTACTTTCTTTCATGGTGATACCTTGGTGGTATTCTAAAATGTGGCGTACCTATGTGGTACTTACCTTCATGGTGATACCTTTTTGTTATTCTTCTGTGTGGCGTACCTGTGTGGTACTTTCCTTACTGGTGAAAATTTTGTGGTATTCTTCTGTGTGGTACATTCCTTCATGGTGATACCTTGGTGGTATTCTTCTATGTGGCGTACCTGTGTGGTACTTACCTTTATGGTGATACATTGTTTTTATTCTTCTATGTGGCATTACCATTGTGGTACTCACCTTTGTGGTGTTTCCGTCATTGTATTACTTCCTTTGTAGAATAGTTGAGCTTTGGGATTTTGAGTTGGACCATTTTTTTCCTCATGAATGAGACGAGTGTACTTGACAACTTGGGTATATATATGGGAATATACCTAAATATGGTTGTCAGATGTTTACATGCTTTATTATTTATCCTTTGTGGATTTCGTGAGACCTTTTAGGGTCTCGGGGTCCTTACTGAGTATCGTTATACTCACCCCTACACGGGCTTCACCCGCACCTTGTCTGGTTTGCTGCAGATAACAGACAATGTCGATCAAGGCTGAGGGTACCAGGATTTGACTGTGCCCGGAGGTGGACCATACGGCATGTCGGTACGCAGAGGATACGGGTAGACATAGAGTGCTGAGGAGGCGATTTGTAACTACCCTTCATGTAGGAAGTTTAGAGGGTGACCTAGTAGCTATCTTTGTTTTTCTTCAGTTGTATTGTATTTCTAGTTGTACTTGTACCTTTACTGTTGAGCTTGTGTTCTGGACCCTCTTACTTTCAGCACTCTTTTTTCTATATAGTTTACTTGTGTTTGTATCTTGATGTTGGCTTGGTTGAGTGTGTTTACTGGATATAAAGGCAATGCCTTCCCGGTTTTAGAGGATATGCCTTTCGGTGCTAGTCGCCAGTCCGTGGCCTATGGAAGGCGGGCTTGGGGTAGTAACGACACAGGCCTCGGGGGATGAGTTGTGACAATCATCATGCATTAATTATATAGGTGAGTATATATGAATGGAATGTTCTGGGTCCATACAGTTTTACATCATGCATTTAGGATATTGGATCACCCTAATTTCAATAAAGATTCTCTAATAGTTGGGCCCAAAAGTAGTGCTCTTTCTTCAATACATATCCAGCACTGAAAGGAATCAATACATACATAGTTATTGGGATACTGTGTATTTTAACATCTTGTAGCACGGATGAGCTCCATATAGTCTAATAGCATGTGGTTAGGATGATTCCCATGATGTTTAACATCTTACGATAAGGATAAATTTCATGTAGTATAACATCATGTGGTTATGATGAAATATTTCATGCATTTTAATGTATTTTTTATTAGAAGATATATCCCATTGGAGTTTTAACTCATTCTGTGTGGAAAAACGATGGGTCTTACACCGATGTGGACACACTGATGCTGACATCAATGCAAATTATTTCTTGAGAAATCACACATTGTTGGGCTAGGGGACATCCTCCCCATCCATGGTGGCTTGAAAATAGGATCCATTATGATAAACCCAATGTATTACATAAGGTCCTTCTCACTAGGACTCTAATTTTTGGGGCATCATCCCCGATATCATTGGGGTTCTGAGGATGAACACCAGTTCTACTTAAGGGAATGAACGCAGGTGAGCCTTTTTATTGAAGGCTCATGCTATCAAATTCTGATGAATATCTGGGTTTTGTAGTGTGGGTAACCTCTTCTCATCTAGTTTTTCCAACTCATCAATCTGCTTTTTTGATTTTTCATCATCTAAGAGTTGTATACAAATGGCTATTTAGAGTGAGGGAAGTTTGACCTCTATGGGTAACACTCAATCAGTCCCTTACACTAGTGAATATGGTGTTGCATGTGTACCAGTACGCATGCTGGTATGGTAGGACCACAGAACATGGATGAGTTTTTCAGGCAAATACTTATTGGACTTCTCCAATATATTCTAGAGTATATTCAATAGTGTATTATTAAATTCCTATATCTATCCACTTTTTGCTTCATGATAGCGAGATGAGTGATTAGAATCTTTGTTGTTCTCTTGGTGTAACATCATCAATTATTTAGAACATATGTTGGTTTTTTGTTCCATTAATATTGTCTGGAGGACTTCGAACATGGTGACGATATGGGACTTCATGAAGTTGATGATATTATTCATCCCGACTTGCTTGAGGGGTATTGCCTCAACCCACTTGGAAATGAAGTTAGTTGTAGTAAGGATATACTTGAACTTCCTAGATGTGGCTGGGGGATATGGGCCGACAACATCCATACCCAAGATATAATAATGGCCAAGAATATTTATCTATATGTAGCAATTCCAGGGATTTATGGATTATGTTTTCCTAAATTTGACATGAATTACATTTCCTGAGGAATTCCACCCTGTCTTGTATCATGGTTTTTCAGTAATATCCCAACCCCCTGATTTAGTGGGAGAGCCTGGTTCCAAATTTTTGGGTGATGTAGGAGCCTACATGGAATTCTTCCATGGTGGTAGAATCTTATCCTTCTATTATATACCTAAGGATAATTCCATAAAATTCTCGTTTGGACCATCTTATAGAGTGATGTTTGCTTCCCAGTGCCGAATTTATTCCCTTTTAGCATGATCTTCAAATAGAGTCCCATTTTAGGTATAACTAGTAATGCAATTATTGTAAGTATTCAATTATTGGGGAACATAATGCAATGTGAGCTCAAAATGGAATTATGCCATCATTCCATAACATAGCTAGTGAGGGGAACAATTTATCTTTTTTAATGGCATATTCTCCATTAATTTGCTTTATCTATAGTTCCAAGTCCCCTTTAATAATCAGGTAGGTTATGTGGAAATATATGGACAGTTCCAATCAAGTGATAAGGGCCTGGTACTTAGCCACATTATTTGTGCAACCTTCAAATAGTGAGAAAGTGTAGGTAAAAACCTCTTTGTTGGGAGAGACAAAAAAATCCCTAGGAAAAATTGGTTGAGCTTCTAGTTTTCCATTCTTGTACCAACATGACTCTAGGAGGCACCATCAAATTATGTCTACCCAGACTGGTGGTGTCATGGTCCTAAAAGACCTCTTCATCGGGGATCTTGGAGTCTTTTGGTGTATTTTAGTAGGAAGGATGTTCCATGAGAAAATCATCTATGGCATTCCCTTTCATTGAATTCTATGATATTAAGTGAATGTCATAATACTGCAGAATGAACTCCCATTAGTCCATATTCCCAGTTAATATAAGGAAGCCAAGGACGTAATTGAGTGGTTCAACACGAGAGACCATGTGGACATCATGGTGCTACACGTAATTCCTCATCTTTTTCACTGTAAAGATTAGTTTAATGTAGTTCTTTTGTACATCATAATACCTACTCCCAATACCTATTACAAACTAGATGAGCTGGTAGAGACTATTCTTACTTCCCGCATCATTCTTTTCTGTGAGGAGTGCTCCCAATGAGTGTTTCATGGAAGCCACCAATAGGATGAGTGGATTCCCTTCCTTCGGATGCATTAAAACTGGTGGGTGCATCAAGTATTACTTGATAATTTCAAAGGGTTTTTGAAATTCATCATCGCATTGGTAGATGACTCTCCTCTTCATTATCCAGGTGAAGGAGATAGACTTACCAACAATGTTAGATATGAATTGCTGAATGTAGGTGAGGCTCCCTTGGAGTCCCATTATTTATTTTAAATTTATGGGTGGTGACATTGGAAAAATTGAACTAGTCCTCTCTTGGTCAACCTCAATTCTATTGTGGAACACCACAAAGAAAAAGAACAAACTTGATATTACACCAAAATCTTACTTCAGTGGATTCATCTTTAGAACATGTTTTCGTATCTTATCGATGATTGTTTAGAGATCCGTGAAGTGATTACATCGATGTCGGGTTTTGACGACTAGATCATCGACATAACACTCGACTATCCTTCTCAATAATAGCTTAAAGATGTGATGCATGGAACAATGATATGTGTCTCTAGAATTATTCAATACAAAGTGATTGATTAGATTTCAGAAGATCCCTTGAGGCACTCTGAATGTAGTGTCTTCTTCATATTCGAGGGCCATCTTGATCTGATTTTACCTTGAGTACCAATCAATCCATTAAGGAAATGGCTTTGAGTCCATTAGTTGCTTCGATCAAGAGTTTTGTGATTAGAAATTGGAAATTATCCCTCGGTCAATTCTTATTAAGGTCTCTAAAATAAATGAAACCCATAATATTCCCATTCTTCTTCATTAAAAGGAGGTTTTTGGAAATCCCTCTTGAGTATTTAACTACATGAACAAAGTTAGATTTGATTAATTTGGTAACATCTTCCTCTAAAATGGTGGCATGAGAGGGGTTCATTTTCCTGGATGCCCATTTAAAGCATCGATGCTCATTGGGAAGACCTATATGGTGTGTAGCCACATCTGTATCCATTTTTGGAAATTTATGTATAGTTCTAGGTGAACACATATCGGTGGTACTTTTGAAATGAAATGTACATCTATTACTCTTTCGAGGGCTATGATGACCCTAATCTGAGTAGGATGTCCATCTCCTTTTGTTCCCAGATTTATATTCCTAGTCTCATCGATGGTGGTGGACACACCTTCCTCAAATAACGGAGGGGGGTTTCTGATATCATCATCATCCCCTTCTATTTCCATGTTTATAGAGACGTTTTTAAGTGAATATGAAAATATAAGAGCTTCTCTATTAGTATTAGGGTGAATGAGGCTAATAGAATGGACATCACCTTCATTTTCTATCTATTTCATTGTAGATATATGTTGGAGCTGGCTTTATTTTACATTTTCTCTGAGGATAAGAGTGTATTTGACCTCTGGGATTAGATTTTCTACTTCGACCATGCTTATGGGAAACACAAAATCATCATCAATCATGATCCATGGATTCACAGTGGTAGTCCATATGCCATTAGGAGCTACAAACTATATACCATCATCCTCTATTGATTTCATACCTCTATTCTTGTAGAAATAGGCTTTAACATATGTGGCTCTGCATGTCTTGGAGTGGGAACTATCACCATTTAGTATGTTGACCTTTCCATTGATGGGGAACTCCAAACAATGATGGAATGTTGATGGTACCACCAAGTGGATATTAATCTAGGGCCATCAAAGAAGGACATTATATGTGGTGTCTTTTGGGATGACCATGAAATCGTAGTCAGATGTGAGTTCCCCAAACTGTGCCTTAACTTTGATCTTCCACAGAGGCCTTTTCTCACATTTATCATATCCCTAATTAGTCATCCTTGTAGGGGGTCAGTCCCCTTTACTATACCCCAAAAGTGAGAGAGTTAAAAATGGGAAGATATTGATCCTAGATCCATTATCAATCAGCACCCTTTGTACATTGACATTATTGAGTTTTCTTGAAATGTATAAGGGTCTGATGTGAGATTGGATGGCCTCTACCGATCTTGATCAATGAATGAGATGACATTGTGATATCCTAAGGACATAGTCCCCAATAGGTTGACCTCGACTGTAGTGACTTCTATATCAAATTCAACTGGTCTCCATATGGATTCCACAAGTGTCTATCTAAGATATTTTTTTAAGATAGATTGCATCAAGGATGGATAGATTGGTCATGGATGAAGCTACCTATTTTAGAACATCATAATTCTGCACTAGAGGTTGGTGTTTTCAGATATGGGGATGCTCATGGGCAATAATTTTAGGATATGGATCATCTGACTTAGATAGACATGGTGATTTCACAGAGGCTGGGGGAGTATCATCTTCTAGTGGCACAGGCCACACCGGCATTCCCCATTGCATGGTTTGATCATATTGAACCCCCGCTAAGCAGTCATACAAGATAGTCATATGTGGACGACTGATGGAGGGCTCTGAGGCACCTCTTTTCCTCTTTTGATCCTTCTAGGGATCTTTCCCCCAGGTATTATCCACATATATGACCTCCATGGGGATATGACCAGAGTATTATATCCATCCACATCTACAATTCCCCATGTATCCTCATCTCTGACACATGTGGCTTATCATTCCTCTGTTATATTCAGGAAAACCATATTTGGGGGCCTTCTCATCATCATAGGAGGGGGTTTTCAAGTTTATTGTTTTGATAGAACCAAAGATGAGCTCTTGGTATGATGAGGAATCTGTTTAGTGGGGTGGTACTCGTGATGTAGAGGTTGTAGGGAAGAAATATGCAAGAGTTAGGGCTTGCTTTGGAGTAGAATATGAATATTCCTCCTCTGTTTATTTATACTTTGAGGATCATTCCCACCCATGGGAGGCACATATGACATCTCCTTCTTGGGTGGTGGATCTATAATGAGTTTGAAAAATTGTTCCATCATAGCGATGTGAGTTCGATTATCTTTTTTCTCAGTTATATAATTGTAAAACTTTTTCCTTCACCAAGCTAGAACATTCTTCCAACTATCCATCTCATCTAACCTGGTGATGGTTATAAAAGAAACATACTATAAAGATTTATCTAGTGTCACATTTCAGGAGTCGACCATGCCTCGAAGGATGCCCTTAAATATGAAGCAGTTATGTATATTATGACCTAGCCTTATGTGGAAAGGGTAGTAATCAGGAAGGTTGGTGAGGTTGAATTAATCAATCCTCCTCAGTTGTAGACGTTTGAGAATGTTACTATCCATAGTTACTAAGAAATAAATTGGGGTTGTTCATTTTGGAAGGAGATCATACCCAACATAGAATAAATTGGGGTTCTCTTATTAGTGGATCAGATATGTGAGGAAGAATATTCTTCTCTATATCTGTCTCTTGATCAATTTCCACCACGTTTACATTGAAAATTTTTATAGAGGCATATCGAGTAATGTTGGTTATGTCATTTCTTTCTACATAACAAGATGACTCTACACAGCTTCAATCAGGGTCATTATTTAAACACTTGGCCATGTTGGGTTGTATTTTCTTACAACCCTGGTGGGGTGTGATTTCCTTTATCGTGTGATCCACTCATCCCATTATATGAATAGTAAACTTGAGGGATTTTTGGTCATGATTTTTAAGTGATATGTGACCAATAGAGGGTTTCCATGTGGTTAGAGGATCTAGAGTAATTTCGTCCATTGATTTACTCTTCCCAACATAGAGTAGACTAATTATCTCTATGGTGATGATGATGATGAAAATTCCCCTAGCCTTATGGTGTGGGGGTTATTTGTGGTTTCCATTGGCATTGATTTGTCATGTTTTTTGACGACACAACCACTCCCATCAGGGACTTGATGATTCCCATGATAGACATGAAGATATAAATGCCTCATCCTAGTGGGGTGGGGGTGATCTTGAATAACCACAGATGTCTCTAGGGCCCCATCACGAGATGATTAACCAAGTGATGAGGATTGAGATATAAATTCCACCAGCACAGTGGGATGGGGATCGCCTGCTGATTTTGAGGGTTTGTCATGAATTATCACGGAAATTGACAATTCAAGAGGTGGAGGTGGTGGTATATATTCTCCTAGACCAAGGGGCCGAGTATACTCCTAGATGGATTCTATTTAATCTTCTATTATGGTCTCCATGATTTGGTGCAACTATGCTTGTGTGGGATCTGGGAGCAATGACAACCCATGATGGGAACCGTTCCTTATGGGAAGTTTTTCGGGTGATCGCAATGTCAATCTCTGTGTTTGGAATTTCCTTCTATTACCTTGAAGGGCCTAGCTTTACATCCTATTAGATATCCTCTCTCCCAATCCATGGTTTCTAACACCCTTAAAGTGGGGGAATCTGGTTGCAGTGACCAACTATCTCGAGCATTAACCGGTCCCCTAATTTCACAAGAGGCTATAACATTACAGGATGTCGTATCTTAAGGACTCAGCTATTCCAGGAGAGAGGAAAAGTGTATCACCTTATACATTCCCTGTAGATACCCAAATCTTTATGTACATGGACATTACATTACTTTTTCGGAATACATAATACATAACAAAAACAGACACCAAAGGACCGTAATAGTTTAGTGTCTTTGGAAACTCAGAATATAATCTTCTAATCTTGGTGAAATATCTTCAACATCTCCCATAAAGATCTTACCTTTTTATTTTCTTACCTAAAACCTTTATTTAAATATTGTGGAAAAGAGAAAAAATGGTGAGCTCAAATTCCTAGTAAGGGTAAACATAGAGAACATAAAATAATCCATAAACAATTGAATGCAAAAACATGAACATAACATCTAAACATCAAAATATTGAGAAAAGACATGAATCTTGGAAGTAAATAAGGCATATATCATAAGGTAACATCAATCATGATAAAATATAATGGGAATAAAACATGTAATTATGAAAAACCATTAAGCACATGATATGATTTCCATTGTAGCCAAGGCATTACTGCCAAGACCATCTTAGTGGACAAGGTCCCTCTCTGAATCGAGTTCACTCCTTGTTTTAGTTCGGTAACACTGAACCGGATTAACTTACCATTCCAGCCATCTCTATCTCATTAGATATAAGTATTTACCCAATGCATTGGAGGGAGATCTAGGTCCCACCCATCTCATAATGAAATCATTCTTACTTGTGCCACAAAATAAACATAAAGCATTCATCATGACCCAAAGAATAAAATGGGTTTCATAAACATCATCCCATCCTAACGTAATCCATATAATAAAATGGATATAATTTCATAATAATAGAAGTAAAAGCATATAAATCATAGAGACATTATACACATATGAAATAATGTCATCTTAGATGGAAAATGGTTTTGATGAAACACTTGAAATGAATTCTTGAGGAAAATATCCTTTCTTCTTAAAAATCATTTTCTTTTTACAAAATTCCATGACATTTTAAAAGAAAATGATTTTTTTGAAAATATTAATGAAATTTTGTAGAGTAATATTCATGGAAATAATTCATTATTCAACTATAAAAATCCGTTCATGCCGTATAAGTTTAGAAAAACATTTTTCTCATACTATTTCCGGAAAAGTCAAAAAGGACCTCGTATGGTAAACAAAAGAAAGATTCATTACATACCATCTAGTAAAAGTAAAAAATGGGTAAAAAGTACTTTAAACATACATGAAAACATTTTTAGAAAACATGGACATGGATGCTAACAATAACCCCAGTAAATAATTACGAATAAACAATCTCGGATAAAAACGAGATTGGAAAAGTTATCCCTTAACTTAGGTCTAATATGCTTCGTACATATACGAACCTTCTGTATAATGATTTAAATAATGTCATTGACTTACTACAAAATCATATTCATTGTTATGATATCATATATGATTCACTTATGACTTTATATTACCCGTTGTTTTGTAAATTCCATGTTAAAGCAGCGTTTTGGGTAAAACATTTTATTTATCGTACGTGTTTGGACTTGTTGTTCTTGATATTATTATTACTTATATCATGATTTAATTACTTCCAGAATTTAAATAATGATTTATATATCATATATATTCAGTATATATATATATAATAGATATATAAATGAAATGAAATACACCGTTCAGGGAGACGGTAGGCCATACATACGCATGAACGTTGTTTTCTTTTCCTTATCGACTTGAATGGAATTAAGTAGATGACATAAATATATATATACATAAATATAGTATAATTATTATGTCATATATTTCATTATTATTCAATATATATACTTTATAATCATTCATGAATGGTTAACATGGAGAATGAATCCCATCGTGTCGTGGAGACGGTAGTCCGGACATACGCACGAGCGATGATACCATTCCCATGATCGTGGGATTGTATTGAAGTGTGTGTATAATATTTAAGAATCAATATAACTTTAAAATAATCATATATAGTTATTTATTTACACCATAATACCCATCCAAGTCCTGTGGTGGTGGAAAACAGATTACACCACGGCGTGGAGACGGTATTTCGTACGTACGCACACGTGGTGATTTCGTTTCCATAGGATGGATAGAAGGTGTAATCGGGTTGTTTCATATTTATAATAACATATCAGAATATAATTAATTCTGATGTTATTACTTTATAATGAAACAACTAAATAATAGAAAGTAGAAGAAGAAAGAAACTTGAAAGAAACGGAAGAATAGATTACCTATTCTTCGACGAACCTCCTTTAAGCTTCCTCTTAAGGAAGTAGAGTTGGTCTTTTGAGAAGACCAGAACCTCCAAAATGTTTCCAGGGAAGTGTAGAAGAAAAATGGGCAGGGTTTGGCTGAGCTTAAAGGCTCAAAAGGGTGTGAAGAGAAGAGGGAACGAGTGCCCTTTTTATAAGGGAGGAGAGGGTCACCTTAGGAAAACATCAAATGTTATTTTATAATAAAGTCATATTCAGTTTTTAAAAGCTCCAAATTTCTTTATTTCGAAGCTAAGGTGGGTATGGGTTTAAATCCATTCATCCAATAGGTTTTAGACAAGTTTAGGTTACTATTTTAACATTATCTTTTAGATTTAACTCTAAGTTAAATAATTTAACTTTTACCGTGTCTTCTTGTTTTCTTACAATATATGGTTAATAAACATACTATAAAAAGCCAAAAGAACCCCAAGTGGTTCATTATTAATATATATAACCTTATCTAAGTCATTTCTATGAACATTATATTTTTAGGAATAAAATAACAATAAATAATATAATATTTGTTTTAAAAACTATTTTATGTCAATTTTCACACTATTTGGTAATTGATTTTTGTGAAAATCATAACAGTATTATTAGTTCCAAAAAAGTTAATTGAATCAATATTAACATGTCATATTAACCTATAAAATTATTGTAATTTATAAAAAGTCCCAAATTATATTTATTTGGGTATTTATAACATCAATTATGTTAATATTTCATAAATAAGGTAATTACTACATCATCATTATGTCATAAATAAATTAATTTATTTAATGTCTAAAAATTATAAATAAATTACCATTATGTATGAAATGTTTTTATATTTTTAATTAATATTTATAGTATAATTTATCTTATGTATAACCCTATATTAGAAATGTTTTAGTTATTAAACTTTGATTTTAACTATTTTAACACTTCTTTAAATAAAATAATAATAAGTGTCCTAATCTAATCCAAGTGGACCTAAAGGGTAATATTTTTTTCCTAAGGTTTTTTTTGGTCGAATTAAACTTATCCAATATAATTAGGGCATGTGTTAGTGTAATAATAATATCATTTTTACCCTTAATTGCCCTATTTACTTTTAACCGTGGTAAATAAAAGTAAAAAGTTACTATTCACCAAAAATTATTTTTATCTTATTGAACCACATTTTACACCTTGATATTAACGGTGTCTCTCGGATTTTTGAAATTCCACTCACAGAAGTGGTAAAATTAAGTTTTATGTAAATTTTCAAACTCTCATAGGAGGTGGGTAAAAGACGGTGAAAAGTTCAATACAATTTTTATATGTCTAAAATTATTATAAAATGAATCCAATGAATTACATTGAACTTATATAGTTATCATGTATAAATTTTCACCTAAAATAAATGTAAATAAAATAAATAATTATTTAAATAAAAAGTCGGTTTTTAAATAGTAACCGAGTGTTTTCACTATTCATCAAAAATTGAATGTTTTTAGAAAAATACCAAAAATTTACCCTAGGCTAATTTCGATATTCCGAATCCAAAAATGGAGTCCATTTCGAAAGATAAATTTTATAAAATTTCAAAAAAGTGGGTATTACTATTCATAACGGGTAGTTTATATAATATTTTAATAACATATCATAGTTTAGTGAAACTCGGTACTGCGTACAACATAGGCTATCGTGGAAGGTCGCGATTGTGTGTAATGCAAGCCAATTCAGGGATACGTGTAGTGAAAGATTCTTTTGGTGTAGCATACAACACAAGATATCAATGAAATTAAAAAGAATATTTTTCATAAAATCTCAGGGTGTTATATTCTACCCCCCTTAAAATGAATTTCTCCCTCTAAATTCATCAGGGTTATAAATGGTTTACTACTCGAAAGTTTCTTCAATAGGATCCCACATCGTAAAAAGGAATACCAAAACTTATCTTTAAAAACTAATGTATGAAACGTAACACTTACCTAAATTAACTAATCACTGGGTTTCCACATAGGAGAACATAGGTGAAAATATGGATATGGAAGAGAAATCTAACCATCATGTTCTGATGGTGAGTGGTAGAGAACATGGCTTTGAAAAAGCCAACAATCTCAAAGCCATAAATTCGTGATGATCTAAGGTACCTTCTATTTCATCGGATATAAGGGCACTAGGACAACATTTTTGGTTTTCAATATCATTTCCCCAAAGTTGAAGAATTTGAATTAGAAGAAATACTTACTTTATTTCGGTGTAATCTCACTGTTTTTCATGCCTTGAACAATTTCCACTTCATCTCTTAAAGAAATGAAGTTCAATTTTTCATTCGTGAGGTGTTAGCAGATCATGTGATAGAATGATGGGTCATTCCATATGTCTCAAAAAAAAGGTTAGAAAAATGTTATCAAATATACATAAGTCCATCTATGGTGAGTCTAATCGTATATGATTCCAAAAATGGAATTATACTTCATCTATCATACTGATTAATATAATAAAACTAGTTTCTACTAACCAGGGACTTCCTGTAGGCCAGTGGTAGGTGATAAAGGCATATCGCACTTCAGTTGTGTGTTCGATTCCCACAACCTTGTCCGACACGACGGGTTGTCTCCCGTCCTGCAGGTTGTCCCTTTTTTAAAACTACATTATAATAACATTCATGCAATAAAATAGAAAAAAAATACTATCTTATGTCTAACTTAATTCATTCCAATCTTTAGGATCATACAAAATACTTCTGTCCAAGATCATAGTATAAAGAAAACAATTACAAGAAATGCCATCTACCGAGCATGTGAATACCATCATTTATCCCCCATATATCATATGATATATCTTGTTGGTCACATTCCAAACATGTGAATACCTTAATCATGTATTCTCTTGAGCCATAGTGAAAACATGAATGTTTTCACAAGTTAACCAAAATCCCAAAAATTCTATATACTCAAACCACGATATCACTTTTTCCTTATATTAGTCATGAGATCATTAATACTATCAAACAATTCATTATCTCCTTATCCCTTCTTTATGTGCATATCATCTGCTTTCCAAAATATTTGAATCACTTTTTATGGTTACCGGTACTATATAATTATTGAAATCACAATAAACCATTACATAGATATTCAAATGTTCCAAAATACTATAAATGAGATTCCAAAACATTATTCTGGAATCCCTTTACATAAACACATAATCATTCCACCAAATCGTTGTCATACTCAACATTGCTAATAGTGATCCCATGTGAATTCCCTTTGTCCTTTTCCATAAGAGGTTGCTCATGTTGATCATCATTAATCCTTTGATTAGGGAATTGATTAGCATAATTCCCCATTTCCTTGCACTTGAAGCATTAATGTGTTGGTGGTACGTTCTCTAAAGTGTTTTCTTTATTCACATCATTAGAAACCCTTTTTTTCATTACTTAGACACTCATCTACTCGATGTCCTTCTTTTCCACACTTAAAAAATTTTCTAGTCCCTTTAAGACAATCTCCACCATTCTTCTTTCCACACATTGTGCACAAAGAAACATTTATCTTATTTTCACCATTATTTTGAGATTTCTCTTTAAACTACATCTTTTGTTTCTTGTCAAAACCATGAGATAGATACATAACACTAACTTCCATTTCTACCTTGATAGGACAATGCACAATTTCTTTATAGCTAATGAAGTCTCTTCTAGCTAATGCCCTTCGAAGACTTGGTTTTAAGCCACTGAAGAATCGACCAACTCTACTTTCAAGTGGGATGATAAAGCAAGACGCATACCTTTCAAGCCTTGTAAAATTCACGCCGTATATACTAATAGATTCATCATCCTTTTTCTTAAGCTCAAGGAAATCATTTTCTATATTTGTTCGAAGAATACGAGGGAAGTACTTATTGATAAATAAGTTCTTGAACTCATCCCATTCCATGGATTAAATTTCATCTCGGGGCCTCGTATTCTTAATTAGAGTCCACCATTGATCTGGTTCACCTTCTAAATGGTAAATAGCCAGAATGAATTTTTCATGTTCCGAACAGTGATGTATGGAAAATATCTTTTCAATGGTACAGTTCCATTGTTCAACAATAATTGGATCAGAAGACCCACTGAAAGAAGGTGGACGTTGCCTCATGAAGGACTCAATAGAATATTGTTCCCTTCTCTACTCATTTGGAAGTCCAGAATGATTCATAGCTTGTTTAAGTATAGAAAATAGATTTTGCACTTCATCTCCTATAACGTTGGTTTGTTCAGGAGGACAATCATTGCATCATCCATTACATTGATCAACACGGTTCCTTCGGGTTCCAGCCGTCGTCTAAAACCCAAAAAGAATAGTGTGAGAGGCCAAAATCATGCTAGGTAAAACAACATAATAAAGGGGGAGTACCTTCAATATCTAACATCTTAGGTATATTTATAAGATCGTTACCATAATTCTAGGACTATAACCTATACTTATACTTAACCATAGGGACATCCCTTGACATACCTTAGAAATATATCTAGGGATCTCACTAAAGTTTTCGCATCCTAGTTTCCAAAGGTTAACAAAACCTTTCCTCTGATACCAACTGTAGAGACACAAAGCATGACGTACATGGATATTACATTACTTTTGTGTAATACATAATACATAACAAAAACAGACACCAATGGATCATAATAGTTTAGTGTCTTTGGAAAATAGGAATATAATCTTCTAATCTTGGTGAAAGATCTTCAACATCTCCCATTAATATCTTCCCTTTTTTTTTCTTACCTAAAACCTTTCTTTAAATCCTGGGGAAAAGAAAAAAAAGGGTGAGCTCAAATTCCCAGTAAGGGTAAACATAGAGAACATAAAACAATCCATAAACATTTGATTGAAAAAACTTGAACATAAAATCTAAACATAAAAATCTTGAGAAAAGACATGAATCTTGGAAGTACTTAAGCACTATATTATAATGGAACATCAATAATGATTAAATATCATGGTAATAAAACATATAATTGTGGAAAACCATTAAGCACATAATATGATTTCCATAGTAGCCAAGGCATTACTGCAAAGACCATTTTAGTGGACAAGGTCCCTTTCTGAATCGAGTTCACTCCTCGTTTCAGTCCTGTAACACTGAACTGGATAAACTTACCATTCCATCCATGTCTATCTCATGAGATATAAATCTTTACCCAATTCATTGGAGGGAGATATAGGTATCACCCATCTCATAATGAAATCATTCTTACTTGTGCCATAAAATAAACTTAAAACATTCATCATGACCCAAAGAATAAAATGGGTTTCATAAACATCATCTCATCATAACATAATCAATATAAAACAAATGGATATAATTTTATCATATGAGAAGTAAAACCATGTAAATCATAGTGACATTATACACATATGAAATAATGTCATCTTAGATGGAAAATTGTTTTGATAAAACACTTGAAATGAATTCTTGATGAAATTATCCTTTCTTCTTAAAAATAATTTTATTTTCAAAAAATGCTATAAAATTTTAAAAGAAAAGGATTTTTTTGAAAATATTCATGAAATTTTTTAGAGTAATCTTCATGGAAATAATTCATTATTAAACCGTAAAAATCCGTTCATGCCGTATAAGTTTAGAAAAACATTTTTCTCGTAGTTTTTCAGGAAAAGTCAAAAAGTACCTCGTATGGTAAACAAAAGAAAGATTCCTTACATACCATCTAGTTAAAGTAAAAAATGGGTAAAAAGGACTTTAAACATACATTAAAACATTTTTAGAAAACATGTACATGGATAATAACAATAACCCCAGTAAATACTTACAAATAAATAATCTCGGATAAAAATGAGATTGGAAAAGTTATCCCTTACCTTAGGTCCGATATGCTTCGTACGTATCCGAACCTCCTGTATAATGATTTAAATAATTTCATTTACTTATTACAGAATCTTATTAATTGTTTTGATATCATATATGGTTCACTTATGACTTTATATTACCCATTCTTTTGTAAATTCCATGTTAAAGCAACGTTTTGGGTAAAACGTTTTATTTATCGTACGTGTTTGGACTTGTTGTTCTTGATATTAATATTACTTATATCATGATTTAATTGATTCAAAAATGTAAATCATGATTTATATATCATATATATTCAGTATATATATATATATAATAGATAGATAAATGAAATGAAATACACCGTTAATTGAGACGGTAGGTCGTACATACGCATGAACGCTGTTTTCTTTTCCTTATTGACTTGAATGGAATTAAGTAGATGACATACATATATATATATATATATACATAAATACAGTATCATTATTATGTCATATATTTCATTATTATTCATTATATATGCTTTATAATCATTCATGAATGGTTATCATGGAGAATGAATCTCATCGTGTCATGGAGACGGTAGTCCGTACGTATGCACGAGCGATGATATCATTACCATGATCGTGGGATTGTATTGAAGTGTATGTATAATATATTCATAATCAATATAACTTTAAAATAATCATATATAGTTATTTATTTACACCATTATAACCATCTAAGTAAGGTGGTGGTGGAAAACAGATTACACCACAGCGTGGAGATGTTATTCCGTACGTACGCACGCGTGGTGATTTCGTTTCTGTAGGATGGATATAAGGTTTAATAGGGTTGTTTCATATTTATCATAACATATAAGTATATAAGTAATTCTGATTTTATTACTTTATAATGAAACAACTAAATAATAGGAAGTAGAAGAAGAAAGAAACATGAAAAAAACGGAAGAAGAGATTACCTCTTCTTCGACGCACCTCCTTTAGGATTCCTCTTAAGGAAGTATAGATGGTCTTTTGAGAATACCAGAACCTCAATAATGTTTATAGGGAAGTGTAAAAGATAAATGGGAAGGTTTTGGCCGAGCTTCAAGGCTCAAAAGTGTGTTAAGATAAGAGGGAAGGGGTTCCCTTTTTATAAGGGAGGAGAGGGGCACCTTAGGAAAACTTAAACTATTATTTTATAATAAAGTAAAATTCGGTTTTTAATAGCTCCAAATTGATTTATTTCAAATATAAGGTTGGTATGGGTCTAACTCCTCTCAAAAAATAGGTTTTATACAAGTTTAGGTTACTATTTTAACCTTATCTTTTAGATTTAACTCTATGTTAAATAATTTAACTTTTATCGTGTCTTCTTATTTTCTTAAACTATATGGTTAATAAACTTACTATAACAAGCCAAAATAACCTCAAGTTATTAATTATTAATATATATAACCTTATATAAGTAATTTGACCGAACCTTAGATTTTTAGGAATAAAATAAAAATTAATAATATAATATTTGTTTTAAAAACTATTTTATGTCAATTTTGAAACTATTTGGTAATTGATTTTTCTGAAACTCATAACAGCATTATTAGTTCTAAAAAAGTTAATTTAATCCATATTAACATGTCATATTAATCTATAAAATTATTGGAATTTATAAAAATCCCAAAATTACATTTATTTGGGTATTTATAACATCAATTATGTAAATATTTCATTAATAAAGTAATTACTTCATCATCATTGTGTCATAAATAAATTAATTTATTTACTGTCTAAAAATTATAAATAAATTACCATTATGTATGAAATCTTTTTATCTTTCTAATTAATATTTATAGTCGAATTTAGCTTATGTATAACCCTATATTAAAAATGTTTTTGTTATTAATCTTTGATTTTAACTATTTTAACTCTTCTTTAAATTAAATAATAATATGTGTCCTAATCTAATCCAAGTGGACCTAAAGGATAATATTTTATTCCTAAGGTTTTTGTTGGTCGAATAAAACTTATCCAACAGAATTAGGCCATCTTTTATGGTAATAATAATATCATTTTTACCCTAAATTACCCTATTTACTTTTAACCGTGGTAAATAAAAGTAAAAAGTTACTATTCACCAAAAATTATTTTTATCTTATTAAACCACTTTTTACTCATTGATATCAATTTTTTCTCTCGGATTTTTGAAATTCCACTCACATAAGTGGTAAAATTATGTTTTATGTAAATTTTCAAACTCTCCTAGGAGGTGGGTAAAAGACGGTGAAAAGTTCAATAAAAATTTTATATGTCGAAAATTATTATAAAATGAATCCAATGAATTACATTGAACTTATATAGGTATTATGTATAAATTTTGACCTAAAATAAATTTAAATAAAATAAATAATTATTTAAATAAAAATTTGGTTTTTAAATAGTAACCCAGTGTTTTCACTATTCATCAAAAATTGAATGTTTTCAGAAAAATACCAAAACTTCACCCTAGGATAATTTCGATATTCTGAATCCAAAAATGGAGTCCATTTCGGAAGATAAAATTTATAAAATTTTAAAAAGTGTATATTACTATTCATAACGGCTAGTTTATATAATATTTTAATAACATATCGTTGTTTAGTGAAACTCGGTATTGCGTACAACACATGCTATTGTGGAAGGTTGTGATTGTGTGTAATATAAGCCAAGTCTGGGATGCATGTAGTGCAATCTCCTTTTGGTGTAGCGTACAACACAAGACATCAATGAAATTTAAAAGAATATTTTTCATAAAATCTCACGGTGTTACATTCCCCATACTTGAATAAAAATGCATGGAATGGATTCAGAGATCATATTTCAAAGAATAACGATGCAATGGTGGAAATCATGTTGAATATTTGTGCTATTCTTGTCCACTTTTGGATCTTATACCATAGATATTTCAGCTAGATTGAGCTAACAACATAGTACCTTAATTTTCTAAAGGTGAAACTCATATCCTTGATAAGGGAGATATTGATCTTTTAGTCACTGACTAGTAGCCCAAATATTTTGACATAGGTATAGAATGAACTCCTTTTCTAGTTCATTTGGTATATCATAGTTGGTGGTATCGAGGGGCCAGAACATGATGGGGAGGTTTTTTCTGCCTACCTCTCTCTATATGTCAATGTTGTCTTCCACCTCATCATACATATACATCTTCATTTGGTAAGAACATTGAAGATGGATATGATGATCAAATGTTGACTGGAGTGGAGTTTTTCTGGAAGATTATGGGTAACCGTATACCGTTGACCCCGGTGCTTCAAGAACCTCTCTCTATAATGGTTTCAGAATTTGATTCACCTCTCTATATAAAGGTGTCTGAAACAAAAAGTATTTACATTCCCATGGGAGATATCACCATGTGGAGGTTGACCATAGTGGATTTCAGGAGTAGAGTCCCTAAGATCCATCTCCACACTACCATAAGGAGGATGATCGTGTTAATGAACATCTTCTACTTTCGGTTTGATATAAGTGTAGACAGACCCTTGTAGTGTTGAGAATGTGTCTCAAACAACGACAAGGATGCTGGCATTGAGGAGATTAAGAATATGGGCAATGTTCTGCATCGAGGTTGGGATATGTCGACCTTTCTTTTGGGGTTGTGCAGGTATATGAGCCTGCTATGTGACGGTTGTCGAATCATGTATATAACCGCCTGGTGTTGTGGGAGTATGAGCCTATTGCTGAGAAGCTATTGGAATAAACCAATAAGATGTATCATTATATATATGGATATGATCATGTATTGTGGAATGTTAAATTATCACTTGGCGAGCCTCTGTCAAGAGGGAAGTAAGAGGATGATCTTGAGGCTTTGGGATATGTTTCTTGTCTTTCTTATAAGGAGTACGAGTCTTTCCTAAGGCATGTGCTTCTCTCACTGGGTGTTCCCTGGTTGGATATGAATATGGTCCTGGATTGAATATGCATTCCACACCAGAATATGTTGAAGGACCTCCAGAATAGGAGAAGGGATATGTGCCTCTTGTATTTACTTAGACTGATGTTGGTGGAGTCGTTCATCAACAGAAGTAGGAATATACACCATGTTTAAATGATCTACTAGAGTATTCCTGGTAGATTAACTGATATGAATATGAGCATGTCCCAAGCCTTATTCCATTATTCTGTGGTTAGCATAGGCTAGAATAGAGAAATATTCTTTATCCTAGTCCTTTGGAGTACGTTTCTGGACTTCTTTGACTGGAATATGAGCATATCCTTAGATGTTTACCCTCTCATGTAGTGATCCCTAGTTACAATTTGGATATGACCCCGATAATAGGCCTTTAAAATATGCCACAAGACTTTTTCAATATGCATGTTACCCTATACAAAGGCATATGATGCTCTCACCTAGTGAGCCCCAATTGAAACAAGAGTATGATCCTGGTCTGATGCCTCACCCTTTATCAGAATATTACGATAATCCTCATAGGTGTGAGAAAGAATGTACACTTTTTCAAGTAAAATCACTTATTTGTGATGATCAGAGTGTAGAGATATCGTGGTTGTAGGGATAGAAGTATACACATATCCCTTCATCTACAACAGTTCTAGAATATGCTGGCAGAGGTCATTAGTTGTTTCTAAAATATATTATCATTTTAGAAAAGTGTGTGCATGGATTGAATCCTTTAAATTTTATCGTCTCTATTATCTATTTACAAATATCTTCCATTGAAGTAGATATATGTTCACA
The DNA here is from genome assembly GCA_963277665.1 of Viscum album. Taxonomy (NCBI): domain Eukaryota; kingdom Viridiplantae; phylum Streptophyta; class Magnoliopsida; order Santalales; family Viscaceae; genus Viscum; species Viscum album. Next base: position 76,689,130 of record OY728140.1, read on the forward strand.
CTTATTTCATCCTTATTTCATATGATTATGTCGATGGTAATCATGCATGAGGTGGGATTATGATCCTCCCTATGCCTACTATGGGAATATTCCCACAGACTTGTTCTGAGTTAGCAGGGACATAACCTTACTTACTGGATCCTGCTAGAATATATCAACAGGAATCGTCAGTAGGAGTGGGAATATGATTCCTCTCCTAGATATCCAACACCTTCCTCCTCTAAAGAAACTTCCTTGTAGACTGTCAATGGGAATCATATGCGGATTTTTGTCCGATGGTACCCTCAGTAGGAGACTGATGGGTACCAGAGGGATGATGTTGGTGATAATGTTTGAAATGTTCCCTCCTTAGTAACACCTGAACCAAAAGGGAGCTATATATGGATTTATATTCCACATTCATGAGATATGTAAGGTGGTTGTTTTCATGCTCTAAGGATAGGCTCCTAAATTAGTTAGTTATAGCAATAAGGGATACTAGATTAATAGCAGCCTTCACTGGACAATACAGAATCGCTGGTTGTTATTATTGGATATTCTCATGGGAAGATTCCATGGTCAAGATTGTACCATGTTGGTGGAACTCTTGGACCCTCATATTGGCCACCTACCATTAGAGATATTGATCAAGTGATATTAATTTATGATATGTGGTGGTCATAGTAGAAAATGATTTACTGGAGGGAATGCTAGGTGATGAAGACATTATCTCAAATCAAGATTTTGTCACTATCTGCAATCATGTAGACAACAAGGATCATGGTTACCAGTTGTCAAAATATCGTAGGCATAATGTGCTCAATCAGAGATGCGTGGTTAACATAACTATTATGATAACAATGATTTGGATATTCTGGTCGTTTGGACTTATCAAAATGATTATGGACTTATTTCATGAGAACCCAAATCTCAAAGGATCACCTATAAGATCATTTTGGTCTTACTTCATTTTGTTTGTGGGTTTTAAAAAACAAATTGGTTGGATTAATAGTTAACTGAACACTCTGTTATAAGATATTTTCGCATCGAGTTCCCCATTTTTGTTCCATCTTGTTTTTGATAGGTGTGAAATGGGTTTCTATTATTGGGATAACATTGTCAATTTTCCCAAAAACACCCAATGGTTCCCCCATCTATAGCTGGGTACAAACCTTATTTCCAAAGGTAGGTGTTCATCTGGGTTTCCAAGCCCATCGACTCTTGGGGAATCTCATTGGTCGAGAAGATTGGAGTTTGGGCTCATCTCACCCTTTTGGGGGGTTATTTCCTACTCCGGGACAATCTTATAGATTTAAGATATGTTATTGAATCTCTTCATAATCTTGATATGAGATTAGTTACCCTAAAAAACTACTATATTTGAATTCCCTTTCATGTGAAAAATATTGGGATCTATTTAGTGAATCCATCTTCATGTATCTGAGGTTATCTATCATTTTACACTAATGGTAGGATTCTTATATTCTTAATATATATAACCATGTGATTTGGAAGGTGATGCCATGTAAGGAGGATATTAATATTCTGAGTAGGGGATTAAGGAATTATGATTCATCCTACATATCCTTGTTTTTCAGGAATAAAAAATCCACATAGGTTTTTCAACCCAGGCAATTTAATATCATACAGAAGGAATCATATGGATGCTATGTAACACCTAGTATTTATGTTCGAACCCTAGAGTGATTTACTACATATCTCGAGTATAGATAGAATTATATTTTTCATAGTTCATTCATTTTGGGATTATATAATAAGGATACCCTTGTCATTATTGGGACTCAAGGTACAGATGATATGATTATCACATCTCCATAATCTCACGTGAGATATGCTTAGTGTGAGAAACAAGTGATAGTGAATGATCATTTCATTTATCAAGATATAGGAATCATGGACTCGGAATTCCCTAAGATGATTTATCATGGAACTCGGATCTCAGAGAGACATCCTACGTATCGCAGTTATGGTATGAATCAGAGTCATCATATTTTGGTTGGTTTCTTGGTCTACTAATGGATGATATAAGGTGATTATTTCCTATGAAAACTTAGGTCCTTCTGGATGAGATGTCAAAGTCATAAAAATACATACACAAAAAGGGGTATTTATTTGACCTCGATCCTCAAGAAGGCATCCTACGTATCTTAGTTATGGCAAGAATTAGAGTCATCATAGTTTGGTTTATATTGTGTATTACAAACTGAGGCTTCCCTATACCATTTTTGAGGCTTATAGTGTAGAAGTTATGATAATTTAAATTCAATAATCCCACATGATTCATTCAAACTGTGAGAAATAAGGGATATCAAGTAATTAATAACATTACCTTAAATAAGGGACTTGGATTTTAGGATCGCCATGGATGGTCAATATGGAGCTCTAACCTCATGGAGATGTGGCCTACGTATCCTAAATATGGTTGCAATCAGATTTTACATAGTTACCTTTTTTGTTGGGGAATACACACTGAGGCTTCCTTATTGATCGGGGCTTACATGCTGAGGAAAAACAATTCTATCAAGTCTTGGGATGCCCTATTTTTCTAGATCACTTGTCTAGAATATGTTTCATGAACCAATTGACATATCTTGGATGCCATCCCATGACCTAGGTAACTTGTCATAGGGCATGACACATGATCTAGCTAATGTGCCCTTATGTCATCACAAAACCCAGCTTGACACATTTGGAGGGTGTCGTAAGAGTTAGTATATCATGTCTCGAAGGATGTAGCATATCACGGATAACATCCCTAGAAATCATCATAAGGCCTGGTCGACATATCTAGAGGGCATCGCGAGTCTCATCTAACTTTTCTAGAGTATTTCTTGTGATTTGACCAACACGTCTAGAGGATGTCATGAGTCTTAGCTTACTTGTTTGGAGGACCTCGTGAGAGATTGGTTCCCTGACCATATTAAATAACAATACTTTATTGATATGAGTGGATACCATTATGTGATTTACGATATATATACAAAGGACTTTTTAAGTCTCAGTTGATTACCCGAGAGGCTTCTCTAGATTAAACTGGTGTCCCAAGGGGACTGTATGACTTGTTATGACGTTTTTGGAATATCTCACATATCCCAAATTCCATGTTGAAGTAGAGTAACGAGATCCAGGTGACATGTCCTGGTGCGGCCGTATGTCTTTCGATGACTCATGCGAAGCACATGAGGTCCATTGAGCATGTCTTTTTCTAATATCTTCCAATTTTAATTGTTGTTCTAAACCTTGTATTGGAAAGGCCTTAGGTTTATTCAGTATTAGATTATTTGAGTCTTACGTGATTTGGAAGACATGCAGTATGTTCTCTTCACATCATTCCAGAATCCATTCATGTGATCTATGAGAGATCATATGACGTACCTTGTGTATTGTGCATGACTACTCCAACTTCTCGTCGGTATATTACCTAACAGTGGGATGGTCAGTTACATGATTTTTCTATAATAAATATGTGTCAATGCTTGGGAATTTTTCACTCAAGATTTTCTTTCACATAGCAGCTGATCTAGAGTCTCACCGTTTCTTCATGTTGGGGTGGGAAATTTATAGGCATCACTACCTTTGTTACTCGGTACTTTGTGAAACTTTTAGAATGTCCACTATTGATCTGAAATAACTAAATAAGTAGTTTCAGGTGAATCTAGATAGGGTTTTTATATTCCTGAGTGCTTCACCATGGGGTACACCAGTCCTATTTTTCAAGAAGAATGATGGATAAATGAACCTTTCTATCAATTATCATGATCATAATTAAATTAAGATAAAGACAAACTATCATCTTACATGTATATATTACTTGTTAGATCTGCTATTTAGGCCCATATAATTCTCTAAGGTGGACCTTTGGTTAGGATATCCCCAATTGAACGTGAGGAAGGATGATATTCACAATACTACCTTTAACAAAAGTTTTGGTCGACATGAGTTCATAGTGATTCCTTTCAAACTCACTAATTCTCCAAAAACATTCATGGACTTAATGAATATAGTATTTAGATATTACCTTGAAAAAATTGTGGTATTTATTATCGATGATATTCTGATATACTCTAAATGAAAGGAGGATCATTAGAATCATTAGAATAATGGGATAAAGATATTTTGAAGGTAGAAACTATATGAAATGTATAGTGAAAGTGAGTTCTGAATGGACGAAGTATCATTCTTGGGTTATGTAATAACTATAAAGGGATTATCTGTAGACCCTTCCAAGAAAACAAAAATTGAAGAGTGGACCAAGACAACATATGTAATGATGATCCACAGTTTTCTTATTCTACCTAGGTATTACTGATAATTTTTTAATAAATTATCCTGATTTTCAAACCCAGTAACAAAGATGACATGGAAGAGATTAAAGTTTATCTAGACCAAGGAATTTGGAGTCTTTTTGAAAGAGTTAAGAGAGAGTTTTTTGACAGGGCCAGTACACACACTTCTGACAAGTGGGGAAATTTTTTTGGTGTGTAGTGATGCTTAAAAGAAGGTATTATGATCGGTACTAATGAAAAACAATAAATTGATAGCATATTCTTTAAGATAGTTGAAATTTAATGAGTAAAACTATCCAACACATAATTTTTAGTTAGAAGCTATGATGTTGGCATTAAAAATTTGGCGACATTATCTCTATGGTGAGAAGTGTGATATATATATTGATCATAAGAGCCTCAAATATATATTCACATAGAAGAAGATAAACATGAACTTGTTATGGTGGTGATATCTAATCAATGATTATGACTGCTCAATCCACTGCCATCTTTGTGAAGAAAATAAAGTAGAGGATGCTCTAAGTAGAAAGGATCATGAATATTCATCAATGATGAGAATTAAAATGGATCCAATCTTCATATACCTACAATGGATAGACATAGGAATCATTAAAGAATGAAAATAATAAATCATTTTTCAGATGATTTCCCAATGACGCCTTATGTAGAAAATAATGGATGGTCATTGTCGGAGATGTGGCATATGGACTAGCACTTCTACATTCCATGTATCAAATACATGATCACATGTACTATATTCATAGGTGGTACAGTTGGAAAACGATATCTCTTACGAGGAGTAGCTAATAAAGATCTTGGAACATAGAGATAAAAATCTATGCAACAAGACTACTCTCTTGGTGAAATTACGATGGAGGAACCAGATGTATGAAGAGGAAACATGGGAACGTGAGGAAGTAATGAAGTAGAAGTACCCTAACATGTTTTTCCCTTACATGTAAAAAAATTTTGAGGGTGAAATTTCATAAGGGGGGAAGAATGTAATGACCAAGAATTTTATCAAAGGAAATTACATTTTTATAATTATTTCATATTCTATAAATCCCATAAAACCACATATAGAACTCAATAAAAATATTATAAATAATGAATTAATGAAAGAGGTGGCATTTTCAAAAATTAAGAAACCTATACCGATGGAACAGAAACTTGACCTTTGGAAAGGTAATGTGAAAGTTATGAATAGTAACCTTACCAATAGAATAGTAACCTCATAAATGAAATTATATAAAAAACCTATTAATATTTTATATTAAAATATGATATAAATATTTCATAGTATAAGAAAATAAATGTTTTTAAAATATTAAATTAATTTTTGATATTTTTTTGAAACATAATTGTTTATTTTAAATTTTTCCATTATTATAATGAATTAAAAGAAAACTTATTTTCATAAAATATATTCATGAATTAGTATTGGTTTTTTATTTTTATAATATGATGTTATGAGGCCTTAATTAATTTTTCAAAATGTTATAAAACCAATTATAATTTTAAATTTTCATTTTTCGAATAAAAGATTATTTTATTTAAAAAATTAAATTTATAATATTTAGAAAATAATTATCCTAAAATGGAGTATTTTTTAATTCGACATGTGAAAAAATATTTTCGGTGAATTTTTGGGATTTTTCTAAAATAGTTGAATTATTGAGGAATAGTGAGATACGGTAATTTATGGTATAAGATTAATACATGAATTAATGAGTCATGGATGATGTATGAATCAAGTAAAAACCATTTGTTCGAACTCACATGCACTAGTTACTTAATTTAGTCAAATGAATCAACACTATTGCTTGTATTGAAAAAATAATAATAAAATAATGAATATAATAATCAAAAACACCCCTCTCATCAACTATAAATACCACCCCTCACCAGAACTTCACCTCACACCTCTTAAGTCTTGATTCTTGTCCAATTTCTACCCAATACTCTCTAAAAACACTCCCCCCACTTATATGATCCTTTGGTATCAACCAAAGAGAAAACCATTTTCCCAATGGAGGTTCTCAAGGAGAAGTTGTTCAAGAGGTAAAACCCTCTTCACATTTTGTTAATTTATTTTCAAGAACTTTTATTTTATTATCTTATCCTCACCTACCCTTGTAAAAGTAGCATGATAACTATAGTTTAATTTATATAATTAAATTATATCATGTTAATGAATTATACACCATCAAACTCCATCATGTCTCTTTTTTTCTTTTTTTTCTATAAATGGAAACATCGTTTGTGATGTGTCAATTTATTGACATTGTGGACGATGCATTTTAATTTTCTGTTACCACATTCAAGGATGGTAGTAAATCCATTTTTATAGTTAATCCATATTTTAATATATGTATTATAGTCCATGTTTTACTCTGGAACTAGCATATATACAAAATATTAGATAATAAAACAAACCATTGTTTGTGATTATCGAAAACCACCAAAATAATCCCAATGATTATCAATAACATCTTATATGATGATTCATCCTCATAAACTATAAACAAATGATATAAATAATCAATTAATAATATATATGATCATTTATAACACATAATTCCAATTCTAGAAAACTATTCCCATTTTACATGATCTTCCACAGGAGAATACAAGTAAACTAATCATGAAAACCAAGGAAACAAACTCTCCGGAACAATAAAACCATGTCTTATAACTCATAAAAAAGTCCATAAATGAACATAATAAAATTAAATAAAACAGAATAAATGTTAAAAAGATTATAAATTAATTAATTAATGGATTTAATTTGATTATCTAAGAAATTAAGTACAAGTTCACAACACTTTGAGACATAAGGTAAGGGATTCTACCTAAACCTCCATTTATTTCCTTCAGGTTACTCTTTCTCTCTATTTACCCCAACGTAATTGGTATTTTATTGTGTACTTATTATAAATTGCATTTATATATTCCAAAATAATTTATCAAGAACATATCTTCCTTATTTGATGGGGAATACAATCTTTAAAATGTTTCCCTCTTAAATTCTTCCAGATAAGAAAGCTCGATTAAAGGGAACATCATGACTACTTACCCATTTCCAAGTACCATCCATAATCTATTTTAAGCCACTATTATTTTACTAAATTCAGTAATTTTATCAGGAAAACTAAATTGGTTCATTTATGTTTTTATAAAAATAATTATTCTTTTTCTACTTTAAAGAATATTAAATATTTTCTTTAAACCACACTAAAATTTTTTATTTCGAAAGTTTATTAAACCATATTTTTACATGTTTTCACACACATTTTATAGCATCCTGCCTTTTTATCACATAAACTTTCATTACATTTTACAAAACTGAGGATCTTTAAGGTTTAGTGTCTTGGAAACTAGGAACATAAAACATGAAAACATAAAACATTCTTCTTAAACACTTGAAAGGCTTATCCTCATGTTCACCCTAGGCTCATTACTGCATCTCATAACCTGGGGACATACATCAAAAGAAAGGGTGAGCAGAAGGCCCAGCAAGGGAAACAAGTGAAACATTTTACATTTGAACTTGAGATACATCAATAAAGTCAAGAAAAAAACTTTAAGGCATGAAAATGAAATCATGAGGCATATCATAATAAAAATAAAAATTTTTCATAACTTGAAGATGTGGCTACATCATTTAACATAGACAATAATGAACATATCACCAAGGTCCATCCCCAAGGTTTCATTTGAAAATTACCAAGGTTATTCACCAAGGTATCGTGAAAATTGTAATCTCTAGTGGTTACATCATTACCCAATGCATTGGAGCGCTATCAGGGTGCACCCATAAATTTGCCTTTATTATCATGTGATCCACATATATCATCATCAAACATTTCATAAATAACCCATATAGCATAAAATAAATGGGTTTCATTTCATAATTATAACGTTTTTAAAAACTGTTTTAAAGACATGATCTTTACGTCACTTTAAAACCCACAGAAATGGAAGGTGGTTCTCATGTATGTAAATCCCATAATTTAAAATAGAAAATCTTGGTATATATGTGAATACCCCTTTAGAATAAAGATATTTGAGTATTAACTTAATAATATAAAAGAACTTTAGAAAAAGAGAGAGACATTTTGAGACGGAAATTCTGCAGCATAACGGCTATGTTACGAGGTTTTAGAAGACATTAAAATGAGAGGGAAAATGGGTCAAACATTCAAAAATGACCCATAAAACATTATATGGACAGAATAAGAAGGATAAATGATCATGGTAATGAAATTTCAAGGACATGCCATTTGAAATGAAAAACATGGAAGGAAGACAAAAATTAGATTTCTCTTATGAAAGTTCGACAGCCTAACGGCGTTACTTAAACTTCAAACAAAATGATTTGAAAAGATCAAATAGGGTCTCTCATCATGTGAGCATAAGAGTTAAGTATGATATATATAGAGATAATTACCCAACATAATTAAAAAGGAACTTGAAAGACTTGACATGAAGTGAAACTTTGAAAAGAATGAGAAGGGTGAAAGAATCCCCTAAAAATTCGGCAGCCTAACGGCGCCACTTAAAACTTCAAAATACTGAATTGAAGAGATAAAATGGGGTCTCTCATCATATTAACATAAGATTACAGTATGATAGATATAGAGATCATACCCCAACATAACATAAAGTAACTTGAAAGAATTGACATGAAAGTAGAACTTCAAAACGAGAAGGGTGAAGAACCACTTAAAAATTCGGCAGCCTAACGGCGCCACTTAAAACATCAAAATACTGAATTGAAGAGATCAAATGGGGTCTCTCATCATATGAACATAAGAGTCCAGTATGATAGATATAGAGATCATACCCCAACATAACAAAAAGGAACTTGAAAGAATTGACATGAAAGTAGAACTTCAAAACGAGAAGGGTGAAGAACCACTTAAAAATTCGGCAGCCTAACGGCGCCACTTAAAACTTCAAAATACTGAATTGAAGAGATCAAATGGGGTCTCTCATCATATGAAAATAAGAGTCCAGTATTATAGATATATAGATCATACCCCAACATTACAAAAAGGTACTTGAAAGAATTGACATGAAAGTAGAACTTCAAAACGAGAATGGTGAAGAACCACTTAAAAATTTGGCAGCCTAACGACGCCACTTAAAACTTCAAAATACTGAATTGAAGAGTTAAAATGGGGTCTCTCATAATATGAACATAAAAGATAAGTATGATAAATTTAGATATCATACCCCAACATAATAAAAAGGAACTTGAAATACTTAAATGAAAATAGATCTTGAAAAATGAGAAGGGAGAAAGAATCTGTTACAAAAACTTCGGCAGCCTAACGGCGCCACTTAAAACTTCATAAAACGAAATAATGAGAGTAATAGGGGATCTCTAATTATGTGAACATGAAAAGGTCAGTAAGAGGAGTATAAAATAACATCCTCCAACATAAGAACATGGAGCATAAAAGGAATGACATAAAAGAGATTACTTGAAATTAAAGAGAGAGGTCGGATCCCTTACCTTAAAACGTAACTCTTAAAACTCAACGGTTGGGACCTTGAAGGCTTGGGGGCACCTTGTGAGGACTCTTTGGGAGGTAATGAGACCAGAACTTCGTTGAGGATGGTTTTGGAGTCGAAAATATGAGAGGAGGGCTTGGTATTTATAGGGAAAGTGAGGGGACAAGGCATTAATGGCCAAGGGACACCTCAAAAGTGGTTTTCTCAAAAGCATGGGCCCTCCCATGGTACTTCCCATAAAGTTAGGCCACATGGGGACCCCCACACAATAATTCATCCTCTTTAGTCGAACATCCTTTAAAATATCTCATGACATCATCATGACATAGTTATGATGTCATTAAACATACCGAAACCCTAAAACTGTATTTTTACTATTCACTGAAAATTCAACTTTCTCAAAAAAAATCCCACAATTTCACCTTAACCAAATATCAATGCTCTGATTTCAAAAATTAACTCCATTTTATAAAAATAATTTTCTAAATATTTTTAATTTATGTTTTAAATAAATACACTATTCACCGAAAATTCATTATTTTTAGAAAAAAACCCCAAAAATTACCTTAACATAATATCGATGCTCTGAGTTCAAAAATGAAATCCATTTTATAAAAATAATTTTCTAAATATTTTTAATTTAAATTTTAATTAAAAAACACTATTCACTTGAAAAATCTAATACTTGAATAATAATTTATGAAACCGTTTTTTCACCATTTTATTGAATAACATTACTTAAATCAAGGTGCCTAGATTATATTAATACTTTCTTTAAGTGAGATTACTAATCTATTTGGTCACATTACTAATCCTAAGCATAAAATCACTATTCATAATTTACTATTTATCAAAAATTAAGTTGAACATATTAGACTCTAAATTTTGTACTGAACATATTTGTAGAATACCATTTTTTGAAAATCATTACACATTTTTATTTATTTAAGGTTTACATAAACATTTTTAAAATATCCTTTCTCTAAAATTCATCAAAAATATGCATACTATATTTATCTGGTCATTTGAAAATTCATAAACTTCATCATAAGAAGAAATTCCAATTTTTATTTAAAACAAAGGATTACACAAGTCAGTTATGGTCTCCTTACATAGCCCCTTATCACACCAGCATAGGACCTAAGTGTAAGGTGTGCTAAGGTTAGAGAATTTGAGGGAGGCTCGGCCAACATCGCATGAGTAGTAATTTCTATCAGTTTGAACTTCTCGCGAAGGCGATCCCGTTCTAGATTCACACGATGAAGTTTAGCTTGGGTTTGGTCCAGAGCAAAGCCCAGTGGTGCTACCTCCTTCCCAAGTTCTATTAGATGGGCTTTGATCGGTCCAAGACTACTGGGTGAGGCCATCGAATCTTCATTCTATATTAATTAACCAAGATTACTTGTATTTAGAGACAATAATCAAAACGTTCAGTTTCCAGCGGTCATATTGACCAATGGTCATATAACAGTCAAAAACCAATGATATCATTTTAATTATACTCATGTTATCAAATGAAACATTTTTGTTGAGTATAAAAATAAAATAAAAATAACACATAAAATTAGGAAACAAGATTTATTCAAAATTCTGGGTCGTTACAATCTTCCCCCCTTAAGAAATTGCGTCCTCGCAATTTTTAAAATTAGGTTTTGAAATTTCATTGAAAGTCCCACATCGGAAAAGGATTCAGTAAAACTATTACTTTAAAAGAATGAAAGTGAAGTATGAAGGTCACCCGAGTTAGCCCACACTGGGATTCCATGTAGGAAAACATGGACATGGAAGAAAAAAAAAGGGTCATGTTCTAAGGGAGAGTGATAGAGAACATGATTAGGAGAAATTTAACCATAATAAAATCCCAAACTTATGATGTGTGTAAACGGTCATTGATTACCTAGTAGGAAACGTAAACCAACAATGTTTTCGTTTTACGTTCCTTTTCATAATTTTGATAATTCATTTACTACATAGAACAAAAACATAAGAAAATATACCTACCTTCATGTAGAGTTTCATCCTTTAATAAGTTTCTACCAAAACTAATCTTTTCTCCCAATGATGAGAATTCAAAACTACTTGGTCTCATCAAAACACCAGAATCATCTTCTAGGGAATCACATAATCCACAAAAGATTAACTATCTATTTCTTCTATCTTTAAAAATTATCCCAAAACAGAAAGGGTAAGGTAAAACAACTCTTCAAAAAGAAAGAATCCCATAGGAAGGGAAACTATTTTTAAATCTTCAAAGTTCCATGGTACTACCCAAAGTTCATCATAGACCATCCCATAAATAACGGTCCTTAAAATTCCTCAAAATAAACCAAACTAAGATTGAAACCCAATACAAGAGGTATTTGATAACATAGTCTTCCAAAATAAACTTCATTGTTCATCTCCAAACAACATCAACCACACCTAACATCTTATAACAAATGTAGCTAACCTAAACATATTTTACCCCAGATAGGTTAATCATTCCCATAAGTAACCTAAATTACTATAAGTCCACCTTAAGTTCATCGATTCTTCAAAATATAAGTCAACATTACTCCTCAATGAAAATACCGTAGTAATCTATTTACCTCGATCATATAGGGTCCTCAAAATAGTGAACGTCTTCCAAAATAATAATCATATTTTAATCCCTTAATCATCTATGTCGTATTAATACGGCAATCGTAGCATTTCCTATCACATTGGTTGTTGGGACATGTTCTTCCATTTCCCGCCATTAACTAAGAAAAGAAACTATAAATAGGGGCTTAAATACTTAGCCAATAATCATGAAAAGAAACTTAAAGCATATAAGGATAACTTGAAGTTGAAAAGTATACCCTAACTTGTGATCCCCTAGGTTCCCATCTAGGTTATCCATGATCATATATTCTTATGTGAACCTTTATTTAATTTTATCTTTATTCCTTTAACAATGGTTCATACTAAGCTTATGAATTTACCAAAGCATATCCCCCGGGGCTGTCGTAACCAAGAGTGCAGCAAGGCCCGTTGTCGTGTACCAGTTCCCGTTCGAGTCTAGCTCAAAGCGGTGTTTTCAGGTTTTACCCCTATGTACATCTGTGCTAGAGCCACCTCTACCTACTCGTATCCAGACAGGGATGTATTTACTTGGAAACCCCTTCTCAATACTCACCAAAATACGAGGAAGATTTCCTATATTTAAACTTTTCTATAGGGCTCTTCATAGAGTTTTCATATCCTAATTTCCACAAATAACTAAACCATCCTTTGATACCAACTATAGCATCCTGCCTTTTTATCACATAAACTTTCATTACATTTTACAAAACTGAGGATCTTTAAGGTTTAGTGTCTTGGAAACTAGGAACTTAAAACATGAAAACATAAAACATTCTTCTTAAACACTTGAAAGGATTCTCCTCATGTTCACCCTAGGCTCATTACTGAATCTCATAACCTGGGGAAATACATCAAAAGAAAGGGTGAGCAGAATGCCCAGCAAGGGAAACAAGTGAAACATTTTACATATGAACTTGAGATACATCAATAAAGTCATGAAAAGAACGTTAAGGCATGAAAATGAAATCATGAGGCATATCATAATAAAAATAATACTTTTTCATAACTTGAAGATGTGGATACATCATTTAACATAGAAAATCATGAACATATCACCAAGGTCCATCCCCAAGGTGTCATTTGAAAATTACCAAGGTTATTCACCAAGGTATCGTGAAAATTGTAATCTCTAGTGGTTACATCATTACCCAATGCATTGGAGCGCTATCAGGGCGCACCCTTAAATTTGCCTTTATTATCATGTGATCCACATATATCATCATCAAACATTTCATAAATAACCCATATAGCATAAAATAAATGGGTTTCATTTCATAATCATAACGTTTTTAAAAACCGTTTTAAAGACATGATCTTTACGTCACTTTAAAACCCACAGAAATGGAAGGTGGGTCTCATGTATGTAAATCCCATAATTTAAAATAGAAAATTTTGGTATATATGTGAATACCCCTTTATAATAAAGAGCTTTGAGTATTCAATTAATAATATAAAAGAACATTAGAAAAAGAGAGAGACATTTTGAGACGGAAATTCCGCAGCATAACGGCTATGTTACGAGGTTTTAGAAGGCATTAAAAAGAGAGGGAAAATGGGTCAAACATTCATAAATGACCCATAAAACAGTAGATGGACAGAATAAGAAGGATACATGATCATGGTAATGAAATTTCAAGGACATTCCATTTGAAATGAAAAACATGGAAGGAAGACAAAAATTAGATTTCTCTTATGAAAGTTCGACAGCCTAACGGTGTTACTTAAACTTCAAACAAAATGATTTGAAAAGATCAAATAGGGTCTCTCATCATGTGAACATAAGAGTTAAGTATGATATATATAGAGATAATTCCCCAACATAATTAAAAAGGAACTTGAAAGACTTGAAATGAAGTGAAACTTTGAAAAGAATGAGAAGGGTGAAAGAATCCCCTAAAAATTCGGCAGCCTAACGGCGCCACTTAAAACTTCAAAATACTGAATTGAAGAGATAAAATGGGGTCTCTCGTCATATTAACATAATATTACAGTATGATAGATATAGAGATCATACCCCAACATAACATAAAGTAACTTTAAATAATTGACATGAAAGTAGAACTTCAAAACGAGAAGGGTGAAGAACCACTTAAAAATTCGGCAGCCTAACGGCGCCACTTAAAACATCAAAATACTGAATTGAAGAGATCAAATGGGGTCTCTCATCATATGAACATAAGAGTCCCGTATGATAGATATAGAGATCATACCCCAACATAACAAAAAGGAACTTGAAAGAATTGACATGAAAGTAGAACTTCAAAACGAGAAGGGTGAAGAACCACTTAAAAATTCGGCAGCCTAACGGCGCCACTTAAAACATCAAAATACTGAATTGAAGAGTTCAAATGGGGTCTCTCATCATATGAACATAGAATATCAGTATGATAAATTTAGAGATCATACCCCAACATAATAAAACGGAACTTGAAATACTTAAATGAAAATAGATCTTGAAAAATGAGAAGGGAGAAAGAATTCATTACAAAAATTTCGGCAGCCTAACGGCGCCACTTAAAACTTCATAAAACGAAATAATGAGAGTAAGAGGGGATCTCTCATTATGTGAACATGAAAAGGGAAGTAATAGGAGTATAAAAGAACATCCTCCAACATAAGAACATGGAGCATAAAAGGAATGACATAAAAGAGATTACTTGAAATTAAAGAGAGAGGTCGGATCCCTTACCTTAAAACGTAACTCTTAAAACTCAAAGGTTGGGACCTTGAGGGCTTGGGGGCACCTTGGGAGGACTCCTTGGGAGGTAAGGAGACCAGAACTTCGTTGAGGATGGTTTTAGAGTCGAAAAGATGAGAGGAGGGCTTGGTATTTATAGGGAAAGTGAGGGGACAAGGCATTAATGGCCAAGGGACACCTCAAAAGTGGTTTTCTCAAAAGCATGGGCCCTCCCATGGTACTTCCCATAAAGTTATGCCACATGGGGACCCCCACACAATACTTCATCCTCTTTAGTCGAACATCCTTTAAAATATCTCATGACATCATCATGACATAGTTATGATGTCATTAAACATACCGAAACCCTAAAACTGTATTTTTACTATTCACTGAAAATTCAACTTTCTCAGAAAAAATCCCAAAATTTCACCTTCACCAAACATCAATTCTCTGATTTCAAAAATGAACTCAATTTTATAAAAATAATTTTCTAAATATTTTTAATTTATTTTTTAAATAAATACACTATTCACCGAAAATTCATTATTTTTAGAAAAAACCCCAAAAATTACCTTAACATAATATCGATGCTCTGAGTTCAAAAATGAAATCCATTTTATAAAAATAATTTTCTAAATATTTTTAAACTTAAATTTTAATTAAAAAAAACTATTCACCCGAAAAAACTAATACTTGAATAACAATTTATGAAACTGTTTTTTAACCATTTTACTGAATCACATTACTTAAATCAAGGTGCCTAGATTATATTAATACTTTCTTTAAGTGAGATTACTAATCCATTTGGTCACATTACTAATCCTAAGCATAAAATCACTATTCATAATTTACTATTCATCAAAAATTAAGTTCATCTTATTAGACTCTAAATTTCGTACTGAACATATTTGTAGAAGACCATTTTTTGAAAATCATTACACATTTTTATTTATTTAAGGTTTACATAAACATTTTTAAAATATCCTTTCTCTAAAATTCATCAAAAATATGCATACTATATTTATATGGTCATTTGAAAATTCATAAACTTCATCATAAGAAGAAATTCCAATTTTTATTTAAAACAAAGGATTACACAAGGCAGTTATGGTCTCCTTACATAGCCCCTTATCACACCAGCATAGGACCTAAGTGTAAGGTGTGCTAAGGTTAGAGAATCTGAGGGAGGCTCGGCCAACATCGCACGAGTAGTAATTTCTATCAATTTGAACTTCTCACGAAGGCGATCCCATTCTAGCTTCACACGATGAAGTTCAGCTTGGGTTTGGTCCAGAGCAAAGCCCAGTGGTGCTACCTCCTTCCCAAGTTCTGTTAGATGGGCTTCGATCGGTCCAAGACTACTGGGTAAGGCCATCGAATCTTCTTTCTATATTAATTAACCAAGATTACTTGTATTTAGAGACAATAATCAAAACGTTCAGTTTCCAGCGGTCATATTGACCAATGGTCATATAACAGTCAAAAACCAATGATATCATTTTAATTATACTGATGTTATCAAATGAAACATTTTTGTTGAGTATAAAAAAAATTAAAAATAACACATAAAATTAGGAAACAAGATTTATTCAAAATTTCGGGTCGTTACACATTTAACACCACTTATCATTACATATGACTTTTCACATTATTAATTTCCATGTATGATTTAAATACTTTTTTGATGGACACCAATTTGATATTCCATTTTTACTCCTTTAACAATATTATGATACCCAATTCATTCAATGGATAAGCCATATATTTATGTTTGATTCCTTATGTATGATTATTCATGTGGAAAACATATTCATGAACATGTTATGATTGGTGTACCCAAATAGTTCTCCAATTAATTAGGTAATTTTTAGTCTCATGAGATGTCATATGCGATGGTCTTGGAGGTTATCCTAGACTTATGCTCTATGTGAAATGGTCTTGGTGGTTAGTATTGACTCATGATCCATGTGAAATAGTCTTGGTGGTTAGCCTTGACTCATTATCCTCCATGTAAAATGAGCCTTGAATCATTCTTATGTCATGTTTTTTGTTGTTTCTACATATCCTATTATACCATTATTGTTTATGTTATTCCTACTCATCCATATTCATGTCTATTTATGCAATCATGTTATGTCTTATAACCCATGTGTTATGATTTATTCATATAATTATTGATTTACATGGTTTTTTTATCACAACTTTATTCATGTGTTCCCTAGGTTATCCTATGAAAATTTAAGGGCTCATAAGAAGTTAGGAAGTCATTATGAAGTTTAAATAAAAGAAGATTTGTTATCCCATGTTTTTAGTTTTATATATCTAATCTTCCAACAACACAAGACATTATAATACTTGGCCGCATTTGACGGTTAAAATTGTGTAATAATTTGGGTAAAATTATAAGTTTTTTATAAGTATGATCAATTTTAAGAAAACATTTCATGGTGTTCAGTAAAAAAAATTATATCAAAATCATGGTAACAATTTCCTTTTTTCCACAGTGATAAAAAAATCTAGTTAAAATCATTTTCAAGGAATATTTGAAGAAACAAGTTTCACTTATAAAAACATGTATATAAATGAAAATTAATATAATCTAATGAAAAATGGTATTCATTATTCATATAAAAATAGGTTAGGCTTTCTATAATATTCTTACCACCACTAATACTACTCTGCTCTCCAGTCCCTATGACACCGAGCCAGGGTACTAGAGGAACACCCCATGGGTGAACCCACATATAGTTTCAAGATAATTTTCTTAAAACCTATGCATTAGACCTAGGTAAAAGAAGAAAAAATCATATTCTAAACTCCATAACAATATAATGGATGAGGCCCAATACTACACCTATCACCTAAGTACTCAATTTTTATCATGTGATTCATTTATCAGATAATTTCAAAAAGGATTATCACATTTCACAATACATTTCTAAAAACCCCTTTCTATCAAAAAAGTTATTTAAAACCCACTTTTAATAATCCCTTTCCCAATGTAATAAAAAACACCTTTCATTCGCCTAAATTATAAGAAACTCCATATTTTATTCAAAATTCATTAACAAACACAAATGAATTAAATAAACTCATTTATAAAATATTTTAATAAAAATGATCTTTCAATGTTCATCCGTCATAGGCTAGTGATGGTTCAACCAAAATGAAACAAAGGTTTCACAATAACCATGACTGAATCCTCGCACTATATGGAATTAAGGAACAAAAAAAGAAATCCAAAATAATGATTCTTACATATTATAATCAAATTCAATAAACAAAAAAGGGTTGTTGGAGAGGTTCGATCGATAAATACCACAAGTTTCTCATGTACTTAACCACAACCAATACAAAGGCCATCCCATAGAATAATTTTACAAAATGGTTCTATAATGGATATAATAAGCATAGTCACATGATAAAAAATACAATAAAAATATTCAAACACTTGTTTTAAACTAAAAATAATACAAACACACTTATAGAATGGAGACTCAACCAACCAAGCCATAGATCGAGTGATGAATGAAGAAAATAAAATGAAAAGAAACCACTGAAAGGTTTCTTGGAGATACCTAGTTTTTAAAGAATAGAAAAAAATATGAATGATAGGATTTAATGTAATTAAACACATAAAACATATACTAGGAAAAGGGATTCATGTAATGAATAAGTGATTTATGATGTGAATCACCCATATTTCATGTATGAAAAAAATATGACACTTTATTTTAAAAAACTATATAAGGAATTCATGACGTGGATTCCTTTACTGTCATTAATTTTTTTCAAGCTATAAAGAATTTTTTCGTGGATTGTATCATGAAATAACATACATTGTGAATCTAGTTTAAAGTGTAAACTAGCTTTATATCCAATTCCCAACAATGCCCCATTAAAAACACCAAGAACTAATCAAATCATCATGAATCCAATATGAACCTAAGAAAAAACCCTTAAATATTAGAAATATCTTACCTTGTACTAGGATGTTATATCCTTTTTGATATAGAGTGTAAAAATGTTTTAATTAAAGGAGAAGTGGGGGAACCTTATTATATGTAAGGGATAAAGAAACACATAGATTACTTAAAATATTTAAATATAATATATTTCATAATAAAGTAAAGTGGCACTAAATTGAAATAATTTTTAATTTAAGGTATTATAAGATATAAATACCTTCAACCAATTAAAATTTATACATGCATACCAGACATTTAAAATCTAATCTTTCTGTTTAACCCCAATATCAAGTCTTTTCAACCTTAACAGCGACAATGCTTCTATAAAAACATAAGGTCCATAAATTTACTTTTAGGATGACAATTGGATCATAAATTTTATATGTATGAAACATTAGACCATTTCTCCTCCCAGTTTTCCTCAATAATTTTTTTTATTTTGAAATCATCTAATAAAATATTTTTTATCATGAAATATCATTAAAGTCATTTTTGGGGTATTCATTTAATTTGACTTCAAGGAAAAAAATAAAAAATATTAATTTTAATCTAAAAGAAATTAACATGATTTATACATTATCATTTCCTATTAAATTTATGGAATAAAAAAATTATCTAAAATATATTAAATTTATTATTTTTAAAAATTTTATCATAATTTTTCTAATTCTTTCAAAAGAACTGTATAAGCTCGCGTAAGCGTTTAATATAAGTATTTCATCCCTAAAAGTTTAAAAATAAACTAATATCATAAAGATAATTGTTTATTCAAAATAACTTTGTATATTCACCCATCACTTCTTTTTATCCTCATGAGAACATGTGAGAGAAATTAAAATCAAGAAAGTGAAATTATGTATTTGTCCTTTTATTAAAATAATATGAATGTTATGATCATGGGAAGGTGGAATGAAATTTACAAATTTTCATATATAATAAGTATTTGATAAAAAAAGAATCCAAAATGATTAAGGGGTGTTTTAGGGATATTTTTAGGCCATATATCATAGTATTAACCCTATTTTACCCTTACTTAGGTGAAAAATATTTTCCATAGTTACAATTAATATTGAAAAATAAATAAATGGTATGTATTTACCAATTTTGAACTTCCTAATTAAAAATATAGAATCAATTTTGAAGATTTAATTTCTAGAAGTCGTAGGAATAAATTTTTATAAAAATTCATAAAACACAATGAAAAACTATTTTTATAAAAGTATGTTTTTAAGGATAAAAATGAACTTATAAAAAAATAAAGTATAGTGATTATTCTAATTGAATTATTTAGCTATTATTTTTCAAAATAGATCATGTGTTCCTCTAAATAAAAATCCAAAACTGAATGGGAAAAATACTTAATATAATGATATTTTTAAAATACTTGATTTAATGAAAACAACTTAAATGTTTACAAAAATCAATATTTTCATCAATTCACTGAAAGATAATTATTTTTAGAAAACAAAATACAAAATATTCACCATAAGATAAAATATAAAAGATTATTTAAAAATTTATTTTCATACCCTCATGTATACTCTCTAGTATTGGTTGAATATAATTATTATTTCTCCTAAAAAATGAAATAAATGAATATTTGAAGAAAATATATTTTAATCCATAAAATAACTTTATATAAATTAGGTAAATTATTATTATGCATTTTTAAATACAATTTAATTATATAAAAATGTTGTATATTTTTTTATACTGTGGTTCTTTATATTCATTAATCCAATTTAATAGCTATGTTATAATAGTCACATTTGAATAATAATATTTTTTTAGTATATCATAGTTTACATAAAGAAATGTGTTCTATGTTAAGGAATCTCTCAAACAAAGTATTATTTTAAAATACTTTTTTGGATGTTATAGAGGAAGAAATATATATATATATATATATATAATTCTTTAATGGGTGTATGTTATTATTTATAATACTATATGTTTGTATTAGAACACACTAACTGATTCAATTACACTCTATATTATTGAAACAATGCCTTCAAAGTAGAGGGAAATGTTTAGAACACTATTATATAAACACTCCAGTTACTGGAGCACATAAAGATAGAGGTTATTTCATTACCAATGATCTCAATGGGTGATGAATATATGATCTATTTGATATAATTGGTCTTAGAGTATATTTTAGTCTTTAGGAGTGACTTTGAGTCTAACTAGGAGTTCATTATCTTCTTTTGTACTTAAAAACAATACATATATAATGAAAATTAAAATATTTTACAAAACAAATTCCATGGAGGATTTAGAAAAAAAAATATACATTAATATATGTTCAAAACCATAGTATTTTGTGGGTTCATTACTGGGCTATCCAAACCAACGTGAAGAAAATCCCTCATCAACAAGAATGGAGGAAATCATTACAATATAACCTCTTCATGGATGAATCGACATGGTTTTGTAATGATATTCAGAAAGTTTCTTATCTGGAAATGGTGAAAATATGAATCCATGGAGGGAAGATCCTTAAAAAGATTAATTTTCAATAGTTTTCCGATATTGATAAAGTGTTAGAAGATTTGTAAAATATTTTTAAGGAATCTGAAAACATGGGGATGAAATCTATATTAAAGGAAGAGGCACTATAGAATGATGAATTTTATAAAGCCATAATATTAGAGAAATTGTACCAAGACATGAAATTATGAATCATTGTCAGTTTCTCAATCCCTCTCATTTATTCTACTCCTAGTTTATGATAATATGGAAAACTGACAATGGGTTATATCATGATAATTGAATCCACCAAAAAAGTGTACGATATTTGATTGGGTATATCAAAAATTTCAAACTCTTGATTCAGTAATGATATTTGGGATCTAATCCATTATCCCTAAAACATGTTCCCTTAGAGAGATATAGGCCGGCTAGATTTGGAGACACATTTATCGTCGCAATAAGATCGGGTGATTATATGAGGGATAAGAATATGAATTTGTTTTCCTCTTGAACCTGTGCACATGGAAAGATAAAAAAGGGTAAGATATGGAAGAATATTTTCTATCACCATAATCCATGGTTTTCTTATTCAAATATTATATATGGATTCCCCTTGGAATCCTACTCTTAAATTATTATAGGAGGACTAGATATGGAAGCACGCATACCATGACCATAAAATAAGGTTATTCCATTCAGATATGAGAGATATGAATGACTAAACATATTCAAAATCATGAAGGGGGATTTAAAATAATGATTTCAATACTTAAAGATTATAAAATACCATAAAATTATACCTTCAAGTATTTCACATCAATCACCTAACCAATATGCATAGAATAGAATGGGGATCAAATTTTTTACCTAGTTTTTTGGACCAAGCAAGCATGGATTAACTTTTTCCAGTTATGAATGTTGGTCCCCAAAAGATTATTGACATTTTTTATTCTATAAAAAACTTTTTTCAAAGTCCCAAATAAGGGAGGCTTAGCATGAAGAAACTTTTGTTTGGATTAGGCCTACCATTATGGGTTTTCAATATACTTAAATAGGTTTTTTCAGATTAAGATATGGATTAATTTTGGGTTTTGAAGTCTAGGGACCTTCATAGGGGTAAAATAAGAAAATTTATTTAGTATATGACCCCATAAAAATTATCTAATGGTTTATTTGATTCTTGGTGGTGGTTATCAACCATTTTCTGAGAAGGTGTGAAATTTTATAAATTATGAGACCAAAAAAACATATTACATATATTATAGTATTTTTATCCCCCATATATTTTTTTCAAGAATTATTCTTTACCTTAAAAATAAGATCTTGTATTAAAAATATGAGACTGTAGTTATTTATAGAAAGAGGGGTTGTCCCTAAGAGAGGTATTAGTTTTTATTACAGTAGGATCTTCTTGTGATTGCCTTTATTGGTGGGTTAATTATCTAATTTAACTGACATAATTAATTTATTAATTAATCAAATTATTATTTATAAACCCTTTTAATTCCTCTATTAAATCCCCATTATGTTTCAACACTAGGTTTGTTTGATTTTTGATTGCATGAATCATAGACGAAGAAGATTATGGGAAGACAAGATCATGGGTGGAGACACCATTTGAATAGAAGAAAACTCTTCACCATCCCTAGTGTATACTCACATCAAAATGATCATCATTAATTCCCTCTCTAAAAATAAGTAGAGATTTTTTATTTAGAAGTTATCCATTGTTGATGATATTTTTGTGAAATTGATGGGATGCGAGTTTCCATTCTCCATGGTTTATTTGGGGGTTTTATAATTTGTTATTGTTTACCTTTTTCCCCTTAACATTCATTATTACTATTTTATTCCAATTACTAGATTGATTTCCCTATGAAAAAAAATATAGGGTAAAAAACTATCCCTTACATTGTACTTCATTTATGTTATTTATTTATTAGAGATTGATGAAGAATGTGGATTATAGATTACTCTCTCTATATATATCATAAATCTCTATTATGTTCTTACTATATATCCTCTATCTACTACTAAAATGTGGATGGATTTACAACCCCTAGCCATGGTCAACGATAGTGAGGGAAGGTTTTTGCAATGTTTGAAAAAGGATGTTGTTAGGAGTGATGATTTATACTGAGAATTAGGTGAGAGTATATGTGTGTGAGTAGGACCAGTGTAAGGGGACATAGTTATTTGATGTGGAATGATAGGGAGAAACAACAATGATAGTTGGGTTTGACTATGGTGGACTATAACATGAGTAGAAGGGATGAAGCTTATCATGAGGCTATGCTGGTGAAATTTGATATGGAGGACGATCACAACTATGGAAAGTGTCCTGGGAAGTTCTTTATATGGTGGAATCCATAATGAAACATGAGACACTATGGTCATTTAACAGACACCACTTACCTCTATTTATTTGATCCATTTGGGATTAGATGATATCCCACCTTCCATTTATTATGTAGGGAAGCTGAGTCAGAAGGCAACCAACCTAGTCAGCCTAGCTAATCATGGTCTTCTCCACCTTAACCTATCTTTGGGAATGGTTTCACACACATAGTATTTGCAACATTCCTAAATCCATCCATGTATCGAGAACTTACCCATGAATGTTTTTCTCATAAAATCTTTTATGGGTATCGGTTTTTTCAATACAAATTACATATATTGAGTATTTTTATATATAGATTTCAATATTGTGGTCTGTTTCGACATTCAAGACTATTTATGAGGTATGATAATTAAATATTATATTTGGATATGTTGGGATGATGATTTGGTTTAGACGAAATTATCATAGTGTTATCATCCCTCAGATTGGTTTAGGTATTACCTTATTTACTCATGGAATGGCATCCTTTATCCATGTATTTGTCTATTTATAAGGTAAAGTATTACGCCTATATATTAATTCATGGGACGCTTAATATTATCTTATAGGTAGTATCAGGTATTACCAACTTATATCAGGGTCATTTGATCCTCTATTTTTAGGTCATTCTATATATAGGTTGGGGAATTACTCCTATATACTAATGAATTATATCATACATTTATTTGTACAAGTTGGTTCAAGTATTCTCATTATTTTATCAGAGTGAGGGATCTGCTATTTATGGGTCATAGTCCCTTATCTTAGGTGTCTTAAAACATGATATGGATTCCACATTACAGTTTCCTATGAGGTTAAACAGGTTTCATTTAATTTTTATTTTTGATAGATGACTATTTTATTGTATTTCTTGACAAACTGGTGAGATTTTTAATTAACTAAAAATACAAATTTAGTGATAATTATGAAACCCATAGTATATTTTTTATTGGTATAGTAGTCGCAAAGGTTGAGTAGTAAAATTCTTTGATACTTGTTACATCTTGTCACCTTGAATTTTCCTTCGATATTTTGTATATAATTAGAAATCAACATCAATATTTTTATAAACTTTATTATTTTGAGGTCACTTGTTTTTTATAAGTTTTCACTTTTGAGGTTAAGAGCACAAATTATTAAAAACTTACAACAACCTTGGATTGAGATATGTAATCTATTTTTTGGTTGTTAATATAAGGATTTATTAATCTCATTCATGGGGATCTTTTGGTTTTGAAATATATTTGAGGGATTTCTAGGGGTGAAAGGGTTGAGTACAGTTAGGTGAAATTTTCGGTTTCCCTAGGAAACCATGAAACATCTAGAGAAGTTCAAAGAGGTGGTGAATGGTTGGTACATGATTATAGTAAATTATATGGATTTCCCTAGAAACTGTGAAACCTAGAATATATGCATTTCAAATAGGTGGAATAAGTTTTTTAAAACTAAACAACTAAACCATGTGATATGGGGAATTTGAGACAGTGGAACCTGTATGGTTAGTGTATAGTTTTGTAAACTATGCAGCCTAAATATTTGATGACATTAATGAAATACAAAAAATTGGGATTAACTTTGAAACATTTCTGAAAACTCACATTATTTCTTCCTTGTTCTTGGATCCCAACTATCATCTATTTGTTTGGTGTTTTTGGATACTTTCATCCATCTAGAACCTTATTTTAATAGATTAAAGTGTGTTGGATATAGAAGATTTAAGGAAAGATCATTATACTCTCCTCATTATTATTTCCATTCTATATCCTATTTTTTTATTTTTAATAGGAGCTTATATATAGGTTTTAATGATTAGATTTATTATATAATTCATGTTTTGGGAAATGCTTTTTTGAATTTTTAATGTAATGGGAATGGGTTTTTAGATGGACTAGATTATGTCTTGATTAATCATGTAGAATGAGATACATTTTTATGTTGTTGGATTCTTCCTTTTTTCAACCCTGTTCTTTAATTATATGGATTATATTTTGAAATTGTTTCTTTTTCTTCTCAAGGAAAACTCATTTTGATTTCTTACTGAAACAAAACCCTTTGGTTTCATGATTAAAATTATTCTAGTTGAATTAACAAATGTAACATGTTTTATAAATATCATAAAAAACTATTGGACTCAAAAATTTATTGGTATAATGAGATCTAATAATATGTGGATTTTCATATTTTTATTTAGATTGTATGTGACCTTTATGATTTAGACATGGTACCTGGTGCATCTTGGAGCCTATAGAGGATTATCCCCGAGGATCATCTTGTGGATGGATGAGGTACCACACATGAGCATTTTGAATTTATAGGGATTAATTTTTTTATTTGAGTGTGATAATGTGGAATGGGTATTCCAAGTAAAATAAATGGATAAAATCTCTATTCTTTTAAAAATTTCATTGATTTAATTGAAAAACTGTTATGGATTTCATATCATTTTATTTATTTTTATTTTAAACTCTGATCTAACCTATTTTTATCCTAGTGGTGTGAGTTAGGAGGTATCCTGGAGATTACTTACTGAGTTTTATACCAATACCTATATATGAACCTTGTGTAATATGTATATGTGGATTATCATGAATTTAAAAAGGGAAAAATTCCTTATTTCCCTAGTGGATTATAATGATGCTACATTCTTAGGACGTTAGTTAGGTCTTCGAGTTGTTCATGGGTATTGGTTTGTGTGATTCTATATCAATGTTACTATTTTAGGATATATTTTAGTATTGGTTGTGTTTAGTTTACCACATTTACTTCAACTATAATGTTATTTAGTTTTTTTGTTTTTCTATTGTTTACATTTCATGTATCATATAGTTTTGTTATGGTGTTTTAATTATTTTATTGATAAGCTGTATATAATGAAAGGGGAAATCACCCCCAAACAATTCAATAATCCCTTGGTATTTATTTCAAGTGTTTGGTGTTAAGGAGATGTCAAATAAGGTTTGTGTCACCTCAACTCTTTTTAGGCTAATAGGTAGGGTTGCGATTTTATATATGGAATCTGTTTGGTCAGTCCATCATAATGGTATGGTAGCAAGTAGAAAGGAAATGTTAGAATATGAAATTTATAACATAAAAATATATTTCTAACCTATTTATACTAACCCTCAAGTTAACAAGGTGATAAAGTTATAAGAAGGTGTTTTAGACACCAATAAGAGAATTTTTACCTCATCATCATTGGTATAGCTGATGAGTATTACATATCGTTCATTAATAATGAGACTTTAAACTAGTATTACATTTCCCATAATATGTCTAATGATTATTTGAAATATGTCATAATGATTGTTTCTTTTGATGAATTTAGAATACCCTAAACCTTCAATTTTCAAGTTATGTTTTATCATCCTAATAATTTTGTTTAAAAGAATACTATTCTTGATATATTTCTTAACCCACAACACCAAGTATTAAGAAATCTATGAAATTATATAAATAGATAATTACTTTCATGTGAATTTTATAACCTCAACAATAAATTGGATGTTATTAATAATAATAATCATATTATAAAAAACATGTATACAGGTTTTAAATAATTCAAATTTATTTATTAATTCATAATAAATAAGTATTTTATTTTTAGTAAATCTATTTCATGCTTTAAAATATTTTTTCATCAAAATAAGGTTTATTAAATTTTGTGCATTGATGTTATAATTAATTTCTTAAAAATTTATAAATATTAATTGTAAATATTAATATCAATTTTGAAATCATCATTTCAAATTATATTTTGGAATTTGTTTTTGAATTTTCTCTAAAAACTTATTTCTTAGTGAATGTGATAAATACCGTGTTTTGTAAATCCACCATTTATTTTCATTAAATATATTAATTGCATAGTCCCATTATATTTGGGATTTGGTTTGGAATTTAAAAAAAAGATCAATTTTATTGAAAATTATCTTAATAACTCTTCAACACCCAACATTTTAAATTATTTTTTATAATTTTATTTTTATTCTTAAGGACACATTTTTTAAGACAGTTCATCATTGCATTTTTTGTAATTATATTAAACTTGATTTCCAAATTTTTTTAAAAATTAATCATGAAAAAATTATTACATGTTTTTAATTAGGAGGTTCAAATTTGTTATATATTCCAATTTAGTTTTTAGTTATAATGAATAATTTCCATAGTAATAGTTTATCACCATGATCATGGGTAAACCAAGTTTTTTAAGGTCAAAATTTTGGAATAAGTTCTCAAAATAAACCCAAAACCATACCTTTATTTCATTGTATGAGAAGTATTCAACCATATACGTCATATATTTTAATATATGTAATTTTTGTGCCTTTTTCCATTGATTACTCCACTAATATTATTTTATGTTACGGAAATTATAAAATGTTACTCCCTTTCTTTTAAAATATCTAAAATATTTTAATTGTGTTAAGAAGAAGTTATGATCATTCATAAATTCATATATGTAATATTAATAAATTATTTTAATTATTTTAATTTGTTAATTATTTATATTGATGATATGACTACCTTAAATTCTTACAGAACACTAATATAGTTCTTCTATAAGATATAGTAAAATTAAGTTAAATGACTTTAAAAATGATAAAATTGATATGTTTTGAATGTATTATGGTATTCCAAAAACATCATAGGTAATTATAAATTATCGATGATGGTAAATCAATTTAGATTATATTTTTAATTTTATCATGATGAATTTTAAGTCAAATTAAATCATTAGTCCCAAAATTGACTTTAATGTTATATTATGATAAACAATATTTTATTAAATTATTTAAAAATGAAATAAAAAATTAAAGAGGACATGTGGGATGGAAAATGTTTGAAATTTCATCTATGAACCATTTTTGAGCCACATGGAAGCATAAAAGTCAATTTATGACCCTTAATGTCAAAAAAAATGTTTTACTATAGATATAGATAAAACAGTCAACTAGGGGGGTAACCCAAAAGAAAATGTTTAAAATATAACTTAAACACGTATATATTTTATTAGATGAGGTGATTTTATCCTTATCATTTGATAATATATATATTATTTCCATTTTATTCCAATTGACATGATTATGATATATATTATATTTAAATAAATTAATTAATTCTGAGTGTTTCCTTTTCCTCACTTATAAAAGGAAAGACCCTATCCTCAGATATTCAAAAATGTTTGATCCTCCGAGATCAACTCATTAATACACTAATACCTTCCAAAATTAATTTCATTCATCCCAAAGCTTCTGGTATTCCTCTAATATCATCCTTATAACGATTAGCATTTTGGTTAGATAATGATTTCCATTGAAGGGGACAAAAAAATATGTATGTGGCATGTAGGAATCGAGGTAATGGGTTTCTAAAATACCTAGTGGTTTCGTTAATTTCCCTAGATGTGGATCAAATTAGAAATTTATATTATCCTAAACAATACTAACTAAAGATGTCTAGTGATATAGAATTTTGGGGTAAAACCCAAAGGGTGCTATGAATGTAGTGATTAAAACTATAGATTAAATCATAGGTTATTCAAATTTTTGGTTGGTTTTATTAAAATAAATATGTAATTAAAATAAAAAAATTAAAATAGAGATCCAGAATAGAGGGGAACGAGTTTCCATGGTTGTTTTTTATAAATAAGTTAATTCAATTTCTCATTCAAAAAATTAATATCAAATGTCTATGAAACCAAAAAAATTCATCAATAGAGGAAATAGGCATTCCCTATCAAACTACCATGGATTCACTATTCATCATGGTAAGCTGATTTGAAATATATAATGTTAATTATGTTTATATTGACAAAACCAGAAGTGTAATTCCATTCAATGTTCATGAATAAATCATCTTAATCATATTGAAGTTTGTTCATTATTGATCTCATATGGTCAATGGATCAATAATAAATAAAATAGGCATATATGCACAACATTATAATTTTGCATAAAATAATTTTTATGAGAATAATAAATTCAAAATATGATTGTACGTAACCCCTTTAAGTCATTCCCCTCTCCCCTATGGGTTTTATCCAACCATAATTGGGATATCTCCAATGATGATTAAACCCAATTCAATGTGAGATATATTAATAAATATAGAATGATAATGTATTTAATAAAAAGATAAATTGGAATTAAACTATAATGAATTCAATGAAAAATAGAATGAAAACCTATCTATGGAAATTCAGAATCCTATGATAGCCTCCTAGTGGTTATCCTCCAAAGTGGAATTGAATGACTTTATCTTGGATGGAATCCCTTATTCATAAGCCTCATAGTCATCCATAGGGTTTGATTAGGTTAATGATACATTTTTAATGTTAGTATATTTCAAACAATATGAAAACTCCCATTAAGAATACAATGTAAATCAGTGTTTTTTGGATATTATTAAGAAATTTCAGGTCATGTAATGTTTTACACTATGTGTAATGTTTTTGTATTTTCACACCATGTAATTTTTACTCAATGTATATCTTCTACATCCAGTGTTGGAACCTCTATTTCATTCTTTTTCTTCAGTTTTTGTCTTGAACCTCTCGTTTTCTCTTTAGATTCAATCATCCACCCTAGATTCTTCATCATTTTCTATTGTCGTGTTATGGAACTTCGCGGATCGATGCAAATTTACATTATGTTTATAAATTCCCACATTTTCCTTGGCATTTCTCGAAAAAAAATTCCTATATAAGAATACATAAAACTCTAATATCAAGAACATATCTTATAATTAATCAGTTAATAATTAATTAATTCAAATATAAAAACCCATCAAAATATGTATATAAAATACACCTGTAAAATACTCTGACACTCAAATCATTTCTCATCACTGATAAAAATGTCAACATCAAAATACCATAGATCCATACATCAATAAGGTAATTTTCGAATTGTAATTCTCATATGAAAAAGTGATAACTGAATATATTAAAATCACAACACTTACCCAATAAATAATTCAAAAACCATTCTTTATTTATAGTTTTCAATTTAATAAATTTTTCCATTTTCACTCACAGATTTAAAATTTTCATTAACATCCATGCCATTTATGATTTACAACACCTTTTATTTTTCCACTCATAAATCAAGCTAACAATTGAATGGAGTAATGATCATATCTCATGAACATTCTCCTAACCATAGTATTTAATTGAATCAACATTCTCCACCCCATAAAGAAAAATATCACAAATAGTCATGACGGCTTTACAATAATGATTAAATGACTCTCTAGATGAGGGAAAGAAGGTAGTAATGTTGAAAATCATATAAGGCACAAGGAGGACGATAAACTCTAATGTAAAATTCATGATATTCAAAAGAAAAAGACCAATGAAATGCTCCTCACCAAAATATAATGTCATCTCACACACACCCCAAATCATATAGTAATGGATCCTAGACAAAGTAATCAAAATTA
This sequence comes from Viscum album, assembly GCA_963277665.1. Taxonomy (NCBI): domain Eukaryota; kingdom Viridiplantae; phylum Streptophyta; class Magnoliopsida; order Santalales; family Viscaceae; genus Viscum; species Viscum album. The sequence continues at coordinate 76,720,480 of OY728140.1, forward strand.
AAAATTACCTTCTCTTGTTGATTTTTTTTTTCAAAATTCATGATTGGAATAAACCTCACATCCACCACCTAACCACATATGATATAAAATCATCAGTTTTAAAATGGTGATTTTTTATTCTCCAAATTCTTAACCCATTATTTTTAATTTATTTCTATTTAAAAAGTTTCCTTAGTAGAAGTATCACATCTACCATCTAACCACATATGATTATGAGATCATCATACTCATAATAGTGATTTTTGTCTTACTCAAGAAACAACCCTTTTTCATTTTTTTTAATTTTTTTAACAATAAGAGATATATACAATGGAAGATAATGAATTCAAAAATTAAATTTCCCCAAAATCACATGGAAGCACTGTATATTCTCCTCTCAAGAAAAATATCTCATATCCCACATAAAAAACTTCTCCCTCACACTCATTCAATTAAATAACATAAAAAATCATTGATATGGGTAGGAAAGGAAAAAATGGCATGTAACATAGAATAATTATAACAATATTATACATGGATTATATGGGATGAAGGAGGATAAATGTTCTTTTGGGTCTTAGGATAAAAGTTATCTTCACTAAAATGCCTTAATCATTTCAAAAGTGATCATTTTTTGTCATAGTTTGACAAGATATTAGTGTACATTTTAGTAGGTCGACACACCCCGTGTTTCACTCAAGAAATACTATCAGAAAAAATAAGAAATATTTGGTCCATAATAATCTTGGGAATGAGAATATAATATAACTAAATTATTTAATAGAATGATCATAGAAACTTTGTTTTCTTAAAGCATGTTTCTAGGAATAAACATCATGAAAATCAATCACATCAGCAATCATTTTCAAGAAATTACCAATTAAATTATGTTAGTGACTTTTAAAATTTCAATAAATATATTTTTTATTTATGGGAATTATATTTAAAATTTTCTAACATGTTAAAACATTTTTCTTTAATACTAATTTCTCTTATATTAGTGAGTACAAGACAAATAATTCAAGCCTTTTTTGAGGGTGAATATATTTTAATTCAGTTCATACAATAATTCAATTATTTTTTCCATGTAATCGAAAAACTAGGGGTCAAAAAATTTAAACAAGTAAAACTTAAACCCCTTCTATTGATTATTCTAAGTGAGTCTCTTAGGTTCTATCTGGCTATGATCACGGCGTGAACTATGATTACACTATGTGTATTAAACTCACGATATGAAATGTTCTTTTTTTTACTTCTTTAATCACTTATTTATTTTTCCTTCTAGGGGCCTGGATGATAAAAATTAATAGTCAATGTACATGACATTTAAAATTAAAAATATGTGGATCAAGGAGTTAAAGATGACAACAACAATGAGATTTATTTAAACTAATAAAATAAAATAAATCTATGTCCTGGATAGCAATTTTAAAATTTGGGTGGCCTCCTGATACCTACCCTTTTTATAGTTTTTCAGCCCAACATTTAACCCTTTTTAGCTAATTAGAACATGATATAGAGCTTAACATATATAATTTAACCATGTTTAAGTTTTCTATTCATCTGGAGTAGTCTTTCTATTCCTCCGCTGTTGGTTCATCTTGACTAGCGAGGATCTAAAATTTGAGGAAAGATGTAATGAACATAATAGGAAATTGAAATCTGACCAGATTTTGTATTTCACTTTCTCCACCAATCTTTCATCTTTGTTTTCCTTACTCTGAGCTTTTAGAATGAATTTATTAATTGGAGCTTCAGTTTTCTGCTATTCTTCTTGATATTACAGGATGGATTCCCAATCGTCTTCACTCTTAAGAATACCCAGGAGGTCCATGGATATTTTATTATTGTCATTGTTTTATACCTCTTTGACCTTCTTCCCTACTTCCTCTTCATCCATACAATCAAAAATTTCCAATATATATCCTTCCCCTTATTCTCTTAGTTGCAAAAGGTATTATCATTATTATTATTTATCTTTTTGTATGCGTAGAAGAGATTCCTTAGGTTCTGATACATAATCTAGGGGTTTATCTTTTTTAATGTTCTCAACATGATCAAGGTAATGTTTTTTGTTTTTTTTTCTCCAATTATTCATCCATCATTATTTCCATAGTACTGAATTCCTCCACCTAATGATCTTGTTCATCTCAAAACCATCAAATTTCTGTATTCAGTTACAGTGGTATGTTTCATAGTATGGATTTTAAATTTGAAATAACATGAGAAAGGACAGTTATCAATTCTCCCCATTCACTGATTTGGGATTAATGGTCATCAATGTTCTTATATAATTATGGAATTTCATTGGTGAGAAATGTGGATATTTTGTCATCTAAATTATATTCCTGAGGTTTTTGGAAGGAATGGTATTCATAGAAGTACTACTCTTGAGGTTCCTTTATGTCAATAGATTGAACTTCCTCCACCCGATCTTCTTCTACTTCAAACCATCCTATATATTTATTATAAAATATTGGATGGATATTAAAAATTGAATTAAAATTTGAAATTATTTGAGAAAGCTGAGTATTCAATTCTCCCTGCTCTGTGAGATCTATCTCATGATCATCCATCCCCTATTAAATCACTCCAATGTTTTGAGAGACCAATATAGTTAGCATTCCATCAGGATGCCTCCCTTGAGTTTGTTGAAAGTAGGATTCATCATGACTATACTGCTCATCCCCATCCCTGATAGTTAGGAGATCCTCCATTGGGGTGATAGTGGGTTTCATTCTATTGTGGGGGTTGTAATTCATCATACTCATGATAATAAGAATCATTCAGATCGTCATCATATTGTGTCCAACCTTCTAAATTCAGTGCTTCCCATGTGGTCACATACTCTTGATATATAATTTATTCTAATGGTGAAGTTGAATAAGAGTGATATAAAATATAATCCATCTTTAAAAACACTAATAACTACTAGGTTCATAATATTGTAAAATAAAAAATAAAAAAAATTAATGAAAAAAATGACCCAAACAAAAATTAGGAAATAGAAATGGGATAAGAAAATTATTTGACCTAAGAAATTAGTCTCCAGTCATCTGAAATACTTCGCTACTCCCTGAAAATGGTGCCAAAATTTGATGTTCCCATATGTATTGTAAATTTCTATGGGATGGATAAAATTATAAATTTATATTATCCCAAACCTAACTAACTACAAAGTAATAGTATAGCAGAAGTGTGAGGTCAAACCTACAGAGTGTGGGGAATGCATTGATTCCAAATCTAGACTAAATGATCAGTGATTATAATATTTGGTTGGTTTTATTAAAAAAATGATGCAATTCGAATAAATGAATTAAAATCGAGAAACAGAAGGGAGGGGAACCATTTTTAAAGATGTTTCTTCTAGATAAGTTAATTCAACTTCACTTGAAAAACAATTATATCAAATATATATTCAACTAAACAATTTCATCAATTCAATAAATGGTCATTCCCTATAAAAATACCCTAGAATCCAAATTCATCATCTTTATATGAGTAAAAATATATAATGTGCATTAATTTTATGTTTCCAAAATATGGATAATAATTACATTCAATGGTTATGAATAAATCATCTCAATCATGTTGGGGTTTATTCATTAATGATGGAATATGTTCAGTGGATCAACGATGAATAAAATTGACATGTAAGAACATCATGATAATTTTGAATAAAATCATATTTATGTGAAAAATAAAATAAAACAATGATTTTATACACCCCCTTTAACTGATTCCTCTCTCCCCTATGAGGTTTAGCCAACCATGTCATGTGATCTCCAAGGAAAACTAAACCCAAATCCATAAAAGATATTTTAACAAAGAAATAATGATAAGGGATTTAATAAAAAGATATAGTGGAATTAAACAATAAATAATACAAAAATTACATCAAAGAATTAAAATAAAAACATAATGAAAACTTATCTATGGAATGTCAAAACCAAACGACATCCTCTTAGTTTTTGCACCTCCAATATAGAAGGGATTGATTTTCTATTGGATGGAAGCTCTTATTTATAATCCGCATAGTTAACTATAGGAATTCATGAGGTCATAAATATGTTTCTAATGGAGATATTGATCAAATGATATAAAACATCTCGTCAAGGATATTCTATAAATCAATGTTTTGTTGGATCTTCTAGGAATATTTCAGGATGTTTAATTTTTTACACGATGTGTAATTTGTAGTGATTTTCACATCATTTAATTTTTATATGAAATGAATCTTTATCTTCCAGCATCATAACCTTTATTTTATCCTATTTAGTCATATTTTTTCCTCCGGATCCTCTCTTGACCTATTTAGATTCAATAATCAATATTGAATTCTTCATCTTCTTACAATGTCACATTTTGCTACTTTACTAGTCGGTGAGAAGTGCCTTTATGTTCCTCAATTACCCTATTTTCCTTGGTATTTCACAATATTTCAGTAGTTCATAAGAATACACAGAACATTAATATCATGACTATATATTATATTTAATTAATTAATATTGAATTAATTCACTTATAAAAACCCATCAAAATATATATATGAAATAGAGATATTAGTTTCATAAATCAATATATTTTCATTGGGTTATATTACTTTTTTTATGTTATTCCAAGACTGTGAATTTTATTAACTTTATTTATTATCTGTTTTATTTTCACCAGTTTTATGTGGATTTAAATTTTCTACACATAATTAGTTCATTTATTAATTCTCACTCGAATATTATAATATTTTTATTGGTTTAACGCATCACATTTGTTTACATGACACAAATGCCATATTCACTACTTTTTCCTAAATTTTGAGTATATATTTTCCTTTTTAAATGATATATAATGAATGTATTTTTATTTATAGAATTTAATGTATCATTAGATCTCATTTAATTCATGGGTGTTATGATTAAAAAGGTACCAAAGTTATAATCATTTAGCCTACAATATCATTTTTATTTTTTGATGTTTATATTTAAAATTCCATAAAATAAAATTAAAATTTACACTTAATCTCTTTTCTTCTTTTATTATTATCTTAAGATGCTGTATTATTTTCTTTTATTTTAAAATCTTTTTTTATATAATACAATTTAGAAAAAAAATAAGATTAAGCCTAATTTCTTCTTTGGTCGATGAACATTTTCTTCTATTTCCATGTTTTCAGATAATGATCCAACAATGGTCCTATTTATATTTCAATGATTTAATAATTTCATTTCAACTATCATTTACTTTATTTTCAATGTTTTAATGAAATAGTATTTTTAATGTTTTCTATATGGAACATTTTTAATTTCTTCACAAAGTTCAAAAAAAATGTTTTTTAACATATAAGGCTTGACCCACTATTACCAATATCATAAACACTCTTTACATTGATTCTTACATTACATATTTACATGTTTCATTTCAAAGAAAATGTTTTTCACATTATTTTATAAATTTTTAGATTTTCAATAAGTGATTTCAACTTAAAATTTATATTTTCACCCTGAAATGTTCCTGTGATCTTTTAAAAGTATTTTCATCTATATCAAGATCATTTGATTAATATTATTTTTTGGGGGGATATACACTAATGATACCATACACCATATTTATCTAAATGAATTATGATAATGTTTTTCTATTTTCTAACTAGGGAAACTGTTGACATTCCATATATAAATTCATTCAATAGAGATTGTTATTTATTATAATGGCATGTTGATTATGTTTTTCTATTTATTCATTAAACGTATTAAGTGATGAGTGAGGCCTAAAATTTAATATCCCCTTGATGAATATGTATGTCTCATGAGACAAAATATATTTGGTATTTAGTGTATATATGAAAAATTATTTATGATGACTTGGCCTGAGGCCTTAACTATATTTCTAAGATGACTTAGGATAAGTCCTCAAGGGTGTGATTATAACATCCACCAGTATAAATTCCATCATTATAGAACCATTTATGTTCACGTGTTATCTATAGATATATTACCATTTAATAAAATTTGTTGTAGGACATACTTTATAAAATCATTTCTCTAAAAAATTCTTCATGATTTATTTATTTTGTGATATATTCATTTGTATGAATTCCCCAATTGAGAATTTGATCTCACTCTTTATTGTTTTTTGCATTCCCGGGATACCAATAACACATCTTTGAATGATTTTAAGGATATACTAGAAGAAATAATAATGTCCCAACTAGTATTTTAATGTTTTAGTTCACGATTTTAAATTTAGTGTGAGAACCATGTATGTATCTAGTCTCACAAGACTACAAATCTATTACACCATTCATGAAGAAATCCCATATATCTTGTTTCGATATTGTAAAATGACCACTTATTCTGGGTTATAGAGTGAGGGTATTAAAATTGGTATCAATATAAGTTTAGTATTACCCGTAAGAGCTAGATTTTTGAAAACATAGATTAGATAACATAACCATATGATAGATTCTAGGGAAATGTCTAATAATATATTAATATTTTGATTATTTGGTATATTAGATATTATATTATTTTTTATTAATTACCTCCTTATCTATATATTGGAAAGTGGATTTATCTATGGAACCGATACAGCTAAGGGTAACTCGATCATCACTGGTGTATGATGAGTAGGCCTAATACTATACACATTGATATACACTCCTAAGGGACATTCTTGGGTTTATTCCTATTTTGATTATGATCTATTATGATGAACTAAATTGTAGAACCTATGGAAACCTATGTTATTCACTAGTGATATCGGATAAAGATAATGTGTCATGTATTGATAAATCAAAGGTTGATCATCAGTATAGATCCATCGATACTTCTTTTTCAGGATTTATATAGTGGTAGTTTCATATGATTAAGATTATTTTGGGGATGTTTATGAGAATACAACCCTTGGGTTTAGAATATATTTTAGTGAAAAGATTATTTGAGGAATAAAACTTTTTTATATTTTGGACATATGTTAAAAGGTATTGATAAAATTAAGGTTTAATATGATATTTTATTTTGATGTAATTATAAGCTATTATAATTTGGGAACACATATTTTATCATATATATAACCATGGGATTAAAAAGTGATTTTTTTTACAAAGTGATTATTTATATTTTAAAGTAGGATCACTATATTTTTAGGAAAATTATATGATTAATGAAAACAAGATATTATATTATAGAATGGGACTTCATTTGAGGGATAAATATTGAGTTAACATGTCAGAGAATATATGTTTATATCATATATTTATAGTGATTCAGGTTACATACGGAAATTATTGACATGTCTATTATTATATGGTTAGGGAATATATATTATTTGTATATGACTAAAGTTGTTTGAAGATAAATTATAAGTTTATATTAAAGTAATATGTGATCAAATAATTCAAAATTTTGGGTTTTTAATTTTTTATAAATACTTTAAATATATTTAGGGTTATCTATTTATCTTGTTATTTATGTTGAACTTTGGAGGCTGTTTTTAATGGTTTGAAGATTAATGTTTTGTTTTTCCATATGTAAGTCCATTTATATTGAATATTATCTCATCATGTGATAACAATTTTTGATTTGGTGGATGGAGAGAATCTTGATAAAATATAGCTCATTTTTGGAATCTTATGATCCATTAAAATTAAATTTTATTGATTTTGGTACGAAAAATTAATCTTGAATGTTCATTTCATAGTGTAAGATATTTGATAATACAAAAAATTTACCAAATCGTAACCAAATGATGAAATTATGCTTTTAAAATTGAAATAAAACAAGTATATCTTCTTGTTTCTTTTATCATGATAGTAAAATAATCCCTAAAATCTCAGAAAACTATCTTGAAATAAAAAAATCATTTTACCTTTATTTATGTTGAGTTAATAATCATTATTATCATTTACTGATTTATGGTTTTATGTTCATTAAAATTATAATGATCATATTCTCTATCATTATCTTTTATTACTAGAACATTTTCCCCCATAATGTACATATTTTCACTTCCCACAAATATTATCCTTATTAAGGAACCCATTAATGGGTTATTGCAGGTAAACTTTAGGTTTCTGACTTCCCCTTTTTAAGTCAAAATTTATCATCCCTTTCTATGATGTGGGTTTTCAAAAAAAGTGTGTTCAAATATTTATCCTTTGATTACTAAGGTAAAAATTACATTGAAAAAAAATATTTGGTTTGGTTGGAAAGGAAAACTAAGAAAAATTAGTTCAAAATAATATTATCCATGATATCTTTCTTAACATACAATATTGATCTTTAAAAAAACTGTGATACACAATAAAAATATTAATATTTAAATGTGATTGTTATAACCTAGATATGAAATTATAAGATAGAAGTAGTAATGACCACGTTATGAGAAAGAGAGTATAAATAATTAAATAATGAAAATTTATTCATTAATAAATAATATAAAAGTACTCAATTTTCAATAAATTCATTTAATTCTTTAAAATAATATTTTCTTCAAAAACGATTTTCTTTGAATTTTATTCATGGTTATTATAAATAATTTATACATATTTTATAAATTTTATTTGAAAAAATAATAATTTTTGAAATATTTTGGCCAATATTATCTTTGAGTCATTTTTTTGTAATTTTCCTAAAACAATTTTTTCACTGAATAGTGGAGAGTAATGTTTTTTGTAAAAAAATTATTTATTTTCTTTAAATAAAGTAATTTAAAATAATAATTCTAATTTTTCTTTGGTTTTAATGTAAAATAAGATATATGTTTTGAATATAATCTAAACAAATCAATGGGAACCAATATTATATTTTATTTTTTATAGGTTTATCTTTATCATTAAAAATGAATTTTCAAAACTTTTTTTCATTTTATGAATTTATATTAAGAATCATTTTTGCCATGTATAAAAATTTATTCATCAAAAATGTATGACATATTTTTAATATTTAGGATCAAATTTTTAAATAGTTAAATTTTTTTAGTCATAATGAATAGTAACCATGGTCAATGTTTATCACCCCAGTAATTAGTAAAACATGTTAATTAAGGTTAGAACTAGGGGATAAGGTTCTTAAACAAACCAAAATCATTCCTTTATTTAATTGGATGAAATTAAGTTATCCATATACATCCTAAATTTAAATATAAAACATTTCAGTTCCATTTTCCTCTGATAATTACATTTTTATTATTTTATGTTTTGAAAATTACAAAATGATACTCTTTCTTTTAATATATCTAATATATGTTCAATAGAATAAAAATATGTTATGATTAGTTATAGATGTTTATTTTAATATTAATAAATTATTTTTTGTTAGTAATTTATTATTAAATATTATTGATGATATAATTACCTTAAACTTTTATGCAACACTGCCTTAGTGCTTCTAAATGCAATATAAAAATCAAGGAAAATAGTTTTAATAATGATAAAATTAATATTTTTTTGATGAATTTTGGTATTTCATGAATTTAATAGGTAATAATAAAGTATAAATAAGTATAAATGATTTTATATTATAATTTAATTTATCTATTTATGTTATCGAAGTCAAATTAAATTAATTCCCATAAATAAATTTAATAATATTTTATAATAAAAAATAATTTATTAAATGATTATAAAATAAAAATATATGTAAAAAAGAAACATGGAAAGGTAAATGGTTGATAATTTCAAAAATGAACCATTTTTGAACCACTTTACCACTTATAACTGAATTTATTAACCTTAAAGGATAAAAAAGTTTCTACGATGATTATGGTTAAAAGCTATTAATGAGGTGGTTAAACCAAAATATATGGTTTAAAATATAACATAAACATTTCCAAATTTTATTGGTTAAAATTATTTCAACCATATCATGTATTACTTGGTAATTTTTTGCCATTTGGTTTGTGTAGTCATGATTATGATATATATTTTATTCAAATATTTTAAGTAGTTCCATGTGTGTCCTTTCCTTCACTTATTTAAGGACATCCCCTCTCCTCACGTATTCACACTGTTTGATCCTTCTAGATAAGTAAATAAATACACAAATAACTACATAGATTTCTTCCCTTCATAATCTTTCAATCTTCCCTAAGACCATCATAAGAAGTATTAAGGACTAAGACAAAGGGGGATTTTTAAATTAGGGGAGATAACGTATGTATGTGGTGAGTCATACTATAGGAAAGGGGTTTCATAACTTATTTTATTTTCATTGGATTTTATTACTTATTTTTGATATATTTAATGATAATATTAGGTTTGTTATTATCATTGTTTATTTTTTATAACATCTCCACTTTTTTAAGTATATTTAGATATGTTACACAAAATCACATAATATATTAATTCTCACTTGAGTGTTATTATTTTTAAAAGTGTTTCATTTTTCAATTTCTTCCATGATACATATTTCATATCAGCATGTGCTTACTTCATCTAGTGTATATACTACCTCTTTGATATATAATATCATTAATCCTTTTATATCAAAGGTATTTAAGGTTTCATTTGAAATTATTATTTCATGGGTTTTATGATTGAAAAGTTACCAAAGTGGAAAGGTTTAATTCTAAAATCCCTTTTTATTAAGTATTTTGTATGTTTAATGATGTATTAATCGTTTTTTGGATTATCATTTCTCTTGTATTTCACATGGTCACTATAGTGACTCAGACACTTCTTCCACACATTTAGTATAATGACCACACACCACATTACCTTAAAATAAGTATACAATAATATATAAATTAAAATGAAATATAATAAAATAAAAAATAAATAAAAATTAAAAATGAATATGTATTAATTAATTGTGTATGATAAAAATAGACTGAATTAATTAATTAATTAATTAAAAAATAAAATACAACAGAAATTATACTAAATAATTGATGTCAATTTTTCTCTCTTTATCTTTTATACTCCATTTATTTTCATAATATATGGTAATATATTGGGTTTACCAAATCTCCTTTATTTTTTATCTCTTCGGTTCTTTATATGATTGAGAAAATGTTTTTTAACAAAATCTAACCTTATTTCCTCTTTGTTCGATGATCTTCTTCTTACACATTAATGTTTTCTAAAATGCTTCAAAATTATTCTTACTTACATTTTAATTATTTCTAGAGGAAATTTTTAACAATATTTGACATCATTTACAAATGTTAAAAACAATTTTTTATTCTTTCCTGTATGGAACATATTAACTTAATTTGAAAAGTGAAAAATATTTTTTTATTGTATACAACTTGCCTTCCACTTGCCACTATGAAGAGTACTCTTTTAAATAATGTATTTCTTACAATTTTCCCTAGTTTTATTCATAGAAAATGATTTCCCTGATATTCTATAAATATTTATATTTTAAATAATTGATTTCAAAATGAAAAGTGTATTTTTCATAATGAAATTTTCTAGTGATATTTTAAAATTATTTTCATCTATGTCAGCATCCTTTGATGAATAATATACTTTACTCAGGATATACTCTAATGATACCATTAACCTCAATTCTATAGATGACTTGTGGTCTTTTTATTCAATTTATTGACCGACTAAGCTATTGATATTCCATATACAAATTCGTCCAATAATAATAATTATTTACTAGTAAGTCATGTTGGTAAAGCTATATTATATATTCATATGATGAATTTATTAGAATTATTACGTAATGGGTGGGGACAATAATTTTTCTTCCCATTGATACATCCACAAGTATCCTTAGACAACCAAGAATGTGTATTTGGTTTATTCCTTCATAATTATTTATGATGTCTGGGCACAAGGGTGTGAAAGTATGTTTATAATGTATTGTCACAATTACTTATTGGTGTGATTATGATGTTTGGTATTCTATATACCATCATTATGAATCCAAATATTTTTATCCATGTGATTATTTATGTTACTATGTTACCCATGGATATATTCCCCTTTTGTGATATTATTTATATGGAAAATTTTATTATTATTTATCTCTGCAATACAATTCAGTATTTTCTTATTATGGTACAAAATATATTGTATTCTTTCCATTACTTATAATACAATATCACTATTTATTATATTTTCCATTCCATATGATACCAAGAAGGGATCTATGAAGAATTTCAATGACATTATAGAAGAAATAATAATGTTCTCACTGGACATTTAATGTTGTATTTCAAGTTTTCAAATTTATCATGAGAATCATGTATGTATCTAGTATCCCAAGACTGTTCAACCATTCAATACATAGAGATGTGATCCCTAGTATCTTATGAAAATATATTTAAATAAACATTGGTTCCAGGTTACTAGATTCATGGTGATACATAAGTTTTTGTTCATTCTGACTATAGAGAAATGACACTAGTTAGATGACCGAGAAACCCATAAGAAGTAGTCGTAGAGAATGTGGTTTCACATGATCCAAAGATGAACCAATATATCATTGAAATCACTATAATATAATTTCAAGATATTTATAGATGGAATAAAAATTATAAACCATGACATGTGGATTATTATATGAAATTATTGAAACACATTCGACCAATATTTTCAGGGGATTCAAGACATAAAAATAAAGAATCATTTTTTAGAATAATTAATTGTATTTTTCATTTCCTTATAACCTCATATACTATTAATGTCAAGTTATCATTATATATTCTAGATTATATCATATTAATGTGGTTGGATTTATCCCTCCTAGAAAAATATGACCAGGGTCTTATATAGGGTTGATTTCTAGAATTGTTTAACATGAACTTTTACCCGCACAACTCATGGATACCGAAAACGATGTATTTATTTATTATTAAGTAATAAAATCTATCATGTATAGATTATAAATCTATGTTTATATCATTAGATCATTTTTTTCTCAAGAAGTGACTACTTGTGATTCCATGAAGGTATGTATAATAATGTCTGGAATATAATAATAAATTCATTGTAAGATAGTTGTGATCAATATTAATGATTATATTGACATGATTAATAGGGATATAGTGGTAGAAATTGATCATGTTGGGAATGTTACATGAGGAAGAATGATCATATATATGGGTGTGGTGGAGAACACTGATGTTGGGTTTAAGCGAAAGAGGGGAAACAACTTATAGAGAGGTAGAGCAAGAGAAAAAAATCCACCAGATTGGTTTTCTTTGCACCAATCCCTATTAAAATTATATATTGTTTTAAATTTTTTTTACTCTTGAATAAGAATTAGGATTGTATAAAACCAACTACAATGTGGAAAATGTAATCAGATTGTATACCTTGGATTTTTTTACCTAAACACACTAAATTTAGTTTCTGGGAATAGATCTATTGTTTCCTAAATATCTTATTATCTTACTGAGAACTCATTTAAGAATACTTATTTTCCTCACAACTGAGAGCTCTAGGGTGATTCTAGAAATCATCCAACTCCTCAAACAATTTTAATCATAGTGGGGGAGAATATAATTTATATTAATGAGTATGAAATTATATGTTGTAAAATAGATGATCATGAAAGATACATGATGACCTAGGATTTAGATACCTAAATATCACATATTATTTGATGAATATTCAGTAATTTTAAAACAATACACACCCAATGAATTTTATAGTTTAGTTCCTTTGGATACTAGGTACACAAAAAAATTATCTAGTAAAATATCATCAATAAATCCCATAATGATCATCCCTTTTATACTCTTTGTAAACATACCATACTAAATACCTTTCTGTATCACCTTGGTAGAGGAAAGAAAATAAAGGGTTATCTTAGAGGCACAATAAGGGTAAACATAAAACATACAATTCAATGATCATATAAACGAATAAGATAAGCATAAGGGCTTGAGATCATGAATATAGCTTATAGTGTTTATACCCATCCAATCATAAATCATAAACATTAGTCACTAAAAAAGAAATTATCATTCCAAAATACATGATTCATAATAGCATGATATCATCAAAATTCATTAACCATAATATCATTTTATAAAATTATGGCACCCAAATAGGTTTATAAACCATTTCATTGGTCAATGTTAACTTCTAAGAGAATCATAAATAGTGGATAGGGTCTCATCACTTGTTTCCCACTATGGACAAAGCGCGTCATTCTATTTTCCACTATGGATCAAGCCTATCGGCATGTTTCCCATTGCGGATCAATCCGATCAACATGTTTTCAATTATGGATCAAGACCATTAAATTTTATCACATATTAGATTAATCCCATTAGCCTATTTCCAATTTTGGATCCATCTCATCGACTTATTTCCCATTGTGGTTCAATCCCATCATTTTGTTTCAAATTTTTATCTCATGATATATAAAGGTATACAAAAGGAATTAGATAAAAATATAGTATCCACTTGTTATATAGTTAAAATCATACATATGTGGGCTACATGATCATAATGAATCCATCATACCAAAACCCATGAAAATAAATGGGTTTCATAAACATTTCATCATAACATAACCTATGGAAAATAAACATGTTTCATAATCATTTCATCATTTCATCAGAGAATAACATATGGTAAAGAATTGGCTTTCATCATAATTATATCATGGTATAACCCATAGAAGATAAATGGTTTTGATAAACGTATTATCATCATAAACATATACCATACATAGAAATAATAATAATGGTATCCATGTAACATATACCAAATAAATCATAAGTAACATCAATGAATTTCATCTTATATTGAAATTATTTTGAAATATCACATTGAAATTTTTATGAAAAATAAATTTTTTACATAGAAAATCAATTTTTTTAAACTAAAAATTAATTAAACAATTTTTTATTCATTTTATATGTAAATATATTTTGAAACTTATAATGGAATCTTTAAAACAATGTTTGTTGATGGTGGTTGAAAACTTTTTTTCATATCGTATAAGTTAAAACAATGATTCCTTTCACATTTTAGGTAAAAAGGAACTGGGAATTGTTTTGAAAATAACATGAAGATTACTTTTAAAAATTTAAAAAATGGTAAAATTTATTTTAAAATAATTTTATTGTAGTAAAAAATTTATTTAATATGTTTTTTTAAGACATAGATTTTGTAGAAAATTTGTTTTCCAATAAATAGAAAAATAAAGTAAAATTTTATTAAAACGTCATTTGAATTATTGAGTACATAAAGAGAGTAATATTAAGGAAAAAATTAATCTCATGTAATAACTAGAGGAGAACATAAGGGATTAGTTTCTTTAGAGATGGATCAAAATATTTCATTATCAGAATCACAAACAAACACAGTCCTGATAAACAATGAGATTGGATCATTAAAGCCTTACCACATTGGTAACACTGAATCATAATCCCCATGAAATGATAAAGTAAATTAATCTTAAAACATCATGATAATAAATAAATTCATGATATTACATGTCAAAGGTGTTGTATATACACCTCATAAAATAAGATATGTGCATAATAAAACGTATGTTCCATAAAATAAAAATTAAGAAAAAAACTCTTTAACACATTTGAAACATTTTAATCATAAGAACCATTAAGGAATAAAAAAATTAAATTCCATAAAATATGGAGATTCATGAAATAAGATATAATTTGGGCATTATATAAACCACACAAAGTAAAAAATTTGTGATGATGGAATATGTCTCCGAGAAGTAGAAGAGAGACTATAAATATATTACCTTAAGTATTAACATCCTTAACGCACATTATAACCTCAATTATATGAAATTATTTTTATTATACATATATTATTGAACCATATTCATATGTATAATACCATTTATGATTTAATTATGAAATTTGTTTACCTATTTATTAATAATTTCTTATTGAAATCACATTTTAGGTAATAACTACTTCGTTGTTCTTGAAGGCTATAGTTTGGTATATGTGGTCCATTAATTTTTATCATTGTTACAACATCTCTATAATTTTAAAAATTATATAAATATCATATATATTCAGTATATTTTTATTTATAATAATCCATAAAAGTTCGAGATAGAAAATGAAATACACCATTCATGGAGACAGTATGTATTAGGTAGGCATGAATGTTGTTACCATTTTTTTAAAAAATAAAAATAAATAATGTAAAATAATATATTATCCCCATAAAATCAATTTTTGTGTCATGTTTAGTACAAATTTTCATTCAACCAATCCTTATTACTTTCCATGTAAAGCGTAAGTGAAGAATGAATTACATCACTTCATGAGGTGGCAGTCCTCTGTAAAAAGTAAAAAACCTATATGTGATGTTATAATTCCAAACATATAATAATATCATATAAATCATATATAAATATCAAATGTTCCCTTATATCCATCCATTATAGGTGTTTATAAAAATCAAATAATATCAGTTCGCAAGGTGGTAGTCTTTCATACATATGATCGGTGGTTTCATTTTTCATTTGATGGAAGAAAAGATGGATATAGGTTATGGAATAAATATAATAATATCACATTAAATTAGAGATACTGTTGTTATTATATTATAATTTACTTCACATTAATGATGGTGTTAAGAGATTAATTAACGAGAAATATTTAAGTGAAGATAATTACATGCCCTTAGAACTACCCCCATTAGATCTCTTAGTAAAGACCCTAGGGTTGGTATTTTGGGATGACTAGAATATATAAAATATTTATATTGGATTTTGGACGTATTTTTCAAGGTATTTTTTTATCCAAATCTATTAATATGAGTGATGAAGTGAGTGTAGGAGGTGGCCTTTAATAATTGGGGAGGAATGTTATTTTTGTAAATACCCAAATATATCGAAAAATGGGAAGTCACGCTCACTCAAAGTGAATCAAAGAGTTATAGATATTATATAGGAGGGATTATATTATTAATAGAAACTTCTAAAAAATAAAACACATGTTTTCAACATGTTATTCCTTGTCCATTAATTTTATTTAATTATTTCCATTTTAGTTTTCATCGTGATATTTGAATTTTTTTATTTACCTAGGTAATTTACACATTATGAATAAAATAAAATTATACTTATTATAAAATATATACCCAATGGTTCTCAATATTAAACAAAATTTATTTAATAAAATCATGTGTGTGTGTAATTTGTTTTAACATAAGAGCATGTAATGCGCGAAACCTGGTGTTAACCTAAATAGTAGTAATTAATTTTTTCCATTATTACTCTTTATAAAAAAATATTATTTTGAACATACTATATAATATATAATATAATTTTTGAAGATATTTAATCCATTTTTTCATATTAAAGTCATGGAATATTTAGACAATAATTTAATATTAATCTAACAGCCACGATAAAAAATATGTTTTTTATAGAAACAATTTTCAAACATATAAGAATATTCTATATCATAATTTAATATAAAATTGATTGAAATGAACTATATTGGATTGAAGAAAATATAAGTAATCTAATTATACTTTTTGAAAAAAAATTCTTAAACAAAATTCACCATTATAAATTCTTTAATGAAAAATGTAGTTTTCAACAAAAACCACTATTTTTACTATTTGTTAACAAAGTAATATTTTTAGAAAAATATGAGAATTCACCCTATGTAAATTTTAAAATGTTAATTCCAAAAAAAGTTAATATTTTATTATAAATATTACTAAATTATAAAAAATTATTTTATTAATTGTTCACAAAAGGAAATGGAAATCATTTTTTAGAAAAAAAATGTATTTTTTGATGTAAATAAAGTATTTCATAAAAAATGTAACTTTTTTTAATTTGATTTGTTTATATAAAAACATTATAATTAATTTTTAAAAAATTTCTATTCATATTCACGAATCTATGTTTAACAGCTTGGTAATAATGGTCATGTTTAAAATATAATATAAATAGTTTATTAGGATTCGTTAAAGCTCTGTGTTGTGTGTTATACAATCTATCTATGAAATTAAATTTACTTAAAATAAATTCCTAAAAACTAAATTTGTTACATTATTTGACCCTTAAAATTAATTTTTACCTTTAATTTTTTCACTCTGATAAAAAAAATGAGGATACCTCTACCTCATCACATCCTCAGGTTCCCACACAACATTCTCAAGCTTGTGGTTTTTTAAGAAACTCTAACAAAGTGAGTGGTATTATTTTGTATAACATTCTCTCTATGATATATATTCTACACATGTTCCTACTCATAATAAATATCATGTTTCATAGGTACAACCCCTAATTTCATTATATGTGATGGATTGAGCATGTACTTACTCAGGAGAGATACATTTCATAAATCCTGAACCTGAGAGCGGTTTAGTAGAAGTTCCAAATGATAAGATACCATCCCAATATGATCAAAAAATTTAAAGGGACTAATATAACTAGGTATTAGTTTTCCCTTATTACTTTTATGTAAAAATGTACAGGAAAACCTTCACACAAACTTCAAATTCCATGTCACACCAATTATTGTTAGTATAAATTTTTGGTCGACTCTGAGGGACCTTGATGTGATGCTGAATGGATCTAGACTTATCTGTGATTTCTTTAGTTATATTAGGTTCCAATAGATTTATTTCTCCAACTACATCCCATTAAATTATATTTCTACTCATCTATCTATAGAGTAAACTATAAGGATCCATATGAATTCTTGAGTGAATTATATTATTGTTTGAGAACTCAATCAGAGGAAGGTGTTGATCCCAACCACCTTTAAAATCCATAAAGAGATATCTAATAATATCCTCTATAGTTTTAATTATTCTCTCATACTAACTATATTTATAAGGATGATATGTAGTTCTAAAATAAACATTTTTTCTGTAATACCATGGAATTCCATGATTTTTTTACAAAAAGTAATAGGATTATTTTGAGACCAGTCTCTAAGACGGAACGTAATTATAAGGCCCAGAGTGGCTGAAAATTATTTTTCAAATATATTTATGTTTTATTAAATAAACATGGTATCGGGTTTTTCTAACTTTTAAAATTTTGCCTCAGTCAAAAATATGAGGGCACTATTGAACTCAGAGCTTCAGGATTCTCCTAGAAAGGCCCTAACATTGGAAGGAGTAGGCCAATAGTGGAAAGTAGTTTTTTGCCATTAATAAAATAATTAAGTATCAATTATTTTATTTTCATATCCATATAACTCATAAACAGTAACTTGGATGGGAAACATGAGAGTACCTTTGAGATCATGAGGGCGTGTTTCCCTTAGGTGAAGATTAACCTCAACCGACATGGGTTGAGGATGATAGATAGTATTCAGAATTTTTTTATAAAAATTAAAATAAAATAAACATGATTATTTTATTTTTATTTTGATCTTTCGTAATTGTTTCAGTGAAACAACGTTTTAATGCTACGAAAATGAAATGTTGTTTTGTAAATGAAACAGCGTAATGACACAGCAATGCAACTGTAACAAAAAAGTTTTTTCACCTTTAATGATTTAACTGGTGGCTGTGTCATTGACATATTGGGAAAAATATTCTGAATCTATGGATAATCGTCATTGATGAATGATGAATGATGATTTATAACAACATTTATCACTCCCCCTTCTCTTCGAGAGATCCCTTCATCGACGAAGGATCGAGGACCTTCACGGACGAATCACCCTCACCGATGGATTCTTCCTGTGATTGAACTTTAACCAGGTATGGGTTTAAATTCTTAGTGAATTGGTTTTCCCCATTCCCCCTATAAACAAAGAATATGGATCAACTCTCTAATATATTGATCCAGTGATTAATTTTCTTTGTAGGGTTGGAAAATATAATTGTGGGATGATATCGAGATTAAAGCTTATTGATTTAAAATTTATACTTCATGATCCCACTAACATGAAAAAATCCAGACCCACCAAAACAAATATTGGTTGTTCATTTGGGTGTTCTTTTTTATCCCCTCCATCTCTCTATCTATCTCCCCATTCTTCATGGCGTTATGGACAGTGGCGCATCTGCCGTAGAGGATACAGGTGGATGGGTCGTGGCCAGGTGGGCTATGGAACCAGTGAGAGACTACGGCACATGGTCGCAGTAGCATGCAGGAGGGGTGAGTCGGTATCATTCCACAGTGGTAGCAGGATCCGCCAGCACGAAGGCCGATGGCTGGAGGATGGAGGACCTGACACAAAGCCACGGTCTGCAGACCACAGTGGAAAGCTGTAATTTCCACAGAGCCGCATGTAATGTGGAAGGACTAGTCCTATGAGCCGACTAGTGTAGGATGGTGGTTCCACATTGGAAGAGTGGACCATGCTGGTGGATCATGGATGGAGCTAGAACGTGGTCCTAGATGGCATGCAGAGGTGGTAGACGACCTCATCCAGACATGTGTGGTATAAATTGGACACCCTTAAGGTGTTCGAGCAAGGGGAAACTGAATCACTAAGTGGGCCGAGCTAGTGTTGTGAATCAGGCCATTGGGCATCCCAGGGTAGGAAAGAACCAGCCCGCTAGTTGCGGGCTGGGCCAGATGAAACCGGGTCGTTGGGTGACCCGACGGGCTGGACCCACGACCAAACCGGGTGGGTCCCATAAGTCCCAATAGTATTGAACTCTAGGCCAGGCCGGACCGGGGCATACCATACCCAACCAGGTTGGGTCAGGTTAGCCAAACTGGGTTGAATCACGCGGGACCCCCAGGGCGGATTGGTTGGCTCGGTCCGACCAGGTCAAACCATGGCCAAACACAACCAGCCCCTATTTACTAAAACAAGAATATCTTTCAAATCATATGTCCGATTGACGCGCCGTCTATGGTGTTGGGACCCTAGTGATAATATGGTCCTTTGGGAATACTCTAAGTGATATTTAGTGACATCTGAGATGTGATCGATGACTTGAGGAGTAAATTCTCCCAGAATCAAGCATGTTATAAGAAGGAATCCTATGGCTGGTTTTGCCACGAAGGATATGATGAGTGGGTCTTACTGATCCATCTAGACCAATGATGAGTGGGTATTAGTGATGATGTTGGCCTAGAGGCAAGCTGGTCTTAGTGATCTAGCTAGCTCAGAGTCGAGTGGGTGTTAGTGATCCAACTATCTCAGAGATGAGCGGTTCTATGTTATCCAACTGGCCAACAAATGACCAGGTCTTAGTGATCTAGCTTTCTCAGAGATAAGCTATTATAAGTGATCCAGTTGGCCAAGAGATGAGTGGGTCTATGTGATCTAGCTATCCCCAGAGACAAGTGGGTCTCAGTGATCCCGCTATCCCAGGTGATGAGAAGGCCTAGATTATGAATCCCTCAATAGTAAGAATGTTCACCTTTATGACTGATAATTATACTTCAAATACTTTGTGTTTTACCTAGGGTGAGGTATTTTGATTTGTGATCATGCTTTTTCGTTTTCCTTTCTGGCCATTCTTTGTGGTCTTTCCTTTATCGATTGGGGTCCCTACTGAGTATTGTGCTACTCGCACCTTCACGGGATTTTCCTCCATTTTTCATGTATTGTGCAGAATATTGATGCCTTGATAGAGGATTTGGTGGCCTAGGACCTAGCGGGGCCTAGTGATTTTAGGCAGGTGGGGCACACTTCTATGGATTTCAACAGTTACACTACACTAACCCATTAGGTGGGGTTTCCAGCAGATGTCTTACCAGTGATCATATACTCCATTTCTTTTGTAGTTGTTTTTTTTGGGTTTGTATTATGTTCCATTTACTTTTAGTTTGTATTTTACTCACATCAGTTGTCTTGTGACAGTTGTGGTTTACTTACTGTTTAACTTTTCGTAGTTTGTATTGTGTTCGTGTGTATGGGTTTAAAGGAAAATGCTTTCCCTTTATAGAATATTCCTATTTGATGCTAGTCTACATACCCTGGCCTATGAGAGGTGGTCTTGTGGTAGCCACAACATTGGCCCTGGGGGAAGTTTCATGAAAAAGTGGTATCAAAGGAGGTTGGTTCTACCAGAAGAACTAATACTATGAAAATTTTTATGGGGCAACCATGTTAAGTGTTTCGAGTTTGTATTTCAGGCCAGGGATTCTAGTGTTAGTGTGGTGTCCAATGTATCCATACACTAGGACACTGAATTCTATTTTCAGACCTGTTACATGAAAACATTGGTTTCATGTGTCTTTGAGTGTTTTCTCAAGATCTTTTTGGAGTCACATTCAGGTCCCCAAGTATAATATATTTATTATGGTTCATACTGATCTCTTTCAGGATTCCCCGATGTAGACAAATATCTAGTATTCTATTGTGTGACCACAAGGATGGTCTATAGAGCGATGAGGCTTTAGTACAGGGACAGTTTCCCTAGATGTCACCTTTGGGTGGTGTCCCAACGTTACCACCACTTGTTGGTCTGCAGTTAAAACTGGCATGCTAATAGAGGATGGACGTAGCCCCAGTGCCTTACGCGAGTTCCAATGATAGGGACCTCACTGGTTCAATGGAGATACTGATCCTCAGGTTTCTGAGAATTGGCTGGAGGTAGTAACATCGGTCTTTCACATAGTGAGTATTCTAGATAGCGGTTCAAGCAGTGAGCCTTCTATATGGATCAAAGGGAGATGGTGGATTTTGAACATCTAGACTCATGAGGAGGAGACCCTCACCAGGTTTGACTTTGATCAACCTTTTAGGATGAGTTATTCCACACGACTTTGTGCTCAGTGAACATACAAGATCTTCTTCACTTGCAGTAGGGTAGCTTGCCAGTGGTTTCATACTCTAGAGGTTCACAGACCTCACCTATTACTCTACGGATATGGTGAGGGATCCTTTCTTCAGGGTCTTGTACTTTGATCAGGGACTTTAATGGGATATCAGGGCATTGATGATTTACCTCAGTATCCCAATGTAGGATGGTGTGCTGGAGAGAGATCTGTTGTTGGAGAACTTCCTCGGTGAGCAGTCATTGATGGTGGGAGCTACCATCAGGCAAGGGGTGGCCTATTCATCCCTGTAGAGTAACTTATAGTTGACATAGAAGTCTAAGTGGGCCATAATGTCTGTAGGATGACCCTAAGACTCATGGTTATCGGTATGAAGCCACCAGGGCAGTGGGAGTCAGTAGAGGATCAAGGTGTGCTACTCGTGTAGGTGGTAGAGACACATGGATCATGACTACCTAACCCGTCATAAAGAAGATTAGTGGATGGTAAAAGGGTAGTTGATGAAGTGGTAAAGGTTCAAGTGAGGCGGTCTGTAGGGAGGAGGATGTGGAAGGGGAGAGAACAGAGTGGAAGGCGGTGGACAGAGGTTTGAGGTGCTACCACAACCACCCATAGGTGGTCCACCAAGGGCTCTGGGAGCTATTCAACAAGGGAGAGACCAACTTCAAGTGATTGAGTCATATGACCATGATGCTCCAGATATGATTAGATGTACTATATTTGTCTACTCCACCTTGTCTATAGTTCTTATAGACACAGGTTCTCGTCACTCTTTTATTTCCATGGATCTTATTCAAATATTACATATTCTGATCGAGTCATTGTCTTGTTCCTTCTGGTTAAAGTATCCTATGGGAGGGGATTCGTCAATTACACACTGGTTTAAGAAATGTGAGCTTAATCTAGGAGGTGAGAGATTCAGTTGGGATATCCTAGTAGTGAAAGTGAGGCCTTACGATGTCATCCTAGGTATAGATTGGCTATCCACAGTTCATGCCCAGATTGACTGTTTTAGGCATAGAATGCGGTGTGTCCGTGAGGATGGGACCAAGATTTCTTTCACCCGTGAGAAGGGGCCCCTTGAAGTGTAGGATATACTCAAACATAGGAGGGTTCTGCCAATCACTCATCACTTTTATAGAATGACTCTCGGTGGAGTAGATGAGATGAGTCCACCGTTTCCTATAGTATTGGACGAGTACAAGAACGTCTTCCAAGAGTATGTTCCAGAACTACATCCTCGTTGAGAGGTAGACTTATGAGTGATATATACCATGGGATTACACTGATATCTACACCTTAATATCATATGTCTCCCACAAAGCTTTAGGAGATGATGGTATAGTTGGAGAACTTTAATAGGAAAGGGATCGTAAGGTCCAGCATTTCACCATGGGTGGCCCCAATGTTGTTATCCAAGAATGTAGATGGAAGATTGAGGCTTTCCATGGACTTATAGTGCCTGAAAAAGGTGATTGTGAAGAACATGTATCCTTTACTGAGGATCAATGGCTTCTTTGATCAGATAAAGAGAGCGGGATGGTTCTCAAATATAGACCTCAGATCAGGCTACCACCAGCTTTGAGTATGAGATGAGGACATCTCAAAGATGTATTTTAGATGTATCTATAGACACTACAAGTACATAGTGATTCCTTTTGGTGTGAAGAACACCCCAATAATGTTCTTGGGAATCATGAACAGAATCTTACAACTGTACTTGGACTGGTTTGTAGTGGCCTTTATTGATGACATCTTAGTGTATTCAGTCTCTGATGAGGAGCATGTGATTCTCCTGAGGATGGTTCTGGACACACTTTGAGAGAACTAGATGTATATAAATCTATCAATGTCTGAGTTATGAATATAAAAATTATACTTTTGGGGACATGCCATCTCAGAGGCTTGAGTTGTAGTAGATCCAGTAAAGATCGAGGTCGTGCTTGCTTGGGAACCACCCAAGATCGTTACTGAGGTGTAGAGTTACCTTGGGATGGATGGGTACTATCGAAGGTGTGTACCTGACTTCACTAGAGTAACAGCACCCATCAAGGAATTAATGAAGAAGGGAAAACCTTTTTGGGGACAGAAGGATTCCATCATAGCTTTCAGTAGCTCAGGAAGATCTTGATGAGTGATTTTATCTTGAGGATTCCAGAGGAGGGCACAAACTGTGTGGTAAACTATGACACATTAGGAACTGCGCTTGGTTGTGTCCTAATGCAGGGGAAAGCATTGATTGCTTTTATATCACAACAGTTGAGACTAGATGAGATAAAATATGTTTCTCATGAACCTGAGTTAGCATCAGTAGTATTAGCACTGAAAATATGGCAACACTACCTTATGGGAGAATGATTCATCGTCTACTCTGACCACAAGGGTCTCAAGTATTTCTTTTATCAAAAATATCTGAACCTCAGACAATGTCATTTTCTATAGTTTCTCTATGTTTATGTATTCAATATAGTATACACTTATGGAAAATGGAATGTGTTTGTAGATTCTCTCAGCAGGTGATCGAATTCACATCTAGTGAACAAGGCCTCAGAGTAGTTGGTCTCACTTCAGATATCCTTTGTGGATAAAGGCGAGGTATCTTATCTATTTTCCATGGTAGTTTCCAATAAATTCTTACAACGAGTCAGGGAGGCACAACTTAGAGATTCCGGGTGTGAGACTACATTAGCCCAGATGTCCTCAGGAAAAACCCCAGTTGAATATTTAAATGGTGGGGAGCACATCGTCATTTTCATAGGACACAGTATGGAATCTGTGGCGTTGTGGGAGGAGGAGATGAGGGATTTCCATTCATCCCCTTTGGTGGTACATCTACGTGTGGAGAAGATGTACCAGGACCTCCGACATTAGTACTGGTGGCCGAGGATGAAGAAGGTAGTAGCAGAGTTTGTCTCGAGATGCTTCACTTGTTAGTTAGTGAAGGCTGAGCACTAGGTTCAAACAGGATTGACACAACCCCTAGAGGTGATATAGTGGAAGTGGTATGTAATATTAATGGACTTCATTAAGGTCTTACCACATACATCCAGGGGGAATGATACCATTTGGGTGATCGTAGACCGACTCACCAAGTCGACCCACTTCCTACCCATTTGAGAGAAGGGTTTAGTATAGAGCTTGGGATGGATCAATGTGAAGAAGATAGTTCGACTCCAAGGAGTCCCATCTATGATAGTCTCAAATCATGATGCATTATTTACATACTTGTTGTGGAATTGATTACAGGAGGATTTTGGGACTTATATATTCTTGGGAACATCCTTTCAACCATAGACTGATGATCAGATGGATCAAACCATACAGACCATGGAAGACATGTTTTTTCTTGTGTCCTTGATTTTGGTCATAGTTGGGAGGACCACCTACCACTGGTAGAGTTTACGTACAATAACAGCTACCAGTCCACCATCAGTATGGCACTATTCGAGGCACTATACGAATGAACATGCAGGTCACCATTATGATATATATACTTGGGAGAGTCAGCACTCATGGGTATAGAGATGGTACAAGCTACCACTGAGATGGTGCAGGTCATCCGAGAGCAGAGAAAGACTATATAGAACTGATAGAAGTCATATTATGATAGGTGAAATACGCCCTTGTATTTTGAGGAGGGGGACCAAATATACCTATGAGTCTATCATCGACGAGGGATACAGAGATATTTCTGGGGCGACATGTTATCTATGAGGTTTATCAGACCATTCCTGATTTTGCGTAGAGTGGGTGAGGTTAGGAAAACCCTGCCTTTTAATACAAACATAAACATGATTTATTACATAAAACTTCACTTGATAAAACAAAGAAGATCGAGAGGTTTAGTATCTTTGGAGCTTAGGATCATTACATAAAAACTTGAAACATGAAATAAAACATCTTTATTAAAAACTTCCTTTACATGACTACTACATTCCCTCATACTTAGCATTGCATGGGATAACCTGAGGACATGCATAAGAAAAGGGTGAGCTATAAATCCCAGTAAGGGAGTACACAAGGAATAACATGAGGAATAAAATACATGTTAGACAATAGTCATATCAATAGAGCATAAGAAAAACATGAACATAAAGGCATGATAAAGCATGATAATCATAACATGGAAATGTGGAAACAACACTTAACATGGAATTAGCATGAGCCAAGGATCATTGCACATGGAGCACGAGTAAATCCTCATTGCACATAAAGCACGAGTAAACCCTCATTTCACTTGAATTAGCATGAGTCAACACTCATTTGACATGACTTATCATGATACTATACTTTACCCAATGCATTGGAGCGCTATAAGGGTGCACCCTTCTTAAACATTTCATTTCATGCATAAGTGTGCCACATGGATCATAAAACATGGATTCATAAAACATAATCATTTATTCCATGATATAGGAATGTGGAATTCATACATGAAACTTTATAATCAATATGTAAATGTGCATAATGGTTAATACCCTTCATGGATAAATGGGCATGTTATTCACTGCACAATGACATTGGCTTAGAAAATCGGTGCGATTTCGGCAGCGTAACAGAGTGACATAAGAATTCATAAAAAAATTTGATGAGAGAGAAAGGGGTTCCTCATCATATTTACATGTAATGGACAGTAAGGATGTCATATAGATACATGTCCCAATAATTGTAATTGAATTTAGATTCATGATACAAAAGTATTGCTTGAATGTAAAAGAAGAGAGAGAAGTTCCTTTCGGAATTTCGGCATAGTAACGGGTGTACATGGGAGGCATTTAATGAGATAGAAAGGGTCTCCCATCATTAAAACATAAAGAGGTCAGTATGAGGGAGGTGAGAAACCATACCCCAACATTTATAATTGAAATTAAAATGGAAAAACAACTTAAAGAAAATTGGACAAAAATGAGAAAGGAAGAAAAAACCCTTACTTGGAAGTGTGCTTCCAAAGGCTAGAGAGAGGCTTGTGAGAGGCTTCATGGGAGCTTGGGGAACCTTGGGAGGATTCTAGAGAGATTTGGGAAGAGTTTTGACTAACTCCAATGGCTTTGAGTGAGGATGAAGTGGGAGCTTGGGTATATTAAATTAATCCAAACCACAAACCATCCCATGGTTTTTGCCCATGGTTTTTGGAAAAGGGAAGAGGAAAAAAATATTTTATAAGGCCAAAGTCCGAAATTCTTAAAATATTAGGGTTGCTTATGTGGAGGTGAGTCACACTCCCATGGAAATTAATTTAAAAAGTCAAGGTGTTGAATAAGTCTTGAGGGGTCCATTAATGCTTTCAAAAGTAAGTCAAAAAAACCCAAAATCACATTATTTTAATGGTAAAACATATATTTGCTGAACATAAAGATCATAGTATTTTATTACATCACTATTGGGTCATTATGATGTCATAAAACACATTATATAATTAAAAGTTTTTATAATTTTTACCCAACAATTTGACTGTCTCAGAAAATTATGAAAAATTTACCGTTGGATAATTTCAACCTCCTGATTCCAGAAATAACATTTATTTTATCTAAATAATTTTCTAAATATGTGAATTTTCACTTTTAAAATAAAAACCAACATTTATCGAAAATTTACGGGTTTTGACAGAAATGGATTTCAAACCATAATAAAAATTTTAATTGCATTCATAAAATTATAAGATCATTTATATTTAATAAAAATTATTTTAATAATAATGATATTATTTTATTAAAATATTATTTAATTCAAAAATTCATTAATTTAATAAAATAGATTTCTTAATTAAAT
Organism: Viscum album; assembly: GCA_963277665.1. Lineage (NCBI taxonomy): Eukaryota > Viridiplantae > Streptophyta > Magnoliopsida > Santalales > Viscaceae > Viscum > Viscum album. Next base: position 76,748,841 of record OY728140.1, read on the forward strand.
AATAACTAAAAAACACCATTTGTACTTTAAAATCTATTTACAATGTATCAAAAATGAATAGAAATTATATTCATTATTATATACAAAAACTAATATACATGAACATAGTACTACTTATTTGTTACATAACCACTTAAAATAGCCATATAAGACCTAAGGGTAAGGTGTGCGATGGTGACAGACTCTTGGGGTGGCTCGAATAACATCACTCGAGTGGTAATTTCAATCAACTTACACTTTTCCCATAGACGGTCACGTTAGAGCTTGACATGATGAAGCTCATCTTGGGCTTGGTCAAGGCCGAAGCCCAAAGATGCCACCTATTTTCTGAGCTCCGACAAATGGGCTTCATATAGAGCAATTCTACTGGACGAGGCCATTGCTTCTTTTGTCTGAGTAAATTGGATTTGTTAAAGTCCTATATTTATACTAATCATGTGACCATTGTTCAACGACTATATTAGAAATGGTCAAAATTCGTAACATAAAACCAAAGAATTTGACATTTTATATAAACATAAAGAGACATTTAATTAGATCATGAGGGATTTCTATTAATGAAACTTTGGGTCATTACAGAGGTGGTGTATCGCTTGGCTCTATCACCATATTTAAAGAGGGTGCACAATGTCTTCCACGTATCCTAGCTGAGGAGATATGTGCATGACCCTTCTCACGTCATCGACCATGGTGAAATAGTGATTGAAGACAGGGTGACATTCTTGGAGTACCCGATAGAGATAGTTGATCGATAGGAGAGGATCCTTCGTGGAAGGTCGATACCTCAGGTTTTTGTTTGTTGGTAGCATGAGAATCTCTAGGAGAGCATGTGGGACTGGGAGGCTCATATTCATGCTCAGTACCCCGATTTGTTTGATTATCCCTTGTTTTGGCTTACGAGGATGTAAATCCATAAAGGCGGTAGTAATGTAATACCATCTAATTCCATGATTCTTTTCGTAAAATTAAATCGGATTATTTCGAGACTAGGCTCTAACACGACATGTAATTTTGAGGCCCGAAGTGGCTGGAACGTATTTTTGAACTATTTTTAAGGTTTAATAAATAAACATGTGAGTAGTTTTTTCTAACTTTTATACCTTTTCCAAGATCAAAAATACAAAGGCACTATTTAACTCATAGCATCGAGATTCACCAAGAAGGGTCCTAACATTGGTTGGAGTGGGCCAACAGTGGATATAATTTTTTGGCCATATATAACATCTAAATGGAAACTTAGATTGGAAATACGATAGAATCATTGAGATCACGAAGGAATGTTTCACATATGAAGAGCTAAACCTCAACTAGTGTGGGTCGAGGATGAAAGAATGTTTTCAGAAATTTTTAAGAAAAATTAAAATAAAATAAACATGATTATTTTATTTTTATTTTGAACTTTAAAAATTGTTGTAGAGAAATGGTGTTGTAACACAATGAAACCAAAACACTATTTCAAAAATGAAATATCATAATGGCACTGTAATGCAATGTTAATGTAAAATAATTTCTTCTAATGATTTAACCGGGGGTGCGTCATTGACTCGTTGGGAGAAAAAATCTGAATCTATGGAAGATCGCCATTGAAGAATGACAATCACCAACAACATTGATCATTTCCCCTCCTCTTTGAGAGATCTCTTTCTCAACGACGAATCGAGGACCTTCACAGATGGATCACCTTCAGTGACAGATTCTTCCTACGATCGAACTCTAACCAGGTAGGGGTTTAAAATATTAGTGAATTGTGTTTTTCCTATTCTCCCCCTCTAACAAATTAATGTAGATCCACTATCTAGCAAGTTGATCCATGGATGGATTTTCCTTGTGGTTTTTGGAAATATAATTGTGGGTTGATATTTGGATTAAATCATAGGGATTTATAATTTATTCATCATGACTCCCCTAATACGAAAAAATCTAGACCAACTCAAACGAAGGCCAATTGTCCATTTGGGTGTTATTTGTGATCCCCTCCATTTCAATCTCTCTCTACCTATTCTTCATGGCGTAACAGACTCTGGAGCATTGGTTGTAGTGGCACTAAGTGGAAGGGTCGCTGCCAGGTGGAAGGGTTGTGGCCAAGCAGGTCGCCTCACAAGTGAGAGACTATGACAAAAGGTTATGGCAGAAAAAACTGGTAGTGACACCATGGCCATGGTGACAGGCATTGGGCAGAGCGATGGAAGCATGCCATGTCAATAGTAGGATCCTTTGGTAGGCATATGTGGCCACCCGACCGCTTCAGATATGTACGCTGCCCAAAGTCACGATCCGCCGACCGAGGCGGTAAGCTAGACCCATGGTAGAGTCGCGGGTCATGCAGGCTGACAATGGATGGCAATTACACTTAGGAAACACATTACAAGAGAAACCCGCATTGGAGGCCTGCAGAAGGCACGCAGTCCTGGATAGCTTGCGGAGGAGGTAGCCAGCCTCAGCTGGCCGCTTACGGTGCCAACCGGACGCGCCGCGAGCATCTGGGCATGGGGGAAACCGGACATCCATGTAAGTCAGGCAGGTGGTGTAAACCAGGATGCTAGGAATCTCGGGCTACAAAAGAGTCATCTCAATGATACAGTCTGAGCTGCGAAAGAACCAACATGCCAGTTGCAGGGTGGGATAGATGAAACCGGGTCGCTGGACGGCCCAGTGGGATGGACCCTCAGTCAAACTGGACTAGGTCCAGCAAGGCCCAATGGGCCTATCCTCTAGGCTAAAATGGACCAGTCTAGACAGACCCCACTGGGTTAGGTTGGTTTGGTTGAACCAGGTCGGGTCATGTAGGACCCCCTGGCCAGGTTCGTCGGGTCGGTCGGACCGGGCCCAGACACAACCAGGCCCTATTTACTAAAATACCAATATCTTTCAGACCGCGTGTCCAATTGACATGTCGTCAATGGAATTGAGACCCTTTCAATGAGATGTTCCTTTTGGAATACTCTAAGGGATATTTTCTGGTAGTTAATATGTGACTGATGTCTTTGAGATTAGATTCTCTCAGAATCAAGCGATTTAAGAGTAAGAAACCTACAGATTTCTATGACACGAAGGATATGACAAGTGGGTCTAAGTGATCCAGTTGGCCCAGATAAGTGTGGGTCTTGGTTATCTAGCTGTATCAGAGACGAGTGTGTCTTCATGATCAAGTTGGCCTATATACAAGAGGTTCTTCATGATCAGGCTTCCTAGAGACGAGCGGGTCTATGTGATCAAGCAAGCCAAGAGATGAGTGGGTATTAGTGATCGAGTTGGCCCAGACACGAGCAGGTATAACTGGTCTAGATGGCCCCTAGAGAAATGGATCTAAGTGATCTAGTTTCCACCAAAGATGAGCGGGTCTCAATTATCCTACTGGCCTAGGTGATGAGCAGGTCTAGATGACGATTCCCTCATAAGTACGTATGTTTAGCTTTACAACTGATAATCCTACTTCCTATACTTTAAGTTATACCTGGTGTGGGTTGTTTTTCTTTGTGATAATTCTTTGTTGTTTTTCTTTGTTTCCATTCATTGGGGTCTTTCCTTTGTGGATTGGGGTCCCTACTGAGTATTATGTTACTCACCCATGCGCAGGCTTCACCCATATAGGTCATGTATTTTTCAGATGACTGATGCCTTGACGAAGGACTCAATGGCCAAGAACTAGCTGGTTCCCAGTAATATAAAGTAGGTGGGGAATACTTCTATGGCTTCTATAAGCTCCTCTACACTTACCCATCATGTGGGGTTTTAGTAGATTGCTTATCAGTGATTTTGTGCTACATTTTGTTTGTAGTTTTCTTTTTTTTTGGTTTGTATTCTAAACCATTTAATTATAGTTTGTATTTTACTCACATTAGTTGTCTTGTGATATTTTTGGTTTACTTAGTTTTTACCTTTTGGAAGATTTTGTTGTGTGTGTGTGTGAATATGTTTAAAGTAAAATGCCTTCCGTTTTTTGGAATATACATATTCTTAGCTAGTTTCTAGCCCTGGCCTATGAAAGTGGGCTTAGGGTAGTAACAGCATGGGTCCTGGGGGATGGGTCATGAAAAAGTTGTATAAAATGAGTTAAGTTCTACCTGAAGAAATAAGAGTCTGAAAATTTTGATAGGGTAATAGTGTTAAGTGATTTATGTTCTGATTTTAGGCCAGGGAGTCTGGTGTTGGTGCAATGACTGAAGTATCCATACACCAGGATCCTGAATTCTTTTTTTCAACCCAGTACATGAAAACACTGGTTTCATGTGTCTTTGAGTGTTTTATCATGATATTTTTGGAGTCAAAGTCATCTCACCCTGTATAATCTATCGACTGTGGTTCATCTTGATCTCCTTTAAGATTCCCCCATGTAGGCAACCATCTAGGATTCCAGTTTTTTACCATTAGGATGGTTAACAGATGGTTGAGGATTCAGTACAGGTATCGTTGACTGGGATGGCATCTTTGGGTGGTGTCCTAACAATACCACCATGCATTGGTCAGTAGTTACTACTGGTGCTATAGGTAGAGGAAACACGTAGGCTCAGTTCCTTACACAAGTTCCAGTGACAGAGACCTCCCAGGTTTAGGGGAGAGACATATCCTCAAGTCACTGATGATTGGATAGACGCAGTAATGTGGGTCTTCCTCTTAGTGAGTACGCCACTTTTCCAGATGGCAGTTCTAGTGGCGAACCTTTTGAAGGTCTTAGTGGGGAGATGGTGGAGTTTTACTATCCATACTCATGAGGAGGCAACCCTCACCTTGTTTTAATTTGAGATACTTTTCAGGGAGGTTTTCTTCCCTGCAACTTTGTGCACATTACGCATAAAAGAGCTGCTTCACTTACAACAGGGCATCCTGTCAGTGACTGAGTACTCTGTGAGGTTCACAGACCTCACCCTTTACTCTATGGATATGGTACGAGACCCTTTCTTCAAGGTCTAAACCTTTGATCATGCAATCCAATGGGAGATTTGGGCATCGATGATTTCCCTCAACAACCGTACGTAGGCTGGGATACTGGAGCGAGCTCTACTGGTGGAAATATTCCTCGCTAAGATGGTATTGATGATGGGATCTACCACCGAGAAATTGGTGGACAAGTCATCTATTGTGGGTATCCAACATTTGACATAGAGGTACAAGTGGAACAATCCATCCGGGGGACAACCCCAGGACATAGGGATGGTGGTATGAGGCCACCAGGGAAACACTGGTTAGCAGAGGACCACAGCATGCTAATCGTGTGGTGGGAAGGGACACATGGCTCGTGACTGCTTGAATCGTCCCACGGACAATCGGTGGAAGCTCGAAGGGCCACTAAGGTAGCGGTAAAGGTTCGAGCGACGTGGTCCATAGGGTGGTATACATGGCAGGGGAGCAGGCAGAGCAATAGATGGTGGACGGAGGTTTGAGAAGCTACCACTACCACCCCCAGGTGGTTCAGCATGGGCTCTAGGAGTTGGTGGACATGGGAGAGGCCATATTCAGGTGATGGAGGCCTATTACCATGATTCTATATAGATTATTATAGGTACAGTCTATTTCTTCTTCACCTTGGATAAAATTATTATAGACACAGGTGCCAGTCACTCATTCCTTTCAACAGATCTTGTTCGGAGCTCGGATAATCTAATCGAGTCATTGGTTCGATACTTACTATTAGAGGCTTCTATGGGAGGGAATTCAGTGATTAAACACTGGTGTTAGTAATGTGAGCTTACTCTAGGATGAAAGATCTAGGGTTGGGATCTCCTAGTAGTAGTCTAGAGGCCTTATGACGTTATCCTGGGTACAGGCTAGATATCCACAGTTCATGCCCAGATTGACTATTTTAGGCACATAATGTGGTGTGTCTATGAGGATGGGACTAGGTTTTCCTTCCCTAGTCATAAGGGATCTCTTGTAGTTTGGGATGGACTCACACATAGGATAGTGCATCTGATCACTCAATAGTTGGATAGCATGACCATCAGTGCAGTAAATGAGATGAATCCACAGTTTCCTACAGTGGTGGATGAGTACGAGGATGTATTTTTAAAGGATGTTCTAGGAATAACTTCCCATAGAGAGGTAGAATTATGAATTTTTCTATACCCCGACACAACACTGGTATCTACAACTGCATATCAGATGGATCTTACAGAGATCTGTGAGCTGAGGGTACAGTTGGAGGAAATCCAGAGGATGTGGTTCTTAAGGCCCATCATTTCACCTTGGGCAGCCCTATTGTTGTTCACCAAGAAGGAATATGAAATCTTGAGGCCATGTGTTGACTTCTTGTGCCTAAACCAGGTGAATGTGAAGAACAAGTATCCTCTATCGAGGATCGATGACCTCTTTGATCTGCTGAATGAAATGAGATGGTTCTCAAAGATAGGCCTCAGATCAGGTTATCACCAGCTTCGAGTATGAGATGAGGACATCTCGAAGATGGATTTCAGATGTCTCTGTAGCCAGTATGAGTACATAGTTATTACATTTTTCATGAATAAATCCCTAGCAATATTCATGGGACTCATGAATAGAATCTTCTAGTCATACTTGGACGGATTTGTAGTGGTCTTCATTGATGACATCTTAGTGTATTCAGCATCTGAGGAGAAGCACGTGATACACCTGAGGATAGTTTTGGACACACTCCGAGAGAACCAGATTTATGTAAAGTTCTCAAAGTGTGAGTTCTGAATATGAAAAGTACACTTTCTGGGAAATGTCATCTTCGAGGCTGGAGTTGTGGTAGATCCATCGAAGATCGAGGCGGTGCTTTCTTTGGAACCACCAAAGTGAGTTACTGAGGTGTGGCATTTCCTTGGGTTAGATGGGTACTATTAGAGGTTTTTACCCAACTTATATAGAGTATAATCACCCATGAAGGCATTAAATAAGAAAGTAAAACCATTCATATGGATATAATGATGGAAGCAATGCATTTAGAAAATGTGGCAGGGCTTGATGAGTGATCCTATTTTTAGGTTTCCAGAGGAGTGTGACAACTACGTGATGTACTGTGATGTATCAAGAACTGGGCTTGGTTGTGTCTTGATGCTGGGGAAAGTGGAGATTTCTTATGGATCACAATAGTTGAGACAACATTAGTAGAACTATGTAACTCATGACCTTGAGTTGGCAGCGGTAGTCTTCACACTGAAGATGTGGCGACACTACCTTATGGGAGAATGATTCATTGTCTACTCTGACCACAAGTGTTTCAAGTATATATTTTTCTTAGAAGGATATAAACCTAAGATAATAGCCTTGGATAGATTTACTCTAGGATTATGACTTCGAGATAGACTATAATCATGGAAAACGGAACATGGTGGAATATTCTCTCATTAGGAGATCGAGTTCACAGCTACTGAATGAGGCATCAGAATAGCCGGCCTTGATCCAGATATCCTTTATGGATAGAGGTGAGGCATATTATATTTATTCTATGGTATTTTACCCTCCACTCTTATAGTTAGTTAGGGAGGCACAACTCATATATTCCAGTTGTGATACTACACGTTCCCAAATTTCCTGAGGATAAGCCTCAATTGGATATTCGAAATGTGGGGATCATGTTATCCTTTTCAAAGGATGCACCATGGTACCAGTGTCATTGTGGAAGGAGGCGTTGAGGGAATTCTATTGTTGGATCTGAATCTACGGATTACACACAAGAGGGGGGGTGAATTGTGTCTTTTCAAAATTATTATAATTTCTTCAATTTAGACAAATTCTGTCCACTATGCTTTTGCTCGATTAAATATGCAGCGGAAAAAGTAAAAGCATGAACACACGGATGTATAGTGGTTCGGGGAACAGAAGGCCCCTAGTCCACTCCACCAACGCTCAAATCCACGAGCTTGGCGATTTTCACTATCTGGTCCTCGTTTCCACAGACCTGTTCACAACTGAGTACAGGCAGTTGACACCTTTACAAGTTTCAGGCAAACACAGCCTTCCTGGTTCAAACACGAACCCACACAGCTTAGAACGAGAAGCTGATCACTCAAAAATAAAAAGGGTTTCGATAAAGAAAACACTTCTCCAGTTGTTCTTCACAATTGCAACAGAAAGCAATTGACAGTAGATAGATCGTTGTCTTCAGAAAATAAAGATCTGTAATCAAAACAGTTCTGAGTCGATCCAGTTGCAATAGATATTACCAGAAACTTCACAACTTCAGCAGCAGTAGATTCACAACAGATAGTCGATGTAGAACACGTGAATCTGCTATCAAGATCTTCCTTCGGTAATAAAGGTTTTACACTTCTTCTCGATCACCAGAAAAGAACGCCTTTTCACAGTCTCTGTTTCTTGCTCGTTAAAAGATCAATCTATATCTTTCACACACTTTTCTGTGTATATATATAATCCAAAGTTTCCAAGATAGAACATATATATTCAAATCTGAGAAATTCTCCCGCATAAATAGATCCATAAAAATCTCCTTTAGATTCGCGATATTAAATGAAATAACAGAGCCGTTGTAACTCCCCTAAAGAATCGGCACAAAAAGCTCCGTTTAAATCAATCATTAATCCGTTGTAAATCGTCTTTGATTCAGTCAAAGTCGTACTTAAGAATCGGCTCGAAATCCGCTTAATAAACCGCTTGTTTGACCAATGCAAAAGGAAACATCGTCTGTCAAAAAAATATCCCGATGCCAAACGTAGGGTTGATGACGTGGCTCCAAACGTAGGGTTCACAAACGTAAGGTTCACAAACGTAAGGTTCACAAACGTAAGGTTGAACATACATACTTTCTCTTCAGCATTCAAACGTAGGGTTGATCATCCATACTTTGTCTTGCTTCAACTCTCCAAAGAACGTACGGTTGATTACAAAAGTAAGGTTGATGATCCATACTTTTGAGAAACAAACTCAACACTGAAAACTAACGTATGGTTTCTCTTCCATACTTGTCCAACAACGAAAACGTAAGGTTCCTTCCAAACGTAATGTTCTTCTTCAATACTTTTCAACAACATAAGGTTCATTAACCATACGTTTCAAAATAACATAAAAGGTAAACTTTTCATCCATACGTTACGTTCATCAACGTAGGGTATGAACAGTGATTCCAGTACGCGCTAAAATTGATCTCGCGCTACAGTGATTCCAGAACACGCTAAAATTGATCTTGCGCTACAGGGATTCCAGAACACGCTAAAATTGATCTCGGAATAAATGAAGTATGAAATCTCGTTGTATGAAATAAATAAATAAAATAAATTCCTGCAAAATACTCAACAAAATAATTAGTAAATAATTAAGGGTATTTGTGAGCATCAAAATCATCATAAAGAGACAGAGTATTATTTAAAATAATCTCCCCCTTTAAAAAACATTATTTTGAATTGTTTGAAAACAATACATTGCTCAACAATCTCCCCCTTTTTGATGATCACAAAACCCATAAAATAATAGAACTAATTTAATTGCAATCTTTAAAATTTTTAGAATTCTGAAAGGATTAAAACAATATTTAACTATAATAAAATTTCTCCCCCATAAAAATAAATTTTCAGCTAAAAAATAGATAAAAGATAAATGTCGTATATATCCAAATTCCTTCATAGGAAACAAATGAATTTAAATGTTGTGTTTATATAAACGATTGTGATATACAGAGGAATCAAGGTTCATGGATAAGACAGGGAAAAAAAAGGTGTCTATCTCCTTTGAATCACGGTCTTGATCTCTGTAAACTGTTCTCTGAGCCTCTTCATCATCCCATCTCCTAACTTGATGATAAGATCTCTGTTCTCTTGAGTCATATGAATATCTTCAATCAAATTAACTCTGAAAAACTCATGCATTCTTTCTTCTTTTTCAACAAAAAGAGCCAGCTTTTCTGATAACTGATTCAAAAGAATCCTAATCGGTTGCTCTCCAGATGTCAACTGATCCACTAAAAATTTCTGATTATCTAGCAAAACTGACAAAGGGGCACTATTATACTGAAGATCGTGTAATCTGTCACTCATATTGCTTAGTGCTCCTGTAATTGCTTGAAATCTCCGAATCAAATCAGGTGAAGAGCCTGATCCACTCACAGCACTGTTTGCAACAGACTCAAATTTATTCTCCATGTAAATCTTCAACTCAGACATATCATCTTTCTTTACCATCTCTGATTTTAACTGATCAACAGCTTGCAACATATCAGTCTTAAACAAATCTACTTCCTGTCTTGAAACAGTACATTCTTTCAGCTTCTGAAACTTCAACTGCTCTAAGTTCAGAGAATTTCTGAGACTAACATTCTCAGATTCTAACTGAGAGATACGCTTGTACAGCTCAACAACTTCTTCTTTTCTCGAATCAGGGGCACCATGTGCTCTATTCTCATGTCCAGAAATAGGTTGATGAGGCAGGGCAAGTGGTAAAGAATCTGCATCTAACTGTTCTTTGTCCTTGTCCTGACAAGGTTGATCCACTGAACTAGCTTTTGAAGCCTGAAACTCTTCCACTGAAAAATCTTGCTGAAGTACTTCTGTATTAGCTTCAGAAGTATGTTCATCACGAACAGTAGTCTCTCTGACTTCTACTGATTGGTCAAGAACAATATTTTCTTGTAAATCTTGAGGTCGGGCCACTTCTTCACCAGGCACCGCCTCCATAGGTTGTTCTTGTTGTATTACATTTTCAACAGCCACAGCAGCAGATTGAGGTTCTTTTTGGATTTCTGGTTGAGCTGCTGGTTCCTCTATCGGTGCAGTCTTCTCCACAACAGCTTCTCTCACAAATGAATAAGAAATTACCGGTTCAGAGGATTTCAAGGCAGGAGAGATAATTTCTTCATCAATTAACCTCTTCCTTTTAGATTGAAGTCCTTCTTGACTTCTCTCTTCCTCAACTTCCTCCATCTCAAAGCGAATTCTCCTTGCCACTGTACTAACCCTTGATTCTGCTTGTCCCTCCTTGGACTTAGCCGGTTGAGCCTGAGCACTCTCCGAGTCTTCCTCAGCTCCAACAGGTAAGAGTTTTCCTTTAATTGTGCTCCAGAAGTATCCTACTTTCCTCAAAGTTCCAGCATTAAAAACATTAATGTGGTGACATTTCACCCCAGCATCTACCAATCTGATCATTCCTCTTTTAAACAAAAACAAAGAAATGAACCTTCCATAAGGGAAAAAGGTCATTCTTGCTTCACTCTGACAGCAGTAATTCAAATATCTTATCATAAACCGAGGAAAATTAAACTTAATATCACACATCAGAAGATACATTATGTACATGTCAGGGTATAGGATTTTCTCCATCTCAGCCATCCTTGGTGCTAAACCAGTCTGAACAAATTTTACCAAGATTTTCTGATCGAGATCCAAATCTTTAATAAACATTTTCTTTATCACTCTGGTTCCAAACAGAAAAGACATAATGTCTTCAGACTTATGTACAGAATCTCCAATATTCCGTAAATCGAAATGAAAAACTCCTTCATGAGGGCAGTTAAGAATTTGACTTATCTCTACAGATGATATGGAAAAGTCCTTATCCTCTATTTGAGCCAATAAACTATCATCCGTATCTCCAAGGCTAAACTGAACAGTTCTAAAGAAATGTCTCATTTCTGCCTCATATAGAAACTCATAATTTTCACTATTAAAAGCTTGCTCAAGGCTTTGAAACGACAACGCTTGCTTCAACAGTAAATTAGTTTCAAACAGCCATTCTAAATCGATGACTTTACCTTGCAGTATTTTCCGACCAACTACTTTAGGTTTCTTTGCAGCACTGCTCTCAGCTTCATCTGGACGCTTAGTCTTTGCCATTTCAACAACGATTTCTGAAGGTTCGTAAGTTTAGGGTTTGAAGATTCAGAAAAAGGGTTTTGGAGCATATGTGCGGTTCTAGGTTTTCGAAAGGGTTTCCGAAAAAGGTGAAACAGTTTAGAAGGTGAAACGGTTCTGACAGCCTTGATTCCCGTGTAATCACTAATCATTACTTTTATTTAAAACAAAATAAAATTACTTTATAGCGGGAAACAAAAATTAAACAGAATTCGAAAACAGAATAAGATTTAAAAAAAACTATTTAAAATTAAATAAACCTAACTCCCCCTTAATAAATTCAAACCTTGCCGTGGGAAGTGGTTTAGTAAAAATATCTGCTAATTGATTTTCTGTATTTACAAATTCTAAAAATATATCCTTTTTAAACACATGATCTCTTAAAAAGTGATGTCTTATATCAATGTGCTTAGTTCTAGAATGACTAATAGGATTTTTTGAAATATTAATTGCACTAGTATTATCACATAAAATTGGTGTATTATTGAAATTTAATCCAAAGTCCATAAGAGTGTTTTTCATCCACAACACCTGTGCACAGCAACTACCTGCAGACACATATTCTGCCTCGGCTGTTGACAGGGCAACTGAGTGTTGTTTCTTACTAGACCATGATACTAAAGACTTTCCTAAAAAGTGACATGTTCCTGAAGTACTCTTCCTATCTAATCTACAGCTTCCAAAGTCAGCATCTGAATATGAAATTAAATTAAAATCAGAGGTTTTTGGATAAAGCAGAGATTGATAAATAGTACCTTTTAAATATCTAAAAATTCTTTTAACAGCAGTTAAATGGGATTCTTTGGGATTTGATTGAAATCGAGCACAAAGACATACTGAATACATTATATCTGGTCTACTAGCAGTAAGATATAACAAACTACCAATCATACCTCTATATAACTTGTTGTCCACTGATTTTCCAATTTCATCCAAATCAAGTTTTATATTAGTACACATAGGAGTTGTAAATGTCTTGCTGTTTTCAAGTCCAAATTTCTTAAGTAAATCAGTAATGTATTTGCATTGATTTAAAACATTTCCAAAATCTTTTTGAAATATTTGAAGACCCAAAAAGAAATTTAATTCTCCCATCATACTCATTTCAAATTCTTTTTGCATTAATTCTGAAAATTCATGACAAAGAATTTTATTGGTCGATCCAAAAATTAAATCATCAACATAAATTTGAACCAACAAAACATTATTTTTCACAGTTTTCTTAAAGAGTGTTGGATCTGCTAGTCCAACAGTAAAATCATTTTTCAAAAGAAAAGAACTTAGTCTTTCATACCAAGCTCTCGGTGCTTGTTTAAGGCCATAAAGAGCTTTAGTAAGTTTGAAAAAAGAATCTGGTTTTTGAGAATTTTCAAAACCAGGAGGTTGCTCAACATAAACATCCTCCATTAAATAACCATTTAAAAAGGCAGATTTAACATCCATCTGAAATAATTTAAAATTCATATAAGATGCATAGGCTAAAAGAATTCTAATGGCTTCTAACCTGGCTACAGGTGCAAAGGTCTCATCATAATCTATTCCTTCTTCTTGATTATATCCTTTAGCTACTAATCTTGCTTTATTTCTAGTTATTATCCCTTGATCATCCTGTTTATTTTTAAAGACCCATTTAGTTCCTATTACTGGATAATCATGTGGTCTTTCAACTAATTCCCAAACCTTATTTCTCTTGAACTGGTTCAATTCATCCTGCATTGCTATTACCCAGCTCTCATCATCTAAGGCTTCTTCTATGGTCTTAGGTTCTTGTTGGGATAGGAAAGCAGAGAATTCAACTATGTTTCCAAAGTTTCTTCTTGTTTGAATACCAGTCTCTAAGTCACCTATCACAGATTCTAAAGGGTGATTCTTTAAGGTTCTAGACTGTCTAGGCATTACATTCAAAGGTTCTTCAGTATCATGTTCTTCTGAACTGGACTGAATTTCTTTTATATCATTTTCAAAATCATTCTTTAAATTCTCAGGTCTCATGTTTTCATTAGAATCAGGTTCATCTATTTGTTCTATCCTTTTCTCAAAAGGATCAGATTCATCAAATTTCACATGAACTGATTCTTCAACAATCCTTGACTTTTTATTATAGACTCTATAAGCTTTGGAGGTTGCAGAATATCCTAAGAAAATACCTTTATCAGATTTTGGATCAAATTTACCAAGATTATCTTTGGTATTTAAGATGTAAACCTTGCATCCAAAAACTTTAAAGTAATTTAATTTAGGTTTTCTGTTATTCCATAGTTCATAGGGTGTCTTTTTCAAAATAGGTCTTATTAAAATTCTATTCATTATATAGCAAGCTTCATTAACAGCTTCTGCCCAGAAATATATAGGTAGGCTATATTCATTTAACATAGTTCTAGCCATTTCTTGAATAGTTCTATTTCTTCTTTCTACAATCCCATTTTGTTGAGGTGTTCTTGGAGCAGAGAAGGTGTGTTTAATACCCATGTTTGAGCAAAAGGAATTAAATTCCTGGTTCTCAAATTCTCCACCATGATCACTTCTCAATGAGATTATATTAAAACCTTTTTCATTTTGAATAGATTTACAAAAACATTCAAATAAACTAAAAGCTTCACTTTTATATTTCAAAAAGAAAATCCAAGTAAATATAGAATAATCATCAACTAATACATAAACATACAATTTACCAGCTAAACTTGCTACTCTTGAAGGTCCAAACAAATCCATATGGATAAGTTCTAGAGGTTTATTTGTAGCAACTTTATTAACAGATTTGAATGATGATTTGTGTTGCTTGCCAAGCTGACATGCATCACAGAATCTGTCATTTTCAAATTTGAGACTAGGAAAATCAGAAACTAGATGTTTCTTAAATAATTTATGTAAAGCATATATATTGCAATGACCAAGTCTTCTATGCCAGATCCAGGATTCACTTATATTAGCAGTTAAGCAGTTCACTTGTTGTTTACACAAGGAATACAAATCCAAAGTATAAACATTATCAGTTCTGGGTGCTCTAAACTTAAACAGTTTATCTTTAGAAACAGTACAACTATTGTTAGTAAAATCAACAGTGTATCCATCATCACAGAGTTGAGAGATACTTATCAGATTGTGTTTTAACCCTTGTACATAAAGTACTTTGTTGATTGAGACTGTCTCTGGATCTCCAACTGTTCCAATACCAATAATCTTTCCTTTTGCATTGTCACCAAAGGTGACAAGTCCTCCTTCCTTTCGAGTAAGAGAAGAGAAATTAGCTGAAGTTCCACTCATGTGTCTTGAGCAGCCACTGTCCATATACCATATTTCTTTCTTTCTTTGGTGACCTGCTACCTGCAAAGACATTTAAACAAATTGCTTTGGTACCCATATTTTGTTGGGTCCAGGAGTGTTAGTAAGCAGTGATCTGGGTAGCCAGATTTGCTTTGTTTTCTTAAAATTGATTGAATCATATAGATCGTTGGAAATATAAGCTTTCTTAATTCCACATATTTGAGGTTGTCTTAGAAAACAGTTTTTAGCTATATGACCTTTTGTTCCACAGTAGTTACAAATAACCTGTTTAGTGCTAGGAACAAAATAATTTTTGTATAACTTAGGTTTTTCTCCTTTACTTCCAATTCCAAACCTTTCCTGTTTAATTACAGTTTTTCCAAGTATCTCATTTAAGACGTTTTCTCCTTTCGTAAAAACTAAAGCAGCCTTTTTATAAGATTCTACTTCATCCTGTAGAGTTTTTATTTTTGATTCAAAATTAATTTTATTTGAGTCAGCAGAGTTGTATTTGTCAATTAATTCCTTATGTTGTTTTAGCAAAGTATTTCTCTCATCTGAAATAGCTTTATGCAAGTTCTTTATAGATTTATATTTTTTAAATAATGAGTCATACCTTTCTTCAAGCATATTGCAGTAAGCTGCAAGTTTTTTATTTGAGAAGCTTGTTTCAGAGTTTGATTCATTATTTGAGTCAGAGGAGTAGTATGAGTGTACCTCATCAGTTTCAGCCATGAAACACATATTTTCTTTTAAATTGGCTTCCTCCTTCTCTGAGCTTGATTCAGAAGAATTACTTGAGTCTTCAGAAACACTCCAAGTAGCTTTCATAGCTTTCTTATCTTTCTGCTCATAATCATCTCTTTTGAAGAATTTCTTCTTCTTTGCATCTTTCAATTTTGGGCAATCCGGTCTGATATGTCCCATCTTTTTGCATTCATAACATCTCACTTCCTTGCTATCCTTTTTGAAGGATTTCTTGAAGTCTTTCTTCTTACTATAGAACTTTCTAAATTTTCTGGCTAGCTGAGCCAGTTCTTCATCCGAATTTGAAGAATCAGAGCTTTCTGATTTAGCACTTACTTCTCTGTTCTTCATCTTTCTATCCTTTTGTTGAGAAGTCACTTTCAAAGCAGTATTTTCTCTTTTTATGTAGACTTTATGCTCATTTACCTCATCTTGCATTTCAGCTTCGTACATCATCAATGTACCAATTAGTTCTCTCATAGTTAGATCTTTAACAGAAGTTGATTGTCTGATTGCTGCAGAGATTCCATTCCATCGAGTAGGAAGTACTCTCAGTACCTTCAACGCTTGATCAGCCTGCTTGATTGGTTCTCCTAGAGCTGTTATATTATTGACAATTTCTGTCAATCTTCCATTCATCTGAGTGATTCTCTCTCCTTCAATCATTCTGAAAGTATCGAATTTTAACTTAGCAGTTGCATATCTCATCTGTCTTACATTGTCTGTTCCTTCATAAGCAACAGCTATTGTTTTCCACATTTCATATGCAGTCGGGCATTGAGATACTCTGTTAAATTCATCTGGTCCTAGACCACAGATGATTGCATTCATAGCTTTTGAATTTATGTCATACTCAGCCTCTGTAGCAGCACTCCATGTATCGGGATTTTCAGGAATTTCATAGGGAGTCAGAATCTTTGAATAGACTTTGTAACCAAGATTTTTCAGATAAATAATCATACGTGATTTCCAGCAGCCATAATTATCTCCATTAAAGTAAGGTGCTCTGACCATTGACATTCCCTCTCTCATATCAGCCATGATACACTATGTATAATCTTTAAATACTTCTAGCTTGATAAGACTTTAAAAATAAGAAGCTCCTCCTCTGATACCAATTGTTGGATCTGAATCTACGGATTACACACAAGAGGGGGGGTGAATTGTGTCTTTTCAAAATTATTATAATTTCTTCAATTTAGACAAATTCTGTCCACTATGCTTTTGCTCGATTAAATATGCAGCGGAAAAAGTAAAAGCATGAACACACGGATGTATAGTGGTTCGGGGAACAGAAGGCCCCTAGTCCACTCCACCAACGCTCAAATCCACGAGCTTGGCAATTTTCACTATCTGGTCCTCGTTTCCACAGACCTGTTCACAACTGAGTACAGGCAGTTGACACCTTTACAAGTTTCAGGCAAACACAGCCTTCCTGGTTCAAACACGAACCCACACAGCTTAGAACGAGAAGCTGATCACTCAAAAATAAAAAGGGTTTCGATAAAGAAAAAACTTCTCCAGTTGTTCTTCACAATTGCAACAGAAAGCAATTGACAGTAGATAGATCGTTGTCTTCAGAAAATAAAGATCTGTAATCAAAACAGTTCTGAGTCGATCCAGTTGCAATAGATATTACCAGAAACTTCACAACTTCAGCAGCAGTAGATTCACAACAGATAGTCGATGTAGAACACGTGAATCTGCTATCAAGATCTTCCTTCGGTAATAAAGGTTTTACACTTCTTCTCGATCACCAGAAAAGAACGCCTTTTCACAGTCTCTGTTTCTTGCTCGTTAAAAGATCAATCTATATCTTTCACACACTTTTCTGTGTATATATATAATCCGAAGTTTCCAAGATAGAACATATATATTCAAATATGAGAAATTCTTCCGCATAAATAGATCCATAAAAATCTCCTTTAGATTCGCGATATTAAATGAAATAACAGAGCCGTTGTAACTCCCCTGAAGAATCGGCACAAAAAGCTCCGTTTAAATCAATCATTAATCCGTTGTAAATCGTCTTTGATTCAGTCAAAGTCGTACTTAAGAATCGGCTCCAAATCCGCTTAATAAACCGCTTGTTTGACCAATGAAAAAGGAAACATCGTCTGTCAAAAAAATATCCCGACGCCAAACGTAGGGTTGATGACGTGGCTCCAAACGTAGGGTTCACAAACGTAAGGTTCACAAACGTAAGGTTCACAAACGTAAGGTTGAACGTACATACTTTCTCTTCAGCATTCAAACGTAGGGTTGATCATCCATACTTTGTCTTGCTTCAACTCTCCAAAGAACGTACGGTTGATTACAAAAGTAAGGTTGATGATCCATACTTTTGAGAAACAAACTCAACACTGAAAACTAACGTATGGTTTCTCTTCCATACTTGTCCAACAACGAAAACGTAAGGTTCCTTCCAAATGTAATGTTCTTCTTCAATACTTTTCAACAACGTAAGGTTCATTAACCATACGTTTCAAAATAACATAAAAGGTAAACTTTTCATCCATACGTTACGTTCATCAACGTAGGGTATGAACAGTGATTCCAGTACGCGCTAAAATTGATCTCGCGCTACAGTGATTCCAGAACACGCTAAAATTGATCTTGCGCTACAGTGATTCCAGAACACGCTAAAATTGATCTCGGAATAAATGAAGTATGAAATCTCGTTGTATGAAATAAATAAATAAAATAAATTCATGCAAAATACTCAAAGAAATAATTAGTAAATAATTAAGGGTATTTGTGAGCATCAAAATCATCATAAAGAGACAGAGTATTATTTAAAATAATCTCCCCATTTAAAAAACATTATTTTGAATTTTTTGAAAACAATACATTGCTCAACATCTATAAATACACTTTGGTAGTAAATATAGGTGTGGTGAAGATGTACTAGGACCTCCAACATCAGTACTGGTGGATGGGGATGGAGAAGGTAGTAGTAGAGTTTTTCTTGAGATGCCTCACTTGTCTGAAAGTGAATGATGGGAACTTGGTTCCATTTTTTTTGAC
Organism: Viscum album; assembly: GCA_963277665.1. NCBI lineage: Eukaryota > Viridiplantae > Streptophyta > Magnoliopsida > Santalales > Viscaceae > Viscum > Viscum album. The sequence goes on from OY728140.1 coordinate 76,767,635, forward strand.
ACAAACCCTCAAGGTGAAAGAGTGGAAGTGAGTTGAAATATCAATGGACCTTATGACGGTCTTACCACATATTTCTAGGGTGCATGATACCATTTGGGTGACCATAGACCGACTCACCAAGTTGGCCCACTTCCTACCTATTCAAGATCAGGGTTCAGTAGGGAGCTTGGGATGCCTCTATATGCAAGAGATTGTTCGACTCCATGGTGTCCCATCTAAAATAGACTAACATCATGATGCATTCTTTACATCCCAGTTGTGGAAGGGATTTCATGAGGCTTTTGGGACTCATATTCACTTGACCACATCCTTTCACCCACTGACTGATGGTCAGACAGAGTAGACCATACAGAACTTGGAGGACATGCTTCGCTCTTACGTCCTTGATTTTGGTCGCATTTGGGAGGTCCTCCAACCACTAGTTGAGTTTGCGTAAAACAACAGCCACCACTCCATCATTGGTATGGCACTATTCAAGGCATTGTATGTATGGCCATGCAGGTCATAGTTATTTTGGAAAAACATAGGGGAGTTCGCACTCATGTGTCCAGAGATGGTATAGGCTACCACTAAGGAGGTGCAGGTCAACCGAGAGCAGATGAAGACTACAGAGAGACAACATAATCCTTGTGTGGATAGGAAAGGGAGAACCATGGAGTTCGAGGATGTGGACGACATATTCCTACGAGTCTCTACTCGAAGGGGGATACAAAGATTCGGCTGGGGCGGCAAGTTATCTCTGAGGTTTATCTGACCTTTCCCGATACTACATAGAGTGAGAGAGATGGTTTATCTCTTGGCTCTACCACTATAGTTAGAGAGGGTGTATGAAGTCATCCTCATATCTTGGCTGAGGAGATACATACACAACCCTTCTCACATCATTGACCATGACAAGCTATAGATTGACTACAAGGTGACATTTGTGGAGTACCCAGTGGAGATAGAAGATTGATATGATAGGATCCTTCATGGATAATAGATACCTATGGTGTGTGTTTTTGGTAACATGGGAATATCCAGGAGAGCACGTGGGATCAGGAGGCTCATATTCATGCTCAGTACCCCCATTTGTTTGATTAGCCCTTGTTTTTTATTACAGGGCCATAAATCCCAAGAGGGGGAGTAATTTAATACCCTATAATTCCATGAATTTTATTTTAAAATTAAATGGAATTATTTTGAGACCAAGATCTGATACAACACATAATTCGGAGGTCGAGAGTGGCCGGAACTTATTTTAAACTATTTTTAATGTTCATTAAATAAATGATCAAGCGGGTTTTTATAACATTTAATCCGGTGATTGGATCAAAAATATATTGGAACTAATGAACTTATAGAATCTGGGATCGCCTAGAAATGGCCTAACATTGGCCGGCACGGGCCAAAATTGGAAAGTTGTTTTTAGTTGTAAATAAAATAATTAATTAACAATTATTTTATTTTCAGATCCTTATAACTCATAAATGGTAACTCATATTGGAAATCTAAGTGTACTGTTGAGGTCGTGAGAGCTTGTTTCCCTTAGGCAGAGCATAACCACAACCAGGGTAGGTCGAGGATAAAATATTGTTTTCAGAATTTTGTAAGAAAAATGAAAATAAATAAACATGATTAATTTATTTTTATTTTGGAAGTACTTGAATTGTTGTAGTGAAACTACGTTGCAACACAACAAAACTAAAAAACTATTTCAATAAATAAAATAGATTAATATAATTGCAATGAAATGGTAATGGAAAAGTTTTTCCACCTTTAATGATTTAACTGGGGGTGTGTCATTGACACATGGGGAGAAACAATTTGAATCCATAAAGGATTTATATTGAAAAATGGAGAAATATGATCAAAAATGATATTGATCACTCCTCGTTATCTTTGAGATATCCCTTCCGTGATAAAAAATCAAGGACCTTCACGGATAGATCACCTTTAGCGACATATTGTTCCTGTGATCGAACTCTAACCAGGTAGTGGTTTTAATTCTTAGTGAAATTTTTTTCTTTATTCTCCCCCTCTAAACAAATAATTCGGATCAACTCTCTAACAAGTTCATCCGCGATTGGATTTTCCTTGAGGGGTTGGTAAATATAATTGTGGGTTGATATCGAGATTAAATCACAGTGATTTATAATTTATACATTGTGATCCCTCTAAAATGATCAAATCCAGACCAACACAAATAGAGGTCGGTTGTTCATTTTGGTGTTCTTTGTGATCCCCTCTATATCTCCCTCCCCCCCTTCTTCATGGTGTAACGGACTGTGGTGCATCGGCCATAGAGGCACCAGGTGGGCTGAAACACCTACGAGAGACTCCAGCACCCTGACCTCAACAATAGGTGTGAGGCAGCATGCTGGCGAACATGACCACCTGGCCGCATCAGAGACACATGCAATGCAAATCTGTGGTCTTTAGACCACTGTGGTGATCTAGACCCATGACAAAGTCGTAGGACACATGGAAGGATCAGTCTGTATGAGCAGACTGGTACTGGAGGGCGGCATTTCTCAGGTACCGTGTTAGAGGAGCACCCCATGCTGGTGGGCCATGGTAGGAGCTGGCACGTGGTCCTGGACCACATGAAGAGGAGGCATCTGGCCACATGCAATGTGAACCAGATGCCCTGCCAGTGTCCAGGCTGGGAGAAACCGGGACACCAAGCGGTTCGGCCTGATGGCGCGAACTGGGCAGCTGGGTGACCCGAGCTAGGGAAGAGTAGGCCCACCGATACAGGCGGGGCTGACGAGATGAACCGTGTCGTTGGGCGGCCTGAGATGGGAAAGTACCCACCCACTAGTTGCGGTCGGGCTAGATGAAACGAGGTCGGTGGGGCGACCTAGCGAGCTGGTCCTACAGCTGAACAGGGTTGAGTTTAGCAAGGCCCAATGTTCAAAGACTCTAGGCCAGGAAAGATAGGGCCAGCCCAGTCCCACCGGGTCAGGTCGGGTCAGCTGAATAGGGACGGGTCATGAGGGACTCCCGGGATGGATTGGTCGGGTCGGACCGGGCCCAGACAGAACCACCCCATGTTTACTAAAATTTAAATATCTTTCAAAATGGGAATCTGATTAATGCATTGTCTATGGAATTGGGACCCTGGAGATGATACATTCCTTTGGGCATACTCTATGTAAGATTTCGTGGAATTTGATATGTGACTGATGGATTGAGGAGTATATTATCCTAGAATCAAGTGTGCTACGAGTAAGAATCCTATATCAGGCTGTAAATAAAAGGATATGAAAAGAAGGTCTATGTGATCTAGATATCCTAGAGATGAGCGGGTCTTAGTGATATAGCTGGCCTAGAGATGAGCGGGTCTTAGTGATCCAGCAGTCCAGAGACAAGTGGGCCTTAGTGATCTTGATGGCCTAGAGATGAGTGGATTTTAATAATCCTGCTATTCCATTGATGAGGGGGTATAAGTGATCGTATTAGCCAAGAGACGAGCGGGTCTTAGTGACCAAGCTATCCCAGAGACGAGTGGGTCTATGTGATCCAACTATACTAGTAACGAGCGGGTCTAAGTAATCCAGCTAGTCCTAGAGAAGAACAAGGGTCAGTGATCCTGTTGGACTATGTGATGAGTGGCCCTAGATAATGAATCCCTCAGTAGTACGAATGGTTACATTTATGATAGATAATTATACTTCCTATACTTTGAGTTATACCTGGTGTGATCTATTTTTCTTTGTGATCATGTTTTGTGGTTTTGCTTTGTGTTCATGCTTTGTAGTCTTTCCTTTGTTGATTGGGGTACCTACTGATTATTGTGTTAGTCACCCCTACTTGGGTTTCACCTACACATGTTGTGTCTTGTGCAGAAAACTGACACCTTGATGGAGGACTCAGTCTCCTAGGACCAGGTAGTGCTCAGTGAGATCAGGCAGGTGAGATATACTTCTACGGTTTCCGACAGCTACTCTACACGTACCCATCAGGTGGGGTTTTAAGCGGACAACTTATCATCAATCATGTACTACATTTTTTTTTCAATTGTCTTTTTTTGGGTCTGTATTATAGCCCATTTGCATTCAGTTTTTATTTTACTCAAATTAGTTATCTTGTGAATGTTTTATTTTAGTTACTCTTTACATTTCCACAGTTTGTGTTGTGTGCAAGTGTATAGGTTCAAATTAAAATTCCTTCTATTTTTGGAATATGCATATTTAGTGCTAGTAGCCATACACTAGCCTATGGGAGGCGGGCATGGGGTATTATGAGCCATGGGGAATGGTTTATGGCAGTTTCAAGAGTTTTTTGAATACTTCTCTAAAACAATGAGGTAAACATGGATCCCAATTAGATATAATATAATATGGTACCCTATTAAACCATAACACTTTCTTAATTTCTATGCATGAATGTTGATCTAGAGAAAAAAAATCTCTGGTATAGATGAAGTGTGATGACTTTGTAATGTGGTCACTAAAACACATACATGACTATTTCCTTTAGATAATTTGGGGATTCCAATTATAAAATCCATGGGTTTTTTTCCCATTTTTAATATTGTATGGATAATGGATGAAACATACCCTTAGATGTTTGTATCTCAGTCTTAACCAAATGAAAAACTAAGAACTATGATACATATTCATTAAAATATCTCCTCATATTTTTCCACTATAAACATTATTTCAGCCGTGGTAGGTGATATATCCTTGTCGATCTTTTATTGTGGGTTCAAGCCCTAAGGCCTTCTTGATTGAAACATATTTTCACCCAGAAACAAGATTATGATTTCCAAAAAATACATTAATATAATTATTGTATCATCTATAATTACCTAAACATAAAATAATATAAAAAATAGAAAGGTTACAAATACCATTAATCGCATGTCCATAAAAGGAATTCCTCCTCAAATAACCTTTTTCACTAAAACATTTAAAAACCTGATGGGTTGCATTTCCATAAATGAATCCCAAAATATACTCAATATCAATAAACTCCCATAAAATAAAACTTCAAAAGGAGTGTCTAGGACTTTGAACATATATTCATCCTTATACCCATAAACGCATGATGGAATCAATAATTGTTAAGTTAATCTTATATGGAGGTATATTTTCTTCAAAAAAGAAAATTCACCCTTTATTCACTATGAATTATCTTATAATGGACATAAATATTACTATTGGGTTCATGAATTCATTCATTCTCCAATATAATATAAAATATGATTTTATTATTCTATAATCCATGTAGATGGAGATAATAAATTCTTAGAATCTCATCAAATTTTGATGCAGGATAATCAAAAATATTTTCTTAGGGACCATTTATACAAACTCTAACCTCGAATTACAAACTCTAGATTGGAGGATAAGTGTTCCATAATTATCATAATTCACATAATTTTTTTTGATTTCATAATCCTTCCTTTCTTCATTTTTCTTTAGAGGTTATCATGTATTATTGTCCCCATTATCCCATGGATTAGGTAACACATTCACATAGTTCCAAAAGTACATTAACATCAAGTACTCGAGTTTGGCTAGTTCATTCTGTAGTGTTTTATAGGTATTATAATTATTAGATAACTTCATCCTATCACTTCATAATTCATCCTCTTGATTACCTTCCATTCAAAATTTAAAATATTTATTAGTCCCCTAAAAACAATTTCAATCATGTTTCCTTTTATACATTGATCATGAAAGAAATCTCATTTTATTCTCTCCATGGTTTATGTGTTTTATTTAAATTAAATATTTCATTTCTTATCAATACCATGAGATTTATGGGTATATCCAATCTCTATTTCCACCATTATAGTTCATATAAAATTTCCATCATATCTAATGAAGTCCCTTGTGGATAACGCCCTTCCGGGACTTGGTTTTGAGCTGTTGAAGAATCGATCAATGTTATATTTAGGTTAGATCATAATTATTGATGTGTACCTTGTTCGTCCTTAAACTTTACCTCATATGCGCCAAAATATATAACATATTTTCATTTTACCTTGGTTAATTCTTTCTCCACGTTTTTATAAAGAATACACAGAAAGTATTTGATGAAAAATGATATCCTGAACTCATCCCACTCTATAGATTCAATGTCATCATGTTGAATCATATTCTTAATAAGATTCCACTCATTATCTGTTTCACGTCCCAAATGAATTGACAGATAAAATGTCTTTCTCATGTCTCAAACACTAGAAATAGGAAAATATATTTTCATTGGTATTGATCCATTAATCTTATATAACTGGATCAGTAGAACAACTAAAATAATGTGTATTTTGTCTCATAAAGGACAAAACATAACATTTTTTCTTCATTTTCTCTTTTGGTTGTTCATCATGGTTCATATCCTAAGAATGTTACGTGATCAAAGAAACACTACATTAAATTCCATCTCCAATAACATTTATTTCATAGTAGGAAAATAATTTTATTATATGTCTCATTCATAATTTACACGATTCCTTTGTGTTCAAGCTATTTAATAAAAAAAGATTATTATGCGAAACTACAATCACATAGTCAGGAATAATCATTTATAGGAAGTCTAAATAATGTCAGGTTCATTTGAATATTTGAGACCTTTGGTTTATCCAAGGTTATTAATATTAATCATATCTTTAATTCCTTTATTGTGGTTTATAAAGAGTTTGTTAATTTACAAATGATATCCCCCACGACTATCAAACTACGTGTGTAGGAAGTCCAATTATTATGTATTAGGTGATGATAGCATCTAGGTCAACAAACCCTTTTGGTGTTATTTCCCTATGTTACCTCTCTGACATATACACATCAACTTTTTGTATCCATATATGGATGTAATTCATTGGAATCCTATCGCTCTATCCTTTCTAAAAATTATAGGACACTTTTCTATACTTTAAATATGCCTTATAAATATCCTAAAACATATCCCTCTACAAATCCTTAGACATATCCCTTTGGATCTCATTAATTGTTTCTTGTCCTAGTTTCCAATTGTTAATTAAACCTTTCCTCTGATACGAACAATAACAATCCAAGATTTACATATATAAATATAACAACGTTTTAAATGAATATTCAATACATTTAACAAATACATTCCCTAGAACCATAATGGTTTAGATCCTTTGGGTATAAAGGTACAAAATATTATTATTTAGTGAATTATCTTCATTATATCCTATAAATATCTTCCCACTTTTTACTCTTCAAAAACATACCCTACATAAGGCCTTTCTTCCTTATATAGGGAATGGAAAAAAATAAAGGTGTGCTAAAATGCTTCTTAAGGGTAAAAATGGGAGATTTCATTCAATAATCATATTAACTCATAAGATAAAAATATGGGTATGAGATCATGAATATAACTTAAAATTTTAATAACCAACCTTTCATAGATCCTAAACATGAGTCATGTTGTAAATAGTTATCATTTCAAATGACATGATTTATAATAGTGTGATATCATCATAATTCATGAACCATAAGCTCATGTAAAAAAGGAGTGGCACCAAAATATGTATAGAAACCATTTAAATTGAAAATATTAACTACCAAGACTATCGAACATAGTGGATCAGGTCTCATCACCTATATCCCAATGTGGATTAGGCCTATCAGTATGTTTCCTATTATATATCAATCCCATCTGCTTGTTTCCCATTGTAGATCATGCTTGTATAATTTTTTCTTATTATGGATGAAGAACATCATCATGTTTCCCTTTTTAGATCAAGCCCACCGTCCCATTTCCCATTATTGATCAAGCCCATAGAATTATTTCCCATTATAGATCAATCCCATAAACCTATTTCCCATTGTTAAATCATGATAAATATTTACCTAATGCATTGGATAGAGATATAGGTCCCACCTTTCACAAAATGAAAATCACATACATATATATATATGTGTGTGTGTGTGTGTGTGTGCACAAGATCATAAAGTCGTCATCATATCATAACCCATGAAAATAAATGGGATTCATAAAAATTTCATCATATCATAACCTATGGAAAAGAAATAGGTTTCATAATCATTTCACTATTTTATCAAAGAAAAAACCATGGAAAATTAATGGGTTTCATAATCATGTAATCTTGGTATAACGTATAGAAGAGAAACATGTTTCATGAACAACATTTCATCAAAACAATAAACAATATAGAGAAATAATAAGAGTGGAATCATTAGATCATATCCCCAATAAATAATATGTAATATTATAAAATGTCATATTTGATGGAAAATTATTTTATAAGATCACTTGGAACATTTCTTGAGGAAAATGGCACTTTCCCTTTAATAATCACATTTTTCAAAAAATAAAAATTCATAAAACATTTCCAACATTCTTTTCTTTTAAAATAACCTATGAAACTTATAATAGAATCACAAAAACATTTTCTGATTATAAAAATAGGAAATTTCATTTATTTCATTCAAGTTAAAACAAATATCCGCTTTACATTTTCGGTAAAAACTAAACAGGCATTATTTAGAAAACTACAAGAAGATTCTTTTTAATTTTTTTTAAAAGATAAAATATATAAAAATGTATTTAAATATTCATATTAGAGTAGAAAAAAATGTTAAGAAAGTGTTTTTTCAACAATACTCAATCTTTTTATGATGATTTTGATGTTCACAAATACCCTTATTTGTTATTCTAATTATTTGACTTTGAGTATATTTCACAAATATTATTATTATTTATTTCACTTTTTTGTAATATTATATAAGCATTTTTATCTGTGTGTAATATTTGAAAAAGTGTTCGGAAATTGTTTTTAGCACTTTGGCATGTTCTGGAAACACTGTTCATGCTCTACGTGTATGGAAATCACTTTATCATGTTATGGAAACATTGTTCATACCCTAAGATTGGAAGGAACCTTACGTTTGGGATATTAGAAAAGTATGGAATGCTATTTTTTTTCTCAAAAGTATGGTTCATCAACCTTACTTTTGTAAACAACCTTACGTTTTATCCAAAAGTATGGATCATATACCTTACGTTTAGAAGATGATAAAATTATGGATTATATACTATTCGTTTGGAATTTTGATAGATAATTAAGATTTATCTACCTTATGTTGTGAACCATACATTCAGAGAATGTATTCTATGATGTTCAACCCAACATTTGGCGTTGGAGATTTAAACACGGCTTTATCGAGTAACGGTATTTATGCAGATTATCAGGCTGATTTCAAGCCAGATTAAAAGATCAATTTTAAAGAACATCTTTTACAGATTAAAAGACATTTATTTATGATCCAAAGGATTGATTTAAGAAGAGTGTTTAAGGGAAAACTTTATGGGGATTTACAACTGCTCTGTTATTCAAACTTTTGAATATCGCGATTCTATAGGAATATTTTGAGGATATACATTTGAAAGGAAAACAATTGTCTTTATTATTTATATTTGTGTTATTTTTAATTATAGTGGATAAGATTTAGATGATTTTGAAAGAGATGAGAATGACTGATTCTTGAGTTTTTCACGACTACGATTTTTAGAGACATTCGAGTTCACTGATTCTATATCGAATATCTTTTGTGAAGTGACTATTGTTAAGGATGTGAATTATATTTCATGATCTACTGCAACTAGATCAACTCAAAACAACTCTTACCTAGAGAACATTATTTCTAAAAATCGATGATCCATCAACTCTCAAATGCATGTTGTCGCAATTGTGAAAAAAAACTGGAATGTATTTCAAAGAACAAATACTCTTTTACTTTCAGTGACCGGATTCTCATACTAAGTTGTGTGTTAGGTTATATGTATAAACCATAAGGGTCTTTTTAGCCTTAAAGTTTTAAATTTGTCAACTTCTTACACTCAGTTGTGGAACAGTCTGTTGATAAGAGAACCAGATAGTGGAAATCACTAAGCTCGTAGAGAAGAGCATTGGTGGAGTGGACTAGGGGCCTTCGATTCCCCGAACCACTATACATCATGCGTCCTTTGCTAATTATTTTTCGCTTCTTAATCATTCTGATAAAGTTAAATGGACATATCACGCTTTTTCAAAGAAATTTTAATACACACAATTTACCCCCCCCCCCTCTTGTGTATATTTGGTATAACCCAATCCAACAATTGGTATCAGAGGAGGTTCTTTTGTCAAATCAATAACAAGAAGAATGTTTTTGGATAATACAGATCATAATGGATGATACCCAAGAGGGTATGTCAATGGTTCGTGCTCCCTACTTCAACGGTGAAAATTATGGATGCTGGAAATCTGGGATGATCATCTACTTAAAGAACCTTGGATACAGAGTCTACTCAAATATTTTAACTCTCTATGTGATTCCAGAGAAACCTAAAACGTGGAATAATAATACAGAAGCATTGTATGACATAAAACTGAAATATATGAATACTATCATATGTGGTCTTGGATGAGATGAATTCAACATAGTATCTCAGTGCCCGATGGCTTATAAAATGTGGCAGACGATTGCAGTTGCCTACAAAAGAATTGATAATGTTAGACAGATGAGGTGTTGCACTGAAAAATTAAAATTCGACACATTAAAAATGTTTGAAGGAGAATGTATTACCCAGATGAATGAATCTGAGATGGATGATGATGAAAATGATCATAAAGTATTGATCAAGAGTGAAAATACTGCTTTTAAAGTAACATCCCAAAGGAATAACAGAAAAATGGAAAATGAAATCAAAGTGAAATAGGAAAATTATTATTCATAAAATTTAGGTGTGGAACTAGCTCAGCTAGCTAGAAAGTTCAGCTAATTCTACAGGAAGAAGAAGGGATTTAGAAAATCCTTTAAAAAGGATGAAAAAGAACCAAGGGAAGACAGATTCTATGAATGAAAAAAGATGGTTTACATCAATCCTAATTGTCCTCAATTAAAAGGAGAAAAGAGGAAGAAATTTTTCAAAAACAATGATTATTAACAGAAAGACGAAAGTGAAATGAAAGACACCTTGAGTGTTTCTAAAGACTCCAGCAGCTCATCAAAGTCTGACTTAGAAAAGGAAGAATCAAATCTGAAAGCAAACATGTGCTTTATGTCAAAAACTGATAAGGTACAAACCTATTACTCATCTGATTCAAAATCTAGTTCTAGTTGTTCAAATGATAAACCTGCAGCCTACTTCAATATGATGGAAAAGAAATATGATTACTTATTTAAGAAACATGAATCACTGAAAAATATTCACACTACTATTTTAGGAGAAAGAGAAACTCTGAAAAAACAACTTCTAGAGTTAATTGAAAAATATACCTCATCAAACACAAATTGTACATATAATGAAACTAGAAAAACACAGAAAAACAGAAGTAGAAACATACAAAATTGAAGCTCTTGTTTTTAAAAAAATGATAAAATACACTAAATGATATACTCGGAAAGAATGTGATTAAAATGGAATGATATAGAATAGGTAGTAAAGGTGAGAAACCAAAACTATATAAAAACTATTTTTTCCCTAGTAAAAATGGTAAAATTTGTAACTACTGTAGAATAAAAGGTCACATATCTAAAAACTATTATTTAAGGCAACCGAAAATTAGTGGGATTAAGAAAGCCTTTTTTACAAGCAGATTATATAATTCTATTGATTATGGAAAAACAAAGTAAGTCTGGCTTCCCAGGTCTTTTCTAGCTAACACTAATAGACCTATTAGAATATGGGTACCATAACAAACCTTTGTTTAAATTCCTTTGCAAGAAGCAGGTCACAAAAGGATAAAAACTGAAATGTGGTATATATACGGTGACTGCTCTAGGAATATGAGTGGAAACTCATCAAATTTTAGAACTCTAACTCAAAAGGATGGTGGTCTAGTCACATTTGTTGATAATGCCAAAGGTAAAATTATTAGCATTGGAACTGTTGGAGATCTAGAAGCTGTCTCACTCAATAAAGTTTCCTATATACAATGATTGAAACACAACTTGATAAGTATCTCTCAACTCTTTCATGATGGTTATTTTGTTGATTTTTCTAACAACTGTTGTTATATTTTTAAAGATATATTTCTTAAATTTAGAGCACACAGAACTGATAATGTTTATATTCTGGAATTATATTCCTTGTGTAAACCTAAGGTAAATTTCTTAACTGTTAAGATAAATTAACCTTGGATCTGGCATAGAAGACTTGGACATTGCAATATATAATCTTTACATATGTTATCTAAGAAACAATTAGTTTTTGATTTTCCTACTCCCAAATTTGAAAGTTATAGATTCTATGATGCATGTCAACTTGGAAAGAAGCGCAAATAATCCTTCAAATCTGTTAACAAAATTGATACATCTAAACCAATAGAACTTATCTATATGGATTTTTTTAGACCTTCAAGAATAATAATCGTGGCTGGTAAATTTTATGTATATATTTTAGTTGATGACTATTCTATATTTACTTGGATTTATTTTCTAAAATATAAAAATGAAGCTTTTACTATATTTGAAAGATTTTTCAAAGTTGTTCAAAATGAAAAAGATTCTAAAAAGTGATCCTGGTGGAGAATTTGAGAATCTAGAATTCAATTTGTTTTGCTCAAATATGGGTATTAAATACACCTTCTTTGCACCAAGAACACTTCAACAAAATGGAATTGTTTAAATAAGAAATAGTTCTAGTCAAGAAATGGCTAGGACTATGATAAATGAATACAGTCTTCCTACCTATTTCTGGGAAGAAGCTATAAGCATACTGTTATATAATGAATAGTGTTTTAATCAGACCAATTTTTAAAAAGACACCCTATGAACTCTGGAATAAAAGAATAACTAAAGTAAATTACTTTAATTTTTTTGGATGAAATATTTACACCTTAAACAACAAGGACAATCTTGGTAAGTTTGATCCAAAATATGATGAAGGAATTTTCATAGTATATTCTGCTACTTCTAAAGCTTAGAGAGTTTTTAATAAGAAGTCGAGGATTTTTGAAGAATTTTTTCATGTGAAATTTGATGAATCTGATCCCTTTGAGAAAAGGAAAGACGAAATTGATGAATCTAACTCTAATGATAACATGAGACTTGAAAACTAGAGAGATGGTTTTGAAAAAAGATATAAATAAAATTCAGTCTAGTTCAGAATAACATGGAATTGAAGAACCTAAGAGTGTACTACCTAGACAATCCAGAACCCTAAAAGATCACACTTTAGAAACTATTATAGGAGACCTAGACACTGGAATAAAAACTAAACGAAATGTAGGAAATCTTGTTGAATTATCAGCCTATATATCTCAATTAGAACATAAGACATTAAAATAAGCCTTAGTTAATGAAAGATAGATGATAGCAATGTAAGAATAACTAAATCAGTTCAAGATAAATGAAGTTTGGAATTTATTTGAAAGACCTCAGAACTATCCAGTTATAGGAACTAAATGGGTCTTTAGGAATATAAAATATGATCAAGGAATAATAACTAGAAATAAAGAAAGGCTAGTAGTTAAAGGATATAATCAGGAATATGGTATAGACAATGATGAGACCTCTTCACCTGTAGCTAGATTAGAATCCATTAGAATTATTTTAGCCTATGAATATCATATGAACTTTAAATTATTCCAAATGGATGTTAATTCTACCTTTTTAAATGGTTACTTATTGGAGGAATTTTTTGTTGAGTAACCTCCAGGTTTTGAAAATTCAAAAAAAAAACAGATTCTATTTTTGAACATACTAATGTTTTTTATGGCCTTAAACAAGCACCTAGAGCTTGGTATGAAGGATTAAGTACTTTTTAAAAAAAATATTTTACTATTGGGATGGAAGATCCGACATTATTTAAGAAAACTATTAACTCTAATATTTTATTGGTTCAGATTTATATTGATGATGTAATATTTGGTTCAACAAAAAAAACATTGTCATGAGTTTTCAAATTTAATGAAAAAAGAATTTGAAATGAGTATGATGGGAGAATTAAATTTCTTTTTAGGAAATCAAATTTATGAAAATGATTTTGTAAATGTTTTCAATCAAAGCAAAATAATTACTGATCTACTAAATAAATTTGGACTTGAACATATTAATACATGTACAACTCCTATATAAACTAATATAAAACTTAATCTGGATGAAAGTGGAAAATCAGTTGACAACAAGTTAAATAGAGGTATGATTGATAGTTTATTATATCTTACTACTAGTAGGCCAGATATAATGTATTAAGTATGTCTTTATGCTAGATTTCAATCTGATCCTAAAGAATCTCACTTAAGTGCTGTTAAATGTTTTTTAGATATTTAAAAGGCCATATTTTTTAATCTCTTCTCTATCCAAAGACTTATGATTTTAATTTAATTTAATATTTAGATGCTAACTTTGGAAGTTTTAGATTAGATATAAAAATCACTTCAAGGGCTTGTCACTTTTTAGGAAAACATTTAGTGTTGTGGTCTAGTAAGAAAAAATACTCAGTTCCTCTATCAACAGCCGAGGCAGAATATGTATCTGTAGGCAGTTGTTGTGCACAGTTTTTGTGGATGAAAAACACTCTTATAGACTTTGGACTAAATTTTAATAATACACCAATTATATGTTATAATAAAAGTGTTATAAATATTTCAAAAAACCCTATTAATCATTCTAAAACTAAGCATATTGATATCACACATCATTTTCTAAGAGATCATATTCTTAAAAGGGATATATTCTTAGAATTTATAAGCACTAAAATTCAATTAGCTGATATTTTTACTAAAACAATTCCCACTAAAATGTTTGATTTTATTAAGGGGATCTAGGTTTATTTAATTTAAAATGAAACTTTAAATTTTAAATTATTTATTTTAATTCTTATTTTATCTGTTTTTATTATTACTTTTTTTATTAATTTAAAAAAAAATCAGTTATGCTTTAAGTTTTTTCCACATAGGTTTTACTTTTTAATGTAATAATTACTATGTGCGTAATGAAATGGGAATCAAGGGTGTCCGAAACCGTTTTAAATTCCAAACCTGTTTTTTCCCCAAAACCTGTTCGAAACCCTGAAAACTTCTACCGCTCTTCTCTACCTGCACCTGAACCATCAAAACCCTAGCCTTTCAAACCTTCAGAAATCTATGACAGTAATGGCTAAAATCAAAAGGACTAATGAGCCGGAAACTAGCAATGCCAAGCGGTAGCGTTCGGCAGGACGAATGTTTTTTAAGGAAAAGTGATTGATCTGGAATGGTTGTACCAGACGGATCTGATGCTGAGGGAAGACCTATCATTTCAGAAACTCGAGAAAACCTTCAATAGAGACTATACGGAGTTTCTATATGAGGTAGAACTTCGTTACTTTTTTAAATCGGTTCATTTCAGTCTGGAAGAAGATGAAGATTCAATAATAACTAAGATCGAGGACATAGATTTTTCAATTTCTTCTGTGGAGATAGAGAAAATTCTTAACTGCTTTCATGAAGGAGTTTTCCATTTTGATTTAAAGAATATTGGTTATGATTTTCATAAGTTTTAGGACATTATATCTTTTCTGTTTGTCTCTACAAATATAAGGAAGATGTTAGTAAAAAATCTAGAGATTGAACAGAAAAGTTTTGTTAAATTTGTAAAAACAAGTATTGCACCCAGAATGTCAGTGAAGGATAAAATATCGTACCATGATATGTACATAATATTTATATTTATGACTGATATTTAGTTGAATTTTCCGAGATCTATTGTGAGATATATCAATTATTACTTCCAATTAGAAGTGAGGATGAACTTTTATCCCTATGGAAGGTTTATTTCAAAGATTTTATTTTAGAAAGATATGATAAGACTGGATGCCCGATTGACATGCCACCATAGCAACATCTTTAATGCTAAAACACTGAGGAAGATAGGTTTCATTTGGAGAAAAATAAAAGAAAAACTCATGTACGTTGGAGCAGAAGAAGAACAAGAGAGTGCTAAAGAGATACCTGTAAAATCAATGGAATGGGTAGCTGAATCTAGAACCAATGGAGTATCAAGGAGAATACAGTTGGAATTTATTGATGAACCTACTGAGAGAAGTTAGGAAGGAGTTCAACTTAACAGAACTAGAGTTACTCAAGCTGTTGAGGAGCCTGTTGTGGCATCAACTATTTCAACTACTGTAGATTTGTTGAGCAACAAGTTTGTAAGAGAAACTGTTGTTGAAGAGATTCAACATGGAGCTACTAATCAGAATGAGGGTGACTCCTCAAGTGGAATATGAAATTGTACCTCAGGCAGAGGCAGAAGTACAGGCAGAGGCTGCATCTAGTACTGACCTTATATAATATATTAAAAAGGAATTAAATCAAGAGTAATCGGTTTTAGAAGATCCTATATTGGAGGAATTTAATGAAGATGATGCTAATTAAGAGAAACCTCCTAATGATGTAGAGATTCAAGAAGAAATTTTTTCTAAGGTTCATACTGAACTGTTGAATGAAAATTTTTTGTGGATGAGTCAAGGAATGACTCAAAGGAAAAATCTATAGAACATCTAGTTCAGAGAGAGAATGAAGAAACATTTTATGCAAAATCTTTTCCCTTGGTAATGATGCATCAAATTGAAGATGAAACAAAGAATCAAGCACATGGTTACTTTGATACTATGAATGAAGAAGTGGAGGAGCTGTTTAAAAAGTCAAATAGATCTAACTCTGAAAATGCTTCCTTAGGAAGGGCATTATAAAAGGAACATCTGAAATTTCAAAGACTGAAAGAAAATTATGTTTCTAAGCAAGAAGTTGAAAATTTCCTGAAGGAAATGTTGGATAAAGTTTCAAATATCAAATATGAAATAGTGATGAAGTCATATTTACTAGAGTTTAAATCTTTCATGGAGCAACAATTTTCATTTGTCATAAACAATGAATCCAGTAAATAAGGTACTTCACCTGATCGGATCAGAATATTTCAGGCCATTATAGCTGTGATGGGAAATATGAATGACAGAATACCAGACCTTCAATTCAATATTTCTCCTTTATCTATTTTTTTGGACAATCAGAAGTTTCTTATTGAGTATTTGACTTCGAATGAACCTATAATTAGAGCTTTTCTGAATCGTTTCACTGATAACTTAAGTATTTTTATGGAGAAGGAAGAGAGACTACATGTGTTCTTCAGAGTCAACTTGATTGAAAATCTTCATCTGACTCAAGAATGAAGAGATCTCATTATCTAGTTTGGAGATGGACTAATGAAAATATTACGGACTCAGTTGGAAAATATTAAGGAATTTATTCAAAGTAGATGAAACCTATCTCATACCTTAATTATAACCTTTATTCATGTTTTCATTCATGTACATTTACAATATTTTCAATAAAATATTTTTTTATTCTATATTTATGTGTTATTAGTTTTTTTTACTGTAATGTCCATATTAAAGTTCTAGTAATCCGACTTCAAATATTGAAGAACATTTTATTATAGAATTTACTTAAGTTTAGTGCTATATTAAAATGTGTTATATTTCTTATTTCATCATTCTTTTTTATATCACAAAAAGTGGGAGAAATTTGGATAAACAGAACATTTTATTTTAAGATTTTAAATCTTTTATTGGGTAGAAATTGAATTTGGATAAATATTTTGTAAGTGTTATCTATTTGATAGAATTTGGATTTAAATTTTTTAAAAAGACATTTTATTTTACTTTATAAAGGGGGAGAAATTTTAAATTTTTCCTTTTATGTAACTATGGATAACACCATTTTTATTTCTTGATGAAATAATTTTGTTAAAATTAAATATTGTCTTTTATTTGATAAATTCTAAACTATGTGTAATTAATTTTGTAAGATAATTTCATTGGTTATTTCATGGGGGTTTGCGATCATCAAAAATGGTGAGATTGTTGAAAAAGTGTTGTTTTCAACAATACTATATCTTTTTTTATGATGATTTTGATGTTCACAAATACCCTTATTTTTTATTCTAATGATTTTACTATGAGTATGTTTCAAGAAATTAATATTATTTATTTCACTATTTTGGAATAATATTTAAGCATTTTTATCCATGTTGAATATTTTACAAAGTGTTTAGAAATCGTTTTTAGCACTCTGGCATGTTTTGTAAATGTTGTTCATGCTCTACCTATACAAAAATCACTTTAGCGTGTTCTGGAAACACTTTCCATACCCTACATTTGGAAATAACCTTACGTTTGGGATATTATAAATGTATGGAAGAAGAACCCTACATTTGGAAGGAACCTTGCATTTGGGATATCAGAAAAGTATAGAATTTTATGTTTGCTTCTCAAAAGTATGGTTCATCAACTTTACTTTTGGAAACAACCTTATGTTTTATCAAAAAGTATGGATCATGTACCTTACGTTTAGAAGCTGATAAAAATATGGATTATCTACTGTAAATTTGGAAGTTGAAGAGAAAATTTTGGTTTATCAACCTTAGGTTGTGAACCATATGTTGTGAACCTTACGTTGTGAACCTTATGTTTAGAGAATTTTTTCTATGCAGTTCAACCGTATGTTTGGCATTGGAGATTCAAACACTTCTTTATCGAGTAATGGTATTTATGCGGATTATCAGGCTGATTTCAAGCCAGATTAAAATCTCGATTTTAAAGTACATATTTAACTGATTCAAATCCTTTTATTTATGATTCAAATGATCGATTTAAGAGAATCTTTTCATGGCGAATTTTAAGGGTACTTACTACTGCTTTGTAATTCAAACTTTTGAATATTGCTATTCTATAGGAGAATTTTGTGGATATAAATTTGATAGGAAAACGATTGTCTTTATTATTTATATCTATGTTATTTTCAATTATATTGGATACGATTTAGGTCATTGTGAAAGAGATGAGAAGAACAGGTTCTTGAGTTTTTCACGACTATAATTTTCAGAGACATTTGAGTTTTCCAGATATGTTGTAACGAAGAGCGAAAAAACACTTTTTTTCTGAAGAAGAAGAAGAAACACAATCTAAGATTTACCAATTCTACATCAAATAACTTTTTTGAATCGACTGTTTCTAAAGTTTAGAATTATATTTCAAGATATACTACAACCAGATCGACTCAGAACTACTCTTACCTGATTAACATCATTTTTGAAAATCAACGATCCATCAACTGTCAATTGAGAGTTGTTGAAATTGTGAAAAACAACTGGAAATATTTAAAAGAACAAATATTCTTTTACTTTGAGTGACTATATTCTCATAATAAGTTGTGTGTTAGGTTTTTTGTATGAACTAGAAGGCTCTTTTTAGCCTTAATGTTGTAAAGGTGTCAACTTCCTGCACTCATTTGTGGAAATGTATGTTGATAAGAGGACCGGATAGTGAAAATCAACATGCTCGTGGAGAAGAGCATTGGTGGAGTGGGCTTGGGGCCTTCCTTTCCCCAAACAACTATTCATCGTGCATCCTTTTCTATTTATTTTTCGCAGCTTAATCATTCGAATAATGTTAAAATAAGAGATCACAACTTCGGGAAGAAATTGTAATACACACAATTCATCCACCCCCCCCCCTCTTGTGTATATTTGGTATAACCTAATCCAATAAAAACATGATTTAAATTTTTTTAAACATGGATATAGTAGAAAATTTATATTTGACCAAAGAGAGAAATAAAGTTAATTTTTATTAAAATACTTATTTTGAACTCTTGAGTACATAAACCGATAAAAATGAATGGAAACCATGTATTATCATGACATAACTATAGAAGGATAAAATTTATGGGTTTCTTTATATATGGATCATAATATTTATTCATTGTGACAATAAACATAAATAATCCCAATAAAAGATGATATTATATCATAAAACCCTCACCAGTTTGGTCACATTAAACCGTAAGACCCCTAAAAGGATACAATTTATTGCAACATAAAAATTCATGAGAAAGAAGAAATTCATTATTTTTCATTCCAAACATTCATTATGTGAACCTCATAAAATAAAATTGGTGGATAACGTAATGTATTTCCCAAAAAAGAAAAATTATTAAAAGAATCCCTTACCACATTGAAAAAATTGTAATGATAATTACCATTAAAGTAAAAAATCAAAAACCATTTAAATAACATAAAAATAAGGATTTTCATGACATAACTTGTTAATGGGGAATCTATATACACCACAAATAAAATGAGTGGTGATTACTGCATATGTCTCTCAAATGTAAAAATATGACTAAAAATACCTTACATTAAGTCTCTACTTTCGTGGTACATGTTAAAAAATTCTATATAATAAATATTTTTTTATTATAAATATATTATAGAACCACACTAATATGTATCATACTATATAATATTTACTTATGATCTTTTGTTACCACTTAATTAACAATTCCTTGTTAAAATCAAGTTTTGGGTAATAGTTGCTTTGTTGTTCATGTTTGTTTTGGTTTGGTATCTCTGATCCTTAAATTTTTATGATGGTAACATCATGTAAAGAATTATAAACATGATATAAATATCATATGTATTAATTATATATTATTTTATAGTAATTTAAAAATTATAGTGAATGAAAAATGAAATTCAATGTTCGTGGATATGGTAGGCCATATGTATGCATGAATGTTGTTCTCATTTTCATGATGAAAGAAAAAAATTAAAGTAAAATAATATATTACCCTCATATATTATTTTTTATGTCATATATATCACATATTTTCATTAAACATATCCTTATAACTTTCCATGTCAACCATTAGTGAAGAATGAATCACATCGCTTCATGAGGCGGTAGTCCGCCATAGACATCAGTGACATCATCGTAGTCCCAAATAATAGAAATTAAGAATGAATATATGATAATATAATTGAATAAGTATAATAATATCCTAAATATCATATATAAATTTTAAATCCATCATTATATCCAGATTTGATAGGTGTTGAAGGAAAACGAATTACTTTAGTTCTAGAGGCGGTAGTCCGTCATACACATGATCGAAAATTTCTTTTTTCATTCATTGGAAGAGGGGATGGATGTGGGTTATTCAATATACATAATAACATCTAAATAAATTTTAGATAATGGTTTTATTATAATGTAATTAATATAACAAGAATGAATGTGGTAAGATTATAATTCAAAGCAAATAGTTTAGTGAAGACAATTACCTTCTCCTAGTACACCACCTTTGGATATCTTATTAAGAACCCTAGGTTTTCGATTTTTCAGATGAGAAGAGACTCTAGAAAATGGATAAGGATTTTGGGGAGGTATTTATGAAGGTTTTTTGAGCCAAAGGTCTTAACAGGTGTGATTAAGTGAGTGGGGGTGGTGGTATTTTATAATGGGGTGAGGAGTGACATTTTTTTGTAAATACTAAAAACTATTCAATAATGTAAAGTAACTCTCACCCGAAGTGCATCTAAAATTGGAGAATAATTATTATTAGGGATTATTCCATCAATCTAGACCTATAAAAAAAGATAACACATTGTTTTAAGATGTTATTCCATATAATTTAATTTTACATAATTTTTCTATCTTTGTTTTCACCACGGTAACTTTTATCTTCTTATTTACTGAGGTAATTTATCCTTTAAAAATAAAATTAAAATGACTAATATTATATAATTTAGATCCAATTAATATTTATATTAAATAATTTTTTAATAAAAATACTATGTTTGTGGAAAATTAATTTTAACACAAGCTAATGTTATACATAAAACCTTGTTTTAACCTCAGTCACCATAAATAATTTTTGTTTTATTTATTAATATATGTGAACAAAAAATAATTTGAGCTTATAATATAATATAAATTACTTTTATTCCACATATTTAATTCATTTATTCAAATTATAATCATATAAGTGGTATAATTTAATTTAAGATTAATACAATAGAAGTGATAAAAAAGTTGCTTCCCAATGAGATTTTTTTAAAAGTTTAGAAATATAATATATTAGAATTCAATATGAAATTTATTCCATTTAAATATATTGTATTAAGAATAATAATAATATAATTTTAATAATTTTACCTTTTTAACCATTTTAATATGACATGGAACCTTCTAATTTTTATGGGTCATGAAATTTTTGAATTCATGAAAAACATTATACCCAATATGTGTAATTAAAAATGGTGTTTCATGATTCTTGAAAATTGAATAATTATCTATGTAGTGATAAGTTCATGGTGTTAAAATATCATAAAATATTAAAAATTAGATTTTTATAGAGGGATTTTAACTTGAGATAGAGACGATGGATGAAATATGTTCATATGTTTAATTTTATCATAGTTTACACACATGAAAAAGTAAATTTCATGATCTAGGCTTTAAGATGAATTTCATCTAACCATATAACTAGAGAGATATATGACTAGTGGTAATAGATAAGTATGATTAATAATATGTATTTGGTATGTACTAAGTAGAATAAAATTTAGTCTTCTTTCTGATGAATCTTCTTCTAAATTTGGTTGAGAATTAATGTATTCCAAAAGAATATATCATAATTTCCATACTATTGTGATATAACCCAATGGTAGGAAGACCATTGAAATATGGAACCAATATGGTAATTTTATGTTTCATTTTCAATATAAGTTATGAGTACTTTTATCTGGTTATGAATAATATCTTTCTGTATATCACCATTTTATGTGGAAAATTCTCCTTGTAATTAAAAATATGTATAAGGTCATGATGTCCCTTTTGTGGTATGGTATGAAATGAAAAGTGGTATAATATGTTATGAAATGCCTTATCTTACAAAAATTTAAGGCTGGTCATTAATAACCAACTAGTATATTGTAATCATTACCTATACCCATATAGAAATGTGAAAAAATTACAGTGTAATTTTTCATGGGTTCACCAAGAAAATTTTGGAAGTATGATCCCATCTTGGAGATTTTGGGATGAATAATAATTACATCTAACTATATTCAAATCCATGAATTGAATATGGTAAATTAATTGGAAAAGGTTTACTTTTCGTAAGAGGTATAATTACATGGAATACATGTTTAGATAATCTTTGACTCAAATCCTTGATTTAACTCCTGGTTTTGGAAGTCTAATCAGCTAGATTTGGGTACCTGGTAGGATGTGAGGACAATGTATCATCATCAAATGAATGGATAGTAATATTGAAAAAATTAAACACTGGAATACATTCTCATTGTTTTTGTTATGATTTTCAATGGATCATGGGATTACCATTCTCCCTTTGTAGAATTTCCATATAATAAAACATTTTAGTAAATGATACATATGGATATATTTGATGAATTGTATGTCCATAATTATCTCTCTATACTTTTATGGGTAGATATATGATAAAATTCATTATTAGTTCCAAGAATTGATCATGAAATGATATTAAAGATTCAGATGACCAATAAAATAATTGAAATGATAAGATGTTATAATAAATATTATTTTGATCATAATCTTATTCAATTATCTTTTATATTGATAGATCATATATTATTGAAATTATATCCTATGTTGGGGTATCATCATTTTGTTAGATAAGTAACATTGTCTCCTTTGTATGTTAGACCATTTTAGATACTTGAAAATTTTGTGATCTTTCTTATCAGTTGGCCTAATATCCACTATTTAGTTTGGTTAATAATGTCATTAATTTATAAAAATTGAGGAAACACAATCCTAATCTTATATATGTGGTTTATTAGTATCATTTTGATCTTGAACTATATGTTACATTTTATCATGCACTGATTCATATCATAAAAAAGAAAAGAAAAATGCTTACATGAATAAAATATTCATTTTCTATAGTTTTTGTGGAAATATGGAGATATTAAATATGAGACTTGGGATTGTGAGAATGATATGAAAAATAAATTTCCAAAAGTCTTCCAAATCATCACCAATCTTCAATTATCTAGTGAATAGACAAAAATCCTAATGGTAGGGAGAATATAGCACCCCTAGATTGGAGTTTATACTTATCTTTTTTAGATCGATGGATTTATTGGGTTTAGTGTTGAGGAGTTTCTAGTTGGTTCGGAAAATTTTTAGAGGGATTTATGGGCATTCATATTTTTAGAATGGTTATGGGGAACCCTATGGTTTTCACAAGAAACCATGTAAAATATTGAGGTGGTCTTAGAAGATATGAAAGGTTAGATCATGGTTTTGATAAACCATGTATATTTTCCATTAAACATTGTAGATTTCCTTAGAAACCATAATAAATTGGGCATATGAATTTTATAAAATTGGCACATGGTTTTTAAAACTATGTGGCCAAACTATATGACTTGAGGTTTTTGAGACATTGGTGCATACATGGTTGGTGCATGGTTTGGTACACAATTTTTTCTTAAATGTGAAACTTCAATAATTAAATTTGAACATTTTATTTTTACCTTGATAATAAACCAAATACTCTCATTCTTTATTACATGGCCTAGGTTCTTGACCCTCATGTTTTTGTTAAATGTTTTTACTAATTATCTTCCCTCTAGAGCCTAATTTAAATGGATTAGAGTGAATTGTATCGATTATATTGAATATAATGTCCCCATCCTCTCATTTTTATTATTTTATTTCCATTTATGATTATATTTCCTTGAATATAACCATAGATGAATTTTGTTATTCTTATATCCATTGGATCATTCAGGTTTTGGAAAAAAATTGGCATTTCATCAAGGAATGAAAAATGTAGTCTGGATAGGATAGATGATGAAGTGATTAATCATATTGAATTAGATCCATTGTGAGGTAGGTATATTAACTCTTTTACTTCACTAATTCTAGAACATTATATATTATATTTCTAAATGGTATCTTGTTATTTTCATAGATAACCCATTATGATTTCTTTTTATAAAAATAACATTGGTTTTATGATTTAAAAACCACACCTTGAATAAATTCATGAATCATGTTTGATAAAATATATAAAAAATGGTTTTACTTAAAAATGTTTTGGTGGAATGAAAACATAGAATATACAGAACAATATGTATTCATTTGAAATATAAATGTCCATGTTGATTTAGACTTGGTATGTGGTGCCACTTGGGGCATACAAAGGTTTATCACTAATGACTGACCAGATGGATAGACGAGTTACAACTCAGTATTATTAAGACTATAATGGCATGTGTGTGTGTGTGTGAGAGAATTTGGAAGGGAATTAAATGTGTAATAATTGGATAAAATATTTCAAATATTTAATTTTAATTGAATTAAATTAATAAATAAATTTTGTTTTCTTATTGGTTGTTTTATTTATATTTTGAAGTATGATGTAGTGTTTTGTTTTCTTGGTAGTTTGAGTTTTCAAGTCTCTAAGAGATATCCTACTAGGTTGTATACTAACCTTATGCATAGTAAACCTGGTCTATATGTAGATGTTTTCTATGATGGTGTAGGTAAAGGAAGAGTCTCTTATTTATCTAGTAGAGCATTATGATTCTTGATTCTCATTGTAGTGGTCATAAATTGGGCATGTTTGGGAGGAGTGTTTGGAGTGATACCGCATTAGTTTTACAATATCAAGATGTATTTTTTTTTGGATGTGTGTCTTATTCCACTTTTTATGTGACTCATATATTATTTAGTTTTGATTTTTGAGTTGTTTTGTTTACATTTCATGAATCTTGTTTTTTTCTGGTTATTATATTATTTTTGTTGATATTTTTTTACAAGTAAAATTACCCCCATTGATTCAATAATCCCATGAAATTTTTTTTAGCCTTTGTTGTTTGGATTATGTCACCTAAGGTTAGTGGAACCTTGAGTTTTTTTAGGTAAATTTTTAGGGTTGGTATGTTATAAACCTTCCTTGCATCATTGAGAGTCCTAGTTATAGAGAATATCTATCTTACTTCTTATTATATTCCTCATAGTTAATCACTTATACTGATGGTTTTTTCATGGTGGTTAACTTTTTTTTTCCTTTGTGATTTCTCAGTTTCCTACTAAGTATGTATATACTCACCACTATACAATCCCAGTTCCCTAATATGTTATCTCTATGTTGTTGATAGATAGTTCAGAGAAGGTATTGGTGGATGTAGAGTTGGTGTGGCTTGTTTGTGGTAGATTTTTTATGACACATGGTGACAAATAGTGGAGTATAGTGGTTTTGGATAATGTAAAATTAATTTGCGTCTACTGATTGATCTTTTAGTGTCTCTAATGATAAGGATCTTTCAATGTTCATATTTCTATTAGATTAAAATAAAGGGATATGTAGAGTTTCTTTTTATTTTTCTTATATAGTGATGTGATTTCATTATATATATTAGACATGAATTATGTTCCATTAAGTATATATTGTATGTATATCCTACTAATTATTTTTCGTATTGGGGATATGTATCTATTTTAGGATTATATAGGCTTCAGGTTGATATAGGATAAAGATTTCTATATAGCTAGATATGCCTACTTGGTTCTAGTAAATATCCCCTAGTCTACTGAAAGTGGGCATGGGGTGGAATTTTTAGCTTACTATTTTCCTAGTTAGGGGTTTTATGGTTCATTTTTTGTTATTGTGGTACCAAACATGGGTTTATACTA
This sequence comes from Viscum album, assembly GCA_963277665.1. Taxonomy (NCBI): domain Eukaryota; kingdom Viridiplantae; phylum Streptophyta; class Magnoliopsida; order Santalales; family Viscaceae; genus Viscum; species Viscum album. Next base: position 76,794,119 of record OY728140.1, read on the forward strand.
GTGAAAAAGTTTTGATTTATCAATCATGTAAGGACTTGTTAGTGAATTACAGGAAATGTTGTTATAAGTTTTGTGAGTTATATCAATAGAATATAATGAACAAGACACATGTGGTGACTAAAATATCCTTTTCCCAAGACATTGATATCTTATTATTCTTCCTAAAACTCTATCAAAATCGTTTTTGGTTACAAGATTTTATTAAATATATCTTATAGTGGCCATTTATGATCATTAATTTCCTTTTTGTGTTGTCCTTCCAAATATTCTTTAATATATGTGGATTAATCATCTCAAATGAATTTTGTTACCTAATTATAAAAATACTATTTTTATAGAGAAGGCCATGAATATACAATTCTTGTTGTTAGGCCTCTCACCACTAATTTTTCAGAAATAAGTTGTTGTTTTTCGATTCTTAATTGAGAGGAATTTTTACCTCATGATATGAAGTAGTTATTATACCTTTATTTTTTTTATAGATCTTTATTATAGAGGATATGGTATTTTACACTATTTTGGATTAGAATACATCTAGGTTAGATATTTTGTGCACATTTGATAATATGGGGCTCTATGTTCCATGGGGAGAGCATGATCCCCATGAGATAGAGTATTGGATAGAGTCTGAGACTTTCATTTCTATCTGATTCAGATTTAGATTAAACAAATGGATATTGCTTCATGAAGTTCCCTGTACAAAAAATCGATGCAATAGAAGGTTATGTTTTCTTTTTAGTCAAAATGAAATTTCTCTATTGTAAATTAATCCCAATCCATTATTATTTATAGAATTGTTACCATGGATATTGAATGCTTTTCTTAGTGGTATGCCAATGTTTGGGTAAGCTACGGAGGCCACATAACTCATGAGGTGTTCTATAGACATATTTTCTAATGGAATTATTTGACTTCTATGGTTATAATAACAACTTTTGGGAAAGTGTTATTAATTTTTGGATATGTTTTTCTGAAGCACCACCAATGGTAGTGACCCCCAAGTGATTATTTATATATAGGGGTTATTCGTAAGGATAAACCTTAGCTATGGAGGAATGTTATGAATTCTTCTATAAATATCCATAGTGGTGTTATGTATCTTTCTCCATATTAATGGTATAACATGAATCACATATTTTTATTTTGAAGGAAGTGACCTAGAATGGATCAGTTTTGGTTGAGACGTTGGTAATAAGGGAGAATATAGGATGCATGATGATGCAGTCCTCTCCATTAAACCTCACCTTTGGTTAGTTACTATTTGTTGGAGTATGATTCATTTCCTCAATTGTGGGACCCCTATACTATAGAGAATAAGAACAAGTTATTCTTCTTGAACTAAAGGTTCAAGATTCTAAGATTTTGATGAAACCACTAGCCATACACTTATCAACTAGAGATCCCATTAATGGTCATCCTCTTTCACTCACCACTTATTAAGATTTTGTGTTATCATGTTCAGGGATGGGGTTTGTGAATTTTAGTTTAGTCATGTTTTAAATGTATATGTTTCTCGTGAGAAGTGTACACCTATGTTTTTTTTTGAGAATTTACTCCCTAATTATAACATCCAATGATTTAGTAAACATCTTCATTTAAATAAAATTTGTGTCAAATAAGATGTTTTACACTTAACACAAAACTAAAAATATTCACGAGAAATTATTTTTTGAGATAAAATATTACAATGAAATGTAAAAATTGGCATATTATAAGAATACAATATAGAACATCAATAAGAGAAGTACATGTGGAATAAAAATGTAAATAAATTAAAATATCACATATATAAAATAATTATCTTTGGGTTTTTCCATAAATATTATAACCCAAAATGAAAATACAGAAATAAGATATATATTTAGAAATATAATAGAAATTTATAGAAATAATTGATGATATAGGTTGAATGATTCTGTAAATTTATTCATGGTAGTATATCAAAATAAAATCTCACTACTGCATTTTTATATGGTTTTTGGGAATAAGGAAAATTGATATAAGACTATTAGAAATTTGGTCATTGGATATATAGTCATTGGTTATGCATGTTTTTAGTATGTATATTTAATTTTTTAAAATGTAAGTAAAAATTTAAAAATAATTTAATTAAAAATAAAAAATAATTAAACCAAAAGCTAATATTTAATTAAAATAATTATATAAATATATTAATATGTGTTTCATGATATTAATATTATTAAATAATGAATTTTTGTATTAAAATATATATTTTAATACCACTTGATTGATAAATTTAAATGTTTATAATAATAATAATTAAACTTAATAGGATGTGGATAAAATTATTTAATTTTTAAAAATGATATTTTTCATAGAACTATTTTAAAGTATTTTGTTTTGTATGTTGAAAATTAAAATGATCAAATTTCTAATATGAATTTAATGTAATGATTAAATGTATAGTAAATATTTTAACACACATTTATTTAGAAATAAATATGAAATAATACTTTGAACAATTTGAATCTATTATAAATATAAAAAGAAAAGGAACTAGGACACATGACAAAGAAAATCAGTTGGGAATAAACTCCCAAAATATAAATACCAATAAATAACCAAAATACTCCCCTAACATCTATTCCAAGAATAAATTACCCATAGTGGGGTAACTCACAAACATAAAATGGTATAAAATAATATTATAGAACATTTAATGTTTAGAAATTCATTCTTATAAAAAATTATTTAGAAATAAAAATTATGATTTTAGTTAAAAGCTCAATTTAACATATGTATAAATTGAATTATTTTAAATTAATTTTAATCATAGCAACCCTGTGGGGTTTCAAGAAGGTCTAAATTTTAATTCTACTTGTCATAAATAAATGTGGGTGATGTATTTCCTCTATTTATTTATATTTCCCTCAATCTAGACTATTTATTATTAATAGTTACATTTTTCATATTTATATTGTAAATTTCAATAAATAGAGATAATATTTTTAATCATGTCATCAAAATTTTTTAATAAGGTAAATATCATTTTTAAGAAAACAAAATAAGCTACTATGGTGAATAAAATGTTTAGTCAATAAATTGTAAAAAATAAAAAAAAAATGTACATGAATGAAATAATGTATAAACATAATAAAAATAAATAAAAACATGGATAATGTGGATAATATCGATGTTACATTTTTTTCTCACTTATGAGGAAACATTCTACTTATACATAACCTTAATTTATAATTAAGCATTGAGAAATTCCATATAAGAGACTCAAACTATCCTATAAAAGGATCCCTCATCTACCCCTCCCAAAAAGATGAAAAAATAATTTTATCATGAATATTTTTCAATTTTCCTTCTCCCAAATACATAGTAGATACTTTTTTGGATTTTTTCTCCAATAAAGAAGCATAAAATCTTCATTTTAAGGGAACCAATATCAAGGAGTGAATTCATGTAAAGACCCGGAATTTCCATGGAAATTTTTTTCCTGAATACATAGGAATTTTACGAGTCCGCGAAAATTTACGATGCTTTATTCCGAGGACTGGTGTACCCGGAATCAATTTCTGAAGTTTTGTTCGGGTACGTTCAGTAAACATATGAGCGGGATTTTATAAATTTTGAACCGGTACCCAGAATTGAAATCTGATGGCATCGTTGAACTCATAGCACCAGTATTCACTTAAGAATACTTTTACCTCGATGACCGTTGGTCGAGAATGGAAATTAGTTTTTGGAGTTTTTAAGTAAAAAGTTAAATAAAAATAAGTGTAGCTTGTTTTTATTTTGGCTGTTAAAATCTCCAAGGGGAGGTTGGAGGTGGGGGCCACCACACCCGAATCTCCCATGGGAGGTTACGATGGTGGGTCCCACCCGAGCATAACCTCCCTTGGGAGGATAATTAAGGTGGGGACCTCTCGAGCTTCTTAACACCTTGAACACCCCATAAGTGGGGGGACTCTTGAACTCCCTTAATTAAAATTGTTCCAACTCCACCCATTAATTAAGTGGGTTAAATCTTTTAATTAATTTTGAAATCTTTTGAATTCATTCCAACAATTAAATAATAGAAAACCCTATTATTTGATTTTGGTTGGCATCTTTTCTTTTGGGTGGAGTTTGGGGAGGAGAAGAACTCTCCAATGAAGAATGAGAAGAACTCCATCTCCGACTTCATCACCTTTGGACGCTCAACCGCCAATGACAGATAATCTCTTCTTTTTCCGACACACAAGAATAAGTTGCGAGAGCATGACGAACGCGGGGAATGACGAATCGACACCCACCCTTTCCACGACTTCGTCAACGATCTTCAAAAATGAGGTAGGAGATTTTAAGTTTGAAATTGTTTCCACCCTTCAAAGCACAAATCTTGGATTGTGTTTTGCCTTTTTTATCGCCATAAATTGGAAGGCTCGGGCCGCACGAACATGGCCCGGCCCTCCCCCTTCATTTCTTATTGTTTTTTGATGACCGTGGTGCGGAGCAGCAGTGGCCGACATCGGGCCGGCCACGAAGGAAACCAGTGGCGCAAGGCCGTTGGGTCGCCGGAAGGGCGCATCAATGTCGGGCCGCGCGGAAAAGCAGGGGGCCATAGCCAGGTCGGGCCGCGGTGGAGGTGGAGCGGTGTCGTCGCGCCATGCGGAGGAGCTGGGGGCCGCAGCCAAGTCGGGCTGTGGTGGAGGTGACGTGGCGCTGTCGCGCCGCACGGTGCATAGCAGGGAGTCGCAGGCATGGCAGGCCACGGTGGAGGAGTAGAGGCGGCCTGCTGGGCTGGCCGCTGGTGGAGCACGAGCGACTGGCTGGGAGGATCGGGACCCCGATGGGTCCTGAGGGAGCTGGACAGGCACCACCTGGTGCCGGTTTGGTCTCCACTCGAACGATTCATCCATTCGGGTATCTAGGGGGTGCGCTCCTCCCCACTAAACGCAGCTGAGGCAAACCCCCCGCGGGCTGTTGGGCCGGACCCAGCATGGGCCGCCGGACTGGACCCAGCGCGGGCCACCGGGCTTCCCTTGAGCCAGGCCGCCTCTTCAAGCCGGGATGCACCCATGGGCTCGTCCGCCCCCTCGGACTGGGTCGGACTCTGGTCTGGACCCGGGTCGGGCCAGGTCAGTCCGGCTGGGTCGGACTAGACCTCGACCAGCTTTGGCCTATTTTCATCTTTTCGCCCATATCTTGGGCTACGAGTGTCCGATAGACGAACCGTCTGCGGCGACATAAATCTTAGAAAAAGATGTGTCTTTTGGAATACCCCACTTGGGGTTTTGACACAGTTGGGGTATAGTCGGGCTGGTTTGAACCTGAAATCCAACCGCTCCCCTAGAACAGAAATGCCAATAACTCACAGACCGGGCGTTTGATTGACGCTCTGTCTGTTGCGTTGAGATCCCTATGATGAGGCGAACCTTTGTGATAATTTTGAATGGGAAATTGTGACAGTTGGAGAATCTACCATTAGCTCATGGAGCGGATCCTCTCGGTGGTGAGTGAGCAGAGTACGGAGACTTAGTAGCTGGTTGAGACCTAACGACTGCTGACCTTTCGACTCGGAGTGTTTCGACTAGCCTAGTGGGGAGCATCTCTGTGTGACGCAGAAGACCCATAGTGGAAAGTTCCTTTGTGTGAAATGGCAGACCCATGGTACTCGACAGGAGGAGTACCTCAGCGGGCTATGAGGGGGAGTGCCTCTATGTGACCACGGTAGACCCGTAGTGGGGAGCGCCTTTGTGTGACGCAACAGACCCACGGTACTCAACAAGAGGAGTAATATAGCAGTTTAGGATAGTGGTAAGTGCCTATGTGTGACGTGGAAAGCCCACAGTACTCTACAGAGAGGGAGTACACCGGACACCAAGGTTTCAAAAGTTAGACTGGGAGTGTTACATGATACCACTCTAGAATAAAATCCCGGTTTGAGCTGAGTCAATCTCTTTTGAGTTTTACTCATGATTGAGATGGGTTACTAGATAACTTAGGTATATGTATGGGCATATACCTAAGTAATGGTTATACATTGAATCCATGATTTGTAGTTATCCTTTTTGTATTTAGTGAGAACTTGAGGGTATCGGGGACCCTACTGAGTGTCGTTAAACTCACCCCTGAACAGGCTATTCCCGCACCTCGTTGTGTTGGTTGCAGATGACGGACAGTGCTGACGGAGGCAGAGAGTGGCAGGACTGGATGGTACCTAGAGGTGGACCACTCATAGTGACGGTGCACGGAGCAGACGGACAGACGTGGAGTACTGAGGAGGCCATCTGTACCTACCCTTCATGTAGGAACCCCGAAGGACAACCCAGTAGCTGCTTTACTTGCTTTCAGTTATACTTTCTTTCAGTTGTACATATACTTTACTGTTGGTCATGTATTTCCGACCCCCTTTTACTTTCCAGCACTTCTTCTATATACAGTATTGCTTAGTGTTTTGCTTCCAGTTGTGTACTCTGATTGTGTTTGTTTACTTTTTATAAAGACAATTCCTTCCCAGCTTAGGGATTTACGCCTTTAGTTCTAGTCTCCATCCCCTGGCCTATGGAAGGTGGGATTGGGGTAGTCATGGAATGTTCCCCGAGATTCATATGCTCTGATAGCCCACCGAGCGATCAGGCCTTGGTGCATGTCCCTTTACCAGTGGAGGCATCAACGGTACTACTTCCTGTTGGGCCACAGATGCCACCCACCCCCAGCAGTAGACGATGCACACCGCTTGAGCGCATTGCATGAGTTCCAGCACTAGAGGCCACCCAGGTTCTGAGGGGAGACGGACCCACAGGCGGCTAAGGATTGGCTGGCGGCTTTGGTGAGAGCCTTCATGCTAGTAGGAACACCAGCAGAATTTATGGGGATCCTTGCTACTAGCCTCCTTCAGGCATCATCAGGCAGATGGTGGAGCTTGATGCTCCAGGTGCACGACAAGGTGATACTTCTATGGTCAGACTTTGAGAGCCTGTTCCGGGAAGAGTTTGTCCCAGCCACCCTTCGAGCAGTGCAGATATAGGAGCTACTTCATCTGCAGTAGGGTAGCATGACAGTATCACAGTACTCAGCGAGGTTCACCGACCTCTCGTTCTATTTTACGTGCGGTGTGTCGACATGGATGGTACCAAGTTCACCTTCACCGGCGAGAAAGAAACCTTTGAAACACAATACGGACTTAATCGGAGGAGGGTGCAGTGGATCACTCCCCAGTTGGCTTGCCTTACCCTCGGGGTAGTTGATGTGGAGAGTCCGACTTATCCTTTAGTGGTGGACTAGTATGCAGATGTTTTCCCTGACGATGTTCCAGGATTACCTCACCGTAGAGAGGTGGATTTCTACATTGACATGTACCCCGGGACGGTGCCGATATAAACTCCACCATATCGTATGGATCCCGTTGAGCTTTGCGGGCTGAGGGTACAGCTTGAGGACTTGTAGGGAAAGAGATTCATCCATCCCAGTGTTTCTCCATGGGCAGCCCCGATTTTGTTCGCCAAGAAGGAGGATGGGAGCGTGAGGCTTTGGGTCGACTACCGTCGCCTAAACTAGGTGATCGTGAAGAACAAGTACACTCCCTTGAGGATTGATTACCTCTTTGATCATCTCAAGGGATCCTGATGGTTCTCAAAGATAGACCTCAGATCAGGCTATCACCAACTTAGAGTTCGAGACGAGGATGTGCAGAACACAACCTTCAGGTGTCAGTACAGCCACTACGAGTTCTTAGTTATGCCCTTCGGCATAACAAATTCTCCAGCTGTATTCATGTGTCTCATGAATAGGATCTTCCAGCCATACCTCGATCGCTTTGTCGTAGTCTTCATCAACGACATTCTGATCTACTCGACTACTAAGGAAGATCATGCCTACCATTTGTAGGTGGTACTGGACACACTCCGATAGCACCAGCTTTATGGTAAGCTTTGGAAGTTCCAGTTTTGGATTCGAGAGGTTCACTTCTTGGGACACATCATCTCAAAGGCTAGAGTTGTAGTGGATACATGGAAGATTGAGGCAATACTTGCTTGGGAGCCACCCCGGAGTGTGACGGAGTTACGGAGTTTCCTGGGTTTGGCTGGGTACTATCGAAGGTTCGTTCCAGACTTCTCCAGAGTTGCATCACCACTATCATCCTTGACGAAGAAGGGTCAACCCTTCGTGTGGTTGGAGATATGTCATCAGAGCTTTCAAGAGCTGAGATAGAGGATGACTATTGCCCCCATCTTGAGACTTCCAGAGGAAGGCGTAGGGTATGAAGTCTACTGTGATGCATCAGGGACCAGACTCGGGTGTTTCCTGATGCAGGAGAGAGCAGTGATCGCATATTGTCATCGGCAGCTGAGATAGCATGAGAAGAACTACGCTACCCATGACCTAGATTTAGTAGCAGTGGTCTTCGCCTTGAAGATGTGGCAGCACTATCTTATGGGAGAATGTTTTACTGTGTACTCTGATCAAAAGAGTCTCTGGTATATATTCTTTCAGAACGACCGGAACCTGAGACAATGGTTTTGGATTGAGTTCCTCCAGGACTATGACTTCAAGAAAGTCTATACATCATGAAAGGGGAACGTTGTTGCGGATGCACTCAGTAGGATATCTGGTATAGAGCTGCTAGGAGAGGCGACATAGCAGTTGGCAGCTTTATAGATATCCTTTGTGGATAGATATGGATAATCATTTCTATAGTATCTTACAGTCATTCCTCCACTTATTTAGCGAGTCAGGAAGGCGCAGTGTGGAGACGCTGACTGTGAGACACGACGTGCTCAGATATCGTTAGGGTAGGCACCTGATGGATTCTCTGAAGGTGGGGAGCACGTCATCCTTTTAAGAGGACGTACCATGGTACCACCATCACTTCATGAGGAAGTGTTGAGGGAATTCAACACATCCCCTCTAGCATTACATCCGGGTGTGGCGAAGATGTATCAAGACCTCAGACGATTGCACTGGTGGCCAGGTATGAAAAAGTCAGTTGCAGAGTTTGTCTCACGGTTCCTCACTTGTCAGTAAGTGAAGTCAGAACACTAGGTACCAGAAGGCTTGGTTTAGCCCTTAGAGGTATCAGAGTGGAAGTGGGATGAGATATCAATGGACTCTGTGACGAGTCTTCCATGTATATACAACAGTCACGATTTGATATGGGTGATCGTTGACTGACTCACCAAGTCGGCCCACTTCTTACCGATCAGAGAGCATGGCTCAGTAGAGATCTTGGGACGCCTCTATATGCAGAATATTGAGCATTTACATGGAGTAACTTCTTCTATTGTCTCTGATCATGACACGCGGTTTACTTCCCGACTATGGAAGGGGTTGCAGGAGGCTTTCGGGACACAGCTTCGCTTGAGCACCGCCTTCCATCCTCAAATGGATGGTCAGACTGAGCGGACCATTCAGAACCTTGAGGATATGCTTCGTTCTTGTGCCCTCAACTTCGGTCACTTTTGGGAGGACCACTTACCTTTGGTGGAGTTAACCAACAACAACAGCTATCACTCCACCATCGGTATGGCCCCTTTTGAGTCCTTGTACGGGCGAACTTGCAGATCAAATTTGTGTTGGACAGACCCTGGGGAGTCTGCACTGGTGGGACTAGAGATCGTATGAGCTACCATGGAGAAGGTGTAAATCATCCAGGAGTGGATGAAGACTGCACAGAGAAGGCATAATTTGTATGCTGGTAGGAGACTGAGACCTCTAGAGTTCAAGGATGGCGACCATGTCTTTCTACGAGATTCACCTTGATGAGGTCTATGGTGTTTTGGACAAGGAGGAAAGTTATCTCCATGATTCATCGGACCTTTCCAGGTCCTCAGTAGAGTAGGCGAGGTGTCTTAATTCTTAGCTCTTCCACCTCAGTTGCACCGGGTGCACAACTTCTTCCACGTATCTTAGCTGAGGAGATACATGCACGACCCATCCTACATCATCGGCCATGGGGAGCTGGACATTGATGATAGGGAGACTTTCATGGAGGATCCAGTAGAGACTGAGGAACGACAAGAGCGGGTCCTACGTGTACGGTCGATACCTCTAGTGCGTGTTCGATAGAATCACGAGAACCTCCCGGAGAGCACATGAGAGCAGGAGGCTCAGATGCGTGCTTAGTACCCTCATTTGTTCCCTTAGTTCGAGTTGTAGCTTACAGAGACGTAAAGACCTGAGGTGGGGAGAATGTAAAGACCTAGAAATTCTGTGGAAAATTTTCTCTTAAATTCATATGATTTTTACGAGTCCGCGAAAACTTACGGCGCTTGACTCCGAGGCCCGGTGTTCCCAGAATCAATTTCTGAAGTTTTGTTCGGGTACGTTTAGTAAACATAAGAGCGGGATTTTATAACTTTTGAACCGGTTCTTGGAATTAAAATCTGAGGGCACCATTGAACTCGCAGCGCCGATATTCACTTAAGAAGACTTTCACCTCGACGGCAGTTGGTCAGGGATGGAAGTTAGTTTTGGGGTTTTTAAATAAATTAAATAAAAATAAGGTGATAACTTACTTTTATTTTGTGGTGGTTAAAACCTCCAAGTGGATGATAGAGGTGGGTTCCACCACACCATAACCTCCCATGAGAGGTTATTGTTGTGGGGCCCACCCACACATAATCTCCCTTGGAAGGATATCCTTAGTGGGGCCCACACGGGCTTTAAACCCCCTTAACTCCCCATTTATGTGGGATGAAACTCTCCACCTACCCCACTAATTAATTTTTTCAACCCTCTCAATTAATTAATTTAATTGTTTCACTTGACTATTTTAAAACCCATTTGAATTCTTTTGAATTTTTTGGCCAAAAAATTAAATAATGGGTTAACATAACCTATTATTATTTTTTTTGGGTTGGAAATACCTTTGGGTGGAGCTTGAGAGACGGGTTGGAAGATCTTGGAGAACCCTTGGAGAAATATCTCTCAATAAAGAACGCGAAGAATGCCTCTTCATCGTCCAACGAAGAACAACGAACTCTTTCTTCAATCTTTGACTGATCCAAAAGAGAAGGAGACGACCGTGAAGAATGCCAATGACTCTCCTTCCTCGGTTTCCAACCCTATATGCTTCCCAACGTCAACAAATCAATGTCTGTCATTCCTCTCCTTCCACCGTCAATGATCGAAATGCGATGTAGGTGTTATTCTATGTATGAGTTTTACCCTCCGTTCATCATCGTTCAAATTATGAATTCTGAACATCTGATTGATATCACCATAACGATGAGGGATTGGACCACACGAACACAGCCCGACCCTCCCCCTTTGTTCTATCTCGTTTCTTGACGATGGCGGCGGCGTAACGGCACTGCCAGAAGAGAGGACTGCAGCAGAGCAATGGCGACCGGCGACGGGCCGACCGTGAAGTAAACTGGCGGCGCAAAGGTCGTAGGGTCACCGGAGGGGTGCCACACCGTCGCGCCGCGTGGAATATCGGGCCACAGACAGCGCGGGCCGTGGGGAGCAAGGAGGCATGCCGGGCCGCCAGAGGGGCGCGGCTTCGTCGCACCGCGTGGGTGGAAGGGCCGCGGCCAGGCGGGCTGCGACGGTCGAATGGAACAACGCGGTGTTGTCACGCCGCGCAGAGGAGCAGAACCATGGAATCGTCGTGCCACAGTGGAGGATCTAGGACAGCCGGCGTCAGGCCAGCCACCAACAGTGTGGAAACTGGCTGGCTGCTCGGCCATCCGTACAAGGCGGGACCCCCCAGGTCCTCAGGGATTCTGAACTGGCGCCTAGCGCCGGTTCTGTTCGGAAGCCAGGGGCGTGGCACCCCCCCCCCCCCACCACTCGCGGCAAGGGCGGGGCCCGTAGGGCGCCACCGGTTGTCCAGGCCATGCAGGCCTCCAACTAGCCACGCGGGTTGCCAGCAGGCCTCGCGGGGTGCTAGCCAGGCCATGCGGGCCGCCCCCTCGGGCCGGGCCGCACTCGGGTCGGGCCACCCTCGGGTCGGGCCACCCCCTCAGGCCGAGCCGCCGCCTCGGGCCGGGCCGGACCCTCGGGCTGGGTCAGACCCATGGACTGGGTCGGACCCCGGTCCAGACCCGGGTTGGGTCGGGTCAGTCCGACTGGGTCGGATCGGACCCGGACCCATTTCACCTAATTACACCATTGCACCCACATCTTGGGTTACGGGTGTCCGATCGACGAACCGTCTACGGAAACAGAAAGCTCAGAGCGAGACGGTTCTTTTGGCATACCCCACTTGAACTTTGGACACAATTGGGGTACGGTCGGGTTAGTTTGAACCTAAAATCCAACCTGGCCCCTGGAACAGAAATGCCAATAACTCACTAACTGGGCGTCTGATTGACGCGCCGTCTGTTGCGTTGGGACCCCTATGACGAGGCGGACCTTTGGGATAATTATACTTGGTACTTTGTGACATTTGGAGAATAGACCTGTAGTTAGTGGAGCGGATCCCCCTAGAGACGAGCGAGCGGAGTACAGAGACCTAATCGATGGCTGTGACCAGACGACTGCTGACCTTTCGACTCGGAGTGTTTAGACTAGCCCGGTGGGAAGTGCCTCTGTGTGACATAGCAGACCCACAGTGGGGAGTGCCTCTGTGTGAAGCAGTAGACCCACGTTACTTGACAGGAGGAGTACCTCAGTAGGCTATGAGGGGGAGCACCTCTGTGTGAGCGCGTCAGACCCACAGTGGGGAGCGCCTCTGTGTGAGCGCAACAGATCCACAGTACTCGACAGGAGGAGTACCACAGCTGTCCAAGATAGTGGGAAGTGCCTATGTGTGATGTGGCAGGCCCACTATACTCGATAGAGGAGTATTACACCATTAGCCGAGGTTCCAACAGTGTGACTGGTGTTTTTACTTGATACTACCCCTTGATTAAAATCCTTGTTTGAGCTGAGTCAATAACTTTTGTGTTTTCCTCATGATTGAGATGGGTTACTAGATTACTTCGGTATATGTATGGGCATATACCTAAGTAACGGTTATCTGTTGATTTCATACCTTGTGGTTTATCCTTGTTGGATTTTTGTGAGACCTTGAGGGTCTCGGGGTCTCTACTGAGTTTCGTTATACTCACCCCTGCATGGGCTATGCCCGCACCTAGTTTTGTTGGTTGCAGATGACGGAAAGTGCTGACTGTGGAAGAAAGTAGTAGGACTAGACGGTACCCGGAGGTTTACCACTCGGCGTGACGGTGTACGGAGTGGACGGACGGATGTGTAGTGCTGAAGAGGCCATCTGTACCTACCCTTCAGGTAGGAACCCCGTAGGAAGACCCAGTAGTTGATTTACTTTTCTTCATTTGTACTTTCTTTTAATTTGTACATGTACTTTCCTATTGGGATTTTATTTCCGACCCCTTTACTTTTTAGCACTCTCTTTTGTATACTGTATTACTTAGTATTTTACTTCCAGTTGTGTACTCTGATGTGGTTGTTTACAATTTTAAAGGCAATACCTTCCCAGTTTAGGGATTTACGCCTTTGGTGTTAGTCGCCTTCCTCTCCGGTGACAGCACAACCACCCCGTCTTAACATGGTCGTCAGGTCCTAGCCCACCAGGTACCACCAGTTACCCCGCAGACATGTGGTCCCCACCCTGGGGCCCACCCACATGCCTGAACAGGTCATCTGACTAGTGATAGTCCCCATATACCAACACTTGTCCTTTCTAGTGTGCTTTTTCCCCACTCACACACACCCTGTGAAACTTCCCATAAGGTCACACATCCTGATCACTACTCCAGGAAAAGCACGCTTAACTGTGGAGTTCTAATCAGACAGGCTCCTAAAAAGGAAGGATCACCTTATTAACAAGAGTCATATCATTTAGTCATTTAACCCTTTATCATTTGGGGGTGTTACAATCACCCCCCCAACCATTAGAGAACAACGTCCCCATTGTGGGACCTACATCTCAACCCAGGCAGTACACCACACTTAAGTCTGGGTTCCTCCTCTGATACCAAATGTAACAACCGAGTCTCTGAGGAGCAGGGGGCACCAGCCAGGCTGGGCCGCGGTGGAGGTGGCACGATGTCATCACACCGTGTGGTTGATAGCAGGGAGTCGCGGCCAGGGCGGGGCCGGCTGGGTCGGCCACCGGTGGAGCACGAGCGGCTGGCTGCTCGGCCAGCTGGGAAGAGCAGGACCCCACTGGGTCCTGTGTGAGCTGGATCGGTGCCACTTGGCGTCGGTTTAGTCCCCACCCGAACGGTTCATCCATTCGGGTATCCAGGGGGCATGCGCCTCCCCCCTGGATACGGTAGAGGCGGACCTCCTCAGGCTGCCTGGCCGGACCCAACACGGGCCACCGGACCGGACCTAGTGCGGGCCACCGGGCTGCCCTCAGGTCGGGGCACCCCTTCGGGCCGGGCTGCCCCCTCAGACTAGGTTGGACTCCGGTCCGGACCCGGGTTAGGCCAGGTCAGTCCGACTGGGTCGGACCGGACTCGGACCCGCTTTGGCATGTTTTTCATCTTTTCACCCATATCTTGGTCTACGGGTGTCCAATCGACGAACCATCTACGAAGATGGAAAACTTAGAGCGAGATGGTTCTTTTAGCATACCCCAATTGAGGTTTAGACACAGTTGGGGTATGGTTGGGTTGGTTTGAACCTAAAAAACCAACCGGGACCCTGGAATAGAAATGCCAATAACTGACAGATCAGGCATCCGATTGATGCAACGTCTGTTGCATTGAGATCCCTATGACGAGGCAGACCATTGTGATACTTTTGTGTGGGACTTCGTGACAATTGGAGAATCGACCGGTAGCTCATGGAGAAGATCCTCTCTGAGACGGGTCAGCGGAGTATGGAGACCTAGTAGCTGGGTGTTAGCTGACGACTGATGACCTTTCGACTCAGAGTGTTTTGACTAGCCCAATGGGGAGCACCTCTGTGTGACGCAGCAGACCCGTGGTACTCGACAGGAGGAGAACCTCAGTAGGCTACGAGGGGGAGTGCCTCTGTGTGAGTGTGGAAGACCCACAGTGGGGAGCGACTCTGTGTAACGCAGCAGACCCACGATACTTGACAGGAGGAGTACTATAGCAGTTCAGGATAGTGGGAAGCGCCTCTGTGTGACGTGGTAGGCCTGCAGTACTCTATATGAAGGGAGTACATAAGTAGCCAAGGTTCGGACAATTTGAATGTGGATGTTACTTTCTACTACACCAAGAATGAAATCCTAGTTTCAGTTGAGTCAATGACTTTTGAGTTTTCCTCATGATTGAGACGGGTTACTATATAACTTATGTATATGTATGGGAATATACCCAAGTAATGGTTATCCATTTAATCCATGATTTGTGTTTATCCTTGTTGGATTTTGTGAGACCTTGAGGGTCTCGGGGTCCCTAATAAGTATCGTTATACTCACTCATGCACGATCTATGCTTGTACCTCGTTGTGTTGGTTGTAGACGCTGGACATCGCTGACTGAGGCAGAGAGTAGCGGGACTAGACGGTACCCGGAGAAGGACCACTTGGTGTGACGGTACATGGAGTAGACGAACGGACGTGGAGTGCTGAGGATGCCATCTATACCTACCCTTTAGGTAGGAAACCCAGAGGAAGACCCAGTGGCTGCTTTACTTTTCTTCTTTCAGTTGTACTTGTACTTTTATGTTTCCTTGTACTTTACTATTAGGCTTATATTTCCGGCCCCTTTTACTTTCCAGCACACTTTTTTTATACAGTTTTTACTTAGTGTTTTGCTTCCAGTTTTGTACTCTGATGTGTTTCTTTTCAATTATAAAGGCAATGCCTTCCTAGCATAGGTATTTACTCCTTTGGTGCTAGTCGCCAGCCCCTGGCCTATGGAAGGCAGGCTAGGGGTAGTCACGGAATGGGCCCCGAGGACGGGTCGTGGAGCGGATCCTCCCGGAGATGGGTGAGCGGAGTATGGAGACTTAGTAGCTGGCTGTTACCTGACGACTGCTGACCTTTCAACTCAGAGTATTTCGACTAGCCCAGTGGAGATTGTTTCTGTGTGATGCAGCAGACCCACAGTGGGGAGCGCCTCTGTGTGACGCGGCAGACCCACGGTACTTGACAAGAGGATTACCTCAGGAGGCTATGAGGGGGAGCGCCTCTGTGTGAGCACGACAGACCCACAATGAGGAGCACCTCTATGTGACGCAGCAGACCCACGGTACTCGACATGAGGAGTACTTCAATAGTTCAGGATAGTGGGAAGTGTCTCTATGTGATGCAGCATGCCCACAGTACTCTATAAAGAGGGAGTACACTAGCAGCTGAGGTTCTGACAGTTTGACTATGGATGTTACATTCTAATACCCCAAGAATGAAATCCTGGTTTGAGATGAGTCAATGAATTTTGAGTTTTCCTCATGATTGAGACGGGTTACTAGATAACATATGTATATGTATGGGCATATGCCTAAGTTATGGTTATCCGTTGAATCCATGATTTGTGGTTATCCTTATTGGATTTAGTGAGACCTTGAAGGTCTTGGGGTCCCTACTAAGATTTGTTATACTCACCCCTGCATGGGCTATGTCTGCACCTCGTTGTATTGTTTGCAGACGATGGACAACGCTGACTGAGGTAGAGAGTAGTAGGACTGGACGGTACCTGGAGAATGACCACTCGGTGTGACAGTACACGGAGCAGATAGACGGACATGGAGTGCTGAGGAGGCCATATGTACCTACCCTTCAGGTAGGAACCCCGGAGGACAACCCAGTGGCTTCTTGACTTTTATTATTTCAGTTGTACTTGTACATTTTCGTTTCCTTGTACTTTACTATTGGGCTTGTATTTTCAGCCCCTTTTACTTTCCAGCACACTTTTTGTATACAGTTTTTACTTAGTGTTTTTCTTCTAGTTGTGTACTCTGATGTGTTTGTTTATAGTTATAAAGGCAATTCCCTCATAGCTTATGGATTTACACCTTTGGTGCTTGTCACCAGCCCCTAGCCTATGGAAGGCAGGCTTGGGGTAGTCACAGCACGGGTCTCGAGGACGGGTCATGACAATTCATCAAAGTATGTATCTCACCTTAACCTATTTTTTCAATTAACGTCTCATATCCATTATTTATAAATATCATTACACACATTAATTTTGTTATATTAACATTATTAATCTTTCTATAAAATTATACTATTCTTATATAACTATAAAACATTACTCATTCATTAGTATAACATGTTATTATTATGATTCATCCAACTACCGACATGAACAATGTTATTATATCTACACCGTTCTAAACATTAATGAGTATCATGAAATTTATTCAGGTAATATATGATATTAAAGTGTAATTTATATTACAAATATAGTTAGGTAAGGGTGATAAAAATGGAATTATTAATATTATGTAACTCATTATTATGGTCAAATTACCTGAAAAATGTTCTTCATGGTTTCTATTCTCATAAATCATACCCATAATTTCCATCAATTTAACTTTATACTAAATAAAAAATTGGAAAAAAATTATTCTAGAAGCATTATTAATTATTTCATGATGAACTTTATTTTAAATAATGTGTACTGACATTTCCATTGGGAAACCTGTACTAAATCATTAATAATTCTAACATTTTATGATGAAAATAAACAATAACCAACTAAAAAAAGAGTAATGAATTATTTTAATGAAATTTTAAAATAGGTAATATATATTAATGAGGTTATAAAATAATTGATTAAGAAGTTTATGTTTATTATACTGGAGGTTAAATTACTTTTGTTGAATTTTGGAGTAAAGTTACGTGATTCTTAAACAATAACATTCTTAAATATAGAATTTTATTGGTTCGGATTTAATCTAAGTAAGTTATATATTATTTATCATTAAAACTCATATATTTTCTTCTTATATGGCTATTCATGCTGTTTAAATGCATTCTTACTATTTTTCTTTTCTTTTTTTCATAATAAAATCAAAATAAATCTTGTAAGTTGATCTAACCTTATCTCTTATTTTCGATAGGAAATCATTATACTCCATGACCATATTCATTATTATATTTTATAGATTTTTGTGTATATACGTATTTTATTTTCTATGGTCTAATTCTATTGCAATGCAATTTTTTTATAAAATAATGAAATAATGTTTTTAGTTGTTTTCCAGATGGGTCATTTTCTATTGTCTTTTCATTATTAATGTCTGAAAATAGATTTATTTTTAATGTTTTATACATAAAAATATTTTTTTCCATTACACATCAGTTTAATTTGTAAGGATTCATATCATCTTTTCAGGATTTAATTAATTTCTATTTTCATTGTTTTGTGATTTTCTTAATTAGAAAAAAATTAATTAAAAACATAAAATGCCATTTCTTCTCATTTTTTGAAATTATTTTTATAATGATCTTATAAAGTGTTTTTTAACTATTTTAGAAGAATTTAATGTTTCTTAATATTTAATGATTATATTATCTAATTATATCATCCACATTATTTGTAACGCTCCGACCCTAGATACCCATAGTCGGTGCATTATTACATAACATTGGCATGATCATAAGAAAGATCAAGTCTCGAAAGACCGATTAGTTTAGTAGCCTTGGAATAACTAGATACATTAATAAAGTTTACACTACATCATAAAACGAAAACTACAACAATATAGTCTCTAAATTCCACACTCTTATCCCCTCATACTATCCCTGGAGGTCATTCATAAATTAATTCTTCACATCCTGGGAAAAATAAAACATAGAAAAGGGGTGAGCTCAAATGCCCAGTAAGGATAACAATATAGAGGAATCTTTCATAAATAAGAATAAACATTTAAGGCAATGTATAACTAAAAAAAGACTTTTAAACTTGAACTTCAACATAGTATGGAAAAAATAAAATGAAATAATTACATTTACTTATTCACATGGATATTTTACTAATCGAATAATCACATGCAATATCAATAACCACTTTCATAATGATGGAATGCATAATTCCAGACTATCATAACCACATAGCCAAGGTCTCGTGCCAAGACTACAAATAAGATTTTTTCAAGGCCTTGTTCCAAGACACTAGTTTGCCTCATGAGACCTACCGATGCATCGAGGAGCTATAGCGGGCTCCACCCGTCACTTATTAAGTCCAATGCATTCCTCATATGAACATGTTTAAACATAACATAAACATTCATATTAAAACCAGCATACGAAATGTCAATACTTTCTTCATAAACCATGAATGGTATAAAAATAATACATCCACCGTCAAACATATCACAAAACCATCAATACAATATGGAATTTTTGTATCATAATAAATCAACTCCAAATAAACTTAAAGTCCATCAAAGGATGTTGACATAGATGAAATCAAAACTCATTTTAGAGAAATATCTCTTCCTATTTAAGAGTCACATAATTATAAAATAAAACATTTAATTTGAAAATTTTCTTATAAGATTGTAAGGGAAACTTTGAAGATTTTATAATGGTGGAAAATAGCCGCACCCGCCGTATAAGTTAAAAAAACATTCTTACCTTAATTCTGTCGAAAAGGTTAAAAAGCACCTTGTTTGGAAAACGATGGAAAGATTCTTTTATAAACCTATTATAAAAAGTCAAACAAGGGTATAAATGACTTTCACCCATATTATTGTAAATAGTAAAAATGTTTTGAAATACATTTTTAAGAAACATGGATGTGGATGATAAAGAAATCACAGTAGATTATTACGTATAAACAACCTCAGATAATGAAGAGATTGTGAAATAAACCCTTACCGGGTACTTTTCCTTGGTTGAGGGTAAGTTAAAATCCCGTATAATGGTGAAATAATTGTTATTAAATTATACAATAATCATATACATTAATATGATATCATATATCATCTTTTAACATTGCTTTGTTAATAATATCTTAGAATTATCGTCGTTTCGGGTGTTAACTTACTCGTTTTTTATATGTTTTGTTACATAAGCCGTGTTTTTTATGGATAGGTTTTATATTATTCATATCCATAATTATATCAAGTACATAAACATTATTTGTAATCATTAAATGAAAATTAGTCTTGAATGGATACGATGGGGAGTGAATCTCATCGCGTTCGTGGAGACGGTAGTCCGTACGTACGCACGAGCGACAGTATCATTCTTTTGATATTAAAATAATATATAATTGGATGTTATATCATATATACAAGATAATTATCATGTTATATTTATTATTTACATGAATTACACATCATTATTATACCCATCCAAATAATAATATATTGAATAATAATTACACCACGACATGTAGACGGTAAGTCGTACGTACACACGTATGATGACATGTCATTCAAAGGATGGATAGAATACTGAATATGGTTGTAACATATTTATAATAATATCATAGTATATAGGAGATACTGGATTTTTTATTTTATAATGGTAATAACAAAGAAAGAAGAAGTTGAAGAAGAAATGAATTTGAAAAAGGGTGGTGAAAACATTACCTCTTCTTCGGGTTCTTCCTTTTGATTTGATCAAAAGGGATCATTAGGTTGGCTTTCTGATAAAACTAAGGCCTATAGGTTGTAGTGAGGGAAGTTTAGAGAGTATTTGGGCAGGGTTTGTCCGATCCAAAAGGCTTTGAATGTGTGAATTAGTGAGAAGAGGGAGTGCCCTTTTATAAGAGGGGTGAGGGGCACCTTTGGAAAAGCTTGAAATATTATTTTATAATAAATTTATATTCGGTTTCTAATGGCTCCAAAGTGGATTATTTAAAGGCTAATGTGGGGATGGGTCGAAAACCACTCAACCAATATAATCTAGAAATTTTTGGGTCATTATATTAACCTTATCTTTTAGTTTTAACTCTTAGTTAATTAGTTTGACTCTTACCATGTCACATTGTATTTTTATATTATATAGTTAATAAACTTAATATATACCTCCAGGAGACCCCCAAGTGGTCCATTAATGATACAACTATCATGATATAATTCTCTTGTCCGAACCGTAGTTTTTTAAAAATTTAATATCAATTAATAATATAATATTTATTTTAAAAACACTTTTTTGTCAATTTTGACACTATTTGGAAAATTGATTTTTGTGAAAATCATAACAGAGTGATTACTTCAAACAAAGTTAATTAAATCAATCCTAACATGTCATAGTAACCTATAAAATTATTTTAATTCAGAAAAAGTCTCAATTTACATTTATTTTGATATTTATAATATCAATTATTTTAATATTTCATTAATTAGGCAATTACTGCATCACCATTCTGTCATAAATAAATTAAATTATATAATGTCTAAAAATTATAAATAAAATACCATTATGTATTAACTAGTTTTATCATTCTAATGAATATTTACAATCGAATATATCTTATGTATAACCCTATATTAAAAATGTTTTAGTAAATAACCTTTGATTTTAACTCTTTTAACTCTTCTTTGAATTAAATAATAATAAATGTCATAATCTAATCCAAGTGGAACTAAATGATAATATTTTATTCCTAAGGTTCTTTTTGGTTGAGATACACTTGTCCAATAGAATTAAGACATATGTTAGGGTAATATTAATATCATTTTTTCCCTTAATTACCCTTTTTACTTTTAACCGTGGTAAATAAAAGTAAAAAGTTACTATTCACCAAAAATTATTTTCATCTCATTGAACCACATTTTACTCCTTGATATTAACCGTGTCTCTCGGATTTTCGAAATTCCACTAACAGAAGTGGTAAAATTATGTTTTATGAAAAATTCAGTTTTTTAACTACCACTTAGTGGTTTCACTATTCATCAAAAAATGAAGTTTTTCAGAAAAATACCAAAAATTCACCCTAGGCTAATTTCAATATTCAGAATCCAAAAATGACGTCTATTTTGAAAAATAAAATTTATAAATTTTAAAAAGCGGGTATTACTTTTCATAACGGCTAGTTTGATTGGTTGTGGTGTGTTAGAACTCGATGTTGCGTACAACACACGCTATTGCATTATTCAAAGAGAAGTGTACCATAGAAGCTTGGGGTGTTACATTCTCCCCTCCTTCAAATAATTTCATCCTCGAAATTTCTAGAATACTTCCACATGAAAAGACTCGGGTGGTTCTTTATCCTAATTTCCTTGGGTTCCCACGTTGTCTCTTCCATCTAATGGTTTCTCCATAATACTTTTACCAGACGGGTCATCCGGTTTCTCAGTACTTGTTCTCTCGTATCAAGAATCTTGATGGGATCTTCGCAATAAGACATATCGGGTTCCAGTTCTAATTCCTCATAGGTGAGTACATGCGTTGGGTCAGGCATGTATTTCCTCAACAGAGATACGTGGAACACATCGTGAACTTTGGAGAGACTTAGAAGCATTGCCAATCGGTAAGCTACAACCCCAATTCGTTCTAGAATTTCGAAAGGTCCGATGTACCTGGGACTCAATTTACCTTTCTTACCAAAATGTATGACTCCCTTACATGGGGATACCTTCAGGAGAAGATGATCACCGAATTGAAATTCCAAATCCTTCCTTCGATTATCGGCATAGCTCTTCTGCCTACTTTGAGCTGCTTTGATATGGTTTTGGATTACCTTCACCTTTTCCATTGTTTACCCCACCAGTTATGGGCCTACAAGTTTTCTTTCACCAACGTCATCCCAACAGGTTGGTGTGCGACATCTCTTTCCGTATAACACTTCATATGGTGCCATTTGAATACTCAAATGGAATCTATTGTTATAGGAAAATTCTATCAGAGGTAAATATTGATCCCACATACCCTGAAAGTAAAGTGAGAAGGATCTCAACATGTCGTCTAAGGTTTGAATAGTTCGTTCTGATTGTCCATCTGTTTGAGGGTGGTAGGCAGTGCTCAAATGAAGTTCAGTATCCAAGGATTTCTGAAGACTTTTCCAGAATCTTGAAGTAAAACGGGGATCACGATCAGAAACAATCGATAGGGGTACTCCATAAAGTCTCACCACTTCATTAATATATAGTCTTATTATATGTTCTAGTGGTAGATCTTCTCTTATAGCAAGAAAATGTTCTGACTTGGTAAGATGATCAACAATAACCCATATTTCATCGTTCCTTCTAGGGGTCTTTGGTATCCCCATGACAAAGTCCATCGTAATATTGTCCCATTTCCACTCTGGTATGGGAAGAGGTTTCAATACTCTACCAGGTTGTTGCCTTCTAGCTTTCACTTGTTGACAAACCATACATCTTGACACAAAATCAGAAATCTCCCTCTTCATATTGTCCCACCAAAAATGTTCCTTCAAATATCTATACATTTTGGTGCTCCCAGGGTGTATAGAGAAATTGGAACTGTGAGCATCATCCCACAATTCCCTTTTTAGATCAGGTATATCAGAAACACAAAGTCTCTTCCCAGATTTCAAAATTCCTTCTTCATACACAATGTCTCTCAATCTCCCATCATTCACAGCTTTAATCTTCTTTTGAAATTATTCATCATCGGTCTGAGAACTCTTAATCCTTTCTAGTAAAGATGGTTTGGCAACCATTTGAAAAATCATTGATGTTTCAACTTCCCTGGTTATTCCCATGTCCATCTTCACTAGATCAACGAATATTGGATCCCTTTCAATTCTAATATTGTTCAAAACTCCATGATCTTTTATATTCAATGAATATGTCACCTTGTTTTCTTTCCCCGGGTGGTAGTGTATCGTACAATCATAATCCTTGAGTAATTCAAGCCATCTCCTTTGCCTCATGTTGAATTCTTTTTGTGAGAAAATATACTTCATACTCTTGTGATCAGTATAAATCTCACATTTTTCACCATAGAGGTAGTGCATCCATATCTTCAAAGCAAAGATCACAGCTGCTAACTCAAGATCATGAGTAGGATATTTTTGCTCAAGAATTTTCAACTGTCGTGACACATAGGCAATAACCCTATCATTCTGCATACGGACACAACCAAGTCCTTTCTTCGATGCATCACTATAAATAACGAACCCATCATTCCCCCATGGTAGAGTCAATATAGGAGCATTGACTAATCTTTTGTTCAGTTCTTCGAAATATTCTTCACACTCTTTTTTCCAAACAAATTTACCCCCTTTACGTGTGAGATTTGTTAATGGATTATCCAACCGGGGAAAATTATGGACGAAACATCGATAATAACCTTCTAAACCAATAAAACTGTGTACCTCAGTTACACTCATCAGTGCAGGCCATTCTTGTATTTCTTTGGTCATAGAAGGATCAACATAGATTCCATCTTTAGAGACAATATGGACAAGAAAATAAATCTTCTGAAGCTAGAATTAACACTTGCTAAACTTCCCATATAATTCATGTCTTCTTAGAGTCTTTAGGACAATACGCAAGTGATTTTCATGATCTTCATAGCTTTTGGATTATACCACAATATCATCAATAAATACCACCACAAATTCATCGAGATATTCCTTGAAAACTCTATTCATCAGATCCATGAATACAGAGGGTGCATTAGTCAGCCCAAAAGGCATTACCGTAAACTCGTAATGTCTGTACCTTGTTCGAAATGCTGTCTTCGTAATGTCTTCCTTCTTCACACACAACTGATGGTATCCAGATCGAAGGTCAATCTTTGAAAAGTATTGAGCTCCATGCATTTGGTCAAATAAATCATCAATGCGAGGTAGGGGATACTTTTTTTTTATTGTTATAGCATTGATCTTCCTGTAGTCGATACATAACCTCATAGATCCATATTTATTTTTAACAGAAAGAACAGGGGCTCCCCACGGAGAAACACTAGGGTGAATAAATCCTTTATTACTCAATTCCTCTAGTTGTTTCTTTAGTTCAACTAATTACACAATGGCCATTCTATAAGGGGTCTTTGATATAGGCCTTGATCCAGGAATTAAATCAATGGAAAACCCAACTTCTCGTTCTGGAGGATGTCCAGGTAAATCTTCGGAAAACACATCTACATATTCTTTCACAATAGGTACATCCTCTATTTGAACATCCATTTCCTCACCCAGAATCATTTCATTCTCTTCCTCCCCAATAATTGAATTTAGTTGAGCTACTGGGGGTGGATCTAGATAAGAATTAGGCGGTGACGATTCTGCTCTAAAGATAAGGTGTTCCTTATCATCATTATCAAAAATCGTAACCTCCTTCTTCTTACAATAAATCTTCGCATCATGGTCTAAAATCCAATCCATACCTAGGATTATATCAAACTCAATCATAGGTATGACGATGAGAACAGCAGATAAAGAACATTTATGTGCTCTAATGGGGACTGATTCACAAAACTTTGTTTCAATGATACTTCCCTTAGGAGTTTTAACTGACAACTCCCTTGTTAAATCAAATTGGAAATATCAAATTTTCTTAGAAAAATGGGAAGATATGAAACAATGCGATGATCTAGAATCAAATAATGCATTCTCTAAACTTGAGGAAACCATTAAATTACCTACCACCACGTCTTTCAGAGCTTCTACCTCAGCAGTAGTGATAGCATAAGCTTGGCCTTGATCCCTTGGCATTTTCTAAGTTAAGTTCCCCTGACGCTTGGGACATTCATTTGCATAATGTCCCATCTCCCTGCAATTGTAGCATTGGACATCGGTTGCTTCCTTCTTCCCCTTGCAATCACAATCTTGGTGGCCTTTTTCACCACACTTGTAACAGACTCCCATTCCTTTTAAGCAAGTAACGGGGTGTTTCTTCCCACATTTACTGCAGGATGGATATTCAACCTTTCCCTTCTTCCCCTTATTTCCATTCCCATATTGATCAGTAGAACTCTTCTTCTCTTTCTTCGCTTTAAAGTCATAATACTTAGAGAATTCCTTTTCTGTCTTGATAGCACATGAGACAATGTCTTCATACGATGAGAAGGATTGTAAAACTAATGCTCGATGGAGAAATGATTTTAACCCATAAAATAAATGATCAATCATACTTCTTGGGTTACGTATATAATCTTCAGCATACCTTGCTAACCTTGTAAAGTTAGCCTCATACTTTGTGACATTCTCATCCTCCTTTTGTATCAGACTCAGATATTACATTTACAAATCTGCTCGATTGTCACGAGGAAAGTATTTTTCTAAAAATAGATCTTTGAAATCCCTCCATTCCATATTTGATACATCATCATCTTCCTATATGTTTTGAATCAATGGCCACCATTGATCAGCATCTCCAGTGAGGCGGTAAACTTCCATGATAACTTTTTCCCTTTCACTACTTCACAAAGCCTGAAATATTTTCTCTAGGGAACTTATTCATTGCTCAGCTACCAATGGATTTGTACTCCCATTGAATGTTGGTGGTTGTTTCCTCATGAAGTGATTTAACATTTAATCTCCACGCTGTGGATCAAGGTGCTCCATACGGGTAAGATTATTATTCATAACCTGACTGAGTTGTCCTAGTATGGTGATTATTTGATCAGCACTAGTTGCATCACCAGCTCCACTATAATTATCTTGAGCAGGAGGGCAATCCCTACATGGAGTGCGTGCATTGATACGGTTTCCATTTCATCCACTAGGAGCCATTTCTAAACAATGGCATAAACTAGATCAGTTTATGAATCAAAATACATAATTCCATACTTATAAAACACTTAACATAAATTGAACTATTTATGGATATAATCCATAATCACAAAAATGTTTTTTTTTAGGAAGTATGTACTCATAAACCCTTCATAATGATTTGTAAGGAAAATGAGAGTTATCCTAAGAATATCCCCTAGGAGTTTAGTAACCAAGAGTGCAGCAAGGCCCATTGTCGTGCACCAGTTCTCGTTCGAGTCTAGCTCAAAGCGGTGTTTTTAGGTTTTACCCCTAGGTACATCTGTGCCAGAGCCGCCTCTACCTTCTCGTATCCAGACAGGGATGTATTTCTCAGAAAACTTACAAAATCACTATAATACCAAAATTCTAGGAAGTTCTTCTATACTAATCCTCAATGTCCATCTTAGGTCTATGTGCTCTAATCAGAGTTTAACTAAATCTAGCTTCCAAGATTTGTACTAAACTTCCTCTGATACCAACTGTAACGCCCTGACCCTAGATACCAAAATTCGGTGCATTATTACATAACATTGGCATGATCACAAGAAAGATCAAGTCTCGAAATACCGATTAGTTTAGTAGCCTTGGAATAACTAGATACATTAATAAAGTTTACATTACATCATAAAATGAAAACTACAACAATATAGTATCCATAGTCTACACTCTTATCCCCTCATACTGTCCTTGCAGGTCATTCATAAATTACTTATTCACATCCTGGGAAAAATAAAACATAGAAAATGGGTGAGCTCAAATGCCCAGTAAGGATAACAATATAGCGGAAACTTTCATAAATAAGAATAAACATTTAAGGAAATGTATAACTAAAAAACACTTTTAAACTTTAACTTCAACATAGTATGGCAAAAATAAAATGAAATAGTTCCATTTAATTATTCATATGGATATTATACTAATCTAATAATCACATGAAATATCAATAACAACTTTCATAATGATGGAATGCATAATGCCAGACTATCATAACCACATAGCCAAGGCCTCCTGCCAAGACAACAAATAAGATTTTGTCAAGGCCTTGTGCCAAGACACTAGTTTGTCTCATGAGACCTACCGATGCATCGAGGATCTATAGCGGGCTCCACCCATCACTTATTAAGTCTAATCCAATCCTCATATGAACAGGTTTAAACATAACATAAACATTCGTATTAAAACTAGCAAATGAAATGTCAATACTTTATTCATAAACCATGAATGGTATAAAAATAACACATCCACAGTCAAACATATCACAAAAACATCAATACAATATGGATGTTTTGTATCATAATAAATCAACTCTAAATAAACATAAAATCCATCAAAGGATGTTGACATAGATGAAATCAAAACTCTTTTTAGAGAAATATCTCTTCCTATTTAAGAGTCACATAATTATAAAATAAAAAATTTACTTTGAAAATTTTCTTATAATATTGTAAGGGAAGCTTAGAAGATTTTATAACGGCGGAAAATAGCCTCACCCACCGTATAAGTTAAAAAAAAACATTCTTACCTTAATTCTGTCGAAAAGGTTAAAAAGCACCTTGTTTGGAAAACGGCAGAAAGATTCCTTTATAAAAATCTTATAAAAAGTAAAACAAGGGTATAAATGACTTTAACCCATAATCTTGTAAATAGTAAAAAAAATTTGAAATACATTTTTAAGAAACTTGGATGTGGATGATAAATAAATCTTAGTATATTATTACGTATAAACAACCTCGGATAATGAAGAGATTGTGAAATAATGCCTTACCTAGTACTTTTCCTTGGTTGAGGGTAGGTTAACCTCCTGTATAATGGTGAAATAATTGTTATTAAATTACACAAGAATCATATACATTAATATGATATCATATATGATCTTTTGACATTGCTTTGTTAATAATATCTTAGAATTATCGTCGTTTCGGATGTTAACTTACTCGTTTTTTATATGTTTTGTTAAATAAGCCGTGTTTGTTATGGATAGGTTGTATATTATTCATATACAGAATTATATCAAGTCCTTAAACATTATTTTTAATCATTAAATGAGAATTAGTCTTGAATGGATACGATGGGGAATGAATCTCATCGCGTTCGTGGAGACGGTAGTCCGTACGTACGCACGAGCAACAATATCATTCTTTTGATATTAAAATAATATATAATTGGATGGTATATCATATATACAGAATCTTTATCATGTTATATTTATTATTTACATTAATTACACATCATTATTATACCCATACAAATAATAATACATTGAATAACAATTACACCACGACGTGGAGACGGTAAGCCGTACGTACGCACGTATGGTGACATGTCATTCAAAGGATGGATAGAATACTGAAAATGTTTGTACCATATTTATAATAATATCATAGTATATATGAGATACTGTATTTTTTATTTTAGAATGGTAATAAAAAATAAATAAGAAGGTGAAGAAGAAATGAATTTGAAAAATGGTGGTGAAAATATTACCTCTTCTTCGGGTTCTTCCTTTTGATTTGATCAAAATGGCTCCTTAGGTTGGATTTATGATCAAAATAAGGACTATAGGTTGTAGTGAGGGAAGTTTATAGAGTATTTGGGAAGGGGTTTGCCGATCCAAAACGCTTTGAATGTGTGAATTAGTGATAAGGGGGAGTGCCCTTTTATAAGAGGGGTGAGGGGCAGCTTTGGAAAAGCTAGAAATATTATTTTATAATAAATTCATATTCGGTTTATAATGGCTCCAAAGTGGATTATTTAAATGTTAAGGTGGGTATGGGTCGAACACCAGTCAACAAATAGAATTTAGACAGGTTTCGGTCATTATACTAACCTTATCTTTTAGTTTTAACTCTTAGTTAATTAGTTTGACTCTAACCATGTCACTTTGTATTTTTATATAATATAGTTAATAAACTTACTATATACCTCCAAGATACCCCCAAGTGGTATATTAATGATACAAATATCATGATATAAGTCTCTTGTACGAACCATAGATTTTTAGGAATTTAATATTAATTAATAATATAATATTTGTTTTAAAAACTCTTTTATGTCAATTTTGACACTATTTGGAAAATTGATTTTTGTGAAAATCATAACAGAATAATTAGTTAAAAAAAGTTAATTAAATCAATCCTAACATGTCATATTAACCTATAAAATTAGTTTAATTCAAAAAAGTCTCAAATTACATTTATTTTGATATTTATAATATCAATTATTTTAATATTTCATTAATTGGGTAATTACTGCATCACCATTGTGTCGTAAATAAATTAAATTATTTAATGTCTAAAAATTATAAATAAAATATAATTATGTAGGAAATCGTTTTATCTTTCTAATTAATATTTACAATCGAATTTATCTTATGTATAACCCTATACTAAAAATGTTTTATTAAATAAACTTTGATTTTAACTCTTTTAACTCTTCTTTGAATTAAAGAATAATAAATGTTATAATCTAATCCAAGTGGAACTAAATGATAATATTTTATTTCTAAGGTTTTTTTTGGTCGAGATAGACTTTTCCAATAGAATTAGGACATGTGTTAGGGTAATATTAATGTCATTTTTACCGTTAATTACCCGATTTAATTTAAACCGTGGTAAATAAAAGTAAACATTTACTGGTCACCAAAAATTATTTTCATCTCATTGAACCACATTTTACTCCTTGATATTAACTGTGTCTCTCAGATTTTCAAAATTCCACTCACAGAAGAGGTAAAATTTAGTTTTATGAAAAATTCAGTTTTTTAACTCCCACTTAGTGGTTTCACTATTCATTTAAAAATGATGTTTTTCAGAAAAATACCAAAATTTCACCCTAGGTTAATTTCGATATTCCGAATCCAAAAATGAAGTCCATTTTGAAAAATAAAATTTATAAATTTAAAAAAGTGGGTATTAATATTCATAACGGCTAGTTTGATTGGTTGTGGTGTGTTAGAACTCGATATTGCGTACAACACATGCTATTGCATTATTCAAAGAGAAGCGTACTGTAGAAGCTTGGGGTGTTACATTATTTCTCATGATAGATTATTATTTTTATTGAAAAATATTTCACTGAAACTATTTTTGTGTGTGTTAATTAAGAAATGGTGGTATTATTAATGTTTTAATATCCACATGTCACATATATATATATATATTATATTATATTTTTAAATGGGTGGTCCTAGAAATATATAACCCTCCAATGTAGTGGTCATTGTTTTATATCTTATGAGATAACATGCATTCGAATGGGGAGTGAACCCAATTATTTATGTGATTTTGTCTATTATGTTTATGGGAATGGGAAGTGAACCCATACCCTACAAGGATTTATCCACCATGAAATGGTGGTCTTTTTAGTGAGACTTAACATAAAAAATTATATTTTATGCATATGTATGTGTCACATTCTTATTCTTATGTTATGTTTTCATGGTCCATTATTATTGACTCATGTTTCTACTTTCATACATCAAATTTATGATGTTATTCCAAAATCCTTATTCCATGAATCATGATTTATTATATATTTTTTATTAGGTATGATTACCATATGTTATGAATATGTATCTTTATTATGGTCTCATACCCACGTTATTATTTTATGTTCACATATAATATTCAATAGTAATCTATATTTTTTAACTTTTTTGACCTTCTATGCTCACACTTTTTTTGTTTCCATTCCCCATGTTATAAAGAAGAGTATTGTATAAGTTGTGTCTAAAATAAGTTCTTTATGTATATAATATCTAAATATAATAAACATTAGGTTTACGGGTGTGATTTATTATAATATGTAATGAATATTCATGTAAAATGATATAATATATATCTATGTTGTTATCAGGTCACCTAATTTTCTATTTGAGTGGTGTTTAGTGATTTTTTGAGATTAATATAATAATTTCAAGTGGATAAAATCTAAAATAACTTCGAATTAACCAAAAGTGATGCATGATAAATAAAAAATTTCATATGATGAAATGTAGCTATCATAATTTGGGATATCGTAGGATTTATATTCATTATCATATGATTTCATACTCTGATTATTTTTTCTTGGTACTCACACTAAGCATTTACGTGTTTATAAGGGACATAAGACATGAAAATGGGGTGGTGACTCGTACACTCAATATTTATTACTATATTCATAAATTCATACAAATATTGAAAAGTCATTATGACTATTTATTCATATCCAAAATGGGATGTTATTGAATTATCTAAGAAAACTCAAAGTAGTATGATGATTGCATCTCTAGTATGTAACTATTATTTGATAAAATATTATGGGAATGTGCTTCCTAAAAATCAAATTATTCTATAATAATTTGAATTCAATCTGATCTTGGGTGTGAATTGGATCTCAATACAATAAGCCCATATGAATTTTAGGAAAGAGAATTCACATTTCATATCTAGAATAAAATTATCCCCATTTATAGTTTAAAGGTTGACCATGAACTACCAATGTAAATTTCATCCATTTTATGGGTCTTAATATCCAATCATAAGGCGTATTTAGATCAAATGGTTGTGTACAAACATGATATCGATGATATACCCATAATATGAGAATATATCAATGTATTTTCAGAAGAGTTTGTTGGTTTCCCCCATAATAATGAGGTTGGTATTTCCAAAAAACTCATACATAGTTCTATGACTAAAAAAAAGACTCATAATAGAATATACTTGATTAAATTATAGTTATTAATGAGAAAAATATAATAATATCAAGAAAAATGTTTTATATGTCCATGTGATTCACCATAGGGTGCAACATTCTTCTTTATTAAGAATAATGATAGATCAATGCATCTCTGCATTGATTATTGTGAACTCAAGAAAATCTTGGTCAAGAATGAGTATCCTATAACACACATTCTTGTTTTATTATCTATGAGGGGATCAAAATGTATCAATGATTGAATCTTGATATGGATATAATAAATTAAGTGTGAAAAGTGATGGTATTCCTAAGATAGCCTTTCATACAAGATATGTGCACAATGAATTCATAGTGCTTCCATTCAAACTCAAAACATTCCTTTTTATATTAATGGATCAGATGAATAGAGAATTTAGATATTACCGTGATCAATTTTTTTATAATATATATATATATATATATATATATATATATTCATATATTCCAAGAGAAAGTAATATAATTAAGATACTTTGTTTATTTTTCTATGAACCTTCAAAAAAGATAAATTTTATTCCAAATTTATAAATTGTGATTTCTAGCTTCATAAAGTATAATTCATGGGCTCTATAATCAAAATCAAGGGTATATATATAGATTTTTTACATATTGATGTGGTTAAATAATTACCTAAACCTACTATTATAATTGAAATCCATAGTATTTTGGGATTTTGGGAGATTTGGCATAACTATCACATCCATTAACCATATTAACTCAAAAGGGATTCAAGTTCTTCTAGATAGTTAAATGGGAATAAAATTTTAATGATCTTAATAGATGGTTTTTCATGAACCTATCCTCAAATTACCTTGCAATGTATAAGGATTTATAATATATAGTGATGAATCCAATAATGTATTCTGATTTTTACTCATGTATAATGACATAGTGGTAGCTAATGCGTCATGTAAACTAATGAATCATGAGAAAAATCACCTGAAAATTTATTTCAGCTTGAAAAATTGATATTTTCATTGAAGATATGATAATATTATCTATATGGGGAAAAGTGTGAACAATATACTGACTATAAGAGTTTATAGTATATATTCACATAGAAGGAGTTGAACATATTCCAAATGAGATAATTAGAGTTCATCATATATTATGATTATTTTATACATTTCCACCATGGGAAGGAAAATAGGTTGGATGATGCTCTAAAAATAAAGGTTCACGCTACCTTATATATGAGGAGTATTTAAAGAGACCCAACACTCATGTATTTTCAAAGGATAAACCTTTAAATAGTTATATAAGGGAAGAATATTATCATTCCCAAATTATATCTCAACCATCCATCCATATAATGATCAATGAGGGAAAAAAGAGGATTCAAAGCTATAGAAAATTTAGGGAATATTCTGGTGTTCAATATTGATAATTATGGAATTATAAATTTTTTAAAATGAATATGTGTTTTATAAACACCATAATTGATGACACATATGTTTTATTATGTATATATATCCTTATTATCTTACAATTTTGTGTGCATAATGATGTATAAAGATCTCAAGAATCATTTTTGGAAGGAAAATATGAAGATAGGGAGTTAAGAGTATATATCTTGATGCTTGGTATTCCAGTAAGTTATCACAGAATGATAGATGTATAAAGGGATGATGAAACCATTTCTTATATATATATATATATACAAAAGAGAGAACATCACCATGAATTTTATTATAGTTCTTCCCAATACTTCTAAAATCTCTAGTAAAAATAGTGTTTGGGTTGATTTCATTAAAACTTTATCACATTTAATTTCTATTAAATAATATTTCTCATTCAACCAACATGATAGGATATACACAAGGGAATTTGTAAGGATGCATGGAGTACTAGTCTCAGTTCTATATAATCAAGATATAAAGTTTTCTTTCAAGTTATAGAGAATTTTTCATCAAGAATTAGATAAATATATGTTCTTATACACTACATATCATAATCATAAAAATTTCTAATGTAAAAGTACTTGTCAAATCCAATAAGACATGATGAGATCAATTTCAATAGATTTTGAATGAGTTTGGGATCCAAACTTTCCCCTGGTAAAGTTCTCACATAACAATGATTTCCATAATATAATATATATTAAAACATATAAAGATCTATATAATAATATATTAATAACTAAAACATGTTTGGGTGATGTTGGAGAGATTATATTTATGGGTTCTAATCTTTCTCAAGAAGTGATAGATAATATTAAAACCAGTTAGTGTTATATTGAAATTCAAAAAATTTGAAAGAAGATTTATAATGATAATGTTTTTTAAATCTGATGTTTGAAGTTATAGATAACGTGTTCCATAAAATATCAGTATAGAATAGTGTTATTTTTTCTCAAATATTATGGAAAGAGGGGGGTGAATTTCCCTGTTAAAAATTATTATTGAAATACATGGTTAATTTCAAAATTAAATGATTTTATAATAATATAATGAGATATCTAATGTGTGATAGATGATGAATTTTAATATAGTTTACAAATTTAAATTCGAATTATAATCATTGAAATAGTCAAACTTAATTTATCCAATTATGTGAGGTGATAATTAATGATTCAATGTATAAAGTTAATTAGAAGGAAAACACAATTGATTAGGATTCTAGCTAAATCTTGATGTGAGACCCAACATCTCCCCCGCTCTTCTAAAGAGGTCAATAGTATAAATCCCTTGGTCCAAATGGTTAAAAAGAAATAATCCATCAAAATTGTGGATTATGAGATCTGTTTTGATATTTTTTATTGGTCGAGTAACCCATCCCACATTTTAATTAGAGTGTGAACTGTTGGATAATGGAAGCTTATGAGAGATAGGTTCTCTTTATGAAAATGAATAACTATTCATTGACAAATATATTTGAGGGAATCATGTAAAATATAGGATAAATATATTTGAGAGAGAATATTAGATATCCTTTTAATAAATTTTAATTTTTAATTTTACTCTTCAGAGTAATTTAAGAGATTAGATATTAACATTCAATTTATCTTTTTGGGGAATTTTGTTGGAAAGTGGGGTGAAAGGTGATCTTCCAAGGAGGTAAGGGTGTTCACTTTTATTGTTTAAAAGGATCCTAAATAAAATATAATTCACTATATGAAATTATTCTGAAAAATACAACAATTATAATCATTTTAACAATAATATATATTCCTTAGTAGAATAATCCATAATAACACTGAATGCAATGTAGTGACCACCTGGTAACTGAAGGCATACAAAGAGGATTCCTAAAATCTAGAACTATAACCGGCTAGCCAATACATGTACATCGTAAATTTGGTGAGTTTAAATTGGATGGAAATTATTATTTTTTAAAAATTGGCTTCCTAGAAGGTCTTATGTTGCTATAGTTCATTTGGACACATGTAACTAGCTAGCCAATGTTCTCCATTAGGTATTTGGTACAACTTGAACACCACCATCTTCAACTTCAGCCTCTTCCACTTCACTCTAATTCTTTCTATAGTCCTTCAAATAAAATTACTTGGATTTAAAAGATATAAATAGATGTGTCCATGATTTCATCAAGGTTTTAATAGAATATAAATTTACTATTGAAATTAACAATATTAAATTCAATGTAAACACTGAAATTCAATTAAAGATATTTATTATGATATGTAACTATTTATGATTAGTAAAAAACAATAAGGGATAATGGAACAAAAATATCCCCCTTTATGAGGACAACAAACAATTAAAATGAAAATATTAATTAATCATATATTAATGATGAAACAATTTAAATGAAATTTATTTATATTTTTATGGGGTTTAAGAAATAAAAATTGTAAATAATTATTTTAAGAACAATGATTAATAGTTTCAAGATAATTATTAAAATAATATCCTTAAAAAAACATAGAAAATGGATCTAAATACACTTTATATTATTTCTACCCACTAATTATTAACATATTTCTACCTCTTTTTGATTATCAAAATGTGACTAAAATTCAAAAAAGTAAAATCAAATGATGAAAGATTAATATTTATAGAATATTTTGAGAAAAAAATAAACATTAATCTAAAATAATTTTGATAAATAATGTTATGAAAGAAAAAGGTCTTGAATGTACTTAAAGAATATTTGAAAGCATATTTTAGTTTTCACAGCACCCCAAATAATATAATTATTATACATATTTTTGGACAGAAAGTTAATGAGAAAACAAAAGGATGTATCTAGGGAAAAAAGTGAATAAGAAAAAGAATGAAAACAATGGTATATTCCTTTTCAAGGAAACATTTTTTAAGGAATGATATTAAATTCATTATAATATGTATTGTTTCAAAGATATTTTAGAGATTATTCCTTTTAAGTGTGACTAATTTTAGAGAAGGTTTCTAAAATATATAATTTTTTCAAAGAAAACTCAAATAACATGTTAGAGACAGGTATATAAAAACTATTTTTTACACATCATTAATTGTATTTAAGAGAGAAAAAATGTTTTGATCAAAATAAGTATATAAATACTTTTATGAGTTTTGAAGAATAAATTTGAAAATATAATATGAAAATAAAATGTATAAAAAGAATAAAATAATATATTTGTTTATAATGGGAATTTTATTATGAAAAAATCATATTATTTCCGAATAAGTAAAAAAATGAAAATATTTAATAAATTTAGAAAATAAAATCTGTCTCATAATGAAAAATTTATAATTAAAATAGATATGGATCCCCATAAAATGATAATACAGGTGATATTAATGGATTATATCCAAGATAAAAACCTAATGAATAAAAAATAAATACATTTTTTAAAATAATAATGAAAGAACTCAAGATATCCATATCTAAAATGAATAATTTTACTAATGATTCATTCTATTATTGACCTTTAATATATGCCAAATAATTTTTAACTAATGGTTTGGTAAAAATATTAGTGGGTTTATACTATATTAGGATAATTTCAAATAATATATCACATTTTTGGAAGTGATCACTTAGTAAGTGGTGATGAAGGTCAAATTGTTTGGTACAAGAGTTCCAGATAGGATTTTTAGTGATATTGATGAAACATGTTTTATTTAAATTGATAGGGATATGGTTAAATGTTTTCTCAATGTCTATGAATGTGTGTTGCATCCATATTATTTGAGTGCAACAACTTCTAGCATCAAAATATTCCACTTCACCTATAGAAATAGAAATCAAATTATACTTATTTCTACTCAATGAGATGTGGTATTTTTCTAGTAGATGTAAATTTCCTTTAGTAATTTTATTATCTAGTTTTCAGCCGCTAAAATCTGCATCAAAAGAATAAATTGATTCAAAAGCGGTTCATTTTTGATAAAAATTATATTTTATAACCTTTCTAATAATTAATTTTTTCCATTGATATATTTTAATTGATATTCCTTTGGATTTGATTGAAAATGGGTAGAGAGACAAATGAAAAACATGATATTATACAGAGTCCTGGTAATGTGAAGTAGACTACCAACTATAAATCTATAAAGGTTGTTGCCAATGGTTTTATCATCTTAATACAAACATACATGTTGTACTCATTGGAGTACTAACTTTATTAGTGTGATCTATTCTGATTTTTTAAGTTTTCATTGGTGTATTTCCCCTAGTTTAAAAAGATATCAACCTTTCATTGATAAATATAAAAATAGATGAAGAACTTGAGTTATCCCATAATGTTCATCTCAAATTCCTTTTCATTAATTCTAAAAATAAAAAATATACTTTCTATTATTAGGGACAAAATCACATAATTAATATAAATTTTAATGAGTATCTTTTTTTGATATTTTCTTTAAAATTGGAGTTTAATAATATGTTCCTACTTAAAAACCATTTTAATAGAGATAGTTTGAAAGGTATTTATACCATGTTATAGGGGTTTTATTTAAACCATAATGTTTTTTGGTATGTTTGAAAATAAAATTTTCAAAATATTGGATTTTCAAGACTAAGTGGTTGTTCCCCAAGAACATTTTTATAAATAAAAACATTTAGATATGTTATTTTGATATAAATTTGAAATAGTTTTAAATTTTTATGTGAATAAAATTCCTAAAAGATTTTAATAAAATATTTCTAATCAAAAAATATAATGTTTTCACTATAGTCGATTCCATCATCCTGGTTATTATCTTGGAAACTAAATGGTATTTTTATCTTGTAATATAACCATATTTCTCTAGTTTATTTCAGAATACCCATTTATATCCTAAAATATTTTGATTAAAAGGTCATTTCACTAAGGTATATACATAATTTTTACTGAACTTATTATTTTCATATTGCATGTTATGTTTCCAATTTTCATTTTTATGGGCGTCGTTGAAGTTTTGGAGTTGGAGGTAAGAGACCAAGGCTTTGTTTTCAACCTGTTTTATGATCGATCTATGCTTTTGAATTTTCACTTTTAAATCACTGAAGAAATTTTCAATGGAATGGTATATATTTTTTTTAATCCTTTTTGAAGATAATTTTAATATGATTACTATTCTTCTTTAACTTATTTGGTTTCAAAAAATTCATTTAAAATATTATTTTCAAAAAAATTTGACAAATAATTTTTAACAAATATTTATCAAATACAACATGGATTGATTCTTCTACCATTTTTACCCATTAATTAAAGTGATGATAATATTTTTATGAGTTTTAATACCTAAAAATACAGCTTCATTGGATTTAGAATCATTTTTTACAAGTATTTTCTTTTGTGTTTCAAATAAAATATTTTCCACAAAAAACATTAAAAAAAGAAGGCTTTAGGTTTTTTTATTAATTTAATGTTTTTAAGGGATATTATTTATAAATTACCTAATAAGAAAATGATCAATGATATATCATTTTGTATTCAGACTCTTAGCCAAAAAAATATTTTGAAAGAGAAAATTTATTTTAAAGAGTTTCACTGACATCATAGATTGTTTGATTTCTCATCTTTACTTCCCCATTTTGTTGAGGGTTTTGAAAAATAAAGAAAGAATTATTATATTCTTTTTAATAATGTAAATAATTAAATTAATTATTATTTAATTCTTCACCACGATCACTATTAATTGAAATAATTTTAAAACATTTTTATTTTTAAACCTTTTAATAGAACAAGATGAAGGCTTTTCAATCTTCCTTTTACGAGTTAAGAAATAATCCCATTTTAATCTTGTAATGTTGTCAACCATTATGATAGGAAATTATTTTATTCCTAGATATTCAATTTGAATTGTACTTAAAAATTCAAGATGAATCCTTTAAATATATTTTGTACAAGAAATGGATTTTTTAGATTTAAAAGTGGTATAATGGTTTTTACCAAAAAAGAATGCTTCAAAAACCATGTAATCATTAAAATGAAATTTTGGAAGATATCATACTATTTTATAATGACTTATTTTGACATGAGAATTTATGTTACAATGACCATGGTGTTTATGACAAATCCATGAATCATTCACTTTTTCACTCAAACATTTGAAATTTTGGTTAGAAAGAGATTTAAAAATTTTATGTAAACATTTTGAAATATTGAATCCATATATAAATTCATTCCTTTCAATTTAATATTTTCAAAAAATAATTTTGAAAATATATTATAAATCCAATACCAAAAGATTCACTATTAATTAGTAAATTGTGTTTGAATAATTTAATGAAAAATTTTTATGGCGATGGTTGAGTTAAAACAACCTATGGCATTGTCACATATTATTTTACCCTTATAATTATCACTGAATATGACATGAAAACCATTTATTTTTTAGATTTGATTTAATTATATGATCCTTCCATACATTTGTCTTGAGAAACCAGAATCTAGGTACAACATTACTTCTTGGGTTTTTCTCAAAAGTCACATTTTCATACAAAATTAAATGATTAATGATTTTGGTACTCCTAAAATCATGGGTCTAATTACATTATCCAATAAAGATTTTGAAATCAATTTTTTCTTAGTGATTTTTTTAAAATATAGGAAGAAATTTGGATAGATTTTGGTCTTATAGATCACAAATTGTTTTAATCAAATTCATAGATTAAATGACATTTTTTTTAAACAAACTATAGAATTTGTATTGAGAAAATGATTTTAATAAAGTATTTTTTGGTGACTTTATATAAGATATATCACGATTGGTGCAACCATATATGACATGATCATTTCAATGTTTTTATAACCCAAAATGTTATTTAAATTCTCTTCACCAAGGGTGAAATAAAAAATGGAATTTTTAAGATCATTAATGGTGGATTCAATATTATCTACATTCAGTTGATTTTTTATTATCTTGATGAAATATAATTTTTCATGGATGATAATACCCTTTTCTTGCTGTAGGTTTTATTTTTATTCAAAAAAATGATTATATTAATTTTTTAGTTCCAGATTTAATGATTCAAGTTGATGATACCGATTTTCAAGTTGATTTCTATCATATTTCAAATCATAACAATTGAGCTAACAGAGGGAGCAATAAGAAGAAGAGAGAGCCGGATAATATAGAGAAGAAGTGGAGGAGGAATTAAAAAATGGAGTACTAACCTCGACATCTCCATCGACCTATTCCATTATGAACTTCAGGCTTGATTCACATGATGTGGAAAAAAAAGTAGAGTCCATAGAATTGTCACTAGAACTCCACATAAAGATATTAGAAGTATTTTTAATTTTATTCCATTCATATAGAATTTCCTTAAAATCATGAAACTCCTATTTCATGAAACCTTTCTCTTTTACATTTGTATGACATTTCCTATAGTGCCACATTTTGATTTTAGTATTCAGATCTCTTGTTTAAACCTTTTGATTTTAGTTTTCAGGTATCTTGTTGAAGTTATTCTCTTGTAAGTGAGTGAACATTTATTATTAAGAAGTTCATAGTCTAGAACCAAAAATTTAGATTCTTCTTCATTTCAATCTTTTAAGGTTCTGTTTTTCAAGCCTTATATATCTTTATGGGACTCCTTATTCACTTGGAATTTCATTATGATATTTTATGTCATTAAAGATATGATGTAATCTAATACTATTTTCTTTTTCACGTCATTATCTTCTTGGATAGACATCACTTTAGTTTCATTAGAGATTGGTAAAAACCATAATATTTACGTTATACTAATTTCTATAATAATTCACTACTCAGGGACTCTTTACCAATATAGATTTCCATAAATCTCATAAACCAATTTTAAATAGACTCATTAGAATTCATAGTGAAACATTAAAAATTGTGTTGGAAAATCACTAATCTAGTGTCCTTTTATTTATTTGTTACTTCATGAGTAACTCCAAATAATTTAAAATTTTCCTAAGATGTTTTTAATGTGGGATCGTGAGTAAAATCATTTATATAAATCCCACAATGTAAGGAATTTAAACCTTTTTATTCAATATAAAATTATTAATAAATTTTCAAGTTCCTTATTCTTAAGATTCATTGGTGGGAATATAATAATTTAATAATATTTCCAAAAATTTAAAAGAAATACTATAAAGGAAAGTTGAAATCCAATTCTTCCAATAGTAATAATCAGTGTTCTAAAAAAATATGATAATGAGAATCAGAATTAAATTCCATAATAAAAATATATCTTTGAAATCAGTTAATGATTAGAATATCAATTTTTAGAAAAAAAAATTAAAGGGATTTAAAAAAATGAAAACGTACTCATTTAATACAAATTGTTTTCCTTAGATTATAGAAAGAGGGGGGGAGTGAATTTATCATTTAAAAATGAATCTTGAAATAAAATTTTAATATCAAACATAAATTATTTTGAAATAATAATTTAAGAGATCACAATATTTGATAAATTTGATTCATGTTGATAATGATAAAATCATAGTATAAGCATAGAATCGATCAATCCAAATTTATACAAGTTTTTAGT
This sequence comes from Viscum album, assembly GCA_963277665.1. Lineage (NCBI taxonomy): Eukaryota > Viridiplantae > Streptophyta > Magnoliopsida > Santalales > Viscaceae > Viscum > Viscum album. Next base: position 76,836,198 of record OY728140.1, read on the forward strand.
CAATGATAAATGATATAGTCCATAAAAGTAAATATAGGAAAAACACAATTGGTATTGTGATCAAATAAACCTCGATATGTGCCCCTATGTCTGTACCCATCAACTTGATAGGTAAATAGTATAATTCCCTTAGTCACAATAGTGACTAAGAACCCATCCTTCACAATTGCGTCTTTAGAGTTCCCTCTTAGAATTCTATGGTTTCCAAGAAACATATCCCAAACTTTTAGTAGAGCTTAAACCATTGGAGAATGGAGGTTTTGAAGAGAGAGGTTTACTTTAGAAAAATCCATTACAAGTTGATCAAAAATATCTTTTATGGAAGGATGTACAATGCAGGATGAAGAGATTTGGGAGAGAAGGATTGGGAACCTTTGAATATTTTTGAACATTGAATTTGGATCTTGAGAGAAATTTACAAAACTATTTATTTATTGTGAATTGGTCTTTTAGGAGATTGTCATTGGAAACCAGTGTGAATGGTGATCTTAAAAGGACCCATTTGAAGAATTTTATTGTCTCTAAAGGGATCAAAAAAATTGAACTCCCCAGTTGTAATGAAACTTATTTAGAACACAATTACGGTCTTTATGAGCATAATGAATGAACCCCATGAGAATTAGTTTTGATTCCACTATTTACTTAGTAGGTACCACCAGGTAGCCTATGGTCTACTAAGTGAAATTATCAAATTTGGAACTAGAATCGAGTAATCGGTACACTCCAACTGGATTTTTGGTGGGATAATACTTGAAGAAATTTATTATTACTTCAAAAATAGATGGATGGTGTAACTTCTGTTATAATAATTCTTCTAGACACATGGCCCAAGAATGATGCTTCCCAACAGTAGGTATCCAGTGGAGCCTTCACAATATTATCTTTAGGTGGATGCTCTTCCGCTTCACTCCAATTACTTCTATTATTCTTCCAAAAAATTTGAGGATTTGAGAGATGGAATAATATTTGTCAAATCATTCATCAATGATTTAATTTATTTTGAGGATTCTACATAAATCCACAAATTTAGATTGAAATAAATACTATAATTTACTATACAAATATTTTGTATAATAGGTTAGTGTTTTTAACATGGAAATACCATGAGAGAGAGGGGTACATGAGTTACTATAATATCCCAATACATGCGCCATGATCCTTTGATGAAATCATGAACATTATATTTTCATATCTAATACTGATAGTTATAACCCAAATTTCCCATCTAAACCTTGCAACAGTAAATAAAAAACATGGATCACTTATATTATCTATGACTATTTTGGTTTAGAGTTTTAGAGAATTAGGACAAAATCCCACATAGACAATTCCCATGAATTTAAATGATAATTTATCCTACATAACCCAGATTTTATTTTTTCACATTAGGTAATCAAAGTTATCTTTTTGAAATCTTTCATAGACATTAATCATTCAACCTCATTCTTTTTAAATCAAGGAAAAGGAAACACTTGAAGAGTGGATTCAAATGACCAGTAAGGGTAAACATAATCATTAACAATTAAATTTCATCAACGAGAATAAGAATTCATATGGGTATGAAAACATAATTGTAGTTCATGAGTGAAACATAAAATAATGCATTCCCATCATTACATGAATCATCAAATATTAAAACAAGGAACAAGAAAATTTCATTAGAAAAAATAATCATGTGTCTTGTGATATCAATCTTGATCATGAGAATAATTATAAACCCATAAATAGAATAAATAAAACATTTATAAAATATAGGAAATAATTTTCACTTCACTCATAAAATTACTCTTACAAATTTAATAACCATTCAGTTCAATTCTATACTCAATGCATTGGAGGTTTATCATGAACCCACCCATCGTTTGTTTATCATGAAACCACTTATCATTGGTTTATAAAGTGTCCAACTTTAAAATATCCATGTACCATTACAAAATCATAACACATAAAATATTTCAATTCATTTCATCATAAACTCATAAAATCGTTCGTTCTATAACAATATCTTTCATCCAAGGTTAACCCATGGAATGAAATAGGTTCTATAACAACCTATTTAAAACAATCCTAATACATTTAGAAAAATAATGAATATCCTATCACTAAAAAATATCCCCATTAGAGAATTCGTAAGCAAACGATTTGTTGACTTTGATTAATGGAAATACCATTAAAATATCATTACAGACATTTTTTTTGAAAATACCCTTTCATTTTGAAAATCAATTTTTAAAACATAAAAGTTATGAAAACATTTTGGTTCAAAAATAACCTTGAAAATTTATAAAGGGAACTATTGAAATGATTTAAAACACTATTGAAAACATAAAAAAGTTATAATACTTTCCATTTAAAATTATCTTAAAATTTCATTTAAAATCATTTTTATAAAACATTGTTTTCAAAGAACATATATTTCCGACTGAAGAGAGAAATGAAGTTGGATTTTCTTAAAAACTGTCATGACCCCCTCCCCACAAGGTGTACCCCTCTTGGTCCAGTAAAGTGAGAAGGGAGATATTGACCCCCGAGTCCCACCTCCAGTAGGCCCCGGGATGACAACTAGAACTAAGGGTATAGTAAACACACAAATGGGAGGCATTACCCTCTTAGATAATACATGTTAAAGAGAGAGATAAAATAGACACCAAACAACTCCAATTCAAACTACAATATAAAATAAATACCAAGTACACCTATGTAATGTCATGCAAAAACTATTAAAATAGAAAGGAAAAACTTCAATTACCAAAATAAAGTAAAAAAACAACAGCAACCATGAAGCCCGAACAGCTCCTCCAACCCCAAGCTAGTAGTAACCACTCTGATGTCCAACCTTCTACAAATGAACTAAAAATAGTTTATATATATGTAGGGTGAGTATAAAAGTATACTCAGTATGATCCTCCTTAGATCCTTTCATTCAAAAGTAAAGAAAGCATGCTAAATCACGGGGAAGAATAGGTGAAACTAACTTGTCACCTAAATAGGTATACTAAGTTCCCAACCTCACCATGGATACTCTGACCAAGTATCTCAAACAACAGTATATAATAAAATAAAGAATATCAAGGGTACCCCGCTACAACTTCCCCACTATTTTGGTGCTTTTCTCCAACGTCGCACATCCTGAGCATTTCTCTACAAAACTTTTGGACCATAGACACCTAGGCAAAGCACCACAACATGCACCTCGTGCAAAAAAACCACCACGTCTATGTAAGAAAAGTAACCGGGTAGTTTCCAGGAACCACCATATCTCTTATAATGTCTATCATATGTCGAGTACTCAACCTCAATCCATTATAGACCATACACCGAGTAAGGATCCTCAAGATATCATAGCCAATAAATGTTACACCTATAGTAGTCCATAGAAAACTATATCCTGAATATATGTGTGTTAATAACCACTAGACATTAAAACCCTCTACACATATATACGGAGAAAAATAACTGTTGTTCCTACCAGCACAAGTAACTACCAAGAGAAGAGAGCAGGGACTAATTGGGTAGTCATCTATCCATCCTCCCGCCGAAATGTTGGGGAAAACACCACCCCCCCCCCCCCCCCCCGCAGGGCTCAAAATCCATGGGGTGTCAATTTCCCTAACTGACAAGGTGGATTAGCGTATAGATACACAAAAAGTACCGAATATGCTATAGCTCACAACTGTACTATGGGAATAACCTAGTCTTAGACTCAACTGCTGCTAACGTCTCTTGGAATCCTATATGCCACTTCTATGACAAGGTATCTAATAAGAACACAACCATTTAAAGGGATTTAATACATTACTTCATTCACATTTTTTTAGTTTCACTTTATGTTAATTAATTATTTAAACATTAGTTAACCATTAACAATTCCACATTATTTTATTATCATCACACCCAAAGTTCGCCATTCCTTTAAAAAATTGGATCCTAAACATTTCATCCCAGCAAGCCCTAACCCCATGGTTTAACATAATTTATTAAATCATTTATTAGAATAATTATAACTTTCCCATAATCCAAGGAATTCTAGAAAAACATTTTAAGATACTAAACATAAGGGGCTCAAAACTATGATTTGGTGAACTACCCATCATGTCTTTTCCACCTATAACAAGAGTGTAGACCCATCCTACCTCATGAATCTAAACACGAAAAGCATATGTCATACCTCACGTGCCTTCACCCCTTTTGTAAGGATGGTAGGAAAGTCAATATTCCATGAGCAGTATGGATAGTAAATCATATAAACAACCAAAAAGATTCATCAAGCATCCAAACATTTACATCTCACCCATTTCATCATCTATGGCGTCCTCCCTGACACCCATATGTATAAACGGATGCATATCACCACTCTAGGCATCAAATGATACCAAAACCAATGGGCCTCTCTTCCCCAACTTATCACAACCACTGTCTAGGCTCACATCACGACACAAGCAGTAGGAAAACAAACATCATGTCAATTGGGCTCTTGACCCTTAAACAAGAAAGAGGGTAAATCAGAACCCTACAAGGAATTATCTTTTATCAAACAACCAATTATTTAATCTATATTGAATTACCTGATTTATTATTTTTTGGTTCCAATGATAGGAAACATAAATAGTAAGCTATCAAAAATAATTAAACATGATTTCTACATCAATTTTATTAACATCGAATATCAAAAAAAAACCAGATTAATTTACATGACTCTTTATCTTTGAAAATTAATTTACAATTAATCCCTGTTTATGTTCTTTACCAATTTCCATCAAGAATGAAAATCTAAACAAATAAAGCATAGATATCAAACTATCTAGAAAAACAAGAGGCAATAACATACGATCGATATCAATTTATTTATCTGGTTCAAATATTTATTATGTCAATTCCATTGTGATCTAGTGGATAACAAATTCTAAATCTATAGTTGCACATAAAAGAATAGAGAAGAAATGAATCCCCTGCCTCAAAAGGTTCTTGATGTTCTTTATAAAAGAATGATACACACAATGGATTTCGATCTCCTCCCCCATGACATCTACATACACATGAGGATGCCACAGCATGACCACGCCCTTAGACATCCAAGAAAAATACATTAGAATCATAGAGATCATATTAAATAATAAGGAAAGTAGAAACAGGAAGAGAAAGAATGAATAAAACACAAGAACAAGGGTAGATCATACCTTCTATCGTTGAAGGATTGTCACATGATGCTTGCCCAAAAACAGGGGGTGTGCATGCAGCAGGAAGAAACATTAAGGGTAAATGATCAGAGGATTAGGGTTTGATCACATTGCTTCTATGGGAAGAAGGAAAGGTTCAAGAATCTCATACCGGGGAACAAGAAGGTCGAAAAATGGAGGAATATATCTCGTCCCTTTAGAATATTTATGGAGGAGTGATTTAAGATATGCTAGATGTTCCATTAAAAGAGGATTGTATTAAACCACGCGGTTTGACCAAGTAAATACATCCTGAGCATTAGTAAAATTAATATAGGAGTTATGGATTTGTATCAGCCTTAAATCCATTAAAACAAGGCCTTGAATGCATTTTTCGTTAAAGAAAACACTTAAGGGGTGAATCTATAAGAATCTTGAAACATTATTCACCTACTGATGTTGGACACACTGTTCACGGAATGAATCACTAACACTGAGGACACCGTTAACATAGTGACTCACAGACACTGAAGGAACTATTCACATAATAACTCACTGACACTGATGGAACTGTTAAAATAATGACTCACCGACACCGAAGGCATGGTTCACATAATGACTCACCGAAACTGATGGAAATGTTCACAGAATGACTCACCGACACTGATGGAACTATTCACAGAATAACTCAGCAACACCGATGGCACTATACACAGAATGACTCACAGACCCTGATGGAACTATTCATAGAATGACCCACTGACACTGATGTCACTGTTCATAGAATGACTCACTGACATTAATGGAACTGTTCACAAAATGACAAACCAACACCGATTTCACTTTTCACAGAATGGCTCACCGACACCGATGGAACTATTCACAAAATGAATCACTGACTCCATCATTGGTGCTGACTCCAACACTGATGCTGCTGCTGACACTAACGCCGACACTAGTGCTGACACCGATGCCAATGCCACTATTCGAAATATTGGAAACACTATTCATAGAACTATAAAATATTTAAAGTGTTGATGATAAGCCACCTTGACCTCCTAGAACACATCCAACACCATAATTCAGCAAAGGAATAGTCCATAGAGGTCCGATACATTACAAAAATACTTTATTAAACATTTTAAGTACCAAAGAGTGGTAGAAATGGTATTGTAACATGGAATTATCATGATTAACCATATGAAAATATAATTTATGATAATTATAAAATTTTAACATTAGATACATAATAAAAAACAATCACAGTAAATGATTATATTATAACATGAAACACTTACCACTTTGATAAAATTGAATCATAATCCCCAAGAAATAATAACATTAAATAAATATTATAGTATAATTACAATAATTAAATTCATGATATAACATGTCAAATAGGAAGTATATAAACCTCATAAAATAAAGTAAGTGTATAACATAACCAATATCTCAAAGAAAGAAAATCGAGACAAAACTCATTTAACGCTTTTGTAACATTGAAACTGTAAACCCCATGAAATAGAGAAAATAAAATTTATATGTAAATGCATATAAATTTATTTAAATTAATAATAAAATTCATTCATGGGATTTATATATACCATATAACAAAAATAAATGGTGAATATGTCTTGTATCTCATAGAAATAAAAGCGAGAGTAAAAAACCCTTACCTCGAGTCTAATTGATCAGAGATGTTCTTTATATTACTGAATAATAAAATTATTTTTACTATTTAATTTCTTTATAACATATTCCAAGTTTATTATTACTTTTATTTCACTATTTATCATTTCATATACAATAACATAATCAATTAGGTTAATGTTGGATGTTTTGACCATATTCAGCTTATGAGTCAAAACTGACTTTGGTAGGTTAACTAAGGTCAAAGGTGTAATTATTTAATAACCAAAATCAAAAACAGGATATAATTATCATATATATATATATATATTATATTTTAAAACAATCCATTAATGTTTTTTGTGAATTATTAACAAACGTTATGACCATGGTTATGATAGGCCATGTTTACACATGAGTAACATTTCCTTTTCTCAATGGTCATTATGGATAGAAGGTAAGTAATATATTATATATTGATATAGAAGAATAATTATATTATAGATACCATTATATTTAATTGTATATACTTATATATATAATTCTTGTGATGTAAATGGACTCTCATTGCTTCGAGGAAGCGGTAGTCCACACTTCCACGAACGACGTTATAACTTTTTCAATGTGTGAAATGGTACAAAGTAAATGATATATTATATTTATAGAAATATTATGTTTTAATTAATATAATAATTATTTAATTTATATTATATATATGAATTATATTAATTCATATTAAGTTCAATGTAACACATTAGTGAAAAACACTTCACATCACTTCGCGAGGAGGTAGCCCGATACACACACGAGAGATGTTATTGTATCCCTTACAGAATTGAAAATGAAAAGGATATATATTATATAATGAATTAAGATTTATAATTATGTTATAAATATCTTAAAATTAATATATAAACAATATATACATCACTATAAACAACCATGAGAAGTGGTGCTATAAAAACGAATGACATCGTTTCGTGAGGCGGTAGTCTGTCATACACACAAATGATGATTTTTTAACCAATTTACTGGATGTATGTTTGGATATAGGTATGAAACTTAAAATAAAAATATATTTATATTTATATTTAATATTATGATTTTATTATATAATCATGGCATAATAATAATTTAGGGAGGTGGTGAATGAAATAATTTAAAAACTCTTTTAGAAGAACACCACCACTTCCCCAAGAATCCTCCTTAAGTTATCACTAAATCTATGAAAGGTTTTCTTTATTCTAAAAATGTGTTCTAGTATTAGGTTAGGGATGTTGGGAGGTGATTTGGGTTAGTTATTTAGGATCCAAGAGGCTTTTTATGTGTGAAGAAGTGTGGAAAGTGATTTCCTTTTATAGGTGAGTTGGAGTGGAGTTATTATAAATACTCAGAAGTATTTACAACTGGGAGGTCTCCCTTACCTCATGTGCCACAGAAATTGAATAATAATGTTGGTTAAGGATTATTTGGTAAATAAAAAACTCTAAAATGTAAAATTTAATTATTTTTAAACATTTGTTTCTTAATTACTAGGATTCATTATTTTTATCATTTTGGTTTTTCATTAAGGTAACTAATTTTCTAACCAATGTAATTTATCCATTGAGACTAAATTAAAGTTATACATATTATAAAATTTATAAGCACTTATTTCAAATACTAAATAAAAATTAATAAAAAAAATTCCATGTGTATTGGAATTTAAAATTAATAGAGTCACATGTAATATGCAAAAACACTCCTTGTAGCCTAACAACACCAATAATGTTTTTACAATTTAATGTAAGATATGATCATTTTTAAAGATAAATTGGTCAATTAATGGACCTTATTTTATATTTATTAAAATTTATAAATTACATTACTTAATATAGGTTTTTTATGAATTTTATATTACTTAATATAATATCATTTATTATAAAATACAACCAATGTCAATTTTGAAATTATTAATTAGATTTGAATTCAACAAATATGAAGATAATAATGGAATTAAAATATATAAGTTTATAGATTTATATAATAATATATTAATCTAGAAAATTAATGCAAAAAAAATTAATTCTATTTACCACACATTTAAATTTTTTTATTATTTATTTTATTTAATTATTAACTAAATAATCCATGTGTTGGTTTTTCTTAGGAATTTAATGTAATTATATCATCTCTAAAAATTAAAGATAAATTATTATTAAAAAAACTCATATATATTTCAAAATAAAATTTATAACCAGAATTATATAGTCTTTCCTATCCTCAAATCTTTATATAAATTAAAAAGAAAAAAGGTACATTTTATTTCATTTTTTCTTATTAATATATTATATAGGTCGCCTTCATAGAATATTGACACAAAAAATAATATATTTTCCTCCAAATGTAATTAAGTTCTAAATTTTTTCCTTTAAGTGGATACTTTAAAAGTTTGTGATGATGTTTATACCTTATATTCTATGTTTAACCACAAAGTAAACTTGTTTTTACCTTAATATTAGTAATTAATTTTAATTGTTCTCACTAATAGATTTATTAAAAAATTAATTCAATATTACAAGATAATATAAATTTTTATTATTCCAAATACTTAATCCATTTTTTTCAATTCATTTCATAAAATTGGATGAATTTAATTTAAAAATTAATTCAGTGGACAAGAACAAAATGATGTTTTTCAAAGTGAAAAATTTCACAAAGTTTTTATATCAAATTTCAATATAAAATTAATTCCAATGGAATAAAATGTATTATTATATGTATAATTGAAAAATTGTGACATTAAATTAAATTTTAAATAAAATTTAACATTATAAATTATTTAGATAAAAAATCAGCTTTCAATTAAAATTCAATATTTTTCTCTTTTCATCAAAAAATGAAACTCCTCAAAAAATACTATAAAATCACCCAAAAATAATTTAAACATTTAACTTCAAAATAAGTAGTTTTTTTCAAATAAAATATTTAAAATTTTAAAATTTTAGTTTTAATACATGTATTCCATTAAAAGGTGACCAAACTACCTTTTATAAAAATATATTATTTTATGATTAAAATGGGATTTATTCTTATTTTATGCCTAAAACACTTATTGGATGAATTTTAAAACATTTGATTGTATATATATAATTTATAAATATTGTTATGATAATTTAGTAAGAGTGATTTAATTTATAAACACATCCTTTATATTCAATTGGTGTTTATTTTCATTTCTAATAAATTTGTCACCTAATAATTTTTTATATAAACATTTGTAATCCATACTTTCTGAATATAGATAATCATACTCATTCCATTCATTCCAACATTTTTGTGATAACTATCATAATATTAATAGTATACTGTTGTCTGGATAGACTTGGCCTTGTGTGTAATAAAATTTATCAAAAAAATTAATTTTATATGAAATAGAAGATAAAGATGGTATTTTATATAATACAAGATAAACTATACACTTCAGGTAAAAAATATAAAAGATATTTTAAATTAATTTTTAATAATACATTTCATAATATCTCTGGTTATTACTTCCTACCTCACTTAAAATTAATATCACCCTAGAAATTCATCTTGGATATAAAAGTATTATCATTTTTAGAACTGATTTATTGAAACCCATATCATTAAAATTAAATAAAGAAGACATCCCTTAAATATGGAATGTGGGAAACAAAACGGTCTCCTAAAATTATGCATAACTAGGATTCCACATAAGGAGAACACTGGTTGGAAATTAAAAGATGTATATTGAAGGGAAAACTAATTCCCATAGACTAATATAAAGTGGTAGATAAAGTGGTCAACAATACATAAACAATGAAAAACCACAAGCCATATTGTTTTGTTAAAGGTCATTGATATCATCCATAATGATGGTAATAATATAACATTTTATATCAATATACCTTTCTTAAAGGTGGAGGAATATTTCACCATCTAGACTGGGATAATATGATAATATGATTAATTTATGAGTTTAATTTTATCCATTAATCAATGTTCACCATAATATCATCTTTATATACAAATTATTATTATTGAGGATGAATTGTCTTCATGCCTGAAGCACTAAATTCAACTTTTAATGACTGCATTACTATAAAAGGGGTAAAAATATATTCCTTCTAAATTTAGACATTAATGAAGAATTAAATGGTTATCATATGGTAAGATAATTTCAAAAAAGACTAAACCTTCATTTGATACATTATTATTCACAATAAAATAGTAATACCAAATGTTCAAACCAAAAACATCCATAAATAACTATCCTTATAATTCTTCAAACATTTCCTCAATAATTTCAAATCCTAAATATTAGAAGGATTTATTCATATATTATTAAAATATAAATCAACTATTATTCCTAAAATAAACTCCCATATGTTTCTGAAATAACATAATATTAACCATTAAAAAAATTTATAAAAACAAAGACATCATTTATTCTTGTGGAAGATGCTACACCCTTGTCACACATCAGTTGTGGGTCTAATCCCTAGGACCATGAAGGATGTGATGGGTTATAATCCAACCATTAGGTTGTCATTTTTTTAATTGAAAAAACTTGCCTCCCTATATATACTTCATGTTGATCTTATGGGTTAAAAATACCAAAACCCAATAAAATGACTCCAAAAATTTAATTAATTTCCTTAAGATCTAATATTTTAAATACTAAATGGTGTGTCTATGAGATTGAATATATGATCATTCTCAATATTATAGACCTGTGATGATATCCATAACACTTAAGATAACCTCACTTGAAAAAAATACTAATCTCTAAATTTATCTAAACTAACCATTGATACCAACTATAACAACCCACAACCCACATTCCAGGATCCTGTACTAAAATTAGGAAATTTATATTTTAAAAATAAATGCCAATAATTGTTATTGAAATATTATGTCCAAACCATAAAATAGAAAAAGGAAAATTTGGATCACAAACATTCTTAAGGTTCTTTTAGGTTTATAGTTTTATTGAAATTGAAAAAACTCCTACTTAAATAATTCACATGGCCTTAAATGAGAATTTCTCTCCCTTAACATGGTTTTTATTATATCACATTAGGTCATAAACATCATCCTTGTGAAATATCGTATATCCAAAAAAATTCATCCTCATTATTTATAACATGGGGTGATGGAAACATAAGAAGGGTGAGATCAAACTCTTGGTAAGGGTAAACATAATCATTAACAATTGAATATCATCAATGAAAATGCGAGTATAAAAGGGTATGATGACATAATACAAGTGAAAGAGTGAATCATAAAATAATTTATACATATCAATACCTAGATCGTTATATATGAAAACATGGAAAAGTAAAGAGTTATAAGAATAAATAATAATGAGCCATGTGATAACAGTCTCAATCATTAGAAGAATTTTAAACCCAAAGATAACATAAAGAAATCATGTAAGTAACATGTGACATAATTTTCACTTCACTCTTACAATTTCTCTTAGAAATGGAATAATGATATGGGTTAATTATGTACCCAATGCATTAGAGATCTATCATGGACCCACCCATTATTGGTTTATCATAGAACCACCTATCATTAGTTTATAATTTTACCACTCATCAAATTTCCATGTAACATTAAAAAATCAAAACACATAAAAGATTAAATTTCATCATAAACTCATAGGAACAACCATTATCCGTTAAATTTCATGATTAACCCCTGGAAAATAAATTAATTATATAGAAATCTCTTTGGAGCTTGGTTAACCGGTGGAAAAGAAACAGGATCTATAAAATGTTCATTGAAACAATCTTAATCGATACAGATAAAGAATGAGGATGGTATCACTAAAAAATATCCCCATTTGATATAGGTAACAAAAAGTGTTTTTGAATTTGATTAATTTAAATAATAATCAAATATAGTTAAATACATTTTTAGGAAAATACCCTTTTCATTTTGGAAATCACTTTTTTAAAAAATAATTTTTTTTGAAAACGTTTTTCTTTGAAAATAACCATGAAAACATATAAATGAATATTTTGAAATATATTAAAAAAAACATTTAAAAAAATTGAATAATTTTCCCAAAAAAAATTCATAAAATTTCATTTAAAAACATTTTAAAAACATTTTTGGAAAAATATATATTGAAAGAACATAGATTTCAGACTAAAGAGAGAAATGAGGTCATATTTTATTAAAAATAATTTCTAAAAACTATTAGGTAAAAAAGAGTGGAAAATGGTAAAATTACTTGGAATAATTAGTAATAATAATATGATAATATAACACATGAATATTATAAGATCAAAATATTATATACTTATTCATAAAGAATCCTAATAAACAATTAGATTATATCATAAAACACTTACCACTTTGGTAACATTAAATCATAAGACCCATTAAATAATAACATTAAATGAAACATGTAATATCATGAAAACAATAAAATTCATGATATAACCAGTAAAAGTGGCATTATATACACCTCGTAAAATAAGATAGGTGTATTAATAAACAATTTCCAAAAGAAGGAAAATTGAGATAAATATTCCTTACCACTTTGGTAACATTGAAACCATAAACCATGTGAAAGAGAGATAATAAAATGTATTTGTAAATCCCTAAATATTTATATATGATAATAAGAAAATATATTACTGGTTATTATATACACCAAACAACAAAATATTTTGGTGAATATGGCATGTATCTCACAGAAATAGAAGTGAGAAGTGAAAAACCCTTACCTTTAGTCTGATTCATCACACTTGTTCTTAATCTTCATGAATAATAAAATTATTTCAATTATTTACTTGTTTTATAAACCTTTAAAATTTTTTTATTAATTTTATTTCAATTTTAAACATGTTATATACAATTACATAATCAATTAGGTTTAGGTTGGATGTTTTGACCATATTTGTCTTATGTGGAAAAGATGACTTTTGTAGGTCAGTTAATGTCAAATTGGTCTTTATTTAAACATATATAGAATAAAAATCAGGCTATTATTATCATATTTATACATAAATTATAATTTTAAATAAAATCATGAAATATGGTTATGAAAAATGAACCAACATTATGACCATGGAGATAGTAGGACAAATGTACGCATGAGTAACATTTCATTCCTTCATTGATCATTATAGATAGAAGGTAAGTATTATTTCATATTAAAATAATGATGATTTTATAATTTATACCATTATATTTAATTATATATACATATATATATATATATATATATATTTGTGATGTAAAAGGAATCACATTTCTTTAAGGAGGTGGTAGTCCACATGTCCACGAACGATGTTATCACTTTTTCAGTGTGGGAAATGGTAAGAAGAAAATGATATATATTATTCATTTAAATATAATTATTTCATTAATATCATAATTATTTCATTTATTTGATATATTTTCATTATATTTGTAGTTATTACCATCCATATAATACATTAGTGAAAAACGCTTCACATCGCTTCGTGAGGTGATAGTCGACTGTACACATGGGCGATGTTATCGTATCACTTATGGAATGGAATATAAAATGGATTTATATTATATAATTAATCCATATTCATTATTATATTTTAATTATCATAAATATCATATATAAATAGTATATCCATCATTATTCCCAACCATGAGAAGTTGTAATGGAAAAATGAATGACATTGTTTCACACGGCGGTAGTCCACCATACGCATGAATGATGATTTAATAACCCATTTGATGGAAGTGCGCATTGGTGTAGGTTATAAACATAAAATAAAAACATATCAGTTTATTGAATATACTGAGTTTTTAATATAATAATGGTTTATGAAAAATTGAAGGAGGTGGAGAAGCAAATAAATTAAAAACACTTATAGAAGAACATTACCTCTTCTTCAGGTATCCTCATTAGGTTTGATCTAAAACCTTGAAAGGTTTGATCTTTGTCCAAAAAAAGGTATTTATGATGAGTTTATTTATGTTCAGAGGTGATTGGGGTAGGTTTTGGGTGATCCAAAAGGCTTGATTGGTGTGAATAATTGGGGAGAGTGAGTTCTATTTTATAGTTGAGGAGGAGTTGTGTTCTTATAAATACATAAAAGTATTTACTATTATGAGAAACCCTTATCTAATGTGCCTCCAAAAATAGAACTCACTCTCCCTAATATTTTTATTAATATTAAATAATTTTAAAAAATATCAATTATTATAAAATAACATTATTGTCAATTTTGACATTATCGATCTAATATAAATTTACAAAATATCGTAAAATAAATATAATTAAAATATATTTAGTTCACATATATTTTTCAAGATCTATTGATTTTAAAAAATTATTTAACAACAAAAATCATTCGTTTTAACTCACTTTTAATATTTTTTTTGTAACATTTCTTTTATTTAATTATTAACTAAATAATCCATGTGTTGGGGATTCAGAAGAATTTAATGTAATTATATCATCACTAAATATTATAGATAAATATTATGATAAAAAATTCATTTATCTTCCATAATAAAATTTATAACCAAACCTATGTAGTTTTTCTCTATCCCCATGGCTATATAGAAATTAAAATGAAGAAAGGTACATTTTCTTGTATTTTTCTTTTCTTAACTTATTATACATTTCAATTTCATGTAATGGTGTCCCAAAAACTCATAAAATTATAAAATAAGTTCATAAGGGTCTAAATGTGTCCATAAAATGTGTTTTGGATATGTTTTTGGTCATTTTTACACCTTATATTCTATGTTTAACCACTAAGTAAACTCGTTTTTACCTTAATCGTTATAATTAATTCAAAATATTTTCAATATTAAATTTGGTAAAATATTAATTTGCACATATAAGATAATATAAATTATGATGTTTCCATAAATTTAATCTATATTTCAAAATTAAATTCAAATAATTTTCATAATTTAATTTCAAAATTAATCCTATAGACGAAACGAGAAAGCGGGTTTTGGAAGTGAAAAGGTGAAAAAGTTCACAAAGTATTTATATCCAATTTCAATATAAAATGGATTAAAATGACCTAAATTGGATTTATTTATGTATAATTAAACTATTGAGACTTTAAAATAAATTAAAAATATAATTTAACATTAAAATTTATTATGAAAATTTAGTTTTAAATTAAAATTCAGTATTTTCACTCTTTATCAAAAAATGAAGTATCTCCGAAAAATACAAATATTTTACCCTAAAATTAATTTTACATTTTTCATTGAAATAAGAATTTTATTTTTCAAAATAATATTTATCAATTTTTAGAATTACAGTTTCAAAATATGTCTGCCATTAAGAGGTAGAAAAACTGCATTTTCAAATAACATAGATTTTATACTTTAAATTGGATTTATTATTATTTTATGACTACAAAACATATTGTATGAATTTGAAAAAACTTTATTGAATACTTAACATAAAAAGATTATTAATATCATTCATTAATATTTATTAATTTAATTTATTAACATAAAACATCTTTTTAGGTGTAAAAATAGTATTTTCCTAAAAACACATCGTTTATATTAAATTGGTATTTACTTTTCATTTATAATTAGTTAGTCACTAAAGAATTAATTACATAAACATTGGTAAAAAATATTTTCATAATTTAATAATTCATGTCCATTCCAACCATTCTAATGGATTGGTGATAACTATCATGATATTAATTGTATACTTTTTCCATGTAAGACTCAACCTTGTGTGTAAAACAAATTATCAAAGAAAATATACAATGAAGCAGTACTTATGTATATAAACATCACATCACTTTTTCAGAATACTTAAAACATTACAAAATAAAACACCCAAATACCGTATTAGTTTATTTCCATTAGAATCATGAAAATATAAACACTGGTATATAAGTCAACTACATTATCTCTCACTAGGTTCTTTATCACTAGCACCCTTCTTAGAAAAATCATACTTAATACAAATCATCAGAACCAGGGGAAGAAAACATAAAATGGGGGAGATCATATTCTCAATAAGGGTAAACAAGTGAGACATGTAAGCATGAACATGCGTGTAGGGGTATGATAATGTGATCATAAAATTACATGATCTCACCCTGCATATCCTAGATCATAAACATGAATCAAGGAATAAATCCTGATATTTTATAAGACATTAATCATAATTAAATAAATAACATAATCCATAAATGCATAACATATGAATAAAACAAGTAATTATGGTTAAAAAATATGTATATAATATGATTTCCATAATATCCAAGACATCATTGACAAGGCCATCTTAGAAGTATGGGGTCACTCACCATACCATCCTGGTAGTCATGGTTCACTCCCGTGGCTACCTTAGTATCATCAGTTCACTTCTCATACCATCTTGGTCATCATGGTTCACTCCCATGGCAATAATAGTAGTCATGGTTTACTCCCAATACATTCTTAGTCAATAACATCAGATATAAATCTTCATACAATGGATTGGAGGAAGATATAGGTCACACCCATATCATAATAAAATCAGACATACATGTGCTACAAAATCAAAAATAATATTCATAACATTACCCATGAATTGAAATTGGTATCATAAACATATAATCATATCATAACTCATGGAAAAAGATACATGTTTCATAATCATTTCATCAAAATCAAAACCCATGAAAAGAAGTGGGTTTTAGAAGCATATAACCTGTGAAAGAGAAATGGGTATCATAAAAATCATTCTATATTAAAAATAAACCATTTAGATAAATAATATTATTTGAAAAATTAAATAATTTCCCTATAAATGGACGAGTAACAACAAAAAGATTTTATCTTAGATGAGAAATAATTTTGAATGATCTTTTAAAAACACTTCATGTAGAAATTATACTTTATCCTTTGAAAAATGATTCTTAAAATGGTAAAACTTTTGAAAAATAGTTTGAGTAAAATAGTCTTCAAAAGTTATATATTAATCATTGAAAACATTATGAAACAATTTTCCTTTGAAATATTTTAAGGAATCTTGAAAACCTTTTTAAAACATTTTCTATGAAATATACTTTGAAAAATTATAAAGAAACCATGAAAAATATTTGAAAACCATTTAATTGAAAGTATATTTAAAAACAACTTAACAATTATCCTTTTAAACAAGCAAATGAAACTTCAAAAAAATGATGGTGGGTAAATAAGAACATTTCATACAAGATAAAAATAATATTCCATTTTCACGGTAAAAGGGTTAGAAAAATACGTCTTAAAAAATAGACAATAAGATTCCTTTTAAAAAATTGGTAAAAGAATAAAAGGGTAAAAATTTAAAAAAATTATCATATAAGATTAGTATAATATTCCTAGAAACCTTTTTATAAAACATGGTTTTTAAGGAACACATATTTCCTAACAAAGAGAGGGGTAAGGTCATATTTTCTTAAAATCATTTTCTTAATTATCTTTAGTACCAAAGAGTGGAAAATGGTACTAATACATTAATAATTCAATACTAACCATAGGGTAAGGAAATTCATGAGTGTTATTTAAAGATAGATCATATTATCTCATCAATAAAAATGTGATCATAAATAATCTTGATAAATAGTGAGATTATTTCAATAAACTTTTACCACATTGTTACTTTGAATCATACTCCCCATGTAGAAGAATGAAATTACATACAGTATAAAATATCATGAAAATAATGTGATTCGAGATATAACATTTAAAAGTAATTTTATACACCTCGTATAAAAATATAGTTGTATAACATGGAATTGGTCTCAAAGAAGGAAATTTGAGACAAAATTAATTTACCGATTTGGTAACTTTTGAATATTAAACCCCATGAAAGAAATATCATATTTTTTTGTAAATTCCCATAGAATTAATTATAATTGGTATATAATACATTAATGTTCTTTATATATAATACATTAGTGAGTGGTGAATATTACATATATCTCACGAAAATAAAGAGTGATATGAGATTCTCTTACCTTGTGTCTTGACTCTCCACATACACATTCAAAACACCTGTATAATAAATATAAATTTATTATAAAAATATGAAATAACCCTATTCGTACTTATAATACCATATATGGTTTGATTATGGTGTTATATAATATGCTTGTTAACAATTTTATGTTAAGGTTTCACTTTAGGTAATATCCTCTTTGTTTTTCGATTGTGTCTTAATTTGTCATATCTTTAATACTTATACTTATATCATGATTTCCATAATATAAAACATGATTTAAATATAATTTATATTAATTATGTTTGTATTATAAGAATCCATATAATATAGATGTTTCAAACGGAATACACCGTTCATGGAGATGGTAAGTCGTACGTACGCATGAATGTTGTTTCCGTTTAATTAGCATATTTAAAGAAAGTAAAAGACATGTAGGTATATATATATAATTTTTAAATTATATTTATTATATTATATATATAATATATTCACTAAACTCATCCTTAATACATTCTATGTAGTTTATGAATGAATCACATCGCTTTGAGGGGGCGTGAGTCCACACTTCCTCAAATGAAATTATCATATTAACAAAAAATGGAAAGTATAAAGATATGTGTTGTAAAAGAATTATGTAATATTTCATAGAAAAAAAATATAATATATAACATATATAAATATAGTTTTCATCAAAATTTTCACCATTAGAGGAGTTAAAGGAAAAATGAGCAATCATCATTTAGTGAGGTGATAGTTCACCTTAAACGTAAATAGTATGTTCATTAACCATTAGATAGAAGTGTGGATAGAAATATTTGAATAACAAAATACTATTATATTGGGGATATATTTTTTATTATACAAAAACATAATAAAAATATTTTATAGGGTGGATAAATAAAATAAAAGAAAGGATTTTGAGGGAGGGTGTTACCTCTTAATTGGGTAACTCTGTTTGGTTTGCACCAAAGGTCTTCCTTGGAAGGATTTATTCCCAGAAGAGGATTCAAGGAGTAAGTGAAGTATGTTATGGAGATATTTTGTAGAATTTGGTCGAGCCATTGCTTCTAGAGAGGTGTGGGGAAGTGTGAGGGGATGTGGCCTTTTTTAATGGAGGAGTGGCACTCTTATAATATTTTGTAGAAAGAAAACCCCACAAATATTTTTTTAATGAAAGTGGATAAAATAATGGTACAATGTCTAGAAACGTGAGTATATGGAAAAAATATTTCCGTGAAATTGAATTTTTTTCGATTATATAGGTTTTTTATGCCCTTAAGTTTAAGGTTTAGTCCTTAGTTAAGCTTAATTTTACCTTAATCGATGTAATTAATTTTAATTACATTCATTAAAACATTTTGGTAAATAAACTAAGTTGAAATTATTAGAAATTATAAATTATGATGATTCCAAATGGGGAATCCATTTTTTCAAATTAAAAACAGATAAGAGGAATTAATTAATTAAAATATAATCCTGCAGTTGGGTCGACAATGCGAGTTTTTAAAATAAAAATGTTCAAAGGTTTGCTTTGTTTTTTATAGTCAATTTCAAAATGAATTTGATTAAAATGAAATAAATTGGATTTATTGATAAAAACATTATGTAATTAAACCTTTAAACCAATTTAAAATGTAATTAATTATAATAAATAAATTATATGAAAAGGTAGTTTTGAACAAAATACAGCATTTTTCTCTATTCATTAAAAAATGAAACTATACAGAAAAATCCGAAAAATTTACCCTAACTTTATTCTTATGTTCCACTTTCAAAGTTGATTTAAATTTTGAAATATTAAAACTATAAAAATTCAAAAAATATTATTTAAAATGTGTTCTCTATTAAAATGTGGTAAAACCACCTTTATAAAAAAAATATAGGTTTAATTCATAAAATTGGGTTTGTTCTTATCTTATATGTATAAAATATATTAAATGAAGATCAAAAATATTTTATTGAATATATAACATATATATTACATTATTATCACTGAATAATTTTAATTAATTTAATTTATTAGTGTTAAAATAAGTTTGCGAGAATAATAATAGTTTTCTATAAACATACTCCATTTATATTTAGTTGGTTCTTATATTCATTTCTAAATAATTGTAACTAATTAATTAATTTAATATTTTTTGAAAAATATACACTTATATAAGTAATTAATAATTTTCATAAAATTAAATTTAATAGATAGGTTATATATTATTATATTTTGATAATATATTACTATTTGGTAACACTTAGTGTTATGTGTTACATAAGCCATCGAGGGAACTCGTTGTTGCGTGTAATGCAAGACAAACTCAGCATTCTGTGTAGAACAAGCTAAAATTTATGTTATTAATATTAAATGATTAACTAGTTGTTTTATATAACTTAATCCAAAAATGGTGCTTTAAAATAAAATAAATAAGTTTCAGTGTTGTGTGAAATAAAAAATAAAAAATAATAAATAAATTAAGTTGAAACAAATTAATTCACAAAATATTGGGGTGTTACATTTTACCCCCCTTAAAATTAATTTTTCCCTATAAATTAATTTGGGTTATCCAAGGTTTAATTCTTGAAATTTTCATTCATAAAACCCCATATCGTTAAAATGAATACTAAAACTTCCCTTAAAAGGGGAATGTTGGAACCATAACGGTTACCCAAATTAACTCATAACAAAATTCCCACATAAGAAAACATAGATGGTAAGTGAAAACAGGGATATGTAATTAAAATATAACCATCATTTTTTTATGGAGAGTGATGGATAATATGGTTAAGAGAAAGTTAACAATCACAAAGTCATAACTCTACGGTGATATAAGGGGCAATTAGATTCATCAAAAATGAAGGTACTAGGATAACCTTTTTTTTCTTCATGATCCTTTTCCCTAAAGTTAAAGAATTTGCATGAAAATATATACTTACATGATTTTAGGAATTTATCACACTTTATTATTTATTTATCCACTTCACTACATTATCTAAAAAGGAAGGTGACTTTTTATTTCTAAAGTACTAACAGATCATGAGACCCATGATATGCCATCCCATCTGTTGTTATTAACACAGAGTACAGTGAAGAGGATATCCAATATGAATAAATCCTTATTTGGAGAGGAAACACTTTAATCTTACTGACTTCATCTGATGATTATCTTAGCCTTTTGAAAAATATTTATCCTTAAAACCCTTCCAAAATATGGAAATTCAAATATTAAGTAATATATTTATGAAATTGTCTTAACATGTATCCCCATATATCACAAAGTACAACTTGGATGTCACATTCAAAACATGGAAATACCCTCATCATATATTCCCTTAATTACCATAAATCCTTTTGAAAAACATGTATTCTCCCTAATTATAATGATTACTGGATGTATTCTTTAAATCTTGGAAGTTTTAAACTTCATCCTTGATGACAAGAACACATTTTCAATACTCAGTTATAGGGAAATCTATACTGTATAATTTACTTATTCATATCCAGCATATCATTATCCAAAAAATCATTATATTGACATAAAACATTAATGACATTTTACCTTCCCTTAATCCAGATATCACTTAATCATTAAATCACTTTACCATTGCATTGGGAACATTAAACGTAAACTTGTAATACTGAGTAAATAACTTAAAAAACAATCCTTATATATTTCATAATTCATATAACATAATTTTTAAATCCAAATATATAAAACAATTAAATATTCCACTTAATTTGTAATCCATAAGAAGGATACCTAATCCTATTACGTAATACCTATTTTTTCCCATTGCATATGTAATCTCATCACCATCAGTAATATAACCATTACTCATACTATCTTGTTGATTCTATTCTGGATCATTCCTATTGGGAAAATGATTTTCCTAATAACCATTTATTTCACACATAAAACACATAACCTTCTTTGATGACTTAGGGAAGCCAATATTCGCATCCATTTCGTTAACTGAACCCTTCATTTTTCCGTTTGAAATAACTTGCGTTGTTTCCTTCATTTCCACAATCAAAACATCTTATTTTTCTTCCAATACATTCACTTATGTGATTACTTCTATATTAATGACATATTGAAAACTGAATTGTCTTTCCTCCCTGGTATATATCCATTACTGGAACTTTTAGTGAACTCCTCCATCTCTTCCTTGGTGAGTCCAATAGTGGGTTAAGGTACACATTATTTATCATGTTCCTTGAAAATTTAGTAGGAATGATCACAACATCCTTTACTCCAGTGATCATTCCACTTTAATTCTCATCAAAACATATTCCACCACATTCAACGTTAATCCAGTTCCATCATGTTCCCACCTTTTAATAAAACCAGATGCATAGTGTGGGCATTAGTTATCATAAAATAAAACCACATAGTCTTGAAAAAATTTACTTATAGGATATATTAATCATGACACCTTCCTTAACATATGAAACAGTAGGATCATCCTAGGTTATTCATGTAAAACATATATTTAAATCATTCATGATGGTTTGTGAAGAGTTTTCAAATTTCATAAGCATACCCCCCTAGAGTTTCAAACCAGGTATGCAGCAATGCATGTTTTCTCATACCAAATCACCCCAAGTTTGCCCTGAGACATCTTTTTAGATTTTTTGCGACTAGGTAATTCTATTATATATCCAAATACACTTTTATTATCTATAAATGGATGTATTTCTAGTAAACAACTTCCTCAATCCATTACCAAAATTCCATGACATTTTCATAAATGTTAACTCATCCTTATACATATCCTTAGAGACATCCATAGAAATATCCATTGAAAAATTCCTAGGGATCACACTAAAGTTTTCTCATCCTTATTTTAAAAGTTAATCTAAACATTTTCTTTGATACCAACTATAAAGACCCAGTCTTGACGTACATAGATAGTACATCACTTTTGAAGAATACTTAAAACATTACAAAAGGATATGCCCAAAGACCATATTAATTTAGATCCTTTGGAAACATGGAAACATAAACACTATTACATAAGTGAGATACATTATCTCCCACTAGGTTCTTCATGAATAGAACTCTACTTAGAAAAATCATACATAATTAAAATATTCATAACCTAGGTAAGGAAACGTAAAATGGGGTGAGCTCAGATGATTTGTAAGGGTAAATGAATGAGACAAGTAAGCATAAATATGAGCATAGGGGTATGAGAACGTGATCATAAAATTATAAGATCTCACCACGTATATCAAATATCATAAACATGATTCAAGGAATAAATATTGAGATTTCATAAGACATGAAGCATAAGAAGATAAAGAACATAATCCATGAAATCATTACATAATAATAAAAGATTGAATTATGGAAAATAGATAAGTATATATTATGATTTTCATGGTATCAAAGGCATCACTACAAAAACCATACCAGTAGTATGGGTTCCCTTCCCATAATATCTTGGTAGTCATGGCTCACTCCCATTCCAATTTTAGTAGCATGATTTCACTCTTCATACCATGTTTGTAGTCATGGTTCACTATCATGTCCATATTAATAGTCAAGGTTCACTTCCAAGACCATATTAGTATATCTCAGGAGATATAAATCTTTATCCAATGCATTGGAGGGATATATACATCCCAGCCATCTCATAATGAGATCAATCATAAAAGAGATACAAAATCATAAACATATTCATCACATAACCAATGAAATTAAATGGGTATCATAAATATGTAATCATATCATAACATATCGAAAAAGAAACAGGTTTCTTACACATTTCATCAAAATAAAAACTTGTGAAAATATAAAGTTTTTAGAAGCATATAACCCATGAAATAGAAATGAGTATCATAAACATAATTCCATCAAAAAATAAACCATTCAGATAAAGAATATTATTGGAAACATTGAATCATTTTTCTAGAAAGGCATGAGTAAAACCAACGAATGTTATCTTAGATGGGAAATAATTATGAAATATCTTTTAAAAACACTTAATAAGAAAATTATCCTTTCTCATTGTAAAATTATTCTTAAAATGTTAAACTATTTCAAAATATTTTTCTTGAAAATATTCTTGAAAAAATATAATGGAAGCATTGAAAACACTTTTAAATCCTTTTTCCTTTGAAAAAATGTAGAGGAGCTATAAAGCCTTTTAAAAACCATATTCCATGAAAAATACATTGAGAACTTATAAAGAAATCTTGAAAATTATTTGAAAACCATTTCATTGATAGTATATTTTAAAAAAAAATTCTTAAAAATTAATCTTTTAAACATGAAAAGGAAAATTCAAATAAACGGTGGAGGGTAAATCGGTACATGTTGTACTAGGTAAAAAGAATATTTCTTTTTCACAGTAAAAGGGTTGGAAAAAATACATGTTTGAAAATCAATAATAAGTTTTCTTTGAAAACATTGGTATAAGAAAAAAAGTAGAAATGTCATTTAGTTATCATAGGATATTAGTATAATATTCTTGAAAACGTTTTTAGAAAAAAAATTGAAGGAGCACATATTTCAAACTGAAGAAAGACGTAATGTCATATTTTCTTAAAAATATTTTATTATTTATATTATATTACAAAGAGTGGGAAAATGGTACCTATATATGAGGAAATTAAATATAACCAGATTAGAATAAAATTAATGAGTGTTCATGAAGGATTGATAATATGATTTCATATATAAAAGTTTTATTATAAACAATCTTGATAAACAGTGAGACTATTTCTATAAACTCATACCAGATGGTAGTCTTAAAACATACTCCCCATGTACTAAAATTACATTAAATGGAGCAAAAAATATCATTAAAAGAAGGATATTCATGAGATAACATTTAAAATTTATTTTATACACCTCATATAAAAATATAGGTGTATAATATGGCATGTGTCTCAAAGAAGGCAATTTGATACAAAATTAATTTACAGATTTGGTTACTTTTGAAACATAAACCTGATGATATAAAGATCATAAATTGGTTATGTAAATACCCATATATTTAATTATAAGAGGTAAATAATAAATTTATATGAAGTATATAAAACACACAAAATAAGTGAGTTGTGAATAAGGCATGTATCTCATGAAAATAAAGAGTGAGATGAGAATCCTTTATCTTGTGTCTTTACTCTCGTCTTACTCACTAAAACCTCATGTATAATAAATATAAATTTATTATAAATCTAAAGAAATAATTATATTCTTACATATAGTATCATATATGTTTTGATTATGGCTTTATATTACCCTCTTGTTAACAATTCTATGTTAAGGTTTCACTTTGGGTAGTATCCGCTTTGTTTTTCGTATGTGTCTTAATTTTTTATATCTTTGGTCCTTATACTTATATCATAATTTCCATAATTTAAACCATAGTTTAAATATAATTTTTATTCATCATGTTTTTATTATAATTATCCATAGAATATTCAAGTATTAAATTAAATACATCATTCATGGAGACGGTAAGCCATGCAAACACATGAATGTTATTTCTGTTTAATTATCATGTTGAAAGAAAGAAAGTATAAGACATATATATATATATATATATTCATATATATTTATATATAATTATTATAGTAGATTTATTATATCATATATATTCATTAGACGCTTCCTTAATACATTCCATGTAGTTTATGAACGAATCACATCACTTTGAGGGGGAGGTAGTCCACATTTCCTCAAATGAAATTATCATTTTAACAAAAAATAGAAATTATAAATATATGTGTTATAAAAGAACTAAATAATCTTAAAGAAATAATAAATATAATATATAAAATATATCAACAGAGTTTTTATATTAATGTACACCATGAAAGGCTGTAAATGAAAATTGAAAAATCATTATTTAGTGAGGTGGTAGTTCACCGTACAACACATGAGCCTCAACCTGGTTGGTGAGAACTCTTAAGTGCATCCAGGTGACCTGGGATCAAATCCAGGTGGGTGAAAAAAAATTCGGGGGGTACTGTTCCAGTACTGTAGTAAGTACTGTAGCAGGAACGGTAAAATACTGTAGCAGGAACTGTAAAATACTGTAGCAGGTACTGTAGTTGGAACTGTAGCAGGGACTGTTTGGCACTGTATTAGTCGAGAATTTTCCCCTGTTTGGGCCTTCGGGCCACTGATTTGGTCCCTGAGTCCATTAAGGCCTTTGGGCCACCCAAGCCTTTGGGCTAGTAAGACCTTCGGGCCACCTTAAGGCCTTCAGGTCACCTTAAGTGCAGATGCAATCCAAACAACCTACAAGGAACAAGCTCTATAGAATGATGATCAAGGATATTTCACCATAGAAAAAGCTACACGGATTGAAAGAATGAGAGGGTATGGCACCTTTCATTGGGACAAGCCTGTTCATGCATGGTATATCTTATCCGAATATCCATGCGAAGGTGGAGAGCATATTTCACGATGAAGATGCTGTGGAGGAGCAGTTCCAAGTAGTTAGTCTGAGTTATATGTAATGTTTGACGCCTACGGGGAATAAATTCCTCTAAGGACTATGGGATATGTAATACTTATGCCTATGGGACTTTTAATGTTTCCACCTCACCCCTTGAAAGGAGGATTGTCAAAAATAAATAAAAAATGAAGGCCTTCGGGCCATTGTATTGTAGTTCGCCGTACACATAAATAGTATGTTCATTACCCATTAGATGGAAGTGTGTGTAAGTGTAGGTAGAATAATTACCCTAAAAAAATCCTAGTTTATTGAGGATACCATTTTTGTTATAAAATCATGGAATAAAAATATTTTACAGAGTAGAGAAAGAAAATAAAATAAAGGAGTTTGAGGGAGTGAGTTACCTCTTAATCAGGTAACTCTTTTTGGTTTACCCTAAAGGGGTTCCTTGGAAGGATTTCTTCCCAAGGAAGGAATCAAAGATGAATTGAGGGATTTATGGGTGATTTTTTGGTAGATTTTTTTCATACAATGTTTCTTGAGAGGTGTGATGAAGTGGGAGGATAGGAGTCCTTTTATAATGGAGGAGGAGTGACACTCTTGTAATATTTTGGAAAAGGGAAACCACACCCACATTTTTTTATTGAAAGTGGATAATGGTAAACTTTAGATCCAATGGAGTATAGGGTCTATATATGGACATATAATGGATTTTTTACATGTTTAAAGGTCGTTTAGGCCCATTAGTTTAAGTTTTAATCCTTAGTTAAGCTTAATTTTAAATTAATCGATGTAATTAATTTTAATTATATTCACTAATATTTTTGTTCAAAAAATATGTTCAAATTATTAGAAATTAGAAATTATTATTATTATTCCAAATATGGAATATATTTTTAAAAATTACAATCACATAAGTGGCATAAATTAATTTAAATTTAATCCCAGAGTCGGGTCAACAATGCAGGTTTTTAAACTAAAAATGTTCAAAAGATTTCTATGTTTTTATAGTCAATTTCAAAATGGGATTGATTAAAAAAACCTCAATTAGATTTATTGAGGAAAATATAATGTAATTAAACTTTTAAACAAATTTAAAATTTAATATATACATATAAATAAATTAGATGAAAATGAAGTTTTGAACTAAAATACAGTATTTTTTACTATTCATTAAAAAATGAAACTTTTAATAAAAATACCAAATATTTACCCAAACCTAATTATTATGTTCCACATTAAAATGTTAATTTTATTTTGACATATTAAATCTATAAAGGTAATAAAAATATTATTTAAAATGGTTCACCAATAAAAGGTGTTAAAACTATCTTTATAGAAAATATATGTTTTTATACGTAAAATGGGTTTGTTCTTATCTTATATCTATAAAATCTATTGGATGAATATAAAAAATATTTGATTAAATATAATATATATATATATATATATTTCATTATGATTACTTAATATTTGTAATTAATTTAATTTATTAGGGTTAAAAACAACTTTGTGAGCATAATATTTATTTTCTATAAAAATACTCCTTTTATATTAAATTGGTTATTATATTCATTTATAAATAATTGAAACTAACTAATTCATTTTCTATTTTCTGAAAAAAAAAATATTTACATAAGTTATCTAATAATATACCTAAAATTTAATTTAATTCTATGTTATATATTATTATATTTTAATAATATATTATTTTTTGGTAACCCTCAGTCTTGCATGTTATGCAAGCCGTCAAGGAACGTAATTGTTGCATGTATTGAAATCTAACCTCGTTGTTTCATGTAGAGAAAGATAAAATTAATGTTATGATTGTAGAATTATTAAATTGATGTTTTATATAATGTTAACTAAATATGGTGCTTTAATATAAAATAAACTATTTTTACTGTTGTGTGAAATGAAAAATATCAAAAAGAAAAAATAAATTACAAAAAACATTAATTCATGAAATCCCTCGGTGTTACAAACTTGATTCTATGTGGAAAAAAAAGATAAAAATTGTGTTTTTTAAAATTCAAGATAATATATTCATATCATGTAATAAAATATACAAAATAATATTAATTAAAATGGAAGAATATATTTCCTAAAATCCTAATATGTTATAGTTACAATATTATCGAAGAAGAAAAATCTATGATTTTGAATCAATATTAGTTTTTAAATCCTTGATAATGTGGGGATGGTATCTTATCATCTTTAAATTCCCTAAATCCTCTACAAATTGTATTATATGTTCTATATATCACTTTTGAGGAATTATATGCCTAACAATTCTTATTTACTAAACTTCTATACAGTGCAACATGAACATGATCTCTCTTACAGGGAACAACTAATATAAATATTCTATCCTAGAGATATAGTACCATTGAAAATGACCACTCACCTGATTATAGATCTCTAGAGAAATATTAAGAATATGTAGG
Organism: Viscum album; assembly: GCA_963277665.1. Classification (NCBI taxonomy): domain Eukaryota; kingdom Viridiplantae; phylum Streptophyta; class Magnoliopsida; order Santalales; family Viscaceae; genus Viscum; species Viscum album. The sequence continues at coordinate 76,865,804 of OY728140.1, forward strand.
TAACATGTGAACCTGAAGATGTAATGAGCTAAAAGATCACTCATTATTTCTTTTAGACTAAAAAATTTTCACAACATAAATTATTTTATGATAGATATAATGTAATTTCCCATGATTTTATTATTTAATTTCCATTAAATAAATTATTTATTGAATAAATTATTTCACATGTAAAACCAGAATAATATAAAAAATGATGAATTTTATTGAGAAAAAATTTAAAAAAAAGATATAAATTAATAAATTATCAGAATACAATAGGAATAGAAATTAAGAAAAGAATAATTAAAATAAATCCTAAAGTAAATAAATATACCATTCGAGTAAAATATTAATCCTCATGATTTTCCATGAAGATATTATCCCTCATGGAAACTATGGAAATAATTTATAGAATTTTAGATATAATATAAATATTTATAGAGAATTAAATGAATTGTAGAAATGATTCTAGGAAGGTATGAAATTCAATATATATAAATGAAATCAAACTATTATATATATAGTTGTTTAGAATATGGATATTGTATATATGTTCATTGAAAATATAGTTATTTTATATATGGTCATTGGGTGTATATATATATATATCTAATAGGTGTAATGAAGTTGTTTAAATATTATTTTAAAAATTAAAAAAATATAACTGAAAAATAAAAAATAATAAAACAAAATGAAAATATTTAATGAGAATATTTTATTATTAAAATATATTTTTATGCATTATATACTATCATTGAAATTAAAAAATGATTTTATACACTAAGAGAAAAAATTTAATACCAATGTATTGATAAAACTAAATTATTGGAAGATGAATAATTAATTTTAAGAGGATTTTGTTACTCTTATTTAATGTTAAAAATGATATTTTTTGTAAAAATGTTTTTTTAAGTATTTTGTTTTTTTATTAACTAAATAAATTTATAAATTTTAGATGATTAATATAATGTAATGATTCATTAAATAACATATATATGAAGAACCATTTTATTAGTAATTTATATCAAATAATATTAAGAATACTTAATGTTTAAAAAAAATTCTATATAAATAGATATATATATATATATATATATTATTTTTCAAATAAAATATATATTTCTTATATTTACAAAATTTAATTAGATTAATTGGATTCCTAATTTTTCATCAGCATATCTAAATTAGGTATAATGGATATTTTCATTTTTATGTATCAAAAATATTTTATTCGAAAGAATGGTTCATGACACCAGTGAACTGTAAAAGTTGTAAAAATAGTGTATTTTTAAAATTATGTATAAAACTTATACAAAAATATATGCTGATAATCAAGGGAATATTGACAATATTGAGTCTTTTACTCTTATAGGGAAAATTTATAGTTAAAAATTAACATCCATTTCTATTAAATATTGAGAAATTTCATAAATGACTCTCAAACTCACATATAAATGGACCCCTCTAAAATAACTAAAACCATTCAGTTATCTCTTGAATATATATCTATTTCTCCTCTCCAAAATTATTATTTGGAATTTTGTTTCTTATGGTCCTAAAACACTCAAAACATTCAATTATATATTCAATATCTTCCCATTTTATTACTCCCAAACCCTTCATAGAGGTTTGGTGGCTTCTAGTTCCAAGAAGGAAAAGACATTCCATCCATCCTGAGGAATTTGTACTGATAAGGAGAAAATTTATCAACGTATCTATACATCACCATCATTTTCAATTATCATATCATTTAAAATCATTTTAAATATTATTATCCATTTAAATTGTGTCATATTAACATCATTATACTTTATGTTAAATTATACCATTATTATATATCTCTAAAGTCTTAATCATTGTTAGTCTAAATTGTTCTTGTTTGGGTTGGTTTAACTGCCTTCACGAATGATGCTATATTTTCTTCACCATTTCCAAAATTAATGAGTATAAGGAAATTAATGATGGTAATATATGATATTAATTAGTAATTTATTTTATGAATGTACTTTGAAAAGAATAATACCAAAAATTAATGATCAATATTAAGTAACTCGTCATTATTAGAAAATTAAACAAAAAATATTTTATATTGAATCCATTATTGTGGACCATAAACATTATTTCCATTATATAAAAATTGGACTGAATAAATCCTTTCATCATAATTATTTCACTAACTAGAATAATATATCAAATATTAATATGGTATCAAAGAAAAAGGTCTGACATTTCCATTATGAAACTTGTAAGAAATAATCAGTATAACTAACATTTTATAATGAAAATAAACTATAACTAATACATGTTTAATAGATGATTATAAGTTAAGAGTATAAAATTTAATATATACAAACAAGGTTTCAATATGATTTATTAATAAAGTTTCATTTCTTATACAATATGTTAATGCAGTTTCATGAAATTTAAGAGCAAAGATACAAATTTCTTTACTGATCTCAATTTAAAATTCAGAGTGACTATTTTAGAGATTCAATTTTGAAAAAATATACATTCTTTCTCCCTAAACCCCATATATTTTCATATCCTCTTGTTATGAACGTGGTTTAAATATATTATTACTATTTTAATTTTCTTTGGTATATAATTCAATCAAAAATATGTAAGAAATTGGATCCAAACATTTCTTAGTTTTTTCTATATGGCATATTTCTCCTCCATGTCTATAATTTTTATTTTATTTTTTATATTTCTTTATAACTATTTCTATAATTTCTTATGGTTTTTCTCCATTTACCATGACTTTTATTGCAAACTTTTTAAGGGGATATTTTTAAATATTTCCATACTAGTAATTTCCATTATCTTCAATTTCTTTAGAAAAGTGTGAAATGAATATTATTTTTAATGTTTTCCACATGAATAGATTTTTCTGAACTTTTTAATTACTTTACTTTACAAATATTCACTTCCTTGTTATCATGGGTTTATAAATTAATTTAAATTCTCCTTTTTTGTGAATTTATTGATTTTAAATAATTTTTATTAAAAATATAAAAGGTTTTTTCTTCTAATTTTCCATGGTAATTACATAAAGCTCAAATAAACTCTTTTTTGTCTATGAACCCATCATTTAATGCTTCTTATACTTCATTTGGTATATTCTCTGTCAATAAAATCCACCATTTTTCTCTGGATGACTTATGATCATGTTTTATATAAGTTTCCATGAGAAATAGTTTTCCACTAGTTAATTAAGCTATGATGAAATTATGATGGTTTTCATGTTCAAATGGCACACATATGTATGTTTTTTAGTATATGATGTGTGCATATAGAATTATTTATATATCCCATTAATTCATTATATAATGTTTTATATCTCATGATATGATATATATATATAAGACTATTTGGTATCTGAGTCCTCTATGGGACTCTGTCTACTTTGTTTATGGGTCTAGAGAAAGAACTCCATCCACTATGAGAATCTTTCCACTATGTATATTTGACTATGGTTTGATCCAAATATATTATGGGGCTCTGTAAAATATATAACTATATTCATGGAATAGGAAATTATATAATATTATTATATATGGGTCACATTATTATACTTTTTTTATGATTCCATGTATCAATATTATTTTATTATGTTTCCATTTTGTACATCTCAATTCTAAAGTTATGAAAAATAGACTATTCCATGAGTCATTATTTGTATATGAATTTTTATTAGGTATACTTGTCTTAGATTATTACTATATATATTGATAATATTATCATACACTCATGATTTTAATTTTATCACTCATGATCTTGGATAAACATCTCTTAAGTTTACCCTTATTTAGTATTCAAGACCAACCTTTCTTACGTTTCCATTACACTTGTTAGGAATAATATTATTATATATGATTTCTAAAAGTGTATCATGGGGGAAGGAAATTTGTAGAATATGTTGAAAATATTTTAAATTATGTTTATAATGTATCTAACCACTAATTATACTAATCATTTTTGTTCTATGTTCTGATTTATTTTGACATGTAATTATTCTTCATTTAAAATGATGTAATAATATCTATATTGTGATAGGTTATCTATAATATTGGTGTGAAAGTGGATCTAACCCCTTTATGATATAGGTTTCCACTCATTATATAGCATGTATGGATTTATAAACTATGTGTGTGGGTGAGAAATTTATTTCTAGTAAACATGGGATAATAATTGAATACTTCTAAAGGGTGACCCATGGTTGTGCCTTAGTGAGAGACATATATATTAATTTTATTTAGGTCAATATTTAACATTAATGTTTTCTTGAGTGGAATTATGTGAACCCATATTCCAATTATGTGGATTATAGGCTTAATCCATAATATGTATCTATTTGTAGGGGAGTCTATTAAGTGTTTGGGTAATTTTACTTTGTATTAACATGAAAATGTCAGATGTGTAGTAAAATATCATAGTGAAGGATCTAGAATCATATTATATCATTAGTCTTCATGAATTTTGGGATCTTGTAGTTTATGAGATTTTAGTGCCACAATAGTGGAATGGAAATTGGAAATTCATGAAAGATAGTATGTTTCTGAATAATGTAATATTCTCTTGAGTAGCTACCTTATGGGTAGTTGAATATTTCATGAAGGGAGATATGTTTCCCACATGCCATTAATGGTGGTGTCTACACACTCATTCCATGCATGATAAAGGCCAAATTTTCTAATGTTCATTTAGTATTTCTATATGACTGGATGTTCTAAGCAAATAAACCAAAATAGATTTTTTGAGGTTAGGGATATTTTATCCCACTTTCATAAGTGGAGAGTTTGATTCCCATATAGTTTAGATTAAACATAATTATGATGAAATTGATTAGAAACCCCTATAGTTTATCATGATCTGCGATGTGGTTTGTTGAGTGGATATATAAGGGTGTACCCACAACATGGTAAATCTTTCATTATAATGGTAGAGGAGGTTTTATCATAAGGTTGTAGATTTTATCACCTTTCGTAGGTGTTATGTTCTGTCCTGAAGCCGACATAGTAGTGTCATATGAATACCCATGATCATCCACTTCAGGTTGTGGTGCTTTTATCCACCTGATGGGAAGTGGTGTGTTGTATTTCAATTTGATGAGGTTGATATTATTATAGATTTCCCCATTAGTATATTTCATAAAATAGTGATAAAAATACAACTTTATTATCTTCAACAGGGGGTGTGAGACAACAGACGATCAGGAAATAGATGGAGGATATCCATGAATTTCTTAAATCATGCAGGGATGCCATCCAACCCAATAATGGGCCCAGTCTGAAACGTATATCAAAGGGAATTTCTGATCCCCACAGGCTAGAAACTGGTTCCTGGGTATCAACAATGTACAATGGTAATGATTTCAACCATTTAGATAATAAAAAATAACCAATAATAATAAATATCACATGAAAGAATAAACATAACCAAATGAGGTACAACAATGTTCAGGTTCATGGTCTACGAATTTGAACAAAACCCCAAATACTACAATGGGATGATAACAATGACACTATCCCAAAAAACCTCAATGAAACAAGAGGAACATAATCCTCATTCCACCACCACTAACACCTAAAAGAAATGGAACACTAGAATTTTAATCCACCATTATCACCACATTACATCATTCCTTAACCAAGGTCATAAAAAAATATCTACATACTCCCAAATGTGTATGTAGGTTTTTAGCAAAATCCAAGTAAGATTTCATATTATAGAATGATTTCATTCCATAACATTATAAGACAAATCACTTTGAGATTATATTAAATAACATCGAACATTTTTAGGAAATTTTTTTAAGGAAAATGAATTTCAAGATAGATAATTTAAAAATTAACATAAGAGTAAGGTCTACCGTATACTGACGATATGCACAAAATCACAAGATCACAATGGGAAATCCCTAAAGGTAATAGCAGTAGTGGGACATTAGGAACCTCTTCTCTTGGTAAAACATCATATAGAAACCATAACCAACAACATTATCATGTACGAGTGACTAGAGAGGAATCTATCCAAAGTTCTAGTTGTAACAAATAATCATCATAATTTAGTTTATTTTTTTAATCGAAATCATGATAGATGAATCAGGGCCAAGCAACTTCTGAGTCAACTAGTATAACAGTTCTAGTCCTCCCACCTAGATACCTAGCATTCCCTTTGGGCTCAATTTTTATTTCCCATATCAGATAGATCACCACATTTTCATGTACATGAAATAAAAGTGAATACACACATATAAAACCACCACCTCTCTTAAAAACCCTTTCAAATTACCATTCACATCAAATCCTTTTAAAAACACATTTCTCCCAACATCTACATTTCATCAAACACATTTAGAAATAATTACAAGAAAACCCACATGAAATCCAAATATTTTCAATTAGAAAATCTATTTCAACTACATAGACCCCTTAAAATACCATGAAGATACATTTCTCACAAAACACACATTCCATAGAGTACATTTAGGAAGAAAGGAAATCATACTAAAATCATATTATATGGTAAAATCATTGCATCACCTACCTCAAGCTTTCAAACTTTCATAATCCAGTGGAAATTCTACAACCCTACCACAAAAATACCCTAATAAGGAATGATAGAATATTAATAATCAATATATCCCCCAAAAATTTATGATCATAAAATCTTTATGTGAAACACTCCTCTAGAAATTTGGAAATCAATAAAGAGGTAAGAGAAACCCTAGAAGAAGGGAGAAACCAAGGGAGAAGAAACTTGCATGATGTTTCCTTGAAGATTTAAGCTCAAAACCACCCAAGGAGTAATTAAAAAGAAGTCTATAAAAGCATAAAGGAGGCTCCCAAGACTAAAAATCTCAAGTGGGTTGGATATGAAGATATTTAGGGTTAAATTAAAAGGGGTTACAAAATTAATTTTACAATTATTAATAACCTGGATAGACCGTATGGTTTTCCCACATGGTTTCCAAACCATGTGACAATCGTACACCCCTCAATGCCCCAAAGGGACATTCCACCGGGTATACTACACATGTTTTGACATAAAATTCACCAACCATGTGGTGTCTACTATCACAAAATGGCAAATTTCTGCACAATTTTCTAAGCAAGGTATCACAGTTTGAAAAAACGTGCACCAACTGTGTTCCACCTTCTACGATACCAAAAATCTCTATTTTTCATAAAAAACTCATGGGAAACACAAGGGAAAAAAGAAATTATAAAATTAAACAAAAGAATACCACAAAATAAATACACATATGTGACAATTTTCCCCACCATAAAAACATTACATCCCTATAAACTCAACCTGATGCTTGATCAGAAAACAAAATCAGATATTCTTCCTCAACCTAAGACTTCCAATACAAATTCACATTCATATAATTACCATTCCATCAAAGAAATCTGACCAACATAATGAACATCCCAAAAAATCACTTTCTCTTGGAAATATATAATCTATACGGGGTGCTCGAACATAGACAAATCATGCACCCAATCAATATTTTCCCAATTAAACATATGATATTGGTCTATGTTATATTTCTTAAACTGAGAGACATGGAACACATCATGAGTTTTAATCCACTAAGAAGGAAATTATAACATGTATGCCACATTACTAATCCATTCAGTAATATCTAATGTTCTGAAAAACCTAGACTTTAGCTTCCCTTTCTTGCCAAAATGATGATGACCCAAGTAAGGTGGCACTTTTAGGAACACTCAGTCACCCATATAAAATTCTAGAGCTTGACACCCCTAATTAGCCTAAAACTTATAGTGACTTTGATCTATCAAAAAACACATGAATAACTTAAATTTATCAAAAGTCTCCGACATAAGTCTTGGTCCTAATACTACAGTATCTCCCACCTCATCCCAACACAAAGGGGACCGACATAGTCGACCATTAAGAGTCTCAAAAGGAGCCATTAGAATCTAGGATTTTTTAACTACAATTGTATAAAAACTCAACCAATCCTAAATTGATATCCCACAAACCACTAAAATGAAACACACATAAAGAAATCATATCCTCTAATATATACTTCTCCTTCTATGTCTAACCATCTGTTTTTTATGGTATACCATGTTCAATATGATATATGACCCCAACACCATCTAAATTCCCTACCAAAACTGCACTGTGAGATGGGGTGTCCCTGTCGGAAATAATTTATGAGGGAACACCATGAACCCTTAGAACTTCCTAGACATACAACCATCCCAACTCATCCACTTTGGTTGAATCTCTGATTAGAATGAAATGGGTTGATTTGGTCATATTATTAATAACTTCCCAAATGAAATTCATCTCTTAAGTTGTATGAGGTAATAAAATAATAAAATCCATGAGTATCTCATTCCACATACAGGTTGAAATAGGTAGTAGTTGAAGAAAACCTAAGCGCATTTGGTGTTATGACTTAACCTACTGACACGTATAACACCAAAATATAATGTCATCTATGTCCTACTTCATGCTTGGAAACTAGAATTTTTGACACATATCATAAAACATATTTGTGGAACTAAGATGAGTAGACCACTAAGACTGATGGCCATCCTACATCCCCAACATCCTCATAGAAAATGGTACCAAAAAACAATCCTTGAAGCATAAAAATCCCTCATGAGACAACAACCAATCACACGGTATCTCCCCACCATGAATGAACTGCATAGACTGCTAGCATAACATATCACCAAACTTCTTTTGTTGAATTAGATCAAAAAGAGAAGGAGTCAGTTGAACACTGGATAAGAATTCACCTTTATTTTGATCATTGGTCTCCAAATGCATTTGAGAAAATAAAGCTATCAAATTATACTCACCACTGGACTCAATCAATTAATAAACTAGTACATTAATAATCCAAGAACTTTCCATGAGATCACCTTTACATACGGTATAAACTATATCAATATTGAACCCCTGAAGGTAATCAACCCAATGACGGTGCGTCAAATTCAAGTTTTTTGGGTGAAAATGTAGAGAAATATCTGATGATCATAATGAACTACAAAATTATCCCTAAAACGATAATGGCTCTATGTTTTCAAGGCATGAATCACTACTTCCACCTATAGGTCATGGATTGGGTAATTCTTCCCATGTAGTCGAATATAGAGTGTACCACAAGAAACCACAAGATCATTCAACATTAAAACACAACCAAGACCCATACCTAAAGAATCACAATAAACCACATAACACTTTCCTAATTTCTACATGATCAAAACATGAGTTTTGGTCAACCACCATTTAAGATATTCATAGGACACATGCAACTCTAGGCTCCATTCAAACCTTACCCCTTCTTGGGTGAGTGCCTTCATAGGCAAAGCATACTGACATAAATGTAATGACCATAAATTATACCAATTAAATTTCCCTTATTATGTTTATTTTATATATAATGAATCATAAAAAAACACATAGATAACACAATAAAATCATTATAAATAAAAAATAAAATAAATAAGAGGTATTCCTAGTTGTTAAGAAACCTATACCGATGAAATGGTAACTTTCCCTTAGGAATAGTAATATGACCCTTATTAATAGTAAATCAAACAAATGCATAGTAACCTCACCCATGATAGTATAAATAAAATTTAGAAATATCATAAGGGAAAGTAGGATATAATTAAATCATATTAAAAGTAAGTGAATATTTTGAAAAATTAATATTTAAGTGTAGGTATTTTTATAAGTCATAAATATATAATTAAAATTATATAATTAATAAAATTAATTTAAAAAATTAATTTTCATAAAATGGATTCATAAACCAATATTTTTTTATCTGGTTATTTTAGGATAATTTTATGAGACCTTAGTTAATTTTCGAAAGTGTTATAAAATCAGTTTTAAATTTCACATATGTATTTTTCAAGTAAATAAATATTATATTTAAAAATTAAATTTCACATATTTAGAAAATTATTTTGATAAAATAGAGTCCATTTTGAAATATACATGTCAAAAAAATATGGTGATTTTTTGTGATTCTTCTAAAATATTTCAACTTTTTGTGATTAGTAAAATATGTTAATTTACAATATAAAACATTATAAGATAAATAAACTAGTCCTTGAGTCATGGACAATATAAGAAGCATTAGTTGGAACTCACATGCACTTATTACTATATTTTGTCACATGAATCAATACTATTGTATTTCTTGAGAAAAATAACAAAATAATGAATAGAATAATGATAAATCACCCCTCTCCTCCACTATAAAAACCACCCCTTACCACCTATTCTCTTCACTCCTACAATCCTTGAAGAATATAAAATTTATACCCAAATGTTCTTATTTAGTATCTCCACATGTCTAGGAGCACTTTTTATTTCCAAAATACCCAAACCCATTTCTCTAAGGAAGTTCTAAAGGAGGTAAATTAAAGAGGTAAACCATCTTCTTTTTCTTTTAATTTCATTTTCAATTTACTTTATTTTCTTATATTCTCCGCAACTCCTCTATCCAAATGATCATTAATACTCTAGTATCATATATATAGTGTAATTATATCATTTTAATTGACTATCATTTCTCGAACTACTATCTCTCTATCTATTTTATTTTTAAAAATGAAATTATCATCTGGGAAATGCTTATTTACAACCTTCGTGGACGATGAACCTCTGTTCATTAATTTCACCTTAAACAATAGTCATGAAACTATTTGTATGGTTGAAATAGATTATAAAATAGTTATTATGACTTATGTAATGTTCTATAAAATGTATATATAAATAATACTAATTCATATGAAAAACCTAGTTTGAGATTATCAAAATAACACCGTAATAATCTAAACGATTATCACTAATGTTTTATCAAATAACACCTCTTCAAACCATATAACCAAATAATTTATATGACCATTTAATCTGTTTTTTTTCTCATTATTATCAAATAAATTCGATTCTGTAGTGTTGGGAAAAACATCCATCATGGTTTCCCCTCGTTATTTTGTGTGTGTGATTGTGTTTGTTAACAGAGCCACGTGACCGCAAATGAGAATAGTTTGTGTTGGCCAAAGATAGATTTTTAAGGTGGCATAGTTTCCCAGTGTTTTCCAAATTTTAGGGCCTCAAAATTGGGAGTTTGGTGTTGGATAAAGAAGGATTTATTCATATGAGTGAATGGTATTAAGAACGTTAAAGAAAATCGTCAAAGGATGAGAACTTCGTAACATAATGCATGGACCACGTACCATGATCTGGGAATGGTATACAGAGTAGAAATAATGAAATGTCGATGTGGTTAGTGAAACCAGAAATGGTTTTCTGTGATAGTTTTTGATATAGGAAATACGGTACGTGGAAGGATGGTGGTCTGTGGGGTGGCTAATCATTTTTTAAAGGAAGCAAGAAGCGCGTAGGAACAAAAATGGTATGTATACTGAATGAAAAATGGTTCGCGTAAAGGCTTGCAGTTCATGGTGGCATGAGGATCGGTATGAGGTGGAGGCTGGATTGAAGATTTTGTAAATCTTGGATTAGTGGATTTTGTAGATATCTTTTCCTATATAAGAATCCTTAATCCCTCCAATTACTATAGAGATTAAACATCATTAGAGAACATATTTTATCTGGGAATTCAGTAATGTATGAAAGTGGTTCGCACTGAAGGTGTTTGTGGGTATTCTTAACCCAAAAAGGAAGTCCAGTACACAGAAGGAGTTGTATTGGTATGCAGTGGAGGAATCTCAGGTACGCGAGAGGAAGAATTCCACAAGTTGTATGCGGAGGGGGAGATCTGGTATGCAGAAGAAAAGACAGTCTGAGAAAAGATAATAGTTCACGAACAAAGGGTGTTTCTTAGAAGTGGTTCATGAAATTGGTAAGCAGAGGTGGTATGCGATAGAGAAGGAAGAAACAGTCAGCAGAAAAAGGGCATTCACGGCAGCGGCAGCGGTACGCGAAGAAGGTGTTCCACATACCAAACCCGGTACTCAGTACGTAGGAGAGGAGAATGGTTCATAATTTTCACCAAGAAGATTTAAAAATCTAGAAATCAGTTTTCAAAAGGAGTTTCCAGTACCCAACAGTACCCAGGAAAGTGGAATTCATCTACAGGTGAAAATGGAACTTCAATAGAGAATCTACCTATAGTTGAGGATGTAATAATTCTTGAAAATTAAGGGACATACATGTCCATAAACTATGTTTGACCTACACATCCATAAACTGTAAGTGGATTCCTTTCCAAGAGAACTGAGTGAAGGAAGATGAAGACGATGACCCTTTACACCGGTAGTGATCCAAAGAAAGAGGCATAGGGAGTGACCCTTGGGAATTTAGTGAGAAGACCCTAAACCTTATAAAGGCGGTGAGATTGGGAAAAGAAGATCTTGCCTGAACATTGTACACATTATTGTCTTTGAGCCTTAGTGAATTTGGTACATCGGAACATCGCCACTATATACTCCTTGGACGTATCCCAATGAGGGTGAACCAAGTAAAAATTCTTGTTTCATGTGCATTATTTCATATCTATTTGAATATTTCTACTGAAGGAAGAGAGAATTGAGTTTAGTTTAATAACTTAACAAGATCTGAATATGAGAAATTTTTAATCTGCCATACCCTGATTCCCCCCCCCCCATTCTCAGGGTATTAGACCCAGTGGTCCTAACAATTGGTATCAGAGCGAAATGTTGAAAGTTAGTGGTTCTCTCTCAAGAAGATAAAATGGAGGTATTCAATCATAAAATAATTATAATATTTGATGAAGATAATTTTCAACTATGGAAGAATTGGATACAACACTAATTTTGATCAGTAGGGAAGGATGTATTCACAACAGCAATGCATGGAATATTAGCTGTCATTAATAGTGGAACTTTATCAAAAGTTGAATGAAAATAATTGGATGTTGATGATAAAGGGATCAATGATTAAGGGGGAGCTCTGTCAAATTAAATTTATACTAAGGTGATGTCTTATAAAACATCACATGCAATGTGGGAAATTTTTTTAAACATTTCTAATGGTGATATGAAAGTCTGAGAAGCAAAGCTATAGGTTCTATGGAACAAGTATGAGGATATCAGAATGAATCCCAATGAGACTGTTGATGCATTCTTAGACAGGATAAATATTATTGTGGAAGAGATGTGGTGTCTTGGAGAAGTCATTGAATATATAAATATTGTGAAACGAATCTTGAGGAAACTTCCACCGCTTTTTAATCTGAAATTGTCAGTGGTGAAAGACAAAGATCTAAAAGAGATCACACTAGATAACCTACATAGTACCCTAGTATCATATGAAATGAGAAATGATGATAATGATGTAGTGGGAAAAAGGAAGCCAACGGAAGTGGCATTGAAGGCCATGAAGAATATCTCTATTGAATATAGTCCTAAGGAGTAAAATATAGATGATGTCATGTCATTTCTCTCCTCCAATCTGCAAAGGGGGAAATGGAGGTTCAAAGGTAAACTTCCATGTGCATGATTCTGATGCGGAAAGATTGGGAATTTTTCAGAAAAGTTTCCTAATAATTTTGATGATGAAAATGAAGAAGATGATGAAATTCTACAAAATAAGTATTCATCAAATGAGAAAGGGAGGATAAGTACTTGTAAAAAGTTATTGAAAAAGAAGAATCTACTTTTAAGCGAGGATGAATGTTCAGATGAATATGAGGTAGAAGAGTTGAAGGACTACACGGATCATAAAGTAGATACTTTGGTGGCAGTTGCTAGAAATTATTTACCAAGAGAAGAAAGTGACAATGAAGAAGAAGAAATTGAATGAAGAGTTGATCTTCAGGCTGAATTAGAAGCTTCCCTTGAATAGGTAGATATTTTGAGAGCCAAAACAAAGGAAGCTAACAAAGTTGTTCATGATGATAAACTCTTTATGTAGCAGCAGGAAGAAAATAATTCTGAGATGAATGAAGAAATTGAAAAGCTGAGGTCATCAATTACAAAAATCTACGAAAAGGTGGTTGAGTACAATCTCAAAATTGAATAATAGAATACTGAAATTGATAGTTTTACTAAAATTGGAAAAGATAAAATCAAGAGTATCGAACAACCTAGAAGAATAAGTCATCAGTCTGCAATGAACAATTGAAGATCAGGAGAAACTGCTAGGAAAGAAGATCATACAGGAAACCGAGAAGATTAGATTTGAGTAGAGTGGTCCATCAGAACAGAGAGGAGTTATGGTTCAAGTCAGACTACAAGAACCCAGTCCAAGATTGAAGATTGATTTGGACATGAAGAAAAATCAGAAAATTCAGAGAACCCAATGCACAACTATTGGTGCATCATTGCCACATAGGAATGTAGCTCACATAATATGCTATTATTGTGGTAAGATGGGACACTCTCAAAATGTATGTTCCATAGCAAAGAGGTACCAAAGGGAGCAAGACCAACATAGGTGGTCATACAAAGCTCAAAATTGTAGTTCTTAATTTGATGGTCATTGTTTCAGGTGTAAAGGACTCGGACATATGGCAACACATTACACATGAACAATGCATAAGAATGCGCCAAGGAAAACATAATTTGTTCCAAAGAAGCAGCCAAAAGTATCTTCAAGTGAGAAGAAACTTCAAAATCAATTTTTAGCTCTGCAGGTTGAAGATGACCCATCATATACTGAGGAAGATCAAGATTATCATTCCATTATGGGTATGAATTAAAAGGCTTGTGCCAAAAATAAAAGGGTCGAGGAGGCCGTTGTTGCAGAAATTGTGTTCAAGGCATCAGATCGCACTAGAATATGGATAATTCATAGTGGATGCACTTCCCATATAATGGGAAATAAGAATCTAGTTTCCAGAATTAGGTATAATAATTAATTTATTGTAAGATTAGGTAGTGATGAGGGCCTAAAAATTACTGGTTTAGAAAAGTCCAAGTTTGGAGGAAAAGACATGAGATGAGCAGATGTCTTGGTTGTTGATGAGATTAGTCATAACTTTCTTAGTGTTAATAAACTATGTGACTCAGTACATGCCATAAGTTTTTCCAATAAATTATGTATCATCAAGGAAAATAATGGTGATGTTGTGTTTCAAGGAAATCGTATGAAAGAGATTCTCTACCACGGGAGTGGAGAAGAAGATATGTGCTTTCTATCCAATGATGAAGAAAACAAGCTATGGTATAAGTGCCTTGTCCACATAATCCAAGGTTACTTGGAAGATCTGGTGAAATATGATGCAGCTCAAAATCTCCCTAGATTATCATGTGATCATACTCATACATGTGATGCATGCCAATAGGAGAATATTATAAAAAAGACATATAAGTAAAAGGGGAAAAAGTCAACAAAACTGCTTGAGTTGGTGAATATTGATGTGTGTGGGCCAATTTCATTGAAGGGATATTTATGGGGTTACATACTATATACTCTTCATTGATGATAATAGCATAATGGCATGGGTTTGAATAATTACCCACAAATCTGAAGTGTTCAGTTGCATTACAAGATTTCAATGGGAATGTGAAAAGATGCTTGGTCAGAAAAATCGGACAATTCGAACAGATAATGGAACAGAGTTCATAAATCGCCAAGTGGGGGATTACCTCTAAAAACATGGGATAAAGAATCAAGTTTCAGTAGTAAGAATTCCATAGTAGAATGGAATATTTGAGAGAAGAAATCATATTGTCAACAACATGGCTAGAATATAGACTCGTTTAGAAAGACCTCCAAGATAAATTTTAGAAAGATGTAGTGATGACAGCAGTATACGCTTCAAATAGATCTTTACTTTTTACAAAAGAAGAGTAGAATACATACGTGTTATGATATGGGAAGAATACATCATTAAAGTACTTGTGAATATTTAGAAGTAAATGTATCATTCTCAATAAGGAGAAACACATGAAATTTGAATCTCGTGGGGATGAAAAAATATTTATTGGATACTCAAAGAAGATCAATTAATTTAAATGATTTAATAAGATGCTATGAAAAATAGTTGAAAGTCATGATGTAACTACAGTGGAGAATGAACATAATCTTCATAAAATACATTATCAGAATTTTGAGGATAGTGATGAAAAGATGGGAAGTTCAGGAGATATTCTAGCTCTAGGGGGTTGATTCAGAAGGATAATTGGATGATGTGAACAAATCAGTGTCTTTTCAGAGACTAGAAAGAAGATTTGAAATTGATAGGCAAAACATAATTGGTGATCAGACAGCACCAATGTAGACAAGGAGGATTAAGTCTCTACAGAAAGCATCATACTTATCACAAGTTGAGCCTAAATGCATTGATGAAGTAGTTAGAGATGAGAATTGGGTTCAAGCAATGAATGAATTGCTTAAATTGAGAAGAATCAAACATGGGAAATTGTTTCAAGGCTAGTAGACAATAATGTTATAGGGAAAATGGGTATTTCAGAACAAAATTAATGAAGATAGTGTTTTGATTTGAAAAAAAGCATGCCTAGTTTGCAAAGGGTAGTCTCAAATAGAGGTTATTGATGTTGATGAGATGTTTGATCCGGTTGAAAGGATGGAGACAACCATATTATTCTTGGCCATAGTTGTGCAATAAAAGTTTAACATTTTTCAGATGGATGTTAAGTCATAATTTTTAAATAGAATTCTGGAAGAAGAATTTTACATTGAGTAGCCTGATGGTTTTCTCATTCATGAAGATGATAACATAGTCTATCGGATGAAGAAGGATTTATATAGCTTGAATCAAGCACTAAAATCATGGTATTCAAGGCTTGATCAGTTTCTAAATAAACTTGGTTTCTAGTGTGGTGGAGTTGATTACATTATGTATTTAAAAAATGCAAACAGTCAAAGGATGATGGTGCTGGTTTATGTCGATGACATAATATTTGGTGGATCAGATGAAGCACAATACAGACAGTTTTCTGAATTCATGAAAAGTGAGTTAGAAATGTCGATGATTGGTGAGATGACATTTTTCATTGGTTTACTGGTGACACAAAGAAGTAATATAAATTTCATATCTCAATATAAATATTCCAAGGAGTTTTTGAGAATATTTGGAATGGATAATTCCAAAGATAAGAAGACTCTGGTTTCTACCTGGCTGAAACTTTCATAGGATGATGAAGGCAAGGCAGTTAATATCACAGAATATAGAAAAATCATTGGAATTATACTGTATCTGGCAGAAACAAGGCCTAATATTGTATTTTCCACATTCCAAGTAGTGAGGTATCAAAGAAATACCAAGGAGAGCCACATGATTTTAGTAAAAATAATTCTTTGTTATATCAAGGAAATAATGGATTTTTTCCTAATATAAAATGAAAAATCTTAGACATAGTTATTGGGATATAAAGATGCGGACTTTTTATGTTCAATAGATGATAGTACATAAACATCAGAAGGTGCCTTTTATCTCGGATGGTTGTTTATTTTAGTGTTAAGAAAGAAATAAGATTGCATTTCATTGAGAATTGTAGTAGCTGAATACATTGCGGCTACTCAAGCTTTCATGCAACTCTTGTGGATGAAGCAGTAACATGAAGATATGGGGATTGAATTGAAATATCTTATTGGAATCCATTGTGATAATTCAACTGCAATAAATCTCAGAAAAAATCTAGTACATCACTCAAGGACAAAGAAAATTGAAATCAAATACCATTTTATCAATGAGAAGGTGAATCAAGGGCTTGTGAAGTTGGATTATGTTCCTAAAGAACAAAAGGTTATAGATATTCTTACAAAGGTCTTATACAAAGAAGTGTTTGAAAGGCATCAACTAGCTTTGGGAGTCCAATCAAATCCCCACACATGAAAAAGTGTGGATGTGAGACCCCCTCTCCCTGAGGTATGATGTGTCTTTCCCTAATGTACTGATATGTGTTCTTTACACTGTTGCAGACAACCTTGAAGTGCCATTCGGGTTCGTTGACAAAGGGGGATAAAGTGTGACTATTCTTAGGGGAGAAAAGACACGGGGAGAAGATGTTGAGTGGAGTAGCGAGATAGGGGTAGTTGAAGCTGATCTGAAGCTGTTATAGGAGCTATTACTTAGGGGGAGCATTAAATCTGATAGTGCTAGAAGTGATCAATCAAAGATTACTTATCATGATAGCTTAGGTTCATGATGAAAGTAGTTCATTGGTATCAGTATGGTATTGGAAATTTTTGATTAGCAATGAAGTGGTTTATTGATGAACTTTTCATTATACTCTTATTTCTCATGTCGAGCATGGCTCATGTGGCCTTAGAGTATGTGTTCAGTAAATCCTTGATCGTTATCTTTATAAAGTGAATGGTGGTTGAAATTAGAAGGAGTATTAATGAGATATCAAAATGTGCAGTGTTGTTATAAGAAGAGTTTTCACAAACCCAAAGGGGGATATTGTTGGGAAAAAATACCTCAAGTTGTACCCTCAGTATTTTTTGGGTTTGATTGTGTTTATTGAAAAATCCAGATAACCGTAAATGAGAATGGTTGGCACTGACCGAAGATAGGTTTTTAAGGTGGCATGGTTTACTAGTGTTTGCCAAATTTTAGGGCCTCAGAATTTTGATTTTGGTGTTGGAAAAGGAATGATTTATTCATAAGAGTGAATAGTATGAATAACGTTGAAGAAAACTAAAAAAGTATGAGAACTACGTACCACAATGCATGGATCGTGTGTCATGTTCTGGGAAAGGTACGTGGAGCAGCATTAATGGTACACTGAAGTAGTTTGCGAAATCGAAAATGGTTCATTATGAGGGTTTCCAGAGTAGAGTGTATGGTACATGGAAGAATGGTGGTCTGCGGGGTGGCTTATCATTTGTAGAAGGAAGAAAGCAGCACTTAGGAACACAAATGGTATGCAGACTGAATGAAAAATGGTTCACGTATAGGCTTGCGGTTCGTGGCGGCATGAGGATCGGTATGCGGTGGAGGCTGGATTGAAGATTTTGTAAATCTGGGATTAGTGGATTTTGCGGATATATTTTCCTATATAATAATTGTTAATACCACTGATTACTGTGGATATTGAACATCATTATAGAACATATTTTTCTCTGGGAATTCAGAAAAGTCCAAAAGTGGTTCTCGCTAAAGGTTTTTGCGAGGATTCTTAACCCGCAAAGGAAGTTTGGTATGTAGAAGGAGTTGTCTTGGTATGCGTTGGAGGAATCTACAGTATGCGAGAGGGATAATTCAACAAGCGATACACAGAGGGGGAGATCCGGTACATGGAAGCGAAGACAGTCCATGAACTGGGAACAGTTCGAGGATATAGGGTGTTTTGCAGATGAGGTTTGCAAAATTAGTACGCAAAGGCGGTACGGGATAGTGAAGGAAGAAACAGTTGGAAGACGAAGGGTGGTTTACTGTAGAGGCATTGGAACATGAAGGATTTTTTCTGTATACCAAACCCAATACTCAGTATGTGGGAGAGGATAACAAATCACGATTTTCACTAGGAAGCTTGAAAAAGCATCAAATTTGTCTGCGAAAGGAGTTTCTAGTACCCAGTAGTACCTGGGAAGGTGGAATTCATCTACCGGTGAAAACAGAACTTCTAAAGAGCATCAACCTATAGCTGAGGATGCAAGAATTCATGAAAATGAATGGGTCCTACATTTTCATAAACTGTGTTTGACCTACACGCCCATAAACAGTGAGTGGTTTCCTTTCCAAGAGCAATGAGCGAAAAAAGAGGCATATGGTGACCCTTTCCACCAATAGTGAGCGAGAGAAAGAGGCATAGGGAGTGACCCTTGGGAATGCAGTGAGAAGACCCTAAACCTTGAAAAGACTATGAGGATCTATCCCAAACATTGTACTCATTATTGGCTTTGAGCCTTAGAGAATTTGGTACATCGGTACACCACCATTGTATGCTCCCTAGACGTAGCCCAGTGAGGGTGAACCAAGTAAAAATCATTATGTCTTGTGCATGATTTCATATCTGTTTGTATATTGCTACGGGAGGAAGAGAGAGTTGAGTTTTGTTTAACAATGAAACAAGATCTGAACGGGATAAAGTTTTAATCTATCATACCCTAATTCACCCCCCCCCCCATCAGGGTATTGGACCTATTGGACCTAACATATAGAATCATATCCCTTCCACACGAACTTCCATACTCATATACAAGTATACTGATCATGAAGACCATGGAAATGAACTCTCCCGAGTGATAAATTTTTATCTTATAACTCATTGAAAAGAACATTAATGAATTTAATAAAATTATAGTAAATTAATTACATATATAAAAGGTTTTTAATTAATTAATAAATAGATTTAATTTGATTATCTAGTACATTAAGTTCGTGAAAATAATTCATTCAGACATAAGGTAAGGGTTTCTTCCTGAACCTCTATTTTCTTTTGGGTTAATCGTTATCTCTCTTTACACCAATTAAATTCTAAATTATTCTTATGTACACATATTAAACTTGGTTTTAATGTTATATATATTTGTACCAATAAGAATACTTCTTTATTTGATGGGGAGTTAAAGGTTTTAAAAGAATATTTTTCAAATTCTTCCAGATAAACAAGTCGATCTAAGGGAACTTCTAAAATTTATACGTTTTTTCAATGGCACTCTAAAATCTGTTTTAAGCAACCATTATATATCTAAAATCACTCATTTTATTATTAAAAAACTATCTTCTTTAACTTCTAGTTTTATACAAATATTTTCCAAAATAACTCTTCTTTTCCAAGTAAAAGAGTATCAAGAATTACATGATGATTTTATAAGAGTATCCTCATATATTTCAACACACTTGTTGATTCTTATGTTAAATTGGGATTAATATTTTAGGATATCATCTAACATATTTTATTTAATGGTTTATGATTAGTTTGACTACAAATGTTCTATCCTGATACCATTCACCATATTACTCAGAATGGTTAGTATATATGTTAACTGATTGGGGAAAGTTATTTACATTTCATATGTTTGTTTCAATATGAATGTATATGTTTATTATGTTTCACCCATTTAATTTGAGGAATTAATTGGACTTAGTAAGTGTTGGTTGGAGCCCACTATATCCCCTCGGTTCATCGGTAGGTCTAATGAGACAAACTAGTTTCATTTTTACCCGTTTATGTATGGTCTTAGCACGAGGCCTTGATAGTATGGTAATGATGTCCAAAATTAAGCATTCCCTCATTATTAAACTAGTAATTGATATTTCCTAGGATTATTAGAATATTAGAATATCCATGTTTTTTTTATTATGTAATTATTTATGTAGATTTTATTCCTTATATATTATTCTCAAGGTTATGTTTTAATGGAATGTGTACTTTTATTTATTCAATATTCCTTATTACTTATAATTCCACTATATTACTTACCATTACTGATCATATGAGATCACCTATTTCTTATGTTTTATTTTTTCCTAGTATATAAAGAAGTATATTATGAATGATTTTTAGGGATAATCTAGGAATTATAGATGTTTACAATGGAATTTACATATTGTATTTCCTTTGAAGTTGTAATTTTGAACTTATGTATGTATATTGATTTCCAAAGATACTAAATTATTCAGTCCTTCGGGATAAAACTTCCTTGTAATCGCTCCAATTTATCAATGTATGGAACTGAATCCAGACAACTAGGTTCGAAGTCTTTACAATTTTTATTAGAGGAATATTAGTAAAACCTTTAGAAACTAGATTTAGAAAATGTAGATTAGGGGAAACCCTAAGATAGAATTTGAGGATAATAATATAAGAACATACTATAATTTTTTTATGGTAGATATTATGTTAATATTCCTATAAATACATCAATTTGTGGATAATACAAGTATACATGGTTCTAGAATAGATGTACGTAAGAGTATCAACTTCGACAATGTGTTCTCGGTCTTACTCGGGGTAACCCGGTACACAAAAATGGGCCTTACTATGCACCTGGTTTGAAACTCATGGGGTATATTCTTAGGTTAATTCAAATTTTATTCACAAACCATTATTAAGGATTTAAATTTAAATATTTTCCTAAATAAAACAATCTTTTTATTATGATATTAAACATGAATAGTATTTCAATTTATGTTAAATATTTTACTAGTTCGATATTATACATTATGATTCATAACCTAATTTAGTGTATTCAATTTTTTAGAAATGGAGACTGGTGGAGGTAATGTAAAATTCATGAACAAATTTCTCCCATGTAAGGATTTTCCTCCTATGAATGATAATTTTTTTGGTTTCGGAATGGAGACCGGTGCTAAGAAACTTATAACTATAATGGGAAAACTGACTCAAGTGATGAACAACAACCTTACCTGTATGGAGAATCCTGAACCATAGTGTGGAGGGGAAATGTTAAAAAACTTTCTATGACAAAAACCACCATCATTTAATGAGACTACAAACCCATCTATGGAGGAGCAGTGAATAAGTTCTTTAGAGAAGATATTTCTAAACTTGGTATGTAATGAAAGGGAGAAGGTTGTTATGGTAGTGTATTTTCTATCAGGATATTTTCATCAATGGTGTTCTTTAATTCAAAACAAAAATAATTAGTAAGATGTTTAAAATATGTAATGGATAGATTTTATTGAAATTTTCTTGGAAAAATTATTTCCTCGTGAACATCGAGCAGATATGGGGAGGAAATTCATGAGTCTAAGATAGAAACGTGATAAATATTTTTGCAAAGTTTGAATCCAACTTTACAAGGTTAGGAATGAATTATTCTTACTACATACATAATCCAAGGGTCAAGATTGATTAATTCATTAATGGTTTAAAACCATTCCTTTTAAGGTCACTAGTCTCCCAGAATTTCTCATCATATGAAGATATAGTCTCATGTGTTATCAAGAGAGAAAAATAATTCTCTAAGTCTTATGACTTTGATGGAAAGAAAGAGAAAACAAAGGAAGTTAAAAACTCTAGAAAAGGAAATTTAGAAATGGGTAATAATGGAATATTTTATTTTCTACCCTGTAGTAATTGTGAGAAGAAACACCCTAGTACTTTCTTAAAGGGAAAGGGTGTTTATTACAAGTGTAGAAAGAAAAGGCCACCAATCTCATGATTATAAGGTACTGAAATAATTTTCCAATGTTAGATGATATAATTGTAATGATATCGGAAATTATGAAGATAAATGTCCTAAGAGTCATGGAAAATTTCCCTAAAAAGGGCCAAGAGAGAAAAGAAAAGCTTATGTGGTCACAACTGCTGAGGTTGAAGTTCCTAACAATGTGGTGGTAGTTACTCTAATCATTTTCTCAAAATTACCCAATACTTTATTTGATTCTGGATCATCGCATTCATTTATATATTCCATATTTGCCAAGAAAATTTTACATTTCCAATTTGATTTAATAAAGGAGTTATCAGTCAAAACTCATAAGGTAATTATCATTACAATAAAGATGCGTCGATCAGTCCCCCTTATGACACATAAACATGCTTTAGTTACTGAACCTATCATTATACCCATGATTTACTTTGATATAATTATCTTCATGAATTGGATTTCAAATTATTATGTGAATATCTATGCAAGAATAAGTAATTTACAATTTTTCAGAATGATGTAGGGTCCATTATCTTTAGAGAAGAAACCTTGCAATCTGATTCTTATCAAGATCCACCCATAGTAGCTCTACTAAATTCAATTATTGGGTAGTAATATGACATAATATATATTGGTGAGGGACGAAATGTTAAAATTCAGGATGTGCCTACTCTTCAAGAAATCATTGATGTATTTCTATAATATTTACCTTGAAATCCTTCGGAGCAGGAAATTGGGTATTTTATTGATTTAATTCTTGGTGCAAGACCTATATCAAAGATTACTTATAGAATGGACATATTCTAATTAGTTGAGCCGATGAAAAAAATTGAAGGAGTTGAGTATTAAGGGTTTTATTCACCCTAGTATTTCTCCTTGGGGAGTTCATGTTCTTTTCATTACGAATAAAGATGGATCTATGAGGTTGTAAATTGACTATAGGGAGATCAATGGTATTGAGATAAAGAAAAAGTTTCCTCTTTATCGGATTGATGATTTATTTTATAAACTTCAAAAAGAAAAATATTTTTAGAAGATTGACCTTTGATCTGGATATCATCAGTTTCATGTGAGGAAGGAAAATATTCTAAAGACATCATTTTGAACCAAGTATGGGCATTACGAGTTTACAGTAATGGATTTTCGACTGACTGATGCACCCTCTATTTTCATGAATCTAATAAATAGAGTATTCAAGGAATATCTTGATGACTTTTTTGTGGTATTTATTGATTATATATTGGTAAAATAAAAAATGTAATAAGATCTTAAGAATCACTTGCAATTTATTCTAAAAACTCAGAGAAGAAATGTGTTTTATGGGAAGTTTACCAAGTGTGAATTATATATTCAAGTAGTTTATTATCTCACCCATATTTTATCTAATGATATAATCTTAGTTGATCTAGTGATGAAAAAGGCAGTTCATGAATGGCCTACAGCAACAAACATAACCTAGGTATGTATATTTATTTGTTTAGTAGGTTATTATCGGCATTTCGTTCAGAACTACACCTAATTAGCTAACCCGTTAACCAATAATATATGTAAAGGGTTTAAGTTAATATGTGTAAAAGAATATGAATAATATTTTGAATAATTAAATAAAAGGTTACTGAATTATCCAATCATGACTCCACCATCAGAAAACTGTGGATTTTTTATTTATAGTGATGCATCGAAGAAATTACATGGTTGTGTCTTAATGTATAATGTTACAGTTATTGCCTATGAATCAAAGCAGATATAAACTCATTAATAGAACTATCCCTATCATGATCTTGATTTGGCATCTTTAATCATTTCTTTGAAGATATATAGACATTATCTCTATAGTGAAAGATGTGAGATATTTAAAAATCACAAGAGCATGAAATATTTGTACTCACAAAAAATAACACAACATGAGACAAAAGAGATGGATTTAACTACACATGATTTTTGATTTTTCAATACACTATCACTTGTGAAAGTGAAATAAGGTATTGTATGAATTAAGAAGGAAGGATCATGGAGTTCTAAACAAAATGAGGATTGAAAGGGATCCTGTGAACATGGATCCAGCAAATATGGATATGGAAATTATTAAAGAAGGTGAACCATCATTAATTATTCAATATTTTTTTAGCCATATCTATTAGATAGGATTAAAATTTATCAGTTTGATGATGTGAGTCTTTAAAATAAAATTAATGGTTTAAATGATGGGAAGCTGGATAACTTCATGTGTGAAGATGGAATTATAAAATTTAGGAAGAGACTTTGTATTCCCTCTATACCCAAGCTAAAAATGGATTTATTGGATGATTATCATAGCTATGATTTCTATATACACTCTAGTATCACTAATATGTATAGAGATTTGAAGGAAAATGTCTTGTGGGATAACATGAAGTGGGAAATTGCTGATTATGAATCAAGATGCTTAGTCTATCAATAGGTGAAGGCTGAATGAAAACATCCTATAGGAGTCTTGTAATCTATTCCTATTCCTACATGGAAATGGGATGAAATCCCTATGTTTTTTTTCACTGTATTACCAAAAACTCCAAGAAAACATGATACAATATGGGTGATTTTTGATCGACTTACCAAATCTACACATTTCCTCACTATAAGGGAGGATTTTCCACTGGAGAGCCTTGCACAACTCTATATTAATGAAGTTGTGAGACTTCATGGATAACCTCTATCAATTTTGTCTGATTTTGATTTACAATTTACATCGAAATTCTTGAAAAGTATCCCAAATGATTTGGATATTGAGCATCATTTGAGTAGTTCTTATCACCCTCAAACTGATGGGAAGTCATAAAGGACGATCTAGACATTAGAATACATGTTCATATCATTATTATTTGATTTTAAAGGTTTATGGGATCATTATTTACCTTTGGTAGAGTTTTCCTACAATAATAGTTTCATTATTGTATTCAAATGGTACCATATGAAGCATTGTACGGAAAGAGATCTCATAGACTGACATATTGGGATAAAGTTGGTGAAAGAAATCATATATGACTAGTGATTTTGGAGGAAACAATAGTGAAGGTAATTACAATTAAAACCCGTATGAAAGAATCTCAGAGTAGTTAAAATATATATGCTGATAATTGAATGAAGGATTTGAAATTTCAAGTAGGTGATCATGTTTTTTTGGAAGTATATCCATGGAAGGGTGTTATAAGATTTGGAAAGAAAGGGAAACTGATCCCAAGGTAAATTGGTCTTTTAAAAATTATATATAAATTTGTCACTATGTATTATCATTTGTAAATTCCACCTATAATTTCTAAAGTACGCAATGTGTTCTACGTCTCATTTTTGAGAAAGTGCATGCTCGACCCAACACATGTACTCACTTCTGAAGGTATCGAATTGGAACCTGACTTATCTTACTATAATGAGCCTATCCAGATTCTATACACTAAAGAACATGTGTTGAGGAATCAGATGACTCAGCTAGTAAATTTTCTTTGGAAATATCATAAAATTGAAGTGGAAACATGGGAGCCTTAGGATCTTATGATGAGGAACTACCCAAATCTTTTAGTGAGGTGAAATTTTGGAAATTTTGAGGAAGATATTTTTGTAAGAGGGGAGAATGAAATGACCTAAAATTCTGTCAAATAAATTCCCCTTCTTATGTTTATTTTATATAGTGTGAATCATACAAAACCACATATGGATCATGATACAATCTTTATAAATGATAATAAAATAAATAAGAGGTATTTCTAGAAATTAAGGAACCTATACCAATGAAATGGTAACTTTCCCTTAGGAATAGTAATATGAGACTTATGTATAGTAAATCATCCTATTGAATAGTAACATAACCCATGAATATATAAATAATATTTAGGCATCTGATAAGTCAATGTATGATATAATTATATCATTGTAAAGGTAAGTGGATATTTTAAAAAATTAATATTTAAGTGTTCTTATTTTTATAAGTCAAAAATATTTAATTACAATATTATAATTAATAAAATTATTTAAAATAAAATTAATTTTCATAGAATGGATTAATAAATTAAAATTTTTTTTCCTTATCATTTTAGGATAATTTTATGATACCTTAGTTAATTTTTTAAAGTGTTATAGAATCTGTTTTTAATTTAAAATATGTATTTTCAAGTAAATAATGATTTTTTTATTAAATTTCACATAATTAAAAAAATTGATAAAATGGAGTGCATTTTTAAATTCTACACATCAAAATAATATTATGGTCAATTTTTGGGATTTTTTTAAAATACTTGAATGTTTAGTGAATAGTAAGATACAGTAATTTATAGTGTAAATATATTATAAGATAAATACACTATTAATTGAGTCATGGTTGATGTAAAAACCCTTATTTTGAACTTACATTGACTTATTACTATATTTAGTCACAATAATAAACACTCTTGGTTGTCTTGAGAAAAATAATAAAATAATAAATAGAATAATGAGAAATCTCCCCTATCCTTCAATATGAAAACCGCCCTCATCCCCTCTTCTCTTCACTTGTCAAAGCCTTGAATAATGTAAAACTTATTCTCGAATCATCATCCCTAGTCTCTTCCCATTTATATTATCTCTTGGTCCTTCTAAATTACCAAAATCCTTTCTCTAGGGAGGTTCTCAATGAGGTTAATTCAAGAGGTAAACCATCTTCATTTTTTTAATTTCATTTTCAATTTACATTATCCTCTTATATTATCCTCACATCCTATGCACAAATCATCATGATAACTCTAGTATAATCTATATAGTATAATTATATCATGTTAATGTAATATCATTCCTTAAACTACTATCTCTCCCTCTCTTTTATTTTTGAAAACAAAATCATCATCTAAGTGGTGATAATTTACAACCTTCATGGATGATGAAACTTCATTCCTTAATTTCTTCATCTTAGATAGTAATGAAACCATTTTTTTGGTTAAAAAGATTATAAAATATGTATTATGTATTATTTAATGCTCTATAACCTGTATATATACATAATACTAATTCATATGACAAAACTAGTTCTAGATGATCGAAATACCGCCATAATAATCTAAACAATTATCACTAATGTTTTATCTAATAACTCATATTCATACCATATAACCAAATTAATTATACTATAATTTAATATTATTAATTGTAATTATTATAATATAAATTAAATTCTGGAGAATCATATCCATTCCACATGAACTCCCATACCCATATACAAGTATATCGATCATGAAAACCAAGGAAATATATGCTCCCGAGTGATAAATTTATATCTTATAACTCATCAAAAAGGTCATAAATGAACTTAATAAAATCAAAATACATATATAAAATGTTCTTAATTGATTAATTAATGTATTTAATTTTATTATCTAGTAAATTAAGGTCAGGCGTAGAATACATTCGGACATAAGGTATGAGTCTCTACCTGAACCTCCATTTTCTTTTAGGTTACTCTTTTTCTCTCTTTACACTAATTAAATTCTCAATTATTCTTATGTAATCCTCTTAAATTTGGTGTGAATTTGAAATATATGTGTACCAATAAAAATCCTTCTTTATTTTATGCATAGTTACATGTTTTAAAAGGATATTTTTCAAATTCGTCCTGATAAATATGTTGTTTCAAGGGAACTTCTCTCATTATTATCTATTTTCAAGGGAAATATATAATATATTATAAGCAACCATTACTTTTCTAAAATCACTAATTTTATTAAGTAAAAACTATCTTAATTCACTTCTATTTTTATACAAATTTTCTCAAAAAGAACTCTTCATTTGAAAGTAAAAGAGTATTTCTATCAAGAATTACACGATGATTTTATAAGAGTATTTTCTTATATTTCAACACTATTTTTGAATATTTTGTTAAATTGGGATTAATATTTTATTATATCATCTAAAATATTTTATTTAATGGTTTGTTATTAGTTTTATTGTGGATGTTCTATCATGATACTATTCACCATATTACTCTTAATGGTTACTATTTATGTTTACTGATTGGGGAAGGTTATTTACATTTCATATGTTAGTTTTAATATAAATTTATATATTGATTACCTTACACCCATTTAATTTTAGGAATGCATTTGACTTAGTAAGTGACATTTGGGTCCTTCTATAGCCCCTCGATGCATCGGTAGGTCTCATGGGACAAACAAGTTTGGGTTTTTACCTGTTTATGTAAGGTCTTGGAACGAGGCCTTGATAGTATGGTTATGATGTTCCGCATTTTACATTCCCTTATTATGAAACTAGTAATTTATAGTTCATTTCATTATTCAACCAGTTTAATATCCATTGTTATGTTTTATTATGGAATTATTTATTCATCTTTTATTCCTTTCATATTATGCTCAATGTTGTGTTTTATTGGAATGTGTACCTTTATTTATACACCAAGACTTATTACATATGCTTCCTCTATATTACATACCCTTACTAAGAATCTAAGCTAACCCATTTCTTATGTTTTATTTTTCCCTGGGATTAGAATATGTATATTATGAATGAATTTCATGTATAATATATGAATTATAGATGTTTATAATGGAATTTACATATTGAATTTCCTTTCAAGTTGTAATGTAAAAGTTATGTATATATCTTGTTTTCCAAAGCTACTAAAATATTAGGTCCTTCTATATATGAATTCCTCGTAATAATACTAATTTATTGAAGTATGGAAACTTCTTTGGGCAACTAGGGTTAGGGTCTTTACAAGAAATCTATAATAAATCGTCTCTAATACCCTACATGGAAAAAGGATTCTGATATCAAAAACGATATTTGAATACTCCCATGAAATAACAAGAATAATCATCTCATATTCCACTAAAACCCTTTTATCTAATTACATGTCCTAGAAACATCACTTCCTGCATCCACAAGATTCATTTAATACATATCATAGAGTGATGATATAGAAGAGTGTGTAATACGATCCTCAAATGAATCTCATCCTCCTCCTCTGTTCCATAATTGAATAGGATTTAATCCATGAATACCACAATAAAGGTGTCAAAATTCCGTTGGAACACTATATTCATGACCTCTATAAAGACCACGAGAGAATTTTCAACCCGAAATTCATGAATATATATTCAAAATGGTTGTAGATACTTCAAAAGTCTGTTTTAGGATCATCCGCCTCTATAACTCAGACATTGTTATAACCATAATGCAAGTAAATTTTAGAAAACCACATTTCCCACTTAATCTAATCAAATAGGTCATCGACATGGGGAAATGGATACTTATTCCTGATTGTTACATTATTCAACTCCCGATTACCAATGCACAATTAGAGAGATCCATCAACCTTTTTTGAAAAGAGAATTGGGGAAGCCTGAGGTGATACACTTGGGTGAATGAATCCTTTTGATTCAAAATCATCAATTTATACCTTTAATTCCCTTAACATGATGGGGGATATATAGTATGAGTGAAGAGATATCAACTTTTTTCCCGATGCCAAATCAATAGAGAAATCCACATCCCACTCTAGAAGAAAACCTCAGAAATCATATTGTAAAAATCATTGGGAACTCATTCACCATTAGAGGTAATACTCCCTTAAGAGAACCATCATCATCCTCCAATGTGAGAAACAAGATATGATAAAAAAAGGATTTCCAACTCCAAAATCAGGGGGGCTAGCATGACCTGACCAACAATCCCATTCACCTTAAAAAACATAGGTACTTCCATCAGGTTCCACCAAACATACTTGCCATCAATAAAAATAAAAATGTTCTAAAAAAGAAACATAAAATCCATACCAAGTATAAATTCAAAGAGTTTCATTTCCAAAATAGGAAGATCCAATTTTAGATTGACCCCTGACATGGTGAGTGTGAAATATGGACACATGAATCCCTTCTCTCTATTCTTAACAAGCGGTGTCACCAACGCCATCGTATATGGCCTAATCTCAGTTGGTGACATTAATACGTCAACAAGGTGGGAAGAAAGAATTGAACCAAAGGCACCAGTATGAAAGTGAGAAATATATAAGGATGATGTAATAAGAAAGTTACCTCAAAATTTCATAGGACCTATATTCAATTCTGATGGTTCTTGATCCACTATGTAAATATGTTTCATCTCTATTTTAGCCTAAGAATGACTACATTCATGTGGCTCTTCTCTAAACTAGAACTACTGAGAATAAGATTCATACATACCACCATGACCACCAAACTAATAACCCACTATCCTGGATGGCTCTGACTATGCTCACATTCCTCTAGAAGCTACAGATCCTACACCAATCTAATAAGAATGTATGGACCTAAAAAACTGATGCAAATGTCTCAGAACTTTACAACAGTGACAAGGTATGGGTGGATATTTTCACACAGTCTGTATGTTCCAAAACTTCCCACACTAATGTAACACTAGTAGCCTAACTTCAGAAGCTACAGATGAAGACTACTAGAAATGATGTCTTGAACTACCACCTCCCTTCATTCCCTTCCTATCCCACTTCCTCTTCTTCTCTAACAAACTACCATTTCCAATTGCTGAAAATCATCTATAGAAACATGTTTGGTCACTATGATCAATCTCAACCATCATGGAATGATCAACCACTTCAGCATAGGTCTTATGATTAAACAAAAAGACTTAAGATCTGATCTCTAGCTGCAATGACTTCTCAAACATTTTAAAAGTAGTTATCCTATTCCATCATAGATCGGTCTCTAGTGTGTACCGATCTAACACATAAAAGTAGTTAACATATTCCATCCCATACCGGTCTCCCTATATATGTTCTATAAACTTTGGAGATCTTTCAAAGGCTAATACCTTAAGATAATATTGCTTGTTCAAAATGGCCTTGATGTCTTTCCAATACATCGGCTTGTGCTTTACATCTTTCATCACTGAGTCCCACTACATCTGACTAGGACATTCCAACATAAACGAAACACATTTCACTCTGACCGCCTCAAGATTGTTAATAAACATGAACATTATCTACATCTTCTCAAGGAACTAATCTACTTCCTGGGTTTCTATACTACCCCAGAGTGAAAGAGGATTATTCAAGAGGAACTATTTAGATTTTTCCTTACCAAGACCCATTTTGGATTCACTAACCTTAGTAGTACTAGAGTTCGCTCCTTTTACCAAAGCTATGATAGCTCAAACAACTGCTTCCACTACACTCTAATTAATTTGTGATGGAGAAATATATCTTACCTCTTCCTATAGCTACAAAATAATTCTTCTAGGAAGAATTTTTCTACAAAAGTAATAACCACATATAAAACCATCAACACAACTATTCTGAAAATATCTAGAAATGATAAAAAATCTTCAACACTTTCACATATCAAAACATAACTAATTCCATCACTATAAAAATGCAACCAAACCACTACACCCATACCTAGTATCCATATACAATATGAAACTTTTGTGTCTCACATAGAGGAGAATTAAATTAATATCCCAATATCTCCTAGCTACTTGAGTCCTTTCATGTGGTTTGATGTCCATGCATTGTACTCACAACCAAAACCTCAAGCCTCGATAGTCCTAGCTCATGTCTAGATAGTCTCATCCCAAATAACTCAACATTAAAAGAGTATTACCATCTATAATACCATTTTTGCACAAACCAAGCTAGGATATCATCCAACCTGACACTTATTCTGGTCCGAAAAATTGATCTAAGGGCGTTATCGAACCCCACGGGATGTCATCTTGTGATTGGGTATCAAAAATGTTATTTGGAAATGATTTCACCCATTTATATAATCACAAAATAACTAACAATAATAAAAATCAAATGATTGGATAAACATATCCAAATGAGATAAAAAAAAATTATATTCAAGGTTAATTACTCTAAATAAAAACCAAAATTACTACATTTCTATAGGAACAATGACATTATCCCAAAAGCCTCCATGAAATAAGAGGAACACTATCCTTAAGACACCACCACTGACACCTATAATAAGAAGAACACTAGAATCTAGATATACCTTCATCACCATGATACATATTTCCATTACCTGAGTCATACATAATAAAATCTACGTACACACAATGGTGTATATGGGGTGTGAGACAAATCCCAATAGAATTCCCCCCAAAATAGGGATTCCATGCCGCAACATTAGAAGAAAAATCAGAATAAAAAATTTATAAAAGAGCATGGATATCTTTTTAACAAAACATTTTTAGGAAAAAGGATTTCAAGAAACATGATTTGAAATTTAAAATAAGAATAAGGTCTACCGTTTACTGATGGTGTGCACAACATCACATGATCACCATGAGAAATCCCTAAAGGTACTAGTACTAGTGGGACACTAGGAACCTTGTGTCTTGGTGAAACATGGTACAATAACCATAAACCAAAGTATTCTCATGACTGATCAACTAGAGAGGAATAAATCCAATGTTCTAGTGGTAACCAATCATCATCATAATTTATTTATTGTTGTAATCATAAATACTGCTAGATGAATCCGAGCCAAGACACTTTAAAGTCATCTATCATACTATACCTAGTTCACCTACTTAGATACCTAGGATTCCCTTTGCACTCAATTTCCTTATCACATATCCCATAGATCACCACATTCACATTCACACATAAGAAAAGTTAATACACACATATGAAAACTCCACTTCTCATAAGAAAAACACTTTTCAAATTCACATGCTCATAAAATCCCTTTTAAAACACCCTTGGCACCACTTTCACATTTCATCAAACACATTTAAAAATATTGACATGTAAACCCACATTAAATCCATCCAATTTCATTTATAAAATCACTTTCAAGTCCATACTCACTACAAAAACCTTTGTAAATACATTTTACACGACACACACATTCCATAGAGTACATTTAGGAAGTGAGACAAGCATACTAAAATTATCTTATAATGTAAAAGTGTGTAATAACCTATATCATGCTTGGAAACATGCATAATCTAGTGGAAAACCTACAACTGCACCACCAGAAGACCCTAACAATGAATGATCAAACAATAATCATCACTTTCACCCCTATAAAAACAAGATCAAACCCTCCTTAGGTCAAAAACTCCCCAAGAAATTTGGAACTTACGAAAGAGATACAAGAAACCCTAGAAGAACAGAGAAGCCAATGTAGAAGACACATACTTGATGCTTCCATGAATATTTGGGGTCAAAACCACCCAAGGAATGATGCCCAAGAAGTTTAGGAAAGATTGGAGGAGGTTCCCATGGATGAAAATCACAATTGGGCAGATGGGAGGAGAATTAGTATTAAATTTATGAGGGTATAAAATAAATTTCTAAATTTTTAATGATCTGGATGGGCTGCATGGTTTCCTTTCACAGTTTCAAAACCATGCTGAAATTGTACACCCCTCACTGTCTAAGAGAGAAATTCCACACAGTTTAAAAATATGTGTGCTAGCCATGATGTGGCCATTGTCCCAAAATAACTAAATGTCACACGGTTTCCAGGGAAAGAGTGCACAGTTTGGAAAACCATGTTCCAACCATGTTCCACCTACTACCATGCCCAAATTATCCTTTTTCATTCATAGAACAAGAGAAACTCATGGTACAAAATAAATAATAAAATTAAACAAAATAATACCTAAAAATGAAAACACATATGTGATAGTGAATGTCTGTCTATAGATTGAAGAAGAAGGATCGTGTTACACTCAAGATATATGATAAATACTTTGGTGTTGGTGCCCTTATATAAGGTAAGGGTTGAAATATATGGATTCAAGAGATAATTAATCCTGGTAGCTCTTTTAATGTCAATGATAAATGTGGAAAAGCACTTATTATTAGAGTGTGACATAAATATATTATCCTCATTTAATAATTTTATTTAATAATATTTAAAGGAAAGAATCCAGGGGATTCCATCAAGGTAACCATGGAAATGTGATTTTTGAGATGGTTTCTAGTGGATAGTGGTTTCATTTCATCCTATATAGAATAATGAACTAATGATAAGTAATAGTTTTAAATACAAATAATTTTTAATATTTTATGAGGATGAATGCATGTTTTTATGAAGTTATTAATAAAACAAGAGTTGGATATAAAGATTTTAGTTATGTAAGAGGTTGTTCAATTTCAGGGTAGTGGTACACCATGTTTGATAAGAGATCGAACCTCCAAATTTGAAGAAACATTATGTTATTATTGGTTGTATTTTGGATGTGGTTATTTATGAGATTATATTTGAGTACCTTTAGTTGTTTTTATTTTTGAAATGATATGGTATTAATAAGGAATGTATACAATTAATTGAGTTTTTACTACATGATAAGTCTCTTAGTTTTATGTCTCAAATTCATGAGCCATCTCTAGGGGTAAAAACGTACATTATCCCTACAGATGACAAAAATAATTATTTTTTAGTTCCATTGATTATGGGTGGTTGTTCTTACTCCCAGGCTGAGCCATCATGGAATTATGAGTCTTAATAAAAATATATTAAGTATATTATATTATTTTTATCCCCAAGATGTATATTTCTAGGATTTATGATTCACTATAAAATTTGTGTATTGGATGGGAAATTTGAGACATTGGTTGTGTATGTAATGTTGGTTCTCCCAAAGGATTGGTTTTAGTTTCGCTTTTACCAAGACCCTTGGGTCATATCTATCCTAGTTGGATTAATTAATTAATTTAATTCATTTAATTAACTAATTATTTAATAAAATTATTATTGAGAAAACCTAGGAATTCTTCAATTAAATCCTTATCATGTTTCCTCTATTTTTATATGATTATTATAGGCATGAACCCTAGAGAGAGGAAAGGTATGAGTATAATAGATCTTGGGTAAAATGAAATTTGATTAGAGATTGGATCATCTCAAATAAAGATATTTTTTAAATATATTAGGTGTTCATCAATGATTGATCTAACCCTGTGGCAAGTCTTTGTTATTTCATGTTTCTACATTCTTCATGAACATCAATGAAATTGACTGGATGGGATTATCTATTATTCATGGATAATTTGGGGTGTTTTTACTATATTATTATTCTTTTATTTTTTTTCCTCTAACTTAGTTTATAATTAATGGATTCCCTTTATTTAATCAATTTCCATACGAAAAGGAAATCATAGGGAAGAACTGATTATACCTAATGTTTCTCATAATTGTTTTTGTTGAATTCATTAATGATTGATAATGAATTAGACGTCCATATTATTCTATCCCTCTCTCTCTCTCTTTATTCTCACATTATCTCACTCATTATCCCCTCTATATTACTCTTTTTTTGTTAAAGTTCTACCAACCATATCTTTGGGAAAAGGTTGTAGCGAAGGCTTAGTAGTTACCGATGTAAGGAGGTTTTGTGTGTATAGGGGTATAGATGAGATGTGTTTGGTGAAAGGTTGTATGGAATGAGGTATCATGAAGAAAGTATGTGTAATGATATGGGGCATCAATAGAGTCAGTTGGGTTGACAGTAGTGCACTACAATGCAGAAAAACAGGGGAGGCCAATTTGGATGTGCGATTGATGATTTTTTGAAAAGCGGGTTGTGATAGTAGATACAATGTGATGTAGGATATATAAGTGTGTTGACCACCTTAACTTTATCCTAGTCATAATATCCACACATCATGATATGGTATCCTAAATTCTTCATGGAAGGTGGGTGGGATGATTTGCTCCGGTAGGAAAACAACTAGGGCCATCCTGTAGTAGTTGGGTCCTCTAGGAGCCGAAATGGGGCGGGTGGTGAATGAGAAGTGGATAAGAAATTAATGTAGTAACTACATGACCATTGAGGATACCCCCTCCCCCACTACCTTTCATTTCATGCATGGGGTAGACCATATGGCCCACTCCCACTTGAGTGAGAGGGAGTTTTTTTATAAAATCTAATACAAGTGTTTTTTAGACAAATAACTAACATATATTGAGTTTTTGTTCCATGTAGATCATAATGGTGTAGCATGTTTATCTATCCAAGTCCATTTGGAGTAGAGATATACTTATTTATTATTTGGTACCATTTGGTTGATGATGGTATTTGGGCATAAAAATCAAAGTTTTCTCATTCGATAAATAAGGTTAGGTATTCCCCATATACACTAGGGGTGTGAGAACCTATATATGTATGTTGGTTTACTGATAGGATCATATATTTTACCCATACACTGGGTGTGATATCTATATATCATCCAATATTTAGGGTCATATATTAACCCACATACTCGGGGTGTGGGATCCTTTATCTACCAATAAGTTTATAGATAGGATTAGGTATTCCCCCATAATACTGGGGAATGTGATCCTATATCAATTCAAATATGTAGGGCTATGAATTCCATCCCTTTACCCATGGAATAAGATCTTATATCTGTGGGTTATACTTTCACGGTCAAGGTTTCTTCTATAGAGTTATGGATTCCTCTTATTATATTTGTTATTAGGTTATGATGATTTCCTATAATTGGTAGTTCATATACTTAATTGGGGTACAATATTAATGGATCGGGGGTACAATATTACCTTGAATGATGAACCTAATTCATTAATGATAAGGATCCCATTTATGGATTCATATGGCATCATCATAGCTGGACAGTCTTTAAATTAGGATTCTTCAATACCTATGATTCCTTAGTACCCCAATATCTACATTTGAGATGTGGTATATATCATTCTATAAAAATCAATATTTGGGGAATATTTATTATTTTATCCTTCCTTGTTTGAATATTTGGTATGAATTCTGAATATTGGGGTAGAGATGATTAATAAATTCCTTATATCCATAATACTTCTAGTTCTAGTGAATATATAGGCTATTTATTTTTCCCTTCCTATTGGTTACTCACTCGTGTTGTGTTTTTTTAGATGATGATTTTCTTTGGTATTTCCTTTATAGAATCAGGGAATCCTAGTGAGAAGTTTTAAAATCATCCTTGTATGGGAACTGTGTGCACATGTGTTGTGTTTGTGTATTCAATGCATATGTTAGAGAATGTCTTGATTGATGTGGATTTGGAATGGATTGTTAGAAGATAATGACTAATGGCCCATAGTGAAAAATGGTGGAGCATATCATTTTATGAATTTAGATGTGGTGGTTGTGAACATTGATCAATCCAAGATTACTCACAATGAGGATAAGATTTCTTGTGTCTTATGGTCGTTTCATCTAGAGACTAGTTTGATATATAGATCTATTGTATTTTCCAATGTGGGAATGAGATTTTGATAGATGTCTCATTAATGATTTGTATACAGATTAGCTATATATATGTTGATAAATATTTTATGCCTTGGAGATATGTAATTATTGTTTTTTTATATAGTCTATAGGTATATATAGTCTTTGGACTCCAAAATTGTGAGATGTGCCTACTTTATTCTAGTCACCAACTCATAGACTATTAGGTAATTGTAACAAACCATAATTCTATAAATGGAAATTCCCTTCTTATAATTATTTCATATAATATAAATCACATTATATCACTAAGATAATAAAATAAAAACTTTATAAATGATGAATGAATGTAATAAGAGGTATTTCTAGTAGTTAAGGAACCTATACCAACGGAATAGTAACTTGAGCTTTGGAATAGTAATGTGACCATTAGGAATAGTAATCCTACCTATAAAATAGTAACCCCACCAATGAAAGTAGAAATAAAATTTAGGTATCTTAATAATGGTATTATGATATAATTGTATGATAGTATAAGTAAATAAATTTTTTAGAAATTACTAATTAAGTGTTGACATATTTATAAAACATAAATGTTTATTTTAAAATTTTATAATTAATATAATGATTTAATAGATTTTTTTTTCATAAAATGTATTTATAAATTAACATTTTATTTTCTTATAATTGTTTTATAATTTTATGATATGATAACTAATTTTTCAATGTGTTATAAAATCAATTATTATTTTAAAATGAGTAGTTTCCAAGTAAATAATTATTTTAATTAAAATTTAAAGTTATCATATTTTGGAATATATTTTCATAAAATAGATTTTATTTTTAAAATCTACACATTGAAAAAAAAAATTGGGGGAATTTTTTGGGTTTTTTCTAAAATAGTTGAGTTTTTGGTGAATAGTGAAATATGTTAATTTACAGTATATGATAAATTCAAGAATTATTGATACATACTTGATATATGGATGATGTAAGCTAAAACAATCGAACTCTACTTTATTATTTTAATATATTTAATGATGATTCTCTAAATATTCATAGTTTTGAGGAAAACTATTAATCTAATGAATAAAATAATGAGAAAACACCCCTATTATCCACTATAAACACCACCCCTTACCACCTCTTATCCTCACACCTATTAATCCTTGAAGAATATAAAATTTCTACCCAATAATATTCGAAAGTATCTTCTCCATTTCCAATTGGTTCTATTATCAATAAATAACCAACACCCATTCCCCTATGGAGGTTCTCCTAGATAAGAATTTAAGAGGTAAAAACATCCTTTTTCTTTTAATTTCTTTTCAATTTCTTTTATTTTTTATTCTCTCCTCACCACCCCTTATACAATTGACATGATAACTATAGTATTTTTTATATAATTTTATTTTATTTTGTTTTTGTAATAACCCATTGTCATTTCTCTTCCCCTCCCCTTTTATTCTAAAAATG
The DNA here is from genome assembly GCA_963277665.1 of Viscum album. Classification (NCBI taxonomy): domain Eukaryota; kingdom Viridiplantae; phylum Streptophyta; class Magnoliopsida; order Santalales; family Viscaceae; genus Viscum; species Viscum album. The sequence goes on from OY728140.1 coordinate 76,905,482, forward strand.
AAAATATCGTCTATGATGTGTTAATGTATAACATCCAAAGACAACAAGTTTTAAATTTCCATTATCACATTTAATGTTTGTCGTAAAACCATTTTTTATGGTTAAAATAGATTATGATATTTGTATTATTTCCTATGTAATGTTCTAAAACAATTATATATACATGATATTAGTTAATAAAAAAACTAGTTTGTGATGATCAAAAAAATGACAAACTAATCAAAAAATTATGAGAAACGTCTTATCTAATGATCCATCCTTCTCCAAACAACAAAATTACTTATATAAAAATTTATAATTATGAAAGTTCATTAATTACTTATAATTCTAATTCTATATAACTATTATCATTTTATATTATTTTCCATACACATATACAAGTGAACCAATCATGAAAACTGAAGATATAAACACTCATGAATGATAAAATGTTGTCTTATAACTCATCAAAATGATATTAAATGAAATAATATTATAATAAATCAAATACATGTATAAAAGTTTCTGAATTAATTAATTAATTAATTAATTTTATTATCCAGTACCTTAAGATCAATTTAATATTACTTTCAGATAAAAGGTTAGAGATTATTTCTGAACCTCTATTTTTCATCGGGTTATGTTTTCTCTCTATTTACCACGATGTAACACTTTATTATTTTTATAAACTCCTATATTATTTTTATATGTTCCAAAATAATGTATCCAGATTAGTTAATCCTTCAATTTTAGGGATATACATGTTTTAAAATGGTTCCCTTTTCAATTCATCATGGTAAGCAAGCTCTATTAAAGGTAACATCCTGATTTCTCACCGGTTTTCAAGTGAAACCCATAATCTGTATCAATTCACCATTATTTTTTATAAAATAACTCATTTTATCTTGAAAAACATTCTTGTTTCATTTGTATTTTTATATAAAAAAAATATCATTTTCTGATTTAAATTGTCTTTAATAATTTCCTTAACCCGCACTAAAATGTTTTGCTTCTAATGTTTCTTAAAAACTATTTTTACTTTTTTCACATCATTTTTACATCACGTATCATGATATGTTCCTATTTTACATTATGAATGTCCATGTAGGATTTATACCCATTCTTTTATTTCATATTTTATGATATTCCAATTTATTATTCTTTATGACATGATTATGATACACATTTCTTTCCTTGGGTAACCCATATGTTTATTTTTCTTATGGCACACATATTCATAAACATGTTATGATGGGTGCATCCAAATAGAACTCTATTGCATTAGTTAATGTTTATTCTCATGATACATCATGTGCAATGGTCTGGGTGGTTATCCTTGACTCATGCTCCATGTGAAATGGTCTTGGTGAATAGCCTTGACTCGTGGTCCTCCATGTGTAATGAGGCTTGACTCATTCTTATGTCATATTTTTTGTTGTTGAATAATTTCTATGATTCCATGTTTATATGATCACATGTTTTACATATTATTAATTCTTATGTTTATTCATGTTCCATGAATTTTTATGTTATCATGTTATGATTTCTAACCCATGTGTTATGCTATATTCATATTTTTATTCCCTTTCTTGGATTTTTATCTCATACCTTTATTCATGTATTCCCCAGGTTATCCCATGTATATGTAAGGGGTCAAAGGAAGTTAAGAGATATTTATTAAGATTAAATAAAAGATGTTTTATTTTTGTTTCATTTTGCTTAATTATGTACCTAATCGTCCAAATACACTAGACTTTAGGATCCTTATCTTGTATTTTGATGGTTAATTATGCTTAAAATCATGAAATATGTGTGTAAAAGTCTTGAAATATTAATTTTCATATCAAATAAAGGTATAATTATTTTTTGAGATTATTCCTAGATAAATGCTTTAAGAACCTTAAAGATAATTCTATCATCATGGATTAACTAGATTAACACTTAGGTAATCACAAGTTAGGATATACTTTTCATTTAAAAGTTTATTTTTCTATGTTCATAGTTTCCTTTTTATGTTCTTATTAGATAATTATTAAAGCCCCAAATAACTATACTTTATTATTCTTAGTTGATGGTTGGAAATAGAAGAACCCATGTCAACAATCAATGTGATATGCAATGTGGCCATTTCCCTAATGATATTCCTAATATGATGGGAATAGGTGCTCAAAACATCATGATAGTACTTTCTCAACTATTTCATGTTATGAATAATAACAGGAATCATGTGTAAAACCCTCATATACTATGAAAGATAAAATTTTAGTAGAATAATTTATGAAACAAAGGCATCCCATGTTTAGTGGATCCTATGATCCCTCCTCGTAGTACAATGGAATAACTCCATTGAGAAGATATTTTTTTACTTCAGTACTCAGAAGAAGATAAAGTTGTGAAGATGAAATATCGTTTTTATGGGGAAGCTGATTTGTGGTGGAAACTAATCATGAACACAATGTAAAAGGAATAAACTGACTCCACAAAATGGGAAGAGTTCAAGAAAACATTTTTCAATAAATATTTTACACAAATCCTCCATATCTAGATGGAAATAGAGTTTCTTGTACTAAAAAAAGAAAATGAATCTGTCTAGGTGTGTGAAAAAGACTTCCCAAGGCATTCACTATATTCCACTAGCATTTTCATTAACACTTAAAGAAGGTTAGGTCACTTATTTATATATCTAAAGATGAGTCTACAAAAAGAATTGGTGATTCGAGACTTTGATAGCTATGAAAAGATTGTATGTTGTGCTCATGAGGATGAAATGGAGATTGAAGACTCTAAGTGGTCTTGTAGTCCCAGTGATAAAAAGTGGAAAATAGAGTTTAATATAGGAGGATTTATAGAAAAATATCATGATGGAAATAAAAACTAGCATCCCACGTGCCAAAATTGTGGGAAGAAGCATCCTGGGAAATGTCTAAAGAGAACTAAGAAATGCTTCAAATTTAGAATAATGGGGAATCAAGATATTAAATGATAAAGGAATATGAACAATCCCATCAATTTTGAAGAAGAAGGGATGATTCAAATCAATACTCAGTCTGTATTTTAGTACTTCAAATATAAGAATATGGTCATTATGTTAACAATTTCCCTAAGTAATGGGTTGTTGGGGGAAATCAGCAAAAAAATCTCCAAGGCATAAAGTAATTTAATATGCAATAACAACTAATGAGGAAGATAACAAAAAGGATTTGGTTACAATTATAGTATTTATTCATTCAAGAAAAGTGAACATACTATTTTATTCTATTTCTATGCATTCTTTCATATATTTCATGTTTAGTAGAACTATTCAAAACCCTTCTCAAAATATAGAGGTTGAGTTATCTATGAGAACAAAAAATGGGGGAACTGTTGCATCAAAATAATATAACTCCTCCCCATTTATTATTTGTGGAATAAACCACCCAAAAAATATTATCTTAATTACATTGGTGGAGTTTGATGCTATATTTCATATGGATTGGCTATATTTATAAAAATGCACCATTGACTATCGGGAAAGGGGGATCAGTCTTCACATCCTGAAGTATCTTTTAATTTTATACATGTGTAAAAAGGAAGATTAATATCCTTTATAATCATCTTCTTAATTGTGAATATTTTTTCCTTATGAGAAATAATACCTTTCTCAAATTATTTATAGAAAATGAGAGAATAATGCTCAAAGACAAGCCCATTATGAGGGACTACACTGATTAATTCCATGAATAGTTTCCTAGTCTTCCTTATGACTGATAATTTTAATTCTCAATTAAACTTATTCATGTATCTTTTTCTATATCAAGGACACTTTATTGAATGGCCATTGTTAAGTTAGAAACTGAAGAAGTAGTTATAGGAGTATCTGTACAAGAATTTTATATGCCTGAGTGCTTCACCATGGGGTGCACCAGTCCTCTTAGTCAGGAAGAATGATGGATCAATGTGCTAATGTTTTGATTATCATGAGCTAAAAAAACATGATAAATAAAAAATTATCCTCTTATATGGATAGATGACAAATTTGATCAACTACATAGGTAAAATTATTTCTCTTAGGTGGACCTCCAGTCGGGATGTCTTCAATTAAAGGTGATGAAATAAGATATTTCCAAGACACCCTTTTGAACGAGGTATGAGAACTATGAGTTTATAGTGATGCACTTCAGACTCACTAATACTCCATCAATTTTCATGGTTTTAATGAATAGAGTCTTTAGAGATTACCATGACCAATTTTTTTATCATTATTAATGATATTATGATATAATCCAAGAGAAATGAGGAAGTTGATGAGATTTTGAATACTACGCTAATGACCTTGTAAAAGGAGAAAATTTATGCAAATTACAATAAATTTGAGTTCTTTATGGAGGAATTATCATTATTGGGGCATTTTATCACCAACAAAGGAATATTTTTGGACCTTTAAAAGACAAATGAAATTAATAAGTGAACCATGCCAACATCATTAATTGAGATACGTAGTTTTCTTGGTCTAGATGGGTATTATCGACAATGTTTGAAGAAATTATATTGATTTGAAAATCCAATAACCAAACTGAATTCGAAAGGAGTTATGTTTTTCTAGACCAGTGAATGTGAATATTGCTTCAAAGAGTTGAAAAGGAGGCTTATCATGGCACCAGTGCTCACACTACTGACAACTGGTGAACTATTCGTGGTGTACAATGATGCTTCAAAGAAGGTAATAGGATATTTAATAATAAAAATGATGAAGTAATAGACTAAAACTTTAGGTAGTTGAAAATTCATGAGAAAATATATCCCATATATGATATGGATTTGGCGATTGTGATCTTTTCATTGAAAATATCAAGGAATTACCTCTATGGGGAGAAGTGTAAAATATAAACTGATTATAAAAGCCTAAAATATATATTCACATAGAAGGAAAATAATATTCACTAGTGAATATGGTTAGATCCCATCAGGGATTATTACTGCTCAATTCACTACCATCATGGAAAATATAATTAGGTAAAAGATTCTCTAAGTAGAAATGATCCTGTGACTTTATAAATGATGATAATTGAGAAGGATCCAATCTTATTAGACCTTTAAAGGATAGATATGGGAATCATTAAGGAAGGATCATCATCAATCCTTCCTGAAATGATTTCTCAAACATCCCTTGTGAAGAAAATAAAGTATGCTCGAAGAAATGATGTGGGAATTCAGAAAAAGGTGGGATCTATCAAAAATAGTAAATCCTCATAGTTCAAAATGGATGAGGAAGGAGTCATGATATTTGGATAATGACTATGTTTACCATATAATTAAGAAATAGAGAAATATATTCTAAATGATTCACATAGGCCAACCTTTTATATTCACCTTAGGATCACAAATATGTATCGAGATCTCTGGGAGAACTATTTTTGGGGAAATATGAAGAAGAAGAATGTTGAATATACATCAAAGTTCCTAGTATGTCCACAAGTGAATGATGAAATTCCAAATAATAAGGGGATGATGCAACCATTACCCATACCAACATTGAAGTGGGAAAAAATCACCATGGACTTTGTCACCGGGCTTTTGAAAACATCTATAGGAAACAATGATATATAGGTTATTGTCGATCATCTCATAAATACAACTAACTTTATTGCAATTCGAGAGGATCTATAACTAGATAAAATTGCATACATATACATATAAGAAGTGGTACGGATACTTAGAGTACCAGTATAGACTGTATCTGATCGTGATATGAGATTTACCTCCATATTCTAGAAAATTATTCAACATTCTCTAAACACTAAGCTGAAATTTTGTATTGATTATTATCCTCACACTAATTTCCAATCTGATCAGATTATTCAGACACTGTAATATATGTTGAGATAATGTTTCTATGGACTTTAATGAAGGATAAGACCAATATATTCATATATTCAAATTCTTTTACAATAATTGTTTTCACTCAAGAATCCAAATGGTTCTATATGAATCCCTTTATGGGAAAATATGACGAAATCCAGTATACTGAGATTAATTTGGTGAACGTAAGCTTCCAAGACCTAAAATGGTTAAACAAATGGAGGAAAAGGTGAAAATCATTTAGAAATACATCATGGAATCCTAAAGGTGATCGAAGCTCTACACATCCAATCGTCGATGAGACCTAGAGTTTAAAGTTAGAGACATGGTATTCTTTCTCATATATCCATGAAAGAGGATCAATAGATTTGGGAATAAAGTAATGTTAATCCCCAAGTACATCTCCCCCTTATAGATTCTCGGTCATGTAGGAGTTATGTCCTATCCCCTAGCACTTCCACATACTATGTATCAAGTATACTATGTATTCAATATATTCCTATTGAGTAATTACATACTATATCCCTCACATGTATTAAATTTAAAGGTGGAACAGTTGGAAAATTATCTATCTTATGAAGAGCATCCAGTGAAGATCTTGAACTATAGAGATAAAGTTGTACAAAAACAAGACAACTCTCTTATTAAATGTGTTATGGAAGAACCATATGTATGAAGAGGCAACATAGGAACTGGAAGAAGAAATGAGGGAGAAGTTCCCCACTTTTTTTCACCATCTTCTGTAAAAAAAATTCAAGGTTCAAATTTCATAAGTGGGAAGAATGTAACTACCAATTATATTAATAGAAATTCTCTTCTTATAATTGTGTCATATATTATAAATCACATAAAATCACTAAGGGAATTCAATAAAAACTTTATAAATGATGAATGAATTGAATAATAGGTATTTCTTGAATTTAAGGAACTTATACCAACGAAATATTAACTTGGCCTTTGGAATAGTAATGTGACCATTAGGAATAGTAGTCTGGCCTATAGAATAGTAACATCACCCATGATAGTAAAAATAAAATATATTTATCTTATAAATGGTAATGTGATATAATTATATGATATTATAAGTAACTAATTGTTTAAAAATTATTAATAAGGTATTAATATTTTTATAAAACATGATTTTTTTCAATTTTATAATTAATATAATGATTTAAAATAAAATTTTATTTCATAAAATATATTCATAAATTAATATTTTGTTTTTTATGATTATAAGATAATTTTATAAGATCTTAATTAATTTTTTAAAGTGTTATAAAATCAGTTATAATTTTAAAATCATTATTTTTCATGAAAATGATTATTTTAATAAAAAAGATAATTTATAATATATAGATAATTATTTATATAGAATGGAGTTAATTTTTGAATTCTACCCATTGAAAATTGGTGATGGTGAGTTTTTTATTCTTTTTTCGAAAATAGTTGAATCTTTTAGTGAATAGTGAAATACTGTAAATTGTAGTGTCTAACAAATTCATGAATTATTGATTCATAGATGATGTATGCATGATTTAAGCCCAAAAAAGCTTACTATCCTTCAATATTTAAACATATTTATTGATAATTATCAAACTATTCATATTCTTTAGGCAAAATGAGAAACCAATGAATTAAATAATGAGAAAACACTCCTCTCCTCCACTATAAATAATATCCCTCACCACCTCTTCTCCTCACACATATCAAGCTTTAAATCATGTCCAATTTCTACCTAATATTGTTACCATGTATCTACCCCACATATAATAGGTTCTTTTCACATAAAAATATAAAAAATCATTCCTCTATGAAGGTTCTCAATGAGAAGAGTTCAAGAGTCAACAACCTCATTCTTTTTCATTTAATTTATTTTTCCTTTTATTTTATTTTATTATTATATCCTCACCTACCTTTATACCAGGGAAATTATAACTATAGTATCTATTATATACTAGAATTTTATTTTGTTTGTGGGATAACCCATCATCATTTATCTTCACCTCCCCTTTTATTCTAAAAATGAAAACATCCTCCTTGATTTTTTAATTTATCGAATTCAAGGACTATGAGTTTTAAATTTCATTTTCATCCTTTAAGGATAGTAATAAAACCATTTTTTATGGTTAAAAAATAATAATATATATATTATAACTAATTTAATGTTATAAACCCATTATATATACATGATATTACCTAATAAATCAAAACTTGTTTGTGATGATTGGAAAACAACCAAAGTAATCTAAAACATTATCACTAACATATAATCTAATGATTCATAATCACCCCAAATAACCAAATGAAATATATAAAAATTTAATATTTTTTAAAATCATTAATAACATATAATTTAAATTTTAGAAAAATGGTCTCATTTGCATGATTTTTCTTACACGTATACAAGTGAATCGATCATGAAACCCGAGGAATAGAACGCTCCCAAATGATAAAATTGTATCTTATAACTCATAAAAAGTACCATAAATTAACTTAATAAAATTATAATAAATCTAAAACATGTAGAAAATGTTTTTAATTAATTAATTAATTTGATTTGATTTGATTATCTCAGACATTAAGATCTTGTTTAGATCACTTTCGGACATAAGGTAGTAGATTATTTCCAAGAATCCATTTTTCCTTTGGGTTACGTTTTCTCTCTATTTAACCCAATGTAACTCTTTTTTATTTTTATTAAAATATTCTAAATTATATTTTATATGTTTCAAAATTATGTATCCGTATTATTTAATCCTCCTTTTTTAGGTATATAGATGTTTTAAAAAGGTTCCCTTCTCAATTATTCATGATAAGCAAGACCGGTTAAAGGATACTTTCCAATTTCTCACCAATTTTTAAGCTCACTAACTAATATATCTTAATCCACCATTATTTTTCTAAAATCACTCATCTTTTCATGAAAACTTATCTTGGTTCATTTATAATTTTAATTTAATTTTTTCCATTTTTCTAATTTAATTATTATTTAATATTTTCCTTAAACCACACTAAAATGTTTTATTTATAAAGTTTATTAGACACTCTTATTACATGTCTTCACTTAGATTTGACATAAATTATCATCATATATGCCTTTTTGCATTATTATTTTATATCTATGGTTTAATTTCATTCTTTTCTAGTCACTTTTATGATATTTCCACTTATTATTCTTTATTAAATGATTATTATACCCATTCATTTCCTTTGGTAACCCATATGTTTAGTTTTCATGTGTCACACATATTCATGAACATGTTATGATGGGTGTTCTTGGATATCACTCTAAGGCATTGGGTAATGTTTAGTCTCATGATATATCATGTGCAATGGTCTTAGTGCTTAACCTTGACTCATTCTCCATGTGAAAAAATCTTTGTAGATAGCCTTAACTCATGCTCCTCTATATGCAATGAGCCTTGAATCATTATTAAGTCACGTTTTATGTTGCTTCCACGGTTCTATGAGGCCATTTTTATATGATCATGTGATAAAAATTGTATGAGTATTTATATTTATCCATGTTCCATGTATTTTTATGTCATCATGTTACACATTCTCACCCATGTGTTATACTTTATTCATATGTTTATTCCCTTACTAGGTTTTTTAGCTCATCCCTTTTTAATGTATTCCCTGGGTTATCCAATGCATATGTAAGGGATCAAAAGAAGTTAGTATCTATTTATAAAGATTAAATAAAAGTATCTTTATTTTGGTTTCATGTTGTTTGATTATCTACCTAATCATCCAAATAAAGTATACTTTACAATCCTTGGATTTTAATTTTATGGTTAGTTATACTTAAAATCATGAAATCATATGTCTAAAATACTAAGCCCATTATAATAATTTATTGGGGTGGTAATCTCAGTTTACTACAAGCCTAGGTAGTTACATAATGGATTGGTTTGTGATAGTATACCTAATACATTTTCTACCTTTCAACTTTTTAAATGATCATTCTTATATTATCATAACATTTTAATAAGTTTAAAATAGGAATTTTATATAGAATAAATGATGAAACATAATAAGATAAAAAGTTCCCAACATGAGATCTAATATCTTCCTCCAAATCGCACCTAGTGATCTGATTCATGATACTAAAATAATATCCCTTTGGGAATCCTCAAGTGATTTCCCTCTTGCAATATTGTGTGTTGTATCTCGGATTGATCACTATACCTACCTCCATCTATCAACTTATTTTATAAAAATAATAGTACTTATGCTAACGATCCCATTTAACTATAGTCACACCCCTATATGTTTTATCCCTGGCGTACACATGCCAAATTTACTATATAAATTCATCCTCAATAATGACACTATCCAATATCCATAACTGAATGTTCCTCTCTATAGATTTTTTTTCTCCGTAGCAACCTCAGCCATATTTTTAGATGGTGTCTAAGTTTCACGGGTGGTGTTCAAAGAACAATAGCCTCTAAGAGGATTCTCTCCCCCACCGCTTTATGCTATGGTTCCTCGGTAGTGCCTTGGTGGGGGGAGGACGGCGCGCCACTTCCAGCTTCGCCTCCCCCCTTTCCTCCCTCCTTCATTTTCCCTCCACCCTTTCCCCCGTTCAATAGTTCTCCTGCATCTTTTGTTCATTTCTATTTTTCCTTTCTTTGTTGTTCCATCTCGAACCCTTTTGCGTCCATTCCCCTGGTCGAAGCCTCCATTTGTTCTTCCCATACTATGTCCCCCTAGTATCCATGTTTCTAACCCCACTTTGGTCAGTTGGGCTAGTTTTCTCATGTAGATTTGGGATGTGCTGGATGAGTTTCGTGGGTATCTTGGGATTTATTTTCACTTGGATGTGGCTCCGACAGTACAGGTTGGTGACTCAGTTGAGGTTGCAATTTTTGGTGATTCCCTAGCCCAATTCTACCACTGATCTGGCTTCTGGTTCCTTCATTTCACTCCAAGTCGGTCTACCATGGTGGTTTCATTGAAGCTTTGGGAAGTGTGGTTTGATTGGTCGATGGTGTTCCGGGAGGCGCTTCCATTGCTCGCATTATCCCGAGCTACGGTGCTCATCTTTTGTTTGATGATTCGCGGGGTTCACTAATGATTCAGGTATATTTAGAGGCAAGCGTCCTTCGACGACCGCAATGGTTTGTTTTAGATCTATTTTGTTTTGTGTGAAGATGTTTGTTTTGTTTGGTGGTGATCTCGTTTGATGATGGATCTTAGAGACATTATTGTTGTTTTGGAGGCGATGACGGTGAAGTTTTCTTCATTATTTATGGTCTTGGGAAAATATGGTGACATCGGTGGTATCTCATGTTGATGAAGGATAGCGTTGGGACTTTTCCTGATGTGTGTGAACATGGTTCGTGATTGCTTTGGGTTTCATGTCTGTTTTTGGATGTTTTTTTCCTTTTGATTTATATATTCTGTCATCCGTTGTTTTTCTATTCTCATCAGTGATGTGGAGACAATGAACACTGGAATTATGGTATGGTTCTTTGATCGACGACGGTGACGATACCTGTGTAACGACGACATCGAGTAGTGATGATGACGCGAACAGTGGTGTCGGTGATGATTTCAATGTTGATGGAAATGTTGGTTTTGAGGTTGGTTCATGATGATATGGGTGATGAAATTTGAAGTTTGAATTATGTGGATTTTTGAATGCCGGTAATGGCGGTCTTGGATTAGGAGTGTTGTTTGATTTGAATTTTGAATTTTGAATCTGGTGTCTTCTGTAAGGGTTCACACCTTCTCTTTAAAAGTGTCATTAGAAAATACAAACAAAATATGGATTGGGGTTATATGTTTCACTTTCATGGGTCATAATCGATAAAAAAAATATTACTTTTTTTCTTCCTTCTATTAACATTATTACCATTTCCTTTCAACTATCTTACCTAATTAAAATATATAAAAATAGAAATATGCATGTTGACCATAAAGGGGGAATCCTTTCTTTAGAAAATTTGTTTCAATATTTTTGAATTTTTAGGCCACCGATGATCTCCAATTAATTTTTTTGGGACTTTTGTAATGATTTGGGAATGATCACACAAATTACTATTATTTATCCCACTACAGTGTTCTATTAGGATCATTTTGGAAACTTAGTTTTGAAAAAAATATTAAACTCTAATAAAATATTTAATGCACATGTATTTGGGAATATCAAAATTGTAGAACATGAATATAAAGGTTCAATTACATAAGTAGTGTGGACTTCAAGAAACTCATATAATAATGTTCATATTCTTTTGTAACATGATCATTCTCTAGAGTATCCTCATTCGATTGTAAATTTAATAATTAGTTAAATTAATGAATTACATGCTTTAGCGTCTATCATATCTTCTTCAGAGATCCTCAGAGGATTAGTATTTATAGGCTTGAACTTATTTTATAATAGGAATAATTATATATTTTGATCTTCAATTATCACACATTTTAGAATATATAGTTTATATGTTTATTTCAGATAATAGTATAGGGTCTGGTGTGTATTCCAACAGGAACTTGCAAGTGATGGATTTAGAGAGATGAATATCCCATCTACTTCAACATGCACCTAAACCGGGAACAACCATAGAACCAGTATCTATCTAAGATTATCATGAAATAAATTATCATCATTTTCAAAATCAGTGTGTATAAATAGCATTAATACTTCTTGTGTTCTAATCTCTAGTGAATTCTTCTTCATTCGGATTTATAGGTGCAACATGGTCATCAGTGTAGTTGATTATTCTCTTTTCAAGAATCCATTTTCCCTTTATAAGGAATATGATTATTCAAGGTTCATCTTCTACCTTTATAAGCTCATATAAATATTTATGTATATTATTTTCATAATTATCCTTCAAGAAAATTTCATCAAGTATATAATGTTTATCAGATTACAATTATTGGATCAATATCTTGATTTATCTTCTTCTCTTAATTTTATCAGTCAGGATCAAGAGATCCATCCTCATCATTTATTTCAATGAGTTATCCTATTTTACATTATCCATTATCCCTTACTATATATCTCTATAATTTTATATTATTGGGTTTTATTCATTTGGATGATCTCATATTATGATTTGGTTTCTTATGTTGACACCCACAAATATCTATTTGGTCTTGAATTTTTCCTACCATGGATGATCCTACTTTCAGCAAAGATGGTAGATGGGGAACTTTTAGTGGAGGTGTTCATATTCATAGAAGGAGAGGAGTCATGAAAAGTAATGAAATTTAAAAGTACCATGAATTGAATAATATTGCATCAAATTACTAGATATGGTTTATGATAGTATGTAGGAAAATGGTAGTAGGTTGGGTAATAGTATAAGAATCATTTCACATTAAAAAAGAATTATTTTCTCATAGGTGCATAAATTTTTGATGGTTGAAGACTTCATGGTAGAATATAATTGTCCCATGGCCATATTAGCATAATTTTCCTCTTCACGGTTGACTGCAAGTGTCTATGATCGAAATGAAAGGAAGGACCACTTAAGGAGTTTGTCAAAATTTCAACCACTGGTAACTTGAAAATCAACACACAGTTGCTTCATTCCTATGATATATTTTTTTTTCTGTTTTTTTTTACTTACAGTCATGTTAATATAGACACGTTATCTATAGTAATTTATAAAATTTCAACATAGGACCTATAAAAAAATATAATGTATAATTAATTAATAATTATAAATTCATAAAAGAAACCTCCTTAAAGATTGAGACATTAGAATTTTATAAAAAAATATTCCAACAACAAATTAATAAAAAAATTCATAATTAATGATAGAATTAATTGTATAATAAGGGAATTATAAAAATATCTTGATGAGTTTTTTCCATAAAAATTAATAAAAAATTTCATCTAATGAATTGTTTTCCATTAAAAAAATTGGATCAATAAAAAAAGAACATTTTTTCTAAACCAAAAACACATATTTTCATTAAATCTAATATTTACAATGAATAAAACTAAAAAATAAAAATGTATCTCCTTAAATATGGGAATTCAATGTGAGTAACAATTGTCAGACATAAAATAACTCATTTTTAACAACATTTTTTATGATTTTTAATTATATCCATAATTTATGAACAGATAAATCATTATCCTTAATAATCAAATTTTATAATTTAATATTCAATTATCTCCCCAAAATAAAATTGTAAAAATATAAAAAAAACATGTCATGTCTGACTCCCCCAAACTTGAAATTTTCATTATATTCAAGCTATACAAGATTTTTCTTTGTACAAAAGAAAATAATTTCAAAGTTTATCCCAAAGAGCAGCATTTTAAAACACATTTTCTCAAGGAAGAATCTATTTATATTGGAAAATAGTTTGATATTTTTTTACAATAGGGTCCTAATTAAATTAAAATACTCTCTAGAAATAAAATAAGCATAGATTCATCAACTATTAAAAGTGTCATGCCTTATATATGAAAATCAATCACTACCTTAAATCAATTGAAGTTAATTTCCTCTTTTTGGGAGTGTATATATGTTATATTTATGTTAAATTAAACCCTTAATATAATTATTCTTCAAATATTACATTCCCTAAGGTCCAAAAAATCAAGGATCCATTTTTCACTTCATTGATACAACTCAAATGATTATCGTATAAGTCTATTCTCACCATCTTTAATTGGATTCAAAATTTCCCTAACATTAATAAACTCGTTTTTGACCCCTAGGAACATTTACTTGACTTTTTACCAACCACGTATTTGTGTGTAACACTATACAAAAACAATTATAAAATTTATAAATGGATTTTATTTGTTTACAGAATATACCTGGTACCAAATGTCTCATAAATTTACCATGGGATCCTAGTTTACCATTTTAACATGAAAATGGACTCATATTAATATAAATTGAGTTATCACCATGATGTAACACCCCATGATTTTATGAGATAGATTATTTTTAATTTCTTTGATATCTTGAGTTCTACACAACACAAATATTAGCTTGTTCTATAAACAACATCCTCTTAGCTTGTGGTAAATGAAACATTATGTTTGGATTTTGTTACATGCAATTTCATGTTCTTTTGAAAGAAACCATTTCATGCAGCACCAATTTTATATTAACAACTAAATATTATTATGTTACCTTAGAACCTAGTCATTACAATAGAGGGTATGAATAATATTAACATTCTTATGAAAAACTATTTAAATGCTCAAAAAATAATGAAATCAAACTTGATAAACTTAATTAATGTAATATATATGTAATATACTCAATATAATGTTTACAATTCATCTTATATGTTTTCTATACATGATATAAGTTCAAATTCAATTTTTAAGAAAAAAGAAGTATTCTTCAAAAAAATGCAGTTTTGTCACATTTTGATGGCGTGCCCAATTTAAATCTGGTTTTTGAAAAAATTATATATTATATTTAACAACGTAAAAATGTTCTTTTTATTTGGGATATAAAATTTAATTGGGATTAATTTTGATATTTTACTGATAAATTTTATGTTTTGATGAATAGTAAATATATGCTAAATTATTATTGAAAACAGTTGTTTCATAGAAATAATTTATACTATTAAATTATAATATTGAATGGTTTTAATTTTTAAATATAATATATTTTTAAAATTTAATATAATATAGGTCATTGGAATTAATTCTACATTGAATTCATATGTAAAAACATTTCAATCTTTTGCAATGTTTTAACTTTTTTTTGAACCGTTTTTCATTATAACAACGGGATTTATTTCAAATTAATTACTGAAACTTCTATCTTTGGAATTTTAAAAAATTGACTTCATAGTTTTATTAAGTATTTACAAATTATTAAAATATATTTATCTTATTTTTGGGCATTATGAATTTTAACATTGGTAATTTTTATTAATATGGTAAAAGGGTAAAACGTGTAATTTAGGGTAAGAATAATATGATAAAACTACCATAAAACTTTTCTAAATATTATTGTATGAGATATGGATGACCAATAAAACCCTTTGGATGAACATTTGGCTTTTGGAAGCCACTGTTTTGTGATTTTGACACTTATAAATTTTAAATTAATGGAAAATAAGTTATAAACATATATCTTCATTCTAAAGAAATTTAATATGGGTTTATATAATTGATGTACTAGATTATAAATATTAATTATAAATATAAAACTATTTACTATATAATTTAATTTTATTTATAATTTTTATACATAAAATAATTAAATTAAATTATGACATAATGATGATGCAGTGATTGCTGTATTAATGAAAGAATCAAATAATTGATGTTATAAATATTAAAATAAATTTTATTTGATATAATTTATGTCATCCATGATTTTTCTAGGTTAATAGGAAATGTTATAATACTATTCAATGGTTTTGTTTGAAGTTATCTCTCTTTAAATATTTTATTTAAATTCAATAAAATGAATAATGTAAAAATTGGCATATTTTATTTTTTATAAAAATAGTAAATTATTAAGTTAATAAAAACTTATAAAAATATTTTAAGATAAAAAAGTTAATATTATATGGTTTAAAATTTCATTAAGTTTACAATTATTTCAAATTTCCCCATATAAGTAAAATTTATAACCTCTTAATACTTAAAATGTTGTTACCACAATTAAAATTAAAAGGGAATAATTAAGGGTAAACTAAAAATATAAGGTTTAAAATAAAATAAATAAAAGTGTAAAAAATATTGTATGAGATTAAATAGAACTATAATCATCTTATATTCTAAATATTTAAATTTGGAAGAATTATTATTACAAAATTAATTTATATTAATTTAATATTTTATGAATTTCCAAGGGTTCCCCTCATCTCAATTATAAAAGGGAACATCCTCCCTCACCTCTTCACTTCAATTTGATCCATCAAGCTCAGACATCCCCTTCTTCGTTCACTTATAAACTTCTATAGTTACATTATAGAGATTATTTCCTTCTTAAAAGACCAACTCTAATGCTCTAATAGGATATTTAGATGAAGCACGTCGAAGAAGAGGTAATCTCCTCTACTAATTCTTTCAAACTTCTTTCTTCTTCTACTTCCTATTAATGAGTTATTTCATTATAAAGTAATAATTCCAGTATCAATTATATACTTATATTTTATTATAATTAGGAAACAACTATATTAAACCTTTTATCCATCATTCGAAAAATCAAATCACCATGTGTGTGTACGTACGACTTACCGTCTCCACGTCGTGGTGTAATCTATTTTTCACCAACACATGACATGGATGAGTATAATTAGAAAATAATAACTATATATGAATATTATAAAAATTTATTTATTATTTAACAATATATATACCATCCAATTCGATACCATATCATAATTAAAGGACTGATATCATTGCTCATGCATATGTACGGCCTACCATCTCCACGATTCGATGCAATTCATTCTACATGATATCAATTAAAACATGATTATATAAATGTATAGAATGAATAAATATGGTATATATTATGTTCATATTATTTATCAATGATATAAATATGACCTAATAAGGATAAATAGAACTTATTAAACAAAACATGCTTAAGAACATAAAGCAGTTAATACTCGAATAACGAGTAACAATGAAATGTTTCTAACAAAAGGATGATAATATGATGATATATGATATCATAAAAATGACCATTATTATATAATAATTCAATTAAATTATTTAAATCATTATATATGAGTTTTGGATACATACACAAGATATCAGGCCTATGGTAAGGGATAATTTTTCAATCTCATTATTATACGAGATTGTTTATTTGTAAGTATTTACTGGGGTATATTTATCATCCACCTCCATGTTTCCTAAATATTTATTTTGAAATATTCTTTATATATTTATAAAATTATTTAAATTCAATTTTAACCATTTTTGAATTTTTATTAAACGGTATGGAAGGAATCTTTTGCTGTTTTCGGTACAAGGTACTTTTTGACTTTCTAAGAAAAGTAAAAGAATAATTTTTCTTTTAATTTATACGGAATGAATGGATTTTTACACATTTATGACACCTTATTTAAATGAACATTCCATTATAATTTTTCATTATTATATTTAAATGAATTATTTTCTTTTAAAATATCATGGCGTTTTAAGAAAAGGACATGTTTTTTAAGAAGAAAGAATATTTCTCTCAAGAATCAATTTCAAGTGTTTCATCCAAATTATTTTACATATATTATCACATTCCTTAATATGAATATGTTTCAAGTATATTATCCCAAATATTCCTTTATATTAATTATAATTATGTTATTTATGAAATCCATTTGTTGTTCCTGGATTATGTTATGATGTAATAATGTTTAAGAAACCCATTTTAATTCCTTGGGTTATGCTATGATGAATAATATATGTATTTATGGAACATGTAAGAATTATTTCATTATAATATGGGTGGTACCTATATCCTCCTCAAGTGAATTGGGTAAATATGGAAAACTCATGACGTGTGTATGTTATGAGTGAACCTAATTTCATGTTCCCAATTTTTATGAGTGGACCTAGTTTTGATGTCCATATGTTTATGAAAGGGCCTGGTTTCATGTCCTTAATTTAATTAGTGAACTTGTTAATATTTATACATGTTCAAAAAGTTATAATTTTATGTGTATTCCATTATTTATGTCTTATGTTATAATTAAAATCTTATTTATTATGATCATCTATTTTTCTTATGATTCAAGTTGTCCATTGATATGCAGGGCATGATATTCTAATGTTATGATCACATTATCATAACGTTTATGCTCATTTTTATGTTTACATATCACCCTTTTTTACCCTTACTAATCATATGAGATCACCATTTTTTAGGTTTATTTTCCCCAGGATTTGAAGAAGGGTATTAAGTAAGATATTTCAAAAAGGGGTTCTAGTTACGAAGGATAAAGAAGGAGTTGATGTAGATGTTTTATGAACTAGTTGATCATGTTTCCCAGTTTCCAAAGACACTAAAATAATAAGGTATTTAGGTATCAATTTATTTTAATGAATTAAGTATTTTGGAAAATTAAATTAAATTTCCATGTACGTCATGTTTGGGTCGTTAGAGTTGGTATCAGAGTGAAGGTTTAGTCAACCTTTGGAAACTCGGATGTGAAAACTTTAGTGATATCCCTAGTAATTTTTCTAATAATATGTCTTGGGATGTCCTATATCTAAGTCTAATTATAGGTTATAGTCCAAGAATTATGGTAATGATCATGCATAACCAAGGATTAAATATAATATGTTAGTGATTGAAAGTACTCCCTCTTGATTTTGTTGTTTTCCAAGTATGATTTTTTCCTCTCACACTATTCTTTTTTCATTTGAGACAATGGTTTCAACCTGAAGGAACCGTGTTAATGATGAATGCAATGGGAAATTCAATGATTTTCCGTCTAAGAAACCAAATTTTATTGGAGATGCAATGAAAAATCTTACTGTTATACTCACATAAGATATTAATCATGTTATCATTAAAAATTAACAGAGGAGGGAATAAATTCTAATTGAATTCATCATGAGGAAACACCCACCTTCTTTAAATGGGTCTTCTGATCCACTTGTTTCTGAACAATGGATTCGTACTACTAAATAGATATTTCCCTTCCATCATTATTCTGAACATTAAAAATTCATGTTGGATGTTTATCGACTAGAAGGTGAAGTCGATCAGTGGTAGACTCCAATTAATAAAATGAGAGGTAAAGAAGAAATTAAATATATGGAATGGGAAGAGATTAATGGGATATTTTGTATTATGTACTTCCCTCATATTTTATGAACAAAGATGGAGAATTAATTTCTAGATCTTAAGAAAAATGATTATGAATCTATTGGTACTTATAAAGATAATTTTACAAGACTTACAAGAAACACTTCTGGGTTAATCATTTTCCCTGAAAGAAAAATTGACTAATTCTTTGGTGGCCTAAAATAGAGTCTCCAAAAGTCTTTATCCATAAGGAACTTTAAAATCTATGCATAATTCATTCGTTGTGAACTAAAAGTGTAAATTGAAGTTGGTAACTCTCATGGTTTTGGAGATAAGAAAATGAAGGTGGAAGTTAATGGAAACTCTATGGGTTTTTTTCAAAGAGAGAAGAAAAAGTCTCAACATCCTACTTTCCTAAAATGTAGAAAAAAACACTCAAGGGAATGCTTGAAAGGAAAAAGAAGATTCTTTATGTGTGGGAATCCTTAATGTAGATCCAAAGAGTTTAAGAGTGATGTAAAAAAGTCCATTGCCTAAATATACCAAAGTCCTTCTTTTGTTTTATTGATTTTTGATAACCCCCCATTAAAAGGATGAGGGGGAACCCTTACATGGCTCGTATTATTAGAGATTACATTGCCTATAGGATTGAATACATTACAGGACCCATAGGTCTAAAGAAAATCATACAGACTATGACTACTAGAAACTGCCCCTCCTAAGAATCTGCATCGTGGTCAGCTCTCCACCATTGCATAGTTGTTCGGCTAGCTATCTTGTACCGAGATGCACATGCCTAGTAGTGATGGCAATTCCATAACCTCTTATTCTTCCAAATCCATTATCCCTGCTCTATTGAATACTCTCTACTCTTGAATCCTCCTCTAGAGCTGGTTAGTTTTACAATCTATATGTGCATATTCATATCATGTGGCCCTAAAGGCCTTGAGGTGGCCCAAAGTCCTTGAGGTGGCTTGACGACCTTGAGGTGGCCTGAAAGCCTTACTGACCCAAAGGCCTTAAGGACTCCAAGCCCAAACTAGTGGCCCAAGGTTAATAATCATAGCTGTTACAGTACTGAATAGTACATGCTATAGTACCCTCACAGTACTGCTACAATACCCCCAAAATTAGGCCCCTACCTTGTTTCAAAACTGTGTATCATGGATTAACATAGAGAGACCTCACCAACTGGGCTGAGGCTCTTGTGCGATGTAAAGAGTCCATTAAATGTAGAGTAATCTCATCAAAATTCACCACCCACACTTCAATGCTACAAGTGAAAGGAAATGGGGAATTATGCTAACCAATTACCTAATAAAAGGGTTATCGATGATGATTGACATCATAAACCTTTTAAGGATAAAGACAAAGTCAAATAACTTGTGATCACGGTTGGAGATATAGAGTAAGACAATGAAGTGATGGAATTATTGAGTGTTTATGTAATGGTATTCCAAAATAATGTTGTATAATCACTTTTATAGTATTGTAGAATAACAAAACATCTATGTATTAGTCAACTGTAGTTTTTTCATAAGGATTTAAGATCATATACTGAATGGTAATGGTAAAAATAAATAGTGATTGAGGTGATAAGTTGATGTTTTTGGAAAATATATGATTAAGGGAAGAATAACAATTAATGTAAGCATGATGATGATATAATTATATTTGGATAATTATATATTGGACATGAATAAGTAAATTGAATGCTAAATATTTCCTTATAACTTACTAAGAATTTTTTTTAGAAGTAGTTTATGCTATCATGGATGATGTGCATAGCTTTTTAGAGTTAAGAATAAGGAAACATGCATGTTTTCAATAAGGATGTATGGTAAGGAGAATACACGATTAAGGAATTAAAATTTTCAGAATGTTATGACCAAGAACTTCCTTATGAGATAGGGGAGATATGTTAAGATGATTTAGTTCACCTCTTTCTAAATTATTTGATTTTCAGTTTTTGGAAGGATTATAAGCTTGTCCATTTTTGTATAAAATAATTTATTCTCCAATTGTAGTTTTTTATATTAATGTATTATCTCACTATAGGTGTACTTATGAAAATTTGATAACTTATGATAACATTTTTGTTGAGATAGATGGAATAACCTACCATTCTATTTATGGATCGTGTGATCTACTAACACTTTTTGAATGAAAAAATCAATTTCATTTATTTGAATAAGATATGAAGTGGAAACTGTTCGAGGCATGAACAACAATGAGATTGTACTGAAATCAAGTAAGTATATCTTCTCATGAAAATTATTCAACATTAGGAAAACGGATCATGATGTAAAAGGGTGTCTATTATCAGCATTTCGTATGATATTAATGACCTCTTTTATGCTTCTTTAGTTTATGGTTTTGGGATTGTTAACTTTCACTAGATGATTAACATTCTTATGATAAATGATTTTAATCAATATTTCTGATTATTTATGCTTTTCCTTTATGCGTAATCCTTACCTATGTTCTCCTACGTAGAGACATAGTTATGATTTACTTTGGGTAAATGTTATTTTCTGACTATTTTAAAAGGGTGTTCTAGTTTTTATGATGTGGGTTTCTATACTTATATAACCTCGATGGATTTTGAGGGAAAATTCATTATAAGGGTGGTAGAATGTAACACCCTACGATTTTATGAGATATATTCTTTTTAATTTCTTTAATGTCTTGTTTTGTATGCTACACCAAGATTATCTTGAGATATATGCGACATTGTCTTAACTTGCGTCATACGCAACACTATGCTTGGATTATGTTACACACAATTTGAAGTTATTTTTACATAATCCATTTCATGTAATACTGATATTAAGTGAACAACTAAATATTATTATGTTACTGTAGATCCTAGTCATTATAATGGACAATATGAACAATATTAACTTTCTTCTGAAAAACCTTTTAAATGTAAATAAAATAATAAAATAACTCTTTATAGATTGTATTAATTTAATATATACATAATATATTAAATATAACTGTGAAAATCCATCTTATATGTTTTCTATACATGATATAAGAACAAATTCATTTTTTCAGATAAAAGAAGTATTTTTCAAAAAAAATGCAATTTTTCCACCTATTGATGGCGCACCCATTTTAAATCTAGTTTTTGAAACTTTTATATATTATATTTAACAAAATAAAGATGGTATTTTTAAGTGGGATATAAAATTAACTTTTTATGGGTTTTTTATATTTTTCTGATAACATTTATGTTTTAATGAATAGTAAAATATGTTAAATTAAAATTGAAAACAATTTTTTTCATAAAAATAATTTATATGGATAAATTATAGTATTTAATGGTTTTAAGGTATAAATATAATATATTTTTATCATTTAATATAATGTAGGTAATTTACATTAATTCTACATTGAATTCAGATGTAAAAACATTTAAATCATATATAATGTTTTAACTTTTTTTTTAAAAACCATTTTTCATTCTGACAATGGGGTTTATTTTAAGTTAATTATTGTAACTTATATGTTTTTAATTTTGAAAAATGAACTCCATATTTTTAATCAATAGTTAAACATTATTTAAATAAATTTATTTTATTTTTGAGCATTATGAGTAGGAACTTCGGTAATTTTTATTAATACGGTAAAAGGGTAAAATGGTTAATTAAGGGTGAGAATACTATTATAAAACTACCTTATCACTTGTAATAATCTTATTAAATGATATATGTATGACCAATACAACCCTTGGTATGAAAATGTGTCCCTTGGAAGCCACTTGGGTGTGATTATGACACTTATAACTTTTAATTTAATGAAAAATATGTCATAAACATATATGTTCTTAGTAAAGCATTTAATATGGGGTTATATAAGTCATATGTTCAATTATAAATAGTCATTAGTAAGATAAAAATATTTTATACATCATAGTGTTTTATTTATAATTTTTATAAATTAAATAATTAAATTAAATTATAACATAATGATGATGTCTTGATTCCTTTATTAATGAAGGAATCAAATAAATGACATTATAAATATTAAAATAAATATGATTTAACATAATTTATTTCATCCACAATTTTTATAAATTAATATTACATTTTATAATACTATTAAATTTTTTGGTTCTAATTTATATCTTTGTATATATTTTATTTAAATTCAATAAAATAAAAAGTGTAAAAATTGACATAATAGGTGTTTTATAAAAATTGTAAATTATTAATTTATTTAAAAATACTAAAAAAAATTAAAATCACAAATTTACTATGATAAGGTATAAATTTTCATTAAATGTCCAATTATATTAATTTTACCCCATGTAAGTAAATTTTATAGCCTCTTAATACTTAAAATGTTGTTATAGTAATTAAAATTGAAAGAGAATAATTAAAAGTAAACCAAAAAAATAAGGTTTAAAATAAAATAAATCCATGTTAAAAATTTATTAGAGGGGATTATTTCAAACTATAATCAACTTATATTCTACATATTTTAATTTGGAATCATTTAGATTAAAAAGTTAATTTAAATTAATTTAATATTTTAACAATTTCAAAGGGTTTCCCTCACCTCAATTTTAAAAGGGAACCACCTCCCAAACCTATTAACTTCAATTTGAGCCTTAAAGCAAAGCCATCCCCTGAAATTTTACCTTATCAAATACCCTAGTAAAATTATAGAGATTTGTGACTTCTTAAAAGACCATCTCTAGTGCTCTAAGGGGAGATTTAGAGGAAGCATGTCGAAGAAGAGGTAATATCCTCTACTAATTCTTTCATACTTATTTCCTCTTCTACATCCTCTCTATAAATGTTTCATTATAAAGTAATAAATAAAGTATCAATAATATAATTATATGTTATTATAATTATTATACAACCATATTCCACCTTCTATCCATCCTACAAAAAAATAAATCACCATGCGTCTGTATGTACAGCTTACCATCTCCATGTTGTGGTGTAATATGTTTTTCAACACCTCATGACTTGGATGGGTATAATGATGTAAATAATAACTATATATGACTATTATAACAATTTATTAGTTCTATAACTACATATATACCATAAAATTCGATACCATCTCATAATTAAAGGAATTATTTCATTGCTCATGCGAACATACGACATACCATATCCACAATGCGATGTGATTCATTCTACATGATATCAATTAAAACCTGATTATATAAATGTACCAAGTGAATAAATATGTTATATATTATGTTCATATATTTTTTTGATGATGTAACTATGACATAATAAGGATAACATGAGCTTATTTGATAAAATATTCTTAAGAACATAAAGCTGTTAATACCCGAATAACGAGTAACAATGAAATGTTACTAACAAACAGATGATAATATGGTCATATATGATATCATAAAAATAACTATGATTATAAAATAAGTAAATTAAATTATTTAAATCATTATACAGAAGTTTCATATACATACACATGATATCAAACCTAAGATAAAGGACAATTTTTCAATCTCATTATTATCTGAGATGGTTTATTTGTAAGTATTTACTAGGGTATATTTGTCATCCACATGTATATTTCCTAAATATTTATTTCCAAATATTATTTCTATCATTATAAAATTTTTTAAAGTAAATTTTACATATTGTGGAATTTTTATTAAATGGTATGAAAAGAATCTTTTGTTGTTTTTATATGAGGTACTTTTTGACTTTCTCACAAAAGTACAATAAGAATGATTTTTTATCTTATACGTTATGAATGGATTTTTATACATTCATGATGCCTTATTTTTATGAAGATTAACTTATACGTTTTCATGATTATATTTAAAGAAATTATATTCATTTAAAATAGTGTGTTGTTTTAAGAAAATGAAATTTTTTTAAGAAGAAAGGATATTTCCCTTAGGAATCATTTTCTTTTGTTTTATCAAAATTATTTTATATATATGATTACATTACTTAATATGGATATGTTTCAAGTATAATATCCATATTATTCCTATAGTTTTATTATGTTTATTCTATTTATTAAATTTATTTGTTGTTACTGGATTATGTTATGATTGAATGGTGTTTAAGAAACCCATTTTAATTCCATGGGTTATTCTATGATTAATAATTTATGTTTTTGTAGAAAATGTAAGAATTATTTCATTATAAGATGGGTGGGACCTATATCTCCCTCTAGTGAATTGGGTAAATTTTGATAACTCGTGAGGTTTATATGTTATGCGGGAACCTAATTTCATGTTCACAATTTTATGAGTGGACCTAGTTTTCATGTCCATGTTTTTATGCAAGGACATGGTTTCATGTCCTTAATTTAATGAGTGAACCTATTACTATTTATACAAGTTCAAAATGTCATAATTTTATGTGTATTCTATAATTTCATGTCTTATGTTACAGTTATGATCTTATGTATTTTGATATTTGATTTTCCTAATGATTTATGTTTTCTATTGATATGCAGGGCATGATCTTATAATGTTATGATCATGCTCTCATAACCTTTATACTCATGTTAATATTTATATACCACCCTTGTTTACCCTTATCTATTATTTTAACTCACCCCTTT
The DNA here is from genome assembly GCA_963277665.1 of Viscum album. Lineage (NCBI taxonomy): Eukaryota > Viridiplantae > Streptophyta > Magnoliopsida > Santalales > Viscaceae > Viscum > Viscum album. Next base: position 76,931,590 of record OY728140.1, read on the forward strand.
TATTTTTCTTTTCCCCGGGATTTGAAGAAGGGTATTAAGTAAGATGTTTCAAAAAGGGGTTCTAGGCATGAAGGATAAAGAAGAAGAAGATGTATATGTTTTATGAACCTGTTGATCATGTTTCCCAATTTCCAAAGACACTAAACTAATATGTTCTTTGGTGTTTATTTGTTTAATATGTTAAGTATTCCGCAAAATTAATGTAATTCCCATGTACGCCAATCTTGGGTCATTAGAATGACGAGTTCCATATCTAGAAATCTAAGGGACTAAGATTCAGTTAAAAATTATTGTTTTCTCTTTTAATAATTTTAGTTCCACTAATTCTAACCTTTCACTCATTCATTATTTATTTTAAAAAAGTATTTCCATAATAATATTAGAATACAAACATCAATAATTATTCAATTCCAAAAAAATATATCCATAGAAATACCTAAAAATGATAAGGAATTTTTTCACCTAGATAATTTACATTGATGTTTTATTTTCATTTATTAAAAAGAGTAAAAAGATTATCTGTTATCAATGAGGATACCATAAAATGATACTAAAACAGAAGTATTTTGGGAAAAAATAAAGGAATTTATGTGTAATACAATGAATAAAACTTACTACCCATTTTAAAACATATCTCCCCCACACTTACAACATAAAGTGGGTGAAAATTTTAAATAATTTGGTTTAAAACTAATTTCTTATCTCAGTAGTTTACATAATGTTTGGAGTGTTCATATCAAACATAAAAAATCGCCTTGTCAAAAAAAACAATCCAAAAATTCCATATCATGTGAAAATTTCATTCTTTAAAAATTTCAAATTGACACACGAATTTATAGTTCAACTAAATAAAATTTAATGATGGTCATTGATTATATAGAATATAGTGTGTTGAATACTATGTAATTTTAAGTGTACTTTCCAATTTGAAAACATTAGTTCAATTTATTTTTCAACATTATTGATGCTAGTAAACTGGACAACAAACTAGTAAAACCAATTTTCACAATTCAGTTTAAAACATGGTAGATTACCCTAAACTTAATTTCTAGTAGTATATGGTGTGAATGGGTATAATTAAAAGTGAAATTCCCATAGTTGAGAATCTTTTTTCATTGGACTTCATGAAAGCCACATCACTCATTAGCTTGTGAAAGTCCTCTAGATACTCTGATTGAGTTCTTATAAGATAAAAACAGATTAAATTAATAAAATATATGTTATTATCAAAATAATTATCAACCAAGGTCTGAGTTAGGGAGTTTTTATAATCATTTTCTCTAGTTTGGATATTAATTTTAAAATCGACAATGATTCTTCAATGATTCTATATTTTCTAGTTGGGTGAATTTTAATATTCATGTGAATTATTGATATACTTCCTCATTATTACCCTTATGGAAAACATCAAACACTTAAAAATTCAAATTAAACTGAAATTAAGAAAAAAATCACAAGATAATAATGTGATTGTGTTTAGAATGTCTGCAACTAGATAATCCTTGATTCAACCATCGTATAAAGAAGGTTGTGGATTTTTTTTAATCACCACCACTATATGGTAATTTCAATATTAGTACATTGAATATTATGTTGTACCCTTTATATAAAATCATTAAATTCCCCCACCAAGGAATTGTAGCCTCGATAGAGTAGTGGAGAGTGGAACAAAATATATGGGTGGTGACATTATTCTTAACATTATAGAGTGATGAGAACATGTTTTGAGAATTTAATTCATGGGTTAGAATTTTATGTTGGTAAATTAATAAATACTATTTATTACTTGAGAAGAATAAAATTATCAGTACCCTCCTTAACCCAAGTGAAATACTCCAATGCCTCCTCTTCTTCAGCTCCTAAACTGGATGTTTCAAAAAAATTGGGAGTTCTAAATGTTCCATGATAGTTGAATTCATATGTTTCTCTTTACCTACTAGGAACTCAAAAATATAATATGACTCCTTTATACCTAAAATGGTTTAAAAAATCAATTTTAGACTCAATAAAATCTAAATCAAATATAAACCTAGATTCTTCAATAATAATTCCAACTCCGTAATCTATAGATCTTATTTTTTTTATGATAAAAAAATGATCCTAGGTGTATATATAGGTAATTAGTAATGTAATAAACCTCTTACATCCTCTCTTTGAATCACATCACCTCATTTCAATGTATTTAATGAAAAAGGATTGGGTCTCTTTAACCGGTGTAATCTGTATAGTCAGTGAAAAATCATTAGACAATTCATATCAGAGAAAATCATCATGTAATTTACTTCAAATAATATTATCCTTAAATAGTTTTTCATATTCTTCAAGTTATATGTGACTGATCTACATTAAATCCTCAAATAAATCCTTAAAATGTGAATCTTGTATCTCTAAACATGAATCTATGGGAATATTGTTGGTTCTTAAAAAAATATATCCAATAATGAATCAAATTATAGTGAAAAATACTTGATAATGTAGATCATTTCCCAGGATTTGAAATGAAATTTCATAGAGCCCAATCAGACTAAGATATCAAAATTTATGGCCATTTTATGTTTTACTTATGAAAATTTCTAGAATGGGTGATTCTGGAGCAAGTTATGGAATTGCGTGAAACATTCCAAAAGTGTGTACAACACCTTCATTATCCTAAAACTATGTTTTGAAATAGAGGTTATGCTAAAAGAAAAATATTACCAAATGATGTAGACAACCTCCAAAAATAATGGCATTTTCAGGAAACTCTATAATGTTATGCGACACAGTATAAGCTGCGTGACATAGAAAAAATTCCAATAATTATGGTATCAACACCTCATTTTGGAGATGATGTTCGTGATTTGAGTGTTAGAGCTCTCACTTATGAAAATATGGGTTTTATGATTCGTGATAACCCAAAATCCAAAACATCTATTAAATTACCTCATGATGCCAAATATAGAACAATCTTTTACTTGAGACATTCTCGCACAATGTTCTCAATGGGGAACCAAATTTCATGGAAAGATCAATATTTTTCACAACTCTATTTATACACGAGCCCAATTTTTCATGACATGTTTTTTTCCAAAATTATTCTTGGAGGACATTATTTATGGATAATATTTTTCATGTAGACACAATAAGTGTTAAGTCATGATCAATATTTATGAAAAATAGTTCAATGTTGACTGTCCCATTTTGTAGTTGTATGATATAGTGTTTCTTAGACACTCACACATTGGCCCATACAATAGGGGCTATAACTATACACCCCCACTCAAGGTCACTACTGGGATATAGTCATGGGCCTCCATACCATTCCATTCATTGTCTTCATTGACCCCCCCCCCTGAAAACTATAGAGTCACACTGGGAGCTTCTCAGGACTAGTAAAGGAAATTTAGGGTTTCACCCTATGTGGCCCAATATCCTCCCCATACAACATGATGATTTTACATACTCTTCATGGGTCCCTAAAATATTGTGATTCAACATACTATTCTTCATACCTTTCATATTCCATGTGTTTAGATTCTCCCTTAGTTTCCTCGGGCACCTTGAGTTCAAATAATATTTAATAAATTCATAAAACTCCATCACCTGACTCCTATACCATGTTGAACTAGAAAGGGTACTTATTATGTGAGTCCCACACTAGTCATTTCTAGGCATATTACACATAATACTCTTTACTACATGATGTTAAACATTATTATACCCAGGGTGGAAAGCATAGGATGCCTTGTGTGGAAAGAACGAGATTCCTTATGTATCTTGAATAATATTCTTCATGCCTTTATCATGAGACAACATCCATCATCCTCACTACATGACATTAAACTATACTATACACTATATGAAAAGAATCGGATGCCTATTTTGACAAAAACAATATTCCTTATACCTCAAGAATAAGATATATCGTGTAATTATAATCATATAACCCCCAAACATTCTCTATGGGCATCCTCATCAAGTTTATGCTCCAATAATATTCTTCAATCCATCAGCGGGTCAATATTACATCATGGATTTTCATGATAGAGAATGAATGGGTAGCTAGATGTGTGATACCCCCAAACAATGTTCCTACACATGATATTTTACTATTTAATTACTGTGTACAATTAACATGGGATGTTTTGAGAAATAATTATAGGATTTCTCATGCAATAAGAACTAGATGCCTCATATGATATGTGTGGGATAATACCCATATCCTAATGGGAATTTTCCATGGATAATCCCCAATCACACCATTGATTATAATAGCATCACCTGGGAAGATCCCATGTATAGGCTACGTATATACCATTGTTGCTCTTAGGAGAACCTATGTAGCTCCCATATGTAAGCCTCACTCACACCATCTCTACTCCAAATAACACCTGCGAAACTACCACATGTATACCCAATTCACATTATCACTGCTCCTACCAGCTCCCGACCAGCTCCCACATATAATCCTCATTTAAATGATCACTTCTCTAATCACTACCCAAGAATCTCCCACATGTAATCCCCATTAATATTATCATTGATCCTTGAATCACCTAGCCATCTACCATAAAAAACCCAATTCATACCATCGCTTCTCCTTGAATCACCTAGGTTGTAACACCCCAGGTAAATAAAAAATATGAAATTTTCATATTTATACATATTTGTGAATAAAATATTAATATTACTTTAAAGGTGACTCTATGCTCGATAGCAAACCCAATACGCAACAACGAGTTTCTTGGGAATCTTGCGTTGCACTCTATTAATAATATAATATTATTTTAAATGGTAGTTAACGCCTAGCCATTGTAATGGCGGGAATGAATGGAACTAACTACAAAATGATTATATATGTTTTTCAAATATCTTTACTTTTTACAATAAATGTTAGAGGATTAAAAATGGGAATGAATCCAATTTTAAGAGTAAACATTCTAATATTCCTTAAAAAGTCGATTAACCGCCTTTTGATGGAAAACCTATTTTAAATCCACTTTTTGACAATTTTATGTGCTATATTTGAAAAAATAAATTTCTTCTTTAGAATCGGGACATCAAAATTTACATTGTGTAAATTTTTGGTATTTTTCGGATAAAGTTCATTTTTTAATGAATAGTGAAAAATGTTGTATTTTAATTCAAAACCTCTTTTTAATATAATTTATTTATATGATTATATTATCTTTTAAATTGGTTTTAAAGTCCAATTATAATATATTATTACCATTTAATCCAATAGTGGTCATTGGAATTAATTTCACTTTGAAATTGGACTTAAACTAGTGTCAATCTTTTAATAGATATTGTTTCTTAAAAACACGCTATTTGTTTTGACAGCGGGAATTAATTATTAAATTAATTAATTAAACTTATATGTTTTGAATTTTGTAAAATAGAAATAATTTTTTAATTCGGAATATCAAATATATCTTAGGGTTAATTTTTGGTATTTTTCTGAAAAACATCAATTTTTGATGAATAGTGAAACCACTAAGTGGTAGTTAAAGAAACTGATTTTTCGTTTAAATGAATCTTTGCCACTTTTGTGATTTTATTTTCAAAAATCCGACATACATGGTTGTCATTAAGAATTAAAATGTGGTTCAATGAGATTAAAATAATTTTTGGTGAATAGAAATTTTTAAGTTTTATTAATCGCGATTAAAGGTAATTAGTGTAATTTAAGGTAAAAATAATGTTTTAATAATATGAAATGACCTATACACATGTCCTACCCTCATTGGATGTGTCATGTATGACCAAGAAAATCCATGTATCAACATTGGGACCCCATGGATCCACTTTGGTAGGAAAATGACATTAATACCTTTTTATTTAATGTTAAAATTAAAATGTCACAAACATGTGTTGTTTTACTAAAACAATTTTCATATGGGGTTATACAAGTGAGATTTTTAACTATAAATATTCATTGGAAATATAAAAAGATTTCATACATCATAGTATTTGTTTTATAATTTTTAGACATTAACTAAATTAAATTATTTATGACATCATGATGATGCAGCGATTACCTCATTATTTAATGATTTATATAAAATGGAATGATAATGTAAAATCTAAGACCTAAACAATTACAAAACCTATTGGATGAGTGGATATAGAACTCTTATCACCTTAGCCTATAAAAACATCAATGGGGGACCTTTAAAATTCTAAACTCATTCTAAAATAAAGTAACATTTCCATACTTTCCAAGAGTGCCCCTCCTCTCCTCTTATAAAAGGCCCCCACCTCTACCTCCTTACCCACACCTCTCAAGCCTTTGGTTCGGCCAAGATCTACCCATTTTGTCTCTCCACATCCCTATATTACTCCTAGAAGCCTCACTTTGGGCATAAGTCTTCCCAAGGAAGCCTTTGAGCTCAAATCAAAAAGAGTTACCTGATTTAAAGGTAGTGTCTTCTCTTGTGTTCTTTTGTTTTATTTTGCTTCTCCAACCCCCTAAACTCTTTTTATTATTTTATTTTTTAAAAACTCCAGTATCTTCAATATAATAGGATGTTGTTATAAGAAGCATTCTAGATACACTTACACACACCTACATCTAATGGTTAAAGAACATAGTGTTTCTGTGGATGGCGAATTTCTGCCTCACGAAACGATGATTGTTCAACACACATGTAACACCTTCAAATGTGGCCATTAAGATGTCACTATATTTATATATGATATATAATGTGTTTATGTTTTAGTTAAGCTTCTGTATTTTTCTTTTGTGGCATACCTTTATGTTTTCCATTGTGGGTAAACACGATAATTTCATTTTAGGAAGTGCGGACTACCGCCCCCTCAAAGTGATTTGATTCGTTAATGCCATATGTGGGATGTATAAAGGATGGATTTAAAGTTATTATATATGATGTATGTTACATATAAATTATGAATATAATTCTGGAATTAAAATATACATACCTCTCATTTGGTTTTAATTCCATTACTATGACATAGAAATGAAAGTAGCGTTCATGCGTACGTATGGCTTACCATCTCCATGAACGGTGCATTTCATTTATTACCTCTAAATGATTATGTAATATTTTAAATACTTGTATATTATGTATATATATGATATATATGATATCCAAATCATTAATATAATTCTGGATATAATGAACCTTTGACCACACGAACAACATGTAATTGTAAGAAGTCCACTTTCGACTTAAGAACCAAATATCGACAAAACAAACATTATTAAATTAAATGATTACATAATGATTATAACATGGAAATAAGTGATATAAAAGGAATAATGAACTTGAAAACGGTTATTAAGAAATTGGAAATTAACTCAAGTTTATTATTCAAGATGTTAAAGAACGATCGAGTTAAGTCGGACCCGAGGTAAGGGATCCAACCTCTCTCTTTCTTTTTAAGTACTCTCTTTTATGTCATTTATTTTAAGCCCATCTTTCTTATGTTTGGGGATGTTATTTTATATTCCTAATACTTTAATTTTTATGTTAATATTATGGGAGACCCTATTTTATCTCCTAAATCCATTTTTGTAAGTTTTAAGTGGCGTCGTTAGGCTGTTGAGTTTTCGTAAGGGATTTTTCATCTCACTTTTATTCTCATGACATTTATGCTACGTTTGCCAATATTTTCTTTGAGTGGTGTATGTACTGCCCATTATTATACACTTTTTGTAGTATAATTTCATTTATGGTTATTTACATATTCATTGTATGACCCTTATTCCATGGGGTGTAATTTTCGAATGTTACCCAACTCGGTAAGGGGACCTTTCACCCTCCTTTTTTTTTAAAGACTTCTTTTGTTATTTATTTTAATTCACATAATATTATGTTGGGATATGTTCTTATATATCCTTATTTATGTAAATTTTATTTCCAAGTGATGAGATACCCTTTATCTCTCTCATCAACCCTTTTTGTAAAATTTTATTTGACGTCGTTAGGCTGTCGAATTTTACTAAGAGAACTTCTTAACCCAATTTCGATTTCTTTGGGTTCAACATGTAGTTATTGAATATGTCATCCTTTGAATATGTGTGAATTAACTTTGATTTTTTTACACTTAATATCAACTTATATTGGGTGTATTTATATTTTTCACACATAATTATGATATTGATTTATCCTTAATTTAAGGATACCTTCTTTATAATGGATTTCAACTCATTTTACATTTCTTTTGAGACTTCATTGTTGTTATGCACCAATTCACTCTTATATGGTGTGTATACTGTCCTTTGACATATTATATCATGAATCCATTTATTCTCATGATATTATAAATTTTGGATTAAATTTTATTCCGTAATTATTTGTATTCAAGCGTCTCTCATTTTGTTAAAAAATATTTTACAAAAATATTGTTTTAAATGTTTTAAAGATTTATTATTCTAAATATTTATCTTTAATGTCCATGTTTTCAAAATGGTTTTTAGTATTTATTTATATGGACATTAATGTTTTAAAATTATAATTCTAATAAAAGCTTCAAAGTGGTATGGGACACTTTGATTCAAAAATCTCTTTTAAATGATTTTTGAAAATGGATTGATTAATTCAATATCTTGGAATTACTTATTTTGATTGAAAATGAAATGTTTTTATTGAAATGTTTATATTTTCAATATTTTATGTGTAATTATGGTACTTGTACATTTTACGGGTGGTTACGTGATAAACCATATGATGGGTGGTGCCGTGAATACCAGAACGGGTGGTTACGTTATAACCTCCAATGCATTGGGTATGGAAGTCGGACGTATGGCTATTCTATTAAGTATGTATGGAAGTCGACCGTATGGTTATTCCATTTAATTATGTTTATCTCCCAAGTTACCTTTATATATTATGTGTTCTTTATATGGTTTTTATGGTAATATTTTGGTTACAAAAAGGTATGTAATGATATTTTATTCAGTGAAGAGTTTTTACTACTTCCTAAAGGTGAAAGGTAATAATTTGATAAAGTGTACATGGTTTACTTGTTGCTTTGAAAACCTAACAGTTTTCCTTCTTTGTGTATCCTTTACTGAGCTTTTTATGCTCACCCCAAGTTTTTGAAATGTTTTTCATAGGACTTAAAGTGGAATAGGTTCAAGGATGAGATCAAGGAAAATTCATGCTATATAAAACATGGAACTATACATGTTTCTTTTTAAGAGTTTTTATTTTATGGAAATTTAGTAGAAGTGACTACTTTGTAATCTTTTGAGATGTAATAGTTATGTCCTAATTCTATAAAACTCTAAACTTGAAAAGATACTCAATGTGAATTACTCATTTAATTCAATATTAAGTAAGGTTTAAGGTCGGGGCCTTATATAAGTAGCTCTAATGAGTAATCCCCATTTATAAAATCACTACTCTACTTAAGTACCTAGGTATCCTAGTTGCGTAATCCCCAACCATGTTTGAACTGAATGATATAAAACTGCCTAGCCAAACATACATATTGTAAAATGTTAAACTGCATGACAACATTCTTAGCACATGTTGTAAAACATTATACTTACCTACTTTGGTGAACACATGATTCCCCATGTATGACTGATATGGGATGACCCCACACCATCTTCCCCCACCATAGAATGAAGCACCATCTATGTGTAAAAAATATGTGTAAGCCCAAGACCATCCCTCATTAATGTCCCTTCCATGAAATGAGTTTCCTTACCACGTGAAGATAAACATCATGGACTATTCATATCACATGAGCTTAAACCAGGGCATCAAAAATTATGTCTTTTGATCCCCATTTCTCCAAAGAATATCTAAGAAACCTCCATGAAGTTCAATCCTAACATCCAGATTCACATAAGGTACCTTCATGAGGTTTACTCTCAACACACCCAATATTACCATCAAATATCATTTGTGAGATCTTCCCCATTGTAGGAAAATTCAACAAAACCCTCTAGTGTGAAATCTTCCACCCATGGAGACACACATAAACAAATTTCAAGTGTCAAATATTTCCCCCTAGGTACACACTCAACCAAACCCTTGAGTGTGAAATCTACCCCTCGGGGATACACTTAACAAAATCTGAGTTGTAAAATCCCTCCCCCATGGGGAAATTCCAACCAAACACTCAAGTTTATAATCATCCCCACCTAGGTACACACATAACCAAACCCTCATGTGACATCATCATACCATTGGGGATACATCTAACCACCTACCTATCCACACAAGGCATTAAACCTTTTATTTACTTTCCCCCAAAATAAATAATACATGTGACCTACTTGAAACCTCTACCCCATACAACAAACATGGGATTTCAACGTTAAAAATCCATAGATTCCTCATGCACCTTACATAAACTACCCCATTGCCGATATGAAATACCTTGGGTTTCGTACCTAAGATGAATTTTTTAAGAGAATCCTCAGACCTTAAAAGGGGAAGACATTATATTTTCACAACCAGACCAATGACTAGAAATTTTCAAACACACCCAACATTACCATCTACTCCTTCCAAAGGTTGATGCCTTGTCATGATAGAAGGTGTAATTAACCAAATTCCACCTCGAGATGGTTTAAGGAATGAGTTTCTTGAACATGAATCAAAACTATAAGGGAGACCTGGACTAGTTGAAGAGATCCAAGGATGATTCCATAGAAGGTGAAACTAACATCCCATAATCTCATTTAAACTAGGGATCAAATATCACCAACTTTGGTAATGGATTTCGCCTGCCTTTGGAAAGTGGTAATGTTGGGAATGTAAAGAATGTATTTGTATTTCCTGACTTGATAGTGTTTCAAACACATATTATGGAAAAAAATTAAATATTTGACATCTTAATTATCTTATTTCTTTTTCTTTTCCACTGAAAGTATCTCAAAAAAATTATTCAAGGTTTTTATTGAGTTCTTCCTTACTTCTTTGGTCATCTTGAGCTTAGTATCTAGTTCCAAGAATGTTCAAAACCCTCTTATTATCTAGAAGATCTGTCTTGTTTTATTCTATAACCTAATGATCATTTTTTAATTTATGAAATGATTGTGAAAACATTCACATTTTTTGGTGAGTGATAATCATTTTGGCATCACAAAGATCTTGAACTTTCAACTATTGTATCCAAAATTGAAATGTTAATAAATCATTATAATATTCTTACACATGAGAGTATTTTAATAGTGAACTTGAGGAGAAATCATTTATCTTCATCACTATTTTTTATTTTTATTTTGGTTTTCTATTTTTTTTAATTGTATTAAAATTTATGGAAATGAAAAACACCTCTAAGATAAATTATTATTATCTAGACATGACTCCTATTGATGACCACATGTTTCATTAAACCTAGGGGAAATAAGTTATTTATAAACCCCATTAAAAAGTAGTAATTTAGTATATATAGATTGATTTATAGAAAAAACATTAAATATGTTTGTATGACCAAGAAAAGAATAAAAAATTTGTCAAAAATAGTTAATATACAGTGAAAAGAGAAATAAAATAAATGAAAGTGTTTTCTATTGTGAAGTGGCAATAACTGGTAACCAAAGAATAGAGATAGATCAAAATATAGATAGATATGGGTCAATATAGATGTAAACTATTGGAATTTGGTTGTTTAGTTTTTATTATACATATTTTAAAAAAATTAATATATCTTCATCCATGCACAAGTATTGTTATATGTGGTGGTAACAGTATATCACATACTCTTGAATGAACAATCTATGGGTGAATTAATCCTATAGTTCCTAAATTAAATGAATGATAATATAAAAAATGATTATATAGGTTTTACATTAAGAAAAACTTCTCATTTAATATTAAGTTTCTACCCTTCATGAGCAATTCCCTTCTCGGATGGAATCTAAGTTGATCAAGTAGTTATAAAAAATAATTCCAGGAATTTTCTCACTGGTTTCCAATGTTTGAAAAATGACTGCTTCTTCAAAAATGATAAAAAATGTAGTTTACATGAATAAGTAACACATGAAATAAGTTATATTACTTATAATCGAAATATCATTCCCTAATTTTTGTTAAAGTCAACTACTGTGTTTAATTTATCAAAATGTTTCAATAAATAAAAAAATTCTTTAAAACAAAATAAATAGTGAAATAAATAGAGATAAGAAGCTCTGAGCAGGATAGATCCATAATTATTCCCAATCTCCACTAATGATCTACTTCTCATGCCTCTTGTGATTACACTTAAGGAATCCTCTAGTTATTTACATATCAAAATCTTCTCTACTATATAACTGATCGAAAACCATGTTATTTTTCTTGAAGCCTATTATTATCTATAAATAATAGTAATAACCTAACACTTACTTCGAGTAACAGTAACAATCCCTCCATATTTTCTCTCTTAACCCTATGTATCAATTATACTATATAACTTCTATCCACTTGTGACACTAACGAAGCTCCATAACCAAATATTCCCCTCTATTGATTTTTGTGTTCATTAAAAACCAAGATAATAATTTTGTATGGACTCCATGTGGCTCATTTGTGGTTCATAATCAATGAGATCGAATATAAATTGAATATTCCATTTGTTCCCATGATCACTATTTCCATCTAAACCTGTTATCAAATTTAGGTATGAAAAAATATACAATTTGATCTTGAAGTGAGAAGATGAGATTTATAAAAAAAATATTGAATTTTATATCATAAGATAGTTGATTTAAATTTTACTAGGTGTTGTGCAGTGTTTTATTCATAGTTATAGAAATTATCATTCTCTGACCAAGTGTAGTGCTTTTTTTTTGCATGTGCACGACCCTCGGTTCTTCAAGGATATTCTTCTCCAAGGAAATTAAGTTCATGATCATATAGGAACATTGGAAATGTAGAAATTTTCTATGATTTTTTTATTATTAATGTTGAAGGGAAAACTTACATATTGTATAATCAAGTTTGAATTCTTTTGTAACATGATTGTTTTCGAGAGTAGCCTCATGCAAGCATAAACTCAAGAAATGTTTAGATCTAAGAATTCTGATCATCATCCATGGTTAGAATAACTTTAGTGATCACTTATGGATGATAATTTCTGGTCTTGAACTTCATTCAGTCTAGGCATTAACATCAATTTTTAGCTTCAGTTTTCAAACGTTTGAGATTCCCTAGTTATGAAAATAATTATGAAAAATATTCAAGAACAACATGTGAATTAGAATATGAACTTAAAACCAATAGATTTATAGATTTGGTGATCTCATCTTCCTCAAAAGGAACTTGTATAGGAAAAAACAGAGAAATAGTATTTACAAAAGATTTTTAACAAAACAGTTCTCATATTTCTCCAAATATAAGTGTTCATTGAACATAGATGTCATTGGGGTTCAAATTCATCCATGGATTCTTCTTTATTCAGTTATAGAGGCACAGATCTAGAATTAATGTTGTAGGTATTGGTTCATCAAGCAGGCATTTTTTCCATCCAAGATAATCAGATTCTTCGTGGTTTGTATTCTTCCAGTATGATCTGAGATATCACTAGATTTGATTATTATCATTCACATAATCTATGTGTGTGTGCGATCGATCTTAGGGTGTTTTCCAAATTTCAATTTTCAGCTCAGTAACTCAGTTCATCTTTTTCTATTTAATTCATCAGTAAGGATCAATCGATATTTCCTCATCATTGAGATTTGTGAGGTTTTTGTTATGACTTATTGGTTTGACATTTCTTTATATCTCCATCATCTATGAGACTTAAGATTCCACCATCTAGTAAATCTCAACTGATGCTTCAGTTTTGGGAGTCGATGCCCACAAATCTCAAATCGTTCTTATATTTCCCCTACCACGACTGATCCACATTTTAGAAGAGAGGTTTGATGCATCACAGTCATAGGAGGTGTTCATGGTCATAGAGGGAGAGAATCTAAGAGAATAAACATACAATTAAAGTTTGATTCATGGTAGAAAATCACCTCATAGCAGCATCAAAGGGCATGACAGTATCCAAGGGGCACAATAGCCAAATCATGACACAATCACACAAATTCGTTACTCATAGTCATATATTAGATTTTTTGGTTCTAGGATTTGGGGAAGCATTTCATGACCACTATAGTAGAATTTTTATCTTTACAGTCAATTGAATGTTTCTGTTGTCAAAATTAGAGGCACATTCTCTTAAGGTGTTTGTAAAAATTTCACCCCACAGTAGCTTGAAAATTCACACATAGTCGCTTTTGGTTTTTTCATTATTTTTATATCCTTTTTCAAAACATTTAATCACTTGAATACAAGCATAGTTACTCCTAAAGATTACCAATGTTTTATTTAGGTCTTAAAAATAATCCTAATTCATAATTAATAAAAAATATCATTTCATAAAAGAAACATATTTAAACATATAAAATTTAAAATTTTGTAAAAAAAATTAAAATTAAAAATTTTTAATAAAAAATTATGGAATTAATGAAAGAATTAATTTAAGAGATATAGATGTAACAACTTGAAAAAAAAATTCAATAAAAATTTTAAAAATTACATCCAATGAAATGTCGTTCCTTCAAATAACTAGAACAATTAAAAAATATAACAATTTATAAAATAAAAAAAACATATATTTTCCAAAAAAATAATTTCTAATGAATAAAACTCAAAAAACATGATGTGTTTCTTCAAAAATATAGGCATTAAATATGAGGAAAAAATGAGATGTTTCACAAAAATATCATTCAATATTAACATGATTTTCAGTGATTGTGAGTTACAACCTCAATTTATCAAACAATCACTAATTCTACATAATAATCACATTTTTCATATTAATATTTCATTAATTCGCTAAAAAGATGTGGTAAATTGTGAATAAAATGCCACATAAAAGGTACAAAGATTATGTCATAGAGTTATAAAAGGGACAAACAAAGAGAAACGAAAAGAACCTGAACATTAGGACACTATTATTATAAATAGATTATAGATGAAGAATCATATGATGTGGAATTCTATATAGTTCTGACTATAATATAAGGAAATTAGGTTGTATAACAGAAACCGCTCTAAGAAATTTAATGGTCATGTGGGAAGACTATTTTCTATATAGTTTAATATCATTCCATAAGTACTCATATTACAAGTAGTTTAAGGTCATTCAATGAGGAACTTTATATAAATATAATTGAATAGATCTGGATCATGCATAACATAAAGTTGTTTTAACTTTTTGTTGATCCAATAGAGAATAATTGATATTAATTGATAGTATATAACATTAATATGAAATTTTATTTTTATTAGAATCAAACAAATAGTTTTCCAAAAATAGGAATTATATATTCCACTTCATATCTTTTGAAAACATGAATCAATATAAATATATATAGTTATCTGTAATGGTCATGTACACACATCTGGTTCAAGTGAAAGACATAGTGAGGTCGTTTCACTCTTGTTCTAGGCTCTAGTGATAATTATTCCATGAATGAGTAATAGGTTTAGTACTAGGATTAAAACTGAAGATATTTTTGGTTTGACCTAAAGTAGGATGCATAAGAATCACTACATATCTTATGATAATAAGAATTAAGACATATATTGTTATGAAAATTATCCTATATATATATATTTGAAACATATGTATGGTGAAGATCAAAATGGGTTCATCTTAATGAAATAATTTTATATAGATCAATGTAAATGATAGGGGACAAGAACTATGATATAGAGGGTATTGATGTTGATATGATTTGTGGCTAGACCGGAGTCAAAATCTCTAACTATAACTATTTATCTTGAAATAAAAAGAATCAATCCATGAAGATTTTTGTGCAGTAATATTCTATAAAAATATATCTCATGTATTTCATATTAAGGGATAAATATATTGGTTCCTTATATGAGACGGAAGGATAAATCCTAGTGTGAATCGATGAAGGTATCCTCATTTGGGAAAATTAGGCATAGAAATGGAATTTTTGGCTAAAATTATGATAAGAGATCTAGGTGACACAAAGTATCCTATGAGAATAAGAATCAAGACGCACATATTTTTTCATTTCCTATGCACTTAACTAGAACATGTTTTAAGAGAATTATATCATACCATTGTGAATTTTTGTTCCCATGTGCTAGGGATATTTGTACAGATCTGGCTCAAATGTAAGAAACTTAGTTCAGATTGAATAAATCACTATAAGTAGTTTAAGGTCTTACCAAATGGACCATGTTTCATACAATTTATCATTATGTTACTAGGACACTAATTTCATTTATTTTAATTAGGTATGATGAGGATCATTATTCTATACAATTTAAAGTTCTACAATAAGCCCTTCATGAACCCATATTGAAATTATACGATGTTTTTCTTGAGAAATATTTCACTAGTGGCATGAAACTTATACACCCCATAAATTGTAATCAAGGAATAGTCTTCATTGGATAATACCTTATGTATGGAAAAATTTCCTTCCCATTTTCAATCAAGCTTTGGAGTTTTCATCCCATGTATTGTGGGAGTTCTTAGGGTTAACAATGATTTCCATTAGATTAATGAGTGGATGTGAACCTTCTTGTTGGATGCTCGCCCAAATTGATTCAAATGTATTTCATGGTTTTTAAGTGTTCAAAAACTTTTCTAATTTATTTATTCTAATTTTTAAGTTGTATATGATAATGTTCATTTTCATAAAGATAATTTTATATGGAAATGTGAAGTGATAATAATTGTACCTTAATAGGAAGGACTACCTATATCCCATAGACAAGAGAGTATGAAGAATATTTTATGGATGTATGGTGGTGGGGAAATTATGGGATCAATAAGATAAAATCAATTAATAGAAGAAGATTAAACAAAGTAAAAAAAATAACTATGTGAAAATCACAGGATATAAGGATTTATGGGGCTCAATAAATTATCCATACATCAATAGAGAGGCCTAACTTTCACTATGATTATGAAAAAAATATATAGAGAGAGATTAAGTGTTTCAAGAACACCAAGAAACCCTAGATTTATTGATCTTATAAATAAGAGGATACTAATGTTTCATCAACCACCTGTTATGTCCATTTTTCAACAGTGACCGGTGGCTAGAATTTCACAGAGTTAAAATATCACTATATCCAAAGTTTTCACTACTACAATACTATTATCTTTAATGTCTGCAGTTCTACATTATTATGTAACATGTTGTTACTATATTTTCCCACTAATATAGTTCACTTTCATTGTTTTGGTCTTCTCTATCAAAGTTAATCATCATTTCTATATTTCCTGAAAAAATGGGACAAGGGTTCTTCGTCCACCTAATCCCTAGAGAAGGGGAGTGCTACCCTCGCTACCCCTAGTATCTCACCGCGGTGGTCGAACCATGAGAAGTGTGCTCTGGTGTACAGTTTAAGCCACTACCATTTTGTCCCACCTTTACCCAAATGAATTAAGATACACCCATCCACTATATTGGGCATACACAAAGAATATATGGGCATGTACAACCAATCTTTATTATCTTCTCCCATTATATTTTTCAGGATAATAGATAGAGTTTTATTGATGAAATATATATACATCTATAGATATATTTATAATTTTGTTTTATGAATACAATATCAATGTTTGGATTGGATACTATATTCATGATACAACCACTTTCATTTAAAAGAACAAAAATTAGTGTCATTTTCCATAAATATTCTATAATGGACGCCAAATTTGGTAAGGGGGAAAATGTCAGTAAATTGATTACATATTTCATTCCATATTCATTAATGGGAATTGCTTTGACCTATTTGGAGAAGAAAATGATGGTATTAAGGACGAACATAAACAACTGGATGGTACTGAAAGGTATAAAACCATGTAATTGATACGCCATATATAAAATAAAAATGAATATTTGGTAGTGTGAATAAATTCTGGGTTTGATGAATGAAACTCGTGTGTATTGAACATGTATGAAGTTTCTTTATGAATTGGACATAGTTAGGAATTTTTGTTATCTATAAATATCCAAGTATCGTAATTTAATGGAATAGCATGGTTCTTAACTATTGGAATCCACAAGAACTAGCATGAAAGTTTTCACAATATCTAGGGTCTCTCTTGCTTCAATTCACCCAAGAAGGAATCTATGAAATCCTTTCTTATAGAGGATTTTTTGGGTGTTCAAGAAATTTTAACGAATGATTATTTTAACCCAAAATTGAATCCATTATTGATTGGAAATACCCAGTTAGAGAATTTTTATTTTGGTATATTCTATTATGGGATACATCCATCCAATTTAAGTATCAATCAAAGAGGGTAATGGTTTCCCTAGATTATGGTTGGTGTTAACATCATTGATAAATTCTCAATAATTATTGAAAATGAGAAATCCATCATTTAATGTGTAATGTGAGTAGCCATCTCATGTTTTTCATGATCTTATATGGCTATAACAACATTGGTCATGTAGATACTTGGGAATTATAATAATTTGGATGTTAGATAGTGTTGTATCTCAAGTGAATTATGTCATAAACTCTCATATATAATCAATCATTGGAATAATATCGTCCTTCTTGATGGAATAATCACAATTGATATTCATGATTACCAATTATGAATCACCCTTAATATTCAATCTATCAATTGATATATATGGGTACGATTCTAGTCCTACAATGAGGACTTAGAATTCTTCCACATTATTAATGCATTCTTTTGAAAATTGGATGATTTATGATAGAATTTCATTTATTGGGGATAAAAATATAATACCCAAGATAAACCAGTTGAGATTTTAGTTTTATTTCCTTCTACCTGTTTAGATCATAGAGACACCATTGATGTACATTTCCCATGTATATGAGGTTTTATAGACAAATAATTCTTATTAATTGTGTAGTTATGTTTCCAATAATGAATTCTCTAAAATAGTGTGCAATGTTTGAGAATCTATCAATACTTTACCATTGATATCTTTTTGAGGCGTGAATTTCATATCAAACCATGGTAGAATGGATAACCACCTTGCTAGATTCCTAGTTTAAATTTTAAGAAATAGGATTTCTCTTAATGGATAAACATGAGATATATAGTCAACCTCGTGATTTTTCAAATAGTGTATTATATTCTTCACTTTAACAATGAACAAGAGGATGTTCTTATAGATATAAAAACATCTTGTGTCAACATCCAACAATGTTTTGTAGAGATAGTTGATGCTTTTACCCATTCTGATATCATTATTCCGATTTAAAATGGCACTAAGTGTTCACTCAAGAATATATATATATAAAAGACCAGAGGTTTTCCTTCTATAGGTAACATCAAGACTTGTGGATACAAGAGATTCATCTTGACATCATTGATGGATTTCTGAAAATAATCATCATAGTGATAAATGAGGCCTTTCATCATCAGTTTTGTAATGGAAAAATACTTACAGATGAGGTTTAATAAAAAAAATATGTAATTAAAACATCCATAGAGACCCCTTGATTCCTTGAGGTTTTTTAGAGGAGTAATATCGAGTAGGTCCCAAGAATTTTCAGGGTCTACATAAATTTTTTAATTCCACGCCATAAATTCTAGTAATTTACCTTATGTTACCCCCATTTCAAACTTTAGAGGATACATCCTCAAGTATTGTTATATTTTATTATTTCATAATTCATTTATATCATTAATATGATCAAAAAATCATTGAGATTTGAGAACTAGATCATCCATGTAAAATTCTATATAACTCACAAGAAAAGACATGAAAATATGTTGCATGAAATATTGGTATATTAAAGTAATTATTTTTATACCAAATGGAAACACATTTTAATAGTATAGCCCATGGGCTTCCTTGATGGTAGTGCAATAATTTTCATAATGGTCCCTTTGGATGTGGTTATATTTAGAAAACCATTCCTTGAAAGAGATTGCTTGGAATCCTATTGTTGCATTGATTAGTAGTTTCATTGTTGGTACTAGGAAATAATCATTTGAGAAATAAAAGTTAAGAAACTTTAATAAAATGCATACCTAGTATGTTCAGTTATTTTTCATGTTATGGAATTCATTTTTGATCCACTTTAGGTATTGACCTTCCCAAATGAATTTTTTTTGATCAACTTAGAAAAATTTTCTTCCACCGTAGTAGAATAGATCAGATGCATTCTCGTTATTTTCTATTTATAACCATGGTGGTCTTCTGGTAGACCCAAATGAAGGGTATCCACATGGGGATTCAACATAGTTATTTACATGTAATTCCATAAAAATATGTCCCAGTGTTATTCCAAAGATGTGATGACCTTTTCATATTCTTCAGTAGTCATAATGACAAAAATTATTATAATTCTCTTATCATAATCTATACCTAGGTTAATGTTCCTAAGTTCATAAATAGTATTTGAGACTAATTCTTCAAATTATATAGGATGATCATCGATTTCATCATCCTTCTCTTCACTAACATTTTGGGTTAAAAGGTGTAACAACACCCTGAGTTCAAGGAGATAACATGGGGAAAATTTTATTTCTATTGAAATGGAATCCTTCTTTCAAATAGTTGGATTTATCTAATTAAACTTATATATTTATAATGTTATTTAATATTCTAAAACCCCATTATCTTCATCATCTAGGATTTATTTCCAACTGATCAAAGACCCTTGGATAGTTCCTTGGAATATCAATTAGACCTACACTCTTGTAATGATTCTCAAGGGTGGGATTGTTTCACATGGATTATATAGTAAACTTTTTTTCTATTGGTAGAGTATTATTTTTGATGAATTTATTTGACTATCATATTAGTGGAAAGGGATTATAGGGTTTATTTCATTGGTAGTTATAACCCATGTGACCCAGTAACTTCACAAATATATAGTTTTCCCTTTAATTTGGTCAATGGGAAACAAAATTTCTTCACTATGTTTTCTCTGTAGACTGATAGAGGTGATTTTAAAACAATTAAGATTAAAAACCATTATAGTGATATCTATAATTGGTTAATTCCACTACCTTTTGTAATATAATTTTTCTATGTATTGAGATTCACTATAATAAATAAAAAATATATCTATGTAAAATACCCCAATATTCCCATTAAATATGTATTTTAGGAATTGATGATATTAAGAGGGAACTCCCTCAAGAAAATGGAGCCATGGTTTTCCTTGAAAGATGTTAAAGTCCATGTATTAGTAGATCATCGTGAAAGTTTATTCATAAATAAGGTCTTTGAACTGAATCATCCTCTTGATTCACTTGAGGGGCCTATGTTCACTCTTGTTAGTCATCTTAATTGTTAGGATAGAGGGATATAATTCAAATTAAATGTATCCTAAGATCTGAAGGGTCTGGTTTAAAAAGATGTTCCTTACTAAGCTTTTATCAACTAGGGGATAATGAATATTGATATCACATGGAATTATAGATACAAAAAGTCTTGATATACCCATATAAGGGAGTTTGAAAATCATAATATATGTAAGAAAATAATGTGGGACATTCAATGGATCCATTCATAGCATGACATGTCTCAACTATGAAAATTTATCTCTCAAACTCTCGAGGTCTTGAAAGGAACATAAATTAGGGATTCCTTGAGTTATGTTGAAAGATGAAGGGAGTATGATATTGAGAGGTTGGATAGGAAGATAATAAGAAGATTAATGATATCTTATGTCTAGAACAAGTTTCTATGATTCCTATCAGATGTTTTCTCCATATATCGAGGATTAAGGGTTACATATCACAACGTCGGTCACTCCATACCCTGAATAGAATTGGGGGTCAACTATTCCCTTTATGGGATAGGATAACCTATCATTTAAACATTTTATTTCTGACCAAATAAATGTCACTATACTATTAGGTGCTATAGTACAATAATCTTAAAATAATTTCTAAATTATTAATGATGAAATTTATGTATTAATTAATCCTTCTAGGAGCTAGGAACCAGGTTTCAATACCAATATGGATAAAAAAGAAATGATGCATACCCATTGTGGCCCAATAGGATTTATTCTTCCCTAATGTCTATGAACACATCATAGATTGTTATGGGGGATCCTGGGTTAATATAATTAATATTCATTGAAGAAGAAATCTATCAAGGGGATGACATTATAAGATCTTTGTTGCGACTCCTCATCTGATGAAAGATTTTTTTTGGGGGGTGATTCCTATTCTCTAAATGATAGGGTTATGACATCCAAGAGAGTATGGGCTAGATGGGTCACCAAAAATATATCTTTATCATATTCATTGTTATACCAGTGAATATTTTGTTAACTTATAGAATAAATTGATGATGAGGATAACATATCTAATATTATAGAGGGAATTATGGTAAAAAAATTGATTTATTTGTTCCCAAAATATGTAATTTTATTTTATAACTCGTTTTTTTCATCAAAACATCAAATTTATACAGATTATTTTCTAGGACTTCCTTCCATACTATTTATCCTTCAGGTGAGGTAGTATAGACATAGGTCACCTGTTATAGGGGTTTTCAAAACATTATATATCAATATTCCTTATTATCTGGATTATATACAAAAAAAATAAAGAATTATTCTATATTATTACCTAACATTTGATTAAAGGGGATATAATCTTAGTTATAATTTATACAGATATCGATAGGGTTTCTAACCAATAGTATCGTAACTAGGTTCTTCTATAGGGTAATAATAAATAATCCTATAACTTACTCTTTTAAAAAAGAATAGTCCTTATTATTCCTGTGTTGAAGTTTTTTTGGTTATTTTCCTCCCTTTTCCCCTCCAGAAAAGGGTCTTGTTACTATCAATACTATTCTTCTAGAGTCATTATATGATATTTAGTGATTTTAAGAGATTGAGTTTGCATTGTCACTATTTTTAGTGAGAGAATCACAATCTAGACAATACTAGTATTATTTCATTTTACTAACAGTGACAATTGAAATATGGCTTAGGAATATCAAATGAGATTCTCTAGGCATTGTTTTATAACTTTAAAAACTCTAAAAAACATTATAATTAAAGGGAATGAATTTAATTATCAATTAATCATATATATTTTATATATGTATCTCCAATAGTTTTTCTTTGAGAAAATGCATATTTTTTTAATAGTCTATAAATTTCCACTTGGAAATGAATTTTGAGACTTTGGTTTTAATGTTGTCCTCAATTAAAGTGGTTAAGGATCATTTTCCTTCTTGTTTAAGATCTAAATTGGTAAAGAAACTATTTAAAAATATCATCTCAATTTCAAACAGATCATGATGGTTTATTTTTATAACAAGGGTTAAGAAGAAACACATTTGATTTTATGGATAATGTTTCTTTAGTGTTCCAATTATGGGATCACATCATGATAAGAACTAATTGAGATACTTCTCTAGATATCTAATTCCATTGAATATTTATAATGTGGGATTCTCAATGATGGGTGGAGGAAGAGTCAGGTCCACCCACTCAGGATAATGACTCATCTACAGCTACACTCTTGAATGTCTCCCCCACATGGCCTCCATTATAGTAACTAGGGAATCAAATAAGTTAAGGAGTTTTTTTGGGAGTTTTTCTAGGGTAAACACTCATGTGTAAGTAAAATGTTAGGTTTTTAAGATCCACCCTCATATACCTACCATTGAAAACCTATATGAGTTTACCTAAGATAGCTCACCCAAATGACAATGGTTATTTCCTTAGGGAAATAAATTTATGATAGTCTATGGCCATCAAGGATAAATAATATATTTATATAGGCCTCAAGTCAGCTAGATTATTGGATCATCACTACTAAAAACATGGATTTTATCAGCGCTAGAAAAGTGCATTAACGGTGCTAAAAATGCTGTTAATCGAGGCAAAGATAAAGGTGGGTCCCTTTTATCAATGCTCAGAAAAGCGCTGATAAAGAACACTTTTATCAGTGCTAAAAAAGAGCTGATAAAAGACCCCTTTTATCAGCACTAAAAAAACGCTGCTAAAACGGGGCTTTTATCAGTGCTTTTTTTAGCGCTGATAAAATGTGACTTTTATTAGCGCTTTTAAAAAGCAATGATAAAACTAAAAAAAAATAAATAATAAATAAATAATAATTTATATTCAGGGGGGATCTTTTAAAAGTGCTTGACCCCCCCCCCCCCCCCACCCCCACCCCATTATCAGCGCTAGGCGGCCCCCTCCTACTCCCGGGTGTTGCCCTTGCATGCGCATTCGCTACTTGCCCGCATGCCCCTCCTTTCTTCCACCCGGATTCGAACCTGCGACCTCCCCCTTGTGTGCCTGCACCTTTACCACTAAGCCATTTAGTTTTTTTATTTATTTAATGATACATATATTTATTTATATATATATATTTATCTAGTTATATTTATCTGTATATTAATATAGATTCATATTAATATAAATATATTTAGTTATATTAATACATATATATTTATTCATATTGTAATATATATATATATATTTGTATATTAATATATATTTATATTTATTTATTTATATATAGTTATATTTATTCGTATATTAATATAGATTAATATTAATATAAATATATTTAGTTATATTAATACATATATGTTGATTCATATATTAGTATATATATATTCATTCATATATTAATATATATTTATATCTATTTATATATATATTTGTAGTTACAATATTTTATCCGTATATTTATTTTTATATTAATATATATTTATAAGATTAGTTTTAAATACATTTATAAAAGTTTTTTATGTGTGTTTATAAATAAGTAAATAAATACATACATACATACATACATATATATAACACACACACACAGAGACACACATATATATTTAAAAATAAATACATATATATGTGTATTTGAAAAGCCATAGAATGTTAAAACAATCATAACTTATAATCCAGAAGCTCATTTCAACTCTAAAACTAGTAAAATTGAAGAAAATGAAACATTATTCGATACTATATGTGGTACAGGGCTAACGGACATCAGGATCAGAAGTCATAGTTGTTTGAATGTTCAGTTTTGGAGGAATTCTGGGACTTTTTGGACTTGAAAAAATGTAAAAGAGTATTCTCCTCAGTCACTAGCATGTAGAGCTAATCACAGGCTTCGATTGGATATGTTGTAGAGCTCAAACCGAAACCCGGATCAAAAGTTATGGCTGTTTGAAGTTTGAGTTACATTTTCAACGTATTTTAGATATTTTATTGATTTTTTTGATTTTTTGTGTCTACAAATTGTTATTAAATGATTATTAATTGATTATAATTAGTAAATTATTAATTAATAATATTTTTAAAAAAAAATTAAAACCATTTTCACTAAATTTCTTATATATTAAATGTAGTAGTCTATTTATACTTTTCTAAAACATATTCAAAAAATATATATTATATTTATATCAATATAAATATACTTATATAACAATTTTTTTCATGATTTTTTTTTTAAAATATAAAATTTATCAGTGCTAGGAAAAAGCACTGATAAATCTTCCCTTTATCAGTGCTACTAAAAAAGGCGCTGATAAAGGGGTCCCCTTTAACAGCACTAAAAAACGCTGATAAAGGGGGGTCTTTATCAGTACTAAAAAGTGCTGATAAACGGTCACTTTTAACAGCGCTTTTTTTTAGCGTTGTTAAAAGTGCCCCTTTATCAGCCCTTTTTTTTAGCACTTGTAACGCCTCGACCCTAAATACCCAGAGTCGGTGCATTATTACATAACATTGGCATGATCACAAGGGATCAAGTCTCGAAAGACCGATTAGTTTAGTAGTCTTGGAAACACTAGATATATTCATAAGTCTTACATTACATCATAAGGTAAAACAAACTACAACAACATCTTCTCTTCATATCCCCTCATACTATCCCTACAGGTCATTCATAAATTACTTCTTCATAATCCTAGGAAAATAAAACATTGAAAGGGGTGAGCTCAGATGCTCAGTAAGGATAACATTATAGCAAAAGGTTTCATAGATAAGCATAAACACTTAAGGCAATTTATAACTAAAACAAAAGCCTTTTAAACTTGAAATTCAGTATAAAATGGAAAAGGTAAAATGAAATAATTCCATTTACTTACTCACATGGATATTCTACTAGTCGAATGATCACATGCAATATCAATAACCACTTTGATAATGATGGAATGCATAATGCCAGACTATCATAACCACATAGCCAAGGCCTCGTGCCAAGACTACAAATAAGATTTTTCCAAGGCCTTGTGTCAAGACACTAGTTTTTCTCATGAGACCTACTGATGCATCGAAGAGCTATAGAGGGCTCCACCCATCACTTATTAAGTCCAATGCATTCCTCATATGAACAGGCTTAAACATAACATAAACATTCATATTAAAACTAGCATACGAAATGTCAATACTTTAACCACAAACCATGAATGGTATAAAAATAGCACATCCACAGTCAAACATAACTCATTCGATACAATATGGAAGATTGTATTGTATCACATTAAACTCAATCAAGAATAATGAAGGATGTTGACATAGCTGAAAATAATCATCAAAACTACTTGAGAGAAATTTCCCCCTTTTCTTTAAAACATTTAAAAGTCGCATTATTTGTCAAGAAGCCATTTAAAAGTAGATTTTTGAATCAAAGTGTCCCATACCACTTTGAAACTTTTTAAAAGGAGTTTTAATTTCTGAACTTTAATGTCCATATAAATAAATCCTTAAAACCATTTTTAAAACATGGACATTAATGAGAAAGATTTAGATGAATAAGTCTTTAAAACATTTAAAAATGGTATTTTGGTTAGAGATTCTAACCAAAAGAGACACTTGAATACAAATAATTGAGGTAATAAAAACTTTGTAATATCATGAGAATAAAGGGATTCATGATATACTATGTCAAAGTACATTATATACACCACATAAAAGTGATTTGGTGTATATCAACAAAGAAGTCTCAATGGAACGTAAATTGAGATGAAATCTCTCATAAAGGCCGTATACTTAGGTTAAGGATAAATCAACGACATAATTATGTGTGAAAAATATAAATACACTAAATATTATTGAATATTCAGTGTAAAACAATCAAAGTATATTCACACATATTCTTGTAAAAACAACACCAACGAATTGGATGTTTAACTCAACAAATGGTGAATGAGTTTAAATTACTCTTATCAAATTCATATCAATGACTTGAGAATTATAAATGGAGTGATTATGTGTATAAAAATTATATCCACAGGAAGGGGAGTGGAAATTATGACATAATCAAATGAATAGTGATTCCACACATAATCTTAGAGTAATATAATCAATGAAATATGAGTAAAGCCAAATGCTTGGAAATTGAAATTTCAAATTCCCTTATCGATTAGGTAACATAAGAAACATGGACCCATGAAAGAAGGATCATACAATGATGATGTAAATACCCATAAATTAAAGTATATTACAAAATTAATACAATCATGGGCAGTACACATACACCACATGCAATAATTAAGTGGTGAATAATGGAAATCTCACGAAATTAAAAGTGAGATAAGAAACCCCTTACTTTGTACTTTTTCCTTGGTCGACGGTAGGTTAACCTCCTTTATAATGGTGAAATAATTGTTATTGAATTATACAAGAATCATTTACTTTAATATGATATCATATATGATCTTTTAACATTTATTTGTTAATAATATCATATAATTATCGTCATTTTGGGTGTTAACGGGTTCATTTTACTTTATATTATTTGTTATGTGAGCCATATTAGTTATTAATGGGATGTATATTATTCATATCCAGAATGATATAAAGTCCTTAGATACTATTTTTAAATCATCAAATTATAATTATACTTGAATGGATATGATGGAGAATGAATCTCATCGCGTTCGTGGAGACGGTAGTCCGTACGTACGCACGAGCGACAATACCATTATTTTGATATTAAAATAATATATAATTGGATGGTATATTTTATAAAAAATCATTATCATGTTATATTTATTATTTATATGAGTTACACGTCATTATTATACCCATCCAAATAATAATATATTGAATAACAATTACACCACGACGTGGAGAT
The DNA here is from genome assembly GCA_963277665.1 of Viscum album. Classification (NCBI taxonomy): domain Eukaryota; kingdom Viridiplantae; phylum Streptophyta; class Magnoliopsida; order Santalales; family Viscaceae; genus Viscum; species Viscum album. Next base: position 76,959,589 of record OY728140.1, read on the forward strand.
GGTAAGCTGTACGTTACCACGTGTGGTGACATGTTATTCAAAGGGTGGATAGAATACTGAATATGGTGGTACCATAATTATAATAACATCACAGCATATATATGATACTGGAGTTATTATTTTATAATGGTAATAACAAATAAAGAAGAAGTGGAAGAACAAAGGAACTTGGAAAAGGGTGGTGAAAACATTACCTCTTCTTCAGGTTCTTCCTTTTGATTTGATCAAAAGGGCTCCTTAGGATGGATTTATGATCAAACTAAGGCCTATAGGTTGTATTGAGGGAAGTTGGGAGAGTATTTGGGCAGGGGTTCGCCGAACCAAAAGGCTTTGAAGGTGTGAATAAATGATAAGGAGGAGTGCCCTTTTATAAGAGGGGTGAGGGGCACCTTTGGAAAATCTAGAAATATTAATTTATAATAAATTAATATTCGGTTTCTAATGGCTCAAAAGTTGATTATTAAAAGGTTAAGGTGGGTATAGGTCGAAAACCATTCATCCAATAGAATTTAGACAGGTTTGGGTCACTATATTAACCTTATCTTTTAGTTTTAACTCTTAGTTAATTAGTTTGACATTTACCATGTCACTTTGTATTTTTATATTATAAAGTTAATGAACATACTATATACATCAAAGAGACCCCCAAGTGGTCCATTAATGATATACCTATCATGATATAAGTCTCTTTGCCTAACCTTAGATTTTTAGGAATTTAATATCAATTAATAATATAATACTTGTTTTAAAAACTCTTTTATGTCAATTTTGACACTATTCAATAGTTGATTTTTGTGAAACACGTAACAGAATGATTAATTCGAAAAAGTTAATTAAATAAATCCTAATTTGTAATATTAACCTAGAAAATTAGTTTAATTCAATAAAAGTCTCAAATTATATTTATTTGGGTATTTATAATATCAATTATTCTAATTTTTCACTATTATGGTAATTACAGCATCACCATTGTGTCATAAATAAATTAAATTATGTAATCTCTAAAAATTATAAATAAAATATCATTATGTACTAAATATTTATATATTTCTAATTAATATTTATAGTCGAAAATCCAACATATATGACCCTATGTAAAAATTGTTTTTCTAAAAGATATATGCTTGTGTCATTTTTGTATTCATTTTCACTTAATTAAAATAAAGTGTCCCTATCACCTACAAGTGGCTCCATGGGGTCCCCAAATCGACCCAAAGATTCCTATGGTCGAACATGTATCAACCAATAAGTATAGGACACGTTTTAGGGTAATTTAGTGTTATTATAATATTATTTTTTTAACCTTTATTTACCGGATTTACCCTTAACCATGGTAAATAAAATATTTACCGCAGTAATTATTCAAAATGTCTAAAAATAAAAGTTACCTATTTACACAATTTGAATATCCTGATTACAAATATGGAATCCATTTTTCCAAATTCAAAACACAGAAGTGGAAGAAATTAATTTAAAATTAATTCCCGTTGTTAAAACAAAAAGCGTGTTTTTAAGAGATAATAATTATCAAAAGATTGGCACTTGTTTTTGTCTGGTTTAAATATGAAATTATGATCAATGACCCACATTGTATTACATGGTAAAAATATATTCTAAATATACTTTAAAACCACTCAAATTCATAATTTATCACTATTAATTATTTTGATTAAAAAAGTTGTTTTTAATTAAAATTTAGTAATTTTCACTATTCATCAAAATATGAAATTTATCCAAAAAGTACCAAAATTTCACCCTAGGATAATTTCGATATTCCAAATCCAAAAATGAAGTCCATTTTGAGAGATAGAATTTATAAAATTTTAAAAAGTAGGTATTACTATTCATAACGGCTAGTTTGATTGGTTGTGGTGTGTTAAAATCTCGAAGTTGCGTACAATGCACGCCATTGCATTATTCGAAGGGAAACGTACCGTGGAAGCATGGGGTGTTACATTCTCACCTCCTTCAATAAATTGCGTCCTTGCAATTTTTAAAATTGTGCTTGGTAATATAAGGGAAAGTCCCACATCGGAAAAAGAGTCAATAAAACTATCACTTTAAAAGAAAGAAAGATAGGTATAAATGTCATCCAAGATAACCCATTTTCGGATTCCATGTAGGAAAACATGGATATGGATGATAAACTAAGTGTCAAGTTCTGATGGAGAGGGATAGAAATAATAATCAGGAGAAAGCTAACAATAAGAAAACCACAAACTTGTGTTGGGACAAACGGTTGTTAGTCTCCTAGTAGGAAAGTAAACGGACAACATTTTTTTTGTTTTAAGTTACATTACATAAGGACGAGGAATTCATTTATGATATTGACTAAGAAAATAAAGAGATATACTTACTTTTTAAGTAGAGTTTCATTATTTAATAACTTTTTACCACTAACTTATTTTTTTTAACAATGAGTATTCAAGAAGACTTGGTCACAATAAAAGAGCTAGAATAAACTTCTATAGAAATACATGATCCATGTAGGATAAACTATATATTTAAATTGTCTTTAGAGATTAATCAAAACCAAAATGGTTAGTATAAGATCTGATGATCCCCCAAATGTATATTCCATTAGAGAAAATAATACTAATCTTAATTTCTAAAATTGAACCAACAATACCCCAAAGTTAAATAAATACCATTCAATAATAAATTTTCCTTAAAATCCTTCAATATAATCCAAACTAATATTTAAACCCAAAACTTATAAGAATGTAGTCTTCCACGTTAAATTGTATCTCCAAATGACATCATCTACTCTTAAAGTCACATACTTAAAAGTAATTAACCTAATCACATATTCTTTATTATAGGTTAATCATTTCCATAAATAACCCAAATCACTATAGATCCACAATAAAAACATAGATAAAAATCCACCATTACTCCTCTAATGGCATCCCATAGTATTCTATTTTCCTTGGACATATAGTGTTCCCAACATAGTGAACATCTTCCAAAATAACATTTATCACTTAATCACCAAATCATTTTCCTATAATAAGGGTATTCATTTGATAAGACATAAGAACCCAAATCAACATATTATTGATCAATAAAATCATTTAACTAAAAAAAATAGTCACACTAACCAGGGACTTCACGTAGTCCAGTGGTAGGCGATAAATCCCAATCGAACTTTGGTTGTGGGTTCGATTCCCATAGCTTTATCCGACGTGACGGGTTGTCACACGGTCTAAGTGTTGTCCTTTCTCAAAAACTATATTTTATAATATTACCAAAATGAGATAAATTCCTCAAAATAACATAATTTAACCACAAATGTTATATCATACCTTGCATTTTCATCCCAAATTATAATAACTTGTAATTCTCTCAAACCTCAATGATCATATAAAACCAAATGGTTATTTATACCAATATCCACAAGAGAAGAGACAATTCTTCCTCAAATATCATTCTCACATGGCAAACTGTGAGGTTACAAATACAAGAGAAAATTATTCCAAAGTAAACCCATCAACAAGGAGCGCTAATACTTTTTAAACATTTCTCCAACCATTTATTTCCACATAGCTTCTTCTTTGACCAAGAAAATATCCTATAGAATAGGACATTCACTTGGGTAATGGCCAGGTCCCCTACATTTACGACAAATGACTGTAAATGGACTCTTGGGACCATTTTTATCTTCTTCCATAGTACTCTTCATTTTTCTTCGGCAATTATTCACTTTATGTCCTTCCTTCTCGCACGTAAAGCATTTCGTTGTCCCATTGAGACACTTTCCTGGGTGTCTCCTTCCACATTTCCTATATGATGAAAATTGAGGGTTCTTTTCTCCATGGTCTCCATTTCTGGAGCTCTTATCATTCATCACCTTTCTCTTCCTTTTTGAGTCTGGAAGTTGGTTAATATATATGTTGTTGATCATATTTTTGGAAAACTGATTTGGCATAAAGATGATATCTTTTACGCCTATCAACATTCCATTTTGTTGCTCATTTCCACCACCGTTCCCACCTCGTACATCATTCTCAATGTCACTATGACATCATTGGAATCCAGTCATTGACTAAAACAAGAAAGCATTGTGTGAGTAACAGTAGTCGTAAAATCATTTAGAGATTAACATGTCACCATATTCTCAATTTGAAACATATTAGGATTAACCAAGGTCATTTACTCTCATCTTATATATATATTACTTTAAATCGGTTTGTAAAGAAATTGTAAATTATCCAAAGCATATCCCCCGGGAGTGTCGTAACCAGGAGTGCAGCAAGGCCCGTTGTCGTGCACCGGTTCCCGTTCGAGTCTAGCTCAAAGCGGTGTTTTCAGGTTTTACCCCTAGGTACATCTGTGCCAGAGCCGCCTCTACCTGCTCGTATCCAGACATGGATGTATTTCTTGGAAAACTCACAAAATCACTACAATACCAAAATTCTGGGAAGTTATTCTATACTAATCCTCAATGTTAATCTTAAGTCTACGTGCTCTAATCAGAGTTTATCTAAATCTAGCTTCCAAGGTTTGTACTAAACTTCCTCTGATACCAATTGTAACACCCCGACCCTAAATACCTAGAGTCGCTGCATTATTACATAACATTGTCATGATCACAAAGGATCAAGTATCGAAAGACCGATTAGTTTAGTAGTCTTGGAAACACTATATATATTCATAAGTCTTACATTACGTCATAAGGTAAAAAAACTACAACAACATCTTCTCTTCATATCCCCTCATACTATCCCTGCAGGTCATTCAAAAATTACTTCTTCATAATCCTGGGAAAATAAAACATTGAAAGGGGTGAGCTCAGATGCTCAGTAAGGATAACATTATAGCAGAAGCTTTCATAGATAATCATAAACACTTAAGGCAATTTATAACTAAAACAAAAGCCTTTGAAACTTGAACTTCAGCATAATATGGCAAAGCTAAAATGAAATAATGCCATTTACTTACTCACATGGATATTCTACTAGTCGAATGATCACATGCAATATCAATAACCATTTTCATAATGATGGAATGCATAATGCCAGACTATCATAACCACATAGCCAAGGCCTCGTGCCAAGACTACAAATAAGATTTTTCCAAGGCCTTGTGCCAAGACACTAGTTTGTCTCATGATACCTACCAATGCATCTAGGAGCTATAGCGGGCTCCACCCATCACTTATTAAGTCCAATGCATTCCTCATATGAGCAAGCTTAAACATAACATAAACATTCGTATTAAAACTAGCATACGAAATGTCAATACTTTAACCACAAACCATGAATGGTATAAAAACAGCACATCCACAGTCAAACATAACTCATTCGATACAATATGGAAGATTTTATTGTATCACATTAACCTCAATCAAGAATAATGAAGGATGTTGGCATAGCTGAAAATAATCATCAAAACCATTTGAGAGAAATATCCCCCTTTTCTTGAAAACATTTAAAAGTCACACTATTTGTCAAGAAGCCATTTAAAAGTATATTTTTGAATCAAAGTGTCCCATACCACTTTGAAACTTTTTAAAAGGAGTTTTAATTTCTAAACTTTAATGTCCATATAAATAAATCCTAAAAACCATTTTTTAAACATGGACATTAATGAGAAAGATTTAGATGAATAAGTCTTTAAAACATTTAAAAATGGTATTTTGGTTAGAGATTCTAACCAAAAGAGACACTTGAATACAAATAATTGAGGTAATCAAAACTTTGTAATATCATGAGAATAAATGGATTCATGATATACTATGTCAAAGTAAATTATATACACCACATAAAAGTGATTTGGTGTATATCAACAAAGAAGTCTCAATGGAATGTAAATTGAGATGAAATCTCTCATAAAGGACGTATCCTTAGGTTAAGGATAAATCAACGACATAATTATGTGTGAAAAATATAAATACACTAAATATTATTGGATATTAAGTGTAAAACAATCAAAGGATATTCACACATATTCTTGTAAAAACAACACCAACGAATTGGATGTTTAACTCAACAAATGGTGAATGAGTTAAAATTACTCTTATCAAATTCATATCAATGACTTGAGAATTATTAATGGATTGATTATGTGTATAAAAAGTATATCCAAATGAAGGGAAGTGTAAATTATGACATAATAAAATTAATAGTGATTCCACACATAATCTTGGAGTAATATAATCAATGAAATATGCGTAAAGCCAAATGAGAAGAAATTGAAATTTCAAATTCCCTTATCGATTAGGTAACATAAGAAACATGAACCCATGAAAGAAGGATCATACAATGATGATGTAAATACCCATAAATTAAATTATATTACACAATGAATACAATCATGTGTAGTACACATACACCACATGCAATAATTAAGTGGTGAATAATGGAAATCTCACAAAATTAAAAGTGAGATAAGAAACCCCTTACTTTGTACTTTTTCCTTGGTCGACGGTAGGTTAACCTCCTGTATAATGTTGAAATAATAGTTACTGAATTATACAAGAATCATTTACTTTAATATGATATCATATATGATCTTTTAACATTGATTTGTTAATAATATCTTAGAATTATCGTCATTTCGGGTGTTAACGGGTTCATTTTACTTTATATTCTTTGTTATGTGAGCCATATTCGTTATTAATGGGATGTATATTATTCATCTCCATAATGATATAAAGTCCTTAGATACTATTTTTAGATCATCAAATTATAATTATACTTGAATGGATATGATGGAGAATGAATCTCATCGCGTTCGTGGAGACGGTAGTCCGTACGTACGCACGAGCGACAATATCATTATTTTGATATTGAAATAATATATAATTGGATTGTATATTTTATACAGAATCATTATCATGTTATATTTATTATTTACATGAGTTACACATCATTATTATACCCATCCAAATAATAATATATTGAATAACAATTACACCACGACGTGGAGACGGTAAGCCGTACGTACGCACGTGTGGTGACATGTTATTCAAAGGGTGGATAGAATACTGAATATGGTGGTACCATAAATATAATAACATCACAGTATATATATGATACTGTATTTATTATTTTATAATGTTAATAACAAATAAATAAGAAGTGGAAGAATAAAGAAACTTGGAAAGGGGTGGTGAAAACATTACCTCTTCTTCGGGTTCTTCCTTTTGATTTGATCAAAAGGGCTCTTTAGGATGGCTTTCTGATCAAACTAAGGCCTATAAGTTGTAGTGAGGGAAGTTGGGAGAGTATTTGGTCCGGGGTTGGCCGAACCAAAAGGCTTTGAAGGTGTGAAGAAATGAGAAGGAGGAGTGCCATTTTATAAGAGGTGTGAGGGGCACCTTTTGGAAAAGCTAGAAATATTAATTTATAATTAATTCATATTCGGTTTCTAATGGCTCAAAAGTTTATTATTAAAATTTTAAGGTGGGTATAGGTCTAAAATCATTCATCGGATATAATTTAGACAGGTTTGGGTCACTATATTAACCTTATCTTTTAGTTTTAACTCTTAGTTAATTAGTTTGACGTTTACCATGTCACTTTGTATTTTTATATTATAAAGTTAATAAACTTACAATATACATCCAAGAGACCCCAAAGTGGTCCATTAATGATATAAAAATCATGATATAAGTATCTTGGATGAACCTTAGATTTTTAGGAATTTAATATCAATTAATAATATAATACTTATTTTAAAAACTCTTTTATGTAAATTTTGACACTATTCAATAGTTGATTTTTTTGAAACACATAACAGAATGATTACTTCGAAAAAAGTTAATTAAATAAATACTAATATGTCATAGTAACCTATAAAATTAGTGTAATTCAATAAAAGTCTCAAATTATATTTATTTGGGTATTTATAATATCAATTATTCTAATTTTCCACTATTATGGTAATTACTGCATCACCATTGTGTCATAAATAAATTAAATTATGTAATCTATAAAAATTATAAATAAAATATCATTATGTATGAAATCCTTTTATCTTTATAATGAATATTTATAGTCAAAAATCCAATATATATAACCCTATGTAAAAATTGTTTTTCTAAAAGATATATGCTTGTGTCATTTTTGTATTCATTTTCACTTAATTAAAATAAAGTGTCCCTATCACCTACAAGTGGCTCCATGGGGTCCCCAAATCGACCCAAAGATGTCTATGGTCGAACATGTATCAACCAATAATTCTAGGACAAGTTTTATGGTAATTTAGTATTATTATAATATTATTTTTTTAACCATTATTTACCAGATTTACCCTTAACCATGGTAAATAAAATATTTACCGCGGTAATTATTCAAAATGTCTAAAAATAAAAGTTACCTATTTACACAATTTGAACATCCTGATTCCAAATATGGAATCCATTTTTCCAAATTCAAAACACATAAGTGGCAGAAATTAATTTAAAATTAATTCCCGTTGTTAAAACAAAAAGCGTGTTTTTAAGAGATAATAACTATCAAAAGATTGGCACTTGTTTATGTCTGGTTTAAATGTGAAATTATGTTCAATGACCCACATTGTATTACATGGTAAAAATATATTCTAAATATACTTTAAAACCACTCAAATTCATAATTTATCACTATTAATTATTTTGATTAAAAAAGTTGTTTTTAATTAAAATTTAGTAATTTTCACTATTCATCAAAATATGAAATTTATCCGAAAAGTACCAAAATTTCACCCTAGGCTACTTTCGATATTATGAATCCAAAAATGAAGTCCATTTTGAGAGATAGAATTTATAAAATTTCAAAAAGTAAGTATTACTATTCATAACGGCTAGTTTGATTGGTTGTGGTGTGTTAAAATCTCGAAGTTGCGTACAATGCACGTCATTGCATTATTCGAAGGGAAACATATCGCGGAAGCATGGGGTGTTACAGCGCTGATAAAGCCCCCCCCCCCCTTTATGAGTTCTTTTTTTAGCGCTGTTAAAGGGTGGCACTACGGAAACCCGTTTTTGTGGTAGTGCATGGTCTTAATAGTCAAGTGGTGCCCTTTTTTTAAAGTTGCTCCATTGGGAGATAGATATTGGACTTGTCATGGGAGTTTCACACATGTGATATATTAGATTTTTTTATTTTAGAAATGATTCACTTAAACTTCACCATCTCAAGTTAACATTGTATAACCCACTCCTTAGTAGAGATAAGCTTAACTTCTTATAGTCATTTTTGTGATATAGCTACACATTTTCCTTTATTATTTGTCAAATATTGTTGAGTGGCTGGTGATGGGATATTTAGAGGAGATCCTAGTCCATTAGTATTTCCTTGATGATAGTTATAAATTTAATTTTTTCATGTTTCATTGTTCACCATATCATTAACATATGCTTCATCATCATAATCTTCCATGATTGTGGAATGCTCTGTGTTATATATAGTGTTGACACTAAATAATATATAAAGTGAAACTTGGAGTGGGCATTATATCCTCATCTACATTATAGTGGAAATGGGTTTTCTTATCTATTAAATATCAATCATTTTAATGATCATGATCCTTATTGATATCTATTTTTTTGGTTGACTATTTCGACTTACGACCCTTATATAGATTCACCCTTAGTCCTCAAAGCTCTTTCAAATGTTTTTATGGAGGGTAATGCTATGAAACCATATGATTTAAAAATAAGAACACTATGTTGGATATTTTATCTGACATGAAACACCAATAATATAATAGAATGTAACAATCAATGAATTTATGATATATTGTTTTTTAAATAAATCCAAGCACTTCAATATCTTGAAAAATATAGAACCCCAAATCTAAATGAGATGTAATATAATATACCATTACAAACTAGACATTAAATTTTCATATATGAATAATAATAACTAAATTATAAAAATTTAAAAGTTTTAAAAACATTTAAGATAATTTAAATTATTATCAATTTATTTAAAATAAATTAAGAATCATTTTAATGGAAAAAATGTTTTCTGAAAAGTTGAATTTTTTAAAACTGGTTTCATCGTACTTTGCCCAAAAATTTTAATAATATTTTTACCAATTTTAGAAAATATATTTTCAAAATTGAACATAATTATTTAAATTATCTGACCAAAATTATTTGATGTTGAATATTTTGGGTTTTATTGAAAAGTTTGATTTTTAGTGAATAGTGAAAAAATCCAATATTTAGTAAAATTTTCATGTATTTTTAATAAATTAATTATTTTAAAAGTATTATTATTAATTTAAATTGATTTAAAATTAACATAAGTATTATATAATAAAAATTACTCCAATTAATTTTATTTAAATCATTATTATACTATATTTTATGATAAGTTCATTTTTAAAACACATTTTTCTTAGGACTATTTTAAAGTGTAAAATGTTTCACTTTTTTAAATAATTAAAATTAACTATAATGATTATTGATCTAAATTATATTTAGAGACTATATATATAAATATTAATGTAAATTTATTTAATTATATCAAATTTCATAAAATTTATATGAGATCATCTTTTCCATAAAAAATGCATCTATGGGGAAACAGTTTTTCAACAGGTCTTCAAGATTAATTTTAAATTAAATTGTTAAACTTATGTGAAATGAATTTAGATAAATGGATTAAATATTTTTATTCCAAATAATTTATATTATCAAATATATTCATCTTAATTTTTTACCATAATAAATATTCAAATTAGTAAAAAATATTTACTGCGGTTATTGTAAAAAATTGTTTTCCAAGGGGTTAAACTAAAACGGTAAGTGTTGAAAATGACAAAAAAACATATATAATTAATATTTTTTGTTCATATTTAATCCTTATATCATATATGGTTTGAAAATTATCTATTTTAGAGCCTTGTGTCTTGAGAAAAATGTCTGTGGGGTTCATTCTTTTCAAAAAATCCAAATGTGTCCTCTCACCCACTAATAAAATGCCTCCACCTCTACTCCCATTTACACAATTATAAAACCCATTGTTTCATAAAATTGATGAACAAATATATTACATACTTCCCTCCCATAATCCTAGTATAACAACATGATAATTTAAAAGAAAACAATACAACATATAAGATACGCCACATCGAGCTCAAACGAATAAATAAATATTATTATATAAATGTGAGTATTATAACCTAGCTGTTATATTGGATGAAATAAATAGTATTAACAACATTACGAAATATATAACGTTCTAATAATTTAAAATTTATCTGAAAATTATTTTTAAACAAGTACTAAATTTTTAGTAAAGTCGTTTTTTCCTTGCAAAAATAGATTTTCATCAAAAACGGTCTTTACTAATTTTATGGATTAATATTATAAATAATATCAAGAAATTTATGTAAGTGTATTTGGAAAATTTATTTTCCTTTTTAAATTCATCATTCAAAAAAAATTATTCGGAGGAATTTTTAGAATTTCATGAAATTATTGATTTTTCAAGAAATAGTAAAAATATTGATTTTTAAGAGAGCTTTATTTTATTTTAAAGTATTTACAGGGAAAAATTATGTATTGGATTAGTATTAAAATTTAATTTCTTCATTATGATTTAAAATAATATTATTATATTTTTTAAAATGGATTTTAAAATGTAATTTAGTATAAAAAATATTTTATATTTATAAAGGGAATTTTTCAGGAAAAAATGTTCTTTATTATATTATTCTGATTTAATTTTAAATTAAATTAATAAATTTATATGTATTAAATTTTGAAAAATAGAATCTAAATTTTGAGTCAGTGGGACCAAATTTAGTGGATAGTTACCTTTTTTATACAATATGAATAGAAACCCTAGTAAATTTTATTACGACGGTAAAGGGTAAATCTGATAATTTAGGTTAAAAATTAAATGTAAAGAGCTATAAAATGACCTAAAAATAAGCCGAAATATCATTGTTTCAGTATATATATACCATATGAATACAAGTTTCTAACTTATTTCATTTTTTTGAAACATGGACTAGATTATGACCTTCATATTATTTTATCTAAAGAACAGTCATACATGTTACACTTTTGGTTTTAATAAGTGTAATATTTCTAATTTATTATTATCCAGAGTATATAATCATAAAAAAATATTATTTTTAGATCTAGATGATTTATATTTATCATGGTTATTTATTTTTAATTTTTAGTGAAGAAATAATTATCTTGAATGCTTAAAAATGGTAATGGAGTAATTATTCAATTAATGAAAAAGTCAAATAAATGATATTAGAAATTTTAAAATAAATATAAATTAATATAATTAATATTGTCATATAATTTTAGAGATTATCTTGACATTTTAGGGATATGTTAGAATTTTTTTTTTCAAATATTAGTTGTTATATTGATATTAATAATGTTGTGCTAATGAATATTTCTAAAAATTGACATTATATATATAATATATAGGAAAAAAGATTTTCTTAAATGATATAAACTTCCTAAAAATCTTAAAATTTTCCATTATATTAATATATATTTTAAAATATTAACTTTTTTCCATTTATTCATATTTTTTCATTTAATATTAACTATATTGACCATAAAAATGTACAAAATTATTTTGTCACGGTAAGAGTTAAAGGGGTAAATAAGGGTTAATATAAGACGTTATGGGTATAAATATAGGAAAAACATTTATAATTTTTATTTATGTGATTATTTATAACTATAATCTTATTATCTTCTAAATAACTCATTTTTTCCATTTTGAATTGAAAATACATTTATATTAGCTTAATATTTTGATAAATGACAAGAGTGCATATCTCATCTCTTATAAATGGGGACCTCGTCTCATCATTTATTGAAAACTCAAAAACCATTTGTTTTGGATGATCCCTACCTATATCAATTTAAACAATACCTCCATTCATTATAGATGTATTTTTGTTGGCATAAAACTAACCTTTGTGGTCCAAAGGTATATAGAATAGAAGATTGTCAAAGGAAGGGGTATTGTTTTTAATCGAGTGATTCTATTTTATTTCTTATTCCACATCCATAAAATATTATTCAACCATGATTATTTAATAATAGTATAATATTCCATATTATAAGGTTTTTTATGTTATGTAAACATCCTATATACATATCATCTTCCATTAAATGGGAAACATAATCATCATTCATGTGTATGGAAAACTACCACCTCACAAACCCATGTAATTTGTTTTCAATCACCATTAATAAAGGATAGTTGAAAATATGGAATTAATTTTTATATATTATATTCATGACTTATTTATAATTATTAAAATATAATATATCATTTAATCTCCTACCTTTCCATACAACTGAAAATGATAATAGTGTTCATTCGTATGTGTGGACTACCACCTTCATGAAGTGATGTGATTTTTTTCATCACCACATTACATGGATTACATATAGAAGTATATTTAAAAATGTAATATGATATTTAAGATAATATTATACTTACATTATTTCCATAATTTTCATTTAAAAATGGAAACTTTACTCTTGCAAACGTACAACCTACATTTTCAATGATTTTAACTTAGTTCATTTTTCATAACCATATTTAATGGTTTGATATAAAAGTATAATTTCAGCATAAAATTATAATTTTGACATTAATATTATTCTGGGGATTATATAATTATGATCTCTATAATAATATTCAACCAACCAATTCATTTTGGACTTAGGTACCAAATACCATAAAAATGTTCGATGTAAACATAAATGATAATGTAATTGTATATAACATATTAATAAGTGATATTAAAGGAATAATTAGATTTAAAAAGGTTCTTAAGAAAGTATAAAATTAACATAAGTTTATTATTTAGGAAGATAAAGGAAATACGTGACAAATCAAACTCAATATATTAGACTTTTAAAAAAACATCTTTTAAAGTTCCTTTATCAACACTTTTAACAAAGTTAAAAAAGGAATATATTTTTCTATATATAGAATGAATGGAATTTCCTGAGGTAATAATGATTTAATGATTTGAATATTTCATTACATGTTTACATGATATTTCCAAAGAAAAATATTTTACTTTTTATGTGTGTAGTATTTCAAAAAAGAAGTTATTTCAAAATAAAAAGGTTATTTTCCTTAGGAATGTTTTTATGATGAAATATTTCATGATTTATGTTTATGATATGATTATTGGGAATTTTTTATGAGGATAGGTTGTTATGTAATTAACTAATTATGGATTTTTCCATGATAAAATAAGTATGGCATGATGCTTTATAACTTCTAATGAATTGGGTACTTTGGAGATGGATGTAGATTATATTAGTTATTCCATTTTTTAGGGTGATGTGAAAAATTATGTCCCAAGATACCTACTTAAATTTTATATTCTTTATAATGATTTTTCATGTTTTTTTATTTTTAAATTGTAAGATAATGATCTTTTTGAAAATATAATTCCCTTTTTGAGGTAAACATGCATGTTTTATGAAATGGGTTTTCATTGGATTACATGTTTTCAACTGGACTAATATGTTTATATCTTTTATCTCACCTATTGATCTTTTTGTTCTCATCAGAAATTTTTTAAAAAAATCATTATGTTAAAGGATGGTTTTTAACAAATGATTATTCAAATTTGAATGTCGTGAGGATTTTTCATTAAAAAAATCATGGTTTTTTAATGGTTCTAAATTATATAAAAAATGGATTCTAAGTAGAAGTGTCACATTTGTTATATATGGGTTTTTTATATAAGTGTTATAACCGAGTTATCTAAAACTATAAACCTAAAATATCATCAAGATTTTAATAATGTAAAAACTATTTAAAAAAACAAGAATATTTAATGTTTTATCCAGGACCATACAGTTGGTATCAAAGTAGGGTTTAGATAACTTTGGAGATTATGATATTTTAATAAGAGGTTAAAATAAGAGTTATTTATAACATCATAGTTTTATAATGTTTAGGTTGCTCAAAAGTCCAATATTTTAGACACCCCTTTTTTTTATTTGAGTAATGAAATTTTTATGTGATTAATGAAATTTTGAGAGATATTTTTTGTTTTAGTTATCTGTAACCCTACGGATGAATGTGAATTATTGTTTGAGGAAGAATACCGATACATTTTTAGACATAATTTTAAATGAATGGAGAACATTTTAGGTATATATGATCTTTGATTTTGATGTAATTATGTGTTATTACATCTTTGGGATGAAAAATAAAATGTATGAGAAAACCTTTGAGGTTAAAAGATTTATTTAATATTGAGTGTATTATTTTTATTTTTGATATTTTTTCTCAGATTTCTTGGAATATTGTAAGAATTATATTAATATAGTTTTAGAGAAAGGACAACCCCCTGATGGGTGACAACCTATTATGCCGGGCAAGCTCATAGGGATTGAACCCACAACCTAAGGGCGATAAGGGTCTATCACCTATAACTGGACTATGTGATGTCCATGTTAATATTAATTATTTATTTATTTAAATTATTTGATGGATAAAGGTTAAGTTCACTTAGGTAACATATGTTCTATCAAATAGATAACAATGGGATTGGAAAATTACTTGGTGATTAAGTGATTAATGTTATTATGGAGGACTTTACAATTTTACGAGCTCTATAGGATTAAGGTAAAAAGAATACTATAGGATTTAATTTTACGAATAAAGATAGAATTATATTTTGGAAGAATATATTATTTTATTTTTTATTTTTTATGATTCAGTTTATTTATAGGGATGATTATCATATCTTGGAAATTATCTGATTAGGAAAATTACATTTTAGTACAAAACATTAAGAGTCATTGATTTCATTTGAAGATAAATATTAAAATTATCTTGGAACACTTTGTGATTAAATCCTTTTGATTTGTGGGGGTCAATATTTGTCTGGAATATTTTTGAGGAATTTTAAGGTTACTTATTTGTTAAATGATTTATGTAGAACTTTGGGTATTACTATTTAATCTTAAAAATTAATATACTTTTTCTTAGTATGACAATTTACTCATTTTGGGGAATTACCTTACATTTTCCAAACCATTTTGGTTTTGGTTAATTCATAAATATAGGTGGAATATTTTTTTACTTTTTAAAATTATATTTAAATTTTGATTCTAGTACTTCATGCATGAAAAAAAATTCATCACGAATACTCATAATGTGGAGAAAAATATGATTTTGTGGTGGAAATTTATTAAAGGATAAACCTATAATTTTCAAGTAAGTATTTTTCCCCAAGTTATTATTATAGTTAGTAAATTAAGTAATAAATTTTTGGAAAATTATTTCGAAAAAAAAAATCTATTCATGTACATTTTTATTGAGAAATCAATGGCATTTTTAACCATCATATATTTATGATTTTGTGATGGTTAACTTTCTCATAATAATGTTCTCTAACACTCTATATTAGTACTTGATATTTTTTTATCTATAATTTCCATATTTTCAATTCCTAATTATGTTATCATACTTGTATAGTTATTATGAGGTACTCTAGATGACCTTTGTACATCCCTTTTCCCTTATATCAAGTAGATGTTTTATTAATCCTTTTTACGCTATGGGATTTTAACAAAGGTATATTGAAAAGTCAAACCATGGTTACCAAAAAAAAGATTAATTTTTTAGGTTTCAAATTATTAGGGGGGGATGTAAAATCTCTTAATTTTATAAATAAACACTATAGTATACAAGATATGCCACATTGAGATTAAACAAACAACTAAATATTATTATTTAAATGCAGCTACTATAACTTAGCCGTTAAATTTGTGGGAATGAATAGTATTATCTAAATTATGAAATATATATTGATCCTAATCATTTATAATGTATTAATTAATTATTTTTAAATAAGTACTATATTTTTAGTAATGTAATTTTATTCTTTTAAAAAATAATCTTTCTATAAAAAGTTTTTTTATTTATTTTTATGGGTGATTATTATAAATAATTTATGGAAATTTTAGAAAATGTATTCTAAAAAATGAGTTTAATTTTTAAATTCACCATATAAATATTATCGTAGGATTATTTTTTGAGAATTGTTCTGAAAATATTTATTTTCAAAGAAATAGTAAAAATAGTAATTTTATTCAATTTTTTTTATTTTAATGTATTTATATGGTCAAATTATGTTCATGATTAGTTTTAAATTTCACATAGTTGTTTTTTATTTTAAATAATATAATTATGGATTTTAAAATTTATTTTATAATTTAATTTAGTATAAAAATATTTTATATTTAAAGTGAGTATTTTTCAAAAAACTATTTTTCAGTGTGTTTTTCTTTTTTAATTTTAAATTAAATTCAAAAACTTTTATGTTATGAATTTTTAAAAATAAATGCAATACTAGGAATCATTAGGTTTAAATTTAATATGTATTTTACTTTTTTTAAAAATATGAATAGTAACCCCAACAATTTTTATTACCATGGTAAAGGGTAAATCAGTTAATTTAGGATAAAAATAAAATAATAAGAACTATAAAATGACCTAAAACGTATCTAAATATTATTTTATGAGTAAATATCAACCATATTTATCAAAGGGTTGAATTTATGACCTTTTGGGTCAACATGGATGTGATTATGACCTTTATAGTATTTTATTTAATGAAATCTCAAACATGTCACACTCTTTTTTTAAATAAGTGTAATATTTTTAATATGGTGTTTGGAAAAATAAATTCTTAAATATAAATAGTATTTTGAAAGATAGAATATTTATATTCATTATTGTAGTTTTTTCTATTTTTTATAGAAAAAATTACCTTAAATGCTTACACAATGTTGATGTATTAATTATTTAATTAATGGAAAAGTCAAATAAATGATTTTAAAAATATTAAAAGTAATATAATTTTATATAATTATTATAAATAACGTATTTCTTATATAGATTTAACATTATTAATATTTTAAAATAATTTTTTCTAAGTTTAACTTTTATCATGATGTTATAAAATTCATTGTAATGAATATTTCTAAAAATAGTCATTACAAATATTTTATTGTAAAAATATTTTATTAAATGATATAAAATTCCTAAAAATAATATATTAGTCCAAGATATTAGGATAAGGTTTAAAATATCAACCTAGTTCCATTTATGGGTAGTTATGTATTTTATAGTAATTATATTGACCCTAAAAATGTAAAACATCGGGTTATCATTGTAATAGTTAAAAGGGTTAAATACAGGTTAAGACCACAAAATAAGTGTATATATATAGTAAAAAAATGTATAATTTTTTATGAGGTTATTTGGAACCATAATAATATTATATTATAATAACTCACTTTGATGAAATTTGGAAATTCAAATTAATTTGTATTAATTTAATATTTTTCGAAATACAAAGACTGCCCCTTTCGTATCTTATAAAAGGGAGACTATTATTCACTTTAATTCATGCATAAAAACGAATTTTTTAAAAAATAACTACCCAAATTCCTTACTATAGTCTATTACATTATTCCATAGGTCTTGTTTTAGGAATAAAACCATCCTTAGTGGTATTAAGGTTTTAAGAAAAGGAGATTGTCCAAGGAAGTGGTGTCATTTTTTAATCGAGTGTTTCAGTTTTATTTTTTCATGAACCAATATAAAATATTCTACAAAAATGATTATATAATAACACCATTATATTAAATATACTATTTTTATGTTAATTCTATAACCTCTATCTATCTTCTTTTCTATCAAATGGGAAACAAAATCAAGATTCATGTCTTAGGCGGGCTACTGCCTCACGAATAGATGTAATTCATTTTCTATCACAGTCTCTTAAGACTTGTTATAATGATAGAAGTAATATATATATATATATATATGATATTAATTAAATATTTATAAATATTATAAGATAATATATCATTAACATTATTACCTTTACTTGCACAGGAAAATGATATTGTCATTCCTGTGTATGTGTGGACTACCACCTTCATGAAGCAATGTGATTTTTTTTTCAACACCAAATCACATTGATAATATATATTAGTAAATTTAATGATGTAATATGATATTTAAGGTAATATAATACTTAACTTATTTCCATAATGATCATTTAAAAATGGAAATATTACTCATGCTTACGTACAATCTACCATTTCCATGATTGTAACATAGTTCATTTTTATAACCATATTTAACAGTTGGATATAAAACTATAATTTATATATAAAATAATTATTATTTCTTGAATATTATTTTTTAGGTAATTTAATTGTGATTATTTTTACCATAGTCAACCAAATGATGTTATTTTTGACTTCAGTACCGAATATCATCAAAACATCGTACATAAGCTTAAATGATTAAGTGATTGCATATAACATGGTAATAAGTAATATAAAGGGAATAAAGTACTTTAAAATGGTTCTTAATAAAGTATAAAATTATCTTATTTTTATTATTCATGATGATAAAGGACATACATGATGAATCTAAAAATAAGTAAGAGACTATCTTTTAGAAATCCTCTTTTAATGTTCTATTTTCAACACTATTTATAAAGGTAAAATAAATGTGTTTTTTTTATATGGAATTAATTAAATTTCCTGCCTCATGATGCTTTAATTATTTGAATATTTTTTTATAATTTTACATGGATATTTTAAAATAAATTTTTTTCTTTTTTATGTGAAAATTATTTCATAAAATAAGTTATTTTCAAATAAAAAAGTTATTTCCCTTAAGAATGAATTTACAATGAAGTATTTGATTATTTATGCTTATGATATAGTTATTGGGAATTGTTTATAACGGTGGATGGTAACATTATTAACAAATTATGGGTAGTTCTATGATAAACCAAGGATGGGTGGTTAAGTTATATCCTCCAAAGCATTAGGTAATACGGAGAAAAAAATTGACTATATTTGTTATTAAATTTAAAAAGAGTATTAGGTAGAATAATGTCCCAAGATACCTAGATAACTTTTATATGCATCATAATGAGTTTTTAGGGAAATTGTTTATTTTAAAAAGTTTTGATAATTATAATTTTGAAAATTTGATTCCCTTTTTAGGGTGAGAATTTTTTTTATGAAATGGTTTTTTGTTGGAATTCATGTTTTTCAGTAGAATAACATATTTATTTCTTTTATATCCCTTAATGGGATTTGTGTGCCCATCCTAATTTTTTAAAACGTTTTTCATAAGGTTAAAGGATGGGTATAAATAAAGAATAAATCAAGTTAAATTTCATGATGATATTTCATGAAACTAAAAAAATTATTTTTAAAAGTTTTATATTATGGAAAAAATAGATATTGTGTAAAATTTTCCTCTTTGTAATATATGGGTTTGTTATGTAAGAGTTATGACCTAATTCTCTAAAAATAAAATCCCAAAATATAATTGGGATTTTATGAAGGTGAATTTCAGTTCAAAAATCCAAGAATATGTAATATTTATGGATGGTTCCTTACACTTAGAATCATTTTTTTTATCATAATACCAACCTATAAAGATTTTTACTGAAAACCTAAATAAGTAGTCTGGTGAAGAGGTAACGTTGTTAACGGAGCATTTTGTTCTAGTTCTTCTTCCACCTTATTCAAATTTTATTAAACCAATATGATATAATAACCTCATTATGATACATATTCTATCTTTTTTTATGTTAAGGATATGACATGTGACCATCTCCTTCTCTAAAAAATGGGGAATAAAACCGTTGATTAGGTGTATAGCGGAATACCACCTCACGAACTGATGTAATTTATTTTTCATCACTACTCATCATGGATGGTCATAATTATGTGTATAATGTTAAAATGTGATATTTATGACATAATTATACTTTTTATTTATAATATCACATACACATTCTTTCTTTACATTCTATAGATAATATGATAACATCGCTTGTGTGTAGGGTGGGTTACCGCCTCGTGAAGCGATGTGATGCATTTTTCACTTACACATTATATATAAGGTAATAAGGATTAATTGGATGTTTATATATTATATTTTGTTAATAATTATAAAAAACAAATATATCATATAATTTTTTATATTACAATCAATTGAATAAATGGTAACATTGTTCATGTGCACTGTAGACTATCACCTCACGAAGTGATGTGATTCATTTTTAACCAATGTTTTAAATGGTAGGTAATAAAAGATATACATAATTAAAATATTATATATATATATATGAAAATATATTGATTCTAAAAAAATTAATATACAAATCCAATTCTGAACCCTTTCACTCATTAAAGAAATCATAACATCGCTTGTGCATATGTATGTCCTACTATCTCTACAAATAAATGTGATTTTCTATCCATGTTCAACATTAAATATTAATTCTAAATATTTATCTAATTAAAAAAATTTATTTATAACATTAATTACATTCTATAGATTATAGAACTATGTTCTATATTTTAGATCTGAGATTTTCACTATAAAAATTGCATGAGAAAATATGTTAATTAACACCCAAAACATTAGTTATAATGAAATATTGTTAACAAAAATGTGATAAGATTTTATAAAAGTGACTATATATGATATTATAAATATTTATAATATTTTTTTATAAGTTAATCAAAATTTTAATACCACTATACAATTGGTTAGAGAGCGACCAACTAATAGGTAGCGTGAGGTAAGGGGTTTTTTTACCTCAATTTGCATTCGTTAGGTTGAACTTCTACTTCATTGTTTATGTGATGTTATGATTATATGTCTAATGAAATTTGATTATTTTATGTTTTATATACACTTTTTTATATTTATTTTAAATTGATACATGTAATTAATTCATTTATTAATACCCACATCAATGATATGATCTTTTTAAGGGTTTCGTCTCAAAAAATCCTTCTTTGAGACACATGTTAATTTATGAAACTAGTTTATTCTATATGATTTAAATAATTATCATTTGAATATTATATAAGTAATCCTTAATAATTCATTATATTTTAAGTTATAAATTGTTTCTTTCATTCATAGGGGTAATGATTAAAAAATTACCAAAGCGGCAAGGGATTATGTTTTAATCCAACTTTAATTGGGATTTTTTCATGATTGAATTTAAATTGTTTGAAATTATAAGATCATTGAATAATAAATTACATGAATTTTATTAAACATTGGTCATTACTAAACATTCCATTTAATATTACCACTTTCCTATCTTTATCACTTAAAATATTTTAAAAAATATTTTTAAGGAAAATCAACTTTATTTCTACTTTCGTCCAAAAACGATTTCTCTTAAATGTCCATGTTTTCTTTAAAGTGTTTTAAAAAATGTTTTCAATATTATTATATGATTTTTAAATGTATTTTTACCCTTTTTTCTTTTCACAAAATGGTTTAAAATAAATCTTTGTGTTGTTTTTCAAATGAGGTACCTCTTGAATTTTTATTGATAATTTGAAAGGAATTATTGTTTGAACTTGTATGGAATGAAAAATATTCTCACCTTTATGGTCATTATTTTATTTGAATAGTAATTTATATTTTTTCAATAAAAAATTTTTTGAAATGTATTTCCACAATATTTTTTGATTGTTAGTTTTTCAAAAGTGATTTTCAATATGGAAAATTTATTTTCATTAAGAATTTATTTAGTCTTTTTAATGGTATTTCTATTCATCAACAGAAACATCCTTTAGTGTTGTTGAATGTTTATAAATTCAATATATATGTCCCCAATATGTTTAATTATCTTACTCTCCCTTCCACTTATGGGTAATATATCCCTCATTACAATTTCTCAAATCTTATCTTTAAGGAATGTTTTTTGATTACATGATGAGATAAGATTATGCAACCCATTTCTTTCCATGGGTAATTCTTTTATTTATGCCTTATGATTGGAATCCTTATATGGGATGTATATTAATAAAAATAAAATAAATATGATGGGTGGGCCTAGAATTATATATACCTCCAATTCCATGGGTAATGTTTTAGTCTCATTAGACACCATGTATAGGATTATATAGTGAACCTAATCTATTATGGGGATCTATCCACCATGTGATGTTTTCTAGAAAGTAATCTTTGACTTCTTTTTTTGTATTGTTTTATATTTCTTCTATATTTTCCTCCAATTACGTGATCTTATTATATAGTTTTATTTATATAATGACCCATGTTATTACTCTTAAGACTTATCATTATCATATGATTTTGTACTTTTGACTCACATGTTATTCTTCCTTATCATTCTTATTCTGTTACATGTATTTTTATCTCACCCCTTTTATGTATTTCCTCGCATTATCCATTGAAATTTTTAAGCATAAAAGTATTTAGGATCTCATTATGTAAAATAAAATAAACCATTGTTTTCCTCACTTAGATGTATTATAAACCCAGTATTCCCAATATATTATGACTAAATGTCCTTGTTTTTTGTATTAATGGATTCTTATATTAAAAATTTTAAAGTAGTATTTCTAAATAGACTGGTTTACAATGTATCCTAAGATAATACCAAAACATTTTCACTAAAAATATTCCCAATTAAATTGATGGATTCAGATGTGGATAAAACTACAAGGGAACTTTTTTTTGAAATAACTCCAAGTTGTTAAAAGATTAAATTTCTTAGAGAATGTGGGGGTAATAAAGCCTCTATCTCTATGGACTAGGGTAGACTATGATTTTCTACCATAATTTCCTTTCTCTTTTCTATATTTTATGATTTCAAGGATTCACATGGTTGTAAAAATTCCCCCATCAATGTCGATTAGGTTATCTCCCATTATGATTCAGATAAAGATGTTATTTGTCTATTTTAAGACTTTCATGATTGCATCCAAGAATGATCTATATGAAGATACTTTTGAGGAAAAGATATTATCACTAATAAGAACTGGTATAAAGTTTTAGGTATCTATTTATATATATGTGAGGCTTGATTAACCTTTTTGGTAGATTAATTGTGGATATTTTCATTTACTTGTTTACACTGATTATGCCATTTCTATGCATCCATAATTGTGGTAATTCATTGGATAGAACAACTATAATATATAAACCAAAGGAATATGAACTAGGATTAATGTGTTAACATTTAAATTTACACTCCCTAATGAACTTTTTTCCTAGTGAATAAGGTAAAATACCAAACATTTTATTCATCCCACCATCTAATATTCATATCAGTGGGGGTGTTAATGACTATATAGTAGATCACTTTTATACTACTAAGTCTGACATATTGGATTCAATTATATTATTTCCATGAATGGGGTTTAGATCTAATAAAATGGTGGATATGTCAACTTAGCGGGAAATATAATTTTTCTCCTTGATATGGTTAGCATACTATCTATAGGAAAAGTATTGTCTTTTGATAATGAAGATTATCACATAGGTTGTAAAACCATTTTGGTGATAATTTCTCTTTTAATGCCTATGGAATGTAAAAGTGATGAGTGGCGAATGAATAAAACATGATTGATATTATTTATTCCTACAAATATTTCCACAAGTCCATTAAATTCTAATTGTCCTATATTAGGGGTTCTTATACCTAATCTCACTATAAGTGTGATGAACTGATTCTTTTTCAAGAAGGATGAAATCACATAGAACATACTATGTGGAATCAATGGATAAGAGATTTGATGGAGTTATATGTGATGGAAATTATATCAGGATATATTTTGATAGGGATGAATCAAAAAAGGTCAGTGATTAGGTTCTTGGAGTATCAGGACTCAACTTCTCATGCTCCTCATGGTATGAGGAATAACATGAAGTAACTTCTACATTGAGAGGACCTTTATATTGAAAAGATTAATAATTTCAAGGAGGTTTTTCATGAAGATCACTAATTGGCATAAATCCATGATTATTGATATCAAATTCACTATCATTGGAAAGACCTATAGAGATCCTGTATTGTTTCTCATAGAGAGGGTATTTATGGTTTCAAATTATTGATGAATTTTAACAGGTATAATCTCTATTATTATTGATGTTCATGATATGGAGAACCCCCTCAACCAACATAATGGGAAGGAACTTAATGTTTTCTCTGTATATTTCTTTAGGGAGTACCTTTAAAGTTATTATACTAGATGTCTTGGGGAGGACCTTCATGGTATATGATCTTGGGAAGACCTTCAGAGTTAAATTTATTATGACCACTAATATGAACTTTGTGACCATGTATTTCTTCTCCCATTGATGAAAAGATGATATATCCTTAGTAAATTGTTATAATGTACTGATTACCCTTAATTATGTTAGTGTTAATATGGTAAGGGATATGAGACTCCTTCAGAATTTTATATTTCCCTTCTTAATACCTTCACCCGAATATTCTCACATGGGTGAGAGAAGTGGGAATGTTGATCATGGTTAAGGATAACCATGGGTTAAAAATAACACAATGATCAATCATTTAAGAACTTATATACTCGATTATTTTATATGAGAAAAGTTATTTATTATCCATTGGATATTGATGAAATGTTTTATTGTGATATTTGTGGAACACATAAATTAATACATGCGAAGGATGTTCCCTAATATCACTAAAATGAATTAGGTAAGAATTAATCACTATACATGGAATGTCCTAAGATACCTTGGTGAATAACCAAGGTAATTATTATTTATGACACCATGGTAATAAACCTTAGTTATATGATTATGAATGTCCAAATGTTATGTTATAGCTATATTTCCATGTTATATATCATGTACATATGATTAATACTCTTTTTTTTATTCCTCATTTATTATTAATGATGGATATTTTTGTTCTAATACCTTTTTTATCCCTTATTGGGATTTATGCTCACCCATTTCTTTTGTTGTATGTCCCCCAAATACGAGATGCAATAACAGAAACTTGGGGTGAAAATATGAATATTACTTCTAAGTAGATAATAATATTTTTTATGTGATTCATGTGTTATATATCTAGTTTTCTAGAATCTAAATTTAAATTATCTTATGTGTTATTATGTGTTGTACCATGTAATTAATTCTTTATGTATTCAAAAGGAGGGATTCCATATAATCCCTACATAGTCCCATATTGTTTCCCTTTTAATATAATGATATTTCTTTATACATGAAATTAAACTAAACTAACCTACTCTACCCATGTGTAATACCAAACTTTTCCTCATTGAGTTATATTCCTTATGATTACATTCTTCCTTTCACTTCTAGTTACTAACATATTGGGGTAAACAAACATACATGATCCCCTAAATAAGTGTATTCCCTATCATTTTCTAGTCCTTATTCTTTTTTTTGTTTCCAATAGAAAAGTAGGCATCATATATAAATGGGAAAACTATTAGTTGTAAACCCTAATCATACCCACTATAGTTTAGATACCAAAAGATAGGATGAACCTGAATAGTCTGATAATGCTTAAGTACCACCCCACCTCTCACCGAGCAGTCATCCCTAATTTATTTTAAACTGGTTTGAAATTTTCAATGATAAAAAATCATAACATGTGACACCATGGTAAGTTTCACATAACCCTAAAAGGTTAAACATGTCCTTTCAAGTGGCAGTAAACTGTATGGATTCAAATTCCTTTCACCAAGATTCATTGGAATCCCTTTAATGAGCTTGATCCCAATTCATCAATTCCTCTACTATCTTTTTATGTGATCCAAATTCCTCCCAATATAGAGATACAATACATTGTTCCATCCTATATGTCTATAAAATATAGAGGGACAAAATAATTAGGTCAAATGATAGAAAATATAATTATCATGTTCAATGTCCTCATAAAATGATATTGTCAGCAAATCAGATTCTTAAGGGAAACATGTATTATTACTAGGAATGATTCAAGAACATATCATAAATATTTAAGTGATTCTCATAGTAGGTAATACCCCCCCCAAGGGTGATATGATACTAACCTTATATACTATTAACCAATTTGAAACCCATAATTTTAGTGCTAATATATCATCAAAAACCTTCCTTGGGAATATAGGTTCGCTTTGAGTCAAAAAATACACATTCATAAGGGAATTTTATAAAATAACAGTGAACTAGGAATGATTCCTTTAATAGTAAATAATTTCATTGACCATGTATTGTTATTGATGTTATTGAATTTATGATATTCTTGTTTTCCATTAGAAGACATTTTTTGACTCTATCCTATTATGATATAATTTCTATATCTTACCTATATTTTAGGAAATAACATAGTTCAAGTTGGTGAATTCCTTAGAAAATGTTCTTCTTATTGATACCAAGTTAATTATCATTATTACTATGTGGGAAGAACCATTCCAACCAGGATACTTTTTTTAAGAAGGGAACAATGATAAACCCAAATCATTGAACATACATATTGAAAATAGTGTGTAGCATAGTGTCTATGAAATAGGAATCATTCTAATGATTATCCTTCTAATTTTGAGCAGTGAAACTTGTAAATATAATTTCCTATTCATGTGTGTGTGTTGGTTAATGATAAAGATTCACTCTAATATATGATGAGGGTTGTTTCACCATGGAATGTTAAAGTGAAATTGGATTATCAAATCACCCAACATTCTCAGTAATTATTTTTTCATCTAAAAGGTTCCTTTTCAAACCCCAACCAGGATAACAATTCATTGAGAGGCATAGAAATAGAGAATTTTATTTTCCCATGGAATCATATAATAATATTTTATTAAGTTTACATCTCAATAACTAAACACTAAGATTAAACGATAATTTCTATTTGGGTTTCAATATTTAAATAAAATTCCTAATAAGGACTCTTTATAATCCATTTGGGACTTCTATTGTGTGTTCTAGTAGCTATCACAGTGAGAGATTACTAAGGAAGGGATGAAACTAAGAGTTCTTCCATTCTATTTCAATTATAATTCTAGAACATAGTTTTAGATGTTAGAGGGGGTAATTTTTCACACATGGGATCATGACTTTAATTCCTTTCTGATGCAATTATAACCTACAAGGATGAAATTTGATATCATACATAATATTACTAAATTTTTGAATGAAGTGGGTAATTCGTTCCATGAAACCATGTATATATTTCGGGGACTTCTTAGAAAAAGTCATAATAATCATTTTTATCAAAACAATCACATGGAAAAATTTTAGAATGGACTCACTCTATATAATCAAAAAATTATTGATCAATTTTCATGTTGATATTTTTAAGACTAGACTACAAAAGTTTTATAGAAAAATTTCAATACATGTACACAAAATTCACAAAAAAATGTATTATATGGAGAATAAGTCACCAATTTGGTAAACATTATATTAAAGATACCCATCTATAGTTTTCTATGATATCCAATTAAATCTCTATTTGGGATTAATTCCACAATTATACTATCATTGTCCATTTAATGACCTACATTAAAATAATTGATATGCCTGAAGAAACATTTTTCAAATACAGTTTCAATGTATATAACACTAGGATGTAACCTAGGGATGATATTTTTTTTAAATAACTATAGCCAATTGTATAAGTATCATGCAAACTTATCTTAGAGATAGTTTAAAGTGGATTAAATAACTAATTACCTTGGTTTTCAATATGTTCAGAAACAATTTCAAAATCAACATTGTGTTATGAAATCTATCCCAAAACCAGTTTAGAGGGGATCATAATTTCAAATTTATATATGATTAATGCTTAAAATGAAATATATAAAGTAGATATGAAATCTCAATGAAATTTATTCAAAAATTACATGTAAATTATATAAAATCAATTCAATTACATGGATAGAGAATAAGAAGGGAGGGGATATGGTAATATACATAGTAAAATAGAAGTTAATGAGAGGAATTAATAGAAAGTATTAGTATAAAATATCATAAAGAGAATATAAAAACCATAGGATAATTTTGAATAAAAAATTTAAAGGCATTGAAAACCAATATATACAATTCCAAGAATTTTGAATTGGGGAAATCCCCACTGAAAATGAAACAAAACCACATGATTTATATAAAACATAAGAAGAAAAAGATTTAAAAATAAAGGAAAAAATTAAAAATGATTAATCAAGAATATATTTAGGGTATTCCAACTATAATTAAGAATTATTCTTTACCCATCACTTCCCAAAAAAATCATAAATAGATAATTAAAAAATATATACTTGTTATATTTCTGGGTATTTTCATCAAGGAGAAAGTAAACATTCCATTCATTGAATATTTAATATAGATTCCCTCATATATAAAATTACCAAAATCAAAAAGTTTTGAATAAGAAAATAATTGAGGATTTTTCTATATACTGTATCACTAAAGAGTGTAGTATTTTACATCAAAATAAAATCTAACTAGAACTCAAGGATATGAGGATATTTATAATTTCAAGTACTATAGGGAATTTTGGTATAAAAAATTTATTATGTGACCATATTAAATGTATCAACATGATTCCTAAGTCTCTATTTTTATATTTGAGATTGAGGAAACTACAACCTACAACTATTTAACTATAACTGGATAACCACTCCATCCAACACCATATAAGTATGGTAGAATATATTATAGTAGGATTTTACCTTCTAATTTTCTCATCATAGACTTGGATATTGACAATGAAGTACCTATCATTCTGGGTAGGCTATATATTTAAAATTGAGGTGCTATGATAAATTTTTCATATGAGAAGTTAATTTTAAATGTTGGTGAACAGAATAAATAAATTAATGTTTTTAAAAATTACAATGAACCTACACTTGAGGTAGAATATTCAAGAGTTTTCTTATAAGATCTGGAGGACCCTTTTGACAAGGTGGAAGGAGAAATTACATATATTATTATGAAGATATTATGTAAACCCTTATTTGAAGAAAAATTCTTAGAGGATTATTTTTCTAAAGTGGAGGAATATTTGATTATTATGAGAGTGAATTTCAAGATCATATTGATGATTTTTCTAGGGAACACATATTTACTTCAGAATTGAATTCTGAGTGCCATGATATATCTACTAATGATAGTAGTGAGGTATAATAACTTTCAATCTCACATTATTTATGTATGAGATATATCAAATACAATTTTCCGATTAGGATTACGAGTTTCCCTTCTGGTAAAAAACAATATGGGGAACTCAAGAAACCTTGATATCATTTTAAATATTCATTTTATGTTAAATTTCTACACTTCCTAGAATAATTTCATCTAAAAATCAATAAATTCTAGAGTAAAGACTACTGAGTGTGTTGAAAAAAGAATATTCTATGGGCTAGAAAATTTATGATTTTAATGGCATATTCTCTTATTATATCATGAATGAGATCCTTATAGAGAAATATCACAATACAAGGGAAGAGGGAAAAAAAGGATAGACCATAATATGAAATTGATAGTGATAGTGGAAGTTGTTAAACTTTTAAATGAATTAATAATATTTCCTATTTTATATAGTACTTGGTTTATCCTTATTCTAGTAATTCACAAGAATGGAGGGGTTAAGGTTATCAATAATGTGAAAAATGAACAAGTTCAAACAAAGAAAATGACCAAATAGAGAGTATATATAGACATCATGTAACATAATTCATCCATACGAAATAACCATTTCCCAATTCCATTCCTTGATCAAATTCTTAAGTGGGTGGCCAAAAATGATTTATTTTTCATTTTTTTGATTTACAATGTGGTTACATCCTAATTCTAGTAGCCCGTGAAGGCTAATAAAATCTCACCTTTTCTAGTTTATTTGGGAATTTTTTTCTACTATCGAATGCACATTGGCTTGTGTAGTACTATGAACTCCTTTCAAAGGAGTATGCAAACAATTTTCTCCAACATGATTGAGAGGATTATATAGGTGTTTGTTGATAATTCCACTATTGTTGTAAACACATTTGAAAGTTTCTTACTAAACCTCCCTAGGTTTTAGGAGTAATTAATTAATTTATTCTTTCAAATGAATGAAAACATGACTTTAGATTAACCCATATGGGTAATGGAGCAAACTAAGAAAAATTTATTCAATTATAATGGAATATTTCAATGAAGGTATATGACACCATGTATCAAATAAAATTCATTATTACACGTTATGGATTGTTACATTCACTAAATGTGAAAAAATAAACTATAAAAATAAATAGAAAAGAATAAAATATTTAAAAATAGAAAACCCATAGAAAAATTTTGATTCTAAGAATCGCCATTAGTACAATAAAACAAATAGTGACAAAGACTACCATTAATGGGCCATTCATGTTTAGATATATATATATATATATATATAAATGATAAGCATGACTTTATAAGAGAGTGTTTAATAAATAATTTTTCAATCCTATGTATAGTAATGAAAATTTCTATTATAAATACGGTTATTCCAAAATGGTCATTGAAATTTTTGTTATTGTATATACGTTCATTAGATATTCATGTTTAAAATAGCTACAATGAAGATATTTATTTTTATTAAAAATACTAAATAATAAATTTTAGAAATAATATTATTGAAACACAAATATAATATTTAATTAAAATATTTTATTTTAATTATTTATGCTCTATAATATTATTATCGAAGAAGGGTATGATAAAATTGAATGAAATGATCCAATATCTATATATTTAAAAAATGATATCTGATTTTAATATAAATAAATTAATATATTTAAGTTCATTTTATGATAAAATATTTTCTTTTCAAAAAAATGGATCTTCATGTCTTATGGATTTTTTAATAAAGTAAATATATTATTGTTAAATGATAATAATGAATATTATTGATATATATTAACTATAATTTAATTAGTAATTAATTTTAAAAAAGATTAATAACACATAATGTTTAAATAACACGTTTTTCTATGAAATTATTTGTATATATATTATGAATTTTAATTTCAATGAATAAATTTTTAAAATTTTAGATTTTAATTTGAAAAAATAAACTTTGTTTTCAAATTAAACAAATAAAATTTGCCTTAGGATAACACTTTTTTATTAAAAAAAGTTTTTTGTTGAATAGTTAATAAATATAGATTTTGGTAATACTTTCACATAAAGAAATTATCAAAATACATGAATGAATTTTTTTTGAAACAACGTGTATATAAAATTATATATTTATTAAGTAACATAAATCATTTAAGAATATTTTGTTAAATTTATAAAAAAAACTATTTAAAATTTTAATAAAAGATGTAATGTTTTACTCTAAAAACTATTCTTATTCACATATATTAAAAATTAGTTTTCATCCCACATAAAAATTAATAGCTAGAAGTTTTTCATGAACCATTAATCAATTAATTTCTTATTCTCTAAAGATTATACCAAAGTGGAATAAACTACGGTCGATCTTGGGGAATCTTCTCAAATAAACTGAATATTATATTATCACCATTACAAATTTACTAATATAAAATTAAAATAACTAATATATATGGGTGATTGAAAGATTCATAAAATATAAGATATATATCTATATAAAGTAAAACACAAAATGATGTTAGAAAAATAGAATGAATTATCAAGACCAGTAACACCTCACCATCTCATTTGAATTATGATCACACCATACCAAGATATATGAATATAGGGAAATGATATTTTCAATGTTATCTTGGATAAATATTCATTAAAAATCACAATATATTCCATGATCAACCGTTTGCATGACACAAATAGTAAAAGGACATATGATTGATAAACAAGAAGAAGAATTCGATTGTAGAGAAACTTGGATGATGGATCATAGTTATCAATTTTAAAACCATCAAAATTGTTCATATTGAATATATAAAATAAATTAAAGAACGTGAAATACATCAAATCAAAATTCCCTACCTCAAAAAAATCGTTGAGTTGGGTTCCTTATTTTTAGTGGAGTTTAAAAGGGGGCATAGTTATAGAAATATAGAAAAGTAAAAAAACGAGAAAATGAGGTATGAATTAGAGGAAATATATATTTAAATTATAAAGATATACTATAGAAAAAAATAAAATTCAAATATATTAAATGTATTAAATTTTATAATAGAAATATAGAGTAAATGATGAAATAAATTAAACCCCAAAATTAGTCCATTTATCCAATTAATCATATAATACCACTAAAATATAAAAATGTAATAAATTACCATAAAATAAAACTATGGTGGGATTTGAAATATTTTATTACAGAATAAAATGTATGAAATCGATAGCTTCATCACTCCCCATCACTTTACCATTTCACTCTTGGGCAATCATCCAATATCCAGTTCAAAACCCACAAAACTATGAAAAATAAGAAAACATCCATGATATTTTCCAAAATAGAATTTTTACATGTATCCTTTATAGAAACAAATTTACATTCATTTTAACCCTCTATATTAAAATTATTTCAACATGAAAAATCCATCATTTTCAAATCAAAAGCTACCTTAAAATGAATTTTACTTCACTCTTCACTCAAGAGAAATTAAATATAGATTTATGATTTTACTTAGAAATATCATGTATCAACATAGTCTTGTGAAAAATATCATTTAACCATATCATGAGACATGAAAATATTTTCAATCGTGAGGTATTTTTATAGGTAATATTTTTTTCATTGTGTTAGTGGGTAAAAAACATTTAAATATTTAAGGCTAAAAACTGGAGGTTGAAATATTAAGTACAATGAATGAATTATAAAGTGAAAAACCAAGAAATATATCACTAAATTATACATAGAAATATGAAACAAAACACCACCACTTTTTCTACATGATTCATGATTCATACAGTAGATTTAATGAATGGCCTCATCCCATTTCTCACACTATTTTTTTCTTTATTTTTTAAAATTTTTGTTCATTGTTTGTTATTGAGGATGAGATAATAATTGAATAAATTGAGTTAATTATAATTCAAGACCTTAAATTTTCAGAGTTTCATGGTCTACAAGATTATGAAAAATTAATAATTTGATCTCATATTCATTTTTAATTTTTTTGAGATTTTTTTTTATGGAAAACTGAATGACACAAATAAGGCACAGTGAAATGATAAATCAAGAAAATTTCTCTATATCTCTCTATCAATTAACCCAAATGATGAAACACACCTAAAAATACCAAAAAATGAAAAATATCTCAATGATAACACATGAAAATCTACTCACCCATACTCAATCATTGAATATTAATTTAATAATATTAAGTGTG
Source organism: Viscum album (assembly GCA_963277665.1). Lineage (NCBI taxonomy): Eukaryota > Viridiplantae > Streptophyta > Magnoliopsida > Santalales > Viscaceae > Viscum > Viscum album. Next base: position 76,993,697 of record OY728140.1, read on the forward strand.
ATAGTAGGTAAAGAAAAAAAGCTTGAAATATAGTTCAAACCTATATGGAAATACATGGTATCTAAGTGCTAAAAAAAGTAAATTTAATTATAGAAATCAGTTTAAAATGTGGAAAACAAATAAAATTACTCAATAATTTCAAAAACATTTCATTAAATCCAAAGTTCAAAAATAGAAAAATCACATGTTCTAGCTATGACATACAACTCATGTTTCTATCATGAAAGTTTGAGTATTGGGGAGAATATGTAAAACTGTTTTAGAATACCTCATAATACTATAAAAAAAATTATTCATTTTTTCAAGGGAATAGATAGAAAAATAAGTGAACCTATTAAAAAATGATTGAATATCAAATTCAAGGAAAATGTTTTCACATCAAAAATTCATTAAAATAAATTCATTAAAAAATCATGTCAACTCTCCCAATAAATAATTGAACTATGAAAAAATATAATAATATTAATTTAAAATAAATTCTCTTAAAAATATTGAAAAAGGGATAAAACTAATAAAAAAAATTAGCAGGTTAACACTCCCTTTACACTTAAATTTAATTAACCCTAATTTTAGCTCATCAAAATAAAAATAAGGTTAAAACCCCAAGAGAATGAAGTATACAACATGAATTTATTTTACAATGACATCATAGATTTAATGTCATAGATGATACCACATATAACATGAATAAAATAAAAAAACATATGATAATAAAAACAATGAAAAATAAATAGAATAGGAAAATATGATAGAACTTGGATTGGATCCCCATGTGGGTGCCATGGTTTTACTTTCCCAAGACAATCAGTTGTAGTGGATTAACCCCAATATAAAGGTGGTTATGATTTCTATCTCAAAAATCCCAATAAATTATCTTTTCCAACAGCCATCAGTTGATTCCAATAATGAGTACCCACAATAAGAATAGAAATTACCCCATCCCTCAGAAGATATGAAGGAGATAATTTGAGGTGTAGAGGGGTAGGGAAAAGAATATAGGTATGATCCCTAATTTTTTAGCTAGAGGATTAGTCTCCAATAATATTGAGGATAATATAATATTATTTGGATTCAATTCAGGTTTTGGTTCAATAAATTATTATATAATTCTTTCTTTGGTTGTGCACCATCCTTATATTCACAAGTGTACAACTTGAGTGGATCCTCCATTCATTCCCCAAAACAAGAAACTTATTTATCTTCTTCAAATTAGGAACACAATAGTGGTAATGAATATAAAAAATAAGTATAAGGGAGATCATTTTAAATTTTAAAATTAATAATTTTTGAGTAAATTTAATTAACACAAATTGAATCAAAATCAAAACATTCAACTTCAAACACCTTTCTCGTATTAAAGTCATCTAAGAATTTATTTATTAAAGATGGGAGTTGATCATGAATTATTTATGATACCTCGCCAATGTTTTCATGGAATTTATGTGGAAAATAATTTTATTAAAATTAGATTTTAGTTTTTTTTATTCCATACATAAAACTTTAACTTCTTTAAATGTTGTGCCCACTGATTCTAATAGTATTCATACTTCACCCATAATCATTAAAATTTATTAAATAATCATGTAATATTGTTCCATTTGATGTGATTTTTTTAATATTTGAATCATAAATTTATCTTCTCTTCTTGAATCACCAAAAAAAGTATCGATATTCCAAAAATCATAATAAATATCCATATTAATTAATAAAATGAATGATATTCAATAAAACACATTTTTTTAGTTTTTAAGAATTTTTAATTTTATTTTTGTTTATGAAAAAATGTGTGTGTATACACTTTTACACCTTGGAGACTATTCCAAATTAACTTTATGTAGTATTTTAATGAATCAATGATCAATTAATTTATTATTCTCTTAAGAGTGTATCATAGTGACACAACCTAGTGTCGATCTCAAGGAGAAAACTCAGATGAACTGTATTTTCTATTTTCACTATTATAAATTTTGAAATAAAAAACTAACTTAAATATAAATAAAAAAATTCTAGACATTTAGAAATATGGAAATAGTTTTTTAGAGGTCATGGTGATTGAAATCATTGTTAAAAAAATTTAAAAATATTTAACTCAATGAGGTTACCAAGATTTGTCACACCTTAACTTATAAATTTAATTATGATCATCCCTTACTGAGACCTTAGAATATAGAAAAATATTCTTTTGAATATCATTTGGGATAACTATACATTGACTATAACAATTTATTTCATGGACCAACATATACTTGATGGAAATATTAAAGTGAATGATAATGGAAATATGAGAAGAAGAATTTTATGGTAGAGAAAATGGGGTGACTACTCATTATAATTGATTGAACCACCACCAGAATTTATAGAAATTAAAATAGAAAATAAATTAAAGAACATGAAACTCATTAAAACCAACATTATCTCCCTTAAATAATCATTGAGGTTAGTTCTCCCTTTTTTATGGAGTTGAGAAGGGATCATGGTGAGAGAAACAAATAAAAGTTAAAATGATATAATGAGGTATTAAGAGTAATATAAATATATACTAAAAGTGTAATGCCTCGAACTAAGAATCCTAGAGGCATTGAATTGTTTTATTACATTTTTCTTATTACATAGAATTAAATCCTGAAGGACCAATCGATTTAGCAGTTTCAAAAAACATTATTACATACATGATACCCATATTACATTGGAAAATAGACAATAAAACATTATATATAATAAAATTAAATAAACTACATCTTGGAAAGATTATTCAAAGATTTCTTCTTCATAAAATGGTGAAAGGAAATAAAATAAGGGTGAGTTAAAATTATCTGTAAGGGTATGTAAAATGAAATAAATTATGAATCAAAGAGAATAATCATCAGGGAATGGTAAATAAATGAGCACACATGCCGCATAAATGTCTGGAAAAGGCAAAATCAATATGGCATGGTGGATAATGAAAACATGTTCCATTTAATTGATAAGATGATAATTTAATTCATCCATAGATTTTTCAAAGAAAAAATATCATGGATAAATTATAAGTGAGTATAAATAATGAAAATGTATAATTATTGTATTTTATGTTTCTTAGGTAAATGGTATATTTACCGTCAAGACCTTTCACAAGACGGTTTATCATATCAAGTATAAATCCATCTAATTTAGACAAATGATTCATCTCATGAGACTATCGGTGAATTTATGGTATATCTATAACTGGTTTATACCCATTTCATACATGTCCAAATCATTACTCATACCAAATAATTTATTTAATTCAAGAATAATGCACCTTATCAAATATCTGTATTGAATAAATGATATATATTTATCAATAATTCCCATGTTAATCGAATTACATTCAAAGTGAACAATGTATTTAAAAATGGAATATTTTTTGGGGAGTAATAACATTCATTTCAAAAGAATATGAATGAAAATAAGTCATTTTTTCAAGAGAAAGTGAACAACCACAAAATAAAGTGATATTATAAAGATAACTTTTACAACTTGGTAATTATCAAGTCAAAACCCCTTGGATGAGATAATTAAAAGAAAAAAATTCAACACCATGAATATAATTGAGTTATGATATAAAATAACAATATGTGAAGTAGATAAACTATAACTAATAATTACACCTTGAATACAGTTTTTATATCACATATGTAAAAAGTGACATGAAAATCTCTTACCTTGCATTTCTTTTCTGGTGAACATCCTTTAAATTATTGTATAATGGTTTTGGAATTTTCAAAAACTTTTACCTAAACCATAATAATATTTATAATAGCATATATTATCTTTTTATAATATCTTATTACCCATTGGTTAACATCTTTCATTATTTTCAATATTTTAGGTGTTAATTACCTAGTTTTTGAGTTTGTTTTGAATTGTTTATTTTTTTATTCTTTTGTCAATCGTGATTTAAAAATATCCAAGATGTAAACCATGATGTAAATATCATATATATTCAGTATATATTTATTTATACTAATCTATAATATTTTGATATAGGAAATGAAATGTACTATTCATGGAGATGGTAGGTCGTACATACGCATTAACACTACATCCAACACTTTGTCATATATAAAAAGTAAGTGATATATATATCATCATTACGATATAATATTTATATCATATTTGTGATATATTTCTATTAATACCATCCTATATACATACCATGTATAGAGTGAACAAATCACATCGCTTTGAAGAGGTGGTAGTCTACACTTCCACAAAGGATGTTATCATATTTACACAAAATGGAAATAAGTATGGTGTGTTTTATATAAAAATTAAAGAAGTATTAACACAACATAAATATCATATAAATCTTATTAAAATAATACTTAAAATATAATTCCCATCTTTTATAGGTGGTAAAAAAATGACCAACATCATTTCATAAGGCAATAGTTCATTGTACATGAATAGTAAGTTCATTACCCATTTTGTTGGAAGTGTTTGTAGGTGTAGGTGTAAACATTATCATAAAAACAAATCAATATATTGAGAATAATTGGGTTATTATATATGAATATAATAATAATAAATTAATGGGTGGAGGAATAATTAAAACATAAATGTACATTGAAGAATGTTACCTCTTATATGTGTAAATGCATTTGGTTTATAGAAAAATACTTCATTAGTTAGCTTTACTCCCAAGGTGAGGATAATAGGATGAGTGGGGGATGTAAGAATATTATTAAAGAATATTTTGGGGGATCCAAAGGGCTTGAGATGTGTGAATAATTGGGAGGGATGAGTTCCTTTTTATAGTGGAGGAGGAGTGGCATTCTTGTAAATTTTATAATAGGGAATTCCACCCACGTTTTTCCCATGTCACATGGATTAAATAATTGAAAAAATTTGATAAAAGGGAGTATAAGGTCAATATAAGGACATAAAATGTATTTTTTACATGTTTCTATGATATTTTTTCTCTTAAGTTCAAGGTTTAGTTTTTTGTGAAGGTAATTTTTAACTTAATTACTAAAATTAATTTTCTTCACTTTCACTAATATTTTTTGTTAATTTTTTTTACCATATAATAAATTATAAATTATGATGGTTTCAGATATATAATACATTTTTTCAAATTAAAATCATAGAAGAGGTATAAATTAATTTCAATATAATCCTACATATGGGATGACAATGATGGGTTTTAAAATAAAAATATTCCAAAGTTTGATATGTTTTTATATAAAATTACAGAGTGAAATAGGTTCTGATAACCAAAATTGGATTACATGATGTATAGTTTTTCTAAATAAACATTAAAACCAAAAAAATAATTAATTTAACCTTATAAATAAATTAGACAAAAAATAAGTTTTTCCATTTATATTTAGTATTTTTCACCATTCATCAAATAAATGAAATTTCATAGAAAAATAAAAAAAATCACAATGACCTAATTTTTATGTTTCAAATTAAATATTTTTGTTTAGAATATTATATTATGTTTTTATAATTTAAAAATTCATATTCAATATAGGTGCTCCTTTAAAAGGATGTAAAATGACCATTATAAAAATCTATGTTTTATATATAAAATTGGGGTTGTTCTTATCTTACTCATATAAAATTTATTGAATTGATTTAAAAAATATTTTATTTAATATATAATATATTGACTAAATTAATATCACTCACTAATTTTAATTAATTTAATTTATAAGAATAAAATGACTTTATGAGCATAAAAATAGTTTTTCATACAAACATTTCCATTATATTCAATTACTTTTTATAATGATTTCTAATTTATTTATAACCAATGAATTCAAACATACATTTTAATTATTTTGTTATTATTATTAATAACTATAAATTTAATGTCTAGGTTATATCTTTTTATATAAAATAATAATATTTTAATAATATATTGTCGTTCTATAATAGTCGGTCTTTTGTGTAATGCAAACTACTAAACAAATTCATTTTTATGTGTACCAAAAGATATCTCATTGTTGCATGCATTGCAAGCTATATAGTAGATTTAATTATAATATTAAATATATATTAAATTCTTAGGATGTTATATTCCTTTCTATGCTTAGTGTTTTATGACATATAATCTATTAAATTCAATGTTCTTAATTTAGAATTTTGAGGTGTTAAAAAAGAATTATAATATAATACAATAGAAGAAAACATAAAAATCTATTCAAAATGGACAATAAAGTTACCAAAACATTAAAGGGATGGGATATACATATTTAAGAGGAGATGAGTAAAAATATTCCCTCCAATTATGTTAGCTAGATGTTCGTTCCTGGTAAACCTAATAATGACTAACTTTGGGAATGGTCCCTTGTTGAAAGTTGTTCACCTTTTCCATGTACATGTACCAGAAAAATTTTAGATTTATTATAAATAATATAATATAGTTAATTCATTTTATAGTATAAAATTATTCTTTCCAGGTGACTTTTTGAAATCCCATGATCCAACAATAAATAAATTTATGACATTAAAGGATATAGAATCATGTGTCGACATATTTATTAAACTTCTTACCTGGCATAATCTCTACCTCCTTGTTAAATTGCATCTCATTTGAGCCATCCCTATTTGACGTATAGTCCCAAATTTAAAATTCTTCATATATGTTCTCAATGTTTTAGGCACATATTGTGAGTTGGTTTTGTGCCTCACAAAGTTAGATTGAGCTTTGTCTCCAATTGAATGAAATGAATCCCAAGTTGTATCAAATCCTAAAAAAGTAATATCAAAATTTCTGTATTTTTTGAAAATTTTATGGTCTAAATATAAAATAAAATTAAAAAAATTTAAAATAAAAAATTAGTTCATTTTTCAAATTCAATAGAAAATATCACTAAAAATAAAAAATGTGATAATTGACTACAAGATAACATTATGCAGTGATTTAAGACATTTAACTATAGAATAAAATATATGAAAATGTTATCTTCATCAAAGATTAAATATAAAAAAATAGAATTAATTTTTTAGATAATAATTTTCATATTATGTAATATAGTCAATTTCATTTTTAGACATTAAAATAAGATTTAATTACTTTGATAACAGTAAAAAAATTATTTTTAATGAATTGTTTTATTATTGTTTTATTAAATTTTATCTACAAAAAGAATTTAATTACTTCTAAAAATGAATGTAATATAATTTTTAAACCTGTATATAAATATATTAACACTCATTCAATGCATAATCAAAACTAAGTAATAATAATAACACTTAATGGGAAATGAATCATTTATCTACTTAATAGTAAATCTTTGTATTAGTTTTTTAATGTAAAAGTTAGTTTTATATTATTTATAAAATGAATTAAATCATATGGATATTAAATTATGTTTAATAAGATCTAAATTTTTAATTAATTATTACATTATATTTTTATAAAATATTGTTTACAAGGTTAAACACTAGTTACGAATATAAAAAGAAAAACATCAAAATGTAAAAATCAAGTGGTAAAAGGCATGAAACATTATTAAAAAGGGGTGAAAATGTTTGTTATAATTTTTTTAAACCATATCCAATACAAAAATAGAGTATTTCCTACTTTTCTTATCAATTTATCTTTTAATAGTTCCATTACATCAGTGAAAAATAATGGATATTTATAAAAGTTCAAATTTCTTTACTTATAAAATGGTATCACTTGCGTTAATTTTATACTACATTTTCAATGCCTTATATATATCAAAAACCTATACTATTATATCCTAATAAAACAACACATGTCATATAATCCTTCATATTTCCAAAATACAATGATACAGACCCTTAAGTTGATACCTAGTGGAGACCATCCCCAAAGGGGTAATGTTCCCAAATGAGATAACTTTTTATTTTATTCTCTACTACCTCAAAAATACTATATATAATTATTTTGAGATTATAATTATTTAAAATAAACTTAAATTTTATTATAATAATGTAATATATAGATTCTACCCTCCTACCAAACATCTAAAAAACTATAAATTCTATCATATCATGTGCAGATTACTGGATCCTTAAGCGATGTGCCCAATTTTTCATAATTGAATTACTATAGTTTTTAAAAGGGTTATATAATGAATAAATATTAAGAGTTAAAATTTATTAATTTTATGAAAATATAAAATTATCATACCACTTTTTTATTTAAATTAATGCTTCGCTAATGAAAATGTGGGGACTACAACCTATAAGAAAGTGACACCACTCATTTTTACCTTTTCTGTTATATAATGGATATATTAGGAAAAATATTTAATGATTATATTTTATAATAATAATTAAATACTCATTTTTTCATCAATTTTAATGCTAATATCTGACATGTGATTAAGTTACCAATCCCTCATTCGTTAAATTACTGAAACAATCTCATCATCGACCACATCATCCTGACTAAAATACTAATGTAATGATGTGAAAATTTATAAATAACAAAAAAATCTATTATAGTACATATAATATTTTCATAATTATGATATTTTAGTATATAAACATTAATTGAAACCACCATTAGAAAGCTAATAAAAAATAAACAATCAAAACTAATACCATCTGATAATGAAATATGGTTATAAGTAACTAATATTTTTTGTAATAAATGTTTATAAACTAATTTGATAAAAGTTTATGGATGTAATATGGTTCTAAAAAAGGTTATTAAAATATTAATTCTTTTTATAAAAAATGATAGAGTGCTATAGACTATATAGGATTAAATTTAAGGTGTTTTTTGTGTCTCAGGTATTTTACTTCGGTAATGATCATTCCTCTTTGACTATAATATTTCAATATTGATTTATTATAGCACCTGATTATTATATATTGTATTACCATATTAATTTATTAGGAAATTTTGTATCATAATCAAATAATCTTCCTTGATGAATCTATTATTTCAAACAAATATAATTTTTTTAAAAACATTCTCACCCCTTTTTATAAATTTTCCTCGAAAACCATATTTTTATATCCCATTTGTGTTATCCTTTCCCTAGTTAAAACTAAAATTGGTGTTATCTCTTATGATTCTTATATTACTATTTATTCTTTATAAAAAAATTATCCAGTGTCCTTTAAGAAATTTGGGTTCTTAATAAAGGAATTTTAGAATATTTAAAAGAATTTTATTTTCTATTTCCTTAAATTATTCCATTACACATTATTTTTTTGACATACTATTTTTTTTTCAAGGAAAAATCTTTTTAATATGATTTATAGTATTTTTTACAATTTTTTCTATTTATACTTAGAAAAATAGGTTTTGGAATGTGACTCTAAATCTTGATTTTTAATATGATGTTAATAATTATTTTCCAAGAAAAAAACTTCTCATGATTCCTCTTCCACATTCAAAATATTCACCCCCCCCCCCTATGGAGTAATGGTTTATATATATCACTATATTTGATATTTTATTGAATTCATATTGGGTGATCTTGTTTTGGGATAAATATTTCAGGTTTTTTTAAAATTTCCTTTAGGTGAAAACATTTCAAAATGTTGTGAAACACATTGTCTACGCACGTGTTATTTATGATAAGATGATTGATTTGATTTTAAGTGGAACTCATGTGTGTGAATAAAGAATGGTAGGGTTATATATCAACCTCTTATTCATTGGTAAATGTTTTACATATCATAAAATAATAAATCATAGACATACTTGGATTTTGTTCACACTCTAAATGGTTGAAATACTAGGATATTTTCACAATTTAATGGGTGGATTGAATTTGATTTTTTCACAATATAATTGGTCAGAATACATTGAATGTTTTTCACATTATCTTGGATGGGATTACTTGGATTTATTCAAATCTTAATGGGGTAACATACTTGGAATTTTCCGCTGGTTAAAGGTTGAAAATACTTCCATTTTTTATGAATTGAAAGGGTTGGAATACTTGTAATTATTTATAATATAAAGGAATATATAATTGTATTTTCTCATAATTTAAAGGTTGAATATACATGGATTTGTTCATAATGTAAAGGGTGGTCATGATTTAGTCTTCTGGAAATGTTTTCATGTACTCTTATTTGTGCCACTTCCCTAAATTGTGCCTTGTTTTCATGATATGATAAAACTTTATAATATTAATTATTTATTAATTTTTATTTGGTTATGATATCATGTTCCATTTTGATTTCTATTATATGATTATTTTATTAACTTTATTTTGTCCTAGGTTCCTATTACATGACCCTTAATTCATATTCATGTTTTATTATTGTACTTATGATTCCATGTTATTTTTATCTTATATTTTCCCCATATTGTAGTTTTATAAAATGTTTAAAATCCATCCTCTCTATCTAGATTAACTTATTAAGATTTTCAGGTCACACTTTTCTTATGTTTTCTTTATCCATAAAAAAATATTGTATATTAAAAGTTAGATATTTATAAGGTTGTTTAGAGTTGATAGGTTATACATAAATATTTATGGGTAGTGTAAAATAAGTTATTTATGTGTCTAATATTCCAAGGCATTAATCCCTTAGTTCCATAGTTTTTGTTAATTTTTGTAAACTAAATTATTATTCATGTAAAATAATGTAATAAGTGTGTCCATTTATCTTGGATCAAATTAGTTGGTATTAATGTATAATTTAGATATTCTAGAGATTATTTTAGAGAACATAAGTGAAAACCCTTAGGATAATTCTAATAGATTATTCTATTTTTATGATAATATATTGAAATTGAGGTAATGTAGATATTTTATGGTTTTCCTAGTAGTAACATCCTTATCGAGATTCCAAAAGTTTATATATGCTCTATCCCATATGTATATAAGGGAATACATCCCAATGGGGGTGTATTGAACAATTTTCACTCTATGCATGACAAAGAGCCATAACTGAACACTTGGTTTGAAACTCTCAAGGGATGTTATTTAGTCACTTCCCTTTCTACTTATGAAACACTATGAGGGGTTTAAGTTTATTATTTTTAAGAAAATAATAGGAAAATGAACATGGATAACTTATATTAGAACATATAGATTCATAAGTTATGATATATATTTATATATATATATATATGTTATTTTATGGATAATGGATATGTTGAATTTTGAGAGTATATATTTCAATGATTTATTAATTTAAAATATTACAAGAATGTTCATTATAATTTTCTAAAAATTATTTAATGAGTTAAGTTATAAATATTTATAGAACCCAACTAAAATAATTGAGGATAGATCATACCCAACTTGGTTTAACTGAATGTTAATGTTATAGTTTTAAGAGTAATAAATTTAGAGGTTAATTTGTTTCTAATATTATTTGTGATAATTTTTTTATGGAGTTAATTATTCATCAATCAAGTTAACCCATTTTGTATTTAGTAATGGATGAAACATGATGTAACCATACTAATAATGGATTTCATAGAAAATATGGATATTTTCAAAAATAGTGTCTAAAAGGGATAAGGGCAGGATTGAGAAATATTATGATTACACGAAACCATTTATTTTTAAGTATAATTAAAAATATGGAATTGTATTAGTTTAAAAAAACATCATAAAATGTATGTTTGGAGTATCATGGAAGTTTGGGTAATGAAGATGATAAATAAAATAATATTCAATTTAATTCATGTAGAAAATGTGAGAAGCGGCACCAACGTAAGAGTCCCAAATTAACTAAAAGGTGTTTTAACAATGGTAAGGTGGGCATTGAGCAAAAATGTTTTGATGAAAAATGAATAGTTCAGTTAACATGATGGGGAAAATAATTTCTTTCAAAAGGTTCTACAAGAAATTTTATATTTTAGATGTGAGGAATTTAGGAACTATGAAAACCAATCCACCAATATAAGGGATTAAGATGTTAATAAATAACAACATCCTCTTAGACTATGGGAATATGGAAGGGCCTATGAAACCTATAGTATTAATGTTTATCTTGATAACTATGCGGGGTTAGGTACACTTACTCACTACTCTATATTTATATATGTCTGACATAGTGTATTTTTTTATAAATTATTAGCTGTTTAATTAAAAAAACATTTTTTAGCATTATTTTATCCTTTGTATAAGTATCTTATTAAATTATTGTGGGATTTTTATTCATGAAAGTATTTTTTTCTTATTTTAGATAAATTTAATGTAATTTATGGATATAGATTTTTTGTGTATTCCTAGAGGAAAATTATTTATTGGGATAAGGAAATCCCATTTCATCTCAACCTATTCTAGTTTATCAATGTAAGTATTATGAACAACCATTATAATGAAATTATATAATGTGGGTATTGATATCATATAATGGTAAACTCTTAGATAAAATGATTAAAGAATATATCAAAATTGTGATTAAGCTAATTATGAGTAGAATGATATGTTTCCATTTTTGTAAGGTTTATATTTGTTACACCCTAATATTTTATGGAATATATTTTGAAATAATTTTATTTCTTTAAGATTTTGTTACACACAAAAACAAGTTTAGACAAACTGTGATATATTATATGCCCATTTTAACCTATCTGTTAAATTGGTCGGAATAAATATGAATAAATAAATTATTAAATAAATATAAGGTTTAAATCAATATAAATGTATTGGTATGTTATTAGAAAAATGGTTATATTATTTCTAGTAAGCCACTTTATTATCTAAAAATATATATTCCTCAAAAGTTGTTTTTTTTATGAGTTAATATTAATTTATAAAATTTTGAGAAAATATATTTAAAAAAATTATTTTCATTTTTGATGTAATAATGTCAAAACTATCTGAAAATGTTTTTTTGATAATTTTATAACAATAATTATTTTTAAAGGAATACTAAAAATACTAATTTTTATTGAAAAACATACATTCTATTAAAGTACTTACAAGGTAAAACATTTTTTTGTATTAGATTTAAATTATAATTATTCCATTTTTAATTAAAATAATTCAATTATGGATTTTTAAATTGATTATATAAATTTTTTTATTATTAAAACATTCTATGTTTTAAAAGGTCATTCTTTTAAATAAACTAGTTTTTCTGGAATTTTGCCGATTTTATTTTAAATTAAATTATGAAACTTCTTTGTTTTTTATTTTTAAAAATGGATTCCATTTTTGGATTCATAAGTCCCAAATTTAGTAAACTATTCCCCTTTACTTTTGGTCAATATGAATAGAAACCTTGGTAAATTTTATTACCACAGTAAAGGGTCAATTGGGTAATTTAAGCTACAAATGAAATAATAAAGACTATAAAATGACTAACACTTGCCAATTTTTTTAAATAAATTTAATTATAGAGTTAATATATAATGATTTAACTTTTTTTTGTTTCATGTACACTTTCCATAAAAATGAATCATATATTATTTAAATAAAATAAAGTCACATAATGTTACTTGTTTTGTCTTAAATATATTATTTGTGTCCACATGGGGAAAAAGGTAGGTTTTAGAAGAATAAAAGTATTAAATTTTTACTTAATAAACTTTTTTTCATAATATAGATTTATCTATGATTGTTCAGTCCACTTGGAAGTGATTTTTTTGTTTATAATATTTTATTTAATTAAAAGTCAATGATGTCACATTATGTTGTTAATAACAATATCATATTTAATATGATTTTATCCAGAATAAATTTTTCGATATAAATGTTATTTGGAAATATAAATAATTTATCTACATAGTTGTATTTAATTTTTAATTTTTTGTTAATAAATAAGTATCTTAAATAATTACACAATGATGTTGTAGTAATTATTCAATTAATGAAACAATCAAATAAATTACATTAAAAATATTAAAATAAAAACAATTTCAATTAATTAATATGATCCATGAATTTTAAAAATGATCATGAAATATTATGGGTATATTAAATTATTTATTTTTAAGTTTTCATGTTTTCATGATTTTCTTAATGTTAATGTAATGAGTAGTGTCAATATTAACACTAATGATATTTTATTAAAATAATATGTTCTTAAATTATTTAAAAGTCATAAAACATATTTAAAAAATATGAAGTGATTATGAAATGGTCTAAAATATCTTATATTATTCATTTATGTTCCAATTGAAATCACATATATTAAAATTACAACCTTTTAATTTTGAAAAAGTTGTTGGCATAGTTAAAATTAAATTAGGTTAACTAAGGGTTAATCAAAATGATATGGATTACAAGTTTACCAAAACTTGTTTAAAATATATTTTTTGAAGATATTACAACATTAACATATATTATCTTTTAATATAGTAACATTTTATATAATTTTTATAGAAAATGAATCTTTTATTATTTAATGTTTTGAAAAATTACAAAATGTCCCCTCACCTAAATTATAAAAGGACACCACCTCCCTCACTTACTTACAGCATATTCATATTTATATCTTGACCATAACCATCAAATTTATCTTCTAAAATTACCTGGAAACCTTATAGAGGATATTTACTTCTCAAAAGTCCAACCCAAGATCCACTTAGAGGAGATCCAAAGGATATGTTTTGAAGAAGAGGTAATCTCTCTTACGGATCACTTTATTTTTTGTACTATTTTTTACCACATCTAAATCTAATATGTTTATAATGAAATAAAAAATTAGGTATCAAAAATATTCTAAAATGTTGTTATGATTATAAAAACACTATTATATACCCCATTTCCCATCAAACAAGAATTGATAGTATCACATGTGCATGTGTACGGCTTACCGTCTCGATATATAGAAAAAAATAAATTTTTATCACCATCTTTTATGGTTTGGAATTATGTTGGATTTAATTATTATATGTGATATATATTAAATTATTATACTTCTATAATGATAATATTATTCCTACCTTATCATCATCCAATCTTTTTAGAAATGTTAACATCACTCGTGTGTACGTAAGGATTCCCATCTCCATGTTGGGATGTGATTCATTTTTCACTAATATTACACATAGATGGTAAAAATGATATTTTTTATGAAAATATATGATATAAATAACATAATAATGATCTATAAATGTGTATTATTATTTACCCTTCTTAAATTTTATTTTATGAAAAATGGAAACAATGTTCATGCCTACGTACGGCCTACCGTCTCCATAAACGGTGTAATTCAATTTTATATCTATAATATTTATGAATGATTATAAATATTTATATAATGAATAAATATTATTTTTAAACCATTATAATGTTTTTTTAAATTGTGGGACCATGTTCAATAGGGACTACCAAACCGGAATACGCATGGAAAACAAAGCTGTTATCACCCAGAACAATTAATTTAATAACAAATTATTAATAAACAAGTGATAAGATGTTATAAAGAAATAACATGTGGTATGGTTGAATTATGATTTAGTAATAAATGTATAATAAATTCATATTTATTATATAGAAGGTTTAAATATGGAAAAATAAATTCAATACATGAGGTAAGGTATTTTTTTCTCACTTTTATTTTTGTAAGACACATTCCTTATACACTACTTGTTTCTTTTGTGTGGTGTATATACATCTGATTAATGTATTTTATGAGTCTTATCCTGAATATTATTATATATAAATAGATATAATATTCTTTCTTTAATGTGTCATATGATTTTACTTATTATAAAGTCTAAAGGATTTATTTCACAATCTCATAATTATTCGGAATTGTTTATGTTTAAAATCTGCTGGGGAATACTTATCGTTCATGTCCATGTTTTGTAAAAAAATGTTTACAAAAAGGTTATTAATATTCTCCTAAAATTATTTTCATTCATTTTACCCATTTATTTAATATTTATAATATAGTTGTAAAGGAATATTGTTTTTCATTTTCTAAAGAATTATCTTTGTGAATTTTAAAACAAAAATACAAAAGGAATGTTTTTTAAATTATAAATCCTAAGAATATATTCCTTTTGTAATGATTACTTTATTTATTTAAGATTCCTTTAAAATATTTCAAGGTTATTTTTAAATAAAACTATTTCCTTTTTAATTTCATAACTTTTCAAAAAAACTATTTTTAAAAAGGAAAGGATGTTTTACTTATGAATTATTTGAAGTTATCATCAAAATCATTTTTCATTTAAGAAATTATTATTTGATGATACTTATGCTTTACTAAGGATATTATTTTATGATATAATTATTATTATTTCTATAAATGGATTATGTTTATGATGTAATGATATTTATTAATTCCCTTTCTTTTGATGAGTAATGTTATAATGATATTATTATGAAAATCATTTATTTTCATGGGTTCTGATATGATGAATGATTTATGTTCTTGTGGAACACATATGTATAGAATTAATTATGTGATGGGTAGGACCTATATTTCCCTCCAATGAACTGGGAAACGAATTATACCTCATGAGATAGTTAAGGGATATAATTCTATGTGCTTGATCCACTATGAGAAATAATTTGAAGTACTTGATCTGTTATGGGAAAAAAGGTGTTATGACATGATCTGATGGTATTAGTAATCAAACTTGACATATAAAATGGTTTCTGTAAATTTAATTATTCCAAAAACATTTATGACATGTACTTATGGTTCATGACTAAGTTATGATGAATTCTTATTCTTATGATTCATGTATTTTGAAATGATAATATTTATGTGATGAATCGAGTTTATGATCTATGATTGGCTGGGTATGAACATTGTAAGTTATGTTCATAATAAAATGACCTTATTCATATCTTTTTATTTAGTATTATTATTGATTGATATATCTTATTTTTAACTTTACTGGTCATATGATCTCACCCTTTTTAATGTTTCCTTCCCAATGTGATAAAGAAAGGTTTAGGAATGGTATGCCTAATGGGAGTACTATATGAGAATATATTTTATGGGAGATGTTTAAAATCATTCAAAAATTGAAAATATTATATATCTTGAATTGAAAGATTGTAAAACATTATAGTTCTATTGTGGATAATATTTTTCTTCATCGAAAAAAGATGTAATATCTATCTATGAAAATTATGTGTCGTTATATATTGTATGAGATCAGGGTTTATAAAATATTTAGATATTATGGTTAAAAAAAATTTAAAAACCCTGGGGATAAGACTAAGTATATAATAAAATCCAAATGTATTAATAATGATCATGAGTGACCTAGGTTAAACCTAAGGTTTAATTTTTTTAAATTTTTCATGATTTAGATATCATATCTCATGATTATGTTGTTCACTAACTATGATTAGTGATTCTTACACTATAATTTATGGTTTTATTCAATGGATATAACTTAAAGGGAGATTGATAATGATGAATGAAATGGGAAATGCAACAATTTTCCACTTGAGAAACAGAATTCTATGGTATATGGAATGGGAAATGTTTTTTTTTATAGTCACTCAACTTTCCCAAGATACAAATCATGCCGGAATTCCTAATGAACAAAGGAGGGAACAACATTTTTTGGGTCCTTTATAATGAAACTTCAAACTTGTTTTTGTGGGTCTCATAATCCACTAGTAGATGATAAATTTATAAGTACCATTGAAAATATATTTTCAGTGATCTGATGATTTGAACATAAGAAAGTCATTTTGGATATCTATCATTTGGAAGGGGAAGCATATCAATGGTGTAATCTTATTGAGAATATAAGGGAAATAGATGAAATAAACTCCATGGAATGGGATGATTTCAAGAACATATTTTTCAATAAATACATTCATCATATTATTCATACAAAAAGGAATAATTAATTACTTGAGATAAAGAAAAATGATGATGAATCCATTGGAACCTATGATGAAAATCATACAAGATATGGGAGGTACACTTCTGGAAATACCATCCAAATTGAAATTAAGGTTGATCAATTATTCAAGGGATTAAAACCAAGTATCCTAAGGGGATTAGATACAAGTGAATTTATTATCAATAAAGATATATTTCAATGAAATATAAAAGTGAATATGGAAATTGGATATTTCCACCATTCCCATTTCTTTGATGAGAAAAGAAAGATCAAGACTCCTGAAAACTCTAATAAATCATATTATCTAAAGAAATTCCAACCATATAAAAGCCAAAATTTTGGGAAGAAACATCAAGAAAATTATTTGAATAGAATTGGGAGTTTCTTTAAATTTTTAAATTAAGGACATAAATCTTATTAATGTTGAAAGATTGTGAATTGGACGCTTCATGAAATGGAGGAAAAGAGGATGCCCAATAATGAACCACCAACACTTAATTGATTTAAGTGTAAATAAAATGGTAATTATGATAACTATGGCCCATATAAAGGGGTAAACAGTGATGATTGATATCAGTAACATCTTAAGACTAGTGAAAAAGGGAAATCTAATGCGATCACTATTTTATATGTGGATTACAACAACAAAGTGGTGTAATGATTGAGTGACTATGTATTGGAATTCAAGAATAATGTTTTAAAAGTACTTTTATCTAATTATTTTTTCACTATAGGTTTTTTCATATGTATTTGAATGAATATTTTGAGTGGTACCGGTAACCATAAAAATTGACTGAGGTTGTATTTTTTGATAAAAATGATTAAGGGAAGGATAACCCTTAATACGTACATGATGTTGGGTTAAAGATAAAAAATGGTTTTTAGTTGTGATAAAATAAATGGTATACTGTTAATGACCCTATAAATGATTAGAAATATGATTAAAATATGTTTTATAGATTTAGTTTATAGAATTTCAGATTTATGGTATGAGGAATGATTTATGTTTTTTGAGCATGCATGTTTTTACTATCTTTTTTTGGTAATTCAAGTTATTACCAAGTTTCAAGAGATAAAAATTTTAGGGTATACACATTTTTTTTGAGTGACAATTAAGAGATAAATTAATATGTTTTGGTTATAAATGATATGGTGATTTTAAGAATTTAGTGACCTTCTTTCAAATGTTTTGTATTTTAATTTTTTGGAAGGTTCATAATGGTAGCCATTTATAAAAAAAATTAAGTTAAATTTTGGAAGATATTTTAGATATTAATATATTAATTCACCATATAAATATTTATAAGCCTTGTATAAAATGTTCTAACCATTTTTTTATGGTGATAACTAGAGATATAAGGAATTACATGTTATCCCATTATGGATCTTATGACCTATTAGTTCTTGTGACATTAAAATTTCACCTCCATTTAATGGAGAAAGAGATGATGCATAGATTGATCAAGGAACAAATAAAAAATGTGATTTTAATAATGAAATGAAATCATGTATGAATATCTATTAAAATTATTTTGAAATAAAATTTTATCCTGTTATTATCATTTTTAACGATATCAATGAGCTTTTTTAGACCAATTTGGTATCTGGATTAATGGTCATTAACCTTATATTGACCATGTTCTCTATCACTACCTATTATTTATTGGGGATTTTTTCCCTTACAAATCCATATTTTAATTTTTTTTTCTTATGCGTAAACCCAATTATGTGTTACTTTATGTAACCTTTTTCTTTCCATCCTTCCCTTTTTAAAGGATGTTTTATTATTCATTTTTATGATGTCGGTTTCTATGAATGAATTATACAATGTAAAACCTTTGATGATTGAGATTAATTTATAGGGAAAATCATTTTATGGGTGGAATAACGTAAAAAAAATAATATTTTAGGAAATATATTCTTAAATAATTTTATTTGTTTCATAACTTGCATTACACACAATAGCATGTTTAGAAGAACTGCGAAATATTATATGTCAGTTATAACCTATAAATTAAATTGGTAAGAATCAATATGAATAAATAAATAATGAAATAAATATAAATTTCTAACTCAATATGAATTTATTGGTATATTATTATAAAAATGATCACATAATTTTCAGTAAGTCGCTTTATTCTTTAAAAATGTGTTTTCTTACCAAATTAGTTTTTCCTATTTTAGGAGTGAATATTAATTTCTATAATTTCAAGAAAATTTATCTAAGAAAATTAATTTCATTTTTTAATTCATAATTTTAAAAATATCTTAAAATTAAATTTTATTATTTTCTAAAAAAAAATATTTTTCAAAGAATAATCAAAATACTTTTTTTCGAAAGTTGCAATTTCTTTCAAATTATTTACAAGTTAAAATAATTTTTTTGTTGTTTTAAAATTTAAATAAGTTAATTTCAACTTTAATTAATGCAATATTTGTTTCTAAATATATTTTATAGATGAATTTATTATAAAAAATCGGTTTCCAAAGGGAATATTTCTAAAGAACTGTTTTTCGTAGCATTTTTCCATTTCTATTTTAAAATAAATTATAAAAACAAATTATAGTTTTGAAAAATAGATTAAATATTGTGATTCGTAATCTAAAAATTTATTAAATATGAATATTTTACTGTTTTCCACTATGTATAGTAACCTTAGTAAATTCTGTTACCCCAGTAATGGGTAAATTATGTAATTTAGGTTAAAAATAAAATTAAAAGGGCTATAATATAACTTTGACATTGGGGAAAATTTTATTTAAATAATAAAATTAGATTTTTAACACCTAAGAATGTAAATTGAGTTTTTTATGGATACATTTCCATGAAAATGAATTATATAAAATTTAAATCAATGAATGTCACAAAATTTCACTTTCTTAATCTTAAAAATCTATTATGTGTCCATGTTGGGATAAAGGTAGCTTATTACCAAATATAAATTTAATATTTAATTAATGAAATTAATTTAATGATATAAATTTATTTATGACTTTTGGGGCCACTTTTAGTGATTAGGATGTTTATAATATTTTATTAAATGAAAATTCAATGATGTCACATTAAAGTTATCAAAAACAATATCATTTTTAACAGGGTTTTATCCAAAAGATATATTAAACTAAAAATATTATTTTTAAATATAAAATATTTATCTACATCATGGTATATTATTTTTAATTTTTAGTAAATATATAAGTATCTTAAATAATTACACAACGATGATGCAGTAGTTCTTCAATTAATGAAACAATCAAATAAATGACATTAAAAATATTAAAATAAATAAAATTTGAATTAATTAATGTGATACAATATTTTTATAGATTATTAATACATATTATGGGTGTATTAAATAATTTTTTTAAAATTTATCTTATTATATTTCTTTTCTTAAATTCAATGTACCTGATTTTGTTAAAATTGTTAATAATGATATTTTATCAAAATAATATTTTATTAAATTATTAAAACATAATATAAAATCATTGAAAAAACAATTATCTTGATATTTTACAAAATTTAATATATTTTTTATTAATGGTCCAACTAAACTAAAATAATTAAAAATTACAACCTTTTAATATTGAAAAATTTGTTACCATAGTAAAAATTAAAATAGGTTAACTAAGGGTCAATGAAAATGATAAGGTTTAAAATAATACCGAAACATTTTTAAAATAAATTTATTTTATGAGATTAAAACCATATCATTTATTATCTACGAGTAAATTCATATTTGGGGGAATTTTAAGAGAAAATGAATTTATTCTAATTTAATCATTTGATAAATTCCAAAATTACCCCACCCCTCAATTATAAAATGACACATCCTCCCTCACTTCTTTATATCACATTAAGCTTTCTATATTGACTATACCCTATAGATTTATCTTCAAAAATTCCCTATAATGATTCTAGAGTTAATTTTCTTCTCAAAATTCCAACCCTAGATCTATTTAATAGAGATCTAAAGGATACATTTCGAAGAAGAGATAATTTTTCTAACTGATCACTTTCTTTTTAGACTATTACTTACATCATATAAATCTATGATGATTATAATAAAATAATAAATTAATTATTCAAAATATTATTAAATGTAATTATAATTATTAAAACTCCATTATACACCCCATTTCCAATAAAACATGAATTGAATGTATCGCTCATGCATATGTACGGCTTACCGTATCCACATAGTTATACAATTCATTTTTATCACCATATTTCATAGATGAAAATTATGGTCCTTATATATGATATATATGAAATAATAATACTTATTTAATGATAATATTATCTCTACCTTAGCATCAACCAGTCTTTTGAGGAACGCTAATGGCGGTCATGTGTGCGTATGGAATACCATCTCCACAATGCGATGTGATTCATTTTTCACTAATATATTACACGGATGGTAATAAGGATAATTATTATTAACATATATGATATATATAAAAATAATAATTATGGATTTTTTATGGTTATTTACCATTCTTTGATTTAATTTGATGAAAAACTAGAATCAACAAACATGCATACATATAGCCTATGGTCTCCGTGAATAGTGTAATTCATTTTTCTATATATACTTTTTATGAATGATTATAAATTTGTATATAATTAATATATCATATGTTTAAACCATGATTAAAATTATATAAATTATGGTACCATGATCAAATTATATGGACCAGACTACTAAATAAAAACCTTCTTTTAAAATGAAGCACTTATAACCGAGAATAATGATTTTAATATCAAATTATTAATAAACAAATGGTAAGATGTTATAAATAAATAAAACATTGTATTATTGAATTTTATTTATGTAATAAATGTATAATAAATTAATATTTATTATACTAGATGTTTCAACATGAATAAATAAATTAAGTTCTAGACGTACGAGATTTTTTTCTCACTTCTACTTATGTGGGTCACAGGCCTTATACTATATTTGTCAATTTTTTATGGTGTATATACTTTCCATCAATTAATTTATGAGTCTTATCCTAAATATAATGGTATTTAAATCCATATAATTTTATCTCTTTCATGGGGAACACAATTTTATTTATTTCAATGTGGTAAGGATTTATTTCACAATCTCATCATTATTTGGGATTGTTTATGTTTAAGAATCTATCAGAGAATATTTTTCTTCCATGCGCATGTTTCCTCAAAAAATTAAAAAGTTTATTAATGTTATAATAAATTATTTGATTTCATTTCTACCCATTTTCATGTTTTTACAAAATGGGTTGAAATATTAATATTTTTTCATATTCTAAATAATGATCTTTGTGAATTTTCTAACAAAAATATGTAAGGAATGATTTTTTAAATTATATAGTATGATCAGATTTACTTGATTTCATGATGTTAAAATTTATTGAAGAAACCTTTACAATGTTACATGTTTCATTTTAAAGAAAATTTTTTCCTTCTTAAATGTGTAGCTTTTCAAAAAAAAAATAACTTCAAAATGGAAAGGATATTTTTCTCATGAATTATTTCTAGTGGTAATTATAAATAATTTTTCAATTGATAAAACATTATTTGTTGATAATAATGATTTAGTGGGTATATAAACCAAGGAAAACATTATTATTATTATTTTCTCTAAATGTTTTATGTTTATGATGGCAGGATTTGTATGAATTCCCTTTATTTGTATGAGTTATGTTATAATGAAATGATTTTGAATACCAATTATTTTCATGGTTTCTAATATGATGAATGATTTATGTTCTTACAGAACAAAAATGTATGGTCTTCATCATTTAATGGGTGGGACCTATATATCCCCCCAATTCATTGGGTAATAAATTATATCTCATGATATAGTTAAGGGAATCAAGTTGATGTGCTTGATCCACTATGGGAAAAAAGATTAAGTGCTTAATCTGTTATAGGAAACAGGTGTTACAATGTGCTTCGATGGTATTGGTAATTATCCTTTACATATGAAAGTGTTTTTATACTTATAATTGTTCCAAACACATTTATTACATGAATTTATGGTTCATGATTGAGTTGTGATTAATTTTCATTGTTATGATTCATGTCTTCTGAAATAATAACATTTATTCCATGAGTAATGTTTATGATCTATGATAGGATGGGTATGAACTTAATAAGTTCAATTTGTGTTCATGTAACCTTATTCTTATCTCATGATTTCATATGATCATGGATTTATATCTCTTATGTTTACCATTACTGAGCATCTGAACTCTCCATTTCTTATGTTTCCTTCCCCAATTT
Organism: Viscum album; assembly: GCA_963277665.1. Lineage (NCBI taxonomy): Eukaryota > Viridiplantae > Streptophyta > Magnoliopsida > Santalales > Viscaceae > Viscum > Viscum album. The sequence goes on from OY728140.1 coordinate 77,017,675, forward strand.
ATGAAGAATGGTTTTGGTAGGTTATGCCTAGAAGAAGTGTTATGTGAGAAGATATTTATGATAGATGTTTAAGATCATTCATATATTAAGAATATTGTATATATTGCATCCAAATACCATAAACCTTTATAGTTATAGAATGGACTGTATTTGTAGTCATCTAAAAATATGTAATATATATGTATGAAAATCTTAAGTCGTTATAATATATCTTTATAAATTATATCTTGATTCACATCTATCTTGTTGATACACTGTGATTTTTTTCTATTGGTAAGTTATAATCAAAATTTTGAGGACACAATTTATTTAGGGTGGGATGATATAATGCCCTAGTTTCTAAGACCCATTAATTTTTTTCTATACTATTTGAAAATTTAAAACTAGATTAGAGATTTAGCCATATATGATATGGTTAAAACTAAGGAATCATTATTTAATTATAATGTAACATTACAACAATGGTATATGAATCCATATATCATATAAAATTAATAATTACACATCCTAGATGATTATATCCAATAAAGGAAAAAACTAAAAGGTGGAAATATATAGAAAACAATAATGTATTTAAAAAAATTGAATCCCTTAGAACATTAACATCTTTTAGAATCACCACTAGTAAAAAAACCTTCAATGATCCTTATATTCCTCTTTATTCATTTTAGAATAAAATTACCACTATCTTTTTAATGATTTGGGTTTTCAAAAAAATTATTTTAAAAATATAAAAAGGATTCTCTTTTCCATGATAATATATTCTTCTATAAAAATTTACATTTTCGATATATGATTTATTTATTTTCACTATATATTTATTAGATTTTTGTAATCTATTGTTTGTAGAAGTTTTCAATACCTATTCAGAAAATCATTATTGGAAAGTGAATCCTAAATTATTTCATTTTATGAATATATTTATAAATATTCCATGAAATTTAAATAATTATTTCTCTTCCCTTTTCAAAATATTCATCTTGGATGGATTAATTGTTCATTAATCACCCAATATGTGATCTTTTTTAAAAACTATTTTTGGGATATCGTGTTTTTGGTTTAAATCAATCAAGTTTTCTTGAAAATATATTTATGTTATACCATTTGAAAAATTTATGAAAACGATTTTATTCCAGTAGGTTCTTTATGATATGAAGAATTATTTTATTTAAATTAGAACTCATATGTATTTATGATGATAGGTTGGGTCCTATATCACCATCCAATGTGCTGGTGAAGGTTTTACATTTCATGAGATAATAAAACGTGGACATACATAGATTTTTTCACAATATAAAGGGTGGATATACTAAATATGTTCACAATATAAAAGGTATACATACTTTTATTTGTTCAAAATTTATTGGGTGGACATACATAGATTTTTTAAAAATTTATAGTGTGGACATAATTTGATTTTTTTCACCACTTAAAGGGTGGACATACCTGGATTTGTTCAAAACATAATGGGGAGAGGTACATGGGTTTTTTCCGAATATAAATGGTGTAAGTACTTGTATTTGTTAAAATATAAAGGGTGGGTGGGAATAATTTAATTTTTCATAATTTAAAAAATGGATAAGATTTTATTTTTTCACAAAATACAGGTTGGGAATGATTGAGTTTTCTCACAATGTATTCTTACACTTATGTTTATTCCACATCTCTAAAATGTGACTTTTTTCCTAGTTACAACAAAATTATATATTGTTATATGTTCTAAATATATTGTGTATTCTTATATTATGAATTCATGTTATTCATTATATATTTTATATGGGTATAAGCCTTAATTTTTATGACGTTTCTTTTATCCTACGTTCGGATGCCATGACCCTTAATTCTCAATCATTTTTTATGATGTTCACTTATGTTTACATAGAATTTCCAATAAATATTTTTAGATTTGGTGTTCTAGAATAGACTATTTGTACATTGGTTTACCTGAATATTAATGTATTTGAGTATTAATAAATCATATTATTACATGTTGTTCATTTCTCTACATGACTTTAATTTAATAATGTCCTAGAGTATCTATCACCTTGATAAGGTCATAGAAGTTCCCCTCTATGATGATAAACACGAAATACCATGGATATATTCTTAAATATGGTTCTATAGTGGGATAATATTTTATGATGGGACACATAGAATGTTTGATATCATGTGTGAGTAATCATAATCAGATAAGACTTATTCTCTTGAGGTTCTCAATAGGTAATATCAAATATGGGATATTATGATAAATGAAACTCATTTTAGAATTCAATAGGATTCTGTGTCTTTAGATATTCCTACCATTTTGGGTGTGTAATGGTCCTTATACTTTATTATTATTATTAATATATCTCATTACTTGCGTACTTTTATATACTGACCAAAACCATGACACCATTGGTTCATGGTATGTAGGCTACATTGGGTGCATCATGAATGATATGTTATTAATTAATAAGACACGGAAGTATTTTACCATCCATAATTATGGAAGTTGATTTCTTTTCCCTTTCACTGAATTTGAACCATCGCATTAAATTCCATGTCCTTGGTGTATTGATGAATTTATTTTAGATAGTGAAAGAAAGGCGTATCAAGATCATAGGTTGACGAAAAATGTATGAAACCTTTTTGATGATATATTTTTAAAAGGGTATTATAATATATAGTAACTATTCTTAAATGGTTTTTTATGTTACATCATTAACGTCCTTCTCTTGGGTTCCCTGAAATATTGTCGGATATTGATATCGGATATTAGGCAAGCCCCCTAATTCCAGTGATAAGTAATTCTAGATGGTGACAAACTAAGTTCTTCCATTGATCTTAATTAAATTATATTTCAATTTAATTATTATAGAAATTATTATTCTAAATACCAAGAAATAATTTTATAAGATTTATTTATCACAAATATCATTCACTGAGTATAAAATAATTTATTTAATTACATGAATATTTAATTAAAAATTATTCTATTGGATTTGAATATAATATTCATTTTATTTATTAAACATTTAATAAATATTTAATCACTAGACTATGAAAAGAATATTTCTTTATGAATAATTATTTATTTAAATTTTTATTCTTGTATTCGATAAATGGTGAGGAGGACGAGTGAACCAAGATTGTGTTCCATGAAAAATATCAATTTATAAGAAGGTAAAATTATAATTATCATTTATCTAGTTAGTGAATTCCATAAAAATAAATAATAATAATAATAATAATGAATGTGGTTAGATAAGGTTTACTATATTATATATGGTTCATTGGGAAATTTAATAATATTTTAACCTTAACTATAATTATATAATTATATAGATTTTTCTATCATGTGGGGTAAATCAATATTTGATAATTGTTGTGTACAAAACAGTTCTCTAAATATTTTCCCCCCCATAATCATCTCATGAATGAAAAGAATAATTGATAATCCTTTAAGCCTTAATGAACATAGAGATATCAAGATGAACAACACAAGATGGCTAATCTACCATTCTAGAACTTGATAATCCAATAATGTCATTTGGAGATGAAAGGACCATGTGTGTATTATTGCTACAAGGGACCTCCTTTGTGTCCCCCCTATAAACTGATGGAAATTAAAAAAATAGTTTCATAAGATTAAAAACAAATTGAATAATGATCTTAATATAATGAATTCATTCATTCCATCAATTAATTTTGATTATAAATTTAAAATGGAAAATATCTCCTCTTGGATTGAATATTTCTATGGCAGTAATGGATGGAAATATTTCATTTTTTATCACATTTATGTCTTTCATAGTGGGTGAAAGATTCACCAAATCCAAAAAAACTATAATGGTTATTCACCCACAAAATGGAACTTCTATTTTGTTTGGAACCTTCATGTGGTATTAGAGGGAGGTTACATTTAAATTTTGAATTTTTTATTTTATCATTGATTTTATATTTTCAACTATGATTTGTTTTCATTTCCAGATTATTCATTATTTAATATAAATATTAATTTCATTATTTCTATATTTTAATATTCTTCATTCAAGATTAATATTTTCTAAGTCCCAAGAGTATATGAAGAATTATTATAATTGGAATCTCATGGTGCCAAATATTCTAATTGGTAGATCAGGTCACACGGTGTGTAGTCGTAGTACAGAAAGTGTTCCCTTGTTTAATGTACCACTGAGTAGTTATAACATTATATCCATTTATTTTACATTTCATGATCACTTGGCCAACCTTCCGCACATTTTTTCATAGTACACTATGTGTAGGTCACATACATGTCGTGTACTCTACATGGTGTAGAAATGAAATTCGAGATAAATATGTGGTCAAATACATAGTTTTAGACCACATGAGACTGAAATCCTGGAACATTAATGGAACATAAAATGTGTATATAGAAAAAAAAATATTGTATAAATCATTAATCCCCATATCCAAAGAATATACCAAGTCATTTGGTAGGATACACAGACACATGACATGTAGATGATAAGTTGTATAACTCATTAGTACACGCCATGTTGTCCTTATAAGACACACACTGAGGCCATATAAATTTATCCCAAACACAAAAAAAATAAGACAACATGATGTGTAGCTCCTTAGTATATGTTTTGTAATCTAGAAAAGATAAAAATTGAATTCTAAGTCATTTATCCCATATACAAGGTCATTGAGTAAAAAACTTATATCTCATATGTACACGACATATATGTTCCCAATAATGGATCGAATTAAAATAAAAAATTATTATTATTTATAAAATTAATACATAATGACACTATTATAACTAGATGATTTTTTCTATGTAATCATGGAATTAATGAAATAATAAATTTTCAAATAATTATTTTTAATTAAATTTCTTACATCATTTATTTTCCATAAATACCTTTATGATGGGTATATTCATGATACTTTGGATGGTCATTATGATAAATGAAATTAATTGATTAATTAATGAAATAATTAATATAATCATATTTATCTTATTATTAAATAATAATTTAGGTGAAACCCATGAATTCTACATTTTTTATTCCTTTCAGACATATAAATGAGCATTGACCAAACAAGTGAAAAAGTAAATTTTAATTAATTTAGTTTTATCCATATTGCTTTTATTTGTGGAAGGAAATTTATATTAGTCCAGTGGATGGAGTGAAACAATATGATGGATATTGGAGGATTTTCCATTGAGAACCTCAAAAAAATTCAGTGATGTTGTCATCATGTAATTTACATTGAGCCTCATTAAATTCAAGGATGATTCTCTTGAGTTCCTCAATAAAAGGGTCGCCAGGATAATGAGTGTTGGATACCCCTTCTACTTGACCGAAACCATTTGGATAGAACATGAACGTTCCTATAGTGATCTAATGAATCACTAAAAATGGATAGTGTATAAGAAATATAAAATGGACTATTAGTAGACTTCATAACTGAAGAACACATTATGGGATATCAATAAGGTGACACAAAACATATAGAATATGACTATAGCTTAATTGGGATAAAACTTCAATGAAATTTTTGAATCTATCCCTCCTAAAATTTTGTTAGAGGTAAAAATATACACCTATGTTTATGAATACATTTTTTTTGGACACTAAAAGGAAATGATAATTTCAGTATTAATGATTTTTATAGATTAAACTATGGAAATGATACCAATGAACCCTTATGGATGTCCTTGTTAAGGATACCCCTCGTCATACCATCCAAACAGCTGCTATTATGTAATATATAAAAGGTAATTCTCCCGATCCATCAATAAATACAATGATTTTGTCTTTAGCTTGTTTTAACCTACCCTCTTTGTATGATGGTTTCTGAATAATTATATCACCTATTTATAACAAGTTATTTTGTATCTAATATCTGGATTTACTTATAGTAGGTCTTTGACATAAAAAATTTCATAGGAAATAATCTTATCATCTTTATGAACATGATCAATGAAATAAAATCTCTCAAATAGGTCTAAAATCTTCACCACTTAGTGGATACCATGGTGGAGGTTTTTAAATGGAAAAAAAATAATGCTAAAACATTTGACAGTCACAATGACTCCTTCTATATAGGGGTCAATACTATCAATGTATTTGTTCAAGTGGATTAAATAATCCCAAAACTTTTAATGACTATTATCCATTATAATTTAAATATCTTACACATAACTGGTGTTCCTAGAGGTACCAAAATGCCTCTTTTAATGGAATACATTCATTAGATTCCTCTTGTTACATCATTGATAAAAGTGAAAATTGACAGTAAATAATCTAGGGAACTAGGTATCATAGTATGTAGTGGTGTATTCCAAACATATCATGGTTTTTACAAAGGATTATCCTACCACTACTTTAGGGATGTGTTTAGTTTTGAGGCAGATCCCTAGGAAGTGATTTAGGTTTATAAATTTGTTTACAATCATGCATGGAGTTTTCTCTACATTGAATGAGATTATACACTTATTAGGGAGTACTTGAGGACCAGGATCATAAATTTTCCCTCTAAAATGATTCCATTAAATATTAGGTTCTTAGAGGATACTAAATAGTTTCACTTGATTATTACACATCACTATAGGAAATCCAAAAAATATGATGATAGAATCACAATTAATGCAATTGGATAGGTAAGTTCGATGTGGTACTATATGGTCGAAATCTTCTTCTCACACTTAATGGACTCAAATTATAAGGTTTAGATCTATTCATGTATCTATAATCCATCTTTGTAATAATTTCTTATTTTTTCTCTTTGTATTTCTAGGACCATGAATACATCACTTCTAAACTAACCTTATATATTGTTAAATTAAATATTATGGCTTCTGTGTCATCCTAAAATCATTAATTATTTAGGAACTATATGTCAAGTATTGTTAATATAGTTACCTTTATTTAATCCTTTGGTTCCTCTCACTCACATGTGAGTTATAAACATATTAAATTAATGGAGTATCCCAAGTAGCAAGGAGGAATTTCTTGATGGAACTGACATAAAACCAAGTTAGTTGATACATTGGTGGATAGGTGGAATACTAAAGCTCATGCCATGATCTGAACATGAAGTTTTACTTTATTTTCATAGTTTTATTAATTATCTTCTAATAAATAAACCATTACATAAGACCATTAATGGATCATTTTATTTATTTTTATCTTCTGCATGATTGAATTTATTAATATAATATCATGATTACATTAAAAATAGACTAATATGAAAATATAGAAATTAAATAATTGAATTATGCATAAATTATTTATAAAAACAAAGTTAATCGCATATGTAAAACCCAATTATTATTAACAAGAAATGTAAAGGATAATACATGAAATTTTTATTCATAATAAAACAAATTACCTCAAGTTAATATTAATTTATTAATCCATCAATTACATGGTTAGAAATGAATCCATTTTTAATGTTTTTTACCAACACATTTTGGGAAATATACATTTTATTGGGGATATCTTATGAAAGTTTTATTTTGACTTAACTAATTTAAATCTAGAGAAGTAAACCTTGTAAGGCTTGATGTATCTTGGATGAATGTATTGAGAAAAACCGAGTAAGGGTTTCTAGAATGGAGAGTTAAATCAAAAAAAATCAAGGAGACGCAAGCCTATAGTTGGAAAATAACGTCCTACCTAAATACCATTGAGTAGTTAAACCAAACCTCATTGGGGTTATGATAAGGGAAATATATATCAATTCCACTTGAACATCTTGATTTATGGGATATTCTAAGTTCAATGGTGATGTCCATTGAGACTTGATAAAATAGTTGGGAAATTAATAAAATTAAAATTATTATTCTGTATCACATAATTTGTGATCATGAAAACTACTAATAATATGCTCTTCAAATACTGTAGAATAATGGATGTTTTATTAACCACTTTATCACATGTGATTAATTTTAGAGAAACTCCATCTCCATTATGAAAGTAACTTACATGAATGGTTCATATTACTCTGGTTAATGTTATCCCATGAAGATAAATCTTCCATTTTAAAATCCTCAGTGCATGATCCTCCCAATAAGGATGAAAATGTTGAGGAGTTCACTGTTGATGATGAGAATATGAGAGACATGGTTAAAGTTAAATGTTTAATTATTTCATCAATGTCTAATTAACTCATAAATATGCATGGAGAAATGGATGCTTATAAGATGATTCAATATCTCTTTGGTCATTATTTTTAAAGATCTAGATATGAATTGTTTGAGATATCCAAGTAACATTTTCATTGTAAAATTATAGAAGGTGCACTAGATAGGAATCACATAGTAAAAGTAATTGTCTACATAGAGAAACTAGATTTTCTAGGGATACAATTGCCTAAAGAACTATGAAAAATAATATTCGTGCATCAGTTTCTTAGAGACTTTCTAGATTTGTTTTTATTTTCAATATGAACTACATAAAGAAGCCTCTCCCAGATCTTTTCATACTACATTACCAAGTTTTAAGGGACATGAAGTGTGAAAATCCATCCATCCTTAAGTTGAATCAATGGAATGGTAAAAAATGATAGATATATGTACAAATATTACTTACAATATGCTTCTAATAAGAGAAGGGTCAAGGTATAAGCAATATATCAAGATTATCTCTATTTCATATGTGGAAAGAAGGGCCACTGGAATAAAAACTGAACCCAGGAAAAGAAGGAAGGGGAATATTTAGGTGAATTTTCTATAAAGTGATATTTATATTTTTCTAAAAATTGGGTTTTAGATATAGTATGTGTTACTCACATATATATTTAAATATTAGTACCATGTAGATTCTAGAAGAGGTTTATAGTTTATGAAGACTTATTACTAACTAATTGAGCCATACTTATTATTGTGGATATTCGGAATTATCAACTCACATTGATAATATTAATGATCTTGGTTTTAAAATATTATTATTATCTTAGTTAGGTTACCAAAAAATCATTCTTATATGTAGACTTGATATAGATTGTTTTATATTAAAATTTGGGAATGATTTTTTATTCCTTTATAAAGTCTACATTTTTTATAGTAAGGAATATTTAAATGAAGTTATTTTTGTATTAGATCACATGAACCAACTAATGATAATCCATAAAAAAATAGTTTACAAGACTCATACCACACCCAACAATAGAATCACCGGCTAGGTCATTTACAATAAAATCATTTGACTAAATTACATGAAGATAGTTATTTATATTCTTTTGAACTAATATCTTTTTGTTGATGTCACACCTGTTGAAAAGGAAAAATGACCAAATATCCATTTAGTGTAAAAGGAGAATGGGGCAAGGATCTTATTAATTTAGTTTATATCAATGTGTGTAAACCATTTCAAATTGAGTTAAAGGATGAGTACTCATTCTTCGTAAATTTTACTAAGGATTTTAGTAGATATGGATATATCTACTTGATAAGGTAAAGTCATATTCTTTGATAAATTCAACAAATATAAGAATAATTTTTATAAATAGTTTGTTAATAAGATTAAGATACTCTTCTAATACTATATTGGATTATATAATAATTAAGTCTTCAATGATTACTTATAAGAGTTTTGATTCTCTACCGACTCACTCTTCTTTGAAACCCACAATGGTGTATTTGAAGGGAGGAACCACAAAGTTTTAGATATGGTCAGATAAATGATGAGCATTTTAAGTACTCTAATATCCCTATAGGGATATACATTACAGACAATAGAAAAATTAAAAAAAATATGTACCAATTAAATTAGTATATGGTATTCTATAATAATTGTGTAGTGAAAAGAAACACATGTTTTCATACATATAAGTGTAGTTGTGTGAAGTGTTTGTTAAGGCTTATGTAGAGAAAATTGCATGATCCTCAAGGGAAAAAGTGTATCTTTATGGGATACCCAAAGGGAAAAGTGGATATTACATATATCACCCCTCATACAAAAAGGTTATTTTGAAAAGACCCACCATATTCCTTGAGAGTATATATTAGAGAAAGTGGGGTATAGATATTCATTGATGAAGTCCAAGATCAAGGTATACAAGAGTGGGTATAGGTAAATTTTCCAAAAGTCCCCATAGAATAAGAAGTTCTAGATATAAAAATATTAAGTATGAGTACAAGAGATATTAGAGAACCTGAAAGATACAATTTTATAGTCACCAGGGATAGTGAGTCAATATTAGTCTATAATAATGATCCTTTAATCAATAAGAAAGAAGTATGATTTCTAGATGTTCCAAAATGGAATCAAAATATGAATTCAAAAATGGATTCCTCATATCAAAAAAATTTTAGAATTTAATATATCATCCAATGAATGTAATTCCCATTTCTTGTAAATAGGTATTCAGGATAGAAACAGGCCTGGATGGATAATTTAGTACTTATAAGGGATAAATAATTATAAAAGGGTTTAAAAAGTTTTAAGTCATGGAATATGATGAAACATTTTCACCAGTTTATATAATAAAATCCATAATAATTATACTTTTCATAACACCTTACCATGAATATGTGATTTATTAAATTGATGTCAAAATAATCTTCCTTAATGGGAAGCTTTAGGAAGATTTATTTATGAAAAAACCTAAAGGTTTTGTGACTCTAAAATGGGAAAAATCCTATTAATTAAAGATATTTATTTTTGTATTAAAGAAATAACCTAAGAAATGTAACTTTTATTATGAACAATCCATAAAATAATTTGGTTTCACAAAGAATGAATGTGAGCTTTGTGTCTAAAATAGTTAAGTGGGAGTTCAGATAATTTCATAAATGTTTTTTCATTAAAATATTACTAATTTGAAATAAAATACCAGTTTTACATTTTTTTAAAGCCTTGTTAAACACATTACTCCCCCTATAGGACTCAGGTGATGAAACATATACTCATGGGATCAATAATAATCATGTTATAACCAGAAAACTAATTAGATAAAGTCAAAATACATATATTTGCAAGATACTAAAGAGTTTTAGTATGGAAGAATCAAAAAGATAATTATTTATAGTGTCGTGTGGAATTCCTAATTGCAAGAAAATGTTTACTCAGAAACATTTTAAATGATATAGGATGTATATGACTTCATATGTGTTGGTGATTGGTTCAATCATTTATGTAATGTAATTTACTAGGCTAGATGTATCATATACCTTATTTATGGTGGGATGATATCAATATGACACAAGAGATCTCCATTTGGATGGAAATCAAGAATATCTATAAGTATATGATAATTACTAACAATATATTTTTTTACTATATAGGTGATGATGATCTAGTTATCATAGGATATGCATATGGTAGTTTCCAAACAGATCAAGATGAACATAAATCACAGTTTGGATAAATCTTCATTCTTAATGGAGATATTGTGAGCTATAAATTCTCAATGAAATATATGATCATAGATTATAAAAAGATCCATTTTCATTTTATATTATAATGATACTAGATAATATGGTATGATATGAAACTATATCCAAGAGATTTATTTGGTTCCTATTAGTAATGACCCAATCAAACTGTATTGTGGTAATACATCAGTAGTGGATCTTGGAAAGGATCCATGGTCACATCAATGAATGCATCACACACATCAGAAGTATCATCTCTTGGGAAATTTTTATCAAGGAGTTGATATCATAATGATAATAATATCCATGGATAACATTTTAGTGTCCCCCTTAACTAAATCCTTTAGTCATTAGAAACATAATCACCATGTGAGGTTGAGTGGATTGATAGTTATAGGTAGTTGGCTCTTGTCTAAGTGTGATTATAATTGATTTGTTATTTAAGATGTAACTATGTGTGGTTTGGATTAAAAATATATTTATAGATTTTAATATTAAAAAACATCTTATTACATATTTTTATTCTTCTCCATGACTATAATGAAAAAATTTCCTAGAGTATCTGTGGAATTGTTAATATCATATCTGTTTTCCATTATCATATCCTTGAAATCCCAATACAATATTCTTAAATATATTTATATATTCAAATAAAATTATATGTTAGGAATCATATAATGTTGTATGTGAGGTATGAGTACTCATAAGAATATGAGACCCCTTCCCATGATGTTTGCACTTGGAAATCTTAAATATATGATATTATGATAACAAACCAACATGTATTAATTTTTATTTACTATTTTCCATCTAATATTTCTATTTGTGAGTATATGTAATGTTTCATACAGTTTAATATTATTATTAATTCATTTCATGACTGATGTAATTTGATGTACTGACAAAAACCGTGATGCCAAATGTTCAAGGGAAGTAGGTTAAATTGCACACTACATGAATGACATTATTTTATTAAATATGTTGAGGAAGGATTATTCTCTTCCATATTTATAGAAATTGATATCTCTTCCCCTTGATTTAAATAGATCCATTGCATTAAATTACATGGCCATGATGTACTTATAGGTAAATTTTATATAGTCAATGAATGACATGTCAAGAACATAGGTTGATGACACGTGTGTGAAACCTACTTGACGAGACATCATGAAATAAGGATTATATTACATAGTACTTGTTTGTGTTTGGTTGTCGACATTTCAAAATTAGCTTCTTACACTTAGGTATATTAACCCATTTTTAGACAATAATCCTATAATTTAGGAAAGACCACCTAATACCAACATGAAAGAAGCCTAGAGGGCCACACAATATGTGTTTCTATTGATATTAATTAAATTATTTTCAATTTAATTATGGGAAAAAATATTATTTTTAGGATCAATAAATATTTTTTTCATGATTTATTAGTTGAAAATATTGTTTCCAATGTAAAAATAATAATTATTTAATCATTTGTAAATAATTTATTTAGTTACTTTAATATTAAAATAATTTTTATTCTCCATATTTTGTATTGATTATTTATTTTATTTAATAAATTTTTACTCACCATACTCTCAATATACTATATATTTATAAATAATTATTTATTTAAATATTTATTCTTGGTTTTGATAAATTCTAAGAAATGAGAATAACAATAGAAAATGATTCATTATTGAAGGAACATGAAATAATCAATTCAAAAAAAATAAGATTATCGATCCACCGCGCTAGCACCCAATAATAAATAGGTGTCATTTGGGAGTCAAATAACCATGTATGGATCATCCCTGCAGGGGATCTACTTTGTGTACTCTATATAGAAAAATGGTAACCTAGAAAATAGTTTTATATGATCAAAGAAACTATAAAATTTTTATTCTATGATTTTTTATTATTTATATAAATCTATTTAAATTGATAAAATATTTAATATGAAGAATAACCACTTTTGGTTTTTGGATTTCTGTGTCAATATTTGATGTAAAAATTTGTTTGTTCATCAAATTTACATATTTCACAATTAGAAAATTATCCATTGAATCAAAAAAAATTAATAGTTTTTCACCCCTAAAATGGTTCTTTTGTTGTATCTAGAAACTTTATATATTTCTCCATTATTCAGGTTTTCTATCATGTTTATGATTTGACCATTATAACTAGTTTCCCTTATTATGTGTTTTAGATATACCCATTCTTATATTTTCTTTCCCTAGGATACGAGGATGGGTATTACTTGTGAGATGTTTATAAGGTGGTTTAGAGTTTAGCTGTTGTAGTAAAATGTTGATATGTATTGTAAAAATCATTGTTTATGGAGCTAGTATTTCAAAATACAAAACATTCAGTTATCTATATTGTTCAACTATTTGTTAATGGAACAAATATTCAAATAAATTAATGGAATACATGTGTTTATTTATCTTGGTTCATCTCACTTAAATAATCTAGAATTAGTTTTGGGAATATTTTTAGAGGCCAACATTATGTTTAATTAGAAAAAATGAGAATTTATAGTCACTAAATGGGTATTTCTTAGAGATAAAGTTTCTAGTTTGGGAATTCAAGTCCATGATGGTAACATTTAGACTATTTAATGATATCCTGTCAGGATAATAAGGAAGGAATTAGATTATTTTTGGGGTGTTCTATTTTATGTAGGAGGTTTATAAAGGAATCCTAAAAAATAACATAGACCCTCTATTCTTAGTTTGTTCTATATAAACCTTTTTATTTTTTATTATAATTATCTATAATCATTATATATTATTAAATCGAGACTCACTTCATTACATAATATCACTTCCCTTGATTGTAATTTTCTATTTGAAAAAGGAATGATGCTAGTGATTTGTATTGGGATGAATTTTAATGTAAAATGAAAGAGAAGAGGCTTTAGGTGGTATAGTATTCTAGTAGGATACAATATAATTCTCAGAGTATTTAGACCACTATGTAAAATAACTTAATAGTAGTTGTGTTTTCTTGGGAAAAATTTAGGTAGTAACATATTTGTTCAAAAGTGATTATCTTTACTGATCATTCAACCTTAAATTATTTACTTTCTATAAAGGTGGAAATTACATGTTTAATATTATGTATAATCCTTTTAGAAGAATTTTATTTAGAAATTAAATATAAATATGGGTCTAAAACTATTTTATCTGATCCCTTATCCAGGTTAGCTATCACTCAAAATATTTATCAAAGGAATATTATTTAATCCTTATTATATGAGAAAAAAATTTCTATAAAATTTATTTTTGTTTATTGTATTATAGATTTCTCTAATCTTCTAGTTTTAATAATTATTCCCAAAGATCTAATGAAAAATCAAATAAATAAATTTATCTCATAACTGCAATACCACTTATTGGATAATCCCTTAATGTTTAAGTATTATTATGATTGTAATAAAGGGTATATGTGTATGGGGATGAAATTTTATTTATTCTTGAGATTTTTCACACTTCACCATGGGAGTTCTATGGTGGAGAGAAGATTTCCCAAAAAGTAATTCAGGATAGTTTTTTTATACATTATTAAACTATGGTTGGAGTTTTGTAGTGTGTTGTGATAATTGTTGGAGGTTACATAATATAGGAAGAATTTAAGAGCTAAAAAAATAAAATATTAGAGTTTGGAATTATTAATGTTTATGTTTTGGATTTAATGGGACCATAACCATATTCTCATTGAAATGGGTACATTCTTATTGTTTTGGATTATGTTTAAATGTGGGATGAGTTAGTAAATATTTCTAATAATATTATTTCTCGTGTTTTAAAATTCATCAAGAAGAACATCTTTTCTATTTTTTTAGTGTTTGGGGTTTTCTTCACTAATATTTGAACTCATTTCAAGAATTTTATGGGAAAATATTTAGTTGAAAAATATATATGTGTTCTTAAAATTGGTATTTATTAGTACACACAGTCTTATGTAAAAAATGTGGTTTCCAATAGGGATATTAAAAAAATTGTATATAAAAATATTTAATACTTGAGGAAATATTAGTCCTTTAACATATGTGAGGACATGTGGTCATATAGAATAGAATTCATAAATTTTTTAAGAATGTCAACTTATTGTATTTTGATTAGAGAAACATGTCATTTTCCTATAAACCATAATCATAATTCTTTTTAGGAAATGACTACTTTGAATTATGATTATATGACTGTAGGGGAGATGATAATAGTTTTGTTATATTAACATGATGATATAATAATAAATTCTTATGAAAATTTAGAAATTTAAAAATAAATAACTAATGCATTCATTTATTTCATTATTCAAAATAGATGATTTAAGTATGGGAATAAAGTGTTACTTTTCAATTATAGACTCAATGATTTCCATACAGTGTTAATGTCCATGTTTTCATGTCCTTTTTCCATTATTTTGGTTTTTTTATTGGATTTTTCGAGTGGATAAGTGGGTATAATATACTCTTCATAGTTAATAGAAAAAGGATTAGTCTTTAAATTAAAGGGAAGTAAAATATAGATAATACTATTTTTATCCTTGATAAGTGGTGTCACTTGTCACCCCATAGACACTTCCACTCACATAGATAACCCATCCCTTTGTTGAATTTTTAGTGTGTTGTTGATAAGATCAACATATATTAAATTTAATTCCTTCATTTTCATTAATTTTCCCTTAATATTGACACTCTAGTAATTTTTTATTTTTTATTAAGTTGGAATTATAGGTTAGGCATAGTCACTTGAGTCATTTTATTTTCAGAATGGTTATTGGTAGAATTGTAAATATTTGATTGATTACCTCTCATGGTCAATTAAATTTATCCCCTTCCAAACAATTTGATTTTTTACTAAGTGATCATTTCTTTAATATAGTCAAATTTACTACCAAAAGGCATGTACAATTTATATGACACTCATACAGTCAATCGAGTCCATGGTCGATCATATTTTCTTTAGGCATTTTTAGTCTTCTTGTGACTGATTTACATTTTTTCTTGAATTCAATCCCTGATTTTTTTTAAATTTTAGGTTTTTTTATTTCGTTCAAAATGCGGTTGATTGATAAATTACAAAAAACATCATAAATCATGATATTTTTAATGTTATCAAATAGATGGCCTTAACATGGTCTCTTGGTGTGGTCGATTGGTGTTTCTTCATGTTGTCAGTTTATTCTCACAGTCTATTATAAACCCTTGGTCTATTAACCTATTATATAGACCTAATAGTATTTTATATGCATGGTTAGTTGTATTATATCACTAATATTTAGGATTTTAATTCTAGATGTTTTTAATATGCTAAATGGAGTTGTTTACATAAATTAACTTGAATCGATGCCCCCTAAATTTAATCATTATTTCTATTTTTCTCTAGAGATTAAATTCATATAATTTATTGTTTTCAATTTATAATTTTACTGTTAATGAGGTAATATTTTCTATTAGAATAAAAATTTTGTTCTAATTTTCATTTAAATGATTAAAAATCTATATTTATGATAGTTACAATCTTTTTTTTTCTTTATGAAATTTGAATTTAATTTTTTAAATAAGTCTTAAAATATTATTTCTACTATCAATTATGTGTGGGGGGTGAATAAATATATTTTCCATTTATGGGTGTTTATCTTACTAATATCTTGGTTTTTGAAAAGTCATATTGACAAAAATATAAAACATATCTAGAAATTTCAAAATTTGTTTGGATTAATTTTTTTGTTTTTTGTGTAAATCGGTGTTCAACATGTTACCTTTTGAGATAATCTATGAGTTATTATATATTTTTTATAATTTACAGTAATTATTATGTTAAATTATGTTATTAAAACTATTATAAAATGGTTGAAAATTTTCTTTTATGAAATTTATTATTACCTCTTCAAACAATGATATTTTTAATGTGATCGAATAGATGGCCTCAACATGGTCTCTTGGTGTGGTTGATTGGTGTTTCTTCATGTTGTCAGTTTATTCCCACATTCTCTTATAAACCCATGGTCGATTAACATATTATATGGACCTAATAGTCTTTTATATTCATGGTTAGTTGGATTATATCACTAATCTTTAGGATTTTAATTCTAGATGTTTTTCATATGCTAAAGGGAGTTGTTTACATATGTTAACTTGAATCACTACCCCCTGAATTTAATCTACATTTATATTTTTATCTACATATTAAATTCATTTAATGTTATGTTTTAAATTTATTATTTTACAGGTAATGAGTTAATAATTTCTAGTGGAATAAAAAATTATTTTTAATTTTAATTTAAATTATTAAAAATATATATTTATGAGAGTTCCAAGATTTTTTTCTTTATAAAATTTGAATTTAATTTTGTAAATAAATATTGAAATATTTTTTCTTCTATCAATTATGTGTGGGGGGTTTAAATGAATATATTTTCCATTTATGGGTATTTATCTTAATAATATCTTGGTTTTAAAAAAGACATATTGACCAAAATATAAAATATAGCTAGAAATCATAAAATTTGGTTAGATTAATTTTTTTTGTGTAAATCAGTGTTCAAAATATTACCTTTTGAGATAATCTATGAATTATTCTATATTATAATTTACAATTATTATTGGGTTAAATTATGTTTATAAAACTATTATAAAATGGTGGATAATTTTCTTTTATAAAATTTATAGTTACCTCTTCAAACAATATTAAGATTTTTAATTCTAAATTCTTCTGAAACAAAATTTATTAATTTTTATCCCACTTATTATTCAACATTAGAGAAAACGATGGATTTTTTTGTGTGGGATATTGGTAATTCAATCAACTATTCTATGCCTAAATGACTGTTCACATCACAATGCCTCAAAAGTTTTCATATTTTATGTTTTTTATGCTTAAATTTTATATTTTAGTGGGTGATAATATTTTTGTACTTTAATTCTCTTTTTTCACTTTTATGAGGATTATCTCTATTAATAAATGGATTTAATAGGGAATATTATTTTATTCCACTCCTTAAAAATATTATTTTGGAAAAAATTTGGAACATGTATTTAAATTATCATTGATTTTGATCTTTTTCAGTTGAATTAAACTTATATGGTATGTAAAAAAATGGGATATGAAATGAAAATCATAATCCATGTTAAAAACTATCACGATTGATCCCATTAGGGCCCATTATGTGACTCCCTAATCCCACCTCTGATAGGCTAGGGGTGGTGACTAGCACCGAGTAGGCATATCACTAACATGAGAGGCATTACCTATGTACCTGTACGCACACACACATCTCTGATCCCATAAAATGATGAAATGTAAAAACCAATAAGAAAAAAATGCATGCATACCACTATATACTAACCAATAGATTATGACAGGAATGTAAATTAAAGTGAAACTGTGCCAAATACATGCCTAATAAAGGATGTCTATAACCACAATTCCAACCTATAACCAGAGGTACTGGGACTTCTGTTTGTAGCCGTAGGGACACCTCAGGCTGCCTAATATCACAAAGCTTCGTTCAGTCTTGGTCTGCCTAGGAATCTATCAAAAGGTCACTCATTTTCACAAGACATGACATGAGTGGGAAAAGCTCGTGCGGGGATGAGTGTAACAATACTCAGTATGACACCCCGAAACCACAAATCAATACACAAAGGAAATTACAGTCATCTCTACACAAGTATGTGTCTACAACACATAAAACAAGAATATCCAAATATACTCAGTCCATACCACATAGTCTGGGGTAAGTCACAACTAATGCATACCAACAGTAGGAACTCAGTTTGAATATCCCATGAAGTACTCATTCAGGAGAACACACTCATGAGTCTGAAAGCACTAATGGTATCCATCCGAGATATACTATTCATTGGAAACTATCTTGAGATAGATACGATGATAGATATGAATATAGAGATATGATATAATAGGTGAGGATCACAGCTAGATCCATGGGGTGATACCAACAACTCTATCTGGATTAACCTACTAAGTATAGGATCAACACCCATTGAAGTTGGTCACATAAATACCAAAGACTCTACCTAGGGCATGAATAATGAATAGAGTATCCTGCTCCAGGCCTCTCAGGGGTGGGATTCCAACAAATCTATATGGGAAGTCTGGTTAAAGGGATCATACGCCTATGAGTAGTAAACGATTTGCATCAATCTTCAGGAAAATGATCAAGGGAACAAACCCTAATGAAACTTGTCTGGGATATGGTAGAAAAAAGATTCAATCCATGTAGAAAGGGCTATACAGTGTGTAGTAGGGTCACACGCTATGTCCCTTGACCCCAGGTACTACCCATATACAATAGCCCATGCCCTTAGAACATGTCACGTAGAAGATGGGTACATGTCGTGTAGATGGGTCACATGTCGTGTCCTTCCATCCAGGGTCCACCTGTGTACTATGGTTGTGTTCCAGTACATACTGTCAACCTGTGTAGCTATGACTATGTACTAGTACATGGGTTAGTCTATGTACTTGGTCCATTCCAAGTCTTATGGTGAGGTACACGCTGTATAGGGAACCCATGTACTCAACCCAGTGTATGTGTATCTCTCAAGATACATGTCGAGTATTTGAGAAGGTCCTACATGTCATGTGACAGGGTCGCATGCCATGTGGAATTTAAGTAACTCCTAAAACACTAGTTTCCACTCAATTGGGGCCACACTCCATGTAACCCTGGGTTACACACAGTGTTTATTGGGATTTTCCAAAATGCCAATTTCTTCCTCCTGCGCATCGGCTGATGTTCAAGGTTCCTCTCCAGTGGTTTTTTCACCTCAAAACTCAATATTGAGGGTCATTCCATCACTCTAACCTCGAATCGAGGTGTTTCTGGTCTTCAATCGGCTAAGAAAACAACTTTAAATCCATATATAAAAAACTGA
Organism: Viscum album; assembly: GCA_963277665.1. Lineage (NCBI taxonomy): Eukaryota > Viridiplantae > Streptophyta > Magnoliopsida > Santalales > Viscaceae > Viscum > Viscum album. The sequence continues at coordinate 77,037,924 of OY728140.1, forward strand.
TTGAAGAATGATATCTCTAAAATCACTTTTATTTGTTTGTTTCCATTTTTGTCACACCTTCGTTAGGTCATCCCGATGTTGGATCTTCAATTAGGATCATTTCATCATGAAATCTTGGTGTAATGATCATTCATTCATAACCCCACGAAGAACGAAGAACACGCATTGAAAATTGGGGAGATAATTTCACAAGGAAAAAACCCAAGGAATGAACCTTGACCATTGTTCATTCCAAACTTGATCTTTTCCTATATTAATGATCAAAAATTAAATAAATATAATAATCAACCCCAAAAATCCCACAATTAAAACCCAATACACAAGAATGATCGAACCACGGATCAACCTACCCATTGGTTGGTCTGTGTTCATCATTGGATTTATGAACAGAGAACAAAATCCAAAATAACACATCCTAAAATTGATTTCGATTTCTCACTAATGAAGATCAATCACTGCATCACCATCATTCATGAGATCTATCAAGAATGGAGTTCGTTGATCGTCGATCTATGATTATATTGATGTCCGCTTTAGAGGTTTCTTCCTGGTTCAATCCAAAGCCTCTAGTGAATTTATAGGGTTATGAGCCTAACCTTGGATCCCTTACTAGCTATTTATTTAAAACAAATAGTTTTTTTGTGTCACTGCATCAACGTAACATCAAAATAAAATAAATCTACAATTTATTTTATTCATTAAAATGTCTAAAAACTATTTTACATAGCCAACCCACACCGACTAAAGTTAGGCATTTCCTAGTGTCAAGACTCTACTCTAAATGCAATGGTGCCCTTGAATTTCAAATATGAAAACCTGTTTAAAAGTTATTCCACATTTTATTTTGGAAAACCACCTACGCATGATATTTAATATTTGAATATTATTTAAACATTTATTCTGGAAACACCAGGTCTCGGAATCGCATGCTATCTCAGTGCCTGGTTCTGAATTAATTCCATATAATATTTAAAACCAATACATAGAACAAATCTAGTACATTACACTCTCCTCACCTTGGGGATTTACATCCCCAGAAATCTAAAAGAAAGGCTATGCAAAAAGATTTGGGTACTGAGCACGAATCAGATCATCCCACTCCCATGTTCTCTCTTAGAGATTATTATGGTGCCACCAGGCTTGAACCAAAGGAATCGATTGCCCATGAAGGATCGTCTCTTACTGATTCTCGATCTATACTGGGTACTATCCATAATTCTCTCTATCATTGATGTCCATCTCACCCTAGTCGATGATGTGTGATGGTTCATGCATGTACCTCCTCAACTACAACATGTGGAAGACATTGTGTACCCAATCCAACTGAGGGGGTAGAGCTAAGTAGTACGACACCTCGCTAACTCTACGCAGTATCTGAAAAGGACCGATAAACCTCATAGATAACTTGTCGCCCTAGCCAAAACTATGTAATCCTCATCAAGGTGAAACCCGAATGAACACATGGGATCCTTCCTTAAACTCTAAAGGTCTCTACCACCTATAAAAATAAGACTTATGATGGTTCTGTCAAGTCTTCATCCACTCCTGAATGATATGTACCTTATCAATGGTAGCTTGCACAAATTTTAGGCCCATGAGGGATCACTCTCCTAGGTCAGTCCAGCAGTGTGGTGATCGAAAGGGTCGCCCATACAAGGCCTAGAATGGTTCTATACCAATGGTAGAATGGTATATTTTTTTGTATGATAACTTCACCAGTGGTAGGAGATCCTATCTACTATGTTTGAAGTCCAACATGAAATACCACAGCATATCCTCCCATACCTGATTGGTCTTCTTGGTATGGTCGTCTATCTGTGGGTGAAATGTTGTGCTCAAGTGTAACTGGGTCCCAAACACCACCTACAATCCCTTCCACAACTAGGATGTAAAACAAGAATCACAATCTAAGAAAATCATCGATGGGACTCCATGGATTGGAATTATCTCATGAATGTAGAGCTATCCCAAGATCTCTACTAAACTCTCCTCTCAGAAAGCTAGGAGGTGGGCCAACTTGGTGAGTTAGTCAATAATCACACAGATGGAATAATGTCACTTGTATATAAATGGTAAACCCATCATGATTTCCATTTATATCCCATCCCAATTCCATTCTGTAACCTCAAGGAGTTGAGCTAAACACCCTGGAACTTGGTGTTCAGCCTTTACTTGTTGAAACATAAGGCATCGAAAAATGAACTCTGCATGGCCACCAAAACTAACATCATAGGTCCAGGTATGTCTTTTTCACAATCGTATGTACAACTAATTGGGATATATAAAACTCCCTTAGAACCTCCTCCTGCAATGCCACTGGTATCACTGTACGTCCTCTAAAAAGGACAAAGTGCTCCCCAGCATTCAAATATTAATCATGATCATTCCATGTGGATATCTTAGCATGTCTAGTCTCATAGTTGGTTTACCCAATATGTGCCTCCCTAACTTGTTATAAGATTTGAGGGGTAAAAACCATCGACTAGAAGTAATATTCTCTATCTCCATCCACAAAGGATAATTGTAACAAGGCCAACTACTTTGATGGATTGTTCAGCAACTCTGAAATAGATCTCCAACTGAAAGAATCTACCACCATGTTTTCCTTCCCAATAGTATAGAAAATTTTAAATTCATAGACCTGGAGGAACTCTATCCATCACCGATGTTTCAATTTTAGGTCCTTCGGATAGAAGATATACTTGAGACTATTTTGATCGGAGTATAAGATAAATTTCTTGGTCGTCAGGTAGTGTCAGTACATATTCAATGATAATACTACCATTGCTAACTCAATATCATGGGTCATATATTTCTACTCATGTAGTGTCAACTAGCATAAAACACAATCAATCAATTCTTTCCTATGCATCAAGACACTACCAAGACCAATCCCTGATGCATCGCAGAACACTACCTACTCAACACCTCCTTTGGAAATATCATGATTGGAACACTTGTCAAACTCTACCTTAACTGCTAAAAATCTTATTGGCACTTCTACTTCCATATGAAATGCTTACCCTTTTGATTCAAAGCTATCATCGATGCTGATATCTTTGATAAATCATGTATGAATCTCCGATAACAGCCTGTTATCCCAAGGAAGTTTTGAACCTCTGTCATGATCTTAGGTGGATCTCATGCTAACATTACCTCAACCTTGGATGGTTCCACATCCAATCCATCCATTGAGATAAAATTTTCAAGAATTCAAACCACATGAATCTAGAATTGGAACATTTAGAGTTTCCTATAATTTTTGTGCCCTTAGAGTACATCAAAAACCATTTTTATGTGTCTTGTGTGCTCCTCCTCAGACACTAAGTACACAAGGATATCGTCGATGAAGACTACCACAAACTGGTATAACTACGGTTAAAATATCTAGTTCATGATTCCAATGAATACTTCTTGGGATTTCTTCATGCCAAATGGAATCACTAAGTACTCACAATGGCCACAATGACATCTAAATGTCGTCTTTGGTATATCATCATCTTGTACTCGTAGCTAGTGATAGCCTGATCTGAGGTCATCCTTCAAGAACCATCATTCCCCTCTCAATTGATAAAAGAGGCCATTAATTGTTGGTAGTTGATACATGTTCTTCATTCTCACCTAGTTTAAGCTTCGGTAGTCTACACTCAACCTCAAGATCCTGCCAGCCTTTTTGAAGAAAAAAAACTAGGGCCTCTTAGGGTGAAACATTGGGTCTCATGAAGCCCTTCTTCTGTAAGTCCTCCAACTACACCCTCATCATGAAAAGCTCTGTAGGAGCCATCAAATATACAAGTGCAGATATTGGTTCCTTCTTGGGGTGTAAATTAATTCAGAAGTATATCTCACGGTGGGAAGGTAATCCTAGAATATATTTCTGGAAGACATCCTTGTACTCTACCACTACTACAAGAAATGGGTAAATCAGAAAATCTACTACACCAAAGGCTATCCAACTAATGAGTGATTGACTACACCCTCTTATTCATGAGTCCATCCTATGATTCATGGGTTTCTTTTTCACCCATAAATGAAAACCTTGTTCCATCATTACAGACACACCGTACCCTTCACCTAAAATAGTCAATCTAGGCATGGACCAAAGATAACCAATCAATATCAAGAATGACATCGTAAGACCTCAACGCTACCACCATGAGGTTCCAACCCAAAATATCACCTCCAAGGGTTAGGTCACACTATCAGAAAAAATGGGTGATCACTATGTCTTCTCCAGTAGGTGTCTCCAAGCATAAGGGTTGAGTCAACGGTTCAACCAGAATCTCAAGGTCCTGAACAAGATATGTAGAGAGAAATAAATGACTATCACATGTGTCTATCAGTACTATAGATAAAGTATAAAATACACATATGGTACCACGATATCATTCCCAGATCCCCTGGGTCATATTCTTTGACCAAATATAGTTGTTCTCACCCCTATCCTCCAGCTCCCTAAGCCTAGTGTAGACCACCTAGGGTGGTGGTGGTAACAATTTGAAATGTCGACCACCTCATACTGCTCTCCTATCTACTCTGCCATGTCTTTCTCCCTACAGATATTTCTTCTCTTGTTGTATCTTCCTTTGTGGTCCATCTACTATTTCCCTATCAGCATCACGATATTTCAGATAATCTTGGGTGAGATGTCCTCTCCCATTACATTAATATCACTGCCTCTCCCTAAGATTACTAAACCCATCTTGTGACCCCTAAAATGCAGATCCTCTATCCTGGGAACTTCTATTAAAACATCCCTCGTTTCTGGATCCCTAATATTGACATCATCTCCCTAATTCTAAGTTCTATGGACCTTCTCTTCCACTACTGACTACCACCATCTATATCTTCTTAGCCAAAAAACTTTCGACAACAAAATCTCGCTCAAGCACCTCCAGCATGCGTTGGAATGCATAGAGGGATAAATATAGCCCATATGTCTCTACGCAGACCTATCTCGAAGGTCTGAGACCTAAAGTACTGATCTCTAACCATATCTATCAAGTACCTGGAAAGTTTGGTTAACCTTGATGAATAATCAGCCACTATCATGCTACCCTACTGAAGATGAAGAAGCTCTTTGATATGCATAGATCTTAGCATAACTGGTGATAATTCCTCTTTGAAGAGATGATCAGACTTTTTCCATGAAAGAGTCACCTCACCATGATTCTGGATTGCCAATAATACCATTTGATCTGTTGATGTCCTAACTAGACAGAAAACTCGGGTCACCACCTCAAGCCAGTCCCTAGCCGCCTGAGGGTTGGGCTCTCCTTAGAACCTGAGGGGTATTTTTCTCTGAAACTCATGAATCATGATCATCCTATGCTCCTCATATTCTAGTATTATGGGTACCATGTGCTGATACATAGGTGGTGGTATATCTGGTGCACCACATAGAGGTAACATATGGGGAACTGGTCTCTATATCGAAGCCTCTTAACTGAGAGGGTCATCCTCAGGATTGAGATTTTGAGTCCAAGCTGGTAAGCATCTCGGGGGAATCTTGTAAGAAACAAAGATATGCCATGGTCAATGAGTATATCTGGAGATCTGAATTAATAAGGACATTGAAACACCACCCATTCCTATATGATACATGTACCATTATTTTCCCTGCAACTAATGTTCTCATTTACCAAGTCAAAAATCATGCTATCAGAGCCATGGTGTATGGATACGTCGACCGTTGTACCAATACTAGAGTCCCAAGCCTGAAATCTGAACTCCAAACACTTAACATTGTTTATCCAAACCAATATCATGGAATCTTGATGCTAAATTATAATTGACCACCTCTAATACTACTTTTTCATGACCCATCCCAGTGGGGCCCATACCTCAACTCCCCAGGCCCGCCAATAACAGGACAGGGGATGGTGAATAGCACTGAGTAGGCATATCACTAACACGGGAGGCATTGCCTATGTAACTGTACTCATTAAAAAGTCTCTAAGAGCACAAAATGCTTAAATGTAAAAATCAATAAGAAAAAAATGCATGCATACTACTATATCCCAACCAACAGAGTATGACAAGAAAGTAAAGTAACATGAAATTGGAGAAAATACAAGCCCCCCAAAGGATGTATGTAACCACAAGTCCAACCTATAACCAAAGGTACCATGAATACTATCTGTAGTCATAACAACACCTCATCATGCTTGATCTCACAAAGCTCTATCTGGTCATGGTCTTCCTAGGAATCCGTTAAAAGTTCGCTCGTCTTCACAAGACATGACACATGCGTGCAAAGCACGTGCATGGGATAGTATAACAATACTCAATAGGACACCCAAAAACCACAAATCAATACACAAAATAGAGTGAAATAATCTCTACACAAGTATATATATACATAACATATAATAAGAATATCCAAATATACTTATTCCATACTAGAAAGTATGCAGTAAGTCACAAGTACAACATACTAACAATAAGAATTCAGTCTGAAGATTCCATGAAGCACTGAGCTGGGAGAACACACTCTTGAGTCTAAGAGCATTGATGACATCCATCCAAGAAGTACCATTCATCAGGAACCATCATGAGAGAGACATGCTGATGGATCGGAAGAGAGAGATATGATACAACATATAAGGATCTCATCCAGGTCTATGGGGTGATACCAACAACTATATCTAGATTAACATACTAAGTAGAGGATCAATGCCCGGTGAAGTTGGTCACATCAGTACCAAGGACTCTACCTAAGGCATGAAGAATGAATAGAGGATCCTGCTCCAAGCCTCTTGGGGGGGTTCCAAGAACTCTATCTGGGAAGTCCTGCTGAAGGGATCATACTCTTATGAGTGTGAAATAATACGCATAAAACTTCATGGAAATGATCAAGGGAATGACCACGGAAGAAACTTGTATGATATGTGGTATAAAATAGATTAAATCCATGTAAAAGGGGTACACGACATTTATTAGGGTCACACACCACGTCCCTTGACCCTAGGTATTGCCCGGGTACAACGGCTTGTGTCGTTAGAACATGTTGTGTAGAATATGGGTACATCCCGTGTAGAAGGGTCACACACCGTGTCCTTCCATCTGGGGTCCACATGTTTACTCTAGCCATGTTACCGAACATGGTGTCAACCCATGTAGCTCTGCCTATGTACCAGTATACAGGGTAGTCTGGGTACTTGGCCCATGCTAAGTTGTGTGGTGGGGAACACGCCATGTAGGAAACCCATGTAATACACCCCATGTTTGTGTATCTACCAAGATACACACCGAGTCTTTGGGAAGGTCCTACTCGTTGTGTGGCATTTAAGTAACTCTTGAAACCCTAGCCACTGCTTAGTGGGGGAAACACGCCATGTCACCCCGGGTTACATGCTGTGTTCATCGGGATTTTCCAGAATACCAACTTCTTCCTCTTGCACATCGATCGATCTTCTGGGTTCCTTTCCAATGGTTCGTTCACCTCAAAACTCAAGATCAAGGGTCATCCAATCACCCTAACACCGAATTGAGGTGTTTCAGGAATTTAATAAATTCAGAAAACAACTTTAAATCCATCCTACAAAAACAGTCTAAAGAACAATATCTCTCGAATCAATTCTATTCATCCATCGCCATCACCTTCACACCTCCGTTAATTCATCGCATTATTGGATCATCAATTGTTGGCCGTTGCACCATGAAACGAAGGAGTAATGATAATTAATTGATAATCCCATGAATAATAAAGAACACAGGTAGAAAATGGGGGAGATAATTTCACATGGAACAAACTCGAGGAATGAACCTTGACTATTTTCCATTCCATCCATGATCCATTTCTATAAGAACGATCAACAATAAAATAAATATAATAATCAAACCTGTAAATACTACAATTAAAAACCATCCCATAAGAATGATCAAACCACAAATCAAATTGTCTGTTAGTTGGTCTGTGTTCATCATTCGATCTAATAACAAGGAAAGAAATCCAAAATAACGCATTCTACCATGGATTTTTATCACTCGTTGATGAATATCAGTCATTGTTTTTCTAACTTTTGGGAGATCAGTAAATAATGGAATTAATCAATCGTCGATCTATGATTATGTCATCATCTGCTTGAATGGTTTCTTCAGGGTTCTCTCAAGATCCTAAAGGGAATTTCCAAGCTTATGATCCTAACCATGGATCCCTTCCAAGCTATTTATTTAAAATAAATAGCATCGCTGCATCGTTTCGTCGACGTAACATCAAAATAAAATAAATCTGTAATTTATTTTATTCATTAAAATTTCTAAAAACTATTTTTCACATTCAACCCACATAGACCGATGTTAGTCCTATCTAGGGTAAATATGGTGCTTTAAACACAACGATTCCCTCAAATATTTTATTTAAACACCCATTTAGAAGTTATTCATCTTTTTTAGAAAATCTTCCGCATGTGCTATTTAATATTTTAATATTATTACAACATTTATCATGAACACACCAAGTCTTATAATCGCATGTCTTCTCAGAGACTAGTCTCAAATTAATCCCATATAATATTTTAGAACAATATAGGGGGAAAATATGGGACATTACAAACACTTTCTTCTTTTCTATTTCACTATTTGAGTGGTTAATTTATTCCATAAATTAGCCTCTCCCTTCCCATCCTATGGTGGGTCTAAATTATTCCATGCTCCCAAAATAACACCTTGATACTATATATATATATATATATATTCACTGAAATAAACATTAATTATTTGTCATATTATTTTACCCAAGGCCCTGAGTTTCAATTAAGTGGGTTATATGATACATTTATAACATAGCCATTGGATTGGATGGTATTAATAGGAATAAAAAATTATAGAAAATATTTAAAAATGTTTAATTTAATATAAATGTATTTATTTTTTCATAATAAATAATTAATCAATTTTAATTAAATTAATTTTATGCTTGAAAAATATATTTTCTTAAAAATGGTTTTTATTGCTTTTTGTGCATTGATATTACAATTATTATAAGGAACCGACCTTATTACATTATGTAATCATGAATTTTAGTAAAAAAACTAGATTCCTTTAATATTAAGGATCTTTTCTAGTTTATATTTTTACATAATTGGGATATAATACATACATTACATTCCAAATTCATATATAGTAGATACCACAAAAACAGTATCCATTTCTTTCCAAATATAAAACTTTTCAAATAAAACATGTTTTCTTTGACAAATCTTCCTGACATTTAACTTTGATTCATTCTATATATTACAAATCCTTATAACCTACTAAAATCATTTAAAAACATGGTATGAGAACAAAAATCTTAGTAAGTGATATAAAAATATGTAAATAACACATTATTCCATGAATACTTGTAACGTATGAAATCATTTTCAAAAATATATACTTGTCTCCCATATAAACATACCTTGTGAAACTTGGGATTTCCATGATATTTCCACAAAATAGATATAACACAAATAGAACCATAAATTTATCTTTTTTCATTACATAAATAATCATTTAACCCTCTTGGCTACCTTATAATTTGTAACCCTCACGGCCACCTTACAATTTGTGTAACCATCGTAGTAATATTGGGAGTAACCATATGGACGACCTCCAACATACACATACCCAAAGAATTGGAGGGAGATATAGGTTCTACACTTCATCATAATAAATTCACAATAACTACAACATAATCATACAAAATTATTAATTTCATAAAAACATTTCTTTTGAATTTTTTAAAACAGAATTTTAAAAGAGGATTTTAAAAGAAAAATCCCATAAAAATAATATAATTTAAGTGAGACTTAATAGAGTGGATGAAATATGTATATAAACTATAAATACACATAATTAAACATAATTTAATCATAATTCCTCACAAAAAAAATTTAATACCACATAAATAATGATGTTGAAGGTTAACCCAAAGAAGGTAAATCGGGTTAAGAATTTCCTTACATCAGTTTTGACTTACTTAAAACTCATTTAAACCTCCTGTATAATGGTTAAAAGAGTGTTATTAATATCTTAAAGAAATATATTCATCTTTATAATACCTTATATGATCATTTAATTACATCATTTCACTCTTTTATTGTTAGTATTTTATTCCTTGTATTGTTTTGGGTGTGTTCTTTTACATGATTTCCATGATCGGTTCATGATAGATATTCTTGCCGATTGGAATTGAAACTCGAGAATTGGAATGGATTTGTCTTTAAATATTTTCAGAACCATAAATTAAACCATTTTTCATTTTAAAATTCTTACATGAGGATGATTCATAAGTTTAAACATTTTTTATATTTGTTTAGGTTATTTTGGTAATTCTTCGATTGTAAAGAACTCATTTTATTTTATAAATTAATAATATGTGTACAAAATGATTTAAAAAACCTAATATAAGATATAATACATAAATTATAATCTATTTCAACCATAAAAAAGGTTTCATTACCAGTATTTAAGGAAGTAAAATAAATTGAAATCACATCATCTCAGATGTCGGTAAATCGACACATCGCGGACGGTGTTTTAATTTATTGAATAAGTGGGAGAGGAGAAGAATTATAATGGTGAGTCTTCAATAAACATGATGAAATCCATAATATGTAAGATATTGGATCATTCATGTCTATTAGATAAGGGGAAGTTAGGGAAGAAAAATAATAGAAAATGAAATGAAATGAAAAAGAAATAAAACAAAAGAGGATGTTTACTTCTTGATCTCTTCTCCTTGAGATCCTTCTTAAGGCCCTTGGTTTTGGCCTTTTGGTGATACCAGTAGGTCTTGGACATTGGGAAGAACCTTGGTACGAGTATTGGGGAGAACATAGGTAAGGCTAAAGGATTTAGATGTGTGAGAGGAATAGGGGAATGAGGGTGGTATTTATAGTGGAGGAGAGGAGGTATTTTTCATTATTTTAATCATTATTATAATATTTTTGCTCAAGACTATGAATAGACTTAATTAATGTGACCCCAAATAGTAATAATTTCATGTGAGTTTGAACCAAGTGGGATTGCATCACTTATTATGTCATAAATAGTGTATTTAATTGATAATTTGAATATACGGCATTTTACCGTATTTCACTATTCATAAAAAAAGCCAGAATTTCATAAAAACCCCAAAAAATCACCCTAACCATTTTTTGATGTGTATAATTCAAAAATAAAATCCATTTTTTGAAAATAAGTTTATAAATATTATTAATTGAATTTTTAAATAAAATCATAATTTATTCAAAAATAACAATTTTTAATCTATAACTCATTTTTTAACACCTTGAAAAATTAATAAACATTTAATTATCATAAATACTTAAGAAAATAAAATAATAATACAATTTACTATTAATTATGGTCATATTTATATTCATATTACTATTGATAAGGGTATATTATTATTCATCAAAAATGAAGTGGGTTCCATTAGACTCCAAATGACTTACTGATCACAATTGTTGATGACTGTTATTCGAAATTCCAAACAAAGAAGTGAAAAAATTATTTTTTTTATGAAGGTATTTCATCAGTCAAATACCAAGGCACAATTTTTTGAATATCGAAAAAAGAAGATTACATTAGTCTGAAATACGGAATCTTATTAAAATCTTTCTTAAAAAGAGGAATCAAATCACCCGGAAAATCATCCTACCAAGTAATGACCTGGTTGACTCCCTTATTGGCAAGACCATCTACAACCATATTCACTTCACAGAAATCATGCATAATAATGTAGTTGGTTTCCAAAATCAAAGCGAGAAATTTTATCCAACAGGAAGTAAGCAGCCAAGCAAGATGCACCACACCCTTCCAAATAGCCTGGACAATAGTGGTTGAATCACTTTCAATCAGAATATTGTTCCAATATTTTCATTTAGAAAATTCAATAGCATGAATGACCCCCATCATTTCTGCTTCAAGAGACGAGGTCGTACCACATCCACCAAAAAAGCATCTAAGACATTGGCCAAGATGATCTCTAAAAATAGCACCACATCCAATAGGTCCCGGGTTGCCTTTGGAGTCACCATCGACATTCACATTGATCCATCCTAGATCCGGGGCTTGAAAAAATACCTCAAAGGTGCATCTAGGATATTGATAAAGACCAGAAATCTGAAGACAATGCAGGATCTCAAAGTTTCCCACAGTATTGTCACAATAGGCTTTTTGGATCAAGGGAGCATCATGAATGGCAATAAAAATACACGCCTGACCTGCATTAAGCTTGAATGAGAATTTATTATGAAGAATATTATTTATGTCATACCAGATCACATGTAGGAGCTTATCAATATCATACAAAAAAATATTCTTAATTTGTTGTGAATATTCGAATCCAGTACATCGTTGAAGTTGGGAGCTGATTGAGTTAAAGAGTAACCATCTGCAACCAAAGATGTCAAAAATATAGTTCCAAAGAGCTGAAGCTGTAGCACAATAAAGAAACAGATGATCAGCATCTTCCTATGTTGGTTACACAAGTGACATTTAGAGCAAAGTTGAATCCCAAAGGATTGCAAACAAACTATTGTGGGGACTCTATTTTGCGCAATATGTCAAACAAGAGTAATTATCAAGGCTTTAATCCAAGGTTTTCTAAAGGAATTCAAACAACATAAGTTAGAATTATTATTAATGAAATTGTGTTTATAGAAACTCTTGGAATCAAGGACACCATTATAGGTAGGTTCCCAAATAAGGAAATATTCAAAGTTAGAAAAGGGATAGTTTTCAATGACATTTCTGATGTTTTCAGGCAGGTCAATGTTGTGAGAATTTAAAACATCCTTTATAGTGGATTTAGTGTTATCCGAAGGGGAATTTTGGGGCATCATGTAAATTAGAGGAACCCCCGTCTAGTTGTCAAGCCAAAAATTCATGGTTGAATTAAAAGTGTCCATCCATCTAGAGTTGTTCATAATTTAAGTGTAGGAATGTCTAATGGATGGCCAGATGGAAGAGGTGATATAGTTCAAATTTCCATTTCTAAGGTTAGTAATAAATATTTTTTTAAGAAAAGAAATAAATTCAGAGTTGTTGTTAAGAAGCCTCCAAGTGAGCTTAGCTTGAAGAGAATCATTAAAAAGGTTCATATTTTTTATGCCAATACCACCCTTATCTAAAGGTTTACAATAGGTGGACCAAGGGATGGTCACAAGAATCCTTTCAAGCGTGCTTCTAGTCCAAACTAATTTTTTAATGCAAACATTAATTTTATTTAGTAGACCAGTAGGACATTTGTAAACCATCATCAAATAAACCATTTTTGAAACAATTTTAGATTTTATAATACAGATTCTACCATCCATAGAAAGGGATTTAACCTTCCAAGAGTAAAGATGGTTAATAATTTTGTCATTAATGCTATATAAGTAGCTAGATTTGGGTCTTCCCCAAAAGATAGGCATGCCAAGTTAGGTGAAAGGGAAATAACCTTCCTTTGTGCCCAAGAAATTGATGATATTAGTTTTCCTGATGGAAGGAAATTTTTTTCCAAAAAACACGAAGGATTTGTTCCAGCTTATAGATTGACCAGAGATTTCTTCATAATGAGACAAGGTAGTTTTGAGACTTTGGATATTTCTTTTATCTCATTATAAGAAAAATTTGATTTCATCAGCATACAAGATGTGAGTGGGCATATTGGAATTCCGGGAATCCTGAATAGGTTTAATCTTGTTTTGATCCACAAGAATAGTGAACAGTCATCTTAATTTATCCTCTGAAATTGCAAATAGAATTGTAAAAAGAGGATCTCCTTGTCTAACCCCCTTGGTGCATTTAAAAAATCCCTTAGGGACACCATCGATAAAGACTACGATGAAAGTCGAGTTGAATATATAGTTTATCAAGTTAATGAATGATTCATTGAACCCAAAACTTCTGAGGACTTTGAAGATGAAACTCCAATCGATGGTGTCAAAATATTTTCTAATATCAAGTTTAATGGAAACATTACCCCCCCTGGTGGCTCTGTTGAGACTATTAGTGCATTCATAGGAAATGCACATACAATCTTTAATAGACCTACCATTGATAAATTCAAATTAATTCCAAGAAACAATTCTATTACATATGTTAGTAAGTCTATTAGCAATAAGTTTTGAGATAATTTATAAAGGGTATTGATTAGGGAAATAGGTCAGAAAAGTTGAATCTCATAGGCATTATACACTTTAGGGATTAAACCAAGAAATTGGCCATTTAAATAATAAGGGAGAACACTAGTGGAGAAGAAAGATCTGAAGAGTTTTCAAACATCTATATGAATAAACTCCCAATAGTGCTGGAAAAAAACCATTATTGAAGACATCAGGACCTGGAGCACTATCAGGGTTAAGACTAAATATAGTGTCTTTAATTTCATAATAAATAGTAATTCTTAATAGAAATTTATTATCCACCTCATTCACCAAAGTCATAATGATATCAGGAATGAGATCTTTATTGAAATCTGGACCATTGAACAAGTTATGAAAATAAGTGACAACATGGTTCACAATGGCTTTCTCAGTGTCAATGAGTCTGTCCTCATCCCTAAGAAAAGAAAGTGGCTGACTGAATTTTCTAATCCTTTGGAGATAATTATATAACTTTTTATTTATATCACCATCTTTAATCTATTTATCTTTAAAGGTTTGTTTTTTCATGTTATCCTTAAGGACAAGCAAAGAGTTGAGTTTAATGGAAGTATTGATTTCAAGGTGAGGGTCTAAATTGAAACTAGAGCTAGTGTTAGAAGTTTTTATTTGAATGAGGTCTCTCTCAAGAGAGGAGATATCAGCATCAAGTTGCTTGGATTTGGAGATGCACTAACTTTTAAGAGACTGTTTTAGTTGCCTTTGTTTGTTGACACAAGAAAAAGTATCATTGTGATGCCTCATGGTTTCCCAATAATTTTTTATGAAATTAGTACAATCGGGATCCGCGAACCAAGAATTATTAAATTTTAAAAAAAGGGTAGGTTTATGACCCTTAGTTGAAAGGCTAACAAGAACATGATGATGATCCGTGTTAAGCTTGGTTAAGGTAATGCTCGAAATGGTGTCCCATTTATCAAGAGCAGAGATATTAGTGAAATACCTATCAAGATTTCTAGCAACAAACCTATTGTAGTGATGTATATACCAAGTGAAATTATCACCAATAAGATTAATTTCTATAATATTTCAATCCTCAATAGATGATATAAATTCTCTTGAGGAAATAGGAGAGTGTGACAATCCAATTTTTTCACTGGAAGCTATAATCGCATTAAAGTCCCCAATCACAAACCAGGGATTATGAATTTTGTTAGCTAAAACACTAGGGTCATGCCATATGTGTCTTCGATCTTGGTATCAGATTTTATCATAAATAATAGTGAAAAAAGTGTGTAAACCATCAAAGGTAAATTCACATGTGAACATATGTTCAGTAATTTTGAAAGCATTAACAGACTGTAGGAGGAATGGTAAAAAATATAGAGAGACTCAACAGCCACACCAGTTTTACAAACACCTAGGTAACTATAACCATGAGAAATAAGATGCATATATGTTGAGGAAAATTTAATTTTAGGCTCAGCAATAGAAAAAATTTTTGGTTATTGAGTCATGAGAAATCTTTTCAAAACAGTGTAAGCTTCAGGGTCAGTAATACCCTGACAGTTCCAAAAGAATAAATTCATTGGAATTTGCGTTTGGAGTTAGAACCCCCTTTTTTGAGCCACCTGATCCCTTCTCCCTCCTTGATCTTCTCACTTCTTGAGAGGAGTTTGGACTGGTTTTCTTTACCTACATAATCATAGATGAGGCATCATTTTTATTAGAAATACCTGCATTGGCATAACTTTGATGTGTTTTAGATTCTTTGGGATTTAAATTTTTCGCCATTGGACTGTCCTTAGAAGTCTCCATTTGTTGATTGTCTTGCATGTTAGGAAAGAAATTAACATCATTGGCAGGGTCAGTGTTCTGGGTACTCATTGACTCTGATTTATCAGAGGAAACAACCTTGGAATTATCAATTGCATTAGTGTTCAAAGGTGTAGTCATTAAACTATCCTTTGAAGATCCAATGTGTTGTTTATCATGTGTGCTTGGTGAGAAATTAGATCAATTAATAGTTTCAGTAATTTTTGTACCTTCTACCTATGAATTAGTGGGGGATACAGGTTCCTTGGCTTGTGATTTAACCTCATTCAATAAATCAGAGCTCTCGCAGGTAACATGGGCTGATGTATCATTCACTTTGGGTAAATCCACAAGTACTGAAGTCTGTCCAGCATCAATATAAACTTTTCCAATCTATATTTTACGTCCATATTTATACCCTTATTGCCTTATTATATATAATTAAATTTTTTAGTGACACTTATCGATGAAAAAGACTTAATAATATTTTAATACTTTAAAATATTTGAGGTGTGTCCCTCCCCCACTTATAAAATAACACCCCAACTCTTTTTTCATTACAAATTCTTGATAACCCTATCCAGAACAAAACCTACATAAATATTTTATAAACCACTCTATCCATGAATTTTATTTTTTTATTCTTCAAATACCATTCCAAGGGTCATTATGAAGGTATCTAAGGAGTTCTATCGAAGAAGCGGTAATTTTCCTACCCTGATTATTTCAATTTATTTATTCCTATACAAAAAAAATATATTTTTTTTAATCATATATTAATAAATTCAGTATCCTAAATAAAATAAAATTTTATTATGGTTATTTATCCACCATTATCCACCCTCTTTTCCTTAAAATGGGAAATTAATGTATTGATCATTCGTACGTGTGGATTACCTCTACCACATAGCAATATGATTCATTTTCCATCATAATAAATCATGGTTTTTTATTAGAATAAATTAATGTTTATATATTGTATTTATGATATAATATTTTTTGTGTAGTGATAAAATAATTTTTATTATTAATTCCTTGTTTTTGTTAAAATATGAAAATGATATTCTTGTATAAGCATGGACTACAGTCTCAAAAAATGATGTTACTCATTTTTATAAATAATCATTTTATGGATGATAATTATTATGTATATAATTACTATATATGATATTTATATCATGATTATAATTTTGGTGATGGTGGTATCCCCATAAATGTACAAGGACAGGAACATCCAAACCAAAACACCCATAAAAATGAAACAATTAAAACCCTGAAATGATTATTTTAATAAGTGGGTTTTGAAATATTATAAGTTGATCATATATGATATTATAATTCTGAAAATTATTTTTGTATATATTTTTTATAAATTTACATTTATTATAATGGAGGTTAGATCACTTTTGAATCATATCAAATTTGATGTAAAGGTTTATCATCTCATATTGTCTTCTTTTAGACATATGCTATATTATGAACCAATTTATGTTTATGAGGTTAATATTCTAACCCTTTGATATTTTTTATCATTAATATATATTTATTTCTTTGTTTTAAGTTATTTATTTCATAGGTGTCAAGATTCTAAAGTTGGCAAAGTGGTAGGATATTTTTGTTTTAATCTCATTTTAAATGGGATAGTTTATGATTAGATTTAAATTATGGTAAATTATATGATCCTTATATGATATATCAAATTAAATTTCTTCTCTAATTTTTATTAATTTAATTTTCAAGTAACAGTAACATTTTCCTCTCTCTGGTGCTTAAAATGTAAAGGAAAGTGTTTTTAAGAAAAATTGACTTTATTCCCTCTTTGGTTTGGAATAATTTTTTCCTTGTCCATTATTTTATTAAATTGTCTTAATGAGCTTTTTTCTATTCTACTATTATAGTTTAAATTCAATTTTTCACATTTTTTAGATTCTAGTTTTCTTAAAATTAGTCTTCGGGTTATTTATCTAATGATGTACTTTTACTGATAATGTGGAAGAAATATTTGTTTTAATATATATGGAATGAACAAAATTTCCATCCCCTATAAAATATCAATTATTTGAATCCTCCATTTTACAATTCAAATTTTATATTAAAAGAAAATATTTTCCTTATATTGTGTGAATTCTTCGATTTTAAATAATTGATTTGAAAATGAAATGGAATTTTCCTTAAGAAATATTCTAGTGAACTTTTAAATTATTTTTCCATCAATGATAACATAATTTGATTTTATATATGATTTACTTGGGATATGATCTAATGATACCATCGTTAGTCTTTCTTTTGATGGTTTATTACTGTGATGATGATATTTTTATGAAAATCATTACATTACCATTTGGTATGATATAATGTTTGATTAATTTTTTATGATTATGTGATGGGAGGTACATGAATTATATAGCCCACCAATGGATTTTGTAATGTTGTATATCTAATTAGATAATAAGGACTGGAATAGTGAGTGAACCCAATTCAGTAAGAAATGGTGGCCACTATTATTCTCTTAGGAGTGAAGCTTTAATAAGGAAATGATGCAATTGGGAGTGATTCCATTCCATGAAGAGTCTTAGATACGATCCTTTACTAAGAAAATTATTTTCTATAATTATGTGTATGAAAAAAGTTTATGAATTATTCTTATGATATGTTTTCATGTCTCATTGATGATTATCGAAGATTCTGTACTCTTATATTTTATATATTTTTATTAGAAAAAACTTATTCCATGAATCATTATTAAAAATCATTGAATTATTGGGTATAAAGATAATAAAATACAATAAATTTCTCCTAAAATTATTCTTATCTTATTCATTTATATGATCATAGAATGATAAATCCCCTTTTTACCCTTACATAACTTTGGATATCACCCTTTCTTAGGTTTTATTTTTCCTATGATATGAAGAAAAAAATTAGTATGATGTGTATGTGAAGGGTTTTGGGTTTGAAGGACATAGTGGGTAATGTTGTTGATATTTTATGAAGAAGTTATTTATGTATCTACGTTTCCAAATATAATAATCCTTTATACTTACTGAATGGGTCAAGATTGTATATATTTAATACTTATCTAGTAAGATGTAAAACTTTTGAATGAAATGTTTTGGTTTCTCTAATCAGTATTTGGGTAGGGGTTATTTATTTTTGAAAACTAGGTTGAGAAAAAAATTAGTGATAACCCTTAGCATATGGATATATATAGGATAAATCATGTGTTATGGTAAAGAAAACGGTGTGGGTTTCCTTGAAAATAAAACCCTTTATGGAAACTACCACGTCGATTGAGCTATGAAATAGATGCACTAAGGGGTAACAAATCTGAAGGGTTTCAATTGGATATTAACTTGATCATCACCAGTATAGTATGATTTATCATAATAATATAGACCTTGATAGACACTCATAGGGAATATTTTTGGGTTAATTCATATTTTCTATAGGAACAATTATAAATAATTTTAGAAGATAATTACCCTAGATGACCGAGGATAAACCAAAGGTTCCATTGACTAAAAATAAGGTGACATGATTTATCCATACTAATGAATATTTTTCATTATTAATCACTTTGATTAATGATTCATGATGGTTATGCTAACCATTTTGGTTTTATTAAGGGATTTATGATAAAATGGTGAATTTGAGGTGGTGACAGGTATACTCAAATATTGAAGTATATTACTTGATTATACTTATATGAATTTCTTTATATCATGAAAAATATATAGAAATATTAATTCATATCATAAATTATTAGATTCTGAATTAATAGGGAAAAATATTAATGGTAAAATGATCACATATCAAGTCTATTAATTTTCTCTAATTATGGTTTTTGGAAATGTATATAATTGAAATATCATTATTTACCTTCTAGTTGAATTTGATGTTGTTAGGGGAATGGGATTTCATTAAATATATAAATCCCACATAAATTGATGATGTAGGTAAGTATTATTTTATATTCCTCACCAACCTATGAACTTTTATTAGTACAAAGATAAATATGAACATCCAATGAAAATTGTATCCATTTTATAGTACTTTATTCCTATTCAAAAGGGGGGTTTATCTTATACTATTGGGGAGAAAATAAATATCAACGGAATGAAAATTGTATTAGATTTTCTTGATGTCTTTCTAGAAGAGTTTCATATTATTCCTATGATTCATGATGTCATGTTTTCAATAGAACGCATACCTTCTTCTAAACCTATTTCTAAGAGTCCTAATAGAATAACCCCAATTGAGTATAAATAATTGTGAAAAATTCCAAGGGAATCATGATAAGATATTCATTCATCCAAGGGTTTCACCATGGGGTGCACATATTATTTTTTTAACCAGAAATATTGATCGATTTTCTCAATAAATTAAGAGGAGATTAATATTTCTCCAAGAGTTTTCATTGCATTGGATACCATCAATTGGGGGTAAAAAGTGAATATGTAACACCCCAGGATTCCATAGTGTGTTTCCCTTCGAATAATGCAATGGCGTGCATTGTACGCAACTTCGAGATTTTAACACACCACAACCAATCAAACTAGCCGTTATGAATAGTAATACCTAATTTTTGAAATTTTATAAATTCTATCTCTCAAAATGGACTTCATTTTTGGATTCAGAATATCGAAATTATCCTAGGGTGAAATTTTAGTACTTTTCGGATAAATTTCATATTTTGATGAATAGTGAAAATTACTAAATTTTAATTAAAAATAACTTTTTTAATCAAAATAATTAATAGTGATAAATTATTAATTTGAGTTGTTTTAAAGTATATTTAGAATATATTTTTACCATGTAATACAATGTGGGTCATTGAACATAATTTCACATTTAAACCAGACATAAACAAGTGCCAATCTTTTGATAGTTATTATCTCTTAAAAACACGCTTTTTGTTTTAACAACGGGAATTAATTTTAAATTAATTTCTGCCACTTCTGTGTTTTGAATTTTGAAAAATAGATTCCATATTTGGAATCAGGATGTTCAAATTTTGTAAATAGGTAACTTTTATTTTTAGACATTTTGAATAATTACTGCGGTAAATATTTTATTTACCATGGTTAAGGGTAAATCCAGTAAATAAAGATTAAAAAAATAATATTATAATATCACTAAATTACCATAAAACGTGTCCTAGCCTTATTGGTTGATACATGTTAGACCATAGGCATCTTTGGGTCGATTTGAGGACCCCATGGAGCCACTTGTAGGTGATAGGGACACTTTATTTTAATTAAGTGAAAATGAATACAAAAATGATACAAGCATATATCTTTTAGAAAAACAATTTTTACATAGGGTTATATATGTTAGATTTTCGACTATAAATATTAATTAGAAAGATAAAAATATTTCCTACATAATGATATTTTATTTAAAATTTTTAGAGATTACATAATTTAATTTATTTATGACACAATGGTGATGCAGTAATTACCATAATAGTGAAAAATTAGAATAATTTATATTATAAATACCCAAATAAATATAATTTTAGACTTTTATTGAATTAAACTAATTTTATAGGTTAATGTGATATATTAGGATTTATTTAATTAACCTTTACGAAGTAATCATTCTGTTATGTGTTTCACAAAAATCAACTATTGAATAGTGTCAAAATTGACATAAAAGAGTTTTTAAAACAAGTATTATATTATTAATTAATATTAAATTCCTAAAAATCTAAGGTTCGGCCAAGGGACTTATATCATGATAGGTATATCATTAATGGACCACTTGGGGGTCGCTTGGATGTATATAGTATGTTTATTAACTATATAATATAAAAATACAAAGTGACATGGTAAATGTCAAACTAATTAACTAAGAGTTAAAACTAAAAGATAAGGTTAATATAGTGACCCAAACCTGTCTAAATTCTATTGGATGAATGTTTTTCGACCTATACCCACCTTAAAATTTTAATAATCAAATTTAGAACCATTAGAAACCAAATATGAATTTATTATAAATTAATATTTCTAGCTTTTCCAAAGGTGCCCCTCACCCCTCTTATAAAAGGGCACTCCTCCTTCTCATTTCTTCACACCTTCAAAGCCTTTTGGATCGGCCAACCCCTGCCCAAATACTCTCCCAACTTCCCTCACTATAACCTATAGGCCTTAGTTTGATCATAAAGCCATCCAAAGAGCCCTTTTGATCAAATCAAAAGGAAGAACCCGAAGAAGAGGTAATGTTTTCACCACCCTTTTCCAAGTTCCTTTCTTCTTCCACTTCTTCTTTATTTTTTATTACCATTATAAAATAATAACTACAGTATCATATATATGCTGTGATGTTATTATAATTATGGTACGACCATATTCAGTATTCTATCTACCCTTTGAATAACATGTCACCACACGTGCGTACATACGGTTTACCGTCTCCACGTCATGGTGTAATTTTTATTCAATATATTATTATGTAGATGGGTATAATAATGATGTGTAACTCATGTAAATAATACATATAACATGATAATGATTCTGTATAAAATATACCATCCAATTATATATTATTTTAATATCAAAATAATGATATTGTCGCTCGTGCGTACATACGGACTACCGTCTCCACGAACGTGATGAAATTCATTCTCCATCATATCCTTTCAAGTATAATTATAATTTGATGATTTAAAAATAGTATCTAAGGACTTGATATAATTCTGGATATGAATAATATACATCCCATTAATAACGAATATGGCTCACATAACAAAGAATATAAAGTAAAATGAACCTGTTAACACCCGAAATGACGATAATTCTAAGATATTATTAACAAATAAATGTTAAAAGATCATATATGATATCATATTAAAGTAAATTATTCTTTTATAATTCAACAACAATTATTTAACCATTATACAGGAGGTTAAACTACCGTCGACCAAGGAAAAAGTACAAAGTAAGGGGTTTCTTATCTCACTTTTAATTTCGTGAGATTTCCATTATTCACCACTTAATTATTGCATGTACGTGGTGTATGTGTACTACCTATGATTGTATTCATTGTGTAATATAATTTAATTTATGGGTATTTACATCATCATTGTATGATCCTTCTTTCATGGGTGCATTTTTTTTATGTTACCTAATCGATAAGGGAATTTGAAATTTCAATTTCCACTCATTTGGCTTTACGCATATTTCATTAATTATATTACTCCAAGATTATGTGTGGAATCACTATTCATTTTATTATGTCATAATTTCCACTCCCCTTCCTGTGGATATAATTTTGATACACATAATCACTCCATTGATAATTCTCAAGTCATTGATATGAATTTGATAAGAGTAATTTTAACTCATTCACCATTTGTTGAGTTAAACATCAAATTCGTTGGCGTTGTTTTCACAAGAATATGTGTGAATATCCTTTGATTGTTTTACACTGAATATCCAATCATATTTAGTGTATTTATATTTGTCACACATAATTATGTCGTTGATTTATCCTTAACCTAAGGATACGGCCTTTATGAGATATTTCATCTAAATTTACATTCCATTGAGACTTCTTTGTTGATATACACCAAATCACTTTTATGTGGTGTATATAATGTACTTTGACATAGTATATCATGAATCCCTTTATTCTCATAATATTACAAAGTTTTTATTACCTCAATTATTTTTATTCAAGTGTCTCTTTTGGTTAGAATCTCTAACCAAAATACCATTTTTAAATGTTTTAAAGACTTATTCATCTAAATCTTTCTCATTAATGTCCATGTTTTAAAAATGGTTTTAAGGATTTATTTATATGGACATTAAAGTTTAGAAATTAAAACTCCTTTTAAAAAGTTTCAAAGTGGTATGGGACACTTTGATTCAAAAATCTACTTTTAAATGGCTTCTTGACAAATAGTGTGACTTTTAAATGTTTTCAAGAAAAGGGGGATATTTCTCTCAAATAGTTTTGATGATTATTTTAAGCTATGTCAACATCCTTCATTATTCTTGATTGAGGTTAATGTGATACAATACAATCTTCCATATTGTATCGAATGAGTTATGTTTGACTGTGGATGTGCTATTTTTATACCATTCATGGTTTGTGGTTAAAGTATTGACATTTCGTATGCTATTTTTAATATGAATGTTTATGTTATGTTTAAGCCTGTTCATATGAGGAATTCATTGGACTTAATAAGTGACGGGTGGAGCCCGCTATAGCTCCTCGATGCATCGGTAGGTCTCATGAGACAAACTAGTGTCTTGGCACAAGGCCTTGGCAAAATCTTATTTGTAGTCTTGTCACGAGGCCTTGGCTATGTGGTTATGATAGTCTGGCATTATGCATTCCATCATTATGAAAGTGGTTATTGATATTGCATGTGATCATTCGACTAGTAGAATATCCATGTGAGTAAGTAAATGGCATTATTTCATTTTACCTTTTCTATTTTATGCTGAAGTTTAAGTTTAAAAGGCTTTTGTTTTAGTTATAAATTGCCTTAAGTGTTTATGCTTATCTATGAAAGCTTCTGCTATAATGTTATCCTTACTGAGCATATGAGCTCACCCCTTTCAATGTTTTATTTTCTCAGGATTCTGAAGAAGTAATTTATGAATTACCTACAGGGATAGTATGAGGGGACATGAAGAGAAGATGTTGTTGTAGTTTTTTTTTACCTTAAGATGTAATGTAAGACTTATGAATATATATAATGTTTCCAAGACTAATAAACTAATCGGTCTTTCGAGACTTGATCCTTTGTGATCATTCCAATGTTATGTAATAATGCACCGACTCTGGGTATTTAGGGTCGGGGCGTTACAGTTGGTATCAGAGGAAGTATAGTACAAACCTTGGAACCTAGATTTAGATAAACTCTGATTAGAGCACGTAGACTTAACATTAACATTGAGGATTAGTATAGAATAACTTCCTAGAATTTTGGTATTGTTTAGATTTTGTGAGTTTTCCAAGCAATACATCCCTGTCTGGATACGAGCAGGTAGAGGCAGCTCTGGCACAGATGTACCTAGGGGTAAAACCCGAAAACACCGCTTTGAGCTAGACTCGAATGGGAACTGGTGCACGACAACAGGCCTTGCTGCACTCTTGGTTACGACACTCTCGGGGGATATGCTTAGGATAATTTAAAATTTATTTACAAACCGATTTAAAGTAATATATATATAATATGAGAGTAAATGACCTTGGTTAATCCTAATATGTTTCAAATTGAGAATATGGTGACATGTTAATCTCTAAATGATTTTACAACTACTGTTACTCACACAATGCTTTCTCGTTTTAGTCAATGACTGGATTCCAAGGAAGTCATATTGACATTGAGAATGATGTACGAGGTGGGAACGGTGGTGGAAATGAGAAACAAAATGGAATGTTGATAGGCGTAAAAGATATCGTCTTTATTCCAAATCAGTTTTCCAAAAATATGATCAACAACATATATATTAACCAACTCCCAGACTCAAAAAGGAAGAGAAAGGTGATGAATGATAAGAGCTCCAGCAATGGAGACCATGGAGAAGAGAACCCTCAATTTTCATCATGCAGGAAATGTGGAAGGAGACACCCAGGAAAGTGTCTCAATGGGACAACGAAATGATTTACGTGCGGGAAGGAAGGACATAAAGTGAAGAATTGCCAAAGAAAAATGAAGAGTACTATGGAAGAAGATAAAAATGGTCCCAAGAGTCCATTTACAGTCATTTCCCATAAATGTAGGGGACCTGGCCATTACCCGAGTGAATGTCCTATTCTATAGGATATTTTCTTGGTCAAAGAAGAAGCCATGTGGAAATAAATGGTTGGAGAAATGTTTAAAAATTATTAGCGCTCCTTGTTTATGGGTTTACTTTGAAATAATTTTCTCTTGTATTTGTAACCCCGCGGTTTGACATGTGAGAATGATATTTGAGGAAGAATTGTCTCTTCTCTTGTGGATATTGGTATAAATAACCATTTGGTTTTATATTATCATTGCGGTTTGAGAGAATTATAAGTTATTATAATTTGGGATGAAAATGCAAGGTATGATATAACATTTGGGTTAAATTATGTTATTTTGAGGATTTTATCTCATTTTGGTAATATTATAAAATATAGTTTTTGAAAAAGGACAACACGTAGACCGTGTGACAACCCGTCGCGTCGGATAAAGTTGTGGGAATCGAACCCACAACCAAAGTGTGATTGGGATTTATCGCCTACCACTGGACTACGTGAAGTCCCTGGTTAGTGTGACTATTTTTTTTAGTTAAATGATTTTATTGATCAATAATATGTTGATTTGGGTTCTTATGTTTTATCAAATGAATACCCTTAGTATAAGAAAATGATTTGGTGATTAAGTGATAAATGTTATTTTGGAAGATGTTCACTTTGTTGGGAACACTATATGTCCAAGGAAAATAGAATACTATGGGATGTCATTATAGGAGTAATGGTGGATTTTTATCTATGTTTTTATTGTGGATCTATAGTGATTTGGGTTATTTATGGAAATGATTAACCTATAATAAAGAATATGTGATTAGGTTAATTACTTTTAAGTATATGACTTTAAGAGTAGATTATGTCATTTGGAGATACAATTTAACGTGGAAGACTACATTCTTATAAGTTTTGGGTTTCAATATTAGTTTGGATTATATTGAAGGATTTTAAGGAAATTTTATTATTGAATGGTATTTATTTAACTTTGGGGTATTGTTGGTTTAATTTTAGAAATTAAGATTAGTATTTTTTTTTCTCTAATGGAATATACATTTGGGGGATCATCAGATCTTATACTAACCATTTTGGTTTTGATTAATCTCTAAAGACAAGTTAAATATATAGTTTATCCTACATGGATCATGTATTTCTATAGAAGTTTATTCTAGCTCTTTTATTGTGACCAAGTCTTCTTGAATACTCATTGTTCAAAAAAATAAGTTAGTGGTAAAAAGTTATTAAATAATGAAACTCTACTTAAAAAGTAAGTATATCTCTTTATGTTCTTAGTCAATATCATAAATGAATTCCTCGTCCTTATGTAATGTAACTTAAAACAAAAAAAAATGTTGTCTGTTTACTTTCCTACTAGGAGACTAATGGTCGTTTGTCCCAACACAAGTTTGTGGTTTTCTTATTGTTAAATTTCTCTTGATCATTATTTCTATCCCTCTCCATCAGAACTTGACACTTAGTTTATCATCCATATCCATGTTTTCCTACATGGAATCCGAGTATGGGTTATCTTGGATGACCTTTATACCTCTCTTTCTTTCTTTTAAAGTGATAGTTTTATTGACTCTTTTTCTGATGTGGGAATTTCCCTTATATTCCCAAGCACAATTTTAAAAATTTCAAGGACGCAATTTATTTAATGAGGGGAGAATTTAACACCCCATGCTTCCACGGTACGTTTCCCTTCGAATAATGCAATGGCGTGCATTGTACGCAACTTCGAGATTTTAACACACCACAACCAATAAAACTAGCCGTTATGAATAGTAATACCTAATTTTTGAAATTTTATAAATTATATCTCTCAAAATGGACTTCATTTTTGGATTCGGAATATCGAAATTATCCTAGGGTGAAATTTTGGTACTTTTCGGAAAAATTTCATATTTTGATGAATAGTGAAAATTACTAAATTTTAATTAAAAACAACTTTTTTAATCAAAATAATTAATAGTGATAAATTATGAATTTTTGTGGTTTTAAAGTATATTTAGAATATATTTTTACCATGTAATACAATGTGGGTCATTGAACATAATTTCACATTTAAACCAGACATAAACAAGTGTCAATCTTTTGATAGTTATTATCTCTTAAAAACACGCTCTTTGTTTTAACAACAGAAATTAATTTTAAATTAATTTCTGCCACTTATGTGTTTGGAATTTGGAAAAATGGATTCCATATTTGGAATCAGGATGTTCAAATTGTGTAAATAGGTAACTTTTATTTTTAGACATTTTAAATAATTATTGCGGTAAATATTTTATTTACCATGGTTAAGGGTAAATCTGGTAAATAAAGGTTAAACAAATAATATTATAATAAAACTAAATTACCCTAAAACGTGTCCTAGCCTTATTTTTTGATACATGTTCGACCATAGGCATCTTTGGGTCGATTTGGGGACCCCATAGAGCCACTTGTAGGTGATAGGGACACTTTATTTTAATTAAGTGAAAATGAATACAAAAATGACACAAGCATATATCGTTTAGAAAAACAATTTTTACATAGGGTTATATATATTTTATTTTCGACTATAAATATTCATTAGAAAGATAAAAATATTTCCTACATAATGATATTTTATTTATAATTTTTATAGATTACATAATTTAATTTATTTATGACACAATGGTGATTCAGTAATTACCATAATAGTGAAAAATTAGGATAATTGATATTATAAATACCCAAATAAATATAATTTTAGACTTTTATTGAATTAAAATACTTTTATAGGTTAATATGACATATTAGGATTGATTTAATTAACTTTTTTAGAAGTAATCATTCTGTTATGTGTTTCACAAAAATCAACTATTGAATAGTGTCAAAATTGACATAAAAGAGTTTTTAAAACAAGTATTATATTATTAATTGATATTAAATTCCTAAAAATCTAAGGTTCAGCCAAGAGACTTATATCATGATATGTATATCATTAATGGACCACTTGTGGGTATCTTGGATGTATATAGTATGTTTATTAACTATATAATATAAAAATACAAAGTGACATGGTAAATGTCAAACTAATTAACTAAGAGTTAAAACTAAAAGATAAGGTTAATATAGTGACCCAAACCTGTCTAAATTCTATTGGATGAATGTTTTTATACCTATCCCCACCTTAACCTTTTAATAATCAACTTTGGAGCCATTAGAAACCGAATATGAATTTATTATAAATTAATATTTCTAGCTTTTCCAAAGGTGCCCCTCACCCATCTTATAAAAGGGAACTCCTCCTTCTCATTTCTTCACACCTTCAAAGCCTTTTGGTTCAGCCAAACCCTGCCACAATACTCTCCCAAATTCCCTCACTACAACCTATAGGCCTTATTTTGATCAGAAAGTCATCATAAGGATCCCTTTTGATCAAATCAAAAGGAAGAACCCGAAAAAGAGGTAATGTTTTCACCACCCTTTTCCAAGTTCCTTTCTTCTTCCACTTCTTCTTTCTTTGTTATTACCATTATAAAATAATAACTCTACTATAATATATATGCTGTGATGTTATTATAATTATGGTATCACCATATTCAGTATTCTATCCACCCTTTGAATAACATGTCACCACACATGCGTACGTACGGCTTACCGTCTCCACGTCGTGGTGTAATTGTTATTCAATATATTATTATTTGGATAGGTATAATAATGATGTGTAACTCATGTAAATAATAAATATAACATGATAATGATTCTGTATAAAATATACCATCCAATTATATATTATTTTAATATCAAAATAATGATATTGTCGCTCGTGCGTACGTACGGACTACCGTCTCCACGAACGCGATGAGATTCATTCTCCATCATATCCATTCAAGTATAATTATAATTTGATGATTTAAAAATAGTATCTAAGGACTTGATATAATTCTGGATATGAATAATATACATCCCATTAATAACGAATATGGTTCACATAACAAAGAATATAAAGTAAATTGAACCCGTTAACACCTGAAATGACGATAATTCTAAGATATTATTAACAAATCAATGTTAAAAGATCATATATGATATAATATTAAAGTAAATGATTCTTGTATAATTAAATAACAATTATTTCACCATTATACAGGATTTTAACCTACCGTCGACCAAGGAAAAATTACAAAGTAAGTGGTTTCTTATCTCACTTTTAATTTCGTGAGATTTCCATTATTCACCACTTAATTATTACATGTGGTGTATGTGTACTGCCCATGATTGTATTCATTGTGTAATATACTTTAATTTATGGGTATTTACATCATCATTGTATTATCCTTCTTTCATGGGTTCATGTTTCTTATGTTACCTAATCGATAAGGGAATTTGAAATTTCAATTTCCACTCATTTGGCTTTACGCATATTTCATTGATTATATTACTCCAAGATTATGTGTGGAATCACTATTCATTTGATTATGTCATAATTTCCACTCCCCTTCCTGTGGATATACTTTTGATACACATAATCACTCCATTGATAATTCTCAAGTCATTGATATGAATTTTATAAGAGTAATTTTAACTCATTCGCCATTTGTTGAGTTAAACATCCAATTCGTTGGTGTTGTTTTTACAAGAATATATTTGAATATCCTTTGATTGTTTTACACTGAATATCCAATCATATTTAGTTTATTTATATTTGTCACACATAATTATGTCGTTGATTTATCCTTAACCTAAGGATACGGCCTTTATGAGATATTTCATCTCAATTTACATTCCATTGAGACTTCTTTGTTGATATACACCAAATCACTTTTATGTGGTGTATATAATGTACTTTGACATAGTATATCATGAATACCTTTATTCTCATGATATTACAAAGTTTTTATTACCTCAATTATTTGTATTCATGTGTCTCTTTTGGTTACAATCTCTAACCAAAATACCATTTTTAAATGTTTTAAAGACTTATTCATCTAAATCTTTCTCATTAATGTCCATGTTTTAAAAATGGTTTTAAGGATTTATTTATATGGAGATTAAATTTTAGAAGTTAGAACTCCTTTTAAAAAGTTTCAAAGTGGTATGGGACACTTTGATTCAAAAATCTACTTTTAAATGGCTTCTTGTCAAATAGTGTGACTTTAAAATGTTTTCAAGAAAAGGGGGATATTTCTCTCAAATAGTTTTGATGATTATTTTCAGCTATGTAAACATCCTTCATTATTCTTGATTGAGGTTAATGTGATACAATACAATCTTCCATATTGTATCGAATGAGTTATGTTTGACTGTGGATGTGCTATTTTTATACCATTCATGGTTTGTTGTTAAAGTATTGACATTTTGTATGCTAGTTTTAATACGAATGTTTATGTTATGTTTAAGCCTATTCATATGAGGAATGAATTGGACTTAATAAGTGACGGGTGGAGCCCGCTATAGCTCCTCGATGCATCGGTAGGTCTCATGAGACAAACTAGTGTCTTGGCACAAGGCCTTGGCAAAATCTTATTTGTAGTCTTGGCACGAGGCCTTGGCTATGTGGTTATGATAGTCTGGAATTATGCATTCCATCATTATGAAAGTGGTTATTGATATTGCATGTGATCATTCGACTAGTATAATATCCATGTGAGTAAGTAAATGTCATTATTTCATTTTACCTTTTCCATTTTATGCTGAAGTTCAAGTTTAAAAGGCTTTTGTTTTAGTTATAAATTGACTTAAGTGTTTATGCTTATCTATGAAAGCTTCTGCTATAATGTTATCCTTACTGAGCATCTGAGCTCACCCCTTTCAATGTTTTATTTTCCCAGGATTATGAAGAAGTAATTTATGAATGACCTGCAGGGATAGTATGAGGGGATATGAAGAGAAGATGTTGTTGTAGTTTTTTTTCCTTATGATGTAATGTAAGACTTATGAATATATCTAGTGTTTCCAAGACTACTAAACTAATCGGTCTTTAGAGACTTGATCCTTTGTGATCATGCCAATGTTATGTAATAATGCACCGACTCTGGGTATTTAGGGTCGGGGCGTTACAGAATATATACCCAAGATAACCTTCCATATGAGGTATGGACACTTTTTTATTTATAGTGACTCTATTTGGTCTTAATAATGTCTCCAATGTCATCAGGGATTTAATGAATTAAGACTTTTGATATTACATTATTAATTTTTTAGTCCTTATAGATGATATTTTTATATATTCCAAGATTAAGTAAGTGCATGATAATCATATTATAATTTTATTGAAGACTATAAGGAAGGAGAAACCATATGAAAAAGTTAACAAGTATGAATTTTTGATACAAAAAGTTTCATTTTATGTTATATAATCATAAGAGAGGGTATATTAGTGGATCCATCATTGAATGATGTTATTGAAAATTTTCCTAGGATAAAAAAAGTGATTGAGATCCATATTACTCTCAGTTTGGGAGTATATTTTTACTGCTTTTTAAAACATTTATCAAAATTATATAATCCACTCACCAATTTACTTTGGAAGGGAGTCCAGATTTTTTGTTCTAGTAGATGTAACGAAATTTCAAGGAGCTTAAAAAAAATTTGGTCAGTGCACCTAGGATAACATTACCCCACTGTGGAGATGAGTTTTAAATTTATAGTAATTCATTAAAGAATTTATTGGTATGCTTTCTCATGCTGAATGATATGATGACAGTGTATGCCTCATGAAAATTGAAGGTTCATCAAAAAAATTACCTAGATCATAATTTGTAGTTAGATTTGGTAATTTCTATAGTAATGATATAGATGAATTATCATTATGGATAAATGTATGAAATATGAACTAATAATTAAAATTTAATGTATATACTCACTCAAAAATAATTAAATTTGAACTTAATGTGATGGTTGGTGTTAATTAAATTATATGACCGGTAAATACATTATCACCTAGGGAAAGAGAAAAAGGTGGAAGATAATCTTAGTCAAAAGGATTATCTTGTAATATCTATGATGAGGAAAAAAGATCCAATATTTAAAAATGTTCAATAAATGGATATGTAAATCCTAAATAAAGGGGAGAAATCTTATCTTTCTTATATGAGTGTTTAACCATCTATGTATGTGAAGATTATAGAAGTGAAGAATGAGTATGTAGAGCTATAAAATAAGGTGAGAAATTTTTTTGAGTTCAACCTTAACTATGATGGAATGATAAGGTTCTAGAATAGAGTATATTTCATGTTTATACCATACATGAAGGAGTTATTAAATGAAACTCATAGTTTATCGTTCTATATTCATCATGGTAGTACAAAGATATATAGAGACATAAAAGATTATATTCAGTATAAAAACATGAAAAAATATATATTATATAGAATGTATATAAGTTCTTGGAATTTTAATATGTTAAGGTGGATAGATACAATTCTATGAAAAAGTTACAACCATGTACCATACCAAAAAGAAAATAGGAAAACGTTAGCATTGATTTCATTGTTGGACCCCCAAAAACATTTTATTTTGGTTAAAGTTGATCACCTTTTGATTTTAGAAAACTTCATTTACATTAGAGAATATTTATTTCTTGATCATATTTCAATGATATATATTAATTTTGTGGCTATATTTTATATATTACCACTCTAAATTGTATCAGATCAAGATATGAGGTTTAACTTGATGTTCAGGAGAAGTCTTCAGTAGGTTCTAGATACATAGTTGTGTTTTAGTACCACATATCATCCTAGAAAGGATGGCCAGTACCATTTAAACACTTTAATATATTGGTATCTAGATATATAAATTTCAATTTTTTTGGGATCAACACCTTAAATTGGTGGAATTTTCTTACAATAATATATTTCAATCATACATTATGTTGTATCCTTATGAACTCTAATGTTGAAGATATTATAAAACTCTAATCTATTGCGATAAATCTATAAAAATAAATCTATTTGGAACTAATCTATATGAGGAAATGGTAGATAATAATAGATAAATTTAGCAACACATAAGTGAAACTCAAAGTTGAAGAAATGGTTTTTCTAAAAATCATAGGTGAGATATAGTGTCCAAAGTTATTCAGAAGGTATACATATGAAAATATAATTGGAAGAAGGTTATGAGATTTGGAAATAAAGTAATTATGAGCCCTAGATATATCAATCCCTTCAAAATTGTGTATCGTATTTTGATGAGATCATATCACTTATAACTTCCACCGAATCTCTCTCAAGTTTATGATGTGTTCCATGTATCTCTCTAGAATAAGAACATACAAGATCCTTAACATTTAATGAACACCTAGTTAATACCATTAGAGAAATATTTATATTATAATGAAATAATGGTGGATATTATAGACCAAAAATATAATGTACTATGATATATTACCACTCACCTGATTAAAGATTAATGGTGAAACACAAAAATTGAGGAAGCCATGTGGTAATGCGAGGATGTGATGAGGAAAAGTGTACTTAGTTGTTTGTATTAGAGTGATATAATTAAACATTTTAAATTATTATCAGGTGGGTTATAATGTAACAAACTAAGAATATATATATATATATATATATATATATATATATTCTTTTGGAATAAATATGACTCATTTGGTAGCTTATTTTACATGAAACCCCTAGCCTAAATGGATCGGGATATAGTTAAACTTTATATCCTAACTATTGGAATGGTGGGTATAAATAAGACTAAAAAATAATGAAAAATATTTATAATTATTTTATTTAATGAATATATTTTTATTAATTCATTATAAATAAGTAATCAATTTTTATTATAGTTTATTTCTATTTCAAAAATATATTTTCTTAAAATATATTTTTTATTATTTTTTGTTCAAGAATATGATATTTAATAACTCCCACATTTAAAAATTTAATTCTATAAAATAAGATATAATTTCTGAAATTAACATATCAAAATTAACTTAGGGTGTTTTCTTGTAAAATTTTAAAAAGGGGTTGATTTTCAGATGAATGGTTAAATTGTTGTTTTTAAAAGAAAAATGTCTTTTCATGTCAAGTATTATCAAAGACCAATTTTGATTTGGATTGGATTTAAAATTTAATTAATTTTTTTTTCATAAAAATAATTAAATTTATAACTTTTGGATCAATATTATACTTTATCTTGGCATAAAAATAATTTTAGTCTTTAAAAGGATTTTTTCAAAAAATAGTTTTTCATCGCGTTCTGTTGGTTTATTATGAAATGAATATATAAAAATTATAGAAATTGAAAAATGAAAATTTTATTCCATAATTTTAATCATAATATTTAATATTATATATCAAATCCAACCTAATGTTTCCATCCTAATGAATAGTTAAAATAGGTAAATTTTATTACCACAGTTAATATTAAAACAGGTTTACCGGTGTGAACATATTAAATTTAGAGATAAGGATATGATTGCTACATAAAAATATATAATTCATATTTTTAATACATATTTCAACCCTTATCACCTTTTTCTTAGGATTTAATTGTTCATGGGATTCTTATCCATGAAAAGGACTTAATAATATTTTAATACCTTAAAATATTCATGGTGCGTCCCTCCACTCTCTTGCAGAAGGACAATCATTCTCTATTTTAATTAAAAGTTATTCAGAAACCAATATTAACAAAACCCAACCCAAAAGTCTTCTAAAATTATATATCCATGAATTATATGATCAAATATTCTTAAAATAATATTCTAAGGGCCTTTGAGAAGGGATTTAATTGTGGTTAACTGAAGAATGTGTAATTGTCCTACCTGGCCTCTTTTGATTTTTTTTATACCTTCACAAAATATGTGGTATTAATTATAAAATAATTAATTAAGTATAATAAATAAAATAAAATATTATTATGTTTCTTGATCCACTTTTCTTAAACCTCATTTGTATCAAATGGGAAAGGAAAGTATCACTTATTCGTGTGTGTTCTTTATTTCCTCCACATAGTGATATGATTCATTTTCTATCATCATAACTCATATTAGGGTAATATGATGAATTAATTTTTATATATTAAATTTTTGATATAATTATGGTTTTTAAACGACCATTTATTTTTTAACTTTTTGTCTTTCATTTTTTAGAATATGAATATAGCATTCGTACTAAAGTATAGACTACCATCTCAGTAAGTTGTTCTATACATTTTTTGTATATTATTTTTATGGATTATTATAAGTACATAAATATTTAATATATATTTTATTTATACCTTATTAACATTTTATAGTTTATGTAACCATCATCAAAGTTAAAGGACCAGAACTACTAATCTAGAACTTCTATAAAAAATGAAACAGTCAACACCTGATAATGATGAATTTAAAAAAGAACTATCAAAAAATGGTTATTGTAATGTTATAATTGGACCATATATTAAATAATTATTATTTATATTATTATAGTATATAATTATAATAAATTAAAATTTATTATAAAGTAGTTTGGATCACTTTCAAAGGAATTATCACTTTAGGCATGGGTTTATTATCTCAAATTGTTTTCTTTGGGACTTATGCTATATTATGCACTAGTCTATGTTTATGAGGTGTGTATACTAAAACATTTATATATTTTTATTTTGAGTATCATTATGTTCATGAAATTTAATATTTAATTTTATTTTATTTATATCATGAGTGTTAGGATTCATAAGTTACCAAAGAGGTAATGGGTTTATGTTTTAATCTCATTTCAATCAGTATTTTTAATGATTGAATTTTCATTGAGATAAATTATAGGATGGTTATTTTATAAAGCATTTTTATTTCTCTCTACACGAGGTATTCAATAAATTTTCAGGTAATATTATGATTTTCATCTCTTTGGTACATAAAATTATCAATAAAATTATTTTATGAAAAGTAGATTTTATTTTCTCTTTGGTCATAAATCATTTTCTATCATGTACATGACTTCCTTAAAATGTTTTCAAAAATGTTTATACTAATATCCTATGATTTTTAAATTATTTTTACCCATTTTTTATTTTTTTTTTATTTTATTAAATGTAATCTTATTTTTGTTTTTATAATGATGTACTTTTTAATTTTAAATGAAAATATGAATCAAATCATTGTTTTAACATACACAGCATAAAAACTATTTTTCAAATGTCAAGAAAACATAATTATTTGAATCTTACATCATAATATTTGATGGTATTTTTCAAAGAAAATTATTTACTTTTTGTTTTTAAAATTTTTAGTTTTTAATAAGTGATTCTGAAATGAAATGGTGTTTTCATCAAGAAATATTCTAGTGATATTTTAATGGAATTATTTCAACAATGATAATATCCATTGATGTTACTGATGATTTCTAGGGGATATGATCTAATGATACCATCTGTGTTCCCTCTTTGGATGGTTAATAATTATGATGATTAAACTTTTTTGAAACTCGTTTATTTTCTATAGGGTATGAAATGATGATATCAAGAATGTTATCTGATATGATGAAGTGCATATGAATGGATTATGATTATGTGATGGAATGTTCAGAAATTTTATAGCTATTAAATGAATTGGAAAAGTAAGGATATCTCATCAAATAATAATGATAGGAATGGGGATTAAACCTAGTTTTTTAAGTGATGGTGTCTATTATGATACTTTTGGGAATTAACCATGAATAATGAGATGATGGAATGGGGAGTGATCACAACCCACTAAGATAGGCTTGGAAATGATGGTTGACTAAAAAAATTATTTTCAATACTTTTGTGTATGAAAAAAATGTATGTCTTATTCTTATGATATTTTTACAATGATCGTGATTGATTATTAATGATTCAATAGTCTTATGCTTTATAAATTTTTATTGGAAAAACCATATTTCAGGATTCATTATTAATGATCTTTGAACGATTGGGAATGATTATGAAAGGTTATGAACATGTTATCAGAACATTATGATTATCTTATTCTTCATGTAATCATGGATTCATACCTCCCTTGATTACCCTTAAATAGAATATGATCTCACCCTTTATTATGTTTCCTTTACCCAAGGATATAAAGAAAATTTTTATTTGTGATATCTATAGGAAGGGTGATAGTTATAAAGATCATATTGGATGATGAAGTAGATGTTTAATGAATTGGTTGTTTATGTATCCATGTTTCCAAAGACTCTAAACCTTTACTATTGTGTCATGGATCATAATGTTTTGTATTGAATATTTATCTAATATTATTTAATATTAACATATGAAATGTTTTTCTCACTAAAGTTGGAATCGGTATAGGGATAAATAATTTTTGGAAAGTAGGATTGGAAGAAAATTAGTGAGAACCCTTAGAATAATCCTATGTATAAGATAACATCCAATGTTATGGTAAATAATGGTGACACTCATTTGTCATGAATATTTGTATATAAAATATATATATTTTTTAAGGATATTAATTTTGATTCCCATAAAATTAAATGTTTTATTACGGTGTGGGAAATTTAATTTGAAAAAATTAAAATGATTTTAAATGAATAAAATTGCTTATAATATGATGTTTGGGATTTATTATAATATCATATTGATTTTTACTTTTTTTTTATATTTTTCATGTACAAAATTTTGCCAATTTTAGAAAGCCCTCAACCAAAGACCCAAGACCACATATCAATCCAAATTGAGAGTTCTGATGGCTATGTAGGTTTCCATCAGAGCCCTCATGGGATGGTGGAGGAGTCTGACCCATAGAAGAACATGTTGCATTGTATGGGCCTAAGCCTGATTGGACAATGTGGGTGTGGCATGGCCCATTTCCAAGTGTGTGCATGATAATCTGGGTGACCACCCAAATGTGGTATTTTGAGTAGAAGATACCCCATATTGTATTATATATGATCTTCCTATATCTTCACTCTTCTAGTATGGGATTCTATATATACGGTTACTATTGAACTTATAAAAACGGCGATGTTGCACCATGGATGCGCTCTCCCTGAATCTCAGACACGCTTCTCTACTACTACTCTATATTTTCCACCTTTGATTCCATCCATCCACTGTAACACCCGAGACTTTTATGTTATATAAATCATCAAAGGAATCTTTTTCTACACAACACTTGCTTGGCTTTCTTTACACGCAATCGCGACCTTCCTCGATAGCTTGCGTCGTACGCAATACCGAGTTTCACTAAACAACAATATGCTATTAAAACTAGCCGTTATGAATAGTAATAACCACTTTTTGAAATTTTATAAATTTTATTTTTCAAAACAGACTTCATTTTTGGACTCAGAATATCAAAATTAGCCTAGGGTAAAATTTTGGTATTTTTCTGAAAACTTTCAATTTTTGATGAATAGTGAAACCACTAAGTGGTAGGTTAAAAACTGAATTTTGAATAAAACTTAATTTTACCGCTTCTGTGAATGGAATTTCGAAAATCCGACAGACACGGTTGATATCAGTAAGTAAAATGTGGTTCAATGAGATAAAAATAATTTTTTGGTGAATAGTAACTTTTTACTTTTTTTTACCGCGGTTAATAGTAAATAGGGTAACTAAGGGTAAATATGATATTAATATTACCCTAACACATGTCCTAATTCTATTGGACAAGTGTAATTCGACCAAAAACAAACTTAGGAATAAAATATGACCATTTAGGCCCACTTGGATTAGATTAGGACATTTATTATTAATTTATTTAAAGAAGGGTTAAAATAGTTAAAATCAAAGTTTAATAAGTAATTCATTTTTAATATGGGGTTATACATAAGCTAAATTCGACTATAAATATTCATTAGAAAGATAAAAAGATTTCCTACATAAGGGTATTTTATTTGTAATTTTTAGACGTTAAATAATTTAATTTATTTATGACACAATGATGATGCAGTAATTATCTTATTAATGAAATATTGACATAATTGATGTTATAAACACCAAAATAAATGTAATTTGAGACTTTTTATGAATTCCACTAATTTTCTAGGTTACTATGATATATTAATGTTGATTTAATCAACTTGGTTCGAACATATAATTCTGTTATGACTTTCACAAAAATCATATATCAAATAGTGTCAAAATTGACACAAAATAGTTTTTAAATCAAATATTATATTATTAATTGTTATTTTATTCCTAAAAATCTAATGTTCGGCCAAATGACTTAGATAAGGATATATATTTTAATAATAAACAATTTGGGGTTCGTTTGGCATGTTATAGTAAGTGTATTAACCATATAGTGAAAGAAAACAAAAAGACACGGTAAAAGTTAAATTAATTAACTTAGAGTTAAATCTAATTGATAAGGTTAAAATAATACCCTAAACTTGTCTAAATCTTATTGGTTTATAGGATTTCGACCCATCCCCACTTTAGCTTCGAAATAAGACCCTTTGGAACCATTATAAACCGATTTTGACTTTAATATAAAATAATATTTTGAGATATTCCTAAGGTGCCCCTCTCCTCCCTTATAAAAGGGAACCTCCTCCCCCTCCTCCTCACACCAATTTGAGCACTCAAGCTCGGCCAAACCCTGCCATTTTCTCCTCTCCACTTCCCTAGAATAATCCTAGAGGTCCTGGTCTTCTCCAAATACCAATCTTAGTTCCTTAAGTGGAGGATTCAAAGAGGCGTTCCAAAGAAGAGGTAATATCCATTACCGATCTTTTCAATTTCTTTCTTCTTCAACTTCTTCTTCTTTAGTTGTTTCATGATAAAGTAATAACATCAGTATTACTTACATACTGATATGTTATTATAAATATGAAACAACCCTAATTCACCTTTTATCCATCCTACGGAAAAATGAAATCACCGCGCGTGCGTACGTACGGAATACCGTCTCCACGCCGTGGTGTAATCTATTTTCCACCATCACCTTACAAGGATGGGTATAATGGTGTAATGAGTAACTATATATGATTATTATTAAGTAATATTGATACTGAAATAATATATATATATATACTCCAATACAATTCCACGATCATAGGAACGATATCATCACTCGTGCGTACGTACGGAATACCGTCTCCACGATGTGATGCGACTCGTTCTACATGATCTTCATTTCATAATGATTATATAAATGAATTGAATGAATGAATATGGTATATACTACACTAATACCATTCTGGAAATGAATTATCTATAACCTAAAGATAAGAATAAGAATTTATTCGACAAAACATGCATAAGAACAAAAAGTTATAAAGACCCGAGTAACAAGTAACAATGAAATATTACTAACAAGAAGCTAATAATATGACCATATATGATATCATAATCAATATGTATGATTCTGGAATAAGTCAATAACATTATTTAAACCATTATACAGGAGCTTCGGACACGTATAAAGCAAATCGGACCTAAGGTAAGGGAAATATCACAATCTCATTTTTATCCGAGATTGTTTATTCGTAAGTATTTACTGGGGTGTATTTTATCATCCACATCCATGTTTACTCAATATGTAATATTATTTCCATCCACCTAAAATTGTTTAAATACATTTTTACCCTTCAGTGAGTTTTTAGTAATACATACGAAAGGAATCTTTTGTCGTTTTTCGTACGAGGTACTTTTTGACTTTTCCGAAAAAAGTACGAAGAATGTTTTTTTTAACTTATACGGCACGAACGGATTTCTACTGTTTTATAAAGCCTTATTTTAATGAAGCTTCCTCTAAAAGATTTCATGACTATTTTCAATAAAATCTCTTTCTTTTAAAATTGC
This sequence comes from Viscum album, assembly GCA_963277665.1. Classification (NCBI taxonomy): domain Eukaryota; kingdom Viridiplantae; phylum Streptophyta; class Magnoliopsida; order Santalales; family Viscaceae; genus Viscum; species Viscum album. The sequence continues at coordinate 77,079,245 of OY728140.1, forward strand.
ATGATGTTTTGTGAAAAGAAATTCATTTTGAAGAAGAAAGGATATTTTCCTCAAGAATTCAATTCAAGTGTTTTATCAAAATTATTTTCCATCTAAGATAATAAAGGGTTCTATTTCTATCCATATTTTTACATTGATTTGACTATGTTGTGATGGAATTATGTTTATGAATTCCTTTATCTTATATGAATTGATTTATGATGTCATGATGTTTCAAGAATCCCATTTTTGTTACATGTGTTATGCGATGATGTATGATTTATGATTATGTGGCACACATAAGAAAGGATTCATTATAAGATGGGTGGGACCTATATCTCCCTCCAATGCATTGGGTAAAGATTTTATATCTCATGAGATAGACATGGCTGGAACGGAAGGTTATTTCGGTTCAGTGATACAGGACTGAAACGAGGAGTGAACTCGGTTCAGAAATGGACTTTGTCCACTAAGATAGTCTTGGAAATGAGTCATGACTAACAAGAAATGATTTTCCATGATTATGTGTGCTTGCCACAAAGTTTCATGTTTTAAGTTAGGATTATTCTGATTACATTTCACTACCATGATTTATCCCATGTTATGAAATTATGCTCTCTTTTGCAGGTTATGATTTCCAAAATGTTATGTTCTTATGAATATGATGTGATTGATATATCTTTTGTTTAACCTTACTGAGCATTTGCGCTCACCCTTTTATGTTTTCTTTTCCCCAGGATATAAAGAAAGGTTTTAGGTATAAAAAAGGAAGATCTTTATGGGAGATGTTGAAGATCTTTCACCACGATTAGAAGATTATAGTCCGAGTTTCCAAAGACACTAAACTATTACGATCCTTTAGTGTGTGTTTTTGTTATGTACTAAGTATTCCACAAAAGTAATGTAATGTCCATGTACGTCAGGATACGGGTCTCTACATCCACCACTAAAACACACCAAATACCTCAATAAACACACTTTTTAAAGCTCCATCTCGATATTATTGGTACTTCCACCAAACAAAGACACCACATATCACTTCTTCCACCCCATGGATGTAAAATCGCAACCTTTTCTAGAGATTTATCATGATAATTATCTGGTACAATTTTTCCCTATGTTGAGTCGATTTTATTTTTTTTATTGGGTTGTGTTAGGGTAAACATTTGAGAAAATTGGAAGAAAGAGGGAAGTGCATGGTTAGCCCACAATTTTCCCTCACCATGTGCCTTCGCCTGAAAACCCCAAAACCTTAGACATAGATGTTTTTCATGGATGGTGAATAGTTTTTCAAACTATTTTCACTAAAATGATGTATCATATACCCCTTGAAATATGTGATTTGTTAAGGTTCAAGGTTAGGGGAAACCATGCACCTCGAGAAGCAAACCTTGTGTGTCAAATTTTAATCCCCTGAAAATTAGATTTAAAATTTACTAAGCCCACATTTTAACTATTATTCATCCCTAACACAACATGTAACACCTTTTCACTATTTGGTAGACTCCCAGAGAGATTACATGCCATTATAATCTCCATTCGTTTTAATACGAATCATGGATTCAAGATCTTCACCCCTCCCAGTAAGAGGATCTCATCGCATGCGGTTTCCTTTCCATTTCCCATTCTTATGTCATCTGTTATAGGGTTGTTCTTCCCTATTTTTTTAGATCTATTTCTAGGATTGTGTATCTAGATCTATAATTGTGGTATCTTGATTCAAATGATCTTTAATTTAGGTTTAAGATCCATATCTCATTCTACGTTGTTATTTCGCACAAATTATAGATTTTTGTCGGTTAGTGTTTTTCATCAAATTGTGGTAGGTGGTTTATAATTAAAATCCCAAAGTCCTGACTAAAATTATGTGTATGAAATTTTATAATTTCTTTTAAATGTTTTGAAATTGAGTTCTAGATTTAATTAATTAATTTTTTGAATTAATTAATTGAGACACATGTGAAATTGGGGGATATTGGAATAGTAGATTGTGAATAATTAATTGATGAATTAATTATGTGGGAATTGGGATTGTTGAATTGACTAATTAATTTATGAATTAATTATGGGATATTTAGATTGTGAGTATGAATAATTAATTGTTGAATTAATTATGATATATTGAGATTATGCGTGTGAATAGTTAATTTTTGAATTAATTATGGTATATTAAGATTATGAAGTTGAATAATAAATTTTGAATTAATTAGGAATATTATAATTGTGAGTTAGAATAAATAATTATTGTATTAATTATTTTATTTTGAGATTGTGAAATGAATAATTAAATTTTGAATTATTTAATAGACTTTATGTGATTAATCAAGTGTTAAATTAATTAATGGAATGATGGGTATTTTCAATTTTTGAATGTTATTAATTAGTAGGTTAATTAATTAATGTTATAATTATGTGTGGGACAAGGTCTGTTGCATCCAAAGTCTATGGTTTGATAATATAGGTTGAATGGTTAAAATGGATATCAAATTTAATAATTGTGTGTCATACATGGCATACCACATCGAAAATCCATATTGTGATAAGATATGTTAAATTGTAAAAATGGCATTCACATGTTATAATCATGTGTGAAACATAGTTTTCTACATCAAAATCCCATAGTGTGATAAGATATGATGAATGGAAAAAAATTCATTCATATGTGAATTTTTATAATGAATGCTAACATGAGAATTTAGTTATATAATATCCCATGTGAACAGTTCAAACTCCAGAACAAGTAGATGAAGGTATTGAGAGTTTGGGTGTCATTGGGAACCCATATGTTATGTGGTTAAATAAATAGTAATTTAATAATTATAAATAGTTTACATTTTTAATTTTATGTATTCTTTATAGACCTTATTACACATGTTATTGACTGGATATTGTTTTAGATTCCTTTGGTGGTGTCCTTCTGAGTTGTACTCACACCCTACTCAGGATGCATGATTGGTACACAAATAGATTTCATTTTTTATTGGAAAATATAAAGGAAAAGTACCTATGATAGATGACTGAGTCAGGATGGAGCATGGATTAGGGAACCAGACATAGTTCAAGATACTCTTGATAGTTTCCAGTGAATTTACTTTTGAGTTTCATTTTTTATAGTAGGAACATATATTATCATGACATATTTTACTATTTAGTTTGATATTGCACTTTAAGTATTAGTCATCTTGGGATACATGTATTATCCTGTTTATGTGATATAATTTGGTTATTTATGTATCTTTATTTACATTGTTGTTTTACTTTAATAAAGAGTGTATATTCTCCCTATGATCAATAATAGACACATGATGTTAGTCGACAGCCTCTAGCATATGTGGAGGCATGCCTGAAGTCATGTGACCGATGACTCGGGGAACCGATGTGTGGCACCTAAGTCGGGATATCACAAAGCGGTATTAGAGTTGTTTTATTTTCTTTTCTATTATCTTACTATTTGGGAATGGTAGATAGGAGACTAGGAAGAGTTTTTTCTTGGTGATGAGCTCATGCAGGGAAGTAGCTAACCCATGTACAGGGGGAACTAAAGTACTTAGGGTGGAATTTTTTTATTGTTTTTTTCAATTATAGTTGAATTTTATTTCACCACGGTTGACACACTTATTGTGTTATGTGATTATTGTTTCAAATATTTGTTGATATTTTACTCATGGATCGGTATAGAATCACAGTTGAGTTTTCCTTCATCATTCTAGTAACTCATGATTATTTCCACATACATCATTTTAGGCATGGACGTAAAAACAGATTATACGTAAGATGTTAAACTTGTACTATTTTTTCATTCATGTAAAAATTTAGTGAAAATGGTAGGTAAAATGATATTGAATAATATTGTAAAATGATGCAAGATGAGAATAAATGGGTGTCTATAAAGGAATCTTTAATAATAATAATGTATTTACCCTTGTCAACAAAGACCAAGATGTAGGATTGTTAAGGGCAGCGATATCCCCTTGTTTTTTACTGTATCATGGGGTTTGGGAAAATTACATGTTATGGAATTTTTTGTTTTTTATAAATGTGTTAAACCGTATAATATGTCTGAAATAGTGTGTTTGTAATTTTATAGATATGCCTCTATGATGATGTTTGTTTAGTGGATGAAATGAGTATAAGGATGGAGATGTTACTCTAGTAGTGGAACCTGTGGCACCAATAAAATCAAGTGAGGAAGTAAGAGAGTAGTTATGTGAGAACATTTCTCACTTCATGTAGTTTTTTGGAAGGGACCCATAGTAGGTTATGAGAATCATGTTTGACTTGATAGGTAAGTTCCAGTTGCAACACCCTCTGAATTTTACCGGAGAGGATGGAACTAAGAAAGTTGTGTTCTGGATTGAGTCTATCTAGATTATCCTTGACCATTTGGATAATAATGATGATAAGATGTTCGTGTTGGCTATTTATATGGTATGAGGATCAGTAAAGCACTGGTTGGACATTCAGGCTTAGACTGTACATGCTGATGTTATGTTATGAAAGGACTTCTTGAAGAAGTTCATGGAGAACTTATATCCAGATATGATTAGGTAAAAGAGAGAAGATGATTTCATGATATTGACTACAAGGAGTATGTCCATGATGGAATATTCTTAATTCTTTATAGACCTGTATTTATTTTCATCAACATTGGAAGGATATAAGGTAGATACGGAAATATATGTCTAGGACAGGCTTAAATGTGAAATTAAGTCACAAGTTAACCTCTTTCGGTTAATAATGATTGCTGATGTGGTGAATCAGGCTCCTACAGCTAAGGGGAACCTGAGATAGGATTCCAATGTAGGAAATTTGGTTCAAACTGGATGGTCAATATGTACAACTTTCAAGATTAGGAATCATCGTAGTGACATCATTAGCCAGGGAAGTGGGAAGCATAGCACCTAGACAGTTGGGCATGTTGTTCATGATCATACTCGAGTGATCTGTCGCCAGTGTGGAAATTTTGGAAACCTCTGAAGATAGTTCCCCCAACCACCAATAGAGTGTCATGGTTATGGAAATATGGAAAATCTATAGAGGTTTTTCAAGAATCCATGACAGATGGGCAGTGATGGAGCAACTAGAATGAGTCGGGGTATAGGAAGGGGATCTTTGAAACCATATCAGTCTAATAGCTATATTTTATACTAGATGATGATGTAGAGGTAGTGGGTGTGGTTATTATAGGAAAGAGAACCCATATTAGAAGGGTGGTGAAGCAAAAAGGTACTCAAGTTGCATTAAAGGAAAGAGGGGTAGAATTTTTGCATGTTATTCAGCCTACACTTATGGATAGCTATGTCAAACCATTGATAGTAATAGGTAATATTGTTGTAGATTATATGTTATCTAGTTCCATATTTGATATTGGTTCCTCTCATTCCTTTATTTCTAAAAAATTTGTGAATGGTTTGATCCAGGCAGTGGAGTTCATGAGCGGTTTGTTGATGATAGACACATCATTAGGAGTATAGTCTAGAGACATATTCTTGTGAAAGGGATGTTCTCTCGAGGTTAGGGAGTATCCTTTTCTATGGGATTTTTACATCCTTAACATGCCATCATTTGACCTAATTTCTAGAAGGCACTAGTTAGTAGAATACTGATCACACATAGATTGTTACTGGTGGAGATTGACCATTAAATATCCTATGGGTGATAGTTACATTCACTGTGGAGAGTATGATATCAAGGCAGGTCATGCCAGACTAATCCATTATCAACTTGGGGATCCTACCACCAAGGTGGCCAGTTTTTTTCTATATGATGGATGTGTAAAGAAAGATAACCTTACACTTATAGTAAACCGGTTTTAGGATGTGTTTCTTGAATATTTCTCAGGTATTATACCTAAGAGAGATGTGGAATTTACATTTGAGATATTTTCGGGGGCTAAGCTAGTTTCTATTATACAATAAAAAAAATCATTGAAATAGATTCAAGATCTCAAGACTCATTTTGAGGAGTTATAGGATAAGGGGTTTATCCAATCAAGTATGTCACATTGGGGTTCACTGGTTTGTTTTTTCGATAAGGCGGATGTGATTTTTCTCTTATGTGGCAATTACGAGAAGTTTAAGAGGATGACCATGACGAATTAGAATCCAATTCCATGTATCGAAGATCTTTTTTCCAGTTGAGGAGATCTTGTGTAATTTCTAATATATAATTGAGATATGGGTATCATCAGTTGATATTTCAAACTTCTGATATACCAAGGGTTGATTCTAGAAGGAGGTATGGCCTATGTGAGTTTGTTGGAATACTATTCGAGTTGACGAACACACCATCACTATTCATATCCTTGAAGAATAGAATCTTTCATCCGTAACTAGATCGTTTTTGGGTGGTTTTTCTAGATGATAGCTTTATGTACTCCAAGAATCATGATGATCCTTTCCAACACCTTTACATTTCCCTGAGTACACTGAGAGAGAATCAGTTGTACTCTAAGTTATCTAAGTGCTCATTTTGTATTGAAATGGTATACTTATTGGGTCGCATCATCACAATGGAAGGTGTGTCAGTTGACCTAGATAAGTTTCAAGAATATATTTCTTGATAGAATCCCAATAACTTATTCAATATCCATAGATTTTTGGGTTCATCTGGATATTATCAAAGATTTATTTAGGAGATTTCCAATTTGGAAACACCACTTTTGGGCTAGACTGTGAAGGGGGTAAAATTTTAATAGTCAGAAACATGCAAGAATCCCTTCTATAAGTTGAACATGAACTTGGAATTAGCACTGATCTTGATCCTACCCAAGAAATTTGAGGACTATACGGTGTTTTTTTATACTTTTGATATCAGAATAGGAGCTATTTTGATGCAGGGAGATCAAGTTGTGGTGTATGGGTCTATTAATTGTTGGCCTCATGAACAAAACTACCATACACATAATATTCAGTTAGCTATGGTGGTTTAGTATTTAATGTTTTGAATAAATTTTCTATTAGGTGAGAATTTTACAATGTATACGGATCATAATAGCATGAATTATATCTTTTTTCATTGAGATTTGAATCTCAAGTAGTGGAGGTTGGTTGAGTATATGCAGTCATTTGATTTTGATATAGGATATACGCATGGAAAGGTAAATAGTGTAGCTAACACATTGAACTAGAAAACACTGAATAAATAATTTTATGAGTCTTTTGTGGAGTGAAAAATGATGACTCTTCTAGTTGAGATTCTTGTGGTACTTCAGGAGAGTCAGGAGAAGATGACCCTTGTATCAGTTTCAGTAGAGTCAATATTTTTTAGACAGATTAAGGATAGAGAGTATAATAATCCAGAATTCTTGACCCTAAGGAAAAGTCTAGAAGGTGTGGATTCAACTTCTGATTGGATCATAGATGAGGATAAGATAATCTATGTCAAAATTTTGTTTTTGTGCCTACAAGTATACGGGAGAAGATGATGCGGGAGTTTCATGCCTCAATGTGAGCATTACATCCAGGTGTAACCAAAATGTACCATGACCTATGATAATGGTTTTGGTGGTTGGGAATGAAAAATAAGATAGCAAGGTTCATGACATCATGTTACACCTGTCAAGAGGTGAAGGTTGAGCATCAATGACTTGGGGGTTTACTACAACTATTTTTTATTCTAGAATGGGAGTTGGATGATGTTACCATATATTTTTTTAGTGGGTCTCCAAAGGAATCCTTGGAGGAATGATGTTATTTTAGTGGTTGTAGACCATTTGACAAAGTTAGTACATTTATTTCCTATATGGGGTACATTCTCAGTGGAGCAGTTGAGATAATTGTATGTTTGGGAGATATTCTATCTACATGGTGTTCCATAAACCATTGTTTTAGACTGCGACTCGAGTTTTAATTATTTCTCCTGGTAGGGCTTATATAAGGAACTTTTTTAGTACAACATTCCACTGATATAAAGATGGGAATCCATAGCATATTATATAGGTGATAGAGGATATGCTTCAAGATTGTGTTGTTGACTTTGGTGGGTCGTGGGAGAAACACATGGCTCCAATTTAATTTTACTATAAAAAAATTTATCAAGAAACTATATACATGGAACCATATGAATTACTTTATGGTAATCCCTGAATATCACCCCTATGCTTAATGGTGGTAAGTGAGTCGGAGTTTTTTGAACTAAGTCCTGTGTAGGAGACGTTAGAGCAGGTTTAACAGATTTAAAATTGTATGGATACAGCTTATAGTAGACAGATGTTGTGTGTTGATAGACGTCGATAGTCCCTAGAGTTTACAAAGGGTGATCATGTATTCCTTTTGGTGTTACCTAGATTTTGTTACCATAGGATACATAGATAGGTCAAGCTAGTGCCTAGGTTCATTGGACCGTTTGAGGATGTGAATTAGGGTCGGTGGAATACTGATTGGATCTTCCACAAAGATATAGTTCTATGCACAATGTTTTCCATTTTTGAAAATTTTGACACTATCACCTTAACAATTATTGTGTGATTTAGTTGGATTATGTTGAGCATTATATAGATGAACCCTTTGAGAACCATCCAATATATGTATTGGATCATAGTGAGAAGGTTTTGCGAGGAGAGACAGTGCTGATGGTTCATGTATTGTGGAAATATGGTCGTGCTTAGGAGGGAACATATGAGAGATGAACAGATATGAGGTCTCAATAGCCCACTATTTTTTACTCGAAATCTTAGATATTCTTTGGAGTTTAGCTTGAGGAAAATCTATTATAAGGTGGTGATATTGTATATCCCTGGACTTTTCTAGAGATGTCTCGGGTTCATTTGAAAGTATTATTTTTTCCTTCTATTGAGTACCTTTAATTTGTGTTTTACCTTTGGGTGTGTTTGTGTAAACAATTTATGAAAATTGTAAGAAAGAGGGTAGTACACAGTTAGTGCACGGTTTTCCCTAATCATGCACCATGGACTAGAAAACCATGAAACCCAGGATAGAGAGGTTTTTCATAACTATCACACCATTTTTTAAACTATGAACCCTAATGGGAGAAACTTGGTGCCCCCTATAATAGGTTCATGATTGAGGAACATGGTTAGGGGAAACTATTTACCTTGAGTAGTAAACTGTGCATACAATATTTTAACCCCCTAAAAATTAGAATTGAATTTTCCAGAGCCACCATTTTAACCAATATTTGGCCCTAACTTGACCTCTAATGCATTTTCATGATATTAGATCACCCTAGAAAGATTCCAAGACATTATAACCTCTATTATTCATTATTTAAAGATCATATTGAAGAACTATACCCCTCCCAATAAGAAGATCTCATCCTATGAGGTTTCCTTTCCTGTTACCATTCTTCTCCTTTCTATTGATGGGTTGTTATTCCCTATTTTTGGTTGGATCTTGATATAGGATTTGTGATATAGATCTAGAATTGAGGGATCTGGATTCATATGATCCAGAATTTAGGTTTATAATCCAGATCTCATTCTACATCATTATTTCTCAAAAATTGGGGTTTTTTTGTGAGCATTTATCGTCAAGTTGAGGTTGGTGGTATATAATTCAATTACCAAAGTCATGATTGAAATTATGTGTATGAAATTGTATAATTTTATTATATGTTTAGCAATTGAATTCATTATTGAATTAATTAATTGAGGCAAATTTGAAATTTGGGGATATTTTAATTGTAGATTATGAATAATTAATTGGTCAATTAATTATGAGGGAATTGTGATTTTTGAATTGAATAATTAATTATTGAATTTATTATGGGATATTGAGAATTTTAGTATAAATAATTAACATTTGAATTAATTATGAGATATTGAAATTGTGGGTATGAATAATTAAATTTTTAATTGATTATGTGATATTGAGATTGTTAAGATGAATAATTAATTGTTGAATTGATTATGTATATTATAATTATGAATTAGAATAATTAATTTTTGAATTAATTATTAGATGTTGATATTGTGAAATGATTAATTAATTATTGAATTGATTAATGTACTTTATGTGATTAATGAATTGTTGAATTATTAATGAAATGATGGGTCTGTGAAATTGTTGAATGTGGTTAATTAATTAGTAAAATAATTAATGTAATAATTTTTTGTGGGACTTAGTTGGATGCATTGAATTCCCAGAGTGTGATAAGATATGTTGAATGGTAACAATAGTATTCACATGTGATAATTTTGTGTGGGACATGGTTTGTTGCATCAAAAACCCATAGTGTGATATGATATGTTGAATGGTAACAATGGAATTAAAATATGATAATCATGCCTGGGACATTCCATGATGCATTAAAATCCCAAAGTGTGATAAGATATTATGAATGGTAAAAAAGGAATTCAAATGTGAATTTTGATAATGAATGGTAGAATGGGAATTTAGTTATATGATATCCCTTGGGGATAATTCAAAATTTAGCATGGATTGAAGAAGATATTAATAATTTATGTGTACTCAGGAACCCGGGTGTTATGTTGTTAAATAAAGTGTAATCACTACCACAAAAACAGATTTTCCCGATGCCAACCTTTATCAGTGCTAACGAAAAAGCACTGATAAAGGGTACCTTTATCAGCTCTTTTTTAGCGCTGATAAAGGTACCTCATCCCCCTTATCAGTGTTTTTTTAGTAGCGCTGATAAAGGGTTGACTTAGAAAATATATATATATATTAATATATAAATATATTTATATTGATATAAATATAATATATAATTTTTAGATATATTTTTGATAATTATAAATATACATTTACAGTTAATATACTTAATATATAAGATATTTAGTGAAAATGGCTTATAAAAAAATAAATAAATATTTTTAATTAATAATTTTCTAATTATTATGGAGTAATAGTCATTTAATAACAATTTGAAGACTAAAAAATTAAAAAAAAATTAAAAAAGATCCAAAATATGTTGAAAATGTAACTCAAACTTTAAATGGCCATAAATTTTGATCAGGGTGTCCGTTTGAGCTCTACCACATATCAAATCGAAGCATTATACGAGATCTACACCCCTGTGATTAAGGAAAATCCTGGTTAAGGTTTTTTCAAGGCCAAAATAGGCCCAAAAGGCCTCCCAAACTGAGTTTTTAGTCAGGATACCCTGATTGTTTAACATTTTGTGGATTATCAGCCCCATTTAAGGGGGTATTGTTATCTTTTTTTGATGGGGACTGAATTTATTCCAAGTTATTACATTCATATTTATATTATGTATTTAAAATTTTATCATTTTTTATAATGCACTTCTATTTATAATCAAATATATAACAATATATACATTGTTTTTATATATTCACACATAAAAATTTAATTTTATAAATAAATAATTAAACATATTTATTTATAAAATATATTTCTCAATATATAAGCTTTATCTAAAGAAAAACTAATATTCATTTTATTTAAAACACACATATATGAATATTTATATACCTATATAATGTGTGTGTGTGTGTGTATTTGTATGTGTTTGTATTAAAAAACTGATATATATTATCTATATATTCTAACATATGTATATACATATTAATATATAATATTTGCAAATATATATAAATATGTATAATTATACTGACAAATACACATATATAATATGTGTGTGTGTGGGTGTTGTATATATGTATGTATGTATTTATTTATTTATTCTAAACACACAAAAAAACATATTTTATAAATTTATTTAAAATTGATCTTATAAATATATATTATATACGAATTAATATACAAATAAAAAAATATAACTAAATATATATAAATAAATAGATATAAATATATATTAATATATGAATAAATATATATATATTAATATCACTATAAATATATATATTAATATAACTATATATATATATATATATTAATATCACTATAAATAAATATATTAATATAACTATATATATATTAATATTACTATATATTACTATATGAATAAATATAACTAAATATATATATATATATAAATAAATAAATAGATATGTCATTAACTGGAGAACAAATCGATATGGTAGAGTGGTAAAGGCTTTAGGCGCGCAAGGGGGAGGTCTCGAGATCAAATCTTGGTGGAGGCAAGGGCGCGCGCATGGGGGTGGATTTGGGGGGCTAGTATTGATAAAGGGGCTGGGTGTAACGCTGATATAGGGTATAGGGGGTGTGTGCGGGAATTGGAGGGGCTAGAAAGTGCTGTTAAAAGGGAGGCTCAAGATCTATAAAAGCCCCCCTGATTGGCAGGATTTTTTAAAAAAAAATTAATTTTTTTTATTTTTATCAGTGCTTAAAAAAAGTGTTGATAAAATAGTTCTTTTATCAGCGCTAGAAAGAAAGCGCTGATAAAGGACCCTTTTATCAGTGCTTCTTTTTAGCGCTGATAAAATACCCCTTTTATCAGTGCTTTTTTTTAGCGCTGATAAAAGGGGTCTTTATCAGCATTTTCTGGAGCGCTGATAAAGGGGACCCTCCTCCCCTTTATCTTCACTGGCTTTAATAGCGCTTTTCTAGCACTGTTAAAGGCCATTTTTAGCACTGATAAAAGGGGTATTTGTAGTAGCAAATTAATTAAGTATAAATAGTTAAATTTATTGATTCTATATATTATTTATAAAACTTTATACGCATATTGTTGAATATATATTTTTTTACACACCTTTGGTGGTGGTCTTCTAAGTTGTACTCACACCCTACTCAGGCTTCCTGATCAGTACCTAAATATATTTAATTTTTGTAGGACATGATAATGGAAATAGCCCTATGGTAGATGGATAATTCGGGATGGACCATGGATGAGGGAACCCAATGTGGTTTGGGACCCTTTTAGGAGTTGACAATTTCTTTAATTTTGAGTTACATTTTGACACTTGGAATGTACATTATCATGACATATTTTAATGTACAGTTTTGATATTACACTTCCAGTTTTGGTCATATTTTGATACTGGTATTATCTTAGTTATGTGATATCATTTGGTTATTTTGTATCTTTATTTATGATGTGGTTTTATAATAATATAGAGGGTATAGTCTCCCCATGATCGATAATTGACCCTAATTGGTAGTTAGCAGCCTATGGCATACAGGGAGGCTCACTTGAGGTCATGTGACTAACCGTCTGAGGGAATCGGTGTGTGGGACTCAGGTTGGGATGTTACAGTGGAACCTTGATGATTTCCTTTTCGAAGAAACCAATTCTTTTCAAGTTTATGAGGTCCCCTACTACCACTGTGATGGGAATAGGGAAGGATTATACAGATTCATTCACCACTTTCACCATTAGACCCACCAAGTTGAGTCGTACTTGCCACCATGAAACTATGAACATGGAGGGAAGTCGTGTCATGTTGTAATCCATGATGCAAAGGTTTAAATATCCTAATTCTTCGGTTTTTTCCAAATAAAACATATTAGGACTCATTGATATTGTTTTGATGAAATACCTCTTATATTTTAATTAATTTTGAATTTTAAGAAGAATGGAGATTGAATCCTTTAGACTATAATAGAAGGTTCTTTAGTCACTATTGAGGATGTTAGATAACAAGGAAGATAGGGGAACAATAAGAATATTCCCCTAATTTTTTCTTCTATATTTTAATTTTATTTTCATTTTATTTTCTTTGTTTTATTTATATTATAATTTTAATTCAATTTATTAAATAAAATAAAACATGCATTTTTTTTGTTCTTCTTCTATGAATGTGTTTCATCCATATTCTACTTCTTTTTCTTCTTTTTCTTCTTTTTCTTATTTTTCTTCTTTTTCTTCTTCTTCTTATTCTTAGTATTCTTTTTTCATTTCTCCTTTAATTCAATTGTTTTTATTTTATTTTATTCTATCATTTTATTTTATTTCTCTCTCTCTCTTGAATTCTATCTTATCTCTATTCTTTTTATTTTTTCTCTCTTATTCTCATTATCACCATTACTATCTATTAACCTCAAAAATAATGGATGGACCTAAGGGATATCCTGGGAAGGTTATGTGTTCTTTAATTTATTTTTAATGTTTATTTTGTGTTTGTGGAAGATGTAAGTAACATGCACTGGTGTGGTAGTTTTCCACTATGTTTTTTCAACTCAATTATATTCTTATTATTTTATTTTATTATTTTCCATACCTTTAATTAATCATAATCTATTTGCATGGAGGATTTGAGCCTTTGAAAGGGTGAAATAGTATATGATGGATCCATATCCTAGAAGGTTTGACACTCTTTATTGAGGTGTCCCGTAAACCATGATTACACGAGGTGATAGAATTTATATTTCTTAGGAATTCAGTATTTCTCATTACTAAAAAATTATAATAATCCATGCATGATATTTCATAATTATATTATATAAAATAATTTAAACATGTAAATAATAAAAATGATGGAGCTAAAAACTGATCTTAGGACCAATTTCGTGACTTCTAATTTCGTTTTTATAATTATATGGTAATTTAGAATTAAATTTTATTTAATTATACAGAAAATAATAAAAACCAAAATTTATCATTGCTTTCATTGAATAAAAAAACAATAAAAACAAGCAGTTCTTAGGTGAATTAGAATTAGTATGTGAAATAAAGGTGAAGCTCCTCAAGTGATATGGCCTTTCTCAGCCACTATGTTGGACTGGGAAATAATAGAAATTTTATTTTTACAAGACCTACAATAGGCATGAATCAAAACTGGTTCCATTAACAGGGATCCAACTATTAGTTTTATTTTTTTCTATTTCCACATTCTATATAGTTTTTAAATTTTTTTATTTATTTTTTTTATAAAAATTAACACACCATGGTATGTAGAATATTTGGTTGCTTTATTTTCTAGATATATTAGGGGAGCATAGTTCCAAATTAAAAATCAATAGGAATTCAAGGACCTCATCAAGGAACTTAAAGAGACACTCAAAAACCATTAGTTAATGGATGGGATAGAGAATTAACTGAATCATATGAGTACTTAGTACTTAAAATAATTTATAAAGGAATGTCTTAGATAGAAGAAGAAACAATGATGTTTCCTCTCAATAATTATGAATAATTCCCTAGTTGAAACTTTAGGAATAAGTGGCTACGCTATATGTGGGAGATTAATAAGATATATAGAATTTATGGAATGGGTATGAGGTAAAATATGATCTACCAACCCCTACATGGTATATGAGCTAGATCCATTGAATGACTTGCTAGACATAGAGGAAGACACCACTCATATGTTGGAATTTGATGAAAATATATAAGAGGGTGACTACTAGCTTCCATCCACTGAGATTCAATTTCAAGAGGCACTCATCACTGAGGATGTGATTGAAAAAAAATCAAGTCAGGGAGATGATATCACTTTAAATTCTCCCTCATTTGTTTATATTCAATCTAAATTAAATATCACTTCTTATTGTTTTGAATTTTCAAATTTAGTCAATTTTTTATTTTTATTATATTAAGATGAAGAAATTGGACGTACACCTATAGGGGAACACATGGTGCTCCAAGATTTAATTGAATATGAATAAAAGGGGTATAATAAAGAGATCCAAGTAGCTGGTCCTAGGGAAATTATGAAAGAATCTTCATATATCTAAATAGAGAATTTTTTATTTTCATTCTTCATTTTTAAATCCATTTTAATTAAAATTACATTGTAAACTAACATTGAAAATTCAATTCATGCACCCCATATTGAGCTAGTGATGGAAATCAAGAGGAGGGTTCACAAGTAAAAAAAATTAAGAGGATGATCCATACTTAATTCTACCCCATCCTTACAGGATATAGATAATTATATAGTGGGTGGATCTGGTGTAATCTATCCATGGACCATTCATCACTAGAAAGAAGAAGTGTAAGTTGGGAAAAGCCACATGTGGTGGTTAAAATCCTAGAAAATCCACATGCTAACTGACTATGGATGACAACTCGTACTGTCCTTGGTAGGAAGTAAAAATCCAAGGCCCACTTGGGGGGCCTTACAAAGAATTAACTTTATATATTCTTTTTAGGACTATAAATTTCATTCTTAGGACTTGTTTAGCATACACCCCTGATCCATCTATCATTTCCAGCTTTAATTATATTATAAATATGATTAATTTATTAGTTTACCATTTTAGTAATATAATTTAAAAAGGTATCTCCCAAACAGTGGAGGAAGATAATTAATGTGTCATGGGAAAAGGGTGTTAACTTTAAAATATTATTTCTTAAACTACCAAAAAAAATTTCTTAACAACCTATTTTAAGATTTAAGCTAGAAATTTCATGCCCATGATTTGAATTTATGCTTTACCTAACTTATCTAGTAGACATGAACTTCTTACAAATATGTTCATTCAGTGTTTTAGATATCAATGATAATGTATTGAATGTGTTAGGCGGTGAACTGAATTATTATAGTGAAGCATGAATATTCAAATGAGGAATCATGATTTGAGGGAATCATCTTATTCTCATAAATGAAATTTCCTAATTTTTTCATGATATGGATTTATAAAATTCATATGAATTTAATTTTTATTATTATTCACACCATGATTGATTTTCCAATATCATATTTCCCATTCCCAGGAGGATTTCTTGACCAAATATTACCTATTTTATCTCGAGTATATTTCTTGGCATGCTACCTTATAGAAAATGCATTGGAATGTTTTGAATATATGACTGGTAAAAACATATTTAGAATTATTGAGGCATTTTTATTGATAATACCTTATCTATAAATACTACTTTATACATTAATCATTTTATAGAACATAGAGACCATGACTAACATTGATAGGGATGATCCATTCTTCAATCCATTCTTATCCATTACTACCACCATATTATTATTTTTCATGATATTTTAATATTAAATTTTTTGGGTTGGGGAAGTCATGGTAGAAATTTTTTGTAAGGAAAAAGTGTGGGGGTAATTAATTGTGGCTATTGAGAATGTTTATTAACTCATTCATCATACTTTATTATTTTCTATACTTGAATTAAATGAAGAAATAGGAATGTGTTGTGATTTGGAAGAAAAATAAATCACTATCAGTAGACTTATGGTTCTTATCATATGTGGTTAGGTGGAATATGAGAGGTTTTTTTTCAAGAATTACCTTATAAAAAAGAAATATATATATATGAAAAAAAGTATTTTAGAAGTGAAAAAGTATAAATTAAGGGGGAAATCATATGGGGGAACAATTCATTCGTTATTATTTATTTTTATCATAACCATTACTTTGATTTTTAAGGGAAGTGGGAGTTTCAACATTGAATGGGAGAATGTCATTACACTTTTACTTTATATATCATGTAATGTACTTTAAGAGATAAGCCTCCTATTTGTGACTTAATTTTCAATCATCAATTACTAACAACCTTAAGCCTCGTTATCATTAGAACCTTAATTGAAAAGATCCCTTGACTTCTTGTTTCTTTTTTATTCACAATGTGGATAAATTAGTTTCATTATAAACTTATGGATAAGGATCATTGTCTCATGATTTGATCATAAATATACGTGAATTGAATGATGAGTAATGAGTGAAAAGACTCAAAAGAGTGGTATATTATGATTTGTAATGTTTAATAACTATAACTTGAGGAACTAAATGAATTAAAGGATTTGATAAATCATTTTTGAAATTGAGTAAATTAAATTCTTATATTTATTGATCTTTTAAAAATTGGTATATTGAATTGATATTTCATGTGGATTTTTATGAATGTTTGAATTAACATTAAAAATTATTTTGTTTTATTTCTTTAAAATTTTAATATTGGTATAATTTGTGACTTCTTGTATATAATGATAAGATTTAATTATTGAGTGAAAACATAGTTTAAGTGTGATGGATTTTGAACTCACATTTTTCAATCAAAATGTTAAGCATTATTTAGTGATTTTTGGAGGATTTTAATGTTTATCCTCATAAAAATTAATTCCTTTATTAAGGTGTTGGGAATTTATATTGAACTATTTATAATTACATAAAAATAATAAAATTACTTATAATTCTAATTTTGGAATATATTTTAATATTTTTTGGATTTCTACTTGGTTATTTTAGATATTTATCATGTAAAACTTTATGTGAGGTTGAGAAATACCTAAACCAAAGACTCATATCCATATAGAAACCCACATATTGGGGTCAAAAAACCAAGAAGACCATTGGGAGGGCCCTCATCGGATAGAGGAGGAGCGTGAACCATAGGAGAAAGAGGAGAATATTATGGTCCTAAGCCCGCTCAGGCCATGTAGGTGTGGTGTGGTCTATTTTCAAATGTGTGCATATGAATTTAGGTGCCCACCCCAGTGCAGGTTTCTAAAAATTTGATTCCATAGATTTTATTATATATAATTGGCTCTCTGATTCTCTCTTATTATGTGTTATTTGATCTATGTTGTTACTATTCAACTTACAAAAATGATATTGTTACATAATGGATGTGTGCACCCTCACACCTAAACACCTCACTTTGTCTCTCCTTACCATTTTCCACCTTTGATACTAGATAATTACCACATCAACACACCAGAGACCTCCATTGATTCCCTTATTAAATTTTAATATTGATCCTCCTGCTATTTTCACCACTCCATACCACCAGGAATCACTTCCACCACCTCATATGACCTTAATGATGAAGTTTTCAAAGAATACAATGCCATTCACATTGAAATGAGACCTTATAGACTCTATAAAGGTCAGAGGGAATGAAGCCGCCACTTCCATCACTATTTTACCCATTGGACTCTGAATGTGGAGTCATCCACCCCACCGTAAAACCATTCACATTGAGATAATCCATGCTATGTTGGATTCCACATTGTAAATTAATAAACATTTTAATTTATCATGTTTTTTCAAATAAAACACCTTGGGTATCATAAAGGTGTTTTTAAAGAATGATATCATGGATTTGGATTCATTTTGAATTTTATGATAAAATAGGATCTAGTCCTCTGGCCTATAAAACATTTGGCATGGTCTACTGATGAGGAGGATGGACACTAATAATGTGAGGGGATCTACTGAATGTTGTTCCCTTTTTTTATTTGGTATTTTGTTTTAATTACATATTGTTTTGTTTTGTTTTATTTCTATTGTAATTTTAATTCATCTACTTAATTAAAATAATCCGTTAATTTCTTGTTCTTCTTCTATACAAGTGTGTCATCCATATTATTGTTATTATTATTATTATTATTATTATTGATGTTGTTTTTGTTGTTATTATTATTCTCTTCATCCTTCTTTTCTCCATTCTATCCATTTTTTTAAAATTATATTATTTTTTTCATTTTATTTTATATTATTTTCTATCTCTCTATATCATCCATTATCAGTCATCTCTATTATTTTTATTTTATTTTCTCTTCATATCTTCTTCTCATTCTCACCATTGTGAACTCTTACCCTCGACAATGAGGGGATGACTAGAATCTTGGATAGGTGGGGGTAGCTGATATTGTATTCTTTCTTAATGTTTATTTTTTTAGATACTAGTGACATGAACAGTTATGACAGTTATCCACAATGACATTAAACAAAATTCCAATTCTATTTTTTTTTTATTTTTTTAATTTCCCTCACTTCCATTGATCATATTCTCTTCACAAGGTGTTGTTAACCTAATCAACGGATGAAACTGCATATAGATCCAGTTCTAATAAGATGTCACACTCTCCATTGAAGTGTTCCATCAAACATGATTATAGGATGAGTAGGAATGTATATTTTCTAGGAATTCGATTTTTCACATCTATAAATAAAATTATAGTAATTAATGAAAGATATTTCATGATTGGATTATCAAAAAAAAAATAAACATGCAATGAATTATAATGATATCACTAAAAATTTAACCTAGGACCATGTTATTTCATTCTAATTTCATTATATTTATCATTTCATGGTAATTTAAAATTTCATTTTATTTTATTATTTAAAAAATAATCAAAATTAAAATTTATAATTTCTTTTATATAATAATAAAAACAAAAAAGGATCATATTTGAATTAAACAAATAGGTGAAAAAATGTGATTCTCCTCAATTGAGATGACCATATTCTACCACTATGTTGCACTATGAAATCTAATAAATATTCTTTTTTAGTGCCACATGATAGGTGTGCATCAAAAGGTGTTTAATTTTCCCAGAAAATACATACCTTTATGGATAATAGAAGGTGGATATGGCTATGTAATATATATACCTAGGGGTAATAACTACAAAATGGGTGGACTTGGTATTTATATGATCAAAATTAGTGCACGATGAGTGGTCCTAATATTACACACCATTCTAGACACTCCAAGGGGAAATTCATGGGTTAGTTTACATTTTATTTATGAACCATTATAAATAATTTAGAAAGATAATGACCATGGATAACCTATATTAAACCAAATGTTACATAGATCAGAAATAAGGTTCCAATATTTAGATATCTAAATGATTATTTTTCATGATTCATTACTCTGATTAATGATTCTTGATGGTCATGCTAAGCATTTTAATTTTTGTACGAAATTTATGATAAAATGATGAAGTTAAGGTGGTGATAGGTACACTAAAATATTGAATTATATTATTATAGATTAGTTATATAAATTAATTTATATAGTTAAAAGTCTCTTGAAATGTTAATTCATATCCTCAAAAATTAGTTGTTGAATTAATAGATAAAACTCATAATTGTATGATTATCACATCTAAAGTTTATTATTCTTCTCTAATTATGTTTTCTGGAAATTATCCTCATATTAAAAGTTTCATTCTCCGTTTAGTTGAATTTGATGTTATCTTGGGAATTTATTGTCTTTATTTATATAAATCCCACATCAATTGATAATGAAGGGAAGCATAATTGATATTCCAAACCAACCAATGATCTACTATAAGATTGATAATAAAAATGAACATAAATGTAAATTATATCCATTGAAGGGGTCTTGATACCTACTCAAAATATATGTTTATCTATTATGGTTGTGGACAAACTAAACGTCAATGATATGAATATTTTAAAATAGATTGTTAATGTATTTCTAGAATATGTTCATATAATTAATCAAAATAATGAAGATAATTTTACACCATAACTCATTCTCGGATCTAAAACTATTAGAAAGACTCTAAATAGAATGTCTCTAATTGAGTTGAGAGAATAAGAAACAAAACTCCAAGAGAATCACGATAAGAACTTCAATAAGCCTAGAAAATCTCCATGTGGTGAAACTTTTTTTTTTCAATAAAAAATATAGATCAACATGATTTTTTATCAATTAATAGAAACTAAACAAGATCATAATAAAGAATAAGTATTTTATGCCCTATATTGACGATTTTTTTAATCAATTACAAGGAGTTAAAAAAAATTTGATGGTTTATCTTCGATATTGATACTATCAGTTGAGGATCAAAACTTAATACATAACCAATATAGTCTTCCACATTATGTATAGAAAATATGAATTTATAGTGATTCCATTTAGTTTTACTAATGTTGTTATAGTATTCATGTATTTAATGAGTTGATACTTTAAATAATACCTTGATAAGTTTTTGTAGTCATTATATATTATATTACTAAATATACCAAGAGTAAGGAATAATATAAATATCACATTATAATTTTACTAAATACACTAAAGAATAAGAAACCATATAAAAAATTTAACAAGTATGAATTTTGGCTATAACATGTTTCATTTTTGGGCAATATAATCTCAAGGGAGTGTATATTAATAGATACATAAAATAAATAACTTATTGAAGATTTTCCAAGAATATAGACATTAACTGAGATCTATAATTTTCTTTTTTTAGCATGATATTTTTAGTGATTTTTTAAAATTTTATCGTGGATATTAAATACACTCACCATGTTACTGTAGAAGGGAGTAATGTTATTTTGGACCTATGGATGTGAATAAACTTTCCATGAACTGATGTGAAGGTATTTTTACACACCTACGATAACCATACATTACAATGGATATGTGTTTTTAATATATTGTGATTTATCAAAGGGACATGGATGTTTCCTCATGAAGAATGATATTTTGATATATTATGCTACAAGACATTTGGAGGTTTACAAAAAACAATTACCCAACTCATGAATTAGATTTAGATATGGTAATTTTTGTATTAATGATGTGGAGGTATATTATTGAGAAAGGTATGGAATATATATAATAGTACAATATTATAATATATATTCACTCAAAAAAGAGATAAATATGATCCAAAGAATATGGTTGGAGTTGATTAAAAATTATAAATTCTCAATACATTATCTCCTATGGAAAGACATCAAGGTGACTGATGCTCCATGTCAAAAAAATCATGATATCTTACCTATGATGGGGATAAAAAAGAACTAATATTTCTATATTTTCCAAGGATGGATATGGAAATCCTGAAGAAAGGGTATAAATCCTATCATGGTTGAATGAGAGTTATTCTATCCATTCATGTAAAGAATAAAAAATTTCATAATAAAGATGTAGATCTTCAAAAGATGGTGATAAATATTCCTTAGTATAACCTTGATTGTTATGGAATGATAATATTCAAGAACCGAGTATGTTTTCCATCAATACTAGAATTGGAAATTGAGTTATTGGATAAATCTCATAGTTGATCATTCCATATTCAACCTTGAATTATAAAGTTTTATGGGGATATGAAAGATTATTTCTGAAGGAATAAAATAAAAAGAAATATTTTTTAGTATGTATCTTGCTGCTTGGTTTTTTAGTAAATTATGGTTCAGATATAGAAGTTTAATGGGATCTTACAACCATGACCCATACCAAAATGGAAATAGGAATAAATTACCATGGATTTCATCATCACAGTCCCCAAAAAAATATAAATGAAATAATGATATGTGGGTTGTATTTGATCACCTTATGAATTCATCACACTTCATTGAGAATATTTATCTCTTTATTATCATTATAATATATATATATATTGTAGAAGTGGTCATATTTCATGGAGTATCACTCTCAATTGTATATAATCTATGTTCAAGGGTTAACTCATATTTCTAGAGAATTCTTCCTCTATCTCTGGATATAGAGTTGTGTTTCAGTAATACATATCTCTTTAAATAGAAGTTCAATCTGTTAGGACCATTAAAACTCCAAAAGGCATGATTATATCATTTTATATAGATTTCAAATATTGATGTGATCAAAAACTTCCATTGGTGAAATTTTCTTGTAATAATATCATTCAATCAAAAATTAATATAGATCTTTGTGATGTACTTTATTAATGGTAGTGTAGAACAATAATATATTGGGCTGAAGTGGGATAAAGAAATATGTTTTTACCCTATGTAGTTGAGGAAATGGTATAGAAGGTTGGAGAAATTCTATAACACAAGAGGGTAGCTTATAGTGGAAATAAATTTATTCTGAAAATCATCGGGGGGGTATTGAGATTAAAGTTGGTGACAAGGTATTCCTATGAATATATCCTTAGAATAAGATTATCAAATTTGGAAATAAGGGAATGATATGTCTTAGGTATATCATTTTGATAAAATTTCATCATTGTATCATATCTCTCAGGACTTCCACTGAATCTCTCTCAAGTTCATTATGTGTTCCTTGTCTCTCTCTTGATGAAGTGCATATCTAGTCATTCACATATATTGAACTCAAAGGTCTTACCATTAGACCAAGATTTATCTTATGGGGAATAACCTTTTTGAGATTCTAGATCATATATAGAACATAATATGAAATAAGATCACTCACCTGGTCAATGTTTTTTGGGGAAACCATAAAATTGAGGAAGTTACGTGGGAGCGTGAGGATATAATGAGGCGGAATTCTCCTCAGTTGTTTGTATTAGAGTGATAGGATTTCAGGGTTGAAATTATTATAATATGGTATAATGTAACACATCAATATTATATTTATATATATATAGATATACATACATATATATATATATATTCCTATGAAGTAAATTTTATGTATTTGATAGCTTGTTTTACATATAACCCCAAGTCTAAATGAAACAGGTTATATTATACCTTTATAATGAAACAATTAGATTGGTGGGTATGAATAATACTAAATACTTTATAAAAAATATGTATAATGGATTTACATAATATAAATTTATTTATTAATTTTTAAAAAATAATTACTTAATTTTCAATAAAATCATTTTTTGTATCAGAAATATATTTCCTTAAAGATGTATTTGTTGAATTTTGTCATAGATATTATAATTAATATCATCTAGTTTTAGAAAATGATTTTTGTAAAAATGTTATTATTTTTTAAATCATAATATGAAAATTATCTTATGGGGAATTTTTAGTAATTTGTTTAAAAAAATTATTTTTGGATGAGTGGTGAAAATAAAATTTTTAAGGAAAACTATTTTTTATTTTGTAGTATTTTCAAATCCACATTTTCATTTGGATTGTTTTTAAAATTTCACTACTATATTATTTTTAAATTAATTAAATTTATTCGTTTTGGGTAAATATTATACTAGCTTTTTTTATAAAAATACTTTATTTCCTAAAAATGCATTTTTTCTAAAAAATGTTTTCATCTCATTTTGTAGGTTTTTAAAAAAATAATTTCTACCAATTATAGAAATTAAATCATGTAAAATTTATTAAATATTTTTTTTCAAATAATAAATATTATTTAAAAGGTTCAACATAATTTTTCCCATAATGAGTAGTAAAAACAATATAATTTTATTACAGCAGTTAATGTTAAAATGTGTTTATGGAGTGAGGGGGAGGGATAACTAATAGATGACGGTAAATTTCCCATATATATTTGTCAAAATAAAATTGTAGGGAAATATTTTTACCCTTATCAAAATTTTCTTGATAGTTAAGTTTATAGTAGAATATCTTCCATGAAACGGAATTAATAATAATTTAATCCTTTAAAATATTCAATGTGTACCCCCCCCCCCATATAATAAAGTATACCCCTCATCTATTTTCATTAAAAATTCAAAAGAAAAATTGATAAACCAAACCCTACATAATTTTTTACTAGAAATTAGTAGTAATTAATCAAAGTTGTTGGCCTCTTTAAAATACGATTCCAAGGGTCTTTAAGAAGGGATATAAAGGGGGTACACCAAAGAAGCAGTAATTGTCCAACCATAACTCTTGAAATTTATTTCATCTTATACCACCAATAAATATATGGTATTAATCATAAAATAATTTATTCAGTATCCTGAATATCATAAATTATATTATGGTTATGAAAAATCCTTTATTAACCCTTTTCCATCAAATGGGAATAAAAGTATCATGTGTGTGTGCTTGTGGACTACCGCCTCCATGCAACAATTTGATCCATTTAAAACAATAATAACCCATGATTGGTTATTATGATGAATTAATTTTTATATATTATATTTATTATATAATAATTTTTTTAATGATATAATATCATTTATCATCCTTTATTTATTGTCGTTGGAATATGAAAACATCCTTCATGCGTACGTATGGTCTACCATCTCCATGAATGGTGTAACTCATTTTTTAATATATACCTTTTATAGATGATTATAAATATGTATATAATTATTATATTTGATATTAATATAATGATTAAAAAAATTATATTAATTAACCATGATAATTGAACATGGACTAGAACTGCTAAATTGAATCTTCTTTGTAAAATAAAGCAGCTAACACCCGAAAATGATGATTTTAATAAGAAATTAATAATAAATGGGTCTTGAAATGATAAAAGTTGATAATATTTGATATTATAAGTATTTAAATTATTCTTTTATAAAATTAAGATTACTTTAAATGTATTATTCAAGTGTTTAATGTTCTTTCAAATCAAGTCAAATTGTGGTAAGGGATTATCACCTAAAATTATCTTCTTTAGTATATATGTTATGTTTTGTGTCGGTTTATATTTATGAGGTGTATATAATACCACTTTATTAAGTTTTATCATTAATATACCTATGTATTTTATATTTAATTTTTTATTTAATGTTATTTATTTCATGGATGTTATGATTCAAAAGTTACCAAAGCGGTCAGGGATTAATGTTTTAATCACATTCTAATCAAGATTTTTTACACATAAATTTCCATTAAGGTAAATTATATTATTCATATCGGATAAAACCATTTAATTTTATTATCATATTTTTATTAATGAATCATTAAATTATTATTACCACTTTTCTCTTTTTGGTATTAAAAATGACTGGGAAAATGGTTTTAAGAAAAATAGACTTTATTTCCACTTTGGTTGGGAAACTCTTAATTACATATCCATGTTTCGTAAAAAATGTTTTCATGAGTATTTTACTTTTCAACTATGATTTTTAATTCCATTTTTACCCATTTTTTGAATTTATAAATTTCATTTTAAAAGAAATATTCTTTTCAATTTCTAAATTTTATGATGTATGTTATCTGAAAATGTGGAACACATATGAATAGATTATGATTATGTGATGGATGTTCCTATTATTATATATCACTACAATTTATATAGAAACTATAGATATATTATTAGATAATATGAACTAGAATGGGGAGTGAACCAAGGTCCAAATGTGACTTTTTCCATTATGATACTTTAGGGATTGAACCTTGACTAAAGAAATGATGGGATCTGCAGTGATCCTGATCCACTAAGATAGAATTAGCCATGTGACTTGACTAATAAAATTATTTTATGTGATTTTGAGTATTCATAAATCATATGTATTATTCTTGTGATTTTTTCTCATGGATCATGATTGATTATTATTTATTCTGTAATTTTATGTTTTCTGGGTTTTGATTAAAAACATTTTATTCTATGATTCATGATTAAATATATTCGACTGATTGGGAATGATTATGGTATGTTTTGATCAAGTTATTATACCCTTATTCTTAACTTGTTCTTTAATATGACCATAGATTGATATCTCCTTTTTTTTATTCTTAGTGATTATCTAAGATCATTCTTTCATAAGTTTCCTTTTTCCCCAAGACATTAAGTATGGTTTTAAGTATGATATATCTAATAATGGTGCCAGTTATGATTAATTTAGTGGTATATGATATAGATATTTTATGTACTATTTGTGTATGTATCCATTTTTTCAAATACATTAAACATGTATGGTTCTAGTGTTTTTCATAATTCTATTTACTCAATATTCATCTTATAAGATGAAATAATTGTGCATGAAAAGTTAGGGTCACTATAAAAATATATGTGTTTTTCTATTCACTTAGAGGTAACGGGGTTCTTAGAGGATTCAATTAAATGAAAATTGAAGTGTGTTTAATTATTTTCAAAATTTTCAACTTCCATTATTTTTTAAAAATAAGAAACTAATTTTTCACTAAAACTAACTTATTTTTAAAGGTAATTATATTTAATAAATTGAGAGGGTTTTTAGGGGAAATTATTTTTGAAAAATAATTATTTTTGTAACTTTAGTCTTTCAATCAGGAGATTTGTTTTCTTCCACTGAATTTGATAAATAGACGTTTTGAGGAAAATGAAATTTTGATGTTTGGGGGGTATTTGATGTGGCCTATTTTCATTTCATTTTCTATATCATTGGGTGGAATTGAATAAAATTTTTATTTTAAATTATAATGATTTGGTTAATTTTTTTATGATGGTTCAATCTATTATTTGATTATAAATAAAATGAGAATCATAATAATAATGAGTCAATTTCATGCTTAAATAATATAAGGTTCTTGGTATTATATTTTTTATATCATAAGAAACTATCTCTTTCTTTGTTTTAATAAATGATTTTTGTAACTTACTATTGAATAAATATTTAAATATAATTTATCAAGAAAATAATTATTTCAATCTTCCATTACATAATTTTTGAAAATCTATTTTTTAAATTAAATTCTAATATCCATGGAATATGGAAATTACCATATCTTGACCCGGACTAAATTATTTTGAGTAATTTCATTTATACTTTTTGTCTCACTTAATTTTCATCCTCATTGACTCTTAGTGTTTCATGCACTAAAATTAAAATTTAAAATCCAAATTATAAAATCTAAGGTAAGGGGGGTTTAGCTCAAAGATGGGGAGATGTGATGGAATTCACTATAGGTTGATAGAAGTTCCATAGAGATTGATTTTATCTAAATATAGATGAACCCTACCCATTCATGGGGGGAACACATTTAGTTTGGGATTCATTTCATGTCACATGAGGAGGAGTATGATCCATGACAAGTTAATCATATGGGGACCTAGGATATGTGTGTAAAAAACTAAATTTTAAGGGCGTAGTTTCAACATAAATGGTACTTAATTAGAGACATAATTTGAGGAAAAAGGGAGAGATAAATCATTAAACTAGATACAGGTGGATCTGGGGAAACAAACAGGTTGGATAATAGATATAGTGAGAGAATTTAGTGTGGAGAGTGATTGACTTAATGGAGAATATTTGAATTATTTTTTAAAAAATATTCATATTTAAATTTTTTATATTCATATTGTATTTAGTTTAGAGTTAATTAATTTTTTATAAATATTTTTTTACCAATTATTATTTACTAAACAATTCCTAGGTAATTATATTATTCAATTTCTCTTATTCATATTTAATCATGTCAACTCTTCTTAAGAAATATCTCCTTCTCTATTATCATTATTTATAGAGGTAACTTTCTCTAATGTAGAAGTATCAAAGAGATATAATCATATTCACTATTTTTAAAATTTATACAAATATCTACTTTTTAAAATATTCAGAAAAAATTTATGAAATCAAAATAATAAAGTCATACCAGTGACATTTTAGTCAAAGTGATTTATTCCACATTTTTCTTGTGTTACTTTTCACTTCCAATGTTAAAAATTTTTAGATCCTAACATATAGTTTTATTATCCTTGAAAAAGTAAGCACATAATCTTTTATTTTAGATTGATTAAGTTTTTTTCACATGATCTAGGTGATGTAAAAATTAAAATTCAATCAAAATTACTTACACTTTTCCACTATCAATCACATGTAACTTCCCTCACCTCCTAATTATTGACATATTTCTTCCTATTTTCATTATCACTTTCTTACTCAACTATATTTTACACAATAATACCACAATAGTGTTTATTTCACTCTTTCTTGATATATTTCTTTCATGTTCTCTTATTTTTACTTTGGGACACTCAAACACATTGCTAGTCATTCCCTATTGATCAACCCTAACTAACAATATAATATCTTTAACTAGGTTTATAAATACATATTTTTTTAAACTTAAGATACAATACCCATCAATATCATAAAATAATATACCCAGTAAATCAAATAAATCTTTAATGGATGTCAAAATAGTTGAAAAAATAACTTTTATAAAATAATTAGAAAATATATTTTTACAAAGAAGAAGAGATAACCTTTTCCTAGGATAATTATTTAAACTAAAAAACAAAAAACAGTAATAATATTTTCATTGAAATTCCATGGAATATTTTAAATGAATTTAAATAATAATAAAAAATATAGAAGGAAAATCCATTAATGAAATATACATTAAAAAATAATCTTTTCCCACTTTACAAAAGAATGTGATAAGTGAGTCGTATGGAAAACATTTGATTTGATTCCATTAAATTATTTTTACATGAAGTCAATGTAAATAGAAAATAAATTTAAGCATAATTTATATATAAATAAAAACATCCATTAAACAATTCTAATAACATTGAAATCAAGGGAAAATATTCTTGACAAAAAGTAGAAAATATTATTATATTTTCTTATAAGATTTATTTTCGATTGATTCTTAATTAAAATTGAGAGAAAATGATAAGGAAACATATAGAACCCAATAATAACTTGAGGTGGAAGAAAATATATAGGGTTTAAGAGTGAAAAATAATAAAATTACTCATATGGAAATTGAAACATATAAAATCCTAAAAAAAGTTTGATTATAATAAAAACCCTTACGAATTTGGTAACATCTAATTAGAATCAGTTAAATAATAGAGATAGATACTGATGTGAAAGTACATTTAATTTCAATAATGGAATGAAAATTAAAATCATAATCTAGTATATACAATACACAAAATTTAATAAGTGGTGAAATGTGGAGTATCTCTTTTTTTTTAAAGGTTGGGACCGAAGCCTCATTTTTTATTATTAAATCAAAGAAAAGTCATCTTTTAACTGGGTAGAGGGAAACCCATTACATAGCCCGAAGGCCCAGTGGGCTTGTAGCCCATTACATAGCCCGTAGGCCCAAATTCAAAGGCCAATTCACATTCTGCGAATAGTAACCTGCTGCTACAGTACCGCACAGTATCGCCGCCGCTACAGTGCCCTGCTGCCGCTACAGTACCCGCTGATGAACAGTGCCGTCGCTGCTACAGTAGCACTACAGTATTGCAACAGTAACCTGCGCCCCATGGGTTTTGAACCCCCATTTTCCATGTAGTATTACGAGGTGTTTACCACTAAGCCAAACCCCAACTACAAATGTGGAGTATCTCTTAATGAATATAAAATATCATAAGAAACTCATACCATATATATCGAAAATCATTTTATATGTTCTAATGTAAAGCCACATGATTTTAATACATAATTATACTTAAGAAAATATATTTCTAAATATATTTTTTTTATAAAAAAATGAGCTAAATTAAAACTGTGATATATTTTATTAAGTTATAATCATAAAGAAAGTATATATGACCATTGTAACATAGCTGATGAGTAAGCTGGTGTAAATAGAAGAAATAATATTAAAAATAAATAAAGAATTTATAATACAAGTAATTTGGTAGTGGGATTCTTCTTTTTTAATATCACTTGTCCTTTAATGGAAAGTAAGTGGTATCACTAGGGTTTTCCAATGACTATGACCAATCTGAACACCCACAATTATGGAATGAGTGAAATCATCTGCAAGAGAATGTCAAGATCATGGAAATTTCAATGGGATTCAGGATGAAAAAATCACTAACTGTGACTACCACAAGAGCTTATATTGTTCATTGTTTTTACATATAGTTATAGCGGGGTCATGTAAGTAGAAAATAATAGGATATACAAGTATAGTAATTAATAAATTTGATAGTTCTTATTGATATTTAAATGAAGAGAAAAGAAATGATATATAGTAACATAAGAATTATTTTATAATTAAAAATGAATTTCCATGATGTGATTTATATTAAAATTTATTTCAATCGCTTATAGATATTTAATTTGTGATAATTAATTTCTTTATTTCCTTTAACATTTTGAAATTATTATAGGGGAAAATTTTATAATTTTCTACAATAGTTTATTTTTAGATAAATATTTAAAAATATAGTTTATATATATAATATAGCTTCTATGACATTATAATAAACTAATTAAGAGAATAAAAATTTTTAAAAAATATTAATGACATCAAAATCATTTTAAATGTCAAATTATTCATTTAAAAATACTTTATTTAATTAAAAAATCCATGTTTTTCATTTTCAAACATAATAATATTTCTTTCAATAGAAAACTATTTTGGTCTATTTTATTTAATTTAGTGTCCACAAGGTGGAATTCGGTTTTAGATTTATTCAAAATCCACATAACTCTTCCATTTTTTTGAATAAAAAATTTTCTATCAAGGGAACCGTTAACATTTACAATTTTATCCAAAACACAATTTTTATCTTAAAAATAGAAATTTCCTTAAAATGGTTTTTTCATGTAATGTTTGCTAACATTGAAATTAATTTTTCACACCCTAATAATTTTTATTTGAAAAAATTAATTTCATATTTGTAATGATTACGCAAAAACTATTTAATAATGCAAGATTTATTTTTAGACTTAAAAATTAAATTACATATGTAGACATTATTTACCAAAGTAAAAAATAAAAAATGGTTAATGTGAATGATCTAAGAGTAAAATTCATATAAAACATGTTAAAAATTTACTAAAAATATATTTTTATGGATTTACCATCCTTACCCCTTCCACTACTCCATTATTGTCTATTATTTTAGTTTCTTAACCATTGACTAGTAACTTGTTTTTTATATTTTTATAAAAATTTCACTCCTATCACTTATAAAAAATCCATCACAAACCCACTTCTCCTCACACACTAAACCACTTATATTTGACCAAAATCCACCCAAATATCTCCTAAAACTCTTATCCAAATATTATAGGTTCTTTCCTTCTTGAAATAAAAACTCTCAATTTCTTAATCTTTTATTCAAAGGAGTACTTTGAATGAGTAAGGTAAAAATCTAAACTAATCTTTTTTAATATCTTTTCCTTTGTTTATTTTTCAACCTCCAATAAATCTAATCCACAAATTTTGAATTAAATTAATCAATATCATATGTATATAGATATTATTTTTGGGATAATTGTGTTTTAATTTCCTCCCAAACATTAGAAAAAAATGTCATTCTTGTTACATACAGACTAATGCCACTATATGTGATGTGATATTTTTTTTCACAACCACCTTACATTTATTGTTAAAATGGGGTATTTAATTAACACATATGACATTTTAAACAATATTACTATGCTGAAAATTGAATCTAGATCCTACCTTATTTCCATTTTATATAAAACATGAGTGTCACCCATGTGTATTTTCGAACAACCACCTCCACAAAGAAACAAATATTAATTTTAATATAGTATTTTATTCAATATACAACTCTCTAAAAATAAAATTCAAAAACATAGAAATATATAAATAAAATCATTATTCTTCTTTAATTATGATATTCTTCTAAAAGAATCACTATATTTACAATACTCACCCATCGATTATAGAATGTTCTAGTCTAGGTTGGTTTAAATAGTAACTTAAACAATGATAAAAATTTCAACCATGGATGAATATATTAATGAACACCTGGTATTATTATATATTAGTGATAAAATAATATTTTGTGTTCGTACATAGAGGAGTTTTGTTAATATTTTACAAGTCATTAATATAAAAACATTCACTCGATAAAAATTGTATAAATATGCTCATCATCGATTTCATTATCATGAATCATAAAATATATAATTATGAAATGAAATTGGAAAATTTCAAATCATTTTAAAAAATATATATTCAGTTATATTTAATTATTTGGGTATGATGATCTTTTTATCAAGTGAACATGGATCGATATGTCCATTATAAAATCATATAGATAAAAAAATTAGTTATAACTGATTATAAGAATATAATATAAATAACTATTAAATATATAATAAATGGTCATAACCAAATATTAATTGGGTTATAAATATAAATAAGGGCCTAGAATAGGTTTTTAAAATGGTTATGACTGTTATACTGAAGGTTAACAAATATTAATTATATCATCCACTATTTGTTTTTAGGTATGATTGTATTCATGTTAATTTTCTTATTTATTTTACCAATCCATAGTTTTTTAATTGTAATTGATTTTTATGATGTGGTGATGGTTCTACACTATAGAAGTTGTGGTTGTGGCATAGTTGGGGTAAGCTGGTGTGGTAGATATTTTTAGTGGCTCTACTAATTTTGGCATAGCTACGACATAGAGTGAGGGCTATGACATGGATGCGTGATAGGGGAACTCAATTTGTTCTTCTAATTTTAGTGTCACTACACCATGGTTCTAGGCTAAATCATATCATTATTATTAGCTTTAAAATTATGTAGGGTAGTAGTTACCTTATATAATGGTCCTAATTTCATAGTTTTTATGGTCTCACTATTGACCACATCGTTGATTCTAGAAACTCTCTTGATAAGGATACTTTATGGAGTCATCCCATACCATGTTTCATAGTCTTATTCCATAGTAGTAACCTTTATGTGGTTATATAGGGAATATAGTATGGTTCTATTATTCCATGTTAGCTTAATAAATTCCAAGGTTCCTCAAACCCAGCATTTTCACAAACCTTCTTCTTGAATCATGGACAAGCCTAGGGATTCATCAAGAGAACATCCAACCCTAAAACTAATGGAATGATCTTCATTTGTTAGAGTATAAAAACATGTAAATTCCAATGTTAATTAAATTTGTGATTATTTATTTAACCATGTTGGATCCCAAGAAGTTTTTTGATATCTGAAGTTTTATGGGCTTGGCATCTTATTATCGAAGATTCATCAAAGGATTCTCTCATTTAACAGCACCACTTTTAGACTTCACCAAGAAAGAAATCAAGTTTGAGTGTTTTAGGGCATGTGAGAATGCCTTCCATGAGTTAATGAAGTGGTTGACCTTTGCACCGATTTTGATCCTACCCGAGCCTTGTAATAAGTATAACTTATTTTGTGGTGCATCCAGTGTTCGGATTAAAAAAGTATTGATGTAGGATGACAGGGTTGTTGTGTATGGGCCACAACATTTGAGGTCTTATGAATGTAATTATACTATGCATGATCTTGAATTGACTATATTAGTTTTTGACTTAAAGTGTTAGCAGAATTACTTATTAGAAGAAAGTTTTTCTGTGTATATTGATCATAAGAGACTTAAGTATATATTTTCCTAGTATGATTTGAACCATCAATAGTTAATATGGGTTGAGTGTATGAAATCCTTTGATTTTGGTCTAGTTTACACACTGGGAAAGGGAAATAGTCTTCTAGATCCATTGAGTCAGAAATATAAAAATCAGAAAGTTTAGGAATCCAGTTCTGAGTGGAAAATTGTGGCGTTGTTTATCAAGATGCATCTGGAGGTTCAGGATGGAAAAGGGTAGATACCCTTGGAATCCTTGGTAGTTGAGTCCACGCTACTGATTCGGATCAAAGAGATGAAGTATGAGGATCCAATGTATATTTCCCTGAGGAAAATTCTTAAGGTTGGGGATTCACCTTCTAATTGGACTATTAGTGATGATGAGATCATTTATGTTTTTGGTCATGTTTTCATGCATACATGTATGCAGGAAGATTTGATGTGTGGATCTCATGAATCAAAGTGGGTGGTAAATATGAGCTTAACCAAAATTTATTGTGATCTTCATAGTTATTATTGGTTTCTAGGGATAAAGAAATAGGTTTCAAGTTTTTTAGTGTGATACTACACCTGTCATTAAGTAAAGTCTAAGCATCTATGATCGGGTGGTTTGTTACAACCTTTTCCAATTCTTGAATGAAAATGGGATGATGTGATGATGGATTTCACAGAGGTTCTTACAAGGACACCTCAAAATAATAATGTGATATGGGTAGTTCTAGTTTATTTGACCAAAGTGTCATATTTCTTACCAATTCTAGAGACCTTCATCATTGACTAGTTGGTAGAGTTGTATGTTCAGAAGATAGTGTGGTTGCACAAGGTTATAAGGACTATTATTTCATATCATGATTCACGGTTTACTTCATGATTTTGGTATGGGTTACAGAAAGTTCTTGGTACCCATGTGTTTTTTATTATGGATTTCCACCTATGGATGGACAGGTAGTCCAAGTATACTATTCGGGTGATTGAGGACTTATTGAGGGCATTTATCCTAGATTTCGGTGGATCATGGTAGAAGCACTTGGTGCTTGTTCAGTTCTCCTATAAAAATAATTAACATGAAATGATTCATATGGAACCATATAAGGGGCTCTACAAGAATCCATATAGTTCCTCATTATGTTGGGTGGGGGCTAGGGAATCAAATTTTTTGGGACCAAGACACGTGTAGGAGATGTCTGAACATGTTTAGTTGATCCAGAAACAAATAGATATGGCTTAGAGTTGGAATAAATCATATTAAGATCAGAATCGTCGACCTCTTGAGTTTATTATGGGTGATCATGTGTTTCTTCATGTGTTTACAAGGTTGATTCATCTTCGGATTTGGAGATAGGGTAAGTTGGTGCCCAAGTATGTGCGGCCATTTGAGATAGTGGAGAGGATCGGGACAATGGTGTACTGATTATATCTTCCATAGTGTTATAGTGTCATGCACTATGTTTTTCAGGTTTCATAGCATTGAAAGTATCACCCTGACCCATCTCATGTGATTTATGTTGATGATATCTAACTTGAGGTTGATACGCCCTTCGAGGAGCATCTGATTCGTACTATGGATCGTAGCGATAAAGTCTTGAAGGGCAAGAGTTTTCCCTTATTTTGGGTTTTGTGATATCATATTAATGTTAAGAAGAAGCTTGGGAGAGGGAGATATATATGCAAGAATATTGGCCCAATCTATTTTCTCTGGAAGCTTAGTGATGCTTGGGAGTAGCATCTCAAGGGAGATCTATTATAAGGTGGGGGAGTTGTAAGATCTCAGAATTTTTTAGGTATATCCTTATTAAATTTTCTATTTTAAATACCTTTAGAATGGTTAATTAAATGTTTTATTAGTCTATGTAGAGGTTAGGTGGTGTCCTGGGGGTTCAGAACAAGAAAGAAGGGATATCAGGGCCATCCAATGCATATCGCGCAGTTGGCGCATGGTTAGTAATAACTGTGTGCCCTAACCATGCATGCCTGGAGAAGTGGTGCACAGTTAGAATAAATCCTAAAAATACGAAGGGAAAACCATGAAGTCTTATATAGATCCATCCTGAATGGTTAGATCATGGTTTTTAAAAATATGTAGGATCCCCAAGTAATAGTGTGGCCTAGCCCCCTCTTAAATGAAGGGTGGTGCACGGTTGGAGCACAGTTTGGCCAACCTTGTGGTCAAACCGTGTACCCCTTTAAAATGGTATTTTACTATTTTTTCTCTCAAAACATAAGTGTTCTAATTTTTTGTTCTCCTAAATTATTCCTCCTACATCCCTACCGATTAATAAAAATACCCCAAGCTTCCCATGGATCAATCTTCTTCGTTTCTAGGAAATTAAAATGTTGTAGGTTGTGAATTGAAGCCCCAGGTGAGTCTAATACTCCATTTCCTTATCTTTTTTGGATTATGGATTCTGTACTTTATCTTCTTCCAAATCCCTAAAACACTATTTTCCAGTGGATCTTAGGTTGGGGTGTGCCACTTCTTGAACCTGTAAATTGAAATGATAAGTATAAAATTTACTTGTTGTGACATAGATCCTAGAATAAATGTGTTGACATGTTATCATGGGTTATGAATTGGAAATTACTGGTGATTGAGTTATTTATTAACTTGGAATAAGAGGTTATGTGGAATAGCATGAATGGGTTAAATGGATTAATGTAAATGGGTCAAATGAATTATGGTTGTAAATGAGAATGTATAAATGGTTAAGACATAAAGATGATTTATACATTAAATGAACCATGGATTGTGAAGGTTATATATATTTTTTAATTATGGTTCATTGAAATGGTTTATGTTATGAATATTTTAAAAAGAAAGTGCACATGTATTGGTGGTATATATGGTATTGACTGATGTTCTACACCCATAGGTCAGGTTGGACTGAGGCTCTAAACCCCACCCTCAAATTCATGGGTTAGGGAGTCAGACTGAGGCTCTAGTCCCCAAATTATTTCATTGGATGAGATTACTGGGACTGAGGCTCTAAGATAAGCTTAATGTAATTGTTTTGTTAAATTATTTCCCTCATTAGATAGGTAAATTGACTTATTTTTTCCTATTCATAGTAGTTATCCAGCTTTGTCCATTATGTTATAAATGAATTTCCTAACCCGTGGATTAAATGATGTAAATGGTTTAAGTAAAAATTGTTAACTAATGGAACTTGGATTATCTTTTTCTTATTGTCTCTATTTTATTTCTAACATACACTATTTTTTTAGACTAGATATGTTTTAGACACTATTGGTGGTGGCCTACTGAGTTGTACTCACACCCTACTCAGGCCTCCAATGGGTACATAACAATATATCATGGTTGCAGGTCAGGACAAAGGAAAAGGCCATATGCTATATGGTTGATTTGGTAATGGAATTTTCATGGATGAGGGATCCATACTTGGAGTTAGGACCCATTTTGGGATTCTTTAGTTTTTATTTATCTTGGGTTTTCTTTACACTTGGAACTATATGACAGGATATAGCATATTTACTGTATGTTTATGGGATTGTATCCAGTTTTTTGAAATGGTTATTTATAGAGTTTTATTGTTTATTGTTTATTTCTCCTTTATTTAATATTTATCTATTGTGTATTACTCTAATAAAGATGGTATAGTCTACCTATGTGATATTTTAGACCCTCACTACTAGTCAGAAATCTATAGAATATGGGGGGGTTTATAAGGTCATGTGCCAATTCGACTTGGTGAACCATTTAGTGGCCTTCATCTTAGACCCTCTCCTCTCCATGTGTGAGAACCAAAGGGTGAAAGGTTTTATTAGTTTAGTTTTATTAAATTAATAGATCTCCATTTGAAACCCCTCCAATAGTCACCTTCAGCCAAACATCTGATGCCGACAAGATTTACATCATTCCTAGGGTAAACCCCACATTTTGAACTCAACTGTGGTCTCATATTTCTGATCTCAGACTCCTATCGAGTGTTGTTCCTCTTTTACTGAAAAATTATGTGGGTTTGTGTGTGATAAATTTAATTAATTTTTTTAATATTTCCTCATTGATGTTCTTATGGACCTAAAATCTCATGCCAACTTAGCTATTATCTTAATAAATATTCCAAAAAATATTCCAAAGTTTTACACGGCAAAACCAGAGTCACTATACTCTCTCCACCTTCAAGATTTTCGTACCAAAAAGTGAAATTTGAGGCATAAGGGATAAAACTAATCCCTCAACTAGATCTACCAAAATATTGATCTATTCATAATGTTCCCATGCTATTAAAAAATACATAATCAAGGGAATCACAATCCCAAACTGGGTCCTATTTGGTGGGAACCCAAACACCACCGGGTACCTCAAGAGTCTATTCTACACCTACTGTCCATCTCAATCCAAGTCTACATTTTGTGATGAAGTGTTCACATATATCCTTAGCTTTTAGAAGTGGAAAAAACTACATTCATGGTCAAACTACAGTCGCAAAGTCTAGTGGTACACCACCTCACTAACTTGATGTAGATACTGACGCAACCTGACAGTCCACATCTGCCCCTGGATGAATTGCACCCTCAACATCCATAACTAGCACTAACTCTAGCCTCAAAAATTTTGCCTCCCATTGGATCTTATCAGTACAATAGTGACCTATAGGATCTCCCAAACATGGCTTCAAATGGGGCTATATTGATGATGGAGTGAAAACTACACCATGCCAACATGAAATCTTGAAGAATATTCCTCATAACCAGAATGGTTCTTTCTACTTGGAAAAACCACTCCACTCTAGGGTGTACTAATGAGGGAAGGAATCCTCCTTACCACCTCACCTAACAGTGTGAATGGTATCATTGTCAAACCTTCGAAGTTCAATGCACTCCCCACCTTTGGAAAATCAACAAGAACGTGTCTAGTGGATATCTGGTCATGTGAGACTTCGCAAATAGAATCTCCTAACTATGCCTCACTACCTCACTAAAAAGAGGAGGGTTAAACACCAAAAACTAGAGACATGTTGTTACATCCTCAAGTGTCTTTCATGAAACTCTAATACTAATCACATGATGCTACTAACGAACAACTCAAGACTTCCCAAGTGTACACATCAGGTCTTACCGGGCCCTCCATCTGCAAACCTCCTACTACACCAAAACTCATGAAGTTATGCAGGATTCAACTGATTTATTGTCACAAATATAGTGGTAGTACCTATGATCCATTATATGTATAATAAAACTCTTAGTGGTTTGGTAAACCCAGTATGTCCTTGGATAGATATCCTTAACTTCACTACTATAGTAGGAAATTGAAATCTTATATCACTACTGCTCCAATAGTCATACTAGAAATCTGATAAAAGTTTGATTGTATCTTCCCATGTGTGAGATCATCCTGTACATATTGGGATCACTCCAACATAAAGGAGTAAGTCCTTCCCAAATTCCAGTTACACAACGATGCCCACTTTCGACAACCATCTGAGCAAGATTGGTAAGCAACCAAACCACACTTTGGAAAGCATTGTAGGGCCTCTCTTTGCCACAATGGAAGTTTATATGTGAGTATCTCCCTACACAAGAGTCTTTTCATACTATAAAAGGGAATTTATAACCCCTAATCCTCTATGTTTCTACCTCCAAGCATAAGGTTTAAGAAAAAAGGATCAAATGGTATCACTAGGTATCATATAAGGGAAACATATAAGGAAAAGTGGATCGTGACTCTGTGATAATGGAATCTGGGGAAGCACATCCACATGTCATACCTCAAACCACACTCAATACTCATGGATAGAAGTACCTTATGCCTAAATATCATTATTTCACTTGCCCGCCTATCTACCATAACTAGGGCATGCTTTGATTCTTACACACCAACCCACCTAGAACACACAAGTCAAAGTAACTCGTCTGCCACACCTCAACACTATCTGCTTTGGGCTTCACTGACTCGCACCCAAGGTTTTATATTTCATAATAAGAACATGTATTGGTGGGGGAATCATACCACTTCCTCATGTTTCTAAAGTTATATCAAATATCACCATTAAAGGGATCTCTCTATGCCCCTTGTCACTCTATATAAACTTCGAGAAATAAGTGGTTGTAAAAGTGTATCTCACAACTATATATATCAATTATTTTACAAAGGTAGAATGGATATAGATCATACCTCTAATTATAATCAGATCCTTTGGGTCATAGTACTTTGCATCCTATAGTTGTCCTCACTCACATTCTCCAGCTCCCTGAGCCTGGTGCGGACTACCTGGGGGTGGTGATCAAAACATTTAAAATAATCTTCCACCTCTGGCTAGTCTCTTCAATCCTCTAATATATACATCGACATTTTGAAATCCATGCTCCTATCATTGTCTCTATTTGGGAGGACTATTGTCCATTTCCCTCTCAACATCACAGGGGGTCGTAAAATCTCACATGAGATGTCTCCATCCATCAGAAGAAAAACATCGCATATCCCATGGTTGAATGGATCTGGCCTATGAGTATTGAATTTCAGGCCCTACTTCTTGGGATTCTCTCTTGAAGAATCTCTCACACCCAGATCCTTGGGCCTACCTCCTACAACCAGTTTTTGAGGTCTCAACTCTTGTGTGCCTGACACCAAAAATAAGAGTCTGCTTAACCAGAAATATCTCTAGAACCAAGGCTCCCTAGAGCAATCCAGCATATGTGGGAATACATAGTGATATCACCAAATCCCTGATATCCTATAATAATCCATATTAAATGGTATGTTTTTGGAAAAATATATCTATAAATATATTTATTGAGTATCGCAAAAGGTCATTGAACGTCATCGAATACTCTTCCATGATCATGCTATACTACCGAAGTTGTAGAAGCTCCAAGATAGACAATGATCACAACATTTCTGGATAAAAATATTCCCTAAAGATCCACTAAAACTCCTTCCAAGTGATCATCTACTTATCATGGGTCTACATCACCATACTCCACCATCACCAATTCAAGCCCTATAGAAGACTCACCGCTATGACCACCATCTGACTAGGAGGTGTCCTCGCAAGGAGGAAAAAATGCTTGACTACCTAAAGCCATT
This sequence comes from Viscum album, assembly GCA_963277665.1. Taxonomy (NCBI): domain Eukaryota; kingdom Viridiplantae; phylum Streptophyta; class Magnoliopsida; order Santalales; family Viscaceae; genus Viscum; species Viscum album. The sequence continues at coordinate 77,120,754 of OY728140.1, forward strand.
CATCAACTACCTAGGGTTCTGGATCACCCCAATACCTAGTAGTTATCTATCTCTAAACTCATGTAGCTCACTCAACCTATGAGCATCCTCGAACTAAATGGGTGCTGGATCAATTGGAAAACCACACGGAGGTACCTCCTCAATATTATTTTCCTACAAAAAACCTCACCACTAGGTAGATCATCATAATAATCCCTTTGTAGAACCCAATATTGTTTTCATCATAGTGTAATCATAAAATAGAATCTATAAATTCCATGATCATTCAGCATATCTGGTGAGTTGACTCAAGAAGTACATGGAACCCAAAACCCATTCTTATTTGATTCATGTACCAAAATTTACCTGTAACCAATTTCTTCATGTTTTGAGTCAACAGGTAGGTTATCAGAGTCATATTTAATGGATATTTTGGCCACTACACCATAATTTGAGTCCCTAGCCTGAAAACCAAACTCAAAACACTTCAACATTATTTCCAAAAATCCCACACCAAGCCCAAAACTAGAAAACTATCTTTGTTCCTTAGGACATACCTCCTCTAATACCAATCTGTAATGACCTAGCCCACCAGGGCCCTCCTAGCCAGCAAGAAGCTAACCCACCACTACCCAAATCCTACTTCCAATAGGCCAGGGGCTAGTGACTAATGTCGAGTAGGAATATCTCACATATGGGAGGCCTTAGCCTATGGTACCAATACTCATACACACACATAGATCTTTATGCAATTGTATAGATATGATAAACAAAATGAACCAAAAAAAATCATGCACACATCTATCCCACAACCAGAGTAAGAAAAAAGTGCTAAAATAATGAAAATAAAAAAATACAAGCCCACAAAAAACTATAAAATCATCCAAAATACTCAAAAGGAGGGGACTAATATCAAATGCAACCATCGGTACACACCTCAGTCTGTCTATCTCACTAATATCTTCCTACTCGGAGTCCTCCTAGGACTCCATCGAAAGGCATGTTGTCTGCATAAAACACGACATGTATGGGTATATCCCATATAGGGGTGAGTATAAAAATACCCAATAGGTAACCCAAAAACCCAAAATAAAAGGGAGAAAATGAAAGGCAATAGATTGGTCAACCCAAATCTATAGGAGGAAACCCAAGCGACAGAGAACAAGAAATTCCATCTCGACCACTCCTTGACTATACATAATAAGTTATCTCATATTCGCATGGTATTTCAATCATATATCACCATAATTAATCACAAAATAATCCATTTATACCCATCTTAGACTCTAAGTCTCATGAGTTCCCAACCTCACTTCTAGCCATAGGATTTTACTTGAGGATTAAAGGTATCGCTAGTTTGGGAGATCACACTCCATAAGCCCTATCATCCCTGATGGTACTCATCCAAGAGATATCACTCATTGGTAATAGTTATGGAATCCCTGATGGAACTCATCTAATAGATCTCACTAATCGATAATCGCTAATCCAATGGAATATCCCCACCATATCAAGTGGAATACATCCAAGACAACACACTCATTGAGTATCGCCAAAAAGAAAATCATTTTATTTCTCAAAAAATCTAAATAATCATATAGTAGATCTCACCCATCCCCGATGGTGGACTCTTTAAACCCTACTATAAACACTGAAAATATCATCCCACATATAGGGGATCACACCCAGGACCACTAGGGGACACCACAAACCCAATATTTTACCCGGGAAATCATATCTCTTAGAGAGAGGATCTCCACCCATGTAGTATTGGTCATGATGATTCGAAAAACATCATCTGGAAAAACCCGCTATGTAGGGGATCATATATCCAAAGATACTTCAAACCCTAATGAAACTATCTTCTAATTAGGGAATCGTATACTTGAAAATGCCATAAACCATACTAAGCTAGCCTACTAGATAGGGGATCACTTCCTTATGTATGGTAGTCATTACAATAATACAAACCCCATCTAGGAAATTCGATACGATAGAGGATCCAACTATAGCCTCCCAGATGGATACACCAACTCTATGTGAGATCATGTTGTCGAGGGGATCACAATCCTATACAACAGATGTAATGAGGCTTTGTACCCTCATAGATATAGACCAATGGAATCCACTCAACTGATACTGTTATATGTGTCTATAATAAGAAACCCACTAACATCACCTTGTGTCACATCTCACATGCCAAAACCATGGCCACCATCACATCCCATGAAAAAAACTACCCAACATAGCCAACTCTTGGGCCTCCAACCAAGTATTGAAGACAAATATTCATGAGGGAGAAGTCTACAAGGGGAGTGTACGTCATGAACCTATAGTACATGACATGTCTCTCCAAGAATGCACCTAGCCATGTCCCCTCATGGTACTCTTCTCATGTTTGGTAATATACATGGTGTGTACCTCATGTCACACGATGTGTGGCCTCAACAAATCTCATAGGTGTGTCTTCTCCAATGCACGGATGGTTGTCCATATCATCCCACGCGATGTGTATCTTAGGTTTTCATGACTTGGATATCAATCCACTTGGCCATGTCCTCATCCCATGCCCATGTTTGGAACCTTTTTCCCATGTACCTAGAAGCTTAATTCCACACAACCATGTCTCTTGACATGGAATCATTGACCATGTACTCGGCCACATGAACTGGGATCACAACATGTCATGTACCATTAGTACATGGTGTGTAGTTCCCAAATTTCATCTTCCTTGAATATTAAGAATGTTCAACATGTTCTCTTTAACTAAATTACATGTAATTTATAATTATGAATATGAATCCCCTATTATCCACCTGAAACTCCTTTATTTACACCAATACCCATAGATCTACCCCTAGGGAATCTCTAGTAGTCATAATAGGGAAATAAAACCATAAAAACATGCATAAAAATATATCGGGATGTAAATATCATAAATATTGATACATCATGGTGAAACACCAAAGATTAGGATCCAAAATTATGCCCTAAACCTATTACACCATGACCCGGTAACGGCCGGTGTAAAAAATGGGGTTTAGTGGCACCTCCTCACCTAGGTTTCACCTCATTTCATCTGTCATTAAAGGGTGGTCCTCTCTCTCTCCTAAATTAATGATAACTATAGGGGGAGTGATTTTATTAATTTAATTTTATTAAATTAATAAACCTCCATTTAACACCTCATCAGTAGTCACCTCTGACCGGATTTCTAACGCTGAAAAACTTTATATTGCACCTAGGTTAAAACCTACATTCTGAACTCAACCATGGTCTCATATTTATGATATGAGATCCCTATTAGGATTTATTCCACTTTTATTTAATAATCAGGCACATGTGATAAAATATATATAATATTTTTAATATCACCACATTGAGGCTCTTCGAGTCCAATAATTTGGTACCAACTCAGTACCTAGCTATAGAAATATTCTAAGAAATATCCCAAATTCTTGAATAGAAAAACCAGAGTCACTATAATATTCTTGGAATCAAGATCTGTCATGATAGATCCAAGATAATTCTTATACTAAGTCAAATTGTGTACATTGTCATGATACTGAATAAATTTAGTATGGAATAATCTAACAATGGATTGTTTCTAGTGTCACATGGAATTTATCTTTCAAAGAAAATGTTTCCTCAAACACATGAGGAAAGAAAAAGGGTGGAAAGGATTCCATACATGTTAGCAATTAGGTCAGACATGTATGTTATGTTATGTACAAGGTTGGATGTCTTCTATTCCTTAATCATAATAGTAAGATATAAAGATAACCCAGGTGACCACTATTGGATGGGTTTCAATACTATCCTTAAGTATTTCAGGCATACTAAAGATATTTTCTTATTCTATGGAGGATATGAGGAGTTGGTCATCAAGAGATATGTAGATAAAAGTTTCCAAATAGATTAAGACAATCTGAAATCATGGTTGGGATGCATATTCACTCTCAATGGAGGTTTTGTGATTTGGAAGAGCTCAAAGTAAGATGTGGTCTCCAATTATACAATAGAGTGTGATTATATTGTGGTTTTTGAGGTAGCTAACAAATTGGTATGGATTATTAACTTCATCTAAGATATTTATGTGGTTCCTGGGAGTAAATTACTTATAATTCCCCATAGTGATAATTCTACCATAGTAGATCTTAAAATGGATACAAGTTCACATCAACGGGTGAAGGAAATTCTTTGAAGAAATCATCTATTGAGGGATTTTTTTTAAGACAGGTTACATCACTGTGAGTAGGGTTTCCATGAAAGATGTAATGTCTTGACCCAGGAGCCACGGAACTATGCCCCAACCCAGTGGGTCACATGTCCTTAAGATCACCTCCCTATATTTCAGATGCTTCTGACTAACAACAAGGGTGTATGGGGAGCCACATTTAAGGCCATGTGACCCAACAGATCAGGGTGAATTTCTATAGCTATCGGGTCGGGATGTTAAAAAGTGGTATCAGATGAGTTTCTTTTCTTTTGTATTACTATTTGGGTATTATCAAAGAGATTAGAACATAATGGAATTTGATAATGAGCCTATTCCTAGGCATATCTAACCCACATATAGGTGAAACCCAAATTACCTAGGATGGTATGTTGTAGTTATTGATTACACCTATTATATTTGATATGACTTCGCTTTTGGGTGATGCACATGTTTTGTGATTTTACTACTATTGATATTATTGTTATGATAATTCTACTACCTTGGCCCAATGAAATGAGGGTGTGTCATTCAATGAATCATATAGAAACTTTAGGACTTATATTCCATACATTTTTCCATGTCACATTTACTTTATGTGTTCATTTCATGTTGCATATAGTTAGTGTCTGGACTATTATTATGGTTTTGTGCTAACGCTTCTTAAAAGAATAGGATAATTGAATTAATTTAAGTTCCTAAATTAGTCTAAATGGTTTTTTATTATATATATTGGTGATGACACCTTGATTAATCAATTATACCATATTTTGGGTTTTGGACCTACTGGTTCCATGGACTGAACAATGTCAGTTGATTTGATTACCTGAATAGCCATTTAAATTATGAATAAAGTAACTCTATAAATTTGGAATGTTTATTCATCTAATAAAATTATTTATTTAAATAGTTGAATTATAATACCAGACATAACTAGATATTGTTATATATATATATATGAGTATGAACATAAATGGTTTTAAACTTTAAAAATTAAATGGTTACTGTTAAATAGGGATTCCAATTTCAAAGTAAAGGGAATTTTCCTCTATACCTTACAATTGACACTCCATATACCAGAACCTATATTATGTGATATGAGACCAATAACTGAACACGACCTTTGTAGTGGATATTTTGGTGTGTCTCTAACATTTCTTATGGAATCTTATGCTCAATATTACCACCTAGACCAGGATTTTAGAGCAGTCAGAGAGGTGTGACCTTTTCTATAGAAAGGTTGTGTGTCTTTCCTATTGTATATCTATGATATTTTCAACTGTTAAATTCATTTTTATGTGTGTGTTTGGAATTGTATAATCATTTCACCATGACGTACTCGGCTTGTATGTTATGAAGGTAGTGACGATCATGCGTCGGAGGGGTGAGCCTTGACCCACCCATGTTATGTCTTGAAGTTCCACTGGAGACACCGCCTACTATTAATGACATGGGAAGAGATTCCCAATTCTGGGAGGGTTTTCTTTGTATGATTCATTTTATGCATGGATTTTCTTGACCTGCCCTGACTATGGAAGAAGAATTCAGACTCAGGATTCTCAACGCCATCAGAGTAGGACTACTCTTTCTTATCTAAGGTGATTTTGGAGAGTATGGTCCTTGAGATATAAAACTTATAAGGAATGATGATTCTTGATACCCCATTGGGTATATGATCAGATAGTTTTCTTTGATGTAGAGAATTTCCCCTTGAGATAAGTGGTTACTAGTTCGTGTGGAATTGTTTCTTCCATGAAATGATAGGGTTTGATGTAATCCTTGGGATGTATTGGTTGGTTCCCTATAAAGATCTTATTGATTGTTATCATCTAAGAGTGCTGTTTATATCACCATAAAGAGGTACACATGTTTACAAGGGTGAATCGGATGTTAATGTGACTCGAGCTGGACCCGACCAAGAATGGTTGGGTAAAGTGACAACTAAGATCGCCAATCTTTTCTTGGATGGTCATGGATTGAGAGCTTATTTTTTCTCCCCTAAAGTGGATAATTTCAATAATGTTTTCCCTATGAATTTTTATGGGATACCTCTAGTTAGAGAGGTGAAATTCACTATTTACTAGTGTTAAGAGTGGTACTAGTGTCCATTCCACCTTATAGGATGGTGCCTATGGAGCTTCTGGTGCTCAATAAATAGTTATAAAACCTATAATATATGGTTTTTATCTAACCTAGTACTTCTCCATGTGGTTCACCATTCCTTTTTTTAAAGAAAAAGGATGGTACCCTCAGACTTTTTGTGGATTCCTAATGATTAAATCATCATATTATTAAGAACCAATATCCACTACCTTGAATAGATAACATCTTTGATCAGCTCCGAGGAGTGAGAGTGTTCTCAAAAATTGACTTGATTTCGAGCATTCATAAGGTTCATGTCATAAATTCATACATACCTCATAAAAAATTTAATAAAATATGGTATTTATGAGTACCTAGTGATGTTGTTTGGTCTCACAAATGCACGAGTTGTCATCATGGTTCTGATGAATTAGTGTTTCCACTGGTATCTTGAATCATTTATGGTATTCTTTGTGGATGACAACTTATTCTAATTCTTGACATTACCATGTAAAAAACCTTGATATCTTGTTGTATACACTGATTTAGAACTATCTTTATGATAAAATAATCATATTTTACTTTTAGATCAACAAAGTCCACTTCCTGGGTCATATCATTTCAGAGTAAAGAGTGTCAATAGACTCAGATAAAGTGAGAGTTGTAGTATCTTGGGAGAATCCCAAGAATTTATTTCATATTCAAAGTTTCTTGGGGTTATTAAGGTATTACAGATTCATCATCCAAAAATTTTCAAACCTCGAATCACCACTTATGGGATTGTTGAAGAAAGGTGTGAAATTCATATGGTAAGAAGCTTGTAAAAGCATCTTTTAAGAATTTAAGGGTAGATTGACTTCAATATTGATTCTGATTCTATAGAATCCTATAAGGATCTATAAAATCTACTATGACACATCAGGTATTGGTCTTGGAGCAGTTCTGAAGTAGGATGAGTGAGTTGTAGCATATGGTTCTCTCCAATTAAGGCCCTATGAGTATAATTACCTAATGCTTGACCTTGACCAAGTAGTTGTTATTCATGATCTATTTTTTGGAGGAATTATTTTTTATTGGAGAATTTTTGGGTATTCACTGATCAAAAGATCCTCAATTACATATTTATACAATGACATCTAAATCTCATACAATGCACATGGGTTAAATACCTACAATAGTTTGAATCTAAGCATGCCTATATTCTTGGAAAAGTTAATTTTGTAGCTGATTCTCTAAGATGGAAGACTCAGACACATGCAATTTGGGGGGCCAATGGTGAATGGAAGGTCATGGAATTGTTCTCATAAATACAAGTTATGGTTTAGGAGGATCATTTACAGACTATTCTCTCATCTTTAGCAATAACCTATACCATTATTTAGTGGGTATGAATGATGTATCTTCCGAATCCTAGGGGCTTAGTCCTGAGGGAGAGTATCTTAGATGAGGACACATATACAGGTTGGACCATCTATGAGGATGAGACCCTACAGAAACATGGGTTATTATGGGTTCCATAAGTCATCTAAGAAGAGTTGATATGGGAATTTCATGCCTCAGTTTGGGAGGTACATCTCGGTACCACCAAGATGTATCAAGACTTACAACGCCAGTATTATTGGTCTAGTATGAAATGGGAGATACCCAAATTTATTACTTAGTGTTCCGCCTATCAATAGGTGAAGGCGGAACATCAGAAACCAATGAGACTTTTATAGCCATTATCCATTCCTGAGTGGGAATGTAATTGTGTCTCTTTGGACTTCATAATAGGTTTTCCCCAATCGCCACTTGTAAAAAACATAGTGTAAGTTGTCGTTGATTAGTTGATGAAGGTTGCACATTTCTTACCTATTAAAGAGACTTTCTCATTAGTCGATCTAGGGAGTCTATATTCCATAGAGGTCATACATCTTCATGTATCTCCTCTATTTATCATATCTGATAGAGATTCTTGATTCATGTTGCAGTTCTAGAAGGAGTTGCAGAAATCCTTGGGTATATAGGTACTTTTGAACATAGCCTATCACCCTCAGATTAACGGTCAGAAAGAGAGAATAGTTTAGGTGTTATAGGATATTCTATATGCATGTGTCCTTAACTTTGTGAGTTCTTAGGAGAAACAAATATTTCTAGTTGATTTCTATCATAATAAAAAAAATCAAGATACCATTCATATGGATCCTTGTGAATCCTTATATGGTAGACCTAGTTGATCACCTATGTATTGTTTAGAGGTAGGAGAGGTATCTTTTATTGGAACATGTCTTTTCTAGTATACTTTAGACTAGGTCTATCTGATCTAGAAGTGCATGTTGATAGCTCAATCCAGATAGAAATCACATGCTAACCGCCATCGATGGCCTCTTGAGTTTGAGGTTAGAGACAAGTTTTCTTGTGAGTTTTTCTAGTTTGGTCTATTGATGTGTTCAAAAGTAGGTTAAGATCTCACCTAGATTCATCTAACCTTTTGAGGTCCTGGAGATTATTAGACTAATGGGTTATAGGATAACACTTCCTTAGAAATACCAGTTTGTGCATGATGTTTTTCACATGTCTCGTATTTGTTGATACTATATAGACCTAACACATGTTTTATAGCCTAATGAGGTTGAGTTAGATGTGGATGATTATTTTAAGAAGTAACAAGTGAATATCATGGATCAGAGTGTGAAAACTCTCTAAAGATGGTCTATTCTTTTAGTACGGGTGCTATGGAAGAATGACCAAGTACAAGATGAGACCTGCGAGTGATAAGCTGATATACGTATCGAGTGGCTAGATCTTTTCTCAAATGATACTTCTTTACCCTTAGAAGTAAAAATTGGGATATAGTTTTATTAAGGAGTGGAGTTTGTAACATCCTAACTTTTCCTGAAGGTATGGATCATTTTTTTTTGGCTTAAATTATTTTTTATCCTATTAATGGTCCCCTACTGCCTAAGGAAGGTTTTGGGAGAGTCTGGGATTGTTTAGAGCCTAGAGCTCTAAAAAATAGAGAAAATACTAGTCTTAATGGTTTTCTAAAACTGTGTCATTTGGGGAACATGGCCATGTGGTTTATCTTAAAAAATTGTCAGAGATAATTTACACGGGCTACACATGGTTAGAAAAACCATGTTCCTAGAACATGTGGGGTGTCTCCTTAGATAGTGGAGGAAGAAAATTTTGTGCATTGTTTGTCCAATCATGCAACCAAACTATGTAAACCCATTTTTTAGGGTAATTTTATTTTTTTACATTAAATGTTTTAAAATCCTTATCTCCCACTTACTCTCCTATTTCTAAAATTAGGGTATTGGTTTCTTCCTCCTGTGATCTCTCCCTCCTCCAAGTTTAGGGATCTTGATAACACTTACATCCAAAATCTGATCAGACCGTCGTCAGAATAATTGGATAGCTAAAGGTAAGATATTGAATCCTATTTATTTCATACTTAGTTTCCCTTCCCATATCTTTTGGTATTTTGGTGCAAGATCATTCACCCTATTTTAAGGTTGTTTGACTATTTTGGAATTTTATTATGTTATTCTTGGAATATAAAGCCAATATTGGAAACTTATTTGTCTATATACATAAGGTAGGTGGTCTAGAAATATTTCCAAAAAATTTAGGTGTTTTCATAGTATTTTCTATTGTGCCACACGCCATACATTTTCCACATGTTTCCTTAAAATGTGTTAAACCTATTAAATTAATTATGCCATGTATAATTACATCTATGGACCATATTAAATGATTAAAGGATGTTGACCTCATTGATTTCCACCCCTTTGAGTGTGAAAAATGGAATAACCACTTTTATGTAAATATTTAACTGACCAAAGTACCGTCTAAAATATTGGATTGACTCAAAAAATGATTTCAATTGGTTAATAAATTAAATGTATTATGTTAAATGTATGAAAGTGGGTAGAAATTCCAAACCAATTTTTATATAATTATATAATGTTGTATATAAATTGTGAATCTCATGATTGATTGGGCTTGATGAATTGAAATGCTTTATATATAATTCCTTACTATTATTATTGGTGTGCCATGGATATTGGATATTGAATGATAGATAAGAGACTTGTTGAGAATGATGTTTTAGGATCCTTTACATTTGTTGTTGGGAATGATGTCTCACACCATTATATTTTTATTTGGGTTATGTGCTTGATGTTCAACGTTCCTCCGTATGAGGTGTTGGTCATGATGACTCACCCCACCATCTCTAATAATGGGCAAGATGTTTCGCATTCATCATGAGATTTCAGGATTTTACCCTTGCTTGATCCTATATCTCATTAGACTAGTTATATACATCTGAGTTATGCCCCAGGTCTCGCTAACACCTAGTATCTATATATATGCCTACTTATTTCCTCACATAATTAGTGAATATATGGGTCTATAGTTTATAACTATATATATATATTATTAATTATAGATATATATGGTTTCCAAATTAGAGATGTTCTAGCATATTCCAATGTAGGTAGAATCTTATAGGTGTCCTCTCATAACCTGAGATGACTGGTATTTATTTTCCAACATTGTTATTATTCATTATAACTACACACTGATATTTTATAAAAACTACTTGGATTATTTATAAACATCATTGGTGGTGGCCTACTAAGTTTATCTCACACCTTACTCGATCTACCTTTGTTACACTATTAGACTTCATGACTGTAGGTATGGATAAGGTAAAGTTCCCTTTCATAGATACTTGACCTATTTACCTTATAGCTTGGATCATGGGTGTAGAAAATTAGGCATATTTTCATAATGCTAGTAGAGAATTCTTTTTTTCCTTTTGTATTTTTGTATAGAAGTGATGTATATTCGTATCCCATGTTTCCCCTTTAGTATTTCATCATTTGATGACATCAATCTGTATTGGTTTCAGCCTATGAGATTTGGATTTTATTTATTATTATTCTTTGGATTTTAATTTTCTATTGTGCTTATGTTTTCAAATAATGTTTCTTATTTTTTTCTCTATATATTATGGTTCTGTTATTTCTTGTTTACTTATATCTATTGTTCTAGGGTATAATCACCACAATACCTCCATACACCCTCACTAGTAGTCAGTAGCCTCTATTATATGAGGAGGCACGCTTGAGGCCATGTGACCCTCTAACTCAGGGAATAGTTTTGTGGCTCTTGATTTGGGAAGTTAAGAAATACAATTTAGAGAAACCCTTATCTAAATACTTAAATCAACAAAAAATTATCATCTTGTGTGATCTAGAAGATTGAAAATAATTAGTAGTTAGATCTAGTCCAAGTGAGAGTCTTTTGGAGTTAGTGTCCTAGAACCAATTTTTTCACTTTATATTGCATGTATATTCAAATAAGTTAATATTAAATACAAAATATATTGAATATCATTTATAGTTCTAGGTGAATTTAATGTAATAATGTCCTAGAGTATCTATAATATTGAAAAGGGAATAGTATTTCACCACTATGATGAGAACCTTGAAATTATATGATGATATTCTTAAATATTTTATGTTCAGATAACACTATATGATGGGGAATGTAGTATGTTTACTATTAGGTGTGAGTACTCATAATAAGTTGAGACTTCATCTAATTATGTTCAGACCTTTTAATATCCAAGATGAGATATTATGTGAATAGACCCACGTGTAGGAAATCTACATGTTTATGTATCATTGGATATTCACATCTGTAAGCATGTGTAATGATCCTTAGAATTTAGATTATTATTACTGAATTTCATGACTCACACGCTTTGATGTATTATCATAAACCATATCGATATATAATTGTGATAAAGTTGGGTAGTTTGGGTACGTCGTGAATGATATGTTATTAATGAATATGTTGAGGAAGGATTTATTTAATATTCAAATAACTAAATTATTTATTTATTTATGTGACTATTAACTAAATATTTATTCTCCAAACTGTGAATCAAATATTTATTTCTTTGTTGAATGAATAATATTTATTTATATATTTATTTGATAATTTAATAAATGTTGAGAAGTATGAGCGGATCAGATTTTTTCTCATAATAGATATTTATTTACTATATTATAAAATAAGTATTTATCATTGGAAACTTAGTACATACTATAAAATAAAATATTATTATTATTTTATTACATGGAATGGGGTTCATTTTGTGTTTAATATATTATTTATGTACATTGTGAAATTAATTAAATGTTAAACCCTAACCCAAAGTCTATAAATAGACTACTATATCAATCGTAGAAAGGTTAATCATTGTAAACAATAATTAACTATCAAGATCTTCCTCCTCCTCTATTCCTCTCAAGATCGAGAAGAATAAAAGAAAATTCCTTCAAGCCTGAAGTAATGTGAAGATATCAAGTAGAACAATGCGAGATGATCAATCAGTCATTCTAGTTCCCATTGATTCATTGGTGTTGTTCAGAGATCGAAGGAGCTTGTGTAGATCACCGCTAGAGGGGATCTACTTTAGGACCTCGTAACTCAACAAAAAAACCTATTGGGGTCATAAGATAAACATCATCAATTAATAAAGGTCTCAATATAGAGGTAATATTTATTTATTTTTTGTTTTTAAATTATTTATAAATTAACATGAAAGATCTTATCCCTTCTATCTGGGAAAATTATTTATCAATATTCATCATAAAAAATTCATTATTTATGGAATTCACGTCATATATATTAAAATGATATATTAAATCTAAAAAAGGAATGTTTTCCATAGGCCCAGTAAGAACTATCATTGTGTCTAGAACCATTAATCTCATATGTACACCACTGTGACATATACTTCATTAGAACACTTGGTTTCATAATATCTATCTTATTTCTAAAAACATAACACCTCTGTAGTAATTTATTTCATCGTGTTTTAGTCCTTTATTCTTCATATCATCTAACCATGACATTATTTATAGTATATAAGTCAATATTTCACTTCGAAATTTACTTTTCTTCTTTGAATTCATTCTCCATAGCTTCTTTTCTCCCTATTTCAACTTTCATGACTTGTATCTTCTAATTTCACTTTTCTCCTAACCTTATAGTTTCAAATTCTACCATAGTAATTTTATATTTTTATACATAGTCTATGTATTGATAACCATAGCATAAATGATCCATTAGTGTTATGAAAAATATCTGTAAATAATTTTTAACTCCTCAAATTTCATTTCAAAAGTTGTTTTCTTATTCAATATGGACTGCAATGTCACCAATCAGGCACTATGACATAGAAAACTACAATTTTATTAACTATTGTACCAAAATTTTCATTATGATTAATCTTTACATAAAACATCAATAACCCATTCATTAGGTAAGATCAACTCATTTATTAATGAAATTATCAAAATGAAAAGAATTCATAAATCTAATTTATCAACTACTACTAAATAAACTGGTGTGAAGTTAAAAGTAAACTTGATACAGATGCAATGAACTAATTACCAAAATAGAAATACATAGTGATTTTTAGAAACTATCATGAAAAATTTAAATGTGGTTTAAAATGCCACTAATTATTTTTTTCATATAGTGTTAAATGACCTCTTACTTTCCATTAATGGTAATATTTTTCTAAATTAGGTGAAATAATTCCACTCTAAATACTTTGACATGAAAGTTATTTGTGATGCATTCCATGTCATTAGAATTAATAATCATAGATATAGGTTAAGATTAAATTTGTGATTATCTCAAGATATCAATATTAATAACATTTAAAATATATTTTAGATGACATATTATGCACAAAGTGTAACACCAATTTCTAATAGTGATAAATTCAAATTAAACAAATTCCCTAAAATGATTTGAAAAAAGAAAAAATTAACCCCATCCTAAATGATTCCACATATTAATGTATTATTAGGTGTGTGTAATTTTAATTATTTAATTTATTGGATGATATCAGGGTAATCCAAATATAGACCACTAGAATTTTGTGAATAAAATATTATGGTACCTTATAATGACTAAGGACTACATGCTTATATATAGATTAACAAATTGTTTAGTGGTTGTTTGATACCTAAGTGTTGATTTTTTTTGGTTGTATCAATTCATATAAATCAATTTGAGGTTAAATATTTTGATGGTTTATTGGGATATATCATGGATAAGTGTCAATCAAGAACTAGAAACAACTTCCACTACTGAATCTGAGTCCATATTATGTTTTGAGGTCAGTTTTTAAAGTGTATTTCTAAAAGGTTTTATTTATATCATTAAACTTATGGGTTCCTTTTTAGGACATTAATTATAAATTTTGGATATTTATTTATTATCTTTATGGATAAAAATAAAAAAAGTGTTAGTTTAAGTGAACATATCTATATTAAGTATTTATTCATAAGGGAATCTGTTAAAGATGAAAAAAGTGAACAATTATCAAATAAACATTTATAGATGTAATGGCCATGTTATGATAACCCAAATGGTATTTATTTGGGTCACCACAACACCTCAAGTGAACCTCCCTATAGACAGAGCTTGGAGTAAAATCCAATAGTATGATATAATAGTGTGGAAGATAGTTTACACTCTTTATAAGTCATACATAATACTTGGTGACTGATATGTTGTTTTAGTAGGATGATGACACCAAATCCCATATAACTAAGACATGTTCTTACCAGGATATTAAAACAAAAACATGTTGAATATCTATATGATCATGAATTCATAAAAAAATAAAGTCAGAAATATCCATAATTGATATAAAAAGTTAAGACAGGAAAACAACTAGAAGTTTTCAAAATAATCCATCCAAACATGGCGTAACTATCCCCAAAAGATAATTTTTCATGAATGATAGAACCACCAGATATTCCATGTGTACCCCTGTTAATCCTAATTTGAAATCCATATAAGAGGACCAAAAAGGTACCACCAGACCTTCAAGAATCCACATAGAAGTGGCTCTCATATTTGAGTGCTTTACCTTTTCTTGGATCATAGACTAGAGTATATCCATGCATCTAAACAAGGAACCTATAGGGTGTGAGTAAATTATATATAGTAAGTGGTCATCACCCCACATATAACCACCTCTTATAATCCAAAATTATATGTAGCTACATTCTTATGCTAGTAAGTATAATTAGTATAAGTAGTAGTGTACAATGTAGAGTAATTAGTCATAAATAACCCTTGATAATAGGAGGATGCATACCCTACATACCTTCTTTGAGCCTCATATCAGTTTCTAAGATGAGTTAGACTAGGAAATCTTGTAGTCATTCCTATTAAATGATCATTAAGTAGTCTAGGTGGAATAACCATTCCATATAGAGTATATTGGTTCGTATAAAATTGGGTTAGAGATATTTTTTATTTCCTCCCTTCATGAATAAGGAAAGGGTTATAACAGAGTTTTGGTTCTACATTCCCATCCCATATCATCAATCTATATTTTAAACCAAGTTATACTTAGGTACCCTTTATTTTAACAAATATTACCACTTTCATATTTACTTTCCAATCAAGATCTATTACTTACATATAGTCAAGTAATTAAATATAGATACATGCTCATAAAAATCTATAACAAGATGAAATAGAATCAAAATATAGTGAATAACAATCTTTTAAGACTAGGGCGTTATCCCAAATGCCTAGGCCAAAATATGGGAATGCTTTGTAAACAATCATAAAGTGTATACAAAACTAATAAAGGTCTAAATTTATTTTTAAATAGTGAATGGAATAAAAAATACATGATTCATGATTTCATATTATGTTTCTATAGCATTTTGAATCTATTTTACATGATAAGGACTTAATATAACAATATAAAATCTAATGGAATAACACAATATCATGTCAATATCAAGAATATAAACATAGATATGAGAGGTAGAATAGGTTTAAAAACTAATTATTTTGTATAGTACCTCATTAGGGTCTTAGGAAGATTAATTTGACAAACATTTTATTTAATACTTAACCTGTAACTAAAAATGAATTAGGTCTCAGTCCGATCTAGTCCCAAAACAAAAAATCATGGAAGAAAACTAATATAATTCATTAATATCTCCCAATCAAACCATATGTATCTACCAGAATAATAGATTAATGAAGATGTAGGAAGATATCATAAGACCTAGATATTTGGAGATAAGTTTTACACATACTCCTATAAAAAATAGACAAAATAAGTGAGATAGATGTGAGTTATTCATTTACCTTGTTAAAATTTATTTCCCTTTACCAATAGGAATAAAAATAATGAAGGTAGAATAAGGTTGGACCTAGGATAAAAGGAATTATAAGAAAATATCCAATAAAGTATTCACTTTAGTAAATAGGGTGAAACCCATGGAAGGTGATAAAAGGGGTTAAAATTAGATTATAAAAAGAAAATTTTTCCTTTTACTAAGGTAATTTTTTCCATAAAGCTAATTTGTACCTGGTATTAAACCACTGAGTACCCAATGTCTCTAATAGAGACACCTGAAACCTTCAGGTCCTTAATGGGTACCCATTACTAATCCTCTGGGTACCTGATGTATACTATAGCACATTCCCTTCCCCTTTTCCCTCTAATTTCACCTAAAATCTCTCATAAATAATAAACACCCTTTAATCTCAAAATAATATAAAAAATAAAATGAAATGAAACTATAGATAATTATCTACCCATAGAGGTTTGATCCATTACAACCTACCTACTATTTTGATCAGATCGTTAGGAAGTTACAATCAGCTTTCTGAGTGAATAATCTTGGTTATTGGATGTTTATTTTAGTTTATTGCCCCAAAGTCTCATCTTGGAGCATGTTATGCTGCCATATAAATTGAACTAGATGAATTAATTTTCCCCATAAAACTTTTTTTACTTCGATCAACATTCATATAGGATGCTTTATATAGGAAACATTAGTATCAAGATCAACATAATCATACCAAATCACATGTGAAGGGTTGCTAATATACTTCCTTGGTTGGGACACATGAAAATTATCTTTCATGGTGCCAAAATTTTAGCAGTAAAATGAGTTAGAAAGTAGTTCCCCTAACTTGAACCATGATTTAAAAAGACCAAAAAAATTGTGTTTAGTTTCCCTTGTTTTCTCATTTATTGTTGACCCAACCTCTATGAGTCCTAAAGGAAAACATATTCACCCAATATATATTCCAAAGTTCATGTACACTAATTGGAATAGTATTTTTATAGTTTTGAGAGGTTAGAAGATGCTTCAAAATTAATTTTACTTTCCTAGTTGTCTCCTAAACAATATCAGGCCAAATCACAAATGACTTTCCAATTTTAATCCATCACAGAGGGTAACAATATAGACTTCTACATAAGGATTCACAATGAGAATTTTAGATAGATGACCAGTAACTATAAATGTAGAATAATTAAACTGGTGATATATTATCCTCCTGAAATCCAAAAAAAATAAAGTGAGTACACAAAACACAAACATATCCTCTACAATATGAATAGTCTACACAAATTGGCTATTAGTCTAAAATTTTGAATAGGTTCTTAGTTTCACTTGAGAATCAAATGATTGTTAAGGACCTTTCCAGAACTAGGATATAAATCTAGGATCCCTATAAGATATGATACTTTCAGGCACCCCAAGAAGATTCATGATTTCTCTCACATATAGCTTCCCCAATTCCTTAGCTGATGAATCTACCTATAAAGGTAAAAAGTGTATTATTTTATTTTAGTGTTATACTATAACTTATACTATATCTTTTCCTCTAGTAGATTGAGGGAAGATAGTCATGAACTCTATCATGATCTCATCCAACTTCCATATCAGTGGGGGAAGTGGCTAAAGGGTACCTGTAGGATTTGAATGTCATACTTTAACATCATGAGGGGACATATATCTAGAAATAAATCCCATGATATCCCTATTTAACCCAGGAAACTATAATTAGTTATGAATATAATGATTCATTTTGGTGATTACATGGTAGAGCACCTGGAAAAATAGTAGTTGTGGTTGATATCCTTTATGCCTGAACTCCACCTGGATGTGGATGAGAATCATGAGGGGTCACACCTTTATCATAGAAAACTAATTCCATCCATCCTAGATCAAGTCATGGAATATTCCAATGATGACCATCATTCACTTTATTATCATTTTCAAGTGTATATTGAATGTCAAAAATTTAAATATTAGACACATTTGACCTAGCATCACTACCTCAAATTCAAATCTCACTAGTAAAAAAATTATTGGAGGTTCTTATGTTCAATGAAGATCATAAATCACTCACTAAAAATAGTGCATTTATAAATTTATTGAATGAAAAATGGAAAAAAAAAAACTACAGATCATGGGTAGTGATTTCTATTTGTGAGGTCACAACTACCTATAATCATATGATACTACCTACTGGTCATGTATAATAACATAACCAAAGAAAATATATGATGCATCATAATATGTAATCTGAACCCCTCACCTATCCAATGTAGTATCAGTATTAGATTTATGGTTATCCTCTTATATATTTCTTAGAAATCCTCCTCACACTTATGAAACTATGGAAATTTAAAACCATTATTATTCAATGTTACAATAGTGGTAGAAATATTATATAATTCCCAAATAAATCATCAATGATATCCCATAGGCCTAGTAAATTTTTGGATATCAAACACATTAGAGGGGGCTTTCTAGACATGATAAACTCCTCATTTTTTAGGATCTATATAAATTCCATATTTGGATATCACATACTTGAGAAACATGTCTACCCAAATCCAAAATGAACATTTTGAAATCCTGTCATGAAATTAATGTTCTCGTAATGTATGCAAGATAGTGCCAAGATTAATCCCATGATATTATCAAAAACTTGATTTGATTAAAATTTCATCAACAAAAATTAGATCAAAAGAGTATATAAAAGAATGTAATATTTTGTTCACAAGTTCCATAAACATGTTAGGATCATTGTTCAATCCAAAAGGCATGACCAAATACTCTAAAATCCCATACCAAATTCAAAAATAAATATTAGGAATATATTTAAGCCTCCCCCAAATATAATTATAGCCCTAGTGGAGATCTATATTGGAAAATTACATTCACTAATTTGATTTTTCAAAGGGATCATTGATGTTGGTAAAGGGGAAATGATTATTGATCATCACTTGATTTAATTCCATGTAATCTACACAGAGGTTCATACTCTAATCATCCTTTTTCAAAAAATAACCTGAGAACCCCATATAGAAATTATTAAATTGATGAACCCTTTTTCTTAAATCACCTTCAGCTATATTTTAAATTTACATAGCTAAGTTATAGATATATAGTATTTACGAATTGATATTAATTTAGTTCTAGGTTGGAGGTCAATGGTGAATTCTACTTCTCAATCCATAGGTCACCCTAAAAAAATCCTAAGAATAAATATCTAGATAACAATATATAACCTAAGGTAAAATATGAAATTCCTTAGATTCCACTACCCCAAGAACAAGGTTTTTTATCTCCACTATGATAGAACTGGTCTATTTATAATCATGTTCTTCTCGACTAGATTAAACTTCCCACTCCCCATGAAGCATATATAGAGCACTAATTGGGGAAGGGAACAATTACCTTCTAAGATAATAGTCAATGGAGGCTTAGAACTAGGTTAACCATTATATACCCAAAATGATGTCAAAATATTTCATTTATAGTGCCATTAGATCCTATAAATTCCCATAAGATTCTACCACTAAAGAACAATATAGATAATTCTTGGTCTAATCAATTTTATTCCTCAAAGGGGTGTTAAGATTTAGTAAGAGAAGGGTACTATCAAATTAATCTTTATAAAAGAAACTAGTTTCAATGATATAAATGAATGGTATTCCCTTGTATAAAATAAATTACAAGTTAATTTAGAGGACACTAAAATAGTAACACTCATAGTAGAAGGTTCCATTTTCATATTAGTAGATGAAGTGAGATGTCCAAGACCCACACTCTCAGATGTTGTGCTAAAAATAGCATACTTCACACACTATCTTTGATACACATCCTTATTTACAAGATATTTTTCAAATGATGTAACAATTTCATTCTAATGACCTTTTTTGGTTTGGAGTTTTAGAGAGTTGGGATAAATATTTAGCTTATAGAGACCATGTTCTTTGTATCAAATTGATATTTCTTCCACTATATTAGTAACCACTTAATCTATAAAAATCCTTAAACATCTCCCAAAAATAATAAATATGAGATACTCCTCTAGAAACATCTTAAGTATTGTTTATATCCTTAACCTAAGGAAATTGAAACATAATAAGGGGTAGTCTTATATTCTTAGTAAGGGTAAAGATAATTGAGAATAATAAAAGATCATAAGAGATCATAAGATGAGTATATGTGTATAAGCATGTTTCACAGGTCCTTGAAACGTGATATTCTAGATTTAAGAATTCTTGTTTCCAGGAGGTTTCCATTGGATTTATTCATGGAACCGGAAACTTCCAATAGTTATTTATTCAAAGAGAACCTACTTTCTAAAGGCAGGGGTTCGTTAAGTTTTGAACTTTATGATACATAAGAACATGCATTGGTCGAGAGTTTGGGAGGTCGGACTCATCACACCCTTTTGGGGGAATTATTATCTACTACGGGACTCTCTTTGAAATTAAAAATATTTTCATGAATCCTTATTAATTTACCAAGTATATTATAAGTATCCCTTGTAATTTAAAATCACTTATTTAACATGTATAAAATTTTAGAATTATCAGTATGTATTTGAGGTTTTCCATCAATGGTACCCTCTAATATACTGATTATAGATTATTTTAATCATTATTTATGATGATACTGGTTTTTAATCCACTCATTGGGGCACTGTGGAGTTTATCATCATCCATGGAGATGAAGGTTTATTTTGATTTTGGGATCGTACTCATAAAATGAGCTACCTATGTATCCTTGTGAAAGGAATCAAAACCCTCGTAGTTCAGTGCCACTTAATAGGACACATCATACCTTTTAAGGTCATGTGATAAGGACCTCTAAGTGGAAGGTGCTTAGTTGAAATTTAGTGTGGGACTTATGCTCAAGCAGCCCAAGAAACTTGGAAAAGATATAGGTTTCCATGATACTGATTTTTAAGCCACTCAGTGGGGCACTCTGGAGTTATCTTCATCCAGGGAGACGAAGGTTTGTTTCGATTTTGGGATCGTACTCATAAAATGAGCTACCTACGTATCCTTGTGAAAGGAATCAAAACCCTTGTAGTTCGGTTCCACTTAATGGGAAACATCATACCTTTTAAGATCATGTGATAAGGACCTCTAAGAAGAAGGTGTTTAGTTGAAATTTAGTGTGGGACTTATGATGAAGTAGCCCAAGAAACTTGGAAAATATATTGGTTTTTAAATAGGATCAAACCCTATTGGGAGTATGGCCCAAAGAGAATAGGGTTTATTTGAAGTGTTGGGTTTGAACCTCAAGGTGGCTTCCTACATATCCCATATGGATAGGAATCAAAGCCCAAGTAGTTCGATAAATCTTATAGGAGAATATAGTCCTCTGAGATAGATGATTTTGGGCTTACTTCCTGAAAAGGGATGCCTGAATTGGGGGAATTAGGGTTGGATTTCTGAGGATATCTAGTGATCTCAGGCCTTGAAAGGGGTTCCTATGTATCCTAGTTTGAACAGGAATTAGAGTTCTCATAGTTCATTACCTGAGTATTTGTGCACATGTTTGTAATTATCACATATCTCTAAGCCTAGGTGAGTCATGCTTAGTGTGAGAAACAAGAGGATGTGAAAGATTCAACAATGAAACTTCACACTTCCAAATTTTCCCTCTATGTTGATGGAAGAGGGAGCGTCGACAGTTGAAGGGGGTGGGGCGATGAGCCTTACCTCTATTCTATTTACATTGGAAAAGGGTCCAATGTAAGGAAGAAGGGGTGAAGGTGAGGGGATTATACCAGGATGGCTGCCCTTTTTGAAATTGGTTGGGGCTTACTCCTAAGGATGATTCCCATTTGGGATTGGTTGGGGATTACTCCTAAGGAGGATGCCCATTTGAGATTTGGTTGGGGCTTACTCCTAAGGAGGATTCCCATTTGAGGTTTAACCTGGCATAAAAGTCAGGCGATGAAGTTGGGGGAGTTTCTTAAGGAGTGTATCGACTCAAGGTACTCGCGGAATCCATAAGGAGAGTCCAAACTCATAACATGTGAAAGAAACCAATAGGAGTAATTCAACTCAAGGCACTTCATTGAGTGTGATGGAGTGTCTCAGATCATGGTATTCCAAGGTTGGAAGTATGGACGCATAAAGGGCGCAATGGAAAATGTCATCGACCGGATCTGAAAAGTTCGTGGTGTGACTCTCCAATTTTCATGGGGTTCAGTGACAGAAGCGAAGGGACCGGTTTGAAAGGCCGAGACCATCGCCCGGCACTAACCCCTAGTAGGGGTGTGGGGGCGCAGCCCCCACGGTATAGACCAGCAGGGCCACACAGGTGCTCCACCAAGGTGCCTCCCGTCGGTGCTTCGCATAGATCCCCCGCATAGCTACCCCATGTAGCTACTCCGCGCAGGTGCGCCGCGCATCTCCATGTGGTCTAGACCCTGATGGGACTTTGAACAACTTTTTTTTCTTTAATTCTCTATTCTATCATGTTTTAGAGAGCTACCTTAGAAAATTTGGGAGATCTTGGAGAAATAGCTACGCAATGGGATCTTTGGGACGTCTTCCAACTTTTTTTCCCTTCAAATGGGGAGCCCAAGGGTCCTATTTATAGGCAAAGAGGGGACCTGGTCGAAGGGAGTTTGTCTGCGCAGGTCCTCCCCATAGTTCATACGCGTAGGACCTTCATGTAGGGGGTATAGAAATTGTTCTTCCGTGCAGGTCCTCCACGTAGTTTCTCCACGTAGGTCCCTTTGTGAAAATTTTATCCATCTTCCAAGTGCCATAACTTTTGATCCGTAAGTCCGTTTAGGCTCTACGACCAATAAAATTGAAGGTATTGAATAGATCTAAACTTATAAGCATGGTAAATTCACCAAGTCTTCTTGAATGAAACTTGGAAATTTAATTTAATTTTTTGAAACCTTTTCATCATCGATCTTAGAAATCCATTGCCTGCATCTTCTTCCTACATGGTTAAAAAATCTTTACTCATACCTGAAATTTGTTTTCTATGTGAGAATCATATCTTCACTATACAAAAAAGTTCCTGGAACACATTTATTTGTGTCTACAAATCAGTATACATAATAAATTTATACACAACAAATAATAAATCATAAATCATGGAATAATTCTTGGAATAACATAATACATGAATTAAAAGAGTTTGGAAACCTGAGTCAATAGACATGAACCATGAGAGTATAACATTGACATGATAATAAACATAAAATTATGGCATGAACATAAGTATATAAACTATATTTCAATACTACCCACTAATAAATTCATTATATACTAGGCTTGGGTTAACCACCCATATACCTTCTTGGGTTTTAGACAATCCTCATGTACACCCATGTTATTAGGCTAAAACCTTTTGTGTACCCCTTTGGATAAGGATAAATCCTCTCGTGTATCATTTTCCTTTGAATAAATCCTCTTATGTACCATTCTATTCCTAGAGACATAAACTTAAACCAATTCCTTGGAGGGTTATATAATAACCCACCCATCATCATCTATACATATGCGTACTGCATAAAATAAATCATCGTCATATCATAAATAGCCTAAGGAAAGAAAATGGGATTCATATCCTTTTCAAATGGATCACATATGGGAGAAATTAATAATTCCATAAACAATCATAACATGATATACCCATAGAAAATAAATTAGTATATAAAGATATTCAATAACGTTCTAGGTAAATATCATTCAATCGTAATAATAGAGCATATGGTATTTATGTTGTATGGATAAAGAGTATACAGTTAAGTCAGTAATTTCCCCAATAAATCAATGTATAGGTATCTAGGTGAACACAATTCAATCAAAGGATTCTGAAATAGGGTTTTCATAAAGGAAACTCATTGGAATAAAAAAATAAGGTTATACACTAAAGATGATTAATAAATAAAAATGAGTTGATGGGTCATTTCTCATATAGTGATCTAATGTTTCTCATTTGTGAAAACAATAGTAAATAATCAAATGATGGATAAAGAAATACTTTTAAAATAATAGTATCATTTTACTTTGAAAACAATGATGGAAATGACCCTTTTCCTTAAAAATAATTTTAAATAAAACTCAATAGATAATAGAAAATAATTTAACTTTTAAAAACATGGGAAGAATTTTTAAAATTATAGGTGATATATTCTTGTGGAAATTTTCTAAAAATAATTTTATTTTCTTACTTTTATAAATAAATTCTATGTGAAAAACTCACCAGTTTCTTTTGAAAAACATGTTCAAAAGGTATAAAGAAATATTTTAAGATATATTAAAACATGACATTTTAATAAATATATAATAATTCAATCTTGAAAAATAAATAATTTTTTATATAGAAAACATGGATTGTAATATTAAACATTTTATTTTGAAAGGATAGAAAACATTTATAATATTTCAAAATTCTATTGTTAAAAAACCACATCGTAAAAAGAGGTAGTAAATCTTAACTTCGAAAAGTGGTAATTGAAAATAAGAAGGTCTCTTGAGATAACACATAATTAGGGTTTCCAAATATAAAGTAGAAAATTGGAGGGAAATTAATATATGTACAAGGATAGGATACCTCATTAAAGAGGTTGGAATTATTTTAAATAATGATAAAAAAATTATCAGGATAAAATTCATCAAGGAGAAAGATTTGAATCAAAAGTTTTATTTTTTCCAAAGAGAAAAATAAAGTAATTGGAAAAAAATATTAGGGTGAAATAAACCAATATTAGAATAAATGAGTTATATAATACACATTATAACTCAATAAATGGATTTGAGTTAGAAAAAAAAACATACAGATTTGGTATCTTTTTTAATTGAATTCCATTTAAAGAAAGAACATGATATGGATCTTCAAACCCCATGAATTTCATAAATAAGGGAAAAATAAATTAATTAGGTAATAATTACACCATATAAATGAAATTATGGTGTCAAATATCAAAAATGTCTCCTAGATTTGAAAATTATACAAACAAATCCATGTGAAATTAGAAACATTTGATTCAAAACCCCTTGAAGGATATGATTTCAAATGAAACATTAAATACCATGAATAATGAGAGGATCATGGAAAAAATATATATGGGGATGTAGATATACAATTACAAATAAAACTTGATGTATCATAAGAAATATGTCTCAATAAATTAAATTTGAGACACAGAACTCTTACCTTGAATTCATGTTTAATTGATCGCACTCTAACCTTGTTAAGAAATTAGGATTTCCCTAGGAATAATCCTTTTAATTGTAGGTATTAAGAAATTTTATTATGACTATATGATTAATAAAAAGTAATAGGGTTACAAAATAAGGATAATGGAAATATTCTTATATCATGATCCAGTCCAACGAGGACTGCCTGGCTGGCGGTAAGCTGAGTGTGACATCCCTAAGCCTACCTATAATAGGCCAAGGGATAGTGAATAGGACTGATTAAACATAACAATCACATGGTAATACTTATCCTAATGTACCTATACCCATAAACACATCTCCAAGAATCAATATAATGCATAAAGTAAATATAAAACTGATACCAAGATGCATGCATACAACTAAGTCATGCATCAGAGTATGAGACAAGTATGAGAAAGAAAAGGGCTATATACAAGACCACCAAAAACTATAAGAGTCTAACATTTTATAAAGTATGGGAATGATGTTAAAAACAACTCCCAAAACTAACTAAAGTTCATATATCTCAATTATACTATGCCTACTCCTGTTCTACCTAGGACTCCATCGAAAGGCATGTCATCTGCATAAGACACAACATGTTCGAGTAGAGACCATGTAGGGGTGAGTATAACATATCCATTAGGAAATATAAAAATAACTAAAAAAGACGTATAAAATAGATTCATCTCATAATAAAATATAATATTAAAACCCCAAATATACTCAGGATATACATTAGGTCTCAATGTAGTGTTACAACTATACTACCTGCCTAAAATTCTACTTAAATCTTCATAGTAACGTTCGCCTGAGATAACTCACAGCATGGGTATTTCCAACACTAATATCACTCATCTGGGAGGTCATTCTTATCAGGATTTCCCATGAATAAGTAAAGATGAAACTCAAAAGATGTTGATACACATGTAGGTTATCACACTTAGGGCTTATAGGGAAAACCTAACCCTATACAGAGTAATCCACTAGAATGGGGATCACATACCCTAAATGGAAATAACTAGATAACTGAACCAACCTAGGGAAGAATGATAGAGAATCACACCCTGGTACACATGTAGGGATACCTAAATCTATCTAATACTAATTTTTAGAGGGGATCACTCATCATATTCTTTTGATTGGATACCTCAAAATACCCTTATAGGGATAGACCAAGGGAATTTACCCTTTTGGTACTCATCCAAACTAAATAGAATGAGAGCATAAACCTTACCTAGGATAAGTACATGGCATGTAAAGGGGACAAAAAATGTTTCTTGGATACCCCGAGTATTCATGTGTCCTCTGGACCATTCCTGTGTACTATGTTTAGTTCCCATGTAATCTTTTCATGCCCGTGTACACTAGCTATGTTCGAGTACTCTTGTTATGCATAGGTACCCTAGTTGTGCATCTGCCTATGTACCCTGGTTGTTCCATTGTACCTAGTTGTTCTTGTGTACCTATCATTATATGTTCCAGTATACCCAAAGGTACAAATCAGGTCTCCAACATCGAGTGTCATGGCATGTGGACATACTACATACTATGTGATATTTAACACTTTGTGAAACCTTGTCCACTACAGTAAGGGATCCACACGATATGTGTTCTGCCAAACTAAATGTCTTGTAACTCATAAATTTTTAGAAACCCATAAAATCACACATGTATTTTCTCATTCCACTACTACCTATGATCTAACTATGAAATCCACCAAAGATATTAGATATGATGTTTACTAAACCCTAATCATTACCAGTGACTATATTCTTTCCAACCAATCCACTAAAGAAACGATTCTTGTCACACCATACCATTGTATCACCAATCCATAAAAGGAAAACTCATGACCCAACCCTCAATCATCTATTATCATTTTCAAATAATGATCATGCCTTCAATCACATAACTCAACTTGTAAAAATGATCCATTAAGACAAAGATCAATTGTGAAAGGATCAGTTTCTAGTTATTATTTAACAACCATCCAAAAGAAACACCAATGATGATCATTCCAAGAATTATGGGAGAAAATCACAAAACACAAGATTGAAAAGTGTAAATTGGACATTATTTAGATTGTCCTCAATCTATAAATATAAAAAACATTGATCAAATGAGAATAAATAAGGGTTAAAGTCATAGTATCAATTTCTAATTCAAGGAAGATAAACTTCAACTAAAAATCAAAGATAGACCATGGATTAATATTCTAAATATACTAATTCATGTTTGAAGGGAATAATAAAAATGGGGATTAAAACAACATAAAAAACATTCCAATATTGAGTTTGGATTGATCATTGATGAAGGAAGGTTCTACGTCATTATCGTTGGTGAGATCTAGGAACTCCTTTATCAAATATGAAATCCTTGGCACATCGATCGTCAACCCATGATCTCGTTGATGTTCATTAGAGATATCCTACATGACCATCTTACATCCCTAGGATTATACGGCTAACCCTAGGGATTTTTTCATACTGGAGATTATATAGAGGAGGAATTAGTTAGATCCATTTAATAAATTGTAAATTTATTTATTTATTTATTTATTAATCTCCCCATGACCACTCATAAAATAAACACCTAATGTGAAAAAAAAATTTATGTTGTGTATAGGGTAAAATCGATATTCTTTATTTAATAGAGTTCTCATTTTTTCCATCCAAGACTTATTTTAGGAGTTATTCAATTATTTCAGAAAATCTGTACACTCGTTATATAATATATTGAATATTTTTATTATATCAATATCGAGTCTCTCTGGGCCCCGAAATCTTGTTCTGACTTTGTACCTAGTTTTGAAAATATTCTATGAAATATTCCAAAGTTTTCTATGGAAAAATAGTTTCACTGCATTCTCCTCACCTCAAAGATTTTCATCCCGAAAAGAAAAAGGCCTACTAAAAAATATGAGGATACTGAGGTTTCATCTAGTTCTCCTTCTCCAAGGTTATCTCTTGAAGATTACTATTCTAGCATCAGACACATACCAAGGTAATTTCTCACCCTTGAAGTATCTTCTCCTATCGATCCTTGATCTCTATCAGGTACTCTATGAGGGTAGCTCAATCCTCAATTTCTATCTCTCCTTATTTGATAATATGTGAAGGGTCATTCACATGCCTCCTTAGCTACAATAAATGGAAGACTTCATGCACTTTTTCTAAATACAGTGGTATGGATAAGTGGTACACTGCCTCACCAACCCTACATAGTATCTATAAAGGGATAAATAATCTCAAAGATAACTTTATATGTTGACCAAATCACTGCAATCCTTGTCAATATGAGGCCTTTAGAAACACATGGTCTCCCTTATCAAACACCAAATACCTACCTAATTGGTCTACATAAGACATATGATGGTTATTGGTAGTCCTCATCCAATTCTGGATGATCTTTACATTTTTTTATCACTCACTCCAACTATGGGCCCACAAGTGTTAATTCCTTAAGATCAGTCCAACATAGTGGCGACCTATAGGGTCTCCCTTTGAATAGTATCATACAAATAATGTAGTGGTAAATATTGTTATATGAAAACTCCACCATGTTTGAGTGATCCTCCCAACTATGGAAAATGTCCAACATAAAATATTAAAGCATGTCCTCTAAAACTCGAAGGGTCTTCTCATTCTGGCCATATTTTTGGAGGTAAAATGATGTACTCAATCATAAATAAGTCCTAAGTTACTCCTTCAATACTCTACATAATTTTATCATTAATATAGTATCATGGTATGAGATAATAGTCAAGGGAACTTCATAAATACATACTATATCCTACACATAAATTCATCCCAATATCTCTAATAAAATATAATCTCATGTGGCTAAGAAGTGGACCAACTTGGTCAGTCAGTCTATGATCACCCAAATAGCATAATGACCTCAAGATGATTGTGGATGTATTATCACAAATTCCTTGGATATACCATACCACTTCCACTCTGGAAACTCAAGGTGTTGATTCAAACCCACCAGAATCTGGTTCTCAACCTTCACCTGCTTACAAGTGAGGCATTGAGAGACAAACCCAGCTATACACCTCTTCATCCCTAGCCACCAGAACCGATGTTCAAGGTTCGGGTCCATTTTTTCCACTCATGGATATACTGCTAAGGGGGGTATACAAAAATCCATTAGAACCTTCTCATGAAGCATCACTAATACCATCCTCTACACATAAAAAATTATTTTGTTCTCCTTACATTTAGAAAATCCATTGGGAGAATGCCCAATGGATATTTGGCCATGCATGTTCTCATAATCGATATCTCCAAGTTGAGACTCCCAAAAACATTGTAGAAGATAATGGTCAATAAACATCAACTAGATATATATTTTACCATCCTAATACACTAAGTAAAATGGTAATAAGGCTAACTTCTCCAATACCTCACTCAATAACTATGAACAAGATCTCTTGCTAATAGTATCTTCCACCATGTTCCAATTTTCAGAAGTATAAAATATCTCAAAGTCATAATCCTAGAAAAACTCTTGTTATTTCCTATATCTAAAGTTAATATCATTTTATAAAAAATATATAATCGATACTCTTTTGGTTAGATAAAATGATAAATCATTCACCCATAAAGTCATTTTTCCACATCTTCAGGGCGAAGACCGCTACTTCTAGCTCTATATCATGGGTCATGTAGTTCTAATCATGGGGCCCCAGGTGTAGGGATCCATAAGAAATATATTCCTATTTATACACTAGAAAACATCCAAGCTTGGTCTTAGAGGCATTACAGAACACTATATACTCAATGACCACCTCTAGCAGTCTCAAAATGGGGGCACTCATAAACCTCTACAATAACTCTAAAAAATCCTACCATCACCTCTCCATCCACACGAAAGGCTTCCCTTCAGGTCAAAGTAGTAAAGTATTCCAAAATCCTAAATAAATCATGTATGGATCTTTGATATTATCATTATAACCCAAAGAATATTTTCACCTCATCCACACTCTTGGGTTGCTCACAACCTAGCACTGCCTCAACCTTAGTTGGGTCCACTACTACTCCCTATTCTGAGATGAAATGTCCCAAGAGGTGGAACTATCAAATATAGAGCTGACATGTCAATAGATTCCCATAAAGTTGGTGCTATCATAGTATGTATAGAACCATCCTCAAATGTGTCGCATGATCCTCCTTTGATGTCGAGTACACAAGGATTTCATCGATGAAGACTACCACAAACTGGTCTAAGAAGGTATGAAATATCTGGTTCATAAGTCTCATGAACACTATTGGGGAGTTCATCACACCAAAGAGAATCACCAAGTACTCAGAGTGACCATAATGACATCTAAATTTCATCTTTGATATATCCACATCTTGAACTTGGAGCTGGTGATAGCCCGAACTGAGGTGAATCTTTAACAACCACCTTTCCCCTTTTAACTGGTCAAAGAGGACATTAATTCACATAAATTGATACTTATTCTTGATGGTCACCTAATTTAGGTGAAAATAATCCACACATAGCCTCATGATCTCATCCACCTTCTTGGAAAACAAAACTAGGTCAGCCCAAAGAGACGCTCTTGGTCTGATAAATCCATTTCTCTGCAAATCTTCAAATTACACTTTCATTTCTCAAATCTATACAGGTGTCATATGATATATTGGAATGGATATTAGGGAAGTCCCTAAGAGTAATTATATGATTAATTTTATCTCTCAATTGGGAGGTAATCCCAACACTTTTTCAAGGAATAAGTCCTCATACTCCTCCACTATTGTAGGAAGTTGAGAGCTCATAACATCTATTGCTCCAAGGATATTACAAGACAACTGATGGGTAGTTACATGTATCCTCTATTATATGAGCCCATCCTAATCATCCTAGATTTCATTCTTTATTACAATATAAAACCCCATCCCATCAACTCGAACACACCACATCATACACTTAAAACAATAAATTTGTGAATGAACCGATAAGAGATATTCCATACCAAAAATGACATCATATGGCCTCATCACTGCTATGAAAAGTTCTGATAAGAATATCTCTCTTACCAGAGTCATGTCACACTTTCAAAAAAAAATTGATCCCTGAATCTCCTCCTGTAGGAGTCTCTAAATACAAGGTTTGTGCCAAAGGATCCACTAAAATATATAGATCTCAAATGAGAGATGTATAAATAAAATAGTGGATCACCCCTATGTTTATCAATACTACAAGTAAAGTAGATAATACATGGATGGTACCTTGAATTGTTCTAAGAGGATTTAGGTCATAAGCCTCCACTTCCTACAGCTACCCTCTTCCCTAACCACCATCTCTCTAATCCTATCATGCACCACCTAGGGGTGGTATTGGAAACAAATCAAATCATCGGCCACCTAATACCGCTCTCCCAACTCCTCTTCCATTTATTCCACCCTACATACCTCCATGATCTAGATATCACCTCCACCTAGGAGGTATATTGATCAAATGCCTCTATATAAAATTTCGGTTCATATAGTCCCACGTGGAATATCCTCACCCATCACAAGAGTAACACTGCATCTCCCCCAGCTAACTATAACCATCCTTTAATCCCCAAATAGAATACCCTCTATTGTGAGACTATCTCTGAAAATTCCTAGCATGTCTAGAATAGGGTTTCTGATGTCATATACCAGCTGTCAAAGTCTTAGCTCCAGTGTTCCCACTGACATAACCAACTATTGATGACGGCTCTTCCAGAAATATCTCCACTACCAAGGCTCTCTTGAGAATCCCAGCATAAATAGGAATGAAAAGACATATCACACCTACAAATATATCTCAAAAAATTCCATGCTCTAAGTTTTGTACTCAAAATTACACATCATGAACCATATCCATGTAGTACCATGAGAGGTTAGTGAACCTTCATCCATACAATACAACTAGCATGCTTCCCAAATAAAGATCTAGAAGCTCCTGGATGTGCACTACTTATAACTTCACCTAGTTGGACTCCTTTATAAAGTGACAGTAGAAATTTGACTAAGGGAGAGTCACCTAAAAATTCCTTTAAGTCACTAGAATTCACCACCTCCCTACAAATCCATGGAGAAGACTCTCCACAAGGAAAACCATATTATTGAAAGGGGTACTAATGAGGTTAAAAACTCATCCAGCTACCTTGATCTATTCCTCTACTCCTGGGGGTCTGGATCTCCCCAAAACTTGAGGGTTCTCTACCTCTAAAACTCCTGAAGCACAGTCATTTTGTGCATGTCATCAACTGGTACTGCAAAAAAACTGGCTTCCCAATGGGTGGAGGTGATATTGGAAAACCACCCAAAGGTACAACTCCCTATACATGCCTCAGTACTAATGCCTCATCATTGGATGGATCATCCTCGTGATCCTACTATTATATCCTAGATAAATTTCATCAAGGAGGCATCCTAAAAAATAAAAATTCACCACAATCAAAGTGTATATCTAAGGATTCGACTCAAGAAGGACTTGGAAACTACAACCCCTTTCTATATTATGCACGTACTAATGTTTTACCTATAACCAGTTCCTACATGTACCGAGTCAACAATATAGTTATCAGAGTCCTATTGAATGCATACATTGGCCACTGTACCAACACTAGGTTACCTAGACTGAGATCCGAACTTGAGACACTTTAACATTATTTCCCTAATTCTAAAACCAAACATCATAGATAGATATTCTCCAAAATTCAGTCCTAAGATGACAAGCTCTGATACCGCTATATCACAACCTGACCCATTGAGGCCTTCCTAACTGGCAGTAATCCTTGTGTGACACCCTAATCCCACCTTTAATTGGCCAGGGGTTATCAACTAGCACTAAGATGTCATAACACTCACATGAGAGTCCTTATCCAAAGGTACATGTACCCACACACACATCTCCAAGTACAAATATATTACAAAAATTAAATATAAAATTGATACCAAGATGCATTCATATAACTAAATCCCACATTAGAGTACCACAAAAGTATGGAAAAGAAAAGAGCCAAATATAATCCCACCAAAAACTGTAAAAAAGTCCAACCTATGAAAAACAAGGGGACCGGTATCAAATGCTACTCTTGGAACCAACTGTGGTCCATATAGCTCAATTATGCTCTACCATCTCTTGGTCAACCTAGGACTCCATCAAAGCTCTTCCATCTATGTAAGACAAAACATGTGAGGGAATAGCCTATGAAGGGGTGAGTATGACATACCCATTAGGACGCCACAAAATTACCAAACATAAAGCATCAAATAGAGTAAGAACATAACAAAGGATGACATAAAAACCTGGATATAATCAAGTTATAAACAAATTATCAAAGTAGGGTTACAACCATACATCTAATCTAGGATTTCACTTATGGCTTTGAGGTAGCGTTTTTCCTAGAGAACTCACTCCATGGGTCTTTCCAACAATAATTGTATTCATTTGAGAGGTTGTGCCTATTAGACCTCACCATGAATAAGTATATACTAGAATTCAAAATATGTTGATAAACAGATAGGTGATCACACCCAGGACCTATGGGGGATACCTAACCTTACCCGAAGTAATCTAACGGGATACATGACCTCGCTTAGGGAATAATGATAGAGGATCACACTCCGGGAAACACGAAGGGATACCTAACTTTATCCAAGACTCATCCATATAGGGGGTCACTCATCCTATACTTAGGATGGGATACCTCCCAATACCCTTGTAGGGATGAACCAAGGGAATGTACACTACGGATACTATTCCAGACTAAAGAGAATGAGAGCCTCAACCTTCCCTAGGAAAAGTACACGATGTGTATAGGGTATACACGACATATCTTGGCTAGTCCTTTGACGTGGCTTTAAAAACACATAGTTCTGCCGCATCTTTTTAATTAGTTTTTAATAAATTAATTGAATAATTTCACTTTTTACTAAATATATACACTTGTATTTTTATAATTAAATTTATTAATTAATTAATTTTTATAATTAATTGTGTAATTTTAGCCTTTAAAATTATTAATTTAGTCTTACTAACTTCTCTAGTTTTATAATTTACTAATTAGTTGTTATTGTTTTAATCTGTTTGACTTTTTAAATAAAGTAATTTATTATTATTATTTAATCATTTAATCATATTGTTTACATTTAACATAGTTTTCAATTTAAACATTTAATTGTTTAATTTTAATTAATTAAAATAAATTATTTCTAATAATTATTTCAATCTAATTGACTTGATTGCATTTAATAATAATTATATTTTCAATTTAATTTATTAATTCTTTTTATACTTGGTAAATTAACAACTCCGTTTAATAATTTAGGTAGTTTTTAATTTAAGTTAAGAATTTAAGTTTTAATTTAATAAAATAATGTATTTTATAATTTTAATTGTTCATTTAGTTAATTAATTAATTAATTTAGATTTTTAAAACTTTAATATTTTAATTTCATGTTCGCAGTTTTAAGAATTTTGAAGTCATTGATATTATTTGTAAACCGACACCCCACCCTTCTTCCTTTCACCCATCTCTCCTACAGCCGACGCATTTCCCCTCCATTTTCTTCATACCGATGCCGACAGAGCCCCCTTCCACTTCCAGCGACTGACGCACATCCGATGCCTTCACCTTTTCTCCATCAACCCACTGATTTCCTACTCCTTCAAACCACCGGTTCCGCAACAATTCATCGCCAGTTCTTCTCCTCCGTGCTGGATGAACTCGTCGCCGCCTGGATTTTCAGCCGCCGCGGATCTGGACCAGCGAGCTGCCGTCGCGAGCAGGGGACACCACCGCCGTGTCGAATCTGCTGCTGCTGGAATTTCATCACTCATCTTCATTGTTTCTTTTAAACCTCGGCGAAGTTGAATCTGACTCTTAGAACTTTAATTGTTTTCATGCCTCCGCAAGAAAATTTCTAAAAACTCCATGTTCTTTTGGTGAAAAAGAATAAGGATTGCCTTTTTTAAATCTGTAATTCAATTCTTCTCGACTAAATTGGTGAAATTTATTCCAACATCTAAAAATTCAATTGATGTTATGGTTAGGTGACTCTAGTGATGACGAACTCTAGATTCACTTAGCTAAGAGATTAATCACCTAGCATGGGAGATTAATCGATAATTTATTTTTAAAAAGGTTTTGAATTCAATAGTAAACTAATGAAGGTGTTTGATATTAAACCAGTAGAGTTAGATTCATTGGACTAACCACATATTAGAAAGTCCTTAGTTTTTTCTGTTGTGTGTTAGTTCACTATTTAATGTTAACCATCATTGATTAGTTCAAAATCTAGTTCTCATTAGTTTTTAAAAAAATTAGTTTCTTGCATATTCCATATAAAAATTTCACAAAATCATTTAAAAGATTTTAAAAGTAAAAAAATAGAAAGTTTACCCCACTGCTGATAATAATGGGGTTGTTTTGAAAAATTTAAAAGAAAATTGGTCACCAACCTTCCCTATGGGTTCGACCCTGCTATCCACTATACATTAGTTAGTATGAAACTTAAAAATTTTAAACTCTGACTTCATTTCAATAATAGTTGGGTCAAGTTTTTGGCACTGTTGTTGGGGAAGGATTCATCTGACCATTAATTTTCATTAAAAAAATTCAGAAAAAAATTTACATAAAAAAATTAAAAAAGTTGAAAAAGTTGAAAACTATGTTTAAAAAATCATGTTTTGCGAGTTACTGCTTTTATATTACTACTTGTTGTTCATTGTTTTGTGCTGAATTTCAATTTTCTACTATCAATTTCATGTGTACAAGATCATCTTCTGGTAAATTAGAGCTATTGAACTTAGAAATACACAAACACTTAACTGCTCTTATGAAGAAAAACAAAATTGAAATGGAGAATATAGATGATAGAGTCCATGTTAATAACTTCCAAAACCATCTTGAACTCTTAGATGAAGTGTAAAGGCCTAGGATTGGGGATTTCCAACTCCCTCAAGTGTCAAGTAATCCTTCTTAAATTAGATTAACTCATAGAGCCTGAAATTATGAACTGAAACAGTCTCACATTTCACTATTGCCTACATTCAATGGTCTCTAATGAAGATTCTCTTGACTTTATTAGATATTTCTACAACATTGTGCAACAATTACCACTTTTAGTAATTATAGAGAATGAGCTAAGAATGAGTCTTTCCCTTTTTCCTAAAAGGGAATTATTTTTTAGCTTAGATGAAAATATTTTTGAAAACTGGGATCAAGTGTACAATTCCTTTTTAATGAAATTTTTCCCCAAAGACTTGAAGGAGAACTTATAACTAAGATCATTAATTTTTACCAAGAGGATGGAAAATCCTTCCATGAGGCTTTGGATATATTCAGGGGCCTTCTTAGGCAGTGTCCTCATCATCAACTCTCATCCAACCTTCTCATGGATACCTTCTATGAAGGGTTGTCCCCCTCTGGTCAGAACATAGTTGACCAAACTACTGGGGGAAATTATAATGATAAAATTGATGAATAATTGAGAAAAAAATTCAATAATCTTTCTTTAAACTCCAAACATAAAAATTCAAGAAGAAAACTGGTGAATTGAAATCCTAACATTGGTTTAGGAAATGATACTCAAACTCAACTTGCAGAAATCACCAACCAACTTCAATCTTTAATAAACTAGGATTCTTAACAATCTGTAAATCAATTTGGCTATTAGAACACTAATTAATCTCTTAGAAAACAATGTTCACAATGTGGGATGTTCGGTCGCACTGAAAACTTTTGTCCCAACTTTGATATGACACCCTGGTGTAAAGACCCAGGATTTCCATGTAATTTTTTTTAAATATATGGAAATTTTACGAGTCTGTGGAAATTGACGGCACATGATTCTGAGGCCCGGTGTGCCCGAAATCAATTTGTAAAGTTTTGTTCAGGTACGTTCAGTAAACGTACAAGCGTGTTTTTATAAATTTTGAACCGGTGCTTGGAATTAAAATCTGAGGGCACCGTTGAATTCTTACCAACAAAATAATAGATTAATCTATTATTTTGGTACACCTTTCATATTGGGTGGAATTTGGGGAGAGGAGGATCTCTTGAGAGAAAGTTTCTCCAACGAAGAACGAAGAACTTCCTTCATGAAGAACGTCGGCGAGGAGCGTCTTTGACTTCTTCCTCAGAAGCACCTTGCAGACGCAATCGACGTGGGACGTCTTCGACAACTGACCTTCCCTCCTCATCGTCATCAACGAACCAACGCACGAGCTCGGGATTAGAGGTGTGTGGTGGACGCGACGAACGACAACAACTCTGTCTTCTTCCCCGCGACTCCGTCGATGAACAACAAACAAGGTAGAGGATTTTTGTGATTGATTTTATATTCTTGTGATTCTTTCCTTCTAAAACAAAGAACGCGGATAAAATTCTAACTAATTGATCCGCATATGTTTTCCTTTTGCAGGTTTTGGGATTTATCATTGCAGGAGGGTTTGATGTGCTTCGTTCTTGCGAGCCAAATGCTACCACCCTAAACGCGGAGGGTGCGGACCAAACCAACATGGCCCGACCCCTCCGCCGTTCTATTTTGTGGTGTTCTTCGAAACGGAGGACAGCGACGAAGGCAACGACCGCGCCACCCGCGGCCTCCACGACCCACGCCGCCCCCGCGGCATTCTGCGCTGCCGCCGACCGAACCAGCCACGCCCCCTTGCGGCACCCCGGCTGAACTGGCCGCGCCCCCTCGCGGCGCCCCGGCCGAACCGCCCCCGTAGTCTCCGCCCTTCCAGCCGCGCCGCCCCGGGCCTGGCTGAGCCGCCCTCACCGCGTCGTCCGCCGACCGAACCGGCCCCGACCACCCCGGCCTCTGTTAGAATGGTATAGAGTAAGAGGTTTCCAACCTCTGATACCAATTGTAGGATCGAAATATAATATGAGATGCTCAATATACAAGAGGGGGGGGGGTGAATTGTATACTTTAAAAATTCCTTTGGAACCTTTAAAGTTAGTTATGAATAACTAAAGTTTCCTTAAGAAAAGGAAAGAGCTAAGTTTAACAAAGTTAAACTAAGTAAATTCACAACACCTCTAACACCGAACTGAACTTGGAAAGTGATTCCAAAAGTAGGTTCCGGAAATATGGTTCCGGAAATTGAAACTTAACAAAAGTTACAATATAAGATTCTACCTTAAAGCGTATAGAATCTAAACTAATCAGAGTAAGTAAGGAAGTATAAGAAAGTTATACTTTCCTTAAGATGCAAATTACAGCGGAATAAAACAAGTAGTAAAACTACTAGTAACAAGATGATAGTCTTTTAACCCAAAGAGAAGGGTATCCAACAACCTTGGATAAAGGTCCCTTGATTTATACTTTCAAGCAAGTCTGTCTTACCCACACCAGGGTAAGCCCTCGATACGAAGATCGGTGTCTCTGTCTTGCTATCCCCGCAAGCCCTCAACTTCAAGGTAGTTGGCAACCTCTGTCTTTCTCAGCAAGAAAGCCCTCGATCTTTAAGGTAGTCGGCACCTCTGTCTTCCTATCCCCGGAAGCCCTCGAATGTAATCACCAACATTCGGAGTCGCACGAAGCTTTGAGAGTTAATAAGAGACTCTCTCTCTAGAAATCACTTCAACAGCATGTAGGCACAAAACTTAGTCGTTTTTTCAACCTTGCCGAGCTCTTTCAAAAGAGCTCCTATTTATAGGTAAGTTCGGCTCCTCTCCAACGTTCATATTTTCCTTAAAGTTCGGAGGGACCTGTACACGTGTCACTTAGACAACGGTTAGTTTATAACAAAATGGACGACATCGTTTTATAACAAAGTAAGTGTAACAGAATGCACGACATCGTTTTAAACTCTAACATAAAAGTTCGGAATAGAAACTTCGGAGTGAGGGTTCGGAGTGAATAAATTCAGAGTGTATAAAACAATGATAATCAGATTCTGTTTAATAGGAGAATTCGGAATGAGAATTCGGAGTAGGAATTCAGAATAGGAATTCGTCATCAGAAATCGTAATGAGAATTCGGAATGAGATTTCTTCATTATAATTCGTAATGAGAATTCTTCATTGGAATTCGTAATGGGAATTCTTCATTAGAATTCGTAATGAGAATTCGGAATGGGATTTCTTCATTAGAGTTCGTAATGAGAATTCTTCTTCAGAATTCGTATCCTGAATCTGGAATAGAACTTAGTCAGAGTTCATATCCGGAATTCGGAATGAAACTTCCTTATAGTTCTTGTCCAGAATCTGAACCCTAAAACAGAATGCTTTTATATCAAAGTTTTAATGACTCCGAGAAAAATGAATCCGAAACTTATACTTAAGAAAAATATTGATGAAAATATGATAAGGATAATTTTTCTTATAAAAGCGAGTTTCCTTAAGAAAGCAATTTTCCTTATAAAAGCAATTTTCCTTAAGAAAGCATTTTTCCTTACAAAAGCAATTTTCCTTAAGAAAGCATTTTTCCTTATAAAAGCGATTTTCCTTAAGAAAGAATTTTTCCTTATAAAAGCGATTTTCCTTAAGAAAGCATTTTTCCTTATAAAAGCAATTTTCCTTAAGAAAGCATTTTTCCTTAAAGATAAGGTGTTTGTGATTTTCAAAACAAGAAGGAATGGAAAAGTCATAAGGAAAACCTTATTGACTCAACAATCTCCCCCTTTTTGGAAAGCACAAACATCCTTACGAAAAAGCTATTCTAAGAAGAAAGAAACACATTAAAGCTTATCTCCCTTGGTTTAAGGATATAGATGAATACGACTAACTCCCCCTTAGTCTTTGACACTCTAAGGATCGTATTCATATTTCCGGAGTGATGTTTCTTTAAGAAAAAAACTCCCCCTTAAACAAACTCTTATTAGAGTTCTTTTTCCTTGGGTATTTTCCTTTCTCCCCCTTTGATAAGCACTTATTAGATTTCCTCTTTTTCTTAAGGATCTTTTCCTTCTCCCCTTTGTGATTTTCAAAAAGAATTGGAGGGAATGGAAAAACTTAACAAAGTACCTGAAAAATTAGTACAAACGAAACAACAAACACAATTCTCATTATATTTGTAATGTCAGCAATAAAAACAGATTACAACAAAAAGATCGGATTGGTTATTTCTGATCTTTCTCCTTCGACATTAGCCCCTTGAGAATTGTCTTGATCTTTTTGAGGTCCTTATGATCTTCCTCTGCTTGCTTCTCTAAGACGACTATTCTTGCTGACTGAGCTTCAATGATTTCTTCCTGAGCCTTCAACTTTTCTTCTTGAGCTTTCATCTTCTCTTTCTGAGCTTTCATTCTTTCTAGAAAATCAATCTGATGATCCCTTTCAAATTTCCAACTCTGATTAACGGAGTTGAGCTTTCCATTCAGATCTCTCACTTCCTGAATCCGAATGTTCTTTTCCTTTGTCAAATTTTCTTCGAATGATGCAGTCAGCTCTTTAATCTTCTTGTCCTCGGTTTCAAATGCATCCTTAACATTATCCTGAAACTCATCCAGCAACCTCATTTCTTCCACAGTTTTCTTAGACCAGCTTGTCATCCTCTTGCAAGATCTTTTATGTGCTTCGTAACCAACGAAGAAAGTTTTGAACTGAGCTTCAATCTCAACACACTTATCCATTACCATTGATACGGAGTCGGTTTTCTGATTCAGCGCATGTTGGAGCATCTGGCATCGTGAATCAATGCTAGAGAAGGTCGGAATTGTTCCCACCAACTTCTTCAAGGACTGAACAAAAAAATCGTGCCCCAACGAAGATGACTCCGAATCTGAAATCTTGCTAGGAGAATTTTCTTCGTCAATAAGCTCCAACTTCCTCTTCGAAGAACTACCAGCTTCCTTCCTCATACTCTTTTCTGAACTCGGGGTATCAGTAAGAATTTGTTTCCGCTTATCTTTTTCCGGAATAGAAACCTATTCCGGAGATTTCTTCTCGCTATCAGACACTTGAACAACCAAATCTTCCTCATCAGCAACTTCTACATTTTCCTTCTGAGCAGCATCAAGTAAAAGATGTTCTTCTTCTCTCAGACAAGAAACTTCTTCTTCGCCTTTCTCTTCTTCCATAGTCGGAGTAACAAGCTTTGAAGATTGAGCTTCAGATGTTCGGAGTGACAGGTGTTCCGAAGGAGTTC
The DNA here is from genome assembly GCA_963277665.1 of Viscum album. NCBI lineage: Eukaryota > Viridiplantae > Streptophyta > Magnoliopsida > Santalales > Viscaceae > Viscum > Viscum album. Next base: position 77,162,473 of record OY728140.1, read on the forward strand.
CCTTGTATTCATCTACTTGTTTGAGCACATCTCCTGTCTCACCACTTCCTTCAGCAGCTTCTTCAACTTCTTCCACTTGCTCTACTTCCTCAGTAGCAACAGCCTCTTCTGGAGCATCTAGATTTCTTCCTGGAGTCTCAGGTAGAGATTCCAGAGAAAAAGTTCTCGGAACTGGAATGGTTGCTGAAACCATTTCGTTGAACTTTAACAAGGCCTGAGCTACCTCAGCCTCGGACATTTTCTTCTTCAGTTTCTTCTCCTTTGCTTGTTTCTCGAGCTCATAAGCAGCCTTCTCTTTCAGAGCTTTAGCCTCTGCAGGATCCAATCCGAACTGCGGATCTCCTTCCTTCCTTGATTCTTTATCAGCTCTCCACTTTGCTGCAACCTCATCAGTATAGGTTTTCTTCTTCTTAGACTTAGGAGGTGCGGAATGGACTTCCTTAGACTTGGGTTCCTCAGCTTCGACTACCACTTCTTTCAGCTTCCTCTTTCTTACTGGCTTGGATGATTCCGGATCAGCCACTTTCGGAGTCACTTCTACTTGAGGAGGTAGATCAAAAAACTTCCCTGACTCCTTATTAAAAGCTATATTCATTCTCTTAAGAGTGGCATCACTGAGCAACATGATCTTACAAACTTTCGGCTTAGAACTACAAGCTACCTTGAAGGACTCAAGGCACCGAACTATGAGCTTTGACAATATTGCTGGGTACATCACGATCTAAGCTCTCAGATTTCCCTTCTTCAAGTTCTCAATATTAAGAAGGATATGCTTCATCAGGTTGAACTTCCTTAGATTTATCAGAAAATATAAGATATATATCTCACTTTTCTTCAGGCTATCCTTATCTCCTTTTCTCGGTACAATAAGGCCTTGCACCCATAACTCCAGAATCCGGAAGTTTGTAGAAAGACTTACTATTTTCGGAGCCTTGTCATCATCCAATCCGAGAATTTCTAATGTCTTTTCCTTGTTGAAGCTACCCAAAGAGTCTGGCAATACGTGGGAAATAAACTCAGCTTCCCCTTTATAACTTAGCCCTACCAAGCTTGCAGCCTTGGTGTAAGAAAGCTTATATGTCTTGCCATACGATTTGAAAGAAAATTTTTCTCTATTATCTTCCTCGAAGAAAGCAACCGACTCATAAAACTCGACAAGCAAGTCAGAGTAGACTTCATCTTGGTTGCCGGTTTTTGATACCGCAACACCTTCCCAGCCATTCAGATTGATATTCTTTGAAATAATATAATCGTAGTTGCTGAAGAAATTCGGATGAACTAACCTCTCTCTGTAGACTAACCACTGAGAAATAGGCTTGGTTGAAGACATTTCTTGAGAAGCTAACTCTGCAGACATTCGGATTAGAAGTCCTCTGAGATATTCGGAACAGAGAAGACTGAAGTTCGGAACTGAGAAAACTGTGGTTCGGAACGGCCTTAAATCGGAGAGTCAGAGCTTCAGCACGCAAAAGCTTGAAATCGATGTGGGACGAGAAAATAGGGTCCCCTTTATATAGGCAATGGGATGACGGTTCAACTTCCTCAGTTGATCTAACGGTTTAGAACGATCTGAGATCAGATCTAAAGGTTGAAAGCTTGAATCTGATCTTTTTGAGGTTTTATTAAAGTAAAGAATTAAGAAATCCAAAAACCAAAAACAAACTATAAGAAATTGCCAGCAAGTAAAATATGATTACGAAAACTTCAGTAAGGAAATCATACCTTTCGGATTAGCTTAGGAAAGTTATTCGTAATGGGTAATATAAAGACGACTACGTTAAACCCAGTACGAAAAAGTAAATACGATAAGTCAATACGAAAAACGCAATACGAAAAACTCAATACGAAAAAGTAAATACGAAAAGTCAATACGAAAAACTCAAAACGAAAAACTCAATACGAAAAAGTAAATACGAAAACTTGTTATGGAAGATTTAGTACGAAAGTTCCGTTATGAAAATACCAGTACGAAAGTTTTCCATTCCGGAAATTTTCAATACAAATACTTCCATTCCAGAAGTATTCTGTGCGAAAATATCCTTTCTGGAAAATTGTAGTTCCGGAAGTTCCATTCCGGAAATTTTCGTTCCGAAAAGTTTGAAAACAAATTTTGAAAAACTTTGTTAAATAAACAATCAAATGTACTCCCCCTATGAAAAGGAGTTTATTACTGTAAGGAGATTTTTTTCAACAGAAAGTTAATTAAGGAAGATTACCTTACGGTTATCATTCCTAACTTCTGTTTAATATATTCAAATTTATCAGAAGGCAAGGATTTTGTGAAAATGTCAGCAAGTTGATCTTGCGTTCCGATAAACTGAAGAATAATATCTCCTTTGAGTGTGTGATCCCTAAGAAAGTGATGCCTAATATCTATGTGTTTTGCACGGGAGTGATGTGCAGGGTTTTTACTTAGGGCAATGGCACTTGTGTTATCACACAAAATTTGAGTTTTAGTAAAACTCAAGCCATAGTCTGTGAGTGTGTGTTGCATCCACAACACTTGTGCACAACAACTTCCAGCTGCTACATATTCAGCTTCAGCAGTGGAGAGTGCAACATAATGTTTCTTCTTGCATGACCAAGAAACTAATGAATCTCCTAAAAATGACAAGTTCCGGATGTACTTTTTCTATCCATTCTACATCCACCAAAGTCAGCATCAGAAAAGCTTTTAAGAACAAAATCATTTCCAGAAGTATAAAATAATCCTAGATCCATGGTTCCCTTAAGGTAGCGAAAAATTCTTTTTTACTGCCTTTAAGTGAGATTCCTTAGGATTGGATTGATATCTTGCACATAAGCATACAGAAAACATTAAGTCTGGTCGACTAGCTGTTAAGTAAAGTAGACTTCCAATCATACCTCTAAAAGATGTTTGATCTACTGGTTTCCCAGCTTCATCAAGATCTAGAGAGTTTGAGGTACCGATAGGAGTACTTATACTCTTAGTGTTGTCATAACCATACTTTTTAAGAAGATCTTTAATATACTTATGTTGAGATATGTAGGTTCCTTCTGGTTTTTGAGAAATTTGAAAACCAAGAAAAAATGTTAACTCACCCATCATACTCATTTCAAACTCAGATTTCATTAGACTAGCAAAAGAGTCAGTCAAAGATTGCTGAGTTGAACCAAATATAATGTCATCAACATAAATTTGAACAATCAAAACATTTTTCTTATCTTTCTTTATAAAAAGGGTTGGATCTGCATTTCCCTTAACATAGTTATTTTGAAGCAAAAATCCAGTAAGTCTATCATACCATGCTCGTGGGGCTTGTTTAAGACCATAAAAAGCTTTGGTAAGTCTAAAAACATGGTCTGGATATTTTGTATCTTCAAAGCCAGGAGGTTGTTCAACAAAAACTTCCTCTTGAACATAACCATTAAGAAAAGAACATTTCACATCCATTTGAAATAGTTTGAAATTAAAGAATGCTGCAAAGGCAAGTAGAATACGGATAGATTCAAGTCTAGCTACTGGAGCATAGGTTTCTTCATAGTCTATTCCTTCTTGCTGATTATAGCCTTTAGCAACAAGTCTAGCTTTATTTCTAACAATGACTCCATTTTCATCACATTTATTTCTGAAAACCCATTTTACTCCAATAACAGAAGTTTCCTTAGGTCTTTCAACCAAGGTCCAGACTTTATTCCTTTCGAATTCATTTAGTTCATCTTGCATTGCTTTGATCCAATCATCATCACCTAAAGCTTCATCAGTGCTTTTAGGCTCTAATTGGGAAAGAAATGCTAGATGTTCTACTTCATTTCTTAAGGAACTTCTAGTCCTTACAGGTTGATTTACATCACCAATGATACTATCACTGGGATGATTCTTAAGAAACACCTGATTTTGGTTTTGTAAAACCTGTTCATCAACATAAGGTAGAAAGTCTTCTGGGGTAAATGTTTCAGAAGTATCTTCTTGAACAATTTCCTTATCAGAAGGTTCTTCTATCAAAGGTTGATAATCAGTTTTTGAAAACACATCCGAGGATGTAGGTTGGGAGGTTTTAAAAACAAAAGGGTCAGACTCATCAAATTTTACATGTACTGTTTCCTCAACAGTGCAAGTATTTTTATTAAAAACTCTATAAGCCTTAGAGGTTGTGGAATAACCTAAGAAAATCCATTCATCAGACTTTGGTGCGAATTTATGTAAGTTATCTTTAGTATTCAAAATGAATACTTTGCAACCAAAAACCTTGAAGTATGAAAGTCTTGGTTTTCTACCATTCCATAACTCATAAGGAGTTTTATTAAGAAAAGGTCTAATCAAAACTCGATTTATAGTATAACAAGCAGTACTTACAGCTTCAGCCCAGAAATGTCTAGCAATAGAATATTCACTCAACATGGTTCTAGTTATCTCTTGAAGAATTCTATTTCTTCTTTCAACTACACCATTCTGTTGAGGAGTTCTAGGTGCTGAAAAATTGTGAGTAATACCTTTCTTACTACAAAAAGTTTCAAAATCAGAATTTTGAAATTCTCCTCCATGATCACTATGAATAGTTTTTAATGGAAGGTTTTTCTCATTTTTAACTTGAGCTCTAAAACTTTTGAAATAAGAAAAAGCTTCAGATTTCCTTGCTAGAAAATAGACCCAAGTAAATCTAGTGTAATCATCAACTAGAACATACACATAGTATTTGCCTCCAATGCTTCCAGTTTGTGTTGGACCAAAAAGATCCATGTGCACCAACTGTAATGCATCAGTTGTTGAGACTTCACCGATTGACTTAAAACTAGATTTATGTTGCTTGCCATATTGACAAGGATCACAAACTTTAGAAGAATCAAATCTAAGCTCCGGTAGATCCTTAACAAGTTTCTTCTTAGAGAGTTTACATAGGTTTCTAAGATTACAGTGTCCTAGTCTTCTATGCCATAACCAAGAATGATCTTCCATTGCACTTAGGCAAGGTAAATCTTGGCTTCTTAGGTCTTCTAAGTTTAAGGTGTAAACATTATCTTGCCTATTGGCTGAGAGAATAAATTCTTCCTTGGAATTGTGAACTAAGCATTTATCATTCCTAAAATTCACAAGGTAACCTTCATCACATAACTGACTTATGCTAATGAGGTTGTGCTTAAGACCTTTAACAAAAAGAACATTTGAAATCAAAGTTTTACCCAAAAGAACTATATTACCAATACCAACAATCTCTCCCTTAGCATTGTCTCCGAAAGTTACCTTTCCTCCTTTCGTTTTGATAATCTTTTCAAAAAATATTTTGTTACCAGTCATGTGTCGGGAACATCCACTATCCATGTACCAAATATTGTTGCTGGAACTTTCTTTATTTTCCTGAAATTAAGAACAAAGTTAGACTTTCAGAATCCAAACTTGTTTGGATCCGAGATTTCCAGACAATAAAATTTTAGGTATCCACATTTTCTTAGAAAAGTAAGGTTTATGAAAACCTAAGGATTGGGTTTTGTTTAAGGAACAATTTTTTTCCCAGTGACCACCACATTGACATTTAGTGCAAAATGGGGCACTTTGAGGAACAAAATAATTGTTACTGAAAACTGGTTTTGCATGGGTATAACCAAATCCGGATTTATTTCTTAAAGGTCGTATTTGGGAATACATCTTATCAAAATTTTCTTTACCATGAGTAAAGTTTGATAAACATTTCTTTAAGGAAAAAATTTCGGACTTGAGTTTTACAACCAAGTGTTTATCCTCAAAATCATTAGTTTTTGAACTAGAGTTAGGCTCAAAAACATTTTTCTTAGAAATTATTTTTTCTAACTCTTTAGAAAGTTTATTCTTCTCAGAACTTACTTCCTCAAGATTTTTTGAAATACTTTCAAAATCAGAATTTTTCTTATCAAGATCTTTAGAAAGATCTGACATCTCTTTAGTAAGAATAGAATTCCTAGAATTTGCCTTATCAAGTTTCTTGTTGAGTTTGGAATTCTCAATCTCAAGAAGTTCAGCAAATCTAGAGACTTCTTCATAAGTAGGTAAAGTATTTTCCTCATCAGAAGATGATTCTTCATCTGAAGAGTTATAATACTTACTATCATTAGGATTTAAAGAAACATTGGTCAAAGATTCAGCATTTCGTACCTTAGCCATAAGACAATGATTATCAATAGGTAATCTGGCTATAAGACCAAGATTCTTCTGTCCTGAAGATTCATATTCAGAAGATTCATCTGAAGAGTCACCACCACTGGCACTCCAGGTGTCATTAGCTTTCAGAACTTTCTTAGATTTGGCTTTATAATACTTCTTCCTGTTCCTTTCTGAATGTCTTTCCTTTCTTTCTTTCTTTTTGAGCATAGGGAAATCTGGTCTAATATGTCCAGCTCTTTTACATTCATAACAAGTAACTTCTCCATCTTTCTTATCTTTCCTATCCTTCTTCTTATACTTGGATTGAAAGTTTCTCTGTCCAGCTATCTTGTTCATCCTTCGAGCAAGATTGGCTAATTCATTTTCTGAAACTTCACTTTCACTAGATTCGGATTGGAAAATGACTTTCTTCGATTTGGATCTGGTTACTCTCTCAGGAGTCTTAGCTTTCATCTGATTCGAAGTTGTAGTAAAAGCAACAGTACCATTTCCATTCTTCTTCTTAATGTTGTCAGCATCCCTCTTCATTCTTGTTTCATGTTGTAGAAGAGTTCCAAATAATTCATCAAGAGAGATTTGAGTGACCTTCCTGTTCTCATCTATAGCTGTTCTCTTGGATTCCCACTCATTGGTCATAATATCAATTATCTTGTCCACAAGAGCTTCATCATCTAAACCTTTCTCTCCCATAGATTGTAGACTGTTGACAATTGTCATAAATCTTTGTTGAACTTTACAGATAGGTTCTCCATAAGGAAAATTGAAGCCATGATATTCAGCTCTAAGCATAGCTCTTCTAGTCTCAATCACTTTAGAAGTCCCAAAGTGTGTAACCTCTAACTTCTTCCATATACAGTTAGCTGCTTCACAAGAAGAAATTTGGCTATATATATTTCTAGTCATTGAACATAATAAAGTATTGCGTACCTTATAGTTGAGTTGATATTCTTGCTTTTCCTGGTTAGTGAAGGTTCTGACTTCCTTGTCAGGAATTTTATAGTCACCAGTAAGCATGACAAAGTTATCTACTCCAGTATTGATAACAAATGTCTTCATACGATCTCTCCAGTATTCATAATCATTACCATCGAAGATAGGTGGTCTAGTAGGATTCAGATTGTCGATCGATCCAACATTAATTCCTGCCATACTAAATAATAACTTTGCACACAAACTTGTTAGTAGCAAAAGATTCGTAATCAAAAATTTCGGAATGAGAAAAGTTCGGAATGGAAAATCCGGAATGACAAAGTTCGGAATAGAAAAGTGAGCAAGAAAAACTTGTATGTGAGTACAAGTATTTCAGTAACCTTGGCTCTGATACCAAATGTTAGAATGGTATAGAGTAAGAGGTTTCCAACCTCTGATACCAATTGTAGGATCGAAATATAATATGAGATGCTCAATATACAAGAGGGGGGGTGAATTTTATACTTTAAAAATTCCTTTGGAACCTTTAAAGTTAGTTATGAATAACTAAAGTTTCCTTAAGAAAAGGAAAGAGCTAAGTTTAACAAAGTTAAACTAAGTAAATTCACAACACCTCTAACACCGAACTGAACTTGGAAAGTGATTCCAAAAGTAGGTTCCGGAAATATGGTTCCGGAAATTGAAACTTAACAAAAGTTACAATATAAGATTCTACCTTAAAGCGTATAGAATCTAAACTAATCAGAGTAAGTAAGGAAGTATAAGAAAGTTATACTTTCCTTAAGATGCAAATTACAGCGGAATAAAACAAGTAGTAAAACTACTAGTAACAAGATGATAGTCTTTTAACCCAAAGAGAAGGGTATCCAACAACCTTGGATAAAGGTCCCTTGATTTATACTTTCAAGCAAGTCTGTCTTACCCACACCAGGGTAAGCCCTCGATACGAAGATCGGTGTCTCTGTATTGATATCCCCGCAAGCCCTCAACTTCAAGGTAGTTGGCAACCTCTGTCTTTCTCAGCAAGAAAGCCCTCGATCTTTAAGGTAGTCGGCACCTCTGTCTTCCTATCCCCGGAAGCCCTCGAATGTAATCACCAACATTCGGAGTCGCACGAAGCTTTGAGAGTTAATAAGAGACTCTCTCTCTAGAAATCACTTCAACAGCATGTAGGCACAAAACTTAGTCGTTTTTTCAACCGCGCCGAGCTCTTTCAAAAGAGCTCCTATTTATAGGTAAGTTCGGCTCCTCTCCAACGTTCATATTTTCCTTAAAGTTCGGAGGTACCTGTACACGTGTCACTTAGACAACGGTTAGTTTATAACAAAATGGACGACATCGTTTTATAACAAAGTAAGTGTAACAGAATGCACGACATCGTTTTAAACTCTAACATAAAAGTTCGGAATAGAAACTTCGGAGTGAGGGTTCGGAGTGAATAAATTCAGAGTGTATAAAACAATGATAATCAGATTCTGTTTAATAGGAGAATTCGGAATGAGAATTCGGAGTAGGAATTCAGAATAGGAATTCGTCATCAGAAATCGTAATGAGAATTCGGAATGAGATTTCTTCATTAGAATTCGTAATGAGAATTCTTCATTGGAATTCGTAATGGGAATTCTTCATTAGAATTCGTAATGAGAATTCGGAATGGGATTTCTTCATTAGAGTTCGTAATGAGAATTCTTCTTCAGAATTCGTATCCTGAATCTGGAATAGAACTTAGTCAGAGTTCATATCCGGAATTCGGAATGAAACTTCCTTATAGTTCTTGTCCAGAATCTGAACCCTAAAACAGAATTCTTTTATATCAAAGTTTTAATGACTCCGAGAAAAATGAATCCGAAACTTATACTTAAGAAAAATATTGATGAAAATATGATAAGGATAATTTTTCTTATAAAAGCGAGTTTCCTTAAGAAAGCAATTTTCCTTATAAAAGCAATTTTCCTTAAGAAAGCATTTTTCCTTACAAAAGCGATTTTCCTTAAGAAAGCATTTTTCCTTATAAAAGTGATTTTCCTTAAGAAAGCATTTTTCCTTATAAAAGCGATTTTCCTTAAGAAAGCATTTTTCCTTATAAAAGCGATTTTCCTTAAGAAAGCATTTTTCCTTAAAGATAAGGTGTTTGTGATTTTCAAAACAAGAAGGAATGGAAAAGTCATAAGGAAAACCTTATTGACTCAACAGCCTCCTGGCCGAACCGGCTCCCGGCCGCACCGGCCTCCCGAGCCGCACCGGCCGCGCCAGCCCACCGGCCCTGTGCCGCCACTGGTCGAACAGGCTCCGACCACGCTACGCCCAGACTGTGCCACCTCGACCCCGGGCCGAGCCGCCCCGAGCCGCACCCCGTGGCCCTCTAGGCCAAACCGGCCCTTCGCGGTGCCCTCTGGGTTGAGCCGCCCTCGCGGCGCCCTCCGGGTCGAGCCGCTCACGCGCCGACCCGCGCGATCAGTTCACGCCCTCGCCACCGGTCCGCGCCCTCGGGGCCCTCCGCAACCCCTAGTGGCCGGCTGGGCTGGGCCAGACCCAATGGGTTATTCCGGGTCGACCCAGTCTGGGTCGGCCCGACCGAGTTGGACCGGACCCAGGCCCACTACGACCCTTTACTTTCTTTTGGCCATATCATTGGCATCAGGCGTCCGTTTGACGAACCGTCAGCGGCCTTGGTAATCTTGGAGAATGACGGTCCCTTTGAGTATACCCCACTGGAGTTTGGGGTATAGTTGAGATACGGTTAGGTTGGATCGTGCATGAATTCAACCGGGCCCCTCGGAATAAAAGGCTAATAACTCAGACCGAGCATTTGATTGATGCACTGTATGTTGCGTTGAGACCCCTATGATGTGGCGGACCTTTGAGATACTTCTTCATGGGACTTCATAACAGTTGGAATATCGACCAGGAGCTCGTGGAGCGGATCCTTCCAGTGACGAGCAAGCAGAGTGCGGAGACCTAGTAGCTGGCTGAGACCTGACGACTGCTGACCGTTTGACTCTGAGTGACTCTACTAGGCCAGTGGGGAGCACCTGGGTGTGGCGGCAGACCCACGGTGGTGGAGCATGCTTGGTGACGCGGCAGACCCACGATACTCGACTGGAGGAGTACCTCAGTAGGCTACGAGGGGGAGCGCATGGGTGTGGCGGCAGACCCGCGGTGGGGAGCACCTCTGTGTGACGCAGCAGAACCACGATACTCAACAGGAGGAGTACCTCAGCAGTCCAAGGTTAGTGGGAAGCACGCTTGGTATCGTGGCAAGCCCATTGTACTCAATTGAGCAGGAGTTCTCCAGCAGCTGAGGTTTTGATAATGTGAATAAAATTCGGTTGAGCTGAGTCAGTACTTTTGTGTTTTCCTCATGATTGAGATGGATCACTTGATAACTTAGGTATATGTATGAGCATATATCTAAGTAAGGTTATCTGTTGATTTCATACTTTATGGTTTATCCTTGTTGGATTTTGTGAGACCTTGAGGGTCTCGGGGTCCCTAATGAGTATCGTTATACTCACCCCTACACGGGCTATGCCCGCACCCTGTTGTGTTGGTTGCAGACGATAGACAACACTAACTGAGGCTGAGATTACCAGGATTGAATGATGCTCGGAGGTGGACTATACGACGTGTCGGTAAATGGAGGAGACAGACGAACGCGGAGTGCTGAGGAGGCTATCTGTACCTACCCTTCAGGTAGGAATCCCGGAGGATGACCCAGTAGCTTATTTTCTTTCATTTTCTTTAGTTGTATTGTTTTCAGTTGTACATGTACCTTTACTGTTGGGCATGTATTCCAGCCCCTTTTACTTTTATCACTCTTTTGGTTATACAATTTACTCGTGTTCGTATCTTGTTGTGTGTGTTTACAGGTTATAAAGTCAATGTCTTCCCAGTTTTCGGGAATTACGCCTTTGGTTCTAGTCATCAGCCCCTGGCCTATGGAAGGCGGGCTTGGGGTAGTCACAACACGGGCCCCGAGGGACAGGTCGTGACACTGACAACAAGAAAACTCAAATTTTGTTAACTACGGTCCTATGTTTCCTACAAAGGAAAACCCCTTTTCTAACAATTATAACCAAGGCTATATGAACCATCCCAATCTATCCTAGAAAGAACAAGGCCTAATTAATCAAACCACTTCTCCTAATTATCAAAATCAACCTAGACAAAAAAATTCAAAACCAACAAAGGGGTGAATCCTCAAATGCTCAAGGAAACTATGATGGTCAAGTATCTTCAAAACTAGATTTAATTTTAAATAGAATGGATTCAAAAGAAAAAATGTTTAAAAATCAATTGAATAAACATCAAGACCAATATGAATCTGATAAAATAAAAAATGATGCAAGAATGAAGAATATGGAAACTCAATTGGGCCAAATAGCTAGAGACTATACATCCAAGGATAAAGGAATATTACCTATCACAACTGAACTTAATCTTAGAGATAAATTTGTGGATTTTTTCACTAGAAGTGGGAATAATACTCAATTATAACTTGAGAAAGACTTTGAAAATTTCCAAAATGAAAAACTATGTGAATCTAGAAATAAGAAACTTCTTTGTTCGAAATTTGGAAATCAACAAAAAAGTCTTAAAAATGATCAAAATCTGAATTTCTCACTTTGAAATCAAGCAGAAAGTTCTTCTGAAAATAAAATGAATAAAGGAAAAGAAATATATGTTGAGGAAGTTAGGGATATGCCTATTGTACTTAGGAATTTTTCCCCACCCATCGCTTTCCCTGAGAAATTGAAACCTCAAAGTAACACCAAGGTGAACTCCTTCAATTCCATGGTCTTTTGACCAAGCTTCAAGTGAACATTCCATTCATCCAAGCCTTAATTAAAATCCCATATTACTTTAAATCCCTTAAAAAAATATTTCAAACAAAAAAATGCTTGAATAATTTTCTACCTACAGCCTCACTAAAGAGTGTAGTGTTTTTCTCCCAAAGAAAATCCCCCCCCCCCGCCAACTGAAAGACCCAGGTAGCTTTGTCGTACCCCGTACCTTAGGAAATTCTGATCAGCATAACTATCTTTGTGACTTAGGTGCTAGTATCAATCTGATCCCATACTCACTATTCCAACAATTGAGTTTGGGTGATCTTCAACCCACCATAGTCATCCTACAATTGGCCGACCGTTCTTTCACTCATCCTGTGGGGAGGGTAGATGATATGCTATTTGGAGTGGGAAAGAAATTTCTACCTACTTACTTTTTAGTCTTTGATATGGAGTGTGACTAAGAGGTTCCCATCATTCTGGGTAGGCGCTTCTTGGGCACTGGTGGTGCTATAATTGATGTATCTAAGGGTCAAATTATCTTTAAAATTGGAGAACAAAAATAAGAGTTTAATTTTTTTTAAATGTTAAAGGACCAATATTCCTTAAAAATTTCTCAAATATAGAGTCCTTATAAGCTGAAAGTTCCTATGAAAATTTTGAAGAATCTAATAAACAATCATCTACTGAAGAAATCAATTTGGAAGCTGAAAATCATGTTTTTTTGTCTCATAAAGTGAAAATTATGCTCAAACTCACAATCTGAAATTTTTTCCAAAACTGGACAGTTGTCCATCATTTTCTTCTATTGAATATGTGTCATGTGTTTCTAAACTTAGGAACTTCTTGATTGAATTTGATGATGACTCTTCTGTTACCAACACTTCTACTGAGAATTTTGATGAAGTGGGCAGAGAGATGTTAAGACAACTTGATGACTATTCTTTGATAAATCTATTAAACTAAAATCTAGAAAATCTAGATAGTGATAGGTCTACTTTGGATGGTAGAACTGGAAATTTTGAAAATAGCCTAGAAATTCCAAACCTGTCATCTTTTCAAACTTCCTTTAAGAAATTTGTTGATGATCTTGGTCCTCTTAGGCCCAAGACTCTTACATCAAGTGAAAAATCACCCATTCTTGAACTGAAACCACTTCCTACACATCTTAAATATTCATTCTGTTCTCATTTAATATAGATATACTAATATACACTAGTCACGCCTGGGTACTCTGGCTATGTCTGGGTACTCTGTCCATGCTTGTGCTCGTGTTCCTTGGTTGTGCCTATGTATCTAGACATGCTCGTGTACCTGGACACATTTGTGCCCATGTACCTAGAGGTATATGTCGAGTCACTAGTATCAAGTCACATGTCTTGTGGAAATACCACATAGTATGTGATATTTAACTTCATGTGAAACCCTAGCCTCTGTAGTAAGGGGTCCACACGGTGTGTGTTCCTCCGAACTACACGCCGTGTAACTCAAAAAATTCTAGAAACCTAGAAACAATCACACATCTTCACCTATTTCACTACTTCCTATGATCCATCCATGAAATCCACCAAGGAAAATTGACTTGATATTGACCAAACCCTAATCCTCAATGATTATTGGATTCTAACCACCCAATCTACTCAGGAAACACTTCATATCTCCCCACATCGCCGTATTTCTAATATTCTGAAGGAAAACTCTTGACCCAAACCTCGATCATATATCATCATCATCAAACCATGATCCTGCCTTTGATCCCATGACCAAATCCATGTAAATGATCCATTTTTTCAAAGATCAATTGTGCAATGATCATTTTCTGAGTATTGTCAAACCACTATCCAAAAGATACACTAATGGTGATCATTCAAAGAATAATAAGAGAAAATCACACAACATAAGAGTGAGAAACAAGCGTTATCCAATGTTCATGTTGGACTCAATACATCAATGGAGAAAACAAATATTGTGTTAGAATAAACAAGGGTTAAAGTAACAATATAAATTCTAAATTCTAGGAAGTTAAACTTCAACTTCAAATAAAACATTGACCCTAAAATCAATTAGTTAATTGAATTATTTTTTGTTTGAAAGGGATAATAAAAATAGGATTAAACCAACATAAAAAAATTCATGCCTTGAGTTTGGATCTGTCACTAATGAATAATGGTTCTATGTCATTGATATTGGTGATATCCAAGAACTCCTATTTCGAAGATGAACTCCTTGGCACGTTGATCATCAACTCATGATCTCATTGATATTCTTCAGAGCTCTCCTCTACGACTCTCTCAAATTTATAGGTTTTTGCAGATAACCCTAGGGTTTTTCTATAATGAGTATTATATAGAGTAGGATTTAGGGGTGTCCATTTAATCAATAATAAATTAATAAATTTTTTTATTTATTCATTAATCCTCCCATAACCACTCTTAAACCAACACCTGACACACAAAACGTTTATATTGTGCCTAGAGTAAAACCCACATTCAATATTTAATAGTGGTATTGGTTTTCCCATTATATAATTAATTCAATATTTATTAAATTATTCCATAAAAATTGTATGAGTGTGATATAATATATTTAATATTTTTATTATAACAATATCGAAGCTCCCCAAGCCCCGGAATCCTACGCTGATTCCGCACCTAGTTCCAAAACTATTCATTGAAATAATATAATTTTTTCAACAAAAAAAAATAGATTCATTAAATTATAGGTGGAAACTGAATTCATTTATTGGTCTTGAAGAGGTTTTGAGAGGGCCCTTTTATAAGTTGTGAGAATAGAAGTTTTGTAAAAATTTCAACTTATTATAAAGAGAACCCTTGTTTCACATGTGAAGTGGCTATAAAAATGGGAAATAATGGAATGGTGGATGATATAAGGTCAATAATATCTAAAAAAATCAAATATAAAAATGTTTTTAACTTTTTTTAATCCATATACTCATTTATTTATTACATTTACTATTTAATATTTTACCTTGGTAACTAGTTTCTACCTGAGTAATTTATTTTTAATGGCTAAAAAATAAAATGGACCTCATTACATAATTTAGAACTACTAATTCAAAATATGAAATCTATTTTATCATATAAAATTCATATGTGTAATAAAAATTAATTTTAATATTAATTCATGTAATTCGTAAAAACCTATTTTTAGAAAGTGTATTTTTAAGCTTAAAAATTATGTATAGGATATAATTATCAATGTATTTAATTTTAATGATATAAATTGGTTTAATATAAATCAAATAAAATTTATTTTTCTTTAAAATCAAGAAAAAACCAAATTTTAATAAAATACTAATTAAGTAAAATAAAAGTCCAAAAATAGTTTTTTTGGAAAATATTACTTAAGTTACTAAAATGTTAATCATAGGTTTTATAAATTCAATATAGTATTTTTAAAAAGCATAGTTTTACATGTTTAAAAAATATTTGACCAATTAAAAGGTTTTATACACTTATAGGTCATTATTATATAATTATAATGTTATAATTTTGTTAAAAACTATATTTTCACTATTCGCCTAAAATCAATTATTTTAGAAAAATATCAAAAAACTGCCTTAGAATAATATTGATATGTGTAATTCAAAATTTTAGTTCATTTTGTAAAATTAAAATCCTATAATTTATAAATTTATCTTTTAAACAAAAATATAAATAAAACTTCTTTTATTGAAAAATAACCCTTTTAAACATTAGGTGTTCTTAATATTATCTCATACCAGTTCCTAACTTAATGATGTTAATATGTTAGTTAATATATTGAAATATTATATATTATCAAAATAATATTTTAAAAGTGATTGATTTTAATTTATGAATACATTATATAGTTATTTGAGAATGGAAAATCCTCTATATATTAAATCGTATTAATTATATATCCTCTAAATATAAGAAATTTTTAATTGGTTAATATCTTTTTATTTTCTTTTTTTTATTCTAAAATTTTATTATTAATAAATCTTTCGTGGTTAATTTTAGTTTGGTGTGACATGTAGATAAATATATTTAACAAAGTATTTATTTAAATAAATATATTCCAATATCTTAGATTTTTACATTCTCTTACCTTAAATAAATTGCATCCTTGTATTTTTAATTATCACTTACTAGTGACACTAACTGAGGCATTCTAAGAGATACGCACATCTCAAGATATAATTTATAGAGTCTACCAAAAAACTTTGGAAATATATCATTTTAGCTCAGAATAGGTCAATCTAAATACTAAGTTTTTCTACAATAATTTAAGCTAAAAATTCTTCATAATTAGGTATAATAACTCCTATAATATAATTAGTTTTATGAGAGAGTTCATATTCATCCTTGCACTGATAGATGATCATATTTTGGTTTTAAATATAAAATATGATTTCCCTATTTTTTTATTATTATGTATTCTATGTGTAGATAGCCAATAAATTTCCAAAATCATTTCAAATTCATCTAAAGGAAGGATAAATATATTTTCACAAGGAATGTTCCCATAAACATGAACTTGGGATAAAAAATAACAAGAAGTTTTCTTCAATAATCAAATCATCAGGGTAGTGATTTAATGATCTTATAAAGTTTTATAAAAACCCTAGATGATAATCTAATAAGTTTTCCACAAATACAGAGTGAAGGATACGTGTACATTAATTGTAATAATACACTTTAGTAAGAATTATTGGATAGTCTTTCCCTTATTCTATTGGTTTAAGTGGTTTTTGATACCTATAATCCATGTTAGAACTTGGATTAGGGAATCAATTTTCATAATTACCCAAATCCATATATTTAAATAATTGATGTGTGGATGGTGTATTAGTTGGGTCTCCAATACTCTTCATCTCTATTTAACAATCATGATCTCAATGAGGAATCCTTCCATATTTGAAACATTTTCTTGTTCCTTTGAGACATTCCCTTGGGTACTTCTTCCCACATTTTTTACAAATTGGAAGTTGAATCTTTTTCATTAATCATCTTTGTCACTTAATAATTTATGAAACTCAATTATTCTCTTCTTTTGTGTGTTCGGATGATTGTAAAAACTCAAGTAATTAATCATAACATGAGATAGTTGGGGGATCATAACCATAAGATTTTGAACACCAGCTTCTATCCCATTTGTTTGCTCATTATAAAAATTACTAAATTGTCCATCATATATATTATTAACTTGGTTTCTCTTAGATATATCCATTTATATAAGAAAAAGGGTAAATCATGAGTGGTTAATAATAACATTAAATGGAATTTCATAAATATCCTTAGGAAAATTTAACCTATGATTATTTTAATGTAACCTAGATCACACTAAGTTCAACCTATGTTTCTTTAAGTTAGGTCCTCTCATACTTATTATCCTATTTCCCCAAAGTATTTAGGAAATAAATCCTTCATAATGTTTTGTAAAGATAATGTGAATTAACCAAAGGATATCCCTTGGGAGTGTCAATATAGTTATGTAGCTAGTCATCTTTGTCATGAACTAGGTGACAATGGATTTAATTCTCCACAAGTCATTTTTAGGTTTATTTATTCTAGTTATATTTTTTATATAGTCTGCATCAAATTTTAATATTCATACAAGGATTTATTTCAAAGGTAACCACATAATCTCTAATTTACCAAAACTTTATAATGTTAGCCTATATTTATACCAATTCCTAGAGTTTTATCTACAGATATAATATCATAGTCCCAAGAAAACATAAAATATTCATTATAACCAACTTAAAGGTTTATCTATACCTTAAAAACTATGATCAAACTTAACCTACTAATACTTAATGACCTTTATAAATATTAATTTATCTTCAACTAATAATATCCTAACCTAAAAAGTTATCTAAACCCTCCTTTGATACCAACTGAGGCACCCCAGATCAATACTCATTGATCGAGTGCTAAAAAGCATACTTTACACACTGGTTTTGAAACACATATTTAATTACAAGACCTTTCAAAAATAATGTAACATATTAATTCCATATACCTTTTTAGGTTTAGAGTTTTAGAGATTTAGAAAAAATATTTAACTTGTATAACCCATGATCTTTGTAGAAAATTGAAATTTTTTCCACTATATAAGCTACTACATAATCCATAACAAGCATTAAATATCTTCCACAAATCATCTAAAAAATATATTCTTCTAGAAAAATCTTATGTATTAATTTTATTCATAACCTAGGTAAACATAAAAATAAAAAAGGGTTGAGTTTGGATGCTCAGTATGGGTAAATATAACTGATAACAATCAAAGATCATAAGATAGAATGAGGTGAGTGTATGGGTATAATCAGGATACATAAGAAAGTTATACCCAATAATGAATAGATCATAAATCATTGAATAAGTAATGGTATGACATAATACATGAATCAAAAGAGTTTTAAAACATGATTCAATAAACATGATCTATGAGAGTAAAATATATTCAAGTGAATAAGTATAAAACTATAGCATAAACATAAGAATTGGGACCATAAGTCATGGCTACCCATCTAGATATTAATTACCAAATATTCTTGGGATAACCACCTTTGTACCTTCTTGTTATTAGGATAATCCTATTGTCTACCCTTAGACATGGGATAAAGCCTCTTGTATACCCCTTTGTCATAGGATAAATCCTCATGTGTACCATTTGGCTTGGGATAAATCCACTCATGTATCATTTTGAGCTCATGAGTTAAACCAATGCATTGGAGGGAGATATAGGACCCCACCCATCATCATCTATACATATGTGTTCCACATAAAATAAATCATCATCATATCCTAGAGTTCCCAAAGAATGAAAATGAGTCTCATATCCTTTTCAAATTTAATCACATAAAAAAATTAATAATTCCATAAATAATCATAATATAATATACCCATGGAAAATAAATGGGAATACAAAGATATCCAGTAACTTTATAGGTAAATATCATTCAATCATGGTAATAGAAAATATAGTATTTACACCATATAGATAAAGGGTATACATTTAAGTCAATAATTTCCCCAATCAATCAATGTATAGGTTTCTAGTTGAAAACCCTTTAATCAAAGAAATTGAAAATAGATTATTTACAAAGGAAGGGAATTGAAAGAAAAAAATTAAGTTTATACACTAAATATTATTAGGAAAGAAAAATGAGTTGATGAATCATTTCTATTATAGAGATATAATATTTCTTATTTGTTAAAACATTGGTAAAGAATCAACCGGTAGATGGAGAAATACTTTTATAGTAATATTATAATTTTACTTTAAAATTCATGATGAAAATGACCATTTTCCATGAAAACACTTCTAAATAAAATTCATAGGATAATGGAATGTTGTTTAAGTTTAAAAAACATGTAAATAAGTCTTAAAATGATGGGAAATAAATTCTTGTGACAAATTTTAAAAAGAATTTTCTTTTCCTAATTTTATAAAAAAATCCTAAGAGACAAAGACACTAGTTTCATTTGAAAAATCATTTTCAAAAGGGTTGGAAAGAAAAAATTTAAGATATATTAAAACGTTTCTTTTTAATAAATATAAAATAATGGATTCTTAAAAATAAACATAAAGGATTTATAGAGAAAACATAGAGTGTAAAATAAAACATTTTATTTTTAATGGATATAAAACCTTTTTAATATTTTTAAATACCTTTATTGAAAACCCACATCATAAAAATAGGTAGTAAAACATCCCTTTTGAAAGGTGATAATAGAAAATTAGAAGGTAACATGAGATAAAACATAAATGGGGTTTCAAAATTTATAGGGGGAATTTGGTGGGAATTAAAAATATATAAAAGGAGTGGATTTCATCATTAAATAAGGTGAGAATTATTCTCAAGAATGAAATAATTTTTATGGGGATGAAATTCATAGAGGAGGAGGATTTGAATAAAAAGTGTCATTTTCCACATAGATAAAGTTAAATTACCATGAAATAAATTCTTATGGTGGAATAAAAAAATCATTAAATACTGAAGTTAAGGAAGACACATTATAACTCAATGAAGGGGGTTGAGTTAAAAAAAACCCTTCCAACTTTGGTATCGTTTAAATCAAATTCCATTTAAATAAAAAACATGACAGGCTCTTCAAACCCCCTGAATTTTATAAACATGGAAAAATGAATTAATTATTCAGTAATCACAACATATAAATTAAATTATGGTGTAAAATCTAAAATATGTCTCATGGATTTTAAAATGAGACAAAGAAACCCTTACATCAATAAAAACTTCTGAATAAAACCCCCTTGAAGGATATGATTTCAAATAAAACATCAACTACCATGAATAATGAGAGGATCATAATAAAAAATATTAAATGGGTAGTAGAAATTACATTACAAAGAACTAATGGTGTATAATAAGAAATATATATCAAGAAATTAAATTTGATACAAGAAACTCTTGCCTTGAATTCCTGCTTAGTGGATGGCACTCTAGCCTCATTGAGAAATTAGGCTTTCCCTTGGAGACTCCTTAGAAATAGAGGTATTAAGAAATATCATGTGACCACAAGGTCAAGTAAAAGAAATATATTTGTAAATTAATTTTAATGTTTTGAGTTTCAAGTTGAAACCTAATTATTTGAGTGGTCTTGAAGGGGTGGTGAGAGGCCCCTTTTATAAGTGGTATAAATGGATTTTTTGTAAATATTTAAACTTAACATAAAGAGAGAGAAAATTTAACATATCAAGTGGCTCAAAAAATGGAAATTAATAGATTTTAAGATGAGATAATGTTATGAATCACTCAAATATTGAATTAGAAACTTGTTTTTAACATGTTTCAATCCCTTTAACCCTTATTGTATTACTTTTACTATTTTAGATATTACTACAGAGACTAATTTTTACCTAAGAAATTTACTTTTAATGCCAAAAAATAAAATATCCCTCATTACATAATTTATAACTTCCAATTAAAAATATGAAATAAACTTTATCATATAAAATATATATGTATATGAAAAATTAATTTTAATATTATCGCATGTAACAGGTAAAAATCTATTTTTAGAAAATGTGTATTTTAATCATAAAATTAATATGTAGGATATAATTATCAATGTATTTTATGTTAATAATATAAATTGGTTTATTATAAATAAAATAAATGTTATGTGGCTTACAAATCAATCCAAAAACCAAATTTTATCAAAATATTATTTAATTAAATGAAAATACCAAAAACGGTTTTTATTGGAAAATATTACCTAAGTTACTAAAATGTTAATCATAGGTTTTATAAATTTAAAAATTTATTTTTAAAATGAATAGTTTTACATATTAAATAAAACATTTACTAATTAAATTTTTTTATACACTTCTAGTTCATTCTTATATAACTATAATGTTACCGTTTTGGTAAAAATTGGTATTTTCTCAATTACAAAAAAATCAGTTATTTTAAAAAAATCTCAAAAATTAATCTTAGGATAATATTAATTTGTGGAATTAAAATATGAAGTTAATTTTGTAACATTAAAATTATAAAATTTATAAATTTATCTTTAAAAATAAAATATAAAGAAAACCACTATTATTGAAAAATTACCTTTTAAAACATTAAGTGTTCTTAGTATTATCTAATACCAATTCATTACATAATGATGTTAATATGTTAGTTAATATACAGAAATATTATATATTATCAAGATAATTTTTTGAAAGTGTTCGATTTTAATTTATTAATTCATAAAATGGTCAATTGATAATGGAAAATCCTTTTATATATTAAATCATATTAATTATATATCCTCTAAATGTAATCATTTTTAATTGGTTAATATCTTTTTATTTAGTAGAGGTTTTATTATTATGAAATTTTCTTAATAAGACATATTTTGTGAATATTTTTTTTTTCAGTGTTACATGTGGAGAAAGATATTGAACAAAGTATTTATTTAAATAAATATATTTCATGATATTATCGTGTTATAGGAAAGATCTATAGAAGGTATCATGTTGAAACACTCAAACTGACCCTGAGGAAGAAATACTGACTCAGAATCATGTGTAGCTACCAAATTTACCTGACTACTATGACAACCTCCTTAATTTGGCCTCCTCAATAGTGGTTGACTACTAGAATTATAATTAATAGTTGATCAAGCTTTTGATTCTTGGGTCAGCTGAGGTTTCTATCTAATGTTCTATGATGCATTATGTCAGTAAAACCTCTAAAGGTGAACCTTTTGGTCACGGTAATGAAATTCCTTCATCTAAAATGTATATTATAGCTTGTTGTGACCCCACCACCCATACCGGTGATGCTAAACATAAGTTATTTATGAACTAGGAGGTTATTAAACACTTCCCTAACTACCTTGTAATGATCTACACCTACTTTCCTCCTCCCACCATCATTTACATTCAATTGATGAGGTAACTCTATTAAACCATTAAAGCATTGGTATACTAATACTCAAGCCTCCCTTAGACCTTGTCTCTATTATAATTACTTTATTTACCACATTAGAGAAGGTGGGAAGGTTGAAGAGTGTCACCTATGTTTACAGAGGCTCTTTCAATCCCATCTCAAAGTGTAGTTCCATAGAATCCCCATCCCCATTCATATTAGGAGAAAAGAATATAAGGCTTATAAAGGTGGAGGTTCACTCCATAACTAACTTTGAACCTTGATAGAGGTTTATAAACTCATTATATTGCACCTGACATAGGGTTTCTAGATAGGATTACACCAAGAAAATATGTTGCGACCCTATCCAGGTGAGGCCTTAGTCATTCTTAGCTTCAAGTATCACATCCCACCATCAATGCACTTACCCTTATAACATGATGGTGGTAAGCTAAAATCAATACTTATTAGATGTTTTAATAATTTCAAATATTCAATGGATATTATTAATCCCCTCTTTAGTCTCATGTGGTAACACATCACCCTGAAATATCAAAGGATGGAGAAACTAAAAAATCCTCATAATATTTAAGGTTGTAGTTCCTTTCTTAGAGATCCATAACTAATTACTTGAATCAAATGAGAAATACCCTACAAGTCTTATGGATTAACTAGTGGTTCATCAGGTTGGAAATTATCATTTACACCTTCCTAATTGATAGTGGGTTGTATTCTAGGTGGAACCCTATATGATACATTAAAGAATAAATCAACAAATTCTACCCATAAGGAAAAACACTAAGAATTTAACTGCATCATATAATTTAGGTGCAACCCATCCCTCTCTCCCACAATTTAATTTTCTAAAACACTTTTCAATATTAAAAACTTTATAAATAATTTTAAAATATTTTCACATGCTCAAATAATCATGTGAAAACAAGTAAAATCATTCTTTGAATATAACATAAATGAATTTATCTATCATTATCATTTAATGAACTATTAATCAGTTGAATCATTTATTAATCCATATTAACCCACTCATTAATAATGAATATACATGTATGTATCATTTATTTATTGTCAATGTTATTGTTAATACAAGTTTCCAATTAATTCTGGCAGTAGTATAATAAACAAAGATAGGAAATCACACAACATTGGTTGATGTCCTATTTTTGACTACCTATTGACTTATAATATGGTGCATGAGACCTAGAAAATAGAACAATATTAAAAGGAAAATGGAATGAGAGATCCCATACTAACCCTATTAACTTGAGATTACACCATAATTATTTTGTTCATGGATATTTATGGGCTACTTCCTAAGTCCCAACAATCCCATATCAGGTAACTTTCAGGTCCTATACTCAAGAACCCTTAAAGTGGGATCTGATACCATTTTTTAATGATCGTGTCTTGATAACATGAATGGTATCTGTTTAGGTCACCACAACTGTTAAGACCAAGTTAATAGGGAATATGATCATATTCAGGTGTTGTATTTTATTATCAAGGTAATTACAAAGAATAATAAATCACCTCACTTTGTATTTTTTAATGATCGTACTAACCATGTATTAAAAAAAATAAAACTCATAATGGTTAAGAATGTTCATCATATTGGAAAGATGTTTTCTCTAAGAAAAGGTTCATCAGAATCACCTTGGGACCAGGAAGTGTTTTGATCATAATGTGGATTAGATTCTGAATGACTATGATATAAATCTGACAATGTTTTTTTGTTTTGTAATTCAAAAAAATCATAAGTCATATAAGAAACTTGTGATGAAATCCTTATGAAGGAAAGGGGGAAACTAGTGCTGCAAATTGTATTATGGTATGGATAGAAAGAAGATTCTATAAATGATGGGAAGTTACAATAATTTCCATTATAATTTAAATGTTACTAATGCTGATCTTAAATGTATTCAAATTCATGGGGAAGTCATGATTACTAGATGAAGTTTGGAGATGAAGAAAAGTTATTGAAGTTGAAGCTTTTCGATCTCAGTCCATCAATGTGATATCATCAAACATAGAATTATAAAAAGGCTATAATGTTTTGATCGGAATATGATGATATGAAGATGTTGGTTTTTAGTCAGACCAATAATCCACAAGAAAAAAAATATTCAAAAAAGAAGTAGATAAGTGATGGAAGTCATTGGTATCGTAATCAGAGAAGGGAAGAAGTTTCTAAATTTGAAGTTGCTAGAACCGGTCCATCGAATGTGGTGTGCCACTGATCTATTGTAATGGATTCTTACAACAATTCATCTTATTGGTATCTTTTTTATATCAGATGCAGTGTCTTATCATAAGTATAACTGTTTTTTGAGTAATTATAGGGATCAATAAAAAGAAAAGAAAGTGAAGTTTTTTGTGACCAACTTGAAGAAGAAAATCAGAGATCAATAAAAAATGTAGTCAACCATTTTCATTAAGGTAAATTTTTTATTGTTTTTTATGTGGATCAAGTGAATAAGAATTTTTTTTATTTTTTAACAATTGGGTCAATATCCATTAGACTGGAAATGACATCGATTATCATATTAAAGTCGAGACTGATCCATCAAGCACAGGTTGGCACCAATAACATTATCGGACATAGGATCTTTGGAATGAGAAAATAAGAAAAGAAGAATTGTCTCAAGCAATTATTAATGTTTTTTAAAGGGGAACTTGGAATTTGAAGCAGTTTTTGAAGTATTTTCATGGGGGATATCAAAATGGGAAGCTTATTCTGAGGAACTTATTAAGAAAACTTTTTTTTCAATTGGTGTGGAGCAACAAATTGAAGAATCTATTGTCTTCATCATAATGATAAAATAGGAATGGGGAATCAAAATAGAACTAAAGATTGTAAAATAAATTTTTAAGTGAGATTATGTTGTGAAGATTCAATAAGATTAAAGAAGAGTTGAG
The DNA here is from genome assembly GCA_963277665.1 of Viscum album. Taxonomy (NCBI): domain Eukaryota; kingdom Viridiplantae; phylum Streptophyta; class Magnoliopsida; order Santalales; family Viscaceae; genus Viscum; species Viscum album. The sequence goes on from OY728140.1 coordinate 77,187,599, forward strand.
AAGCATTGATGAATTAAAAATTATAGCCCATATTTAAGGGAAATTTGATGATTCAAGAAATTTGGTTAAGCGGGAAAGATTTTTAGAATCCCAACCAAAACTTATTTGGATTACCTATAAATAAAGGAATTACTTTATACTTTCCTGATATAAGTATTGTTCATGATGGAAGAGTGAGAATCTATGAAGTTATATGAAGAAGAAGTTTTTATATTGTGCTTTTTTGAGGAAGTTTACCGAACATTAGAATAAAATAGAATAAGGAAGATCATAATCATAGTTTTTAAAATTGGACCAAGAAATTGGTTTGGGATTTCTGGACTGAGGAAGAAGAATTCTAGGATTTTTCCAGTGGTATTCTGATAGAGAAATATCATCATATTGAGCAATCAGATTTAAGAATCAGATTGGGAAATCAGACTAAGTATCTTCATGAAGTCTAGGAAAGTTCTTTCCTTCTACTGAGTAAGGAAGTGAAGAATTGTTTTTCAAAATATTATTTGTAAAATTTGATCAAGAAGCATCAGATCATGTTTATTACACAAATTATATTACATCATTTCATGCTACTTGAAGCACATGCACAATTGTGTTGAACATAGTCCTACACGAGTGTAAGGGTGTATCCTACTCATTGTATTCTACACAAAAGGATTTTTTTCTAGTAGATTGTGTGGTATTGGATTGTTTCACCAAGGATGTTGCTACTCTTGTTGAGTAGCGAACCTTGTGAGCACCAATGGAGCCTCCAAGGACAGACCTATTGATCCCACTTAGAACTCCCACTAAGAATACCAAAAAGGTACCACCTAAAATCCAAGAATATGTATAACTAACTCCTATATCTGGGAACTTTAACTTTTCTCATATCCTATACCAAATTATCTTTACAAATCCAAAAAATAAATGTGTAGGGTGTGAGTATAACATACCCATATTTAATTCACTAACCCACCTCTAATGGCCTATCATAATCCAAATTGTAAGTGGATACAGTCCAAATTTAATGAGTATAATCAGTATAATTAATAGTGTACAATGTAGAGGAATAAATCATAAATTTCATATATATTAGGAGGATCCATACCTACCATACCTTCTTCAATCCTCAGCTTAGTTTATGATATGAGTGGGACTATGAAATATTATAGTCATTCCCAGTAAATAATCATAAATCAGTCTAGGTGTAATACCCATTCCATATACGTGATAGGTGTTCATGTATACTTAAGTCAAGAAAATATTTCATCCCTTGACTTCTATAATAGGGAAAGTTATATAGGGTTGGAACACTACAATCACATCCCATATCACTAATATTTTTTTCAAACTAAGGTATACCAATGCACCTTTTACTTCAACACACATTACCACTTTCTTAATTACTTTCCAATCAAGATGTATAAATTGCATATAAGAGAGTTATTAAATTTATATATATTCTCATGATCATAATAAAATATAATCTAAACAAAATTAATAGTAGTGACGTAAGACTAGGGTGTTATGTTAAGTTCATTCACATTATAAGCTACAAGATAGGCATGCTTATCAAATAATCATCAAGAGTATACCACAATAATAAAGGTATGATTTTTTTTAAAATGAATAGTAGAAGTAATTAGATAATAAATACTTTAATTTCATGTGTTTATAATATTCTTGATCTATTTTACATGTTAAAGAGTTAATCTAATATTAAATAAGCTAATAGCATTACACAAGATAATGTCAAAATATAAAATATAAACCTAAATCAGAAAATCATCTTGGGATCTTTATAAAGTAAGGCATGAAAGATTTTATTATTTTAAAACATATCATTTTTTATTTTTTTACTCAACCCCAAGCCATTGCTAACCCAACTCTCTAAGAATATAATAGGAAGAAGAGTTTAACCAACCAAATAGTTTCTAAAGTATCTCCTTAAGGTTCATGTAATATTATTTAAACACCATATGGATTTAATACTTAACCTAGATCCATATAAGAATTAGGGATCAAATTTATATAGACATGGAACATGAAATCGAGGACAAAAACTGAGTCAATACCTTAATATTTCCTAATCTAACCTTCCATAGTCACCAGACTATGAGAATATTTAAGAGGTATAAAGATCTCATAGGTCCTATGGAATAAGAGATAAGTTTTACACCTGTAATTATGAAAAATTTTGGAAATGAGGGAGATGGAGGTAAGTTATTGAATTACATTACTAGAGTGGAGTTTATGTGATCAATTATAGTAAATCAATGCAATAGGGAAGAAGGTTAGACCTAGGACTAATTGAAGGATAAGTGAAGCTCTATAGAATTATTCCCTACTAAAATTAAGTGAAAAAACACATGGAAGGTGGTAAAGGGAGATAAAATTAGGTTATAAAATGGAAACATTTCCCTTTACTATGGGTATTTTTTCAAAAAACTATTAGGTACTTGGTGGATCTAATAGAGCCTCTTGTAACCTTCAATCCCACGTAGAGAATCCAGTACTAAGCTACCAAGGATCTGGTACTAATCCACTGAGTATTTGGTGTTTACTACAGCACACCCATATCCCTTTTTCCCTACCAATTGACACAATACAACTTATAACATACTAAACCCCCTTAAACACAATATAGACCTGAAAAGAATTAAAATGGACATTAATTAAGGAGAATTACCTACCCATAGAGATAGGGTCCATTATAGTAAATCCATTGAGTAAAAGTATAGTCCCATGTAAATTTAAGGATCTTGTAACATGTATAAAATTAAAATTCACTATTTAATATCATTTGATCAATGAATATCATGTTTCACCCAAAAAACAAAATCTAGAATATACCTTCTAGATCTTCAAGAATGGAACAAATTCCAAAACTTCTCAAATGTAGCAATGACCAAAATGGTATATCTTGGACTCGGAAGACCAAGAACCCCAACCATGCACTGAATCGATAAACTCTAACATAGATATAACTTTTTGGAATAGAATAACCAACTAAAACACATTCGCATGGAATGAAAACACAAGTGTTAACATGGTTTAGGATTTTTCCAACTCTATGATAGAAACACTAAAACTTTATTTGAAATGGAAGAATAATAAAAACCCCTTGAGTTATAAGTTTCCTAAATACAAAAACACTATATGAGTGAAGCATAATGTAAAATGGTACTTCACCTACCCATATACAAGTGGCCCCAACCAAGTATTTATAGTTGATTCATGTCAGTTGTCTAAGTTCCAAAACCAATTTAAATGTGTGCTCCACCATACACATCATAAAAAGATATATATACTAGCCCACTGATAGAACCACCCTCCAAAAACTTCCACCAAATAATGATCTTCCGATTTCAAGAACTCATCTTTGCACCTTCTAAACTATATCTTTTAGAACTACCACTTTTGTTAACATCCATTGATGTTAACACCTTCTAGATTCCACAACCCATGTTATCGATTCTATTCTTTTAAAATGAAAAGTTACAAAATCCAAAAATACATATTCACATGGAAAATCCTAACAATATCCCATTTGAAGTTTACTTTCAAAGATTCCTACTGACACTTTAGGATTTGGTCACTTTCTTCTTCCACAAAAAATGATGGATCTCTATTTCCTTCCTTATGGTCATCCAATCCCCACTAAGACATAACACTATGCTAGATTTTTCCAAAATGTGACCTTTTTCAACATGTTTACCAAATTATGACTTCTATCAATCTTTTATAGTTCTAACACTATGTCTTGTAGAATATTCTAGATAAATTGAAACTTTAGCTGAATATGTTTCATCTATGATTGAAAAACAAAATTCTTTAATAAGATGGATTGTGTTATGAATGTCATAGAATAAAATTCCATTTTACTGCCTCCTTCTGAGTTCCTCCAACAAACCCTTCAACCAAATCAACTCCTTCCCTTCTTCATTAATAGTTACATACTCATATTATATAGAATAAAGTCTAACAACCAACTACAGCTTAAACATATGTCTTTTTGTTGTTTCTCCAATGGTAAATACAAAGCTTGTAGTACTCTTCCATGTTTCCATATCTCTACCAATTCCTACATCAATAAATCCTTATAATGGACCATTCATTCAAAAATACAAGGATAATTCTTTCATTCATTTTAGATGTTATAAAATCAACTTTACTACTTCTCAGTGCTATTTTCCCATATTCATCATAAACCTACTAAAAACTCTTACTGCATACATAATGTTCATCCTCATATAAACTATATCATACATCATACATCCAACCATAAATCTAAATAGAACCTTTGTCATGTACTTAGCCTCATCTTCCTTTTTAGGTGCTTTCTCTTTGGAAAACAGGAAATGCATCTATAATAGGGTAGTCACAGACTTTCATGGAGATATTCTAAAACTTTATAAGACCTTATGGATATATTCTGAATGAGAAAAGATTAATGTTACATTATTCCAATACATTCTAATCCACAACCCTAAAATTAATTTATCTTAATTGAGATCCTTCATCTCAAACCTTCCAAGTAAATCATCTTTCATCTCCTTAACCTATTTCATATCCAAACATACCAGGTTCATATCATCCATATTAAATGGAATTATGATGAAAATTTTATCATTGAAAACCTTATAGTGATATCAATAATCAAAATTTCTCTAGATGAACCCGTTATCTTCCATGAAGGAATCAAACTTTTGGTTTGATTGCATGGCCACTTGATTTATCCCAAACAAACTCTATTAGACCCTACATATAAATCCTTCTATTTTGTTTTCCAAGAAAAAATGTGGCTACTTCATTAGTATTTAATCCTCTAAGTAACCATAAATGAATTTTGTTTTTACATCTAATTGTTCAATATGTACTTCTTCTGAATAAACCAAGATGAGAACTGTCTGTATTATTATGTACTTTACAACTAGAGAAAACATTTCCAAGAAATCCATACCTTTCATTTATTAAAATTATTTCACAACCAACCTATAATTATAACATTTCTTACAATATGATTCCTCCTTTGATCGATATACCTATTTATTCTATTGTTTCTTCTTCCCCAGTGGTAGTTCTATAAGCTCCCATGTTTTGTTGACATGAAAGGAGCCTATTTATTCCTTCATTAAAATTTACCAATGTATCGAGTCACTAAGACTCACCACCTATTCTATTCTTATTGATCCTATACCATCTATAAGAATCAAGTAATTTATATTAGTTTCAAACTTTACACAAATCATCTAATCCTGGCAGACCTCCTTAATTCAACACGAGGTCCCACTCCTTCTGGAACTATATATTATGTATGATTTTACAGTCCTAGATCATTTAAATACTTTTAGTCTTGATAAATATTTCTTTAACCCATATTCCCAATACACCCTAAGAGGAGGTGAATTTAGTTGCTCAATTCTTTAACAAATCTTGTTCTCAAGTTACTAAGAACAACTCGAACCTATAAATATTTTAAACAAATATAACTTCAAAATGTATAAATTAAACAGAGGGAATATAGTTTTTATTTGGTTCATCATAAAGGGATAGTCTAAGGAGCATACACCAAAGGTCTGTCAGCATGCCAAGGATTAAAAAACACATTGTGACTGTTACAACTATTTTGGAAAGACACACCATCGATCGAGGAGAAATCCCTATTATTATATCTTTTTACACTTCTTTGAGATAACGAATAAAAAATATGTGATATAGTGAAAAATTATAATAATTATTTAAAGATAATAACACTAATATAGATGGGATTTTGTCGATGTGCTTTAGATCCTTCTTCATATCCAGATCTTCTATGGGCTTCTTCCAACATCAGTCTTCCCATTCACTTCTTCTTGCCTTGTTTATGCCTTCGGTTCTTTGATATTCTTATACTCCACCTCAATAATACTAGGTGTACCACAAGATTTAATGTGACCATAAAAATACTAGTTAAAAATAATTTATCCCTAAAATATTGATCTAGATATCCTCTTTTTGAATTCCAATTGAATCTATAAGATATTCTAGAAAACACCCATTCATGGTGTGACTTATTCCTTCACATCATGGTATTATCATCTCTAGACATCTCATGGAATGGTAACTTTTTTCATATAATGAGATCTTATGAATAATTAAATACATAAAATATGACTAAATATTTTCTATTAAACTATTTGAATATTAAGGAATGATACTTTAATTGTTTTCAACTATCGAACCTATTGAAACATGAGGTTCTACTTCACAAAACATACTCTTATTCCAATGCTAACCATATCTGAACTCAAAATTTATGTCTTTGTTGAATTTACATGTTTAGGAATCATGGTTCTCTCCCTTTCAATCAAATTGTATGATATAACCTATCACTATGTGGAATTTCACTCATGGTGTGAGCACCGTATCTCCAAAACCACTAAAATCATCCAATCATCCTTTATGGTGTGATATATCCTCCACGGAACAAGTATATCCACTCTAGAACCACTAAAATTTTCTTATCTACCTTCACAATTTGATTCATATGTCACGATGTGTAACATGACACTCTAAATCTGAAAAGGTATTATAAGTTTCCAGAATATTCTTATGGTTTTTGAAATAACATTTATAAATTTTTTTTTTCCATTTTTCTTTTACCATTACAGTAATGGTGAGATTCATGAGCTCACAGTTTAGTTAAATTTTTAAAAAGGATGAAGTCTTGTGTTCCTAAGTCAAAATATTTTGCATTCCAAATAAAAACCTTATGAAAAAAGACTTTTCCATTTTTTTGATTTCAACTCCAGTCATGATGTGGAACTTATAGTCATGGCATGACAATTTTATTTCTAGAATCTATAGAATATTTCATTAGTTATCTCTATATACTTCATGCTCCTTCACATGAACTTTTAATCAACTTCCAATTGAAATCAAATCCAACATTATAACATAATGGTTGAAAAACTCCACCCCTTTAGATTGTTTTGTAAATCATTCTCTATATATTGAATTAATCCAACCAAACTCTCCTGGGGGATCCCCCTATCGAACTATATTTAGTCCTTAAAGCTTACAACCCTTTGATCTTTCTCTAATATTTATCCCCATTTGACAATAAAATTCAAAGGATGATTCTATGATAGATATGATCAAGAAATGACTCTAAATTCCTTCACATCATCATCATTAACTTTGCATTAGTCTTGAAGGAGAAAAAGGTTCAAGCAATAGGTACAAAAAACTGGTACAAAACCACAATGGGCCTAGGGAGGCCTAAAACAATGAAGACCAAGTTGATCCCCTCTGATCAGATTGACCCCCTCTGGTTTAAGGAAAGTGGTTCTTGGGAAGCATGTAATGATGGGGCCCTGGTCCCCCATTGCCAGAGAAGCAAAATGGTCAGACACCCTATTGCCTTCACGCCATGTATGAACCACCTGAGTGTTTTCGTTGAGAGTATATTTTCATTTTATAATGATGTACACAATCGACCAGGGAATAGATCCTTTACGGTGCATAGCATCATGGATAATCATGGAATCAGTTTCCACCTGATCAAGCATAATACACTACTGGGCATAGAGAGCCAGCCCCATTTGCATGGCTTCGGCCTTTGCAAAGATAGAACTCCCATGTCCATAATATGAAGAAAAGGAAAGAAAAACACTCCCCTGGTAATCCCGAACTACCCATCCTCAACGCATGATGCCCAATATGCACAAACCATTGATATTTAATTTGTATCCCAAAGTTGGAAGTCTCCACCACACCCAATTCCCCCTACTGACCAGATGAGGGAGGTTTCCCCGATAACAAGCTCACATGCAACAATCTTAAGGATGGGGCGTCACGCCAATTGTTGATACTGCTATCCATATCTACTAGAAGAGACCGAGTTTGTGAGATAATGGATCTTCCTGTGGATGAGACTCCCTTATACCTAGCCTTATTTCTAGCATGCCAAATGCACCAACACCCCACACTCAAAATAACCAACCTTTCCATTCTTTACAAGTCCGTTGTAGACGATCCATGAAACAATCTCTCTAGAAAAGTGGTGCCTTGAAACTACGAGGAAGATATTGCAGTGAACTCCCCAAAGAAATTCCACACTGCTAGGGCCCATTCCCCATCAAATAAAAGGTGATATGCGTCCTCCTCTTGGTGTGCATTGCAATAGTGGCATCAGGAGACAATATTGATACCCATCCTTCTCACATTGTCGCATGTGGGAACCGTATGGTTCCTTAAACTCCAGGTGAGAAAATTGAATTTTGTTGGAATTTTCTTGCACCATACCATGCTATTCTAGTTATCACGCTACCCCTGATCCGTCGATATCCTACAGATGTCCCTGGGGTTGAAGTTTCCTGACTGGGACGGTATAAATATGCATATATCTTGTTCAGAGATGAAATTAATAAGGTCCATCGTGTCCTACTACTTCTCTTCCAAAATAGCGTGTGTAAAACATGGATGTAGGCTATCCTCTTTAACATAAATCAAAGGAGCAGGGAACCCTGGAAATCCGATCGTGGAACCCACCCAGTTGTGCTTCCAGAAGAGTATGTCACCTTCCCCGACAATCCATTGGGAGTGAGCACGTAAAGTCGGGATGAGGGGGGAAATCCTGGACCAATACAGAGAAATGGGAACATTGGCATACCCCTCATTCCCACCATAATTATGTGACAGGTTTTACCCCATAGGGTGCGCTCTTCCACTATATCTCGGGAAAGCTTTACATGCATGTAGTGGATGGTGTCCGAGAGGCTCCTCATGTTGATCCCACCTTCATGAATGGGCCTTGTCATTCTACCCCAAGAGGCCCAGTTCCATTTTCCTTGAGAAAGAGAATCCCATAAAAAACTAGCCAAGATTTTCTCGATGGTATTAATGACCCCCTTTGGATCTTTGACATCCAAGATGGCATGGATATGTATGGCTGAGAGAACACTATTAAATAAGGCAATGAAACCCCCAAAGTATAAGTAGCGGTTTTTCAGTTAAGCACATGAACTATTATCTTATTCACTATACTATCAAATTCATGAATACGTAGGTAGCCTGGTGAAATCGGGGTGCCCAAATAAACCAAAGGAAAGGTACCTCTTTGCATTTCCAACCCGCTGCACAAAGAGGTGGCTTGTCTCTAGTCGCATCTGCTGGATATATATGGGTTACTCTTTGAATTGTTGATCACATATCCACTCCAATGACAATATTTTGCAAGTATATTATTAATTCCTCTTATCAATCTACTGTAAGAATTATTGAAAATGATGGAATCATCCGCAAACATCAGGTTCAAAACAGAAGGCTGATTAAATTTTCTATAGAAAGGAAGAATATCCCTGGTTGCCAATCTTCTGTTAATAATCTGGATGAGGGTGTCCTAAATGAGAATGAAGATGGTAGGGGAGATGGGGTCCCCTTGCCTAAGCCTGTGGGTCATCTTGAACAGACCATGAGTCTTTCCCATGAAGGAAACAACCATCCAGGATGAGCTGAAGCATTGAAAAATGAGGTCAGTGGCCCAAAAAGAGAGACCCATACCCCTGAGCACCCTGCTGATGAAACCCTGCTCCATTCTATCATATGCCTTGTTCATGTTTGTCTTTAAATCCATGTTCAAACCATGGGTCTTGAAGGTTATATCTTGAATCATTTCCTGAGCTAGGGCAATAGCTCCCTGGATAGACCTACCCTTTAAAAATCCATGTTGCTCAAGGGAGACCCACCGAGGAATTTGGAAGGAAAGCCTCAAGTTGATGATGCTAGACAAGATTTTATAAGGAAATTTGCACATAATTACTGGCCTATAGTGATGAATAGAATAAGGGTATTTGATCTTTGGAAGAAGGACAAGGGTCGTAGCTCCAGCCACCTGTGGAATCTGGACACCACGGAAGAAGGCCTAAATGGCCACTATGATGTCATCTTTAACTACATCCCAAGATTCCCTGTAGAATGATCCTAGAAATCCGTCGAGGCTGGACACACTCTCTAGGTTAAGGCTTAACATGGAAGCATAGACTTCCTTCTCCTTAGGAATTGCCTCTAGAAGACCATGATCCAGCTTGAATACTAGGGCGGGGATGATCTCCAGCAGCTCCGCACTCTCTCTTGGATACCCGCTTGCCATGTTCGAGTTAGGATCTATAAGAAGATTTTAAAAAAAGGAAAGATCCATTCCCCCAACGACATATCTGTTCACCAAGAAAGTTATGTCTTCAAGTATGATGTTTGGATCCACTATCCTCCTTCTTTCTTTGATGCAAGCATGAAAGTAGGCCATGCTTTTATGCCCTTCATGAATCCATTTAATCCTTGAGTACTCATGCACCATGAACTCCTATTTTAGAAGTATCTCTGCCAGGGTGTTATTCTTATTAGTCAGATCCTCAAACACCATGTCATCCCATGTATTTTCTAAGCTGAGCTCCAGTCTATCAACTTCCTTTTTGAGATTTTCCATTTTCGGATCAACATGGGGAAGACTCTTCACCCACGCCTGTAGCCTACTTCTGAGCCGCCTCAGTTTGTTGTGGATTTCCACCCAATGGTAGCCCTGAGTAGGCTCTCCCCAAGCATTACAAACCAGTTGTTGATACCCAGTGTAAAATCTCCAATGCGCATAGTATCTAAAGTGTTCACAACCATCCTGTTTGGGGTATAACGACACCAAAAGAGGGTAGTGGTTGGAAATACCTCGCACCATATGGTTAACTTTAGCGATGGGAAACTAGGAAATATCATTGATGTTGGCTAAACATCGATCCAAACAGCTCCATCAACGTCTTTTCCCTCTTTGATTGTTGCATCGTGTGAAACAGTCTCTGGAATAACCCATATCCAGGAGACCTTTCCTTTCCATGAATTGAGCAAATTGCATATTGGTCATGCGAGGGAAAGGGCCCATACCTTTCCTCTCATTCGGATTGGCTATGATGTTAAAGTCTCTGTCGACGATCCACAAGAGTTTCTTTGGATCAAATCCATTGAGCTCCTACCACATGAATTTCTCTTCTATGTGCATCATAACTCCCACACATAAAAGAGAGGAATATGGGCTTTTCTCTAGTATTCAGCTTCACAGTGATGAATTGATCACCCGATTGACCAAATCCATAGTCACTTCCTTGTTCCAAAAAAATCCATATATGTTGATTAGTCGGGTTTTCATGCTTTCTAGCATGCATTCTAACTTTATGGGTAAACTCACTGATTTTCGAAGGGTGTTACTTGTGCTCCAGGATAGCGACAATGCAGGCCTTTTTCTTCTTGACCTATGAGGCTAGAAAATTTGATTTCACCCCACTACTACAAATATGGCCTTTATCAGTGCTAAAAAAAGTATTGTCAATCGATCCAAAGATAGGGGGTCCCTTTTATCAGTGCTTAGAAAAGCGCTGATAAAGGACCCCTTTATCAGTGCTAAAAAAAGCGCTGATAAAAGGGGTCCTTTATCAGCGCTTTTTTTAGCGATGATAAAAGTTAAAAAAAATTAAAAAAAAAATTAAAAAAATATATATAATGTGTGGGGAGGAGCTTTTAACAGCGCCTGAACCCCCTTTATCAGTGCTAGGCAGACCCCTCCCACTCTCTCGCGTGTTGCCCTTGCCCCCGCATCACCCAACATGTCCGCGTGCACCTCCTTGCTTCCACCTGAATTCGAACCCGTGATCTCCCCCATTGCGGGCCTGCACCTTTACCACTAAGCCATTTCGTTTTTTTCTCTATTTAATGATATATATAAATATATAGTTATATTTATTCGTATATTAATATAGATTCATATTAATATAAATATATTTAGTAATATTAATACATATATACTTATTCATTTATTAATATATATATATATATTTATTTATTTATTTGTATATTAATATATATTTATATTTATTTATATATATATATATATATATTTAGTTATAATTTTTTATCTATACATTTATTTGTATATTAATATATATTTATAAGATTAGTTTTAAATACATTTATAAAATATGTTTTTTATGTGTGTTTATAAATAAATAAATACATACATACATACATATATACAACACACACACACACACAAAGACACACACACAAATATATATATATATATATATATATATTTACAAATAAATACACATATATGTGTGTGTGTGTGTGTGTGTATTTGAAAAGCTATAGAATGTTAAAATGACTATATCTTCTAATCCAGAAGTCCGTTTCAACACTACAACCAGTCAAATCGAAGAAAATGAAACAATATTTGATATGATATGTGGTACAGGCCTAGAGGACATCCAGATTAGAAGTTATACCTGTTTGAATGTTAAAAAATTGGGGTATCCCGATTAAAACACTACAACAGAATCGCCGTTTAGCGGCGGTATTTTTTGCGTTTAGTGGCAGTTTAAACCGCCGCTACATTGTTTGGCGGTGGTTTACTGAAACCGTCGTCTAATAGGGCGTCGACAATCTATTAGCTGCGGTTATTTACATTTAGCAGCGGTTTAAGGAAAGCGTCGTCGCTGCCTCATTTTGCGGTAGTTTCCCTGAATTTAGCGGCGGTTTTACGAGCCCTGGATATCACTTTATTCGCGGCGGTTATAACCGCCGTGAATAAAATCAAATTCCAGCGGCCGTAAAACCACCGCGGAATGAGGTAGCCACGATTCTCCTATTTAGCGGCGGTTATAACCGCCGCTAAAAGTAAATTTTATTTTACGATTAGTGGCGGTTTAAACCGCCGCCAGTATACATTTCGCGGCGGTTAAAACCGCCGTGAAAAGATGCCCAGAATAAAAAAAAATAATTCTTTGCTTCTGCTGCACCACTACCCTGAAAAACAAATAAAACCAGAAAAAACCATCCCTAGCCTCCCACCAATGACCAAGAGCTGAATATCCAGAATAAATCACAACATCCAAAAAACATGTTTTTCTCTCAATGAGAAATAATATACAACTTTAATATTTAAAAATAGAACAAAAATCTGAAACTCTGGAAAATAAGACTTCCTATTAGAGAAATTATTATTAACACAGTAGTCAGATATCCATCAAAGGTTCCAACACATTCCTCATAATCATGTATACAATATCCTAAATAGTAAATACTAGGAAGATAAAACTCCATTGATACAACATTGTAACATCCCAAACTGGATTCCACTAAATCTTATAACTTCACTTTCTTAGGATAGATCATCCATAGTGATTCCACTCTACTTATAAAAATTGATAATTGATGAATTAGTAGTTATATTAGTACCAACCCATTTATATAATGATTTTTTTTGGTTTTGTGGCCTAGAAACCATCTTTAATACTTATAATAAATTTGAACTGATGAAATAGCTTAAATAACACATTAGAAATATATTGTTATAAAAAATCCTATTGTGGGAATAGTTTTAGAGTTACATTGGGATATAGCTTTTATAGGAATGTGGATATTTCTAGTGAGTCTTAGTTGACATCTTTTTATGTTGGAATATAGGTTAGGTGGGAGATTCTAGTGACCTTTTAGGAATAAACCTAGAATTAGAGTTGATTCCTCATGTTATGTGAGGGGTTAACCTAGTTTTTCTAGCATCCTTGGAGATATTAAGCATCATTGGATGCATATTTTTAGTTTTTGGTCATAGAATGTGCTTTTTTATGTATTTTGGGATTGAGTAGGACTCTAGTTGTGGAATGATTCCCCAAGTTACTAGGAGATCATGAGATAAGTAAAACTTATAGGTGTTATGAGCATCTTTAATGCTTGAGATTAGTGGGACTAACATGAAAATATAATTTTATTTAGTTTAGTTAGTTGTGTGATTTTAATTTCAAAGGTGTATGACTCAAGAAGTCATCATCCATGTTAAATGGTTATGTAGGATAACATGACCCTTGGGTTTGATTTTTTGAGTAGGCTAGAAAATACCAAGAATGCACAGTGTCATTGGTCCTATGAATTATATGAAATGGGTGTTCCCATTTCATTGATGTAACATCAATTTAGTATTCATTATCATATAAATTTCCTATTTAACTAAGGTTTGGTGGAGAGAGTTCTGTGGTGTTTTGTGAAAAAATTTCTAGTCTCTGAGAGTTTGAGGGATGAAATCACAGGTAACACCTTGAGGGGTATTATCACATAACTACTTGGTTTAGGGTTGTGGGATCTAAAAAGGTTGTGTTAACCGATCACTCCCTGAGTGAGGTTACCTAGGTATTAACTATGTTGTGGTGAGTGATGTAGACCAGAGTTTTTAGTAGAAAAGCTAAGTTATCCTAGTTCTATGGATGACTATGTAAGAAGATCGAGTTTTATAACATCATCAATCTAGGTTAAAGTTCAAGATGTATTTATTGATGTTGATTGAATGTGTGCGCATGGAATGAGGATTTCATAATTCATGTGATTATGAATATACCATTTCTATTTATTATTAAGTGGATGATGTAAATCTATGTGGTAGGAAGTGAACCACAGGTTGTTCAAGGATGGAATATTAGTTCCAGATGAGGCTTCAGCGTATGCCAAGGATGGATTGTCGTGATGGAACATGGTATAATTATGTTGAATCACATCCAGAAACCATGTTTAGTGGTGGAAAAAGTGTTTTTCATGGGAATTAGATTCCTATTTTTATTAAAATGATGAATATTAAAATCTTATGGTGGGGAGAATCACACAGGTCATGGAAAATGTAACCTTTGGGAGAGTGGTTGTAGAAAGAATAGTCATGAATGGTCAAAATGACTTTCAGAAGTCTGTGATCTATAAAATTCAAGTTTTCCAGACATGGAGGAGGTGTTGAATTTAAGACTTAGGTATGAGTTTGAATCAGGTTTGGAAATTATATTCAGACTCGGGTTGCATGTGAAATCTAGGAAATGTGATAGATTGATACCACATATTTTCTTGTAATGTAGCATGATGTTGAAATGGTTGGTTGAGTATGCACCCATTAAATCACACCATGAGTCAATTTTGGAATTCAGTGGGTTCATCTCAATTATCAAGATATAACTTTTCAAATTATGTTAATATGATTTAGTTTTCAAATAAAGGCATTGGCCATCAATTTGGATGTCCTCTAAGTAGGTCAACCTAAAGCGTTCTGACTGGAATTTTAGTAAACTAGTTCATGTTGTGAGCTAACATTTCTTTGTGTAAGATGTATTAATAATGAAGAGTGTGTTTTGGTTATGACCCTTTAGTTTAAATTTTTAGGAATAGATTAATAGTGATGGTTGATTTGTAAATGGAGGTAGCGGTTTTCATGTGGCACCACTTCATAAGGAGTTTTCAAGTGAGATCAAGTGAGATCTGTCTTAAATAAAGCAAGCAAAGCTCGAACATGTCAATGTGAAACTAGAATTGATGTATAGTAGTATAGTGCTCATGGTTTAGTGGTTTGAGAATTACTATGGTGGGAAGACACCATGGACCTATAAATCATGTGGTGCTCGCTTTAAGTAGTTTTCATTGTTAATGTGTCTGAGTGGTGTCACTTGGTTTAATATTTCTGGATTAAATTCAGATGGGAAAGAAACCTAGGGACAGGTGATGAGAGGTGGTTTGGGGGGTATTATTAAATTGGACATCCTCTAGATGTGGGTGTTGGTCAAATTCAATATGATCATTACACAAAGTCGTGGGAGTATAACTATGGTTTCTTATGAGTATGTTTGGATAGAAGTGTTTTGTACCAGACCTATGACATCTCCCTATAAGGCCTAGTGTTGGTAAAGAAGAAAGTTCTGGAATTCCAGTAATTAAAGTTTCATGACCGGATAGCTTGTAATGAATCAAAAAATGGAATTAAGAATCATAATATAAATAATTCAGGGATATAATGATAGGTAATAATTACTAGACAGACCATGATTAAGTAGAAATTATGTTGGGAATGCAGTTCAAGTCATGCAGCAACAGTTCAGTGATCAAAACAGTTATGGTTGGAAATGGTTCATTGTAACCGGTCAGTTTTATTTTGTGTTTCTAGTAAGTGGAGGTATGTATCGTCAAAAAATTCCAATAAAAAACTCAATACTCCTCCATTTATTCATCCATTTAAAGAAGAGTAAGGATAGGGGTTTGGATTCTTCTCCTTTTACCTCTTTTGTTTTCTTCATTTCTCTAAGTTTTATCATTGTGCAATCTTATATACCCTATTTTTAGTTATTTTTTCAGGTTATCCATTTTCATATATTTTTTATTGAATCAAGAGACATAAATATATGATTTAACCATCCTAATATTGAAGTATTTGGTAGAAGTTCTTTTCTTAAAATTCATGTTTTTAAAAGACATACCAATTGTGCGTCAAGTCTACATCCATCTTCGAGATTATATTTTAATTTATAAAGTATTCTTGCCTATATTCATGGACTTATGCTAATTTATCACCCCTCAGTCACACCTATATCTTAGTGAACCACCTTTGATTTCGAACATTCTCATGACATTTTAGAAGAGCTAAAGCATGTTTAGATACTTTTGACACTTAAATCAGACATTTTCAACAATGGGCCTCACCAAAGTGTCCACAACACTATCCCCTTGATCACTATGAAATGACCCAATTTGTTCAACACATCAAAAATGGGTTTAACTCCTAGTCATCCAAAATCTCGAATACCAATTCAAACACAGACCTAAATGGAATGATGTATACCACACTCGAGAAATGAAGACATGAAAAGAAACATCAGAAATCAATAAAATGCATAAAAAGAAACATGAGAAATCAAGGAAATTTTAGGACATGAAAATGTGTGGTGGCAACTATGTGCCAAAAATGTTACATATGCAAACCAACTGTTTCCATTTTTGTTCAACACATCCACAGTACAACTACTCAGGGTCCAATGATGCATCGTCACCCTCTCCATCTTCATTTCCACTTTGTGTTGTCACCTGTAAGAACATTATATTGAAAATTAAATAAGGTTACATATTTATATTAAAACTTAAAACAAATGAAAGTTAGAAAACTAAATGATTTTGATTTTCTGTGATTTACCTGCATACCACCAATCGATGCACTCCCACCGGGGGCATATCTGATCATATGCTGACGTAGTTCAGTCAACTCTTTCTACAATGCAGATATCTGATCCCCCTGCTGGTGAACTGTGTTTTGTAAAGAAACAATCTCTTTCTTAGCATCTCCAGGTAAGTGCTGACTAAAGTTAGGAGTAGATGCAGCAGCTATGCCCAGTGGATTGCTAAAAACCTCAGATGGCACGGGTCCCAAACCCATCTCGCGCACTCTCCCAGGATGCTCCTTCCCAAGGACTTTAGCAACCGAGTCATCCTGGGAGACAGAGTAGGAATGCGCAGGATTGGTATCCCATAGTTCTTTAATTTTGACCTATAAATAAAATATCAATATATATTAACACAGAAAAAATTGGTAATGAGTTATTATGTTCATACCCCAACTTCTTTAGCAAACTCATTAACAAAACATCCATCTGATTTCTTGTGAACATCTAACCACAGTTCAGTTCTGGATGCTTCATGGACTAAACTCTGTGACTGCATTAATCAAAGATAAATCAACAATTCAATATATTAAACATATAATATTGTCTTATAAATATTTAAACTAATTAAAAGATTACCAATGTACTTAGATTTCTAGAAAAACTTTTTGAGCCCGCAGTGTGTGGGATGAATTGCTTCGCTCGGTTTGACGCATTCTATCTTGATAGATCCTAAAATAAATAAAATGCAATTTAATACTGATGTATTTAATGTCATGTCCTTTTCATATACATGTATAAATGTAAAATGAGGATAATATAATAATATATATATTTCAATACCATCCGCTTCTGATCCCGATTCCTGTCAACAAACACTTTCCACTACTCTTTCAGTACCCCACTGGGTAGCTTCTCATACATTTACAGTGCGGTCAACGAAGCATCGTTGACATCACACCACAATATCCATTTAAAATATTTCCACTTCTTACTTAGATTTTTCAACGTCCACTTCCATGCTATCACATCATCAACAGTAAAGTGGAAGAACATCTGTATACAGAAATTCATTTTGAACATATTAGTAACATGACATTCAATTAAACCATAATGTAATAAATTTACCTTTATTTGAGAATCAAACACTTCATTTTTCCAGCTTGGAGGCATATGTCTCCAATCTTCATATGAAATGGGAAGGGAAATGGGCTCTGCTGCCAGCTGGCCTAGAATCTAGCCAAGCAACCCCACGGCATCATCCGTAGGGACCCCGTAAGAATCAAATGGCACAACAATATTCTCTCCATTCAGATTCCAAACATCTTAACTTTTTATGTTTTTCTCCATGGTTTCATTTTTGTCATCTTCAATGAGAAAACAATTAGTATAAACAAAATGAAATAAATTTATTTAATTAAAATTTGTATATATGATAGTGACACTCTATTATGTCTGGGATGAACTGGAAGGGGCGCGTTGCTGCCCCAATGCTGAGGCTTCTGAAGGGGGAGTCGACGAATCAGCCTCTACTAGGACATCCACAGATGGTGTGAGAGATGGTGCAGGGGGAGATGGTGCAGGGGTGTCGGCAGTTGGTGCATCAGATGTCGTGGGGAGGGAGCCAGATGAATAGTCATCTGTCGCAGAACTGGATGAAATAATGTAATGCTTATTCCTTGGCATTCCTGTCATTTAATCAAATAAAATTAAGTTCAGAATATATATTTCAAAAAAATTATGCAGAAAAAAAAATTAAAAATGATAACAGATGGAGTACTAACAGACAAAATATATATAAAAATGATAATGAATGACTACAGAAATGAAACAAGTGGTTGCTGAATAAATAAATAATTGTACATACAATCATTTTCCCCTTAAATCATGTCGGTTTCCTACTCCATTTCTTCATCCACTTCATTCATCCTTGCTAGACTAATATTTTCAATATCATGATGGACAAATAATTCTGCTTTCTATTGCAGATTAAATTCAATTTCAGAGGTCAAATTTTCCACTTCATCACCCATATCATACAAATCTCTTTGTATTACGTGATCAACTACACTCCAACCTTCATCGGAAACATCATTCACATAATATACCATTTTCATTGCGATACTAAGATATATGGATCATGCAGTTCACGATCACCAACATCCATCAAGTGAGAGAAGTTCACAGAAGTAAATTGCAAGTAATCTCTTTTAACGCCTCTGATAATATCGACCCATTTGCATTTGAATAAAACAACCAAAAAATGTCCGCGGTAGTTTAATTCAATAATATCATGCAGCTTTCCATAGTATTCCACTTCAGCAAATGTAAATATACCACTATTCTTTGTTCTCAAACCCACTTCTCGATCGACTGTATGAAATCTAAATCCATTCACATTATAAGCGTCAAACTTTCTAACTTATTTTAGAGGAACTCTAGCAAGAAACTTCAAATCTTCTGACACCTCTGCTCGAGTATCAGTATTCATGATCTGAAAAAAGAAATATACTTTATTAGATTTACAAAATGTATGTGTCAAACTAATATTCGTATTTATTGCAATATTTATGAACATACACGTCGTGAAAACCATTCTAAAAGCTCTTTATTAACAGCTTTCATTATATCTTTCTCATTTCGTGTTCGGCCTCTCATTCGTCTCTTTGTTTGTATCCTCAACTCTTCAATAAATGGATCTTCAATTTCACTATTCAGCAGCACATATCTATGTGCCTGTAATAATTCCAATTCAGTCAGTGTCACATTTGAGGTCCTCCCAACTGATCGGCCAATAGCAGGAAATATTTTGGATTTCTGATGTATTTAAGATTGAGTCGATGTGTCGTCAACATGTACAACTCGATTAAATTTTGTCTCAATATCATCCAAGTATCGAGAACAAAAGGTAAGACACTCCTCAGCCACACAGCCTTCAGCAATTGAGCCTTCTGGTTTAGCTTAATTTCTCACGTATGATTTCAAATTCCCAAGATATCTGTGAAATAAAATAAATGTAATTATGCATTTAATTAAGTACCAAAAACTATTTACTTAATTGGAAAACATATAAATAAAGTACCTCTCAATTGGATACATCCATCGATAATGAACGGGGCCTCCTAATTTAGCTTCATCAACCAAATGCACAGTTAAATGCATCATTACAGTAAAAAAGGACGGAGGAAAGATCATATCCATTGCGCAAAGGTTCAATACAAACCTCTCCTGGAGGTTGTCAAGCTGAAATGGATGTAGAGATTTCTCACATAGTTTTCTAAAAAATGTGTATAATTGGAGTACAACAACAGTAATTTTTTCAGGTAATAATGTACGCAATGCCAATGGTAGTAACTGTTGTAACAAAATATGTGAATCGTGGCTTTTCAATCCATGTAACTTACGATTCTTCAAGTCAACACACCTCGAGATGTTACTTGAATACCCATCAGATACCTTAACATTATTTAACATTTTAAGGAATGTATCTTTATCCCTATTTTTCATTGCAAAAATTTCCGGAGGATACTTTCCATTCTCATATGGCCAGAGATCGCGTTTTATGTTCATTGCTTGTGAGTCTTTGCGAGCATTGAGATGATCCTTCGACTTTCCATGCTCATTAAGAAATGTGAAAATAAAATTTTCACAGACATTCTTCTCAATATACATCATGTCAAGATTATGCCGTAACAAATTAAATTCCCAATACGGAAGTTTAAAGAATATACTTTTTTTCTTCCATTGTTGTGTTCCGGTTTAGCTTGATGATGTACTTCAGACCCGTTTTCTACTATCATTCAAATGATGAACCTTCCCAAATTCTGTTTCAACATTTTCAAGCTGTGCCAATATTTCAAAACCATTTAACAACTTTAGAGGTGGTCTACGATCAATGGAACCATTAAATTTTGATATGTTCAGCCGAAATCTATGAGATGCATCGAGAAATATTCGATGACACAAGAAGCACCATTTTCTACTGTGAGGTATCCATTTGGGATCAAAATCAAAGTTACAAACGGGACAAGCCAAACCCATGTAAGTGTTCCAACCAGATAAATTCTCAAGCCCAGGGAAGTCACTAATGGTCCACATTAAAGCAGCATGCATTTTGAACATTGTTTTAGAAGAAGAATCAAATGTCTCAACACCGTTTCTCCATAACTCTTGCAATTCTTCAATCAAAGGCTGCAAGTATACATCAATATCATTTCCAGGAATTTGTTTTCCAGGAATAATCATCGAAAGGATAAAAGATGTTTGTTGCATACACATCCACGGAGGCAGATTATAAGGGATCAAAACAACTGGCCAAATGCTATAATTGGTACTCAAAGTCCCAAATGGGTTGAATCCATCGGCAACCAATCCCAATTGAACATTCCTAGGACCAGCTGAGAAATCAATATGTAATGAATCAAATGTCTTCCACGATTGGGAATCTCGTGGATATCTCATTAACCCATCATTGTTATTATCTACAGAATGCAACTTCATGTGTTCGGCGGTTTTTGATGACATGAATAATCTCTGCAATTGAGGATTCAAAGGAAAGTGAAACGTGTGGCCGATTGTCACCTATCGACCGGTCAAGGTTCTGGTGCTCTGCTAATGTGTATAGCAGCACTCGGGTCGAATCCTCGGTGATGATACTTTGTAATAGTCGTTTGTTTTTAGTTAATTGTATTATGATTGGGGGGTTTGTTTATAGAGATTATGAAATAATTTATGTATGATGTTTGATTTAACAAATTGATAAAGATTGGGGTGAGTTCATCATTAGGTTAGTTAATCTTGTGATATCCTTGAGCTTTGCTTTATATTGCATTTAAATTAACACCCATGTCACAAGATGATGTTGATTAGAATTCCTAAGTGTTAAGGCTTTAAACCAAGCCTTAACTTAACTTAAGGTTATAATCTCAATCAGATCTTATTTATGGTTATGTATTTATGGTTCCAATAATCCATGGAAACAACATGTTAAACAAAACAAGTCATTAATCCATGACATGTTAAGTCCAACATACACAATGTTAATTCAAAGAATATTCATCGAGCAGAAGCTCTCAATCACTTAACATACCTAAATTATAACTCACCACAATTAGAGATTTACTTAGCCATTTGTGTGTTTAATAATTTTTTTATAATGATAATTATTATAAATTAATAAGAGAAGAAAAAGAAAGGGTTAAGAAAAGAGTGGTACGTCGACACACACACACGAACAATGATGATAATTAAAAATGAACTTTCGATTGAATGAGGAAGCTAAAGAAGGGAAGGGGATTGAAATGAATTTAAACTATTTTAAGAACATAAATATTAAACTACATATTGTGGATGAGAATAAGAGATATTGAATAAGTAACTTGCATTAAAACAGAATTACAAAGAAAGATACTTACAAAATTACAAAAAATGAAGAACACGAAATTAAGTGAAAACAAAGAGAGGAGGAAAGGTCTATAAAGTGAAAACTTGAGTATGGAAGGTCCTCCAAAGCCTTTGGAAAGGCTTTGGTCATTCCAATATAATATCCTCTCTTCTGAAATTCCAACCCCTCTCAAGTAGAGAAGGGGAGAATATTTATAGCCCAAGGAGTGGACTGTTTGCATTCCCAATCTGTCCCTCCACTTGCATAGCCAATTTAGCTATACAAACAGCCGAATATCCAAATATCTCCTTCTTCAAAGTTGTAGATAATAAAGTTTTCCGACTACTGTCAAATTTTGGAGGAATTTGGACAAGTGGAGCCAACGTTATGTCGGTTTTATTAAACAAAGATAAACTGTCCATTTCTATCCATGCTTTTTCGATGGTCACAATGTGAATGGATTTTGGAACAGGAATATACCTTCAAATCCAAATGGTTTTTTTAACAAAGTCGTCCATATATATCTTCTCTTTCACACTGAAAAATATCAGCTCTATTTTATGTTTACATCATGAGATATGTCATGAATACTATACTGATTGTATTTCTAGGCCAGAATGGTGGGCTGGAATTCAAAGCTTCATTTGGGCCCCTTGTACTTAGATTTGGGCCTTGAAATTTTTATCCAAGATGAAATGTAGTGTACCCCAAATTATTGTGGAGAGTTAATGTTTTTGGACTTCTGGATTGATCCCAGTAAATCAATCTTCAATTCTGGTCCAGTTTGTTCACAGATTCTTTGGTCTTGTTTGTGAGGACCATATGACCCTTCAAATAGCAGAATTGGCTCATGGTACCTTCTAATGAAATGTTTTATATTTAAAGGAAAATCCTAAAAAACAAGAAACACACAATTTGGATCAGTATAGTGATAGTTAGTATTAAAATATTAAACTGACTCAAGTTGACTACTTTTAAAAAATGCTCAAAAATTATACTTAATATTAAAACATTAATATTTCACACAAATTATGCACATTTGATATAAAATAAGTAAAGGGAGTATATAATAAGTCATGAAAATATTAATAACATCAGAAAGTAATGAAAAAACTTTTCAGGTGTGCTCCTTTTCTTCTTCTCCATGAAATTATGTTCATTCAGACTTCCAACATCACCCTTTGCTTGCCATCTAGAAGAAGAACATTTCTTGCAATTCTGTCTACTTGAATCCTCTCCCCAATAAATCATACAATCATTGAGACATGCATGTATTTTTTTATAATTCAGACCAAGGTTGTTAACAACTTTTTTCATATCATAAAAATATTCTGAGATTTTTGCTTTAGGAAATGCATCATGAATCAATTCCAATATCATGGACATTGCCTTATTTGTAATTCCACATAGACATTTGATATGGTACAACTTCAGAAAAAATGAAAGCTTTGAATATTTAAAACACCCATTATAAAATTCTTGATTTCCATCATCAACTAAATCATGAAACACATTTTCCTCAGTGAAGTTTTCTCTTACATTTGGCTCCACAGAATCAAGAGGAGGATCCAATGATATGTGACAATCTTGATCTGCCTGTGTTACAGTCTCAAAAACATCACTTGTCACGTTGTAATTTTTAGCACCCTCTTCTGGTTGTTCTGATATGTTTTGATGCTGATAGTGGTGTCTTGCAGTGTCAAATGCATCATTTATTAGGTTTTGCATTTCATTTTCCATTGTCGATGAACTTGGGACCTCATTATGCGGATTAACATCAGTGCTCAATCTTTCTATAACGTTCGATTCTCTATGCCAAATCCAACACAAATATTGAGCAGGGAATTGATTCAGTATTAAATGTTCATAAACCTCATCTCTCTTCAACCATGTTCTAAATTTACATTTAGGACATGGACATTTTATTCTCCCTTCAACGGATCGATTCGAAATTGAAAAATCTAAAAACTCATTCAAACCCTTAACATACTGAGGTATGTTCCTCGGTAATGTGATCCAGCTTTTATCCATGTATATCACAATGTGCCTACACAAAAAACAAGGAATCAAACATGAGACATATTCTATAACCCGATCATCAAAAACAAATAATGATGAACAAAATTTCCATAATAGAGAAAAATTCAAGGATATATCAAGAAATGGGTCTCAAAATTCCTCAAAGTCCCTAAACTGGAATCACAAAATGGATAAACTCTTTCTATAATAATGGTCCTTTTCATCATGTTATGGTTCATCCTGCCTCTACTCCTTGCACATCTGATTCTCTTCATTCCCACTATTAATTTGCTGCATACCTGATGAAACTAAGTAATGAACAACCATCGATTTCCAAGAATATTTAGCTTCCATTCACATGTCCCTAGTGACAACCTCCAAAATGGATGTCATGCCCAAAGAAAGTAGAGATGTACCAAGGTCTGGGTGAATACCATCACCAAAGAAATGATCTCTCTCATAATTGATGACCCCTATCTTTGGAGAATATATAACAAACCTTGAAAGGTTATTGACATACTCCCATACTGATCTGTCACCAATAAAAAGTCTCATGAGCTCAGTCTATTTCTCTACATTCATTCCCTTAAGAAATAACCATTAAAAAAATCAATCTTGATGAGATTCCAATTCATACATTCATGAAGTTAAGAAGGTACCACTGACTCCCACAAGACTCTACTGAAACTATAAATCCAGTTCTAAAAAAATCTCACACACAAAGTATCAGGTTCCCTAAGATAATTGAGGATCACCTAAATTTGTTCCAACTACCTAACTGCTTCCACTGACCCTTGAAAAACACTTAATGAAGGAAGATAGTGATTCGAGAATTCTATGATGGTGTCTGAGATTGAAAATGATTTAACATCAACAAATCAACACGTATTCTAGGTCGGAATAAGAACTAAATAATCCTTTTTGAAAATTACAGTGGACAACAATAACATCTAAATGAACTATATCAATTAAATACTCAAAATAAAGCCTAATTATTCTATACGAAAGTAAGAATAAAATACAAAAAAGTATAAATTAAACAAGGAACACACTAATGAAACCAAATTTACTTTTCGTTTTAAACCACCATTTTTTATAATTAATTATGAAATACCACCTCCAATAAGTGTTAACCTCATTTGGAAAATACATATTGGAGAGGAGTTGAAACAGGATAATAGGGGGATAAATTGTGATGTAAATG
The DNA here is from genome assembly GCA_963277665.1 of Viscum album. Lineage (NCBI taxonomy): Eukaryota > Viridiplantae > Streptophyta > Magnoliopsida > Santalales > Viscaceae > Viscum > Viscum album. Next base: position 77,213,160 of record OY728140.1, read on the forward strand.
CTTTGGCTTTGTGGGATGGGTGTCTAGGCGCAAACCATGAATATATTTTTGAAACTTGTTCTTTACTATGACTCGATTCATCTTTCGGTAATCATTACAAAGGTGAAGGGTTCCATAATATTTATTCACAAAAAACAAATCCATTTCCCAATATTAATGGCTTGGGAGAATAAATCATTTATCAGATGCAGTAGGTTTATCAAAACACATCATAAAGGAAAGAACATAGAACATGAAATAAATATGTCCCTACCATGAAGAATGAATGTCAATATATACATTCCGATGTGCCTATCATGATGCATGAATACTAATTTAACACCATTATGGGCCATGAGTATAAATATCAAGAATCAAAATTCATCACTAAACAATACCATCACATAAAATACAAATCACCCAAGGTGAAATAACATCAACTTTTTCAATAAAATAACATAAGAACCAATCCCATCCATATAAACACATATTTCTCCAATACATTGGCTAGATACTCCTATTCAGAAGCTCATTGCTATGTCTTGGCACATCTTATTATCTCTTATAACTTTCCACAAGTAGTAATGTAATAGAAATTAAAACACGATTCTTTGATACCACTTTGCTACATCCCCCAATCCATCACTCTCTCATGTTGCCAAATCAGGTTTTTTATGGGACTTCATGCATTACTACCCATATTCCACAGGTCATTGACTAGAAATTAGTGTGATATTTATAGTGGGGAGACCATACCCTCGGGTATGTAGTTATATAGAAGTGGAAAAATCAACATAAATACAGGTCCATCCCGGTAAGTGAAATCGGGTCGTAGCCACTTCAGAATCACTAGCGAGCTAGTCCAAATATGTTCACCTAGTTACCTAGGATTCCCTTATGCTCAATTATGTTCCACATGTAACACATAACACCAATTTCACCAATACAGGTCAATCATTACATTGCAAATACTTTTTTCCCATAAAACTAACCTTTTACCATTTTACACACACAAAAAATGATTAGAAAAACACTTTTCAAACCACTTGAAAAATTCATAAAACCCATTAGGTACATTTCAAGAGAAGAACATAATGCATTCAACAATTTCCCTAGGATAACCCTTTCCAAATCATCACACAATCTAATTTACCCTATTTAAAAACATACTTCTCTTAATTTACACAAATAACTCATCACATTTAATGGGGAACAAAAAAAATTACATACCCAAAACAATTAATTTCCTTTTGAAACCCCATTTTTAACACATTCTCACTTCAAGTGACTTTGAAAACACAATTCACACCCTTCACATAACCATAAAAACAATTCCATGAAAAACCACAATAGAGAACATATTAAACATATCCATTTTTCTTTATAAAATCAAATTTCACCACATAAAAATGCCCAAATATATTCAAAACATAATTCACATTACACAATTTATCTATAAAACATGTTAAAATTAATTAAACAAAAAAAATCGAATCCTCTAAAAATGATAGGGCATGGAACTACCTACATTGGGTGAATAAATTGCTTAAAAATGGTGTGAAACCCCATTTGTACCTCAACCACACCTCAAAGAAACCCCAAAAAGGAAATATTTACCCAAAAACAACAAGATCAAACCCTATCCAACATGAAAATCCCTAAATCAACTACCCTACCTACTGAAAAACCAAAAACCTAAAAAAGGAGAAACAAAACCCTACCTAGAGGGGAAGATAGTGCAGCTTCTGGGGTCGCGGGGGGCCGGGGGTCGCGGGGTCACCGGGGTCACCGGGGTTGGGGTCACGGGGTCACCGGGGTCGCAGGGGGCCGGGGTCACCAGGGAAGCGGGGGGCCGGGGTCGCGGGGGAAGGAGGTTCGGGGTGGGGGAAGGGTCGGGTGTTAAAAAAACAATGTTTCGCAGCAGTTTATGATAAACCGCCGTGAAACCTTTTTTACAAAAGGTTTAGCGGCGGTTCCTAGAGCCGCCGCTAAACAGCGGTTTTGTTGTAGTGAAAACTCAATTTTAGAGGCCTTATGGTCCTTTTGGGCCTTTAAAGATGTTACTAAAGCTTCCTTTGGGTCACTAATTCATAGAGCTCGTTTCAAGCTTCTATTTGATATGTTGTAGAGCTCAAACGAACACCTGGATCAAAAGTTATGGCCGTTTGAAGTTTGAGTTACATTTTCAACTTATTTTAGATCTTTTATTCATATTTTTGATTTTTTGTGTCTTCAGATTGTTATTAAATGGTTATTAATCGATTGTTAAAAGTGACCCTTTATGTAGAGCTCAAACAGACACCCAAATCAGATTGTTAAAAGTGACCCTTTATCTGGGTATCTTCAGACTGTTGAGCTCAAACGGATACCCGAATCAGATTGTTAAAAGTGAACCTTTATCAGTGCTTTTTTTAGCGCTGATAAAGGCCCCCTTTTATCATCGCTTTTTTTAGCACAGATAAAGGGTGGCACTTCCCTTGCCTGTTTTTGTAGTAGTTTTTGGGAACCCATGCCATGAGAGTTCTAGATGAGGATGGTAATCATTGAAACGGATAGGACCTGGCTTTGGCCCCAAGCGACTTGGTCTTGACCATGTGGGAGGGCGTATACTCCTGGATACATTTATATCATTCCCTCATACATACTTCTGTGGCCGGTGATAAAGTGGTCTTAGCTGGAGAGACCGAGAGCGGGCACATATTTTTTATTTTCCCACTCACATTGTGTGGGAGAGAAAGCTTACCATAGTTCTGATAGTCTGGAGTGACTAGGTCCCTGCATATTAATCCCCCTAAAACAACCTGTGGTCACTGATGAGGGGTAACATCTGGTGGAGCTTCCGGATCAGAAAGTAGTTGATCATTTGTAAAGATGAGGGAGCTTGGGAGAGGGTAGACTATGGCCAATAGAGAGGGAGGGGGATTCTCAGTACTGGTCTCATCCGGGGGAGGGGAGGTAAAGCCAGAGGGGTAGGCATCGGTGGGAGCGAGTTCCAAAAGGCCCATATCCAGCAAGACTGAGGCTGGAAGATAAATAAGGGATAGTTGAAGAGGGAAGGATGTGTAAATTAATTTCATTTGTTTTAGGATCTTTAAAATCTGTTTTTATCACATAGATAAACAAAATTCAAAATAAGATAAAACATACCTTGATCCATGAGATCTTCTTGGTTTGAATCTCCTTGATGTTCTCCCACTTAAAAGGATTTCTATCCTCTGCCTCTTTTCTCTTCCGCAACAAAATTCTTGGAACATACCAGAAATTGATTGAGACTTAATTGGAAATGACATGACCATTTAAATAGGGATAAAATAGTTATTTGGGTGGTTACTTAATTAACTGTCAAAGTCCATCAATTGACAGTTTTATCCCTTAATATCCCATTATAATAATGTTAAATAAAATCACGTGAGTTATTCTAACATTCTCCCACTTAACTCATGTGATATTTCTTTATGATATTTAATATTCAATCGATCATTTATACGCATTTATATCTATTCTATCATGTATACAACATTCATCATAATAAGGGATAATGTCCCCATGAGTCATGGCTGTTGTATATTCTCTATTAATATACTCCCTTCCATGTACTACGTTATGAGCATTTTCTATATCATAATTAAAATGGGATATATATATATATATATAAAATTGGTCCAACAATAATGTCTTTATTAAAGAATGTGTCTGCTATCATTATTCAATCCAATCATGTATACTTATTGAAAAACATGCAACATGATAAAAAAATTTATAAGTCCAAGTGTCAACTGTAATAATCATAACATTCAATACATATAAAGAAACCTACTCAATGATAATGCCCATACTTTCAACATGTCCAATAAATGTCTTGGGCATAAACCCTTTCGTCAAAGGTTCAGAAATCATAAGATTTGTGCTAATATGTTCAATTGACACCTTACGTTTTTGAACTTCCTCCTTAACTGCAAAGTACTTTAATTACATGTGTTTATCACCTTTGGAATATCGGTCATTCTTGGAAAAGAATACTGATGAGGTATTGTCATAATCAATTTTCAAGGGCTTGGCGATACTGTCGACAATTCCAAGTCCGGAAATAAAGTTCCGCAACCACGTACCCTGAATTGTAGCTTCAAATCATGCTACAAATTCAGCTTCCATGGTCGAAGCAGCTATAACCGATTGCTTTGCACTTTTCCATGATATTGATCCTTCGGCTAGAAGATACACATAACCAAAAGTGGACTTTCTTATATCAACACAACCAGAAAAGTCTGAATCAGAGTATCCAATCACCTCAAGATCATTGGATCTTTTATAAGTAAGCATGTGATCCTTTGTTCCTTGCAAATATCGCAGAACTTTATTTGCAGCTCTCCAATGATCGAGTCCTGGATTACTTTAGCATCTTCCTAACATACCGACTGCAAAGCTAATATCTAGCTTTGTACATGTTTGAGCATACATCAAGCTTCCAAAAACAGATGCGTAAGGAATTTATTCCATCTATTTTCGTTCCAAATCATTTTTAGGACATTGATTGATATTAAATTTATCTCCTTTCTAAATTGGAACCGATGATGCAGAACATTTTTTCATCCTAAACCTCTCCAAAATATTAAAGATGTATGACTTTTGAGATAATCCCAATATACCTTGAGTTCTATTACGAAATATTTCTATTCCAATCACATACTTAGCTTCTCCCATGTCTGTCATTACAAAATTATTAGAGAGGAATATCTTGGTCTCATATAATAGACCAAGATCATTTTCAGCAAGAAATATATCATTAACATATAGAATCAAGAATATAAATTTACTCCCACTGATCTTCTGATATATACACCAATCAACAATGTTTTCCTTAAATCCAAAAGATACAATGGTATCATTAAACCTAATATACCATTATCGGGATGCTTGTTTAAGTCCATATATTGACTTCTTTAATTTATATATCATGTGTTCCTTTACTTCAATGGAAAACCCCATTGGTTGATCCATATATACATCTTCCTCTAAGTTTCTATTTAGAAAGGTTGTTTTAACATCCATTTGATGTAACTCTAAATCATACTGAGCTACCAATGCCATAATAATTCTGAAAGAATCTTTCTTAGAAACCGATGAGAAGGTTTCCTTATAATCTACACTATCCTTTTGAGTGAATCCTTTAGCAAAAATTCTAGCCTTGTAACGTTCAAGGTTACCAAGAGAGTCATATTTGGTTTTGAAGACCCATTTACATCCAACTCTCTTGCATCCTTCAGGAAATTCCATAAGGTCCCACACTTTATTTTGTTCCATGGAATTCAACTCACATTTCATGGCATCTAACCATTTATCAGAATTACCTCACTTAATGGCTTGAGAATATGAAACTGGATCATTATTAATGCCAATATCATTTTCTATTTCATGCAGATATACCACATAATCATCAGAAATAACTGAACTTATTTCCCTTTGGGATCTTCTTAACACTATTTCTTGTGGTTCTTCAACCATTTCTTCATTGAGAATTTGGGAAACATTCTATTGTGGTTCTACTTGATTGTTTTGTGATGCAATAATTTGAGAAACAGCAACATGTGAAGTTGGAATACAAGAAAATGGAACTTGAATTCTAACTTCTTTAATTTCCACATTTTGTGGAACTTCACTCCCACTAGATTCACCATTCTTGATAAATCTAGAATTTCGAGTTTCAATAATTCTCATACCGTGGTTAGGACAATAAATTCTATACCCCTTTGATTTCTTTGGAAAACCAATGAAATTTCCACTGATTGTTCTTTCATCCAATTTTCTTTGTTGTGGATTATATGCTTTTATTTCTGCCTGACAACCCCATACATGCAGGTGTCTTAAAAAAGATTTCCTACCAGTCCAAAGTTCAAAAGGAGTCTTTGGAACTTCTTTACTAGGAACCCTATTCAATAAATACATGACAGTTTTTTAAAGCATACATCCACAAAGAAAGGGTAAAGAAGAATTACTTAACATACACCTAACCATATCCATTAATTTTCTATTACGCCTTTCTGCTACACCGTTTTGTTGTGGTGTATCCGACATAGTGTATTGTGCACATATGCCATGACTTTCTAGAAACTTTGCAAATGGACTAGGGTTTTGTCCACTTTCATCAAATTTTCCATAATATTCACCACCCCTATCAGACCTTATGACCTTCACCTTTTTGTCTAATTGCCTCTCAACTTCAATTACATAAATTTCTAGGGCATTTATTGCTTGAGATTTATCATGCAATAAATAGACATATCCATAACGTGAAAAATCATCAATAAAGGTGATAAAGTATTTTTCTTTACCAAAATAATTGACATCAAAAGGTCCACATATATCGGTATGTATGATCTCAAGAAGTTGAGTACTTCTTGTGGCACCTTTCTTTGTGTGTTTTGTTTTTTTTCCTTTAATACAATCCACACAAATTTTTAGGTCGGTAAAATCCAATTTTGGAAGGATTTCAAACTTAATCAATCTCTCCAATATTTCTTTGGAAATATGACCTAAACGTTTATGCCATAAATAAGAAGACTTTTCATTTACTAAACCACATTTAGTACAAGAATCATAATGCAAGGTCATAAGTGTTTCATCATACATATTATCAAGATTTAGTTTATATAAACCTTCATACAATAAACCAGATCTAATCATGCGTGTATGCTTAAACAAACTAAAATATCCATTCCCAAAATTAAAAAAGTATCCATCAGTATCAAGTTTTGACAAAGAAACCTAATTTATAGATATACTAGGTACATAAAAGGTTTCACATAATTCTAAACTATATCCACTATCAAGGATTAAACGATAAGTCCCAACAGCTTCAACTGGAACCTTCACTCTATTCCCCATGAAGATAAACTTTTCAATTGGGCTTGTGATTTGGGTTGAAAGGAATCCCTGCATTATATTAGAAACATGAGTCGTACAACCAGAATCAATCCACCATGTATTATGTGGAACTTCAGCTAAGTTTGATTCATAACATGTATAAGCATTTTTCTTACCTTTCTTTTCAAACCAAGCCTTCCATTTCAGACAATCCTTATGGAAATGTCCAACTTCCCCACAGAAATGGAATTTATCTTTATTTGTGTTCTTCTGGTTCTTGATAAAAGACTCATTAACCTTCAATGGTCCCTTTCCTTTTCTATGCTTATGTATTCCATGCTTCTTTCCTCCTTGATGATGCACATAATGGACAGAGTGGATTCCTTGACTCTTTAAACATGTTTCCTCTTGAACTAACATACTATGTAGTTTATACACATTCCATTTATCTTTCATGATGTTGTAGTTCATTTGGAATGGTCCATACTCAGATGGTAATGAGTTTAGGACAAACTATACAAGGAAAATTTCATCCACTTCCATCCCTAAAGACTTAAATCTTGCTGCAATATTTGTCATTTCAATGACATGCTCATGCATGGTAGGAGAACCATCATACTTCATGGTGGTCAATGTACTCATTAATGTCCCAGCAAGAGATTTGTCAGCATTTTGAGATCTATCTCCTACAGATTTCATAAATTCTTTAGCGCTTTCAGTTTTAGGGAGACTAGACTTGATATTACTTGCTATGCTCATTCGCATGAACATTAAACTTAATCTGTTTGATCTTTCCCATGATACATAATATACTTTATCATCATCGATATTGTCATCCGTTGTAGTAGCAGGTTTCTCTACTCGGAGTGCTAAATCAAGATCCAATACACCAAGGTGAAATTGGATTTGCTCACTCCAATCAGAGAAATTTAATCCATTAAAGACCGGAACAGATGATGTCTGTGAGTGCAATGATAATGAAAAGCTAACTGCAATAAATACATGTTTAAAAATTAATGCTTTGAAATAATAATAATACATTGATTCAGACAAATTATTTAACATAAATGTGTATTAGTGTTCTCCTTTGGGTAAAACAATAATACACAAACATAATTGATACTAATTAAAATAACTTTATTTGGAAATAATATACACATCAATTAGATTTATTTATTATCTTTGGATATATAAATAAATATCATAATGCATAATATATATTACCAACAATTATATTCATAAATTATAAGAATATGCAAATTGCCTTTGGGTAATTAATAAATATCTTATAATAATAAATTTTAATTACTCATAAGATATCATAATAGTATCAAATTTATGAGCAATCAATATATATCATTTTAACACAATTTTTTTGAAACAATTTTAACTTTATGAATTGAACACTTTGGTGATTAACAAATCTCATGCAATAATGTTTCAAATAAAAATATCATAATCATAATATAGTTATAAATACAAATAAATTTTAATAAACACAAATCCAAATTTTTTTTACAATTTATTTAATTTGTTTTGGCATCAAATTTAAAACTCCAATAATTATTTCAGATAATGACAAATCATTATTTTAATAATTAAAACAATTTTAAATATAAAATTCATTCTATTATCAAAGATAATAAATAACTAAAAGAGAAATTTCAAAATCTAAAATCAAGGAGAAGATACAGCAAATTGAGATTCCCAAAAAATAGGCACTTTAATATTTGGGAAGAGAAAAACAAATGCACAACGGATTCATAATTTTAAAATAATAATAATAATAATAATAATAATAATAATAATAATAATAATAATAATAATTTTACAACGATTATCAAACAATGAAACAACTTTACAAAACACCCCAAGATTGAAGAGAGAGGCAGTGTATTCTCATTTAATAATAATAATAATAATAAATTGCACACCATATTTGGGTTCAGAAAATTACACCACACACTATTATTATTAAAATTAACGACCATTTAAAATAAGAAGAAAAGAATTAAGATTTAACGCCACATATTGATTGCAGAACGTAATCCAGATTTTCGATTCTTATTTTAACGCAACACATAATAAATTTATACATGAAAAAACACAGATTTCATAACCCTCCTCTAATACCACATGTAAATTAATTTCATTTATTTTAGGATCTTTAAAATCTATGTTTATCAAATAGATAAACAAAATTCAAAATAAGATAAAACATACCTTGATCCATGGGATCTTCTTGATTTGAATATCCTTTATGTTCTCCCACTTACATGGATTTCTATCATCTGTCTCTTTTATCTTCCACAGCAAAATTGATGGAACGTACCGTAAATTGATTGAGACTTAATTGGTAAGGACAGGACCATTTAAATAGGGATAAAACAGTTATTTGGGTGGTTACTTAATTAACTGTCAAAGTCCATAAATTGACACTTTTATCTCTTAATATCTCATTATAATAATGTTAACTAAAATCAGGTGAGTTATTCTAACATGATGAACCATATAAGGGAGGGGCGGTTCGAAATGGATTAAATCTAAGTGGCCCGAGGGGAGGGAGAACCACTCACAATAGGGAGGGATTTATTAGGGACTGGAGGAGAAGGCCATGAAGATTACGGTTCTGTAGAAGTAGCAGGGGCGGTAGGCGTATGCTGAGGGGTATCCCTAGTAACAGGAATTCGGGGAGGAGGATGGTGTTTCTGATGTTCTCCGTGACAAAGCTTCCTACACATATGCACAGAGTGACCTTGGAGTGAGCAGTGGGAATAATACCTAGGAAATACTGGGTAGCTGATCTCCTGATACCACTCAAAAGATCCCTGCACATTCAGGGATATACTTTCCGGTAGAGGCATAGAAAGATCAAACTCCACACAAATGTGAGCTATAGAAACCTTAGCACTGCACCTTGTGTTGTCGCCCTCACATAAGAAGCCGCCAAGGGAGTCCCCTAGGGCCTTGAGGAGAGCACCATTGTGGAAGGGGAGCGAAAGGCCCGACAAGCTAATCTACACGGAGGCACGTGAACATTCCTTCCCTTTGTGAACCTCCAATGACCACCTGGATAAATTGAACCTCCAACAACCCATCAACTGGTGAGCTTTGCACTAGGAATAGGATAATTCTAACTCCGATGAAAAATTCTGACAGAAGGAATTCTGGTGAACATCACAGGAGTTGCGAGACCCCAAGTAGACACAAACCATTTGAAGATCATGTGAGGTGGCTTCTGAGATCCAAAATGAGATACCAGGGTCCATCTGAGATAGCCAACCGCATCATCATAGGCATCCACTAGAACCTACACTGTCAAGCATAGACCATCCCTGAAAACCATCAGCGTAACTGGACATACCTCTAGAAATCAGTACCGCGGGGGACCCTGGGAGGGGCCGCATAAAGCCTCCTTGAAGGATCAGCCAACAATCCAAGACCCAAGAAAGGTTCCGAGAGAAGACAGAGATGGAAGGGGAGCCATGCGAGGGGATGACAGATCTAGATCGGAGGCCTCCGACACCAGAAGATCCTCCAGTGAGGGGGCAACCCAAGGACCAACGGTCGGAATATTTTGAAAAAACAGCAGGTGCGTGGGGCGCGTTCTCCCGAACCAAATTCATTTTTAAGAGAGCATTACAACACTCCCAGATTCCTTCACTGATTAAAGATTCATTAACAAATTCTATAATCCTATGTGAGTCAAATATTATTATAGGAAATAAGGGAACATGTTAATCTCTATATTTCTATCCATAATTCTATATCTAAGTCCCATTTTTCTTCTTCTTTCCCTATGGATGGTATGTCTTCCTACCTTTTTACCACCTCCAAACCTCCTCAAGATGAGGGAGGTGGTTAAACTTCAAGGTTAAACAGATGCTTTTCAAATGTTATCATAGCCAATGATTTCATAAATATATCTACCACTTATTTATTTATACCCATGTGCTCTAGTTTGATAATTCCTTGTTCAACCTTCTCTTTTATAAAGTGATGTCGGATCTCAATATTCTTTGTTCAAGGATGCTATATTAAATTCTTGGTCAACTCTATCACACTTCAATTATCATAGTAGACTACCGTGGTAAATTTTACCTCCTCTATGAGATCTTTTATTTTTCATTTCATCCATGTTAGTTGTGTATAAGATTTTTTTGTTGAAATATACTATTATTAAACTATACTAATAGTGGTACATTCTTTCTTCTTAGGGAGCCATACAATACACTTGTTTCTAGTGGAAAAAGATTCTCTACTTACAGATTTTCTAATGAAAATATCTCCTTCCCAATCCACATATGATCAAATATACAATTTTTATTCTTCATGCGGTGCTTGTTTCAAACCATACAGGGCCTTCTTCAATCTATGCACTTTTTATTTTTCATATTCAATCCAAAAATCCATTGTTTGTTCAATATTGGATTATTCTTTGAGAATCCTACTTAAAAATGTTATATTAGCATCCATTTGGTATATTTTGGATTTTCTTTAAACAACCATAGCGATAAAAAGTCTTATTGATTCAAGTCTTATTGCTGGTGTAAAGTTTTATTCCAAATAAATTCCTTCCATGTGTGCATACCTCATTCACAATAATATTTCTTTATTTCAGAACACATTTCCATGCTCATCATTTTTATTTATAAACACCCATTTTATTCATATGATATTGTGATTTTTTGGTCTAACCATGAGATCCCAAGTCTTATTTTATTAATTTGATATAAATATTCATTCATGAATTTAAACCATGAATCATCCTTTACTACTTCTTCAAAGCATGTCAGTTCCACTTGAGACAATATATCAATGTTCTCTATAGTTCTCATCTTCTATGTTCTTATTATTATAGTTTTATTATTGATGATATTTTCCACATTGAACTTAGCCCATCTTTTTTCTATAAAATTATTGGTTGACTCCTTTCAGAAGTTTCTTTATCCACTAATTTAGCCTCTGAAACCTCCTCACACATTTAGTTATGATCACTAATCATATTTATATCTAGTTATTCTTCTCCATCGCTGACCATACATAGATCTGAAATTCCAAATCTATTTCCATATTTTTCTTTAATAATTTTTACATCGCTATTATCTATGATCCTGTTTAGCCTTTTTTTGAGACACTTACAAGATTTAATCTTGTAGGGTAACCTAAAAATATCCCTTCATATATTTCATCTACATATTCCTTGGTTTCCTTCATTATTCCAAATGTAGCATATGTTCCCAAATACTCCAAAGTGGGTCAACATTTTTTCCTTTCCATACCACATCTCGTATGGGATAATATTCTCTTTATAACTTATCAAAGACCGATTTTCCATGTATAATGATACTTGAATAGATTTTTTCTAATAGTGGTGAGATATTACACTTTTGATGTGCAATATTTTTTCAATACTACTCACCATTTAGTTTTTCCTTTTTACCACACCATTTTGTTATGGTATTCTTCATGATAAGACTTTATGATTTATCTCATGATTCTCTAAGTAATTTTCCACCTCATGTGAAGTATACACCATTCCATTATTTGATCAAAGAATCATAATCTTCCTCCAATTTTGTTTTTAGTACTCCTATGAAACCACTTAATACACTCAATCACCTTTTTCTTAGCCTTATACAACCCATTCTGTTATAATCTTCAATGGAAAAAATAAATTAATTCTCACCATATATCATGGGAAGCTTCATGGGAAAACACACATTAGTGTGGATCAAATCAGGTAGATTTGAGGCCCTATTATTTTTTGATTGATAGGGATTTCTCAATAGTTTTCCTCTAACACAAGAATCAAATGCCTTTTAATAATATCATTTTAGATTTAAAATATCAGTTTCAACTTTCATATTAGACATTTTTTCCATGATTTTTTTAAAAATATGTATAAGCCTGCAATTCCATATGTTTTTTACTTCATCCATTATAAGGAAAAAAGCAGTTTTTCCCTTATAGTCTACTTGATAAAGATTTACATTGGTTCTCCATCCCTTTGATAGGGAATCAATGGTTCTTATCTTGATAGTTCATACCTTCTAGTGGAATGTAACCTCAAATCCTGAGTCAAAAACTTTACTCACACTAAGAATACAATATTGAAGTCAGTCCAAATAGATAAATTTTGTATTCTTTAGTTAATATCTAGCCTAACTCATCTTTCCACTTCCCTTGATTTTTAATGCTCTGTCATTAACAAATATTATTGTTCCATCCACTCATCTATTCACATTCATCAGGATATTTACATTGTAATGAATATGGGATGAACACCCGCTATTGAGGATACTAATGCTATTGTATTTGGTTTCTTGGAGAGAAATATCCACCGAGAGAGCCTTTTCATTATTCATATTCTCCTTCTAATAGATTCCCAGTTTAGTTGAAAAACATGATGGTCACTCCCCAATTTATTCATCATAAGTTACAATATCATAATCCACTTATTATAAAGGATAAAAACTATTTAAAAAAATATCATATGGTTTTTCAGCTATAGTTTTTCTTTATCTTTCATTAGAGTAAGTTTTACATCTCCATTGCCTATAATTTATTTCCTTATGACCAAGTTTATAAAATTTATAACTATATCTATAAAAATAATTTTTATTTTAGTATATAATATATGTTCACATCCTTTGTGTCTAACTCTTGAGAGTTTCAATACTCAAATAACTCTTTGCTTCCATACACCAAGTCATTATATATACAAGAATGTGACAGAATTGGAATTTTATCAATTGAAATATTATTCCATCGCTTCCTCTTAAAATATTTCAATCTTTCACCACTATAAATATGACATTTATCAGTGCTAGAAAAGGCGATTAACAACGTTAAAAAAGTGTTGTTAATCGGGGAAAAGATATAGGGGGTCCCTTTTATCAGTGCTCCGAAATGCGTTGATAAAGGCCCCATTTATCAGCGCTAAAAAAGGCACTGATAAAAGTCCCCTTTATCAACTCTTTTTTAGCGCTGATAAAAGGGGCCTTTATTAGTGCTTTTAAAAAGCACTGATAAAAGTCAAAAAAATTAAAAAATAAAATAAAACAGAATTATATAATGCAGGGGGGAGCTTTTAACAGTGCTTTACCCCCCTTTAACAGTGCTAGGCGGACCCCCCTCACACTCTCCTGTGTGCACCACCCCTCACACTCTCCCGCGTGCGTGCACCCCTTTGCATCCACCCGAACTCGAACCCGTGACCTCCCCCCTTTCACGGTTTCACCTTTACCACTAAGCCATTTCGTTTTTTTTCTATATTTAATGATATATCTATTTATTTATATATATATATATAGTTATATTTATTCGTATATTAATATAGATTCATATAAATATAAATATATTTATTCATATATTAGTATATATATATTCATTCATATATTAATATATATTTATATTTATCTATATATATATATTTAGTTATAATTTTTAATCTGTATATTTATTTGTATATTAATATATACTTATAAGATTAGTTTTAAATACATTTATGAAATATGTTTTTTATGTGTGTTTATAAATAAATAAATAAATAAATAAATAAATACATATATAAAACACACACACACACAGACACACACACACATAGACACACACACACAGACACACACATATTTACGAATAAATACATATATATGTGTATTTGAAAAGCCATAAAATGTTAAAACGACTATAACTTATAATCCAGAAGCCCGTTTCAACTCCACAACCAGTCAAATCGAAGAAAATGAAACAATATTCGATATGATATGTGGTACAGGCCTAACGGACATCCGGATAAGAAGTTATATCTGTTTGAATGTTAAAAAATCGGGGTATCCTGACTAAAAACTCAGTTTTGGAGGCCTTATGGGCCTTTTTTAGCCTTGAAAATGTGACAGAAACTTTTCTTGGGTCATTGGCATGTAGATCTCATCGCAGGCTTCGATTTGAGATGATGTAGAGCTTAAACAGACATCTGGATCAAAATTTATAGCTGTTTGAAGTTTGAGTTACATTTTCAACTTATTTTAGATCTTTTATTAATTTTTTTGATTTTTTTGTGTCTTTAAATTGTTATTAAATGATTTTTAGTCAATAATAATTAGAAAATTATTAATTAATAATATTTTTTAAAATATTTGAAAGCCATTTTCACTAAATTTCTTATATATTAAATGTAATAGTCTATTTATACTTATCTAAAACATATTTAAAAAATATATATTATATTTATATCAATATAAATATACTTATATAACAATATTTTATTTTTCATGATTTTTTTTGAAACATAAAATTTATCAGCGCTACTAAAAGAAGCGCTGATAAAGGGCTCCCCTTTATCAGCGCTAAAAAAAGTGTTGATAAAGAGGGGCCTTTATCGGTGCTAAAAAAAGCGCTGATAAATGGTAACTTTTAATAGTGCTTTTTTAGCACTGATAAATGACCCCTTTATCAACGATTTTTTTAGAGCTGATAAAATCATAGCGCTTACCTTGACCATTTTTGTAGTAGTGTTTAGTGTACCATATTTACTATTGGGGTAATCTTTGTGAACAAGTTCTTTCACTAAATTTTTTCTTTCCTTTATCATGTACAGTAACTCCACCTACTTTGGATTTCTCAACTTCACATCTGATTTCACTCCTTCCCATAGTCTTAGTCTTATTTTAATTTATGATATTCTCAAAAGTCCTCACATATATTCCTACTCTTTATATCAATTCCTTCTCATAGAACTTCTTGATTGTATCTTTTTCCTATCACCTTCCACTTTTTCTTCTACCTCAAACTTCCTTCACAAATATATGGATTATTCTATGATATATTCAACCCTATTCCTTTTTTATTCCTATTAATTATTGATATCATCAATAATTTTATCATGTTCTTTGATTTCTAACTTTAGATAAATCACTTATACCAATATACCTGGAGAAACATCAAGATCCTCTACTACCTTCTCTAATCAAGTAATTTCTGCTTCAATTTTTTCAATAAATATTGTTGATTCCTTCATAGAATCACGTATCTTTCATAATTTCTTATTTTTAATATCCAATTCGGTAAGATCTATTTTGATTCCACCCTCCAAGTCAAAAAATCCTTTGGGTTGAAATTTTTTCTCATATTTAGGCTTGTTTCTTTAAACCATTTTTTCATGAAATCTTTTGCATCCAAAATAAAATCAACTCCATCATCCTCAATGAATTTTTCATGCTATTATTCTTATTTACTCAATATGTTTTCCACTAAAACCTCTTTCTAGTTGAACTTCATAATTTGAAGTTTTATCTTGAGGGTAACCTTCTCTATTTTGTTGATTCCATGTCATATTCAGCTTTATTTGCTTTGTGAATATTCTTATAATGTGCCCAGCTTTTCCAAAATTAAAATTGGAAAATAGTAATTTACCTGTGTATCTTCCATTACCTCACTCAAATATTATTATTAAAATTAAAATAAATTCATCATTAACATATTCCTCATTTCTCATTACTTTATGTATTTCTAGATTCTCCATGACTTTGAAGGTTTCCAATGGCTTTAAAGTAAAACACGTTTTTTGATTGTCCATATGTACTCTCTTGTTTCACTCACCTTTTATAGGCCACTAGATTAATGTGAAGGTCTATAATAGTAATATCTATGAGATATTTTTCCTCAAGGGATGATACCTTGAAAATTTACAAGGTTTAAAGTCTTCAAATATTTTTTTTAATAATATCCGCATATTTTATCTGATCACCAAGCCTATAGATGGCTCTAATAACTTCAATGAGATTATTGAAGAAATTGTCATTGTTTTTATTCTGGGTCATCTTAAAAATAATCAAATTTATTATGCATCACTTGTAATTTATTTTCTTTCACATCATTATCCCATTTCTAAATATTGTCCTCTTAATTTCATATATATATTTCTAAAGTCTATTCATTCACTTTCATATAGATCCAGTTTGAAAGGGATCCTGTAATGACCCAAACTTTTTAAATGATAATTATTTCCTAAATAAATATGTGTTGAATTGTATTATATAAGTATTATACACATAGAAAACATAGTGAAACAAATAAAACATTAATTAATTAATGAAAATCATTACATTAGTCAATGACTAAACCCATTAAGATTCCAAATATTATAAGGGGACAAAAAATAGAAAATATGAAAACTAAAATGGGAGAATTTGGATCATCCAGATCAGATAGAATCATCCCCCCCCCCCCCCCCCCCCGTGAATAAAACTATGGAAAAGAAACAAAATATTATTAAATCAACAAACATTATAGAAAATAAAAATATTGAACCTTGGGAGGAATAATAATGAATATTGAATAAAGGAAAGTGGTAGTATTTATAGGAGGTAATATGACCATTAGAATAGTAATTTGACCTAAAAATAATAAAATGTAACATAAATAATATTTATCATGGGTAATTTAAGTAAATATAAATATTATAATTATATAAAATAAATATCATGATAAAAATCTAAAATAAAATATAACCACATTTTTAATAAACTTTATTTTAAGGGATTTCATTAAAAAAAAATTTCTATATTAAAATTTAATATAAACTATGTTAGAAAATTATTTTGATAAAATTAATTTCATTTTTGAAATCATCACATCAAAAACAATTAATGGTAATTTTTTTGTAATTTTTCTAAAATACTTAAATTTTTAGGACAATAGTAACAATAAAAGTTTTTCCATTACTGGTGTATCTTGAATTACATCGTTCATGATGTAATAATGAAAAAATAATTTATATAACTTGATTTTATACCAAAACATATTTAAGTTCATAAATTATTCATTAAAATACAATAAATATGTTTTTTAAACCTAGAAATTACTTTTCGAAGTCTAAAGTCAAATGTATTCCTTTAAAAAAATAATTTTATCATTTTTTCACATTCCTTTTTAATAAATTGTTTAATTAGAATTATAAAGGGGTATAAAGTACTAAAAAAATTATATTATATTTATATATGATTCATTATTTCACAAATATCACTATTAGAAGGTTTACCTTGGAAATAGATTTTTATTCAATATTTTATTCTAAAACTACCCCTCTCCTCAATTATAAATAACCCATATCCCTTCCCTTGAAAAACCACTCATATATCACTTAAAAAAGACCAATATCAACCCAAATAACCTATATTAAACCCTTATAAACCTTAGTTATGTGAATGAGTAAACCAACTCCATTCATCAAGAAATTCTAGTGCTTTACTAGAGAAGCAATACCAAGAAAAGAGTAAGTTTTTATCAATTATTCTCTTATTTTCCTCCTCTCGTCTCTTTTTTCCAAATTTATTTTTAAAAAACCCTATAAGATTAATTATGTAGTATTTTAACAATATATTAATGATTTTAAACTGCTTTAAAAATTATATTTTTTGAATTATTTATATTTTATACATCTCTTTCTCATCCTTTGGACAATATTAATAATAACAGTTAGTTAACTGCCAACCAGAACATTTCCAATTATTTATGATATATAAATGTATAAATATATTTATTTTAATCTTATTTAATTAATTATTCTTATGTATAAATTACCTTGAACAAAATAGAAAAATCAAAAAGAAAAAGGAAATTTTTAAAGAAAACATGATATCAAAATGGTTCCCTTTTAATGATGTAGATTATAAATATAATCCAATGAATATAATTTATAAATATTAAAAATAGTAACAATAATTCAGTTCTAGTTCAATTTTTCAATTAATTGAAGTTTATTATTTAGGTGGTGTAAAAGAGACAAAATAAAGCCTAATTTAAGGTCAGGAGATTCCCAAACCCAACTCCTTCTTCTTTGGTTTATCCATATTTTTCATAATTTTCAGTATGTGTATTCCCCTAATATTCCTTAAATATTATTTCACTATTCTTCCATTTTATTTTTGGGGATATACATGTTTTAAAACTTTCTAAAATGATTTTTAATCCAAATACAAATATTTTTTTTCAAAAAAACTTTTCTTTACAAAACACATACTTGACTCATCTTGGGTTGTTTCTTATTCACTCAAGAGTGATGATGTTTATGTCAAATATATTTTCCCTTATTAATTTTTGAACCCCAAATTTTATTCAATAAATTGTGCTTTATGAAATTCATATTAAACCTATTCTGTTCCCCAGGTTATTTCATGATTATGATTGTTATACACTTTATGTGGAATGCAAGATTATGAGCATTTATGATATGATGGGTGGGCCCTAAATTATATAGCCCTCTAATGAATTGGGTAATGTGATATATATCATTATATAATGTGTATTATATTTGAACATGATGATATCATTGTTCACAATGATGAGTTTTTAATTTATGCACATATGTTATGTGTGGATATGATTCTATATTTGTTCGTAACTCTGTGTAATATTTGACCACTACGATATGATGTTTCATTTTTATATATATGTCACATTCCATGAATTTATCAAGTGTTTCTATCATGATTATTATTATGATCCTATGCTTATGATATGATTATGGTTATTATTCTTTCCCATGTTCTATTAATTCATGTCCCTTATTTCTCCACTTACTGGGATTTATATCACCCCTTTCTTTGATGTATATCATCAGGTGACTACTTGTACTAAATAGATCATGAGATATTTAGAATAATAAATAAGAAGAATTTAAATATTGTTTATGTTTTATTATATAAAATTGATGCATAATCCCAATTTTCCCAAGTCACTAAACCTTTGGATCCAAGATTGTATCACTGTCATATTATTTATCTTAAAATTATGTAATAGTCATGTAAGAAAATGTTAGGTTGCTATAGTTAGTATTAGAGATATGGTTTAGTTAATTTGGGAATTAGGATTAGAAAACATTATTTAAAACCATATGTATAAGTCTATTTATAAGAAAATATCCTAGAAGAATAATTTTATAAAAGGCTACACATAGGGATCCCAAAAGATATGCCTTTAGAATTAATTTGTGTATAAGAATAAATTATTTATTCAAGACTTGTTTACTTATATTTTGTTCTAAAATTTTCATCCTAATATAATGGTGTAAATATAATCAATAAAAGGAAATGGTGAAATGTATTCTTAATATTAACTCATTCCCAATGAATTTTTAATATAGTTCTACTCATTACTTTATATCCTATAAGTTTTCTAGAATTGTTGAATAGAATCCCTGATACCTTGAAGTTGAGATATATATAAAAACACCTTGTGGTGTGATTATTGAAACCCAAGTGTTTTACCCTTCTCCTTTTAGTATATGTGGGAATATTATTCCATTGAATCTTGTAATCCTTCCCTTGGTGGAATTAGATGCTATACTGGGTATAGATTAGCTCCAGTTATATATAGTGCACATTAACTTTCAAGAAAAAGAAATTTATTTCTATATTCCAAACCATCCAATGCTGCATTAAAAATTAAAGTAATATAATGAATCTCCTTTGTATAATCCCAAAATGGTGTGGGTGATGATACCCTATGAATAATAATACCTTACCCAAATGGTTGCATCGAAGGAAATCATCAACCTTGAGGAAATGTCCATTGTTAGGGAATACACTAATGTATTTTTTGAAGAGTTAACTAGACTTCCCCTAGATCATAAGTTAGATTTATCAATATATCTTATACCTAGAGCTACACCTATCTCAAAATTACCCTATAGGATGGCCCCAATTGAACTATAGGATTTAAATAAGCAGTTAAAAGAGCATTTGGACAAAGGGTTCATACACCCTAGTACATCACCTTGGGGTGCACTGGTGCTCTTTGTAAATAGAAAGGATGGATCAATAAGACTGTGTATTGATTACCGAGATCTCAACAAGATCACTATAAATAAAAAGTGTCTCCTTCCAAGTATTTATGACTTATTTAATAAACTATGAGGATCTCATTACTTCTCAAAGTTGTATCATCATTCTGGATATCATCAACTAAAGGTGAGGAAGGAATATATTTAGAAGAATTCTTTCTGTACAATGTATGGACACTATGAGTTCATAATGATTCACTTCAGAATTACTAATTTTCATAAAATGTTCATGTATTTTATGAATATAGTATTTAGATACTGCCTAGAAAAATTCATTGTAGTATTTATCGATGATATTATCATTCACTTCAAGAGTAAGGAGGAATATCAAGAGCATATAAGGATAGTTTTGGTGACATTAAGAAAGGATAAAATGTACACTAATTTAATAAGGTGTGACTTTTGGATGCATTAAGTAACATTATTGGGGCATGTGATCACAAGTGATGTAATTTCGGTAGACCCTTCAAAGAAAAATTCAATTAAAGAATGGCCTAGACCCTCAAGTGTCACATAAATCCATAGTTTTCTTGAATTAGTTGTATACTATCGAAATTTTATGAGAAATTTCTCATGATTTTATAACCCAATAAACAATTTAACATGTAAAGGTTTAAATTAGGTCTGGAAAAAAGAATATGAGAAAATCTTTAAGTATATCAAGAAGAGGCTAATCATTGTGCATGTACTCAGACTCTCATCAAGTTGAGAAGGTTTTGTGATATAAAATTATTCTTCAAAGAAAGGCATGGTTTTTTTACTCATTAAGAATAAAAAATTGATAGTCTATGCCTCATGAAAACTAAATATCCATAGAAAAACTACCTGACACTTGATCTAGAGTTATGAAATGTGATCTTCACCTTGAAGATTTAGTGAAACTACCTCTATGGTGAGAGGTGTGACATATATATTGGTCATAAGAGTCTAAAGTATATATTCATATAGAAGTATCTCAAAATGTGTCAAATAATATGGTTAGTTCTAATCAAGGATTATGATTTCTCTATTCACTACCAACTAGGAAAGGAAAACAAGGTAGTTGATGCTCTTAATAGAAAAGAACCTGCTACTCTGTCCATGATGGGAATTTAGAAAGACTCTATCTTCATAGATATGAAATGGATGGATCTAGAAATCATAATATTAGGGAAGAAATCCTACCTTTTCCAAATTATTTCCCAATAATCTATCCAATAGAAGATCAAGCAGTGTAAAGGGATGATTTGGAGCTTCAAAAAAAGTTGAAAGCAGCAAAGAAATGGAAGATTCATGAGTTTCACATTGATGAAGATTGTGAAATTCGGTTTGGAATAAGGATTTTTGTGAATTCATCACATGAAATAAAGAAGTTTCTATTGGATAATGTGCATATCTCATATTTCTCCATCCATCTTGGAAGTTCTAATATTTATTATGATCTCCAAGATCACTTCTTGTGTGACAACATGAAGAAAGAGATCGCTGAGTACACCTCAATGTTCTTGGTTTTTTAGAAAGTAAAATCACGGTGAAAAAGGTCCAAGGGGATGATACAACCATTTCCTATAACCATGTGGAAATGGGAAAAATCACTATAAACTTTGTCACTAGTCTCCTGACTACATCGAAAGGAAACAATGTGATATGAGATGTGGTGGATTGACTCACCAAGACTTCCCACTTCATTGTTATTTTGGAAGATTTATCACTTGAACAACTTACCAAAATATATGTTAAGTAAGTGGTGAGGTTGCATGAGACACCACTTTCAATCTTCTCTTATCATTATCCAAGTTTAAATTTTAAATTATAGATAATTATTCAATATGATTTGAATACTGAATTGAATCTCAATACATCCTATCACCCCCAAATTGATGGCCAATCTAAAAGTACTATTCAAACACTTGAGGAAATACTGAGAGCCTACTCAATGGAACTTAAAGGAGGATGGGATCAACATCTCCATTAGTTGAGTTCTCATTCAAAAAAATCTTAAAATCATTTATTCAAATGCCTCCATATGAAGCTCTATATGGGATGTGGTATAGAACTCTTTCTTTTTTGGATGAAGTTGGCGAACGAAAGTTACTTGGACCTGATCTTATATAAGAGATAATAGATAAGGTTAAATCCATCCAACAGAATATAAAATCTTCTCAATGTCAATAGAATAGATATGATAACAAACATTAAAGGGACATTGAGTTTGAAGTTGGAAAAAAATCATTCAAATATCACCAAGGAAGAGAGTCATATAATTTGTAAATAAATTGAAGCTTAGCCCAAATTACATTATCCCCTTTCAGATCCTTGATCACATAGGAGCAGTGTCCCATCGACTTGAATTTCCACTAAATATGGCTCATGTTCATGATGTGTTCCACATATCTCTCTTGAGGAAGTACATATCAGAACCCTCCCATGTACAGAATCCGGAGTTGGTATGGCTAGAGAATGACCTCTCGTATGAGGAGCAGCTGGTGAAATCATGAACCATAGAGACAAATTCCTACACAATAAGACAACTCACATTGTAAAAGTGTTGTGGAAAAACCAAAAGTATAAAGAGGTAGCATGTGAACCATAAGAAACAATTAAACATAAGTACCCACTTCTATTCTCAACCGAGAATATGAGTTAAAATTTTGGGGATGAAATTTCTAAAGGGGGAAGAATATAACGTCCCAAAATTTTTAAATGATAATTGTTTCCTAAATAAATGTGTGATATATTATATTACCTAATTTTTATATACATAGACCATATATAAACAAACAACACTTTAATTAATTAATGAAAAACATTATATTAGTCAATGAATAAACCAATCAAAATGCAAAATATTACAAGGGGACAAAATAGAAAATAAAAAAAACTATAATGGGAAAACATGGATCACCCGGGTCATCTATAATCATCCTTACCATGAAAAAAACTATGGAAAAGAAAAAAAATATTATTAAACCAATCAATATTATATAAAATGAAAACATAGAACCAAGAGATGAATTGTAGTGAATATTGAATGAAGGAATGTAATAGTATTTATAAGAGGTTATGTGACTATTAGAATAGTAATTTAAAATAAAAATAATAAAATTTAATATAAATAATATTTAATATGATTAATTTAAGTCAATATAAATGTTATAATTCCATAAAATAAAAATCATGATTAAAAACTCAAAGAAAATATACGCTCATTTTTAATAAATTCTATTTTAAGGTATTTTATAAAAATCATAATTTTTATATTAAAATTTTAAATAACCTTAGAAATATTTTTATAAAATTAATATAATTCTTTAAATCATCATGTTGAAATTTTCCAAGGGTTATTTTTAGGTAATTTTATGAAATACTTCAATCTTCATGTGAATAGAGAAATGAAATTTTTCCATAACCAGTGTATTATGAATTTCATCATTCATGGTGTAATAAGGAAAAAATAATTTATAGAAATTGATGATTTAAAAAAACATATTTAATTTCATAAATGATTCTTTAAAATATAATAAACATGTTTTTCAAAACTAAAAATTACTTTACAAAGTCAAAAGTCAAAAGTATTCCTTTAAAAAATCTCATTTTTGCACTTTACTTTTTAATAAACTAGTGAATTAGAATTATAAAGGGGTTTAAAGTCCTAAAACCATTCTATTATATTTATATATGATTTATTATTTTAAAAAAATCACTATTACATGGTTTACTTTGGATATAATATTTTATTTAATACTTTATTCTAAAAATACCCCACTCCTCAAGTATAAATAACCTCTCTCCCTTCCCTTGGAACCCTCACTTAAAAAAGCCAAATATCTTCTCAAATAATTTTTATTAATACCTTATAAATATTAAGTACATGCTATAGTAAATCAACTCTATTCATCATGGAAATCTATTGTCGTACAAAAGAAGCAACATCTAGAAAAGAGTATGTTTTTATCAACTCTTCTCTCGTTTTCCTCCTCTCTTCTATTTTTTTTCCCAATTTCTTTCAAGAAAAAAAATTATATGATTAAATAGGAACTATTTTAACATTATATTAATTATTTTAACCTACTATAAACATTATATTTTTAAATTATTTATATTTTAAACCTATCTTTATACTCCTTTGGTCAACGTTCCCAATAATGGTTGGTCAACCGCTAAAGAGGACGTTGCCAATTATTTTATTGTCACCAAACTTATTTATGGTTATAATAAATTATTTATGATATATAAATGTATAAATATATTTATTTTGATCTTCTTTAATTAATTCTTCTTATGTATAAATAAACTTGAACAAAATGGAAAAATTGAAACGAAACAAGAGATTTTTATAGAAAACATGATATCAAAATGGTTCACTTTTAATGATGTGAATTAAGAAATATAATCCAATAATTATAATTGATAAATTGTGAAAAAAATAATAATTCACTTCAGGTTTAATTTTTTAATAAACCAAATTTTATTATTTAGGAGGCATAAAAGTGACGAAATAAAGTGGGATTTAAGGTAAGTGGATTTCGAACCCAACTCCTTTTTCTTTGGGTTATCCATCTTTGTAATAGTTTTTAGTATGAATATTCCCATAATATTCCTTAAATATTATTTCACTATTATCCTTTTTTTAGGGGATATACATATTTTTTCATTTCCAAAATTATTTTTAATCCAAATACAAAGATTTTTTTCAAAAATATTTTCTTTCCAAAACACATCCTTGACTCATATTGAGTTGTTTCTTCTTTGCTCAAGAATGATTGTGTTTATGGAAAATATTTTTTCCCATATTCAATAGAGAACCCCAAATTTTATTCATGAAATTATTCTTTATAAAATTCATATGAAATCCATTCCTTTTCATGAGTTATTTCATGACTATGATTGTAATATGTTCTATATGGAAAGAGTGATTATGAGAATTTATAATGTGATGGGTGGGACCAGAATTATATAGCCCCCCAATGAATTGGGTAATGTGGTATATCTCATGATATAATTTTTATTATGCATGAAAATGATTCTCTTTTTGTTTACAATGATGATGTTATGATTTACACATATATGTTATGTGTGGACATGATACTAGATTTGTTCACAACGGCGTGTGGTATTTGACCACTATGACATGATGTTTCATTTTTATGCATATTCCACATTGTATGTATTTATCAAATTTTTACCATATAATTATGATGATGATCATATTATTATGATATGATGATGTTGATTATGTTCGCTCATGTTTTATTGATTAATGTATTTTATTCATGCCCTTATTGGGATTTTGCTCACCCCTTTCTATGATGTATATCCTCAAGTGACTACTTATACTAAGGAGATCATGATAGATTTATAAGAATAAAGAATAATAATTTAAATATTGTTTAAGTTTTATTATGTATAATTTATTTATGAACCTGATTTTCCCAAGACACTAAACCTTTTGATTCTGGATTGTATCTCTATTATGTTTTTTATCTTAAAAACAATGTAAAAGTCATGTAAGAAAATGTTGGATTTCTATAGCTCCAAAAAAGGCATTTTGGGCTTTCAAATCAACATCAAAGAGTTTTCTATTAGATTTAGTCAGATAAATTTGTATCACATCACTAACTTGTATTCCATGTAATAAAATAGGGAATACATTTTGTTTAAGAGATCATAAGTGATATCTCGTGTAATTTTATCATATTCGGAAATTATATCCATCAAACAAAGGGACTCATTTTTCATTAATTTTGTTCTCTATATCAAAAAACTATAAAATATATATCCATTATCTAATAACCTAATAGATTTGAAGCCATTTTTTCATCCATAGTCCCAATATACCCTGAGAGGGGGATGAATTATGGTATTCAATTATTTATCAGATCTTTTTCTTGAGTTTTCTATAAAAATAAAGCACGTCGGTCATTAAAAAACATAAAATCTAGATGCATAAATTAAATTTGGGGACATGCAGTTTTTAATTTGTTCACCACAAAGAAATAATCTAAGGGGAATACACCAATGGTGTGTTTTAATACCAATGATTAACACTATATTCTATGAGTGTTATAATTATTTTTGAAATATGAATTGTATATATAGGAGAAACCCCTATCTTTATATATTTGTGAAAAAAAATTGATATAAGGATTAAAAAAGATAGGTTATGATGATTCTTAAAATAATTCTTTAAATAGAATAACACCAGTCAAGAAATAGTGTTATCAATATGCTTCAGTTATTTTTACACATTCTAATCTCCAATTGAGTTCTTCTAACAACATTCTTCCCTTTCACTACTTCTCTCCTTTTTCTTATTCCTCCATTTGTTTGATATTCTTTAACTACCCCTAAATAATTTTAGGTGTACCAAATGATTTAAATGTTCAAATTAAACTGAATTAATCCCTAAAATCATTATCCATATATCCACTATATAAATTTCAATAAAATATATAAGATATTCTAGAAACCACCCACTCACGACATGATTTATTCTTTTAAGGAATGGTCTTATCAACGTTATCCATCTCATATAGTTGTACCTTTATTCATGATATGTTTTCTAGTTAATAATTAGATCTAAATTTCAAAGAAATATTTTCTCTTTAACTCTCCAAATATCATGGCATAGTTGTTCAATTATTCTCAACCTTAGAGCTTGTTGTGGTGTGAAGTTCTATTTCATGGTGTCTACTCCTATTCCAGTACTAAATAGCCCTAAAATCCACATTCATGGCCTTGTATATTTTACATATTTTGGAACTTTGGTGTGTTTCCCTTTTATAATATTTTAAGATAAAACCTATCACGATGTGGAATTTTATTCATGGTGTCATCACCAAATCATTAGAACCACCAAAATCACCCAAGCATCCTTTGTAGAGAAATATATCCTCTATAGTTTGAGAATATCCACTCAAGAACTACAAAAAAAAATTAACCACAAACACAGCATGAAATCTATTTCATGGAGTGTAATATAAAACTCTAGATTTGATAGTATTTTTATTTTATAAGTGATTCTTAAGGTTTTCCAAATGACACTTACAAAAAATTCCTTTTCCATTTTTTTATTTTTACTTTAGTTGTGGTGTGATGCATGAGCCCTTGGAATCAATGAATCTTTTACTCAATTTTTTAAAAGGATGAAGTTATATTATTCTAAGTCAAAATCTTATGCATTCTAAATAAAATCATTGTGAAAAAATACTGTCATTTTTTAAACTTCAACTTCAGTCATGATGCGGTACTTATAGTCATAGAATGAGCATACTATTTTAAGAATCTATAAAATATTTCACCAGTCATCTCTACATACATCACGATTCTTCACATGAACTTCCAATCAACTTCTAATTTATAGAAAATCCAACATTACAACCTAATGGTTGCAATAATCTTTTAGATCTTTTATACTCTTTGTACATTCTGTAACTTCTAGTTTTTCATTAAAATAAACTTAGACATTCATAGTTGATTATTTTATCTAAATTATATCTTTCCCCAAGTTTCAATTCTTTCACAATATATTCTCATTAAATAGAATATTTAAGCTTTTAATGGACTTTTATTTATCATTATCCTATAGATAAAATCCCATGTTTTCATCATCACAACCTATAAAGAAATATGATTATGATTACATTTCAAGCCTACCTCATTCGATGAATCAACATGGACGTATGAAAGACTTTTGAGAAATTTTAGGTGAGAAACATCAACTCATCTTCTAGACCAAAGTTCTTCGAGAATATCCTACCCCATCAGTGATGAATGAATCATGTTCACGAGATAAGTGGAAAATTGATAGATTTCACTCAAAAATTAATATAACTTCACACTCCAAGCTTTCCAACTCAGCGTCCTATTCATCCATTCTACCAAATCATATTTCTATACAGTCCCAAGTGATATATTCTCAAACCAAATTCCTTACTTCCAAAAAAAAAATCTGGAAGTCTCTACTTCTATACTCATCACTATTTTCAGACCACAAACATTTCAACTTCATTATAGTATATTTTTTCACCATGGATCTCCATTGAATGGGTATTCTAAAAACCTTGTATTTATACATAGGAAAAAATACCCACACTTTTTGTGTTTTATCATCAACGATGGTAATATAGTACAGTGACCCTTTATAATAATGAACTATTGTTGACCCCTTAAAATTTGTGTGAACAAGATACAACTTTCAAGTATTTGGTTTCCTTTAATTTATAAAAAAATGACACCTTATTTTAACTCCTTAGGGTAAAAAACTCACCAGCTTTATACTCCTTCTAATCGTGATCCAATATTCATTTAGCTGAAAATACTCACATATTCTTCTCACTCATGTGCACGAGATAGAAATTCCAAAACTCTACACTTCTAGAAGTTGATGTTCCAGTAATCATTTCTCCATACAAATTTTTAATTAGATATAATGTTCATTCTTTTATATCATCTTCCATATACATGGATCCCCATGTAATCTTCTTCACTCCATCCACAGAAGTTATACATAATCATTATTCATCTAGTTGACCTACTGAAATTAGGTTCTTCTATAAAAATAGTATGTTATGAACTTATTACAATTCTAGAAAGTCTTTTTTTTTTAATTATAGACTTTCATATCACCCTTTCCCATAATCTTGAGAGCTTCATCATTTTCAAGATGAACCTTATCAATCCTTCTAGAAATATATTTTTCTCACGTATCATTTCTAGAACATAGAGTGGAATAAATCCCCATAATAAATAATCCATGATTATAATAGAATATTAACACTTAATAGTGAACTGATTTCCTCCTCGTATATGGTGTTTGTAGAACTTTAGAAAGAAAATATTCTAGAATTGACCCTTTGGTCCCTATAATCCTTCTTTAGATACCCATTTTTCTGTAATGTTAGCATAGATTTTCTTTGACTTATTTCCCTCTTCCCTTAATTGTTATTTATAATTTTTTTAAATGAAATCCCATCTACCTTATATACTAAACATAGTTTTGATAGATTTATGAACTCCCTTTTTCCCAATATCCTCATTCACAATGAGATCACGAACATCCTAAAACACTAAATTTCTCTTATTTAAAGAGTTTATATAAGCATAAACCATCAAATAAAATGATTATAAGAGTGGTTAAAGTGGAATAAAATCCCATTCCTACTATGATAACTTTACTTATACTGATTCCCAATAACTCTGAAAGGTTTTAAAGTTATTTAAATCATCATCTACTAAATTTCCTTCCAATATATTCATGATGAATAGTCACCGCATTGGAAACACTTTCTTAAAAATGGTTGGATTATCAAAAATATTGAATAGAATATTAATTATCCCCTTATGGGTCTTTAATTTATGAATATTGAAGGACAAATTTTGTTCCAACATCATAAAAAAACTACTAACACCTTCTGATTGAGACTTTCCCATTCCACTTTATCCACTTCTTCTAGTTTTACATCATTAAATAGTACCTCAAGATTCCTATGGAATATATAGTATTCAATATACATCTTCTAGAATTTAAAATCTAAATCTTATAACTTTTCAATACAAACCATTCCTTATTCTAATTACATTTCACTCAAATAGAACTCCCATTAGATAGAAATTGAATAGATAAGTGGTGTTGTTATAAAAGTTTGTTATTGAAACCAGGTGTTCTAAAACCATTTGATCCAAAATCTCTAATACTACTTGTTATACACAAAAAATACCATGATCTAGAGGATACCATCTATAACATCAAGAGTGGAACAAATTTCATAACATAAAAATGTAGAAGATCCCAAAACGGTGTATCTATAATTGGGAAGGCTAAGTACACCAACCATGCACATAATCGTTACACTATAATGTTAGAGTAGGTTCCCTGTAAATAACTAAATTTTTTACTTTAAATTATATAATTCCAATACAAATAATCTTATCACATAGTGATTTTTCTTCTTCATAAAATTAATGTGATAATGTAATTGGAATATTCTTTACATTAATAAGTTATCAGAGTTCCCTGTAATAATGAGAATCCAGAGATATTATGAAAATATTCATAAAATATATATTATGGTCTAGATAACATCTATCTAATAAAATATAGATGATTTATAACTATAAGGTTCTTGGGGATTATAAGACATTAATACTTTTTCTCATGAAGTTCAAATTTGGTAATCTCCAAGAATAAAAACCATGAGGATAGAACCGCTAATAGAAATTTCACATGTTTTATGTGTCTCTAAATATTCCTACTTGTGAATGTGTTCATCGGTACCTATAATTGATATTTTTATTAATTTTTATCATGAATCACATACTTTTATGTATGGATAAAAATTGTGATGAAATATGCTCGTGGAAAGGTAGCATGTTTTGGATGCATCATAAGAGCTATGGAATTAATTGAATGGTTATGAAAGGATTTGTATATTCCTTATTAATGGAACAAGATATATCTAGAACTTTAATTAAATATAAACTATCTTAATAAATCCATGTCTATGATTTTTTATAGAAAATTTCATTTCAAAAATTCAAAGAAATATAAACTAAGAATATAGGGTGATAATATGAGTGTGTATCCTAGATGATGATATATCAAATGAAAAAGGTATTATATTTCATAGTTGATTAATATGGAGGTTTTAGTGGTTTCTACATTACCTTATTTCTTTATTAGATCCTTGATGTGTTGATAGATATTGATCTTAGACCTTTGTTAAGTTCACCTATTATCATTGAGAAAGGGGTCTAGAGGGTTACACACTAAGTGTATCAAAAATATCATTAAATTCTATTAAATCTAAACTTAGAATGAATTTATTCTTAGCTTTTGGAATGTTATTTATTTATGTAAATTTGATTATATAAATTCAATCATAGTATATAAAAGGTATAAAATATTTTTTTTGATTTTTTTCTCTTGTTTTACTATTCATGTGGTAGTAACACTACTACAAAAGAGGCCTTTAACATCACTCGAATAGGCCTTTATTAGCACTAATAAAGAGTTGACTACTGTAGTGTGGTTAAAAGGCCAAAGATTTTATGAGCACTAGAAAATTACTGATAAAGGGGTGATTTATCAGCACAAAAAATCGTACATAAATCACACTTTTATCATCACTTGTAAAAGAACTGATAAAGATACCCTTTATAAGATCTTTTGAAAGTACTGATAAAGGGAAATATTGTAGTGTGATGTTAGAGCACACTATAACACTATAAACAAAGCATGCAATGTGTTTTAACAATACACTACATCACTAGAAAGAGAACCAAAAATAGTAGAAAAAATTATCAAAATTATATACAAATATATAATTTAAATGATATAAAATTTCCAACACAAATACAAGAAAAAAATACTATTATAGAGTATGTCAATTTTTTATTATTAAAGTTAATGTCAATTTTGAATAAAAAGGTGCACTTTGAGTCACTGTGAGTCAGATTAAGGTGTGGATGATTTCTACACATCAAAAATTACTTATGGATCATTTTCCTAAAGTGCTAAAATAATATGAATCTATTTGCTCGATTTTTAGTATGTCATATTTTTTTCACTAAAATTAATATCAATTTTGAATAAAAAGATGCACTTGGATTCATACCGGTCACACCGTGAATCTGATTGAGGTATGAATGATTTTGAAACATCTCAAATCACTTATGGATTTTAGTCCTAAAGTATCAAAACAATCTGAATGTGTTTCCCAATTTTTGAGTATGCTACTTATGTTTTTTACTAAAATGTCATTTTAAATGAGAAACATTCACTTTTAGTCATAGACGTTTCATCATGTGTGAGTTTGAAAAGAGAATAATTCCTACATGTAAAAAATTAATTATGAATCATTATCCTAAATTATCAAGATAATAAGAGCATGTTTTCTCATTTTTCAGTAACACTTTTTTATATTAAAACATCAATTTTAAACTGATAACGAACACTTTGAGTCATATTGGTCGTACCATGAGTAGTATTGAGGTGTGGTTGATTTCTATATGTCAAAAATGACTTATGTATCATTTTCCTAAAGTACCAAAACAATATAAATTCATTTTATCAGTTTTGAGTATGTGAATTTTTTTTTCCACTAAAATTAATGTCAATTTTGAATAAAAATATGAACTTAGAGTAATACCGGTCACACCGTGCATCTCATTGAGGTTTTTCTGATTTAGACATGTCCTAAATGACTTATGGATCATTTTCCTAAAATATGAAAACAATCTGAATTTGTTTCCATGGTTTTGAGTACACCGCTTTTACTTTTTACTAAAATATCATTTTAAACTAGAAACATGCACTTTTAGTCATACAGGTTGCATCGTGTATGGGTTTGACATGAGACATATTCCTACACATCAAAAATGAATTATGAATCATTATCCTAAATTATAATGATAATCTAAGCATGTTTACTCAGTTTTCATTTAGTGGCACTTTTTTGAATTAAAATGTCAATTTTAAACTGATAATGGATACTTTAAGTCATACTGAATGAATTTCCTTGGTTTTGAGCATGTTAGTTGTTTTTTCACTAAAATTAATGTCAATTTTGAATAAAAAATTTCACTTGGAGTCATAATGGTCACACCATGCATTAGATTGAGGTGCATCTAATTCTGAAATGTCTTAAATGATTTATGGATCATTTTTCTAAAGTATCAAAATAATCTGAATATATTTATTTGGTTTTGATTATGCCACTTTTTTTTTACAAAAATTTCATTTTAAAATAGAAACATTCACTTTTAGTCATACATGTTACATAGTGTGTGGGTTTTACATGAGACCGATTCATGCACATCGCAAATGAATTAAGAATCATTGTCCTAAATTATCAAGTCAATCCAAGAACATTTTCTCGATTTTTAGTGACTGGAACTTTTTTGTATTAAAATGTAAATTTTAAACTAATAACAGACACTTTGAAACCATTACTCCTTGATGACCATGATATATCAATGTTGGTTTTCCTCTAACAGTTATCTCATACACCTGCTGACTTTGGTGGTTGATTACACACATATAAATTCAAAAATTTAATTTGGATTATATACTTTTTTGACAATTAGGGGTTGTACAGATGTTACTTCAATAACGCTAATGGAGAAATTGAATCTTCTAAGATAGAATGATCCTACAGTTAGATTACTACCTTGTATAAAATCACATAAAAAAGTGGTGAAAAACATTATTTCAATAATCCACCTGAAACACTTAAAAAATGGTTCTTATATTAAGTGGAAAGTGTTGTGTGCACTTTTGAACAATTATTCTCAAATTCAATCTTGGTACGATCCTCATTCTAATTTATTTCCCAATAATTTTATTTTTTGCAAGCCATCACTTTGTATCCTACTCCACCTCAGTCTCTTCGTCAGTCTCCGCCTCTACCTCCTCCTCCACATTGGTCTCTTACTCTTAATCTATATCCACATTTACTTCCACCATTTCCCAAAATTTTTATTGTTTTTAGGTCAGCGATTCTAAATAAATTGATTTACTCTATTATATTTTTCCTTGATAAAGAGATCAAAAATAATATATTAGAATTCTGACACTAATTCTTCCCACCCCAAATATATTTTTAATGTCATAAATAATACTAGATCAAAAACATAGTAGGTAATAACTTAAATTTGTTTTCATCATACATTCTGACAAAAATTAGGATTCCCACTCATATCTAAACAAATTTATTTCTTCTTTTGAGTATCTAGGTTTTCAAAAATCTTGATAATACAGAGAAAATATAGAAAAAAATTATTATGAAATATATTTAATGAAATTTTATTTACCTTTTTAAATTAACTTTAGGGGGATTATAGTCTTTTAATGATTTATGATCTCTCATAAATTTGCAAACATAATATCCATAATCGATTACATTATCTTATTTCAGGTACTAAATAAATATTGAAAAAAATAAGTAAATTGTTTTGAAATGTTTTTACAGTTAAATATTTATATATATATACCTTAATTTTTTCCATTTTTAGTAATTCACGAGATTTATCCCTTCAGACGCAGACTTCATCCCGTTATCTAGCCTATATTGAGAGACCTCTCTATCATAAAAAAAATCTTGTTAAAACATTTACTAAATATATAATTCAAAGTTATCTATAAAATTTTTATTGCAGTGTATTAAAAATTCACAATACACATCATGTGTGGTTGGTTGGTTGGATATCCATGCATTAGATCCAAAATAAATAAATATTTGAGGTGTCCAGATTGACTACAATCAACATACAGTGCTCCCTAAAAAACTAAAAACAATTAAGTGATGAAAAAATTAAAAATATATTTTATGTTACTGGATTTTATATTTTTACTTTTTCACTGTATTCATCAAAAAGTGACTATCATCTAATAATTTTTTATTAAACGCTTTGAGTAAGTCATGTCTTTTCTTATTAATTTGTTCATTATTCAAAGTAAGTTCTGTCGTAGAAATTATACAAGTATTAATGAATCTAAATATTGATTTAAATGATCTTACCTTTATATAGTTATAATATAAATTCTTGTAGAAAATATGAAAATTTATTAACTTTAATAAATATATTAGGTCACCATTTGGATAGACGTATTATGAAAATGTACCTTATGTGTGTATTCAAAACTGAGACGTCCAACCATTCATGGTTTAGAATCTCATTTAGAGTCTTGAGACCAATTCCATATATGAAGGAACTTCCATATATTTATTTTTGGTATTAAATGTAAGTCATAGATTTATCTTTAAATGTGGTCTATTAATGAAAATGTGGACTTTTATTCATGAAGTGTATTGTATTGTATATATAAATTACCAAAATGAATCCTTATTTACACAACCTTATTTTTGAAACCCATGGTACTTTTTTAAGAAACGTTATTTATGTTTCTTATGACTATTATGTGTTGTGTTCTTATTTCAATTATCATACATTAAAAATATTTTCATAAAATAA
Source organism: Viscum album (assembly GCA_963277665.1). Classification (NCBI taxonomy): domain Eukaryota; kingdom Viridiplantae; phylum Streptophyta; class Magnoliopsida; order Santalales; family Viscaceae; genus Viscum; species Viscum album. Next base: position 77,248,798 of record OY728140.1, read on the forward strand.
AAATGAGATATATGGTTTTCATGTGGATCAGGGGCATGGAAAATAATCAAAGAAAACCTACCTAGTTACTTTACTTAAAAACTTTATGTTCATTATGGTGAACATGTAGTCAATGTTTTCTTGGGTTTAAGGTTGTAAGGATTGATTATTTATTAGAAAGTATATAGTATCAAATGATATCTAGTGGAGACTTGTGGAGCTTGTGTCATCAATGGTAGGTTGGTTATTTGTGTGGGGTTTTATTTCTACCTAGGATTTATCAAATTGTTATTGTTTATATGCCTGTAGGAATTTATATTGATGGGATTATATTATATACCAACCCAAGAACCAACTACCTCCATGCAATAAAGTTCAAACCACATGTCATCCAACTAGCCAACACAAACCTCATTGCGATGAAATACCCCCTATTAATCCATGTTCCCATCACAGTAGGAGGGTTACTAGCAACATGTAAAAAATTAGAGGAACAAATTAGATATCTCAATTAGTTTCCATTTCCCCTTACCAATAAAGGATGTGAGGAATAGAAGCATTCAAGCCAAGTTTAACACATAAGGAATATTGATAGCTACCCTCACCCTTGAAACCCATCAATGAATAGCCCCACATTAAATTTACCCATGGAATAACAAGAATATTCCCACATAAGGGAAGTAACAAGAATCACATAGAGAACCACAACCCAAAAAAGGATAAATGTGCAAGAGGATATCAAGGGGTTTCTTTTACATCCACCATATATAATCCTATGCGCTAATTGTACATTTAATAATAAAACATGGTTTAGGATTCCAAGACCCTTTAAATTTCATAAAAACAATTTGAATCCTCATTTATAAAATTATGGAAATTACCAACATTATTTAAAAACATTTCAATGTCACCCTATACATGGTACTTCTTTGAAATCCAAAACAAGGGAAAAGGCCACCCATTTACAACAAAACATTTTAAAGAAACCATCAAGGATTTTTTCTTAAGGGGTGAATCATGAAAACCATTCAAATAACCATTTTAAATCTATCGAACCAATTTTTAATCCATTTAGAGCTCAACACCTCACTTTAAAACCAAATTCCCTATAAAACATAGTTTTCACTATTTAAAAATTGAAATCGGGTCAAAACCCAATGAAAAACAAAAACAAAATAAAAAATCCATATGATCGTTTCACAATAGAATAAGACCTATAAACATTCCCTTTAAAATATGGAAACATGTATTTCACATTAAAACCCATTTATTTCAAACTCAAAACATAATGAAATGGATTCGAATCACCATAATGTTATCACATATAATCCTATATTTATAAAAATGGAATTTATAAAGCACATTCACAAATTGAATTCTAATATAATACAATTTCATAGAAACACCTACCTCAAATAGATGAGAATGAAGAAAAAACATGTCTCCTTCTATGATGCTGGAATGAGTTTATAGAGTAGGGTTGGTGTTATGTAGGTATACGTAAGTGGGAGAGAGAGAGAGATGAGATATAGGGTTCATCATGGTTAAGAACAGTGTAAAAACATAAACTGAAAACCCAAAAAATCAAACAACGAGAGATGAAAAAAAGAAAATAATATACATTGGATACTAGCCTTGATTTTTAAAAGAGAAGTTAGAGGAGTAGTATCAGCTGTAGGGGAGTTCTGTGAGAGCTTGAGAATCATGACTGAACACTACTGCAAATATGACCTTTATCAGCGCTAGAAAATGGCATTAACAGTGCTAAAAAAACACTGTTAATCGAGGTGAAGATAAGGGGGGTCCCCTTTATCAGCACTTTGAAAAGCACTGATAAAGGCCCCTTTTATCAGCACTGAAAAAAAGCGCTGATAAAAGTTTAATAATCATTAAAAAGATTAAAAAAAATTGCAATTCGTGGAGGCTTCAACAGCGCCCCCACCCCCTTTAATAGTGCCCCAACCACCACACTGCACGCCCCCAGCCACCACCCTTGCCCGCACCCTTTAACAGTGCCCCCACCCCCCTTTAACAGCGCTAGCTATTATTCCACCCACGCGCGTGACCTGCCTCGCCCTGGATTCGAACTCGGGACCTATTGACTGCGCACCCTAAGCCTTTACCACTCCACCATATTGTTTTTCCCTTCATTTATTAATTATTTATTTATTTATATATATATATTTAGTTATATTTACTCGTATATTAATATATATATATATATTAACATATATATATTTATATTAATATATATATAGTTATATTAATATATATATATATATTAATATATATATTTATATATTTATATATTTATTCGTATATTAATATATATTTATAAGATATGTTTTGAATGCATTTATAAAATATGATTTTTTATGTGTGTTTATAAATAAATAAATATATATATACAGTACACACACACACACATATATTATATGTATATCTGTATGTATAATTATACATATTTATATATATTTACAAATATTATATATTAATATGTATATACATATGTTTAGAATATATAGATAATATATATCTATTTGTCAATAAAAACACACAAATATATATATATATATATATATATATATATATACACGTACACATTATATGGGTAAAAAATAGATAAACCCTCAAAAATCGTAAATAAAGTCAAAAGGTCAAATAAACCCTAAACTCAGGGTAACGATGAAAACTTCTGATCTGAGATTCTATTCCAGCTTCGTGACTAGTCAAATCAAAGATCATCAAATGATATTTGATTTGATAGCTGGTGGAGGCTGAATGGATAGGTTTATCATAAGTTACAGTTGTTTGAAAAAATAGCAGACAAGACAAAAGTGCTAGAAATGGGGGCTTGAAAAACCTAAAAAACCGCAGACACTGAAATGGGCATAACTTCTGTTTCGGGTGCCCGTTTCAGATCCATGAATAGTTAAAACAAAGATCATGGAATTAACTATGATATAGAAGGTTCTTGAGGCCAAAAAAACATAATCATTGAGAGTTATGACCGTTTTAAGAAACATTTGACAGGGGTCCACACACAGAAACTGAGTTTTGGAGGCCTTCTGATGGTTTTTTGGGATTTTGTGGTCCCATACCTAACTTGAACTATGTTCAAGTCATCCTGTTGGGTAGGTCTCTTTTCCACCTTTTATTTGATATGTGGAAGAGACCAAACAGACACCCAGAGCGAAATTTATGGTCATTTGAAGTTGAAGTTTTTTTTGGAATGGTATAACTGATATATCTTCCGTTCCTTTGATATTCTCGTGGTTTTAACTAGATTTGGTCATCACTTGTTTCATAATATTCTATTTGACTGTTCATGGCATTTAAATGGACACTCGGAGCAAAATTTATGCATGTTTTAGTGATTTGCGGGTTTCTTAGGTTTTTAGGCGCTGTGAGGGTTGCAAAATTTAAAATGACAATAACTTCTGATCTGAGTGTCTATTTTGACTCTACCCCATATCAAATTGAATCTTGAGAAAATTTACACACTATGGTTTCCACTGGAACCCCTTATCACATTCTTCAAGGCCCAAAAAGGCCCAAAATCCCTATGGACGGTCATACGTTTGGCTCCGGGTGTCTGTTTTGCCATAACTTCTGCTCCGGGTGTCCGTTTTGCCTCAACCACATATCAAATGGAATCTTACAACTAGATCTACACTACGGTGACCATTGTAACACCTTCTCATATTCTACAAGGCATGAAAAGGTCCTTAATTCCTCCAAATTGCTATAATTTCTGTTTTGGGTGTCCGTTTTGCATCTACCACATATCAAATCGATATAAAACATATTTAAAAAATATATATTATATTTATATCAATATAAATATACTTATATGTCAATATATTATTTTTTATGAAATTCATTTTTTTTAAATATACACTTTATCAGCGCTAGGAAAAAAACCGCTGATAAAGCCCTCACCTTATCAGTGCTACTAGAAAAAGCACTGATAAAGGGGGCCCCTTTAACAGTGCTAAAAAAAGCGCTGATAGAGGGGATCCTTTATCAGTGCTAAAAAAAGCGCTTATAAAGGGTAACTTTATAACAACGCTTTTTTTAGCACTTTTAAAAGTTCCCTTTATCAGCGCTTTTTTTTAGCGCTGCTAAAGGAGGGCACTATGGAAACCATATTTTGTAGTAGTGGAATGAGTCACAATTATGGTTTTTTTAAATAGACCAGGGACACTTTTATTAGTGATTTCAAAAAAGTGATGATAAAAATCCCTTTTATCACTGCTAAATTGATAAGTGCTCATAACAGGAATCATTATGAGTGCTAATATTTTAGCACTGATAAATATTTCTTTTATCATTGCTTTGTTAGCGTTGATAAATCTCAATCTTTATTAGTGCTAAAAATATGCTGATAAAATTAACCTTTATTAACAATGATAATGGATTTATAATTATAAATATAAATATAAATATTTGTTTATTATAATTTTATAATTATTTAAATATATAATTATTTATTTATAATTACATTAATATATTTTTTAAAAATATTATTTTATTTATAGTTATAAATATATAATTTTATAAATATATTGAATATACATTTATAAATAAATTTATTGTAACACCTCAAGATTTCATAGTAAGTTATTTTCTTTAAAGTAATTCAATAGCTTGTGCTACACACAACACTGAGTTCAAGTGCACCATGACTTACCAAACTAGCCGTTCAAAAAGAGGTTATGAATAGTATTAACTGCATTTTGAATTTTATATACTCCATATAATTTTAACATCCATATTATGTGTTTCTTAGTCATAATATAAGAACAAATTCAGTTTTTTCAGATAAAAGAAGTATTTTTCAAAAAATGCAATTTTACCCCCTTTTAATGGCGAACCCTTTTTAAATCTAATATTTGACACTTTTATAAATTCAATTTGAAAAAATAAAAATCTTCTTTAGAATCGGGATATAAAAATTTAGTTTGGATAAATTTTTGGTGCTTTTCTGATAACTTTCATATTTTTATGAATAGTGAAAAATACTAAATTTTAATTGAAAACAACTTTTTTCATAAAAAAATTATAGTGTTAAATTATAGATTTGAATAGTTTTTAAATATAATTATATTATATTTTTATAATTTAATCCAATTTTGGTCATTGGAATTAATTTTACATTTAATTGGACATAAACACATATCAATCTTTTGATAGTTTTTACTTCTCAAAAACCCGCTTTCTGGTTTTGACAACGGGAATATTTTTTAAATTAATTAATACAACTTCTATGTTTTGAAATTTTGTAAAATTGACATCATTTTTTAATTTTCAATATCAAAATTATCTTTGGGTGAATTTTTGGTATTTTTCTAAAAACTTTCAATTTTTTATGAATAGTGAAAAACACAGCGTTATTGTTTAAAGCTGACTTTTTATTTAAATAATTATTTTTAATTTAAATTTATTGTAAGGTCAAAATAGATACATAATACATATATTAGTCCAATTTAATTCATCGAATTAAATTTATAATAAGATTAGATATATAAAATTTTATTGAACTTTTTACCGTCTTTTACCCATCATCTAAGCACATTTGCAAATTTGCATAAAACATAATTTTACCGCTTCTATGAATTGAATTTCAAAAATCCGAGAGACACGGTTGACATCAGTAAGTAAAATGTGTTTCAATAGGATGAAAATACTTTTTGGTTAATAGTAACTTTTGAATTTTATTTACCACGGTTAAAAGTAAATAGGGTAATTAAAGGTAAAAATGATATTATAATTACCCTAACACATGTCCTAATTCTATGGTATAAGTGTATTTCGACCAAAATCAACCTTAAGACAAAAATATGATCCTTTTTGATCCACTTGTATTAGATTAGGACATTTATTATAATTTATTTAAAGAAGAGTTAAAAGTGTTAAATTCAAATTTTAATAACTAAAACATTTTTAATATAGGGTTATACATAATATAAATTCGACTATAAATATTCATTATAAATATAAAAATATTTCATACATCATTTTATTTTATTTATAATTTTTAGACATTAAATAATTAAATTTATTTATGACACAATGATTATACAGTAATTACCATATTAATGAAGGATTAAAATAATTGATGTTATAAATATTAAAATAGATGTAAGTTGAGACTTTTAATGAATTCCAAGAATTTTATAGGTAAATATGAAATTTTAGGTTTGATTCAACATATTTTCTTCAAATTATTCAAGTTGTTATGACTTTCAAAAAAACCAAATACAAAATAGTGTCAAAATTGACATAAATGAGTTTTAAAAACAAATACTATTTTATTAAATTATATAATAGTACTAAAAATATAAGGTTAGGAAAAAGGAAATTTCTAATTATATATATTTAATTAATGAACCACTTGAGGTTATTTTGTAATTTTATAGTAAGTTTATTAACCATTTTTTATAATAATACAAGAAGACATGGTAAAAGTTAAACTATTTAACTAAGAGTTAAATCTAAAAGATAAGGTTAATATGGTGACCTAAACTTGTCTAAAACCTATTGGTTGAGAGGTTTTCAACCCATAACCACCTTATCCTAGAAATAAATCCATTTAAAGCTATTATAAACTGAAAATTATTTTATAATAAAATAATATTCCAAGATCTTCCTAAACTGCCCCTCACCTCCCTTATAAAAGGGTACTTCTCCTTCTCTCAAATTCACACCTACAAAGCCATTTGGCTCGGCGAAACCCAGCTCAAATATTCTCCCAACTACCCTCACTTAAACCTATATTCCTTACTTTGATCATAAATCCAACATAAGGATCCCTTTTGTTCAAATCCAAAGGAAGAACCCGAAGAAGAGGTAATTACTTCATCACCTCTTTCAAAGTTCTTTTCTTCTTACACTTCCTCTTTATTTGTTGTTTCCATACTAAAATAATAACTATAGTACCTTATACATACTTAGTTTTTATTTTAAATGTGGTACAAACATATTCATTATTATATCCATCCTATGAATGACAAATTCACCATACGTGCGTACTTACGGCTTAACATCTCCATGTCGTGGTGTAGTTTGTTATTCAACACTTCATTATTTGGATGAGTATAATAATGAGTATAACTGATGTAAATAATAAATATAAAATTTCAATGATTATGTATATATAATATACCATCCAATTACATACGATTTCACCATCAATAGAATGATATTGTCGCTCATCCGTACGTAAGGATTACCGTCTCCACAACGCGATGAGATTTCATTCCCCATCATAACCATTCAAGAATAATTTTCATTTGATGATTAAAAAATAATGTTTAAGAACCTAATATAATTATGGATATGAATAAAATATATCCTATCCATAACAAACATGACTTAGGTAACAAAACATATAAAGGAAAACGAATCAGTTTACACTCGAAACAATGATACTACTGAAATATTATTAACAAAACAATATTAGAGGATAATATATGACATCATATTTATTTATGTGGTTCTTGTATAATTTAATAAAAATGATTTAACCATTATACAGGAGGTTAAACTTACCCTCGACCAAAGGAAAGTATAAGGTAAGGGGTTTTCATTTCACTTTTACTCCCATGGGATTCATGCTATATTTGTCACTATTTCCTTTTGTGTAGTGTATGTACTATCCATGATTGTATTATTTGTGTAATATAATTTAATTTATGGGTATTTATATCTTCATTGTATGATCCTTCTTTCATGGGGTGTATATTTCGTAAGTTACCAAATTGGTAAGGGAATTTCTAATTTCAATTTCCACTCATTGGGTTTTACGCATACTTCATTGATTATTTTACTCTAAGATTATGTGTAGAATCACTATTTAATTATTTATGTAGTAATTTCCACTCCCCTTTGTGTGGATATAATTTTGATACACATAATCACTCCATTTATAAATTTTCAAGTCATTGATATGAACTTGATAAGGGTAATCTTAACTCAATTTCCATTCATTGAGTTAAACATCCAAGTCATTGGTTTTGTTTTTAAAAGAATATGTGCGAATGTCCTCTGATTGATTTACACTGAATATCCAATCATATTGAGTGTATTTATATTTGTCACACATAATTATGTCATTGATTTATCCTTAATCTAAGGATACGGTCTTTATAAGGGATTTCTTCTCAATTTACATTCCATTGAGACTTCTTTGTTGTTATGCACCAATTCACTTTTATAGAGTGTATATACTGTCCTTTGACATATTATATCATGATATTATAAAGTTTTGATTAATGTTATTCCTAAATTATTTTTATTCAATCATCTCTCATTTGGTTAGGAACTCTTTAAATAAAATATCGTTTTAAAGATTTGTTCTTATAAATCTTTCTCATTAATGTCCATGTTTTAAAAATGGTTTTAAATATTTATTTATATAAACATGAATGTTTTAAAATTAAATTTTTTTCCAAAAGTTTCAAAGTGTTATGGGAAACTTTGATTTAGAAATCTCTTTTAAATTACTTTTTTGATAAATAGTGCGACTTTTAATTGTTTTCAAGAAAAATGGGATATTTCTCTCAAATTATTTTACTAATTATTTTTATCTATGTCAATATCCTTCATTGTATTTTATTCTTGATTGATGTTGATTTATTATTATATAATATTCCATATTTTATTGAATGAGTTATGTTTGACTTTATACCATTCATGGTTTATGGTTAAAGTATTGATATTTCGTATGTTAGTTTTAATACGAATGTTTAGATTATGTTTCACCCTTTTCATATAAGGAATGAATTGGACTTAGTAAGTGATGGTTGGGGGCCACTATAGCCCCTCGATGCATCGATAGGTCTCATGAGACAAACTAGTATCTTGGTACAAGGCCTTGAAAAAATTTATATTTAGATTCTTGGCATGAGGCCTTGACTTTGTGGTTAAGATGTCCGACATTATGCATTTCATCATTATGAGATTAGTTATTGATGTTACATGTGATTATTCAACTAGTAGAATATCCATGTGAATAAGTAAATTGAATTATTTAATTTTTCTTTGCCATATTATACTGAATTTTATGTTTAAAGGGCTTGTATTTCAATTTTATACCTTGCCATAAAACTTTATGATTATTTATGATAGCTTCCGCTATATTGTTTATCCTTAGTGAGCATCTGAGCTCACACCTTTCTTATGTTTTATTTTATCAGTATTCTAAGAAGTGTATTATGTTTTATATGCAAGTTTAAGCTATGAGAATAATGGAATTATCAAAGGATTATCTATGTTGTATTTTATGTTAGAAATTGTAATATGAAGCTCATGTATGTAATCTATTTTCCAAGACTGGTAAATTGATCGGCCCTTCAGGACATGATTCCTTCTAATCATGCCAATGTTATGTAATAATGCACCGACTCTGGGTAACTAGGGTCAGGATGTTAAATTTATAATTATTTATTTATAATTATAAATATATTTACATCATTATATAATTATAAATATATTTATATCATTATATATATTTATATAATTTTATATATATTTAATAAATATATATAAATATATTTATTATAATTTTATAAATATAAATATATTGATATAATTATATATATATATAAAATATATAAAATATAAAAATATTCATTGTTTAAACATATTTATTATAATTTTATAATTATTTAAATATATAAGTATTTATTTACAAATATATGAATAATACTTTTAAAAAAGAAAATATTTATATATTTATATATTTATATATTTATATATTTATATATTTATATATTTCTATATTTGTATATTTGTATATTTATATATTTATATATTTATATATTTATATATTTATATATTTATATATTTATATATATATATCCCCCAGGGTGCAACTCAATGGTAGTTGCCCCTGTGGGTCTCGGTGAGGACTCGAGTTATAGTCTTGCCAAGTACAATATTTAAATAAATTTATTATAATTTTATATTTATATAAATATATGTAATTATTTATTTATAATTATGTAAATACCTTTATAAAAATTAATATTTATTTTTTATAATAATTATAAATTTATAAATTTATAAATTTATAAATATAGTAAATATACATTTATATATTTATTTATAAATATTTATTTACAAATATATTTTTAACATTATTAATGGATAATCTTAAATACATGCATTTTAAAAATGAGTGAAATTGATTAATTCAAAATGAGTACAATTTAAAAATATTGAAAAAATGGATAAGTTTTATTAATTAAATATAAATTAATAAAAAATATGGATATATATATATTAAAGTAAATATGAATACATATTTAAAATAATAAAACAAAGTAAATAGATATATATATATATATATAATAGAAAATGATCGAATTCAAAAACTAAAAATTTTAAAAATGAATAAATAATACCTAATTGTAATAATATTAAAAATAAATAAATAAAATTAACCGATTAAAGACATAATATATTAAATGTATCATGTTATAATGAAATTCTAAAATATATTCTAAAATTTGAATAAATTACATAAATATTAGGTGGATGTGTTTCTATATAAGATTTCACTAATTGCGTAAATATTTATGTGTGTGTGTTGTGTATAAAAATGCATTAATTACATATATGTATGTGAAATCATTATAATACATGACATTTTTTTTGAAAGTTGATGGGCAAACCCCTTTTATTAAACAAAGAAAGGTCTCCTTATGAAGAATGGGCAAAGGAGAAACCCAATACAATTACTCATTAAAAATAGTGAAAACCAACAGGGAACACAGGCCAAATAATACTATTTATAATTAATATATATATATATATATATATATATTATACTTATTCATTTTTATTAATAATCTTTTCATTAATAAATTTTTAAATAATTTTGTAATTTATTCATTTTTAAATTTTTTGTTTAATTATTACAATTAACTAATTTTATATATCTATATTTAATATATACTATTTATTAATATTTATAATCTATATATATGTATATTAAATTTATTCATTTTTATCAATAATTATTCAATTAATAAAATGCTTAATATTTTTCTTACTTTACCCATTTTTAATTTTTATCCATTTCATTATTTAATTTTATTCATTTTACACATTTATATATTTAATATATAATATTTATTAATTTTTATAATTTATATATATGTATATTCAGTTTATTAATTTTTAACAATAATTATTTAATTAATAAAATTGTTAATATATTTTTTTTATTTTTTTTGTTTAATTATTTCATTTTATTTTGGACCTTTGATAAATTCTATGGGAAGATATGGATCAATTTTAATGATCCAATGAAAATGATATAGTAAATAAAATTTTAATTATTATTTATTTATTTATTTAATAAATGATATTATGTTAAACACATGTCCTTCAATATAAAAATAATATTATAATTATTATTTTACATAGGGATTCACTTAGGTGAAATAATTTGATAAGGGACCTTTGTAAAATTATCTATATTTGACCCAAAGTGTATAATATAAATTATATCATTTTTCATGATGGAGGATGTTGACACAATGGAGACACATCCTCTAGAATTCTTTCAAACCCTAGAGAGAAATTATACCTCCCTCACTCTTGAGAACTTAGATAGAACAATATATTTATTGTTGTGATATATAATGAATAGTGTAAAGAAATATATTTCCTCCACGCTAGCACCTAGAGTTTCAAGAACATTTTTCATAGATGCATGGATCATGTGCGGATTCAACTAAAGGAAGCCTCACTTGGATTTATTGCTATGAAGAAAACATTAAAAGAGTGAAAACATAATTTGAACAAGGAGATTATTGAGAACAAGGTAATTTTATCTTTAAAATAATTATAAATTAAATGTGGATGATCTTATATAGAAATTTCAGGGTGAATTCATCAAGTTATTCCAATATAATTCATTGATATCAATGAAAACCCAAAATTAGGCACTGACCCAATGCTTCCACTACACCCTAGAACCAAAAAGTGGTATTAGAGTGTTTATATTCTAATTTATAATTATTTTATTTATTTTGATCAATTTCATGCATTGGTTTACTATTATTCTTATTTTGGTTCTTATTTTGAGTCTAATGGTTGAGACAAAACGTTAATATGAGGTCGTATAGTCAAGAGTGGGCCAAAAACATATAAAGAAAACTCGAAGATGTCATCTAGATGTGCCAAGGATGTTGGTTACATAACAGAGTTATACAACATGTAATGGTAAATTACACACCATGTAATAAATTTTTCACCGCACAAGGAACACATGGTTTAAATCATGGCATTTAATGTCGGTTAATACATGGTTTTATTATACACCACGTTATAATCACTAGCATAATGCATGATGTGATAGAAGGTACATAATGTATAGTTGGTGTGTACATGTTGTGTAACCCCTCATTAATTACATAACACATAAATGGCGCATCATGTGGGTTAGTACATGGAATAACTACATGTTGGGTATTGCCTTCTAGCTGAGAAATACAATAAAACACGGACTATATAGACTATATATACTACACATGTCACTCAACAATACATAAATTTCAAGACATTTTTGGCATGTTGTGTGGATCAACACACGGTATTCATTAATTTCATCTAAAATCTGTCATTACATGATTATAACATGAAGGAGATGTACCCTAAATACCTCATTTCATATTATATGGCGTTTCTATGTTATATTGTACGATGTATCCATGTTTTATAGTATGCCATGCATGGTTATAAATCATATCATATGCCTTTATAAATAGATATCGTAAGGTATGGTATATGATATCATGGCATTGCTTATACACATTATATCATATGATATACAAATATCATAATGAATTGATTTTCATGAATCATCAAGGTAGTAGATTATTTAAATCAAATTTCCACATAAATGTTGTAATTTAATGATCATTTCATAAGATAGAATGCATGGGGGAATATAAATGGACAGAGGTTTCAAATGTTGTAAATATATATCTTTAACTCATATGTTATAAACACATGAGTTAATACATGAAGGCTAGATGGTGGATATATAAGGAGGAAAAATCCATTGATATGGGTGTGTTCATTTTTTCTTAAGCCTCTATCGATTATCCATCTCCTCAAAGCTCTCTTTATCCTCTTATCATTAAATCTAATAGATACTATCATATCTTGTATGGAATGAGAATCTCTCTTGAGCATCAGTTAATTCATATCATCCCATGGATATTCCATTAAGTATGGAGCCCTTAAACTTCCTCTTACAGATATCTATCAATCATATCAAATGGAGATAGTTGCAAAATTATTCATTGATTTATGGTATGTACAACATTTCTTCATTTTATTTATAAATATTTTCAATTATCTGCCATGGTAGATATTGATTTTAAGGGTTTCTAGTCACATTTTCCACATTGAATGAGTGACATTCAATCCTTAAAAACCTATCGATGGTATCAGAGGTTTACCATGTGTATTGATTTTTTGAAATCATGTTTTAAAATGAAGAAATCAGATTTCATTTTATATATCATAAGGTATATGATTAAAAACGACTAAAAAATTGCAGTTGTCTATATGACATAGGATATTGTAATCTATGATGTAATCATTGTATGTGATATGCGATATCATAGTAGATGATATATTAAAATACTTTAATTTCTTCATATCATAGCATAAGATATATGATATAATATTCTATGATGGAACTGATCCACAAATGAAAAACAATGCCTTGTACCAAGCTGAAAATATCAAAAATCATCATTAAATACGACTCCCCACCTAATTATTCAAATGAAGGTGCCTATTATAATCCATTAAAATCAAACATTGTGGGATTTTTAATTATGCAGGACATTATTGTGTGGGGATAATTCTACATATTATTAGTAAATAATTGATATTTATTCCTACATAGGACTCAAATCCTTGGTCGCGATAGCTAAATTCCGTGGATTTAATCTTATAGAGACCATAATATCGTAAGCTAGTAATAGTTTTGTAATATATAAGAACTATGTAGGAGATAACAATCTGCCCATAGAGGGATCACTTTTAACACCCATAAATTTTAAAATAAGAACTTTTTTATAGTGTATGTGACCTGAAAAACTAAGTTTAAATAACCATGAAATGTATTTCTTTAAATTTATTCTCTTCGATACTTGTGGAACATGCAACCCCGAGTCGAAATGAATCGTGATATAGTATACCATTATAATATAGCAGTTAAATTTTCAGGTTTGAATAGTACTAGTGAAATTATGAAAATTATATATTTTTCATATGTATAAAACAAAAAAAAATATATCTATTGATTACAGATAAAATTTAAACCATTTCAAAGAAAAAGAAATATTTTCTGAAAAACTGTGTTTTTCTAAAAGGTGGTTTAGTTGCATATTGTACACATAATTTTTAATCAATTTTTTCCAATTCTAGAAAATTTATTTGAAAAAATAAACAAATTTTTTTTAAATCCACATGTAGAAATTATCTTAAGTTAAATTTTTGAGATTTTTCTGAAAATTTTCATTTTTTGATGAATAATGAAAATTAATGAATTTTAATTGAAGAAGTCCTTTTAGATGAAATTATTTATAATGTTAAATTATATATTTAATTAATTTTAAATTAAAATCAGTACAATTATATACCAATTAATCTATTTTTTGTGATTAGAATCATTTTCATATTTAATTTTGATATAAAAACATTGTAAACTTTTGAACATTTTCTCTTTGAAAATCCACTTTCTTATTGTGTCTGTGGGATTAATTTTAAATTAAAATATTCCACTTTTGTGAATTTAATTTAGAAAAATTTATTATATATTTTGAATCATAATAATTTATATTATCTAATAATGTCAACTTAATTTTTTACTATAATTAATAGTAAAAACATAAAAAAATTATTTATTATGGTTAAGGTAAAAATGGATTTATCGAAGGTTAAACTAAATAATAAGGGTAAAATTGACATAAATACTTGTCTATAATCTATTTTAAGTACATATTTAGATCTTATCATGTCTAAGTATTGAAAATAATCTATTTTTTACCCTTTTACATGTGAAAAATGTGGGTACACCTTTTTCTTTTCAAAAGTTACATGTGTGCCACTCACCTCACCTATAAACATTCACCCACTCTCATCTCTTCTTCACACCTTCAAACCTATTTGATTAGGCCAATACCTTCTCAAATCCCTTAATAACTCCAATAAACTCATCCTATATTCCTTATGTTTTTCATAAATCCAACCTATGAAGTATTTTGGTGCAAACCTAAGGAGGATACCTGAAGAAGAGGTAATGTTGTTCAATAAGCGTTTTTATTTTATTTATTCCTCCACCTCCTTCAGTTCTTATTAAACCATTATTATATAATAAACTCGTTAAATTCCATATACTTATATGTTTTTATGTTAAGTTCATTACCTATAACCATTCCCCACTTCTATTAAATTGGTTATGAAATCATCCTTCCTGTGT
Organism: Viscum album; assembly: GCA_963277665.1. Taxonomy (NCBI): domain Eukaryota; kingdom Viridiplantae; phylum Streptophyta; class Magnoliopsida; order Santalales; family Viscaceae; genus Viscum; species Viscum album. The sequence continues at coordinate 77,264,291 of OY728140.1, forward strand.
ATGACAAACTACCACCTCGCGAACCAATGTCATTCATTTTTCCATTACTACCTCTCACGATTGGGTATCATTATGGATATAGAGTGTGTATATATATATATATACGATATTTATAACATAATTATACCTCTATATTAATTATATCATATATAACTTTTTTACATTCCATTCCATAATGGATACGATAATGTCACTCGTGTGTACAGTGGACTATCGTCTCACGAAGTGATATGATTCGTCTTTCACTAGTTCTTTACATGGAAGGTAATAAGAATAAAGTTAATGAATATATATGATATAAATGATATTAATTACATATTTACCATTATAAAAAGATAATATATCATCTCCTTTCTTACATTTTCACTCAATGAAAGATGGTAATGTCGTTTGTGTATGTGTGGACTACCACCATCACAAAATGACGTGACTCTTGTTTTCACCACACCACATGGATGATATATATATATAAGTATATTTAAATAAATAATATGTTATTTATGATATGATTAAAATTATTTAAAGATAAAATAGTACTAATCAAAACCGTGTTTCATGATTGGTCTTAAAAGTATAGTTGATGTATTAATATGATAATTATGTCATGATTATTATTCTTGAGGTGTTTAAATAATGACCTCTTTGACTATCGTCAACCTACCAAATCCATTTTTGACACATAATCCAAATTTAATCAAAACATTCAACATAAGTTTACTTGATTATGTAATTATTTATAACACAGTAATAAGTGAAATAAAAGGAATAATAAACTTGAAAAAGGTTCTTGATCAAGTAAATAATTAACATAAGTTTATTATTCAATAATATAAATAATGTACTTGATGAGTCATACTTAAGGTAAAGGTTTATCATATCAATTTTACCTTCGTGATACATATGTTATATTCAACACTTATTTCTGTCATGTAGTTTATATACTAACCCTTGGATATGTTATATCATGAATCTATTTATCTTCATGGTCTTAAAAGTTTCATTTTATGTCATTTCTTTTATGGGGCTTATTATTCAGAAGTACTGATTAGCCACTAAATGAGGCTAATATTCATTGTTAATATACATAATTTTCTTGTTCTTTGTTATTCATAAACACCATTTTAGTGCATTTTACACTTTGAACACCATTTCACATTATGATTGTAATACCTTCTTAAAATGCACTATTATGTGGTACATTTTTTGAACATCATTTAAAGTACCCAATGATTCATCTGATTTTAAGGAATTTAATTTTACATATTTTAATTTGATATTTTTGTAAATTTATCTACACTTAAATATGAACATGTTTGATTCAGGGATCAATGGAGAATTCATGGAGGATGATGGAGATATTTGGCAATGAAAGGAAGCAATTCTGGAGAAGGCAGATTGGACACCAGCCCAATGATGAGACTGTGGGGCCCAACATACAGGCCCAATTAATCCCAAATTTCGTGGGATGCTAGAAGACATGTATAGGAACAAATCACTCTTCAGGAGTTAATTCTAATTCTGCATATATGTTGCTCATTTAGGCGTCCCAAGTTAGAGATAAAATTCTGGGACAGATTCTGAGGCCCAGAAAAACAGTCCACCAATTTGATCATATCTCAGAATAAACAACTTCAAATGGGCCCAAATTTTATAGGCGGTTAGAAGACATCCGTATCTCCATTTTCTTCTTCTATGTCCCACCCTGATTCGGCCATATAGAAGGTCAGACAAACGCTTCTGTTCTGTGGATGAAATCTGGATTCCACCTCGGGTCAAATGTGGAAAATTCCAAATTCCACAAACTTTCCACCACCCTAGGCCTACCATACTCAAGTGGGATGACTTGTACTGTTGAAGGCTCGACCCAAGGCTCCAAAAATGCCTATTTAAGGTATTGGTGGTGAAGGAGTTGAGGATCTTGGATGCTTAGTTCAATTGTAATGTTATGCTGCATTTTTGTTGCCTCAATTTTGTCCTTCACATGTAAGTTGTTCAAATCACTTTAGTTTCTTAATAAAAGTTCTTCTTATACTCTTATTCTGTTGTTCTTCATATCACTTTGATACCGTTGGATCAAGGTGTGAATTTATTCACACCAACCCTTGTGAAATTATTCACACAACGGTGGAGTGATCATTTTATTTTTGTTGTTTTCTTTACTTCTCCATTTCCTCCCTCATGAGTCTACCTTCCGCTTCCATTGAAACCATGGGATCAATGGAGGGCTAACCCACTTATGGGTTGATCCAAGGGAGTAGCAAGGGGCTGGATTGGATGTTATTTATCACATAATTAATTTATAATCACTTCTTTAATTGGGATTTTTATTTGATGATTTTTAAACTTCATCGTCCTTGTTGAATTTAAGGCCACACACATCAAGTACTAATACGATCCTTTACCTTGAAGTGCTCAAAACTTTGATCCTTCAAGTATATAGGTGATTAGTATTAGAGGGTGTAGGCATTAAACCAGTAAGTGATGATGTTGTTTTATCTCCTTAAATGAACCCATCCCAAATTTAAGAATTTGAAATCATTAAAAAGAAAATACATCCAATCCACCCCGAGCGATAACCTAGGATCAACTCATTCTTTTAAATTGAATCCACTTAAATATTTTAGATATCTTTAAAACCCATCCAAAATCAATCCAAGTTGGCCACTTCATAGCCAAAAATCCATCTCTTAGGTTGTGTATCTTAGGTATCTTCTTAGGTCTCTGTGGAATCGACAACCCAAGCTACACTACAAGGACCGTTCTACCCTTCTTCTCTTGGGTAAATTTGGGCGTGAACCAAATTTTGGCGCCATTGCCGGGGACCAAGTAAGTACCTTAGATCCAAAAAAAACCTTCTTTCCTCACCTCCATTCTTCTACTCTCACCCAAGATCTCTTATCTTGTCCCTTTCTCGCTTTTTTTTTTGGGCGCATGTCCGCCTACACCCGCGATTTCTCAAACAGACTAGTTAGGGTGGAAAGTTATAGGATAGGGGAGTCAAGGGCACCTAAGGGATTGTTTAAATCAGATTCAAATATTCTTGAAACCCCAAAGTCAGAACTTGAAACAAGTCCAGTGGAGGGTCATCCACAAAATCAAATTGTAAACCCTGGGGGGAATCAAATGGGAAACCAAAACCAAGAAGCTCCAAACTTAGGGAATGTAGTTGATCAAACCATGAACGACTACCTCACTCCAGCTTGGACCAATGCCCCCTCATGCATTAGACACAATTCCATAGGAGACACCAACTACATATTCAAACCCCATGTCCTAAACCACCTTCCAACCTTTCATGGGATGGAGTCAGAAATGCCATACCTTCATGTCAAAGAGTTCAACGACATTGTTGAAACCATGTGTCCCCCACATCAACTAGAATCCGCTAAGATGAGGCTATTTCCTTTTTCATTAAAGGATCGAGCTAAAAATTGGCTAAACAATTTGAGACCTGCATCAATCCACTCTTGGGACCAACTGCAAAGAGAATTCTACAAAAAATACTTTCCTCATCACAAAACAATTGCACTTAAAAAGAGCATCCAAAACTTTTTTGAAAAAGAGGGAGAGTCATTCTACGAAACATGGGAGAGGTTCAAAGACACCCTAAACATGGTTCCACACCATGGGTTTTCCATACCTGAACAAGTGAGAATTTTCTATGAAGGGTTGGGCCCGGGGAACAAACAGTTCATTGACATGATGTGTAATGGAACCTTTAAAAACAAGGCCCCAAATGATGCTTACGAGTATCTCGAAAGTCTGGCTGAACAAAACCAAACTTGGGGAACTTCACCTTATTCTGAAAAGCCACAAAGAACCACTGGAATTCATACACTTAGAGAAGAGGAAAGCCTTAGGGCTAAACTCACAGCACTCCCTAGGAAGGTTGAAGAGATAGACCTTAGGAAAGTCCATGAAATCCAAAATGTAGACCTTGTTTGCACAATTTGTGACAAACATGACCATAAAACAGACAACTGCCCAACCATTCCATCCATCAAGGATGTTCTTCTAGGAGGACCCCCAGCAGAAGTCAATTCCCTAAACTTTCAAAAGCCCCAATACCCAAACACCTTCAATCCAAGGTACAATGACCACCCTGGCTTCCGATGGAAGGATAACCAACAACATAGCCAACCACAAGGGCAAAATCCTTACCCTCAACAGAGCTACCAAACCCATAACCAGTTCCAAACCCAACCTATCCAATACCAACAGCCACCGGTCCATTTTCAACAAACCATCCCACCTCCAAAATATCCCCCTGGGATAAACCAACCAACTCAAGCACCAACCCAAACTGTTCCACAAAGCCTACTAGAACAACTGTGCAAACAAATGGAGAGGATGAACTCAGAAGTCTCTTCCCTAAAACAAGAACTTCAAACCATAAAAACTGGAAAGGCACCCATGCCTACTCAGGCGGTGCCATCCTCAACTTCAAGGGGAGAGTCAAGTTGTGCTCAAACAACTCATGAACAACTAAAGGCTGTGACTGTTTTAAGAAGTGGGAAATCAATTGAGAAACCTGAACAACTAATTCAGAACCCACCTGAAGATTCAATCTTGGATGAAAATTCAAATGAACCACAAGATCAAACTGAGGAAACTGATAACATTGTCAAGGAAACAACTCTTCAACAGACTACCCCACAACCTGCACCATTTCCTCAACGCATGAGGGGGAAATCCTAGCCTGAATTGAGTGAAACATTGAGGGAAATATTTTCACAAGTCAAGTTGAACATACCCCTTCTCGATGCCATCCAAACTATACCTGCCTACTCAAAGTATCTTAAGGACTTGTGCACTTTTAAAAGAAAATTTTCACATAAAAACCAAGTCCTTTTGGCTGCTAATGTGAGTACCACCATTCAGGGGACCATTCCTCCTAAGTTGAAAGACCCAGGTCGCCCTTACATCAATGTTGAACTGGGAGAAAGTAAAGTTTTCAAGGCCTTGTGTGACCTAGGTGCTAGTGTCAATCTCATCCCATATGCTGTGTACTTCCAGTTAGGCCTAGAAGAGCTCCAACCCACATCTGTCACACTTCAGCTTGCTGATCGTAGCATTAGGGTTCCTAAGGGGATCTTAAAGGATGTTTTAGTGAAAGTTGAGAATTTCATCTACCCTGCTGACTTCATTGTCCTTGAAAATCATCCAAGCTTAGGTCCTAGGGAGAAAACTCCAATCATTCTTGGCCGTCCTTTCCTTGCAACAATCAACTCTGTTATCCGAGTTCGAAATGGGAACATGACCATCACCTTTGGGAACATGAGTCTAGACTTGAACATCTATAATGCAAGCTCACAAATAGGGGATGAAGAGGATATTCATGAAGTAAACATAATAGGAAGCATTGATAATGAATCCATGGAACATCAAGGAATATTTGATGAATGTTTAAGTCAGAATGAGATTGATTTCCTTTGTTCACATGAAGGAAGTTTATCTCCTTGGCTCGAATCATTTTTAAATTGCTCCTATAATGATGTCTTAGGACCAAAAATCAGTGAAACCTTTCAGGAAAACACATTCATGGAGACAACTCAAACTCCCTTCCCTAACCCAGGTCAATACAATCTTGTGGCTGAAACTTCTACACATGGGGAATCAATTCAATCTGAAAATCTAGGAAACAAATTTGATCTTGATCCAATGCCCCAATATTCTGCTGAAATTCTGAACCAACCAGATCTTGAATTGAAGGAACTTCCTACTTCCCTCAAGTATGCCTTCCTAGGGGAAAATCAAACACATCCTATAGTCATATCTTCTTCTCTTGAAGCCAATCAGGAGGGGATGCTTCTAGATGTCCTTAGGAAACACAAGAAAGCCATTGGTTGGACCCTGTCTGATATTCCTGGGATTAGCCCACTTATTGGAACTCATAGGATTACTCTTGAATCTGAATCCAAACCATGTCGTCAACCTCAGAGGAGACTCAATCCAAATCTTATGGATGTGGTAAGGAAAGAACTTCTTAAGTTGTTGAAAGCTGGTATCATCTACCCTATAGCTAAGAGTGAGTGGGTAAGCCCAATTCAAGTTGTCCCAAAGAAAGCTGGAATCACTGTGATCACTAATAAGGATGGGGAAATTCTTCCAACTAGGGTGAGTAGTGGCTGGAGAGTCTGTATTGACTATAGGAAGCTCAACTCTTGTACCAAGAAGGACCATTTTCCCTTGCCCTTTATTGATCAAGTCCTCGAGCGAGTGGCGGTTCATCAATTCTATTGCTTCCTAGATGGGTACTCAGGTTACAATAAAATCGAGGTCTCCTTGGAGGATCAAGGGAAGACAACCTTCACCTGTCCATTCGGCACCTTTGCCTTCAAACGCATGCCATTCGGGTTATGCAATGCCCCTGGAACCTTCTAGCGGTGCATGATGGGAATCTTCTCAGATATGGTAGGGGATTTTCTAGAGGTCTTCATGGATGACTTCTCTGTCTTTGGGGATACATTTGAGAGATGTCTTAGGAATGTGGAGAGAGTTTTGTCAAGATGTGAAGAAAAGAATCTGGTCCTAAACTGGAAAAAATGCCATTTCATGGTAAAAGAGGGGTTAGTCCTTGGCCATATAGTCTCAGGTAGGGGAATTGAAGTTGATAAAGCAAAGGTTGACATCATTCGTCACCTTCCATCACCCATAACTGTTAAGGAAGTGAGGTCCTTCTTAGGACATGCTGGTTTCTATAGAAGATTCATTAAGGACTTTAGTTCAATCTCTCGCCCTCTTTGTGCTCTCCTAGTAAAGGATGCTCCATTTGTTTGGACAGAAAGCTGTGAGGGTTCATTTTGAACCCTTAAATCCACTCTCACCTCTCCTCCCATTATGAAATCTCCAAACTGGGACCTTCCTTTCGAACTCATGTGTGATGCCAGTGACTTTGCTGTAGGAGCTGTGTTAGGACAACGGTGTGATAAAACTCCATATGTCATTTCTTATGCAAGCAAATCCTTAAATGATGCCCAAATCAATTACACCACCACTGAAAAGGAGTTACTTGCTGTTGTGTTTTCCTTAGAGAAATTCAGGTCCTACCTCTTAGGATCACCCATCATTGTATTCACCGACCATTCAGCTCTAAAATATCTCTTCCAAAAACAAGATGCAAAGGCTAGATTGATTAGGTGGGTCCTTCTTCTTCAAGAGTTCGATTTAACCATTAAGGATAAAAAATGTGTCGATAATGTTGTAGCTGATCACCTCTCTAGGTTGGAATTCAAGGACAAATCACATCACCTTTCTGTGTCTGATTCATTTCCCGATGAGAACCTCTATTCTGTGAGTGATTGCCCTTGGTATGCTGACATAGAAAACTTCTTAGTTTCAGGGGTCATTCCAAAATTCTTAGGGACCCAAGCTAGAAGAAAATTTCTTTCTGATGTCAAGCATTATGTGTTTGATGATCCATACCTATATAAGTTCTGTCCTGACCAAGTCATTAGGAGGTGTGTGCCAGAATCCGAACAAGATTCTATCCTAATGTTCTGTCATAGTGAGGCTTGTGGAGGTCACTTTTCCTATAAGAAAACTTCTGCCAAGGTTCTTCAATGTGGTCTCTTTTGGCCCACCCTCTCAAGGGACTCCTACACATTTTGTCAAAGCTGTCCTAGGTGTCAACAAGTAGGTTCCATCACAAAAAGGAATCAAATGCCTCTCACTCCAATATTAGTGGTTGAAATCTTTGACTGTTGGGGAATTGACTTCATGGGTCCCTTCCCAAACTCTAGGGGATATCTTTACATTCTCTTGGCTGTTGATTATGTCTCAAAATGGGTTGAGGCCATTCCTACAAAATCCAATGACCATCAAACTGTGATTAGATTCCTTAAAGAAAACATCTTCTCTAGATTTGGGATTCCTAGGGCTATCATTAGTGATCGTGGAACTCATTTCTGCAATCGCCCATTCTCATCGCTCATGGAGAAGTATGGAATTTCTCACAAAATGTCCACCGCTTACCACCCAAAAACCAATGGTCAAGCTGAGTTAGCCAATCAAGAAATCAAACAAATTCTTGAGAAAACTGTTAATCCATCTAGGAAAGATTGGTCGAGCAAACTCTTAGATGCTCTTTGGGCATATCGAACAGCATTTAAAACTATCCTAGGAATGTCCCCATATAGGTTGGTTTATGGTAAAGCATGCCATTTGCCAGTGGAGATTGAGCATAAGGCCTTTTGGGCAATCAAAAAAATGAACTTTGACATTTCTTTGGCCGGAATAAAGAGGAAATTGGATCTAAACGAGCTTGAGGAACTTAGGATGGAGGCTTATGAAAATTCAAGGATCAATAAAGCTAGAGTTCAAGCCTACCAGTCTAGGAATCTTAAAACTAAACACATTGAACCAGGGAAACCTGTGCTTTTGTATAGTTCTAAACTTCATTTGCACCCAGGAAAGTTGAGGTCTAGATGGTCCGGTCCATACATAGTGCATAAGGTGTACCCCCATGGGGCTGTTGAAATTCAAGATCCCACTAATGGTCAAATATTTAAAGTTAATGGTCATAGAGTCAAACCATTCATAGAACCATTCCAAAAACATGAAGTTGATGAAGACCTGAGTGAACCAACCTTTGATGAAAAAAAAAACAACAATTAATCAATAAGGGGTTTAAGTCGAGCTAACGACGTTAAACAAAGCGCTGCACGGGAGGCAACCCATGGTTTTTATGTTTCTAATCTTTCTGAATCATCTTTATTTTTCAAATAAGATTACTTAATCATTTTTATATTTAAAAATAAAAAAAAATAGACTTTTGACTCGTTCTTCTATTATGAGTATGGATGGGTACGAAAGAGGAGCACCATATTCATCCGTGTCACGTGGTGTGATCCTTGAGTAATACCTTACCCAGAAATTTAAAAATAAGACAATGTATCATCAGTTTATTTTGATTTTATTATTAAATAGGTTAAGAAAAAAATATATATATATATATAATAATACAAAAACAAAAAAAAATTCCACGCCATAGGCCGTGGGGCAAACCCCGTCACAACCGGCGAAGCCGCGGGGACTCGAACCCGGGACCGAAGGGAGACAGGGGCGCGCGCTTACCACTAACCTGCGGCTTCTTGTGCTACCTTATTCTATAATTTTTATATATATTCTTATATTTTACTTCCTTTATTATATAAATATATATATATATTGTTTTTTTTTGTTTGTTTTGTTTTTTTTGTTTTTTTTTTGTTTCCACTAGGGAACTTTGCAAGCGACATGGATATCAAAGGAATAAATTCGAGCAGCAAGAACTTCAAACTTCAACCACCAGGTGACTTCATTCCATAATCCTCATTTTCAATTTCCTTTTTAATTTTTATTCCCTGCCTCTACTCCTTCTAATTTTTCATTTCTTCAAACACTGGGGACAGTGTTGTTTTAAGTTGGGGGGGAGATAAAATAAAAATGCTTTTGTGTCAAAAACAAAAATTGAATGATTTGAAAAAAAAAAGTAAATGGAAGGAAAAATTCCTTTAACTTTGAACATGGTAATACACATTGCACACTTTGAAACTGAATATCAAATAATTTAGCATGCCCTGATTCTGATTTTAATCATTGTATAATTTCATGAGCATAGATTTTGGAAAGTGTGGCTGTCCAATGTGATATTTCATCGTTTATATTTTCATCCAAATAAAAAAAAATGCCACAATGCACATCCTCTAGACTGTGGGGTACTAATTTGAATTTTTGGGGTCCCATAATAAATAGCATAGGATGGTTTTATTTTTATGAATAATATGAGTATTCAAAAAAAATATATTAAAAAAAATATTAAGAAATAAAAAAAATAAAAAAATAAAAATAAAAATTTGCGTGTAGAGCAATGAATTGATAAAATGCGAGGCTTTCGGCACTTGGGGATCGCGACTCCAGAGTTGTCTAGCCCTGAGTTTTTCAATATATCTCTATTTATGGTAATATGACTTTATTTTTGATTAAGTTAACTCGAGACGATGCCCGAGTATGTGGGCTTCACTTGGTGCCCTAAGGCCTTTGAGTCTGGGAGTCATCGGCAAAGTCTTGCTACATGGGTTAATTTGATTAATTGCAATCTCAATTACTATAGCAATATTGCAAAAAAAAAATCAAAAAAAAAAGAGGGATGAAGAATACTCATATTAGGATTAAATGTGATTCCACCTAGCGCTTCCATGATTTCCCCCTTGAATGAAAATGAACCCCCATATCTATTGTGATTCACAACACATCATTACACCTAATTGAATTGGTTGAAGTATGATGATGGATTTGATCAAAGGAATGGGCTTGGGATTGGGATCTGCTTATGAAAATATCTTGTATTAAAATATTTTGATGGGTTTTCATGATTGTTTGGTATAAGGTTTTTTGATGATCATTGTGTATTAAAATGTTTTTAGAAAAGGGAATTCGAATTTCATTTTTGATGAGATATATTTTGCTCGGGACTAGAAAAACTCAAGTTGGGGGGTGTGATTAGCCACTAAATGAGGCTAATATTCATTGTTAATATACATAATTTTCTTGTTCTTTGTTATTCATAAACACCATTTTAGTGCATTTTACACTTTGAACACCATTTCACATTATGATTGTAATACCTTCTTAAAATGCACTATTATGTGGTACATTTTTTGAACATCATTTAAAGTACCCAATGATTCATCTGATTTTAAGGAATTGAATTTTACATATTTTAATTTTATATTTTTGTAAATTTATCTACACTTAAATATGAACATGTTTGATTCAGGGATCAATGGAGAATTCATGGAGGATGATGGAGATATTTGGCAATGAAAGGAAGCAATTCTGGAGAAGGGAGATTGGACACCAGCCCAATGATGAGACTGTGGGTCCCAACATACAGGCCCCATTAATCCCACATTTAGTGGGATGCTAGAAGACATGTATAGGAACAAATCACTCTTCAGGAGTTAATGCTAATTCGGCCTCCATGTTGCTCATTTAGGCGGCCCAAGTTAGAGATAAAATTCTGGGCCAGATTCTGAGGCCCAGAAAAACAGTCCACCAATTTGATCATATCTCGGAATAAAAAACTCCAAATGGGCCCAAATTTTACAGGAGGTTAGAAGACATCCTGAGATCCATTTTCTTCTTCTATGGCCCACCCTTATTCGGCCATCTAGAAGGTCATCCAAATGGGTCTGTTCGGTGGATGAAATCTGGCTTCCACCTCGGGTCAAATGTGGAAAATTCCAAATTCCACAAACTTTCCACCACCCTAGGCCTACCATACTCAAGTGGGATGACTTGTACTGTTGAAGGCGCGACCCAAGGCTCCAAAAATGCCTATTTAAGGCAGTGGTGGTGAAGGAGTTGAGGATCTTGGATGCTTAGTTCAATTGTAATGTTATGCTGCATTTTTGTTGCCTCAATTTTGTCCTTCACATGTAAGTTGTTCAAATCACTTTAGTTTCTTAATAAAAGTTATTCTTCTACTCTTATTATGTTGTTATTCATATCACTTTGATACTGTTGGATCAAGGTGTGAATTTATTCACACCAACCCTTGTGAAATTATTCACACAACGGTGGAGTGATCATTTTATTTTTGTTGTTTTCTTTACTTCTCCATTTCCTCCCTCATGAGTCTACTTTCCGCTTCCATTGAAACCATGGGATCAATGGAGGGCTAACCCACTTATGGGTTGATCCAAGGGAGTAGAAAGGGGCTGGATTGGATGTTATTTATCACCTAATTAATGTATAATCACTTCTTTAATTGGGATTTTTATTTGATGATTTTTAAACTTCATCGTCCTTGTTGAATTTAAGGCCACACACATCAAGTACTAATATGATCCTTTACCTTGAAGTGCTCAAAACTTTGATCCTTCAAGTGTATAGGTGATTAGTATTAGAGGGTATAGGCATTAAACCAGTAAGTGATGATGTTGTTTTATCTCCTTAAATGAACCCATCTCAAATTTAAGAATTTGAAATCATTAAAAAGAAAATACATCCAATCCACCCCGAGCGATAACCTAGGATCAACTCATTCTTTTAAATTGAATCCACTTAAATCTTTTAGATATCTTTAAAACCCATCCAAAATCAATCCAAGTTGGCCACTTCATAGCCAAAAATCCATCTCTTAGGTTGTGTATCTTAGGTATCTTCTTAGGTCTCTGTGGAATCGACAACCCAAGCTACACTACAAGGACCGTTCTACCCTTCTTCTCTTGGGTAAATTTGGGCGTGAACCAAGTACCATAGTGGTAAGGGTTTATTTCACAATATCATTATTATTTGGTATTTTTTATGTTTATGTATCCCTTAGGGGAATTATTTAATATTTCTATCTTAAAATAAATATATCTTATTCACCTATGGTTATTGATTAACTATTTCAAGTAATAGTACCATTTTTTCACTCTTTGGTACTTAAAATGGTTGAGAAAAAGTTTGTAAGAAAATCATACTTTATTTCTCTCCTTGGTTGGAAAACCTTTTTCATCCAAACCCATGTTTTTACAACAAAAACCATTTTTTTAAATTTTCAAAATGATTTATTAAAGATACTTTTTATCCATTTTTACTTTTTATGAAAAAAAATAAAAGTAATCTTCATATCATTTTCAAAATAATTTGTGTTTGTCTTTTACCCAAAAAGTAAAAGGAATCTTTATTTTAATGTACTCATCATGTACAAAATTTCCTACTGTCAGGACCACTCCATGTTTTGAAAATTCCTTTATAAGTCTCAAAGTTTATTTTCAAAGAAAAGTCTTTTCAAAAAATTTTTGTGAACTTTTAGTTTAAAAGTTTATTTTTAAAATGAAAAGGATATTTTCCTCAAGAATGTTTTTAAATATATTTTTATGATATTTTTATTCATCAACAGTAACAACCCTTTATTTTAATTATACTTCTCTAGGGATATATTGTATTTATACTATAATTATTCTTCCTCTAGATGGTTTATGAGTATTTTCACCAATTATAGTATTGGCATTCACTTCCTTGATTAATTTTTATAGTCATTAACTTTCCCTTGAATTGTTCACTTTCATATGATCATTGGATATTAAATTTCCCATAAATGTTCATATTATTTTTCATAGATATTTTTATTTATTAAACCATATATCATTTATACATATGGTATTATTTATTGAAATTTATTTTTTTATCTATGGAAATATTGATAAATTTGTATTCATTACTCAATTCAGATATTTGATGATAAAGAACGTAGTTTGTGAATTAAATTGATTATTAGATATATAAGGAATGATTTGGAAATTCATTTATAGGTGTGGATTGGAATTATATATTCCATCAATGCATCGATAGGTCTCATGAGAAAAATTAGTTGAAAAAATTAAATAGGTTTATACCTGTAGTTTTAAACCATCTTGTGAAAGGTCTTGATAGAAGAGGTATCATGATGACTGAGATCATGAAATCTAATAATTAAGCATTTACTTCATTGAGAATACAGTTATTATTATTATCCATTATATTTTCTCTATGATATTATCTATGAATGAATTTCATTCTCTGTTATTGATAATATGGCATTTGTTTTCTATTATTTACCTTTGCATATTTATTGGGCATTATCTTATCATGATAGTCTAGTTATTTAAATTGCATGTGTGTTCATTTATTTACCATTCTATATTGATTATTATTATTTATTCATGTTATATTCCATTGTACTTAACCCTTATTGAGCATTTGAACTCACCCTTATTTTATTTTATTTCCCTATGATATGAAGAAGAATTCTTGGAATGAGTTTTCAAGGATGCAGTTGATTTTCTTTTGTTATGTATTATTTTTTATTTTCTATTCACAATATAAAATAGGTTTCATATATGTATATGTTTTACCAATACTACTAAAATATTTGTTAATTTTTTATGTGATTCATTGTATCTTAGGCCAATGTAAAAAAAGAATCTAGCTCCATGCCACTGGGGTCGAGGTCGCTAAAATTGGTATCAAATAGAGGTTTAGTATAAACCTTGGGAACTAGATTTAATAAAACATATATTAATAAACAAAACCCAATGATATAATTTGAGGATAAGTATAGAATAGAATCCTTAAGTTTTGGTAAGGAAGAGATTGTGTGTGTTTTCCTAGAAAATTCATCCCTTTCTAGATACTACAAGTGGAAGTGGTTATGGAATAGATGTACCTAGGGGTAATAACTCTGAAAATGGAACATTGGGTTTGACCTGATCATCACCTAGTGCATGAAAATGGGCCTTACTGTACACATGATTTTACCCTCCTAGGGTATATACTTAGGATAATTCACTTTTTCTTTACAAACCATTATGAAGGATTTGAAAATAAAGATATCCCCAAAGAAACCATGTTTATGATTATGAGATAATAAATGCATAAAATTTTCAATTTACACTAAGTTTTTTTCTGGTTTTTTTATTATAAATTATGTTTCATAATTATAAGATCTAATATAGTGTATGTAATCATTTAGAAATAGCGTCTAGTAGAAGAAATGGGAACTATATCAATGCACGTAATATAAAGAGTAATAATGATCGTTTCTTTGATGGGATTAAGCTAATATTTCAAAGGGAACTAGTATCCCAAACATTATCATCATATGAGTCCATAGTATCATATTCTAAAAAGACAAAGAAATAATTATCTAAGTATTATGTCTTCAAAGGGAAGCAAAAGAAGAAGAGGACGATACAGAAAAAGATGGATAAATGGAGTAAGGGAAAGAAGGATTTTTCCACATGTGATAATTGTGGAAAGAAACACACTGTTACTTACTTAAATGGAATGATAATTTGTTATAATTTTGGTGAGAAAGGACACCATGATCATTATTACAAGGGAAAGAAAAAGGTTTAAAATGTTCAATGCTTCAACTATAAGGAGATGGGTTACTATTCAAATGAATTCTCCAAGTGTCAAAGGAATATAACTCAAAAATAGCTAATAGATCATGAACACTACTATATTTTTTTTAAAGGTTGGGGCCGAAGCCTCATTTTATTATTAAAGAAAATACCTCATTTTATCTGGGTAGAGGGAGACCCATTACATAGCCCGAAGGCTCAATGCCAAGTGGCATGAATACAAGGCATGAAAGCCCATTTTTTGGCCCAAAGATCCCTTCGGGGAATAGTATTGCTATAGTATCCAGGCTACTATAGTACCTGCTACAGTATCACCGCCGCTATAGTCCTGCTACATTAGGTCACTGCTATAGTGTCACCGCTGCTACATACCCCCGAAAATTCGTCCCTGCCCGGATTCGATCCTGGGTCTTTTGAATGCCAAGCAAGAGCCTTTACCACTTAGGTACAGGCTCGGTGGCACATGGAAAATATTATATTATTGCTATATAAGAAGTGTAATTATTAATGTTCTTGTGTTTAAATTCAAGAATTATTTTATTTGAGTATTTTATCAATGAATTCCTGGTTATAAGAATTATTAAATGTATAAGGATTTTACTACAGTACTTTTTCATTAGGGATTTGAAAGAGTATGTTGAACGGTTCCGATAACCAAGAAAAATGATTTTTTGGCAAGTTTAACTTATTGGGGAACACATGAATGAAGGAAAGATAACCCTTAATATGTTTCTAATATTGAGATAATTATATAGGGATGAGGTGATGATTGATATGGATAAAGTAAATTGGATAGTACTGACTACCTTGGAATAGATTAATGATTTGTTGACAAAGTGGTTTATGATATCATTGATGTATTTAAAATCATTTTTTGATTTAAGGAATATTTTAAATAATATGTGTTTTATTTAAGGAATAAGGAATCATGCATGTTTTTAATAATTTTTTATGTTAATTCAAGTAATTACCATGTTTCAAGAAAATACATGATGAAGGTATTCACATGTTTGGTATGTGATGATTAATAGCTACTTCATATTGTTTTGGGGATTATTGATAAGTTCATTTTGGAAATTTAGTGACCTTATTTATAAATTTTTGGATATTAATATTTTGGAAGGGTCAAAAGGTTAACCATTTCTAAAATGTTTTAAGTTGAACTTTGGATGAGGTTTTAGAGATTGATATATTACTTCACCGTATGAAGATTTATACATATTGGATAACCTGTACTGACCATTTTTTTATAATGATAACTAGAGATCAAAGGAATGAATTATCATTCTATGTGGATCTTATGACCTATTAGTGCTTGAGACATAAAAAAATTATCTTCATTTCTTAGAGTAATAGATGAATTATAAATTGATTAATTCACAACTAAAGGATAAAATTAAGTTTATGAAATAGAAACACATTATGTAAGATATTTCCTTATATTATTAGACAGTAAACGAATTAGTCAAACTTTGGGAAAATGTTCTTGAAATAGAAAATTTACCTTATTGCCTTCATATGTTATGAATCATATGGTATTTTAAATAATCACATGTTGTTTTAAGTTCCTTAACTTTCAAATGATAATTCACCTTCTTATGATTAATAACCTATATAACTTTCTATAATTATTTATATTTTTCTTATATGTCAATATCTTCACTTTCCACCAATGTTATTCTATATAGAAACCTAGTTTTTTGTTATTCCATATGAACTTTTTACTTCCCTTTCTCTTATTAAGAGTATATTTTATTAACCCTTCTTATTATTTGGGTTTCTTAAAAATGGTATTTCCAAATGTCAAACCCTTAATTACCGAGATCAAGTTTAAATTATGAGGACACGATTTATTTAAGTTGGGGAGAATGTAACACCCTAAAATTTTAAAATAAGAACATTGTTTTAGATATCATATGTGACACATAACACTGATATTAAAAAACCATCAAATATTTTTTTAAAATTTAATCTCTTCAACAGCTTGTGAAACACACAACCCCAAGTAGAAATGAACCATAATATAGTATACTGTTATAACTTAGCTATTAAATTAGAATCAATGAATAGTACTAACCAAATTATGAAAATTATATGGTTTAAAAAATTATAAAATATATAAAATTTATATCTATTTATTAGAGATAATGTTAAAACCATTTGAAAGAAAAATAAATGTTTTCTTAAAAAACTATATTTTTCTAAAAGATAGTTTAGTCGTGCTTTGCGCACATAATTTATAATTAATTTTTACCACTTTTATAAAATTTATTTTAAAAAATAAACTTAATTTTTTAAATCTATATGTCAAAATTATCTTAGGGTGAATTTTTGGGATTTTTCTGAAAAGTTTCATTTTTTGATGAATAGTAAAAAATACTGAATTTTAATTGAAAATGGACATTTTGTTTAAAATATTTATAATGTTAAATTAGATTTTTAATTGATTTTAAAGTAAAATTAGTTTAATTATATATCAATTAATCCAATTTAGGTCATTTTAATTAATTTCATATTGACTTCTGATATAAAAACTCTGTAATCTTTTAAATATTTTCTATTTGAAAACTCGCTTTCTCATCGCGTTTATAAGATTAATTTTAAATTAAATTTTACCAATTTTGTGAATTTAATTTGATAAAATGGATTCCATATTTGGAATTATAATAATTTATATTTTATAATCATCTGAACTTAATTTTTTACCATGATGAATAGTGAAAATATTAAAAAATAATTAACACGGTTAAGGTAAAAATTGGTTTATCGGGTGTTAAACTAAAAAGATAAGGGTTTAAATGACCTAAAAACTTCTCTAAAATATATTTTATGAACATATTTAGACCTTATAATGTCTAATTATAGATAATAATCCATTTTGGACTATTTCATCTTGTGAAAAATTTGGGTACGCCTTTTCCTTTTCAACAATTACAAGTTTGTCACTCACCTCATCTATAAAAAGCCACCCCATATCCTCTCATTGTCACACCTTCAAAACTATTTGGTTACAAAAATACTTACCCAAATACCTTCATAAATTACATACCCTCATCCTAAAATCCTTATTTTATGCATAAATCCAACCTGGATAAGATTTTGGTGCAAAACTAAGGATGATGCCCAAAGAATAGGTAACGTTCTTCAACAAGCATTTTTACATTATCTATTCCTGCACCTCCTTCAATTATTATTAAAACATTATGATATAATAAAATAATTATCTTACAAATAATAATATTTTTTAATTTTATTTTCATTACCTAAAACCATTCCCACTTCTAACAAATGTTCTACAAAATCATCATTCGGGTGTACAACGGACCACCACCTCGTGAACCAATGTCAATTGTTTTTCCCTTACCACCTATCATAGTTGTGTGTGATGATGGATATAAAGTATATATATGATATTTATAACATAATTATATCTCTCTATTAATTATATCATATGTACCTTTTTACTTTACATTCTGTAGGTGATACGATAACGTCGCTCGTTTGTACAGCAGACTATCGACTCACAAAGTGATGTGATTCGACTTTCACTAACACTTTGCATGGAAGGTAATAAGTATAAATATAATAAATATATGTGATATAAATGACATAATTATGATATTAATTACATATTTACCAATCTTAAGAAGATAGTATATCATTTTCTTTCTTAACTTTTCACTCACTAAAAGATGTTAATGTCGTTCGTGTTCGTGTGGACTACTTCCTTCAAAATACGATGTGACTCTCTTTTTAACCACACCACATGGATGATATATAAAAGTATATTTAAATAAATAATACTATATTTATGATATTATGATAATTTTTTAAATATAAAATATTACTTACCTCCTTTCCATAATTATCATTGAAAAATAGAAATGCCACTCATGCTTATGTACGGCCTGTCATCTCCCAGATCATAATGTAATTCATTTATCAAAACTTTATATAATTATTGTTGTTAAAATTATAATTTATATATAAATATTATTATTATTCCATGATTATTATTATTTATATGTTTAAAAAATGGTCTCTTTGACCATGGTAAACCTACCAAAGTCATTTTTAATACATAATCCAAATATCATTGAAACATCTAACATAAACTTAATTGATTAAGTAATAATATATAACATGGTGTTGACACCACATAATTTTTTTGATGCACTTCTCCACAAATTTGAAGATATGATTCTCACATAGACAAAAAATTTCAAGTATGAATAAAGATATTTTCACCATGAAGGAAGAAGATGCATGTTGGATTTCTATGTGCCAAAATACAACTCCATATCAATGGATAAGTGGAATGATTCCCCCATCCAGAAGTAGGTAGTGTATTTTCAAGATCGATGACGAAAAGGTTTCGACACATTAAATTCAATATCCAATTTTCTTCTAAGAATACATGGTGCATTTACCACCTCAATAAGAGTAGATCTATTCAAGAGTTTCAATTTGACTATTTATGGAGCCCAAACAGACTTACGGATCAAAAGTTATGGCACTCGGAAGGTGGATAAAATTCCACAAAGGGACCTATGCAGAGGACCTACGCAGGGGACCTACGTAGAGGAACTACGGAGTAATATAATTTCTACACCCCTACATGGAGGACCTATGTGGAGGACCTACGCTGATGACCTATGCGGATAACCTCCCTTTGACCATGTCCCCTCCTTCCCTATAAATAGGACCCTTGGGCTCCCTGTTTTAGAGACGAAAAAAGTTGGAAGAAGTCCCAAAGCTCCCGTTGTGTATCTCTTTCACCAAGATCCCCAAAATTTACTTAGGTAGCTCTCTAAAATATGAGAGAAGAGATAATTAAATGGGGAAATGTGGTTCAAAGTCCCATAAAGGTCTAGAACACATGGAGTTGTGCGGAGCACCTGCACGGAGCACCTGTGCGGAGCACCTACGCGGAGCACCTGCACGGAGCACTTGAACAGAGCACCTATGCAGAGCACCTGCGCGGAGCACCTGCATGGAGCACCTATGAGATTCACCTACACGATGCACCTATATGATGCACCTGTACACCGCACCTGCGCGAGCACCTACGTGACACACCTGTGCGGAGGACCTACGTAGGGGAGCTACGCAAAGGACCTACGTGGCGCACCTGTGTGGAGCACCTATACAACCCCGCTGTTCTATACCATGGGGGATGTGTAACAGCCCAAGATTTTATAAAAAAAATTCTTTTTAATTTTATTAATGTCTTGTGTTGTACGCTACACCAAAAGGAGCTTGCACAACACGCATCCTTGACTTGCCTTGCATTACACGCAATCGCGACCTTCCTCGATAGCGTGTGTAATACGCAATACTGAGTTTCACTAAACAACGATATGCTATTAAAATATTATTATAACTAGCCATTATGAATAGTAATAACCACCTTTTAAAATTTTAGAAAATTTAGCTCTCAGAATGGACTTCATTTTTGGATTCGGAGTATCGAATTTAGCCTAAGGTGAAATTTTGGTACTTTCGGATAACTTTCATATTCTGATGAATAGTGAAAATTACTAAATTATAATTAAAAACAACTTTTTTAATAAAAATAATTAATAGTGATAAATCATTAATTTGAGTGGTTTTAAAGTATATTTAGAATATATTTTTACAATTTAATACAATGTTGGTCATTGGATGTAATTTCACATTTAAACCAGACATAATCAAGTGTCAATATTTTGATAGATATTGTTTCTTAAAAACACGCTATTTGTTTTAACAGCGGGATTTAATTATAAAATTAATTAATGCAATTTCTATGTTATGAATTTGGTAAAATAGACTTCATTTTTGAATTCGGAATATGAAATATAGCTTAGGATGAAATTTTGGCTTTTTTCTGAAAACTTTCAATTTTTGATGAATAGTGAAACCACTAAGTGGTAGGTTAAAAACTGAATTTTGCATAAAACTTAATTTTACCGCTTCTGTGAATGGAATTTCGAAAATCCGACAGACACGGTTGATATCAGTAAGTAAAATGTGGTTCAATGAGATAAAAATAATTTTTTGGTGAATAGTAACTTTTTATTTTTTTTACCGCGGTTAATAGTAAATAGGGTAACTAAGGGTAAATATGATATTACTATTACCCTAACACATGTACTAATTCTATTTGATAAGTGTAATTCGACCAAAAACAAACTTAGGAATAAAATATGACCATTTAGGCCCACTTGGATTAGATTAGGACATTTATTATTATTTAACTCAAAGAAGAGTTAAAAGAGTTAAAATCAAAGTTTATTTACTAAAACATTTTTAATATAGGGTTATACATATGATAAATTCGATTGAAAATATTCATTAGAAAACTAAAAAGATTTCCTACATGATGGTATTTTATTTATAATTTTTAGACATTAAATAAGTTAATTTATTTATGACACAATTATGATGCAGTTTTTATCTTATTTATGAAATATTGACATAATTGATGTTATAAACACCAAAATAAATGTAATTTGAGGCTTTTTATGAATTCCACTAATTTTCTAGGTTACTATGATATGTTATTGTTGATTTAATCAACTTGGTTAGAACATATAATTCTGTTATGACTTTCACAAAAATCATATATCAAATAGTGTCAAAATTGACAAAAAATAGTTTTTAAATCAAATATTATATTATTAATTGTTATTTTATTCCTAAAAATCTAAGGTTCGGCCAAATGACTTAGATAAGGATATATTTATTAATAATATTCAATTTGGGGTTCTTTTGGCATGTTATAGTAAGTGTATTAACCATATAGTGAAAGAAAACAAAAAGACACAGTAAAAGTTAAATTATTTAACTTAGAGTTAAATCTAATTGATAAGGTTAAAATAATAACCTAAACTTGTCTAAATCCTATTGGTTGATAGGATTTCGACCCATCCCCACTTTAGATTCGAAATAAGACCCTTTGGAACCATTATAAACCGATTTTGACTTTAATATAAAATAATATTTTGAGATATTCCTAAGGTGCCCCTCTCCTCCCTTATAAAAGGACACCTCCTCCCCCTCCTCCTCACACCAATTTGAGCACTCAAGCTCGGACAACCCCTGCCAAAATCTCTTCTACACTTCCATAGCAACATCCTAGAGGTTCTGGTCTTCCTCAAAGACCAATTTTAGTGCCCTAAGAGGAGGTCTCAAAGAGGCGCTTCAAAGAAGAGGTAATTACCGTTACCAATTCTTCCATCTTTATTTCTTCTTCCACTTCTTCTTCTTAGGTTGTTTCATTATGAAGTAATAAAATCATTATCACTCATATACTTATATGTTATTATAAGTATGAAACAACCCTATTTCACCATCTATCCATCCTACGGAAAAAGAAATCACCGCGCGTGCGTACGTACGGAATACCGTCTCCACGTCGTGGTGTAATCTATTTTCCACCACCACCTTACAAGGATGGGTATAATGGTGTAAAGAATAACTATACATAGTTATTACAACATCATATTGATTCTGATATATTATATAATCCACTCCAATTCAATTCAATATTTATGGAAATGATATCATCGCTCGTGCGTACGTACGGACTATCGTCTCCACGACGCGATGAGATTCATTCTTCATGTTAACCATTTAAGAATGATTAAGAAGTATATATAAGAAATAATAATGAAATATATGACATTATAAAGATACTGGATTTATGTATATATGTATGTCATCTACTTACTTCCATTCAAGACAATAAGGAAAGGAAAACAGCGTTCATGCGTACGTACGGACTACCGTCTCCATGAACGGTGTTTTTCATTTCATTTATCTATCTATTATATATATATATATACTGAATATATATGATATATAAATCATATTTGATATTCTGGAAGTAAGTAAATCATGATATATGTAATAATAATATCAAGAACAACAAGTCAAAACACCTATGATAAATGAAACGATTTTACCCAAAACGCTTCTTTAACAAGGAATTTACAAAAGAACGGGTAATATAATGTCATAAGTGAACCATATATGATATGATAATAATGAATATGATTCTGTAATAAGTCAATGACATAATTTAAATCATTATACAGGAGGTTCGTACACATACGAAGCAAATCGGACCTAAGGTAAGGGAAATATCACAATCTCATTTTTATCCGAGATTGTTTATACTTTGGTATTTACTGGGGTTTATTTTATCATCCACATCCATGTTCCCTCAATATGTAATATTTTTTCCATCCACTTAAAATATTTTAAATCCAATTTGACCCTTCGGTGAGTTTTTAGTAAAGAATATGAAAGGAATCTTTTGTCATTTTTTTTGTACGAGGTACTTTTTGACTTTTCCGACAAAAGTACGAAAGAATGTTTTTTTTAACTTATACGGCGTGAATGGATTTTTAAAACATTATTTCCAAGAATCTTCCTTTACAAGTTTTCAAGTTTATTTTTAATCAACTTCTTTTATTTTAAAGTTGTATGACATGTTATGAAAGGAAAAATGTTTTTGAAGAAGAAAGGATGTTTTCCTCAAGAATGGAGTTCAAGTGTTTTATCAAAATTATTTTCCATCTAAGATAATAAAGGGTTCTGTTTTTATCCCTATTATTACATGGATTTGATTATGTTGTGATGGAAACATTTTTATGAATTCCTTTATCTTATATGAATTGTTTTATGATGTCATGTTGTTTAAGAATCCCATTTTTTATTACATGGGTTATGCGATGATGTATGATTTATGATTATGTGGCACACATAAGAAAGGATTCATTATAAGATGGGTGGGACCTATATCTCCCTCCAATTCATTGGGTAAAGATTTTATATCTCATGAGATAGACATGGCTGGAATGGTAGGTTATATCGGTTCAGTGAAACAGGACTGAAACGAGAGTTACTCGATTCAGAAAGGGACTTTGTCCACTAAGATAGTCTTGGAAATGAGTCATGACTAACAAGAAATGATTTTCCATGATTATTTGTGCATGACAGAAAGTTTCAAGTTTCATGTTATGATTATGGTGATCTCATTTTCACTTCTATGATTTGTTCCATGTTAAGATATTATGATCTCTTTTGCAGGTTATGATTTTCAAAAAGATATGATATGATTTTTATTTCTTTTGTATACCCTTACTGAGCATTTCAGCTCACCCTTTTATGTTTTCTTTTCCCCAGGATATAAAGAAAGGTTTTAGGTAAAAAAAAAGGGGAAGTTCATTATGGGAGATATTTAAGATCTTTCACCATGATTAGAAGATTACGCTCCGAGTTTCCAAAGACACTAAACTATTACGGTCCTTGTGTGTGTGTTTTTGTTATGTACTAAGTATTCCGCAAAATTTAATGTAATGTCCATGTACTTTAAGCTTCGGGTCTCTACAGTTGGTATCAGAGGAAAGGTTTAGTCAACCTTTGGAAACTAGGATGCGAAAACGTTAGTGAGATCCCTAGAGTTATTTCTAAGGTATGTCTAGGGATGTCCCTAAGGTTAAGTATACGTATAGGTTATAGTACTAGGATTACTCTAACGATCATAGAATTAAACCTAAGATGTTAGATATTTAAGGTACTCCCCCTTTATTATGTTGTTTTCCCTAGCATGATTTTTGCCTCTCACACTATTCTTTTTGGGTTTTAGAAAATGGATGGAAACAAGATGATTCACAATAATGGAGTATATGATGGAAAATGGAATGATATTCTTCATAATGAAATGGGATTTGGAAGTCCAAACATCATTATTATGCCGAATCAGCAATCTCATAATATGATCAATAAAGTAAAATTTGGTAAGTTTCCTGACTCGGCTAATAAGAGAAAGATGGAGTTTCATGATGATCATAGAGGAAAGAAAGTTCAATTTCCCCTATGTAAATCATGTGGAAAGAGGCATCAAGGAGAATGTTTCAAAGGAACTGGAAGATGCTTTGGGTGTGGAAAAGAAGGACACAAAGCAAGTAAATGCAAAGGAAAAGGTTCAGTTAACAACATGGATGAGGATAATGGTATTGCTACGACATCAACAATGGTTAAATGTTTTAAATGTGGAATGTGCGGGCATTATGCAAACCAATGCCCTAAGGGAAAGTCTCATGAAGATAATCAGTATGGTCGTATGGGAAGTATTTATGTGGATGATGATGAAGAGACTACAAATGATATGTGAGATGAAAGAATTGTTGAAGCTCGGTCAATGGTTTAAGAATGTAGTGAAATGATTACATGTTTATCATGTGTAATGTTGTATAAGTAATCTCATGGTACTGTAGAATAAAGAGACATGTAAGGATTGTTACACTATTGTCTGATTAATGTTACCAGTATCCATGAAAGGTTATTCAGATATTTTTGGAATGTAGATGATATAGGGATAAGGAGAAAATTAAATGTTTGATAGTATTCATGAGCTCATGATTGATATAAGGACTAAGTGATATCATGGTTTGAGTATATAGAATTTTGAGGATTTTGGTATGTGGAAAGAGTTAACTTTTAATAGAATTCATGTTTTCAATAAGGTTCAATGGGTATTCAAGAGAGTACAATATTAAGGCCTTTGAATGTTTGGAATGTGACCAACAAGATATATCTTATGATATGTGGGGATCAACGATGGTATTAAATCTCTGTTAATCGTTTTCACTATGTTATGAGAGTGGACTGCAGTATTATGAATAAGCCTAAAGATTGGAATGGATTATGTTGGACATAAGTTAGAACTTTTGATATTATTTATGTGATTTTATAGTAATGTAGTTTTAGAAAAAGGACAACCTGCAGGATGGGCGACAACCCATCGCTTCGGACAAGGCCGTGGGAATCGAACCCACAACCGAAGTGCAACTGGCCTTTATCGCCTACCACTGACCTACAGGAAGTCCCTGTTTATTAGAAACTAGTTTTATTATATTAAGCAGTATGATATGTGAAGTATAAGTTCATTTTAGGAACCATATATGATTAATCTCACTATAGATGGACTTATGTATTTTTTGATAACTTTTCTAACCTTTTGTTTGAGACAGATGGAATGACACATCATTCAATTACATGATCTGCTAACACCTCACGAATAAAAAATTCAACTTCATTTATTTAAGATATTAAGTGGAAATTGTTCAAGGCACGAACAACAGTGAGATTGTACCAGAATAAAGTAAGTATTTATTCTAATTCAAATTTTCAACTTTAGGGAAATGATCTTGAAAACCAAAAATGCTGTCCTGGTGATCTTATACCTGATGAATCAGATGGTACCTTATATCATCACAAATCTATGGATTTGTGATTACTGGATTTTCCATAGCCATGTTCTCTACCACTCTCCATCAGAACATGATGGTTAGATTTCTCTTCCATATCCATATTTTCACCTATGTGGAAACCCAATGATTAGTTTATTTGGGTAACCGTTATGTTTCATACTTTTGTTTTTAAAGATTGGTTTTGATATTCCTTTTTACGACGTGGGTTTCTATTAAAGAAACTTTCGAATAGTAAACCATTTATAACCCCGACGAATTTCGAGGGCGAAATTCATTTTAAGGGGGGTAGAATGTAACAGCCCAAGATTTTATAAAAAATATTCTTTTTAATTTTATTAATGTCTTGTGTTGTATGCTACACCAAAAGGAGCTTGCACAACACACATCCTTGACTTTCCTTGCATTACACGCAATCGCGACCTTCCTCGATAGCGTGTGTAATACGCAATACTGAGTTTCACTAAACAACGATATGCTATTAAAATATTATTATAACTAACCATTATGAATAGTAATAACCACCTTTTAAAATTTTAGAAAATTTAGCTCTCATAATGGACTTCATTTTTGGATTCGGAGTATCGAATTTAGCCTAAGGTGAAATTTTGGTACTTTTCGGATAACTTTCATATTCTGATGAATAGTGAAAATTACTAAATTATAATTAAAAACAACTTTTTTAATCAAAATAATTAATAGTGATAAATCATTAATTTGAGTGGTTTTAAAGTATATTTAGAATATATTTTTACAATTTAATACAATGTTGGTCATTGGATGTAATTTCACATTTAAACCAGACATAAGCAAGTGTCAATCTTTTGATAGATATTGTTTCTTAAAAACACGCTATTTGTTTTAACAGCGGGATTTAATTATAAAATTAATTAATGCAATTTCTATGTTATGAATTTGGTAAAATAGACTTCATTTTTGAATTCGGAATATGAAATATAGCTTAGGATGAAATTTTGGTTTTTTTCTGAAAACTTTCAATTTTTGATGAATAGTGAAACCACTAAGTGGTAGGTTAAAACTGAATTTTGCATAAAACTTAATTTTACCGCTTCTGTGAATGGAATTTCGAAAATCCGACAGACACGGTTGATATCAGTAAGTAAAATGTGGTTCAATGAGATAAAAATAATTTTTTGGTGAATAGTAACTTTTTATTTTTTTTACCGCGGTTAATAGTAAATAGGGTAACTAAGGGTAAATATGATATTACTATTACCCTAACACATGTCCTAATTCTATTGGATAAGTGTAATTCGACCAAAAACAAACTTAGGAATAAAATATGACCATTTAGGCCCACTTGGATTAGATTAGGACATTTATTATTATTTAATTCAAAGAAGAGTTAAAAGAGTTAAAATCAAAGTTTATTTACTAAAACATTTTTAATATAGGGTTATACATATGATAAATTCGATTGAAAATATTAATTAGAAAGATAAAAAGATTTCCTACATGATGGTATTTTATTTATAATTTTTAGACATTAAATAAGTTAATTTATTTATGACACAATTATGATGCAGTTTTTATCTTATTTATGAAATATTGACATAATTGATGTTATAAACACCAAAATAAATGTAATTTGAGACTTTTTATGAATTCCACTAATTTTCTAGGTTACTATGATATATTATTGTTGATTTAATCAACTTTTTTAGAACATATAATTCTGTTATGACTTTCACAAAAATCATATATCAAATAGTGTCAAAATTGACAAAAAATAGTTTTTAAATAAAATATTATATTATTAATTGTTATTTTATTCCTAAAAATATAAGGTTCGGCCAAATGACTTAGATAAGGATATATTTATTAATAATATTCAATTTGGGGTTCGTTTGGCATGTTATAGTAAGTGTATTAACCATATAGTGAAAGAAAACAAAAAGACACGGTAAAAGTTAAATTATTTAACTTAGAGTTAAATCTAATTGATAAGGTTAAAATAATAACCTAAACTTGTCTAAATCCTATTGGTTGATAGGATTTCGACCCATCCCCACTTTAGCTTCGAAATAAGACCCTTTGGAACCATTATAAACCGATTTTGACTTTAATATAAAATAATATTTTGAGATATTCCTAAGGTGCCCCTCTCCTCCCTTATAAAAGGACACCTCCTCCCCCTCCTCCTCACACCAATTTGAGCACTCAAGCTCGGCCAACCCCTGCCAAAATCTCTTCTACACTTCCCTAGAAACATCCTAGAGGTTCTGGTATTCCTAAAAGACCAATTTTAGTGCCCTAAGAGGAGGTCTCAAAGAGGCGCTTCAAAGAAGAGGTAATTACCGTTACCAATTATTTCATCTTTATTTCTTCTTCCACTTCTTCTTCTTAGGTTGTTTCATTATGAAGTAATAACATCAGTATCACTCATATACTGATATGTTATTATAAGTATGAAACAACCCTATTTCACCATCTATCCATCCTACGGAAAAAGAAATCACCGCGCGTGCGTACGTACGGAATACCGTCTCCACGCCGTGGTGTAATCTATTTTCCACCACCACCTTACAAGGATGGGTATAATGGTGTAAAGAATAACTATACATAGTTATTACAACATCATATTGATTCTGATATATTATACAATCCACTCCAATTCAATTCAATATTTATGGAAATGATATCATCGCTCGTGCGTACGTACGGACTATCGTCTCCACGACGCGATGAGATTCATTCTCCATGTTAACCATTTAAGAATGATTAAGAAGTATATATAAGAAATAATAATGAAATATATGACATTATAAAGATACTGGATTTATGTATATATGTATGTCATCTACTTACTTCCATTCAAGACAATAAGGAAAGGAAAACAGCGTTCATGCGTACGTACGGACTACCGTCTCCATGAACGGTGTTTTTCATTTCATTTATCTATCTATTATATATATATATATATATATACTGAATATATATGATATATAAATCATATTTGATATTCTGGAAGTAAGTAAATCATGATATAAGTAATAATAATATCAAGAACAACAAGTCAAAACACCTATGATAAATGAAACGATTTTACCCAAAACGCTTCTTTAACATGGAATTTACAAAAGAACGGGTAATATAATGTCATAAGTGAACCATATATGATATGATAACAATGAATATGATTATGTAATAAGTCAATGACATAATTTAAATCATTATACAGGAGGTTCGGACACATACGAAGCAAATCGGACCTAAGGTAAGGGAAATATCACAATCTCATTTTTATCCGAGATTGTTTATACTTTGGTATTTACTGGGGTTTATTTTATCATCCACATCCATGTTCCCTCAATATGTAATATTTTTTCCATCCACTTAAAATATTTTAAATCCAATTTGACCCTTCGGTGAGTTTTTAGTAAAGAATATGAAAGGAATCTTTTGTCATTTTTTTTGTACGAGGTACTTTTTGACTTTTCCGACAAAAGTACGAAAGAATGTTTTTTTTAACTTATACGGCGTGAATGGATTTTTAAAACATTATTTCCAAGAATCTTCCTTTACAAGTTTTCAAGTTTATTTTTAATCAACTTCTTTTATTTTAAAGTTGTATGACATGTTATGAAAGGAAAAATGTTTTTGAAGAAGAAAGGATGTTTTCCTCAAGAATGGAGTTCAAGTGTTTTATCAAAATTATTTTCCATCTAAGATAATAAAGGGTTCTGTTTTTATCCCTATTATTACATGGATTTGATTATGTTGTGATGGAAACATTTTTATGAATTCCTTTATCTTATATGAATTGTTTTATGATGTCATGTTGTTTAATAATCCCATTTTTTATTACATGGGTTATGCGATGATGTATGATTTATGATTATGTGGCACACATAAGAAAGGATTCATTATAATATGGGTGGGACCTATATCTCCCTCCAATGCATTGGGTAAAGATTTTATATCTCATGAGATAGACATGGCTGGAATGGTAGGTTATACCGGTTCAGTGAAACAGGACTGAAACGAGGGTTACTCGATTCAGAAAGGGACTTTGTCCACTAAGATAGTCTTGGCAATGAGTCATGACTAACAAGAAATGATTTTCCATGATTATGTGTGCATGCCACAAAGTTTCAAGTTTCATGTTATGATTATGGTGATCTCATTTTCACTTCTATGATTTGTTCCATGTTAAGATATTATGATCTCTTTTGCAGGTTATGATTTTCAAAAAGATATGATATGATTTTTATTTCTTTTGTATACCCTTACTGAGCATTTGAGCTCACCCTTTTATGTTTTCTTTTCCCCAGGATATAAAGAAAGGTTTTAGGTAAAAAAAAAGGGGGAAGTTCTTTATGGGAGATATTGAAGATCTTTCACCATGATTAGAAGATT
Source organism: Viscum album (assembly GCA_963277665.1). Classification (NCBI taxonomy): domain Eukaryota; kingdom Viridiplantae; phylum Streptophyta; class Magnoliopsida; order Santalales; family Viscaceae; genus Viscum; species Viscum album. The sequence continues at coordinate 77,294,811 of OY728140.1, forward strand.
ACGCTCCGAGTTTCCAAAGACACTAAACTATTACGGTCCTTGTGTGTGTGTTTTTGTTATGTACTAAGTATTCCGCAAAATTTAATGTAATGTCCATGTACGTTAAGCTTCGGGTCTCTACAGGATGCGCCCTGCACCCCCTCTTGGGATCAATTCCATGCTACAGTCCCGACCCTTTAGGCCGGTCCCTTCACTTTTTTCACTAACCCCCATGAAAAATGGAGGGTCGCACCGTGAACTTTTTGGGTCCGGTCGATGACATTTTGCATTGTAGGCTTTATGTGGCCCAACTTCTAGCCTCAAAATACCATGTTTTGAGACACTCCATCACACTCAATGAAGTGCCTTGATTCAACTTACTCCTATTGGTTCCTTTCACATGTTATGAGTTTGGACTCTCCTTATAGATTCCTCAAGTACCTTGAGTCGATACACTCCTCAAGAAACTCCTCAAACCTCATCACCAGACTCCTATGTGAGGTTAAATCTCAAATGGGAATCCTCCTTATGAGTAAGCCCCAACCAATCTCAAATGGGAATCCTCCTTAGGAGTAAGTCCCAACCAATTTCAAATGGGAATCCTCCTTATGAGTAAGCTCCAACCAATTCCCAAATGGGCATCCTCCTTAGGAGTAAGTCCCAACCAATCTTTTTGGGCAGCCATCCTGGTCGTCACCTTGCCCTCTTCCCAGGTTGCCTCGACCTCATCCACCCTCATCACCATAGGTGTTCCCTCTTCCACCAGTAGAGGGGGGAAAGTGCATGTGTCATTGTTGAATCTTTCACATCCTCTTGTTTTTCACACCGATCATGACTCAAGTGGGCTTAGAGATTTATGATGATTAAAACATATGCACAAACACTAATAATTGAATGAACTATGAGAACTCATATTCCCACCACAATCAGGATACGTAGGAATCCTTATCAGGGCCTGAGCTCATTGGATGTCCTCTTTAGGAATCCAGCCCTAATTCCCCTAATTTGGGAATCCTCCTTAGGAATAAGCCCCAAATTAAATCCTCAAATCGCCAAGGCATCCTTTTCATAAAGTAAGCCCAAACTCATTTCTCTCAAAGGACTATACTATCCTATGGGACTTATCAAACTATGTGGGATTTAATTCATATCTATATGGGATACATAGGAAGCCTCATTGAGGTTCAAACCTAATACCTTAAATCAACCCTATTCTTCTTGGGCCATATTCCCAACCAGGTCTAATTCTACTTGGAAACCCATATCCTTTATTAGTTCCTTGGGCTACTTCAGCATAAGTTCCACACTATGTTTTGACTAAGCACCTTCCTCTTAGATGTACATACCACATGACATTAAACTGTATGGCTAGGTCCTTATCACATGACCTTAAAAGGTATGATGTGTCCCATTCAGTGGAACCGAACTACGAGGGTTCTGATTCCTTTTACAAGGATACGTAGGTAGCCCATTTCATGGGCACGATCCCAAGATCAAACCAAACCTTCATTTCCCTAGATGAGAATAAATTCCAAAGTTCCCCACTCAGTGGATTAAAAACCAATATCATCATAACAATGATTAAAAGTATCTATAACCTTTGATAGGAGAACCTCAAATACATACAGATATCTCCATTAATGAAGAACCTCAAATACATACAGATGATTTTAAACTTTTCACATGCTAAATAAGTGATTAAAAATTCTAAGGTATACTTATGATATACTTGGTGAATTAATAAGGATTCACGAAAATATCTTAAATTATAAAGAGAGTCCCAAAGTAAACAATAATTCTCCCCAAAATGGTGTTATGAGTCTGACCTCCCATCCTCCCAACCAATACACGTTCTTAAGTATCGTGAATTTCAAACTTAACGAACTCCTACCTTTGTAAAGTAGGTTCTCTTTGGATAAAGAACTATTGGAAGTTTCTGGTTCCATAAATAAATCCAATGTAAACCGCCTGGAGGCAGTGATTCTTAAAACTAGAATACATGTTTCAAGGAACTACGAAACCCATGGTAATAAGTGAAATAAAAGGAATAATAAAATTGAAAAATATTCTTAATCAAGTAAATAATTAATATAATTTTATTATTCATGAACATAAAGAACATACATGACGATTCAGACTCAAGGTAAGGGTTTCTCATCTCACTTTTACTTTCATGAGACATGTACCATATTCACCACTTATTTACATTGTGTGGTGTATATATTACCACATTGATATGGTATATACTGAATCTATTTATATTCATGGTATTAAAATTTTCATTTGATGTCATTTATTTTATGGGGATTACGATTTGGAAGTACCAAAGTGGTAAGGATTTATTTTATAATCTCATCATTATTCAAGATTTTTTATGTTGATGTCTCCCTTGGGGGAATTATTTGATATTTTTATCTTAAATTAAATATATTTTATTCAACACTAGTTATTAATAAACTTTTTCAAGTAATATTACAATTTTTATACTCTTTTATACTTAAAATGACTGATAAAATGTTTTTAATAAAATCAAAGTTTATTTCTCCCCTCAATCGAAAATCCTTTTTCATCAAAACCCATGTTCTCTAAAAAAATTAAAAATGTTTTTAAAATTTTTAAAATGATTTAATAAACACATGTTTAACCATTTTTACTTTTTTTTTAAAAAATTAAAGGAATATTCATGTTGATTTCAAAACAATTCCCATTTATATTTTTCTAAAAAAGTGAAAGTAATCTTTGTTTTAAAATACACAACATGTATAGAATTTTCTACCATCATGACCACTGCATGTTTTAAAAATTCCTTTATAAGTTTCAAATTTTATTTTCATAGAAAAGTGTCTTCAAAATTTTTTGTGAACTTTTAGTTTTAAAATGTGGTTTTCAAAATGAAAAGGATATTTTCCTCAAGAATGTTTTTAAAGATATTTTTATGGTATTTCTATTCATAAATAATAACAACCCTTTATTTTTAATATACTACTATGGGGATATGTTTTATTGATACCATACTTATTATTCCTCTATATGGTTTATGATTATTTTGAGCATGGATAGTATTGACATTCACTTCCTTGATTCATCTTTGTAGTCATTAACTTTCCCTCGAATTATTCACTTTCTTGTGATCATTGAACATTAAATTTACCCTAAATATCCATATTATTTATCATAGATATTTTTATTTCTTAAATCATATATCATTTATACATATGGTGTTTTACATTGAAATTTATTTTTTATCTAGGGAAATATTTATAAATCTCTATTCTTTACTCAATTCAAATATTTTATGATAAGGCACATTGTTCATAAATTAAATAGATTATTCGATATATGAAGAATGATTTGGACATGTAGTGATGGATAAGGATAGGAATTATATATCCCCTTGATACATTGGTTGGCCTCATGAGACAAAATAGTTGGCCAAATTAAAAGGGATTATACTTGTAGTTTTAAATTGTCTTGTGGAGGTATCATGATGCTTGAGATGATGACATACAATAATTAAGCATTTAATTCATTGATAATATAGTTATTATCATTATCCATGAGTTTTTTTCTATGATATTATCTATGAATTCATTTCATTATGAATTATTGATTAAATGTAATGTGTTTTTAGTTATTTACCTTTCCATATTGATTATGCCTTATCTTATCATGATAGTTAAGTTATTTAAATGAAATGGTTGTTCAGTTATTTACCTTTCCATGTTGATTATTCTTATTGATTCATCTTATCTTCCACTATACTTAACCCTTACTAATCATTTGATCCCACATTTTTTTCCATTACCAAGGATATGAAGAATAATTCTTGGAATGATTTTCAAATATGTAATTTATTTTATTTTGTTATGTATTATGTTTTATTTTCTATTCTCAGTGTAAAATGGGTGTAATCTATGTATTTACTTTGACAATACTACTAAACTATTCATCATTTTGGGATGATATTCCTTCTATCTTATGTTAATGAAATAAAGTTGACACCGGCTCTAGGTGACTGGGTTCAGGGTCACTATATCTCTATTTTGACATACAATAGATAGTTTTACTATATTTCTTATGATACATGATATCCACATTTCATGCATTAATTATTGTCATTAATTTCATCAATTTTATTTTTTAAATAAATGTATTTTCCCGGTATTTACTATTTTTAATGTTTTATGGTAGGGAGTATTTAAATTGAAGTTTGGATATAATAGAGAAAAAAAATTGAATTTTAGGAAAATATTTTGAAAAGGAAATTTGGAAAAGGAACAATTAATAAATAACTATTTAAAAATGGTTCCAACCCTTATCCATCACCACCAGAGTAACCATCCCCCATGAGGTAGTTGAAAATCTCAATAGTGGTATTGGACAATGAATTAATGGTAGAGAATGGATGCAATGTCGGGTTGTGCTAGGCAAGAGGAATAATTGGTGCTAGTGGCACCAGTGGAAAACAATTGTTATAGTGCAGGGTGGCACCACAAGTGTAACATCCTAGGTAAATAAAGCATATAACTTTTTTATATTTATTAAAATTTGTGAATTAAATATTAATTTTACCTTAAAGTTGATTCTATGTTTGATGGCATACCTGATACACAACAACAAGTTTCATTGAAAACTTACGTTGCACAGAACATTGAGTTATACTGAAAAATATTATTATAATGTTATTATTTTAAATGGTACTTAACGCATAGCCGTTGTATTGAAGATAATGAACAAAACAAACCATACTATGATTAAATATGTTTCTTAAATGTTTTTACTTTTATATATTAAATTTTAGAAGCTTAAAATAAGAAAGAATATGATTTTAATCATAAATATTCTAATATTCATTAAAAGGTCGATTTACCGACTTTTGAAGGCGAACCCTCTTTAAATATTGTTTTAGTTACTTTTATATGTTCTATTTTACAAAATAAAATTATTCTTTAGAATCGGGACATCAAAATTTACTTTGGTTAAATTTTTGGTATTTTTCTGATAAAATTCATTTTTTAATGAATAGTGAAAAATACTATATTTTAATTCAAAACTACCTTTTAATATAATTTATTTATAAGGTTATATTATCCTTTTAATTGGTTTTAAAGTGGAATTATAATATGTTTTTACCATTTAATCTAATTTTGTTCATTGGAAGTAATTTCACTTTGAAATTGGACATAAATAAATGTCAATCTTTTGATAGTTATTATTTCTTAAAAAATGCTTTTTGTTTTGACTACAGGAATTAATTTTAAATTAATTTCTTCCACTTATGTGTTTTGAATTTGTAAAAATGTATTCCATATTTTGAATCAGTAGTTCGAAATTGTGTAAATAGGTAACTTTTATTTTTAGACATTATGAATATTTACTTCGGTAAAAATTTTATTTACCATGGTTAAAGGATAAATCTAGTAAATAAGGGTAAAAAAATATTATTATAATAATATTAAATTACCCTAACATGTGTCCTAATCGTATTTTTTGATACATTTCCAACCATGGGCATCCTTGGGTCGATTTTGGGACCCCATGGATTCACTTGGGAGTGATAATGACACTTTATATTAATTAATTTAAAGTAAAAACAAAAATGACTTAAACATATAACTTTTAGTAAATCAATTCGTACATGGGGTTATATAAGTTATCTCTTAAAATATAAATATTAATTTTAAATATAAAAATATTTTCTACATCATGATATTTTTTTATAATTTTTAGACATAAAATAAATAAATTTATTTATGACACAATAATGATGCAATATTTTCCTCTTTAATGAATGATTTAAATAAATAAGATTATAATGATTAAAAAAATATCCAAAACCTATCAAATTCTTATTGTATGATTTTATTTAGAACATGAGTCATCTTATATTAGACTTTATTGAGTTTTGGACCTTTATAAACCGAAAATCATTATATAATAAAATAATATTTCTAAACTTTCCATAAGAGCCCCTCCTCCCCATTATAAAAATCCCTCAATTCTAACCCATTCCTCACACTTATCAAGCCACTTGGATCGTCCAAACTCTATCCAATTAATCTCCCTACATCCCTATACTCCTCCTAGAAGACTTCCTCTAGGCATAAGTCAATTCAATTAAACCTTTTAGTTCAAACCAAAGGGAGATACCCGATTTAAAGGTAACGTCTTCTCTTAAGTTCTTTTGTTTTATTTTACTTCTCCAACCCCCTGAACTCTATTTATTCCTTTATTTCATAAAAACACCAATATCCTCAATATACTAGTATGTTTTTATGAGAATTATTCGAACTACACTAACACACACCTCCATCTAATGGGTAAAGAACATACTGTTTATGTGGATGGCAAACTAACGCCTCACGAAACGATGAATGTTCAATCTTCTCCTACCAACTCTTATAGTGGAAATTAAGATGGAACTGTATTTATATGTGATATATATTATATTTAAATTTTTTATATACTTCTGTATTTTTTTCATTTATAGAATTCATTTATGGTTTCCATAGTGGGTAAATATGATAATTTCATTTGAGGAAGTGCGAACTACCGCCCCTCAATGTGATATGACTCGTTCATGCCATATGTGGAACGTATAAAGGATGGATTTAATGAAATTATATATGATATTATACTGGAATTATAATATAACTATTTATAATTATGTTTTTATTCCATTAAATATGAAATAGAAATTAAAGTAGCATTCATGTGTACGAACGGCTTGCCGTCTCCATGAACAATGCATTTCATTTCTTATCTCCAAATGTTATGTATTGTTGTTAATACATATATATATACTAGATATATATGATATATATTATATATAATTCATTTTTATAATTCTAGAGATAATTTATTTTTGAAAACACGAACAACTTGTAATTATAAGAAGTTCATTTTTGACTCAAGTACCAAATATCGACCAAACGACCATTATTAACTTAAATGATTGCATAATGTTTATAACATGGTAATAAGTGATATAAAAGGAATAATAAACTTGAAAAATGTTCTTAAGAAATTAGAAATTAACTTTAGTTTATTATTCAGGATATTAAAGAACGAATGGGTCAAGTCAGACACGATGTAAGGGGTTTCTTATCTCACTTTTAATTCCGTGAGATTTCCATTGTTCGCCACTTATTTATTGCATGTGGTGTATTGTGTAATTCCATTTGATATATATTATCATTATTCTATTTATATTCCTGTTATTATATGATTCATTGGGTGGTTATTAACTTTTAGTCATACGACTCGATTGATTACAACGTGGTAATGGGTTTTCATCTCACTTTTTATTCCCGTAAGATTCATGCTATATTTTCCACTATTTAATTTTGTGTGGTGTATGTACTGACCATGATTGTATTCTTTATTTAATTTAATTTAATTTATGGGTATTTACATCTTCATTTTATGATCCTTATTTCATGTGGATTATGTTTCGTAAGTTACCAAATCGGTAAGGGAACTTTTTAACCCAATTTCCATTCCTTGGGTTAATCTTCTAATTCTTAATTATGTCATGATATGATTATGTGTGGAATCACAATTTATTTATTTATGTTGTAATTTCCACTCCCCGTTTTGTGGATATACTTTTGATACACATAATCACTCCATTGATAAATTCTAAAGTCATCGATATGAACATGATAAGAGTAATTTTAACTCAATTTACATTCATTGAGTTAAACATCCAAGTAATTGGTGTTGTTTTTAAAAAAGTATTTGTGAATGTTCTATGATTGATTTACACTAATTATCCAATCATATTGTGTGTATTTATATTTGTCACACATTATTATGTAATTGATTTATCCTTAATCTAAGGATACAATTTTTATAAGGGATTTCGTCTCAATTTACATTCCATTGAGACTTAATCATTGTTATGCACCAATTCACTCTTATATGTTGTATATACTACCATTTGGAATATTTTATCATGAATATATTTATTCTCATGATATTATAAAGTTAAAATTAAATTTTATTCCTCAATTATTTGTATTAAATAATCTCTCATTTGGTTAGGAACTCTTTAACTAAAATATCATTTTAAATGTTTTAAAGATTTATTATTATAAATATTTCTAATTAATGTCCATGTTTTAAAAATGGTTTTAAGGATTTATTTATATAGAAAATTAATGTTTTAAAATGTTATTCCTTTAAAATATTTAAAGTGGTATGGGACACTTTGATTCAAAAATATCTTTATTAAATGGTTTTGAAAATGTTTTGATAAAGCATTGATTATGTCTATATCATGAAATGATATATTGTGATTGGAATTTGGAAATGTTATCTTTCCTTTATGCTTATGTTATGTGTTATGATTATGTTATGGTTCTCGGGCATTGTTTACGTATATAGGTGGTTTCGTGATAAACCTAGGGTGGGTGAGCCCAAGATAGCTCTATAATGCATTGGGTATCGTGAAGAAGGTAAACATTAATGTTTATCTTAAGAGATTTAGGGAATATACTGTGATGGGTATTCCAACGTAACTCCCTACATAGATGTGATAGCTAAAATTTAAGTATGATATGAATGCCACAAGTTACCTTTATGATTTGTGATTTCTATGTGTTATTCATAAATCATATAATTTCCTGAGGTATGTTATGATTGAAAATTATGGTTTCATTGTTTTGTATTTATTGATGGGATAATGTTTTCATTCCTTATTTTATAACCCTTACTGAGCTTTTTATGCTCATCCCAAGTTTTTGAAATGTTTTCCATGGGACTAAAAGATGAATAGGGTCAAGGATGGGATCAAGGAAAAGTCATGTTGTCTAAAACTTGGAACTAGACATGTTTCTTTTTAAGAGTTTTTAATTTATAAAAAATGGATACTGAGTAGTAGTGTCTACATGTAATTTACAAGTTGATATGTAATAGTTATGGCCTAATTCTCTAAAACACTAAACCTGAAAAGATCCTCAATGTGAATTATTTATTTAATTCAAGATTATGTAATGTTTAAGGCTGGGACCTTATAGTTGGTATCAAAGGTCAGCTTAGATAACTTTAGAGGTCACGATGTTATTTAATCATAAGTGACATAACCATAATGGTTAGAATATTATAAAGATTTATAGTTATTTTAGAGATGATAAATGGTTATTATATTTTTGGGTGAAAAATGAAAGGTATTAGATAACCTTTGAGGATAAAATATGTTATAGTTGTTTTTGAGGAATTTTTCACTTTTTTTGCAATGATATGAAATTGTATAGTTTTTGAAAAAGTACAACACACAGACCGTGTGACAACCCGTTGTGTCGGACAAAGCTATGGGAATCGAACCCACAACCAAAGTGCGATTGAGATTTATTGCCTACCACTGGACTACGTGAAGTCCCTGGTTAGTATGACTAATTCTTTTTAGTTAAATGATTTTATGGATCAAGAATAAGTTTATTTGGGATCTTATGTTTTATCAAATGGGCATCCTTAGTATAGGAAAATGATTTGGTGATTAAGTAATAAAGGTTATTTTGGAAGACATTCTCTTATTTGGGAACACTATATGCTCAAGGAAAATAAAATACTATGGGATTTAATTTGTGGAGTAATGATTGAAATATTATTTTGGAAGAATCTATGTTTTTATTGTGGACATAAGTTGATTTGGGTTATTTATGGAAATGATTAATCTATCATAGAGAATATTTGTTCAGGTTAATTACACTTCAGTATGAGACTTTAAGAGTAGTAGATGTTTTTATAGATTTATGTTAAGATTTACTGTGGAAGACTATGTGATTAAATCATTCTGAGTTCTGGGTTTCAATCTTAGTTTATATTATTTTTAATAATTTTAAGGACAATTGTATATTGAATGGTCTTTATTGAACTTTGGGTTATTTTTGTTGAATTTCAGAGATTAAGAGTAGTATTTCTTTTTATAAAGGATTATCCTTTTGGGGATTATCTGATCTTGTACTAACCAATTTTGGTTTTGGTTGATGTCTAAAGATAGGAGAAATAAATAGTTTATCTTTTGTATATTATGTGATACTCTAAAAGTTTATTCTAGCACTTCAGGTGTGACCAAGTCATCTTGAATACGTACCATTTGGAGAAAAGATGAGTTTGTGGTAGAACTTTTTTAAAGTATGACACTCTACATGACAAGTAAGTATATTTCCTTAAGATATTAGTCTAGTTATTAATAAAATTCTTTGACTATATGAAAAGGATCTTGAATCAAAAATGTTATAAGATCTCTTTTATCATCAGACATTTACCCAAACACAAATTTATGTTATTACGGTGGTTAACTTTTTGTGATCAAGTTCTTTATCACTCTCTATTAATCTATGAGAGTTAGTTTCTATTCCATATCCATGTTTTCCTGGAATACTAGTATCTGTTTTCTTGGGTGACCATTTTACTTATCTTCCTTTATTTTAAAGTAATATTTTTATTGACTCTTTTTCTGATGTGGGACTTTTAATGAAGTTTCCAAGCCCAATTTTAAAATTGTGAGGACGCAATTCCCAAAAGGGGGGAAGGATGTAACGTCCCAAGTAAATAAAGAATATAACTTTTTTATATTTATTAAAATTTGTGAATTAAATATTAATTTTACCTTATAGGGGATGCTATGTTTGATGGCATACCTGATACGCAACAACAGGTTTCATTGAAAACTTACGTTGCACACAACATTGAGTTATACTAAAAAATATTAATACAATATTATTATTTTAAATGGTAGTTAAAGCATAGTTTATGTATTGGAGGGAATGAACAAAACAAACCATATTATGATTAAATATGTTTCTTAAATGTTTTTACTTTTATCCAATAAATTTTAGAGGCTTAAAATAAGAAAGAATCTGATTTTAAGCATAAATACTCTAATATTCATTAAAAGGTCGATTTACCAACTTTTGATGGAAAACCCTCTTTAAATCTTTTTTTGGTCACTTTTATATGTTCTATTTGAAAAAATAAAATTTTTATTTATAATCAGGACATAAAAATTTACTTTGGTTAATTTTTTGGTATTTTTTTGATAAATTTCATTTTTTAATAAATAGTAAAAAATACTGTATTTTAATTCAAAACTACCTTTTAATCTAATTTATTTATAAGGTTAGATTATCTTTTTAATTGGTTTTAAAGTGTAATTATAATATGTTTTTACCATTTAATATAATCTTGGTCATTGTAAGTAACTTCACTTTGAAATTGAACACAAATAAGTGTCAATCTTTTGATAGTTATTATTTCTTAAAAACACGCTTATTGTTTTGACTGCGAGAATTAATTTTAAATTAATTTCTGAAACTTCTATGTTATAAATTTTTAAAAATTAATTCCATATTTGGAATCATAAGGTCCAAATTTTTTAAATAGTTAACTTTTATTTTTAGACATTATGAATATTTTCTTCAGTAAAAATTTTATTTACCATAGTTAAAGGATAAATCTGGTAAATAAGGGTAACAAAATGTTTTTATAATAATATTAAATTACCCTAAAATGTGTCTTAATCCTATTTTATGATACATTTCCAACCATGGGAATCCTTGGGTCTATTTTGAGATCCCATGAAGCCACTTGGGAGTGATAATGACACTTTATATTAATTAATTTAAAGTAAAGACAAAATGACTGAAACATATATCTTTTTATAAATCAATTCTTACATGGGTTTATATAAGTTATCTATTCAATTATAAATATTAATTTGAAATATAAAAATATTTCATAAATCATGATATTTTTTTATAATTTTTAGACAGCAAATAAATAAAATTATTTATGACACAATAATGATGCAGTATTTACCCCATTAATGAATGATTTAAGTAAATAAGATTGTAATGATTAAAACAATATCAAAAACATGTCCAATTATTATTGGATGATTTTATTTCGAACATTAGTTATCTTATATTATAATTTAATTATTTTTGGACCTTTAGAAACTGAAAATCATTATATAATAAAATAATATTTTTAAACTTTCCTAAAGAGCCCCTCCTCCCCCTTATAAAAAGCCCTCACTTCTAACCCATCCTCACACTTCTCAAGCCCCTTGACTCGTCCAAAATCTATAAAATTAATCTCCCTACATCCCTCTCCTCCTTCTAGAAGCCTTCCCCTAGGCATAAGGAAATTCAATTAAACCTTTTGGTTCAAACCAAAGGGAGATACCCGATTTAAAGGTAACATCTTCTCTTAAGTTATTTTGTTTTATTTTACTTCTCAAACCCCATAAACTATTTTTAATCATATATTTTATAACAAAACCAGTATCCTAAATATAATAGGATTTTTCTATGAGAATTATTCAAATTACAATTACACACACCTCCATCTAATGGGTAAAGAACATACTGTTTCTGTGGACGACAAACTAACGCCTCATGAAACGATGATTGTTCAATCTTCTCCTACCACCTCTTATGGTGTCAATTAAGATGTAACTGTATTTATATGTGATATATATTATATTTATATTGTTTCTATAATTATTTATTTTTTCATTTATAGAATACCTTTATTCTTTTCATAGTAGTTAAATATGATAATTTCATTTGAGGAAGTGTGGACTACCACCCCCTCAATGTGATATGACTCGTTCATGATATAAGCGAAATGTATAAAGGATGGAGGTAATGAAATTATATATGATATTATACTATAATTATAATATACCTATGTATCATTATGTTTTTATTACATTAAATATGAAATAGAAATGAAAGTAGCGTTCATGCGTACGTACGGCTTACCGTCTCCGTGAACAGTGTATTTCATTTCTTATCTCCAAATGTTATCTACTGTTATCAATAAATATATATACTAGATATTTATTATATATATTATATCTAAATCATGAATATAATTCTGGTTATAATTTATTTATGACCACATGAACAACTTGTAATTATAAGAAGTTCATTTTTGACTCAAGTACCAAATATCGACCAAACTACCATTATTAACTTAAATGATTGCATAAGGTTTATAACATGGTAATAAGTGGTATAAAAGGAATAATAAACTTTAAAAAGGTTATTATTCAAGTATAAATTAACATTAGTTTATTATTTAATATATTAAAGAATGAATGATTCAAGTCAAACACGAGGTAAGGGGTTTCTTATCTCACTTTTAATTTTGTGAGATTTCCATTGTTCGCCACTTATTTAATGCATGTGGTGTATTTTTTACTACAATTTGATATATATTATCATTATTATATTTATATTCATGGTATTCTGTGATTAATTTGGTGGTTATTAACTTTTGGTCATATGAATCAATTGATTACAACGTGGTAAGGGGTTTTCATCTCACTTTTTATTCCCGTAAGATTCATGCTATATTGGCCACTATTTCCTTTTGTGTAGTGTATGTACTTCCCATGATTGTATTATTTATTTAATATACTTTAGTTTATGGGTATTTACATCTTCATTTTATGATACTTATTTCATGTGGATTATGTTTCATAAGTTACCAAATCGGTAAGGGAACTTTTTAACTCAATTTCCATTCCTTGTGTTAATCTTCTAATTCTTAATTATGTCATGCTATGGTTATGTGTGGAATCACTATTTATTTATTTATATTGTAATTTCTACTCCCCTTTGTGTGTATATAATTTTGATACACATAATCACTCCATTGATAAATTCTCAAGTCATCGATATGAACATGATAAGAGTAATTTTAACTCAATTTCCATTCATTGAGTTAAACATCCAAGTCATTGGTGTTGTTTTTTAAAAAATATGTGTGAATTTTCTCTGATTTATTTACACTGAATATCCAATCATATTGATTGTATTTATATTTTTCACATATTATTATGTAATTGATTTATCCTTAATCTAAGGATATGGTTTTTATAAGGGATTTCGTCTCAATTTACATTCCATTGAGACTTAATTGTTGTTATGCACCAATTCATTATTATATGGTGTATATACTACCATTTGAAATATTATATCATGAATCTCTTTATTCTCATGATATTATAAATTTATGATTAAATGTTATTCCTCAATTATTTGTATTCAAGCGTCTCTCATTTGGTTAGGAACTCTTTAACTAAAATATCAATTTAAATGTTTTAATGATTTATTCTTATAAATATTTCTCATTAATGTCCATGTTTTAAAAATGGTTTTAAGGATTTATTTATATGTAAAATTAATGTTTTAAAATGTTAATTCCTTTAAAAGCTTCAAAGTGGTATGGGACACTTTTATTCAAAAATCTCTTTATTAAATGGTTTTGATAATGTTTTGATAAAGCATTGATTATGTCTATATCTTGAAATGATATATTGTGATTGGAATGTGTAAATGTTATATTTCCTTTATGATTATGTTATGTGTTATGGTTATGTTATGGTTCTTGGGAATTTTTTACATATATGGGTGGTTCCGTGATAAACCTTAGGCAGGTGAGCCTGAGATAGCTCTCCAATGCATTGGGTAACGTGGTGGAGGTAAATGTTAATGTTTCTCCTAAGAGATTTAGGGAATATATTGTGATGGGTATTCCAACATAACTCCCTACATATCTATGATAGCTACAATGTAAGTATGATATGAATTCCACATGTTACCTTTATGATTTATGATTTCTATGTGTTATTCATAAATCTTTTGATTTCATGATGTATGTTATGATTGAAAAGTATGGTTTCATTGTTTTGTATTTATTGACAGGATAATGATTTCATTCCTTATTTTATAACCCTTACTAAGCTTTTTATGCTCATACCAATTTTTTGAAATGTTTTCCATGGGACTTAAAGATGAATAGGTTCAAGGATGGGATCAAGGAAAAGTCATGTTGTCTAAAACTTGGAACTAGACATGTTTCTTTTTAAGAGTTTTTATTTTATAAAAAATGGATACTAAGTAGTAGTGTCTAAATGTAATTTACAATTTGATATGTAATATTTATAGCCTAATTCTCTAAAACTATAAACCTGAAAAGATCCTCAATGTGAATTATTCATTTAATTAAAAATTATGTAATGTTTAAGGTTGGGTCCTTATAACAAGAGGTAATGAGATGCTAGGAAATTCTATATATGATAAACAAGAATCTATACTTAGTAATAAATCAATGTGGGATGTGAATTAATGTGGTAATTGTTCAACTTTAATGAAACATGGGTATTAATGCTTGAATGGACACCGTCTCTTATTTATTCTCCATAGAGCTATGGTTTACATAAAACTCATGTCACACTTAACTACTTCAAACTATAAACCACCATGAACATCAGTGGAGAGCTCAATCCACTCACTTTGTTAAGAAACATACACTCCACACCTAAAGTTTCACACCATAGTCAATTTAAACTAGATGATAAGTAAAATGAATAAACACAATGGGGTGAAAAGTCATATCATAGTGAGAGATGTTGGTGATTGTGTAAGAATTATTTAGGGGATTTTAGTAATTTCATAAAGTTCCTTGGAATTTTATAAGCCATATAAATTTTAGATTTTTTGGAATAAATAATTAAGTTGTGATGAGGTACTATAAGGAGCTAACACACTGCATCTACGGTGTGAATGAAAATGTTATAATTTCTAAGAATTTTCATGACATATCGGGTGAGTTCATGGATGTGATGTATTAATATAGTGGATCATTAAAGTTACAATAGAGTTTTTACATTTGTAATTAAATATTTTTCATAACAATAGTGATGAGAAGTGAACATTTTTTGTGATGAAGTTGACTCGTGGGGTGTACGATAATAGATATGTCATTGGTAGGTATATGGTGATGATAAAAAAATCAAACATAATGAGATTGAGTCATGGGTGTTTTAAATGGG
Organism: Viscum album; assembly: GCA_963277665.1. Taxonomy (NCBI): domain Eukaryota; kingdom Viridiplantae; phylum Streptophyta; class Magnoliopsida; order Santalales; family Viscaceae; genus Viscum; species Viscum album. Next base: position 77,310,643 of record OY728140.1, read on the forward strand.
TTATGTGTTATTTTCAATCATGTAGTGAGAAGAGTTATAAATAAATTTATTATTTTGTTGTGAATAACTTAGTCAATCCATGAGGGTTGTATCTACAACATATATATCATTCAATTATCACCTACCTAAGTTATGGTTTTTAAGATATTTTCAGTAGATATAGGGGATATTCTATGAGTATTTTTACTACATATATCTAAATAGGAGGAGTTTTATTTTATATTTTATAGATATATAGGATATATATTGAGATAAAAGTGTGGGTATTATGTCTATAAATAGATAAGTTGGGTTGTTACTTTAAAGAGAACCTTTTGGTGAAGGATCAAGTCCTGAAGTTTTCACCTTTCGATGGAACTGATTTTAGGGTTTGGTTTTCTTTTTTATTTTATTTTTATTTTCTCCCACTCATGGATATAATTATAGTGTAGTTTATTTTTGTATAAATATATTTAAAGGGGGTTTTTTTTTGAATTAGATTTATTTTTTTATGATATTTCTTGTTGGTTTTTTCATATTTACTTTTCAAAATCTATTCTTAGGTTATAAAACATGACCATTTTCTTTTGAGTGTGGGAGTTATCTTTTTATATAATTATTGGTGTGTAGTTTTCTCCATTACCATTGGGTAATTTATTCAATATGTTCAAATATGGTTTTGGGTTACCTATTTCATTAATTAGATAAAGTACTTAACCATGAGAAAATAAATATTATTTAGATATAGAATGATTAATAAGACATAGTGAGTTTATCAGAGATGATCCTAAAAATATCATGAGTATTTATTAGTTATTTTATGATTTATTGCTTCATAAACCTAGGTTTTTAATTTATTATTAACATCATCATCATTCATTGTTATTTCAAAAATAGAAGTGGTTTTCATTCATTTTATAATCATTAGTCTTTAATATTATATTAGGGTTCTCATACTAAGTTTCCTTATTGTTGTGGGTTAGACCTTGATGCTCACATATCTTGTATTGTACCTTAGTAATTTTAGTGATTTTGAAATAATTTTTATAAATTTATAAAATTTATAACCCATAGGAATTAGTGGCATCCTATGGGGTTTCAAAGTTTTTTGTTTCATTTTTAAGGACTTGGTCTTAGTGAGTATATTTAATTCGAAAGATTAAGACAAATATTTTCTCTTTTTTTCTATTTTATGATTTTTGTTTAGGTTATATTTTTTGTCATTTTTTACAATATTTGTATTTTGTATGGTAAATATGGAATGAATTATGAGTGAAAATATCTAGTTCTCTATTCAAGTTGTGAATATTTCACACAGAATCATTCGACATAAGGAGAAAATTCAAATGAAAGAAGGATATTTCCCAAAAGCATACCTGAGTGATGATTAAGAACTCCTCTATAACCTAAATCATGTATTTAAAGAGGCATATAAATACTTTTATAGGATTTCCATGGAAGTTTATGAGTCAAATTAAGTGACTAAGGAGGAATCCAACTTCGAAGTTAAACATTAGGAGAAATCCTAGGGTGATTCAAAGTTTGAGGATGAATATAAGGAAACTTATAATGATGAGGATGGGTCTAAGATAGAGTCCAATGAATAAATAATCATAGTTTTTGATATGGAGGGTAAAATATAGGAAAGAACCTTAGTATAATAATATTGGGAAGAAGGTGAGGTGATGGATAATAAAACTGAGGAGAATATTGAATATTTTAATAGATTAGTAAGAATAAGTAAGGGAAGAGGAGTATTGCCATATTTTTACAACCCAAGGTATATTTATTCAATATTTAAGTCGATAAAAATTCTCATTTTAACCTCAACAATGTTCTAATATAGTTTTACTGAAAAGGAGTAGAATTGTTACATAGAGTGAGTATAAATTTCAATCTTGGATAAATATTGTCACATACATGACTTATTTTGAAGTTAAATTTCATTTATTTTCCTTTCATTCTTTGTTTTGGATGGTTTCCAAAGGTTTTATGGAGAAATAGATGAGTTTTCATGAATTGGGCCAAACGTGAGCCCAATTCCAGATTTAAAAATAAATTTTGTTTCCTTTATAACTTTTTCATTCTTTAATATTTTTCCTTCATTCCAATTCCTAAATGGTCTCCTCTGACCTATTAACACCAAAATATAAATTTGGGGCCTTTATAAATCCATAATCATGGTGGTTATGAGTTTTTATTTAAGATATTGGGCCTGCCCGAAGGCCCATTTCCTGCATTAAAAATAAATTTTAAATATTTTATATCTCCTTCAATATTTGCGTTGTTTCGGTGATTCCACCTCCCACTCGACCTTAAGAAACCCATCCACGCTCCCATTGCCTTCCCCCCTCCTTGGAGCTCTTTGATATCGCGAATTAGGGCTGATCTTTATAGGGTGTCTCAAATCGGCCAGAATTGAAGAGGTAACTTCATCCCTTCCTAACTCTCTCAATTATTAATCTTTTCCCTCCATTCCAGTTCCAAAATTACCTCCTATATCTTGTTCGAAGAATCCCTAAATTTTGGCTGTTTTCAATTTCAGTAACTATTGTTTTTGGTGTGATTAATTCAGGATGCTTCAAGTAGGTAAGTCTATTTCTTTCCTCTTTCAAATTGCTTAGGGTTTCTTCCCTAATTCTTGAATTATAAAAAATTCCAGAAGTTAGGGTTCGTGAATAGGTTCTAAATTACTGTGTTTTGGGTGAAATATTGAGGTTTTAGGTTTCTTTTAACTACCTTGAGGTGCGGCGGTCATGCGGTTGATGTTTCGTCCCAATATTTGAGGGTTTCGACATATTCGGTAGGTGATTCCGTGGGTAACCATTTAATGATCAGTTAGTTTGCTTGATTAAATATTTTTGCATGTTCCTTATGTGCTTTTAATTATGAGAAAACCATTTTTGGTTTCAATAGTAAATCACTTGTTTTTAAAGTTACATTTTTGCTTGAAGTGTGTATTTTTCAAATGTATTTCATGTGTTATATCTTGTGGTAGTTTTGTAAAATGTGGAAGTGATTTATTAGTTGTTAAAAGGGGCTTCCAATTATGGTTAGGTAATGATATAGTTCCATGTGGGCCTAAAAATGGGGTGTATTGGAATGGTTTTATTTGTATAACCTTGTTCTACTCCTTGAAAGTGTTTTATGGATTTGTGTATTCTCATGGGTATCTTTTGTGATATTATTCAACGTGATTATATAACATTTGAATGTGGATTATTTCATGTTGATTGGGATGCCAATTCTGTTTTGGTAGGGTCTTGGTGTGCTTTTGGCTTAAAAAGAGATTTTTGAAATGGATTTTATGTGCAAAGTTTGGGTATACTCTTTATAATTGTTTTATGAATGTTTTGAATGCTTTATTGGGTTGTGTAATAGGTGAAACTATATCAGCAAACTGTTTTGGTAGGATTATGTTTTTAAAAGGTCCATTTCATTTGTGAAAAGGCTGTTATGTGATATGTATCATCTTGTAAATATTTTATTAAATTGTTTGAAGGAGATATTTTAGAGTGAAACTGATGTGAAAGTGATGTGGAGTGTTTTGTGTGAGTGTGATGTGAAAAATTGAACTTTTGATTATGAAAGAAGTGTTATATTCCATGTGTGTGGGCTGTTATATGAGTTTAAATATCTTATAATTGTTTTATAAAATTGTTTAATGGTTTTGTGGAAGTGTTGAAGAAATGTGAAATGTGTTGTGGGCAATTTTGGTGTGATTCGGATTTCAAAATCATTTTGAATGAAAAATGGATTTTTGCAACTTGTGTGGTATACATATGGTCTGTTTGGTGAATTTGTGATTTGGAAATGATATTTTCATGTTCAATGTACATTTCTTGACTTGTTGAACTTGTTTGAGCACAAGGGGAAAACCTGGGTATCTAGGTGGGTGGACGTGTACTAGTATGCTAGTGAATCCGTGGGGTTTGGCCTCAGTTTCACTTAGAAAGATTGACGCTTACAACTCTAACTAAACTATGATGATGATGATTGGGGACCACTAGGTTATGGGTATGTTCCCTACTAGTGGCTTGTGCACGAGAATGGATATTTGTGATGGTTACTCTCACCGAGATACGAGGTACCTGGGACCCACAGCTAGCTAGTGCCTAGGGGTTACTTCCTATTTCTTGTGCTCATTATTTACATTGTACTTACCGTCGGCATACGGTATAGTTGGCTGAAAAATTCAGTATTGTTGACATTATTTTTAAGAGTGTTGATTCTTAATGATATCCCACTTGAAAACTTTTTTTATTCAAAGTAGCATCTTTTTGAAATTGTAACTAGCTTTTCATGTTTTTGAAAACTTGCATGCTTTTCGTCTTTAAATGTTTATCGCATGGAATCTCTTAGTGGTGGTATCCTACTGGGCATTGGCTCACACCCTACTTACGCCCTTGGGTGTAAGTAGACATGGTTGTTTTTGTTGTCGCAGGTTGGGTACAGTTTTTTTTGTTCCAGTGGTTCGGGTTTCTAGCAGGTCCATGGTGGTGAAGTCTTGTGGAGGTGGCTTGTGGGCGGTGCCCCTTGCCATGAGGGTTCTTGGGCTGTCCTTATTTGGATTTGTAACTTTGGTATAGACCTTTTGAGTTGTTTTAAGCCATGTAATTCAGTTCTGAATTTTTGTAAAAGATTGTTTAGTTTGAAAAATCCAGATTTGTTTCATTGGATTCTTTTGTTGTTTTATGTTTATAAACTCGGGTAAATCGTTCCCAATTTTCATTTTATGATACCCGGGCACTTGCGCCAGCCCGTGGGGATCGGGAACGCCCTTCGGGTCTTGCCATGGACCGGGTCGGGTGCCGATTTTAAAGGCGACCAGATTCGGTTCGTGACAAATATGGACCAAGTAACTTCTTACCATACTCCTATTACTTAACTATAATAAGGTGAGGTCTAGCTAAAATATCCTGAACAAAGTGATTTTTGGGAATCATCCCAAGTTTTTGTATTAATTTCTTAGGAATTAATTTTTAGGAATTTTTCTTGAGAATTTTTTTAGGATGTAGATTCAATTCCCCTACTGTTTTATTATTAAATCAAATGGACCTAATAATTTAACTTGGTTGTTTTGATTTTTTTAGTACCATGATGATGAAGGTAAGTGATGAGGAGGATGGAAAGTGGAAGTGAGGGAGCTCCATTTTATAGAGAAAATTTTCTTTACATTCTATATTTCTTTTACTTCCCATATATTTTTTCATATGTTTTTGGGATTTAGGAGAATTTTTATTCCACACTTGAACTTTTTTCTATATTTTTTATCTAGTATTAAAAGTGTCTTAGGACTCCCATAATTCCATGTTTTATATGTCACTTTTCATATAATTGAATGAGTAATAAGGGGATGAAAGAGTAAGGATAAGAATGGGATTATTAATTTGATAAACCATGATATGGGATGATTGATTGATTTATGTAGATAAAATTCCTTCAACATTTTTCATTTTATGATTTCTTGAAGTTTTTGTTGATTGATTTGTTTTTGTTCATAATTCCATGAGTTTTTTTAAAAATATTATGTTTCTATTTTTTGAGAGGGTTCTAAGACAGTTTTTCATATTATTTCTTATACCCTTTTCTTGAGAGATACTTGGGACATGTAGACCTACTAGAACATGAATTAATATATTTTCAAATTTATGAAATAACAAATTCACATTAAAATTATTGAGGTATTTTTTCTATTTTATACCTTTATTCCTTTGATACCTACCTTTATATTTAATCTTTATTTTAATTTCATATAATAAATGAATTACCTTGATGGAGAAGCTAAAATGGAAGATTATTTTATCCTTTCTACATACTATTAGTATTTTTTCATGATTTATAATAGATTTAGTGTAGGAGGAGAAGTTATTCCATGGATTGAAGGGGATGTTTTGTATTGGAAAGTATGATGTGAGTTATTAACACTAGGTTGTGGGGAAAGGTTCATTAATTTTATTTCATTATGCTTTACTTTCTACCCTCTAAAAAGAAAAAGGAATAAAAATTTGAAAATTTGAAAAAGTAGAAAAATAATTATTGAAAAAAATAGAAAAAATGATTGAAAAACATTAATTAAAAGTAGGGTATATACTTTATTATGATTATTTTTATAATTTGTGAGTATTTATATGATTTTAATAGTGCACGGTGATATCAATCTTGGAGGATAAGTTTTTTATTGATCTTTTTATTGTTTATCATGCATAGTACTTTAGAGTTTAACCTCATTTTTAGGATTTTAATTTTTCACATCAATTACCTATCAACCCTTGTTCTTAGATTCATTTTATCCTTTCATTTAATCCCTCATTATTAATATTTATCTTTATCTTTACATGGTAGAGATTTTAGATTCTTAATAATCCTATAGTTAGGATGCATGTACTCAAGGTATGTGCATAACTCTAGACATATGTACTATGAGTGGTGAGAGGGATTTTTTAAGTGAGGTAGATCACATAGTGGTATTCATAATAATAATAAATTTAAATATGTAAATGGAAGTTATGAAATGGAATCATCATTTTAAGTGTAAGAGTAAAATATATGGTTGGTTTCTTTTATTAAAAAATTTGGATTTGAAAAAATATTTCTTATGTCATGCATAAAAGTTTATTATTTATTAATAATTATTTGGTTGGGTTGACTATGATAGTTAAATCGTGGTAGGATGGTGTTACTTTGTAATGATATAGATATTTTATGCTTAAGGATAAGAAATTTTTTATGTGTAGGGGGATTTGATAGCCATATTTCACACATTAATTATTATTATTATTAATTTCATTAATTTTATTTTTAAATAAATTTTCTCACATAATAATTTTGTTTGATGATTTTATAGTAGAAGTATTTAAATTTTAATTTAGAGAAAAATGTAGAAAATAATATTTATTTTTTCTCTAAAGAAAATATTTGTTAAATAAAATTTGGAAAAGGAAATAAATAAATATTTAAGTGCTAAAAAATGTTTTTTTCCCTTAGCCAACACCACCATAACAGCCAGCTACCATGAGTCAGTGACCAAGCTCAATAGAGGTTAGGTCCAGTGTGTTAGTGGAGGAGTAGGCATGTGGTTTGGGGAAATGATAGGTAATAGTTATGGTTGGTAAGGAGTGACACTATTGGAGATCAGTGGTCATAGTGTGGGGTGGCGCCATAAGGGGAAACAGGCCATTGGAAATCACTCTATATGATAAATAAGTAGCTATATTGAGTGAGAAATTGATGTGGGACAAGGAGTAATATTGAAAATTTTCAAGTTTAATGAAATGTGTGTGGAAATGTTTTAAACAACATCATCGTGTGTTTCTACTCTATGAATATAGGGTTTTCATGGAACTCGCATTGCACCTACCACATTCACGATCAGAACCACCATGAACATTGTTAGAGATCTTGATCCACTACCACTATGAAGAAATAGGGATTCTTCACCTAAATGATCACATTTTTTCCAACTTAAACTAGATGATATTTAAAATGAATATATTTCATGAAGTGAAGAGTCATGTTGTGGTCAAGGATATTGGTGGTCATGTAAGACTTATTGAGGGGGTGTGTCATGAACCAACTAAAATAACCTACCTAAGAGGTAACTGAATCCATAATTATATGAACCAAATGGTATTATTTATCCCTAAGGACTTGTAACTAGTTATTTGGAATTAAAGGAAATAAGAGGGAATTGTTTCTTTACAATAATAACTCTTCAATACAATGAATTGGATATAAACCAAAAAATAGTCAATTTTCCAAGCACTCCTAAAAAGAAAATTATCAAAATTAAACAACAAAAAATCTAAAAAATAGTAAAACAACCCAAGTCATCACATAAAACCATCAAATACAACAACCCAATATCTCCACATGACAAGTGGATCACATGCTCTAATAGTCACCGCCAACTCCCAAGGTCATGCTCATCATGAACATCCACTACCTATAAGTAGTACCTTTTATTTTCCTATACCTAGTATTAAAAAATATATAAATTCTAGAAGGAAAATGTAGGTTGTGAGAAATAAATCCCGGTAGGATCTCACCAAGTATTCCATAACCAATCTATATAAAATAAACCAAATATACTCAATTTTAAATAAAACATGGAAAGGAAATATTTTCATAGTTCACAGAAAAAAATGATTTTCAAAACATTTCAATGGATAATGTAAAATAAGTATAAAAGTGAATTTCTATCAAAATATACATATACAAACATCATTGTCAAACAGAAATGAATAAACATTCCTTTAATCAAATAGACATGAATAAAACATTTCAAGATCATTGACATGTAATAATCATTTTTAGTCATAGAAACATGGTTAAGAGTCTTAGGGTTAGTTAGTTAAAGGCTCATAGTTCCACACAACCTCAGTGAAATACATCTCTAAGTGTGTACATGTTCCAAGATATCAATCTTAGGGAGAATGGGAGAACACCAAAATGAATTAAATCCCTGCCCTCAATAATTTTATTAATTATTACCATCATCAATACTTTTCTTGGTAGATCAAATATATAACTAGTATGTATATACAAATCCACACACCTAACTACCTAGACTTTCATGTGCTTCAATTAAAATCAACCAATCATATAAGGGGATATCATTAATTTAAATCAATCTCAAATCATTTCAATTAGTCATTTTTATCAACCCCAAGTTAAATTTTTAAAACATGACATTTCATTTAAAAAACCTATTATCATTTGGTTTTCATAAAAAATCATGACATTAAAATAAATTATTTTCAATTCAAATCATAAAATAATTCATCCCTTTTCTTCTTAAAATTCATCATAAAGTCACACTTCAAGTCATGCATTTCAACTCAAAATCATTTTTCTAGAAATCAACACCTTATTTTTATAAGACAATATCAAATATATTTCACCACAAACACACTCTCACACCATTCCATTTAGAAATAATTTATCAAGAATCTCAATTCAAAACTTGTAAATCAATTTAGGAATCCATTTCAAAATCTACAAGCATTAATGGTTTCAAATGATAGTAAAATAATTACGGAACCACCTACCTCAATTAAAAATCTTTTCAACACCCAAAAAGAGATCCACAAACAGATATTTAATGTCTAAAATGATCAAGGAAGGATCCTAGAACCATAATTCTTGAATAAGAACACATAATCTGTCATCTCTAATACAACAGGGTAGATATAAAACATATACCTCAACATTTTACAAATAACTCACAACGACCAATAAAAATCTAGGAAATGGATCCCAATTCAATGACAGATCTATACTAAATCCAATTAGATCAAACCCCAAACCATATATCTAGAATCAATAGATTTTATATTTAATTTCATTCAATAGAAGAAGGGTGGATCTATAATATAATTAATAATGATAAGAAATGGTCACATAACTTTGAGAATCTAGATTCAATAATGAAAGATCCATCGAAATCAATCACCATGAGGTAAGGAATCTCCAAAATCACCAAGTGGAGTCTCCTAGTTCAAGTTCCAAAATATCCAGATAAATAATTAGGTAAACATAATAGGTCTAAAGTATAAAAATAAAAAATCAAAATAATTAAAACATGTTGTATGGTATGGTTGAATGGTTTAGAAACCCTTTTTTTGGATGCTAGAAGAGTTTCACGGTTTGGCCGCATGGTTTGAAAAACTGTGTGCCAAACATGAATAACCCCATTATAAAAAGATTCATGGTTTCTTAGGGTAGGACACATAGTTTTCACTAACCATGCTCCTAATTGTGCACCCTCCTCTAGGTTTCTAAAATAAGGTACAATATTTCCTAGGAAGAATTTCACAGTTTTATCTAATCGTGTGCCAACCATTCATAGGACCAGAAACCTCTAAAAATTTACAAAATCCTCCCAAAAAAAGCATGAGATAATAACTAAATAAAATATTATCAAAACAAATGAATTTAAATACATGAAAACAGGTGTGAGGATTTTACAATTATCCCCACCATAAATGATTTCTTCCCCTAGAAATCCTATAAAAAAGACTCCAAATAAAAGATATAAGTTCATTGAAATCTCACCATTGCCTCATAATCACACATATCATGAGAATAGAAACCATGATTCCACAACACCTGAACCATAGGTATGTAATTTCTATGAATAACCTTTATCCGAGAATTGAGAATCTAAATCGGTTGCTCGATCATGGACATATCAGGTTCCACATCGAGGTCCTCCCAATTGAAAATATGTGACATTTTTGAAATATATTATTCATATAAGACACATGAAACACATTATGAATCCAATTCATCTGGGATAGAAAGTCCAAATGGTAAACCATATCTCTAATCCACTCAATAATCTCAAACGGTCCCACATATCTAGGTGTTGACTTCCCCTATCTTTCAAGATACTGATGACCCAACTAAGGTGAGACACTCAAAATCACCCAATAAAATAAAAAGAACTCAAAAGGTAATTGATGATGATAAATATATTATTTATACTATATTTGTTTTATTTATATTATCTTATTAATCAACTGAATCTTTACAATCGTTTTATCGACCAAACTTGGTCCAATTAGGGAATCTTTACCAATCTCTAACCAACACAGTAGAGATTGACACTGATGGACATACAAGTAAAAAAGTGTGAAATATTGATGGATGACTAGTATTATTATTTTATGAAAACTAAACCAATCCCAAGTGTCAATTAAAATCCCCCCCCCATAAGGTCACGAACATAATCTTGAAGCATGTTCTTAAGAATTTGTATAGCTTGTTCTATCTGACCATCTATATGAGGATGGTATGCCATGCTCAACTTTACATGGGATCCCATTACCTCTAGGAGTTGTCTCAAAAAATAATAAGTAAACTAGGAATCCCTATCAAAAAAATTTGTAGATATAACTCCAACAAATCAAATGATCTCTTATACATGCAGATTCTCCAAGTCCTTAACTTTGGTAATATCATAAAGGGAAGTAAAGTGATCTGATTTGGTCAATTTTTCAATAACCACCCAAATCATATCCATTCCTTGAGGTTAACATGGAAACCCAACCACAGAGTCCATAGATATCTCATCCCAATTCGAATCCATCATAGGAAGTGGTTAAAGTAAACCTGAAGGCTTCTGATGCTCATCCTTAATCTGCTGACAAGTATAACAACAAGAAACAAAATCATAAAACTCTCATTTTATACCTAACCACCAAAATCATCGCATCATATCATAAAATAGTTTTTTTGTACCATGGTGTACCACCCACTAGAAATGACGAAAATCACCCATCAAATATATCCTTGTAGGTAACAGAACAACATGTCGGTTCCTAAAGAAGGATACCCTCAGATGATATAGACCATTCAAAAGTGTTCTCCCCATCATATAAAGAATCATGAATTCCTCATAACTCATAATCAAGATGGTTTTCCTAGATAATCATCTCATGAAGATAGTATTTCAAATGAACACTCATCTAAACAACCTCAGTCCCATACTCCTTGACTCCCAAATGTATAAGAGTAAAGAGATCCATTAGATTCCATTCTTAAAAATATTCTTTTACAGCCTAGGATGGAATTTTCCTACTTATATCATCAGTAAATACATTTCCCTTACCCATAGTTTAGGTTATTTCAAAATCAAAATACTATAGGCACTCCAACCACTGCCTTTAATGAAGTTTTAAATATTTTTTGAGATGATAAAACTCAAGATTTTATGATTGTAGTAGATGGAAAAACTTTCTATGAAAAGGTAATTCCACCAAATTTTAAGATCATTCATCATGGATATGATTTTGAGACTATGTGTGGGATATTTATTCTCATGAGGCCAAAACTGATGAGAACCATAAGCCTCTACGTGATCACCTTATATAAGAACACAACTCATCCTAGAACCTAATGCATCATAGAATACCAAATATCCTTTCCCAGTATATGAAATAATCAACACTAGTTCCAAATTAAAATGATGATTTAACTCATCAAAGGGGTCCATACATTTTTAATCCCATGTGAACTTTACTTCCTTCCATGTAAGAGTCGTCAAGGGAGAATCCAACTTTTATAAATCCTTTACAAACTAGTAGTAATACCCTACCAATTCCAAGAATCTCGAAATATCAAAGACATTCCATGGTTCCTATCATGTCATAACAGCCTTCACCTTCTTATGATCAACAAAAATTCCCTTTTTAGAAACTGAATTCCCCAATAACTTTACCTCTTGAATACAAAATTTTTATTTAGAAATCTTGGTATAGGGTTTTTGATTCCTCAAGATATCCAAAACCAATATCAAATGATGCACATGGTCCTCCTCAGTTTTAGAGTAAACCAAGGTATCATCCACAAATACCACAGTGAAAAAATCAAAGTGCTGATGGATAATCATGTTCATTAATTCCATAAACATAGCAGGATCATTGGTCAGACCAAAATCTATAACAATCTTATCCTGAAAATATTCTTAGGGATATCATACTCATTTATCCTGAGATGCTGACAACTACAATGAATATAAATACTTTATAACCACTTCACCCATTTTATTTGGTAAAATAAATCATCAATACGGGCCAATAGATACTTTTTCTTGACTGTGACCCAATTGAACTTTTAGTAATCAACACACAGGTGAAGGGTTCTCTTTTCCTTCTTGGAAAAAAAGCACTGGTGGTACCCAAGGCTACACACTGGGTAAAATAAATCACTTGGATGAAAATTAATCAAATTTAGTCTTTAACTCCTTCAGTTTTTCTGGTGTCATTCGATAAGAGGGAATAAAAATAGGTTGGGTACTTGGTACCAAGTCAATAAAGAACTCCACCTCCCTTACTGGTTCTAAACCAAAAAAATAGATAGAAACACAAAAATAAACTCATCCTCTACTAGAGTAAGGCAACCATATAAATATTCATACTCTATTTCATAGAAAAACATGGATATATTCCAACCAAAATCCAAAATAGGAGGTCTAGATCAACTTGAATGGATTTGGAGGTTCGAGATTTGGTTTTGGGGTGTTCTGTGGTTTTGGATTTGGAGCTGCTGTGGTTTTTCTGTTGCGATTGTTTCCAGTATTTGGGTTCACATTGTTTTTTGAATATATTAAAGACTATGGAGGAAGTAAAGGTTTTAGAGGCTTCGGTTTGTATTTTCTACTCACAATGAACTTGTTTTTGGGAGTGCATTAGTTTTGAATTTTTTGAATCTCATAGAGATAGTGAGTTTTTTCTGAATCGGTGTGTAAGGTTATGGCGGGTTATTGTCTCTGATGTTGGTGATTTATTTGTGGGTGAATCCTATTCGAATCTGCTATGAATTTTTTATGTGCTTGCAAATGGATTTCTACATGTATCTTCTCCATATGAGGTTCAGAGTAAGAAGCTTTAACTTGCACATGCCATTTGGATTTGGAAGTTCGAGAGGTTATGACTCTGTCATCAGTTCCGTTCCTGTGCAACTCTACATGAGACTACTATCCAAATGGTCATGTGATAATGAAAGCTTTTCACAAAGGTGTAATTGCTTAGGAGGTCAGATTCTGTAGCCTTGATCTGATTTATCCTTTTAATGGTTTTTTGGTTGTAATGATGGATGTTTTGGTTTCTCACTTTCTCTTCAAAAGTGTTTTGATAATAAAAAGAAGTTAGTTTTCATTCATTCAGGTCTAGATCAACTCGACCTCAGGTCCCATTCTCTCTAAAAAACATGGTACTCGCCATTATGGGAAAAAAATGAGACCCACCAAAGATAATAGTAAATATGAGCTTTATGACCAATCATCCAATCCATCTTCAGAATGACATCCAGAGGTTAAATCATAATAGGGGTATCATAGACCCTTCTCTCTCTTCGTCCCAAGAGGTATAGTAATATCCATTACATAAGGCATGATCTCCATATGAAGATTTAATAGTTCCAAAATATGGATAGATATGAAGGAATGAGAGACACTAATATCAAATAAATCATCCACTAAAGATTAAGCAATGGTGATGGTACCTCCCAATATCAGAGGACCCACATCAGTTCCCCTAGAGACTCATCCATTGTGTGAAGAAGCTTCATTCCTTGTATTTGTGGTCGGAACCCATTTTCTATTAAATCATATGATTACATCATAGATCCTCCAAGTATTATTGATACCATATCACAACATGGAGTGGTAAAACATGTAAAACCTATACAAGTGACTTAAGAATCTATAAGAGCTACAAATATTTGGTTCCTCCATGCACACACACTTTAAGTTCCCAACTTTTCCACATTTAAAAAAAGTTAATGGTCCTTTACCAGATACTACTAAATATTTAGAATAAGTTTTTTTAAATAACCACCACTACAGATTCCACCATGAGACGCATCCCGCTTTCTATTCCCTTTAAAGGGACTACTCAAGCTACCACTGGGAGTAGAAGGAACACCCATCAACCGTGACTTACCAGCAAAGTCAAGTTACAACATTAAATATTTATCCAAAACATATGTATATGAGGTGAGATTCAACATGAAAACCTAATATTTGATATCTTCTTGAATACCCACCTCAAACATCTAAGCTTTCAACTTCTTATTCAATACCAAATTATGTGATAAATAAACAATATAGGAAAAACAATCGGTATACTGGGTCATTGTTTGATCACATTGTTGAAGGTTAAGGAACTCCATCAACATAGCCATCACCATAGATTCCAAATATAAATTCACCATAAAAATATCCCTGAATTCTTTCCACTCCAAGACCACATTTTTTCCTTCCTGAAATATATAATCCCACCACCTTCTATTGGTACCTTAAAGTTTTAAGATAGCTCATCTCATATTAACAGAGTCTGGTGTCTTTAAGAACTCAAATATTTTCTCAAACTTTTTCAACCAATCATTTTCCTCCTATGGATCATTGGTACCCTATAAGGATGGTTTATTTAGATTAATAATATCATGGGAATTATCTCTACTATCATCCCTCTAAAGAACAACCAATGCATCCTAAATGAGAACAGGTGTAGCTACATGGCCTGGATCTTATATTGTACGCACGACAACCTCTATAAGGTTTTAATAAACTTTGGGGTTCACTTATTATGGTTCATCAACAAATCCCTCTTAAGGTCTATTCAAAAATATTCTTGGGTCATTGTACTGCATAAAATTAATAGATAATAAAGAAAACACCAGTCAAGAGGCATGATATTATCAACTCTATCAATCAGAATTCAATAGGGAAACGTAAATTTCATCAAATATTTATAACAGTTATAGAATCAAATCAAATAAATCCTCAAAGAAACTTTATTCCAATAACACATATTAACTTAAGTCTCTTCATGATGAGTTCTAGATGGGGAACTCACCTATAACCTAGATCTTAAGTCCCAACAATCTTTTCCCCTATCTACTAAGATATCCCAAAAATATATATTGATATCAAATAAAGGACACAACCACCTTTGATACCAATTTATCACAAACCTTTCTAGATAACCCACCTAAACGGTACCCAAATCCACTTTGGCATGTTCTGAAGGGTATTCCCAATCCCCAAGGGCTAGCAACTATTGCATGTGGATCAAAATAACGAGAGGGGATGTTTTTTCCACAAGAATAACTCATTGAGACAAAGAAGTGGATATAAAATAATAAAGAGTCGTTATTCCAAAAACTCTACAATAGAAAATTACCACAAGTATACAAGCAAAAGTATCAAAAATAGTACAATAAACCATGTTGTCACATAAAACCATCAAATACAACATCCCAAGATCTCCACGTAGAAATTCGATCACCTAATTCACTAGTCACAGCCAACTACTAAGGTCAAACTTGTGAAGAACATTCACTAACACCAAGTGGCACTCTTCCTTTCCCTAAACCAGGTATAAAAAATCTAAAAAATCTCGATGGAAAAGTTATGGTGTGAGTAACAAATCCTAGCAGAATCTCACTTAGTATTCTATAAGCAATCCATATCAAATAAACTAATATTATTGGTTTTAAATAATATATGGTATAGAAATATTTTAATAGTTCATACAAAAACATGCTTTTCAAAACATTTTAATGGCCAATATAAAACAATTAAAGAAGTTTTTTTCCATAAAAATAGGCATATACAAGCATCATTTTCAAAACATGCATGAATAAACATTCCTTTAATCAAACAGTCATGAATAAAACATTTACTGATCATTGGCATATAATAATAATTTTCAATCATATCACCATGGTTAAGAGTCCTGGTGTTAGTTAGTTCAAGGCTCCAGGTTTCACACAATTGTAATGAAATATAGCTCCAATTGTACACATGTCCCTAGATCTTAGTCCTAGGGAAAATAGGATAACACCCCAATGAATGAACTCACTACCCTCAATAATTTTAGTCATTATTTTCATGATCAATCCTTTTCTAGGTAGAACTAATACATTATTAGCGTTTATATCCAAGGCCACCCACCTAAATACCTAGAATCTCATGTGCTTAAGGTAAAATAAATCAATCATACAAGGGGATGTCATTCATTTAAATCAATCTCAAATTATTTCAATCAATCATTTCAATTGACCCTAAGTTTATGTTTTGAAACATGCCATTTCATTTCAAAAACCAATCATCATATGGTTTTCATCAAAACACATGCCTTTAAAATAAATTATTTTCAATTAAAAATCAAAACTTTGTTTTTAAAATCCATTTTCAAAGATATTTCACCACATACGCACTCACACATCATGACATTTAGAAATAATTTTTAAATAATCTTAATTTAATCCCTAGAAACCAATTTAGTAATCCATTCCAAAATCAACAAGCCTCAAAGTTTTTCATTGATAGGAAATTCATTACAGAAATTCCTATCTCAATTCCCAATCTCATAACCACCCAAAAGGGATACACTAATGGAGATTTGATGGATATGATGATCAAGGAAGGGTCCTAAAACCACAATTCGCAAATAAGAACTTTCAATTCATCGTCTCTAGTATAATAAGAGAGAGATAAAACACATACCTCAATGGTTCTTGAAGAAATCACAATGAAAAATGAAGATCTGGTAAAAGAATTCCTATTCCATGATGGATCTATAAGAAATCCAATTAGATCAAGACCAAAACCAAAGATCTTTTATCAACAACCCCAATATATGATTATGTTCAATAGAAGAGTGGTGTATCTAGAATATCAATGGATAATGATAGTAAATAGGCATATAACTTTGAAAATTTAAATCCAACAATCAAATATCTATTGAAATAAATCACCAAAATTCAAGGAATCACCAAAATCACCAAGTGGAGTCTCCTAGTTCGAGATCCAAATTCACTGGTGAAATAATGTGTTAAAAAGAATTTTCTTTCAGTCTAAAAATAAAAAATAAGAACAATTAAAAAACATCGAATGATTTAGCCACATAGTTTAGAAAATCATACACCAATCATGCACCCCTTTTCTGGGATACTGGATGAGATACATGGTTTATCCACATTGTTTTACAATCTTTACACCAAATATTTATAACCCCATTATCCCAAGTTTCATGGTTTCCTAGGGTAGGCCGCACAATTTTCACTAACATTTAACCTAACCATACACCCTCCTATGGGAATCAAATATAAGGCACACCACTTCCTAGGCAGACCTGCATGGTTTTCTCTAACCTTGCACCAACTATGAAAAGTCCTAGAAACCTCTAAAAATGTTCATAAGTCTCTCAAAACAACCCAAGATAAGGCCTGAACAAAATATGATCAAAAAAGTATGTAAGTACCTGAAAAAGGGGTGTGTGGATGTTATAGGGGGTCAATAATTTTGTAAGGATACTTGTAAGTTCATATAATATCTTTCTTTGTGAGAATTTTGAAGTAATATTTGTACCATAATGAGGTATTGTATGAAGCTTACACTTCATGTTAACAGTGTGCATAGAAGATTGGTACTACTTGAGAATGTTTTTCTACATTAGATAATTCTACAGTCCTTGTGTATTAAGATATTAGAGCATTCAAGTTACATGAAAGATTTTATGGTCAATATAAAAGTGTTTATGTCAATATCATAATGAGAAATTTTTATGCTTATATCATAATGAGCAATGAAGGTGATTGGTGATGGAGTTGTTTCGTGGTGTGTATGGGATTAGTTGCATCGTAGCCATGCAGACAATGAAGATACAGATTTTTCAAATACAATGAGAAGGAGTAGTGTGAATATTCAATGGGGTTTGTGCCACAATCATTCAAGGAGTTAAAAGAGTTCAAGATGATGTGATTTTCGCACTATGAAGGACTTGGTTTTACTATGAGGGTTGTATCTACAATAGATATATCATATTAGTAACTATTAACTATGAAATGGATTTAAAGATATTTCTGGGTGATATAAGGGATATTACATGAGGGTTTTTACTAGATATATATAAGTAAGTGAAGTTTTTGTTGAAGTTATATAGATATAGAGGAGATATATTGAAATTCAAGTGATGGTATTCTACCTGTAAATAGAGGAGGTCGCCTACTACATTAAAGAGAACATTTGAATGTCAGGTCAAGTCTGGGATTCTATACCTTTAGATAGAGATTATTTTAGGGTATTTTATTTTTATTTTATCCCTCTCATGGTTAGCATGAGAATTTAGTTTTGTTTCAGGGTGATGTATTGAAAGGGGATTTAATTTTGAAGTAGAATTTTTTTATGTTGATTCATGTTGGGTTGTTTCATCATTCAAATTTTCCAAATCTCTTATTCAATTATAAAGAATGAATATTTCCTTTTGAGTGAGGAAGTTCCTTTTTATGAAATTAATATCCTTTAGTTTTCTTTATGATCATTGGGTAAGTTTTTCACTATGTTTAAATATAATTTTGGGTTACCTTTTTCATTAATTAATTGAAGTGCATGGCCATTAGAAAATGGGTGTTAGAGAAATAAAGAGTGACTACCCAGTCCAAAAGAGTTACTTAGAGCTCACTCTGAAAACTTCATGAGTATCTATTATTTGTTATGGTTCATTTATTAATAAAATTGGATTTACATTTTCCCAGAACCATCATCATCATTCAATGTTTTCTTCAAAAATATAACTATTTTCATTCATTTAATAATTGAATTAAATGGTTTATAAAATGTTTATAAATCATAATAAAGGGAATTTTGTTATATTTATTAATTTATAAAGTTTTTTATAAATTAATTAATTATAAATTTCTATTATTAATTATAAATAATTTATGAAAAGTTATATAAATAAATATTCCATAATGTTAATTGTTAGCATTAAATACCTTTTTCAAATTATAAGGCATGACTTATAATTTAAATATAAATTATTTATATTGAAATTATAAGTTTAATTTATAAAATGTTTATAAATTACAAAATAAGACTTAAATATAAAAATATTTATGTTTAAAATTATGAATTATTCATAATTATTTAAATTGAATTTTTCAAATTAAAGGAATTATTGGAGAAATAATTTAAACGGTATCAAAAGGAGTTTTGATAATTGATTTGATAAAAGTGTCAATTATATTAAATATGTGATATTTAGATTATATAAATTCTTTAAATAATATAATTGAAATATAAAATGTTTACAATTCATATAATATCATATATTTTAAGTAAATGTTATATAATAGAATAATATGAAGGATTAATATTAGAAATAAATATGAAGTGTTTATATTTGTTTAAATTATGGAATGTTCATAATATATAGGAAAATTTATAAAATGTTTATAATTTTTATATTTCTGAATTGTTTATAAATTTTTTATCATGTGACTAATTATATGAACTGTTCATTTATTTAGTTTATTCCCTACTGTATTCATGAATATAATTTTTAAATCATGAATTTTTATGTATGATTTAGTTTAAATATTAAAATACTTCTATAAATTTTCATACATGCATATAAAAGGTTAAATATTAGGTATGATAAATGATTTATTTTTCTTATAACTTGAATTTGGATTGTGCTAAGTTATGATCTTAAATTAAGTAATTGATTATAAATTATACAAATAAGGTGTTAGAATTATGATGAAATTAAGGTCTCTCTTAAGTAAAGTATCTTTGGGTAAGGGACCTTAGTTTAAAATTTTCATTGGCCTGGAGGTTTATTCCCTCTCTAGAAAAGTGAGGTTCAGATATATTTCACTCCAAGATTACTCTTGTGAGTATTTTTGATTTCATATGTATCTAATCCTTAACATGAAAGTGTTTTATGTACCTTATACATGGGATTCATTTGGATATGTATGAATACGCTTTCCTTTTAATTTGGGTTAGTAACATAAGTTGTGAGTTATGTAAAGGGTTACACATCAAAATGGTCTAAAAATATTGATTTGGTGGAAGTAATATGATTCCAAAGTAAATCATTAGAAGCGTGTGTGCATTAGGGAATACATGAGATAATATGGTGTGATTAAATTCCCTTTAAAAAATACTAAGTGTTAGATTCCTTCAAAAGAAAACATATGTAAAGACCTGGAATCTTCAACTAGGTAGGTTCTACCAAAGAAGGGTGCCCATGGATTATCTTCTATAAGGCATAGTGGAAATTGTTAAACTTTTAAGTTCCTAAGGATCATTGAATCACTGAGAAGGGGGGTTGAATCAGTGATTGTTTACAAATTTACACTTTAAGAAACTTAACCCCTATAACTTGTTAGAGATTCTTCCTTATCAACTTTAAGTAAACACAAATGTATGCCTAAATATAAAATTAAACAAGAAACACACAATTTACAAGGTTCGACCTCAATGTGAGAACCTACATCCTTACCATAGGCACTCTCATGGGTTTATATAAATTTACTATTATGAATAAGTGAATGCAACTTGTGTTAACTCCCATTGGATACCTTCTATCTCTTTATTTGGATTATTATACTGACTCCCATTAGTTTATAAATTTTTTCTTACAAAAAATTTATCCATAACAAAAAGTAAATGACTTTGATCAAACTTCTCTATAGGGATTCCATCTGGAATCTCAGTCTAATCTTCCCTCTGTCTGATTATTTCATCCAGTAAACTCCATCTAGTGTGCCTACATCTGGTGGCCTCTATTCGATAGCCTTAGTCTGATGCACCTTTACTCAATTTTTGTATGTTCTGATCTACTGCTTAACAAAAAATTTCTTCTCAAACTTCTCCTCAAAACATAAACTGATACCTTATTATGATTCTCCCTATCAGGTATTCTTAACTTTTCATAGTTTGATGTTCTGACTGAAGCCTCTTTATAAAAGAACTTCTTCAACACTAAACACAACTTCGATTGGAAACTCATTTCTGACACCAAGTCAGTAGTCTTTAATCTTTTATGAATGGGTGAATAGTAACAAAGTATGATGTACTTTCCACCTCTATTTATATGTGCTCTAGGAAAGGAAAGGGTAGGAAACCAATTTCCTTTTCCTGTTCACTCAAATTTCATAACTTCAAATTTATCAGAAATCTGAACTTTATTTGATCACTTATCAAATCTTCTCAACTCTTCTGGTGTCTTCTCAAATGTTCTTAAATTCTTTAAAACTTTAGCATTCTTAAATTAGAACTTTAAAATGTTCTAAATAATGATCTTTCCATAAATTTATTGTCTAAACATTCTCTATTCAAAACTTAGACTAGAATTCACTTCATCTGTCTGAGTCTCATGACCCACTAAAAACAAAAAATCAATATGATTTCTCACTCCGATGCTCCAAGACAGCTGAAAATAGTTGACTATGTTGTTGAAACTTTTAAAGACTTAAGTTTCCTAAAATGAAAATCTGGTAGAAACATTAACATTTGTAAATTTTTGTTTCTCTAAAGTATTTATCCAAAAAAATGCATATGGTCACTCAGTAGAACTTCTTCTGATCTTTTTTTTTCTAGAGAATGGTTTCTAATTATGAACCTGGTCCCCCTATATCTTTTAGTATAAATTTAAATATGATTTCATGATTCAATTTTTATTTCTTTCTAAATTGTAAAACCTGTGAAAAATCAGCAACAACACCTCTTTTCACTTTTAACAAACATCATCTATGCATCATCTAATCCTTTCAGTTTGCAACATCAGTCCAATGATTTCTATCTGATAAGAAATGTTACAATGTCAGAGCTTCTTAAAAACCTCTTCCTTATCGGCTTGACTGAAAACCAATAACTTATACTTCTCATGTTTTCTTCATGAACTCAGCAACCATAACTTCAGTGACTTCAAGCTTTCATTTTTTCTTAAAATTTATCAGTTTGGAGAATTTTTTTGGGAAATATGTGTCTAGAAACATAAAAATTGAATAATAATCTATTTGAATTTCTTCTGTATGGTATTTTTCATCTAGAGTTTCATCTGATTCACTACATCTGGAAAAAATACATCTTGAAAATTTTAAATATCCTATCTTATTTTAAAATAATAGATCATGAAATCATTTTATGATGTTTGAGAACTTTGAGATCATAAAAGCATCATCAAGATAGTTTTTGGAAAGTTATAATACTTCCTAAATTTTAAAGCCTCAGTAACATCATATCTTTCTTCATCTCATTAAATTCTAACTTTCTGAAGAAAAAAATATATGATTATTTTTACCTTTAAAAAATATTATACTTTCTAAAAAACACAATGTCTGATGAGATGTGTCCAATTTTTTTCATCTAATATATCATCTTATCAAATAATTCTCAAAACACTAACTTTATATGGACTTTCAGTAGTTTCATAACAAATATTTTATTAACTTCCATCAACATATCTTTAACCTGATTTATTAAAACATTCTTTACAAAAATTTAGTTGTCAACAAAATAAAACTTTGTTAAAATAAAACATCACAAAGGATCACCAATCTCCCCCTTTGGATTTTTTGATGATAAGAGTACTTTATTCATATCTTTTAGAGTATTTCAATTTTTTGATTTGGTATTTAATTGAATACTCTTTCCAATTTTGGAATGATTTGATTTTTTTATGTTTTATGGAAGTAAATGATGAATATGTGGAAAAAGAATGAAAAAAGGTGGAAATGTGAGCTTAAAGACACTTCACACTATGAGCTTTGCTCATGGAACGACATCAGAATTTTGAGGAAGATTAAAGCTAGAAAACTGGAGAAGAAATTATTACATGATGTGTAATTTATTTACAGATCATGAATATTTTCGAGTGAATTACCACCAACAGAAAAATCTATGACTTCCATTCACACTATGAAACACAACTACACATCGTGCAGCTCCATTACATGATGTGGCTTTTTTTGGGAGAATATTTTTCCAATATTTGAGGATCCTGAATTTCAATGGATTACATGATGTGAAACTTCTTTAAATGTTGTGTAATTGGTGACGTGTAGAAAAATAAATGCAACATAGTCAAATATGGTCAAAATTCATGGAGGGGACTTCAGATCTGGATTACATGATGTGTAATCCTATTACATGTCATGAATGGCCTTAGGAAGATCCTATATGGCGCTAATAAATAGAGGGCTCAGCCGTACCTCCGAAGCATTCCAGAGCTCGACGAGGAGTTGTTTCCTGGGATGAACACCATCGTAGAGTCCTACTTCACCACTTTCTGTAGGATTTTTATTTATTATTTTTCTACACCCTCTCATGGTTAGCACGGGAGGGTGATTTATTTATGTTGAAGCATGTGTGATGATGTGGAATTTATTATATGAGGTATTTTAAATTTTAATGAAATTCATGTTGGGATTTTATATTGGTTCTTCAAACCTATCATTTCCATGATTTCTTCTTACATGACCATTGTGAGCAGGGTTTGGGATTGGGTTTAATTTATTTCTTTCTCTAAGTATGACCATTGCTGGAGTGGACTAAATGAAATTTTTAATTTGCGGTCTGGGGTTTAGACTTCCAATGTGACCATTGGGTTTGTCCCTTCCCTATGTTTAAATTTGGTTTCGGGTTACCCATTATTTACAATCTGAAGTACCTGGCCATGAGAAAAGGTTTTTTTGGGATGGAGTACATTTATCATGACCGTTTAATTCTCTAGGACCTGATTCTGACGACTGCACGATTGTTATTAATTATTTCATAACTTTTCATCCCATAAACCTGGATTCATTACTTCCCGAAACCCATTTTATATTTTCTTCTCCCACCTTCTTCACTAATCCTATGCTCAGTAGTTTAGATTTATTTTATTCAAATTGAAATTATCACAGGTTTATCTTACTTATTTAATATTTTCTCTAACCCTGTCTCGGTGGATTTAATCTCAGACTTATATATCCTATACTACCATGTAGTTTAGTGGTTTGTCTATTTTTTTTTTAAATTTCTAAATTTGGAAACCCAAAAATAATTAATGATTCTCGTAGGGATATTAGTTGAAAAATATTTTTAAAAACTTTTTCAACTAATAATTTTTCAACACTCGGACTTTTTAAAACTCATTTTTGTGAACAACTCAGGTTTTTAAATTTTTACCAAAATATAGACTTTCTCAAAATAGAGTGTCCTGACACCACACTACTAGATAAAGTAATGTTTCTGAAGGAATTTCATCCCTTATTGATAATAAATTTTTTAGTCATGTTAAGATAAAATACCCCTCACTTTTCATTTTCTCTCACTTTTCTTTCTCTCCCCCATTTTATGATAACCACAGCTTTAGATTCATTTAAGTAAGAAAAGTACTTATTTTCCCATTATAGAAAAAATTTATATATATTCTCCCCCTTTGTCAACATAATCCAAAGAATAGTGGGGGTGATTCCTTATGAAATTTAGGAAAATATAGGTGGAGGCTAAACATGAAGTTGCAGGCTCAATTTTTAAAATCTCTCCCTTGGTATGGTTTTTTTTTTGAAAATATCAGCAATTTGATATTTCATTCAAATATATTCCATAACAGCATCACCAAAAGAAACTTTTTATTTTATGAAGTGAAACTTAATATGAATATGTTTTGATGTTGAGTGTTGGAAAATATTTTTAGAAATATTAATTGTAGTTTATTTTCACAAAGTATCTTCAATGGTTTGAAAACATCAACATTGAAATATTCCAACTGAACTTTCATCTAAATCATTTGAGTACACACTTGTGTAGCTGTAATATATCTTGATTCTACTATTATCAAAGTTACTGAACTCTATTTATTACTATGTTAACTCACATAACATTCTCCTAAGAAAAATGTTCCTCCTGAAGTTGATTTTCTATCATTACAATCTTTGGCCCAATCAGTATCAGCATGACCATGAAATTTCATGTTACAACTTCTTCTATATATCATACCATATGAATTTTCTCCTTTAACATATCTTATAATTCTATTTTCTACCAACATATGAGATTCTTTTGGATCACTCTGATATCTAGCACATAATTTCATGACATAAACAATATTAGGTATTGAAGTTTTAAGATAAATCAAACTACCAATCAATTTTAGAAATTATTTTCAATTCACACTTTTTATATATTCATATTTCTCATCTTTATCCCAACTAAAATAGGAGTACAAACTTCTTTAGATTCTTTCATACCAAACTTCTATAACAATTCCCTGAAATACTTTTCTTGAGAACGAAAAATGTATTTTTCTTTTTATTGAACTTTTAAACCTGGGAAGAAAGTCAATTCTCTAAACATTGAATTTTAAAAATTCTTCTTCATTTCCTCAACAAATTTTTTACCAAATTTTTCTTCATCTATAGAAAAAAATATCATCCATATAAACAATTAAAATTAGGGTAATGGAGTTAAATTATTTCACATATAAGTTTTTATTAACCTTTCCTTTAGAAATAATCAACATTTTGAAACAATTTTCAAGTTTGGAATACCAAGAAAATGAGGATTATTTCAACCCATACAATGATCTCTTCAATTTACAAACCTTGATTCCATAATTATCTATTATAAACCCATAAGTTTTCTCAATGTAAACTTATTATTCCATTTCAACATTTAGAAAAGCTTAATTTACATCCATTTGATAAAATTTATAACATCGATGTGTATCCACTTCTAGAAACATTCTAATTGTTTCTAATCTTGCAACAGGGAAAAATATTTCTTAAAAATTTGCACCTTCAACCTATGCATAGCCTTTATAAACAAGTCTTTACTTGTTTCTTGAAACTTATCCATGTTCATTCAACTAGTTTCTATACACCCATTTTGTACCAATTAAATTTTTTTGATAAGGAACAAGTTCCCAAGTGTTGTTTTTCTCTATCTAATCCAAATCTTCATTCATCGTATCAATCCATTTTTTTGTGTTCAACTACTTATGAAATTGATTCTAGTTCAAATTGTGAAATAAGTGATGTCGGATCTTCTAATATCAAAGTTCTTCTTTTCAGAACCTAAGTTTTATTATTCCAAAAAATATTTTCGATTTAAACATGTTTTTTTAAGGAAATAATTTAAAAGTTTCTCTTCCATATTTGCTTTTCTCATCACATGATTCCTAAAAGTCTTGATGTATCTATTTTGGATCCGTTTCACTTTTGTTTTAAATATTTTTTTTTCTTCTTCAAAATCTTCACCATCCTTTATTTAGAAATTTGTTTTTTCCATCATATTCACATCATAGGAATCCACCAAATTTTTAAATTTTTTTTTCCATAATTTGTAACTTATTCTGTTAGGTGAATACCCCCTAAATGTTCCTTCTTTAGATTTCTCATAAAAATTCCCAATATATGGATTTTTATTTTTTAGTAAACAAGGGATTCTAAAAACCTTGAATTATTTCAATGAAGGTTTTTTATTATACTGTATTTCATAGGAATTTGTGTAGGATTTTGGCCTTATAAAAAATATGTTTTGTACATTATAGTAGTACTAATAGCTTCTCTGCAGTAGAACTTTGAATATTTGTATTCCGCTGACATGTTTCTTCCCATTTCTACCAAACTTCTATTTTTTTATGCTACCCCATTTTGTTGTGGGGTGTATAGATCACTATAATGATGTTTGATTCCATGATTTTTTAGATAATAGTCAAAATAATTTCATGTGAACTCTGTGTCATTAACTTTTATCAACTTCTTTATATAAAAACTCATTTCTCTATCAAAATACCTTATGAAAAATCTGAACATTTCTACCGCCTCTGACTTGTACTCCAAAACATAATATTTCTCATCAGATTAAAATCATAAATAAAAGTGATAAAGTAAAAAATATCCTTTTTATTAGTGATGTCTCATAAGTACAAAAATTTCTAAATTAATAAGTTCAAGAGGTCTATTGCACTGAATTTATAATTTCTTATGGATTTTACTAACCATCTTTCCTTTCTGAAAAGTTATACAAACATAATCTTATCTTCTTTTCAATGTTGGGAAATTTTGTACAATAATAACTTTTGAAAGTATATTCATGATTTTCTTCCCAAGTTGGCCAAGTATATGATGCCACAAATTATTATCTTCTACAACACTTACATAACATGAGTTATCACATTCTATAATTTGAAAAATATTTCTAATGGTTATTTCTTCTCTTATAATAATTTTTCCATCTTCCACACTTTTGGTGATACAAGAATATTTTATGAAAATTACTTTTTTTCCATCATCATAAAGTTTACTTACACTAAGTTATGTTTTATCCCATCAATAAATATAACATCCTTATATTTAAAAATTTCTAATTCAATCTCATCCATTCTAATTCCTTTGACTTTTAAGGAACTATCATTCTTAAAGGTAATCATCCATAATGATTTTCAATAACTTTCAAAATTTTTATATCATTTTCTATGTATGATGAACAACCACTATCAATTATCCATGGTTTTAATTTTTTTAGTTTCTTTTAAGGTTGTCTCAATAACAAAATATCTTTCCTCAACATTATTATTTCTAGCTTAATTTTATTTTATATCATAAGAACATTTCCCTATAAGAGTTTTCATACATTCTTCGGCATGGTGTCTAACCTGGTCACATCTTGAAAAAACTTCTTCGAGACATTCAAATAGTTTTTTTTGGAATTTGTTTAATATATTATGATTTAACTTTTCTAAATTTCTTTGATTTAGAAAATCTACTCATTATTTTTTCACCATTGCTTACCTTTTGTTCATACCTTCTTCCAAGAAGTGAAACATTATGCCAATAGTTGTAAGCTCTATGTCCATAAATTTCACAACACTAATAGAATCCATAAAATCTTGGTTTTATATAGTAGTATGATACTTCCTTGTAATAAGATTATTGAGGTACATAAAAAATTTCAACTTTATTTTCTTCTGGGCATGTGGTAACCTTCTTCTAGGGATAATTTTCAACTTTTGTTGATGTGATAGATTTTTCACATCTATTCTCAACCCAAGATTTCCCAACAATTTTATTAACACGAGAAATATTAAAAAATAAAATGAAATTTTTAGTTTAATGGGTGTATATTTCACCTAATTCTTGGAGTAAGGTTTTTCTACAGCTTTAGATGATTCAGATTTTACTTCTTAATACTTTTTGAAATTTTCATTCAACTTTATTAAGGTACTTCTACCTCAAGGATTTTTTATTGAGTTTTTTTAAATTCATATTCCTTAGCTTCCAACTTTTTACCAAGTTATTCAACCATCTATCCCTAATAAATAATTCTCAATTTGTAACTTAATATATCATGGATGTATTATTCTTCTATAGAAAAATATTTTATTCCTTAAAAAAATTATACTTTATTTCTTTATCATTCTAATTTCTTTCTTGAGAGTTCTGTTTTTTTCAATACATACAAAAATTTATAATTTGAGCTGATAGTATTTATAAGTTTTTTCACCACCTTCTTCACTATTTGACAAATATTATTTTTTATCAATATTTGAAAAGAAGGTTCTGATTCTTTATAAACTTTCATCTTCTAATGAATTAATCTTATCTAAGTCAGGTTCAACTTTATTACATAGAAATCTTCTTCTATTTCTAGTAAAAGTTTTCTTTACACTAATGTATTTACTTATTTTGTTAGAAGTCTTATCAAACTACTTCTATATACGTTTTTATTCAGAATGATTTTCAAATTCACTAACTTTCTTTTTAGGTAAATTCATAGAAAAATTCCAGATTCTAACACACTCAAAACATTTGTGAAGAATTTTTCCCCCATACTTTCCTGTTACTCTCTGATAGTTCTTAAAGATAAGATACTTTATTTTTTTCATTCAACCCATCATCCTCCTTATCTTCAGAATCACAAGGATCATCATCTTTAACATCTTGAATTTTCATCTTTCTCGTAGATTAAAAATCCATTTCATCTTTAATAATATTTTTGAACACTATATATTTTATCATTTCATAATAAATAAGAAATTTATGAAGTTAATCAAGAGATAAATCTTCTTTATCTTCTAAAGAAAATATTTTAGAATCAATATTATCTAAAAAATTTCTCATGAGTTTCTTCACAATTTTATAATTGTACAAGACATCTCTAAAACCACAATGTTGAAAACAAATTCATTAACTCTAGTGAAGTTCTCATAAATTGTTTCTTCGTATCTCATTATTATATCTTCAAACTTACTATGCCAGTTTTTTAGTTTGATTCCTTTACCTTATTATTCCCTTTGAAAAAAAATTGGGATTTTCCCACATAATCTTTACTATTTTGAGACCCATCACCTTCATATAATCATTTTTTATAGATACATAAGAATAGAATTTCTAGATTTTCCATCCATGTTAATTTTTCTCTTATCAGCAAACTTCATAGAAGCATCTTTCTCGATGGGTGGAAACCCAATTCTACCAACATCAACAACTTCCAGGATAAGTGATAAAAGATAGTTAATCATTCTTTTTTTACATCCATAATAATTTTTACCATTGAAATTATTAATTCCATTACTATTGATATAATTGAGATTATCTATAATAAGGATACAATAAGGGAACCTGCCTATGATACTAATTGAAGTTCCTAATTATTGTTGAATCAAAGATAAGGGGGGTTGAATCTGTGATTGTATTTTGAAAAATTTAAACTTTAAGAAACTTAACCCCTGTAACATGTTAGAGTTTCATACTTATAAAATTTTAGTAAACTCAAACAAATAAAAAAATAGAAAATTAAACATAGCACAAATTATTTACAAGTTTTACCTCACAATGAGAACCTACATCCTTACTATAGCCACTCCCATGGGTCTATAGAAATTAACTATTATGAAGAAGTGAATAAAACTTGTGTCAACTCACATTGGAAACATTCTATATCTGGATTAGAATTATTATACTGACTCCCATCAGTTTATAAATTTTTTCTTACACAAATTTGATCCATAACAAAAAGTAAAGAACTTTGATCAAACTACTCCATAGGGGGTCCATCCAGAATCTTAGTCGGATCTACCCTCTATCTAATTTCTTCATCTGGTAAACTTTTTCTAGTTTTCCTGCATCTGGTGGCCTCCATATGATAGCCTTAGTTCGATGAACCTTTATTCAATCTGTATATGTTCTAATCTTCCTATTTAACAAAATTGCGCTTCAAAAACTTCTACTCAAAATTTATACCAACACCTTAGTCTGATTCTCTATGTCTAATATTCTAAACTTTTCTCAATCTGATCTTCAAACTGAAGCCTCTATATAAAAACAATTCTTCAATATGAAACACAACTTCAGTTGGATAATTAGTTCTAACACTAAATCATTATCATTTAATCTTTTATGCATGTGTGAATAGTAACAAAGTACGATGTAATTTTCACCTCTATTTATAAGTTCTCCAAGAAAGGAAAGGTCAGGAAACCAATTTTCTTTTCCCACTCACTTAAATTTCATAACTTTGAATTTATCGAAAATCTGAACATCATTTGAGAATTTATCAAATCTTATCAAATATTATGGTATCTTATTGATTCTTATTAAATTATTCAAAGACTTTAGCATTCTTAAATTATAACTTTAAAATGTTTTTCCAAAAGATATATCCGAAAAATTATTGTTAGGAATTTATCTGTCTAGAATTCACTTCATTATTCTGGGTCTCTTGACCCACTTAAAACAATACAATAGTATGATTACTCACTATAATGCTCTAATTCCACTGAAAATAATTGACTGCATTTTTTAAACTTCTAAATACATCAGTTTATTGAAACAACAATCTGGTATAAACTTCATCATTTATAACTTTTTGTTTTTTTTGGAGTCTCTATCTGATCAATTGCATCTATTCACTCAATAAAACTATTCCAGATACTATTTGTCTATAAAATTATGTCTGATTACAAACTTTATCTCCACCATTATCTTTTATAAAATTTTAAAATATGATTTCATGAGTCGCTTTAAATTTATTCCTCATATTTCAAAACCACAAAAAGATCAGTTCACTTTTCACAAACATTATCTTTGTATCTTTTGATATGGTTAGTTTGTTACATTAGTCTGATCAAATCTGACCAATAATTAACGTTGAAACTATAGATATTCTTAAAAACATATACCTTATCATCCTGACTAAAAACCATTAACTTTGACTTCTCATGTTTTTTCACGAACTCAGTAACTACAACTTCAGTGACTTCAAGATTTCAATTTTTATTTATATTTCTCATTCTATAGAAATATGTTCAGAAATATGGGTCCATAAACTTAAATATTAAACAACACTCCATTTGAATTTTTTCTTTTTGGTATTTTTCATCAGGAGAAGAATATGATTCTTTATGTCCAAAAAAACTGCATCCAGAAAAACTTCCACATCCTCCCTTCTTTGAAAATCTTGGATCATGAAATTATTTCATGATTTTTGATAACTTTATCAGAAAAAATCATATGACTAGTTTTTGGAAAGTTCTAAGACTTCCTAACTTTTCAAGTCTCATAATATTTATACCTTTCTTCATCTCAGCAACTTAATTTCCAAAAAAACGTTTTCAAATTATTTTTACATTTTTACAAACTCATACTTTCTAAAAAACACAACATACAAAGAGTTGTGTTCAATTTGGTTTGTTTGATGGGTTGTTTGATCAGAAAATTTTCAAAAAACTAACTTTATGTGTACTTTTAAAAGATTTATAAAAAAAATTATTAACTTCCACTGATACATTGTTCACCTAATTTACAAAAATTGTATTTATAAAAATTTAGTTTCCAATAATTAAAACAAAATATCACAAAGGATCTTCATCCTTAAGATTTATATAACCAAAACAATTTATGACATTTGGCTTACACTTATATGGGAAGTATAAAGAGTAAGGGTATGAGAGTAATGGTGTTGAGTTTATCCATATGATGGATTGGAAAAATATTTGTTTGCTCAACCATCCAAGAGTCATATATGATATGATTTGGACAAATCCATACCAAAATAATTAATTGGTTAGAGTAATGATATAGAAAACACATTTCTTAGTGAAATATATGTATTGGATAAATAATGGATGTGATGAGTCCAAAGAGGTCATAATTTTAGTGGATCACATTTAATAAAAGTTCTTAATAATTGAATATAAAAACATGATGCTCATCTGATAAAAGTTTATGTTATAGATAAATGGCATAACCATCATCAAACTTACCTTTAAGATCTATATTAGAGAATATAACCTTCACATAATAAATTTTTAGGTCTTGAAGGAGTGATATAAATAGACAATAGTGAGTTGAATTATTTTTTCTAAAAATTAATCATAGTTTAAACTTAATTTTAAAAAGTGATCAGCCCAAAAATATAAACAATTCAACTAAAATATATATGAGTAAAGGTAAATAAGGAACAAAATAATTTTTATAGTAGTTATAATCTAAATGATTTTATATAAACTCTTCACACTTATATCCTAAAATTATGGAATCCACTAAGGTATATCACTTTTAAAGGAGAGTGGAAACTCCTTAAAACTTCCTTTTTCACACCTGGATCCTCAAACCCAAAACAAGTATTCTAAGGGGACAGACTAAATCCAATTTCCCTATATTCTAAGGGGAAAAAACAAACCCATACTTTTAAAGGCTAAATTGTATCCTCTACTATTTTTCAATTTAAGAACCTATAACTCTCAAGATGTATCCTCTTTACTTTCTTTGGTAAAGATAGAATTAATCTATACCTTTTATAGGGGTATTATAAACTAATGTACCTTTTATAAGTGTGTTATAACTCCATACAACATGTACTGAGTGAAATGTTACAGTTCTGAAAATTTTGGACCAATGAAAGATAGAATGATGTAACCCAATGAATTATTGTTGATAAAGTTACTGGTATTTAGAATAGGTATCACCTAGGACCTTCTTTAGATAAAAGTGGTAAAGCTCAGGCAACTAGAAAATTCTCAACAATATAGTTCAAATAATTTAATTATTTATAGAAAATAAATGATGAAGCCCAATAAGTATCAGATATCATCTCACTGCAAGACATGACCTTTTAATAAAACAAATAGTGACAGTTATTTTCTCTGCTTCAAAATTTGTGATCCTTCTTCATAAAGTCCAATAATAAAATCTTCATGTGGAGTTTCCTTAAATATCCCACAATAATATATAAAATATAAATAGTTGTACACATATCCTCATTAGAAAATATAATTGACAAAAAACTAATATTTCTATTAATAATCCCATAATATATGATATTAAATTCCTTATAATTCCCCTAAAATAATGCAAGACAAAAACTCTTCATATTCCAAACAATTATTCTCACACTTTAAGTATGTGGAATAAATATATAGAATGTATAAACCTTCATAAGATCTTAAAAAATGCTTCAAAATAATTTCCCATAGAATAAACATAATTAATGAGTGATTATAGAATAAAAAACCAATAAAAATATTCAACATGAATATTCAGTAAATTAAAATATAAAACAATATGAAAAATAGATCATATTTTACATAAGGGTGTTACTTCTAATAACTTGTTTGATCCTGCATCAAACATCACCAAAACACTTCAAACATCATCATTAAAATTTATAAGTATTTTAAAAATTAATCATGAAACTAGTATAACCCATAATAAATAATAGGAAATTGGAATATAAAAAACCTTCATGAAATAAAGAATAATTGTAACATCTTGAAATCATAATATTCATACCAATATTAGAGCATCTACACATCATATTCATCTTCTATTCCAGTTGACTTATATTTAGAAACATCCCTTATCTTTCAAAATCATTGCCTGAATGGACCGAAGGCCTTCTTTTTTTATTTTGTTATGGATAATCCCCCTTTTAAGGGTTGAAGGGTAACTCGTACATGACCCATAGGCTCAAGGCGCAAGGCCTGAATGACCCGAAATACATGACCCGAAGGCCCAAAGGCATACCATGCCCAATACATGACACTCGTGATGCACCCAACGTACCCTACTTCCCTCCAACATATGGCGTGATGGTTTTTGTCAGTAAATCAAAGTGTGTGAGTCATGAAACATATTAATGATAATATTAAAGTCTAAGTACCATTACACATTCTCGCATATAAGAATATCTGATGACACCAAAACATACAGAATTCCTACTGGTGGGTCTGTTTTTGTAATCTCTCATCTCGGAGATTACCAAGTGAGAACTTCATGAGAGGAAGTATCATATGCTTATGAGTATTCACACATGAAGGTCTGTATACTATGTTTCCCATCATAGTATGTCATCCAACTATGGAACTATATTTAAGAATATTTTTATAGCATTTCAAGGTTCTCATCATAGCGGGGAATTTTCATGACCTTATCAATGAAACAAATACTCTAGGACATTATTACATCATATTCATGCCAAACAATGAAAAATATGTAATAAGATGTTTAATATTTAAATACATTAAATATCCATGTAATAAATATAAAAATAGTTGGTTCTAGGACACCAACTCTAACACCCTTTAGGTAGGGTTTTTTGTGGATGATATTGAGGATCTTGTACTTTTCCTTTTGGTTGGTCTTGTATTCTGGCCCCATTTACTTTTCAGTTTTTTACTATTGTACTCTGTTGTAGGTATCTTATTAGTACGCATTCTTTTTTACTTAGTATTTTTAGTTTTAACATTTTGGTCTTGGATATGGGTGTGTGTGTGCGGGTACTTAGGAAAATTCCTCCCATTATGGGATAAGCCTACTTGGTGATAGTCATCGGCCCCTGGCCTATTGGAGGTGGACTTGGGGTAGTCACTGAATGGGCCCCGGGGGATGGGTCGTGACAGAGTGGTATCAGAAGTGATCATTTATACCTAAATAACCAAAATTGTATAAGATTGGTTTGGGGCAATAGTGTTAAGTATTTCGAGTTCAGCTTTCAGACCAAGGGCTCTAGTGTTGGTGCAGTGTCCAACATATACATACACCGGGACTCTGAATTCTTATTTTCAATTAAGTACATGAAAGAACTAGTTGCAGGGAAAAATAAATGGTACATGCATCATATAGGATTGAGTGTTTTCTCATGTCCTTCTTGAGTCAGTGTCAGCTCACTAGGTATACTCTATTGATTGTGGTACGTCTTGATCTATTTCAGGATGCCTCCACACAGATAGCTAGCCAAGATTCCAATGCATGATCATGAGGATGATATTCCTATCAATGAGGTGTCAGTATAGGGACTAATACCACAGATAGCACCCTCGGGTGGTGTACCAATGATACCACCACCCGAAGAGTATTAGTTACTACTATCATTACCGGTAGAGGATGCACACAGGCTGAGTGAATTGCATGAGTTCCAAAGGAAGCGACCTCCCAGGTTTAAGGGTGAGCCAGACCCCCAGGCAGCGGAGGACTGGCTAGAGGTAGTTACATGTGTCTTCCACCTATTGAGGACACCTCTCGACCAGATGGAAGTCCTCGCTGTGAGTCTACTACATAGCTCAGTGGGGAGATGGTGGAGCTTAGTGATTCAGATGGATGAGGATATGAATCTCACTTGGAAGTACTTTGAGTGTATCTTTAGGGAGGAGTTATTCCAAGTGACATTATACTCCATGCTTATACAGGTGCTACTGTATTTGTAGCAGGGCAGCTAGACAGTAGCGGAGTACTCAGAGATATTTACAGATCTTTCTCGCCACTCTATGGATATGGTGTAAGACCCGTTCTTCAGGGATCGGACCTTCGATCAGGTGATACATCAATAGATCAATTCATCCATGACATCCCTTATAATTCCAAAATATATTTGGGTACTAGAGAAATCTCTTCTAGTATATTGATTTCTAGCAGAGCAGACACTAGAAGTAGGATCTACCACCGGGTGTCAGCTAGCTGAATCTTCAGCAGCTGATGTAGGGATCTAAGTGGATCAAAAAGTTTAGGGGATGACCCCAGGATATGGGTTCAGTGGTGAAAATATCCCAGGGTAGTGTGATTCAGCCGAAGGACAGGTTGTGTTACCCATGCGGCGGTCGGGGACATCTGGATCGAGATTTCCTGACTCATCGTACAGATGATTAGTAGAAGGTCAAGGGACTAACAAGGTGAAATTGAAGGCAGGAACAAGGCAGTCCACCAGGATGTGATTGTGTAAGTGGAGCCAGACGGGTAGTAGGAGGTTGGAAGAGGTTCGAGGTACTACCATCACCACCCCCAGGTGGTCCACCCCGGGCTCAGGGAGTTGTTGGCTAGGGATGAGGCTAGATCCATGAGATTGAGGCTTACAACCCCGATGTTCCAGTGATTATTAGAGGTACGATATGTGTCTTTTCCACCTTGCTTTATTTTTTATAGACACAGGTTCCAGTCAATCTTTTCTATCCATGACCCTTTTTCGAGACACGGAGATTCCAGTGGAACCATTAACTCGATCCCTATGCTTAGAGACTTCTATGAGAGAGTATTCGACAATCACACACTAGTGCTGATAGTGTGCCCTTACTATTGGGGATGAGATTTTTGGTTTGGATCTCTTGGTGGCATCATTTAGGCCTTACAATGACATCCTTGGTATGGATTAGTTATCCACAATCCATGCCCAGATTGATTGTTTTAGGTGCATAGTGCGGTGTATCCGCAGAGATGGGACCAGGTTTTCCTTTGTTAGTGAAAAATGAAACCCAAGCAGTGCAGGATGGAATTTCACATAGGAGGGTGTAGCCGATCACACACCATTTAGCTAGCATGACCCTTGGTGTAGTGGATGATACAAGTCCTTAGTTTCCTACAATGGTGGACAAGTATGAGGACGTCTTTCTAGAAGATGTTCCAGGATTACCTCCTCACAGAGAGTTGTATTTATGTATTTATCTATACCCTGGGATTCCACTGATATCTACAACTACATATCGGATGGATCAAGAGGATATTCATGAGTTAAGGGTACAACTGGAGGTCTTGTAGAGGAAGGGCTTCGTAATATCAAGTGTTTCACCCTAGGTGGCCCCAGTTTTGTTTTCCAAGAAGGTAGATAGGAGAATGAGGTTATGTGTGGACTTATGGAGGCTAAATCAGGTGAATATGAATAATAAGTATACACTACCTAGGATTGAAGACCTCTTCGATTAGCTAAAGGGAGTGAGGTGGTTCTTGAAGATATACCTCAGATCTGGCTATCACCAACTTCGTGTATGAGATGATGATGTACTGAGGATAGCCTTCAAATGAAAGTATGGCCGCTATGAGTACTTAGTGATGTTTTTTGGAATGATGAATTCTCCAATAGTGTTCATGGGACTCATAAACAGGATCCTCTAGACTTACTTATAACAGTTCATCATGGTCTTTATTAATGACATCTTGGTGTACTCAGCATCCGAGGAGGAGCATGTGATACACTTGAGTATGGTCCTGGACACACTCTGAGAGCACTAGATTTACGGGAATCTCTCAAAGTGTAAGTTTTGGATTTGGGAGGTCTAATTTCTAGGGAACATCATTTCAGAGGATGGATTTGTAGTAAATCCATTTAATATTGAAGTAGTGCTTGCTTCGGAGCCACCAAAGAGTGTTACCGAGGTGTGTAGTTTCCTGGGTTGGGCTGTGTACTATCCTAGGTTTGTACCTGACTTTTCTAGGGTATCATCACCCTTGATGTCCTTGACATGGAAGGGGAATCCTTTCGTGTGGATAGAGAAGTTTCAGTAGTTCTTTCAGGACCTAAGGTAGAGATTAACGAGAACCCTAAACTTGAGATTACCAGAGGAGGGTGTTGAGTATGTTGTGTTATGTGATGCATTAGGGACCAGGCATGGTTGTTTCATGATCTAGGGGAAAGTGTTGATTGCTTATGGTTCACGCCAGTTGAGGCAGGATGAGCAGAACTATGCAACCCATGATCTTGAGCTAGTAACGGTAGTCTTCGCATTGAATATGTGGCAACACTACCTCATGGGAAAGTTGTTTACCATATACTATAACCATAAGAGTCTCAAGTATATCTTCTCTCAGAAGGATCTGAACTTGAGATAGAGATGATGTCTAGAGTTTTTCTAGGATTATGACTTTGAAATTATCTATACTCCTGGGTAGGGGAACGTAGTAGCAGATACTCTCAGTAGGAGATCCAGCTTGAAGTTTCTGAGTAAGGTGTCAGAGCAGTTGGCCATGTTATAGATATCCTTCGTGGATAGATATAGAGAATCTTATCTTCAATCAATGGTAGATACCCCTCCACTCTTACAGCTAGTCATGGAGGCATAGCTTAGAGATACCAACTATGAGACTTTACGTGCTCAGATGTCTATAGGGCATGCCCCTGATGGATATTTGAATGGTGAGAAGCACATCATTCTCTTCAGAGGATGCACAATAGTACCAGTGACGTTGTAGGAGGAGGTCTTGAGGGAATTTCATACTTCCCCTTTGGTGGTACATCCAATAGTGGAAAAGATATATTAGGACCTCTGACGTCATTTTATGTGGCTAGGGATGAAGAAGGTAGTTGTAGAGTTTTTTTCTAGATGCCTCACTTGCCAGCAAGTGAAGGCTGCGCACCAGGTTCCAACAGGCTTGACCCAACCACTTGATGTGCCAGAGCGGAATTGGGATGGGATATTGATGGACTTTGTGATGGGTTTACCACGCACGTCCAGGGTACATGATACCATCTATGTGATCATTGACCGACTCATAAAGTTGGGGCCCTTCTTACCGATCTGTGAGCAGAGTTCAATAGAGAGCATGGGATGCCTCTATGTGAAGAAGATAGTTTAGTTTCACAGAGTTCCATCAACAATCATATCAGATTGTGATGGTCGTTTCATATCCCAGTTGTATAAGGTATTGTAGTAGGTGGTTGGGACTCAGTTTCACTTGATCATGGTGTTTTATCTTCAGATAGATGGACAGACGGAGAGCACCATCCAGGTTCTAGAGGACATGCTACATGCTTGCATCCTAGACTTTGGCCGCAGTTGGGAGGACCACCTACCTCTGGTGGAGTTTTCATATAATAATAGCTACCACTCCACCATTGGTATGACACCATTTGAGGAATTATATGGGTGACCATGCAGGTCACCACTATTTTGGACAGACCTGGGAGAGTCATCACTCATGGGTCCATAGTTGGTATGGGCTACCACCAAGAAGGTGCAGATCATCTAGTAGAATATGAGAACTGCACAAATCTGGTATAAGTCATATAATGACATGAGGTAGAGGCATCTAGAGTTCTAGGATGGATACAATGTGTTTCTTTGGGTCTCACCTCGACAGGGATTGTGGAGATTTGGCTAGGGTGATAAGTTATCTATGAGATACATCGGCCCTTTTCAGATTCTGGGAAGAGTTGGCTAGGTGGTGTACAACCTAACTCTATCCCCTATAGTTGCACTGAGTGCATGATGTCTTCTATGTGTCGTAGATAAGGATTTATGTGCATGATCCATCACACATCATCGATTGGGGTGAACTGGACATTAATGATGGGATAACTTTGTTGGAGTACTCAAGGAGACCAAGGATCGATAGAAGTGGATCATTTGTGGATGGTTGATTCCTCTAGTGCACATTCGGTGGCAGCACAAGAATCTCCAGGAAAGCACTTAAGAGTGGGAGGCTCATATTCATGCTTAGTAACCTCATGTTTTTGTTGAGTAGCCCTTGTTTTATATTTTGGGAACGTAAAACCCTAAGGTGAGGAGAATGTAATGACTCGGATTTTCCCTATTTTATTTTTATAAATTATTTGGGAAAATTTTGAGACCATGTGTTGAGACGGCGTGTGATTCTGAGGCCTGGGGTGCCCATATTGTTTGTCTGAAAAATTTTATGTTTTTATTAGCACATGTGCACGAATTTTTTGAAAAAGTGAACTAAATCTTAAACAAGTGCCTAGATCATAAATCTAAGGGTACCGTTGAGCTCAGAGCAGTGTCTTTACCCTAGGCGTGACCTAACATTGGTCAGTGTGGGTCATCTATAGAAAAAGTCACCAAGGGCGTAATCATAAATAAAATAATTAAATAAAATTTATTTTATTTTTAAATCCTAATAATTCATAAACAGTAACTTGGATTGGAAATCTAAAACCACCATTGAGTTCGTAAGGGGGTGTTTTCCTTAGGCAGGGCCTAACCTCGACCGGTGCGGGTCGAGGGTGAAAGTTACATTTTGGATGTAGATTACATTAAAATATCTAATAAAAATATTTTATTGAACTTTACGTGTTGACACAGGGGAGGTTTTCCTTTTTAATAATCCATGTTAGAGGAATTTTGGGTTATCGCTATAACCCTGGAATTCCCCTGAGGTAAGGAGAAGGAAGCTATCTCCTGATGACGAATGTCGGTGAATCAAGGATCAACGATGACATGGACCTTCGTTCTTCTCCAATGAGTGATCCAAATAGAAATAGATTGTCGATCTATTCATGATTTATTTTTTCCTTTTTAGAATCAAATGATGAATGTGGACCAACCCACGAATAGGTTGATCTGTGGTTCAATCTTTCTTGCGGGATTAAAGGGAATATATCTTAGTGATTATTTTGTTGTTGGTTTCTTCATGATCTACCTAACATGAATGGATCAAGGCCGAATTAATAAGACCAAGATCCATCTTTTGGGTGTTCTTATGCTTAATCTCTCCCCCCTAAATCTATCATATTCTTCTTGTGTTCTTTACCCTTTAAAACCCTACGTGAATGATCAATCATTGCATCTTCGATCCATGGAGCAACGATTTGAGAACCAAGGTCATGATACAAAATGGTATTGTGGAGGTTCGATGAGAGCGCAGTAGGCAGGTAGTGGCTTATGGTGGAGGGTGTGACGAACGGCGGGCCACCGGCAAGGCGGCCGGCGGTGAGGGCAGTGCACGGCCTGGCGGGAAGCCGGGTTCCGGCGAGGCGCATAGCCACGGTCTAGAGGGACCGCACCAGAGGAGGATCCCATAGCGTCATAGGCCACAGGCAGTGGATAGGAGCCACAGAAAGAGTCCATGGTGGCGGTTGTGGCAGGATGTGACTTGGAGGCTGCATCGGTGGGATCCTATGGTGGTGGGCAGGCCGTGGGTGCTGACCGGGATACGGTGACAGGGGGTCCGGCACGCATTTGGGGTCCGTGTGGAACACGTGGTAGCGAAATCCATGGGGAAGAGGTACAATATGCAGTGTCGTATGCATTTAATGAAGCATCCATGTTGAATGGGAGTGAACGGCTGAGCCATATGTTTAAGGAACCGACCCACATGTGGCGGTTCGGGCTGGAGAATCAGGCTGCTCCGACGGCCCCACGAGTTGAACTACGTGGCCCAGCGGCCCAACGGGCCAGGCCTATCAGTTTGAACTGGGTTGGTTCAGGTCGGCTAGACCAGGTTGGATTGGGCCCAGACTAGACCCATTTTTACTAAATTGGTCATATCATTCAAATCATGTGTCCATTTGATGAGTCGCTTATAGTGTTGGGACCCTTGTGATGAAACAATCCTTTTGAGATAATCTAAGTGAGTTTTTTGGAAGTTGTTTGATGACCTAATGGATCAAGGAGTAGGTACTCCTAGAATGAGTGCGCTGTGAGTGGAATCATGCAGCTGGTTGTGACAATGTGATCTTAGTGACTATGTGACTTGGGGGACTACTTAACCCATCGACACTCGATGCGCCATCGAAATTCCGTGTTCCATCAATGCTCTGTGTGCCATCGACACTCAATGCACCATCGATGCTCAGTTAAACATTGATTCTTTGTGTTACATTGACATCCCAAACACCATCACTACTCTGGGATCCATCGACGCTCTGTGTGTCACTGATGCTTCATGCTCCATCAATGCTCTATGCAACATTGATGCTTTGTGCACCATCGACGCTTCGTGCGCCGCCGTCAATTCTAGTTTCATAGAGATAGGGATATCTATGGACTACAACTAGAAATCCTTCTCTTAATTCTTTAGACTTATACATGTGTGAGCTGACCATATTGATTGTACTTCGTGTGTTTCCTTTGTGGTGTACTTAGTGTGTTTCCTTTCTGGTTCACTTCATGTGTTTCTTTTGTGGTATACTTCATTTATTTCTTGGTGGTGTGCCTTTATGGTTTTGGGGTCCCTACTGAGTAATGTTTTACTCACCCATGCATGGGATATGCCCATACGTGTCGTGTCTTGTGTAGATGATCGACACTTTGACAGAGTCCTTGGTGGACCAGGTCCAAGTAGTTCTTAGAGAGAGACCCAAAAAACAAGGTGTGCTTCAGTGACTTCATATATCTATTTTTGTACCTACACTTTAGGTAGGGTTTTCTGTGGATGATATTGAGAAGCTTGTAATTTTCCTTTTCGTTGGGATTGTATTCTATCCCTCTTTACTTTTCAGTTTTGTATGATCATACTCTGTTGTTGGTATCTTAGTGGTATGCATGCTTATTTACTTAGTGTTTTTAGTTTCATCATTTTGGTCTTGGAGATGGGTGTGTGTGTGTGTTTAGGTACTTAGGAAAATGCCTCCCATTTGTGGGATATTCCTACTTGGTGTTAGTCACTAGCCCCTGGCCTATTGGAGGTGGGCTTAGGGTAGTCACGACATGGGCCCCAGGGGATGGGTCGTGATAGTTATTTTATGTGCTACTATGGCATAAGTGTGCATGGATTTACACCCTGAGATTTTAAAATATGAACATCATATTTAATAGTATGTATGAAACACAACACCAAGATTATAAGGGAATATAAAATTCTAATACTTTATGATATATTTATTTTTTAAAAATAAATTCAATCTCTTTGATAGCTTGTAATGCACGCAACATTGGATTTGAACGAAGCGTGATAATCTATTAAAATATTATTATTTAAAAATTACCATTATAATATAGTCATTAAATTGGTGGGTATGAATAATACTATCTAAATTATGAAAATTATGGTTATTTATTGATTATAAATAAAATCAGAATCATTTAAAATAAAAAGAAATGTTTTCTGAAAGACTGTATTTTTTCTAAAAGATGGTTTAGTTGCGTGTTGCACACATAATATAAAATTAGTTTTTACCACTTTTAGAAACTTTGTTTGAAAAATAAACTTAATTTTTGAAATAATAATTTAAAAATTATCTTTGGGTAGATTTTTGGTATTTTTCCGAAATGTTTTATTTTTTGATGAATAGTGAAAAATACTGAATTTTAATTGAAACTTTCCTTTTCATTTAAATTATTTATAAAGTTAAATTATATTTAAATTTTACTTTAAAGTAAAATTAGTAAAATTATATATCTATTGATCCAATTTAGGTCATTATAATCATTTTCATACTGAATTTTGATATAAAAACTTTGTAATCTTTTGAACATTTTCTCTTTGAAAACCCACTTTCTTATCGTGTATGTGGGATTAATTTTAAGTTAAATTTTATAAATTATGTGAATTTAATTTGTTAAATTTGATTTCATATTTATAATAATCAAAATTTATATTTAATTATAATATCAACTTAATTTTTTACCATAAATAACAGCAAAAATAGTAAAAATTAATTACCACGGTTAAGGTAAAAATGGGTTTACTAGGGGTTAAACTAAAAAGTTATGGGTTAAAATGACCTAAAAACTTGTCTAAAATATGTTTTATGGTCTTATTTAGAACTTATAATGTATCAAGATCTATAATAATCCATTTTTACCCTTTTTTAATTTGAAAAAAGTGGTTATACTTTTTTCTTTTCAAAAAACACAAGTGTGCCACTCACCTCACATATAAATGGACACCCCCTCTCCTCACTTCTTCACACCTTAAAAACTCTTTGTTTAAAAAAATACCTACAAAATTACCTTTATAAATTTCATATCCTCATCCTAGAATCCTTATTTGGGTTATAAATCCAACCTAATAATTATTTTTGTGCAAACCTAGCAAGGATATCTGAAGAATAGGTAATGTTCTTCAACGAGCATTTTTATTATTTCTTCCTCCACCTACTTCAATTATGATTAAACCATGATGATATAATAACATAATTATATTAAATATAATTATATGTTT
The DNA here is from genome assembly GCA_963277665.1 of Viscum album. Lineage (NCBI taxonomy): Eukaryota > Viridiplantae > Streptophyta > Magnoliopsida > Santalales > Viscaceae > Viscum > Viscum album. The sequence goes on from OY728140.1 coordinate 77,355,016, forward strand.
TTATGTTAATTTAATGACCTATAACCATCCCTACATCCATCAAATATGTTATGAAATCATTATTCGTGTATCCGGTGAACTATCGCCTCACGAACCGTTGTTATTCATTTTTCCATTACCACATCTCACGGTTGGGTATGATGATGGATATAAAGTATATATATTATATTTATAACATAATTATAACTCTTGATTTATTATATCATATATTCCTTTTTTACATTCTGTTCCATAGAGGATATGATAAGGTCTCTCATATATACAGTGGACTACCGTCTCGCGAAGCGATGTGATTCGTCTTTCACTAACGCTTTACATGGAAGGTAATAAGGATAAAATTAATGAATATATGTGATATAAATAACATAATTATGATATTAATGACATATTTACCATTATTAAAATATAATATATCATTTTATTTCTTACTTTTCACTCAATGAAATATCATAATGTTGTTCATGTACGTGTGGATTATTGCCTTCACGGAACGATGTGACTCGCTTTTTCACCATGACACATGAATGATATATATAAGTATATTAAAATAAATAATATAGTATTTATGATATTATTATCATTATGTAAATATAAAATGTTACTTACCTCCTTTCCATAATGATTATTAAAAAATGAAAACCTTACTTAAGCGTACATACGGCCTACTGTATCCATGATCATAATGTACTTAATTTATAAAAACCATATTTCATGATTGGTATTAAAAGAATAATTTATATATAAATATGATAATTATTTTATTATTATTATTCTATATATGTTTAAATAATGGCCTCTTTGACCAAACCTACCAAATTTATTTTTGACACATAAGCCAAATATCATTAAAACATCTGATGTAAACTTAATTGATTAAGTAATCATATATAACATGGAAATAAGTGAAATTAAATGAATAATAATCATTAAAAATTAATTAATAAATTAAATAATTAACATAAGTTTATTATTAAGTAATATAAAAATCTATGTGACAAGTCGAACTCAAGGTAAGGGTTTCTCATCTCACTTTTACTTCAGTGAGACAAATGTCATATTCACCACTTATTTACCTTGTGTGTAATATATAACGCCCCTTTGATATGTTATATCATGAATCTATTTATCTTAATGTTTTTTAAATTTTCATTTTATGTCATTTATTTTATGGGGCTTACGATTCGGAAGTACCAAAGTGGTAAGGGTTTATTTCACAATCTCATCATTATTCAGGATTTTTATGTTTGTGTCTCCCTTAGGGGAATTATTTGATATTTATATCTTAAAGTAAATCTATTTTATTAACCTATATTTATAAATGAAATTTTTCAAGTAATAGTACCATTTTCCACACTTTGGTTCCTAAAATGGTTGAAAAAATGTTTTTAATAAAATATGACTTTATTTCTCTCCTCGGTTGAAAATATTTTTTCATAAAAACCCATGTCTTCTAAAAATGCATTAAAAATGTTTTTAACCTTTTAATAATGATTTATTAAATAAATTTTAACCATTTTTACTTTTTACAAAATATTTTTAAAGAAATATTCATTTCATTTTCAAAACAATACTCATTTGGATTTTACCAAAAAAGTGAAAGGAATTGTTGTTTTAATATACTCGGCATGTATGAAATTTATTGTCTTCATGACCACTACATGTTTCAAAACTTACTTTATAATTTTAAAAGGTTATTTTAAAATAAAATTGTTTTTAAAATGTTTTGTGAACTTTTAGTTTTAAATTTTTATTTTCAAAAGAATAATAATATTTTCCTCAAGAATTTTTTTAAAAATATTTTATGGTATTTTTATCCATCAACAAAAACAACCATTTATTTTACATATAATCATCTAGGGATATATTTTATTGATACCATTATTATTCTTCCTCTATATTATTTATGATTATTTTTATCAAGGATAGTATTGACATTCACTTCCTTGATTCATTTTTGTAGTCATTAACTTTACCTTGAATTATTCACATTCCTACGATCATTGGATATTAAATTTCCCCTAAATATCCATATTATTTATCATGGATATGTTTATTTATTAAACCGTATATCATTTTTACATACGTTGTTCTATATTGAATTTGATTTTTTTATCAGGGGGAATATGGATAAATCTATATTATTTACTCAATATTGATATTTGATGATAAGGAACATTATTTCATGAATTAAATAAATTATTCGATATATGAGTAATTATTTGGACATGCAGCGATGGTTGGGGCCCAAAATTATATATCCCATCAACGCATCGGTAAGTCTCATGAAGAAAATTAGTTGGCCAAATTAAATAGGTTTCTTTCTATAATTTTAAATCATCTTGTGAAAGGTCTTGATGATAGATATAGCATGATTACTGAGATCATTATTTCTAATAATTAATCATTTACTTCATTGGGAATTCAATTATTTTTATTATCTATGGTATTTTTACTATGATATTATCCCTAGATGAATTTCATTATTAGTTATTGATTAAATGGAATGTGTTTTCAGTTATTTATCTTTCCATATTTATTATGCCTTATCTTATCATGATATTAAAGTTATTTAAATGGAATTCATGTTTAGTTATTTATCTTTCCATGTTTATTATTCTTATTTATTTGTATCTTTTATTGTATTCTTACCCTTACTGAGTGTCTGAGCTCACCCCTTTCTTAAGTTTTATTTTCCCCAGGATAGGAGGAAGTGTTTTTTTATTGATATGTAGGGATACACTAGGGGGAATAATTGAATTATCAAAGAAAACTATCTGTTTATTTTATGTTTTAAAATGTAATGTGAAATTTGAGTGTGTATCTAGTTTACCAATACTACTAAACTATTTTTACCTTTAGGATATGATTCCTTATATATTATTCCAATGTAATAAAGTAGACACTGGCTCTGGGATACTGGGTTTGGGGTCTCTACAGTTGGTATCAAAGGAAGTTTAGTAGGAACCTTGGGAAATAGATTTAGAAAAATGTATATTAGGTAACATAACCCTATAAAATAACTTTAGGATATGTATAGAAGAACATCCTAATATTTTGGTAAGGAAGATATTATGTGGGTTTTCTTAGAAAATACATCTCTTTTTGGATACTACAAGTGGACGTGGTTTTATTTTAGATGTACCTAGGGTTAATAACTCTAAAAAGGATGCATTGGGATAGACACAGTCATAGCATGGTTCATGACAACAGGTCTTATTGTGCACCCAGTTTTACACTCCTGGAGGATGTTCTTAGGATAATTCATATTTTATTTTCAAACCATTGTTAAGGATTTCAAAATAAAGATATCCCCAAAGAAACCATGTTTATGATTATGATATTAGATATGAATAAATTTTTCAACTTAGTTAAGTATTTCAATAGTTTTTGGATTATACATTATGTTTCATAATGATATGATCTAATCTGGTGTATTCCATCATTTATAAATGGTCCCTAGTAGAAGGAATGAGAACTGCATCAATGCACATAATCCAAAGAGTTGAAATGATCATTTATTTGATGGGATTAAGCCAAAATTTTGAAGGGAACTAGTCTCCCAAATATTCACATCATATAAGGACATTGTATCATGTTCTAAAAAGACATAAAAGTAATTATCTAAGAATTATATATTTTAGGGGAAGCAAGATATGAAGAGGACGACATAAAAAAAGATGGATAAAGGGGATAAGGGAAACGCCTTGGTACATGATTAAAAGGAAAATTATTTTTCTTAAAATGTGGGGAAAAAGGACACCATTCTTGTGATTTCAAGGGAAAGAAAAAGGTTTCTAATGTTTAATTATTAAAATGTAAGGATATGGTCCACTATGAAAATGAATTATCCAAGTGTTAAAGAGATATACCTCAAAAGTAGTTAATAGATCATGGTCAAGATTATGATATTACCATAGACAAAGTGAAATGATTAATGTTCTTGTGTTTGGATTTAAGAATTAATTCATCAGAGTATTTTATCAATGATATTCTAGTTATAATAATTATGAAATGTATAAGGATTGTATTGGAGTACTTTTTCATTAAGGATTTGAAATCATATGTTGAATGGTACTAATGACCAAGAAAAATGATTCTATGTAAAGTTGGAATTCTTGTATAAAACATTATTGAAGGAAAGATAACCATTAATATATTCATGATGTTGAGATAATGATTTTGGGATAAATACATGATTGATATAGATAAATTCAATTGGATAGTACTAGATACCTTAGAACTAATTAATGATTTGTTTACAAAGTGTTTTATTATATCATTTGTGGAGTTAACTATATTTTTGGATTTAATTAATATATCCAATAATCTATTTTTTATTTAAGAAATAAGGAATCATGCATGTTTTCAATAAGGTTTTATGATAATTCAGGTTATTACCATGTTTTAAGAGAATACATGATAAAGTTATCAACATGTTTGGTATGTGACAATTAAGAGCTATTTCATGTTGTTTGGGGGATTAATGATAATTTCATTTTGTAAATTTAGTGTCCTTGTTTCTAAATTTTTGGATCTTAATATTTTGTAAGGTTAAAAAGTTTAACCATTTATAAAAATTTGTAAGTTGAACTTTGTATGAGGTTTTAGAGATTAATGTATTACTTCACCATATGATGATTTATACATATTAGATAACATGTACTAACCATTTTGTTATAATAATAACTAGAAATATAATTAATGACTTATCATTATATTATGGATTTTATGATCTGTTAAAAGTGAATTTTAGTTCTCCAGGAAAAAAAATCATCTTGGATATTCATTTCTTATAATAAGAAATAAATTAGAAAATGATTGAATCATAACCAAAGTATAAAATTGTGCCTATGAAGTACATATATATCAAGTAATTATATTATAATATATTCTCAGTCTAGATGGTAAAGGAATTCCTCATTTTTAGGAAAAGGATATTGAAACAAAAATTTATCATAATACCTTCATTTATATTGAGTTTGTGGTCTTTTAAATCATCACAAATTTATGGTTTTTTGGTCTTTAACCTTCTCTGGATCACCCACTTTATTGTGATCAATGATCTCAAACAATCTCTATAATTATTTACACTTTTATTCTATGTCCATATCTTTACTTCCTACCAATATTCTCCTACTTAGAAACCTAGTTATTTGTTATTCCATATAACCTTTATATTTTTATTCTCTCTTATCAATTGTATTTTTTATTATCCCTTCTCAAGATTTGGGATTTCAAGAATGGTAATGAAAAATCCTTGATTTACAAGATCAAGATTAAATTGTAAGGATGTAATTTATTTAAGGGGGGTAGAATGTTGAAGTTTCTAAGGATCATTGAATCACTAAGAAGGGGGGGTTGAATTAGTGATTATATTTTTAAAAATTTAAATGTTAAGAATATTAACCCATAAAACATGTTAGAGTTTATTCTATATCAACTTTTAGTAAACTCAAGTGCATGGATAAATATAAAAGTAAACAAGGCACACACGATTTACAAGGCTCAGCCTCAATGTAAGAACCTACATCCTTGCCATAGCCACTCCCATGTGGATATGGAAATTAAATATTATAAAGAAGTGAATAAAACTTGTGTCAACTCCCATTGGACACTGTCTATCTCTCGATGGTAATGATTATACTAAATCCCATTAGTTTAAAAGATTTTCTTACAAAATTTGATCCATAACAAAACATGTAACTTTGTTCAAACTACTCTGCCAAAGATCTATCCAGAAACTCTATCTGATGTTCCTGCATCTGATAGGCTCTGTCATATGGCCTCAGTCTAATATCCTCAGTCTGATAGCCTCAATATGGCATAGATTTTTTTTAGCATGTTCCTTCTACAAAAACATAAGTACAAATGTGTTGTGATTCTATATTCATAGTTTCTCCAGAAAAGGTAAGGGTGAGAAACCAATATCTTTTTCCTCCTCACTCAAATTCATAATCTTGAATTTCATGTTCATTTGTATTTCACTGGGATGGTTCTCAAATCTTCTTAAAAATTCATGAATCTTCTTGAATTTACTAGAACTTCAACATATTCAACATTTCTAATATTCATAACATTTGAAAGTTCTGTAATAACTTATATCCATTGGATTTACTTAAAAAAATATCATTTTATGTAATGGAACCTCAAAATATCTTAAAAACTATATGTCCGGTAAACCTCAATTACCACAGTCCCATGTTCTTAACCTAATTGAAATAAATTAAATGATTGCTCACTCTAATTCTCTAAGACAACTGAAAATGGTTGACAACATAGTTGAAACTTATGAAGACTTCAATTGCCTACAACAACAGTCTGGTAGAAACTTCAACATTTGAAACTTATTCTTTTTTTGGAGTATCTATCCGATAACAAGCTCAAGAAAAAGACACATATATATATTTATTGAAATTTTATCATCCAGTGATCATAATTTCTTTCTAACTCATTAATCTTTATTTAACTATTTTCCCAATGCAGTTCTGTCCAATATAAAGATTTCAATTTTCTATACTGATGTCAACTTCTCCCTTCGATCAACTTCTATGGTTAAGAAACTGAAAAATTCATGAAATTTTTTATAGTAAATATGATCTCCCACTTTGTCTTTTCCTATATATTCTAATATGACATCTTGAGCCTCTTCCTATTTCTTTCACAATTGAAACACCATAAAAACTCAAAAAATAAAAAATCATACTTTCCAACAAAATAAATGTCTGATGATTTATGAGAGATCCAGTGTGTCTAATGATCTTCATCTGATAAACCATGATAAACCATGTTTGATCAGTATCATCAGACTTATTTTGGAAAGTTATTAACTTTCCAACTATCCAAAACACGGCAAATTTTTTAACTTTATTCATCTCAGTAAATTATGAATTTCTAAAAAATATTTTTTTGATAGTTTTAAACTTTTTACTAACTCATATTTTCTAACAAACATAATGTTCAATGAGTTGTGTCTGATCTAGTTCCTCTGATGGATCATCTGATTGGATACTTTTCAAAATGATTTCTTCAACCAAATTTCCAAAAACTTCGCAACAAACCAATTACTAACTTTTGGCGTCATATCTTTCACCTAATTTATAAAAAAATTATTTACAAAAAATTTAGTTATTAGCAAAAACAAAACTTTTTTTAAAAAAAACATCACAAAGGTTATTCAATATCCTCCTTTTGATTTGTTGTCAACTCTCATTAAAAACTTTTTCAACTCGTTATTTTTAATCACTTGGACTTTTTCACAACTCATATTTGTAACAACTCAAAATTTTCAAATTCTACCAAAAGATATCATTTCTTAAAAGAGAGTGTACTCACACCACACTATTGGATAAAGTAATGTTTTTGAAGGAAATTCATTTCTCGGTGACAAGTAAGTTTTTCATCAATTTTAAGCTAAATTCTATCTCACTCTTCTTTATTCTCTCACTTTTATTTCTCTCCCCATTTTATAATGACCGCAACTTCAGATTCACTTAAGAAATAAAATTACTTCTCTCCCCATTATAGAAAAATTTGTACATATTCTCCCCCTTTTTCAACATAATCCAAAACATGGTGGTTGTGTTTTTTTAAGATGTTTATAAAGTCTTTGTTAGAGGCTGAACATGAAGTTTCATCCTCAATTCTTAAAATATCTCCCTTAGCATGGATTTTGTGAAAACATTAGTACTTTGACATATCTAATAATTATATTTACTACCAATATATGAGATTCCTTCAGACTAATTTGATACCTGGAACACAAATTCATAGAATAAAAAATACCAAGTCTTTATGTTCTAAGATAAAGCACACTTCCTATCAGCTTCTAAAAATATTTCTGATTCACACTTTTCTCGGATTCATCTTTAATAATCTTCAACCCAACTAAAATAATAGTAAAACTTTATTTGGATTCTTTCATGATGAACTTTTGTAACAACTCCTTGATATACTTTTATTGATATAAAAAAATGTATTTTTCCTTTTTTTGAACTTGTAAACCTGGGAAAAAACTTAATTCACCCAACATTGAAATCTCAAAATTATTATTCATTTCCTCAAACAATTATTTAAAAAAAATTTATTCATCTATAGAAAAAAATTATATCATCTACATACACAATTATAGTTAGGTTGATGACATTAAATTCGTTCACATATAAGTTTCTATAAACCATTCCTTTATAAAAAATCAATATTCTCAAACAATTATCAAGTTTGGAATACCAATAACATGGGGCTTATTTCAACCCATACAAGGATTTCTTTAATTTACATACCTTTCTTTTATCTTAATCAAGTAGAAACCCATAAGGTTTCTCAATGTACACTTATTCTTCAATCTCATCATTTAGAAAAATTGACTGGAAATCCATCTAATAAAATTTATAATTTCAATGTAAAGCCACTATTAGAAACATTTTAATAGTTTTTAATCTTGCAATGGGGGAAATGTTTCTTCAAAATCCGCATCTTCCACCTGTGCATAGCCTTTACAAACTATTCCTACTTTGTTGCTTGAAACTTTTCCAGGTTCATTTAGTTTGTTATTATACACCCATTTTTTCCTAATAACATTTTTATTTTCTGGCCATGGAACAAGTTCATAATTGTTTTTTTAATATGATTCAATTGTTCATTCATCACATCCACCCATCGTTTGTGTTAAACTACTTCTAAAACTGATTTTGGTTCAATCTGTGAAATGAGGGATTTTTTGATTTCCAATCTCAAGATTCTTCTAGTCTGAATCAGATCTTTTTGATTTCCAAGTATATTTTATGTTTCAACCTATTTTTGTAAAGTAGTAAATTTAAATGTTTCTCTTACAACTTCACTTTCCTCATTACATGATTCCTTTGTGTCTTAATATATCTATTTTGTCTCATTTTCACTTTTATTGAAAATATTCAGTTTTTCTTCCTCAAAAATTTCAACATTATTTGTTAAGGAATGTGGATTTTCAATAAATTTCACATCAAAGTAATCCAAAAAAATTTAAAACATTTGTTCCAACATTTTTAACTTCTTCCATTGGGTGAATATACCATGAAAGTTCCTTCCTTATCCTTTTCATCAAATTTTCCAAGATATAGATTTTTTATTTTTAGTAAATAGGGACATCCAAAAACCTTGAAATATTTCACTAAAGGTTTTTTGTTATACCACATTTCATAAGAGGTCATATTGGATTCCAGTCTTATAAAACATATGTTTTGTACATGTAGAGAAGTACTAACATCTTCTCTCCAGTAGAACTTTGAAAGTTTGTATTCTGCTAACATGGTTCTTCCTATTTCCACAAAACTTCTATTTTTCCTTTTTTTTACTCTATTTTGTTGTGTAGTGTATGGAGCACCATATTTATGTGTAATTCCATGATTTTTAAGATAATATTCAAATTAATTTTATATAAATTCCTTTCTATTATAAATTCTCAAATTCATTATACAACCACCCATTTCTCTCTCAACTTCCCTTTTGAAAACTCTAAACATTTCTACTACCTATCACTTGTGATTCATAAACATAATGTTGGTCATTCGAGTGAAATCATCAATAAAAGTGATAAATTACAAATCACCTTTTGATGATTGATGTCTCATTGGTCCAAAAAGTTATAAATGAATAAGTTCAATAGGTCTGGTAAACTGATTTTCTACTTTCTTATGGATTTTACTAACCATATTTCCTTTCAGACAAGTTATATAAATGTTATCTTCTATTCTTTTCAATGTTGGAAAAAAAATTATAGAATCAAATTTCGAAATCTTGTTCATTATTTTTTACCCAAGATTCCCAAGTTTATGATGTCGTAACTTTTTTTCATCTTCAACACTTAGATAACATGAATTATCAAGTTATCCAATCTGAAAAATATTTTCACTAGTTATTTCTCCTCTTATAACAACTTTTCCATCTTCCACACTCTTGATGATACAAGAATATTTTTTGAAGATCAGCCATTTCCCATAATCATGTATTTGACTTACACTAAGTAAGTTGTGCTTTAGCCCATTAACAAATAGATCTTCCTTATATTTCAACTTTTCTGCTTCAATCTCAGCCTTTCAAATTCCATTGATTTTTAAGGAACTATCATTATCGAATATAATAGATCCTCAATAATTATTTTCAACATTTTTCTATATTTTCAAATCACTTTTAATGTGTGATGAACAACCACTATGAAGTATTCATGGTTTTCTATTTTTATTTACTTTAAGTGTTGTCTCAAAAATAAATTCTCTTTCCTCGACTTTCTTATTTCCATATTCATTTTATTTTCTATCATAAAAACTTTTCCCAATAATTGTTGTTATAAATTCTTTATAATTATGGCCAATATGGTCACATCTTCCACATACTTCTTCCAGAAATTCAAAAAAAATATTGGAATTTTTCTAACATCTTGAGATTTTACTTTTCCAACTTTTTTGTTTTATAAAAGTTACTCATTATACTTTCAAAAGTACTTCCCCATTATTCATACCTTCTTCTAGGAAGTGAAAAAATATGCAAACAATTATATTCCCTTATGAACATAGACTCCACATCACCAATAAAAACCATTAAATCTTGATTTTTTTATTGAATTGGGATGTTTATCGGTAGAAATTTTTTCCAGGATGATAATTTCTTTCTGCTTCAACATACTCTAGGCATGTACCATATTTCTTATGGAAGGATTTTTCAACTTTTAGAAATGTGATAGATTTTTCACTACCCTACTCAGCCCAAGTTTTATAAAAACTTTTCTTTAAACCTAAAATGTTAGAAAAATAAGATGAAACTTTATTATTGAAAGATAGATAATTCACCTGATTCTTGGAATGTTCTTTTTCCTATAGATTTAGATGATTCAGATTTTACTTCTAAAGCCTTGTTGAAATTTTCATTCAACTTTCTTAGAGTACTTTTAGCTTTAAGGATTTTTTATTGATTTTTTTTAACTTCATCTTACTTATATTTTAAATTCTTACTAAGTTATTAAATCATATTTACCTATTTAGTATTTCTTAATTTGTAACTTAATATCACCTGAATGTATTCTTCTTTCTAATTAGAAACATATTTTCTTCCTTCACCAAATTTTCCACTATCTTTCTTCATCATTCTGATTTCTTTCTTGAGAGTTATTTTTTTCTCAAGATATGAAACAAGTTCTGATCTGATATGATACTCACTATAAGATTCTTCACATCCTTATTCTTTATTATTTAAAGATTATTCATTTTTCTCAATATTTTCAAAGAAGGTTCTGATTATTTCTGAAATTTTATCTTCTGATGAGTCAATATGATCTAATTTAGATTCAACTTTCCTACTCAACATACTTTTTTTATTTCCAATAAAGTCCTTTCCACCAGTTTACTTACTTTATTCCTTATAAGTTTTATCAAAATTCATCAATCGAGGTTCTTCTTCAGATTGATTTTCTAATTAAACAACTTTATTTTTGGGTAAATCCATAGTAAAATGTCCAATTCCACCACACTCAAAACATTTGGGAGAAATTTATATTCCATACTTTCTTCTTTTAATATGATAGTCCTTAGACATAAGAGATGTTATTTTTTTCATTCATATCATCATCCTCCTTGTCTTCAGAATCACAAAGATCAGCACCTTCAAGATCTTGAATTTTAATCTTTCTCATAGCTTCAAAAGTCATTTCATATTTCATTTTTTTTTTGAACACTGGATATTTTCTCATTTCATAATAAATAAGAAAGATATGAAGTTAATCAAGAGATAAATGTCCTTTATCTTCTAAAATAGATATTTTAGAATCAAACCTGTTTAAAATGTTTCTCGTGAGTTTCTTCACAATTGTAGAATCTTCCAAAACATCTTTGAAACTGTAAATGTTGCAAACAACTTCATTCACTCTAATGAAGTACTCATGAATTTTTTCTTCATATATCATTTTTATTTATTCAAAATTGTTATGCTAGATTTGTAGATTTTATTACTTTACTTTAGTATTCCCTTCAAAAATACATTTCATCTTGTCCCACATAATCTTTTCTAATTTGAGACCCATCACCTTCATATTAACATTTTTTAATAAAAATGTAAGAATAGAATTTCTATCTTTTATATAAACATATATGTTTCTATTATTAGAAAAATTCATTGAATCATATTTCTCAATGAGTGTAAATCCAATTATAGAAGCATAAATAACTTCTAGTCTAAGTGATATAAAATAGGGAAGCATTCTATTTTCCATCCATAATATTTTTTTCCATAGAAAGTAGGAATTCCTCTACTATTGAAAGAATTTAGATTATCTATGATAAGGATTAAACAAAGTAACCTTCCCTCTGAGACCAATTTAAGTTCTTAAGGATCATTGAATCACTGGGAAGGGGGGATTTAATCAGTGATTGTCTTTTTAAAAACTTAAACTTTAAGAAACTTAACACCTAAAAATTATTAGAGTTTATTCCTTATCAAATTATAGTAAAATCAAGTTCATGTATAAATATAAAAGTAAACAAGTCACACATGATTTACATGTTTTGTCCTTAGTGTGAGAACCTACATTCTTTCCATATCCACTCCCATGGGTCTATGAAAATTCGCTATTATAAAAAAGTGAATAAAACTTGTGTAAACTCTCATTAGACACCTTCTATCTCCCTAAATGAATGATTATACTGACTCCCATCTGTTTACAATTTTTTATTAAAAAATTTGAACCACAAAAAAACATATAACATTATTCAAAACTTCTCCACCAAATATCCATCCAGAAACTCTATCTGATGTGCTTATATCTAATAGGCTCCATCCAATAGACTCTGTATGATGGTCTTAGTCCAATAGCCTTAGTCAGATGTACCTTTTATAAACCTGTACCTTTTATAAAAACATATATTTTTTCTGATTAATAAAACTCGTCATATATTAAACATATGCTTAAGAACTCAGTCTAATACCCTCAGTCTGATTAGAAAACTTTCTAAAATTAATCTTATGAATGAAGATTTTATTTGTAAACCTCCTATGACACAAAATATTCAGAATTTTTTTTCTCTCACTAAATAGTAATAAGTAAAAATGTATTGTGCTTCTCTATTTATAGTTATTTCAGAAAACTTAAGGGTAGGAAACCAAAATCTTTTCTCCACTCACTCAAATTCATAATCCTAAATTTCACATTCATTTATATTTGACTTGGATGGTTCTCAACTTTTCTAGAACATTCGTGAATATTCTTGAATTCATTGGAACTTAAACATATTCAATATTTATAATCTTAAGAACATTTGAAGGTTATGTAAGAAGTTTTTTCCATTAGATTTACTTAAAAAAGTTAATCTGGTTGAATGGAACTTCAAAACGTCAAAAAACCACATGTCTAGTAAATCTAACTTACCATAGTCCCTTATTATTGACCCAATTAAAAATAACTAAATGATTAACCACTCTGATTCTACAAGATAACTAAAAATGGTTGACTACATTGTTGTAACTTCTAAAGACTTAAGTTTCCTTCCACAATAGTCTGGTAGCAACTTCAGCTTTTGAAACTTTTTCTTTATATGGAGTCTTGGTCTGATTACAAAATAAAATATATATATATATATATATATAGATTTATTTAAATTTCATCATATAGTTATCAGCATTTATTTCTGACTGATGAAGCTTTATAAAAATCTATGTCCGATACAGTTCTGTCCTATAGCAAACTCACACTTTTCTATACTAACAACAACTTCTCTATCTGGTCAACTTCTATGGTGAAGTAACTTCAAACTTTATAAAATTTTTGATAGAAAATATGATCTCCCACTTTTTATTTTCTCGGATATTATAATCTAAAATCTTAAACCTCTTCTTATTTCTTTTAAAATTTCAACACCGCAAAAATTTAGAACTAAGAAACCACAAATCCATACTTTCTAACAAAATAAACATTTGATGATTCATGTCTAGTCTAGGGTGTTTGATGATCTGTATCTGATGAACCACATTCGATCAGGAACTTCACTTTTCTTCAAACTCCATTATATTCATACTTTTAGTTTTCTGAAAACTTCTACATCTGGTGCCTCTATGTCTTATAGGCTACATCTAGAAAACTTCAATATCCCCCCTTCTTCAAAAATCTTAGATCATGAAATCATTTCAGGATGTTTGATAACTTTCATATTATAAAATCATTGTTTGAATTATTTTGGAAAGTCCTTAACTATCCAACTATCCAAAACTCAAAAAAAAATTAAATTTATTTATCTCAACAACTTATAACTTTATAAAAAAATCTTTTTCTGGTGATTTTCAACTTTGTACTAACTTATATTTTCTAACAAACACCACATCCGATAAGTTGTGATCGATCAAGTTCGTTCGATGGATCGTCCAATCGGAAACTTTGAAAAACACATTCTTCAACCATATTTTTAGAAGTTCCCAATAAAAAAATTATTAATTTTATAAACACATATTTCATCTTATTTACAAAAACATTCTTTTCAAAAATTTAGTTTTCAACAAAAAAAAACTTTGTCAAAACAAAAATATCACAAAGAATCTTAAAATGTAACACCTTGATATTTTAAAATATAAAAATCATATTTGATAGAGTATATGACATAAAACACTAATAATATAAGTTCATATTACATCCTGAGTCTTTAAGATATATTTCTTTTTTTTAAAATAAATCCAATCACTTTTATAGCTTCTAATGCATGCAACACTGGGTTTGAATGAAATGTGATGCTCTATTAAAATATTATTATTTAAAAATTATCACTGTAACGTAGATATTAAATTGGTGGGTATGAATATTACTAACTGAATTATCAAAAAATTATGGTTATTTATTGATTATAAATAAAATAATAATCATTTAAAATAAAAATCAATGGTTTTTGAAAAAACTATATTTTTTTCTAAAAGACAGTTTAGTCATGCTTTGTGCACATAATTTAAAATTAATTTTTACTACTTTTAGAAATTTTATTTGAAAAAATAAAGTTTATTTTTTAAATTAGTATATAAAAATTAGTTTAGGGTGAATTTATTTTTTTTCTAAAATGTTTCCTTTTCAATGAATAGTGAAAAATACTGAATCTTAATGGAAAACTACCTTTTTGTTTAAATTATTTATAAAGTTAAATTATATTTAAAATTGTTTTTAAAGTAAAATTAGTTAAATTAATTATCTATTAGTACAATTTAGGTTAGTGGAATCATTTTCATATTGAATTTTTATATAAAATACTTTGTAAACTTTTTAACATTTTCTCTTTGAAAACTTGTCTTCTCATCACGTTTGTGGGATTAATTTTAAATTAAATTTTTCTATTTATATGAATTGAATTTGGTAAAATGGATTATATATTTGGAATAATCATAATTTATATTTGATAATATGGTCAAATTAATTTTTGACCATAATAAATAGTGAAAATAGTAAAAATTAATTACCATCGTTAAGGTAAAAATGGGTTTATCGGGAGTTAAACTAAAAAGATAAGGGTTTAAATGATATAAAAACTTTTCTATAATATATTTTATAGATATATTTAAAAATTATAATGTATAAGGATTTATAATACACCATTTTGGACTCTTTTTCATGTTAAAAACGTGGGTACACCATTTTCTTTTCAAAAATTACAAGTGTGTCACTCACCTCACCTATAAAAGGTC
The DNA here is from genome assembly GCA_963277665.1 of Viscum album. Lineage (NCBI taxonomy): Eukaryota > Viridiplantae > Streptophyta > Magnoliopsida > Santalales > Viscaceae > Viscum > Viscum album. The sequence goes on from OY728140.1 coordinate 77,370,691, forward strand.
ATACTCTCTCCTCTCTTCTTCACACATTCAAATATATTTATTTTGGCTAATACCTACCCAAATACCTTCAAAATTTCCATCCCCTTATTCTATAATCCTTATTTTATTCATAAATCTAACCTAGGAAAGCTTTTGGTGAAAACCTAAGGAGGATACCTAAAGAAGAGGTAGTGTTCTTCAACGAACATTTTTATTTTATTTATTAATACACCTCATTAAATTATTATCAAACCATTATTATATAATAAAATCATTATATTACACATACTGAGATTTTTTTATGTTAATTTCATGACCTACAAGCATCCCCACTTCCATCAAACAGGTTATGAAATCATCATTCATGTGTACAGTGGATTACCACCTCGCGAATAGATGTCATTTGTTTTTCCATTACCACCTCTTACGGTTGGGTATGATGATGAATATAAAGTATGCATATGATATTTATAATATAATTATACCTATTTATTCATTATATCATATATTAAATTTTACATTCCATTCCATAGGGGATATGATAACGTCGCTCGTGTGTACAACGGACTACCGCCTCTCGAAGCGATGTAATTCGCCTTTAATTGACGATTTACATAGAAGATAATAAGAATAAATTGGATGAATATATGTGATATAAATGAAATAATTATGATATTCATGATACTTTTATCATTATTAAAATATAATATATCATTTTATTTCTTACCTTTTCACTCAATAAAAGATGATAACATCGTTCTTGTATGTGCGGACTACCACCTTCACGAAATGATACGACTCTCTTTTTTACCACACCACATGGATTATATATATATGTATATTTTAAAAAATATGATATTTATGATATTATGATAATTATTTAAATATAAAATGTTACTTACCTCCTTTCCATAATGATCATTGAAAAATGGAAATGTTACTCATGTGTACATACGGCATACCGTCTCCATGATCATAACATACTTAATTTATAAAAACAATATTTATTGATTGGTATTAAAAGTATAATTTATGTATAAATATGATAATTATTTCATAATTATTATTCTATATATTTTTAAATAATGACCACTTTGACCATAGTCAACCTACCAAAGTCATTTTAAACACATAAACCGAATTTCATCGAAACATCCAACGTAAACTTAATTGATTAACTAATCATATATAACATGGTAATAAAATAAATAAAATTAATAATAAAATTGAAAAAAAAAATATACAATTAAATAATTATCATAAGTTTATTATCCATAAATATAAAGAATGTACGTGAGGAGTCGGACTCATGGTAAGGGTTTATCATCTCACTTTTACTTTCATGAGACATATGCCATATTCACCACTATTTACTTTATGTGGTGTATATATTGTCCCTTTTATATGTTATATAATGAATCTATTTATGTTCATGGTATTTAAAGTTTCATTTGATGTTATTTATTTTATAGGGATAACAATTCAGAAGTACCAAAGTGGTAAGGGTTTATTTCACAATCTCATCATTATTTGGGATTGTTTATTTTTACGTCACCCTTGGGGAATAATTTTATATTTATATATTAAAATCAATATATTTTATTAAACTCTAGTTATTAATGAACTTTTTCATGTAATAGCACCATTTTTCACTCTTTGGTACTTAAAATGATTGACAAAATGTTTTTAAGAAAATCTGAATTTATTTCTCTCCTCGGTCGGAAATCCTTTTTCATAAAAACCCATGTTTTCTAAAAAAAATAAAAAAAAAATTCAAAAATATTTTTATCATTTTAAAAATTATTTATTAAATATGTTTTTTCCCATTTTTACTTTTTATGAAATGTATTGAAATGAATATTCATGTCATTTTCAAAACAATGTTTGTTTGGATTTTACTGAAAAGGTGAAATGAATATTTGTTTTAATATACTCAGCATGTATGGAATTTCCTATTTTCATGAACACTATATGTTTTAATAATTACTTTATAATTTTCAAAGTTTATTTTCAAAAAAAAATCTTTTTTCAAAATGTTTTGTGAAATTTTAGTTTTAAAAGGTGATTTTTAAAACGAAAATCATATTTTCCTCAAGAATGTTTTCAAAGATATTTTCATGGTATTTCTATTAATCAATAAAAAAATACATTTATTTTTTAGATACTAATATGGATATAAATTGTATTGATACCATAATTATTCTTCCTCTAGATGGTTTATGATTATATTGACCAAGGATAGTATTTAAATTTACTTCCTTGATTCATTTTTGTAGTCATTAATTTTTCCTTAAATTATTCACTTTCCTTTGATCATTTGACATTAAATTTATATTAAATAACCATATTATTTATCATGTATATGTTTATTTATTAAATAATATATCTTTTCTATATACAGTTTTCTATATTGAAAGTTATTTTTTACCTAGGGAAATATTGATAAATTTGTATTCTTTACTCAATACAGATATTTAATGATAAGGCACATTGTTTCATGAATTTAATTGATGATTCAATATATAAGGAATGATTTGTACATGTAGTGATGGGTGGTGATTGGAATTGTATATCCCCTAAATGTATTGGTAGGTCTCATGAGACAAATTAGTTTGCCAAATCAAATTATTTTCTACCTATAATTTTAAATTGTCTTGTGAAAGGTCTTGACTGTAGAGGTATCAAGATGCCTAAGATCATGAATTCCAATAATTAATCATTTACTTCATTGAGAATTCATGTATTTTTATTATATATGATATTTTCACTATGATATTATCTATGGATTAATTTCATTCTTAGTTATTGATTAAATGGATTTTTTTCAGTTATTTACCTTTTCATATTGATCGTGCCTTATCTTTTCATGATTGTAAAGTTATTTAAATGGAATTTTTGTTCAGCTATTTACCTTTCCATGTTGATTATTATTATTTATTCATAGCTTCCATTGTGTGGTTACCCTTACTAAGCATTTAAGCTCACCCCTTTCTTATATTTTATTTTCCCCAAGATATGAGTAAGTGTTTTATAATTAATATGTAGGGATGCACTAAGGGGAATAATGGAATTCTCAAGGAATATTATTTGTATATTTTATGTTTTAAAATGTAATGTGAAATTCAAGTATGTATCTAGTTTACTAATACTACTAAACTATTTAGTCTTTTGGGATGAAATTACTTGTATCTTATGCCAATGTAATAAATTAGATACCAGTTCTGAGATATTGGGGTCGGGGTTGCTACAATGTATATGGTAGTGTTCATGTGAGTTCAATCTATCGATATGAACCACATAAACATTGTGATTAAAAGGGGGAAATGGATTTTTAATGAAGTATGAACCCACACATGAGTGGGTACCCATAAACAAGGTCATTTGAGTGATATTGTAACATACCAGTGTATAAATCAAATAAAATAAGGATATAATATGGATAAAATCAACATATACTTGGAATTAAAATGATCATAAAATTATTAAAAAAATAAAACTAACGACCCACATAAAGTTTCTCTTTAAGTGAATGCATGGAGGTTATAACTCCTTGGAATAGTATGAAATCATATGATGGGTGGATGAACATCTGAGCACTATCCAAAATGGAAAAGCCCCCCCCCCCAGTCAAACCTATTCAACCTTAACCCAATCCACTCTTTTATATTTTTTGAATTACGCAGCAGGTAAAATAGTACATGAAGTATAATTTCTTTTTTTAACTTTTTACATGTGGTGGGCATAAAATCCAGTTACTGCATTGATTTTCGGTGATCAACTATTGGTATGTAGGGGTACACAACATGTAACACCATCATAAATGGCATTTAATTTCATATTCACCCACTAACCACTTCTAGAATAAAAATACATTGTATGTATCATAGTCAACATCATGTATTCAGTTTTCTTGAAAACCTAATCATGTACTCTAGGGATATAATATATGTTCTATTTAATAGTGCATGGCATATACATTTAAGGTACATGGCATGTATATTTTAATTTTCCTCCAAATTACTCCCAAAGTGTACATTTAACCATGAAAACCTGAAATGTAGTCATTGTCACAAACCGAATTGGGTCGACCAGACCTATCACCCTATTCAACATGAGACAATACTTCAATCGTGCCTCCCTATATGTCAAACACTATCAAATAGTGTAAATTACATAAAGAGAAATAGTGGGTATATAATATACTCTAATTAGAGTGAGATGATAGTATAAAATAACCAAGAACATATACTTCCATTAACATAAAAGTATGTAAAATAAATAAATGAAACATAATCATGCTATAATAAATGAAACATAGCATACATACTCACATCCATGCTATGCATGTCAAATAATCACCCATTGGGTTGACTAAATATACAGTAAGAATAAATAAATAAAGAAAATAAAATGAAAAATGCATTATTACCATCCTTGAGTTGTACCTCAAACTCATTCTCCAACAACTATTGAGCTGCTCTAGCCTGATCCCCAAACTCTATTTGAGCAATCCTTGTTGATTATGCAATACTACAAAACATCCAATTTCACTGTGTAACCCTTTCTAAACCTAAAATTATACATAAGTTCTATACGAGCACTAAATTTCTCATCTCAGGTGTGAGAAATAAATATTTGTAATCCACCCCCAATAGTGGTCCTAATATCTGTCGTTTTAACAAGTTCATGTAATATGTGATATTCCCAACCTAGTATAATATTAATTATAATAATAAATAAAAGAATAAAATAAATAAAATGGGGTGAAAAAAATAAAATAAAACAGAAACAAAACACAATATCTAAGGGGCCACTCAAGATTGGTCTACCCTGATTCGGCCAAAGATAAAGGCCTTAGAGCACACTACTCACTGAGCCACATGAACCATTGGGTCCATCCTCTAGACTAAAAGGAGATATAGTGCATCTAACATAGCAAAAATAATGAAATCAAAACTTTATGATCTCTCCCTAAGAATCATGAACAATATAATAAAACATTATTAGGCTCTAGGACTCCAATATCACGATCACAACTGGTGACATGAACCTATATATCAACATAAATAGAGAACCTATCAAAGTCTCAAGAGTCCTATAGAACTAGTCAGGATAATATCCAGATCATCCATTATCATATATTATTATATTGTACCTCCAAGGGATCCTATACATCCTAGGAAAACATAACCCACTTCACGGGTGCCTCGGCACCCACAAGCTCAAAGACCCTTGCTAAAGATAAAAAATAAACAAGGGGTTTCACTCATCCAGATTATCCATTATCTCCCTAGACCCACATTAAACCATCCAACCATTAGTAGAGATCATAAAATAAATATTAAGTTCAATGCCTCATTTAATAATATCCCAAAATTCTCCTCTCACAACCAAAACCTAAGAAATAAAAACCACAAACAACTCAAGACACAAACCACAAAACCTCAAAGTTTGGGTAATGCTTGAAACCATTAATCGATATTTTAGAAACCAACACCAAACTTCTCAAGGTTAATAACTCATGGGTCACCCTTAGTGGTCCTATAAACCTTAAAAATAACAATACACCCTGATAGAGTCTCCTCTAGTACAAGAAGAACCTTGGACCAATCCCATCACAAGAAGCCTTGTTTGGCCTCTCTAACAAACAACATAACCTTGAACAACACCTTTCCCACTAGGGCATCCTCAAACACCACCACACTCACAATTGAATCCTAAAAAGGTCCCTAGGAACTATCTCAAGTTCTACTCGATAGCTCCTAGCTATTCCTAACACCCCATGACATCACCACAGCCCAAAGGCTCTAAGAGAACTAAACTTTGAGAAATTACCTAGTGAAACCCATCCAAGAAACTACTTGATGCCGCATTTTGGGAACCATATGAATAAACCTCAAATAAAACTCATTTTCCTCCTCTATCTATGTCATAAAACAATCTCACAACCCTCGCTTGGGCATCACACTATATATCATCCCCTAGGAGGATCCAATAACATAACCTTGATAGAATCCTCCTGCTAACCTCAAACCAACCCAAACCATCTCAACATAACCTATAATAACGCAAAGGTCCATAAAATCATGTCCTATATGTAAAAAAATTAAAATGGACTACATAAAATTCCAATTCCAATTAAAGGGTGAGAAAATGAGTGAAACACCTCAAAATGGGAAGTACACTACATGCACCTCATGTACATAATGTGTACCCCTGATATCATTTCTTGGTTTTGTACAATAAATCAACTTGATGTATACTTCCCAAGTATATGGTGTGTCTCACTCATACATGGTGTGCACTCTACATGGGGTTCATGTCTATGTACCCCACATGACCTCAATCTAAGTACCCCACATGGCCTATGGCTATATATCATACACAATATATGGTCATGTATCCTACACAGCCATGTACCCCTACATGGGTTGTCTAGCCATGCCTCCAGCCACACCTTAGGTGTCTCTACATAGTGTGTCCTAAATACACATGTCATGTAACCCTAGTCTTATACCCTAATCCTGAAAATAAGAACACATGATGTGTTTCATTGAACTACACATTGTGTGATTTGGATTTCCCAAACAGAAAACCCTTATAATCACCCTAAACCCCCCAAAACTCCCAAAAACACTCAAACAAATACCTCAATGAACCCATGGAAACATAAAAAGGGCATTAAAACTAAAAAATAATTTTATAGGGATCTATGACTTAAAAATAAACAACAACCTACCTTAGAGCATAAAAATATGTAGCTTCAATCTTGGGTCCATGGTACACACCTAGTGCAGCCTAATATAGGTCTACTCCAACTCCCTAATGTGATCTTTGTCTCTTCTACTTATCTTACTCTATCTTAGAAAAAGGTGAAAAGGTGGATATACCATTAATCATGCATGATAATTTGAAGAGTGGAGAATGAAATAAAAGGGGAAAATAAAAAAGAAATAAATAAAATAAAAAAGGTTCTTGGGCCCGAGCATGGTGCCCGATATGAGTTTACACCACCCCTATGAAAAACACCCCATTTATAATCAACCAAGAAGTTGATATTCTAATCTAAGACTCCATTAAAGTGATATCACCATTCAAACATATATGAATAATTAATATTTAATTAATTAAATATTAAATATTTTCTTAAAATATGATCATCTCAAAACTCCACCAAACTCTTTCTCAATGGTCATCAAATTATTCCAAGATCACCACCTATAAGAAATTGTCATCCCCCACCAAAAAACCAACTATGAAACAAAAAATAAAATTTCTAATAATTTTCTTGGATTGTAACAATGCGTTTTTTTACAAACTCCCCACCAAAATGCTTCTCATCTCTAAGAAACATCAGCAGTCATCCCACCACTATGCTTCACCTAGAGTTTTGGTGCATCCAACACCACCACGACTATACACTGACTGATATCACAGCACCCATGAATCTCCCAACACATGGGTAATTCATATGCTACCAATAAGATTCTCCCCACTATAGGAGTATCCTTATCATTTTCCCCCAGCCAAAACACCAACCACTATGACCCAAAATTCCATCCACTACTAAATATAATTAATGGACATGGCTGACTCACTCACACTATAGTGCCACCCTAAAACACCAATTTTTGACCATTACTAATCACTAGTAATGACGCCCCCTATGCTCAAAACCCCACTTAAATTAAGGTTCATGAACCCCAAACATCCAATGGTGTAACCCCCCCCCCCCCCCACCCCCACCCCCGCCACTGTATAACTTCCCTTACACCACTCCTTAAGTGATAGCCAACTCAGAATCACCTAAATGAAAAGTTGCACATTATTATGAAAATAGACCACACAACCGGAATCAAGGTCATATGAGATAAGCCCCAAATGAAACTAGGATAACACCCCTAAAACACTTCCCATGCTCGCACTGCGTCTCAATTCCAATAATACAGAGTACCCTTAGTGCTCCTCTCAAAATAAATGCTTCTCCCTCATATTATGACCCATTGTATTACCACCCACTATCAGCACATCATTTCAAAACCATGATCACATAACCACACTCCCACTGCCCCACTTGAAGCACAACCAAAAACAACCAGGTCAAGCATCCAACCAAACATGCCCATTCAACCAACCAAGAAAACAACAACACTCCTAGTACTTCATCTCTAAAGCAAAATGAAACCTCATGCCTAACCCAAAAACTTCTCTAGTAAAACATTAACATAGGGAAACTTGGTCTCGATCCAAACACCAATAAATCATATTTTACCTCATCAAGCCAACATCGGGGAATCCAAATATCATATTGACCCACTAGGTTCTCCATGTATCCCTTGATGAAGGGACTGTATTTATATCACCATTAAAAATATCAACATGAGATCTATATGACCTTTCATTAAAAGAAAATACACATGGTTAAATTGATTATAATTCCACTAAGAAGCTATATGGGACAATTCCATATAGATTTTTTTTGACACTTTAAACAATCAAAACTCCATCAATAGTGAAATCACACACAAATAGGTACATGAAATGAGAATCCTATGTGCCTAATAATATTCATGTATATAGGCCTCTTGCTAATGAGATAAGAGACAAAAATAAATAAATCATAAATCCAAAAAACACAAGTGCATCACTCAATTTGAAATCATATAATGGTAACATCAAAAAACAAGAATAGAAATCCCATAACCCTAGAAACCTAGACTTACTATCAGAAAAATGTTCTTGATGCGCCAATATGATATTAATCATGATATTTGACACATTTCAAGGCCACCTATCAACCATAAACAAAATAATAAGACAAATAAAAAGGAAACGGATCTAATACCATTTTTTTCATGAAACGTCCTACTTTAGCCTAACTTGTTACCAAATCTATCTCATGATAAGGCCTCAAGAGAACCTCCCTATACATAAAATGTTATTGTTTAGATATGAGGGAATAAATAGGAATAGTAGGGATACTATTACCTCTGATTAGAATGCAATTACAATGGAAAATAACTAAACACATACACATCCATGAACATTATAGTATGCATAATAAAAAAATATAAGAATAATATAATAAATTAAATACAATATACAGACTCACGACCATACTATACATATCAAATGATTTCCCATTAGGAAAATCACATATATAGAAGGAATAAATAAATAAATAAAATAAAATTCATAAGGCTCCACTATCATCCTTGAGTTGTACCTCAAATCTGGTCTCTAATGACCGTTGAGCTGCTCCATCCTGATCCTCAGACTCCACACAAGCACTCCTATTCGATCATGTAGTGTTGGGCCTTATCCCCATCCACTATGTAACATGTTATTAACCTAAAATCAGACTTATGGTCTATACGAGCACCAAAGTGATCATATAGGGGGTGAGAAATAAATCTCAGTAGGAAATCTCTAATGGTTGTCCTAAAATCAACTGTCATAACAAGTGCATGCAACATGTGATATGCCTAGCCTAGTCAAATTCTAACTGAAATAATAAATAAAATATTGAAATAAATAAAAAGGACTAAAAAATAAAATAAAATAAAATAAAAACATAGGGTCAAAGGGGAAACCCAAGATTGATCTACCTTGCTTAGACCAAATCCATAGTCCTTAGTACATGCTTCTCACCAAACCACATAAACCACCAGGTGCATCATCTAAAATAAAAAGGATCACCAATGTGTCTAAAAAATACAAGGCATAAATTCCAAATCCTAGGATATCTCCCTAAGCATCCTGAACAACATCAAAAAACACTATCGGGCTCTAGGACTCTAATAGCACAATCTAAACCGGTGATAGGAACCACTAGGTTAATATAAGTAGGGAACCTATCAATGTCCCAAGAGTCCTGTAGAACTATCTGGAATAATATCCTAACCCATCATCAGTGCATAGTGCCTGATCTAGCCACCAAGGGATCATAATCATCCTAAGAAAACATAACCCACTCTATGAGTTCCTTGACAACTATGAACCCAAATACCCTGTCCAAAACTAAAAAACTAAGGGTTGCCCTAATCCAAATCATCCCTTTTCCCCTAGATCTTCATAATACCAGCCAACCAGTAAATGAGAGGATCTAATCAATATTAGGGTCTATTCTTGGTCCAATAATATCCCAATGTTCTCCTCTCACAACCAAAACTTGAGTAAGAAATGCCTCAAACAACCCAATCCACAAGCCAAAGAACCTCACAACATCAACACATCCCAAAGGCTCTAAGAAAACTAAACATTGAGCAATGACCTAGAAAAACCCATCCAAGACACTAATCAATAACGCCTTCTGAGAACCATCTATATAAACCTCAAACCAAAATCCTTGGAATCCTCAGTACAAGTCAGTCAATAAGAACAAAACCCTCACTAAGTCCTCACACCACAACACAAACCCAAAGATTATCCTAGAACACAACCTCAAAGGAATCCTCCTGGTAACCTCAATCCAACCCAAACCATCTCAACATGGCCTCTATTTTCCCCAAAGTCCATACCATTGTTTCATACATAGAAAAATAATCTGAATAGACTACCTACATTCCAAATTCAAAATAAGGGGTGATAAATAAGTTAAACACCTTAAAGGTGGATGTACATGATGTGTGCCTCATGTACACAATGTGTACCCTCAAAATCTTTCCTTATTCATGTACAAAAACTCAACTCAATATGTAATTCCCAAGTACCTAGTGTGTCTCCCTCATATAGGGTGTACACTTTACATGGGGTACATGTCCATGTAACCCACAAAACCACTACACAAGCACCACACATGGCCTCTTTCTATGTACTATATATGGGATATGGTCATGTATTCTACATGAACTTGTTGTCCCACAAAGGGTGTCTAGTCATGCAGCTAGCCACACTTAAAGTGGGTCTACACAGTGTTTCTCAAACACACATTTTATGTAACCCTCATCTTCTACCCAATTCCCAAAAATAATAACTCACAACCTATTTTCTTGAACTGCACATTGTGTGATCGTGTTTTCACAAATAAAAAAACCCTTATGATCACCCTGAAACCCTCAAAATTACCAAAAATGATCAAACATACCTCTCAAGGGACCTCCAACAACACAGATAGGGAATTAAAAATTAAAAAATAATTTAATGAGGATATATGGATTAAAATGAAACAAAAACCTTCATTAGGATATAAAATAGAGTAGCTTCAGTATTAAATCCATATTATGCATCCACTGCAACCCAATCTAGGTCTGCTCTAGCTCCCTAATGTGATCCCGCTCTCTTATACCTCTCTTTATCTCTCAGGAAAAAGAGACAAAGGGGATAGACCCTATAGTATGTGATAGAATCCATATGGTGGAAGAGAAAATAAAATGGAGAAAAAAGAAAATAGGAAAATAGGGTCCTGGCCTTACCCCGGTGGCCGAAAAGAGTTTATACCTTACTTAGGAAAAAACCCTCATTCCAGACTCAACCATAAAGTTTAGATTCAAATCTGAGACTCTTTTCAATATATATCAACATTCACACATTGAAGAATAATTAATATTTAAGTAATTAAATATTAAATATTCTATGAAAATATAATTGGCTTGGAACTCCACAAAACTCTTTCCCTAGGGTAAAAATCATATTCCAAGACTAACAAAGTGGTCAGAAAATTATTCCAACATCATATCCTAGGAGAAATTACCATTTTACACTCAAAAACACTCAGGTATAAAAATTTAAATTTATCCTGGTTTTCTCATACTGTAACAACGTGTTTTGTTATAGACATAAACACTAAAATGAAGAATTTGATCCTAAATAGAACAAAAAACTAGATTTATCTGACTTTTTACTCAATAAAACACAACAAAATATCATGAAAAAAATGGTTGCATTATCTTGCATGTCCATAGATTATTTTATGTAACCTTAAACACTTGGTTCCCCTTGGTTTCATGTGAGAACACATTTGGAAAGGATGGAGCTCCCAGCTAGAGGAGATGGTTTAAGACCCAAGACAAGTTGAATATACCCATAGAGATACATCGGATAATGGTGAATACTACAACTTGATCTAAGATAAGGCTCGAGGAGTTATTTCCCTAGGGTTCAGGTTGGTTTATCACCACTCAATAAACCAACTATTAGATAAAATCTCATGATCATATCACTCATTTATTTTATTTTATTTTTTAAATGCATGCTTATTTATTTATTTATGTGATATATGGTTTAGTTGGGTGGTTAAACGTGATCACATAATATAAATAAATTAACACTCATGCTTAAATAAAATGAAATAAAATGTATAAGATATATTTCATTGGGTATAGTTAATTACTTATGTATGTTTCCACATAACATATAATAAATATATAAAGGATAAAATAATATATCTTATACAAATGAAATTAATATGTGTAGGTTATTTTATCAAACATTGATAATTATTTATGTCAGTTCCACATAAAATTAACAAACATGTAAAGAATAAAATAGAGTATATTTATGTATAAGTTTAATAAAAATACCTTACCTAAAATATTAAGTCAAAAATTTCATTGATCACTTGAGTTAGAATACAACCATAGTTTAAAGTGATTCTATGGACCTCTTCAAGGTACTTTAAATTATTTGGGAGTTGTGATGAAATTCTTGGGTTGACTTAACTTAGTTATCTTTAGGGGATGGTTATCTTAGTAAGACTTAGTGTAACTTGGAGGCAAGCATTGAGGAAATATGAGTATATGATTTCAGGATTTGGGAGTCTACTAAACATATCAAGGAACTAAGAGTTAATTTAGTTGGAAATTAATGTATACCTAAATACCTTTGAGTAATTTGATAAGGCCTCTATTTATCCTATGAGAAGGGAAATATGATTCCTTTCCACTGGAATATCTAAGAATTTAGATATTTCAAATATAATGGTGAGAGATATTGGAATTTGATATAATAGTGGGATAATTAGTTAAAAAAATTAATTATATAATCATTGGTAATCAATATAATATACTAAATTTACTATTTTATTTTTTTAGATAATGGAAAGTAACATTACCATATCATTTTCTCAGTAATCTATCTAGGAGAAAGAGAATTTTCTAACTGGTGTAAAATTTCAGAAGTGGTATGGACACTTAAACATAGTACTATGATGAGATAGAAGGATATATATAGTGTATAATTATTCCTAAATGAGTTAAAAATAGGACTTAACACCCTGATATTTAAAAAAAAGATATGCTTGATAGTGTGCATGACATGCAACACCAAGCTTAAACAAACCATGAAATAATATTATTTTAAATATGATTGTTATAACCCAGACATTAAATTGGAAGGTATAAATAGTAATAAAAAATTTATAAAATATAAATATAAATTTCTTGCTCAAAATAAATTTATTTATAAATTCATAGTAAATAATAAATCATTTTTTAGTAAAGTATGTTTTCTTTAAAAACTTTTTTAATTAATTTTCTGAGAAAATATTGTAAATAATTAATAGATTTTTTAGAAAATTTATTTGATAAAATTAAATTTATTTTTTAAATCATCGTATCAAAATTAAATTAGGTTTAAATTTTTGTGATTTTTTTTTAAATATTAATTTTTCAGTGAATAATGAAAAATATCGATTTTTGTAAAAATGTTATTTATTTTTAAAAAAAATAAGTAATTTAAAAGTCCCCTTATGGTTTGAATTTGATTTAAATTATAAAAATTATTATTTATTTATATTTATTCCACTTAATTTTTTTTTAAACAACTTCATATTGGCTTTTATTGTAAGTTTATTTTTGGGTTTAAAAACTGGGTTTTTTTTGGAAAATGTTTTAAAGTGTATAATGTTTTTCTATTTTAATTAATTAAAAACCCATAATAAAGAATGATTTAAATTAAATTTATATATTATATATAAATAAATATTAATTTAAATTCATATAAAGATTATTATTATTCATATATTTAATATAAAATCATCTTTTTCTTGAATAATACACTTCTTGCAAACCCGCGTTTTCATCGCATCTGTAAGTTTAATTTTAAATTAAAATTTTCCACCTATGAGAATTAAATTTGATAAAATAGATTGAATATTTTTGAATCAAAATAATTTATATTATCTAATAAGTTTAACTTAATTTTTTACCATAATGAATAGTGAAAATAGTAAAAAAATAATTATTGCAGTTAAGGTAAAAACAGGTTTACCAGGGGTTAAACTAAAAAAGGATAAAATGAAATAAAAAATTATCTAAATTCCATTTTATGGAAATATTTAGACCTTATCATGTATAATTATTGATAATGTTCTATTTTGGATCTTTTTTTCATGTAAAAAATGTGGGTACATTTTTTCTTGACAAAAATTACAAGTGTGTCACTCACCTCACTTATAAAAGGCCAGCCCATCTCCTCTCCTCTTCACACCTTAAAAGACTTTTGTATAAGATAATACCTACCCAAATAATTTCTTAAATTACCTATCCATGACCAAGATCTCTTATTTTTATCATAATTCCATCCTAAGAAGGATTTTGGTGCTTACCTAAGGAGGTTGTCCGAAGAAGAGGTGTCATACTTAATTGTGTGTTTTTATTTTAATTATTATTACACCTCCTTAAAATATTATTAAATTGTGTTTATATAATAAAACCAATATCTTATATATAATTATAATTTATTATGTTAATTTAATAACCAAAATTAATCTCCTCTTACATCAAATATGATAAGAAATCTTTAATCATGTGTATGGTGGACTACCGCCTCACGAACCGGTCTCATTTGTTTTCCACCACCGCCTCTCACATATTGTTATAATGATGGATTTAAAGTATATATATGATATTTGTAACATATTTATACTTTTGGAGTTATAAATATCATATTCCTTCTTACTTTCCATTCTTTGGGGTATACGATAACGTTTCTCATGTGTATGTCGAACTACCGTCTCGTGAAGTGATGTGATTCGTTTTTCACAAACGCTTTACATGAAAGGTAATAAGGATAAAGTTAATAAATATGTGTGATATAAACTAAATAATTATTATATTCTTTACATATTTATCATTCTGAATATATATATATATCAATTTCTTTCTTACACTGAAAAATCATAATGTCGCTCGTGCGTACGTGTGGACTATCACCATCACAAAGCGATATGACTCTTTTTTTCATCACTAAATCATATGGATGGTATATATAATTATATTTAAATAAATAATATTATATTTATGATATTATTATAATTATTTAAAGGTAAAATAACACATAACTTCTTTCTATAATGGTCATTGAAAAATGGAAACGTCACTCATGCGTACATACGGCCTACCGTCTCCATTATTGTAACATAGATCAATTTTCATAACAATATTTCATGATTAGTTTCAAAAAAAATTGTAATTAATGTATAAATATGATAATTATTTCATTAATATTATAATGAATATGTTTAAATAATTACCTCTTTGACCATAGTCAACACACTGAATCCGTTTTAAAATAATGAACCAAATGTCCTCAAAACACCCGACATGGACTTAACTGATTAAATATTAAAATATGTCATTAAAAAGAAATAAAATAAATGATTTAATTATAATATATTAAACCTAGAATAGGTTTTTAATAAATAAAATAATTTATATAATCTTATTATATAGTAGGTTCAAACACATATGAAGGAAATCAGACCAAAGGTAAGGGACTTTGTCTCAATTTCACTTCATTGATGCATATTTTAATGTTATGCACCTAGTTTCTTTTATATGTTGTATATAATACCCCTTTTATATGTAACATTGTTAATAATAAAAATTTCATGGTAATTTATGTTTTAATTTTAATTATTTCATCCAAGTATATTTGAATTGAAAGTTACTAAGTGGTAAAGAATTCCATAACACAATTTTTTCACTGGGTTATATTACTTCTTCATTATCTTTGATATTATAAGATTATGTGTATAATTAATTTTGATTATATTATGTTGTATTTAAAATTATTTTATGTGTATTTAAACTTGATACATCAAATCGATTCATTTATTAATTCTCACTTTAACATTATGATCATTGTAAGAGTTACTCGTCTCAAATTGTCTTACTTGGGACATATGTTATGTTATACATCTATCTTCTTTTATAAGTTTTATCTGATGACCCTTTGATATGTCATATCATTAATATCTTTATTTTCGTGATATTTAAATTTTCATCTAATTTTATTCTTTTATGGGGCTTACGATTGAAGAGTTCCATAGTGGAAAAGACTTTATGTTACAATCTTCTTTTCAATCGAGATTGTCTATGATTGAATTTCCATTAAAGGAAATTATTTTACCATTATATAATAAACCCCTTTAATTTTATTCTACTTTTTTTATTCATGAAATTTCAAGAAACATTACCAATTTACTCTCTTTGGTACTTAAAGTTATTTAAGAAAATATTTTTAAGAAAATTCGGCTTCATTACTCTCTTTAGTTGAAAATAATTTTTCTTCCAAATCCATGTTTTATAAAAATATTTTCAAAAATGTTTTAATATAATTTTTTAAATTCATTTTTACCCATAATTTTCTTTTTAAAAATATTTTAAAAGTAATCTTCCTATAATTTTCCAAATGAGGCACTTTTTTTCTTTTACCAAAAATGTGATAGGAATCTTTATTTTAACGTACTCGGCATGACTAGATTTTTCCACTGTAATAACCAATAAATGTCTTAAAGATTCCTTTTTTATATTTAAAATTTTATTTTAAAATAAAATTATTTCTTAAATGTTTTAGAAATTTTTATATTTTAAATAAATTTTTCAAAATTGAAAGGCTATTTTCTATAAGAAACATTACAAGTGATCTTTAAAAATAATTTTCCATCTAAGATGACATCCTTTGATATTACTCAAAGTGAAAAGGTTATTTTCCTAAATAATTTTTTTAATTATATTTTAATGTTATTTACATTCATCAACATCAATAAACTTTTTTGGTACTTATACTCCAATAGGGATATTTTGTAATGATAACATCCTCAATCTTTCTCTGAATGTATTATGATTGTTTTAAAGATATTTTCAAGGAACCAATTTCTTTTACATGGGTTAATCATATTTCAAAGATATTTTCATAGAACCCATTTATTTTCAAAATTTTAATCATGTTTCAAAGATATTGTCATGTAACTAATTTCTTTTCCATGGGAAATCAAGTTATGAAAGGAATGATGGTTGTTTTATGAGTTTTATTATAAAATACAATCTCTATATACTTTATTCATGATACGGTTATTGGAAATTGTTTAAGATAATTGGTGGTTACTTTATAAACCAAGGATGGGTGGTTATGTCATTAACCCAGGATGTGTGGTTCTGTGATAAACCAAGGATGGGTGGTTCCGTGATAAACCAAGGATGGGTGGGTCCATGATAGCCCTCCAATGCATTGGGTACTCTGGAGATGGAAGTCAACCATATTGGTTATTACATTTGTAAAAGTGATATTAAGATAATTTTCCAAGATAACAACAATTTTTTTATACTTTATATGGGTTTTTTAATGATTCCTTTAATCAATATTAACATTTCATGCCTTATGATTTATTGACTTTCATAAATCATGCCTTTATCAAATATTTATACCTTGACATGTATCTATTGATCTGGGTTTGAGGGGTTAAAATTTTATTATGTTATGCTCATGCACTTTGATTATGTCACCATACCCTTATACTCATCTTATTCTCACTAATTATATTCCTTTTTTAATGCTTATTTTTACCCTTATTGAGAATTTGAGCTCACCCTTCTTATGTTTCATTTTTCCCAAGTTATCAAGAATGATGTTGAATGAATTATGTCTAGAATTAGAAATAATCATTTAAATATGTGGGTATTGTTTATATAAGAATTTTTTATAATTATATAAAACTCTAAACCTAAAAGGTACTTGTGTATATAAGTGATCCAATATTTCCTTCTGATGTTATATGTTTTGGATGGTGAAAATTGGTTCACCTTCATTAGTATCAATTCTAAAAATTTAAAGTTTATGATTTTATCACTTAATCTAGGAGTACATGTTTGAGGCTATTATAGTTGGTATCAGGGGAAGGGTTTAGATAACTTTTTATATTAGTATGTTTTCATATGAGGTTATCTTAAGATTTATTGATACCATCATAGGTCTGTAAGATTAAGTGTGATCATAAGTTCAAAGTCTTAGACACCCATTTTTAAGTTTTAAATGATGAGATCTTAAAGTGATTAATGACACTTTATGAGACATTTTATTGGGTTGAAGTATATGTAAAGATTTGGTTTAATGTGAAGTATTCCTTTACATTTTTCAAACATAAGTTTTAAGGTATTTATAACCTTTTGGTCTTATATGATCTTGGATGTTAAGGTAAGTTTGGGTACATGTGTTTTATCATATAGATGACCATGGTATTGAAAAGTGATTTGGTGACTAAATTATTAATGTTATTTCAAAAGAAGATCACTATATTTTTGGGCTTGTAAGCTGAAAGGTATGATATAAATTTTGAGTTAAAACGCTATTTAATGTTGAGGTTATTGAGGTTATTTTGGATATAGGTACATTTATATATGTAATGATTTAGTTTTAACTTTTGGTATTACTATTTAATTTTAGATATTAATATATTATTTCATCAAATGAAGATTTCTTCATTTTGGTAATTACCTTACCTTATGATAACCAATTTGGTTTTCTTTGATGTATAAACATGAGAGGAATATATTATTTATCCCTTTTATGGTTATGTGATCTATTAAAAGTTTATTTTAGTTCTTCGGGCATGAAATATTCATCTTGAATACTCATTGTCTGGAGAAAAATATGAAATTTTGGTGGAAATTGATAAAATGATGAAATTATACTCATCAATTAAGTATTCTTCCTTAGTATATTAGTATATATGGTAAATTAATTTATCAACTCTAGGAAAATTATCTTGAAAAAAAATTCCTATTACCATTATTTTAAATGAAAATAATAACCATTTTCACACCTCTTTGGTTTATAGTTTTGTGGTTGTTGACTTTCTCATGATCATTCACTTTATTATGATCAATGATATCTATTAATATATGTAATTATTGGTAATTTATGTTTTTCTTCCATGTACAAATCTTTACTTTACACCTCTGTTCTCCTATTTGTAAACCTAGTATGGGTTATTCCAAATGACCTCCAAACTTCTTTTCCTCTCTTATCAAGAGGAAGTTTTATTAAACTTTTTTATGTTGTAGGTTTCCAAAAAAGATATTTCCAAATGAATGACCTTTTATTACAGAGTTGATTTTAAAATTATGAAGATATTATTTATTAAATTGGAGAGGATATAACACCCCTAATATTTTAAAAAAATAAGTTATGCTCGATAGCATGCAAGACATGCAACATTAAGCTTAAATGAACCATGACATAATATTATTTTAAATATGGACATCATAAACATGTAATTAAATTGGAAGGTATAAATAGTATTAAATAATTTATCAAATATATATAAATCTACTTCTTAATATAAATTTATTTATTAATTCTTAGTAAATAATCAATCAAATTTTAGTAAATAATTCATTGACAATATGTTTTCTTCAAAAATGATTTCTATTGATTTTGTGAGAAAATATTTTAATTAATTACTAGAGATGTTAGAAAATTTATTCGATAAAATGAAATTAATTTTTAAATCATCATATAAAAATTAAATTAGGGTGAAATTTTAGGATTTTCTAAAAAATATTGATTTTTCAATGAATAGTGAAAATTACTGATTTTTGTAAAACTGTCATTTCTTTCCAATAAATAAAGTAATTTAAAAGTCCCATTTTGATTTTAATTTGATTTAATGTAATTTAAGTATTATTTATTTATATTTAATCCACTTAATTTATTTTTAATCAACTTCATATTGAATTTTAGTATAAGTTTATTTTTGGGTTTAAAAACTCATTTTTCTGAAAACTATTTTAAAGTGCATAATGTTTCTCCATTTTAATTAATTAAAAACCATAATGAGGAATTATTTAAATGAAATTTATATATTATATATCAATAAATATTAATTTAAATTCATATGATGATTATTAATAGTCATATAGTTAATATAAAATCATTTTTTCTTTAAAAATACACTTCTTGAAAACCCGCTTTTTCATCGCATATGCGGGTTTAAATTAAATTAAAATTGTCTAATTATATGAATTTAATTTAGTAAAATGGATTAAATATTTATAATAATTTAAATTTATATTATCTTACAATTTCAAGTTAATTTTTTAATATAATAAATATTGAAAATAGTAAAAATTAATTACCGTAGTTAAGGTAAAAACGGGTTTATCTAGGGTTAAACTAAAAAGATAAGCATTAAAATGATGTAAAAGATTATCTAAATTCTCTTTTATGGACATACTTATACCTTATCATGTATAATTATCAATAATTTTCCATTTTGGGTCCTTTTGGAATGTGAAAAATTTTGTTACACTTTTTTTCTTTTCAAAAATTACAAGTGTGCCACTCACCTCACTTATAAAAGGTAACCCATTATCTTCTCTTATTCACATCTTAAAATCCATTTTTATCATCCAAGAACTGAATAAATACCTTTATAAATTCAATAAACACTACCTATATCCCTTATTTTTATCATAAATTCATCCAAAGAAGGCTTTTGGTTCTTACCTAAGGAGGTTGTCTGAAGAATATGTATCGTGCTTAACCGTGCATTTTTATTTTATTTCTTCTTCCAAATCCTTAAAATATTATTAAATTATGATTATATAATAAAAATATCATCTAACATGTACTTATATTTTATTATATTAATGTAATAACCTAAATCCATCTCCTATTCCATCAAATGGGATACAAAATCATCATTAGTGTGTACGGCGGACTATTGCCTTGCAAACGGATGGCATATATTTTCTATCATCACCTCTCAAGGATAGTTATAATGATGGATTTAAAGTATATATATTATATTTTTAAAATATTTATACTTATTTAGTTATGATATCTCATATATCTTCTTACTTTCCATTCTGTGGAGGATACTATAACATCGCTCGTGTGTACGGTGGGCTACCACATTGCGAAGCGATGTGATTCGTTTTTCACTAATACTTTAAATGGAAGGTAATAAGGATAAATTTAATGAATTTATGTGATATAAATTAAATAATTATGATATTAATTAAATATTTATCATTCTAAAAAGTATATATCATTTTCTTTCTTCTGTTGATAAATGATAACGTTGTTTGTGTGTACGTGTAGACTACCGCCTCCACAAAGTGATGTGGCTCTATTTTTCATCAATAAATCACTTGGATGATATATATATATATATATATATATATATAAGTATATTTAAATAAATAGTATTTTATTTGTGATATTATTATAATTATATAAATATAAAATAATACATACCTTCTTTCCATAATGATCATTGAAAAATGGAAATGTTTTTCATGCATATGTACAACCTACTATATTCATGATCATAACATAATTCATTTTTTCTAACCATATTTTATGTTTGGTTTTAAAATATATATATAATTTATGTATAAATATTATAATTATTTCATTAATATTATTCTATATATTTTTAAATAATGACCTCCTTGACCACGGTCAACACACTGAAGTTGTTTTGAAACAATTAAATGAACGTCCTCAAAACACCCGACATGGACTTAACTGAATAAATATTTAAATGTTTCATTAAAAAGAAATAAAATAAATTATTTAATTATAAGGTATTAAACATGTAATGGGTTATTAATAAATCAAATAATTGATATATACTTATTATACAGGAGGTTCCAACACATACGAAGGAAGTCGGACCGAAGGTAAGGGACTTCATCTCAATTTCTCTTCATTGAGACATATTTTAAGGTTATGAAATTAGTTTATTTTATATGGTTTATATACTTATCCTTTTAAATATAACATCATTAATCCTATATATTTTATGGTATTTTAAGTTTCAATTTGAATTATTTAATCCAAGGGTATTTGACTTGAAATTTACCAAGTGGTAAAGAATTTCATAACTCAATTTCTTTTCATTGGGTTATATTACTCCTTCATTGTATTTGATATGATAAGATTATGTGTTTAATGAATTTTTATTATATTATGTTGTTTTTTCAGTTATTTTTATTGTATATACATTTTACGCACATAATTTATTCATTGATTAATTCTCATGTGAACATTATGATCATTATAAGGGTTGCTCGTCTCAAATTGTCTTATTTGGTATATATGTTATGTTATATGCCATATTCTTTTATAAGGTGTATCCAATACCCCTTTGATATTTTATATCATTAATATCCTTATTTTCATGATATTTAAAGTTTCATCTGATGTAATTCTTTCATAGGGATTACAATTAAAGAGTGGTAAAGGCTTTATGTTACAATATTTTTTTAATTGAGATTATTTATGCTTGAATTTACATTAAAAGAAATTATGTGATCATTATCTAATAAACTTCTTTAATTTTATTATCCTATGGTTATTAATGAAATTTTTAATTAATTGTACAATTTTTCTCTCTTTGGTACTTAAAATGATTTAAGAAAATGTTTTTAAGAAAATATGACTAACCCAAATGGACCAAAGGACTTCTATTTTTATTCATTTTTAATAATCACCCTTTTAAGGGTTGAAGGGGAACCCTACATAGCCCGTAGGATTCGAGACATTACATGACCCATATATCTTAGAGTAATTAATCTAGACTATAACTACTTGGAACTTCCCCTCCCCAGTGTCTACATCATGATATTAGCTCTCCACCTTTGCATGTTTGTTCAGATATGCTTCTCGTACATGCACAGGCTAGTCCTGATGGAAATTGTCATATCCTGTCATTCTTCCAAATATGATTGCTCTGTTCTGGTGAATTCACCTACTCTGAATCTACATTTGGATTTTGCTTCATGTATAGTTTACCTGGTCCATTTTATAACAATTTCATATGGCCCGAAGGCTTTGGGTGGCCCGAAGGCCTTAAAGGACTCAAGGACCAAATCGGTGGCCTGAAATCCCAAACGGATGAATAGTTCTAGTTGCTACAGTACCTGTTATAGTATCTTCTATAGTCCCTACAATAGTACTCGGCATGAATGTAATTTTTCACCATCATAACCACTTAATGTTTTAAAGATTATATTTTATGTTTCAAAGGTTATTTTAAAAGAAAATGATTTTTTTAATGTTTTGTAGACTTTTATATTTTAAATAAGTGTTTTCAAATGGAAAGGGTATTTTTCAAAAGAAATGTTCCAAGTGATATTTCAAAATAAATTTCCATCTAAGATGATATCCTTTGATGTTACTCAAATTAAAAAAGGTTAGTTTCCTTAAGAATTTTTTTAATGATATTTTAATGGTATTTCCATTCATTAATTTCAACAACCTTTATTATTACTTATGCTCTAATGGGGATATTTTGTAATGATACCATCCTCAATCTTTCTGTGGATGTATTATGATTGTTTCAAAGATATTGTCAAGGAAACCATTTATTTTACATGGGTTAATCATATTTCAAATATATTTTCATGGAACCCATTTTTTTACCATGGGTTAATCATTTTTCAAAGACATTTTCATGGAACCCATTTCTTTTTCACAAGTTAATCAAGTTATGAAAGGAATGATGGTTGTTTTATGAGTTTTATGATGAAATAAAACCTCTATATATTTTATTCATAATAAGGTTCTTAAATTTTTTTATAATGATGTGTGGTTTCATTATAAACCAATGAATAGTGGTTATATTATTAACCAAGGATGTGTAGTTCTGTGATAAACCAAGGACGGGTGGTTTCATGATAAACCAAGGATGAGTGGGTCTGTGATATCCCCCCAATGAATTGGGTAATCTAGATATGGAATTCGACGATATTGGTTATTCCATTTATAAGAGTGATATGAATATAATGTTCCAAGATACCAAAAAAATTTCTTTATTCTTTTTATAGGTTTTTTAATGATTCCTTTGATCAGGATTGACATCACATGGAAAATTATTTAATGATTTTCATGAATCCTACCTTTGTTAAAGCTTTATGCCTTTCCATATATTCATTTATCCAAGTTTGATGGGTATGAGTTCTCTTATGTTATGATCATTCACTTTGATTATGCTATCATACCCTTATTCTCATTATATTCTCACAGATGAGATTCAATTGTTAATGCTTATGTTTAACCTTACTGAGCATTTGATCTCACCCTTATTATGTTTCATTTTCCCCAAGTTATCAAGAATGATGTTCAATGAATTATTTTTAGAAGGGTTTCATATATATGATGATGATGACTTAATGTGAAATAATAAAAGTCAGGTTAAGTGGTAGAAATTCTCATTTAAAGACATGGGTATTATTTATGTAAGAGTTTGTTAAAATTCTATAAAACTCTAAACCTAAAAGGTACTTGTGTATATAATTGATACAATATTTCCTTTTGATGTTTTAAGTTTTGGATGGTAAAAATTAGTTCATCTTCCTTAGTATCAAAGCCATAAATTTAAAGTTTATGATTTTAGCACTAGATCTAGGAGCAAGGGTTTGGGTCTGTTATAGAGGATGCATCAAATATTCTTTGCGCCATGTTTCATCTATGTCTAGAGAGCTAAATATATGACATAAATACATGGATTCAAGAACCATTTTGAATTATCTCCAGTAATTAGAAAATTAGAAATAGAGGAAAAAATATGAATAATATTATCTCATCATTATACAAGTGTAAACTAGAAGATGGATATCTAGATAGTGATCACATTCTTAAGATGATGAAGTATATCGATCAGTTAGCAAAGTTGGGTTTTCAAATGGATAAGTAATTATCCATAAATATCATTCTTTTATCCACACAACCTATATTCTCCAATTTCATTAAGAATTATAAAATAAATAGTATGAAGAAATCACTTAAGAGTCATTTGACTTTTCTTTTCCAAGTTGATAAGGATTAGTGGGAATTTGGTTCTTTAGTTCATTTGGTGAACAAAGTGAAGTAAAAGGTTAAAAGCATATGAAAAGTCTAAATTCAACATATCCTTTATAACATCCTTAAAAGAAACAAAATATTTAGAGGGATAGAAGTGAATATGAGTCTATCTACTTCACAAGTGGAAATAAAGGAAACTGAAAGAATAATTATAATGAATTGAAGATAAAGCAAGAAGAAACTTATACTTCAGTTACATTAATCATTGGATGTAATGGTTTTATTTCTCTTCCTAGGTATTAAATATAATATGTAATGCATATATTTATATCCAAATAAAGGAACCAAGGAAGATAAAAAAAATTAATAAATAAGTTGAATCTTAAAGTAGATGACAGAGCTTGATTCCTAAGTTAGCAAAGTGAAAATCACAACTTCAAATTTCCAAGTGGAAAGGTTCATGTTTTTAAAGACTATTATTTTGTATTGGGTGTTACTAAAAATATTTATCTCAGTGTCTAGATTTAGAAATAGTGAGACATTATTTCATGTATAAAATGAATATTGTTATGGTATACCATAATTAATTAATATTTTAATTATACTTGAATCATAGATATTCAATATCAGTAATCAATGATGAATATAAAATACTAAACTCAAATGATACCCAGATGTGGTAAGAAAATTATTTTTTAAGTAAAACTAAAATTAATAATAAATAATATATATGTAAGGGTGTTTATACTCTTTGGTGATAAAATTATTAGGTATTTGATGTACATAATTATTAGGCTTGAATATAAATAAACCTTTTATGTTAAAAGGTGTCACTAACATAAATATTCTCGAATCATTTCAGCAAGACATGTGTAAAATATTCTAAGTTGGAGGTAGAGGTAAATTAATTTACTTGATGGTGTTGATTTAAGATATTTTTGGAATATAAAACTGAATTAGGTAATATGATTGATAAAATATAAATAAATTCTTTGAGTGGGTGAACCAAAGAATATATTAACCAAGAATTCTTCTATTATTAAAATGTATAGTGGATTTATCCCTAAACTTACATTAACATATAAACATTAGAGTGATGATTTTAGTAAAAAGAGGTTGGTGATGAGTCTTATAAGTATTTAAAGTCTTCCATTAATCCTTTTGAGACATGATTTTCAAATAGTAGTGTAAACACTCAACCATATGACAACTATAATGACTAATGGATATCATATAAGTTATAATATAGAAGAATTACATTATATCACAAACTTATGTTATTTGATGTGAACCATTTGTTAAAAGATAATTTTAGCTAAAGACCTACATCAAGGAAAACACAAAGTGTATCATAGTTAATAATACTAATTTACTAAGTATATGACCATCCCTAAGATAGAAAAAATATTAATCAAGTGAATGATAATAAATCTATAAGTAATAAGAAACTATATATTTGATATGGTGATAGAAAGATAGACTTCTATGAATTTATGGATCTATATGCATAAGAGTTTTTATAGGAACATAAACTCCATAAGACATAGTGGGATGAGTTTTTCTAGAGAAAAATACTTTATAGAAGAGATAAAACCAAAGTTAATTTTATAATAATTGAGTTAGGTGATA
Organism: Viscum album; assembly: GCA_963277665.1. Lineage (NCBI taxonomy): Eukaryota > Viridiplantae > Streptophyta > Magnoliopsida > Santalales > Viscaceae > Viscum > Viscum album. The sequence goes on from OY728140.1 coordinate 77,397,331, forward strand.
TATATATATATATATATATATATATATATATATTATTCATTGTGTTTAATTAATACTTATCCTAAAAGGAATCAGTAATTAGAAATATTCTAAATCCATAAAGTTGATATGAACTCAAAAATGGATTTCATGTATCATTTTTCTAGTGTGATTTCTTAGAGATACTAATTATGTGAGGATATCATTATAAAATCTTTAATCATTTTTTATTATAATCATTTTTTATGATCTTTGTGATTGATGAGATTTTGGGTGTGGAATTTGCTGCTTCTAAACTATGAAGTTTGATGAAGTCTGGTGTTAGACTTATTACTCTTCAATGTGATAATCAAAGAGGATCTCAGGTATAGAAATTGATACCACTGATAGTGAGTCAAATAAATTTTTAGTGTAAATTGTACCTTTTGATGGGTTAAGTCAAATAAGTTCCTAGTACGAAGCTTGTACACCTTAGTTATAGTTACCAAACCTCCTACCGCTTTGGGATAAAAGTGAAAAGTTAAAATTAATTGGAATTAAATGGTAAATAATATATTTTAGAAGATCATTTGGATTGTTATCCAATGTTTTGTGTTTTTTTACTCTGATTATTTAATTTTTTATTATATCTATTTTATTGGTTAACTATTTAACTTTTGATAGTTTTATTTTTCATTGTGTATGCTTTTTAACTTATTATACTCTAATTGTTTAAATTTTATAACTTCTGTGGAAATTATACTTTAGAGTGGACAAAAATTTTAAGTTATAAATTGACTTCAATTCACCTCTCCCTCTTAAAGCTATCATACTACTATTATCTGGGACAGCAATTGGTATCAAAGCATTTATCTTTACTTGTTAGCTTATGATATATTATATATAGAGATTATTTATTGTTACAACCCAAGAAAACTTGGGATTGGGTGAATCATATTGTGAATTTTTTCTCATGTTATGTTGGATCTTATTCCCATATTAGTACGAACTCATCAAATATTTCTTATTTAATCATGCATACACCGCAATTAAAAATATAGAAATTAAAAAAAGATGCAATAATTTTACTTGGTCTACTGCTAAGGGATACATCCAAGGACCACACACTAACGATGTTTTGATGTGCCAAAATCCACTAAGATTTACTATTTTTATGGACACTGTTTTTTTTTCATGGTCACTCTATACCAATATCACTGTCTTTACAATTAAGTTCAAGGAATAGTGGATTGTCTCCCTCTGATTACTTCTGTTAAATCCTTTATTTATCATCGCTTTGAATGGATGTCTTCTCAGTTTATCAACATGAAGTTATATTCCATATCATTAAGAATGTGTGTGGTTTTTTTCATTGTGAATTCCAAAATATTATGTTTCAATTCAATCCTTGATCTCAAGAATTACTACTGGCAATAAGCATGTATGTTTCATGTGATACATTTTTCACCATATAAATCCTTTGATAAAAACTATATTTCATGAAAATACTCCATGATCTACTCTTTAATGAATGATTATAAATCTCACAAATGATACTACTTCATGAATGGTCATACTTTATAGACTTATCCTTCATGAAACTTCTTCACGGTTTACCTTCATGAAATTCCTTCACAGTTCTGTCCCTCATGAAATCCTCTTGCTGATCTACCTTATGTAGAATTCCATTAAAATTCTTAGGCTATGAACAAAGTAATAAATCTCTCTATTATCTCCTTTTAAATTCTTCTTCATTATATAATAAGGAAATTATAGGGGTATTTATAGGTAAATTGCCCTATAAATTTTTATTTTAACTAAGATTACCTTTATGCCCATTTACAGCAAACATGAATCACCACCTCTATTTCGTAAGTCACATCGGATTTGTGTAATTCATATAAGATCCATGTTTTTTATATTCACAAATTTCATCAACATTTTATTCATAAAATTAATCACTTTTGTGAGAATACTTTTTAGCTTTGTGAAAAACCAAATTCCTCCATATAAACTCTTTGTGGCTTTATGAAGGTCCTTTGTGAAAATACTTCCTTTTTTAAAATTCTTACTTTAATCCATATTTTCCACAAAACATTTTTGTTAACTCTAAATTTTATCTAAACTCTACCCTTTTCTCCAAAATCCCAAATACTTTCTGAATATTAACTCCCAAAAAGATTATTTTTCACATTAGATCTTTTCATAAGATTAAAACTATGTCAGTCACTTAGAAAGCTTGATCGCAACAATGATTTCTATAAACCATCACCCTTTGACTTAAAAATTATTATTTATCTGGGCAGATTAATTAGAAAGTGTATTTACAAAAAAATGCATACCCATTATCTTTACCAACCATGTAATCTCATCCACTTATTTCTAGAATTCTCTAGAGGATGACTTAGATTTGTTCAACCTTCAATATAGATAATTATGGTTCCAAAATTCTCTATACTTGGGTTTATTAACAATCCAAAGTGAAATTCAATTTTTCAAACACATTTTGATTCTTACAAAATATAAAAAAAAAATATCATTCATCACTTTAATTCTACATGAGCAATGCTCATTGTAGAAATCAAGATCACAAGAGAGTATCCCATGCCTCATGACATTACTCACTTGAGAACTCCCCCTATCTTAAAGATTATTAAAATTACATTCCTTGTGGATTATATATCCTTTGGAATTTAATACAATTTACTCCCCCTTTATGACATAACATTAACACCAAAACCACTTGTTATGAACAATCGAGAAAAAAAGATTTATATCCCTCTTTTTCATTGAATTTCTCCATTGTTTTTCATTGAATTTCATTATCATCATAATAATTCTCCCCCTTTGACAATAAACCTAAAGGGAAATAACCCTCCAAAAACAAAAATATCCAAATAAATCATTAGATTCAAATAGATATATGGGAAATATCTAAACCAATTCAAGATGAGGGAGGTGGTTAAACACCAAGGTTCACCTGATGTTTATCAAATTTTGGAGTAGCCAATGACTTAGTCAAGATGTATTCCACTTTTTGATGAGTTTCAAGATGATCCACTTTGATCACACCTTGCTCCACCTTTTCTTCGATAAAGTGATATTTGATCTCAATATATTTTCTATGAAAGTGTTCTATGAGATTTTTTAGGAGCTTGATATCACTCATGTTATCAAAAAATATCACCATAGGTTACTTTAATTATTCACCAATATCCTCCAATTATTGCTTCATCAATAGAAGTTGAGTGTATTCCTTGGTTACTAAGATATATTTTAATTATGTCATGTTCAAAAAATTTCTTTCGTACTTTTTACCCAATAATCCCATACATTTACTTCCAATGAATAATTAACCGCTACTTGTGGACTTTCAGTCCACCACATAACCAGCCTAGTTTGAATTATGAAATAAAGATAACCCATGATCCTTTCCTGCATCAAAGAGCAATCCAAAATTGAGAGTACCTTGGATGTACCTCATGATATATTTCACTACTATGAAATTATCCTCCTTTGGATTAATTTGGAAATGGACCACTAAACATATTAAAGAAACAATATCTAGATAATTTACATTCAAATATAGAAAGATTATAATTAACCTCTTATGCATTGTAAGATTAATAGATTTCTCATACTCATTTTTTCAAGCTTGGTTCCAACCTCAATCAAAGTTGATATTAGTTTGGAATCAGGTATATCAAATTTCCTCAGTATCTCTCTCACATACTTATCTTGAGTGATAAAAGTGTATTTCTCTATTTGAACTACCTTTATCCCTTAAAAGTATATGAATTCACCAATCATGGACATTTTAAATTCTAAACTCATAAGATTAGAAAAATCCTCCCTAGATTTATACATGTTTTTTCTAGATATTATATCATCCACATAAACGAGCACCATGAATTGTTCTTACTTGGATGTATTTACATAGAGATTTTGATCAACACCACCCCTTTTTTATTACATATTCTTTAAGTATGAGTATAACTAAGAATACCATGCTTGGTGTGTTTTATTTAGATTGTACATGGCCTTATTTAATCCACACACTTTGGTTTTATTATTACCAATTAAGAATCCCATTGGCCATTCAATATAAACCTCCTATTTGAGTACACCATTCAAGAATTTCATTTTTACATAAATCTAATAAATCTTGGATCTTATTCAAATCACCATTGACAAGAAGTGCCTGATTTAATCAAGTTAAGATACTGGTGAAAAAAAATCTTCAACATCAACACCTTCAATTTTTTCATAAACTTTACATATCATACATTCCTTATTTCGAACCACATTCAAATGTTCATTGAATTTATTCTCAAAGATACACTTTGTTCAAATCACATTATGATGTTTAGGATTCTTCAAAATTTACCAAATTTTATGCTTATCAATTTGATATAATTATTTATTCATATCTCTAACCCATGACTTATATTTTGATGATTCTTCAAAATACATTGGTTCCACTGTTGAAAATAGAGAAACATGATCTACATTTCTCATCCTCTATGCTTGTTTTGGCACAAATATATCTCTGGTTACATTGGATAGATCAACTTTCACTCTACTATTTATCCTTTAAGGTTCATTCTGAACATGTTTTCATGATACATCAAATTTAATAGGTTTTAGATTATTAAATGTAGTCTGGAAAATACCCTAGGTCACCTCTAAAGGAGTGTTGATGAGTTTAGAGTATGAATTTTCAATAAATTTTATAAAACAAAATAAATTAGGGGGTATTTTGAAAACAGTTATAAGTAAAAAAACAAAATTAAAGAATTTTATAGTTGATAATGAAAGTAGAATTTGAAAATTATAATTATGTGATCATTTATAAGTTACTACACCACTTGAAAATTTTCTTGTTATTAATTTATTATTAGGTTTTGGTGTAATCCTTTGGTTGAAGGTTAACCAATATCTCAGTTACCCACAAAGCCTCTAAAATGATGCACATAGGACTAAACCATGACATAATAATCATGTAGTCAAGTTCCAGCCAATATGAAAGATTTAAGATTTTCCAAAGAACATCTAAATCTCAAATGATTAGAAAATAAATGGATTCTTGTGTTGTATAATAAAAATAACACAAGTCACACACTTAAAATTACACACCTAATAGTTATGAAATAAAAAATTATTCAATTAAATTCATCAGAAAAAAATAAGATACATCTAAAAGAATGATTTCAAACCAAAAAATACAAAAAAAAACTAGTAGATAATTATGTTTTGAAACTCTGTCTTCAAGTGTTTATCTCCCTCACAATGATCACCCATCATTTAGTTCACCATCGATAGTAGGAGGAATCTCATGTGGAACTCTAAATTTATCCTTGGAATCCCTATTAGGATAGGGAACTCCAGAAGCTCCAAATGGGTGAGAATAACTCTTAGACTCTCTAAATTAGCAAAACCTCTCCCCCTAGTCTAACTTACAAATGGGGTTCCCAAGGTGGAAATTTATATGCAATGTGGAAAGTGATTTTGGGCACTTTTAATTTAAAAAACCACTTAGATTATAGATTTTGGATATTAAATAGGCTTATATCAATTTTGATAAAACTAAAAATTTATTTTTCCACATCTTGAATATCACCATAGAATATTTGGAATCAATCGGAGGCCTACATCTTAAGATATGTTTGAATTAAATAAGTTAACATGAGACTATTAATAGTGAACAATCTCTACAATAATGATGCATTTAGAGCCTCAAAATAGATAAATTCGGCTCCTTGTTCTTCTAGAGACTTTTATTCCACATTTTTTTAAATTCACCCATCGATTTACATCCCAATTGGATGTGTGTATTAGATAAAGTGTGTATTTTATTCCACATGTGTTCTTGGGATCTTGTATAGTTTGGCTTGTTATGCTTGAATTTCATCATGGGCTCTCCAAATGTGAAATTACCCTTTTTAAAGAGGATAAATATTAACTAACTGAATCAAATTTGAAGTATAATTTATTATTATATTTGGAATTTACAATAAAAAATTAGTTTAACACAGTGGTAAAAGGGTAGAAATGAATAATGAATCACTATGTGATCATAGAAAAAATTTCTTTAATAATAGTCTCCTCTGATTTATCCTTATAATCTTCATATTTTAGAGAATTTTGGAAAACCTAAAATTTAGTACCAACTCCATATTATTCTTAATTTAATTCATAAATGTTTAAACTTTAAAAATTATTTTTATCTTTATCTTTAATAACTTTAACATCATTAATCTCCAAAATGTTATTCATACTTTTATTGCAGCACTTATAGGCTTTAATCTATGTTAAGTATCCAAAAATACTCCTTTTTCTAGTGAATCGCTATATTTTCCTTGATTTACTTATTTATTTTGGATATAGAATTTTCTTCCAAAGACTCAAAAATATTTTAGAGGGTTTCCTTTTATGTCATATTTTATAGGGTGTCCTATCCTCCCTTAGGCTCATAACCATATAATTTTGAGTATACACTACAACTTGTACTGCTTATTTCCAATAGTGATGAGAGATTCCACTTTCGATGAGAAATGTATTGGATATATTGCTCATTATTCAATGTCATCATTCAGTAACTTTATTATGTTAATGAATTCTCACTAAATATACCTAATTCTTAATTTTGTGTTTCTCAAGGTAGTTTTCTATTTTAATAGTTGTTCGCTCCATTCTATTATTGGATCATAGGATTTTTATTGAGTCTTTGAACTCATTTTCAACTCTTCTTCAATACTTTTTAAATCACTCCATGACTTATTTCTTGCACTGTGTGTATATAATATAGGCCATTCAGGTATAATCAGTAATGAAAAGGATGAAATACCTCCCTCCACATGTGCTAGGTCAATTCATTGGACCACATATTTTTGTGTAAACTAGATCAATAATATGGGATTCCCTTTTATTTTTTTACTGATATAGGTTTTGGACTATATTTTATCACATACATGCATCATATGGCTTTACATGATCTCACTTCAAATTAGGAATTTCCATTGCATCTTTTGTCTTGGATAACATCCCTATACTCTATTGGATAATGTTTCCTAGCCTATGATTCCATAGTTTTTTCTCTTATTTTTCTATTAGTAGATAAGTGTTTTCTTTATTTTCCACCTAGTATAGATTACCATTTGTCCTATAACCTTTCATGAGAGTGTTTTTAGACTTTCCATTAATTAAGAAACCTTGTTAGTAAAATGTATCCTCAAGTACAATGTCACAAAGTTAACTCGCACTCAATAGCATGTGTCGTAATCCATTCACATAGATCACTTCTTCTTTTTTCATCTCATTTCCTACTAATCAGGTATTTCCACTTTCTTTAATCTTAAAAACTCTATCGTTGATGAAATTAATTATTCTATCAACTCTTACCTTCACTTTTTTCAAGAGTTTCATATTTTCGGTCATATGGGATGATAAACCATTATTAAAAATCTAGGTGATAATGTTCTTGGTTTCTTTGAGTGTGATTTCAACCAGGTTAACCTTTTCTATCTTCGTTTTTCCTTCCATTGGATGCCCTGTTAAGTTGAGGCATAAAACGGCCTCTCATCTTTCTCTTTAACATTGATAGTGTAATAATAGTCATTTTCTTCTTCCAATGGGGAGTATATATTCCTTAATGCAATCATGATAGGTTTTGTATTCAATAATCTTTGAATTCCATGGCAGTAATTTCCATTTATTTTTTGTCTTCAATCAATAAATTTATGCTCAAAATTAACACAATGAAAGAAATATCCATACATATAATTTATTTTATAAGATAAAGGATATGTCTCATTCTTATTTACTAACTTGTAGATGTTTAAAAATTCAAATATCTCCTTACCTCTTCACAATAGGACATGGTTTGGCTAATATAGGCACAAATTTGGCACTTAATTAGAGGGAATATGTTCTCACCTTTGTCCCTCTGCATGTCCCTATCCTTCAAATAGCTCCTTAACTATTTATTAACCCTCAATTATTGAGTATTATCTCTAACCTCCTATATCCCATTATTCTAAGGTGTCATTGTTCCTACTTTTGAGGTCTCTCCATCAAGGCTAACTACAATTTTACCCATATATCTAGGTATTTGATCATTCATAATTTTATCTACACTTTTTGATCCCCACTTTTTCCTTTCCAATAATTATACCTTTAAGAACCTTTCAAACTGTGAGTTTTCATTCAATCACCTAATTTAACTTCTGATTCAAGTTTATTTCTCAAAGAAACCACCTATTATTTATGTGATTCTACCTTCTTTATTCCCTTATTTACGCAAGAATTAAGGTTATCAATTACCTTATATTATTATACAATCATTGGTTTAAAATTCACTACATCTCATGAGTGACCTTGATGAGATGATTGATATTATATTTCCTTTTATAGTCGATCAATCATAGCCTCAAGTCGATCCAAATATTTAGAATATTCTTTCAATGATCCACCGTCTTTCTGTTTTTATTTCTTTAAGAATCAAGATCTTCAAGAATGCCCCTTAAGTTTCACATTAAGATAAATAACATTTTGTGGTTGATTATCTTACTCCCTTTCAGATTATTTATTTTTTATTATAGACATTATAATATCTTTTTCATCTGATTTAAACACTTTTCCACTTACTCTAAATAATCTTCATCACTGCCTTCTTATTTTCTCACTAAAATCTTGATTTAAGCCTTATTTAGAGATTAATTTTCTAGTTTGAAGTATATTTTAGAAGGGAAAATACTTCATGGATTCTGTATAATTTCTTTTTCACCTCCATCATAATCAAATATCTTTGGATTCCTTACTTCAGTATGCCCAAATTTACCGTATAAAAACATTCCAATGGTATCTTTCCTTTGAATCTACCATTTCCCCTCTTGAATTTCTTTTCCATGAGTGATGTAAACTCATCAATTACATTTTATTCTTCATCTATACCTTTAGTGATGTCAAGTTTTTCTATAAATTTAAAACTTATTTATTTATTTTCATGATTTTAAATTCCTTCTGACTTTACTCACATTTCATATGTAACTAAACTACTTTGAAGATTATCCAATGAAAGTTTTTTCAAGTTTATCTCTTAAAGAGATGATACCTTTGGATTATAAAGAGGTGGAAATCATTTCATGATCATATTAAAAATATCAATATCTTTTATCTCTTAACCAAGTTCCTAAATCTATAGTACAACATCAATGATTCTGTTAAAGAACCCATCAATGTTTTTATTAAGGAATTCTTTCAAGTTACCAAACTTATTGTGAATCACTTGAGGGTTTGACTTCTTTACCTTGTTGAAACCCTTATATATATTTTTAAATATATCCCAAATGGTCTTAGAAATAGTGTGAGTCATAACCTTCATGTGAATCTAATTTTGTAGAGATATGGATAAGGTATTTTTCAATTTGGCATCATCATTAAGAAATTTTATATCTAATTTAATCATGTATAGTTCCAAAACATTACTAACATGTATCCCATGAATGGAAAAAAACATCAAGCCTAGGATATAATAAATGTGATTTCATTATATTCTTTTAGATTTGGTCAATAAAAATGTTAAACAAGGGTGCTCCTTTTTCATGTACCACATTTTCCATAAAAAGAATCTCCCAATAAAAAATTTAACGCCTATAACTTATGGATATGATACCACTTGTTGAAACCTGAGACACCCTAAGAGGGGGAATGAGTCAGGGTATTAAATTTTTATCATGTTACATTATATCTTTTCCCAATTTTGGTGGGAACTCGCTAAACCTTTCACAGTTAATCTCACATCCACCATAATTACAAATGAAAAAAATTAAAACATGGAACACAAAAATTATTTGGTTCACCGATAAGGGATATGACCAGGGATCACACACCGGTGATGTGTCAATGTTACAAAATACATTAAACTAGTTTTATTAATATAATTTCTTATCATGGTCACTTCATGTCAGACTCACTGCCTTTACAATTAATCATAAGGAATAGTGCACAACCTCCCTAAAAACACTTTCACTAACCCCATTTTTTTATCACTACTTTAGAAATATTTCTTCTCATATTATCAACATGAATTAACTTTTATATTATCAAGAATCAATAGGTTTTTTTGTATCATAAATTCTAGAATATGATTCTCCAATACAATCCTTGATCTTAGGAACAACATCTAGTAATAATCATGTAAGTTTTGTGTAGTATAATGTTTACCACGTAAATCTTTCACTAAAAATTTGTCTTTAATGATACTCATTTATGGTCTATCCTTTCAAGAATGATTATGCCTATTGAAAATGATACTGCTTTATTAATGGTCATACTTCACAGACTACCCCTTTACAAAATTTCATCACGGTTTACCTTTATGGAATTGTTTCTCAGTTTTTCCCCTTGTGAAATCCTCCTAAGGGGCTGCCTTATGAGAAATTCCCCCATGATTATCCAATCATGAATGAATAAATAAATATATATTTTATATTATTTAAAATCCTTATTCGTTACTTAATTATAATATTATAGGTTTATTTTTAGACCAATCAACTTAAAAAAAATTCTTTACATAAGATTATCTTTATGCCCCTTTGTGGAAAATGTGAAAAACTACCTCCTTTTCACAAGAAACTATAGATTTGTGGCATTTTTATAAGATCCATCTTTCATGTTTCATAAAACACTTCAATGTTTTCTTCTCAAATGTCACCACTTTCATGAGAATCCTTTGCAGCATCACAATTCTTCTGTATAAACCCTTGACAGCTTCATGAAAGTCCTTTGTGAAAAACTTTCCCTTGTGAAAATTATTTATTTACTCTAAATTTTTCATGCAACATCATTGTTAACTCAAAATACTCTCTAAACTCTACCCCTTTCTTTAAAATAAAAAATACTTTCTAAATATTGACTCCTGTAAAATATTCTTCTTTACACTAGATCTCCACATAAGATTCAAACTCTATTAGTCACTTGGAAATTCATATCATGATAATGATTTATTTAAACCATATCCCTTAATCTTAAAACTCCTTTCATATACAAGTAGGGTGATTATAAAGTAGATTTAAAACAAACACAACATACCCACTATATTTACCAATTTTTTAATCTCATCCTTTTCTTTCCAAAATTCTCATTAGTAAGACTTAGATTTCATCAACATTCTGCTTAGATAGCCTTAGTTCCAAAACATTCACCAATATATAGAAATATGGAAGATCTATTTTTGTTTTTTATGGTAGGAATACCAATCATAAAATTAAATAATTTGAATTTGATCCATCCTCAAATGTTTTATAGAGATGACTATGAGTACTAGAGAGATTAGGTGAAGACTTTTGTTATTAATACAGTAGTGGATCGTTATCAAATGATGACCAAAAATTATAGAATTATAGATAAATAAATATTTTCTTTTATTGTATAGGTAAATTTATATAATCAATAGATTAAAAAAATATGAATAACATTACTATATTCAATGCTTAGAAATATATATCATCTAATTTAATTATTCAAAACAACTAACTAAATTTGAATAAAGTTAGAAATCACAAAATTTTGAACATTTAAAGTTATTGAGAGAAAAAGTGGGATTCTCAAAGATAATTATAAAGCATTTTATTCTCTTCTAGGAGAATCAGTTTCTTAAATATACCAACTCTTTATGAAGGTAGTTAATGGACTACAATCTTTTAGTGAGTGAGAAATCACAGGTGAAAAACTTGTAGAGAAAATCATAGAAATTATTCTGAAAGAATGTGAATCGAAATGGATAGTGATAGATGATACAAAACATCTTACTAAGATGAACCTGGATTATTTTATTGGGACATTAACTCTATATGAGAACAGGGCTAAGTTAGATGCTAATAAGGAGAATAAGAGTAACATAGTAGAATTTTATTCCACTTTTGAAGCTTTAACTTCTAGTTTTAACACTTAAAAGTCTAATACTATGAAGATAACATCAATACATCATTTATATGGTATTGGTTTGAAATATATGGAAGGAAAACTTTCTAATCTTGCAAGGTGAATGAATAGAATTTATTGAAAGATGGATTTCTAAAATATCATTGGAAAGATGAGAAGAGTCTATGAAATTTATTTTTTATGAATATAATAAGACTACCCATATTTCACTAGATTTTACAAAACTTAAAAAGAATTATATAAATTCTATAATAACTTCAAAAAATAAAAGAGAATAAGGTGTTGAAAGATATGGAAACCTGGCATGTAAGTGAAGGTTATTTTTCTTATGATGGTGCATCAGATGATAACGATGATAGCTAAAAAATTATTGTATATTATATTAAGGATACTTTGAATGAAATGTGATTCATGGTAAAGGTAACTACATACTCTCTTACTACTTTTTATTTCAATTTTTCCTACCATTTTTCTTTGGATGATGAAGATGATTCTCCGTCATTTTAGGAAATGGACAGATATTTGACTTTCCTAGAGAAGAAAAATAAAAGTTTGAAGAAATACTATTATTAGGATAAGTTAGATCTTTCTGATACAAATAATAATATTCATAGATTTACTTACAAGTTAAATATTAAATCATTTTTTTCAACTCATGTTGATCAAAAGGAAGTTTTTAAACTAAATTTAAAAGTTGAAATCCTTAAAAATATTCTTTCTAAATTTTACTTCTAGTAGGGAAAACTTTGATGAGTTTTTAAGATATTTGAAACCTAATAAAAAACCTATAATTTTTTTTACTTTCAAGAAGTTTTATTTCCAGTCAAACTATTTCATTCTGAAAATTGAAATTTCTATACTGAATGTTAGAGAGGATATCACTAGAAAAAACATTGTTCTTTGAACATGGTTCAATCCTTGGGAACTTAAAGGGATTTTATTTATAAATAACTATTATTTTTTTAAAATTATAAGGTTAGAAATATTTGGTTTCCTAAAGTTTGGTTTTATAACATTAACAGACCCAAGAAAGTTTGGGTACCAAAATTTTAGCCTTGATTATTTCAGAAAAAAATAGTTATGTAACAGTAGCTAAAATACTTGGTACATGGACAGTGTTTGTTCTTGTTACATGATAAGAAACAAGTCTAGATTATAGATATTATATAAATTATAATGTGGTCATGTTATATTTGGAGACAATGCACAGGGAAAATAATCAAAATTGGTGGTTTTTTATTTCTTGGTAAGATTTTAATTTTTAATGTACTTTACATTTTAGGACTTAAGCACAAATTTATCAGCATAATTAAATTATATGATAAAGTTTACTCTAGAAATTTGGGAATAAAAAATGTACCATCCTAATTTTATAAGGATTCCACATGTTATATGTCAATAGGCATGATAATGTGTATACACTATTAACTTTGAGTATTACCAGAACTTACCTTCCCTCAATGAAATCGAGGTTAAGTCTAGGCTTTGGAATATGAGTTTAAGACATAGCAATGTTCATATCTTATATAATATTTCTATTAGAGGACTAGTTAAGGATCTTCTAGAACTTATTATTAATTATTCTAGAGTCTATGGACCTTTCCAATTTGATAATCAATGAAATTTGAGCTTTAGACCTATAGGTGAAGTATCAACTTTTTAACCTTTACAATTAGTTCACATAGACCTTTTTGTACTTATAAAAACTGGAATTATTAGAGGAAAACACTATGTGTATATCTTAGTTGATTATTACACCATGTTCACTTGGGGTTATTTTCTTGCTCTTAAATCAAAAGCACTCAAATATTTCAAAAAAATTGCCTCTATTCAAAATTTTAAAAATATTTCTACCATCACTATCCTAGGTAATCATGGTTGGGAGTTTTTTAATTATACTTTTGAAACTTTTTTCATTAAAAAATAATTATCCATAATTTCATGACAATAAGAACTCCACAACAAAATGGGGTGGTTTAATGGAGGAATAGAACCCTTCAAGAAATTATTCAGACTTTGTTTCATGAATATTTTGTTACTAAGAATTTTTTGTCTAAAGCCATTAATACTTCCTATTACACTATAAATCTAGGTTTACTTAATTAAATTTTAAATAAAATACCTTATGAATTTTAGAATGGTAGGAAACCAAATATTGGTTACTTCAAAAAAATTGGATGTAAAGTGTTCATCTTGAATACTAAATATAATTTACATAAATTTGATATGAACCCTGATTAAGGTATATTTATCAGTTACTCCATCATAAGTAAGTTTTATCATGTTTTTAACATATATAAAAACAATGTTGAAGAAATAGTGCATGTTAAGTTTGTTGAAGATGATACTTATGGGAAGTTAAAATGTATAGATTATGAAAATAATATGGATTGTGTTTTTTAAAATCCCTCTAATTTAATTCCAAAATTTAAACCATATCCATAGAAAGATATATTATTAGAAGTTAGTCTAATGTAAGTTAATCATATGGTAAATTAAGAAAAACATTCCTTTTTACCTAGAAATTAGAAAGTATTAAGGAATCATTTTAATGATAATATCATTGGTTATGCAGATCAATTAGTCAAAACTTAAAGTTCCTTATGAAATGAATGTGATCATATTTCATTATTATCTTAGTTTAAACATAAAATGATATATTATTCCTTAGGTGATGAAAGTTTGTTAATTTCTATGGAATAATAGATTAATAAATTTGAATATAAAAAGGATATTCCAGTTATAGGAGTCACATGGGTCTTTTGAAATAAGTTTGATAAGAATAAACCAATTATTTTGAATAAGGTTGAACTATTTAATAAGGGTTATAATCTGAAAGAGGGAATATATTATAGAGAAACATTTAAACCAATAGCTATAATTGAGTCTATCTGTATTATATTAGCCTTTAAAGTGCATCTAAAATTTACTCTGTTTCAAATGGATATAAGGAGTTTTGTCTTAATGTTTATGTTTAGGAGGAATTTTTTATTGAACAACCTCTGGGTTTTGAAGATATTAGTTTTTCAAAACATATATTTAAATTTACTGGGAAACTTTATGGACTTAAACAAGCTCTTAGAGCCTAGTATGATATATTATCCATATTTTTACTTCAAAATGAATTTGTTAAAGGAATAAAACATCCCAATTTTTTTATCATGATATTTTTTAATGAAACCATCATTTTAAAAATATATTTCGATGAAATTATTTATATCTCAACTCAAAAAACACTTGCAAACCGTTTTTTAGAACTAATGCAAAGTGAATTTGAGATGAGTATGATGGGTGGACTTAAATTCTTTCTTAGATTCCAAATAACTCAAAAACTGAAAGTAACCATTTTAACTCAATATAAGTATATTATATATTTATATAAATTCTTTAGTTTTGAAAATTCTTTTAACATTAGTACTCTGGTATTAACCTCATATAAACTTGATATCGATGAATTAGAGAAATAAATCGATCAAAAATTGTTTAGAGGGATGATCAGAATATTACTTTACTTAAATACTGGTTATTCAGACATTATTTAATTTTTATACTTGTGTTCAAGGTTCCAATATAATTTAAATTAATCCCATATTAATTTGGTTAAATTTATCTTCTGTTATCTTAAAGGAACCTCAAAACTTGGATTATATTATTCTTTAAAATCATAATTTTATTTAAAGTGTTGTTTGGATTCCGATTTCATAGTTTGTAACAAGGATTGAAATTTTGATTTCAAAACTAGTCACTTTATTAGTGAAGTAATAGTTTCATGGTTTAGAAATAAGCAACATTCAGTTTCACTTTCTACTATTGAAGTAGAATATGTGGCAGTTAGAAGTTGTTTCATCCCATTGTTGTGGATGTAGCACACACTCACTAAATTTGGGTTGATTTTTACTCAATATTTGATTATTTGTGATGGAAAAAGTATTATTTTCTTATCTAAGAACCCATAAAATCATTCATTAGAAAAAAACATATATATAAGACACCACTTCCTTTGATATGATACAAAAAAAGTTGATATTATTCACGAGTTTATCGAAACTAAAGAAAAGCTTACTGATATTTTTATAAAACCTTTAAATTATAATATATTTGAGTATATTAAATAGAATTTTTTAATTATTGGTGTTAAGTGATCATAAATTTTTCTTCTCGTTTCATTATCTCTTGACATTAAAAAATTCTTTGAAAAAGGGGGGGATATTATTTGTTTTGAATTGTGATAACTTTTTATATAGGTACTTTATATATACCAAAATTTTATTGAATGGAAATTATAAGATATAATATGAACATATTCTATAGTTATTCCTAATTAAATTTATGTATCTTATATATTTAATGGTAGTTAACTTCATTAAGGTATCATTTAATTCATATTTTTTACTCTTACATGAAGACCCCCTAGTATTTCCTCATATATTTTCTAGTTTTTACTTTTAACTATGACCAGTTTGTGTTCACTTAGAATTTATGAATTAATGAGTTTAATTTTACATATCTATAAGGTTTCTATTATGTTTTAAAAATATTGTATGAATTTTTACTTTAACATAATATTTCTTACTTTACAATAATTTTATCCTTATTCAGATAAACCCTTAAGAAAGGGAGATTTGTTTTTTTATCCATAAAAAGGAGTATTTACATTTTCAATTTTATTCTGTATAATATAAGTGAAGTTCCTTAAAACATATTTTTAAACCATTTTAAATAGAATAATATCATTTACATACATTAGAATATAACTTTTTAAAAGTTCATTTCTTTTGTTCTTAACATCAATTTATTATTCTCTCTAAATTTATTTTTACTTTTCATTAATTCAAAAGGGGGAGAGGTTTTTCATTACTTGTAATGTTTCAATAAGGGATAAAAATGTATCCCAGTGGGAGAAACCAAAATTTAAGGGATATAAATTTACTCTTGCACATTCATTGTAATCTCAATAGAGAGTAAACTTTATAAAAGTTATAAGGGTTTTCTTTTCTTAATTTGGTTGAGCTTATTTAGTTTAACTTCCATGCTTGATATTAATTATTTAAATCTCTATTAATCTTATTTTTTTTATTATTTTTAAAAATATCAGTTTGGGTAGAGATAAAAAAATGTTATGTGTAGTAAGTTTTGGTTTTCCTTAAGTTTAAGTTTTCCCTTCTTTATTCAAGGGGTAGAGTTTTTATTAATGGGAGATTTTTTGTTTATAAACATGTGGGTATCTTAAAGAAAACATTTTAGTTTATTAGATGTTATATTTATAGAGATTTATTGTATGTTTAATGGAGTTTTATTTTTAATTTTTTTTTTCAAACTTACCTTTTTATTTATGTCTTGTGATTGTTATAAAAGGGGGAGATAATTAATTCAAATGACTCTTTTGTATCCTTTATTTTGAAAATAATAATACACTTAATTTTGTTTACCATTAGAATGTTGTAATATCTATTTTTATGAATAATTTTCTTTTTACTACCTAAGTTTGAGTGAACTAAATGATACACTTATCTTCTAAAACTTTATGAATATACATTTAACTTTGAGTAGTTGCACTGAATTGTATTTATTGGATGATGTTTTTTCTTTTTATGTTGTTATAACCATACCTAAAAATCCCAAAAACGTTAATTACATCGGCACCTATAAATTATACCAAGTATTTTTTGAATATTAACTATTACAAAGAAGATGTAAACCTTCAATAAAGTGATTGTGAATCATCTCACTTCTTTGAGTGCTTCAGTTGTATTGTTTTTTCAATTTTATTTCTTAAAAATTCTAATTATGTGAGGGTCTCATTATAAAATCTATAAGCCTTTGTACTTGTAATAGTTTCTTCTAATCATTGTGATAAATGATATTCTGAGTGTGGAATCTATTTCTTATGAATTGTGAAGTTCGATGAAGGTCAATATTGGGCTAGATTTCAATATTTATTATCAAATAGAAATCTTAGGGATAGATTTGACTTATTTTGACATTGAGTTAAATAAGTTCCTAATTTGTAACTTATATCTTATGATGGGTTAACTCAAGGAATTTTCTGATGTGGAACTTTTCTACCTTGGTTCTATTTACCAAACCTCCTAATTCTTTAGGATAAAAGAGAATATTTCATGTGACTCAGAACTTGTTGGTAAATAATATGCTTTAGAGGAGTATTTTAATTTATATCTAATACTTTATGTTTTTTTACTCTAATTGATTAATTTTAAATTGGATTTATTTTATTGTCTAAGTGTTTAACTTTTGATAGTTTTATTTTCTACTACATGTATGTTTTTACTTATTGTAATCTGATTATTTGAAGTTTATAAATTCTAGAAAACATAGACTTTAGAGTGGATGAAAATTGTAAATTTAAATTTGATTTCAATTCACCCCCCCCCCTCATCCTTAGCTTCCATGATTCTATTATCTTATAAAATAGTAATCTCTCTTATTTTCTACCATTTTTAGTGTATTTATGATATATTTTTAGTTTAAGGGGGGTTCAGGAGGAAACATGAGGTTTTGGTTGGAATTAGGAGTAAAATATGAAGGGGGAATTGTAGCAAGCATTGGGTACCTAGTGGCTTATTACCCAGTACCTAGTGAGGCACCCAGGACTACAGGTGTCTTTGTTAGAGCCACCAGGTATCTGGTGGATTAGTATCATATACATGATATATTTTTTGGGAATATTTCTCTTAATAATAGAAAAAAGTGTATTTTAAAAACTTTAATTTAATCCCTTTAATCCTATTTGATCAGGAATTAACTCTATTATTCACTATTAGGGTCTCTTGGGACCTCTCTAAGTTCTTCTTCTTCCCTCCATTAGATTCCCTTTCAATTCATTGCTTGTCTTGGCTTCTCTTAGTCATAAAAGCTCATTTATCTTACCTCTATCTCCCTTTAATTATCTATTTTCATAGAAGTGGGTGTAAACTACATATCCAAATGTCTAGGTATAGTGTAATCATACTACTTCTTCAATATTTTTCTATTTTGGTATAGGTGGAGGAATTTCCTAGATGATACTAAGGTATTTTCATGGTTTCCTTCTCTAATTTTAGATTTTTTTTTGGATTAGACTAAGACCTAATTCTATTATAGTTCTAGGTTGGTCTTAATCTTTAGGTGGTGGATTGATATTGTTCCCTAGAACACAAAAAAAATACTCTGAAATTGATCTGGTAGGCAAATTCTTTCATCCTCTCATATTTATTAAGAGTTAGGCAAGCAATGATATAGGGTCGAGTGAATGCAATTAAAACCAAAAATTTTTCTTTAAATAAAGTATTTCTCAAATGATTATATGAATAAAATTTCTATATCATGGTCTATTATAATTTATTTTTGTTTTGGATTATTACGTCTTGAAATTACATTACTAAATAATGCTTGAAAATTGATAAAGTATGTTTTTTGGATGATTCATGTGATGGAAATGGATACTAAGCATACCTAATATGTCTTTACAACTATTTTGCTTAAGTTTATTAGTTTAACACTACATGTATGTCATGATATCATGTTTTACCACTTTATGGGGTATTTTATTCTGTGATATAAAAGATTTAAAAATATGCATGGAGTGGGGTATGTTATTCTTGTAAAAGAAAGGTTCCTAGGTACACCTATGGTAATTTGACAAGCTAAAGGAATGAGATGGGATTCTAAAACCCTGATTATATTTCCCCCTTCCACTGGCCCGTGTGAGATGGTTTTAAAGAATGAATCACTCTATTATACACTTTTTCCTTCTCCCCAAATGGGATGGGTGGTTCACCCTGACTTCAAGTCAATTTTTCACTAATTCAGGTTAAGCACAAAGCATGTATTATAGGTATAGACCCTCCCAATATAGAGAGTTATTTTTTATAGTTAAATATTGATTTTAAATTATTGAATGAATGTTTTTTTAGTTTATCTATTCCTTTATATTTTATTTTTTGTTACGTACATTTGGGCTTATGATGGGTGGTTAGGGACGGGTTGTGACTGCCTATTGAGTATACATTACTCACACACTTCATGGGCCCCTCTCAGGGTGTATGAAGATGATTTTTTATGTTAACTAGGTAATTTTAAGGTGCTTAATCATGGGGTGTGGATATATTAAAAGTGTGGTGGATAGATAGACACTTTTTGGACACTTATAGGGTGATATAATTGATGGAATGAGGGTTTTCCACGACACTCTATGGAAGATTTTTTACACATGGGTCTTTATATTTGGGTCCTTGTGATTTATTTGGTTAATAAGTTACACATATAACTATTTTGTAACACTTTTTTCTCATTTTTTTAGTATGTTTGGGCTATTTTTTAACCTTTTTGGTGTATTTTTTTTATGCTCGAGACACATCATGCATTGTTCATAGTTCTTTTGAACCACTTGCTTCCATTGGTATTGATTATGTCTATAGTGACCCTAAGATAGTATGATTATGATAGATAAATAATGGAACCATATCTCATTCATGTTTATTCCATGATGGAAAACCATCCCCCACAATTTCTTAAATTATCCCCTGGTGTTTATTCCAACCTCTAGTGATCAGGAGGTGCACCTGAGGTGTTTTGGTGACTTTACCCGATACAATCCTGGTCATCAAGATGAAATTATTATACAAGTTTTTTATTTTGTTGGTTTCTTCATTTTATGTAAATATTGTTGGTGGGTATTCAAGAAGAAACTGGTCATGGATAATAAATTTGGTATTTATAAGGTATGATTGGTTGATAAATGTTTCAAAGCAATGTCTATGAATATTCTATGAAAAAACCTTTTTCACCAATTGATATGATAAAAAAACCATTATAATTATAATTTACATGATATCCATCCATGAATATGAGATTTATAAAATGGATTTCAAGAACAATTTACTCAATTTAAACCTTATTAAATATGTTTATATGAAACAATTTGAAGCATTTTTGAAACCAAAGGATGCCAATTATATATGAAAGTTACAAAGATACATTTATGAGTTGAAGTAAGAATCAAGATTACAAAATATTAATTTTGATAAATTCATAAGAGAGTTTGGTTTATGTAGAATAAATTTGAGATATGTGTCTAAAAGTGGTTAGTAGGAGCACCATTGTTTTATAAATAAAATATGTTGATAGAATATGGAAAATAGATATTAGTCTTACAGTTGGTTAAGAAAAAGTTAAAAATTATTTCTCCAATGAATGACTTAAAGTAGTGACAAAAGTTCTAGGGAAAAGATCAATTTAGATTTATTTATGGGGTTTATTAAACCAATTAATTGTATATATATTTACAATGTAATAAAAATACATGAAAAAAAATCAAGAGTGAATTTTTAACTATGTTACATGACATAAATATCTCAAAGATGATGTGTTAAAACTTAGGAGTATGGATACATATACTTTTTCAATGGAACCCATTATATATTCCATGATATGTATTGAGATTTGATATTGTTTATACGTAAAACATAGTGGTAAAATATCAAATAAAACCAAGAAAACTACATAATATAGAATCTATAACTATCCAATGGTACTTGAGAATGTATGAAAGGTGAGTTCTTATAACTTGTATAAGTGGGAATAATAATTATCAAGGGGATACAGAACTATTTTTTCTTAATATTTATTTGATCTTATATCATAAAAACACTAATTATATGAGAAAGAGAAACCTGTTGAATTTAGTGGTAGTCATATCTATAAATATCGAGTACATTACGACTTATGGTACAGCTAAAGAAGCGATATAAAATACATGATGATTTGTTCTAGATCTTTGAAATATACCAATTAAAGTATTATCATAATATATATTATGATCATTTAAATAACTAAAATTTCAATTTTATGAAAAATAAAAAGGGTAAATAATTAGATATATCACCTCTTAAGAGTTTTACACAAAGAGGTGAAGTCACAGTAAGTATAATTTACATGGAGAAAAATATGGAAAGCCTAGAAACTATAGTCATACATAAAAAAAAGCATGAATTTCATGTGAGAGATAATTAGTTGATAAATGTTAGTAGTTTTCTCTAGTTCAAGTGGGGGTCATTGGAGTTGGTGTCCTAGAACCAATTGACCTTGTACTTTTGATTACCAGAATTCAAATATAAATACTCTTATCATATAGTGATTGTTTATTTATATAACATTAATGTTATAATGTCCTTGAAATATTTTTCTCATGGATAGGTTATAGTAGTTCCCCGCTATAATGAAAACCTAGAAATGTTATTATATATTTTTAAAACATGTTTTATGGTCTATATAAAATTTTTATAATGGGACATAGATAATGTTTGGATATCAAGTGTTGGGAGCTCATAAGATATTGATACTTCCCCTCATGAATTTATCACTTAGTGATCTCCAAGAAGGGGGGTCATGAGGGAAAAGTTTCCAATAGTAATTTTACATCTTTTATGTGCCGTTGTACATTCCTATTTTTGAATGTGTATATTAGTCCTTAGATATGAATTTATTATTGATTTCTATCATGAATTTCTTAATTTTATATATGGATGAAAATTATGGTGATATTTACTCACATCCAGGTAGCATATATTGGGTGTGTCATAATCGATATGATTTTAATTAAATGGTCAAGAAAGAATGTGACTATTGTAAATTAATGGAAAAAAGATATATTTAGAAATTTGATTGAAATATAACTATCTTATATAATATGTGGCCATTTTAGTTTATAAACAAGTTCCTTTTGTAAAGTTAAAGAATGATAAATTGAGAATATAGGGAGATGACACAAATATACATCATTCCTGATGAGATAGTGGATGTAAAAGGGATTATATTACACAGTATCATTTATAGGAAGGTTATTGTAGCTTCTATATTAACTTCTTTATCAATGGGTGCATTGAAGTGTTGTTAGACATTGATCATATACCTTAGGTGAGTTCACCTATTTCTATTAAGAAAGATTCCTAGAGGGTCACACGCTAATTATATATAATCTCATTGAATTATATTGAATTTAAATGTCAAATAAATTCATTCCTAGATTTTGAAATATTATTTATTCAACTAAATTTGATCGTACAAATTCAATCATGTGATATTTGAGTAAAGAATATGTGAGCTGAATTTTATCTCTTGTTTAACTATTTACAAGGTGATTAATAAATAAATATTTATTCACTGGTTTATTAAATAGATTAAAAAATATATTTATTCAAATTATGTGAATATTAAAATAAATATTTATTTGAAAGTTTGGGGAATATAATAATTATTATGTTTTATTGAAATAATATTTTATTAGTCAAGGTTCGGTAAATTCTATGAGAGGATATGAGTTGATTTTAATGATCAAATTAAAATGATATATTTAATATCATTTACATAAATATTAATTAATTAATTTAATAAATGATATTAGAATAAACGCATATAATGGAATATAATAATAGTATTATAATAATTATTATTTCATATAGGGTTTTACTTAGGTTAAATAATTTGATAAGGGTACTTTACGAAATTATCAATATTTAACCCTAAATATATATTTTAAATTATATAATTTTTTATAATGGAATTTTTTGATACAATAGAGACACATCCTCTTGAATTATCTCAATCCCTATAGAGAAATTATTCCTCCCACCCTCTAAATAACTTAGAGAGAACAAGAGATTCATTGTTGTAATCAACAATGAATGATGTAAAGCACTCATTTCAACCATGATGGCATCCAGAGTTTCAAGAATGTTTTTTGGAGATTTGTGGAGAAAGTTTTGATACATGTAGAGGAATAATGCCTTGGATTATCCACAGAAATGAAAACACAATACAAGTGGAAATTAAATTTTATCAAGGAGGCTATCAAGAATGAGGTAATTGTATATTTAAATTAAGTATAAATTAAATGTGAGTGATCCTCTCTAGAGATTATGGAGTGCATTCACCAAGTTCATTAGATATTTCCATTAATATTGACTGAAAATCAATATTGGTCACTATCCAAATGCTTCCACTACACCCTGGAACACTCATCTAACATATATAGGACTTTCCAGAATAGAATAACTAAGTAAAACACACTCACGCAAAACAAAAATACAAGAGTTAACATGGTTTAATATTTTTCCTACTCCATGTGAGAAACACTATTGCATTATTATATTTATAAGAATAAGAAGATAGATCTTCTAAGTTATAGGTTTCCTAAATACTAGAACACTAACCAAGACATGTATAAGGTAAAAAAATTACTTCACTATCCCATATACAAGTTACCCCACACAACTATTTATAGTCTATTCTTTAGAGTTATCCAACTACCACCACCATCTGAAAAGTGTGATCTACTATACACATCATTAAAATATACCTCTAATATACAACTAATTGGACCTTCCAGTGCCAACTTCTTGTAAAAAGGGATATTTTATTTCTAGGAAATTATTCTTATGCCTTCTGGAATCTTTTTTCTAGACCCAACATTTATTCCAAGTTAATCTTTTGTGAACACCTTTCAGATTATACAACCCATGTTTTGGATAATCTTCTTTTGAAATACGAATTTACAAAATTCTGAAAGTTGTATTCACATATCCATGCCTAACATTTTTTTTGGGATTTAATATGTGAAAAATTATCACTTTCAATTTTTATATACACATATTTTTGGGCATGTATAATGAAATATGTGGTTGAATTTTTTTATATGGTAATTTAAAATACATAATAAATTATTATATATGAAAGATAAGACTCCTTTATTTAGAAAACTTACCACTGTGATTCATCTATTAAGTTTCTTTCTTAGGAGGGATATTAAATTAATGTACTATCATTGATTAATATAAACCAAGTGGGAGAATGTAATAAATAAATTATGAATATTTAATAATAGAGAACTATTGAAACTATCCAACCAACCAAAACCTAACTCTATAAATATTCATTAGATAATTGGAAGTTTAGGTTCTCAATGGTGGAACACCTCTTTAATTAAAAGTACCCTTTCAATCTTCAAACAAAACATAAAAACATAATATGTAAGTTTAATAGAGTATGAAAGAAAGATATCCAAATTGGAAAATTTAAGATAGTTAAATTTACAATTATAGGGGGTCTATGATCCTTAAATTTCCTCATATGTTTGATTAAAATTGATCATGTGTGAAATCAAGGTTAATAGAATTCCAAAAAAATGTTAAAAATTTTGATATCAATTATTCAAGAACAATGATAATATTTATTAACTTTGTTAAAAAAAATACATTATCAATAAATAGAGTTGCAATATAAATCAAAGTTTTATATAGTAAAATAAATCAACCTCAAAAACCAATCATTCTAACATGATGAGGGATCCTTTTTTGGCCACCACTTTCCTTGCATCGTGTAATATCCTTGGTTTCACCCTATGGGATACCTTTCCAATTTAGGACAAGTTGTTTTTCTCAAAGAAATAATTAATATTCAATAATCATTATAAGAGGGTTAAAATAGTAATTTTACACATTATTTATAATTTTTAAAGAATTATCAGACTTCATGATTATATTTAAAATGAGGTATTTCTTTTTTAGTAGTAGTGGGGAAATTTTAGTGGAATAATGGAATTTTAGAGAATTTAATGAGATTAAGTGGTAATATTATTATTATTACTAAAAAACCCTATTATTATAAATTCTTATATAATTCCTTTTATGGATATTTTTAGGCCTTGAACCCTAGATATTGAATTCTCTAAAGGAATTAGAAGGTTATAAAGGGGGAATTAAGGAGGAAGAGTGGTCCAAACTCTAAGGTATGGTCCATTAGATCTTGTTGTTTGCCTTTTTAGATTTTAGCCTCTATAACCTCTCTCCTAGAATTCTTAAACCAAATGGATAAATCATATACTATAAATCAAGTATATTAAAACAAATAATTAAATCTAAATACGGTATTTGGTTTAGTCAAAACCTAATATATAGATTATGAGAAAATACAAAGAGAAGTTTGGATTTCAAAAACTTATCACTAAATTTTGAAGGATCAAACCCTAAAATATCAATCCAATATTTCAGTATGTTGTTATATGTCTCTAAATATTTATATTTACTCTAGTTTTTCTTAATTTTATTATGTATTTTTAGAGATATTCTATAGAGAATAATTTTTACCATATTTGTATAATTTAGTGACTATCTTAAATCTAATAAGAATCACCTAGTAAGAAATATGCCCTAGGATAAATATTCTAAAAAACTAATGAGGATAGTTTGGGTTCAATTTGTCTTACAGTTTAAGGGTTGTGGTAGATATAATTTTAGATCTAATCAAACTTCTCTCAGATTTTTAATAGACTTGATAACTAAAGCACAAGTTAACTCTTACTTTTCCAATATCCTTGGATTGAGATTTACATGCTATGAAATTTTGGTGAAGCTTAGAAAGATTCTCTCTTTAAGAAACCACCATAATAGGAAATGAGTAGTGATGATGAATGAGGAATACATCCTAGCAATTAGATCCTGTATTAAGAGGTGGATATTCTACCAAGTATTCCTACCATATGGATCATGTGTGAGCATCGTACCCCCAACATGGCCCTCGTTCGTGATTGTCCAATCAATCAAGTGAATGGTGCAGGGGCACCACACATTCATTATGAATTTAATATAGGTAATACCCTGTGAAAGTTCCATTCATATAATATGATTGATCAGATGACATCCTACACAGCCACATCATCCACATGAATTCTCACCCTTCCTAGATCAGGAAGATCCAGTCATTTTGATCGAATATTTCCCCATGTGGACACATCGACCACATGGGTCTCAACTCAACCCACACCAATTTGGGAGATTATGGGTCATTTAATCTAAACTGGATGACCTTTAAGTTTCTATGCAAGCATGTGATGACTGGAACCCTCCTAGGCATGTTAAGAGTGCCACATGGCACCCCTCCATAGGCTGATAACACCCCCTTGTATGGGCGAACATGGTGTAGTTCCTGTTGAACTCAAAAATATCCTTAGACCCCTCTTAATTCCCCATACCTATTGGAAGTTGGTTTTGAGAATTTTAAAGATCCAAAAAAGGTTAATTTGAGGAGTTTCCAATTAAATCAAACTTTATAAATGATGAATTTCTCACCTTGATTCCAAAATTTGAGGGATAACTTCTTTGATGAGGTTGATGACCATGAGACATACAAGGGAAGACTCCAGTGGTGACACAGTGAGTTTTGGAATACCTTATACATTGAAAATGAATTATTAAATGTAGTAATTCTAAAGTATTAATATGAACAACATATCATATTGGCATGATGATTTCAGTGGTTATGCTTCATGATAAATGATGATGAATCAAGTGATGAGTGAATTGTAAGTATAAAAGATGATTGTCTTAGTAGAATAAAATGCTTTGATTATTATGTGGAATAATGGATCTCTCTATAAAACTATTCATGGTTAAAACCCTAGTGTTAATTAGATGCAGTTGGTTGATGAACATAGTCAATGTTTATCATTTTTATCACTTTTTTATCACCCTTTGAGTGACACAAAGTTTAGTGATGATGTTTGAGACTGTACTCACCCCCCCCCCCCGCTCTAGGATTTAGAGATAACCATGATGATAGTAACTAACCTAGAGACCTTATTACCAATTGAGGTTAGTTTCCCTTCACACAATAGATATACCCTCAGGGATTGAGCCAGATAGCGATGCACTAGATCTCTTCCTCTTTCACCTATAGCACTCGAACTAAAATAATTAGTTAGATATCTACACTTCGAAGACATGAATTTATTTCAACAATTAGATATATAGTTGTATCCTTGGGGGTGTGTATTTTCTCCACTATACATATATATCATCATAGCTACAGAGATGTGTATTTTCTCTAGCATACCATGATAATGAGTATTTCCTCCAGCTTCTATTTTGGTGCATTGAAGGTGAAGTTGTGTTTCAGGAATACTTCTTTGGGAAATAAGAGATTGTGTTTATATCACCTGATGTTACTTGGTGGGTATTTAAAGGTGTGTTATATTTGGAATCTTCCAAACCCCTAGTCTTTGGAAGTTATCCACTATAAGCACCACACAGTAGAAACAGAACCTTCAAAACTCCCTTGATCAGAAAGACTCTCCCAATTTTATATACCAGAACTTAGGAAGAAAAGATCATTACCTAAATGCCTTCACTAAGTTGACCTCCTCACACATATTCACACAAATCCTTTCAAATATTTAAAAATTTAGAAATTAAAAAATGTAAGAAATGAACACTTTTGGGTTTATGTGGGTTGAACGAGAGTCATGCATCTACAAAAGAACACTACTTTCATTTTCATTAATCAGAAGTTATAAGGAATTACAATCACTTTATCCATATAAGCTAATTAGATCACTAGTTACAATTAATAATTCTATCACATCATCACACATGTAAAAGTGGTTCCACCCACTTATAGTAGGTATCTGGTGATAAAATGGGTTGCATCAACTTCTGATCTTTATTAATGTCCCAATGTTGAACCTTGATGATTTCTGATCACCTGTAATAAAATCACCATACCACTGAATTTCGATGAATAGTGAAATCCACCTAGCCCTTTTCTACAAAATCATGAGGACCTGGTTTTTAACTTTTATTGAACAACCATCCAAATAACTAACCACTACATACACCCATCATAAGATATCATCATTCAAAACAATTTTCCTCCACTAAATATTTTCATTGTCGTTGTACTAAAATTCAAGGTCAAGTTATCTTCTAGAGCTAATCCTTATAGTTGAATAATCAGAACCTGAATGGGTTGTACTATTCCTAAAAACACCCCACTTGAATATCACTTCAAGGAATCTATGGAAACTCTACAACACTTAGACAGAAAAAAAATACCTTACTTCCACAGCATACAGTGTTTCCAACCTCCTTTCATTAACCATAGCCCCACTAAGTCATAATGTTGCCTCATTATTTCTTAGAATAAAGTCTTAGTGAACATGTCAACTAGATTTTTATTCCTTTTTATCTTCCACAACTCTAGTTCTATGATCTCTGGTGTGTTCCAAATGAAGTGATATTTTAGGCTGATATGTTTAGTCCAAGAATAAAACATTAGATTCTTTTCCAAATGTTTTTTCACTCTAACTATCATGGTAGAGTAATCCACCCTTCAAGATCCTTTTAAGATCCTCTAATATATACCTAAACCATATCATTTATTTACCTTCTTTCATTTCCACCACATACTCATCTTATGTTGTGGACAAAGTAATAATTGATTCCAACCATGATATCCAACTAAATTTCATTCCTCCATAGGTGAACACAAAACCTGGGTGTTCTTATAAGTGTCTAAATATATAGCAAAGTAAACATCAATGTAACCCTATAATGGATCATTTATCATGAATCAAAGATCTATACCTTCTGATCCTTTCAGATACTGAATGATCCACTTTCTGACCTTCAAGCGTTCCTTCCCTGGATTCGATATAAAACATCCCACAAATCCCAATGCAAGTGAAATGAACAATCAAGTGAATTTCATATCATACATCAAGAAACCTACTTATTATTTAAATATAAATTTCACCAATTAATGTCAACCCATCATCAATTTTGGGCACTTTCTCCTGGGATAGTTTGAAGTGTTCATCCAATTGAGTTGATGTTGGCTTACATATGGACATCTTAAACTTTTCAGATATATTTTGGATGTAGTCCCTTTGATATGGGACTAAAGTAATGACTTTATTATCTCTCTAAATCTTTATCCCTAAGATTTTCTTATCTTGAATGAGATATTTTATCTTGAATATTTCAAAAAAAAATTGCTTCAATTCCTGAATCCTCTTAATTTCTAGACTCGCCAAAAGCATGGAATCTACATACAAGAGAGAAATGATAAAACTATAATAATCCCATGTCTTTTGGTAGTAACATTGATCCATGTTACACTAAGTGAAACCTTCCCCAGTCATGAAAGCATTAAATTTATGATTCCACTATCTTGGTGCCTTCTTTAATCTCTATAGTTACCTCTTCAGCTTACGCATCAAGTATTTTTTTCTGATAATCCTTGAAACTAGTTGGTTACTTCATGTAAATCACTTCTTCCAAGTCACCATAAAGAAATTCCATCTTTATACCCATCTTCTCTAAGTGTGTATTATCGGTAGAAATAATGCTCAACACTATCTAGATGGTACTGTGATTAAATATTGATCAAAATATTTACAAGAAGTCAATACCTTCCTTTTTTTGAAATACCTTCACTATCATCCATGCTTGGTACCTTTTTCTACTATTAACCTCATCTTTTAAATAGAAACCCCACTTATTCTCCAGTTCTTTCTTCCCTTATGGTAACTTAGGAAACTGTTATATTCCATTATAATCCAATGAATACATTTCTTCTTTCATCACTAACACCCAATTTCTAAAGTCACTAAGAGTGGCTACCTCTTTTAAGCTTTTAGATTCTTCATTGTCCATTAGAATTAGAAAGTTCATGTTAGCTCCAAACCTTTCAATTAGTTTTCTAAATCTTAAAGATCTCTAAAATTCAAGTTGTGGATTATCTTCATTTGATAAAGCATCTTTCAGTTCTCTATCTTATAGATTCACAAATTCTAGAGCTCTGATCCAAGGGATAATATTCCTAGATCAATTAGGCACATCCTCCACTAGTCTATCTACCAAAATTTTATTTATTCCATATTAGCACTCTGGAACATGTGTTCTTTGGGTACTCTCTGTAAGGACCTATGTTTTTTCATACTAAAATTTTGAGCAGAAATTTGATTTTTTTTCTTTGAGATGCTTGTAACGGGTAAAATGGTTCTTTTACCTTAGCATATGATCTCAAATAATTTCTATGACCACTCAATTAGTCCTTAATAGGGTTTTTACCCTAGAATAGGAGTTTTTTATAATTATGAGTCATTTGAATTTTATCAAAATAATTAATATTTAATATTTAATTAATTAAATATTAATCTATTCGTGTAGGTTCATTTGACCATATATTTTTAATGGAGTATCAGATTGAGATTATATCTCCACCATTGAGTCTGGAATAGGGAGTTTTTCCTAGTCGGGGCATAAACTCATATTGGTCATTGGGGTTGTACTGGACCTCTTTTTCTTTTTCTTTTCTTTTTCTTTTCTTTTTATTCCTTTTCTTTCTTTTCTTCTTCTTTTCTTATTCTCCAATGGATTACCGTGCATTCCCCCATGGGGTCTCCTTCATTGTGAACTAGATAGAAGAGGGATAGTGAGAGACAGAAATAGAGAGAGATATAGAGAGAGAGAGAGAGAGAGGTACCGTTGTGAAGCTCAGGACATGTCGGATCGTCGTGCGATGGTCGTGGAGCATGGAAATAGGTGAAGCTTTGGAATATTCTATCCAAAGTACATCCATTTTAAAGTTTTGTCATATATCCACATATATTTTCTATTTTATAGTCTTAAAGCCCTATTATACTTTCTTATCACCCTTTGAGGGTCGATCTATAGCTTTTGGGGAAGAAAATGGGGTTTTAGGCTGATTTGAGGGGTTTCTCATTCAGAAATCCCGATCACATGACATGTAGTTCAGGAACAAAACATTTTGTGTTATTCCTATTCAGGGAAGGTGACTTTTATAAAGAGCATGTCATGTATGGGTTATACATTCCATGTACTTCAAGTCGACCATGTAGCTGAGTACCCATCCAGACAGCCCGTGTAGGGGCAGATGGTTGTGTGGATTACATGGCCAGACCCTGTGTGGGTTGTACGCCGTGTAGAGGTACATGACTAGGTGATATACATGGCTAGACCATGTGAGGTACACAGGCAGGTACCCCATGTAGGTTACATGCCATGTACATGGTCAACACCCCATGTACTTGGGCTTTTACATGCCAAGTATGGCTATAGTACATTCCTAGGTGGAGTTTCGAGGGTACACGTCATGTACTAGGGTACACATGCCGTGTACTCCTCCCTTGACACCCTTTTGATGGTTTTTTATATCCTTGCAACTAGGAGTTGGAATTGTATCCATGATTAGTCCATTCTAAGTATCTTTTCACATAGATCATAATGGTAAAACCCTTGAGGTGATTTGAGGAATCCTAGGTGGAATTTAGGGAATTTTCTTAATGGAGATGTTCTTACTCCGGTAGTTGAATTCATTTGTATCCTGAGAGTGATACCCTTGATCTGAGATGTGCCATGAGTTATCTCTCATGATTTATTCCTTTTAGCTCTTCCTTTGAGGATGTATCCCTTATGAGATATTCCCATCTGGACCAAGAGATCGTGAGGTTAGTTTTTTTTTGGTGGATCCCTTGTAGGATGCCTCTACTTACATTTTGACCTAGAGGATCTCATGTAGGGTTCCTCTATCTTCTTACTATTACTAAGAGTTCCTTATGGGATGACTTCACTTATATGTTGATCTAGGAAATCCAATGAAGGATCCCTCTACCTATTTACTATTATGAGGATCCCATGTAGGATTCCTCTGCCTTCTTATACGGTTATCGAGGGTCCCCTGTAGGATGTCATTAACTTTGTATTGTTCTGAGGATCCTATATAGGATGCCTCAGTCTTGATTACCATTGGAGGATACCATATATGATTCCTCCTTTTACATTTTTATTTTAGGATCCTAGGTAGGATTCATTCCCTTATCTGTATACCTTGAGGACCCTGAGTAGGATGCCTCTTCGGTGTTTTGACTTAAGGGACCCAATGGGTGCCCCAATGTTTGACCGACCCTGAGCTAGTACATCAAGTTTAGGTAGAGATGGTAGCAGGTGTCACCTTAGAACATGTTCTGAACTTGTAAGCTCATGGGGCTATGGTTGCAATGTTGGGTTTATATTTCGTCTACCCTTACTCTTTTGTTTATGCTTTCACATGTTTACTATTGATTCAACGATGTTTACTAGAGGTGATTCCTGGTTGGTGGCTGATGAGCCTGACGTGAGACATCTTTCTTTCCCTTTGTAATGTGTAGATGTATTTTATGGGATCATTCTTTCGAGCCATGTTATTATTTTTAGTATTGGGATGCCCAGAGATACTATATGGGATCATATATTGAGCTTTTATGTTTGATTATTATATTATTGGGGTCTCCACAGGTTCTTCCTAGGATCCTTGTTTTTTATTCAATTACTATGATATACAGGAATGGCATCCCAAATAATGATACTTGTGGATTATTACACTCTATCGATTAATGAGGATGATTCTTCTCTCCTTTGTTTTACACATGAAGAGGATGATTATGCTCTCCTCGATCTGATTATACCCGTGGATTATTACACTCTCTTGAGCAATGGGGATGATCACACTATCCCTGGTCGGTTACTTGACTGTAGTATTGGAAATGGAATTTTACATCATTGGATACTCTTGGATTATTACACTCTCCCAACTAACATGGATGATTACGCTCTCCCCGATTAGAGACCTTGAGGGGTGGGAATGTCATCTCACTGGTGAGCTCTTATTATAATTCGCATGAGGGTCAGACACTTAGGGTTCATCTAAGTTGCAATATCATAACTACCTATGGACCAGGACCTGGGGATTAGACGTCGGACTAGATTTACATGGCATGATTGGTATGGAATCTCGTTTTTCAATATCTTCTGCCAGACGGCTTCAACGCTCAGCGATTTTTGCAGGGTCATCCAGGTCGACCATAGTGCTGGGAAAATTGCATCTTGGGAAGGTTCGAGCAGGTATCTTATCTGCTTCCCGGGCAACTCCCTGGCCACCTCATGTGCCCCCCCTATGGGCAACGAGGTCGTGGCAGCACCGTGTGATATCCCTGCTGCTGAAGTCCCGGCCTGCGCAGGACTCGCTGCCTGACGCACCCCTGGTTCCCCCCTTCCAGCAGCACCTTGCCTTCTCCCTTGTCACCTAGTTTCCACGCGGGTAGCCTCGAGTTATCGGACTCACTTTCATAAAATCCCCTCAGGGTACGCGATGGTCCAGTGCTCGGCATACTCGGTTGCTAGACCAGCGTCAACCCCAGTGGGAGGAAGAGTAATGACGTCGCCGGAGCCGAAAGTGGTAAACATCAACCATATCTGGCGCAGA
This sequence comes from Viscum album, assembly GCA_963277665.1. Classification (NCBI taxonomy): domain Eukaryota; kingdom Viridiplantae; phylum Streptophyta; class Magnoliopsida; order Santalales; family Viscaceae; genus Viscum; species Viscum album. The sequence goes on from OY728140.1 coordinate 77,431,327, forward strand.
ACGCAGGAATTCTTCTCCTGCCAGACAGTTGGGAATACCTTCTTCGGCATTCGTTGGAGGCACCCGAATTGCCAGGAGAATCAGGATGGCACATAAGGCTCGCAGATCACCTTCCCTTCGATCCGAGCCATGAGAACCTCGCCCCGAATGCTCTGGAAATACTCCTGCTATTCCAGAGAGCCTCGCCCATTGTCCACCATCTGGCCAACCGGGGTGGGGAATGGGCTGAAGTGGAAGTTGGTGTGGTTACCAATGCTTATTCTCACACCCTCCTCATTGAGCGTCATCGGTGCCACCCCGGCGATGTTCAGTAGGGACGGTCGCAGGCCATTTCCCGGAGGACAGATGGCGTTTGGGAAAGTGTACCCGCCGAGATGAGCTGCCACCCAGCTGTGGAAGATCTGGAAGGGGCCACATACTCTCTGAGGCAACCCCCCTCGTGAGATTCATCCCAGGATGGCATACATCTTGGCCAGAACGGGGACCCCCAAGTTGAACCGTTTGTTGGCAGCCATGGTGCCCGCCATCACCAGTGTTGCTGGATGGACGCCCATCCTCACGTCCCGCACCGGCAGGAGCCACCCGCTCAGGAAGGCGGCAAGGAACCCGGTGTACCGGACGTTCGGATCTCGGGCCTCAATGACACGGTAACCCCATGATTGGTATTTCCCCGCCTCCAGGGTCCTCCAGTATGACCCATCCCTGCTCCTCTGAGCCGCGGTTGGGCACCGTTTACCCCGTCCCGACATCTTGAATGCCAGATCCTTCTCAAGGAACTGGCTGAACCAGCCCATGTAGGCAATGTCCTTCAGGAAGTCCTTGACCCCCAGCCTCTCTTTGGCTAGCTCCATCAGGTGCCACGTCAGTATGGGGGTCTGTGACCTGTCTTCCCAGGTGTTCTTTGGAGGAACGAACTCGTCGTATTGGTAGCCCTCCAGTGGGATACCTCTGATGCAGTGAACATCCCAGAGGATGATGACAACTTCCCCATGGTGAAGGTGGAATGTTTTGGTATCAGGAGACCACCGGGTGAATAGATCCAGCCCGAGCTCAGTTTGACGGTGGAAGTGAAACTGCGACGTCCATACCACCTCGAACAGGCCAATATGTCGCAGTTCATCCCCAAACTAGTCGCAAGTATGGCGAACCTAGAACACCCAGGCCCACTCGCTGGTGAAGTTTCCCCCGGTCCACAGGTCCCAATCCTTCAGCTAGCCCTTCGTGTCATCTGTGATGCTCTGATGGAACGTGCTCGCGTAGAGGGCTGGAGAATTCTCTACGATAGGCTCGTCCCCAGTAATGGTCCTGGTCCTCGGGTTCAGGACATATACGTCCATATGTCTGGTTTCTCTGTAAGGATGGTCATTGTTGGTGATGTTGTAGCGAGGAAGCTCATCCACCCGGGTCACCCATGACCGTGGTGTGTCCACCTCAAATCCCAGCAAGGGAACCTCCTCCAGGATGCCAAAGTTCCAGAGCGGGAGGTTTTCAGACAGGGGATATTTCTTCTGGGATGGAGTCAGCAAATTGAACAAGGTCAGGTTTTTGGAAACGATCACCTTGGCACCATAAAACTCCTCGTTCTCCACCATTTCAGTTCTACGAGCGGCGGCTTCCCCCTCATCAACTCGATTTGCAGCCATCTCGAATATTTCGGGAGTTGCGCGAAATCAGGATGTAGTGCGCGGAATCGGAGAGTGATGCACGGAATCTGAAATAGCGGCACGAAATCCAGGAGTTGGGTGCACAATCGGCACGCTAGGCGCGGAATATCCCGAGTAGGCACGCAAGTGCGGCCAAAATTCGGAAGGAATTACGCGCTGCCAAATCATTTTTACGCACAGCCGCTGTAGCAATTTTGCGCATGAGAGCGGTAAGCCTATCGTGCGGAAAAGCCTGAGTATGGAACTTGGGACCCAGCGCCCCTTTTTATAGGCGAGGCCAGGGTTCCGCGCTGTGCGGAACGCAAATTCCGCGTTGATCCATCGTTTTGCGCGCCCCGTTGGTTTTTTTTGCGCGCTAAGTGCCCAGGAGAGGCCCTGCTTCGGCGTTTCGGCGTTTCCCTCGAAATCCGACCGTTGTGACCTCTCGTAGATCCAATTCCGAGGGGGGGGGGCATTTGTAGAAGCCTAAAAAGTCCATAACTCCCAGAGGAAGTTTCGAAATGACAAAGCGAAGTCATATTCGGAATCAGAGGCCCAGTCCGGAGGCCCTGGAAGTGGTGCGTGAAATAAAGGAGGGTTGGCATGAAATAATGTTGTGCACGCAAAGCATCCCTAGGATTCGTGGAATCGAGCCGGTGGTGCGCGCAATTTTGCATTCCCGACTCCGCGCGGTGAGGTCTTGCGCGCCTACTGTTCCCGGTGCGTAAGATTTCGCGCGACGCCTGGATTCTACGTCGGCAGGCACCTATAAATAGAAGGTGACCCCAAATGGTTTGGGGTTGCGGAATTCGGAACGGCTCCCATGTGCACAATTCAGACTCCCCCGCACGCAAGATGACTTCCAGGTAATTCCTCTTTTCACGCAACCTTTCCCCGGGGTTCTCTTTTGCACGCAACTCCACTGGCTTAAGTGAATTTGCCCACTCCTCTGGGTTCTTCCCTTGCGCACAATCCTTGCCCCGTGCGCGCAATCCCCTTATGTGCGGGAAATCCTTGTCCTTTGCATGCAATCCCCTATCCGCGCAATCATCTGGCCCTATTTCGCATCATCTCGGTGTTTTACGCGCAAACATTCTCTTTGCGCGCAACACCCAGGACCCTTTACCTTGACGCCCCTTGGCTGCCTCTCCGCGCTGGCACCTGATGTCTTCCCTACCGGGCATGCGCGTCATGCGTTGTTTTCACGTACGGCCTTCCAGGATCATACGAAGTAACCTCAAGGTCCCTTGGGCGGTGTTTCCCGTTGCATTGCTTTGCCTTATGCTTCTCCGCATAGGCACGCTAACAGCTATTACCTCTTCGCATAGCCATGCTAACGTGGACCCCTCAATGGTTCACCATGTGGCCCCCCTTCACTATGGTCTTGCTGATGCCTTCCCTCCCACAAGGGGTAGAGGGCGTTGGGAATGTAAGCCCTAGGGGTGTGGATTGAACCCACCTTGTCCAAGCTGCAGGACGTTAAACTGCTAACCACCTTGTCCTTAACACATGACGTTAAACTGTGGTCCGACCCCATGCCTCGCACGTAGGGTCCCCCCGGCTCGGACATTCTTTATGCCCACTCTTCTCCATGGGAATGGATTATTCCTCACATGGAATGAGATCCTCCTTGTTGGAGTGGCATTTGTCCACGGGGGAAGGTTTGCCTCAGAGCGTAAGCCCCTAGCCTCTCTTACAGAAGGTCGTACCCATGCACCTTCGTACTTCCCCATTGCCAAGGCTAGTGGAGTCCCTTTCCCACTGCGCTTTGCCTCACCACGGGCCTCCATCCTGGAGTAAGCCCCGGGACCAAGGGCCGATAACCATGCGTAAGCCCCTGTTTCCTCTTTGGGCCGCTCAACGCATAAGCCCCTTTTCGCTTCTCACGGACGCACCCTTTGCGACGTGATCGTTTGGTCCCTTCTGCCTCTTGTTTCTCACACCAAGCATGACTCACGTGGTCTTAGAGCGCGCATCGACCATGACATCCTCCTATGGGCCGCCTTAGAGTGTAAGCCCCATACCAGCAAACTATGTGGACTTTGATTCATGTTAATGCATGGTATGTAGGAAGCCTCCACGAGGTTCAAGCCCACCACCCAGTCGTTCCGAATTCTTCATGTCAGTTCACCAACACTTTGGGTCGCCTCAGAGCGTAATCTCCAAATGCCCTCATCCCGCATGATGTTAAACTATATGCCCTCATCCTGCATGACGTTAAACTGTATTCCCTCATCCCGCATGACATTAAACTGTATGTCGTCCTGCATGATGTTAAACTGTATGCCCCGAACTATGTGGACTTTGATCCATGCTAACGCATGGTACGTAGGAAGCCTCCACGAGGTTCAAGCCAATCAATCAGTTGTTCCGACCCCTTCACGTCAGTTCACTAGCACCATTATGGGCCGCCTCAGAGTGTAATACCCATGCCTCACACCCACGTCTCATCCTGACCTCCCCCTCGAGCCCACGTGACTTAGGAAGCTCATGCCCTAGCCCGGAGATCTTACTTCCTCCAGGCTCCAATCCATGTGTTCATTCTCACGGGTCGCCTCTTCAGGTGTCTCATCGTATCACCGAACTACGCGGACTTTGATTCCCTACCATGGGGATACGTAGGAAGCCTCCACGAGGTTCAATCCCATCATTCCATCACCCATCTTGATCCTTACCCGGGTCGCCACATCCCGGTGAGATCATGCCACCCCATTCCACTCCATAGTATTCGGGAAGCCTCCCACATGCTGGCCCCAACATCGGTGTTCCCCCTAGGGGGTCCTTCAATCTGATCCACTCTCAGTGTCCCGATCAGTATGATCTATCTCCACAAGATGCTAAACTCATGGCATACCCTGTGTTAAACATGGGAAGCTGAGGAAAACCTCAGATGGTACACAATTCCCCGCGTTCGATGTGGGATGTATCGGGGTTCCGCGCCCTCAAGAATCCTTATAATAAGGGACAGAAGACAGACATGCCAATCCTCCAGCGTCAAGACATGCCAACGACACCCTAGCGTGACCATTCTCCTTACTGAAGGTTGCTGCCCCGACAAGACCCCTTGGAGCGTCTCGACGGAAGCAGCGTAATTAATTGGAGTCCATGTAGATATGGCACTGGGAATGAGCTTCATGAACCCATCTTAAATCTATGAGGGAGACCCGGACTAGGTGACGAGCTCCGAGGAGGAATCCACGGAAGGAAGAACCGACATCCCATCATCCCAGTTTCGATCAAGGAGAAGACGTCCCTAAATAAGGAACAAATGTTGCCCGCCTTTGGAAAGCGGGAATGCGGGGCAACAAGTCGCACGTCCTACCATGCCTGACGGACATGAGCGCACGCGCCCTCACGTAAAAGCGTCGGAAACAGAAAATGGTGAACCCGACGTGAAGCTCTTCTCCTCAATACGGAGACGGGTATCATTTGGGGTGTCGGAAGATTAGCATGTCACCAGGTCCGGGCACCTATCACCGGGACATGAAACCCGCTAGGGGTGGAGACAGTCAGGATGTTGATCACTCCATTCTACGACATCATCAGCGTGGATCCCTCTTGCCGACCACAAAAGATGGAATGACGTTGGGCTATTGGTTGTCGATTTATTTTCCTGTTAGTACTAATGGGTCCATCTCTCTGCTTCCGGGAATCAGATCACTGCATCTGGAGCTTGATCTCCACCTGCCCAACGGCGTAGGGGTAGGGGCAGTACTGATGCGGCCACCCCACGCGGTCCCACCTTTTCCACAGTCACTCCAAATCTGACCTTCGTAGCTTCTGGGCGCTCACGCCCCCTCTCCCCGTCAGAAATCATCCAATGAAGGGTGATCAACGACCTGGTTCGTAGGTACGATGAAGAAGGGATCATCCCCACCAGGGGTATGGCCTGTTTGGATCTAGAGGCAGCTACACCTCACTATTATCACTGCCCCTGAGGGCCGCACAGAGAGCCGCCACTCCCCACTCCGACGTTCAACCGCTTCGGGAGCCTATCCTCGGAGCACCTTGACACATCCCTCCCCTACGCCAATGAGGTGGGGGATGTCCGGGTCCGCCTGATCGGAGACCCGTCCTAGGGTTTAATGGAAAGAGCCCATGCCAGGCTGCGTCGATGCCGCCGCCCGACTCCCTGGGCTAAGGAGTAGGAAATCTTCGTTCCCACACCACCGGCTCCAACCCATATGACCCGACGCCAGCGTCGAGCACGAGCGGAAGAGAATGCCCATCCTGGGGCACCAACGTCAGTAACCACTGTGGCCCGAGCCACTGCTGACTCCTATTACTAGACCCCCGCACACGTTGAGCAGGGGAAGTCACATGCCCGACTGGGATCGAGGCCCCGACCACCCTGAAGGCAAGTTGCATCGACTCTCCCGGTCACAGGCATAGGTAATAGCCACCGCGGACCAATCCGCGGTAGTGCCACCCACCATGAAGGCTCATTCCGTGCCACTGATCTGGAAAGCCGAAGGCTTCTTCGCGACATCTATGCTCCGGGTATGACTCTTTCTAACGCCCAATGCATTGGGTATGAGGTCACTCCCCCTACCACTGGCCACGAGTATGGAGTCGTTGCATATCCGGTCACTCACTCGCATGGAGGTCCTCCCCATGTCCCTTCCGACATATGTCCCGGTGCTTCTCGCACCCCGGCCTTTAGTCCCCTCTTCCCCAACGCTATTGCGGCCAGGGGACTCCTTGACGGAAATCATCCTTACCCTGAGGAGCCACCCAGGGGCAGGAAGGCGGGGCATTGTCTCCATAAGAGGAATGTCAGGGGAGTCCGGACGGAAATTAGACCAGTCTGTTTCTCAGACTCTGAGGCGGAGTACGACTCGAAGATGGAACCTTCCCCTCAACCCTTTGAGTCGAGGGAAAGGGTGGGGACGCAGCATGCCAGCCTTGTACTCCCCGAATGCGAGATCCGTATGATTCCCTCCTCCCTACGAAGGTATATCCAGGAGGATGAGGACTTGGCGTACCCCCAGGGGTCAAACCCACAGTTACCACTGGCCTCCCTAGAAGCACCTTCCACCTCAGTCAGGGAGGGTGGGGAACTTTTCTGGGGACCGATGGAAGAGTCGCGACATGACACACCCTCAGCGAGCACCGATACTGTGACAGGAGGCCTGTTTTCCAGCCTATCCTATCGTAACATGGTATCCAGGGCACTGAAACCCTTGGAGGAAGACTCAGGGATTGGCGGCCAATCGGCATGTTCACCGTATTCCCCGCCGGCCAGCCCACCGTCCCGGCGACCTGCCTCGGCGCCATTTCCAGCTCCCCATCTATTCTCAGTTGATGAGAAGGGGCATCAAGGGCTGGATCCCAAACCATATTCGTGGAGCTTCTGGACCTTCCTCGCAGCGGACCACTTCCCCGAGAATTTTTGGCTGGTTGTAGGATCGGATTTTGATATTCCAGAGTCGCTCACCCCGGGAGAGTTTTAATGTTTCCGCCAGACTCTTAGGGTGACTCACTCTCGTCTTCGCCATCAATTGGCACCTTATACCGGGAGTCAAGCACATCTCGAGGATATCGGTGAGCAGTGTCGTCGGGTTGACCTAGTTGCGCTCCCCGCGGTCCGGCACCCCGAGTCACTCGGCCACCATGGGGCCCTCCAGCAACAATGCATCCAGAGTTTTCAAGTACTCCGCAAAGTTATCAAGGAAGCTACCCCCCCACGCGCATGTCTGCGGATGGGGGCAGTAAGTTTCCCTTCTTTTCTGTGCGATCTGCCACCAGCCCGGCTCACTGGGCAGCCCTGAGGGAATGTCGCCAAGGGCAGTGGTGGTCAACATGGATAACCTTTCAGATGAGGGAAACGGTGTGGAACTCCTCGATGGGGACTCTCCCCCTGAGGACAATCCGCTACTGGACCCATCTGGGAGGATTACTCGCCAACAGAGGAGCCTCCTAGGTCTCCTTGCACCCACTGAGGCATTAACACTAAGCCGAAACATCAGCAAGGGTAAAGAGCACATCGGGGCTGTCAAGCTCGCCGACCCATTTACCTCGGTACAGAAGGTAGAGGAAGACCCCGAGAAGGACATGCTACTCCAACAGATTGCTGAGCAAAAGAGGCTGGTTGATGAGATCTTGGCCGAACGCATTACAGAGCGGCAGACTGACTATGTTAACCCTAGGCCAGGACAGCAGGGGCAGGAGCACCTACCCCTTGACGAGATTCCCCCAGGAAACTGCGACCATGTTGCATTCGCTGACAGGGGAGAGGCCGGAGCCCATGGCAAGAGGGCGCGATATGTTTCGTCGAACCCTCCCGAGCGGCGGGATCACCTGGGGGACCCTGCTCGGTTTCCTCCCGCTGCCCCGAGAATCGCTCCGCCAGCCGCCCCACGAGCTACTGAGCTTTACTACCAGATTGAAGAGCCCAGCAATGCGCTTGTGGTTCGTGATCCCCTTCAGGACAGGAATCCACATATGTAAAATCTAATGGAAGCACTCATCGCCCGCTTAGAGGCCCTGGAAACTCAGCATGTGGCAATCCCACTGGATGGCAAGCCATACCCAGCATGGTTGGATGATATGCCGGCCCCACTGGGATTTGGGAACCCCACTTTCGACCCCTTTAATGGGACCGAAGACCCGCCACAGCACCTGGCCCACTTTAACTCGAGGTGTGGGTCTAGTTAGGGACTCCAACACAGCAGGAGGCCGCTAAGCTCCATTGCTTCGTTCAGACACTATAAGGACCAGCATTCGTTTGGTACAGCCAGCTCCCTATTGGATCTGTGACTAGATGGGAGGACCTTCGTCGGAAATTCCTCTACCAGTTCAGTTCCACAACTCGGAAGATGAACATCGTAGACCTCTTTAGGTGAAAACAAAGCCCTGATGAGCGAGTCGCGGACTTTGTCGCCCGGTGGAAGGGGCTCATGTACTCCCTTGACATGCCACTAACTCAGGAGAAATTACTGACAATGTGTGTAGGTAACATCAAGGCAGAGCTGGTTCCTTCTATGATCACTCAAAATTACCCCGGGGGGTTCTGGGACTTCTCAGACAAGGCTTAGCTCCTCGAAGAAGCCCTGCAACAGGCCAGTCAGGCACGCCCGCTGCCTCCTGTAATCCCTGCAAGGAGAGCTGCCAAAGCCAAACCTGCTGTTATAGCCCAGATAGAGGCCCCCAGACAGCAAGATTTGCTAACATTAAGGCCATCTCAGTAGCCCCATAGGGGTCCACCCCCATGGGCACAGCCTCCAGCCCAACAGGGACCGCCTCAAAATCGGCAGGTGCCTCCGCGTAACGCACCGCCACCACCTAGGCGAGATAATCAGGCTCTGCCTCCTCGGCATGCTCCTCCGGCCCCTGGTCATGGCCAGCCTCCAAGATCCCCCTTTCTAGACAGAAGTAATCGAACTTACTCATTAGATGAGGCCCAGATCCCCGGTTATTTCCGTAGTGCCTTGGAGCAGAGGATCGTGCGGCTGCCTGAGTGCCGCAAGCCAGAAGAGGCGCGTCTCACTGATCACCCCAACTACTACCCTTATCACCAGAACCTGGGGCACACCATCCAGTGGTGCTATGTGTTCAAGGACTGGCTCCAAGACTAGATTTACAACAACATATTCAGGTTGGGCCCAGCCCCGGCGCAAGTGGCAGGTGTCTTCGTGAGATAAGATGGTAGTAGTGGCAGCGAGGATGAATGGCAGTAGGTTTCCGACCATGGGTCTCAGAAGTATGATGACTGGATGGCCCGTAGGATGGTCTACCATGCCCATGGCATCATCCATGCCCACCCGAGTCATCCAGATCCCTCAGAATCTGTGAGCGCCACTTTGGCATCGTCATCCCAGCCTACCTCTTCCCAGAAGAGCAAGCGGCGGCGCAAGAAGAAAGAACGCACCCTGCCAGTGCCGTCATCATCCCGCACGCTTGGAGATTTTATGCCACCAGAGATGGGGATCCCTCCGAGACTCCGTCCAATAGTGGATGACTCCTCGAGTGAAAGCTCAGGGTATACTTTGGTTAACACCGTAGAGTTGGTAAATCCCTTTTTGACTCTTGACAATGAGGAACGCCAGGTGGACCTTCCCAATGTCCCCAGTTGTCGCCAACGTCGGTGGAGCCATGGCTACGTGAATCGCTGGGGCACGGCAGTCATCACCTCTAGTCAAGTCATGCATGCTACTGAGACCAGGAAGCAGGCCTGATACAGAGCTCATCACACGCGGTCCCCTCACCCGGTGTCGACAGGTTCACCTCCACCACCGTTTGTGTTGCTGGATCAGGCGGGACCACCTCGGTCGTGGCGCGACCAGCCCTTCCCTGCCACCGGACGACTACAGACTTCTGGTCCTAACACGGCAGCCACCTCCCGGGCTTCTACTAGTGAACAGCGAGACGTGCCTAGTACCGGTCAGTCACCGGTCCCGCCGGCAGGGCCCGTCATGCCTCCAATCGTAGATCGGCCTCCTGTAAGCAGAATCTCGCGTTTGGCTCGAAAGTATGATGTTATGAAGCACCTGTACGGAATTCCGGCAAGGCTTTATATCCTTGAGGCCCTTCTCCTGTCGTCTGAAATGCATGAGGCACTCCCCGAGGCTCTAAGAAGCCCCCTCTAGTTTGAGACGGAGGTGGCGGCCGCAGAAGCCTTCCACACCGAGGCGATTGAGGACACCGAATGTCAGGAGGTTATCTCGTTTTCTAGTGAAGATTAAGACCTTCCTATACAGGGGAACATTCGCCCACTATACATCACTGGCCAGTTCAATGGCGTAGAAGTCCGACGTTATCTTTTCAACACGGGTTCTGGTATTAACCTAATCCCAACTCAAACACTGCGAAAACTAGGGTTGTCTGAGGATGATATAACCCCCTCCGACCTCAGGATCCAGGGATATGACAGGACTAAGCAAACTCCACTCGGCAAGATTCGCTTGAAGACCCAGTTCGGCGGCCTAATTTCCAACACCGAATTCATGGTTGTCTCTCAGGACACCACGTACAACGCGTTGATGGGAAGGTCGTGGCTCCACCTTTATGCAGCGGTTCCCTCATTGTATCACCAGTACCTCAAATACTCCCTTAAGGGTCGAGTAGGCGTGCTCCAAGGAGATGCATCTCCTTTTGCCTCTTGTGAAGCCCATTATCTGGACGCTGACTATTACAAGAGCAAGGACAAGCAGATCCTGGCAGGGGAGGTTGAGCCCGCCACTGTCTCAAGTGATCCCTGGGCAGGTTTGGATGATGCATATGTCTTCCCAATCCATCGGTTGGAGGCCACGACCCCCGACATGGGGCAGTGCTTTGTTGTTTCGGGTACCAGAGGAAGGCATATTTCTGGGTCCAAGCGACGGTGGAAAATCACCTCGTACTCCTACACCAACCAGGCTCAGGTGATCCCCGAGCCCCCTACCCCTGTACGATATCGGGACGTTAGGCTCATGGTAATGGCAGTATGTCATACGTGTCTATTTCATCGGGCTGGAATCAACCGGCTCAAGCCAACGTGCCACTACTGCTTTGATGTCATAAAGTGTGGCCCCTTGGGCCGAAGGCCAGATGGGATTGGATCAACCGCCTTTGTCACCATGGTCTCCGCAGTGCATGAGTCTCCTGACATGACGACCTCTGCCGCCCAAGCCGGCACCAGCTTCCCATCAGGGTCTAGCAACCCCGAAATGGCTCCCCCTGTGGATGATCCCTCCACAAGTGGAGAGGAGGACATGGAATATGCTCCTCCTGCCTTTGAAGAGGGCATCCCCACCACGGTCGATGAGTTAGTGCAGGTGAACCTCGGTAGCAAGGCGGACCCGAGACCCACATTGGTCAGCGCCGCTATGCCCCCCGAGGAATGGCAACAGTACATAGACTTCTTCAGATAGCACCATGATGTGTTTGCTTGGAGTTATGACGAGATTCCAGGACTAGATCCCCAGGTAGTCGTCCACCGCCTTGTCCTTCCAGAAACCATTGTGGGTTCAAGCAGCCTCCCAGAAAGATGCACCCCTCTCACGGTGCCATGGTTGAGGCCGAAGTTGATAAGCTCATCAAAGAATTCCAGTACCCCAAGTGGCTATCCAACATTGTGCCAGTCAGGAAGAAGAACGGGCAGATCAGGGTCTGTATCGACTTCCGCGATCTCAATCGCCACTGTCCGAAGGATGATTTTCCCCTTCTAGTGATAGAGTTGTTGATCGATGCCACGGTTGGGTTCCAATACCTTTCCTTCATGGATGGGTACTCCGGGTACAACCAAATCCAGATGGCCCCCAAGGATGAAGAGTTCACTGCCTTCAGGGCCCCCCAAGGTACTTTCTGCTACCAGGTTATGTCCTTCAGCCTGAAGAATGCGGGTACCACCTATCAATGGGCTATGCATCGCATATTCAAGACGATTCTCGGAACACTGGTGGAATGCTACGTGGATGATCTGGTGGTTAAATCTCGCCAGTGCCAGGACCATCTCAAAGACCTTGAGAAAGTGTTCGGCTTCCTCCGTTCTCACCACTTAAAGATGAACCCACTAAAGTGTGTCTTCGGGGTCACCTCCAGAAATTTTCTTGGCTTCGTTGTTAGATATCGAGGCATTGAGATCGACTCAGAGAAGATCAAGGCCATCAGTCAGATGCCTCCCCCGAACAATATTCGGGAGCTTCGAGGTCTCCAAGGCCACTTAGCCTATATACGCCGATTCATTGCGAATCTGGCTGGAAAGTGTAATCCCTTTTCTCGGCTCATGAAGAAAGCTGCCACCTATAAATGGGAAAAAGAGTGTGAGATAACTTTTGAGGAAATCAAGAAGTATCTGCTCCAACCTCCGGTCTTGATGCCACCCGTTTCCGGAAAGCTGCTGGTCCTTTACGTGACCGCCCTGGAGTGATCCCTCAGCGCACTTCTCACCCAGAAGAACAACGAGGGAACAAAGAATAGCCTCTACTACCTCAGTCGCATGCTCCTTGACGCGGAAATTAGATATTCTCCCATCGAGAAGAGCTGCCTGGCGCTCATATTTGCCGTGCAGAAATTACGGCACTACTTGCAGCACCACAAGGTATAGCTGGTCTCTCGGGTAGACCCGTTGAAATATATTCTGAACCAACCTATGTTGACTGGCCGGTTGGCACGCTGGGCGGTGATCCTCCAGAAGTTCGACATCAGGTTCGTACCTCAGAAGGTCGTCAAAGGACAGGCATTGGTAGAATTCTTAGCTGCCCACCCAACCTCCGCGGACCAGCCACTGGATCTAGGATTTCCTAATGAGGCAATCCTCTCAGTCCATCACGCCATCCCATGCTGGAAGATGCACTTGGAAGGTGCCTCCCGGAGCCCCACCGGTAGAAGTCTCAATTATCCTAGGCTCAACAGAGTGGGCCTGGGTATCGTCTTCATTACCCCAGAGCAAGCCGTTCTTCCTTATTCATTCCTGTTGTCAGAAGGCTGCACCAACAATGAGGCAGAGTATCATGCCCTCATCACTGGCCTCAAGTTGTCTCTCAAGATTGACGTACCCCATCTGTATGTAAAAGGGGACTCCGAGCTGGTCATCAAGAAGGTCAATGGTGACTATGCTGTCAGAAAGCCAGAACTTGTGTCATTTCTGGAGTGCACCCTCCGTCTAATGGCTAAGTTACCCTCCCGGCCAGAGGTCGTTCACATTCCCCAGTCACAGAACAGTCGAGCAGATGCTTTGGCCAGCCTGGACACATCACTCGCAGAGCCCGAACAGGATGACCTAATTATCCACATGGCACACTGGAGATTCATTGCTCCTGTTATTCCGGAGGGCGATCGTGGCCTGCGAGTGAACCATCTCACCACTGGTGCCCCTAAGTCAGGATCCCAAGGGGCTTCAGGTGCGGTAATTGAGATAGTTCCTGACTGGAGGACACCCTTGGTTGAATATATCCAGCACGGCAATCTTCCGTCGGACCGAGCCGAGCACGAGAAAATCCGATGCCGCGCACCGCAGTTTACCCTTCAGAGCGGTCCCAGCCTTGAGCAGCTTTTTTACAGGCGCGGATTTGATGGTATTCTCCTCTGTTTCCTTCAAGGAGTTGAGATCCCACAGGTCATGCAAGAAGTGCATGTTGGTTTCTGTGGCGCCCACCAGGCCGGGTCGAAGTTGTCCCACCAGATTCGGAGGCTGGGATACTTCTGGCCCTCCATGATCTACGACTGCATCGAGTATGCCAATAGGTGTCATGTATGCCAAGTTCACGCTAACTTTGTGCATCGGCCACCGGAGCCTCTCCATACTACCAAGTATTCTTGTCCCTTTGCAGTCTGGGGGTTGGATGTCGTAGGACCTTACCTGCCGGCGACGGCCCGCCAGTGCCGGTTTATCTTGACCGTTGCGGATTTCTTCTCCAAGTGGGCAGAGGCAATCCCAATCAAGGAATTAAAAGCCTGTTCTATCGCTGACTTCGTGAGATCCAATATCATCTATCGATTTGGAGTACCTCACGCTATCCTCATGGATAACGGAACCAACTTCCGAGCAGCCGAGCTGAAGAAATTGTACGCCAAGTACAACATTCGCTCTAACCACACCTCCCACTATCATGTGCAGGCAAATGGATAGATCGAGGCGTTTAACAAAACTCTCTCTAACATTCTAAAAAAAATGGTTGGTCATAATAAGAAAAGTTATCCGGACAAGCTCCCCAATGCCCTCTGGGCTTATAGGATGACGACTCGTAACTCCACCCAGGTGACTCTGTATTCCCTGGTGTACGGAGCTAAGGTCGTCCTGCCCATCGATATTCAGTTGCCCTCATTGTGCACGGCGGTCTATGATCAGCAAGCGCCAGATAGAGTTGCCGAAATCCGTCAAGATGAATTGGAAGCGCTAGAAGAAAGTAGGCTTCGTGCTTTACATAACTTGGAAAGGCATCAGAGTAGGATGGCTTGATCTTTCAATAAGAAGGTTCGCCTCTGCTCCTTCCTGCAAGGTGACCTGGTGCTGGCTCTCAGAGTGCCAATGATTCACGGCAGGAAACCACCCAAGTTGGAGCCCAAATGGGAGGGGCCTTTCATTTTCCATAAGTTCTATCCCAATGGCGTGTATTCCCTGGTGACTACGGATGGAGAGCGTGTCACTCCTCCCACCAACTCCAGGTTCCTCAAACAGTATTTTGCCTGGCCCCTTTGGTCCGAGTTCTAAGACCTAAAACTAAGATCCTTTCACGGTCCGGCACGACCCTAAACTACATTTCATGTAAAGACCCGTAAAATTCAAGGGAAATTTTTTCTTAATTTTCTTTAGAATTTTACAAGAGCGCGGTTTCAGACGGCACCTGATTCCGAGGCCCGGAGTGCCCGGAATTAATTTCCGAAGTTTGGCTCGGGTACGTTCAGTGAACGAACGAGCGGGAATTCCTAACTTTTGATCCGGTGCTCGGAATTGAAATCCGAGGGCACCGATGATCTCGCAGCGCCGATATTCGCTTAAAGAGACCTTTTCGGGAGTTGCGTTTGTAGCGGGTTGAAAGTTAGTTTTAGGAGTTATTAGTTTGAGTTAAATAAAATTGTGTAGAACAATTTTATTTTTAACTTGTTAAAACCTATCAAAGGAGGTTGGGAGTGGGACCCACACCCACTTAACCTCCCTTGGGAGGATTAAGTGTGGTGGGGCCCACACGAGCCCCTAAACCTTTCAAATCCTCCCAACTCCTTTAACGCCTCTTTTAATGGCTTAAGTTACTAAATTAATTAAGGGAGTTAAACCCCTTTTTTTGAATTTCAAACCTTTGAAATTATTGTGGTTAAGTTATGTAATAATATAAGTTAAAGCTTATATTATTCTAGGGGATTCTTTTACCACCTTGGGAGGATTTATTGAGAGTTTGGAAGCTTTTCTTCTTCATCTTCAAGCTCTGACGAAGAACGAAGAACGCCCAAACTCCGACGAAGAACGACGCCTCTCTTCTTCGTCCTCGGTGTCAACAAGAGGGAACGCCGCACCCTCCCCGGACCTTCTTCGTCGGCAAACGAAGATCCGCCAACGACGTGTCTCTTCGGGCATATCTCTTCGTCAACGGATTTGACGAACGACGACCGCGACGCCCGACCTCCGCGACGCCGTCTTCCGCGGAACGTAGACGAATCTTCGAATCTTAAACCCGAGGTAGGGGTTGTTGATTTCATTTTGGTTTCCTTTTCCTTTTCTTGATCGTGGATCGCATGTCTACGTGAGGCATTTAAATATTTTATTTAAGTGTTATAGTTAACGCGAGGGGGGCCGGACCGCACGAACACGGCCGAACCCCCCTCCATCGTTCTTGTTTAATTCTTGCGGTGGAAGCAAAGTGGCGTGGTGCCGTCGCACCACGCGGATTACCGTACGTTTATTTTTTACGCGGCGTCGTCGCGCCACGCCGATGTAGAAACTTCAAGAACGCGACGCCGTCGCGTCGCGTTGAAAAGAATCAAAGTACGGCGAAGGGGCGCGGTGCCGTCGCACCACGCCGGATGACGAACGCCGCGGCCGGTTCCGGGCCGCGGCGGGACGAGAAGACCGCGGCCGGTTCCGGGCCGCGGCGGAAGAGGAGACCGGCGGCCGGGCCGCCGGCGTCGGAAGTCGAAGGCGGGACCGGAATTTCCGGTCCCGTTGGTAAAAACCGGCCGGCCAGCTGGCCGGCCGGATGACATAAAACCGGGAGAATTAAATCCCCCGGCCGGTTCAATAAAACCCCCCTCTTAATGAGGGGGGGCGGTTCTTAAAGGAGGGGGGGGAAACAGCCCCCCGGTTCGTTTCCATCCGGCCCCCACTTGCGGGGGCCGTTTCCTGCAAATGGCGCGGCACAAGGCCGCGCCGCCTAACAAAACAGCGGGGGCTTGATTGCCCCCCGCGTGACCACCTCGTGCGGCGCCAGCCGCCAAGCCGCCGCGGCCCGCCGCGCCGCCGCGCCACCGCCGCGCCGCCCCGGGGGGGGGGGGGTCGGGCCGGGTCGGCCCGGACCCGGACCCCCCCCCCATTTCGAACCAGGTTTGGTTTTTAGCCCATAACTTGAGTCTCGGACCTCCGAATGACGAACCGTCTGCGGCAACACGATCCTTGGATCGAGACGGTCGTTTCGGTATATCGCACTCAAGGTTTCGGTTTACTTTGAGTTCGGCCGGGTTGGTTCGTTCACGAAACCAACCGGGCCTTCGGAGCGGAAACGCTCATATCTTGAGCTACGGACGTCCGATTGACGTGCCGTCAGTCGCGTAGTGTTCCTCTTAGTGAGACGGATCTTTTGGCATACTCCGCCCGAGGTTTGGACGCAGGTGGAGTACGGTCGGGTTGGTTTTGCCTTAAAAACCAACCGGGCCCCGGAGACGAAAATGCCAATAACTCTCAGACCGGGCGTCCGATCGACGCGCCGTCTGTTGCGTTGAGTTCCTGTTGACGATACGGAACTTTTGGATACATCAACTCTGGTCTTCATGACAGTTGATGTATCAGCCTCTCGGCTCGTGGAGCGGACCCTCCGAACGAGCTTGCTATGTGCGGGAACCCTAGTGCTGGCTGCGACGGCTACGACTGCTACTACTGCTACGACTGCTACTGTGACTGTGACGACGACAGTACAGAGATCCTATGTGGATTCGACGATGACAGTACAGAGATCCTGTGTGGATTCGACGACGACGACTTCAGCACTCAGCGATCCTACGTGGATCAGTGCTACAGGTCCTGTGTGGGCCCGATCCTGTGTGGGTCCTTGCGCTCAGCGGTTCTGTGTGAGCCAGCGCCTACAGGTTCTGTGTGAGCCCGATCCTGTGTGGGTCTTCTGCGGGGGTTAGTTACCTATCGATCCTTCGTGGGTCCGACGACTTAGATGGATCAGTGATCATCTTTATCGTCCTCTGAAGAAGTATACATGTGTGAGCTGAATCCTGTTGCTTTCCTGTGTGGATTGTGTTGTGCAATCATGTGTGGATTATGTTTTGCTTTCCTATGTCGAATACGTATACTTTCCTGCGTGGACTGAGTTGTACTTGGGCTCGGAGGTTGGGGCGTATTTTTAATTGATGACTTAGGTATATGTATGGGCATATACCTAAGCAGTGTCGGTTGTTACTTCGTGATTGTACTTTTCTTCGTGGTTTATCCTTTGTGGATTTGAGAGACCTTCAGGGGTCTCGGGGTCCCTACTGAGTAGCTTATACTCACCCCTGCACGGGCTTCGCCCGCACTACGTTGTGTTGGTTGCAGACGACGGACAGCGTTGACTTAGCTGAGGCTTGTAGAGCGGGACGGTACCCGGAGGTGGACCACTGGGCGGGACGTGCACGGAGCGGACGGCGGGACCCGTGGAGCAGAGGAGCTATCTGTACCCACCCTTCAGGTGGGATTTCCGGTGGACAGCTCGGAGTAGCGGCTTTTACTTTACAGTTGCTGTTTTTCCCTTTTCGAGTTGTACTTTACTTTCAGTTTGGGTTTGTATTCTGGCCCATTTACCTTTCCGCACTTTCAGTCGTACTCTGCTTGCTTAGTGTTTACTTTCCGCTTGTTTACTCTGTGGTGTGTGTATACTTATCAAAGGCAATGCCTTCCCTTTTTACCGGGATTTACGCCTTGGTGCTAGTCGCCAGCCCCTGGCCTATGGAAGGCGGGCTTGGGGTAGTCACGGCACGGACCCCGAGGGCGGGTCGTGACAAATTGGTATCAGAGGAGTTCGGTTCTACCGCGAACTCTGATCTTTTCTATGTGAAGCAATAATGTTTAGCGTATTGAGTGTGGTTATCAGTCCAGGGAGTCCAGTGTTGGTGCGGCGGCCGACGTATCCATACACCAGGACCCTGACTTCTGATTTCCGACTTAATGCATGAAAACATTGTTTGCGTGTGTGTTTTAAAGTTTTCTTTGTGATTACTTATATCAGCTCACCAGGTATACTGTTCTAACCGTGGCGCACCTGTTTCCTTTTCAGGATGGCCCCACGACGGCAGCCAGCTAGGGTTCCGAGAGTCGAGCGAGACGACAGCCCACCGAGCGACGAGGCCTCGGTGCAGGGCCCTTTTCCAGTAGTGGCATCGGCGGTAGCTTTACCCGCCGATCCCCCGATGCTTCCAGCAGCAGCCGCTGACGATGCACGTCGCCTCAGCGCACTGCATGAGTTTCAGCGCCAGCGACCGCCCAGGTTTCGCGGGGAGACGGATCCCCAGGCAGCAGAGGACTGGCTGGAGGCAGTAGTTCGAGTGTTTAGGCTAGTGAGGACACCAGCAGACCTCATGGTGATCCTCGCTGCGAGCCTATTACACGCAGCAGCTGGACGATGGTGGAGCTTGATGCTCCAGGTGCACGATGAGGCATCTCTACTTTGGACGGACTTCGAGAGCCTCTTCCGCTCTGAGTTCGTCCCGGCCACCCTCCGAGCGGTGCGTATCCAGGAGCTTCTACAGCTGCGGCAGGGCAGCATGACGGTCGCTCAGTACTCGGCGAGATTCACCGATCTCTCGCGCTACTCGACCGACATGGTACGGGACCCATTCTTCCGGGCCTGGACCTTCGAGCAGGGTTTGAGACACGAGATCAGGGCATCGCTGATCTCCCTCAGCATACCGACTCAGACAGGATTACTGGAGCGGGCCCTTCTGATCGAGAGCTTCCTTGCTGAGTCTACACCAGCACAGAGACCCACCGCAGGGCGGCACGTGGCAGAGTCATCTGCAGCAGGCAGTCGACGGATGACTCAGGGGTCCAGGCAGACCAGACCTTCGGGCCGACGACCTCAGGGCACTGGCTCAGCAGTGCGGGGCACACAGCGCGGAGCCAGTCTTCCGAGGGGCAGACAGTGCTACTCGTGCGGCGGGCAGGGCCACATGGCTCGTGACTGCCCGACCCGTCGTGCCGAGGAGCAGCAGACAGTTGATGGACCACCGAGGCAGAGGTAGAGGATCGACCGTGGCGGTCCGCAGGGAGGAGGCGGACGAGGCAGAGGAGCTGGACGAGCAGCTGGTGGTGGCCGACGCTTTGAGGCTCTACCACCACCACCACCAGGAGGTCCACCCCGACCACAGGGAGCTGGCGGGCAGCGACAGGCACAGCTCCAGGCAGCAGAGGCCTACGACCACGGCGCACCCGAGATGATTCGAGGTACTATCTGTGTCTATTCCACCCTTGCTGCAGTTCTTATAGACACAGGAGCGAGTCACTCTTTCATAGCCGCTGCCCTTGTTCGGAGCTCGGAGATTCCGACAGAGCCGTTGGCTCGATCCTTACGGCTAGAGACTCCTACGGGAGCAGACTCGACGATTACGCACTGGTGTCGGCAGTGTGAGCTTACTCTAGGAGGCGAGAGCTTCGGCTGGGATCTTCTTGTAGCAGCGTCGAGGCCTTACGACGTCATCTTGGGCATGGATTGGCTGTCTACGGTCCATGCACAGATTGACTGTTTTAGGCGCAAGGTGCGTTGTATACGCACCGACGGGAGCAGGTTCACCTTCACCGGCGAGAAGGGAGCCTTAGCAGCACAGGATGGACTTCCGCGGAGGAGAGGACAGCCCATCACTCATCAGTTGGCTAGCCTTATCCTTGGAGCAGTTGACGTGCGGAGTCCTGGTTTTCCTGCAGTGGTGGATCAGTTTGCGGACGTTTTTCCCGACGACGTTCCAGGGCTACCTCCTCGCAGAGAGGTAGACTTTTATATTGACTTGTACCCCGGGACAGCCCCGATATCCACTCCAGCATATCGGATGGCCCCCGCCGAGCTTCGAGAGCTACGGGTACAGTTGGAGGACTTGCAGGGCAAGGGGTTCATCCGACCCAGTGTTTCACCCTGGGCTTCACCGATATTGTTCGCCAAGAAGGCGGATGGGAGCTTGCGACTTTGTGTTGACTATAGTCGCCTGAACCAGGTGACAGTGAGGAACAAGTATCCGCTACCGAGGATTGATGACCTCTTTGATCAGCTCAAGGGAGCACGGTGGTTCTCGAAGATAGACCTCAGGTCAGGCTATCATCAGCTCAGAGTCAGAGACGAGGATGTGCAGAAGACGGCCTTCAGATGTCGGTATGGCCACTATGAGTTCTTGGTTATGCCTTTCGGTGTAACCAATGCTCCAGCAGTGTTCATGGCTCTCATGAACAGGATCTTTCAGCCATACCTCGATCGGTTTGTCGTGGTCTTCATCGACGACATTCTGATTTACTCTACGACAGAGGAGGAGCACGCCTATCACTTGCGAGTTGTTCTTGACACACTCCGAGAGCACCAGCTTTATGGTAAGCTCTCGAAGTGCCAGTTCTGGATACGTGAGGTCCACTTTTTGGGACACGTTATCTCTGAGGCGGGAGTTGCAGTGGATCCCGCGAAGATTGAGGCTGTGTTAGCTTGGGAGCCACCCAGGAGCGTGACTGAGGTTCAGAGTTTCTTGGGACTAGCTGGATACTATCGGAGATTTGTGCCGAACTTCTCCAGAGTTGCGGCATCACTCACAGCTTTGACGAAGAAGGGGAAACCCTTCGTGTGGTCAGACAAATGTCAGCAGAGCTTCCAGTAGCTGAGACAGAGATTGACTAGCGCACCTATCTTGAGGTTGCCTGGGGAGGGAGTATGGTACGTAGTCTACTGCGATGCATCAGGGACCGGACTCGGATGTGTTCTGATCCAGGAGCGGGCAGTGATCGCCTATGGATCACGTCAGTTGAGGCCACATGAGCAGAACTACGCTACCCATGACCTGGAGTTAGCAGCAGTGGTCTTCGCTCTGAAGACATGGCGACACTATCTCATGGGCGAGCGCTTTACAGTCTTTTCCGATCATCAGAGTCTCAGGTATATCTTCTCGCAGAAGGACCTGAACCTGAGACAGCGACGATGGCTCGAGTTCCTCCAGGACTATGACTTTGAGATAGTCTATACTCCTGGGAAGGGTAACGTAGTAGCCGATGCCCTCAGCAGGAGGACGGGCATTCAGCTACTTGAGGAGGCAACGGAGCAGCTAGCCTCTTTGCAGATATCCTTCGTGGATAGAGATGGAGCAGCCTTTCTTCATTCTCTCACAGTCACTCCTCCACTACTGCAGCGAGTCAGGGAGGCACAGCATGGGGACGCTGACTGTGAGACACGGCGTGCACAGATATCCTCGGGACAGGCACCTGATGGTTTCTCCCTTGGAGTAGAGCACGACATCCTTTTCAGAGGACGTACCATGGTACCGGTAGCTTTGCGAGAGGAAGTGCTGAGAGAGTTTCACACTTCTCCTTTGGTGGTACATCCTGGAGTGGCGAAGATGTACCAGGACCTCAGACGACAGCACTGGTGGCCGGGCATGAAGAAGGCTGTAGCAGAGTTCGTTTCTCGATGCCTCACCTGTCAGCAGGTGAAGGCAGAGCATCAGGTACCAGCAGGCTTGGTACAACCCTTGGAGGTTCCGGAGTGGAAGTGGGACGGCATATCTATGGACTTCGTGACTGGACTTCCACGCACTTCCAGAGGTCACGACTCCATCTGGGTGATTGTTGACCGACTCACCAAGTCGTCACACTTCTTACCCATCAGAGAGCAGGGCTCAGTGGAGAGCTTGGGACGTCTCTACGTTCAGGAGATTGTGCGGCTCCACGGCGTGCCATCATCTATCGTTTCTGATCGAGATGCCCGCTTTACTTCCTGGCTTTGGAAGGGGTTACAGGAGGCGTTCGGTACACAGCTACGTCTTAGCACAGCTTTTCACCCTCAGACGGATGGTCAGACGGAGAGGACCATTCAGACTCTCGAGGACATGCTCCGCGCATGTGTCCTCGACTTTGGTCGTAGCTGGGAGGACCACCTACCCTTGGTGGAGTTCGCATACAACAACAGCTACCACTCCACCATCGGGATGGCACCGTACGAGGCGTTGTACGGCCGACCATGTAGATCTCCTTTGTGCTGGACAGACCCTGGGGAGTCAGCACTGGTGGGACCGGAGATGGTCCAGGCCACGACAGAGAAGATCCAGGTCATCCAGGAGCGGATGAGGACAGCTCAAAGCCGGCAGAAGTCATACGCTGACAGGAGGCGGAGGCCACTAGAGTTCGAGGATGGCGACCACGTCTTCTTGCGGGTCTCACCTCGACGTGGTATTCGGAGATTTGGCCGAGGCAGCAAGTTATCCCCGCGCTTCATCGGACCCTTCTAGATTCTCAGCAGGATTGGCGAGGTGGCTTATCGCCTGGCTCTACCACCTCAGTTGCACCGGGTGCACGACGTCTTCCACGTATCCCAGCTGAGGAGATACGTGCACGACCCGACGCACATCATTGATCATGGGGAGCTTGACGTTGACGATGGGGCGACTTTTACGGAGATCCCGGTGGAGATAGAGGATCGACAGGAGCGGGTCCTGCGTGGGCGATCGATTCCTCTTGTGCGCATCAGATGGCAGCACGGGAATCTCCAGGAGAGCACATGGGAGCGGGAGGCTCAGATGCGTGCTCAGTACCCTCATTTGTTTCCCTAGTTTTTGTTGTATCTTTACGGGGACGTAAAGCCCTGAGGTGGGAGTAATGTAAAGACCCGTAAAATTCAAGGGAAATTTTTTCTTAATTTTCTTTAGAATTTTACAAGAGCGCGGTTTCAGACGGCACCTGATTCCGAGGCCCGGAGTGCCCGGAATTAATTTCCGAAGTTTGGCTCGGGTACGTTCAGTGAACGAACGAGCGGGAATTCCTAACTTTTGATCCGGTGCTCGGAATTGAAATCCGAGGGCGCCGATGATCTCGCAGCGCCGATATTCGCTTAAAGAGACCTTTTCGGGAGTTGCGTTTGTAGCGGGTTGAAAGTTAGTTTTAGGGGTTATTAGTTTGAGTTAAATAAAATTGTGTAGAACAATTTTATTTTTAACTTGTTAAAACCTATCAAAGGAGGTTGGGAGTGGGACCCACACCCACTTAACCTCCCTTGGGAGGATTAAGTGTGGTGGGGCCCACACGAGCCCCTAAACCTTTCAAATCCTCCCAACTCCTTTAACGCCTCTTTTAATGGCTTAAGTTACTAAATTAATTAAGGGAGTTAAACCCCTTTTTTGAATTTCAAACCTTTGAAATTATTGTGGTTAAGTTATGTAATAATATAAGTTAAAGCTTATATTATTCTAGGGGATTCTTTTACCACCTTGGGAGGATTTCTTGAGAGTTTGGAAGCTTTTCTTCTTCATCTTCAAGCTCTGACGAAGAACGAAGAACGCCCAAACTCCGACGAAGAACGACGCCTCTCTTCTTTGTCCTCGGTGTCAACAAGAGGGAACGCCGCACCCTCCCCGGACCTTCTTCGTCGGCAAATGAAGATCCGCCAACGACGTGTCTCTTCGGGCATATCTCTTCGTCAACGGATTTGACGAACGACGACCGCGACGCCCGACCTCCGCGACGCCGTCTTCTGCGGAACGTAGACGAATCTTCGAATCTTAAACCCGAGGTAGGGGTTGTTGATTTCATTTTGGTTTCCTTTTCCTTTTCTTGCTCGTGGATCGCATGTCTACGTGAGGCATTTAAATATTTTATTTAAGTGTTATAGTTAACGCGAGGGAGGCCGGACCGCACGAACACGGCCGAACCCCCCTCCATCGTTCTTGTTTAATTCTTGCGGTGGAAGCAAAGTGGCGTGGTGCCGTCGCACCATGCGGATTACCGTACGTTTATTTTTTACGCGGCACCGTCGCGCCACGCCGATGTAGAAACTTCAAGAACGCGACGCCGTCGCGTCGCGTTGAAAAGAATCAAAGTACGGCGAAGGGGCGCGGTGCCGTCGCACCACGCCGGATGACGAACGCCGCGGCCGGTTCCGGGCCGCGGCGGGACGAGAAGACCGCGGCCGGTTCCGGGCCGCGGCGGAAGAGGAGACCGGCGGCCGGGCCGCCGGCGTCGGAAGTCGAAGGCGGGACCGGAATTTCCGGTCCCGTTGGTAAAAACCGGCCGGCCAGCTGGCCGGCCGGATGACATAAAACCGGGGGAATTAAATCCCCCGGCTGGTTCAATAAAACCCCCCTCTTAATGAGGGGGGGCGGTTCTTAAAGGAGGGGGGGGCAGCATCCCCCCGGTTCGTTTCCAGCCGGCCCCCACTTGCGGGGGCCGTTTCCTGCAAATGGCGCGGCACAAGGCCGCGCCGCCTAACAAAACAGCGGGGGCTTGATTGCCCCCCGCGTGACCACCTCGTGCGGCGCCAGCCGCCAAGCCGCCGCGGCCCGCCGCGGCCCTCCGCGCCGCCGCGCCGCCGCCGCCGCGCCGCCCCGGGGGGAGGGGGGGGTCGGGCCGGGTCGGCCCGGACCCGGACCCCCCCCATTTCGAACCAGGTTTGGTTTTTAGCCCATAACTTGAGTCTCGGACCTCCGAATGACGAACCGTCTGCGGCAACGCGATCCTTGGATCGAGACGGTCGTTTCGGTATATTGCACTCAAGGTTTCGGTTTACTTTGAGTTCGGCCGGGTTGGTTCGTTCACGAAACCAACCGGGCCTTCGGAGCGGAAACGCTCATATCTTGAGCTACGGACGTCCGATTGACGTGCCGTCAGTCGCGTAGTGTTCCTCTTAGTGAGACGGATCTTTTGGCATACTCTGCCCGAGGTTTGGACGCAGGTGGAGTACGGTCGGGTTGGTTTTGCCTTAAAAACCAACCGGGCCCCGGAGACGAAAATGCCAATAACTCTCAGACCGGGCGTCCGATCGACGCGCCGTCTGTTGCGTTGAGTTCCTGTTGACGATACGGAACTTTTGGATACATCAACTCTGGTCTTCGTGACAGTTGATGTATCAGCCTCTCGGCTCGTGGAGCGGACCCTCCGAACGAGCTTGCTATGTGCGGGAACCCTAGTGCTGGCTGCGACGGCTACGACTGCTACTACTGCTACGACTGCTACTGTGACTGCGACAACGACAGTACAGAGATCCTATGTGGATTCGACGATGACAGTACAGAGATCCTGTGTGGATTCGACGACGACGACTTCAGCACTCAGCGATCCTACGTGGATCAGTGCTACAGGTCCTGTGTGGGCCCGATCCTGTGTGGGTCCTTGCGCTCAGCGGTTCTGTGTGAGCCAGCGCCTACAGGTTCTGTGTGAGCCCGATCCTGTGTGGGTCTTCTGCGGGGGTTAGTTACCTATCGATCCTTCGTGGGTCCGACGACTTAGATGGATCAGTGATCATCTTTATCGTCCTCTGAAGAAGTATACCTGTGTGAGCTGAATCCTGTTGCTTTCCTGTGTGGATTGTGTTGTGCAATCCTGTGTGGATTATGTTTTGCTTTCCTATGTGGAATACGTATACTTTCCTGCGTGGACTGAGTTGTACTTGGGCTCGGAGGTTGGGGCGTATTTTTAATTGATGACTTAGGTATATGTATGGGCATATACCTAAGCAGTGTCGGTTGTTACTTCGTGATTGTACTTTTCTTCGTGGTTTATCCTTTGTGGATTTGAGAGACCTTCAGGGGTCTCGGGGTCCCTACTGAGTAGCTTATACTCACCCCTGCACGGGCTTCGCCCGCACTACGTAGTGTTGGTTGCAGACGACGGACAGCGTTGACTTAGCTGAGGCTTGTAGAGCGGGACGGTACCCGGAGGTGGACCACTGGGCGGGACGTGCACGGAGCGGACGGCGGGACCCGTGGAGCAGAGGAGCTATCTGTACCCACCCTTCAGGTGGGATTTCCGGTGGACAGCTCGGAGTAGCGGCTTTTACTTTACAGTTGCTGTTTTTCCCTTTTCGAGTTGTACTTTACTTTCAGTTTGGGTTTGTATTCTGGCCCATTTACCTTTCCGCACTTTCAGTCGTACTCTGCTTGCTTAGTGTTTACTTTCCGCTTGTTTACTCTGTGGTGTGTGTATACTTATCAAAGGCAATGCCTTCCCTTTTTACCGGGATTTACGCCTTGGTGCTAGTCGCCAGCCCCTGGCCTATGGAAGGCGGGCTTGGGGTAGTCACGGCACGGACCCCGAGGGCGGGTCGTGACATTTCACCCTACATCTGGGCCCCTTTGGTCCGAGTTCTAAGACCTAAAACTAAGATCCTTTCCCGGTCTGGCACGACCCTAAACTACATTTCGCCCTACATCTGGGCCCCTTTGGTCTGAGTTCTAAGACCTAAAACTAAGATCCTTTCCCGGTCCGGCATGAACCTAAACTACATTTTGCCCTACATCTGGGCCCCTTTGGTCTGAGTTCTAAGACCTAAAACTAAGATCCTTTCCCTGTCCGGCACGACCCTAAACTACATTTCGCCCTACATCTGGGCCCCTTTGGTTCGAGTTCTAAGACCTAAAACTAAGATCCTTTCCCAGTTCGGCAGGACCCTAAACTACATTTCTCCCTACATCTGGGCCCCTTTGGTCCGAGTTCTAAGACCTAAAACTAAGATCCTTTCCCCGTCCCGCATGACGTTAAACTATATTTCGTCCTACATGATGTTAAACTGTGCTTATAGAACTACATATGGCTTGATTCCCATCTTTATGGGATACGTAGGACCTCCTGAACACTTAGATTTCAGATCCATCCCCATCTCTTAGGAGATCCCACGATCTCCTGGTTGCCTCGGTCTTTCGGCATGCCATTCCCTTGGGAATCCGCCATCTTTTGGCCGCTCTCAGACTGAGCCTTTCGACCCTTTCTAGTTGACTTCTAATGTGTTCAGAGTACTCTGGTCTAGGACCTGGAGTTTTAGATTCGACTTAGGAAAGTTTTCGTCCACTTGTCAAGCTCCGTGTTCCCCTTCATTCAGGCCCCACCATCTGTCACATCCGGAGGGACCCCCAAGAACGGCCTGGATACAACGCCTAAGGGCTCTCTTACCATCACGGTCCAACGCCCCCGAGGGTTTCGGGCAACAAATTGATACAAATTCCGTGTTGCGAATGTGGCCAGCGGTTGATGCTCATTTGTTTGCCCCTATCTCTAGGCTAATGCGATAGGATGATGTGCTGCGAACATGGTCATCAGTAATCCTCAGTCGTCACGCCGGCTTCTTCGGGCCCTGAATTTTGGTTGCATGATTCACATTATGTTATGCCCTGCCGTGTCAAAGTGGAATCTCTACACTCCTTGTACTAACCCTCAGTACACCCCCACATGTCAGGCGGACCAAGATGCGTAGCAGTGTCTCTCGGGGATCCCGTGATTTGAGCGCTAGAGTATGTGCTTGGGTTTCTTCTTTACAGGTTGCATTCATCTTGACCCTCATACCCATGGGGAATGAGGAGTCTCCAAAACATTGCGTTTCGGGCCCAGTGTAGCTGGGAGCTAGCATCTCCTGCCCCCCCCCCCCTAATTGTTGAACCCTCATAGGCCCCTTTGGCCCGAGGCTCCTTTCTCAGAATCGCGTGCAGTGATGTTATGGGATTAGGCCCTCACCCGCATCAGGTATGCTTTATCGCATCGTGCGTGTTCCCCCAGGTCCAAGCCATACGACCTTAAACTATGATGCTAGGTCCAAGCCATACGACCTTAAACTGTGCTGTCAGGTCCAAGCCATACGACCTTAAACTGTGCTGCCAGATCCAATCCATACGACCTTAAACTGTGCTGCCAGGTCCAAGCCATACGACCTTAAACTGTGCTGCCAGGTCCAAGCCATACGACCTTAAACTATGCTGTCAGGTCCAACCACATGACCATAAACTGTGATGATATCATCTCGGCTGTGCGCCGTTAAGACGCTACCTCTCAAGAACTATGTATGGCTTGATTCTAATCCTTGTGAGATATATAGGAGCACCTGGGAACTTCCCCACAGGCCCAGCCTAACATTTCGTGTTCGGTCTCTCGGCCTAAACGTGTCCCTAGGAGCACAAAGTAAGCAGGGCTTTTCCCCATTCACATTGGGTTTTGCAACCTCTTTACCGTGTGTCTCCCATTCCCCTTATCCTTTGGTCCGAGTTATAAGACCATAAACTAAGACCCTTATGGTCCATCATGACCTTAAACTGCATGCTCGTCCTCACTGCAAGACATTAAACTGCAAGCTGGTCAGGCCTCCCTGGCCAAGGCCCGGCCTCAGGCCTCTTGGCTTTCCACGACTCGGTCTCTCTTGTGGGATTGTACGGTGTGGTGCAGGATTATGTCCTCATTCACGTCAGGTTACTCATCGTACCATGCCTATCCCCAGATGAGATGTGTCCCCCATCCCGCACAATGTTAAACTTTATTTCGTCCTACATGATGTTAAACTGTGCTTCTAGAACTATGTGTGGATTGATTCTCATCCTTATGGGATACGTAGGAACTCCCGGACATTTCATCTTGGGTCCAGCCCCAGGGATTACCAAATCCCGTCCCTCCTTATTGTCGGCCCCTCGGTATGACTTCTTGGGAAGTGGTGTAATCGTGAAATCTACCCCAAATAAGTTCGGGATGCCCCATAGTAATAATGGGAAGCGGAAGTTCTCTCGCTAGAGAGGTCCTGTCTGAAAATTGGGACGATCCGTGATCAGGTTGGTACGTCCGCCTAATGCGCCTCCGCCACGGTGGCATAATTTTGGGAGTGTTGGACTTTGTTCGAACAAACCACCACTCCACTTTCCACGCTTTGTGTTCCCCTTTATTCGGATCCTCATTCTCTTTCATGTTCGATGGGACCCCCTAACAGTATGGATGATAGACCTACGGTCCGCCTACTGTCCTAGGCCAACATTTCGGAGGACTTTTCATGTTTTATGGGACCCCCTAATAGTATAGATGATAGACTTTGGTCTTCCTACTGCCACAATATGGATGATAGACCTTTGGTCCGCCTATTGTAGCAGTAAGAATGATAGGCCTATAGTCCGCCTGCTGTCCTGGGCCAACGTTCCGGGAGACTGACCGGCGATATTTTAGTTAGGCCCCATGTTGCGAACATAGTCAGTGGTCAGCCCTCATTTATTGTCCCCATTCCAGGCCAACACGATATGGATGCTTCGTTTCTGCCACGGTTAACAGTTATCCTCCATCGTCACGCCCCATAGTGTTTCGAATTCGGGTAGCGTGATTCACCTTTCCTTTCCATCTCCCTATGTTCGGATGGATTTTAATGCCCCCGACATTGCCCCGCTCATGTGTCAGAACACATTGAGAAGGTAATATATCAATCGGTCTGAGGTCTTCTCCTCATAAATCTAGGCCCAATTTCGGATGCCTG
This sequence comes from Viscum album, assembly GCA_963277665.1. NCBI lineage: Eukaryota > Viridiplantae > Streptophyta > Magnoliopsida > Santalales > Viscaceae > Viscum > Viscum album. The sequence continues at coordinate 77,461,022 of OY728140.1, forward strand.
AAGCTTGGTTAATGCCCCACAGTTGGACGAAATGATAACACGAGTATCCTTTGCTTCTTGCATTGGGTGTGACCCACAGGATCTTAGGGGTGAGTTGTTATTTGTTTTGGAATTACGGTTGGGCATATTAAACCAAATGTACAAATAAATGGATTTTTCCATGTATTGGATTGAGATGATGAGCAGTACAAGAAAGAAGTTTATGATATGGCCGAAACAAATCCCCTAAGGGTCGGCGTGCTGGATCGATCTTTCCAATGTTGTTACCCTTTGGCTGGTAGCCTCTAGGACCGCTTCTTGCTCCTTGAAGACTCTCTCCTCATTAGTCGCCGCAGAGCGCAGCTCGCCAACCCTAGATTGTGCCTGCGCCTGCTCGGTTTGAAGTATGGTCATCTCGTGACTCACCTCCGTCATTTGTTCCTGCGCATCATCTAGTTGGGCCGTCAGTTTCTCCACAAGCTCAGAGCATGTTTCAATGAAGGCCTCCTTATCTTCCGCCTGATCTTCGAGGTGTCAGACCTCCCACTCTGCCCTCAGCAACGCTCGGGCATTCTCCGATCTTTCCCGACACTGGGAAACGTCGGTGCGCCGGCTACTCTTGCATATCTTCTCGTCCATGTAATCACGGACCGTCAGATGAAGGTGCTAAGCATCAGCCCCTCCGGCACACAGGAAGTGCATCCAGGTCTGGAGTGATCCCATCTGCGTCAGCCAATCCAACTGGGGCTGTCTGAGAAAGCATTGGATACACTTCCACCCTTTGCGTCGTGTCATCCAGCTCTCCTAGGCTACCTCTAAGTCTGATTCGTCTATCTCCTTAGGGTCAGCGGGGTGGTACATAGGAAAGGCAGCCAGCAGGTCGGCAGCAGGATCTGCCTCAGGGATGTCTTTGTGAAGAATAGGATCCTCGACATCCGGGCGACCTTCCTCTCTCACCCCAACAGTGACGGTGCCTCCGTTAGCCTCCAGACTCACCTCAAGAATAGCACCACTGATGCTCGCTTCCCCCTGCTCACCGATTATCAGGGCCGACTCAGTATAGGAAGTATGTTCTGGATGAGGTGGTATGTCCGCCACTGGTCCGCTCACGGACGGCCCAGGCTCAGCAGCCTGACGAGCCTCCAATGATGAGATCACTACGTGAGGCGTACCCTGATGGGTTAGGATCTTTTGATATCAAGCTCCAGTAGTGAAGCGTGAGACTTACAGGAACCCAGAGCGTCGGCCTCCAGTGTTCTGGCCACTACAGGAGCCACCATGATGGGAGACCCCTCTGCGCTTGTCAATTCAATGATGGGTGTCGGATCCCCATCTCTTCCCACCGGTTCCTCTCCTCCCTCCTCTAGTGGGGATGTCTGACCAACACTTAGGTGCTTCTGAGTGAGGTAGAAAGATGGGTTGGAAATTGCAAAGGGGGGTGGACGAAGAAGGGAAATGAATGAAGGCAGAGACAGACCTCGAGTATCTCGGTTATGTCGAGATCAAAGTCGACAATCTCACTGATCTCCCAGAGACTCCCTTGGTGGGTCTCCCCCTGCGACCCCTCACCTTAGGGTTCTTCTTCTTCATCTTCTCCTTCGCCTCCGCCTTCTCTGGTATTCTCCTCCCCCTCTGACTCCTCGTCACTATCGCCTACTCCCGGCGGAATCACTTCCGGATCATGCTCCTGGCCGAGCATCACTTTCACTAGGAAAGGTGGCTCCGCACGCTGACCCCTTTGGAGCGCGTATGTGTCCATGGTCGTCAGATAGGCATGCTGCCGATGGAAGTTTACTCGGTCGGTAACTCGAACGAGCCCGACCTCTGGCAGCTAGATCCCGTTTTGCATTATCTTCTTCCAGACGGCTTCAACGCTCAGCGATTGCCGCAGGGTCATCTAGGACGACCACAGTGCCGGGAAAATTGCATCTTGGGAAGGTTCAAGAAGGTATCTTATCTTCTTCCCGGGTAGCTCCCTGGCCGCCTCATGTGCCCCCCCTACGGGCAACAAGGTCGCGGTGGCACCGTGTGATGTCCCCGCTGCTGAAGTCCCGGCCTGCGCAGACCTTTCTCCCTGACACACCCCTGGTTCCCCCCTTCCAGCAGCACCTTTCCTTCTCCCCTGTCTCCTGGTTTTCGTGCGGGTATCCTCGAGTTGCCGGACTCTCTTGCATAAAAGCCCCTCAGGGTACGCAATGGTCCAGTGCTCGGCATACTCGGTTGCTAGGCCAGCGTCAACCACGGTGGGAGGAAGAGTAATGACGTCGTCAGAGCCTAAAGTGGTAAAAATCAACCACATCTGGCACAGAACGTAGGGATTCTTCTCCTGCCAAACAGCCGTGAATACCTTATTCGAAATTCTTTGGAGGCACCCGAATTTCCTGGCGAATCGGGATGGCACATAAGGCTCGCAGATCACCTTCCCATCGATCCGAGCCACGAGCACCCCACCCCGAATGCTCTAAAAATACTCCTGTTGTTCGAGAGAGCCTCGCCCATTGTCCATCATCTGGCCGACCAGGGTGGGGAATGGGCTGAAGTGGAAGTTGGTGTGGTTACCAATGCGGATTCTCACGCCCTCCTCATTGAGCGTCATTGGCACCACCCCGGCGATGTTCAGAAGGGACGATCGCAGGCCATTGCTCAGAGGACAGATGGCATTTGGGAAAGTGTACCCACCGAGATGAGCCACCACCCAGCCATGGAAGATCTGGAAGGGGCCACATACTCTCCGAGGCGACCCCCCTCGTGAGATGCATCCCAGGATGGAATACAGCTTGGCCAAAATGGTGACCCCCAAGTTGAACCATTTGTTGGCAGCCATGGTGCCCGCCATCACCAGTGTTGCTGGATGGAAGCCCATCCTTGCGTCCCGCACCGGCAGGAGCCACCCGCTCAGGAAGGAGGCAAGGAACCCAGCGTACCGAACGTTAGGATCCCGGGCCTCAATGACGCGGTAACCCCATGATTGGTATTTCCCCGCCTCCAGGGTCCTCCAGTATGACCCATCCCTGCTCTTCTGAGCCTCGATTGGGCACCATTTACCCCGTCCCGAAATCTTGATTGATGGATCCTTCTCAAGGAACTGGCTGAACCAGCCCTTGTAGGCAATGTCCTTCCGGAAGTCCTTGACCCCAGCCTCTCTTTGGTTAGCTCCGGAAGGTTCCACGTCAGCATGGGGGTATGTGACCTGTCTTCCCAGGTGATCTTTGGAGGAACGAACTCGTCGTATTGGTAGCCCTCTAGTGGGATACCTCCGATGCAGTGAACTTCCCAGAGGCTGATGCCAACTTCCCCATGGTGAAGGTGGAATGTGTTGGTATCAGAAGACCACCGAGTGAATAGCTCCGGCTCGAGCTCAGGTTAATGGTGGAAGTGGAACTGTGACGTCCATACCGCCTCTAACAGGCCAATATGCCGCAGTTCATCCCCAAACTGGTCGGAAGTATGGGGAACCCAGAATGCCCAGGCCCACTCGCTGGTGAAGTTTCCCCCGGACCGTAGGTCCCAATCCTTCAGCCATCCCTTCGTGTCATCTGTGATGCTCTGACGGAACGTGCTTGCGTAGAGGGCTGGAGAATTCTCTGCGATAGGCTCTTCCCCGGTAATGGTCCTGGTCCTCAGGTTCCGGACATATACGTCCATATGTCTAGTTTCCCTGGAAGGATGGCCATTGTTGGTGATGTTGTAGCGAGGAATCTCATCCTCCTGGGTCACCCATGACCGCGGTGTGTCCACCTCAAAGCCCGGCAGGGGCACCTCCTCCAGGATGCCAAAGTTCCAAAGCGGGAGGTTGTCAGACAGGGGATACGTCTTCTGGGCTGGAGTCAGTAGATTGAACAAGGGCAGGTTGTTGTAAACGACCACCTTGTCGCCATAAACCTCCTTGTTCGCCTCCATTTTGGTTCTACGAGCAGCGGCTTCCCCCTCATCAACTCGGTTTGCAGCCATCTCGAATATTTCGAGAGTTGCGCGAAATCAGGATGTAGTGTGCGGAATCAGAGAGTGCTGCGCGAAATCTGAAGTGGCGGCGCGAAATCCAGGAGTTGGGCGCGCAATCGGCATTCTAGGTGCAGAATATCCTGAGTAGGCGTGCAAGTGCGGCCAAAATTCCGAAGGAATTACGCGCTGCCAAAGCGTTTTTACGCGCAGCCCCGGGAGCAATTTCGCACATGAGAGCGGTAAGCCTATCGTGTGGAAAATACTGAGTACGGAACTTGGGACCCATCGTCCCTTTTTATAGGTGAGGCCAGGGTTCCGCGCTGTGCAGAACACAAATTCCACGTTGATCCGTCATTTTGCGTGCCCTGTTGGTTTTTTTTTGCGCGCTAAGTGCTCAAGAGAGGCCCTGCTTCGGCGTTTCGGTGTTCCCCTCGGAATCCGACCATTGCGACCTCTCATCGATCCAATTCCGAGGGGGGCATTTTTAGATGCTGAAAAAGTCCGTAACTCCCAGAGGAAGTTTTGAAATGACAAAGCGAAGTCATATTCAGAATCAGAGGCTCGGTCCTGAGGCCCTGGAAGTGGTGCACGAAATAAAGGAGGGTTGGCGCAAAATAATGTTGTGTGCGCGAAGCATCCCTGGGATTCACAAAATCGAGCTGGTGGTGCGTGCAATTTTGCGCGCCCGGCTCCGCGTGGTGAGTTCTTGCGCGCCGACTATTCCCGGCGCATAAGATTTCGCGCGCCGCCTGGATTCCGCGTCGGCAGGCGCCTATAAATAGAAGGCGACCCCAAACGGTTTGGGGTTGCAGAATTTGCAACAGCTCTCGTGCGTGCAATTCGGACTCCCCCACATGAAATATGACTTCCAGGTAATTCCACTTTTCGTGCAACCTTGCCCCGGGGTTCTCCTTTGCGCGCAACTCCACTGGCTTAAGTGAATTTTCCCACTCCTCCGGGTTCTTCCCTTGCGCGCAATCCTTTCCCCATGCACGCAATCCCCTTCTGTGCGTGCAATACTTTTTCTTTGCACGCAATCCCCTATCCGCGCAATCCTCTGGCCCTATTTCGCGCTATCCCGGTGTTTTGCGCGTAAACCTTCTCTTTGCGCGCAACACCCAGGACCCTTTACCTTGACGCCCCTTGGCTGCCTCTCTGCGATGGCACCTGATGTCTTCCTTTCCGGGCATGCGCGCCATGCGTTGTTTTCCCGTACGGCCTTCCAGGCTCGTATGAAGTAACCTCAAGGTCCCTTGGGTGGTGTTTCCCATTGTGTTGCTTTGCCTTATGCTTCTCCGCATAGGCACGCTAATGGCTATTGCTTCTTCGCATAGCCACGCTAACGTGGACCCCTCAATGGTTCGCCCTGCGGCCCCTCTTCACTACGGCCTTGATGATGCCTTCCCTCCCACAAGGGGTAGAGGGCGTTGGGCATGTAAGCCCTAGGGGTGTGGAGAGAACCCACCTCGTCCAAGCTGCAGGACGTTAAACTGCTAACCACCTCATCCTTAACACATGACGTTAAATTGTGGTCTGACCCCATGCCTCGCACGCAGGGTCCCCCCGGCTCAGACATTCTTTACGCCCACTCGTCTCCACGGGAATAGATTCTTCCTCACATGGAATGAGATCCTACTTGTTGGAGTGGCGTTTGTCCATGGGGGAAGGGCTGCCTCAAAGTGTAATCCCCTAGCCTCTCTTATGGAAGGTCGCACCCATGCACCTCTGTACTTCCCCACCGCCAAGGCCAGTGGAGTCCATTTCCCACTGCGCTTTGCCGCACCACGGGCCTCCATCCTGGAGTAAGCCCCGGCACCAAGGGCCACTAACCGCACGTAAGCCCATGTTTCCTCTTTGGGCCGCTCAACGCGTAAGCCCCTTTCCACTTCTCACAGACGCACCCTTTACGACGTGATCGTCTGGTCCCTGCTGACTCTTGTTTCTCACACCGAGCATGACTCACGTGGGCTTAGAGCGTGCATCGAACATGACATCCTCCTATGGGACACCTCAGAGCGTAAGCCCCATACCAGCGAAATACGTGTACTTTGATCCGTGCTAACGCATGGTACGTAGGAAGCCTCCATGAGGTTCAAGCCCACCACCCAGTCGTTCCAACTTCTTCACATCGGTTCGCCAACACTTTGGGCCGCCTCAGAGTGTAAGCCCAAAATTCCTTCGTCCCGCATGATGTTAAACCGTATGCCCTTGTCCCGCATGACGTTAAACTGTATACCCTCGTCTCGCATGACGTTAAACTGTATGTCGTCCCGCATGACGTTAAACTGTATGCCCTGAACTACGTGGACTTTGATCCATGCTAATGCATGTTACGTAGGAAGCCTCCACGAGGTTCAAGCCCATCACTCAGTTGTTCTGACCCCTTCGCATCGGCTCACCAGCACCATTATGGGCCGCCTCAGAGTGTAAGCCCCATGCCTCACACCCACGTCTCATCCTGACCTCCCCCTCGAGCCCACATGCCTTGGGAAGCTCATACCCTAGCCCATAGATCTTACTTCCTCTAGGCTCCAATCCATGCGTTCATTCTCATGGGTCGCCTCTTCAGGTGTCCCACCGTATCACCGAACTACACGGACTTTGATTCCCTACCATGGGGATATGTAGGAAGCCTCCATGAGGTTCAAGCCCAGCATTCCATCACTCATCATGATCCTTACCCGGGACGCCACATCCCTGTGAGATCATGACACCCCCATTCCACTCCATAGTATCCGGGAAGCCACCCACGTGCTGACCCCAACATCGGTGTTCCCCCTAGGGGGTCCTTCAATCTGATCCACTCTCAGTGTCCCGATCAGTCTGATCCGTCTTCGCAAGACGTTAAACTCGCGGCATACCTCGTGTTAAACATGGGAAGCTGAGGAAAACCTCAGATGGTACACAATTCCCCGCGTTCGATGTGGGATGCCTCAGGCTTCCACGCCCTCGAGAAGCCCTATAATAAGGGACAGAAGACATACATGCCAATCCCCCAGCATCAAGACATGCCAACGACACCCCAGCATGACCATTCTCCTCACCGAAGGTTGCTTCCCCGACAAGACCCCTTGGAGCATCTCGACGGAAGCAGCGTAATTAACTGGCGTCCATGCAGATATGGCGCCGAGAAAGAGCTTCACGAACCCGTCTTAAATCTATGAGGGAGACCTGGACTAGGTGACGAGCTCCGAGGAGGAATCCACAGAAGGAAGAACTGATATCCCATCATCCCGGTTTCGATCAAGGAGCAGACGTCCCTGAACAAGGAACGGATGTCACCTGCCTTTAGAAAGTGGGAATTTGGGGCAACAAGCCGCGTGTCCTCCCATGCCTGACAGACACGCGTGCACGCGCTTCAGCGTAAAAGCGTCGAAAACACCTATGTTTTAATTGTTCATTTTATGGTTTCTCTAAATCTAACTCTTTTTATTTCTAAAGGTTAAAATTCATTTTCATATCTAAAACCTAAAAATCCTAAAAATCCTTGGTTATAGAGTATTTTGTTTTCAGACTCCAAATTCTCAAAAATTCAGACTTTAAATTCACAGAAATTCAGACTCTGAATTCTCTGAAATTTAGACTCTGAATTTTCTGAAATTCAGACTCTTAATTCTCTGAAATTTAGACTCTGAATTCTCTGAAATTCAAACTCCCAATTCTATAAAATTTAGAATCTAAATTCTCTAAAATTCAGACTCCTAGTTCTCTGTTTTTAGACTCCAAATTCTTTGAAATTCAGAATCCGAATTCTCTGAAATTCAGACTCTGAATTCCCTAAAATTCAGACTCTGAATTCTCTAAAATTCAGACTCCAAATTCCTTCGAATTCAGACTCTAAATTCCTTGGAATTCAGACTCCAAATTCCTTAGAATTCAGACTGCGAATTCCTCAGAATTCAGACTCTGAATTCCTCAGAATTCAGACTCCGAATTCCTAAGAATTCAGACTCTGAATTCATTAGAATTTAGATTCCAAAATCTATAGAATTCAGGTTCCAAATTCTTTGGAAAAATAGAATCTGAATATCCATGATTTATAGTCTCTAAATTATTATTTACTTAGATTCCGAACCTTTATTTTTTCCTAGACTTATAGATTTGGTTAAGCAACCTTATTTTACTTACACGTGTTATAGTTATGAAATGATGTCATACATTCTATTTCTAACTACCCGTTGTTTGAGTGACACGTGTACAGGTCCCTCTGAAATTTAAGGAAAAATATGACTATTGGAGGAGGGAACCGATTAGTGGAGAAGTTCCTATAAATAGGAGCTTATTTGAACGAGCTCAAAACAACTGAGAATAACCATTGATCACTCTATAGATTGCATATTGCCAAATTGATTTCTAGAGAGAGAGACTCTCATGCCTTGTGCATACTGAACATCTTATTCAGCTTTCTTCATGCGACTCCGATTGTTTTTGTGTACAATCGAGGACTTATAGGGATAGGAAGACAGAGGTGCCTACTACCTTAAAGTTTGAGAACTTCTAGGGATAGGAAGACAGAGGTTCCACTACCTTAAAGTTCGAGAGCTTATGAGGATAGCAAGACAGATTCTGATATTCCTATCGAGGGCTTACCCTGGTGTGGGTAATATAGACTTTCTTGAAAGTATAAATCAAGGGACCTTTATCCATGGTTGTTGGATACCCTTCTCTTTGGGTTAAAATATTTCATACTTGTTATTTGTTTTGTTTCAAGTTTATTTCCCTTGTATTTTGAGAAAGGAAGAAATTATAACCTTCTTATACTTTCTTGTTCTTTTGTATACTCTGATAAGTGAGATTCTATACGCTTTAAGGTAGAATCTTTTCCTTGTAAACTTTCCTTAAGTTTCATTTCTGAAACCAAATTTATGGAACCTAGCAAGTTTGTAGAACTAGAATAGATCTTGTGAATTCACCTTGTTTAAATTTGTTAAACATAGTTTTCCTTAAGGTTAAAAATGAAAGTTTTTAAGCTTACAATTCACCCCCCCCCCTCTTGTAATTGAGCATCCACATTCATATTTCGATCCTAAAATTGGTATCAAAGGAGGTCTCTGAAATACTTATATTCAAATTTAAGTTTTCTTGCTCAAGTTTTCATTGTTCTAAATATTTTCCTTACTTAGTATTTTTATCCTTGTTTACAAACTTTTTATATTAACAAGTTTTGTGGAGAGATATTTTATTTTATATGGTAGGAATGAATGTCGGTTTGATTGAAAATCTAAATCCTACTAGACCACTTATATTTTATGGGAATGATTATGAATATTGGAGAGATCTTATGAAGACTTTTGTTATTAATACTGGAGTAGACAGCTTCGCTATGATTACTGGATATTACAAGATTTATGATAAGGAAGTCAGAACTTTTACTAATTAAGAAAATTTAGAATATCAACTAAACTACAAGGTACACAATACTTTGTTGTGTTCCATGACCAGGAATATATATAGTCATATTTCTTCTTGTGAAGCTGCTAACTATATCTGGAATAAATTGGAGGTTACTCATTTTGGTACATCCAAGGTTATAGAAACTAGAAGAGCTATGCTTAGAGCAGAATATCATGGATTTCTATTTCCTTATGGAGAACTAGTGTGAAAGGTACAACAAAGGTTTGTGACTATTGTTAACAGTTTACAATCCATGGGTGAGAAAGGTTTAGATGATGAGGCACTTGTGGACAAGATTATAGATATTATGCCTAATGAGTGGGAATCTAAGATAATAGCTATTGATGAGAATAGAAAAGTATCTCAAATTACTCTTGATGAGATTTTTGGAACTCTTCTTCAACATGAGACAAGAATGAAAAGAGATGCTGATATGAATAAGAAGAAGAATGGAAATGGAAGTGTAGCCTTTACTACAACTAAATCCAAGACTCTTGAAAGAGTTACAAGATACAAGTCAAAGCGAGTTACTATTTTATATGAATCTAGTGAAAGTGAAAATTTTGAGAATGAGCTAGTTAATATTGCTCGAAGGATGAACAAGATAGTTGGGAAGAAATACTTTCAGTATAGATTTAAGAAGAAAGAAAGAAAGGACAAGAAATACTCAGAAGTCACTTGTTATGAATGCAAAAGAGCAGGGCATATAAGGCCAGATTGTCCTATGCTTAAGAAAAATGATAGAAAGGAAAAGCATTTTGAGAGAAATAGAAAGAAGTGATACAAGGATAAAGCTAAGAAAGTTTTGAAAGATAATGACACCTGGAGTGCCAGTGGTAGAGATTCTTCTGATGAATCCCCAGAGTATGAATCTTCTGGTCAGAAGAATCTTGGTCTACTTTCCAAGATACCTATTTAAAATAACTATCTAATAGACAAGGTACACAATGATGAATCTATAACTAATGTATCCTTAAATAAAAATTATAGTGATAATAAATATTATGAATCTTCAGATGAAGAATCTTCTTCTGATGAAGATAATATATTATCTACTTATGAAGAAGTATCTAGGTTTGCTAAACTTATTGAGAATGAAAATTATAAAGTCAAGAAAAAACTTGACAAGGAAAATTTTAAAATGTATATTCTTACTAAAGAAGTATCAGATCTTTCTAAAGATCTTCATAAGAAAATTTATGATTTTGAAAGTATTTCCAAAAACCTTGAGGAAGTTAATTCTGAGAAGGATAAACTTTCTAAGGATCTTGAAAATGTAATTTCTAAGAAAAATATTTTAGAGACTAACTCTAGTGCTAAAACTAATGTTTTTTAGGATAAAAACTTGGTTATTAAACTGAAGTCAGAAATATTTTTCTTGAGGAAGTGTTTTTCAAACTTTACCTCTGGTAAATAAAATTTTGATAAAATGTATTCCCAAATTTGTCTTCTTAGGAATCGTTCTGGGTTTGGCTATACTCATTCTAAACTGATTTTTAGTAATAATTATTTTTTTCCTCAAAGTGCTCCATTCTGCACTAAATGTCAGTGTAGTGGGAATTGAGAAAATAATTTTTCTTTAAACAAAAATCAGTCTTTATGTTTTCATAAAGCTTATTTTTCTAAGAAAATGTGAATAACTAAAATTTTGCTTTCTGAAATTTATGGATCCAAGAAAATTTGGATTCTGAAATTCTAACACTCTTATTTTCAGGAAAATAAAGATAGTATCAACAGTAATACATGTTACATGGAGAGTGGATGTTCTTGGCATATGACTGGTAACAAAAACTTATTTGAAAAGGTTATCAAGAAGAAAGGAGAAAAGGTAAATTTTAGAGATAATGATAAGGGAGAAATTATTGGTATAGGTATCATTGTTCTTCTTGAAAAAACTTTGATTTCAAATGTTTTATTTGTTAAATGTCTTAAGAACAACCTCATTAGAGTAATTTAAGTATGTGATGAAGGTTACCTTGTGAATTTTAGGAATGATAAGTGCTTAGTACACAATTCCAAGGAAGTGTTTATTCTTTCTGCACATAGGCAAGAGAATGTATACACACTAAACTTAGAAGACCTTAGGAGCCACGACCTACCTTGCCTTAGTTCAATGGAAGGCCAATCTTGGTTATGACATAGAAGGCTAGGATATTGTAACCTTAGGAACCTATGTAAACTCTCTAAGAAGAGACTTGTTAAGGATCTACCAGAGCTTAGATATGATTCTTCAAAAGTTTGTGATCCTTTTTAATATGTAAAGAAACATTAATCAAGCTTTAAATAAATTATTTAAGTCTCAACTTCTAATTCATTATAGTTGGTTCATATAGATCTTTTTGGTCCAACACAAACTGGAAGCATTGGAGGAAAATATTATGTATTTTTCCTAGATGATTACACTAGATTTTTGTGGGTCTATTTTCTAGCAAAGAAATCTAAAGCATTTTCTTATTTCAAAATTTTTAGAGCCCAAGTTAAAAATGAGAAAAACCATCCATTGATAACTATTCATAGTGATCATGGAGGAGAATTTAAAAATTCTGATTTTGAAACTTTTTGTAGTAGAAAATGCATTACTCATAACTTCTCAGCACCAAGAACCCCTCAACAAAATGGTGTTGTTAAAAGAAGAAATCGAATTCTTCAAGAGATAACAAGAACCATATTGAGTGAATATTCAGTAGATAAACATTTTTGGGATTAAGCTGTAAGTAATGCTTGTTATACTATAAATTGAGTTTTGATTAGACCTTTTCTTAATAAAACCCTCTATGAGTTATGAAATGGTAGAAAACCTAGACTTTCCTACTTCAAGGTATTTGGATGCAAAGTATTCATTCTGAATACTAAAGATAGTTTACATAAATTCTCACTAAAATATGATGAATGAATTTTCCTAGGATACTCCACAACTTCTAAGGATTATAGAGTTTTCAATAAAAACCCTTTTACTATTGAAGAAACAGTATATGTTAAATTTTATGAAACTGATCCTTTTGATTTTAAATAACCTCAACCTACATCTTCGGATGTGTTTTCAAAAACTGATTATCAACCCTTGACAGAAGATCCTTCTGATAAGGAAAATGTTCAAGAAAATGGTTCTGAGACATTTACCCCATAAGATTTCCTACCATATATTGATGAACAGGTTTTACAAAACCCAAATCATTTATTTCTTAAGAATCATCCCAGTGATAGTATCATTGGTGATGTAAATCAGCCTATAAGGACTAGAAGTTCCTTAAGAAACGAAGTATAACATCTAGCATTTCTTTCTCAATTAGAACCAAAAATCACTGATGAAGCTTTAGGTGATGATGATTGGATAAAAGATATGCAAGATGAACTAAATTAATTCGAAAGGAATAAAGTCTTCACCTTGGTTGAAAGACCTAAGGAAACATCTTTTATTAGAGTAAAATGGGTCTTCAGAAATAAGTGTGATGAAAATGGAATCATAGTAAGAAATAAAACGAGATTAGTTGCTAAAGTCTATAATCAACATGAAGGAATAGACTATGAAGAAACTTATTCTCCAGTATCTAGACTTGAATCTATCTGTATTCTACTTGCCTTTGCAACATTCTTTAACTTTAAACTTTTTCAAATGGATGTTAAATGTGCTTTCCCTAATGGATATGTTCAAGAGGAAGTTTTTGTTGAACAACCTCCTGGTTTTGAAGATACAAAACATCCATAACATGTTTTCAAACTTACCAAATCTTTATATGAACTCAAACAAGCCCCTAGAGCCTGGTATGATAGACTTACATGATTTTTGTTACAAAACAATTACATTAAGGGAAATGTTGATCCAACCCTCTTTATAAATAAAGATAAGAAAAATGTTTTGATTATTCAAATTTATGATTATGAAATTATATTTGGTTCAACTCAGTAATCTTTAACCGATTCGTTTGCAAATTTAATGAAATATGAGTTTGAAATGAGTATGATGGGTGAGTTAAAATTTTCCCTAGTTTTTCAAATTTCTAAAAAACCAGAAGGAACATATATATCTCAACATAAGTTTATTAAATATCTTCTTAAAAAGTATGTATATGACAACACTAAGAGTATTATTACTCTCATTGGTACCTTAAATTCACTTGATCTTGATGAAGCAGAGAAACCAGTAGATCAAACATCATTTAGAGGTATGATAGGAAGTTTACTATACTTGACAGCTAGTCGTCTAGAATTAATGTTTTTAATATGCTTATGTGCAAGATATCAATCTAATCCTAAGGAATCTCATTTAAAGGCAGTGAAAATAATTTTTTTCTACTTATAGGGAACCATGGATTTAGGACACTTTTATACTTCTGGAAATGATTTTGTTTTAAAAAGCTTTTCAAATGATAACTTTGGTGGATGTAGAATGGATAGGAAAAGTGCATCCGTAACTTTTCATTTATTATGAGATTCATTAGTTTCTTGTTCATGCAAAAAGTAACACTCAGTAGCACTTTCCACTACTGAAGCTGAATATGTAGCAGCTGGAAGTTGTTGTGCTCAAGTGTTGTGAATGTAACACACACTCACAAACTGTGGAATGAGTTTTACCAAAACACAAATATTTTGTGATAATACTAGTTCTATTTCCCTAAGTAAAAACCCTTCACATCACTCTCATGCAAAACACATAGATATTAGGCATCACTTTCTTAGGGATCACACACAAAAAGGAGATATCATTCTTTAATTTATCGAAATGAAAGATCAACTTGCTGATATTTTCACAAAATCTTTACCCTCTGATAGATTTGAATACATTAAACCAAATTTAGGAATGATAATCGTAAGGTAATCTTCCATATTAACTCTTTGTTTAAACCTATCTCATTACAGTAAGAAACTCATTTTCATAGGTGGTTACATTTTCTTGTTAGTCAATTTTTTTTCTTTTTTTACCTTTTCAAAATTTTTTGTAATCAAAATTTTCGTAATCAAAATTTTCATAATCAAAATTTTTGTAATCAGATTTTTTTTTTTGCAGTCAAAATTTTTCGTAATCAAAATTTTCATAATCAAAATTTTCATAATCAAAATTTTCGTAATCAAAATTTTTGTAATCAAAATTTTGGTAATCAAAATTTTCGTAATTAAAAATTTTGTAATCAAAATTTTCAAAACCAGTTTCTTTTAAATCTAAAGTTATTCAAGAAGAATCTTCCTCATTACGAATAATTTTCCTAGAAATCCAAAAGGTATGTTTTCCTTCTTAAATTTTAGTAATCATCATTTTACATGTTGGTATTTTTATCTTGTTTAAGAAACTTTTTCGGATTCACTTTCTCTTAAATTCGAGTGTTTATCTTAAAAACCTCAAAAGATCATAACCTACCAAATCCCTTCTTCGGCTATCATCTCAATTGTCATATCTGATCAAGATTTTTTTAACCATCGGATCAATCAAGGAAGTTGAACCATCATCTCAAATGCCTATATAAGGACCCCCTATTAGTTTTCCCACATCAATCTTCAAAGCCTTCATGTGATAAAGTTCTACCCCCCTACTTAAGGTAATTCCAGATCTTTAGGTTTTCCTCAGTTCTGAATGTCTGTTGAAGCCTCTCCTCAGAAATAAATGTCAACTGTAAAAGAAATATGTGAATGGAATATATACAGAGAAAGTTTAGTCAATCTGAATTTCTTTTCTAAGTATGATTCAATTATTTCAAATAACATCAAGCTTAATATCTAGGAAAGTATATATATATCAAAATGGAAGGAACGTGATCCGGTTTATCAAGAATTGTTGGTTGAATTTTACGAATCAGTAAGTTTCTTCAATAAAGGAGGGAGAGATAAGTTTTCCTTCAAGACCTATGGGAAGACTTACTCCCTTTACTACACTAAGGCTGTAAGTCTAATTGAAATTCCTTATGAAGGTGAAGCTGAATTTTTCACCCATAAATTACTGGATGTGTCAAGTTCATTTGAGAAGGATAAGGCTTTAGAGTTCCTTTATATGAAAGAAGTGAAGACTCTGAATATTTTTCATTTATCTATAAACTTCCAAATTCTTGAATTATGGGTTCAAGGTTTTAACATTATGAAAAAAGGGGACAAGGATTCCCTGAAGAAAAGTGAAATATATATTCTAGATTTCTTAGTGAACCTCAGGAAGATAAACTTGGTCAAGTATATCTTGATTACAATTGAGAATATCAAGAATGTAAATTTGAAGTCTCAAATCATCATGTATCTAGCAATTCTCTCCAAAATTATAGTTCTTTGTTTAGAATCGTTCAAAATCCCCTGTAGTTATAAGCTAAGAAATTACAATGTTATGCTTCTGAGTGATGATACCTTGAGAAGAATGAAGGTTGGCTTCTCTAATGAATATAGAAAATTTTATGAGCTACCTGAAGAAGAAGTAGAAACCTTATCAAAGAAAATGAAAGTGGCTGATACTTCCAAGAAGGGTGGAAGGAAGAGGAAGGCAAAGGAACCGAAAGAAAAAGAAAAAATAATTGCGGCTAAGGAAACTCAATCCGCACCCCCAAAACCAAATAAGCAAAAGACTTACCCTAATGAAGTAGTGTCTAAGTGGAGAGAGGACAAGAAAAATAGGAAGGAAGGGGATCCTACTTTTGGATTGGACCCTACTGAGGCAAAATCCTTGAAGTTGAAGTTTTCTAAAGATCTTGAGAAGAAAGATAAAGAAAATAAGAAGAAGAAGAAGAAAAATAATAAGGAAGTGTTGATACAAAAGACATGATAAGCCAAGTAAAGGATTATCATGAGAAAGAGAGTCCTTCTGAAAAACTATCAATCTGAACATCTGAAGCCGAATATTCAAAGCTTTCTACTCCAGGAAAAGAATAAAAAAGGTTAGGAAGAATTGAATAAGCTATCTAAAGAAGAAATTAGCAAACATGACTTCATTCAGCCAGAGGATATTGTGGCGGGTCTTGAGAAAGAAAATCTTAAGGAAGACAAGATTGTTTAGTTATCAGATAGTGAGCATGAATCACCCAGAGCAGAAGAGATATTTCTGAGAGCTGACAAGGAAAAATAAGTGTTGTTTGATACACCTAGTAAATATTTGGGGAAAAGGAAATATGTTGGTGATTCATTGAAGAGGAAAGCTGAAGAGTTAGAAAAATAATCCTCACCAACCAAACACTCTGATTCAGAATCTTCCTCTCTTAGACATGATTTTGTGGTACAATCTTTAAAGAAGTTGGTTGATACCATTCCCTTATTCCTAAGTATAGAATCAAGGTGTCAGATGCTTCAGCACTCATTTAATCAGAAAGCAGATTCATTCACCATACTTATGGATAAGTTTGTAAATCTTGATACATATTTAAAAACTTTCTTCATTAAATATGAATCTCATAAAAGATCATGCAAGAAGATTAAAAGTTTGTCAAGGAAGACAATCAAAGATCTGAGAGCCTTTGATGAATTTAAAGATAATGTGACAGATGCTTTTGACACCGAATATGGGAAGCTTAATGATTTTACTAAGAATTTTGAGTAAAAGCTAACTCTAGAATAGACAACTCGGAAGCAAGAATTCAAGGACTTGAATGGGAAGCTTAATTCAGTGGATATGAATTGAAAGAGGGAAAGGGATCTCAGAATTGAGTTTGAAGAAAATCTTTTTAAGTAATAATAAGTTTTGAAGGCTCAGACAGATATTATTAAGGCTCGAGAAGAAAAGATAAAAGCCTTAGAGAAGAAAAATGAAGATCAAGATCAGCTTATCAAGCGTGTGGAAGAAGATCACAAGGAGATAAAGAAGTTAAAAACCATTTTCAAGAAGTTAATTCCAAAAGAGAAATAAGGATAATTCTACCTCATTCTGATCTTTTGTTGTATTTTCCTCTTTGTACAAATTATTTCAACCATAATGGAATTTTGGTTATTCTTCATATATTTGGTTGTTTAGTACTAATTTTTTAGGTACCATAATTTTTTTTATTATCTTTATTCCTTTTTAAAAACCACAAAGGGGGATAAAGGAATGATAAAAAGAATTCTAAGTAAAGAAGAGATTTCCCTAAGTAAGGGGAATTTCATCTAAGGGGAAGTTCTTATCAAATAATATTTTCATATTCAAGAAAATGAAAATTCTCATTTAGGATATCAAGAATACGATCCTTATGGATTTCAAAACCTAAGGGGGGGTTAGTCATATTTACTATGATTCATATGTAAAGTGAGATAAGTTTTATTATGTTCATAAAGAAAAACTCTAAGTCCTTATATTCTTTTTCGTAAGGATGTTTGTGCTTTCCAAAAAGGGGGATATTATTGAGTCAATAAGGTTTCCTTATGACTTTTCCATTCCTCTATGTTTTGAAAATCACAAACACTTTATCTTAAGGAAAATTATTTTTTCCCTAAGAATTATATTAATAAGGAAAATTTTCCTTCCTCAAGGAAAGTTTATCCTTAACTATGTTTTCATTGTTCATTTTATGGTTTTTCTAAATATAACTCTTTTTATTCCTAAAGGTTAAAATTTTCTTTCATATCTAAAACCTCAAAATCCTATAAATCCTTGGTTATAGAGTATTCTATTTTAGACTCCGAATTCTCTGAAATTCAAACTCTAAATTCACTGAAATTCAGACTCCAAATTCTCTGAAATTCAGACTCTGAATTCTATGAAATTTAGACTCCAAATTCACTGAAATTTAGACTTCAAATTCTCTGAAATTCAGACTCCGAATTCTCTAAAATTCTGACTCTGAGTTCTCTATTTTCAGACTCTTAATTCTCTGTTTTCATAATCTGAATTCTCTAAAATTCAGACTCTAAATTCTCTAAAATTCATACTCCAAAATCTCTAAAATTCAGACTCTGAATTCCTTATAATTAAGACTCCGAATTCCTAAGAATTCAGACTCCAAATTCCTCATAATTTGGACTCCAAATTCATTAGAATTCCGATTCCAAAATCTATAAAATTCATGTTCCAAATTCTTTGGAAAAACAGAATCCGAATATCCATGATTTATAGTCTCCAAATTATTATTTGCTTAGACTCCTAACCTTTATTTTTTCCTAAACTCCAAAAAATATATTTGGTTAAGTAACCTTATTTTACTTACACTTGTTATAGTTATGAAACGATTTCATGAATTCTGTTTCTAACTAACCATTTTTTGAGTGACATGTGTACAGGTCCCTCCAAAATTCAAGGAAAAATTTGACCGCTGGAGGAGGGAGCCGACCGTTGGAGAAGTGCCTATAAATAGGAGATCATTTGAATGATCTCAAAACAACTGAGAATAATCGTTGATCACCCTAGAGATTGAATATTGCTGAAGTGATTTCTAGAGAGAAATACTCTCATTCCTTATACGTACTGAACATCTTTTTCAGCTTGCTTTGTGCGACTCTGATTGTTGTTGTGTACAATCGAGGACTTCTGGGGATAGGAAGGCAGAGGTGTCAACTACCTTAAAGTTCGAGGACTTCCAGGGATAGGAAGACATAGGTTCTGACTACCTTAAAGTTCGAGGGCTTGTGGGGATAGTAAGACAGATTCCAATATTCATATCGAGGGCTTACCCTGGTGTGAGTAAGACAGATTTTCTTGAAAGTATAAATCAAGGGACCTTTATCCAAGTTTGTTGGATACCCTTCTCTTTGGGTTAAAATATTTCATACTTATTACTTGTTTTGTGTCAAGTTTATTTCCGTTGTATTTTGATAAAGGAAGAAAGTATAACCTTCTTATACTTTCTTGTTCTTTTGTATACTCTGATAAGTAAGAGTCTATACGCTTTAAGGTAGAATCTTTTCCTTGTAAACTTTCCTTAAGTTTAATTTATGGAACCGCATTTTCAGAACCTAGCAAGTTTGTAGAACTAGAAGAGGTCTTGGGAATTTACCTTGTTTAACTTTGTTAAACATAGTATTCCTTAAGGTTTAAAATGAAATTTTTTAAACTTACAATTCACCCCTTCTTGTAATTAAGCATCTACATTCATATTTCGATCCTATAGGTATGTTGTGCGGAAGTTAAACTCAATATTCAGAGCATGTTGGGGACTCTTCTATAAATTAGAGGTGAATCTTGGATCTCGATCGGATACAATCGATATTGGTACACCATGAAACCTCACCACTTCTATGACGTATATCCGTGAAAGTTGATCCAATGAGAAATCCTCTCGAATCACAATGAAGTGTATAGTCTTTGTAAGATGATCCACGACAACCCAGATAGCATTTTTTCCTTTAGATGTCTTAGAAAGCCTAGTGACAAAGTCCATGGTGATGTTTTCCCATTTCCATGTAGGTATGGGTAATGGTTGCATCATCCCATTATATATTTTCCTTTCCGCCTTCACCTGCTGAAACACAAGGCATCTTGATGTATATTCTACAATCCCCTTATTCATATTACTCCACCAATAGTGTTTCTAGAGATCTTGATACATATTTGTTCTTTGAGTGTGGATAGAGAAGGTTGAGCTATGTGCATCATCCAGCAACTCCTTCTTTAACTCAGTGTTTGATGGTACATGTATTCTTGACCCAAATCTTACAACACCTTCTTCATTAATGTTGAACTCCAAGTATTTCCCTTTTCTAATAGTTTCCACTTTATTTTTAATTCCCACATCATATTCTTGAGCATCCTTTATCCTTTATAGAAGATACGGTTGAGTAATAACTTATGAAATGATTGATGATGTTCCTTCTTTTATGATTCCCATGTTCATACCCTTCAAGTCTAAGAAGATCGGATCCTTATCAATTCTCATCAATGAAAGATTTGTTGGATCCTTTCTACTTAGAGCATTTTCCACTTTATTAGCTTTCCCCATATGTTAGTCAATTGAGAATTCATAGTCTTTGATCAGCTCTAACCATCTTTGTTGGTGCCTATTCAACTATTTCTATGTGAATATATACTTGAGGCTTTTGTGATCCGTATATATTTCACACTTATCCCCAAATAGGTAATGTCACCAAATTTTCAAAGAAAATATCACTGCATCCAACTCCATATCATTTTTTGGATAGTTATTCTCATGAAATTTCAACTACCATGAAGCATAGGCAATGAATTTGTCATTTTTCATCAACACACAGCCCAGGACCTTCTTCGAAGCATCACTGAATACTATAAAAAGCTCTCCACTTGTGGGTAGTGTGAGCACCGACATAGTGATAAGACTCCTTTTCAACTCCTTGAAGCTCTCTTCGCATTCATTATTCCAAGAAAACTTGACCCCCTTCCGATTTATCTTGGTTAGAGGGTTTGAAAATCATGAGAAATTTCTCACAAATTGATGATAATACCTAGCTAATCTAATGAAAACATGGATATCTATCACTGATGTTGGCCACATCCATCCTTCAATTGCCTCAGTCTTTAAAGGGTCCACAGATATCCTATTGCTTGTGATTATATGCCCCAAGAAAGATAATTCCTTCAACCAGAACTCACATTTTTTATACTTGGCATAAATCTTTTCCTTTTGTAAGGTATTTAGCACAGTACTTAAATTCTCCTCATACTCCTTACTTTGAGATTATATTAGAATATCATCAATAAATAATACCAAAAAATTTTCAAGGTAATCTCTAAAGAATCTATTCATCAAGTCCATGAAGATTTTTGGAGAATTAGTGAGTCTTAATGGCATCACTATGAACTCATAATGCTCGTACCTTGTATGAAAAGAATTATTGGGGATATCCTCCTTCTTCACACTTACATGGTAATATCCAGAACATAGATCTACCTTGGAGAAGTATTATGCTCCATGTAGCTAATCAAACAAGCCATCAATTCATGGAAAAATATACTTTTTCTTTATCATGATTTTGTTGAGCTCATGATAATCAATACAAAGTTGCATTGACCCATCCTTCTTGATGAAGAGGATTGGTACACCCCATGGTGAAGCACTTGGGTGTATAAACCCTTTATCCATATTCTCTTGTATTTGTTTTTCTAGCTCCTCAAGTTCCACAACATCCATTCTATATAGAGTTTTAGATATTTTCAACACCCCAGGTATAAGATCGATTGAGATTTTCAACATCTATACTAAGAGGAAGACCAGGAAATTCATCAGGAAACACATCATCAAATTCCCTCACAATAGGCATGTCTTTGAGGAAGGTTCCTTCATTAGACTTGATTATCTAAGAAATATATGCATGATTATATGGTAGTAATATCCATTCTTGAGATGATGTTGCTAAAGAATATTCCTCCTCCTCCTTGAACTTGTATAGAATCGGGGGTTGATTCTCCATACGGAGAGTGATTTCCCTCTCATGGAAATTTATGTTGGCTCTATGTAGGGAAATCCAATCCATGCTAATAATTGCATCAAACTCCACCAATTAAAGTATGATAAGGTGTTTTGGGAAGTTCAATCCACAAATTGTGATAGGGGAGGAGTTATATAAATGAGATGTTATAATTTCTCCATTTTCCATTTTCAACGACATCTCTACTTACATTCTTTATGGTGGTGTTTGGATTATTCTACTAAACTTTAGTGATATAAAAGAAAGAGTAGGACCAGAATCAAAAATTATTTTCACTATTCTTGAATGAATAACTAGCGTACTTATCACCACTTTGTTTTCAGGATTCACTTCGGTAGTTGTGATGGAAAAAACTCTCCCTTAATACCTTGGAGTTTGTTGGTTGCCTCCTAAAATCCTTGGCTTAGTACATTGTTTTGAGGAATACCCTAGTTCCTTAAATTTGTAGCAATGAATAATGCACTGAGGGTTTACTGAGGCATTCCTTTCCTTTGTGGCAGTAGAGGGTTTTTCTTTCCAGCAATCACTATCTAGGTTCCCTTCCTTCCTGCACCTAAATCATTTCCTCGTCTCCTTTAGAAAATTTCCAAGGTGCTTCTTTCCACACCTTCGGCAAGTGGGATGTTGAAATTTATTAGAACCATTAGATCTCTCTATCAAACCTCTAGAATTTGACTCTACATTCCTCTTCTTATCCCCATGATACCCCTGAGATTCATCAATCTCTATTTCAACTTTGAGGGTACATCAAACAATTTCCTCATAGCTATCAAAGTTAAGAATCGCCAGGGCTTTCCATAGGCTAGGTTTTAGCCCACCAAAGAATCGGTCAACCTTTCATTTGGGGGTAACGATAAAGATGGAGGCATATTGTGCATTCCTTGTGAAGTTTTCCTCATACACTCTGATGGATTCATCATCTTTTTTCTTGAGGGAAAGGAAGTCATTTTCCATCTTAAGTCAGAGGGTGTGAGGAAAATATTTATTGAAACACATTTTTCAGAAATCCTTTCATCACATCACCTCGATCTCTTCCTCAATCTTTATATTTTTGATCAATTTATAACATTTATTAGCTTCACTGTCTATATGATAAGCATCCATAAGAACCTTCTCTTATTTGGAGCACTGAAGTATGGATAAGATCTTCTCAATGGAGTTGGTCCATTGTTCGGAAATTGAGGGATCAAATGATCCATTGAAAGTAAGATGTATTTGTCTCATGAATATTTTGATTGTGACTTGTTCTTTCTTAGGGGGTGGAATTTTCTATTAATCCAGGTTTCTATTCAAAAATTGAGTTAACTGATAGATTATTGTGACAAAGTTTGTGATTCTCACTCCCATCAGATTGGGCATCTCATTAGGGTAGTCATTACATTGATCTTTGCATCGTTTATTAGCCTGATTCCTCCTATTACCATCCATTGGATAGAATAAAAGGGAAATTAGGAGTAAGTATTTTAAGCTATTTTTTTACATCGTTCAGGAGGGGGGGAAACAAATAAAAAATCCTAACTATTTTCACATGGGGAGGCTCAAAACTGAGACCTCCCGAAATACCACCATAGGGAGTAGCCACTAGGCTATGCCCATGGGGAATAATTATTTTAAACTATTAAACACATAAAGTGGAATCCAAATACATTAAAGGTATAACTTATAAATTAAATTTATTTCCTTAACTCATGAATTTCTAGGGTTCGATCTAAGTTATCCATGATCTATTTCCTAACGTATATTCTTATGGGATTTTTTTTTTGTTCCCTTAATAATGGTTCATACTGAGCTTATTAATTTATCAAAGCATATCCCCTAGGAGTTTCAAACCAAGAGTGCATCAAGTCCCGTTGTCATGCACCAGTTCTCATTCGAATTTAGATCAAAGCGGTGTTTTAGGGTTTTACCCCTAGATACATTTGTGTCAAAGCCGAATCCTCTTGTTAGTATCCATAAAGGGATGTATTTTCCTGATAAACTACTTACTATATACTCAAAAATATTTAGGGATGTTCTTATTATACTTAGTATTATCCTTAAGGCTTTCACTAGAGTTTTCTAATACTAATCTTAACAATAACTAAACTTTCCTCTGATACCAACTATAACAAACTCGTTATTTTTATTACATTCATACATGATTTAATTACATAAAATTAAAATTAATACAACCTGAAATATTTATAAGTCTTGTTTATTTTTGAATTAGGTACATTACATATCAACTTGAAACATGAAATACAACATTTTTATTGAAAACTTCATTTACATGACCACAACATTGCTTCATACTTAACATTGCATGGGATAACCTGAGGACATAATAAGAAAGGGGTGAGCTATAAATCCTCGTAAGGGAGTAATCATGGAATAACATGAAGATATTAATACATGTTAGGAAAGTCATATCAATGGGGCATAAAGTAACATGAATCATAAAACAAGATATAACATGATTTTCATAACATGGAAGTGTGGCAATAACTTAAAACACTACATCATATGTCAAGCCTAAACTACCAAGACATCATAGTAGAAAAAGTACCATAAAATAATTAGGTAAAACCCTATCCCAATATTATGTATCATGATACTAAACATTACCCAATGCATTGGAGTGTTATATAATTCTGGGCGCACCCATCACTTTCATTTCATTATCATGCTTAAGTGTGCCACATGGATCATAAAACATGGATTCATTCTTCATAATAATTTATTCCATGATCAAGGAGTGTGGAATAAATATATTTAATTCCTAAATAAAAATTTATATGTGCATAAAGGTGAATATCCTTGATAGATTAATGGGTATGGTATTCACTACATGATGATTTTGGCATGGAAAACCATGGTGTAATTTAAAAAGCATAACGTCATGGCATAAAAAATCATAAAAATGGTTTATGAGAGTAGAAGGGGTATATCACAATATATAAATGAAATGAATAGTAATAGGGTCATATAAATACATGTCCTAGTGTAAGTAATTTGGAAATAGAAGACATAACATAATAAATAAACTTGAAGAAAGAGGACTGACTGAAAATTAAATTTTTATTTCAAAATCACTTTTGAGGAAAAAATTGTGAAACCTGGAATAACACCATACAAGAAAGAACCCAGAACAATACTACAAGAAACTGCTCTTCCCTAGAAACTACAACGTTATGTCAAGCCTCCGCCTCACATGACCGCTCGGCAAGTTGTCCTGCGCAGGGTTGCACGGGCCTGGTACCGATGACAAATTCATACCCTCTCGTTCATCCAAATCCAAATGGTCATGCACAGATGAAAGATTCCTACTCTAAATCATCATCTGGAGATGATCCTTGTAGAGAGCTGATTTTTTAAACCATCAAAATTCATAATAAAAAACTAAATTCCAAAAACTGTCTTAAATCCCGCTCAATCCAGATTTCAAAACCACCATTGAGAAGTTTCAAATTTTAAATCCATAAAACCACCATAAAGCCATAAAAATCGTCGTTGATCTCCCTAAATTGGTCACTCAAACTCACATCCCAAAGGACCAAGAAGACCACTGCACTGCTCTGCCTTGGAGAGACTGGAGTAATCCTGGAACCATAGCAGAGAACCATGCAAATAGAAGTAGGAAAAATTGTCGACAATACCTCGACTCGACACCATCACGTCACTTTTTTCGTCATCACATCAACTCGAGCATCGCCATCATGAGATATCATCATCAAAACCAGTGCATGACAAAACCAACAGAGAAAATCAAAGTGCATTGTAGATGCAACTGGAGCAATTGAAACGCACATCACAGAGGTGACTGGAGCAGCTGAAAAGCGCATCACAGAGGCGACTGGAGCAACCAAAGATGTGCATCACAGAGGAAAATGTAGTAGTGAAAGAGTTCATCAAAAGGCCTAGAACCACACAACTAGAAACCACGAGCAACTTAAAACAACTTTATCCCAAAACTAGAAAACCTCAGAAAAAACCAGCAAGAAAACAAAAACACAAACGATCACCGAGAGGGAGGGGCAAAAGGCACTGGAGCGGCCCAGAGTGCATTGCAGAGGCATTCAGAGCAACTGAAACACGCATCACAGTATAAACTGGAGCATCTAAAGAGAACATCGTAGAAGCAACTGGAGCAACTAGAGATGTGCATCGCAAATGCCTCTGAAGCAGTGTAAGAGCGCATCATAGGTCCAAGAACCACTACCACTAAGATCCAGACCCCCCCCCCCTCGAACTTCACAATCTTCAACATTGAAATTGTCATTCCAAATCAATCAGGTTCAATGTCACATTATATTCATCAGCTGAAACCTAACCCAATTTGAGAAAAAGAGACCAGAAACCTCACCTCCTCTACAAACAATCAGATCTAGACCTCCAAGAAAACCACCTGCCAATCTAGAACCCCATCCACAAATAACCCTTGAAACCCCCAAGTCTGTCTGTCACAAATCCTCCTCCATTTCCTCCTTTGAGTCCAAGACTCTATCGCCGCAGCACACGACTGTAGGAGGCAACCTGGTTCGATGACACCCCCATCACCACATGAGCACAAAATCTTCCCAGATCTGGTCTTTGACAGCTGTTTGGGATCACCGACATTAGGATTTCCATATTCAAGTTTGGAAACTGGAACAAGGAAGGAAACTCAGTTTCGAGAATTAGTCGACAGTGATGCCTAGTCAAGATCGATCTGAGTCTTCCTCATCCACGCGACGACATCGGGTATTCTTCCTCAGAACTGAGCGTAGTCGGAAACAATGGTCGGCTTCCTCAAGTCGCGACATTAGTAGATCAAATTTGAAGGCCTCAACGACGGTGGTGAGATCACGATTCATATTTCTTCTTTGAATATTCCGTGATCCACACCAAACCATTCACACTGAGCCATCAGTCTACCGCACAGAACCCCCAACCCTAGGGCGCTCTCGAGAGCAGAGAGCTCCCAAGAAAGAGGAGAAATGGAATAACTCTTACGAGATTTCGGCATGGTAACAGGTGTACATAGGAGGTATTAATGAGAGATAATGGAGTATATAATCATTAAAACATAATAAGATAAGTATGGGGGAGGTTTGAAAACATAAACCATCATTTTTAATTGAAAATAAAAGGGAGTAACAGTATAGGTAAACTTGGATTAAAAAAATGAGAAAGGAAGGAACCCTTACTTGAGTGTGTGACTTCAAAAGCTTAAAGATGGGATTCTTGAGAGATTGGGGTGCCTTAGGAGGTTTATAAATAGGGGAGTACAGAGTAAGGATGTGATACAAGGATTTTGAGTCAAGATAAGTGGGATATTGGGTGAGTTTATATAGGAAATTATAGGGAAATTCTTTAATACTTCACAAACTTAGGTTTTGGAATCTGTATAATTAAATATTCAAAACCAAAAACCTTCCCATAGTTTTTTCCCATTGTTTTTTCCAAATAGGAGTGGAAGAAAATATTTTATAAGCCCAAGTGATGGAGATATTAAAATATTAGCCTTGCTTATGTAGAGGTGAGTCACATTATTAAAGAAATGAATTTAAAATCATAAAATATATTATACATTTTGGAGGATTCACTAAGGCCTTATAAAATAAGTCAAAAAAATCTAAAATCACATTATTTTAAATTTAAAACATATATTTGTCCTAATATCCATTTTATAGTGTTTATTACATCACTATTGGTCCATTATGATGTCATAAAACACACTATATATTTATATGATATTTAATTTTTACCCAAAAATTCGACTGTCTCAGAAAATTATGAAAAATTACCTGTTGTATAATTTAGATGTCCTAATTCCAAAAATAATATTCATTTTATCTAAATAATTTTCTAAATATGTGAATTTTTACTTTTAAAATGAAAACCGACATTTATTGAAAATTGAATGTTTTTGACAAACACAATTTTCAAACCTTAATAAAGATTACCTTTGACTTCATAAAAATTATATGAACATTTATATTTAATAAAAGTAATTTAATGATAATATTTTATTAAAATATTATTTATTTAAAAAAATCCATTAATTCACTAAAATATATTTCTTAATTGAATGTTAATATTAACCAAAAATATTATTTGTGCTTTAAAACTCATTTACAAAGTAACAATAATAGAATGAAAGTATATTCATTATTATATACAAAAAATAATGTACATAATCATAATTCTAGGGTCTTGATACATATTCCTTTATTACACCAGTATATGCCCTAAGAGTAAGGTGTGCGATGGTGGGGCTTTCATGGGGTTGTTCGGTGAACATGGTTTGGTTCGTGTTCTCGATGATCTTGAACTTCTCCCGTAAAGGATTTATCTCATGATTAAGTTGTTGGATATTATCTTGGGCTTAGTTTAGGTCAAACCCCAAAAATTATATCTCCCTCATAATCTTTGATAAATGGGCTTCATAGGAAATGATCCTACTGGTTGTGGCCATCACCTTCTTTTTCTGTGTCGAAAGGATTTGTTAAAACTCTATATTTATATTAGTCATGTGATCACTATTCAATGTCTATATTATAAATGGTAAAGATACTTAACGATCATTTAAATCCAATTGGATATAATAAAAAAAATGGAGTGCATGTGTTTTCTATATCCATTTTACAAAATAAGTCATTTAATTAAATCCAAAGGGAAATTTCATTTATAATAGTTCGGTTCGTTGCATATAGGATGTCCAGTCATTACCTATAATCCTTCATTATATTGATTGGAGGCAAGTACGGGTGAACTCAGAGCTAGGACGTGTATCCCCCTGTGGCGATGTAGCTTGCTCAGAGACATTTATAGCACTGGCTAAAGTAGGTATTGTTGATTTGGATTACAGACCCAGTGATCGAATTAATGATACATGGCTTGAGCAGTATGACATCCAACTCAATACCCTTTTCATAGGATGTCCAGGTGATCAGGATTATGGACCCAAGGATCGTCTGCTGATGGGTTTATGTTATTTATTTACTTTATTTATGTATGTATGTAAATTTATGGGAATATATATATATAAACACATATAAATGTGGATATACATGATAGTACCTCGCCTAGTTGACCGGGATCATGAACCTAGGGATTGACTGTGGTTTAATGTTACTTGATTGTTTTATTTTTCGAGTTGTGTCTTGGCTAGGCTGAGCATATTACATGAGCATGCACTTATGGCAGCATATTATAGGTTCATCTTTGGGGTGGCCTACTAAGATTTATTTCTCACCCCTATACGTTCACCTCGGTGTGTGTGAAGACCTTATGTCTGTTTTTCAAGTTCAGAACAGATACATGATGGTTAAGGATGAGGCCCAGAGTTTCATGATCGAGTGGAGTCACTTATGTGGATTCTTATGATTGGGTTGATGTGGTTCAATAGTGTTTAGAGATTGGGTATATGGTCTATCTCGTAGTTACTAGTAGGTCCATGTACTTTTATTTAAGTTTATTTTATGTACTCATGCATGTATGGTCGGCCCAGTGGGTGACCATTATTGTATGCATGAAATGGTTGTTTAGGCTTTTATAGCATTTCATTTATTATTAAAACATATTATATTTTAGTTTATTTACTACTTATTCACTCTTTTTATTTACTTATTGGATGTTATCTAGTTATTTCTATTATTGTTTACTCTGAAATGAGGGCATAGTCTCTCCATGGACACACCCTAGGCCCTCGTTGCTAGTCGTTATCCTATATCATATGGAGAGGTGCATTTGAGGCCTCGTAACAAACCAACTTGGAGTGACAATTTAGTGGATCCTGGGTCATAACGTTACACTCTTTCTCATATCAACTTGGACTTGGTCAGTTGATACTTTTTTCTCAACTTCCTTCCCAACCAAGTTCAAGTATTTACATAATAACTCATTGAAGAGAACATTTTCTATTTTGATGACCCGTCACCTGACATCATACCATAACCAGAAACCAAAATTTTTATTATCATATCCCATTAAGAATCATGTATTGGACTTTTCCTTGAGTTTATCCCAATCCTTAGTAGTGAAATGGGTGTAGGAAATAATCCTAAAAAATTTCAGGTGGATAACTTTCATAGGTTCACTGGAACATAGGTGCTCTTGAATCTCATGTCCTAAAGGTGCAGATGGAATTTTTTTAACCAAGTATGTTATCATGTTCACTACTTCTGCATAAATTTCCTTAGGTAATACTGAGTGTAACCACATACTTTGCACCTTCTCTATTAATGTCTATTTCATTCACTCGGAGACAACATTCTACTAAGGTGTATCGGGCATTATCTTCTTCAGTATGATACCCTTCTCCCAATAAAAGTTCTATAAATCTCTTCTATTGTACTCACTGCCATTTTCAGATCTTAGGAACTTTAAATTCCAACCAGTTTCCCTTTCCGCCATGGTCTTCCATTAAATGGTCACTCTGGAATACTCAATCTTGTGTTTCCAAAATAAAACCCATACTTAACTTATTATATCATCAATGATAGTAACAAATTAAAGTGACCCTCTGTGAGATTGGACTTTGAGTGAACAAGCTCTAAATTGTGAAATTTTGGCTTCCTGACATTTAATTTGAATGAAATCCTCTTCTATTTTCCAAGCACACAAATCTCACAACTTATGAACTCTGTGATTGAGCTTCGGTATTCCATTTTTATTAGAACCTTTATGTTATTCTCATTAAGGTGTCCAAAATAGCAACACCACAACTCCAAAATCTCAAAAGTTGATACATGGAAAATTATCACTCCATCTGATCTTTTGGTTAGATATAAAGTACTATCCCTGACACCTTTTCCCACAACCATAGATCCTCGATTAATCTTCCAAGTTATATTAAAAAAGATTATACCAAACCCCACCTCATCAAGTTGTCCTATAGAAATTAGATTCTTTTGTAGCCTTAGGATGCATTTCACTTATTTCAATTTCAATAAGTAATTTTTTTCTATAGAGATATTGGAATTACCTATCCATGTAACTTCAAGAGACTTATCATCTACCAAATTCACTTTTCCAAATTTCTCAAATACATAATTTAACATGAACCCTTGATCTATTTTTGAGTTAAATTATGCAATAAAATCAATCACCCATGATTATACCGAAGTTTTGACACTTAGAAATGAGTTTTTATTACCCTTAGCAGAGTTTATAGAACTTGGAATTACCAGAATTTATCTTGTGATCTTTATAGTAATTCATGAGATGTAATATCTTCCCATATTTACAACATGCATAGAAAGACCACACAATTTACCTCAACTCCTTTCTATATACTTATCTTATTATTTCCTCTGACTTATTTTGTGTGGTGTTTTTCCTGTTCCTTTAACATTTATTGCATTTCTAGAAGGTTCTTAAACTTCCCTCAATCTGAATTCTTTATTCAAGATTAGATTCCAGACATCCTCAAACACCAAGTCAGTTTTCCCATAAGAGTTACTTACAACCGTTACCATCACATCCCATTATTCTAGTAATAAAGAAAATAGTAAAAGATCTCATACATGATCCATAAACTTCACATTGACTGATTCAAGCTACCCTTGAATCGTGATGATCAGCTGAAAGTTTACCTTTCGATAATCTCATATCGAAAAACCTTTGCAACATGAACGCCTTGTTCAAAGTTATTGGCTTCTCATATATTCCCCACATAGCATCCATTGTCTCTTTTGTGGGATTACTCTCTCAGATGTTAAAATCTACATTCTGA
The DNA here is from genome assembly GCA_963277665.1 of Viscum album. Lineage (NCBI taxonomy): Eukaryota > Viridiplantae > Streptophyta > Magnoliopsida > Santalales > Viscaceae > Viscum > Viscum album. Next base: position 77,492,304 of record OY728140.1, read on the forward strand.
GCCAATGACATCCTGACCAGCCCAAAAACTTTCATGTATAGTCGTTCCCATTCCGCTTTGATTTTTATATTTCATGCATATATTTTAAATATTAAAATTTAATAACTTTTTTAATTTAACTGTTTATTTTTTCCAAATATTTATTATTTTATTTGTTTTATGGAAGGATAGTTGTAAAAAATATTCAAGGAACAAAATGAGTGGAACAGAGTTGCAATTCATGACAAAAACAATGCTCCAGGATATGGGATTTTTTAAAGCTCAATTTTGAGGCTCAAAATTGAATAATTAAGTAGAAAAGAGGGTAAAAATTCTGTAATATGATAATCCACATCATGAATAGGTGGTTCATGATTTGAAACTGCTCAAAAAGGCATGCCAGGGGGAGAAAATGGTGAAAAAAGGCATACAAGCACAAATCATGAAAATTCATGGTGTGACACCATGTGTCACACCGTGTCACATGCTGGGTAGACCCAGTAACATTTGAAAATTGGCCAAAGTTCACTAGGGCCCCTTATTATTTCCCTATAACTCCTTGGGTTGACTTAGCAAGATTTGATGTATAATTTTATAACCCAGGGGTGCCACTATTCTTATAAATACAAGGCTAATGGGAGAGCTTCAAAGCATTAGATCGATGACCAGAGGTCCAGATGAGTTTTTACGCTCTGAAATGTCCTCCACCAGATCCATTCCAAAAAAAATTATTTAGATTTTATTTTATTTATTTTTCTTCACCCACTCATGGCTAAAAATAGGGGGTGATTTTCTTTGTGTCGTGTAATTTCAATGAAGGGGGGATTTTGTAATAATTATTTTATTTTGAATAAATAATTTATTTGGGGGTTTTTGCATTCAAAAAAAATTCTAATATATTTTTCACTCTCATTATCTAATTCATGACCATTGTATTATTTATGGGTGAGAGAGTTCTTTTTAATTTTTAAATTAAATGGTGTTTCCACTATAACCATTGGGTTAATTTAATTTTACATTAAAAATGGTTTCAGGTTACCTATATTTTGTTTTTTTGAAGTATCATGACCATTGGGAAAAGTAGAGTCTTGAGATGGAGAGTGTATACTCGAGCCAAGGGATTCACTTAGACTCATTCTAAAGACCATATAATTTTTTGTTTAATATTTAATATTTTATTATTTAATGAACCTAGATTTTAAAATTTCCCAACATCCCTTTTATTATTTTCTTCTCCCTCATTCTTTAAAATTCACACACTCACTAGCTTAGATTTAATTTCTATAAATATTTAATTAGTTTTAAGTTTATTTTATTTAATTAATTTAATTCTCTAAAAAAATTCCTATGTGGGATCAACCATAAGACTCGAAAATCCTATACTTCTTAATTATAGATTTAGTGATTATGGTTTCATGTTTTTAAATTTATAAATTTAGAGTCCCTATGGGAATTAAAGACACCCTATGAGTCATAAAATTTTTGTCATCATTGTCAGGGACAAGTGCCACCCCCCGACCTAGAACCATATTTTGAATAGGTGTGTCAAGAGTGTCAATGTGTGGACAAAAAAGTTGAGGTAAGTTCTAAATCTAAATTTATTTCTATAAATAACAACCTCATCACTACAGGTTTAGAGGAGGAAAAAAATAATAAGAAGAAAAAGTAGAAGAAAGAACATTAGTTGTTGAGTTTTTACAAGGATTTCTTAAAAATCTAGGATTTCAGCCTGAGGTAAAAAAAAGAGGAAGAAGAAAAGATAACTACTATATTTATAATTTAATTTCTTGAATATTTAAGAGTGTTGAAAGAATAATAAGAACCCATTTTGATCTACACTGACTATGCAGAAGAAAAAGAAGCAACATAAGAAGAAAAAGTTAAAGAGTTGATTGTAGAAACCTAAAGAGGTCATTATAGAAATTCGAAAATCACAACCAATAATTAAAGAAGAATAAGTGTACCAAGTTTGGAAATATTTTGAGCTCTTCCTAATTTCCTTCAAAATATCCAGACATTGATCACCTTCTTAGAGTTCCATACCAATCACAAAGAGGAGGAGATTAGTTGAGTTAGATGGGCTCTAGAGTTAAAATTGGGCCAACCTGAGAAGGTTACCATTGTATCATATGCCCATTAGTTAATCCAAGTAAGGTTGAGATAAATGACCGTTAAAAAGGACCATCTTCTAGGAGGCAACTCATGTTTTTTATTGCTTTCTAGGACTTTAGATTTCTTAATTTTTTATAAATTAATTTCATATTAGGAATTTTAGCTTCAATTCCCCTTATCTTGTTAAACTTTATTGAATGGACCTTGTGCATTGATGAGTTGTTTGATTTTTGTAGGTTCAATGTAAAGGCACTAGATGGGAGAAAAAAAATTATAAAAAATTGGTTACCACAAGCCAGAATGCAGCATGAAATAGCGGAGTACAAGTTTTAATTTTAATATTTTCTTATACACCCCTATAATTATTCTTAAAAAAATAAAAAAAAAATTAATTAATTGAAAATGCATGCAACAAGCTTATTTTTTTCTTTAATCATCGATCAAAGAGACAAACAATGCTCAGAATAATCATCATGCCACATTTAAAATATTTTTTTCCAATAAATTCAATGAGAAAAAATGGATGGATAGATCAATAAAGAAAAACATGAGGATTTTAATTTGATGAATCATCATTTGGGGAATTAGTTAATTTTTTAAAATGATATTTTTTTAGATTTTTTCATTCCTTAAAAATATAATATTTGTGTTAATTAATTTTATTTTTTGTGTGCATTTCCATGCGTAATTATCTCAACCACATGTTCTCATTCCCAAGAAATATTCTAATCCTAATATTTTCCATTCTTTTCTTAAGTAAAATTTTTGAGTGAAACTCGGACATGCATTCTTCCAGAATTTTCTTAGCATATTTTTGGATCTATGATTATGAAAATTCACACTTAAAATGATTGAGGCAATTTTTTATTAGCCTCTATCCTAAGACTCATTTGTATATTAATCTTTTGTAAACTTATAGAATCCATGAACAACTTTATTAGAGAAGAACTACTTTAGAGGCCAATTTTATCCTTTCTTACTCTGCTCTATATATTTTTCATGATTATCAAAAATGAGTATGGGGGAGATGATGGAAGGTTGGAAGGGATGTGCTTATTATAATGGAAAAAGTGTAGGGTATTTTATGGGATATTGGGATGGTTTATGATCATTAATTTATTGTACTTTATTTCACACCCTCTTGAATAAAAAAATAAAAATAAAAAAATAATATTAAAAAAATGGGTTGTGTTTTTGTGGGTTAAAAATCACCATTTACTTGATCAATTACTTTTATCATTTGGGGCTAGGTGGTGGGTGTGAGACTTTTCCAGAATCAACCTTTGAAAAAAAATTCAAAAAGATTTTTTTTACAAGAGGGTGAAACATTCATAATACTTCACTGCTTTATGGCCTTACTTTGAGTTTTGGGGAAAAGGGGGATGTCATTTTTAAAGGGATAATTTTTCATGGAATTTTTATTTATTATAATTCAAAGTATATTATAGATTAACCTACCTTTTTAGACTTAATTATTTTACATTATTTAACTACCTACCCTTAATCCTCAGAGTCATATGAATCTAATAGTGAATCCCTTAAGATTATTTGTGATATTTTTCTCTACGGGGTGGAGAATGTAGATACATTGCAAGCCTATGATGAGGATCATGATTCAATTTATGTGCAAAATTCCATTTACTTTTGTCACTTTTATGATGAGTTAAGGGAAAAAATCAAAGTTCTTTAAGTTTCTAGTGGAATGTGCATTGAAAATAAATTTAAAAATATAAATGGGTGAATAAAAAGGCATGGTTAATTCGAAAGAGAAAGTGTAAAATGCATGGTTGACTTGTTTCTTTGAAAAATGAGGAGTTGATAAAATTTTATTATATGACAATTGAATATTTAATTTCCCATTTAATCAATTAATTTTATTAACATTAAATTTAAATTATGGTAGAGTGGTCTTTCTTCGTAATTTTTTTGAGATTTCATACTTGAGGACAAGCATGAGTTTTAGTGTGGGGGATTTGATATCCCCATTTCATGCATGTATTTTAAATATTAAAATGTAATAAATTTTTTAATTTAATTGTTTATTCTTACTTGATATTTATTGTTTTATTTATTTTATGGCAGGATGCTTGATAAAAATATTTAAGGAAGAAAATGAGTGGAACAAAGCTAAAATCCATGAAAAAATGATGCTCAGGGACATGGGATATGTCAAGTATCAATTCTGAGACCCAAAATTGAAGAATCAAGTGAAAATGGGGTTGAAAATGCTGGAATATGATAATTAACATCGTGAATAGGTGATTAATGATATGAAACTCCTCAAAAAGACACGGTGGAAGGTGAAAATCATGAAAAAATGCATCCAAACACAGATCACAAAAATCAACAGTGTGACACATGTTGGCTAGACCCAATAACTTCCAGAAATTGATCAAATTTGATCGGGGTCCGCATATTATTGCCCCATAACTCCCCAAGTTGAATTGGATGGTATTTATGTATAATTTTATGACATGGGGGTGCCCATATTCTTATAAATACAAGGATAATTGGATATCATTGAGGTATTATATCTAAGACTAGGGCTCCGAGGTGAGGTGGTGTGCTCTGTAGAGTCCTCCATCGGATCTACTCCACCAAATTCTTCATATTTTATTTTATTTATTTTTATTTTCCCTCTCACGGATAAGATGAGGGAGTGGATTTCTTTTTGAAATGTAATTTCAATGAATGTAGTTGTTGTAATAATTATTTTATTTTTAATAAATATTTTATTTTAGGTTTTTTTTCATTTAACAAAATTTCTAATATCTCTTCTTCTCTCATTATTTAACACATTACCATTATATTATCGATGGGTGAGAGAGTGATTTTTAATTATTAAATTAAAATAAAATTTCCAGCATGTATTTTGGGTTAATATCATTTTACATTTAAAAGAGTTTTTGGGTTACTTATTTTTTTTATTTTTTAAAAGTATCATGAAAATTGGGAGAATGAGAGACTTGAGATAGAGAGTGTTTACCCAAACTAAGGGATTCACTTATACTCGATTCTGATGACCATATAATTGTTTTTTAATATTTAATATTTTATTATTTCATGAACCTGTATTTGAAAATTGATCGAAACCCATTTTATTATTTTCTTCTCCCTCATTCTTCAAAATTCACATTCTCACTAGCTTAGATTTAATTTCTACAAGTTGTTAATTAGTTTTAAGTTTAATTTATTAAATTAATTTAAATTTATAAAATCCTAGCTCTGTAGGATTGACCTTGGGGATCTCATATCCTATACTACTTAATTGTATATTTAGTGATTGTGGTTTCATGTTTTTAAATTTTTAAATTTGATGTCCCTATGGGAATTAACAATGCCCTATGGGCCATCACACTTTCTCCATATTCCTTGATCTAACTCCATCCAATAGAACTATAAAATCCTTATGAATGAGATATTCTTCCATATACATTCTCTAGAATGTAAAATTTGTCCCAGAGAACTTGTTTATATAGACCTTACACTCTTATGATTCCATACCATTTGATAATAGTAAACTCCCACTAAATCAAAAAATATATAAAGCAGGATAACGTTACCTAAGTCTTTCAAGTGTGTGTTTTCAATACTTAAACCATAGGATCTAATACCACTTGTTGGTATTACACAAACCTCTTATCTCTAGAAGTTATCCACCATAAGCACCATGCAATGAAAATAGAACCTCTAGAATTTCCTTGATTAAAAGGACCCCCCAACTTGATGTACCAAGACTTAGGAAGACAAGATTGAAACCTAAATCACCATACCAAGTTAAACACCTTGCAGAAACTCACATAAAGCCTCATAAACATTCAGATGAGTGGAAATTAAATAAATAAATTAATTAACACTTTTGTGTTTACTTAGTTCAGACAATAGTCTTACATCTATGATAGAACACTGGTGTCATTTTCATTAATTGGAAGTTATAAGGAATTAAAATCACTATATTTAGATAACTTAATTAGATCACTAATTACAAGTAATTCTTCTATCATATCATCACATGTGCATAGTGGTACTACCCACTTATAGTAGGTATCAACTGATAAACCAAGTTTCACTAATTTCTAATCTTTATGGATATCACACTATTTAACCATGATGAATGTTGATCTCCTATAACAAAAGAACCATATCATTGACTTCTGATGAAAAATGAAAGTCACTCATCCCTTTATCACTAAACTGCGAGGACCCACTTCATAACTCCCATGTAACAACCATCTGAAGTAATGACCATCGTACACACCCATCGAAAGATATCATTTTTTGAAATATCCTACCTCCATTAAATGTTTCCATTGAATTTTTATTGAATATCAAGGTCGAGATATCTTCTATAACTTCTCCTTTAGGTTTAATAATCATAACTTGAATAGGATTCACTATTCCTGAAAAATTAAAGCTAGTTCTAGGATAGAAATCCACTAATTTATGATTCAATGGGATGGCATGAATATGATCATTCTTTTATGTGGATTATTTATTGTTATTGTATGCATTGTTTTAGATTTTTTCTTATAGATTGTTCCACTTCTTCAGATGACTATACTAAGTATTATTACTCACCTCTACATGAACACTTTGATTTATCACTCATGTCTATACAGATCCTTTAGAGCATTTTAGGGGAGATTAGGAGTATGAGTAGTAAGATTAGTGGTGTTAGAGAATCTTGTGGTTTTTTATCCCCTTTATTGAGTTGGGGTATGATTATCTTTTGTTTTTACCATTATACAGTTGGATTGAGATATTTACATTATTTGGGTTATTATAGATGCTATGGTTTCAATTCACGCTTCATTTAGTGAATATATTTATATTATGTATATCTTTAATTACTTTAATTTTAGTGGATTTTATGATGTTCATTAGTGTTAATGTATCCCATTATGATGTTCATTAGTGTTAATGTAGGTACATAATGAGGATTGGATAGGGTAAACCAAATGAACAAAGCTAAAGGAGCATTATTCTATTTAACCATGGTGGGGAACTCAACAAGGAACATGGTGGCCAAAATACTCATGAGAGGAACTCTTAATTATGACTAACAACTAAAGACCTTTAGATAACCAAACCCTAGATAAATATAGAAGGAATACATTCATTATACAATATTCTAGTATCATTTCATTATTTCTAGTTTTGAGTAGAATGTTAAATTCCACATCACATACTGCAAGTGCGTCTCTAATATTATGTACATTTATTATTTAAGAAACTTTTGATCTATAGACATTCCCCCATAGAGGATTAGGTCTGACCTTGAGGAGTCTGAGTCGATATACAAGGCTTCAATAGTAGTTGTTTGGGGGGGAGATGATGCACCCCAAGTACTCAAGGCCCCATAATAGGATGGGGATGGTAAGGAACCCTAAGCGCCTAAGTAGGACCATTTGAGAGTGGGGATGGTAGTTGAAGATGACAGTACATGGGATTCTACACTTATATACTTATATATACATCGACTATTGAGATTCTATGGTGTAGATTTTGACTAGGTGACTGAGTACTGGTTAGAGGAGTTGGATATTGTCTTCTGACTGATATGTTTCCTACCATATCATCAAGTGATCTTGATAACCAACCTTCTCTGAGATATTACCCTTCAGTGGTGGCTCCTCACTCATGAGGACCACATGAAACTTCCTATTCTTGGGGAGATTTTCATACCCCCTTTCGATAAGAGTTCTTATATTTAACCTTAAATACTGACTGATAGTGCAAGTTGTTGGTGTTCTATCAAGAAGATTCCTCCATTCAGGAGTATGGTTCCTGATTCATGCACTTGGTTTGATTTTATCCTAACATGATGGTGAGAAAGGGGATGAGGGATAGGAATTTTGAGGTAAGTATTTAGCCTAATATCTACTAACAAATTAATTTTCCATGCTTACATGCCTATACAGAGGTCATGGTGAGTGCAACGATGATTAAGTGAGTGTGGTAGAGGATAAGAGGGATTTAGGGCAGTAAAAAATGAGCTACAAGTTGTGGTTATGGCTAGGAATTATTGTGTGCAAACAATAAAAAATCCTCTTTGGGCCTATATCGATGTGGAGGATGACATGGATCCCAGACTCTCTCCCAACTCTATCCATTACCATATTAGGAATCTAGAGTAGGAAATGCTCATATCTCTAAAGAGATAATTGTGAGTCTAGGAATATACTTCACATGTAGTTGGGATGTTACAGGAGTATCGATTGTACAACTGCATACTTTAGAAATCAGGGGAGAATGACCATGGATGGACCCCCAAGGTTAGGTCAGTAGTATATACCCCGACATCAAACGACATGTACGAAAGGAGGCCAGCGCATCCAAGAGTTGGAAAAAGTAGCAGGAGGTCCACCGTATGGAACTCCTAATACACCACTTCTACCAAGTGGACCATAATAAGAAGTTGGTAGACCCTGAGGTTGGGGAGGTGTTGGGAGAGGCTGGCAGGGAAAAGGTCTGGTAGGTCAGGGTCAGATATACACTACAGGAGTAGCTGAGGTGGAAGAACTGGTGGGTCCTAATGTGGTTAGAGGTACCATTTCTATCTTGTCATATTTATCTTTAATTTTAATAGATACAGGAGCTTATTTATCATTCATTAACTCAAGTCTCTTTATAGATAACTCAATCTTGTAATATCTAGGTTAGGCAAGCCCTTGGCCTTATTAACTCCAGCTAATGGGATTCATATTCTGATAGAGGTTTTCCAAGGTTATGTCTTTATTCACAGATGTGATAAGATGGTATAGGATATTATTCTTCTTGATATGAGACCTTATGATGTTGTCCTCAATGTCAATTGTCTAGAATCTATACAGGATTGCGTAGACTGCTTTTGATAGAGAGTTATCTACACTATCCCCAGTAGAATCCAATGGATTTATATCATGGATAGAGACCTATTTTATGAGGCTAAGAAAAAAGGGAGGAAGACCATCACTACCCAATGAATGAGATTTACCTAATTCATTATATATATGGAATATATGGATCTAACTATAATCATGAGGGAATATGCCGATGTTTTTTTGGAGGAACTATTCAACTTACCTCCTAGGCATAAAGTATAGTTTTTCATTGATCTTGTGCTAGTAGAAGTTCTTATATCCATGGAACCCTACCGAATAGCACCCATCAAGCTTCAGGAGCTCAAATTATAGTTGGATGATCCACTTCAATAGGTATTTGTATGCCTTATCATTTTACCGTGGGGTGTATATTCTCTTCGCAAAGAAGGAATATGAGAGTCTACATCTTTGCATTTATTACTAAATATTAAATCGGTTAACTATCATGAACAAGTATTCTCTCCCTCATATCAAGGACTTATTTGAATAGCTGATAGAATCTTGGGTATTCTCCAAGATATATATGAGATTAAGGTATGACCAGCTAAGATTCTGGGAGGAGGATGTCTATAAGATGATCTTTTGGAGCACATGTGGTCACTATGAGTTCATTGTTATACTATTTGGGGAGAAAAATGCCCCAGCAATGTTCATGGGTTTCATGAACCAAGTGTTCTAGCCCTATCTGGATCAATATGTAGAGGTATTAATCGATGATAGTTTAGTTTATTCTTGAGGTGAGGAGGGTAATGAGGACCATCTGATTATCCTATTGGGCACTCTTAAGGAGCACTGATTGTTCAAAATGTTATCAAAGTTCTAATTTTGGATCCATCGAGTACATTTCTTAGGTTAACGTCGTATCAAAATAAGGATTCATGCTTAAACCTACAAAGGTGAAGGCAATCATAATGAGGGAGCCACCTTTGGGTGTATTTGAGGTAAACAGTTTCTTGGTGCTTTCGGTTTATTATTGATGTTTTATTCCAAACTTCTCAAGGATATCCATCCATTTTTCAACATTGAAACATAAGGGTAAGGTCTTTATTTGGACAAAGGAGTGTAAGATTTCCATCAATCTCCTAAGGGAGAAGCTAACCATTGCACCTATTCTTATACTTCTAGCCTAGGGGACACTATATGAGGTGTATTTTGAGGCTTCTCACTTAGGACTTGGTTGTGTGTTGATGTAGGAGTGTGCATTTATTGCTTATGGATCAAAGAATCTTCAGGCTCATGAGCGTAATTAGGCTACCTATGACCCAAAATTGGTAGCAGAAGTTTTTGAATTGATGTCTTGGAGGCATTATTTTCTTATGGATCGGTTTGTAGTCTTTACTAACCACAAGAGTTTAAGGTACATTTTCACACAGTGTGATTTGAGAGTTCCTCTAGTACTACAGTTTTTAGATACCATATACCCTGAGCAAGGGGACATTATAACTGAAGATTTTATCTAGAAGTCATACTGATAGATAATTCATGATTCTCGGGGTGAGTGTAGATCCATGTATATGTTTGATACCTTTCACTTATACATTGGGAGGGTTGATCATCAGGGATGCTTGTTTCAATTGACGTTGACCTACTCTTTGGTGCGACTGGTTGTGAATGGTCAATTTAGAGACCTGGAGAGATTTGGTGTGATCACATTATTCATGAAGAGACACTCGAGGGTTTGAGAGAAGGTAGGGAGCAATATATCCTCTTCCAAGGGAATTTATTAGTTCCTCGGGTATTAAGGAAGGGGGTGTTGTGGGAGCTTTATCCTTCTCCCTTATTTTTCCACCTTGCATGGGGAAGATGTATCAAGACTTGAAGCTGCAGTTCTAATGGTCGGAGTTGAAGTTGTATATGGTAGAGTTCATGGCACAAGGCATCACTTGTTAGAGGGTGAAGGTAGCGAATTAAGTCCCAACATATATGATTCATTATATCATCATTCCATGGTAAAAATGGAATCACATATTAATGAAATTCCTGACTAATCTACCATGAATACCTAGAGGATTGATGCAATATGGGTTATTATGGATAGAATCATAAATTTATCCCACTTCTTACCCACTAGGGAGTAGACCCCAGTAGATTTACTGGTGGAGAGGTATGTTAATGAGATTGTGAATCTCTATAGAGCACCTCTGACCATGTTTTTTGATCGATATACTCCCTTTACTCTAAGACTATGGTGATGGTTGCAACAAACTTTTGTTAGCCTCCTATGCCTTGACACCACATTTCATCCCCATACCAATGGATAGACATAGAGAACTATTCATATGTTGGAGTACATGCTAAGGTCATGTGTTTTGGATTTTGGAGGTTCTTGATCTGAAAATTTTCTATACAATAAAAACTACCAATCTACCATCAACATGACATTGTTTGAGGTCCTTTATGGGAGACCTTGTAGATCACCTATATACTAGACCAAGCTAGGATATATAGCTGTTTTGGGCCCTGGTTTGGTGTAGAGCATGATCGTGGCTATTTAGTTGATCCGAGAGTGTATGAGGTCTTATCAAAGTCAACAAAAGTCATATGTGGGTTGTAGAAGGGGAATTTTGAGTTTCCATTGGGAACCATGTCTTCTTGATGGTTTCCCCATAAATAGGGTAGTGGATATTCATAAAGAGGATCAAATTAAGTTCCATGTATCCCAACTTCGATGGTATCTCTATGATTCAACTCATATTGTGTCCTGGTGATCTAGACTTAGAGGAGGATGATACCTTCATGGATAAGCCCATAGAAATACAAGACCATTAGGAGTAGGTGATGCATAGATGAATAATTCCCATGGTTAGGGTCACTAATGAAAAAATAACTTATACCAACGGTTTGGAGGACTGTTGGACTATCTTCTGTTGGTATTGACCTATACCAATGGTTTTAAGAAATTGTCGGTATAGGTTTATATTGACGGTTTTGAAAACTGTTGGTATAGGCCTATACCAATGGTTTCCAAAACCGTTAGTATAGATAATTTTAAAAAATGCTCGGTAGGATTTGATCCCAACAGCTCTGAATTATATTACAACAACCTAAACACTGAGCTATAATAAATTTTGTGAACATAATATGATATATATATATGTGTGTGTGTGTGTGTGTGTGTTAAAAATTAATTTAAATTTTGATGTATTCATTGGTATTTGATAAAATAATATAGTAAAAATATGAATACCTATACCAACGATTTTCCAAACCATTGGTATAGGTATTTGGATTTTTGGGACCTATACCAATGGTTTTTTCAAAACTATTGGTATAGGGTCTTAATATGGAAGATATACCAACAATTTTGGCCAAAAAGTTGGTATATCTAGGAATTATACCGATAGTTTATCCAAAACCATTGGTATATGGTCTTATTATGGAAGTTATACCGATGGTTTTAGAAAAATCATTGGTATAAGGTCTCTCTATGATACCTATACCAATAGTTTTGGCCAAACCATTGGTATAGGGCCATTGGTATAGGTCTAATTTCTAGTATTGGTTGTTGTGAAGTCATGAGGAAGTCATGGAGAGATTCTGAGAGAGAGAGAGGAGTCGATGTGAGATCAGTACCCCACCTATTTGTGTGAGGTGTTCTTTTAAACATGCATTCGATATATGCATATTTCTTTTAGAGGGTGAAAATTTTTATGGTGGAGAGGATGTAACATCCCAGGTTTCACCATAGGGTATACTTTTCTACTCAAGAAAAAAAATCTCAAAGAAAAATTTAATATTTAATAATCATTATAAGAGGGAAAATTTGTAATTTTAATCATTCTTCAAAATTTCAAAAAAATCAGACTCTGTAATCATATTTAAAATGATGGGTTTTTTAATGGGAGTTCTGAAATTTTTAGTAGTGTGGTGAACTTTTAGAGCATCAAATGAGATTAAGTAGTAATAATAATATTATCAATTTAAACCACCTTATTCTCCTAAATAAATATATAATTCCTTTTATGAAAATGTTTAGGCCATGGACCCTAGATCTTGAATACTCTAGAGGAATAATGTGGTTTCCCAAGGGAGAATCAAGCAGGAAGAGTGATCCAAACTCCAAGGTATGGCCCTTAAGATCTTATTCGTTATCATTTCTTTAGATTTTATCCTCTAAAACCTCTCTCCTAACATTATTAAACAAATTGGTATAATAATATTCTAGAAATCAAGTGTGTTAAACTATAGAATTAAATACAAACATGGGATTTGGTTTGGTTGAAACTTGACTTATGAATTTCGATCAGATCTAGAGAGAAGTTTAGATTTCCAAAACTTCACTCTAGATTTATAAGGATCAAACCCTATAATTACAATCCAATATTTCAATATGTTTTTATATGTCTCTCATGATTTCCAATGTCTCTATGCTTTATTAATTTGGTTCTTTTATTTCATATATATTCTAGAGAAGATAGTTTTTTTTCATATTTGGATAATTTAATGATTATATTAAATTTAAGAAGAATCATCTAGAAATCAATATGGCATTGGATAAATTTTCTTAAAATTAACCTAATGAGACTAGTTTGAGATCAGTCCTAATTATTACTTAGAAGTTATGGTAGTGAGAATTTTTTCCATAACTAAACTTCTATCGAAGTTTTAGTAGCCTTAATAACAGAATTATGAGTTAACTCTTACATTCAGTGATCCTCAAGTTTAGATTTACCTACTATAAAATTTTATTGAAGTTTGGGAAAATTCTCACTCTCTATGAAAGCACCACAAGAAGTGGCAGGCAGCAGCGACCTTCTGGTCATTGGATCTGACATAATGGGTGTCAGAGATTCCATATGTAGCCCTACCATGTGGATCGTGTGTGAGAATTGTACCCTCTATGATGCCCCTCATTTTTGACCACTCAATCAATTGATCAAACAACACATGGGGTGCCATGCATACCGTACATGTTTTTTATGTGCACCATACATGAAATACCCTAAAAGAGTGTCATCCATGTGGTATGGTTTACTAGACATCACGCATGGCCATGTCGACCATGTGAGAACCCTCCTCAAATCGAGATCATCTGATCATTTTGATTACATGGTTCTCTGCATGTCTACGTCAGTCATTCGGGTGTCATCTCATCCCACACTAAGTCGAGAAAGCAAGGTTCATCTGATCTTAATAAAATGTATTAGATGGTGTCATAAAAGCATGCAAAAACTAGTTCCCCCTTAGGTATGTGAGGGGTGTTGTGTGTCACCCCGTCATAGGCCAATAACATAACCCCTCCCCATGTGTGGGTGTGTGTGGGGTGGTTCTTGTTGCACCTAAAAATACCCCTCAACCCCCCCCCCCAAATGCCTTGAACTCATTGGTATCTAGTTTGAAACATTTTGAAGACTCAAAAAAGGTGAATCCGAGAGAAACTTCCAATTAAAGAGAACTTTCTATGTGATAAATTACTCACCTTTATTCCAAACATCAGGGGATTCCATCTTTGATGAGGCTGATGATCGTGGGACGTACGTGGGAGGAATTCAATGGTGATGCAGAAAGTTTTGTGATACCTCAGAAATTAATAAGGAACTATTAAATTTAATGATTCATAGGTATTAATACAAATGACATACCATATTGGCATGTTGATTTCAGTGTTTATGCTTCATGAGGAATTCCATAAATCAAGTGACAAGTGAATTGTAAGGATGAAAGGTGATTGGGTTAGTAGAGTGAAGTGCTCTGATTATGATGTGGAATACTGGATCTCTTTACGGAACTCTTCATGTGTAAAACCCTAGTGTTCACTGGATGTAGTTGACCAATAAACATTTTTTATATTTATCATTTGTGATAACTCATTTCTCATCCTTTGAGTGACATGGAGTTTGGTGATAATGTTTGTCCTTGTACTCATTCACCCCCTCTGTTGTGGATGGAGTTATAGATGACCATGATGACAGTAACTAACCTTGGGACCCTAATGACACTTGAGTATAGTAACCCTTCACCAATGAGATATACCCTCAGGGATTGAGGTGGATAATGATGTGTCAGATTTGTGATGTCTCACCACCCTGGACCACTAATCGGTGTCGAAACGGTGATCACCACATGGCCTCGTACGCCAAAATTTGTCGACTAGTGGTGAGGTTCTATAAGGATATTGGGGAGAGACTATACCCTCTAATCAAAGTAGAAATGGCAACAAAAATAATATAAAATGTATAAACCAGGACAAATAACCAACACAGATAAAATAAAAAAGTACTGATAAAATAAATTGAACATCTCAATGTTATAACAAATAGAGTATGTCATGCATGTTTCAATGGATCCCCCAAGGGCAGATCATATATACAGAATAACAAAGAACCAAAAAACAAACTTAAACTATAATTCATCCTGAACTGGTCCTGAGTTCGGCCCAGTACCATCACACATACTCCACTCAAGAATTCCAAGAAAAACATCATACAATGGGCCCTTTCCCTGAATTTGTAACCTGCAACCACATAGTGATATCATCTCGGATACCCAAGTGTCAGGGAAACCCAGGCAGGGTAGGTACAATCCAGCAGACCATCATCAACGACGTCCCTAAAATAACTAGTTTGATATACAAGTGCATGCAGGAGTTCCAAAAATAAACAATTTATCCATTTAAAGAAAATTTAATAAAAAAAACAACCACTGATACTTGAATTCACGATGATACTCATGAACGACTATACCATTGTTGGTCCTTAGGTTTGTTACCCCAATCAACCATACCTACTTCAACCGATGTTGAGGTATCTTTGAGCATGTCACTATGACTATGTCTCACAATAATAGACCCAAGTGTCCCTAGTATACATAATAAATAACACAGACCTCCCCTACAAAAGTTTTCTCAACCCATGGAATAATCCAAATAGTAACACATACCTCTCCTATGAGAGTTTTCTTAGCCTGTGGAATAAGCTTAATAGTAACATGGACCTCCCCTGTGGGAGTTTTCTTAACCTGAAATCACAACCACCCATAAGGTTGTTTTCCTTTATTTTAAAAACAAGAATGGACTCAATAGGTGTTTTCCTTTCCATTAAAACAAAACCACCCCAAGGTGAGTTTTTAATACCTTTAAAACAAGACCACCCCAAAAGGGAGTTTTCATCATCCTTTAATCCAAGACTACCCCCAAGTGGTGTTTTCATTTCCTTTAAAACATTTCAAATACAAAACATCATCTTTATCAAAAGAATCCACATAACTTGCATTCCAATACACGTTCAAATTTACATTTCAAAAACCCAATTCCATCCACTTACTTTCCAAAAAATCCATTTCACAGAGTTCATACCCCTTTCATAAAACAAGCCTCACCAAAACACATGACCAAACCCACCACAAACCCACCTCTCCATTTCATACAACTTTAGCAAGTCGTACCAATTTTTCTAAGACAACCATTTGATTTACAAAACACAAAACACCATTTTAACCACTTAAAAATCAATTAATAAGTTGGGAAAAAATCATTCCATTTCAATTATACCAATCTAACCCAAAATTTGTCCTTTTACAAACCACATAACCATTTTAAAGGGGTAAAATCAAAAAATCAATTTCATTCCATTAAACTGATGAATATGAAATTCCATTTCACAATCATCGAATCCAAAACATAATCCCATGCTTAGAACAATTATAATTTGGCTTATCTATTTAATAAAAAACTATCCAAGACAAGGTTGACTATCTAAATTAGACATTTTAATTAAGTAAAAACCCCCAAGGCAATACAATTTAATAAATTCAAGGTCAACACCTAATAGTTGACGTGACCGCCCAGCCTATGCACTTGAAAAATTATGTGAGACTATGATTTATGCTTAAGGACACCTAACTTATGCTTAGGAAAGCCTACATGTCAAGTATCGATCACTGGTTTGGCTTGGATTGGAAAAAAATGAGAAAGAAAAAAAACGCCCTAAAAATAGGGCATATTAGATAAACCTGGTGAGAGAGAAATAGACAATGAAAGAAACAAAGAGGAGACAATAGACTCTTAGACTCACCTTAGATTATTTATTTCACCAAACGGAAGCTCTAACAGCCATGGATCTATTAGAGTTGGTGTCCTAGAACCAATTATTTTTACTTTGATTACATGGATATTTAATATATTTAAATATTAAACATCTTATTACAAATTGTTCATTGTTCTTCATGACTATGATGTAATAATATACTAGAGTATTTGTTGAATTGATAAGGTCATGGTGGTTCCCCGCTATGATGAGAACCATGAAATATTATAAAAATATTCTTAAATGTAGTTCTGTGGTTAGATGATATACTATGATAGGACACATAGCATACAGATCGTCAAGTGCGAGTACTCGTAAGCAGATGAGACTTCCTCTCATGAAGTTTGCACTTGGTAATCTCCAAGACAAGAGATTATGAGAACATACTCACCAGTAGGAATTCCGCATGTTTTGGTGTCATTGGATATTCCTATCTACGAGCATGTGTAATGATCCTTTGACTTTAAGATTATCATTAATATGTGTCACGACTTGCGCACTTTGATTTACTGATGAAAATTGTCACGCAGACAGTTGGCGGGAAGTAGGGTACGTTGGGTGCGTCACGAGTGGCATGTTATTAATAGATAATTTGAGGAAGGATTTGTTCCTTCCATTTATGAAAGTCGATATCTTGGCCCTTTGATTGAAATAGAACCATCGTGTTAAATTTCCTGGTCATGGTGTAACAATGAGTTTATTTCAGGTAGTCAAAGAACGGCGTATCATGCACAAAGGTTAATGACACTATCATGAAACCTGCTTGATGAGATATTGAGACAAATGGATTATATTACACAGTGAGCATTCATATATGGATGTCATTGTTGTGACTTTAAGTTCTTTCTCTTGGGTGCCTTGACCTGTTGCTAGATAGTGCTCTTGGACTTTAGGCAAGCTCGCCTAATTCCAATGAGAATTAATCCTAGAGGGTCACACTCTAAATGTTTTTAGTGGTCTTGGTTAAATTATATTTGAAATTAATTTATGAAATAAATATTATTCTCAAGAATGTGGAATGATTTTATTCAAGTTAAATTGATTGCATAAATTAAATAAATATTTATTCACTGGATTGTGGATAAAATATATTTATTTATTTTATTGAACATTTAATAAATATTTATTTAATATTTTGTAAATAAAATATTTATTTAAGAGAATAAATTATTTATTTATTTATTTGGGTGTTCAATAAATGGAAGTAGAGTTCGAGCGGACCAAGGCTGGTCCGATAGTAAAATAATTATTTTCAAGATGGTAAATAATTATTTAACTAGTTAGCACAAATTAAAATAATAATAATAACACTGCTATTATTTTGTGACACGAAATTTTATTTATAATTCCATTTTGCGCAATTTGGCGCACCATAAATAATGACACAGTATTATTATTAAAATAATGGGTTTTCTCTAAGGTTATGAATGTATTTAATTGCTGTTATGCAATTAAATATTATAACTGAAGCCTTTTTTCGATAAATAGACACATACGTCTATTGTTCCATGTACCCGAACTGCACACCTAGTGAATTGAGAATTATTGAGCTAAATAATTTCTCTCTCGAATCATCTTCCTGCCCCTCTCAAGAATGAGAGATGTTCTTCAAGGATAAAGAACAAGTGATCAAGAACAACCGACACACTACTACAAAAATGGGCTTTATCAGCACTCAAAACGGGCTTTATTAGCGCTAAAAAGCGTTGTAAAGCTCAGCACTGATAAAGGGGGGGTCCCCTTTATCAGCGCTTATTGAGCACTGATAAAGGGGTACTTTTTTAGTGCTAAAAAATTGCTGATAAAAGAAGCCTTTATCAGCGCTAAAAATGCACTGCTAAAGGGAGACTTTATCATCTCTAAAAAGGCATTGATAAAGTACCCCTTTATCAGTGCTAAAAAAGCGCTGATAAATGTGTGTTTTATCAGCACTCTTTTAGCGCTGATAAACTGGTCCTTTATCAGTGCTTTTTTAGCGCTGATAAATGCTTGGTCTACTGTAACAAAAAATTCTGCAGTAGTACACCCAAACAACACCTGCAAAAAATTCAGCATCTCAATAAGTATACTCATACAAAATTAACACATAAATCATAAGATAATTACACCAAGTATACCCATACAACAAGTATACCCATACACCATTAACACAAAATTCATAAATTAATTAAGTACATATAGAATTCAATTCAGAATTCAAGGGGTTGGGGGCTGTTTCGGGGTTTGGGGTGGCTGTCCAAGGGGGGTAGGGGGTGTCCGGGGGGATGGGGGTGTCCGGGGGGAAAGGGTGTCCAGGGGGTGGGGGGAAGTCCAGGAGGTTGGGGGCTGTCCAAGGAGGGTGGGGGTGTCCAGGGGGTGGGGTGTCTAGGTGGGGGGGGGGGTTATCCATGGGGGTGTCCAAGGGGGTGGGCTGGTGTCCAGGGTGCCGGGGGGCTTTCCAGGGGGTGGGGGTCTGAGAGGTGGGGGCGGTCCGGGGGGTTGGTGGGGTTTTCCAAGGGGGTGGGGTGGTGTCCAGGAGGATGGGATGGGGGTGTCCTGGGGGATAGGGGTGTCTAGGGGGTGGGGGTGTCCAGGGGGGTGGGGGTGGTCCAGGGGGGTGGGGGTTGTCCAAGGGGGGTGAGGTGGTGTCCAAGGAGGGGGTGTCCATGTGGGGGTGTCTATAGGGTGTCCAGGGGGGTGGACTAGTGTCCAAGGTGTCGGGGGGGCTTTCCAGGGGGTGGGGGTGTCCGGGGGGGTCCAGGGGGTTGGTGGGGTTGTCCAAGGGGGGTGGGATGGTGTCTGGGAGGGTGGGGGTGGTCATCCATGGGTGGGGGTGTCCAAGGGGTGGTGGTATCTAGGTGGTGGGGTGGTGTCTATGAGGGGTGGGGGTGTCATCCAGGGGGGTGGTGGTAGTCTAGGGGAGTGGGGGGGTTGTCCAGGGGGTGGGGTGTCCGGGGAGGGGGTCAAGGGGGCTGTCCAAGGTGGGGGGTTGTCCATGGGCATGTCCAGGGGGTGGGGGTGTCCAGGGGGTGGGTGTGTCCAGGGGGTGGTCATGTCCAGGGGGTGGGGCTATCCATGGCGTGTCCGGGGGGGGGCTGTCCGAGGTGGGGGGTGTTTGTACGTCAGCTGTTGTTTTCACTTAAAAATCGGTCCATTTTAAACAAAAGAGAGACCCTTTGAGTGATACTGGCCACAACAGGCCTCAGATTGAGGCGGGGTTGACTCGTACACATCTCAAAGGATCCATGGATCATTCTCCTAAAATATCAATATAATATGAATGTTTTTGGTCGGATTTTTGTAGGTCAGTTGTTGTTTTCACTTAAAATTGTGTCCATTTTAAACAAAAGAGATACACTTTGAGTGATACCAGCCACACCGTGCCTCGAATTGAGGCGGGGTTGACTCGTACATGTCACAAAGGACCCATGGATCATTTCCCTATAGGATCAAGACAATAAAAATGCTTTTGGTCAGATTTTCGTAGGTCAGTTGTTGTTTTCACTTAAAATTGTGTTCATTTTAAACAAAAGAGAGACACTTTGAGTGATACCGGCTACACCGTGCCTTGGATTGAGGCGGGGTTAACTCATACACATCACAAATGACCCATTTATAGTTCTTATAGAGTATAAAGATGATCCGAATGTGTTTGGTCAGATTTTCATAGGTCAGTTGTTGTTTTCACTTAAAATTGTGTCCATTTTAAAAAAAAGACACTTTGAGTGAAACCAGCCACACTGGGCCTTGGATTGAGGCAGGGTTGACTCTTACACTTTGAAAATTACCCATGGATCATTATCCTATAGGATCAACACAATATGAATGCATTTGGTCAAATTTCCGTACATCAGTTGTTGTTTTCACTTAAAATTGTGTCCATTTTAAATAAACGAGAGACCCTTTGAGTAATATCGGCCACATCATGACTCATATTGAGGCCAAGTTGACTCGTACATGTCACAAAGGACCCATGGATCTTTCAAGTAAAGGATAAAGACAATATTAATGTGTTTGGTTGGATTTTCGTATGTCAGTTGTTGTTTTCACTTAAAAATCTGTCCATTTTAAACAAAAGAGAGTCACTTTGAGTGATACTGGCCACACCGGGACTCATATTGAGGTGGATTTGACTCGTACACATCTCAAATGACCCATGGATCGTTATTATAAAATATAAATACAATCCTAATGTGTTTGGTTGAATTTCCATAGGTCAGTTGTTGTTTTCACTTAAAATTGTGTCCATTTTAAACAAAAGAGAGACACTTTGAGTGATACCGGCCACACTGTGCCTCGGATTGAGGTGGGGTTGACTCGTACACCTCAAAAATGACCCATGTATCATTCTCCTATAGTATAAACATAATTCGAATTCGTTTGGTCAGATTTCCGTACGTCAGTTGTTGTTTTCAATTAAAATTGTGTCTATTTTAAACAAACGAGAGACCCTTTGAGTGATACCGGCCACACTATGCCTCGGATTAAGACCAGGTTCACTCGTACATGTAAAAAATGACCCATGGATAATTATTGTAAAGGATAAAGACAATATTAATGCATTTGGTCGTATTTTCGTAGGTCAGTTGTTGTTTTCACTTAAAATTGTGTCCATTTTAAACAAAAGAGAGACACTTTGATTGATACCGGTCACACCATGCCTTGGATTGAGGCAGGGTTTACTCTTACATGTCTCAAAGTACCCATGTATTTTTTTCCTAAAGTATCAAGACAATCCAAATGTGTTTTGTCAGATTCTCGTAGGTCAGTTGTTGTTTTCACTTAAAATTGTGTCCATTTTAAACAAAAGAGAGACATTTTGAGTGATACCAGCCACACTGTGCCTCTGATTGAGGAAGAGTTGACTCATACACATCAAAAAGAACCCATGTATCGTTATCCTATATGATCAATACAATCCTAATGTGTTTGGTCAGATTTTCGTAGGTCAGTTGTTGTTTTCACTTAAAATTGTGTCCATTTTAAACAAAAGAGAGACACTTTGAGTGATACCAGCTAAACCGTGTCTCATATTGAGATGGGGTTGACTCATACATGTTAAAAAGGACTCATGTATCATTATCATAAAGTATAAATACAATAAAAATGTGTTTGGTTGGATTTTCATATGTCAGTTGTTGTTTTCACTTAAAATTGTGTACATTTTAAACAAAAGAGAGACACTATGACTGATACCGGCCACACTAGGCCTCAGATTGAGGAAGGTTTGACTCTTACACATCCCCAAAGCACCCATGGATTTTTATCCTAAAGTTTCAATACAATCGGAATGCGTTTGGTCAGATTTTCGTACGTCAGTTGTTGTTTTCACTTAAAATTGTGTCCATTTTAAACAAACGAGAGACCCTTTGAGTGATACCGGCCACATCGTGCCTCAGATTGAGGCTGGGTTGACTTTTACACATCACAAAGTATCCATGGATAATTCTTGTAAATTATCAAGACAATATGAATGCGTTTGGTTGGATTTTCTTAGGTCAGTTATTGTTTTCTCTTAAAATTGTGTCCATTTTAAACAAAAGAGAGACACTTTGAGTGATACCGGCCACACCGTGCCTTGGATTGAGGCGAAGTTGACTCTTACACATCAAAAAGGACCCATAGATCGTTATCCTAAAGGATCAAGACAATCTGAATGCGTTTGGTCATATTTCCGTAGGTCAGTTGTTGTTTTCACTTAAAATTATGTACATTTTAAACAAAAGAGAGACACTTTGCGTGATACCAGACACACTATGCCTCGGATTGAGGCAGGGTTGACTCTTACATGTCGCAAAGGACCCATGGATCGTTCTACTATAGTATCAAGACAATCTGAATGTGTTTGGTTGGATTTTCATAGGTCAGTTATTGTTTTCACTTAAAATTGTGTCCATTTTAAACAAGAGATAAACACTTTGAGTGATACCGGCTACACCATACCTCGGATTGAGGCGGGGTTAAATCATACACATCACAAAGGACCCCATGGATCATTCTCATAAAGGATCAAGACAATACGAATGTGTTTGTTCAGATTTCTATACGTCAGTTGTTGTTTTCACTTAAAATTGTGTCCATTTTAATCAAAAGAGAGACACTTTGACTGATACCGGCCACATCGGGCCTCTAATTGAGGAGGAGTTGACTCTTACACATCCCCAACACACCCATGGATCATTCTCCTAAAGGATCAACACAATCCGAATGCATTTGGTTGGATTTCTGTACGTCAGTTGTTGTTTTCACTTAAAAAACTATTCATTTTAAACAAAAGAGAGACACTTTGAGTGGTTCATCATTCTTGCATGTTGCTGGTGCATATCATCTATTAAAATGGGAAAATGAATCATTATAGAAAGGATGTTTTATTTAATAACAATTACAATTTTCCTACAAACATTTACATACAACAAATTTTCATCTTTTGATCCCCTTAACCCCTCTCAAAAATGACCGCCAATTATACACGTCCCTAAGTCAGATCTTTATGCTATTTGTGTACAATATGCCATCAGGTATGCGGACCACTAATTTCTAAAAAAATCTATATCGTCTTGTGAGTATGAGGCTTTTTGGCAGTCAGAGTAGTACTGCAAAATATAAAAATAAAGAATTAATAAATAAATTAAATGAACTAGTAGTTGTTTTTGAAAATACCTCTTTAGGGGTGCTAGTTTGTTGATGAAAAAAAAATCTCTTTCATAAATTTTTCAAACATAATAACTGCAATCATTATCGTTTGTTTGTTTTGGACACTGCAAAAAAATTGATCATTAGGAGAATAAGTAACTTATGTTGATATGTGTTTGGATAGTGAAATTTTATTATATATACCTTGATATTTGTTCAGACGTAGTACTTGCACACCTCTTTATGCTTAAACCTTGTCCTCATTCCTTTTTTTATACGATAATCACACACCGTCCTATTATAATAGAATCCTCAGTAAAATATAATATAAATTATATTACTTGATTTTTAGACCTAAAACGTAGGATGTAGTGTCTTACAGATTCACAAACTCCATCATGTGTGGTCAGTTTGATGGATATCCTTGCTTTGAATCCAGAAAATAAATCTTTGGAGTATCCAAGTTCACCACAATTAGCATCCAATGTTTCCTAAAAACATAAAAAGTAATAAGTAATAAAAGAAGTGAAAATATAATTGATATGCTTTAATAGTAGAGTTTTACCCCTGCATGGTTGGAATTAGGAAGAGTGTCATCTGTAATCTTACTTTCAAATGTTTTCAGCAAGCCGTTCACTATTTCATTCTTTTTTGATGGCTCTAATTTCGTTAGATGTGTTGATGTGGTATGAGGACTAACGAGTCTGAATTTTGGATCATGGGAAAATTCCTTCAACTGTTTTTCATATATAAGTCTATCAACAATATAAAATGCATTTAGTCATAATTTTCACATTAGATCAGCTTTTAGGAAATCAATTCATGAAAACATACCTCATATATATATATTTACAACTATGATGCCTATCCAACCATTTTCAAGGATCTCATTTACATTTTCAGCATCAATGAAATCTTGACTTTCCTCTCCGTATATATTCTTTTTGAAAACCACTATATGATTACTACCACCTCTTAGTTTCGTATCCACGTTAGTATTCAATGCTAGTAAATGTGGATAGAGAACAGGTGGTGTTATTGTGCTTTCAGTAGCTCCTTGGGATCGGTTGGTCGATCCTTTAGATGGTTTTGAGCCGAAGTTTATCACTCCCTTCCCTTTCTCCGTCTATAATAACATTCATTGGTTCAGACCCTTTTTTTCATTAATTGTTAAAGGTTTAGCTTGAAAAAAAAGGAAATAAATACCTCTTTGTCCACATGTACTCTTACAAGTTGTGACGGCCATTCAATGAATGTCCCAATATCCTTTTCAACCCTATGAATATCATCGTCATCAAGTGGAATAGGTAGCTCTGCATTTGGCTCATGAGCTATAGTAATCGTCACTTTCAGATGATCTTTCATAAGTGGTCTATTATGCAGCGTGTCATCTGGGATGTTGAACACTGTAGCCCTCGCTAAAAGGTGATAGGTGGGTGTTGACGGATATAAATCACAATCATTATCACCATGTAGAAGATCAGTACAGGAAAAGTATCAGTGTTTTTCTGATTCACATTTCATGAGAACAATTATTAGAATATTGATTACCACGGCTAAGACAGCTCTTTGAGGGTAATGGCTCACCTCAAAACTGGTGGGGGTGGGGTGGGATCTTCACGTGCTGGTTGTTCCTGAGTTGTGTCTTCTCCTTACTTCCCACCCATAAAAGTTGCTAGCAACTCTCCCTGCCATTGCAATCGTTCTTCAAGGGTTGCTAGTTTTTTGCTCATTTGTTTCAATTTTTCATCTCTATCATCCGTTTTTTTTTTCTCAAAATATACTCGGGGTGTCACCCCAAACCCCACACCTCTAACACAGCCGTATTGTTCTGGATGCTTCAAATCCGTCGATAATAGGTCTGCATCTGCTACAGGAGTAGCTGATTCCTGTGACTGTCGGATATAGGAAAATAACTAATTATTTTTATGTAATAGAAATTTAAAACAAATCTTTTTATCGTCATGTCATACTTACACATATTTCCCACACTTTTTGTGTATTCTCATCTACTAGATTCCCTTCCTTATTCACACATTCTTCCTTCCATAGCACATGATGTGAGATGGAAGTGTCTTTGGTTTTAGACTCATCAATCTACATATAAACATAGAAATATAATTATGATGTTGTTTATTGGCACCTAACAATATTACTGTAAATTTAAAATACGTACCATTTTCTTTTCTAGTGAAGTGTACCCCATCCTTTCTTTACGATAGGGGTATGTTGGTTTTGATGCACGTTCCTTATTTTCAGTACAGAGTTGTTGTTTCATAAATGAAATATTGACAATCAAAGTGATGAATACATGTATCCTCAAATAACGTATTATCACCCACAATATACCTGAAACTTCTCATCCCCACGGTGGACAATAAATGCATCCCATGCTTCTTGGGACATCAAGTGAGCGTAGACAATGGGTGGGTTCATGTTTATTTTACCTTTGGAGTCTTTCAGGTGATATCTTGTTAAAATAGTGCGAAAACCTTGATGAATCCTTCCTGCAAGCCTTAGTACGTAATTCTTGTGTGAATTTTCTACTATAAATGTACTCTGCAAGAGATTGAGAAGAGTAAGAAATTGTTTCATTATTTTATTTTCTAGTAAATTAAAGAAATAAATTCATAATGTTACCGTAATTTCTTCCCAGATCACATCCTTCAGCCCGGATACAACATGGTTCCATGAATCTATTTCAATCGGCATGCATTGATGAATGAAAACTCCGATGTAACTACTAAACATAGCCTTGTTGGGATTCACATGTTAGCCTCATGCATTCCATCCGGCATCAAATTTGATGCCTTTGCTTTTCACCTCAAGAACTTTGGCTAACACCGTTAAACTACAACGCACTTATGTTTTCTGCGATGCCGGTCATTCATTCCCAACCATTTCATCGATATCAACATCATCTATATGTTCATCTAAAATGGTAAAAATTTCATGTGCTGATAGTTGTTGGACCTCAACACTAGGAGAAACAACAAGTTCAAAAACTTGTTGTTGCTCTGCACTGTGAGCAGCTGCAGTAGGAGCAGAAGCAGCCGCAGTAGCAGCAGCTTGAGAGACTTGTTCAGCCTCAAGGTTAGGAGCACCAGAACGTGCATAAGTCATTATCTGCAAAATTGGTTGAATAGTTAATTTAGATTACATAAATTCAGTAATGATAAGATAATAACATGAGATAACAGGATCTATATTACAAACAAAATATAACTTGTTTATTGAACTCTATTTCTTTTTTTTAAAGGCTGAAGGGATTTTACACCTCTATCGATTGTCCAAATCCATTCATTGTGGTCTCCTCTAACATAAAAAACATCATCTACATTGGGACTGCTGCGAAATGATTGCGACATACCACTGAAAGGATCTTCCTCAACTGAATTTTCATCGGACCCTTCAGTAGTTTTGGTCAAAAACAGAACAATCGACTACTTTCAGTTTGTGGGATCTGGAACATAAAAAACTTGTACCGCTTGTGATTCCATTATAAATTGTTCGTCTTTGTACCCTTCTTTACTAAAATCGACTTTCACAAATCCTCATTCATCTATTTTAACACCATTGTTGTTATCAACTCATTTGCATTGAAAAATCGGCAATTGGAATGTCGTATAATCCAACTTCCATATTAGTTTGATAATGCCAAAGTATGACATATTTGTATAAATTGGATTTCTGTCCTTACTACCAGAAACATGCATTGCTTTATCCACTAGTGTAACTCCACTATTTTGTATGGTACTATCTTCATCATGTTCATCTGTATAGAATGTATAACCATTAATTACATATCCACTATAAGATAATACATACACACTTGGTCTAGTGGCTAGCCATCGAAGTTGTTCTGAAATTGAATTCAGATTTTCATCCAACTGCTTAAAAATATGGTTCTGAAACCATCCTATAAACTGGTGATTATGTGTATTTGATAACCATTTTTCATCCCTTGATGGATTCAAATTCCTAATAATTTCTTTGTGAGTTTCAATATATGGAGCAACCTCCCAACTGTTATTCAAAACATAAAGGTGGGCCTACTCCCGATCTGTAATACTGATTGTCACAACATCTCTTCCAGAAATTCCCTCACCCTCAATGCGTCCAGTGTGACAAGATTTCTGGAGACCAATGCTTTCCACATCAGATAGGTATTCGGTACAAAATTCAATGTCTTCCTCAATAATATATCACTCCACTATACAACCCTCTGGCCGAATTCGATTTTTGACATACCCTTTCAAAATTTTCATATACCGTTCAACAGGATACATCCATCTATAGTGAACAGGACTACAAAGTCGAATCTCTCTCACCAAGTGAATCATCAAATGAACCATAATATCAAAGAATGTTGGCAGGAAGAACATTTCTAATTCACATAATATGATGACAATTTCTTTTTCCATAGCTGGAAATTTCACTGGGTCTAAAACTTTGCTACATATAACTTTGAAAAAGAAACAAAGTTTGGTTAATGTATGATGAACATTCTTGGTAAAAAATGAAACGTAAAGCTATAGAAATTAGATCTTGCATCAAAACATGGTTGTCATGTGATTTCAAACCTTTTAACTTCAAATCATTAATTGACACAATGTTCTTAATATTTGATGAATACCCATCTGGAACCTTTGCATCATTGAAGAAGTTTCAAAACTGATATCTCTCCTCCCTAGAAAGAGTATAAGAAGCTGGAGGAAGAAACATTTGATTTTCACCCTTCACGGGAGCCAACTCTTCTCGTATTCTCATGTCAACCATGTCCAATCTTTCCTTAATTCCATCCTTTGTTTTTTCAGTGGCATTTAGCAACGTTCTGACAACACTGTCACATAAATTTTTTTTCCACATGCATCACATCAATAAAATGTCTAACGTACAAACAGTTCCAGTATGGTAATTCAAAAAAAACAGATCACTTTTTCCAACCAATTTTCGTAAGGTTTTTCAAAAATGGTTTACCAAAAATAGTGTTCACATCTTTTACTTTCTCAAACAGTTTATCACCTATTAGTGGAGATGGTGTTGCACGTTGTTCTAAACTTCCATTGAATTATGTCGTCCAAGATCGATACTTATGCCAATGAGGTAGAAATCTACGATGTTCTAGAAACACAGATTTCGATGAATGTTTCAACCTAATTGATTCTGTATATTCTTCGCACACGGGACACCCTTGAGTTCCTTTAATGCTATAGCCTGACAAATTTCCATAAGTAGGGAAATCATTTATTGTCTCATACAACATCACTCTCAATGTGAAGTATTCACTTTTATAAGCATCATACAATATAACACATGATTCTCACAATAACTTCAAATCCTCGACCAAAGGAGCCAGATAAACATCAATATCGTTACCCGGTTGTTTTGGTCCTGATATAAGCATAGATAACATGATGAATTTCTGCTTCATGCATAACCAGGGTGCAAAGTTATAATTTACCAACATAACAGGTCATGTACTATGAGTGTTGGTTTGAAAACCAAAAGGATTCACTTCATCTGTAGATAACGCAAGACGAAGGTTTCTCGGCTCTTTTTCAAATTCAGGATACTCATGATCAATTTTATTTTATTGAGGACAGTCAGTCGGATGACGTAATTTCTCGTCATTATTTCTTTTATTTGCATGCCATGACAATTTTCTTGCAGTTTCTTCACTTCCATATAGACGCCTAAACCTTGGAATGATTGGAAAGTGTCATACAACTTTCGTAGGATTGGATTCATCTTTCTTGTATTGAGAAGCACCACACTTTGGACATTCTATAAGTGATTTTTTCTCCTTGAGAAACAATATACAGTCTCTCGAGCAGGCATGTATTCTTTCAGAAATCATACCCATCAAGTGTAGCATTCATTTAGCTTCATATATCCGACTTGGGATCTCATTATCTTCCGAGAGCATGTCCTTAAAGAGAACAAGTAGTTCCGTAAAACTGGAATCACTCCATCCATTACCTGATTTCAATTTATACAACTTCAGTACAGCTGATAATGCTGCATATTTAGTGCAACCAGCATACAATGGCGTCTTTGCACAACTCTTTAACTTCTCAAACAATTTTGGGCAATAACATAGTTCATCTTCAATTGTCTTTGTCATTTCCTCAATATGATCTTCATCATCATTGACATCTGTAATCACATCCTCCATACAATCTTCTTCATTATCCATATTTTTATTCATATCTGATGATCCATAAAACACAGTTTTATCCCAGCCAGTAGCTACATTTTCTTTTTCTCCGTGTTTATTCCAACATTTATAACTCCGATATATTCCGTGAAATATCAAATGTTATTCCAACTCCTCTGGAGTAATTATTCTAGAATAACAACAACGTAAACATGGACAAAGGATTTGACAAGGATCCTTTGCGTGATCCTTTGCAAACTTGATGAACTCTTTCACTCTGTTCTCATACTCTATTGTCAAACGATTAGCATCCATCCAATCTTTATTCATCTCCATCCTATTTGAATATAAAATATTAGTATTTATGGTTCAAGTACACAAAACAAGACTTCCAAATACAGTAGAAGATAACCACTTCCTTATAAAAATAGAGATTAATATAGGCTAACCATTTCCAATAAAGATTTGGAAATCAACAAAACCAAGATAGACCCCCCATCAAAATCAACACAGTTTCTAAACACAAAGGGGTTTGTGGGGATAATCACTTGTGTTATAGATGGTAAACCTCACACGGCATCATCCTCTATGGCTCATCCTCCTCTATCGGGTAAACCCTTCTATGGTCAACTAGTCCATCCTTTTATACCTCACCAACCTAAAATACATATGGGTGAAAACTAGTAGCCAACTCTATAAGTAAAGAAAGGATTCTCATAATCTCTATAATATGGAATTCATTAAATATAATTACTTTAGATTCATTATAGTTTCCTCAAATCACCCTATTCCAAACACAAGAATAATCAAGAATGATACATCTACCACTCCTAGGTCTCTGCCCTACATTCAATATCATCATGCCTAAATACCCATATATCCACACATACACATGTCACAAACACATAACAAAATAGTTGAGATACTAGTGGAAAATCCTATTCATCATCACCATAAATATATATGGTGTGTTGGTTCAGCCGAATGGCATAAAAAACACTCATAGTGGCTATACCTACTCCGAAATGAGGTCTTTGGAATATCAAACTCCTTGATCCTGAGCCGGTGTTAACCAAACTAAATAACAATCTTAGAGAACCACTCCCCCTCTTAGAAGATCTAATAAATCATAAATATAGGTCAATAGATACTTTTTATTGATCATAACCCGATTGAGATTCTGGTAATCAACACACAAGCAAAGGGTTCCAATGACCTTCTTGGTGAAAAGCACCAGTTCTTCCCAAGGAAACACATTATGTTAAATAAAGAATTTGGAAACCAATTCATCCCACTAATTATTTAGTTCCTTCATTTTAACTAGTTCTATATGGTAAGATAGAATAGATATTGGTTTCGTACCCATCACCAAGTTGATAGAGAACTCCACCTCCCTCTCTAGTGGTAGACCAAAAAAGACTAAAGGAAATACTTTTGGAAATTCAATAGCTACTAGGGGAAGTTAACTATAATAAGCTTCCTACTTTAGTTCAATAGCATAAAATGATATTATCCCACTCAACTCTGGAAGAAGAGGTCTAGCTCGACTAGACCTTAGGTCCGATTCTCTATGGAAAACATGGAATTCCCCATCAGGGGCAGTGAAGGACACCCACCGATGATAATAGTAAATCCAAGATTTATTAGAAACTAGCCAGTCCATTCTGATAATAACATATAGGGGAATCATTTTAAGAACCAAAAAATATCATATGATCTAAATCTCTGAAAAAGAGAAAGCATGAGAGGGGAATCAAAGCCCTTACTCCCTCTTTATCCAGAGAGATGTTACAATCTCTATCACATAATCCATGAGATCTATTATAAGTTTCAATAGTTCTATATTTAGGTTTGATATGAAATAATGATGGGAACCAATATCAAATAAAACATACACTAAAGAAAAAGAAATGGAAATGGTGCCTCTCACTATCGCATGACCCACATCAGTTCCTACTGGAGATTAATCCACTGCATGAAGTTGTTTCGTTCCTAATACATGTTTCTAGGATCCCATTTTTATTGAATAATATTATTATGATTTGGTACCTCTCAATATTTATGATTCCATTCCACTACACAGGGTAGTAAAAACATGTAAACCCCTCTTCAAGTGGGTTTAATGTTTGTACGAGATGTAAATATTCAATGATTCCATGTAATAATGCTTTGAGTGATCAATATTTACACATTGGAAAAAGTCATTTGGCCTTTACTAGACACTATAGATGATCTGGAGGAAGTTTTATATAAAATACCACCACCACTATTTTCACTATGAGACTCATTCTATGTTCTATTCCACTAATAGGAACCACTAAAACTGCCACTAGGAATATAAGTAACTCTAGTTAACCCTGACATAATAGTCATGCCAATTTCTTCTATCACATCCCTATCTAGAACATCAAAATTTTAGGTAAACTTTAGCATAAATACTTGATATTGGATATCTGATCGAAGACCCGTATAAAACCTCTGGGACTTAAGATTCATGTTTGACACCACTTCAAGTGAAAACTGAGCAATTTTAGCAAAATTATTAGTATATTGAGTCAATGTCTAATAACCTTAGATGAGGTTGAGAAACTCCATGAACTTACCTGATACCATCGAATCTAGATATAATTGCTCCGTAAAAAATTTCTTGAAGTATTTGCAATCTAAGACCCCATTTAGCTTAACTATAACTATATCACCACTTTCGCATACACATTCCAAGCATCATAAGCACATAAGGATATCACCAATTTCACATTTTTCACATTTTCACATGGATCCAATGATTGAAATCTCACACCAAAACCACTATTTTATACAAAAATCCACTTCCCATTTCACATGAACACTAAAACCATTTGAAAACACATTTCACACCACTTTCAAAATTTATAAAACACATTTGGAAACACAACAAGAAGAACACATATGGAATCCATCCATTTCCATGTGAAAATACCCTTTCAAATTCATACTCACATAAAATCTATTTTATAACATGTTTCAAATCACATTCACAATTCAAAGACACATATCAGGTTCAAAAAAATACAACATGCAACAAAAATGAATTTCTCTTATAAAATACACATTCAACACATTCAAACCATTGATTCTCTTTGAAAACTCATTTGACACCTTTCACATAAGACATAAAATATATTTAAGAAACACCTCAACAAAGATAACATGAAACATAAAAACATTCCTTTAGAAAAAAAATTCTTCACATGTGGATCTCAAAACCTTTCCAAAACATATTTCTCACCAAAAAATTAATCCATAGAACACATTAATGAAACTAAGAAATCATATCAAAATCATCTAATAATGTAAAATCATTGAATCACTTACCACACACTTGGAAACTTCCAGAGGTGGAGGTGCACGGGAGGAGTCGCCAACCAAAGAGAAATGGAGGAGTAGGGTTCCCTAGGAGTAGGGTCGAGCGAAGAGGAGGAGATGTAGGGTTTGCGGGGAGGAGGATCCGCCGAAGGGGTTAGAGGGGGAGTATTAGGAGAAGGGCTAGCGTCGGAGGTCTGGCAATGCGAAGATCAGGGGCGGCGGAGGTCTGACAACGCGAAGATCGAGGGCGGCGGAGGTCCGACAACGCGAAGATCGGGGGGCAGCGGAGGGGAGTCGCAGGGTTACAGTACCGCAAGAGCTTTAGGTCGTGATAAACCGAGGACACTGAGTGACCAATTTTATAAAATATGGGACTATGATTTTATCATTGCTTTTGTAGTGCTGATAAAGGGTCTCTTTATCAGCTCTTTTCTAGTGATAATAAAGGGGATTTTTTATCAGCACTAGAAAATCACTGATAAAGATTCCCTGTATCAGCACTAAAATTTTAGCACTGATAAAGAACCCCTTTATCAGTGCTAGAAAAGCACTGATAAAGATTCCCAGTATCAGTGCTAAAATTTTAGTGCTGATACAGGGTTTCTTTATCAGCGGTTTTTTCTTAGCACCGATATAAGGTAGCGCTTCCCTTGTATGTTTTTGTAGTAGTGACACAAGACACTCACTTCATCGTGCTAGCATCCAGAGAATGAGTGGTGTTGATCGGAGGCCATTGGAGCACGTGTGGATCACCGCTAGAGGGATTCTAATTTGGATACTTTCAACTGCAATAAGATAATCTGGAAGGTTCATTCTAGACGATTAACATCATCAGCGAAGAAAATACCGAAGATCCAGGTATTTTTTTTCTTTATGAAATTAATTAAATTAATTATAAACATGATGTGCAAGATCCTATCTAAAGGTTTTTGGCCACTTATTTATTTATCTAAATCTTTGATTCTATTTCGTAGAGACTAGTGTTTATCATCGTATTGTTCCCGAAATAATCATTGATCATGGTAAAAATTAAATTTGGGTGTCAGCCCAACCGCGCTTCTGCTGCACCCGGAACCTACAGGTGGTATCAAAGCGGTTACATCACAGTTTATAATTATTTAAATATTTAATTGATGATTTACACGTTTAATAATTTAGTTGTTTCAATTCAAGTTAATCGTTATACAAATCTGAATCTTGAGATATGTTCCTCCTCTTTCATTTCTCATTCACCTTTCAGAAACGATCTTTTCTTTTAATTTTGATTAAAATAAAACAGAGGATCTCATACAGAGGTGTCAAAGGTTCTTGGTCGTACAACACCAGAACACACGGTGTGTATTTGGCTGTACACACCCTGTAGTCAAGGTTCAACGCATCAGGTTTGGTCCGCCAAACCAAGTCATGTCATTGGAGTTTGTCTAAGTCTTAATGACTCCGTGTGTTGACCAGGAACAGGTGGCACGTAGTTTTTGGATTACATGTTATGTGGCCCACTGGACACAACGTGTAGTCCCTTCAGGTTAGGGTTGGACTGTGTACCCCGTACACGACTTGCCTGGATGGAGACCGTGTAATGAGGAACTACACGACGTGTGGCCCACTAAACACATTGTGTACTCCGAAGATTTTCAAAGTACACTCACACACCATTTCCCTGAACGTGTACTTTGGATGGATGGTGAAAAATAGTACACACCATGTAGTTGGAACTACACGCCATGTACTCATCCAAATTATGCAGATTTATTAACATTTATTATTATATTATACAAACCCGTGAGACGTATACCATGGTGCAGGTGTAAAGCTGAGTCACAACATGTGATATATGTTTTATATATATGTGTTTAATTTAACATCTGTTTAATGTTCATTTCTAATCATTGGGTAGTTATAAATAGGAATTCACCGGGTTGCCTCCAAGGTACAAGTTACATACAAAGATAATTTTAAATGAATTTATTTGTTTAAAATTATGATGGATGAGAATCTCAAAGAAAATCATAAAAGGGTTTAAGATAAAAGGATTGATTAATTAAAGATGATAATTAATTGATTCAAGCATGATTTATCTTAAACAAGAACGATTAAAGAATTAAATGCTAGTTTTATTTATGTGTAAATATCGTTGCATGTATGAATGATCATGATCTAGACCAAGACCTTTGTACATGGATGGTTTCTTTTAATTTATTTATTTAAATTAAATTTTTTGTCCTACGAGCCTTCTCCTCATTAATATATAGGGTTTGTGTGCCCAAGGTTTCTTTTATGTAAAACCCCCTTTTACCCCTTACCTAAGTGTGAGTTTAAAAAAGGCATACATAATGGATGGAACTCTCAAGCTAGTGGAGGTGGTTCAAGCTGAAGTTGAGAAGAAACCAATCCCAAGTGATGCGGAGGTGTACAGGTGGAAAGCTGTAAACACGAACCCAAAAAGTTCAAGGTGTTTATCCCCTAGGTTAGGGTTAGTTTATCAACCATTAGATAAAATAACCATTAGAAAAGCACATGATCATGCCCTATACTTTATTTTATTTCTGTTAGATGCATGTTTTATCATTATGGATGTGTTTTCACGATCACATAATTAATTAATTAAACAAGAATACAAGATGGAACTAAAATAAACTAGGCTTATGTGTAAATATTATCAAGATATGGTTAATCACTTAAGTAAGTTCCACTTAATATTAACAAGCATGTGATAATGATAATAAGAAATTCAAGTATAAGAGATAAAATCCCTAAAATAAAATATTAAGTCAGACCAAGCCTTTCGTTACCTGATTAAGGAAAAAATTCAATAAAACTATGTGTTTGACCAACCCTTGTTGGGACACTTACTTTTATACAGGAAGCCCTTATGAAAGGTTTCGGGTTGACTTAACCGTATTAAATCAATAGGAGTATCCCTTTCTAGACTTGGTGTAATATTAGAGGCAAGAGTTGAGGAAATCCAAAGTTAGGATTTCAAGATTGGGGAGTCGACTCAATATGCGTTACAAACAGCGGTGCACATATTAAACCAAGTACCAACTAAATCAATAAATGGTATTCCATATGAGTTATGGAGTGAAAAGAAAGCCATGTTATCAATTTTATATATGTTGGGAAGCGATGCATTTGTTAAGGCCTATTCAAGTAACAAACTTGCACCTCGAGGCACAAAGTGTACCTTTATAGGATACCCCAAGGAAACAACATGATATTACCTATACAACCCCTCAGACAAAAAAGGTTATAGTTGCAAGACACGCCATATTCCTTGAGAGGAAGAACATCTCCAAAAGAGATAGTGGGAGTGAGATAGACTTCGATGAAGTCGAGGCTCAAGGTACACAAGATTTGGTATAGGAATAGATTCCACAAAGCCCTATGGAAGAAAGAATTGTTCTAGAGACACAAAAAAACTGTGTAGGATTACAAGAGAGGTTAGAGAACTAAAACTGTATGGTTTTCTAGTTACTAAGGAAGGCGACTCATTATTAGTTGATAATAATGATCTTTTAACCTACAAGGAAGCGGTAAGTGGAACAGATGTTGCCAAGTGGCAAGAAGCCATGAATTATGAAATAGATTTCATGTACCAAAACCAAGTCTGGATTTTGATAGATCCTCCAGTTGATGTAAAGTCTGTTGGTTGCAAATGGGTATTCAAGAAGAAACTGGACATGGAAGTACAAGTCAGTACCTATAAGGCACGACTGGATACAAAAAGGTTCAAGAAGTATCAAGGCATTGACTATGACAAAACCTTTTCACCATTTGTAATGCTGAAATCCATCAGAATTCTATTGGTCATTGCTGCTTACCAAGACTATGAGATTTGGCAAATGGATGTCAAAACAGCCTTCTTTAACAGGAACCTTCAGGAAGATGTCTACATGACACAACCTTAAGGGTTTATGACTCCAAAGGATGTCAATAAGGTATGCAAGTTGCAGAAATCCATTTATGAATTAAAGCAAGCATTCAGGTCATGGAACATTAGTTTTGGTGAAGCAATGATGAAATTTGGTTTTATCAAGAATGAATGTGAACCTTGTGTCTACAAATGGTTTAGTGGGAGTGCAGTCGTTTTTTTAATAGTATATGTTGATGACATATTACTTATTGGAAACGAGATATCAGTCTTACAGTCTGTTAAGGCATGGTTGAATCAATGCTTCTCCATGAAGGACTTGGGTGAGGCAGCATATATTCTTGGGATTAAGATCTATCATGATAGATCCAAGAAATTGTTGAGCCTAATTCAAAGTACATACATTGATAAGATACTGAAGAGATTCAGTATGGAACAATCCAAGATGGGATTGTTGTCAGTGTCACATGGCATTCATCTTTCCAAGAAAATGTGTCCTCAAACACATGAGGAAAGAAAGATAATGGCAAGGACTCCATACGCATCAGCGATTGGGTCAGTCATGTATGTCATGCTATGTGCTAGGCTGGATGTCGCCTACGCATTGAGTGTTGTAGGAAGATATCAAGTTGACCTAGGTGAGCGCCATTGGATGGCAGTCAAGACTATCCTAAAGTATCTAAGGCATACTAAGGATATGTTCCTGGTTTATGGAAGAGATGAAAAACTAGTCATCAGAGGATATGCAGATGCTAGTTTCCAGACTGATCAAGATGACATGAAGTTACAAACAGGATATATCTTCACCCTGAATGGAGGTGCAGTGAGCTGGAAGAGCTCAAAGCAGAGTGTGCTCACAGATTCTACAGTAGAGTCCAAGTATATCGCAACTTCTGAGGTAGCTAAAGAAGCAGTTTGGATGCGAAGTATCGTCCAAGAGCTAGATGTAATACCTAACAGTAAAGATCTCATCACACTATATTGTGATAATACTGCAGCGATGGCTCTCACAAAAGAGTCCTGGTCACATCAACGGACGAAGAACATACTTTGGAAGTATCATCTCTTGAGGGATTTTTCTCAGAGAGGTGAAGTTGCAGTGAGCAGTATTTCCACGGAAGACAACGTGGCAGACCCCTTGACTAAAGTCTCGACTCAGCAGAAACGGTCTAGCAGACTGAAAGTTATAGGTAGTTGACTCTAGTCCAAGTGGAAGTTTGATAGAGTTAGTGTCCTAGAACCAACTATTTGTACTTTTATTACATGAATATTTAATGTATTTAAATATTAAACATCTTATTACATATTGTTAATTGTTCTGCATGACCATGATGTAATAATGTTCTAGAGTATTTGTTGCATTGATATGGTCATGGAAGTTCTCCACTATGATGAGAACCTTTAAATGCTATAACAATATTCTTAAATATAGTTATGCGGTTGGATGACATGCTATGATGAGACACATAGCATACATATCGTCAGATGCGAGTACTCATAAGTAGATGAGACTTCCTCTCATAAAGTTCGCACTTAGTAATCTCCAATACAGGAGATTATGAGATCAGACCTGCCAATAGGAATTCTGCATGTTTTGGTGTCATCAAATATTCTTATCTATGAGCGTGTGTAATGATCCTTAGACTTTATGATTATCATTAATACGTGTCACGACTCGCGCACTTTGATTTACTGACGAAAACTGTCACGCGGACAGTTGGCGGGAAGTATATGTTGGGTGCGTCATGAGTGACATGTTATTAATAGATAAGTCAAGAAATGATTTATTCCTTCCATTTATGGAAGTTGATATCTCATCCCTTTGATTGAAATAGAACTGTCGCGTGAAATTTCATGACCATGGTGTAACAGCGAGTTTATTTCAGGTAGTCAAAGAACGACGTATCATGCACAAAGGTTGATGACACTATCATGGAAATTGGCGCACCATAAATAATGGCACTATATTATTATTAAAATCACGAGTTTTCTCTAAGGTTATGAATGTATTTAATTGTTGTTACGCAATTAAATATTGTAACTGAAACCCCATGTTGATAAATAAACACATACGTCTATTGTGTCATGTACCCGAACTGCACGCCCGATGAATTGAGAATTGTTAAGCTAAAAAATTTCTCTCTCGAATCATTTTTCTGCCCCTCTCAATAATGAGAGATGTTCTTCAAGGCCGAAGAACAAATGATCAAGAACGACTGACACAAGACATCTGTTTCGCCGTGCTAGCATTCGGAGAACGAGTGGTGTCGATCAGAGACCATCAGAGAACGTGTGGATCACCGCTAGAGGGATTCTAGTTTGGATCCTTGCAAGCATGGCGAGATAATTTGAAAGGGTTATTCCGGATGATCAATATCATCAACGAAGAAAATACCGAAGATCCAGATATTCTTTTTTTGAAATTAATTAAACTAATTATAAACATAATGTGCAAGATCCTCTCTAAAGGTTTCGAGCCTCTTCCTTCTTTATCTAAATCTTTGATTTTATTATGCCGAAACTGACGTTCATCGTCATATTGATCCCAGAATAATCATTGATCATGGTAAAAATTAAAGTTGGACGTCAGCCCAACCACGCTTCCGATATACCTGGAACCTACAGGATCGAAGTAGGTTCGTCAAAGTTGGAGGAGGGGGTTGGGGCATGCAAGGGGTTGTTCTTGGGGTGAAATGGGAGGAAATCCTGAGTGGGGGTCAAGGGGAAAAGAGGTAAAAGTCCCTTTCCCCTTTTAAAAAACTAACCAGGAGGCCACCGACTAGCGAGTGAGCCCAACAGACTTGCTGGGCTGCTGGCTAGCCAGTGGCACTACAACAGCCATGTTGCAGGCCACGACCACTCTCGAACCATAAACTACCTCCCGAGCCCCATTTCATGCCCAAAAAGCTTCTTTTAAGGTGTTCAAACTGTCAAAGTTTCGTTCTGATGCGTGGTTCAAAATATAGCCCCTCCACCTACTCAAAATTCAAGTTCCTTCTCAATTTACAAATGTCCATACAAACACGTGACATTACAAGATCTCTTCCTCTTCCACCCACAACACTGAGACTGAGAGACTTAGATAGCTACACTCTGGAGACGTGTATTTCCTCCAACAGTTAAATATACAGTTGCAGTCTTAAGGATGTGTATTTCCTCTAGTGTTTGGATATGTCATCGTAGCTACGAAGATGTGTATTTCCTCCAACATATCATAAAGATGAATATTTCCTTCAACTCCCATTTTGGCGCATCAAGGGTGAAGTTGTGTTCGAGGATGTTGCTTTAGGCTATGAGAGATTGTGTTTGTACCCCCTCGTGTTACTTGGAAAGTGTTTGAAGGTGAGTTAGGAGTGGTTTTAGGAGATCAACCCACTACTTCATGATTTTACTAGGATCAGGACCGGCCCGAGCAATCTTGTTGCCCAAGACAAATTATAAAAAAAATGCCCTTTAAATATGAACGCTTACGGGATTAAACCGTAATAGACCAAAAAGATAAGGGAAATGTTGCCCCAAATAATGATGCCCATTTTTTAGCATTGTTTTGGAAAAATAATCAAAAAAGGGGTAGAAATGATATTTGCGGCTTCATGGCTGAAAATTCAAGGAAATAAAGAAGTTTATGCTTGCGCATACAAAAAATGAGCAGCCATGCTATATATTCTTGAACACAAAAAAAAGGAAATGCTGCCACAAACAATGATAATGTCTTCATAGGCAACAAAAACACAAACACTCTACAATATCCACTATTGAGTAATGAAGATATCAAAAATGAACTCCAAATGGTGATAAAAATCATCATAATTATAACAATTTTTATATGAGTGGCAATATTTCTGTTTGAAGTTTTTTTTCTTTGAAGAGGAAAAAAGAAAACGAAGTGTAGCTAAAGTACAATAACAATGATAATGCGGAGTCACTGAGGCCAAAACAGAAATCCTAGCAACTATCAATACCGAGCACTATCACGGGTCACTTATCCACTCAAGCAGGTTAGCCTTACATTGTAAGGCCCAATGACTTTATACATTTATATACCAAATAGAAAATAATATGAATCAAGTGCATCCAACATTGAAACTCAATAAAGTCAAAATTTGCATCACACAAAATTTTAAAACACATGAAAAAATTAGCTAACATGTATACTAAAGTAAATTCAAAATAATTTATTTGAGTTATCCAAAACTCCAAAATGAGAAAAGGAAGTAAAGTATAAACAATAAATTGTAACATCTGAATGTCAAATGAATTTAAATTTTTATTTTATTTAAATCATAAATGTTCGAACAAAATTAAAATTTACCCATGTTATGTAAACCAATTTAAATATCATTTGAATCATTCAATGAATCATCCTCATCTTCATCTTAATCTCTCACTTCTTTTAAACTTATAAAAATTTGAATCAACAGATCTAGAATAACATAATAGCTGAATTCAAAAAAACACTCCAAAATAGTTAAACACATTACCGGTTTGTGTAAAACCATGAATCCAATTTCATATAAAAATAAGGATTGCGTATATTTTTTCAGAAGAAAGGGACACCTATATTTGTTTAGCACATGTCCTCTCATGCTAAAAGTTGATTCAGAAGCTGTAATTGTGATAATGATGCTTAATTGAACATGTTAAATTATCGAATTCAAAGAAAATCTAAAATTACAAAGAAATAGAGCATGACATACTATAGCATGTTGTGGCACTTCATGAACCTAATTATGATACTTTATGAAAAACATTTCTCATTGCATTTGTTGATGCAAATTCTTCAATTAACTCATTATAATTCAAACTATTCAAAAATTCATTTTCAATTGAAATCATCGTCAATGTGCATAATCTTTCTTGTGACATAGTAATCTAAAGATATGTTTTGATCAACTTTAGTTTAGAAAAACTTCACTCCGATGATGTAACTTTAACGGGTATAGTCAACAAAATTCGATATGCCACCCATGTCATTTGACACCCTCTGTTTTCCAATCCACTAATATGATCTTCAAATTAATTAATCATAAAATAAATGAAATATAAATGTGAAATTAATCAGTTATCTACAATTTGCAAATGGCAAATCAGACAGGCAATATAGCGGTGAATCCACAATTTTTATAATTTCTAAAAATTAAACAAAACGATTAATAAAAATAAAAAAAATGATAATTATAATTAAAGATTGATTACAAAAAAACTCTACTTAGTAATTGTACATGGACAAATCGAAAATTGCAATTGATACGAACAAGGCATTGGTGAATCCGAAATTTAGATAATTTCTGAAAATTAAATAAAAGAAATAATAAAAATAAAAAATAAAAACGATGGTTAAAAATTGACTATCAAAAAAACCCTAATTAACTATGGATAAATATCAAATTGAAATTGAGAAGTTCAGATTTCAATTGAGACTGTCAAAACACTATTAAAACTGCAATTTGCATAATTTATGAAAATTAAACAAAAACAATTAATTAAAAAAATGATAAAAGTATTATAAAAAACCCCCTCCAATTTACCTTGGGTGGCCGACCGATAGCAGGGGAGCGGAGGGGGAACTTGGTCGTCTGTCGTCAGCAGCCGCCAGCAGGTAAGGCGCGCCTGAGACACCGCCGACAAGAAACCCTGGGATAGCGGCGAAGATATGGTTGGTGGTGAGCGGGGGAGGGAGGAGAGGAGAGTAGGACACTGTGGGGCGGGCGGACGAGGCCAAAACAAGAGGAGAGCGTGCAGGAGGAGGGGCGCCGCCGCGTTCGGCGAGACCGAGAGCAGAGGAGAGGCAGCAGGGGAGGTGGAAGGGTTGCGTTTTTTGTTGCCCCGCTCGGGGGCATTGCCCAAACCCATCGCCTCACGGGGCTCGCCCATGGGCCAGCCTGACTAGGATGACATGATTATGGTCATCCTTTCATGCACCATGTTAACTGTTATTTCATGCACAATTGTTTATTTCTTCTTACGAGCCGGTCTAAACCATAATATTATTGTTTGTGCTCTTTCACTTATGTCCATACAAATCATCAGGAGCATTTTAGGGGAGCTTGAGTGCGGGAGTACTAGGTTATGTGGTGCCGGGACAACTTGCTATTGTTGATCCCCTTCCTAGAGTTTTGGTGCGGGTGTCTTTTTTTTTTTTCCGTTGCATTTTTTTTTTGGTGCGGGTGTTTTGTAATTGGTACCTCTTTCTGTGGGATGTCTTTATAGTATGCATATATGATTTCATTTTCGTGGATGTATGTTCATTACCATCATAATATGGATATCCCAACGCAGGTCGCTTGCCTCCACAGTGGTCAGGTTTGGGGTGTTCACTGGACCGGCAAGCAGGACGCGACACGCCGTCTATTGGAACCAGGCATTCTACGCCGCCCCACTGGTTCGTTTCCTTGGTGAGCATTTGCTTTTCGAGAGGACGACAAATGAAAGCAGCTCCGATTATCATATTCCTTTTCAAAGACGCCGACGGCTTCGGCGCTTCCCTCTTCGATGCTTTGCTACCGAACCCCAGCTCTCGCTTCCAAAGATCGTATGCTTTCTTCATCCTTTTCTCCTGGCATGATTCGATGGCATAATGACCGACCGACCTAACTTCCGGTCACTCTGCAGGGAGGATGATTTCGAATTCCCTTTACAGAGTTGCGGTATTGAAGATCTCAAAGCATCGGGAAAAATTGCTCACTATATAGATGAAAAGGGCCTTTATCAGGCATTCTCGCTATCCTCGCCCACCTTTACTCTTGTCTCTTTAATGGTTCATTAGTTTTTATTCCAACTTATTTTACCTCCAACTCCACTGATATAAGAATTCGACCTAACAAATGCTTGTGCTTGTGAGTGAGCTTGTGTGAGCATGACTGCAATGACTGTACATTGAATTGGTTCCCGAGAGAAACTTGTTTTGCAAGATGTAGACATGATTAGATCGAATGTAGCAGAGTAGGTGGTTTTTGCTTTAAAATGCCATAAAACAGCACAGTGCTGGTTGTCGTCTCTCCCATAAGAACAGAGAGGGAGGGAGGAAATTGAATGTATTAGACAGTGTCTCACGGGAGGACTGTGGGTTCTTACCTGTTTTATTCAATTCTCGTATTAACACAATGTTTTGCAATTAATAAATAATCAATTGATCTCTAAGAATTACACTTTTCAAAATGCAACTGGAAATTTGTATTTTTGCCGGTCATTCGATTCATCCGTGCTTATAACACTGTTGTAAATTAGATGAACGATTCTGATTTTCTGAAGTTTGCTGTACTGACTATCCTTATTCATACTTTCCTTGTCCATATTAGTGTTATCGAGGCATTCACTACCTGCTGACTGCTACACTTCTCCTATCCGGTATACCACAATTTGTACCCGCTTCATCCACGTTTGGAGAAGCAGGTCTACTCCACTTCTTCACGACGAGTAACTATTCTCCACACTTTTAGATGCAACTGATAGGACACCAACACCGGCTTCTTTGTATTAAAAGAGACTAGAACCAGAAATACAAGAGGGAGGAGGAAGAAGAGAAGATGGAAGGATGGAGGCACAACTCCCCTCAGCACCCTCGCTCAAGCCCCACGACCGCCCCTGCTAACCAGATAATTCCCTCCCCTTCACTCTCTTCAGTTCTCCCAATTTATAACAGCCCCTTCTAACTATCTGTGGGCCCCCCCAACATCCCTCTATAACAACTTCCTCTAACAGCTGTGGGCCCCAAGAATATTCCCCCAGGGTGCCAAGCATATTCCCCCCCCCCCCCCCCCCGCCCCCCTCCATAGAAGTTACAATTCCGCCCCTTGGAAGATTCCATATCATAGCAGCAACACCTCGCACATACCTATCACTGACACCCTTTGAAAATCCACCTTGTCCTAAAGGTGGAAAAACTTGATGAATATCTGAAAGTGTGCAAATACAGGCCCGCTGCTTCCATTGACACCAC
The DNA here is from genome assembly GCA_963277665.1 of Viscum album. Taxonomy (NCBI): domain Eukaryota; kingdom Viridiplantae; phylum Streptophyta; class Magnoliopsida; order Santalales; family Viscaceae; genus Viscum; species Viscum album. The sequence continues at coordinate 77,537,206 of OY728140.1, forward strand.
TAAAATCTGCCACACACAAAGCTGAAGCTTCCCACATCATGAGCAGAGATAGTTTCACAGATTGATCCCAGATGATAGAATTATATGGGACACTGGAGGAAGCCTGACTATTTCCTCCCATGTTGCCAACAATACTTCTCATCCGTGTCTTAATTTTGGCTACAAGTGTGGATACTGAGTTTGTGTCTGAAGGCGCTTGAGCACTGGAAACAATGAAAAGAGTAGGTTGTGCTGCACTCAAGACTGTTACAACATTGGGCACGATAACAAGCCGAGTAGAAGTATCAGACCCAGATCCATGAGCCCTCGGTTCTTGCAACCCTTCCCTGCTATTTGGCAGTGCACCACCCGCAGAGACAATATGGGCAAGTGTAGTGCCAGCATGCATATGGATGTTTACATGCCTTGGAGCACATCTAAAACCAACAGGACTGAATGGGTCTGGAGGAGTCAATGGTGGAACCCCACTACTAAAAGAGTTGGCTTGAAAAGGAAATGGTTGTGCCATTACTGGATTGGGTCGCAATGCAGATATGAAAACAACAAGACCAACATCCACTAGTGATCCAGCAGGAGACGGTCCCTTAGTGTGACGGTTCGGCCTTGCCCCTCCAATGATAATTACTCGTTTTGGCCACTCGGCAGTCAACGCATGCATTGTAACTGCTAGCAATCCCTCCAGGAATCCCTTCTGAACTTTAGACTTGTAGAGATACAGCTTGCTTTGACTACACAGTTCCTTGAAGTACGATTCTGACCTTGTAACGCGTTGATCATCTTTGCCCAGCACAAAAGCAGTGTTGGCCCCCTCAATACATGCATGCTAAACAATCTCCCAAAAGCTCCTTTTTGCTGCTTGGACCAACTTTGAAGATAAGAGGTGGGGAGTTGCTCGTCTTGTAGCACTCCCCATCCTTCCAACTTATCGGAGCCTCGTTTGCCACAGTGAACTGGGTCGAGACCAACGACCCAAGGTTTTGCAACTCCCATACAGCTCCACTTCCTTGTAACCCCCCACGAAAATGGTTGTGTCTCCAAACAGCTCAGGCGGAGACATAACCTTCCCTTCCAACTTTGCTGAGAATTCTTCTGAACGCGTTTGCGTGCTTGTCTTGAGCTGCCGCTTTGTATCTATATCGGTTAAAGCTTCATATGGGCCAGACAATTTTTTCCTCAATTCTGACAGCAAATCTGATTGCACTGCTGACTGTAAATCAACTGTTTCAGCTCCTTCACCGGACACAGCAATCACTTCGCCCCTCGCTGTGAAAAGAAAGGTGCGGCAGCGGGAGAAAAGGAAGCCCCAACAACTTCCAGAACCACTCCAGTGGTGATAGCTTCTGGACAGGGTGCTATGTTTTCCAGCTCCGTGTATTCCCGGGGCGTTCCATGCAGTTGCAGGATTGCCATCGCTGCGTAAGATTGTTGATCTTTTGAGTTGCTAAATCGCTCCAATTATTCCTCCTTAAAGACTGACCATGATAACTTCATTTGGGCCTCTAACACAATATTAAACCAGTATTTAGTGTCTCCCATCATGCATACTTGAGCGATGGGGACATTCATTTCGTCCGACGTCTGCTGGATGTGGAAAAGGAGTTCTGCGCGCGCTGTCTAGTCTTGCGGATCTTTGCCATCAAACATAGGCAATTCCACTCGCCGAGTTGTAGCCGAGTTGTCTGAACCCAACTCGTTGGGGTGCGTAGTGGGTCGTGGCTCCAAACTGCGTTGTTCATCCACAACAGACTCCCCAGCGTGTGATGCTGACAGGTCCGTCACTAAGGTCGGCCGCTCTTCTTCCTATTGTGGCGCTTTATCCCAGCATCGCGTTGGGTCTGCTATGGATTTGCGAAGTTCTTCTAGCTCTCGGGCTTGATCCTTCTGGGATTCGGCCTGATCCCGCCGCTCTTGCTTTCAAGTCGACGCCAAATTAGAAATAGTTGCTGCAGCTCGCTCCATGCGTTGTTCCAAGCCGTACAATCGTGCCTCCATTTCCAGCATTTCCTCCGGCAACGCTCGTTTCCGGCAGAACTCCCCTCCCCAGTGAGAGGTCTCCGACATCAATTTCTAGCTGCTTTAATATCCGACAGTGATGCAACAAATTTTGGCAGCGTTAACCGCGACGAAAAATGCCGACAACGATGTCCTCCCCTGGAAGTTAACGGGCAATGCTCCGCTCTCCTCTGAGAATTTTCCTGCAGGTTGAACCAATTTGATAGGACACCAACACCGACTTTTTTGCATTAAAAGAAACTAGAACTAGAAATACAAGGAGCAGGAAAAAGAGAAGATGAAAGAAGGATGGAGATGCAACTCCCCTCAAGAGACACTTAACACCCTCGCCCAAGCCTCATGACCGCCCCTGGTAGATAACCCCCCCCCCCCCCCCCCTCTTCACTCTCTCCTCCACCCCTGTCCAACACTCTTCACTTTAATTAAATATGTAGTCAAATAGATGTTGTACACCATGATGGGATTGATAAAATTAAAAGCGTGTTTCTCTCCTTTGTTATGCCATTCTTCCCTTTGAGTGTCTATTACTTTTGTTTCATTGGGGGTGGAGTCTTTGTTTTCAAAAATCTAATTAACCCGCCTTACCTTATTGGCTTGAACCTTTTTGACCAAAGTTTGATGGTTGGTGGATATAACGATGCATTACCGAACTGTGCATCTGGCCCTGTTCTGAAAACTTGTTGTGGCCCAACCCATCCCTCTCATTTGTTTTGATACACTCTAATTAACCTGCCTTACCTGACTGGCCCAAACTGTTTTGACCAAAGTTTGATGTTTGATGGATATAATGATGCATTGCATAACTTTGAACCTAGCCTTGTTTTGAAAACTTGTTTAGGCCCAACCCATCCTTCTCATTTGATTTGATATACGCCTTGGATGCTTTGGGTTTTGGATGTTTCATTTTTTGGTGTTTGTTTTGTGGTTTTTGCGACATGTGTGTACATTAAGATGGCTAGGATTCAAATGTTTGCTATTGTCTTTGGATTATATAAATAAACTACTATTTGGATGTGTTGATTGGTTTGGCTTTTTTTTTTGTTGAATATGTTTTTCCGCAGGTGACGCAATAGACTTCTATGTTTTGGTAGAACTGCATCAAGGTTCAATTTTAAGCCCATACTTATTTATTTTGGTCATATATATGTTGGGTGCAAACCCAATCCCATATCGGTTTCAAAGAGGAATGCTGACTAACATATATGTTGGATTGGTGTTGCCCGATCTGGTTGGGCCGAATGCTTGTGGCACTGTAGCATCTCTGACCACTGTAGCGGAGCTGACCGACCGACACCGACATGTACTGTAGCGGTGCGGACTTCGGGGTCAACAGTACTGTAGCGCTTTTGACTTCCAGCCGGCAGACACTGTAGCACCTTTTGACAAAGTGAGCCGCCGATCACTGTTGCAACGCGGACTACTATTCAGAACAGTAGACCGTCTTCTTCATATGTAACCCATTTTCGGGCTAGGGTTTTAATGTTGGAAATCCTCTGTAATTTCTGTGCTCCCGAATCATAGTGAAAATCTGCCTCTCCCGTGGACGTAGGGATTTTTTCCCGAACCACGTAAATCGCCGTGTTCTTTGTTGCTTTTTTCTTTCTTTCGTTTTCTCGTTTTTCTGTCATTCTGTCTCCCGGTGATTCCGCAACAACTGGTATCAGAGGGTGAGTTCGGAATTCTCCAACGATGGCTCTGGATGAAGGCAAAGTGAAGATCGATCGCTTCGATGGAACTGATTTCAGTTTCTGGAGGATGCAGATCGAGGATTATCTTTATCAGAAAAAGATGCACTTGCCGCTTCTGGGTGTGAAGCCAGCGGAAATGGAGAAGTCAGAATGGGAGCTACTGGATCGACAGGTTCTGGGTGTTGTGCGCCTGACGTTGGCCAAAAACGTGGCGTTCAACATCAGAGAAGAGAAGACGACGGTGGACCTGATGAAAGCCCTCACAAATATGTACGAGAAGCCTTCTGCGGCTAACAAGGTGCATTTAATACGACGATTGTTCAACCTGAAAATGGTTGAAGGGAGAGCTGTTGCAGATCACATCAACGAGTTCAATACCATCATAAGTCAGTTGTCATCGGTGGACATTGACCTTGGTGATGAGGTATGTGCTCTGGTTTTATTATCTTCGTTACCTGAAAGTTGGGAAGCAACTGTAACAGCTGTGAGCAGCACTTCGGGGAATACGAAGATGGCTCTGAAGGATATAAGGGACCTAATCCTTAGTGAGGATGTTCGAAGAAGAGAATTAGGCAGATTCTCTGGTTCTGCTTTGAACGTTGAAGGAAGAGGAAGGTACCCACAGCGGGACAATCGCAGAGGACGATCGAAGTCGAGAGGAAAGAGCAGAGACAAGGCAAAGGGGCCTGGTCCTACCTGCTGGACATGCGGGAAGAAAGGACATGTCAAGAAGGAGTGCAGAGAAAACCGGAAGGGACCTGAAACCAGTGGAGCAAACGCGGTAGCTGAAGGAACTGACGACGTGCTACTATTGAGCGTAGACAGCCCGATGGAGTCTTGGATTTTAGACTCTGGGGCGTCTTTCCATTCTACATCGGAGAAGGGTTTCCTGAACAATTTTGTTTCTGGAAATTTTGGCAAGGTGCATCTTGCTGATGACGAGCCCTTGCAGATTGTGGGGAAAGGAGATGCACGGATCAAGACCAACAGTGGGAGCTTGCTGGTTCTGGAAAACGTGAGGTACATCCCTGGTTTAAGAAGAAATCTCATTTCTGTGGGACAGCTTGATGATGCAGGGTTGAGTACCACGTTCACTGGTGGTGCATGGAAGATCACCCGAGGAGCTATGGTCATAGCTTGGGGAGCAAAGAATGGCACCCTGTACAACATGACAGAAATGTGCATGGACATGGCTGCATCACTCGAAGCTGTCAGAGGTTCTCAACTGTGGCACTACAGACTCGACCACATGAGTGAAAAGGGGATGAAGGTGCTGGCAACAAAAGGATTGCTACCAGAGCTGAAGTCGGTGGAAGTAGGCTTTTGTGAAGATTGCATCTTTGGAAAACAGAAGAAGGTGTCCTTTGCAAAAGGAGGCAGAACACCGAAGGCCGGAAAGCTGGACCTGGTGCATACTGATGTTTGGGGGCCTGCACCAGTGCCATCTCTCGGAGGGTCACAATATTATGTGACATTCATCGATGACTCAACGAGGAAGGTATGGGTTTACTTTCTGAAGAACAAATCTGATGTGTTTAAGATATTTCAGAAGTGGAAAGTCATGGTGGAGAATGAGTCAGGAGTAAAGCTGAAATGTTTGAGGTCTGACAATGGTGGAGAATATGGCAGTCAAGAGTTCAGGGAATTCTGTTCTAAAAATGGAATTCGGTGGGAGAAGACAATCCCAGGAACACCACAACAGAACGGTGTGGCAGAAAGGATGAATAGGACACTGAATGAACGTGCCAGGAGCATGAGGCTGCATTCGGGGTTACCCAAGACCTTTTGGGCTGATGCAGTGAATATGGCAGCATATCTCATAAACAGGAGTCCCTCTGTGCCAATGGGGGAATGTCTACCCGAGGAACTCTGGTCTGGTAAGGAGGTAAAACTCTCACATCTACGAGTCTTTGGCAGTTTAGCATATGTTCATGTTGATGCTAATGCAAGGGACAAGCTTGATGCAAAGTCCAAAAAATGTTTCTTTATTGGCTATGGTGGTGAGGAGTTTGGGTATCGCTTTTGGGATGATGTCAACAGGATGGTCATCAGGAGCCAAAATGTGGTATTCAATGAAGGTGTCATGTACAAAGATCGCCATGCAGTTGAAGATGAAAATGGGAACATTGAATCAGAATGCAAAAAGCAAGTGGAGCTTGAAGGTGTGTCTGAGCTTGAGAAGTCCGAACCAGTGGAACTTACTACTCTAGTGGAGTTGAGGAGATCATCAAGGGTGAGAAGGCCCGTGCAGAGGTATTCACCATCATTGCATTACCTTTTATTGACTGACGGTGGAGAACCAGAATGCTTTGAAGAAGCAATGCAGCTGAAGGAGTCAAGCAAGTGGGAGCTGGCTATGAAGGAGGAGATTTCCTCATTGCATGAGAACAACACTTGGGAGCTGACACCTCTGCCAAGAGGAAAGAAAGCATTGCAGAATAAGTGGGTCTACCGGGTCAAGGAAGAACATGATGGAAAGAGGAGGTTCAAGGCAAGGCTGGTGGTGAAGGGCTTTCAACAGAAGGAGGGAGTAGATTTCACTGAAATCTTCTCACCAGTAGTCAAGCTTACCACCATCCGGGTGGTTCTCAGCATTGTGGCGACAGAGGATTTGCACCTTGAGCAGCTTGATGTCAAGACTGCTTTCCTTCATGGAGATTTGGAGGAAGATATCTACATGCAGCAGCCAGAGGGATATGTAGAGTCTGGAAAGGAAGACTTGGTGTGCAAACTCCAGAAGAGCTTATATGGACTGAAGCAGGCACCGAGACAGTGGAACAAGAAGTTTGATTCATTTATGTCTAAAAATGAATATAAACGATGTGGCATGGATCAGTGTTGCTACATCAAGTCTTTCGGTGATGAATATATTATATTGCTTCTGTATGTGGATGACATGCTCATTGCAGGATCATGTATGCAGAGAATTAATGAGCTGAAAGGGAAATTGGCTGAGGAGTTTGAAATGAAGGATCTTGGAGAAGCTGGCAAGATTCTGGGAATGAAGATCAAGAGAGACCGCACGGCTAGAACCTTAATGTTGTCACAGGCTGATTACATTGGGAAGGTTCTGAGAAGATTCAGCATGCTGGAAGCAAAGGCAGTCTCTATTCCCCTGGCGAGCCACTTCAAACTATCAAAGGAGCAATCACCGAAGATGGCAGAAGAGGTGGAGTACATGGCAAAAGTTCCATACGCATCAGCTGTGGGAAGCCTGATGTGTGCCATGGTCTGTACTCGACCTGACATTGCTCATGCAGTGGGAGTTGTGAGCAGGTATATGGCTAACCCTGGAAAACAACATTGGGAAGCTGTGAAGTGGATACTGAGGTATTTGAAGGGCAGCAAGGAGGTATCTCTGTGCTTTGGGAAAGAAACTTCATTGCAGGGGTATGTGGATGCTGACCTTGGAGGCGATGTCGACAGCAGGAGGAGTACCACGGGTTATGTGTTTACCTGTGGAGGGACTGCGGTAAGTTGGATATCACAATTGCAGAAGGTGGTGGCTTTATCCACCACAGAGGCAGAATACATTGCTGTAACAGAAGCTGGGAAAGAGATGGTTTGGCTGAAGAACTTCTTGGATGAATTGGGAAGAAAGCGAGAGGAGAATGTATTGCACTGTGATAGTCAGAGTGCTATACATCTTGCCAAGAACCCAGTGTTTCATGCCCGGACGAAGCACATTCAGTTGAAGTACCATTTCATCAGAGGTTTGATACAGGATGGGTTGCTGACTTTGCAGAAGATATGTGGAACCAACAATCCGGCAGACATGTTGACAAAGCCTATGGTGATACAGAAGTTGAGGCACTGCTGTGCCTCTGTTGGTCTCCACTGATGAACGGAGGATGAGAGGCAGAATGATGGAAGACTTGATGGGAGCAGAAGAGGAAAACAGTTTGTATTTCATGAATCTATGAAAGCACGACACTGGTGAGTGAAGAAGAGGAAGAACTTAGATTAAGTAAGTTGTCTTCATCAGTTGCATCGAAGCATAGCAGTGCAGCGGATCAGGCTACAAGTGGGAGATTGTTGGATTGGTGTTGCCCGATCTGGTTGGGCCGAATGCTTGTGGCACTGTAGCATCTCTGACCACTGTAGCGGAGCTGACCGACCGACACCGACATGTACTGTAGCGGTGCGGACTTCGGGGTCAACAGTACTGTAGCGCTTTTGACTTCCAGCCGGCAGACACTGTAGCACCTTTTGACAAAGTGAGCCGCCGATCACTGTTGCAACGCGGACTACTATTCAGAACAGTAGACCGTCTTCTTCATATGTAGCCCATTTTCGGGCTAGGGTTTTAATGTTGGAAATCCTCTGTAATTTCTGTGCTCCCGAATCATAGTGAAAATCTGCCTCTCCCGTGGACGTAGGGATTTTTTCCCGAACCACGTAAATCGCCGTGTTCTTTGTTGCTTTTTTCTTTCTTTCGTTTTCTCGTTTTTCTGTCATTCTGTCTCCCGGTGATTCCGCAACAAGATAAGCTTAGATGAACCACTCCTCTTAGCACCAATTGGTTTTAGGATGAAACCCCAGAAGAGCTTATGTGGTGGGCCTGGAGGGTCTGGGCTGGAGGAGGAATGATCCTGACAAGTGATATCAGAGCCATGGTGTAGCCCATATGTGATGTGGTGGCATATCCCCAAACCAGTTTGACAACGATAATGGTGGCTTGATTTAAGCAAGTGGATCCATGGTGGTATGTTGTTGTGGAAATGCTGGGAGTCACAATGACAGACTATTGACCAAAGAGTAAAAGGTAAAAAACAAAAGAATGAGAAGATCTTGGGACACAAAGATTTACGTGATTCAGGAATAATCCCTACGTCCATGGAGATGCATAAATACTTCACTAAAATCAGGAGTACAATTTACACGAAGATCACATAGTTTCACACACAGAAACCCTAGCCCGAAATGGGCTAAAAAAGAAGATGAAATACTGTGCCACTAACCGCATAGAAAGTCTGCACTGCTACAGTGAACGGTGGTTGAAAGTCCGCATCGCTACAGTGCCGCGACCACCCAAGTCCAAACTGCTACAGTGGCCGACAGCTGGAAGTGTGCGTTGCTACAGTGCCACAGCCACCCAAAGTTCAAGCTGCTACAGTGGCCGACGACCGGAAGCCTGCGGAGCTACAATACCGTTGTCTTCAAAGTCCGCTCTGCTACAGTGTCCTGTTGGTGTCGTCCGATCAGCTATGCTATAGTCTGTCAGAGTTGCTACAGGGCCCATAAATTTGACCCGAGGACCTTCGGCCCACGAGCCTCTGAAACAGGGGCGCGTTGCCTCTTGCAACCCCCAACGAGGTCACTGCAAAGCTCGGCCCGCGGAGTTGCTGCCTGATGTGCAGTATGAGCTGGAAACATTCGGCCCAATCATCATCCAGAACGGATCGGGCTACACCATTCCAACACATCTGGTGTTGAAAGTCTTCCTGATAGTAGCTGTTAACCAGCGTGTCCTAGTGATGAGAAACGACAATGCAAGATGTTTGGATCGGGTGGATGATCGTTGAAGTGGAGACCTAAATGTGTGGTCTTTGGTTTTAGGAGTGGATTGTTGGGTGCAAACCCACATCGGTTTTAGAGAGGGCTGTTAACTAACATATGAGTTTGGATCAACTACTGCCCTATCACCAATTGGTTTTAGGATGAAATCCCAGAAATGCTTATGTGTTGGGTCTGGAACGTCCGAGTTGGAGGAGGAATGATCCTGACAAGACTTGAGAATCTGGACCCAAATGTTGTGTTCGAAACTTGCAATTCGGAAAGAGCCCAACTCCCTGGAACTAGAAGTTGCTTCTGGGCCTCAAATGCAAAACAAAGTCACCAGAAGGTCCGAATTGCCACGACACCCTTGCGAACTTAGGGTTTGGAATTAGGAAGACCTCACACCTAGTGATATGAATGTTGGTCTGTGGGTTCTGCTAGCATAATGGTTTCTTGGGGCTGGGCTGTGGGTTCTACTGTTGCGCCTAAGGGCTGTTAGAAGGGGGGCAACTAATGAAATATTTGGGGGTGTTAAATAATTGCTAGGGGCAGACTTTAGGAAATAGTTGGCCGAGTGGTTGGAGTTGTTGGGGGAATATTAAATTGGGGAGGCTGTAGAGTGAGGGGCACAAATTCGTTTTGGATTTAGGCTTCCAACGGAAGCAGCAGGTGGGTTAGGCCTCGACCCAGGGTGCAGCGTCTCCCAGAGAGTTGTAATTTGCTTTAGGAAATAATTGGCCGAGTGGTTGGAGTTGTTGGGGGAATATTAAATTGGGGAAGCTGTTGAGTGAGGGGCACAAATTCGTTTTGGATTTAGGCTTCCAACGGAAGCAATAGGAGGGTTAGGGCTCGACCCAGGGTGCAACGTCTCCCAGGGAGTTCCTCTTTCCCCGTTTCCTTTTCTTCTTCTATTCCCTTTATCTCCTTCCATCGATATTCTATTGTAATTCTTGTATGTACTGTTGTTGGAATCTGATAGGGATGCGTGGGGTTATATGGGAATCTGCAGGAGGGTAGGGCTGTAATCTCATGGGGGGAGGGGCAGGGGGAATATGCTGGGGATCCAGGGGGAATATGCTCTCATCCAGGGTGGGGGAGTTGTAATTGCATGGGGGACCAGGGGGAATTGAATTGTGATGTTTTGTTTTAACAAAGTTCTGTTTTTGTTTACCACTCACTTTTTGTAAAGAATGTTTCTGTAAAACAGGTGAAAGTTCTTAAATGAGTTTGCTGAGTTGCTGGAAAAGTAAAAAGTTGTAAAGTCTAAAAGTTAGGAAAGTTGGGAAGTTGTAGAACTTTCCAAACCAGATCAGATGACGCCGAAGCTGTTCTTCAATGTTTCTAAACATCATGAAAGCATTTCATATGATCCAAGCTTTTTGAAAAAAGCAGAGTTCTAGTTTTCCGGACGCAGATATTCCGGACGCAAAGATTCAGATGCAGCTCTTGATGCAGTTACTGGACAGAGCCACAACAGAAGATGTTCTATACAATGTTGAAGTTTCCGGACTCAGATTTCCGGACAAATATCTCCGAACTGAGAAATTGCTAGAGCGAGAAGTTTGAAGTTTGAAGTTGGCGAAGTTCAATGAAGTACAACCCTACTGCCGATTTGACACACTTTTCTGACAGAACTTTCAGACGAAGTTTTTGTTAGAAAGTCTGAGTTTGTGAAAATCGCTGAGTTCGTGAAAATTGTAAGAAGACGGAGATGCTGGTTTTCCGTCAGGCCGATAAGGTAGATGTTTTTATAAGAAACTCTGACATTGCAGAATTGCTTATTCGGACAGACATGATCAGACTGATGCTGCAGATTGACCAGACCGAACGATGACTATCGGATGGAACATAAAAGAAGCACAAGACATTGTTCATTGGACAGAGAATTTGTAAGAATCTATGAAGTTGTGGTTGCTGAGTTTTTGCAGTTTTGCAAAATGCGGAAGAAATGCAAAGTGACTCAAGAAATCAGATTTGAATGTCTGAGCAAAGACAAAGGGGAGATCAAGTTTGTAATCGGACACCGTTCTCTGGAGAAACAAGATGAAGAAGTTTTACTGAGTGATCGGATGAAGTTTAGCAGAGTCTCCGGACAGAGAAAAAGTCAGATTTGTTGAAGTTGCTACCAAACAGAGATGACACAGGCAACTGGAGTTTTTAGAAGTTGCAACAATATAATCAACCATCTTCAGTTAGTTTGGAGGAACGGACAGAGGAAGGAGATGAGTGTTCGGACAGCTTGTATGAAGTTTGAAGATCATAGTTTTGTAACAGGCTGTATAAAGTTCGAACTCTTGGGAAGTTACCGAGTGTTAACTAAGAAACTAAGACCAAATTGAATAAATGTTTTGTATTTCAGTGGGTCAAGAGAACCAAAATGATGAAGAGTGTTCCGGACAGAGTTCCAGATAAAGAAGTTCCGGACAATCAATTTCCGGACAGAACGTTTGGCAGAACTTTGTAAAGCTCTTATTCGATTAAGGTTGATAATTTTGAAGCTCTGGAAAATTCAAGAAGATTCGAGAAGACACCAGAAGAGTTGAGAAGATTTGAGAAGCGCTCAAATGAAGGTCAAATATCTGATAAATTCGGATCTATGAAATTTGGGTGAGCGGGATGCAAAATACAACGATATTCATTACTGTTCACCCGTGCATAAAAGCTGAAATGTTGCAGATTTGGTGTCAGAATCGAGTTTCCAACCGAAGCCGAGTTTCGCGTTGAAGAAGAGTTTCTGGATAGAGGATTTGATCAGAAGATCGGACACTAGATAGTTCAGTTTACCAGACAGAGGTTTATTGGACAGTGAAGACCGGACAAAGTTTTGAGCAGACACCGAGTTTGCTAATCAGACAAAACATAAAGTTGTTTCAAGCGCAGTTTGAGAAAATGGTGCAACAAACATAGATTACCGGATGGAGAAGATCAAACAGAGGACAAATCGGGGACAAACCCCCTCTGGAGCAGTTTGATCAAAGTTACATTTTTGATTGTGGCTCAAATTTTGTAACCAAAATTTGCAAACTGACGGGAGTCAGTATAATCATTCATATCGGGAGATAGAAGGTGTCTAATGGGAGTTGACACAAAAGTTGTATTCATTTCTTCATTATAGTGAATTTTCATAGACCCGTGAGAGTGACTATGGTGAGGACGTACGTTCTTACATTGATGCCGAACCTTGTAAATCTTGCGTGCCTTGTTTACTTTTCTACTTTTGCATGCATCTGAGTTTACTAAAAATTGATAAGGAAGAAACTCTAACAAGTTTCCGGGGTTAAGTTTCTTAAAGTTGAAATTTTTAAAAAGACAACTGATTCAACCCCCTTTTCAGCGATTCAACGATTCTTAGGAGCTTCAATTGGTATTAGAGGCAAGGTTCCCCTGTTGATTCCTTATCATGGATAATCTCAATTCTGTCAACAGTAGAGGAATTCATAATTTCGATGACAAAAATTATTATGGCTAGAAAAACAGAATAATTCCCTATCTTCTGTCACTTGACCTGGAAGTTGTTGATGCTGCTATAATTGGGTTTCCACCCATTGAGAATGATGCCCCTTTGACTTTTACTGACAAGAGAAACTGTTGGACTCCTCATGTATTAATCATGTTTTAATGATCACAAATCTTATTCAACCTAGTTAACTCCTGTAAATTATATCAAATCATGTGTATTAATGTTTAAAGTATTCTCATGCTTTAAGAAGAGCCATTCAAGATCTTAATTGCTCTACATTCAGTTTACTTACTTTATACTATCTTTGATCTACTCTCATAATACCTTCTTTGACAAATGCTTAAGTCTAATCCATTCTATTATCATCATTGTTTAAGTCTGAACCTAGTTACTTTGAAAAGTCTGAGACACTGTGAGTCTGCCACTGGTTATGTCTTTCTGGCACCGTGAAGCAGACACCGTGAAGCAAGACACCGTGAAGCAGACACCGTGAAACAGACACCGTGAAACAAGACACCGTGAAACAAGACACCGTGAACAAGACACTGTGAAGCAGACACCGTGAACAAGACACTGTGAAGCAGACACCGTGAACAAGACACTGTGAACAAGACACCGTGAAGCAGACACCGTGAACAAGACACCGTGAATAAGACACCGTGAACAAGACACCGTGACCGCGAGACACCGTGACCACAAGACACCGTGATCAATCTAGGCACCGTTTGAAGGAGACACTGTTTCCATGACTTACCGTGACACCGTTTCTTAAACTATTTTGTCGTCTTTCAATTTAATCTCTAACGGTCATATTTGAAGATTTTAATGCACTGACATAATTAATGTTTCTTTGTAGACATATCATCAGACAGTACGAGGTACTAGGTGCGGTATCCATGCAACCTGTCGGCTCCAACACATGCATTCCAAGATAAAAGCGAAGTGTGGCCAAGAATCAAGGTGCGCGATACAAAACGAAAAACAAGGCCGTGAGCACGATAACGAAGAACACACTTAGAGCAAGTTTCAAAAGGAAAGGCTTACTGCATGCAACTCGACACTACTGAAGAACACACGAAGCATATTTGAAGCTTAGAGAACATCTTCGCTCTTTTGAACCTCACGACGAATACAAGCTGAATCGCGACACTCTATTTTACAGACGAGGACTCGAGATCTGCATCTGCTTCATCTCAATAAGTCCAAAGCTGCAAAGACTAACACTCAGAGCACTTCTAAACCCATCTCTATATTTCTGCTCTGTTGTGTATCTGTTTATTACCTTTCGAGCAGAGTATGTACCTGTAGAACAACACACTCTGTCTCCTGCATTAAACTGAAGGATACAAGATATCCTCACTCAACCGTTCTTTTACTCTCATGTATACCCACTGATAAGTGTGGAAGAGGTCCCTGTGTGACCTGGTATTTTGTACCCACGAAAACTGTGGAAGAGGTCCTTGTGTGACCTGGACAGTCTGTGTACTGTTGTTAACCCCGATTCAGGGTGTGGATCAAAGTTTATTTATATAAACTGCTTGGTGGCAGGTGATCACCAAGTGGAGTGGATTAGGTCTCGGCTTGAGACTGAACCACTTGTTTCATATCCGCTGTGCTGCTTAGTTTAGTTTTCTTTGTTTTATTGCTTTACTGTATAATCCAGAAATCACTAATTTCACTTTGATAGTTAGTCTTGAAAAGAAGTTATAACTGACTTGTCTTAGTAGAATAACTTCAAAAGTAACATTAATAACAGAAATTAAGATTACTGAGAATTAATCAATCTTCTAAGTTACTTAAACAGTCAAACTCTTATAACAGTATAACCTTGATTAACTGGGCTGTATTTTATCTTTGGGGAAACCTTTTTAGAAATACTTTTTACAGAAATTTTTATAGTTACTCAATTCACCCCTCCCCTCTTGAGTAATCTACTCCGACCAACAGAAACATTGAAGTTGATGGAAAAGCTAGAAATGATATTCTTATGTCTCTGTTAGAAAATGTTTACATGAAGGTGACGGGTCTTAAAACAGTAAAGATAATATGGGACAAGTTCGAAAGTATTTTTGAAGGAAATACTAAAGTGAATGAAGCAAAACTACAAATCTAGCGTAGCAAGTTTGAAGATATAAGAATAAGAGATGAAAAAACTATTGATGAGTACTTCACTAGGGTGAATGAAGTCGTTTGCAACATCAGAAGTTTCAGAGATGTCTTGGAAGATTCTACAATTGTTAAGTAACTCATGAGAAACTTTCCGGACATGTTTGATTCTAAAATCTATGCTTTAGAAGATAAAAAAGATTTATCACTTGATGAATTGCATGACTTTTTTGTTAATTAAGAAATGAGAAAAGCTCCAACATTCAAAAAAAAGATCAAAGATGAAATGGTTTTTGAAGTTATGAGAAAGATGACAATTCAAGATGCTGAAGATGTTGATCCTTGTGATTCTGAAGATAAGGAGGATGATGAGTTGAATGAAAAAATCATGTCTCTTATCTCCAAAAATTATCGAAGGGGAAGAGGAAAGTATGGAGGAAAACTTCCTCTTAAATGTTTTGAATGTGGTGAAATCGAACATTTTGCTATGAATTGCCTTAAAAAGAAAGTTCATGAATTTGAAGATCATTCTGAAGAAAAACCTCGATGGAAGAAGTTTGATAAAACTTCCAAGAAAGAAAATAAGTACGCTGGTGGAAAGAAGTTCAATGGAAACAGAAGTTCACTAGAAACAGAAGAAGATTGCTGAGCAAGAAACTATAATTTGACTCACACAATAATTCATTAGAAGAGGAAAGTTCAAAAAGTGTCTTATTTTTTTTGCGAATGTCAATAAAAAGGAAGATTCATCAAATAGTGAAGAAGAAGGTGAAAAATCATACAGTGAGGATCAACTTAAATCAGAACTTGTTGCATGTCTTGAGTAAAACATAACTCTCAAGAAAGAAATCAGAATGATGAAAAAAGATAGCGGAAAAATGGTTGAAGGAAGAAAAGATGTTGCTAAACAGGATGAAGAATACATCCAGGAGATCTTAGGTTACAGACTAAAAATTGATGAACAGAAAAAGATGGTTGAAGATCTAAGTAAGAAGTTAGTAGCTAAGGAAGATGAAGTTAAAAAAACTCAATCGAAGCTTCTTAAGGCTGAAAACACCTTAAGCATGTTGAACGAAAATTTCAGCATGACTTCAGACGTAAAATATGAACCATCTAAAACTGTAGAAAAAACACATTCCAAGAATTAGGTGAATTCTCCACTTTTCAAAAATGAAGTTTATATGATTTTTCTAACATTTCAGGTTTTAAGAAAAGTGTTGGGGAAACTTGGGTTTTGAAGGGTTGTGAAAAATCTATCACATTCCCAAAAGTTGAAAATTCCCTCCGTAAGAAAGATGGCGCACGCCCAGAGAATGTTAAGAAGAAGAACTTCAACAAAATTTCAACAGAGAAAGATCATACTTCTACATAAAACCAAGATTTGATGGTTTTTGCTGGTGCTTTGGAATCTCTATGGGCACGGGGCGTATAATTATAGGCATAATTTTTCATTTCCCTGAAGAAGGTATGAACATAGGGGAAGCAATGGTGGAAATAGAATGAGTAACTTTCCTAAAACACAGAAAGTTTGGAAAATGAAATCTCAAGATGGTAGAAAAATTCCAATGGAAAACAAATTTGAATGTCTCGAAGAAGTATGTGGAAGATGTGACCAGGTTGGCCACTATGCTGAAAAAACTCTTACAAGGGTAAAGTTCTTATGCTTGAAAAGAAGAAATTTGAGGAAATGACATTTGTTGTTGAGACAACTTTAAAAGTGTAGTTGGTGAATTCCCCCCTTACCTCAATGTGAGGTGGAGACATTCTTTTATAGATGAGTAAAAATAATTACAAGGAGGGTAAGTCCGATGTGGGACTCAGAAATACCCATTAAACTTAAATGGGTTCCAACACTCTCCCTCAAGCTGGACATGCCCAGATTGGATTGAGTCCCGCAAAGAAAAAAGATGACAAGACACAAAGACCATCTCATACTCCCCCTCAAGCTGGGCCATGGATGCTGTGAATACCCAGCTTGGTAGTGAGAGAGTCAAGGCGAGCTCCTGGGAGGCCTTTGGTGAAGATGTCTGCAAGCTGATCTGCCGTCGGAATATGGCCAAAGCTGATATGTTTCTGCTCCAGATGGTGGCGAAGAAAGTGACAGTCCACCTCGATATGCTTCGTCCGTTCATGGAAGACGGGATTCGTGGCAATCTTTGTGGCTGCCTGATTGTCACACCAGATATGAGCAGAGCTTTGTGCCGGGAAGCCGAGCTCATGGAGGAGATGACGAAGCCAGAGGATCTCAGTGGTGATCGTGGCCATGGTGCGGTATTCGGCCTCTGCACTCAATCTGGAGACGACAGTCTGCTTCTTGCTGTGCCAGGAGATGAGGTTACCGGCGAAGAACACGACGAATCCCGAAGTAGACTTGCGGGTAGCGAGGCAACCTGCATAGTCCGCATCACAGAAGGCCTCAACATCTAAATGAGCATGATGTGAGTACTGAAGGCCACGTGCAGGGTCTTTCTTGATGTATTTGGCAATGCGGAGGACAACATCCCACTGAGATCTGGTTGGATGCTCCATGAACTGGCTGAATTTGCCAACGGTGCATGCAATGTCTGGTCGCGTCATGGTGAGGTAGTTAAGTTTACCCACCAGACGTCGATAGCTCTCAGGATGAGGAAATGGTTCCGAGTCGGTATGGAGAGTAGGATACCTCGATGCCTAGGAAGTATGTGTGAGGACCGAGATCCTTATTGTGGAAGTGTTGATGAAAATGCCCCTTGAGGTGGGTGATGCCAGCAGAGTCGCTGCCGGTGATGATGATATCATCCACATAAACGACCAACAGGATGCAACCAACGGAGGTCGTCCTGCAGAACACAGTGTGGTCCTTCATGCTGCGAGAGAGCCCAAAGTCGGTGACGACAATGCTGAAGCGGCCGAACCAAGCACGAGGAGACTGCTTGAGGCCATAAAGAGAGCGGGGAAGTTGACAGACTTGAGACTCGGCACTGAAGGCACAAAATCTGGGGGGCGGTTGCAGATAAACCTCTTCCTCAAGAGATCCATGGAGGAAGACATTCTTGACATCCAGTTGATGAAGAGACCAATGATGATGAGCCGCCAAAGAGATGAATAACCGAACGGAGGCCATCTTGGCAACTGGAGAGAAGGTATCAAAATAGTCAATACCGTAAGTCTGTGCGAAACCCTTGACCACAAGGCGGGCTTTGAGTCGATGGAGAGTGCCATCAGGATTCAGCCTGACTGTGTAAATCCATTTGCTGCCAACCGTCTGTTTGCCTGCTGGAAGAGGGACAAGATCCCAAGTATGGTTTTCTTCCAGAGTCTGCAACTCATCCCGCATTGCTGCTAGCCATCCCGGGTGAGATTTTGCATCACCAACTGTGCGAGGAATAGATACTGTCTCCAAAGCTGACAGACCGTTGTATGAAGATACAAATAGAGGAGTACTCTGGCAAGAGCGAGTACCTTTTCGGAGGGCAATGGGCAAGTCGTCTTGTGTCGGGGCAGGAGCATTGGATGAAGCGGGGACGACGATGTCATTGGCCGGGACGGGGGATACAGTTGATGGACGACATGAGTAGACCCTACCAAAATGGGTGTCAGCAGCAGGGGGAGACACCAGAGGAGGGTGAATGATGA
This sequence comes from Viscum album, assembly GCA_963277665.1. Lineage (NCBI taxonomy): Eukaryota > Viridiplantae > Streptophyta > Magnoliopsida > Santalales > Viscaceae > Viscum > Viscum album. The sequence goes on from OY728140.1 coordinate 77,555,587, forward strand.
GAGGAAGACAATCATCAATGGCAGAGTCAGGATGAGGCGAGGGAAGGGAGAACGGAGAGCTCTCAACAAATGAGACGTTAGCAGAGATGACATACCTCCGTAGGTCCGGTGAGAAGCAACGATATCCGCGCTGAGTGCGGGAATAGCCAAGAAAGATGCACCAGAGAGATTTGGGAGAGAGTTTGGAGAGCCCAGGACGAGTGTCACGAACATAACAGAGGCATCCGAACACCCGGAGTGGAAGAGAGTGAGGAGGGAGAGAAGTGAACAGAGCTCGAAAAGGAGTCTCCCCCTGAAGGATAGAAGAAGGAAGACGGTTTATAAGGTAGGTAGCAGTGAGGATGACATCTCCCCAAAAGAGCAGAGGCACCTGTCGGTGGAAGAGGACACAAGCAGTCTTCAGAATATGTTTGTGTTTCCGCTCGGCCACTCCATTCTACTGGGGTGTATCAGGACAGGATATTTGGTGAATGATGCCTTTTGTCTGGAGGAACTGCCGGAAGGGAGTGGAGAGATATTCACGCCCATTGTCCGAGCAGAGACATTTAACAGAGATGAAAAATTGGTTATGAATTTCATTGTAAAAGGTTTGGAATGTGGAAAACACTTCGGAGCGTTCTCGAAGGAGGTACAACCAAGTCATTCGCGAAAAATCATCAATGAAAGATATATAATATTTATACCCCAAATGACTCGAGATGGTACAGGGACCCCACACGTTTGAATGAACCAGATCAAAAGGTTGTGAGGCCCTTGTATCCACCCGAGGAATGTATGAAGTGCGATGATGTTCTCAAAAGAACAAGACTCACAATGAAAAGAAAGATGCTGTCTAAGATCTGGATAAAGCTGATGAATGGTGGAGGTGGGTGGATGTCCCAACCGGGAATGAAGATCCAATGCTCTAGCAGCGACAAATGTGCAGGCGACGGTTGTCGGTCCATCGAACATGTAGACCTCGTCCAAAGCTGGCCTCTACCAAGTTCCCGGTTCGTAGTCCACTCTTGAAATACAACAACAGATGATGTAAATATGGTAGCACAATTGTAATCCTTTGTAAATTTACTGATAGAAAGAAGATTAAATGGACTGCGGGGCACATGGGCCACAAAAGGCAGGTGAAGCGATGAAGTCAGGGAGCATGCCCCAAAGCCCGCAATGGGGACAGTGGAGCCATCAGCGACGGTGATGGCTGAAGAATCGACATAAGGACAATAGGAGGTCAACATATCAGCATCACCGGTGATGTGGTCGGAGGCACCTGAGTTGAGCATCCAGGCAGGTGAGCGACGACCGACGAAGGCAGCGGAACCAGCAGAGTGGGCTAGAGAAGCCGAAGACGGACCGGGTCCTGCGGAGGTCCGAGAATCGTGAAGCAGCCGGAGGTCCGCCATAGAAAGGTCCAAAGATGGTGGAAGAGCGGCGACTGATGAGGAAGCCTCCTAGACCGCCGTCTGACCCTGTCGCGGTTGCTGAGATGGGCGGCCATGAAGAACTCAGCAACGGTCGATCAGGTGGCTGAGCTTGCCATAGTGCTGACAGAGGAGACGAGGACGACCCTCTACACGACCACGTCCACGATTGCCCGAGGAGCGTCTACCGCCACAACCGACGAGAACAGAGTGATCGATGATGGGGGTGGGCTGGGGAAGAGCTCGTTGGGCCTTGCCCAGGCGATGATACACCTGTGGTATCGCCAGTGTAGACGGGCTGACGAGCATCTCGGTAGCCGTCGTGGCATACTCAGGAGCAAGGCCATTGAGAAGATTGAAGATGCAGAGTTGGTCCCTCTGGGTCTGAGCGTCCGCCGGTGTCTGGGGAACGGGTCACAACTCTTGCAACTCATCGCGAAGACCTTTCCATTTCATGAAATATGTTGGGAATGATTTGTCCTGCTGTCGGATATGCGACAGTCGCTGAAGAACATCGGAGACTTGAGCCAAATTGTTGGTCTCGGAATACATGATGTTTAAGGAATCCCAGAGTTCCTTGACTGTATTCGCAGTTCGGGTGACATCTTTGACTGTGCGATCCATTGAATTGACCAGCAAGGCGTAGATCTTGCTGTCAGCAAGTTTCCATGGACGGTATTTGGGATCGGTGGATTCCGGTGGAGGATCCTCAAGGTGCGAATCAAGGTCCATTTCAGTAAGGGACATCAACACAGTCTTCCGCCAGATGGAGAAGTTGGTGGAGTCGAGCCGCTCATCGACGAGGTGGGTGGAGGCGGCGACCATCTGGGGCAGAGCAGAAGAGGCTGCCATGGAGGACTCAGACATTTGTAGAAGAAGACAGGTTCAACGGTGCGCCGCGGAGAGCGGGATACCGCAATGAGAGGTCGAAAAAAGGTGGTGCCGGGTGAATCCGGGAAGCAGCAGGGGTGGGCAGCGCCAGGAGCCGACGGAGGAACCGGTAGGCGCTGGGAGAGGCGTCCGGTCGGTGCGGGAGGACTTCTGGATTGCCTGGTCTAGGCTGGCGACGGGTGCTGGACTAGGAGATGTGGGCGCTGCTGGAGGGCGGGCTGAGTGCGCCTGGACGAGGAGGGCGTTATGTGTCGGGATAACCGCAGGAGGTCGCGCGAGGAGCTGGCGGGGATGGGTGCAGCCGAGAAGAGTAGGGTGTCGAGAATAACTGCCGGGAGGCCGGGTTGGGTGCGACGAGGCGAGAGCTCTGCTGGGAGAGGTCCGCGACGTTGGGACGATCGGGAGGGGCGCCGTGGGTGAAGGTCAGGAGCCACGTCGGAAGGTGGACGGGAGGGGCGGTTACCTGGAGATGTGGGAGCCGGCAGGTGCGGGATCCGAAAATGGCGGCGGGTAGGGCGGGAGCCGCTAGAGGCGAGCCGGGAGTCGCGACGGGTCGTCCTGCCGGGAGTCGCCGAGGGGTGTGGAGGTGCGCAGCCGGGAGAGTGCCGGCGGGAGCGTCCAGAGGAGGAGGCGGGAGAGTGCCGGTCTTCGCCGGGACGTCGCAGGAGAGGCGGCGGCGGGGAGAGCTGCGCCGCGGATTGGAGGGGCGCCCAGGTTGTAGCGCGACGGAGGGGCGACGTCGGGACAATGCCGGAGGAAGCCGTCAGATGGAGCCGCGGAAGGCGAGATCAGGGGGGGCTTGCGTAGGGCAGAGCCGGGAGGGTGGGGGTGGCCGCGTAGGGCAAACCCAGGGGGGGTCCGCGTAGGGCAGACCTAGGAGGGGAGGGGGGTGCCACATAGGGCAGAGCCGGGAGGAAAAAAAATAACGGGTTCCCTCTGAAACCATGTATGGGATGTGAGGCGGAGACCTACTTTTATAGATTGAGAATACAGAATACAAATAGGAGTATTCCGATGTGGGACTCAGAAATACCCATAATAAAAAAAATAGGGTTTAACAAAAATAAATTGTGTCATCGTAGACTAGGGCATCCCTAGGTCTTCTTCTAACATGTTCAAATCATTATATAAGATTAGAAATGAATGCGTTTGAGAAAAATTTGAGTGACTCTGATTGACGAGAAGATAACCGAGACTAGATTATATGACGATTTGAACATGTTAGAAGAAGTCCTAGGGATGCAACGGTTAATAGGCCCGAATTTAATGACAAATTCAATTATTAAAAGTGGTAGAGGTAGAGCTAAAAATCTCTTAAACAAATCATTCATTATGATCTTGTTTAAAATTATTTTAATGAAAATATGGTTTCTGATAGGGATGCGTGAGGCTGTATGGGAATCTCCAGGAGGGCAGAGCTGTAATTTTATGGGGGGGGGGGCAGGGGGAATATGCTGGGAATCCAGGGGAAGTTGTGGGGGGGGGGATATGTTGGGATCCAGCGGGGATGTTGTTAGTGCATGGGGGGGCCAGGGGGGATATGCTGGGATCCAGGGGGATGTTGTAACAGCATGAGGGGCTCAGGGGGGGAATATGTCGGGATCCAGGGGAAGTTGTAACTGCGGCTCAGGGGGAATATGCTGGAGATCCAGGGGGAAGTTGTAATTGCATGGGGGGGGGGGATATGCTGGCATCCAGGGGGTGTTGTAACTACATGGGGGCCAGGGGGAATATGGTGGGATCCTGGGGGGTGATACTTAGGGGGGTCCACGAATGTTTAAAAGGGGAAGGCTAGAGAGGGTAAGAGGAAAAAATCATCTGGTTAGCAGGGGCAGCCGTGAGGCTTGGGCGTGGGTGCTGAGTGCCTCTCGAGGGGAGCTACGTCTGCATCATTCTCCTCCATTATTCTTCTCCTATTTCTTATTCTCCCGCCTTTACTTACTGTAATTCTGGTTTACCATTTCCTGGAATACAAGTAGTTTTTTTCGGGCTTTTTTCAATTGGTCTGACCAGTCGGATTACCTGCGCCGAGGAAACCCATGTGGAGGTGGAGCACTGTCGATTTAGAAACCCTGTAGAAGGGAGCGCTTCCAGATTCTACCGGGAGGACCGCAGTCTACTTCCGCGGGAGGAGGCGCACTGTCGGTCTCGATCTCGACGGAGAGGTGTGTTGCGGAATCACCGGGAGACAGAACGACAGAAAACGAGAAAATGAAAGAAAGAAAAGCAACAAAGAACACGACGATTTACGTGGTTCGGTAGTTGCCTTTTATTTCAGTTGAGCACATCACATGAACAATTCACGTATATTGCTGGTTAGTACGGGGCCACGTTGGTGGTGCTCTACTGAGTTATGTACTCACACCCTGCTCGGGCCGCCATTGCACATGGGTATTTGAACAGACGTTCACTTGATTGCAGACATATGTTTGGGCTATGGCTCTGGATAGCTTGGCTGAGTAGGACTGCTCGGATGACGGTGGACTTCAGGATGAGATTTGGCTCAGGATGTCGTGGAGCCAACTTCTTTTATTTTCGTTTATTTTGGTATGTATATGTAACCGACGCAGTGAGCACTTAGTGTATTCATGCGTTATTGTTGGATGTTTATTCATTTTGCGTGCTCTGATTATTTACTGTTGTGGATGATGTTTGGTGATTGTTTATTATTGTGCACTCTGATATGGTGGTATAGTCTTACCACCGTACCATCTTAGGCCCACGCTGCTAGTCGGCAACCTCTGGTGTATGAGGAGCCGCGCTTGAGGTCACGTGGTGAACCGGTCTGGTTGCTATTCATAGAGTGAATTAGGGCGGGACGTTGCACGTGACAAGTTATTCGGTTAGGAAATTGGAACACCGTTGGCCAAAGTGAGTGGTACAAGCCCTGGGAACGTATGGGACACGCCCACCACCTTGAGAACAATGTGGTTTTTCTAGAGGTGACAATGATAGGGATACATGGGGTTGCTACAGGTAGGTGGAGCTGTAATTTCCCGGGGGGGGGGGGCTGGGGGAATATGGTGGGGATCTAGGGGGAAGTTGTAACTGCATGGGGGGCCCAAGGGGAATATGCTGGGATCCCCGGGGGGAGTTGTAATTGCATGGAGGCCCAAGGGGAATATGCTGGGATCCAGGGGGGAAATTGTAGTTGCACGAGGGGGGTCGGGGGCAATATGCTGGGATCTTGGGGGGGTATACACTGGGGGGGTCCATGACTGTTTAAAAGGGGAAGACTAGAGGGTTAAAAAGAGAATTATCTGGTTAACAAGGGTGGTAGTGAGGCTTGGGCGAGGGTGTTGCGTGCCTCTCGAGGGGAGTTGCGTCCTCATCTTTCTCCATTATTCTTCTTCTCCTATTTCTTCTTCTATCGCCTTATTGTAGTTTTGGTTTATCATTTTCTGGAATACAAGTAGTTTGTTTCAGGTTTTTATCGGTTTCTGATAAAGCTAATTGGTGATGTTTGATTAATGCAACCGACCCCATTTAATTGAGTTTAATGATTGTTTGTTGTTGTTGAATTATGTTAAACCCAGTTTTATTATATTGGGTATTTTCGACGCGGACGTTCGGCCCAGCCCGCTCGCGGCTTCCAAGCTTCGCGACCGGCCCATTTCCAGCAGCCCGCTTCCCGCACGGCGACCACCGACTCCGTCATGGGTTGGCACTTCCGCCTGCAAGACTCCGACACCACCTCCAGTCGCCGACACTCCTGCCAGGCCGCCCCCTCGCCTCGGTTGTCGGCCTTCCCGCATGACAGCCCCATGCTTCATCCCTTCGTCTGTGCGCCCGCCTGAGCAGCTGTCCCATGCTCCGTCACCGGTTCTCCCGCAAGGCGGTCCTCCTTCATCCAACACCCGTTACAGACTGACGCTCTCGCAGGAGGAGATTGCATTTATACGATCTTATCGGGCTACTGTGCCACCGTCCTCTTCTCCAGCCACCAATGCTCAGACTGATGACTCCCCCGCTTGTGTATCTCATCGAACGACGGCTTGGATGCTTGACTCTGGTGCGTCCGAACATCTCACAAGGGATTTCGGTATGTTTACTACTTATCATCCGTATACCAATGCCTTTGCACTTACTATTACTAATGGATCAACTATCCCCATTGCGGGATTTGACACATGTCCCTTGACCCTGTCTATTCGCCTGGCTTCAGTCGCTCATGCTCTTCACTGCCCATTTAATCTTATCTCCACCAGCAAACTCACCAAAGACTTAAATTGTATTGCTACTTTTACATCTTCTGGTGTTGTTTTTCTGGAGTGGACGACGAATCGGGAACTTGGTCGAGGTCAACTTCGGAATGGGGTGTACATGTTCGATACCACACTATCTCTTGCATGCTCATCCACCTCTGCCCGTGTCCTTGACCTACATTTTTGCCTTGGTCATCCACCGACTTCCGTCCTACATAAGCTTTGCTCCCAATTCAGTTCCCACCTTTCATTCCATTGCGAATCCTGCAAGTTTGCTAAACATCATCGGGTGACATATGTTCCTTGACTGGAAACGCGTGCAGCGGATCCTTTCGACCTTGTTCATTCCGATGTATGGGGTCCTTGCAGGGCTCCTAGCCAGTCCGGGTACAGTTATTATATATCCTTTATTGATGACTACGCGCGCATGACTTGCCTTTACCTTCTTTGTGATCGGTCTGAAGTGTATTATACTTGTCAGACCTTTTATAATGAAATTCACACTCAGTTCTCCACCTTCTTTAAATGTCTCCGCTCCGACAATGGACGAGAATATTTGTCCACATCCTTTCAGCAGTTTCTCAAGGATAAATACATCATTCATCATACATCCTGCCGTGATACTCCTCAGCAGAATGGAGTGGCCGAGCGCAAACATCGCCATATACTAGAGACTGCTCGTGCCCTCCGATTCCACATGAAGGTGTCTCATGTTTTGGGGCGACGCCATCCTGACTGCTACCTACCTCTTAAACCGACTTCTTTCTTATATCCTTCAGGGAGAGACTCCTTTTCAAACTCTTTTCTCCTCTCTCTCCCCTCACTCCCTTTCGCTCCGTGTTATGTACGTGATACTCGTCCCAACCTCTCCAAGCTCTCTCCTAAATCCCTCCGGTGCATTTTTCTCGGATATTCCCGCACTCAGTGCGGATACCGATGATTCTCTCCGGACTTACGACGGTATATTATCTTTGCTGACGTATCGTTTGTTGAGAGCTCTCTATTCTCTCTTCCCTCTCCCCATCCAAACACCACCATCGATGATTGTCTTCCTTTCATTATTCACCCTCCTCTGGTGTCTCTCCCTGCTGATCACTGCTTTGGTACGGTCTACTCCTGTCGCCCATCGACTGTGCCCCCGTCCAGGCTGAGGACACCATCGCCCCAGCTTCGTCCGATGCTCCTGCCCCAGCACCAGATGACTTGCCTATTGCACTCCGGAAAAGTACTCGTTCTTGCCAGAATACTCATCTCTATACATCTTCATATAGAGGTTTGTCAGCCTTGGAGACAATATATATTCCCCGCACGGTTGGCGATGCCAAATCTCACCCGGGTTGGCTACAGGCGATGCGGGATAAACTGCAGGCTCTTGATGACAACCATACTTGGGATCTGGTCCCCCTTTTAGAAGGAAAACAGGCGGTCGACTGCAAATGAATTTATACGGTCCGTCTCAATGCCGATGACACTCTCCATCGCCTCAAAGCCCGTCTTGTGGCGAAGGGCTTTGCTCAGACCTATGACATCGACTATTTTGAGACCTTCTCTCCGGTTGCCAAGATGACCTCAATCCGTTTTTCATCTCTCTGGCTGCTCATCATTATTGGCTGCTTCATCAACTAGATGTCAAAAATGTCTTTCTCCATGACTTTCTTGAAGAAGAGGTCTATCTGCAGCTCGTGCCTCTGGAGCCGACTCCCATGTTTGCTGACTTCGTCGATCTCTATATGGTCTCAAGCAGTCTGCTCATGCTTGGTTTGGCCGCTTCAGCACCGTCGTCACTGCCTTTGGACTCTCTTGCAGTATGAAGGACCGCACCGTCTTCTATCGTACAACGTCCAACGGCTGCATCCTGCTGGTGGTATATGTTGATGATATCATCATCACAGGGAGCGACTCCATTGGAATCGCTATACTCAAGGGGCATCTTCACCAACATTTCCACACCAAAGATCTTGGTCCTCTCACATACTTCCTTGGCATCAAGGTCTCACGTTCTACGAACACCATTTTTCTCTGCCAAAGGAAATATGTCATGAATATCTTGCAAGATGCGGGTTTGAGTCAAGCAACTGCTGTTGACACTTCTCTTAAGCCTGAGGAACGTTCTCTCTATAACGACAGAATACCATTTCCTCACCCTGAGAGCTACCGTCGTCTGGTGGGCAAACTCAATTACCTCACCATGACACGACCGGACATTGCCTGCGCTGTTGGCAAAGTAAGCCAGTTCATGGAGCATCCGACAAAATCTCAGTGGGATGTTGTCCTCAGTATTGCCAAATACATCAAGAAAGACTTTGCCCGCGGTTTTCGGTACTCACATCACGCTCATCTGAATGTTGAGGCCTTCTGTGTTGCTGACTATGTTGGTTGCCTTGCTACCCGCAAGTCTACTTTTGGGTATGTTGTTTTCTTGGCAGGTAACCTTATCTCTTGGCGTAGCAAGAAGTAGACCGTCGTCTTCAGATCTAGTGCAGAGGCTGAATACCATGCCATGACCAACGTCACTACTGAGATCCTCTGGTTTCGTCATCTCCTCCATGAGTTTGGCTTCCCACCGTAGACATCTGCTCATATCTAGTGTGACAATCTGGCGACCACGAAGATTGCTTCGAATCCCGTCTTCCATGAACGGACGAAGCATATCGAGGTGGACAACCATTTTCTTCGCCATCATCTTGAGCAGAACCATATCAGTTTCGGCCACATTCCGACGATGGATCAGCTGACCGATATCTTCACAAAAGGTCTCCCGGGAGATCGTCTGGACTCTCTCAGTACCAAGTTGGGTATCAACATCATCAGTAGCCCAGCTTGAGGGGGAGTGTATGTGGTCTTGTTTTGCTGTCATTTTTCTTTTGTGGGGCTCTTGGTCGAAGCTGGGCATGTTCAGTTTGAGGGGGAGTGTTAAACCCAGTTTTATTATATTGGGTATTTCCGAGTCCCACATCGGAATACTCCACCATGTATTCCTTTTTACTCATCTATAAAAGAATGTCCCCACCTCACAAGGTAAGGAGAATTCGCCTCCTACACTCGCTTTTTACAAATTAAAATTCATTTTACATGAATTTGAGTAAAGGGCGTCAATACGATCCCAACACCACTAATGACGCGTCGATCCAAGTTTGAACGGCCAAAAAATGACTGTTCAAATATTGATTTGTGTTTTTAATTTTAATGAATTAAAATCAAAATCCAAATTAAAAATGGGTAAACCATCCTTGGGTAAATGTACCCACAAATGAATAGTAACCCGCAGGGTGCGCTCCTCCCGTGACTCTGCTACCCTGCAGAGCCGCGCCCTCTTGGGTTGGGTTGGGTCAGGCCATGCTTGACCCACCCGACTCAACTGGACCCAACTAGGGTTTGGAAACCCTGTGGGGGGTTCTAAAAATATCCGGGGAGACCAAAAAATTCGAAAAAAATCCAAAATATTTTAAGATATTGGAATTTTATAAAATTGATTGCGGGGCTGTGCGGTATTTAATTTATGAATTATAATTAGTTTAATTTATTTTAATTCATTATTAATTCTCTTGAGTTGAATAATCTGCAAATTTAATTTTATTTAGAAAATTTATTGCATGCCGACTAATCATGAGGGAGTCCGATCAATGTATGTTGATATTTTATTTATTTATTTAATTAGTGCAATGAGCGATGGTCTGTAATAATTAATTAATAAATGACGGTCTGTGTTGTTGAGGAATCGTCGGGAGTCGCAATAACAAAAACGAGAAACGAGAGAAAATGCAGGAGAAAAGAAAGCACACAGAACACAAAAATTTACGTGGTTCGGGAAAAATCCCTACGTCCACGGAGAGGTAGAATTCTCACTAAAAAATGGGAGCACAAATTACAGAGTTTTTCCAGGTTAGAAACTCTAGCCCGAAATGGGCTACATATGGAGAAGACGATCCACTGTTTCGAACAGGAAGTCTGCGTCACTACAGTGAACAACGACCACTTTTGTCAAAAGTGCTACAGTGCTGCCGGTTGGAAGTCAAAAGTGCAACAGTATAGTTGACTCCGAAGTCCGCACTGCTACAGTGCCTGTCGGTGTTGGTCGGTCAGCTCTGCTACCGTGGTCAGAGATGCTACAATGCCGAAAAATTGGGTTGGGGACCTTCGGCCCCTGGAGCAGGGGTGTGTTGCCCCTGCAACCCCCAACGAGCTCACCGCGGAGCTCGACCCGCGACAGTTGCGGGCCACAAGCATTCGGCCCAATCGGATCGGGCTACACCAACCCAACATGTGTATCGTCCTTCGACCTCATTATATGTACACGAGTGTATTTAAGTGCAACTCTCATTTTCGAGAACCCCTCACCGGCGTGTGGGTATTGTTGTATAATGAGGACGAAGGAAGCACTACATGCCGAGACTTGGTGGAATACCAAACAAGGGTTTGGATTGGTGTATCCCGATCCGATTGGATGATGTTGGGCCGAATGCTTGCGGTTCATACTGCGTACCAGATTGCAACTCTGCGGGTCGTGCTCCGCAGTGAGCTCGTTGGGGGTTGCAGGGGCAACTCTCCCCTGCTCCGGGGGTCGAAGGCCCCCGACTTATTTTTTGGGGCATTGTAGCAACTACGATTGACTGTAGCAATGCTGACCGGACGACACCGACATGGCATTGTAGCAGCGCAGACTTTGATACGACTACTGTAGCAGCTCGGACTTTGGAGCCAACAATACTGTAGCTCCGCGGACTTCCACCCGCCGACCACTGTAGCAATTTGGACTTGGGTGGACGTGACACTGTAGCGATGCAGACTTCCAGCCACCTTTCACTGTAGCACACTGGACTTTCTGTGCAGTTGGTGGAATGGTCATTCATCTTCGTTATTAGTCCATTTTGGGTTAGGGTTTTTGTGTTAGAAACTCTGAGATCTTTTTGTAATTGTGCTCCCGGATTTTATAGTGAAGTGATTCTACCTCTCTGTGGACGTAGAGATTATTCCTAAACCGCATAAATCTCTACGTTCCCTGATCTTCTTCTTGTTCTTTTGTTTTTTCCTTTTACTCTTGTGAATCGTTTAGCGCTGCGACTCCCGGCGTTTCCGTAATAGGGTCGTGGTTGATCCATCTTCCGCTTAATGGATCAACCATTAGAAACGCTCATGATCACGTTATTTTATCGTATGCATGGTTTATTATTTCTATGTATGTGTGTTTGTATGCGATCACCTAGAATAATGCATTGATAAAAATGGATAAACTCACGGTGAATGTTTTCTATTTGAAGTACGGTTAAGTTGTGGGTGCGATCACATAAAACAAACATACTAAATTAAAAAAGCATTTCATTCGCTGAGAATAACTAAAATTCACTCAAAGAAAATATTAAGCTGCAAATGCCTTCCATCACTTAAGTTTGAACAAAATTGTAGTATGAGATGCACGTGAGCAATAATTGAGGGTGGGTTCTCCTATTGGGAAGTTCTAACACGAGTGCTGAGTCGACTTAACTAAAATTGTTATCAAAGAAATAGTCACAACTAGCTTGGTGTGATTTTAGAGGCAAACATCGAGTGAATCCAAGTAAAAGATTCGTAGGCGATGAAACTCCACTCAACAGTTCAAGGAGGCACGGGTTAATGCGGTCGGCCAACTAAAAACCTACTTTGAAACTCTCCAAGTAGTGGCGTAGCCATAACTTGAACTATGAGGTGAGGTTTAAGGATCATTGCAACTAGAATACTAAGCGATCAAGTATTCCGAATCTAGTAGTTGAGCACCACTAGGATTTGATAAAATAGTATGAGATGTTATAGATTAATAAATCTGCAATGTCTAATAATCAATAATTAAGATAAAAGTACTAATCTGTTGAAGTTTTATAGAAAAATGGAAAGTGATACCACATAAACACCGCGATAAATTTTGGGCAAAGAGCATGTCCTAATTGACACTAATTTCCAAGAGTGGTATAGGTGCTTGCGCATAGTACTGCGATATGAAAGGAACTTGTATGTGCTGGAGTCCCCCTGTTGAGCCACCTCAGGAAGTGAGGATGAAAATGAAGGTTACAGGAGACTCATGGATGAGTCATTTGATGTTTACATCCTAATGCTATCATCAATGTCTAGTGAGTTTCGAAATCAACATCAGGACATGGATGGTTTTACCATGTTGTGTCATTTCTGAAAAGTTTGTGGGGGGAGAAAGTGAAGCAAGAAATGAATGTGGTTATGATTACACTGAACACGTGTAAATTGAAAGATGAATCATGATCATTCAAGATATCCCATCCTTTCATCCTTATCAACTAGTTACTCTAGTTTCGTTTAGGATTATAAAACAAACAGTATGGAGAAACTGCTTCAATATATTTTGTGTAAGGTTCACCCACTTGATAAGAACTTAAAAAAAGTTAAATTTTTTGTTCTTATAGTGAACAAATTGAAAGGCAAGGTTGAAAAAACCCATGACTATTTTTTAGTCAATGGAGCTTTTATAACCTCTTTCTAAGAAACCAAAGGTAAAGAGGGATCACATCGAACATGTTAGTATTTGTTTCGCATGCGGCAAGAAAGGTTATTGGATGATAAACTCCAATGAATTGTAGTAGAATAGAAACAAGAAGAGGCTTCAACTTCATGTATATTCATTGTTGCATGTGGTATTTATGTCTTACTATATGTGTGTCACACATTCGTATCCAAATACAGCAATCACGTAAGTTATGAAACATTACAAGAAGGTGAATTCTCGAAGTAGTCGAGGAAGGGTGATTCCTATATCAACAGTGAGAATGGGTGATTTCTATTTTTGCCAAGTTGATTGATTCTAGTTGCACTATTATTTTGTATTGAGTATAACCAAAACATTTATCTCATGTGTCCATTGGACACATTGAGACATTATATCATTTTGGAATGAATGTTGTTTGTGGCGTCTCATACTCAATTAATAGTTCAATAATACTTAATCATTGATAATAAACGATGAATATAAAATGTAAGGCTCAATAATACCCAGTTGTGACAAGATAAAACTTGGTCTAGTAAATCCAAAAGGTGTCAAGGAAATATCAAGAAGGGTGTTTAGACCATTCATGAGTTAAAAGTCTTAGGTATTAGACATGATTGCTTATAAGGTATAATGACCAAGACACCTTAAGCGTTAAAGGTGATAAAGCCACAAAGTTTTTAGATTTAGTTCAATAAGATATGTGTGAACTATTTTAAGTAGAAGCTAGAGGTAGATTCATATTCTTCACGAGATTCCTTTAAGAAATTGACGGAATGCAAAAGTGAAGAAAGAAATATACTTGGTAAGAAGATAAGAGATGCATTAGGGTGGTGGGCCAAACAATATCTTAACCAAACATTCATCGATCATGAAAATGTAGAGTGTATTTGTTCCTAAACTCACATTTTTTTATACACATCTAACCTAAGATGTTAGTAAAAGAAGGATCGATGACGAGTCTTACATGCATTCATCGATTATTAAAATATAGAGTGAATTTATTCCTCAACTCACTTTTCATTATACACATCATAGCCATGATGCAAGTACAAGGTGGATCAATGATGAGACTTATAAGTCACGCAAAGTCTTCAATTATCTTTTTGGGACAAGTTTTGCAAATGACAACATTAACTCATAACCATATGCCAACTATAATGACAAATGAATATCATATAAGTTATAGTATGAAATAAATTCATCATGTCACAAAATATGTGTTTATATGTAAAGTGTTTGTGAAGTCTAAAGCAAATAAGCAAACTTGCATCAATAAAAAACACAAAGTGTATCTCTGTAATTATCCTAAAGTTACATAAATTCCTAAGATAGAAAAGTTATAGTCAAGTGACATACTATATTTCTATAAATAGGTGCACATCTCTATTCGAGATAGTGAGAGCAAGATTGACTTGAGTAAAGTCAAGGCACGACATGCACAAGAGTTGGCATAAGAATGAGTTCCACAAGAGCTTCTGGAAAAGAATGTTCTTGAGACACATACTGACTATGAAAGATAAAATCAAAGTGAGATGATTTGATGATCGTCGAGTAAGGTGATATATTGCTCAATGAGAATAATGAATCTTTATCCTACACAGAAGCAGTAGATGACAATAAGTTAAAATGACTAGTGAATATGAATTCAGAAAAATGGATTCCATGTATCAAAAATATATTTTGGTAGTTTCTCCAATTGATGTAAAGCTGTTAGAAACTATACATGGGTGGTGCAAACTTGGTGCTAATAAGGCTCGATCGGTTATATTAAGTCGGCATGCATAAATCCATTAGAATTCTACATGTCATAACAACTTTGTATGATCATTATATTGAGCATTGAATGTCAAGACCACCTTCACTGGAGGAAACGTTATGGAATATGTCTGATGCAACCAAAAAGGGTTTGTGACATCATAAAATGTCAATAAAGAATGCAAATTGTAAAGATTCATTTATGGATTAATGCAAGCATTGTGATCATAGAATATTTGGTTGAAATAAAATATTTCCATGTGTCTCTAAGAGGTTTGTGGGAGCGCCATGGTTTTCCTAGTAAAATATGTTGAAAACATATGAAAAACAGTTATTAGTTTTACAATTAAGACTATTGAACAACTCTTCAAAGATTGACTAAAACTAGTAACCTAAGTTCTAGGGAACATGATCTGCTAAGGTTGATCTAAGGGTTACTTGGATCAAGTCAAAGTATATTTAATGACGAGGTATTGAAAAATAGAAATTGAAACAATTCGAGAGAGAATTGCTGCCAATGTCATGTGACATAAATATACATATATAAGACATAAGAGGAGATTATAACGGTGAGTAGAACTCCATACACTTTTGCGCTGGATCGATCACATATATCATGCTATGTACTGGATATGCTATTGCCAACACATGCCTTATGATAGGCAAATATCAGATAAATCCAGGAGAACTACACGGGAAGCAATCAGAGCTATCCAATAGTACTTGAGAAAGTACAAGAGATATCTACTTGGTACCTAGAGAGGAAGGAACATTAGTTATAAGGGGACACAAATTAGTCTTGTTATGAGTCTTTTTGATCTAATATCGCAGTTAGTCCAAGGAAACGAGCAAGAGAAGCTCATTGAAGCCAGTGGCAGTCATATCTACAAATACCGGGTACATTGCGCCTTCTAATGCAGCTAAAGAAGCAGTATAAATACACAATGATTTGTTCCAGTTCTTGAAATCGTACCTAGAGAGTAAAATATTATCATAATATAAAATGTAATAATCTTATGACGACGGTACTAGTCAAGAAGTCAAGATTATGACCGTCAAAAGCGTTACACTCGGGGATATCTTCTCTTGAGGGGCATTACTCAAGGAGGTGAAGTCGCAGATAACAGAGTAGCCATGTAAGAAAATGTGGCAGACCCAATGACCAAAGCCATTATTCAGCAGAAACATAATCTTATCACGTGAGAGCTAAAAAGTTGATTGTTAATAAGTCGACTCTAGTGCAAGTGACAGTGTTGTTAAAGTGGGTGATTTAGACGTAACTTGAGTAGAGCTTTTTGATTACCATATCATGTATACAAAGTTATGCATGATGTTATATTACCATAATAGTGTTAATAATTTTGCATACATTATTTATATGGTAATGTCTTTAGATTAAGGTTATAGCAGTTCCCAACTATATTGAGAACCTCGAGATACTATGATTGTAATCTTAAACATATGTTCTCTACTGAGGGCTCATAAACATTGAAACTTTTTCTCATGAATTTTGCACTTGGTGTGATTTCGAGTAATGAAAATCATGAGGGCTTATCTGTCAATAGGAACACCACATCTTTCGGGTGTCATTGGATGTTCTTGTCTACAAATATGTGTATTGGTCTCTCTACTTAAGGTCATTATCAATGTATATAATTTGATCACGTATTTTGATGCAAAATGAAAATTGACATTTATGTTTTTGGCGATGTAGCTTGTGTTGGGTGCGTCGTTGGTAGTATGAGATTGATTGAATGATCAAGACATGATTTGCTGCTTCTGAGTAGAGGAAGAGATATCTTGGGCTCAGTTGACCAGGACAACATCACCTCATAAAATCTATGGCCAAGTTGTGCATCCTGCTTTATGAGATATCACGCGACAAATTGATTATATTACAAAGAGCATGCTCATAGGATGTTTTCATAGTGCTTTGACTTATCCCTATTTTCGTAAGGGTCATGATGTGTTGTTAGACACGTCTCTTGGTCTGAGTATGTTACATACCCTCACAGGAGCAAGCTGCCAAGAAGACTCCTTTGTATGTATTTTAGTATGGTAATCGAAACTACAGAGGTGATGAGTGGAAGGAGCAGAATAAAGGAGATGAAGAATGAACTCGAGCATAGTTATTTACGGCGCATGGCGCACAATGGCGACAAGAGCCCCCGGCGCAAAAGCGCACGGCGCGGCGCACGACGCGTGGCAATATTAACTTGCGGCACACAAGAGGTGTATACATATATCAACAATAAAAAATAATAAATTATCCAATATATATATATAAAACAAAGATTTATGCCAATAATTCATATTCCATACATCAAAAAACAAATGAAGTCAACAATGACACCTACAATTAAATATTAATAACTATATATTTCAAAAAATCATATATATCAATTTCTGAAATATATTAAAAACCATATATCTCAAAAAACTAAGTCGGGAGTAAAAAACCATATATCTCAAAAAAACAACAGGAGTAATTCGAAAAAAAATAAGGGGCGAGCAACATAAATAAAATTGAATTAAAAACAAAAAAAAGTTACTGATTCGCACAGAAGGTGCGCCTGCTCTGGACAACATTGCGTATCTAAGTCGCGGTGGTTGAGGGAGCTCGGCTAAGTCGTGGTCGACTGGGTCACGACGGTCGAGGGATCTCGGTTTGGTCGTGGCAGTCAATGTGGTCCAACATCGGTTGGGTCGCTACACTCACGGGAAGAGTGTTGCGTAGAGTCGAAAGGGGAGGTCGTTGTTTGACCTCAAAAGAGGTATTTTCAATCGGGGCGTAAGAGTTGGAAAGTTAAAAAAATACAAAAACAAAATCAAAAAGGCTCAATGGCGCGCGCCATTGGCGCAACATGGCGCGCGCCATTGCGCAATATGGCGCACGTCACAGTGAGCCATCTTAAATGAGCCATGGCGAAGCCATGGCGCGGCGCACCACTCCCTGGCGCTAGCCATGGCGCAATGGCGCGCGCCATTAATAACTATGAACTCGAGAGACATGCAAGCTCTCCCGCCCAAGCCAACATTGGTCGAATCCCAAGCCTCTTGGCCGACTAACAACATGGTTCCTCCATACCCCCTTCTACCTCCCCCACCCCCTTTTATAATAGCCTCCCTTCCTCATGTGGACCTAACAACTTCTTGTTAGGCACAACTGTATCCAGCTTTATTATAATGACTAATATGCCCCTTCTAGAATATTCCCCCATCTATAACCCTTTTATTCCCTATATGTCCAGGCTTGTATCACTCCCACCGTCTTGAAAATCAGTCTTGTCCTCAAGATCGAGGAAAAGAAACTGATTGCGAGGCACCCCTGTAACATGTAGTTGCCAAGCAATATGCCAAATGATCTGTCCTGCTTTAAGGTCTCACAGAAATCGAGCGCGCACCTTCTTATCCCATACTCCAAGCAATTTCCTAGACGAGCCTCGCTGCCTTGTGGCCCTGCAAAAAGTTGGCCAGTGTGGTAGACTGCTGCGGCGCATAAGAAGACATGGTTGGTAGGATGTTCTAACTCCCCATCCACGCTGGTGTTGCCGTGACGCTGAGTCCCGCAAAACACGCGCCGAAGTCGGTGGAGTCATCACCCCACTGTAGTAGGGCCATCTCATCAGGAGTCACCGTCTGCAATAATGGCATGACTGTGCTGCCATTGCCTCCACATGACTTGCAAATCTCCTTCCAGGAAGGCAACAATGTAGTTTTGTTGTGCCATCAAATCCACATGTCGGCCTAGCGTTGGCCCAAGCATGACAGTGTGAGCACGGCCCGACGACCTTGTTTCATCCTCAATGTCGCCAACTCCAGAAGCAGCGGAGTCCGCCTCTGATTCCTCCATGAGCAAAGATGGCTGGTCATCGTTCGGGTACGACTGTATTTTAGGAGGAAGCATAGCTCCAGCTTAGAACCGACGAAATTCCTTTTGCTCCTGCGCGTGCGTCGCCATCGTCGAAACCATCTTATATAGAGAAGCTTTCAGTTTTGACACCGTCGTGTCGATGCGGTCCAGGCGCTGCTCCGCACTATTGAGATGAGAGTCAATGCTCATGTCCGTCATATCTCCGTGATCTGTTCCTGGCGAAATCAATCGGGCAATGTGCAGGGGTGGTTGATAGACACCGACGACCTCAGGTGTGGTCGCGTCCAGTAGTGCGCCCCCGCTCAGTCCAAAACAGGGGGAACAACGTGCCTCCATCCTTTTTTTTTGATACCGCTACTTTACCTCATGTGTGATTGGAAGGTCGAGGCGTACAGGGCACCGCCGGAAAGGCAAGTCATACGTCGTTCGAAGTAGACGAGGAAACGCGCAGCGAGCCGTCCAACAGAAGACTTCGTGTTCGCGGCTGGGGAAAACCGTGGTGGTGAAGACGGTACGCGGCTCCGTCTCTCGGACAACCCTGCTGTGTGCGAGTTCCTGTAGGTTGGAAGCGGTCGGAGCGCGCGAGGCGTCTGAGTGGTGCGCGGCACCGTGTTTCAGTACAACTTGTGCGTCGCCGTCGTACTAAGTCCCTATTCCCTCGTCCCCTGGTTCGGTCAGTGGAGAAAGATGAGCTGCAGCAGGTATCGCAGTGGAGAGAGTGGATGCGCGCGCCTCCGTCGACCAAAATTGGGCAAGCGTGCGGACATGGCTGCTGTTACTGGCCGCGTTGAACGAAGATGAGAACCAGCGAAGCCTCTTTCGTGTGGGTCATCGGCAGCGGTCAGCTTCCTAAGAAATTGACGTTGCGTCTGGGAGCGTCGAAAACGGGAGTTGGTCCTACAATGATTGCCTCCGATGAGTGAAGTCGCAGTAGGTAACGATGCGTCCAATCGACCAAAGAAATGGATGCGTAACGTTCAGCCGCGCGACAGTGAAAGGAAGCTGTGCTAATGGAAGATGATCGTTGTGGAAGGAGCGCACACAGCTGAATGAGTGCTTGCCTCTGCTGGTGAAGTGTTGTGCAAATGGATCATTAGGCAGGAAATGGCCTCTGTTGAGCATAGATACGCGTGTGTGTGAGACGATCCAGACGCGTGCCTTTGTTGATCAATGTTGCGTCGGTCGTTTCCGCAGCGGAGATGAAAGGAAACATACGAAGAACAAACAACAGCAGGTCGCACGACTCCTTTGTGTGAATGAGAACAGTTGTGAGTGCACCTTCTACAGGAGAGGCGAGCAGGCCAGGAGTGGCTCCTCTGTGGAAATTCCCAGCACTGCGGAAGAAATTGGTAGCTCACCTCCTTTGAGGAGCCAGTAGGCAGGTCAGACCAATTGTTACATACCCTCACAGGAACATGCTACCAAGAAGAGACTCCTTTGTATGTATGTCAGTATGGTAATCGGAACTACAGAGGTGATGAGTGGAAGGAGAAGAATAAAGGAGATGAAGAAGGAACTCGAGAGACATGCAAGCTCTCCCGCCCAAGCCAACATTGTCCGAATCCCAAGCCTCTCGGCCGACTAACAACATGGTTCCTCCTTACCCCCTTATACCTCCCCCACCCCCCTTTTATAATAGCTTCCCTTCCTCTCCCCTTTTATAATAGCTTCCCTTCCTCTCATGTGGACCTAATAACTTCTTGTTAGGCACAATTGTATCCAACTGGATTTATTATAATGACTAATATGCCCCTTCTAGAATATTCTCCCATCTATAACCCTCATATTCCCTATATGTCAAGGTCTGTATCAGAGTATGACTCACTGCTATCGAGATCAGGGTTTAAAGGGTCACACACAAAATGTATCCACAAGTTCCACCTATTCGGATGAATTGGAGTTTAGGATGAAGTGGACCCCACATGCGAGGGTCGGTGAACGTCCGAGTGTGAATGTTCGCAAATAAATTAATTCAATTAATATAATTGAGTTTAAAATAATAATAATTGAATTTATTTCTCAAGGTATTCACAAGTTATTTAATTATAAAAGTGAATGCGAGGAAATATTATTTTTCGAACGAATGTTATGTGTTCAAGGTTTGTTAGATAATAACAGGAGGAACGAGACGAGTTAATGGCTCGTAATTCGTCACGTGACGTTTAATAACGCCACAAGTCAGTGGTGAAATATTTGTGGCATTCATGACATGTCTACTTAGTTATTCATGTCATTTTGGGTCGATTTAAGAGGTTAATCTTATCCAGGGGCTTAAGTGTAATTTTCAAAAGTTTAACATATTATTTAATCTCATTTTTGATCCATGAATAGTAGCTTTAAACATTTGCACGAATTTAGAGAGAGGTTCTCTCCTCTCCTCCCCCCTCTCAAGTTCCAGAGAGAGAAACCGAAGGAAGAATGAAAAAGGATCAATCTTGCTTCCATAGATCGAGTCTGCGTTCTTCGCGCAATTGAAGGGATGTCGTAAAATGCTTCGATTTCCCGTGCTAGCACCCGAGAATCGAAGAATGACTTTCCAAGAGCTTTGGTGCACGTGTGGACGATTTAGAGGACGTTGGTTTGGGACCTTCGACCTACGACACATCGACGATGAGCATATCATATCGACGTTTGGCGTACGAACAATGTACAATTTATGGTTTCATTCATTTTTGTTCTTCATATTTAAATTAAATTGCACGCGATCCATGATGGAATCCGGGCATGGGTATTCCATATTATGTGTTTCGGCATGAATCCGGATGCAGGAATTTTAAAATACCCATATTTCACGCTTCCGCATATCCCGGGTTCCAGCAACACCTAGACTATTATGCAAGATCAGTTGCCTGCCGACTTCTCCACTTCCTCCGGAACTTCCGTGCCACATTCGGAACATCCTCCTGCGTTACTTCTTCTGGTACATGAATGCTGCTCAGCTGCCGCTGACCTGGATTCAGACTTCCCTTTGAACGTGAAGGTGAACTGCTCTTTATCTTGGTTTCGCAAGTGTTATTCTGGAAAGGGAAGTTCCGGAAAAAAAAACCAACACTCAACCAGAAAGCAAATTTCACACCAAACACTCACAAAGCACTTTCAAGATGCAGTACCTAATGGTATGCTCTTTGTGGATGATATAATTATCGTTGTAGAATCCAGAGAAACAATCAATGGGAAGTTAGAGTTATGGAGAGTGTCATGAATCCGGGGGGGGGGGGGGGTCTATCCAAGTAAGGGTAAGACAAAATATATGGAATGCAATTTTAATTGAAGGTCCTGTAACAATGACATGGATGTGAGATTAAGTGCTCACGTCATTCCAAAAGTTGATCATTTTTGATATCTAGGTTCTTTTATGCAATGCGACGAAGAAATAGATGTAAATGTTTCTCACAAGATTCAAACTGGTTTGCTAAAATGGAGAAATGCTCAAGGGTGCTTTGTGACAGTCAAATTCCTTTGAAACTAACGGGGAATTTTTTATAAAATTACCATTAGACTATCGTTTTTACATGTTAGTGAGTGCTAACATTCAATTGGACAACTTGAACAAAAAGTAAAGGCAACAGAAATTAAAATGTTAAGATGAACATGTGACGAAAATTGACAATTTTAGAAATGAATTTATACAACAAAAAATTGTTGTCACACCAATTGATGAAAAGATGTCCAAGACAAGATTAAGACGGTTTAGTCTTGTAAATAGGTCTGAGGATGTATCTGTTAATAGGGTAGACTGAGAAATACACAAATTAGGTTAAGTAGAAAAAAACTAAAAAGGACACTAAAACAAGTCATCCAAAAATGACATTGGTGTTAATGGTCTCAATGAAAATGTGATCTTTGATAGAGCTAATGAGCAGACTCCTCATTTAAACGAGTTTAAGCCTTGTTTGTTTGTTGTTGTATGTTTCCCTGTTCCCAACTACCACTAGCATCTACTTGTTTTAATTTCCAAGCCTAAATGCAAGTTTCTTGAATGCCCGTTTATTGGATTTGAATATATGGTCTGGGCTCAGGTTCCCAACAACTGTCCGAACCAAAGCCGGCCAACTGCAAATGAACTCGGTTTGGTTTTGGGTCTCATTCTTCTTAAGCTGACAAATGATCACCTGTACAATGGATGATGTTTCTTTGGCCTTGACTCTCTATCTCGATCATTTGAAGCCACATTTTGCAAATGATGGGACTAAGCATGCTGTATTTTTAGTTTTTCTAGAGCAAGCAGGCCCCTTGAAAAGCCCTTGTCCTGCATCAGTTGCAGTGTGAGAAGGATTAGCATGACTCAGAAGCTGAAGCCCATGATCCCAAAAACACCTTATTGTCTACCTCTTAGGCGGCCTCTTCTGGGACGCAGTGGTTTGACCCTAGAAAAGTTGGAAATTTTTAGTCAGATCCTCACTCCGAGAGCTGTGAATATTAGATCGGAGTTCCTTTAACTCCATTTTGCATGATGGGATGGTGCATGCTATTGCATTTGGTTGTGGAAAATATTGATTGTTTTTATTTTTTAAAAATGTATTAGAAAATGTGTTGGATTATGTAAATGTAAAACATTTGTTAGAAAAAGAAAAAGAAAATAGTAGATTTCTTTTTCTAAAAATTGTTTTCTTGTTTTCAGGAAAATAAACACTTAATTTGGTAACTCCTGTACTTTTTTTCCCTTTACTAATGTGGAAATTGGAAACAATAAACGTTTTCTATTAAAATTCCCTATCATGCTTTATGAAGTTGTTGACTATTGATCATCCTGCAGGTGTCCTTGGTGCTTCTACAATACTACGAGCCTCCAATTCTGGCATGTGCTCTCAATGTAGTCTTGACATCAATAAAAACAGTGGAATCTGTACAGAAACCGACGATTATACTCCCATGCATTGTCTCCTCATCAAAGCGCAAGTTGGTGGCTAGAAGCTCAGAATTGGGCATCAAGAAATTTCCACTTTATGGCATGCAAGTTAGCCCTGGTCCCAGGGCTGACATTGCCAATTTGTTGGCTGCCAGAGTCCGGAAACCTGCATCATCGCTGGAGATCCTTCATGAACAAGCTGCCTGCTTTCTTCAGCTCGTCCGAGTCCTGAAGATTCCTACTTTTGTTCTTATTGGGCAAAGTGGTCAACGCATATCTAGCATAACTTCAAAAGAGGAACTTGAGGTATGGATTACTTTCTGTTTTACTAATTGGCTGAACCAAAGTGTGTAGAAATTCTATATTAGTCTTTCTAGTTTTTAGTTTTACCATGCATAACAGACCGTGAATGTTGGTTTGTATCCTTGTTTGGTTTTGGGAGGTGTTTTATGAAATTGGTGAGCTGCTGGCGAACACTGCTGGCTTGTGCTTTTTGAGGGACAGAATTGCGTGGAAGCCGACAAGTCAATCCAGGGAGACGGAGGAGCCGTGGCGTGTGTTATATGGCTGAGTCGCTCTTGATTCCAAGACCCAGATTTTGGGAGGTGAGCCATCATATGCTCCTTTAAATTTTTCAGAGGAAAAAATTACTTGTTATGAATTTCTCAATCTTTTAACTTTGCTGTGATGACTTCAACTTTGGCTCTAATTTCCACCATCATTATCATAATTGATGAAATCGCTTGAGTTTCATAGTAGTTAATAAAGTGAGAATTTGGATTTTAAGTAAAATAATTAATATTTCAACATAATTAAAAGTGTTTTCTAATGTGCTCATGGGAAATGATTAAAATGAGAATGTTATGAATTGATGAAATCATTGAAATTATGTTTTTTAAAATGGTGGAAGTGGATCAAAATGATGGTAAATGAATATTCATGAGGACCAAGTAATATGAAATGAATAGATTTTTTTTTTATGTGCATGCACGTAAATGATTAAATAATATAGAAAAAAAAGATTTGTGTTTAATTGTACGATTAGGAGATACTGCAACACTGCTAGTCTGTTTTTATGACGTTACATATTTGAAGTGAATTTATTGAAGATTGGGTTCTGGAAAATAACGGTGATAACGTGATAGTTATTTGAAGAATTTTATTTAGCTATTTGACCGAGTTTAATGGTAATTTAAACGGGAATAAAGTTCTCCATATCCGAGTCAAATATTGAGTGGATGTTTATTTGGTCAATGTATTTGAAATAAGTTGTGAAAAGTCTGAAAACAAGATTTGACTATCACTTGTGGAGATTTAAACGGAAATATGAAGTTTCCATTTAATTAGTAGATTGAGAGAATCTCTTATGTGAATTTGAGCTAACCATTGAATGTGAATTTGAGTTAACCATTGAGTGAGTTGTTGCGATGAATTTGTACAGCTATATCTGACCAACTATTCTGAAAGGCTAAGAAGTTCAGATGCATTGATCACAAAGTGGAGAAAGATCCAACCAAATTTGAAATAAGGAGTTTAGAGGGTTGTGATGAAGAGGATGAGATCTTGTACCCATTATTTTCAGATTGCATACATGCATGACTTTGAGGCAAGGAGGCTGATATCTATTCAATTTGTGCTCTGCTGAATTAGACCTATAAAGATCCTCATCATTTTGCCATAAACATATCCTAGAGTATTGCAAGCAGATTTTCTTCATCATCTGTGCACCATTGCACAACTCTTGTAATGAGGAGAGTAGGCAAGATGCTTGTGAAGGCTTTGTAAAACGGGTCAAGGCTGATACATTCTCTATTGTAGTGAATACCTACGATATGGATGACGCATATCACACCAAAGATATGTTGGAGTCATTTATCACATGATGAATGCTTTTCTATGACATTAATGCGATAATGTCCTTTGTCACATCAAAAGGGTATAATAGTTTTCTGCTATAATGAGAATCTTGAAATGTTATGACAATAATCTTAAACATGTCATGGTCTAGATGACATATGTCTGACGATACACAAATGATGTTTGGCTATCAAGTTTATAAGACATTGATACTTATTTTCTTGATGCTTGTACTTGATAATCTCTAAGGAGATTATGAGAACACACTTGAAAATAGGAATGTGTCATCGAATATTTCTATCTGCAGACGTGTGTATTAGTATCTAGACTTGAGATTATTTTTAATGTACAACATGAATCACATGCTTTGATGTGTGGGTGCAAATCATTACGACATATGCTCGAGATGAGGTAACATACGGTGGATGCGTCATAAATGACATGACATTAATTGAATAAGCAAGAGAAGATTAGTCTCTTTTGAGTTGATGAATGATCTTTTTGGCCCTTCAATTGAAATGGAACTATTTGATTAAATCCATGACCATAATAGTTTATCGACGACTTCATTTCAAAGTCAAAGAAAGATAAATGAAATATATAAGTTGATGACCTGAGTATGTAATATGATTGATGAGATATCAAGATAAAATGATTATATTACACGGTAAACGTTCATATAAAGTTGTCGTTTAACATCAATTTCTTTCTTTATGGGGTGCCTTGACGCGCTGGTAGATATCTATCTTGGACTTTAGATAAATTCGCCTAATGCTATTGAGAAAGTGATCTAAATGGCACACATTAAGTGTATCTAGAATCCCGATCAAATTCTATTTGAATTTAATATTAAGAATAAATATTATTTTTAGTTTGTGGAATAATAATTATTCATGTTAAGTTGACCACATAAATTTAATCACCAGTTATTTAAGTTTAGAATATACTTGAGTTGAATATTAAATAAATATTTATTCACGAGTCAATGAATATAATATTTATTTATCTTTTTATTATTATTCACAAGTAATAAATAAACATTTATTTATTCACTAGTTATGTGAATATATTAATATAGATATTTATTTAGTTATGTGAATATTAAAATAAATATTCATTCACAAGTTTAGTAATACAATATTTATTTATTTGTTGAACTGATAATATAATGATATTTATTTAAATAAATAAATATTTTATTGTTTAAGGTTTAATTCCCGAGTTTAACACATGTCATGAGAATATAATAATAATATTATTATTATTTGATGCGAGGTTTGCTTAGAATAAACAATTAAGGGTCTGCACAATTATTCATTGTTTAACCCTAAATATATAATCTAATTTATATCGTTTTGGAGATGTGAAGAGTTGCGCACAATGAATTCTCTCCAGAGAATTTTCTCCAACCCGAGAGAAAATGTAAGGACCCGACCTTAATCATTACATATTATAGCGACTTTAACTAGAATTCACTTTCTTACATTCTCAAAGATTTTTTAGGTTTAGAGTTTTAGAGAGTTACATCATAACTCTTACATAACAAACCCATGTATTACAATGTGGATGGTTCTATTCAGTATCCATTTTCCCCACCAAACAAAACTCTTAAAAAGAAACATGTTTTCTTTTTGATGACACATCTTCACAATTTTTATCTTGATCTCATTCTTGTCTCTACTCATCCTGTGAAAACATTTTAAAACGTGGGATGAGTACAAAAAAAGCACAATAAGAGACATAAAAAGAAAGAAAGAACCTATTAGTCCATGAATTCTTATAAAATTTTCCCTTTTCAAAATAAGTTTTAGGCTCAAAACAAACATTTTCTTACCCAAGAAATCATCTTTTATACCCAAAGCTTTTCATAAAACATTTCATAAGAAATCTTAAAGGCAAAATATAACTCATAAGGTTTCTTGAAATCCTGAAAAACTCATAATAACTTTTTTTTCACAAAGTTACACTTTTCACTATAAAAAGTAGCATATACTTTCCTTTAAACATAAGATCATTATCTCACCTTGAGAAATTATAAGATTCCCGTAAAAACCCATAGTAAGAATAGATAAAACATGTATGTTACTTGTGACATTATTTTCATATTACTCTTAAAATCACTCTTACAAATGGAATAACCATACGATTGACTTCCATGCCCAATGCATTGAAGGACTATCATGGACCCACCTGTCCTTGGTTTATTACAGAACCACCCATCATTGGTTAACAACGTAACCACTCATTCTTGGTTTATAACAGAACCACCCGTCATTGGTTAATAACATAACCACCTGTCTTTGGTTTATAACAGAACCACCTTTCATCATAATAATGCCCAATAACCATAACATAATCACAACACATAAAAGCTTGCAATTTCCAACATTACACTCATAAAAATATTATTTGCATCTATAAGATATCATTTTCGGATATTGAAATATCCGTTCCATTTTAAAACCCCTTTTGAAAATATCCAAAATATAGAGAAAAAGTGTTTTCCTTTGAATAAAACATGAAATATTGTAAAGGAATCCAAAAATAAAATAATGGTTACGATGGCGGGAAAAGTCATTGTCATCGTATATATTAAAATAGAACATTCATTTTTGTCTTTTTGTAAAGAACGTTAAAACATTCCGTTAAAATATTCATTTTAAAAATCATTTGAAAGAAAATTAAAAGAGACATAAAATGTCCTTTATAATTCTTTTATGTCCATATAAATACACCCATAAAATATTTTTTCAAAAATATGGACATGAAAGAAGTATTTTAAAGGAAACATTAAAAGATTTTTTTTAAAAGAAAGTCTTTTACTTTGACTCCGACTCGTCACATACGCTCTTTATCTTCCTGAATAATAAACTTATGTTAATTATTTACTTTCTTGAGAACTTTTTTCAAGTTTATTATTCTTTTTATTTTATTCATGACCATGTTATATAGAAATACTTAATTATTTAAGTTCATGTTAGACGTTTTGACGATATTCAGCTCATATGTCCAGAATGACTTCGGTAGGTTGACTATGGCCAAAGAGATCATTACCCCACCATCTCCAAAATAATAATTATGAAATAATTATCATTTTATATATCAATTATACTTTTAAATACAACCATTAAATATGGTTATGATAAATGAACTACATTACAATCATGAAGATGGTAGGTCGTACGTATGCATGAGTAATGTTTCAAATTTTCAACAATCATTACGGAAAGAAGGTAAGTATTATTTTATCTTTCTAGAATGATCATACTGTAATAATTATCATATTACTTTCTTTAAATATACTTATATATATATATATATATCATCCATATGATGTGGTGATGAAAAATGAATCACATCACTTCATGGAGGTGGTAGTCCATACGTACGCACAAACGACGTTGTCATTTTCCAGTGAATGGAAAGGTAAAAAGATAAATGATACATTATGTTTTCAGAATGATAAATATATCATGAATATCATATATAAACATTAATTCTATCATTATAATCCAGGCATGAGACATGATGATGGAAAATGAATTACATCGGTTCGCGACGCGGTAGTCCGCCGTACACACGAACAATAGTTTTGTTTCCCATTTGATGAAAGAGGAGATGAATATTGTAACGACTCAGACCCAGATGTTGCTAAACACTGCATCGAGCTCGGTTGACCACATGGCCTCAAACACATCTCCCCAAACACCAGAGGCTGCCGACTACCAGTGAGGGCCTAGAGTGTGTCTGTGGGGAGACTATGCCCTCTTACCAGAGTGTAACATAGCGGTAACAATCATATAGATCAATAGCGAAAGAGGTAAAACAATAGATAAACAACATGAATAAACACTAAGACCAATTGACCAGTAACCTGCCTCAGTGGAAGTACAATAATAACCGAACATGAATATATATATAAACAATGCCAGAAGTAATATCATATACAATGATGATCATGTCATGTGTCTACAGAACAACCAAAACAGGTAAACAAACATCATTACAGTAGATATATCAAAATACAAAAAGACAAAAAAGATCTATCTCTAACTAGAATCATGAGCCTCAGCTCATTCCTGTGCTCCCTTGCTCCTAAGCAGTAATCAAAAACCTATAGCAGAGTGATTTCCTTTATCCATACCTGCAGTCATGTAATATTCTCAAGTACCAAAAGCAGCCCGAGTAGGGTGTGAGATAAAATCTCAGTAGTCCACCACCAACAATATCTAATGCCATCCAGTCAGTGAATATATGATAATAAAAGTGTGTAGGTAGTAATAAAATATGTAAAGAAAGCGTTGTATGTAAAAAATCCATAAAGGTTTGGGTTCACATGGACACCCATCCTCTGCTACCTACTTTGGCCTTAACCGGAAAGTCTTTGAATAAATATTCAGTCTTGTATCAATTGATAAATAAGTATCGAGACCTGGCACGTAGACCAACATCCCCCATAGTGGTATGTGATCAAGAGTTGCCTAACCAGGCCATCAATATGGTATAAAACACTGACCAAATCCAATATTGTGCTTTGGATTGGCAGACTTGTTGTATAAATCATTTCATTTGTTATTCAATTAAGAACCTGAGCCTGTCCTTGACATTCCTTATTTGGAATCCAGGTATCGCTCTAGGCATATCATGAACCAAACACCCTACAAGCCTGTCTGTGACGATCCTCATCAGAACCCAAGTATCACTCTAGGTGTGGTATAATCTCATCGTCATTTGAGTCCGTCCTTGGCGGTCCACTAAGGGAGCCCAAGTCTCACTCCTGGCGTATATAGAATCTATCCTCTAAGTCTGTCCTTGAAATTCCATAAAGAGTCCAAGTATCACTCATGCATATGACGATAAGCCCCCTGAGTCCATCCTTGGCGGTCCTCTAGGGAGTCCAAGTATCACTTGGGCGTGTATAAAGCAATAGATAAATGATTCCATCCATGGCGTTCATATATGAACCCATGTGTCACCCAAGGAATATAAAAAACATTCAATCAAAGTCATTTAATTATTTCAAGGGTCATCACCGTGATCATTTCAATTAAATATCACCTCAGAAGGTAGCTGAAAGGAAGGTCTAAGCTTAGAAGGCTTAGACTCTTAATTATCTCACACAGGCATATCAATGTAAGAAGCAACTCATGTTTAAGAAAGAGATTACATGGCCATAGCCTAGGGATATGGCTTCCACCCCCCTTCTTTAATCATTTTAAATTACAATTACAATTCATCATTTAACATCTCATATCAAGGGGTAAACGACACACTTACTAAGTGATCAATTCATAAGCCACACATGGTGGTCCAATTAATTAAGCAACCCACCAAGGGGTGATTCAAATTCGAGGTCCTTAACCTTTAATCATTTATCAATGAGTCTCATTAATCACATAGGTCATACATATCCATTTTAATCAAGGAATAAATTCCATCTCAAGGGCGTCGCTCAGAAAATCAGGTGCGCAACACAATGACATATATATAAACACCCTGACTTTAAGGGAAAAGAACAAGACCACTTACTGTAGGTCCGTAGTAGAATGCTTGTCCAGTATCATCTTATGATTTGGCTCAGATTAGAAGAAAAATGAAGAATGGAAAAAACCCCTGAATTTAGGGCATATTAGCTTACACCTAAATAGCACATCTGATACCAAGTCAAATGAAGAACAACATAAAAGGAATGAAGTACTTACCGACGTGAATCCAAAGAGATCGAAGATGCTCAATTCTGAGATCAGATGGAAATTTGGCACTAAAGCCTACCAAACAGATTCAAGGAGGGTCTCCAAAGGTGTGGCCGTTGTGTGAAGGAAGAAAAGAGAAATAGATTTTAGGTTATAAACATTTTAAGGGAATACGATTATTTTTCCTCAAAACACTGGATCGCACGGTTTGCCCACATGGTTAGCCAAACTATGCGCCAACCATGTGCTAACCGTGTGCCCTATGATGTGCTAAGGGGGCACCCGCACAGTCACTGCACACGATTTTCCAAACCGTGCACAAACCATGTGATTAGGATCTACTAAAAACTATAGGTTCCTCACACGGGTGTGCGCCTCCATCATATGGTTTCCTCAAAGTGTGGGCTCTTGAAGCCCACTACGCAACCTCGCACGATTTCATCAAATCGTGTGGCTTGGGTCGCACGATTACTCCTAACCATGCATCCCAGTTATTTTTCTCCAAGAGTTGGGTTTCAAGCTCCAAACAAGTCCCAGACACCCCTGATACCTCCATTACCTCAAATGGTAGTCACATTAGGCCGTAATTAAGCATTTAAACCGAAATTAAAATGATCCGTACCT
Organism: Viscum album; assembly: GCA_963277665.1. Lineage (NCBI taxonomy): Eukaryota > Viridiplantae > Streptophyta > Magnoliopsida > Santalales > Viscaceae > Viscum > Viscum album. The sequence goes on from OY728140.1 coordinate 77,587,234, forward strand.
CGTAGAAAAAACCAGGTTCCTACAAATATAGGTTATTCCGTTAACATAAAACATCTCAGTATATGGATTATACAAATGTTATTATTTTAGCATGGTTGAAGAAGATTTGAAGGAGGTGGAAGAAGAAATAAAACTAAAATATGTGGTTAAAATTATACATCTTTTTTTGGAAAATCTCCTTTGCTTAACACCTCAAGACCTCTAAGATTGACATTTTTTCCAAACTAAGACCTCTAAAGCATGGGAAGGGATGTTATAAAGGGATTTGGGTAGAGTTTTACTGAACCAAATGAGTTTTGAAGTGTGAAGTAAAAAAGAAGAAGAGATTCCCTTTTTATAAGAGATGAGAGGGGCACTCTTGGAATTTATCAAAATATTAAATTAATATAAATTAATTTTCAATTCCAAATAGCTTCAAACTAGTTAATTTCAAAGATAAGATGATTATGATTTGAAATAATCTCATCCAATAAAAATTAGACAAGTTTTGACTATGTTTTTACCCTTATATTTTGGGTTTAACCCCTCATTAACTCCTTTCACACTTACCGTGACAACAATGAATTTTTACTCTTTGATAGTCAAGATAGTTACTATTAATGAAAAAATGCCACATAACTGGATCATGATTAATATTATCAATCACACCATAATCACTTGGATGAATATAATATTTTTAAGAATTTTATATCATTTAATAAAATATTATTTATTATAAAATATCATTAATGTCAATTTTTAGAACTATTCATTACTTTGACTTTAATAACATCAAGATAATATATTAAATTCGAACAGTTTTTTTATTACATCCCTAACCTGTTATATTCATCAATAAAATTCATGGATCACATTAATTATCTCAAATTATATTACTTTTAATATTTTTAATATCATTTATTTGTTTTTTTCATTAATTAAATAATTACTGCATCATCTTTATGTAAGTATTTAAGGTAATTGTTTCTTCACTAAAAATTAAAAAAATTTATCATGATGAGGATAAATCATTTAGTATTCAAATGAATATTTATAATTGAACATATCTTCTATTTATCCTCATGTTAAAAATATTATAGTTATAAAAAATAAGAGTAACATTTTTGACTTTTCTTTACATAAAATATTATAAAGGTCATAATCACACCCAAATGAAAATAAATAGACATGTAACCAAATTTTGTATGAGTATGGATGAGATGAAATCATCCAATAAAATCAAGGTAAGTGTTATTGTCATTTTATAGCCCTTATCATATTATTTTTAACCCCTTAATTACCCGATTTACCCTTTATCATGATAACAAAAATTACTATGGTTACTATTCATATTGACTAAAAAGGGCCATATTTACCAAATTCGGATCCAATGATTTCAAATATGGAATCTATTTTTAAAAATTCAAAACACATAAGTGGAAGAATTTAATTTAAAATTAAACTGACAAAACGCGGTGAAAGATAATTTTTCAGAAAAATACCTATTTTAAGTATAAAATGTTTTTATACTAAATTCACATATAAAGTTCATTTAAAAAACCATAATTATATTATTTTAAATAAAAATGATCTAATTAATTTTTAAAACTAATTAAAAATAGAATCTGACAGTAAATAATCGAAACGAAAATACAATTTTCAATATAAATCAGTATTTTTCATTATTCATTGAAAAATCAATCTTTTTAGAAAATTCTCAAAATTTATCCTTAATCTAATTTTGATATGTTAATTTTAAAAATGAAGTTAATTTTATCAAATACATTTTATAAATGTTTCAAAAATTATGTATAATATTTTATCATAAAAATCCATCAAAATCATTTTTAAAGAAAACTTGTTTTTGAAGAATAAAATGACTTAACTAAAAATTGAGTGCTTATTTTATAAGAATTAATCAATGAATTTTTATTAATTATATATTTTATATATATTTCAAAAGGTAGATAATCATAATCATACCCATCAATTTAATGTCTGAGTTATAATGACCACATTTAAATAATAATATTTCGTGGTTTGTTTACGCTCGGTGTTGCGTATTTATACGCTATCGAATATAGTATTCTTTAAAAAAAATCTGGGTATTAAATTCTCCCCCTTTAATAAATTGAATCCTCATAAAAGGTGGGTTCCATCATCTAAACACATGATATAAAGAAAACCATCCGGGGACTCGACCCCACGACCAGCGGCCCACACCCCATCCCCCCTGCCAGCCCAGCCACCTGGGGGGAAAAATTGCATCCTCATAATTTGAACACTATCTTAGTAATCAAAGGTTAACATTTTAAAACAACTTTTTTGAAATCTCACATCGTAACAAGGGTTAATAAAACTTCCTCTTGAAAAAAGAGAAAGAGAAGTACGAAGGTCATCTGGGATAACACTTTCCAGGTTTCCAAATAGGTGAACATTAGTGAGAAGTGAAAATATGGATATAGAAGAAAAAAATTAATGTTCATATGACGATGAAGAGTGATAGAGAACATTGATCACAAGAATGCAGATGATCTCGAGAAAGTTAACTACCACAAAACTACAACCCGATGTGGTGTGAAAAGACCATCCATTCATCGGAAAAGAAGGTAACATGATAACATTTTTGATTCAAGACAGTTTTCCAAAATTTGAAGAATTCATTTATCATCTAGACTAAGAACTTACGGAAATATACTTACTTGAGAAGTAAAATTTCATTCTTTAATCGACTTACACCACAAACTCATCTTTCGCTCCAAACGATGAGTATTCAAGATAAATTTTTTAATGCCTGAATCACTAAAATCAACTCCTAATGAATCACATAATCCAAAAGAGAAAAACAAGATATTTCTACTATCCATAGATTTGAACCAAAACCAAAATGGTTAGAATAAAATAAGATAATTCCCAAAATGAAAAAAAACTTCAAATGAATAAAAACTACTTTAATATAAAAGATTCAATAGTAATATCCAAAGTTCAACTTAAATCATTTGATAAATAATATCCTTTAAATCCCTCAAAATATTTCAGACTAATATTGAAATCCAAAAAATGATTACATATTCTTCCAAGATAAATTTAGCATTTATCTCCAAATAAAATCAATCACTCTTAAAGTATCATATAAAAAATGTATATGCCCTAATCATATATTCTCTAAAATATGCTAATCATTTTCATAAATAACCTTAATCATCATAAAACCATAATAAAATCATAAATTCTTTCAAAAGATAATTCAACTTTTATTCCTCAAATAAAATCTCATAATATTTTATTTAACTTAATCTTATAAGGTTCCCAAAATTATAGTGATCTTCTTCTAAAATAACAATAATCACTTAATCACCAAATAAATTTTCAATCCCATGTTTATCTATACGATAAAACATATGTTCCAAAATTGTAATAACCCACAATTACCTCAAAATCATAGATCATATAAACCCTAAAGGCTATTAATACCTTTAAACTTATTTCCACAAAAAGTAAAGACATTATCTCTCAAATAAAAGTTTTCTTATGTTATAATTAAAGCTTAAATATTCCTCAAACATTTATCAAAAACCCAATAAACATCTCCAAAAAATTATCACCATTTCACTACACTATATTTCAAAGGTATAAATTCCATCTAACATATGTTTCCAAATTTTGAAAACAAAACATAATATAGAATAACCCTTAGGTGTTTCATGATTCTCATAATATTGATAAAACACCACTATATCATAATTTTTAAAACTCTAGACATAAACACATCCTTAATCCATTAACCATGCTTCTTTGTCTTATTCCTTAATACTTTATTCCTATAAACCAAAGATAGGAAATATGTCCTTATGATTTGCTAATATAAACTCAATCATTCTTTATACTTAGAACTCAAGAAAATAATTCATACCTTAAATCTAGACATCATGGTCTTCTTTTATGCTGTTGATATCCCCTTTCTCTTCCAGCATGAAGTCCATATCTCTAGAAAAGAATAGTCAAGTCCTCTTTGGAATGTTTCCTTTCCGAATAAGATGGATAAATTGAGATTTTGAAATCAGATAAAAGAGACACTATGATCTATAGAAATTTTGGAGAAATAAAAAGGTATTGGATAAATCAAACAATTTCTTACAGGTGATTTGAATACTCAAGAAGTTATCAAAATCATTTGAATAGAATTTTGAAATAATAGTGATAATTAAATCATTTTAAAGGGATAAGGAGGTTGTAAAAATCATTTGAAATCCTTTATACCTAAATCAATTACCCTTCTACATCTAATATCCAAAAATATCGTTAATCACCTCAAAATCCATCACTTAAAACCACTAAAGGGTTGTATAAGACTTTGAACTTATAATAAACCATAAACTTGTAAACCCATGATGATATCTATAATTCTCAAGAAAATCTCACATGAAAACATCCTAATCTCTAATTTTTTTAAACCCTGATATGATACTAGTTGTAAGGACCGGGCCTTAATCATTACATATTCTAGTATATTTAACTAGAATTAAATTTCTTACTCTCCCAAAGATTGTTTAGGTTTAGAGTTTTATAGAGTTAGGTTATAACTCTTACATAACAAACCCATATATTACAAAGTGGATGCTTCTATTTAGTATCCATTTTCCACCAATTTTTTTTGAAAAAGAAACATGTTTTCTTTTCATGATACATCTTAAAAATTTTAATATTGATATCATTATTGTTTCTACTCATCATGTGAAAAACATTTTGAAATGTGAGATGAGAAAAAAAAAGATTAGAAAGGGATATAAAAATAAATAAATAACCCATTAGTCAATTAATACTTATATATATTTTTTCAAAATAAATTTTAGGCTTAAAAAAACATTTTCTTAACCAAGAAGTCACCTTATTTTCACAAATATTTTCATAAACCTTTTTATAAGAAATATTAAAGGAAAAATAAAACTCATATGGTTTCTTGAAATCCTTAAAATCTCATAATAAATTTTTTCACAAAGCTATACCTTTCAACATTAAAAAGTATCATATACTTTCCTTTAAATATAAGATCATTATCTTACCTTGATAAACCATATAATTCCTATAAAAACCCATATAAAGCATAGATAAAACATGTAGGTTAATTGAGTCATCATCTCCATATCACTCTTACAACCAATCTTACAAATGGAATAACTATATGGTCAAATTCCATACCAAATGCATTGGAATGACAACACAGACCTACCCATCATTGGTTTATCACATAACCACCTATCATTGGTTAATAACATAATCACCCATCCTTAGTTTATAACAGAACCACCTCTCATTGGTTAATAATGTAACCACCCTTTATTGGTTTATATTAGAACCACCCATCATTATAAAAATACCCAAGAACCATAACACAATCACAAAACATAAAATCTTTCAATTTCCAACATTTCACTTGTAAAAATATTCTTTACATACATAAGAAAACATTTTCAGATATTGAAATATCTGTTCCATTTTAAAACCCTTTTTGAAAATAACTAGAATATAGGGAAATAGGGGTTTCCATTGAATAAATCATGAAATATTATAAAGGAATCCAAAAATAAAATAATGACTATGATTAAGTGAAAAGTCATTGTCATTGTATAAGTTAAAAATAGAACATTCCTTCAATATTTTTGTAAATAACATCAAAAACATTTTGTAAAAGGATTCCTTTTGAAAACCTTTTGAAAGAAAGTAAAAAGCGACAAAAAAATTGTTTTATAATTGTTTTATTTCCATATAAATAAATCCATAAAATAATTTTTAAAAAATATGGACATGAAAGAAAAAGTGTTTCAAAGAAAACTTTAAAAGTGGGTTTTAAAAAGAAAGTCCCTTACCTCGAGTCCAACTCCTCACGTACGTTATTTATATTCCTAAATAATAAAATTATGTTAATTTTTTAAATTCTTAACAATTTTTTTCAAGTTTATTATTCCTTTTATTTTATTCATTACCATGCTATATACATATACTTAATCATTCAAGTTTATGTTATATGTTTTGATGATATTTGGCTCATATGTCCAGAATGGCTTCGTTAGGTTGACTATGGTCAAAGAGGTCATTACCCCACCATATCCAGAATAATAGTCATGAAAGAATTATCATTTTTATATATCAATCATACTTTAAATCCAACTATTAAATATGGTTATGATAAATGAACTATGTTACAATCATAGAGACGGTAGGCCGTATGTACACATGAGTAACGTTTCCATTTTTCAACGATCATTATAAAAATAAGATAAATATTATTTTATCTTTCCAGAATGATAATAATATCATAAATATAATATTAATTATTTAAATATATTTTTATATATATCATCCATGTGATTTGTTGATTAAAAACAAATCACATCGCTTCGTGGAGGTGGTAGTCCACACACACGCATGAATGACGTTATCATTTTTTAGTGAATAGAAAGGTAAGAATGTAAATGATATATTATCTTTTAAAAATAATAAATATGTATTTAATATCATATATAAACTTCAATTACATCATTATAATCCAGTTGTGAGAGACAATGATAGAAAATGAATTACATCAGTTTGCGAGACGTTAGTCCGCTGTACACAAGAACGATGGTTCCATTTCCCATTTGATGGAAGAGGAGATAAATATAGGTTATTAAATTAACATAATAACATATCAATATATTTATTATACCTTTATTATTAGTTTATCATGGTTTAATAATATTTGAAGGAGGTGGAAGAAGAAATAAAACTAAAATATGCGGTTAAAACTATACCTCTTCTTTGGAAAATCTTATTTTCTTAACACCTTAAGACCTCCAAGATTGGTATTATTCCCAAAATAAAGCCTCTAGAAAGTGTGTAGGGATGTTAGGAAGATATTTGGGTAGATATTGGCAAAAAAAATGAGTTTTAAGTATGAATTCAAGGGAAGAATAGATTCCCTTTTATAAGAGAGGGGAGGGACACTCATGGAATTTCTCAAAATATTAAATTAATATAAATCAATTTTCAATTCCAAATGGCTTAAAACTAGTTTATTTAAAATAAGAGATGAGTATGATTCAAAATACTATAATTTAATAAAATATAGACAAGTTTTGACTATTATTTACCCTTATCTTTTGGTTTTAACCCCTCATTAATACCTTTCACATTTATTGCGACAATAAAGTTTTTTACTCTTTGAGGTTCAAAATAGTTACTATAAATGGATTAATAGCCCATAAATAGACCATGTTTGGTATTGAGAACCATATTCTAATCAATTTTATGAATATAATATTTTTAAAAAATTTATATTATTTAATAAAATATTATTTATTATAAAATATCATTAATGTCAATTTTTAGAACTATTGATTTTAATAACATCGAGGCAACAATTTAAATTCGAACCAAAATTTTTATTACATACCTAAACTATTATATTAATCTATAAAATTAATGAATCACATTAATTATCTCAAATTATATCAGTTTAAATATTTTTAATATCATTTATTTGATTTTTCCATTAACTGAATAATTACCACGTCAGCTTTGTGTAGGTATTTAATGTAATTATTCATTCACTAAAAATTAAAAATAAATTATAATGATGAATATAAATTATTTATATTTAAAATGAATATATATAATTGAACATATATTTTGTTTATCCCCATGTTAAAAATATTATATTTATTAAAAACAAGAGTTTGACTTTTTTGACTTTTCTTTACATAAAAAATTATAAAGGTCATAATCACACCCAAATGGAAACAAATGACCATGTAACTGAATATTGGATGATTATGGATAATATGGAATCATAAAATAAAATCAAGTCAAGTGTTAGGTTCATTTTATAGGCCTTATCATATTATTTTTAACCCTTAATTACTAGATTTACCCTTTACCCTGGTAACAAAAATTACCATGGTTACTATTGATATTGACTAACAATAATTGGGGTATAATTTAAAAATTTAGACCCACTGATTATAAACATGGAATCTATTTTTCAATATTTTAAATGAATAAGTGATTAAATTTAATTTAAAATTAAACTAGAAAAACGCGATGAACAACGATTTTTCAGAAAAAATACATATTTTAAATATAAAATATTTTCACACTAAATTCAAGTAGAAATTTCATTTAAAAATAAATAATTATATTATTTTAAATAAATATTAAGTAATTAAATTTTAAAACCAATAAAAAATAGAATTTTACTTTGTAAATAATCAAAAATAAAACACAGTTTTCAATAAAAATCAGTATTTTTCACTATTTATTGAAAAATCAATCTTTTCAGAAAATTATAATTTTTTTACCTTAAGATAATTTTGATATTATAATTTAAAAAATGGATTTCATTTTATCAAATATATTTTCTAAATATTTCAAAAATTAAGTAAAAAATATTCTTATAAAAAATAATAAAAATCATTTTTGAAGAAAACATATTTTTGAAGAATAAAACAAATTTACTTAAAATTAAGCACTAATTTCCTTTGAATTGGTCAATAAATTTTTATTGATTAAAACCTTTATATATATTTCAAAAAGTAGTTAATCCTATTCATATCTTCCAAGTTAATGGTTAGGTTATAACAGTCACATTTAAATAATAATATCTCACGATTCATTTACGCTCAATGTTGCGTATTTTGTATGTTATCAAACATATTATTATTTCAAAAAAATCTCAGGATATTACAGAAAAATCACCTTCAACCCTTTGAAGAACAATGGAGAACATGGAATAATTTTTTCAGGCCCGATATATTTCTTATTACGATCAATGATAAATGATGCAAGATGTTTGGTTCCTATGCGTTAGCACCCAGAATACTAATGATGATGTTCTGAGATTCGCAAAACATGTTTGGATATAACTGGAGGGATCCTAGTTTGGATTCTCCTTTGCAATAATGAGACTATGAGGGAGGCTACCAAATTGATCAATAACAGGAAGAATTATCAAGATGAGGTAATTATTATTTTTAATTAATTATAAATGAAATATAAAAAGATCATCTCTATGTAGATTTCAATGTTGCTTCATCATATTTTTTGGATATTATCAGTTGAAATTGAAAAAAAATGTTGGGTGCCTTTTGATGCACTTCTGCTATGCCCCAAAACCTTCAAGTGGTATCAAAAACCACATTATAATTTATAATTATTTATTATTTGATTGATCAATTTCAGTTTTGTTAGTGAGATTTCATTTTTAGATTTTGATTATTTAATCCAAAAGATGTGATAAAACAGTTTTTCAAATTCAGATGAAGAACACTTGAAAATACAATCTAGAGGCGTCAAGTTTGCTGGTCAAGTTACACAGATAGATGACCTGTAATGGTAGATTATAGGCTGTGAACCCATGGTTGACCACCAAAGGGGAATCCGTGATAATCATGAATTTTCATGTAGGGTTTGGTCCATGATGTCATCACATGATGTGTATTGACCGTTATATGGAATTTGGCTAGATGGGGGGTATACAACATATAGATGGTGTACATGTTATGAAACCCTACATGGTTTTGACCCTTTATAAATTGAAAATGCCATGTGGTCAAAATATGCAACGTCATTACACATCATGTATCGATTGATAGCCAAGAGACACAACATCATGTAAAGTAAATTATGTGTAGTGGGTTGTACATGCCCTCACCACATGATAACCCGCATGAGATACACGATGAGTCCCTAGGCGTGTATTGTGGGTGACCAGTAACTGATTACATAGCATGTAGCTAGCTGTACACGTAATGTAACTTGGGAAAACTCATGCAATGTGCACGCTGAGATAGGTCTATTGCGTGAGTCAACACACAAATAATTAAATATAGACACAACCACATGATGTATAGTTGGTGTACACATCGTTTAATAGAGTTTTCCTCACTAGGTGCATGCTGAGTGATTCTCAGAAGGTTGTCTTAAATTAAATGCTTGAAACTATTATTATCCATAAAAATATGAAAAAATGATGTGTATGTTCATCATATATGTCATGTACTTCATGAGCATCATCAATGGTATACGCTATACATATTCATGGCATGCCATGTGGTCATACATGTTGTGCATACTACATGACTTAACCCACGGTACAACACATTGTGTATATAATGACATGCTGTGTAGGCATACATGTTGTTTAAGTACATAATAAATAACAAGGACCATACATAGAATAAGTCATATTCCACATCCAGTGATAGTGCACACCATGTTGCCTCTAGCACACACTATGTATTTGATAATTTTTAAAAAATAATTTTATTTAATTATTTAAAATTACAGAGGATGAGAATCTCAAGGATTGTTTGGAAGATAATCAAGATAATGAATAAATTAACTAATCATTGAATTAATTATTAATTAAAATAAATGTATCTTAATAAAAGAATGAATTGAAATAAATTCTAGCAACTTCAAATGTATAGTCATTGCCATGTGGTGAATGTTCATGAGTTTGACCGACCCATGTATGTGTTTGTTTTATTTAATTTAATTATTTATTGCATGATTTTTTTGTGATGAATTTATTATTAATTTAAATATTATTATTTTCATATCATCTCTCTATTTATTATGTACGAGCCTACATGTCTAAGTATTATTTTATGTAACCCTAAACCTATGATACCCCACACTTGAGAGTGAGTAATCACATATAATGGAAGGAGCTACCAACAAGAGGAGATTATTTAGGGATCAAACTAAGGTATGACCGACCAAGGAGATATAAATGTTAATGGTGGAATGATACAACATAATCCAGGTATTGAATCAAAGATCCCCCCCAGGGTTTAGGTTGGTATATAATTTGCTTAATAAACCAACCAGTAGTTTAATAGCTCATGATCATATCACTTGTTTTATTTTATTTTATCAATGTATGGCTGCAGATCATAGTTTATTTAATTATTAACCATGATAACATAAAGTAAATAAATTAAAAAATATTCCATGATAAAATAAAATAACGATTTTATGTGTAAAATATTTTATTAGACATGGTTAATTAATTATGTTAAATCCACATGATATTAACTATTGGTACTGGGGTGTGCAACAGAAGTGGATTGAATGAGAATTTAATTTTTTATCAATGGAAATAAATAACTACATCATCTCCGATGACACATAACCTAGTAATCAGCCTGATGATCTCTCATGAAAGGAATTAAACATGAAAAAATTGAACCATTACCTCATTCAATTTGTTGAATCTAGCGAGTACCACTCATCGCCGATGATCATTGCTCGAAGGAACCAATGTCAGATACCTCTAGATCATTCACACATGCTTTGAAATTTTTTCAGAGTTCCGAATATTAGATTCTAGGTGCTGCTAGCATGGATCTATGATGATCCTTACGACCTCCATATTATCACCACAACGCTGTTTCTTCCATCTGTATGGGTGATCTTGGATCAGTTCTTAAAACAAAGACCTTATCTCTCTAGGACGTGGGAGTGATGAGAGAGGAGATCTTAAATTCAAGTGAATGAATAATCCCTCAAATAATAGCTCCCTATTTCTTATATAGTGGGGTTAAAATACCTACAAATGGATTTATGATCCCTAAATATATATTACCCAATAAATAAGTCATAAATGAAATCCTATGGCCTATTAAATGTGTCATAAACCCCATTTATATTTTTATCACTTTTAATATAATATATTACGTGATAAAAGTGATCCATTAACTTAACTCATAGTTCACACAAATATTAAACAAACCGTGAATATTAAATAATATTCACTCGTTAAATATTTTTCCATGTATCTACTGTAGAACTTGTGAATACTATTAATAAATAAATTCAATACTAATTATTCTAAACTTGAATAATATGAATTTATTTATTTATTGGTGATTGTTTAAGCTCGAACATATCCCAAACCCCATGGTGGGGCCTTCTATTCATAAGAATATGAACAGACTTTTGAATATTCTAAGTGCATGAACCTCTGGGCCCTTATCTTGATAAGAATGAGTAATACTCATAGACCAGAAATAGAATCTAGAAACCCACCAAGACCCCTAAGGAGATAAGATATATTCATAACAAGGACTACCTCCTACGAACACATGCCGTGTAATATAATCTCTTTGTCTTATGATATCTCATAAAGTAGTTCACACTCTTTGTATCATCATCCTTTTCTTTCTTTATTATTCATTGAACTTATTGGATAAACTTACCTTATTTTACCATGATCATGGATCTGGGGAAGGTTCTAACATCATGATCAACTGGGCTCAAGATATCACTTCCTTTGGAAAGTAACAAATTCTATCTTGATCATTCAATCAATTCTATATCACTAATGACACACCCAATGCAAGCTACCTCACCACGAAATATATTTCATGATTTTCATCTTACATTAAAGTACACAATGAGATGGTACATACTAATAATAAAATCAAGTTAGGATACTAATACATAGGTTCATAAATAGGAACTACCAATGAAACTTAAAACATGTGGTGTTCCTATTAGCAGGTTAGTCCTTATGATATCATCTACTCGAGATCACTAAGTGCGAACTTCATGAGAAAAAGTACTAATTATTATGACCAACCCAACAATTGATATTCACAAATCATCTATGTACTATCAGAATGATGTATATAGACCATATTAAATAAGTCTAATATTACTTTCATGACATCTCTAGGTTCTTATTATAGCATGTAAACTACTATACGACATGTAATATAAGAACATTATGATAAATATAGTGGACACAGAAGTATCAAAAATATTATGGTAAGATGAACATATGTATATATATCAAACTGTATACATATAATGGTAATTAAATTACACAAAGGAGACAAGTCTAGGTTACCCACTCACAATACTCCCACTTGTACTAGAGCCAACTGCTATTAACTCTCAACCCACTATCCCTACATGAGAATCATGCTTATACTAAGATATGAATTTAGTTAGAGGGGTTTCCATGTTATCCTATATGGATACTTCACTAACTATGACTTAACCTTTCTAAGTAAAATGCATCAAGAGATAAAACTTTTGAAGTAAATTCTTTGTCATCTTGTGTGACCTGGGCTCCTTGGTAAGCGCTACTACTATAGTATTATCACAATAAAATGGAATAGGGTTTGCACTTCTAGGAACAAAACCAATATAAGAGAAAAATATATGTATCTATATTTCCACCTTATCAGCATTCTAAGACACTATATATTCAGATTCTGCTATAGAATCTATGACCATGGGTTTCTTTGAGCTTCTCCAACTCACCGTACCACCATTCAGACAAAAGACATAGTCTGACTATGATGTCAGATCATCATGATCCACTTAGAAACTATCATCAATATATCCCCTAACTACTAGTTCTTAATATGCTCCATACATTAGGAACATTTCATTTGTACATATCAAGCAATTTAGGATAGTTTTTACACCATCCTAATGTAGCTCTCCTGAATTAGTTTAATATCGGCCCACCATGCTTAAAGTAAAGACAGCATTAAACCTATTACATAGCATGAATGATTAAATTCAAAATTTTACATATATTATTCTTTAATTAAATGTTTTAAGCTCACTAATTTCATATTTTATGGGTAATTGTCACAATTTTAGGTTTTATTAATAATTTGAGCTTAATTGTGAAAATGGCTTAATTTTGGAATTTAAATATTTTTATATCAGATTGGAATTTCGGTTATAACCTCTTCTACACTAATAAAAATTTCAAAATTAATTTTTTTAGGATCAAATAATTTATGGGATATATTTCATCCAACAAGATACAAAGCTAAATTCAACATTTGGATCCTAAATCAAGCTCACAAGTCAGGCATTATAATTCATGCCCAGATGTGTTGAATTTTGAAGATGAGCCCATATATCACACATGAAAATCCCAAATGAGATGAAATTAGACATGGAAATAGATATATTATTAGTGATTTTTTTATAATTGTGGTAGCTTAAGATTTTGGTATTTTCAAGGTCATAAATGCATGGTAAGTTTGCACTTTGTAATTCAAACTGTCTCCAAGCCTGAAAATATTTTCGTAGTAAATCTCTCATAACTTCAAATACACATGTACAAAAGGATTAATTTTGTGGGTGAATGAACATAAAAATTACCAAAAACTTTCAAGAATAAATATCTTTCAAAATTTTCCATTTAATAGGGCTACCAAATGAGAACTTCTAACAGACAGAATTGGAGCTAAAATTTTCCTCACCCTCACTATAAAAATGAACCTCCACTTCCATGTAAAGGGATGCTTATTTTTTAGCCATTTTGAGTAGAATTAAGGTTTATGATGCTGTAATAGTGTTATACATGTTTAATATATTTTAATTCATCTTTCTCTTCTCTTTTAATTTTTTTGTTTTGTTTTCTCCCACTGTGCTCTTTCTAATCTTTATGAAAATGGAGAACTAAATTTTGTGCTTGGTCGAGAGGGGGATAGGTGATTATTGAGTTTATGAAATTAAATGGTTCTAATTATTATATTCTAATAATTTTAGTAGTGGTGAAACTGGTTTTGTTGTACGGTTCACCTTTCTATCACTGCTATTGTATTATTCTTCCCATTCATTTTTACTTCTCTTATTCTTCGTCATAATTCTACATAAAGGGTGAATTATAATTTTGGTAATGATGTGAGGGAGTATTTTACCACATGCGGAGGGTCTGTGTGGGTTAATAACAATTCAATGGGAAGATTTTGAGTGATAGGGTTGATCTCAACATTGTATGGAATAGAGAGAATATTTTTAAAGAACAATGATAACATCATCATGAAATCCTAAGAATGAAAATATCTCCTTACTAAGATATTTTTGTATTTCGTTTTATTTGGTACTTTCCAATATTTTTATATTATATTATATATATTTATATCATTCATTTTGAAAAACCCCTATCATTATATCATTTTATTATTTAGTATTATATTAGTTATTATATAAAAAGTGATAATAGATTATCAGTGTGTGTGAACGACCTCCTCGAGAGATCAAACTTAGGGAACACACTATGTTGAATTTGTAGGAAAATAATAATTTATTGGCAAGATATCCATGAAAAGTTCCTCTCATAAATATAGAACCATTACCAGGGAGGGAAAGTGCTTTCACTCAATATTTTTTTATAAAAACCCAAAATAAAAAAACATAAATTTTTAAAACTAAATAAATAGAACTTCATTTTATATATTTTATTTATTAGGTAAATATGGATTTTTATAGTGATTTTTCTTATGTTTAGAATAATTATAATTAAATGTATGATATTTTCAGGGATGATTCTTTAAATATTCAAACTCAACACAATTTTAAATTTATTAAAGAAAATTCTATGATTCTTGAAGAAGTGAGAAACCATAAAAATATCCTTTCCACTTCTCTTGATAAAATCAAATATTTTAGGTCAAAGTAGTAGGAAAAAAACATTGAAGATGAGGTACAACTTGTTCAACAAATATTAACAGTTGAATAACCTGAGGAGGCCTTGAATAAATCCATATATATCCATTCATCCTTTCCCAAAAATTTATAGTGGAGGTTTATGGAGAAAACTCACTAGCTTATGCACATGTGGGAGATCAATATGATTTGGATGAATATATTTTAGACTTTATTGAAGTTGAAAAGGTATGAGATTATACTATATTTTAAAATAAAAAATCAGCACCTCTTTACCTCTCTTTATCTTTATAAGAAGATGAAGAAAATTCCCTTGGTGTGATCATGCTTTTGGTGGACTTTCTAGAAGAAATCAAGTATCAAGCTGACCAACTTGAAGGGGGAGATTTCTATATTGAATCTTTATGTTTTAATCATATTAAAGTTGAATTATTTTATGATTTCCCCTTTGATGAATTTTCTAAAACAAAATCACATGAGAAATACATGGATGTCGATGTTTAAGTGACTAAATTATTTATGGATAAAGCAGTGGATGAACTACTATTCCCCCTTTCCACACCTTGTAAGTTGTAATATAATGATTTAGAGACGGAAATGTTGTACACTATATATACATGGATTCCTATAAAACCTATTTTAAGGAGTGTATATTGGAAGGAAAATAGTGTGCTGTTTCAAATCATATAATCTATATCCACCATCAGACTTTGGATGACCACTAGAATGTCCAAACAGAGGCAGTCAAAAACAAGTAACCACGTGGGGGGGGGGGGGGTCAAAAAAAGTTCTATCCTATTTTCCCTTTCTCTTTATTTTTCATTATTTTCATTATATTTTGTTTTGTTCTGTATTTCTAGGTCCATGTGGTAACAACTAGGAGATTAACTCAAGATTTCCACTGAAAAATAAATCCAGGTTGTATCTTTCCCTCTTTATGGTTTTTCCAATAATATATTTTTATTTTGTTGAGATTAATTGATGGGTAGTTTAATTTTAAGAGAGATAGTGTGTGGGGGGGGGGGGGGTGGGGTGGGTGTAGGGGTCAACTTGATTGGGAGTCTTTGGGTATTTTTCTTTTGATTTTTAAATTATTAGGGACTTTGAGCTTTAATGAATATCTATTTTCATTTTTCTCACATGAATTGATTTTGAGAGAGTTTTATTGATTTGGATAAAATGGGTTTTAAATGACTGTCGACATGGAATTTTTTTCTATATTTTTATTTTTATGCATTTTTATGAGTCTGACAAATATTTAAAATCCATGCCCCTAAAACACTGACTCAAATTATTTTTTCCATCCTGTGAGGTATCCTGAACCCCTTTGATATATTCTTTATAATACCCATAGTTTCTTGAGAGAAACTTGGATTTTATGTATAAAACAGAACTTTTGATTATTCTCTTTCAAAACTTTGGAGTTCATAAAATGTTTTTGATGTGATCAATACATTTTTTTTCTTCAGAAATCCATATTTTAACTTGATATCCACCTATAAATTTATATTTTTTTATCCCTTAAAATACCTGAATTAACTTATAGTTTTAAGACACATTACAAGATAATTATTCCTTACATACCTTCACTCTTAATATTTTTTCATGAATATTTCAAGTTTGAGTGTGGGGGAAGGGATTTTCATGTGTGTTCTTTGGGATGTATCTCATTGTTGGATGTGTGAGGTGTGTTTAATTATTCTAGGGATTTGAATAATGGTCATTATTTTTTTTATTAATTTTACTTTATTTTTCCATGCAATTCTATCAAAAAAATAAAGAAAAAAAAACAAAAAAATTGAAAAAAAGAAAAAATATAGAAAAAAATGGAGATGAGTTTGAATTATTCTTTGTGATTAATTTTATAAATGATGTTCCTTTATAAAATTGAGGGCATGATTTTCATTTTTTCATTGTATTTTATTTTTATCTCATACTCCATGAAAAATGATAATAAATAAAAAAAAGGGAGAAAATGAAATAATTTGGATGAAATCATTCATTGCATTCACTTTTTGACTCATGGACCATTTCAAAGGGTGTGTGGTGTAAATTTGTAAGGGTAATTGAGTGTGGTATTTCTTTCCTTTATTTCACTTTAATATTAATGTGATTGTATTTAAGAGTTCATGTAAAAACCCCAAATATAGCAATCTATGTTGGTGTCTACTTTATTACATTGGTATAAGATATAAGGGATATTATTATGAAGGACCGATCAATTTAGTAGTCTTGAAGAACCAGATATATGTTTGATTCCCATATTACATTAGAAATATAAAATACACAACATAATAAATATTTTTTCATCCTAGATATTATTTATAATATCCTTATTCATGTCACGGGGAAAGGAAAATAAATAAAGGATGAACTCAGATACTTAGTAAGAGTTACATACATCAGAATCTATCATGAGTGAATAAGGAATAATCAATATGATAAGGTAAATAACTAAAAACACATTCCATTTAATCAATAACTTGAGAATGAAATGAATCCATGGATAACATCAATGCAATAATTTCATGGATAATAATAACTGAATTCTTAATGAAGGAAATGCTTAATATTGGGCATCATGATCTTATAAATCATGATATATTTACCATCAAATCATTTGAAGACAATTTAATTGATGAGTAGGTATACACCAAAAATACCATTTAATAAGTTTGGTCAACTGATTTCTATCATGAGACCTATCGATGCATCGAGGGACTATCCATAACCGGGGCCCATCCATTACTTCATGTCCAATGCATTCCTTATATATTGAATGATCAATTTAATTCATAAAAAATATGGCTTATTAACAAATATATGTATTGAGTAAAGAATATGGAATATAAATATTTTCCCTATCAATCAAATACCTTTCATAGTAAAGCAATGCATGTAGAAATGGTATACAGTTAAGTAAATAATCATATCCATGATACAAAAAAAATGTTGATATTTAATATAAATATAATGAACAATTAAAAATGATCACATGAAATTGAATAATTAAATATAAATCTAATGACTAAAAAATTAATAAGAGATAAAATATGACCATCAATTCATCGCAAATATAGGTTTTGTAATAAAATATTATCCTTTGAATAATAAATAAAAATTGAAGAAAAATATTAACATAAGATTTTATTAAAGAGTTTTCTTTTTAAAACCATTTAAATATTATATAAGAAGCTAAATATCATAAAATGGTTATGGATTCTAGAAAATCCATTAACACTGTATACATTAAAAAACATTCCTTTTAACTTTTTGTAACAAAATTCGAAAAGGAAACTTTTAAAAAACATTAGAAAGATTCCTTTAAAACATTTTAAAAAGTCAAAGATAACATAAAATGTACTTAATAAACCATTTAATAAATAAAAATTACTTTTGTAAACCAATTTTGAAAAATATGGATATGGAAAAATATATACCTGATTAGAAAGATAAATTAGATTAGTTATTATTTTAAAAAAAAATTTGATTGATTAAAGTGATAAAGAGAGGAAAAGTTAGAATAAGACATGATAAATACCTAAATATATAAATTATAAGAAGATATATGGATTTTATGAAGGATATATTATAATATTCCTTCAATGAAAATAAGAGCAATCCAAAAAAATGCGATTGTAAAATAAATTCTTACCTCTTTGGTAACTTTTAAATTGTAACCCCCTTGAAAGAGTAAAATTTAATTGAATATTTAATCATATTTAATAAATATATATTAATTTTAAATACATAAAATGGGAAGTATATACACCATATAAAAATAAATAGGTGTATAATACCAAATATGCCTCAATGGAGTGGAAATTGCGACAAATTCCCTTACCTCAAGTCCGACTTTCCTTGTAATCAATTTTAACCTCCTATATAATAAATTTTGATTTATTATACATAAATAAAAGAACCATATTAATATATATAATATCACATATGATCTATTTATAACATTTTATCACCCATTTGTTAACAATCATTTATTATAGTGATTATTTCACGTGTTAACTCCTTCATTTTTCATGTATGTTTTGATTCCGTTGTTTTGATCCTTGAGTCTTGATCATGAATCCATCATATATATAATATTATTCATGATATAAATATAATATATATTAAATATATAGATATTTAGAGTTATCTATAAAATATAGAGATAGAAAAATTAATTACATCATTCATGGAGACGACATACCATACATACGCATGCACGCTGTTTTCACTTTTCGATGGATGGAATGAAAGAAAGATAAATAATAATTAACCTTTATAGAATCATTATTATATTATATATATCATATATACTCATTAAATATATCTTTATTACCCTCTATGAAAATAGGAAACTAAAAATGGACCACATTGCTTCGTGGAGGTGGTAGACCACATGTATGCACGAGCAACATTATCATTTTCCATTGGATTGGAAGGTAAGAAGGGATATATAATATTATAATTAAAGAAAAATAATTATATCATAAATATTATATATATTCATTAGTTCCATATTTATAACCATCCAAGTAAAGTGGTGATAAAAAATGAATTACACCACTACATGGAGATGGTAAGCCGTACGTACACACAAGCGATGTTTTCACTTTCCATAGGATGTAAAAGATATAGAAAATGGTTGTAAAATAATCATAATAACATATAAGTATATTTATTATACTGTATTTATTATTTTAGTATGGTTATAATAGGTTTATAGTTATTATAATAAGAAATAAACTTGAAAGACTTGGTAAAGAAGATTATCTCTTCTTTGGTAGACTTTCTTTAGATTCCTTATTAAAGACCCTTGGAATGGTATTTTAAGAAGAATAGAACCTCTAATTAGTGTTTATTGAAGTGGATAGGATAATTAGTTAGGATTTTTTCAAGTTATATGGTTTAATGTGGTGTAAATAAAAGAGAGCATGGGTGTCTTTTTATAAGTGAGGGGAAGGGTACTTTTGGAAGTTACTGAAATATTATAATATATTATGTGTCTAATTCATATAAAATGGTTCCAAAATTCCATAGATTAAAATATATGGAGGATATTTTCTTGATATAATCATCTAGTCAAATTTGTATAGGTTTATATATCATTTTAAACCTTAATATTTAGATTAATCCCTTGGTTAACCAATTTTAACCTTAACCGTGGTAATAAATTTTTAAATATTAAAGGGTTATAATTTTACTTATAAGGTAAAAATTGGATCATAAATGGAAAAGGGATGAAATTTTAGACCATATCTTATTCCCCTTTTCCTATTTCAATATTTTTATGTTTTTTAAATAATTTATTAAATTATTATTTTCATAAAATATCATTAATGTCATTTTTGAAACTTTTTTTAATTTAACATTAAAGACACCAAGACAACGATGTAATTAAAATATAATCCTTTAAAAAATCCATAATATGATATATTCATCGATAAAATTTATGGAACATAATAATTCATCCAAACTATATTACTTTTAATATTTTTAAAATCATTTATTTTATTTTTCTATTAATTGAATAATTACTCTGTCAACATTGCGTAAGCATTTAAGGTAATTATTAAATGACTAAAAATTTAAAATAAATTACCATGATAAAAAAAATTAACTCATATTTCAAATGAACATACTGAACATAACCTCCTTTTATCTTTATAGAAAAATATTAGAGTTATTGAAGTCAAGAGTGTGGGATTTTGTTTGTATTCTTTTCTTAAAGTAATATAGAGGTCAATATAAAAGAAAAATTGCACCAAGTGAATATATTTTAGAGACTCGAATAGAAATTACTCAAGTAAATTCATCCAATAGGATTAAGACAAGTGTTAAAGAAATTTTAAAGCCTTATCCCAAATTTTTAAACCTGTTTACCTGTTTTACCTTATCGAGGTGACAAATATCCACCAAGATTACTATTCATAATGATAAAAAATAAAAGGGACCTATTTAAAGAATTTGAATATCATGATTAAAAATATGGAATCCATTTTATCAAATTCAATTCTCATAAGTGGCATAAATTACTTTAAGATAAAAATGCAAAACACAATGGAAATATTTTTTTAGAAAAATGTGTTTTAAAGTCTAAAAATAATCTTATACCCAAATTGGGTATAATGGTACTTAAAATGTAATTAATTATATTTTTTATAATTAAATGAGTTTTATGTTAATTTATAATTAAATTCAAATCATTATGGGTCTTTTTTCAATTAAAATAAATAGTAGTTTTACAAAAAAATCAGTATTTTTTTTTCATTATTCATGAAAAAATCAATATTTTCAGAAAAATTCCAAAATTTCAACCTAAGATAATATTGATTTTATGAATTAAAAAATGATATAATTTTCACATAATAATATTTTAATTGGTTCTCATTGTTTGTTTAAACTTTATGTTGTGTGGAAAATAATCTATCAAAAAAATTTATTTGAAGAGAAATATACCATAAAATATTAGGCCATTACATTATAACCCCTTGTAATAATTTAACCCTATAAATTCCATCACTCTGACATAAACAACTAAGTATACTTCTACCTCATCCCATCTTCAGGTTCCCACATAACATCCTTAATTTTATTACTTCACCACAAAACTTTAACCAGATGAGTGGTCTTGTTTTGTAAAGTTTCTATATACGATATAGAATCTATACTGGTTGTTCCTCATAAGGTATATCTTGCTCCATTAGTATAAACTCTGAGTTCAGTACATGTGAAGGATCAATTATTTAATTCCTTATGAGAGATACATTAAACACATTGTGAACTTGAGAGAGATTTAGTGTACGGGACAAGAGATAATCTACCATCCCGATATGATCAAGAATTTCGAAGGGACCGATATATCTAGGGTTAAAATTTACCTTATTTCCAAATATCACAACCTTATTTCAAGGGGATATTCATAGGAATACATTTTCACCAACTTTAAACTGCATATCTCATCGATGATTAACATCATTACTTTTTTTGTCAGCTTTGAACTACCCTTATGTGTTGTTGAATGGATCTAACCTTATCTGCCATTTCCCTAGCTAGATTAGGTCCCAATAGTTTTGTTTCTTTAAATTCATCTCAATATGTTGGAGTTCTATACTTCCTTCCATAGAGGGATTCATCAGGATCCATATGAATGCTCGAGTAAAATCCATTATTGTAATAAAATTCTACCAAAGGAAGGTGATGATATCAACCACCTTTGAAATACATAGATCAAGTTATAAACATATTTTATAGAGTTTTAATATTCCTCTCAGAATCACCATATGTAAAAGGATAATAAGAAGTATCAAAACTCAACTCTATATCCAGATCCTACCAAAGAATTCTCCAAAAATTTGAGGTAAAACTTGGATCATGACAGATAAAAGTGAGAGTTATAATCCATTAAATCTCAAAAATTAATTAATGTATAATAAATTATGATAATAAAGAGATAAATATTATTTAATAGTGATAAAATGCACTGATTTCGTAAGGTGATTGACTACAAACCAAATGGCATTGTGTCCTTTAGATGTTTTGGGGAGTTCGACTATGAAATACATGGAAATGTTTTTCCATTTCCATTCTAGTATGGGTAATGGCTATAATGTCTTATTAAACTTATATCTACCAGACTTAACTTATTGATACACTAGGCATAAAGATAAATACTCAACAATATCACTTTTCATGCTATCTAACCAGAAATATTTCTTCATATCTCTATACATATTTGTACTTCCAAGATGAATAGAGAATGATGAACTATGAGATTTATCCAACATTTAATTCTTCAACTTTGGAATTAATAAGAAACACACTCAGTTCCTTAACCTTATTATTCTAGTATGACCATGTTTTAACTTTGTAACATTCCTCACATTATTTTGTAATTCCACATCTTCCTTCCATGCTTTCTTAATCCCCTCTTGGATGGATGGTTGATAATTCATCTAATAAAGAAATGATTAGTAACCTTTTATCAAGATCTCATGATCTAAATTATATAAATAAATAAATATCAAAACTCTTTCAATCCTAATTATAAAAAAACTAACATATTCTTTATAACTCAAAGCATCAGTCACCTTGTTCACTATCCTAGGGTGGTAATGTATTGACCAATCATAATATTTGATCAACTCTAACCGTATTATTTAGAGTATATTCAATTATTTATATGTAAATATATACTTCAATATTTTATGATCATTATATATATCATACCTTTCACCATATATATAACACATCCATATCTTCAATGAAAAAATTACTACTAACAGATCCAAATAATGAGTCGGGTAATTATGCTCATGAATTTTCATTTGGTTAGAGGCATAAGATATCACTATATCATTATGCACGAGGACACATCCTATTCCCTTATTTGATGCATCACTATATATGAAAAATGCTTCTCCACTACAAGGTAGTGTAATTACAGGCGCACTTACCAACCTTCTATTCAGTTCTTTGAAAATTTCCTCATGTTCATCTATCCACAAGAACTTAACCCCTTCTCGAGTAAACTTAGTGAGTGGGTTTGATAGTCATGAGAAATATCTTACAAAACATTGGTAGTATCCAAAAAACCCAATAAAACTATAGATCTTAGTTAAGATGGTTGGTTTAGGCCATTGCTCAATAACTTCTATCTTTTATGGATCCACCTATATACCTTCATTAGAAATTATATGAACCAATAATGAGACTTTTTTTATCCAAAATTTACACATGGTAAATTTGGA
Source organism: Viscum album (assembly GCA_963277665.1). Classification (NCBI taxonomy): domain Eukaryota; kingdom Viridiplantae; phylum Streptophyta; class Magnoliopsida; order Santalales; family Viscaceae; genus Viscum; species Viscum album. Next base: position 77,611,425 of record OY728140.1, read on the forward strand.
ATATAACTTCTACTTCCCCAGGGTCTTTAACACAATTCTCAAATATTATTTATGATCTTCCTTACTCCTTGAATATATAATAATATCATCTATAAAGACCACCAAAAACTGCTAAAGGTAATATATAAAGAATTTATTCTTTAAATACATAAAGATAACATGAGAATTGGTAAGTAAAAATGGAATTACTATAAATTCAAAATGATCATACCTTGTACAGAAGGTGATCTTGGGTATATCTTCATTCTTGAACCTTATCTGATGATATGCAAATCAAATATCAATCTTGGAAAAATATTAATCTCCTCATAATCGATAAAACAGATCACTAATGAAATGAAAATAATAGTTATTCTTAATATTGATTTTGTTAAGTTCTTGATAATCAATGAAAATACGCATTGAACAATATTTTTTTTAATAAAAGGAACAGGTGCACCCCATGAAGAAGCACTAGGATGAATGAATCCCTTATCTAGTTTCTTCTGGAGTTACTTCTTCAATTCATGAAACTCAATTAGGTCTATTCTATATGAATTCTTTGAAATAGGTATGGATCCAGGTATGAGTTATATTGAAAACTAAACTTCATGATTTGGGGGAATACTAAGAAAATATTATGGAAAGACATTAACAAACTCCTATACAATAGTAATATCTTCAATATTGAGTTTCTCATTAACCATTTGAGATAAATATCTCCCATTAATAGGTAGTAAAACCCATATGATGGATGTAATTTCCATAATAATTTTAGGATCATCCTTACACTTAAATACTATTATAGGTTGATTCAAAATATCTAATGCAACTTAACTTCCTTTAAAATTGAAATGATATCTATATTGAGAGAGCCATTCAATGACCAAAATTACATAAAATTCAACTAGAGGTATAATAACAGGATTTGTAGGAATCATATTCCCACAAGATTCTATCAGAGTGGAGCTATGGACTTGAGATGAGGTCATTCTACCATTAAGAGTTTTTATTTCCAACTTAACATTTAATCATTGAGGTGGTGATGTGATACCCTTATAAAATTCTTTAGATATAAAAGAGTGGGTAGAATATGAATCAAATAAAATATTTTCACTTCTATAGTGGATGATAAGTGTAACTTTCACCACATCATTAGGAACTTATACTTTATATGTATTAATTCTATATGCTTGAACTTATCCTCTTGGAATATTCTATTATAAATTACCTTGATTCTTGGGGAACTGGTTTGAATAATTACCCATCTATTTACAATTGAAGCACTGGATAGAAGTGGTTTCTTTCTTTACCTTATATTCATTAGACATATGACCCTTATCTCCACACTTATAATAAACTCCCATTCCCTTCAAGCATTTCCCAAGATGTTTCCCTCTATAATTTTTACATGATGAAAATTTATTCATTCCCTTATTCTTCTTTGATGTGTTCCCTTTTTCATGGTGCTTAACTAACCTATTATTATATTTATTTCCATTTAATATATATGATCTAGAAAATTATTTCTCTATTTTAATGTCACTTGATACTATATCATCATATAATGAAAATGTTTGAGAAACTAGTTTCCTTCAGATACCCATCTTAATCCCATCAAATAAATGGTCAATCTTTCTTTCTAGATTACATATATAGACTAAATCATTCTTGGATAATCTTATAAAGTTATACCCATAATCATCCAAACATTCTTCTTCATTCTTCTTCAAAGTGAGGAACTCACTTTCCATTTCAGTTTGCTATTCTTGAGGGAATTATTTATCAAAGAAAACAACTTTAAAATTTCTTTATTCCATTATTTCTATTTTTTATCCTCTTTAGTGTTTCATATCAATAACCACCATTTATCATTAACTCCTTTCAAACAATACAATTCTAGAATAATATTTTCAGTTTCATTATATCCAAAATCAAGAAATATATTTTCAAGGGATATAATCCATTGTCTATCTACCAATAAGTTACTAATTACATTAAAATATAGAGGATTATATTACATGAAGTAACCCAACATAGGTGAATCATGTTGTGAAATAATAGGTTTCTCTATATGGGAAAGTTTATTCATCATAACCCAAGTCAGCTGCCCTAATATGGCCATGATCTGCTCATTTCCAACACCATCTATATTGATTTTCTCAGTAGGCAAATACCTACATTGTCTATGAGTGTTTATTCCCTTTCTTCTATTAGAAACCATCAATAAATAATGGAACACACTAAGTATTTCATAATCATCATGAATATTGATCCATAAAGTAAAAATACATATAATGGTAAAAGTTATCAAATACTCCAAGGGATTATCATAATTCTCATGTTAGATAAGTTTATTTAAAATCTAGTTCTCAAGTTTTATACTAAACTACCTTTGATACCAACTATAACAACCCCAACTATAGTAACCCATAGTCTGTGTCTACTTTATTACATTGACATAAGATACAAGGGATATCATCTCAATAGACTGATTAGTTTTATATTATTTAAGAATCAGATGCATAAATGATTCCCATATTACATTAGAAATATAAAATATATAGAATATGAAACATTCTTTCATCCTTGATATTATTCATAATATCCTTCTTCATATCCCAGGGAAAGGAAAAAAATAAAGGGTGAGACCAGCTGCTCATGAAGATTTATGTACGATAGAATCTATCATGAGTGAATAAGGCACAATCAATATGGAAATATAAATAACTAAAAACACATTCCATTTAATCAATAACTTGATCATGAAATGTATCCACAGATAATATAAATGCAAAAATATCATGGATAATAATAACTAAATTTTCAATGAAGGAAATCATCAATATTGGATGCTATGATCTCAAACATCATGATATCTTTACCATCAAAGAATTGATCCAAGGAAGTTCAATCGATGGGTAAGTATGCATAAAAAAACTCATTAAATAATTTTGGAATACTTATTTCTCTTGTAAGACCTTTTGATGCATCGTGGGGATATAAATAAACAAGACCCACCTATCACAACATATCTAATGCATTCCTCATAAATTTAATGATCAATTTAATTCATAAAAAATATGTCTTATCAATAAATATCAATATTGAGTAAAGAATATAGAATATAAATATTTCCCCAATCAATCAAATAACTTTCATAGTAAGAAACTATATGTAGAAATGGAATAAGACTTAGAAAATAATCAAATCCATGATACAAAAAATATGTATATTTAAGAGAAATTTAATGTCCAATTAAAAATGATTACAAGAAAGAAAATGTTTCAAGATAAGTTTAACAACTAACAAGTTAATAAGAGATAAAATATGACCATCAATTCATCAGAAATATATGTTTTGTAATAAAATCATATCCTTTGGAGAATAAAGAAAACCGAAAGAAAAACATTAACATAAAACTTCATTAAATAGTTTTCTCTATAAAACCATTGAAATCTTTTAAAATAATCTTAATATCTTAAAATGGTTATGGTGGTTGGAAAATCCATAAATGTCGTATATACTAAAAAAAATATTCCTTTTGACTTTTTGTAAAGAAAGTTGAAAACAACCTTTCATAAAATATTATAAATATTAGTTTAAAACCTTTTAAAAATTCAAGGATAACATAAAATGTACATAATAAATAATTTGAGTAAATAAAAATTAATTTTTAAAATACGGATATGGAAGAAAAATATACTTGATCAAAAAGAGAAATAAGATCAGGTTTTCTTTTAAAAATTTCTTTGCTTGATTCAAGTGAAAAATAGAGGAAAATTTTGAGTTAACATAATAAATCCTAAAATATCCATTGGATAAGAAAATATATGGATTTTATGGAGGATATATTATAATATTCCTTCAATCAAAATAAGATCAATCATAAGAAAATTGAGATTATAAAATAAATTCTTACATCTTTGGTAACTTTTAAATTATAACCACCTTGAAAAAGTAAACATGAATTGAAAATTTAATCATGATTAATTAATATATATTCATTTAAACTAAATAAAAGTGTCATTAAATACACCTCATAAAAAAATAGGTGCATGATTCCAAATATGTCTCAATGGAGTGGAAATTGAGACGAATTCCCTTACCTCAAGTTTGACTTGTCTTGTAATCACTTTTACCCTCGTGTATAATAAATTTAGATTTATTATAGTTACATAAAATTAACATATTAATATCTATAATTTCATATATTATCCATTTATAACATTTTATCACCTCTTTGTTAACAATCTTTTATTATTATCATTATTTTGGGTGTTAATTACCTCATTTTTTACATATGTTTTGATTATGTAGTTTTAGTTCTTGCATATTACTCATAGATCCATCATCTCAAGAATTTTATCCATGAAATACATATCATATATATATATATATTCAATATACATATATTTATATTCATACATAGAAAATATAGATAAAAAATGAATTACATTGTTCATGGAGATGGTAGGTCATGCGTATGCATGAATAATGTTTTCAATTTTTGATGGATGGAATGAAAGAAAGTTAAATAATAATTAAATTTTATAGAATCATTATTATATTATATATATAATATATATCCATTAAATATATCCTTATTATTATCCATTTAAATAGGATAAGAAAAACAGATCACATTGCTTCGTGGAGGTGGTATTCTACACGTACGCACTGACGACGTTATCATTTTACAACTATTTAGAAGGTAAGAAGTATTAAATGATATTATAATTACATAAGAATAATTATGTCATAAATATCATATATATTCATTATTTCCATCTTTATAACCATCCAAATAAAGTGGTGATTAAAAATGAATTACGTCGCTATGCGGAGACGGTAAGTCGTATGTGCGCGTGAAAAATGTTTTCACCTTTTGTAGGATATAAAAGAAATGGAAAATGGTTGTAAAATAATAATAATAAAATAGTAGTATATTTATGACACTGTATTTATTATTTTCATATGGGTACAATAAGTTTATAGGAAGTAGAATAAGAAATAAACTAGAAAAAGTTGATAAAGACGATTACCTCTTCTTCAGTAGAATTCCTTTATATTCCTTATTAAGGACCCTTAGAATAATATTTTAGGAAGAAAATAACTTCTATATAGTGGATATAAAAATGAATATGATAATTTGTTAGGGTTTTTTTAAACTATATGGCTCTATGTGGTGTAAATAAAAGAGAGAAAACATGTTTTTTATAAGTGAGGGGATGAACACTTTTAGAAATTCATGAAATATTATAATATAATATGTGTGTAACTCATGTTAAATGGTTTAAAAATAGAATAGATTAAAATATAAGGAGTATATGGTCTTAATATAATAATACAATCAAATTTGGACAGGTTTATATATCATTTTAAACCTTATCCTTTGGATTAACCCCTTGGTTAACTAATTTTAACATTAAATGTGGTAAAGATTTTTTAAAAATTAATGGATTATAATTTTACTTATAAGGTGAAAATTGGATCATAAATATAAAAAAGATGAAATTTTAGAACATATAATATCACCCTTGTCATTTTTTAAGATCTTTATTATTTTTAAATAATTTAATAAAATATTATTTTTATAAAATATCATTAATGTCATTTCTGAAAATACTCATTTAATTTGACATTAAACATTCCAATAAAATTATGTAAATTGAATATAATCCTTTAAAAAATCTATAATATGATATAATAATCTATAAAATTTTCATAACATAATAATTCATCTAAACTGTATTAATTTTAATATTTGGTAACATCATTTATTTTATTTTTCTATCAATTGAATAAATACTGTGTCGACATTATATAAACATTTAAGGTAATTATTCAATCATTAAAAATTTAAAATAAATTACTTTGATAAAAAAAATTAATTTATATTTCAAATAAACATTTAAAACCAAACATAACCTCTCTTTATCCTTATGGAAGAATATTAGAGATATTAAAACCAATAGTGTGATATTTTGTTTTTATGCTTTTCTTAAAGTAATATAAATGTCAATATCAAAGAAAAGTGGAACCAAGTGGCCATTTTTAGAGAATTTGATGAAAATTTATGAAATAAATTCATCCAATAAGATAAAATAAAGTGTTAGATAAATTTTAAATCCTTATCTTAAAGTTTTAACCCTGTTTTACCTATTTTACATTACCGAGGTGACAAATATCCACCATGGTTACTATTCATAATGGAAAAAATAAAAAGGGATTATTTAAAAAATTTAAACCTAATGATTCAATATATGGAATCCATTTTATCAAATTCAATTCATATAAGTGGAATAAATTAATTTAATATAAAAACATAAAACACAATGAAAAACTGTTTTTTAGAAAAATGCTTTTTAAGTCAAAAAATGAACTTATACAAAAATTAGGTATAATGATAATTAAAATTTAATTTATTAGATTATTTATAACTAAATGAGTCTTATATTAATTTAATATTAAATTAAAATAATTATGTGGATTTTTTTTTCAATTAAAATAAATGAAAGTCTTACAAAAATCAGTATTTTTTCACTATTCACTGAAAAATCAATCTTTTCATAAAAATTAAAGTTTTCAAAACTAAGTTAATATTTACATGATGAATTTAAAAATGATACAATTTTAATATAATAATATTTTAATAGGATGTTGTGGTTCATTTAAAATCAATGTTGCATGTAAATAAAACTATCAAGAAAATTTATTTAAAGATAAATATATCATAAAATCTTGGGTTGTTACATTCTGCCCCAATTATAATAATTTCACCCTAAAATTTACTTCAATTTAATATGAAAAATCTAGGATACTTCTGCCTCATCACATCCTCATGTTCCCATGTAGCTTCCTCAACTTTATGATTTCACCACAAAACTTTGACCAGATGAGTGGACTTATTTCATTGCACTTTCTTTCTATGATCCAAAATCTCTACCGGTTATTCCTCATAAGAAAAATTTTGATCCAAAGGTGTAAAATATGAGTTAAATACTTGTGAAATATCATGTATTCACTTCTCTAGTATAGATACATGAAACAAATTGTGAACATGAAAGAGATTTGTTGGAAGTGCCAGGTGATAAACTACCATCTCTATATAATTAAGAATTTCAAAAGTACTGATATATCTTGGGATCAAATTTACTTTATTTCCAAATCTCATAACCTTTATCCAATGAGATATTTATAGGAATACCTTTTTTTTTACTTCAAACTCTAGGTCTCAATGATGATTGTCAGCATAACTTTTTTGTCATCTTTGAGATGCCCTTATATATTTTTGAATAGAACTAACCTTCCCTACCATTTCCTTAGCTAGATCAAGTCCTAATAGCTTTATTTCTCCAAATTTATCCCAACATGTTAGAGTTCTACACTTACTTTCATATAGGGATTCATAAGGGTCTATCTAAATTTTTTAGTGAAAGTTATTGTTGTAAGAAAATTTTACCAAAGGAAGGTGTTGGTCCCAACCACCTTTGAAATCCATAGAGAAATATCTCAAAATGTATTCTAGAGTTTGAATGGTCCTATTAGACTGAACATATATCTAAGTATGATAATCAGTACTGAAACTCAACTCTTTATTCAGAGCCTGTTGAAATATTCTCTCGAATTTTTGAGGTAAACCTCCGATATCAATTTGATACGATTGAGAGTGGTACTCCATGAAATCTCACAACTTCATTAATTTATAACCATGTAATCTGATCAAGATATAAATATTCTCTTATAGTAATAAAATGTTATAATTTTTTAATGATATCAATCATAACCCAAATAAAATTATCCCCTTTAGATTTTTTGGGCAGTCCGATGATGAAATCCATGGTAATGTTTTCCCATTTCCATTCCGGAATGGGTAGTGGTTATAAAATCCTCTTAGAATTCTATCTCTTAGCCTTAAATTAATAACACACTAGACATTGAGATACATACTTAGAAATATCCCTTTTCATGCTATCCCACAAGAAATATTTTTTCAGATCTCTATACAACTTTGTACTTCTAGGATGAATAGATAATGATAAACTATGAGATTCATTGAATAGATACTTCTTCAAATTTGGTATTGATGGGGCACATTCTTAGTTCTTGAACCTTATCATTATAACATGATCATGGTTGAACATAGAAACATTCCACACTATCTTCTACACTTCCAAATATTCTTTTTTCACCTTCGCAATCTTCTCATGGATGGATGGTAGAACATTCATCTAATAAAGATAAGATATATCTCCTTTCCTCAATATTTCAAGATCTAACTTCTAAAAAGCCATAAATATTTGATCTCTTTAAATACTCATTATGGATAAACTAGTATGTTCTTTTTGAATCAGAGCATTATCCACGTTGTTCGCCTTCCCAGTGTGGTAATGTATTGATTAGTGACAATATTTAATTAACTATAACTATATTCTATGGTGAATATTCAATTAATTTTATGTAAATATATACTTAAATATTTTATAATCAATATATATATCACACCTTTCACAATATATATAATGCATCTATATATTCAATGAAAAAAATACCACCGACTACTCTAAATAATGTTTCGGGTAATTTTTCTCATGAATTTTCAATCGTCTAGAGGAATATTCTATCACCATATCATTATTTAAAAGGATTCATCTCAATTACTTATTTGATTCATCACTATAGATCACAAACTCTTCTAAATTGTAGGGTAGTGTAAGCACAGGTAAACTGACCAACCTTCTCTTAAGTTATTTGAAATTATCGTCACATTCATCCATCCAAAAAAACTTAACCCCTCTCCAAGTCAACTTGGTGAGTGGGTTAAATAGTCATGAGAAATATCTCACAAATCATCGGTAGTATCCAACTAACCTAAGAAAACTATAGATATCAGTTACCATGATTGGTATAGTCTAATGCTCAATAACTTCTTTGTTTGAAGGATCCAGCGACATACCTTCACTTGAAATTATATAAACCAAGAATGATACTTTTTCTAGCCAAAATTCTCACTTGGTAAATTTAGTATAAATCTTCTCTTTCCTTAGGGTATTTAACAAAAAAATTTATTCATGATCTTCCTTACTCTTTCAATATATAAGAATATTGTCAATAAATACTACTATAAACTGATCATGGTAATATTTAATAACTTTATTCATTAAATCTATGAATATAACAAGAGAATTGGTAAGTCCAGATGGCATTATTATAAAATCATAATGACCATACCTCATATGGATGGCTGTATTGGGTATATCCTCCTTCTTTACCCTTAGCGGATGATATCCAAATTGAATATCAATATTGTAAAAATATTAATATCCTCATAATTGATCAAATAGATCATTAATATGGGGTAGAGGAAACTTTTTATTAATAGTTATTTTGTTAACTTCCCAATAATCAATGAAAATATACATTGACCCATATTTCTTCTTAACAAAAATAATAGTTGCACCCAATAGATAAGCACTAGGATGAATGAATATCTTATCTAGATTCTCCTGGAGTTGCTTCTTCAATTCCAAAAACTCAATCAGGTCCATTCTATATGGAGTCATTGAAATAAGTGTAGCGCCATGTATAAGTTCTATTGAAAAATAAAAATTATGATTTAGGATAAGACTAGAAAACTCTTATAGAAATTCATCAATAAAATCCCATACAATATACATATATTCAATTTTTAATTTACCCCAAACCATATAAGATAAATATACCTCATGAATGGGTAGTAAAACCCACATGATGGAAGTAATTTCCATCAGAAGTTTAGGTTCATCCTTTCACCGAAAGACTATCATAGGTTGATTCAGAATATCAAATATAACTTCCCTAATATGGTATCTATACTGAGATAGCCAATCCATTCATAAAATTATTCCAAATTCAACTAGAGGTAGAATAAAAATATTTAAAGGAAGCACATCCCCCACAAACTTCTATTGGATATGATCTATATACTTGAGATGTGTTCATCCTACCAATATGAGTTTTTACTAAAAACTCAACATCTAATCATTGTGGTGGTGATGTAATTCCCTTAAAAAATTATTCAGATATAAAATAGTGGGTATAACCTGAATAAAATATTTTTTTACTTCTAGAGTATATGATAAATGCACCTTTCACCAAATCACTTGGAACTTTTACTCCACTATTTTAATTCCATATTATAGTCCTTATCCCCTTGTATTATTATGTTTTAAGTTCCCTTGATGCTTGGGGAACTAGTTTGAATAATTACCCATATCTTTACAATTGAAGCACTAGATAACAATTATTTCTTTCTTTACCTTATATTCATTAGTTAGATGACCCTTATCTTTACACCTATAAAAAAATCTCATACCCTTCATGCATTTCCTGGGATGTTTCTTTCCTAAATTTTTACATGATAGAAATTTATTTGTTCCCTTACTCTTTTTGATGAGTTACATTTTTCTTGGTTCTAAGATAAGCTATTATTATATTTATTTCCCTTGAATATATAGGCTCTGGAAGATTCTTTATCTATCTTAATGGTACTTTATATTAAATCATCATACAATGAAAACATTTAATAAATTGGTTCCCTTTAGATAATTGGTTTAATCCCATAAAATAAACTACCAATATTGTTTTTCAAATTACGTATGAAGTATTAAGCATTACAAGATAATCTTGTAAGGTTATCCTCACACTCTGCCACAATTTATTCTTCTTTATCCTTTAAAGTGAGAAACTTCCTCTCCATTTCAGATCTCTGTTCTATGGGGAAGTACTTCTCAAATAAACTCACTTTAAAAGTTCTCTATTATATGATTTATATTTATTCATACTCTTTAGTGTTCTGGATCGATGAAAACTATTGATCAGTATCTCCTTTCAAAAAAGTACACTACCTGAATAACCTTGTCACTTTCATCACATTCCAAATCTAGGAATATCTTTTTGAGGGACTTAATCCATTTTTCAACTATCAATAGATTATTAGTTTCATTAAAATATATAGGATTCTATCGAATTAAGTGATCCAACATATGTGAATCACACTATGGAATAATAGTTTTCTCCATATGGGTAAGGTTATTCATCATAACCCGAGTTAGATTCCCTAATATGGCCATGATCTTCTCAGTTCCAACACCAGCTATATTGGATTTCTCAGCGGAGAAATACCTACATTTTTTATGGATATTGATTTCATTTATTCCATTAGGTGTAATCACTAAATAATGAAAGATATAGAATTAGATCATAATCATTATGAATATAAATCCATAAAATAAAAATCCTTATAATGGTAAAAGTTCTCAAATACTCTAAGGAATCATCATAATTCTCATGTTAGCTATGTTAATTTAAAATCTAGTTTCCAAGGATCTACTAAAATTTATTTGATAAAAACTATAAAAACCTCAAATCTAGTCACCCAGAGCCAATTTATACTTTATTACATTGGCATAAGATATAATGGATCTCATCCCGAAGGACCAATCATTTTAGTAGTTTTGAGGAACCTGATACATACATGATTCCCATATTACATTATAAATATAAAATACATAGCATAAGAAAAATTATTGCATCCTTGATATTATTCATAATATACTTGTTCATATATTGGGTAAAGAAAAATAAATAAAGGGTGAGATCTGATTCTCAGTAATATTTACATACAATAGAATCTATCATGAGTGAATAAGGCATAATAAATATGACATGTTAAATAATTAAAAACACATTCCATTTAATAAATAACTTGAGAATGAAATTCATCCATGGATAATATCAATGAAATAATCTCATGGATAATAATAACTAAATTCTCAATGAAGTAAATGATTAATATTGGACATCTTTATCTCAGACATCCTGATATCTTTACCATCAAAGCCTTGTGCTAAGACAACTTAATCGATGGAGGTATACACCAAAAAACCCATTTAATAAGTTTGGACAACTGATTTTTCTCATGAGACCTATCGATGCATCGAGGGGAAATATATAACCATGACCCACCTATAACTGCATGTCCAATGCATTCATCATAAATTGAATGATCAATTTAATTTATAAACACTATGAATTATCAATAAATATCCATATTGAGTAAAGAATACAGAACATAAATATTTTCTCAGTCAATCAAATAACTTCCATATCAAAACACTATATATAGAAATAGTATATGGATTAGGAAATAACCATATACATGATACAAAAAATATGGGTATTTAAGATAATTTTAAAAAATGCTCGGTAGGATTTGATCCCAACACCTCTGAATTATATTACAACAACCTAAACACTGAGCTATAATAAATTTTGTGAACATAATATGATATATATATGTGTGTGTGTGTGTGTGTGTGTGTTAAAAATTAATTTAAATTTTTATGTATTCATTGGTATTTGATAAAATAATATAGTAAAAATATGAATACCTATACCAACGATTTTCCAAACCATTGGTATAGGTATTTGTATTTTTGGGACCTATACCAATGGTTTTTTCAAAACTATTGGTATAGGGTCTTAATATGGAAGATATACCAACAATTTTGGCCAAAAAGTTGGTATATCTAGGAATTATACCAATAGTTTATCCAAAACCATTGGTATATGGTCTTATTATGGAAGTTATACCGATGGTTTTAGAAAAACCATTGGTATAAGGTCTCTCTATGATACCTATACCAATAGTTTTGGCCAAACCATTGGTATAGGGCCATTGGTATAGGTCTAATTTCTAGTATTGGTTGTTGTGAAGTCATGAGGAAGTCGTGGAGAGATTCTGAGAGAGAGAGAGGAGTCGATGTGAGATCAATACCCCACCTATTTGTGTGAGGTGTTCTTTTAAACATGCATTCGATATATGCATATTTCTTTTAGAGGGTGAAAATTTTTATGGTGGAGAGGATGTAACATCCCAGGTTTCACCATAGGGTATACTTTTCTACTCAAGAAAAAAAATCTCAAAGAAAAATTTAATATTTAATAATCATTATAAGAGGGAAAAATTGTAATTTTAATCATTCTTCAAAATGTCAAAAAAATCAGACTCTGTAATCATATTTAAAATGATGGGTTTTTTAATGGGAGTTCTGAAATTTTTAGTAGTGTGGTGAAATTTTAGAGCATCAAATGAGATTAAGTAGTAATAATAATATTATCAATTTAAACCACCTTATTCTCCTAAATAAATATATAATTCCTTTTATGAAAATTTTTAGGCCATGGACCCTAGATCTTGAATACTCTAGAGGAATAAGGTGGTTTCCCAAGGGAGAATCAAGCAGGAAGAGTGATCCAAACTCCAAGGTATGGCCCTTAAGATCTTATTCGTTATCATTTCTTTAGATTTTAGCCTCTAAAACCTCTCTCCTAACATTATTAAACAAATTGGTATAATAATATTCTAGAAATCAAGTGTGTTAAACTATAGAATTAAATACAAACATGGGATTTGGTTTGGTTGAAACTTGACTTATGAATTTCGATCAGATCTAGAGAGAAGTTTAGATTTCCAAAACTTCACTCTAGATTTATAAGGATCAAACCCTATAATTACAATCCAATATTTCAATATGTTTTTATATGTCTCTCATGATTTCCAATGTCTCTATGCTTTATTAATTTGGTTCTTTTATTTCATATATATTCTAGAGAAGATAGTTTTTTTTTCATATTTGGATAATTTAATGATTATATTAAATTTAAGAATAATCATCTAGAAATCAATATGGCATTGGATAAATTTTCTTAAAATTAACCTAATGAGACTAGTTTGAGGTCAGTCCTAATTATTACTTAGAAGTTATGGTAGTGAGAATTTTTTCCATAACTAAACTTCTATCGAAGTTTTAGTAGCCTTAATAACAGAATTATGAGTTAACTCTTACATTCAGTGATCCTCAAGTTTAGATTTACCTACTATAAAATTTTAGTGAAGTTTGGGAAAATTCTCACTCTCTATGAAAGCACCACAAGAAGTGGCAGGCAGCAGCGACCTTCTGGTCATTGGATCTGACATAATGGGTGTCAGAGATTCCATATGTATCCCTACCATGTGGATCGTGTGTGAGAATTGTACCCTCTATGATGCCCCTCATTTTTGACCACTCAATCAATTGATCAAACAACACATGGGGTGCCATGCATACCGTACATGTTTTTTATGTGCACCATACATGAAATACCCTAAAAGAGTGTCATACCTATGGTATGGTTTACTAGACATCACGCATGGCCATGTCGACCATGTGAGAACCCTCCTCAGATCGAGATCATCTGATCATTTTGATTAGATGGTTCTCTGCATGTCTACGTCAGTCATTCGGGTGTCATCTCATCCCACACTAAGTCGGGAAAGCAAGGTTCATCTGATCTTAATAAAATGTATTAGATGGTGTCATAAAAGCATGCAAAAACTAGTTCCCCCTTAGGTATGTGAGGGGTGTTGTGTGTCACCCCGTCATAGGCCAATAACATAACCCCTCCCCATGTGTGGGTGTGTGTGGTGTGGTTCTTGTTGCACCTAAAAATACCCCTCAAACCCCCCCCCCCCCCAAATGCCTTGAACCCATTGGTAGCTAGTTTGAAACATTTTGAAGACTCAAAAAAGGTGAATCTGAGAGAAACTTCCAATTAAAGAGAACTTTCTATGTGATAAATTACTCACCTTTATTCCAAACATCAGGGGATTCCATCTTTGATGAGGCTGATGATCGTGGGACGTACGTGGGAGGAATTCAATGGTGATGCAGAAAGTTTTGTGATACCTCAGAAATTAATAAGGAACTATTAAATTTAATGATTCATAGGTATTAATACAAATGACATACCATATTGGCATGTTGATTTCAGTGGTTATGCTTCATGAGGAATTCCATAAATCAAGTGACAAGTGAATTGTAAGGATGAAAGGTGATTGGGTTAGTAGAGTGAAGTGCTCTGATTATGATGTGGAATACTGGATCTCTTTACGGAACTCTTCATGTGTAAAACCCTAGTGTTCACTGGATGTAGTTGACCAACAAACATTTTTTATATTTATCATTTGTGATAACTCATTTCTCATCCTTTGAGTGACATGGAGTTTGGTGATAATGTTTGTCCTTGTACTCATTCACCCCCTCTGTTGTGGATGGAGTTATAGATGACCATGATGACAGTTACTAACCTTGGGACCCTAATGACACTTGAGTTTAGTAACCCTTCACCAATGAGATATACCCTCAGGGATTGAGGTGGATAATGATGTGTCAGATTTGTGATGTCTCACCACCCTGGACCACTAATCGGTGTCGAAACGGTGATCACCACATGGCCTCGTACGCCAAAATTTGTCGACTAGTGGTGAGGTTCTATAAGGATATCGGGGAGAGACTATACCCTCTAATCAAAGTAGAAATGGCAACAAAAATAATATAAAATGTATAAACCAGGACAAATAACCAACACAGATAAAATAAAAAAGTACTGATAAAATAAACCGAACATCTCAATGTTATAACAAATAGAGTATGTCATGCATGTTTCAATGGATCCCCCAAGGGCAGATCATATATACAGAATAACAAAGAACCAAAAAACAAACTTAAACTATAATTCATCCTGAACTGGTCCTGAGTTCGGCCCAGTACCATCACACATACTCCACTCAAGAATTCCAAGAAAAACATCATACAATGGGCCCTTTCCCTAAATTTGTAACCTGCAACCACATAGTGATATCATCTCGAATACCCGAGTGTCAGGGAAACCCAGGCAGGGTAGGTACAATCCAGCAGACCATCATCAACGACGTCCCTAAAATAACTAGTTTGATATACAAGTGCATGCAGGAGTTCCAAAAATAAACAATTTATCCATTTAAAGACAATTTAATAAAAAAAACAACCACTGATACTTGAATTCACGATGATACTCATGAACGACTATACCATTGTCGGTCCTTAGGTTTGTTACCCCAATCAACCATACCTACTTCAACCGATGTTGAGGTATCTTTGAGCATGTCACTATGACTATGTCTCACAATAATAGACCCGAGTGTCCCTAGTATACATAATAAATAACACAGACCTCCCCTACAAAAGTTTTCTCAACCCATGGAATAATCCAAATAGTAACACATACCTCTCCTATGAGAGTTTTCTTAGCCTGTGGAATAAGCTTAATAGTAACATGGACCTCCCCTGTGGGAGTTTTCTTAACCTGAAATCACAACCACCCATAAGGTTGTTTTCCTTTATTTTAAAAACAAGAATGGACTCGATAGGTGTTTTCCTTTCCATTAAAACAAAACCACCCCAAGGGGATTTTTTAATACCTTTAAAACAAGACCACCCCAAAAGGGAGTTTTCATCATCCTTTAATCCAAGACTACCCCCAAGTGGTGTTTTCATTTCCTTTAAAACATTTCAAATACAAAACATCATCTTTATCAAAAGAATCCACATAACTTGCATTCCAATACACGTTCAAATTTACATTTCAAAAACCCAATTCCATCCACTTACTTTCCAACAAAACCATTTCACAGAGTTCATACCCCTTTCATAAAACAAGCCTCACCAAAACACATGACCAAACCCACCACAAACCCACCTCTCCATTTCATACAACTTTAGCAAGTCGTACCAATTTTTCTAAGACAACCATTTGATTTACAAAACACAAAACACCATTTTAACCACTTAAAAATCAATTAATAAGTTGGGAAAAAATCATTCCATTTCAATTTACCAATCTAACCCAAAATTTTTCCTTTTACAAACCACATAACCATTTTAAAGGGGTAAAATCAAAAAATCAATTTCATTCCATTAAACTGATGAATATGAAATTCCATTTCACAATCATCGAATCCAAAACATAATCCCATGCTTAGAACAATTATAATTTGGCTTATCTATTTAATAAAAAACTATCCAAGACAAGGTCGACTATCTAAATTAGACATTTTAATTAAGTAAAAACCCCCAAGGCAATACAATTTAATAAATTCAAGGTCAACACCTAATAGTTGATGTGAACGCCCAGCCTATGCACTTGAAAAATTATGTGAGACTATGATTTATGCTTAAGGACACCTAAATTATGCTTAGGCAAGCCTACATGTCAAGTATCGATCACTGGTTTGGCTTGGATTGGAAAAAAATGAGAAAGAAAAAAAACGCCCTAAAAATAGGGCATATTAGATAAACCTGGTGAGAGAGAAATAGACAATGAAAGAAACAAAGAGGAGACAATAGACTCTTAGACTCACCTTAGACTATTTATTTCACCAAACGGAAGCTCTAACAGCCATGGATCTATTAGAGTTGGTGTCCTAGAACCAATTATTTTTACTTTGATTACATGGATATTTAATATATTTAAATATTAAACATCTTATTACATATTGTTCATTGTTCTTCATGACTATGATGTAATAATATACTAGAGTATTTGTTGAATTGATAAGGTCATGGTGGTTCCCCGCTATGATGAGAACCATGAAATATTATAAAAATATTCTTAAATGTAGTTCTGTGGTTGGATGATATACTATGATAGGACACATAGCATACAGATCGTCAAGTGCGAGTACTCGTAAGAAGATGAGACTTCCTCTCATGAAGTTTGCACTTGGTAATCTCCAAGACAAGAGATTATGAGAACATACTCACCAGTAGGAATTCCGCATGTTTTGGTGTCATTGGATATTCCTATCTACGAGCATGTGTAATGATCCTTTGACTTTAAGATTATCATTAATATGTGTCACGACTTGCGCACTTTGATTTACTGATGAAAATTGTCACGCAGACAGTTGGCGGGAAGTAGGGTACGTTGGGTGCGTCACGAGTGGAATGTTATTAATAGATAATTTGAGGAAGGATTTGTTCCTTCCATTTATGAAAGTCGATATCTTGGCCCTTTGATTGAAATAGAACCATCGTGTTAAATTTCCTGGTCATGGTGTAACAATGAGTTTATTTCAGGTAGTCAAAGAACGGCGTATCATGCACAAAGGTTAATGACACTATCATGAAACCTGCTTGATGAGATATTGAGACAAATGGATTATATTACACAGTGAGCATTCATATATGGATGTCATTGTTGTGACTTTAAGTTCTTTCTCTTGGGTGCCTTGACCTGTTGTTAGATAGTGCTCTTGGACTTTAGGCAAGCTCGCCTAATTCCAATGAGAATTAATCCTAGAGGGTCACACTCTAAATGTTTTTGGTGGTCTTGGTTAAATTATATTTGAAATTAATTTATGAAATAAATATTATTCTCAAGAATGTGGAATGATTTTATTCAAGTTAAATTGATTGCATAAATTAAATAAATATTTATTCACTGGATTGTGGATAAAATATATTTATTTATTTTATTGAACATTTAATAAATATTTATTTAATATTTTGTAAATAAAATATTTATTTAAGAGAATAAATTATTTATTTATTTATTTGGGTGTTCAATAAATGGAAGTAGAGTTCGAGCGGACCAAGGCAGGTCTGATAGTAAAATAATTATTTTCAAGACGGTAAATAATTATTTAACTAGTTAGCACAAATTAAAATAATAATAATAACACTGCTATTATTTTGTGACGCGAAATTTGATTTATAATTCCATTTTGCGCAAGTTGGCGCACCATAAATAATGACACAGTATTATTATTAAAAGAATGGGTTTTCTCTAAGGTTATGAATGTATTTAATTGCTGTTATGCAATTAAATATTATAACTGAAGCCTTTTTTCGATAAATAGACACATACGTCTATTGTTCCATGTACCCGAACTGCACACCTAGTGAATTGAGAATTATTGAGCTAAATAATTTCTCTCTCGAATCATCTTCCTGCCCCTCTCAAGAATGAGAGACGTTCTTCAAGGATAAAGAACAAGTGATCAAGAACAACCGACACACTACTACAAAAATGGGCTTTATCAGCACTCAAAACGGGCTTTATTAGCGCTAAAAAGCATTGTAAAGCTCAGCACTGATAAAGGGGGGGTCCCCTTTATCAGCGCTTATTGAGCACTGATAAAGGGGTACTTTTTCAGTGCTAAAAAATTGCTGATAAAAGAAGCCTTTATCAGCGCTAAAAATGCACTGCTAAAGGGAGACTTTATCATCTCTAAAAAGGCATTGATAAAGTACCCCTTTATCAGTGCTAAAAAAGCACTGATAAATGTGTGTTTTATCAGCACTCTTTTAGCGCTGATAAACTGATCCTTTATCAGTGCTTTTTTAGCGCTGATAAATGCTTGGTCTACTATAACAAAAAATTCTGCAGTAGTACACCCAAACAACACCTGCAAAAAATTTAGCATCTCAATAAGTATACTCATACAAAATTAACACATAAATCATAAGATAATTACACCAAGTATACCCATACAACAAGTATACCCATACACCATTAACACAAAATTCATAAATTAATTAAGTACATATAGAATTCAATTCAGAATTCAAGGGGTTGGGGGCTGTTTCGGGGTTTGGGGTGGCTGTCCAAGGGGGGTAGGGGGTGTCCGGGGGGATGGGGGTGTCCGGGGGGAAAGGGTGTCCAGGGGGTGGGGGGAAGTCCAGGAGGTTGGGGGCTGTCCAAGGAGGGTGGGGGTGTCCAGGGGGTGGGGTGTCTAGGTGGGGGGGGGGGTTATCCATGGGGGTGTCCAAGGCGGTGGGCTGGTGTCCAGGGTGCCGGGGGGCTTTCCAGGGGGTGGGGGTCCGAGAGGTGGGGGCGGTCCGGGGGGTTGGTGGGGTTTTCCAAGGGGGTGGGGTGGTGTCCAGGAGGATGGGATGGGGGTGTCCTGGGGGATAGGGGTGTCTAGGGGGTGGGGGTGTCCAGGGGGTGGGGGTGGTCCAGGGGGGTGGGGGTTGTCCAAGGGGGGTGAGGTGGTGTCCAAGGAGGGGGTGTCCAGGTGGGGGTGTCTATAGGGTTTCCAGGGGGGTGGACTAGTGTCCAAGGTGTCGGGGGGGCTTTCCAGGGGGTGGGGGTGTCCGGGGGGTCCAGGGGGTTGGTGGGGTTGTCCAAGGGGGGTGGGATGGTGTCTGGGAGGGTGGGGGTGGTCATCCATGGGTGGGGGTGTCCAAGGGGTGGTGGTATCTAGGTGGTGGGGTGGTGTCTATGAGGGGTGGGGGTGTCATCCAGGGGGGTGGTGGTAGTCTAGGGGAGTGGGGGGGTTGTCCAGGGGGTGGGGGTGTCCGGGGAGGGGGTCAAGGGGGCTGTCCGAGGTGGGGGGTTGTCCATGGGCATGTCCAGGGGGTGGGGGTGTCCAGGGGGTGGGTGTGTCCAGGGGGTGGTCATGTCCAGGGGGTGGGGCTATCCATGGCGTGTCCGGGGGGGGCTGTCCGAGGTGGGGGGTGTTTGTACGTCAGCTGTTGTTTTCACTTAAAAATCGGTCCATTTTAAACAAAAGAGAGACCCTTTGAGTGATACTGGCCACAACAGGCCTTAGATTGAGGCGGGGTTGACTCGTACACATCTCAAAGGATCCATGGATCATTCTCCTAAAATATCAATATAATATGAATGTGTTTGGTCGGATTTTTGTAGGTCAGTTGTTGTTTTCACTTAAAATTGTGTCCATTTTAAACAAAAGAGATACACTTTGAGTGATACCAGCCACACCGTGCCTCGAATTGAGGCGGGGTTGACTCGTACATGTCACAAAGGACCCATGGATCATTTCCCTATAGGATCAAGACAATAAAAATGCTTTTGGTCAGATTTTCGTAGGTCAGTTGTTGTTTTCACTTAAAATTGTGTTCATTTTAAACAAAAGAGAGACACTTTGAGTGATACCGGCTACACCGTGCCTTGGATTGAGGCGGGGTTAACTCATACACATCACAAATGACCCATTTATAGTTCTTATAGAGTATAAAGATGATCCGAATGTGTTTGGTCAGATTTTCATAGGTCAGTTGTTGTTTTCACTTAAAATTGTGTCCATTTTAAAAAAAAGACACTTTGAGTGAAACCAGCCACACTGGGCCTTGGATTGAGGCAGGGTTGACTCTTACACTTTGAAAATTACCCATGGATCGTTATCCTATAGGATCAACACAATATGAATGCATTTGGTCAGATTTCCGTACATCAGTTGTTGTTTTCACTTAAAATTGTGTCCATTTTAAATAAACGAGAGACCCTTTGAGTAATATCGGCCACATCATGCCTCATATTGAGGCCAAGTTGACTCGTACATGTCACAAAGGACCCATGGATCTTTCAAGTAAAGGATAAAGACAATATTAATGTGTTTGGTTGGATTTTCGTATGTCAGTTGTTGTTTTCACTTAAAAATCTGTCCATTTTAAACAAAAGAGAGTCACTTTGAGTGATACTGGCCACACCGGGACTCATATTGAGGTGGATTTGACTCGTACACATCTCAAATGACCCATGGATTGTTATTATAAAATATCAATACAATACTAATGTGTTTGGTTGAATTTCCATAGGTCAGTTGTTATTTTCACTTAAAATTGTGTCCATTTTAAACAAAAGAGAGACACTTTGAGTGATACCGGCCACACTGTGCCTCGGATTGAGGTGGGGTTGACTCGTACACCTCAAAAATGACCCATGTATTGTTCTCCTATAGGATAAACATAATTCGAATTCGTTTGGTTAGATTTCCGTACGTCAGTTGTTGTTTTCAATTAAAATTGTGTCTATTTTAAACAAACGAGAGACCCTTTGAGTGATACCGGCCACACTATGCCTCGGATTAAGGCCAGGTTCACTCATACACGTAAAAAATGACCCATGGATAATTATTGTAAAGGATAAAGACAATATTAATGCATTTGGTCGTATTTTCGTAGGTCAGTTGTTGTTTTCACTTAAAATTGTGTCCATTTTAAACAAAAGAGAGACACTTTGATTGATACCGGTCACACCATGCCTTGGATTGAGGCAGGGTTTACTCTTACATGTCTCAAAGTACCCATGTATTTTTCTCCTAAAGTATCAATACAATCCAAATGTGTTTTGTCAGATTCTCGTAGGTCAGTTGTTGTTTTCACTTAAAATTGTGTCCATTTTAAACAAAAGAGAGACATTTTGAGTGATACCAGACACACTGTGCCTCGGATTGAGGAAGAGTTGACTCATACACATCAAAAAGAACCCATGTATCGTTATCCTATATGATCAATACAATCCTAATGCGTTTGGTCAGATTTTCGTAGGTCAGTTGTTGTTTTCACTTAAAATTGTGTCCATTTTAAACAAAAGAGAGACACTTTGACTGATACCAGCTAAACCGTGTCTCATATTGAGATGGGGTTGACTCATACATGTTAAAAAGGACTCATGTATCATTATCATAAAGTATAAATACAATACAAATGTGTTTGGTTGGATTTTCATATGTCAGTTGTTGTTTTCACTTAAAATTGTGTACATTTTAAACAAAAGAGAGACACTATGACTGATACCGGCCACACTAGGCCTCAGATTGAGGAAGGTTTGACTCTTACACATCCCCAAAGCACCCATGGATTTTTATCCTAAAGTTTCAATACAATCGGAATGCGTTTGGTCAGATTTTCGTACGTCAGTTGTTGTTTTCACTTAAAATTGTGTCCATTTTAAACAAACGAGAGACCCTTTGAGTGATACCGGCCACATCGTGCCTCAGATTGAGGCTAGGTTGACTTTTACACATCACAAAGTATCCATTGATAATTCTTGTAAATTATCAAGACAATATGAATGCGTTTGGTTGGATTTTCTTAGGTCAGTTATTGTTTTCTCTTAAAATTGTGTCCATTTTAAACAAAAGAGAGACACTTTGAGTGATACCAGCCACACCGTGCCTTGGATTGAGGCGAAGTTGACTCTTACACATCAAAAAGGACCCATAGATCGTTATCCTAAAGGATCAAGACAATCTGAATGCGTTTGGTCATATTTCCGTAGGTCAGTTGTTGTTTTCACTTAAAATTATGTACATTTTAAACAAAAGAGAGACACTTTGCGTGATACCAGACACACTATGCCTCGGATTGAGGCAGGGTTGACTCTTACATGTCGCAAAGGACCCATGGATCGTTCTACTATAGTATCAAGACAATCTGAATGTGTTTGGTTGGATTTTCATAGGTCAGTTATTGTTTTCACTTAAAATTGTGTCCATTTTAAACAAGAGATAAACACTTTGAGTGATACCGGCTACACCATACCTCGGATTGAGGCGGGGTTAAATCATACACATCACAAAGGACCCCATGGATCATTCTCATAAAGGATCAAGACAATACGAATGTGTTTGTTCGGATTTCTATACGTCAGTTGTTGTTTTCACTTAAAATTGTGTCCATTTTAATCAAAAGAGAGACACTTTGACTGATACCGGCCACATCGGGCCTCTAATTGAGGAGGAGTTGACTCTTACACATCCCCAACACACCCATGGATCATTCTCCTAAAGGATCAACACAATCCGAATGCATTTGGTTGGATTTCTGTACGTCAGTTGTTGTTTTCACTTAAAAAACTATTCATTTTAAACAAAAGAGAGACACTTTGAGTGGTTCATCATTCTTGCATGTTGCTGGTGCATATCATCTATTAAAATGGGAAAATGAATCATTATATAAAGGATGTTTTATTTAATAACAATTACAATTTTCCTAAGAACATTTACATACAAAAAATTTTCATCTTTTGATCCCCTTAACCCCTCTCAAAAATGACCGCCAATTATACACGTCCCTAAGTCAGATCTTTATGCTATTTGTGTACAATCTGCCATCAGGTATGCGGACCACTAATTTCTAAAAAAATCTATATCGTCTTGTGAGTATGAGGCTTTTTGGCAGTCAGAGTAGTACTGCAAAATATAAAAATAAAGAATTAATAAATAAATTAAATGAACTAGTAGTTGTTTTTGAAAATATCTCTTTAGGGGTGCTAGTTTGTTGATGAAAAAAATCTCTTTCATAAATTTTTCAAACATAATAACTGCAATCATTATCGTTTGTTTGTTTTGGACACTGCAAAAAAATTGATCATTAGGAGAATAAGTAACTTATGTTGATATGTGTTTGGATAGTGAAATTTTATTATATATACCTTGATATTTGTTCAGACGTAGTACTTGCACACCTCTTTATGCTTAAACCTTGTCCTCATTCCTTTTTTTAGACGATAATCATACACCATCCTATTATAATAGAATCCTCAGTAAAATATAATATAAATTATATTACTTGATTTTTAGACCTAAAACGTAGGATGTAGTGTCTTACAGATTCACAAACTCCATCATGTGTGGTCAGTTTGATGGATATCCTTGCTTTGAATCCAGAAAATAAATATTTGGAGTATCCAAGTTCACCACAATTAGCATCCAATGTTTCCTAAAAACACAAAAAGTAATAAGTAATAAAAGAAGTGAAAATATAATTGATATGCTTTAATAGTAGAGTTTTACCCCTGCATGGTTGGAATTAGGAAGAGTGTCATCTGTAATCTTACTTTCAAATGTTTTCAGCAAGCCGTTCACTATTTCATTCTTTTTTGATGGCTCTAATTTCGTTAGATGTGTTGATGTGGTATGAGGACTAACGAGTCTGAATTTTGGATCATGGGAAAATTCCTTCAACTGTTTTTCATATATAAGTCTATCAACAATATAAAATGCATTTAGTCATAATTTTCACATTAGATCAGCTTTTAGGAAATCAATTCATGAAAACATACCTCATATATATATATTTACAACTATGATGCCTATCCAACCATTTTCAAGGATCTCATTTACATTTTCAGCATCAATGAAATCTTGACTTTCCTCTCCGTATATATTCTTTTTGAAAACCACTATATGATTACTACCACCTCTTAGTTTCGTATCCACATTAGTATTCAATACTAGTAAATGTGGATAGAGAACAGGTGGTGTTATTGTGCTTTCAGTAGCTCCTTGGGATCGGTTGGTCGATCCTTTAGATGGTTTTGAGCCGAAGTTTATCACTCCCTTCCCTTTCTCCGTCTATAATAACATTCATTGGTTCAGACCCTTTTTTTCATTAATTGTTAAAGGTTTAGCTTGAAAAAAAAGGAAATAAATACCTCTTTGTCCACATGTACTCTTACAAGTTGTGACGGCCATTCAATGAATGTCCCAATATCCTTTTCAACCCTATGAATATCATCATCATCAAGTGGAATAGGTAGCTCTGCATTTGGCTCATGAGCTATAGTAATCGTCACTTTCAGATGATCTTTCATAAGTGGTCTATTATGCAGCGTGTCATCTGGGATGTTGAACACTGTAGCCCTCGCTAAAAGGTGATAGGTGGGTGTTGACGGATATAAATCACAATCATTATCACCATGTAGAATATCAGTACAGGAAAAGTATCAGTGTTTTTCTGATTCACATTTCATGAGAACAATTATTAGAATATTGATTACCACGGCTAAGACAGTTCTTTGAGGGTAATGGCTCACCTCAAAACTGGTGGGGGTGGGGTGGGATCTTCACGTGCTGGTTGTTCCTGAGTTGTGTCTTCTCCTTACTTCCCACCCATAAAAGTTGCTAGCAACTCTCCCTGCCATTGCAATCGTTCTTCAAGGGTTGCTAGTTTTTTGCTCATTTGTTTCAATTTTTCATCTCTATCATCCGTTTTTTTTTCTCAAAATATACTCGGGGTGTCACCCCAAACCCCACACCTCTAACACAACCGTATTGTTCTGGATGCTTCAAATCCGTCGATAATAGGTCTGCATCTGCTACAGGAGTAGCTGATTCCTGTGACTGTCGGATATAGGAAAATAACTAATTATTTTTATGTAATAGAAATTTAAAACAAATCTTTTTATCGTCATGTCATACTTACACATATTTCCCACACTTTTTGTGTATTCTCATCTACTAGATTCCCTTCCTTATTCACACGTTCTTCCTTCCATAGCACATGAGGTGGGATGGAAGTGTCTTTGGTTTTAGACTCATCAATCTACATATAAACATAGAAATATAATTATGATGTTGTTTATTTGCACCTAACAATATTACTGTAAATTTAAAATACGTACCATTTTCTTTTCTAGTGAAGTGTACCCCATCCTTGCTTTACGATAGGGGTATGTTGGTTTTGATGCACGTTCCTTATTTTCAGTACAGAGTTGTTGTTTCATAAATGAAATATTGACAATCAAAGTGATGAATACATGTATCCTCAAACAACTTATTATCACCCACAATATACCTGAAACTTCTCATCCCCACGGTGGACAATAAATGCATCCCATGCTTCTTGGGACATCAAGTGAGCGTAGACAATGGGTGGGTTCATGTTTATTTTACCTTTGGAGTCTTTCAGGTGATATCTTGTTAAAATAGTGCGAAAACCTTGATGAATCCTTCCTGCAAGCCTTAGTACGTAATTCTTGTGTGAATTTTCTACTATAAATGTACTCTGCAAGAGATTGAGAAGAGTAAGAAATTGTTTCATTATTTTATTTTCTAGTAAATTAAAGAAATAAATTCATAATGTTACTGTAATTTCTTCCCAGATCACATCCTTCAGCCCGGATACAACATGGTTCCATGAATCTATTTCAATCGGCATGCATTGATGAATGAAAACTCCGATGTAACTACTAAACATAGCCTTGTTGGGATTCACATGTTAGCCTCATGCATTCCATCCGGCATCAAATTTGATGCCTTTGCTTTTCACCTCAAGAACTTTGGCTAACACCGTCAAACTACAACGCACTTATGTTTTCTGCGATGTCGGTCATTCATTCCCAACCATTTCATCGATATCAACATCATCTATATGTTCATCTAAAATGGTAAAAATTTCATGTGCTGATAGTTGTTGGACCTCAACACTAGGAGAAACAACAAGTTCAAAAACTTGTTGTTGCTCTGCACTGTGAGCAGCTGCAGTAGGAGCAGAAGCAGCCGCAGTAGCAGCAGCTTGAGAGACTTGTTCAGCCTCAAGGTTAGGAGCACCAGAACGTGCATAAGTCATTATCTGCAAAATTGGTTGAATAATTAATTTAGATTACATAAATTCAGTAATGATAAGATAATAACATGAGATAACAAGATCTATATTACAAACAAAATATAACTTGTTTATTGAACTCTATTTCTTTTTTTTAAAGGCTGAAGGGATTTTACACCTCTATCGATTGTCCAAATCCATTCATTGTGGTCTCCTCTAACATAAAAAACATCATCTACATTGGGACTGCTGCGAAATGATTGCGACATACCACTGAAAGGATCTTCCTCAACTGAATTTTCATCGGACCCTTCAGTAGTTTTGGTCAAAAACAGAACAACCGACTACTTTCAGTTTGTGGGATCTGGAACATAAAAAACTTGTACCGCTTGTGATTCCATTATAAATTGTTCGTCTTTGTACCCTTCTTTACTAAAATCGACTTTCACAAATCCTCATTCATCTATTTTAACACCATTGTTGTTATCAACCCATTTGCATTGAAAAATCGGCAATTGGAATGTCGTATAATCCAACTTCCATATTAGTTTGATAATGCCAAAGTATGACATATTTGTATAAATTGGATTTCTGTCCTTACTACCAGAAACATGCATCGCTTTATCCACTAGTGTAACTCCACTATTTTGTATGGTACTATCTTCATCATGTTCATCTGTATAGAATTTATAACCATTAATTACATATCTACTATAAGATAATACATACACACTTGGTCTAGTGGCTAGCCATCAAAGTTGTTCTGAAATTGAATTCATATTTTCATCCAACTGCTTAAAAATATGGTTCTGAAACCATCCTATAAACTGGTGATTATGTGTATTTGATAACCATTTTTCAGCCCTTGATGGATTCAAATTCCTAATAATTTCTTTGTGAGTTTCAATATATGGAGCAACCTCCCAACTGTTATTCAAAACATAAAGGTGGGCCTGCTCCCGATCTGTAATACTGATTGTCACAACATCTCTTCCAGAAATTCTCTCACCCTTAATGCGTCCAGTGTGACAAGATTTCTGGAGACCAATGCTTTCCACATCAGATAGGTATTCGGTACAAAATTCAATGGCTTCCTCAATAATATATCACTCCACTATACAACCCTCTGGCCGAATTCGATTTTTGACATACCCTTTCAAAATTTTCATATACCGTTCAACAGGATACATCCATCTATAGTGCACAGGACTAAAAAGTCGAATCTCTCTCACCAAGTGAATCATCAAATGAACCATAATATCAAAGAATGTTGGCAGGAAGAACATTTCTAATTCACATAATATGATGACAATTTCTTTTTCCATAGCTGGAAATTTCACTGGGTATAAAACTTTGCTACATATAACTTTGAAAAAGAAACAAAGTTTGGTTAATGTATGATGAACATTCTTGGTAAAAAATGAAACGTAAAGCTATAGAAATTAGATCTTGCATCAAAACATGGTTGTCATGTGATTTCAAACCTTTTAACTTCAAATCATTAATTGACACAATGTTCTTAATATTTGATGAATACCCATCTGGAACCTTTGCATCATTGAAGAAGTTGCAAAACTGATATCTCTCCTCCCTAGAAAGAGTATAAGAAGCTGGAGGAAGAAACATTTGATTTTCACCATTCACGGGAGCCAACTCTTCTCGTATTCTCATGTCAACCATGTCCAATCTTTCCTTAATTCCATCCTTTGTTTTTTCAGTGGCATTTAGCAACGTTCTGACAACACTGTCACATAAATTTTTTTTCCACATGCATCACATCAATAAAATGTCTAACGTACAAACAGTTCCAGTATGGTAATTCAAAAAAAAACAGATCACTTTTTCCAACCAATTTTCGTAAGGTTTTTCAAAAATGGTTTACCAAAAATAGTGTTCACATCTTTTACTTTCTCAAACAGTTTATCACCTATTAGTGGAGATGGTGTTGCACGTTGTTCTAAACTTCCATTGAATTATGTCGTCCAAGATCGATACTTATGCCAATGAGGTAGAAATCTACGATGTTCTAGAAACACAGATTTCGATGAATGCTTCAACCTAATTGATTCTGTATATTCTTCGCACACGGGACACCCTTGAGTTCCTTTAATGCTATAGCCTGACAAATTTCCATAAGTAGGGAAATCATTTATTGTCCCATACAACATCACTCTCAATGTGAAGTATTCACTTTTATAAGCATCATAAAATATAACACATGAATCTCACAATAACTTCAAATCCTCGACCAAAGGAGCCAGATAAACATCAATATCGTTACCCGGTTGTTTTGGTCCTGATATAAGCATAGATAACATGATGAATTTCTGTTTCATGCATAACCAGGGTGCAAAGTTATAATTTACCAACATAACAGGTCATGTACTATGAGTGTTGGTTTGAAAACCAAAAGGATTCACTTCATCTGTAGATAACGCAAGACGAAGGTTTCTCGGCTCTTTTTCAAATTCAGGATACTCATGATCAATTTTCTTTTATTGAGGACAGTCAGTCGGATGACGTAATTTCTCATCATTATTTCTTTTATTTGCATGCCATGACAATTGTCTTGCAGTTTCTTCACTTCCATATAGACGCCTAAACCTTGGAATGATTGGAAAGTGTCATACAACTTTCGTAGGATTGGATTCATCTTTCTTGTATTGAGAAGCACCACACTTTGGACATTCTATAAGTGATTTTTTCTCCTTGAGAAACAATATACAGTCTCTCGGGCAGGCATGTATTCTTTCAGAAATCATACCCATCAAGCGTAGCATTCATTTAGCTTCATATATCCGACTTGGGATCTCATTATCTTCCGAGAGCATGTCATTCAAGAGAACAAGTAGTTCCGTAAAACTAGAATCACTCCATCCATTACCTGATTTCAATTTATACAACTTCAGTACAGCTGATAATGCTGCATATTTAGTGCAACCAGCATACAATGGCGTCTTTGCACAACTCTTTAACTTCTCAAACAATTTTGGGCAATAACATAGTTCATCTTCAATTGTCTTTGTCATTTCCTCAATATGATCTTCATCATCATTGACATCTGTAATCACATCCTCCATACAATCTTCTTCATTATCCATATTTGTATTCATATCTGATGATCCATAAAACACAGTTTTATCCCAGCCAGTAGCTACATTTTCTTTTTCTCCGTGTTTATTCCAACATTTATAACTCCGATATATTCCGTGAAATATCAAATGTTATTCCAACTCCTCTAGAGTAATTATTCTAGAATAACAACAACGTAAACATGGACAAAGGATTTGACAAGGATCCTTTGCGTGATCCTTTGCAAACTTGATGAACTCTTTCACTCTGTTCTCATACTCTATTGTCAAACGATTAGCATCCATCCAATCTTTATTCATCTCCATCCTATTTGAATATAAAATATTAGTATTTATGGTTCAAGTACACAAAACAAGACTTCCAAATATAGTAGAAGATAACCACTTCCTTATAAAAATAGAGATTAATATAGGCTAACCATTTCCAATAAAGATTTGGAAATCAACAAAACCAAGACAGACCCCCATCAAAATCAACACAGTTTCTAAACACAAAGGGGTTTGTGGGGATAATCACTTGTGTTATAGATGGTAAACCTCACACGGAATCATCCTCTATGGCTCATCCTCCTCTATCGGGTAAACCCTTCTATGGTCAACTAGTCCATCCTTTTATACCTCACCAACCTAAAATACATATGGGTGAAAACCAGTAGCCAACTCTATAAGTAAAGAAAGGATTCTCATAATCTCTATAATATGGAATTCATTAAATATAATTAATTTAGATTCATTATAGTTTCCTCAAATCACCCTATTCCAAACACAAGAATAATCAAGAATGATACATCTACCACTCCTAGGTCTCTGCCCTACATTCAATATCATCATGCCTAAATACCCATATATCCACACATACACATGTCACAAACACATAACAAAATAGTTGAGATACTAGTGGAAAATCCTATTCATAATCACCATAAATATATATGGTGTGTTGGTTCAGCCGAATGGCATAAAAAACACTCATAGTGGCTATACCTACTCCGAAATGAGGTCTTTGGAATATCAAACTCCTTGATCCTGAGCCGGTGTTAACCAAACTAAAGACCAATCTTAGAGAACCACTCCCCCTCTTAGAAGATCTAATAAATCATAAATATAGGTCAATATATACTTTTTATTGATCATAACCCGATTGAGATTCTGGTAATCAACACACAAGAAAAGGGTTCCAATGACCTTCTTGGTGAAAAGCACCAGTTCTTCCCAAGGTAACACATTATGTTAAATAAAGAATTTGGAAACCAATTCATCCCACTAATTATTTAGTTCCTTCATTTTAACTAGTTCTATATGGTAAGATAGAATAGATATTGGTTTTGTACC
This sequence comes from Viscum album, assembly GCA_963277665.1. Classification (NCBI taxonomy): domain Eukaryota; kingdom Viridiplantae; phylum Streptophyta; class Magnoliopsida; order Santalales; family Viscaceae; genus Viscum; species Viscum album. The sequence continues at coordinate 77,642,809 of OY728140.1, forward strand.
CATCACCAAGTTGATAGAGAACTCCACCTCCCTCTCTAGTGGTAGACCAAAAAAGACTAAAGGAAACACTTTTGGAAATTCAATAGCTACTAGGGGAAGTTAACTATAATAGGCTTCCTACTTTAGTTCAATAGCATAAAATGATATCATCCCACTCAACTCTGGAACAAGAGGTCTAGCTTGACTAGACCTTAGGTCCGATTCTCTATGGAAAACATGGAATTCCCCATCAGGGGCAGTGAAGGACACCCACCGATGATAATAGTAAATCCAAGATTTATTAGAAACTAGCCAGTCCATTCTGATAATAACATATAGGGGAATCATTTTAAGAACCAAAAAATATCATATGATCTAAATCTCTGAAAAAGAGAAAGCATGAGAGGGGAATCAAAGCCCTTACTCCCTCTTTATCCAGAGAGATGTTACAATCTCTATCACATAATCCATGAGATCTATTATAAGTTTCAATAGTTCTATATTTAGGTTTGATATGAAATAATGATGGGAACCAATATCAAATAAAACATACACTAAAGAAAAAGAAATGGAAATGGTGCCTCTCACTATCGCATGACCCACATCAGTTCCTACTGGAGATTAATCCACTGCATGAAGTTGTTTCGTTCCTAATACATGTTTCTAGGATCCCATTTTTATTGAATAATATTATTATGATTTGGTACCTCTCAATATTTATGATTCCATTCCACTACACAGGGTAGTAAAAACATGTAAACCCCTCTTCAAGTGGGTTTAATGTTTGTACGAGATGTAAATATTCAATGCTTCCATGTAATAATGCTTTGAGTGATCAATATTTACACATTGGAAAAAGTCATTTGGCCTTTAATAGACACTATAGATGATCTGGAGGAAGTTTTATATAAAATACCACCACCACTATTTTCACTATGAGACTCATTCTATGTTCTATTCCACTTATAGGAACCACTAAAACTGCCACTAGGAATATAAGTAACTCTAGTTAACCCTGACATAATAGTCATGCCAATTTCTTCTATCACATCCCTATCTAGAACATCAAAATTTTAGGTAAACTTTAGCATAAATACTTGATATTGGATATCTGATCGAAGACCCGTATAAAACCTCTGGGACTTAAGATTCATGTTTGACACCACTTCAAGTGAAAACTGAGCAAGTTTAGAAAAATTAGTAGTATATTGAGTCAATGTCTAATAACCTTAGATGAGGTTTAGAAACTCCATGAACTTACCTGATACCATCGAATCTAGATATAATTGCTCCGTAAAAAATTTCTTGAAGTATTTGCAATCTAAGACCCCATTTAGCTTAACTATAACTATATCACCACTTTCGCATACACATTCCAAGCATCATAAGCACATAAGGATATCACCAATTTCACATTTTTCACATTTTCACATGGATCCAATGATTGAAATCTCACACAAAAACCACTATTTTATACAAAAATCCACTTTCCATTTCACATGAACACTAAAACCATTTGAAAACACATTTCACACCACTTTCAAAATTTATAAAACACATTTGGAAACACAACAAGAAGAACACATATGGAATCCAGCCATTTCCATGTGAAAATACCCTTTCAAATTCATACTCACATAAAATCTATTTTATAACATGTTTCAAATCACATTCACAATTCAAAGACACATATCAGGTTCAAAAAAATACAACATGCAACAAAAATGAATTTCTCTTATAAAATACACATTCAACACATTCAAACCATTGATTCTCTTTGAAAACTCATTTCACACCTTTCACATAAGACATAAAATATATTTAAGAAACACCTCAAAAAAGATAACATGAAACACAAAAACATTCCTTTAGAAAAAAAAATTCTTCACATGTGGATCTCAAAACCTTTCCAAAACATATTTCTCACCAAAAAAGTAATCCATAGAACACATTCATGAAACTAAGAAATCATATCAAAATCATCTAATAATGTAAAATCATTGAATCACTTACCACACACTTGGAAACTTCCAGAGGTGGAGGTGCACGGGAGGAGTCGCCAACCAAAGAGAAATGGAGGAGTAGGGTTCCCTAGGAGTAGGGTCGAGCGAAGAGGAGGAGATGTAGGGTTTGCGGGGAGGAGGATCCGCCGAAGGGGTTAGAGGGGGAGGATTAGGAGAAGGGCTAGCGTCGGAGGTCTGGCAATGTGAAGATCGGGGGCGGCGGAGGTCCGACAACGCGAAGATCGAGGGCGGCGGAGGTCCGACAACGCGAAGATCGGGGGGCAGCGGAGGGGAGTCGCAAGGTTACAGTACCGCAAGAGCTTTAGGTCGTGATAAACCGAGGACACTGAGTGACCGATTTTATAAAATATGGGACTATGATTTTATCAGTGATTTTGTAGTGCTGGTAAAGGGTCTCTTTATCAGCTCTTTTCTAGTGATAATAAAGGGGATTTTTTATCATCACTAGAAAAGCACTGATAAAGATTCCCTGTATCAACACTAAAATTTTAGCGCTGATAAAGAACCCCTTTATCAGTTCTAGAAAAGCACTGATAAAGATTCCCAGTATCAGTGCTAAAATTTAGTGCTGATACAGGGTTTCTTTATCAGCGGTTTTTTCTTAGCACCGATATAAGGTAGCGCTTCCCTTGTATGTTTTTGTAATAGCGACACAAGACACTAGCTTCATCGTGCTAGCATCCGGAGAATGAGTGGTGTTGATCGGAGGCCATTGGAGCACGTGTGGATCACCGCTAGAGGTATTCTAATTTGGATACTTTCAACTGCAATAAGATAATCTGGAAGGTTCATTCTAGACGATTAACATCATCAGCGAAGAAAATACCGAAGATCCAGGTATTTTTTTCTTTATGAAATTAATTAAATTAATTTTAAAGATGATGTGCAAGATCCTATCTAAAGGTTTTTGGACTCTTATTTATTTATCTAAATCTTTGATTCTATTTCGTAGAGACTAGTGTTTATCATCATATTGATCCCGAAATAATCATTGATCATGGTAAAAATTAAATTTGGGTGTCAGCCCAACCGCGCTTCCGCTGCACCCGGAACCTACAGGTGGTATCAAAGCGGTTACATCACAGTTTATAATTATTTAAATATTTAATTGATGATTTACACGTTTAATAATTTAGTTGTTTCAATTCAAGTTAATCGTTATACAAATCTGAATCTTGAGATATGTTCCTCCTCTTTCATTTCTCATTCACCTTTCAGAAACGATCTTTTCTTTTAATTTTGATTAAAATAAAATAGAGGATCTCATACAGAGGTGTCAAAGGTTCTTGGTCGTACAACACCAGAACACACGGTGTGTATTTGGATGTACACACCATGTAGTCAAGGTTCAACGCATCAGGTTTGGTCCGCCAAACCAAGTCGTGTCATTGGAGTTTGTCTAAGCCTTAATGACTCCGTGTGTTGACCAGGAACAGGTGGCACGCAGTTTTTGGATTACATGTTATGTGGCCCACTGGACACAACGTGTAGTCCCTTCAGGTTAGGGTTGGACTATGTACCCCGTACACGACTTGCCTGGATGGAGACCGTGTAATGAGGAACTACACGACGTGTGGCCCACTAAACACATTGTGTACTCCGAAGATTTTCAAAGTACACTCACACACCATTTCCCTGAACGTGTACTTTGGATGGATGGTGAAAAATAGTACACACCATGTAGTTGGAACTACACGCCATGTACTCATCCAAATTATGCAGATTTATTAACATTTATTATTATATTATACAAACCCGTGAGACGTATACCATGGTGCAGGTGTAAAGCTGAGTCACAACATGTGATATATGTTTTATATATATGTGTTTAATTTAACATCTGTTTAATGTTCATTTCTAATCATTGGGTAGTTATAAATAGGAATTCACCGGGTTGCCTCCAAGGTACAAGTTACATACAAAGATAATTTTAAATGAATTTATTTGTTTAAAATTATGATGGATGAGAATCTCAAAGAAAATCATAAAAGGGTTTAAGATAAAAGTATTGATTAATTAAAGATGATAATTAATTGATTCAAGCATGATTTATCTTAAACAAGAACGATTAAAGAATTAAATGCTAGTTTTATTTATGTGTAAATATCGTTGCATGTATGAATGATCATGATCTAGACCAAGACCTTTGTACATGGATGGTTTCTTTTAATTTATTTATTTAAATTAAATTTTTTGTCCTACGAGCCTTCTCCTCATTAATATCTAGGGTCTGTGTGCCCAAGGTTTCTTTTATGTAAAACCCCCTTTTACCCCTTACCTAAGTGTGAGTTTAAAAAAGGCATACATAATGGATGGAACTCTCAAGCTAGTGGAGGTGGTTCAAGCTGAAGTTGAGAAGAAACCAATCCCAAGTGATGCGGAGGTGTACAGGTGGAAAGCTGTAAACACGAACCCAAAAAGTTCAAGGTGTTTATCCCCTAGGTTAGGGTTAGTTTATCAACCATTAGATAAAATAACCATTAGAAAAGCACATGATCATGCCCTATACTTTATTTTATTAATGTTAGATGCATGTTTTATCATTATGGATGTGTTTTCACGATCACATAATTAATTAATTAAACAAGCATACAAGATGGAACTAAAATAAACTAGGCTTATGTGTAAATATTATCAAGATATGGTTAATCACTTAAGTAAGTTCCACTTAATATTAACAAGCATGTGATAATGATAATAATCAATTCAAGTATAAGAGATAAAATCCCTAAAATAAAATATTAAGTCAGACCAAGCCTTTCGTTACCTGATTAAGGAAAAAATTCAATAAAACTATGTGTTTGACCAACCCTTGTTGGGACACTTACTTTTATACAGGAAGCCCTTATGAAAGGTTTCGGGTTGACTTAACCGTATTAAATCAAGAGGAGTATCCCTTTCTAGACTTGGTGTAATATTAGAGGCAAGAGTTGAGGAAATCCAAAGTTAGGATTTCAAGATTGGGGAGTCGACTCAATATGCGTTACAAACAGCGGTGCACATATTAAACCAGGTACCAACTAAATCAATAAATGGTATTCCATATGAGTTCTGGAGTGAAAAGAAAGCCATGTTATCAATTTTATATATGTTGGGAAGTGATGCGTTTGTTAAGGCCTCTTCAAGTAACAAACTTGCACCTCGAGGCACAAAGTGTACCTTTATAGGATACCCCAAGGAAACAACATGATATTACCTATACAACCCCTCAGACAAAAAAGGTTATAGTTGCAAGACACGCCATATTCCTTGAGAGGAAGAACATCTCCAAAAGAGATAGTGGGAGTGAGATAGACTTCGATGAAGTCGAGGCTCAAGGTACACAAGATTTGGTATAGGAATAGATTCCACAAAGCCCTATGGAAGAAAGAATTGTTCTAGAGACACAAAAAAACTGTGTAGGAGTACAAGAGAGGTTAGAGAACTGAAACTATATGGTTTTCTAGTTACTAAGGAAGGCGACTCATTATTAGTTGATAATAATGATCTTTTAACCTACAAGGAAGCAGTAAGTGGAACAGATGTTGCCAAGTGGCAAGAAGCCATGAATTATGAAATAGATTTCATGTACCAAAACCAAGTCTGGATTTTGGTAGATCCTCCAGTTGATGTAAAGTCTGTTGGTTGCAAATGGGTATTCAAGAAGAAACTGGACATGGAAGGACAAGTCAGTACCTATAAGGCACGACTGGATACAAAAAGGTTCAAGAAGTATCAAGGCATTGACTATGACAAAACCTTTTCACCATTTGTAATGCTGAAATACATCAGAATTCTATTGGTCATTGCTGCTTACCATGACTATGAGATTTGGCAAATGGATGTCAAAACAGCCTTCTTTAACAGGAACCTTCAGGAAGATGTCTACATGACACAACCTGAAGGGTTTATGACTCCAAAGGATGTCAATAAGGTATGCAAGTTGCAGAAATCCATTTATGAATTAAAGTAAGCATTCAGGTCATGGAACATTAGTTTTGGTGAAGCAATGATGAAATTTGGTTTTATCAAGAATGAATGTGAACCTTGTGTCTACAAATGGTTTAGTGGGAGTGCAGTCGTTTTCCTAATAGTATATATTGATGACATATTACTTATTGGAAACGAGATATCAGTCTTACAGTCTGTTAAGGCATGGTTGAATCAATGCTTCTCCATGAAGGACTTGGGTGAGGCAGCATATATTCTTGGGATTAAGATCTATCATGATAGATCCAAGAAATTGTTGAGCCTAATTCAAAGTACATACATTGATAAGATACTGAAGAGATTCGGTATGGAACAATCCAAGATGGGATTGTTGCCAGTGTCACATGGAATTCATCTTTCCAAGAAAATGTGTCCTCAAACACATGAGGAAAGAAAGATAATGGCAAGGACTCCATACGCATCAGCGATTGGGTCAGTCATGTATGTCATGCTATGTACTAGGCTGGATGTCGCCTACGCATTGAGTGTTGTAGGAAGATATCAAGTTGACCTAGGTGAGCGCCATTGGATGGCAGTCAAGACTATCCTAAAGTATCTAAGGCATACTAAGGATATGTTCCTGGTTTATGGAAGAGATGAAAAACTAGTCATCAGAGGATATGCAGATGCTAGTTTCCAGACTGATCAAGATGACATGAAGTTACAAACAGGATATATCTTCACCCTGAATGGTGGTGCAGTGAGCTGGAAGAGCTCAAAGCAGAGTGTGCTCACAGATTCTACAGTAGAGTCCAAGTATATCGCAACTTCTGAGGTAGCTAAAGAAGCAGTTTGGATGCGAAGTATCATCCAAGAGCTAGATGTAATACCTAACAGTAAAGATCTCATCACACTATATTGTGATAATACTACAGCGATGGCTCTCACAAAAGAGTCCTGGTCACATCAACGGACGAAGAACATACTTTGGAAGTATCATCTCTTGAGGGATTTTTCTCAGAGAGGTGAAGTTGTAGTGAGCAGTATTTCCACGGAAGACAACGTGGCAGACCCCTTGACTAAAGTCTCGACTCAGCAGAAACGGTCTAGCAGACTGAAAGTTATAGGTAGTTGACTCTAGTCCAAGTGGAAGTTTGATAGAGTTAGTGTCCTAGAACCAACTATTTGTACTTTTATTACATGAATATTTAATGTATTTAAATATTAAACATCTTATTACATATTGTTAATTGTTCTGCATGACCATGATGTAATAATGTTCTAGAGTATTTGTTGCATTGATATGGTCATGGCAGTTCTCCACTATGATGAGAACCTTGAAATGCTATAACAATATTCTTAAATATAGTTATGCGGTTGGATGACATGCTATGATGAGACACATAGCATACATATCGTCAGATGCGAGTACTCATAAGCAGATGAGACTTCCTCTCATAAAGTTCGCACTTAGTAATCTCCAATACAGGAGATTATGAGATCAGACCTGCCAATAGGAATTCTGCATGTTTTGGTGTCATCAAATATTCTTATCTATGAGCGTGTGTAATGATCCTTAGACTTTAAGATTATCATTAATACGTGTCACGACTCGCGCACTTTGATTTACTGACGAAAACTATCACGCGGACAGTTGGCGGGAAGTATATGTTGGGTGCGTCATGAGTGACATGTTATTAATAGATAAGTCAAGAAATGATTTATTCCTTCCATTTATGGAAGTTGATATCTCATCCCTTTGATTGAAATAGAACTGTCGCGTGAAATTTCATGACCATGGTGTAACAGCGAGTTTATTTCAGGTAGTCAAAGAACGACGTATCATGCACAAAGGTTGATGACACTATCATGGAAATTGGCGCACCATAAATAATGGCACTATATTATTATTAAAATCACGAGTTTTCTCTAAGGTTATGAATGTATTTAATTGTTGTTACGCAATTAAATATTGTAACTGAAACCCCATGTTGATAAATAAACACATACGTCTATTGTGTCATGTACCCGAACTGCACGCCCGATGAATTGAGAATTGTTAAGCTAAAAAATTTCTCTCTCGAATCATTTTTCTGCCCCTCTCAATAATGAGAGATGTTCTTCAAGGCCGAAGAACAAATGATCAAGAACGACTGACACAAGACATCTGTTTTGCCGTGCTAGCATTCGGAGAACGAGTGGTGTCGATCAGAGGCCATCAGAGAACGTGTGGATCACCGCTAGAGGGATTCTAGTTTGGATCCTTGCAAGCATGGCGAGATAATTTGAAAGGGTTATTCCGGATGATCAATATCATCAACGAAGAAAATACCGAAGATCCAGATATTCTTTTTTTTGAAATTAATTAAACTAATTATAAACATAATGTGCAAGATCCTCTCTAAAGGTTTCGAGCCTCTTCCTTCTTTATCTAAATCTTTGATTTTATTATGCCGAAACTGACGTTCATCGTCATATTGATCCCAGAATAATCATTGATCATGGTAAAAATTAAAGTTGGACGTCAGCCCAACCACGCTTCCGATATACCTGGAACCTACAGGATCGAAGTAGGTTCGTCAAAGTTGGAGGAGGGGGTTGGGGCGTGCAAGGGGTTGTTCTTGGGGTGAAATGGGAGGAAATCCTGAGTGGGGGTCAAGGGGAAAAGAGGTAAAAGTCCCTTTCCCCTTTTAAAAAACTAACCAGGAGGCCACCGACTAGCGAGTGAGCCCAACAGACTTGCTGGGCTGCTGGCTAGCCAGTGGCACTACAACAGCCATGTTGCAGGCCACGACCACTCTCGAACCATAAACTACCTCCCGAGCCCCATTTCATGCCCAAAAAGCTTCTTTTAAGGTGTTCAAACTGTCAAAGTTTCGTTCTGATGCGTGGTTCAAAATATAGCCCCTCCACCTACTCAAAATTCAAGTTCCTTCTCAATTTACAAATGTCCATACAAACACGTGACATTACAAGATCTCTTCCTCTTCCACCCACAACACTGAGACTGAGAGACTTAGATAGCTACACTCTGGAGACGTGTATTTCCTCCAACAGTTAAATATACAGTTGCAGTCTTAAGGATGTGTATTTCCTCTAGTGTTTGGATATGTCATCGTAGCTACGAAGATGTGTATTTCCCCCAACATATCATAAAGATGAATATTTCCTTCAACTCCCATTTTGGCGCATCAAGGGTGAAGTTGTGTTCGAGGATGTTGCTTTAGGCTATGATAGATTGTGTTTGTACCCCCTCGTGTTACTTGGAAAGTGTTTGAAGGTGAGTTAGGAGTGGTTTTAGGAGATCAACCCACTACTTCATGATTTTACTAGGATCAGGACCGGCCCGAGCAATCTTGTTGCCCAAGACAAATTATAAAAAAAATGCCCTTTAAATATGAACGCTTACGGGATTAAACCGTAATAGACCAAAAAGATAAGGGAAATGTTGCCCCAAATAATGATGCCCATTTTTTAGCATTGTTTTGGAAAAATAATCAAAAAAGGGGTAGAAATGATATTTGCGGCTTCATGGCTGAAAATTCAAGGAAATAAAGAAGTTTATGCTTGCGCATACAAAAAATGAGCAGCCATGCTATATATTCTTGAACACAAAAAAAAGGAAATGCTGCCACAAACAATGATAATGTCTTCATAGGCAACAAAAACACAAACACTCTACAATATCCACTATTGAGTAATGAAGATGTCAAAAATGAACTCCAAATGGTGATAAAAATCATCATAATTATGACAATTTTTATATGAGTGGCAATATTTCTGTTTGAAGTTTTTTTTCTTTGAAGAGGAAAAAAGAAAACGAAGTGTAGCTAAAGTACAATAACAATGATAATGCGGAGTCACTGAGGCCAAAACAGAAATCCTAGCAACTATCAATACCGAGCACTATCACGGGTCACTTATCCACTCAAGCAGGTTAGCCTTACATTGTAAGGCCCAATGACTTTATACATTTATATACCAAATAGAAAATAATATGAATCAAGTGCATCCAACATTGAAACTCAATAAAGTCAAAATTTGCATCACACAAAATTTTAAAACACATGAAAAAATTAGCTAACATGTATACTAAAGTAAATTCAAAATAATTTATTTGAGTTATCCAAAACTCCAAAATGAGAAAAGGAAGTAAAGTATAAACAATAAATTGTAACATCTGAATGTCAAATGAATTTAAATTTTTATTTTATTTAAATCATAAATGTTCGAACAAAATTAAAATTTACCCATGTTATGTAAACCAATTTAAATATCATTTGAATCATTCAATGAATCATCCTCATCTTCATCTTAATCTCTCACTTCTTTTAAACTTATAAAAATTTGAATCAACAGATCTAGAATAACATAATAGCTGAATTCAAAAAAACACTCCAAAATAGTTAAACACATTACCGGTTTGTGTAAAACCATGAATCCAATTTCATATAAAAATAAGGATTGCGTATATTTTTTCAGAAGAAAGGGACACCTATATTTGTTTAGCACATGTCCTCTCATGCTAAAAGTTGATTCAGAAGCTGTAATTGTGATAATGATGCTTAATTGAACATGTTAAATTATCGAATTCAAAGAAAATCTAAAATTACAAAGAAATAGAGCATGACATACTATAGCATGTTGTGGCACTTCATGAACCTAATTATGATACTTTATAATCAGATTCAATGAAAAACATTTCTCATTGCATTTGTTGATGCAAATTCTTCAATTAACTCATTATAATTCAAACTATTCAAAAATTCATTTTCAATTGAAATCATCGTCAATGTGCATAATCTTTCTTGTGACATAGTAATCTAAAGATATGTTTTGATCAACTTTAGTTTAGAAAAACTTCACTCCGATGATGTAACTTTAACGGGTATAGTCAACAAAATTCGATATGCCACCCATGTCATTTGACACCCTCTATTTTCCAATCCACTAATATGATCTTCAAATTAATTAATCATAAAATAAATGAAATATAAATGTGAAATTAATCAGTTATCTACAATTTGCAAATGGCAAATCAGACAGGCAATATAGCGGTGAATCCATAATTTTTATAATTTCTAAAAATTAAACAAAACGATTAATAAAAATAAAAAAAATGATAATTATAATTAAAGAATGATTACAAAAAAACTCTACTTAGTAATTGTACATGGACAAATCGAAAATTGCAATTGATACGAACAAGGCATTGGTGAATCCGAAATTTAGATAATTTCTGAAAATTAAATAAAAGAAATAATAAAAATAAAAAATAAAAACGATGGTTAAAAATTGACTATCAAAAAAACCCTAATTAACTATGGATAAATATCAAATTGAAATTGAGAAGTTCAGATTTCAATTGAGACTGTCAAAACACTATTAAAACTGCAATTTGCATAATTTATGAAAATTAAACAAAAACAATTAATTAAAAAAATGATAAAAGTATTATAAAAAACCCCCTCCAATTTACCTTGGGTGGCCGACCGATAGGAGGGGAGCGGAGGGGGAACTTGGTCGTCTGTCGTCAGCAGCCGCCAGCAGGTAAGGCGCGCCTGAGACACCGCCGACAAGAAACCCTAGGATAGCGGCGAAGATATGGTTGGTGGTGAGCGGGGGAGGGAGGAGAGGAGAGTAGGACACTGTGGGGCGGGCGGACGAGGTCAAAACAAGAGGAGAGCGTGCAGGAGGAGGGGCGCCGCCGCGTTCGGCGAGACCGAGAGCAGAGGAGAGGCAGCAGGGGAGGTGGAGGGGTTGCGTTTTTTGTTGCCCCGCTCGGGGGCGTTGCCCAAACCCATTGCCTCACGGGGCTCGCCCATGGGCCAGCCTGACTAGGATGACATGATTATGGTCATCCTTTCATGCACCATGTTAACTGTTATTTCATGCACAATTGTTTATTTCTTCTTACGAGCCGGTCTAAACCATAATATTATTGTTTGTGCTCTTTCACTTATGTCCATACAAATCATCAGGAGCATTTTAGGGGAGCTTGAGTGCGGGAGTACTAGGTTATGTGGTGCCGGGACAACTTGCTATTGTTGATCCCCTTCCTAGAGTTTTGGTGCGGGTGTCTTATTTTTTTTTCCGTTGCATTTTTTTTTTTGGTGCGGGTGTTTTGTAATTGGTACCTCTTTCTGTGGGATGTCTTTATAGTATGCATATATGATTTCATTTTCGTGGATGTATGTTCATTACCATCATAATATGGATATCCCAACGCAGGTCGCTTGCCTCCACAGTGGTCAGGTTTGGGGTGTTCACTGGACCGGCAAGCAGGACGCGACACGCCGTCTATTGGAACCAGGCATTCTACGCCGCCCCACTGGTTCGTTTCCTTGGTGAGCATTTGCTTTTCGAGAGGACGACAAATGAAAGCAGCTCCGATTATCATATTCCTTTTCAAAGACGCCGACGGCTTCGGCGCTTCCCTCTTCGATGCTTTGCTACCGAACCCCAGCTCTCGCTTCCAAAGATCGTATGCTTTCTTCATCCTTTTCTCCTGGCATGATTCGATGGCATAATGACCGACCGACCTAACTTCCGGTCACTCTGCAGGGAGGATGATTTCGAATTCCCTTTACAGAGTTGCGGTATTGAAGATCTCAAAGCATCGGGAAAAATTGCTCACTATATAGATGAAAAGGGCCTTTATCAGGCATTCTCGCTATCCTCGCCCACCTTTACTCTTGTCTCTTTAATGGTTCATTAGTTTTTATTCCAACTTATTTTACCTCCAACTCCACTGATATAAGAATTCGACCTAACAAATGCTTGTGCTTGTGAGTGAGCTTGTGTGAGCATGACTGCAATGACTGTACATTGAATTGGTTCCCGAGAGAAACTTGTTTTGCAAGATGTAGACATGATTAGATCGAATGTAGCAGAGTAGGTGGTTTTTGCTTTAAAATGCCATAAAACAGCACAGTGCTGGTTGCCGTCTCTCCCATAAGAACAGAGAGGGAGGGAGGAAATTGAATGTATTAGACAGTGTCTCACGGGAGGACTGTGGGTTCTTACCTGTTTTATTCAATTCTCGTATTAACACAATGTTTTGCAATTAATAAATAATCAATTGATCTCTAAGAATTACACTTTTCAAAATGCAACTGGAAATTTGTATTTTTGCCGGTCATTCGATTCATCCGTGCTTATAACACTGTTGTAAATTAGATGAACGATTCTGATTTTCTGAAGTTTGCTGTACTGACTATCCTTATTCATACTTTCCTTGTCCATATTAGTGTTATCGAGGCATTCACTACCTGCTGACTGCTACACTTCTCCTATCCGGTATACCACAATTTGTACCCGCTTCATCCACGTTTGGAGAAGCAGGTCTACTCCACTTCTTCACGACGAGTAACTATTCTCCACACTTTTAGATGCAACTGATAGGACACCAACACCGGCTTCTTTGTATTAAAAGAGACTAGAACCAGAAATACAAGAGGGAGGAGGAAGAAGAGAAGATGGAAGGATGGAGGCACAACTCCCCTCAGCACCCTCGCTCAAGCCCCACGACCGCCCCTGCTAACCAGATAATTCCCTCCCCTTCACTCTCTTCAGTTCTCCCAATTTATAACAGCCCCTTCTAACTATCTGTGGGCCCCCCAACATCCCTCTATAACAACTTCCTCTAACAGCTGTGGGCCCCGAGAATATTCCCCCAGGGTGCCAAGCATATTCCCCCCCCCCCCCGCCCCCCTCCATAGAAGTTACAATTCCGCCCCTTGGAAGATTCCATATCATAGCAGCAACACCTCGCACATACCTATCACTGACACCCTTTGAAAATCCACCTTGTCCTAAAGGTGGAAAAACTTGATGAATATCTGAAAGTGTGCAAATACAGGCCCGCTGCTTCCATTGACACCACTAAAATCTGCCACACACAAAGCTGAAGCTTCCCACATCATGAGCAGAGATAGTTTCACAGATTGATCCCAGATGATAGAATTATATGGGACACTGGAGGAAGCCTGACTATTTCCTCCCATGTTGCCAACAATACTTCTCATCCGTGTCTTAATTTTGGCTACAAGTGTGGATACTGAGTTTGTGTCTGAAGGCGCTTGAGCACTGGAAACAATGAAAAGAGTAGGTTGTGCTGCACTCAAGACTGTTACAACATTGGGCACGATAACAAGCCGAGTAGAAGTATCAGACCCAGATCCATGAGCCCTCGGTTCTTGCAACCCTTCCCTGCTATTTGGCAGTGCACCACCCGCAGAGACAATATGGGCAAGTGTAGTGCCAGCATGCATATGGATGTTTACATGCCTTGGAGCACATCTAAAACCAACAGGACTGAATGGGTCTGGAGGAGTCAATGGTGGAACCCCACTACTAAAAGAGTTGGCTTGAAAAGGAAATGGTTGTGCCATTACTGGATTGGGTCGCAATGCAGATATGAAAACAACAAGACCAACATCCACTAGTGATCCAGCAGGAGACGGTCCCTTAGTGTGACGGTTCGGCCTTGCCCCTCCAATGATAATTACTCGTTTTGGCCACTCGGCAGTCAACGCATGCATTGTAACTGCTAGCAATCCCTCCAGGAATCCCTTCTGAACCTTAGACTTGTAGAGATACAGCTTGCTTTGACTACACAGTTCCTTGAAGTACGATTCTGACCTTGTAACGCGTTGATCATCTTTGCCCAGCACAAAAGCAGTGTTGGCCCCCTCAATACATGCATGCTAAACAATCTCCCAAAAGCTCCTTTTTGCTGCTTGGACCAACTTTGAAGATAAGAGGTGGGGAGTTGCTCGTCTTGTAGCACTCCCCATCCTTCCAACTTATCGGAGCCTCGTTTGCCACAGTGAACTGGGTCGAGACCAACGACCCAAGGTTTTGCAACTCCCATACAGCTCCACTTCCTTGTAACCCCCCACGAAAATGGTTGTGTCTCCAAACAGCTCAGGCGGAGACATAACCTTCCCTTCCAACTTTGCTGAGAATTCTTCTGAACGCGTTTGCGTGCTTGTCTTGAGCTGCCGCTTTGTATCTATATCGGTTAAAGCTTCATATGGGCCAGACAATTTTTTCCTCAATTCTGACAGCAAATCTGATTGCACTGCTGACTGTAAATCAACTGTTTCAGCTCCTTCACCGGACACAGCAATCACTTCGCCCCTCGCTGTGAAAAGAAAGGTGCGGCAGCGGGAGAAAAGGAAGCCCCAACAACTTCCAGAACCACTCCAGTGGTGATAGCTTCTGGACAGGGTGCTATGTTTTCCAGCTCCGTGTATTCCCGGGGCGTTCCATGCAGTTGCAGGATTGCCATCGCTGCGTAAGATTGTTGATCTTTTGAGTTGCTAAATCGCTCCAATTATTCCTCCTTAAAGACTGACCATGATAACTTCATTTGGGCCTCTAACACAATATTAAACCAGTATTTAGTGTCTCCCATCATGCATACTTGAGCGATGGGGACATTCATTTCGTCCGACGTCTGCTGGATGTGGAAAAGGAGTTCTGCGCGCGCTGTCTAGTCTTGCGGATCTTTGCCATCAAACATAGGCAATTCCACTCGCCGAGTTGTAGCCGAGTTGTCTGAACCCAACTCGTTGGGGTGCGTAGTGGGTCGTGGCTCCAAACTGCGTTGTTCATCCACAACAGACTCCCCAGCGTGTGATGCTGACAGGTCCGTCACTAAGGTCGGCCGCTCTTCTTCCTATTGTGGCGCTTTATCCCAGCATCGCGTTGGGTCTGCTATGGATTTGCGAAGTTCTTCTAGCTCTCGGGCTTGATCCTTCTGGGATTCGGCTTGATCCCGCCGCTCTTGCTTTCAAGTCGACGCCAAATTAGAAATAGTTGCTGCAGCTCGCTCCATGCGTTGTTCCAAGCCGTACAATCGTGCCTCCATTTCCAGCATTTCCTCCGGCAACGCTCGTTTCCGGCAGAACTCCCCTCCCCAGTGAGAGGTCTCCGACATCAATTTCTAGCTGCTTTAATATCCGACAGTGATGCAACAAATTTTGGCAGCGTTAACCGCGACGAAAAATGCCGACAACGATGTCCTCCCCTGGAAGTTAACGGGCAATGCTCCGCTCTCCTCTGAGAATTTTCCTGCAGGTTGAACCAATTTGATAGGACACCAACACCGACTTTTTTGCATTAAAAGAAACTAGAACTAGAAATACAAGGAGCAGGAAAAAGAGAAGATGAAAGAAGGATGGAGATGCAACTCCCCTCAAGAGACACTTAACACCCTCGCCCAAGCCTCATGACCGCCCCTGGTAGATAAGCCCCCCCCCTCTTCACTCTCTCCTCCACCCCTGTCCAACACTCTTCACTTTAATTAAATATGTAGTCAAATAGATGTTGTACACCATGATGGGATTGATAAAATTAAAAGCGTGTTTCTCTCCTTTGTTATGCCATTCTTCCCTTTGAGTGTCTATTACTTTTGTTTCATTGGGGGTGGAGTCTTTGTTTTCAAAAATCTAATTAACCCGCCTTACCTTATTGGCTTGAACCTTTTTGACCAAAGTTTGATGGTTGGTGGATATAACGATGCATTACCGAACTGTGCATCTGGCCCTGTTCTGAAAACTTGTTGTGGCCCAACCCATCCCTCTCATTTGTTTTGATACACTCTAATTAACCTGCCTTACCTGACTGGCCCAAACTGTTTTGACCAAAGTTTGATGTTTGATGGATATAATGATGCATTACATAACTTTGAACCTAGCCTTGTTTTGAAAACTTGTTTAGGCCCAACCCATCCTTCTCATTTGATTTGATATACGCCTTGGATGCTTTGGGTTTTGGATGTTTCATTTTTTGGTGTTTGTTTTGTGGTTTTTGCGACATGTGTGTACATTAAGATGGCTAGGATTCAAATGTTTGCTATTGTCTTTGGATTATATAAATAAACTACTATTTGGATGTGTTGATTGGTTTGGCTTTTTTTTTTTGTTGAATATGTTTTTCCGCAGGTGACGCAATAGACTTCTATGTTTTGGTAGAACTGCATCAAGGTTCAATTTTAAGCCCATACTTATTTATTTTGGTCATATATATGTTGGGTGCAAACCCAATCCCATATCGGTTTCAAAGAGGAATGCTGACTAACATATAAGCTTAGATGAACCACTCCTCTTAGCACCAATTGGTTTTAGGATGAAACCCCAGATTATGTGGTGGGCCTGGAGGGTCTGGGCTGGAGGAGGAATGATCCTGACAAGTGATATCAGAGCCATGGTGTAGCCCATATGTGATGTGGTGGCATATCCCCAAACCAGTTTGACAACGATAATGGTGGCTTGATTTAAGCAAGTGGATCCATGGTGGTATGTTGTTGTGGAAATGCTGGGAGTCACAATGACAGACTATTGACCAAAGAGTAAAAGGTAAAAAACAAAAGAATGAGAAGATTTTGGGACACAAAGATTTACGTGATTCAGGAATAATCCCTACGTCCATGGAGATGCATAAATACTTCACTAAAATCAGGAGTACAATTTACACGAAGATCACATAGTTTCACACACAGAAACCCTAGCCCGAAATGGGCTAAAAAAGAAGATGAAATACTGTGCCACTAACCGCATAGAAAGTCTGCACTGCTACAGTGAACGGTGGTTGAAAGTCCGCATCGCTACAGTGCCGCGACCACCCAAGTCCAAACTGCTACAGTGGCCGACAGCTGGAAGTGTGCGTTGCTACAGTGCCACAGCCACCCAAAGTTCAAGCTGCTACAGTGGCCGACGACCGGAAGCCTGCGGAGCTACAATACCGTTGTCTTCAAAGTCCGCTCTGCTACAGTATCCTGTTGGTGTCGTCCGATCAGCTATGCTATAGTCTGTCAGAGTTGCTACAGTGCCCAGAAATTTGACCCGAGGACCTTCGGCCCACGAGCCTCTGAAACAGGGGCGCGTTGCCTCTTGCAACCCCCAACGAGGTCACTGCAAAGCTCGGCCCGCGGAGTTGCTGCCTGATGTGCAGTATGAGCTGGAAACATTCGGCCCAATCATCATCCAGAACGGATCGGGCTACACCATTCCAACACATCTGGTGTTGAAAGTCTTCCTGATAGTAGCTGTTAACCAGCGTGTCCTAGTGATGAGAAACGACAATGCAAGATGTTTGGATCGGGTGGATGATCGTTGAAGTGGAGACCTAAATGTGTGGTCTTTGGTTTTAGGAGTGGATTGTTGGGTGCAAACCCACATCGGTTTTAGAGAGGGCTGTTAACTAACATATGAGTTTGGATCAACTACTGCCCTATCACCAATTGGTTTTAGGATGAAACCCCAGAAATGCTTATGTGTTGGGTCTGGAACGTCCGAGTTGGAGGAGGAATGATCCTGACAAGACTTGAGAATCTGGACCCAAATGTTGTGTTCGAAACTTGCAATTCGGAAAGAGCCCAACTCCCTGGAACTAGAAGTTGCTTCTGGGCCTCAAATGCAAAACAAAGTCACCAGAAGGTCCGAATTGCCACGACACCCTTGCGAACTTAGGGTTTGGAATTAGGAAGACCTC
Organism: Viscum album; assembly: GCA_963277665.1. Lineage (NCBI taxonomy): Eukaryota > Viridiplantae > Streptophyta > Magnoliopsida > Santalales > Viscaceae > Viscum > Viscum album. Next base: position 77,661,222 of record OY728140.1, read on the forward strand.
ACACCTAGTGATATGAATGTTGGTCTGTGGGTTCTGCTAGCATAATGGTTTCTTGGGGCTGGGCTGTGGGTTCTACTGTTGCGCCTAAGGGCTGTTAGAAGGGGGGCAACTAATGAAATATTTGGGGGTGTTAAATAATTGCTAGGGGCAGACTTTAGGAAATAGTTGGCCGAGTGGTTGGAGTTGTTGGGGGAATATTAAATTGGGGAGGCTGTAGAGTGAGGGGCACAAATTCGTTTTGGATTTAGGCTTCCAACGGAAGCAGCAGGTGGGTTAGGCCTCGACCCAGGGTGCAGCGTCTCCCAGAGAGTTGTAATTTGCTTTAGGAAATAATTGGCCGAGTGGTTGGAGTTGTTGGGGGAATATTAAATTGGGGAAGCTGTTGAGTGGGGCACAAATTCGTTTTGGATTTAGGCTTCCAACGGAAGCAATAGGAGGGTTAGGGCTCGACCCAGGGTGCAACGTCTCCCAGGGAGTTCCTCTTTCCCCGTTTCCTTTTCTTCTTCTATTCCCTTTATCTCCTTCCATCGATATTCTATTGTAATTCTTGTATGTACTGTTGTTGGAATCTGATAGGGATGCGTGGGGTTATATGGGAATCTGCAGGAGGGTAGGGCTGTAATCTCATGGGGGGAGGGGCAGGGGGAATATGCTGGGGATCCAGGGGGAATATGCTCTCATCCAGGGTGGGGGAGTTGTAATTGCATGGGGGGACCAGGGGGAATTGAATTGTGATGTTTTGTTTTAACAAAGTTCTGTTTTTGTTTACCACTCACTTTTTGTAAAGAATGTTTCTGTAAAACAGGTGAAAGTTCTTAAATGAGTTTGCTGAGTTGCTGGAAAAGTAAAAAGTTGTAAAGTCTAAAAGTTAGGAAAGTTGGGAAGTTGTAGAACTTTCCAAACCAGATCAGATGACGCCGAAGCTGTTCTTCAATGTTTCTAAACATCATTGTTGGAACCCATTTAAGTGTAAATGGGTGAGTCCCACATCGGACTTACCCGTCCTGTACATTTGTTTTCTAATCTATAAAAGGATGTCCTCACCTCACATTGAGGTAAGGGGAATTCACCCTCTACATGGTATCAGAGAGATTTTTATCCCACATCCTCCCTCCCTTGCGGATTCCCGGCATTCTCCCGGCCCCGCCTCTCTCACTCCTGCCCTAGTCTTCCCGGCAGGCCCTCCCTCCCGGCGCACCTCTCCTCTCCGGCCCTCCCTCCCGGCGCTCCTCTGCTCCCGGCAGGCCCTCCCTCCCGGCGCCCCTCCCCAGCGCCCCCGCACCCTCGCCCGCGCGGCTCCCTCGCCCTCACCCGACGGCCCTCTCTCTCCCCGACGCGGCCCGCGCCGGCTCCTTCCTGCGGAATTCCTCCCCGACGCCGCTCCCTCCCCGCGGCTCCCGGCCCTCCCGACGAACCTCCCTCCTCTCGCGCGGCTCCAGCGCGCCTCCCGCTGCTCCAAGCGCTCTCGCCGGCGCCTCCAGCGCGCCTCCCGCTGCTCCAGCGCTCTCGCCGGCGCTCTCGCCGGCGCCTCCCGACGAACCTCCCTCCTCCGGCGCCTCCCGCTGCTCCAGCGCTCTCGCCGGCCTCCCACTACTCCCAGCGGCCTCCCGCTGCTCCCGACGCCATCACCCGCGCGCCCCGCCAGCGACCTCCCGCTGCTCCCCCGCCGGCGCCTCCTGTTGCTCCCCGCGCCTCCCGCGCCTCCCTCTGCTCCAGCAGCTTCTCGCGGCTCCCGGCTCCCGGCGGCTTCTCCCGACTTCCGGCTCCCCGGCTCCCGGCTCGCCCCGCCATCCCAGCGCACCGCCTCCCGGCGTCTCGCCCTCGGCCTCGCCCTCGGCCTCGCCCCGGCGCTGCACCCTCGCCCCCCCCCAGCAGCTCCCTACCCGCTGCCCTTTCCCGGCGTTGCTCCCGGTTCGGCCTTCCGGCGCCCGGCGCGCCCCGGTCCAGCCTTGCTCTCGGCCCTGCGGCGCTCCTGCCCCAGCACTCGCGCCGCCCCTGCCCGGCCGCACCATCCTGAGCGCGACCACCTGTCGCTGCTCCCTCCGGCCGCATCTCCGGGCCGCTTCCTTTCCACCGCCCGACTCCCGGCGCACGGGTCCAGCGCCCGCCCTCCATGGACGCATCCTCCGTTCTTCCGTCCCTCATCACGGCCTCCTCCCGGCTTGTCGATGACCGGCTGGATGCCACTAATTTTTCTGTCTGGCGGAAGACGGTCTTGATGTCCCTCCGCGGCATGGGGCTTCATTCTCATCTTGAGAAACCCCCACCTGAACTCAATGATCCTAAGTTCGACTCTTGGCAGCTGGCGGACAGCAAAATATTCGCCCTACTGGTCAACTCCATGGACCGCTCCGTGAAGGATGTCACCCGGACTGCCAACACCGTCAAGGAGCTCTGGGATTCCTTGATTGTCATGTTCTCCGAGACCAATAACTTGGCCCGGGTCTCTGACGTTCTCCAACGTCTCTCGCATATCCGCCAGCAGGATCGGACCTTCCCCACCTACTTCATGGAATGGAAGGGTCTCCGCGATGAACTACAGGAACTCTGGCCGATTCCTCAAACTCCGGCCGAAGCGCAGACTCAGCGGGACCAGCTCTGCCTATTCAACCTCCTGAATGGCCTCGCACCGGACTATGCCACCACGGCCACCGAGATGCTTGCCAGCCCATCTACACTGGATATCCCGCAGGTCTATCATCGCCTGCAGAAGGCACATCGGGCCCTTGCACCTCCCGTCCCCCTTCCTGATCACACTGCGCTCCTCGGACGTGGCGGTAGTCGCCCTCCCAGCCCTCGTGGGCGCGGCCGTGGGGACGGCCGACCTCGCCCCCTCTGCCAGCATTGCGGCAAGCTCGGCCATCTGGTGGACCGTTGCTGGGTCCTGCATGGTCGTCCTGAGTCGCACTCCCGCCGGGGCCAGACTGCGCTCCGTGATGCACCCTCACCTGCTGCTTCTCTTCCCTCGTCATTGGATCTCTCCCTGGCTGAGCTCCAGCTGATTCACGATTACCGGTCCACCTCCATCGCGGGCTCTTCGTCGGCTTCTCTTGCCCATTCCGGTGGTCACACTGCCCTTGTCAGTCATCGTTCTCCGGCATGGATGCTTGACTCTGGTGCGTCCGACCACCTCACCGGGGATGCAGGTATGCTCTCCCACTACCGTCCCTATAGTGGATCCTCTGCCATCACTGTTGCTGATGGGTCCACTCTCCCCATAGCCGGCTTTGGCTCCTGTTCCCTCACCTCCTCCCTTCACCTCTCCTCGGTGGCTCATGTACCCCGGAGTCCTTTTAACCTGCTTTCCATCAGCAAACTGACCAAGGATCTCAATTGCACTGCTCTCTTTTCCTCGTCTTCTGTTTTGTTTCAGGAGCGGACGACGAACCGGGAACTTGGTAGAGGCCAGCTTCGGGATGGAGTGTACATGTTCGCTGGCCCGTCTTCCATCGCCTGCGCGTCTCTCCCTGCTCATGCCGTTGACCTCCATTCCCGGTTGGGCCACCCTTCCGCCTCTGCACTTCATCAACTCTACCCCGATATTAGTCCCCGTTTTTCCTTTCCTTGTGAGTCGTGTCGTTTTGCGAAACATCATCGCACCTCCTATCCTCCTCGAGTTGACACACGGGCCGCCAAACCCTTTGATTTGGTTCATTCTGATGTATGGGGTCCCTGTGCTACCTCGAGTCAATCTGGGTATAAATATTACATTTCCTTCATTGATGATTATTCCCGGATGACATGGCTTTATCTTCTTCGGGATCGGACAGAGGTTTTCTCCACCTTCCAGACATTTTTTCATGAGATCCAAACACAGTTTTCTATCCCTGTCAAATGTCTTCGATCTGACAATGGGCGGGAGTACTTGTCCACTCCCTTTCAGCAGTTTCTCCGCGCCCACGGCATCATCCACCAGACCTCTTGTCCTGATACCCCTCAGCAGAATGGGGTGGCCGAGCGGAAACACCGGCATATTTTGGAAACTGCTCGTGCCCTCCTCTTCCACCGCCAGGTCCCTCTTCTCTTCTGGGGGGATGCCATCCTCACTGCTACTTACCTTCTGAATCGTCTTCCCTCCTCCTTACTTCAGGGGGAGACTCCTTTTCATACCCTGTTCCCCTCTGTTCCTCCTCACTCCCTTCCACTCCGCGTCTTCGGATGTCTCTGTTATGTCCGGGACACTCGCCCCAATCTCTCCAAACTTTCTCCCAAATCTCTTCGCTGTATTTTTCTTGGATATTCCCGCACTCAGCGCGGGTACCGCTGCTTCTCTCCAGACCTCCGCCGGTATATCACCTCTGCCGACGTATCGTTTGTCGAGACTTCTTCGTTCACTCTCCCCTCTCCTTCTCCTTCTCCTGACTCTACCATCGATGACTGTCTTCCGCTCTTCGTTCACCCACCTCTCATATCTCCCCCTCCCGGTCATCTCTTTGGCCAGACCTACTCCCGTCGTCCCTCCGTTGTACCTCCCATCCCGGCCGAGGACCACCTTGTTCCTGCTTCGTCTGCTGCTCCTGTCCCCGCTCCCGCGGACGAGCCGATTGCGCTTCGGAAAGGTACTCGCTCCTGTCAGACTACTCCTCTCTTTGTATCTTCCTACAGGGGTCTGTCAGCCTTGGAGACCGTATCGCTTCCTCGGACAGTCGGTGAAGCACAATCTCACCCCGGGTGGCTTGCCGCCATGCGGGATGAATTGCAGGCTCTGGATGACAACCATACATGGGATCTTGTTCCACTTCCGGTGGGCAAACAGGCGGTCGGTTGTAAATGGATTTTCACTATCCGTCTCAATCCCGATGGCTCTCTTTGCCGCCTCAAAGCCCGGCTTGTCGCCAAGGGCTTTGCTCAGACGTATGGCATCGACTACTTTGAGACCTTCTCTCCAGTCGCCAAGATGGCCTCGGTCCGCCTTTTCCTTTCGCTAGCTGCTCATCATCATTGGCCGCTTCATCAACTGGATGTTAAAAATGCTTTTCTCCATGGCTTTCTTGATGAAGAAGTCTACCTCCAGCAGCCTCCTGGTTTTTCGGCCTCTGGTGCCGACCGCCATGTCTGCCGTCTCCGTCGCTCCCTCTACGGCCTCAAGCAGTCTCCTCGGGCTTGGTTTGGCCGCTTCAGCACGGTCGTCACAGCCTTTGGCCTATCTCGCAGTATGAAGGATCACACCGTCTTCTTCCGTACGACGGCGCATGGCTGTATCTTGCTTGTGGTTTATGTGGATGACATCATCATCACAGGGAGCGACTCCAGAGGCATCGCCAGTCTTAAGGCGCATCTTCACCAGCACTTTCACACCAAGGATCTTGGTCCCCTCACTTACTTCCTTGGCATCGAGGTCTCCCGGACTGCGGACACTATTTCTCTCTGTCAGCGCAAGTATGCTCTTGATATCTTGCAGGATGCCGGGTTGAGCACCGCCACTGCAGTGGACACTCCCCTTGAGCCTGGGGAACGCTCCCTTCATTCTGACTCGGAACCCTTTCCTCATCCCGAGAGCTATCGCCGCCTGGTTGGTAAACTCAACTACCTCACCATGACACGTCCTGACATTGCCTGTGCCGTTGGCAAAGTCAGCCAGTTCATGGAACATCCCACCCGCTCTCAGTGGGATGCTGTCCTTCGCATTGCCAAATACATCAAGAAAGACCCTGCCCGTGGCCTTCAGTACTCCCATCATGCTCACATGGATGTTGAGGCCTTCTGTGATGCGGACTATGCCGGCTGCCTCGCTACCCGCAGGTTTACTTCGGGTTTCGCCGTGTTATTTGCCGGCAATCTCATCTCTTGGCGCAGCAAGAAGCAGACTGTCGTCTCCCGGTCGAGTGCCGAGGCCGAGTATCGGGCCATGGCCACCGTCACTACTGAGATCCTCTGGCTTCGTCATCTCCTCCATGAGCTCGGTTTCCCCGCATCGACTCCTGCTCATATCTGGTGCGACAATCAGGCCGCCACGAAGATTGCATCGAATCCCGTCTTCCATGAACGGACGAAGCATATCGAGGTGGACTGTCACTTTCTCCGCCACCATCTGGAGCAGCACCATATCGGCTTCGGCCATATCCCGACGGCCGATCAGCTTGCCGATCTCTTCACCAAGGGTCTTCCCGGAGCTCGCCTTGAGTCTCTCACTACCCGGCTGGGTATTCACAGCCTCCCAGGCCCAGCTTGAGGGGGAGTCTGAGATGGTCCTGTGTCTTTGTTGTCTTTTTCTATTTGTGGGACTCTATCCAATCTGGGCATGTCCAGCTTGAGGGGGAGTGTTGGAACCCATTTAAGTGTAAATGGGTGAGTCCCACATCGGACTTACCCGTCCTGTACATTTGTTTTCTAATCTATAAAAGGATGTCCTCACCTCACATTGAGGTAAGGGGAATTCACCCTCTACAATCATGAAAGCATTTCATATGATCCAAGCTTTTTGAAAAAAGCAGAGTTCTAGTTTTCCGGACGCAGATATTCCGGACGCAAAGATTCAGATGCAGCTCTTGATGCAGTTACTGGACAGAGCCACAACAGAAGATGTTCTATACAATGTTGAAGTTTCCGGACTCAGATTTCCGGACAAATATCTCCGAACTGAGAAATTGCTAGAGCGAGAAGTTTGAAGTTTGAAGTTGGCGAAGTTCAATGAAGTACAACCCTACTGCCGATTTGACACACTTTTCTGACAGAACTTTCAGACGAAGTTTTTGTTAGAAAGTCTGAGTTTGTGAAAATCGCTGAGTTCGTGAAAATTGTAAGAAGACGGAGATGCTGGTTTTCCGTCAGGCCGATAAGGTAGATGTTTTTATAAGAAACTCTGACATTGCAGAATTGCTTATTCGGACAGACATGATCAGACTGATGCTGCAGATTGACCAGACCGAACGATGACTATCGGATGGAACATAAAAGAAGCACAAGACATTGTTCATTGGACAGAGAATTTGTAAGAATCTATGAAGTTGTGGTTGCTGAGTTTTTGCAGTTTTGCAAAATGCGGAAGAAATGCAAAGTGACTCAAGAAATCAGATTTGAATGTCTGAGCAAAGACAAAGGGGAGATCAAGTTTGTAATCGGACACCGTTCTCTGGAGAAACAAGATGAAGAAGTTTTACTGAGTGATCGGATGAAGTTTAGCAGAGTCTCCGGACAGAGAAAAAGTCAGATTTGTTGAAGTTGCTACCAAACAGAGATGACACAGGCAACTGGAGTTTTTAGAAGTTGCAACAATATAATCAACCATCTTCAGTTAGTTTGGAGGAACGGACAGAGGAAGGAGATGAGTGTTCGGACAGCTTGTATGAAGTTTGAAGATCATAGTTTTGTAACAGGCTGTATAAAGTTCGAACTCTTGGGAAGTTACCGAGTGTTAACTAAGAAACTAAGACCAAATTGAATAAATGTTTTGTATTTCAGTGGGTCAAGAGAACCAAAATGATGAAGAGTGTTCCGGACAGAGTTCCAGATAAAGAAGTTCCGGACAATCAATTTCCGGACAGAACGTTTGGCAGAACTTTGTAAAGCTCTTATTCGATTAAGGTTGATAATTTTGAAGCTCTGGAAAATTCAAGAAGATTCGAGAAGACACCAGAAGAGTTGAGAAGATTTGAGAAGCGCTCAAATGAAGGTCAAATATCTGATAAATTCGGATCTATGAAATTTGGGTGAGCGGGATGCAAAATACAACGATATTCATTACTGTTCACCCGTGCATAAAAGCTGAAATGTTGCAGATTTGGTGTCAGAATCGAGTTTCCAACCGAAGCCGAGTTTCGCGTTGAAGAAGAGTTTCTGGATAGAGGATTTGATCAGAAGATCGGACACTAGATAGTTCAGTTTACCAGACAGAGGTTTATTGGACAGTGAAGACCGGACAAAGTTTTGAGCAGACACCGAGTTTGCTAATCAGACAAAACATAAAGTTGTTTCAAGCGCAGTTTGAGAAAATGGTGCAACAAACATAGATTACCGGATGGAGAAGATCAAACAGAGGACAAATCGGGGACAAACCCCCTCTGGAGCAGTTTGATCAAAGTTACATTTTTGATTGTGGCTCAAATTTTGTAACCAAAATTTGCAAACTGACGGGAGTCAGTATAATCATTCATATCGGGAGATAGAAGGTGTCTAATGGGAGTTGACACAAAAGTTGTATTCATTTCTTCATTATAGTGAATTTTCATAGACCCGTGAGAGTGACTATGGTGAGGACGTACGTTCTTACATTGATGCCGAACCTTGTAAATCTTGCGTGCCTTGTTTACTTTTCTACTTTTGCATGCATCTGAGTTTACTAAAAATTGATAAGGAAGAAACTCTAACAAGTTTCCGGGGTTAAGTTTCTTAAAGTTGAAATTTTTAAAAAGACAACTGATTCAACCCCCTTTTCAGCGATTCAACGATTCTTAGGAGCTTCAATTGGTATTAGAGGCAAGGTTCCCCTGTTGATTCCTTATCATGGATAATCTCAATTCTGTCAACAGTAGAGGAATTCATAATTTCGATGACAAAAATTATTATGGCTAGAAAAACAGAATAATTCCCTATCTTCTGTCACTTGACCTGGAAGTTGTTGATGCTGCTATAATTGGGTTTCCACCCATTGAGAATGATGCCCCTTTGACTTTTACTGACAAGAGAAACTGTTGGACTCCTCATGTATTAATCATGTTTTAATGATCACAAATCTTATTCAACCTAGTTAACTCCTGTAAATTATATCAAATCATGTGTATTAATGTTTAAAGTATTCTCATGCTTTAAGAAGAGCCATTCAAGATCTTAATTGCTCTATACATTCAGTTTACTTACTTTATACTATCTTTGATCTACTCTCATAATACCTTCTTTGACAAATGCTTAAGTCTAATCCATTCTATTATCATCATTGTTTAAGTCTGAACCTAGTTACTTTGAAAAGTCTGAGACACTGTGAGTCTGCCACTGGTTATGTCTTTCTGGCACCGTGAAGCAGACACCGTGAAGCAAGACACCGTGAAGCAGACACCGTGAAACAGACACCGTGAAACAAGACACCGTGAAACAAGACACCGTGAACAAGACACTGTGAAGCAGACACCGTGAACAAGACACTGTGAAGCAGACACCGTGAACAAGACACTGTGAACAAGACACCGTGAAGCAGACACCGTGAACAAGACACCGTGAACAAGACACCGTGAACAAGACACCGTGACCGCGAGACACCGTGACCACAAGACACCGTGATCAATCTAGGCACCGTTTGAAGGAGACACTGTTTCCATGACTTACCGTGACACCGTTTCTTAAACTATTTTGTCGTCTTTCAATTTAATCTCTAACGGTCATATTTGAAGATTTTAATGCACTGACATAATTAATGTTTCTTTGTAGACATATCATCAGACAGTACGAGGTACTAGGTGCGGTATCCATGCAACCTGTCGGCTCCAACACATGCATTCCAAGATAAAAGCGAAGTGTGGCCAAGAATCAAGGTGCGCGATACAAAACGAAAAACAAGGCCGTGAGCACGATAACGAAGAACACACTTAGAGCAAGTTTCAAAAGGAAAGGCTTACTGCATGCAACTCGACACTACTGAAGAACACACGAAGCATATTTGAAGCTTAGAGAACATCTTCGCTCTTTTGAACCTCACGACGAATACAAGCTGAATCGCGACACTCTATTTTACAGACGAGGACTCGAGATCTGCATCTGCTTCATCTCAATAAGTCCAAAGCTGCAAAGACTAACACTCAGAGCACTTCTAAACCCATCTCTATATTTCTGCTCTGTTGTGTATCTGTTTATTACCTTTCGAGCAGAGTATGTACCTGTAGAACAACACACTCTGTCTCCTGCATTAAACTGAAGGATACAAGATATCCTCACTCAACCGTTCTTTTACTCTCATGTATACCCACTGATAAGTGTGGAAGAGGTCCCTGTGTGACCTGGTATTTTGTACCCACGAAAACTGTGGAAGAGGTCCTTGTGTGACCTGGACAGTCTGTGTACTGTTGTTAACCCCGATTCAGGGTGTGAATCAAAGTTTATTTATATAAACTGCTTGGTGGCAGGTGATCACCAAGTGGAGTGGATTAGGTCTCGGCTTGAGACTGAACCACTTGTTTCATATCCGCTGTGCTGCTTAGTTTAGTTTTCTTTGTTTTATTGCTTTACTGTATAATCCAGAAATCACTAATTTCACTTTGATAGTTAGTCTTGAAAAGAAGTTATAACTGACTTGTCTTAGTAGAATAACTTCAAAAGTAACATTAATAACAGAAATTAAGATTACTGAGAATTAATCAATCTTCTAAGTTACTTAAACAGTCAAACTCTTATAACAGTATAACCTTGATTAACTGGGCTGTATTTTATCTTTGGGGAAACCTTTTTAGAAATGCTTTTTACAGAAATTTTTATAGTTACTCAATTCACCCCTCCCCTCTTGAGTAATCTACTCCGACCAACAGAAACATTGAAGTTGATGGAAAAGCTAGAAATGATATTCTTATGTCTCTGTTAGAAAATGTTTACATGAAGGTGACGGGTCTTAAAACAGTAAAGATAATATGGGACAAGTTCGAAAGTATTTTTGAAGGAAATACTAAAGTGAATGAAGCAAAACTACAAATCTAGCGTAGCAAGTTTGAAGATATAAGAATAAGAGATGAAAAAACTATTGATGAGTACTTCACTAGGGTGAATGAAGTCGTTTGCAACATCAGAAGTTTCAGAGATGTCTTGGAAGATTCTACAATTGTTAAGTAACTCATGAGAAACTTTCCGGACATGTTTGATTCTAAAATCTATGCTTTAGAAGATAAAAAAGATTTATCACTTGATGAATTGCATGACTTTTTTGTTAATTAAGAAATGAGAAAAGCTCCAACATTCAAAAAAAAGATCAAAGATGAAATGGTTTTTGAAGTTATGAGAAAGATGACAATTCAAGATGCTGAAGATGTTGATCCTTGTGATTCTGAAGATAAGGAGGATGATGAGTTGAATGAAAAAATCATGTCTCTTATCTCCAAAAATTATCGAAGGGGAAGAGGAAAGTATGGAGGAAAACTTCCTCTTAAATGTTTTGAATGTGGTGAAATCGAACATTTTGCTATGAATTGCCTTAAAAAGAAAGTTCATGAATTTGAAGATCATTCTGAAGAAAAACCTCGATGGAAGAAGTTTGATAAAACTTCCAAGAAAGAAAATAAGTACGCTGGTGGAAAGAAGTTCAATGGAAACAGAAGTTCACTAGAAACAGAAGAAGATTGCTGAGCAAGAAACTATAATTTGACTCACACAATAATTCATTAGAATAGGAAAGTTCAAAAAGTGTCTTATTTTTTTTGCGAATGTCAATAAAAAGGAAGATTCATCAAATAGTGAAGAAGAAGGTGAAAAATCATACAGTGAGGATCAACTTAAATCAGAACTTGTTGCATGTCTTGAGTAAAACATAACTCTCAAGAAAGAAATCAGAATGATGAAAAAAGATAGCGGAAAAATGGTTGAAGGAAGAAAAGATGTTGCTAAACAGGATGAAGAATATATCCAGGAGATCTTAGGTTACAGACTAAAAATTGATGAACAGAAAAAGATGGTTGAAGATCTAAGTAAGAAGTTAGTAGCTAAGGAAGATGAAGTTAAAAAAACTCAATCGAAGCTTCTTAAGGCTGAAAACACCTTAAGCACGTTGAACGAAAATTTCAGCATGACTTCAGACGTAAAATATGAACCATCTAAAACTGTAGAAAAAACACATTCCAAGAATTAGGTGAATTCTCCACTTTTCAAAAATGAAGTTTATATGATTTTTCTAACATTTCAGGTTTTAAGAAAAGTGTTGGGGAAACTTGGGTTTTGAAGGGTTGTGAAAAATCTATCACATTCCCAAAAGTTGAAAATTCCCTCCGTAAGAAAGATGGCGCACGCCCAGAGAATGTTAAGAAGAAGAACTTCAACAAAATTTCAACAGAGAAAGATCATACTTCTACATAAAACCAAGATTTGATGGTTTTTGCTGGTGCTTTGGAATCTCTATGGGCACGGGGCGTATAATTATAGGCATAATTTTTCATTTCCCTGAAGAAGGTATGAACATAGGGGAAGCAATGGTGGAAATAGAATGAGTAACTTTCCTAAAACACAGAAAGTTTGGAAAATGAAATCTCAAGATGGTAGAAAAATTCCAATGGAAAACAAATTTGAATGTCTCGAAGAAGTATGTGGAAGATGTGACCAGGTTGGCCACTATGCTGAAAAAACTCTTACAAGGGTAAAGTTCTTATGCTTGAAAAGAAGAAATTTGAGGAAATGACATTTGTTGTTGAGACAACTTTAAAAGTGTAGTTGGTGAATTCCCCCCTTACCTCAATGTGAGGTGGAGACATTCTTTTATAGATGAGTAAAAATAATTACAAGGAGGGTAAGTCCGATGTGGGACTCAGAAATACCCATTAAACTTAAATGGGTTCCAACACTCTCCCTCAAGCTGGACATGCCCAGATTGGATTGAGTCCCGCAAAGAAAAAAGATGACAAGACACAAAGACCATCTCATACTCCCCCTCAAGCTGGGCCATGGATGCTGTGAATACCCAGCTTGGTAGTGAGAGAGTCAAGGCGAGCTCCTGGGAGGCCTTTGGTGAAGATGTCTGCAAGCTGATCTGCCGTCGGAATATGGCCAAAGCTGATATGTTTCTGCTCCAGATGGTGGCGAAGAAAGTGATAGTCCACCTCGATATGCTTCGTCCGTTCATGGAAGACGGGATTCGTGGCAATCTTTGTGGCTGCCTGATTGTCACACCAGATATGAGCAGAGCTTTGTGCCGGGAAGCCGAGCTCATGGAGGAGATGACGAAGCCAGAGGATCTCAGTGGTGATCGTGGCCATGGTGCGGTATTCGGCCTCTGCACTCAATCTGGAGACGACAGTCTGCTTCTTGCTGTGCCAGGAGATGAGGTTACCGGCGAAGAACACGACGAATCCCGAAGTAGACTTGCGGGTAGCGAGGCAACCTGCATAGTCCGCATCACAGAAGGCCTCAACATCTAAATGAGCATGATGTGAGTACTGAAGGCCACGTGCATGGTCTTTCTTGATGTATTTGGCAATGCGGAGGACAACATCCCACTGAGATCTGGTTGGATGCTCCATGAACTGGCTGAATTTGCCAACGGTGCATGCAATGTCTGGTCGCGTCATGGTGAGGTAGTTAAGTTTACCCACCAGACGTCGATAGCTCTCAGGATGAGGAAATGGTTCCGAGTCGGTATGGAGAGTAGGATACCTCGATGCCTAGGAAGTATGTGTGAGGACCGAGATCCTTATTGTGGAAGTGTTGATGAAAATGCCCCTTGAGGTGGGTGATGCCAGCAGAGTCGCTGCCGGTGATGATGATATCATCCACATAAACGACCAACAGGATGCAACCAACGGAGGTCGTCCTGCAGAACACAGTGTGGTCCTTCATGCTGCGAGAGAGCCCAAAGTCGGTGACGACAATGCTGAAGCGGCCGAACCAAGCACGAGGAGACTGCTTGAGGCCATAAAGAGAGCGGGGAAGTTGACAGACTTGAGACTCGGCACTGAAGGCACAAAATCTGGGGGGCGGTTGCAGATAAACCTCTTCCTCAAGAGATCCATGGAGGAAGACATTCTTGACATCCAGTTGATGAAGAGACCAATGATGATGAGCCGCCAAAGAGATGAATAACCGAACGGAGACCATCTTGGCAACTGGAGAGAAGGTATCAAAATAGTCAATACCGTAAGTCTGTGCGAAACCCTTGACCACAAGGCGGGCTTTGAGTCGATGGAGAGTGCCATCAGGATTCAGCCTGACTGTGTAAATCCATTTGCTGCCAACCGTCTGTTTGCCTGCTGGAAGAGGGACAAGATCCCAAGTATGGTTTTCTTCCAGAGTCTGCAACTCATCCCGCATTGCTGCTAGCCATCCCGGGTGAGATTTTGCATCACCAACTGTGCGAGGAATAGATACTGTCTCCAAAGCTGACAGACCGTTGTATGAAGATACAAATAGAGGAGTACTCTGGCAAGAGCGAGTACCTTTTCGGAGGGCAATGGGCAAGTCGTCTTGTGTCGGGGCAGGAGCATTGGATGAAGCGGGGACGACGATGTCATTGGCCGGGACGGGGGATACAGTTGATGGACGACATGAGTAGACCCTACCAAAATGGGTGTCAGCAGCAGGGGGAGACACCAGAGGAGGGTGAATGATGAGAGGAAGACAATCATCAATGGCAGAGTCAGGATGAGGCGAGGGAAGGGAGAACGGAGAGCTCTCAACAAATGAGACGTTAGCAGAGATGACATACCTCCGTAGGTCCGGTGAGAAGCAACGATATCCGCGCTGAGTGCGGGAATAGCCAAGAAAGATGCACCAAAGAGATTTGGGAGAGAGTTTGGAGAGCCCAGGACGAGTGTCACGAACATAACAGAGGCATCCGAACACCCGGAGTGGAAGAGAGTGAGGAGGGAGAGAAGAGAACAGAGCTCGAAAAGGAGTCTCCCCCTGAAGGATAGAAGAAGGAAGACGATTTATAAGGTAGGTAGCAGTGAGGATGACATCTCCCCAAAAGAGCAGAGGCACCTGTCGGTGGAAGAGGACACAAGCAGTCTTCAGAATATGTTTGTGTTTCCGCTCGGCCACTCCATTCTACTGGGGTGTATCAGGACAGGATGTTTGATGAATGATGCCTTTTGTCTGGAGGAACTGCCGGAAGGGAGTGGAGAGATATTCACGCCCATTGTCCGAGCAGAGACATTTAACAGAGATGAAAAATTGGTTATGAATTTCATTGTAAAAGGTTTGGAATGTGGAAAACACTTCGGAGCGTTCTCGAAGGAGGTACAACCAAGTCATTCGCGAAAAATTATCAATGAAAGATATATAATATTTATACCCCAAATGACTCGAGATGGTACAGGGACCCCACACGTTTGAATGAACCAGATCAAAAGGTTGTGAGGCCCTTGTATCCACCCGAGGAATGTATGAAGTGCGATGCTGTTTCTCAAAAGAACAAGACTCACAATGAAAAGAAAGATGCTGTCTAAGATCTGGATAAAGCTGATGAATGGTGGAGGTGGGTGGATGTCCCAACCGGGAATGAAGATCCAATGCTCTAGCAGCGACAAATGTGCAGGCGACGGTTGTCGGTCCATCGAACATGTAGACCTCGTCCCGAAGCTGGCCTCTACCAAGTTCCCGGTTCGTAGTCCACTCTTGAAATACAACAACAGATGATGTAAATATGGTAGCACAATTGTAATCCTTTGTAAATTTACTGATAGAAAGAAGATTAAATGGACTGCGGGGCACATGTGCCACAAAAGGCAGGTGAAGCGATGAAGTCAGGGAGCATGACCCAAAGCCCGTAATGGGGACAGTGGAGCCATCAGCGACGGTGATGGCTGAAGAATCGACATAAGGACAATAGGAGGTCAACATATCAGCATCACCGGTGATGTGGTCGGAGGCACCTGAGTTGAGCATCCAGGCAGGTGAGCGACGACCGACGAAGGCAGCGGAACCAGCAGAGTGGGCTAGAGAAGCCGAAGATGGACCGGGTCCAGCGGAGGTCCGAGAATCGTGAAGCAGCCGGAGGTCCGCCATAGAAAGGTCCAAAGATGGTGGAAGAGCGGCGACTGATGAGGAAGCCTCCTAGACCGCCGTCTGACCCTGTCGCGGTTGCTGAGATGGGCGGCCATGAAGAACTCAGCAACGGTCGATCAGGTGGCTGAGCTTGCCATAGTGCTGACAGAGGGGACGAGGACGACCCTCTACACGACCACGTCCACGATTGCCCGAGGAGCGTCTACCGCCACAACCGACGAGAACAGAGTGATCGATGATGGGGGTGGGCTGGGGAAGAGCTCGTTGGGCCTTGCCCAGGCGATGATACACCTGTGGTATCGCCAGTGTAGACGGGCTGACGAGCATCTCGGTAGCCGTCGTGGCATACTCAGGAGCAAGGCCATTGAGAACATTGAAGATGCAGAGTTGGTCCCTCTGGGTCTGAGCGTCCGCCGGTGTCTGGGGAACGGGTCACAACTCTTGCAACTCATCGCGAAGACCTTTCCATTTCATGAAATATGTTGGGAATGATTTGTCCTGCTGTCGGATATGCGACAGTCGCTGAAGAACATTGGAGACCTGAGCCAAATTGTTGGTCTCGGAATACATGATGTTTAAGGAATCCCAGAGTTCCTTGACTGTATTCGCAGTTCGGGTGACATCTTTGACTGTGCGATCCATTGAATTGACCAGCAAGGCGTAGATCTTGCTGTCAGCAAGTTTCCATGGACGGTATTTGGGATCCGTGGATTCCGGTGGAGGATCCTCAAGGTGCGAATCAAGGTCCATTTCAGTAAGGGACATCAACACAGTCTTCCGCCAGATGGAAAAGTTGGTGGAGTCGAGCCGCTCATCGACGAGGTGGGTGGAGGCGGCGACCATCTGGGGCAGAGCAGAAGAGGCTGCCATGGAGGACTCAGACATTTGTAGAAGAAGACAGGTTCAGCGGTGCGCCGCGGAGAGCGGGATACCGCAATGAGAGGCCGAAAAAAGGTGGTGCCGGGTGAATCCGAGAAGCAGCAGGTATAGCATCCCGCCATTTTATAACAAAAACTTTCATTACATTACACAAATCTGAGGATCGTTAAGGTTTAGTGTCTTGGAAACAAGGATCATAATACATAAAAAAAAACATAAAACATTCTTCTTAAACACTTGCAAGGCGTCTCCTTAAGTTCATTCTAGGTTCATTACTGCATCTCATAACCTGGGGACATAAATCAAAAGAAAGGGTGAGCAGAAGGCCCAGTAAGGGAAACAAGAGGAACATTTACATGTGAACTTGAGATACTTCAATAAGGACATGAAAAGAACTTTAAGGCATGAAAAAGAAATCATGAGGCATTTCATAATAAAAATAACATTTTTCATAACTTGAAGATGTGGCTACATCATTTAACATAGACAATCATGAACATATCACCAAGGTTCATCCCCAAGGTGTCATTTGAAAATTACCAAGGTTATTCACCAAGGTATCGTGAAAATTGTAATCTCTAGTGGTTACATCATTACCCAATGCATTGGAGCGCTATCAGGGCGCACCCTTAAATTTGCCTTTATTATCATGTGAGCCACATATATCATCATCAAACATTTCATAAATAACCCACATAGCATAAAATAAATGGGTTTCATTTCATAATCATAACATTTTAAAAACTGCTTTAAAGACATGATCTTTACGTCACTTTAAACCCACGGAAAGGGAAAGCGGGTCTCATGTATGTAAATCCCAGAATTTAAAATGGAACATTTTGATATATATGTGAATACCCTTGTAGAAATAAGAGCTTTGAGTATTCACTTTATAACATAAAATAATTTTTGAGAAAAGAGAGAGGCATTTTGAGGGGAAAATTCTGCAGCATAACGGCTAAGTTTCGGGGTTTTAGAAAACATTGAAATGAGAGGGGACATGGGTCACCCACTCATAAATGATCCATAAAACAGTAGGGTGAAAGAATAAGAAGGAAATATAGACATGGTAATGAAATTTTTGGGACATACCATTTGAAATGAAAAACATGGAAGGAAAAAAGATTAGATTTCTCTTATGAAAATTCGGCAGCCTTACGGCGTCACTTAACTTCAAAAGAAAATGATTTGACAAGATCAAATAGGGTCCCTCATCATATGATCATAAGAGATCAGTATGATAGATATAGAGATCATACCCCAACATAATAAAAAGGAACTTGAAAGACTTGACATGAAAATCGAACTTGAAAAATGAGAAGGGTGAAAGAATCCCTTAAAAATTCGGCAGCCTAACGGCGTCACTTAAACTTTCATAAAACGAAATGATGAGAGTAAGAGGGGATCTCTCATCATATAAACATGAAAGGGCAGTAAGAGGAATATAAAAGAACATCCTCTCACATAAAAACAAGGAGCATAATAGGAATGACATAAAAGAGATTACATGAAAAGAAAGAGAGGGGTCGGATCCCTTACCTTAAAATGTGACTCTTGAAACTCAAAGGATTGGACCTTGAGGGCTTGGGGGCACCTTGGGAGGACTCTTTGGAAGGTAAGAAGATCAGAACTTCGTTGGTGGAGAGTTGGGAGTGAAAACTAAGGGAGGAAAGGGTGGGTATTTATAGGGAAAGTGAGGGGACAAGGCATTAATGGCCAAGGGACACCTCACATGTGCTTTTCTCAAACCCATGTGCTCTCCCTTGGCATTTATCATGGAGTTAGGCCACATGGGGCCCCCAAAACAATAATTCATCACCCTTGGCCGGCCAACCCTCAAAAGATCTCATGACATCATCATGACACCATTATGATGTCATTAAACATACCGAAACCCTAAAACTGTATTTTTACTATTCACTGAAAATTCAACTTTCTCAGAATAACCCCAAAATTTCACCTTATCCAAATATCAATGCTCTGATTTCAAAAATGAAATCCATTTTATAAAAATAATTTTCTAAATATTTTTAATTTAATTTTTAAATAAAAACACTATTCATTGAAAATTCACTTTTTTCAGAAAAATCCCCAAAAATTACCTTAACATAATATCGATGCTCTGAGTTCAAAAATAAAGTCCTTTTTATAAAAATAATTTTCTAATTATTTTTAATTAAATTTTTAATTAAAAAACACTATTCATCCGAAAAAAACTAATACTTGAATAATAATTTATGAAACCGTTATTTAACCATTTTATTGAATCACATTACTTAATCTAGGTGTCTAAATTATATTAAAACTTTCTTTGAGTGAAATTACTAATCCATTTGGTCACATTACTAATCCTAAGCGTAAAATCAATATTCATAATTTACTATTCATCAAAAATTAAGTTGATCTTATTAGACTCCAAATTCCTTACTGAACACTTTTGTAGAAGACCATTTTTTGAAAATCATTACACATCATTAGTTATTTAGGGTTTACATAAATATTTCAAAATATCACTTTTTCAAAATTCATCAATAAAATACATTCTAAAATTATCTAGACATTTGAAATTTCACAAACATCACTAAAGGAAGAAATCTCAATTTATTCACCCGAAAGGATTACACAAGGAAACTAGGGTCTCATCACATAGCCCCTTATAACACTGGCATAACACCTAAGTGTAAGGTGTGCTATGGTGAGAGAATCTGAGGGAGTCTCAGATAACATTGCCCTAGTAGCAATCTCCACTAATTTGAACTTCTCCTGCAAGCGTTTTCGTTCAAGCTTGACACGCTGGAGCTCGGCTTGGGCTTGGTCCAAAGCGAAGCCCACAGATGCTACCTCCTTCCCAAGCTCTGATAAGTGGGCTTCGTAAGGGTTGAGTCTACTGGATGAAGCCATCAACTCCTCTTTCTGCATTAACCATTAACATCTTAATAAATCATTAAGAGTAAGTTAATATACTACTCAAAAAGATTGGGTCGTTACATTCTTCCCCCCTTAAGAAATTTCGTCCCCGAAATTTACACTTGAGGCCTAGTCGAAAAGGTGAGGGTACTTTTGCTTCATCGTTTCCTCGGGCTCCCAAGTCGCTTCTTCGTACTTATGATTCCTCTACAACACTTTCACAAGGTGGGTAGTCTTGTTTCGTATAACCTTGTCTCTACGGTCTAAGATCTCCACTGGCTGCTCCTCATAAGAGAGGTCATGTTCAAGTTGTACCACCTCTGGGTTCAGTACATGCGAAGGGTCGGGTATGTACTTCCTCAAGAGAGATACATGGAAGACATCATGAACTTGAGCTAGGTTCGGTGGAAGTGCTAGACGATAGGCCACTGCTCCTATGCGATCAAGGATTTCATAGGGGCCAATGTACCTAGGGCTGAGCTTCCCTTTCTTCCCAAACCGCATGACTCTCTTCCATGGAGAAATTCGAAGGAAGACTTTGTCACCAACACCAAACTCCAAGTCTCTTCGTCGATTGTCAGCATAGCTCTTCTGCCGACTCTGAGCAGCTTTTATGTGTTGTTGGATGGCATGAACTTGTTCTGTCATTTCTTGCACAAGATCAGGCCCAAGAAGCTTCCTCTCACCAGTTTCATCCCAACAAGTAGGAGTTCTACACCGCTTTCCATACAGAGCTTCATAGGGTGCCATCTGAATACTCGCATGGAAGCTGTTGTTATAGGAGAACTCCACTAATGGGAGGTGTTGATCCCATCCACCTTTAAATTCCATTGAGCATAATCTCAACATGTCTTCGAGTGTCTGAATAGTCCTTTCAGATTGGCCATCAGTTTGAGGATGATAGGCCGTACTAAAATTCAATTCAGTATTCAGAGCATGCTGAAGACTTCTCCAGAATTTTGATGTGAATCTTGGGTCACGATCAGATACGATGGATAGTGGTACCCCATGCAGCCTTACCACTTCCTTCACGTATATCTTGGCAAGCTGATCCAGAGAGAAATCTTCCCGAATAGAGATAAAATGGGCTGTCTTGGTGAGACGGTCCACAATAACCCATATCGCATTGTTTCCTTTGGATGTTTTTGGGAGACCAGTTACAAAGTCCATGGTGATATTATCCCACTTCCATACTGGTATGGGTAGCGGTTGTAATACCCCCTTAGGAAGTTGTCTTTCTGCCTTTACTTGCTGACACACCAGGCACCTTGTAGTGTAATCGGCAATCTCCCTCTTCATGTTATCCCACCAATAATGATCACGAAGGTCTCTATACATCTTAGTGCTTCCCGGATGTATAGAGAAAGTAGAGCTATGAGCTTCATCCATCAGTTCTTTCTTTATCTCCGGAATAGATGGAACACATAGTCTTGTACGAAATTTCAATACACCTTCTTGATCAATATTGAAATCAGGGAACTTCCCATCCTTTACAGCCTCGAACTTCTCCTGCAGCAAAGGATCTTCTTTTTGAGCCTTCTTGATCTTCTCTAGTAATGAAGGTTGAGAAATCATTTGGGATAGGGTTGATGATGTCCCTTTCCTTATAATTCCCATGTCCAGTTTTACTAGATTTTTAATCAAGGGGTCTCCCAGGATCCTCATTGTTGCCAGAACAACAGGATCTTTCCTGCTTAACGCATCCGCGACTTTGTTTGCTCTTCCAGGGTGATAATGAATTGAACAATCATAGTCTTTAATAAGCTCCAACCATCTCCTTTGTCTCATGTTCAATTCTTTCTGTGTGAAAATATACTTTAGACTTTGGTGGTTAGTGTATATATCACATTTCTCCCCATAAAGATAGTGCCTCCATATCTTTAGAGCAAAAACAACTGCCGCCAGCTCTAGATCATGCGTAGGATAATTCTGCTCATGAATCTTCAACTGTCGAGATGCATAAGCAATTACTTTGTCATTTTGCATGAGGACGCACCCAAGCCCTTTCAGAGATGCATCGCTAAAAATAACGAATCCTTCTCCGATAGAGGGTAGTGTTAATACAGGTGCAGTAACCAATCTCTTCTTCAGCTCTTGGAAACTTTCCTCGCATTCCTTTGTCCAGATGAACTTAACCCCTTTTCGAGTCAACTTGGTTAGTGGATTAGAAAGCCGTGAAAAGTTTTTCACAAACCTCCTATAATATCCCGCTAAACTAAGGAAACTACGAATCTCAGTTACTGTTGTGGGTTGAGGCCACTCCTCCACAACCATTGTCTTTGCAGGGTCAACCGAGATTCCTTCATTGGTTACGATGTGCCCCAAGAAAGCCACTTGTTGTAACCAAAACTCACACTTGCTGAACTTCCCAAAGAGCCTCTCCTTCTGTAGAGTTTTCAAAATAACCCTCAGATGATTTTCATGCTCCTCACGACTTTTTGAATATATCAAAATATCATCAATAAAAACTACCACAAAGTTATCAAGGTAGTCCTTAAAGACTCTATTCATCAAATCCATGAAAATAGCAGGAGCATTAGTCAAGCCGAAGGGCATAACAGTAAACTCATAATGCCCATATCTTGATCGGAAGGCAGTCTTTGGAATATCTTCCTTCTTCACCCTCAGTTGATGATAACCAGATCGAAGGTCAATCTTAGAGAAGAATTGAGCCCCACGAAGTTGGTCAAATAAATCATCAATTCTTGGAAGAGGGTATCTGTTCTTCACTGTGATCCCGTTCAGTTCTCTATAATCAATGCATAGACGCATTGATCCATCCTTCTTCTTCACAAAGAGAACTGGTGCTCCCCAAGGAGACACACTTGGTCGGATAAACCCCTTCTCCAACAAGTCTTGGAGTTGTTTCTTTAGCTCCTCTAGCTCCACATTTGCCATTCTATACGGAGTCTTTGATATCGGTTGAGACCCAGGTACGAGTTCAATGGAGAACTCTACCTCTCTTTCTGGGGGAGGTCCAGGTAACTCCTCAGGAAATACATCCATGTATTCCTGAACAATCGGAACATCTTCAATTTGTATGCTCCCTTTCCCTTTTTCATCATCACCGATTAACTCCATAAAGAAAGCTATGGGAGGTGCTTCTAGATAGGGATCAGTTCGGGATATCTCTCCTCGGAAGATAACTGTAGGCCGTTCATTCAAGACTACTGAGATTTCCTTACTTCTGCATTTGATCTTAGCATTATACTTTGAGAGCCAGTCCATCCCTAGTATAACGTCGAATTCCATCATGGGGATGACTACTAGATTTGCGATAAGATTGTGCTCACCAAAGTAAACACTAGAGTCTCTAAACACTGTTGATGCATGGATAATCCCACTTGGAGTCTTGACTGACAACTCTACCTCAAGCAATTCGGGGATTGATTCTATATTCTTTGCAAACTTGGAAGAAATAAAGGAATGCGTAGAACCAGAATCAAATAAAGCACTTGCTAGTTTTGAGAGGACAACAAGAGTACCTGCTACCACATCGTTCGGAACTTCAACTTCAGTTGTTGTGATAGCGAAAGCACGACCTTGCTCCCTTGGCCTCTGCTGAGGTTGATGGTGATTCCCCTCCACCGCCCTCGGATTTGGACATTGATTAGCAAAGTGCCCAAGCTGTCCACACTTGAAGCATGTGACTTCGGGTAGGGCCAGAACCATCTTTCCTCTGTCGTTAGTGTTGGGAAGTTGAGGCTTCACATCACCACGACAATTTCGAGAAATATGGCCTTCTTTTCCACACCTATAACACTTGCCACTTCCGATCAAGCAGTTCCCCGGATGCTTCTTCCCACATTTATTGCATGTGGCATGTTGCATATGCTTTCCACCTCTTTCCTGATCAAAACTTCTTCCCAGGCTCGGTTCTAGAGTTCTCTTCTTCTCATTAGATTTGTGAGACCACTGTGTCTCCCCAAACTCTAGTTCAACTTTCATAGCACTTCGAACTATTTCTTCATAGCTATCGTAGTCCCTGTTGGCTAGATTCTTCCGCAGATGTGGTCGTAGTCCGCCAAAGAATCTATCAACCTTCCCATTAGGGTCCATGACAAAGCTTGAGGTATAACGGGAAAGCCTTGTGAAGTTCATCTCATAGCTTCCGACAGATTCGTTCTCCTTCTGCTTCAGCTCGAGAAACTCTTTCTCCATTTTCGTCCTCATGGAACGAGGGAAATACTTGTTAAAGAAAATCCCCCGAAATTCTTCCCACTCCATAGCTTCCATCTCTCCTCGTGGCTTCGTGTTTTTGATCAGTGACCACCACTGATCAGCTTCTCCCTCTAGGCGGTAAACAGCAAGGGTGACTTTTTCTTGTTCCGAACAATGAAGTACAGAAAAGATCTTTTCAATGGAGCTTATCCATTGTTCCGCAACCAATGGGTCAGTAGATCCAATGAATGTTGGCGGTCGTTGACGCATGAAGGACTCAACAGAAAGTTGTTCCCTTCGTGGTGAGGTCGGCCTCTCAGCTTGATTCAAGTTATTACTCATAACTTGAGTCAGTTGGTTCATCATTCGCATGAATGTTTCCATTCCGGCTTCCATCGGAGGGCCGTCAGCACATGGTGCATTGCGGTCACCATCGGCACGGTTCCTCCTATTGCCCGCCATTTTCTAAAAGAATAAAACCTTAGTGAGAAACTTATTTCATTTATGAATCTTTTAACTAAGACTTCGTGCTTAGACAATTATACTTCTCTATAATTCCTTCATAATGATTCATAAAAAGCTTGTGATTAACCAAACATATCCCCCGGGAGTGTCGTAACCAAGAGTGCAGCAATGCCTGTTATCGTGCACCAGTTCCCGTTCGAGTCTAGCTCAAAGCGGTGTTTTCGGGTTTTACCCCTATGTACATCTGTGCCAGAGCCGCCTCTACCTGCTCGTATCCAGACAGGGATGTATTTGTTTGATAGACCACTTACTCAATACTTACCAAAATACCAGGAAGTTTTCCTATATTCAAACTTTTCTATAGGGTTCTTCATAAAGTTTTTATATCCTAATTTTCACAAATAACTAAACCATCCTTTGATACCAACTATAGCATCCCGCCATTTTATAACAAAAACTTTCATTACATTATACAAATCTGAGGATCGTTAAGGTTTAGTGTCTTGGAAACAAGGATCATAATACATAAAAAAAAACATAAAACATTCTTCTTAAACACTTGCAAGGCGTCTCCTTAAGTTCATTCTAGGTTCATTACTGCATCTCATAACCTGGGGACATACATCAAAAGAAAGGGTGAGCAGAAGGCCCAGTAAGGGAAACAAGAGGAACATTTACATGTGAACTTGAGATACTTCAATAAGGACATGAAAAGAACTTTAAGGCATGAGAAAGAAATCATGAGGCATTTCATAATAAAAATAACATTTTTCATAACTTGAAGATGTGGCTACATCATTTAACATAGACAATCATGAACATATCACCAAGGTCCATCCCCAAGGTGTCATTTGAAAATTACCAAGGTTATTCACCAAGGTATCGTGAAAATTGTAATCTCTAGTGGTTACATCATTACCCAATGCATTGGAGCGCTATCAGGGCGCACCCTTAAATTTGCCTTTATTATCATGTGAGCCACATATATCATCATCAAACATTTCATAAATAACCCACATAGCATAAAATAAATGGGTTTCATTTCATAATCATAACATTTTAAAAACTGCTTTAAAGACATGATCTTTACGTCACTTTAAACCCACGGAAAGGGAAAGCGGGTCTCATGTATGTAAATCCCAGAATTTAAAATGGAACATTTTGATATATATGTGAATACCCTTGTAGAAATAAGAGCTTTGAGTATTCACTTTATAACATAAAATAATTTTTGAGAAAAGAGAGGCATTTTGAGGGGAAAATTCTGCAGCATAACGGCTAAGTTTCGGGGTTTTAGAAAACATTGAAATGAGAGGGGACATGGGTCACCCACTCATAAATGATCCATAAAACAGTAGGGTGAAAGAATAAGAAGGAAATATAGACATGGTAATGAAATTTTTGGGACATACCATTTGAAATGAAAAACATGGAAGGAAAAAAGATTAGATTTCTCTTATGAAAATTCGGCAGCCTTACGGCGTCACTTAACTTCAAAAGAAAATGATTTGACAAGATCAAATAGGGTCCCTCATCATATGATCATAAGAGATCAGTATGATAGATATAGAGATCATACCCCAACATAATAAAAAGGAACTTGAAAGACTTGACATGAAAATCGAACTTGAAAAATGAGAAGGGTGAAAGAATCCCTTAAAAATTCGGCAGCCTAACGGCGTCACTTAAACTTTCATAAAACGAAATGATGAGAGTAAGAGGGGATCTCTCATCATATAAACATGAAAGGGCAGTAAGAGGAATATAAAAGAACATCCTCTCACATAAAAACAAGGAGCATAATAGGAATGACATAAAAGAGATTACATGAAAAGAAAGAGAGGGGTCGGATCCCTTACCTTAAAATGTGACTCTTGAAACTCAAAGGATTGGACCTTGAGGGCTTGGGGGCACCTTGGGAGGACTCTTTGGAAGGTAAGAAGATCAGAACTTCGTTGGTGGAGAGTTGAGAGTGAAAACTAAGGGAGGAAAGGGTGGGTATTTATAGGGAAAGTGAGGGGACAAGGCATTAATGGCCAAGGGACACCTCACATGTGCTTTTCTCAAACCCATGTGCTCTCCCTTGGCATTTATCATGGAGTTAGGCCACATGGGGCCCCCAAAACAATAATTCATCACCCTTGGCCGGCCAACCCTCAAAAGATCTCATGACATCATCATGACACCATTATGATGTCATTAAACATACCGAAACCCTAAAACTGTATTTTTACTATTCACTGAAAATTCAACTTTCTCAGAATAACCCCAAAATTTCACCTTATCCAAATATCAATGCTCTGATTTCAAAAATGAAATCCATTTTATAAAAATAATTTTCTAAATATTTTTAATTTAATTTTTAAATAAAAACACTATTCATCGAAAATTCACTTTTTTCAGAAAAATCCCCAAAAATTACCTTAACATAATATCGATGCTCTGAGTTCAAAAATAAAGTCCTTTTTATAAAAATAATTTTCTAATTATTTTTAATTAAATTTTTAATTAAAAAACACTATTCATCCGAAAAAAACTAATACTTGAATAATAATTTATGAAACCGTTATTTAACCATTTTATTGAATCACATTACTTAATCTAGGTGTCTAAATTATATTAAAACTTTCTTTGAGTGAAATTACTAATCCATTTGGTCACATTACTAATCCTAAGCGTAAAATCACTATTCATAATTTACTATTTATCAAAAATTAAGTTGATCTTATTAGACTCCAAATTCCTTACTGAACACTTTTGTAGAAGACCATTTTTTGAAAATCATTACACATCATTAGTTATTTAGGGTTTACATAAATATTTCAAAATATCCCTTTTTCAAAATTCATCAATAAAATACATTCTAAAATTATCTAGACATTTGAAATTTCACAAACATCACTAAAGGAAGAAATCTCAATTTATTCACCCGAAAGGATTACACAAGGAAACTAGGGTCTCATCACATAGCCCCTTATAACACTGGCATAAGACCTAAGTGTAAGGTGTGCTATGGTGAGAGAATCTGAGGGAGTCTCAGATATCATTGCCCTAGTAGCAATCTCCACTAACTTGAACTTCTCCTGCAAGCGTTTTCGTTCAAGCTTGACACGCTGGAGCTCGGCTTGGGCTTGGTCCAAAGCGAAGCCCACAGATGCTACCTCCTTCCCAAGCTCTGATAAGTGGGCTTCGTAAGGGTTGAGTCTACTGGATGAAGCCATCAACTCCTCTTTCTGCATTAACCATTAACATCTTAATAAATCATTAAGAGTAAGTTAATATACTACTCAAAAAGATTGGGTCGTTACAGCAGGGGTGGGCAGCGCCAGGAGCCGACGGAGGAACCGTAGGCGCTGGGAGAGGCGTCCGGTCGGTGCGGGAGGACTTCTGGATTGCCTGGTCTAGGCTGGCGACGGGTGCTGGACTAGGAGATGTGGGCGCTGCTGGAGGGCGGGCTGAGTGCGCCTGGACGAGGAGGGCGCTATGTGTCGGGATAACCGCAGGAGGTCGCGCGAGGAGCTGGCGGGGATGTGTGCAGCCGAGAAGAGTAGGGTGCCGAGAATAACTGCCGGGAGGCCGGGCTGGGTGCGACGAGGCGAGAGCTCTGCTGGGAGAGGTCCGCGACGTTGGGACGATCGGGAGGGGCGCCGTGGGTGAAGGTCAGGAGCCACGTCGGAAGGTGGACGGGAGGGGCGGTTGCCTGGAGATGTGGGAGCCGGCAGGTGCGGGATCCGAAAATGGCGGCAGGTAGGGCGGGAGCCGCTAGAGGCGAGCCGGGAGTCGCGACGGGTCGTCCTGCCGGGAGTCGCCGAGGGGTGTGGAGGTGCGCAGCCGGGAGAGTGCCGGCGGGAGCGCCCAGAGGAGGAGGCGGGAGAGTGCC
Organism: Viscum album; assembly: GCA_963277665.1. Taxonomy (NCBI): domain Eukaryota; kingdom Viridiplantae; phylum Streptophyta; class Magnoliopsida; order Santalales; family Viscaceae; genus Viscum; species Viscum album. Next base: position 77,689,135 of record OY728140.1, read on the forward strand.
GGTCTTCGCCGGGACGTCGCAGGAGAGGCGGCGGCGGGGAGAGCTGCGCCGCGGATTGGAGGGGCGCCCAGGTTGTAGCGCGACGGAGGGGCGACGCCGGGACAATGCCGGAGGAAGCCGTCAGATGGAGCCGCGGAAGGCGAGATCAGGGGGGGCTTGCGTAGGGCAGAGCCGGGAGGGTGGGGGTGGCCGCGTAGGGCAAACCCAGGGGGGGTCCGCGTAGGGCAGACCTAGGAGGGGAGGGGGGTGCCACATAGGGCAGAGCCGGGAGGAAAAAAAAATAACGGGTTCCCTCTGAAACCATGTATGGGATGTGAGGCGGAGACCTACTTTTATAGATTGAGAATACATAATACAAATAGAAGTATTCCGATGTGGGACTCAGAAATACCCATAATAAAAAAAATAGGGTTTAACAAAAATAAATTGTGCCATCGTAGACTAGGGCATCCCTAGGTCTTCTTCTAACATGTTCAAATCATTATATAAGATTAGAAATGAATGCGTTTGAGAAAAATTTGAGTGACTCTGATTGACGAGAAGATAACCGAGACTAGATTATATGACGATTTGAACATATTAGAAGAAGTCCTAGGGATGCAACGGTTAATAGGCCCGAATTTAATGACAAATTCAATTATTAAAAGTGGTAGAGGTAGAGCTAAAAATCTCTTAAACAAATCATTCATTATGATCTTGTTTAAAATTATATTAATGAAAATATGGTTTCTGATAGGGATGCGTGAGGCTGTATGGGAATCTCCAGGAGGGCAGAGCTGTAATTTTATGGGGGGGGGGGGGGCAGGGGGAATATGCTGGGAATCCAGGGGAAGTTGTGGGGGGGGATATGTTGGGATCCAGCGGGGATGTTGTTAGTGCATGGGGGGGCCAGGGGGGATATGCTGGGATCCAGGGGGATGTTGTAACAGCATGAGGGGCTCAGGGGGGGAATATGCCGGGATCCAGGGGAAGTTGTAACTGCGGCTCAGGGGGAATATGCTGGAGATCCAGGGGGAAGTTGTAATTGCATGGGGGGGGGATATGCTGGCATCCAGGGGGTGTTGTAACTACATGGGGGCCAGGGGGAATATGGTGGGATCCTGGGGGGTGATACTTAGGGGGGTCCACGAATGTTTAAAAGGGGAAGGCTAGAGAGGGTAAGAGGAAAAAATCATCTGGTTAGCAGGGGCAGCCGTGAGGCTTGGGCGTGGGTGCTGAGTGCCTCTCGAGGGGAGCTACGTCTGCATCATTCTCCTCCATTATTCTTCTCCTATTTCTTATTCTCCCGCCTTTACTTACTGTAATTCTGGTTTACCATTTCCTGGAATACAAGTAGTTTTTTTCGGGCTTTTTTCAATTGGTCTGACCAGTCGGATTACTTGCGCCGAGGAAACCCATGTGGAGGTGGAGCACTGTCGATTTAGAAACCCTGTAGAAGGGAGCGCTTCCAGATTCTACCGGGAGGACCGCAGTCTACTTCCGCGGGAGGAGGCGCACTGTCGGTCTCGATCTCGACGGAGAGGTGTGTTGCGGAAGAGACCGCTGCAGGATACATTCGTTTCGGGGAAGGAAAGTACTACTGGACTGTCAGTGACAATGGAGACTCGAGTGAATGGCGTGGAACAATGCTTGGACCGAGCCGAAGCAACTCTTACTAAACTGGTGTTGACTTGGGAGCAAAGGCGTAAAGAGCATGCTGATTTTTAGAAAGAACAAATCGAATTTTGTAAGTTTATTTCTAGACTCATGCGGCACTAGGAGGGGAATGCACCCTCGGGGCGGATGTGATACAGTTGGGGTGCCATGGTTATGGAGCCAGGTACATGGTTGGGCTGCCATGATTGGGTTTGGTATGAATGGGAGTTGCCATGGATATGGAGCTCAGTGTTTGGAGGTGCCTTGGATTGGGAGCTCGATACATGATAGGGGCTGCCATGGGTTTGGTGCTCGGGTCACTGATAGGGGCTTCCATGGATTGGGACTTCAGATGATAGGGTTGTCGCGGGCCTCATCCCTGGAGTTGTAAGGATATGGTAAGGGATGTCATGGATTTGGAGCTTGGATGATAGGGTTGCCGTGGGCCTCATCCCTGGAGTCGCGAAGATACGATAGGGGCTGCACTGGATTTGGAGCTCGGATGATAGGACTGCTCTGGGATGGCCCCAGAGTCTTGAGGATTGGTTGGGGCTGCCATGGATGTGGAGCGCGCATGTTACTTGGGAGACATGGTCATCACGACGTGCTCAGAGGCACCCCGACACTGACCGAAGCAGGTATGGTCGACCTGTTGCGGAATCACCGGGAGACAGAACGACAGAAAACGAGAAAATGAAAGAAAGAAAAGCAACAAAGAACACGACGATTTACGTGGTTCGGTAGTTGCCTTTTATTTCAGTTGAGCACATCACATGAACAATTCACGTATATTGCTGGTTAGTACGGGGCCACGTTGGTGGTGCTCTACTGAGTTATGTACTCACACCCTGCTCGGGCCGCCATTGCACATGGGTATTTGAACAGACGTTCACTTGATTGCAGACATATGTTTGGGCTATGGCTCTGGATAGCTTGGCTGAGTAGGACTGCTCGGATGACGGTGGACTTCAGGATGAGATTTGGCTCAGGATGTCGTGGAGCCAACTTCTTTTATTTTCGTTTATTTTGGTATGTATATGTAACCGACGCAGTGAGCAGTTAGTGTATTCATGCGTTATTGTTGGATGTTTATTCATTTTGCGTGCTCTGATTATTTACTGTTGTGGATGATGTTTGGTGATTGTTTATTATTGTGCACTCTGATATGGTGGTATAGTCTTACCACCGTACCATCTTAGGCCCACGCTGCTAGTCGGCAACCTCTGGTGTATGAGGAGCCGCGCTTGAGGTCACGTGGTGAACCGGTCTGGTTGCTATTCATAGAGTGAATTAGGGCGGGACGTTGCACGTGACAAGTTATTCGGTTAGGAAATTGGAACACCGTTGGCCAAAGTGAGTGGTACAAGCCCTGGGAACGTATGGGACACGCCCACCACCTTGAGAACAATGTGGTTTTTCTAGAGGTGACAATGATAGGGATACATGGGGTTGCTACAGGTAGGTGGAGCTGTAATTTCCCGGGGGGGGGGCTGGGGGAATATGGTGGGGATCTAGGGGGAAGTTGTAACTGCATGGGGGGCCCAAGGGGAATATGCTGGGATCCCCGGGGGGAGTTGTAATTGCATGGAGGCCCAAGGGGAATATGCTGGGATCCAGGGGGGAAATTGTAGTTGCACGAGGGGGGTCGGGGGCAATATGCTGGGATCTTGGGGGGGGTATACACTGGGGGGGTCCATGACTGTTTAAAAGGGGAAGACTAGAGGGTTAAAAAGAGAATTATCTGGTTAACAAGGGTGGTCGTGAGGCTTGGGCGAGGGTGTTGCGTGCCTCTCGAGGGGAGTTGCGTCCTCATCTTTCTCCATTATTCTTCTTCTCCTATTTCTTCTTCTATCGCCTTATTGTAGTTTTGGTTTATCATTTTCTGGAATACAAGTAGTTTGTTTCAGGTTTTTATCGGTTTCTGATAAAGCTAATTGGTGATGTTTGATTAATGCAACCGACCCCATTTAATTGAGTTTAATGATTGTTTGTTGTTGTTGAATTATGTTAAACCCAGTTTTATTATATTGGGTATTTTCGACGCGGACGTTCGGCCCAGCCCGCTCGCGGCTTCCAAGCTTCGCGACCGGCCCATTTCCAGCAGCCCGCTTCCCGCACGGCGACCACCGACTCCGTCATGGGTTGGCACTTCCGCCTGCAAGACTCCGACACCACCTCCAGTCGCCGACACTCCTGCCATGCCGCCCCCTCGCCTCGGTTGTCGGCCTTCCCGCATGACAGCCCCATGCTTCATCCCTTCGTCTGTGCGCCCGCCTGAGCAGCTGTCCCATGCTCCGTCACCGGTTCTCCCGCAAGGCGGTCCTCCTTCATCCAACACCCGTTACAGACTGACTTTCTCGCAGGAGGAGATTGCATTTATACGATCTTATCGGGCTACTGTGCCACCGTCCTCTTCTCCAGCCACCAATGCTCAGACTGATGACTCCCCCGCTTGTGTATCTCATCGAACGACGGCTTGGATGCTTGACTCTGGTGCGTCCGAACATCTCACAAGGGATTTCGGTATGTTTACTACTTATCATCCGTATACCAATGCCTTTGCACTTACTATTACTAATGGATCAACTATCCCCATTGCGGGATTTGGCACATGTCCCTTGACCCCGTCTATTCGCCTGGCTTCAGTCGCTCATGCTCTTCACTGCCCATTTAATCTTATCTCCACCAGCAAACTCACCAAAGACTTAAATTGTATTGCTACTTTTACATCCTCTGGTGTTGTTTTTCTGGAGTGGACGACGAATCGGGAACTTGGTCGAGGTCAACTTCGGAATGAGGTGTACATGTTCGATACCACACTATCTCTTGCTTGCTCATCCACCTCTGCCCGTGTCCTTGACCTACATTTTCGCCTTGGTCATCCACCGACTTCCGTCCTACATAAGCTTTGCTCCCAATTCAGTTCCCACCTTTCATTCCATTGCGAATCCTGCAAGTTTGCTAAACATCATCGGGTGACATATGTTCCTTGACTGGAAACGCGTGCAGCGGATCCTTTCGACCTTGTTCATTCCGATGTATGGGGTCCTTGCAGGGCTCCTAGCCAGTCCGGGTACAGTTATTATATATCCTTTATTGATGACTACGCGCGCATGACTTGGCTTTACCTTCTTTGTGATCGGTCTGAAGTGTATTATACTTGTCAGACCTTTTATAATGAAATTCACACTCAGTTCTCCACCTTCTTTAAATGTCTCCGCTCCGACAATGGACGAGAATATTTGTCCACATCCTTTCAGCAGTTTCTCAAGGATAAAGACATCATTCATCAGACATCCTGCCGTGATACTCCTCAGCAGAATGGAGTGGCCGAGCGCAAACATCGCCATATACTAGAGACTGCTCGTGCCCTCCGATTCCACATGAAGGTGTCTCATGTTTTGGGGCGACGCCATCCTGACTGCTACCTACCTCTTAAACCGACTTCTTTCTTATATCCTTCAGGGAGAGACTCCTTTTCAAACTCTTTTCTCCTCTCTCTCCCCTCACTCCCTTTCGCTCCGTGTTATGTACGTGATACTCGTCCCAACCTCTCCAAGCTCTCTCCTAAATCCCTCCGGTGCATTTTTCTCGGATATTCCCGCACTCAGTGCGGATACCGATGATTCTCTCCGGACTTACGACGGTATATTATCTTTGCTGACGTATCGTTTGTTGAGAGCTCTCTATTCTCTCTTCCCTCTCCCCATCCAAACACCACCATCGATGATTGTCTTCCTTTCATTATTCACCCTCCTCTGGTGTCTCTCCCTGCTGATCACTGCTTTGGTACGGTCTACTCCTGTCGCCCATCGACTGTGCCCCCGTCCAGGCTGAGGACACCATCGCCCCAGCTTCGTCCGATGCTCCTGCCCCAGCACCAGATGACTTGCCTATTGCACTCCGGAAAAGTACTCGTTCTTGCCAGAATACTCATCTCTATACATCTTCATATAGAGGTTTGTCAGCCTTGGAGACAATATATATTCCCCGCACGGTTGGCGATGCCAAATCTCACCCGGGTTGGCTACAGGCGATGCGGGATAAACTGCAGGCTCTTGATGACAACCATACTTGGGATCTGGTCCCCCTTTTAGAAGGAAAACAGGCGGTCGACTGCAAATGAATTTATACGGTCCGTCTCAATGCCGATGACACTCTCCATCGCCTCAAAGCCCGTCTTGTGGCGAAGGGCTTTGCTCAGACCTATGACATCGACTATTTTGAGACCTTCTCTCCGGTTGCCAAGATGACCTCAATCCGTTTTTCATCTCTCTGGCTGCTCATCATTATTGGCTGCTTCATCAACTAGATGTCAAAAATGTCTTTCTCCATGACTTTCTTGAAGAAGAGGTCTATCTGCAGCTCGTGCCTCTGGAGCCGACTCCCATGTTTGCTGACTTCGTCGATCTCTATATGGTCTCAAGCAGTCTGCTCATGCTTGGTTTGGCCGCTTCAGCACCGTCGTCACTGCCTTTGGACTCTCTTGCAGTATGAAGGACCGCACCGTCTTCTATCGTACAACGTCCAACGGCTGCATCCTGCTGGTGGTATATGTTGATGATATCATCATCACAGGGAGCGACTCCATTGGAATCGCTATACTCAAGGGGCATCTTCACCAACATTTCCACACCAAAGATCTTGGTCCTCTCACATACTTCCTTGGCATCAAGGTCTCACGTTCTACGAACACCATTTTTCTCTGCCAAAGGAAATATGTCATGAATATCTTGCAAGATGCGGGTTTGAGTCAAGCAACTGCTGTTGACACTTCTCTTAAGCCTGAGGAACGTTCTCTCTATAACGACAGAATACCATTTCCTCACCCTGAGAGCTACCGTCGTCTGGTGGGCAAACTCAATTACCTCACCATGACACGACCGGACATTGCCTGCGCTGTTGGCAAAGTAAGCCAGTTCATGGAGCATCCGACAAAATCTCAGTGGGATGTTGTCCTCAGTATTGCCAAATACATCAAGAAAGACTTTGCCCGCGGTTTTCGGTACTCACATCACGCTCATCTGAATGTTGAGGCCTTCTGTGTTGCTGACTATGTTGGTTGCCTTGCTACCCGCAAGTCTACTTTTGGGTATGTTGTTTTCTTGGCAGGTAACCTTATCTCTTGGCGTAGCAAGAAGTAGACCGTCGTCTTCAGATCTAGTGCAGAGGCTGAATACCATGCCATGACCAACGTCACTACTGAGATCCTCTGGTTTCGTCATCTCCTCCATGAGTTTGGCTTCCCACCGTAGACATCTGCTCATATCTAGTGTGACAATCTGGCGACCACGAAGATTGCTTCGAATCCCGTCTTCCATGAACGGACGAAGCATATCGAGGTGGACAACCATTTTCTTCGCCATCATCTTGAGCAGAACCATATCAGTTTCGGCCACATTCCGACGATGGATCAGCTGACCGATATCTTCACAAAAGGTCTCCCGGGAGATCGTCTGGACTCTCTCAGTACCAAGTTGGGTATCAACATCATCAGTAGCCCAGCTTGAGGGGGAGTGTATGTGGTCTTGTTTTGCTGTCATTTTTCTTTTGTGGGGCTCTTGGTCGAAGCTGGGCATGTTCAGTTTGAGGGGGAGTGTTAAACCCAGTTTTATTATATTGGGTATTTCCGAGTCCCACATCGGAATACTCCACCATGTATTCCTTTTTACTCATCTATAAAAGAATGTCCCCACCTCACAAGGTAAGGAGAATTCGCCTCCTACACTCGCTTTTTACAAATTAAAATTCATTTTACATGAATTTGAGTAAAGGGCGTCAATACGATCCCAACACCACTAATGACGCGTCGATCCAAGTTTGAACGGCCAAAAAATGACTGTTCAAATATTGATTTGTGTTTTTAATTTTAATGAATTAAAATCAAAATCCAAATTAAAAATGGGTAAACCATCCTTGGGTAAATGTACCCACAAATGAATAGTAACCCGCAGGGTGCGCTCCTCCCGTGACTCTGCTACCCTGCAGAGCCGCGCCCTCTTGGGTTGGGTTGGGTCAGGCCATGCTTGACCCACCCGACTCAACTGGACCCAACTAGGGTTTGGAAACCCTGTGGGGGGTTCTAAAAATATCCGGGGAGACCAAAAAATTCGAAAAAAATCCAAAATATTTTAAGATATTGGAATTTTATAAAATTGATTGCGGGGCTGTGCGGTATTTAATTTATGAATTATAATTAGTTTAATTTATTTTAATTCATTATTAATTCTCTTGAGTTGAATAATCTGCAAATTTAATTTTATTTAGAAAATTTATTGCATGCCGACTAATCATGAGGGAGTCCGATCAATGTATGTTGATATTTTATTTATTTATTTAATTAGTGCAATGAGCGATGGTCTGTAATAATTAATTAATAAATGACGGTCTGTGTTGTTGAGGAATCGTCGGGAGTCGCAATAACAAAAACGAGAAACGAGAGAAAATGCAGGAGAAAAGAAAGCACACAGAACACAAAAATTTACGTGGTTCGGGAAAAATCCCTACGTCCACGGAGAGGTAGAATTCTCACTAAAAAATGGGAGCACAAATTACAGAGTTTTTCCAGGTTAGAAACTCTAGCCCGAAATGGGCTACATATGGAGAAGACGATCCACTGTTTCGAACAGGAAGTCTGCGTCACTACAGTGAACAACGACCACTTTTGTCAAAAGTGCTACAGTGCTGCCGGTTGGAAGTCAAAAGTGCAACAGTATAGTTGACTCCGAAGTCCGCACTGCTACAGTGCCTGTCGGTGTTGGTCGGTCAGCTCTGCTACCGTGGTCAGAGATGCTACAATGCCGAAAAATTGGGTTGGGGACCTTCGGCCCCTGGAGCAGGGGTGTGTTGCCCCTGCAACCCCCAACGAGCTCACCGCGGAGCTCGACCCGCGACAGTTGCGGGCCACAAGCATTCGGCCCAATCGGATCGGGCTACACCAACCCAACATGTGTATCGTCCTTCGACCTCATTATATGTACACGAGTGTATTTAAGTGCAACTCTCATTTTCGAGAACCCCTCACCGGCGTGTGGGTATTGTTGTATAATGAGGACGAAGGAAGCACTACATGCCGAGACTTGGTGGAATACCAAACAAGGGTTTGGATTGGTGTATCCCGATCCGATTGGATGATGTTGGGCCGAATGCTTGCGGTTCATACTGCGTACCAGATTGCAACTCTGCGGGTCGTGCTCCGCAGTGAGCTCGTTGGGGGTTGCAGGGGCAACTCTCCCCTGCTCCGGGGGTCGAAGGCCCCCGACTTATTTTTTGGGGCATTGTAGCAACTACGATTGACTGTAGCAATGCTGACCGGACGACACCGACATGGCATTGTAGCAGCGCAGACTTTGATACGACTACTGTAGCAGCTCGGACTTTGGAGCCAACAATACTGTAGCTCCGCGGACTTCCACCCGCCGACCACTGTAGCAATTTGGACTTGGGTGGACGTGACACTGTAGCGATGCAGACTTCCAGCCACCTTTCACTGTAGCACACTGGACTTTCTGTGCAGTTGGTGGAATGGTCATTCATCTTCGTTATTAGTCCATTTTGGGTTAGGGTTTTTGTGTTAGAAACTCTGAGATCTTTTTGTAATTGTGCTCCCGGATTTTATAGTGAAGTGATTCTACCTCTCTGTGGACGTAGAGATTATTCCTAAACCGCATAAATCTCTACGTTCCCTGATCTTCTTCTTGTTCTTTTGTTTTTTCCTTTTACTCTTGTGAATCGTTTAGCGCTGCGACTCCCGGCGTTTCCGTAATAGGGTCGTGGTTGATCCATCTTCCGCTTAATGGATCAACCATTAGAAACGCTCATGATCACGTTATTTTATCGTATGCATGGTTTATTATTTCTATGTATGTGTGTTTGTATGCGATCACCTAGAATAATGCATTGATAAAAATGGATAAACTCACGGTGAATGTTTTCTATTTGAAGTACGGTTAAGTTGTGGGTGCGATCACATAAAACAAACATACTAAATTAAAAAAGCATTTCATTCGCTGAGAATAACTAAAATTCACTCAAAGAAAATATTAAGCTGCAAATGCCTTCCATCACTTAAGTTTGAACAAAATTGTAGTATGAGATGCACGTGAGCAATAATTGAGGGTGGGTTCTCCTATTGGGAAGTTCTAACACGAGTGCTGAGTCGACTTAACTAAAATTGTTATCAAAGAAATAGTCACAACTAGCTTGGTGTGATTTTAGAGGCAAACATCGAGTGAATCCAAGTAAAAGATTCGTAGGCGATGAAACTCCACTCAACAGTTCAAGGAGGCACGGGTTAATGCGGTCGGCCAACTAAAAACCTACTTTGAAACTCTCCAAGTAGTGGCGTAGCCATAACTTGAACTATGAGGTGAGGTTTAAGGATCATTGCAACTAGAATACTAAGCGATCAAGTATTCCGAATCTAGTAGTTGAGCACCACTAGGATTTGATAAAATAGTATGAGATGTTATAGATTAATAAATCTGCAATGTCTAATAATCAATAATTAAGATAAAAGTACTAATCTGTTGAAGTTTTATAGAAAAATGGAAAGTGATACCACATAAACACCGCGATAAATTTTGGGCAAAGAGCATGTCCTAATTGACACTAATTTCCAAGAGTGGTATAGGTGCTTGCGCATAGTACTGCGATATGAAAGGAACTTGTATGTGCTGGAGTCCCCCTGTTGAGCCACCTCAGGAAGTGAGGGTGAAAATGAAGGTTACAGGAGACTCATGGATGAGTCATTTGATGTTTACATCCTAATGCTATCATCAATGTCTAGTGAGTTTCGAAATCAACATCAGGACATGGATGGTTTTACCATGTTGTGTCATTTCTGAAAAGTTTGTGGGGGGAGAAAGTGAAGCAAGAAATGAATGTGGTTATGATTACACTGAACACGTGTAAATTGAAAGATGAATCATGATCATTCAAGATATCCCATCCTTTCATCCTTATCAACTAGTTACTCTAGTTTCGTTTAGGATTATAAAACAAACAGTATGGAGAAACTGCTTCAATATATTTTGTGTAAGGTTCACCCACTTGATAAGAACTTAAAAAAAGTTAAATTTTTTGTTCTTATAGTGAACAAATTGAAAGGCAAGGTTGAAAAAACCCATGACTATTTTTTAGTCAATGGAGCTTTTATAACCTCTTTCTAAGAAACCAAAGGTAAAGAGGGATCACATCGAACATGTTAGTATTTGTTTCGCATGCGGCAAGAAAGGTTATTGGATGATAAACTCCAATGAATTGTAGTAGAATAGAAACAAGAAGAGGCTTCAACTTCATGTATATTCATTGTTGCATGTGGTATTTATGTCTTACTATATGTGTGTCACACATTCGTATCCAAATACAGCAATCACGTAAGTTATGAAACATTACAAGAAGGTGAATTCTCGAAGTAGTCGAGGAAGGGTGATTCCTATATCAACAGTGAGAATGGGTGATTTCTATTTTTGCCAAGTTGATTGATTCTAGTTGCACTATTATTTTGTATTGAGTATAACCAAAACATTTATCTCATGTGTCCATTGGACACATTGAGACATTATATCATTTTGGAATGAATGTTGTTTGTGGCGTCTCATACTCAATTAATAGTTCAATAATACTTAATCATTGATAATAAACGATGAATATAAAATGTAAGGCTCAATAATACCCAGTTGTGACAAGATAAAACTTGGTCTAGTAAATCCAAAAGGTGTCAAGGAAATATCAAGAAGGGTGTTTAGACCATTCATGAGTTAAAAGTCTTAGGTATTAGACATGATTGCTTATAAGGTATAATGACCAAGACACCTTAAGCGTTAAAGGTGATAAAGCCACAAAGTTTTTAGATTTAGTTCAATAAGATATGTGTGAACTATTTTAAGTAGAAGCTAGAGGTAGATTCATATTCTTCACGAGATTCCTTTAAGAAATTGACGGAATGCAAAAGTGAAGAAAGAAATATACTTGGTAAGAAGATAAGAGATGCATTAGGGTGGTGGGCCAAACAATATCTTAACCAAACATTCATCGATCATGAAAATGTAGAGTGTATTTGTTCCTAAACTCACATTTTTTTATACACATCTAACCTAAGATGTTAGTAAAAGAAGGATCGATGACGAGTCTTACATGCATTCATCGATTATTAAAATATAGAGTGAATTTATTCCTCAACTCACTTTTCATTATACACATCATAGCCATGATGCAAGTACAAGGTGGATCAATGATGAGACTTATAAGTCACGCAAAGTCTTCAATTATCTTTTTGGGACAAGTTTTGCAAATGACAACATTAACTCATAACCATATGCCAACTATAATGACAAATGAATATCATATAAGTTATAGTATGAAATAAATTCATCATGTCACAAAATATGTGTTTATATGTAAAGTGTTTGTGAAGTCTAAAGCAAATAAGCAAACTTGCATCAATAAAAAACACAAAGTGTATCTCTGTAATTATCCTAAAGTTACATAAATTCCTAAGATAGAAAAGTTATAGTCAAGTGACATACTATATTTCTATAAATAGGTGCACATCTCTATTCGAGATAGTGAGAGCAAGATTGACTTGAGTAAAGTCAAGGCACGACATGCACAAGAGTTGGCATAAGAATGAGTTCCACAAGAGCTTCTGGAAAAGAATGTTCTTGAGACACATACTGACTATGAAAGATAAAATCAAAGTGAGATGATTTGATGATCGTCGAGTAAGGTGATATATTGCTCAATGAGAATAATGAATCTTTATCCTACACAGAAGCAGTAGATGACAATAAGTTAAAATGACTAGTGAATATGAATTCAGAAAAATGGATTCCATGTATCAAAAATATATTTTGGTAGTTTCTCCAATTGATGTAAAGCTGTTAGAAACTATACATGGGTGGTGCAAACTTGGTGCTAATAAGGCTCGATCGGTTATATTAAGTCGGCATGCATAAATCCATTAGAATTCTACATGTCATAACAACTTTGTATGATCATTATATTGAGCATTGAATGTCAAGACCACCTTCACTGGAGGAAACGTTATGGAATATGTCTGATGCAACCAAAAAGGGTTTGTGACATCATAAAATGTCAATAAAGAATGCAAATTGTAAAGATTCATTTATGGATTAATGCAAGCATTGTGATCATAGAATATTTGGTTGAAATAAAATATTTCCATGTGTCTCTAAGAGGTTTGTGGGAGCGCCATGGTTTTCCTAGTAAAATATGTTGAAAACATATGAAAAACAGTTATTAGTTTTACAATTAAGACTATTGAACAACTCTTCAAAGATTGACTAAAACTAGTAACCTAAGTTCTAGGGAACATGATCTGCTAAGGTTGATCTAAGGGTTACTTGGATCAAGTCAAAGTATATTTAATGACGAGGTATTGAAAAATAGAAATTGAAACAATTCGAGAGAGAATTGCTGCCAATGTCATGTGACATAAATATACATATATAAGACATAAGAGGAGATTATAACGGTGAGTAGAACTCCATACACTTTTGCGCTGGATCGATCACATATATCATGCTATGTACTGGATATGCTATTGCCAACACATGCCTTATGATAGGCAAATATCAGATAAATCCAGGAGAACTACACGGGAAGCAATCAGAGCTATCCAATAGTACTTGAGAAAGTACAAGAGATATCTACTTGGTACCTAGAGAGGAAGGAACATTAGTTATAAGGGGACACAAATTAGTCTTGTTATGAGTCTTTTTGATCTAATATCGCAGTTAGTCCAAGGAAACGAGCAAGAGAAGCTCATTGAAGCCAGTGGCAGTCATATCTACAAATACCGGGTACATTGCGCCTTCTAATGCAGCTAAAGAAGTAGTATAAATACACAATGATTTGTTCCAGTTCTTGAAATCGTACCTAGAGAGTAAAATATTATCATAATATAAAATGTAATAATCTTATGACGACGGTACTAGTCAAGAAGTCAAGATTATGACCGTCAAAGCCATTATTCAGCAGAAACATAATCTTATCACGTGAGAGCTAAAAAGTTGATTGTTAATAAGTCGACTCTAGTGCAAGTGACAGTGTTGTTAAAGTGGGTGATTTAGACGTAACTTGAGTAGAGCTTTTTGATTACCATATCATGTAAGAAAACGTGGCAGACCCAATGACCAAAGCCATTATTCAACAGAAACATAATCTTATCACGTGAGAGCTAAAAAGTTGATTGTTAATAAGTCGACTCTAGTGCAAGTGACAGTGTTGTTAAAGTGGGTGATTTAGACGTAACTTGAGTAGAGCTTTTTGATTACCATATCATGTATACAAAGTTATGCATGATGTTATATTACCATAATAGTGTTAATAATTTTGCATACATTATTTATATGGTAATGTCTTTAGATTAAGGTTATAGCAGTTCCCAACTATATTGAGAACCTCGAGATACTATGATTGTAATCTTAAACATATGTTCTCTACTGAGGGCTCATAAACATTGAAACTTTTTCTCATGAATTTTGCACTTGGTGTGATTTCGAGTAATGAAAATCATGAGGGCTTATCTGTCAATAGGAACACCACATCTTTCGGGTGTCATTGGATGTTCTTGTCTACAAATATGTGTATTGGTCTCTCTACTTAAGGTCATTATCAATGTATATAATTTGATCACATATTTTGATGCAAAATGAAAATTGACATTTATGTTTTTGGCGATGTAGCTTGTGTTGGGTGCGTCGTTGGTAGTATGAGATTGATTGAATGATCAAGACATGATTTGCTGCTTCTGAGTAGAGGAAGAGATATCTTGGGCTCAGTTGACCAGGACAACATCACCTCATAAAATCTATGGCCAAGTTGTGCATCCTGCTTTATGAGATATCACGCGACAAATTGATTATATTACAAAGAGCATGCTCATAGGATGTTTTCATAGTGCTCTGACTTATCCCTATTTTCGTAAGGGTCATGATGTGTTGTTAGACACGTCTCTTGGTCTGTGAGTATGTTACATACCCTCACAGGAGCAAGCTGCCAAGAAGACTCCTTTGTATGTATTTTAGTATGGTAATCGAAACTACAGAGGTGATGAGTGGAAGGAGCAGAATAAAGGAGATGAAGAATGAACTCGAGCATAGTTATTTACGGCGCATGGCGCACAATGGCGACAAGAGCCCCCGGCGCAAAAGCGCACGGCGCGGCGCACGGCGCGTGGCAATATTAACTTGCGGCGCACAAGAGGTGTATACATATATCAACAATAAAAAATAATAAATTATCCAATATATATATATAAAACAAAGATTTATGCCAATAATTCATATTCCATACATCAAAAAACAAATGAAGTCAACAATGACACCTACAATTAAATATTAATAACTATATATTTCAAAAAATCATATATATCAATTTCTGAAATATATTAAAAACCATATATCTCAAAAAACTAAGTCGGGAGTAAAAAACCATATATCTCAAAAAAACAACAGGAGTAATTTGAAAAAAAATAAGGGGCGAGCAACATAAATAAAATTGAATTAAAAACAAAAAAAAGTTACTGATTCGCACAGAAGGTGCGCCTGCTCTGGACAACATTGCGTATCTAAGTCGCGGTGGTTGAGGGAGCTCGGCTAAGTCGTGGTCGACTGGGTCACGACGGTCGAGGGATCTCGGTTTGGTCGTGGCAGTCAATGTGGTCCAACACCGGTTGGGTCGCTACACTCACGGGAAGAGTGTTGCGTAGAGTCGAAAGGGGAGGTCGTTGTTTGACCTCAAAAGAGGTATTTTCAATCGGGGCGTAAGAGTTGGAAAGTTAAAAAAATACAAAAACAAAATCAAAAAGGCTCAATGGCGCGCGCCATTGGCGCAACATGGCGCGCGCCATTGCGCAATATGGCGCACGTCACAGTGAGCCATCTTAAATGAGCCATGGCGAAGCCATGGCGCGGTGCACCACTCCCTGGCGCTAGCCATGGCGCAATGGCGCGCCATGGCGCGCGCCATTAATAACTATGAACTCGAGAGACATGCAAGCTCTCCCGCCCAAGCCAACATTGGCCGAATCCCAAGCCTCTTGGCCGACTAACAACATGGTTCCTCCATACCCCCTTCTACCTCCCCCACCCCCTTTTATAATAGCCTCCCTTCCTCATGTGGACCTAACAACTTCTTGTTAGGCACAACTGTATCCAGCTTTATTATAATGACTAATATGCCCCTTCTAGAATATTCCCCCATCTATAACCCTTTTATTCCCTATATGTCCAGGCTTGTATCACTCCCACCGTCTTGAAAATCAGTCTTGTCCTCAAGATCGAGGAAAAGAAACTGATTGCGAGGCACCCCTGTAACATGTAGTTGCCAAGCAATATGCCAAATGATCTGTCCTGCTTTAAGGTCTCACAGAAATCGAGCGCGCACCTTCTTATCCCATACTCCAAGCAATTTCCTAGACGAGCCTCGCTGCCTTGTGGCCCTGCAAAAAGTTGGCTAGTGTGGTAGACTGCTGCGGCGCATAAGAAGACATGGTTGGTAGGATGTTCTAACTCCCCATCCACGCTGGTGTTGCCGTGACGCTGAGTCCCGCAAAACACGCGCCGAAGTCGGTGGAGTCATCACCCCACTGTAGTAGAGCCATCTCATCAGGAGTCACCGTCTGCAATAA
The DNA here is from genome assembly GCA_963277665.1 of Viscum album. Lineage (NCBI taxonomy): Eukaryota > Viridiplantae > Streptophyta > Magnoliopsida > Santalales > Viscaceae > Viscum > Viscum album. The sequence goes on from OY728140.1 coordinate 77,705,426, forward strand.
TGGCATGACTGTGCTGCCATTGCCTCCACATGACTTGCAAATCTCCTTCCAGGAAGGCAACAATGTAGTTTTGTTGTGCCATCAAATCCACATGTCGGCCTAGCGTTGGCCCAAGCATGACAGTGTGAGCACGGCCCGACGACCTTGTTTCATCCTCAATGTCGCCAACTCCAGAAGCAGCGGAGTCCGCCTCTGATTCCTCCATGAGCAAAGATGGCTGGTTATCGTTCGGGTACGACTGTATTTTAGGAGGAAGCATAGCTCCAGCTTAGATACGACGAAATTCCTTTTGCTCCTGCGCGTGCGTCGCCATCGTCGAAACCATCTTATATAGAGAAGCTTTCAATTTTGACACCGTCGTGTCGATGCGGTCCAGGCGCTGCTCCGCACTATCGAGATGAGAGTCAATGCTCATGTCCGTCATATCTCCGTGATCTGTTCCTGGCGAAATCAATCGGGCAATGTGCAGGGGTGGTTGATAGACACTGACGACCTCAGGTGTGGTCGCGTCCAGTAGTGTGCCCCCGCTCAGTCCAAAACAGGGGGAACAACGTGCCTCCATCCTTTTTTTTTGATACCGCTACTTTACCTCATTTGTGATTGGAAGGTCGAGGCGTACAGGGCACCGCCGGAAAGGCAAGTCATACGTCGTTCGAAGTAGACGAGGAAACGCGCAGCGAGCCGTCCAACAGAAGACTTCGTGTTCGCGGTTGGGGAAAACCGTGGTGGTGAAGACGGTACGCGGCTCCGTCTCTCGGACAACCCTGCTGTGTGTGAGTTCCTGCAGGTTGGAAGCGGTCGGAGCGCGCGAGGCGTCTGAGTGGTGCGGCACCATGTTTCAGTACAACTTGTGCGTCGCCGTCGTACTAAGTCCCTATTCCCTCGTCCCTGGTTCGGTCAGTGGAGAAAGATGAGCTGCAGCAGGTATCGCAGTGGAGAGAGTGGATGCGCGCGCCTCCGTCGACCAAAATTGGGCAAGCGTGCGGACATGGCTGCTGTTACTGGCCGCGTTGAACGAAGATGAGAACCAGCGAAGCCTCTTTCGTGTGGGTCATCGGCAGCGGTCAGCTTCCTAAGAAATTGACGTTGCGTCTGGGAGCGTCGAAAACGGGAGTTGGTCCTACAACGATTGCCTCCGATGAGTGAAGTCGCAGTAGGTAACGATGCGTCCAATCGACCAAAGAAATGGATGCGTAACGTTCAGCCGCGCGACAGTGAAAGGAAGCTGTGCTAATGGAAGATGATCGTTGTGGAAGGAGCGCACACAGCTGAATGAGTGCTTGCCTCTGCTGGTGAAGTGTTGTGCAAATGGATCATTACGCAGGAAATGGCCTCTGTTGAGCATAGATACGCGTGTGTGCGAGACGATCCAGACGCGTGCCTTTGTTGATCAATGTTGCGTCGGTCGTTTCCGCAGCGGAGATGAAAGGAAACATACGAAGAACAAACAACAGCAGGTCGCACGACTCCTTTGTGTGAATGAGAACAGTTGTGAGTGCACCTTCTACAGGAGAGGCGAGCAGGCCAGGAGTGGCTCCTCTGTGGAAATTCCCAGCACTGCGGAAGAAATTGGTAGCTCACCTCCTTTGAGGAGCCAGTAGGCAGGTCAGACCAATTGTTACATACCCTCACAGGAACATGCTACCAAGAAGAGACTCCTTTGTATGTATGTCAGTATGGTAATCGGAACTACAGAGGTGATGAGTGGAAGGAGAAGAATAAAGGAGATGAAGAAGGAACTCGAGAGACATGCAAGCTCTCCCGCCCAAGCCAACATTGTCCGAATCCCAAGCCTCTCGGCCGACTAACAACATGGTTCCTCCTTACCCCCTTATACCTCCCCCACCCCCCTTTTATAATAGCTTCCCTTCCTCTCCCCTTTTATAATAGCTTCCCTTCCTCTCATGTGGACCTAATAACTTCTTGTTAGGCACAATTGTATCCAACTGGATTTATTATAATGACTAATATGCCCCTTCTAGAATATTCTCCCATCTATAACCCTCATATTCCCTATATGTCAAGGTCTGTATCAGAGTATGACTCATTGCTATCGAGATCAGGGTTTAAAGGGTCACACACAAAATGTATCCACAAGTTCCACCTATTCGGATGAATTGGAGTTTAGGATGAAGTGGACCCCACATGCGAGGGTCGGTGAACGTCCCAGTGTGAATGTTCGCAAATAAATTAATTCAATTAATATAATTGAGTTTAAAATAATAATAATTGAATTTATTTCTCAAGGTATTCACAAGTTATTTAATTATAAAAGTGAATGCGAGGAAATATTATTTTTCGAACGAATGTTATGTGTTCAAGGTTTGTTAGATAATAACAGGAGGAACGAGACGAGTTAATGGCTCGTAATTCGTCACGTGACATTTAATAACGCCACAAGTCAGTGGTGAAATATTTGTGGCATTCATGACATGTCTACTTAGTTATTCATGTCATTTTGGGTCGATTTAAGAGGTTAATCTTATCCAGGGGCTTAAGTGTCATTTTCGAAAGTTTAACATATTATTTAATCTCATTTTTGATCCATGAATAGTAGCTTTAAACATTTGCACGAATTTAGAGAGAGGTTCTCTCCTCTCCTCCCCCCTCTCAAGTTCCAGAGAGAGAAACCGAAGGAAGAATGAAAAAGGATCAATCTTGCTTCCATAGATCGAGTCTGCGTTCTTCGCGCAATTGAAGGGATGTCGTAAAATGCTTCGATTTCCCGTGCTAGCACCCGAGAATCGAAGAATGACTTTCCAAGAGCTTTGGTGCACGTGTGGACGATTTAGAGGACGTTGGTTTGGGACCTTCGAGCTACGACACATCGACGATGAGCATATCATATCGACGTTTGGCGTACAAACAATGTACAATTTATGGTTTCATTCATTTTTGTTCTTCATATTTAAATTAAATTGCACGCGATCCATGATGGAATCCGGGCATGGGTATTCCATATTATGTGTTTCGGCATGAATCCGGATGCAGGAATTTTAAAATACCCATATTTCACGCTTCCGCATATCCCGGGTTCCAGCAACTCCTAGACTATTATGCAAGATCAGTTGCCTGCCGACTTCTCCACTTCCTCCGGAACTTCCGTGCCACATTCGGAACATCCTCCTGCGTTACTTCTTCTGGTACATGAATGCTGCTCAGCTGCCGCTGACCTGGATTCAGACTTCCCTTTGAACGTGAAGGTGAACTGCTCTTTATCTTGGTTCCGCAAGTGTTATTCTGGAAAGGGAAGTTCCGGAAAAAAAAACCAACACTCAACCAGAAAGCAAATTTCACACCAAACACTCACAAAGCACTTTCAAGATGCAGTACCTAATGGTATGCTCTTTGTGGATGATATAATTATCGTTGTAGAATCCAGAGAAACAATCAATGGGAAGTTAGAGTTATGGAGAGTGTCATGAATCCGGGGGGGGGGGGGTCTATCCAAGTAAGGGTAAGACAAAATATATGGAATGCAATTTTAATTGAAGGTCCTGTAACAATGACATGGATGTGAGATTAAGAGCTCACGTCATTCCAAAAGTTGATCATTTTTGATATCTAGGTTCTTTTATGCAATGCGACGAAGAAATAGATGTAAATGTTTCTCACAAGATTCAAACTGGTTTGCTAAAATGGAGAAATGCTCAAGGGTGCTTTGTGACAGTCAAATTCCTTTGAAACTAACGGGGAATTTTTTATAAAATTACCATTAGACTATCGTTTTTACATGTTAGTGAGTGCTAACATTCAATTGGACAACTTGAACAAAAAGTAAAGGCAACAGAAATTAAAATGTTAAGATGAACATGTGACGAAAATTGACAATTTTAGAAATGAATTTATACAACAAAAAATTGTTGTCACACCAATTGATGAAAAGATGTCCAAGACAAGATTAAGACGGTTTAGTCTTGTAAATAGGTCTGAGGATGTATCTGTTAATAGGGTAGACTGTGAGAAATACACAAATTAGGTTAAGTAGAAAAAAACTAAAAAGGACACTAAAACAAGTCATCCAAAAATGACATTGGTGTTAATGGTCTCAATGAAAATGTGATCTTTGATAGAGCTAATGAGCAGACTCCTCATTTAAACGAGTTTAAGCCTTGTTTGTTTGTTGTTGTATGTTTCCCTGTTCCCAACTACCACTAGCATCTACTTGTTTTAATTTCCAAGCCTAAATGCAAGTTTCTTGAATGCCCGTTTATTGGATTTGAATATATGGTCTGGGCTCAGGTTCCCAACAACTGTCCGAACCAAAGCCGGCCAACTGCAAATGAACTCGGTTTGGTTTTGGGTCTCATTCTTCTTAAGCTGACAAATGATCACCTGTACAATGGATGATGTTTCTTTGGCCTTGACTCTCTATCTCGATCATTTGAAGCCACATTTTGCAAATGATGGGACTAAGCATGCTGTATTTTTAGTTTTTCTAGAGCAAGCAGGCCCCTTGAAAAGCCCTTGTCCTGCATCAGTTGCAGTGTGAGAAGGATTAGCATGACTCAGAAGCTGAAGCCCATGATCCCAAAAACACCTTATTGTCTACCTCTTAGGCGGCCTCTTCTGGGACGCAGTGGTTTGACCCTAGAAAAGTTGGAAATTTTTAGTCAGATCCTCACTCCGAGAGCTGTGAATATTAGATCGGAGTTCCTTTAACTCCATTTTGCATGATGGGATGGTGCATGCTATTGCATTTGGTTGTGGAAAATATTGATTGTTTTTATTTTTTAAAAATGTATTAGAAAATGTGTTGGATTATGTAAATGTAAAACATTTGTTAGAAAAAGAAAAAGAAAATAGTAGATTTCTTTTTCTAAAAATTGTTTTCTTGTTTTCAGGAAAATAAACACTTAATTTGGTAACTCCTGTACTTTTTTTCCCTTTACTAATGTGGAAATTGGAAACAATAAACGTTTTCTATTAAAATTCCCTATCATGCTTTATGAAGTTGTTGACTATTGATCATCCTGCAGGTGTCCTTGGTGCTTCTACAATACTACGAGCCTCCAATTCTGGCATGTGCTCTCAATGTAGTCTTGACATCAATAAAAACAGTGGAATCTGTACAGAAACCGACGATTATACTCCCATGCATTGTCTCCTCATCAAAGCGCAAGTTGGTGGCTAGAAGCTCAGAATTGGGCATCAAGAAATTTCCACTTTATGGCATGCAAGTTAGCCCTGGTCCCAGGGCTGACATTGCCAATTTGTTGGCTGCCAGAGTCCGGAAACCTGCATCATCGCTGGAGATCCTTCATGAACAAGCTGCCTGCTTTCTTCAGCTCGTCCGAGTCCTGAAGATTCCTACTTTTGTTCTTATTGGGCAAAGTGGTCAACGCATATCTAGCATAACTTCAAAAGAGGAATTTGAGGTATGGATTACTTTCTGTTTTACTAATTGGCTGAACCAAAGTGTGTAGAAATTCTATATTAGTCTTTCTAGTTTTTAGTTTTACCATGCATAACAGACCGTGAATGTTGGTTTGTATCCTTGTTTGGTTTTGGGAGGTGTTTTATGAAATTGGTGAGCTGCTGGCGAACACTGCTGGCTTGTGCTTTTTGAGGGACAGAATTGCGTGGAAGCCGACAAGTCAATCCAGGGAGACGGAGGAGCCGTGGCGTGTGTTATATGGCTGAGTCGCTCTTGATTCCAAGACCCAGATTTTGGGAGGTGAGCCATCATATGCTCCTTTAAATTTTTCAGAGGAAAAAATTACTTGTTATGAATTTCTCAATCTTTTAACTTTGCTGTGATGACTTCAACTTTGGCTCTAATTTCCACCATCATTATCATAATTGATGAAATCGCTTGAGTTTCATAGTAGTTAATAAAGTGAGAATTTGGATTTTAAGTAAAATAATTAATATTTCAACATAATTAAAAGTGTTTTCTAATGTGCTCATGGGAAATGATTAAAATGAGAATGTTATGAATTGATGAAATCATTGAAATTATGTTTTTTAAAATGGTGGAAGTGGATCAAAATGATGGTAAATGAATATTCATGAGGACCAAGTAATATGAAATGAATAGATTTTTTTTTTATGTGCATGCACGTAAATGATTAAATAATATAGAAAAAAAAGATTTGTGTTTAATTGTACGATTAGGAGATACTGCAACACTGCTAGTCTGTTTTTATGACGTTACATATTTGAAGTGAATTTATTGAAGATTGGGTTCTGGAAAATAACGGTGATAACGTGATAGTTATTTGAAGAATTTTATTTAGCTATTTGACCGAGTTTAATGGTAATTTAAACGGGAATAAAGTTCTCCATATCCGAGTCAAATATTGAGTGGATGTTTATTTGGTCAATGTATTTGAAATAAGTTGTGAAAAGTCTGAAAACAAGATTTGACTATCACTTGTGGAGATTTAAACGGAAATATGAAGTTTCCATTTAATTAGTAGATTGAGAGAATCTCTTATGTGAATTTGAGCTAACCATTGAATGTGAATTTGAGTTAACCATTGAGTGAGTTGTTGCGATGAATTTGTACAGCTATATCTGACCAACTATTCTGAAAGGCTAAGAAGTTCAGATGCATTGATCACAAAGTGGAGAAAGATCCAACCAAATTTGAAATAAGGAGTTTAGAGGGTTGTGATGAAGAGGATGAGATCTTGTGCCCATTATTTTCAGATTGCATACATGCATGACTTTGAGGCAAGGAGGCTGATATCTATTCAATTTGTGCTCTGCTGAATTAGACCTATAAAGATCCTCATCATTTTGCCATAAACATATCCTAGAGTATTGCAAGCAGATTTTCTTCATCATCTGTGCACCATTGCACAACTCTTGTAATGAGGAGAGTAGGCAAGATGCTTGTGAAGGCTTTGTAAAACGGGTCAAGGCTGATACATTCTCTATTGTAGTGAATACCTACGATATGGATGACGCATATCACACCAAAGATATGTTGGAGTCATTTATCACATGATGAATGCTTTTCTATGACATTAATGCGATAATGTCCTTTGTCACATCAAAAGGGTATAATAGTTTTCTGCTATAATGAGAATCTTGAAATGTTATGACAATAATCTTAAACATGTCATGGTCTAGATGACATATGTCTGACGATACACAAATGATGTTTGGCTATCAAGTTTATAAGACATTGATACTTATTTTCTTGATGCTTGTACTTGATAATCTCTAAGGAGATTATGAGAACACACTTGAAAATAGGAATGTGTCATTGAATATTTCTATCTGCAGACGTGTGTATTAGTATCTAGACTTGAGATTATTTTTAATGTATAACATGAATCACATGCTTTGATGTGTGGGTGCAAATCATTACGACATATGCTCGAGATGAGGTAACATACGGTGGATGCGTCATAAATGACATGACATTAATTGAATAAGCAAGAGAAGATTAGTCTCTTTTGAGTTGATGAATGATCTTTTTGGCCCTTCAATTGAAATGGAACTATTTGATTAAATCCATGACCATAATAGTTTATCGACGACTTCATTTCAAAGTCAAAGAAAGATAAATGAAACATATAAGTTGATGACATGAGTGTAATATAATTGATGGGATATCAAGGTAAAATGATTATATTACACGGTAAACGTTCATATAAAGTTGTCGTTTAACATCAATTTCTTTCTTTATGGGGTGCCTTGACGCGCTGGTAGATATCTATCTTGGACTTTAGATAAATTCGCCTAATGCTATTGAGAAAGTGATCTAAATGGCACACATTAAGTGTATCCAGAATCCCGATCAAATTCTATTTGAATTTAATATTAAGAATAAATATTATTTTCAGTTTGTGGAATAATAATTATTCATGTTAAGTTGATCACATAAATTTAATCACCAGTTATTTAAGTTTAGAATATACTTGAGTTGAATATTAAATAAATATTTATTCACGAGTCAATGAATATAATATTTATTTATCTTTTTTTTATTATTCACAAGTAATAAATAAACATTTATTTATTCACTAGTTATGTGAATATGTTAATATAGATATTTATTTAGTTATGTGAATATTAAAATAAATATTCATTCACAAGTTTAGTAATACAATATTTATTTATTTGTTGAACTGATAATATAATGATATTTATTTAAATAAATAAATATTTTATTGTTTAAGGTTTAATTCCCGAGTTTAACACATGTCATGAGAATATAATAATAATATTATTATTATTTGATGCGAGGTTTGCTTAGAATAAACAATTAAGGGTGCACAATTATTCATTGTTTAACCCTAAATATATAATCTAATTTATATCGTTTTGGAGATGTGAAGAGTTGCGCACAATGAATTCTCTCCAGAGAATTCTCTCCAACCCGAGAGAAAATGTAAGGACCCGACCTTAATCATTACATATTATAGCGACTTTAACTAGAATTCACTTTCTTACATTCTCAAAGATTTTTTAGGTTTAGAGTTTTAGAGAGTTACATCATAACTCTTACATAACAAACCCATGTATTACAATGTGGATGGTTCTATTCAGTATCCATTTTCCCCACCAAACAAAACTCTTAAAAAGAAACATGTTTTCTTTTTCATGACACATCTTCACAATTTTTATCTTGATCTCATTCTTGTCTCTACTCATCCTGTGAAAACATTTTAAAACGTGGGATGAGTACAAAAAAAGCACAATAAGAGACATAAAAAGAAAGAAAGAACCTATTAGTCCATGAATTCTTATAAAATTTTCCCTTTTCAAAATAAGTTTTAGGCTCAAAACAAACATTTTCTTACCCAAGAAATCATCTTTTATACCCAAAGCTTTTCATAAAACATTTCATAAGAAATCTTAAAGGCAAAATATAACTCATAAGGTTTCTTGAAATCCTGAAAAACTCATAATAACTTTTTTTTCACAAAGTTATACTTTTCACTATAAAAAGTAGCATATACTTTCCTTTAAACATAAGATCATTATCTCACCTTGAGAAATTATAAGATTCCCGTAAAAACCCATAGTAAGAATAGATAAAACATGTGTGTTACTTGTGACATTATTTTCATATTACTCTTAAAATCACTCTTACAAATGGAATAACCATACGATTGACTTCCATGCCCAATGCATTGAAGGACTATCATGGACCCACCTGTCCTTGGTTTATTACGGAACCACCCATCATTGGTTAACAACGTAACCACTCATTCTTGGTTTATAACAGAACCACCCGTCATTGGTTAATAACATAACCACCTGTCTTTGGTTTATAACAGAACCACCTTTCATCATAATAATGCCCAATAACCATAACATAATCACAACACATAAAAGCTTGCAATTTCCAACATTACACTCATAAAAATATTATTTGCATCTATAAGATATCATTTTCGGATATTGAAATATCCGTTCCATTTTAAAACCCCTTTTGAAAATATCCAAAATATAGAGAAAAAGTGTTTTCCTTTGAATAAAACATGAAATATTGTAAAGGAATCCAAAAATAAAATAATGGTTACGATGGCGGGAAAAGTCATTGTCATCGTATATATTAAAATAGAACATTCATTTTTGTCTTTTTGTAAAGAACGTTAAAACATTCCGTTAAAAGATTCATTTTAAAAATCATTTGAAAGAAAATTAAAAGAGACATAAAATGTCCTTTATAATTCTTTTATGTCCATATAAATACATCCATAAAATATTTTTTCAAAAATATGGACATGAAAGAAGTATTTTAAAGGAAACATTAAAAGATTTTTTTTAAAAGAAAGTCTTTTACTTTGACTCTGACTCGTCACATACACTCTTTATCTTCCTGAATAATAAACTTATGTTAATTATTTACTTTCTTGAGAACTTTTTTCAAGTTTATTATTCTTTTTATTTTATTCATGACCATGTTATATACAAATACTTAATTATTTAAGTTCATGTTAGACGTTTTGACGATATTCAGCTCATATGTCCAGAATGACTTCGGTAGGTTGACTATGGCCAAAGAGATCATTACCCCACCATCTCCAAAATAATAATTATGAAATAATTATCATTTTATATATCAATTATACTTTTAAATACAACCATTAAATATGGTTATGATAAATGAACTACATTACAATCATGAAGATGGTAGGTCGTACGTATGCATGAGTAATGTTTCAAATTTTCAACGATCATTACGGAAAGAAGGTAAGTATTATTTTATCTTTCTAGAATGATCATACTGTAATAATTATCATATTACTTTATTTAAATATACTTATATATATATATATATCATCCATATGATGTGGTGATGAAAAATGAATCACATCACTTCATGGAGGTGGTAGTCCATACGTACGCACAAACGACGTTGTCATTTTCCAGTGAATGGAAAGGTAAAAAGATAAATGATACATTATGTTTTCAGAATGATAAATATATCATGAATATCATATATAAACATTAATTCTATCATTATAATCCAGGCATGAGACATGATGATGGAAAATGAATTACATCGGTTCGCGACGCGGTAGTCCGCCGTACACACGAACAATAGTTTTGTTTCCCATTTGATGAAAGAGGAGATGAATATTGTAACGACTCAGACCCAGATGTTGCTAAACACTGCATCGAGCTCGGTTGACCACATGGCCTCAAACACATCTCCCCAAACACCAGAGGCTGCCGACTACCAGTGAGGGCCTAGAGTATGTCTGTGGGGAGACTATGCCCTCTTACCAGAGTGTAACATAGCAGTAACAATCATATAGATCAATAGCGAAAGAGGTAAAACAATAGATAAACAACATGAATAAACACTAAGACCAATTGACCAGTAACCTGCCTCAGTGGAAGTACAATAATAACCGAACATGAATATATATATAAACAATGTCAGAAGTAATATCATACAATGATGATCATGTCATGTGTCTACAGAACAACCAAAACAGGTAAACAAACATCATTACAGTAGATATATCAAAATACAAAAAGACAAAAAAGATCTATCTCTAACTAGAATCATGAGCCTCAGCTCATTCCTGTGCTCCCTTGCTCCTAATCAGTAATCAAAAACCTATAGCAGAGTGATTTCCCTTATCCATACCTGCAGTCATGTAATATTCTCAAGTACCAAAAGCAGCCCGAGTAGGGTGTGAGATAAAATCTCAGTAGTCCACCACCAACAATATCTAATGCCATCCAGTCAGTGAATATATGATAATAAAAGTGTGTAGGTAGTAATAAAATATGTAAAGAAAGCGTTGTATGTAAAAAATCCATAAAGGTTTGGGTTCACATGGACACCCATCCTCTGCTACCTTCTTTGGCCTTAACCGGAAAGTCTTTGAATAAATATTCAGTCTTGTATCAATTGATAAATAAGTATCGAGACCTGGCACGTAGACCAACATCCCCCATAGTGGTATGTGATCAAGAGTTGCCTAACCAGGCCATCAATATGGTATAAAACACTGACCAAATCCAATATTGTGCTTTGGATTGGCAGACTTGTCGTATAAATCATTTCATTTGTTATTCAATTAAGAACCTGAGCCTATCCTTGACATTCCTTATTTGGAATCCAGGTATCGCTCTAGGCATATCATGAACCAAACACCCTACAAGCCTGTCAGTGGCGATCCTCATCAGAACCCAGGTATCACTCTAGGTGTGGTATAATCTCATCATCATTTGAGTCCGTCCTTGGCGGTCCACTAAGGGAGCCCAAGTCTCACTCCTGGCGTATATAGAATCTGTCCTCTAAGTCTGTCCTTGAAATTCCATAAAGAGTCCAAGTATCACTCATGCATATGACGATAAGCCCCCTGAGTCCATCCTTGGCGGTCCTCTAGGGAGTCCAAGTATCACTTGGGCGTGTATAAAGCAATAGCTAAATGATTCCATCCATGGCGTTCATATATGAACCCATGTGTCACCCAAGGAATATAAAAAACATTCAATCAAAGTCATTTAATTATTTCAAGGGTCATCACCGTGATCATTTCAATTAAATATCACCTCAGAAGGTAGCTGAAAGGAAGGTCTAAGCTTAGAAGGCTTAGACTCTTAATTATCTCACACAGGCATATCAATGTAAGAAGCAACTCATGTTTAAGAAAGAGATTACATGGCCATAGCCTAGGGATATGGCTTCCACCCCCCTTCTTTAATCATTTTAAATTACAATTACAATTCATCATTTAACATCTCATATCAAGGGGTAAACGACACACTTACTAAGTGATCAATTCATAAGCCACACATGGTGGTCCAATTAATTAAGCAACCCACCAAGGGGTGATTCAAATTTGAGGTCCTTAACCTTTAATCATTTATCAATGAGTCTCATTAATCACATAGGTCATACATATCCATTTTAATCAAGGAATAAATTCCATTTCAAGGGCGTCGCTCAGAAAATCAGGTGCGCAACACAACGACATATATATAAACACCCTGACTTTAAGGGAAAAGAACAATACCACTTACTGTAGGTCCGTAGTAGAATGCTTGTCCAGTATCATCTTATGATTTGGCTCAGATTAGAAGAAAAATGAAGAATGGAAAAAACCCCTGAATTTAGGGCATATTAGCTTACACCTAAATAGCACATCTCATACCAAGTCAAACGAAGAACAACATAAAAGGAATGAAGTACTTACCGACGTGAATCCAAAGAGATCGAAGATGCTCAATTCTGAGATCAGATGGAAATTTGGCACTAAAGCCTACCAAACAGATTCAAGGAGGGTCTCCAAAGGTGTGACCGTTGTGTGAAGGAAGAAAAGAGAAATAGATTTTAGGTTATAAACATTTTAAGGGAATACGATTATTTTTCCTCAAAACACTGGATTGCACGGTTTGCCCACATGGTTAGCCAAACTGTGCGCCAACCATGCGCTAACCGTGTGCCCTATGATGTGCTAAGGGGGCACCCGCACAGTCACTGCACACGATTTTCCAAACCGTGCACAAACCATGTGATTAGGATCTACTAAAAACTATAGGTTCCTCACACAGGTGTGCGCCTCCATCATATGGTTTCCTCAAACTGTGTGGGCTCTTGAAGCCCACTACGTAACCTCGCACGATTTCATCAAATCGTGTGGCTTGGGTCGCACGATTACTCCTAACCATGCATCCCAGCTATTTTTCTCCAAGAGTTGGGTTTCAAGCTCCAAACAAGTCCCAGACACCCCTGATACCTCCATTACCTCAAATGGTAGTCACATTAGGCCGTAATTAAGCATTTAAACCGAAATTAAAATGATCCGTACCTCGTAGAAAAAATCAGGTTCCTACAAATATAGGTTATTCCGTTAACATAAAACATCTCAGTATATGGATTATACCAATGTTATTATTTTAGCATGGTTGAAGAAGATTTGAAGGAGGTGGAAGAAGAAATAAAACTAAAATATGTGGTTAAAATTATACATCTTTTTTTGGAAAATCTCATTTGCTTAACACCTCAAGACCTCTAAGATTGACATTTTTCCCAAACTAAGACCTCTAAAGCATGGGAAGGGATGTTATAAAGGGATTTGGGTAGAGTTTGACTGAACCAAATGAGTTTTGAAGTGTGAAGTAAAAAAGAATAAGAGATTCCCTTTTATAAGAGATGAGAGGGGCACTCTTGGAATTTATCAAAATATTAAATTAATATAAATTAATTTTCAATTCCAAATAGCTTCAGACTAGTTAATTTCAAAGATAAGATGATTATGATTTGAAATAATCTCATCCAAAAAAAATTAGACAAGTTTTGACTATGTTTTTACCCTTATATTTTGGGTTTAACCCCTCATTAACTCCTTTCACACTTACCGTGACAACAATGAATTTTTACTCTTTGATAGTCGAGATAGTTACTATTAATGAAAAAATGCCACATAACTGGATCATGATTAATATTATCAATCACACCATAATCACTTGGATGAATATAATATTTTTAAGAATTTTATATCATTTAATAAAATATTATTTATTATAAAATATCATTAATGTCAATTTTTAGAACTATTCATTACTTTGACTTTAATAACGTCAAGATAATATATTAAATTCGAACAGATTTTTTATTACATCCCTAACCTGTTATATTCATCAATAAAATTCATGGATCACATTAATTATCTCAAATTATATTACTTTTAATATTTTTACTATCATTTATTTGTTTTTTTCATTAATTAAATAATTACTGCATCATCTTTATGTAAGTATTTAAGGTAATTGTTTCTTCACTAAAAATTAAAAAAATTTATCATGATGAGGATAAATCATTTAGTATTCAAATGAATATTTATAATTGAACATATCTTCTATTTATCCTCATGTTAAAAATATTATAGTTATTAAAAATAAGAGTAACATTTTTGACTTTTCTTTACATAAAATATTATAAAGGTCATAATCACACCCAAATGAAAATAAATAGACATGTAACCAAATTTTGTATGAGTATGGATGAGATGAAATCATCCAATAAAATCAAGGTAAGTGTTATTGCCATTTTATAGCCCTTATCATATTATTTTTAACCCCTTAATTACCCGATTTACCCTTTACCATGATAACAAAAATTACTATGGTTACTATTCATATTGACTAAAAAGGGCCATATTTACCAAATTCGGATCCAATGATTTAAAATATGGAATCTATTTTTAAAAATTCAAAACACATAAGTGGAAGAATTTAATTTAAAATTAAACTGACAAAACGCGGTGAAAGATAATTTTTCAGAAAAATACCTATTTTAAGTATAAAATGTTTTTATACTAAATTCACATATAAAGTTCATTTAAAAAACCATAATTATATTATTTTAAATAAAAATGATCTAATGAATTTTTAAAACTAATTAAAAATAGAATCTGACAGTAAATAATCGAAAAGAAAATACAATTTTCAATATAAATCAGTATTTTTCATTATTCATTGAAAAATCAATCTTTTTAGAAAATTCTCAAAATTTATCCTTAATCTAATTTTGATATGTTAATTTTAAAAATGAAGTTAATTTTATCAAATACATTTTATAAATGTTTCAAAAATTATGTATAATATTTTATCATCAAAATCCATCAAAATCATTTTTAAAGAAAACTTGTTTTTGAAGAATAAAATGACTTAACTAAAAATTGAGTGCTTATTTTATAAGAATTAATCAATGAATTTGTATTAATTATATATTTTATATATATTTAAAAAGGTAGATAATCATAATCATACCCATCAATTTAATGTCTGAGTTATAATGACCACATTTAAATAATAATATTTCGTGGTTTGTTTACGCTCGGTGTTGCGTATTTATACGCTATCGAATATAGTATTCTTTAAAAAAAATCTGGGTATTAAATTCTCCCCCTTTAATAAATTGAATCCTCATAAAAGGTGGGTTCCATCATCTAAACACATGCTATAAAGAAAACCATCCGGGGACTCGACCCCACGACCAGCGGCCCACACCCCATCCCCCCTGCCAGCCCAGCCACCTGTGGGGGAAAAATTGCATCCTCATAATTTGAACACTATCTTAGTAATCAAAGGTTAACATTTTAAAACAACTTTTTTGAAATCTCACATCGTAACAAGGGTTAATAAAACTTCCTCTTGAAAAAAGAGAAAGAGAAGTACGAAGGTCATCTGGGATAACACATTCCAGGTTTCCAAATAGGTGAACATTAGTGAGAAGTGAAAATATGGATATAGAAGAAAAAAATTAATGTTCATATGACGATGAAGAGTGATAGAGAACATTGATCACAAGAATGCAGATGATCTCGAGAAAGTTAACTACCACAAAACTACAACCCGATGTGGTGTGAAAAGACCATCCATTCATCGGAAAAGAAGGTAACATGATAACATTTTTGATTCAAGACAGTTTTCCAAAATTTGAAGAATTCATTTATCATCTAGACTAAGAACTTACGGAAATATACTTACTTGAGAAGTAAAATTTCATTCTTTAATCGACTTACACCACAAACTCATCTTTCGCTCCAAACGATGAGTATTCAAGATAAATTTTTTAATGCCTGAATCACTAAAATCAACTCCTAATGAATCACATAATCCAAAAGAGAAAAACAAGATATTTCTACTATCCATAGATTTGAACCAAAACCAAAATGGTTAGAATAAAATAAGATAATTCCCAAAATGAAAAAAAACTTCAAATGAATAAAAACTACTTTAATATAAAAGATTCAATAGTAATATCCAAAGTTCAACTTAAATCATTTGATAAATAATATCCTTTAAATCCCTCAAAATATTTCAGACTAAGATTGAAATCCAAAAAATGATTACATATTCTTCCAAGATAAATTTAGCATTTATCTCCAAATAAAATCAATCACTCTTAAAGTATCATATAAAAAATGTATATGCCCTAATCATATATTCTCTAAAATATGCTAATCATTTTCATAAATAACCTTAATCATCATAAAACCATAATAAAATCATAAATTCTTTCAAAAGATAATTCAACTTTTATTCCTCAAATAAAATCTCATAATATTTTATTTAACTTAATCTTATAAGGTTCCTAAAATTATAGTGATCTTCTTCTAAAATAACAATAATCACTTAATCACCAAATAAATTTTCAATCCCATGTTTATCTATACGATAAAACATATGTTCCAAAATTGTAATAACCCACAATTACCTCAAAATCATAGATCATATAAACCCTAAAGGCTATTAATACCTTTAAACTTATTTCCACAAAAAGTAAAGACATTCTCTCTCAAATAAAAGTTTTCTTATGTTATAATTAAAGGTTAAATATTCCTCAAACATTTATCAAAAACCCAATAAACATCTCCAAAAAATTATCACCATTTCACTACACTATATTTCAAAGGTATAAATTCCATCTAACATATGTTTCCAAATTTTGAAAACAAAACATAATATAGAATAACCCTTAGGTGTTTCATGATTCTCATAATATTGATAAAACACCACTATATCATAATTTTTAAAACTCTAGACATAAACACATCCTTAATCCATTAACCATGCTTCTTTGTCTTATTCCTTAATACTTTATTCCTATAAACCAAAGATAGGAAATATGTCCTTATGATTCGTTAATATAAACTCAATCATTCTTTATACTTAGAACTCAAGAAAATAATTCATACCTTAAATCTAGACATCATGGTCTTCTTTTATGCTGTTGATATCCCCTTTCTCTTCCAGCATGAAGTCCATATCTCTAGAAAAGAATAGTCAAGTCCTCTTTGGAATGTTTCCTTTCCGAATAAGATGGATAAATTGAGATTTTTAAATCAGATAAAAGAGACACTATGATCTATAGAAATTTTGGAGAAATAAAAAGGTATTGGATAAATCAAACAATTTCTTACAGGTGATTTGAATACTCAAGAAGTTATCAAAATCATTTGAATAGAATTTTGAAATAATAGTGATAATTAAATCATTTTAAAGGGATAAGAAGGTTGTAAAAATCATTTGAAATCCTTTATACCTAAATCAATTACCCTTCTACATCTAATATCCAAAAATATCGTTAATCACCTCAAAATCCATCACTTAAAACCACTAAAGGGTTGTATAAGACTTTGAACTTATAATCAACCATAAACTTGTAAACCCATGATGATATCTATAATTCTCAAGAAAATCTCACATGAAAACATCCTAATCTCTAATTTTTTTAAACCCTGATATGATACTAGTTGTAAGGACCGGGCCTTAATCATTACATATTCTAGTATATTTAACTAGAATTAAATTTCTTACTTTCCCAAAGATTGTTTAGGTTTAGAGTTTTATAGAGTTAGGTTATAACTCTTACATAACAAACCCATATATTACAAAGTGGATGCTTCTATTTAGTATCCATTTTCCACCAATTTTTTTTGAAAAAGAAACATGTTTTCTTTTCATGATACATCTTAAAAATTTTAATATTGATATCATTATTGTTTCTACTCATCATGTGAAAAACATTTTGAAATGTGAGATGAGAAAAAAAAAGATTAGAAAGGGATATAAAAATAAATAAATAACCCATTAGTCAATTAATACTTATATATATTTTTTCAAAATAAATTTTAGGCTTAAAAAAACATTTTCTTAACCAAGAAGTCACCTTATTTTCACAAATATTTTCATAAACCTTTTTATAAGAAATATTAAAGGAAAAATAAAACTCATATGGTTTCTTGAAATCCTTAAAATCTCATAATAATTTTTTTCACAAAGCTATACCTTTCAACATTAAAAAGTATCATATACTTTCCTTTAAATATAAGATCATTATCTTACCTTGATAAACCATATAATTCCTATAAAAACCCATATAAAGCATAGATAAAACATGTAGGTTAATTGAGTCATCATCTCCATATCACTCTTATAACCAATCTTACAAATGGAATAACTATATGGTCAAATTCCATACCAAATGCATTGGAATGACAACACAGACCTACCCATCATTGGTTTATCACATAACCACCTATCATTGGTTAATAACATAATCACCCATCCTTAGTTTATAACAGAACCACCTCTCATTGGTTAATAATGTAACCACCCTTTATTGGTTTATATTAGAACCACCCATCATTATAAAAATACCCAAGAACCATAACACAATCACAAAACATAAAATCTTTCAATTTCCAACATTTCACTTGTAAAAATATTCTTTACATACATAAGAAAACATTTTCAGATATTGAAATATCCGTTCCATTTTAGAACCCTTTTTGAAAATAACTAGAATATAGGGAAATAGGGGTTTCCATTGAATAGATCATGAAATATTATAAAGGAATCCAAAAATAAAATAATGACTATGATTAAGTGAAAATTCATTGTCATTGTATAAGTTAAAAATAGAACATTCCTTCAATCTTTTTGTAAATAACATCAAAAACATTTCGTAAAAGGATTCCTTTTGAAAACCTTTTGAAAGAAAGTAAAAAGCGACAAAAAAATTGTTTTATAATTGTTTTATTTCCATATAAATAAATCCATAAAATAATTTTTAAAAAATATGGACATGAAAGAAAAAGTGTTTCAAAGAAAACTTTAAAAGTGGGTTTTAAAAAGAAAGTCCCTTACCTCGAGTCCAACTCCTCACGTACGTTATTTATATTCCTAAATAATAAAATTATGTTAATTTTTTAAATTCTTAACAATTTTTTTCAAGTTTATTATTCCTTTTATTTTATTCATTACCATGCTATATACATATACTTAATCATTCAAGTTTATGTTATATGTTTTGATGATATTTGGCTCATATGTCCAGAATGGCTTCGTTAGGTTGACTATGGTCAAAGAGGTCATTACCCCACCATATCCAGAATAATAGTCATGAAAGAATTATCATTTTTATATATCAATCATACTTTAAATCCAACTATTAAATATGGTTATGATAAATGAACTATGTTACAATCATAGAGACGGTAGGCCGTACGTACACATGAGTAACGTTTCCATTTTTCAACGATCATTATAAAAATAAGATAAATATTATTTTATCTTTCCAGAATGATAATAATATCATAAATATAATATTAATTATTTAAATATATTTTTATATATATCATCCATGTGATTTGTTGATTAAAAACAAATCACATCGCTTCGTGGATGTGGTAGTCCACACACACGCATGAATGACGTTATCATTTTTTAGTGAATAGAAAGGTAAGAATGTAAATGATATATTATCTTTTAAAAATAATAAATATGTCTTTAATATCATATATAAACTTCAATTACATCATTATAATCCAGTCATGAGAGACAATGATAGAAAATGAATTACATCAGTTTGCGAGACGTTAGTCCGCTGTACACAAGAACGATGGTTCCATTTCCCATTTGATGGAAGAGGAGATAAATATAGGTTATTAAATTAACATAATAACATATAAATATATTTATTATACCTTTATTATTAGTTTATCATGGTTTAATAATATTTGAAGGAGGTGGAAGAAGAAATAAAACTAAAATATGCGGTTAAAACTATACCTCTTCTTTGGAAAATCTTATTTTCTTAACACCTTAAGACCTCCAAGATTGGTATTATTCCCAAAATAAAGCCTATAGAAAGTGTGTAGGGATGTTAGGAAGATATTTGGGTAGATATTGGCAAAAAAAATGAGTTTTAAGTATGAATTCAAGGGAAGAATAGATTCCCTTTTATAAGAGAGGGGAGGGACACTCATGGAATTTCTCAAAATATTAAATTAATATAAATCAATTTTCAATTCCAAATGGCTTAAAACTAGTTTATTTAAAATAAAAGATGAGTATGATTCAAAATACTATAATTTAATAAAATATAGACAAGTTTTGACTATTATTTACCCTTATCTTTTGGTTTTAACCCCTCATTAATACCTTTCACATTTATTGCGACAATAAAGTTTTTTACTCTTTGAGGTTCAAAATAGTTACTATAAATGGATTAATAGCCCATAAATAGACCATGTTTGGTATTGAGAACCATATCCTAATCAATTTTATGAATATAATATTTTTAAAAAATTTATATTATTTAATAAAATATTATTTATTATAAAATATCATTAATGTCAATTTTTAGAACTATTGATTTTAATAACATCAAGGCAACAATTTAAATTCGAACCAAAATTTTTATTACATACCTAAACTATTATATTAATCTATAAAATTAATGAATCACATTAATTATCTCAAATTATATCAGTTTAAATATTTTTAATATCATTTATTTGATTTTTCCATTAACTGAATAATTACCACGTCAGCTTTGTGTAGGCATTTAATGTAATTATTCATTCACTAAAAATTAAAAATAAATTATAATGATGAATATAAATTATTTATCTTTAAAATGAATATATATAATTGAACATATATTTTGTTTATCCCCATGTTAAAAATATTATATTTATTAAAAACAAGAGTTTGACTTTTTTGACTTTTCTTTACATAAAAAATTATAAAGGTCATAATCACACCCAAATGGAAACAAATGACCATGTAACTAAATATTGGATGATTATGGATAATATGGAATCATAAAATAAAATCAAGTCAAGTGTTAGGTTCATTTTATAGGCCTTATCATATTATTTTTAACCCTAAATTACTAGATTTACCCTTTACCCTGGTAACAAAAATTACCATGGTTACTATTGATATTGACTAACAATAATTGGGGTATAATTTAAAAATTTAGACCCACTGATTATAAACATGGAATCTATTTTTCAATATTTTAAATGAATAAGTGATTAAATTTAATTTAAAATTAAACTAGAAAAACGCGATGAACAACGATTTTTCAGAAAAATACATATTTTAAATATAAAATATTTTCACACTAAATTCAAGTATAAAGTTCATTTAAAAATAAATAATTATATTATTTTAAATAAATATTAAGTAATTAAATTTTAAAACAAATAAAAAATAGAATTTTACTTTGTAAATAATCAAAAATAAAACACAGTTTTCAATAAAAATCAGTATTTTTCACTATTTATTGAAAAATCAATCTTTTCAGAAAATTATAATTTTTTTACCTTAAGATAATTTTGATATTATAATTTAAAAAATGGATTTCATTTTATCAAATATATTTTCTAAATATTTCAAAAATTAATTAAAAAATATTCTTATAAAAAATAATAAAAATCATTTTTGAAGAAAACATATTTTTGAAGAATAAAACAAATTTACTTAAAATTAAGCACTAATTTCCTTTGAATTAGTCAATAAATTTTTATTGATTAAAACCTTTATATATATTTCTAAAAGTAGTTAATCCTATTCATATCTTCCAAGTTAATGGTTAGGTTATAACAGTCACATTTAAATAATAATATTTCACGATTCATTTACGCTCAATGTTGCGTATTTTGTATGTTATCAAACATATTATTATTTCAAAAAAATCTCAGGATATTACAGAAAAATCACCTTCAACCCTTTGAAGAACAATGGAGAACATGGAATAATTTTTTCAGGCCCGATATATTTCTTATTACGATCAATGATAAATGATGCAAGATGTTTGGTTCCTATGCGTTAGCACCCAGAATACTAATGATGATGTTCTAAGATTCGCAAAACATGTTTGGATATAACTGGAGGGATCCTAGTTTGGATTCTCCTTTGCAATAATGAGACTATGAGGGAGGCTACCAAATTGATCAATAACAGGAAGAATTATCAAGATGAGGTAATTATTATTTTTAATTAATTATAAATGAAATATAAAAAGATCATCTCTATGTAGATTTCAAGGTTGCTTCATCATATTTTTTGGATATTATCAGTTGAAATTGAAAAAAAATGTTGGGTGCCTTTTGATTCACTTCTGCTATGCCCCAAAACCTTCAAGTGGTATCAAAAACCACATTATAATTTATAATTATTTATTATTTGATTGATCAATTTCAGTTTTGTTAGTGAGATTTCATTTTTAGATTTTGATTATTTAATCCAAAAGATGTGATAAAACAGTTTTTCAAATTCAGATGAAGAACACTTGAAAATACAATCTAGAGGCGTCAAGTTTGCTGGTCAAGTTACACAGATAGATGACCTGTAATGGTAGATTATAGGCTGTGAACCCATGGTTGACCACCAAAGGGGAATCCGTGATAATCATGAATTTTCATGTAGGGTTTGGTCCATGATGTCATCACATGATGTGTATTGACCGTTATATGGAATTTGGCTAGATGGGGGGTATACAACATATAGATGGTGTACATGTTATGAAACCCTACATGGTTTTGACCCTTTATAAATTGAAAATGCCATGTGGTCAAAATATGCAACGTCATTACACATCATGTATCGATTGATAGCCAAGAGACACAACATCATGTAAAGTAAATTATGTGTAGTGGGTTGTACATGCCCTCACCACATGATAACCCGCATGAGATACACGATGAGTCCCTAGGCGTGTATTGTGGGTGACCAGTAACTGATTACATAGCATGTAGCTAGCTGTACACGTAATGTAACTTGGGAAAACTCATGCAATGTGCACGCTGAGATAGGTCTATTGTGTGAGTCAACACACAAATAATTAAATATAGACACAACCACATGATGTATAGTTGGTGTACACATCGTTTAATAGAGTTTTCCTCACTAGGTGCATGCTGAGTGATTCTCGGCGGGTTGTCTTAAATTAAATGCTTGAAACTATTATTATCCATAAAATTATGAAAAAATGATGTGTATGTTCATCATACATGTCATGTACTTCATGAGCATCATCAATGGTATACGCTATACATATTCATGGCATGCCATGTGGTCATACATGCTGTGCATACTACATGACTTAACCCACGGTACAACACATTGTGTATATAATGACATGCTGTGTAGGCATACATGTTGTTTAAGTACATAATAAATAACAAGGACCATACATAGAATAAGTCATATTCCACATCCAGTGATAGTGCACGCCATGTTGCCTCTAGCACACACTATGTATTTGATAATTTTTAAAAAATAATTTTATTTAATTATTTAAAATTACAGAGGATGAGAATCTCAAGGATTGTTTGGAAGATAATCAAGATAATGAATAAATTAACTAATCATTGAATTAATTATTAATTAAAATAAATGTATCTTAATAAAAGAATGAATTGAAATAAATTCTAGCAACTTCAAATGTATAGTCATTGCCATGTGGTGAATGTTCATGAGTTTGACCGACCCATGTATGTGTTTGTTTTATTTAATTTAATTATTTATTGCATGATTTTTTTGTGATGAATTTATTATTAATTTAAATATTATGATTTTCATATCATCTCTCTATTTATTATGTACGAGCCTACATGTCTAAGTATTATTTTATGTAACCCTAAACCTATGATACCCCGCACTTGAGAGTGAGTAATCACATATAATGGAAGGAGCTACCAACAAGAGGAGATTATTTAGGGATCAAACTAAGGTATGACCGACCAAGGAGATATAAATGTTAATGGTGGAATGATACAACATAATCCAGGTATTGAATCAAAGATCCCCCCCAGGGTTTAGGTTGGTATATAATTTGCTTAATAAACCAACCAGTAGTTTAATAGCTCATGATCATATCACTTGTTTTATTTTATTTTATCAATGTATGGCTGCAGATCATAGTTTATTTAATTATTAACCATGATAACATAAAGTAAATAAATTAAAAAATATTCCATGATAAAATAAAATAACGATTTTATGTGTAAAATATTTTATTAGACATGGTTAATTAATTATGTTAAATCCACATGATATTAACTATTGGTACTGGGGTGTGCAACAGAAGTGGATTGAATGAGAATTTAATTTTTTATCAATGGAAATAAATAACTACATCATCTCCGATGACACATAACCTAGTAATCAGCCTGATGATCTCGCATGAAAGGAATTAAACATGAAAAAATTGAACCATTACCTCATTCAATTTGTTGAATCTAGCGAGTACCACTCATCGCCGATGATCATTGCTCGAAGGAACCAATGTCAGATACCTCTAGATCATTCACACATGCTTTGAAATTTTTTCAGAGTTCCGAATATTAGATTCTAGGTGCTGCTAGCATGGATCTATGATGATCCTTACGACCTCCATATTATCACCACAACGCTGTTTCTTCCATCTGTATGGGTGATCTTGGATCAGTTCTTAAAACAAAGACCTTATCTCTCTAGGACGTGGGAGTGATGAGAGAGGAGATCTTAAATTCAAGTGAATGAATAATCCCTCAAATAATAGCTCCCTATTTCTTATATAGTGGGGTTAAAATACCTACAAATGGATTTATGATCCCTAAATATATATTACCCAATAAATAAGTCATAAATGAAATCCTATGGCCTATTAAATGTGTCATAAACCCCATTTATATTTTTATCACTTTTAATATAATATATTACGTGATAAAAGTGATCCATTAACTTAACTTATAGTTCACACAAATATTAAACAAACCGTGAATATTAAATAATATTCACTCGTTAAATATTTTTCCATGTATCTACTGTAGAACTTGTGAATACTATTAATAAATAAATTCAATACTAATTATTCTAAACTTGAATAATATGAATTTATTTATTTATTGGTGATTGTTTAAGCTCGAACATATCCCAAACCCCATGGTGGGGCCTTCTATTCATAAGAATATGAACAGACTTTTGAATATTCTAAGTGCATGAACCTCTGGGCCCTTATCTTGATAAGAATGAGTAATACTCATAGACCAGAAATAGAATCTAGAAACCCACCAAGACCCCTAAGGAGATAAGATATATTCATAACAAGGACTACCTCCTACGAACACATGCCGTGTAATATAATCTCTTTGTCTTATGATATCTCATAAAGTAGTTCACACTCTTTGTATCATCATCCTTTTCTTTCTTTATTATTCATTGAACTTATTGGATAAACTTACCTTATTTTACCATGATCATGGATCTGGGGAAGGTTCTAACATCATGATCAACTGGGCTCAAGATATCACTTCCTTTGGAAAGTAACAAATTCTATCTTGATCATTCAATCAATTCTATATCACTAATGACACACCCAATGCAAGCTACCTCACCACGAAATATATTTCATGATTTTCATATTACATTAAAGTACACAATGAGATGGTACATACTAATAATAAAATCAAGTTAGGATACTAATACATAGGTTCATAAATAGGAACTACCAATGAAACTTAAAACATGTGGTGTTCCTATTAGCAGGTTAGTCCTTATGATATCATCTACTCGAGATCACTAAGTGAGAACTTCATGAGAAAAATTACTAATTATTATGACCAACCCAACAATTGATATTCACAAATCATCTATGTACTATCAGCATGATGTATATAGACCATATTAAATAAGTCTAATATTACTTTCATGACATCTCTAGGTTCTTATTATAGCATGTAAACTACTATAC
Organism: Viscum album; assembly: GCA_963277665.1. Lineage (NCBI taxonomy): Eukaryota > Viridiplantae > Streptophyta > Magnoliopsida > Santalales > Viscaceae > Viscum > Viscum album. Next base: position 77,731,392 of record OY728140.1, read on the forward strand.
GACATGTAATATAAGAACATTATGATAAATATAGTGGACACAGAAGTATCAAAAATATTATGGTAAGATGAACATATGTATATATATCAAACTGTATACATATAATGGTAATTAAATTACACAAAGGAGACAAGTCTAGGTTACCCACTCACAATACTCCCACTTGTACTAGAGCCAACTGCTATTAACTCTCAACCCACTATCCCTACATGAGAATCATGCTTATACTAAGATATGAATTTAGTTAGAGGGGTTTCCATGTTATCCTATATGGATACTTCACTAACTATGACTTAACCTTTCTAAGTAAAATGCATCAAGAGATAAAACTTTTGAAGTAAATTCTTTGTCATCTTGTGTGACCTGGGCTCCTTGGTAAGCACTACTACTATAGTATTATCACAATAAAATGGAATTGGGTTTGCCCTTCTAGGAACAAAACCAATATAAGAGAAAAATCTATGTATCTATATTTCCACCTTATCAACATTCTAAGACACTATATATTCAGATTCTGCTATAGAATCTATAACCATGGGTTTCTTTGAGCTTCTCCAACTCACCGTACCACCATTCAGACAAAAGACATAGTCTGACTATGATGTCAGATCATCATGATCCACTTAGAAACTATCATCAATATATCCCCTAACTACTAGTTCTTAATATGCTCCATACATTAGGAACATTTCATTTGTACATATCAAGCAATTTAGGATAGTTTTTACACCATCCTAATGTAGCTCTCCTGAATTAGTTTAATATCGGCCCACCATGCTTAAAGTAAAGACAGCATTAAACCTATTACATAGCATGAATGATTAAATTCAAAATTTTACATATATTATTCTTTAATTAAATGTTTTAAGCTCACTAATTTCATATTTTATGGGTAATTGTCACAATTTTAGGTTTTATTAATAATTTGAGCTTAATTGTGAAAATGGCTTAATTTTGGAATTTAAATATTTTTATATCAGATTGGAATTTCGGTTATAACCTCTTCTACACTAATAAAAATTTCAAAATTAATTTTTTTAGGATCAAATAATTTATGGGATATATTTCATCCAACAAGATACAAAGCTAAATTCAACATTTGGATCCTAAATCAAGCTCACAAGTCAGGCATTATAATTCATGCCCAGATGTGTTGAATTTTGAAGATGAGCCCATATATCACACATGAAAATCCCAAATGAGATGAAATTAGACATGGAAATAGATATATTATTAGTGATTTTTTTATAACTGTGGTAGCTTAAGATTTTGGTATTTTCAAGGTCATAAATGCATGGTAAGTTTGCACTTTGTAATTCAAACTGTCTCCAAGCCTGAAAATATTTTCGTAGTAAATCTCTCATAACTTCAAATACACATGTACAAAAGGATTAATTTTGTGGGTGAATGAACATAAAAATTACCAAAAACTTTCAAGAATAAATATCTTTCAAAATTTTCCATTTAATAGGGCTACCAAATGAGAACTTCTAACAGACAGAATTGGAGCTAAAATTTTCCTCACCCTCACTATAAAAATGAACCTCCACTTCCATGTAAAGGGATGCTTATTTTTTAGCCATTTTGAGTAGAATTAAGGTTTATGATGCTGTAATAGTGTTATACATGTTTAATATATTTTAATTCATCTTTCTCTTCTCTTTTAATTTTTTTGTTTTGTTTTCTCCCACTGTGCTCTTTCTAATCTTTATGAAAATGGAGAACTAAATTTTGTGCTTGGTCGAGAGGGGGATAGGTGATTCTTGAGTTTATGAAATTAAATGGTTCTAATTATTATATTATAATAATTTTAGTAGTGGTGAAACTGGTTTTGTTGTACGGTTCACCTTTCTATCACTGCTATTGTATTATTCTTCCCATTCATTTTTACTTCTCTTATTCTTCGTCATAATTCTACATAAAGGGTGAATTATAATTTTGGTAATGATGTGAGGGAGTATTTTACCACATGCGGAGGGTCTGTGTGGGTTAATAACAATTCAATGGGAAGATTTTGAGTGATAGGGTTGATCTCAACATTGTATGGAATAGAGAGAATATTTTTAAAGAACAATGATAACATCATCATGAAATCCTAAGAATGAAAATATCTCCTTACTAAGATATTTTTGTATTTCGTTTTATTTGGTACTTTCCAATATTTTTATATTATATTATATATATTTATATCATTCATTTTGAAAAACCCCTATCATTATATCATTTTATTATTTAGTATTATATTAGTTATTATATAAAAAGTGATAATAGATTATCAGTGTGTGTGAACGACCTCCTCGAGAGATCAAACTTAGGGAACACACTATGTTGAATTTGTAGGAAAATAATAATTTATTGGCAAGATATCCATGAAAAGTTCCTATCATAAATATAGAACCATTACCAGGGAGGGAAAGTGCTTTCACTCAATATTTTTTTATAAAAACCCAAAATAAAAAAACATAAATTTTTAAAACTAAATAAATAGAACTTCATTTTATATATTTTATTTATTAGGTAAATATGGATTTTTATAGTGATTTTTCTTATGTTTAGAATAATTATAATTAAATGTATGATATTTTCAGGGATGATTCTTTAAATATTCAAACTCAACACAATTTTAAATTTATTAAAGAAAATTCTATGATTCTTGAAGAAGTGAGAAACCATAAAAATATCCTTTCCACTTCTCTTGATAAAATCAAATATTTTAGGTCAAAGTAGTAGGAAAAAAACATTGAAGATGAGGTACAACTTGTTCAAAAAATATTAACAGTTGAATAACCTGAGGAGGCCTTGAATAAATCCATATATATCCATTCATCCTTGCCCAAAAATTTATAGTGGAGTTTTATGGAGAAAACTCACTAGCTTATGCACATGTGGGAGATCAATATGATTTGGATGAATATATTTTAGACTTTATTGAAGTTGAAAAGGTATGAGATTATACTATATTTTAAAATAAAAAATCAGCACCTCTTTACCTCTCTTTATCTTTATAAGAAGATGAAGAAAATTCCCTTGGTGTGATCATGCTTTTGGTGGACTTTCTAGAAGAAATCAAGTATCAAGCTGACCAACTTGAAGGGGGAGATTTCTATATTGAATCTTTATGTTTTAATCATATTAAAGTTGAATTATTTTATGATTTCCCCTTTGATGAATTTTCTAAAACAAAATCACATGAGAAATACATGGATGTCGATGTTTAAGTGACTAAATTATTTATGGCTAAAGCAGTGGATGAACTATTCTTCCCCCTTTCCACACCTTGTAAGTTGTAATATAATGATTTAGAGACGGAAATGTTGTACACTATATATACATGGATTCCTATAAAACCTATTTTAAGGAGTGTATATTGGAAGGAAAATAGTGTGCTGTTTCAAATCATATAATCTATATCCACCATCAGACTTTGGATGACCACTAGAATGTCCAAACAGAGGCAGTCAAAAACAAGTAACCACGTGGGGGGGGGTCAACAAAATTTCTATCCTATTTTCCATTTCTCTTTATTTTTCATTATTTTCATTATATTTTGTTTTGTTCTGTATTTCTAGGTCCATGTGGTAACAACTAGGAGATTAACTCAAGATTTCCACTGAAAAATAAATCCAGGTTGTATCTTTCCCTCTTTATGGTTTTTCCAATAATATATTTTTATTTTGTTGAGATTAATTGATGGGTAGTTTAATTTTAAGAGAGATAGTGTGTGTAGGGGGGTGGGGGGTGGGGTGGGTGTAGGGGTCAACTTGATTGGGAGTCTTTGGGTATTTTTCTTTTGATTTTTAAATTATTAGGGACTTTGAGCTTTAATGAATATCTATTTTCATTTTTCTCACATGAATTGATTTTGAGAGAGTTTTATTGATTTGGATAAAATGGGTTTTAAATGACTGTCGACATGGAATTTTTTTCTATATTTTTATTTTTAGGCATTTTTATGAGTCTGACAAATATTTAAAATCCATGCCCCTAAAACACTGACTCAAATTATTTTTTCCATCCTGTGAGGTATCCTGAACCCCTTTGATATATTCTTTATAATACCCATAGTTTCTTGAGAGAAACTTGGATTTTATGTATAAAACAGAACTTTTGATTATTCTCTTTCAAAACTTTGGAGTTCATAAAATGTTTTTGATGTGATCAATACATTTTTTTTCTTCAGAAATCCATATTTTAACTTGATATCCACCTATAAATTTATATTTTTTTATCCCTTAAAATACCTGAATTAACTTATAGTTTTAAGACACATTACAAGATAATTATTCCTTACATACCTTCACTCTTAATATTTTTTCATGAATATTTCAAGTTTGAGTGTGGGGGAAGGGATTTTCATGTGTGTTCTTTGGGATGTATCTCATTGTTGGATGTGTGAGGTGTGTTTAATTATTCTAGGGATTTGAATAATGGTCATTATTTTTTTTATTAATTTTACTTTATTTTTCCATGCAATTCTATCAAAAAAATAAAGAAAAAAAAACAAAAAAATTGAAAAAAAGAAAAAATATAGAAAAAAATGGAGATGAGTTTGAATTATTCTTTGTGATTAATTTTATAAATGATGTTCCTTTATAAAATTGAGGGCATGATTTTCATTTTTTCATTGTATTTTATTTTTATCTCATACTCCATGAAAAATGATAATAAATAAAAAAAAGGGAGAAAATGAAATAATTTGGATGAAATCATTCATTGCATTCACTTTTTGACTCATGGACCATTTCAAAGGGTGTGTGGTGTAAATTTGTAAGGGTAATTGAGTGTGGTATTTCTTTCCTTTATTTCACTTTAATATTAATGTGATTGTATTTAAGAGTTCATGTAAAAACCCCAAATATAGCAATCTATGTTGGTGTCTACTTTATTACATTGGTATAAGATATAAGGGATATTATTATGAAGGACCGATCAATTTAGTAGTCTTGAAGAACCAGATATATGTTTGATTCCCATATTACATTAGAAATATAAAATACACAACATAATAAATATTTTTTCATCCTAGATATTATTTATAATATCCTTATTCATGTCACGGGGAAAGGAAAATAAATAAAGGATGAACTCAGATACTTAGTAAGAGTTACATACATCAGAATCTATCATGAGTGAATAAGGAATAATCAATATGATAAGGTAAATAACTAAAAACACATTCCATTTAATCAATAACTTGAGAATGAAATGAATCCATGGATAACATCAATGCAATAATTTCATGGATAATAATAACTGAATTCTTAATGAAGGAAATGCTTAATATTGGGCATCATGATCTTATAAATCATGATATATTTACCATCAAATCATTTGAAGACAATTTAATTGATGAGTAGGTATACACCAAAAATACCATTTAATAAGTTTGGTCAACTGATTTCTATCATGAGACCTATCGATGCATCGAGGGACTATCCATAACCGGGGCCCATCCATTACTTCATGTCCAATGCATTCCTTATATATTGAATGATCAATTTAATTCATAAAAAATATGGCTTATTAACAAATATATGTATTGAGTAAAGAATATGGAATATAAATATTTTCCCTATCAATCAAATACCTTTCATAGTAAAGCAATGCATGTAGAAATGGTATACAGTTAAGTAAATAATCATATCCATGATACAAAAAAAAATGTTGATATTTAATATAAATATAATGAACAATTAAAAATGATCACATGAAATTGAATAATTAAATATAAATCTAATGACTAAAAAATTAATAAGAGATAAAATATGACCATCAATTCATCGCAAATATAGGTTTTGTAATAAAATATTATCCTTTGAATAATAAATAAAAATTGAAGAAAAATATTAACATAAGATTTTATTAAAGAGTTTTCTTTTTAAAACCATTTAAATATTATATAAGAAGCTAAATATCATAAAATGGTTATGGATTCTAGAAAATCCATTAACACTGTATACATTAAAAAACATTCCTTTTAACTTTTTGTAACAAAATTCGAAAAGGAAACTTTTAAAAAACATTAGAAAGATTCCTTTAAAACATTTTAAAAAGTCAAAGATAACATAAAATGTACTTAATAAACCATTTAATAAATAAAAATTACTTTTGTAAACCAATTTTGAAAAATATGGATATGGAAAAATATATACCTGATTAGAATGATAAATTAGATTAGTTATTATTTTAAAATTTTATTTGATTGATTAAAGTGATAAAGAGAGGAAAAGTTAGAATAAGACATGATAAATACCTAAATATATAAATTATAAGAAGATATATGGATTTTATGAAGTATATATTATAATATTCCTTCAATGAAAATAAGAGCAATCCAAAAAAATGCGATTGTAAAATAAATTCTTACCTCTTTGGTAACTTTTAAATTGTAACCCCCTTGAAAGAGTAAAATTTAATTGAATATTTAATCATATTTAATAAATATATATTAATTTTAAATACATAAAATGGGAATTATATACACCATATAAAAATAAATAGGTGTATAATACCAAATATGCCTCAATGGAGTGGAAATTGCGACAAATTCCCTTACCTCAAGTCCGACTTTCCTTGTAATCAATTTTAACCTCCTATATAATAAATTTTGATTTATTATACATAAATAAAAGAACCATATTAATATATATAATATCACATATGATCTATTTATAACATTTTATCACCCATTTGTTAACAATCATTTATTATAGTGATTATTTCACGTGTTAACTCCTTCATTTTTCATGTATGTTTTGATTCCGTTGTTTTGATCCTTGAGTCTTGATCATGAATCCATCATATATATAATATTATTCATGATATAAATATAATATATATTAAATATATAGATATTTAGAGTTATCTATAAAATATAGAGATAGAAAAATTAATTACATCATTCATGGAGACGACATACCATACATACGCATGCACGCTGTTTTCACTTTTCGATGGATGGAATGAAAGAAAGATAAATAATAATTAACCTTTATAGAATCATTATTATATTATATATATCATATATACTCATTAAATATATCTTTATTACCCTCTATGAAAATAGGAAACTAAAAATGGACCACATTGCTTCGTGGAGGTGGTAGACCACATGTATGCACGAGCAACATTATCATTTTCCATTGGATTGGAAGGTAAGAAGGGATATATAATATTATAATTAAAGAAAAATAATTATATCATAAATATTATATATATTCATTAGTTCCATATTTATAACCATCCAAGTAAAGTGGTGATAAAAAATGAATTACACCACTACATGGAGATGGTAAGCCGTACGTACACACAAGCGATGTTTTCACTTTCCATAGGATGTAAAAGATATAGAAAATGGTTGTAAAATAATCATAATAACATATAAGTATATTTATTATACTGTATTTATTATTTTAGTATGGTTATAATAGGTTTATAGTTATTATAATAAGAAATAAACTTGAAAGACTTGGTAAAGAAGATTATCTCTTCTTTGGTAGACTTTCTTTAGATTCCTTATTAAAGACCCTTGGAATGGTATTTTAAGAAGAATAGAACCTCTAATTAGTGTTTATTGAAGTGGATAGGATAATTAGTTAGGATTTTTTCAAGTTATATGGTTTAATGTGGTGTAAATAAAAGAGAGCATGGGTGTCTTTTTATAAGTGAGGGGAAGGGTACTTTTGGAAGTTACTGAAATATTATAATATATTATGTGTCTAATTCATATAAAATGGTTCCAAAATTCCATAGATTAAAATATATGGAGGATATTTTCTTGATATAATCATCTAGTCAAATTTGTATAGGTTTATATATCATTTTAAACCTTAATATTTAGATTAATCCCTTGGTTAACCAATTTTAACCTTAACCGTGGTAATAAATTTTTAAATATTAAAGGGTTATAATTTTACTTATAAGGTAACAATTGGATCATAAATGGAAAAGGGATGAAATTTTAGACCATATCTTATTCCCCTTTTCCTATTTCAATATTTTTATGTTTTTTAAATAATTTATTAAATTATTATTTTCATAAAATATCATTAATGTCATTTTTGAAACTTTTTTTAATTTAACATTAAAGACACCAAGACAACGATGTAATTAAAATATAATCCTTTAAAAAATCCATAATATGATATATTCATCGATAAAATTTATGGAACATAATAATTCATCCAAACTATATTACTTTTAATATTTTTAAAATCATTTATTTTATTTTTCTATTAATTGAATAATTACTCTGTCAACATTGCGTAAGCATTTAAGGTAATTATTCAATGACTAAAAATTTAAAATAAATTACCATGATAAAAAAAATTAACTCATATTTCAAATGAACATACTGAACATAACCTCCTTTTATCTTTATAGAAAAATATTAGAGTTATTGAAGTCAAGAGTGTGGGATTTTGTTTGTATTCTTTTCTTAAAGTAATATAGAGGTCAATATAAAAGAAAAATTGCACCAAGTGAATATATTTTAGAGACTCGAATAGAAATTACTCAAGTAAATTCATCCAATAGGATTAAGACAAGTGTTAAAGAAATTTTAAAGCCTTATCCCAAATTTTTAAACCTGTTTACCTGTTTTACCTTATCGAGGTGACAAATATCCACCAAGATTACTATTCATAATGATAAAAAATAAAAGGGACCTATTTAAAGAATTTGAATATCATGATTAAAAATATGGAATCCATTTTATCAAATTCAATTCTCATAAGTGGCATAAATTACTTTAAGATAAAAATGCAAAACACAATGGAAATATTTTTTTTAGAAAAATGTGTTTTAAAGTCTAAAAATAATCTTATACCCAAATTGGGTATAATGGTACTTAAAATGTAATTAATTATATTTTTTATAATTAAATGAGTTTTATGTTAATTTATAATTAAATTCAAATCATTATGGGTCTTTTTTCAATTAAAATAAATAGTAGTTTTACAAAAAAATCAGTATTTTTTTTTCATTATTCATGAAAAAATCAATATTTTCAGAAAAATTCCAAAATTTCAACCTAAGATAATATTGATTTTATGAATTAAAAAATGATATAATTTTCACATAATAATATTTTAATTGGTTCTCATTGTTTGTTTAAACTTTATGTTGTGTGGAAAATAATCTATCAAAAAAATTTATTTGAAGAGAAATATACCATAAAATATTAGGCCATTACATTATAACCCCTTGTAATAATTTAACCCTATAAATTCCATCACTCTGACATAAACAACTAAGTATACTTCTACCTCATCCCATCTTCAGGTTCCCACATAACATCCTTAATTTTATTACTTCACCACAAAACTTTAACCAGATGAGTGGTCTTGTTTTGTAAAGTTTCTATATACGATATAGAATCTATACTGGTTGTTCCTCATAAGGTATATCTTGCTCCATTAGTATAAACTCTGAGTTCAGTACATGTGAAGGATCAATTATTTAATTCCTTATGAGAGATACATTAAACACATTGTGAACTTGAGAGAGATTTAGTGTACGGGACAAGAGATAATCTACCATCCCGATATGATCAAGAATTTCGAAGGGACCGATATATCTAGGGTTAAAATTTACCTTATTTCCAAATATCACAACCTTATTTCAAGGGGATATTCATAGGAATACATTTTCACCAACTTTAAACTGCATATCTCATCGATGATTAACATCATTACTTTTTTTGTCAGCTTTGAACTACCCTTATGTGTTGTTGAATGGATCTAACCTTATCTGCCATTTCCCTAGCTAGATTAGGTCCCAATAGTTTTGTTTCTTTAAATTCATCTCAATATGTTGGAGTTCTATACTTCCTTCCATAGAGGGATTCATCAGGATCCATATGAATGCTCGAGTAAAATCCATTATTGTAATAAAATTCTACCAAAGGAAGGTGATGATATCAACCACCTTTGAAATACATAGATCAAGTTATAAACATATTTTATAGAGTTTTAATATTCCTCTCAGACTCACCATATGTAAAAGGATAATAAGAAGTATCAAAACTCAACTCTATATCCAGATCCTACCAAAGAATTCTCCAAAAATTTGAGGTAAAACTTGGATCATGACAGATAAAAGTGAGAGTTATAATCCATTAAATCTCAAAAATTAATTAATGTATAATAAATTATGATAATAAAGAGATAAATATTATTTAATAGTGATAAAATGCACTGATTTCGTAAGGTGATTGACTACAAACCAAATGGCATTGTGTCCTTTAGATGTTTTGGGGAGTTCGACTATGAAATACATGGAAATGTTTTTCCATTTCCATTCTAGTATGGGTAATGGCTATAATGTCTTATTAAACTTATATCTACCAGACTTAACTTATTGATACACTAGGCATAAAGATAAATACTCAACAATATCACTTTTCATGCTATCTAACCAGAAATATTTCTTCATATCTCTATACATATTTGTACTTCCAAGATGAATAGAGAATGATGAACTATGAGATTTATCCAACATTTAATTCTTCAACTTTGGAATTAATAAGAAACACACTCAGTTCCTTAACCTTATTATTCTAGTATGACCATGTTTTAACTTTGTAACATTCCTCACATTATTTTGTAATTCCACATCTTCCTTCCATGCTTTCTTAATCCCCTCTTGGATGGATGGTTGATAATTCATCTAATAAAGAAATGATTAGTAACCTTTTATCAAGATCTCATGATCTAAATTATATAAATAAATAAATATCAAAACTCTTTCAATCCTAATTATAAAAAAACTAACATATTCTTTATAACTCAAAGCATCAGTCACCTTGTTCACTATCCTAGGGTGGTAATGTATTGACCAATCATAATATTTGATCAACTCTAACCGTATTATTTAGAGTATATTCAATTATTTATATGTAAATATATACTTCAATATTTTATGATCATTATATATATCATACCTTTCACCATATATATAACACATCCATATCTTCAATGAAAAAATTACTACTAACAGATCCAAATAATGAGTCGGGTAATTATGCTCATGAATTTTCATTTGGTTAGAGGCATAAGATATCACTATATCATTATGCACGAGGACACATCCTATTCCCTTATTTGATGCATCACTATATATGAAAAATGCTTCTCCACTACAAGGTAGTGTAATTACAGGCGCACTTACCAACCTTCTATTGAGTTCTTTGAAAATTTCCTCATGTTCATCTATCCACAAGAACTTAACCCCTTCTCGAGTAAACTTAGTGAGTGGGTTTGATAGTCATGAGAAATATCTTACAAAACATTGGTAGTATCCAAAAAACCCAATAAAACTATAGATCTTAGTTAAGATGGTTGGTTTAGGCCATTGCTCAATAACTTCTATCTTTTATGGATCCACCTATATACCTTCATTAGAAATTATATGAACCAATAATGAGACTTTTTTTATCCAAAATTTACACATGGTAAATTTGGAATATAACTTCTACTTCCCCAGGGTCTTTAACACAATTCTCAAATATTATTTATGATCTTCCTTACTCCTTGAATATATAATAATATCATCTATAAAGACCACCAAAAACTGCTAAAGTTAATATATAAAGAATTTATTCTTTAAATACATAAAGATAACATGAGAATTGGTAAGTAAAAATGGAATTACTATAAATTCAAAATGATCATACCTTGTACAGAAGGTGATCTTGGGTATATCTTCATTCTTGAACCTTATCTGATGATATGCAAATCAAATATCAATCTTGGAAAAATATTAATCTCCTCATAATCGATAAAACAGATCACTAATGAAATGAAAATAATAGTTATTCTTAATATTGATTTTGTTAAGTTCTTGATAATCAATGAAAATACGCATTGAACAATATTTTTTTTAATAAAAGGAACAGGTGCACCCCATGAAGAAGCACTAGGATGAATGAATCCCTTATCTAGTTTCTTCTGGAGTTACTTCTTCAATTCATGAAACTCAATTAGGTCTATTCTATATGAATTCTTTGAAATAGGTATGGATCCAGGTATGAGTTATATTGAAAACTAAACTTCATGATTTGGGGGAATACTAAGAAAATATTATGGAAAGACATTAACAAACTCCTATACAATAGGAATATCTTCAATATTGAGTTTCTCATTAACCATTTGAGATAAATATCTCCCATTAATAGGTAGTAAAACCCATATGATGGATGTAATTTCCATAATAATTTTAGGATCATCCTTACACTTAAATACTATTATAGGTTGATTCAAAATATCTAATGCAACTTAACTTCCTTTAAAATTGAAATGATATCTATATTGAGAGAGCCATTCAATGACCAAAATTACATAAAATTCAACTAGAGGTATAATAACAGGATTTGTAGGAATCATATTCCCACAAGATTCTATCAGAGTGGAGCTATGGACTTGAGATGAGGTCATTCTACCATTAAGAGTTTTTATTTCCAACTTAACATTTAATCATTTAGGTGGTGATGTGATACCCTTATAAAATTCTTTAGATATAAAAGAGTGGGTAGAATATGAATCAAATAAAATATTTTCACTTCTATAGTGGATGATAAGTGTACCTTTCACCACATCATTAGGAACTTATACTTTATATGTATTAATTCTATATGCTTGAACTTATCCTCTTGGAATATTCTATTATAAATTACCTTGATTCTTGGGGAACTGGTTTGAATAATTACCCATCTATTTACAATTGAAGCACTGGATAGAAGTGGTTTCTTTCTTTACCTTATATTCATTAGACATATGACCCTTATCTCCACACTTATAATAAACTCCCATTCCCTTCAAGCATTTCCCAAGATGTTTCCCTCTATAATTTTTACATGATGAAAATTTATTCATTCCCTTATTCTTCTTTGATGTGTTCCCTTTTTCATGGTGCTTAACTAACCTATTATTATATTTATTTCCATTTAATATATATGATCTAGAAAATTATTTCTCTATTTTAATGTCACTTGATACTATATCATCATATAATGAAAATGTTTGAGAAACTAGTTTCCTTCAGATACCCATCTTAATCCCATCAAATAAATGGTCAATCTTTCTTTCTAGATTACATATATAGACTAAATCATTCTTGGATAATCTTATAAAGTTATACCCATAATCATCCAAACATTCTTCTTCATTCTTCTTCAAAGTGAGGAACTCACTTTCCATTTCAGTTTGCTATTCTTGAGGGAAGTATTTATCAAAGAAAACAATTTTAAAATTTCTTTATTCCATTATTTCTATTTTTTATCCTCTTTAGTGTTTCATATCAATAACCACCATTTATCATTAACTCCTTTCAAACAATACAATTCTAGAATAATATTTTCAGTTTCATTATATCCAAAATCAAGAAATATATTTTCAAGGGATATAATCCATTGTATATCTACCAATAAGTTACTAATTACATTAAAATATAGAGGATTATATTACATGAAGTAACCCAACATAGGTGAATCATGTTGTGAAATAATAGGTTTCTCTATATGGGAAAGTTTATTCATCATAACCCAAGTCAGCTGCCCTAATATGGCCATGATCTGCTCATTTCCAACACCATCTGTATTGATTTTCTCAGTAGGCAAATACCTACATTGTCTATGAGTGTTTATTCCCTTTCTTCTATTAGAAACCATCAATAAATAATGGAACACACTAAGTATTTCATAATCATCGTGAATATTGATCCATAAAGTAAAAATACATATAATGGTAAAAGTTATCAAATACTCCAAGGGATTATCATAATTCTCATGTTAGATAAGTTTATTTAAAATCTAGTTCTCAAGTTTTATACTAAACTACCTTTGATACCAACTATAACAACCCAAACTATAGTAACCCATAGTCTGTGTCTACTTTATTACATTGAAATAAGATACAAGGGATATCATCTCAATAGACTGATTAGTTTTATATTATTTAAGAATCAGATGCATAAATGATTCCCATATTACATTAGAAATATAAAATATATAGAATATGAAACATTCTTTCATCCTTGATATTATTCATAATATCCTTCTTCATATCCCAGGGAAAGGAAAAAAATAAAGGGTGAGACCAGCTGCTCATGAAGATTTATGTACGATAGAATCTATCATGAGTGAATAAGGCACAATCAATATGGAAATATAAATAACTAAAAACACATTCCATTTAATCAATAACTTGATCATGAAATGTATCCACAGATAATATAAATGCAAAAATATCATGGATAATAATAACTAAATTTTCAATGAAGGAAATCATCAATATTGGATGCTATGATCTCAAACATCATGATATCTTTACCATCAAAGAATTGATCCAAGGAAGTTTAATCGATGGGTAAGTATGCATAAAAAAACTCATTAAATAATTTTGGAATACTTATTTCTCTTGTAAGACCTTTTGATGCATCGTGGGGATATAAATAAACAAGACCCACCTATCACAACATATCTAATGCATTCCTCATAAATTTAATGATCAATTTAATTCATAAAAAATATGTCTTATCAATAAATATCAATATTGAGTAAAGAATATAGAATATAAATATTTCCCCAATCAATCAAATAACTTTCATAGTAAGAAACTATATGTAGAAATGGAATAAGACTTAGAAAATAATCAAATCCATGATACAAAAAATATGTATATTTAAGAGAAATTTAATGTCCAATTAAAAATGATTACAAGAAAGAAAATGTTTCAAGATAAGTTTAACAACTAACAAGTTAATAAGAGATAAAATATGACCATCAATTCATCAGAAATATATGTTTTGTAATAAAATCATATCCTTTGGAGAATAAAGAAAACTGAAAGAAAAACATTAACATAAAACTTCATTAAATAGTTTTCTCTATAAAACCATTGAAATCTTTTAAAATAATCTTAATATCTTAAAATGGTTATGGTGGTTGGAAAATCCATAAATGTCGTATATACTAAAAAAAATATTCCTTTTGACTTTTTGTAAAGAAAGTTGAAAACAACCTTTCATAAAATATTATAAATATTAGTTTAAAACCTTTTAAAAATTCAAGGATAACATAAAATGTACATAATAAATAATTTGAGTAAATAAAAATTAATTTTTAAAATACGGATATGGAAGAAAAATATACTTGATCAAAAAGAGAAATAAGATCAGGTTTTCTTTTAAAAATTTCTTTGCTTGATTCAAGTGAAAAATAGAGGAAAATTTTGAGTTAACATAATAAATCCTAAAATATCCATTGGATAAGAAAATATATGGATTTTATGGAGGATATATTATAATATTCCTTCAATCAAAATAAGATCAATCATAAGAAAATTGAGATTATAAAATAAATTCTTACATCTTTGGTAACTTTTAAATTATAACCACCTTGAAAAAGTAAACATGAATTGAAAATTTAATCATGATTAATTAATATATATTCATTTAAACTAAATAAAAGTGTCATTAAATACACCTCATAAAAAAATAGGTGCATGATTCCAAATATGTCTCAATGGAGTGGAAATTGAGACGAATTCCCTTACCTCAAGTTTGACTTGTCTTGTAATCACTTTTACCCTCGTGTATAATAAATTTAGATTTATTATAGTTACATAAAATTAACATATTAATATCTATAATTTCATATATTATCCATTTATAACATTTTATCACCTCTTTGTTAACAATCTTTTATTATTATCATTATT
Source organism: Viscum album (assembly GCA_963277665.1). NCBI lineage: Eukaryota > Viridiplantae > Streptophyta > Magnoliopsida > Santalales > Viscaceae > Viscum > Viscum album. Next base: position 77,747,108 of record OY728140.1, read on the forward strand.
TTGGGTGTTAATTACCTCATTTTTTACATATGTTTTGATTATGTAGTTTTAGTTCTTGCATATTACTCATAGATCCATCATCTCAAGAATTTTATCCATGAAATACATATCATATATATATATATATTCAATATATATATATTTATATTCATACATAGAAAATATAGATAAAAAATGAATTACATTGTTCATGGAGATGGTAGGCCATGCGTATGCATGAATAATGTTTTCAATTTTTGATGGATGGAATGAAAGAAAGTTAAATAATAATTAAATTTTATAGAATAATTATTATATTATATATATAATATATATCCATTAAATATATCCTTATTATTATCCATTTAAATAGGATAAGAAAAACAGATCACATTGCTTCGTGGAGGTGGTATTCTACACGTACGCACTGACGACGTTATCATTTTACAACTATTTAGAAGGTAAGAAGTATTAAATGATATTATAATTACATAAGAATAATTATGTCATAAATATCATATATATTCATTATTTCCATCTTTATAACCATCCAAAAAAAGTGGTGATTAAAAATGAATTACGTCGCTATGCGGAGACAGTAAGTCGTATGTGCGCGTGAAAAATGTTTTCACCTTTTGTAGGATATAAAAGAAATGGAAAATGGTTGTAAAATAATAATAATAAAATAGTAGTATATTTATGACACTGTATTTATTATTTTCATATGGGTACAATAAGTTTATAGGAAGTAGAATAAGAAATAAACTAGAAAAAGTTGATAAAGACGATTACCTCTTCTTCAGTAGAATTCCTTTATATTCCTTATTAAGGACCCTTAGAATAATATTTTAGGAAGAAAATAACTTCTATATAGTGGATATAAAAATGAATATGATAATTTGGTAGGGTTTTTTTAAACTATATGGCTCTATGTGGTGTAAATAAAAGAGAGAAAACATGTTTTTTTATAAGTGAGGGGATGAACACTTTTAGAAATTCATGAAATATTATAATATAATATGTGTGTAACTCATGTTAAATGGTTTAAAAATAGAATAGATTAAAATATAAGGAGTATATGGTCTTAATATAATAATACAATCAAATTTGGACAGGTTTATATATCATTTTAAACCTTATCCTTTGGATTAACCCCTTGGTTAACTAATTTTAACATTAAATGTGGTAAAGATTTTTTAAAAATTAATGGATTATAATTTTACTTATAAGGTGAAAATTGGATCATAAATATAAAAAAGATGAAATTTTAGAACATATAATATCACCCTTGTCATTTTTTAAGATCTTTATTATTTTTAAATAATTTAATAAAATATTATTTTTATAAAATATCATTAATGTCATTTCTGAAAATACTCATTTAATTTGACATTAAACATTCCAATAAAATTATGTAAATTGAATATAATCCTTTAAAAAATCTATAATATGATATAATAATCTATAAAATTTTCATAACATAATAATTCATCTAAACTGTATTAATTTTAATATTTGGTAACATCATTTATTTTATTTTTCTATCAATTGAATAAATACTGTGTCGACATTATATAAACATTTAAGGTAATTATTCAATCATTAAAAATTTAAAATAAATTACTTTGATAAAAAAAATTAATTTATATTTCAAATAAACATTTAAAACCAAACATAACCTCTCTTTATCCTTATGGAAGAATATTAGAGATATTAAAACCAATAGTGTGATATTTTGTTTTTATGCTTTTCTTAAAGTAATATAAATGTCAATATCAAAGAAAAGTGGAACCAAGTGGCCATTTTTAGAGAATTTGATGAAAATTTATGAAATAAATTCATCCAATAAGATAAAATAAAGTGTTAGATAAATTTTAAATCCTTATCTTAAAGTTTTAACCCTGTTTTACCTATTTTACATTACCGAGGTGACAAATATCCACCATGGTTACTATTCATAATGGAAAAAATAAAAAGGGATTATTTAAAAAATTTAAACCTAATGATTCAATATATGGAATCCATTTTATCAAATTCAATTCATATAAGTGGAATAAATTAATTTAATATAAAAACATAAAACACAATGAAAAACTGTTTTTTAGAAAAATGCTTTTTAAGTCAAAAAATGAACTTATACAAAAATTAGGTATAATGATAATTAAAATTTAATTTATTAGATTATTTATAACTAAATGAGTCTTATATTAATTTAATATTAAATTAAAATCATTATGTGGATTTTTTTTCAATTAAAATAAATGAAAGTCTTACAAAAATCAGTATTTTTTTCACTATTCACTGAAAAATCAATCTTTTCATAAAAATTAAAGTTTTCAAAACTAAGTTAATATTTACATGATGAATTTAAAAATGATACAATTTTAATATAATAATATTTTAATAGGATGTTGTGGTTCATTTAAAATCAATGTTGCATGTAAATAAAACTATCAAGAAAATTTATTTAAAGATAAATATATCATAAAATCTTGGGTTGTTACATTCTGCCCCAATTATAATAATTTCACCCTAAAATTTACTTCAATTTAATATGAAAAATCTAGGATACTTCTGCCTCATCACATCCTCATGTTCCCATGTAGCTTCCTCAACTTTATGATTTCACCACAAAACTTTGACCAGATGAGTGGACTTATTTCATTGCACTTTCTTTCTATGATCCAAAATCTCTACCGGTTATTCCTCATAAGAAAAATCTTGATCCAAAGGTGTAAAATATGAGTTAAATACTTGTGAAATATCATGTATTCACTTCTCTAGTATAGATACATGAAACAAATTGTGAACATGAAAGAGATTTGTTGGAAGTGCCAGGTGATAAACTACCATCTCTATATAATTAAGAATTTCAAAAGTACTGATATATCTAGGGATCAAATTTACTTTATTTCCAAATCTCATAACCTTTATCCAATGAGATATTTATAGGAATACCTTTTTTTACTTCAAACTCTAGGTCTCAATGATGATTGTCAGCATAACTTTTTTGTCATCTTTGAGATGCCCTTATATATTTTTGAATAGAACTAACCTTCCCTACCATTTCCTTAGCTAGATCAAGTCCTAATAGCTTTATTTCTCCAAATTTATCCCAACATGTTAGAGTTCTACACTTACTTTCATATAGGGATTCATAAGGGTCTATCTAAATTTTTTAGTGAAAGTTATTGTTGTAAGAAAATTTTACCAAAGGAAGGTGTTGGTCCCAACCACCTTTGAAATCCATAGAGAAATATCTCAAAATGTATTCTAGAGTTTGAATGGTCCTATTAGACTGAACATATATCTAAGTATGATAATCAGTACTGAAACTCAACTCTTTATTCAGAGCCTGTTGAAATATTCTCTCGAATTTTTGAGGTAAACCTCCGATATCAATTTGATACGATTGAGAGTGGTACTCCATGAAATCTCACAACTTCATTAATTTATAACCATGTAATCTGATCAAGATATAAACATTCTCTTATAGTAATAAAATGTTATAATTTTTTAATGATATCAATCATAACCCAAATAAAATTATCCCCTTTAGATTTTTTGGGCAGTCCGATGATGAAATCCATGGTAATGTTTTCCCATTTCCATTCCGGAATGGGTAGTGGTTATAAAATCCTCTTAGAATTCTATCTCTTAGCCTTAAATTAATAACACACTAGACATTGAGATACATACTTAGAAATATCCCTTTTCATGCTATCCCACAAGAAATATTTTTTCAGATCTCTATACAACTTTGTACTTCTAGGATGAATAGATAATGATAAACTACGAGATTCATTGAATAGATACTTCTTCAAATTTGGTATTGATGGGGCACATTCTTAGTTCTTGAACCTTATCATTATAACATGATCATGGTTGAACATAGAAACATTCCACACTATCTTCTACACTTCCAAATATTCTTTTTTCACCTTCGCAATCTTCTCATGGATGGATGGTAGAACATTCATCTAATAAAGATAAGATATATCTCCTTTCCTCAATATTTCAAGATCTAACTTCTAAAAATCCATAAATATTTGATCTCTTTAAATACTCATTATGGATAAACTAGTATGTTCTTTTTGAATCAGAGCATTATCCACGTTGTTCGCCTTCCCAGTGTGGTAATGTATTGATTAGTGACAATCTTTAATTAACTATAACTATATTCTATGGTGAATATTCAATTAATTTTATGTAAATATATACTTAAATATTTTATAATCAATATATATATCACACCTTTCACAATATATATAATGCATCTATATATTCAATGAAAAAAATACCACCGACAACTCTAAATAATGTTTCGGGTAATTTTTCTCATGAATTTTCAATCGTCTAGAGGAATATTCTATCACCATATCATTATTTAAAAGGATTCATCTCAATTCCTTATTTGATTCATCACTATAGATCACAAACTCTTCTAAATTGTAGGGTAGTGTAAGCACAGGTAAACTGACCAACCTTCTCTTCAGTTATTTGAAATTATCGTCACATTCATCCATCCAAAAAAACTTAACCCCTCTCCAAGTCAACTTGGTGAGTGGGTTAAATAGTCATGAGAAATATCTCACAAATCATCGGTAGTATCCAACTAACCTAAGAAAACTATAGATATCAGTTACCATGATTGGTATAGTCTAATGCTCAATAACTTCTTTGTTTGAAGGATCCAGCGACATACCTTCACTTGAAATTATATAAACCAAGAATGATACTTTTTCTAGCCAAAATTCTCACTTGGTAAATTTAGTATAAATCTTCTCTTTCCTTAGGGTATTTAACAAAAAAATTTATTCATGCTCTTCCTTACTCTTTGAATATATAAGAATATTGTCAATAAATACTACTATAAACTGATCATGGTAATATTTAATGACTTTATTCATTAAATCTATGAATATAACAAGAGAATTGGTAAGTCCAGATGGCATTATTATAAAATCATAATGATCATACCTCATATGGATGGCTGTATTGGGTATATCCTCCTTCTTTACCCTTAGCGGATGATATCCAAATTGAATATCAATATTGTAAAAATATTAATATCCTCATAATTGATCAAATAGATCATTAATATGGGGTAGAGGAAACTTTTTATTAATAGTTATTTTGTTAACTTCCCAATAATCAATGAAAATATACATTGACCCATATTTCTTCTTAACAAAAATAATAGTTGCACCCAATAGATAAGCACTAGGATGAATGAATATCTTATCTAGATTCTCCTGGAGTTGCTTCTTCAATTCCAAAAACTCAATCAGGGCCATTCTATATGGAGTCATTGAAATAAGTGTAGCGCCATGTATAAGTTCTATTGAAAAATAAAAATTATGATTTAGGATAAGACTAGAAAACTCTTATATAAATTCATCAATAAAATCCCATACAATATACATATATTCAATTTTTAATTTACCCCAAACCATATAAGATAAATATACCTCATGAATAGGTAGTAAAACCCACATGATGGAAGTAATTTCCATCAGAAGTTTAGGTTCATCCTTTCACCGAAAGACTATCATAGGTTGATTCAGAATATCAAATATAACTTCCCTAATATGGTATCTATACTGAGATAGCCAATCCATTCATAAAATTATTCCAAATTCAACTAGAGGTAGAATAAAAATATTTAAAGGAAGCACATCCCCCACAAACTTCTATTGGATATGATCTATATACTTGAGATGTGTTCATCCTACCAATATGAGTTTTTACTAAAAACTCAACATCTAATCATTGTGGTGGTGATGTAATTCCCTTAAAAAATTATTCAGATATAAAATAGTGGGTATAACCTGAATAAAATATTTTTTTACTTCTAGAGTATATGATAAATGCACCTTTCACCACATCACTTGGAACTTTTACTCCTCTATTTTAATTCCATATTATAGTCCGTATCCCCTTGTATTATTATGTTTTAAGTTCCCTTGATGCTTGGGGAACTAGTTTGAATAATTACCCATATCTTTACAATTGAAGCACTAGATAACAATTATTTCTTTCTTTACCTTATATTCATTATTTAGATGACCCTTATCTTTACACCTATAAAAAAATCTCATACCCTTCATGCATTTCCTGGGATGTTTCTTTCCTAAATTTTTACATGATAGAAATTTATTTGTTCCCTTACTCTTTTTGATGAGTTACATTTTTCTTGGTTCTAAGATAACCTATTATTATATTTATTTCCCTTGAATATATAGGCTCTGGAAGATTCTTTATCTATCTTAATGGTACTTTATATTAAATCATCATACAATGAAAACATTTAATAAATTGGTTCCCTTTAGATAATTGGTTTAATCCCATAAAATAAACTACCAATATTGTTTTTCAAATTACGCATGAAGTATTAAGCATTACAAGATAATCTTGTAAGGTTATCCTCACACTCTGCCACAATTTATTCTTCTTTATCCTTTAAAGTGAGAAACTTCCTCTCCATTTCAGATCTCTGTTCTATGGGGAAGTACTTCTCAAATAAACTCACTTTAAAAGTTCTCTATTATATGATTTATATTTATTCATACTCTTTAGTGTTCTGGATCGATGAAAACTATTGATCAGTATCTCCTTTCAAAAAAGTACACTACCTGAATAACCTTGTCACTTTCATCACATTCCAAATCTAGGAATATCTTTTTGAGGGACTTAATCCATTTTTCAACTATCAATAGATTATTAGTTTCATTAAAATATATAGTATTCTATCGAATTAAGTGATCCAACATATGTGAATCACACTATGGAATAATAGTTTTCTCCATATGGGTAAGGTTATTCATCATAACCCGAGTTAGATTCCCTAATATGGCCATGATCTTCTCAGTTCCAACACCAGCTATATTGGATTTCTCAGCGGAGAAATACCTACATTTTTTATGGATATTGATTTCATTTATTCCATTAGGTGTAATCACTAAATAATGAAAGATATAGAATTAGATCATAATCATTATGAATATAAATCCATAAAATAAAAATCCTTATAATGGTAAAAGTTCTCAAATACTCTAAGGAATCATCATAATTCTCATGTTAGCTATGTTAATTTAAAATCTAGTTTCCAAGGATCTACTAAAATTTATTTGATAAAAACTATAAAAACCTCAAATCTAGTCACCCAGAGCCAATTTATACTTTATTACATTGGCATAAGATATAATGGATCTCATCCCGAAGGACCAATCATTTTAGTAGTTTTGAGGAACCCGATACATACATGATTCCCATATTACATTATAAATATAAAATACATAGCATAAGAAAAATTATTGCATCCTTGATATTATTCATAATATACTTGTTCATATATTGGGTAAAGAAAAATAAATAAAGGGTGAGATCTGATTCTCAGTAATATTTACATACAATAGAATCTATCATGAGTGAATAAGGCATAATAAATATGACATGTTAAATAATTAAAAACACATCCCATTTAATAAATAACTTGAGAATGAAATTCATCCATGGATAATATCAATGAAATAATCTCATGGATAATAATAACTAAATTCTCAATGAAGTAAATGATTAATATTGGACATCTTTATCTCAGACATCCTGATATCTTTACCATCAAAGCCTTGTGCTAAGACAACTTAATCGATGGAGGTATACACCAAAAAACCCATTTAATAAGTTTGGACAACTGATTTTTCTCATGAGACCTATCGATGCATCGAGGGGAAATATATAACCATGACCCACCTATAACTGCATGTCCAATGCATTCATCATAAATTGAATGATCAATTTAATTTATAAACACTATGAATTATCAATAAATATCCATATTGAGTAAAGAATACAGAACATAAATATTTTCTCAGTCAATCAAATAACTTCCATATCAAAACACTATATATAGAAATAGTATATGGATTAGGAAATAACCATATACATGATACAAAAAATATGGATATTTAAGATAATTTTAAAAAATGCTCGGTAGGATTTGATCCCAACACCTCTGAATTATATTACAACAACCTAAACACTGAGCTATAATAAATTTTGTGAACATAATATGATATATATATGTGTGTGTGTGTGTGTGTGTGTGTGTGTTAAAAATTAATTTAAATTTTTATGTATTCATTGGTATTTGATAAAATAATATAGTAAAAATATGAATACCTATACCAACGATTTTCCAAACCATTGGTATAGGTATTTGTATTTTTGGGACCTATACCAATGGTTTTTTCAAAACTATTGGTATAGGGTCTTAATATGGAAGATATACCAACAATTTTGGCCAAAAAGTTGGTATATCTAGGAATTATACCAATAGTTTATCCAAAACCATTGGTATATGGTCTTATTATGGAAGTTATACCGATGGTTTTAGAAAAACCATTGGTATAAGGTCTCTCTATGATACCTATACCAATAGTTTTGGCCAAACCATTGGTATAGGGCCATTGGTATAGGTCTAATTTCTAGTATTGGTTGTTGTGAAGTCATGAGGAAGTCGTGGAGAGATTCTGAGAGAGAGAGAGGAGTCGATGTGAGATCAGTACCCCACCTATTTGTGTGAGGTGTTCTTTTAAACATGCATTCGATATATGCATATTTCTTTTAGAGGGTGAAAATTTTTATGGTGGAGAGGATGTAACATCCCAGGTTTCACCATAGGGTATACTTTTATACTCAAGAAAAAAAATCTCAAAGAAAAATTTAATATTTAATAATCATTATAAGAGGGAAAAATTGTAATTTTAATCATTCTTCAAAATGTCAAAAAAATCAGACTCTGTAATCATATTTAAAATGATGGGTTTTTTAATGGGAGTTCTGAAATTTTTAGTAGTGTGGTGAAATTTTAGAGCATCAAATGAGATTAAGTAGTAATAATAATATTATCAATTTAAACCACCTTATTCTCCTAAATAAATATATAATTCCTTTTATGAAAATTTTTAGGCCATGGACCCTAGATCTTGAATACTCTAGAGGAATAAGGTGGTTTCCCAAGGGAGAATCAAGCAGGAAGAGTGATCCAAACTCCAAGGTATGGCCCTTAAGATCTTATTCGTTATCATTTCTTTAGATTTTAGCCTCTAAAACCTCTCTCCTAACATTATTAAACAAATTGGTATAATAATATTCTAGAAATCAAGTGTGTTAAACTATAGAATTAAATACAAACATGGGATTTGGTTTGGTTGAAACTTGACTTATGAATTTCGATCAGATCTAGAGAGAAGTTTAGATTTCCAAAACTTCACTCTAGATTTATAAGGATCAAACCCTATAATTACAATCCAATATTTCAATATGTTTTTATATGTCTCTCATGATTTCCAATGTCTCTATGCTTTATTAATTTGGTTCTTTTATTTCATATATATTCTAGAGAAGATAGTTTTTTTTTCATATTTGGATAATTTAATGATTATATTAAATTTAAGAATAATCATCTAGAAATCAATATGGCATTGGATAAATTTTCTTAAAATTAACCTAATGAGACTAGTTTGAGGTCAGTCCTAATTATTACTTAGAAGTTATGGTAGTGAGAATTTTTTCCATAACTAAACTTCTATCGAAGTTTTAGTAGCCTTAATAACAGAATTATGAGTTAACTCTTACATTCAGTGATCCTCAAGTTTAGATTTACCTACTATAAAATTTTAGTGAAGTTTGGGAAAATTCTCACTCTCTATGAAAGCACCACAAGAAGTGGCAGGCAGCAGCGACCTTCTGGTCATTGGATCTGACATAATGGGTGTCAGAGATTCCATATGTATCCCTACCATGTGGATCGTGTGTGAGAATTGTACCCTCTATGATGCCCCTCATTTTTGACCACTCAATCAATTGATCAAACAACACATGGGGTGCCATGCATACCGTACATGTTTTTTATGTGCACCATACATGAAACACCCTAAAAGAGTGCCATCCCTATGGTATGGTTTACTAGACATCACGCATGGCCATGTCGACCATGTGAGAACCCTCCTCAGATCGAGATCATCTGATCATTTTGATTAGATGGTTCTCTGCATGTCTACGTCAGTCATTCGGGTGTCATCTCATCCCACACTAAGTCGGGAAAGCAAGGTTCATCTGATCTTAATAAAATGTATTAGATGGTGTCATAAAAGCATGCAAAAACTAGTTCCCCCTTAGGTATGTGAGGGGTGTTGTGTGTCACCCCGTCATAGGCCAATAACATAACCCCTCCCCATGTGTGGGTGTGTGTGGGGTGGTTCTTGTTGCACCTAAAAATACCCCTCAAACCCCCCCAAATGCCTTGAACCCATTGGTAGCTAGTTTGAAACATTTTGAAGACTCAAAAAAGGTGAATCTGAGAGAAACTTCCAATTAAAGAGAACTTTCTATGTGATAAATTACTCACCTTTATTCCAAACATCAGGGGATTCCATCTTTGATGAGGCTGATGATCGTGGGACGTACGTGGGAGGAATTCAATGGTGATGCAGAAAGTTTTGTGATACCTCAGAAATTAATAAGGAACTATTAAATTTAATGATTCATAGGTATTAATACAAATGAAATACCATATTGGCATGTTGATTTCAGTGGTTATGCTTCATGAGGAATTCCATAAATCAAGTGACAAGTGAATTGTAAGGATGAAAGGTGATTGGGTTAGTAGAGTGAAGTGCTCTGATTATGATGTGGAATACTGGATCTCTTTACGGAACTCTTCATGTGTAAAACCCTAGTGTTCACTGGATGTAGTTGAACAACAAACATTTTTTATATTTATCATTTGTGATAACTCATTTCTCATCCTTTGAGTGACATGGAGTTTGGTGATAATGTTTGTCCTTGTACTCATTCACCCCCTCTGTTGTGGATGGAGTTATAGATGACCATGATGACAGTTACTAACCTTGGGACCCTAATGACACTTGAGTTTAGTAACCCTTCACCAATGAGATATACCCTCAGGGATTGAGGTGGATAATGATGTGTCAGATTTGTGATGTCTCACCACCCTGGACCACTAATCGGTGTCGAAACGGTGATCACCACATGGCCTCGTACGCCAAAATTTTTCGACTAGTGGTGAGGTTCTATAAGGATATCGGGGAGAGACTATACCCTCTAATCAAAGTAGAAATGGCAACAAAAATAATATAAAATGTATAAACCAGGACAAATAACCAACACAGATAAAATAAAAAAGTACTGATAAAATAAACCGAACATCTCAATGTTATAACAAATAGAGTATGTCATGCATGTTTCAATGGATCCCCCAAGGGCAGATCATATATACAGAATAACAAAGAACCAAAAAAAAACTTAAACTATAATTCATCCTGAACTGGTCCTGAGTTCGGCCCAGTACCATCACACATACTCCACTCAAGAATTCCAAGAAAAACATCATACAATGGGCCCTTTCCCTAAATTTGTAACCTGCAACCACATAGTGATATCATCTCGGATACCCGAGTGTCAGGGAAACCCAGGCAGGGTAGGTACAATCCAGCAGACCATCATCAACGACGTCCCTAAAATAACTAGTTTGATATACAAGTGCATGCAGGAGTTCCAAAAATAAACAATTTATCCATTTAAAGACAATTTAATAAAAAAAACAACCACTGATACTTGAATTCACGATGATACTCATGAACGACTATACCATTGTCGGTCCTTAGGTTTGTTACCCCAATCAACCATACCTACTTCAACCGATGTTGAGGTATCTTTGAGCATGTCACTATGACTATGTCTCACAATAATAGACCCGAGTGTCCCTAGTATACATAATAAATAACACAGACCTCCCCTACAAAAGTTTTCTCAACCCATGGAATAATCCAAATAGTAACACATACCTCTCCTATGAGAGTTTTCTTAGCCTGTGGAATAAGCTTAATAGTAACATGGACCTCCCCTGTGGGAGTTTTCTTAACCTGAAATCACAACCACCCATAAGGTTGTTTTCCTTTATTTTAAAAACAAGAATGGACTCGATAGGTGTTTTCCTTTCCATTAAAACAAAACCACCCCAAGGGGATTTTTTAATACCTTTAAAACAAGACCACCCCAAAAGGGAGTTTTCATCATCCTTTAATCCAAGACTACCCCCAAGTGGTGTTTTCATTTCCTTTAAAACATTTCAAATACAAAACATCATCTTTATCAAAAGAATCCACATAACTTGCATTCCAATACACGTTCAAATTTACATTTCAAAAACCCAATTCCATCCACTTACTTTCCAACAAAACCATTTCACAGAGTTCATACCCCTTTCATAAAACAAGCCTCACCAAAACACATGACCAAACCCACCACAAACCCACCTCTCCATTTCATACAACTTTAGCAAGTCGTACCAATTTTTCTAAGACAACCATTTGATTTACAAAACACAAAACACCATTTTAACCACTTAAAAATCAATTAATAAGTTGGGAAAAAATCATTCCATTTCAATTTACCAATCTAACCCAAAATTTTTCCTTTTACAAACCACATAACCATTTTAAAGGGGTAAAATCAAAAAATCAATTTCATTCCATTAAACTGATGAATATGAAATTTCATTTCACAATCATCGAATCCAAAACATAATCCCATGCTTAGAACAATTATAATTTGGCTTATCTATTTAATAAAAAACTATCCAAGACAAGGTCGACTATCTAAATTAGACATTTTAATTAAGTAAAAACCCCCAAGGCAATACAATTTAATAAATTCAAGGTCAACACCTAATAGTTGATGTGAACGCCCAGCCTATGCACTTGAAAAATTATGTGAGACTATGATTTATGCTTAAGGACACCTAACTTATGCTTAGGCAAGCCTACATGTCAAGTATCGATCACTGGTTTGGCTTGGATTGGAAAAAAATGAGAAAGAAAAAAAACGCCCTAAAAATAGGGCATATTAGATAAACCTGGTGAGAGAGAAATAGACAATGAAAGAAACAAAGAGGAGACAATAGACTCTTAGACTCACCTTAGACTATTTATTTCACCAAACGGAAGCTCTAACAGCCATGGATCTATTAGAGTTGGTGTCCTAGAACCAATTATTTTTACTTTGATTACATGGATATTTAATATATTTAAATATTAAACATCTTATTACATATTGTTCATTGTTCTTCATGACTATGATGTAATAATATACTAGAGTATTTGTTGAATTGATAAGGTCATGGTGGTTCCCCGCTATGATGAGAACCATGAAATATTATAAAAATATTCTTAAATGTAGTTCTGTGGTTGGATGATATACTATGATAGGACACATAGCATACAGATCGTCAAGTGCGAGTACTCGTAAGCAGATGAGACTTCCTCTCATGAAGTTTGCACTTGGTAATCTCCAAGACAAGAGATTATGAGAACATACTCACCAGTAGGAATTCCGAATGTTTTGGTGTCATTGGATATTCCTATCTACGAGCATGTGTAATGATCCTTTGACTTTAAGATTATCATTAATATGTGTCACGACTTGCGCACTTTGATTTACTGATGAAAATTGTCACGCAGACAGTTGGCGGGAAGTAGGGTACGTTGGGTGCGTCACGAGTGGAATGTTATTAATAGATAATTTGAGGAAGGATTTGTTCCTTCCATTTATGAAAGTCGATATCTTGGCCCTTTGATTGAAATAGAACCATCGTGTTAAATTTCCTGGTCATGGTGTAACAATGAGTTTATTTTAGGTAGTCAAAGAACGGCGTATCATGCACAAAGGTTAATGACACTATCATGAAACCTGCTTGATGAGATATTGAGACAAATGGATTATATTACACAGTGAGCATTCATATATGGATGTCATTGTTGTGACTTTAAGTTCTTTCTCTTGGGTGCCTTGACCCGTTGCTAGATAGTGCTCTTGGACTTTAGGCAAGCTCGCCTAATTCCAATGAGAATTAATCCTAGAGGGTCACACTCTAAATGTTTTTGGTGGTCTTGGTTAAATTATATTTGAAATTAATTTATGAAATAAATATTATTCTCAAGAATGTGGAATGATTTTATTCAAGTTAAATTGATTGCATAAATTAAATAAATATTTATTCACTGGATTGTGGATAAAATATATTTATTTATTTTATTGAACATTTAATAAATATTTATTTAATATTTTGTAAATAAAATATTTATTTAAGAGAATAAATTATTTATTTATTTATTTGGGTGTTCAATAAATGGAAGTAGAGTTCGAGCGGACCAAGGCAGGTCTGATAGTAAAATAATTATTTTCAAGACGGTAAATAATTATTTAACTAGTTAGCACAAATTAAAATAATAATAATAACACTGCTATTATTTTGTGACGCGAAATTTGATTTATAATTCCATTTTGCGCAAGTTGGCGCACCATAAATAATGACACAGTATTATTATTAAAATAATGGGTTTTCTCTAAGGTTATGAATGTATTTAATTGCTGTTATGCAATTAAATATTATAACTGAAGCCTTTTTTCGATAAATAGACACATACGTCTATTGTTCCATGTACCCGAACTGCACACCTAGTGAATTGAGAATTATTGAGCTAAATAATTTCTCTCTCGAATCATCTTCCTGCCCCTCTCAAGAATGAGAGACGTTCTTCAAGGATAAAGAACAAGTGATCAAGAACAACCGACACACTACTACAAAAATGGGCTTTATCAGCACTCAAAACGGGCTTTATTAGCGCTAAAAAGCATTGTAAAGCTCAGCACTGATAAAGGGGGGGTCCCCTTTATCAGCGCTTATTGAGCACTGATAAAGGGGTACTTTTTCAGTGCTAAAAAATTGCTGATAAAAGAAGCCTTTATCAGCGCTAAAAATGCACTGCTAAAGGGAGACTTTATCATCTCTAAAAAGGCATTGATAAAGTACCCCTTTATCAGTGCTAAAAAAGCACTGATAAATGTGTGTTTTATCAGCACTCTTTTAGCGCTGATAAACTGATCCTTTATCAGTGCTTTTTTAGCGCTGATAAATGCTTGGTCTACTATAACAAAAAATTCTGCAGTAGTACACCCAAACAACACCTGCAAAAAATTCAGCATCTCAATAAGTATACTCATACAAAATTAACACATAAATCATAAGATAATTACACCAAGTATACCCATACAACAAGTATACCCATACACCATTAACACAAAATTCATAAATTAATTAAGTACATATAGAATTCAATTCAGAATTCAAGGGGTTGGGGGCTGTTTCGGGGTTTGGGGTGGCTGTCCAAGGGGGGTAGGGGGTGTCCGGGGGGATGGGGGTGTCCGGGGGGAAAGGGTGTCCAGGGGGTGGGGGGAAGTCCAGGAGGTTGGGGGCTGTCCAAGGAGGGTGGGGGTGTCCAGGGGGTGGGGTGTCTAGGTGGGGGGGGGGGGTTATCCATGGGGCTGTCCAAGGCGGTGGGCTGGTGTCCAGGGTGCCGGGGGGCTTTCCAGGGGGTGGGGGTCCGAGAGGTGGGGGCGGTCCGGGGGGTTGGTGGGGTTTTCCAAGGGGGTGGGGTGGTGTCCAGGAGGATGGGATGGGGGTGTCCTGGGGGATAGGGGTGTCTAGGGGGTGGGGGTGTCCAGGGGGGTGGGGGTGGTCCAGGGGGTGGGGGTTGTCCAAGGGGGTGAGGTGGTGTCCAAGGAGGGGGTGTCCAGGTGGGGGTGTCTATAGGGTGTCCAGGGGGGTGGACTAGTGTCCAAGGTGTCGGGGGGGCTTTCCAGGGGGTGGGGGTGTCCGGGGGGGGTCCAGGGGGTTGGTGGGGTTGTCCAAGGGGGGTGGGATGGTGTCTGGGAGGGTGGGGGTGGTCATCCATGGGTGGGGGTGTCCAAGGGGTGGTGGTATCTAGGTGGTGGGGTGGTGTCTATGAGGGGTGGGGGTGTCATCCAGGGGGGTGGTGGTAGTCTAGGGGAGTGGGGGGGTTGTCCAGGGGGTGGGGGTGTCCGGGGAGGGGGTCAAGGGGGCTGTCCGAGGTGGGGGGTTGTCCATGGGCATGTCCAGGGGGTGGGGGTGTCCAGGGGGTGGGTGTGTCCAGGGGGTGGTCATGTCCAGGGGGTGGGGCTATCCATGGCGTGTCCGGGGGGGCTGTCCGAGGTGGGGGGTGTTTGTACGTCAGCTGTTGTTTTCACTTAAAAATCGGTCCATTTTAAACAAAAGAGAGACCCTTTGAGTGATACTGGCCACAACAGGCCTTAGATTGAGGCGGGGTTGACTCGTACACATCTCAAAGGATCCATGGATCATTCTCCTAAAATATCAATATAATATGAATGTGTTTGGTCGGATTTTTGTAGGTCAGTTGTTGTTTTCACTTAAAATTGTGTCCATTTTAAACAAAAGAGATACACTTTGAGTGATACCAGCCACACCGTGCCTCGAATTGAGGCGGGGTTGACTCGTACATGTCACAAAGGACCCATGGATCATTTCCCTATAGGATCAAGACAATAAAAATTCTTTTGGTCAGATTTTCGTAGGTCAGTTGTTGTTTTCACTTAAAATTGTGTTCATTTTAAACAAAAGAGAGACACTTTGAGTGATACCGGCTACACCGTGCCTTGGATTGAGGCGGGGTTAACTCATACACATCACAAATGACCCATTTATAGTTATTATAGAGTATAAAGATGATCCGAATGTGTTTGGTCAGATTTTCATAGGTCAGTTGTTGTTTTCACTTAAAATTGTGTCCATTTTAAAAAAAGACACTTTGAGTGAAACCAGCCACACTGGGCCTTGGATTGAGGCAGGGTTGACTCTTACACTTTGAAAATTACCCATGGATCTTTATCCTATAGGATCAACACAATATGAATGCATTTGGTCAGATTTCCGTACATCAGTTGTTGTTTTCACTTAAAATTGTGTCCATTTTAAATAAACGAGAGACCCTTTGAGTAATATCGGCCACATCATGCCTCATATTGAGGCCAAGTTGACTCGTACATGTCACAAAGGACCCATGGATCTTTCAAGTAAAGGATAAAGACAATATTAATGTGTTTGGTTGGATTTTCGTATGTCAGTTGTTGTTTTCACTTAAAAATCTGTCCATTTTAAACAAAAGAGAGTCACTTTGAGTGATACTGGCCACACCGGGACTCATATTGAGGTGGATTTGACTCGTACACATCTCAAATGACCCATGGATCGTTATTATAAAATATCAATACAATACTAATGTGTTTGGTTGAATTTCCATAGGTCAGTTGTTATTTTCACTTAAAATTGTGTCCATTTTAAACAAAAGAGAGACACTTTGAGTGATACCGGCCACACTGTGCCTCGGATTGAGGTGGGGTTGACTCGTACACCTCAAAAATGACCCATGTATTGTTCTCCTATAGGATAAACATAATTCGAATTCGTTTGGTTAGATTTCCGTACGTCAGTTGTTGTTTTCAATTAAAATTGTGTCTATTTTAAACAAACGAGAGACCCTTTGAGTGATACCGGCCACACTATGCCTCGGATTAAGGCCAGGTTCACTCATACACGTAAAAAATGACCCATGGATAATTATTGTAAAGGATAAAGACAATATTAATGCATTTGGTCGTATTTTCGTAGGTCAGTTGTTGTTTTCACTTAAAATTGTGTCCATTTTAAACAAAAGAGAGACACTTTGATTGATACCGGTCACACCATGCCTTGGATTGAGGCAGGGTTTACTCTTACATGTCTCAAAGTACCCATGTATTTTTCTCCTAAAGTATCAAGACAATCCAAATGTGTTTTGTCAGATTCTCGTAGGTCAGTTGTTGTTTTCACTTAAAATTGTGTCCATTTTAAACAAAAGAGAGACATTTTGAGTGATACCAGCCACACTGTGCCTCGGATTGAGGAAGAGTTGACTCATACACATCAAAAAGAACCCATGTATCGTTATCCTATATGATCAATACAATCCTAATGCGTTTGGTCAGATTTTCGTAGGTCAGTTGTTGTTTTCACTTAAAATTGTGTCCATTTTAAACAAAAGAGAGACACTTTGAGTGATACCAGCTAAACCGTGTCTCATATTGAGATGGGGTTGACTCATACATGTTAAAAAGGACTCATGTATCATTATCATAAAGTATAAATACAATACAAATGTGTTTGGTTGGATTTTCATATGTCAGTTGTTGTTTTCACTTAAAATTGTGTACATTTTAAACAAAAGAGAGACACTATGACTGATACCGGCCACACTAGGCCTCAGATTGAGGAAGGTTTGACTCTTACACATCCCCAAAGCACCCATGGATTTTTATCCTAAAGTTTCAATACAATCGGAATGCGTTTGGTCAGATTTTCGTACGTCAGTTGTTGTTTTCACTTAAAATTGTGTCCATTTTAAACAAACGAGAGACCCTTTGAGTGATACCGGCCACATTGTGCCTCAGATTGAGGCTAGGTTGACTTTTACACATCACAAAGTATCCATGGATAATTCTTGTAAATTATCAAGACAATATGAATGCGTTTGGTTGGATTTTCTTAGGTCAGTTATTGTTTTCTCTTAAAATTGTGTCCATTTTAAACAAAAGAGAGACACTTTGAGTGATACCAGCCACACCGTGCCTTGGATTGAGGCGAAGTTGACTCTTACACATCAAAAAGGACCCATAGATCGTTATCCTAAAGGATCAAGACAATCTGAATGCGTTTGGTCATATTTCCGTAGGTCAGTTGTTGTTTTCACTTAAAATTATGTACATTTTAAACAAAAGAGAGACACTTTGCGTGATACCAGACACACTATGCCTCGGATTGAGGCAGGGTTGACTCTTACATGTCGCAAAGGACCCATGGATCGTTCTACTATAGTATCAAGACAATCTGAATGTGTTTGGTTGGATTTTCATAGGTCAGTTATTGTTTTCACTTAAAATTGTGTCCATTTTAAACAAGAGATAAACACTTTGAGTGATACCGGCTACACCATACCTCGGATTGAGGCGGGGTTAAATCATACACATCACAAAGGACCCCATGGATCATTCTCATAAAGGATCAAGACAATACGAATGTGTTTGTTCGGATTTCTATACGTCAGTTGTTGTTTTCACTTAAAATTGTGTCCATTTTAATCAAAAGAGAGACACTTTGACTGATACCGGCCACATCGGGCCTCTAATTGAGGAGGAGTTGACTCTTACACATCCCCAACACACCCATGGATCATTCTCCTAAAGGATCAACACAATCCGAATGCATTTGGTTGGATTTCTGTACGTCAGTTGTTGTTTTCACTTAAAAAACTATTCATTTTAAACAAAAGAGAGACACTTTGAGTGGTTCATCATTCTTGCATGTTGCTGGTGCATATCATCTATTAAAATGGGAAAATGAATCATTATATAAAGGATGTTTTATTTAATAACAATTACAATTTTCCTAAGAACATTTACATACAAAAAATTTTCATCTTTTGATCCCCTTAACCCCTCTCAAAAATGACCGCCAATTATACACGTCCCTAAGTCAGATCTTTATGCTATTTGTGTACAATCTGCCATCAGGTATGCGGACCACTAATTTCTAAAAAAATCTATATCGTCTTGTGAGTATGAGGCTTTTTGGCAGTCAGAGTAGTACTGCAAAATATAAAAATAAAGAATTAATAAATAAATTAAATGAACTAGTAGTTGTTTTTGAAAATACCTCTTTAGGGGTGCTAGTTTGTTGATGAAAAAAATCTCTTTCATAAATTTTTCAAACATAATAACTGCAATCATTATCGTTTGTTTGTTTTGGACACTGCAAAAAAATTGATCATTAGGAGAATAAGTAACTTATGTTGATATGTGTTTGGATAGTGAAATTTTATTATATATACCTTGATATTTGTTCAGACGTAGTACTTGCACACCTCTTTATGCTTAAACCTTGTCCTCATTCCTTTTTTTAGACGATAATCATACACCATCCTATTATAATAGAATCCTCAGTAAAATATAATATAAATTATATTACTTGATTTTTAGACCTAAAACGTAGGATGTAGTGTCTTACAGATTCACAAACTCCATCATGTGTGGTCAGTTTGATGGATATCCTTGCTTTGAATCCAGAAAATAAATATTTGGAGTATCCAAGTTCACCACAATTAGCATCCAATGTTTCCTAAAAACACAAAAAGTAATAAGTAATAAAAGAAGTGAAAATATAATTGATATGCTTTAATAGTAGAGTTTTACCCCTGCATGGTTGGAATTAGGAAGAGTGTCATCTGTAATCTTACTTTCAAATGTTTTCAGCAAGCCGTTCACTATTTCATTCTTTTTTGATGGCTCTAATTTCGTTAGATGTGTTGATGTGGTATGAGGACTAACGAGTCTAAATTTTGGATCATGGGAAAATTCCTTCAACTGTTTTTCATATATAAGTCTATCAACAATATAAAATGCATTTAGTCATAATTTTCACATTAGATCAGCTTTTAGGAAATCAATTCATGAAAACATACCTCATATATATATATTTACAACTATGATGCCTATCCAACCATTTTCAAGGATCTCATTTACATTTTCAGCATCAATGAAATATTGACTTTCCTCTCCGTATATATTCTTTTTGAAAACCACTATATGATTACTACCACCTCTTAGTTTCGTATCCACGTTAGTATTCAATACTAGTAAATGTGGATAGAGAACAGGTGGTGTTATTGTGCTTTCAGTAGCTCCTTGGGATCGGTTGGTCGATCCTTTAGATGGTTTTGAGCCGAAGTTTATCACTCCCTTCCCTTTCTCCGTCTATAATAACATTCATTGGTTCAGACCCTTTTTTTCATTAATTGTTAAAGGTTTAGCTTGAAAAAAAAGGAAATAAATACCTCTTTGTCCACATGTACTCTTACAAGTTGTGACGGCCATTCAATGAATGTACCAATATCCTTTTCAACCCTATGAATATCATCGTCATCAAGTGGAATAGGTAGCTCTGCATTTGGCTCATGAGCTATAGTAATCGTCACTTTCAGATGATCTTTCATAAGTGGTCTATTATGCAGCGTGTCATCTGGGATGTTGAACACTGTAGCCCTCGCTAAAAGGTGATAGGTGGGTGTTGACGGATATAAATCACAATCATTATCACCATGTAGAATATCAGTACAGGAAAAGTATCAGTGTTTTTCTGATTCACATTTCATGAGAACAATTATTAGAATATTGATTACCACGGCTAAGACAGTTCTTTGAGGGTAATGGCTCACCTCAAAACTGGTGGGGGTGGGGTGGGATCTTCACGTGCTGGTTGTTCCTGAGTTGTGTCTTCTCCTTACTTCCCACCCATAAAAGTTGCTAGCAACTCTCCCTGCCATTGCAATCGTTCTTCAAGGGTTGCTAGTTTTTTGCTCATTTGTTTCAATTTTTCATCTCTATCATCCGTTTTTTTTTTCTCAAAATATACTCGGGGTGTCACCCCAAACCCCACACCTCTAACACAACCGTATTGTTCTGGATGCTTCAAATCCGTCGATAATAGGTCTGCATCTGCTACAGGAGTAGCTGATTCCTGTGACTGTCGGATATAGGAAAATAACTAATTATTTTTATGTAATAGAAATTTAAAACAAATCTTTTTATAGTCATGTCATACTTACACATATTTCCCACACTTTTTGTGTATTCTCATCTACTAGATTCCCTTCCTTATTCACACGTTCTTCCTTCCATAGCACATGAGGTGGGATGGAAGTGTCTTTGGTTTTAGACTCATCAATCTACATATAAACATAGAAATATAATTATGATGTTGTTTATTTGCACCTAACAATATTACTGTAAATTTAAAATACGTACCATTTTCTTTTCTAGTGAAGTGTACCCCATCCTTGCTTTACGATAGAGGTATGTTGGTTTTGATGCACGTTCCTTATTTTCAGTACAGAGTTGTTGTTTCATAAATGAAATATTGACAATCAAAGTGATGAATACATGTATCCTCAAACAACTTATTATCACCCACAATATACCTGAAACTTCTCATCCCCACGGTGGACAATAAATGCATCCCATGCTTCTTGGGACATCAAGTGAGCGTAGACAATGGGTGGGTTCATGTTTATTTTACCTTTGGAGTCTTTCAGGTGATATCTTGTTAAAATAGTGCGAAAACCTTAATGAATCCTTCCTGCAAGCCTTAGTACGTAATTCTTGTGTGAATTTTCTACTATAAATGTACTCTGCAAGAGATTGAGAAGAGTAAGAAATTGTTTCATTATTTTATTTTCTAGTAAATTAAAGAAATAAATTCATAATGTTACTGTAATTTCTTCCCAGATCACATCCTTCAGCCCGGATACAACATGGTTCCATGAATCTATTTCAATCGGCATGCATTGATGAATGAAAACTCCGATGTAACTACTAAACATAGCCTTGTTGGGATTCACATGTTAGCCTCATGCATTCCATCCGGCATCAAATTTGATGCCTTTGCTTTTCACCTCAAGAACTTTGGCTAACACCGTCAAACTACAACGCACTTATGTTTTCTGCGATGTCGGTCATTCATTCCCAACCATTTCATCGATATCAACATCATCTATATGTTCATCTAAAATGGTAAAAATTTCATGTGCTGATAGTTGTTGGACCTCAACACTAGGAGAAACAACAAGTTCAAAAACTTGTTGTTGCTCTGCACTGTGAGCAGCTGCAGTAGGAGCAGAAGCAGCCGCAGTAGCAGCAGCTTGAGAGACTTGTTCAGCCTCAAGGTTAGGAGCACCAGAACGTGCATAAGTCATTATCTGCAAAATTGGTTGAATAATTAATTTAGATTACATAAATTCAGTAATGATAAGATAATAACATGAGATAACAGGATCTATATTACAAACAAAATATAACTTGTTTATTGAACTCTATTTCTTTTTTTTAAAGGCTGAAGGGATTTTACACCTCTATCGATTGTCCAAATCCATTCATTGTGGTCTCCTCTAACATAAAAAACATCATCTACATTGGGACTGCTGCGAAATGATTGCGACATACCACTGAAAGGATCTTCCTCAACTGAATTTTCATCGGACCCTTCAGTAGTTTTGGTCAAAAACAGAACAATCGACTACTTTCAGTTTGTGGGATCTGGAACATAAAAAACTTGTACCGCTTGTGATTCCATTATAAATTGTTCGTCTTTGTACCCTTCTTTACTAAAATCGACTTTCACAAATCCTCATTCATCTATTTTAACACCATTGTTGTTATCAACCCATTTGCATTGAAAAATCGGCAATTGGAATGTCGTATAATCCAACTTCCATATTAGTTTGATAATGCCAAAGTATGACATATTTGTATAAATTGGATTTCTGTCCTTACTACCAGAAACATGCATCGCTTTATCCACTAGTGTAACTCCACTATTTTGTATGGTACTATCTTCATCATGTTCATCTGTATAGAATTTATAACCATTAATTACATATCTACTATAAGATAATACATACACACTTGGTCTAGTGGCTAGCCATCAAAGTTGTTCTGAAATTGAATTCAGATTTTCATCCAACTGCTTAAAAATATGGTTCTGAAACCATCCTATAAACTGGTGATTATGTGTATTTGATAACCATTTTTCAGCCCTTGATGGATTCAAATTCCTAATAATTTCTTTGTGAGTTTCAATATATGGAGCAACCTCCCAACTGTTATTCAAAACATAAAGGTGGGCCTGCTCCCGATCTGTAATACTGATTGTCACAACATCTCTTCCAGAAATTCTCTCACCCTTAATGCGTCCAGTGTGACAAGATTTCTGGAGACCAATTCTTTCCACATCAGATAGGTATTCGGTACAAAATTCAATGGCTTCCTCAATAATATATCACTCCACTATACAACCCTCTGGCCGAATTCGATTTTTGACATACCCTTTCAAAATTTTCATATACCGTTCAACAGGATACATCCATCTATAGTGCACAGGACTAAAAAGTCGAATCTCTCTCACCAAGTGAATCATCAAATGAACCATAATATCAAAGAATGTTGGCAGGAAGAACATTTCTAATTCACATAATATGATGACAATTTCTTTTTCCATAGCTGGAAATTTCACTGGGTCTAAAACTTTGCTACATATAACTTTGAAAAAGAAACAAAGTTTGGTTAATGTATGATGAACATTCTTGGTAAAAAATGAAACGTAAAGCTATAGAAATTAGATCTTACATCAAAACATGGTTGTCATGTGATTTCAAACCTTTTAACTTCAAATCATTAATTGACACAATGTTCTTAATATTTGATGAATACCCATCTGGAACCTTTGCATCATTGAAGAAGTTGCAAAACTGATATCTCTCCTCCCTAGAAAGAGTATAAGAAGCTGGAGGAAGAAACATTTGATTTTCACCATTCACGGGAGCCAACTCTTCTCGTATTCTCATGTCAACCATGTCCAATCTTTCCTTAATTCCATCCTTTGTTTTTTCAGTGGCATTTAGCAACGTTCTGACAACACTGTCACATAAATTTTTTTTCCACATGCATCACATCAATAAAATGTCTAACGTACAAACAGTTCCAGTATGGTAATTAAAAAAAAACAGATCACTTTTTCCAACCAATTTTCGTAAGGTTTTTCAAAAATGGTTTACCAAAAATAGTGTTCACATCTTTTACTTTCTCAAACAGTTTATCACCTATTAGTGGAGATGGTGTTGCACGTTGTTCTAAACTTCCATTGAATTATGTCGTCCAAGATCGATACTTATGCCAATGAGGTAGAAATCTACGATGTTCTAGAAACACAGATTTCGATGAATGCTTCAACCTAATTGATTCTGTATATTCTTCGCACACGGGACACCCTTGAGTTCCTTTAATGCTATAGCCTGACAAATTTCCATAAGTAGGGAAATCATTTATTGTCCCATACAACATCACTCTCAATGTGAAGTATTCAATTTTATAAGCATCATAAAATATAACACATGAATCTCACAATAACTTCAAATCCTCGACCAAAGGAGCCAGATAAACATCAATATCGTTACCCGGTTGTTTTGGTCCTGATATAAGCATAGATAACATGATGAATTTCTGTTTCATGCATAACCAGGGTGCAAAGTTATAATTTACCAACATAACAGGTCATGTACTATGAGTGTTGGTTTGAAAACCAAAAGGATTCACTTCATCTGTAGATAACGCAAGACGAAGGTTTCTCGACTCTTTTTCAAATTCAGGATACTCATGATCAATTTTCTTTTATTGAGGATAGTCAGTCGGATGACGTAATTTCTCATCATTATTTCTTTTATTTGCATGCCATGACAATTGTCTTGCAGTTTATTCACTTCCATATAGACGCCTAAACCTTGGAATGATTGGAAAGTGTCATACAACTTTCGTAGGATTGGATTCATCTTTCTTGTATTGAGAAGCACCACACTTTGGACATTCTATTAGTGATTTTTTCTCCTTGAGAAACAATATACAGTCTCTCGGGCAGGCATGTATTCTTTCAGAAATCATACCCATCAAGCGTAGCATTCATTTAGCTTCATATATCCGACTTGGGATCTCATTATCTTCTGAGAGCATGTCATTCAAGAGAACAAGTAGTTCCGTAAAACTAGAATCACTCCATCCATTACCTGATTTCAATTTATACAACTTCAGTACAGCTGATAATGCTGCATATTTAGTGCAACCAGCATACAATGGCGTCTTTGCACAACTCTTTAACTTCTCAAACAATTTTGGGCAATAACATAGTTCATCTTCAATTGTCTTTGTCATTTCCTCAATATGATCTTCATCATCATTGACATCTGTAATCACATCCTCCATACAATCTTCTTCATTATCCATATTTGTATTCATATCTGATGATCCATAAAACACAGTTTTATCCCAGCCAGTAGCTACATTTTCTTTTTCTCCGTGTTTATTCCAACATTTATAACTCCGATATATTCCGTGAAATATCAAATGTTATTCCAACTCCTCTAGAGTAATTATTCTAGAATAACAACAACGTAAACATGGACAAAGGATTTGACAAGGATCCTTTGCGTGATCCTTTGCAAACTTGATGAACTCTTTCACTCTGTTCTCATACTCTATTGTCAAACGATTAGCATCCATCCAATCTTTATTCATCTCCATCCTATTTGAATATAAAATATTAGTATTTATGGTTCAAGTACACAAAACAATACTTCCAAATATAGTAGAAGATAACCACTTCCTTATAAAAATAGAGATTAATATAGGCTAACCATTTCCAATAAAGATTTGGAAATCAACAAAACCAAGACAGACCCCCCATCAAAATCAACACAGTTTCTAAACACAAAGGGGTTTGTGGGGATAATCACTTGTGTTATAGATGGTAAACCTCACACGGAATCATCCTCTATGGCTCATCCTCCTCTATCGGGTAAACCCTTCTATGGTCAACTAGTCCATCCTTTTATACCTCACCAACCTAAAATACATATGGGTGAAAACCAGTAGCCAACTCTATAAGTAAAGAAAGGATTCTCATAATCTCTATAATATGGAATTCATTAAATATAATTAATTTAGATTCATTATAGTTTCCTCAAATCACCCTATTCCAAACACAAGAATAATCAAGAATGATACATCTACCACTCCTAGGTCTCTGCCCTACATTCAATATCATCATGCCTAAATACCCATATATCCACACATACACATGTCACAAACACATAACAAAATAGTTGAGATACTAGTGGAAAATCCTATTCATCATCACCATAAATATATATGGTGTGTTGGTTCAGCCGAATGGCATAAAAAACACTCATAGTGGCTATACCTACTCCGAAATGAGGTCTTTGGAATATCAAACTCCTTGATCCTGAGCCGGTGTTAACCAAACTAAAGACCAATCTTAGAGAACCACTCCCCCTCTTAGAAGATCTAATAAATCATAAATATAGGTCAATATATACTTTTTATTGATCATAACCCGATTGAGATTCTGGTAATCAACACACAAGAAAAGGGTTCCAATGACCTTCTTGGTGAAAAGCACCAGTTCTTCCCAAGGCAACACATTATGTTAAATAAAGAATTTGGAAACCAATTCATCCCACTAATTATTTAGTTCCTTCATTTTAACTAGTTCTATATGGTAAGATAGAATAGATATTGGTTTTGTACCCATCACCAAGTTGATAGAGAACTCCACCTCCCTCTCTAGTGGTAGACCAAAAAAGACTAAAGGAAACACTTTTGGAAATTCAATAGCTACTAGGGGAAGTTAACTATAATAGGCTTCCTACTTTAGTTCAATAGCATAAAATGATATCATCCCACTCAACTCTGGAACAAGAGGTCTAGCTTGACTAGAACTTAGGTCCGATTCTCTATGGAAAACATGGAATTCCCCATCAGGGGCAGTGAAGGACACCCACCGATGATAATAGTAAATCCAAGATTTATTAGAAACTAGCCAGTCCATTATGATAATAACATATAGGGGAATCATTTTAAGAACCAAAAAATATCATATGATCTAAATCTCTGAAAAAGAGAAAGCATGAGAGGGTAATCAAAGCCCTTACTCCCTCTTTATCCAGAGAGATGTTACAATCTCTATCACATAATCCATGAGATCTATTATAAGTTTCAATAGTTCTATATTTAGGTTTGATATTAAATAATGATGGGAACCAATATCAAATAAAACATACACTAAAGAAAAAGAAATGGAAATGGTGCCTCTCACTATCGCATGACCCACATCAGTTCCTACTGGAGATTAATCCACTGCATGAAGTTGTTTCGTTCCTAATACATGTTTCTAGGATCCCATTTTTATTGAATAATATTATTATGATTTGGTACCTCTCAATATTTATGATTCCATTCCACTACACAGGGTAGTAAAAACATGTAAACCCCTCTTCAAGTGGGTTTAATGTTTGTACGAGATGTAAATATTCAATGCTTCCATGTAATAATGCTTTGAGTGATCAATATTTACACATTGGAAAAAGTCATTTGGCCTTTAATAGACACTATAGATGATCTGGAGGAAGTTTTATATAAAATACCACCACCACTATTTTCACTATGAGACTCATTCTATGTTCTATTCCACTTATAGGAACCACTAAAACTGCCACTAGGAATATAAGTAACTCTAGTTAACCCTGACATAATAGTCATGCCAATTTCTTCTATCACATCCCTATCTATAACATCAAAATTTTAGGTAAACTTTAGCATAAATACTTGATATTGGATATCTGATCGAAGACCCGTATAAAACCTCTGGGACTTAAGATTCATGTTTGACACCACTTCAAGTGAAAACTGAGCAAGTTTAGAAAAATTAGTAGTATATTGAGTCAATGTCTAATAACCTTAGATGAGGTTTAGAAACTCCATGAACTTACCTGATACCATCGAATCTAGATATAATTGCTCCGTAAAAAATTTCTTGAAGTATTTGCAATCTAAGACCCCATTTAGCTTAACTATAACTATATCACCACTTTCGCATACACATTCCAAGCATCATAAGCACATAAGGATATCACCAATTTCACATTTTTCACAATTTCACATGGATCCAATGATTGAAATCTCACACCAAAACCACTATTTTATACAAAAATCCACTTTCCATTTCACATGAACACTAAAACCATTTGAAAACACATTTCACACCACTTTCAAAATTTATAAAACACATTTGGAAACACAACAAGAAGAACACATATGGAATCCAGCCATTTCCATGTGAAAATACCCTTTCAAATTCATACTCACATAAAATCTATTTTATAACATGTTTCAAATCACATTCACAATTCAAAGACACATATCAGGTTCAAAAAAATACAACATGCAACAAAAATGAATTTCTCTTATAAAATACACATTCAACACATTCAAACCATTGATTCTCTTTGAAAACTCATTTCACACCTTTCACATAAGACATAAAATATATTTAAGAAACACCTTAAAAAAGATAACATGAAACACAAAAACATTCCTTTAGAAAAAAAAAATTCTTCACATGTGGATCTCAAAACCTTTCCAAAACATATTTCTCACCAAAAAAGTAATCCATAGAACACATTCATGAAACTAAGAAATCATATCAAAATCATCTAATAATGTAAAATCATTGAATCACTTACCACACACTTGGAAACTTCCAGAGGTGGAGGTGCACGGGAGGAGTCGCCAACCAAAGAGAAATGGAGGAGTAGGGTTCCCTAGGAGTAGGGTCGAGCGAAGAGGAGGAGATGTAGGGTTTGCGGGGAGGAGGATCCGCCGAAGGGGTTATAGGGGGAGGATTAGGAGAAGGGCTAGCGTCGGAGGTCTGGCAATGTGAAGATCGGGGGCGGCGGAGGTCCGACAACGCGAAGATCGAGGGCGGCGGAGGTCCGACAACGCGAAGATCGGGGGGCAGCGGAGGGGAGTCGTAAGGTTACAGTACCGCAAGAGCTTTAGGTCGTGATAAACCGAGGACGCTGAGTGACCGATTTTATAAAATATGGGACTATGATTTTATCAGTGATTTTGTAGTGCTGGTAAAGGGTCTCTTTATCATCTCTTTTCTAGTGATAATAAAGGGGATTTTTTATCAGCACTAGAAAAGCACTGATAAAGATTCCCTGTATCAACACTAAAATTTTAGCGCTGATAAAGAACCCCTTTATCAGTTCTAGAAAAGCACTGATAAAGATTCCCAGTATCAGTGCTAAAATTTTAGTGCTGATACAGGGTTTCTTTATCAGCGGTTTTTTCTTAGCACCGATATAAGGTAGCGCTTCCCTTGTATGTTTTTGTAATAGCGACACAAGACACTAGCTTCATCGTGCTAGCATCCGGAGAATGAGTGGTGTTGATCGGAGGCCATTGGAGCACGTGTGGATCACCGCTAGAGGTATTCTAATTTGGATACTTTCAACTGCAATAAGATAATCTGGAAGGTTCATTCTAGACGATTAACATCATCAGCGAAGAAAATACCGAAGATCCAGGTATTTTTTTCTTTATGAAATTAATTAAATTAATTATAAAGATGATGTGCAAGATCCTATCTAAAGGTTTTTTGACTCTTATTTATTTATCTAAATCTTTGATTCTATTTCGTAGAGACTAGTGTTTATCATCGTATTGATCCCGAAATAATCATTGATCATG
This sequence comes from Viscum album, assembly GCA_963277665.1. Lineage (NCBI taxonomy): Eukaryota > Viridiplantae > Streptophyta > Magnoliopsida > Santalales > Viscaceae > Viscum > Viscum album. The sequence continues at coordinate 77,777,240 of OY728140.1, forward strand.
GTAAAAATTAAATTTGGGTGTCAGCCCAACCGCGCTTCCGCTGCACCCGGAACCTACAGGTGGTATCAAAGCGGTTACATCACAGTTTATAATTATTTAAATATTTAATTGATGATTTACACGTTTAATAATTTAGTTGTTTCAATTCAAGTTAATCGTTATACAAATCTGAATCTTGAGATATGTTCCTCCTCTTTCATTTCTCATTCACCTTTCAGAAACGATCTTTTCTTTTAATTTTGATTAAAATAAAACAGAGGATCTCATACAGAGGTGTCAAAGGTTCTTGGTCGTACAACACCAGAACACACGGTGTGTATTTGGCTGTACACACCATGTAGTCAAGGTTCAACGCATCAGGTTTGGTCCGCCAAACCAAGTCGTGTCATTGGAGTTTGTCTAAGCCTTAATGACTCCGTGTGTTGACCAGGAACAGGTGGCACGCAGTTTTTGGATTACATGTTATGTGGCCCACTGGACACAACGTGTAGTCCCTTCAGGTTAGGGTTGGACTGTGTACCCCGTACACGACTTGCCTGGATGGAGACCGTGTAATGAGGAACTACACGACGTGTGGCCCACTAAACACATTGTGTACTCCGAAGATTTTCAAAGTACACTCACACACCATTTCCCTGAACGTGTACTTTGGATGGATGGTGAAAAATAGTACACACCATGTAGTTGGAACTACACGCCATGTACTCATCCAAATTATGCAGATTTATTAACATTTATTATTATATTATACAAACCCGTGAGACGTATACCATGGTGCAGGTGTAAAGCTGAGTCACAGCATGTGATATATGTTTTATATATATGTGTTTAATTTAACATCTGTTTAATGTTCATTTCTAATCATTGGGTAGTTATAAATAGGAATTCACCGGGTTGCCTCCAAGGTACAAGTTACATACAAAGATAATTTTAAATGAATTTATTTGTTTAAATATATGATGGATGAGAATCTCAAAGAAAATCATAAAAGGGTTTAAGATAAAAGGATTGATTAATTAAAGATGATAATTAATTGATTCAAGCATGATTTATCTTAAACAAGAACGATTAAAGAATTAAATGCTAGTTTTATTTATGTGTAAATATCGTTGCATGTATGAATGATCATGATCTAGACCAAGACCTTTGTACATGGATGGTTTCTTTTAATTTATTTATTTAAATTAAATTTTTTGTCCTACGAGCCTTCTCCTCATTAATATCTAGGGTCTGTGTGCCCAAGGTTTCTTTTATGTAAAACCCCCTTTTACCCCTTACCTAAGTGTGAGTTTAAAAAAGGCATACATAATGGATGGAACTCTCAAGCTAGTGGAGGTGGTTCAAGCTGAAGTTGAGAAGAAACCAATCCCAAGTGATGCGGAGGTGTACAGGTGGAAAGCTGTAAACACGAACCCAAAAAGTTCAAGGTGTTTATCCCCTAGGTTAGGGTTAGTTTATCAACCATTAGATAAAATAACCATTAGAAAATCACATGATCATGCCCTATACTTTATTTTATTAATGTTAGATGCATGTTTTATCATTATGGATGTGTTTTCACGATCACATAATTAATTAATTAAACAAGCATACAAGATGGAACTAAAATAAACTAGGCTTATGTGTAAATATTATCAAGATATGGTTAATCACTTAAGTAAGTTCCACTTAATATTAACAAGCATGTGATAATGATAATAATCAATTCAAGTATAAGAGATAAAATCCCTAAAATAAAATATTAAGTCAGACCAAGCCTTTCGTTACCTGATTAAGAAAAAAATTCAATAAAACTATGTGTTTGACCAACCCTTGTTGGGACACTTACTTTTATACAGGAAGCCCTTATGAAAGGTTTCGGGTTGACTTAACCGTATTAAATCAAGAGGAGTATCCCTTTCTAGACTTGGTGTAATATTAGAGGCAAGAGTTGAGGAAATCCAAAGTTAGGATTTCAAGATTGGGGAGTCGACTCAATATGCGTTACAAACAGCGGTGCACATATTAAACCAAGTACCAACTAAATCAATAAATGGTATTCCATATGAGTTCTGGAGTGAAAAGAAAGCCATGTTATCGATTTTATATATGTTGGGAAGCGATGCATTTGTTAAGGCCTCTTCAAGTAACAAACTTGCACCTCGAGGCACAAAGTGTACCTTTATAGGATACCCCAAGGAAACAACATGATATTACCTATACAACCCCTCAAACAAAAAAGGTTATAGTTGCAAGACATGCCATATTCCTTGAGAGGAAGAACATCTCCAAAAGAGATAGTGGGAGTGAGATAGACTTCGATGAAGTCGAGGCTCAAGGTACACAAGATTTGGTATAGGAATAGATTCCACAAAGCCCTATGGAAGAAAGAATTGTTCTAGAGACACAAAAAAACTGTGTAGGAGTACAAGAGAGGTTAGAGAACTGAAACTATATGGTTTTCTAGTTACTAAGGAAGGCGACTCATTATTAGTTGATAATAATGATCTTTTAACCTACAAGGAAGCAGTAAGTGGAACAGATGTTGCCAAGTCGCAAGAAGCCATGAATTATGAAATAGATTTCATGTACCAAAACCAAGTCTGGATTTTGGTAGATCCTCCAGTTGATGTAAAGTCTGTTGGTTGCAAATGGGTATTCAAGAAGAAACTGGACATGGAAGGACAAGTCAGTACCTATAAGGCACGACTGGATACAAAAAGGTTCAAGAAGTATCAAGGCATTGACTATGACAAAACCTTTTCACCATTTGTAATGCTGAAATACATCAGAATTCTATTGGTCATTGCTGCTTACCATGACTATGAGATTTGGCAAATGGATGTCAAAACAGCCTTCATTAACAGGAACCTTCAGGAAGATGTCTACATGACACAACCTGAAGGGTTTATGACTCCAAAGGATGTCAATAAGGTATGCAAGTTGCAGAAATCCATTTATGAATTAAAGTAAGCATTCAGGTCATGAAACATTAGTTTTGGTGAAGCAATGATGAAATTTGGTTTTATCAAGAATGAATGTGAACCTTGTGTCTACAAATGGTTTAGTGGGAGTGCAGTCGTTTTCCTAATAGTATATGTTGATGACATATTACTTATTGGAAACGAGATATCAGTCTTACAGTCTGTTAAGGCATGGTTGAATCAATGCTTCTCCATAAAGGACTTGGGTGAGGCAGCATATATTCTTGGGATTAAGATCTATCATGATAGATCCAAGAAATTGTTGAGCCTAATTCAAAGTACATACATTGATAAGATACTGAAGAGATTCGGTATGGAACAATCCAAGATGGGATTGTTGCCAGTGTCACATGGAATTCATCTTTCCAAGAAAATGTGTCCTCAAACACATGGGGAAAGAAAGATAATGGCAAGGACTCCATACGCATCAGCGATTGGGTCAGTCATGTATGTCATGCTATGTACTAGGCTGGATGTCGCCTACGCATTGAGTGTTGTAGGAAGATATCAAGTTGACCTAGGTGAGCGCCATTGGATGGCAGTCAAGACTATCCTAAAGTATCTAAGGCATATTAAGGATATGTTCCTGGTTTATGGAAGAGATGAAAAACTAGTCATCAGAGGATATGCAGATGCTAGTTTCCAGACTGATCAAGATGACATGAAGTTACAAACAGGATATATCTTCACCCTGAATGGTGGTGCAGTGAGCTGGAAGAGCTCAAAGCAGAGTGTGCTCATAGATTCTACAGTAGAGTCCAAGTATATCGCAACTTCTGAGGTAGCTAAAGAAGCAGTTTGGATGCGAAGTATCGTCCAAGAGCTAGATGTAATACCTAACAGTAAAGATCTCATCACAATATATTGTGATAATACTACAGCGATGGCTCTCACAAAAGAGTCCTGGTCACATCAACGGACGAAGAACATACTTTGGAAGTATCATCTCTTGAGGGATTTTTCTCAGAGAGGTGAAGTTGTAGTGAGCAGTATTTTCACGGAAGACAACGTGGCAGACCCCTTGACTAAAGTCTCGACTCAGCAGAAACGGTCTAGCAGACTGAAAGTTATAGGTAGTTGACTCTAGTCCAAGTGGAAGTTTGATAGAGTTAGTGTCCTAGAACCAACTATTTGTACTTTTATTACATGAATATTTAATGTATTTAAATATTAAACATCTTATTACATATTGTTAATTGTTCTGCATGACCATGATGTAATAATGTTCTAGAGTATTTGTTGCATTGATATGGTCATGACAGTTCTCCACTATGATGAGAACCTTGAAATGCTATAACAATATTCTTAAATATAGTTATGCGGATGGATGACATGCTATGATGAGACACATAGCATACATATCGTCAGATGCGAGTACTCATAAGCAGATGAGACTTCCTCTCATAAAGTTCGCACTTAGTAATCTCCAATACAGGAGATTATGAGATCAGACCTGCCAATAGGAATTCTGCATGTTTTGGTGTCATCAAATATTCTTATCTATGAGCGTGTGTAATGATCCTTAGACTTTAAGATTATCATTAATACGTGTCACGACTCGCGCACTTTGATTTACTGACGAAAACTATCACGCGGACAGTTGGCGGGAAGTATATGTTGGGTGCGTCATGAGTGACATGTTATTAATAGATAAGTCAAGAAATGATTTATTCCTTCCATTTATGGAAGTTGATATCTCATCCCTTTGATTGAAATAGAACTGTCGCGTGAAATTTCATGACCATGGTGTAACAGCGAGTTTATTTCAGGTAGTCAAAGAACGACGTATCATGCACAAAGGTTGATGACACTATCATGGAAATTGGCGCACCATAAATAATGGCACTATATTATTATTAAAATCACGAGTTTTCTCTAAGGTTATGAATGTATTTAATTGTTGTTACGCAATTAAATATTGTAACTGAAACCCCATGTTGATAAATAAACACATACGTCTATTGTGTCATGTACCCGAACTGCACGCCCGATGAATTGAGAATTGTTAAGCTAAAAAATTTCTCTCTCGAATCATTTTTCTGCCCCTCTCAATAATGAGAGATGTTCTTCAAGGCCGAAGAACAAATGATCAAGAACGACTGACACAAGACATCTGTTTCGCCGTGCTAGCATTCGGAGAACGAGTGGTGTCGATCAGAGGCCATCAGAGAACGTGTGGATCACCGCTAGAGGGATTCTAGTTTGGATCCTTGCAAGCATGGCGAGATAATTTGAAAGGGTTATTCCGGATGATCAATATCATCAACGAAGAAAATACTGAAGATCCAGATATTCTTTTTTTTGAAATTAATTAAACTAATTATAAACATAATGTGCAAGATCCTCTCTAAAGGTTTCGAGCCTCTTCCTTCTTTATCTAAATCTTTGATTTTATTATGCCGAAACTGACGTTCATCGTCATATTGATCCCAGAATAATCATTGATCATGGTAAAAATTAAAGTTGGACGTCAGCCCAACCACGCTTCCGATATACCTGGAACCTACAGGATCGAAGTAGGTTCGTCAAAGTTGGAGGAGGGGGTTGGGGCGTGCAAGGGGTTGTTCTTGGGGTGAAATGGGAGGAAATCCTGAGTGGGGGTCAAGGGGAAAAGAGGTAAAAGTCCCTTTCCCCTTTTAAAAAACTAACCAGGAGGCCACCGACTAGCGAGTGAGCCCAACAGACTTGCTGGGCTGCTGGCTAGCCAGTGGCACTACAACAGCCATGTTGCAGGCCACGACCACTCTCGAACCATAAACTACCTCCCGAGCCCCATTTCATGCCCAAAAAGCTTCTTTTAAGGTGTTCAAACTGTCAAAGTTTCGTTCTGATGCGTGGTTCAAAATATAGCCCCTCCACCTACTCAAAATTCAAGTTCCTTCTCAATTTACAAATGTCCATACAAACACGTGACATTACAAGATCTCTTCCTCTTCCACCCACAACACTGAGACTGAGAGACTTAGATAGCTACACTCTGGAGACGTGTATTTCCTCCAACAGTTAAATATACAATTGCAGTCTTAAGGATGTGTATTTCCTCTAGTGTTTGGATATGTCATCGTAGCTACGAAGATGTGTATTTCCTCCAACATATCATAAAGATGAATATTTCCTTCAACTCCCATTTTGGCGCATCAAGGGTGAAGTTGTGTTCGAGGATGTTGCTTTAGGCTATGAGAGATTGTGTTTGTACCCCCTCGTGTTACTTGGAAAGTGTTTGAAGGTGAGTTAGGAGTGGTTTTAGGAGATCAACCCACTACTTCATGATTTTACTAGGATCAGGACCGGCCCGAGCAATCTTGTTGCCCAAGACAAATTATAAAAAAAAATGCCCTTTAAATATGAACGCTTACGGGATTAAACCGTAATAGACCAAAAAGATAAGGGAAATGTTGCCCCAAATAATGATGCCCATTTTTTAGCATTGTTTTGGAAAAATAATCAAAAAAGGGGTAGAAATGATATTTGCGGCTTCATGGCTGAAAATTCAAGGAAATAAAGAAGTTTATGCTTGCGCATACAAAAAATGAGCAGCCATGCTATATATTCTTGAACACAAAAAAAAGGAAATGCTGCCACAAACAATGATAATGTATTCATAGGCAACAAAAACACAAACACTCTACAATATCCACTATTGAGTAATGAAGATATCAAAAATGAACTCCAAATGGTGATAAAAATCATCATAATTATGACAATTTTTATATGAGTGACAATATTTCTGTTTGAAGTTTTTTTTCTTTGAAGAGGAAAAAAGAAAACGAAGTGTAGCTAAAGTACAATAACAATGATAATGCGGAGTCACTGAGGCCAAAACAGAAATCCTAGCAACTATCAATACCGAGCACTATCACGGGTCACTTATCCACTCAAGCAGGTTAGCCTTACATTGTAAGGCCCAATGACTTTATACATTTATATACCAAATAGAAAATAATATGAATCAAGTGCATCCAACATTGAAACTCGATAAAGTCAAAATTTGCATCACACAAAATTTTAAAACACATGAAAAAATTAGCTAACATGTATACTAAAGTAAATTCAAAATAATTTATTTGAGTTATCCAAAACTCCAAAATGAGAAAAGGAAGTAAAGTATAAACAATAAATTGTAACATCTGAATGTCAAATGAATTTAAATTTTTATTTTATTTAAATCATAAATGTTCGAACAAAATTAAAATTTACCCATGTTATGTAAACCAATTTAAATATCATTTGAATCATTCAATGAATCATCCTCATCTTCATCTTAATCTCTCACTTCTTTTAAACTTATAAAAATTTGAATCAACAGATCTAGAATAACATAATAGCTGGATTCAAAAAAACACTCCAAAATAGTTAAACACATTACCGGTTTGTGTAAAACCATGAATCCAATTTCATATAAAAATAAGGATTGCGTATATTTTTTCAGAAGAAAGGGACACCTATATTTGTTTAGCACATGTCCTCTCATGCTAAAAGTTGATTCAGAAGCTGTAATTGTGATAATGATGCTTAATTGAACATGTTAAATTATCGAATTCAAAGAAAATCTAAAATTACAAAGAAATAGAGCATGACATACTATAGCATGTTGTGGCACTTCATGAACCTAATTATGATACTTTATAATCAGATTCAATGAAAAACATTTCTCATTGCATTTGTTGATGCAAATTCTTCAATTAACTCATTATAATTCAAACTATTCAAAAATTCATTTTCAATTGAAATCATCGTCAATGTGCATAATCTTTCTTGTGACATAGTAATCTAAAGATATGTTTTGATCAACTTTAGTTTAGAAAAACTTCACTCCGATGATGTAACTTTAACGGGTATAGTCAACAAAATTCGATATGCCACCCATGTCATTTGACACCCTCTATTTTCCAATCCACTAATATGATCTTCAAATTAATTAATCATAAAATAAATGAAATATAAATGTGAAATTAATCAGTTATCTACAATTTGCAAATGGCAAATCAGACAGGCAATATAGCGGTGAATCCATAATTTTTATAATTTCTAAAAATTAAACAAAACGATTAATAAAAATAAAAAAATGATAATTATAATTAAAGAATGATTACAAAAAAACTCTACTTAGTAATTGTACATGGACAAATCGAAAATTGCAATTGATACGAACAAGGCATTGGTGAATCCGAAATTTAGATAATTTCTGAAAATTAAATAAAAGAAATAATAAAAATAAAAAATAAAAACGATGGTTAAAAATTGACTATCAAAAAAACCCTAATTAACTATGGATAAATATCAAATTGAAATTGAGAAGTTCAGATTTCAATTGAGACTGTCAAAACACTATTAAAACTGCAATTTGCATAATTTATGAAAATTAAACAAAAACAATTAATTAAAAAAATGATAAAAGTATTATAAAAAACCCCCTCCAATTTACCTCGGGTGGCCGACCGATAGCAGGGGAGCGGAGGGGGAACTTGGTCGTCTGTCGTCAGCAGCCGCCAGCAGGTAAGGCGCGCCTGAGACACCGCCGACAAGAAACCCTAGGATAGCGGCGAAGATATGGTTGGTGGTGAGCGGGGGAGGGAGGAGAGGAGAGTAGGACACTGTGGGGCGGGCGGACGAGGTCAAAACAAGAGGAGAGCGTGCATGAGGAGGGGCGCCGCCGCGTTCGGCGAGACCGAGAGCAGAGGAGAGGCAGCAGGGGAGGTGGAGGGGTTGCGTTTTTTGTTGCCCCGCTCGGGGGCGTTGCCCAAACCCATTGCCTCACGGGGCTCGCCCATGGGCCAGCCTGACTAGGATGACATGATTATGGTCATCCTTTCATGCACCATGTTAACTGTTATTTCATGCACAATTGTTTATTTCTTCTTACGAGCCGGTCTAAACCATAATATTATTGTTTGTGCTCTTTCACTTATGTCCATACAAATCATCAGGAGCATTTTAGGGGAGCTTGAGTGCGGGAGTACTAGGTTATGTGGTGCCGGGACAACTTGCTATTGTTGATCCCCTTTCTAGAGTTTTGGTGCGGGTGTCTTATTTTTTTTTCCGTTGCATTTTTTTTTTTGGTGCGGGTGTTTTGTAATTGGTACCTCTTTCTGTGGGATGTCTTTATAGTATGCATATATGATTTCATTTTCGTGGATGTATGTTCATTACCATCATAATATGGATATCCCAACGCAGGTCGCTTGCCTCCACAGTGGTCAGGTTTGGGGTGTTCACTGGACCGGCAAGCAGGACGCGACACGCCGTCTATTGGAACCAGGCATTCTACGCCGCCCCACTGGTTCGTTTCCTTGGTGAGCATTTGCTTTTCGAGAGGACGACAAATGAAAGCAGCTCCGATTATCATATTCCTTTTCAAAGACGCCGACGGCTTCGGCGCTTCCCTCTTCGATGCTTTGCTACCGAACCCCAGCTCTCGCTTCCAAAGATCGTATGCTTTCTTCATCCTTTTCTCCTGGCATGATTCGATGGCATAATGACCGACCGACCTAACTTCCGGTCACTCTGCAGGGAGGATGATTTCGAATTCCCTTTACAGAGTTGCGGTATTGAAGATCTCAAAGCATCGGGAAAAATTGCTCACTATATAGATGAAAAGGGCCTTTATCAGGCATTCTCGCTATCCTCGCCCACCTTTACTCTTGTCTCTTTAATGGTTCATTAGTTTTTATTCCAACTTATTTTACCTCCAACTCCACTGATATAAGAATTCGACCTAACAAATGCTTGTGCTTGTGAGTGAGCTTGTGTGAGCATGACTGCAATGACTGTACATTGAATTGGTTCCCGAGAGAAACTTGTTTTGCAAGATGTAGACATGATTAGATCGAATGTAGCAGAGTAGGTGGTTTTTGCTTTAAAATGCCATAAAACAGCACAGTGCTGGTTGCCGTCTCTCCCATAAGAACAGAGAGGGAGGGAGGAAATTGAATGTATTAGACAGTGTCTCACGGGAGGACTGTGGGTTCTTACCTGTTTTATTCAATTCTCGTATTAACACAATGTTTTGCAATTAATAAATAATCAATTGATCTCTAAGAATTACACTTTTCAAAATGCAACTGGAAATTTGTATTTTTGCCGGTCATTCGATTCATCCGTGCTTATAACACTGTTGTAAATTAGATGAACGATTCTGATTTTCTGAAGTTTGCTGTACTGACTATCCTTATTCATACTTTCCTTGTCCATATTAGTGTTATCGAGGCATTCACTACCTGCTGACTGCTACACTTCTCCTATCCGGTATACCACAATTTGTACCCGCTTCATCCACGTTTGGAGAAGCAGGTCTACTCCACTTCTTCACGACGAGTAACTATTCTCCACACTTTTAGATGCAACTGATAGGACACCAACACCGGCTTCTTTGTATTAAAAGAGACTAGAACCAGAAATACAAGAGGGAGGAGGAAGAAGAGAAGATGGAAGGATGGAGGCACAACTCCCCTCAGCACCCTCGCTCAAGCCCCACGACCGCCCCTGCTAACCAGATAATTCCCTCCCCTTCACTCTCTTCAGTTCTCCCAATTTATAACAGCCCCTTCTAACTATCTGTGGGCCCCCCAACATCCCTCTATAACAACTTCCTCTAACAGCTGTGGGCCCCAAGAATATTCCCCCAGGGTGCCAAGCATATTCCCCCCCCCCCCGCCCCCCTCCATAGAAGTTACAATTCCGCCCCTTGGAAGATTCCATATCATAGCAGCAACACCTCGCACATACCTATCACTGACACCCTTTGAAAATCCACCATGTCCTAAAGGTGGAAAAACTTGATGAATATCTGAAAGTGTGCAAATACAGGCCCGCTGCTTCCATTGACACCACTAAAATCTGCCACACACAAAGCTGAAGCTTCCCACATCATGAGCAGAGATAGTTTCACAGATTGATCCCAGATGATAGAATTATATGGGACACTGGAGGAAGCCTGACTATTTCCTCCCATGTTGCCAACAATACTTCTCATCCGTGTCTTAATTTTGGCTACAAGTGTGGATACTGAGTTTGTGTCTGAAGGCGCTTGAGCACTGGAAACAATGAAAAGAGTAGGTTGTGCTGCACTCAAGACTGTTACAACATTGGGCACGATAACAAGCCGAGTAGAAGTATCAGACCCAGATCCATGAGCCCTCGGTTCTTGCAACCCTTCCCTGCTATTTGGCAGTGCACCACCCGCAGAGACAATATGGGCAAGTGTAGTGCCAGCATGCATATGGATGTTTACATGCCTTGGAGCACATCTAAAACCAACAGGACTGAATGGGTCTGGAGGAGTCAATGGTGGAACCCCACTACTAAAAGAGTTGGCTTGAAAAGGAAATGGTTGTGCCATTACTGGATTGGGTCGCAATGCAGATACGAAAACAACAAGACCAACATCCACTAGTGATCCAGCAGGAGACGGTCCCTTAGTGTGACGGTTCGGCCTTGCCCCTCCAATGATAATTACTCGTTTTGGCCACTCGGCAGTCAACGCATGCATTGTAACTGCTAGCAATCCCTCCAGGAATCCCTTCTGAACCTTGACTTGTAGAGATACAGCTTGCTTTGACTACACAGTTCCTTGAAGTACGATTCTGACCTTGTAACGCGTTGATCATCTTTGCCCAGCACAAAAGCAGTGTTGGCCCCCTCAATACATGCATGCTAAACAATCTCCCAAAAGCTCCTTTTTGCTGCTTGGACCAACTTTGAAGATAAGAGGTGGGGAGTTGCTCGTCTTGTAGCACTCCCCATCCTTCCAACTTATCGGAGCCTCGTTTGCCACAGTGAACTGGGTCGAGACCAACGACCCAAGGTTTTGCAACTCCCATACAGCTCCACTTCCTTGTAACCCCCCACGAAAATGGTTGTGTCTCCAAACAGCTCAGGCGGAGACATAACCTTCCCTTCCAACTTTGCTGAGAATTCTTCTGAACGCGTTTGCGTGCTTGTCTTGAGCTGCCGCTTTGTATCTATATCGGTTAAAGCTTCATATGGGCCAGACAATTTTTTCCTCAATTCTGACAGCAAATCTGATTGCACTGCTGACTGTAAATCAACTGTTTCAGCTCCTTCACCGGACACAGCAATCACTTCGCCCCTCGCTGTGAAAAGAAAGGTGCGGCAGCGGGAGAAAAGGAAGCCCCAACAACTTCCAGAACCACTCCAGTGGTGATAGCTTCTGGACAGGGTGCTATGTTTTCCAGCTCCGTGTATTCCCGGGGCGTTCCATGCAGTTGCAGGATTGCCATCGCTGCGTAAGATTGTTGATCTTTTGAGTTGCTAAATCGCTCCAATTATTCCTCCTTAAAGACTGACCATGATAACTTCATTTGGGCCTCTAACACAATATTAAACCAGTATTTAGTGTCTCCCATCATGCATACTTGAGCGATGGGGACATTCATTTCGTCCGACGTCTGCTGGATGTGGAAAAGGAGTTCTGCGCGCGCTGTCTAGTCTTGCGGATCTTTGCCATCAAACATAGGCAATTCCACTCGCCGAGTTGTAGCCGAGTTGTCTGAACCCAACTCGTTGGGGTGCGTAGTGGGTCGTGGCTCCAAACTGCGTTGTTCATCCACAACAGACTCCCCAGCGTGTGATGCTGACAGGTCCGTCACTAAGGTCGGCCGCTCTTCTTCCTATTGTGGCGCTTTATCCCAGCATCGCGTTGGGTCTGCTATGGATTTGCGAAGTTCTTCTAGCTCTCGGGCTTGATCCTTCTGGGATTCGGCCTGATCCCGCCGCTCTTGCTTTCAAGTCGACGCCAAATTAGAAATAGTTGCTGCAGCTCGCTCCATGCGTTGTTCCAAGCCGTACAATCGTGCCTCCATTTCCAGCATTTCCTCCGGCAACGCTCGTTTCCGGCAGAACTCCCCTCCCCAGTGAGAGGTCTCCGACATCAATTTCTAGCTGCTTTAATATCCGACAGTGATGCAACAAATTTTGGCAGCGTTAACCGCGACGAAAAATGCCGACAACGATGTCCTCCCCTGGAAGTTAACGGGCAATGCTCCGCTCTCCTCTGAGAATTTTCCTGCAGGTTGAACCAATTTGATAGGACACCAACACCGACTTTTTTGCATTAAAAGAAACTAGAACTAGAAATACAAGGAGCAGGAAAAAGAGAAGATGAAAGAAGGATGGAGATGCAACTCCCCTCAAGAGACACTTAACACCCTCGCCCAAGCCTCATGACCGCCCCTGGTAGATAAGCCCCCCCCCTCTTCACTCTCTCCTCCACCCCTGTCCAACACTCTTCACTTTAATTAAATATGTAGTCAAATAGATGTTGTACACCATGATGGGATTGATAAAATTAAAAGCGTGTTTCTCTCCTTTGTTATGCCATTCTTCCCTTTGAGTGTCTATTACTTTTGTTTCATTGGGGGTGGAGTCTTTGTTTTCAAAAATCTAATTAACCCGCCTTACCTTATTGGCTTGAACCTTTTTGACCAAAGTTTGATGGTTGGTGGATATAACGATGCATTACCGAACTGTGCATCTGGCCCTGTTCTGAAAACTTGTTGTGGCCCAACCCATCCCTCTCATTTGTTTTGATACACTCTAATTAACCTGCCTTACCTGACTGGCCCAAACTGTTTTGACCAAAGTTTGATGTTTGATGGATATAATGATGCATTACATAACTTTGAACCTAGCCTTGTTTTGAAAACTTGTTTAGGCCCAACCCATCCTTCTCATTTGATTTGATATACGCCTTGGATGCTTTGGGTTTTGGATGTTTCATTTTTTGGTGTTTGTTTTGTGGTTTTTGCGACATGTGTGTACATTAAGATGGCTAGGATTCAAATGTTTGCTATTGTCTTTGGATTATATAAATAAACTACTATTTGGATGTGTTGATTGGTTTGGCTTTTTTTTTTTGTTGAATATGTTTTTCCGCAGGTGACGCAATAGACTTCTATGTTTTGGTAGAACTGCATCAAGGTTCAATTTTAAGCCCATACTTATTTATTTTGGTCATATATATGTTGGGTGCAAACCCAATTCCATATCGGTTTCAAAGAGGAATGCTGACTAACATATAAGCTTAGATGAACCACTCCTCTTAGCACCAATTGGTTTTAGGATGAAACCCCAGAAGAGCTTATGTGGTGGGCCTGGAGGGTCTGGGCTGGAGGAGGAATGATCCTGACAAGTGATATCAGAGCCATGGTGTAGCCCATATGTGATGTGGTGGCATATCCCCAAACCAGTTTGACAACGATAATGGTGGCTTGATTTAAGCAAGTGGATCCATGGTGGTATGTTGTTGTGGAAATGCTGGGAGTCACAATGACAGACTATTGACCAAAGAGTAAAAGGTAAAAAACAAAAGAATGAGAAGATCTTGGGACACAAAGATTTACGTGATTCAGGAATAATCCCTACGTCCATGGAGATGCATAAATACTTCACTAAAATCAGGAGTACAATTTACACGAAGATCACATAGTTTCACACACAGAAACCCTAGCCCGAAATGGGCTAAAAAAGAAGATGAAATACTGTGCCACTAACCGCATAGAAAGTCTGCACTGCTACAGTGAACGGTGGTTGAAAGTCCGCATCGCTACAGTGCCGCGACCACCCAAGTCCAAACTGCTACAGTGGCCGACAGCTGGAAGTGTGCGTTGCTACAGTGCCACAGCCACCCAAAGTTCAAGCTGCTACAGTGGCCGACGACCGGAAGCCTGCGGAGCTACAATACCGTTGTCTTCAAAGTCCGCTCTGCTACAGTGTCCTGTTGGTGTCGTCCGATCAGCTATGCAATAGTCTGTCAGAGTTGCTACAGTGCCCAGAAATTTGACCCGAGGACCTTCGGCCCACGAGCCTCTGAAACAGGGGCGCGTTGCCTCTTGCAACCCCCAACGAGGTCACTGCAAAGCTCGGCCCGCGGAGTTGCTGCCTGATGTGCAGTATGAGCTGGAAACATTCGGCCCAATCATCATCCAGAACGGATCGGGCTACACCATTCCAACACATCTGGTGTTGAAAGTCTTCCTGATAGTAGCTGTTAACCAGCGTGTCCTAGTGATGAGAAACGACAATGCAAGATGTTTGGATCGGGTGGATGATCGTTGAAGTGGAGACCTAAATGTGTGGTCTTTGGTTTTAGGAGTGGATTGTTGGGTGCAAACCCACATCGGTTTTAGAGAGGGCTGTTAACTAACATATGAGTTTGGATCAACTACTGCCCTATCACCAATTGGTTTTAGGATGAAACCCCAGAAATGCTTATGTGTTGGGTCTGGAACGTCCGAGTTGGAGGAGGAATGATCCTGACAAGACTTGAGAATCTGGACCCAAATGTTGTGTTCGAAACTTGCAATTCGGAAAGAGCCCAACTCCCTGGAACTAGAAGTTGCTTCTGGGCCTCAAATGCAAAACAAAGTCACCAGAAGGTCCGAATTGCCACGACACCCTTGCGAACTTAGGGTTTGGAATTAGGAAGACCTCACACCTAGTGATATGAATGTTGGTCTGTGGGTTCTGCTAGCATAATGGTTTCTTGGGGCTGGGCTGTGGGTTCTACTGTTGCGCCTAAGGGCTGTTAGAAGGGGGGCAACTAATGAAATATTTGGGGGTGTTAAATAATTGCTAGGGGCAGACTTTAGGAAATAGTTGGCCGAGTGGTTGGAGTTGTTGGGGGAATATTAAATTGGGGAGGCTGTAGAGTGAGGGGCACAAATTCGTTTTGGATTTAGGCTTCCAACGGAAGCAGCAGGTGGGTTAGGCCTCGACCCAGGGTGCAGCGTCTCCCAGAGAGTTGTAATTTGCTTTAGGAAATAATTGGCCGAGTGGTTGGAGTTGTTGGGGGAATATTAAATTGGGGAAGCTGTTGAGTGGGGCACAAATTCGTTTTGGATTTAGGCTTCCAACGGAAGCAATAGGAGGGTTAGGGCTCGACCCAGGGTGCAACGTCTCCCAGGGAGTTCCTCTTTCCCCGTTTCCTTTTCTTCTTCTATTCCCTTTATCTCCTTCCATCGATATTCTATTGTAATTCTTGTATGTACTGTTGTTGGAATCTGATAGGGATGCGTGGGGTTATATGGGAATCTGCAGGAGGGTAGGGCTGTAATCTCATGGGGGGAGGGGCAGGGGGAATATGCTGGGGATCCAGGGGGAATATGCTCTCATCCAGGGTGGGGGAGTTGTAATTGCATGGGGGGACCAGGGGGAATTGAATTGTGATGTTTTGTTTTAACAAAGTTCTGTTTTTGTTTACCACTCACTTTTTGTAAAGAATGTTTCTGTAAAACAGGTGAAAGTTCTTAAATGAGTTTGCTGAGTTGCTGGAAAAGTAAAAAGTTGTAAAGTCTAAAAGTTAGGAAAGTTGGGAAGTTGTAGAACTTTCCAAACCAGATCAGATGACGCCGAAGCTGTTCTTCAATGTTTCTAAACATCATTGTTGGAACCCATTTAAGTGTAAATGGGTGAGTCCCACATCGGACTTACCCGTCCTGTACATTTGTTTTCTAATCTATAAAAGGATGTCCTCACCTCACATTGAGGTAAGGGGAATTCACCCTCTACATGGTATCAGAGGGATTTTTATCCCACATCCTCCCTCCCTTGCGGATTCCCGGCATTCTCCCGGCCCCGCCTCTCTCACTCCTGCCCTAGTCTTCCCGGCAGGCCCTCCCTCCCGGCGCACCTCTCCTCTCCGGCCCTCCCTCCCGGCGCTCCTCTGCTCCCGGCAGGTCCTCCCTCCCGGCGCCCCTCCCCAGCGCCCCCGCACCCTCGCCCGCGCGGCTCCCTCGCCCTCACCCGACGGCCCTCTCTCTCCCCGACGCGGCCCGCGCCGGCTCCTTCCTGCGGAATTCCTCCCCGACGCCGCTCCCTCCCCGCGGCTCCCGGCCCTCCCGACGAACCTCCCTCCTCTCGCGCGGC
The DNA here is from genome assembly GCA_963277665.1 of Viscum album. Taxonomy (NCBI): domain Eukaryota; kingdom Viridiplantae; phylum Streptophyta; class Magnoliopsida; order Santalales; family Viscaceae; genus Viscum; species Viscum album. Next base: position 77,794,087 of record OY728140.1, read on the forward strand.
TCCAGCGCGCCTCCCGCTGCTCCAAGCGCTCTCGCCGGCGCCTCCCGCTGCTCCGGCGCCTCTCGCGCGGCTCCAGCACTCTCGCTGGCGCCTCCGGCGCCTCCCGCTGCTCCAGCGCTCTCGCCGGCCTCCCGCTACTCCCAGCGGCCTCCCGCTGCTCCCGACGCCATCACCCGCGCGCCCCGCCAGCGACCTCCCGCTGCTCCCCCGCCGGCGCCTCCCGTTGCTCCCCGCGCCTCCCGCGCCTCCCTCTGCTCCAGCAGCTTCTCGCGGCTCCCGGCTCCCGGCGGCTTCTCCCGACTTCCGGCTCCCCGGCTCCCGGCTCGCCCCGCCATCCCAGCGCACCGCCTCCCGGCGTCTCGCCCTCGGCCTCGCCCTCGGCCTCGCCCCGGCGCTGCACCCTCGCCCCCCCCCCCCCCAGCAGCTCCCTACCCGCTGCCCTTTCCCGGCGTTGCTCCCGGTTCGGCCTTCCGGCGCCCGGCGCGCCCCGGTCCAGCCTTGCTCTCGGCCCTGCGACGCTCCTGCCCCAGCACTCGCGCCGCCCCTGCCCGACCGCACCATCCTGAGCGCGACCACCTGTCGCTGCTCCCTCCGGCCGCATCTCCGGGCCGCTTCCTTTCCACCGCCCGACTCCCGGCGCACGGGTCCAGCGCCCGCCCTCCATGGACGCATCCTCCGTTCTTCCGTCCCTCATCACGGCCTCCTCCCGGCTTGTCGATGACCGGCTGGATGCCACTAATTTTTCTGTCTGGCGGAAGACGGTCTTGATGTCCCTCCGCGGCATGGGGCTTCATTCTCATCTTGAGAAACCCCCACCTGAACTCAATGATCCTAAGTTCGACTCTTGGCAGCTGGCGGACAGCAAAATATTCGCCCTACTGGTCAACTCCATGGACCGCTCCGTGAAGGATGTCACCCGGACTGCCAACACCGTCAAGGAGCTCTGGGATTCCTTGATTGTCATGTTCTCCGAGACCAATAACTTGGCCCGGGTCTCTGACGTTCTCCAACGTCTCTCGCATATCCGCCAGCAGGATCGGACCTTCCCCACCTACTTCATGGAATGGAAGGGTCTCCGCGATGAACTACAGGAACTCTGGCCGATTCCTCAAACTCCGGCCGAAGCGCAGACTCAGCGGGACCAGCTCTGCCTATTCAACCTCCTGAATGGCCTCGCACCGGACTATGCCACCACGGCCACCGAGATGCTTGCCAGCCCATCTACACTGGATATCTCGCAGGTCTATCATCGCCTGCAGAAGGCACATCGGGCCCTTGCACCTCCCGTCCCCCTTCCTGATCACACTGCGCTCCTCGGACGTGGCGGTAGTCGCCCTCCCAGCCCTCGTGGGCGCGGCCGTGGGGACGGCCGACCTCGCCCCCTCTGCCAGCATTGCGGCAAGCTCGGCCATCTGGTGGACCGTTGCTGGGTCCTGCATGGTCGTCCTGAGTCGCACTCCCGCCGGGGCCAGACTGCGCTCTGTGATGCACCCTCACCTGCTGCTTCTCTTCCCTCGTCATTGGATCTCTCCCTGGCTGAGCTCCAGCTGATTCACGATTACCGGTCCACCTCCATCGCGGGCTCTTCGTCGGCTTCTCTTGCCCATTCCGGTGGTCACACTGCCCTTGTCAGTCATCGTTCTCCGGCATGGATGCTTGACTCTGGTGCGTCCGACCACCTCACCGGGGATGCAGGTATGCTCTCCCACTACCGTCCCTATAGTGGATCCTCTGCCATCACTGTTGCTGATGGGTCCACTCTCCCCATAGCCGGCTTTGGCTCCTGTTCCCTCACCTCCTCCCTTCACCTCTCCTCGGTGGCTCATGTACCCCGGAGTCCTTTTAACCTGCTTTCCATCAGCAAACTGACCAAGGATCTCAATTGCACTGCTCTCTTTTCCTCGTCTTCTGTTTTGTTTCAGGAGCGGACGACGAACCGGGAACTTGGTAGAGGCCAGCTTCGGGATGGAGTGTACATGTTCGCTGGCCCGTCTTCCATCGCCTGCGCGTCTCTCCCTGCTCATGCCGTTGACCTCCATTCCCGGTTGGGCCACCCTTCCGCCTCTGCACTTCATCAACTCTACCCCGATATTAGTCCCCGTTTTTCCTTTCCTTGTGAGTCGTGTCGTTTTGCGAAACATCATCGCACCTCCTATCCTCCTCGAGTTGACACACGGGCCGCCAAACCCTTTGATTTGGTTCATTCTGATGTATGGGGTCCCTGTGCTACCTCGAGTCAATCTGGGTATAAATATTACATTTCCTTCATTGATGATTATTCCCGGATGACATGGCTTTATCTTTTTCGGGATCGGACAGAGGTTTTCTCCACCTTCCAGACATTTTTTCATGAGATCCAAACACAGTTTTCTATCCCTGTCAAATGTCTTCGATCTGACAATGGGCGGGAGTACTTATCCACTCCCTTTCAGCAGTTTCTCCGCGCCCACGGCATCATCCACCAGACCTCTTGTCCTGATACCCCTCAGCAGAATGGGGTGGCCGAGCGGAAACACCGACATATTTTGGAAACCGCTCGTGCCCTCCTCTTCCACCGCCAGGTCCCTCTTCTCTTCTGGGGGGATGCCATCCTCACTGCTACTTACCTTCTGAATCGTCTTCCCTCCTCCTTACTTCAGGGGGAGACTCCTTTTCATACCCTGTTCCCCTCTGTTCCTCCTCACTCCCTTCCACTCCGCGTCTTCGGATGTCTCTGTTATGTCCGGGACACTCGCCCCAATCTCTCCAAACTTTCTCCCAAATCTCTTCGTTGTATTTTTCTTGGATATTCCCGCACTCAGCGCGGGTACCGCTGCTTCTCTCCAGACCTCCGCCGGTATATCACCTCTGCCGACGTATCGTTTGTCGAGACTTCTTCGTTCACTCTCCCCTCTCCTTCTCCTTCTCCTGACTCTACCATCGATGACTGTCTTCCGCTCTTCGTTCACCCACCTCTCATATCTCCCCCTCCCGGTCATCTCTTTGGCCAGACCTACTCCCGTCGTCCCTCCGTTGTACCTCCCATCCCGGCCGAGGACCACCTTGTTCCTGCTTCGTCTGCTGCTCCTGTCCCCGCTCCCGCGGACGAGCCGATTGCGCTTCGGAAAGGTACTCGCTCCTGTCAGACTACTCCTCTCTTTGTATCTTCCTACAGGGGTCTGTCAGCCTTGGAGACCGTATCGCTTCCTCGGACAGTCGGTGAAGCACAATCTCACCCCGGGTGGCTTGCCGCCATGCGGGATGAATTGCAGGCTCTGGATGACAACCATACATGGGATCTTGTTCCACTTCCGGTGGGCAAACAGGCGGTCGGTTGTAAATGGATTTTCACTATCCGTCTCAATCCCGATGGCTCTCTTTGCCGCCTCAAAGCCCGGCTTGTCGCCAAGGGCTTTGCTCAGACGTATGGCATCGACTACTTTGAGACCTTCTCTCCAGTCGCCAAGATGGCCTCGGTCCGCCTTTTCCTTTCGCTAGCTGCTCATCATCATTGGCCGCTTCATCAACTGGATGTTAAAAATGCTTTTCTCCATGGCTTTCTTGATGAAGAAGTCTACCTCCAGCAGCCTCCTGGTTTTTCGGCCTCTGGTGCCGACCGCCATGTCTGCCGTCTCCGTCGCTCCCTCTACGGCCTCAAGCAGTCTCCTCGGGCTTGGTTTGGCCGCTTCAGCACGGTCGTCACAGCCTTTGGCCTATCTCGCAGTATGAAGGATCACACCGTCTTCTTCCGTACGACGGCGCATGGCTGTATCTTGCTTGTGGTTTATGTGGATGACATCATCATCACAGGGAGCGACTCCAGAGGCATCGCCAGTCTTAAGGCGCATCTTCACCAGCACTTTCACACCAAGGATCTTGGTCCCCTCACTTACTTCCTTGGCATCGAGGTCTCCCGGACTGCGGACACTATTTCTCTCTGTCAGCGCAAGTATGCTCTTGATATCTTGCAGGATGCCGGGTTGAGCACCGCCACTGCAGTGGACACTCCCCTTGAGCCTGGGGAACGCTCCCTTCATTCTGACTCGGAACCCTTTCCTCATCCCGAGAGCTATCGCCGCCTGGTTGGTAAACTCAACTACCTCACCATGACACGTCCTGACATTGCCTGTGCCGTTGGCAAAGTCAGCCAGTTCATGGAACATCCCACCCGCTCTCAGTGGGATGCTGTCCTTCGCATTGCCAAATACATCAAGAAAGACCCTGCCCATGGCCTTCAGTACTCCCATCATGCTCACATGGATGTTGAGGCCTTCTGTGATGCGGACTATGCCGGCTGCCTCGCTACCCGCAGGTCTACTTCGGGTTTCGCCGTGTTCTTTGCCGGCAATCTCATCTCTTGGCGCAGCAAGAAGCAGACTGTCGTCTCCCGGTCGAGTGCCGAGGCCGAGTATCGGGCCATGGCCACCGTCACTACTGAGATCCTCTGGCTTCGTCATCTCCTCCATGAGCTCGGTTTCCCCGCATCGACTCCTGCTCATATCTGGTGCGACAATCAGGCCGCCACGAAGATTGCATCGAATCCCGTCTTCCATGAACGGACGAAGCATATCGAGGTGGACTGTCACTTTCTCCGCCACCATCTGGAGCAGCACCATATCGGCTTCGGCCATACCCCGACGGCCGATCAGCTTGCCGATCTCTTCACCAAGGGTCTTCCCGGAGCTCGCCTTGAGTCTCTCACTACCCGGCTGGGTATTCACAGCCTCCCAGGCCCAGCTTGAGGGGGAGTCTGAGATGGTCCTGTGTCTTTGTTGTCTTTTTCTATTTGTGGGACTCTATCCAATCTGGGCATGTCCAGCTTGAGGGGGAGTGTTGGAACCCATTTAAGTGTAAATGGGTGAGTCCCACATCGGACTTACCCGTCCTGTACATTTGTTTTCTAATCTATAAAAGGATGTCCTCACCTCACATTGAGGTAAGGGGAATTCACCCTCTACAATCATGAAAGCATTTCATATGATCCAAGCTTTTTGAAAAAAGCAGAGTTCTAGTTTTCCGGACGCAGATATTCCGGACGCAAAGATTCAGATGCAGCTCTTGATGCAGTTACTGGACAGAGCCACAACAGAAGATGTTCTATACAATGTTGAAGTTTCCGGACTCAGATTTCCGGACAAATATCTCCGAACTGAGAAATTGCTAGAGCGAGAAGTTTGAAGTTTGAAGTTGGCGAAGTTCAATGAAGTACAACCCTACTGCCGATTTGACACACTTTTCTGACAGAACTTTCAGACGAAGTTTTTGTTAGAAAGTCTGAGTTTGTGAAAATCGCTGAGTTCGTGAAAATTGTAAGAAGACGGAGATGCTGGTTTTCCGTCAGGCCGATAAGGTAGATGTTTTTATAAGAAACTCTGACATTGCAGAATTGCTTATTCGGACAGACATGATCAGACTGATGCTGCAGATTGACCAGACCGAACGATGACTATCGGATGGAACATAAAAGAAGCACAAGACATTGTTCATTGGACAGAGAATTTGTAAGAATCTATGAAGTTGTGGTTGCTGAGTTTTTGCAGTTTTGCAAAATGCGGAAGAAATGCAAAGTGACTCAAGAAATCAGATTTGAATGTCTGAGCAAAGACAAAGGGGAGATCAAGTTTGTAATCGGACACCGTTCTCTGGAGAAACAAGATGAAGAAGTTTTACTGAGTGATCGGATGAAGTTTAGCAGAGTCTCCGGACAGAGAAAAAGTCAGATTTGTTGAAGTTGCTACCAAACAGAGATGACACAGGCAACTGGAGTTTTTAGAAGTTGCAACAATATAATCAACCATCTTCAGTTAGTTTGGAGGAACGGACAGAGGAAGGAGATGAGTGTTCGGACAGCTTGTATGAAGTTTGAAGATCATAGTTTTGTAACAGGCTGTATAAAGTTCGAACTCTTGGGAAGTTACCGAGTGTTAACTAAGAAACTAAGACCAAATTGAATAAATGTTTTGTATTTCAGTGGGTCAAGAGAACCAAAATGATGAAGAGTGTTCCGGACAGAGTTCCAGATAAAGAAGTTCCGGACAATCAATTTCCGGACAGAACGTTTGGCAGAACTTTGTAAAGCTCTTATTCGATTAAGGTTGATAATTTTGAAGCTCTGGAAAATTCAAGAAGATTCGAGAAGACACCAGAAGAGTTGAGAAGATTTGAGAAGCGCTCAAATGAAGGTCAAATATCTGATAAATTCGGATCTATGAAATTTGGGTGAGCGGGATGCAAAATACAACGATATTCATTACTGTTCACCCGTGCATAAAAGCTGAAATGTTGCAGATTTGGTGTCAGAATCGAGTTTCCAACCGAAGCCGAGTTTCGCGTTGAAGAAGAGTTTCTGGATAGAGGATTTGATCAGAAGATCGGACACTAGATAGTTCAGTTTACCAGACAGAGGTTTATTGGACAGTGAAGACCGGACAAAGTTTTGAGCAGACACCGAGTTTGCTAATCAGACAAAACATAAAGTTGTTTCAAGCGCAGTTTGAGAAAATGGTGCAACAAACATAGATTACCGGATGGAGAAGATCAAACAGAGGACAAATCGGGGACAAACCCCCTCTGGAGCAGTTTGATCAAAGTTACATTTTTGATTGTGGCTCAAATTTTGTAACCAAAATTTGCAAACTGACGGGAGTCAGTATAATCATTCATATCGGGAGATAGAAGGTGTCTAATGGGAGTTGACACAAAAGTTGTATTCATTTCTTCATTATAGTGAATTTTCATAGACCCGTGAGAGTGACTATGGTGAGGACGTACGTTCTTACATTGATGCCGAACCTTGTAAATCTTGCGTGCCTTGTTTACTTTTCTACTTTTGCATGCATCTGAGTTTACTAAAAATTGATAAGGAAGAAACTCTAACAAGTTTCCGGGGTTAAGTTTCTTAAAGTTGAAATTTTTAAAAAGACAACTGATTCAACCCCCTTTTCAGCGATTCAACGATTCTTAGGAGCTTCAATTGGTATTAGAGGCAAGGTTCCCCTGTTGATTCCTTATCATGGATAATCTCAATTCTGTCAACAGTAGAGGAATTCATAATTTCGATGACAAAAATTATTATGGCTAGAAAAACAGAATAATTCCCTATCTTCTGTCACTTGACCTGGAAGTTGTTGATGCTGCTATAATTGGGTTTCCACCCATTGAGAATGATGCCCCTTTGACTTTTACTGACAAGAGAAACTGTTGGACTCCTCATGTATTAATCATGTTTTAATGATCACAAATCTTATTCAACCTAGTTAACTCCTGTAAATTATATCAAATCATGTGTATTAATGTTTAAAGTATTCTCATGCTTTAAGAAGAGCCATTCAAGATCTTAATTGCTCTACATTCAGTTTACTTACTTTATACTATCTTTGATCTACTCTCATAATACCTTCTTTGACAAATGCTTAAGTCTAATCCATTCTATTATCATCATTGTTTAAGTCTGAACCTAGTTACTTTGAAAAGTCTGAGACACTGTGAGTCTGCCACTGGTTATGTCTTTCTGGCACCGTGAAGCAGACACCGTGAAGCAAGACACCGTGAAGCAGACACCGTGAAACAGACACCGTGAAACAAGACACCGTGAAACAAGACACCGTGAACAAGACACTGTGAAGCAGACACCGTGAACAAGACACTGTGAAGCAGACACCGTGAACAAGACACTGTGAACAAGACACCGTGAAGCAGACACCGTGAACAAGACACCGTGAACAAGACACCGTGAACAAGACACCGTGACCGCGAGACACCGTGACCACAAGACACCGTGATCAATCTAGGCACCGTTTGAAGGAGACACTGTTTCCATGACTTACCGTGACACCGTTTCTTAAACTATTTTGTCGTCTTTCAATTTAATCTCTAACGGTCATATTTGAAGATTTTAATGCACTGACATAATTAATGTTTCTTTGTAGACATATCATCAGACAGTACGAGGTACTAGGTGCGGTATCCATGCAACCTGTCGGCTCCAACACATGCATTCCAAGATAAAAGCGAAGTGTGGCCAAGAATCAAGGTGCGCGATACAAAACGAAAAACAAGGCCGTGAGCACGATAACGAAGAACACACTTAGAGCAAGTTTCAAAAGGAAAGGCTTACTGCATGCAACTCGACACTACTGAAGAACACACGAAGCATATTTGAAGCTTAGAGAACATCTTCGCTCTTTTGAACCTCACGACGAATACAAGCTGAATCGCGACACTCTATTTTACAGACGAGGACTCGAGATCTGCATCTGCTTCATCTCAATAAGTCCAAAGCTGCAAAGACTAACACTCAGAGCACTTCTAAACCCATCTCTATATTTCTGCTCTGTTGTGTATCTGTTTATTACCTTTCGAGCAGAGTATGTACCTGTAGAACAACACACTCTGTCTCCTGCATTAAACTGAAGGATACAAGATATCCTCACTCAACCGTTCTTTTACTCTCATGTATACCCACTGATAAGTGTGGAAGAGGTCCCTGTGTGACCTGGTATTTTGTACCCACGAAAACTGTGGAAGAGGTCCTTGTGTGACCTGGACAGTCTGTGTACTGTTGTTAACCCCGATTCAGGGTGTGGATCAAAGTTTATTTATATAAACTGCTTGGTGACAGGTGATCACCAAGTGGAGTGGATTAGGTCTCGGCTTGAGACTGAACCACTTGTTTCATATCCGCTGTGCTGCTTAGTTTAGTTTTCTTTGTTTTATTGCTTTACTGTATAATCCAGAAATCACTAATTTCACTTTGATAGTTAGTCTTGAAAAGAAGTTATAACTGACTTGTCTTAGTAGAATAACTTCAAAAGTAACATTAATAACAGAAATTAAGATTACTGAGAATTAATCAATCTTCTAAGTTACTTAAACAGTCAAACTCTTATAACAGTATAACCTTGATTAACTGGGCTGTATTTTATCTTTGGGGAAACCTTTTTAGAAATACTTTTTACAGAAATTTTTATAGTTACTCAATTCACCCCTCCCCTCTTGAGTAATCTACTCCGACCAACAGAAACATTGAAGTTGATGGAAAAGCTAGAAATGATATTCTTATGTCTCTGTTAGAAAATGTTTACATGAAGGTGACAGGTCTTAAAACAGTAAAGATAATATGGGACAAGTTCGAAAGTATTTTTGAAGGAAATACTAAAGTGAATGAAGCAAAACTACAAATCTAGCGTAGCAAGTTTGAAGATATAAGAATAAGAGATGAAAAAACTATTGATGAGTACTTCACTAGGGTGAATGAAGTCGTTTGCAACATCAGAAGTTTCAGAGATGTCTTGGAAGATTCTACAATTGTTAAGTAACTCATGAGAAACTTTCCGGACATGTTTGATTCTAAAATCTATGCTTTAGAAGATAAAAAAGATTTATCACTTGATGAATTGCATGACTTTTTTGTTAATTAAGAAATGAGAAAAGCTCCAACATTCAAAAAAAAGATCAAAGATGAAATGGTTTTTGAAGTTATGAGAAAGATGACAATTCAAGATGCTGAAGATGTTGATCCTTGTGATTCTGAAGATAAGGAGGATGATGAGTTGAATGAAAAAATCATGTCTCTTATCTCCAAAAATTATCGAAGGGGAAGAGGAAAGTATGGAGGAAAACTTCCTCTTAAATGTTTTGAATGTGGTGAAATCGAACATTTTGCTATGAATTGCCTTAAAAAGAAAGTTCATGAATTTGAAGATCATTCTGAAGAAAAACCTCGATGGAAGAAGTTTGATAAAACTTCCAAGAAAGAAAATAAGTACGCTGGTGGAAAGAAGTTCAATGGAAACAGAAGTTCACTAGAAACAGAAGAAGATTGCTGAGCAAGAAACTATAATTTGACTCACACAATAATTCATTAGAAGAGGAAAGTTCAAAAAGTGTCTTATTTTTTTTGCGAATGTCAATAAAAAGGAAGATTCATCAAATAGTGAAGAAGAAGGTGAAAAATCATACAGTGAGGATCAACTTAAATCAGAACTTGTTGCATGTCTTGAGTAAAACATAACTCTCAAGAAAGAAATCAGAATGATGAAAAAAGATAGCGGAAAAATGGTTGAAGGAAGAAAAGATGTTGCTAAACAGGATGAAGAATACATCCAGGAGATCTTAGGTTACAGACTAAAAATTGATGAACAGAAAAAGATGGTTGAAGATCTAAGTAAGAAGTTAGTAGCTAAGGAAGATGAAGTTAAAAAAACTCAATCGAAGCTTCTTAAGGCTGAAAACACCTTAAGCATGTTGAACGAAAATTTCAGCATGACTTCAGACGTAAAATATGAACCATCTAAAACTGTAGAAAAAACACATTCCAAGAATTAGGTGAATTCTCCACTTTTCAAAAATGAAGTTTATATGATTTTTCTAACATTTCAGGTTTTAAGAAAAGTGTTGGGGAAACTTGGGTTTTGAAGGGTTGTGAAAAATCTATCACATTCCCAAAAGTTGAAAATTCCCTCCGTAAGAAAGATGGCGCACGCCCAGAGAATGTTAAGAAGAAGAACTTCAACAAAATTTCAACAGAGAAAGATCATACTTCTACATAAAACCAAGATTTGATGGTTTTTGCTGGTGCTTTGGAATCTCTATGGGCACGGGGCGTATAATTATAGGCATAATTTTTCATTTCCCTGAAGAAGGTATGAACATAGGGGAAGCAATGGTGGAAATAGAATGAGTAACTTTCCTAAAACACAGAAAGTTTGGAAAATGAAATCTCAAGATGGTAGAAAAATTCCAATGGAAAACAAATTTGAATGTCTCGAAGAAGTATGTGGAAGATGTGACCAGGTTGGCCACTATGTTGAAAAAACTCTTACAAGGGTAAAGTTCTTATGCTTGAAAAGAAGAAATTTGAGGAAATGACATTTGTTGTTGAGACAACTTTAAAAGTGTAGTTGGTGAATTCCCCCCTTACCTCAATGTGAGGTGGAGACATTCTTTTATAGATGAGTAAAAATAATTACAAGGAGGGTAAGTCCGATGTGGGACTCAAAAATACCCATTAAACTTAAATGGGTTCCAACACTCTCCCTCAAGCTGGACATGCCCAGATTGGATTGAGTCCCGCAAAGAAAAAAGATGACAAGACACAAAGACCATCTCATACTCCCCCTCAAGCTGGGCCATGGATGCTGTGAATACCCAGCTTGGTAGTGAGAGAGTCAAGGCGAGCTCCTGGGAGGCCTTTGGTGAAGATGTCTGCAAGCTGATCTGCCGTCGGAATATGGCCAAAGCTGATATGTTTCTGCTCCAGATGGTGGCGAAGAAAGTGATAGTCCACCTCGATATGCTTCGTCCGTTCATGGAAGACGGGATTCGTGGCAATCTTTGTGGCTGCCTGATTGTCACACCAGATATGAGCAGAGCTTTGTGCCGGGAAGCCGAGCTCATGGAGGAGATGACGAAGCCAGAGGATCTCAGTGGTGATCGTGGCCATGGTGCGGTATTCGGCCTCTGCACTCAATCTGGAGACGACAGTCTGCTTCTTGCTGTGCCAGGAGATGAGGTTACCGGCGAAGAACACGACGAATCTCGAAGTAGACTTGCGGGTAGCGAGGCAACCTGCATAGTCCACATCACAGAAGGCCTCAACATCTAAATGAGCATGATGTGAGTACTGAAGGCCACGTGCATGGTCTTTCTTGATGTATTTGGCAATGCGGAGGACAACATCCCACTGAGATCTGGTTGGATGCTCCATGAACTGGCTGAATTTGCCAACGGTGCATGCAATGTCTGGTCGCGTCATGGTGAGGTAGTTAAGTTTACCCACCAGACGTCGATAGCTCTCAGGATGAGGAAATGGTTCCGAGTCGGTATGGAGAGTAGGATACCTCGATGCCTAGGAAGTATGTGTGAGGACCGAGATCCTTATTGTGGAAGTGTTGATGAAAATGCCCCTTGAGGTGGGTGATGCCAGCAGAGTCGCTGCCGGTGATGATGATATCATCCACATAAACGACCAACAGGATGCAACCAACGGAGGTCGTCCTGCAGAACACAGTGTGGTCCTTCATGCTGCGAGAGAGCCCAAAGTCGGTGACGACAATGCTGAAGCGGCCGAACCAAGCACGAGGAGACTGCTTGAGGCCATAAAGAGAGCGGGGAAGTTGACAGACTTGAGACTCGGCACTGAAGGCACAAAATCTGGGGGGCGGTTGCAGATAAACCTCTTCCTCAAGAGATCCATGGAGGAAGACATTCTTGACATCCAGTTGATGAAGAGACCAATGATGATGAGCCGCCAAAGAGATGAATAACCGAACGGAGGCCATCTTGGCAACTGGAGAGAAGGTATCAAAATAGTCAATACCGTAAGTCTGTGCGAAACCCTTGACCACAAGGCGGGCTTTGAGTCGATGGAGAGTGCCATCAGGATTCAGCCTGACTGTGTAAATCCATTTGCTGCCAACCGTCTGTTTGCCTGCTGGAAGAGGGACAAGATCCCAAGTATGGTTTTCTTCCAGAGTCTGCAACTCATCCCGCATTGCTGCTAGCCATCCCGGGTGAGATTTTGCATCACCAACTGTGCGAGGAATAGATACTGTCTCCAAAGCTGACAGACCGTTGTATGAAGATACAAATAGAGGAGTACTCTGGCAAGAGCGAGTACCTTTTCGGAGGACAATGGGCAAGTCGTCTTGTGTCGGGGCAGGAGCATTGGATGAAGCGGGGACGACGATGTCATTGGCCGGGACGGGGGATACAGTTGATGGACGACATGAGTAGACCCTACCAAAATGGGTGTCAGCAGCAGGGGGAGACACCAGAGGAGGGTGAATGATGAGAGGAAGACAATCATCAATGGCAGAGTCAGGATGAGGCGAGGGAAGGGAGAACGGAGAGCTCTCAACAAATGAGACGTTAGCAGAGATGACATACCTCCGTAGGTCCGGTGAGAAGCAACGATATCCGCGCTGAGTGCGGGAATAGCCAAGAAAGATGCACCAGAGAGATTTGGGAGAGAGTTTGGAGAGCCCAGGACGAGTGTCACGAACATAACAGAGGCATCCGAACACCCGGAGTGGAAGAGAGTGAGGAGGGAGAGAAGAGAACAGAGCTCGAAAAGGAGTCTCCCCCTGAAGGATAGAAGAAGGAAGACGATTTATAAGGTAGGTAGCAGTGAGGATGACATCTCCCCAAAAGAGCAGAGGCACCTGTCGGTGGAAGAGGACACAAGCAGTCTTCAGAATATGTTTGTGTTTCCGCTCGGCCACTCCATTCTACTGGGGTGTATCAGGACAGGATGTTTGATGAATGATGCCTTTTGTCTGGAGGAACTGCCGGAAGGGAGTGGAGAGATATTCACGCCCATTGTCCGAGCAGAGACATTTAACAGAGATGAAAAATTGGTTATGAATTTCATTGTAAAAGGTTTGGAATGTGGAAAACACTTCGGAGCGTTCTCGAAGGAGGTACAACCAAGTCATTCGCGAAAAATTATCAATGAAAGATATATAATATTTATACCCCAAATGACTCGAGATGGTACAGGGACCCCACACGTTTGAATGAACCAGATCAAAAGGTTGTGAGGCCCTTGTATCCACCCGAGGAATGTATGAAGTGCGATGCTGTTTCTCAAAAGAACAAGACTCACAATGAAAAGAAAGATGCTGTCTAAGATCTGGATAAAGCTGATGAATGGTGGAGGTGGGTGGATGTCCCAACCGGGAATGAAGATCCAATGCTCTAGCAGCGACAAATGTGCAGGCGACGGTTGTCGGTCCATCGAACATGTAGACCTCGTCCCGAAGCTGGCCTCTACCAAGTTCCCGGTTCGTAGTCCACTCTTGAAATACAACAACAGATGATGTAAATATGGTAGCACAATTGTAATCCTTTGTAAATTTACTGATAGAAAGAAGATTAAATGGACTGCGGGGCACATGTGCCACAAAAGGCAGGTGAAGCGATGAAGTCAGGGAGCATGACCCAAAGCCCGTAATGGGGACAGTGGAGCCATCAGCGACGGTGATGGCTGAAGAATCGACATAAGGACAATAGGAGGTCAACATATCAGCATCACCGGTGATGTGGTCGGAGGCACCTGAGTTGAGCATCCAGGCAGGTGAGCGACGACCGACGAAGGCAGCGGAACCAGCAGAGTGGGCTAGAGAAGCCGAAGACGGACCGGGTCCTGCGGAGGTCCGAGAATCGTGAAGCAGCCGGAGGTCCGCCATAGAAAGGTCCAAAGATGGTGGAAGAGCGGCGACTGATGAGGAAGCCTCCTAGACCGCCGTCTGACCCTGTCGCGGTTGCTGAGATGGGCGGCCATGAAGAACTCAGCAACGGTCGATCAGGTGGCTGAGCTTGCCATAGTGCTGACAGAGGGGACGAGGACGACCCTCTACACGACCACGTCCACGATTGCCCGAGGAGCGTCTACCGCCACAACCGACGAGAACAGAGTGATCGATGATGGGGGTGGGCTGGGGAAGAGCTCGTTGGGCCTTGCCCAGGCGATGATACACCTGTGGTATCGCCAGTGTAGACGGGCTGACGAGCATCTCGGTAGCCGTCGTGGCATACTCAGGAGCAAGGCCATTGAGAACATTGAAGATGCAGAGTTGGTCCCTCTGGGTCTGAGCGTCCGCCGGTGTCTGGGGAACGGGTCACAACTCTTGCAACTCATCGCGAAGACCTTTCCATTTCATGAAATATGTTGGGAATGATTTGTCCTGCTGTCGGATATGCGACAGTCGCTGAAGAACATTGGAGACCTGAGCCAAATTGTTGGTCTCGGAATACATGATGTTTAAGGAATCCCAGAGTTCCTTGACTGTATTCGCAGTTCGGGTGACATCTTTGACTGTGCGATCCATTGAATTGACCAGCAAGGCGTAGATCTTGCTGTCAGCAAGTTTCCATGGACGGTATTTGGGATCCGTGGATTCCGGTGGAGGATCCTCAAGGTGCGAATCAAGGTCCATTTCAGTAAGGGACATCAACACAGTCTTCCGCCAGATGGAAAAGTTGGTGGAGTCGAGCCGCTCATCGACGAGGTGGGTGGAGGCGGCGACCATCTGGGGCAGAGCAGAAGAGGCTGCCATGGAGGACTCAGACATTTGTAGAAGAAGACAGGTTCAGCGGTGCGCCGCGGAGAGCGGGATACCGCAATGAGAGGCCGAAAAAAGGTGGTGCCGGGTGAATCCGAGAAGCAGCAGGTATAGCATCCCGCCATTTTATAACAAAAACTTTCATTACATTACACAAATCTGAGGATCGTTAAGGTTTAGTGTCTTGGAAACAAGGATCATAATACATAAAAAAAAACATAAAACATTCTTCTTAAACACTTGCAAGGCGTCTCCTTAAGTTCATTCTAGGTTCATTACTGCATCTCATAACCTGGGGACATAAATCAAAAGAAAGGGTGAGCAGAAGGCCCAGTAAGGGAAACAAGAGGAACATTTACATGTGAACTTGAGATACTTCAATAAGGACATGAAAAGAACTTTAAGGCATGAAAAAGAAATCATGAGGCATTTCATAATAAAAATAACATTTTTCATAACTTGAAGATGTGGCTACATCATTTAACATAGACAATCATGAACATATCACCAAGGTCCATCCCCAAGGTGTCATTTGAAAATTACCAAGGTTATTCACCAAGGTATCGTGAAAATTGTAATCTCTAGTGGTTACATCATTACCCAATGCATTGGAGCGCTATCAGGGCGCACCCTTAAATTTGCCTTTATTATCATGTGAGCCACATATATCATCATCAAACATTTCATAAATAACCCACATAGCATAAAATAAATGGGTTTCATTTCATAATCATAACATTTTAAAAACTGCTTTAAAGACATGATCTTTACGTCACTTTAAACCCACGGAAAGGGAAAGCGGGTCTCATGTATGTAAATCCCAGAATTTAAAATGGAACATTTTGATATATATGTGAATACCCTTGTAGAAATAAGAGCTTTGAGTATTCACTTTATAACATAAAATAATTTTTGAGAAAAGAGAGAGGCATTTTGAGCGGAAAATTCTGCAGCATAACGGCTAAGTTTCGGGGTTTTAGAAAACATTGAAATGAGAGGGGACATGGGTCACCCACTCATAAATGATCCATAAAACAGTAGGGTGAAAGAATAAGAAGGAAATATAGACATGGTAATGAAATTTTTGGGACATACCATTTGAAATGAAAAACATGGAAGGAAAAAAGATTAGATTTCTCTTATGAAAATTCGGCAGCCTTACGGCGTCACTTAACTTCAAAAGAAAATGATTTGACAAGATCAAATAGGGTCCCTCATCATATGATCATAAGAGATCAGTATGATAGATATAGAGATCATACCCCAACATAATAAAAAGGAACTTGAAAGACTTGACATGAAAATCGAACTTGAAAAATGAGAAGGGTGAAAGAATCCCTTAAAAATTCGGCAGCCTAACGGCGTCACTTAAACTTTCATAAAACGAAATGATGAGAGTAAGAGGGGATCTCTCATCATATAAACATGAAAGGGCAGTAAGAGGAATATAAAAGAACATCCTCTCACATAAAAACAAGGAGCATAATAGGAATGACATAAAAGAGATTACATGAAAAGAAAGAGAGGGGTCGGATCCCTTACCTTAAAATGTGACTCTTGAAACTCAAAGGATTGGACCTTGAGGGCTTGGGGGCACCTTGGGAGGACTCTTTGGAAGGTAAGAAGATCAGAACTTCGTTGGTGGAGAGTTGGGAGTGAAAACTAAGGGAGGAAAGGGTGGGTATTTATAGGGAAAGTGAGGGGACAAGGCATTAATGGCCAAGGGACACCTCACATGTGCTTTTCTCAAACCCATGTGCTCTCCCTTGGCATTTATCATGGAGTTAGGCCACATGGGGCCCCCAAAACAATAATTCATCACCCTTGGCCGGCCAACCCTCAAAAGATCTCATGATATCATCATGACACCATTATGATGTCATTAAACATACCGAAACCCTAAAACTGTATTTTTACTATTCACTGAAAATTCAACTTTCTCAGAATAACCCCAAAATTTCACCTTATCCAAATATCAATGCTCTGATTTCAAAAATGAAATCCATTTTATAAAAATAATTTTTTAAATATTTTTAATTTAATTTTTAAATAAAAACACTATTCATCGAAAATTCACTTTTTTCAGAAAAATCCCCAAAAATTACCTTAACATAATATCGATGCTCTGAGTTCAAAAAGATTGGGTCGTTACATTCTTCCCCCCTTAAGAAATTTCGTCCCCGAAATTTACACTTGAGGCCTAGTCGAAAAGGTGAGGGTACTTTTGCTTCATCGTTTCCTCGGGCTCCCAAGTCGCTTCTTCGTACTTATGATTCCTCTACAACACTTTCACAAGGTGGGTAGTCTTGTTTCGTATAACCTTGTCTCTACGGTCTAAGATCTCCACTGGCTGCTCCTCATAAGAGAGGTCATGTTCAAGTTGTACCACCTCTGGGTTCCGTACATGCGAAGGGTCGGGTATGTACTTCCTCAAGAGAGATACATGGAAGACATCATGAACTTGAGCTAGGTTCGGTGGAAGTGCTAGACGATAGGCCACTGCTCCTATGCGATCAAGGATTTCATAGGGGCCAATGTACCTAGGGCTGAGCTTCCCTTTCTTCCCAAACCGCATGACTCTCTTCCATGGAGAAATTCGAAGGAAGACTTTGTCACCAACACCAAACTCCAAGTCTCTTCGTCGATTGTCAGCATAGCTCTTCTGCCGACTCTGAGCAGCTTTTATGTGTTGTTGGATGGCATGAACTTGTTCTGTCATTTCTTGCACAAGATCAGGCCCAAGAAGCTTCCTCTCACCAGTTTCATCCCAACAAGTAGGAGTTCTACACCGCTTTCCATACAGAGCTTCATAGGGTGCCATCTGAATACTCGCATGGAAGCTGTTGTTATAGGAGAACTCCACTAATGGGAGGTGTTGATCCCATCCACCTTTAAATTCCATTGAGCATAATCTCAACATGTCTTCGAGTGTCTGAATAGTCCTTTCAGATTGGCCATCAGTTTGAGGATGATAGGCCGTACTAAAATTCAATTCAGTATTCAGAGCATGCTGAAGACTTCTCCAGAATTTTGATGTGAATCTTGGGTCACGATCAGATACGATGGATAGTGGTACCCCATGCAGCCTTACCACTTCCTTCACGTATATCTTGGCAAGCTGATCCAGAGAGAAATCTTCCCAAATAGAGATAAAATGGGCTGTCTTGGTGAGACGGTCCACAATAACCCATATCGCATTGTTTCCTTTGGATGTTTTTGGGAGACCAGTTACAAAGTCCATGGTGATATTATCCCACTTCCATACTGGTATGGGTAGCGGTTGTAATACCCCCTTAGGAAGTTGTCTTTCTGCCTTTACTTGCTGACACACCAGGCACCTTGTAGTGTAATCGGCAATCTCCCTCTTCATGTTATCCCACCAATAATGATCACGAAGGTCTCTATACATCTTAGTGCTTCCCGGATGTATAGAGAAAGTAGAGCTATGAGCTTCATCCATCAGTTCTTTCTTTATCTCCGGAATAGATGGAACACATAGTCTTGTACGAAATTTCAATACACCTTCTTGATCAATATTGAAATCAGGGAACTTCCCATCCTTTACAGCCTCGAACTTCTCCTGCAGCAAAGGATCTTCTTTTTGAGCCTTCTTGATCTTCTCTAGTAATGAAGGTTGAGAAATCATTTGGGATAGGGTTGATGATGTCCCTTTCCTTATAATTCCCATGTCCAGTTTTACTAGATTTTTAATCAAGGGGTCTCCCAGGATCCTCATTGTTGCCAGAACAACAGGATCTTTCCTGCTTAACGCATCCGCGACTTTGTTTGCTCTTCCAGGGTGATAATGAATTGAACAATCATAGTCTTTAATAAGCTCCAACCATCTCCTTTGTCTCATGTTCAATTCTTTCTGTGTGAAAATATACTTTAGACTTTGGTGGTTAGTGTATATATCACATTTCTCCCCATAAAGATAGTGCCTCCATATCTTTAGAGCAAAAACAACTGCCGCCAGCTCTAGATCATGCGTAGGATAATTCTGCTCATGAATCTTCAACTGTCGAGATGCATAAGCAATTACTTTGTCATTTTGCATGAGGACGCACCCAAGCCCTTTCAGAGATGCATCGCTAAAAATAACGAATCCTTCTCCGATAGAGGGTAGTGTTAATACAGGTGCAGTAACCAATCTCTTCTTCAGCTCTTGGAAACTTTCCTCGCATTCCTTTGTCCAGATGAACTTAACCCCTTTTCGAGTCAACTTGGTTAGTGGATTAGAAAGCCGTGAAAAGTTTTTCACAAACCTCCTATAATATCCCGCTAAACTAAGGAAACTACGAATCTCAGTTACTGTTGTGGGTTGAGGCCACTCCTCCACAACCATTGTCTTTGCAGGGTCAACCGAGATTCCTTCATTGGTTACGATGTGCCCCAAGAAAGCCACTTGTTGTAACCAAAACTCACACTTGCTGAACTTCCCAAAGAGCCTCTCCTTCTGTAGAGTTTTCAAAATAACCCTCAGATGATTTTCATGCTCCTCACGACTTTTTGAATATATCAAAATATCATCAATAAAAACTACCACAAAGTTATCAAGGTAGTCCTTAAAGACTCTATTCATCAAATCCATGAAAATAGCAGGAGCATTAGTCAAGCCGAAGGGCATAACAGTAAACTCATAATGCCCATATCTTGATCGGAAGGCAGTCTTTGGAATATCTTCCTTCTTCACCCTCAGTTGATGATAACCAGATCGAAGGTCAATCTTAGAGAAGAATTGAGCCCCACGAAGTTGGTCAAATAAATCATCAATTCTTGGAAGAGGGTATCTGTTCTTCACTGTGATCCCGTTCAGTTCTCTATAATCAATGCATAGACGCATTGATCCATCCTTCTTCTTCACAAAGAGAACTGGTGCTCCCCAAGGAGACACACTTGGTCGGATAAACCCCTTCTCCAACAAGTCTTGGAGTTGTTTCTTTAGCTCCTCTAGCTCCACATTTGCCATTCTATACGGAGTCTTTGATATCGGTTGAGACCCAGGTACGAGTTCAATGGAGAACTCTACCTCTCTTTCTGGGGGAGGTCCAGGTAACTCCTCAGGAAATACATCCATGTATTCCTGAACAATCGGAACATCTTCAATTTGTATGCTCCCTTTCCCTTTTTCATCATCACCGATTAACTCCATAAAGAAAGCTATGGGAGGTGCTTCTAGATAGGGATCAGTTCGGGATATCTCTCCTCGGAAGATAACTGTAGGCCGTTCATTCAAGACTACTGAGATTTCCTTACTTCTGCATTTGATCTTAGCATTATACTTTGAGAGCCAGTCCATCCCTAGTATAACGTCGAATTCCATCATGGGGATGACTACTAGATTTGCGATAAGATTGTGCTCACCAAAGTAAACACTAGAGTCTCTAAACACTGTTGATGCATGGATAATCCCACTTGGAGTCTTGACTGACAACTCTACCTCAAGCAATTCGGGGATTGATTCTATATTCTTTGCAAACTTGGAAGAAATAAAGGAATGCGTAGAACCAGAATCAAATAAAGCACTTGCTAGTTTTGAGAGGACAACAAGAGTACCTGCTACCACATCGTTCGGAACTTCAACTTCAGTTGTTGTGATAGCGAAAGCACGACCTTGCTCCCTTGGCCTCTGCTGAGGTTGATGGTGATTCCCCTCCACCGCCCTCGGATTTGGACATTGATTAGCAAAGTGCCCAAGCTGTCCACACTTGAAGCATGTGACTTCGGGTAGGGCCAGAACCATCTTTCCTCTGTCGTTAGTGTTGGGAAGTTGAGGCTTCACATCACCACGACAATTTCGAGAAATATGGCCTTCTTTTCCACACCTATAACACTTGCCACTTCCGATCAAGCAGTTCCCCGGATGCTTCTTCCCACATTTATTGCATGTGGCATGTTGCATATGCTTTCCACCTCTTTCCTGATCAAAACTTCTTCCCAGGCTCGGTTCTAGAGTTCTCTTCTTCTCATTAGATTTGTGAGACCACTGTGTCTCCCCAAACTCTAGTTCAACTTTCATAGCACTTCGAACTATTTCTTCATAGCTATCGTAGTCCCTGTTGGCTAGATTCTTCCGCAGATGTGGTCGTAGTCCGCCAAAGAATCTATCAACCTTCCCATTAGGGTCCATGACAAAGCTTGAGGTATAACGGGAAAGCCTTGTGAAGTTCATCTCATAGCTTCCGACAGATTCGTTCTCCTTCTGCTTCAGCTCGAGAAACTCTTTCTCCATTTTCGTCCTCATGGAACGAGGGAAATACTTGTTAAAGAAAATCCCCCGAAATTCTTCCCACTCCATAGCTTCCATCTCTCCTCGTGGCTTCGTGTTTTTGATCAGTGACCACCACTGATCAGCTTCTCCCTCTAGGCGGTAAACAGCAAGGGTGACTTTTTCTTGTTCCGAACAATGAAGTACAGAAAAGATCTTTTCAATGGAGCTTATCCATTGTTCCGCAACCAATGGGTCAGTAGATCCAATGAATGTTGGCGGTCGTTGACGCATGAAGGACTCAACAGAAAGTTGTTCCCTTCGTGGTGAGGTCGGCCTCTCAGCTTGATTCAAGTTATTACTCATAACTTGAGTCAGTTGGTTCATCATTCGCATGAATGTTTCCATTCCGGCTTCCATCGGAGGGCCGTCAGCACATGGTGCATTGCGGTCACCATCGGCACGGTTCCTCCTATTGCCCGCCATTTTCTAAAAGAATAAAACCTTAGTGAGAAACTTATTTCATTTATGAATCTTTTAACTAAGACTTCGTGCTTAGACAATTATACTTCTCTATAATTCCTTCATAATGATTCATAAAAAGCTTGTGATTAACCAAACATATCCCCCGGGAGTGTCGTAACCAAGAGTGCAGCAATGCCTGTTATCGTGCACCAGTTCCCGTTCGAGTCTAGCTCAAAGCGGTGTTTTCGGGTTTTACCCCTATGTACATCTGTGCCAGAGCCGCCTCTACCTGCTCGTATCCAGACAGGGATGTATTTGTTTGATAGACCACTTACTCAATACTTACCAAAATACCAGGAAGTTTTCCTATATTCAAACTTTTCTATAGGGTTCTTCATAAAGTTTTTATATCCTAATTTTCACAAATAACTAAACCATCCTTTGATACCAACTATAGCATCCCGCCATTTTATAACAAAAACTTTCATTACATTATACAAATCTGAGGATCGTTAAGGTTTAGTGTCTTGGAAACAAGGATCATAATACATAAAAAAAAACATAAAACATTCTTCTTAAACACTTGCAAGGCGTCTCCTTAAGTTCATTCTAGGTTCATTACTGCATCTCATAACCTGGGGACATACATCAAAAGAAAGGGTGAGCAGAAGGCCCAGTAAGGGAAACAAGAGGAACATTTACATGTGAACTTGAGATACTTCAATAAGGACATGAAAAGAACTTTAAGGCATGAGAAAGAAATCATGAGGCATTTCATAATAAAAATAACATTTTTCATAACTTGAAGATGTGGCTACATCATTTAACATAGACAATCATGAACATATCACCAAGGTCCATCCCCAAGGTGTCATTTGAAAATTACCAAGGTTATTCACCAAGGTATCGTGAAAATTGTAATCTCTAGTGGTTACATCATTACCCAATGCATTGGAGCGCTATCAGGGCGCACCCTTAAATTTGCCTTTATTATCATGTGAGCCACATATATCATCATCAAACATTTCATAAATAACCCACATAGCATAAAATAAATGGGTTTCATTTCATAATCATAACATTTTAAAAACTGCTTTAAAGACATGATCTTTACGTCACTTTAAACCCACGGAAAGGGAAAGCGGGTCTCATGTATGTAAATCCCAGAATTTAAAATGGAACATTTTGATATATATGTGAATACCCTTGTAGAAATAAGAGCTTTGAGTATTCACTTTATAACATAAAATAATTTTTGAGAAAAGAGAGGCATTTTGAGGGGAAAATTCTGCAGCATAACGGCTAAGTTTCGGGGTTTTAGAAAACATTGAAATGAGAGGGGACATGGGTCACCCACTCATAAATGATCCATAAAACAGTAGGGTGAAAGAATAAGAAGGAAATATAGACATGGTAATGAAATTTTTGGGACATACCATTTGAAATGAAAAACATGGAAGGAAAAAAGATTAGATTTCTCTTATGAAAATTCGGCAGCCTTACGGCGTCACTTAACTTCAAAAGAAAATGATTTGACAAGATCAAATAGGGTCCCTCATCATATGATCATAAGAGATCAGTATGATAGATATAGAGATCATACCCCAACATAATAAAAAGGAACTTGAAAGACTTGACATGAAAATCGAACTTGAAAAATGAGAAGGGTGAAAGAATCCCTTAAAAATTCGGCAGCCTAACGGCGTCACTTAAACTTTCATAAAACGAAATGATGAGAGTAAGAGGGGATCTCTCATCATATAAACATGAAAGGGCAGTAAGAGGAATATAAAAGAACATCCTCTCACATAAAAACAAGGAGCATAATAGGAATGACATAAAAGAGATTACATGAAAAGAAAGAGAGGGGTCAGATCCCTTACCTTAAAATGTGACTCTTGAAACTCAAAGGATTGGACCTTGAGGGCTTGGGGGCACCTTGGGAGGACTCTTTGGAAGGTAAGAAGATCAGAACTTCGTTGGTGGAGAGTTGGGAGTGAAAACTAAGGGAGGAAAGGGTGGGTATTTATAGGGAAAGTGAGGGGACAAGGCATTAATGGCCAAGGGACACCTCACATGTGCTTTTCTCAAACCCATGTGCTCTCCCTTGGCATTTATCATGGAGTTAGGCCACATGGGGCCCCCAAAACAATAATTCATCACCCTTGGCCGGCCAACCCTCAAAAGATCTCATGACATCATCATGACACCATTATGATGTCATTAAACATACCGAAACCCTAAAACTGTATTTTTACTATTCACTGAAAATTCAACTTTCTCAGAATAACCCCAAAATTTCACCTTATCCAAATATCAATGCTCTGATTTCAAAAATGAAATCCATTTTATAAAAATAATTTTCTAAATATTTTTAATTTAATTTTTAAATAAAAACACTATTCATCGAAAATTCACTTTTTTCAGAAAAATCCCCAAAAATTACCTTAACATAATATCGATGCTCTGAGTTCAAAAATAAAGTCCTTTTTATAAAAATAATTTTCTAATTATTTTTAATTAAATTTTTAATTAAAAAACACTATTCATCCGAAAAAAACTAATACTTGAATAATAATTTATGAAACCGTTATTTAACCATTTTATTGAATCACATTACTTAATCTAGGTGTCTAAATTATATTAAAACTTTCTTTGAGTGAAATTACTAATCCATTTGGTCACATTACTAATCCTAAGCGTAAAATCACTATTCATAATTTACTATTTATCAAAAATTAAGTTGATCTTATTAGACTCCAAATTCCTTACTGAACACTTTTGTAGAAGACCATTTTTTGAAAATCATTACACATCATTAGTTATTTAGGGTTTACATAAATATTTCAAAATATCCCTTTTTCAAAATTCATCAATAAAATACATTCTAAAATTATCTAGACATTTGAAATTTCACAAACATCACTAAAGGAAGAAATCTCAATTTATTCACCCGAAAGGATTACACAAGGAAACTAGGGTCTCATCACATAGCCCCTTATAACACTGGCATAAGACCTAAGTGTAAGGTGTGCTATGGTGAGAGAATCTGAGGGAGTCTCAGATATCATTGCCCTAGTAGCAATCTCCACTAACTTGAACTTCTCCTGCAAGCGTTTTCGTTCAAGCTTGACACGCTGGAGCTCGGCTTGGGCTTGGTCCAAAGCGAAGCCCACAGATGCTACCTCCTTCCCAAGCTCTGATAAGTGGGCTTCGTAAGGGTTGAGTCTACTGGATGAAGCCATCAACTCCTCTTTCTGCATTAACCATTAACATCTTAATAAATCATTAAGAGTAAGTTAATATACTACTCAAAAAGATTGGGTCGTTACAGCAGGGGTGGGCAGCGCCAGGAGCCGACGGAGGAACCGTAGGCGCTGGGAGAGGCGTCCGGTCGGTGCGGGAGGACTTCTGGATTGCCTGGTCTAGGCTGGCGACGGGTGCTGGACTAGGAGATGTGGGCGCTGCTGGAGGGCGGGCTGAGTGCGCCTGGACGAGGAGGGCGCTATGTGTCGGGATAACCGCAGGAGGTCGCGCGAGGAGCTGGCGGGGATGTGTGCAGCCGAGAAGAGTAGGGTGCCGAGAATAACTGCCGGGAGGCCGGGCTGGGTGCGACGAGGCGAGAGCTCTGCTGGGAGAGGTCCGCGACGTTGGGACGATCGGGAGGGGCGCCGTGGGTGAAGGTCAGGAGCCACGTCGGAAGGTGGACGGGAGGGGCGGTTGCCTGGAGATGTGGGAGCCGGCAGGTGCGGGATCCGAAAATGGCGGCAGGTAGGGCGGGAGCCGCTAGAGGCGAGCCGGGAGTCGCGACGGGTCGTCCTGCCGGGAGTCGCCGAGGGGTGTGGAGGTGCGCAGCCGGGAGAGTGCCGGCGGGAGCGCCCAGAGGAGGAGGCGGGAGAGTGCCGGTCTTCGCCGGGACGTCGCAGGAGAGGCGGCGGCGGGGAGAGCTGCGCCGCGGATTGGAGGGGCGCCCAGGTTGTAGCGCGACGGAGGGGCGACGCCGGGACAATGCCGGAGGAAGCCGTCAGATGGAGCCGCGGAAGGCGAGATCAGGGGGGGCTTGCGTAGGGCAGAGCCGGGAGGGTGGGGGTGGCCGCGTAGGGCAAACCCAGGGGGGGTCCGCGTAGGGCAGACCTAGGAGGGGAGGGGGGTGCCACATAGGGCAGAGCCGGGAGGAAAAAAAAATAACGGGTTCCCTCTGAAACCATGTATGGGATGTGAGGCGGAGACCTACTTTTATAGATTGAGAATACATAATACAAATAGAAGTATTCCGATGTGGGACTCAGAAATACCCATAATAAAAAAAATAGGGTTTAACAAAAATAAATTGTGCCATCGTAGACTAGGGCATCCCTAGGTCTTCTTCTAACATGTTCAAATCATTATATAAGATTAGAAATGAATGCGTTTGAGAAAAATTTGAGTGACTCTGATTGACGAGAAGATAACCGAGACTAGATTATATGACGATTTGAACATATTAGAAGAAGTCCTAGGGATGCAACGGTTAATAGGCCCGAATTTAATGACAAATTCAATTATTAAAAGTGGTAGAGGTAGAGCTAAAAATCTCTTAAACAAATCATTCATTATGATCTTGTTTAAAATTATATTAATGAAAATATGGTTTCTGATAGGGATGCGTGAGGCTGTATGGGAATCTCCAGGAGGGCAGAGCTGTAATTTTATGGGGGGGGGGGGGGCAGGGGGAATATGCTGGGAATCCAGGGGAAGTTGTGGGGGGGGGGATATGTTGGGATCCAGCGGGGATGTTGTTAGTGCATGGGGGGGCCAGGGGGGATATGCTGGGATCCAGGGGGATGTTGTAACAGCATGAGGGGCTCAGGGGGGGAATATGCCGGGATCCAGGGGAAGTTGTAACTGCGGCTCAGGGGGAATATGCTGGAGATCCAGGGGGAAGTTGTAATTGCATGGGGGGGGGATATGCTGGCATCCAGGGGGTGTTGTAACTACATGGGGGCCAGGGGGAATATGGTGGGATCCTGGGGGGTGATACTTAGGGGGGTCCACGAATGTTTAAAAGGGGAAGGCTAGAGAGGGTAAGAGGAAAAAATCATCTGGTTAGCAGGGGCAGCCGTGAGGCTTGGGCGTGGGTGCTGAGTGCCTCTCGAGGGGAGCTACGTCTGCATCATTCTCCTCCATTATTCTTCTCCTATTTCTTATTCTCCCGCCTTTACTTACTGTAATTCTGGTTTACCATTTCCTGGAATACAAGTAGTTTTTTTCGGGCTTTTTTCAATTGGTCTGACCAGTCGGATTACTTGCGCCGAGGAAACCCATGTGGAGGTGGAGCACTGTCGATTTAGAAACCCTGTAGAAGGGAGCGCTTCCAGATTCTACCGGGAGGACCGCAGTCTACTTCCGCGGGAGGAGGCGCACTGTCGGTCTCGATCTCGACGGAGAGGTGTGTTGCGGAAGAGACCGCTGCAGGATACATTCGTTTCGGGGAAGGAAAGTACTACTGGACTGTCAGTGACAATGGAGACTCGAGTGAATGGCGTGGAACAATGCTTGGACCGAGCCGAAGCAACTCTTACTAAACTGGTGTTGACTTGGGAGCAAAGGCGTAAAGAGCATGCTGATTTTTAGAAAGAACAAATCGAATTTTGTAAGTTTATTTCTAGACTCATGCGGCACTAGGAGGGGAATGCACCCTCGGGGCGGATGTGATACAGTTGGGGTGCCATGGTTATGGAGCCAGGTACATGGTTGGGCTGCCATGATTGGGTTTGGTATGAATGGGAGTTGCCATGGATATGGAGCTCAGTGTTTGGAGGTGCCTTGGATTGGGAGCTCGATACATGATAGGGGCTGCCATGGGTTTGGTGCTCGGGTCACTGATAGGGGCTTCCATGGATTGGGACTTCAGATGATAGGGTTGTCGCGGGCCTCATCCCTGGAGTTGTAAGGATATGGTAAGGGATGTCATGGATTTGGAGCTTGGATGATAGGGTTGCCGTGGGCCTCATCCCTGGAGTCGCGAAGATACGATAGGGGCTGCACTGGATTTGGAGCTCGGATGATAGGACTGCTCTGGGATGGCCCCAGAGTCTTGAGGATTGGTTGGGGCTGCCATGGATGTGGAGCGCGCATGTTACTTGGGAGACATGGTCATCACGACGTGCTCAGAGGCACCCCGACACTGACCGAAGCAGGTATGGTCGACCTGTTGCGGAATCACCGGGAGACAGAACGACAGAAAACGAGAAAATGAAAGAAAGAAAAGCAACAAAGAACACGACGATTTACGTGGTTCGGTAGTTGCCTTTTATTTCAGTTGAGCACATCACATGAACAATTCACGTATATTGCTGGTTAGTACGGGGCCACGTTGGTGGTGCTCTACTGAGTTATGTACTCACACCCTGCTCGGGCCGCCATTGCACATGGGTATTTGAACAGACGTTCACTTGATTGCAGACATATGTTTGGGCTATGGCTCTGGATAGCTTGGCTGAGTAGGACTGCTCGGATGACGGTGGACTTCAGGATGAGATTTGGCTCAGGATGTCGTGGAGCCAACTTCTTTTATTTTCGTTTATTTTGGTATGTATATGTAACCGACGCAGTGAGCAGTTAGTGTATTCATGCGTTATTGTTGGATGTTTATTCATTTTGCGTGCTCTGATTATTTACTGTTGTGGATGATGTTTGGTGATTGTTTATTATTGTGCACTCTGATATGGTGGTATAGTCTTACCACCGTACCATCTTAGGCCCACGCTGCTAGTCGGCAACCTCTGGTGTATGAGGAGCCGCGCTTGAGGTCACGTGGTGAACCGGTCTGGTTGCTATTCATAGAGTGAATTAGGGCGGGACGTTGCACGTGACAAGTTATTCGGTTAGGAAATTGGAACACCGTTGGCCAAAGTGAGTGGTACAAGCCCTGGGAACGTATGGGACACGCCCACCACCTTGAGAACAATGTGGTTTTTCTAGAGGTGACAATGATAGGGATACATGGGGTTGCTACAGGTAGGTGGAGCTGTAATTTCCCGGGGGGGGGGCTGGGGGAATATGGTGGGGATCTAGGGGGAAGTTGTAACTGCATGGGGGGCCCAAGGGGAATATGCTGGGATCCCCGGGGGGAGTTGTAATTGCATGGAGGCCCAAGGGGAATATGCTGGGATCCAGGGGGGAAATTGTAGTTGCACGAGGGGGGTCGGGGGCAATATGCTGGGATCTTGGGGGGGGTATACACTGGGGGGGTCCATGACTGTTTAAAAGGGGAAGACTAGAGGGTTAAAAAGAGAATTATCTGGTTAACAAGGGTGGTCGTGAGGCTTGGGCGAGGGTGTTGCGTGCCTCTCGAGGGGAGTTGCGTCCTCATCTTTCTCCATTATTCTTCTTCTCCTATTTCTTCTTCTATCGCCTTATTGTAGTTTTGGTTTATCATTTTCTGGAATACAAGTAGTTTGTTTCAGGTTTTTATCGGTTTCTGATAAAGCTAATTGGTGATGTTTGATTAATGCAACCGACCCCATTTAATTGAGTTTAATGATTGTTTGTTGTTGTTGAATTATGTTAAACCCAGTTTTATTATATTGGGTATTTTCGACGCGGACGTTCGGCCCAGCCCGCTCGCGGCTTCCAAGCTTCGCGACCGGCCCATTTCCAGCAGCCCGCTTCCCGCACGGCGACCACCGACTCCGTCATGGGTTGGCACTTCCGCCTGCAAGACTCCGACACCACCTCCAGTCGCCGACACTCCTGCCATGCCGCCCCCTCGCCTCGGTTGTCGGCCTTCCCGCATGACAGCCCCATGCTTCATCCCTTCGTCTGTGCGCCCGCCTGAGCAGCTGTCCCATGCTCCGTCACCGGTTCTCCCGCAAGGCGGTCCTCCTTCATCCAACACCCGTTACAGACTGACTTTCTCGCAGGAGGAGATTGCATTTATACGATCTTATCGGGCTACTGTGCCACCGTCCTCTTCTCCAGCCACCAATGCTCAGACTGATGACTCCCCCGCTTGTGTATCTCATCGAACGACGGCTTGGATGCTTGACTCTGGTGCGTCCGAACATCTCACAAGGGATTTCGGTATGTTTACTACTTATCATCCGTATACCAATGCCTTTGCACTTACTATTACTAATGGATCAACTATCCCCATTGCGGGATTTGGCACATGTCCCTTGACCCCGTCTATTCGCCTGGCTTCAGTCGCTCATGCTCTTCACTGCCCATTTAATCTTATCTCCACCAGCAAACTCACCAAAGACTTAAATTGTATTGCTACTTTTACATCCTCTGGTGTTGTTTTTCTGGAGTGGACGACGAATCGGGAACTTGGTCGAGGTCAACTTCGGAATGAGGTGTACATGTTCGATACCACACTATCTCTTGCTTGCTCATCCACCTCTGCCCGTGTCCTTGACCTACATTTTCGCCTTGGTCATCCACCGACTTCCGTCCTACATAAGCTTTGCTCCCAATTCAGTTCCCACCTTTCATTCCATTGCGAATCCTGCAAGTTTGCTAAACATCATCGGGTGACATATGTTCCTTGACTGGAAACGCGTGCAGCGGATCCTTTCGACCTTGTTCATTCCGATGTATGGGGTCCTTGCAGGGCTCCTAGCCAGTCCGGGTACAGTTATTATATATCCTTTATTGATGACTACGCGCGCATGACTTGGCTTTACCTTCTTTGTGATCGGTCTGAAGTGTATTATACTTGTCAGACCTTTTATAATGAAATTCACACTCAGTTCTCCACCTTCTTTAAATGTCTCCGCTCCGACAATGGACGAGAATATTTGTCCACATCCTTTCAGCAGTTTCTCAAGGATAAAGACATCATTCATCAGACATCCTGCCGTGATACTCCTCAGCAGAATGGAGTGGCCGAGCGCAAACATCGCCATATACTAGAGACTGCTCGTGCCCTCCGATTCCACATGAAGGTGTCTCATGTTTTGGGGCGACGCCATCCTGACTGCTACCTACCTCTTAAACCGACTTCTTTCTTATATCCTTCAGGGAGAGACTCCTTTTCAAACTCTTTTCTCCTCTCTCTCCCCTCACTCCCTTTCGCTCCGTGTTATGTACGTGATACTCGTCCCAACCTCTCCAAGCTCTCTCCTAAATCCCTCCGGTGCATTTTTCTCGGATATTCCCGCACTCAGTGCGGATACCGATGATTCTCTCCGGACTTACGACGGTATATTATCTTTGCTGACGTATCGTTTGTTGAGAGCTCTCTATTCTCTCTTCCCTCTCCCCATCCAAACACCACCATCGATGATTGTCTTCCTTTCATTATTCACCCTCCTCTGGTGTCTCTCCCTGCTGATCACTGCTTTGGTACGGTCTACTCCTGTCGCCCATCGACTGTGCCCCCGTCCAGGCTGAGGACACCATCGCCCCAGCTTTGTCCGATGCTCCTGCCCCAGCACCAGATGACTTGCCTATTGCACTCCGGAAAAGTACTCGTTCTTGCCAGAATACTCATCTCTATACATCTTCATATAGAGGTTTGTCAGCCTTGGAGACAATATATATTCCCCGCACGGTTGGCGATGCCAAATCTCACCCGGGTTGGCTACAGGCGATGCGGGATAAACTGCAGGCTCTTGATGACAACCATACTTGGGATCTGGTCCCCCTTTTAGAAGGAAAACAGGCGGTCGACTGCAAATGAATTTATACGGTCCGTCTCAATGCCGATGACACTCTCCATCGCCTCAAAGCCCGTCTTGTGGCGAAGGGCTTTGCTCAGACCTATGACATCGACTATTTTGAGACCTTCTCTCCGGTTGCCAAGATGACCTCAATCCGTTTTTCATCTCTCTGGCTGCTCATCATTATTGGCTGCTTCATCAACTAGATGTCAAAAATGTCTTTCTCCATGACTTTCTTGAAGAAGAGGTCTATCTGCAGCTCGTGCCTCTGGAGCCGACTCCCATGTTTGCTGACTTCGTCGATCTCTATATGGTCTCAAGCAGTCTGCTCATGCTTGGTTTGGCCGCTTCAGCACCGTCGTCACTGCCTTTGGACTCTCTTGCAGTATGAAGGACCGCACCGTCTTCTATCGTACAACGTCCAACGGCTGCATCCTGCTGGTGGTATATGTTGATGATATCATCATCACAGGGAGCGACTCCATTGGAATCGCTATACTCAAGGGGCATCTTCACCAACATTTCCACACCAAAGATCTTGGTCCTCTCACATACTTCCTTGGCATCAAGGTCTCACGTTCTACGAACACCATTTTTCTCTGCCAAAGGAAATATGTCATGAATATCTTGCAAGATGCGGGTTTGAGTCAAGCAACTGCTGTTGACACTTCTCTTAAGCCTGAGGAACGTTCTCTCTATAACGACAGAATACCATTTCCTCACCCTGAGAGCTACCGTCGTCTGGTGGGCAAACTCAATTACCTCACCATGACACGACCGGACATTGCCTGCGCTGTTGGCAAAGTAAGCCAGTTCATGGAGCATCCGACAAAATCTCAGTGGGATGTTGTCCTCAGTATTGCCAAATACATCAAGAAAGACTTTGCCCGCGGTTTTCGGTACTCACATCACGCTCATCTGAATGTTGAGGCCTTCTGTGTTGCTGACTATGTTGGTTGCCTTGCTACCCGCAAGTCTACTTTTGGGTATGTTGTTTTCTTGGCAGGTAACCTTATCTCTTGGCGTAGCAAGAAGTAGACCGTCGTCTTCAGATCTAGTGCAGAGGCTGAATACCATGCCATGACCAACGTCACTACTGAGATCCTCTGGTTTCGTCATCTCCTCCATGAGTTTGGCTTCCCACCGTAGACATCTGCTCATATCTAGTGTGACAATCTGGCGACCACGAAGATTGCTTCGAATCCCGTCTTCCATGAACGGACGAAGCATATCGAGGTGGACAACCATTTTCTTCGCCATCATCTTGAGCAGAACCATATCAGTTTCGGCCACATTCCGACGATGGATCAGCTGACCGATATCTTCACAAAAGGTCTCCCGGGAGATCGTCTGGACTCTCTCAGTACCAAGTTGGGTATCAACATCATCAGTAGCCCAGCTTGAGGGGGAGTGTATGTGGTCTTGTTTTGCTGTCATTTTTCTTTTGTGGGGCTCTTGGTCGAAGCTGGGCATGTTCAGTTTGAGGGGGAGTGTTAAACCCAGTTTTATTATATTGGGTATTTCCGAGTCCCACATCGGAATACTCCACCATGTATTCCTTTTTACTCATCTATAAAAGAATGTCCCCACCTCACAAGGTAAGGAGAATTCGCCTCCTACACTCGCTTTTTACAAATTAAAATTCATTTTACATGAATTTGAGTAAAGGGCGTCAATACGATCCCAACACCACTAATGACGCGTCGATCCAAGTTTGAACGGCCAAAAAATGACTGTTCAAATATTGATTTGTGTTTTTAATTTTAATGAATTAAAATCAAAATCCAAATTAAAAATGGGTAAACCATCCTTGGGTAAATGTACCCACAAATGAATAGTAACCCGCAGGGTGCGCTCCTCCCGTGACTCTGCTACCCTGCAGAGCCGCGCCCTCTTGGGTTGGGTTGGGTCAGGCCATGCTTGACCCACCCGACTCAACTGGACCCAACTAGGGTTTGGAAACCCTGTGGGGGGTTCTAAAAATATCCGGGGAGACCAAAAAATTCGAAAAAAATCCAAAATATTTTAAGATATTGGAATTTTATAAAATTGATTGCGGGGCTGTGCGGTATTTAATTTATGAATTATAATTAGTTTAATTTATTTTAATTCATTATTAATTCTCTTGAGTTGAATAATCTGCAAATTTAATTTTATTTAGAAAATTTATTGCATGCCGACTAATCATGAGGGAGTCCGATCAATGTATGTTGATATTTTATTTATTTATTTAATTAGTGCAATGAGCGATGGTCTGTAATAATTAATTAATAAATGACGGTCTGTGTTGTTGAGGAATCGTCGGGAGTCGCAATAACAAAAACGAGAAACGAGAGAAAATGCAGGAGAAAAGAAAGCACACAGAACACAAAAATTTACGTGGTTCGGGAAAAATCCCTACGTCCACGGAGAGGTAGAATTCTCACTAAAAAATGGGAGCACAAATTACAGAGTTTTTCCAGGTTAGAAACTCTAGCCCGAAATGGGCTACATATGGAGAAGACGATCCACTGTTCCGAACAGGAAGTCTGCGTCACTACAGTGAACAACGACCACTTTTGTCAAAAGTGCTACAGTGCTGCTGGTTGGAAGTCAAAAGTGCAACAGTATAGTTGACTCCGAAGTCCGCACTGCTACAGTGCCTGTCGGTGTTGGTCGGTCAGCTCTGCTACCGTGGTCAGAGATGCTACAATGCCGAAAAATTGGGTTGGGGACCTTCGGCCCCTGGAGCAGGGGTGTGTTGCCCCTGCAACCCCCAACGAGCTCACCGCGGAGCTCGACCCGCGACAGTTGCGGGCCACAAGCATTCGGCCCAATCGGATCGGGCTACACCAACCCAACATGTGTATCGTCCTTCGACCTCATTATATGTACACGAGTGTATTTATGTGCAACTCTCATTTTCGAGAACCCCTCACCGGCGTGTGGGTATTGTTGTATAATGAGGACGAAGGAAGCACTACATGCCGAGACTTGGTGGAATACCAAACAAGGGTTTGGATTGGTGTATCCCGATCCGATTGGATGATGTTGGGCCGAATGCTTGCGGTTCATACTGCGTACCAGATTGCAACTCTGCGGGTCGTGCTCCGCAGTGAGCTCGTTGGGGGTTGCAGGGGCAACTCTCCCCTGCTCCGGGGGTCGAAGGCCCCCGACTTATTTTTTGGGGCATTGTAGCAACTACGATTGACTGTAGCAATGCTGACCGGACGACACCGACATGGCATTGTAGCAGCGCAGACTTTGATACGACTACTGTAGCAGCTCGGACTTTGGAGCCAACAATACTGTAGCTCCGCGGACTTCCACCCGCCGACCACTGTAGCAATTTGGACTTGGGTGGACGTGACACTGTAGCGATGCAGACTTCCAGCCACCTTTCACTGTAGCACACTGGACTTTCTGTGCAGTTGGTGGAATGGTCATTCATCTTCGTTATTAGTCCATTTTGGGTTAGGGTTTTTGTGTTAGAAACTCTGAGATCTTTTTGTAATTGTGCTCCCGGATTTTATAGTGAAGTGATTCTACCTCTCCGTGGACGTAGAGATTATTCCTAAACCGCGTAAATCTCTACGTTCCCTGATCTTCTTCTTGTTCTTTTGTTTTTTCCTTTTACTCTTGTGAATCGTTTAGCGCTGCGACTCCCGGCGTTTCCGTAATAGGGTCGTGGTTGATCCATCTTCCGCTTAATGGATCAACCATTAGAAACGCTCATGATCACGTTATTTTATCGTATGCATGGTTTATTATTTCTATGTATGTGTGTTTGTATGCGATCACCTAGAATAATGCATTGATAAAAATGGATAAACTCACGGTGAATGTTTTCTATTTGAAGTACGGTTAAGTTGTGGGTGCGATCACATAAAACAAACATACTAAATTAAAAAAGCATTTCATTCGCTGAGAATAACTAAAATTCACTCAAAGAAAATATTAAGCTGCAAATGCCTTCCATCACTTAAGTTTGAACAAAATTGTAGTATGAGATGCACGTGAGCAATAATTGAGGGTGGGTTCTCCTATTGGGAAGTTCTAACACGAGTGCTGAGTCGACTTAACTAAAATTGTTATCAAAGAAATAGTCACAACTAGCTTGGTGTGATTTTAGAGGCAAACATTGAGTGAATCCAAGTAAAAGATTCGTAGGCGATGAAACTCCACTCAACAGTTCAAGGAGGCACGGGTTAATGCGGTCGGCCAACTAAAAACCTACTTTGAAACTCTCCAAGTAGTGGCGTAGCCATAACTTGAACTATGAGGTGAGGTTTAAGGATCATTGCCACTAGAATACTAAGCGATCAAGTATTCCGAATCTAGTAGTTGAGCACCACTAGGATTTGATAAAATAGTATGAGATGTTATAGATTAATAAATCTGCAATGTCTAATAATCAATAATTAAGATAAAAGTACTAATCTGTTGAAGTTTTATAGAAAAATGGAAAGTGATACCACATAAACACCGCGATAAATTTTGGGCAAAGAGCATGTCCTAATTGACACTAATTTCCAAGAGTGGTATAGGTGCTTGCGCATAGTACTGCGATATGAAAGGAACTTGTATGTGCTGGAGTCCCCCTGTTGAGCCACCTCAGGAAGTGAGGGTGAAAATGAAGGTTACAGGAGACTCATGGATGAGTCATTTGATGTTTACATCCTAATGCTATCATCAATGTCTAGTGAGTTTCGAAATCAACATCAGGACATGGATGGTTTTACCATGTTGTGTCATTTCTGAAAAGTTTGTGGGGGGAGAAAGTGAAGCAAGAAATGAATGTCGTTATGATTACACTTAACACGTGTAAATTGAAAGATGAATCATGATCATTCAAGATATCCCATCCTTTCATCCTTATCAACTAGTTACTCTAGTTTCGTTTAGGATTATAAAACAAACAGTATGGAGAAACTGCTTCAATATATTTTGTGTAAGGTTCACCCACTTGATAAGAACTTAAAAAAAGTTAAATTTTTTGTTCTTATAGTGAACAAATTGAAAGGCAAGGTTGAAAAAACCCATGACTATTTTCTAGTCAATGGAGCTTTTATAACCTCTTTCTAAGAAACCAAAGGTAAAGAGGGATCACATCGAACATGTTAGTATTTGTTTCGCATGCGGCAAGAAAGGTTATTGGATGATAAACTCCAATGAATTGTAGTAGAATAGAAACAAGAAGAGGCTTCAACTTCATGTATATTCATTGTTGCATGTGGTATTTATGTCTTACTATATGTGTGTCACACATTCGTATCCAAATACAGCAATCACGTAAGTTATGAAACATTACAAGAAGGTGAATTCTCGAAGTAGTCGAGGAAGGGTGATTCCTATATCAACAGTGAGAATGGGTGATTTCTATTTTTGCCAAGTTGATTGATTCTAGTTGCACTATTATTTTGTATTGAGTATAACCAAAACATTTATCTCATGTGTCCATTGGACACATTGAGACATTATATCATTTTGGAATGAATGTTGTTTGTGGCGTCTCATACTCAATTAATAGTTCAATAATACTTAATCATTGATAATAAACGATGAATATAAAATGTAAGGCTCAATAATACCCAGTTGTGACAAGATAAAACTTGGTCTAGTAAATCCAAAAGGTGTCAAGGAAATATCAAGAAGGGTGTTTAGACCATTCATGAGTTAAAAGTCTTAGGTATTAGACATGATTGCTTATAAGGTATAATGACCAAGACACCTTAAGCGTTAAAGGTGATAAAGCCACAAAGTTTTTAGATTTAGTTCAATAAGATATGTGTGAACTATTTTAAGTAGAAGCTAGAGGTAGATTCATATTCTTCACGAGATTCCTTTAAGAAATTGACGGAATGCAAAAGTGAAGAAAGAAATATACTTGGTAAGAAGATAAGAGATGCATTAGGGTGGTGGGCCAAACAATATCTTAACCAAACATTCATCGATCATGAAAATGTAGAGTGTATTTGTTCCTAAACTCACATTTTTTTATACACATCTAACCTAAGATGTTAGTAAAAGAAGGATCGATGACGAGTCTTACATGCATTCATCGATTATTAAAATATAGAGTGAATTTATTCCTCAACTCACTTTTCATTATACACATCATAGCCATGATGCAAGTACAAGGTGGATCAATGATGAGACTTATAAGTCACGCAAAGTCTTCAATTATCTTTTTGGGACAAGTTTTGCAAATGACAACATTAACTCATAACCATATGCCAACTATAATGACAAATGAATATCATATAAGTTATAGTATGAAATAAATTCATCATGTCACAAAATATGTGTTTATATGTAAAGTGTTTGTGAAGTCTAAAGCAAATAAGCAAACTTGCATCAATAAAAAACACAAAGTGTATCTCTGTAATTATCCTAAAGTTACATAAATTCCTAAGATAGAAAAGTTATAGTCAAGTGACATACTATATTTCTATAAATAGGTGCACATCTCTATTCGAGATAGTGAGAGCAAGATTGACTTGAGTAAAGTCAAGGCACGACATGCACAAGAGTTGGCATAAGAATGAGTTCCACAAGAGCTTCTGGAAAAGAATGTTCTTGAGACACATACTGACTATGAAAGATAAAATCAAAGTGAGATGATTTGATGATCGTCGAGTAAGGTGATATATTGCTCAATGAGAATAATGAATCTTTATCCTACACAGAAGCAGTAGATGACAATAAGTTAAAATGACTAGTGAATATGAATTCAGAAAAATGGATTCCATGTATCAAAAATATATTTTGGTAGTTTCTCCAATTGATGTAAAGCTGTTAGAAACTATACATGGGTGGTGCAAACTTGGTGCTAATAAGGCTCGATCGGTTATATTAAGTCGGCATGCATAAATCCATTAGAATTCTACATGTCATAACAACTTTGTATGATCATTATATTGAGCATTGAATGTCAAGACCACCTTCACTGGAGGAAACGTTATGGAATATGTCTGATGCAACCAAAAAGGGTTTGTGACATCATAAAATGTCAATAAAGAATGCAAATTGTAAAGATTCATTTATGGATTAATGCAAGCATTGTGATCATAGAATATTTGGTTGAAATAAAATATTTCCATGTGTCTCTAAGAGGTTTGTGGGAGCGCCATGGTTTTCCTAGTAAAATATGTTGAAAACATATGAAAAACAGTTATTAGTTTTACAATTAAGACTATTGAACAACTCTTCAAAGATTGACTAAAACTAGTAACCTAAGTTCTAGGGAACATGATCTGCTAAGGTTGATCTAAGGGTTACTTGGATCAAGTCAAAGTATATTTAATGACGAGGTATTGAAAAATAGAAATTGAAACAATTCGAGAGAGAATTGCTGCCAATGTCATGTGACATAAATATACATATATAAGACATAAGAGGAGATTATAACGGTGAGTAGAACTCCATACACTTTTGCGCTGGATCGATCACATATATCATGCTATGTACTGGATATGCTATTGCCAACACATGCCTTATGATAGGCAAATATCAGATAAATCCAGGAGAACTACACGGGAAGCAATCAGAGCTATCCAATAGTACTTGAGAAAGTACAAGAGATATCTACTTGGTACCTAGAGAGGAAGGAACATTAGTTATAAGGGGACACAAATTAGTCTTGTTATGAGTCTTTTTGATCTAATATCGCAGTTAGTCCAAGGAAACGAGCAAGAGAAGCTCATTGAAGCCAGTGGCAGTCATATCTACAAATACCGGGTACATTGCGCCTTCTAATGCAGCTAAAGAAGTAGTATAAATACACAATGATTTGTTCCAGTTCTTGAAATCGTACCTAGAGAGTAAAATATTATCATAATATAAAATGTAATAATCTTATGACGACGGTACTAGTCAAGAAGTCAAGATTATGACCGTCAAAGCCATTATTCAGCAGAAACATAATCTTATCACGTGAGAGCTAAAAAGTTGATTGTTAATAAGTCGACTCTAGTGCAAGTGACAGTGTTGTTAAAGTGGGTGATTTAGACGTAACTTGAGTAGAGCTTTTTGATTACCATATCATGTAAGAAAACGTGGCAGACCCAATGACCAAAGCCATTATTCAACAGAAACATAATCTTATCACGTGAGAGCTAAAAAGTTGATTGTTAATAAGTCGACTCTAGTGCAAGTGACAGTGTTGTTAAAGTGGGTGATTTAGACGTAACTTGAGTAGAGCTTTTTGATTACCATATCATGTATACAAAGTTATGCATGATGTTATATTACCATAATAGTGTTAATAATTTTGCATACATTATTTATATGGTAATGTCTTTAGATTAAGGTTATAGCAGTTCCCAACTATATTGAGAACCTCGAGATACTATGATTGTAATCTTAAACATATGTTCTCTACTGAGGGCTCATAAACATTGAAACTTTTTCTCATGAATTTTGCACTTGGTGTGATTTCGAGTAATGAAAATCATGAGGGCTTATCTGTCAATAGGAACACCACATCTTTCGGGTGTCATTGGATGTTCTTGTCTACAAATATGTGTATTGGTCTCTCTACTTAAGGTCATTATCAATGTATATAATTTGATCACATATTTTGATGCAAAATGAAAATTGACATTTATGTTTTTGGCGATGTAGCTTGTGTTGGGTGCGTCGTTGGTAGTATGAGATTGATTGAATGATCAAGACATGATTTGCTGCTTCTGAGTAGAGGAAGAGATATCTTGGGCTCAGTTGACCAGGACAACATCACCTCATAAAATCTATGGCCAAGTTGTGCATCCTGCTTTATGAGATATCACGCGACAAATTGATTATATTACAAAGAGCATGCTCATAGGATGTTTTCATAGTGCTCTGACTTATCCCTATTTTCGTAAGGGTCATGATGTGTTGTTAGACACGTCTCTTGGTCTGTGAGTATGTTACATACCCTCACAGGAGCAAGCTGCCAAGAAGACTCCTTTGTATGTATTTTAGTATGGTAATCGAAACTACAGAGGTGATGAGTGGAAGGAGCAGAATAAAGGAGATGAAGAATGAACTCGAGCATAGTTATTTACGGCGCATGGCGCACAATGGCGACAAGAGCCCCCGGCGCAAAAGCGCACGGCGCGGCGCACGGCGCGTGGCAATATTAACTTGCGGCGCACAAGAGGTGTATACATATATCAACAATAAAAAATAATAAATTATCCAATATATATATATAAAACAAAGATTTATGCCAATAATTCATATTCCATACATCAAAAAACAAATGAAGTCAACAATGACACCTACAATTAAATATTAATAACTATATATTTCAAAAAATCATATATATCAATTTCTGAAATATATTAAAAACCATATATCTCAAAAAACTAAGTCGGGAGTAAAAAACCATATATCTCAAAAAAACAACAGGAGTAATTTGAAAAAAAATAAGGGGCGAGCAACATAAATAAAATTGAATTAAAAACAAAAAAAAGTTACTGATTCGCACAGAAGGTGCGCCTGCTCTGGACAACATTGCGTATCTAAGTCGCGGTGGTTGAGGGAGCTCGGCTAAGTCGTGGTCGACTGGGTCACGACGGTCGAGGGATCTCGGTTTGGTCGTGGCAGTCAATGTGGTCCAACACCGGTTGGGTCGCTACACTCACGGGAAGAGTGTTGCGTAGAGTCGAAAGGGGAGGTCGTTGTTTGACCTCAAAAGAGGTATTTTCAATCGGGGCGTAAGAGTTGGAAAGTTAAAAAAATACAAAAACAAAATCAAAAAGGCTCAATGGCGCGCGCCATTGGCGCAACATGGCGCGCGCCATTGCGCAATATGGCGCACGTCACAGTGAGCCATCTTAAATGAGCCATGGCGAAGCCATGGCGCGGTGCACCACTCCCTGGCGCTAGCCATGGCGCAATGGCGCGCCATGGCGCGCGCCATTAATAACTATGAACTCGAGAGACATGCAAGCTCTCCCGCCCAAGCCAACATTGGCCGAATCCCAAGCCTCTTGGCCGACTAACAACATGGTTCCTCCATACCCCCTTCTACCTCCCCCACCCCCTTTTATAATAGCCTCCCTTCCTCATGTGGACCTAACAACTTCTTGTTAGGCACAACTGTATCCAGCTTTATTATAATGACTAATATGCCCCTTCTAGAATATTCCCCCATCTATAACCCTTTTATTCCCTATATGTCCAGGCTTGTATCACTCCCACCGTCTTGAAAATCAGTCTTGTCCTCAAGATCGAGGAAAAGAAACTGATTGCGAGGCACCCCTGTAACATGTAGTTGCCAAGCAATATGCCAAATGATCTGTCCTGCTTTAAGGTCTCACAGAAATCGAGCGCGCACCTTCTTATCCCATACTCCAAGCAATTTCCTAGACGAGCCTCGCTGCCTTGTGGCCCTGCAAAAAGTTGGCTAGTGTGGTAGACTGCTGCGGCGCATAAGAAGACATGGTTGGTAGGATGTTCTAACTCCCCATCCACGCTGGTGTTGCCGTGACGCTGAGTCCCGCAAAACACGCGCCGAAGTCGGTGGAGTCATCACCCCACTGTAGTAGAGCCATCTCATCAGGAGTCACCGTCTGCAATAATGGCATGACTGTGCTGCCATTGCCTCCACATGACTTGCAAATCTCCTTCCAGGAAGGCAACAATGTAGTTTTGTTGTGCCATCAAATCCACATGTCGGCCTAGCGTTGGCCCAAGCATGACAGTGTGAGCACGGCCCGACGACCTTGTTTCATCCTCAATGTCGCCAACTCCAGAAGCAGCGGAGTCCGCCTCTGATTCCTCCATGAGCAAAGATGGCTGGTTATCGTTCGGGTACGACTGTATTTTAGGAGGAAGCATAGCTCCAGCTTAGATACGACGAAATTCCTTTTGCTCCTGCGCGTGCGTCGCCATCGTCGAAACCATCTTATATAGAGAAGCTTTCAATTTTGACACCGTCGTGTCGATGCGGTCCAGGCGCTGCTCCGCACTATCGAGATGAGAGTCAATGCTCATGTCCGTCATATCTCCGTGATCTGTTCCTGGCGAAATCAATCGGGCAATGTGCAGGGGTGGTTGATAGACACTGACGACCTCAGGTGTGGTCGCGTCCAGTAGTGTGCCCCCGCTCAGTCCAAAACAGGGGGAACAACGTGCCTCCATCCTTTTTTTTTTGATACCGCTACTTTACCTCATTTGTGATTGGAAGGTCGAGGCGTACAGGGCACCGCCGGAAAGGCAAGTCATACGTCGTTCGAAGTAGACGAGGAAACGCGCAGCGAGCCGTCCAACAGAAGACTTCGTGTTCGCGGCTGGGGAAAACCGTGGTGGTGAAGACGGTACGCGGCTCCGTCTCTCGGACAACCCTGCTGTGTGTGAGTTCCTGCAGGTTGGAAGCGGTCGGAGCGCGCGAGGCGTCTGAGTGGTGCGGCACCATGTTTCAGTACAACTTGTGCGTCGCCGTCGTACTAAGTCCCTATTCCCTCGTCCCTGGTTCGGTCAGTGGAGAAAGATGAGCTGCAGCAGGTATCGCAGTGGAGAGAGTGGATGCGCGCGCCTCCGTCGACCAAAATTGGGCAAGCGTGCGGACATGGCTGCTGTTACTGGCCGCGTTGAACGAAGATGAGAACCAGCGAAGCCTCTTTCGTGTGGGTCATCGGCAGCGGTCAGCTTCCTAAGAAATTGACGTTGCGTCTGGGAGCGTCGAAAACGGGAGTTGGTCCTACAACGATTGCCTCCGATGAGTGAAGTCGCAGTAGGTAACGATGCGTCCAATCGACCAAAGAAATGGATGCGTAACGTTCAGCCGCGCGACAGTGAAAGGAAGCTGTGCTAATGGAAGATGATCGTTGTGGAAGGAGCGCACACAGCTGAATGAGTGCTTGCCTCTGCTGGTGAAGTGTTGTGCAAATGGATCATTACGCAGGAAATGGCCTCTGTTGAGCATAGATACGCGTGTGTGCGAGACGATCCAGACGCGTGCCTTTGTTGATCAATGTTGCGTCGGTCGTTTCCGCAGCGGAGATGAAAGGAAACATACGAAGAACAAACAACAGCAGGTCGCACGACTCCTTTGTGTGAATGAGAACAGTTGTGAGTGCACCTTCTACAGGAGAGGCGAGCAGGCCAGGAGTGGCTCCTCTGTGGAAATTCCCAGCACTGCGGAAGAAATTGGTAGCTCACCTCCTTTGAGGAGCCAGTAGGCAGGTCAGACCAATTGTTACATACCCTCACAGGAACATGCTACCAAGAAGAGACTCCTTTGTATGTATGTCAGTATGGTAATCGGAACTACAGAGGTGATGAGTGGAAGGAGAAGAATAAAGGAGATGAAGAAGGAACTCGAGAGACATGCAAGCTCTCCCGCCCAAGCCAACATTGTCCGAATCCCAAGCCTCTCGGCCGACTAACAACATGGTTCCTCCTTACCCCCTTATACCTCCCCCACCCCCCTTTTATAATAGCTTCCCTTCCTCTCCCCTTTTATAATAGCTTCCCTTCCTCTCATGTGGACCTAATAACTTCTTGTTAGGCACAATTGTATCCAACTGGATTTATTATAATGACTAATATGCCCCTTCTAGAATATTCTCCCATCTATAACCCTCATATTCCCTATATGTCAAGGTCTGTATCAGAGTATGACTCACTGCTATCGAGATCAGGGTTTAAAGGGTCACACACAAAATGTATCCACAAGTTCCACCTATTCGGATGAATTGGAGTTTAGGATGAAGTGGACCCCACATGCGAGGGTCGGTGAACGTCCCAGTGTGAATGTTCGCAAATAAATTAATTCAATTAATATAATTGAGTTTAAAATAATAATAATTGAATTTATTTCTCAAGGTATTCACAAGTTATTTAATTATAAAAGTGAATGCGAGGAAATATTATTTTTCGAACGAATGTTATGTGTTCAAGGTTTGTTAGATAATAACAGGAGGAACGAGACGAGTTAATGGCTCGTAATTCGTCACGTGACATTTAATAACGCCACAAGTCAGTGGTGAAATATTTGTGGCATTCATGACATGTCTACTTAGTTATTCATGTCATTTTGGGTCGATTTAAGAGGTTAATCTTATCCAGGGGCTTAAGTGTAATTTTCGAAAGTTTAACATATTATTTAATCTCATTTTTGATCCATGAAT
Source organism: Viscum album (assembly GCA_963277665.1). Lineage (NCBI taxonomy): Eukaryota > Viridiplantae > Streptophyta > Magnoliopsida > Santalales > Viscaceae > Viscum > Viscum album. Next base: position 77,838,554 of record OY728140.1, read on the forward strand.
AGTAGCTTTAAACATTTGCACGAATTTAGAGAGAGGTTCTCTCCTCTCCTCCCCCCTCTCAAGTTCCAGAGAGAGAAACCGAAGGAAGAATGAAAAAGGATCAATCTTGCTTCCATAGATCGAGTCTGCGTTCTTCGCGCAATTGAAGGGATGTCGTAAAATGCTTCGATTTCCCGTGCTAGCACCCGAGAATCGAAGAATGACTTTCCAAGAGCTTTGGTGCACGTGTGGACGATTTAGAGGACGTTGGTTTGGGACCTTCGAGCTACGACACATCGACGATGAGCATATCATATCGACGTTTGGCGTACAAACAATGTACAATTTATGGTTTCATTCATTTTTGTTCTTCATATTTAAATTAAATTGCACGCGATCCATGATGGAATCCGGGCATGGGTATTCCATATTATGTGTTTCGGCATGAATCCGGATGCAGGAATTTTAAAATACCCATATTTCACGCTTCCGCATATCCCGGGTTCCAGCAACTCCTAGACTATTATGCAAGATCAGTTGCCTGCCGACTTCTCCACTTCCTCCGGAACTTCCGTGCCACATTCGGAACATCCTCCTGCGTTACTTCTTCTGGTACATGAATGCTGCTCAGCTGCCGCTGACCTGGATTCAGACTTCCCTTTGAACGTGAAGGTGAACTGCTCTTTATCTTGGTTCCGCAAGTGTTATTCTGGAAAGGGAAGTTCCGGAAAAAAAAACCAACACTCAACCAGAAAGCAAATTTCACACCAAACACTCACAAAGCACTTTCAAGATGCAGTACCTAATGGTATGCTCTTTGTGGATGATATAATTATCGTTGTAGAATCCAGAGAAACAATCAATGGGAAGTTAGAGTTATGGAGAGTGTCATGAATCCGGGGGGGGGGGGTCTATCCAAGTAAGGGTAAGACAAAATATATGGAATGCAATTTTAATTGAAGGTCCTGTAACAATGACATGGATGTGAGATTAAGAGCTCACGTCATTCCAAAAGTTGATCATTTTTGATATCTAGGTTCTTTTATGCAATGCGACGAAGAAATAGATGTAAATGTTTCTCACAAGATTCAAACTGGTTTGCTAAAATGGAGAAATGCTCAAGGGTGCTTTGTGACAGTCAAATTCCTTTGAAACTAACGGGGAATTTTTTATAAAATTACCATTAGACTATCGTTTTTACATGTTAGTGAGTGCTAACATTCAATTGGACAACTTGAACAAAAAGTAAAGGCAACAGAAATTAAAATGTTAAGATGAACATGTGACGAAAATTGACAATTTTAGAAATGAATTTATACAACAAAAAATTGTTGTCACACCAATTGATGAAAAGATGTCCAAGACAAGATTAAGACGGTTTAGTCTTGTAAATAGGTCTGAGGATGTATCTGTTAATAGGGTAGACTGTGAGAAATACACAAATTAGGTTAAGTAGAAAAAAACTAAAAAGGACACTAAAACAAGTCATCCAAAAATGACATTGGTGTTAATGGTCTCAATGAAAATGTGATCTTTGATAGAGCTAATGAGCAGACTCCTCATTTAAACGAGTTTAAGCCTTGTTTGTTTGTTGTTGTATGTTTCCCTGTTCCCAACTACCACTAGCATCTACTTGTTTTAATTTCCAAGCCTAAATGCAAGTTTCTTGAATGCCCGTTTATTGGATTTGAATATATGGTCTGGGCTCAGGTTCCCAACAACTGTCCGAACCAAAGCCGGCCAACTGCAAATGAACTCGGTTTGGTTTTGGGTCTCATTCTTCTTAAGCTGACAAATGATCACCTGTACAATGGATGATGTTTCTTTGGCCTTGACTCTCTATCTCGATCATTTGAAGCCACATTTTGCAAATGATGGGACTAAGCATGCTGTATTTTTAGTTTTTCTAGAGCAAGCAGGCCCCTTGAAAAGCCCTTGTCCTGCATCAGTTGCAGTGTGAGAAGGATTAGCATGACTCAGAAGCTGAAGCCCATGATCCCAAAAACACCTTATTGTCTACCTCTTAGGCGGCCTCTTCTGGGACGCAGTGGTTTGACCCTAGAAAAGTTGGAAATTTTTAGTCAGATCCTCACTCCGAGAGCTGTGAATATTAGATCGGAGTTCCTTTAACTCCATTTTGCATGATGGGATGGTGCATGCTATTGCATTTGGTTGTGGAAAATATTGATTGTTTTTATTTTTTAAAAATGTATTAGAAAATGTGTTGGATTATGTAAATGTAAAACATTTGTTAGAAAAAGAAAAAGAAAATAGTAGATTTCTTTTTCTAAAAATTGTTTTCTTGTTTTCAGGAAAATAAACACTTAATTTGGTAACTCCTGTACTTTTTTTCCCTTTACTAATGTGGAAATTGGAAACAATAAACGTTTTCTATTAAAATTCCCTATCATGCTTTATGAAGTTGTTGACTATTGATCATCCTGCAGGTGTCCTTGGTGCTTCTACAATACTACGAGCCTCCAATTCTGGCATGTGCTCTCAATGTAGTCTTGACATCAATAAAAACAGTGGAATCTGTACAGAAACCGACGATTATACTCCCATGCATTGTCTCCTCATCAAAGCGCAAGTTGGTGGCTAGAAGCTCAGAATTGGGCATCAAGAAATTTCCACTTTATGGCATGCAAGTTAGCCCTGGTCCCAGGGCTGACATTGCCAATTTGTTGGCTGCCAGAGTCCGGAAACCTGCATCATCGCTGGAGATCCTTCATGAACAAGCTGCCTGCTTTCTTCAGCTCGTCCGAGTCCTGAAGATTCCTACTTTTGTTCTTATTGGGCAAAGTGGTCAACGCATATCTAGCATAACTTCAAAAGAGGAACTTGAGGTATGGATTACTTTCTGTTTTACTAATTGGCTGAACCAAAGTGTGTAGAAATTCTATATTAGTCTTTCTAGTTTTTAGTTTTACCATGCATAACAGACCGTGAATGTTGGTTTGTATCCTTGTTTGGTTTTGGGAGGTGTTTTATGAAATTGGTGAGCTGCTGGCGAACACTGCTGGCTTGTGCTTTTTGAGGGACAGAATTGCGTGGAAGCCGACAAGTCAATCCAGGGAGACGGAGGAGCCGTGGCGTGTGTTATATGGCTGAGTCGCTCTTGATTCCAAGACCCAGATTTTGGGAGGTGAGCCATCATATGCTCCTTTAAATTTTTCAGAGGAAAAAATTACTTGTTATGAATTTCTCAATCTTTTAACTTTGCTGTGATGACTTCAACTTTGGCTCTAATTTCCACCATCATTATCATAATTGATGAAATCGCTTGAGTTTCATTGTAGTTAATAAAGTGAGAATTTGGATTTTAAGTAAAATAATTAATATTTCAACATAATTAAAAGTGTTTTCTAATGTGCTCATGGGAAATGATTAAAATGAGAATGTTATGAATTGATGAAATCATTGAAATTATGTTTTTTAAAATGGTGGAAGTGGATCAAAATGATGGTAAATGAATATTCATGAGGACCAAGTAATATGAAATGAATAGATTTTTTTTTTATGTGCATGCACGTAAATGATTAAATAATATAGAAAAAAAAGATTTGTGTTTAATTGTACGATTAGGAGATACTGCAACACTGCTAGTCTGTTTTTATGACGTTACATATTTGAAGTGAATTTATTGAAGATTGGGTTCTGGAAAATAACGGTGATAACGTGATAGTTATTTGAAGAATTTTATTTAGCTATTTGACCGAGTTTAATGGTAATTTAAACGGGAATAAAGTTCTCCATATCCGAGTCAAATATTGAGTGGATGTTTATTTGGTCAATGTATTTGAAATAAGTTGTGAAAAGTCTGAAAACAAGATTTGACTATCACTTGTGGAGATTTAAACGGAAATATGAAGTTTCCATTTAATTAGTAGATTGAGAGAATCTCTTATGTGAATTTGAGCTAACCATTGAATGTGAATTTGAGTTAACCATTGAGTGAGTTGTTGCGATGAATTTGTACAGCTATATCTGACCAACTATTCTGAAAGGCTAAGAAGTTCAGATGCATTGATCACAAAGTGGAGAAAGATCCAACCAAATTTGAAATAAGGAGTTTAGAGGGTTGTGATGAAGAGGATGAGATCTTGTGCCCATTATTTTCAGATTGCATACATGCATGACTTTGAGGCAAGGGGGCTGATATCTATTCAATTTGTGCTCTGCTGAATTAGACCTATAAAGATCCTCATCATTTTGCCATAAACATATCCTAGAGTATTGCAAGCAGATTTTCTTCATCATCTGTGCACCATTGCACAACTCTTGTAATGAGGAGAGTAGGCAAGATGCTTGTGAAGGCTTTGTAAAACGGGTCAAGGCTGATACATTCTCTATTGTAGTGAATACCTACGATATGGATGACGCATATCACACCAAAGATATGTTGGAGTCATTTATCACATGATGAATGCTTTTCTATGACATTAATGCGATAATGTCCTTTGTCACATCAAAAGGGTATAATAGTTTTCTGCTATAATGAGAATCTTGAAATGTTATGACAATAATCTTAAACATGTCATGGTCTAGATGACATATGTCTGACGATACACAAATGATGTTTGGCTATCAAGTTTATAAGACATTGATACTTATTTTCTTGATGCTTGTACTTGATAATCTCTAAGGAGATTATGAGAACACACTTGAAAATAGGAATGTGTCATTGAATATTTCTATCTGCAGACGTGTGTATTAGTATCTAGACTTGAGATTATTTTTAATGTATAACATGAATCACATGCTTTGATGTGTGGGTGCAAATCATTACGACATATGCTCGAGATGAGGTAACATACGGTGGATGCGTCATAAATGACATGACATTAATTGAATAAGCAAGAGAAGATTAGTCTCTTTTGAGTTGATGAATGATCTTTTTGGCCCTTCAATTGAAATGGAACTATTTGATTAAATCCATGACCATAATAGTTTATCGACGACTTCATTTCAAAGTCAAAGAAAGATAAATGAAACATATAAGTTGATGACATGAGTGTAATATAATTGATGGGATATCAAGATAAAATGATTATATTACACGGTAAACGTTCATATAAAGTTGTCGTTTAACATCAATTTCTTTCTTTATGGGGTGCCTTGACGCGCTGGTAGATATCTATCTTGGACTTTAGATAAATTCGCCTAATGCTATTGAGAAAGTGATCTAAATGGCACACATTAAGTGTATCCAGAATCCCGATCAAATTCTATTTGAATTTAATATTAAGAATAAATATTATTTTCAGTTTGTGGAATAATAATTATTCATGTTAAGTTGATCACATAAATTTAATCATCAGTTATTTAAGTTTAGAATATACTTGAGTTGAATATTAAATAAATATTTATTCACGAGTCAATGAATATAATATTTATTTATCTTTTTTTTATTATTCACAAGTAATAAATAAACATTTATTTATTCACTAGTTATGTGAATATGTTAATATAGATATTTATTTAGTTATGTGAATATTAAAATAAATATTCATTCACAAGTTTAGTAATACAATATTTATTTATTTGTTGAACTGATAATATAATGATATTTATTTAAATAAATAAATATTTTATTGTTTAAGGTTTAATTCCTGAGTTTAACACATGTCATGAGAATATAATAATATTATTATTATTATTTGATGCGAGGTTTGCTTAGAATAAACAATTAAGGGTGCACAATTATTCATTGTTTAACCCTAAATATATAATCTAATTTATATCGTTTTGGAGATGTGAAGAGTTGCGCACAATGAATTCTCTCCAGAGAATTCTCTCCAACCCGAGAGAAAATGTAAGGACCCGACCTTAATCATTACATATTATAGCGACTTTAACTAGAATTCACTTTCTTACATTCTCAAAGATTTTTTAGGTTTAGAGTTTTAGAGAGTTACATCATAACTCTTACATAACAAACCCATGTATTACAATGTGGATGGTTCTATTCAGTATCCATTTTCCCCACCAAACAAAACTCGTAAAAAGAAACATGTTTTCTTTTTCATGACACATCTTCACAATTTTTATCTTGATCTCATTCTTGTCTCTACTCATCCTGTGAAAACATTTTAAAACGTGGGATGAGTACAAAAAAAGCACAATAAGAGACATAAAAAGAAAGAAAGAACCTATTAGTCCATGAATTCTTATAAAATTTTCCCTTTTCAAAATAAGTTTTAGGCTCAAAACAAACATTTTCTTACCCAAGAAATCATCTTTTATACCCAAAGCTTTTCATAAAACATTTCATAAGAAATCTTAAAGGCAAAATATAACTCATAAGGTTTCTTGAAATCCTGAAAAACTCATAATAACTTTTTTTTCACAAAGTTATACTTTTCACTATAAAAAGTAGCATATACTTTCCTTTAAACATAAGATCATTATCTCACCTTGAGAAATTATAAGATTCCCGTAAAAACCCATAGTAAGAATAGATAAAACATATATGTTACTTGTGACATTATTTTCATATTACTCTTAAAATCACTCTTACAAATGGAATAACCATACGATTGACTTCCATGCCCAATGCATTGAAGGACTATCATGGACCCACCTGTCCTTGGTTTATTACGGAACCACCCATCATTGGTTAACAACGTAACCACTCATTCTTGGTTTATAACAGAACCACCCGTCATTGGTTAATAACATAACCACCTGTCTTTGGTTTATAACAGAACCACCTTTCATCATAATAATGCCCAATAACCATAACATAATCACAACACATAAAAGCTTGCAATTTCCAACATTACACTCATAAAAATATTATTTGCATCTATAAGATATCATTTTCGGATATTGAAATATCCGTTCCATTTTAAAACCCCTTTTGAAAATATCCAAAATATAGAGAAAAAGTGTTTTCCTTTGAATAAAACATGAAATATTGTAAAGGAATCCAAAAATAAAATAATGGTTACGATGGCGGGAAAAGTCATTGTCATCGTATATATTAAAATAGAACATTCATTTTTGTCTTTTTGTAAAGAACGTTAAAACATTCCGTTAAAAGATTCATTTTAAAAATCATTTGAAAGAAAATTAAAAGAGACATAAAATGTCTTTTATAATTCTTTTATGTCCATATAAATACATCCATAAAATATTTTTTCAAAAATATGGACATGAAAGAAGTATTTTAAAGGAAACATTAAAAGATTTTTTTTAAAAGAAAGTCTTTTACTTTGACTCCGACTCGTCACATACGCTCTTTATCTTCCTGAATAATAAACTTATGTTAATTATTTACTTTCTTGAGAACTTTTTTCAAGTTTATTATTCTTTTTATTTTATTCATGACCATGTTATATACAAATACTTAATTATTTAAGTTCATGTTAGACGTTTTGACGATATTCAGCTCATATGTCCAGAATGACTTCGGTAGGTTGACTATGGCCAAAGAGATCATTACCCCACCATCTCCAAAATAATAATTATGAAATAATTATCATTTTATATATCAATTATACTTTTAAATACAACCATTAAATATGGTTATGATAAATGAACTACATTACAATCATGAAGATGGTAGGTCGTACGTATGCATGAGTAATGTTTCAAATTTTCAACGATCATTACGGAAAGAAGGTAAGTATTATTTTATCTTTCTAGAATGATCATACTGTAATAATTATCATATTACTTTATTTAAATATACTTATATATATATATATATATCATCCATATGATGTGGTGATGAAAAATGAATCACATCACTTCATGGAGGTGGTAGTCCATACGTACGCACAAACGACGTTGTCATTTTCCAGTGAATGGAAAGGTAAAAAGATAAATGATACATTATGTTTTCAGAATGATAAATATATCATGAATATCATATATAAACATTAATTCTATCATTATAATCCAGGCATGAGACATGATGATGGAAAATGAATTACATCGGTTCGCGACGCGGTAGTCCGCCGTACACACGAACAATAGTTTTGTTTCCCATTTGATGAAAGAGGAGATGAATATTGTAACGACTCAGACCCAGATGTTGCTAAACACTGCATCGAGCTCGGTTGACCACATGGCCTCAAACACATCTCCCCAAACACCAGAGGCTGCCGACTACCAGTGAGGGCCTAGAGTATGTCTGTGGGGAGACTATGCCCTCTTACCAGAGTGTAACATAGCGGTAACAATCATATAGATCAATAGCGAAAGAGGTAAAACAATAGATAAACAACATGAATAAACACTAAGACCAATTGACCAGTAACCTGCCTCAGTGGAAGTACAATAATAACCGAACATGAATATATATATAAACAATGTCAGAAGTAATATCATACAATGATGATCATGTCATGTGTCTACAGAACAACCAAAACAGGTAAACAAACATCATTACAGTAGATATATCAAAATACAAAAAGACAAAAAAGATCTATCTCTAACTAGAATCATGAGCCTCAGCTCATTCCTGTGCTCCCTTGCTCCTAAGCAGTAATCAAAAACCTATAGCAGAGTGATTTCCCTTATCCATACCTGCAGTCATGTAATATTCTCAAGTACCAAAAGCAGCCCGAGTAGGGTGTGAGATAAAATCTCAGTAGTCCACCACCAACAATATCTAATGCCATCCAGTCAGTGAATATATGATAATAAAAGTGTGTAGGTAGTAATAAAATATGTAAAGAAAGCGTTGTATGTAAAAAATCCATAAAGGTTTGGGTTCACATGGACACCCATCCTCTGCTACCTTCTTTGGCCTTAACCGGAAAGTCTTTGAATAAATATTCAGTCTTGTATCAATTGATAAATAAGTATCGAGACCTGGCACGTAGACCAACATCCCCCATAGTGGTATGTGATCAAGAGTTGCCTAACCAGGCCATCAATATGGTATAAAACACTGACCAAATCCAATATTGTGCTTTGGATTGGCAGACTTGTCGTATAAATCATTTCATTTGTTATTCAATTAAGAACCTGAGCCTATCCTTGACATTCCTTATTTGGAATCCAGGTATCGCTCTAGGCATATCATGAACCAAACACCCTACAAGCCTGTCAGTGGCGATCCTCATCAGAACCCAGGTATCACTCTAGGTGTGGTATAATCTCATCATCATTTGAGTCCGTCCTTGGCGGTCCACTAAGGGAGCCCAAGTCTCACTCCTGGCGTATATAGAATCTGTCCTCTAAGTCTGTCCTTGAAATTCCATAAAGAGTCCAAGTATCACTCATGCATATGACGATAAGCCCCCTGAGTCCATCCTTGGCGGTCCTCTAGGGAGTCCAAGTATCACTTGGGCGTGTATAAAGCAATAGCTAAATGATTCCATCCATGGCGTTCATATATGAACCCATGTGTCACCCAAGGAATATAAAAAACATTCAATCAAAGTCATTTAATTATTTCAAGGGTCATCACCGTGATCATTTCAATTAAATATCACCTCAGAAGGTAGCTGAAAGGAAGGTCTAAGCTTAGAAGGCTTAGACTCTTAATTATCTCACACAGGCATATCAATGTAAGAAGCAACTCATGTTTAAGAAAGAGATTACATGGCCATAGCCTAGGGATATGGCTTCCACCCCCCTTCTTTAATCATTTTAAATTACAATTACAATTCATCATTTAACATCTCATATCAAGGGGTAAACGACACACTTACTAAGTGATCAATTCATAAGCCACACATGGTGGTCCAATTAATTAAGCAACCCACCAAGGGGTGATTCAAATTTGAGGTCCTTAACCTTTAATCATTTATCAATGAGTCTCATTAATCACATAGGTCATACATATCCATTTTAATCAAGGAATAAATTCCATTTCAAGGGCGTCGCTCAGAAAATCAGGTGCGCAACACAACGACATATATATAAACACCCTGACTTTAAGGGAAAAGAACAAGACCACTTACTGTAGGTCCGTAGTAGAATGCTTGTCCAGTATCATCTTATGATTTGGCTCAGATTAGAAGAAAAATGAAGAATGGAAAAAACCCCTGAATTTAGGGCATATTAGCTTACACCTAAATAGCACATCTCATACCAAGTCAAACGAAGAACAACATAAAAGGAATGAAGTACTTACCGACGTGAATCCAAAGAGATCGAAGATGCTCAATTCTGAGATCAGATGGAAATTTGGCACTAAAGCCTACCAAACAGATTCAAGGAGGGTCTCCAAAGGTGTGACCGTTGTGTGAAGGAAGAAAAGAGAAATAGATTTTAGGTTATAAACATTTTAAGGGAATACGATTATTTTTCCTCAAAACACTGGATCGCACGGTTTGCCCACATGGTTAGCCAAACTGTGCGCCAACCATGCGCTAACCGTGTGCCCTATGATGTGCTAAGGGGGCACCCGCACAGTCACTGCACACGATTTTCCAAACCGTGCACAAACCATGTGATTAGGATCTACTAAAAACTATAGGTTCCTCACACAGGTGTGCGCCTCCATCATATGGTTTCCTCAAACTGTGTGGGCTCTTGAAGCCCACTACGCAACCTCGCACGATTTCATCAAATCGTGTGGCTTGGGTCGCACGATTACTCCTAACCATGCATCCCAGCTATTTTTCTCCAAGAGTTGGGTTTCAAGCTCCAAACAAGTCCCAGACACCCCTGATACCTCCATTACCTCAAATGGTAGTCACATTAGGCCGTAATTAAGCATTTAAACCGAAATTAAAATGATCCGTACCTCGTAGAAAAAATCAGGTTCCTACAAATATAGGTTATTCCGTTAACATAAAACATCTCAGTATATGGATTATACCAATGTTATTATTTTAGCATGGTTGAAGAAGATTTGAAGGAGGTGGAAGAAGAAATAAAACTAAAATATGTGGTTAAAATTATACATCTTTTTTTGGAAAATCTCCTTTGCTTAACACCTCAAGACCTCTAAGATTGACATTTTTCCCAAACTAAGACCTCTAAAGCATGGGAAGGGATGTTATAAAGGGATTTGGGTAGAGTTTGACTGAACCAAATGAGTTTTGAAGTGTGAAGTAAAAAAGAATAAGAGATTCCCTTTTATAAGAGATGAGAGGGGCACTCTTGGAATTTATCAAAATATTAAATTAATATAAATTAATTTTCAATTCCAAATAGCTTCAAACTAGTTAATTTCAAAGATAAGATGATTATGATTTGAAATAATCTCATCCAAAAAAAATTAGACAAGTTTTGACTATGTTTTTACCCTTATATTTTGGGTTTAACCCCTCATTAACTCCTTTCACACTTACCGTGACAACAATGAATTTTTACTCTTTGATAGTCGAGATAGTTACTATTAATGAAAAAATGCCACATAACTGGATCATGATTAATATTATCAATCACACCATAATCACTTGGATGAATATAATATTTTTAAGAATTTTATATCATTTAATAAAATATTATTTATTATAAAATATCATTAATGTCAATTTTTAGAACTATTCATTACTTTGACTTTAATAACATCAAGATAATATATTAAATTCGAACAGATTTTTTATTACATCCCTAACCTGTTATATTCATCAATAAAATTCATGGATCACATTAATTATCTCAAATTATATTACTTTTAATATTTTTACTATCATTTATTTGTTTTTTTCATTAATTAAATAATTACTGCATCATCTTTATGTAAGTATTTAAGGTAATTGTTTCTTCACTAAAAATTAAAAAAATTTATCATGATGAGGATAAATCATTTAGTATTCAAATGAATATTTATAATTGAACATATCTTCTATTTATCCTCATGTTAAAAATATTATAGTTATTAAAAATAAGAGTAACATTTTTGACTTTTCTTTACATAAAATATTATAAAGGTCATAATCACACCCAAATGAAAATAAATAGACATGTAACCAAATTTTGTATGAGTATGGATGAGATGAAATCATCCAATAAAATCAAGGTAAGTGTTATTGCCATTTTATAGCCCTTATCATATTATTTTTAACCCCTTAATTACCCGATTTACCCTTTACCATGATAACAAAAATTACTATGGTTACTATTCATATTGACTAAAAAGGGCCATATTTACCAAATTCGGATCCAATGATTTAAAATATGGAATCTATTTTTAAAAATTCAAAACACATAAGTGGAAGAATTTAATTTAAAATTAAACTGACAAAACGCGGTGAAAGATAATTTTTCAGAAAAATACCTATTTTAAGTATAAAATGTTTTTATACTAAATTCACATATAAAGTTCATTTAAAAAACCATAATTATATTATTTTAAATAAAAATTATCTAATGAATTTTTAAAACTAATTAAAAATAGAATCTGACAGTAAATAATCGAAAAGAAAATACAATTTTCAATATAAATCAGTATTTTTCATTATTCATTGAAAAATCAATCTTTTTAGAAAATTCTCAAAATTTATCCTTAATCTAATTTTGATATGTTAATTTTAAAAATGAAGTTAATTTTATCAAATACATTTTATAAATGTTTCAAAAATTATGTATAATATTTTATCATAAAAATCCATCAAAATCATTTTTAAAGAAAACTTGTTTTTGAAGAATAAAATGACTTAACTAAAAATTGAGTGCTTATTTTATAAGAATTAATCAATGAATTTGTATTAATTATATATTTTATATATATTTAAAAAGGTAGATAATCATAATCATACCCATCAATTTAATGTCTGAGTTATAATGACCACATTTAAATAATAATATTTCGTGGTTTGTTTACGCTCGGTGTTGCGTATTTATACGCTATCGAATATAGTATTCTTTAAAAAAAATCTGGGTATTAAATTCTCCCCCTTTAATAAATTGAATCCTCATAAAAGGTGGGTTCTATCATCTAAACACATGCTATAAAGAAAACCATCCGGGGACTCGACCCCACGACCAGCGGCCCACACCCCATCCCCCCTGCCAGCCCAGCCACCTGTGGGGGGAAAATTGCATCCTCATAATTTGAACACTATCTTAGTAATCAAAGGTTAACATTTTAAAACAACTTTTTTGAAATCTCACATCGTAACAAGGGTTAATAAAACTTCCTCTTGAAAAAAGAGAAAGAGAAGTACGAAGGTCATCTGGGATAATACATTCCAGGTTTCCAAATAGGTGAACATTAGTGAGAAGTGAAAATATGGATATAGAAGAAAAAAATTAATGTTCATATGACGATGAAGAGTGATAGAGAACATTGATCACAAGAATGCAGATGATCTCGAGAAAGTTAACTACCACAAAACTACAACCCTATGTGGTGTGAAAAGACCATCCATTCATCGGAAAAGAAGGTAACATGATAACATTTTTGATTCAAGACAGTTTTCCAAAATTTGAAGAATTCATTTATCATCTAGACTAAGAACTTACAGAAATATACTTACTTGAGAAGTAAAATTTCATTCTTTAATCGACTTACACCACAAACTCATCTTTCGCTCCAAACGATGAGTATTCAAGATAAATTTTTTAATGCCTGAATCACTAAAATCAACTCCTAATGAATCACATAATCCAAAAGAGAAAAACAAGATATTTCTACTATCCATAGATTTGAACCAAAACCAAAATGGTTAGAATAAAATAAGATAATTCCCAAAATGAAAAAAAACTTCAAATGAATAAAAACTACTTTAATATAAAAGATTCAATAGTAATATCCAAAGTTCAACTTAAATCATTTGATAAATAATATCCTTTAAATCCCTCAAAATATTTCAGACTAAGATTGAAATCCAAAAAATGATTACATATTCTTCCAAGATAAATTTAGCATTTATCTCCAAATAAAATCAATCACTCTTAAAGTATCATATAAAAAATGTATATGCCCTAATCATATATTCTCTAAAATATTCTAATCATTTTCATAAATAACCTTAATCATCATAAAACCATAATAAAATCATAAATTCTTTCAAAAGATAATTCAACTTTTATTCCTCAAATAAAATCTCATAATATTTTATTTAACTTAATCTTATAAGGTTCCTAAAATTATAGTGATCTTCTTCTAAAATAACAATAATCACTTAATCACCAAATAAATTTTCAATCCCATGTTTATCTATACGATAAAACATATGTTCCAAAATTGTAATAACCCACAATTACCTCAAAATCATAGATCATATAAACCCTAAAGGCTATTAATACCTTTAAACTTATTTCCACAAAAAGTAAAGACATTCTCTCTCAAATAAAAGTTTTCTTATGTTATAATTAAAGGTTAAATATTCCTCAAACATTTATCAAAAACCCAATAAACATCTCCAAAAAATTATCACCATTTCACTACACTATATTTCAAAGGTATAAATTCCATCTAACATATGTTTCCAAATTTTGAAAACAAAACATAATATAGAATAACCCTTAGGTGTTTCATGATTCTCATAATATTGATAAAACACCACTATATCATAATTTTTAAAACTCTAGACATAAACACATCCTTAATCCATTAACCATGCTTCTTTGTCTTATTCCTTAATACTTTATTCCTATAAACCAAAGATAAGAAATATGTCCTTATGATTTGTTAATATAAACTCAATCATTCTTTATACTTAGAACTCAAGAAAATAATTCATACCTTAAATCTAGACATCATGGTCTTCTTTTATGCTGTTGATATCCCCTTTCTCTTCCAGCATGAAGTCCATATCTCTAGAAAAGAATAGTCAAGTCCTCTTTGGAATGTTTCCTTTCCGAATAAGATGGATAAATTGAGATTTTTAAATCAGATAAAAGAGACACTATGATCTATAGAAATTTTGGAGAAATAAAAAGGTATTGGATAAATCAAACAATTTCTTACAGGTGATTTGAATACTCAAGAAGTTATCAAAATCATTTGAATAGAATTTTGAAATAATATTGATAATTAAATCATTTTAAAGGGATAAGAAGGTTGTAAAAATCATTTGAAATCCTTTATACCTAAATCAATTACCCTTCTACATCTAATATCCAAAAATATCGTTAATCACCTCAAAATCCATCACTTAAAACCACTAAAGGGTTGTATAAGACTTTGAACTTATAATCAACCATAAACTTGTAAACCCATGATGATATCTATAATTCTCAAGAAAATCTCACATGAAAACATCCTAATCTCTAATTTTTTTAAACCCTGATATGATACTAGTTGTAAGGACCGGGCCTTAATCATTACATATTCTAGTATATTTAACTAGAATTAAATTTCTTACTTTCCCAAAGATTGTTTAGGTTTAGAGTTTTATAGAGTTAGGTTATAACTCTTACATAACAAACCCATATATTACAAAGTGGATGCTTCTATTTAGTATCCATTTTCCACCAATTTTTTTTGAAAAAGAAACATGTTTTCTTTTCATGATACATCTTAAAAATTTTAATATTGATATCATTATTGTTTCTACTCATCATGTGAAAAACATTTTGAAATGTGAGATGAGAAAAAAAAAGATTAGAAAGGGATATAAAAATAAATAAATAACCCATTAGTCAATTAATACTTATATATATTTTTTCAAAATAAATTTTAGGCTTAAAAAAACATTTTCTTAACCAAGAAGTCACCTTATTTTCACAAATATTTTCATAAACCTTTTTATAAGAAATATTAAAGGAAAAATAAAACTCATATGGTTTCTTGAAATCCTTAAAATCTCATAATAATTTTTTTCACAAAGCTATACCTTTCAACATTAAAAAGTATCATATACTTTCCTTTAAATATAAGATCATTATCTTACCTTGATAAACCATATAATTCCTATAAAAACCCATATAAAGCATAGATAAAACATGTAGGTTAATTGAGTCATCATCTCCATATCACTCTTATAACCAATCTTACAAATGGAATAACTATATGGTCAAATTCCATACCAAATGCATTGGAATGACAACACAGACCTACCCATCATTGGTTTATCACATAACCACCTATCATTGGTTAATAACATAATCACCCATCCTTAGTTTATAACAGAACCACCTCTCATTGGTTAATAATGTAACCACCCTTTATTGGTTTATATTAGAACCACCCATCATTATAAAAATACCCAAGAACCATAACACAATCACAAAACATAAAATCTTTCAATTTCCAACATTTCACTTGTAAAAATATTCTTTACATACATAAGAAAACATTTTCAGATATTGAAATATCCGTTCCATTTTAGAACCCTTTTTGAAAATAACTAGAATATAGGGAAATAGGGGTTTCCATTGAATAGATCATGAAATATTATAAAGGAATCCAAAAATAAAATAATGACTATGATTAAGTGAAAAGTCATTGTCATTGTATAAGTTAAAAATAGAAAATTCCTTCAATATTTTTGTAAATAACATCAAAAACATTTCGTAAAAGGATTCCTTTTGAAAACCTTTTGAAAGAAAGTAAAAAGCGACAAAAAAATTGTTTTATAATTGTTTTATTTCCATATAAATAAATCCATAAAATAATTTTTAAAAAATATGGACATGAAAGAAAAAGTGTTTCAAAGAAAACTTTAAAAGTGGGTTTTAAAAAGAAAGTCCCTTACCTCGAGTCCAACTCCTCACGTACGTTATTTATATTCCTAAATAATAAAATTATGTTAATTTTTTAAATTCTTAACAATTTTTTTCAAGTTTATTATTCCTTTTATTTTATTCATTACCATGCTATATACATATACTTAATCATTCAAGTTTATGTTATATGTTTTGATGATATTTGGCTCATATGTCCAGAATGGCTTCGTTAGGTTGACTATGGTCAAAGAGGTCATTACCCCACCATATCCAGAATAATAGTCATGAAAGAATTATCATTTTTATATATCAATCATACTTTAAATCCAACTATTAAATATGGTTATGATAAATGAACTATGTTACAATCATAGAGACGGTAGGCCGTACGTACACATGAGTAACGTTTCCATTTTTCAACGATCATTATAAAAATAAGATAAATATTATTTTATCTTTCCAGAATGATAATAATATCATAAATATAATATTAATTATTTAAATATATTTTTATATATATCATCCATGTGATTTGTTGATTAAAAACAAATCACATCGCTTCGTGGAGGTGGTAGTCCACACACACGCATGAATGACGTTATCATTTTTTAGTGAATAGAAAGGTAAGAATGTAAATGATATATTATCTTTTAAAAATAATAAATATGTCTTTAATATCATATATAAACTTCAATTACATCATTATAATCCAGTCATGAGAGACAATGATAGAAAATGAATTACATCAGTTTGCGAGACGTTAGTCCGCTGTACACAAGAACGATGGTTCCATTTCCCATTTGATGGAAGAGGAGATAAATATAGGTTATTAAATTAACATAATAACATATCAATATATTTATTATACCTTTATTATTAGTTTATCATGGTTTAATAATATTTGAAGGAGGTGGAAGAAGAAATAAAACTAAAATATGCGGTTAAAACTATACCTCTTCTTTGGAAAATCTTATTTTCTTAACACCTTAAGACCTCCAAGATTGGTATTATTCCCAAAATAAAGCCTCTAGAAAGTGTGTAGGGATGTTAGGAAGATATTTGGGTAGATATTGGCAAAAAAAATGAGTTTTAAGTATGAATTCAAGGGAAGAATAGATTCCCTTTTATAAGAGAGGGAAGGGACACTCATGGAATTTCTCAAAATATTAAATTAATATAAATCAATTTTCAATTCCAAATGGCTTAAAACTAGTTTATTTAAAATAAAAGTTGAGTATGATTCAAAATACTATAATTTAATAAAATATAGACAAGTTTTGACTATTATTTACCCTTATCTTTTGGTTTTAACCCCTCATTAATACCTTTCACATTTATTGCGACAATAAAGTTTTTTACTCTTTGAGGTTCAAAATAGTTACTATAAATGGATTAATAGCCCATAAATAGACCATGTTTGGTATTGAGAACCATATCATAATCAATTTTATGAATATAATATTTTTTAAAAATTTATATTATTTAATAAAATATTATTTATTATAAAATATCATTAATGTCAATTTTTAGAACTATTGATTTTAATAACATCAAGGCAACAATTTAAATTCGAACCAAAATTTTTATTACATACCTAAACTATTATATTAATCTATAAAATTAATGAATCACATTAATTATCTCAAATTATATCAGTTTAAATATTTTTAATATCATTTATTTGATTTTTCCATTAACTGAATAATTACCACGTCAGCTTTGTGTAGGCATTTAATGTAATTATTCATTCACTAAAAATTAAAAATAAATTATAATGATGAATATAAATTATTTATCTTTAAAATGAATATATATAATTGAACATATATTTTGTTTATCCCCGTGTTAAAAATATTATATTTATTAAAAACAAGAGTTTGACTTTTTTGACTTTTCTTTACATAAAAAATTATAAAGGTCATAATCACACCCAAATGGAAACAAATGACCATGTAACTAAATATTGGATGATTATGGATAATATGGAATCATAAAATAAAATCAAGTCAAGTGTTAGGTTCATTTTATAGGCCTTATCATATTATTTTTAACCCTAAATTACTAGATTTACCCTTTACCCTGGTAACAAAAATTACCATGGTTACTATTGATATTGACTAACAATAATTGGGGTATAATTTAAAAATTTAGACCCACTGATTATAAACATGGAATCTATTTTTCAATATTTTAAATGAATAAGTGATTAAATTTAATTTAAAATTAAACTAGAAAAACGCGATGAACAACGATTTTTCAGAAAAATACATATTTTAAATATAAAATATTTTCACACTAAATTCAAGTATAAAGTTCATTTAAAAATAAATAATTATATTATTTTAAATAAATATTAAGTAATTAAATTTTAAAACAAATAAAAAATAGAATTTTACTTTGTAAATAATCAAAAATAAAACACAGTTTTCAATAAAAATCAGTATTTTTCACTATTTATTGAAAAATCAATCTTTTCAGAAAATTATAATTTTTTTACCTTAAGATAATTTTGATATTATAATTTAAAAAATGGATTTCATTTTATCAAATATATTTTCTAAATATTTCAAAAATTAATTAAAAAATATTCTTATAAAAAATAATAAAAATCATTTTTGAAGAAAACATATTTTTGAAGAATAAAACAAATTTACTTAAAATTAAGCACTAATTTCCTTTGAATTAGTCAATAAATTTTTATTGATTAAAACCTTTATATATATTTCTAAAAGTAGTTAATCCTATTCATATCTTCCAAGTTAATGGTTAGGTTATAACAGTCACATTTAAATAATAATATTTCACGATTCATTTACGCTCAATGTTGCGTATTTTGTATGTTATCAAACATATTATTATTTCAAAAAAATCTCAGGATATTACAGAAAAATCACCTTCAACCCTTTGAAGAACAATGGAGAACATGGAATAATTTTTTCAGGCCCGATATATTTCTTATTACGATCAATGATAAATGATGCAAGATGTTTGGTTCCTATGCGTTAGCACCCAGAATACTAATGATGATGTTCTAAGATTCGCAAAACATGTTTGGATATAACTGGAGGGATCCTAGTTTGGATTCTCCTTTGCAATAATGAGACTATGAGGGAGGCTACCAAATTGATCAATAACAGGAAGAATTATCAAGATGAGGTAATTATTATTTTTAATTAATTATAAATGAAATATAAAAAGATCATCTCTATGTAGATTTCAAGGTTGCTTCATCATATTTTTTGGATATTATCAGTTGAAATTGAAAAAAAATGTTGGGTGCCTTTTGATTCACTTCTGCTATGCCCCAAAACCTTCAAGTGGTATCAAAAACCACATTATAATTTATAATTATTTATTATTTGATTGATCAATTTCAGTTTTGTTAGTGAGATTTCATTTTTAGATTTTGATTATTTAATCCAAAAGATGTGATAAAACAGTTTTTCAAATTCAGATGAAGAACACTTGAAAATACAATCTAGAGGCGTCAAGTTTGCTGGTCAAGTTACACAGATAGATGACCTGTAATGGTAGATTATAGGCTGTGAACCCATGGTTGACCACCAAAGGGGAATCCGTGATAATCATGAATTTTCGTGTAGGGTTTGGTCCATGATGTCATCACATGATGTGTATTGACCGTTATATGGAATTTGGCTAGATGGGGGGTATACAACATATAGATGGTGTACATGTTATGAAACCCTACATGGTTTTGACCCTTTATAAATTGAAAATGCCATGTGGTCAAAATATGCAACGTCATTACACATCATGTATTGATTGATAGCCAAGAGACACAACATCATGTAAAGTAAATTATGTGTAGTGGGTTGTACATGCCCTCACCACATGATAACCCGCATGAGATACACGATGAGTCCCTAGGCGTGTATTGTGGGTGACCAGTAACTGATTACATAGCATGTAGCTAGCTGTACACGTAATGTAACTTGGGAAAACTCATGCAATGTGCACGCTGAGATAGGTCTATTGTGTGAGTCAACACACAAATAATTAAATATAGACACAACC
The DNA here is from genome assembly GCA_963277665.1 of Viscum album. Lineage (NCBI taxonomy): Eukaryota > Viridiplantae > Streptophyta > Magnoliopsida > Santalales > Viscaceae > Viscum > Viscum album. The sequence goes on from OY728140.1 coordinate 77,859,095, forward strand.
ACATGATGTATAGTTGGTGTACACATCGTTTAATAGAGTTTTCCTCACTAGGTGCATGCTGAGTGATTCTCAGCGGGTTGTCTTAAATTAAATGCTTGAAACTATTATTATCCATAAAATTATGAAAAAATGATGTGTATGTTCATCATACATGTCATGTACTTCATGAGCATCATCAATGGTATACGCTATACATATTCATGGCATGCCATGTGGTCATACATGCTGTGCATACTACATGACTTAACCCACGGTACAACACATTGTGTATATAATGACATGCTGTGTAGGCATACATGTTGTTTAAGTACATAATAAATAACAAGGACCATACATAGAATAAGTCATATTCCACATCCAGTGATAGTGCACGCCATGTTGCCTCTAGCACACACTATGTATTTGATAATTTTTTAAAAATAATTTTATTTAATTATTTAAAATTACAGAGGATGAGAATCTCAAGGATTGTTTGGAAGATAATCAAGATAATGAATAAATTAACTAATCATTGAATTAATTATTAATTAAAATAAATGTATCTTAATAAAAGAATGAATTGAAATAAATTCTAGCAACTTCAAATGTATAGTCATTGCCATGTGGTGAATGTTCATGAGTTTGACCGACCCATGTATGTGTTTGTTTTATTTAATTTAATTATTTATTGCATGATTTTTTTGTGATGAATTTATTATTAATTTAAATATTATGATTTTCATATCATCTCTCTATTTATTATGTACGAGCCTACATGTCTAAGTATTATTTTATGTAACCCTAAACCTATGATACCCCGCACTTGAGAGTGAGTAATCACATATAATGGAAGGAGCTACCAACAAGAGGAGATTATTTAGGGATCAAACTAAGGTATGACCGACCAAGGAGATATAAATGTTAATGGTGGAATGATACAACATAATCCAGGTATTGAATCAAAGATCCCCCCCAGGGTTTAGGTTGGTATATAATTTTCTTAATAAACCAACCAGTAGTTTAATAGCTCATGATCATATCACTAGTTTTATTTTATTTTATCAATGTATGGCTGCAGATCATAGTTTATTTAATTATTAACCATGATAACATAAAGTAAATAAATTAAAAAATATTCCATGATAAAATAAAATAACGATTTTATGTGTAAAATATTTTATTAGACATGGTTAATTAATTATGTTAAATCCACATGATATTAACTATTGGTACTGGGGTGTGCAACAGAAGTGGATTGAATGAGAATTTAATTTTTTATCAATGGAAATAAATAACTACATCATCTCCGATGACACATAACCTAGTAATCAGCCTGATGATCTCGCATGAAAGGAATTAAACATGAAAAAATTGAACCATTACCTCATTCAATTTGTTGAATCTAGCGAGTACCACTCATCGCCGATGATCATTGCTCGAAGGAACCAATGTCAGATACCTCTAGATCATTCACACATGCTTTGAAATTTTTTCAGAGTTCCGAATATTAGATTCTAGGTGCTGCTAGCATGGATCTATGATGATCCTTACGACCTCCATATTATCACCACAACGCTGTTTCTTCCATCTGTATGGGTGATCTTGGATCAGTTCTTAAAACAAAGACCTTATCTCTCTAGGACGTGGGAGTGATGAGAGAGGAGATCTTAAATTCAAGTGAATGAATAATCCCTCAAATAATAGCTCCCTATTTCTTATATAGTGGGGTTAAAATACCTACAAATGGATTTATGATCCCTAAATATATATTACCCAATAAATAAGTCATAAATGAAATCCTATGGCCTATTAAATGTGTCATAAACCCCATTTATATTTTTATCACTTTTAATATAATATATTACGTGATAAAAGTGATCCATTAACTTAACTCATAGTTCACACAAATATTAAACAAACCGTGAATATTAAATAATATTCACTCGTTAAATATTTTTCCATGTATCTACTGTAGAACTTGTGAATACTATTAATAAATAAATTCAATACTAATTATTCTAAACTTGAATAATATGAATTTATTTATTTATTGGTGATTGTTTAAGCTCGAACATATCCCAAACCCCATGGTGGGGCCTTCTATTCATAAGAATATGAACAGACTTTTGAATATTCTAAGTGCATGAACCTCTGGGCCCTTATCTTGATAAGAATGAGTAATACTCATAGACCAGAAATAGAATCTAGAAACCCACCAAGACCCCTAAGGAGATAAGATATATTCATAACAAGGACTACCTCCTACGAACACATGCCGTGTAATATAATCTCTTTGTCTTATGATATCTCATAAAGTAGTTCACACTCTTTGTATCATCATCCTTTTCTTTCTTTATTATTCATTGAACTTATTGGATAAACTTACCTTATTTTACCATGATCATGGATCTGGGGAAGGTTCTAACATCATGATCAACTGGGCTCAAGATATCACTTCCTTTGGAAAGTAACAAATTCTATCTTGATCATTCAATCAATTCTATATCACTAATGACACACCCAATGCAAGCTACCTCACCACGAAATATATTTCATGATTTTCATCTTACATTAAAGTACACAATGAGATGGTACATACTAATAATAAAATCAAGTTAGGATACTAATACATAGGTTCATAAATAGGAACTACCAATGAAACTTAAAACATGTGGTGTTCCTATTAGCAGGTTAGTCCTTATGATATCATCTACTCGAGATCACTAAGTGCGAACTTCATGAGAAAAATTACTAATTATTATGACCAACCCAACAATTGATATTCACAAATCATCTATGTACTATCAGCATGATGTATATAGACCATATTAAATAAGTCTAATATTACTTTCATGACATCTCTAGGTTCTTATTATAGCATGTAAACTACTATACGACATGTAATATAAGAACATTATGATAAATATAGTGGACACAGAAGTATCAAAAATATTATGGTAAGATGAACATATGTATATATATCAAACTGTATACATATAATGGTAATTAAATTACACAAAGGAGACAAGTCTAGGTTACCCACTCACAATACTCCCACTTGTACTAGAGCCAACTGCTATTAACTCTCAACCCACTATCCCTACATGAGAATCATGCTTATACTAAGATATGAATTTAGTTAGAGGGGTTTCCATGTTATCCTATATGGATACTTCACTAACTATGACTTATCCTTTCTAAGTAAAATGCATCAAGAGATAAAACTTTTGAAGTAAATTCTTTGTCATCTTGTGTGACCTGGGCTCCTTGGTAAGCACTACTACTATAGTATTATCACAATAAAATGGAATAGGGTTTGCACTTCTAGGAACAAAACCAATATAAGAGAAAAATCTATGTATCTATATTTCCACCTTATCAGCATTCTAAGACACTATATATTCAGATTCTGCTATAGAATCTATGACCATGGGTTTCTTTGAGCTTCTCCAACTCACCGTACCACCATTCAGACAAAAGACATAGTCTGACTATGATGTCAGATCATCATGATCCACTTAGAAACTATCATCAATATATCCCCTAACTACTAGTTCTTAATATGCTCCATACATTAGGAACATTTCATTTGTACATATCAAGCAATTTAGGATAGTTTTTACACCATCCTAATGTAGCTCTCCTGAATTAGTTTAATATCGGCCCACCATGCTTAAAGTAAAGACAACATTAAACCTATTATATAGCATGAATGATTAAATTCAAAATTTTACATATATTATTCTTTAATTAAATGTTTTAAGCTCACTAATTTCATATTTTATGGGTAATTGTCACAATTTTAGGTTTTATTAATAATTTGAGCTTAATTGTGAAAATGGCTTAATTTTGGAATTTAAATATTTTTATATCAGATTGGAATTTCGGTTATAACCTCTTCTACACTAATAAAAATTTCAAAATTAATTTTTTTAGGATCAAATAATTTATGGGATATATTTCATCCAACAAGATACAAAGCTAAATTCAACATTTGGATCCTAAATCAAGCTCACAAGTCAGGCATTATAATTCATGCCCAGATGTGTTGAATTTTGAAGATGAGCCCATATATCACACATGAAAATCCCAAATGAGATGAAATTAGACATGGAAATAGATATATTATTAGTGATTTTTTTATAACTGTGGTAGCTTAAGATTTTGGTATTTTCAAGGTCATAAATGCATGGTAAGTTTGCACTTTGTAATTCAAACTGTCTCCAAGCCTGAAAATATTTTCGTAGTAAATCTCTCATAACTTCAAATACACATGTACAAAAGGATTAATTTTGTGGGTGAATGAACATAAAAATTACCAAAAACTTTCAAGAATAAATATCTTTCAAAATTTTCCATTTAATAGGGCTACCAAATGAGAACTTCTAACAGACAGAATTGGAGCTAAAATTTTCCTCACCCTCACTATAAAAATGAACCTCCACTTCCATGTAAAGGGATGCTTATTTTTTAGCCATTTTGAGTAGAATTAAGGTTTATGATGTTGTAATAGTGTTATACATGTTTAATATATTTTAATTCATCTTTCTCTTCTCTTTTAATTTTTTTGTTTTGTTTTCTCCCACTGTGCTCTTTCTAATCTTTATGAAAATGGAGAACTAAATTTTGTGCTTGGTCGAGAGGGGGATAGGTGATTCTTGAGTTTATGAAATTAAATGGTTCTAATTATTATATTCTAATAATTTTAGTAGTGGTGAAACTGGTTTTGTTGTACGGTTCACCTTTCTATCACTGCTATTGTATTATTCTTCCCATTCATTTTTACTTCTCTTATTCTTCGTCATAATTCTACATAAAGGGTGAATTATAATTTTGGTAATGATGTGAGGGAGTATTTTACCACATGCGGAGGGTCTGTGTGGGTTAATAACAATTCAATGGGAAGATTTTGAGTGATAGGGTTGATCTCAACATTGTATGGAATAGATAGAATATTTTTAAAGAACAATGATAACATCATCATGAAATCCTAAGAATGAAAATATCTCCTTACTAAGATATTTTTGTATTTCGTTTTATTTGGTACTTTCCAATATTTTTATATTATATTATATATATTTATATCATTCATTTTGAAAAAACCCTATCATTATATCATTTTATTATTTAGTATTATATTAGTTATTATATAAAAAGTGATAATAGATTATCAGTGTGTGTGAACGACCTCCTCGAGAGATCAAACTTAGGGAACACACTATGTTGAATTTGTAGGAAAATAATAATTTATTGGCAAGATATCCATGAAAAGTTCCTCTCATAAATATAGAACCATTACCAGGGAGGGAAAGTGCTTTCACTCAATATTTTTTTATAAAAACCCAAAATAAAAAAACATAAATTTTTAAAACTAAATAAATAGAACTTCATTTTATATATTTTATTTATTAGGTAAATATGGATTTTTATAGTGATTTTTCTTATGTTTAGAATAATTATAATTAAATGTATGATATTTTCAGGGATGATTCTTTAAATATTCAAACTCAACACAATTTTAAATTTATTAAAGAAAATTCTATGATTCTTGAAGAAGTGAGAAACCATAAAAATATCCTTTCCACTTCTCTTGATAAAATCAAATATTTTAGGTCAAAGTAGTAGGAAAAAAAACATTGAAGATGAGGTACAACTTGTTCAACAAATATTAACAGTTGAATAACCTGAGGAGGCCTTGAATAAATCCATATATATCCATTCATCCTTGCCCAAAAATTTATAGTGGAGGTTTATGGAGAAAACTCACTAGCTTATGCACATGTGGGAGATCAATATGATTTGGATGAATATATTTTAGACTTTATTGAAGTTGAAAAGGTATGAGATTATACTATATTTTAAAATAAAAAATCAGCACCTCTTTACCTCTCTTTATCTTTATAAGAAGATGAAGAAAATTCCCTTGGTGTGATCATGCTTTTGGTGGACTTTCTAGAAGAAATCAAGTATCAAGCTGACCAACTTGAAGGGGGAGATTTCTATATTGAATCTTTATGTTTTAATCATATTAAAGTTGAATTATTTTATGATTTCCCCTTTGATGAATTTTCTAAAACAAAATCACATGAGAAATACATGGATGTCGATGTTTAAGTGACTAAATTATTTATGGCTAAAGCAGTGGATGAACTATTCTTCCCCCTTTCCACACCTTGTAAGTTGTAATATAATGATTTAGAGACGGAAATGTTGTACACTATATATACATGGATTCCTATAAAACCTATTTTAAGGAGTGTATATTGGAAGGAAAATAGTGTGCTGTTTCAAATCATATAATCTATATCCACCATCAGACTTTGGATGACCACTAGAATGTCCAAACAGAGGCAGTCAAAAACAAGTAACCACGTGGGGGGGGTCAAAAAAATTTCTATCCTATTTTCCCTTTCTCTTTATTTTTCATTATTTTCATTATATTTTGTTTTGTTCTGTATTTCTAGGTCCATGTGGTAACAACTAGGAGATTAACTCAAGATTTCCACTGAAAAATAAATCCAGGTTGTATCTTTCCCTCTTTATGGTTTTTCCAATAATATATTTTTATTTTGTTGAGATTAATTGATGGGTAGTTTAATTTTAAGAGAGATAGTGTGTGGGGGGGGTGGGGGTGGGGGGGTGTAGGGGTCAACTTGATTGGGAGTCTTTGGGTATTTTTCTTTTGATTTTTAAATTATTAGGGACTTTGAGCTTTAATGAATATCTATTTTCATTTTTCTCACATGAATTGATTTTGAGAGAGTTTTATTGATTTGTATAAAATGGGTTTTAAATGACTGTCGACATGGAATTTTTTTCTATATTTTTATTTTTATGCATTTTTATGAGTCTGACAAATATTTAAAATCCATGCCCCTAAAACACTGACTCAAATTATTTTTTCCATCTTGTGAGGTATCCTGAACCCCTTTGATATATTCTTTATAATACCCATAGTTTCTTGAGAGAAACTTGGATTTTATGTATAAAACAGAACTTTTGATTATTCTCTTTCAAAACTTTGGAGTTCATAAAATGTTTTTGATGTGATCAATACATTTTTTTCTTCAGAAATCCATATTTTAACTTGATATCCACCTATAAATTTATATTTTTTTATCCCTTAAAATACCTGAATTAACTTATAGTTTTAAGACACATTACAAGATAATTATTCCTTACATACCTTCACTCTTAATATTTTTTCATGAATATTTCAAGTTTGAGTGTGGGGGAAGGGATTTTCATGTGTGTTCTTTGGGATGTATCTCATTGTTGGATGTGTGAGGTGTGTTTAATTATTCTAGGGATTTGAATAATGGTCATTATTTTTTTTATTAATTTTACTTTATTTTTCCATGCAATTCTATCAAAAAAATAAAGAAAAAAATACAAAAAAATTGAAAAAAAGAAAAAATATAGAAAAAAATGGAGATGAGTTTGAATTATTCTTTGTGATTAATTTTATAAATGATGTTCCTTTATAAAATTGAGGGCATGATTTTCATTTTTTCATTGTATTTTATTTTTATCTCATACTCCATGAAAAATGATAATAAATAAAAAAAAAGGGAGAAAATGAAATAATTTGGATGAAATCATTCATTGCATTCACTTTTTGACTCATGGACCATTTCAAAGGGTGTGTGGTGTAAATTTGTAAGGGTAATTGAGTGTGGTATTTCTTTCCTTTATTTCACTTTAATATTAATGTGATTGTATTTAAGAGTTCATGTAAAAACCCCAAATATAGCAATCTATGTTGGTGTCTACTTTATTACATTGGTATAAGATATAAGGGATATTATTATGAAGGACCGATCAATTTAGTAGTCTTGAAGAACCAGATATATGTTTGATTCCCATATTACATTAGAAATATAAAATACACAACATAATAAATATTTTTTCATCCTAGATATTATTTATAATATCCTTATTCATGTCACGGGGAAAGGAAAATAAATAAAGGATGAACTCAGATACTTAGTAAGAGTTACATACATCAGAATCTATCATGAGTGAATAAGGAATAATCAATATGATAAGGTAAATAACTAAAAACACATTCCATTTAATCAATAACTTGAGAATGAAATGAATCCATGGATAACATCAATGCAATAATTTCATGGATAATAATAACTGAATTCTTAATGAAGGAAATGCTTAATATTGGGCATCATGATCTTATAAATCATGATATATTTACCATCAAATCATTTGAAGACAATTTAATTGATGAGTAGGTATACACCAAAAATACCATTTAATAAGTTTGGTCAACTGATTTCTATCATGAGACCTATCGATGCATCGAGGGACTATCCATAACCGGGGCCCATCCATTACTTCATGTCCAATGCATTCCTTATATATTGAATGATCAATTTAATTCATAAAAAATATGGCTTATTAACAAATATATGTATTGAGTAAAGAATATGGAATATAAATATTTTCCCTATCAATCAAATACCTTTCATAGTAAAGCAATGCATGTAGAAATGGTATACAGTTAAGTAAATAATCATATCCATGATACAAAAAAAATGTTGATATTTAATATAAATATAATGAACAATTAAAAATGATCACATGAAATTGAATAATTAAATATAAATCTAATGACTAAAAAATTAATAAGAGATAAAATATGACCATCAATTCATCGCAAATATAGGTTTTGTAATAAAATATTATCCTTTGAATAATAAATAAAAATTGAAGAAAAATATTAACATAAGATTTTATTAAAGAGTTTTCTTTTTAAAACCATTTAAATATTATATAAGAAGCTAAATATCATAAAATGGTTATGGATTATAGAAAATCCATTAACACTGTATACATTAAAAAACATTCCTTTTAACTTTTTGTAACAAAATTTGAAAAGGAAACTTTTAAAAAACATTAGAAAGATTCCTTTAAAACATTTTAAAAAGTCAAAGATAACATAAAATGTACTTAATAAACCATTTAATAAATAAAAATTACTTTTGTAAACCAATTTTGAAAAATATGGATATGGAAAAATATATACCTGATTAGAAAGATAAATTAGATTAGTTATTATTTTAAAAATTTATTTGATTGATTAAAGTGATAAAGAGAGGAAAAGTTAGAATAAGACATGATAAATACCTAAATATATAAATTATAAGAAGATATATGGATTTTATGAAGGATATATTATAATATTCCTTCAATGAAAATAAGAGCAATCCAAAAAAATGCGATTGTAAAATAAATTCTTACCTCTTTGGTAACTTTTAAATTGTAACCCCCTTGAAAGAGTAAAATTTAATTGAATATTTAATCATATTTAATAAATATATATTAATTTTAAATACATAAAATGGGAAGTATATACACCATATAAAAATAAATAGGTGTATAATACCAAATATGCCTCAATGGAGTGGAAATTGCGACAAATTCCCTTACCTCAAGTCCGACTTTCCTTGTAATCAATTTTAACCTCCTATATAATAAATTTTGATTTATTATACATAAATAAAAGAACCATATTAATATATATAATATCACATATGATCTATTTATAACATTTTATCACCCATTTGTTAACAATCATTTATTATAGTGATTATTTCACGTGTTAACTCCTTCATTTTTCATGTATGTTTTGATTCCGTTGTTTTGATCCTTGAGTCTTGATCATGAATCCATCATATATATAATATTATTCATGATATAAATATAATATATATTAAATATATAGATATTTAGAGTTATCTATAAAATATAGAGATAGAAAAATTAATTACATCATTCATGGAGACGACATACCATACATACGCATGCACGCTGTTTTCACTTTTCGATGGATGGAATGAAAGAAAGATAAATAATAATTAACCTTTATAGAATCATTATTATATTATATATATCATATATACTCATTAAATATATCTTTATTACCCTCTATGAAAATAGGAAACTAAAAATGGACCACATTGCTTCGTGGAGGTGGTAGACCACATGTATGCACGAGCAACATTATCATTTTCCATTGGATTGGAAGGTAAGAAGGGATATATAATATTATAATTAAAGAAAAATAATTATATCATAAATATTATATATATTCATTAGTTCCATATTTATAACCATCCAAGTAAAGTGGTGATAAAAAATGAATTACACCACTACATGGAGATGGTAAGCCGTACGTACACACAAGCGATGTTTTCACTTTCCATAGGATGTAAAAGATATAGAAAATGGTTGTAAAATAATCATAATAACATATAAGTATATTTATTATACTGTATTTATTATTTTAGTATGGTTATAATAGGTTTATAGTTATTATAATAAGAAATAAACTTGAAAGACTTGGTAAAGAAGATTATCTCTTCTTTGGTAGACTTTCTTTAGATTCCTTATTAAAGACCCTTGGAATGGTATTTTAAGAAGAATAGAACCTCTAATTAGTGTTTATTGAAGTGGATAGGATAATTAGTTAGGATTTTTTCAAGTTATATGGTTTAATGTGGTGTAAATAAAAGAGAGCATGGGTGTCTTTTTATAAGTGAGGGGAAGGGTACTTTTGGAAGTTACTGAAATATTATAATATATTATGTGTCTAATTCATATAAAATGGTTCCAAAATTCCATAGATTAAAATATATGGAGGATATTTTCTTGATATAATCATCTAGTCAAATTTGTATAGGTTTATATATCATTTTAAACCTTAATATTTAGATTAATCCCTTGGTTAACCAATTTTAACCTTAACCGTGGTAATAAATTTTTAAATATTAAAGGGTTATAATTTTACTTATAAGGTAACAATTGGATCATAAATGGAAAAGGGATGAAATTTTAGACCATATCTTATTCCCCTTTTCCTATTTCAATATTTTTATGTTTTTTAAATAATTTATTAAATTATTATTTTCATAAAATATCATTAATGTCATTTTTGAAACTTTTTTTAATTTAACATTAAAGACACCAAGACAACGATGTAATTAAAATATAATCCTTTAAAAAATCCATAATATGATATATTCATCGATAAAATTTATGGAACATAATAATTCATCCAAACTATATTACTTTTAATATTTTTAAAATCATTTATTTTATTTTTCTATTAATTGAATAATTACTCTGTCAACATTGCGTAAGCATTTAAGGTAATTATTCAATGACTAAAAATTTAAAATAAATTACCATGATAAAAAAAATTAACTCATATTTCAAATGAACATACTGAACATAACCTCCTTTTATCTTTATAGAAAAATATTAGAGTTATTGAAGTCAAGAGTGTGGGATTTTGTTTGTATTCTTTTCTTAAAGTAATATAGAGGTCAATATAAAAGAAAAATTGCACCAAGTGAATATATTTTAGAGACTCGAATAGAAATTACTCAATTAAATTCATCCAATAGGATTAAGACAAGTGTTAAAGAAATTTTAAAGCCTTATCCCAAATTTTTAAACCTGTTTACCTGTTTTACCTTATCGAGGTGACAAATATCCACCAAGATTACTATTCATAATGATAAAAAATAAAAGGGACCTATTTAAAGAATTTGAATATCATGATTAAAAATATGGAATCCATTTTATCAAATTCAATTCTCATAAGTGGCATAAATTACTTTAAGATAAAAATGCAAAACACAATGGAAATATTTTTTTAGAAAAATGTGTTTTAAAGTCTAAAAATAATCTTATACCCAAATTGGGTATAATGGTACTTAAAATGTAATTAATTATATTTTTTATAATTAAATGAGTTTTATGTTAATTTATAATTAAATTCAAATCATTATGGGTCTTTTTTTCAATTAAAATAAATAGTAGTTTTACAAAAAAATCAGTATTTTTTTTCATTATTCATGAAAAAATCAATATTTTCAGAAAAATTCCAAAATTTCAACCTAAGATAATATTGATTTTATGAATTAAAAAATGATATAATTTTCACATAATAATATTTTAATTGGTTCTCATTGTTTGTTTAAACTTTATGTTGTGTGGAAAATAATCTATCAAAAAAATTTATTTGAAGAGAAATATACCATAAAATATTAGGCCATTACATTATAACCCCTTGTAATAATTTAACCCTATAAATTCCATCACTCTGACATAAACAACTAAGTATACTTCCACCTCATCCCATCTTCAGGTTCCCACATAACATCCTTAATTTTATTACTTCACCACAAAACTTTAACCAGATGAGTGGTCTTGTTTTGTAAAGTTTCTATATACGATATAGAATCTATACTGGTTGTTCCTCATATGGTATATCTTGCTCCATTAGTATAAACTCTGAGTTCAGTACATGTGAAGGATCAATTATTTAATTCCTTATGAGAGATACATTAAACACATTGTGAACTTGAGAGAGATTTAGTGTACGGGACAAGAGATAATCTACCATCCCGATATGATCAAGAATTTCGAAGGGACCGATATATCTAGGGTTAAAATTTACCTTATTTCCAAATATCACAACCTTATTTCAAGGGGATATTCATAGGAATACATTTTCACCAACTTTAAACTGCATATCTCATCGATGATTAACATCATTACTTTTTTTGTCAGCTTTGAACTACCCTTATGTGTTGTTGAATGGATCTAACCTTATCTGCCATTTCCCTAGCTAGATTAGGTCCCAATAGTTTTGTTTCTTTAAATTCATCTCAATATGTTGGAGTTCTATACTTCCTTCCATAGAGGGATTCATCAGGATCCATATGAATGCTCGAGTAAAATCCATTATTGTAATAAAATTCTACCAAAGGAAGGTGATGATATCAACCACCTTTGAAATACATAGATCAAGTTATAAACATATTTTATAGAGTTTTAATATTCCTCTCAGACTCACCATATGTAAAAGGATAATAAGAAGTATCAAAACTCAACTCTATATCCAGATCCTACCAAAGAATTCTCCAAAAATTTGAGGTAAAACTTGGATCATGACAGATAAAAGTGAGAGTTATAATCCATTAAATCTCAAAAATTAATTAATGTATAATAAATTATGATAATAAAGAGATAAATATTATTTAATAGTGATAAAATGCACTGATTTCGTAAGGTGATTGACTACAAACCAAATGGCATTGTGTCCTTTAGATGTTTTGGGGAGTTCGACTATGAAATACATGGAAATGTTTTTCCATTTCCATTCTAGTATGGGTAATGGCTATAATGTCTTATTAAACTTATATCTACCAGACTTAACTTATTGATACACTAGGCATAAAGATAAATACTCAACAATATCACTTTTCATGCTATCTAACCAGAAATATTTCTTCATATCTCTATACATATTTGTACTTCCAAGATGAATAGAGAATGATGAACTATGAGATTTATCCAACATTTAATTCTTCAACTTTGGAATTAATAAGAAACACACTCAGTTCCTTAACCTTATTATTCTAGTATGACCATGTTTTAACTTTGTAACATTCCTCACATTATTTTGTAATTCCACATCTTCCTTCCATGCTTTCTTAATCCCCTCTTGGATGGATGGTTGATAATTCATCTAATAAAGAAATGATTAGTAACCTTTTATCAAGATCTCATGATCTAAATTATATAAATAAATAAATATCAAAACTCTTTCAATCCTAATTATAAAAAAACTAACATATTCTTTATAACTCAAAGCATCAGTCACCTTGTTCACTATCCTAGGGTGGTAATGTATTGACCAATCATAATATTTGATCAACTCTAACCGTATTATTTAGAGTATATTCAATTATTTATATGTAAATATATACTTCAATATTTTATGATCATTATATATATCATACCTTTCACCATATATATAACACATCCATATCTTCAATGAAAAAATTACTACTAACAGATCCAAATAATGAGTCGGGTAATTATGCTCATGAATTTTCATTTGGTTAGAGGCATAAGATATCACTATATCATTATGCACGAGGACACATCCTATTCCCTTATTTGATGCATCACTATATATGAAAAATGCTTCTCCACTACAAGGTAGTGTAATTACAGGCGCACTTACCAACCTTCTATTCAGTTCTTTGAAAATTTCCTCATGTTCATCTATCCACAAGAACTTAACCCATTCTCGAGTAAACTTAGTGAGTGGGTTTGATAGTCATGAGAAATATCTTACAAAACATTGGTAGTATCCAAAAAACCCAATAAAACTATAGATCTTAGTTAAGATGGTTGGTTTAGGCCATTGCTCAATAACTTCTATCTTTTATGGATCCACCTATATACCTTCATTAGAAATTATATGAACCAATAATGAGACTTTTTTTATCCAAAATTTACACATGGTAAATTTGGAATATAACTTCTACTTCCCCAGGGTCTTTAACACAATTCTCAAATATTATTTATGATCTTCCTTACTCCTTGAATATATAATAATATCATCTATAAAGACCACCAAAAACTGCTAAAGGTAATATATAAAGAATTTATTCTTTAAATACATAAAGATAACATGAGAATTGGTAAGTAAAAATGGAATTACTATAAATTCAAAATGATCATACCTTGTACAGAAGGTGATCTTGGGTATATCTTCATTCTTGAACCTTATCTGATGATATGCAAATCAAATATCAATCTTGGAAAAATATTAATCTCCTCATAATCGATAAAACAGATCACTAATGAAATGAAAATAATAGTTATTCTTAATATTGATTTTGTTAAGTTCTTGATAATCAATGAAAATACGCATTGAACAATATTTTTTTTAATAAAAGGAACAGGTGCACCCCATGAAGAAGCACTAGGATGAATGAATCCCTTATCTAGTTTCTTCTGGAGTTACTTCTTCAATTCATGAAACTCAATTAGGTCTATTCTATATGAATTCTTTGAAATAGGTATGGATCCAGGTATGAGTTATATTGAAAACTAAACTTCATGATTTGGGGGAATACTAAGAAAATATTATGGAAAGACATTAACAAACTCCTATACAATAGGAATATCTTCAATATTGAGTTTCTCATTAACCATTTGAGATAAATATCTCCCATTAATAGGTAGTAAAACCCATATGATGGATGTAATTTCCATAATAATTTTAGGATCATCCTTACACTTAAATACTATTATAGGTTGATTCAAAATATCTAATGCAACTTAACTTCCTTTAAAATTGAAATGATATCTATATTGAGAGAGCCATTCAATGACCAAAATTACATAAAATTCAACTAGAGGTATAATAACAGGATTTGTAGGAATCATATTCCCACAAGATTCTATCAGAGTGGAGCTATGGACTTGAGATGAGGTCATTCTACCATTAAGAGTTTTTATTTCCAACTTAACATTTAATCATTTAGGTGGTGATGTGATACCCTTATAAAATTCTTTAGATATAAAAGAGTGGGTAGAATATGAATCAAATAAAATATTTTCACTTCTATAGTGGATGATAAGTGTACCTTTCACCACATCATTAGGAACTTATACTTTATATGTATTAATTCTATATGCTTGAACTTATCCTCTTGGAATATTCTATTATAAATTACCTTGATTCTTGGGGAACTGGTTTGAATAATTACCCATCTATTTACAATTGAAGCACTGGATAGAAGTGGTTTCTTTCTTTACCTTATATTCATTAGACATATGACCCTTATCTCCACACTTATAATAAACTCCCATTCCCTTCAAGCATTTCCCAAGATGTTTCCCTCTATAATTTTTACATGATGAAAATTTATTCATTCCCTTATTCTTCTTTGATGTGTTCCCTTTTTCATGGTGCTTAACTAACCTATTATTATATTTATTTCCATTTAATATATATGATCTAGAAAATTATTTCTCTATTTTAATGTCACTTGATACTATATCATCATATAATGAAAATGTTTGAGAAACTAGTTTCCTTCAGATACCCATCTTAATCCCATCAAATAAATGGTCAATCTTTCTTTCTAGATTACATATATAGACTAAATCATTCTTGGATAATCTTATAAAGTTATACCCATAATCATCCAAACATTCTTCTTCATTCTTCTTCAAAGTGAGGAACTCACTTTCCATTTCAGTTTGCTATTCTTGAGGGAAGTATTTATCAAATAAAACAACTTTAAATTTTCTTTATTCCATTATTTCTATTTTTTATCCTCTTTAGTGTTTCATATCAATAACCACCATTTATCATTAACTCCTTTCAAACAATACAATTCTAGAATAATATTTTCAGTTTCATTATATCCAAAATCAAGAAATATATTTTCAAGGGATATAATCCATTGTCTATCTACCAATAAGTTACTAATTACATTAAAATATAGAGGATTATATTACATGAAGTAACCCAACATAGGTGAATCATGTTGTGAAATAATAGGTTTCTCTATATGGGAAAGTTTATTCATCATAACCCAAGTCAGCTGCCCTAATATGGCCATGATCTGCTCATTTCCAACACCATCTGTATTGATTTTCTCAGTAGGCAAATACCTACATTGTCTATGAGTGTTTATTCCCTTTCTTCTATTAGAAACCATCAATAAATAATGGAACACACTAAGTATTTCATAATCATCATGAATATTGATCCATAAAGTAAAAATACATATAATGGTAAAAGTTATCAAATACTCCAAGGGATTATCATAATTCTCATGTTAGATAAGTTTATTTAAAATCTAGTTCTCAAGTTTTATACTAAACTACCTTTGATACCAACTATAACAACCCCAACTATAGTAACCCATAGTCTGTGTCTACTTTATTACATTGACATAAGATACAAGGGATATCATCTCAATAGATTGATTAGTTTTATATTATTTAAGAATCAGATGCATAAATGATTCCCATATTACATTAGAAATATAAAATATATAGAATATGAAACATTCTTTCATCCTTGATATTATTCATAATATCCTTCTTCATATCCCAGGGAAAGGAAAAAAATAAAGGGTGAGACCAGCTGCTCATGAAGATTTATGTACGATAGAATCTATCATGAGTGAATAAGGCACAATCAATATGGAAATATAAATAACTAAAAACACATTCCATTTAATCAATAACTTGATCATGAAATGTATCCACAAATAATATAAATGCAAAAATATCATGGATAATAATAACTAAATTTTCAATGAAGGAAATCATCAATATTGGATGCTATGATCTCAAACATCATGATATCTTTACCATCAAAGAATTGATCCAAGGAAGTTTAATCGATGGGTAAGTATGCATAAAAAAACTCATTAAATAATTTTGGAATACTTATTTCTCTTGTAAGACCTTTTGATGCATCGTGGGGATATAAATAAACAAGACCCACCTATCACAACATATCTAATGCATTCCTCATAAATTTAATGATCAATTTAATTCATAAAAAATATGTCTTATCAATAAATATCAATATTGAGTAAAGAATATAGAATATAAATATTTCCCCAATCAATCAAATAACTTTCATAGTAAGAAACTATATGTAGAAATGGAATAAGACTTAGAAAATAATAAAATCCATGATACAAAAAATATGTATATTTAAGAGAAATTTAATGTCCAATTAAAAATGATTACAAGAAAGAAAATGTTTCAAGATAAGTTTAACAACTAACAAGTTAATAAGAGATAAAATATGACCATCAATTCATCAGAAATATATGTTTTGTAATAAAATCATATCCTTTGGAGAATAAAGAAAACTGAAAGAAAAACATTAACATAAAACTTCATTAAATAGTTTTCTCTATAAAACCATTGAAATCTTTTAAAATAATCTTAATATCTTAAAATGGTTATGGTGGTTGGAAAATCCATAAATGTCGTATATACTAAAAAAAATATTCCTTTTGACTTTTTGTAAAGAAAGTTGAAAACAACCTTTCATAAAATATTATAAATATTAGTTTAAAACCTTTTAAAAATTCAAGGATAACATAAAATGTACATAATAAATAATTTGAGTAAATAAAAATTAATTTTTAAAATACGGATATGGAAGAAAAATATACTTGATCAAAAAGAGAAATAAGATCAGGTTTTCTTTTAAAAATTTCTTTGCTTGATTCAAGTGAAAAATAGAGGAAAATTTTGAGTTAACATAATAAATCCTAAAATATCCATTGGATAAGAAAATATATGGATTTTATGGAGGATATATTATAATATTCCTTCAATCAAAATAAGATCAATCATAAGAAAATTGAGATTATAAAATAAATTCTTACATCTTTGGTAACTTTTAAATTATAACCACCTTGAAAAAGTAAACATGAATTGAAAATTTAATCATGATTAATTAATATATATTCATTTAAACTAAATAAAAGTGTCATTAAATACACCTCATAAAAAAATAGGTGCATGATTCCAAATATGTCTCAATGGAGTGGAAATTGAGACGAATTCCCTTACCTCAAGTTTGACTTGTCTTGTAATCACTTTTACCCTCGTGTATAATAAATTTAGATTTATTATAGTTACATAAAATTAACATATTAATATCTATAATTTCATATATTATCCATTTATAACATTTTATCACCTCTTTGTTAACAATCTTTTATTATTATCATTATTTTGGGTGTTAATTACCTCATTTTTTACATATGTTTTGATTATGTAGTTTTAGTTCTTGCATATTACTCATAGATCCATCATCTCAAGAATTTTATCCATGAAATACATATCATATATATATATATATTCAATATACATATATTTATATTCATACATAGAAAATATAGATAAAAAATGAATTACATTGTTCATGGAGATGGTAGGCCATGCGTATGCATGAATAATGTTTTCAATTTTTGATGGATGGAATGAAAGAAAGTTAAATAATAATTAAATTTTATAGAATCATTATTATATTATATATATAATATATATACATTAAATATATCCTTATTATTATCCATTTAAATAGGATAAGAAAAACAGATCACATTGCTTCGTGGAGGTGGTATTCTACACGTACGCACTGACGACGTTATCATTTTACAACTATTTAGAAGGTAAGAAGTATTAAATGATATTATAATTACATAAGAATAATTATGTCATAAATATCATATATATTCATTATTTCCATCTTTATAACCATCCAAATAAAGTGGTGATTAAAAATGAATTACGTCGCTATGCGGAGACGGTAAGTCGTATGTGCGCGTGAAAAATGTTTTCACCTTTTGTAGGATATAAAAGAAATGGAAAATGGTTGTAAAATAATAATAATAAAATAGTAGTATATTTATGACACTGTATTTATTATTTTCATATGGGTACAATAAGTTTATAGGAAGTAGAATAAGAAATAAACTAGAAAAAGTTGATAAAGACGATTACCTCTTCTTCAGTAGAATTCCTTTATATTCCTTATTAAGGACCCTTAGAATAATATTTTAGGAAGAAAATAACTTCTATATAGTGGATATAAAAATGAATATGATAATTTGGTAGGGTTTTTTTAAACTATATGGCTCTATGTGGTGTAAATAAAAGAGAGAAAACATGTTTTTTTATAAGTGAGGGGATGAACACTTTTAGAAATTCATGAAATATTATAATATAATATGTGTGTAACTCATGTTAAATGGTTTAAAAATAGAATAGATTAAAATATAAGGATTATATGGTCTTAATATAATAATACAATCAAATTTGGACAGGTTTATATATCATTTTAAACCTTATCCTTTGGATTAACCCCTTGGTTAACTAATTTTAACATTAAATGTGGTAAAGATTTTTTAAAAATTAATGGATTATAATTTTACTTATAAGGTGAAAATTGGATCATAAATATAAAAAAGATGAAATTTTAGAACATATAATATCACCCTTGTCATTTTTTAAGATCTTTATTATTTTTAAATAATTTAATAAAATATTATTTTTATAAAATATCATTAATGTCATTTCTGAAAATACTCATTTAATTTGACATTAAACATTCCAATAAAATTATGTAAATTGAATATAATCCTTTAAAAAATCTATAATATGATATAATAATCTATAAAATTTTCATAACATAATAATTCATCTAAACTGTATTAATTTTAATATTTGGTAACATCATTTATTTTATTTTTCTATCAATTGAATAAATACTGTGTCGACATTATATAAACATTTAAGGTAATTATTCAATCATTAAAAATTTAAAATAAATTACTTTGATAAAAAAAATTAATTTATATTTCAAATAAACATTTAAAACCAAACATAAACTCTCTTTATCCTTATGGAAGAATAATAGAGATATTAAAACCAATAGTGTGATATTTTGTTTTTATGCTTTTCTTAAAGTAATATAAATGTCAATATCAAAGAAAAGTGGAACCAAGTGGCCATTTTTAGAGAATTTGATGAAAATTTATGAAATAAATTCATCCAATAAGATAAAATAAAGTGTTAGATAAATTTTAAATCCTTATCTTAAATTTTTAACCCTGTTTTACCTATTTTACATTACCGAGGTGACAAATATCCACCATGGTTACTATTCATAATGGAAAAAATAAAAAGGGATTATTTAAAAAATTTAAACCTAATGATTCAATATATGGAATCCATTTTATCAAATTCAATTCATATAAGTGGAATAAATTAATTTAATATAAAAACATAAAACACAATGAAAAACTGTTTTTTAGAAAAATGCTTTTTAAGTCAAAAAATGAACTTATACAAAAATTAGGTATAATGATAATTAAAATTTAATTTATTAGATTATTTATAACTAAATGAGTCTTATATTAATTTAATATTAAATTAAAATCATTATGTGGATTTTTTTTTCAATTAAAATAAATGAAAGTCTTACAAAAATCAGTATTTTTTCACTATTCACTGAAAAATCAATCTTTTCATAAAAATTAAAGTTTTCAAAACTAAGTTAATATTTACATGATGAATTTAAAAATGATACAATTTTAATATAATAATATTTTAATAGGATGTTGTGGTTCATTTAAAATCAATGTTGCATGTAAATAAAACTATCAAGAAAATTTATTTAAAGATAAATATATCATAAAATCTTGGGTTGTTACATTCTGCCCCAATTATAATAATTTCACCCTAAAATTTACTTCAATTTAATATGAAAAATCTAGGATACTTCTGCCTCATCACATCCTCATGTTCCCATGTAGCTTCCTCAACTTTATGATTTCACCACAAAACTTTGACCAGATGAGTGGACTTATTTCATTGCACTTTCTTTCTATGATCCAAAATCTCTACCGGTTATTCCTCATAAGAAAAATCTTGATCCAAAGGTGTAAAATATGAGTTAAATACTTGTGAAATATCATGTATTCACTTCTCTAGTATAGATACATGAAACAAATTGTGAACATGAAAGAGATTTGTTGGAAGTGCCAGGTGATAAACTACCATCTCTATATAATTAAGAATTTCAAAAGTACTGATATATCTAGGGATCAAATTTACTTTATTTCCAAATCTCATAACCTTTATCCAATGAGATATTTATAGGAATACCTTTTTTTTTACTTCAAACTCTAGGTCTCAATGATGATTGTCAGCATAACTTTTTTGTCATCTTTGAGATGCCCTTATATATTTTTGAATAGAACTAACCTTCCCTACCATTTCCTTAGCTAGATCAAGTCCTAATAGCTTTATTTCTCCAAATTTATCCCAACATGTTAGATTTCTACACTTACTTTCATATAGGGATTCATAAGGGTCTATCTAAATTTTTTAGTGAAAGTTATTGTTGTAAGAAAATTTTACCAAAGGAAGGTGTTGGTCCCAACCACCTTTGAAATCCATAGAGAAATATCTCAAAATGTATTCTAGAGTTTGAATGGTCCTATTAGACTGAACATATATCTAAGTATGATAATCAGTACTGAAACTCAACTCTTTATTCAGAGCCTGTTGAAATATTCTCTCGAATTTTTGAGGTAAACCTCCGATATCAATTTGATACGATTGAGAGTGGTACTCCATGAAATCTCACAACTTCATTAATTTATAACCATGTAATCTGATCAAGATATAAATATTCTCTTATAGTAATAAAATGTTATAATTTTTTAATGATATCAATCATAACCCAAATAAAATTATCCCCTTTAGATTTTTTGGGCAGTCCGATGATGAAATCCATGGTAATGTTTTCCCATTTCCATTCCGGAATGGGTAGTGGTTATAAAATCCTCTTAGAATTCTATCTCTTAGCCTTAAATTAATAACACACTAGACATTGAGATACATACTTAGAAATATCCCTTTTCATGCTATCCCACAAGAAATATTTTTTCAGATCTCTATACAACTTTGTACTTCTAGGATGAATAGATAATGATAAACTACGAGATTCATTGAATAGATACTTCTTCAAATTTGGTATTGATGGGGAACATTCTTAGTTCTTGAACCTTATCATTATAACATGATCATGGTTTAACATAGAAACATTCCACACTATCTTCTACACTTCCAAATATTCTTTTTTCACCTTCGCAATCTTCTCATGGATGGATGGTAGAACATTCATCTAATAAAGATAAGATATATCTCCTTTCCTCAATATTTCAAGATCTAACTTCTAAAAAGCCATAAATATTTGATCTCTTTAAATACTCATTATGGATAAACTAGTATGTTCTTTTTGAATCAGAGCATTATCCACGTTGTTCGCCTTCCCAGTGTGGTAATGTATTGATTAGTGACAATCTTTAATTAACTATAACTATATTCTATGGTGAATATTCAATTAATTTTATGTAAATATATACTTAAATATTTTATAATCAATATATATATCACACCTTTCACAATATATATAATGCATCTATATATTCAATGAAAAAAATACCACCGACAACTCTAAATAATGTTTCGGGTAATTTTTCTCATGAATTTTCAATCGTCTAGAGGAATATTCTATCACCATATCATTATTTAAAAGGATTCATCTCAATTCCTTATTTGATTCATCACTATAGATCACAAACTCTTCTAAATTGTAGGGTAGTGTAAGCACAGGTAAACTGACCAACCTTCTCTTCAGTTATTTGAAATTATCGTCACATTCATCCATCCAAAAAAACTTAACCCCTCTCCAAGTCAACTTGGTGAGTGGGTTAAATAGTCATGAGAAATATCTCACAAATCATCGGTAGTATCCAACTAACCTAAGAAAACTATAGATATCAGTTACCATGATTGGTATAGTCTAATGCTCAATAACTTCTTTGTTTGAAGGATCCAGCGACATACCTTCACTTGAAATTATATAAACCAAGAATGATACTTTTTCTAGCCAAAATTCTCACTTGGTAAATTTAGTATAAATCTTCTCTTTCCTTAGGGTATTTAACAAAAAAATTTATTCATGCTCTTCCTTACTCTTTGAATATATAAGAATATTGTCAATAAATACTACTATAAACTGATCATGGTAATATTTAATGACTTTATTCATTAAATCTATGAATATAACAAGAGAATTGGTAAGTCCAGATGGCATTATTATAAAATCATAATGACCATACCTCATATGGATGGCTGTATTGGGTATATCCTCCTTCTTTACCCTTAGCGGATGATATCCAAATTGAATATCAATATTGTAAAAATATTAATATCCTCATAATTGATCAAATAGATCATTAATATGGGGTAGAGGAAACTTTTTATTAATAGTTATTTTGTTAACTTCCCAATAATCAATGAAAATATACATTGACCCATATTTCTTCTTAACAAAAATAATAGTTGCACCCAATAGATAAGCACTAGGATGAATGAATATCTTATCTAGATTCTCCTGGAGTTGCTTCTTCAATTCCAAAAACTCAATCAGGGCCATTCTATATGGAGTCATTGAAATAAGTGTAGCGCCATGTATAAGTTCTATTGAAAAATAAAAATTATGATTTAGGATAAGACTAGAAAACTCTTATAGAAATTCATCAATAAAATCCCATACAATATACATATATTCAATTTTTAATTTACCCCAAACCATATAAGATAAATATACCTCATGAATAGGTAGTAAAACCCACATGATGGAAGTAATTTCCATCAGAAGTTTAGGTTCATCCTTTCACCGAAAGACTATCATAGGTTGATTCAGAATATCAAATATAACTTCCCTAATATGGTATCTATACTGAGATAGCCAATCCATTCATAAAATTATTCCAAATTCAACTAGAGGTAGAATAAAAATATTTAAAGGAAGCACATCCCCCACAAACTTCTATTGGATATGATCTATATACTTGAGATGTGTTCATCCTACCAATATGAGTTTTTACTAAAAACTCAACATCTAATCATTGTGGTGGTGATGTAATTCCCTTAAAAAATTATTCAGATATAAAATAGTGGGTATAACCTGAATAAAATATTTTTTTACTTCTAGAGTATATGATAAATGCACCTTTCACCACATCACTTGGAACTTTTACTCCACTATTTTAATTCCATATTATAGTCCTTATCCCCTTGTATTATTATGTTTTAAGTTCCCTTGATGCTTGGGGAACTAGTTTGAATAATTACCCATATCTTTACAATTGAAGCACTAGATAACAATTATTTCTTTCTTTACCTTATATTCATTAGTTAGATGACCCTTATCTTTACACCTATAAAAAAATCTCATACCCTTCATGCATTTCCTGGGATGTTTCTTTCCTAAATTTTTACATGATAGAAATTTATTTGTTCCCTTACTCTTTTTGATGAGTTACATTTTTCTTGGTTCTAAGATAACCTATTATTATATTTATTTCCCTTGAATATATAGGCTCTGGAAGATTCTTTATCTATCTTAATGGTACTTTATATTAAATCATCATACAATGAAAACATTTAATAAATTGGTTCCCTTTAGATAATTGGTTTAATCCCATAAA
Organism: Viscum album; assembly: GCA_963277665.1. Classification (NCBI taxonomy): domain Eukaryota; kingdom Viridiplantae; phylum Streptophyta; class Magnoliopsida; order Santalales; family Viscaceae; genus Viscum; species Viscum album. Next base: position 77,884,015 of record OY728140.1, read on the forward strand.
ATAAACTACCAATATTGTTTTTCAAATTACGTATGAAGTATTAAGCATTACAAGATAATCTTGTAAGGTTATCCTCACACTCTGCCACAATTTATTCTTCTTTATCCTTTAAAGTGAGAAACTTCCTCTCCATTTCAGATCTCTGTTCTATGGGGAAGTACTTCTCAAATAAACTCACTTTAAAAGTTCTCTATTATATGATTTATATTTATTCATACTCTTTAGTGTTCTGGATCGATGAAAACTATTGATCAGTATCTCCTTTCAAAAAAGTACACTACCTGAATAACCTTGTCACTTTCATCACATTCCAAATCTAGGAATATCTTTTTGAGGGACTTAATCCATTTTTCAACTATCAATAGATTATTAGTTTCATTAAAATATATAGTATTCTATCGAATTAAGTGATCCAACATATGTGAATCACACTATGGAATAATAGTTTTCTCCATATGGGTAAGGTTATTCATCATAACCCGAGTTAGATTCCCTAATATGGCCATGATCTTCTCAGTTCCAACACCAGCTATATTGGATTTCTCAGCGGAGAAATACCTACATTTTTTATGGATATTGATTTCATTTATTCCATTAGGTGTAATCACTAAATAATGAAAGATATAGAATTAGATCATAATCATTATGAATATAAATCCATAAAATAAAAATCCTTATAATGGTAAAAGTTCTCAAATACTCTAAGGAATCATCATAATTCTCATGTTAGCTATGTTAATTTAAAATCTAGTTTCCAAGGATCTACTAAAATTTATTTGATAAAAACTATAAAAACCTCAAATCTAGTCACCCAGAGCCAATTTATACTTTATTACATTGGCATAAGATATAATGGATCTCATCCCGAAGGACCAATCATTTTAGTAGTTTTGAGGAACCCGATACATACATGATTCCCATATTACATTATAAATATAAAATACATAGCATAAGAAAAATTATTGCATCCTTGATATTATTCATAATATACTTGTTCATATATTGGGTAAAGAAAAATAAATAAAGGGTGAGATCTGATTCTCAGTAATATTTACATACAATAGAATCTATCATGAGTGAATAAGGCATAATAAATATGACATGTTAAATAATTAAAAACACATCCCATTTAATAAATAACTTGAGAATGAAATTCATCCATGGATAATATCAATGAAATAATCTCATGGATAATAATAACTAAATTCTCAATGAAGTAAATGATTAATATTGGACATCTTTATCTCAGACATCCTGATATCTTTACCATCAAAGCCTTGTGCTAAGACAACTTAATCGATGGAGGTATACACCAAAAAACCCATTTAATAAGTTTGGACAACTGATTTTTCTCATGAGACCTATCGATGCATCGAGGGGAAATATATAACCATGACCCACCTATAACTGCATGTCCAATGCATTCATCATAAATTGAATGATCAATTTAATTTATAAACACTATGAATTATCAATAAATATCCATATTGAGTAAAGAATACAGAACATAAATATTTTCTCAGTCAATCAAATAACTTCCATATCAAAACACTATATATAGAAATAGTATATGGATTAGGAAATAACCATATACATGATACAAAAAATATGGATATTTAAGATAATTTTAAAAAATGCTCGGTAGGATTTGATCCCAACACCTCTGAATTATATTACAACAACCTAAACACTGAGCTATAATAAATTTTGTGAACATAATATGATATATATGTGTGTGTGTGTGTGTGTGTGTGTGTTAAAAATTAATTTAAATTTTTATGTATTCATTGGTATTTGATAAAATAATATAGTAAAAATATGAATACCTATACCAACGATTTTCCAAACCATTGGTATAGGTATTTGTATTTTTGGGACCTATACCAATGGTTTTTTCAAAACTATTGGTATAGGGTCTTAATATGGAAGATATACCAACAATTTTGGCCAAAAAGTTGGTATATCTAGGAATTATACCAATAGTTTATCCAAAACCATTGGTATATGGTCTTATTATGGAAGTTATACCGATGGTTTTAGAAAAACCATTGGTATAAGGTCTCTCTATGATACCTATACCAATAGTTTTGGCCAAACCATTGGTATAGGGCCATTGGTATAGGTCTAATTTCTAGTATTGGTTGTTGTGAAGTCATGAGGAAGTCGTGGAGAGATTCTGAGAGAGAGAGAGGAGTCGATGTGAGATCAGTACCCCACCTATTTGTGTGAGGTGTTCTTTTAAACATGCATTCGATATATGCATATTTCTTTTAGAGGGTGAAAATTTTTATGGTGGAGAGGATGTAACATCCCAGGTTTCACCATAGGGTATACTTTTCTACTCAAGAAAAAAAATCTCAAAGAAAAATTTAATATTTAATAATCATTATAAGAGGGAAAAATTGTAATTTTAATCATTCTTCAAAATGTCAAAAAAATCAGACTCTGTAATCATATTTAAAATGATGGGTTTTTTAATGGGAGTTCTGAAATTTTTAGTAGTGTGGTGAAATTTTAGAGCATCAAATGAGATTAAGTAGTAATAATAATATTATCAATTTAAACCACCTTATTCTCCTAAATAAATATATAATTCCTTTTATGAAAATTTTTAGGCCATGGACCCTAGATCTTGAATACTCTAGAGGAATAAGGTGGTTTCCCAAGGGAGAATCAAGCAGGAAGAGTGATCCAAACTCCAAGGTATGGCCCTTAAGATCTTATTCGTTATCATTTCTTTAGATTTTAGCCTCTAAAACCTCTCTCCTAACATTATTAAACAAATTGGTATAATAATATTCTAGAAATCAAGTGTGTTAAACTATAGAATTAAATACAAACATGGGATTTGGTTTGGTTGAAACTTGACTTATGAATTTCGATCAGATCTAGAGAGAAGTTTAGATTTCCAAAACTTCACTCTAGATTTATAAGGATCAAACCCTATAATTACAATCCAATATTTCAATATGTTTTTATATGTCTCTCATGATTTCCAATGTCTCTATGCTTTATTAATTTGGTTCTTTTATTTCATATATATTCTAGAGAAGATAGTTTTTTTTTCATATTTGGATAATTTAATGATTATATTAAATTTAAGAATAATCATCTAGAAATCAATATGGCATTGGATAAATTTTCTTAAAATTAACCTAATGAGACTAGTTTGAGGTCAGTCCTAATTATTACTTAGAAGTTATGGTAGTGAGAATTTTTTCCATAACTAAACTTCTATCGAAGTTTTAGTAGCCTTAATAACAGAATTATGAGTTAACTCTTACATTCAGTGATCCTCAAGTTTAGATTTACCTACTATAAAATTTTAGTGAAGTTTGGGAAAATTCTCACTCTCTATGAAAGCACCACAAGAAGTGGCAGGCAGCAGCGACCTTCTGGTCATTGGATCTGACATAATGGGTGTCAGAGATTCCATATGTATCCCTACCATGTGGATCGTGTGTGAGAATTGTACCCTCTATGATGCCCCTCATTTTTGACCACTCAATCAATTGATCAAACAACACATGGGGTGCCATGCATACCGTACATGTTTTTTATGTGCACCATACATGAAATACCCTAAAAGAGTGTCATCCCTATGGTATGGTTTACTAGACATCACGCATGGCCATGTCGACCATGTGAGAACCCTCCTCAGATCGAGATCATCTGATCATTTTGATTAGATGGTTCTCTGCATGTCTACGCCAGTCATTCGGGTGTCATCTCATCCCACACTAAGTCGGGAAAGCAAGGTTCATCTGATCTTAATAAAATGTATTAGATGGTGTCATAAAAGCATGCAAAAACTAGTTCCCCCTTAGGTATGTGAGGGGTGTTGTGTGTCACCCCGTCATAGGCCAATAACATAACCCCTCCCCATGTGTGGGTGTGTGTGGGGTGGTTCTTGTTGCACCTAAAAATACCCCTCAAACCCCCCCAAATGCCTTGAACCCATTGGTAGCTAGTTTGAAACATTTTGAAGACTCAAAAAAGGTGAATCTGAGAGAAAATTCCAATTAAAGAGAACTTTCTATGTGATAAATTACTCACCTTTATTCCAAACATCAGGGGATTCCATCTTTGATGAGGCTGATGATCGTGGGACGTACGTGGGAGGAATTCAATGGTGATGCAGAAAGTTTTGTGATACCTCAGAAATTAATAAGGAACTATTAAATTTAATGATTCATAGGTATTAATACAAATGACATACCATATTGGCATGTTGATTTCAGTGGTTATGCTTCATGAGGAATTCCATAAATCAAGTGACAAGTGAATTGTAAGGATGAAAGGTGATTGGGTTAGTAGAGTGAAGTGCTCTGATTATGATGTGGAATACTGGATCTCTTTACGGAACTCTTCATGTGTAAAACCCTAGTGTTCACTGGATGTAGTTGACCAACAAACATTTTTTATATTTATCATTTGTGATAACTCATTTCTCATCCTTTGAGTGACATGGAGTTTGGTGATAATGTTTGTCCTTGTACTCATTCACCCCCTCTGTTGTGGATGGAGTTATAGATGACCATGATGACAGTTACTAACCTTGGGACCCTAATGACACTTGAGTTTAGTAACCCTTCACCAATGAGATATACCCTCAGGGATTGAGGTGGATAATGATGTGTCAGATTTGTGATGTCTCACCACACCGGACCACTAATCGGTGTCGAAACGGTGATCACCACATGGCCTCGTACGCCAAAATTTGTCGACTAGTGGTGAGGTTCTATAAGGATATCGGGGAGAGACTATACCCTCTAATCAAAGTAGAAATGGCAACAAAAATAATATAAAATGTATAAACCAGGACAAATAACCAACACAGATAAAATAAAAAAGTACTGATAAAATAAACCGAACATCTCAATGTTATAACAAATAGAGTATGTCATGCATGTTTCAATGGATCCCCCAAGGGCAGATCATATATACAGAATAACAAAGAACCAAAAAACAAACTTAAACTATAATTCATCCTGAACTGGTCCTGAGTTCGGCCCAGTACCATCACACATACTCCACTCAAGAATTCCAAGAAAAACATCATACAATGGGCCCTTTCCCTAAATTTGTAACCTGCAACCACATAGTGATATCATCTCGGATACCCGAGTGTCAGGGAAACCCAGGCAGGGTAGGTACAATCCAGCAGACCATCATCAACGACGTCCCTAAAATAACTAGTTTGATATACAAGTGCATGCAGGAGTTCCAAAAATAAACAATTTATCCATTTAAAGACAATTTAATAAAAAAAACAACCACTGATACTTGAATTCACGATGATACTCATGAACGACTATACCATTGTCGGTCCTTAGGTTTGTTACCCCAATCAACCATACCTACTTCAACCGATGTTGAGGTATCTTTGAGCATGTCACTATGACTATGTCTCACAATAATAGACCCGAGTGTCCCTAGTATACATAATAAATAACACAGACCTCCCCTACAAAAGTTTTCTCAACCCATGGAATAATCCAAATAGTAACACATACCTCTCCTATGAGAGTTTTCTTAGCCTGTGGAATAAGCTTAATAGTAACATGGACCTCCCCTGTGGGAGTTTTCTTAACCTGAAATCACAACCACCCATAAGGTTGTTTTCCTTTATTTTAAAAACAAGAATGGACTCGATAGGTGTTTTCCTTTCCATTAAAACAAAACCACCCCAAGGGGATTTTTTAATACCTTTAAAACAAGACCACCCCAAAAGGGAGTTTTCATCATCCTTTAATCCAAGACTACCCCCAAGTGGTGTTTTCATTTCCTTTAAAACATTTCAAATACAAAACATCATCTTTATCAAAAGAATCCACATAACTTGCATTCCAATACACGTTCAAATTTACATTTCAAAAACCCAATTCCATCCACTTACTTTCCAACAAAACCATTTCACAGAGTTCATACCCCTTTCATAAAACAAGCCTCACCAAAACACATGACCAAACCCACCACAAACCCACCTCTCCATTTCATACAACTTTAGCAAGTCGTACCAATTTTTCTAAGACAACCATTTGATTTACAAAACACAAAACACCATTTTAACCACTTAAAAATCAATTAATAAGTTGGGAAAAAATCATTCCATTTCAATTTACCAATCTAACCCAAAATTTTTCCTTTTACAAACCACATAACCATTTTAAAGGGGTAAAATCAAAAAATCAATTTCATTCCATTAAACTGATGAATATGAAATTCCATTTCACAATCATCGAATCCAAAACATAATCCCATGCTTAGAACAATTATAATTTGGCTTATCTATTTAATAAAAAACTATCCAAGACAAGGTCGACTATCTAAATTAGACATTTTAATTAAGTAAAAACCCCCAAGGCAATACAATTTAATAAATTCAAGGTCAACACCTAATAGTTGATGTGAACGCCCAGCCTATGCACTTGAAAAATTATGTGAGACTATGATTTATGCTTAAGGACACCTAACTTATGCTTAGGCAAGCCTACATGTCAAGTATCGATCACTGGTTTGGCTTGGATTGGAAAAAAATGAGAAAGAAAAAAACGCCCTAAAAATAGGGCATATTAGATAAACCTGGTGAGAGAGAAATAGACAATGAAAGAAACAAAGAGGAGACGATAGACTCTTAGACTCACCTTAGACTATTTATTTCACCAAACGGAAGCTCTAACAGCCATGGATCTATTAGAGTTGGTGTCCTAGAACCAATTATTTTTACTTTGATTACATGGATATTTAATATATTTAAATATTAAACATCTTATTACATATTGTTCATTGTTCTTCATGACTATGATGTAATAATATACTAGAGTATTTGTTGAATTGATAAGGTCATGGTGGTTCCCCGCTATGATGAGAACCATGAAATATTATAAAAATATTCTTAAATGTAGTTCTGTGGTTGGATGATATACTATGATAGGACACATAGCATACAGATCGTCAAGTGTGAGTACTCGTAAGCAGATGAGACTTCCTCTCATGAAGTTTGCACTTGGTAATCTCCAAGACAAGAGATTATGAGAACATACTCACCAGTAGGAATTCCGCATGTTTTGGTGTCATTGGATATTCCTATCTATGAGCATGTGTAATGATCCTTTGACTTTAAGATTATCATTAATATGTGTCACGACTTGCGCACTTTGATTTACTGATGAAAATTGTCACGCAGACAGTTGGCGGGAAGTAGGGTACGTTGGGTGCGTCACGAGTGGAATGTTATTAATAGATAATTTGAGGAAGGATTTGTTCCTTCCATTTATGAAAGTCGATATCTTGGCCCTTTGATTGAAATAGAACCATCGTGTTAAATTTCCTGGTCATGGTGTAACAATGAGTTTATTTCAGGTAGTCAAAGAACGGCGTATCATGCACAAAGGTTAATGACACTATCATGAAACCTGCTTGATGAGATATTGAGACAAATGGATTATATTACACAGTGAGCATTCATATATGGATGTCATTGTTGTGACTTTAAGTTCTTTCTCTTGGGTGCCTTGACCTGTTGCTAGATAGTGCTCTTGGACTTTAGGCAAGCTCGCCTAATTCCAATGAGAATTAATCCTAGAGGGTCACACTCTAAATGTTTTTGGTGGTCTTGGTTAAATTATATTTGAAATTAATTTATGAAATAAATATTATTCTCAAGAATGTGGAATGATTTTATTCAAGTTAAATTGATTGCATAAATTAAATAAATATTTATTCACTGGATTGTGGATAAAATATATTTATTTATTTTATTGAACATTTAATAAATATTTATTTAATATTTTGTAAATAAAATATTTATTTAAGAGAATAAATTATTTATTTATTTATTTGGGTGTTCAATAAATGGAAGTAGAGTTTGAGCGGACCAAGGCAGGTCTGATAGTAAAATAATTATTTTCAAGACGGTAAATAATTATTTAACTAGTTAGCACAAATTAAAATAATAATAATAACACTGCTATTATTTTGTGACGCGAAATTTGATTTATAATTCTATTTTGAGCAAGTTGGCGCACCATAAATAATGACACAGTATTATTATTAAAAGAATGGGTTTTCTCTAAGGTTATGAATGTATTTAATTGCTGTTATGCAATTAAATATTATAACTGAAGCCTTTTTTCGATAAATAGACACATACGTCTATTGTTCCATGTACCCGAACTGCACACCTAGTGAATTGAGAATTATTGAGCTAAATAATTTCTCTCTCGAATCATCTTCCTGCCCCTCTCAAGAATGAGAGACGTTCTTCAAGGATAAAGAACAAGTGATCAAGAACAACCGACACACTACTACAAAAATGGGCTTTATCAGCACTCAAAACGGGCTTTATTAGCGCTAAAAAGCATTGTAAAGCTCAGCACTGATAAAGGGGGGGTCCCCTTTATCAGCGCTTATTGAGCACTGATAAAGGGGTACTTTTTCAGTGCTAAAAAATTGCTGATAAAAGAAGCCTTTATCAGCGCTAAAAATGCACTGCTAAAGGGAGACTTTATCATCTCTAAAAAGGCATTGATAAAGTACCCCTTTATCAGTGCTAAAAAAGCACTGATAAATGTGTGTTTTATCAGCACTCTTTTAGCGCTGATAAACTGATCCTTTATCAGTGCTTTTTTAGCGCTGATAAATGCTTGGTCTACTGTAACAAAAAATTCTGCAGTAGTACACCCAAACAACACCTGCAAAAAATTCAGCATCTCAATAAGTATACTCATACAAAATTAACACATAAATCATAAGATAATTACACCAAGTATACCCATACAACAAGTATACCCATACACCATTAACACAAAATTCATAAATTAATTAAGTACATATAGAATTCAATTCAGAATTCAAGGGGTTGGGGGCTGTTTCGGGGTTTGGGGTGGCTGTCCAAGGGGGGTAGGGGGTGTCCGGGGGGATGGGGGTGTCCGGGGGGAAAGGGTGTCCAGGGGGTGGGGGGAAGTCCAGGAGGTTGGGGGCTGTCCAAGGAGGGTGGGGGTGTCCAGGGGGTGGGGTGTCTAGGTGGGGGGGGGGGGGTTATCCATGGGGGTGTCCAAGGCGGTGGGCTGGTGTCCAGGGTGCTGGGGGGCTTTCCAGGGGGTGGGGGTCCGAGAGGTGGGGGCGGTCTGGGGGGTTGGTGGGGTTTTCCAAGGGGGTGGGGTGGTGTCCAGGAGGATGGGATGGGGGTGTCCTGGGGGATAGGGGTGTCTAGGGGGTGGGGGTGTCCAGGGGGGTGGGGGTGGTCCAGGGGGGTGGGGGTTGTCCAAGGGGGGTGAGGTGGTGTCCAAGGAGGGGGTGTCCAGGTGGGGGTGTCTATAGGGTGTCCAGGGGGGTGGACTAGTGTCCAAGGTGTCGGGGGGGCTTTCCAGGGGGTGGGGGTGTCCGGGGGGGTCCAGGGGGTTGGTGGGGTTGTCCAAGGGGGGTGGGATGGTGTCTGGGAGGGTGGGGGTGGTCATCCATGGGTGGGGGTGTCCAAGGGGTGGTGGTATCTAGGTGGTGGGGTGGTGTCTATGAGGGGTGGGGGTGTCATCCAGGGGGGTGGTGGTAGTTTAGGGGAGTGGGGGGGTTGTCCAGGGGGTGGGGGTGTTCGGGGAGGGGGTCAAGGGGGCTGTCCGAGGTGGGGGGTTGTCCATGGGCATGTCCAGGGGGTGGGGGTGTCCAGGGGGTGGGTGTGTCCAGGGGGTGGTCATGTCCAGGGGGTGGGGCTATCCATGGCGTGTCCGGGGGGGGGTTGTCCGAGGTGGGGGGTGTTTGTACGTCAGCTGTTGTTTTCACTTAAAAATCGGTCCATTTTAAACAAAAGAGAGACCCTTTGAGTGATACTGGCCACAACAGGCCTCAGATTGAGGCGGGGTTGACTCGTACACATCTCAAAGGATCCATGGATCATTCTCCTAAAATATCAATATAATATGAATGTGTTTGGTCGGATTTTTGTAGGTCAGTTGTTGTTTTCACTTAAAATTGTGTCCATTTTAAACAAAAGAGATACACTTTGAGTGATACCAGCCACACCGTGCCTCGAATTGAGGCGGGGTTGACTCGTACATGTCACAAAGGACCCATGGATCATTTCCCTATAGGATCAAGACAATAAAAATGCTTTTGGTCAGATTTTCGTAGGTCAGTTGTTGTTTTCACTTAAAATTGTGTTCATTTTAAACAAAAGAGAGACACTTTGAGTGATACCGGCTACACCGTGCCTTGGATTGAGGCGGGGTTAACTCATACACATCACAAATGACCCATTTATAGTTCTTATAGAGTATAAAGATGATCCGAATGTGTTTGGTCAGATTTTCATAGGTCAGTTGTTGTTTTCACTTAAAATTGTGTCCATTTTAAAAAAAAGACACTTTGAGTGAAACCAGCCACACTGGGCCTTGGATTGAGGCAGGGTTGACTCTTACACTTTGAAAATTACCCATGGATCGTTATCCTATAGGATCAACACAATATGAATGCATTTGGTCAGATTTCCGTACATCAGTTGTTGTTTTCACTTAAAATTGTGTCCATTTTAAATAAACGAGAGACCCTTTGAGTAATATCGGCCACATCATGCCTCATATTGAGGCCAAGTTGACTCGTACATGTCACAAAGGACCCATGGATCTTTCAAGTAAAGGATAAAGACAATATTAATGTGTTTGGTTGGATTTTCGTATGTCAGTTGTTGTTTTCACTTAAAAATCTGTCCATTTTAAACAAAAGAGAGTCACTTTGAGTGATACTGGCCACACCGGGACTCATATTGAGGTGGATTTGACTCGTACACATCTCAAATGACCCATGGATCGTTATTATAAAATATCAATACAATACTAATGTGTTTGGTTGAATTTCCATAGGTCAGTTGTTATTTTCACTTAAAATTGTGTCCATTTTAAACAAAAGAGAGACACTTTGAGTGATACCGGCCACACTGTGCCTCGGATTGAGGTGGGGTTGACTCGTACACCTCAAAAATGACCCATGTATTGTTCTCCTATAGGATAAACATAATTCGAATTCGTTTGGTTAGATTTCCGTACGTCAGTTGTTGTTTTCAATTAAAATTGTGTCTATTTTAAACAAACGAGAGACCCTTTGAGTGATACCGGCCACACTATGCCTCGGATTAAGGCCAGGTTCACTCGTACACGTAAAAAATGACCCATGGATAATTATTGTAAAGGATAAAGACAATATTAATGCATTTGGTCGTATTTTCGTAGGTCAGTTGTTGTTTTCACTTAAAATTGTGTCCATTTTAAACAAAAGAGAGACACTTTGATTGATACCGGTCACACCATGCCTTGGATTGAGGCAGGGTTTACTCTTACATGTCTCAAAGTACCCATGTATTTTTCTCCTAAAGTATCAAGACAATCCAAATGTGTTTTGTCAGATTCTCGTAGGTCAGTTGTTGTTTTCACTTAAAATTGTGTCCATTTTAAACAAAAGAGAGACATTTTGAGTGATACCAGCCACACTGTGCCTCGTATTGAGGAAGAGTTGACTCATACACATCAAAAATAACCCATGTATCGTTATCCTATATGATCAATACAATCCTAATGCGTTTGGTCAGATTTTCGTAGGTCAGTTGTTGTTTTCACTTAAAATTGTGTCCATTTTAAACAAAAGAGAGACACTTTGAGTGATACCAGCTAAACCGTGTCTCATATTGAGATGGGGTTGACTCATACATGTTAAAAAGGACTCATGTATCATTATCATAAAGTATAAATACAATACAAATGTGTTTGGTTGGATTTTCATATGTCAGTTGTTGTTTTCACTTAAAATTGTGTACATTTTAAACAAAAGAGAGACACTATGACTGATACCGGCCACACTAGGCCTCAGATTGAGGAAGGTTTGACTCTTACACATCCCCAAAGCACCCATGGATTTTTATCCTAAAGTTTCAATACAATCGGAATGCGTTTGGTCAGATTTTCGTACGTCAGTTGTTGTTTTCACTTAAAATTGTGTCCATTTTAAACAAACGAGAGACCCTTTGAGTGATACCGGCCACATCGTGCCTCAGATTGAGGCTGGGTTGACTTTTACACATCACAAAGTATCCATGGATAATTCTTGTAAATTATCAAGACAATATGAATGTGTTTGGTTGGATTTTCTTAGGTCAGTTATTGTTTTCTCTTAAAATTGTGTCCATTTTAAACAAAAGAGAGACACTTTGAGTGATACCAGCCACACCATGCCTTGGATTGAGGCGAAGTTGACTCTTACACATCAAAAAGGACCCATAGATCGTTATCCTAAAGGATCAAGACAATCTGAATGCGTTTGGTCATATTTCCGTAGGTCAGTTGTTGTTTTCACTTAAAATTATGTACATTTTAAACAAAAGAGAGACACTTTGCGTGATACCAGACACACTATGCCTCGGATTGAGGCAGGGTTGACTCTTACATGTCGCAAAGGACCCATGGATCGTTCTACTATAGTATCAAGACAATCTGAATGTGTTTGGTTGGATTTTCATAGGTCAGTTATTGTTTTCACTTAAAATTGTGTCCATTTTAAACAAGAGATAAACACTTTGAGTGATACCGGCTACACCATACCTCGGATTGAGGCGGGGTTAAATCATACACATCACAAAGGACCCCATGGATCATTCTCATAAAGGATCAAGACAATACAAATGTGTTTGTTCGGATTTCTATACGTCAGTTGTTGTTTTCACTTAAAATTGTGTCCATTTTAATCAAAAGAGAGACACTTTGACTGATACCGGCCACATCGGGCCTCTAATTGAGGAGGAGTTGACTCTTACACATCCCCAACACACCCATGGATCATTCTCCTAAAGGATCAACACAATCCGAATGCATTTGGTTGGATTTCTGTACGTCAGTTGTTGTTTTCACTTAAAAAACTATTCATTTTAAACAAAAGAGAGACACTTTGAGTGGTTCATCATTCTTGCATGTTGCTGGTGCATATCATCTATTAAAATGGGAAAATGAATCATTATATAAAGGATGTTTTATTTAATAACAATTAAAATTTTCCTACGAACATTTACATACAAAAAATTTTCATCTTTTGATCCCCTTAACCCCTCTCAAAAATGACCGCCAATTATACACGTCCCTAAGTCAGATCTTTATGCTATTTGTGTACAATCTGCCATCAGGTATGCGGACCACTAATTTCTAAAAAAATCTATATCGTCTTGTGAGTATGAGGCTTTTTGGCAGTCAGAGTAGTACTGCAAAATATAAAAATAAAGAATTAATAAATAAATTAAATGAACTAGTAGTTGTTTTTGAAAATACCTCTTTAGGGGTGCTAGTTTGTTGATGAAAAAAAATCTCTTTCATAAATTTTTCAAACATAATAACTGCAATCATTATCGTTTGTTTGTTTTGGACACTGCAAAAAAATTGATCATTAGGAGAATAAGTAACTTATGTTGATATGTGTTTGGATAGTGAAATTTTATTATATATACCTTGATATTTGTTCAGACGTAGTACTTGCACACCTCTTTATGCTTAAACCTTGTCCTCATTCCTTTTTTTAGACGATAATCATACACCGTCCTATTATAATAGAATCCTCAGTAAAATATAATATAAATTATATTACTTGATTTTTAGACCTAAAACGTAGGATGTAGTGTCTTACAGATTCACAAACTCCATCATGTGTGGTCAGTTTGATGGATATCCTTGCTTTGAATCCAGAAAATAAATATTTGGAGTATCCAAGTTCACCACAATTAGCATCCAATGTTTCCTAAAAACACAAAAAGTAATAAGTAATAAAAGAAGTGAAAATATAATTGATATGCTTTAATAGTAGAGTTTTACCCCTGCATGGTTGGAATTAGGAAGAGTGTCATCTGTAATCTTACTTTCAAATGTTTTCAGCAAGCCGTTCACTATTTCATTCTTTTTTGATGGCTCTAATTTCGTTAGATGTGTTGATGTGGTATGAGGACTAACGAGTCTGAATTTTGGATCATGGGAAAATTCCTTCAACTGTTTTTCATATATAAGTCTATCAACAATATAAAATGCATTTAGTCATAATTTTCACATTAGATCAGCTTTTAGGAAATCAATTCATGAAAACATACCTCATATATATATATTTACAACTATGATGCCTATCCAACCATTTTCAAGGATCTCATTTACATTTTCAGCATCAATGAAATCTTGACTTTCCTCTCCGTATATATTCTTTTTGAAAACCACTATATGATTACTACCACCTCTTAGTTTCGTATCCACGTTAGTATTCAATGATAGTAAATGTGGATAGAGAACAGGTGGTGTTATTGTGCTTTCAGTAGCTCCTTGGGATCGGTTGGTCGATCCTTTAGATGGTTTTGAGCCGAAGTTTATCACTCCCTTCCCTTTCTCCCTCTATAATAACATTCATTGGTTCAGACCCTTTTTTTCATTAATTGTTAAAGGTTTAGCTTGAAAAAAAAGGAAATAAATACCTCTTTGTCCACATGTACTCTTACAAGTTGTGACGGCCATTCAATGAATGTCCCAATATCCTTTTCAACCCTATGAATATCATCGTCATCAAGTGGAATAGGTAGCTCTGCATTTGGCTCATGAGCTATAGTAATCGTCACTTTCAGATGATCTTTCATAAGTGGTCTATTATGCAGCGTGTCATCTGGGATGTTGAACACTGTAGCCCTCGCTAAAAGGTGATAGGTGGGTGTTGACGGATATAAATCACAATCATTATCACCATGTAGAATATCAGTACAGGAAAAGTATTAGTGTTTTTCTGATTCACATTTCATGAGAACAATTATTAGAATATTGATTACCACGGCTAAGACAGTTCTTTGAGGGTAATGGCTCACCTCAAAACTGGTGGGGGTGGGGTGGGATCTTCACGTGCTGGTTGTTCCTGAGTTGTGTCTTCTCCTTACTTCCCACCCATAAAAGTTGCTAGCAACTCTCCCTGCCATTGCAATCGTTCTTCAAGGGTTGCTAGTTTTTTGCTCATTTGTTTCAATTTTTCATCTCTATCATCCGTTTTTTTTTCTCAAAATATACTCGGGGTGTCACCCCAAACCCCACACCTCTAACACAACCGTATTGTTCTGGATGCTTCAAATCCGTCGATAATAGGTCTGCATCTGCTACAGGAGTAGCTGATTCCTGTGACTGTCGGATATAGGAAAATAACTAATTATTTTTATGTAATAGAAATTTAAAACAAATCTTTTTATCGTCATGTCATACTTACACATATTTCCCACACTTTTTGTGTATTCTCATCTACTAGATTCCCTTCCTTATTCACACGTTCTTCCTTCCATAGCACATGAGGTGGGATGGAAGTGTCTTTGGTTTTAGACTCATCAATCTACATATAAACATAGAAATATAATTATGATGTTGTTTATTTGCACCTAACAATATTACTGTAAATTTAAAATACGTACCATTTTCTTTTCTAGTGAAGTGTACCCCATCCTTGCTTTACGATAGGGGTATGTTGGTTTTGATGCACGTTCCTTATTTTCAGTACAGAGTTGTTGTTTCATAAATGAAATATTGACAATCAAAGTGATGAATACATGTATCCTCAAACAACTTATTATCACCCACAATATACCTGAAACTTCTCATCCCCACGGTGGACAATAAATGCATCCCATGCTTCTTGGGACATCAAGTGAGCGTAGACAATGGGTGGGTTCATGTTTATTTTACCTTTGGAGTCTTTCAGGTGATATCTTGTTAAAATAGTGCGAAAACCTTGATGAATCCTTCCTGCAAGCCTTAGTACGTAATTCTTGTGTGAATTTTCTACTATAAATGTACTCTGCAAGAGATTGAGAAGAGTAAGAAATTGTTTCATTATTTTATTTTCTAGTAAATTAAAGAAATAAATTCATAATGTTACTGTAATTTCTTCCCAGATCACATCCTTCAGCCCGGATACAACATGGTTCCATGAATCTATTTCAATCGGCATGCATTGATGAATGAAAACTCCGATGTAACTACTAAACATAGCCTTGTTGGGATTCACATGTTAGCCTCATGCATTCCATCCGGCATCAAATTTGATGCCTTTTCTTTTCACCTCAAGAACTTTGGCTAACACCGTCAAACTACAACGCACTTATGTTTTCTGCGATGTCGGTCATTCATTCCCAACCATTTCATCGATATCAACGTCATTTATATGTTCATCTAAAATGGTAAAAATTTCATGTGCTGATAGTTGTTGGACCTCAACACTAGGAGAAACAACAAGTTCAAAAACTTGTTGTTGCTCTGCACTG
Organism: Viscum album; assembly: GCA_963277665.1. NCBI lineage: Eukaryota > Viridiplantae > Streptophyta > Magnoliopsida > Santalales > Viscaceae > Viscum > Viscum album. Next base: position 77,900,312 of record OY728140.1, read on the forward strand.
TGAGCAGCTGCAGTAGGAGCAGAAGCAGCCGCAGTAGCAGCAGCTTGAGAGACTTGTTCAGCCTCAAGGTTAGGAGCACCAGAACGTGCATAAGTCATTATCTGCAAAATTGGTTGAATAATTAATTTAGATTACATAAATTCAGTAATGATAAGATAATAACATGAGATAACAGGATCTATATTACAAACAAAATATAACTTGTTTATTGAACTCTATTTCTTTTTTTTAAAGGCTGGAGGGATTTTACACCTCTATCGATTGTCCAAATCCATTCATTGTGGTCTCCTCTAACATAAAAAACATCATCTACATTGGGACTGCTGCGAAATGATTGCGACATACCACTGAAAGGATCTTCCTCAACTGAATTTTCATCGGACCCTTCAGTAGTTTTGGTCAAAAACAGAACAATCGACTACTTTCAGTTTGTGGGATCTGGAACATAAAAAACTTGTACCGCTTGTGATTCCATTATAAATTGTTCGTCTTTGTACCCTTCTTTACTAAAATCGACTTTCACAAATCCTCATTCATCTATTTTAACACCATTGTTGTTATCAACCCATTTGCATTGAAAAATCGGCAATTGGAATGTCGTATAATCCAACTTCCATATTAGTTTGATAATGCCAAAGTATGACATATTTGTATAAATTGGATTTCTGTCCTTACTACCAGAAACATGCATCGCTTTATCCACTAGTGTAACTCCACTATTTTTTATGGTACTATCTTCATCATGTTCATCTGTATAGAATTTATAACCATTAATTACATATCTACTATAAGATAATACATACACACTTGGTCTAGTGGCTAGCCATCAAAGTTGTTCTGAAATTGAATTCAGATTTTCATCCAACTGCTTAAAAATATGGTTCTGAAACTATCCTATAAACTGGTGATTATGTGTATTTGATAACCATTTTTCAGCCCTTGATGGATTCAAATTCCTAATAATTTCTTTGTGAGTTTCAATATATGGAGCAACCTCCCAACTGTTATTCAAAACATAAAGGTGGGCCTGCTCCCGATCTGTAATACTGATTGTCACAACATCTCTTCCAGAAATTCTCTCACCCTTAATGCGTCCAGTGTGACAAGATTTCTGGAGACCAATGCTTTCCACATCAGATAGGTATTCGGTACAAAATTCAATGGCTTCCTCAATAATATATCACTCCACTATACAACCCTCTGGCCGAATTCGATTTTTGACATACCCTTTCAAAATTTTCATATACCGTTCAACAGGATACATCCATCTATAGTGCACAGGACTAAAAAGTCGAATCTCTCTCACCAAGTGAATCATCAAATGAACCATAATATCAAAGAATGTTGGCAGGAAGAACATTTCTAATTCACATAATATGATGACAATTTCTTTTTCCATAGCTGGAAATTTCACTGGGTCTAAAACTTTGCTACATATAACTTTGAAAAAGAAACAAAGTTTGGTTAATGTATGATGAACATTCTTGGTAAAAAATGAAACGTAAAGCTATAGAAATTAGATCTTGCATCAAAACATGGTTGTCATGTGATTTCAAACCTTTTAACTTCAAATCATTAATTGACACAATGTTCTTAATATTTGATGAATACCCATCTGGAACCTTTGCATCATTGAAGAAGTTGCAAAACTGATATCTCTCCTCCCTAGAAAGAGTATAAGAAGCTGGAGGAAGAAACATTTGATTTTCACCATTCACGGGAGCCAACTCTTCTCGTATTCTCATGTCAACCATGTCCAATCTTTCCTTAATTCCATCCTTTGTTTTTTCAGTGGCATTTAGCAACGTTCTGACAACACTGTCACATAAATTTTTTTTCCACATGCATCACATCAATAAAATGTCTAACGTACAAACAGTTCCAGTATGGTAATTCAAAAAAAAACAGATCACTTTTTCCAACCAATTTTCGTAAGGTTTTTCAAAAATGGTTTACCAAAAATAGTGTTCACATCTTTTACTTTCTCAAACAGTTTATCACCTATTAGTGGAGATGGTGTTGCACGTTGTTCTAAACTTCCATTGAATTATGTCGTCCAAGATCGATACTTATGCCAATGAGGTAGAAAACTACGATGTTCTAGAAACACAGATTTCGATGAATGCTTCAACCTAATTGATTCTGTATATTCTTCGCACACGGGACACCCTTGAGTTCCTTTAATGCTATAGCCTGACAAATTTCCATAAGTAGGGAAATCATTTATTGTCCCATACAACATCACTCTCAATGTGAAGTATTCACTTTTATAAGCATCATAAAATATAACACATGAATCTCACAATAACTTCAAATCCTCGACCAAAGGAGCCAGATAAACATCAATATCGTTACCCGGTTGTTTTGGTCCTGATATAAGCATAGATAACATGATGAATTTCTGTTTCATGCATAACCAGGGTGCAAAGTTATAATTTACCAACATAACAGGTCATGTACTATGAGTGTTGGTTTGAAAACCAAAAGGATTCACTTCATCTGTAGATAACGCAAGACGAAGGTTTCTCGGCTCTTTTTCAAATTCAGGATACTCATGATCAATTTTCTTTTATTGAGGACAGTCAGTCGGATGACGTAATTTCTCATCATTATTTCTTTTATTTGCATGCCATGACAATTGTCTTGCAGTTTCTTCACTTCCATATAGACGCCTAAACCTTGGAATGATTGGAAAGTGTCATACAACTTTCGTAGGATTGGATTCATCTTTCTTGTATTGAGAAGCACCACACTTTGTACATTCTATAAGTGATTTTTTCTCCTTGAGAAACAATATACAGTCTCTCGGGCAGGCATGTATTCTTTCAGAAATCATACCCATCAAGCGTAGCATTCATTTAGCTTCATATATCCGACTTGGGATCTCATTATCTTCCGAGAGCATGTCGTTCAAGAGAACAAGTAGTTCCGTAAAACTAGAATCACTCCATCCATTACCTGATTTCAATTTATACAACTTCAGTACAGCTGATAATGCTGCATATTTAGTGCAACCAGCATACAATGGCGTCTTTGCACAACTCTTTAACTTCTCAAACAATTTTGGGCAATAACATAGTTCATCTTCAATTGTCTTTGTCATTTCCTCAATATGATCTTTATCATCATTGACATCTGTAATCACATCCTTCATACAATCTTCTTCATTATCCATATTTGTATTCATATCTGATGATCCATAAAACACAGTTTTATCCCAGCCAGTAGCTACATTTTCTTTTTCTCCGTGTTTATTCCAACATTTATAACTCCGATATATTCCGTGAAATATCAAATGTTATTCCAACTCCTCTAGAGTAATTATTCTATAATAACAACAACGTAAACATGGACAAAGGATTTGACAAGGATCCTTTGCGTGATCCTTTGCAAACTTGATGAACTCTTTCACTCTGTTCTCATACTCTATTGTCAAACGATTAGCATCCATCCAATCTTAAACAAGACTTCCAAATATAGTAGAAGATAACCACTTCCTTATAAAAATAGATATTAATATAGGCTAACCATTTCCAATAAAGATTTGGAAATCAACAAAACCAAGACAGACCCCCCATCAAAATCAACACAGTTTCTAAACACAAAGGGGTTTGTGGGGATAATCACTTGTGTTATAGATGGTAAACCTCACACGGAATCATCCTCTATGGCTCATCCTCCTCTATCGGGTAAACCCTTCTATGGTCAACTAGTCCATCCTTTTATACCTCACCAACCTAAAATACATATGGGTGAAAACCAGTAGCCAACTCTATAAGTAAAGAAAGGATTCTCATAATCTCTATAATATGGAATTCATTAAATATAATTAATTTAGATTCATTATAGTTTCCTCAAATCACCCTATTCCAAACACAAGAATAATCAAGAATGATACATCTACCACTCCTAGGTCTCTGCCCTACATTCAATATCATCATGCCTAAATACCCATATATCCACACATACACATGTCACAAACACATAACAAAATAGTTGAGATACTAGTGGAAAATCCTATTCATCATCACCATAAATATATATGGTGTGTTGGTTCAGCCGAATGGCATAAAAAACACTCATAGTGGCTATACCTACTCCGAAATGAGGTCTTTGGAATATCAAACTCCTTGATCCTGAGCCGGTGTTAACCAAACTAAAGACCAATCTTAGAGAACCACTCCCCCTCTTAGAAGATCTAATAAATCATAAATATAGGTCAATATATACTTTTTATTGATCATAACCCGATTGAGATTCTGGTAATCAACACACAAGAAAAGGGTTCCAATGACCTTCTTGGTGAAAAGCACCAGTTCTTCCCAAGGCAACACATTATGTTAAATAAAGAATTTGGAAACCAATTCATCCCACTAATTATTTAGTTCCTTCATTTTAACTAGTTCTATATGGTAAGATAGAATAGATATTGGTTTTGTACCCATCACCAAGTTGATAGAGAACTCCACCTCCCTCTCTAGTGGTAGACCAAAAAAGACTAAAGGAAACACTTTTGGAAATTCAATAGCTACTAGGGGAAGTTAACTATAATAGGCTTCCTACTTTAGTTCAATAGCATAAAATGATATCATCCCACTCAACTCTGGAACAAGAGGTCTAGCTTGACTAGACCTTAGGTCCGATTCTCTATGGAAAACATGGAATTCCCCATCAGGGGCAGTGAAGGACACCCACCGATGATAATAGTAAATCCAAGATTTATTAGAAACTAGCCAGTCCATTCTGATAATAACATATAGGGGAATCATTTTAAGAACCAAAAAATATCATATGATCTAAATCTCTGAAAAAGAGAAAGCATGAGAGGGGAATCAAAGCCCTTACTCCCTCTTTATCCAGAGAGATGTTACAATCTCTATCACATAATCCATGAGATCTATTATAAGTTTCAATAGTTCTATATTTAGGTTTGATATGAAATAATGATGGGAACCAATATCAAATAAAACATACACTAAAGAAAAAGAAATGGAAATGGTGCCTCTCACTATCGCATGACCCACATCAGTTCCTACTGGAGATTAATCCACTGCATGAAGTTGTTTCGTTCCTAATACATGTTTCTAGGATCCCATTTTTATTGAATAATATTATTATGATTTGGTACCTCTCAATATTTATGATTCCATTCCACTACACAGGGTAGTAAAAACATGTAAACCCCTCTTCAAGTGGGTTTAATGTTTGTACGAGATGTAAATATTCAATGATTCCATGTAATAATGCTTTGAGTGATCAATATTTACACATTGGAAAAAGTCATTTGGCCTTTAATAGACACTATAGATGATCTGGAGGAAGTTTTATATAAAATACCACCACCACTATTTTCACTATGAGACTCATTCTATGTTCTATTCCACTTATAGGAACCACTAAAACTGCCACTAGGAATATAAGTAACTCTAGTTAACCCTGACATAATAGTCATGCCAATTTCTTCTATCACATCCCTATCTAGAACATCAAAATTTTAGGTAAACTTTAGCATAAATACTTGATATTGGATATCTGATCGAAGACCCGTATAAAACCTCTGGGACTTAAGATTCATGTTTGACACCACTTCAAGTGAAAACTGAGCAAGTTTAGAAAAATTAGTAGTATATTGAGTCAATGTCTAATAACCTTAGATGAGGTTTAGAAACTCCATGAACTTACCTGATACCATCGAATCTAGATATAATTGCTCCGTAAAAAATTTCTTGAAGTATTTGCAATCTAAGACCCCATTTAGCTTAACTATAACTATATCACCACTTTCGCATACACATTCCAAGCATCATAATCACATAAGGATATCACCAATTTCACATTTTTCACATTTTCACATGGATCCAATGATTGAAATCTCACACCAAAACCACTATTTTATACAAAAATCCACTTTCCATTTCACATGAACACTAAAACCATTTGAAAACACATTTCACACCACTTTCAAAATTTATAAAACACATTTGGAAACACAACAAGAAGAACACATATGGAATCCAGCCATTTCCATGTGAAAATACCCTTTCAAATTCATACTCACATAAAATCTATTTTATAACATGTTTCAAATCACATTCACAATTCAAAGACACATATCAGGTTCAAAAAAATACAACATGCAACAAAAATGAATTTCTCTTATAAAATACACATTCAACACATTCAAACCATTGATTCTCTTTGAAAACTCATTTCACACCTTTCACATAAGACATAAAATATATTTAAGAAACACCTTAAAAAAGATAACATGAAACACAAAAACATTCCTTTAGAAAAAAAAATTCTTCACATGTGGATCTCAAAACCTTTCCAAAACATATTTCTCACCAAAAAAGTAATCCATAGAACACATTCATGAAACTAAGAAATCATATCAAAATCATCTAATAATGTAAAATCATTGAATCACTTACCACACACTTGGAAACTTCCAGAGGTGGAGGTGCACGGGAGGAGTCGCCAACCAAAGAGAAATGGAGGAGTAGGGTTCCCTAGGAGTAGGGTCGAGCGAAGAGGAGGAGATGTAGGGTTTGCGGGGAGGAGGATCCGCCGAAGGGGTTATAGGGGGAGGATTAGGAGAAGGGCTAGCGTCGGAGGTCTGGCAATGTGAAGATCGGGGGCGGCGGAGGTCCGACAACGCGAAGATCGAGGGCGGCGGAGGTCCGACAACGCGAAGATCGGGGGGCAGCGGAGGGGAGTCGCAAGGTTACAGTACCGCAAGAGCTTTAGGTCGTGATAAACCGAGGACACTGAGTGACCGATTTTATAAAATATGGGACTATGATTTTATCAGTGATTTTGTAGTGCTGGTAAAGGGTCTCTTTATTAGCTCTTTTCTAGTGATAATAAAGGGGATTTTTTATCAGCACTAGAAAAGCACTGATAAAGATTCCCTGTATCAACACTAAAATTTTAGCGCTGATAAAGAACCCCTTTATCAGTTCTAGAAAAGCACTGATAAAGATTCCCAGTATCAGTGCTAAAATTTTAGTGCTGATACAGGGTTTCTTTATCAGCGGTTTTTTCTTAGCACCGATATAAGGTAGCGCTTCCCTTGTATGTTTTTGTAATAGCGACACAAGACACTAGCTTCATCGTGCTAGCATCCGGAGAATGAGTGGTGTTGATCGGAGGCCATTGGAGCACGTGTGGATCACCGCTAGAGGTATTCTAATTTGGATACTTTCAACTGCAATAAGATAATCTGGAAGGTTCATTCTAGACGATTAACATCATCAGCGAAGAAAATACCGAAGATCCAGGTATTTTTTTCTTTATGAAATTAATTAAATTAATTATAAAGATGATGTGCAAGATCCTATCTAAAGGTTTTTGGACTCTTATTTATTTATCTAAATCTTTGATTCTATTTCGTAGAGACTAGTGTTTATCATCGTATTGATCCCGAAATAATCATTGATCATGGTAAAAATTAAATTTGGGTGTCAGCCCAACCGCGCTTCCGCTGCACCCGGAACCTACAGGTGGTATCAAAGCGGTTACATCACAGTTTATAATTATTTAAATATTTAATTGATGATTTACACGTTTAATAATTTAGTTGTTTCAATTCAAGTTAATCGTTATACAAATCTGAATCTTGAGATATGTTCCTCCTCTTTCATTTCTCATTCACCTTTCAGAAACGATCTTTTCTTTTAATTTTGATTAAAATAAAACAGAGGATCTCATACAGAGGTGTCAAAGGTTCTTGGTCGTACAACACCAGAACACACGGTGTGTATTTGGCTGTACACACCATGTAGTCAAGGTTCAACGCATCAGGTTTGGTCCGCCAAACCAAGTCGTGTCATTGGAGTTTGTCTAAGCCTTAATGACTCCGTGTGTTGACCAGGAACAGGTGGCACGCAGTTTTTGGATTACATGTTATGTGGCCCACTGGACACAACGTGTAGTCCCTTCAGGTTAGGGTTGGACTGTGTACCCCGTACACGACTTGCCTGGATGGAGACCGTGTAATGAGGAACTACACGACGTGTGGCCCACTAAACACATTGTGTACTCCGAAGATTTTCAAAGTACACTCACACACCATTTCCCTGAACGTGTACTTTGGATGGATGGTGAAAAATAGTACACACCATGTAGTTGGAACTACACGCCATGTACTCATCCAAATTATGCAGATTTATTAACATTTATTATTATATTATACAAACCCGTGAGACGTATACCATGGTGCAGGTGTAAAGCTGAGTCACAACATGTGATATATGTTTTATATATATGTGTTTAATTTAACATCTGTTTAATGTTCATTTCTAATCATTGGGTAGTTATAAATAGGAATTCACCGGGTTGCCTCCAAGGTACAAGTTACATACAAAGATAATTTTAAATGAATTTATTTGTTTAAAATTATGATGGATGAGAATCTCAAAGAAAATCATAAAAGGGTTTAAGATAAAAGGATTGATTAATTAAAGATGATAATTAATTGATTCAAGCATGATTTATCTTAAACAAGAACGATTAAAGAATTAAATGCTAGTTTTATTTATGTGTAAATATCGTTGCATGTATGAATGATCATGATCTAGACCAAGACCTTTGTACATGGATGGTTTCTTTTAATTTATTTATTTAAATTAAATTTTTTGTCCTACGAGCCTTCTCCTCATTAATATCTAGGGTCTGTGTGCCCAAGGTTTCTTTTATGTAAAACCCCCTTTTACCCCTTACCTAAGTGTGAGTTTAAAAAAGGCATACATAATGGATGGAACTCTCAAGCTAGTGGAGGTGGTTCAAGCTGAAGTTGAGAAGAAACCAATCCCAAGTGATGCGGAGGTGTACAGGTGGAAAGCTGTAAACACGAACCCAAAAAGTTCAAGGTGTTTATCCCCTAGGTTAGGGTTAGTTTATCAACCATTAGATAAAATAACCATTAGAAAAGCACATGATCATGCCCTATACTTTATTTTATTAATGTTAGATGCATGTTTTATCATTATGGATGTGTTTTCACGATCACATAATTAATTAATTAAACAAGCATACAAGATGGAACTAAAATAAACTAGGCTTATGTGTAAATATTATCAAGATATGGTTAATCACTTAAGTAAGTTCCACTTAATATTAACAAGCATGTGATAATGATAATAATCAATTCAAGTATAAGAGATAAAATCCCTAAAATAAAATATTAAGTCAGACCAAGCCTTTCGTTACCTGATTAAGAAAAAAATTCAATAAAACTATGTGTTTGACCAACCCTTGTTGGGACACTTACTTTTATACAGGAAGCCCTTATGAAAGGTTTCGGGTTGACTTAACCGTATTAAATCAAGAGGAGTATCCCTTTCTAGACTTGGTGTAATATTAGAGGCAAGAGTTGAGGAAATCCAAAGTTAGGATTTCAAGATTGGGGAGTCGACTCAATATGCGTTACAAACAGCGGTGCACATATTAAACCAAGTACCAACTAAATCAATAAATGGTATTCCATATGAGTTCTGGAGTGAAAAGAAAGCCATGTTATCAATTTTATATATGTTGGGAAGCGATGCATTTGTTAAGGCCTCTTCAAGTAACAAACTTGCACCTCGAGGCACAAAGTGTACCTTTATAGGATACCCCAAGGAAACAACATGATATTACCTATACAACCCCTCAGACAAAAAAGGTTATAGTTGCAAGACATGCCATATTCCTTGAGAGGAAGAACATCTCCAAAAGAGATAGTGGGAGTGAGATAGACTTCGATGAAGTCGAGGCTCAAGGTACACAAGATTTGGTATAGGAATAGATTCCACAAAGCCCTATGGAAGAAAGAATTGTTCTAGAGACACAAAAAAACTGTGTAGGAGTACAAGAGAGGTTAGAGAACTGAAACTATATGGTTTTCTAGTTACTAAGGAAGGCGACTCATTATTAGTTGATAATAATGATCTTTTAACCTACAAGGAAGCAGTAAGTGGAACAGATGTTGCCAAGTGGCAAGAAGCCATGAATTATGAAATAGATTTCATGTACCAAAACCAAGTCTGGATTTTGGTAGATCCTCCAGTTGATGTAAAGTCTGTTGGTTGCAAATGGGTATTCAAGAAGAAACTGGACATGGAAGGACAAGTCAGTACCTATAAGGCACGACTGGATACAAAAAGGTTCAAGAAGTATCAAGGCATTGACTATGACAAAACCTTTTCACCATTTGTAATGCTGAAATACATCAGAATTCTATTGGTCATTGCTGCTTACCATGACTATGAGATTTGGCAAATGGATGTCAAAACAGCCTTCTTTAACAGGAACCTTCAGGAAGATGTCTACATGACACAACCTGAAGGGTTTATGACTCCAAAGGATGTCAATAAGGTATGCAAGTTGCAGAAATCCATTTATGAATTAAAGTAAGCATTCAGGTCATGGAACATTAGTTTTGGTGAAGCAATGATGAAATTTGGTTTTATCAAGAATGAATGTGAACCTTGTGTCTACAAATGGTTTAGTGGGAGTGCAGTCGTTTTCCTAATAGTATATGTTGATGACATATTACTTATTGGAAACGAGATATCAGTCTTACAGTCTGTTAAGGCATGGTTGAATCAATGCTTCTCCATGAAGGACTTGGGTGAGGCAACATATATTCTTGGGATTAAGATCTATCATGATAGATCCAAGAAATTGTTGAGCCTAATTCAAAGTACATACATTGATAAGATACTGAAGAGATTCGGTATGGAACAATCCAATATGGGATTGTTGCCAGTGTCACATGGAATTCATCTTTCCAAGAAAATGTGTCCTCAAACACATGAGGAAAGAAAGATAATGGCAAGGACTCCATACGCATCAGCGATTGGGTCAGTCATGTATGTCATGCTATGTACTAGGCTGGATGTCGCCTACGCATTGAGTGTTGTAGGAAGATATCAAGTTGACCTAGGTGAGCGCCATTGGATGGCAGTCAAGACTATCCTAAAGTATCTAAGGCATACTAAGGATATGTTCCTGGTTTATGGAAGAGATGAAAAACTAGTCATCAGAGGATATGCAGATGCTAGTTTCCAGACTGATCAAGATGACATGAAGTTACAAACAGGATATATCTTCACCCTGAATGGTGGTGCAGTGAGCTGGAAGAGCTCAAAGCAGAGTGTGCTCACAGATTCTACAGTAGAGTCCAAGTATATCGCAACTTCTGAGGTAGCTAAAGAAGCAGTTTGGATGCGAAGTATCGTCCAAGAGCTAGATGTAATACCTAACAGTAAAGATCTCATCACACTATATTGTGATAATACTACAGCGATGGCTCTCACAAAAGAGTCCTGGTCACATCAACGGACGAAGAACATACTTTGGAAGTATCATCTCTTGGGGGATTTTTCTCAGAGAGGTGAAGTTGTAGTGAGCAGTATTTTCACGGAAGACAACGTGGCAGACCCCTTGACTAAAGTCTCGACTCAGCAGAAACGGTCTAGCAGACTGAAAGTTATAGGTAGTTGACTCTAGTCCAAGTGGAAGTTTGATAGAGTTAGTGTCCTAGAACCAACTATTTGTACTTTTATTACATGAATATTTAATGTATTTAAATATTAAACATCTTATTACATATTGTTAATTGTTCTGCATGACCATGATGTAATAATGTTCTAGAGTATTTGTTGCATTGATATGGTCATGGCAGTTCTCCACTATGATGAGAACCTTGAAATGCTATAACAATATTCTTAAATATAGTTATGCGGTTGGATGACATGCTATGATGAGACACATAGCATACATATCGTCAGATGCGAGTACTCATAAGCAGATGAGACTTCCTCTCATAAAGTTCGCACTTAGTAATCTCCAATACAGGAGATTATGAGATCAGACCTGCCAATAGGAATTCTGCATGTTTTGGTGTCATCAAATATTCTTATCTATGAGCGTGTGTAATGATCCTTAGACTTTAATATTATCATTAATACGTGTCACGACTCGCGCACTTTGATTTACTGACGAAAACTATCACGCGGACAGTTGGCGGGAAGTATATGTTGGGTGCGTCATGAGTGACATGTTATTAATAGATAAGTCAAGAAATGATTTATTCCTTCCATTTATGGAAGTTGATATCTCATCCCTTTGATTGAAATAGAACTGTCGCGTGAAATTTCATGACCATGGTGTAACAGCGAGTTTATTTCAGGTAGTCAAAGAACGACGTATCATGCACAAAGGTTGATGACACTATCATGGAAATTGGCGCACCATAAATAATGGCACTATATTATTATTAAAATCACGAGTTTTATCTAAGGTTATGAATGTATTTAATTGTTGTTACACAATTAAATATTGTAACTGAAACCCCATGTTGATAAATAAACACATACGTCTATTGTGTCATGTACCCGAACTGCACGCCCGATGAATTGAGAATTGTTAAGCTAAAAAATTTCTCTCTCGAATCATTTTTCTGCCCCTCTCAATAATGAGAGATGTTCTTCAAGGCCGAAGAACAAATGATCAAGAACGACTGACACAAGACATCTGTTTCGCCGTGCTAGCATTCAGAGAACGAGTGGTGTCGATCAGAGGCCATCAGAGAACGTGTGGATCACCGCTAGAGGGATTCTAGTTTGGATCCTTGCAAGCATGGCGAGATAATTTGAAAGGGTTATTCCGGATGATCAATATCATCAACGAAGAAAATACCGAAGATCCAGATATTCTTTTTTTTGAAATTAATTAAACTAATTATAAACATAATGTGCAAGATCCTCTCTAAAGGTTTCGAGCCTCTTCCTTCTTTATCTAAATCTTTGATTTTATTATGCCGAAACTGACGTTCATCGTCATATTGATCCCAGAATAATCATTGATCATGGTAAAAATTAAAGTTGGACATCAGCCCAACCACGCTTCCGATATACCTGGAACCTACAGGATCGAAGTAGGTTCGTCAAAGTTGGAGGAGGGGGTTGGGGCGTGCAAGGGGTTGTTCTTGGGGTGAAATGGGAGGAAATCCTGAGTGGGGGTCAAGGGGAAAAGAGGTAAAAGTCCCTTTCCCCTTTTAAAAAACTAACCAGGAGGCCACCGACTAGCGAGTGAGCCCAACAGACTTGCTGGGCTGCTGGCTAGCCAGTGGCACTACAACAGCCATGTTGCAGGCCACGACCACTCTCGAACCATAAACTACCTCCCGAGCCCCATTTCATGCCCAAAAAGCTTCTTTTAAGGTGTTCAAACTGTCAAAGTTTCGTTCTGATGCGTGGTTCAAAATATAGCCCCTCCACCTACTCAAAATTCAAGTTCCTTCTCAATTTACAAATGTCCATACAAACACGTGACATTACAAGATCTCTTCCTCTTCCACCCACAACACTGAGACTGAGAGACTTAGATAGCTACACTCTGGAGACGTGTATTTCCTCCAACAGTTAAATATACAATTGCAGTCTTAAGGATGTGTATTTCCTCTAGTGTTTGGATATGTCATCGTAGCTACGAAGATGTGTATTTCCTCCAACATATCATAAAGATGAATATTTCCTTCAACTCCCATTTTGGCGCATCAAGGGTGAAGTTGTGTTCGAGGATGTTGCTTTAGGCTATGAGAGATTGTGTTTGTACCCCCTCGTGTTACTTGGAAAGTGTTTGAAGGTGAGTTAGGAGTGGTTTTAGGAGATCAACCCACTACTTCATGATTTTACTAGGATCAGGACCGGCCCGAGCAATCTTGTTGCCCAAGACAAATTATAAAAAAAATGCCCTTTAAATATGAACGCTTACGGGATTAAACCGTAATAGACCAAAAAGATAAGGGAAATGTTGCCCCAAATAATGATGCCCATTTTTTAGCATTGTTTTGGAAAAATAATCAAAAAAGGGGTAGAAATGATATTTGCGGCTTCATGGCTGAAAATTCAAGGAAATAAAGAAGTTTATGCTTGCGCATACAAAAAATGAGCAGCCATGCTATATATTCTTGAACACAAAAAAAAGGAAATGTTGCCACAAACAATGATAATGTCTTCATAGGCAACAAAAACACAAACACTCTACAATATCCACTATTGAGTAATGAAGATATCAAAAATGAACTCCAAATGGTGATAAAAATCATCATAATTATGACAATTTTTATATGAGTGGCAATATTTCTGTTTGAAGTTTTTTTTCTTTGAAGAGGAAAAAAGAAAACGAAGTGTAGCTAAAGTACAATAACAATGATAATGCGGAGTCACTGAGGCCAAAACAGAAATCCTAGCAACTATCAATACCGAGCACTATCACGGGTCACTTATCCACTCAAGCAGGTTAGCCTTACATTGTAAGGCCCAATGACTTTATACATTTATATACCAAATAGAAAATAATATGAATCAAGTGCATCCAACATTGAAACTCGATAAAGTCAAAATTTGCATCACACAAAATTTTAAAACACATGAAAAAATTAGCTAACATGTATACTAAAGTAAATTCAAAATAATTTATTTGAGTTATCCAAAACTCCAAAATGAGAAAAGGAAGTAAAGTATAAACAATAAATTGTAACATCTGAATGTCAAATGAATTTAAATTTTTATTTTATTTAAATCATAAATGTTCGAACAAAATTAAAATTTACCCATGTTATGTAAACCAATTTAAATATCATTTGAATCATTCAATGAATCATCCTCATCTTCATCTTAATCTCTCACTTCTTTTAAACTTATAAAAATTTGAATCAACAGATCTAGAATAACATAATAGCTGAATTCAAAAAAACACTCCAAAATAGTTAAACACATTACCGGTTTGTGTAAAACCATGAATCCAATTTCATATAAAAATAAGGATTGCGTATATTTTTTCAGAAGAAAGGGACACCTATATTTGTTTAGCACATGTCCTCTCATGCTAAAAGTTGATTCAGAAGCTGTAATTGTGATAATGATGCTTAATTGAACATGTTAAATTATCGAATTCAAAGAAAATCTAAAATTACAAAGAAATAGAGCATGACATACTATAGCATGTTGTGGCACTTCATGAACCTAATTATGATACTTTATAATCAGATTCAATGAAAAACATTTCTCATTGCATTTGTTGATGCAAATTCTTCAATTAACTCATTATAATTCAAACTATTCAAAAATTCATTTTCAATTGAAATCATCGTCAATGTGCATAATCTTTCTTGTGACATAGTAATCTAAAGATATGTTTTGATCAACTTTAGTTTAGAAAAACTTCACTCCGATGATGTAACTTTAACGGGTATAGTCAACAAAATTCGATATGCCACCCATGTCATTTGACACCCTCTATTTTCCAATCCACTAATATGATCTTCAAATTAATTAATCATAAAATAAATGAAATATAAATGTGAAATTAATCAGTTATCTACAATTTGCAAATGGCAAATCAGACAGGCAATATAGCGGTGAATCCATAATTTTTATAATTTCTAAAAATTAAACAAAACGATTAATAAAAATAAAAAAAATGATAATTATAATTAAAGAATGATTACAAAAAAACTCTACTTAGTAATTGTACATGGACAAATCGAAAATTGCAATTGATACGAACAAGGCATTGGTGAATCCGAAATTTAGATAATTTCTGAAAATTAAATAAAAGAAATAATAAAAATAAAAAATAAAAACGATGGTTAAAAATTGACTATCAAAAAAACCCTAATTAACTATGGATAAATATCAAATTGAAATTGAGAAGTTCAGATTTCAATTGAGACTGTCAAAACACTATTAAAACTGCAATTTGCATAATTTATGAAAATTAAACAAAAACAATTAATTAAAAAAATGATAAAAGTATTATAAAAAACCCCCTCCAATTTACCTTGGGTGGCCGACCGATAGGAGGGGAGCGGAGGGGGAACTTGGTCGTCTGTCGTCAGCAGCCGCCAGCAGGTAAGGCGCGCCTGAGACACCGCCGACAAGAAACCCGAGGATAGCGGCGAAGATATGGTTGGTGGTGAGCGGGGGAGGGAGGAGAGGAGAGTAGGACACTGTGGGGCGGGCGGACGAGGTCAAAACAAGAGGAGAGCGTGCAGGAGGAGGGGCGCCGCCGCGTTCGGCGAGACCGAGAGCAGAGGAGAGGCAGCAGGGGAGGTGGAGGGGTTGCGTTTTTTGTTGCCCCGCTCGGGGGCGTTGCCCAAACCCATTGCCTCACGGGGCTCGCCCATGGGCCAGCCTGACTAGGATGACATGATTATGGTCATCCTTTCATGCACCATGTTAACTGTTATTTCATGCACAATTGTTTATTTCTTCTTACGAGCCGGTCTAAACCATAATATTATTGTTTGTGCTCTTTCACTTATGTCCATACAAATCATCAGGAGCATTTTAGGGGAGCTTGAGTGCGGGAGTACTAGGTTATGTGGTGCCGGGACAACTTGCTATTGTTGATCCCCTTCCTAGAGTTTTGGTGCGGGTGTCTTATTTTTTTTTCCGTTGCATTTTTTTTTTGGTGCGGGTGTTTTGTAATTGGTACCTCTTTCTGTGGGATGTCTTTATAGTATGCATATATGATTTCATTTTCGTGGATGTATGTTCATTACCATCATAATATGGATATCCCAACGCAGGTCGCTTGCCTCCACAGTGGTCAGGTTTGGGGTGTTCACTGGACCGGCAAGCAGGACGCGACACGCCGTCTATTGGAACCAGGCATTCTACGCCGCCCCACTGGTTCGTTTCCTTGGTGAGCATTTGCTTTTCGAGAGGACGACAAATGAAAGCAGCTCCGATTATCATATTCCTTTTCAAAGACGCCGACGGCTTCGGCGCTTCCCTCTTCGATGCTTTGCTACCGAACCCCAGCTCTCGCTTCCAAAGATCGTATGCTTTCTTCATCCTTTTCTCCTGGCATGATTCGATGGCATAATGACCGACCGACCTAACTTCCGGTCACTCTGCAGGGAGGATGATTTCGAATTCCCTTTACAGAGTTGCGGTATTGAAGATCTCAAAGCATCGGGAAAAATTGCTCACTATATAGATGAAAAGGGCCTTTATCAGGCATTCTCGCTATCCTCGCCCACCTTTACTCTTGTCTCTTTAATGGTTCATTAGTTTTTATTCCAACTTATTTTACCTCCAACTCCACTGATATAAGAATTCGACCTAACAAATGCTTGTGCTTGTGAGTGAGCTTGTGTGAGCATGACTGCAATGACTGTACATTGAATTGGTTCCCGAGAGAAACTTGTTTTGCAAGATGTAGACATGATTAGATCGAATGTAGCAGAGTAGGTGGTTTTTGCTTTAAAATGCCATAAAACAGCACAGTGCTGGTTGCCGTCTCTCCCATAAGAACAGAGAGGGAGGGAGGAAATTGAATGTATTAGACAGTGTCTCACGGGAGGACTGTGGGTTCTTACCTGTTTTATTCAATTCTCGTATTAACACAATGTTTTGCAATTAATAAATAATCAATTGATCTCTAAGAATTACACTTTTCAAAATGCAACTGGAAATTTGTATTTTTGCCGGTCATTCGATTCATCCGTGCTTATAACACTGTTGTAAATTAGATGAACGATTCTGATTTTCTGAAGTTTGCTGTACTGACTATCCTTATTCATACTTTCCTTGTCCATATTAGTGTTATCGAGGCATTCACTACCTGCTGACTGCTACACTTCTCCTATCCGGTATACCACAATTTGTACCCGCTTCATCCACGTTTGGAGAAGCAGGTCTACTCCACTTCTTCACGACGAGTAACTATTCTCCACACTTTTAGATGCAACTGATAGGACACCAACACCGGCTTCTTTGTATTAAAAGAGACTAGAACCAGAAATACAAGAGGGAGGAGGAAGAAGAGAAGATGGAAGGATGGAGGCACAACTCCCCTCAGCACCCTCGCTCAAGCCCCACGACCGCCCCTGCTAACCAGATAATTCCCTCCCCTTCACTCTCTTCAGTTCTCCCAATTTATAACAGCCCCTTCTAACTATCTGTGGGCCCCCCAACATCCCTCTATAACAACTTCCTCTAACAGCTGTGGGCCCCAAGAATATTCCCCCAGGGTGCCAAGCATATTCCCCCCTCCCCCCCGCCCCCCTCCATAGAAGTTACAATTCCGCCCCTTGGAAGATTCCATATCATAGCAGCAACACCTCGCACATACCTATCACTGACACCCTTTGAAAATCCACCTTGTCCTAAAGGTGGAAAAACTTGATGAATATCTGAAAGTGTGCAAATACAGGCCCGCTGCTTCCATTGACACCACTAAAATCTGCCACACACAAAGCTGAAGCTTCCCACATCATGAGCAGAGATAGTTTCACAGATTGATCCCAGATGATAGAATTATATGGGACACTGGAGGAAGCCTGACTATTTCCTCCCATGTTGCCAACAATACTTCTCATCCGTGTCTTAATTTTGGCTACAAGTGTGGATACTGAGTTTGTGTCTGAAGGCGCTTGAGCACTGGAAACAATGAAAAGAGTAGGTTGTGCTGCACTCAAGACTGTTACAACATTGGGCACGATAACAAGCCGAGTAGAAGTATCAGACCCAGATCCATGAGCCCTCGGTTCTTGCAACCCTTCCCTGCTATTTGGCAGTGCACCACCCGCAGAGACAATATGGGCAAGTGTAGTGCCAGCATGCATATGGATGTTTACATGCCTTGGAGCACATCTAAAACCAACAGGACTGAATGGGTCTGGAGGAGTCAATGGTGGAACCCCACTACTAAAAGAGTTGGCTTGAAAAGGAAATGGTTGTGCCATTACTGGATTGGGTCGCAATGCAGATATGAAAACAACAAGACCAACATCCACTAGTGATCCAGCAGGAGACGGTCCCTTAGTGTGACGGTTCGGCCTTGCCCCTCCAATGATAATTACTCGTTTTGGCCACTCGGCAGTCAACGCATGCATTGTAACTGCTAGCAATCCCTCCAGGAATCCCTTCTGAACCTTAGACTTGTAGAGATACAGCTTGCTTTGACTACACAGTTCCTTGAAGTACGATTCTGACCTTGTAACGCGTTGATCATCTTTGCCCAGCACAAAAGCAGTGTTGGCCCCCTCAATACATGCATGCTAAACAATCTCCCAAAAGCTCCTTTTTGCTGCTTGGACCAACTTTGAAGATAAGAGGTGGGGAGTTGCTCGTCTTGTAGCACTCCCCATCCTTCCAACTTATCGGAGCCTCGTTTGCCACAGTGAACTGGGTCGAGACCAACGACCCAAGGTTTTGCAACTCCCATACAGCTCCACTTCCTTGTAACCCCCCACGAAAATGGTTGTGTCTCCAAACAGCTCAGGCGGAGACATAACCTTCCCTTCCAACTTTGCTGAGAATTCTTCTGAACGCGTTTGCGTGCTTGTCTTGAGCTGCCGCTTTGTATCTATATCGGTTAAAGCTTCATATGGGCCAGACAATTTTTTCCTCAATTCTGACAGCAAATCTGATTGCACTGCTGACTGTAAATCAACTGTTTCAGCTCCTTCACCGGACACAGCAATCACTTCGCCCCTCGCTGTGAAAAGAAAGGTGCGGCAGCGGGAGAAAAGGAAGCCCCAACAACTTCCAGAACCACTCCAGTGGTGATAGCTTCTGGACAGGGTGCTATGTTTTCCAGCTCCGTGTATTCTCGGGGCGTTCCATGCAGTTGCAGGATTGCCATCGCTGCGTAAGATTGTTGATCTTTTGAGTTGCTAAATCGCTCCAATTATTCCTCCTTAAAGACTGACCATGATAACTTCATTTGGGCCTCTAACACAATATTAAACCAGTATTTAGTGTCTCCCATCATGCATACTTGAGCGATGGGGACATTCATTTCGTCCGACGTCTGCTGGATGTGGAAAAGGAGTTCTGCGCGCGCTGTCTAGTCTTGCGGATCTTTGCCATCAAACATAGGCAATTCCACTCGCCGAGTTGTAGCCGAGTTGTCTGAACCCAACTCGTTGGGGTGCGTAGTGGGTCGTGGCTCCAAACTGCGTTGTTCATCCACAACAGACTCCCCAGCGTGTGATGCTGACAGGTCCGTCACTAAGGTCGGCCGCTCTTCTTCCTATTGTGGCGCTTTATCCCAGCATCGCGTTGGGTCTGCTATGGATTTGCGAAGTTCTTCTAGCTCTCGGGCTTGATCCTTCTGGGATTCGGCCTGATCCCGCCGCTCTTGCTTTCAAGTCGACGCCAAATTAGAAATAGTTGCTGCAGCTCGCTCCATGCGTTGTTCCAAGCCGTACAATCGTGCCTCCATTTCCAGCATTTCCTCCGGCAACGCTCGTTTCCGGCAGAACTCCCCTCCCCAGTGAGAGGTCTCCGACATCAATTTCTAGCTGCTTTAATATCCGACAGTGATGCAACAAATTTTGGCAGCGTTAACCGCGACGAAAAATGCCGACAACGATGTCCTCCCCTGGAAGTTAACGGGCAATGCTCCGCTCTCCTCTGAGAATTTTCCTGCAGGTTGAACCAATTTGATAGGACACCAACACCGACTTTTTTGCATTAAAAGAAACTAGAACTAGAAATACAAGGAGCAGGAAAAAGAGAAGATGAAAGAAGGATGGAGATGCAACTCCCCTCAAGAGACACTTAACACCCTCGCCCAAGCCTCATGACCGCCCCTGGTAGATAAGCCCCCCCCCTCTTCACTCTCTCCTCCACCCCTGTCCAACACTCTTCACTTTAATTAAATATGTAGTCAAATAGATGTTGTACACCATGATGGGATTGATAAAATTAAAAGCGTGTTTCTCTCCTTTGTTATGCCATTCTTCCCTTTGAGTGTCTATTACTTTTGTTTCATTGGGGGTGGAGTCTTTGTTTTCAAAAATCTAATTAACCCGCCTTACCTTATTGGCTTGAACCTTTTTGACCAAAGTTTGATGGTTGGTGGATATAACGATGCATTACCGAACTGTGCATCTGGCCCTGTTCTGAAAACTTGTTGTGGCCCAACCCATCCCTCTCATTTGTTTTGATACACTCTAATTAACCTGCCTTACCTGACTGGCCCAAACTGTTTTGACCAAAGTTTGATGTTTGATGGATATAATGATGCATTACATAACTTTGAACCTAGCCTTGTTTTGAAAACTTGTTTAGGCCCAACCCATCCTTCTCATTTGATTTGATATACGCCTTGGATGCTTTGGGTTTTGGATGTTTCATTTTTTGGTGTTTGTTTTGTGGTTTTTGCGACATGTGTGTACATTAAGATGGCTAGGATTCAAATGTTTGCTATTGTCTTTGGATTATATAAATAAACTACTATTTGGATGTGTTGATTGGTTTGGCTTTTTTTTTTTGTTGAATATGTTTTTCCGCAGGTGACGCAATAGACTTCTATGTTTTGGTAGAACTGCATCAAGGTTCAATTTTAAGCCCATACTTATTTATTTTGGTCATATATATGTTGGGTGCAAACCCAATCCCATATCGGTTTCAAAGAGGAATGCTGACTAACATATAAGCTTAGATGAACCACTCCTCTTAGCACCAATTGGTTTTAGGATGAAACCCCAGAAGAGCTTATGTGGTGGGCCTGGAGGGTCTGGGCTGGAGGAGGAATGATCCTGACAAGTGATATCAGAGCCATGGTGTAGCCCATATGTGATGTGGTGGCATATCCCCAAACCAGTTTGACAACGATAATGGTGGCTTGATTTAAGCAAGTGGATCCATGGTGGTATGTTGTTGTGGAAATGCTGGGAGTCACAATGACAGACTATTGACCAAAGAGTAAAAGGTAAAAAACAAAAGAATGAGAAGATCTTGGGACACAAAGATTTACGTGATTCAGGAATAATCCCTACGTCCATGGAGATGCATAAATACTTCACTAAAATCAGGAGTACAATTTACACGAAGATCACATAGTTTCACACACAGAAACCCTAGCCCGAAATGGGCTAAAAAAGAAGATGAAATACTGTGCCACTAACCGCATAGAAAGTCTGCACTGCTACAGTGAACGGTGGTTGAAAGTCCGCATCGCTACAGTGCCGCGACCACCCAAGTCCAAACTGCTACAGTGGCCGACAGCTGGAAGTGTGCGTTGCTACAGTGCCACAGCCACCCAAAGTTCAAGCTGCTACAGTGGCCGACGACCGGAAGCCTGCGGAGCTACAATACCGTTGTCTTCAAAGTCCGCTCAGCTACAGTGTCCTGTTGGTGTCGTCCGATCAGCTATGCAATAGTCTGTCAGAGTTGCTACAGTGCCCAGAAATTTGACCCGAGGACCTTCGGCCCACGAGCCTCTGAAACAGGGGCGCGTTGCCTCTTGCAACCCCCAACGAGGTCACTGCAAAGCTCGGCCCGCGGAGTTGCTGCCTGATGTGCAGTATGAGCTGGAAACATTCGGCCCAATCATCATCCAGAACGGATCGGGCTACACCATTCCAACACATCTGGTGTTGAAAGTCTTCCTGATAGTAGCTGTTAACCAGCGTGTCCTAGTGATGAGAAACGACAATGCAAGATGTTTGGATCGGGTGGATGATCGTTGAAGTGGAGACCTAAATGTGTGGTCTTTGGTTTTAGGAGTGGATTGTTGGGTGCAAACCCACATCGGTTTTAGAGAGGGCTGTTAACTAACATATGAGTTTGGATCAACTACTGCCCTATCACCAATTGGTTTTAGGATGAAACCCCAGAAATGCTTATGTGTTGGGTCTGGAACGTCCGAGTTGGAGGAGGAATGATCCTGACAAGACTTGAGAATCTGGACCCAAATGTTGTGTTCGAAACTTGCAATTCGGAAAGAGCCCAACTCCCTGGAACTAGAAGTTGCTTCTGGGCCTCAAATGCAAAACAAAGTCACCAGAAGGTCCGAATTGCCACGACACCCTTGCGAACTTAGGGTTTGGAATTAGGAAGACCTCACACCTAGTGATATGAATGTTGGTCTGTGGGTTCTGCTAGCATAATGGTTTCTTGGGGCTGGGCTGTGGGTTCTACTGTTGCGCCTAAGGGCTGTTAGAAGGGGGGCAACTAATGAAATATTTGGGGGTGTTAAATAATTGCTAGGGGCAGACTTTAGGAAATAGTTGGCCGAGTGGTTGGAGTTGTTGGGGGAATATTAAATTGGGGAGGCTGTAGAGTGAGGGGCACAAATTCGTTTTGGATTTAGGCTTCCAACGGAAGCAGCAGGTGGGTTAGGCCTCGACCCAGGGTGCAGCGTCTCCCAGAGAGTTGTAATTTGCTTTAGGAAATAATTGGCCGAGTGGTTGGAGTTGTTGGGGGAATATTAAATTGGGGAAGCTGTTGAGTGGGGCACAAATTCGTTTTGGATTTAGGCTTCCAACGGAAGCAATAGGAGGGTTAGGGCTCGACCCAGGGTGCAACGTCTCCCAGGGAGTTCCTCTTTCCCCGTTTCCTTTTCTTCTTCTATTCCCTTTATCTCCTTCCATCGATATTCTATTGTAATTCTTGTATGTACTGTTGTTGGAATCTGATAGGGATGCGTGGGGTTATATGGGAATCTGCAGGAGGGTAGGGCTGTAATCTCATGGGGGGAGGGGCAGGGGGAATATGCTGGGGATCCAGGGGGAATATGCTCTCATCCAGGGTGGGGGAGTTGTAATTGCATGGGGGGACCAGGGGGAATTGAATTGTGATGTTTTGTTTTAACAAAGTTCTGTTTTTGTTTACCACTCACTTTTTGTAAAGAATGTTTCTGTAAAACAGGTGAAAGTTCTTAAATGAGTTTGCTGAGTTGCTGGAAAAGTAAAAAGTTGTAAAGTCTAAAAGTTAGGAAAGTTGGGAAGTTGTAGAACTTTCCAAACCAGATCAGATGACGCCGAAGCTGTTCTTCAATGTTTCTAAACATCATTGTTGGAACCCATTTAAGTGTAAATGGGTGAGTCCCACATCGGACTTACCCGTCCTGTACATTTGTTTTCTAATCTATAAAAGGATGTCCTCACCTCACATTGAGGTAAGGGGAATTCACCCTCTACATGGTATCAGAGGGATTTTTATCCCACATCCTCCCTCCCTTGCGGATTCCCGGCATTCTCCCGGCCCCGCCTCTCTCACTCCTGCCCTAGTCTTCCCGGCAGGCCCTCCCTCCCGGCGCACCTCTCCTCTCCGGCCCTCCCTCCCGGCGCTCCTCTGCTCCCGGCAGGCCCTCCCTCCCGGCGCCCCTCCCCAGCGCCCCCGCACCCTCGCCCGCGCGGCTCCCTCGCCCTCACCCGACGGCCCTCTCTCTCCCCGACGCGGCCCGCGCCGGCTCCTTCCTGCGGAATTCCTCCCCGACGCCGCTCCCTCCCCGCGGCTCCCGGCCCTCCCGACGAACCTCCCTCCTCTCGCGCGGCTCCAGCGCGCCTCCCGCTGCTCCAAGCGCTCTCGCCGGCGCCTCCCGCTGCTCCGGCGCCTCTCGCGCGGCTCCAGCACTCTCGCTGGCGCCTCCAGCGCGCCTCCCGCTGCTCCAGCGCTCTCGCCGGCGCTCTCGCCGGCGCTCTCGCCGGCGCCTCCCGACGAACCTCCCTCCTCCGGCGCCTCCCGCTGCTCCAGCGCTCTCGCCGGCCTCCCGCTACTCCCAGCGGCCTCCCGCTGCTCCCGACGCCATCACCCGCGCGCCCCGCCAGCGACCTCCCGCTGCTCCCCCGCCGGCGCCTCCCGTTGCTCCCCGCGCCTCCCGCGCCTCCCTCTGCTCCAGCAGCTTCTCGCGGCTCCCGGCTCCCGGCGGCTTCTCCCGACTTCCGGCTCCCCGGCTCCCGGCTCGCCCCGCCATCCCAGCGCACCGCCTCCCGGCGTCTCGCCCTCGGCCTCGCCCTCGGCCTCGCCCCGGCGCTGCACCCTCGCCCCCCCCCCCCAGCAGCTCCCTACCCGCTGCCCTTTCCCGGCGTTGCTCCCGGTTCGGCCTTCCGGCGCCCGGCGCGCCCCGGTCCAGCCTTGCTCTCGGCCCTGCGACGCTCCTGCCCCAGCACTCGCGCCGCCCCTGCCCGACCGCACCATCCTGAGCGCGACCACCTGTCGCTGCTCCCTCCGGCCGCATCTCCGGGCCGCTTCCTTTCCACCGCCCGACTCCCGGCGCACGGGTCCAGCGCCCGCCCACCATGGACGCATCCTCCGTTCTTCCGTCCCTCATCACGGCCTCCTCCCGGCTTGTCGATGACCGGCTGGATGCCACTAATTTTTCTGTCTGGCGGAAGACGGTCTTGATGTCCCTCCGCGGCATGGGGCTTCATTCTCATCTTGAGAAACCCCCACCTGAACTCAATGATCCTAAGTTCGACTCTTGGCAGCTGGCGGACAGCAAAATATTCGCCCTACTGGTCAACTCCATGGACCGCTCCGTGAAGGATGTCACCCGGACTGCCAACACCGTCAAGGAGCTCTGGGATTCCTTGATTGTCATGTTCTCCGAGACCAATAACTTGGCCCGGGTCTCTGACGTTCTCCAACGTCTCTCGCATATCCGCCAGCAGGATCGGACCTTCCCCACCTACTTCATGGAATGGAAGGGTCTCCGCGATGAACTACAGGAACTCTGGCCGATTCCTCAAACTCCGGCCGAAGCGCAGACTCAGCGGGACCAGCTCTGCCTATTCAACCTCCTGAATGGCCTCGCACCGGACTATGCCACCACGGCCACCGAGATGCTTGCCAGCCCATCTACACTGGATATCCCGCAGGTCTATCATCGCCTGCAGAAGGCACATCGGGCCCTTGCACCTCCCGTCCCCCTTCCTGATCACACTGCGCTCCTCGGACGTGGCGGTAGTCGCCCTCCCAGCCCTCGTGGGCGCGGCCGTGGGGACGGCCGACCTCGCCCCCTCTGCCAGCATTGCGGCAAGCTCGGCCATCTGGTGGACCGTTGCTGGGTCCTGCATGGTCGTCCTGAGTCGCACTCCCGCCGGGGCCAGACTGCGCTCTGTGATGCACCCTCACCTGCTGCTTCTCTTCCCTCGTCATTGGATCTCTCCCTGGCTGAGCTCCAGCTGATTCACGATTACCGGTCCACCTGCATCGCGGGCTCTTCGTTGGCTTCTCTTGCCCATTCCGGTGGTCACACTGCCCTTGTCAGTCATCGTTCTCCGGCATGGATGCTTGACTCTGGTGCGTCCGACCACCTCACCGGGGATGCAGGTATGCTCTCCCACTACCGTCCCTATAGTGGATCCTCTGCCATCACTGTTGCTGATGGGTCCACTCTCCCCATAGCCGGCTTTGGCTCCTGTTCCCTCACCTCCTCCCTTCACCTCTCCTCGGTGGCTCATGTACCCCGGAGTCCTTTTAACCTGCTTTCCATCAGCAAACTGACCAAGGATCTCAATTGCACTGCTCTCTTTTCCTCGTCTTCTGTTTTGTTTCAGGAGCGGACGACGAACCGGGAACTTGGTAGAGGCCAGCTTCGGGATGAAGTGTACATGTTCGCTGGCCCGTCTTCCATCGCCTGCGCGTCTCTCCCTGCTCATGCCGTTGACCTCCATTCCCGGTTGGGCCACCCTTCCGCCTCTGCACTTCATCAACTCTACCCCGATATTAGTCCCCGTTTTTCCTTTCCTTGTGAGTCGTGTCGTTTTGCGAAACATCATCGCACCTCCTATCCTCCTCGAGTTGACACACGGGCCGCCAAACCCTTTGATTTGGTTCATTCTGATGTATGGGGTCCCTGTGCTACCTCGAGTCAATCTGGGTATAAATATTACATTTCCTTCATTGATGATTATTCCCGGATGACATGGCTTTATCTTTTTCGGGATCGGACAGAGGTTTTCTCCACCTTCCAGACATTTTTTCATGAGATCCAAACACAGTTTTCTATCCCTGTCAAATGTCTTCGATCTGACAATGGGCGGGAGTACTTATCCACTCCCTTTCAGCAGTTTCTCCGCGCCCACGGCATCATCCACCAGACCTCTTGTCCTGATACCCCTCAGCAGAATGGGGTGGCCGAGCGGAAACACCGGCATATTTTGGAAACCGCTCGTGCCCTCCTCTTCCACCGCCAGGTCCCTCTTCTCTTCTGGGGGGATGCCATCCTCACTGCTACTTACCTTCTGAATCGTCTTCCCTCCTCCTTACTTCAGGGGGAGACTCCTTTTCATACCCTGTTCCCCTCTGTTCCTCCTCACTCCCTTCCACTCCGCGTCTTCGGATGTCTCTGTTATGTCCGGGACACTCGCCCCAATCTCTCCAAACTTTCTCCCAAATCTCTTCGCTGTATTTTTCTTGGATATTCCCGCACTCAGCGCGGGTACCGCTGCTTCTCTCCAGACCTCCGCCGGTATATCACCTCTGCCGACGTATCGTTTGTCGAGACTTCTTCGTTCACTCTCCCCTCTCCTTCTCCTTCTCCTGACTCTACCATCGATGACTGTCTTCCGCTCTTCGTTCACCCACCTCTCATATCTCCCCCTCCCGGTCATCTCTTTGGCCAGACCTACTCCCGTCGTCCCTCCGTTGTACCTCCCATCCCGGCCGAGGACCACCTTGTTCCTGCTTCGTCTGCTGCTCCTGTCCCCGCTCCCGCGGACGAGCCGATTGCGCTTCGGAAAGGTACTCGCTCCTGTCAGACTACTCCTCTCTTTGTATCTTCCTACAGGGGTCTGTCAGCCTTGGAGACCGTATCGCTTCCTCGGACAGTCGGTGAAGCACAATCTCACCCCGGGTGGCTTGCCGCCATGCGGGATGAATTGCAGGCTCTGGATGACAACCATACATGGGATCTTGTTCCACTTCCGGTGGGCAAACAGGCGGTCGGTTGTAAATGGATTTTCACTATCCGTCTCAATCCCGATGGCTCTCTTTGCCGCCTCAAAGCCCGGCTTGTCGCCAAGGGCTTTGCTCAGACGTATGGCATCGACTACTTTGAGACCTTCTCTCCAGTCGCCAAGATGGCCTCGGTCCGCCTTTTCCTTTCGCTAGCTGCTCATCATCATTGGCCGCTTCATCAACTGGATGTTAAAAATGCTTTTCTCCATGGCTTTCTTGATGAAGAAGTCTACCTCCAGCAGCCTCCTGGTTTTTCGGCCTCTGGTGCCGACCGCCATGTCTGCCGTCTCCGTCGCTCCCTCTACGGCCTCAAGCAGTCTCCTCGGGCTTGGTTTGGCCGCTTCAGCACGGTCGTCACAGCCTTTGGCCTATCTCGCAGTATGAAGGATCA
Source organism: Viscum album (assembly GCA_963277665.1). Classification (NCBI taxonomy): domain Eukaryota; kingdom Viridiplantae; phylum Streptophyta; class Magnoliopsida; order Santalales; family Viscaceae; genus Viscum; species Viscum album. Next base: position 77,928,404 of record OY728140.1, read on the forward strand.
CACCGTCTTCTTCCGTACGACGGCGCATGGCTGTATCTTGCTTGTGGTTTATGTGGATGACATCATCATCACAGGGAGCGACTCCAGAGGCATCGCCAGTCTTAAGGCGCATCTTCACCAGCACTTTCACACCAAGGATCTTGGTCCCCTCACTTACTTCCTTGGCATCGAGGTCTCCCGGACTGCGGACACTATTTCTCTCTGTCAGCGCAAGTATGCTCTTGATATCTTGCAGGATGCCGGGTTGAGCACCGCCACTGCAGTGGACACTCCCCTTGAGCCTGGGGAACGCTCCCTTCATTCTGACTCGGAACCCTTTCCTCATCCCGAGAGCTATCGCCGCCTGGTTGGTAAACTCAACTACCTCACCATGACACGTCCTGACATTGCCTGTGCCGTTGGCAAAGTCAGCCAGTTCATGGAACATCCCACCCGCTCTCAGTGGGATGCTGTCCTTCGCATTGCCAAATACATCAAGAAAGACCATGCCCGTGGCCTTCAGTACTCCCATCATGCTCACATGGATGTTGAGGCCTTCTGTGATGCGGACTATGCCGGCTGCCTCGCTACCCGCAGGTCTACTTCGGGTTTCGCCGTGTTCTTTGCCGGCAATCTCATCTCTTGGCGCAGCAAGAAGCAGACTGTCGTCTCCCGGTCGAGTGCCGAGGCCGAGTATCGGGCCATGGCCACCGTCACTACTGAGATCCTCTGGCTTCGTCATCTCCTCCATGAGCTCGGTTTCCCCGCATCGACTCCTGCTCATATCTGGTGCGACAATCAGGCCGCCACGAAGATTGCATCGAATCCCGTCTTCCATGAACGGACGAAGCATATCGAGGTGGACTGTCACTTTCTCCGCCACCATCTGGAGCAGCACCATATCGGCTTCGGCCATATCCCGACGGCCGATCAGCTTGCCGATCTCTTCACCAAGGGTCTTCCCGGAGCTCGCCTTGAGTCTCTCACTACCCGGCTGGGTATTCACAGCCTCCCAGGCCCAGCTTGAGGGGGAGTCTGAGATGGTCCTGTGTCTTTGTTGTCTTTTTCTATTTGTGGGACTCTATCCAATCTGGGCATGTCCAGCTTGAGGGGGAGTGTTGGAACCCATTTAAGTGTAAATGGGTGAGTCCCACATCGGACTTACCCGTCCTGTACATTTGTTTTCTAATCTATAAAAGGATGTCCTCACCTCACATTGAGGTAAGGGGAATTCACCCTCTACAATCATGAAAGCATTTCATATGATCCAAGCTTTTTGAAAAAAGCAGAGTTCTAGTTTTCCGGACGCAGATATTCCGGACGCAAAGATTCAGATGCAGCTCTTGATGCAGTTACTGGACAGAGCCACAACAGAAGATGTTCTATACAATGTTGAAGTTTCCGGACTCAGATTTCCGGACAAATATCTCCGAACTGAGAAATTGCTAGAGCGAGAAGTTTGAAGTTTGAAGTTGGCGAAGTTCAATGAAGTACAACCCTACTGCCGATTTGACACACTTTTCTGACAGAACTTTCAGACGAAGTTTTTGTTAGAAAGTCTGAGTTTGTGAAAATCGCTGAGTTCGTGAAAATTGTAAGAAGACGGAGATGCTGGTTTTCCGTCAGGCCGATAAGGTAGATGTTTTTATAAGAAACTCTGACATTGCAGAATTGCTTATTCAGACAGACATGATCAGACTGATGCTGCAGATTGACCAGACCGAACGATGACTATCGGATGGAACATAAAAGAAGCACAAGACATTGTTCATTGGACAGAGAATTTGTAAGAATCTATGAAGTTGTGGTTGCTGAGTTTTTGCAGTTTTGCAAAATGCGGAAGAAATGCAAAGTGACTCAAGAAATCAGATTTGAATGTCTGAGCAAAGACAAAGGGGAGATCAAGTTTGTAATCGGACACCGTTCTCTGGAGAAACAAGATGAAGAAGTTTTACTGAGTGATCGGATGAAGTTTAGCAGAGTCTCCGGACAGAGAAAAAGTCAGATTTGTTGAAGTTGCTACCAAACAGAGATGACACAGGCAACTGGAGTTTTTAGAAGTTGCAACAATATAATCAACCATCTTCAGTTAGTTTGGAGGAACGGACAGAGGAAGGAGATGAGTGTTCGGACAGCTTGTATGAAGTTTGAAGATCATAGTTTTGTAACAGGCTGTATAAAGTTGTTCGAACTCTTGGGAAGTTACCGAGTGTTAACTAAGAAACTAAGACCAAATTGAATAAATGTTTTGTATTTCAGTGGGTCAAGAGAACCAAAATGATGAAGAGTGTTCCGGACAGAGTTCCAGATAAAGAAGTTCCGGACAATCAATTTCCGGACAGAACGTTTGGCAGAACTTTGTAAAGCTCTTATTCGATTAAGGTTGATAATTTTGAAGCTCTGGAAAATTCAAGAAGATTCGAGAAGACACCAGAAGAGTTGAGAAGATTTGAGAAGCGCTCAAATGAAGGTCAAATATCTGATAAATTCGGATCTATGAAATTTGGGTGAGCGGGATGCAAAATACAACGATATTCATTACTGTTCACCCGTGCATAAAAGCTGAAATGTTGCAGATTTGGTGTCAGAATCGAGTTTCCAACCGAAGCCGAGTTTCGCGTTGAAGAAGAGTTTCTGGATAGAGGATTTGATCAGAAGATCGGACACTAGATAGTTCAGTTTACCAGACAGAGGTTTATTGGACAGTGAAGACCTGACAAAGTTTTGAGCAGACACCGAGTTTGCTAATCAGACAAAACATAAAGTTGTTTCAAGCGCAGTTTGAGAAAATGGTGCAACAAACATAGATTACCGGATGGAGAAGATCAAACAGAGGACAAATCGGGGACAAACCCCCTCTGGAGCAGTTTGATCAAAGTTACATTTTTGATTGTGGTTCAAATTTTGTAACCAAAATTTGCAAACTGACGGGAGTCAGTATAATCATTCATATCGGGAGATAGAAGGTGTCTAATGGGAGTTGACACAAAAGTTGTATTCATTTCTTCATTATAGTGAATTTTCATAGACCCATGAGAGTGACTATGGTGAGGACGTACGTTCTTACATTGATGCCGAACCTTGTAAATCTTGCGTGCCTTGTTTACTTTTCTACTTTTGCATGCATCTGAGTTTACTAAAAATTGATAAGGAAGAAACTCTAACAAGTTTCCGGGGTTAAGTTTCTTAAAGTTGAAATTTTTAAAAAGACAACTGATTCAACCCCCTTTTCAGCGATTCAACGATTCTTAGGAGCTTCAATTGGTATTAGAGGCAAGGTTCCCCTGTTGATTCCTTATCATGGATAATCTCAATTCTGTCAACAGTAGAGGAATTCATAATTTCGATGACAAAAATTATTATGGCTAGAAAAACAGAATAATTCCCTATCTTCTGTCACTTGACCTGGAAGTTGTTGATGCTGCTATAATTGGGTTTCCACCCATTGAGAATGATGCCCCTTTGACTTTTACTGACAAGAGAAACTGTTGGACTCCTCATGTATTAATCATGTTTTAATGATCACAAATCTTATTCAACCTAGTTAACTCCTGTAAATTATATCAAATCATGTGTATTAATGTTTAAAGTATTCTCATGCTTTAAGAAGAGCCATTCAAGATCTTAATTGCTCTACATTCAGTTTACTTACTTTATACTATCTTTGATCTACTCTCATAATACCTTCTTTGACAAATGCTTAAGTCTAATCCATTCTATTATCATCATTGTTTAAGTCTGAACCTAGTTACTTTGAAAAGTCTGAGACACTGTGAGTCTGCCACTGGTTATGTCTTTCTGGCACCGTGAAGCAGACACCGTGAAGCAAGACACCGTGAAGCAGACACCGTGAAACAGACACCGTGAAACAAGACACCGTGAAACAAGACACCGTGAACAAGACACTATGAAGTAGACACCGTGAACAAGACACTGTGAAGCAGACACCGTGAACAAGACACCGTGAACAAGACACCGTGAAGCAGACACCGTGAACAAGACACCGTGAACAAGACACCGTGAACAAGACACCGTGACCGCGAGACACCGTGACCACAAGACACCGTGATCAATCTAGGCACCGTTTGAAGGAGACACTGTTTCCATGACTTACCGTGACACCGTTTCTTAAACTATTTTGTCGTCTTTCAATTTAATCTCTAACGGTCATATTTGAAGATTTTAATGCACTGACATAATTAATGTTTCTTTGTAGACATATCATCAGACAGTATGAGGTACTAGGTGCGGTATCCATGCAACCTGTCGGCTCCAACACATGCATTCCAAGATAAAAGCGAAGTGTGGCCAAGAATCAAGGTGCGCGATACAAAACGAAAAACAAGGCCGTGAGCACGATAACGAAGAACACACTTAGAGCAAGTTTCAAAAGGAAAGGCTTACTGCATGCAACTCGACACTACTGAAGAACACACGAAGCATATTTGAAGCTTAGAGAACATCTTCGCTCTTTTGAACCTCACGACGAATACAAGCTGAATCGCGACACTCTATTTTACAGACGAGGACTCGAGATCTGCATCTGCTTCATCTCAATAAGTCCAAAGCTGCAAAGACTAACACTCAGAGCACTTCTAAACCCATCTCTATATTTCTGCTCTGTTGTGTATCTGTTTATTACCTTTCGAGCAGAGTATGTACCTGTAGAACAACACACTCTGTCTCCTGCATTAAACTGAAGGATACAAGATATCCTCACTCAACCGTTCTTTTACTCTCATGTATACCCACTGATAAGTGTGGAAGAGGTCCCTGTGTGACCTGGTATTTTGTACCCACGAAAACTGTGGAAGAGGTCCTTGTGTGACCTGGACAGTCTGTGTACTGTTGTTAACCCCGATTCAGGGTGTGGATCAAAGTTTATTTATATAAACTGCTTGGTGGCAGGTGATCACCAAGTGGAGTGGATTAGGTCTCGGCTTGAGACTGAACCACTTGTTTCATATCCGCTGTGCTGCTTAGTTTAGTTTTCTTTGTTTTATTGCTTTACTGTATAATCCAGAAATCACTAATTTCACTTTGATAGTTAGTCTTGAAAAGAAGTTATAACTGACTTGTCTTAGTAGAATAACTTCAAAAGTAACATTAATAACAGAAATTAAGATTACTGAGAATTAATCAATCTTCTAAGTTACTTAAACAGTCAAACTCTTATAACAGTATAACCTTGATTAACTGGGCTGTATTTTATCTTTGGGGAAACCTTTTTAGAAATACTTTTTACAGAAATTTTTATAGTTACTCAATTCACCCCTCCCCTCTTGAGTAATCTACTCCGACCAACAGAAACATTGAAGTTGATGGAAAAGCTAGAAATGATATTCTTATGTCTCTGTTAGAAAATGTTTACATGAAGGTGACGGGTCTTAAAACAGTAAAGATAATATGGGACAAGTTCGAAAGTATTTTTGAAGGAAATACTAAAGTGAATGAAGCAAAACTACAAATCTAGCGTAGCAAGTTTGAAGATATAAGAATAAGAGATGAAAAAACTATTGATGAGTACTTCACTAGGGTGAATGAAGTCGTTTGCAACATCAGAAGTTTCAGAGATGTCTTGGAAGATTCTACAATTGTTAAGTAACTCATGAGAAACTTTCCGGACATGTTTGATTCTAAAATCTATGCTTTAGAAGATAAAAAAGATTTATCACTTGATGAATTGCATGACTTTTTTGTTAATTAAGAAATGAGAAAAGCTCCAACATTCAAAAAAAAGATCAAAGATGAAATGGTTTTTGAAGTTATGAGAAAGATGACAATTCAAGATGCTGAAGATGTTGATCCTTGTGATTCTGAAGATAAGGAGGATGATGAGTTGAATGAAAAAATCATGTCTCTTATCTCCAAAAATTATCGAAGGGGAAGAGGAAAGTATGGAGGAAAACTTCCTCTTAAATGTTTTGAATGTGGTGAAATCGAACATTTTGCTATGAATTGCCTTAAAAAGAAAGTTCATGAATTTGAAGATCATTCTGAAGAAAAACCTCGATGGAAGAAGTTTGATAAAACTTCCAAGAAAGAAAATAAGTACGCTGGTGGAAAGAAGTTCAATGGAAACAGAAGTTCACTAGAAACAGAAGAAGATTGCTGAGCAAGAAACTATAATTTGACTCACACAATAATTCATTAGAAGAGGAAAGTTCAAAAAGTGTCTTATTTTTTTTGCGAATGTCAATAAAAAGGAAGATTCATCAAATAGTGAAGAAGAAGGTGAAAAATCATACAGTGAGGATCAACTTAAATCAGAACTTGTTGCATGTCTTGAGTAAAACATAACTCTCAAGAAAGAAATCAGAATGATGAAAAAAGATAGCGGAAAAATGGTTGAAGGAAGAAAAGATGTTGCTAAACAGGATGAAGAATACATCCAGGAGATCTTAGGTTACAGACTAAAAATTGATGAACAGAAAAAGATGGTTGAAGATCTAAGTAAGAAGTTAGTAGCTAAGGAAGATGAAGTTAAAAAAACTCAATCGAAGCTTCTTAAGGCTGAAAACACCTTAAGCATGTTGAACGAAAATTTCAGCATGACTTCAGACGTAAAATATGAACCATCTAAAACTGTAGAAAAAACACATTCCAAGAATTAGGTGAATTCTCCACTTTTCAAAAATGAAGTTTATATGATTTTTCTAACATTTCAGGTTTTAAGAAAAGTGTTGGGGAAACTTGGGTTTTGAAGGGTTGTGAAAAATCTATCACATTCCCAAAAGTTGAAAATTCCCTCCGTAAGAAAGATGGCGCACGCCCAGAGAATGTTAAGAAGAAGAACTTCAACAAAATTTCAACAGAGAAAGATCATACTTCTACATAAAACCAAGATTTGATGGTTTTTGCTGGTGCTTTGGAATCTCTATGGGCACGGGGCGTATAATTATAGGCATAATTTTTCATTTCCCTGAAGAAGGTATGAACATAGGGGAAGCAATGGTGGAAATAGAATGAGTAACTTTCCTAAAACACAGAAAGTTTGGAAAATGAAATCTCAAGATGGTAGAAAAATTCCAATGGAAAACAAATTTGAATGTCTCGAAGAAGTATGTGGAAGATGTGACCAGGTTGGCCACTATGTTGAAAAAACTCTTACAAGGGTAAAGTTCTTATGCTTGAAAAGAAGAAATTTGAGGAAATGACATTTGTTGTTGAGACAACTTTAAAAGTGTAGTTGGTGAATTCCCCCCTTACCTCAATGTGAGGTGGAGACATTCTTTTATAGATGAGTAAAAATAATTACAAGGAGGGTAAGTCCGATGTGGGACTCAGAAATACCCATTAAACTTAAATGGGTTCCAACACTCTCCCTCAAGCTGGACATGCCCAGATTGGATTGAGTCCCGCAAAGAAAAAAGATGACAAGACACAAAGACCATCTCATACTCCCCCTCAAGCTGGGCCATGGATGCTGTGAATACCCAGCTTGGTAGTGAGAGAGTCAAGGCGAGCTCCTGGGAGGCCTTTGGTGAAGATGTCTGCAAGCTGATCTGCCGTCGGAATATGGCCAAAGCTGATATGTTTCTGCTCCAGATGGTGGCGAAGAAAGTGATAGTCCACCTCGATATGCTTCGTCCGTTCATGGAAGACGGGATTCGTGGCAATCTTTGTGGCTGCCTGATTGTCACACCAGATATGAGCAGAGCTTTGTGCCGGGAAGCCGAGCTCATGGAGGAGATGACGAAGCCAGAGGATCTCAGTGGTGATCGTGGCCATGGTGCGGTATTCGGCCTCTGCACTCAATCTGGAGACGACAGTCTGCTTCTTGCTGTGCCAGGAGATGAGGTTACCGGCGAAGAACACGACGAATCTCGAAGTAGACTTGCGGGTAGCGAGGCAACCTGCATAGTCCACATCACAGAAGGCCTCAACATCTAAATGAGCATGATGTGAGTACTGAAGGCCACGTGCATGGTCTTTCTTGATGTATTTGGCAATGCGGAGGACAACATCCCACTGAGATCTGGTTGGATGCTCCATGAACTGGCTGAATTTGCCAACGGTGCATGCAATGTCTGGTCGCGTCATGGTGAGGTAGTTAAGTTTACCCACCAGACGTCGATAGCTCTCAGGATGAGGAAATGGTTCCGAGTCGGTATGGAGAGTAGGATACCTCGATGCCTAGGAAGTATGTGTGAGGACCGAGATCCTTATTGTGGAAGTGTTGATGAAAATGCCCCTTGAGGTGGGTGATGCCAGCAGAGTCGCTGCCGGTGATGATGATATCATCCACATAAACGACCAACAGGATGCAACCAACGGAGGTCGTCCTGCAGAACACAGTGTGGTCCTTCATGCTGCGAGAGAGCCCAAAGTCGGTGACGACAATGCTGAAGCGGCCGAACCAAGCACGAGGAGACTGCTTGAGGCCATAAAGAGAGCGGGGAAGTTGACAGACTTGAGACTCGGCACTGAAGGCACAAAATCTGGGGGGCGGTTGCAGATAAACCTCTTCCTCAAGAGATCCATGGAGGAAGACATTCTTGACATCCAGTTGATGAAGAGACCAATGATGATGAGCCGCCAAAGAGATGAATAACCGAACGGAGGCCATCTTGGCAACTGGAGAGAAGGTATCAAAATAGTCAATACCGTAAGTCTGTGCGAAACCCTTGACCACAAGGCGGGCTTTGAGTCGATGGAGAGTGCCATCAGGATTCAGCCTGACTGTGTAAATCCATTTGCTGCCAACCGTCTGTTTGCCTGCTGGAAGAGGGACAAGATCCCAAGTATGGTTTTCTTCCAGAGTCTGCAACTCATCCCGCATTGCTGCTAGCCATCCCGGGTGAGATTTTGCATCACCAACTGTGCGAGGAATAGATACTGTCTCCAAAGCTGACAGACCGTTGTATGAAGATACAAATAGAGGAGTACTCTGGCAAGAGCGAGTACCTTTTCGGAGGGCAATGGGCAAGTCGTCTTGTGTCGGGGCAGGAGCATTGGATGAAGCGGGGACGACGATGTCATTGGCCGGGACGGGGGATACAGTTGATGGACGACATGAGTAGACCCTACCAAAATGGGTGTCAGCAGCAGGGGGAGACACCAGAGGAGGGTGAATGATGAGAGGAAGACAATCATCAATGGCAGAGTCAGGATGAGGCGAGGGAAGGGAGAACGGAGAGCTCTCAACAAATGAGACGTTAGCAGAGATGACATACCTCCGTAGGTCCGGTGAGAAGCAACGATATCCGCGCTGAGTGCGGGAATAGCCAAGAAAGATGCACCAGAGAGATTTGGGAGAGAGTTTGGAGAGCCCAGGACGAGTGTCACGAACATAACAGAGGCATCCGAACACCCGGAGTGGAAGAGAGTGAGGAGGGAGAGAAGTGAACAGAGCTCGAAAAGGAGTCTCCCCCTGAAGGATAGAAGAAGGAAGACGGTTTATAAGGTAGGTAGCAGTGAGGATGACATCTCCCCAAAAGAGCAGAGGCACCTGTCGGTGGAAGAGGACACAAGCAGTCTTCAGAATATGTTTGTGTTTCCGCTCGGCCACTCCATTCTACTGGGGTGTATCAGGACAGGATATTTGGTGAATGATGCCTTTTGTCTGGAGGAACTGCCGGAAGGGAGTGGAGAGATATTCACGCCCATTGTCCGAGCAGAGACATTTAACAGAGATGAAAAATTGGTTATGAATTTCATTGTAAAAGGTTTGGAATGTGGAAAACACTTCGGAGCGTTCTCGAAGGAGGTACAACCAAGTCATTCGCGAAAAATCATCAATGAAAGATATATAATATTTATACCCCAAATGACTCGAGATGGTACAGGGACCCCACACGTTTGAATGAACCAGATCAAAAGGTTGTGAGGCCCTTGTATCCACCCGAGGAATGTATGAAGTGCGATGCTGTTTTTCAAAAGAACAAGACTCACAATGAAAAGAAAGATGCTGTCTAAGATCTGGATAAAGCTGATGAATGGTGGAGGTGGGTGGATGTCCCAACCGGGAATGAAGATCCAATGCTCTAGCAGCGACAAATGTGCAGGCGACGGTTGTCGGTCCATCGAACATGTAGACCTCGTCCCGAAGCTGGCCTCTACCAAGTTCCCGGTTCGTAGTCCACTCTTGAAATACAACAACAGATGATGTAAATATGGTAGCACAATTGTAATCCTTTGTAAATTTACTGATAGAAAGAAGATTAAATGGACTGCGGGGCACATGTGCCACAAAAGGCAGGTGAAGCGATGAAGTCAGGGAGCATGCCCCAAAGCCCGCAATGGGGACAGTGGAGCCATCAGCGACGGTGATGGCTGAAGAATCGACATAAGGACAATAGGAGGTCAACATATCAGCATCACCGGTGATGTGGTCGGAGGCACCTGAGTTGAGCATCCAGGCAGGTGAGCGACGACCGACGAAGGCAGCGGAACCAGCAGAGTGGGCTAGAGAAGCCGAAGACGGACCGGGTCCTGCGGAGGTCCGAGAATCGTGAAGCAGCCGGAGGTCCGCCATAGAAAGGTCCAAAGATGGTGGAAGAGCGGCGACTGATGAGGAAGCCTCCTAGACCGCCGTCTGACCCTGTCGCGGTTGCTGAGATGGGCGGCCATGAAGAACTCAGCAACGGTCGATCAGGTGGCTGAGCTTGCCATAGTGCTGACAGAGGGGACGAGGACGACCCTCTACACGACCACGTCCACGATTGCCTGAGGAGCGTCTACCGCCACAACCGACGAGAACAGAGTGATCGATGATGGGGGTGGGCTGGGGAAGAGCTCGTTGGGCCTTGCCCAGGCGATGATACACCTGTGGTATCGCCAGTGTAGACGGGCTGACGAGCATCTCGGTAGCCGTCGTGGCATACTCAGGAGCAAGGCCATTGAGAAGATTGAAGATGCAGAGTTGGTCCCTCTGGGTCTGAGCGTCCGCCGGTGTCTGGGGAACGGGTCACAACTCTTGCAACTCATCGCGAAGACCTTTCCATTTCATGAAATATGTTGGGAATGATTTGTCCTGCTGTCGGATATGCGACAGTCGCTGAAGAACATTGGAGACCTGAGCCAAATTGTTGGTCTCGGAATACATGATGTTTAAGGAATCCCAGAGTTCCTTGACTGTATTCGCAGTTCGGGTGACATCTTTGACTGTGCGATCCATTGAATTGACCAGCAAGGCGTAGATCTTGCTGTCAGCAAGTTTCTATGGACGGTATTTGGGATCCGTGGATTCCGGTGGAGGATCCTCAAGGTGCGAATCAAGGTCCATTTCAGTAAGGGACATCAACACAGTCTTCCGTCAGATGGAAAAGTTGGTGGAGTCGAGCCGCTCATCGACGAGGTGGGTGGAGGCGGCGACCATCTGGGGCAGAGCAGAAGAGGCTGCCATGGAGGACTCAGACATTTGTAGAAGAAGACAGGTTCAGCGGTGCGCCGCGGAGAGCGGGATACCGCAATGAGAGGCCGAAAAAAGGTGGTGCCGGGTGAATCCGAGAAGCAGCAGGTATAGCATCCCACCATTTTATAACAAAAACTTTCATTACATTACACAAATCTGAGGATCGTTAAGGTTTAGTGTCTTGGAAACAAGGATCATAATACATAAAAAAAAACATAAAACATTCTTCTTAAACACTTGCAAGGCGTCTCCTTAAGTTCATTCTAGGTTCATTACTGCATCTCATAACCTGGGGACATAAATCAAAAGAAAGGGTGAGCAGAAGGCCCAGTAAGGGAAACAAGAGGAACATTTACATGTGAACTTGAGATACTTCAATAAGGACATGAAAAGAACTTTAAGGCATGAAAAAGAAATCATGAGGCATTTCATAATAAAAATAACATTTTTCATAACTTGAAGATGTGGCTACATCATTTAACATAGACAATCATGAACATATCACCAAGGTCCATCCCCAAGGTGTCATTTGAAAATTACCAAGGTTATTCACCAAGGTATCGTGAAAATTGTAATCTCTAGTGGTTACATCATTACCCAATGCATTGGAGCGCTATCAGGGCGCACCCTTAAATTTGCCTTTATTATCATGTGAGCCACATATATCATCATCAAACATTTCATAAATAACCCACATAACATAAAATAAATGGGTTTCATTTCATAATCATAACATTTTAAAAACTGCTTTAAAGACATGATCTTTACGTCACTTTAAACCCACGGAAAGGGAAAGCGGGTCTCATGTATGTAAATCCCAGAATTTAAAATGGAACATTTTGATATATATGTGAATACCCTTGTAGAAATAAGAGCTTTGAGTATTCACTTTATAACATAAAATAATTTTTGAGAAAAGAGAGAGGCATTTTGAGGGGAAAATTCTGCAGCATAACGGCTAAGTTTCGGGGTTTTAGAAAACATTGAAATGAGAGGGGACATGGGTCACCCACTCATAAATGATCCATAAAACAGTAGGGTGAAAGAATAAGAAGGAAATATAGACATGGTAATGAAATTTTTGGGACATACCATTTGAAATGAAAAACATGGAAGGAAAAAAGATTAGATTTCTCTTATGAAAATTCGGCAGCCTTACGGCGTCACTTAACTTCAAAAGAAAATGATTTGACAAGATCAAATAGGGTCCCTCATCATATGATCATAAGAGATCAGTATGATAGATATAGAGATCATACCCCAACATAATAAAAAGGAACTTGAAAGACTTGACATGAAAATCGAACTTGAAAAATGAGAAGGGTGAAAGAATCCCTTAAAAATTCGGCAGCCTAACGACGTCACTTAAACTTTCATAAAACGAAATGATGAGATTAAGAGGGGATCTCTCATCATATAAACATGAAAGGGCAGTAAGAGGAATATAAAAGAACATCCTCTCACATAAAAACAAGGAGCATAATAGGAATGACATAAAAGAGATTACATGAAAAGAAAGAGAGGGGTCGGATCCCTTACCTTAAAATGTGACTCTTGAAACTCAAAGGATTGGACCTTGAGGGCTTGGGGGCACCTTGGGAGGACTCTTTGGAAGGTAAGAAGATCAGAACTTCGTTGGTGGAGAGTTGGGAGTGAAAACTAAGGGAGGAAAGGGTGGGTATTTATAGGGAAAGTGAGGGGACAAGGCATTAATGGCCAAGGGACACCTCACATGTGCTTTTCTCAAACCCATGTGCTCTCCCTTGGCATTTATCATGGAGTTAGGCCACATGGGGCCCCCAAAACAATAATTCATCACCCTTGGCCGGCCAACCCTCAAAAGATCTCATGACATCATCATGACACCATTATGATGTCATTAAACATACCGAAACCCTAAAACTGTATTTTTACTATTCACTGAAAATTCAACTTTCTCAGAATAACCCCAAAATTTCACCTTATCCAAATATCAATGCTTTGATTTCAAAAATGAAATCCATTTTATAAAAATAATTTTCTAAATATTTTTAATTTAATTTTTAATTAAAAACACTATCCATCGAAAATTCACTTTTTTCAGAAAAATCCCCAAAAATTACCTTAACATAATATCGATGCTCTGAGTTCAAAAATAAAGTCCTTTTTATAAAAATAATTTTCTAATTATTTTTAATTAAATTTTTAATTAAAAAACACTATTCATCCGAAAAAAACTAATACTTGAATAATAATTTATGAAACCGTTATTTAACCATTTTATTGAATCACATTACTTAATCTAGGTGTCTAAATTATATTAAAACTTTCTTTGAGTGAAATTACTAATCCATTTGGTCACATTACTAATCCTAAGCGTAAAATCACTATTCATAATTTACTATTCATCAAAAATTAAGTTGATCTTATTAGACTCCAAATTCCTTACTGAACACTTTTGTAGAAGACCATTTTTTGAAAATCATTACACATCATTAGTTATTTAGGGTTTACATAAATATTTCAAAATATTCTTTTTTCAAAATTCATTAATAAAATACATTCTAAAATTATCTAGACATTTGAAATTTCACAAACATCACTAAAGGAAGAAATCTCAATTTATTCACCCGAAAGGATTACACAAGGAAACTAGGGTCTCATCACATAGCCCCTTATAACACTGGCATAACACCTAAGTGTAAGGTGTGCTATGGTGAGAGAATCTGAGGGAGTCTCAGATAACATTGCCCTAGTAGCAATCTCCACTAATTTGAACTTCTCCTGCAAGCGTTTTCGTTCAAGCTTGACACGCTGGAGCTCGGCTTGGGCTTGGTCCAAAGCGAAGCCCACAGATGCTACCTCCTTCCCAAGCTCTGATAAGTGGGCTTCGTAAGGGTTGAGTCTACTGGATGAAGCCATCAACTCCTCTTTCTGCATTAACCATTAACATCTTAATAAATCATTAAGAGTAAGTTAATATACTACTCAAAAAGATTGGGTCGTTACATTCTTCCCCCCTTAAGAAATTTCGTCCCCGAAATTTACACTTGAGGCCTAGTCGAAAAGGTGAGGGTACTTTTGCTTCATCGTTTCCTCGGGCTCCCAAGTCGCTTCTTCGTACTTATGATTCCTCCACAACACTTTCACAAGGTGGGTAGTCTTGTTTCGTATAACCTTGTCTCTACGGTCTAAGATCTCCACTGGCTGCTCCTCATAAGAGAGGTCATGTTCAAGTTGTACCACCTCTGGGTTCAGTACATGCGAAGGGTCGGGTATGTACTTCCTCAAGAGAGATACATGGAAGACATCATGAACTTGAGCTAGGTTCGGTGGAAGTGCTAGACGATAGGCCACTGCTCCTATGCGATCAAGGATTTCATAGGGGCCAATGTACCTAGGGCTGAGCTTCCCTTTCTTCCCAAACCGCATGACTCTCTTCCATGGAGAAATTCGAAGGAAGACTTTGTCACCAACACCAAACTCCAAGTCTCTTCGTCGATTGTCAGCATAGCTCTTCTGCCGACTCTGAGCAGCTTTTATGTGTTGTTGGATGGCATGAACTTGTTCTGTCATTTCTTGCACAAGATCAGGCCCAAGAAGCTTCCTCTCACCAGTTTCATCCCAACAAGTAGGAGTTCTACACCGCTTTCCATACAGAGCTTCATAGGGTGCCATCTGAATACTCGCATGGAAGCTGTTGTTATAGGAGAACTCCACTAATGGGAGGTGTTGATCCCATCCACCTTTAAATTCCATTGAGCATAATCTCAACATGTCTTCGAGTGTCTGAATAGTCCTTTCAGATTGGCCATCAGTTTGAGGATGATAGGCCGTACTAAAATTCAATTCAGTATTCAGAGCATGCTGAAGACTTCTCCAGAATTTTGATGTGAATCTTGGGTCACGATCAGATACGATGGATAGTGGTACCCCATGCAGCCTTACCACTTCCTTCACGTATATCTTGGCAAGCTGATCCAGAGAGAAATCTTCCCAAATAGAGATAAAATGGGCTGTCTTGGTGAGACGGTCCACAATAACCCATATCGCATTGTTTCCTTTGGATGTTTTTGGGAGACCAGTTACAAAGTCCATGGTGATATTATCCCACTTCCATACTGGTATGGGTAGCGGTTGTAATACCCCCTTAGGAAGTTGTCTTTCTGCCTTTACTTGCTGACACACCAGGCACCTTGTAGTGTAATCGGCAATCTCCCTCTTCATGTTATCCCACCAATAATGATCACGAAGGTCTCTATACATCTTAGTGCTTCCCGGATGTATAGAGAAAGTAGAGCTATGAGCTTCATCCATCAGTTCTTTCTTTATCTCCGGAATAGATGGAACACATAGTCTTGTACGAAATTTCAATACACCTTCTTGATCAATATTGAAATCAGGGAACTTCCCATCCTTTACAGCCTCGAACTTCTCCTGCAGCAAAGGATCTTCTTTTTGAGCCTTCTTGATCTTCTCTAGTAATGAAGGTTGAGAAATCATTTGGGATAGGGTTGATGATGTCCCTTTCCTTATAATTCCCATGTCCAGTTTTACTAGATTTTTAATCAAGGGGTCTCCTAGGATCCTCATTGTTGCCAGAACAACAGGATCTTTCCTGCTTAACGCATCCGCGACTTTGTTTGCTCTTCCAGGGTGATAATGAATTGAACAATCATAGTCTTTAATAAGCTCCAACCATCTCCTTTGTCTCATGTTCAATTCTTTCTGTGTGAAAATATACTTTAGACTTTGGTGGTTAGTGTATATATCACATTTCTCCCCATAAAGATAGTGCCTCCATATCTTTAGAGCAAAAACAACTGCCGCCAGCTCTAGATCATGCGTAGGATAATTCTGCTCATGAATCTTCAACTGTCGAGATGCATAAGCAATTACTTTGTCATTTTGCATGAGGACGCACCCAAGCCCTTTCAGAGATGCATCGCTAAAAATAACGAATCCTTCTCCGATAGAGGGTAGTGTTAATACAGGTGCAGTAACCAATCTCTTCTTCAGCTCTTGGAAACTTTCCTCGCATTCCTTTGTCCAGATGAACTTAACCCTTTTTCGAGTCAACTTGGTTAGTGGATTAGAAAGCCGTGAAAAGTTTTTCACAAACCTCCTATAATATCCCGCTAAACTAAGGAAACTACGAATCTCAGTTACTGTTGTGGGTTGAGGCCACTCCTCCACAACCATTGTCTTTGCAGGGTCAACCGAGATTCCTTCATTGGTTACGATGTGCCCCAAGAAAGCCACTTGTTGTAACCAAAACTCACACTTGCTGAACTTCCCAAAGAGCCTCTCCTTCTGTAGAGTTTTCAAAATAACCCTCAGATGATTTTCATGCTCCTCACGACTTTTTGAATATATCAAAATATCATCAATAAAAACTACCACAAAGTTATCAAGGTAGTCCTTAAAGACTCTATTCATCAAATCCATGAAAATAGCAGGAGCATTAGTCAAGCCGAAGGGCATAACAGTAAACTCATAATGCCCATATCTTGATCGGAAGGCAGTCTTTGGAATATCTTCCTTCTTCACCCTCAGTTGATGATAACCAGATCGAAGGTCAATCTTAGAGAAGAATTGAGCCCCACGAAGTTGGTCAAATAAATCATCAATTCTTGGAAGAGGGTATCTGTTCTTCACTGTGATCCCGTTCAGTTCTCTATAATCAATGCATAGACGCATTGATCCATCCTTCTTCTTCACAAAGAGAACTGGTGCTCCCCAAGGAGACACACTTGGTCGGATAAACCCCTTCTCCAACAAGTCTTGGAGTTGTTTCTTTAGCTCCTCTAGCTCCACATTTGCCATTCTATACGGAGTCTTTGATATCGGTTGAGACCCAGGTACGAGTTCAATGGAGAACTCTACCTCTCTTTCTGGGGGAGGTCCAGGTAACTCCTCAGGAAATACATCCATGTATTCCTGAACAATCGGAACATCTTCAATTTGTATGCTCCCTTTCCCTTTTTCATCATCACCGATTAACTCCATAAAGAAAGCTATGGGAGGTGCTTCTAGATAGGGATCAGTTCGGGATATCTCTCCTCGGAAGATAACTGTAGGTCGTTCATTCAAGACTACTGAGATTTCCTTACTTCTGCATTTGATCTTAGCATTATACTTTGAGAGCCAGTCCATCCCTAGTATAACGTCGAATTCCATCATGGGGATGACTACTAGATTTGCGATAAGATTGTGCTCACCAAAGTAAACACTAGAGTCTCTAAACACTGTTGATGCATGGATAATCCCACTTGGAGTCTTGACTGACAACTCTACCTCAAGCAATTCGGGGATTGATTCTATATTCTTTGCAAACTTGGAAGAAATAAAGGAATGCGTAGAACCAGAATCAAATAAAGCACTTGCTAGTTTTGAGAGGACAACAAGAGTACCTGCTACCACATCGTTCGGAACTTCAACTTCAGTTGTTGTGATAGCGAAAGCACGACCTTGCTCCCTTGGCCTCTGCTGAGGTTGATGGTGATTCCCCTCCACCGCCCTCGGATTTGGACATTGATTAGCAAAGTGCCCAAGCTGTCCACACTTGAAGCATGTGACTTCGGGTAGGGCCAGAACCATCTTTCCTCTGTCGTTAGTGTTGGGAAGTTGATGCTTCACATCACCACGACAATTTCGAGAAATATGGCCTTCTTTTCCACACCTATAACACTTGCCACTTCCGATCAAGCAGTTCCCCGGATGCTTCTTCCCACATTTATTGCATGTGGCATGTTGCATATGCTTTCCACCTCTTTCCTGATCAAAACTTCTTCCCAGGCTCGGTTCTAGAGTTCTCTTCTTCTCATTAGATTTGTGAGACCACTGTGTCTCCCCAAACTCTAGTTCAACTTTCATAGCACTTCGAACTATTTCTTCATAGCTATCGTAGTCCCTGTTGGCTAGATTCTTCCGCAGATGTGGTCGTAGTCCGCCAAAGAATCTATCAACCTTCCCATTAGGGTCCATGACAAAGCTTGAGGTATAACGGGAAAGCCTTGTGAAGTTCATCTCATAGCTTCCGACAGATTCGTTCTCCTTCTGCTTCAGCTCGAGAAACTCTTTCTCCATTTTCGTCCTCATGGAACGAGGGAAATACTTGTTAAAGAAAATCCCCCGAAATTCTTCCCACTCCATAGCTTCCATCTCTCCTCGTGGCTTCGTGTTTTTGATCAGTGACCACCACTGATCAGCTTCTCCCTCTAGGCGGTAAACAGCAAGGGTGACTTTTTCTTGTTCCGAACAATGAAGTACAGAAAAGATCTTTTCAATGGAGCTTATCCATTGTTCCGCAACCAATGGGTCAGTAGATCCAATGAATGTTGGCGGTCGTTGACGCATGAAGGACTCAACAGAAAGTTGTTCCCTTCGTGGTGAGGTCGGCCTCTCAGCTTGATTCAAGTTATTACTCATAACTTGAGTCAGTTGGTTCATCATTCGCATGAATGTTTCCATTCCGGCTTCCATCGGAGGGCCGTCAGCACATGGTGCATTGCGGTCACCATCGGCACGGTTCCTCCTATTGCCCGCCATTTTCTAAAAGAATAAAACCTTAGTGAGAAACTTATTTCATTTATGAATCTTTTAACTAAGACTTCGTGCTTAGACAATTATACTTCTCTATAATTCCTTCATAATGATTCATAAAAAGCTTGTGATTAACCAAACATATCCCCCGGGAGTGTCGTAACCAAGAGTGCAGCAATGCCTGTTATCGTGCACCAGTTCCCGTTCGAGTCTAGCTCAAAGCGGTGTTTTCGGGTTTTACCCCTATGTACATCTGTGCCAGAGCCGCCTCTACCTGCTCGTATCCAGACAGGGATGTATTTGTTTGATAGACCACTTACTCAATACTTACCAAAATACCAGGAAGTTTTCCTATATTTAAACTTTTCTATAGGGTTCTTCATAAAGTTTTTATATCCTAATTTTCACAAATAACTAAACCATCCTTTGATACCAACTATAGCATCCCGCCATTTTATAACAAAAACTTTCATTACATTATACAAATCTGAGGATCGTTAAGGTTTAGTGTCTTGGAAACAAGGATCATAATACATAAAAAAAAACATAAAACATTCTTCTTAAACACTTGCAAGGCGTCTCCTTAAGTTCATTCTAGGTTCATTACTGCATCTCATAACCTGGGGACATACATCAAAAGAAAGGGTGAGCAGAAGGCCCAGTAAGGGAAACAAGAGGAACATTTACATGTGAACTTGAGATACTTCAATAAGGACATGAAAAGAACTTTAAGGCATGAGAAAGAAATCATGAGGCATTTCATAATAAAAATAACATTTTTCATAACTTGAAGATGTGGCTACATCATTTAACATAGACAATCATGAACATATCACCAAGGTCCATCCCCAAGGTGTCATTTGAAAATTACCAAGGTTATTCACCAAGGTATCGTGAAAATTGTAATCTCTAGTGGTTACATCATTACCCAATGCATTGGAGCGCTATCAGGGCGCACCCTTAAATTTGCCTTTATTATCATGTGAGCCACATATATCATCATCAAACATTTCATAAATAACCCACATAGCATAAAATAAATGGGTTTCATTTCATAATCATAACATTTTAAAAACTGCTTTAAAGACATGATCTTTACGTCACTTTAAACCCACGGAAAGGGAAAGCGGGTCTCATGTATGTAAATCCCAGAATTTAAAATGGAACATTTTGATATATATGTGAATACCCTTGTAGAAATAAGAGCTTTGAGTATTCACTTTATAACATAAAATAATTTTTGAGAAAAAAGAGAGGCATTTTGAGGGGAAAATTCTGCAGCATAACGGCTAAGTTTCGGGGTTTTAGAAAACATTGAAATGAGAGGGGACATGGGTCACCCACTCATAAATGATCCATAAAACAGTAGGGTGAAAGAATAAGAAGGAAATATAGACATGGTAATGAAATTTTTGGGACATACCATTTGAAATGAAAAACATGGAAGGAAAAAAGATTAGATTTCTCTTATGAAAATTCGGCAGCCTTACGGCGTCACTTAACTTCAAAAGAAAATGATTTGACAAGATCAAATAGGGTCCCTCATCATATGATCATAAGAGATCAGTATGATAGATATAGAGATCATACCCCAACATAATAAAAAGGAACTTGAAAGACTTGACATGAAAATCGAACTTGAAAAATGAGAAGGGTGAAAGAATCCCTTAAAAATTCGGCAGCCTAACGGCGTCACTTAAACTTTCATAAAACGAAATGATGAGAGTAAGAGGGGATCTCTCATCATATAAACATGAAAGGGCAGTAAGAGGAATATAAAAGAACATCCTCTCACATAAAAACAAGGAGCATAATAGGAATGACATAAAAGAGATTACATGAAAAGAAAGAGAGGGGTCGGATCCCTTACCTTAAAATGTGACTCTTGAAACTCAAAGGATTGGACCTTGAGGGCTTGGGGGCACCTTGGGAGGACTCTTTGGAAGGTAAGAAGATCAGAACTTCGTTGGTGGAGAGTTGGGAGTGAAAACTAAGGGAGGAAAGGGTGGGTATTTATAGGGAAAGTGAGGGGACAAGGCATTAATGGCCAAGGGACACCTCACATGTGCTTTTCTCAAACCCATGTGCTCTCCCTTGGCATTTATCATGGAGTTAGGCCACATGGGGCCCCCAAAACAATAATTCATCACCCTTGGCCGGCCAACCCTCAAAAGATCTCATGACATCATCATGACACCATTATGATGTCATTAAACATACCGAAACCCTAAAACTGTATTTTTACTATTCACTGAAAATTCAACTTTCTCAGAATAACCCCAAAATTTCACCTTATCCAAATATCAATGCTCTGATTTCAAAAATGAAATCCATTTTATAAAAATAATTTTCTAAATATTTTTAATTTAATTTTTAAATAAAAACACTATTCATCGAAAATTCACTTTTTTCAGAAAAATCCCCAAAAATTACCTTAACATAATATCGATGCTCTGAGTTCAAAAATAAAGTCCTTTTTATAAAAATAATTTTCTAATTATTTTTAATTAAATTTTTAATTAAAAAACACTATTCATCCGAAAAAAACTAATACTTGAATAATAATTTATGAAACCGTTATTTAACCATTTTATTGAATCACATTACTTAATCTAGGTGTCTAAATTATATTAAAACTTTCTTTGAGTGAAATTACTAATCCATTTGGTCACATTACTAATCCTAAGCGTAAAATCACTATTCATAATTTACTATTCATCAAAAATTAAGTTGATCTTATTAGACTCCAAATTCCTTACTGAACACTTTTGTAGAAGACCATTTTTTGAAAATCATTACACATCATTAGTTATTTAGGGTTTACATAAATATTTCAAAATATCCCTTTTTCAAAATTCATCAATAAAATACATTCTAAAATTATCTAGACATTTGAAATTTCACAAACATCACTAAAGGAAGAAATCTCAATTTATTCACCCGAAAGGATTACACAAGGAAACTAGGGTCTCATCACATAGCCCCTTATAACACTGGCATAACACCTAAGTGTAAGGTGTGCTATGGTGAGAGAATTTGAGGGAGTCTCAGATAACATTGCCCTAGTAGCAATCTCCACTAATTTGAACTTCTCCTGCAAGCGTTTTCGTTCAAGCTTGACACGCTGGAGCTCGGCTTGGGCTTGGTCCAAAGCGAAGCCCACAGATGCTACCTCCTTCCCAAGCTCTGATAAGTGGGCTTCGTAAGGGTTGAGTCTACTGGATGAAGCCATCAACTCCTCTTTCTGCATTAACCATTAACATCTTAATAAATCATTAAGAGTAAGTTAATATACTACTCAAAAAGATTGGGTCGTTACAGCAGGGGTGGGCAGCGCCAGGAGCCGACGGAGGAACCGGTAGGCGCTGGGAGAGGCGTCCGGTCGGTGCGGGAGGACTTCTGGATTGCCTGGTCTAGGCTGGCGACGGGTGCTGGACTAGGAGATGTGGGCGCTGCTGGAGGGCGGGCTGAGTGCGCCTGGACGAGGAGGGCGCTATGTGTCGGGATAACCGCAGGAGGTCGCGCGAGGAGCTGGCGGGGATGTGTGCAGCCGAGAAGAGTAGGGTGCCGAGAATAACTGCCGGGAGGCCGGGCTGGGTGCGACGAGGCGAGAGCTCTGCTGGGAGAGGTCCGCGACGTTGGGACGATCGGGAGGGGCGCCGTGGGTGAAGGTCAGGAGCCACGTCGGAAGGTGGACGGGAGGGGCGGTTGCCTGGAGATGTGGGAGCCGGCAGGTGCGGGATCCGAAAATGGCGGCAGGTAGGGCGGGAGCTGCTAGAGGCGAGCCGGGAGTCGCAACGGGTCGTCCTGCCGGGAGTCGCCGAGGGGTGTGGAGGTGCGCAGCCGGGAGAGTGCCGGCGGGAGCGCCCAGAGGAGGAGGCGGGAGAGTGCCGGTCTTCGCCGGGACGTCGCAGGAGAGGCGGCGGCGGGGAGAGCTGCGCCGCGGATTGGAGGGGCGCCCAGGTTGTAGCGCGACGGAGGGGCGACGCCGGGACAATGCCGGAGGAAGCCGTCAGATGGAGCCGCGGAAGGCGAGATTAGGGGGGGCTTGCGTAGGGCAGAGCCGGGAGGGTGGGGGTGGCCGCGTAGGGCAAACCCAAGGGGGGTCCGCGTAGGGCAGACCTAGGAGGGGAGGGGGGTGCCACATAGGGCAGAGCCGGGAGGAAAAAAAAATAACGGGTTCCCTCTGAAACCATGTATGGGATGTGAGGCGGAGACCTACTTTTATAGATTGAGAATACATAATACAAATAGAAGTATTCCGATGTGGGACTCAGAAATACCCATAATAAAAAAAATAGGGTTTAACAAAAATAAATTGTGCCATCGTAGACTAGGGCATCCCTAGGTCTTCTTCTAACATGTTCAAATCATTATATAAGATTAGAAATGAATGCGTTTGAGAAAAATTTGAGTGACTCCGATTGACAAGAAGATAACCGAGACTAGATTATATGACGATTTGAACATGTTAGAAGAAGTCCTAGTGATGCAACGGTTAATAGGCCCGAATTTAATGACAAATTCAATTATTAAAAGTGGTAGAGGTAGAGCTAAAAATCTCTTAAACAAATCATTCATTATGATCTTGTTTAAAATTATATTAATGAAAATATGGTTTCTGATAGGGATGCGTGAGGCTGTATGGGAATCTCCAGGAGGGCAGAGCTGTAATTTTATGGGGGGGGGCAGGGGGAATATGCTGGGAATCCAGGGGAAGTTGTGGGGGGGGGGATATGTTGGGATCCAGCGGGGATGTTGTTAGTGCATGGGGGGGCAGGGGGGATATGCTGGGATCCAGGGGGATGTTGTAACAGCATGAGGGGCTCAGGGGGGGAATATGCCGGGATCCAGGGGAAGTTGTAACTGCGGCTCAGGGGGAATATGCTGGAGATCCAGGGGGAAGTTGTAATTGCATGGGGGGGGGGGGGATATGCTGGCATCCAGGGGGTGTTGTAACTACATGGGGGCCAGGGGGAATATGGTGGGATCCTGGGGGGTGATACTTAGGGGGGTCCATGAATGTTTAAAAGGGGAAGGCTAGAGAGGGTAAGAGGAAAAAATCATCTGGTTAGCAGGGGCAGCCGTGAGGCTTGGGCGTGGGTGCTGAGTGCCTCTCGAGGGGAGCTACGTCTGCATCATTCTCCTCCATTATTCTTCTCCTATTTCTTATTCTCCCGCCTTTACTTACTGTAATTCTGGTTTACCATTTCCTGGAATACAAGTAGTTTTTTTCGGGCTTTTTTCAATTGGTCTGACCAGTCGGATTACCTGCGCCGAGGAAACCCATGTGGAGGTGGAGCACTGTCGATTTAGAAACCCTGTAGAAGGGAGCGCTTCCAGATTCTACCGGGAGGACCGCAGTCTACTTCCGCGGGAGGAGGCGCACTGTCGGTCTCGATCTCGACGGAGAGGTGTGTTGCGGAAGAGACCGCTGCAGGATACATTCGTTTCGGGGAAGGAAAGTACTACTGGACTGTCAGTGACAATGGAGACTCGAGTGAATGGCGTGGAACAATGCTTGGACCGAGCCGAAGCAACTCTTACTAAACTGGTGTTGACTTGGGAGCAAAGGCGTAAAGAGCATGCTGATTTTTAGAAAGAACAAATCGAATTTTGTAAGTTTATTTCTAGACTCATGCGGCACTAGGAGGGGAATGCACCCTCGGGGCGGATGTGATACAGTTGGGGTGCCATGGTTATGGAGCCAGGTACATGGTTGGGCTGCCATGATTGGGTTTGGTATGAATGGGAGTTGCCATGGATATGGAGCTCAGTGTTTGGAGGTGCCTTGGATTGGGAGCTCGATACATGATAGGGGCTGCCATGGGTTTGGTGCTCGGGTCACTGATAGGGGCTTCCATGGATTGGGACTTCAGATGATAGGGTTGTCGCGGGCCTCATCCCTGGAGTTGTAAGGATATGGTAAGGGATGTCATGGATTTGGAGCTTGGATGATAGGGTTGCCGTGGGCCTCATCCCTGGAGTCGCGAAGATACGATAGGGGCTGCACTGGATTTGGAGCTCGGATGATAGGACTGCTCTGGGATGGCCCCAGAGTCTTGAGGATTGGTTGGGGCTGCCATGGATGTGGAGCGCGCATGTTACTTGGGAGACATGGTCATCACGACGTGCTCAGAGGCACCCCGACACTGACCGAAGCAGGTATGGTCGACCTGTTGCGGAATCACCGGGAGACAGAACGACAGAAAACGAGAAAATGAAAGAAAGAAAAGCAACAAAGAACACGACGATTTACGTGGTTCGGTAGTTGCCTTTTATTTCAGTTGAGCACATCACATGAACAATTCACGTATATTGCTGGTTAGTACGGGGCCACGTTGGTGGTGCTCTACTGAGTTATGTACTCACACCCTGCTCGGGCCGCCATTGCACATGGGTATTTGAACAGACGTTCACTTGATTGCAGACATATGTTTGGGCTATGGCTCTGGATAGCTTGGCTGAGTAGGACTGCTCGGATGACGGTGGACTTCAGGATGAGATTTGGCTCAGGATGTCGTGGAGCCAACTTCTTTTATTTTCGTTTATTTTGGTATGTATATGTAACCGACGCAGTGAGCAGTTAGTGTATTCATGCGTTATTGTTGGATGTTTATTCATTTTGCGTGCTCTGATTATTTACTGTTGTGGATGATGTTTGGTGATTGTTTATTATTGTGCACTCTGATATGGTGGTATAGTCTTACCACCGTACCATCTTAGGCCCACGCTGCTAGTCGGCAACCTCTGGTGTATGAGGAGCCGCGCTTGAGGTCACGTGGTGAACCGGTCTGGTTGCTATTCATAGAGTGAATTAGGGCGGGACGTTGCACGTGACAAGTTATTCGGTTAGGAAATTGGAACACCGTTGGCCAAAGTGAGTGGTACAAGCCCTGGGAACGTATGGGACACGCCCACCACCTTGAGAACAATGTGGTTTTTCTAGAGGTGACAATGATAGGGATACATGGGGTTGCTACAGGTAGGTGGAGCTGTAATTTCCCGGGGGGGGGGGGGCTGGGGGAATATGGTGGGGATCTAGGGGGAAGTTGTAACTGCATGGGGGGCCCAAGGGGAATATGCTGGGATCCCCGGGGGGAGTTGTAATTGCATGGAGGCCCAAGGGGAATATGCTGGGATCCAGGGGGGAAATTGTAGTTGCACGAGGGGGGTCGGGGGCAATATGCTGGGATCTTGGGGGGGGTATACACTGGGGGGGTCCATGACTGTTTAAAAGGGGAAGACTAGAGGGTTAAAAAGAGAATTATCTGGTTAACAAGGGTGGTCGTGAGGCTTGGGCGAGGGTGTTGCGTGCCTCTCGAGGGGAGTTGCGTCCTCATCTTTCTCCATTATTCTTCTTCTCCTATTTCTTCTTCTATCGCCTTATTGTAGTTTTGGTTTATCATTTTCTGGAATACAAGTAGTTTGTTTCAGGTTTTTATCGGTTTCTGATAAAGCTAATTGGTGATGTTTGATTAATGCAACCGACCCCATTTAATTGAGTTTAATGATTGTTTGTTGTTGTTGAATTATGTTAAACCCAGTTTTATTATATTGGGTATTTTCGACGCGGACGTTCGGCCCAGCCCGCTCGCGGCTTCCAAGCTTCGCGACCGGCCCATTTCCAGCAGCCCGCTTCCCGCACGGCGACCACCGACTCCGTCATGGGTTGGCACTTCCGCCTGCAAGACTCCGACACCACCTCCAGTCGCCGACACTCCTGCCATGCCGCCCCCTCGCCTCGGTTGTCGGCCTTCCCGCATGACAGCCCCATGCTTCATCCCTTCGTCTGTGCGCCCGCCTGAGCAGCTGTCCCATGCTCCGTCACCGGTTCTCCCGCAAGGCGGTCCTCCTTCATCCAACACCCGTTACAGACTGACTTTCTCGCAGGAGGAGATTGCATTTATACGATCTTATCGGGCTACTGTGCCACCGTCCTCTTCTCCAGCCACCAATGCTCAGACTGATGACTCCCCCGCTTGTGTATCTCATCGAACGACGGCTTGGATGCTTGACTCTGGTGCGTCCGAACATCTCACAAGGGATTTCGGTATGTTTACTACTTATCATCCGTATACCAATGCCTTTGCACTTACTATTACTAATGGATCAACTATCCCCATTGCGGGATTTGGCACATGTCCCTTGACCCCGTCTATTCGCCTGGCTTCAGTCGCTCATGCTCTTCACTGCCCATTTAATCTTATCTCCACCAGCAAACTCACCAAAGACTTAAATTGTATTGCTACTTTTACATCCTCTGGTGTTGTTTTTCTGGAGTGGACGACGAATCGGGAACTTGGTCGAGGTCAACTTCGGAATGAGGTGTACATGTTCGATACCACACTATCTCTTGCTTGCTCATCCACCTCTGCCCGTGTCCTTGACCTACATTTTCGCCTTGGTCATCCACCGACTTCCGTCCTACATAAGCTTTGCTCCCAATTCAGTTCCCACCTTTCATTCCATTGCGAATCCTGCAAGTTTGCTAAACATCATCGGGTGACATATGTTCCTTGACTGGAAACGCGTGCAGCGGATCCTTTCGACCTTGTTCATTCCGATGTATGGGGTCCTTGCAGGGCTCCTAGCCAGTCCGGGTACAGTTATTATATATCCTTTATTGATGACTACGCGCGCATGACTTGGCTTTACCTTCTTTGTGATCGGTCTGAAGTGTATTATACTTGTCAGACCTTTTATAATGAAATTCACACTCAGTTCTCCACCTTCTTTAAATGTCTCCGCTCCGACAATGGACGAGAATATTTGTCCACATCCTTTCAGCAGTTTCTCAAGGATAAAGACATCATTCATCAGACATCCTGCCGTGATACTCCTCAGCAGAATGGAGTGGCCGAGCGCAAACATCGCCATATACTAGAGACTGCTCGTGCCCTCCGATTCCACATGAAGGTGTCTCATGTTTTGGGGCGACGCCATCCTGACTGCTACCTACCTCTTAAACCGACTTCTTTCTTATATCCTTCAGGGAGAGACTCCTTTTCAAACTCTTTTCTCCTCTCTCTCCCCTCACTCCCTTTCGCTCCGTGTTATGTACGTGATACTCGTCCCAACCTCTCCAAGCTCTCTCCTAAATCCCTCCGGTGCATTTTTCTCGGATATTCCCGCACTCAGTGCGGATACCGATGATTCTCTCCGGACTTACGACGGTATATTATCTTTGCTGACGTATCGTTTGTTGAGAGCTCTCTATTCTCTCTTCCCTCTCCCCATCCAAACACCACCATCGATGATTGTCTTCCTTTCATTATTCACCCTCCTCTGGTGTCTCTCCCTGCTGATCACTGCTTTGGTACGGTCTACTCCTGTCGCCCATCGACTGTGCCCCCGTCCAGGCTGAGGACACCATCGCCCCAGCTTCGTCCGATGCTCCTGCCCCAGCACCAGATGACTTGCCTATTGCACTCCGGAAAAGTACTCGTTCTTGCCAGAATACTCATCTCTATACATCTTCATATAGAGGTTTGTCAGCCTTGGAGACAATATATATTCCCCGCACGGTTGGCGATGCCAAATCTCACCCGGGTTGGCTACAGGCGATGCGGGATAAACTGCAGGCTCTTGATGACAACCATACTTGGGATCTGGTCCCCCTTTTAGAAGGAAAACAGGCGGTCGACTGCAAATGAATTTATACGGTCCGTCTCAATGCCGATGACACTCTCCATCGCCTCAAAGCCCGTCTTGTGGCGAAGGGCTTTGCTCAGACCTATGACATCGACTATTTTGAGACCTTCTCTCCGGTTGCCAAGATGACCTCAATCCGTTTTTCATCTCTCTGGCTGCTCATCATTATTGGCTGCTTCATCAACTAGATGTCAAAAATGTCTTTCTCCATGACTTTCTTGAAGAAGAGGTCTATCTGCAGCTCGTGCCTCTGGAGCCGACTCCCATGTTTGCTGACTTCGTCGATCTCTATATGGTCTCAAGCAGTCTGCTCATGCTTGGTTTGGCCGCTTCAGCACCGTCGTCACTGCCTTTGGACTCTCTTGCAGTATGAAGGACCGCACCGTCTTCTATCGTACAACGTCCAACGGCTGCATCCTGCTGGTGGTATATGTTGATGATATCATCATCACAGGGAGCGACTCCATTGGAATCGCTATACTCAAGGGGCATCTTCACCAACATTTCCACACCAAAGATCTTGGTCCTCTCACATACTTCCTTGGCATCAAGGTCTCACGTTCTACGAACACCATTTTTCTCTGCCAAAGGAAATATGTCATGAATATCTTGCAAGATGCGGGTTTGAGTCAAGCAACTGCTGTTGACACTTCTCTTAAGCCTGAGGAACGTTCTCTCTATAACGACAGAATACCATTTCCTCACCCTGAGAGCTACCGTCGTCTGGTGGGCAAACTCAATTACCTCACCATGACACGACCGGACATTGCCTGCGCTGTTGGCAAAGTAAGCCAGTTCATGGAGCATCCGACAAAATCTCAGTGGGATGTTGTCCTCAGTATTGCCAAATACATCAAGAAAGACTTTGCCCGCGGTTTTCGGTACTCACATCACGCTCATCTGAATGTTGAGGCCTTCTGTGTTGCTGACTATGTTGGTTGCCTTGCTACCCGCAAGTCTACTTTTGGGTATGTTGTTTTCTTGGCAGGTAACCTTATCTCTTGGCGTAGCAAGAAGTAGACCGTCGTCTTCAGATCTAGTGCAGAGGCTGAATACCATGCCATGACCAACGTCACTACTGAGATCCTCTGGTTTCGTCATCTCCTCCATGAGTTTGGCTTCCCACCGTAGACATCTGCTCATATCTAGTGTGACAATCTGGCGACCACGAAGATTGCTTCGAATCCCGTCTTCCATGAACGGACGAAGCATATCGAGGTGGACAACCATTTTCTTCGCCATCATCTTGAGCAGAACCATATCAGTTTCGGCCACATTCCGACGATGGATCAGCTGACTGATATCTTCACAAAAGGTCTCCCGGGAGATCGTCTGGACTCTCTCAGTACCAAGTTGGGTATCAACATCATCAGTAGCCCAGCTTGAGGGGGAGTGTATGTGGTCTTGTTTTGCTGTCATTTTTCTTTTGTGGGGCTCTTGGTCGAAGCTGGGCATGTTCAGTTTGAGGGGGAGTGTTAAACCCAGTTTTATTATATTGGGTATTTCCGAGTCCCACATCGGAATACTCCACCATGTATTCCTTTTTACTCATCTATAAAAGAATGTCCCCACCTCACAAGGTAAGGAGAATTCGCCTCCTACACTCGCTTTTTACAAATTAAAATTCATTTTACATGAATTTGAGTAAAGGGCGTCAATACGATCCCAACACCACTAATGACGCGTCGATCCAAGTTTGAACGGCCAAAAAATGACTGTTCAAATATTGATTTGTGTTTTTAATTTTAATGAATTAAAATCAAAATCCAAATTAAAAATGGGTAAACCATCCTTGGGTAAATGTACCCACAAATGAATAGTAACCCGCAGGGTGCGCTCCTCCCGTGACTCTGCTACCCTGCAGAGCCGCGCCCTCTTGGGTTGGGTTGGGTCAGGCCATGCTTGACCCACCCGACTCAACTGGACCCAACTAGGGTTTGGAAACCCTGTGGGGGGTTCTAAAAATATCCGGGGAGACCAAAAAATTCGAAAAAAATCCAAAATATTTTAAGATATTGGAATTTTATAAAATTGATTGCGGGGCTGTGCGGTATTTAATTTATGAATTATAATTAGTTTAATTTATTTTAATTCATTATTAATTCTCTTGAGTTGAATAATCTGCAAATTTAATTTTATTTAGAAAATTTATTGCATGCCGACTAATCATGAGGGAGTCCGATCAATGTATGTTGATATTTTATTTATTTATTTAATTAGTGCAATGAGCGATGGTCTGTAATAATTAATTAATAAATGACGGTCTGTGTTGTTGAGGAATCGTCGGGAGTCGCAATAACAAAAACGAGAAACGAGAGAAAATGCAGGAGAAAAGAAAGCACACAGAACACAAAAATTTACGTGGTTCGGGAAAAATCCCTACGTCCACGGAGAGGTAGAATTCTCACTAAAAAATGGGAGCACAAATTACAGAGTTTTTCCAGGTTAGAAACTCTAGCCCGAAATGGGCTACATATGGAGAAGACGATCCACTGTTCCGAACAGGAAGTCTGCGTCACTACAGTGAACAACGACCACTTTTGTCAAAAGTGCTACAGTGCTGCTGGTTGGAAGTCAAAAGTGCAACAGTATAGTTGACTCCGAAGTCCGCACTGCTACAGTGCCTGTCGGTGTTGGTCGGTCAGCTCTGCTACCGTGGTCAGAGATGCTACAATGCCGAAAAATTGGGTTGGGGACCTTCGGCCCCTGGAGCAGGGGTGTGTTGCCCCTGCAACCCCCAACGAGCTCACCGCGGAGCTCGACCCGCGACAGTTGCGGGCCACAAGCATTCGGCCCAATCGGATCGGGCTACACCAACCCAACATGTGTATCGTCCTTCGACCTCATTATATGTACACGAGTGTATTTATGTGCAACTCTCATTTTCGAGAACCCCTCACCGGCGTGTGGGTATTGTTGTATAATGAGGACGAAGGAAGCACTACATGCCGAGACTTGGTGGAATACCAAACAAGGGTTTGGATTGGTGTATCCCGATCCGATTGGATGATGTTGGGCCGAATGCTTGCGGTTCATATTGCGTACCAGATTGCAACTCTGCGGGTCGTGCTCCGCAGTGAGCTCGTTGGGGGTTGCAGGGGCAACTCTCCCCTGCTCCGGGGGTCGAAGGCCCCCGACTTATTTTTTGGGGCATTGTAGCAACTACGATTGACTGTAGCAATGCTGACCGGACGACACCGACATGGCATTGTAGCAGCGCAGACTTTGATACGACTACTGTAGCAGCTCGGACTTTGGAGCCAACAATACTGTAGCTCCGCGGACTTCCACCCGCCGACCACTGTAGCAATTTGGACTTGGGTGGACGTGACACTGTAGCGATGCAGACTTCCAGCCACCTTTCACTGTAGCACACTGGACTTTCTGTGCAGTTGGTGGAATGGTCATTCATCTTCGTTATTAGTCCATTTTGGGTTAGGGTTTTTGTGTTAGAAACTCTGAGATCTTTTTGTAATTGTGCTCCCGGATTTTATAGTGAAGTGATTCTACCTCTCCGTGGACGTAGAGATTATTCCTAAACCGCGTAAATCTCTACGTTCCCTGATCTTCTTCTTGTTCTTTTGTTTTTTCCTTTTACTCTTGTGAATCGTTTAGCGCTGCGACTCCCGGCGTTTCCGTAATAGGGTCGTGGTTGATCCATCTTCCGCTTAATGGATCAACCATTAGAAACGCTCATGATCACGTTATTTTATCGTATGCATGGTTTATTATTTCTATGTATGTGTGTTTGTATGCGATCACCTAGAATAATGCATTGATAAAAATGGATAAACTCACGGTGAATGTTTTCTATTTGAAGTACGGTTAAGTTGTGGGTGCGATCACATAAAACAAACATACTAAATTAAAAAAGCATTTCATTCGCTGAGAATAACTAAAATTCACTCAAAGAAAATATTAAGCTGCAAATGCCTTCCATCACTTAAGTTTGAACAAAATTGTAGTATGAGATGCACGTGAGCAATAATTGAGGGTGGGTTCTCCTATTGGGAAGTTCTAACACGAGTGCTGAGTCGACTTAACTAAAATTGTTATCAAAGAAATAGTCACAACTAGCTTGGTGTGATTTTAGAGGCAAACATTGAGTGAATCCAAGTAAAAGATTCGTAGGCGATGAAACTCCACTCAACAGTTCAAGGAGGCACGGGTTAATGCGGTCGGCCAACTAAAAACCTACTTTGAAACTCTCCAAGTAGTGGCGTAGCCATAACTTGAACTATGAGGTGAGGTTTAAGGATCATTGCCACTAGAATACTAAGCGATCAAGTATTCCGAATCTAGTAGTTGAGCACCACTAGGATTTGATAAAATAGTATGAGATGTTATAGATTAATAAATCTGCAATGTCTAATAATCAATAATTAAGATAAAAGTACTAATCTGTTGAAGTTTTATAGAAAAATGGAAAGTGATACCACATAAACACCGCGATAAATTTTGGGCAAAGAGCATGTCCTAATTGACACTAATTTCCAAGAGTGGTATAGGTGCTTGCGCATAGTACTGCGATATGAAAGGAACTTGTATGTGCTGGAGTCCCCCTGTTGAGCCACCTCAGGAAGTGAGGGTGAAAATGAAGGTTACAGGAGACTCATGGATGAGTCATTTGATGTTTACATCCTAATGCTATCATCAATGTCTAGTGAGTTTCGAAATCAACATCAGGACATGGATGGTTTTACCATGTTGTGTCATTTCTGAAAAGTTTGTGGGGGGAGAAAGTGAAGCAAGAAATGAATGTGGTTATGATTACACTTAACACGTGTAAATTGAAAGATGAATCATGATCATTCAAGATATCCCATCCTTTCATCCTTATCAACTAGTTACTCTAGTTTCGTTTAGGATTATAAAACAAACAGTATGGAGAAACTGCTTCAATATATTTTGTGTAAGGTTCACCCACTTGATAAGAACTTAAAGAAAGTTAAATTTTTTGTTCTTATAGTGAACAAATTGAAAGGCAAGGTTGAAAAAACCCATGACTATTTTCTAGTCAATGGAGCTTTTATAACCTCTTTCTAAGAAACCAAAGGTAAAGAGGGATCACATCGAACATGTTAGTATTTGTTTCGCATGCGGCAAGAAAGGTTATTGGATGATAAACTCCAATGAATTGTAGTAGAATAGAAACAAGAAGAGGCTTCAACTTCATGTATATTCATTGTTGCATGTGGTATTTATGTCTTACTATATGTGTGTCACACATTCGTATCCAAATACAGCAATCACGTAAGTTATGAAACATTACAAGAAGGTGAATTCTCGAAGTAGTCGAGGAAGGGTGATTCCTATATCAACAGTGAGAATGGGTGATTTCTATTTTTGCCAAGTTGATTGATTCTAGTTGCACTATTATTTTGTATTGAGTATAACCAAAACATTTATCTCATGTGTCCATTGGACACATTGAGACATTATATCATTTTGGAATGAATGTTGTTTGTGGCGTCTCATACTCAATTAATAGTTCAATAATACTTAATCATTGATAATAAACGATGAATATAAAATGTAAGGCTCAATAATACCCAGTTGTGACAAGATAAAACTTGGTCTAGTAAATCCAAAAGGTGTCAAGGAAATATCAAGAAGGGTGTTTAGACCATTCATGAGTTAAAAGTCTTAGGTATTAGACATGATTGCTTATAAGGTATAATGACCAAGACACCTTAAGCGTTAAAGGTGATAAAGCCACAAAGTTTTTAGATTTAGTTCAATAAGATATGTGTGAACTATTTTAAGTAGAAGCTAGAGGTAGATTCATATTCTTCACGAGATTCCTTTAAGAAATTGACGGAATGCAAAAGTGAAGAAAGAAATATACTTGGTAAGAAGATAAGAGATGCATTAGGGTGGTGGGCCAAACAATATCTTAACCAAACATTCATCGATCATGAAAATGTAGAGTGTATTTGTTCCTAAACTCACATTTTTTTATACACATCTAACCTAAGATGTTAGTAAAAGAAGGATCGATGACGAGTCTTACATGCATTCATCGATTATTAAAATATAGAGTGAATTTATTCCTCAACTCACTTTTCATTATACACATCATAGCCATGATGCAAGTACAAGGTGGATCAATGATGAGACTTATAAGTCACGCAAAGTCTTCAATTATCTTTTTGGGACAAGTTTTGCAAATGACAACATTAACTCATAACCATATGCCAACTATAATGACAAATGAATATCATATAAGTTATAGTATGAAATAAATTCATCATGTCACAAAATATGTGTTTATATGTAAAGTGTTTGTGAAGTCTAAAGCAAATAAGCAAACTTGCATCAATAAAAAACACAAAGTGTATCTCTGTAATTATTCTAAAGTTACATAAATTCCTAAGATAGAAAAGTTATAGTCAAGTGACATACTATATTTCTATAAATAGGTGCACATCTCTATTCGAGATAGTGAGAGCAAGATTGACTTGAGTAAAGTCAAGGCACGACATGCACAAGAGTTGGCATAAGAATGAGTTCCACAAGAGCTTCTGGAAAAGAATGTTCTTGAGACACATACTGACTATGAAAGATAAAATCAAAGTGAGATGATTTGATGATCGTCGAGTAAGGTGATATATTGCTCAATGAGAATAATGAATCTTTATCCTACACAGAAGCAGTAGATGACAATAAGTTAAAATGACTAGTGAATATGAATTCAGAAAAATGGATTCCATGTATCAAAAATATATTTTGGTAGTTTCTCCAATTGATGTAAAGCTGTTAGAAACTATACATGGGTGGTGCAAACTTGGTGCTAATAAGGCTCGATCGGTTATATTAAGTCGGCATGCATAAATCCATTAGAATTCTACATGTCATAACAACTTTGTATGATCATTATATTGAGCATTGAATGTCAAGACCACCTTCACTGGAGGAAACGTTATGGAATATGTCTGATGCAACCAAAAAGGGTTTGTGACATCATAAAATGTCAATAAAGAATGCAAATTGTAAAGATTCATTTATGGATTAATGCAAGCATTGTGATCATAGAATATTTGGTTGAAATAAAATATTTCCATGTCTCTCTAAGAGGTTTGTGGGAGCGCCATGGTTTTCCTAGTAAAATATGTTGAAAACATATGAAAAACAGTTATTAGTTTTACAATTAAGACTATTGAACAACTCTTCAAAGATTGACTAAAACTAGTAACCTAAGTTCTAGGGAACATGATCTGCTAAGGTTGATCTAAGGGTTACTTGGATCAAGTCAAAGTATATTTAATGACGAGGTATTGAAAAATAGAAATTGAAACAATTCGAGAGAGAATTGCTGCCAATGTCATGTGACATAAATATACATATATAAGACATAAGAGGAGATTATAACGGTGAGTAGAACTCCATACACTTTTGCGCTGGATCGATCACATATATCATGCTATGTACTGGATATGCTATTGCCAACACATGCCTTATGATAGGCAAATATCAGATAAATCCAGGAGAACTACACGGGAAGCAATCAGAGCTATCCAATAGTACTTGAGAAAGTACAAGAGATATCTACTTGGTACCTAGAGAGGAAGGAACATTAGTTATAAGGGGACACAAATTAGTCTTGTTATGAGTCTTTTTGATCTAATATCGCAGTTAGTCCAAGGAAACGAGCAAGAGAAGCTCATTGAAGCCAGTGGCAGTCATATCTACAAATACCGGGTACATTGCGCCTTCTAATGCAGCTAAAGAAGCAGTATAAATACACAATGATTTGTTCCAGTTCTTGAAATCGTACCTAGAGAGTAAAATATTATCATAATATAAAATGTAATAATCTTATGACGACGGTACTAGTCAAGAAGTCAAGATTATGACCGTCAAAGCCATTATTCAGCAGAAACATAATCTTATCACGTGAGAGCTAAAAAGTTGATTGTTAATAAGTCGACTCTAGTGCAAGTGACAGTGTTGTTAAAGTGGGTGATTTAGACGTAACTTGAGTAGAGCTTTTTGATTACCATATCATGTAAGAAAACGTGGCAGACCCAATGACCAAAGCCATTATTCAACAGAAACATAATCTTATCACGTGAGAGCTAAAAAGTTGATTGTTAATAAGTCGACTCTAGTGCAAGTGACAGTGTTGTTAAAGTGGGTGATTTAGACGTAACTTGAGTAGAGCTTTTTGATTACCATATCATGTATACAAAGTTATGCATGATGTTATATTACCATAATAGTGTTAATAATTTTGCATACATTATTTATATGGTAATGTCTTTAGATTAAGGTTATAGCAGTTCCCAACTATATTGAGAACCTCGAGATACTATGATTGTAATCTTAAACATATGTTCTCTACTGAGGGCTCATAAACATTGAAACTTTTTCTCATGAATTTTGCACTTGGTGTGATTTCGAGTAATGAAAATCATGAGGGCTTATCTGTCAATAGGAACACCACATCTTTCGGGTGTCATTGGATGTTCTTGTCTACAAATATGTGTATTGGTCTCTCTACTTAAGGTCATTATCAATGTATATAATTTGATCACATATTTTGATGCAAAATGAAAATTGACATTTATGTTTTTGGCGATGTAGCTTGTGTTGGGTGCGTCGTTGGTAGTATGAGATTGATTGAATGATCAAGACATGATTTGCTGCTTCTGAGTAGAGGAAGAGATATCTTGGGCTCAGTTGACCAGGACAACATCACCTCATAAAATCTATGGCCAAGTTGTGCATCCTGCTTTATGAGATATCACGCGACAAATTGATTATATTACAAAGAGCATGCTCATAGGATGTTTTCATAGTGCTCTGACTTATCCCTATTTTCGTAAGGGTCATGATGTGTTGTTAGACACATCTCTTGGTCTGTGAGTATGTTACATACCCTCACAGGAGCAAGCTGCCAAGAAGACTCCTTTGTATGTATTTTAGTATGGTAATCGAAACTACAGAGGTGATGAGTGGAAGGAGCAGAATAAAGGAGATGAAGAATGAACTCGAGCATAGTTATTTACGGCGCATGGCGCACAATGGCGACAAGAGCCCCCGGCGCAAAAGCGCACGGCGCGGCGCACGGCGCGTGGCAATATTAACTTGCGGCGCACAAGAGGTGTATACATATATCAACAATAAAAAATAATAAATTATCCAATATATATATATAAAACAAAGATTTATGCCAATAATTCATATTCCATACATCAAAAAACAAATGAAGTCAACAATGACACCTACAATTAAATATTAATAACTATATATTTCAAAAAATCATATATATCAATTTCTGAAATATATTAAAAACCATATATCTCAAAAAACTAAGTCGGGAGTAAAAAACCATATATCTCAAAAAAACAACAGGAGTAATTTGAAAAAAAATAAGGGGCGAGCAACATAAATAAAATTGAATTAAAAACAAAAAAAAGTTACTGATTCGCACAGAAGGTGCGCCTGCTCTGGACAACATTGCGTATCTAAGTCGCGGTGGTTGAGGGAGCTCGGCTAAGTCGTGGTCGACTGGGTCACGACGGTCGAGGGATCTCGGTTTGGTCGTGGCAGTCAATGTGGTCCAACACCGGTTGGGTCGCTACACTCACGGGAAGAGTGTTGCGTAGAGTCGAAAGGGGAGGTCGTTGTTTGACCTCAAAAGAGGTATTTTCAATCGGGGCGTAAGAGTTGGAAAGTTAAAAAAATACAAAAACAAAATCAAAAAGGCTCAATGGCGCGCGCCATTGGCGCAACATGGCGCGCGCCATTGCGCAATATGGCTCACGTCACAGTGAGCCATCTTAAATGAGCCATGGCGAAGCCATGGCGCGGTGCACCACTCCCTGGCGCTAGCCATGGCGCAATGGCGCGCCATGGCGCGCGCCATTAATAACTATGAACTCGAGAGACATGCAAGCTCTCCCGCCCAAGCCAACATTGGCCGAATCCCAAGCCTCTTGGCCGACTAACAACATGGTTCCTCCATACCCCCTTCTACCTCCCCCACCCCCTTTTATAATAGCCTCCCTTCCTCATGTGGACCTAACAACTTCTTGTTAGGCACAACTGTATCCAGCTTTATTATAATGACTAATATGCCCCTTCTAGAATATTCCCCCATCTATAACCCTTTTATTCCCTATATGTCCAGGCTTGTATCACTCCCACCGTCTTGAAAATCAGTCTTGTCCTCAAGATCGAGGAAAAGAAACTGATTGCGAGGCACCCCTGTAACATGTAGTTGCCAAGCAATATGCCAAATGATCTGTCCTGCTTTAAGGTCTCACAGAAATCGAGCGCGCACCTTCTTATCCCATACTCCAAGCAATTTCCTAGACGAGCCTCGCTGCCTTGTGGCCCTGCAAAAAGTTGGCTAGTGTGGTAGACTGCTGCGGCGCATAAGAAGACATGGTTGGTAGGATGTTCTAACTCCCCATCCACGCTGGTGTTGCCGTGACGCTGAGTCCCGCAAAACACGCGCCGAAGTCAGTGGAGTCATCACCCCACTGTAGTAGAGCCATCTCATCAGGAGTCACCGTCTGCAATAATGGCATGACTGTGCTGCCATTGCCTCCACATGACTTGCAAATCTCCTTCCAGGAAGGCAACAATGTAGTTTTGTTGTGCCATCAAATCCACATGTCGGCCTAGCGTTGGCCCAAGCATGACAGTGTGAGCACGGCCCGACGACCTTGTTTCATCCTCAATGTCGCCAACTCCAGAAGCAGCGGAGTCCGCCTCTGATTCCTCCATGAGCAAAGATGGCTGGTTATCGTTCGGGTACGACTGTATTTTAGGAGGAAGCATAGCTCCAGCTTAGATACGACGAAATTCCTTTTGCTCCTGCGCGTGCGTCGCCATCGTCGAAACCATCTTATATAGAGAAGCTTTCAATTTTGACACCGTCGTGTCGATGCGGTCCAGGCGCTGCTCCGCACTATCGAGATGAGAGTCAATGCTCATGTCCGTCATATCTCCGTGATCTGTTCCTGGCGAAATCAATCGGGCAATGTGCAGGGGTGGTTGATAGACACCGACGACCTCAGGTGTGGTCGCGTCCAGTAGTGTGCCCCCGCTCAGTCCAAAACAGGGGGAACAACGTGCCTCCATCCTTTTTTTTTTGATACCGCTACTTTACCTCATTTGTGATTGGAAGGTCGAGGCGTACAGGGCACCGCC
This sequence comes from Viscum album, assembly GCA_963277665.1. Taxonomy (NCBI): domain Eukaryota; kingdom Viridiplantae; phylum Streptophyta; class Magnoliopsida; order Santalales; family Viscaceae; genus Viscum; species Viscum album. The sequence continues at coordinate 77,968,080 of OY728140.1, forward strand.
GGAAAGGCAAGTCATACGTCGTTCGAAGTAGACGAGGAAACGCGCAGCGAGCCGTCCAACAGAAGACTTCGTGTTCGCGGCTGGGGAAAACCGTGGTGGTGAAGACGGTACGCGGCTCCGTCTCTCGGACAACCCTGCTGTGTGCGAGTTCCTGCAGGTTGGAAGCGGTCGGAGCGCGCGAGGCGTCTGAGTGGTGCGGCACCATGTTTCAGTACAACTTGTGCGTCGCCGTCGTACTAAGTCCCTATTCCCTCGTCCCTGGTTCGGTCAGTGGAGAAAGATGAGCTGCAGCAGGTATCGCAGTGGAGAGAGTGGATGCGCGCGCCTCTGTCGACCAAAATTGGGCAAGCGTGCGGACATGGCTGCTGTTACTGGCCGCGTTGAACGAAGATGAGAACCAGCGAAGCCTCTTTCGTGTGGGTCATCGGCAGCGGTCAGCTTCCTAAGAAATTGACGTTGCGTCTGGGAGCGTCGAAAACGGGAGTTGGTCCTACAACGATTGCCTCCGATGAGTGAAGTCGCAGTAGGTAACGATGCGTCCAATCGACCAAAGAAATGGATGCGTAACGTTCAGCCGCGCGACAGTGAAAGGAAGCTGTGCTAATGGAAGATGATCGTTGTGGAAGGAGCGCACACAGCTGAATGAGTGCTTGCCTCTGCTGGTGAAGTGTTGTGCAAATGGATCATTACGCAGGAAATGGCCTCTGTTGAGCATAGATACGCGTGTGTGCGAGACGATCCAGACGCGTGCCTTTGTTGATCAATGTTGCGTCGGTCGTTTCCGCAGCGGAGATGAAAGGAAACATACGAAGAACAAACAACAGCAGGTCGCACGACTCCTTTGTGTGAATGAGAACAGTTGTGAGTGCACCTTCTACAGGAGAGGCGAGCAGGCCAGGAGTGGCTCCTCTGTGGAAATTCCCAGCACTGCGGAAGAAATTGGTAGCTCACCTCCTTTGAGGAGCCAGTAGGCAGGTCAGACCAATTGTTACATACCCTCACAGGAACATGCTACCAAGAAGAGACTCCTTTGTATGTATGTCAGTATGGTAATCGGAACTACAGAGGTGATGAGTGGAAGGAGAAGAATAAAGGAGATGAAGAAGGAACTCGAGAGACATGCAAGCTCTCCCGCCCAAGCCAACATTGTCCGAATCCCAAGCCTCTCGGCCGACTAACAACATGGTTCCTCCTTACCCCCTTATACCTCCCCCACCCCCCTTTTATAATAGCTTCCCTTCCTCTCCCCTTTTATAATAGCTTCCCTTCCTCTCATGTGGACCTAATAACTTCTTGTTAGGCACAATTGTATCCAACTGGATTTATTATAATGACTAATATGCCCCTTCTAGAATATTCTCCCATCTATAACCCTCATATTCCCTATATGTCAAGGTCTGTATCAGAGTATGACTCACTGCTATCGAGATCAGGGTTTAAAGGGTCACACACAAAATGTATCCACAAGTTCCACCTATTCGGATGAATTGGAGTTTAGGATGAAGTGGACCCCACATGCGAGGGTCGGTGAACATCCCAGTGTGAATGTTCACAAATAAATTAATTCAATTAATATAATTGAGTTTAAAATAATAATAATTGAATTTATTTCTCAAGGTATTCACAAGTTATTTAATTATAAAAGTGAATGCGAGGAAATATTATTTTTCGAACGAATGTTATGTGTTCAAGGTTTGTTAGATAATAACAGGAGGAACGAGACGAGTTAATGGCTCGTAATTCGTCACGTGACATTTAATAACGCCACAAGTCAGTGGTGAAATATTTGTGGCATTCATGACATGTCTACTTAGTTATTCATGTCATTTTGGGTCGATTTAAGAGGTTAATCTTATCCAGGGGCTTAAGTGTAATTTTCGAAAGTTTAACATATTATTGAATCTCATTTTTGATCCATGAATAGTAGCTTTAAACATTTGCACGAATTTAGAGAGAGGTTCTCTCCTCTCCTCCCCCCTCTCAAGTTCCAGAGAGAGAAACCGAAGGAAGAATGAAAAAGGATCAATCTTGCTTCCATAGATCGAGTCTGCGTTCTTCGCGCAATTGAAGGGATGTCGTAAAATGCTTCGATTTCCCGTGCTAGCACTCGAGAATCGAAGAATGACTTTCCAAGAGCTTTGGTGCACGTGTGGACGATTTAGAGGACGTTGGTTTGGGACCTTCGAGCTACGACACATCGACGATGAGCATATCATATCGACGTTTGGCGTACGAACAATGTACAATTTATGGTTTCATTCATTTTTGTTCTTCATATTTAAATTAAATTGCACGCGATCCATGATGGAATCCGGGCATGGGTATTCCATATTATGTGTTTCGGCATGAATCCGGATGCAGGAATTTTAAAATACCCATATTTCACGCTTCCGCATATCCCGGGTTCCAGCAACTCCTAGACTATTATGCAAGATCAGTTGCCTGCCGACTTCTCCACTTCCTCCGGAACTTCCGTGCCACATTCGGAACATCCTCCTGCGTTACTTCTTCTGGTACATGAATGCTGCTCAGCTGCCGCTGACCTGGATTCAGACTTCCCTTTGAACGTGAAGGTGAACTGCTCTTTATCTTGGTTCCGCAAGTGTTATTCTGGAAAGGGAAGTTCCGGAAAAAAAAACCAACACTCAACCAGAAAGCAAATTTCACACCAAACACTCACAAAGCACTTTCAAGATGCAGTACCTAATGGTATGCTCTTTGTGGATGATATAATTATCGTTGTAGAATCCAGAGAAACAATCAATGGGAAGTTAGAGTTATGGAGAGTGTCATGAATCCGGGGGGGGGGGTCTATCCAAGTAAGGGTAAGACAAAATATATGGAATGCAATTTTAATTGAAGGTCCTGTAACAATGACATGGATGTGAGATTAAGAGCTCACGTCATTCCAAAAGTTGATCATTTTTGATATCTAGGTTCTTTTATGCAATGCGACGAAGAAATAGATGTAAATGTTTCTCACAAGATTCAAACTGGTTTGCTAAAATGGAGAAATGCTCAAGGGTGCTTTGTGACAGTCAAATTCCTTTGAAACTAACGGGGAATTTTTTATAAAATTACCATTAGACTATCGTTTTTACATGTTAGTGAGTGCTAACATTCAATTGGACAACTTGAACAAAAAGTAAAGGCAACAGAAATTAAAATGTTAAGATGAACATGTGACGAAAATTGACAATTTTAGAAATGAATTTATACAACAAAAAATTGTTGTCACACCAATTGATGAAAAGATGTCCAAGACAAGATTAAGACGGTTTAGTCTTGTAAATAGGTCTGAGGATGTATCTGTTAATAGGGTAGACTGTGAGAAATACACAAATTAGGTTAAGTAGAAAAAAACTAAAAAGGACACTAAAACAAGTCATCCAAAAATGACATTGGTGTTAATGGTCTCAATGAAAATGTGATCTTTGATAGAGCTAATGAGCAGACTCCTCATTTAAACGAGTTTAAGCCTTGTTTGTTTGTTGTTGTATGTTTCCCTGTTCCCAACTACCACTAGCATCTACTTGTTTTAATTTCCAAGCCTAAATGCAAGTTTCTTGAATGCCCGTTTATTGGATTTGAATATATGGTCTGGGCTCAGGTTCCCAACAACTGTCCGAACCAAAGCCGGCCAACTGCAAATGAACTCGGTTTGGTTTTGGGTCTCATTCTTCTTAAGCTGACAAATGATCACCTGTACAATGGATGATGTTTCTTTGGCCTTGACTCTCTATCTCGATCATTTGAAGCCACATTTTGCAAATGATGGGACTAAGCATGCTGTATTTTTAGTTTTTCTAGAGCAAGCAGGCCCCTTGAAAAGCCCTTGTCCTGCATCAGTTGCAGTGTGAGAAGGATTAGCATGACTCAGAAGCTGAAGCCCATGATCCCAAAAACACCTTATTGTCTACCTCTTAGGCGGCCTCTTCTGGGACGCAGTGGTTTGACCCTAGAAAAGTTGGAAATTTTTAGTCAGATCCTCACTCCGAGAGCTGTGAATATTAGATCGGAGTTCCTTTAACTCCATTTTGCATGATGGGATGGTGCATGCTATTGCATTTGGTTGTGGAAAATATTGATTGTTTTTATTTTTTAAAAATGTATTAGAAAATGTGTTGGATTATGTAAATGTAAAACATTTGTTAGAAAAAGAAAAAGAAAATAGTAGATTTCTTTTTCTAAAAATTGTTTTCTTGTTTTCAGGAAAATAAACACTTAATTTGGTAACTCCTGTACTTTTTTTCCCTTTACTAATGTGGAAATTGGAAACAATAAACGTTTTCTATTAAAATTCCCTATCATGCTTTATGAAGTTGTTGACTATTGATCATCCTGCAGGTGTCCTTGGTGCTTCTACAATACTACGAGCCTCCAATTCTGGCATGTGCTCTCAATGTAGTCTTGACATCAATAAAAACAGTGGAATCTGTACAGAAACCGACGATTATACTCCCATGCATTGTCTCCTCATCAAAGCGCAAGTTGGTGGCTAGAAGCTCAGAATTGGGCATCAAGAAATTTCCACTTTATGGCATGCAAGTTAGCCCTGGTCCCAGGGCTGACATTGCCAATTTGTTGGCTGCCAGAGTCCGGAAACCTGCATCATCGCTGGAGATCCTTCATGAACAAGCTGCCTGCTTTCTTCAGCTCGTCCGAGTCCTGAAGATTCCTACTTTTGTTCTTATTGGGCAAAGTGGTCAACGCATATCTAGCATAACTTCAAAAGAGGAACTTGAGGTATGGATTACTTTCTGTTTTACTAATTGGCTGAACCAAAGTGTGTAGAAATTCTATATTAGTCTTTCTAGTTTTTAGTTTTACCATGCATAACAGACCGTGAATGTTGGTTTGTATCCTTGTTTGGTTTTGGGAGGTGTTTTATGAAATTGGTGAGCTGCTGGCGAACACTGCTGGCTTGTGCTTTTTGAGGGACAGAATTGCGTGGAAGCCGACAAGTCAATCCAGGGAGACGGAGGAGCCGTGGCGTGTGTTATATGGCTGAGTCGCTCTTGATTCCAAGACCCAGATTTTGGGAGGTGAGCCATCATATGCTCCTTTAAATTTTTCAGAGGAAAAAATTACTTGTTATGAATTTCTCAATCTTTTAACTTTGCTGTGATGACTTCAACTTTGGCTCTAATTTCCACCATCATTATCATAATTGATGAAATCGCTTGAGTTTCATAGTAGTTAATAAAGTGAGAATTTGGATTTTAAGTAAAATAATTAATATTTCAACATAATTAAAAGTGTTTTCTAATGTGCTCATGGGAAATGATTAAAATGAGAATGTTATGAATTGATGAAATCATTGAAATTATGTTTTTTAAAATGGTGGAAGTGGATCAAAATGATGGTAAATGAATATTCATGAGGACCAAGTAATATGAAATGAATAGATTTTTTTTTTATGTGCATGCACGTAAATGATTAAATAATATAGAAAAAAAAGATTTGTGTTTAATTGTACGATTAGGAGATACTGCAACACTGCTAGTCTGTTTTTATGACGTTACATATTTGAAGTGAATTTATTGAAGATTGGGTTCTGGAAAATAACGGTGATAACGTGATAGTTATTTGAAGAATTTTATTTAGCTATTTGACCGAGTTTAATGGTAATTTAAACGGGAATAAAGTTCTCCATATCCGAGTCAAATATTGAGTGGATGTTTATTTGGTCAATGTATTTGAAATAAGTTGTGAAAAGTCTGAAAACAAGATTTGACTATCACTTGTGGAGATTTAAACGGAAATATGAAGTTTCCATTTAATTAGTAGATTGAGAGAATCTCTTATGTGAATTTGAGCTAACCATTGAATGTGAATTTGAGTTAACCATTGAGTGAGTTGTTGCGATGAATTTGTACAGCTATATCTGACCAACTATTCTGAAAGGCTAAGAAGTTCAGATGCATTGATCACAAAGTGGAGAAAGATCCAACCAAATTTGAAATAAGGAGTTTAGAGGGTTGTGATGAAGAGGATGAGATCTTGTACCCATTATTTTCAGATTGCATACATGCATGACTTTGAGGCAAGGAGGCTGATATCTATTCAATTTGTGCTCTGCTGAATTAGACCTATAAAGATCCTCATCATTTTGCCATAAACATATCCTAGAGTATTGCAAGCAGATTTTCTTCATCATCTGTGCACCATTGCACAACTCTTGTAATGAGGAGAGTAGGCAAGATGCTTGTGAAGGCTTTGTAAAACGGGTCAAGGCTGATACATTCTCTATTGTAGTGAATACCTACGATATGGATGACGCATATCACACCAAAGATATGTTGGAGTCATTTATCACATGATGAATGCTTTTCTATGACATTAATGCGATAATGTCCTTTGTCACATCAAAAGGGTATAATAGTTTTCTGCTATAATGAGAATCTTGAAATGTTATGACAATAATCTTAAACATGTCATGGTCTAGATGACATATGTCTGACGATACACAAATGATGTTTGGCTATCAAGTTTATAAGACATTGATACTTATTTTCTTGATGCTTGTACTTGATAATCTCTAAGGAGATTATGAGAACACACTTGAAAATAGGAATGTGTCATTGAATATTTCTATCTGCAGACGTGTGTATTAGTATCTAGACTTGAGATTATTTTTAATGTATAACATGAATCACATGCTTTGATGTGTGGGTGCAAATCATTGCGACATATGCTCGAGATGAGGTAACATACGGTGGATGCGTCATAAATGACATGACATTAATTGAATAAGCAAGAGAAGATTAGTCTCTTTTGAGTTGATGAATGATCTTTTTGGCCCTTCAATTGAAATGGAACTATTTGATTAAATCCATGACCATAATAGTTTATCGACGACTTCATTTCAAAGTCAAAGAAAGATAAATGAAACATATAAGTTGATGACATGAGTGTAATATAATTGATGGGATATCAAGATAAAATGATTATATTACACGGTAAACGTTCATATAAAGTTGTCGTTTAACATCAATTTCTTTCTTTATGGGGTGCCTTGACGCGCTGGTAGATATCTATCTTGGACTTTAGATAAATTCGCCTAATGCTATTGAGAAAGTGATCTAAATGGCACACATTAAGTGTATCCAGAATCCCGATCAAATTCTATTTGAATTTAATATTAAGAATAAATATTATTTTCAGTTTGTGGAATAATAATTATTCATGTTAAGTTGATCACATAAATTTAATCACCAGTTATTTAAGTTTAGAATATACTTGAGTTGAATATTAAATAAATATTTATTCACGAGTCAATGAATATAATATTTATTTATCTTTTTTTTATTATTCACAAGTAATAAATAAACATTTATTTATTCACTAGTTATGTGAATATGTTAATATAGATATTTATTTAGTTATGTGAATATTAAAATAAATATTCATTCACAAGTTTAGTAATACAATATTTATTTATTTGTTGAACTGATAATATAATGATATTTATTTAAATAAATAAATATTTTATTGTTTAAGGTTTAATTCCCGAGTTTAACACATGTCATGAGAATATAATAATAATATTATTATTATTTGATGCGAGGTTTGCTTAGAATAAACAATTAAGGGTCTGCACAATTATTCATTGTTTAACCCTAAATATATAATCTAATTTATATCGTTTTGGAGATGTGAAGAGTTGCGCACAATGAATTCTCTCCAGAGAATTCTCTCCAACCCGAGAGAAAATGTAAGGACCCGACCTTAATCATTACATATTATAGCGACTTTAACTAGAATTCACTTTCTTACATTCTCAAAGATTTTTTAGGTTTAGAGTTTTAGAGAGTTACATCATAACTCTTACATAACAAACCCATGTATTACAATGTGGATGGTTCTATTCAGTATCCATTTTCCCCACCAAACAAAACTCTTAAAAAGAAACATGTTTTCTTTTTCATGACACATCTTCACAATTTTTATCTTGATCTCATTCTTGTCTCTACTCATCCTGTGAAAACATTTTAAAACGTGGGATGAGTACAAAAAAATCACAATAAGAGACATAAAAAGAAAGAAAGAACCTATTAGTCCATGAATTCTTATAAAATTTTCCCTTTTCAAAATAAGTTTTAGGCTCAAAACAAACATTTTCTTACCCAAGAAATCATCTTTTATACCCAAAGCTTTTCATAAAACATTTCATAAGAAATCTTAAAGGCAAAATATAACTCATAAGGTTTCTTGAAATCCTGAAAAACTCATAATAACTTTTTTTTCACAAAGTTATACTTTTCACTATAAAAAGTAGCATATACTTTCCTTTAAACATAAGATCATTATCTCACCTTGAGAAATTATAAGATTCCCGTAAAAACCCATAGTAAGAATAGATAAAACATGTGTGTTACTTGTGACATTATTTTCATATTACTCTTAAAATCACTCTTACAAATGGAATAACCATACGATTGACTTCCATGCCCAATGCATTGAAGGACTATCATGGACCCACCTGTCCTTGGTTTATTACGGAACCACCCATCATTGGTTAACAACGTAACCACTCATTCTTGGTTTATAACAGAACCACCCGTCATTGGTTAATAACATAACCACCTGTCTTTGGTTTATAACAGAACCACCTTTCATCATAATAATGCCCAATAACCATAACATAATCACAACACATAAAAGCTTGCAATTTCCAACATTACACTCATAAAAATATTATTTGCATCTATAAGATATCATTTTCGGATATTGAAATATCCGTTCCATTTTAAAACCCCTTTTGAAAATATCCAAAATATAGAGAAAAAGTGTTTTCCTTTGAATAAAACATGAAATATTGTAAAGGAATCCAAAAATAAAATAATGGTTACGATGGCGGGAAAAGTCATTGTCATCGTATATATTAAAATAGAACATTCATTTTTGTCTTTTTGTAAAGAACGTTAAAACATTCCGTTAAAAGATTCATTTTAAAAATCATTTGAAAGAAAATTAAAAGAGACATAAAATGTCCTTTATAATTCTTTTATGTCCATATAAATACATCCATAAAATATTTTTTCAAAAATATGGACATGAAAGAAGTATTTTAAAGGAAACATTAAAAGATTTTTTTTAAAAGAAAGTCTTTTACTTTGACTCCGACTCGTCACATACGCTCTTTATCTTCCTGAATAATAAACTTATGTTAATTATTTACTTTCTTGAGAACTTTTTTCAAGTTTATTATTCTTTTTATTTTATTCATGACCATGTTATATACAAATACTTAATTATTTAAGTTCATGTTAGACGTTTTGACGATATTCAGCTCATATGTCCAGAATGACTTCGGTAGGTTGACTATGGCCAAAGAGATCATTACCCCACCATCTCCAAAATAATAATTATGAAATAATTATCATTTTATATATCAATTATACTTTTAAATACAACCATTAAATATGGTTATGATAAATGAACTACATTACAATCATGAAGATGGTAGGTCGTACGTATGCATGAGTAATGTTTCAAATTTTCAACGATCATTACGGAAAGAAGGTAAGTATTATTTTATCTTTCTAGAATGATCATACTGTAATAATTATCATATTACTTTATTTAAATATACTTATATATATATATATCATCCATATGATGTGGTGATGAAAAATGAATCACATCACTTCATGGAGGTGGTAGTCCATACGTACGCACAAACGACGTTGTCATTTTCCAGTGAATGGAAAGGTAAAAAGATAAATGATACATTATGTTTTCAGAATGATAAATATATCATGAATATCATATATAAACATTAATTCTATCATTATAATCCAGGCATGAGACATGATGATGGAAAATGAATTACATCGGTTCGCGACGCGGTAGTCCGCCGTACACACGAACAATAGTTTTGTTTCCCATTTGATGAAAGAGGAGATGAATATTGTAACGACTCAGACCCAGATGTTGCTAAACACTGCATCGAGCTCGGTTGACCACATGGCCTCAAACACATCTCCCCAAACACCAGAGGCTGCCGACTACCAGTGAGGGCCTAGAGTATGTCTGTGGGGAGACTATGCCCTCTTACCAGAGTGTAACATAGCGGTAACAATCATATAGATCAATAGCGAAAGAGGTAAAACAATAGATAAACAACATGAATAAACACTAAGACCAATTGACCAGTAACCTGCCTCAGTGGAAGTACAATAATAACCGAACATGAATATATATATAAACAATGTCAGAAGTAATATCATACAATGATGATCATGTCATGTGTCTACAGAACAACCAAAACAGGTAAACAAACATCATTACAGTAGATATATCAAAATACAAAAAGACAAAAAAGATCTATCTCTAACTAGAATCATGAGCCTCAGCTCATTCCTGTGCTCCCTTGCTCCTAAGCAGTAATCAAAAACCTATAGCAGAGTGATTTCCCTTATCCATACCTGCAGTCATGTAATATTCTCAAGTACCAAAAGCAGCCCGAGTAGGGTGTGAGATAAAATCTCAGTAGTCCACCACCAACAATATCTAATGCCATCCAGTCAGTGAATATATGATAATAAAAGTGTGTAGGTAGTAATAAAATATGTAAAGAAAGCGTTGTATGTAAAAAATCCATAAAGGTTTGGGTTCACATGGACACCCATCCTCTGCTACCTTCTTTGGCCTTAACCGGAAAGTCTTTGAATAAATATTCAGTCTTGTATCAATTGATAAATAAGTATCGAGACCTGGCACGTAGACCAACATCCCCCATAGTGGTATGTGATCAAGAGTTGCCTAACCAGGCCATCAATATGGTATAAAACACTGACCAAATCCAATATTGTGCTTTGGATTGGCAGACTTGTCGTATAAATCATTTCATTTGTTATTCAATTAAGAACCTGAGCCTATCCTTGACATTCCTTATTTGGAATCCAGGTATCGCTCTAGGCATATCATGAACCAAACACCCTACAAGCCTGTCAGTGGCGATCCTCATCAGAACCCAGGTATCACTCTAGGTGTGGTATAATCTCATCGTCATTTGAGTCCGTCCTTGGCGGTCCACTAAGGGAGCCCAAGTCTCACTCCTGGCGTATATAGAATCTGTCCTCTAAGTCTGTCCTTGAAATTCCATAAAGAGTCCAAGTATCACTCATGCATATGACGATAAGCCCCCTGAGTCCATCCTTGGCGGTCCTCTAGGGAGTCCAAGTATCACTTGGGCGTGTATAAAGCAATAGCTAAATGATTCCATCCATGGCGTTCATATATGAACCCATGTGTCACCCAAGGAATATAAAAAACATTCAATCAAAGTCATTTAATTATTTCAAGGGTCATCACCGTGATCATTTCAATTAAATATCACCTCAGAAGGTAGCTGAAAGGAAGGTCTAAGCTTAGAAGGCTTAGACTCTTAATTATCTCACACAGGCATATCAATGTAAGAAGCAACTCATGTTTAAGAAAGAGATTACATGGCCATAGCCTAGGGATATGGCTTCCACCCCCCTTCTTTAATCATTTTAAATTACAATTACAATTCATCATTTAACATCTCATATCAAGGGGTAAACGACACACTTACTAAGTGATCAATTCATAAGCCACACATGGTGGTCCAATTAATTAAGCAACCCACCAAGGGGTGATTCAAATTTGAGGTCCTTAACCTTTAATCATTTATCAATGAGTCTCATTAATCACATAGGTCATACATATCCATTTTAATCAAGGAATAAATTCCATTTCAAGGGCGTCGCTCAGAAAATCAGGTGCGCAACACAACGACATATATATAAACACCCTGACTTTAAGGGAAAAGAACAAGACCACTTACTGTAGGTCCGTAGTAGAATGCTTGTCCAGTATCATCTTATGATTTGGCTCAGATTAGAAGAAAAATGAAGAATGGAAAAAACCCCTGAATTTAGGGCATATTAGCTTACACCTAAATAGCACATCTCATACCAAGTCAAACGAAGAACAACATAAAAGGAATGAAGTACTTACCGACGTGAATCCAAAGAGATCGAAGATGCTCAATTCTGAGATCAGATGGAAATTTGGCATTAAAGCCTACCAAACAGATTCAAGGAGGGTCTCCAAAGGTGTGACCGTTGTGTGAAGGAAGAAAAGAGAAATAGATTTTAGGTTATAAACATTTTAAGGGAATACGATTATTTTTCCTCAAAACACTGGATTGCACGGTTTGCCCACATGGTTAGCCAAACTGTGCGCCAACCATGCGCTAACCGTGTGCCCTATGATGTGCTAAGGGGGCACCCGCACAGTCACTGCACACGATTTTCCAAACCGTGCACAAACCATGTGATTAGGATCTACTAAAAACTATAGGTTCCTCACACAGGTGTGCGCCTCCATCATATGGTTTCCTCAAACTGTGTGGGCTCTTGAAGCCCACTACGCAACCTCGCACGATTTCATCAAATCGTGTGGCTTGGGTCGCACGATTACTCCTAACCATGCATCCCAGCTATTTTTCTCCAAGAGTTGGGTTTCAAGCTCCAAACAAGTCCCAGACACCCCTGATACCTCCATTACCTCAAATGGTAGTCACATTAGGCCGTAATTAAGCATTTAAACCGAAATTAAAATGATCCGTACCTCGTAGAAAAAATCAGGTTCCTACAAATATAGGTTATTCCGTTAACATAAAACATCTCAGTATATGGATTATACCAATGTTATTATTTTAGCATGGTTGAAGAAGATTTGAAGGAGGTGGAAGAAGAAATAAAACTAAAATATGTGGTTAAAATTATACATCTTTTTTTGGAAAATCTCCTTTGCTTAACACCTCAAGACCTCTAAGATTGACATTTTTCCCAAACTAAGACCTCTAAAGCATGGGAAGGGATGTTATAAAGGGATTTGGGTAGAGTTTGACTGAACCAAATGAGTTTTGAAGTGTGAATTAAAAAAGAAGAAGAGATTCCCTTTTATAAGAGATGAGAGGGGCACTCTTGGAATTTATCAAAATATTAAATTAATATAAATTAATTTTCAATTCCAAATAGCTTCAGACTAGTTAATTTCAAAGATAAGATGATTATGATTTGAAATAATCTCATCCAAAAAAAATTAGACAAGTTTTGACTATGTTTTTACCCTTATATTTTGGGTTTAACCCCTCATTAACTCCTTTCACACTTACCGTGACAACAATGAATTTTTACTCTTTGATAGTCGAGATAGTTACTATTAATGAAAAAATGCCACATAACTGGATCATGATTAATATTATCAATCACACCATAATCACTTGGATGAATATAATATTTTTAAGAATTTTATATCATTTAATAAAATATTATTTATTATAAAATATCATTAATGTCAATTTTTAGAACTATTCATTACTTTGACTTTAATAACATCAAGATAATATATTAAATTCGAACAGATTTTTTATTACATCCCTAACCTGTTATATTCATCAATAAAATTCATGGATCACATTAATTATCTCAAATTATATTACTTTTAATATTTTTACTATCATTTATTTGTTTTTTTCATTAATTAAATAATTACTGCATCATCTTTATGTAAGTATTTAAGGTAATTGTTTCTTCACTAAAAATTAAAAAAATTTATCATGATGAGGATAAATCATTTAGTATTCAAATGAATATTTATAATTGAACATATCTTCTATTTATCCTCATGTTAAAAATATTATAGTTATTAAAAATAAGAGTAACATTTTTGACTTTTCTTTACATAAAATATTATAAAGGTCATAATCACACCCAAATGAAAATAAATAGACATGTAACCAAATTTTGTATGAGTATGGATGAGATGAAATCATCCAATAAAATCAAGGTAAGTGTTATTGCCATTTTATAGCCCTTATTATATTATTTTTAACCCCTTAATTACCCGATTTACCCTTTACCATGATAACAAAAATTACTATGGTTACTATTCATATTGACTAAAAAGGGCCATATTTACCAAATTCGGATCCAATGATTTAAAATATGGAATCTATTTTTAAAAATTCAAAACACATAAGTGGAAGAATTTAATTTAAAATTAAACTGACAAAACGCGGTGAAAGATAATTTTTCAGAAAAATACCTATTTTAAGTATAAAATGTTTTTATACTAAATTCACATATAAAGTTCATTTAAAAAACCATAATTATATTATTTTAAATAAAAATGATCTAATGAATTTTTAAAACTAATTAAAAATAGAATCTGACAGTAAATAATCGAAAAGAAAATACAATTTTCAATATAAATCAGTATTTTTCATTATTCATTGAAAAATCAATCTTTTTAGAAAATTCTCAAAATTTATCCTTAATCTAATTTTGATATGTTAATTTTAAAAATGAAGCTAATTTTATCAAATACATTTTATAAATGTTTCAAAAATTATGTATAATATTTTATCATAAAAATCCATAAAAATCATTTTTAAAGAAAACTTGTTTTTGAAGAATAAAATGACTTAACTAAAAATTGAGTGCTTATTTTATAAGAATTAATCAATGAATTTGTATTAATTATATATTTTATATATATTTAAAAAGGTAGATAATCATAATCATACCCATCAATTTAATGTCTGAGTTATAATGACCACATTTAAATAATAATATTTCGTGGTTTGTTTACGCTCGGTGTTGCGTATTTATACGCTATCGAATATAGTATTCTTTAAAAAAAATCTGGGTATTAAATTCTCCCCCTTTAATAAATTGAATCCTCATAAAAGGTGGGTTCCATCATCTAAACACATGTTATAAAGAAAACCATCCGGGGACTCGACCCCACGACCAGCGGCCCACACCCCATCCCCCCTGCCAGCCCAGCCACCTGTGGGGGAAAAATTGCATCCTCATAATTTGAACACTATCTTAGTAATCAAAGGTTAACATTTTAAAACAACTTTTTTGAAATCTCACATCGTAACAAGGGTTAATAAAACTTCCTCTTGAAAAAAGAGAAAGAGAAGTACGAAGGTCATCTGGGATAACACATTCCAGGTTTCCAAATAGGTGAACATTAGTGAGAAGTGAAAATATGGATATAGAAGAAAAAAATTAATGTTCATATGATGATGAAGAGTGATAGAGAACATTGATCACAAGAATGCAGATGATCTCGAGAAAGTTAACTACCACAAAACTACAACCCGATGTGGTGTGAAAAGACCATCCATTCATCGGAAAAGAAGGTAACATGATAACATTTTTGATTCAAGACAATTTTCCAAAATTTGAAGAATTCATTTATCATCTAGACTAAGAACTTACGGAAATATACTTACTTGAGAAGTAAAATTTCATTCTTTAATCGACTTACACCACAAACTCATCTTTCGCTCCAAACGATGAGTATTAAAGATAAATTTTTTAATGCCTGAATCACTAAAATCAACTCCTAATGAATCACATAATCCAAAAGAGAAAAACAAGATATTTCTACTATCCATAGATTTGAACCAAAACCAAAATGGTTAGAATAAAATAAGATAATTCCCAAAATGAAAAAAAACTTCAAATGAATAAAAACTACTTTAATATAAAATATTCAATAGTAATATCCAAAGTTCAACTTAAATCATTTGATAAATAATATCCTTTAAATCCCTCAAAATATTTCAGACTAATATTGAAATCCAAAAAATGATTACATATTCTTCCAAGATAAATTTAGCATTTATCTCCAAATAAAATCAATCACTCTTAAAGTATCATATAAAAAATGTATATGCCCTAATCATATATTCTCTAAAATATGCTAATCATTTTCATAAATAACCTTAATCATCATAAAACCATAATAAAATCATAAATTCTTTCAAAAGATAATTCAACTTTTATTCCTCAAATAAAATCTCATAATATTTTATTTAACTTAATCTTATAAGGTTCCTAAAATTATAGTGATCTTCTTCTAAAATAACAATAATCACTTAATCACCAAATAAATTTTCAATCCCATGTTTATCTATACGATAAAACATATGTTCCAAAATTGTAATAACCCACAATTACCTCAAAATCATAGATCATATAAACCCTAAAGGCTATTAATACCTTTAAACTTATTTCCACAAAAAGTAAAGACATTCTCTCTCAAATAAAAGTTTTCTTATGTTATAATTAAAGGTTAAATATTCCTCAAACATTTATCAAAAACCCAATAAACATCTCCAAAAAATTATCACCATTTCACTACACTATATTTCAAAGGTATAAATTCCATCTAACATATGTTTCCAAATTTTGAAAACAAAACATAATATAGAATAACCCTTAGGTGTTTCATGATTCTCATAATATTGATAAAACACCACTATATCATAATTTTTAAAACTCTAGACATAAACACATCCTTAATCCATTAACCATGATTCTTTGTCTTATTCCTTAATACTTTATTCCTATAAACCAAAGATAGGAAATATGTCCTTATGATTTGTTAATATAAACTCAATCATTCTTTATACTTAGAACTCAAGAAAATAATTCATACCTTAAATCTAGACATCATGGTCTTCTTTTATGCTGTTGATATCCCCTTTCTCTTCCAGCATGAAGTCCATATCTCTAGAAAAGAATAGTCAAGTCCTCTTTGGAATGTTTCCTTTCCGAATAAGATGGATAAATTGAGATTTTTAAATCAGATAAAAGAGACACTATGATCTATAGAAATTTTGGAGAAATAAAAAGGTATTGGATAAATCAAACAATTTCTTACAGGTGATTTGAATACTCAAGAAGTTATCAAAATCATTTGAATAGAATTTTGAAATAATAGTGATAATTAAATCATTTTAAAGGGATAAGAAGGTTGTAAAAATCATTTGAAATCCTTTATACCTAAATCAATTACCCTTCTACATCTAATATCCAAAAATATCGTTAATCACGTCAAAATCCATCACTTAAAACCACTAAAGGGTTGTATAAGACTTTGAACTTATAATCAACCATAAACTTTTAAACCCATGATGATATCTATAATTCTCAAGAAAATCTCACATGAAAACATCCTAATCTCTAATTTTTTTAAACCCTGATATGATACTAGTTGTAAGGACCGGGCCTTAATCATTACATATTCTAGTATATTTAACTAGAATTAAATTTCTTACTTTCCCAAAGATTGTTTAGGTTTAGAGTTTTATAGAGTTAGGTTATAACTCTTACATAACAAACCCATATATTACAAAGTGGATGCTTCTATTTAGTATCCATTTTCCACCAATTTTTTTTGAAAAAGAAACATGTTTTCTTTTCATGATACATCTTAAAAATTTTAATATTGATATCATTATTGTTTCTACTCATCATGTGAAAAACATTTTGAAATGTGAGATGAGAAAAAAAAAGATTAGAAAGGGATATAAAAATAAATAAATAACCCATTATTCAATTAATACTTATATATATTTTTTCAAAATAAATTTTAGGCTTAAAAAAACATTTTCTTAACCAAGAAGTCACCTTATTTTCACAAATATTTTCATAAACCTTTTTATAAGAAATATTAAAGGAAAAATAAAACTCATATGGTTTCTTGAAATCCTTAAAATCTCATAATAATTTTTTTCACAAAGCTATACCTTTCAACATTAAAAAGTATCATATACTTTCCTTTAAATATAAGATCATTATCTTACCTTGATAAACCATATAATTCCTATAAAAACCCATATAAAGCATAGATAAAACATGTAGGTTAATTGAGTCATCATCTCCATATCACTCTTATAACCAATCTTACAAATGGAATAACTATATGGTCAAATTACATACCAAATGCATTGGAATGACAACACAGACCTACCCATCATTGGTTTATCACATAACCACCTATCATTGGTTAATAACATAATCACCCATCCTTAGTTTATAACAGAACCACCTCTCATTGGTTAATAATGTAACCACCCTTTATTGGTTTATATTAGAACCACCCATCATTATAAAAATACCCAAGAACCATAACACAATCACAAAACATAAAATCTTTCAATTTCCAACATTTCACTTGTAAAAATATTCTTTACATACATAAGAAAACATTTTCAGATATTGAAATATCCGTTCCATTTTAGAACCCTTTTTGAAAATAACTAGAATATAGGGAAATAGGGGTTTCCATTGAATAGATCATGAAATATTATAAAGGAATCCAAAAATAAAATAATGACTATGATTAAGTGAAAAGTCATTGTCATTGTATAAGTTAAAAATAGAACATTCCTTCAATCTTTTTGTAAATAACATCAAAAACATTTCGTAAAAGGATTCCTTTTGAAAACCTTTTGAAAGAAAGTAAAAAGCGACAAAAAAATTGTTTTATAATTGTTTTATTTCCATATAAATAAATCCATAAAATAATTTTTAAAAAATATGGACATGAAAGAAAAAGTGTTTCAAAGAAAACTTTAAAAGTGGGTTTTAAAAAGAAAGTCCCTTACCTCGAGTCCAACTCCTCACGTACGTTATTTATATTCCTAAATAATAAAATTATGTTAATTTTTTAAATTCTTAACAATTTTTTTCAAGTTTATTATTCCTTTTATTTTATTCATTACCATGCTATATACATATACTTAATCATTCAAGTTTATGTTATATGTTTTGATGATATTTGGCTCATATGTCCAGAATGGCTTCGTTAGGTTGACTATGGTCAAAGAGGTCATTACCCCACCATATCCAGAATAATAGTCATGAAAGAATTATCATTTTTATATATCAATCATACTTTAAATCCAACTATTAAATATGGTTATGATAAATGAACTATGTTACAATCATAGAGACGGTAGGCCGTACGTACACATGAGTAACGTTTCCATTTTTCAACGATCATTATAAAAATAAGATAAATATTATTTTATCTTTCCAGAATGATAATAATATCATAAATATAATATTAATTATTTAAATATATTTTTATATATATCATCCATGTGATTTGTTGATTAAAAACAAATCACATCGCTTCGTGGAGGTGGTAGTCCACACACACGCATGAATGACGTTATCATTTTTTAGTGAATAGAAAGGTAAGAATGTAAATGATATATTATCTTTTAAAAATAATAAATATGTCTTTAATATCATATATAAACTTCAATTACATCATTATAATCCAGTCATGAGAGACAATGATAGAAAATGAATTACATCAGTTTGCGAGACGTTAGTCCGCTGTACACAAGAACGATGGTTCCATTTCCCATTTGATGGAAGAGGAGATAAATATAGGTTATTAAATTAACATAATAACATATCAATATATTTATTATACCTTTATTATTAGTTTATCATGGTTTAATAATATTTGAAGGAGGTGGAAGAAGAAATAAAACTAAAATATGCGGTTAAAACTATACCTCTTCTTTGGAAAATCTTATTTTCTTAACACCTTAAGACCTCCAAGATTGGTATTATTCCCAAAATAAAGCCTCTAGAAAGTGTGTAGGGATGTTAGGAAGATATTTGGGTAGATATTGGCAAAAAAAACGAGTTTTAAGTATGAATTCAAGGGAAGAATAGATTCCCTTTTATAAGAGAGGAGAGGGACACTCATGGAATTTCTCAAAATATTAAATTAATATAAATCAATTTTCAATTCCAAATGGCTTAAAACTAGTTTATTTAAAATAAAAGATGAGTATGATTCAAAATACTATAATTTAATAAAATATAGACAAGTTTTGACTATTATTTACCCTTATCTTTTGGTTTTAACCCCTCATTAATACCTTTCACATTTATTGCGACAATAAAGTTTTTTACTCTTTGAGGTTCAAAATAGTTACTATAAATGGATTAATAGCCCATAAATAGACCATGTTTGGTATTGAGAACCATATCCTAATCAATTTTATGAATATAATATTTTTAAAAAATTTATATTATTTAATAAAATATTATTTATTATAAAATATCATTAATGTCAATTTTTAGAACTATTGATTTTAATAACATCAAGGCAACAATTTAAATTCGAACCAAAATTTTTATTACATACCTAAACTATTATATTAATCTATAAAATTAATGAATCACATTAATTATCTCAAATTATATCAGTTTAAATATTTTTAATATCATTTATTTGATTTTTCCATTAACTGAATAATTACCACGTCAGCTTTGTGTAGGCATTTAATGTAATTATTCATTCACTAAAAATTAAAAATAAATTATAATGATGAATATAAATTATTTATCTTTAAAATGAATATATATAATTGAACATATATTTTGTTTATCCCCATGTTAAAAATATTATATTTATTAAAAACAAGAGTTTGACTTTTTTGACTTTTCTTTACATAAAAAATTATAAAGGTCATAATCACACCCAAATGGAAACAAATGACCATGTAACTAAATATTGGATGATTATGGATAATATGGAATCATAAAATAAAATCAAGTCAAGTGTTAGGTTCATTTTATAGGCCTTATCATATTATTTTTAACCCTAAATTACTAGATTTACCCTTTACCCTGGTAACAAAAATTACCATGGTTACTATTGATATTGACTAACAATAATTGGGGTATAATTTAAAAATTTAGACCCACTGATTATAAACATGGAATCTATTTTTCAATATTTTAAATGAATAAGTGATTAAATTTAATTTAAAATTAAACTAGAAAAACGCGATGAACAACGATTTTTCAGAAAAATACATATTTTAAATATAAAATATTTTCACACTAAATTCAAGTATAAAGTTCATTTAAAAATAAATAATTATATTATTTTAAATAAATATTAAGTAATTAAATTTTAAAACAAATAAAAAATAGAATTTTACTTTGTAAATAATCAAAAATAAAACACAGTTTTCAATAAAAATCAGTATTTTTCACTATTTATTGAAAAATCAATCTTTTCAGAAAATTATAATTTTTTTACCTTAAGATAATTTTGATATTATAATTTAAAAAATGGATTTCATTTTATCAAATATATTTTCTAAATATTTCAAAAATTAATTAAAAAATATTCTTATAAAAAATAATAAAAATCATTTTTGAAGAAAACATATTTTTGAAGAATAAAACAAATTTACTTAAAATTAAGCACTAATTTCCTTTGAATTAGTCAATAAATTTTTATTGATTAAAACCTTTATATATATTTCTAAAAGTAGTTAATCCTATTCATATCTTCCAAGTTAATGGTTAGGTTATAACAGTCACATTTAAATAATAATATTTCACGATTCATTTACGCTCAATGTTGCGTATTTTGTATGTTATCAAACATATTATTATTTCAAAAAAATCTCAGGATATTACAGAAAAATCACCTTCAACCCTTTGAAGAACAATGGAGAACATGGAATAATTTTTTCAGGCCCGATATATTTCTTATTACGATCAATGATAAATGATGCAAGATGTTTGGTTCCTATGCGTTAGCACCCAGAATACTAATGATGATGTTCTAAGATTCGCAAAACATGTTTGGATATAACTGGAGGGATCCTAGTTTGGATTCTCCTTTGCAATAATGAGACTATGAGGGAGGCTACCAAATTGATCAATAACAGGAAGAATTATCAAGATGAGGTAATTATTATTTTTAATTAATTATAAATGAAATATAAAAAGATCATCTCTATGTAGATTTCAAGGTTGCTTCATCATATTTTTTGGATATTATCAGTTGAAATTGAAAAAAAATGTTGGGTGCCTTTTGATGCACTTCTGCTATGCCCCAAAACCTTCAAGTGGTATCAAAAACCACATTATAATTTATAATTATTTATTATTTGATTGATCAATTTCAGTTTTGTTAGTGAGATTTCATTTTTAGATTTTGATTATTTAATCCAAAAGATGTGATAAAACAGTTTTTCAAATTCAGATGAAGAACACTTGAAAATACAATCTAGAGGCGTCAAGTTTTCTGGTCAAGTTACACAGATAGATGACCTGTAATGGTAGATTATAGGCTGTGAACCCATGGTTGACCACCAAAGGGGAATCCGTGATAATCATGAATTTTCGTGTAGGGTTTGGTCCATGATGTCATCACATGATGTGTATTGACCGTTATATGGAATTTGGCTAGATGGGGGGTATACAACATATAGATGGTGTACATGTTATGAAACCCTACATGGTTTTGACCCTTTATAAATTGAAAATGCCATGTGGTCAAAATATGCAACGTCATTACACATCATGTATCGATTGATAGCCAAGAGACACAACATCATGTAAAGTAAATTATGTGTAGTGGGTTGTACATGCCCTCACCACATGATAACCCGCATGAGATACACGATGAGTCCCTAGGCGTGTATTGTGGGTGACCAGTAACTGATTACATAGCATGTAGCTAGCTGTACACGTAATGTAACTTGGGAAAACTCATGCAATGTGCACGCTGAGATAGGTCTATTGTGTGAGTCAACACACAAATAATTAAATATAGACACAACCACATGATGTATAGTTGGTGTACACATCGTTTAATAGAGTTTTCCTCACTAGGTGCATGCTGAGTGATTCTCGGCGGGTTGTCTTAAATTAAATGCTTGAAACTATTATTATCCATAAAATTATGAAAAAATGATGTGTATGTTCATCATACATGTCATGTACTTCATGAGCATCATCAATGGTATACGCTATACATATTCATGGCATGCCATGTGGTCATACATGCTGTGCATACTACATGACTTAACCCACGGTACAACACATTGTGTATATAATGACATGCTGTGTAGGCATACATGTTGTTTAAGTACATAATAAATAACAAGGACCATACATAGAATAAGTCATATTCCACATCCAGTGATAGTGCACGCCATGTTGCCTCTAGCACACACTATGTATTTGATAATTTTTAAAAAATAATTTTATTTAATTATTTAAAATTACAGAGGATGAGAATCTCAAGGATTGTTTGGAAGATAATCAAGATAATGAATAAATTAACTAATCATTGAATTAATTATTAATTAAAATAAATGTATCTTAATAAAAGAATGAATTGAAATAAATTCTAGCAACTTCAAATGTATAGTCATTGCCATGTGGTGAATGTTCATGAGTTTGACCGACCCATGTATGTGTTTGTTTTATTTAATTTAATTATTTATTGCATGATTTTTTTTGTGATGAATTTATTATTAATTTAAATATTATGATTTTCATATAATCTCTCTATTTATTATGTACGAGCCTACATGTCTAAGTATTATTTTATGTAACCCTAAACCTATGATACCCCACACCTAAGAGTGAGTAATCACATATAATGGAAGGAGCTACCAACAAGAGGAGATTATTTAGGGATCAAACTAAGGTATGACCGACCAAGGAGATATAAATGTTAATGGTGGAATGGTACAACATAATCCAGGTATTGAATCAAAGACCCCCCCAGGGTTTAGGTTGGTATATAATTTGCTTAATAAACCAACCAGTAGTTTAATAGCTCATGATCATATCACTTGTTTTATTTTATTTTATCAATGTATGGCTGCAGATCATAGTTTATTTAATTATTAACCATGATAACATAAAGTAAATAAATTAAAAAATATTCCATGATAAAATAAAATAACGATTTTATGTGTAAAATATTTTATTAGACATGGTTAATTAATTATGTTAAATCCACATGATATTAACTATTGGTATTGGGGTGTGCAACAGAAGTGGATTGAATGAGAATTTAATTTTTTATCAATGGAAATAAATAACTACATCATCTCCGATGACACATAACCTAGTAATCAGCCTGATGATCTCGCATGAAAGGAATTAAACATGAAAAAATTGAACCATTACCTCATTCAATTTGTTGAATCTAGCGAGTACCACTCATCGCCGATGATCATTGCTCGAAGGAACCAATGTCAGATACCTCTAGATCATTCACACATGCTTTGAAATTTTTTCAGAGTTCCGAATATTGGATTCTAGGTGCTGCTAGCATGGATCTATGATGATCCTTACGACCTCCATATTATCACCACAACGCTGTTTCTTCTATCTGTATGGGCGATCTTGGATCAGTTCTTAAAACAAAGACCTTATCTCTCTAGGACGTGGGAGTGATGAGAGAGGAGATCTTAAATTCAAGTGAATGAATAATCCCTCAAATAATAACTCCCTATTTCTTATATAGTGGGGTTAAAATACCTACAAATGGATTTATGATCCCTAAATATATATTACCCAATAAATAAGTCATAAATGAAATCCTATGGCCTATTAAATGTGTCATAAACCCCATTTATATTTTTATCACTTTTAATATAATATATTACGTGATAAAAGTGATCCATTAACTTAACTCATAGTTCACACAAATATTAAACAAACCGTGAATATTAAATAATATTCACTCGTTAAATATTTTTCCATGTATCTACTGTAGAACTTGTGAATACTATTAATAAATAAATTCAATACTAATTATTCTAAACTTGAATAATATGAATTTATTTATTTATTTGTGATTGTTTAAGCTCGAACATATCCCAAACCCCATGGTGGGGCCTTCTATTCATAAGAATATGAACAGACTTTTGAATATTCTAAGTGCATGAACCTCTGGGCCCTTATCTTGATAAGAATGAGTAATACTCATAGACCAGAAATAGAATCTAGAAACCCACCAAGACCCCTAAGGAGATAAGATATATTCATAACAAGGACTACCTCCTACGAACACATGCCGTGTAATATAATCTCTTTGTCTTATGATATCTCATAAAGTAGTTCACACTCTTTGTATCATCATCCTTTTCTTTCTTTATTATTCATTGAACTTATTGGATAAACTTACCTTATTTTACCATGATCATGGATCTGGGGAAGGTTCTAACATCATGATCAACTAGGCTCAAGATATCACTTCCTTTGGAAAGTAACAAATTCTATCTTGATCATTCAATCAATTCTATATCACTAATGACACACCCAATGAAAGCTACCTCACCACGAAATATATTTCATGATTTTCATCTTACATTAAAGTACACAATGAGATGGTACATACTAATAATAAAATCAAGTTAGGATACTAATACATAGGTTCATAAATAGGAACTACCAATGAAACTTAAAACATGTGGTGTTCCTATTAGCAGGTTAGTCCTTATGATATCATCTACTCGAGATCACTAAGTGCGAACTTCATGAGAAAAATTACTAATTATTATGACCAACCCAACAATTGATATTCACAAATCATCTATGTACTATCAGCATGATGTATATAGACTATATTAAATAAGTCTAATATTACTTTCATGACATCTCTAGGTTCTTATTATAGCATGTAAACTACTATACGACATGTAATATAAGAACATTATGATAAATATAGTGGACACAGAAGTATCAAAAATATTATGGTAAGATGAACATATGTATATATATCAAACTGTATACATATAATGATAATTAAATTACACAAAGGAGACAAGTCTAGGTTACCCACTCACAATACTCCCACTTGTACTAGAGCCAACTGCTATTAACTCTCAACCCACTATCCCTCACATGAGAATCATGCTTATACTAAGATATGAATTTAGTTAGAGGGGTTTCCATGTTATCCTATATGGATAATTCACTAACTATGACTTAACCTTTCTAAGTAAAATGCATCAAGAGATAAAACTTTTGAAGTAAATTCTTTTTCATCTTGTGTGACCTGGGCTCCTTGGTAAGCACTACTACTATAGTATTATCACAATAAAATGGAATAGGGTTTGCACTTCTAGGAACAAAACCAATATAAGAGAAAAATCTATGTATCTATATTTCCACCTTATCAGCATTCTAAGACACTATATATTCAGATTTTTCTATAGAATCTATGACCATGGGTTTCTTTGAGCTTCTCCAACTCACCGTACCACCATTCAGACAAAAGACATAGTCTGACTATGATGTCAGATCATCATGATCCACTTGGAAACTATCATCAATATATCCCCTAACTACTAGTTATTAATATGCTCCATACATTAGGAACATTTCATTTGTACATATCACGCAATTTAGGATAGTTTTTACACCATCCTAATGTAGCTCTCCTGAATTAGTTTAATATCGGCCCACCGTGCTTAAAGTAAAGACAACATTAAACCTATTACATAGCATGAATGATTAAATTCAAAATTTTACATATATTATTCTTTAATTAAATGTTTTAAGCTCACTAATTTCATATTTTATGGGTAATTGTCACAATTTTAGGTTTTATTAATAATTTGAGCTTAATTGTGAAAATGGCTTAATTTTGGAATTTAAATATTTTTATATCAGATTGGAATTTCGGTTATAACCTCTTCTACACTAATAAAAATTTCAAAATTAATTTTTTTAGGATCAAATAATTTATGGGATATATTTCATCCATCAAGATACAAAGCTAAATTCAACATTTGGATCCTAAATCAAGCTCACAAGTCAGGCATTATAATTCATGCCCAGATGTGTTGAATTTTGAAGATGAGCCCATATATCACACATGAAAATCCCAAATGAGATGAAATTAGACATGGAGATAGATATATTATTAGTGATTTTTTTTATAACTGTGGTAGCTTAAGATTTTGGTATTTTCAAGGTCATAAATGCATGGTAAGTTGGCACTTTGTAATTCAAACTGTCTCCAAGCCTGATAATATTTTCGTAGTAAATCTCTCATAACTTCAAATACACATGTACAAAAGGATTAATTTTGTGGGTGAATGAACATAAAAATTACCAAAAACTTTCAAGAATAAATATCTTTCAAAATTTTCCATTTAATAGGGCTACCAAATGAGAACTTCTAACAGACAGAATTGGAGCTAAAATTTTCCTCACCCTCACTATAAAAATGAACCTCCACTTCCATGTAAAGGGATGCTTATTTTTTAGCCATTTTGAGTAGAATTAAGGTTTATGATGCTGTAATAGTGTTATACATGTTTAATATATTTTAATTCATCTTTCTCTTCTCTTTTAATTTTTTTGTTTTGTTTTCTCCCACTGTGCTCTTTCTAATCTTTATGAAAATGGAGAACTAAATTTTGTGCTTGGTCGAGAGGGGGATAGGTGATTCTTGAGTTTATGAAATTAAATGGTTCTAATTATTATATTATAATAATTTTAGTAGTGGTGAAACTGGTTTTGTTGTACGGTTCACCTTTCTTTCACTGCTATTGTATTATTCTTCCCATTCATTTTTACTTCTCTTATTCTTCGTCATAATTCTACATAAAGGGTGAATTATAATTTTGGTAATGATGTGAGGGAGTATTTTACCACATGCAGAGGGTCTGTGTGGGTTAATAACAATTCAATGGGAAGATTTTGAGTGATAGGGTTGATCTCAACATTGTATGGAATAGAGAGAATATTTTTAAAGAACAATGATAACATCATCATGAAATCCTAAGAATGAAAATATCTCCTTACTAAGATATTTTTGTATTTCGTTTTATTTGGTACTTTCCAATATTTTTATATTATATTATATATATTTATATCATTAATTTTGAAAATACCCTATCATTATATCATTTTATTATTTAGTATTATATTAGTTATTATATAAAAAGTGATAATAGATTATCAGTGTGTGTGAACGACCTCCTCGAGAGATCAAACTTAGGGAACACACTATGTTGAATTTGTAGGAAAATAATAATTTATTGGCAAGATATCCATGAAAAGTTCCTCTCATAAATATAGAACCATTACCAGGGAGGGAAAGTGCTTTCACTCAATATTTTTTTATAAAAACCCAAAATAAAAAAACATAAATTTTTAAAACTAAATAAATAGAACTTCATTTTATATATTTTATTTATTAGGTAAATATGGATTTTTATAGTGATTTTTCTTATGTTTAGAATAATTATAATTAAATGTATGATATTTTCAGGGATGATTCTTTAAATATTCAAACTCAACACAATTTTAAATTTATTAAAGAAAATTCTATGATTCTTGAAGTGAGAAACCATAAAAATATCCTTTCCACTTCTCTTGATAAAATCAAATATTTTAGGTCAAAGTAGTAGGAAAAAAACATTGAAGATGAGGTACAACTTGTTCAACCAATATTAACAGTTGAATAACCTGAGGAGGCCTTGAATAAATCCATATATATCCATTCATCCTTGCCCAAAAATTTATAGTAGAGGTTTATGGAGAAAACTCACTAGCTTATGCACATGTGAGAGATCAATATGATTTGGATGAATATATTTTAGACATTATTGAAGTTGAAAAGGTATGAGATTATACTATATTTTAAAATAAAAAATCAGCACCTCTTTACCTCTCTTTATATTTATAAGAAGATGAAGAAAATTCCCTTGGTGTGATCATGCTTTTGGTGGACTTTCTAGAAGAAATCAAGTATCAAGCTGACCAACTTGAAGGGGGAGATTTCTATATTGAGTCTTTATGTTTTAATCATATTAAAGTTGAATTATTTTATGATTTCCACTTTGATGAATTTTCTAAAACAAAATCACATGAGAAATACATGGATGTCGATGTTTAAGTGACTAAATTATTTATGGCTAAAGCAGTGGATGAACTATTCTTCCCCCTTTCCACACCTTGTAAGTTGTAATATAATGATTTAGAGACGGAAATGTTGTACACTATATATACATGGATTCCTATAAAACCTATTTTAAGGAGTGTATATTGGAAGGAAAATAGTGTGCTGTTTCAAATCATATAATCTATATCCACCATCAGACTTTGGATGACCACTAGAATGTCCAAAAAGAGGCAGTCAAAAACAAGTAACCACGTGGGGGGGGGGGGTCAAAAAAATTTCTATCCTATTTTCCCTTTCTCTTTATTTTTCATTATTTTCATTATATTTTGTTTTTTTTTTGTATTTCTAGGTCCATGTGGTAACAACTAGGAGATTAACTCAAGATTTCCACTGAAAAATAAATCCAGGTTGTATCTTTCCCTCTTTATGGTTTTTCCAATAATATATTTTTATTTTGTTGAGATTAATTGATGGGTAGTTTAATTTTAAGAGAGATAGTGTGTGTGTGTGTGGGGGGGGGGGGGTGGGGGGTGGGGTGGGTGTAGGGGTCAACTTGATTGGGAGTCTTTGGGTATTTTTCTTTTGATTTTTAAATTATTAGGGACTTTGAGCTTTAATGAATATCTATTTTCATTTTTCTCAAATGAATTGATTTTGAGAGAGTTTTATTGATTTGGATAAAATGGGTTTTAAATGACTGTCGACATGGAATTTTTTTCTATATTTTTATTTTTATGCATTTTTATGAGTCTGACAAATATTTAAAATCCATGCCCCTAAAACACTGACTCAAATTATTTTTTCCATCCTGTGAGGTATCCTGAACCCCTTTGATATATTCTTTATAATACCCATAGTTTCTTGAGAGAAACTTGGATTTTATGTATAAAACAGAACTTTTGATTATTCTCTTTCAAAACTTTGGAGTTCATAAAATGTTTTTGATGTGATCAATACATTTTTTTTCTTCAGAAATCCATATTTTAACTTGATATCCACCTATAAATTTATATTTTTTTATCCCTTAAAATACCTGAATTAACTTATAGGTTTAAGACACATTACAAGATAATTATTCCTTACATACCTTCACTCTTAATATTTTTTCATGAATATTTCAAGTTTGAGTGTGGGGGAAGGGATTTTCATGTGTGTTCTTTGGGATGTATCTCATTGTTGGATGTGTGAGGTGTGTTTAATTATTCTAGGGATTTGAATAATGGTCATTATTTTTTTTATTAATTTTACTTTATTTTTCCATGCAATTCTACCAAAAAAATAAAGAAAAAAAAACAAAAAAATTGAAAAAAAGAAAAAATATAGAAAAAAATGGAGATGAGTTTGAATTATTCTTTGTGATTAATTTTATAAATGATGTTCCTTTATAAAATTGAGGGCATGATTTTCATTTTTTCATTGTATTTTATTTTTATCTCATACTCCATGAAAAATGATAATAAATAAAAAAAAAGAAAAAGGGAGAAAATGAAATAATTTGGATGAAATCATTCATTGCATTCACTTTTTGACTCATGGACCATTTCAAAGGGTGTGTGGTGTAAATTTGTAAGGGTAATTGAGTGTGGTATTTCTTTCCTTTATTTCACTTTAATATTAATGTGATTGTATTTAAGAGTTCATATAAAAACCCCAAATATAGCAATCTATGTTGGTGTCTACTTTATTACATTGGTATAAGATATAAGGGATATTATTATGAAGGACCGATCAATTTAGTTGTCTTGAAGAACCAGATATATGTTTGATTCCCATATTACATTAGAAATATAAAATACACAACATAATAAATATTTTTTCATCCTAGATATTATTTATAATATCCTTATTCATGTCACGGGGAAAGGAAAATAAATAAAGGATGAACTCAGATACTTAGTAAGAGTTACATACATCAGAATCTATCATGAGTGAATAAGGAATAATCAATATGATAAGGTAAATAACTAAAAACACATTCCATTTAATCAATAACTTGAGAATGAAATGAATCCATGGATAACATCAATGCAATAATTTCATGGATAATAATAACTGAATTCTTAATGAAGGAAATGCTTAATATTGGGCATCATGATCTTATAAATCATGATATATTTACCATCAAATCATTTGAAGACAATTTAATTGATGAGTAGGTATACACCAAAAATACCATTTAATAAGTTTGGTCAACTGATTTCTATCATGAGACCTATCGATGCATCGAGGGACTATCCATAACCGGGGCCCATCCATTACTTCAGGTCCAATGCATTCCTTATATATTGAATGATCAATTTAATTCATAAAAAATATGGCTTATTAACAAATATATGTATTGAGTAAAGAATATGGAATATAAATATTTTCCCTATCAATCAAATACCTTTCATAGTAAAGCAATGCATGTAGAAATGGTATACAGTTAAGTAAATAATCATATCCATGATACAAAAAAAATGTTGATATTTAATATAAATATAATGAACAATTAAAAATGATCACATGAAATTGAATAATTAAATATAAATCTAATGACTAAAAAATTAATAAGAGATAAAATATGACCATCAATTCATCGCAAATATAGGTTTTGTAATAAAATATTATCCTTTGAATAATAAATAAAAATTGAAGAAAAATATTAACATAAGATTTTATTAAAGAGTTTTCTTTTTAAAACCATTTAAATATTATATAAGAAGCTAAATATCATAAAATGGTTATGGATTCTAGAAAATCCATTAACACTGTATACATTAAAAAACATTCCTTTTAACTTTTTGTAACAAAATTTGAAAAGGAAACTTTTGAAAAACATTAGAAAGATTCCTTTAAAACATTTTAAAAAGTCAAAGATAACATAAAATGTACTTAATAAAACATTTAATAAATAAAAATTACTTTTGTAAACCAATTTTGAAAAATATGGATATGGAAAAATATATACCTGATTAGAAAGATAAATTAGATTAGTTATTATTTTAAAAATTTATTTGATTGATTAAAGTGATAAAGAGATGAAACGTTAGAATAAGACATGATAAATACCTAAATATATAAATTATAAGAAGATATATGGATTTTATGAAGGATATATTATAATATTCCTTCAATGAAAATAAGAGCAATCCAAAAAAATGCGATTGTAAAATAAATTCTTACCTCTTTGGTAACTTTTAAATTGTAACCCCCTTGAAAGAGTAAAATTTAATTGAATATTTAATCATATTTAATAAATATATATTAATTTTAAATACATAAAATGGGAAGTATATACACCATATAAAAATAAATAGGTGTATAATACCAAATATGCCTCAATGGAGTGGAAATTGCGACAAATTCCCTTACCTCAAGTCCGACTTTCCTTGTAATCAATTTTAACCTCCTATATAATAAATTTTGATTTATTATACATACATAAAAGAACCATATTAATATATATAATATCGTATATGATCTATTTATAACATTTTATCACCCATTTGTTAACAATCATTTATTATAGTGATTATTTCACGTGTTAACTCCTTCATTTTTCATGTATGTTTTGATTCCGTTGTTTTGATCCTTGAGTCTTGATCATGAATCCATCATATATAAAATATTATTAATGATATAAATATAATATATATTAAATATAAAGATATTTAGAGTTATCTATAAAATATAGAGATAGAAAAATTAATTACATCATTCATGGAGACGACATACCATACATACGCATGCACGCTGTTTTCACTTTTCGATGGATGGAATGAAAGCAAGATAAATAATAATTAACCTTTATAGAATCATTATTATATTATATATATCATATATACTCATTAAATATATCTTTATTACCCTCTATGAAAATAGGAAACTAAAAATGGACCACATTGCTTCATGGAGGTGGTAGACCACATGTATGCACGAGCAACATTATCATTTTCCATTGGATTGGAAGGTAAGAAGGGATATATAATATTATAATTAAAGAAAAATAATTATATCATAAATATTATATATATTCATTAGTTCCATATTTATAACCATCCAAGTAAAGTGGTGATAAAAAATGAATTACACCACTACATGGAGATGGTAAGCCGTACGTACACACAAGCGATGTTTTCACTTTCCATAGGATGTAAAAGATATAGAAAATGGTTGTAAAATAATCATAATAACATATAAGTATATTTATTATACTGTATTTATTATTTTAGTATGGTTATAATAGGTTTATAGTTATTATAATAAGAAATAAACTTGAAAGACTTGGTAAAGAAGATTATCTCTTCTTTGGTAGACTTTCTTTAGATTCCTTATTAAAGACCCTTGGAATGGTATTTTAAGAAGAATAGAACCTATAATTAGTGTTTATTGAAGTGGATAGGATAATTAGTTAGGATTTTTTCAAGTTATATGGTTCAATGTGGTGTAAATAAAAGAGAGCATGGGTGTCTTTTTATAAGTGAGGGGAAGGGTACTTTTGGAAGTTACTGAAATATTATAATATATTATGTGTCTAATTCATATAAAATGGTTCCAAAATTCCATAGATTAAAATATATGGAGGATATTTTCTTGATATAATCATCTAGTCAAATTTTTATAGGTTTATATATCATTTTAAACCTTAATATTTAGATTAATCCCTTGGTTAACCAATTTTAACCTTAACCGTGGTAATAAATTTTTAAATATTAAAGGGTTATAATTTTACTTATAAGGTAACAATTGGATCATAAATGGAAAAGGGATGAAATTTTAGACCATATCTTATTCCCCTTTTCCTATTTCAATATTTTTATGTTTTTTAAATAATTTATTAAATTATTATTTTCATAAAATATCATTAATGTCATTTTTGAAACTTTTTTTAATTTAACATTAAAGACACCAAGACAACGATGTAATTAAAATATAATCCTTTAAAAAATCCATAATATGATATATTCATCGATAAAATTTATGGAACATAATAATTCATCCAAACTATATTACTTTTAATATTTTTAAAATCATTTATTTTATTTTTCTATTAATTGAATAATTACTCTGTCAACATTGCGTAAGCATTTAAGGTAATTATTAAATGACTAAAAATTTAAAATAAATTACCATGGTAAAAAAAATTAACTCATATTTCAAATGAACATACTGAACATAACCTCCTTTTATCTTTATGGAAAAATATTAGAGTTATTGAAGTCAAGAGTGTGGGATTTTGTTTGTATTCTTTTCTTAAAGTAATATAGAGGTCAATATAAAAGAAAAATTGCACCAAGTGAATATATTTTAGAGACTCGAATAGAAATTACTCAATTAAATTCATCCAATAGGATTAATACAAGTGTTAAAGAAATTTTAAAGCCTTATCCCAAATTTTTAAACCTGTTTACCTGTTTTACCTTATCGAGGTGACAAATATCCACCAAGATTACTATTCATAATGATAAAAAATAAAAGGGACCTATTTAAAGAATTTGAATATCATGATTAAAAATATGGAATCCATTTTATCAAATTCAATTCTCATAAGTGGCATAAATTACTTTAAGATAAAAATGCAAAACACAATGGAAATATTTTTTTAGAAAAATGTGTTTTAAAGTCTAAAAATAATCTTATACCCAAATTGGGTATAATGGTGATTAAAATGTAATTAATTATATTTTTTATAATTAAATGAGTTTTATGTTAATTTATAATTAAATTCAAATCATTATGGGTCTTTTTTTCAATTAAAATAAATAGTAGTTTTACAAAAAAATCAGTATTTTTTTTCATTATTCATGAAAAAATCAATATTTTCAGAAAAATTCCAAAATTTCAACCTAAGATAATATTGATTTTATGAATTAAAAAATGATATAATTTTCACATAATAATATTTTAATTGGTTCTCATTGTTTGTTTAAACTTTATGTTGTGTGGAAAATAAGCTATCGAAAAAATTTATTTGAAGAGAAATATACCATAAAATATTAGGCCATTACATTATAACCCCTTGTAATAATTTAACCCTATAAATTCCATCACTCTGACATAAACAACTAAGTATACTTCTTCCTCATCCCATCTTCAGGTTCCCACATAACATCCTTAATTTTATTACTTCACCACAAAACTTTAACCAGATGAGTGGTCTTGTTTTGTAAAGTTTCTATATACGATATAGAATCTATACTGGTTGTTCCTCATAAGGTATATCTTGATCCATTAGTATAAACTCTGAGTTCAGTACATGTGAAGGATCAATTATTTAATTCCTTATGAGAGATACATTAAACACATTGTGAACTTGAGAGAGATTTAGTGTACGGGACAAGAGATAATCTACCATCCCGATATGATCAAGAATTTCGAAGGGACCGATATATCTAGGGTTAAAATTTACCTTATTTCCAAATATCACAACCTTATTTCAAGGGGATATTCATAGTAATACATTTTCACCAACTTTAAACTGCATATCTCATCGATGATTATCATCATTACTTTTTTTGTCAGCTTTGAACTACCCTTATGTGTTGTTGAATGGATCTAACCTTATCTGCCATTTCCCTAGCTAGATTAGGTCCCAATAGTTTTGTTTCTTTAAATTCATCTCAATATGTTGGAGTTCTATACTTCCTTCCATAGAGGGATTCATCAGGATCCATATGAATGCTCGAGTAAAATCCATTATTGTAATAAAATTCTACCAAAGGAAGGTGATGATATCAACCACCTTTGAAATACATAGATCAAGTTATAAACATATTTTATAGAGTTTTAATATTCCTCTCAGACTCACCATATGTAAAAGGATAATAATAAGTATCAAAACTCAACTCTATATCCAGATCCTACCAAAGAATTCTCCAAAAATTTGAGGTAAAACTTGGATCATGACAGATAAAAGTGAGAGTTATAATCCATTAAATCTCAAAAATTAATTAATGTATAATAAATTATGATAATAAAGAGATAAATATTATTTAATAGTGATAAAATGCACTGATTTCGTAAGGTGATTGACTACAAACCAAATGGCATTGTGCCCTTTAGATGTTTTGGGGAGTTCGACTATGAAATACATGGAAATGTTTTTCCATTTCCATTATAGTATGGGTAATGGCTATAATGTCTTATTAAACTTATATCTACTAGCCTTAACTTATTGATACACTAGGCATAAAGATAAATACTCAACAATATCACTTTTCATGCTATCTAACCAGAAATATTTCTTCATATCTCTATACATATTTGTACTTCCAAGATGAATAGAGAATGATGAACTATGAGATTTATCCAACATTTAATTATTCAACTTTGGAATTAATAAGAAACACACTCAGTTCCTTAACCTTATTATTCTAGTATGACCATGTTTTAACTTTGTAACATTCCTCACATTATTTTGTAATTCCACATCTTCCTTCCATGCTTTCTTAATCCCCTCTTGGATGGATGGTTGATAATTCATCTAATAAAGAAATGATTAGTAACCTTTTATCAAGATCTCATGATCTAAATTATATAAATACATAAATATCAAAACTCTTTCAATCCTAATTATAAAAAAACTAACATATTCTTTATAACTCAAAGCATCAGTCACCTTGTTCACTATCCTAGGGTGGTAATGTATTGACCAATCATAATATTTGATCAACTCTAACCGTATTATTTAGAGTATATTCAATTATTTATATGTAAATATATACTTCAATATTTTATGATCATTATATATATCATACCTTTCACCATATATATAACACATCCATATCTTCAATGAAAAAATTACTACTAACAGATCCAAATAAT
Organism: Viscum album; assembly: GCA_963277665.1. Taxonomy (NCBI): domain Eukaryota; kingdom Viridiplantae; phylum Streptophyta; class Magnoliopsida; order Santalales; family Viscaceae; genus Viscum; species Viscum album. Next base: position 78,004,443 of record OY728140.1, read on the forward strand.
GAGTCGGGTAATTATGCTCATGAATTTTCATTTGGTTAGAGGCATAAGATATCACTATATCATTATGCACGAGGACACATCCTATTCCCTTATTTGATGCATCACTATATATGAAAAATGCTTCTCCACTACAAGGTAGTGTAATTACAGGCGCACTTACCAACCTTCTATTCAGTTCTTTGAAAATTTCCTCATGTTCATCTATCCACAAGAACTTAACCCCTTCTCGAGTAAACTTAGTGAGTGGGTTTGATAGTCATGAGAAATATCTTACAAAACATTGGTAGTATCCAAAAAACCCAATAAAACTATAGATCTTAGTTAAGATGATTGGTTTAGGCCATTACTCAATAACTTCTATCTTTTATGAATCCACCTATATACCTTCATTAGAAATTATATGAACCAATAATGAGACTTTTTTTATCCAAAATTTACACATGGTAAATTTGGAATATAACTTCTACTTCCCCAGGGTCTTTAACACAATTCTCAAATATTATTTATGATCTTCCTTACTCCTTGAATATATAATAATATCATCTATAAAGACCACCAAAAACTGCTAAAGGTAATATATAAAGAATTTATTCTTTAAATACATAAAGATAACATGAGAATTGGTAAGTAAAAATGGAATTACTATAAATTCAAAATGATCATACCTTATACAGAAGGTGATCTTGGGTATATCTTCATTCTTGAACCTTATCTGATGATATGAAAATCAAATATCAATCTTGGAAAAATATTAATCTCCTCATAATCGATAAAACAGATCACTAATGAAATGAAAATAATAGTTATTCTTAATATTGATTTTGTTAAGTTCTTGATAATCAATGAAAATACGCATTGAACCATATTTTTTTTAATAAAAGGAACAGGTGCACCCCATGAAGAAGCACTAGGATGAATGAATCCCTTATCTAGTTTCTTCTGGAGTTACTTCTTCAATTCATGAAACTGAATTAGGTCTATTCTATATGAATTCTTTGAAATAGGTATGGATCCAGGTATGAGTTATATTGAAAACTAAACTTCATGATTTGGGGGAATACTAAGAAAATATTATGGAAAGACATTAACAAACTCCTATACAATAGGAATATCTTCAATATTGAGTTTCTCATTAACCATTTGAGATAAATATATCCCATTAATAGGTAGTAAAACCCATATGATGGATGTAATTTCCATAATAATTTTAGGATCATCCTTACACTTAAATACTATTATAGGTTGATTCAAAATATCTAATGAAACTTAACTTCCTTTAAAATTGAAATGATATCTATATTGAGAGATCCATTCAATGACCAAAATTACATAAAATTCAACTAGAGGTATAATAACAGGATTTGTAGGAATCATATTCCCACAAGATTCTATCAGAGTGGAGCTATGGACTTGAGATGAGGTCATTCTACCATTAAGAGTTTTTATTTCCAACTTAACATTTAATCATTGAGGTGGTGATGTGATACCCTTATAAAATTCTTTAGATATAAAAGAGTGGGTAGAATATGAATCAAATAAAATATTTTCACTTCTATAGTGGATGATAAGTGTACCTTTCACCACATCATTAGGAACTTATACTTTATATGTATTAATTCTATATGCTTGAACTTCTCCTCTTGGAATATTCTATTATAAATTACCTTGATTCTTGGGGAACTGGTTTGAATAATTACCCATCTATTTACAATTGAATCACTGGATAGAAGTGGTTTATTTCTTTACCTTATATTCATTAGACATATGACCCTTATCTCCACACTTATAATAAACTCCCATTCCCTTCAAGCATTTCCCAAGATGTTTCCCTCTATAATTTTTACATGATGAAAATTTATTCATTACCTTATTCTTCTTTGATGTGTTCCCTTTTTCATGGTGCTTAACTAACCTATTATTATATTTATTTCCATTTAATATATATGATCTAGAAAATTATTTCTCTATTTTAATGTCACTTGATACTATATCATCATATAATGAAAATGTTTGAGAAACTAGTTTCCTTCAGATACCCATCTTAATCCCATCAAATAAATGGTCAATCTTTCTTTCTAGATTACATATATAGACTAAATCATTCTTGGATAATCTTATAAAGTTATACCCATAATCGTCCAAACATTCTTCTTCATTCTTCTTCAAAGTGAGGAACTCACTTTCCATTTCAGTTTGATATTCTTGAGGGAAGTATTTATCAAAGAAAACAACTTTAAAATTTCTTTATTCCATTATTTCTATTTTTTATCCTCTTTAGTGTTTCATATCAATAACCATCATTTATCATTAACTCCTTTCAAAAAATACAATTCTAGAATAATATTTTCAGTTTCATTATATCCAAAATCAAGAAATATATTTTCAAGGGATATAATCCATTGTCTATCTACCAATAAGTTACTAATTACATTAAAATATAGAGGATTATATTACATGAAGTAACCCAACATAGGTGAATCATGTTGTGAAATAATAGGTTTCTCTATATGGGAAAGTTTATTCATCATAACCCAAGTCAGCTGCCCTAATATGGCCATGATCTGCTCATTTCCAACACCATCTGTATTGACTTTCTCAGTAGGTAAATACCTACATTGTCTATGAGTGTTTATTCCCTTTCTTCTATTAGAAACCATCAATAAATAATGGAACACACTAAGTATTTCATAATCATCATGAATATTGATCCATAAAGTAAAAATACATATAATGGTAAAAGTTATCAAATACTCCAAGGGATTATCATAATTCTCATGTTAGATAAGTTTATTTAAAATCTAGTTCTCAAGTTTTATACTAAACTACCTTTGATACCAACTATAAAAGCCCCAACTATAGTAACCCATAGTCTGTGTCTACTTTATTACATTGACATAAGATACAAGGGATATCATCTCAATAGACTGATTAGTTTTATATTATTTAAGAATCAGATGCATAAATGATTCCCATATTACATTAGAAATATAAAATATATAGAATATGAAACATTCTTTCATCCTTGATATTATTCATAATATCCTTCTTCATATCCCAGGGAAAGGAAAAAAATAAAGGGTGAGACCAGCTGCTCATGAAGATTTATGTACGATAGAATCTATCATGAGTGAATAAGGCACAATTAATATGGAAATATAAATAACTAAAAACACATTCCATTTAATCAATAACTTGATCATGAAATGTATCCACGGATAATATCAATGCAAAAATATCATGGATAATAATAACTAAATTTTCAATGAAGGAAATCATCAATATTGGATGCTATGATCTCAAACATCATGATATCTTTACCATCAAAGAATTGATCCAAGGAAGTTTAATCGATGGGTAAGTATGCATAAAAAAGCTCATTAAATAATTTTGGAATACTTATTTCTCTTGTAAGACCTTTTGATGCATCATGGGGATATCAATAAACAAGACCCACCTATCACAACATATCTAATGCATTCCTCATAAATTTAATGATCAATTTAATTCATAAAAAATATGACTTATCAATAAATATCAGTATTGAGTAAAGAATATAGAATATAAATATTTCCCCAATCAATCAAATAACTTTCATAGTAAGAAACTATATGTAGAAATGGAATAAGACTTAGAAAATAATCAAATCCATGATACAAAAAATATGTATATTTAAGAGAAATTTAATGTCCAATTAAAAATGATTACAAGAAAGAAAATGTTTCAAGATAAGTTTAACAACTAACAAGTTAATAAGAGATAAAAGATGACCATCAATTCATCAGAAATATATGTTTTGTAATAAAATCATATCCTTTGGAGAATAAAGAAAACTGAAAGAAATTCATTAACATAAAACTTCATTAAATAGTTTTCTCTATAAAACCATTGAAATCTTTTAAAATAATCTTAATATCTTAAAATGGTTATGGTGGTTGGAAAATCCATAAATGTCGTATATACTAAAAAAAATATTCCTTTTGACTTTTTGTAAAGAAAGTTGAAAACAACCTTTCAGAAAATATTATAAATATTAGTTTAAAACCTTTTAAAAATTCAAGGATAACATAAAATTCACATAATAAATAATTTGAGTAAATAAAAATTAATTTTGAAAATACGGATATGGAAGAAAAATATACTTGATCAAAAAGAGAAATAAGATCAGGTTTTCTTTTAAAAATTTCTTTGCTTGATTCAAGTGAAAAATAGAGGAAAATTTTGAGTTAACATAATAAATCCTAAAATATCCATTGGATAAGAAAATATATGGATTTTATGGAGGATATATTATAATATTCCTTCAATCAAAATAAGATCAATCATAAGAAAATTGAGATTATAAAATAAATTCTTACATCTTTGGTAACTTTTAAATTATAACCACCTTGAAAAAGTAAACATGAATTGAAAATTTAATCATGATTAATTAATATATATTCATTTAAACTAAATAAAAGTGTCATTAAATACACCTCATAAAAAAATAGGTGCATGATTCCAAATATGTCTCAATGGAGTGGAAATTGAGACGAATTCCCTTACCTCAAGTTTGACTTGTCTTGTAATCACTTTTACCCTCGTGTATAATAAATTTAGATTTATTATAGTTACATAAAATTAACATATTAATATCTATAATTTCATATATTATCCATTTATAACATTTTATCACCTCTTTGTTAACAATCTTTTATTATTATCATTATTTTGGGTGTTAATTACTTCATTTTTTACATATGTTTTGATTATGTAGTTTTAGTTCTTGCATATTACTCATAGATCCATCATCTCAAGAATTTTATCCATGAAATACATATCATATATATATATATATTCAATATACATATATTTATATTCATACATAGAAAATATAGATAAAAAATGAATTACATTGTTCATGGAGATGGTAGGCCATGCGTATGCATGAATAATGTTTTCAATTTTTGATCGATGGAATGAAAGAAAGTTAAATAATAATTAAATTTTATAGAATCATTATTATATTATATATATAATATATATCCATTAAATATATCCTTATTATTATCCATTTAAATAGGATAAGAAAAACAGATCACATTGCTTCGTGGAGGTGGTATTCTACACGTACGCACTGACAACGTTATCATTTTACAACTATTTAGAAGGTAAGAAGTATTAAATGATATTATAATTACATAAGAATAATTATGTCATAAATATCATATATATTCATTATTTCCATCTTTATAACCATCCAAATAAAGTGGTGATTAAAAATGAATTACGTCGCTATGCGGAGATGGTAAGTCGTATGTGCGCGTGAAAAATGTTTTCACCTTTTGTAGGATATAAAAGAAATGGAAAATGGTTGTAAAATAATAATAATAAAATAGTAGTATATTTATGACACTGTATTTATTATTTTCATATGGGTACAATAAGTTTATAGGAAGTAGAATAAGAAATAAACTAGAAAAAGTTGATAAAGACGATTACCTCTTCTTCAGTAGAATTCCTTTATATTCCTTATTAAGGACCCTTAGAATAATATTTTAGGAAGAAAATAACTTCTATATAGTGGATATAAAAATGAATATGATAATTTGGTAGGGTTTTTTTAAACTATATGGCTCTATGTGGTGTAAATAAAAGAGAGAAAACATGTTTTTTTATAAGTAAGGGGATGAACACTTTTAGAAATTCATGAAATATTATAATATAATATGTGTCTAACTCATGTTAAATGGTTTAAAAATAGAATAGATTAAAATATAAGGAGTATATGGTCTTAATATAATAATACAATCAAATTTGGATAGGTTTATATATCATTTTAAACCTTATCCTTTGGATTAACCCCTTGGTTAACTAATTTTAACATTAAATGTGGTAAAGATTTTTTAAAAATTAATGGATTATAATTTTACTTATAAGGTGAAAATTGGATCATAAATATAAAAAATATGAAATTTTAGAACATATAATATCACCCTTGTCATTTTTTAAGATCTTTATTATTTTTAAATAATTTAATAAAATATTATTTTTATAAAATATCATTAATGTCATTTCTGAAAATACTCATTTAATTTGACATTAAACATTCCAATAAAATTATGTAAATTGAATATAATCCTTTAAAAAATCTATAATATGATATAATAATCTATAAAATTTTCATAACATAATAATTCATCTAAACTGTATTAATTTTAATATTTGGTAACATCATTTATTTTATTTTTCTATCAATTGAATAAATACTGTGTCGACATTATATAAACATTTAAGGTAATTATTCAATCATTAAAAATTTAAAATAAATTACTTTGATAAAAAAAATTAATTTATATTTCAAATAAAAATTTAAAACCAAACATAAACTCTCTTTATCCTTATGGAAGAATATTAGAGATATTAAAACCAATAGTGTGATATTTTGTTTTTATGCTTTTCTTAAAGTAATATAAATGTCAATATCAAAGAAAAGTAGAACCAAGTGGACATTTTTAGAGAATTTGATGAAAATTTATGAAATAAATTCATCCAATAAGATAAAATAAAGTGTTAGATAAATTTTAAATCCTTATCTTAAAGTTTTAACCCTGTTTTACCTATTTTACATTACCGAGGTGACAAATATCCACCATGGTTACTATTCATAATGGAAAAAATAAAAAGGGATTATTTAAAAAATTTAAACCTAATGATTCAATATATGAAATCCATTTTATCAAATTCAATTCATATAAGTGGAATAAATTAATTTAATATAAAAACATAAAACACAATGAAAAACTGTTTTTTAGAAAAATGCTTTTTAAGTCAAAAAATGAACTTATACAAAAATTAGGTATAATGATAATTAAAATTTAATTTATTAGATTATTTATAACTAAATGAGTCTTATATTAATTTAATATTAAATTAAAATCATTATGTGGATTTTTTTTTTCAATTAAAATAAATGAAAGTCTTACAAAAATCAGTATTTTTTCACTATTCACTGAAAAATCAATCTTTTCATAAAAATTGAAGTTTTCAAAACTAAGTTAATATTTACATGATGAATTTAAAAATGATACAATTTTAATATAATAATATTTTAATAGGATGTTGTGGTTCTTTTAAAATCAATGTTTCATGTAAATAAAACTATCAAGAAAATTTATTTAAAGATAAATATATCATAAAATCTTGGGTTGTTACATTCTGCCCCAATTATAATAATTTCACCCTAAAGTTTACTTCAATTTAATATGAAAAATCTAGGATACTTCTGCCTCATCACATCCTCATGTTCCCATGTAGCTTCCTCAACTTTATGATTTCACCACAAAACTTTGACCAGATGAGTGGACTTATTTCATTGCACTTTCTTTCTCTGATCCAGAATCTCTACCGGTTATTCCTCATAAGAAAAATCTTGATCCAAAGGTGTAAAATATGAGTTAAATACTTGTGAAATATCATGTATTCACTTCTCTAGTATAGATACATGAAACAAATTGTGAACATGAAAGAGATTTGTTGGAAGTGCCAAGTGATAAACTACCATCTCTATATAATTAAGAATTTCAAAAGTACTGATATATCTAGGGATCAAATTTACTTTATTTCCAAATCTCATAACCTTTATCCAATGAGATATTTATAGGAATACCTTTTTTTTAACTTCAAACTCTAGGTCTCAATGATGATTGTCATCATAACTTTTTTGTCATCTTTGAGATGCCCTTATATATTTTTGAATAGAACTAACCTTCCCTACCATTTCCTTAGCTAGATCAAGTCCTAATAGCTTTATTTCTCTAAATTTATCCCAACATGTTAGAGTTCTACACTTACTTTCATATAGGGATTCATAAGGGTCTATCTAAATTTTTTAGTGAAAGTTATTGTTGTAAGAAAATTTTACCAAAGGAAGGTGTTGGTCCCAACCACCTTTGAAATCCATAGAGAAATATCTCAAAATGTATTCTAGAGTTTGAATGGTCCTATTAGACTGAACATATATATAAGTATGATAATCAGTACTGAAACTCAACTCTTTATTCAGAGCCTGTTGAAATATTCTCTCGAATTTTTGAGGTAAACCTCCGATATCAATTTGATACGATTGAGAGTGGTACTCCATGAAATCTCACAACTTCATTAATTTATAACCATGTAATCTGATCAAGATATAAATATTCTCTTATAGTAATAAAATTTTATAATTTTTTAATGATATCAATCATAACCCAAATAAAATTATCCCCTTTAGATTTTTTGGGCAGTCCGATGATGAAATCCATGGTAATGTTTTCCCATTTCCATTCCGGAATGGGTAGTGGTTATAAAATCCTCTTAGAATTATATCTCTTAGCCTTAAATTAATAACACACTAGACATCGAGATACATACTTAGAAATATCCCTTTTCATGCTATCCCACAAGAAATATTTTTTCAGATCTCTATACAACTTTGTACTTCTAGGATGAATAGATAATGATAAACTACGAGATTCATTGAATAGATACTTCTTCAAATTTGGTATTGATGGGGCACATTCTTAGTTCTTGAACCTTATCATTATAACATGATCATGGTTGAACATAGAAACATTCCACACTATCTTCTACGCTTCCAAATATTCTTTTTTCACCTTCGCAATCTTCTCATGGATGGATGGTAGAACATTCATCTAATAAAGATAAGATATATCTCCTTTCCTCAATATTTCAAGATCTAACTTCTAAAAAGCCATAAATATTTGATCTCTTTAAATACTCATTATGGATAAACTAGTATGTTCTTTTCGAATCAGAGCATTATCCACGTTGTTCGCCTTCCCAGTGTGGTAATGTATTGATTAGTGACAATATTTAATTAACTGTAACTATATTCTATGGTGAATATTCAATTAATTTTATGTAAATATATACTTCAAGATTTTATAATCAATATATATATCACAAATTTCACAATATATATAATGCATCTATATATTCAATGAAAAAAATACCACCGACAACTCTAAATAACGTTTCGGGTAATTTTTCTCATGAATTTTCAATCGTCTAGAGGAATATTCTATCACCATATCATTATTTAAAAGGATTCATCTCAATTCCTTATTTGATTCATCACTATAGATCACAAACTCTTCTAAATTGTAGGGTAGTGTAAGCACAGGTAAACTGACCAACCTTCTCTTCAGCTATTTGAAATTATCGTCACATTCATCCATCCAAAAAAACTTAACCCCTCTCCAAGTCAACTTGGTGAGTGGGTTAAATAGTCATGAGAAATATCTCACAAATCATCGGTAGTATCCAACTAACCTAAGAAAACTATAGATATCAGTTACCATGATTGGTATAGTCTAATGCTCAATAACTTCTTTGTTTGAAGGATCCAGCGACATACCTTCACTTGAAATTATATGAACCAAGAATGATACTTTTTCTAGCCAAAATTCTCACTTGGTAAATTTAGTATAAATCTTCTCTTTCCTTAGGGTATTTAACAAAAAAATTTATTCATGCTCTTCCTTACTCTTTGAATATATAAGAATATTGTCAATAAATACTACTATAAACTGATCATGGTAATATTTAATGACTTTATTCATTAAATCTATGAATATAACAAGAGAATTGGTAAGTCCAGATGGCATTATTATAAAATCATAATGACCATACCTCATATGGATGGCTGTATTGGGTATATCCTCCTTCTTTACCCTTAGCGGATGATATCCAAATTGAATATCAATATTGTAAAAATATTAATATCCTCATAATTGATCAAATAGATCATTAATATGGGGTAGAAGAAACTTTTTATTAATAGTTATTTTGTTAACTTCCCAATAATCAATGAAAATATACATTGACCCATATTTCTTCTTAACAAAAATAATAGTTGCACCCAATAGATAAGCACTAGGATGAATGAATATCTTATCTAGATTCTCCTGGAGTTGCTTCTTCAATTCCAAAAACTCAATCAGGGACATTCTATATGGAGTCATTGAAATAAGTGTAGCGCCATGTATAAGTTCTATTGAAAAATAAAAATTATGATTTAGGATAAGACTAGAAAACTCTTATAGAAATTCATCAATAAACTCCCATACAATATACATATATTCAATTTTTAATTTACCCCAAACCATATAAGATAAATATACCTCATGAATAGGTAGTAAAACCCACATGATGGAAGTAATTTCCATCAGAAGTTTAGGTTCATCCTTTCACTGAAAGACTATCATAGGTTGATTCAAAATATCAAATATAACTTCCCTAATATGGTATCTATACTGAGATAGCCAATCCATTCATAAAATTATTCCAAATTCAACTAGAGGTAGAATAAAAATATTTAAAGGAAGCACATCCCCCACAAACTTCTATTGGATATGATCTATATACTTGAGATGTGTTCATCCTACCAATATGAGTTTTTACTAAAAACTCAACATCTAATCATTGTGGTGGTGATGTAATTCCCTTAAAATATTATTCAGATATAAAATAGTGGGTATAACCTGAATAAAATATTTTTTTACTTCTAGAGTATATGATAAATGCACCTTTCACCACATCACTTGGAACTTCTACTCCACTATTTTAATTCCATATTATAGTCCTTATCCCCTTGTATTATTATGTTTTAAGTTCCCTTGATGCTTGGGGAACTAGTTTGAATAATTACCCATATCTTTACAATTGAAGCACTAGATAACAATTATTTCTTTCTTTACCTTATATTCATTAGTTAGATGACCCTTATCTTTACACCTATAAAAAAATCTCACACCCTTCATGCATTTCCTGGGATGTTTCTTTCCTAAATTTTTACATGATAGAAATTTATTCGTTCCCTTATTCTTTTTGATGAGTTACATTTTTCTTGGTTCTAAGATAACCTATTATTATATTTATTTCCCTTGAATATATAGGCTCTGGAAGATTCTTTATCTATCTTAATGGTACTTTATATTAAATCATCATACAATGAAAACATTTAATAAATTGGTTCCATTTAGATAATTGGTTTAATCACATAAAATAAACTACCAATATTGTTTTTCAAATTACGTATGAAGTATTAAGCATTACAAGATAATCTTGTAAGGTTATCCTCACACTCTGCCACAATTTATTCTTCTTTATCCTTTAAAGTGAGAAACTTCCTCTCCATTTCAGATCTCTATTCTATGGGGAAGTACTTCTCAAATAAACTCACTTTAAAAGTTCTCTATTATATGATTTATATTTATTCATACTCTTTAGTGTTCTGGATCGATGAAAACTATTGATCAGTATCTCCTTTCAAAAAAGTACACTACCTGAATAACCTTGTCACTTTCATCACATTCCAAATCTAGGAATATCTTTTTGAGGGACTTAATCCATTTTTCAACTATCAATAGATTATTAGTTTCATTAAAATATATAGGATTCTATCGAATTAAGTGATCCAACATATGTGAATCACACTATGGAATAATAGTTTTCTCCATATGGGTAAGGTTATTCATCATAACCCGAGTTAGATTCCCTAATATGGCCATGATCTTCTCAGTTCCAACACCAGCTATATTGGATTTCTCAGCGAAGAAATACCTACATTTTTTATGGATATTGATTTCATTTATTCCATTAGGTGTAATCACTAAATAATGAAAGATATAGAATTAGATCATAATCATTATGAATATAAATCCATAAAATAAAAATCCTTATAATGGTAAAAGTTCTCAAATACTCTAAGGAATCATCATAATTCTCATGTTAGCTATGTTAATTTAAAATCTAGTTTCCAAGGATCTACTAAAATTTATTTGATAAAAACTATAAAAACCTCAAATCTAGTCACCCAGATCCAATTTATACTTTATTACATTGGCATAAGATACAATGGATCTCATTCCGAAGGACCAATCATTTTAGTAGTTTTGAGGAACCCGATACATACATGATTCCCATATTACATTATAAATATAAAATACAAAGCATAAGAAAAATTATTGCATCCTTGATATTATTCATAATATACTTGTTCATATATTGGGTAAAGAAAAATAAATAAAGGGTGAGATCTGATTCTCAGTAATATTTACATACAATAGAATCTATCATGAGTGAATAAGGCATAATAAATATGACATGTTAAATAATTAAAAACACATTCCATTTAATAAATAACTTGAGAATGAAATTCATCCATGGATAATATCAATGAAATAATCTCATGGATAATAATAACTAAATTCTCAATGAAGTAAATGATTAATATTGGACATCTTTATCTCAGACATCCTGATATCTTTACCATCAAAGCCTTGTGCTAAGACAACTTAATCGATGGAGGTATACACCAAAAAACCCATTTAATAAGTTTGGCCAACTGATTTTTCTCATGAGACCTATCGATGCATAGAGGGGAAATATATAACCATGACCCACCTATAACTGCATGTCCAATGCATTCATCATAAATTGAATGATCAATTTAATTTATAAACACTATGAATTATCAATAAATATCCATATTGAGTAAAGAATACAGAACATAAATATTTTCTCAGTCAATCAAATAACTTCCATATCAAAACACTATATATAGAAATAGTATATGGATTAGGAAATAACCATATACATGATACAAAAAATATGGATATTTAAGATAAATTTAATATCCAATTAAAAATGATCACAAGAAAGGGAGTGATTCAACATAAATTTAATGACTAGGAAATTAATAAGAGATAAAATATGACCATTAATTAATTATAAATATAGGTTTGGTAATAAAATCATGTAATTTAGAGAATAAATGAAAATAGAAGGAAAACATTAACATAAGATTTCATTAAAAGTTTTTTTTTTGCAAAACCACTGAAATATTTTAGAAGAAGCTAAATATCATAAAATGGTTATGGTGGATGAAAAATCTGTTAACATTGTATATGTTAAAAACATTACTTTTGATTTTTTTAAAGAAATTAAAAAATGAACCTTTTAAAACTCATCAAAAGGATTCCTGTAAAATAATTTAAAATTTAAATAATAACATAAAATTTCATTAATAAATAATTTGAGTAAATTAAAAGTACTTTTTTGAAACAATTTTGAAAAATATGGATATGGAAGAAAAATATACCTGATCAAAAAGAGAAATAAACTCATTTTTTATTTTAAAAATTACTTTTATCGATTCAAGTGAAAAAGAGAGTAAAATTTGGAAAAAACATGAGAAATTCTTAAATACCTATAGGATAATAAAATATATGGATTTTATGAAGGATATATTATAATATCCCTTTAATGAAAATAAGATAAATACCAAAAAAATAAAATTGTAAAATAAATTCTTAAATATTTGGTAACTTTTAAATTGTAGAATTATTGAAAGATTAAACTTGGATTGAAACATTAATAATCATGAATAAATATATATTTATGTTAAATACATTAATGGTGAATTATATACAACACATAAAAATAAATAGGTGCATAATACAAAATATATCTCAATAGAGTGGAAATTGAGATGAATTCTATTACTTCAAGTTCGACTTGCCTTGTAATCACTTTTTAAATCTTGTATAATAAATTTATATTTATTATAATTACATACCATAACCATATTTATATATATACTTTCATATTTTGTCCATTTATAATATTTTATCACATGTTTGTTAACAATCTTTTATTATTATCATTATTTCGGGTGTTAACTGCTTCATTTTTCATGTATGTTTTGATTTTGTAATTTTGGAACTTGCATATTGATCATTGTTAAATATTATAAATAATGTTATTAATGATTTAAATATCATATATATTCAATAAATATATATTTATATCCATCTATAAATTATAGAGATATAAAAATGAATTACACAATTCCTTAAGACGGTAGACCGTATGTACGCATGAATAATGTTTCCACTTTTCAATGGATGGAATGAAAGAAAATTAAATAATAATTAAACTTTAAAGAATAATTATTATATTATATATATAATATATATTCATTAAATATATCCTTATTACCATCCATGTAAACAGGGAATGAAAAATGGATCACATCACATTGTAGAGGTGGTAGTCCACACGTACGCATGAACAATGTTGTCAAATAGATTGGAAGATAAGAAGGTAAATATGATATTATAATTAAAAATAATTATTATTTTATAAATATCATATATATTCAATATTTACATCTTTATAACCATCCAAGTAAAGCGGGGATACAAAAATTTACACCTCTACGTGGAAACGGTAAGTCATATGTATGTACGAGCGGCATTTTCAATTTTCATAGGATGTAAAAGAGATATAAAATGGTTGTACCATAATAATAATAATAATAATAAAATATTATTATATTTATGATACTGGATTTATTATTTTAGGATGTTTACAATTAGTTTATAGGAAGTAGAAGAAGAAATAAACTTGAAAGATTCGGTAAAGAGAATTACCTCTTATTCGGTAGACTTTTTTTAGACTACTTCTTAAGGACACTTGGAATGGTATTTTAAGATGCAAAAAAACCAATAATTAGAGGATATTTAAGTGTAAAATATAATTGGGTAGGGGTTAGTTGAGCTATATGGCTAAATTTTGTGTAAAGAAAAGAGATAAGGGGTGTCTTTTTATAAGTGAGGGGAGGGAAACTTTTATAAATTCATGAAATATTATAATATAATCCATGTATAACACATGTAAAATGGTTCCAAAATAGAATATATTAAAATATAAGGAAGATTTGATCTTAATATAATCATAAAATTAAATTTTTATAAGTTTAGATATCATTTTAAACCTTATACTTTAGATTAACCCCTTGGTTAACCAATTTTAACCGTAACCATGGTAATGACTTTTCAAATATTAAAGGGTAATGATTTTAATTATAAGGTGAGAATTGGATAATAAATGGATAAGGGATGAAATTTTATACCAATTTTATCCCCCTTGTCATATTTCAATATTTTTATGATTTTTAAATATTTTAATAAAATTTTATTTTCATAAAATACTATTAATATCATTTTTGACACTAATCAATTAATTTGACATTAAAGACACCAATAAAATGATGTAATTTAAAAAATACATTAAAAAATAACTAATATGATATATTAATCTATTAAAATTTTGTAACACAATAATACATACAAATTTTATTACTTTTAATATTTTTAAAATAATTTATTTTATTTGTCTATTAATTGAATAAATATCGTGTTCGCATTTCCTAAGAATTTAATGTAATTATCTTATAACTAAAAATTAAAAATAAATTAACATGATAAAAATATTTAATTAATATTTCAAATATAAATTTTAAACCAAACATAACCTCTTTTTATCCTTATGTAAAAATATTATAGATATTAAAGTCAAGAGTGTGACATTTTTTTATTCCTTTCTTTAAGTAATATAAAGGTCAATATCAAAGACAAATGGCACTAAGTGGCCATATTTTAGAGAATTGTATGGAAATAGACGAAATAAATAAATATAATCAGATTAATGAAGGTTTTATAGAAATTTTAAAGCCTTATCCTAATGTTCTAACCCTTTTTAACTATTTTACCATATCGATGTGACAAATATTCACAAATGTTACTATTCATAATGACAAAAAATAAAAGGGACCTATTTAAAAAAAATTTACCCCCTAATTAAAAATATGAAATTTATTTTATCAAATTCAATTCACTTAAGTTAACAAAATTAATTTAAGAGAAAAGCGCAAAATGCAATGAAAAATAGGTTTTTAGAAAAATTTATTTTTAAGTCAAAAAATGAACTTATACCAAAATCATGTATAATGATGATTCAAATGCAATTAATTTGATTATTTATAACTAAATGAATATTATTTAAATATATTATTAAATTCAAATAATTATTGGATTATTTGTTTCAATTAAAATAAATGAATGTTTTAAAAAAATTAGTATTTTTCACCATTCACTGAAAAATCAATCTTTTCAGAAAAATTCCGCAATTTAAAACTAAGATAATATTTACATGATGAATTAAAAAATTATATAATTTTAATATAATAATATTTTAATAATTTTTTGGTTCTTTTAAACTTGGTATTTCATGTAAAGAAACCTATCAAAAAAAATTATTTAAAGAGAAATATATCTTTAAAATTCTGGGATGTTATAGTCCAACCTCCTCTTTTCAGTCTTGAATTTTTAAATATTTTCCCAATAACATTAGCCAAAAAATTCACCTTTAAAAATTCATGACTATTGAAAATATTTTTTAGGTATCAAAGTGTGGAGAGATGATAATTTTTACTAGCCTATGGTGACACATGAACTCTTCAAGTATGAGAATTACTCGAGATTTCATTTCTATTAAGTGAAGAGTAACATGAATTTCAATGTGAGGTAGTGTGATTGGGACATGGATGGGTTTTTTAGGTTTAATGAATTTAAATGTGAGATATTAAAATGAAATGGATTTTTTGTTTCATATATGAGACATGATGAAATTCCATTTTGGAAAAGATCTTGGAAATTTGCTCACTTTTGATTTTGGTGCATATTTTGATTCAGATATTTGATGATTGAATATGAGTGAAATGTTGAAGTGTTTGGGATTTATGAAACTCATAATTTAACATATATTATTCTATAATTATTTTTTTAACCTCAACAATTTTATATTTTAATGGTATAATTTTAGGTTTTATTAATAATTTGTGATTAATTATAAAAATGGCCTAATTTTGGAATTTAGATATTTTTATATCAGATTGGAATTTTGACCATTAATTATTATACACTAATAAAAATTTAATAGTTAATTTTTTTAGGATCAAATAATTTATGGGATACATTTCATCCAACAGGATCCAAAGCTCAGTCCAACATTTTGAGGCCCAAATCAAGCTCACAATTTTGGCCTTAGAATCTGTGCCTAGATCTAGAAAATTTTGAATATGAGCCCATATATCACACATTGAAGTTCCCAAATGAGATAAAAGTAGATATGGTGATGGATATATTATTAATGATCATTTTTAATAACTTTGGATGCTCTAGATTTTGGAGTTTTCGAGGTCATAAATTCATGGGAATTCAGCACTTTAAAATTCAAATAGTCTCCAGGATAGAAAATATTTTCAGAGTAAATCTCTTATAAATTTGGATACACATGTACAAAAAGGATAAAATTTTTTGGGTGAAAGAGAAAAATAATCACCAAAAAATTTCATGGAGAACTATTTTCCAAATTCATCCATTTAATGGGAATACCAGGTGAAAAATTTTAGCGAACATAATTGGAGCCGAAATTTTCATCACCCGTCACTATAAAAATAAACCTACACATCTATATCAAGGGTTGGATATTTTTTTTTACATTTTTCATATAATTAGGTTTTATAATACTATAATAGTTTTCTATATGTTCAATATATTTCAGTTTATCTTTATTTTATCTTTTCATTTTTCTCTTTTGATTTCTCTCACCATGCACCTTCTAATCTCTATGAAAATGGAGAACTAACCCTATTTGTTCGGGGGGGGGGGTATGATGATTGAGTTAGTTGTGCTTAAATGTTTTTATTTATTATATTATGATAATTTTAGTAGTAGATAAACCATTTTTGGTGAAGGGATTACCCCAATTTATCTGCAATTGTGTTATTCTTCCTATTCACATTTATTTCTATCTGTTGTTATCATAAAGTTGCATATAGAGGATCGGTTTATCATTACAGTGATGATGTGTGGGAGATTATCCTAAACAAGGAGGTTTAGTTTGGTATATTAATAATTTTAATGGAATACATTGAATGAGATAACAAGATTAAAATTTTAAAGAATAATGATAGCATCATCATAAACTTCTAAGAATGAAAACATATTCTCACTAGCATCTTTATGTGTTTTATTTTCTTTTTTCTTTTTTGAAATTTTTATATCATATATATATAATTCATTTTTCAAACCCTCCATCATTATATTATTTTATTATTTATTATTATATTAGTTATTATATAAATAGTGATAATAGAAAATCAATGTGTGTGAGCAACCTCCTTGAGAGATTGATCCTAAGGTGCACACTATACTACATTCTTAGGAAAATAATAATTTATCGGTGAGGTATTAATGATAAATTCCTCTCATAAATAACATACATAATAGATTCCACTAATTAAGTATAAGGGATTCCAATCATTCTTTCAATCTCCTCTTATGTCTATGGACACATTTTCTTAGAGAGATTGTTACCATGTGAAATTATCAACAACCCTCTCTTGGATTGTTCCATATTGTACCTTTTGAGTAACTTTTCAATATATTTACTTTTTCCTATACCAAGTATCCTCTGAGATCTATCTCAATAGATCTTGATCCCTAGAATATTGACTGCTTCACCTATGTTTTTCATGGAGAAGTATTCATTTAAATAAAATTCTTAATTGACTATAAGACTTACAATTAGTTTCCTATAATTAATATGTAATCAATATATAATAATAGAAAAATGATGGAATTTAAAATAAACTTATTATATAAACATGGATCTCTTTTATTCTTAATGAAATCAAATTCTCTTATGGCCTCATCAAAATGAACATTCCATGATCATGGTTCTTGCTTAAACCCCTAAATAGATCTCTACAGATTGCATAATTTATCGGAATTATTTGAATTAATGAACTATTTGGGTTGATTTATATATATTTTTACAACCAACTTCCCATTTAGAAAATATGGTTTGATATCCTTTTCCTCAATTTCATATTCATGGAAAGAATTTTATTTTATGTACATTCTAATGGATTTCAGAATCACGTATGGTTTAGAAGGTTTTGTCATTATCTATTCCTTGATGTTTCTTGAAACCCTTCACAAAAAGTCATTCTTAAAAGGTATTTAATTTACTATCCTCATCTAGATTTTTCTTGAAAACCCATTTGAACCCAATGAGTTTTACATCAACTGGAGGGTCTACCAAAATAAAAACTTGATTTTGACAAATCAAATCTATCTCAACATGCATTAATTCTTCTCATTTAGCAGAATCCTCTCCATCTACTACTTCCTTATAGGTTATAAAGGTTTTGGGCACAAAAGAAGTTTCAGATGGGGAATTCCCAACTCAATTTTTTGTTATAATCAATGATTAATTTGAGATGTACATTGATGATAAATTTCATAACCAATGGAATTGAATCAAATATTAATTGATGAGAGAATGAGGGTACCAAAATGTAGGATCATCACATATTATTTGTAATTAATTTAAACAATTAAAGAATTACCCTGCGATGAATTCTTGCTTTATTGATGAATTTGAAAACCTCTCTATGTCTTACCATCATTTTATTGTATGAACCAAGTGTATATTCCCTCCATCAATGATCAACATGTGATCCAAGAACCTTTAAACATCAACATAGAAATATTTGGGTGATAACATGGTAGATATTAATGCTTGCACCATTATTCATTGACCACCCCATAAATCTTTTCAAGAAATGATTTTATTGGATCTCTCTATAATTGAGAGTGGTAGTGGAGGAGGATCTCTCTCCATTCTTGAGAGTGTTCTTGGAGAGGGATATCTTTAGGGCTTCGAGAGAATTCACTTCGAATAATGTTGTACACATCCAAAACAAAACGGAAACCCTTAAAAAAATAATATAATTGGGTTTATATGCTATTAGGGTTAGAAAATAATAATTGCACATGTGACCTTATTATTCCCTTAATCCCTATAAAACCCCATGTATTTAATAATAAAAATAATATTATTAATTATTGATATGCACTAAAATCACGACTTAATTATATATTATTTATTCAAATAACATTTATAATATATTATTTCTCGTCAGACCATTAAAATCAATCCTCTATTCCTCCATAATATTTATCAGACTATGAATGATGACTATTTATTTAATAAATAAATATCAGTTCATTATTCACCAATAAATAAATAAATATTATATTCAATAAATATAAAATAAATATTTATTAAATATTTTGGTCACAAAATATATTCTAAAATAACTATTAAAGGAATATATGTGATTAAGAAAACATGAATAAGTATTAAACCACATATTGGATTAATATTTATTCATCTTGTTAAATAATAAATGATATTATTATTTAACTAAGGTTATAGATACACTTAGTGTGTGACCCTTTTGGTATCTTTATTAGTGGCATTAGGTGACGTAGTATAAATTCCATGGTTAGAATCTAAAAACATGATAGGGCACCCAAAGAGAAGTAAGTTAATGTTTTAATGACATAAAACCTCATACATATGCTTATTATGTAATATAATCACTTTATTGTGATATCTATAATCAAGAAGGTTGTATGCTGGTATCATAAACCTATGTTCTTGATGTCTCTTTCTTTGAATTTTTGGAAATTGAACTTACCTACAGAACACCATGTTAATGGATTTATTTAGGTAGTATCATTTCCATCAAAGGGTCTGAGATATCAAATTATTTTAAAGAATATAAGGGACAAATCCTTTCTTACATTATTCATTAATGAAATATTACTCGTGACACACCCAACATATATTAATTCGCCGCGAACATATATCATCATAATTTTCATCAATATATAAATGTACGTGACTCATAATATCTATTAATAATAATATCAAAGTCTAAGGATCAATACACATGTCTGAAAATAAGAATATCCAATGACACATATAAATATGGATTTCCCACTAGCGGGTCTCATTTTCATAATCTCATATAATGGAAATTACCAAGGGAATACACCATGAGAAGGTGCCTTATGAGTCTCCACCCCCGACATTCTATATCATCTATGTCCCTGAAATGATTTCATCCAGCTATATAACTTATATTTAAGAATAATATCATGGAACTTCTGGGTTCTCATCATAGTGGGGAACTACTATGACCTTTCAGTGAGATAACCAATCTTAGGAAATTATCTTATACTATGTTACACAGAATAATAATCATGATATGATAATTATTTTATCAATATTAAAAACTATGAACACACATAATCATAAAGTGCACAAAATTTGGTTATAGGGCACCAACTCCAACAAAATCCCCCTTGCACTAGATCTATCTGCTAAAAACCTTTAGTTTGATAGCTCTCACATGAAAATCATGCTTTTGATGAGATAATGATTTAGTAAAGGGGTCCACCATGTTTTCTTTAATGGAAACTCTTTTTACTATAACTTTACCCCTATAAGAAAAATATATCAAGAGGTGATACTTCTAGAGTATGTGTTTTGTCCATTGGTTTGACCTTGGATATTTTTAAAGAGACACCATTATATTATTATCAAAATATTATGTGATAGGGTCTTTACTACTAGGTACTATAGGTTTTGGTAACATCAAAATAATCCTTTGATGGTATGAACAACTTAGGTTTTAGTCTTAATTCACATGTAATCATTTCCGCACATGATCAAAATGTCATGCCCAAAAAAAATCATTTATTACTTGACAAGATTAAAATAATAGAACTAGAAGAGGAGGATCTTCACATGTAATTTATAATTAACTTATGAGAAAATATAGAATTACCTGAAATTGTAATTCTGATTTCATTGATAATACAATAAAATAGATCTCATTGTACTATCATTTCACCATAGGACCCAAATATATAATCTCTCTAGCAGTGATACACACATGCACCAAAATCTATGAACATCATCAGAGAATTACTGGGTACTATCACAGCTGATCTAGATTACCTTCATTGTTCGTGGTTGATAGTAACAATATTCTTATCAAAGGAGGAAGAAATCTTGATTTTTTCCTCAAAATATTTATAGAGGATAAAGATAGAATTCACTCTATGGATTGAGAAAGCACCTCTCCATCCATTGTTCACACCAAAAGTGATTTAGGAAAGAGTTATAACTAGATATTTATTATGGTAGGTTTAGGGTTAGAAAATCACACACAATCCCCTAACCATATTTAATATATTTTGTTAACCCCATGCCCATTAATAAAAATAATAATATTAATCACTTGACATGTGCAATATATTAAGAATATAAAAACATATCATTTTTATAATTTATAATAATACCATCAAGCTCAATATGCTTTCCCTCATCAACATTTATCGATCCTCTAATAATGACTATTTAATAAATAAATATCAATACATTATTCTATAATAAATATAATAAATATTATATTAACCAAAAATGAAAATAAATATTTATTATTATTATTTAACTCACTTATTCATTCGAATAAACTGTGATTCAATTTTGGAAATCAACCACACCAGAATAAATATTATTTATTCTAACTTGTTAAATTAATTACTTGAATTTAACTAAGATTGCGGATACCCTAAGTGTATGACCTTCTAGGCCTCTTTCGCAGTGGCATTAGGCATAACCGTCTAAAGTCTAAGGTTAACATCTAGAACACACAAAGGTTTCCATAGAGAAATATGTTAATTTCAAAATGATATCCAATATCCTATGAACAATATTGTGCAATATAATCCATTTTTTTGCGATATCTCAAATCAAGTAGGTTTCATGCATGTTCCATCAACCTATACACTTATTGTCACTTTCTTTGAATTTCTGGAAATGAACTTGACCACCAAACACTATGGTCATAGATTTATATAAGAAATTCCATTCCAATAAAAGGTCTCGAGATATTAACTTCAATCGAGGTATAGAAGGGATAAATCCTTTCTTGTATTATCCATTTATGTACAATCATTCTTGACACACCCAACACATCCTACCTCGCTACGATCATATTTATTCATGTTTTTTTAATACATAAAAGTGTAAGAGTCATGATATCTATTAATGATAATCTTAAATTATAAGGATCAATACACACATATACATATAGGAACATCTAATGACACATGGAAATGTGGATTTCCTATTGACGAATTTGTTCTCATTATTGTAATAGTGGGTTACCTAGTCCCAACTAAATATTACTTCTAGA
Organism: Viscum album; assembly: GCA_963277665.1. NCBI lineage: Eukaryota > Viridiplantae > Streptophyta > Magnoliopsida > Santalales > Viscaceae > Viscum > Viscum album. The sequence goes on from OY728140.1 coordinate 78,027,451, forward strand.
TTACCATTCCATGTATACAATGTGATATGAAATATGTAATCTTACCATTATAGTGTAGAAATTTATGCATCCACTATTTAAATGGTAATGACTATAGATTAATTATCTCATCAAACTGTTATAGAAGATCCTAGGATATAATGATAACCTTGAGATACTATGAAATTAATATTAAATATATTTATTATGATCTAGATACATCACATTGATTGTACACAGTTGATGTATAACTATTAGGTGATGGGGGATCATAATCATTGATATTTTTTCTCATGAAGTTCTCACATGGTGATCTCTAGTAGTTAAGATCAAGAGGATAGACCCACCAATAAGAACACCACATGTTTTAGGTGTCATCAGTTGTTCCTATCCACAAACATGTGTATTGGTATCCTAACTTGAGATCATTATCAATGCATGTCATTTGATTATGTACTTTGATGCAAGAAAAAAACCATGATAATGAAATTTTGGTGAGATAACTTATGTTGGGTGTGTCATTAGTGGTACAACATTGGTTGATTTTTCAAGATATAATTTTTCTCTTACAAATTGAGGAATTAACATATCTCAGGCATAGTTGATCAGGATGATAACACCTTCATAAATCCTTGGACAAGGTATCCAGAGGTATATCCATCCAATTAAATAAATAAAAAATAAATTAAGAAATGATGATGACATTAGTGTGCATCCTTCTTTATGAGATATCTTAATACAAAGAGATTATATTACACAGTGTGTGTTTGTAGGTTGGTTTTCATTGTTAGGAAAATTCCTTATCTCTTTAGGGGCCTTGATGGGTTACTAGACTCTGCTATTGGTTTGTATATACTATTCACTACTATCAAGATAAGGGCTTAAAGGGCCACACACAATAGAATATTCTAGAATCTACCCTATTCTGGTGAATGGGTATTTAGGATATGATGGGCCCCACCATGGGGATCGAGAGTTGTCCACTTTTATAAATCACCATAAATAAATAAATCCATTATTATTCAAGTTAAGAATAATTGGGTTGAATTTATTTATTAAAATTATTTACAAGTGTTTAAATAAATATGAGGAAAAATATTATATGAACGAATATTAATTTAATATTACGGGTTCATTTAATATTATCGGGAATTAAGAGTCAGGTTAAATGACTCAATTTTATCACATAATTTATTTAATAATATTTCAGGAATATGATAAAATATAAATAATGTTTATGACATAATTTTGTTTATCATAATTATTTATTTATTAATTATTTTGTGGGAGTTTTATTTCTGGGGGATAGGGAACCTTATCCAGGTATTTTGTTGACCCACTATATAAGCTAGAGAGGAGAAGCTAAAGTATGTCCTATTCATTCAAACAGAAGAGATCTTTCTCTCTCCTTCCACTTTCTAAAGAGAGAAAATCTCTCTCAAAGAGTCTTATCCAATATCTCTTTAGATGAATCAAAGGTAAGGGATTGAGGTGATCATCACAATGCTGAAGGATTCATCAGAGCTTTGAGCTATCACCTAAAATTCAAGGAAAGGTGAACGTGTGTATTCTTGGAGTGTGTGTGGACAATCTAGAGGTGTTCAGATTTAGATCCTTCAAGAAACGGTATCCGATGATAATATGAAGTCGTGAACACTTTGTTTTCAAGAAAAGTATGAGTTTGTTTTCAATTTCCATGCTCTATTGATTTCATGCAAGAGCCTCAGACCGTACCGGGTCTCAGATCTGACCGTGATTCGATCTGAGTTTAGATTGTCAAGTTACAGTCATCGTATTTTTTATGGATCTAAATTCGTTATTTTTAGGATATTTAGAAGAATGTAAATAAATTTACACTTATGGTTTATATGAATGTTCTTCTAGCAGTTGTAGTGGTTAATTAAGAAATATTCCAGTGAATACAAGTTTCTGATCGAAATAGTATTTTTTGACCGGACCATGTTTCCACCTGTTGGAATTCACAACAAAATAATAATAATAATTGAATTTTTTTTTGTAAAAAGGCTCATTAGCCTTTTGGAATTATTATGAGGCATGGGTCTAGGGTGTGGAATTCTCCAAAGAAGACAAAAAAAAGTATAGTGGGCAACTATTCACAAGTCAAGCCAAATGAGGAAAAACTAAAGGTAGATGATAGTTTTGTTTTAAAAAATCAAATAATAATATTAATAATAAACAAAAAAAATCTTGTGAAAGATTCTTTCAGATTATAAAGCGGATTACTCCTTCCTCCGATGGCCTATGATCTACTCTAGAGAGCCGCACCCTGCTTGCCAGGCTGCACCAGCAGGACTAGCCAGTGCCGACTCCACCCCGTCGGTGGCCCGCTCTCACCGCCCATATTTGGAGGCTCTGCCCTCTACTGAGCCTGAGCATCAAGATCCTATATATGGAAGCCACCTAGTTAGGCCATTGTGTTTCCACCTCTTACCCATAAAGGACTGACCGCCCGCTACCCTCAACTGTCAGTGGTGACCACCTGAGGTCGCGCACCCAATTGCCGTAGATGTCAAACGACCAACCTCCCATGGGCCACCAGCTCCCAGTCACCCCATTGATGCATCATGTATCCACCATCATAATTGATGGTCAACCATAGGGAGCCACCTCACCCATCCAGTGACACTCCTCCAGCTCGGAGCTCCTCTGGCAGCCAGATTTGGAAAGCCCGAGGACTGCCACTGCCAAATCTGGACTAACCGTCACATCACGCCTCCTCCTCTCACCGCAACACCTATGAAGACCATCAGGGAGTTACTTTTTCCTTGTAATTGGACCACCCAGCCAGACCCACCTCAAGCCGCCCCTACGAAGCTGCTTCCCACCGCCGGCTAGGTCGAGTACCACTGTCGGACCAACCGCCCTTCTTATCGCTGAACCCCCATGCGACGCCTAACAAATAAGTATCAACCTACATCAATCCAGTAGGACTTGATCTACCCCAAAATGGGCTTAGGCAGGTCATCCTAACCCGGTATGGGTCATGGTGGGACTTCCTAGCCTCAAACACCCTTGCACGGGGTCTGCATGGCCCGTAATGGGTCTGTACGAGTTTGTCCTGACCCGCTTTCTCCCTGCCGGGGGTTTCGAGACCTGAAAAATTATTTCAATAATCAAAATTAATTAGGTTAATTAATTTAATTTTAGTATTAAATTAAATTACTTAAAATTAATTTTGGTTTAAAAAAATAATAATTTTAATATGTGGGATAATTAATTTAATTTTGGTATTAAATTAAATTTTTTAATTAAATTATTTTTTAAAATTAAAACTAAATTAATTACTAGACCGAATAGAATTAAATTATTTGAATTTAATCAATTAATTTAATATAATTAATTCACTCATGCTTTAAATTAATTTTGCTGACCGGTCTTGAGCATTGACCAACCTATGCATGCCTATTTTTATTTACTTATTTAATTATTTATAATTGCATGTGATGATTATAAATAATTAAGATTGTATGAACATCATCATTTTTCTTATTTAATATGTATAAGGGCATACACATCCATCATTATCTATATTTTTGTACTCCCGAGACCCCCTCATCCGCATGTGAGTATTTTTATACAATGGCAAGGACACTATAAGACACAGACCATGCCCAGTCAAGGAAAAATCCAAATGATAATTTAACACATTGGATGGGGATGAGCTGCATCATGAGTCTAGGTCTGACTCAAGTATGTTACCCCTATGTCATGGTTAATACATTGAGTTTAAATGGATCAACCAATAGTAGATAATCAAGACCAGTTAGATAGTTTTATTTCATTTATGTTTTTTTATTTTTCTATGCATTTTCATGACAATGAGAAAACACATAAAATAATAAACAAGGAAAAGTGCATAAAGAAGGGATGAATGGTTTTCTATTATTGTTAATTTGTGAGCACTACAACATCGTATGAACATATTAATATAAATGGATTAAATTCTTCGAGGAAAAATATAAAAAACCCTCAAATAAATATTGAGCTGCAAAAACACCTTATATCATTTGAATTTGAATACAACCAGGTGTTTAGGGTTCTCAGTCAACCATAGTTGAGGGTGCCTCCTACTACTGGGGAGTTCTTATGAGAATTCTCAGTTGACTTAATCAAAGTTGCTAACAAATAAGTATCCATATATATCTTTCTATAACATTATAGGAAAGAGTTGATTAAATCATTTTTATGATTTTAGAAGCTGAGACTTCACTCAAAAGATTAATGAGCCACAAGTTAATTTGATTGGCCAAACAAATGCCTACCTTGAAATCTCAGATTAGTGGAAAATCCATATCTTATAGACTATGAGGGGAGGTTCAAGGATCCTTTACACTAGAATACTCAAGAAATAAAGTATTATGATTTTATTAAAGAGGGTTCCTAGAATTTGATAAAATAGTAAGAGAAATTTAATGATTTAATTAATTAATCAATAATGTATAAATCAGTAATCAAGATAAAAAAGTGCTAATATGATAGATTTATTTTTGTATAAAATAGAAAGTAATACCACAAGTACACTGCAATAATTATTGGACAAAGTCAATGTCTATCCAGCACAAGTTTCTAAAGAGTAGTACATGCACTTGTGCACAATACTTTCGATATAAGAAATTTAAGGCACCAGAGTCCCAAATATCTGTTAATCCATCTTAGGAAGTGTGAGTTTAAAAATAATTATAATAGACTCATATATTATTCATATGATGGTTATGTCATAATTATACCATCAACATTTTATGTGAGTTTTGGATACAACATTAGGCCATGGATGGTTTCACATGTAGTCTCATCTTTTAGAAGCTTACAAGAATAAAGTGAAGAGAGATATGAATGGATGATGATTACACGAGATATGCGTAAATTTAAAAGGTGGATAATCATATTTAAATACACACCATTATAATACCATTTTCACTTAGTTAATCCAGTTTATTTTAAGTTTACAAAATGAGAAGCATGGAGAAAATTCTTTGTTACCATCTGAGTAAGGTTCACTAATTAGTAAGAACATTAAAAAAAGATTAATCTTTAATTATTATGGAGAACAAGTTGAAAGATAAGTAGAAAAGAACAATGGAAAGAGTGACGCCAAATATATCATCATAATATCCTTAAAAGAAATAGGTATTAAATAGGATTTTTTTCTTATAAAATATACAAAAGTTAAATGCAACGAACTGAATTAAATAAGTAATCACTTCTTATTTAGGTATATTCATCAATTTAAAGTAATGTTTCTATCATACTTATTGGATATGAAATACAATATTCTTATCAAATTTTTTTATTGAAATATAGTAACCAAATATAGAAATATTACTAGAAGTAAGGTGTATTCTACAAGTAGTTGAGAAAGAGTGGTTCCTAAGTCAATGGTGAGAAGTACACAACTTCTATATTGCTAATATTAATAGCTCTAGTTGAAATTTTGTAGATTATTTCTAAAACATTTATCTCACATGTCCTTTGGACATGAGGATCCATTATTCCATGTTTAGTAATGAATGTTGTTTGTGGTGTTTAATACTCAAACAATAGTTATGTAATACATGAATCATAGTAAATACATGATGAATATAAAATGTAAGACTTATATACCTGGTTTTATCAAGATAATTCTTTTTCAAGTAAAACTAAAAGTATATGTCAAGCATATAACCAGTATGGTATTTATAAATAGTGGAGATAAACTCCTTAGTTATTATCAATGTATATAATTATTTTTGGACAAAGAAACATTTAGAAATGAAGGTAAGCCACAAATATTTCAGAACTAGTTCATCTAGATAACATAAACTATTCCAAGGTTAATATAGTGGTAATAATACTTCATTAGATTCATTTAAGTGTTTATTATGGAATGTAAAAGTGAATTATGGTATATTCATGGTTAGAATATATGGGTTTCTTTGGGTTTTAATGCTGAAGAATATCTTGACCAAGTATTCATCGATCATTATAATTTATCATGGAGTAATTCCTAAATGCACATTACCTTACCTACATCAGGGAAATGATGCTAATAAGGTGGATCGATGATGAGTCTTATATGTTAAAATTGATCAAAAAAATATTTCATGGAGAAATTCTTAAATACACATTTCCTTGTACATATTAGAGATAAGATGTTAGTAAAATGTGTATCAATGTTTAGACTAATAATCATTACAGAAACTTCCATTATTTTTCAATAGATGCTTCTCAAATAAAAACATTATCCCATAACCATATGCCAACTATAATGAAAAATGGATATAATATGATTTATAGTATGATGGAAATCAATTTTTTCATAAGAAAATGTGTTTGGATGAAAAGAGTTTGTTAAGATATAAAAAAATTGCATCAAGAAAAAAATAAAGCGCATCTATAGTAATTTCCCTTAAAAGTTTCTTAGGATATTATATAAATCCATATAATAGAAAATAAATAGTCAAGTGAAAGAATATATTTCTATAAAAGGGTTAAAATCTCTACTTGAGATAGTGGTATAAAGATTAACTTGGTTTTAGTCAATGCCAAAGAATCACAAATAGTTTACATAAGAATGAGTTCCACAAGAGGTGTGAAAAATGAATTTTCTAAAGACACATACTATGTAGGAAGGATAAAACCATAGTGATGGATTTATATTCACTAAGGTTGGTATACATTATTTATTAATAATAATAATTCCTACAAGTAGGAAGTATATGTAAATTAGCTAAAATTGTCAAGATTAATTAAAATTCAATAATGGATTCCATTTATCAAAGTATAAGTGGATTATTATTTTGAATACTATGGTTGGTATTCAAGTGAGACAATACATGGATGGTACAAGCATAGAACCAATAATTCTTTATTAATACAAAGTCATTATGGATAAATCGATTTGAATTTTACTTGTCATATATAATTTCTATGATAATTTTATTTAGCATTGGATGCTAAGACCACCAATCATGGAAGGTGTCTATACGACCCAACCAGAAAGGGATGGTGACATAAAAGAATTCCAATAAGGAGTGAAACTTATTAAAATATAGTTTAGGAGTGAGCTAAGCAAAAATATAATAGAATATTCATTTGGAATAAATATTTTTCTTATGTCTACCGACGGTTAGTGGGAGCACCATTATTTTCCAAGTGATATATGTCTAGTAACATATGAAAAACACCTCTTGGTATTATAATTAATTAATACTAGAATGAAATAATATCACCATAGATTGACTTAATATAGAAACCTAATTTCTAGGGAATAAGATCTATTAAGGTATATCTAACAGTTTCTTATAAATAGTCAATCATACATATACTAACATGGTATTTAAAAATATAAGTTGTAAAAATTCAAGAGAGAAATGTTACTAGTGTCACATGGAATATATATCCCCGAATACATGCATAGGAATGAGAGGAGATTAAAATGGAGAGTTTAATTCCATAAACTTTTGTGATGGATCAATCACATATTCCATGATATGTGCAAAAATTGCATTTCCAGCATATACTTTATAGTAGGAAAATATCAATTATATCTATGAGAACTAAAAGAGAATTTTAACAATCTTATTGTACTTGAACAAGTATAAAGGATATGTATTTGGTACATAGATAAGAAGGGATACTAGTTTCACAGGGACACAAACTAGTCTTCCTTTAAACTACGATGATATAATATCACAGTTAGGCTAAGGCAATGAGAAAGAAAATCTCATCCAATCTAGTGAGAGCCATACCTACAAACACTGAGTGTGTTGTAGATTCTGAGGAATATAAGAATTTTTTATTAAAAAAATGATTTTTTCTAGTTCTTGGAATCACGACTACTATGTAAAGTTCTATCATTATGATAATTCCATTCATTTTACTAGAAAATATATCAAGTTTTGACAGTGTACAAAGGGGATATACTCAGAGATTCCATCTATTTAGAAGTATTACCCAAGTAGGTGAGGTTGTACTTAGTGGAATTTCCATGTAGTGAAAACATGGAAGACCCAATAACTAAAGCTATAACTCAAAAGAAACATGATCTTAATCACATGAGAGATAACAATGATAGTTAAAAAGTTGGATCTAGTGCAAGTGGGAGTGTTGTAATAGTGGGTTCCCTTGACCCAACTAAAAAGTACTTTTAGATTTCCATTTCATGTATATAGTGTGATACACATGATGTAATCTTACCATTATAGTGTAGACATTTTTGTGTCCACTATTTAAATACTAATTTCGATAGATGAATTTTCATACCAAAAGGTTATAGAAGACCACATGCTATAATGAGAACCTCATGATACTATGAAATTTGTCTTAAATATATGTCCTATAGTATAAATAAATCATAATGAATAGACACAGTTGATGTCTAACTATCAGGTGCTAGGGGATCATAATAATTGATACTTCTTCTCACGAAGTTCACACTTGGTGATCTCTAGTAGTTGAGATCTTGTGGACAGACCCATAAATAGGAAAACCACATGTTTCAGGTGTCATTGGTTGTTACTATCTATAAAAATATGTATTGGTCTCTTGACTTGAGATCATTATCAATGTGTTCCATTTGATCGCATACTTTTATGCAAGTCAAAAACCATGATAATGAAATTGTGGTGAGGTAGCTTATGTTGGGTGCATCATTGGTGGTATGACATTGGTTGAATGGTTAAGATATAATTTTTTGCTTCCTCATTGAAGAAGTAATATATCTTGGTCTTGGTTGATCAAGGTGGTAGTACCTTTATAAATTATTGTTCAAGGTAATCGGAGGTAAATCCATATTGTTAGATCAAAAAATAATAAATCAAGAAAGGACAATGACACAAGTGTGCATCCTATTTTATAAGACATCTAAATACAAAGAGATTATATTACATAGTGCATGTTTGTAGGTTGGTTTTAATTTCTATGACTATTCATTATCTCATTAGAGGCCTTGATGGGTTGCTAGAATCTACTCTTGGTCTGTGGATACTATTCAATACTATCGAGATAAGGTCCTAGAGGGTCACACACAATAGCATATTTGAGAATCTTCCCTTTTCTAGTGAATAAGTATTTAGGACATGATGGGACCCAACATGGGGATTGAGAGTTATCCAAGTTTATCAATCACTGATAAATAAATAATTCAGTATTATTCAAGTTAAGAATAATTAGGTTGAATTTATTTATTAAAATCATTTACAAGTGTTTAAGTAAATATAAGTAAAAATATAATATGAATGAATGTTATTTTAATATTCCAGGTTCATTTAATAATATGTGGGATTTATGAGTCATGTTAAATGACTTGGTTCTATCATGTAATATATTAAATATATATTACAGGTATTTTATAAATTTATGATGTAGTTTATCTCATCATAATTATCTATTTATTTCTTATTTAGTGGGAATTTTATTTTCGGGGGCCGAGGAACCCTATTTGGGTATTTTGTTGACACACTATATAAGACAGAGAGGATAAGATAAATTGTGTACTGCTCATTCTAACGAATGATAGATTTATCTCACCCCTACTTTCTAGAGCGAGAAATTCTATCTCTGAGAGTTTGATCCAAGATCGCCTTCAACGGATCAGAGGGAAGGGATTGAGGTAATCATCATGATGCTAAAGGATTTTTCCGAGCTTTGTGCTAGCACCAAAAAATTGAGGAATGGTGAGTGAACATATTCTTGGAGTGTGTGTGGATGATCTAGAGGGGTTCAACTTTAGATCCTTTAAGCAATAGTTTCTGGCGATGAGCTGCAGTCATGCACGCTTCATTTTCTAACAAGCTATGAGTTCATTTTAATTTCCATGCTCTTTTGAATTCACACAAGGTCCTCAGACCATACTAGGTCTAGGATCACCGAAGAAGACAAATATCATCATCCCAACAATGAAAAGTTTTAAAATCATTAGCCCACCTACTTCCTCCACTATCCCAGTACTAATACTCATAACCTTTTATCTTGAGTATTACCAAAGGTGAACACCATGACAAGGTGTCTCAATGACTTATGATACTCCTACCTATAATATACTGTATTTCTTATGTCCCTTTAGACAATATCATCCAATCATATAACATTTATTCAAGAATTATGTCATAGTACCTCTAGGTTATTATAAGAGTGGGGAACTATTACGACCTTTTAGCATGACATGTATTATTAGGATATTATCAAATTTCATGCACAGGAACAATAATAATGTTATAATAAAACTTAATTAATAATGAAGACATGTAATCAAGTACTAAAAAGGTTGGTACTAGGGAAATAAATCCAATAGACTCCCACTTTCACTAGAGCCAATTGGTAATAAATTTCAATCCATTAGCTCCCACATGATACTCATGCATCTACTTAGATAAAACCTTGATCATGGGGTTTTCCATGTTTTTTTCTATGGATACTCTACTCATCACAACTTCAACTTGTTGAGAAAAATACCTCAAGATATGAAACTTACAAAGTACGTGCTTTATCCTTTAGTGTAACCTCATCTCATTAGAGAGAGCCACCACTACAGTGTTATTATAGTAAATTATGATAAGGTCTTTACTACTAGGTACTACATTAAGATCTAGGAAAAATTTGAAAATCCATACTAATTCCTTGTATACATCATAATCCATGATATACTTAGACTCTACTGTAAAATCAATGACAACTAGATACTTTGAACTCTTTTATCTCACATATAATCTATTGAGAAAAAGATATATCCAGGCTATAACTTTAGACCATTATGATCTATCCAAAATCTAGTATCTATATAACCCCTAATGACCAGATCTTCATCTCCTCCATACACTAAGAATATATCCTTATTTTACCTAAGGTACTTAAGGACAATATTAACAGCAGTCTAATGCTATTCAACATGATTTTATTGATATCTTCCTAACATGATCAAAGCATATAAAACATTAAGCCTCGTACATAAAATGGAATATATGATGTATCCTATAATAGAATCATATGATACATTACATATTATCTATCTTTCCTATTGTATATGAGTACACAATTTATTGGAAATATGTTTACTATGTGACATAGAAACCAATCCCCTCTTGTATTGTTCCATACCAAACCACTTTAGTATCTAGTAAGTGAATACACCTTGACTTAGTCCAAAAAACCTCTTGGATCTATCATACATGATCTTGATCCCTAGAATGTATACTATTTCACATAAGTACTTCATGGAGATGCACTTTCTCAACCATGCCTTAACCTCTTGTAAGGATGGTTTATCATTTCCAATTAGTAATATGTCATAAATATATACTACTACGAAAACAACTGTACTCCCACTAAACCACTTGTAAAAACATAGATCACATTCATTTTCAATGAAACCAAATTCTTTTATGGATTCATAGAACTGAATATTCCATGACCTGGATACTTTCTTTAATCCATAAAAGTCTCTCTACAATTTGAATACTTTTTTGGAACTTCCTAGAGTCACAAAACCCCATTGGTTGTTTCTTATACACTTTATCTTGAAGGTTCCTAATAAGAAATGTAGTTTTGACATCCATTTTCCAAAATTCATAGTCATGGTAACCTACTATAGAAAAAAATTATAATGGATTTAAACATGGAAATCATAGAAAAGGTTTTTCCGTAGTTAACTCCTCAACATTGTATAAACACTTTATCCACTAGTCATTCTTTATAGGTATTAACTTTACCTTCCATATCCAAATTTCTATTGGATACTCATTTACACCCAATAGGGTTTACATAAACTAGATGATTGAAAAACTTTGTTTTGGTACATGGAATGCATCTCAAAATTCATGGATTCTTTCTATCTTATAGCTTTTGAGCTATCTACCACATTCTTATAGGAGACATGATCATTATTTTCAACCAATAATGATTCAACATCATCAGTGACTAGAAAACCATATCTCTATAGTTCTTTTACCTCTTTAGTACTCCTACATAACACTTATATTTTAAGAACAACTTCTTCCATGGGGACTTGTGGAGTTGGTTCCTATACCAACTCTTGTGTATCTTGAGAATTAAATTTATTATATTCAATATTTCTCTCACTATTATCCTTAAGGATGTGCTCCCTCTTAATAAATATGTATTATCTTGTGATAATCACTTTTTTTATGAAGGGTTTTATAGATATCATCCACTCATTTCCTTATAATACCCAATAAAGATACAATTTTTCCCCAGAGTACTAGTTTGTTACTTGAGATAAACTTAATAAATTCCTCACAACCCCATGAATGAACATGTGACAAAACAAGTTTCCTTCCACTCTATAACTCAAATTGAATACCATTTTTTTTTAATTTAGTTGGTACTTGGTTTAGTAAGTATAATTCCATCTATAATGAATATCCCAAAAAGGATAATGAAATTATTGCGTGACTCATCATTGAACTTATAATGTATAACAAGGTAAAGTTACTCCTTTCACTAACACCATTCAACTATGGTGTATAAGGTGGAGTGAGTTAAGATAAAACCCCATACTATGATAGAAATCCGATAAAGTATTGGTAAATATATTCACCACCTTGATCCAATTAAAGTTTCTTTATCTTCTTACCAAGTTCATTCTCAACGTTATTATTGAAATCTTTGAATTTATCAAAGGATTCAGACTTATACCTCATTAAGTAGACACAACCATACCTTCTCAATTCATAAGTAAAAATAATAAAGTATGAGAACCCACATCTAGAATCTATATGAAAGGGTCCAAAAAAATTAATGTATACCAAATATAGGATCTTTATAGACCTTTTAACTTGACCAACAAATGGTGGTTTGGTTATCTTTCTTTATAAAAAAGTGTAAAATCTTTCAAGGTTCTTAATCTCAAGAGTCTAAGTAACCATCTTGATAGAGTTTTTTCAAAATTATTCTCGTTTACATGAATAAGACAATGATGCTATAACTAGGTATTATATGAGTCACATGTATTTTTTTCATTATCAATTTACAATATTTTGTTTTCATAATTTAATACATAAATATAGTTATTTAACTATACCATACCATAATATATGTTATCCTTATAAAAGTTAAAACCTTTATCTCCAAATTTGAAAATAAATCCATCCATATCTAAAAAATAAATGGAAACAATATTCTTATTAACACTAGAAATATAATAAAAATTATTTAAAACCAAAATCAATCCTACTGAAAATGTGAGATGGTAGTCTCAAATGGCTAGAGCATCCAACCTTGCTCCATTGGCATCCCGTATATCCACATCATCTTGGATAATATTCTGAAATCTACTTGGTTCCTATATTTGGATATAAATGTGATCACCAAAGGTAGTATCTAATACCCAACTTGTAGATATAGAAATATTACACTCAATAACAAACACACATGAAGCTTCCCCTTTCTTCTTTGGATGGGTTCAATTCATCTTCTAGTGGTCCTGCTTACCACATGAAAAACATACCACTTCATGTTTCTTTCCTTTACATTGGATCTTCTTCTTCTTAGAAAGATGGTTCTTCAGAGCCTTAGACTTGGAATGAGTCCTCAAACCCTTTACCTTTTTCTTCATCTTCTTATTCACCATAAGTGTAGTGGGTTTTTCACTCCCCATGTCTTTATCAACTTTGAGAATAAGTGTAATAATTTTTATTATTTTCTTCTCACTATTACTCATATTATATTTTATAATAAAAATGGATATATTTTTAGGTTGTGAGGATAAAATGAGGCCTGTGTAAAGCTCATTAAAGGTCTTAAAACCCAAGATATCCAGGTGATCAATATAGCCAACCAGCTTGACTATATGTGCCCTAGCTGGTGAAAAATCTCCAATTTTACATGTGAATAGTGCATTAGAGATCTCACATCTCTTAGATCTCACCTTCTCTTGATATAGATCCTTAAGGCGAGAAATGATACTATGCACATCCATATCCTCATATTAATTTAGAATCTTATTATATATGGAGTATATCATGAAACATTGTACATCCATAATGTTATCCACATGCTTCAAATAGAGAGACACTTCTTCTTTATTAGACTCTTTGGAAATGAACTCAGGAGGTTGGTTTTCTAGCACATATAATTTCTGATCATGTAATTGTATAATGCACAAGTTTGTATACCATTCCTAGAAATTCATGTTGGCGGGAAGGTTATCCTTATCTAGTATATATCAAAGTGATATTTTCGAATTCGTTTAATTTACCATTTATATTAATTTAGAGAATATTATTATTACTTGTTTCAATTAAAAAAATAGATTAAAAAATTTAAAATTAATTTAATTACATTACTCTACCAATATTTTTCAAAACCCAATATCCCTCACCATCATTTTCAAAATATATTGTCACATAGATATTCCAGTGTCAAGGATCCATATTTTTCTTCCCATAACCTAGACTTGGGCCTGATAAGTTTTTTGAAGGGTTTTAGATTGGTGTAACTTGACAAATATATCAACTCATAGATCCTTGATCCATTGACCCCAATCCTGAAATCCTATTTTAAGTATTTCCTCAGCCTTTTCCACTTAGTTACACCAAGCCCTACTTGGGAAGTCAACCTTTGATGTAAAATAAATTAATCCAACACAAAACTTCAAGCTAAAATTTCTATGATAATTGAAATCACCCCAACTTGGTTAGGTCTAAAACATTGAACTATGAGGTGAATTCTAACTTAAGTAGTGTAATGCTATATCAACTTAACATTTTGGTTTGAGGGATTTTTATCCTTATGCATAAATCCCATTTTTATATTCTCACATTACTTGTTAATATTAAGTGGATTTTACTTAAGTGATTAACCATGTCTGATAAAGAATTTATACATAATACAATTATATTTTATTTAATATCACTTCATTGTTAATTCATCTATTAGGTGATCTCACGACATTCATAATCATAAATAATTAATCATGAAACTGATTGAAATAAAATGTAAGTGGCATGATCACAAGATTATATAATGGTTTGTTTATCTAGCATATGATAAACTAACCCTCGACCCTAGGGAAAAAACACACCTTAAAACATAGCTAGGTTCATGTTAAATCATTCCAAATTGGATCCTTTGCATTACTTTGATTGGTTTCACCTCATCCCCTTGACTCAAACTGCCTCCTTGACATAATATTTTAACCACACAGAAGTGAGTAGATCCAATGGATTGGATAAAAGGTGTTTACATGAGAGACACCATGAGAATCCAGGCTCATACATAATAAGGGGGAGGGGATGAAACATAGTCCATCATTTTAATTTAATAAAATAAATTAGAAGGAAACCAATCACATAAAAAGGGGGTGGTATAATCTCATGATCATCCACACATCAAGAAATGAGCATACATTTGTAATCTTATTATCAATTATTCAATTCATTATTTAATTAAGATAATGTGATATGAAGTAATCCAAATAATTCAATTTATCTTAATTCTATCCAAGTATCCTTAACCCACCATCCTCTATAATTTTAAACAAAATTAATTTCATTTAAAATTAATAAAGTAAACAAGTGTACTTTGAGGAAACTGCATGTGCTTATCTAAAATTTTAACAAAAAATATAGTTAATATATAAGTATTAATCCTATGACATCATGTGTACTTTTTCAAATAAATGGCACATGAAAAGAAAGTGAATAGGTTTGATTATATATTTAATTTTTCTCATTGAAAAATCTAGGCACACTATCTACAACATGGTATGTACAAAAGTACACATCGTGTACTATCTTATGCTCATGCCAATAGCATATTCATTGGGACTAGTTGTGTTTCATGGCCGTGGAAAAACCCAAGGTACACTATGTGTACTAGGAATACATGAAATGTGGCCTAAGAGTTCCATAGATCATTAGTCCTCATGTCCTGTATCCAATTCATGGCTCATTGGATCACCCCATGTTCTCAACTATGAGATAACTGGGAATACACATCATGTATAGTGGTTACATGGTGTGTAGTTATTCAAGAAATGTTCTACTATATCTGGATCTACACGATGATATGATTTTTTCAGATCTTAGATTTGATTAAATCAGATCTATCTGACATTATCACATGAGACAGATGTGAAAAAAAGTACAGAGTGTGTATGCAGGGAGTACATTCCATGTACTCTGCTTTTGTCTAGGTAGAGCCTTTGGTACCTCTAGATGGTATGAATCAAATGATTATTTATTTTTAATCATTAAATGATTTCTTTTTATGTTATCATGAATGAAGAATGTGAAGAGACGATGATGTTCAGATATTAAAAAGAATCATTTTAAATAAAAGAAAATTCAAACACATGAAATCAATCAATGAATAATAAATAATTATAAATTAAACATGTAACCGCTCTGATAACACTTATAGGTTCCAAGCATAACAGAAACATCCTTTGATGGTATGAATAAATCATATTTTAGTTTAAAATAACATTCAATCATTTCCATACATGATCAAAATTTCATTCCCAGTGAAAGTTATAAATTAAATTGTCTAGATTAAAAAATTAGAACTAAGAAAGGAGGATCTTCACATGTAATTTATAATTAATTCATGAGAATATATAGAATTATCTCAACTTGTAATTATGCTTTCATTGATGACCATAAATATTATATATATTCATTAGTTCCATATTTATAACCATCCAAGTAAAGTGGTGATAAAAAATGAATTACACCACTACATGGAGATGGTAAGCCGTACGTACACACAAGCGATGTTTTCACTTTCCATAGGATGTAAAAGATATAGAAAATGGTTGTAAAATAATCATAATAACATATAAGTATATTTATTATACTGTATTTATTATTTTAGTATGGTTATAATAGGTTTATAGTTATTATAATAAGAAATAAACTTGAAAGACTTGGTAAAGAAGATTATCTCTTCTTTGGTAGACTTTCTTTAGATTCCTTATTAAAGACCCTTGGAATGGTATTTTAAGAAGAATAGAACCTATAATTAGTGTTTATTGAAGTGGATAGGATAATTAGTTAGGATTTTTTCAAGTTATATGGTTCAATGTGGTGTAAATAAAAGAGAGCATGGGTGTCTTTTTATAAGTGAGGGGAAGGGTACTTTTGGAAGTTACTGAAATATTATAATATATTATGTGTCTAATTCATATAAAATGGTTCCAAAATTCCATAGATTAAAATATATGGAGGATATTTTCTTGATATAATCATCTAGTCAAATTTTTATAGGTTTATATATCATTTTAAACCTTAATATTTAGATTAATCCCTTGGTTAACCAATTTTAACCTTAACCGTGGTAATAAATTTTTAAATATTAAAGGGTTATAATTTTACTTATAAGGTAACAATTGGATCATAAATGGAAAAGGGATGAAATTTTAGACCATATCTTATTCCCCTTTTCCTATTTCAATATTTTTATGTTTTTTAAATAATTTATTAAATTATTATTTTCATAAAATATCATTAATGTCATTTTTGAAACTTTTTTTAATTTAACATTAAAGACACCAAGACAACGATGTAATTAAAATATAATCCTTTAAAAAATCCATAATATGATATATTCATCGATAAAATTTATGGAACATAATAATTCATCCAAACTATATTACTTTTAATATTTTTAAAATCATTTATTTTATTTTTCTATTAATTGAATAATTACTCTGTCAACATTGCGTAAGCATTTAAGGTAATTATTAAATGACTAAAAATTTAAAATAAATTACCATGGTAAAAAAAATTAACTCATATTTCAAATGAACATACTGAACATAACCTCCTTTTATCTTTATGGAAAAATATTAGAGTTATTGAAGTCAAGAGTGTGGGATTTTGTTTGTATTCTTTTCTTAAAGTAATATAGAGGTCAATATAAAAGAAAAATTGCACCAAGTGAATATATTTTAGAGACTCGAATAGAAATTACTCAATTAAATTCATCCAATAGGATTAAGACAAGTGTTAAAGAAATTTTAAAGCCTTATCCCAAATTTTTAAACCTGTTTACCTGTTTTACCTTATCGAGGTGACAAATATCCACCAAGATTACTATTCATAATGATAAAAAATAAAAGGGACCTATTTAAAGAATTTGAATATCATGATTAAAAATATGGAATCCATTTTATCAAATTCAATTCTCATAAGTGGCATAAATTACTTTAAGATAAAAATGCAAAACACAATGGAAATATTTTTTTAGAAAAATGTGTTTTAAAGTCTAAAAATAATCTTATACCCAAATTGGGTATAATGGTACTTAAAATGTAATTAATTATATTTTTTATAATTAAATGAGTTTTATGTTAATTTATAATTAAATTCAAATCATTATGGGTCTTTTTTTCAATTAAAATAAATAGTAGTTTTACAAAAAAATCAGTATTTTTTTTTCATTATTCATGAAAAAATCAATATTTTCAGAAAAATTCCAAAATTTCAACCTAAGATAATATTGATTTTATGAATTAAAAAATGATATAATTTTCACATAATAATATTTTAATTGGTTCTCATTGTTTGTTTAAACTTTATGTTGTGTGGAAAATAAGCTATCGAAAAAATTTATTTGAAGAGAAATATACCATAAAATATTAGGCCATTACATTATAACCCCTTGTAATAATTTAACCCTATAAATTCCATCACTCTGACATAAACAACTAAGTATACTTCTTCCTCATCCCATCTTCAGGTTCCCACATAACATCCTTAATTTTATTACTTCACCACAAAACTTTAACCAGATGAGTGGTCTTGTTTTGTAAAGTTTCTATATACGATATAGAATCTATACTGGTTGTTCCTCATAAGGTATATCTTGATCCATTAGTATAAACTCTGAGTTCAGTACATGTGAAGGATCAATTATTTAATTCCTTATGAGAGATACATTAAACACATTGTGAACTTGAGAGAGATTTAGTGTACGGGACAAGAGATAATCTACCATCCCGATATGATCAAGAATTTCGAAGGGACCGATATATCTAGGGTTAAAATTTACCTTATTTCCAAATATCACAACCTTATTTCAAGGGGATATTCATAGTAATACATTTTCACCAACTTTAAACTGCATATCTCATCGATGATTATCATCATTACTTTTTTTGTCAGCTTTGAACTACCCTTATGTGTTGTTGAATGGATCTAACCTTATCTGCCATTTCCCTAGCTAGATTAGGTCCCAATAGTTTTGTTTCTTTAAATTCATCTCAATATGTTGGAGTTCTATACTTCCTTCCATAGAGGGATTCATCAGGATCCATATGAATGCTCGAGTAAAATCCATTATTGTAATAAAATTCTACCAAAGGAAGGTGATGATATCAACCACCTTTGAAATACATAGATCAAGTTATAAACATATTTTATAGAGTTTTAATATTCCTCTCAGACTCACCATATGTAAAAGGATAATAATAAGTATCAAAACTCAACTCTATATCCAGATCCTACCAAAGAATTCTCCAAAAATTTGAGGTAAAACTTGGATCATGACAGATAAAAGTGAGAGTTATAATCCATTAAATCTCAAAAATTAATTAATGTATAATAAATTATGATAATAAAGAGATAAATATTATTTAATAGTGATAAAATGCACTGATTTCGTAAGGTGATTGACTACAAACCAAATGGCATTGTGCCCTTTAGATGTTTTGGGGAGTTCGACTATGAAATACATGGAAATGTTTTTCCATTTCCATTCTAGTATGGGTAATGGCTATAATGTCTTATTAAACTTATATCTACTAGCCTTAACTTATTGATACACTAGGCATAAAGATAAATACTCAACAATATCACTTTTCATGCTATCTAACCAGAAATATTTCTTCATATCTCTATACATATTTGTACTTCCAAGATGAATAGAGAATGATGAACTATGAGATTTATCCAACATTTAATTCTTCAACTTTGGAATTAATAAGAAACACACTCAGTTCCTTAACCTTATTATTCTAGTATGACCATGTTTTAACTTTGTAACATTCCTCACATTATTTTGTAATTCCACATCTTCCTTCCATGCTTTCTTAATCCCCTCTTGGATGGATGGTTGATAATTCATCTAATAAAGAAATGATTAGTAACCTTTTATCAAGATCTCATGATCTAAATTATATAAATACATAAATATCAAAACTCTTTCAATCCTAATTATAAAAAAACTAACATATTCTTTATAACTCAAAGCATCAGTCACCTTGTTCACTATCCTAGGGTGGTAATGTATTGACCAATCATAATATTTGATCAACTCTAACCGTATTATTTAGAGTATATTCAATTATTTATATGTAAATATATACTTCAATATTTTATGATCATTATATATATCATACCTTTCACCATATATATAACACATCCATATCTTCAATGAAAAAATTACTACTAACAGATCCAAATAATGAGTCGGGTAATTATGCTCATGAATTTTCATTTGGTTAGAGGCATAAGATATCACTATATCATTATGCACGAGGACACATCCTATTCCCTTATTTGATGCATCACTATATATGAAAAATGCTTCTCCACTACAAGGTAGTGTAATTACAGGCGCACTTACCAAACTTCTATTCAGTTCTTTGAAAATTTCCTCATGTTCATCTATCCACAAGAACTTAACCCCTTCTCGAGTAAACTTAGTGAGTGGGTTTGATAGTCATGAGAAATATCTTACAAAACATTGGTAGTATCCAAAAAACCCAATAAAACTATAGATCTTAGTTAAGATGATTGGTTTAGGCCATTACTCAATAACTTCTATCTTTTATGAATCCACCTATATACCTTCATTAGAAATTATATGAACCAATAATGAGACTTTTTTTATCCAAAATTTACACATGGTAAATTTGGAATATAACTTCTACTTCCCCAGGGTCTTTAACACAATTCTCAAATATTATTTATGATCTTCCTTACTCCTTGAATATATAATAATATCATCTATAAAGACCACCAAAAACTGCTAAAGGTAATATATAAAGAATTTATTCTTTAATACATAAAGATAACATGAGAATTGGTAAGTAAAAATGGAATTACTATAAATTCAAAATGATCATACCTTATACAGAAGGTGATCTTGGGTATATCTTCATTCTTGAACCTTATCTGATGATATGAAAATCAAATATCAATCTTGGAAAAATATTAATCTCCTCATAATCGATAAAACAGATCACTAATGAAATGAAAATAATAGTTATTCTTAATATTGATTTTGTTAAGTTCTTGATAATCAATGAAAATACGCATTGAACCATATTTTTTTTAATAAAAGGAACAGGTGCACCCCATGAAGAAGCACTAGGATGAATGAATCCCTTATCTAGTTTCTTCTGGAGTTACTTCTTCAATTCATGAAACTGAATTAGGTCTATTCTATATGAATTCTTTGAAATAGGTATGGATCCAGGTATGAGTTATATTGAAAACTAAACTTCATGATTTGGGGGAATACTAAGAAAATATTATGGAAAGACATTAACAAACTCCTATACAATAGGAATATCTTCAATATTGAGTTTCTCATTAACCATTTGAGATAAATATATCCCATTAATAGGTAGTAAAACCCATATGATGGATGTAATTTCCATAATAATTTTAGGATCATCCTTACACTTAAATACTATTATAGGTTGATTCAAAATATCTAATGCAACTTAACTTCCTTTAAAATTGAAATGATATCTATATTGAGAGAGCCATTCAATGACCAAAATTACATAAAATTCAACTAGAGGTATAATAACAGGATTTGTAGGAATCATATTCCCACAAGATTCTATCAGAGTGGAGCTATGGACTTGAGATGAGGTCATTCTACCATTAAGAGTTTTTATTTCCAACTTAACATTTAATCATTGAGGTGGTGATGTGATACCCTTATAAAATTCTTTAGATATAAAAGAGTGGGTAGAATATGAATCAAATAAAATATTTTCACTTCTATAGTGGATGATAAGTGTACCTTTCACCACATCATTAGGAACTTATACTTTATATGTATTAATTCTATATGCTTGAACTTCTCCTCTTGGAATATTCTATTATAAATTACCTTGATTCTTGGGGAACTGGTTTGAATAATTACCCATCTATTTACAATTGAATCACTGGATAGAAGTGGTTTATTTCTTTACCTTATATTCATTAGACATATGACCCTTATCTCCACACTTATAATAAACTCCCATTCCCTTCAAGCATTTCCCAAGATGTTTCCCTCTATAATTTTTACATGATGAAAATTTATTCATTCCCTTATTCTTCTTTGATGTGTTCCCTTTTTCATGGTGCTTAACTAACCTATTATTATATTTATTTCCATTTAATATATATGATCTAGAAAATTATTTCTCTATTTTAATGTCACTTGATACTATATCATCATATAATGAAAATGTTTGAGAAACTAGTTTCCTTCAGATACCCATCTTAATCCCATCAAATAAATGGTCAATCTTTCTTTCTAGATTACATATATAGACTAAATCATTCTTGGATAATCTTATAAAGTTATACCCATAATCATCCAAACATTCTTCTTCATTCTTCTTCAAAGTGAGGAACTCACTTTCCATTTCAGTTTGATATTCTTGAGGGAAGTATTTATCAAAGAAAACAACTTTAAAATTTCTTTATTCCATTATTTCTATTTTTTATCCTCTTTAGTGTTTCATATCAATAACCACCATTTATCATTAACTCCTTTCAAAAAATACAATTCTAGAATAATATTTTCAGTTTCATTATATCCAAAATCAAGAAATATATTTTCAAGGGATATAATCCATTGTCTATCTACCAATAAGTTACTAATTACATTAAAATATAGAGGATTATATTACATTAAGTAACCCAACATAGGTGAATCATGTTGTGAAATAATAGGTTTCTCTATATGGGAAAGTTTATTCATCATAACCCAAGTCAGCTGCCCTAATATGGCCATGATCTGCTCATTTCCAACACCATCTGTATTGACTTTCTCAGTAGGTAAATACCTACATTGTCTATGAGTGTTTATTCCCTTTCTTCTATTAGAAACCATCAATAAATAATGGAACACACTAAGTATTTCATAATCACCATGAATATTGATCCATAAAGTAAAAATACATATAATGGTAAAAGTTATCAAATACTCCAAGGGATTATCATAATTCTCATGTTAGATAAGTTTATTTAAAATATAGTTCTCAAGTTTTATACTAAACTACCTTTGATACCAACTATAAAAGCCCCAACTATAGTAACCCATAGTATGTGTCTACTTTATTACATTGACATAAGATACAAGGGATATCATCTCAATAGACTGATTAGTTTTATATTATTTAAGAATCAGATGCATAAATGATTCCCATATTACATTAGAAATATAAAATATATAGAATATGAAACATTCTTTCATCCTTGATATTATTCATAATATCCTTCTTCATATCCCAGGGAAAGGAAAAAAATAAAGGGTGAGACCAGCTGCTCATGAAGATTTATGTACGATAGAATCTATCATGAGTGAATAAGGCACAATTAATATGGAAATATAAATAACTAAAAACACATTCCATTTAATCAATAACTTGATCATGAAATGTATCCACGGATAATATCAATGCAAAAATATCATGGATAATAATAACTAAATTTTCAATGAAGGAAATCATCAATATTGGATGCTATGATCTCAAACATCATGATATCTTTACCATCAAAGAATTGATCCAAGGAAGTTTAATCGATGGGTAAGTATGCATAAAAAAACTCATTAAATAATTTTGGAATACTTATTTCTCTTGTAAGACCTTTTGATGCATCATGGGGATATCAATAAACAAGACCCACCTATCACAACATATCTAATGCATTCCTCATAAATTTAATGATCAATTTAATTCATAAAAAATATGACTTATCAATAAATATCAATATTGAGTAAAGAATATAGAATATAAATATTTCCCCAATCAATCAAATAACTTTCATAGTAAGAAACTATATGTAGAAATGGAATAAGACTTAGAAAATAATCAAATCCATGATACAAAAAATATGTATATTTAAGAGAAATTTAATTTCCAATTAAAAATGATTACAAGAAAGAAAATGTTTCAAGATAAGTTTAACAACTAACAAGTTAATAAGAGATAAAAGATGACCATCAATTCATCAGAAATATATGTTTTGTAATAAAATCATATCCTTTGGAGAATAAAGAAAACTGAAAGAAATTCATTAACATAAAACTTCATTAAATAGTTTTCTCTATAAAACCATTGAAATCTTTTAAAATAATCTTAATATCTTAAAATGGTTATGGTGGTTGGAAAATCCATAAATGTCGTATATACTAAAAAAAATATTCCTTTTGACTTTTTGTAAAGAAAGTTGAAAACAACCTTTCAGAAAATATTATAAATATTAGTTTAAAACCTTTTAAAAATTCAAGGATAACATAAAATGTACATAATAAATAATTTGAGTAAATAAAAATTAATTTTGAAAATACGGATATGGAAGAAAAATATACTTGATCAAAAAGAGAAATAAGATCAGGTTTTCTTTTAAAAATTTCTTTGCTTGATTCAAGTGAAAAATAGAGGAAAATTTTGAGTTAACATAATAAATCCTAAAATATCCATTGGATAAGAAAATATATGGATTTTATGGAGGATATATTATAATATTCCTTCAATCAAAATAAGATCAATCATAAGAAAATTGAGATTATAAAATAAATTCTTACATCTTTGGTAACTTTTAAATTATAACCACCTTGAAAAAGTAAACATGAATTGAAAATTTAATCATGATTAATTAATATATATTCATTTAAACTAAATAAAAGTGTCATTAAATACACCTCATAAAAAAATAGGTGCATGATTCCAAATATATCTCAATGGAGTGGAAATTGAGACGAATTCCCTTACCTCAAGTTTGACTTGTCTTGTAATCACTTTTACCCTCGTGTATAATAAATTTAGATTTATTATAGTTACATAAAATTAACATATTAATATATATAATTTCATATATTATCCATTTATAACATTTTATCACCTCTTTGTTAACAATCTTTTATTATTATCATTATTTTGGGTGTTAATTACTTCATTTTTTACATATGTTTTGATTATGTAGTTTTAGTTCTTGCATATTACTCATAGATCCATCATCTCAAGAATTTTATCCATGAAATACATATCATATATATATATATATTCAATATACATATATTTATATTCATACATAGAAAATATAGATAAAAAATGAATTACATTGTTCATGGAGATGGTAGGCCATGCGTATGCATGAATAATGTTTTCAATTTTTGATGGATGGAATGAAAGAAAGTTAAATAATAATTAAATTTTATAGAATCATTATTATATTATATATATAATATATATCCATTAAATATATCCTTATTATTATCCATTTAAATAGGATAAGAAAAACAGATCACATTGCTTCGTGGAGGTGGTATTCTACACGTACGCACTGACAACGTTATCATTTTACAACTATTTAGAAGGTAAGAAGTATTAAATGATATTATAATTACATAAGAATAATTATGTCATAAATATCATATATATTCATTATTTCCATCTTTATAACCATCCAAATAAAGTGGTGATTAAAAATGAATTACGTCGCTATGCGGAGATGGTAAGTCGTATGTGCGCGTGAAAAATGTTTTCACCTTTTGTAGGATATAAAAGAAATGGAAAATGGTTGTAAAATAATAATAATAAAATAGTAGTATATTTATGACACTGTATTTATTATTTTCATATGGGTACAATAAGTTTATAGGAAGTAGAATAAGAAATAAACTAGAAAAAGTTGATAAAGACGATTACCTCTTCTTCAGTAGAATTCCTTTATATTCCTTATTAAGGACCCTTAGAATAATATTTTAGGAAGAAAATAACTTCTATATAGTGGATATAAAAATGAATATGATAATTTGGTAGGGTTTTTTTAAACTATATGGCTCTATGTGGTGTAAATAAAAGAGAGAAAACATGTTTTTTTATAAGTAAGGGGATGAACACTTTTAGAAATTCATGAAATATTATAATATAATATGTGTCTAACTCATGTTAAATGGTTTAAAAATAGAATAGATTAAAATATAAGGAGTATATGGTCTTAATATAATAATACAATCAAATTTGGACAGGTTTATATATCATTTTAAACCTTATCCTTTGGATTAACCCCTTGGTTAACTAATTTTAACATTAAATGTGGTAAAGATTTTTTAAAAATTAATGGATTATAATTTTACTTATAAGGTGAAAATTGGATCATAAATATAAAAAATATGAAATTTTAGAACATATAATATCACCCTTGTCATTTTTTAAGATCTTTATTATTTTTAAATAATTTAATAAAATATTATTTTTATAAAATATCATTAATGTCATTTCTGAAAATACTCATTTAATTTGACATTAAACATTCCAATAAAATTATGTAAATTGAATATAATCCTTTAAAAAATCTATAATATGATATAATAATCTATAAAATTTTCATAACATAATAATTCATCTAAACTATATTAATTTTAATATTTGGTAACATCATTTATTTTATTTTTCTATCAATTGAATAAATACTGTGTCGACATTATATAAACATTTAAGGTAATTATTCAATCATTAAAAATTTAAAATAAATTACTTTGATAAAAAAAATTAATTTATATTTCAAATAAAAATTTAAAACCAAACATAACCTCTCTTTATCCTTATGGAAGAATATTAGAGATATTAAAACCAATAGTGTGATATTTTGTTTTTATGCTTTTCTTAAAGTAATATAAATGTCAATATCAAAGAAAAGTAGAACCAAGTGGCCATTTTTAGAGAATTTGATGAAAATTTATGAAATAAATTCATCCAATAAGATAAAATAAAGTGTTAGATAAATTTTAAATCCTTATCTTAAAGTTTTAACCCTGTTTTACCTATTTTACATTACCGAGGTGACAAATATCCACCATGGTTACTATTCATAATGGAAAAAATAAAAAGGGATTATTTAAAAAATTTAAACCTAATGATTAAATATATGAAATCCATTTTATCAAATTCAATTCATATAAGTGGAATAAATTAATTTAATATAAAAACATAAAACACAATGAAAAACTGTTTTTTAGAAAAATGCTTTTTAAGTCAAAAAATGAACTTATACAAAAATTAGGTATAATGATAATTAAAATTTAATTTATTAGATTATTTATAACTAAATGAGTCTTATATTAATTTAATATTAAATTAAAATCAATATGTGGATTTTTTTTTCAATTAAAATAAATGAAAGTCTTACAAAAATCAGTATTTTTTCACTATTCACTGAAAAATCAATCTTTTCATAAAAATTGAAGTTTTCAAAACTAAGTTAATATTTACATGATTAATTTAAAAATGATACAATTTTAATATAATAATATTTTAATAGGATGTTGTGGTTCATTTAAAATCAATGTTGCATGTAAATAAAACTATCAAGAAAATTTATTTAAAGATAAATATATCATAAAATCTTGGGTTGTTACATTCTGCCCCAATTATAATAATTTCACCCTAAAATTTACTTCAATTTAATATGAAAAATCTAGGATACTTCTGCCTCATCACATCCTCATGTACCCATGTAGCTTCCTCAACTTTATGATTTCACCACAAAACTTTGACCAGATGAGTGGACTTATTTCATTGCACTTTCTTTCTATGATCCAGAATCTCTACCGGTTATTCCTCATAAGAAAAATCTTGATCCAAAGGTGTAAAATATGAGTTAAATACTTGTGAAATATCATGTATTCACTTCTCTAGTATAGATACATGAAACAAATTGTGAACATGAAAGAGATTTGTTGGAAGTGCCAAGTGATAAACTACCATCTCTATATAATTAAGAATTTCAAAAGTACTGATATATCTAGGGATCAAATTTACTTTATTTCCAAATCTCATAACCTTTATCCAATGAGATATTTATAGGAATACCTTTTTTTTAACTTCAAACTCTAGGTCTCAATGATGATTGTCAGCATAACTTTTTTGTCATCTTTGAGATGCCCTTATATATTTTTGAATAGAACTAACCTTCCCTACCATTTCCTTAGCTAGATCAAGTCCTAATAGCTTTATTTCTCTAAATTTATCCCAACATGTTAGAGTTCTACACTTACTTTCATATAGGGATTCATAAGGGTCTATCTAAATTTTTTAGTGAAAGTTATTGTTGTAAGAAAATTTTACCAAAGGAAGGTGTTGGTCCCAACCACCTTTGAAATCCATAGAGAAATATCTCAAAATGTATTCTAGAGTTTGAATAGTCCTATTAGACTGAACATATATATAAGTATGATAATCAGTACTGAAACTCAACTCTTTATTCAGAGCCTGTTGAAATATTCTCTCGAATTTTTGAGGTAAACCTCCGATATCAATTTGATACGATTGAGAGTGGTACTCCATGAAATCTCACAACTTCATTAATTTATAACCATGTAATCTGATCAAGATATAAATATTCTCTTATAGTAATAAAATGTTATAATTTTTTAATGATATCAATCATAACCCAAATAAAATTATCCCCTTTAGATTTTTTGGGCAGTCCGATGATGAAATCCATGGTAATGTTTTCCCATTTCCATTCCGGAATGGGTAGTGGTTATAAAATACTCTTAGAATTATATCTCTTAGCCTTAAATTAATAACACACTAGACATCGAGATACATACTTAGAAATATCCCTTTTCATGCTATCCCACAAGAAATATTTTTTCAGATCTCTATACAACTTTGTACTTCTAGGATGAATAGATAATGATAAACTACGAGATTCATTGAATAGATACTTCTTCAAATTTGGTATTGATGGGGCACATTCTTAGTTCTTGAACCTTATCATTATAACATGATCATGGTTGAACATAGAAACATTCCACACTATCTTCTACGCTTCCAAATATTCTTTTTTCACCTTCGCAATCTTCTCATGGATGGATGGTAGAACATTCATCTAATAAAGATAAGATATATCTCCTTTCCTCAATATTTCAAGATCTAACTTCTAAAAAGCCATAAATATTTGATCTCTTTAAATACTCATTATGGATAAACTAGTATGTTCTTTTCGAATCAGAGCATTATCCACGTTGTTCGCCTTCCCAGTGTGGTAATGTATTGATTAGTGACAATATTTAATTAACTGTAACTATATTCTATGGTGAATATTCAATTAATTTTATGTAAATATATACTTCAAGATTTTATAATCAATATATATATCACACATTTCACAATATATATAATGCATCTATATATTCAATGAAAAAAATACCACCGACAACTCTAAATAATGTTTCGGGTAATTTTTCTCAGGAATTTTCAATCGTCTAGAGGAATATTCTATCACCATATCATTATTTAAAAGGATTCATCTCAATTCCTTATTTGATTCATCACTATAGATCACAAACTCTTCTAAATTGTAGGGTAGTGTAAGCACAGGTAAACTGACCAACCTTCTCTTAAGTTATTTGAAATTATCGTCACATTCATCCATCCAAAAAAACTTAACCCCTCTCCAAGTCAACTTGGTGAGTGGGTTAAATAGTCATGAGAAATATCTCACAAATCATTGGTAGTATCCAACTAACCTAAGAAAACTATAGATATCAGTTACCATGATTGGTATAGTCTAATGCTCAATAACTTCTTTGTTTGAAGGATCCAGCGACATACCTTCACTTGAAATTATATGAACCAAGAATGATACTTTTTCTAGCCAAAATTCTCACTTGGTAAATTTAGTATAAATCTTCTCTTTCCTTAGGGTATTTAACAAAAAAATTTATTCATGCTCTTCCTTACTCTTTGAATATATAAGAATATTGTCAATAAATACTACTATAAACTGATCATGGTAATATTTAATGACTTTAATCATTAAATCTATGAATATAACAAGAGAATTGGTAAGTCCAGATGGCATTATTATAAAATCATAATGACCATACCTCATATGGATGGCTGTATTGGGTATATCCTCCTTCTTTACCCTTAGCGGATGATATCCAAATTGAATATAAATATTGTAAAAATATTAATATCCTCATAATTGATCAAATAGATCATTAATATGGGGTAGAGGAAACTTTTTATTAATAGTTATTTTGTTAACTTCCCAATAATCAATGAAAATATACATTGACCCATATTTCTTCTTAACAAAAATAATAGTTGCACCCAATAGATAAGCACTAGGATGAATGAATATCTTATCTAGATTCTCCTGGAGTTGCTTCTTCAATTCCAAAAACTCAATCAGGGCCATTCTATATGGAGTCATTGAAATAAGTGTAGCGCCATGTATAAGTTCTATTGAAAAATAAAAATTATGATTTAGGATAAGACTAGAAAACTCTTATAGAAATTCATCAATAAACTCCCATACAATATACATATATTCAATTTTTAATTTACCCCAAACCATATAAGATAAATATACCTCATGAATAGGTAGTAAAACCCACATGATGGAAGTAATTTCCATCAGAAGTTTAGGTTCATCCTTTCACCGAAAGACTATCATAGGTTGATTCAAAATATCAAATATAACTTCCCTAATATGGTATCTATACTGAGATAGCCAATCCATTCATAAAATTATTCCAAATTCAACTAGAGGTAGAATAAAAATATTTAAAGGAAGCACATCCCCCACAAACTTCTATTGGATATGATCTATATACTTGAGATGTGTTCATCCTACCAATATGAGTTTTTACTAAAAACTCAACATCTAATCATTGTGGTGGTGATGTAATTCCCTTAAAAAATTATTCAGATATAAAATAGTGGGTATAACCTGAATAAAATATTTTTTTACTTCTAGAGTATATGATAAATGCACCTTTCACCACATCACTTGGAACTTCTACTCCACTATTTTAATTCCATATTATAGTCCTTATCCCCTTGTATTATTATGTTTTAAGTTCCCTTGATGCTTGGGGAACTAGTTTGAATAATTACCCATATCTTTACAATTGAAGCACTAGATAACAATTATTTCTTTCTTTACCTTATATTCATTAGTTAGATGACCCTTATCTTTACACCTATAAAAAAATCTCACACCCTTCATGCATTTCCTGGGATGTTTCTTTCCTAAATTTTTACATGATAGAAATTTATTCGTTCCCTTATTCTTTTTGATGAGTTACATTTTTCTTGGTTCTAAGATAACCTATTATTATATTTATTTCCCTTGAATATATAGGCTCTGGAATATTCTTTATCTATCTTAATGGTACTTTATATTAAATCATCATACAATGAAAACATTTAATAAATTGGTTCCATTTAGATAATTGGTTTAATCACATAAAATAAACTACCAATATTGTTTTTCAAATTACGTATGAAGTATTAAGCATTACAAGATAATCTTGTAAGGTTATCCTCACACTCTGCCACAATTTATTCTTCTTTATCCTTTAAAGTGAGAAACTTCCTCTCCATTTCAGATCTCTGTTCTATGGGGAAGTACTTCTCAAATAAACTCACTTTAAAAGTTCTCTATTATATGATTTATATTTATTCATACTCTTTAGTGTTCTGGATCGATGAAAACTATTGATCAGTATCTCCTTTCAAAAAAGTACACTACCTGAATAACCTTGTCACTTTCATCACATTCCAAATCTAGGAATATCTTTTTGAGGGACTTAATCCATTTTTCAACTATCAATAGATTATTAGTTTCATTAAAATATATAGGATTCTATCGAATTAAGTGATCCAACATATGTGAATCACACTATGGAATAATAGTTTTCTCCATATGGGTAAGGTTATTCATCATAACCCGAGTTAGATTCCCTAATATGGCCATGATCTTCTCAGTTCCAACACCAGCTATATTGGATTTCTCAGCGAAGAAATACCTACATTTTTTATGGATATTGATTTCATTTATTCCATTAGGTGTAATCACTAAATAATGAAAGATATATAATTAGATCATAATCATTATGAATATAAATCCATAAAATAAAAATCCTTATAATGGTAAAAGTTCTCAAATACTCTAAGGAATCATCATAATTCTCATGTTAGCTATGTTAATTTAAAATCTAGTTTCCAAGGATCTACTAAAATTTATTTGATAAAAACTATAAAAACCTCAAATCTAGTCACCCAGATCCAATTTATACTTTATTACATTGGCATAAGATACAATGGATCTCATCCCGAAGGACCAATCATTTTAGTAGTTTTGAGGAACCCGATACATACATGATTCCCATATTACATTATAAATATAAAATACAAAGCATAAGAAAAATTATTGCATCCTTGATATTATTCATAATATACTTGTTCATATATTGGGTAAAGAAAAATAAATAAAGGGTGAGATCTGATTCTCAGTAATATTTACATACAATAGAATCTATCATGAGTGAATAAGGCATAATAAATATGACATGTTAAATAATTAAAAACACATTCCATTTAATAAATAACTTGAGAATGAAATTCATCCATGGATAATATCAATGAAATAATCTCATGGATAATAATAACTAAATTCTCAATGAAGTAAATGATTAATATTGGACATCTTTATCTCAGACATCCTGATATCTTTACCATCAAAGCCTTGTGCTAAGACAACTTAATCGATGGAGGTATACACCAAAAAACCCATTTAATAAGTTTGGCCAACTGATTTTTCTCATGAGACCTATTGATGCATAGAGGGGAAATATATAACCATGACCCACCTATAACTGCATGTCCAATGCATTCATCATAAATTGAATGATCAATTTAATTTATAAACACTATGAATTATCAATAAATATCCATATTGAGTAAAGAATACAGAACATAAATATTTTCTCAGTCAATCAAATAACTTCCATATCAAAACACTATATATAGAAATAGTATATGGATTAGGAAATAACCATATACATGATACAAAAAATATGGATATTTAAGATAAATTTAATATCCAATTAAAAATGATCACAAGAAAGGAAGTGATTCAACATAAATTTAATGACTAGGAAATTAATAAGAGATAAAATATGACCATTAATTAATTATAAATATAGGTTTGGTAATAAAATCATGTAATTTAGAGAATAAATGAAAATAGAAGGAAAACATTAACATAAGATTTCATTAAAAGGTTTTTTTTGCAAAACCACTGAAATATTTTAGAAGAAGCTAAATATCATAAAATGGTTATGGTGGATGAAAAATCTGTTAACATTGTATATGTTAAAAACATTACTTTTGATTTTTTTAAAGAAATTAAAAAATGAACCTTTTAAAACTCATCAAAAGGATTCCTGTAAAATAATTTAAAATTTAAATAATAACATAAAATTTCATTAATAAATAATTTGAGTAAATTAAAAGTACTTTTTTGAAACAATTTTGAAAAATATGGATATGGAAGAAAAATATACCTGATCAAAAAGAGAAATAAACTCATTTTTTATTTTAAAAATTACTTTTATCGATTCAAGTGAAAAAGAGAGTAAAATTTGGAAAAAACATGAGAAATTCTTAAATACCTATAGGATAATAAAATATATGGATTTTATGAAGGATATATTATAATATCCCTTTAATGAAAATAAGATAAATACCAAAAAAATAAAATTGTAAAATAAATTCTTAAATATTTGGTAACTTTTAAATTGTAGAATTATTGAAAGATTAAACTTGGATTGAAACATTAATAATCATGAATAAATATATATTTATGTTAAATACATTAATGGTGAATTATATACAACACATAAAAATAAATAGGTGCATAATACAAAATATATCTCAATAGAGTGGAAATTGAGATGAATTCTATTACTTCAAGTTCGACTTGCCTTGTAATCACTTTTTAAATCTTGTATAATAAATTTATATTTATTATAATTACATACCATAACCATATTTAAATATATACTTTCATATTTTGTCCATTTATAATATTTTATCACATGTTTGTTAACAATCTTTTATTATTATCATTATTTCGGGTGTTAACTGCTTCATTTTTCATGTATGTTTTGATTTTGTAATTTTGGAACTTGCATATTGATCATTGTTAAATATTATAAATAATGTTATTAATGATTTAAATATCATATATATTCAATAAATATATATTTATATCCATCTATAAATTATAGAGATATAAAAATGAATTACACAATTCCTTAAGACGGTAGACCGTATGTACGCATGAATAATGTTTCCACTTTTCAATGGATGGAATGAAAGAAAATTAAATAATAATTAAACTTTAAAGAATAATTATTATATTATATATATAATATATATTCATTAAATATATCCTTATTACCATCCATGTAAACAGGGAATGAAAAATGGATCACATCACATTGTAGAGGTGGTAGTCCACACGTACGCATGAACAATGTTGTCAAATAGATTGGAAGATAAGAAGGTAAATATGATATTATAATTAAAAATAATTATTATTTTATAAATATCATATATATTCAATATTTACATCTTTATAACCATCCAAGTAAAGCGGGGATACAAAAATTTACACCTCTACGTGGAAACGGTAAGTCGTATGTATGTACGAGCGGCATTTTCAATTTTCATAGGATGTAAAAGAGATATAAAATGGTTGTACCATAATAATAATAATAATAATAAAATATTATTATATTTATGATACTGGATTTATTATTTTAGGATGTTTACAATTAGTTTATAGGAAGTAGAAGAAGAAATAAACTTGAAAGATTCGATAAAGAGAATTACCTCTTATTCGGTAGACTTTTTTTAGACTACTTCTTAAGGACACTTGGAATGGTATTTTAAGATGCAAAAAAACCAATAATTAGAGGATATTTAAGTGTAAAATATAATTGGGTAGGGGTTAGTTGAGCTATATGGCTAAATTTTGTGTAAAGAAAAGAGATAAGGGGTGTCTTTTTATAAGTGAGGGGAGGGAAACTTTTATAAATTCATGAAATATTATAATATAATCCATGTATAACACATGTAAAATGGTTCCAAAATAGAATATATTAAAATATAAGGAAGATTTGATCTTAATATAATCATAAAATTAAATTTTTATAAGTTTAGATATCATTTTAAACCTTATACTTTAGATTAACCCCTTGGTTAACCAATTTTAACCGTAACCATGGTAATGACTTTTCAAATATTAAAGGGTAATGATTTTAATTATAAGGTGAGAATTGGATAATAAATGGATAAGGGATGAAATTTTATACCAATTTTATCCCCCTTGTCATATTTCAATATTTTTATGATTTTTAAATATTTTAATAAAATTTTATTTTCATAAAATATTATTAATATCATTTTTGACACTAATCAATTAATTTGACATTAAAGACACCAATAAAATGATGTAATTTAAAAAATACATTAAAAAATAACTAATATGATATATTAATCTATTAAAATTTTGTAACACAATAATACATACAAATTTTATTACTTTTAATATTTTTAAAATAATTTATTTTATTTGTCTATTAATTGAATAAATATCGTGTTCGCATTTCCTAAGAATTTAATGTAATTATCTTATAACTAAAAATTAAAAATAAATTAACATGATAAAAATATTTAATTAATATTTCAAATATAAATTTTAAACCAAACATAACCTCTTTTTATCCTTATGTAAAAATATTATAGATATTAAAGTCAAGAGTGTGACATTTTTTTATTCCTTTCTTTAAGTAATATAAAGGTCAATATCAAAGACAAATGGCACTAAGTGGCCATATTTTAGAGAATTTTATGGAAATAGACGAAATAAATAAATATAATCAGATTAATGAAGGTTTTATAGAAATTTTAAAGCCTTATCCTAATGTTCTAACCCTTTTTAACTATTTTACCATATCGATGTGACAAATATTCACAAATGTTACTATTCATAATGACAAAAAATAAAAGGGACCTATTTAAAAAAAATTTACCCCCTAATTAAAAATATGAAATTTATTTTATCAAATTCAATTCACATAAGTTAACAAAATTAATTTAATAGAAAAGCGCAAAATGCAATGAAAAATAGGTTTTTAGAAAAATTTATTTTTAAGTCAAAAAATGAACTTATACCAAAATCATGTATAATGATG
Organism: Viscum album; assembly: GCA_963277665.1. Lineage (NCBI taxonomy): Eukaryota > Viridiplantae > Streptophyta > Magnoliopsida > Santalales > Viscaceae > Viscum > Viscum album. The sequence goes on from OY728140.1 coordinate 78,063,688, forward strand.
ATTCAAATGCAATTAATTTGATTATTTATAACTAAATTAATATTATTTAAATATATTATTAAATTCAAATAATTATTGGATTATTTGTTTCAATTAAAATAAATGAATGTTTTAAAAAAATTAGTATTTTTCACCATTCACTGAAAAATCAATCTTTTCAGAAAAATTCCACAATTTAAAACTAAGATAATATTTACATGATGAATTAAAAAATTATATAATTTTAATATAATAATATTTTAATAATTTTTTGGTTCTTTTAAACTTGTTATTTCATGTAAAGAAACCTATCAAAAAAAATTATTTAAAGAGAAATATATCTTTAAAATTCTGGGATGTTATAGTCCAACCTCCTCTTTTCAGTCTTGAATTTTTAAATATTTTTCCCAATAACATTAGCCAAAAAATTCACCTTTAAAAATTCATGACTATTGAAAATATTTTTTAGGTATCAAAGTGTGGAGAGATGATAATTTTTACTAGCCTATGGTGACACATGAACTCTTCAAGTATGAGAATTACTCGAGATTTCATTTCTATTAAGTGAAGAGTAACATGAATTTCAATGTGAGGTAGTGTGATTGGGACATGGATGGGTTTTTTAGGTTTAATGAATTTAAATGTGAGATATTAAAATGAAATGGATTTTTTGTTTCATATATGAGACATGATGAAATTCCATTTTGGAAAAGATCTTGGAAATTTGCTCACTTTTGATTTTGGTGCATATTTTGATTCAGATATTTGATGATTGAATATGAGTGAAATGTTGAAGTGTTTGGGATTTATGAAACTCATAATTTAACATATATTATTCTATAATTATTTTTTTAACCTCAACAATTTTATATTTTAATGGTATAATTTTAGGTTTTATTAATAATTTGTGATTAATTATAAAAATGGCCTAATTTTGGAATTTAGATATTTTTATATCAGATTGGAATTTTGACCATTAATTATTATACACTAATAAAAATTTAATAGTTAATTTTTTTAGGATCAAATAATTTATGGGATACATTTCATCCAACAGGATCCAAAGCTCAGTCCAACATTTTGAGGCCCAAATCAAGCTCACAATTTTGGCCTTAGAATCTGTGCCTAGATCTAGAAAATTTTGAATATGAGCCCATATATCACACATTGAAGTTCCCAAATGAGATAAAAGTAGATATGGTGATGGATATATTATTAATGATCATTTTTAATAACTTTGGATGCTCTAGATTTTGGAGTTTTCGAGGTCATAAATTCATGGGAATTCAGCACTTTAAAATTCAAATAGTCTCCAGGATAGAAAATATTTTCAGAGTAAATCTCTTATAAATTTGGATACACATGTACAAAAAGGATAAAATTTTTTGGGTGAAAGAGAAAAATAATCACCAAAAAATTTCATGGAGAACTATTTTCCAAATTCATCCATTTAATGGGAATACCAGGTGAAAAATTTTAGCGAACATAATTGGAGCCGAAATTTTCATCACCCGTCACTATAAAAATAAACCTACACATCTATATCAAGGGTTGGATATTTTTTTTACATTTTTCATATAATTAGGTTTTATAATACTATAATAGTTTTCTATATGTTCAATATATTTCAGTTTATCTTTATTTTATCTTTTCATTTTTATCTTTTGATTTCTCTCACCATGCACCTTCTAATCTCTATGAAAATGGAGAACTAACCCTATTTGTTCGGGGGGGGGGGGGGGTATGATGATTGAGTTAGTTGTGCTTAAATGTTTTTATTTATTATATTATGATAATTTTAGTAGTAGATAAACCATTTTTGGTGAAGGGATTACCCCAATTTATCTGCAATTGTGTTATTCTTCCTATTCACATTTATTTCTATCTGTTGTTATCATAAAGTTGCATATAGAGGATCAGTTTATCATTATAGTGATGATGTGTGGGAGATTATCCTAAACAAGGAGGTTTAGTTTGGTATATTAATAATTTTAATGGAATACATTGAATGAGATAACAAGATTAAAATTTTAAAGAATAATGATAACATCATCATAAACTTCTAAGAATGAAAACATATTCTCACTAGCATCTTTATGTGTTTTATTTTCTTTTTTCTTTTTTGAAATTTTTATATCATATATATATAATTCATTTTTCAAACCCTCCATCATTATATTATTTTATTATTTATTATTATATTAGTTATTATATAAATAGTGATAATAGAAAATCAATGTGTGTGAGCAACCTCCTTGAGAGATTGATCCTAAGGTGCACACTATACTACATTCTTAGGAAAATAATAATTTATCGGTGAGGTATTAATGATAAATTCCTCTCATAAATAACATACATAATAGATTCCACTAATTAAGTATAAGGGATTCCAATCATTCTTTCAATCTCCTCTTATGTCTATGGACACATTTTCTTAGAGAGATTGTTACCATGTGAAATTATCAACAACCCTCTCTTGGATTGTTCCATATTGTACCTTTTGAGTAACTTTTCAATATATTTACTTTTTCCTATACCAAGTATCCTATGAGATCTATCTCAATAGATCTTGATCCCTAGAATATTGACTGCTTCACCTATGTTTTTCATGGAGAAGTATTCATTTAAATAAAATTCTTAATTGACTATAAGACTTACAATTAGTTTCCTATAATTAATATGTAATCAATATATAATAATAGAAAAATGATGGAATTTAAAATAAACTTATTATATAAACATGGATCTCTTTTATTCTTAATGAAATCAAATTCTCTTATGGCCTCATCAAAATGAACATTCCATGATCATGGTTCTTGATTAAACCCCTAAATAGATCTCTACAAATTGCATAATTTATCGGAATTATTTGAATTAATGAACTATTTGGGTTGATTTATATATATTTTTACAACCAACTTCCCATTTAGAAAATATGGTTTGATATCCTTTTCCTCAATTTCATATTCATGGAAAGAATTTTATTTTATGTACATTCTAATGGATTTCAGAATCACGTATGGTTTAGAAGGTTTTGTCATTATCTATTCCTTGATGTTTCTTGAAACCCTTCACAAAAAGTCATTCTTAAAAGGTATTTAATTTACTATCCTCATCTAGATTTTTCTTGAAAACCCATTTGAACCCAATGAGTTTTACATCAACTGGAGGGTCTACCAAAATAAAAACTTGATTTTGACAAATCAAATCTATCTCAACATGCATTAATTCTTCTCATTTAGCAGAATCCTCTCCATCTACTACTTCCTTATAGGTTATAAAGGTTTTGGGCACAAAAGAAGTTTCAGATGGGGAATTCCCAACTCAATTTTTTGTTATAATCAATGATTAATTTGAGATGTACATTGATGATAAATTTCATGACCAATGGAATTGAATCAAATATTAATTGATGAGAGAATGAGGGTACCAAAATGTAGGATCATCACATATTATTTGTAATTAATTTAAACAATTAAAGAATTAACCTGCGATGAATTCCTGCTTTATTGATGAATTTGAAAACCTCTCTATGTCTTACCATCATTTTATTGTATGAACCAAGTGTATATTCCCTCCATCAATGATCAACATGTGATCTAAGAACCTTTAAACATCAACATAGAAATATTTGGGTGATAACATGGTAGATATTAATGCTTGCACCATTCTTCATTGACCACCCCATAAATCTTTTCAAGAAATGATTTTATTGGATCTCTCTATAATTGAGAGTGGTAGTGGAGGAGGATCTCTCTCCATTCTTGAGAGTGTTCTTGGAGAGGGATATCTTTAGGGCTTCGAGAGAATTCACTTCGAATAATGTTGTACACATCCAAAACAAAACGGAAACCCTTAAAAAAATAATATAATTGGGTTTATATGCTATTAGGGTTAGAAAATAATAATTGCACATGTGACCTTATTATTCCCTTAATCCCTATAAAACCCCATGTATTTAATAATAAAAATAATATTATTAATTATTGATATGCACTAAAATCACGACTTAATTATATATTATTTATTCAAATAACATTTATAATATATTATTTCTCGTCAGACCATTAAAATCAATCCTCTATTCCTCCATAATATTTATCAGACTATGAATGATGACTATTTATTTAATAAATAAATATCAGTTCATTATTCACCAATAAATAAATAAATATTATATTCAATAAATATAAAATAAATATTTATTAAATATTTTGGTCACAAAATATATTCTAAAATAACTATTAAAGGAATATATGTGATTAAGAAAACATGAATAAGTATTAAACCACATATTGGATTAATATTTATTCATCTTGTTAAATAATAAATGATATTATTATTTAACTAAGGTTATAGATACACTTAGTGTGTGACCCTTTTGGTATCTTTATTAGTGGCATTAGGTGACGTAGTATAAATTCCATGGTTAGAATCTAAAAACATGATAGGGCACCCAAAGAGAAGTAAGTTAATGTTTTAATGACATAAAACCTCATACATATGCTTATTATGTAATATAATCACTTTATTGTGATATCTATAATCAAGAAGGTTGTATGCTGGTATCATAAACCTATGTTCTTGATGTCTCTTTCTTTGAATTTTTGGAAATTGAACTTACCTACAGAACACCATGTTAATGGATTTATTTAGGTAGTATCATTTCCATCAAAGGGTCTGAGATATCAAATTATTTTAAAGAATATAAGGGACAAATCCTTTCTTACATTATTCATTAATGAAATATTACTCGTGACACACCCAACATATATTAATTCGCCGCGAACATATATCATCATAATTTTCATCAATATATAAATGTACGTGACTCATAATATCTATTAATAATAATATCAAAGTCTAAGGATCAATACACATGTCTGAAAATAAGAATATCCAATGACACATATAAATATGGATTTCCCACTAGCGGGTCTCATTTTTATAATCTCATATAATGGAAATTACCAAGGGAATACACCATGAGAAGGTGCCTTATGAGTCTCCACCCCCGACATTCTATATCATCTATGTCCCTCAAATGATTTCATCCAGCTATATAACTTATATTTAAGAATAATATCATGGAACTTCTAGGTTCTCATCATAGTGGGGAACTACTATGACCTTTCAGTGAGATAACCAATCTTAGGAAATTATCTTATACTATGTTACACAGAATAATAATCATGATATGATAATTATTTTATCAATATTCAAAACTATGAACACACATAATCATAAAGTGCACAAAATTTGGTTATATGGCACCAACTCCAACAAAATCCCCCTTGCACTAGATCTATCTGCTAAAAACCTTTAGTTTGATAGCTCTCACATGAAAATCATGCTTTTGATGAGATAATGATTTAGTAAAGGGGTCCACCATGTTTTCTTTAATGGAAACTCTTTTTACTATAACTTTACCCCTATAAGAAAAATATATCAAGAGGTGATACTTCTAGAGTATGTGTTTTGTCCATTGGTTTGACCTTGGATATTTTTAAAGAGACACCATTATATTATTATCAAAATATTATGTGATAGGGTCTTTACTACTAGGTACTATAGGTTTTGGTAACATCAAAATAATCCTTTGATGGTATGAACAACTTAGGTTTTAGTCTTAATTCACATGTAATCATTTCCGCACATGATCAAAATGTCATGCCCAAAAAAAATCATTTATTACTTGACAAGATTAAAATAATAGAACTAGAAGAGGAGGATCTTCACATGTAATTTATAATTAACTTATGAGAAAATATAGAATTACCTGAAATTGTAATTCTGCTTTCATTGATGATATAATAAAATAGATCTCATTGTACTATCATTTCACCATAGGACCCAAATATATAATCTCTCTAGCAGTGATACACACATGCACCAAAATCTATGAACATCATCAGAGAATTACTGGGTACTATCACAGCTGATCTAGATTACCTTCATTGTTCGTGGTTGATAGTAACAATATTCTTATCAAAGGAGGAAGAAATCCTGATTTTTTCCTCAAAATATTTATAGAGGATAAAGATAGAATTCACTCTATGGATTGAGAAAGCACCTCTCCATCCATTGTTCACACCAAAAGTGATTTAGGAAAGAGTTATAACTAGATATTTATTATGGTAGGTTTAGGGTTAGAAAATCACACACAATCCCCTAACCATATTTAATATATTTTGTTAACCCCATGCCCATTAATAAAAATAATAATATTAATCACTTGACATGTGCAATATATTAAGAATATAAAAACATATCATTGTTATAATTTATAATAATACCATCAAGCTCAATATGCTTTCCCTCATCAACATTTATCGATCCTCTAATAATGACTATTTAATAAATAAATATCAATACATTATTCTATAATAAATATAATAAATATTATATTAACCAAAAATGAAAATAAATATTTATTATTATTATTTAACTCACTTATTCATTCGAATAAACTGTGATTAAATTTTGGAAATCAACCACACCAGAATAAATATTATTTATTCTAACTTGTTAAATTAATTACTTGAATTTAACTAAGATTGCGGATACCCTAAGTGTATGACCTTCTAGGCCTCTTTCGCAGTGGCATTAGGCATAACCGTCTAAAGTCTAAGGTTAACATCTAGAACACACAAAGGTTTCCATAGAGAAATATGTTAATTTCAAAATGATATCCAATATCCTATGAACAATATTGTGCAATATAATCCATTTTTTTGCGATATCTCAAATCAAGTAGGTTTCATGCATGTTCCATCAACCTATACACTTATTGTCACTTTCTTTGAATTTCTGGAAATGAACTTGACCACCAAACACTATGGTCATAGATTTATATAAGAAATTCCATTCCAATAAAAGGTCTCGAGATATTAACTTCAATCGAGGTATAGAAGGGATAAATCCTTTCTTGTATTATCCATTTATGTACAATCATTCTTGACACACCCAACACATCCTACCTCGCTACGATCATATTTATTCATGTTTTTTTAATACATAAAAGTGTAAGAGTCATGATATCTATTAATGATAATCTTAAATTATAAGGATCAATACACACATATACATATAGGAACATCTAATGACACATGGAAATGTGGATTTCCTATTGACGAATTTGTTCTCATTATTGTAATAGTGGGTTACCTAGTCCCAACTAAATATTACTTCTAGATTACCATTCCATGTATACAATGTGATATGAAATATGTAATCTTACCATTATAGTGTAGAAATTTATGCATCCACTATTTAAATGGTAATGACTATAGATTAATTATCTCATCAAACTGTTATAGAAGATCCTAGGATATAATGATAACCTTGAGATACTATGAAATTAATATTAAATATATTTATTATGATCTAGATACATCACATTGATTGTACACAGTTGATGTATAACTATTAGGTGATGGGGGATCATAATCATTGATATTTTTTCTCATGAAGTTCTCACATGGTGATCTCTAGTAGTTAAGATCAAGAGGATAGACCCACCAATAAGAACACCACATGTTTTAGGTGTCATCAGTTGTTCCTATCCACAAACATGTGTATTGGTATCCTAACTTGAGATCATTATCAATGCATGTCATTTGATTATGTACTTTGATGCAAGAAAAAAACCATGATAATGAAATTGTGGTGAGATAACTTATGTTGGGTGTGTCATTAGTGGTACAACATTGGTTGATTTTTCAAGATATAATTTTTCTCTTACAAATTGAGGAATTAACATATCTCAGGCATAGTTGATCAGGATGATAACACCTTCATAAATCCTTGGACAAGGTATCCAGAGGTATATCCATCCAATTAAATAAATAAAAAATAAATTAAGAAAGGATGATGACATTAGTGTGCATCCTTCTTTATGAGATATCTTAATACAAAGAGATTATATTACACAGTGTGTGTTTCTAGGTTGGTTTTCATTGTTAGGAAAATTCCTTATCTCTTTAGGGGCCTTGATGGGTTACTAGACTCTGCTATTGGTTTGTATATACTATTCACTACTATCAAGATAAGGGCTTAAAGGGCCACACACAATAGAATATTCTAGAATCTACCCTATTCTGGTGAATGGGTATTTAGGATATGATGGGCCCCACCATGGGGATCGAGAGTTGTCCACTTTTATAAATCACCATAAATAAATAAATCCATTATTATTCAAGTTAAGAATAATTGGGTTGAATTTATTTATTAAAATTATTTACAAGTGTTTAAGTAAATATGAGGAAAAATATTATATGAACGAATATTAATTTAATATTACGGGTTCATTTAATATTATCGGGAATTAAGAGTCAGGTTAAATGACTCAATTTTATCACATAATTTATTTAATAATATTTCAGGAATATGATAAAATATAAATAATGTTTATGACATAATTTTGTTTATCATAATTATTTATTTATTAATTATTTTGTGGGAGTTTTATTTCTGGGGGATAGGGAACCTTATCCAGGTATTTTGTTGACCCACTATATAAGCTAGAGAGGAGAAGCAAAAGTATGTCCTATTCATTCAAACAGAAGAGATCTTTCTCTCTCCTTCCACTTTCTAAAGAGAGAAAATCTCTCTCAAAGAGTCTTATCCAATATCTCTTTAGATGAATCAAAGGTAAGGGATTGAGGTGATCATCACAATGCTGAAGGATTCATCAGAGCTTTGAGCTATCACCTAAAATTCAAGGAAAGGTGAACGTGTGTATTCTTGGAGTGTGTGTGGACAATCTAGAGGTGTTCAGATTTAGATCCTTCAAGAAACGGTATCCGATGATAATATGAAGTCGTGAACACTTTGTTTTCAAGAAAAGTATGAGTTTGTTTTCAATTTCCATGCTCTATTGATTTCATGCAAGAGCCTCAGACCGTACCGGGTCTCAGATCTGACCGTGATTCGATCTGAGTTTAGATTGTCAAGTTACAGTCATCGTATTTTTTATGGATCTAAATTCGTTATTTTTAGGATATTTAGAAGAATGTAAATAAATTTACACTTATGGTTTATATGAATGTTCTTCTAGCAGTTGTAGTGGTTAATTAAGAAATATTCTAGTGAATACAAGTTTCTGATCGAAATAGTATTTTTTGACCGGACCATGTTTCCACCTGTTGGAATTCACAACAAAATAATAATAATAATTGAATTTTTTTTTGTAAAAAGGCTCATTAGCCTTTTGGAATTATTATGAGGCATAGGTCTAGGGTGTGGAATTCTCCAAAGAAGACAAAAAAAAGTATAGTGGGCAACTATTCACAAGTCAAGCCAAATGAGGAAAAACTAAAGGTAGATGATAGTTTTGTTTTAAAAAATCAAATAATAATATTAATAATAAACAAAAAAAATCTTGTGAAAGATTCTTTCAGATTATAAAGCGGATTACTCCTTCCTCCGATGGCCTATGATCTACTCTAGAGAGCCGCACCCTGCTTGCCAGGCTGCACCATCAGGACTAGCCAGTGCCGACTCCACCCCGTCGGTGGCCCGCTCTCACCGCCCATATTTGGAGGCTCTGCCCTCTACTGAGCCTGAGCATCAAGATCCTATATATGGAAGCCACCTAGTTAGGCCATTGTGTTTCCTCCTCTTACCCATAAAGGACTGACCGCCCGCTACCCTCAACTGTCAGTGGTGACCACCTGAGGTCGCGCACCCAATTGCCGTAGATGTCAAACGACCAACCTCCCATGGGCCACCAGCTCCCAGTCACCCCATTGATGCATCATGTAGCCACCATCATAATTGATGGTCAACCATAGGGAGCCACCTCACCCATCCAGTGACACTCCTCCAGCTCGGAGCTCCTCTGGCAGCCAGATTTGGAAAGCCCGAGGACTGCCACTGCCAAATCTGGACTAACCGTCACATCACGCCTCCTCCTCTCACCGCAACACCTATGAAGACCATCAGGGAGTTACCTTTTCCTTGTAATTGGACCACCCAGCCAGACCCACCTCAAGCCGCCCCTACGAAGCTGCTTCCCACCGCCGGCTAGGTCGAGTACCACTGTCGGACCAACCGCCCTTCTTATCGCTGAACCCCCATGCGACGCCTAACAAATAAGTATCAACCTACATCAATCCAGTAGGACTTGATCTACCCCAAAATGGGCTTAGGCAGGTCATCCTAACCCGGTATGGGTCATGGTGGGACTTCCTAGCCTCAAACACCCTTGCACGGGGTCTGCATGGCCCGTAATGGGTCTGTACGAGTTTGTCCTGACCCGCTTTCTCCCTGCCGGGGGTTTCGAGACCTGAAAAATTATTTCAATAATCAAAATTAATTAGGTTAATTAATTTAATTTTAGTATTAAATTAAATTACTTAAAATTAATTTTGGTTTAAAAAAATAATAATTTTAATATGTGGGATAATTAATTTAATTTTGGTATTAAATTAAATTTTTTAATTAAATTATTTTTTAAAATTAAAACTAAATTAATTACTAGACCGAATAGAATTAAATTATTTGAATTTAATCAATTAATTTAATATAATTAATTCACTCATGCTTTAAATTAATTTTGCTGACCGGTCTTGAGCATTGACCAACCTATGCATGCCTATTTTTATTTACTTATTTAATTATTTATAATTGCATGTGATGATTATAAATAATTAAGATTGTATGAACATCATCATTTTTCTTATTTAATATGTATAAGGGCATACACATCCATCATTATCTATATTTTTGTACTCCCGAGACCCCCTCATCCGCATGTGAGTATTTTTATACAATGGCAAGGACACTATAAGACACAGACCATACCCAGTCAAGGAAAAATCCAAATGATAATTTAACACATTGGATGGGGATGAGCTGCATCATGAGTCTAGGTCTGACTCAAGTATGTTACCCCTATGTCATGGTTAATACATTGAGTTTAAATGGATCAACCAATAGTAGATAATCAAGACCAGTTAGATAGTTTTATTTCATTTATGTTTTTTTATTTTTCTATGCATTTTCATGACAATGAGAAAACACATAAAATAATAAACAAGGAAAAGTGCATAAAGAAGGGATGAATGGTTTTCTATTATTGTTAATTTGTGAGCACTACAACATCGTATGAACATATTAATATAAATGGATTAAATTCTTCGAGGAAAAATATAAAAAACCCTCAAATAAATATTGAGCTGCAAAAACACCTTATATCATTTGAATTTGAATACAACCAGGTGTTTAGGGTTCTCAGTCAACCATAGTTGAGGGTGCCTCCTACTACTGGGGAGTTCTTATGAGAATTCTCAGTTGACTTAATCAAAGTTGCTAAAAAAGAAGTCTCCATATATATCTTTCTATAACATTATAGGAAAGAGTTGATTAAATCATTTTTATGATTTTAGAAGCTGAGACTTCACTCAAAAGATTAATGAGCCACAAGTTAATTTGATTGGCCAAACAAATGCCTACCTTGAAATCTCAGATTAGTGGAAAATCCATATCTTATAGACTATGAGGGGAGGTTCAAGGATCCTTTACACTAGAATACTCAAGAAATAAAGTATTATGATTTTATTAAAGAGGGTTCCTAGAATTTGATAAAATAGTAAGAGAAATTTAATGATTTAATTAATTAATCAATAATGTATAAATCAGTAATCAAGATAAAAAGTGCTAATATGATAGATTTATTTTTGTATAAAATAGAAAGTAATACCACAAGTACACTGCAATAATTATTGGACAAAGTCAATGTCTATCCAGCACAAGTTTCTAAAGAGTAGTACATGCACTTGTGCACAATACTTTCGATATAAGAAATTTAAGGCACCAGAGTCCCAAATATCTGTTAATCCATCTTAGGAAGTGTGAGTTTAAAAATAATTATAATAGACTCATATATTATTCATATGATGGTTATGTCATAATTATACCATCAACATTTTATGTGAGTTTTGGATACAACATTAGGCCATGGATGGTTTCACATGTAGTCTCATCTTTTAGAAGCTTACAAGAATAAAGTGAAGAGAGATATGAATGGATGATGATTACACGAGATATGCGTAAATTTAAAAGGTGGATAATCATATTTAAATACACACCATTATAATACCATTTTCACTTAGTTAATCCAGTTTATTTTAAGTTTACAAAATGAGAAGCATGGAGAAAATTCTTTGTTACCATCTGAGTAAGGTTCACTAATTAGTAAGAACATTAAAAAAAGATTAATCTTTAATTATTATGGAGAACAAGTTGAAAGATAAGTAGAAAAGAACAATGGAAAGAGTGACGCCAAATATATCATCATAATATCCTTAAAAGAAATAGGTATTAAATAGGATTTTTTTCTTATAAAATATACAAAAGTTAAATGCAACGAACTGAATTAAATAAGTAATCACTTCTTATTTAGGTATATTCATCAATTTAAAGTAATGTTTCTATCATACTTATTGGATATGAAATACAATATTCTTATCAAATTTTTTTATTGAAATATAGTAACCAAATATAGAAATATTACTAGAAGTAAGGTGTATTCTACAAGCAGTTGAGAAAGAGTGGTTCCTAAGTCAATGGTGAGAAGTACACAACTTCTATATTGCTAATATTAATAGCTCTAGTTGAAATTTTGTAGATTATTTCTAAAAAATTTATCTCACATGTCCTTTGGACATGAGGATCCATTATTCCATGTTTAGTAATGAATGTTGTTTGTGGTGTTTAATACTCAAACAATAGTTATGTAATACATGAATCATAGTAAATACATGATGAATATAAAATGTAAGACTTATATACCTGGTTTTATCAAGATAATTCTTTTTCAAGTAAAACTAAAAGTATATGTCAAGCATATAACCAGTATGGTATTTAGAAATAGTGGAGATAAACTCCTTAGTTATTATCAATGTATATAATTATTTTTGGACAAAGAAATATTTAGAAATGAAGGTAAGCCACAAATATTTCAGAACTAGTTCATCTAGATAACATAAACTATTCCAAGGTTAATATAGTGGTAATAATACTTCATTAGATTCATTTAAGTGTTTATTATGGAATGTAAAAGTGAATTATGGTATATTCATGGTTAGAATATATGGGTTTCTTTGGGTTTTAATGCTGAAGAATATCTTGACCAAGCATTCATCGATCATTATAATTTATCATGGAGTAATTCCTAAATGCACATTACCTTACCTACATCAGGGAAATGATGCTAATAAGGTGGATCGATGATGAGTCTTACATGTTAAAATTGATCAAAAAAATATTTCATGGAGAAATTCTTAAATACACATTTCCTTGTACATATTAGAGATAATATGTTAGTAAAATGTGTATCAATGTTTAGACTAATAATCATTACAGAAACTTCCATTATTTTTCAATAGATGCTTCTCAAATAAAAACATTATCCCATAACCATATGCCAACTATAATGAAAAATGGATATAATATGATTTATAGTATGATGGAAATCAATTTTTTCATAAGAAAATGTGTTTGGATGAAAAGAGTTTGTTAAGATATAAAAAAATTGCATCAAGAAAAAAATAAAGCGCATCTATAGTAATTTCCCTTAAAAGTTTCTTAGGATATTATATAAATCCATATAATAGAAAATAAATAGTCAAGTGAAAGAATATATTTCTATAAAAGGGTTAAAATCTCTACTTGAGATAGTGGTATAAAGATTAACTTGGTTTTAGTCAATGCCAAAGAATCACAAATAGTTTACATAAGAATGAGTTCCACAAGAGGTGTGAAAAAGGAATTTTCTAAAGACACATACTATGTAGGAAGGATAAAACCATAGTGATGGATTTATATTCACTAAGGTTGGTGATACATTATTTATTAAGAATAATAATTCCTACAAGTAGGAAGTATATGTAAATTATCTAAAATTGTCAAGATTAATTAAAATTCAATAATGGATTCCATTTATCAAAGTATAAGTGGATTATTATTTTGAATACTATGGTTGGTATTCAAGTGAGACAATAAATGGATGGTACAAGCATAGAACCAATAATTCTTTATTAATACAAAGTCATTATGGATAAATCGATTTGAATTTTACTTGTCATATATAATTTCTATGATAATTTTATTTAGCATTGGATGCTAAGACCACCAATCATGGAAGGTGTCTATACGACCCAACCAGAAAGGGATGGTGACATAAAATAATTCCAATAAGGAGTGAAACTTATTAAAATATAGTTTAGGAGTGAGCTAAGCAAAAAGATAATAGAATATTCATTTGGAATAAATATTTTTCTTATGTCTACCGACGGTTAGTGGGAGCACCATTATTTTCCAAGTGATATATGTCTAGTAACATATGAAAAACACCTCTTGGTATTATAATTAATTAATACTAGAATGAAATAATATCACCATAGATTGACTTAATATAGAAACCTAATTTCTAGGGAATAAGATCTATTAAGGTATATCTAACAGTTTCTTATAAATAGTCAATCATACATATACTAACATGGTATTTAAAAATATAAGTTGTAAAAATTCAAGAGAGAAATGTTACTAGTGTCACATGGAATATATATCCCCGAATACATGCATAGGAATGAGAGGAGATTAAAATGGAGAGTTTAATTCCATAAACTTTTGTGATGGATCAATCACATATTCCATGATATGTGCAAAAATTGCATTTCCAGCATATACTTTATAGTAGGAAAATATCAATTATATCTATGAGAACTAAAAGAGAATTGTAACAATCTTATTGTACTTGAACAAGTATAAAGGATATGTATTTGGTACATGGATAAGAAGGGATACTAGTTTCACAGGGACACAAACTAGTCTTCCTTTAAACTACGATGATATAATATCACAGTTAGGCTAAGGCAATGAGAAAGAAAATCTCATCCAATCTAGTGAGATCCATACCTACAAACACTGAGTGTGTTGTAGATTCTGAGGAATATAAGAATTTTTTATTAAAAAAATGATTTTTTCTAGTTCTTGGAATCACGACTACTATGTAAAGTTCTATCATTATGATAATTCCATTCATTTTACTAGAAAATATATCAAGTTTTGACAGTGTACAAAGGGGATATACTCAGAGATTCCATCTATTTAGAAGTATTACCCAAGTAGGTGAGGTCGTACTTAGTGGAATTTCCATGTAGTGAAAACATGGAAGACCCAATAACTAAAGCTATAACTCAAAAGAAACATGATCTTAATCACATGAGAGATAACAATGATAGTTAAAAAGTTGGATCTAGTGCAAGTGGGAGTGTTGTAATAGTGGGTTCCCTTGACCCAACTAAAAAGTACTTTTAGATTTCCATTTCATGTATATAGTGTGATACACATGATGTAATCTTACCATTATAGTGTAGACATTTTTGTGTCCACTATTTAAATACTAATTTCGATAGATGAATTTTCATACCAAAAGGTTATAGAAGACCACATGCTATAATGAGAACCTCATGATACTATGAAATTTGTCTTAAATATATGTCCTATAGTATAAATAAATCATAATGAATAGACACAGTTGATGTCTAACTATCAGGTGCTGGGGGATCATAATAATTGATACTTCTTCTCACGAAGTTCACACTTGGTGATCTCTAGTAGTTGAGATCTTGTGGACAGACCCATAAATAGGAAAACCACATGTTTCAGGTGTCATTGGTTGTTACTATCTATAAAAATATGTATTGGTCTCTTGACTTGAGATCATTATCAATGTGTTCCATTTGATCGCATACTTTTATGCAAGTCAAAAACCATGATAATGAAATTGTGGTGAGGTAGCTTATGTTGGGTGCATCATTGGTGGTATGACATTGGTTGAATGGTTAAGATATAATGTTTTGCTTCCTCATTGAAGAAGTAATATATCTTGGTCTTGGTTGATCAAGGTGGTAGTACCTTTATAAATTATTGTTCAAGGTAATCGGAGGTAAATCCATATTGTTAGATCAAAAAATAATAAATCAAGAAAGGACAATGACACAAGTGTGCATCCTATTTTATAAGACATCTAAATACAAAGAGATTATATTACATAGTGCATGTTTGTAGGTTGGTTTTAATTTCTATGACTATTCATTATCTCATTAGAGGCCTTGATGGGTTGCTAGAATCTACTCTTGGTCTGTGGATACTATTCAATACTATCGAGATAAGGTCCTAGAGGGTCACACACAATAGCATATTTGAGAATCTTCCCTTTTCTAGTGAATAAGTATTTAGGACATGATGGGACCCAACATGGGGATTGAGATTTATCCAAGTTTATCAATCACTGATAAATAAATAATTCAGTATTATTCAAGTTAAGAATAATTAGGTTGAATTTATTTATTAAAATCATTTACAAGTGTTTAAGTAAATATAAGGAAAAATATAATATGAATGAATGTTATTTTAATATTCCAGGTTCATTTAATAATATGTGGGATTTATGAGTCATGTTAAATGACTTGGTTCTATCATGTAATATATTTAATATATATTACAGGTATTTTATAAATTTATGATGTAGTTTATCTCATCATAATTATCTATTTATTTCTTATTTAGTGGGAATTTTATTTTCGGGGGCCGAGGAACCCTATTTGGGTATTTTGTTGACACACTATATAAGACAGAGAGGATAAGATAAATTGTGTACTGCTCATTCTAACGAATGATAGATTTATCTCACCCCTACTTTCTAGAGCGAGAAATTCTCTCTCTGAGAGTTTGATCCAAGATCGCCTTCAACGGATCAGAGGGAAGGGATTGAGGTAATCATCATGATGCTAAAGGATTTTTCCGAGCTTTGTGCTAGCACCAAAAAATTGAGGAATGGTGAGTGCACATATTCTTGGAGTGTGTGTGGATGATCTAGAGGGGTTCAACTTTAGATCCTTTAAGCAATAGTTTCTGGCGATGAGCTGCAGTCATGCACGCTTCATTTTCTAACAAGCTATGAGTTCATTTTAATTTCCATGCTCTTTTGAATTCACACAAGGTCCTCAGACCATACTAGGTCTAGGATCACCGAAGAAGACAAATATCATCATCCCAACAATGAAAAGTTTTAAAATCATTAGCCCACCTACTTCCTCCACTATCCCAGTACTAATACTCATAACCTTTTATCTTGAGTATTACCAAAGGTGAACACCATGACAAGGCGTCTCAATGACTTATGATACTCCTACCTATGATATACTGTATTTCTTATGTCCCTTTAGACAATATCATCCAATCATATAACATTTATTCAAGAATTATGTCATAGTACCTCTAGGTTCTTATAAGAGTGGGGAACTATTAAGACCTTTCAGCATGACATGTATTATTAGGATATTATCAAATTTCATGCACAGGAACAATAATAATGTTATAATAAAACTTAATTAATAATGAAGACATGTAATCAAGTACTAAAAAGGTTGGTACTAGGGAAATAAATCCAATAGACTCCCACTTTCACTAGAGCCAATTGGTAATAAATTTCAATCCATTAGCTCCCACATGATACTCATGCATCTACTTAGATAAAACCTTGATCATGGGGTTTTCCATGTTTTTTTCTATGGATACTCTACTCATCACAACTTCAACTTGTTGAGAAAAATACCTCAAGATATGAAACTTACAAAGTACGTGCTTTATCCTTTAGTGTAACCTCATCTCATTAGAGAGAGCCACCACTACAGTGTTATTATAGTAAATTATGATAAGGTCTTTACTACTAGGTACTACATTAAGATCTAGGAAAAATTTGAAAATCCATACTAATTCCTTGTATACATCATAATCCATGATATACTTAGACTCTACTGTAAAATCAATGACAACTAGATACTTTGAACTCTTTTATCTCACATATAATCTATTGAGAAAAAGATATATCCAGGCTATAACTTTAGACCATTATGATCTATCCAAAATCTAGTATCTATATAACCCCTAATGACCAGATCTTCATCTCCTCCATACACTAAGAATATATCCTTATTTTACCTAAGGTACTTAAGGACAATATTAACAGCAGTCTAATGCTATTCAACATGATTTTATTGATATCTTCCTAACATGATCAAAGCATATAAAACATTAAGCCT
Organism: Viscum album; assembly: GCA_963277665.1. Lineage (NCBI taxonomy): Eukaryota > Viridiplantae > Streptophyta > Magnoliopsida > Santalales > Viscaceae > Viscum > Viscum album. Next base: position 78,081,780 of record OY728140.1, read on the forward strand.
CGTACATAAAATGGAATATATGATGTATCCTATAATAGAATCATATGATACATTACATATTATCTATCTTTCCTATTGTATATGAGTACACAATTTATTGGAAATATGTTTACCATGTGACATAGAAACCAATCCCCTCTTGTATTGTTCCATACCAAACCACTTTAGTATCTAGTAAGTGAATACACCTTGACTTAGTCCAAAAAACCTCTTGGATCTATCATACATGATCTTGATCCCTAGAATGTATACTATTTCACATAAGTACTTCATGGAGATGCACTTTCTCAACCATGCCTTAACCTCTTGTAAGGATGGTTTATCATTTCCAATTAGTAATATGTCATAAACATATACTACTACGAAAACAACTGTACTCCCACTAAACCACTTGTAAAAACATAGATCACATTCATTTTCAATGAAACCAAATTCTTTTATGGATTCATAGAACTGAATATTCCATGACCTGGATACTTTCTTTAATCCATAAAAGTCTCTCTACAATTTGAATACTTTTTTGGAACTTCCTAGAGTCACAAAACCCCATTGGTTGTTTCTTATACACTTTATCTTGAAGGTTCCTAATAAGAAATGTAGTTTTGACATCCATTTTCCAAAATTCATAGTCATGGTAACCTACTATAGAAAAAAATTATAATGGATTTAAACATGGAAATCATAGAAAAGGTTTTTCCGTAGTTAACTCCTCAACATTGTATAAACACTTTATCCACTAGTCGTTCTTTATAGGTATTAACTTTACCTTCCATATCCAAATTTCTATTGGATACTCATTTACACCCAATAGGGTTTACATAAACTAGATGATTGAAAAACTTTGTTTTGGTACATGGAATGCATCTCAAAATTCATGGATTCTTTCTATCTTATAGCTTTTGAGCTATCTACCACATTCTTATAGGAGACATGATCATTATTTTCAACCAATAATGATTCAACATCATCAGTGAATAGAAAACCATATCTCTATAGTTCTTTTACCTCTTTAGTACTCCTACATAACACTTATATTTTAAGAACAACTTCTTCCATGGGGACTTGTGGAGTTGGTTCCTATACCAACTCTTGTGTATCTTGAGAATTAAATTTATTATATTCAATATTTCTCTCACTATTATCCTTAAGGATGTGCTCCCTCTTAATAAATATGGATTATCTTGTGATAATCACTTTTTTTATGAAGGGTTTTATAGATATCATCCACTCATTTCCTTATAATACCCAATAAAGATACAATTTTTCCCCAGAGTACTAGTTTGTTACTTGAGATAAACTTAATAAATTCCTCACAACCCCATGAATGAACATGTGACAAAACAAGTTTCCTTCCACTCTATAACTCAAATTGAATACCATTTTTTTTTACTTTAGTTGGTACTTGGTTTAGTAAGTATAATTCCATCTATAATGAATATCCCAAAAAGGATAATGAAATTATTGCGTGACTCATCATTGAACTTATAATGTATAACAAGGTAAATTTACTCCTTTCACTAACACCATTCAACTATGGTGTATAAGGTGGAGTGAGTTAAGATAAAACCCCATACTCTGATAGAAATCCGATAAAGTATTGGTAAATATATTCACCACCTTGATCCAATTAAAGTTTCTTTATCTTCTTACCAAGTTCATTCTCAACGTTATTATTGAAATCTTTGAATTTATCAAAGGATTCAGACTTATACCTCATTAAGTAAACACAACCATACCTTCTCAATTCATAAGTAAAAATAATAAAGTATGAGAACCCACATCTAGAATCTATATGAAAGGGTCCAAAAAAATTAATGTATACCAAATATAGGATCTTTATAGACCTTTTAACTTGACCAACAAATGGTGGTTTGGTTATCTTTCTTTATAAAAAAGTGTAAAATCTTTCAAGGTTCTTAATCTCAAGAGTCTAAGTAACCATCTTGATAGAGTTTTTTCAAAATTATTCTCGTTTACATGAATAAGACAATGATGCTATAACTAGGTATTATATGAGTCACATGTATTTTTTTCATTATCAATTTACAATATTTTGTTTTCATAATTTAATACATAAATATAGTTATTTAACTATACCATACCATAATATATGTTATCCTTATAAAAGTTAAAACCTTTATCTCCAAATTTGAAAATAAATCCATCCATATCTAAAAAATAAATGGAAACAATATTCTTATTAACACTAGAAATATAATAAAAATTATTTAAAACCAAAATCAATCCTACTGAAAATGTGAGATGGTAGTCTCAAATGGCTAGAGCATCCAACCTTGCTCCATTGGCATCCCGTATATCCACATCATCTTGGATAATATTCTGAAATCTACTTGGTTCCTATATTTGGATATAAATGTGATCACCAAAGGTAGTATCTAATACCCAACTTGTAGATATAGAAATATTACACTCAATAAAAAACACACATGAAGCTTCCCCTTTCTTCTTTGGATGGGTTCAATTCATCTTCTAGTGGTCCTGCTTACCACATGAAAAACATACCACTTCATGTTTCTTTCCTTTACTTTGGATCTTCTTCTTCTTAGAAAGATGGTTCTTCAGAGCCTTAGACTTGGAATGAGTCCTCAAACCCTTTACCTTTTTCTTCATCTTCTTATTCACCATAAGTGTAGTGGGTTTTTCACTCCCCATGTCTTTATCAACTTTGAGAATAAGTGTAATAATTTTTATTATTTTCTTCTCACTATTACTCATATTATATTTTATAATAAAAATGGATATATTTTTAGGTTGTGAGGATAAAATGAGGCCTGTGTAAAGCTCATTAAAGGTCTTAAAACCCAAGATATCCAGGTGATCAATATAGCCAACCAGCTTGACTATATGTGCCCTAGCTGGTGAAAAATCTCCAATTTTACATGTGAATAGTGCATTAGAGATCTCACATCTCTTAGATCTCACCTTCTCTTGATATAGATCCTTAAGGCGAGAAATGATACTATGCACATCCATATCCTCATATTAATTTAGAATCTTATTATATATGGAGTATATCATGAAACATTGTACATCCATAATGTTATCCACATGCTTCAAATAGAGAGACACTTCTTCTTTATTAGACTCTTTGGAAATGAACTCAGGAGGTTGGTTTTCTAGCACATATAATTTCTGATCATGTAATTGTATAATGCACAAGTTTGTATACCATTCCTAGAAATTCATGTTGGCGGGAAGGTTATCCTTATCTAGTATATATCAAAGTGATATTTTCGAATTCGTTTAATTTACCATTTCTATTAATTTAGAGAATATTATTATTACTTGTTTCAATTAAAAAAATAGATTAAAAAATTTAAAATTAATTTAATTACATTACTCTACCAATATTTTTCAAAACCCAATATCCCTCACCATCATTTTCAAAATATATTGTCACATAGATATTCCAGTGTCAAGGATCCATATTTTTCTTCCCATAACCTAGACTTGGGCCTGATAAGTTTTTTGAAGGGTTTTAGATTGGTGTAACTTGACAAATATATCAACTCATAGATCCTTGATCCATTGACCCCAATCCTGAAATCCTATTTTAAGTATTTCCTCAGCCTTTTCCACTTAGTTACACCAAGCCCTACTTGGGAAGTCAACCTTTGATGTAAAATAAATTAATCCAACACAAAACTTCAAGCTAAAATTTCTATGATAATTGAAATCACCCCAAATTGGTTAGGTCTAAAACATTGAACTATGAGGTGAATTCTAACTTAAGTAGTGTAATGCTATATCAACTTAACATTTTGGTTTGAGGGATTTTTATCCTTATGCATAAATCCCATTTTTATATTCTCACATTACTTGTTAATATTAAGTGGATTTTACTTAAGTGATTAACCATGTCTGATAAAGAATTTATACATAATACAATTATATTTTATTTAATATCACTTCATTGTTAATTCATCTATTAGGTGATCTCACGACATTCATAATCATAAATAATTAATCATGAAACTGATTGAAATAAAATGTAAGTGGCATGATCACAAGATTATATAATGGTTTGTTTATCTAGCATATGATAAACTAACCCTCGACCCTAGGGAAAAAACACACCTTAAACCATAGCTAGGTTCATGTTAAATCATTCCAAATTGGATCCTTTGCATTACTTTGATTGGTTTCACCTCATCCCCTTGACTCAAACTGCCTCCTTGACATAATATTTTAACCACACAGAAGTGAGTAGATCCAATGGATTGGATAAAAGGTGTTTACATGAGAGACACCATGAGAATCCAGGCTCATACATAATAAGGGGGAGGGGATGAAACATAGTCCATCATTTTAATTTAATAAAATAAATTAGAAGGAAACCAATCACATAAAAATGGGGTGGTATAATCTCATGATCATCCACACATCAAGAAATGAGCATACATTTGTAATCTTATTATCAATTATTCAATTCATTATTTAATTAAGATAATGTGATATGAAGTAATCCAAATAATTCAATTTATCTTAATTCTATCCAAGTATCCTTAACCCACCATCCTCTATAATTTTAAACAAAATTAATTTCATTTAAAATTAATAAAGTAAACAAGTGTACTTTGAGGAAACTGCATGTGCTTATCTAAAATTTTAACAAAAAATATAGTTAATATATAAGTATTAATCCTATGACATCATGTGTACTTTTTCAAATAAATGGCACATGAAAAGAAAGTGAATAGGTTTGATTATATATTTAATTTTTCTCATTGAAAAATCTAGGCACACTATCTACAACATGGTATGTACAAAAGTACACATCGTGTACTATCTTATGCTCATGCCAATAGCATATTCATTGGGACTAGTTGTGTTTCATGGCCGTGGAAAAACCCAAGGTACACTATGTGTACTAGGAATACATGAAATGTGGCCTAAGAGTTCCATAGATCATTAGTCCTCATGTCCTGTATCCAATTCATGGCTCATTGGATCACCCCATGTTCTCAACTATGAGATAACTGGGAATACACATCATGTATAGTGGTTACATGGTGTGTAGTTATTCAAGAAATGTTCTACTATATCTGGATCTACACGATGATATGATTTTTTCAGATCTTAGATTTGATTAAATCAGATCTATCTGACATTATCACATGAGACAGATGTGAAAAAAAGTACAGAGTGTGTATGCAGGGAGTACATTCCATGTACTCTGCTTTTGTCTAGGTAGAGCCTTTGGTACCTCTAGATGGTATGAATCAAATGATTATTTATTTTTAATCATTAAATGATTTCTTTTTATGTTATCATGAATGAAGAATGTGAAGAGACGATGATGTTCAGATATTAAAAAGAATCATTTTAAATAAAAGAAAATTCAAACACATGAAATCAATCAATGAATAATAAATAATTATAAATTAAACATGTAACCGCTCTGATAACACTTATAGGTTCCAAGCATAACAGAAACATCCTTTGATGGTATGACTAAATCATATTTTAGTTTAAAATAACATTCAATCATTTCCATACATGATCAAAATTTCATTCCCAGTGAAAGTTATAAATTAAATTGTCTAGATTAAAAAATTAGAACTAAGAAAGGAGGATCTTCACATGTAATTTATAATTAATTCATGAGAATATATAGAATTATCTCAACTTGTAATTATGCTTTCATTGATGATCTGATTAACTAGATCATAGTGCACCATCATTGAACTACATGATCTAAGTGTATAATCCCTATAGAGATAATCCACGCATGTACCAAAATCTCTGAAAATCACTAAAGAATCATCAAGTGCTAGCACAGACGATATGAATTGCTTGGGTTGTTTGTGGTTATCCACAATAGTATTCTTCTCTAAGGAGGAAGAACTATTGATGTTCTCTTAAAGTTTTGAGAGTGGAAGAAGATATAATTTACTCTAGGGATTGAGAAAGTATCTCTCTAACCATTGTTCACACCAAAAGTGATTTAAGAAAGAGTTATAGTTATATATTTATTATTACAAGTTTGGGGTTGGAAAACTTTACACAAGCCCCTGAACATCTTTAATATTCTTAGTTGAACCCATTTCCAATAATAATAATAATAATAATAATAACAACAATAATAATAATATTAACCAATTGACATGTGCAATGCATTAAGAATATAAAAAAATATCATTTATACCATTTCTAATCAAACCATCAATCTTGTCCATATTTCCCTCTTTGAAATTTATCGATCCTAAAATAATGACTATTTAATAAATAAATTTCACTGCATTATTCTATGATAAATATAATAAATATTATATTCATTAAATTTAAAAATAAATATTTATTATTATTATTTAACTCATTTATTATTTTTAATAACATGTGATTAAATTATGGAAAAAAACTATAGATGAATAAATATTATTTACTTTAACATGTTAAATTAATTACTTAAATTTTACTAAGATTGTAGACACACTAAGTGTGTTAACCTTTTAGCCTATTTCTTAGTGGAATTATGCATAACCACATAAATTCCATGGTTATCATCTAGTAACATGCCAAGGAACCCATAGATAAAGAATTCAATGTCACAATAATATCTAACCTCCAATAAATACTTACTGTGTAATATAATCCCTTTATTATAATATCTTAAACCAAGTGGATTACATGTCGGTGCCATAAACCTATATGTTTTATGTCTCTTTATTTTACTTTATGAAAATAAAATTTTCCATCGAACACCATGGATATAGATTTATGTAAAAAAATTTATTCCCATCAAATGGCCTGAGATATCAACTTCCATCGAGGTAAAAAAGAGATAAATCCTTTATCTCATTATCCATTAATGCAATATCACTCGTGATGCACCCAACATATCCTACCTCACTGTGAGCATATGTCATCATAGTTTCCATCAACATATTAAAGTACATGAGTCATGATATCAATTAATGACAATCTTAATGTCTAAGGATTAATACACACATCCTAATATAGGAACATCTAATGACACATGATAGTGTGCTTTACTATTGATAGATCTGTTCTCATAACCTTCTATCTTGGAGATTACTAAAGGTGAATACCATGATAAGGTGTCCTAATGTCTTATGGACCTATTACCTCTGATATCCTGTATTGTTTATGTCTGGTCATAAAATATCATCCATCCATAGAACATTTATTCAATAATGATATCATGGAACCTATAGGTTCTAATCATAGCGGGGAACTTCCATGACCTGTCAACATGAAATATATTCTTAGGACATTATGAAATATAAATTTCATATAGAGGAAATATAGTAATTTTATAAGAAAAACTCATTAATAATGAAAATATGTAATCAAATACTAAACAAGTTGGTTATAGGACAACAAATCCAACAGGTACCACATCAATATATAAGAAATTTTTTTGAATAAAAACGGATTCTTTAGCTACATAAAAATCTACTATATACTCTAAATCCATTATATGATCAGGAAAAAATTCTACTTTGAACACTTCTAGATCAAAAATCCTATATTGAGACTGAAAACATATCCAAAAAATGACTTTAGATCATTATGATTTGTTTGAAAATTAGCATCATTATAACCCCTTATGACTAGCTCCTCATCTCCTCCATACACCCATAACTTATCCTTAGTTCATCTCAGATACATAAGGGAAACCTTAACAATAGACCAATTCTATTAACCTGGATCATCTTGATATCTCCCTACTATGCTTAATGCATAGTAAACATTAAGTCTAGTAAATAACATGATATACATGATTGATCCTATCACCAAAGCGTATGAGATATTACTCATGCTCTATTTCTTCTGTTGTGTATGAGGACACATTTTCTTAAAAATATGTATACCATGTGACACTAAAACCAGACCCCTCTTGGATTATTTCATACTAAATATCTTTAGTATTTGTTCAATGTATGTACCTGGACTTAGTCAAATCACCTTATTGTATCTATCACAAATGATCTTAATCCATATAATGTAGGATGATTCACCTAATTTCATCAAGGAGAAGAAATTTTTTAACTAGTACTTAACAGACTATAAGACTGGTATGCCATTTCCAATAAGTAATATGTCATCAACATATACTATGAGGATAAAAACCACATCCCTAATAAAATTATTGTAAAAACCTAGATAATATTCATTCTTAATGAAACCAAATTCTTTTATAGCTTTATCAAACCAAATATTCCATGACCTGGATGTTTAATTCAATCCATAAATGAATCTCTATAACTTCCATATCTCTTTGGCATCACCTGGAGCCACAAACCCTTCCGATTGTGTCATATATAAATCTTCATGAAGGTTCCCATTAAGGAAATCTATTTTGACATCCATCCACCAAATTTCATTGTCTTGGAAATCCACTATAGAAAGTAGAATTATGATGGATTTAAAAATAGAAATTGGTGAAAAGGTTTCATCATAATCAATTCCTTGATATTATTTAAACCCTTTAGACAATATAATTGTTTTATAGGTACTTAATTTATCTTCCATGTATAGTTTTTTTATTGAATACCCATTTTCACCCAATAGGCTTTAAATCAACTAGTGAATCGAACAAAACCTAAAATTGGTTCTGATACATGGAATCTATTTTATAATTCATGGATTCTTTCTATCTTGTAAATTTTGAGATATATACTACCTCTTTATAGGAGTGAGGTTTAATATTTTAAACCAATTACTAGTCACTATATTTGGTGACTAGAAGACCATATCTCTCCAGTACTCTTACCTCTATGGTGCTCCTATACAATGCTTTTGTTTCAGGAACTACTTATTCTATGGGTACCTATGAAATATATTACCTCACCAACTATTATATATATTTAGTATCGAATTCAATATTTTTTCCACTATGATTCTTGAGGATGGCCTATCTGGAGACAATAAATTTCTTGTTTAAGGGTTTTTATATGTAGTATCCCTTTGTTTCCTTAGGATTCCCTATAAAGATACACTTTGTGCTCTGAGGTGCTAGTTTTTTTCCTAAGAAGGCCTTAACAAATACCTATCAATTCTATACATATGTATGAAAAAAAGCATGCTTCTTTCCACTATATAACTCAAAGGGAACTCCATTTTATTCTTTAGTTGGTACTTGGTTTAGTATATATACCACAGTTTGTAATGCATATCCCCAAAAGGATAATGTAAGATTTGTATGACTTATCACCCACCTTACAATGTCTAGCAATTTATAGTTACTCCTTTCACTAACACCATTACACTGTGGCGTGTAAGGTGGAGTGAGTTGAGAAAGAATCCCAAACTCCTGTAAAAATTTGATAAAGTATTGGTTAAGATATTCACCACCACAATATTATAAAATATTCTTTATCTTCTTTCCAAGTTGATTCTCTATTTCATTCTTGAATTCTTTGAATTTATGAAAGTAATATAACTTATAATTCATAAAGTATACATATCCATATCTACTCAATTCATTAGTAAAATCTATGAAGTAAGAATACCCACCTCTACCTTCTACTAGAAATGGTTTACAAACATTAGTTTGTACCAATCCTAGATGATCTGTGGACCTTTCACCCTATCCAACATATGGTGGTTTGTCCATTTTTTCTTGTAAAAATTATTACATCTTTAAGTTATTTTAGCTTAAAAATTTCTAAATAACCGTCTTGATATAGCTTTGCCAAATGTTTCTCATTTACATGACCAAGATGGAGATTCCAAAACTAGGTGTTATATGAGTCTTGTGAACATGATTCATTATCAATTACCAGTACCTGGTTTTCATAATTTAATACATAAAGACTATTATTTAGATGTTCCATACTATAAAATATGTTATATTTATAAAGGAAATAAATTTTATTTCCAAACTTGAAAAAAACAATCTGTATCTAGGAAGGATACATAAAGTATGTTTTTAGTAACAGACATTGTATAATAAAAATCCCTTAAAACCAATATCATTCTTGTTGGAAATGGAATATGGTAGTCTCTAATGGATAGAGCATCCATCCTCACACCATTGGAAGTATTCCAATCCACATATCCTCTATAAAATTTTCACAATCTACTTGGTTCCTATATTTGGATATATATGTGATCACCACAAACAATATCTAACATCCAATATGTATATATTGAAAGATTACATTCGATAACTAACACACCTTTAGGTTACCCTTTCTTTTGGGTTCCATTCCTCTTCCAATTACCTTTTTTACCACATGAAATACGTACTTATTCCTTTTCCTTTACCCATATATGTATCTTCCTCTTCTTGAAAGGATAGTGGTCAAGTGCTTTAGACTTTTCATGAGTCTTATGACCCTTTTCCTTATTATTCATTTTCTCATTCCTTGTAAGGATTGTATATTTGTCATTACCCACATCCTTATCAACTTATAAAATTAGATTAAGAAGTTCCAAATGACTCTTCTCATTATTTATCATGTTATAATTAACAATAAAACTATAAAAGGACTTGGTTAGGGAAGAAATTATGATATCCATGCACAAATCATCAAGAAATTTAATCCTTAATATTTACAAGAATTCAATGTAGCTAATAATCTTGACAATATAAGGCTCGAATGACATAAAATCTCTAATATTTCATGTAAAAAAAGCATTGGAGATCTCACATCTCTCTTTGATCATCTTCTCTTGATAGATATACTGAAGGTGATACATCATGCTATATCCATCCATGTCTTCATATTTCTTTAGAAGATCATTGGTCATGGATGATAGAATGAAACATTGGACATATGCAGCTCCTTCTAAATGTTTCTCATAGTGGTGTAACTCTTCCTCGCTAGCCTTTTGGATAAGAGATTCTGGAATAGGGTTTTCTAGCACATTTAATTTCTTTTCATGGGATATGATAGTGCGTAAGCACATTTTCCATTCTTGGAAATTAGTACATGTGATAAGGTTATCCTTCTCAAGTATTGATCACAGTGAAATGTTTGAATGCATTTCATTTTCATTTCTACAAATAAGAAGAGAATAATTTTATTACCTTATCCAATAAAAGTGGATAATAAATATTATATTTATTAATATCCCAATATTTTATTGAAACCTAATATCCCTCACCACTGGATTAATAATATCACTTTTTTTTTCAAAATTCTAGTGGAAATGACCCATATTACCCTTCTCATAACCTAGAATTTGGCTTGATAAATTATAGTTAGAATTATTTGATAATTGAAAGCACTATAAATTTTCCCAGTCAAGCATTTTGAAATATGGTTTTATTTTAACTTAATTATTAGAAGAAAATACCGAATTAATATATATATATATATATATATATAATTGAAGAATTTTTATATTTATGTGAAGGTTTCCCATTTTAATCTTTATTACATGCTTGTTAATATTAAGTGGATTTAATTAAGTGATTAAACATGTCTTAGATAAAGTTTATGCATAATCCAATTTATTTTAGTTCTATATTGCATGCTTGTTAATTTCATTAATTCATGTGTCCATGATAAAACATCCATAATGAAATAACCATCCCACTTGAAAAAAATAAAACAATAAATTTGTATGGTCATGAGATTTTATTAATGGATAATTTATCCAGCGGATGATAAAATAACCATCGACCTAGGGGAAAAAACCTTGAACCATTAATTGGTTTACGTTTTCATCTTTCCACTTATCCACTTATGTACCTCCTTGATTGGTTTCACCTAAACTCTAATACTTTAACCACCTCCACTCACTTGCTAGATCTATCCATTAAATAAGATTTTACTCACAAACTAGTTAGGGGAACCAAATGATTGGTTAAGGGGTTTACATAAAAGAAACCATAGGCTCACAAACACTTACATAATGACAGAAGGGATGATATACATTCCAGCAATTTAATTTAATAATAAATTAAAAGGAAAACAATAACATACAAAGGACTGGTCTTTGCTCATGATCATCCACATACATGCAAAAAATTACACATTTAATAAAATGGTATTCAATTCTAGTTATTCTTATTTAAGATAAATCATGATCAAATCAATTAATTATCTTCTTTAATTAATCAGTTCTTTTATCTTAATTCCCATATGAACTCTCTTGAGATTCTCATCCATAATAATTTTAAAAAAATTAAATAAATATATTTAAAATTAACCATGTACAAAATATATACCTTGGAGGAAACACGGTGAGTACCCATATGAACTACCTAGCATGTATTATAATCATATATCATTTACTCATGCGGCATGTGGCACACATGAATTATCATGGAATTTCATGGCATGTACATAGCCAAATAAATGACACACAAAACACATGTTATTTACACAACGTGTTATGTTTCAATGTGCACAAATTAATGTTTGTTTTAAAAATTATATATGATATATAGTTCCAAACATTACATAGTAATTAATTAGACATTTAACATATATAAAACCCATCACATTATGTGTAAATAGTCAAAAAAATTACATACAGAACACATGTTGATAAGGTTTAGTAGTATAAAAAAATTAATTTTAATTCTACATAATTTGGTAATATACATGACATGTACAATCCAGCTACACAATGTGTATATTTCTCACCAGGTTTCAAGGGCACATTCCTAGGGACTCAACATTTAATCATGATAGAAAAAATAATAGAGTACATGATGTGTACATGGGATACACGACATGTTATAGTTGAGTTACATGGTCATCATTCATGTAGGAAATGTAAGAAAATACACCATATATATTTAACTAAAGGAATACATGTCTTGTACGGATGTTACACGCCGTGTAGTCTAGTTAACCATGTGCCATCCTAACTCGGTAAACACATTGTGTATTTAAATACAAACCACATATAATAAATTCACAAGGATTGAATTAATTCCAAATTAATTCCTTAGTGAATTAAACATGGGTACACAATGTGTACCAATGGGAAACACAACATGTACTCTTGTGCTATCTGAACAGAATCATTAAAACCTCATGATGATATCTTTGAATGTTTTTCATTCAAAAAATTAAACAATTTTGATTATATTTTCAAGAACAAAGATGAAGAAGAGTAGATCTCATGATAAATATTAAATAATTATTACATTATAATTGAAAAAAATGATAAATACGTAAATCAATCAATGATATTTAAATGATTATAAATAATTATGTGACCACTATAATACCACTTGAAGGTTCTAAGAGTAGTGGAAGCACCCAATAGGGAATGTATAACTCATCTTTTTATGGTAATCAATGATTAATCCAAGATTTCCATTGACGATAAATGTCATAACCAATAAAATTGAATCAAATATTAATTGATGATAGAATAAAAAAACCAAAATATAGAATCATCACATATTATTTATAATTAATATAAATAATTAAAGAATTACCTTGCACTAAATTATTTCTTCATTAATGAATCTAACAACTTCTCTACATTGTACCATCATTTTATTGTAGGAATAAAGTGTATATTCCCTCCAGTGGTGATGCACATGTGATCCATGAACCTCTGAACACCACTGTTCGATTCTTCGAGTGCTAATGCGGTAGATCCTAATGCTTGAATCATTCATATTTGATTTCCCCAATAATCTCTTCAAGAAAGGATTTACTTGGATCACTCTAGAATTGAGAGTAGTGGTCATGTAGGATCACTCTCTATTCTTGAGAGCTTTCTTGGAGGGGGATCTCTCTTGGGCTTTGAGAGAATTCACTCTGGATGTTGTTGTGCACAACCAAAATAAAATGTAAACTCTTAAGAAATAATATAATTAGGTTTCTATACGGCTAGATTTAGAAAATAATAATTACACATGTGCCCTTATTATTTTCTTAATCCCTACAAAACCCCATTTCTATAATAATAATAATAATAATAATATTTTTTTAACATGCTCCAAACTCATGAATTAATTAAATATTATTTATTCAAATAATATTTAAAATATATTATTTCTCATCGGACTATTAAAATCACTCCTCCATTCCTCCAAAACATTTATCAAATATTGAATAATGAATATTTATTTAATAAATAAATATCTCTATATTTCTCACCAATAAATAAATAAATATTATATTCACTAAATAGAAAATAAAGATTTATTAAATATTATTCTCACAAAATATTCTCTTGGATAACTAGTGATGAAATATGTGAAATCAGTAAAACATGAATAATTATTAAACCACGTACGAGAATAATATTTATTTAACTTGTTAAATAATAGATAATATTATTATTTAACTGAGGTTTTGGATACACTTAGTGTGTGACCCTCTAGGCCTATTTCTCAGTGGAATTAAGAAAAGTAGCCTAAAGTCATAGGTTAGAATCTAGCAACATGCCAAGAAACCCATAGATAAAGAAGTTAATGCCACAATGACATAAAACCTCATACGAATGCTTACTTTGTAATATGATCCCTTTATTACAGTATCTATAATCAAGAAGGTTGCATACTGGTGTCATCAACCCATGTTCTCAATGTCTCTTTCTTGAACTTTAAAGAAATTGAATTTGATTATAGAACACCAATTCCATGGATTTATTTAGGATTTATCATTTCTATCAAAGGTCCATAGAAACAAACTTCCATTAAAGAATATAAGGGACAAATCCTCTCTTTCATTATTCATTAATGAAGTATTACTAGTGACACACCCAACGTATCCTAATTCACCTTGAACATATATTATCACAGTTTCATCAATGATTCAAATTACACAACTCATAATATCCATTAATAATAATCTTAAATTTTTAGGATCAATACACACATATGTAGATAGGAATATCCAATAGCACATATAAATATGGATTTACTACTAGAGAGTCTCATTCTCATAATCTTCTATACTTGAAATCACAAAGTGCGTACATAATGATAAGGTGACTCAAAGTCATATGAGTCACCACCTAGATAACCTATATTATATGTGTTCCCCAAATGATTTAATCCAACTATAGAATACATATTTTTGAATACTGGTGTGGCACTCCTGGGTTCTCATCATAGCGGGTAACTGCTATGATATTTCAGTGAGACAACTACTCTTAGGATATTTTCACATACCATGTTATAAAGAAGAACAATCATGGTGTTATAAGTAGTTTATTAATATTAAAAACTATCAATACAGGTAATCATAAAGTGAAAAGAAGTTGGTTATAGTGCACCAACTCCAATAGGTTAGAGGTTTATCATTCTCTCAGATTAATATGTCACATGAATTGGTGATAAGAAAACTATATCACTCTAGTTCTCTAACCTCTTGAGTAGACATACACAGTACTTGTGTCTTGGGAACTTCTTTATCTCCCACTTTCTCTTATGAAGATTATTCATATACTAATTCTTATGCATCTGAACCATAAAACTCCTCAAATTCAATTATTCTACCACTATTTACATTGGAAATGTGTTCCATTTATAGAAATATATAATGCCTTTCCACAATCACTTTTATATTTGAAATGTTATATAGATAATATCCTTTAGTTTCCTTAGGATAAACTATAAAGATGCACTTCATACATTGGTATACTAATTTTTCACTGGGTACAGTCTTGATAAAAGCCTCACACACACACACACATATATGTGACAGACTAAGTTTCTTTCTATTCCATAACTCATATGGAATACCATCTAAAAATTTAGTTCGAAATTGGGTATACACTGATGTTTATAATGTATATCCCCACAAGGATAATGGAATATTTTCCCAACTCATCATTGATCTGACCATGTAAAGAAAGGTCTGATTCCTCCTTTCACTAACACCATTCTACTAACGTGTATAAGGAGGTTTGAGTTGGGATATTATACCATACCCCTTTAAGTGATCAATGAAATATTGGTTAAGATACTCTCTACCTTGGTCTGAGTGAAGTGCCTTAATATTCTTACCAAGCTAGTTTTCTACTAAATGATAATATTCATTAAGCATCCTAAATGAATATGACTTATACCTCATTAAGAGATATATACATACCTAATGTAGTCATTAGTAAAAGTAATGAAGTAAAAAAACCCACCCCTTTATTATACTGGAAACATACCACACACATCAGTATGAATCACTTCCAATAGCTATATGGACTTTACTACTTTTCCGGTGAAGGGTGTTTGGTTACTTTCTTTTGTAAATAAGAATGAAATATATCAAAGGGTTTTAATGAAGTAGATTCTAAGTACCCTACTTGATGTAACTTATGTAAATGATTCTCATTGACATGACCAAGCCTGAAGTTCATAATATGGGTATTATATGAGTCATTTTTAGTAGTTTTTTATTTTATTTTTCATTATAGGGTTTTCAAGTTCAAGTATATGCAAGCCATTGTTCAGATGTTCCATACCATAACATATGTATCCTTATAAAAGAGACACCATTTATTTCCAAAATTGAAATAAAATTCCATAGTCTCCAAAAATGATACTGAGATTTTGGTTCTAGTTACTAAAGGTACATAATAACAATCGTTTAATACAAGAACCAAACCACTAGGAAAATTCAGATGATAATCCCCCACTACTAAGGTTGCCATTATCACACCATTTGTAGCATTAATATCCACCTAATCCTTTGAAATATTTTGGAATCTACTTAGTTTATATATATAAATAAAAATGTGTGATCTATATGCTATATCCAATATCCAACTTGTAGATAAAAAAGATTACATTTGTTGAAAAACATATCTGAGGTAGAATATTTACCTCACTAACTTTTTCCATCCATGAAATTCTTCTTCAAGTGGTATTTCTCACCTCATGAAAAGTAGAAAACCTCCAAATCATTGATCTCCCTATGAATTTTTGTATTCTAGGAAGGTTGGTGTATTGGTGTCTTTGGATTAGGTTTAACCTTTAACGCCTTAGTATTTTCCTTCCTCCTCTTGTTCACCACAAGGACTGAAGAGTTAGCATTCTTCATATCCTTATCATCTTGGTAAACTAAATTTAACATATTTTGGAGTTAATTTTTCATGTTATTCATGTTTTAATTAAAAATAAAAGTTAAGAAGATAGGTGGTAAATAGGAAATAATAAGGCCAGTCACTAGTTCTTGGTTCAGTTTGAACCAAAGGGAATCCGGTTT
Source organism: Viscum album (assembly GCA_963277665.1). Classification (NCBI taxonomy): domain Eukaryota; kingdom Viridiplantae; phylum Streptophyta; class Magnoliopsida; order Santalales; family Viscaceae; genus Viscum; species Viscum album. The sequence continues at coordinate 78,098,897 of OY728140.1, forward strand.
TTTAATGTACCCAATCATCTAGAGTACATGAGGTCCTGCTTGATTCCCTTATTCTAGCTTGAATCTATACGGTGCACTTGATATCTCATATCTTTCTTTCCAATAACTTTCCTAATGTAACTCTTGGAGATGAGATATAATCGTGTAGGCATCTTCATCATCATGAATTTTATACAGTTCATTGGAAATTTATGATAACATGATACACTATACATCTAGTGCATCATCTACATTATTCTTATATTTAGATTTATCCTCTTTGATTACTCCTTGAGAAGGATTAGCAGGATAAGGGGATTCCAACACTTAATGCTTCCTCTCTTAGCATAGTACTATGTGCAAGAACCTGTATAACTCCTGGAAGTTATGGATAGTTAAGATATCCTCTTTATCTAGTATTGATCATAGTAATATTGAATTGGTGGTGGTGATTTCTATTTTATGTACAATAAATAAATTTAGAAAATCATTACTTTATCTTGATTATGGATTAAACATTAACAATTAATTGAATCATTAAATGTCACCCACTATTTCATCAAACCCTACCATCCTTCACCAATAGATTCAAAATACTCAATCACTTTAGTATTTTAGTGGAAAGGATCCTTGAAACTTATCTTTATAGTTTAAGTTATTGATATGACACTACTTAGAGAGTTTTAAGGTTGGATTTTTACTGTACTACTGCATTGACCGGTAGCTCCATTAACTGTTGAGTGAATTCTCGGATTTTAGGGATTTTAACCTTGATTTACTCAATACTTCACATCTAAAGTGTAAACTATTGAAAGTGGGTGCCCTAGAACCAACTTTTGATTTACTTTGACTACCACTACATGTATATATATATATATATATATTTGTGTGCTTATCTTTTCATAATAGCATTGATAATTCTGCGTACGCTATATTTATGGCAATTTCCTTAGATTATGTTTCATATCAAAGGGTTTTAGTAGATCCTAGGATATAAAGAGAACCTAGAGATGCTATGATGGAAATCTTAATGTAATGTCCTATGGTCTAGATACATTATACTGACAGGACATAGATGATGTGTGAGTATGATGTGTTGGGGGATCATAAGCATTGATACTTCTTCTCATGAAGTTCACACTTGATGATATCTAGTAGTTGAGATCATTAATACATAACCGCAAATAGGAACACCACATGTTTCGAGTGTCATTGGTTGTTTCTATCTATAAACATGTGTATTGGTCTCCTAACTTGAGGTCATTATCAATGTGTTCCATCTGATCGTGTACTTTGATGCAAGGCAAAAACCATGAAAATGAATTTATGGAGAGGTATTTTGCATTGGGTACATCATTGGTGGTATGGAATTGGTTAAATGATCAAGATAGGATTTGTTGCTTCCAAGTTGAGGAAGAGATATCTCAGGCCTGGTTGATCAGGATGGTAGTACCATCATAAATCTATGTCCATGGTAGTCAAAGGTAAGTCCATTTGGTTAGATAAAAAAATAATAAAGCAAGAAAAGGATGATGATGAAAGTGTGCATCCATATTTAAGATATATCATATGAAAAATAGATTATATTACACAGTGCATGTTCATAGGTTGGTAGCCATTTCTATGAAATTTCCTTATCTCTGTATGGGCATTTATTGGTTTTTAGACTCTGCTATTAGTCTTTGAATATTATTCACTACTATTGAGATACGGGTCTAGAGGGTCACATACAATAGCGCATTAGAAAATCTTCCATATTCAGTTGAATAGGAATATAGAACATGGTGGGCCCCACGATGGGGTTCGGGTGTTATCTATGTTCTATCGATCACCAATAAATAAATAAATAAATTATTATTCAAGTAAAGAATAATCGGGTTAAATTTATTTATTATATTTATTTATCATTGATTATGTAAATACAAGGATTAATATTATATGAATGAATATTAATATAATATTCCAGGTTCATTTAATATTATCAGGAGTTATGAGTCGAGTTAATTGCTCAGTATTATCACGTAATATATTTAATATATATTATAGGTATGTGATAAAAATATAAATAATATTATGGCACAATTAGTTCATCATAAATAATTATTTATAATACTTATTTAGTGGATGTTTATTCAATGGGGGTTGGGAACCCTAATCAGATAATATGGAAATCCATTATATAAGTGAAGATAAGCTCTTCCCAATGAACTATTTTATCTATTGGAATTGATATCTTATCTCTCATCATGATCCATATATATAGAATCTCTTAGTCGAGCGAATGATCCAAGTTTTTCTTCACAGATCGAAGAAAGAGGATATCAGTGATCATCGCTGTGTTGAATTGATCATTGAAGCTCCGTGCTAGCACCTAGAATCCGATGAATGGTGTGTCCATAAATTCTAGAAGCATATTTGGATTATTTAGAGGGATTAAACATCAGATCCTTCAAGCAATGGATACTGACAACTTGCGACAGTCTTGCGCGCATCAAATCAAAATGAGGTGTTCTTTTTTTTGTGCTCCAATAAAATCACATAGGATTTTCAGAGCATACTTGGGTCAGATCACTAGAGTCAATATTGTTTCATTGCTATGATGATGAAAAATTTAAAATTACCAGCCTATTATCTTTCGTTGTGTACCCTAATACCTTCAATTGGTATCAGAGTGATGCGTGTTTTTTCTAAGTTAACTTAAATTAAATTTCATTCATTTTTAAGTAGAGTGTTAAAACGGTTACAATGAATTTGACCGCGCATTGATCTGATTTCGGATAGCCACATTATGAACATCTGAATTTTTTTTATGGATCGCCACAATTGTTCTTCATTTTAAGATATTCAGATATTAAATATTTTAATAATATGATTTATATATCATTAATATATTTTAAAAATACACTTCCATAAACTCGCAACTATTCTGACCCTAATTCCTAGGTGATAATTATCAAAGATCCTATCTACAGGATTCACAATTATTTTTCACGAGTTGTGGAAAACCACAAACAAACAAACGTTAAATAATTTTTTTTAAAAATGGTGGTTCTTATGAAACATCCATTGGAGATGCATTTTTTTTTCAAAAAAAGAGATCCTATTATAGACTTTAAAAAAGGATAATCTTGACCCAAGAACTATTTGGGTATCCTCCCTCATGGTTGGACCCCTCTCCCTCACACTACATGGTTTACGAGCACTGACGACACCCTCCCTCCTTTATATCCCTAAGGCCACCCCTCCCTCTCAGTCAGACCAAGAACAACACCTCGACCAGGATTCCGTTTCCGCCATGTAACACCGCTGAGCATATCGGGACTGTGACCATGAGCTGCCATGCGCCGCCCCCTCCCACTCATCGGGCCTCCATCCTTTCACCTCACCGGAGCTAGACCGCACGAGTGCCGCCGCACAATCGGGTGACCCCATCACCCTAGATCAGGGCCACTGCTTCCATCGTGTGATTCCACCCTTGTCCCTCCTTCATCATCAGTAGGTCACTATGATTCATGGACATGAACCCATCAAACCATGGTTCACCTAACTCTAAGAGCCTCGTTGGCTGTGCCTCATCTAGTAGCTGGCTACCACGACACTAACAGGACCACTCGACTAGGATCCCACTCACCGGCTATCCCGATGCCGCCTGTCCCAGCCCAACCAAGCCTTTAACCAACCATCCACATGCCTCCCATGCTGTTTGAGAGCCCCCAACCTCCTCAGTTAAGTCCACACGCTCAAGGTAACCGTGACTCAGGTCCCGCTGGACCCGATCTTCCCCGCTGTGAGTGGAGGCGGGTTTGCCCAACCCAAAAATGGGTTTGGGCTGGCATTCCTGGGCTAGAATACCTCTGCATAGGGTTTTCTATGCCCAAATGGGATAACAGATCTACAACCTAGTCTGCAAAGGGCCTCGACGGGTTTTTCGGGTTTGATTGAATTTAATAAATTAATTTGATTAATTGAATTTTAGTTTTAAATTAAATTAATTAAAATTAATTTTAGTGTTAAAATTTTATAATCCAAAATATTAATTTAATTTGATTAGTAAATTAAATTAATTTTTTTAATTAATTTTTTGGTTTTAAAATTAAATTAAAGTAGGAACTAGATAAAATAAATTATTTGAATTTATTTAAATTAATTTAATTTATTGTAATACCCTCGTACGTTTCAATTTATCACAATTTAATTTTTATTGTGTATTTTTATTATACCGACTGTTCTTGAGCTAGTGATCGACTCGTATATGTCTAGATTTTAAATTATTAAATTATTTATTTATTACGTGTGATGTTTGTAACAAGTAGGTAATTAATTGATGGTCTAAACACCATCTTACTTTTATTAAAATATGTATAAGGGCCCATGAATTCAATGCGATTGTTATACATTGCACCCCTAGACCCCCTCTCATATATGTGAGTATATTTGTACATATACAATGATGTTTTAAGTCACAAACCCCACCAAGTCAAGATAGTAATCCAGATGAGAAGCAAATACACTGGACTAGGGATGAGCTACGATATGATTCAGGGCTCAACTCAGGTATGAAACCCCCTAAGTCAAGATTGATCCGTTATGGATCAATTATAATTAAATGATGAAGACTGGTCAGGTTGATTTATTTCTTTTATTCATTGTTTGTTATTTTATGCAAGTGCATGATTATTGTGTGATCACATAAAATAATAAACAAGATAAAATGCATAAAAGTGCGACGTATGTTTTTCTATTGTATATTAAATTGTGAGCATGAAGACCTAGATTGAACATATTTAATAGATATGGATTAAATTATTCAAGAAATAATAAAATACCTCAACGATATATCAAGTTTTAATGCCTTACATTACTCACATTTGAACAAAACCGGGTGTTTGGGGTGCTCGTCAGCCATAATTGAGAGTGCCTCCTACTACCAAGGAGTTCGCATGAGAGTATTGGGTTGACTTAACTAAAGTGGGTAGTGAAGGATTAGACATAGCAAACTTTATATCATTTTAGAGGAAAAGGGTTGAGGTAATCAAGTTCCTATTCTAATAAGATGGGACTTTCCTAAAAAAATCAAGGAATCGCTAGTAAAAGTAGTTGGCCAGTTTAGAGCCTACCTTAAAACTCTTCGAGTAGTGGCATAGACATAGCTTGTAGACTATGAGGAGAGGTTTTGAGGATCCTTTCCATTAGAATAATCAAGCGATAGAGTAATCTGAATCTAATAGTGAGGGATATTATGGTTTTGTAAAATAGTGGAAGACATTTAAATGATATAATAATTAACTAATCATAAATGTCTAAATGGAAATCAATATAAAGTACTGGATACTAAAATTTATTTGTTTAATATCTAAAATGGAAATCACCAACATCACATGTACATTATCACTGTGATCAATTTTGGATAAAGAAAATATCATGATCGGTAATAACTTCATGGAGTGGTACAGATGCTTGTACATTGTACTACACCAAGAAAGGAAACTTTATGTGTTTGGAATCCTTAGTTCCCACTAAGACTCCTTAGGGAGAAATCAAGGCAGATAAAGAAAAATGGAAAAATCATGTAGATGTTGCACTAGATGTTCAGTGCATTATGTTGTCCTCTATGTCCAGTCAATTGTAGAAAATGAATGAGGAAGAGGATTCCTACAAGATGCTGAATCATCTCCAAGAATTATATCAGGAGAGATAAAGGAAAGAAAGATATGAGATTTACAATTACCATTATAGGTTCATTCTGGCATAAGAGAATCCAATGGGACCTCATGTAATCAAGATGATCAGGTACATAGAGAGGCTTGAAGCCCTTGGGTTCAAATTGTACCAAGAACTAGAAACTGATCTCATTATTTCATCTTTACCACCAATATTTTTGACTTTTATTGTTAATTATAACATGAATAACATAACAAAGGCACTCTAGACCTTTTAGATTTAATTATTGAAGCTGATAAGAGGATGGATAATACTAATTCTTCAATCCTAATGGTGAACAATAGAAGGAAGGGAAATGCAAATGGGTCTAAGACTAAGTCAAGGACAAAGACACCAATGCACCATCCTTCCAAGAAGCCAAGGATATAGAGGCTAGGTAATGAGAAGGAGGATGCCAACTTTTTATGTGGCAAGAAAGGCCATTGGAAGAAAAATTGTAGATATAGGAAGAATAAGAAAGGTGACGCTTCCACTTCAGGTATTTTTTTTCATTGAATGCAATATTTCATTATCTACAATTTGGGTATTGGATACAGAATGTGTCTCACACATATGTATTCATATACAGGAACCAAGTAGATTCAAGAAGATTGAAAAAGGAAAAGTTGATATCTAAGCTGAAAATGGTGCATGTCTAGCAACCTTGGAAGTGAGATATTATCTCATCACTTTTCCTAGTGGTGTGGTTCTTCTATTGAATAATTGTTATTATGTACCATCAGTAACTAGAAACATAATCTCAATGTAAAGTTTGGACACCATGAGATTTTATTTCAAGTTCAGAAATAAATGCCATCACTTTTATAATGATAACATGTGTTATGGTTTGGTGCATCTTAATAATGGATTATATATACTTGAACTTGAAAATCTCATAATTTCAATCAATGAAAAAACCAGTGAGCATGACTTATATAATACCCACCTATGGAACTTTAGTCTAGGTCATGTAAATGAGAAGATATTATAGAAATTGCATTAAGAAGGGTATTTAGACTTGGTTCAGTTAAAACCCTTGGATGTAAGTCACACTTTTTTAAAAGGGAAAATGACCAAAGCACCTTTCTATGGAAAGGGAGAAAGACCCAATGAATTACTGTAATTAATTCATACTAACATATGTGGTTCATTTTCAGTAGAGGTAAGGGGTGGGTTTTTCTACTTTATTAATTTTATCGATGACTATAGTAGGTAAAAATATATCTACTTAATGCAGTATAAGTAAGATTCCTTTTAGATGTTTAAAGAATACCAACATGAAGTAGAAAACCATCTTGAAAATAAGATTAAGGTACTCTACTCAGACTGAGGTGAAGAGTATCTTAACCAAGATTTCATTGATCACTTGAAGGAGTGTAGGATAGTATCTCAACTCACTCCTCCTTATACACCTAAGTGGAATGATGTTAGTGAAAGGAGGAATAGGACCATGCTAGACATAGTTAGATCAATCATGAGTTAAGGAACTCTTCTATTATCCTTTTGGGGATATGCTTTGTAGACAGTGGAATATACCCTTAACCAAGTACCAAATAAAGATGCATATGGGATTCCATATGAATTATAGTATGGAAAGAGACCCAATATATCACACATAAACGTATGGGGATGAAAGGATTTTTTCAAGACAATAATAATTGAAAAATTGGCACTGCGAAGCCTGAAGTGAATCTTTATTGGTTACCCTAAAGAAACCAAAGGATATTACTTATATAAATATTCATATAGAAAAGTGATTGTGGAAATAAAAGACACATTTCTATAAAGGGAGCACATTTACAATGGAAATAGTGGGAGAAATATTGAATTCAATGAAGTTAATGCTCCATATGCATAGAAGTTGGTACACGAACAATATTTACAGGAGACAATGGGAGATGAATAGGTTCCCGAGACACAAGTAATGCATGGGTCTACTCGATAGGTTAGAGAACCAGAGTGTTATGGTTTTCTTGTCACCGAGTCAAGTGAAACATTACTCCTTGAGGTTGATAAACCTCTATCCTATAGTGAAGAAGTAAAAGGTAAAGTTTTTTTAAATGGAAAGATTCCATGCATTCTGAGATGAAGTACATGTACCAAAATCAAGTTTGGATTTTGGTATACCCTCCAGATGATGTAAAAACCATTGGTTGAAAATGGATATTCAAGAAAAATATGGACATGGATGGTATGGTTAATACATATAAGTCAAGAATGGTAGAAAAGCGGTTTAGACAACGTCAAGGCATCAACTATAATGAAACCTTCTCACCAGTAACAATGCTGAAATCCATTAGAATATTGATTGCAATAGAAGACTTCCATGATTATGAGATTTTTCAAATGAATGTGAAAACCAATTTTCTAAATAATAATTTGGTTTAAGATGTCTATATGAATAAACCTGATGGGGTTTTTAGGTCAAAGAATTCCAATAATGTGTGCAAGCTACATAGATCCATTTATGGTTTGAAGCAGGCATCATGAACATGGAATGTTTGTTTTGATGAGGCTATAATAGAATTTTGTTTAATTTAAAAATGAAAGATAGATTTGTGTCTATAAGAAGTTTACTGGGAATTCCATTGTTTTACTAGTATTATATGTTGATGAAATATTAATTATAGGAAACAAAGTGAAAGTATTATAGTCAGTTAAGACATGGTTAAATAAATTCTTCTCCATGAAAGACTTAGGTGAAACAACCTACATTCTAGGGATCAAGATCTATCAAGATAGATATTAGAGGCTACTTGGGCTAAGTCGAAATACATATATTGACAAGGTACTCAAAAGTTAAAATGTGGAACAATCTAATAAAGGGTTGTTTCCCATGTCACATGGTATCAATCTCTCTAAGAAAATGTGTCCACAAACACAAGAGGAGATTGAAAGGATGAGTAGAATCCCTTATGCATCGACAGTAAACTCTATCATGTATTCCATGCCATGTACTAGGTTTGATGTTGCCTTTGATTTAATCATGGTGGGAAGATATCAATCTAATCTAGGAGAGATGCATTGGGAAGCTGTTAAAAATATCCTAAAGTACTTGAGGTGTACAAAGGATGTGTTCTTGGTGTATGGAGGAGACGAGGAACTAGTAGTGAGAGGATACACTGATGCTAGTTTCTAGACAGATCATGATGATATGAAATTGCAGTCATGCTACATATTTTTCCTGAATAGTGGTACGATGAGCTGGAGAATCTTGAAGAAATATTTGGTTGTTGATTATACAGTAGAATCCGAGTATATAGAGGATTCCGATGAAATAAAGGAATCAGTCAAGATACATAGATTTATCTCAAACATTGGTGTTGTACCAAGTAGTGCAGACCCTATTCCAGTTTTTTGTGATAACACTGAAGTAGTGGTGCTTTCCAAGGAGCCTAGGTCACACTAGAGGAAAAAGAATATAATTCATAAGTTTCATCTCTTGAGGGATTTTACTCATAGAGGTGAAGTCATAGTTAGTAGAGTATCCACAAAGGACAATGTGGAAGACCCCCCCTTGAATAAATCCATATCTCAGCAGAAGCATGATTCTCATGTGAGAGATAGTGGATTGAGACTTGTTAGCAGTTGGCTCTAGTGCAAGTGGGAGTGTTGAAATTGGGTTCTCTAGACCCAACTTATGATGTAATTCGATTACCACTACATGTATATTGTTTGATATATATATATATATATATATATATTCTTATCTTACTATAATAGTGTTGATACTTATGTGTCCACTATATATATGGTAACTTCCATAGATTCTGTGTCATATCAAATGTTTATAGCAAATACTAGGCTATAATGAGAACCTAGAGATGCTATTACATTAATCTTAAAGTAATTTCCTATGGTCCATATACATCATACTAATAGGACACATATGATGTGTGACTATTAGGTGCTAGGGGATCATAATTATTGAGAATTCTTCTCATGAAGTTCACAATTGATGATCTCTAGTAGTTGAGATCATGATGAAAGAACCACCAATAGAAACACTACATGTTTTAGGTGTCATTGGTTGTTCTTATCTACAAACATGTGTATTGGCCTCTTGATTTGAGGCCATTATCAATTTGTTCCATTTGATCACATACTTTGATACAAGGTGAAAACCATGAAAATGAAGTTGTGGAGAGGTAGTTTGCATTGGGTATGTCATTGGTGGTATGACATTAGTTGAATGATAAAGATATGATTTTTCACTTCAGAGTTGAGGATGAGATATCTCAGGCCTAGTTGATCAAGATGGTTGTACCTTCATAAATTCATGTCCATAGTAGTCAAAGGTAAGTCCGTTCAGTTAGATAAAAAAATAATTAATCAAAAAAAGGATGATGACACAAGTGCACATACATATTTTTGAGATATCATATGAAAAAGAGTTTATATTACAAAGTGAATGTTCGTAGGTTGGTAGTCATTGCTATGAATTTTCTTTATCTCTTTAGGGGCCTTGATGGGTTACTAGACTCTTCTCTTGATTTTTGAATATTATTCATTGCTATTGAGATAAGGTCCAAGAGGGTCACACACAATAGAACATTCTAGAATCTACCCTATTCAGTTGAATAAGATTAAAGGACATGGTGGGACTCACCATGAGGTCTAAGTGTTACCCATGTTCTATCAATCACCAATAAATAATTAAATTCATTATTATTCAAGTAAATAATAATTAGGTTGAATTTATTTATTACATGTATTTACAAGTGATTATGTAAATATAAGGATTAATATTATATGAATGAATATTAATATAATATTCTAGGTTTATTTAATATTATCAGGAGTTATGGGTCAAGTTAATGGATTAGGATTATCACACAATATATTTAATATATATTATAGGTATGTGATGAAAATATAAATAATATTATAGTGCAATTTCTTCTTTATAAATAATTATTTATAATACCTATTTAGTGGGTGTTTATTACATGGGGGCTGGGAACCCTAATCAGGTAATATAGAAATCCACTATATAAGTAAAGAGAAGCTATTTACAATGAACTATTCACCCCATTGGAATTGATAGTTTATATCTACTCCTAATTCCTAGAGAGATAATCGCTTAACCGATCGAATGATCCAAGTTCATATTTGCAGATCGAAGATAGAGGTTAGTGGTTATTGTCGCTGTGTTGAAGTGATCATCATAGCTTTACGCTAGCACCCATAATCCGACAAACAATATGCGTGAATATTCGAGAAGCATGTGTGGACTATATAGAGGGATTCAGAATCAGATCCTTTAAGCTATAGACACTGAAAAATTTTAATGGACTTGCACACGTCAAATTGGAACGAGGTATTTTTTCATTTTATTTTTGTGCTCCAATAAAATAAAATAGGATCCTTGGAGCATACAAGGTCCGGATCACCAGATTCAATGATGTTTTGTCACTCCAGTAATGAAAAATTTAAAATTCCCAGACCAGTGGCCTTCCCTGCATGCCCCGATACCTTCATAAACAATCTAGATATGTGTACTTATTTATTGATACTTTATTTAAGTTGAATTATCATTATCATAATAAATCTATAGTAGTAGGAGGCACACTCAACTAGGGATAATGAGCACCTCACACAACTGGGTTTGTTCTAATTTGAGTGATGAAAGGTGTTACACATTAATATTTATTTGAGGGTTTTATTATTACTTTATGAATTAATTAATTTTCTATTTGATATGCTTGTACTATGTGACTATGCTCAAAACTTTCAAATTTATTAAATATAAAACATTCAATGCATATTAATTTTCATTAATCTATTCATTTTTTATTATTTTACATGATCGTGTAAACATGCATATTCAAAAAGAAATAATAAACCATGCATAAATTAAATAATTAACATGATTGATCATGAAAATTTACTATTGTTAGATCCATTGAGTGTAAATGGATTAACCATGACCTCAGAGGCTGAATACCCGAGTCTTGTCTGACTCGTGTCGCAACTCACACCCTAGTCTAATTTATCCATGTATTGTTTGGAATACCACCATGTCTCAGTATGGTTCACATCTTATATCTCCCTTGACATTATATGTAAAAACTCAAGAATGTAAAAAGTATATGAAAAATAATAATCATGAATGTGAAAAACCTTATACATATAAATAGGGGAAAGAATATGTAAAGACCATCAAAATAAATTAATTATTTTAATCATCACATGAAATGGAAATAATAAATTAAATAAATTAAATTCCAGACATACATTGGTTAGTTGATGCTCAAGATTAGTCTAAAGGCAATAAACAAGCAATATAAAATTAATTTTTCAAAAAATTGTACTTTAGAAAATTTTAAATGAATCAAAACAATTTTATGTAATCTTAATTGAGAAAAAATGAATTAAAGAGTCTCATTTTTTTAAACATTCATTTTTTTTCTTCTTAATTTTTGTTTTTAATTTTTTTAGGTTCTGAGGTGGCCCATAAATCACTTAAATGGGGTTTTAGGCCTGGATAAGGCTGGTTAGGGCTCTACCCAGTCCATTCACTGGTTTGGCTAATAGAAATAACCTTGCACACTACGCATGGAAGTGGGGAGAGGTAAGGGATTAAATTCCATTCTTAATATAATATATATATATATATATATATTAATAAACAACAACTTGCCTCTAGGGGTGGTTGGGAAAAAATTCCCCCCCTGCAAAAAAATTTGGGGGGCCAAGCGATACTTGGGGTCAGCTAAGCTGCCACCTTTTTACATTTTTTTCTTAAACTTTACCAAGACTAACCCCTTTACTCCATTTTATTATTATTTTATTTTTAGGTATTTTTAAAGCCTATATTTAGGATTTTTAATTTTTTTATATTCCAAAACTGTGTGGAAATTTTGGCACCTATTGGTAACTATTCCGGATGCTAGAATATGGTATGAATTCTTGGGTTCACTAGAAACCTCCACTTCCCAATGCATTTGGAAAAAATTTAACATATATAAAACACAAACACACACACAGATTTATGTGTGTGTGTTCTTGAATTTTATAACTGCACGGGTATAGGGGGAATCTTTTTCAAGCATCATGGTAGATAGTGGCTTACATGGCGTCGAGAGTGGGGATAGAAAGGCGGTCACTCAGCGGATCTGGAAATAGTTACTCAACATATGGGTGAGGGAGATGGTGGTCATCGGTCCGTACTTTCGGTGATGGAGGGATCCCAATGTGGTGATGAGAACAAAGTCAGGTGAGCAATGGATATGATGGAAAAAAATTGAGGTTATATTCCTTGATGTAGATACTAGAAGAGGTTAAAGATAAGGAATCACCCACCATAAAATGAAAATTAGAATGGAAGAATGAGAGGGTATGACTTTTCTATTGGTACCAGGCACCATGAAGTCTTGTATGAGACAATACTAGTTGATATTCCTTGTAGATTAGGAGATTCATAGAAACTTTAATCATCAAGATAGGGATGGGATTGTGCTGTGTGTGTCTAGTCATTGGGCCTTCAGTCCATTTATTGGGCATAATAACTTTTCATATATGGGCCATGTAAGGTTCCCCCTCAACCAAGTTAAAAGGGATATCATCCAAAAATTAAAAAAAATATAAGGCCTTATGTATTTTAGGTAGGATTGAAGCATGGTTCGAAGTGACGGGACTACTATAATTCCCTATTAAAAATTTAATTTATTCACATCTTAAAATATCACAATTTCCCTTTGATACCAATTATTAGAATTGGGTCACATAACAGAAGCAAATAGACCTAAAATTTATATTTTTTATTACCAGATAGATGTAATATTTCATCTCCAGTGATGAGAAGCTTAGTAATCAACCTAAGTATCTCACATGAAAGGAATTTAGAATGAATAAAATTTAACCTTTACCTCATTTTATTTTTTGATGCTTATGAGTGCCACTTGTCATCGATGACTTCCACTTAAAGGAACTGATGTCTGACCCCTCTAGATCATTCACACTCACATTGAAAGTATATTTGAACATCAGACATTAAATTTTTGGTACTAGTGCAGATCATCCATGATCCTCACGACCTCCCAATGATCACCAAAATGTCATTCCTTTTATCTGTAAGGGAGAGTTTGGTTCAGTTCTTGGAATGAATAGAATCTATCTCTATGATATGGGAGATATGATAGATGATCTTTAAAATTCAATTGGATATATAGTCCCTCAAATAAGAGCCCAATCTTTCTTATATAGTGGGGTTAAAATACCTGAAAATGGATCCACATCCCCCAAAAACATATTACCCACTAAATAATCCATAAATGATATCTTATGACCTATTAATTGTGTCATAAATGTTATTTATATTTTTATAATTTATTTTTAATATCATAAACATATTATGTTATAAAAAAAGTGATTAACATAACTCATAATTCTCTAAAATAGTAAATGAACCTTGAATATTAAAATAATATTCATTCATTAAATATTTTTTCCATGTATTTATAGTATCACTTGTGAATACTATTAATAAATGTATTAAATACCATTTATTCTAAACTTAAATAATTTAAATTTATTTATTTCTTGGCGATAGAAGCTTGAACATATCCCTAACCCCGTGGTTGGTCCCACTATGTCCTATACTCATATTTATAAGAATAGTCCCAAACTTTTGAATACACTAAGTGTGTGAACCTCTAGGCCCTTATCTTGATAGCAGCGAGTACTACTCAAAAATCAAAAAGCAGAATCTAGAAACCCATAGAGGATCCTAATGAGATAAGGTATAATCATAATAATGACTACCTCCTATGAACACACACCATATAATATAATCACTTTGTATCATGATATCTCATAAAACATAATGCATACTTTGTGTCATAATCTTTTCTTACTTTATTACTCATTGACCTTACTGGATGAACATACCTTCTACCATGACCATGGATTTAGTGAAGGTACTACCTCCTAATCAACTAGGCTCGAGATATCACTTTCTTTTAGAAACAATAAATTATCTCTTGATCATTCAATAAATTCCATACCACAAATGATGCACCCAATGCAAGCAACCTCAACATAAAATAAATTTCATGGTTTTTGTTTTGCATCAAAGTACATAATAAAGTGGTACACACTAATAATATTATCAATCTTGGAGACCAATATAGATGTTCATAGATAGGAACTACCAATGACACTTGAAACATGTGTTGTTATTATTAGAAGACCAATCCTCATGATCTAATCTACTAGATACCAAAAAGTGGTAACTTGATGAGAAGAAGTATCAATGATTATGATCCCCCAACACTTGATAGACATGCATAATCTATGTCCTGTCAGGATGATGTATTTGGACCATAGGAAATAAGTTTAAGATTACCATCATGGTATCTATAGTTCTCATTATAGCTTGAAAACTACTATGAAATTTTTATACAACAAGTAATCTAATGAAATTAACATAAATATAGTGGACACAAAAGTATCAAAACTATTATGATAATATGATCACATGCATATAAATGAAACTATATACATGTAATGGTAATTAAAGTACACAAATGAGTTGGGTCTAGGGAACCCACTTACAATATTAACAAGCATATGTAGAAAAAAATATTGAATATTTACATATAAGTTAAAAAAAATCCCTCAAGGAAAATATTAATTTAAATATCAAAACATATTAATTGAGTTAGAATACAACCATAGATCAAAGTATTGATCTAGACCTTATAAAGACACTTTCATTTATTAGGGAGTTCTAATGAAATTTTTATGTTGAATTAATCAAGTTAGCATTAAAAGTAGTTTCCCTCTCAAGACTTAATGTAATTTGGAGGAAAGTGTTGAGAATTTCTGAGTATATGATTTTAGGATTGAGAAATATACTCACTAGATCAAGGAATTACTAGTTAATGTAGTTGGAAAACCTCACATAGATAAACACCTTCAAGTAATTTGACCAGGTCCTCATCTGGGTTATGGGAAGAGGAATATAGATCCTTGATACTAGAATATTTAAGCGACATGGTATTATGAGTCCAATGATGAGAGTTATTGGGATTTTATAGAATAGAAGGATACTAATAAAATTAATTTATTAAGACACATTTGTTAATCAGGATAAATTACTAAGATATTCTTTTACCTACTATAGAAAATGACAAGAAAAACCATGGTAACTTTGCAATCATTCCTGTACAAAGATAATGTCCTCACTAGTAAAAATTTCCAATAGTAGTAAATTTTCTTATACACCACACTGCTACAAAAATATTTCTATTAAATACCAGAACCCCCTATTCCAGATTATCCACCTCAGTGAGTAGGAGAAGGTGAAAGGGATGCCTATAAGAGATACTTTAGGGATTTAATGGACTTTATTAAAAATTAATATAATCAATAAAAAAATTAAAGTACCATTTATAAGAATAAAAAATCATAGATAAATGAAAACATGAATACTAGAAATGATGAAAAATATAAAACCATATACCTTTCACTGATGAGATACTGCAACAATTTTCATACCATCGAATGGTTGATGATTATCACCAAAGGTAATCTAAATGACATCTTCTCTTCATGATATATTCACAAGTCAACTTGATTCATTTGACATTTATATGGGATCCAAACATCCTCCATGAATTATAAATGTATTATGTGATAAATATGAGGATGAAGAGTGCCTCGGGTTCTTGGGAATCTGGACCAAGCATCCAAATCACTACCATCACATGAAAGTGGCTATTATATATCACTTAGTATGCTCCTCGACAATGCTTGCATTAAATCATGCATTATAACACATGGGTTAATGCCTTAACTAAGAAATGCATCACATGCATGAATTTATCTATATCTCAAGTGTTATATCATACTGAACTCTCCTTTAAATGATATCCATCATGAAATATTGAACTAAAAAAATTTAATGTCAACTGTTAATGTTCAGATGCCTAATGAGTATTGTTACAACCCAAGTATTTTTAATAAAAATAAATTTTATTAATATTCATGTTATGAGTTTATATTTATTAAATTAATATTTATTTTAAAAATGATTTAATGTAACTAAAAGATATTATGAAACTATTATATACCGATGATATGTTTAAAGTCATCATGTTTACTTTATAAAATATTTTTTTTGTAAAAAGGTTAAATTTATTTTCTTAACATGCTTTCTTATTTTGATCATTTTAAAGAATTATTTAATTATTGGATATGTTATAAATTAATGTTTTTTTATTAATATTAAATAATATTGATGTTTTTTAATATTAAATTCTTAGAAATACTTTTATCAAGTTATGAAATAATAATATGGGTTTTTGTTTGAAAATTAAATAGTTTTTATTCTAAATAAATTGTTTTCCCATGTATTATATGAATTTATTTAAAAGTTAAATTTTCATATTTAGAGTATGAAATTTAATGAAATATATTTATTATATCTATAAACAAATTAATAAAAATTCATAAAATTATAATTAATTAGTTAGTAATAAAGATAATATCATTTAATGTTAAAAGTCATATGTTTTAATTTTTTTACCACATTCCTATATTAAAATTAACCTTTATCACTTATATAAATAAAATATATTAAAATTTATTTTATACTTAGAATAAATTTTTACAAATTAGTTCATAAATTTAAATTCATTTTTAGTCATAAATATAAATTACTGAGATAAATGTTAGTTACGATGATAAAGGTAAAAGATTTATTTTTCAAATAATTTTTTTCCTAGCACAATGAATTTTCATCTTAATAATTTAAATTGATCAATTTTAATGATTATTTTAATAAAATATTTCAATTTATAACCAAATATATTAAGACTCATTTAATTATTAATTGATATGAAATAAGATCAAGAATAATTAATGTTTAAAAATTCATTTTTATAAAAAAATTTCATTATATTTTATGTTTGTATTTAAAAGTTAAATTTATAAATTTTAGAAATTTAATTTGATAAAATGAAATAATATTTTGGATTCATCATGCCAAAATTATTTTAGGATTATTTTTTTGATTTTCTGAAAATATGGATTTTTAGATGAATAGTAAAAAATACAGTTTTTTACAAATACTGTAAAGTTTATGAATCATCATGATATAAAATTGAATTAAAAATTTTAAAAACCCTTTTATTGATGAAATATATATTTAATTAATAAAATTAATAATTTAAAAATACTAAGTTGAATTTAGAAACCTATGTTTTACATTTTGAAACCTAAGTTATATTTTTTGTAATAAAAAACTATTTTTGATTCTTTAACTTTAATCAAGAGATTCCAAGATCCCATTAAAATTTTCATTTTTTTTAATTTAAAATAACCTCGTTTTTTTAATAATAAACTAATAAATATCTTGATAATCAATATTATTCATAGTCTTTGGTCTAAATTTTAAAATAATCAACACTTTATTAAAAAATGCCACCCCTTCTCACTTATAAAAGAACACATATACCACCCCTTCCATGAAACACCTAAAATTTTAATTCATAACTATAATATTTAAAATCTACTTTCCTAATACCCCATATTTTGGTTAGATTATTTTATCATGGTACTTTCTTAATTCCTTCAAAAACCAAGAAGGATTACAATGAAGATATGATTTCTTCTTTGTAAGTAATGGTTTCTTATCCTTAATTTCTATTTATCATATTATACCTCTTAATAATTATGATTTATCATATTAATAAAATATAAATGAGATCATTACACTTTTTTAATAATGATATTTTAGTAAAACCACTACATAGTCTTACTCATCTGTTGATTATGAAATGTTCTTATTTGGGTCACTTTAACCCTCTACATGGATGATGCTATAAAAGTTTATCATGTATGGTTATAAAAACATAATTAATAATAAAATATGATATTAATATTTAATTTTTTTTGGTTATGGAATGGTAATTTTAATATTAAAATCATTATCAATATACCACATATTTTTGTTAAAAACTACCAAAATAAGACCATTATGGGTATTATCTTCCTAAACCATACCTAAAATGTCATGAACCGACCCATCAAGGCCTACCTGGCTAGAAGTAAGCTGATAATGACACCCCAATACCACCTTTAATACACCAGGTCCTAGATAATAGTATTGAGTAGGCATATTTCACACATAGGAGGCCTTCTCCAAAAGTAACTGCACACACGCACACACACCTCCATACACCAGTATAATAAAGAAGGTAAATAAATTATAGTATAAATGAATGAATAACATATAATAACACAAAATAAAAGAGTATAAAAATTAAAAATGTTCCATGTATAATCCCACCAATACTGTAAATGATTCTGACATGTTAACAAAAGGGGATAAATACCAAAAAGAAACCCTAGAATCTATTCATAGTCCATCTAGACTAAATAAGTTCCACCTACTCTTGGCCCCCATATAACTCAATATAAAGGCCTATAGTTTTGACATGCGTGGGAAGAAACCATGAAGGGGTGAGTATAAACATACCCAATAGGACACCCTAAAATCACCAAACATAAAACATCAAAGAGGGAGTTAGATCTAAATCAAAAAATCAAAGAGGATAAATAAGGTTAACCTAATATGATCAAATAAGACTCCAAGTCTCAAGGTGAGGTCGACCCTCATTTACATCATTGGGATTCCGCTTGAGGATCTATAATAACACTTTTTCGAGTGATCTCACTCATCAGCCATGCTAAAACTGATGGCACTTACCCGAGTTATCATACTCATCAGGACTTTCCATGTTAAATCATGAAGGAACTGAGAGGGTTCATTTTATATACATACTATATTAGACTACACCTCATTATAAGATAATAGATGTTGATACATAGAGGGGGGATCATACCTAGGGCCAATGGGGGACACTTGAATTTAACCAGAATAGCCTACTAGGAAGGGGATCAAATGCTCATATAAAGGTTGCATGATACCTAAACCTACATAGGGAAATATGTAAATGAGGATCAAACCCTAGTCCCCATAGAGTGACACCTACTCTAATCCAATGAGGGGATCTTACGTTCGATGCTCATGACTATATGGATCAATGAACCCTCATAGGGGAGAAATAAGGGAAATCACCCTAGTATAAGGGAACTCACCCACACTGAAACAAAATTTATATCAAATGGGTCTAGGGATATAACTTTCCCTGGAAGGAGAACAATGCATACACAAGGGTTATATGATGTGTCCCACTATGTCTGGTCTCGCTCATGTTTGTGTTCGTGTACTATACTCAAGAACATATATTATACTCATGCCTGGGTACCCTGTACATGGGTATAATCATCTACCCCTAATAGCACACATCAAACTACCGACCTAGGTGTCACATGGATTGTAGGTAAAATACACATTCATGTGGTAGTTTTCTAAAACTGAAACCATAGTGCCAAATAAAGGGGTCCATATGAAGTGTGTTCTTTCAAACTATACAATGCATAGATCATAATTACACATAAAATCTAGATCTTCATGCATATTTTCCCACACCACTGTCACCTCATATTCTGCCACTAATCTCACCCATAACACTCAGATCTACATAGACCATACTATGTCATCATTGGTGGACGGACTTCGACCACCCTTTTCTCATTTTTTTCATCACCATTCTTGAGTACCTTCATGATCCCAACTCAAAAAACCACCACCAACCACACCACCATCATATTTACATCATTTCCTTTATTCCTTCACCACATATTATATCCCAAAACTAGAACCCCACAGACAATTCATAAAAAAATAAATCAATCACACCATGGAATGGGTTTCCGAATATAGGCAAATCATCAGCCAAATGGAACACTAAAGATGAGAGATCGAATAAATAGGGGAGAAAATAACAAAACATATATGTGAGATATCAATGTTGTCCATGATAGGATTTGAAATCATCACTAATTTAAGATCAAGGAATTGTTTTGGTTCTAAAATTATTATAAATTCCTAGTTATAGGAATAAAAATAATTAATGACA
Source organism: Viscum album (assembly GCA_963277665.1). NCBI lineage: Eukaryota > Viridiplantae > Streptophyta > Magnoliopsida > Santalales > Viscaceae > Viscum > Viscum album. The sequence continues at coordinate 78,119,569 of OY728140.1, forward strand.
ATTCAACAAAAATTATCCTCTAATTAATTTCTAAAATAATCAATTCACTTTTATCATGGAATATCAATAAAAAATAAACAATACAACAAAATCAATTTAATACCTTAATATCTGATCAATTATTGATGAATAATGATCTAATATTATTACCATTGATGAGAGTCTAAGAATTCATCACCTGTTCATTACTGATCCTTGTTTTCTCCTCTTCTCCATTCATCACCAATAGAATTATCTACCATGGAAAATAACCACAAAATATATAGGGTTATATGGATAACCCTAGTATTTTCCTACCAATGTGTTAAAATAGAGTAAGGGTAGGGTTTTTATCAATTAATAGATAATAAATTAATTTAATAATTTAATTGTCTATTATTTTGCCTGTGACTACAATTAAATGAGACACCTGGAGAATATAACTATTATGTCCCACCTAGGGTAAAAATCACATTATTTTATTAATAAAAATCTTAGTTTTCTCATACAGGACTCTGTTTGGGAGATATTCTATAGTTTCTAAAAAACAATATGTGTATGATATATTATATTTATTATTTTTCATATATCAATACCAAGGATCCACAGGGACAAGAATTTTGTGGTGACTCCACAAAATACTCCAAAAATATTATTTAAAATATTATAAAGTATCATACAATAAAAATGGAGTTTTTATATGAAAATATCATGGAATGAACATGGGAACCAATGTAACTCCCCAACTCTAGTAACCCAAATCCAGTGGTTATTTTGTTAGAATGATATAGAATACATACATCACATTATTCAATATTTTATATTTTATTAGGCCTATAAAACTAGATACATAAATGAATGTTAAATCACATTGAAAATTAAATTTAAATCATATGATAATGTAAAAACATTTTTATTTCTCCTTGAAATTATTTAAATCATATGTAGTAGTCTTCATGGTTTTATAGGGTAATGGGAAACAATAAAGAAAAGGTTAAACTTATATGCTTAGTAAGGGATAACATATAACAAAAATAAACATGAAATAAATAATATGGTAGGAATAAATAAATTGAATAATTACATAAATGATCATAATATATCCATTGATAACACAACAATAAAAATAATTACACGGACATCAATAACTGATTTCATAGTGATGAAATGCATAATTCCAAATATTTTAATCTTACTTTCAAGGCCTCATTATAATAAATATTACATACCATCATGGTCTTATGCCAATATTTTGTACTGAAATGGGTAAGGCATACACCAAATTACCCAAACTAGTTTGTCTCATGAGACCTATCGATGCATTGAGATACTATATAGTTCTGAGCCCCACCTATCACTTAATAATTCTAATGAATTCATTATATGAAATTAATGAAAAAATTACAATAGATAATCAAATTTACTTAGTAATAAATAATAATCATATTGTAATAAAAAAAATGAGATTTCAATACTTTACCTAGTTAATGGAATAATGAGGCTATCTAAGTGAATATCCCATAATCAACTTAGAAAAATAGGATATTCACAATGTAATGAAAATAACCCTTATCAAAGGAATTATGAACATGAATTTGTTATGATTAATTTCATGGTGTAGGGATATAAATAGAAAATATTCTTTCATTATGGTTTGTTAGTATCTTTTGAGTCATCTAAATAATATCCTCTATGAGTGTCAAACCTGGTGTGCTATTAGGGCCACTAGTTGTGCATTGAGTGAAGGTAAAGTTAATACCCAACCAACCATTTTCAAGGTAATTACCCATAGGTGAATATTTTATAGATCCATCATCCATTTTTTTGTATCTAGACATAGATTTCATTTCTATGAAACCACACACTCTTTATTTTACCAAAATATTAGGATGTTTTATGGTTATGAGAGTGTTTGATCATTATAAAGGCTTATTATGGTAATATAAATATAGGTAATGGTGATGTATCATTGAATAAATTATAAGTAATTTATATTAGTGAGGCATAATAATAAGTTTTTCATTTAAAAGAAAAGTAAAGGTAAATATTTCAAAAATAAAGGTTTGGAACCCTTACTTTAGTATAATAGCGACTTAGGAAATGACTATAATGAGAGGGAATAATTAATATATAATTAATAATATAATAAATTGATGATATTAACATGTAATTAAAATCATGATAGTATATGAAAAATAATTTCAAATGAAATTATTCCAAAATAAATTCAATTGAAAAGCAAAGTAGAGGATTGGAAACCCTTACTTGTAAGGCGGCTTCTTAAATCTTGAGTAGAACTCCTTATAACCTTAGAAACTTATTGGAGATACTCTTAAGAGAAAAAAATTATATGGAATTAGTGCTCAATATCTTTTCATTGAATAGTGATGAGAGAATGGGTGGAAGTAAGGTCATTTTATAAGTAATAAAGAGAGACATTTCTTTGGAAACTTAAGTAAGGTGAGGGGTAAAGGAGGAATCACATGTGAGTTAATTGAGTTAGGTAATGGGATGTTAGTGAGAAAAGTGGGTATAGATTTACAATATAAAAAAGGTATTATAGAAGGTTTTTATTTTATGTAATTTTTAACAAAATTCAAGACATGGTAGATTACCTATTTTTACCCATAATTCACTTGTTTAATTATTTACCATGAGAATTACTTTTTTTCCAAAAATATAACATCACCCTAATTATTAAATTTTGATATGATGATTTTGAATTTGGGATAAATTTAATCAAATCACATTCCTAAATATGTGAAATTTAAATTTTAAATTAAAACATAATATATATAGAAAAATTATTTTTGTAAGAAAATAGTTTTTTTAAATATTAACAATTATTCTTATTATTTACTATAAATTACTAGTTAAATGAGTGTTAATATTTATGGTTATATTTTCAAACATCACATTAGATTAATTATTTAAAATATATCAATTTAATTTATTTAGATAAAAATTACACAGCTCCTATAAAAATAATTCCTGGAAATAACTTTTTTACCTCTACTGCGGTAATTGTATTTTACATAAATAACTTAATTTTATTCCTAAAAATGAAATTTACCTTATTAACTAAGTTGGATATATTAATTTCAAGTTTAAATACCCTTTTATGAAAATAATTCTATATTTATAAGAAAATTAATTATTAAATAAAAATACTTGTGCATTTCAAAATCATGTATTTGATGCTTAAAATTGGAAACTATTATCTTAATAAATCTAATTCTATTGTGATACATATGTTTGTAATTATATTAATATTCCCTGATTAATTATTATTAATTATATTATTATCAAACATTTTTTTTCATTTTATTAGGCACATGAATAAATAGCGATTACATTACCTTATTTGAATATCAAGTGTTACTATAGAGAACCTAGCCTTTTACACATATTATTACATGATTTGAAGCATAATTAACCATAAAATACAATCTATAGATCATAAAGTCTAGTGTATTTGTAAGATTAGGTACATAATTAAATACCATGAAACCAAAATAAAACATCTTTTATTTAATCTTCATAATGATCTTCTAACACCCATTGAGCCCTTACATCTGCATTGGATAACCTGGGGAATACATGAACAAAGGGATGAGCTAAAAATCCTAGTAAGGGAATAAAAATATGAATAAAGTATAACACATGGGTTAGAAGGCATAAAATGATGACATAAAAATGTATTGAACATGAATAACACAAGGAAGCATAACATGTATAACATGTGATAATATAATCATGGAATCACTGAAATGTTACAAAATCATAAAATATGACATAATCATGAGTCAAACCTCATTTCACATAGATCATGAGTCAAGGCTAACCACCAAGACTGTTCCATATGGAGCATGAGTCAAGGCTAACCACTAAGACCATTGCAAATGACATCTCAGGAGACTAAACCTTACCCAATGCATTAGAGTGTTATATAGGCATACCCATAACAAAATGTTTATGAATATGTGTGAAACATAAAGAATCATACATAATGAATAAAACATAAACATAAGGGTTACCAATGGAATGAACCAGGTATCATAATCATATCAAAAGGCATAAAAGAAGAGAATATCATAATGGTGTTCATGAAAGATAGGATTTAAATCATACATAGACATTAATAAGGTAAAATATTCATAAATAATGATAATTTATTTCAAACTAAAGTGAAAAAATGTAAAAATAATGTTTAATAAACTTTATAAATAAAACATTTTTGTGTGGTTTAAGGAAAATATTAAAGATTATTTTAAACAGAAAACAAATAATTGTTTTTATAAAACCAGAACTAAAACAAGATATTTTTTCATGATAAAATGAGTTATTTTAGAAAAATAAGGTTGGTTTAAAATATATTATGTATAATTTATAAGAAATCGGGAAGTTCCATTGAATCGAGCTTGCTTATCAGAAGGAATTGAGAATGGAACCTTTTTAAAACATGTATTTCCCATCAAATAAGGATGAAATGATCTGGATACATGAGTTTTTATAATATAAAAATAATATATAATAATTATATAAAAATAAAGAATAATTACATTGGGGTATAGAGAGATAGAAAGCATCACCCAAATGAAAAATGGAGGTTCGGGGAGAATCCCTTAACTTATATCAGAAAGTGTTCTGCACTTGATCTTAATGTCCTAGATAATAAAATTAAATATATTAATTAATTAATTAATTTTTTTTTCTATTTTTTTTTTATTTATTATGATTTTATTAAGTTCATTTATGGTCTTTTTGGTAAGTTATAAGATACAATTTTATCATTCTGGAGCGTTTGTTTCCTTGGTTTTCATGACCGGTTCATTTGTATATGTGTAGGAAAGATCGTGTAAAATGGGAATAGTTTTCCAAAATTGAAATTATATTTTATTAATGAAAATACATAATATTAAATTTATATATAAGTCATTTGGTTATTTGGGGTGAGGATGAATCATTAGATAAGACATTAGTGATAATCGTTTAGATTATTTTGGCGGGTTTTCAATCATTACAAACTATTTTTGTTTCATTATTTAATATTATGTATATAAGTTAGTTCCAGAACATAAAAAGGTTTATAAAATAAATTTTATAATATTTTCAACCATTATAATGGTTTTATTTCCACCCTTGAAGGTGTTAAAGGAAAATGAAATCGCATCGTCCACGATGTCGGTAAATTGACACATCACATGTGATGTTTTCATTTTTAGAATAAAAGAGAGAGTATAAGGAGTTTGATGATGAATATTACATTAAAATGATAGAATTATAGTATATAAAAGATAATGAAGTTATAATTCCACTTGTATAGGGTTAGGTGGGGAGAAGATAATAAAATAAGTGAAATTGAAAAGAAATTAAAAGAAAAAGAAAGAGGATTTTACCTCTTGAACTCTCCTCCTTGAAAACCTCCTCAAGGAACTTGAGTTTAGTATTTTATTGATACCAAATAATTATGGACGTGGGGGAGATAATATTTAAGAGAATTTGGTAGTAATTATACAAGATTCAAGTCTTAAGAGGCATGAGGAGAATAGGTGGTGAGGGGTGGTATTTATAGTGGAGGAGAGGAGTGAGTTTTGATTATTTTATTCATTTGTTTATTATTTTGGTTCAAGACTATGAATAGTATTGATTATTGTGAATAATTACATTAAATTATGAATTTTATTTCTAAATAATGGTTTCTTACATCATTCATTATGTTTTAATTCATATATTTGTATTATAATTTAAATACCGTAAATTACCATCTTTTACTATTCACAAAAAATCAACTATTTTTGAAAAATCCCAAAAATTCACCCTAACAATTTTTTGACATATATAATTCAAAAATAAACTCCAATTTATGAACAAAATTATAAATATGAGAAATTTAATTTTTAAATAAAATCATCATTTATTGAAAAAATACAAATTTTATAATTATAATTGATTTTATAACACTTTGAAAAATTAATTAAGGTCTCATAAAATTAAATTATAATCATAATAAAATTAAATAATAATTTATGAATCTATTTTATGAAAATAAATTTTATTTTAAATCATTATACTAATTATAAAATTATAAATAAACATTTACATTTTACAAAATTACCAACAATTAATTTATCATTTTAAAAAATTTATTTAATTAAACTATGATAAAAATATATCATATTTTCATTTATAAGATGCCCGAATTTTATTTATACTTTCATATGTGAGGTTACTATTCTATTGTTTATATTACTATTTCTAATGGTCATGTTACTATTCCAAAGGTCAAGTTACTATTCCATTGGTATATGTTCCTTAACTTATAATAATACATATTATTTAATTAATTATCCATTTATAAAGTTTATATTGGGTTTTATATGTGATTTATACTATATAAAATAATTATAAGATGGTAATTTCCATTGATAAAATTTAGGGTGGTTACATTCCCCCCTAATGAAATTTCTCCCTCAAAATTTTGTTTTACAAACTAATGGGAAACAGGTGAGGGTAATTATCCTTCATTGCTTCCTATGGCTCCCATGTTTCCTATTCATACTTATGGTTCCTCTATATCACTTTGACCAGGTGAGTAGTCTTGTTGTGTAGAACTTTATCTCGTAACGTCCCAGACCCAGATGCCACCCAAAACAGTACCCCGAGCCTGGTTGTCCATATAGCCTCAAGTGCATCTCCCCAAATGCCAGAGGCTACCGACTAATAGTGAGGGCCTAGGTGAGTCAGGGGGGATACTATGCCCTCATTACAAGAGTATCACAATGGAAGACAAACATATAATAAATTACAGAAACAAAATAAATAGCAGACAAATAAAGGAAAGACAAGACATAAATATATATCAATAACCAGATGTGTCTCATATACAAAATGATGCATATGGTACAAGTATCTAGAAATCATCTAGAATAGAACATGGAAATATAATACAATAAAAGTATCATAAAAAGAACAAAAAACCAAAAATTTATTCTAGCATCACAAGCCTCAGTTTGGTCTTATGCTCCCCTGATCCAAAGGAACAGTAAAAAAACTATACTAGGGAACTTTCCCCTATCATCACATGCAACCATATAACCTGTTTGGGTCCCCAAAAAGGCCCAGATAGGGTGTGAGATAAACATCCAAGTATGAAACCACCGAGATCTATAAAGTTCCAACAATAATTCTACAAAAGTGCTAGAAAGTGTAAACAACCAATAAATAAGTTCACATTCCCATAACATAAGTCTACTACAGTAAGTGAAACCAAACAAACCTCAAGGATACCTACAAAAAGAGTCATATCCTACCAAGGGAGCTATAACAAGGTAAAAAATCAAGTCACACAGCCACGCCGTACACCCATCTGTATCAAGAAATCCACAACCACGCTGTATAGAGAAGTCAAGTGTCACACGAACACACCATATAGTGAAGCCAAATATCCCACGACCATGCCATATAGTGAAAAGCAGACCTCAAGGTCTGGATCCAAGGTATCAGCAGACCAAGGAATCCATGTAAAATAATTCTAGACCACAGAGGTCCAGATCTAAGGAGCTTGTCCAAGGAATCCCATCGAGTCCCATGGGAATCCCTGGTGGAAAATCAATTAGGCATTGGTTGGGGTCCTAGGAGCATGGCAATAGAAAGTCTTACATGACCCCAAGAAAGCCGAATCCAAGGGGTAGCAAGGCCTGAGGCATCCCACAGAATCAATACCCAAGGGGAAGATTCAACCCAAGCCATCCACTACTACGTTCTAGATCCATGGAGAGCAGTTCGAGGAATCTATCAAACCATTCATTCAAGAATTAAATCATTCAAATTAAACATTCATTCCATGTGAGTATACCCACTCACATCAACTTGAACAAGCCATGAGTATACCCACACATGAAAACCATTTATCAAAATAAGCATATGGTCCTACCCTCCCATATAAACCATTTAACATGCTATTATCATTTTCATATAGGTATACTCACCTATATTATCCATTTAACATGAAAAACTATCAAAATAGACAAGGAAGAACATGATATTCATTAATCAAGGAGGAAATACATCTCCTAAACAAGCTACTCAAGCTATCATGGAATTAACGAGATTCCTCTAACTAGGAAAGAACAAGAACACACCCCTTGGGAAGTTTCAATAGAAATATGTTATTTCCTTAAGGTGCACCCCTTGGCTGACCTTGAAATGATCAATGGGTGCCAAAAAAACCAAATAGAACCTACAAGAATCCCCACTAGGTCTAACTACAACTATGAAAAGCAACTCGCTCAAAAACTAAGCCTCACCAGAAAGTACGATGGGCAGCATATCGACCGAACACCTGAAAATCACAAGAAAAGCCGAAATAAAGTAAATACCACCTACCTCATCTCATTTGCAGACAACTTGTCTAGTATCAAGTCCTGATTCATCCTGGTTTGGAAGAAATCTAAAGAAAAGATGAAGAACGAGATATTAGGGCATATGTGTAAGAGTTGGTCTCCTAGAACCAATTGTTTGTTCTTTGATTACATTAATATTTAATATATTTAAATATTAATCATCTTATTACATATTGTTCATTGTTCTTCATGACTATAGTGTAATAATGTCTTGGAGTATTTTTCACATTGATAAGGTTATAGTAGTTCCCCTCTATGATGAGAACCTTGAAGTGCTATGATAATATTATTAAATATAGTTCTGCAGTTGGATGACATACTATAATGGGACACATAATATACAAACCGTCAGGTGTGAGTACTCATAAGCAGATGAGACTTATTCTCATGAAGTTTTCACTTGGTAATCTCCAAGATGGGAGATAATGAGAACAGACCCTCGAGTATGAATTCCAAATGTTTTGGTGTCATCGTATATTTCTATCTGCGAACATGTGTAACGATCCTTAGACTTTAATATTATCATTAATACGTGTCAAGACTCACACACTTTGATTTAATGGCAAAAACCGTTACAAAGACAGTTGAAAGGAAGTAGGGTATGTTGGGTGCATCACGAGTGGAATGTTATTAATAGATAAGTCGAGGAAGGATTTGTTCCTTCCATTTATGGAAGTTGATATATCAGTCCTTTGATTGAAATAGAGCCGTCACGCAAAATTCCATGGCTATTGTGTAATGACGAGTTTATTTTAGGTAGTCAAAGAACGATATATAAATAACAAAGGTTGATGACACTATCATGAAACCTTCTTGATGAGATATTGATCCAAAGGTATTATATTACACAGTGAGTGTTCATATGTGGATGTCTTTGTTGCAAATTTAAGTTATTTCTCTTGGGTGACTTGACCCATTTCTAGACAATACTCTTGGACTTTAAGCAAACCCACCAAATTCCAATGAGAAATAATCTTATATGTTCACACACTAAGTGTTTTTGGTGGTCTCAGTTAAATTCTATTTGAATTTAATTGATGAAATAAATATTATTATCAAAACTGTGGAATAATTTTATCCAAGTTAAATTGATTTCATAAATTAAATAAATATTTATTCACTGGATCTTGGGTAAAATATATATTTTTATTTTATTAAACATTTAATTAATATTTATTTACTTATTTTTAAATAAAATATTTATTTAAGAGAATAAATAATTTATTTATTTCTTCAGGTGTTCAATAAATGGAAGTGGAGTTTGAGTGCACCAAGGTCGGTCAGGTAGTAAAATAATTATTTAAAAGATGATAAATAAATATTTAACTAGTTAACACAGATTAAAATAATAATAACGCTGCCATTATTTTCTGATGCGTAATTTTATTTATAATTCCATTTTGCGTAAGTTGGCGCACCATAAATAATGATGCGATATTATTATTAAAATCACTGGTTTTCTAAAAGGTTATGAATGTATTTAATTGCTATTATGCAATTAAATATTGTAACCGAAGCCCCATGTAGATAAATAGACCCATACGTCTATTGTGCCACGTACCAAACTGAACTCCCAGTGAATTGAGAATTGTTGAGCTAAATAATTTCTCTCTTGAATCCTCTTCCCACCCCTCTCAATGATGAGAGATGTTCTTCAAGGAAAAAAAGCGATCAAGAACGACCAGCATAAGACAATCGCTTCACCACGCTAGCACCCGGAGAACAAGTGGTGTCAATCAGAGGCCATAAGAGAATGTGTGAATCACCGCTAGAGGGATACTAGTTTGGATCCTCTCAAGTGAAACAAGATAATCTAGAAGAGTCATTCTAGATGATCAAAATCATCAATGAATAAAGTACCAAAGATACATGTATTATTTTCTTTATGAAATTAATTAAATTAATTATAAACATGATGCGAAATATCCTCTCTAAAGGTTTCAAGCCTCTTCTTTATTTATCTAAATCTTTGATTCTATTCTGTGGAGACTGTAATTAATCGTCGTATTGATACTAGAATAATCATTGATCATGGTAAAATTAAAGTTGGGCATCGGCCCAATAGTGCTTCCACTGTGCCCAGAACCTTTAAGTGATATCAGAGTGGGTTACATCATAGTTTATAATTATTTAAATATTTCATTGATGATTTACGCATTTAATAATTTAGTTGTTTCAATTCAAGTTAATCGTTCTACAAATCTGAATCTCTATATCTGTTCCTCCTCTTTCATTTCTCATTCACCTTACATAAATGATATTTTATTTTAATTTTGATTAAAATAAAACAGATGATCTCATCCTGAGGTGCCAAAGGTTCCTAGCCGTACAATGTCCGAACACACAAATTGTATTCAGAAGTACACACTGTGTATTCAAGGTTCAATGAAATGGGTCTAGTCTGCCAAACCAAGCCATGTCATTGGAGTTTGTCTAAGTCTTAATGACTCTATGTGTTGGACAGGAACAACGACATGCGGTTTCTGGATTACACGCCATGTGGCCCATTGGACATGATGTGTAGTCCCTTCAGGTTAGGGTTGGATCATATACCCCATACACAGCTTTTCTAGCTGGAGACCATGTAACGCGGATACTACATAGCATGTGGACCATTGGATATGCTGTGTACTCCAAATATTTTTGAATCACACTCACACGGCGTATCCCCGGGGGTGTACTTCAGATGGATGTTGAACAATAGTACACTCCATGTAGTTGGAACTACACACCATATACTCATCCAAATTATGCAGATTTATTAAAATTTATTATTATATTATAAAAATCCTTGAGACGTGTACCATGGTGAAAGTATAAAGCTGAGGCACAACACGTGACATGTGTTATATATATATGTGTTTAATTTAATATCTATATAATGTTTAATTCTACTCATTGGGTAGTTATGTACAAAAATTCACTTAGTTTCCTCTAAGGTACAAGTTACGTACAAAGATAATTTTAAATAAATTTATTTGTTTAAAATTATGATGGATGATAATCTAAAGGAAATTCAGAAAAGGGTTTAAGATAAAAGGATTGATTAATTAAAGATGATAATTAATTGATTCAAGCATGATTTATCTTAAACAAGAATGATTAAAGAATTGAATGATAGTTTTATTTATGCATAAATATCATTGCATGTATGGATGATCATGAGCTAGACCAAGACCTTTGTATGAGGATGGTTTCTTTTAATTAATTTATTTAAATTAAATTTGTTGGCCTACAAGCATTTTCCTCATTAATATGTAGGGTCTGCATGCCCAAGATTTCTTTTATGTAAAACCCATTTTTACCCCTCACCTATGTGAGTTAAAAAAGGCATATGTAATAGATGGAACTCCCAAGCTAGTGGAGGCGGTTCAAGCTGGAGCCGAGACAAAACCAATCCCAGGAGATATAGAGGTGGACAGGTGGAAAGCTGTAAACACTAACCCAAAAGGTTCAAGGTGTTTCTTCCCTAGGTCAGGGTTAGTTTAACAACTACTAGATAAACTAACCATTAGAAAACCTCATGATCATTCCTTTTCTTTATTTTATTTATGTCAGATTCATGGTTTATCATTATAGATGTGTTGTCACGATCACATAATTAATGAATTAAAAAATCATGCAAGATGGAACTAAAATAAACTTGTCTTATGCGTAAATATTATCAAGACATGGTTAATCAATTAAGTAAGTTCCAATTAATATTAACAAGCATGTGATAATTATAATAATCAATTCACTCATAAGAGATAAAAATCCGTCAAATAAAATGTTATGTTATACCAAGCCTTCCATTACTTAATTAAGGAAAAAACTCAATAAAACTATGTGTTTGAAGAACCCTTGTTAGGACACTTACATTTATAAAAGGATCCCTTATGAAATTTTTTAGGTTGACTTAACTATATTACATCAAGAGGAGTATCTTTTTTTAGACTTGGTGTAATATTAGAGGCAATATGTGAGGAAATCCATAGTTAGGATTTCAGGATTAGGGAGTCCACTCAATAGATCAAGGAGCTGCAAGCCCACAATTGACAAAGATATACCTACCTAAATACCTTCAAATATCTTGACGAACCCTTATTGGGGTTATGTGAAGGGTAATATGGATCCTTGCCACTAGAATTTCATGGAAACTGGACATTCCGATTTCAATGGGAAGGGCCATTGGGACTTGATAAAATAGTGGGAGACTTAATTTATTATACCTCATAAAATGTAATCAAGAAAGTACTAATGATCTGCTCTTTTAAATTGTAGAATAAAAATGACAAGCTCTTCAACCACACTATCCCTACAATCAATTCTAGATAAAGAAAACATCCTCACCAAAATTAACTTCTAGGAATGGTTTAGACACCTTCGGGTTATCCTATGCCATGAACGGAAGTCTTACTTATTGGAGTCAGCATTACCTGATCCGCCTGCCAAAGAGGCGAGTGATGAGGATTTCCTAGTCTATGAGAAACATATGAACGATGTGGTCAATGTTCAATGTTTGATGCTATCATTAATGTGTAGTGATCTCATTAAGTCTCATGAAAACATGGATACTTATAGAATGCTCGAGCACCTCCGCGGTCTTTACTAAGAGATAGAAAGATAAGAAAGGTTTGAGATCTCCAAGGCACTCTTTCAGAGTAAGCTTGGAGAGGGTTCCCTAGCTGGGCCTCATGTAGTCAAGATCATTGGCTAGATTGAGTACCTGGAGGTTCTAGGGTTTAAACTCGCCGAATAACTAGGCACCGATCTCATTCTCGCATAACTCCCTCAAAAATTCTCCAGCTTTGTTGTTAACTTCAATATGAACAACATTGAGAAGTCTCTATCTGATCTTCTTATGATCATTCTCCAATTCGAAAAAGATATGAAGCGTGACAAGAATTATGTCCTTATGGTGAATAAGAGGAAAGGGAAGGAAAAGATTTTTAAGACCAAATATTCTTCACACCTTTCCAAGAAAAATAAGATCAAAGGGGAGGCAAGGGAACAAGAGGCTGTTTGTTTCGCATGGGGCAAGAAGGGCCACTGGAAGAAAAACTGCACCTAGCCTAAGAAACAAGGGGAAACTTCAAGTGTGTTTGTTATCGAATGAAATATATATGTTTCTACAAATTGGGTATTATATATATATATTTTTTCTCACATATGTATCCAAACACAGGAACCAAGTAGATTCAGGAAGATTGACCGAGGGGAGGTAGATCTATGAGTAGCCAACGAAGCCAGACTTGTTGTTGTAGTTGTCGGGGACTACCGCCTCATGTTGACAACTGGGATGATCTTGGTGTTAAAGTGTTGTTATTATGTGCCATCTGTTACTAAAAAAATTATTTATGTATCCATATTAGATACATATAGATTTTTTTCAAGTTTGGAAATCAATGTTGCTTCTTTTACAAAGATAGAATTTGTTTTTGTAGGGCATATTTATACAATATTCTTTACAAGTTGGATTAAAAAAACCAAGTAATGGAAATAAATAACAAAGATACTTCACATGACTCATACCACACCCAACTTTGGCATCACTAGCTATGTCATATAAATGAGAAATGATCGACAAAGTTACATCAAGATGGATATTTAGATTCTTTTGAACTAAAACCACTTGGAATATGTCATGCATGTTTACAAGGAAAAAGACCAAAGCCCCATTTAGTGGGAAAGGTGAAAGGGATAAAGAGATTCTTGAATTGGTTCAAAACGATGTGTACGGACCATTTCCAGTTGAATCAATAGGTCGGTACTCATACTTCATAACTTGTACTGATGATTTTTGTAGATATGGATCTATCTACTTAATGAGGTATAAGTCAGATTCTTTTGATAAGTTCAAAGAGTACAAGAATGAAGTTGAGAACCATCTTGGAAAGAAGATTAAGAAACTCCGCTCAAACCGAGGTGGAGAATATCTTAATCAAAACTTTATTGATTACTTAAAGGAGTTTGGGATCCTATCCTAACTCACTCCTCCTTATACGCCCCAATGGAATGGTGTGAGCGAAAGGAGGGACCACACCTTGTTGGACATAGTGAGATCAATGATGAGTCATGCGAGTCTTCCATTATCCTTTTGGGGATATGCTTTATAAATAGTGGTGAACATACTAAACTAAGTACCGACTAAATCAATAAATGGTATTCCATATGAGTTTTAGAGTGAAAATAAATCCATTTTATCAAATTTACATGTGTAGGGAAGCGATGCGTTTGTTAAGGCCTATTCAGGTAACCAACTTGCACCCTAAGGCACAAAGTGTATCTTTATAGGATACCCCAAGGAAAAAAGAGGATATTACCTATACAACCCCTCAGAGAAAAATGTTATAGTGGAAAGATATGCCATATTACTTAAGAGGGATCACATCTCCCAAAGAGATAGTGGGAGAGAGATAGACTTCGATGAAGTCGAGGATCAAGGTACACAAGAGTTGGTACATGAATAGATTCCAAAAAGCCCCATGGAAGAAAGAACTGTTCCAAAGATACAAGAACTACATAGGATTACAAGAGAGGTTAGAGAACCGAAATAGTATGTTTTTCTAGTTACCAAAGATGCTAACTCATTATTAGTTGATAATAATGATCCTATAACCTACAAGGAATCAGTAAGTGGCACATATGTTTCCAAGTGGTAGGAAGCCATGAATTCTGAAATGGATTCCATGTACCAAAAACAAGTCTAGATTTTAGTAGATCCTCCAGTTAATGTGAAGCCTATTGGTTGCAAATGGGTATTCAAGAAGAAACTAGACATGGAAGGAAAATTCAGTACCTATAAGGAATGACTGGTTGCAAAAGGGTTAAAACAGCTTCAAGGCATTTACTATGACAAAACCTTTTCACCAGTTGTAATGTTGAAATCCATCAGAATCCTATTGGCCATTTCCACTTACCATGAATATGAGATTTGGAAAATGGATGTCATAATAGCCTTACTTAATGGTAACCTTCTAGAAGATGTCTACATGAAACAACCTAAAGGGTTTATGACTCTAAAGGATGCTAATAAGATATACAAGTTACAGAAATACATTTATGGATTAAAGAAATCATCCAGGTCATGGAACATTCATTTTGATGAATCCATAACGAAATTTGGTTTTTTCAAGAATGAATGTGAGACTTGTGTCTACAAATGGTTTAGTGGGAGTGTAGTCATTTTAATAATAGTATATGTTGATTACATATTGCTTATTGGAAATGAGATACCAGTCTTATAGTTTGTTAAGGCATAGTTGAATCAATGATTCTTCAAGAAGGACTTGGGTGGGGCATCATATATTATTGGGATCAAGATCCAGCGTGATAGATCCAAGAGATTTCTGGGCCTAAGTCAAAGTACATACATTGATAAGATACTGAAGAGATTTAGTATGAAAAAATCCAAGAGGGGATTGTTGCTAGCATCACACAACATTCATCTTTTCAAGAAAATGTGTCCTCAGACACATGAGGAAAGAAAGATAATGGAAATGACTCCATACACATTAGAGATTGGGTCAGTCATGTATGCCATGCTATGTACTAGACTGGATGTTGTCTATGCACTGCGTGCGATAGGCAGATATCAAGCTAACCCCAGTGACTTCCATTGGATGGTAGTCAAGGCTATCCTAAAGTATCTGAGGTGTACCAAGGATATGTTCCTCATTTATGGAGGATATGAAGAACTATTCATCAGAGGATATGAAAATTATAGTTTCCAAACTGATAAAGATGACATGAAGTCACAAATGGGATATATCTTCACTTTGAATGGAGGTGAAGTGAGCTGGAAGAGCTCAAATCAGAGTGTGGTCATAGATTCTACAGGATAGTCCGAGTATATTGTAGCTTCTGAGGTAGCTAAAGAAGCAGTTTTAATGCAAATATTTGTCCATGAGTTGGATGTGATACCTAGTAGTAAAGATCCAATCACAGTATACTGTGATAATATTGCAGTGGTGGATCTTACAAAAGAGACGAGGTCATATTAGTAGATGGAGCACATAATTCAGAAGTATCATCTCTTGAGGGATTTTTATCAGAGAGGTGAAGTTGAAGTGAGTATTATTTACATGGAAGACAACATGGAGGACCCCTTGACTAAATCCTTGACTCAGCAGAAACATGATCATCATGTGAGGTATAGTGGACTAAAATTAGTAGGCAGTTGGTTCTAGTCCAAGTGGGAGTTTGTAAGAGTTTGTTTATGAGAACTAACTATTTTTACTTTGATTAAATTAATATTTAATATATTTAAATATTAAACATCTTATTACATATTGTTCATTTTTCTTCATGACTATAGTGTGATAATGTCATGGAGTATTTTTCACATTGACAAGGTCATAGAAGTTCCCTATTATGATGAGAACTTTGAAGTGGTATGAAAATATTCTTAAATATACTTCTGCAGTTGGATAATATACTATAACGGGACACATAGTTTAAAGATTGTCATGTGCAAGTACTCGTAAGCAGATGATACTTCTTTTAATGAATTTCACACTTGGTAATCTCTAAGATGGAAGATTATGAGAATATACCCTCCAGTAGGAATTCCGCATGTTTTGGTGTCATCAGATATTACAATCTTCAGGCATGTGTAATGATCCTTAGACTTTAATATTATTATTAATACATGTCACGACTCACACACTTTGATTTATTGATGAAAACCGTCACACAGAGAGTTGGCGGGAAGTAGGGTACGTTGGGTACGTCACAAGTGGCATGTTATTAATGGATAAATTGAGGAAGGATTTTCCCTTCAATTTATGGAAGTTGATATCTCATCCCTTTGATTTAAATAGAACCATCACATGAAATTCCATGGCCATGGTGTAACGACGAGTTTATTTTAGGTATTCAAAGAATGACGTATCAAGCACAAAGGTTGATGACACTATCATGAAACCTACTTGATGAGATATTAAGACAAAGGGATTATATTACACAGTGAGTGTTCATATGTGGATTTCATTTTTGTGACTTTAAGTTCTTTCTCTTGGATGCCTTGACCCATTTCTAGACAGTACTCTTGGACTTTAGGCAAGCCCGCATAATGCTAACGAGAAAGAATCATAGTGGGTCACACACTAAGTGTTTTTGGTGGTTTGAGTGAAATTCTATTTGAATTTAATTGATGAAATAAATATTCTTCTCAATAACATGGAATAATTTTATTCAAGTTAAATTGATTGCATAAATTAAATAAATATTTATTCACTTGATTGTAGGTAAAATATATTTATTTATTTTATTGAACATTTAATAAATATTCATTTACTAGTTTGTAAATAAAATATTTATTTAAGAGAATAAGTTATTTATTTATTTATTCAGCTATTCAATAAATGGAAGTGGAGTTTGAGCAGACCAAGGTGGTCCGATAGTAAAATAATTATTTTAAAGATGGTAAATAATTATTTAACTAGTTAGCACAAATTAAAATAATAATAATACTGCCATTATTTTGTGATGCAGAATTTTATTTATAATTCCATTTTGTACAAGTTGGTGCACCATAAATAATGAATCAGTATTATTATTAAAATAATGGGTTTTCTCTAAGGTTATGAATGTATTTAATTGCTATTATGCAATTAAATACTGTAATCGAATCCCCATGTTGATAAATAGACACATATATCTATTGTGCCATGTACCGAACTTCATGCCCGGTAAATTGAGAATTGTTGATCTTAAAAATTTATCTCTTGAATACTCTTCCATACCCTCTCAATAACGAGAGACATTATTCAAGGCCGAAGAAAAAGTGATCAATAATGACCGACACAAGACACTCACTTCACCGCGCTAGCACCTGGAGAATGAGTGGTGTCGATCGAAGGCCATCAGAGCACGTGTAAATCACCACTAGAGGGATTCTAGTTTGGATCCTCTCAAGCACAATGAGAAAATACAGAAGGTTCATTTCAGATGATCAACATCATCAAAAAATAAAGTACCAAAGATCCATGTATTCTTTTCTTTATGAAATTAATTAAATTAATTATAAACATGATGTGAAAGATCCTCTCTAAAGGTTTTGGGCCTATTACTTCTTTATATAAATATTTTATTCTTTTCTGTAGAGACTAGCTTTCATTTTCATATTGATCCCCGAATAATAATTGATCATGGTAAAAATTAAATTTGGGTGCCAGCCCAATCGCACTTCCGCTACGCCCGGAACCTTCAATATGAGCCTAAATCCAAATAGCACAGTCGTTGTTCTGAAGAATCAATAATGACTAAAAATGAATTGAGTAATTACTAATACATTTCCAACTTGATAGACCATACTTGAATCAGAGTCCAGATGACCTCAAAATATGAAAAACTAGAATAGATGGGTTTTGGGTTAAAAAACAAGAGAAAAACATAAGTCCGTAAAAAATTGAGCTACTACCTCTTTTATAAAAAAACCCATTAGGAAAGGTACACGATGTGTATCTCAAGTACACGGTGTGTAACCCACTTTTTTTTTCTGAGCCAGACTAGATAAAAATCATGATGGGCCAGTACATGACATGTACTGGAAGTACATGATGTGTAGGCCAAGTACACAACATGTACCTGACCTACAACCATATTTTAGCCGTTTTCCCCCTTTCTTTCCCCAAAACAACCCAACCACCCCACGACATGGATTAGGGTATAATCCAAAAAGGAAAGTAACCAAATTAACCCAAAAAGAGATATCCGTACATCAAGAAAAACCCAAGATCTTACAATCTTCCCCCTTATAGAAATTCGTCACCGAATTTCCATCTAAAGGGTGGTCAAGATTCATATAAAAACAAATCCGGGCACTGAGCACATACGTCGGTATCCCTCTCCCAAGTATCATCCTGTAAACGACCATGCTACCATAGAACCCATACTCAAGGAAATGAACGAACTCAAAGAACCTTCGTGCTTCAGTAAACTATACGAATTGGATGCTCCTCAAAGGATGCATCAACCTGAAGCTCAACCTCCTCAGGCTGAAAAATGTGCGATGGTTCTTAGTGATAGTAGTGTAGATGAGATACATGGAAGATGTCGTGCATGGATCAATACCTCTGGGGTAACTACAACTGATAGGAAACTGACCTGACTCTCTCCAGAATCTCAAACAGCCTGACATATATCGGTGAAAGTTTACCCTGTATCCTGATCTGCCTATGTCTCAACCTTGGAGAAACACATCATAAAACTCGATCCTCAACCTCGAACTATAGAGGTCATCTACGGTGATTGGAATATGATTTTTGGATAGAATCTGTAGTATCCATCCGCTTCTAAATCAACTGGACCTGCTCAGAAGTCTCCTACATGAGACACATTCCCAATAAATATGCCTCTCCTGCCTCTAACCAGGACAGGGGAGAATGGCATAGACTATCGTATAAGGACTCATAAGGTTCCATCTGTATCATCGCCTGATAACTATTATTGCAGGTGAACTCAAATAGGGGAATGTGCTTCTCCCAAGAGCCTCCAAAATCCAAGATGCATACTCGGAGCATGTCCTCTAGCACTTGTATCGTACGCTCTAACTGTCCATCAATCTAAGGGTGGTATACCATGCTAAAAATCACCTATGTACCTAGTTTCCTTGAAAAAATATGCCAGAAATGAGACGTAAAGTGGGAATCTCTATCTAAAATGATAGTGCACGAGACCCCATGAAGTCGTACCACCTCTCAGATGTACAAATTTCCAATATCATCGACACTAAAGGTTTCCTTGAATCGAAAGAAATGTGTGACCTTTGTAAGCCTATCAACAAAACCCACACATCATCGTTACCTCAAGTCAACCTCGACAAACCCATCACAAAACCCATCACAACATCATCCCATTTCCACTCTGGGATAGGAAACTGCTATAAAAGACTAGATGGTCGCTGATATTCCGCATTCACCTGCTGACAGGTGGAACAACTGATAACAAAACTAGCTACCTTTCTCTTCATTCCCATCCACCAGTACTAACGTCAAAAGTAATGGTACATCTTGGTGACTTTGGGGGTGAAGTACCCAAGCTGAAGCATGAAACTCCCACATCAACTCCTCATGTATATCTATTGGAACCCATACATGTCCATGTATATGCAAGATATCATCATCACCTACCATCTAACCAGGAGGAGAGTACTCACTTGCCACACCTTCCCATAGAACTAAGCCTTCTGAATCTGATAGATTCCTCATACTAACTCTATCCAATAGGGTAGAGGTAATAGATAAGGAT
The DNA here is from genome assembly GCA_963277665.1 of Viscum album. NCBI lineage: Eukaryota > Viridiplantae > Streptophyta > Magnoliopsida > Santalales > Viscaceae > Viscum > Viscum album. Next base: position 78,140,187 of record OY728140.1, read on the forward strand.
GAAAGAAAAGAATGCACCGATCTATCATGAACCTCCAAATGCATCTCAAAAAAAAGTTCCATAAACTTCCAGTCATTACTGGCCTACTGCACTTCCTGTATCTGATTCTTCTTTCTCAGTGCATCAACCACTTCATTTCCCTTACCAGGCATGTAGGCAAGCTCAAAGTCAAAATACTGTAGGTACTCCACCCACATTCACTGCCTCAAATTTAGATCACGCTGTGTAAAGATATACTTGAGGCTTTTTTGGTCTATGTACACCAGAAAATTCTCTCCCAGTAAATAGTGCCTCCAACAAAAAAATGCATGAACAACTATAACTAACTCAAGATCATGTGTAGGGTAATTCCTCTTGTGATTCCTCAGCTGTTGAGACCCGTACGCCATGACTAAATATCCCTATATTAGCACTACCCCCAACCTAATAGCTAAATCTTCACAATAAATCATATAGATCTTTCCCTAATCCGGAGGTATCAGGACTGGTGCTGATGTCAACCTCCCTTTCAGCTCTTGGAAGGTTGTCTCATAAGATTTTGACCACACAAATTTCACACCCTTATTAGTCAATACCGTCAACAACATTGAAAAGTGTGAGAAGTCCTGTATAAAACACCACTAGTATCCATATAAATCCAAGAAACTACATATATAAAAATGATTCTTGGAATTTTCCTAGAAAACTATATCTCTCAACTTCTTTGGGTCCACTACTACTCCTGTATTTGAGATAATGTAACCCAGGAAGTGAATCTTATCCATCCAAAAGTGGCACTTTGCGAGATTGACATATAAATGATGCTCTCTCATTGTATTCAAAATGATCTCAAGATGGTTAGAATGGTCATGTTGATTGTGAGAATACACAAAGATATCTTCCATGAAAACCACCACAAAAGAGTCCAAGTAAGAATGGAACACTCGGTTCATCAACAACATGAAAACTGATGGCACATTCGTGAGACTAAACGACATAAACAGATACTCATATAACTCATACCTACTAAAAAAGTCTGTACGAGGTATGTATTTTGGTCAAACATGAACCTGGTGATATCCTGACCTCAAGTTGATCTTCGAGAACACTCAAGTTCCTCAAAGCTGATCAAACATGCCTTCTATCTGTGGAAAAGGATATCAGTTTTTAAACATCAGCTGATTCAATTTCCAATAGTCCATGCATATCCTAATAGTTACATCTGCATTTTATGCCAAAAGGACTGGAAAACCCCATAGAAAAGTACTGGGTCTAATAAACCACTTTGCCTTCAAATACTCTAGCTACCTCTTGAGCTCCTGCAACTCCGTCGTAGCCATCCTGTAAGGAAGAATGGATACCGGAGCAGTGGATGGAACTAGCTCGATGGATAAATCCACCTCTCTCTCAGGAGGTAAACCAAAAAAGTCATTGGGAAAGACATTCCTGAAGCACTCAACCACTAGAGGAAAGTCTTCCTGACTCACTCCCTGATCATCCAGAGACAAACTATCAATCTGGGCTATCATCCTACCAAGCCCACGATGCTTGGTTCCATCTTTGATTTCCTAGAAATCCCGTTCACCCTTATAAATAAACACTGCACCCTATGGTGATGTGAAAGTCACCCTTTGGTAATAGTAGTCAACATAAACTTGATAAGACACTAACAAGTCCATTCTGAGAATGTCATCAAACCCTATCATATGGAGGAAATAAAGATCCCAGATGAAGTGGCACCCTATAACCTTAAGGGGACACACCATACACTGGCGTACATCACCTGTTCTAACTCCCAAATGTGTGTCTAGCATCAAAACTCCCTCAGAAAGCAAAAATGCAATCCCAAGGCTTTTAACCACTCAAACAGAGATAAAGTTGTGAGAGGCACCCGTATAAAAAAGAGAAGATGAAATAGTATAAGCTACTAAAATCATACCTCTCACCATAGACAGTGTGGGATGCTGCTCCTGTTGGGTCTATTGTACTGCATAATTCTGAATTGCACCACACCCCTGTGACCATACCTGGATACCCTGAGCTAATCCACCCTGATGCCTCTGAGAACCTGGTGTCTAGATACCACAACCATGACCACCACTGCCCTGTCCTGACTAGCCTGCACTACTCTATCTCCTAGCTTGATGTGGAGTTGAAGAACCTTCTCCTGAAATTGACATCGGAATCGACCCCCTACCACTCACAGTTGGAAGGAAGGTCCTACAAAACCACTGCATGTGACCCATCCTACCGCAAGCTCGACAATCAAATGGGTCACAGTCGCACTAATTTTTCACGTGGCCTCACCTAACACACTGATGGAAATATACCATAATTATTACACCCACAGATTGACTATCACTCACATAATATAAATCCTCAAAACAACACTTCCCTCCTGAAGACGTAGATCCATTGGGGTGAGAAACAACACTCCCATATTATGTACCCAAACTTCCCTCAGGTTACACTATGTAATCAGAACTTTATTCACAATATCAGGGATAGAAGGAAACATAAACACATTGACCTGATATTTTATAGCATGTATAAGACCTTCCTCAAAGAATCTCTCCCTCGATATCTCATCAGTAAGATACATCAGTGAAAAATGATACAAATCTGTAAAGCGTTCCAAGTATTCCATAACCGTCATCGTGCCCTGCTCCAGATGCATGAACTCACTATATTTCTTTGCTCATAGAGTTGTAGGGTAAAATTAGTCGTAGAAGCGGGTTTGGAATTTAGCCTAACCCATATTTCGCAACCCATCATCCTGGTTCAAAATGTCACACCAGCGCTTTGCCACTCCATATAGCATGTAAGTCGCGAGATTAACCCTCTAATCTGGAGGCATCTACAGATGATAAAAAATCGCTAATGTGGTCTCTATACATAGTTCTATAGCCTGCGGTACACCATCCTTTGAAAATTTAGGAGGATACTGCTACTGGGACACTCATGTCATCTCAACCATAGTCAAGGCTGGCTGTGGTGCTCCCTGTATCGTCTTCATATACCAAAAGAAACCCTTGAGGAACTGTGACTCAACACCTATGTCCAAAAAAACCTCAGGTACCACAGATGGAACTATATGAGGATCAAACGGTAGCCCATGGCCCACCATCTCTAAAGTATGGACATCACCTCCATCATGACGTACCACTAGAGTTCGTCATTGTGGCATGTCTCTACAATTCCAAAATGCATGCCTCAGGAAAGAAAAACATAAAATCACAAAGAAAAAAAGCATAGGACATATCAAAACCCTCCTATAAACCAAGTCAACACACAACCTAATCTAAAGACAGAATTGTATAAAGAATAACCAACGAACCACTATAAACTATTCCTCTTTCCCACTCAAAATCCGAGTCTAGGTCAAGTCTCTATTCACCATTCAAGTTCCATTTACACTTCACATTTAGTTATCCAAATAATTTCACCAAGGTTTTTACCAATTCCTGAATCCATGAGAGCCCATAACACCTCATGAACCCAAAACTTGGTTCCCATTCAAACCATACATGTAACAAGTTCATTTAACATTTACATTTCAATGGTGCATCATTTCCAAATTCATAAAGTCCCATACTCCTTATGGTTTAAAATATGATGTCACACCTTTATCTACTGCACCCAACTAACACAATATTAGGCACAACTATCACATCAACTATCACAACATCATGCAATATCTAATGCATCTTAGATGACATGGCATAATGCATGGCATGCAATTATAACAAGTGTTTATATGATGCATGAGATGGAAAACCCTCATCTAATTGGGTTTAAACTAAAATAGAACCCACGATTGCATCAATATAAATAATATAAATCAAGTGCCTCACCAAACGGTGAAATCAAATCAACTGTAATAGTCAAAATCTAGAAAATCAGAACTCAATTTGAGGAAATTTGGATTTTCCTAGTATGCAGGGTAGCTACTTGACCACATTGTCATGACATGTCAAATTTATTATGATTTTAAGGTTTATTTGAAGTATAGGGAAGATCCTAGGTCATCTATCAAAGATCATTGATAGGTTTAGAGTATGTGTTTTTAATAAAAAGTACTAAAAAGGGGGTGATTTTGTAATGAAATTTTAAGAAAATAACTTGATTTAAAGAGATTAATAGTTGATAGATAAAGGTGATGATTTAAGAATTATGAGATAAGGATATAATTTCAAGTTCACTAAACATATTTGATAATTCATTGTTCTGAAAATTCCACATGGTTTTGTTTAATTATTTGTTTGAGGATTGTCAAGATCTTGATTCCCCTTTTACCCCTTAAAACGATACACAAAGAAGCAACCCATGACACAACAATCATGTTGTCAAGGTTTTGTATTCAATCATAGAACAAGGGATAAAAAATCATACTTAAATATCATATATGTGTGATATATAAAGGATACTTGTGTTGTCCAATCGGAACAACCTAAGATTCCCACTTGAAATCTCAACCCAATCAGTGTTGAAATAAAAAAAATGTTTCACTTAATTATATCAACAAAAATAAAATCATAGGAGAAGAATGTAAAGATAGGGAATAAGTGAAATATTTATCACACAAATTACACAAAACCAATAGAATAATAAGTGCTGTAACTCCCTCAAAATGATCATCCACCGTTTAACTCAACATCGGGAGGAGGAGTAAGCTCAGGTGGAACTTCTCCTTCATACATGAACCCCTATAAGGATAGGGGCCTAAATAACTTCTAGGGTGAGGATAGGACTCCTCAGGAACTCCAAATTGGTATCACTTAACTCATTAGCTGAACTTTCGAATGAGGATCCCAAGCTTCCATTTTATAGGCAAAGTGGAAGGTGGTTTTGGGCACACAGATTGTGTAAATCCACTTGGACCATGGATTTAGACCACTTGAAAGTAGAATAGAACTTTTGAAAAAACTATAAATATGTTTCCCCACATCTTTAATGTCTCCAAAGAAATTTTGGCACCATTTGTATAACTAGAGGCTGAGATATGTACAGATCACAACACACCACTTTTGACTTCGTGTAGGTTTGGTGTTTTGGACATATCAGGTAAGTTTGGCCTCCATATGGATGAATGAGGCTTGGGTTTATTCATATTAAATGTATCCAAATAAATTTTGAACATGTCTAAAAAATTTCATCCCATTTGGATGCACGATTAAGTATAATTATGCGTTTCAGTAAATTGGTGTACTTGGATCCCATGCAGCCTGGCCCATTTTTCTTGGACTTTATCATGGGCCCTCCAAAACACCCCCAACTTTAATGAAATTAATAAAACAAGTAACATTTACCATTTTATAAGTTACAAACAAAAAATAATAGAATAAAATATGAAGTTCAATATGTTATTATTTTTATAATTTTCAATACAAAACTAGTTTAACACAATGGTGTTAGGGTGAAAATGAAACAGTGAATCGCGGTGCGATCACACCCACACACCTAAACATTTTAACTCCTAGGTAAAGTCATATTTCGAAAAATTATGCATGTAGATATTTCCAACATCATAAAGATTTTACATTCAATTAAAATTTAATTTCTTATAGAAATGTGATCAAATAAAAAATCACACCGAGGAGTTATTCTTAGTGATCAAACCAAAAGATGTCTCAAAAATTGTACCAGCACAAAATTTAAGGAGTTGAATGATAAAAATTTAAGAAAATATTTCAAAAGATAACCATTTCACTAATTCTACACATGTGTGTGTGACAAACATTTCATGCTATTCTTTCCACTTTCTATCGAGTAAATATAAGTTATTTTAAAAATTGTCTACTTATATGATCCTTTCCACCGAACTTGCCCTATATCCTTTATAATAAAATTCCAAGACCCACTCAATTAAGAATTCCCATAAGTCAATCCATAATCTCCTAACATAGATATCCCCATATTTTTCACATTTCATTACTGCCCTCATTTATTATTTTTTTTCAAAAGTTTCACTCGGAATAAATCTCGTGCTCTTCTCCCAACCCATGTTTGATCTCTTCACAACATTAATTGTAAGAGTTATAACAAGATAAAAGGTAGAGGAAGGGTAGTTTTTTACCCAACAAATATACAAACCATTTTTTTATTTTTTATGAGGGTGTATAATAGTTGGATAACAAGTACACATGCATAGGTCAATCTAGTACAGTAATGGAATAGATCAGATAAGGAACGAACATACAGAAAAATGATTTTGGAAAGTAGAGAAAAATCAACCTAACTTATATTTAACTGTTATTAAGTAGAATTTTCACACTTCATGGTTGGGTGAAAATTTGTGTGGAGAAATTAAGTGACAAATTTCCCTTAAACTATTCACAAAAAGGGCACCATTTTTCTCAAAGGTTTAAAAATGATACAACCATTTATATCATTGAAAAGGAAATAAATTTCAATATAAAGTCACACCAAAGTATTGAATTCTTGATAAAATTCACATTTCATTAATTTTTTTTGAATGCTAAAATAACATGAAATATATAAATTCCAAATGCATTTTCAATAACTTCTATGATTAAATGGGAATAATTTCCCATGATAAAGTGGGAATAAAAAAAGAAATATTCAGCCAGAAAGGTGAGTGAGAAGGAAAGGGGGGAAGTAACAATATAATTTAGCAAGCTAAAAAGAGAAAAATAAGAAATATGATGAAAAATATGAACTAACCCAAAAATTTACCCATCCCCCCACACCTAAAGTGTGCAGTGTTCTCACTATAATAAAAAAGAATGTGGGAAGGAAGGATAAAATCTGGTGAGTTTCATTCATAGATTACTTCTTGAACATGGAGTTCCTCTATTGGGGACTCTAGAATGGATTCATGGACATGATTTAACTACTGCCCATTGACAGTGAAGGTTTTCTTGGTTTCATCATTTTGAACTTGGACCACACCAAATAGAGAGAAATTAAAAATAGTGTATGGTCCAAACCAGTGGGAACAAAGCTTATCTGGATGCAACTTCAGCCTTGCATTATAGAGGAGGACCTTTTGCCCAATGTGGAACTAATAATTAAAGATGAGACAGTCGTGTTTGGCCTTGGTTCGCTCCTTATAAATCATAGAGTTCTCATATGCATCTCTTCTCATTTTCTCCATCTCATGAATCTGCAACTTCCTTTGAGAAACTACACTAGAAATATTAGAATTTCATTTTTTGATGGCCTAGTAGGCCCGATGATCAATATAAATAGAAATGTGACAACTATTTCCAAACACTAGCCAATATGGTGATATTCCAATGGGAGTTTTGAAAGCAGTATGGTAAGCCCATAAGGAATCATCAAGTCCAAGACTCCAATATTTTCTATTAGGTTGAACTGTTTTTTCAAGAATATTTTTTACCTCTTTATTTGACACCTCAACTTGACCATTGGTCTGTGGAGGATATGTAGTAGACACTCTATGCCCATCCCCATATCGACGTAAAAGATATTGCATTGTTCAGTTGCAGAAATGAGAACCCTGGTCATTGATGATGAACCTAGGTATGCCAAACCTACAGAAAATTTGGGTTCTAAAAAATTCCACAACTTCCTTAAAATCATCAGTCCTTGTAGAGTGCGCCACTACAAATTTTTAAACACAATCCACTACCAAAATAATTTATAGGTTACCAAATGAATTGGGGAATGGCCCCATAAATTCAATACCCAAAACATCAAAAATGTAATGTAAGAGCAAGGGTTTTTGTGGAATCTCATTTCTTTTAGACACATTCCACATTCTTTGATAGTAAGGACAAGATATACAGAAGTCATGGGCATCCTGAAACAATGTGGGCCAAAAGAGACCAGAATTGAGGACCTTGCGAGCAGTCTATTGGGGACCAAAGTGTCCCCCACAAGCAAGAGTGTGGAAAAACCTAAGGATGGACTAAAACTCACTACCGAGAATACAAAACCTAAGGACTTGATCACTATAGGTGTGCCAAAGGTAGGGATCATCCCAAATGTACCAATGGGACTCATGTTTAATATAACCGGCCTGGTTTTTGATTAAATAAGTAGGAATGAAAGATGCTACCAAATAATTTATAATTTCAGCATACCAAGGAATAACATCTTGCACTTGGTATAATTTCTCATCAGGAAACATTTCAATTATGGGAATACAGGGGGACAAACCAATGTTGTAGGATGGGTGAATCCTACTGATATGGTCAGACACCATATTCTCTGATCCGTTTTTATCCCTAATTTCTAAATTGAATTCTTGAAGGTGGAGCATCTAGCGAACAAGACGTGGTTTGGATTCTAGTTTCTTAAGGAGATATCGGAGGGATACATGGTCTGATAACACAACAAATTTGGACCCTAAAAGAAACGATCTAAATTTATCCAAGGCAAACACAATGGTAATAAATTCATTTTCAGTTGTGGTGTAATTTACTTGGGTAGGGCCCAAAGTACATGAGGAAAAGGCAATGAAATGTGGAACTCGCTCGACCCTTTGTGATAAGACTGCCCCAAATGCATAGTTAGAGTCATCACACATGAGCTCAAATGGTCAATCCCACTGAGGTGGTTGGATTACTGAGGGTGATGTGAGACTCGATTTTAATTTATTAAAAGCTTCTTCATATTATTTATCAAAACAAATTCCTTTTATTTTTTGAGTAAATTGGAGAGTGGCAGTGCAATCTTACTAAAGTCATGAGTGAAACGACAGTAAAATCCAGCATGACCTAGGAAATACTGCACATCCTAAACATTTTTGGGGAATATTAGGGAAGAAATGAAATCCACTTTTCATTTATCTACTTGAATACCATCCCTAGAAATGACATGTCCCAAAACTATACCTTTTCGTACCATAAAATGGCATTTATCATAATTTAATACGAGATTCCTTTCAATACAGCGATGTAGGATTGAACCAAGACTAATAAAAAATTCATCAAAAGAGGATCCATAAATAGTGAAATCATGCATGAATACTTCCATGAAATTCTCCAGGTAATCCGAGAAAATAGTAACCATGCATTGTTGGAAGGTACCCAGAGCATTGCACAGACCAAATGGCATCCTCCTATATGAAAATGTGCCAAAAGGGAAAGTGAAGGTTGTCTTTTAATGATCCTCGGAGGAAATATGGATTTGAAAATATCCAGAATACCCATCAAGAAAATAGTAATGGGACTTCCCTAATAGCCTCTCAAACATTTGGTCAATTAATGGAAATGTGAAATGGTTATTCCTAGTGTGTTTATTTAGTCAGCAATAGTCTATATAGACATGTCAACTATTCTGCACACGAGTTGGAACTAATTCATTGTTTTCATTTTTTATTACAGTAAGACATATTTTTTTAGGAACCACTTATACTGGACTGACCCATTGGCTGTTAGATATGGGGTAAATGATTTCATATGCTAATAATTTTGTTACCTCCTTTTTAAAAATATCTATGAGGTTTGGGTTCAATCAAAATTATGACTGCATCACTAGTTTAGCCTCATCATTTAACAATATATGATGTGTAAAAATTGATGGGCTAATACCAGGAATGTTTGAAAGTGTCCATCCCAAAGTTTTTTTATACTCCCTCAAAAGTTCATAAGTCACAATTCATGCTCAAGAGGTAGTTAACTAACAATAATGACATGAATCTTGTTTCTATTCTCAAGATATGATTATTTTAAATCTTAAGGAAGTTGTTTTAGTTCCAATTAAGGTGGATTTTGTATTTATGGGAGTATATGTGAAAGTGAGAGGTCACTAATCTAATCTAAATGCTCAATGGTATCATACTCAGATAAGGAATGATCTTTTACAAGATTAGAAGTATCATTGATGGTCAGTGGATCCTCAGTGTTCAAGAAATCATCAATTAATAATCATGCAAGACCTTTTTCTATAACACTACAATAATAAATGCGTGATTAATTTCCTAGCATTTCAATTAATGACGAAAACTCAGAAAGGGGATTGGGGTAAAGAAAAGATATTCTTTCAGGGGAAGAGAGTGCATCAATTGAATTAATAGAGAGAGAGGAATATTCTATTAAGGGGCGGTTCATGGAATCAGGGATATTGAATTGGAATTTGTCACCACCAAATTCCATATATAATGTACCATTATGGACATTAATTATGGTTTTTGAAGTTTTCAAGAAAGGTCTCCACAATATAATTGGGTCGTTTCCATTCATCCTATCATCTTCCATTTTTAGCACATAAAAAACAACAGGAAAAATTAAAAATTTCACCCTCATAAGAACATCCTCTAACACACCAGAGGGGTGTGCGGTACTTTGGTTGGATAGTTGAACAACAATTCTAGTGGGATTCAGTTCCCTAACCTAAAATATATAGTAAATGGAGTGAGGAATCACATTAATAGAAGCACCTAAATCAAGTATAGCAATGGAAAATGATACCCCCCTATGGTGCATGGAATCAATAATGTCCCAGGATTGTTTCACTTGGTGGGAAGTGATGGCTCTATTAATGATTATACATTCCTTCCCAAGATCAAATTTTTATATTCATGACGTCTCCTTCGGTGTGTACACATATCCTTTAGAAACATGTAATATCATGGAATTTGCTTCACGACATAAATCAAGGGGATTTTTTACCTGCACTTTTTTGAAAGTCTCCAAAATTTCCTTATCGATTTTAGTTTCCTTTTGTTTTCTAGTTTGGGTGGAACTTTGGGGAAATGAAAGAGGAATGGGTTGGCTAGGAGATTCATCGACATACAAACTCTTTCCTTTGGAATGGATTATCTCAAGACATGGTTTTTAAACATTTGGAACATTTTTAATGGTTGAGATGGAGTTTTCCTCAAGAGGGGATGACTCTAATGAAGGATTTATTTGACGTTATAGTTATTTTACACTCCTAAGTGAGATGACACTAACATTCAATTTATCCCTAGGGTTAACTACTGGTTGAGAGGGTAGTTTACCTGACCCATGAATTTGAATTTCACCCACTGAGTTAGCTAGTTGGCCGAATAAGGTTTTGAAGTCTTGTATAGATGCCTGAGTGGTTTTTTGGTAGCCATTTTCTTCATCATATATTCTAGTTTAGGCTCAGGTTTTAGAGGGGTGGTTTGAATGGACTTTGTGGTGGTTGGGTATTTCTGGGTGGTGGTGGATGACTACTCTGCCCCGGTTTGTTCCATTGTTTTTGAGGTTAATTTGAATACCCACTTGCCTATAATCTTGATTTTCTTTCCACTGAGAGTTGGATGGATAATATGGTTCTTAACTAAAGGGTTGGTTATAGGGGTGGCCTAGAAATATTTCCTTACAACTCTCAGAAGTTTCTCTCAATTGAGGACATTGGTCAGAGTAGAGGGTATCAGAAGATCATATACCGCAATAGATGGGAGGAGGAGATTGGGATTTTCCTTTGGGAAAGAGTGAGTTGTCGAAGAAGGGTACTTACCTCTTCAAACTTTGTGTCCACCTTCTTCTTGAATTCAGTGCTTTTCACCTCATGGACAGATAGAATGGGCACACTAGACCTTATACCAAATTGTTGAGTGTTCTATGCCATGTTCTCAATCAGGGTTCTTACAAAAATTGGGGTCTTATCTACATATGAACCACCTACAGCAGCATCAATAATATTATGATCAATTGGAATTAAACCTTCATAAAAATATTGTATTAAAAGTTGATCACTTATTTGGTGGTGTAGACAAATTGAACATAATATTTTAAATATTTCTTAATATTCATGAAGTGTTTCCCCTTGAGATTGTCTTATACCAAATATTTCTTTCCTTATTGTTGTATTTTGAGAGGGTGAGAAATATTTTTCAAGAAAAAGGTGTTTCATGTCTACCCAACCTCTTATTGGTGAATAAACATAGTAAAAATAATCTTTTGTAGTATATTATAATGAGAAAGGGAATTCCCTTAGCTTTACTTGTTATTAATTCACATTAGCATGTTTTAAGGTAGAAAAAATAGTATGAAATTCTTTTAAATTCTTGTATGAATCCTCTCCAGGAAGTACATGGAATCTTGGTAATAGATGTATTAAACCAGATTTTAGTTCAAAATTGGGTGCCTCACCTTGTAATTGAATGTATGTGGGTTGGATATTAACATCAAGTGAGGTTAGTTATCTTAATGTTCCATTGTTTTCATCCATATTATACAAGTTTATTTTAGTTTTTATATCAGTTCTAGAATAATAATTAAAAGGATCAAGGGGAGTGTCGATGTTTTGTGTGTCCTCCTTCAAAGGGTTATCTTCTGTGTCTCGGTGTCATTGACGTATGTTCCTATCCTGTTTGGGTTCAAATAGTGGAACGTCTCCCAAAGTATAACACGTCATGAAAAAAATATACAAAAGAAATAAATCTTAACAAAAAAATATAGGTAAATTTATATGATAAAACAAATAAATACTCACAAATTTTACAAAAAACTTATAAAAAACACGCACTAAAAACCAAAGCACTCCCTGACAATGATGACAAAATTTGACCGTGTTATCATGACATGTCAAATTGATTATTATTTTAAGGTTGATTTGTAGTATAAGGATAACCTAGGTCTTCTATCAAGGAGCATTTATAGGTTTATAGTATGTTTTTTTAATAAAAAGTACTAAAAAAGGGGGTGATTTTGTAAACAATTTTAAGAAAATAACGTGATTTAAAGAGCTTAATAGTTGATAGATAAAGGTGATGACTTAAGAATTATGAGAGAAGGATATAATTTCAAGTTCACTACACATCTTGGATTGTTCATTGATCTGAAAATTCCACATGGTTTTTTTAATTATTTGCTTTAGGGTTGTCAAGATCTTGATTCCCCTTTCCCCCCTTAAAACGATGCACAAAGAAGAAACCCTTGACACAAAAATCATGTTGTAAAGGTTTGGTCATCAATCATAGAACAAGGGATACCAAATAATACTGAAATAAAATATATGTGTGAGATATAAAAGATGATTTTGTTGTCCAATTAGAACAACCTAAGATTCCCACTTGAAATCTCAACCCAATTAGTGTTGAAATAAAAAAACATTTCACTTAATTATATCAATAGAAATGTAATCAGAGGAGAATCATGTCAATATAGAAAATAAGTGAAATATTTAGAACATAAATTACACAAAACTGGTAGAAGAAAAAGTGTTGTAACTCCTTCCCAAGTGTGTGTAGCTCCCTCGAAATGATTTTCCACCGTTTAGCTCAACATCGAGAGGAGGAGGAAGCTCGTGTGGAACTTCACCTTCATACTTGATCCAGTTATGAGGATAGGGTACTCCAGAACTTCTATAATGAGTAGAGGACTCCTATGGAACCTAAAATTGGCATAAATTCACTCCTTGTCCTAACTTGCAAATGAGGAGCCCAAGCTTCCATTTTATAGGCAACGTGGAAGGTGGTTTTGGGTACATAGATTGTGTAACACCAATTAGCACATGGTTTTAGACCATTTTATAGTCAAATATCACTTTGAAAAAAAAACTAGAAACATGTTTCTCCACCCATTTAATATCCCCAACGAAAGTTTGGAACCATTTGGAAAACTAGAGCCCGAGATATGGACATATCACATCACACCACTTTTGACTTCGTGCAGATTTGGTGTTCTGGATAGATTAGGTCGGTTGGGCCACCAGATGGATGAATGAGGCTTGGGTTCATTCATATGAAATTCATCCCAATTAATTTTGGATGAGAAAAATAATATCATCCCATTTTGATGCACAATTAAGTATCAGTATGTGGTTTATTAAACTGGTGTGCTTGGATCCTGCGCAGCTTGACCCATTTTTCTTGGACTTCATCATGGGCCCTCCAAATCACCTCCACCTTCAATGAAATTATCAAAACAAGTAAAATTTTACCTTTTAATAGTGATAAAAAAATTGAATCAAACATGAAGTTAAATTTGTTATTATTTTTATAATTTTCAATACAAAACTAGTTTAACATAGTGGTGTAAGGGTGAAAATGAAATAGTGAATCGCGGTGCGATCACTACTCCCGGGCACAGTTTATTAACAAAATACATTTTATTACTATATTTATCTACTTTCACCAAATAGTAAGTTAAAATAGAAAATAAAATCTCCTATGATACCACTTTTTAATGTCCCGGACCCAAATACCACCTGAAATGGTTCCCCGAGCCCGGTTGGCCACATGGCCTTAAGCGCATCTCCCCAAACGCCAGAGGCTGCTGAATGAAAGCAATGGACTAGATGAGTCAGTAGGGAGAATATGAACTCATTACCAGAGTATCAAAGCAGAATGAAAACATATAGTAAATAGAGGAAGTGAAATAAACAACAGATAACTGAAAGTAAGACAAGACATGAATACATATTAATAACCAGATGTGTCCCATATACAAAATGATACAAATAGTAAAAGTATCCCAAAAAGAACAAAAGAACAAAAAGGTATCCTAGCATTTCAAGACTCATCTTGTTCCTATTCTCCCCTACTCCAAAGCCACAGTCAACAACCTGTATTAAGGCGCTTGCCCCTATCATCACCTGCAACCATATAACTTGTTTGGGTCCCCAAGGAGGCCCAAACAGGGTGTGAGATAAAAATCCCAGTAGGCAACCCCCCGTGTCTATATAGTTCTAAAAAAAATTATAAAAAAGTGCTAGGAAGTGTAAAGAACTAGTAAATAAGTGAATATGCCCATGGCATATGTCTACTGTAGTAAGTAAAACCAACAACCCTCAAGGATACCTGAAAAAAGAGTCATCTCTTACCAAGGAAACTATAACAAGGTAAACAAGCAAGTTACACAACCACACTGTACACCCATATATATCAAGAAATCCATAGCCACACTATATAGAGAAGTCAAGTGTCCCACGACCATACCGTATAGTGAAGTAAAATATCTCATGGCCATGCTGTATAGAGAAAAGCAGACCTCAAGGGTTGGATCCAAGGTGGCAGCAAACCAAGGAATCCATGTAAAATAATTCTAGAAAATAGAGGGATGAATCTAAGGAACTTGTCCAAGGAATCCCATCGAGTCCCATAGGCATACCTGATGGAAACTTGGTTAGGAACTAGTTAGGGTCCTAGGAGAATAGAAATAGAAAGTCCTACATGAGTCCAAGTAAGCTGGATCCACAGGGTAGCAAGGCCCGAGGCATCCCATAGAATCAAGACCCAAGGGGAAGAGTCAATCTAAGGCTTCCACTACTGCATTCCAGATCCATATAGAGTAGTCTAAGGAATCTGTCAAACCATTCATTCAAGTATTCAATCATTCAAATTAAACATTCATTCCATGTGAGTATACCCACTCACATAAACCTGCACAAGCCATGAGTATACCCACTCATGCAAAACATTTATCAAAACAATCATATGGGCCTACCCTCCCATATAAACCATTTAACATGCCATTATAATTTTCATATAGGTATACCCACCCAATTATCCATTTAGCATGCCAAAATATCAAAATAGATAAGGCATAACATGATATTCATTAATCAAGGAGGCAGTACATCTCCTAAACAAGCTACTCAAGCTATCAAGGCATTAACGAGCTTCCTCTAACCAGGAAAGCACAAGAACACACCCCTTGGATGGTTTAAATAATCATAAACATGTTATTTCCTTAAGGCCCAACCCTTGGGTAACCTTCAAATGAGAAATGAGTGCCAACACACCCCAAAGAACCTACAGTCTTCCTCACTAGGTCCGACTACAACTGCGACAAGAAACTCAATAAAAAATGAAGCCTCACCGGAAATTCTAATGATTGGAATATTAATTGAATGATCAAAAAGCACAATAAAAGGTGAAATAAAGTATATAACACCTACCTCACCTTGGTAGTAGACATATCGTCTAGTATTAAGTCCTGATTCATCCTAGTTTGGAAGAAATCTGAAGAACGGATGAAGAACGGGATATTAGGGCATACGAGCCTAAATTCAAATGGTGCAATCGTTGTTCAAAAGAATCAAGAACAACTAAAAAGGAATATATTACTTAGTGTTTCAGTTCCAATGTGATAGACCGTGATTTAATAAGAGTTCATACAACTTCTAAATATGAAAAACTATAATAGAGGGGTTTTGGGATAAAAAATGAGAGAAAAACATAAGTCTGTCAAAAAGTTGATCTAATGCCTCTTTTATAAAAAAACCCACTGGGAAAGGTACACGACTTGTAGCTCAAGTACACAACATGTACTCCCCTTTATTTTTATCTGATCCAGAATGGATACATGTCGCGACGGGCCAGTACATGGAATGTACTGGAAGTACACAATGTGTACCTGACCTGCATCCAGATTTCAACCTATTTTCCACTTTCTTTTCCAAAAACAACCCAACTGGCCCATGGCCTAACTTAGGTTCTAAGCCAAAAAGGAAAGTAAACACATTAACCTGAAAAGAGAGATATTTACCTCAAGAAAAACCCAGGATATTACACTACGTTCCAAGATCATCATTGGTTTCTCCTCGTAAGAGAGATCATTTTCCAACTGTACCACCTATAAATTTAGTATACATGAGGGATCCGACATGTACTTATTCAAGAGGGATACATGGTATACATATAGGAATTGAGACATGGTAGGTGGAAGTGCTAGTCAATATGACACAACTCTAACATGATCAAGAATCTCGAAAGGGACAATGTACTTAGGACTTAGCTTTTCTTTCTTCCCAAATCTCATGATCTTCTTCCATGGAGATATGTAGAGGAATACCAGATCTCCATCCTTAAACTCTAGTTCCCATAGAGGATTGTATGCTTAACTCTTCTTTTGACTTTGATCTACCTTGATGTGCTACTAAATGATTTTCACCTTTTCCACCATTTCTTTGACCATTTTAGGTCTTAGCAACTTACATTCACTGACCTCATCCCAACATGCCGGTGTTTTGTATCTTTTCCCATAAAGTGATTCATATAGAGCCATTTGGATGCATGAGTGGAAACTACTGTTGTAAGAGAATTCGACCTGAGACAGATGTTGGTCCCATCCTCCTTTGAAGTCCATAGAACATGCTTTCAATATGTCTTCAAATTTTTGAATAGTCTACTCAGATTGGCCACCAGTTTGAGGATGATAGGTCATACTAAAGTTCAACTCAATGTTCAGAGAATGTTGGAGACTTTTCTATAACTTGGAGGTGAATCTCAGATCTTGATCAGATATAATAGATAATGGTACTCTATGCAGCCCTACCATTTCATTGATGTATATTCGTGCAATTTGATCAAGTGATAAGTCCTCTAAAATTGTGATAAAGTGAGATATCTTTGTAAGATTATCCATAATGACCCATATAGCATTATTTGTAACACCATAAGGATTTACAAATAAATTTAATAGAAAATGAGTTGCACAAAACACTAAGTCTTGGTGAAAAAAAAACTTTGTTGTTATAATTATATAAGAAACATATTTATAACCTAGCCATGAAACTTATTTTTTCCACCTCTGTGAATTGAATTTTTAAAAATGGACATACATGGTTTCATTCAGTAATATATTTAGAGTCTGATATGATCAAATTAATTTATTAGGAATAGTAAATTACCCTTATGAATAGTAATGTTACCCTTATGAATAGTAATGTACCCTTATGAATAGTAGCATGACCCTTATGAATAGTAACATCACCCATGAAAGTATAAATAAAATTTAGGAAACTTATAAATAAAATAGAATAATTTAAAAATTAATAATTAAGTGTATTTTTTTTGTGAGAAATAAATATTTAATTACAATATTATAATTAATAAATTTATTTAAAAGAAAATTAATTTTCATAAAAATTAATCCTAAATCAATATTTTTTTGTCCTATGATTTTAGGATAATTTAATGAGACCTTAGTTAATTTTCTGGGTGTTATAAAATATGTTTTAATTTTAAATACTATTTTTCGAGTAAATGATAATTTTTTAAAAAAATTAAATTTCACATATTTATAAAATTATTTTGATAAAATAGAGTCTATATTTTAATTCTACAAGTCAAAAAATGGTTAGGGTAAATTTTTGGGATTTTTCTGAAATACTTTATTTTTTTGGTGAATAGAGAAATTCAATAATTTAAGGAATATACTAAATAAATGAATTTCTGCATCATGATTGAGTCATGAATGATGTAAATGGCCTTTGGTTCAAACTTAAGTGCACTTATTACTTCTTATAGTTACAATAATCAATACTATTCATATTCTTGAGCTAAAATAACAAAATAATTATTAAAATAATGGAAAACCCTCCTCTCCTCCACTATAAAACCACCCCTTACTCCCTCTTCTATTCAATCCTCTAAAACCTGAAGATTCTCAAATTTCTAAAAAAATAATCTTCCCTAGTATCTCTCCACATCCAGTAGCTCTTTTTCTTTCCAAAATACCAAAACACCTTCCCTTAAGGAGGTTCTCAAGGAGGATATTTCAAGAGGTAAACCCTCTTCCTTTTTCTTTTAATTTCATTTTCAATTTGTTTCTTTTTTCTTATCTTCTACTCACCTCCTATGTAAAAATGAACATAAAAAAATCCAATATCACCTATATAATAGAATTATATCATGTTAATATAATATTCATCATCAGCCTACTTACTCTCCCTCTTTTATTTTAAAAATGAAATCATCGTCTGGGAGGTGCTGATTTACAACCTTAGTGGTCGACAAACCTTCGTTCTTCAATTTCTACTTCAAGTCTGGTCCTGAACCCATTTTTATGGTTGAAGAAAACTATAATATATGTATTATAACCAATATAATGTCCTAGAACCAATATATATACATAATATTAATTCATACGACAAAACTAGTACATAATAATTGAAATAGCACCAAAATAATCTAAATGATTTTCATTAATGTTTTATCTAATAGTTCATCATCCTACCATGTAAAAAATAATATATATAACCATTTATAATTATTTATGTTCATTAATAATATATAAATTCATTTCTATATAATTATTTCCATTCCACATGAACTTCCATACTCATATACAAGTATATCTGTAACACCCCAAGCTTCCACGATACGCTTCTCTTTGAATAATACAGTAGCGTGTGTTGTACGCAATTTCGAGTTCTAACACACACCACAACCAATCAAAGTATCCGTTATGAATATTAATACCCACTTTTTGAAATTTTATAAATTTTATCTCTCAAAATGGACTTCATTTTTGGATTTGGAATATCGAAATTAGCCTAGGGTAAAATTTTGGAACTTTTCAAATAACTTTTATATTTTGATGAATAGTGAAAATTACTAAATTTTAATTGGAAACAACTTTTTTAATAAAAATAATTAATAGTGATAAATTATGAATTTGATTGGTTTTAAAGTATATTTAGAATATATTTTTACCATTTAATACAATGTTGGTCATTGGACATAATTTCACATTTAAACCGGACATAAACAACTGTTAATCTTTTGATAGTTATTATCTCTTAAAAACACGCTTTTTGTTTTAACAACGGGAATTAATTTCTTCCAATTATATGTTTTGAATTTAGAAATATGGATTCCATATTTGGAATCAGGAGGTTCAAATTGTGTCAATAAGTAACTTTTATTTTTATACATTTTGAATAATTACTTCGGTAAATATTTTATTTACCATGGTTAACGGGTAAATCTGGTAAATAAGGGTAAAAAATAATATTATAATAATAATAAATTACCCTAAAATGTGTTCTAACCTTATTGGTTGATACATGTACGACCATGGATATCTTTGGATCTATTTTGGGACCCCATGAACCCACTTGTAGGTGATAAGGACAATTTATATTAATTAAGTTAAAGTAAATACAAAAATGACATAAGCATATATCTTTTAGAAAAACAATTTTTACATAGGGTTATATATGTTATATTTTCGAATATAAATATTCATTAAAAAGATAAAAATATTTAATACATAATTGTATTTTATTTATAATTTTTAGACATTTAATAAGTAAATTTATTTATGACACAATAATGATGGAGTATTTTCCTTATTAATGAAAGAATCAAATAATTGGTATTATAAAAGTTAAAATAAATATAATTTGAAAGTTTTGATGCCATAAAATAATTTTATTGGTTAATATGAAATGTTAATATTGCTTAAATGATTTTTTTTAGAATTAATAAAGTTTTTAATAGTTAAAAAAAATCAATTATTAAATATTGTCAAAATTTACATAAATGAGTTTTTAAAAAAAATATTATATTATTAATTGATATTATATTCATAAAAATATAAGGTTCAGCCAAAGGAATTATATCATGATATCTGTATCATTAATGGACCACTTGGGAATCACTTGGATGTATATAGTAAGTTTATTAACTATATAATATAAAAATACAAAGTGACATGGTAAATGTCAATCAAATTAACTAAGAGTTAAAACAAAAAGATAAGGTTAATATAATGACCCAAACCTATCTAAAATATATTGGTTGAATTTATTTCGACCCATACCCACATTATAATTTTAATAATACAATTTTTATACATTATAAATCCAATATGAATTTATTATAAATTAATACTTTAAGTTTTTCCTAAAGAGCCCCTCCTCCCCCTTATAAAAGGACACAACTTCTAACCAATTATTCACAACTTCAAAGCCTTTTGGTTCGGCCAAAACCTGCCCAAATACTCTCTAAACTTCACTAAATTCAACCTAGAGTCATTATTTTGATCATAAATCCAACCTAAGGAGCCCTTTTGATCAAATCAAAAGGAAGAATTTGAAGAAGAGGTAATGTTTTCACCACCCTTTTTCAAGTTCATTTCTTCTTCAACTTCTTCTTTCTTTGTTATTTCATTTCTAAAATAATAACTCTAGTATATTCTATATACTATGATTTTATTATAAATATGGTACAACCATATTCATTATTCTATCCATCCTTTGAATGACATGTCACCATACGTGCGTATGTATGACTTACCGTCTCCACGTCGTGGTGTAAGTGTTATTCAAAAACATTATTATTTGGATGGGTATGATAATGATATTTAATTGATTTAAATAATAAATATAACATGATAATGATTATGTATATATTATATAACATCCAATTATATATTATTTTAATATCAAAAGAATGGTATTGTTGCTCGTGCGTACGTACGGACTACCGTCTCCACGAACGCAATGAGATTCATTCCCCATCATATCCATGCAATTATAATTCTCATTTAATGATTAAAAATAATGTTTAAGGATTTTATATAATTATGGATATGAATAAGATACAAACTATCCATAACAAACATGGCTTATGTAACAAAATATATAAAATAAAATGAGTAAGTTAACACCCAAAACGATGATAATACTAAGATATTATTAACAAATAAATGTTAAAAGATCATATATGATCTCATATTAATGTATATGATTATTGTATAATTTAATAACAATTATTTCACCATTATACATGAGGTTAACCTACCCTCAACCAAGGAAAAGTACAAGGTAAGGGTTTATTTCACAATCTCTTCATTATCCGAGGTTGTTTATATGTAATTATCTAATGGGACCTCTTTATCATTCACATCCATGTTTCTTAAAAATATTTTTCAAAACATTCTTACTATTTTACAAAATATGGGTTAAAGTAATTTATACCCTTGTTTTAATTTTTATAAGAAGTTTCAAAAGGAATCTTTCGGTCGTTTTCCAAACAAGGTACTTTTTAACCTTTTCAACAGAATTAAGGTAAGAATGTTTTTTTAACTTATACGGTGGGTGTGGCTATTTTCTGCCATTATAAAATCATCGAAGCTTCCCTTAAAATATTATAAGAATATTTTGAAAGTAAATGTTTTATTTTATAATTATGTGTCCTTTAAATGATTTCAAAATGAATATTTTAATAATTTATGAAAGATACTCTTTATCAAGATCAGAATTTTAAATGTTTTAAAGATTTATCTTTCTAAATATTTTTAATTAATGTCCATGTTTTCAAAATGATTTTAAGGATATATTTATATGGACATGAATGTTTTGAAATAATATTTCTTTTCAAAAGTTTCAAAGTGGTATGAGACACTTTGATTCAAAAATCTCTTTTAAATTACTTCCTTTATAAATGTGTGACTTTTAAATGATTTCAAAAAAGTGATATTTCTCTCAAATAGTTTTGATTTCATCTATGTCAACTTCCTTGGATGAATTTTAAGATTATTTAAAGTTTATTTATTATAAATCAAAACATCCATATTGTATTGAAGGTTTTCTGATATGTTTGACTGTGGATGTGTTATTTCTATACCATTCATGGTTTATAGATAAAGTATTGACATTTCTTATGCTAGTTTTAATATGAATGTTTATGTTATGTTTAAACCTATTAATATGAGGAATGAATTGGAATTAATAAGTGATGGGTGGAGCCCGCTATATCTCCTCGATGAATCGGTAGGTCTCATGAGACAAACTAGTGTCTTGACATAAGACCTTGATAAAATCTTATTTATAGTCTTGGCATGAGGCCTTGACTTTGTGGTTATGATAGTCTGGAATTATGCATTCCATCATTATAAAAGTGATTATTGATATTTCATGTGATTATTCAACTAGTAGAATATCCATGTGAATAAGTAAATGGAATTATTTCATTTTATCTTTGCCATATTATGCTGATGTTCAAGTTTAAAAGGATTTTGTTTTAGTTATACATTGCCTTAAATGTTTATGCTTATTTATGAAAGTTTCCACTATATTTTTATCCTTAGTAAGCATCTGAGATCACCCCTTTAAATGTTTTAATTTTCCCAGGATGTGAAGAAGTAATTTTTGAATGAACTGTAGGGATAGTATGAGGGGATATGAAGACAAGATGTTGTTGTAGTAGTTTTCACTTTATAATGTAATGTAAACTTTATGAATGTATCTAGTTATTCCAAGGCTACTAAAATAATAAATCTTTTGAGACTTTATCTTTTGTGATAATTCCAATGTTATTTAATAATGCACCGACTCTGGGTAACTGGGGTCGGGGCGTTACAATATCAATTGTAAAATCCAAGGAAACAAACTTTTCTGAACGATAAATTTGTATCTTATAACTCATCCAAAAGGACATAAATGAACTTAATAAAATTATAATAAATAAAATAAATGTATATAAGGTTATTAATTAATTAATTAATGTATTTATTTTTATTATATAGGATGTTAAGGTCAATTGTAGAATACGTTCGGACATATGGTAAGGGTTTCCTCATCTCACTTCCACTTTTGTGAGATATTCCTTATTCACCACTATTTATTGTGTATGGTGTTTATATACTTTTCATTTATGTACCATATCATTAATATATTTATTTTAATGTTATTGAATTTATAATTTTTTGATTATTAATTTTGGGTCATATGGTTCGATTGATTACAAAGTGGTAAGGGTTTTCTACCCGAATGTCCATTTTCATTCGGGTTAATCTTATTCTCTAATTACATCAATGAAATTATTTTTTATTATTATATAATCCTCATAAATTATATGTGAATGTTCTATATCTATGTAAAAATCATAATCCTTCTTTATTTTATGGGGATTTACATGTTTTAAAAGTATATTTTAAAAATTCTTCCTGATAAACAAGCTCGTTTCAAAGGAACTTCTCGGATTCTTACCTATTTTCAAATGAAATTTATAATATGTTTTGAGACACCATTATTTTTATAAAATATCTTATTTTATTATGAAAAAAATTCCTTAATTTACTTTTGGTTTTATACAAATACTTTTCCAAAAGAACTCTTCTTTTCAAAGTTAAAGAGTATTTCTTTCAAGAATTACACGATGATTTTATAAGAGTATTTTCATATACTTAAACACTATTGTTGATTGATATATTTAATTGCGATAAATATTTTATGATATAATCTACCATGTTTTATTTAATGGTTTATGATTAGTTTGAATATGGATGTGCTATCTTGAAACCATTCACCATATTACTTTGAATGGTTAGTGTTATGTTTAATGATTGGGGAAAGTGACATACATTTCATATGTTAGTTTCAATATGAATGTATATGTTGTTTATGTTTCAAAACTTTCATATGAGGAATGAATTGAAATTAGTAAGTGATGGTTGAGGCCTACTATATCCCCTTGGTGCATTGGTAGGTCTCATGAGACAAACTAGATATGATTTTGGCCGAGTCCTTACCCATTTAATAGATTCTTGGCATGAAGCCTTGGAAATAATAGATACTTGGAATGTATCTATGACAATAATAGATACATAGAATATATCTATGAGAATAATAGATTCTGGTATGAAGCCTTGATAGATTCTTATCAAGAATACTTGAAGGTATGTTTTAGATACCCATTTTTATGCATTTTCCTCATTATGAAACTAGTAATTTATAGTGCTTGTGATTAGTCGACTAGTAGAATATCCATGGTTATGCTTTATTATGGAATTATTCATTAAGATTTTATTCCTTCCTTATTATGATCAAGTATATGTTTAAAGTAATGTGTTTTTAGCTTCTCAACATGACTAGTATTTATGTTTATGATTACTTATTTTGTATTAATTAACCTTACTAAGAATCTGAGTTCACCCCTTTCTTATGTTTTATTTCCCATAGGTTGCAAAGATGAATATTATGAATGAATTGCAGGGATAATCTTGGAGTTATGGATGTTTCCAATGTAAATTATATATTGTTTTTACTTTCAAATTGTAACCTTGAACTTATGTATGTATCTGGTTTTCCAAAACTACTAAACTATCTGTTCCTTCTGGATTTGATTCCTTGTAATCATACCAATGTAATAAAATAATACACTAGCTCCAGGCTTCTGGGGTCAGGGCATTATAGTTGGTATTAAAGGAATTTTAGTAGAAACCTTGGGAACTAGATTTAGAAAATAGAGTTTATGGAACATAACCCTAAGATAGAATTTGAGGATAATAATAGAATAACATCCAAGAATTTTTGTAAGGTAGAGATTATGTGGGTCTTCCTAAAGATACATCCCTGTATGAATACTACAAGTGGGTGTGGTTTTGGAATAAATGTACCTAGGAGTAACAACTCCGACAAGGTGTTTCAGGCCCAACTCGGGGTAACTTGGTACATGGAAATATGCCTTACTGCGCACCTATTTTGACACTCTCGGGGGATATGCTTAGGATAATTCACATTTTCATTACAATCCATTATGAAGGATTTAAAATTAATCTTTTCCTCAAATAAACCATGTTTATGATTATGATATTACCTATTTATAGGATTTAAATTTATACTAAGTATTTTTCTAGTTGAGATTATATATTATGATTTATAACCTAATCTATTTTATGTAATTATTTATAAATGGCACCTAGTGGAAGGAATGGAAACCACATGAATGTGTGTATCCTAGTTAGGGATTGCCCTCCTATACAAGATAATGATGTTGGTTATGGATCTATGACTGGTGCTAAGAAACTTATAATTATAATGGGATAGCCGAATCAAGTTATGGATAATAACCTTACTTGTATGGATCATATTGATCCACAACACGAAGGAGTAATGTTAGACCGCTTAATGCGACAAAAACCTCAATCATTCAATGGGACTACAAACCCATTTGTAGTAGAACAATGAATAAGTTCCGCAGAGAAGATATTTCTGGCTTTGGGATGTAATGAATGAGTGAAGGTTATCCTGGCAGTGTACCATCTCTTAGAAGATGCATATCAATGGTGGCCATTAATTAAAAACACAAAGGAGGAGGAAGAAATTAAAAATATGGAATGAATGGATTGTAAGGAAATTTTCTTAGAGAAATACTTCCTTCACAAATAGAGAGAAGATATGGAGAGACAATTATTAAGCCTAAGATAGAAAGAGGATGAAAATGTTGCTAAGTATGAATCCAACTTTACAAGGTTATAAAGGCATGCCATAGACTACATACGTAATCCAAGGTGAAAGGTTGATCATTTATTTTATGTCCTTAAGCAAATTCTATAAAGGGAATTAGTCTCGCAAACATTCTCATCATACGATGATATAATATCTTGTATTATCAAGAAAGAGAAATAATTCTCTAAGTCTTATGTTTCTAAAGGTAAACAAGAGAAAAAGAGGACGATAGAGAAAAATATGGATAATGGGAAGAAGGGAAATATTGATTTCCCAACATGTGATACTTGTGGAAGGAAAAACCTTGGTAAATTCTAAAAAGGAAAAGGATTTTGATCAAGTGTAGTGAAAAAGGCCACCGTGATCCAGATTTAAAGGTTAATAAATAATTTTTCAATGTCCAATGCTTCAACTGTAAGGATATGGGGCACTATGCAAATTAATTCCCTAAATACCAAGGGAATATATCCTAAAAGAAGCAAAGGGATAAAGGCCAAGGTTACGATATTACTACAGTCAAGGAGGAATAATTAAAATATTTTTTTCTTTAGATTCATGAATTATGTTTTACTACAGTACTTCTTTAAGGTATTGGAAGCATGACTATTTTATAAAGTTTTAAAGGTGATAAAGGTATTCAAATGTTTTATATAAGAGTTACATTATGCTATTTTGGGGGGAAAATATGATGTTAAGTGACCTTTCTTCTAAATATTTGGAATTTAAATTTTTGATAGACATAATTTAGACAAGTCATAAGGTTAAATATTTATGGAATGGATTAAGAATAAATTATGATTTTTGATAAACTATTCTAAACTTTTTGGTTTCAGTAATCATTTAAATGCTGAGGGAATGACTTATGGATCATTTGATCAAAGTTATTCATGTATAAAAATTCATCTTGAATATCCATATTTTGGTTTAATAGAAGAATTAAAGATATATGGAATCACAACAAAAGGATGAGATTATAACATCAAGTAAGTTTATTTTTTGAAGTGCTTCTATGGATAGTAAAAGAAACCCTCATCTCTAGGCAAAGAATTTTAGGAAAAAAAATCATCTTTTTACTTTTCTCTTTAAGAAATAAATGGTATTTTAAATGATCATAGATTTATGGATTTATGATATTTTAATTTCTAATGACCATATTCTCAATCAATCTATATCAGAACTTGGTGGTTATATTTCTCTTCCATGTCATTGTTTTTACTTTACGCTAATGTTATCTTATTCGAAGACCTAATTTTGTGGTGACCTTCTCATTTTTTCCTTTTCCTCCAATTAAGGGGATTTTTATTAACCCCATTTCCAATGTGGGCATCCCATAAAGGAATTTTCAATAGTCAACCTTTAAATTTCAAAGAGAAAATTATGAGGATGAAATTTATTGAAGAAGGGAGAATGTAACACCCCAAGGATTTACAAATAAATTTAATTGAAAATGTGATGCACATAAAACTGAGTCTCTACAAAACAAAAATTTGTTATTATAATTATCTAAGAAATATAGTTATAACCTATCCATGAAACTTAATTTTTTCATATCTATAAATTGAATTTTGAAAAACGGATATACACAGTTGCATTCAGTAAGATATTTAGAGTTTGATAGGATCAACTTAATTTCTTATGAACAGTAACTTACCCTTATGAATTATAATGTTACCCTTATAAATATTAATGCACCCTTATGAATAGTAATATGACCCTTATGAATAATAACCTCACCCATGAAAGTATCAATAAAATTTAGGTACCTTATAAATGAAATAGAATTTTTAAAAAATTAATAATTAAGTGTTGTTTTTTTTGAGAAATAAATATTTAATTAAAATATTATAATTAATAAATATATTTAAAAGAAAATTAATTTTCATAAAAAGTAATCCTAAATAAATATTTTGTTTTTTTATGATTTTAGGATAATTTAATGAGACCTTAGTTAATTTCCAGGGTGTTATAAAATATGTTTCAATTTTAAAGACTACATTTTTCGAGTAAATGATGATTTTATTTAAAAATTAAATTTCACATATTTATAAAATTATTTTGATAAAATATAGTCCATATTTTAATTCTACATGTCAAAAAATGGTTAAGGTGAATTTTTGGGATTTTTCTAAAATACTTGAATTTTTGGTGAATAGTGAAATTCGATAATTTATAAAATATGCTAAATAAATGAATTTATGCATCATGATTAAGTCATGGATGATGTAAATGGAATTTGTTTAAAAATTACATGCACTTATTATTGTTTATAGTTACAATAATAAAGATTATTCATAGTCTTGATCCAAAAATAATAAAATAATGATTAAAATAATGGAAAAACCATCCTCTCCTCCACTATAAAAACCACCCCTTACTCCCTCTTCTATTCACTACTATAAACCTTTAAGATTATCAAATTTCTACCAAAATAATATTTCCAAGTCTCTACCCACATCTTGGAGCTCTTGGTCTTTCCAAAAGATGAAAACCCCTTCCCTTAAGGGGGTTCTCAAGGAGGATATTTCAATAGGTAAACCCTCTTCCTTTTTCTTTTAATTTCATTTTCAATTTGTTTTATTTTCTTATCTTATACTCACCTCCTATGTACAAATGATCATGATTAATCCAATATAAAATATATACTATAATGATATCATGTTAATATAATATTCATCATCAACCTGCTTACTCTCCCTCTTTTATTTCAAAAATGAAATCATCACCCCGGAGGTGCCGATTTACAACCTTCGTGGTCGACGAACCTTTGTTCTTAAATTTCTACTTCAAGTCTGGTCATGAAACAATTTTTATGGTTAAACTGAACTATAATATATATATATATTATAACCTGTATAATTTTCTGTAACCAGTATATAAACATAATATTAATTCATAGGACAAAACTAGTTTTGAATAATCGAAATACTGCCAAAATAATCTAAATGAATGTCATTAATGTTTTATCTAATAATTCATCATCATACCATGCAGAAAAATGATATATATAACCATTTATACTTCTTTATATTTATTAATAATATATAAATTCAATTTTGGATAATTATATCCATTGCACATGAACTTTCATACTCATATAAAAGTATATCGATCATGAAAACCAAGGAAACGAACACTCCCGAGTAATAAATTTGTATATTATAACTCATAAAAAAGGCCATAAATGAACTTAATAAAATTATACTAAATAAACTAAATGTAGATAAGGTTCTTAATTAATTAATTAATTTATGTATTTAATTTGATTATCCAGGACATTAAGGTCAACTACGGAATACGTTCAGAAATATTGTAAGGATTTCCTCATCTTACTTCCACTTTTGTGAGATATTCCTTATTCACCACTATTTATTATGTATGGTGTATGTATAATTCCCATTGATGTACCATATAATGAATCTATTTATTTTCATCTTATTTAATGTATCATTTTTATTATTAATTTTGGGGCATATGGTTTGATTGATTACAAAGTGGTAAGGGTTTTCTACCCGAACCTCCATTTTCATTCGAGTTACTCTTATTCTATACTTACATCAATGAAATTCTTATTTAATCCTCATAAATTTTGTGTGAATTTTCTATATATGTGTACCAATCATAATATTTCGCTCAATTATATGTTTAAAGGCATGTGATTAGTCGACTGTTAGAATATCCATGGTTAGTCGATTAGTAAAATATCCATAGTTATTTTTTATTATGTAATTATTCATTAATATTTTATTACTACCATATTATGCTCAAGTATATGTTTAAAGTCATGTGTTTTTATCTTCTCAACATTCCTATTTTTTTATGTTTATGATTACTTCTATTGTATTACTTACCCTTCCTGAGCATCTGATTTCACCCCTTTCTTAGGTTTTATTTCCCCCATGATGCAAAGATAAATATTATGAATGACTTGTAGGGATAATCTAGGAGTTATGAATATTTCCAATGGAAATGATATATTGTTTTTCCTTTAAAATTTTAATGTTGAACTTATGTATGTATCTATTTTTCCAAAAATACTAAACTATCCATTCCTTTAGGATTTGATTCCTTGTAATCATATCAATGTAATAAAATAATGCACCAACTCTGGGCTTATAGGGTCAGGGTGTTACATTATTCCCTCTGGATGTATTTGGAAGTCCAGTGACAAAGTATAGGGTAATGTTCTCCCACTTCCATGTTTGTATGGATAATGTTTACATCATCTATTTATAATTTTTCTTTTCAGCCTTTACCTGCTGACATACCAGGCAATTTGATGTATATTCAGCGATATACTTCTTCATATTGTCCCACCAATAGTTTTCCCAGAGATCTTGATACATCTTTGTGATACCTAGGTGAATAGAGAAGGTTGAGCTATATGTTTCACTTAGAATATATTTATTTATCTTTTTATTGGATGGTACATATATTTGTGACCCAAATATCATGACTCCTTCCTCATCAATTTTGAATTTTGAGGATTTTACTTTTCTCATGCCTTCCACCTTCTTCTGAATTTTTACATCATTTCTTTGAGAATCCTTTATTTTCTCTATGTGGGATGGTTGAGAAATAATTTGATAATGTATTAATGATGTTCCTTCCATAATGATTCCATTTTCCATCCTTTGTTGGTATAAGAAGATTGGATCCTTCTCAATTATCATCATTAATAAAGATGCATGATCCTTTCTACTTAGAGCATCCACCACCTTATTTTCTTTAACAGGATGATAGTAGATTGAGAATTCATAATAATTGATGTGATCTAACCATATTCTCTGGTGAATATTAATATTATTTTATGTGAATATATATTTGAGACTCTTGTGATCAGTATATATCTCACACTTCTCCCCATAGAGATAATTCCACCAAATTTTCAACGCAAAGATCACAGCTGCCAACTCCAGATCAGGTGTGGGATAGTTTTCTCACTAATTTTAAACTAACTTGAGGTGTAGGATATAACTTTATCATTTTTAATCATTACATAACCTATTAATTTCTTTTAAGCATTGATGTATACCGCAATGGGTTCCCCACTTGCAGGTAATGTGAGTACACTTTTAGTGACAATCCTCTTCTTAAACTCTTTGAAGAAACATTCACATTCACCATTCCAAACAAAATTCACTCTCTTTCAAGTCATCTTGGTTATTGGGTTTTATAATCATGATAGGTTCTTTAAAAATCTTTGGTAATACCCAACTAGACCAAGGAATCTACGGATCTCCATTACATATGTTAGCCTGAGCCACTCTTTGATTGCCTTTGTTTTGGAAGGGTCTATAGATATTATTTTTATAGTGATAACATGCCATAAGAATGATACTTATTCCATCCATAACTCACATTTACTATACTTTTATTAAGTTTCTCCCTTTTCAAATTCTTCAACAAAATATTCAAATGCTCCTCATGTTCTTCCTTACTCTTGAAGTGTATCAAAATATCATCAATAAAGACTACCACAAATCTGTCGAGGTAATATCTAAAGACTCTATTCATTAAATCCATGAAATTTTTAGAGAATTAGTGAGTATAAAGGGAATCACTATGAAATCATAGCATCTATACCTTGTTCAAAAGGTAGTCCTTGGAATATCTTATTTCTTCACCTTTAATCGGTGATATCCTGACCGAAGGTCCACCTTAGAGAAATAATTGGCCCCATATAGTTTTTTAAAAAGGTCAACTATCTATGGAAGGGGGCACTTGTTATTTATTTTTATTTTTTGAGCTC
The DNA here is from genome assembly GCA_963277665.1 of Viscum album. Lineage (NCBI taxonomy): Eukaryota > Viridiplantae > Streptophyta > Magnoliopsida > Santalales > Viscaceae > Viscum > Viscum album. The sequence continues at coordinate 78,171,784 of OY728140.1, forward strand.
ATGATAATCAATTTAGAGGCTCATTTATCCATCCTTCTTTTTAACGAAGAGGACCGACACACCCCATGTTAAAGCACTCGAGCATAAAAAAACCTTGTCTAGATTCTCTTGTAATTGCTTCTTTAGTTCTTCCACCTCAACAGTTTCCATTATAACATATCATATTTTATGTGTATTATTTTTAGACATTATATATATTATTTTTGATACTAGGTTCTAAGATAGTGTGTGATTCTGAGGCTCAGTGTTCCCAATTTTTTTTTGAAAAATATTAACATATTTAACTGCATGTGCATATAGGTTTTCTGAAAAAGTGGAATAACCCTTAAAAAATTAACCGGAATAGAAATATGAGGGAACTATTGAGTTTAGAATAGCAGCTTTACCCTAGGTGAAACCTAATATTGATCGACATAGGTTGTTTGTGAAAACGTTGTCGCAGGCGTAAAATAAATAACATAATTTGATAAAAATTATTTTAATTTATTGTGTTGATACAATGACTTGTTTGATTTAAATGTATCCTTATTTCAAAATTCAAAGGCTAGTCTCATAACCCTAGAACTTTTGGAGGATCACAGAGAGAGAGATATGGGTAACCTTTCTAACGAACGACGACAGATCAAGGATCGACAAATGAAACACATCGATTTTGAAGGATCTCTCTAACGAATGAAACACAACTTATTTATTCATCAGTGATCAGTCCAATTCAAGGTAGGGTGTGTAATTTAATTGTTTTATTCCCCGTTCTTTATTTCTACGATGAACGTAAATCAATATACAAATAGATTGATTCACAGATCATGCATATTTTGAGATGGGATTTATTCTACAGGATTTATTTGATATGATTTTCTATCCCAAATTCTCCATTTTTGATCATTAGACAAGAATAATTGGATGATGATAATAAACCTTTTTTGTTGTGCCTTTATCCATATTTTCTCATGTTCTTCACTAGTTGGATCCTCATGGTCCCAGCTCGATGTTGTCGGGTGGTTATGAAATCGACCAGACCACCAGATTTGAGTAAAATCGATAACTGAGGATGGATCAGGGTATATAGGAACCCAAGAAGCTTGAATATACGTTTTTTCAATTTTTGAGCATTAAATGAGGCATGTTGGTCCGGAGAATGGACCGCTGACATGCTACAGTGGCGGATGGTGACTGATAGTGGTGCACAACATCGGTCCGCATGTGGGTGGTGGAGCCGCACGTGGTTGGGATCAGCAGTGGTGGTAGACATGGGGTGCAGTTGGGATTGGTGGTGGTAGTCGATACATGGACCCTATCATGTTTGTGGGTAGGTTCTCAAGTGATAGGTTCAAATGGTCACAACTCCTCAATGAAGCATCCAAATGATGTGGCGTCAGCACCAGCGTGACCCTGATTTTGAAACGGTCGACTCAAGACCAATGTTGGGTACCTTATTCATATTTTAGACTCTTAGTTTTAATAGTTTTAACTATTATAGGTTGATTGTGTTACCTTAGTCCTTTCATCAAGGGTATAGTGAGAAATTACATCCACCTCACTGGATTGTAATCCCCTCTAGAGGCCGATTCTCAGATAGAGTTGTGGTGTCCCTCCACGAGACTGGAGTGAGATCCTCTATCTCCCCTAGTGGAGTTTTTGGAATTAGTGTGACCTCCCTAATCAGGGTGTTGATCCAATATCTAGAGGCCTACATCAGTAGCATTTGTGGAATCATTGGCATAAAATCACCTACATAGCGGGTTGATCCAGATTGAGTTCCTGGTGTCCCCCTGCAGTTCTGGGTGTAACCTCCTCTCTATCTATCATAGTATTATTGACCAATGAATTATATTTTTGTGGGGCCCAAATTATATAGGCCTTGTTATTGAGTGTATTCAATGATATCATGGATCAAGGAGTGAGTTCTCCTGGAACAAGTGTTGGTTCAAGAAGAATCCTGTGGCTGACAGTTGGTTATGACCGCCTGGTGGTGTGTTATCTCTCCAAAGTATATATAAGTTTATTCTTATTACCTTATATTTTTTTATACATTGTTACATATTTTATTGAGCTTAATATACTTGGTGATTCATGTTTAGTGTTTTCGGGGTGTCCTACTGAGTATTATTATACTCAACCCTGCACAGGCTTTGCCCACACATGTTGTATCTTGTGTATATGACGCCCCTTTTGACGGTGTCCTAGGAGGACCAGAAGTGGGTGCTGCATAGATAGAGATTTATAGACCAAGGTCTTTAATGGGAGTGTAACTTTTTCTTAGTACTCTCCCTTAGAGTAGGTAGGACTTCTACAGTTTCAGTTATACTTGTGTTACTGACTCTTTGTGGTGGGCTTGTATTTGGCCCTGTTTACTTTCCCCTTACTTCCTATCATACTCTGGTTGTGGTATCTTATTTGTATGCATGAAATCTATAAGTTGTTTTACATTTTGTAATTATGTGACTTGAAGATATGTGCATGTGTACATGTACCTTAGGCTAATATCTCCCATTTGTGGGAAATGCCTACTTGGTGCTAGTCACCATCCCCTGGCCTATTGGAGGTGGGATTGGGGTAGTCACGACACGAGCCCCTCTATGACGAGTTGTGAAAGCCATTCTATAAGGTGTATTTGACTTAGGAATAGATCTAGGAATAATTTCAATTGATAACTCAACCTCTCGATCAGTAGGAAGACCATTAAATTATTTAGGGAACATATCAGTGTAGTTCCTCGCAATGAGAATTTCTTCAATCATGAACCTATCCTTTTTCTCAATAATTTCTACTAAATATGATTTATTATAAGGAATTAATATCCACACTTGAGATAATTATTCTCAAGGAGATTCATATTCCTCCTTACACTTGTATAGAATTAGAGGATGCTTCTGGATGTGAAGAGTGATATCCCTTTCCTAATAGTTGATGTTGGCTTTAAATAAAGATATTCAATCCTTGCCCAATATTGCATAAAAATCTACCAAAGGAAGTATGAAAATATTTTCTTGGAGGTTTAGTCTTAAAAAATTAATTTGGGAGGAGTTATACACTTTGGATGCAATAATTGACCCATTTTCTATTTTCATTGATAACTCAACCTCCATATTTTGAGGTGGTGTTTGAATAGTTCTACTAAACTTTCAAGATATAAAAGAATGCATAGAACTAGAATAAAATAGTATGTTCACTATTTTTGAATAAATAATCAGTGTAAATTTCACCACATCATTATCGGGACCCACCTCATTAGTAGTAATAGAATATACCCTTCGTTACTACCTTGAAGGTTGTTGTTGTTGATTTCCTTTAACAACCCTTGGCTTAGGGAAATTATTCAAATAATTCCCATGTTACATGTAATTGAAACACTTCACTATAGGATGAGTGTTGATCTGAACCATCCTTTATTCTTCCACATTAGTGGGATTTTTCATATCCCTTCATTAGTTATTATCTATATGCCCCATTCTTCTACATTTGAAGCATTTCCTGGTTCCCTTTAGACAGTTCCCAGGATACTTCTTCCCACAATTTTTATATGTGGGATGTGGGGTTTTATTTCCATAATGGGATTTATCTGTTGACCCACCCATATTAAAATCTATTTTCTAATTTTTCTCTTTGGTACCATGAGACCAGTGGAAGTATCCGATCTCCATTTCAACCTTGAGGGAACAACAGATAATTTCTTCCTAGATTTAAAAGTCTCGAATCTACAATGATTCTTGTAGACTCAACTTTAGTCCTATAAAGAAGTGATCCACATTGATTTTGGTGTTCATGAAAAATCCATAGGCTTATCATGCAAGACTTGTGAATTTTGTCTCGTAATCCCTGATAAAATCATCTTACTTCTGCTTCAGTATGAGGAATTCACTTTCATCTTGAGATGGATGGTTTAGGGAAAATATTTATTGAAAAATATTTTCTTGAATTCATCCCAATTCATGGAATCAATTTCCTCTTTGGATTTTGTATTCTTGATCAGTGTCTACCACTGATCAACTTCCCCATAAAAATGATAGACTACCAGCACAACTTTATCTTCTTTTGATCACTGGAGGATAGAGAATATCTTCTCAATGGAGTTGATCCAATGTTATGTGAGTAGGGAATCATAAGATCCACTATAAATGTGAAGCATTTGTTGCATAAAGGATTCGAACGAAACTTTCTCTATCTTAGGATAATGAGGGCGTTCCACATGATTCAAGTTATTATTCATAACTTGGTCCAGTTTAGTAAGTCCTGTCATGAAGTATTGAGCACCTAGTCCCATCATATTTGGTATATCATTACGGAAATCATTACATTTATTATCACATTTATCATTGTATTGGGTTCTTATATTTCCAATAATTAACTAAGAAAGAGGGAGTAAAATTAGGGGGCCTGAATACTTAGCTAATAATCATAATAAAAGGAAACTTTGAACATAGAGGGATAAAGTTATAAATGAAAATCATATACTAACTTTTAATTCCCTAATCTCCAATATAGGTTATCCATGCTGATATAATTATCCCTAGGGTTCTTACTAAAGTGCTATAGCACTAATCTACAAAAAAACCTAGACCAAGATCTGATACCAAATATAGATACCCTATCCTTTTACATATATTTATACATGATTTTGAGCATAGTTAACCATCAAATACAAGCCAAGGATCATAAATTACAATGTATTTGGAAGATTTGTCACATAATTAAACAACATTAAACCAAAATAAAACACCTTTTATTTAATATTAATAATGAGATCCTAACACCATTTTACCCCTTACATCTACATAGGACAACCTGAGTAATACATGAATAAAAGGATGATCTAAAAATCCCAATAAGGGAATAAAAATATGAATAAAGTATAACACATGGGTTAGAAGGCATAACATGATGACATAAAAAGGCATTAAACATGAATAAACACAAGGAAGCATAACATGTATAACATGGGATAATATAATCATGTCATCATAGAAATTTTGAAACATCATACAACATGACATAAGCATGAGTCAAGGCTCATTACACATGAATAATGAGTTAAGGCTAACCACCAAGACTGTTGCACATGGAGCACGAGTTAAGGCTAACCACCAACACCATTACAAATGGCATCTCATGAGACTAAAAATTACCCAATAAATTGGATCACTATCTAGGAACACCCATCATAACATTTTCATGTATAAATTTTCCACATAAAGAATCATATATAAGGAATAAAACATAAACATAAGGGTTACCCATGAAAATAATTGAGTATCAAAATCATGTTAAAAGGCATAATAAAAGGGAATATCATAATGGTGTCCATGAAAGATAGGATTTGAGTCATAAATGGAAATTAATAATGTAAAATAGGAATATTTCATGATAAATTATGTCAAACTGAAGTGAAAACATGTAAAAATAGTTTTTAATAAACTTTAGAAATAAAATAGTTTAGTTCAGTTTAAGGAAAATATTAAAGACTATTTTAAACAGAAAAAGAATAATTGTTTGTATAAAAGAAGAACTGAAACAAGATAGTTTTTCATGGTAAAATTATTTATTTCAGAAAAATAATGGTGGATTAAAATATATTATGGATAACACTTGAAAATGGATAAAAATTCAGGAAGTTCCCTTGAATTGGGCTTGTTTATCAGGCATAACTGAGAAGAGAACCTTTTTAAAACATGAATTTCCCATAAAATAAATATTAAATAATATGAATAAATGAGTTTGTAACATATAAAAATAATATATAATATGTATATAAAAATAAATAAGAATTAAATTGGGGTAGAGAGAGAGAAAGCGTCACCCGAATGAAAAACGGAGGTTTGGGGAGAATCCCTTACCATATGTCCAAAATTGTTATGCACTTGATCTTATTGTATTGGTTAATCAAATTAAATAAATTAATTAGTTAATTAATAAACTTTTATACATTTATTTTATTTATTAAAATTTTATTAAGTTTATTTATGTCCTTTTTGATGAGTTATAAGATACAATTTTATCATTCAGGAGCGTTCATTTGCTTGGTTTTCATGACTAGTTCATTTGTATACATGTATGAAAGATCATGTAAAATGAGAATAGTTATCTAGAATTGAAATTATATGTTATTAATGAACATAAAAAAAATTAAATAGATATATAAGTCATTTTTTTTGGGTGAGTATGAATCATTATATAAGATGTTAGTGATAATAGCTTAGATTATTTGGGCAGTTTTTCAATCATTACAAACTAGTATTTTTAATTATTTAATATTATGTATATTAGTTAGTTATAGAACATAAAAAGGTTTATAATATAAATTTTAAAATATTTTTCAACCATTATAATGGTTTTATTTCCAACCTTGAAGGCAGTAAAGGAAAATGAAAACACATCATTCACGATGTCAGTAAATTGACTCATCATAGGTGAGAGATTGAAAAGAGTTTGATGATGGATCTTAAATTAAATAGATATAATTACATCATATAAAATATACTAGAGTTATCATTCCACTTAGATAGGGGTAGGTGAGGATAATTTAATAAAATAAGATAAATTGAAAATAAATTAAAAGAAATAGAAAAATAATTTTACCTCTTGAATTCTCCTCCTTGAAAACCTCCTTGGGCACTTGAATTTGGTCTTTTATTGAGACCAAAGACTCATAGACGTGGGTTAGAGACTTATAAAGAGTATTGGGTAGTAATTGGATATTATTCAAGGCTTAAGAGGTGTTAGGAGAATATATGGCGAGGGGTGGCATTTGTAGTGGAGAGGGGTGAGGTTTGATTATTTTATTCATTTGTTTATTATTTTAGCTCAAGACTTTGAATAGTTTTGATTCTTATGAATAATTAAATTAAATTATGAATGTTATTTATAAATAATGGTTGCTTACATCATTCATGATTTTTTAATTCATTTATTTGTATTATAATTTAAATACCATAATTTTTCATATTTCACTATTCATAAAAAATTAAACTATTTTAGAAAAATACCAAAAATTAACCCTAACCATTTTTTGAAGTTTAGAATTCAAAAATAAACTCCATTTTATGATTTTTTTATAAATATTAGAAATTTAATTTTTAAATAATACCATCATTTATTCAAAAAATACCAATTTTATAATTATAACTGATTTTATAACACTTTGATAAGTTAATCAAGGTATCATAAAATTATCTTATAATAATAAGATAATAAAATAATTTTTTTTAAATCATTATATTAATTTTAAAATTTTAAATAAACATTTACATTTTACAAACATACCAACAATTAATTTATCATTTTAAAACATTTATTTACTTAAATTATGATATAAATATATAATATTTTTATTTGTAAGATGTCTAATTTTATTTATAATTTCATGGGTGAGTTTACTATTCTGTTGGTCATATTACTATTCCTAATGGCCATGTTACTATTCCAAAGGCCAAGTTACTATTCCATTGGTATATGTTCTTTAACTTCTAAAAATACATCTTATTTAATTCATTCTTAATTTATAAAGTTTTTATTGTGTTATATATGTAATTTATACTATATAACATAATTATAAGAAGGGAATTTCCATTTATAAAATTCAGGTTTATTACACTTACACCCCCTTAAATAATTTCATCCTCAAAATTGGTGTGTATATCAATACATGAACAAATGAGGGTAATTATTCCTAATTTATTCATTAGGATACCTTGTTTTTTCATCCATATTATGATTTATCCAAATCATTTTCACCAGCTGGGTTGCCTATTTTTATTACACATTCACTATAGTGTCAAAAATCTGGACACACTCTTCATTATATGAAAATAGGGTTCCAATTATATTCCATCAAGGGTGATTAAATACATTTGGTCTGGAATGTACTTCCATAAATTTGATACATGAAAGAAATCATGCAATTTATATAGGTTGGGTTTCAATTCCAAATGCTAAGTCACGACTCCAATTCTCTCTAAAATCTCAAAAGACCCAATATACCCCAGATTTTGATTTCCTTTCTTATCAAACCTTATAACTCCATTCCATAGTGATACTTTCAAGAAGGTATGATCCCCTAATTGGAATTCCATGTCCTTACTATAATTATCAAAATAGATTTTCTACTCGCTATGAGAATCCTTGATATGATTATGGATAAATTACAATTTCTTTGTTATCTCCTCAGTGAGTTCTGAAATAGTTAGCCTCTTTTCCCTAATTTCATCCCATAAGGTTGGAGTATGACATATTTTCCCATAAAATTCCTCATAAAATACCATTTGTATACTTGAATGAAGCTATTACTATACAAAAATTCTACTAGGGGTAGGTACTAGTCACTTTTTCCATTGAAGTCAAGAGAGCATGACCTCAACATATCCTTTAATGTTTGAATTGTTCTATCAGACTACCCATCTATTTGAGAAAGGTTAGAAGTTCTTAAGTGTATCTTTATAATCAAATTCCTTTGAAGAATCATCTAAAATTTAGATGTGATATGAGGTCCAAGATTAGATACAATTGATATAGATGAACCATGAATCCTCATAACTTCATTGATATAGATTCATATAATATGTTCAAGGGGAAGATCCTCCATTATTGTTTAGAAGTGTCCTAACGTGGTTAGTCAATCTATAATGACCCAAATGACAATTTTTTTTATATATATTAGGAAACCAAACAATAAAGTCCATTTTAATGCTATCCCATTTCCACATAGGTATAAGTAGGGTTTCATTACACACTTTGGGAGTTTCCTATTAGCTTTTAGTTTCTAGCATACCAAGAATCTTGACACATAGTCAACAATTTCTTACTCGAACATTTCCTAAAAAAAGAGATTCCATTGATCCCTATACATATTAGTGCTACTAGGATTTATATAGAAATTAAATCTATGAGATTTATATAATAATTACTAATTTATTTTAGGTATCAAAGGCACACAAAGTCTCTTTCCAAATTTCAAAAAACCATATTTATAGGTGTAGTATTTCAATTTACCATCTTTTATGGATTTAATATTATTTTGAAAACCCTTGTTATATTATCGAGAATTCCTTATCTTCTTTAGTAATGATGATTGGGAAATTACTTGGAAAATGAATAATGATTATTCCTCTTGATAATTTTCACATAAAAATTTTCTAAATCCATGAATATTGGATCTTCTTTTATCTTTATCATAGGCAAGACTCCATGATCCTTCATACTTAATGCATCCGCCACCTTGTTTTCCTTCCCAGGGTGGTAGTGTATTATATAGTCACAGTCTCTAAGTAGTTATAACTATATCCTTTTCCTCATGTTTAGTTATTTCTATGTGAATATATACTTCAAACTTTCATGATCCATATATATTCCACACCTTTCACCTTAAATATAGTGTCTCCATATCTTCAAGGGAAATATTATAGCTTCTAACTCAAGATCATTATTTGGATAGTTTTTATCATAGATCTTTAATTTACTTGATGTATAAATAAAGACTCAATAATTTTGTATAAGGACATAACTTATTACTTTCTTCAATGCATCATTTTATATAAAAAATTCATCCTTTACTCATATTAAGGTTAATACTGGTGAATTGATTAATCTCTTATTTAGTTCTTAAAAAATTTCTTCACATTCCTTTTACCATGTAAATTTTACCCCTTTACATTTCAAGTTTATTAATAGATTATATAACCAGGTAAGGTTTTCAAAAAATACTTTATAGTAACCTACTAAACCAAGGAAACCACATATCTTAGTTATATTTATTGGCATGGGCCATTCTTTAATAACCATTTTATTTACGGGGTCAAATGAAATTTCATACTTAGAGATTATATGGCCAAGAAAAAAAAATTTATGTAAAAATTAACACTTACTAAATTTACCATATAACTATTTTCCCCTTAGAGTTTAAAGGATGATTCATAAATGGTTTTCATGCTACTCATATCTCTTAGATTATATCAAGTTATCATTAATAAAAACCACATAAAATTTTATATATATATCACTTGAATACTCTATTCATAAAATCCACAAACACCGATGGTTCATTAGTTAACCCAAAGGGTATTACAATAAACTCGTAATGCTCATACCTTATGTGAAAATTTGTCTTTGGTATATATTTCCTTTTAAATTTTAATTGATGATAACCAGAATAAAGACCAGTCTTTGAGAAGTTTTGATCCCCTTACAGTTGATCCAAAAAATCATTAATGTGTGGTAAAATATTCTTATTCATTATATAAATGGAATTTATTTATCTATAATCAATGAATAGCCTCATTGGTCCCTCTATGTTTTTCATAAATATAAAAATTATCCCTAAGGTGAAGCACTAGGGAGTGTGAATCAATTTTTACAAAACTATTTTAGTTGTTTATATACCTTCACTAATTCCACTTGATACATTATACAAGGATGACTAGATAGGGGATTCACATGAGGGATGATATCAATAAATAATTAAACCTCACTATTAGGTGGATATCCCATTAATTAATTAGTGAATACATTAATACAATCCAATAAAATGGATACATACTTACATATAAGGATATCCTCCTCAATTATTGATTCATATTCTCCTATAATTTTATTAATATAAGAAACTAGTAGTGGTTCTAAGCATAACTTAGAAAATGAAGTTTCTCCCTCAAAATAAGGGATTTTATTCCAACATTAAATATGATAATCTCCTTCTCTTGGTAATAAATTCTTGTATTATACTTTGATATACAATCCATATAAAGGATTATGTCAAAATAAACTAGTGGAATGAAAAAAAAGGTATGTAATCAAATAAACTCTATAAATTCTAATAGGATATAGAAATATAATTTAATTTCCATAATATTTCCATAAGGAATTTTAACTAATAGATCATTTCTTAGTGTATCTGTGGGTGACTCAATGTATATAGAAAACATGAAAGATATGAATGAGTGTATGGATCTAGGACTAAATAATATATAACATAGATTTTATTTTATGATCAAATTACCCTCCATGAAAAATATTTGAGACCCCAGCTTTTATTTTAGTGATAACATAGTCCCATCCTTTCCCCTTTATCTTATTTTGTGGTGCATTACCTTAGAACTTAGGAAATTGATTTGAATAGTTCCCCATCACCTTGAAATTGAAGAATTGAAAATTTATTAATTTTTTATTTCCCTTGAACTTGTGGGTTTGATGGAAATTATCTCCACACATGTAAAAAATCCCATTCCATTTAATCAATCCCTAGGGTTATTCTTCCCATAATTATTTCATGATGGGAATTCTAACCTTTCCTTATTTTCCTTTGCTATTTTTTTTTCAATATGGAACTCAAATTCCAATTTCTTATATTGATTCCATTTAAAAATAAAGTAATTAAATAAATACTTCTTATTCTTGATGAAACCTATCATAATATATTTATAAGAAAAAAATTATTAATAGTATAATTCCCTTATAATACTTATCTTTAATTAATAATTAAATTGATCGATCATGATTTTAGGGTTGTGTACATAATCCGTGACATGGATTGATAATATTTTAAAGTTATAATTATATTCACCAACCAATTTCTATTCTTTTTTTCTTAGATTTAAAAAACTCCTTTATATATTATCTCTTTTCTCATGAGGAAATTATCTTTATAAGAATACTTTAAAGGATTTTTACTCCATGCTTTCTATCTCTTCATTCTTCTTGGTGTTTTAAATTAATGACCACCGTGACTAACATATCCCATTAGATAATATACAACCATGATAACCTTATCTCATTAAATGCATCTAAAATCAATGAATATATTATTTAAATACTTTATCCATTGCTCTACCACTAATAGGTTAGAGGTCCTATTGAAATATGGAGGTTGCTGCTGCATAAAGCGATCCAAAATTGTTACACCATGATGAGGTGAAATATGTTGTTTCATATGGGAAAATCTATCTATCATAACCCAAGTTAAATATCCCAATATATTCATAATATTCTATGTACCAATACTAGCATCATTGATTTAATGACGGGGGAAATATCTACACGGATTATGAGTGTTAATATATTTTCCTTTCCTTTCATTGTGAACCATTTATAAATAATGGAATATATTATCTAGTTCATGAATAAACTATAAATTATAAATCATAGTATATAATTCCTAGGAATGTATTAGAAATTTATGTCTTGTAATTTAGAAATATTTATAGAATATACTAATGGATTTTCATAGGGATATGTTATTTATGCATGTTATTCTATATCTACTTCATAATTTTTCTACTAAACTTTATCTAATACCAACATTGAAATCCTGATTCTAGTAACCCTGATTTGGTGATTATTTTATTATAATGGAATGTAATACATATAAAAAATTACTTAGGATCTAGTAGTTTTGTAGTATTAGGAAACTAGATACCTAAATGAATGTTAGATTACATTGAAAACTTAAGGTACATCATATGAAAACATAAAAACTTTATTATTTCTCATTAAAATTCTATAAGCCATACCTAGTTTTTTAATAGTTTCCTAGAGAAATGAGAAATAATAAAGAAAAGGTTGAGCTTATAAACTTATTAATAGATATTTTATGATGAAATATATCATAACATGACAGTGACATAAATAATATAGTAGTAATAATAAAATTGAATAATTCTATAGATAAATATAAAATATCCATGGATATAATAATTAATCACATGGACATCAATAACTAATTTCATAATGATAGAATGAATAATACTGAATATATTAGTACTACCATTAAGGCCTCATTCCATGACATATTACACACCATTAAGGTATTGTGCCAATAAATTATACATAAAAGGGTAAGGCATACACCAAATTACCCAACCAAGTTTGTCTCATGACTATTATTAATGCATTGAGGGGATATATAATTCCAAGACCCACCCATCAAATAATAAATCTAATGCATTCATCATATGAAATAAATAAATAAAAATGTAATACACAATCAAATTTACATAGTAATCTATAATATCTATATTGGAATAAAAATAATACGGGATTCCAATACTTTCCCCAATCAATGGAACACTGATGCTATATAGGTGAATATACTTCAATAAACTTAGAGGCAATATGATATTTAAAAATAATGTAAAAAACCCTTATCAAAGTAATTATAATAAGGAATTAGTTAAGAGTACATTCATGTTGTAGGGATATCAATAGAAAATAATCCCACATTATGGTTCATAAAGAGATTGTGAGACATTCAAAGCATACCTTCTAGGAGTGTAAAATCAGGTGTACCGTTAGACTTGCTAGTTTTTCACCAAGTTAATGTTGTGTTAATACACATATAAACTTTTTCAAGATTATTACCCTTATGTGAATCTGTGATTGTAACTTCATTCACTTTTTTTGTATCTAGACATGGGCATCATTGCTAGGAAACCATACACTCTTTACTTTACCAAATATTTGGATGCTTTGTAGATATGAGAGTGTTTGAGAATTATAAAGGATTATTAAGGTATTATAATTATTGATAATGGTTATAAAACCCTGATATTTTATGAAATATTTTTTCTAATAAATTTAATTTCTTTGATAGCTTATGTTACACATAACACCGAGTGTGAACGAACCACATGATACTATTAATATTGTTATTTAAACATGATCGTTATAACTTAGTTGTTAAATTTGAAAGTATGAATAAGAATAGTTTTTTGAAAATTAAATATAATGGTTTTAGATAAAGAGAATATATTGAAAAAATTCCTTAATTTTTAGTAAAATCTTTATATACTTTGAAAATACATTTTTCTTAAAAAATAATTTGTATTTTAGTTTGTGAAAAAATAATAAAATTAATTTTTTGAAAATATTATACAATTTATTTAAAAAAATTAACTTAATTTTTTTAATAAACATTTCAAAATTATTTTAGGGTGAAGTTTTGTTATTTTTTCTAAAAATTTTAATTTTTTATTGAATATTGAAATACTGATTTTTATTTAAAAACACATTTTCATTTAAATCAAGTAAAAAATTCTATTTTTTTAAATTGTTTAAAAGTAATATTATTTAAATAATTTTATAATTAATGAAATTTATGTCATTATAATCAATTGAATATTTAATTTTGATATTATAACTTCATATACTTATGAAAATTTTCTCTTTAGAAAACCACTTTTTCACCGCATCTACTGGTTTAATTTAAATTTAAATTCCACCACTTCTATGAATTGAATTTGAAAAAATAGATTACATATTTATAATCATAATAATTAATATTATATAATTACTATTAAAAATTGTAAAAATTAATAGTAAAAGCAGTAAAAATAGTAAAAATTAATTATATAGGATAAGGTTTACTTAATTTTGGTTTATAATTAATAGTAAAAATAGTAAAAATTAATAATTATGTTTAATGTTAAAATGAGTTTACCAGTGGGTTTAAATAAAAATATAAGGATAATATTCAAAATAAAACTTGTCTAAATCCTATTTTTTGGAAATATTTAAACCTTAACCTATCAAAACGTATAATCTATGGCCATTTTTATGAAATTTTCATGGTAATGAATTTATCATTTTTGATTCTTTTTTGAAATTTCCAAGTAATTTGAAAGTGGGTTTCTTTCCCCACTTATAAAAGGACATATCCCCCCTTATCATATTCACACTTGAAAATAATTTTGGTTCATACAATCCCTAAAACCATAAAAGAAATAATTCCAAACCCAAATCATAGAGGCCTTATTTTTATTAGTAAACCCTCATAAAAAGGATTTTGGTGCTAACCTAAGGAGGTTGTCTGAAGAAGATGCATCATTCCTAAACGAGTGTTTTTATTTTTCCAACTAATTAAAATATTTTTAAAATATACTGATATAATAACATCAGTATATATAATATAATGAGATGTTATTATGTTAATGGGACAACCTATATCTATCTTCTCCTCCATCAATTGGGAAATGAAACTGTTGATCGTGTGTTTGGTAGACTACCAACTTGCGAACCGATGTGATTCATTTTTGATAACCGCCTCTAAAATCTATATAAAATGATGGATTTAAAATATTTAATTACTATTTATGACATAATTATACTTATATAATTAAAATATCCCATATACCTTCCAATCCATTGAAAAAAAATAACCTCGCTCATGCGTACGTGTGGACAACCGCCTCCATGAAGTGATGTGATACATTTTTCATTTTATTTTGAAATGGATGGTAAATATGGTATACTTAATAAATATATATAATAAAATAATTATTATTTAAAGGTGAAGTAATATTTAACTTTCTTTAATTCTGTTGATTGAGAAAATGAAAACAGTGTTCATACACACGTACGACGGAGCCACGAATGATGCAATTAATTTTCTCTCTTTAACTGTAATTAATTACTCTAAATACTTGTATAATGAATATATATGATATTTATATCCTATTTAAAATTCTGGAGATAATGGAACCATGATCAATGTAAAAGGACAAAAAATACTAAACTAAAACATACATGAAAAACAAAAAAATTATTACTTGAAACGTGATTTTAACAATAAATTGTTAATAAATAGGCAATAAAATGACATACATAAATTATATATAGAATTATATATATGATAATGGTTATATAATGTATTTATAATAAATATATATTTATTGTACATGAGTTTCGAATGTGTATGAAGAAATTCGAGAGTTTAGGTAAGAGATTTCTAGTCTCTCTTTTATTTTTGAGAGACATATGCAATATTCACCACTAATTTCTTTTATATGGTGTATATACTTCCCATTTGATATGTTATATCATTAATATAATTATATTAATTATATTTAAAGTTTCATTTGAATTTATTATTTAATGGGTCTTATGATTCAAAATTTTCCAAAGTGGTAAAGGATTTTGTATCACTTTTATTTCAATGAGATACATGACTTATTCACCACTTATTTATTTTATGTGGTGTATATAATTCCCATTAATGTATTATTTTATTATTATTATGAATTTTATGGGGATTTACGTATCCATATATTATTGTTTCTTTCATGGGGATTATGATTCAAAAGTTACCAAATAGTTAAGGGTTTTATGTTACAATCTCATTATTTATCAAGATTATTTATGGTTATGCTTCCCATGATGAAATATTATGATATAAATCTCAATAAACTCATGGATTTTATTTTACTCTATTTATTTCTGTATATTACATGTTTTAATTTCATTTTACTCTTTTAAAGTATTAAAGATACCAATATAATGTTTTTAATAAAAACTGACTTTATTTCTATCTTCGGTCAAAAACCATTTTTATTCCTTGTCTATGTTTTCTAAAAATTTTATAAAGAAAGTTTTTAATATTCTATAATTATTGTTTAAATATATTTTTACCCATGTTTTCATTTTTAAAAAATGTTTTAAGAGGATTCTTTTTGTCTTTTTCTGAATAAGGCTCTTTTGAATTTTTACCTAAAATGTGAAAGGAATATTTATTTTAATGTTTATGACACGATCAATGTTTTTAATCATCATGATCACTCAATGAATTAAAGAATCATTTAAAATTTTCATAGTTTATTTTCAAAGAAAATATTTTATTGAATATTTATAAAATTTTTATATTTTAAATAAGTGATTTTAAAATGGAAAGGACATTTTCCTCAAGAATATTTTAATGACCTCTTTATGGAATTTCCATTCATCACCAACAAAAACCTTTGGTGTTTCTTATGTTTTACTGGGGATATTACCCAATGATAAAATCCTTATTATTTTTCTTGATGGTTTATTATTATGGTGAAAATATATTTATAAAACCCGATTCTTTTCCATGGGTTATGCTATGATGAAAAATGAAATGTTTATGAAACCTATTTCATTTCCATGAGTCATGATATGATTAAATGCTTATGAAACCAATTTATTTTCATGGGATATGATATGATGAATGTTTTATAGTCTTGTGGAATAAAAATATATGTATTATGTGATGGGTGTGACCTATATCTCCCTACAATGCATTGGGTAATGATTTTTGTTCTATGAGATCAAAGGGTGTATAAATGGTTATCCCATGCCCAAAAAACAAGAGTACATGGGAGGTTATCCAAAGACCAAAATAAGAGGGTAAATGAGAGGTTATAATAATAAAAAAAACAAGAGGGAACATATTAGGTTATCCTAATCCCAAAATAGTGTACACAAGGGGTTATCCTAAGACCAAAGCAAGTACAAAAGTGGTTATCCTAGGATTAACATGTTATGAATATATTAGTGGGTAGCCTTGATAAAATAATTTCTATGCTTATGTGTGTGAGATTTTTTTATGTCTTATGATAATTTTATACTCTCATGGCTTATGTTATTTGATTCCTTCATTATTCATGTATTATGAACATCAAATATTTATGACCTGACTCAAGTATATGATATATAATATACATGTTATGGTTTTAAAATGTTATTCTCATGTTCTCATACCTTTATGCTTATGTTATATTGATATATACCTTCTTAACTTGGTTGATCATATGATCTATCCATTTTTTATGTATCTTTTCCCCAATTTATAAATAAAGGTATTATGTATGATAAGTCTAATAAGGGTTTATGTTATGAAGAAATTAGTGAGAGATGATGTAGTTTACTTATGAACCAATTGTCTATGTATCCAAGTTTCCAAAGGCATTAGAACTAAATTATTCTGGAATCGATCATTATGTTATGTAATTAATATTAATTTATTATCATGTATTATCTATGTTTGAGAAGTTTGGGTCATTAAAATCGGTATCATATCAAGGTTTTGTTAACCTTTGGAAACTAGGATGAGAAAATATTAGTGAGAACCATAAATATTAGTCTAAGTATAATAAAATATCCTATAATTTTGGTGAATGATAAAGTGAGTTATTTTAATACAATACATCCCTATCTGGATACTAAAAATTCATGTGGATCTAGAACAACTGTTCCTAGGGGAATTAACTCAAAAATGACACATTGGGATTTGACTCGATCATCACATGGTGTATAAAAACAAGCCTTGATAGACACTTGGTTTGATACTTCTGGGGGATATATTTTGAAAATTCACAAACTCTATACAAACCATTATGAAGGATTTTAATAATGACTATAAATTAACTAGGTTAATATTAAGGTGTTATATATTGAAAAGAAGATAACATGATTTAGACATCCTATAAGTGATTTTTCATGATTATGTGGTTTCCCACTATGATTATGTGGTTTCACCCGATATCTATTTTCCCTAAAGTTCTGAATCAGTTTGAAGGATACCCGCATATCTTGATTTCAACTTCATAGTTCATTGAAGCCTCATCCCTTCTGTATTTGGCCTTGATATCTTGATTCAAGTACCTTCGACCTTCAGTAGATTTCTTCGACAAGTTTGTCTTTGACTCTTGGGGTTTACATGATCGATCTACAATAAGGCTTCTCTATAATAGGCATATTATGGTTCATTTTGCTTAAGAGTTTGATTTTATTAAAGCATGTACAAATCAACCTGAATCTACAATGAATCCCATTTATTTCTTTTTTGGCGGTCCTATGATTTCCATATGAGGCACTATTCTCCAACAATGACGATCTGGGTCAGTTTTCCAAATCTTCCCCTTCTATTTCAGAACCCTTTGATAATTCAGATGCTAGGTAATATAATTGGATGATTTATTTGTTTTGATAGTAGAACTAGTGTATTATGTCACCTTTTCTATCCTTGTATATGTGTTGAAATATATATTTCAAGGATAACTATTGATTTTTTGGATTGAAGTCGGAGAAGAATTCTAGTTTAAACCAATAGTTGTGTTTGAATCGTGGATGGAATTCTATTCGGTATGCAACAAAATGGGTCATCGACTATCAACGTGTGGTTGAGGGATCAAGGATGGTCATCAGAAGTAGGTTGTGATACTAAAACTAGGTACTATCATTCCCATGGTTAATAATCTAAAAGAAAAGGTTGTCGGAAAATCATCCACATATTCTCCTACTTTGGTAAAAGTTTTTCCTATGAATCTAGATATGAAAGTGGTGGATGTCTTTTAAAGACTGAAGCATGACCTGAATCTTGAGGTGAAAGGATAGTCTAAGTTAAGAGTTCTTAATGGGGTGTAAAATATAGTAATTTTTAAACAAAGCAACAAAGATCCCAATCCTGCATCGTATGTTGAAGCGATGTGGAAAGAAAATGGAAGCTTCCAAAGAGAGGGGTCTCAGGAGACAATGCTAAGGCGACTTGGTCATGAAAATGTTCCTCATAAGGAAAGGGAGGGTGATAAAACCTATGTAAAGGATCATGAGTTACAAGAAACATGTGGTGGGGTACATACCAATCTTAAGGAAGTACCAAATATTAAGCTTGTCAACCGATTTGAAGGCCTAACATGTGAAGGGATGGACCGAGATCACGATATAGGTTTGGAAGTTGACCTAAATAGAGATTAGGTACTCCAATTGATAGAGTATAGTGATGATTATTCTATCCATTTTACTGATGACAAAACATAAAAAATCCATTGCATAGGGCTTCCCAGCTCAAGGGGAAGGAAGGTCCAAAGAGGAAGTTGGGACTCAGGAGGTGTATCCCAATTAAAGATTTTTTTTGAAAGGGAACAAAGACTACTCGTACTTAAAGTAAATAATGGATACATGATCTACCAAAAAGAATAATTATATGGGGATATTAGGTAAGGAGGATGATTTCATTGAGGCGTCATTGGAGAACTTGGTTGGCTCACAACAGACATCAGATGTAGAGGCCAAGGAAAAATCTTGGGATATTCTTCTATACTCCCAGGAAGATATGTTGGATAAGGTATTGATTATCCATGGTTATAATGAAGATGTAGAAAGGATGAATGTTAGACCAATTCAAGTGTACATAAAAATAGAGTAGAGTGATTGGATTTACAAGAAACATCTCATTCTGATCAGAGGATTCAATGATAAGAAGATAACAATGGAGGAGTTCATGCAAACTTGGGAAAAATTGGCATATCAATTCTAAGAAATTATCAAAGATGAACTGAATAAAAAGGTAACCAATATTTTATTGAAATTATATATGGAGGTTGCATCTGATAGGTTCGATTTGGATTTCAATAATTCTGTTATCTTATATAGTGTTTGATGTTTCTTGTTGGAACTTGTAGGTTTCACACTTTTTCCATAAAAGTGTATTAAATAAAAATATAACTTGAAGAGGATGAGGAAACATCTAACTTGTTTTAGTGGTTTTTCTAATACACTAGTTATTGAGAAATGGATTAGTACTAAATAAAATATAATTTCCATTCTCTAGTGTTTAGAGCATGAAAAAGTCATTTTGAAGGTAAAGTGGATCAATGGTGGACTCTTATCAAGAATACAAGGCAACATGAATAAATTAATTCCATGGAGTGGGATGATTTTAAGAGATATTTTTCAATAAGTATTTTTCTCATATTATTCATATAAAAATAGATAAGGAATTTCATAATCTAAAGTAGAAGTATGAATAATCTGTTAGTACATATGGTGAAATATTTACAAGACTCTATAGGTACACTTATGGTATTATCATCCAAACTGAAAGTAAGTTTGACATATTCTTTAGTGGCTTAAAACTAAGTCTCTATATGGTGTTAACCATAAGAGACTTTAGTAGATATGAATAAATCATTTTTTTTATTAAAGTGAAAATATAGATTGAAGTTACACATCAATCATAAGGTTTTAATAAGAAGATAAAGATGCAATTCAAGGGAAATTCTAAAAACCATGGAGAAAAGAAGATGAAATTACCTTTATGCACACAGTGTGGAAGGAAACAAAGAGGATATTTTATTAAGGGGAATAATAAATGTTTTAAGTGTGGAAAGGGAGGTCATCAAGTGGATGAATACATAATTTATGGGAATAAGTTGGCTAATAACTTGAATAGAGATAAATCTATACAAAATGTAACTCCCATACCCTAGTGTTTCAAATGTAAAGAGTATAGGAATTATTCTAACCAGTGATCAAATATGAAAGTTAATAATAATGTTCAATATAAACAAACTCTTAATCTGCGAGGCAAAAGGAAATCTCATACAATCACTATTTCTAATGAGGGATATGATAATGAAATAGTGAAAGGTACAATTATCATCCACTTCATAACTTTTAATATCTTATTTGATTCTAGATATTACCACTCTATTATATCTAAATAATTTTATAAGGGTATCAAAATACCACCTCAATGATTATATGTTTAATTAGAAGTGAAAACCCCTACTGGTATGATGATTGCATCTCAAGTCTATGAGTCCCCTATAATTGAAGTTTGTAGGAATGTACTTATTAAAAATATCATTATTATCCCTATGGTTGAATTTTATGTTATATTAGGCATGTATTGACTTTATCTACATAAATTCCACATCATTTTTCAAGGAAGGAAAGTCTAGTTTGATATTCCAAACCAACCTATGATCTTATATCAGTGCGAAAATAAATATGAACTTTTGATGGAGATTTCACCCACTGTATGGGTCTTGATTAACATTTTAAAAGGTTTTTTTATCTCAAATGGCCAGGGAGAAACTAAAAATAAACGATATGCCTATTGTGAATGATTTTTTTAATGTATTTATAGAAAATTTTCTTAGTATTCCATTAAAATGTAAAGTTGAGTTCTCAATAGAACTTATACCTAGTGTTACAATTATTTAAAATACTCCCATAGAATGGACCTGATTAGCTTGTTGGAATTAAAGAAGAAAGTATAGGAGAATATTGAAAAAGGATTGGATCATCCTAGTGTGTTACCATGGGTTTAAATGGTTATTTTTTTAGAATAAAAATGGATTGATACGAATCTATATTGATTAAGAAGAACTGAACAAGATCACAATCAAGAACATGTATCCTCTAACTTGTATTGATAAATTATTTGATCAACAACATGGAGCTAAATAATTTTCCAAGATTCACCTTTTTTCTGGATATCATCAATTTAGTGTTAAGAAAGAGGATATACCCATTATGACATTCTGTATGAGGTATGGAAACTATAAATATACAATGATGCCATTTAGTCTTACTAATTCCCCCTTATCTTCATGAATTTAATGAATAGAGTCTTTATAGATTACCTTGATCAGTTTGTGGTAGTATTTATATAATATATTCTTATATATTTAAAGAGTAAGTAATATCATGAAGATCACTTGATAATTGTGCTGAATACCCCAAGGAAGGATAAACTGTCTGAAAAATTCACAGTGTGACTTTCGGTTATAAAAGGTTTCATTTTTGGCTCATATATTCTCAATAAATGGTATATCTATGGATCTATAAAATAAGGAAGTTATCAAATGTTTTCCTAGACCAACCACAATAACTAAGATCTAGATATTTCTTAGTTTTTTTGGATATTATTGACGGTTTATGGATAATTTCTCATGAATATATAATTTACTCACCATGTTAACTTTGAAGAGAGCTAAGTTCCTCTGGATAGATGAATGTGAGGGAAATTTCAAGGAAATAAAAAGAGTATTAGTCAATTCACATATTCTTACATTACTCTATAGTAGAAAAAGGTTTTTGATTTATAGTGATACATTAAAGAAGGGATTGGGATGCATCCTCATAAAAAATGACATAGTGATAGCTTATACCTCCTAAAAACTGAAGGTTCATGATAAAAATTACCCAACTCATGATTTAAAGTTAGATATAGTAATTTTGGAATTAATGATATTGAGTAATTATCTCTATGGAGAAATGTGTGACATATATACTGATCATATGAGTTTAAAGTATATATTAACATAGACTGAATTGAATATGTGTCAGAGAATATAGTTGAAGCTGATTAAATATTATGAACTCTCAATACATTACCAACCTTGAAAAAAAATAAGTTGGAGGATGATTTTAGTCAAATGGATAATTATAGCTTATCCATGATTAGGATTATAAAAGATCCAATATTTCAAGATTTGAAAAGGATAGATCTAGAAATCTTGAAGTAAGAGAGGAAATATTATCTTTCTCAAATAAGTGTTTATCCATATATCCAAGTGAAGATTAAAGAGGCACATGAGGAAGATATTGAGCAGTAGAAGAAGGCGAGGAATGTTTATAATTTTAACCTTGATTATGATGGAATGATATGGTTCTGAAACCATATATGTGTTCAATCTATACTAGATTAGTTAGAATGAGAGGGTATAGATATGCCATCCAGACCAGCCTGTTATTTCACGGTAAGCCTATCCAGATGACCATGCGAAGGTGGAGAGCTACTATCATGATGCAGATGCTGGGGAGGGGAAGTTCCTTGTAGATAGTCTCATTGAATTCCTTAAGACCTTCAGGTTATGTAATCTCCTAAGCCTACGTGCCAAGTAATCTCTGATCCTATGGGCCTTATAAGAGTTCCCCCTCATCTTTTTAAAGGGGGTTATCAAAAATAAATTAAAATAAAGTCCTTCGGGCCATTCGAGCTATACTAGATTAGAAGAAGTAGATATTAGAGGAAACTCATAGTTCTTTATTCTCTATTAATCATGGAAGTATAAAAATTATAGAGATTTGAAATAGTATTTATGGTGGGATACCTTGAAGAGGGATAATGTAGAGTTTTTATCTTAGTGTTTGTTATGTAAAAAAATTAAGAGAGAAAAAAGTATAAGTGGATGTTACAACTATTTCCCATACCATAATGGAAATGGGAAAACATCACTATGGATTTTTTCATCAGACTCCCAAAAAAATTTAAAAGTTAAAATTATATATGGGTTATATTCGATCACCTTATGAATTCAACACACTTCATCACTATTAGAGAATATTTTTATCATAATTGGATTTCTGGAATATACATCAGAGAAGTGGTAAGGTTGCATGAAGTGCCATATTCTATTTTATCTAATTGGGATCCGAGGTTTACCTCAATGTTTTGGAAAATTCTTAAGAAGGCCCTATATATGAAGCTAAGTTTCAATACAGAGTATCCTCCTCAGAAGGATAGTCAGTTTAAAATAAAAAATCAAACCCTATAGGATATGGTGAGATCTTGTTCTATAGATTTCAAATGTGGTCGGGATCAACAACTTCCTCTAGTTGAGGTTTCTTACAATAATCACTTTCACTCAAGAATTCATATAGATACTTATGAAGCCCCATATGGAAACAAGTGTAGAACCCCAACATTTTTGGAGGAAGTTTCAAAAATAAATACATTGGTACTTGATCTAGCTAAGTAAATGGAATATAATTTTAGATTCATTCAACAACACATCAAGGCAACTTAGATTCAACAAAAAAAATATAATCATTGGCATGATTTAGAGTTTGAAGTTGGTGAGGCGGTTTTTCTATGAATTTATCCATGGAAGAAGGTTATGATATTTAGAAAGAAATGAAAACTAATACCTAGGTATATTATCGCTTTAGGGATTCTTGATTGAACAAAGACAGTTTCCTATCACTTGGCAGTCTCACCGAACCTCTCTCAAGTCCATGATGAATTTCATGTATATATCTTGAGGAAGTACATACTAGATCCATCACATTCACTGAACTCAGAGGCCATACCACTGAAGAAAAATCTATCTCTTGAAGAAAAACCAGTTGTGATTTTGGATCATAGAGATAAATTTCTATGAAACAAGACCACTCACCTGGTCAAAGGTTTGTGGTGAAACCATAAATTTAAAGAATCTATAAGGGAATATAAGGATACGATGAGGTAGAAGTATCCTTATTTTTATTTAGAAGAGTGATGGATTTTGGAAAAAAATTCATTTTAAGGGGGGTATAATGTAACACGATGATATTTTATGAAATACCATTTCTAAAAAATTTAATTTCTTGTATAGATTTCATTACACAAAACATTGAATTTTAAAAAATCATGAGATACTATTAATATTATTATTTAAAAATAATAGTTATAACCTAGATGTTAAATTTGTTAGTATGAATAGGTATAAACAAATTTTTAAAATTAAGTATAATGGGTTTATATAAAGAAAATATATTTATAAAAAAGTACTTAATTTTTAGTAAAGTCTTTATATACTTCGAAAATACATTTTAATCTAAAAATTATTTGTATTAAATTTTGTGAACAAATAATAAAATTATTTTTTTACACTATTAGAAAATTTATTTGAAAAAATTAACCTTATTTTTTAACCAATATTTTAAAATTATTTTGGGGTGAATTTTTGGGATTTTTCTGAAAAGTTTAGTTTTTAATGAATTGTGAAAATACTTTTTTTATTGATAACTTCCATTTAATTTAAATAATGTAGAGTTATATTTTGTTTTAAAATGGTTTAAAAGTAAAATTTGTTCAATTATGTTATAATTAATCCAATTTAGGTCATTATAATCAATTTAATATTGATTTTTTATATCAAAACATTCTATACTTATGAAACTTTTCTCTTTTGAAAATCGCTTTTTCATTATGTATGTGAATTTAATTTTAAATTAAATTCCACCACTTTTATGAATTGTATTTTAAAAATTGATTACATATTTTTAATTTTCATAATTAATATTATATAAAAATTTCAAATTTATTTTATAATTAATAGTAAAAACTATAAAAATTAATTACCCTGGTTAAATTTAAAATGGGTTTACTAGGGGTTTACAATAACAATTTAAGGGTAATATTTTTAATAAAAATTGTCTTAATCCTATTGGATGACCATATTTAAAACTTATCCTATCCAAAATTCTAATTCACAATCATTTGGAATCATTTTTCAGGGGATTGAATTTATCATTTTTGATCTCTTAGGAAATTTCCAAGTAGTTTCCAAGTGGGCTCCCTTCCCTACTTATTAAAGGACACCTTCTATCCTCTCATATTCACACTCACAAATCCTTTTAGTTCTATAAATACTTAAAAAAATACCTTACTTTCTTACCTTACCATGTACTATAAGATTTATTTTTATTAGGAAACCCTCTTAATAATTCTTTTCATGCTAATCTAAAGAGGTTGTCTGAAGAAGAGGTATCGTTCTTAACCGAGTGTTTTTATTTTATTTCTTCTTACACCTCCTTAAAATCTTATTAAACTATAATGATATCATAAAATTAGTATCTAATATATAATGATATTTTATTATGTCAATTTAATAACCTATATCCATATCATCCCCCATCAAATGATAAATTAAGCCGTCAATTGTGTGTATAGTGGACTACCACCACACAAACCGATGTAATTATTTTTCCATCACCGCCTCTAAAGATTGGATATAATTATGGATTCAAAATGAATATATATATATATGTATATATTATATTTATGAAATAATTATACTTCTATAATTGTAATATCATATCTAAAATTTTACCTTAAAATCCATTGGAAAATGATAACATCACTCATGCGTACGTGTGGAAAACCACCTCCATGAAGCCATGTGATAAATTTTTAATTTTATTATGAAATTGATGGTAATGAGGGTATATTTAATGAATATATATGATATATATGATATATTAATTATTATATTATTTTGAATTAATATTTACATTTCTTTCATTCTGTTCGTCTAGAAAATGGAAACAACATTTTTGCGTACGTACGACCTACTGTCTCCATGAACGGTGTAATTTATTTTCTATCTCCATATTTAATGAATTTCTATAAATAAATGTATCATTAATATATATTATATTTATATCATGGTTAAAATTATATGTATTATGGAACCATGATTAATATAAAAGGATCAAAAATACCAAACCAAAACATAAATGAAAAAGGAAGCAGTTATTACTCGAAATATGATTTGAAGAAGGAATTGTTAATAAATGGGTAATAAAAGGACATAAGTATATCATATATGGTATGATATATATGATTATGGTTCTATAATATATATATATATATATATAATAAATCTATATTTATTATACAGGAGGTTCGAATTCATACAAAGAAAGTCAATACTTGAGGTAAGGGATTTCTAGTCTCTTTTATTTAGGGGGGACATATGAAATATTCACAAATAATTTATTTTGTGTGGTATATATAATTAAAATTTTACATTTTATATCATAAATCTACCTATTTTAATTATATTTAAATACTCATTTGATTTTCTTATGTAATAAGGATTATGATTTAAATGTTTTTAAAGTGGTATGAGATTTTCGTCTCACTTTTATTTCTATGAGACACTTTCATTATTCACCACTTGTGTCTTTTATGTGGTGTATATAATTATCATGAATGAATTTTATGTTTCTTATTATTAATTTTATGGGGATTTACATATCTATCTATGGTTAATACTTTTATGGGGTTCATGATTCAAAAGTTACCAAAGTTTTAAGAGTTTTATATTACAATCTCATAATTTTTCATCATTCTCTATGATTATTCTTTCAATGATGAAATATTATGATAAAAATCTCAAGAAACTCATGAATTTTATTTTAGTATGGTTATTTATGGAGAATACAAATTTTTCTGTAATTTTCCTATTTTAAAGTATTAAATAGTCCAAAATAATATTTTTAAGAAAAACCAACTTTATTTCTCTCTTCAGTCTAAAACCCTTTTTCTTACATGTCCATGTTTTCTATATTTTTTAATGAAAGTATTTGATATTATGAAATTATTTTTTAAATAAATATTTACCCATATTTTAATTTTCATAATTTTTTTAAAAGGAATCTTCTTATCCTTTTCCAAATAAGGATATTTTGACTTTTTATAAAAAATGTGAAAGGAATATTCATTTTAATGTGTATGATATGAAAAATATTTTCCACCATCATGACCACTCAATGTTATAAAGATTCAATTAAAATTTTCTATGGTTATTTTCAAATTAAAATTTTTCTTTAATGTTTGGAAATTTTTTATTTTTTATATTAGTGATTTCAAAATGGAAATAATATTTTCCTTAAGAATGTTTTAATGATATCTTTATGGAATTCTCATTCATTAATGAAAAAAAACTTTTTTATTTCCTATGTTTTACTGGGGATTAGATATAATGGTACTATCTTTATTATTTATCTATATGGTTTATGATTATGGTGAAAAGATGTTTATGAAACCCCATTCTTTTCTAGGGGTTATTCTATGGAGAAAATATGATTTTTTTATAAAACCCATTTCATTTACATGGGTCATGATATTATAAAATGCATATGAAACCCATTTATTTTCATGGTTTATAATATGATGAATGTTTTCTTATATTTTTGCACAAAAATATATTTATTATGTAATGGGTGATACCTATATCTCCCTCCAATGAATTGGGTAGTGATTACTTTTCTTTGAGTTCAAAGGGTACACGTGAGGTTATCCCAAGCTAGAAAAATAAGGGTACATGAGAGGTTATCCTATGCCCAAAATAAGAGGGTACACCAGAGTTTATACCAAGCTCAAAACAAGAGGGTACATAAGAGGTTATCCCAAAACCAAAAAGAGGGTACACATGAGGTTATCCCAATCCCAAATCAGGTATAATGGTGGTTATCCTAATCTTAACTTGTTATTAATGTCTTGGTGTGTAGACTTAGCATAATATTTTCTATGCTTATGTGTATTCCATAAATCTATGCATTATAACAATGTTATGATATCTTGGATTGTGTTCTTTGATTCCATTATGATTCATATTTTATAAAATTCAAAGATTTATTCCATGACTCAAGTTTATGAAATATGATATACATGGAATGGTTTTGAAATGTTTTTCTCATGTTCACATACCAGTATTCTCATGTTATGTTGATATCTCCTTTTTTTACCCTTACTAAGCATCTAAGATCACTCTTTATTATGTTTTCTTTCCTCAGGTTATGAAAAAAGGTATTATGTATGATATATATAAGAAGGGTGCTAGTTATAAATAGCTTAGTGTGAGATGATTTAGTTCACTTATGAACCATTTGTCTATGTGTATCCTAGTTTCCAAAGTCACTAGGCCTAAATGATTTTGACATGTATCATTATGTTTTGTAATGAATATTTATCTATTAAGATGTATAATATATGTATGATAAGTTTGGATCCTTAAAATAGTGATTTCTCATTGATTATATGATAAGGGATTTATGTAAATGAGAAATAACAATGTTTCTCATTAAAAATAAAAGTAAATAGAAATATTGCAAAAATAAAGGTCAGGAACCCTTACTTCAACATAATATCTACTTAGGAAAAGGGTATAATAAGAGGGAATAAGTAATATATAATTAATGATATATCAAATTGATGATATTACCATGGAATAGAAATCATTAAAATATGTGATAAATAACTTTAAACGACATTTTAATAAAAGAAATGCATTTAGAAAGGAAATAGGTGGATTGGAAACCCTTACTTGGGTTGTAGATTCTTAAAGCTTGAGAAAAACTCCTTAGAACCTCAGAATATTTTTGTAGAGACTCTTTATTATAAAAATGTTAGGAAATTATTTCTAAATATATTTGGAGTGTAGAGGGATGTGAGAATGAGTGTAAGTGAGCTCCTTTTATAGGTGAAAAATATGGGCATTTATTTAGAAACTTTATTTAAGTGAGGGATAAAGTTGGAATTGCATTGGAGTTGGGTTATTTAGGTAATGATATGTTGGTGGGACATGTGGGTATGATATTAAAACATAATAAAGGTATTATAAAATGTGTTTTTGTTAAGTTATTTTAACAAAATTCTATCCATGGTGGATTGCATATTTTTACCCATTATTAACTTATTTAATTATTTACCATGATACTTATTTTCTTTCCAAAAATATAAGACAAACCTCTTAAAAAATTTAGGAATGAAGATTTTGAATCTAGGAACCATTTAATCCAATTAAAATTCTAAATATGATAAATTTATCTTTTAAATAATAACATAATATATATAGAAAATGTTTTTCTTAGAAAAATAATTTTTTTAAATTTTAACCATTATTACTCTTATTTCCTATCAATTACTAATTAAATGAGTGTTAATATGTATATTTATATTTCCATACATTACATTAGATTCAATATTTAAAATATATTAATTTAATTTATTTAGATAAAAATAAGCAATGCTTATAAAAACAATTCTTTGAAAATAACCCTTTTAACTTTATGACAATAACTAAATTTTAACTCAATAAATTATTTTTATGCCTAAAAATTAAATTAACTTTATTACCTAATTTAGATATGTTAATTATAATTTTAAATACCCTTATATATATATAATTCTCTGTATATTTTGAATTTAATTATTAAATAAAAATACTCATGCATTTCAAAATCATTCTGTTGATGCATTAAAATTAAAACTCTTCTCCTAGTAAATTTTATTTTATTCTAAGAGATATGATTATAATTGTATTACCATTTATTGATTAATTATTATTAATTATATTATTATCAAATGTTTTTATGTATTTTACTGGACACATGAATAAATTATAGTTATATTACCTTAGTTAAATCTGGGGTCTTACAAAAAATAATTATGGAACTTTTAATCTAATACCTTGACTATTTTAGAGATAATGAACTCAAGAACTTTTAATGATTACTGAAACTATTATATAGAAATAGACAAAGAATAGTTGAAACTACTAACAATCTAGGATCAATATAAACTAAAAAATAATTAAAAACTATATTATAAATGAATACTAAAGATTAATATAAAAGGTAATAAACATGAATATAATTTTGGAATATAATTTTAATGATTACATGATTATTGTTAAATAATCTACATTAGGTCTGATCAAGAGGGAATTCAAGGTAAGGGTTTTTATCAACTAAATTTCATTTCATTGAGTATTAATATTTCTTTTTAAAATACATTATTCTATACTAGGAACACTCTACCTGAATATTGTATTATATTTTACTTCCTATTATGTTTCTGGGGAATTTTATTTCTTTCTTAAAATCTCCTTATTTATTTATTATAACATCGTAAAATTTGACATTATAATATTTTTTATCTAAATTTTAATTCCTTGAGATTTGTTTCATATTGTGTATGATGATTTCTTTTATATGGTGTAATTACTATTATATTATCTTCATATATAAAAAATACCTTTTATTTTAGGATATTTTAAAGTCCATTTCATAATCTCCCTTTTGTGTTCTTTTTATTCATACAATTCCCAAGTCATAAGGATTTTTTATTATCAAATTCCATTCTTTGAGCCAAGTATCATATTATACAACTATTTTCATTTTTATGGTATATATACTAACTATTTGGTGTATTATATTTCTATTATTTTTATATTCATGGTATTTAAAATTCCATATCAAGTTATCTCTCACATTTTCAATTTCCGTATTCATTATCAAAGCTATAAGGTTTTTTATTAACTCAATTTCATTTCATTGAGTTATAATATTTCTTCTTAAACTCCATTATTCTAAAGTTGGTGTATTATTTAATATATTTGTATTATATTTTATTTACTCTATTTTCTGTGGAAATTATTTACTAAACTATATACCATTTATATTATATGGTTTAAATACCTTTATGATTCATTAACTTGATTGATGGGTATTTACCTAGTTGATTAATTTATTTTTTTAGATGTCTATTTGATCTTCATGAGAGTCATGTTATGTTTTCTGATGAGTTTATGATTGTTTTCATATTTATATAGAATAAATATTAATGATGTTTTATGACGCGATAGGTGCCATCAGAATTATATAGTCCCCTAATTGATTGAATGGATTTATACATCTCATGGGGATAGAATGTAAGGGAATAGAGAGTAAACCTAAGATACCATGGTAATATTTCAACTATGTTATATTTTCTTGGTATTGAGCCCCATATTATGCTTATTATTCCATGTTTTATATTGTTTCCACATTCTTATAATTCCATAATCCTATGATATCTACTTTTTTATACCAAAATCCTTTTATTATATTCATAACTGATGATGATTATTTTATTAGGTATGATTTTATTATGACGTATTCTTATACCTTGATTATATTCTCATACCCACTTGTTTATCTTATTCTCAATTATAATGTTTAATCATTATTTCTTATATTTACCCTTACTGAGTTTTTGAACTCACCCTTTATTATGTTACCCCATCAACCAGGTAACCGAGGAAGAGTATTATGAATTATTTTTCTATAAGGGTATCATGTAGAAAGAAATTTGTGGGATATTATTAAGTATTATCATGCATCCTTAATTTTTTTGATGGAAAATAATGTCATTTTAGTGGAAAAGTATGGGTTTTACTACATAAGGTTTTTCATAATCCTCTAAAACTCTAAATCTAAATGGTATTAGGTATGAAAGTGATACAATATTTTATATAAATCTTATAATTATGGGATGGTCATGTTAAATTAATTATAGTTGGTATTAAAGAGGTGTTTATATAACTTTAAATGTTATGATGTTATTATTTGAGGATAATTTGAGGGTTATGGATATTGTCATAGGTTGATATTTTTACGGGTTATCATAAATTAAAAGGTATAGATACCCCTTTTGAGGTATTACATGGTAGTATTTTAAGGTGTTTAGTGATATTTTATTTGGTTTTAGGAAGAATACATGATTGAGGTATATATAAAGTTTAGAGATGGTATGTGATTTGATGTTGAGGTAATTATGGTTATTTTAGAAAAAAAGACATTTTTTTTGGAAAATAATTTAAGTAGTATAAATAACATTACATATTGCAAAGTGATTTATTTATATTCTGATTAAAGTTATTCTGAAGAAAATTTTCTATATTTTTGTAAACATTAGATGATTAATGCATATATTTAGCTAGTATGTAATTTTATATCAAAGTGGTAAATATTATTTAAGAGATAAAAGATTAATTTCATTATTAGAAACATATGTGTCTAACTAAATCATGAGTTTTGGGCTTAAAAAGTTATTAATAAATATTTTTAGGATTATAGAGGTTCAATATTTTTTTGTAAAAAATATTATGTTGATATTTGGGAGAGCTTACGATCAATATTTTCTTGATTTATAGAGTTTTATTTTCAATCATTTATTCTTTTAATGTTTGGTTCTTTTATTAAATATTCTATCCACCATGTCCAGGTTTTTTCTTATTGTAAATGTTTTCTTTTCTTATTTTGTAAGATAAATATGTATTCTCTTATAAGCCATTTATATTTCACATTATGTCTATTGAAATAGAAATATTATATTTCTTTTATCAATGTGAATTTCCTTAAAAGTGTTTACAAAGACTAAATGGTAATTTTGGCCAATTTCAAATATTTATTTTATCTTACACTCCAAATTTTTTCTATTTTTTCCATTTTCCTTTTAGGGTTTCATTATTGGGGATTTTTTGACATTATAGTTTTATAAGTCCTCTTTCACCACTTGAAATGTTTTTTAAATGTTTTAATATACTAGTACACTTCATAAATCCTTTCTCTTCGAGATCTACACAAAAATGAAAAATAGAGATTCTAGTAAAGGAGTTAAAATTTTTAGGAAATAATTTCTTTGGTGGGGGGGGGGGGATGTGAAAACCCCGAAATTTATAATAAAAATAAATTTTATTAATATTCATGTTATGAATTTATATTTATTGTTAATAAAAGATATTATATAATAAAGTAGATAAAACTGATATGTTTAAAACCATTAAGTTTACTTCATGAAAATAATATTTTCTCAAAAAGTAAAATTTATTTTCTTAACATGATTTCTAATTTTGATCATTTTGAAGAATTATTTAATCATTAGATATGTTATAAACGGATATTCATGGTATATATATATATATTCATACCCATATTTGTTAATATGATATTATTAAAAAGAATTTTATCAAGGTATGAAACATGAATATGAGTTTTCAATTGAATAAAAAATTGTTTTTATTCTAAATAAATTATTTTATCATGTATTATATAACTTAATTTAAAAGTTACACTTATTAGATTTAAAGAATGAAATTTAATGAAATATATTTATTATATATATATAAATGATTAATTTTTTTAAAATAATTATTAATTCGTTATTAATAAAGTTAAAATAATTTAATGTTCAAAGACATATCTTTTAAAAACTTGTTTTTATTACATTTTGAATTATTATATTAAAATTAACTTTGATAAATTTTATAAACTAAATTCATTAAAATGAATTTAATATTTTAAATTATAATATATATTTTTTAATAATTCCAATTTCATTTTTATTCATAAAAATAAATTACTAATGTAAATGTTTATTACCACAGTAAATGTAAATCGTTTATTTTTCAAAACATGTTTTTTAATTATTATGTATTTTTATCTTAATAATTTAAATAGATCAATTTAAATATATGATTATAATAAAAATTTTCAATTTATAAATATATATGCTAACACTAATTTAATTAGTAATTTATTTGAAATAAGATTAAGAATAATTGAAGTTTTAAAAGTAATTTTTTTATTGAAAATAGTTTTTCATTATATTATATGCTTGTATTTAATAGTAAAATTTATAAATTTTAAAAATTGAATTCAATAAACTTAAATATATTTTTTGATTATTAATATCAAAATTATATTAGGATTATTTTTTGGGATTTTATATGTAAAATTTTATTAATAGGAAATAGTAAAAAATATAGTTTTTTTTACAAAAATCGTAACTTTTATGACATCATCATGACATAGGAATGAATAATTTTTTTAAAAAGATTTTTCTTGATAAAATATGTATTTTATAAGTGAAATTAATTATTTAAAAATAAAATTTTAATTTATAAACCTATGTTAGATATTTTTGAACCTAAGTTATATTTTTTATAATAAAAAACAATTTTTGATTTTTTACCATTAATTAAGAGATTCTAAGAAACCACTCAATTTTGAATCTGTTTAAATGTAAAATAACTTTCATTTTTTAATCACTAACCATGAAATTTAATTTGAATCAATAATATTTATAGTTTTCTTCATAAATATAAAATTAATCAATACTTTATTAAAAAATGTCACCCCTTCTCACTTATAAAAGTAACCCCACCCGTTCCATGAGACACAAAAAATTTTAATTCCTATATATAATCTTCCAAAGTTATTTCCCTAAAAAGACACCCCACATTGGTTAAATTATTTTCCCAATATAATTCTCTAATTCTTTCAAAAACCAAGAAGGCTTCCAAGATAAGATTCAATCTTCTTTGTAAGTAATTACTTATTATCCTTCATTTCCATTAATCTTATTCTTTTAAATATTACAACTCATGATTTATCATCTTAATAAACTATAAATGAGTTAATTACAATTTTTAATAATGGTATTTTAGTGAAACCATTACATGATCTTACTCATCCATTTATTATAACCTATTCTTGTTTGAGTTGGTTTAACCACCTACATGAAAGAATCTATAAAATTTTATCATGGATGATTAAGAAAACATAATTAAATGTAATATATGATATTAATATATAAATAATATTTTTTTTATTTAATGGTAATATTAATATTTAACTCATTGTTAATATACCGCCTTTTGTTTGTTAAATATTACTAAAACAAGACTCTTATGGGTTTAATTTTCACAAATAATACTTAAAATACCAATGGAATGAACATATATCTTCATAAATAATTATTAATTTTTTTTATAGAAACTTTACAATTTTTTAGATGATGAACTCATGAACATGAAATGATAAGTAAAACTATTATATCAAAATAGACAAATAACAGTTGAAACTACTAACAACTGATGATCAATATAAACTAAAAGTAAGTAAAAAATATGTAATAAATGAATATAAAATGAAATAGACATGAATAATGTTTTTATATAGTTTTTTAATGAGTCTATGATTATTATATAGGAATATAGAGTATGTACGAAGTAAGAGAGAATCTAAGGTAACTATTTTTTTCCACTAAATTTACTTTCATTGAGCTGTAATATTTCTTCTTTAACATCATTATTATAAGTTAGGTACACTATACCATAAGATTTTATTATATTTTAGTTCCTATTATGTTTTTTGGGACTTTAATTTATTTCAAATAATCTCTTTTTAGATTGATTCTTACATTATAAAACTTGACATTGTAAGGGTTATTTGTCTCAATTTCAATTCCTTGAGACATGTTTCATGTTGTACACTATGTTTTATTTTATATGGAATAATTAATTACCTATTATCTTCATGTTTAATATTTTTTTTATTTCAATATACTTTGAATTATATTTCATGATCTATCTTTCATTTTATTTTGATTCATACAAAACCCAAGTTGTAAGGGTTTTTCATCTCAAATCCCCTTCTTTGAGACATGCTTTGTATCATGCACATTGTTTCATTTATGTAGTGTATATATAACATATTTAATGTATTATATCATGATTATATTTATATTCATGGTATTAAATGGTATATTTCAAGTTCCCTCACTCATTTTCAACTTCCTTATTCTTTACTAAACATATAAGGGTTTTCTTAACTCAATTTCCTTTCATTGACATGTAATGTTTCTTCTTGTACTCCATTATTCTCAGTTGGGTTCATTATACCATATGTTTGTATTATGTTGTATTTAATATTTGTTTTATAAGGAAATTATTAACTAAAATATACACCTTTTATTCTATATGGTGTAAATAACCTTATGCTTAAATTTTCTAATTAATGGGTATTTACATAGAGAGTTAATTTATTTCATTGGATGCCCATTTTATTTTCATGAGTAATTATCTTTTTATTTTTGATGTATTTATTATTGTTTAATATTAATATGGAACACATATATGTGATGTATTATAATACGATGGATGGGCCCAAAATTTTATATCCCCTCAATCGATTGGGTAATATTTTATATCTCATGAAATGACAAGTAAGGGACTTGTGAGTAAACCCAATCCAATATGGGACTCTATCTAATATGATTTATTATATTAGTAGTGAGCCTTGAATTATACTTATTATTTCATGTTTAATATTTTTTCTAATTTCTTATGATTCCATGATCCTATGATATCTAATTCTTTAAGCCAAAATATTTATGTTATGATTTATGAATTACGATACATGTTTTTTTGGTTATGATTTTATTATAAGGTGTTCTTATATCTTGATTATATTCTCATACCCACATGTTTATCTTAGTCTAAATTATAATCTTTGAATATTTTTTATTATGATTTCCCTTATCGAGTATCTGAGCTTACCATTTCCTATATTTCCATTCCCATAGTAAATAAATAATATTGTTATGAATGATGTGTTTAGAAGGGTATCAAGTTTAGAGAATTTTATGGGAGATGTTTAATTATTATTGTGTATAATTAATGATTTTTGGTTTAGTGATAATTTCCTTCTTATACAAAAAGTATGGGTTTTAATCTGTATAGGTTTTCTTAATCCTCTAAATATATAAACTTAAAAGGTCCTGGGTATGTAAGTGACATAATATTTAATATAAACCATATAATTATGGGATGATTATTATTTTTACATTATAATAATAATTAATTCACTGAATGATTCATAGTATACGATTCATGATAATAAAATGGTATGTAATCTCATGAAATGCTTTATAAAACACCCCAATCATAGGCTATGATTAGTTGGGGCTGTATGGGAAGCACCATGGTTTCTCTGAACCATGAAATATGATACCCTACCAATTGTATACTATGATTTATCATTAGTAGTGTCATAAATTTTTTCCATGTCTAATGATTTTCCTTAAATTGTAAAATATGATTTATATAATATGTATAAAAACCTTATATAGAATGAAATAATATTCTATGATTTAGGTATATCATACCATACGATATACCACACATATATATAGGATTTATGGAATATATATACTTCAATTTACCACTTTCAATAAATCCTAAAACACTTTGTTCTATTTTATCTTATATTATATTATATAAAATTACTTGTGAAATCACATCCAAAACTCCTTTTGGATATCTTACAAAACAATTTTGGAAATATATCATTAGAATTCAACTTATATTACATCATATTAAATTATTTTTGAATACCCATCCAATATATTCTTGAATTAAATTTGAAATAATTTTAGAGTATCTCTCTCAGGTAAACTTAATCCATATTCATCTAGACACAAAGTGTGACCCCACATATCATTATAACTTTGAGAAAAAATATAAATCCCCAGATCTATAAATGTAAGAAAAGAGTATTCTATATCAAAGAATCAATTATACTCAAGCTAAAAAGGTATCTGACATAATCTTTTTCAAACATGTGTATCTCTATACCCATGTCCACCAGCTTCATTTCTTGCTATCATGCATTTTCATAAAATATATTTGTCCAAGAAATCAAGTGACCATGGGACATAGTGTATGACAATCCCATATAGATTACTTATATATTATTGATTCTTTAAGTATAGACTGACCAGATCGATGTATACCTCACATGTCATTTACCTCAATGGATGAGAACTTCACATTACCCCCATCCAAATAAATAAGAACATAATATATACTATCTAGGTGCATTCATATATTACTTATTCTATCTCAATTAGGGTATCAATTTTCATAATCATTATATGTGAGAAAACAAATCCCATCTTGGATGAGATCCAACTGATGAAATGATCAGAAACATACCTAACCACTATTGATTAGCTAAGACTCAATGGATTCTGTAAGAAATATATCAAAGTATAAATATTATAATGCAAGGCGTAATGTCCTAGACTCACACACCTAAATCTGGTACAAAAATGATAATTCTTTACTTATTGTACTTGATAACAACTGAAGCGACCCAAACTTAACCTTCCATAATTACAATAGAAATAATAAATATTGAGTCACTTACACAACCAAGAAAGTTTTGGTTTAGAGTTTAGAGAGTTTGGAAAAACCATTAACCAATAATACCCATATATTTTCCATAAAATGGACATTTATTATCCTAATTTGCACGTGTTGTATTTTTTTATCAATGGATGTCAATATTCACCGTTTATCTATATAAATATGTTGGTGAAGAAGATGGAGTATAAATAAAGATCTTAAAATTATAGTTGGATAACCTAAGAAATGTGTGAAGAATCATCCCTAAGAAATTTTCACAAGTTCTAATTGAATTAAAATTCATAAGATACAACTTGGAAGTTGTTTTTGAAGTTGATTCTCATTTATTATATGACAAGGAAAGATCTAACCTTTGGAGATTATAAGATTTATTTATATTAAATTTAAATGGTGTTCAAATATTTGAATACTCATGGAGAATTAATAATGATAAATTATATATCTCTAGGATGACATGAAGTTGTGAAGGATAAAAGAAAATAAGGAAATTAAAAATGGGATTTTTAGAGTATTTGAAATTACTTGGTTATTTTAGAAAAGGAAATATTAAGAGAGTTAGCCAAAAAAATTATCAAAATATAGCCCATTTGATCACTTGAGAGGCTAGAATATCAAAAAGATACTTAATAGCTAAAATCAAAGGCATCCAACCATCCAGGAGTTGTAGGGTGAAGGTAGAGCGTATATTTATGACAACATAGAAGCAAGTAGTAAAGAGAAACACATGTGGGGTGGCACAGTGACCCACTAGGATATAGAGGGCCTTAAGGGATTTGTTTGAGGCTAGTAGGAAACACTATAGATTATTAATAAGAAATATTCCCCATTGATAATTTTATGTGTAACTCATAATACACACACACTGTTTATCATTAAAAACTAAGTAATATATGGGTAAAAGTGATGATGTGAACTTCTTCTTCCATAATAATACCTGATGAACATGTATTTACCATTCCATATTCTACCATTAGAGAAGTATGTAAATAAAAATGAAACATCAATATTATGGGACTTTTCAAAGATATAATAAATCTATGCATGTATTATATAATGATAGAAGAAGTCGAAAATAAAACATCCTAAGGTAAGGATCATCAAAATATGTTTTACGAATTCATTAAAATTTATTAAATTAATTCATCAGAATAAGCCTATGATGATCACTCTAAAGTGTGTACACTATAAGTGAACTAGAGTTTTAAAAAAATTTAGATGGATAACATGGAATCTTGAAAGGATAGGTGTATAAGTAATGATAAAATGATAGCTCAGATGGATAATGTGGATCAATATAAGAGAGGTTGATGGATACAAGATTGACGTAAGGAGAATCTATACAAGGGGATTAATGAATAGAAATATGCATAATGATGGATAATGTATTAATATGAATATCAATGTAATAATATGAGTAAACCTTGTACAAGTTTTCATATAAAAGGGTATTCATGAATGTAAATATGCATAAGGATAGCTAATGTATGAATATGTATATTGATGTAAGAATGGGAGTAAACAATGTACAAGTTTGCATATAACGTAATAATGGGATTAAACAATGTACAAGTTTGCATATAAGTCTGTGTATGATCTTATGTATGAGTCTGTTTATAAGTCTATGTGTGAGTCTACATATGAGTGATCTAAATATCTGTAATTTATATACAAGTGATTGGTGAATCAAAACATTCTTGGTGACATGTTATTCACCATTTTAAGAATCATGATTGGGTTAATCATGATCTTAAGAAAATATGGAAATTAGAGATTTGTGGGGAGACTGGTGTCACTAAGAAAAGATCACCATGAATGTATATTCATGAGAACTCATGTATATGTGGAATCTATTTTAGTGTTATATATTTCATGAAAGAAAAGGGAGAAATTAGTGTTTCTAAGTTGTGATGGAAATATGTTCAAGTATTTAGGGATTTTAAGAATGAATGATATTTTTAGAAGACCAATAATTGTAGAATAAGGAAAAAAGAAGACCCAAAACCTCTATTATTTTATATATTTATATAGGCTGAATAAAAAAAAGTACTGAAAAAAGAAGACTTGATATAGTATTTCAAAGAAATTAATATTTTTTATTAAAGATAAGAGAGTGATAAGGACCAGTTTTATCCATGTGAACTTAAGAAAGAAGAAGAAGAAGAGGAAAAATAATAGTGGTAGTTTCATGTATATTAGTTTTCATATAAAAGGAAGTGTCTTACAGTCAATGAAAGAGGAGAATAAAAAATAGGGTGTTATGCAGTTCTATTCACATAAATTAATAAGTGATCATAAAATCCTCTATGGTTTCTTCTATAAAGAAAAATAAAGAGAAATATCCTTGTTTACTACTATGAAGAAGAAGAATAATGTGTGTGTATCACATTGAATAAAAAATAAGAATATGTGTTTCTTTCATATAGCTATGCAAGTAAGAAGAAAAAGAAGAAGAAGAATAAGGAAGAGGAAACACATAAACAAATTGATTATTTTAAAATGTTTAGAAGGAATATTTAGTTGTTACCCATTTGATATCCTTGTAATGTATGGGATGAAATATTTTTGTGGGATGAAATTATATATAGGATGCATTGAAGCACTGTCAGGAGATGTGAAACCACAAGTAATGGATATAACATGTTTGTTTTGAACCAAAAAATGATTTCAGTGGAACTTATGATCTTTTATTATTCCAAGATATTTCCAAGGATAATAAACACTTATTAAGTAGTGAACCTTTATAGTGATACATTCTCTTGGGATGGATAATCACTCTCCTATGGTTTTATTCTGAATCCATTATGGTAATATGAAATCTTCTTCCTTCTCTTGTTTCTTCAGCCGCCATGGTTTTGGCTTTGTTAGAGGAGGTTTGGTGGTGGGTTCAGTCAAAAGATCTTCACCAAAGCCTCTTCCCACTCCCATATTTCGATCATGATTGATTTCTCATCAAATGAGGTTTTTTGGATACCGCTTCCCTATTATGTGATCTTCCCTGGAAATCTCCATTCTTACGATATTGGTGGTGATGAATATATCACTGGTTGTGTGGTGATGGTTGGTACACTTAATTTTATCCTAATTTAGTCCTTTTACTAATATGGGATTTTCACTATACTATATGCATTGTAAGCCTCAAAGAAGAGGGTAGTGGGTGGTCACCAATTTCATGGGTTTTTCGAGACCTGGGGTGCAGTGCCGGCTCAGGTATGATGAGAGGCAGGAGGATCTAGTTGGTTGGTGGTGGGTTATCATGTGGGTGATTAATGTGGAGCTAGACTTGGTTCGGTAGTCACTAGTGGTTGAGATGTGAATATCATTGAATTCGGTTCTTCTCAGGTTGAAAATGATACTTTGGAGGCCTTTGAGAATTACTGTTTGCATAAGTGATTCAATAAATTTCAATTTTGTTTTTTATTTGGTTTTCATACTGTTTTTTGGGTTGTAGATGTCATTTTGATAACAAGATTTTGTATCATTTCATTTGGAAGGCGGTATAACACATTGTAGGTGCCACTGGGTGGGAGGCCTCAAGAGAGGGATGGGAGTTTTGACATCCATCATTCAATCATCCATTGTCATATTTTGATGGATGAGTTGAAACCCTACTATTGACCATTTTCATAGTGTTTTTAGTCCGATTTTGTAGAGAATCAGGTAAACAGTGTAGCAAGTTCCTCACAAGCATCATCAAGTGGGCGACTTAAAAGTGAGATAGGTGTATTGACAACTATCATCTAATCTTGTTCTCACATTATAGTTTAGGATGGAGGGGAGATTTTACACATTGTATTGGACTAAAAAAATAGAACTTATTAGAAAGGGGTGAGACAAATCATCACTAACTGATTAAATAGGTGAATTTTCTAGAAATTTCATGACCTGACCACTAGGTCCTGATCCATGACTACCACAAGCCCACTTCCAATAGGCAAGGGGATGTAGATCAGCACCGAGTAAGCATATCACACATATGGAAGACCTTATACCATAATACCCAAACACATATAAAAACATACATCTCTATGAAATAGTGTATAGATAATAAAATTGAAACAAAAAATTCTTGAATACGTCTAACCACAACCATATTACAGAAGAAGTACAAAAAACGTAAAAGGGAAAAATAAAATCCCACAAAAACTGCAAAAATTACAACTTATTTAGAAGGAGGAAACTACTGTAAAATGAAACCACTAGAACACACTTCATTCAAGGACAGTTAGAAACCTTGAAATGTCTATCTCACTAGGCTCTGGATTCCCTTGGTCCTCCTATGTTTCTATTGAAAGTTATGTCATCTACACAAGACAAAAAATGCGCGGGAATAGCTTGTGAAGGGGTGAGTATGACAATACCTAGTAGACTTCCAAAAAACCCAATATAAAAGGGAGAAACTAAAAGGAAATAGTTTGATCAACCTGAGATAGAGGGAATACAAACAAGAGATAACAAGAAACTCCATATCAACTACTCCTCGGCTATACAAGACTAGTTAGATCATCTCTACATGGTTTGTCAATCAAGATATATGATAAAACTGCAAGGAATCCAAAAATAAACCCATATATACTTATTTAAGACTCTATGTCTCATGAGGTCCCAACCTCATATCCAACTACATTATTCTACTCAAGGCCCTACGGTAACACTCATCAAGGAGAAACTCACTCCTCGATCTTTGCCACCCTAGATGGAACTCATTCGAGTGGTATGCTCCATCAGGAACATCTCTGTAGGTCTAACTCTAGTGCCAAACACCGTAGGTATTATCACCGCTTTCTTTCACCCCATGAAAGATCATAGGAACCCAACTAGAGTGGCCTTCCCCTCACCATAGAACACAATAAAGGGAGAACTGATCCAAACATTGCACCACGTGAATCCGTTCTAAAGAGAGAGAAAGGAGGGACCCACACCTCACTACTTCCCCATAGCCAAGGGAGTAAAAACTCTTAACCATCCTGCAAAACCTCTATAGTACCTGTATGGATATAGCCACACCACACCTTATCGAGGGAGAACTACCTCCTAACCAGGTGTCATGAATAACAAGTGGAGGGGATCACTCCTCACAACTACGATCCAAAACACAGGGAGCTCCAACTCCCATGGAGGACCCACTCCCTGCCACTACTTGAATATGGGGGAGTACCACTCCGTAGATAGAGGGACCACACCCTGTGTATAGGGTAGTTTCATTTCTACCTGTATGATCACAATGGGGGACCCACAATCTAACATGCTAGGGGAGTACCAACCCCAGAATAGAGGACCCGCACCTTGGAATGATAGGGGAGTACCAAATCCAAGAATAGAGGACTGACACCCTTGAACCTTAGAGGATTACTGACACTATATAAACAATGAGTATGGAGGACCCATTCC
Source organism: Viscum album (assembly GCA_963277665.1). NCBI lineage: Eukaryota > Viridiplantae > Streptophyta > Magnoliopsida > Santalales > Viscaceae > Viscum > Viscum album. The sequence continues at coordinate 78,216,045 of OY728140.1, forward strand.
CAGTTGAAAAAGGGGAGCTCCACCTCCAACAACACAAATGATACGGGGGACCCGAACTCTAGTCTGACATGGGAGTACATGTTGAGTCAGAAATTCTATCTCTTAATTTTCTATTCATTTAGTTTTGGAAATCACAAACACTTTATTAAATATATGTTTAACTATTTTTTTTTTATGTACAGAGTTTTATGGAATGTTTTTTTAGAAACAATTTTTTTACCATACTTAGAATAATTTATAATGAATTGAAAAAATAAACTTTACATTCTTCATTACAATTATCATAATGAGTATGTATCTGATAGACATTAAACTCACCTTTATCAGATCATAAGTAAGACATTATATCATGAATTTCATACTGACAAAGTCTTAACATTGGATTTTTACTGGCACTGATAAAACATCAGACTAAAAACTCATAAAACAATCATATTAACATTGGTAAGGAAGTCCATAGGATTGACTTAAGTTTATAATAATATTAGGAATAATTGTTTCTAACATAAGGAAAACTTTTTACACTGTAATGGTGTAAACCAATACAACATTGTACATTCAGTTACAATAGAACCCTTGAGTGCCAGGTGTCTAAATTCATTACGACAAAATTAGAGAAATATAACTATTGGGAAATGAAGATGACTGTTGGAAGGATGCCTATATATACCATGTCATTTTAAGAGTTTGAAGGTTTCTGATAATTGATTATTGATTGATACATTTTCAATTTATCATTTTTATAGAGATTTGGATATTTCACAGAATGAACATATTATTATTAGTATTTGTAATCTTTTAGAGTTTTTTAGTTATAAGGAAACCTTTTCATATTTCCTACTTATGAAATTTTTTATTTTAATATGCATCCGATCATCATAAAGATAAAGGTCTTATAGGGATAAGAAGATAGAGAATCTGATCCATAAGATCAAGGGATACTAGGGCTAGGTAGACAGAGTAGATCCAATCATCGTATCTAGGGATTCTAGGGATAGGAAGATAGATCCATTTTTATATTCATATCGAGGGATTTCATTGGTAAGGAAGGAAAAAATTTTCTATAAGTGTAAAATAGTGGATAACTTTAGTCTAGGTCATATAATACCTTTCTCTTAAGGTTGAAAGAGTCTATTATTTTTCATATTTAGAAATTAATTCTTTCTTTTATATTCTATTGTGTAACTTATTGATTAGAAGTTTTATATTCCTCTTTATATTTAATAGAAAGTGAAACATCATATTCATATTTATATTCTGAATTGATTTATCTATATAAATGTAGTTATGATAATAAACATAAATTTTATTTAATCATATTAATCATGATTAAGATTATAATACTCTAATTAATCAGATCCAAAGCAATTCTGATCTTTCACACTCTGATTTAATTTTTTTGATTCTAATTACAATTTTGTGAGTTTGTTAATCATACTGAGGGTTGATTCTGATAATCTTACTTAATGAGGTTTTGGATTTGTTTAGTTTAATTATTTTAAGATATTTTTTAAACAAAAATTCACCCCCTCTTTTAAGTATAAATTTCAAAATCTATAAATATTTGATCATATAATCCAATAATTGGTATCAGAGCTAAGTAAAGCGATCTTTAATTTTGATAGCATATAATTGTTATCAAAATAATTGATGAGGTTTTTTAATTTCTTTACTATTAAAATTTTGTTAAGGTTTTATTATAAAATTTATATTTGTAAAATTTTGTTACACTAACGTGTATTTATGGAAAATAATTTTTCTTTTTTGTTTCTTTGATAGATGGAATAAATATCATATCCATAGATAATATCAATCTGAACGGAATGCCTATATTTGATGGTGATGACTATGAGTACTGGAGATATAGGATGAAGAATTTTTTATCAACACTGGGGTTGATAAATTTTCCATTCTTACTGGAAACTATTATATTCATGATAAGGAAGTTACTGCCTTTACAAATTCTAAAAAATAATAATATCAGTTAAACTACAGGACAAGGAAGAATTTTTTATATTCTATGAAAAGAATTATTTATAGTCAAATATCATCTTTTGAATATGGAAACAGTATCTATAAAAATTTATAAGTTACACATTTTGGAAATTCAAAGGCTATTAAGATTAAAAGATCTATGTTAAGAGAAAACTATCAAGCTATTTATTTCTTATTGGGACATTTTTTTTCAAAGATGCATCAAAGGTTCATAACGAATATAAATAGCTTACAATCTATTGGTGATAAAGGTTGATAATGAGATACTTATTGAGAAAATAATTGAAATTATGCCTAATGAGTGGGAATATAAGAGGAATACTTTTGATGGTATAAGGAAGTTTAATAATCATACTCTTGATGATATCATTAGAACCCTGGTGTAGTATGAGAGAATATAAAAAAGAGATGATGAGAAAAATAAAAAGGAAAATAGAGGTTTTTAATTTTTCACAACATCTACCTTACCTTCTAAAGTACAAAATCCTAATAAAGTGGTGAAATATTTAAGAAAGAATAAAGTATTTTTTTTAATCTGATTCTAGAACTACTGAACATTCTTAAAATGAGTTAGAAAAATTGGCCATAATGATGAATAAGATTATTGGGAATTTTTTTCCAATATTTTTATAAAAAAGGCCCTGAGGATAAAAGTGATAAGAAAGATGAAGTTACTTATTACAAATGTAAGAAAGATGAAAAAATCAGACTAGATTGTCCAAAACTAAAGAGAAAAGATAGAAATAATAGAAACTTAGAAAGAGATGCCAAGAAATATTACAAATCAAAAGGAAATAAGGTTATGAAATATACTAACACTTGGAGTGCTAGTGGAGGTGATTATTTTGATAATTATTCTTAGAATTAAAGTTCCAAACATAGGATAGTGCATGTTACAAGTATATGACTGGTAACAAATACTTTTTCAAAAATATAATCAAGATGAAAGGAGGAAAAGTTACTTTCAAAGATAATGCTCAAGGATAGATTATCAGAATAGGTAAAATTGTTATTCTTGGTAAAGCACATATTCCAAATGTTTTACTTGTTAAAGATCTTAAGAACAACCTTATAATAATAATTTAGTTATGTGATAAAGGTTAACTTATGAACTTTATAAATGATAATTTTTTAGTATATAGTTCCAATGATGAATTAATTATTTCTACCCATCGACATGATAATTTTTACACAATTAACTTAAAATACTTTATGAGGCAAGATTCACCTTGACCTAGTGAAATGTATGATAAATATTGGTTATGTAATATAAGTTTAGGAAACTATAACACTAGTAACTTATCTAAATTGACTAAGAAAAGACTTGTTAAGGATCTATCGAAACATAGGTGTGATACTTCAAAAGTCTATGACCCTTGCCAATACGATAAAAACATAACTTAATTTTTAAATCTATTAGCTAAGTCTAAAATTTTGATTATTTATAGTTAGTGCATAGATAAATATATTTTCCTTCAAAAACTAAGAGTATTGGTGGAAAATACTATGTATATTTCTTTTTTAATGATTACACTAGATAAACATGGGTATATTTTCTCAGAAATAAATCTGAATCCTTTTTTTAAAACTTTTATAGCCAAATTTATAAATGAGAAAATCTCTCCTTGATATATACTCATAGTTATCATGGTGGAGAATTTTTAAATTCTGATTTTGAAACTTTTTATATTTATAAAGGCACTAAACATAACTTTTCAGCACCTAGAACTCTTAAAAAAATTGTGTGGCTAAAAGAAGAAATAATATTCTTCAAGAAATAACTAGAACCATGTTGAGTGAATACTCAATTTCTATTTTTTTTGGGATGAAGTGGTTAGTACTTCCATCTATACTATAATTCAAGTTTTGATTAGTCATTTTCTTAGTAAACTCTTTATGAGTTGTAGATACAATGAAAACCAAAAGTTTTTTACTTTGAATTTTTTGGTTGAAAAGTATTCATCTTGAATACAAAAGATAACTTACATAAATATTTACCCAAATATGATGAAGGAATAATTTTAGGTTATTAAACTACTTCTATGGTATATAAAGTTTTTAATAAAAATTCTTATACTGTTGAGGAAACAGTATATGTTATGTTTCATGAAATTGATCCTTTTGTTTTCAAACAACCTCAACCTATATCTTCCTCAGATGTTATTTCTAATACTAATCATCAAATATTGTTAGAATGTTCTTCTTATAAGGATGTAACACAAGAAATAGTTTCTGATGTTATTCCTCAAGAATATTTTATACCTTATGTTAAGGAATAGAATTTTCAAAACCCAAGAAATCAGTTGTTTCTTTGGAATCATCCTAGTGAGAGTATCATTAGTGATATTGATCAACCAGTTAAGACTAGAAGTTCCTTAATGAATTAAATTGAATATATAGGTTTCCTTTCAAAATTTTAACCTAAGAATCCTGATGATTCTTTAAGTGACAAGGATTGGATTAAGGAAATGAAAGACATGGTCAATGAGTTTGAGGGGAACAAAGTTTGTACTTTAGTTGAATGACTGAGAGAAACTTCTATAATTAGAGTAAAATGATTTTTTTTGAAAACAATGTGATGAAAATTGAATAATTATTATAAATAAATCTAGAATTGTTTCTAAGGGTTATAATCAAGAATAAGGTATAGATTATAAAGAAACTTATAAACTAGTAGAAAGAATGTAAGCTATTTGAATACTTTTAGCCTTTTCAACATTATTTAATTTTAAACTTTTTGAGATTTAAAGTTTGATTTTCTTAATAGATATATTCAGGAGGAATTTTATTTTGAACAACCCCTGGTTTTGAAAATAAAAAACATCTTGAATATATTTATAAACATACCAAAGCTTTATATGGACTTAAAAAATTGTCTAGAGCTTGGTATGCTAGATTAATAGGATTTCTATTGAAAAATAATTTTTTTAAGGGAGCCATAGATGTGACAATTTTTATAAAATAATTTAACAAAAATATTATGATTGTATAAATATATGTTAATGAAATTATATTCAGATCAACACAAAAATCATTAATTGATTCTTTTGTAGTCTTATGAAATTTGAGTTTGAAATGAGTACGATGGGTGAGTTAACATATTTTATTGGTTTTCAAATCTCAAAAAAACTAGAAGGAACTTTTATATCCCAACATAAGTATATAAAATATCTTCTTAATAAATTTTGATAATAAAATACTAAAATTATGAGTAATCCTATTGGTATCACCAACCCCCTTGATCTTGATGAAGCTAGGCGACTAGTTGATCAAAATATTTATAGAGGTATGATATGAAGTTTAATTTACTTAAAAAATAGTTGTCCAGATTTAATGTTTTTTATGATTATGTATAAGATATCAAGAAAATCCAAAATAGTCCCATTTAATATATGTAAAATGAATTTTTCATCATCTTAAGGGAACTGTGTATTTAGGAATTTTCCATTCTTCTGGAAATGTTTTTGATTTAAAAAGTTTTTTGAATACTGATTTTGGTAGTTATAGAATGGATAGAAAAAGTACTACTAGAAATTTTCATTTATTAGGAGACTCATCAGTTTATTGGTCATGTAAGAAACAATAATCAATAACACTTTCTACTACTAAAGCTTAATATGTTGAAACTGGAAGTTTTTGTGCTCAAGTGTTGCGGATGAAACACACACCCACTAACTACGGACTGAGTTGTACTAAAACTCAAATAATTTATGATAATATATTCACCATTTCCTTAAGTAAAAACCCATCACATCAATCACGTGCTAAACACATATATATAAGACCCCATTTATTTTGGGATCACACACTTAAGGAGATATCATTTTAAAATTCATTAGAATCCAAGAACACCTTGCTGATATTTTAAAAAAACCACTTCCTTATAATAGATTTTAATATATTAAACGGAATCTAGGAATTATCAATGTAAATTAATCATTCACATATACATATTTTTTTACTCATCAACTTAAATTAAGTTACCCCTTTTCATAAGGAGAGTACATATGTTTATTGTTTTTTTAAAAACATTTAGTTTTCTAAAAATTTTACTGTAATTATTTTTATAGACTCATATTATTTTTATAAAAGTTTAAAATTCAGAATTCTCAAAATAATTTTCAGACTCTTAAATGGTTATAAAATTTCGAGAATTAGTTTTTATTAAAATGTTTTCATATTCAAAACATTTCATAATAAAATTTTATCATAATTAGTTTTTACTTCTAAAACTATTGGATTTAGTTTTCTATAAAAGACTATTAAAATTTGATTTCTCAATGAAAATATTATATATTTTTTTATTGAAACTATCATATTCTATATTTATTTCAAAATAATAAAAATTTATTTAGTTTATAAAAAATAAGTAGAATAAGTAAACATACTGATGGATATTCCACTCTATAAGGTACTTCTCTATTCTTCTATTTTTTTTCACTATTTCATTATGAATAGTTTATAATTGTTATTGTTATATTTTTAGTTTTTATAATTTTTTTTCTATTTTTTTCAAAATTTTCATAATCCTTTTTTCAAATCACATTCATTCTCAATACGATAATTTTTTAAAAAAACCTCAAGAGTACAAAATTTCATTTAAACTTTCTTCATATTAATGATGATCGTCAGATATAAGGAATTTTCATATCAACCATTGGATTTTTTGTGGAAGTTAAATAACAACCAAAATACCTATATTAGGAGGACCACCCCCTTGTGTCCCACATCAGTTGTTCTAGAATTTTCCCCTAAGTTTATTATCCTTAAAAGGGATATAGTATGCAAATTTTCCTTTATGATTGATTCACCAATTTCAGTTCTGAATTTGCTAGAAACTACTAAAAGATTATAATAAATGGTTAATATTCAGGGAAAAAATAGTCAAAAGATAATTTTATGAGAAATATGATTCTAATTTGATGAAAATTATAGAATTAAAAGGATGCGAATCAGTGTGAGTAAAAAAGGATGATAAGGATTTAAACTTATTTCATCTTGATCTTGTTTGATATTTTTATACTCCAGTCAATTTTTTTAAGGATGATGGAAAAAAACTCTATTTTATGATATACATCAATAGATATAATATTTCATATAATAAATCTGTGATCTTAGTAGGAATATCATCATAAAGAGAATCTTATTGTCATTCATATAAATTTACTGATGATCTTAGATCATTTAATAAAAACAAGGAAGAATATTTGTTGTTTTATCATTATGAAAAATACAAGAAGGTTTCACACCTCACTCCAGATATAATTGGATTGTTTCATTATGGATGTAAGAGTTTCTCATACCGAGGAAAGGATATCGTGATACCCTAAAAGTTTATAATATTTTCATATTGGAATTTTTATTAAACATGAGAAAGATAAATTTGGCGAGTTTCATTTTCTTTACCATAAAGAATATCAAATAAGTAATAATCAATTCAAATATCATTATTTTTATGGATTTCTTAAGCAGATCGTTTGAAAAATTCTTGGATTTTTTCAAAACCACCAATAAATAAACTCTGATAAGGGAAAAAATATATTTTATAAGTGATTATATAATGAATTGAATGATACATGTATTTAATAATAAATCAAATATGTTTTTTGAGAAGTTAGGTAATACTGCATCAAAGGTAGATCCATCAAGGAAGCTAAAAAATATGTAGAAGGAAAAGAAAAGGAAAACAAAGACTTCTCCACCAAAGAAGAAAAAGAAACAAAAGAGAGTTACTCATGAAGTGTATGGGGAATAAATGAAAAAAAATAAAAAAACTAAGAGATCTTTAAATTGGACTTGACTCTACTACATACAAGGCTTTGAGAACACATGTTTCTAATACATTTAATGGAGAAGAAAAGAAGAAAAGTAAAAATAAAAAGTTGACAGAAGATCAACTTTGTGAGAATATTTTGTAAGGTGTTGAAAGAGATTATGAGAAGGTTGATCTACCAACCTATCAGAACAATCAAGAAAATAATAATACTAAATTAGATTTTGAATAAACAATGGTGGTTCATGATGATATTCCATAATTAGTTGATAAAGGAAAGGATAAAATTCTTGTTTGAGAATCAGTGCATGTTGTTCAAGAAAAAGAATCGGAACCAGCACCACCAGGAAAAGGAAATTTGAGAATAGATAGATAGCTTCAGGAAGAACATGATAATGAAATTGATGAAGAGGTTGATGGGAAATATAAATAAGAAAAATAAGGTGATGAAGAAGAATAAGGATTTAAATATGAAGAGGTTAAAGAAGAAGTTGAATAAGACAACGATGAAGAAGAAGATGATGAAAATGAAAAGGCTGATAATTGAATAAAATAAATATGAAAGTCTTCATCAAATACATAATCATCAGACCTACCTTTTAAGGATGATAATGATTAAAAATATAAAATTGATGAAGAAGAACAATCATATTCATAGAAATTTTAATCCTTATCAAAGAGAGAAGAAGGTGATCAAATTTCAAAAACTAATGCTGATGAAAAAGTTGAAACAAATAAGAATGTTGAGATCCTTGAATTATCTGATGATAAGGAAGTGGTTGAAACTTTTTCTAAATAATTTTAAAAGGTAATTTCAAATAAATATAAGGGGAAAGGAAAATAAGCGAAAGTCAAAATGAGCAGAATAAAACCACATGAGATTCAAAAAAAATTGGATTCAGTAGAAGAAATAGTTGTACAAGAATTGATTATATTGTTTATGCTTTGAATAGGCTCAAAGGAGAAATTACATATTTTTCCAAGATTAAAGAAAAATGACAGTTAATTCAAGATAGGATTAGTGAGAAGTCAAAATCAATTAAACTTTTAATAGAGTTAGTGATCCATATTGAGGAAGAAATGAAATCTCTTCAATAAATCTCTCAAAATCATAAAATATATTATAATAAAATGGTGAAATGGTACCATAAAGTTGAAGATAATGTCAAGTTTCCTAATGAAAATTATAATGATGTAAAAAATATCATGAATAAATCTTAATATTTCTCTAGTCAGTTATCTAAACATTTGGAAGACAAGGTTATATTTGTGGAAAGATTCAGTGATACAACTGATAATCATACCGAGGAAGTAAATTATTTGAAAGGAAAGATTTGATATATATAGTTGTATTTGACTAGAATAAAATATTATGAAGGGTAAATTATTGTATTAAGAAATCAGAAAAAAGAATTTTATGAGAAAGTTCGGTCTCAAGAAAAGGGGCTAGTGAAGCTAGAGGGTGACTGAAAAGAATTCAAGAAGATGAAGTATTTTATGAAAATTTCAGTAAAGAAAGAATTAATTTTTTTGAACTATTTTTTTTATTTTTCATGTTATAAAACTTTTGAATAATTGTTTATAAATGAATTACTTCTTCATCCAATTTCGATTTGTCTGAATTTTTTTCCAATTTTGATTGGTTGAATGTTCTTTCATATTTATTTTGTGGATGTTGATTTAGTTCAATGTATTTTTCTGTAATTTTTTTCTCTAACATTATAGGAAACTTATAATTCAATCCCCACTACTTTTTGAAAATCAAAAATAGGAAATTTTTTTACAAGGGGGGTGGGGGATATTAAATAAGGAGATTTTTTTTCAAAGGGATATTTCTTAACAAAGGGGGAGAATATTTGATAAAGGGGGATAATTTTTTCATTAAGAGGGAGAATACGATCCTTAGGGGGAGATATTATCCTAAGGTGGAGTTTATTATATTCAGTTTCATAATATCCATCATATTCAAATGATTTATAAACTCAATAGGAGTTAAGGATTAATGTTTAAATTTGAATATTAAGTACTTAAAAGAAAATAGACTGTAATGTTTTCAAGTTATATTTCATTAAGTCTTAGGGTTTGTGATTTCTAAAAAGGAGGAGATTATTGAGTCAGAAATTATATTTCTTACTTTCCATTCCTTTAGTTTTCTAAATCACAAAAACTTTCTTAAATATATTTTTAACTAACTTTTTATGTACAAAGTATTTTAGAATGTTTTTTAGATAATGTATTCTTTTACTAAACTTAGAATAAGTTCCAATGAATTACAAAAATTAAATTTACATTCTTTATTACGATTATCGTAATGAGTATGTCTATGAAAAACATCAGACTCACCTTTATCTATTCATAAGTAAGACTTTTTTTCATGAATTTTATATTGAAAAAGTATTAACATCAGATTGATACTATAACCGATAAAATATCCTACTAAAAAAGCATAAATATTATCATATTGAAATTGTTAAGGAAGTCCATTAGACTGAATTAAGTTTTTAATCATATTTAGAAGTCTTGTTTCTAGTATAATGAATTTTTTACATTATAATAGTGTAAACCAATACAATATAGGACATTAAATTACAATAGATCCATTGAGTTCCGTGTGTCTAAAGTCATTGTGGAAAATTCAGAGAAATATGACTGTTGAAAGATAAAGATAAATGTTGGAAGGATGCCTATAAATACCAGGTTATTCTAAGAGTTTGAATATTTCTACCGATTATTGATTGATTAATTCATTTTCAATTTCTAATTTTGAGAGTGCTCTGGAGATTTCATAGCATGAACATATTGTTCTTAGTCTTTGTAATTGTTTAGAGTTTTTGTAGTTTTAGGGAAGCCTTATCAGGTTGTCTCCTTACAAAATTTTTCATTATAATATGCATCCGATCATCGTAATGATCGAGGGATTATAGGGATAAGAAGAAATATAGCACGATCGATATGATTAAGGGCTATCAGGGTTAGGTTGATAGAGTAAAGTCAATCATCATATCGAGGACTTCCAGGGATAGGAAGACAGAGCCATTCCAATATTTGTATTGAGGGATTTCCTTGGTAAGGAAAGATAGAATTTTCTATAAGTATAAAACTATGGATACCTTTATTATGGTTTATAGACTACCTTTATCTTAAGGTTAAAAAGTGGTTTTTATTTTTAACAGATTAAAAGTCATTATTTATTTTGTTTTCTATTATTTAACTTGTTTCTTCAAAGTTTTATTTTCTGCTGCACATTTAATGAAAATTGAAACATCATATTCATATTTATATTATAATTTTTTATATGTATAAATATGGTAATGATAATAAAAATACATTTGTTTTAATCTTATCCATCGTGATTATGATTCTCATACTATGATTAATCATATCCGTAATAATTCTAATCTTTTACACTCTGATTTTATCATATTGATTTTGATTATGATTTTGTGAGTCTATTAATTGAACTGAGGGCTGAGTTTGATAATATTACTTAAAGAGGTTTTGTATTTGTTGAGTTTAATTCTTTTAAGCTAAGTTTTAAAACTATAATTCACCCCCTATTGTAATATATATTTCACAACCTCTAAAGAGATAATCATATGATCCAATAGTATCGACCCTGAGAGAAATGCTCCATGGGTAGAGTAACCATGATCGTTGTGGGGGAGTTTTGTCTCTACTGATCTAAGAGGTAAGAGAAACCCTCACCATGTTATGATATGGAAGTACCAGTCCTATCATCACTCTGATAAACCGAATCGACCTCCAGTATCAGTCAAGTGTTGTTAAAATTATCATCATGCTTTTCACACCTCACATCACAGAACCACCGTGGATATGGGACCCATTCCCTGATAGTAGTGGAGAACCACTCTTCTAGCCCTAAGAGTATAGGGGAACCCGCATCTTGAGAAGTTAGAGAAGGGTACCGACCCTAACATCACTCCAGTGATCAACCTTGATCACTACCCAATGATTAAACACCAATATTTCAGCATATTAATATAATAACACCATTTCATATCTCAAAATATACCATAGAGGATTCCATCTCATTCTACACAAAAAACTACTTAGGATAGACTACTTGTAGGGCTGAATTTGATCCCTGAAGAAGAAGATAATCTAGGCGTAAGTTCCAAAGAAAGTACATGGTGTGTATTGGGGACCACACGATGTGTTACCCCACCTAGAAACCTAGCGGTGTCCTCTTACACATGTATTTTCTATCCATGTGAGATTACACAGTATGTACATGGTGTACACGATGTGTCACACCTCACTCGGGCCCCTGGCCATCTTCTTCCACATGCGGCTCAGCCAACCCTATCTTCAAAATGGTGTGTACCCCCAGCAAAAGGTGTGTTCTAGCTAACCAGCCTCTTGGCTATGTCCTTAGCCCATGCTCGTTTACAAAACCCTATTTCTATGTCACTAGCTGTGTACTTTCACAAAAACGTGTCCTTTAACATGACATGTTTGGCCATGTCCCTCGATCACATGACCTAGTATCACTACACAACATGTTTTCTTGGTACAGGGTGTGTATTGCCCAAAAGTTCATCTTCCCCAAACATGAAGAACACATGATGTGTATGTTGGAGTTGGTTCCCTAGAAACCAACTTCTTTGTACTTTATGATAAACCTAGATTCATTGGATGAATATTAATAAACTCTTTATCGCATCATGATTGTTCTTCTACTTGACATAGTATGTGATAATTTCCTAAGAATATCTATCGCACTAAAAGGTCATAGTGGATCCCTAATATGATGAGAACCCAGAAGTGACATGACACTATTCTTGAATATATGTTCTATGTCTAGATGATATCATTTTAAGGGACACAAATGATACAGGCTATCAGGGGTGGGGAGTCATGAAAATTTGAGGCACATTCTCATGGTGTGCACCCTTGGTAATATCTAGGAGGATATTATGAGAACAAGAAACCCTAGTAGGAAATACACATTCATAAGTTTCATTGGATGTTCCTATTTGCGGACGTGTGTATTGGTCCTTAGACTTTATGATTATTATTAATGGGTATTATGACTCATGCACATAGATGTATTGAATAAAACCATGAAGATATATGTTCACGACGTGGTAGTTTATGTTGGGTGCGTCATGAGTAATATTGCATTAATGAATAATGTGAGAAAGGATTTTTTACTTATATGGACGTAGATATTTCAATCCCTTTGATGGAAATTATATATCCTAACTAAATCCATTGCCATGGTGTTCTCTAGGAAATTTCAATTCTGGGAAGTTAAAGAATGAGAAATCGAGATCATGAGTTGATGGCACTTGCATGCAACCTGCTTGATTAGAGATATAGGGAAAAAGGGATTATATTGCATGGTAAGAATTTGTATGAGGTGAAATGTTGTTGTGACATCAACTTATTTCTCTTGGGTGCCTTGACCCGTTGCTAGAAAGTAATCTTGGACTTTAAGAAAGCTCACCTAATGCCACTGAGAAAGAGGCCTACAGGGTTACACACTAAGTGTATCTAGTATCCCAGTTTAATACTTTATTTATTTAACATGTTGAATAAATATTATTCCTAGTTTTGGTTTAATAATTATTCAAGTATGCCTGATCACATTTATTTTATCACTATTTATTTTAGAGAATATATCGTGGATGTAATATTTATTTATTAGTGAATAAAGCAGTTATATTTATTTAATAAATAAATAGTCATTATTCAAGGCCTGATAAATATCGAGGAGGATTGGAGGACCAAGTTATGGGTTCAGTGATACATAATATTCAATATTATTTGGTTAAATAATATTTAAATATAACATGAAAGGTAAGAACATGTCATGGATATAATAGCATTTCTATTATTATTTAACATGGATTTTTCACAAAGAATAATAAATTAAGTAATGACACCTATGATAATTATTTATTATTACCTGGTGAATTAAATTCATTAATCACATGTCATGGAAATAATAGCATTACTATTATTATTTGACATGGGGTTTTTACATGGAATAATAAATTAAGTAATGACACCTGTGCTAATTATTTATCACTACCTAGTGAATTAAATTCCCCGTTATTTTATTATTCTCTATATAATCCAAGGGGTCTTTCCACTGGCTAACCTATCGTTGTGTTCACAACATCCTTGGACAAAAGTTCTCAATCTTGGAGAAATATTACCTCTCCAAGGACTATCTTAAGAATGAGAGAGATCCTCCTTCACCAGATCAAAGAGAATGCTTTGGAAGTGATTCTCAAGGCAATCAAAGATAGAAATTGCAAGCACAAGGATCTTCCATTCTAGCACCCAGAGACTCTTTGGAAATGTTTGGAGATACATGGAACACATGTGGATCACCATTAGAGGATTTATATCCTTGGATTCCACATCATAACGAAGCCACATCACAGACCTGTGGTTGGACACATTAACGAGGAAAGAATCACCTTAGAAGTAATTCTATAATTTAATTAAATTAATTATAAAAAAAATATGTTGATCCTCTCTTCTCGGTTCTGGGTTCTATAATTTTTCTTTTATCTTTAATTTAATTATGTGTATAGTAGTGTTCATCATCATTTTTATCCCAGATTAATCATCGATTAGGACAATTTACAAAGTTGGGTACATGCCCATACTGCACTTCCACTGCACCCATAACCTAAAAGTGGTATCATAGGGGTCATATTTTTGTTTATAATTATTTACATAATTAATTTATGATTTAAAATTTAATAATTTAGTTTTTCAATCCATATTTAATCATTCTTGTAATCAGAATTTTGAGATATGTTCCTCCCTTATCGTTTATCGCAGATCTAACAGAAATGAATAACTTTATGATTAAAATTAAACTGAGGATGTCATCAGGAGGTGCCAATGGTTCTGTCTAGATAACACAAGAATACATTCAGTGTAGTTAGATCAATATGATGTGTGTTTGTGTTCAATGAATCAGGAGTAAATGATCAATTACTCAAGACATGTGCATTAATGACATGCATTGCAGTTAATTCTTACACCACGTATTGACCAGGGAAGACTGGCGCATGGTCAGCCGGACTACACACCATCTGGCCCACTACACACGATGTGTAGTCCCTTCGGGTCAGGGTCAAGTCGTGTATCCCATATACGACTTTCCCAGCTAGTGACCGTGTAACGTGGAGTCTACATGGAGTGTGCCCCACTGTACATGCCGTGTACTCTGACGATTTTTGAAGTACACCTTAGATGCCATTTCCCCTGGTGTGTACTTTGGATGGGCGGTGAGGAGGGTACACACCATGTAGTTGGATATACATTCCTTGTACTATTTCTAGATTATGCAAATTTAAAAATTTATTATTATATTATGTAACACTTGAGACATGTAACTTTTGGCGGGCATAAATCTAAGACACAACATGTGATAGTTGTTTAGAATATATATATATATATATATATGTTTAATTAACATCTGCATAATGTTCAAAGATCTACACATCATGTATGAGTAATATTACAATTATAATTCTACACGCATGCTACATGTCACAAATAATAAAGTGTATACTAGTATAAATACTTGCTGGGTAGTTTTGGATGGGTATTGACTGGGTTGCTTCCAAGGTATAAGTTATGTATAAGGTTATGGATGAGAATCTCAAGGAAATTCAGAAAAGGATTAAGATAAAGAGGATTGATTAATTAAAGATAATGATTAATTGATTCGAGCATAATTTATCTTAATAAGATCGATTAAATAATTTAATACTATTTTTATTAAATGCATAATATTTTTCATGTATGTGGATGATGAGCTAGACCAAACCTCTGTATGTGATTGGTTCCCTTTTAATTTATTAATTAAATTAAAATTTTTGGCCTGTATGACTTCTTCTCATTAATATGTAGGGTCTATATGCCCATGGTTTTTTTATGTAAACCCCCTTTTACCCCTCACCCACGTGTGAGTTAAAAGCACATGTAATGGATGGAGCTCCCAAGCTAGTGGAGGTAGTTCAAGTTAGAAGATGAGATGAAACCAATCCAAGGGAATACAAAGGTGGATAGGTCGAAAGAAGTAAACACAAACCTTAAATAGTTCAAGGTGTTTCTCCCCTAGGTTAGGGTTAGTTTATCAACAGCTCGATAAACTAACTAATAGTAAAGCTCATGATCATACCCTTTATTTTATTTTTGTCAGTTGTATGGTTATTAATCATGGATGTTTGAAGTGATCACATAATAAATGAACTAACATTAATACAATATGGAACTAAAATAAAAGATTGCTTATGCATAAATATTATCCATACATGGTTAATCACTTAAGTAAATTCTAATTAACATTAACAAGCATGTTAAAAGATAACAAGTGGTAATTTACTCATAAAGGATAAATTCCCTCAATTAAATATTAAGTTGGTATAGCCTTCTATTACTTCAGTTAGAATCAAACCATAGTTTAAAGTGCTTGAACAACCCTAGTTGGTGTGATTTCAATTATCGGGGAATTATAATTTGATGTTTTGGGTTGAATTAACTTAGTTTACATCAAGGATTGACTACCCTAGTAGGAATTGATGTAACCAAGAGGCAAAGGTTGGGGAAATCCAAAATTAAGGATTTTAGGATTGGGGAGTCCACTCAACAGATCAAAGATTTGAGAGTTAAATCAGTTGGAATTTGGAATGCTTACCTAAAACCTTTCAAGTTTCTTGGACAACCCTATTTGGGGTAATGAGAAGGGAAATATATATACTTTCCACTTTAATGTTCAAGAAATAGGATATTCTGAAGCCAATGGTGAGGGATATTCGGTTTCAACAAAATAGTGGGAGAATAATAGATATTAATAAATTTATTTGTCTATATTTATCAAGATAAAGTACTAAAACTCTGTTCATCTTAATTTGTATAAACAGAAATCAAAATGACATCAAACATATCATTTCGATCCATACTCAATAAGGAAAACCTTCTCACCAGCACTAATTCCCAAGAGTGGCAAAGGTGACTTCAGGTTATCCTTCACCATGATAGGAAAATTTATGTGATAGAAGAGACTCTACCAATTACGCCTAGAAATGAGGCAAGTGATAAGGAACTCTATGTGTATGAGAAACATATGAATGATACTACAGATGTTTAGTACCCCATGATTTCATTCATGACTAATGTGATCTTGAAGAAAAATGAGGAAATGGATTATTATAGCATGATATCTCGCCTTCGAGATCTCTATCAAGAGAAGGAGAGATAAGAGAGGTATAAGATATCTGATTCTTTGTTCACTACTAAGATTGGAGAGTCTGCACCAGCTAGACCACATATAGTCAAGATTATTGACTACGTTGAGCATCTAGACATCATAGGGATTAAATTACTAGATGATTTGTGTACAAATATCATACTATCATCGCTTCCTAAGACCTTCTCTAGTTTTATTGTGAATTATCATATGAGAAATAATTAGAACTGTCTATCAGAGATTCTTACCCTAATTGTCCAAGTTGATAAGGACATGGGGCATAAAAAACTTGCAGTCCTTATAGTGAATAGGAAGAGGAAGGACAAGGAAAAAGGGCCTATGATTTATAAAAAATCTAAATCCTCCAAGCACCTTCTGACCAAGAAGATGAAGATATGAAGGCAGAGAAAGGAAAAGGATCCAATATGATTTTCATGTGTCAAGTCAGGCCAATGGAAGATGAAATGCACCTAGAGTCAAGGTAAAGCCAAAGGTGCATTATTTATTGAGTGTAATATTTCCATTTCTACACATTGGGTATTAGATAAAGCTTGTAGGGCTCAAATCTGTATTCAAATTCAGGAACCAGGTATATTTAGGAAAATTTATAAAGGAGAGGTGGATCTACGAGCTGTCAATGGTGCAAGGCTGGATGCTCTTACCATTGGTGAATGTCACCTCACATTTCTGATGGGAATGATTTTGGTTTCACAAGGATGTTATTATGTACCTAATGTTACAAAGAATATAATTTATTTATCAATTTAGATACAGATGGATTTATTTCCAAATTTGGAAATAAATGTTTCTACTTTTATAAGGACAACATATGTTATGATATGTCACATTTAAATAAAGGTCTATATGTATTTAATTATGAGAACCAAGTGTTGGAAATTGATAACTAACCAAGTTCACATGACTCATAAAATACCCAATTATGGCATCACCACCTTGTTCATGTAAATGAGAAGTGCCTGATAAAGTTCTGTCAAGATGGTTATTTAGATTCTTCTGAGCTAAAACCACTTGATATATGTCACACTTATTTATAAGGAAAAATGACCAAACCACCATTTGGTGGATAGGGTTAGAGTTCCACAAAGCTTATAGGATTGGTACACACTGATGTGCGTGAACCATTTGCAGTATAAGCTAGAGGTGGATATTATTACTTCATTACTTTTACTGAAGACTTGAGTAGATATGGTTATGTGTACTTAATAAAGTATAAGTCTGAGTACTTTGAGAAATTCTAGGAGTTCAAGAATGAATTATAGAATCATCCTGGCAAGAAGATAAATAATCTTAGATCAGATCGAGGTGGATAATATCTTAACCAATAGTTCATCGACCTTTTATGGGAGTTTTGGATTCTATCTCAACACACTCCACCTTATACACCATAGTGTAATGGTGTTAGTGAAAGTAGGAACTGTACCTTGTTGGACATGGAAAGGTCGATGATGAGTCATGTAGATCTTCCATTATCCTTTTGGAGATATGAATTTTAAATTGAAATATACACATTAAACCAAGTACCAAATAAGGATGAAAATGGGATTCCCTTTGATCTATAGAGTGGAAAGAAACCCACTTTTTCACATACATGTGTATCGGGATGCGATGTGTTTGTTAAGGCTTTCTCAGGAAACAAACCAGCACCCCAGATCATAAAGTGTATCTTTATAGGGTATCCCAAGAAAACATAGGGATAATACCTATACAACCCGTTATATAAGAAAGTGACAGTAGCCAGACAAGCCTTATTTCTTGAGAGGGAGAACATCCTCAAAAAGAATATTGGGAGAAAGATTGACTTCAACGAAGTTGATTCTCAAGATTCACATGAGTTGGTACACGAACAAGTTCCAAAAGTCCCCAGGGAAGAGTTAGTTCTTGAAACACAAGTACTGTATAAGAGTAAAAGATAGGTAAGGGAACCAGATAGATATGGTTTCCTTGTCACTGAAGATGGTGAATCATTATTTTTGGACAATTATGAACCTATCTCCTATAAGGAAGTAGTAGAAAGATCAAAATATGAAAGATGTCTAGAAGCAATGAATTCTAAGATGGATTCCATGTATCATAACCAAGTTTGGGTTCTGGTCGATGTGCCAGTTGATGTAAAGCCCACTGGGTGTAAATGGGTATTAAAGAAGAAACTTGACATGAAAGGTCAAGTTTGTACCTATAAAGTAAGGATAATGGCTAAAGGTTTTAAACAACATCAAGGAATTGACTATGATGAAACCTTTTTTTTCCAGTTTCCATATTTAAATCTCTAATAATCATACTTTCCATAATATCCTTACATGACTATGATATTTGGCAGACGGATGTCAAAACTGTATTCCTTAATGGGAACCTTCATCAAGATGTCTATATGACACAACCAGAAGGTTTTGTGACACCAGGTGATGATAAAAGGGTATACAAGTTGCAAATATCCATTTATGGATTAAATAAAGCATCCGGGTCATGGGACATTTGATTTGATGAAACCATAAAAGAATTTGGTTTCATTGAGAATGAATGTGATCCAAGTGTTTACAAGAGGTTTAATGGTAATGGGGTCATTATCCTAGTAGTGTATTTTGATGAAATATTTCTTATTGTAAACAAAATTCCAATCTTGCAGTTAGTTAAGGATTGGTTTAAAAAGTGCTTCTCTATGAAGGACTTAGGCGAATCAACCTAATTTTAGGGATTAAGATCATTCATGATAGATCTAGGAGGATTCTTGGACTAATTCAAAGTACATACAATGACCAGATACTAAAAATATTTATTATGAAATAATATAATAGGGGATTGGTTCTAGTGTCACATGGTGTAAATATTTCCAAGAAAATGTGTCCCCAGAAACAACATGATAAAGATAGATAAGTAAGACTCCAAACACTTCAGTAAAAGGATATATCATGTATCTGATGTTATGTACCAGACTTGATGTTACCTATACACTAAGCATGGTAAGAAGATATCAAGCAGATCCAGGAGAATAGAATTGGATTACTCTGAATACTATCCTTAAGTATTTGAGAAGAACTAATAATATATTCCTGGTGTATGGAAGAGTCGAAGAGATTGTCATTAGAGGGTATGATGATGATGGTTTTAAGAAATATCAAAATGATCTAAAGTCACAATCATGATATGTTTTCTATCTGAACGGAGGAGATGTGAGCTGGAAGAGTTCAAAGAAGCCAGTTGTCACTGATTCTACATTGGATTCTGAATATATAAAGGCTTCTGATGCAGCCAAGGAAGTGTCTAGATTCGGAACTTTGTCTAAGAGATTGATGTGGTTGTTAGAATTAAAGATCCCATTACACTGTATTATGATAATATTGTAGTGGTGGCTCTTGCAAAATATCCAAGGTCACATCAACGGACAATGAACATAATCCAAAAGTATCACCTCTTGAGGTATTTCTATCAAAGGGGTGAAGTTGTAGTGAGAAAAGTGTCAGCATAAGATAACATGGTGGTCCATTTGAATGAATTCATATCTCAATAGAATCATTAATATCATGTGAGAGCTAGCAGATTGAAGGTTGTTAGTAGTTGGATCTAGTGAAAGTGGGAGTCTGCTGGAGTTTGTGCCCTAGAAACCAACTTATTTGTACTTTATG
The DNA here is from genome assembly GCA_963277665.1 of Viscum album. Classification (NCBI taxonomy): domain Eukaryota; kingdom Viridiplantae; phylum Streptophyta; class Magnoliopsida; order Santalales; family Viscaceae; genus Viscum; species Viscum album. Next base: position 78,236,695 of record OY728140.1, read on the forward strand.
ATAAACTTGTATTCATTGAATTAATATTAATAAATTCCCTATCACATCATTATTGTTCTTCTGTGTGACACAGTATGTGATAATGTCCTAAGAATAGTTGTCGCACTAAAAGGTCATAGAGGATCCCTACTATAATGAGAACCCAGAAGTACCATGACACTATTCTTGAATATATGTTCTATGACTGGATGATATCATTTGAAGGGACACAAATGATACTCGATATTAGGGGTGGGGGCTTATGAAACTTTGAGGACCTTCTCATGGTGTGTACCCTTTGTAATATCTAGGAGGATATTGTGAGAACAAGACTTTGTAGTTTGAAATCCACATTCATAAGTGTCATTGGATGTTACGATCTACGAACATGTGTATTGGTCCTTAGACTTTAAGATTATTATTAATGGGTATTATGACACATGCAATTAGATGTATTGACAAAAACCGTGATGGCAGATATTTGCGGCGAGGTAGGATATTTTGGGTGCATCACGAGTAATACTACATTAATGAATAATGGGAGAAAGGATTTTTTACTTCTAGGGAAGTAGATATCTCAAGACCTTTGATAGAAATGTTATAGCCTAAATAAATCCATGGACATGGTGTTCTCTAGGTAAGTTCAATTCTGGGAAGTCAAAGAATGAGAAATCGAGAACATGGGTTGATGGAACTTACATGAAACCCACTTGATTGGAGATATTGAAATAGTGGGATTATATTGCATAGTAAGCATTTGTACAAGGTGTCATGTCGTTGTGACATCAACTTCTTTCTCTTGGGTTCCTTGACCCATTGCTAGAAAGTAATCTTGGACTTTAGGCAAGCCCGCCTAATGCCAATGAGAAAGTGGCCTAAATGGTCACACACTAAGTGTATCAAGTATCTTAGTTAAATAATTTATTTATTTAACAAGTGGAATAAATATTATTACATGTTGTGGTTTAATAATTATTCAAGTATGTCTGATTGCATCTATTTAATCACTAGTTATTTGAGAGAATATATTGCGGACATTATATTTATTTATTAGAAAATAATATAGTTATATTTATTTAATAAATAAATAGTCATTATTCAAGGCCCGATAAATATTGAGGAGGATTGGCAGACTAAGTTATGGGTTTGGTGAGAAATAATATTAAATATTATTTGCTTAAATACTATTTAAATATAACATGAAAGTTAAGCATATGTCATAGAAATAATAGCATTTCTATTATTATTTGACATGGGGTTTTCTTATGGAATAATAAATTAAGTAACGACACCTGTACTAATTATTTATTATTACCTAGTGAATTAAATTAGTTAATCACATGTCATGGAAATAATAACATTGCTATTATTATTTGAAATGGGATTTTCACATGGAATAATAAATTAAGTAACAAAACCTGTGCTAATTATTTATTATTATATAGAGAATTAAATTCCCTGTTATGTTATTATTCACTATATAATTCAAGGGTTCATTCCACCAGCTGACCAATTGTTGTGTGCACAACATCCTTGGAGAAAAGATCTCAAGCCTAGAGAATGCTTCCCTCTCCAAGAATGATCTCAATAACGAGAGATATCCTCCTCCATCTGATCAAGGAGGACGCTTTGGAAGTGATTCTCCAGGTAATCAAAGGCGTACATCACAAGTTCAAGGATCTTCCATGCTAGCACCCGAATACTCCTTCGACAATGTTCGGAGATATGTTGATCACATGTTGATCACTGCTAGAGAATTCCTATCACTAGATTCTAAATCAAAATGAAGCCACACCTCAGACCCATGATTGGATGCATCAACAAAGAAAGAATCACCTTGATGGTAATTCTATAATTTAATTTAATTAATTATAAAAAAATATAATGATCCTTTATTCTTGGTTCTAAGTTCTCTCCTTTATCTTTGAACTTTGATTAAATTATGTGGATACTGGCATTCATCATCATATTTATCTTTGATTAATCATAGATTATGAAAATTTTCAAATTTGGGTACATGCCCATATTGCGCTTCCATTGCACCGGAACCTACAGTGTAATCCTTCACTACACACTATGTTATTAGGAATTCCAAATGGGAATTACTTGTGAGACACCTGAAACACCCCAGTTTCCACTAAAACCCACATATCGACCCCTACAGGGTCCCTAATAGTCACTTAAGGGATCTAAAACCTTAAAAAAATGAATAAAGGGGGATCATAACTTAAAACTAAAATCCCCATACTTCGAAGAGAAACACTGAAGTTTCAAGTTGAAAATGACACTTAGAAGCCATTGCAGCTCGATCTGGTGACGTTCAACATCAAAATACATGGTTTAGCACCACCTCATCTCCTCGGTTCAGAATTAGGTTTTCCATCTCTCAAGGGGGATACTCTCTTCCTCTTGCATGCATCTCACAAGGGGGATGGGTGGGTGGGTTATTGATTTAATTTTTGTTAAATCAATAAAATCCATTTAACCCCTTCCAACTCACCCCCGACAGGGCACCCGATGCTAAAAAACTTTATATCGTGCCTAGGTTAATCACCACATTCTGAACTCAATCACGATAGAAGATTTATGATCTGAGACTATGCCCAAGATATATTACACTTTTCAAAGAAAATATACATGTCTGATAAAATATATTTAATATTACCACCCTGAGGATCTATGAGACCCAAAATTCTGCATCAAATCAGCTCCTAGATCTAGAAATAATCTTATAAATATTCCAAATTCTTACATGGAAAAACTAAATTATATACACTATCCCCACCTTAAGGATTTTCATCCTTGAAATGTGAAAGCCTAAGTATGAATGAGGAAACTAAGATCTCAACTAGATCTACTATGCTCATGATCTCACCAGAGGGTTCCCGTGCTATCTACCAACACACACTTAGGGGAACCACAAATTCCAAACCACACCCAAAGTATATCTCAACCAGGTTGACATCATACAAATAAATATGATTGTGTATCCTTAGCTATGATGGGTGGAAAACACCAAACACTTGGTCTATCTGCAATCATAGGGTCTAGTGGTACACCGCCTTTCTAACATGATGCGGATAATGACATAACCCGATAGTTCTCATCCTCCCTTGAATGAACTATAACATATCTCAAAAGATCCATGGTTTATACTAACCAAATGATAAAAGTTAGATATATCTACCCACACATAAAATCATCCTAATTGACCTAGAATCACTCATCAAAAGGATGAAACAATATGTCCTATAAGACTAAAACACTACCATACCCACTAGTGGAAAAAATATATGCATGAATGGTAAGAAAAAAAAACACAATGCGGAAACATTGTAGGACATCACTTTACCACTACAGAAATGTTCTATACAAGGAAATATCATCCCATCATTAGTTCACATTATCGATAAAAGTGTGTAGTCCCTAATCCTATCTATAAGATCATCTAATATAACAGTTGAGAATAAAGGCCCCATTGGTATCTCTAGGGCCTTCTCCAACACTCCAACATACAACCCCACCTCGAACGCACAAGTCAATGGAACTCATCCACCACACCTTGACATTATCCTCTTTAGGTGACAATGACTCACCCACATGTTTTTGTATTGTGTTAATAGAACACATATCAGTGGGGAAATCATTCATCTTCCTTGTGCATCCTAAGATACATAAAAAATACCATAATAGGGCTCTAATGACACCCCATATCACCCTAAATGAACATTGAGCAAGAAGTGTAAAGAATTGATTACCTCATAACAATGTCTAAAAATACTAATAAAAAAGTAGAAAGGAAAAAAAGTGTACCAATAATCATCCTCAAAGCCTCTGAGTAATACACCTCTACGACGTTCATCTATCCTCGCTCCCACTCTCATGCTCCCTAAACCTAGAGCAGACCACCTGAGGGTGGTGGTGAAAACATACCGATCCATCCACCACTTCCCGCTACTCTCCCCACTCCTAAACCACACTCACTATAAAGATGAAATCCATGCTACTAATGATACCTCTACCAGGGTAGTCTATAGACCATCTCCCTTTCTATAGCATGGGGGGTCAGAAAATCTCACGTGAGACATACCCATACTTCAAAAGTGTGTCATAGCCTCTCCTATATATTGTCAGATCCCTAGTGAAACTCTTTCACTATAGACCCATGTGTCTGAGTCTAGGTATGGGTATGAATCCTACATTGTGATTTTGATGACTAACTTATTCCAGCTGTAATAGATGACTCAGCCACATGATATCCACTGCTAGCTCCATCCACCAGACCCCCCGCCAAGAATCTCTCTATTAATATATTTTTCTCCAGAACCCCTATATAAGAGGGAAGGAACATAGAGAACACACATAATAGGATGTATCTATGGAGGAATTTCTTAAAGATATGCAATCTGAGAAATAGACCATGAACCATATACATGGAGTACCATAAAAGTTCTACGAACCTCACTAATTACTATTCCATAGAAATTATACCCTAGAGAATATAAAAAAGATCCTGGATACACACCAATCTCAATGTGGATGGATAAAACTCCTCCATAAAGATCCTGTCAAACTCCATCTATGTGATAATCATCTCATCATGGGTCTATGTCACCAAAATCCACCATCACCCGACAGAGCCCTGAAGAAGGTTCTCTGCCAAGACCACCATATGATTGGGAGGTGTACTCATAAGGAAAAAGACATGTGTGACTACCTCAAGATAGTCATCAGATACCTAGGGGTCTGGCTCACCATAATACCTGGGTGGTCTCTACCTCTGAAACTCTTATAACACACTCTTTCTGCTGCATGTTTGACCTAAACTACTAGAAAAACCCGCTTCTCGATTAGTGGTGGATTAATTGATGGACCAACTGAAGGTACTACCTCATGCCTAGTTCCCTACACTGAAGCCTCATCACTGGGTGGATCATCATCAAAATCATACCATGTAATCCTATCTAGTTATTTTCATAGGGACATCTTAAATAGAATCAAGATGCTCCACATTAAAAGAGAATATTTGGAGAGATGAATCAAGAAGGACATAGAACCCACAAAATAGTCCTATATAATGCATATACCCAAATTTCCCTACAACTAGTGCCTAAATGTCTTGAGTTGGCAAAAATTTTATCAGAGCCCTAGTGAATAGATACATTAGTTAGTGCCCTAACACTGGATTCTCTGTCTTGAAATATGAACTCGAGACACTTCAACATTGTTTCCCTAAATCCCAAACCAACCTCACATATATAAAACATCTACAATATAGTCCCAATGTGGAACCCACTCTGATACCACTATGTCACAACTTGAACCACCATGACCTAATATATGACTACCAAAAGACTACCTCTAATAGGACAAGGGTTGGAGATAAGGCTGAGTAGGCATATCACACAGATGGGAGGAATTAGACTATAGTACCAATATATATGCACCTACATATGTCTCTATGTAATAGTGTATAGATAATAAAATTGAAAAAAATTCATGCATACATATAACCAAAACCAGAGTATAATAGAAGTAATGAAAACATAAATGGGAAAAATACAAGCCCATCAGAACTTCAAAAAGTACAACATACTCAGAAAGAGGGAACAAATGTCAAATGAAACCACTGGAACACACCTTGGTCAAGCACCGATAAACATGTCATTTTGTCTAGATCACTAAGCTATGCCTACTTATAGTCCTCCTGGGACTCTTCTAAAAGGTCTTTTGTCTACACAAGACACAACATGTGTAGGAATAATCCATGCAGATGTGTGTATAACAATACCCAATAGGTGCCCCAAAAACCAAAAATAAAAGGGGGAAACTGAAAGGCAATAGTCCACCTAACCCAAGAAAAAGGTAACCCAAGCGAGAGAGAATAATGAACTCTATATCAAATAATCCTCGACTATTCATTAGTATTCAGTTCATCTCCACATGGTGTGTCAATCAGGATATGTGAAAACACCATAAGAAATCCTAGAATAAACCGAGATACACTCACCTCTAAGTTTCATAAGGTCTCAAAATCATATCCAACCAAAATATTCTACTCAAGGATTGAAGGTAATTCTCATCTAGGAGAAAGGCACTCCACGATCCCTACTATCATAGGTAGCACTCATTCAAGAGGTATAATCCATTAAGAACAACTCTCTAGGTCTAAATCTAGTTCCCGACACCAAATGTAATATCACTACTATCTTTAGCCCCATGAAAACTCCTAGGAACCCAATTGGATTGGCCTTCCCTTACCACTGAACATAGTCGAGGGAGAATTACTCGAAACCATACACTATGTGCATCCTATTTAAAGAGAGATAAAGGATGGAACTACACCTCACCGCTATCCCACAATAAAGGGAGTAAAAACTCTTAAACATTCTATGAAACCTATGTAGTAACCATATGGAGAGGTCTTCACCTCACTAAGTTGAGGGGTAACTAAATTTTAATCTAGTATCACACATAATAAGTAGAAGGGTATGTTCCTCACAACTGTGCTGTTGAGTCAATAAGGTTTTCCTTATGACTTTTCCATCCCTTCTTGTTTTGAAAATCACAAACACCTTATCTTAAGGAAAATCGCTTTTATAAGAAAAATTGCTTTCTTAAGGAAAATAACTTTTATAAGGAAAATCGGTTTCTTAAGGAAAAGTGATTTCATAAGAAAAATGCTTTCTTAAGAAATTGCTTTTATAAGCAAAATTGCTTTTATAAGAAAAATTATCCTTATCTTATTTTCATCCATATTTTTATTAAGTATGATATTAGGATTCATTTCTATTTTCACGGAATCATTGAAACTTTGTTATAAATCATTCTGTTTTAGGATTCGGATTCTGGATAAGAACTATAAGGAAGTTTCATTCCGAATTCCGGATATGAACTCTGACTAAGTTCTATTCCAGATTCAGGATATGAATTCTGAAGAAGAATTCTCATTACAAATTCCAATGAAGAATTCTCATTACGAATTCTGATGACGAATTCTCATTACGAATCCTGATGATGAATTCTCATTATGATTTCTGATGACAAATTCCATTCCGAATTCTCATTCCGAATTCACCTATTAAACAGAATTTGAGTATCTTTGTTTTATACTCTCTGAATTAATTCAGACTCCAAAAAATATCTTTGTTAGACTCCGAACTTCTATATTGCTTACATTTCTATAATTTGTCTACTCTTTATTATTTTCATTACACTCCGAACCTTTACTCCGAAGCGTTCATTCCGAACCTTTGAGTCAGAATTAAAATGATGTCGTACATTCTGTTACACTTGTTTTGTTACAAAACGATGTCGTCTATTTTGTTATAAACTAACCGTTGTCTAAGTGACACGTGTACATGTCCCTCCGATATTTAAGGAAAATATGACCGTTGGAGAAGGAGCCGACCTTACCTATAAATAGGAGCTCATTTGAAAGAGCTCGTAGCTGTTGAAAAATACTGATGACAGATGAACAACTTGGTTTTGTGCATATATGCTGTTGAAGTGAATTTTAGAGAGAGAGGCTCTTATTAACTCTCAAAGCTTCGTGCGACTCCGAATGTTGGTGATTACATTCGAGGGCTTCCGAGGATAGGAAGACAGAGGTGCCGACTACCTTAAAGTTCAAGGGCTTCCTTCTAAGGAAGACAGAGGTTGCCAACTACCATGAAGTTGAGGGCTTGCGGGGATAGCAAGACAGAGACTCCGATCTTCGTATCGAGGGCTTACCCTGGTGTGGGTAAGATATACTTGCTTGAAAGTATAAATCAAGGGACCTTTATCCAAGGTTGTTGGATACCCTTCTCTTTGGGTTAAAAGACTTATATCTTGTTACTTGTAGTTTTACTACTTGTTTATATTCCGCTGCATTTTTTAATATAAGGAAAGTATAACTTTCTTATACTTCCTTACTTGTACTGTGTTTCATTTAGATTCTATACGATTTAAGGTAGAATCTCATATTTTAATCTTTTGTTAAGTGTCAACTTCCAGAACCATATTTTCGGAACCTACGTTCGGAATCTCTTTCCAAGTTTGCTTTTGGAATTAGAGGAGTTGTGAATCTACTTAGTTTAACTTTGTTAAACTTAGCCCTTTCCTTCTCTTAAGGAAAACATAGTTATTCTTAACTAACTTTAAAGGTTCCAAAGGAATTTTTAAAGTATACAATTCACCCCCCCTCTTGTATATTGAGCATCTACATCACTATTTGGATCCTACAATTGGTATCAGAGGTTGGAAACCTCTTACTCTATACCAATCTTACATTTGGTATCAGAGGAGGTCTCTGAAATACTTATACTCACATATAAGTTTTTATGGATCACTTACCCATTCCGAAACTTTTCTAATTCCGGAACTTTTCTAATTCTGAACTTTTCTCATTCCGAACTTTGTTATTATGAATCTTTTCTACTAACAAGGTTGTGTGAAAAGTTTTTTAAGTATGGTAGGAGTTAATGTTGGTTTAATTGATAATATGAATCCTACAAGACCACCTATCTTTGATGGTAATGATTATGAATACTGGAGAGATCGTATGAAGACTTTTGTTATCAATACTGGAGTAGACAACTTTGTTATGCTTACTGGTGATTATAAAATTCCTGACAAGGATGTTAGAACCTTTACTAACCAGGAAAAGCAAGAATATCAACTCAACTATAAGGTACGCAATACTTTACTTTGTTCAATGACCAGAAATATATATAGCCAAATTTTTTCTTGTGAAGCAGCTAATTGTATATGGAAGAAGTTAGAGGTTACACACTTTGAAAATTCTAAGGTGATTGAAACTAGAAGAGCTATGCTTAGAGCTGAATATCGTGGCTTCAATTTTCCTTATGGAGAACCTATCTGTAAATTTCAACAAAGATTTATGACTATTTTCAACAGTCTACAATCTATGGGAGAAAAAGGTTTAGATGATGAAGCTCTTGAGGATAAAATAATTGATATTATGCCCAACGAGTGGGAATCCAAGAGAACAGCTATAGATGAGAACAGGAAGGTAACTCAAATTACTCTTGATGAGCTTTTTGGAACTCTTCTACAACATGAAACCAGAATGAAGAGAGATGCTGACAACATCAAGAAAAAGAATGGAAATGGTACTGTTGCTTTTACTACAACTTCAAATCAGATGAAAGCTAAGACTCATGAGAGAGTAACCAGATCCAAGTCTAAGAAAGTTATTTTCCAATCCGAATCTAGTGAGAGTGAAGTTTCAGAAAATGAATTAGCAAATCTTGCTCGAAGGATGAACAAGATAGCTGGACAGAGAAATTTTCAATCTAAGTATAAGAAAAAGGAAAGGAAAGATAAGAAAGATGGATATGTTACTTGTTATGAATGTAAAAGAGCTGGACATATTAGACCAGATTGCCCTATGCTCAAAAAGAAAGAAAGGAAGGAAAGACATTCAGATAGGAACATGAAGAAGTATTATAAAGCTAAAGATAATAAAGTTCTGAAAGATAATGACACCTGGAGTGCCAGTGGTGGTGACTCTTCAGATGAATCTTCTGATTATGAATCTTCAGGACAGAAGAATCTTGGTCTTATAGCCAGATTACCTATTGATAATCATTGTCTTATGGCTAAGGTATGAAATGATGAATCTTTGACCAATGTTTCTTTAAATTCTAATGATAGTAAGTATTATAACTCTTCTGATGAAGAATCATCTTCTGATGAAGAAAATACTTTACCTACTTATGAAGAAGTCTCTAGGTTTGCTGAACTTCTTGAGAATGAGAATTCCAAACTCAATAAGAAACTTGATAAGGCAAACTCTAGGAATTCTATTCTTACAAAAGAGATATCAGATCTTTCTAAAGATCTTGATAAGAAAAATGCTGATTTTGAAAATATTTCAAAAAATCTTGAGGAAGTAAGTTCTAAGAAGAACAAACTTTCTAAAGAATTAGAAAAAGTAATTTCTAAGAAAAATGTTTTCGAGCCAAACTCTAGTTCAAAAACTAATGATTTTGAGGATAAAAATTTGGTTGTAAAACTCAAGTCCGAAATTTTTTCCTTAAAGAAGTGTTTATCGAACTTTACCCATGGTAAAGAAAATTTTGATAAGATGTATTCCCAAATACGACCTTTAAGAAATAAATCCGGATTTGGTTATACCCATGCAAAACCTATTTTTAGTAACAATTATTTTGTTCCTCAAAGTGCCCCATTTTGTACCAAGTGTCAATATGGTGGTCACTGGGCAAAGAATTGTTCCTTAAACAAAATCCAATCTCTAGGATTTCACAAAGATTACTTTTCTAAGAAGATGTGGATACCTAAAATTTTATTGTCTGGAAATATCAGATCCAAACAAGTTTGGATTCCGAAAGTCTAATTTTCTTCTTGATTTCAGGATAATAAAGAAAGTACCAGCAAAAATACATGGTACATGGATAGTGGATGTTCCCGACACATGACTGGTAACAAAAGATTTTTTGAAAAGATTATCAAAACGAAAGGAGGAAAGGTAACTTTCGGAGATAATGCTAAGGGAGAGATTATTGGTATTGGTAATATTGTTTTTCTTGGTAAAACCTTGATTTCAAATGTTCTTTTTGTTAAGGGTCTTAAGCACAACCTCATTAGCATAAGTCAGTTATGTGATGAAGGTTACCTTGTGAATTTTAGGAATGATAAGTGTTTAGTACACAATTCCAAGGAAGAATTTATTCTCTCAGCCAACAGGCAAGAGAATGTTTACACCTTAAACTTAGAAGATCTTAGAAGCCAAGATTTACCTTGCTTAAGTGCAATGAAAGATCATTCCTGGTTATGGAATAGAAGATTAGGACACTGTAATATTAGAAACCTATTTAAACTCTCTAAGAAGAAACTAGTTAAGGATCTACCGGAGCTTAGATTTGATTCTTCTAAAGTTTGTGATCCTTGTCAATATGGCAAGAAACATAAATCTAGTTTTAAGTCAATCGGTGAAGTCTCAACAACCGATGCATTACAATTAGTGCACATGGATCTTTTTGGTCCAACACAAACTGGAAGTATTGGAGGCAAATACTATGTGTTTGTTCTAGTTGATGATTACACTAGATTTACTTGGGTCTATTTTCTAGCAAAGAAATCTGAAGCCTTTTCCTATTTCAAATTTTTTAGAGCTCAAATTAAAAATGAGAAAAACCTTCCATTGAAAACTATTCATAGTGATCATGGAGGAGAATTTCAAAATTCAGATTTTGAAACTTTTTGTAGTAAGAAAGGTATTACTCACAATTTTTCAGTACCTAGAACTCCTCAACAGAATGGTGTTGTTGAAAGAAGAAATAGAATTCTTCAAGAAATAACTAGAACTATGTTGAGTGAATATTCTATTGCTAGACATTTCTGGGCTGAAGCTGTAAGAACTGCTTGCTATACTATAAATCGAGTTTTGATTAGACCTTTTATTAATAAAACTCCTTATGAGTTATGGAATGGTAGAAAACCAAGACTTTCCTACTTCAAGGTTTTTGGTTTCAAAGTATTCATTTTGAATACTAAAGATAATTTACATAAATTCACACCAAAATCTGATGAAGGGATTTTCTTAGGATATTCCACAACCTCTAAGGCTTATAGAGTTTTTAATAAAAATACTTGTACTGTTGAAGAAACGGTACATGTAAAATTTGATGAATCAGATCCTTTTGTTTTTAAACCATCTCAGCCTTCTCCCTCGGATGTGTTTTCAAAAACTGATTGTCAACCTTTGATAGAAGAACCTTCTGATAAGGAAATTGTTCTAGAAGATACTTCTGAAACATTTACCCCAGAAGACTTTCTACCCTATGTTGATGAACAGGTTTTACAAAACCCAAATCAGGTGTTTCTTAAGAATCATCCCAGTGATAGTATCATTGGTGATGTAAACCAACCTGTAAGGACTAGAAGTTCCTTATGAAATGAAGTAGAACATCTAGAATTTCTTTCCCAATTAGAACCTAAAAGCACTAATGAAGCTTTAGGTGATAATGATTGGATTAAAGCAATGCAAGATGAACTAAATGAATTCGAAAGGAATAAAGTCTGGACCTTGGTTGAAAGACCTAAGGAAACTTCTGTTATTGGAGTAAAATGGGTTTTCAGAAATAAATGTGATGAAAATGGAGTCATAGTAAGAAATAAATCTAGACTTGTTGCTAAAGGCTATAATCAGCAAGAAGGAATAGACTATGAAGAAACCTATGCTCCAGTAGCTAGACTTGAATCTATCCGTATTCTACTTGCCTTTGCAGCATTCTTTAATTTCAAACGTTTCCAAATGGATGTGAAATGTTATTTTCTTAATGGTTATGTTCAATAGGAAGTTTTTGTTGAACAACCTCCTGGCTTTGAAGATACAAAACATCCTGATCATGTTTTTAGACTTACCAAATCTTTTTATGGCCTTAAACAATCCCCACGAGCATGGTATGATAGACTCACTGGATTTTTGCTTCAAAATAACTATGTTAAGGGAAATGCAGATCCAACCCTTTTTATAAAGAAAGATAAGAAAAATGTTTTGATTGTTCAAATTTATGTTGATGACATTATATTTGGTTCAACTCAACAATCTTTGACTGATTCTTTTTCAAATCTAATGAAATCTGAGTTTGAAATGAGTATGATGGGTGAGTTAACATTTTTCCTTGGTTTTCAAATTTCTCAAAAACCAGAAGGAACCTAAATATCTCAACATAAGTATATTAAATATATTCTTAAAAAGTATGGTTATGACAACACTAAGAGTATAAGTACTCCCATTGGTACCTCAAACTCTTTAGATCTTGACGAAGCTGGGAAACCAATAGATCAAACATCTTTTAGAGGTATGATAGGAAGTCTACTTTACTTAACAGCTAGTCGACCAGACTTAATGTTTTCAGTATGCTTATGTGCAAGATATCAATCCAATCTTAAGGAATCTCACTTAAAGGAAGTAAAAAGAATTTTTCTCTACCTTAAGGGAACCACGGATCTAGGATTATTTTATACTTCTGGAAATGATTTTGTTCTAAAAAGATTTTCTGATGCTGACTTTGGTGGATGTAGAATGGATAGAAAAAGTACATCCGGAACTTGTCATTTCTTAGGAGATTCTTTAGTTTCTTGGTCCTGCAAGAAGCAACATTCTGTAGCACTCTCCACTGCTGAAGCTGAATATGTAGCAGCTGGAAGTTGTTGTGCACAAGTGTTATGGATGCAACACACAATCACATACTATGGCTTGAGTTTTACTAAAACTCAAATTTTGTGTGATAACACAAGTGCCATTGCCCTCAGTAAGAACCCTGCACATCACTCCCGTGCAAAACACATAGGTATTAGATATCACTTTCTTAGGGATCACACACTTAAAGGAGATATTATTCTTCAGTTTATTGGAATGCAAGATCAAATTGTTGATATTTTTACAAAATCTTTTCCTTCTAATAGATTTGAATATATTAAATAGAAGTTAGGAATGATAACCGTAAGGTAATCCTCCTTAATTAACTTTATATTGAAAAAGTCTCCTTACAGTAATAAACTCCTTTTCATAGGGGGAGTACATTTGATTGTTTGTTTAACAAAGTTTTTCAAAATTTGTTTTCAAACTTTTCGGAACAAAGATTTCCGGAATGGAGATTTCCGGAACTACAATTCTTCTAGAATGGACATGTTCGTATAGAATACTTCTGGAATGGAAGTGTTCGTATTGAAAATTTCCGGAATGGAAAATTTTCGTACTAGAATTTTCATAACGGAATTTTCATACTAAATTCTTCGTAATGTATTTTTCGTACTAAGTTTTTCGTACTGATTTTTTTCCTTACTAAGTTTGTTTTTCATACTGAGTTTTCCGTAATGAATATTTCGTAATGAGTTTTTCGTACTAAGTTTATTTTCCATAGTAAAATTTTTGCGAAATCTGTCTTCTCATAATAAAGTTTTTTTTCTAGTCTTTGATATATTACCCATTATGAATAATCCTCCTAATCCAATCCGAAAGGTATGATTACCTTACTCAAGTTTTCGTAGTCATATTTTACTTGCTGGCATTTTCTTGTATTATGTTTTCGGATTTTAGTTTTCTTAATTCCTTGTTTAAATAAAAACCTCAAAAAGATCGGACTCAAGTTTTCAACCGTCAGATCTGATCTCAGCTTTTCACAACTGTTAGATCAACCGTGGAAGTTGAACCGTCATTTCATTGCCTATATAAAGGGGACCCAAATACTCGTCCCACATCGATTTCAAGCTCTCGCATCCCGAAGCTCTGCCCATCTGTTTTAAGGCCGTTCCGAACTACAGTTGTCTCTGTTCCGAACTTCTCAGAGGATTACAGATCCAAATGTCTGCGGAGTTAGCGTCTCAAGAAATGTCATCCACTAAGCCTATTTCACAATGGTTAGTTTACAGAGAAAGGTTAGTCCATCCAGATTTCTTCAACAACTATGATTCTCTTATTTCAAAGAACATTAAGTTGAATGGCTGGGAAGATGTTGCTGTATCCAAACCGGGGACTCAAGACGATGTTTTTACAGAGTTACTTGTTGAGTTCTATGAAACAGTTTCCTTCTTCCAGGAAGATAATAAGGAGAAGTTTTCTTTTAAGTCTTATGGAAAGACCTACAAACTTTCTTATACCAAGGCATCAATATTGGTAGGGTTGTCCTATGAAGGAGAAGCCAAATTTATTTCTCATGTATTACCGGACTCTAAGGGTAGGTTCGACAAAGAAAAAGACTTAGAAACTCTCGGACTGGCTGATGACAAGGCTCCGAAGATTTCCAGTTTATCCACAAATTTCCGGATTCTAGAGTTGTGGGTGCAAGGGCTTATCGTACCAAGGAAAGGTGATAAAGACATCTCGAATAAGAGTGAGATCTATATCTTAGATTTTCTGATAAATCTAAGGAAGTTTAACTTTATGAGGCACACTCTTATAACCATTGAGAATCTTAAGAAAGGAAATCTCAGAGCTTAGATCGTAATGTACCCAGCAATATTATCAAAGTTGATAGTTCGGTGCCTTGAATCTTTCAAGGAAGCTTGCAGATCTAAGCCAAGGGTTTGTAAAATTTTGTTGGTTAGTGATGACACCCTTAAGAGGATGGATGTGGCTTTCAACAAGGAGATTGTTGAGTTCGTTGATTTGCCTAATCAAGAAGAAACGGTTCCGAAGGCTGCTGAACCAGAATCATCCAAACCAGTGAAGAAAAGAAAGTTGAAGGAAGTTGCAGCTGAAGTCGAAGATCCTAAGTCTAAGGAAGTTCAAATCGCTCCTCCCAAACCAAAGAAGAAGAAGGCCTATCCTGATGAGGTTGTTGCGAAGTGGAGAGAAGATAAAGAGAAAAGTAAAGAAGGGGATTCGCAGTTCGGATTGGACCCTGCGGAAGCTAAGGCCCTGAAGGAGAAAACTGCTGATGAGCTTCAAAAACAAGTAAAGGAAAAGAATCTTAAGAAGAAGATGTCAGAAGCCGAGGCAGTCCAAGCTTTGTTAAAATTTAATGAAATAGTATCCGGAAGCATTCTAGTTCCGAGATCTTTCTCCTTGGAATATCTACCTGAGACTCCAATAATAAACCTTGATTTTCCGGAAGAGACTACAGCTGAGCATGTTGAGAAAATCGATCAGATTCAGCAAGTGGGTGAGGAAGAAGAAGTTGCTTAAGGAAGTGGTGAAACAGGAGATCTTTTGAAACAAGTGGATGATTATAAAGGATCACCTTCGGAACATCTATCACTCCGAACTTCAGAGGCTGAATCCTCTAAGTTAGTAACTCCAGAGAAGGATAAGAATGAGGAAGATGTTGTTCAAAAAGTTGTTGATGAGATTTTTCAAGTGTCTACTGGCGAGCAGAAAACTCCTGATCAAGAATCAATTCCGAAAAAAGACAAGGGAAAGCAACTCCTTGTTGAAACTCCGAAATCAGTGGCTAGCAAGAAAAGAGAATATGGTGATTCGTCTAAAAGGAAATTGGAGCTTATTGAGGAAGAAAATTCTCCAATCAAGATTTCAGATTCAGAGTCATCCTCGTTGGGGCATGACTTTGTTGTTCAATCCTTAAAGAGGTTGGTGGGAACCATTCCGACCTTCTCTAGTATTGACTCAAGATGTCAGATGCTCCAACATGCTCTAAATCAGAAAACTGACTCCGTATCTATGGTTATGGACAAATGCGTTGAGATTGAGGCTCAGTTCAAAACCTTTTTTGTTGGTTACGAAGCTCATAGAAGATCTTGCAAGAGGATGACAAACTGGTCGAAGAAGACCGTGGAAGAGATGAGGTTGTTCGATGAGTTTCAAGACAATGTTAAAGATGCCTTTGAGACCGAGGACAAGAAGATAAATGAGTTAAATGCATCCTTTGAAGAGAAGTTGACACAAGAAAAGAACTTCCGGATTCAAGAAGTGAGAGATCCGAATGGGAAGCTGAATTCCGTTTCTCAAAACTGGAAGTTTGAAAGGGATCATCGTATTGATTTTGAAGAAAGGATGAAGGCTCAGGAAGAAAATATCAAAGCCCAGGAAGAAAAACTAAAAGCCCAGGAAGAAAAAATTGAAGCTCAATCTGCAAGAATAGTTGTCTTAGAGAAGTAAGCTGAAGAAGATCATAAAGACCTGAAGAAGATCAAGACTATTCTAAAGGGGCTCATGTCGAAGGAAAAAGATCCTAAATAACCAAATACGATCTTTTTTTTTGTATTCTTTTTGTTGCTAAGATTTCAAATTTAATGAAAGTCGTGCTTGTCGTTTCTATTGTTGTCATTACTAATTTTTCAGGTACTTTGTTATTTTTTTCCATTCCCTCCAATTATTTTTGAAAATCACAAAGGGGGAGAAGAAAAAGATCCTTAAGAAAAAGAAGAACTCTAATAAGAGTTTATGAAAGGGGGAGAAGAAAAAGATCCTTAAAAAAAAGAAAAACTCTAATAGGAGTTTGTTTAAGGGGGAGATTTTTCATTAAAGAAGACCTTCTTATTTATCACTCTGAAAATCTGAATACGATCCTTAGAGTTTCAAAGCCTAAGGGGGAGTTAGTTGTATTCATCAATATCCTTAAAGCAAAGGGAGATAAGCCTTAATGTTTTTCTTTCTTCTTAGAATTTCTTTTTCGTAAGGATGTTTGTGCTTTCCAAAAAGGGGGAGATTGTTGAGTCAATAAGGTTTTCCTTATGACTTTTCCATCCCTTATTGTTTTGAAAATCACAAACACCTTATCTTATGGAAAATCGCTTTTATAAGAAAAATTGCTTTCTTAAGGAAAATCGCTTTTATAAGGAAAATTGGTTTCTTAAGGAAAATTGCTTTCATAAGAAAAATGCTTTCTTAAGAAATTGATTTTATAAGAAAAATCGCTTTTATAAGAAAAATTATCCTTATCTTATTTTCATCCATATTTTTATTAAGTATGATATTCGGATTCATTTCTATTTTCACGGAATCGTTGAAACTTTGTTATAAAGCATTCTGTTTTAGGATTCGGATTCTGGATAAGAACTATAAGGAAGTTTCATTCCGAATTCCGGATATGAACTCTGACTAAGTTCTATTCTAGATTCAGGATACGAATTCTGAAGAAGAATTCTCATTACAAATTCCAATGAAGAATTCTCATTACGAATTCTGATGAAGAATTCTCATTACGAATCCTGATGATGAATTCTCATTACGATTTCTGATGACAAATTCCATTCCGAATTCTCATTCCGAATTCACCTATTAAACAGAATTTGAGTATCTTTGTTTTATACTCTCTGAATTAATTCAGACTCCGAAAAATATCTTTGTTAGACTCCGAACTTCTATATTGCTTACATTTCTATAATTTGTCTACTCTTTATTATTTTCATTACACTTCGAACCTTTACTCCAAAGCGTTCATTCCGAACCTTTGAGTCATAATTAAAACGATGTCGTACATTCTGTTACACTTGTTTTTTTAAAAAACGATGTCGTCTATTTTGTTATAAACTAACCATTGTCTAAGTGACACGTGTACAGGGCCCTCCGATCTTTAAGGAAAATATGACCGTTGGAGAAGGAGCCGACCTTACCTATAAATAGGAGCTCATTTGAAAGAGCTCATAGCTGTTGAAAAATACTGATGACAGATGAACAACTTGGTTTTGTGCATACATGCTGTTGAAGTGAATTATAGAGAGAGAGGCTCTTATTAACTCTCAAAGCTTCGTACGACTCTGAATGTTGGTGATTACATTCGAGGGATTCTAAGGATAGGAAGACAGAGGTGCCGACTACCTTAAAGATCGAGGGCTTCCTTGCTAAGGAAGATAGAGGTTGCCAACTACCTTGAAGTTGAGGGCTTGCGGGGATAGCAAGAAAGAGACTCCGATCTTCGTATCGAGGGCTTACCTGGTGTGGGTAAGACAGACTTGCTTGAAAGTATAAATCAAGGGACCTTTATCCAAGGTTGTTGGATACCCTTTTCTTTGGGTTAAAATACGTATATCTTGTTACTTGTAGTTTTACTACTTGTTTATATTCCACTGCATTTTGTAATATAAGGAAATTATAACTTTCTTATACTTCCTTACTTGTACTCTGTTTCATTTAGATTCTATACGCTTTAAGGTAGAATCTCATATTGTAATCTTTTGTTAAGTGTCAACTTCCGGAACCATATTTCCGGAACCTACATTCGGAATCTCTTTCCAAGTTTGATTTTGGAATTAGAGGTGTTGTGAATCTACTTAGTTTAACTTTGTTAAACTTAGCCCTTTCCTTCTCTTAAGGAAAACATAGTTATTCTTAACTAACTTTAAAGGTTCCAAAGGAATTTTTAAAGTATACAATTCACCCCCCTATTGTATATTGAGCATCTACATCACTATTTTGATCCTACATGTGCTCCATAGCTAAGGGAGATCTAGCTCCTTCGGAGAACCGACTCCCTTCCGCTACTCAAATATGGGGGAGTACCACTCCATAGATAGAGGACCTGCACCATGTGTATAGAGGAGTTCCATTTCTACCTATATGAATGAAATGGGGGACCCAAACTCTGACATGATAGGGGAGTACCGACCTAAGAATATAGGACCCAAACCCTGGCACGAATGGAGAGTACTGTCTCTAATTGAACATCATGTATAAAGTACCCACTACCTGGTATGAAAAGGGTGTACCAACTCCATGGATATAAGACCCACACCCTAGAAACTTAGGGGAGTGCTGGCTCTATTTGAACAATGAGTATGGAGGGACCATGACCTGATGGGAATAGGGAGATCCACCTCCAATAAAACAAATTATACGAGGAACCCATGCCCTAGTCTGACAAGGGAGTACCGAACCTAGGAGAACTAATCTATGGGTAGAGGACCCATGTCCTCTATATTGAAATCCATCTCTACTGAATTGAGAGTTAAGTGAAACCCATATCGTGGTATGATTGGGGAGTACTAGTCCCAACATATCTCTAATAAAACAAATCAACATCCATCATCTGTTAAGAATCGCTGAAAGAAAAATCACACTCATCACTCCTCACATCGCAAAACTACCATGGGTATAGGACCCATGCCCTGATATAAGGCAAGAATCGCTCTACCATCCCTAAGAGTATAGGGGTACCCACATCCTAAGATGTTATGGAAGGGTTAAAACCCCAAAATCTCTTTATCAATCCACCCTTATCACTAATCAATGATGAAGAAACACTAATACATCATTTTTCTAGAATCACACCACGTTGTAACTTAATATCCACCAATAAGGATACCATCACATTCTACATGGAAAACTACTCATTATAGGCTAATCACATGCCTAAATACAATCCCAAAAGAATAAGATACGCTAAGATGAAGTTACAAAGAATTTATATGGTGTGTACTGGGGTCTACATGGGGTGTGACCCTACCTAAAAACCTATCCATGTACTCTTATGCATGGATTGTATATACATGTGATCTTACATGGAATGTACATAGTGTACATGGTTTGTCATGCTTCACCCAGGCCCCTGGCAGTGCCCTTCCCCAAACAGCTCAGCCGGTTGTGTCTTCAACATAGAAAGTACCCCTGATACATGACATGTTCTGGATAACCTTCCTCTTGGCCATGTACTCAGCCCATGACCATATATGGAAACCCATGTCCATGTTACTAGTTGTGTATTTCCACAAGACCATGTCCCTTAAAATGGTATTTATGGCCATGTCCATTTGTCACAAAACCTTGAATCACTACCTGACATGTTCCCTTGGTACACATCATGTAGTCCCCAAAGGTTCATCTTCCCTGAATGGTAAGAACACACAATGTGTGTTCCTTCAATACACACCTTGTGATCTGGAATTCTGAATGATAATTCCATGTGAGCTACCAAAAACACCCTAGTTTCCACTGAAAACCACAGGTCGACTCCCAATGGGTCCTTAACAATTTTCTAAAGGATCTAAAACCTTTAAAAAATGCATAAATGGGTGATCATGAGTTAAAAATAAAATCCATCAACCTGATAGAGAAATACTGAATCTTTGGGTACAAAATGATTCTTGGAAGCCACTACAACTTGATCTGGTGACGATCAGTGTCAAAAATGTGGATTGACAGAACCTCCTACCCTTGGTTTGACCAAGGGTTATTTATCACACTGGTGGTGGTGGATCCTCTACTTCTATTATGTGCTTATCACAAGGGTGGGTGGGTGGTTATTGATTTAATTTTTATTAAATCAATAAATTTTATTTAACACCCTTCCAAATCACCCTTGACTAAGAGACTGACCCTGAAGAAATTTATATTGTATCTAGGGTAAAAACCATGTTTTTAACTCAACCACGATCTCAGATTTTATATCTGAGACTCCACATGGGAGTTATTATACTTTTTAAAAGAAACTATGTGCATGTAATAAATATATTTAATATTTTTAATATCACTGTACCGAGGCTCTCTGAGACCTGGAATCTGTTACCGACTCAGTGCCTAGCTTCAAAAACATTCCAAGAAACATTCCAATGTATTACATGAAAAAAACCAAGTTGCTACATGATTGGTGGGAGAATTATTCTAGTTATTTTCATGATGTATGCTTCCTATTGGACACTCAGGACCATGTATGGGAGTTTAGATCATGTTTTTTATAAGGAATTTGTTTCTTTAAGCCTTCATACCATGTAATGGGTTCCCTATTTTTCTAGTTTTCAAAAGTGGATCTCTTTTTTTATATTTAATAAATGGTTCTTTACCCTAAACATATTAAAAAATTTAGTAGTGATCCTTGTAAATCAATATCATTTTTGTGTGTGTGTTTGGATGGGTTTCATACTAAAAAAAGGCGAGGAATAGAGAATGTAAGAATAATTCACCTTAATAGGTGAATAAGTAAAAGGAAACGGATAAAAATATTTAAATTTGATAAAATTTTACTAACATTGATTCACCCCCTCTGAGTGTTGAATACATCCCTAACTGGGCCTCTTAATTATATTAAATCTAGTTTCCCACTGATTAAATTTTCTTGAAGTTGTTTGATTTTAAATAATTCAAGTAACTTTTTTGTGAAGATGCATCTATTTTGAATTAGAATTATATCACTAAAAAGATTGTGATAAACATGAAAAAGAAGGATAATAAAATATTGAAGATGGAAAACCTATTATACAAAGAGAAATATTTTTTAGTTTTTCTATTCCATGATTGTAAAGAAGGAAAATCTAGATTGGAATAAGAATAACAGATGGATTAATCTACCATAGAGAAAATGGTCCATCTTTCTACTTTTAAATATTCAAGATATTCAATTGATGATGAGGTAAGTGTTAATTCTTTTCAAAACTTCCCTTAAGAAGATCCAAGCATCAATGCTGATGATCACACATCTATAGTTTCACAAGAAATATCTATTGATGGATTAAAAGAGATGTTGAATAGTCTTCCCAAAGAAGTTATTTATTTTATTTATGGGATATTTGAAAGTAAGTAGGAATAAATCAAAAACCATGAAGGATATGTAGATGACATAGAGAAATCATTGAAAGAAAAATTGTTAACTTATATAAAGATCTAAAAAAATTTGATTGCATTGAAGCCATTAATATGAATCTTGAAGTGAGGTTCTAAAAATATATGAATAATGACTCAAATAAATTCAAGATAAGAAAAAATTAAATAAATACCATGAGAAGAATTTCCATGAATATTAAGTAAATCATAAAATCATCACTAATGTCAAGAATGATCAATTATAGGTTAAATACATAAGGATAAAGGATCTCAAAACATTACTATAAGAGAAGGTCAAAATACATGGTAAAAAAGTTAAATAAATTAAAAATGAAAGTGGAGAAATAATAATGGTTATTGAGGATGGGAAGAGTATTATCAATATGAATAATCTTGTGTTTTGGGTCACATTAGTAAATATAGAAACAACTCAAGCTATGCCTTCATATGAACATAAGGGAAAACATGATACTTTCTTATAGTGCTCAGAACAGTGATACTATTCTAAAAATAATATATTATGTGAAAAAATACATTGGGATCATCTCATGATCTATACTAAATAAGATCATAAGAATACATACCATCTATTTTTAACAATATTTCTCATGCTAAATCTATTTCTATTAATTTTTTTAGGTTTAAAATTAAAATATATACAATACTTGATGAGGATGAGTGATGAGAATCCTTCCACCAAGTCATCGATGGATAGAAGGTGTATAAGTTTTGGTTATCTAAAATAATCCCAACCACTGGAGGATAAACCCATAAAATAACATGCTTCACAATCTAGAAATTCTGGACAAAAATAGTACAATGAAGAAAAATTTGTTTTATTGGTAAATGATGGTGTTGTAACAGATTCAGAAATAAGTCATCTGATTATTTCATAATATATAAATTTATTAATTCAAAGGAAAACTATTTCAATGGATATAAAGGATGAGAATAAGAAACATACACAGATAAAAAGAAAAATTTGTATACCACAAATAGATTTGGAATGCTTGACAATATCTGTGATGTTCTCAATGGGTGTGTTCATAGGGGTGATACATTCTTTTCCAATTCAACTAATCATGCATTAAAATAAAACAAATAAAAAAGGATACAAATATTGAATAATAAAGAGAAGATAGCCATGGGAAAGAAATATAAGGAAGCTTTAAATCAAAATACTCCCAATAAGATATCAAATATGATATGTGAGTGATCCTTGGGTAACATACTCAAGAAGTTTAAGAGGGGTGAACAATCTAAAGGGATTGATTTGAAAAAAATAACTTATAAGAATCCATGTGGAATATATAAGGATACTACCAATATAGACCAAATTTTTTTAGTTGTTTGTACAAAGGATTTAGAGAAAGTAAGGAGAATGGAGGAAATAAAAGAAAAAACTACTGTTATAGGAAAATAAAAAATTCCCCATGAAGATGTTTAATTTTAAATGATGTTATCAATAAATGATAACCAAATTTTAAAAGAATAACTATATGGGTGATGTAATATGCATGGAAACATTTCTAAAGATAGTTTAACTATACTATTGGAACAACATGAATTATTGTAGAGAATTAATACTTTTTGGTCCTGAAGGATTTTAAAAAGACAAGTACTCTACCATGGAAGCTGAAGTTGAAAAGATATAAATTCCCAAAAAATAAGGATTATATTTGAAAAATAGATGTAGAATCGTGAATCATAGATAAAATTAGTAGAGTAAATATTCTGAACTTTTTTATTCACATTTAGGAGAAAGAATATCCACCATATTCCCTTACTCGTGTGTGTTGAATTTGTACTAACAATGTAGGTGAACCATTTTCTTATGGGGATAACCTAAGAATAAGTGAAATATATCAAAACTATATATCAAATTTAATATTAAACCATTATATATTTATTTATCATTTGTATTCTAAAGTATACATGACAGAAGGATCTTATTTCATGAATTTGAAGTGAGATTTCAAATAAAAATAGCACTAAAGTGACCCAATCTAAACTTAATATAAATAGTATAATAATATCATGATTTATGAAATATATCTTACAAAAATCTCACATTCCAAAGACCAAAAGTTTTGGTGTCATTGATATTAGATACATACACATCTTATTTTGTTACATCTGTGAACATATCTCCATAATATTAGTCCCCTATAAGCTTTTTAGAAATATCACAAGATATAATCATATTTATAACATGGGGATTCAAATTATAAGAAATGTGTGAACTCAGATTCTATGTAAGAGAAAAAATATTATAACATGAAGGAAAACATGATGAAGACATAAATATCATATTAAATGATCAAAACACCTTATATGGCGTTTGTAAACCCTATTTGAGTAACATAAGATCTTAAAAATATAATTAATGAAGTATAAGATATATAATCTATCTCAAAACATATATAAATAAACACATAACATGTGATCATGATATAAAAGTGAAGAGTAATTTAAAAATAAGTCATAATCCGAAAAACATGGAATTTCATGGAAATTAAATACATATTTAAATTTATCA
The DNA here is from genome assembly GCA_963277665.1 of Viscum album. Taxonomy (NCBI): domain Eukaryota; kingdom Viridiplantae; phylum Streptophyta; class Magnoliopsida; order Santalales; family Viscaceae; genus Viscum; species Viscum album. Next base: position 78,261,180 of record OY728140.1, read on the forward strand.
TAACTTGATGAAAAACTATAAAATGTGGAAGAACCATAAGCATAGGAAAAAATGTTTGATAAAACTCATTATTCCCACACTTATGTCAAAACATTCATTATATCCACACCTAAAAATGTGAGAAAACCAATTATTACTGTGATTCTATGAAAAAACTCATTATGTACACACCTAACTATCTCATGATATATAATCATAAACTAATGAATTGGAAGGTTATATAGGACCCACCCATCATCATCCATATATAACATTCCACTTAAAAGTAATCATAAAAATATCTTAATGAACCCATGGAAAAATAATGAGTTTATTGAACATAAAAATGGATTTCATTCAATTTTAATAAGGAACCTATGGAAATAAAACGGGGTTTATAAAACATCCAAAGGAAAATCTTGCACTTTTCATAAATAAACCATTTAAATAAAATGGATTTCATAACATTTTCCCATAGTATATCAACATGAAATAAAACATTTGACATTAAAAACCTGATCACCCAAAAATAATCACATACTAATAGAAGAATGAAGTGTAAAAAATGAACATTAACTTCATTAGAGATATATATTTTTTAATATATAGAGTAAAATTAAAACCAAATCACAAAAGTTATTTCTTGAAAACATTTTGAAATCCTCGATGTAAAAGTCATAGTTATGAGTATCTCTTCAAATATTATACTTTTTTTTATTAAAATAATGTTAAAAGAATTCAATTCATGATAGTGTATTTTAATTAAAAAATCTTTTCCATTAAAACAAAAATATAACAGCATTTAAAATGGATATTCTAAGAAAAAAAATATAAATAAGAAATTGTATAACTAAATGATAGGAGTTTGAGATACCAAGTTCCTTAATTTACTCTAAATTTCCACAAAACTGTATTAACCTACCATATTATAAATATAAAAACCTTAATTAGATATTTTAGAAGCATATTAATTTACCTTTCCATTTATACTCTTCATTAATAACAATTATTTCAATGTATTAGATTGTTGTAATCTTTTTTTAATACCGGGTGTTAATAATCTTAACTATTTTGAACTAGCATCATAAAAGTGGTACTTATCTTCATTTTTATATGAAATATAATCATTTAGAAACCATTAAATTTTATGTAATTTATATTTTATAAATACTTATATAGTAATAATTCCATTACATGGGAGTTTTAGTCACATTTTATCAAAATGAAAAAAATAATGAACTTGTTTTAAGTTATTTACTGATATAAATAAATTATCTTATAACGATGATTAATTTTTATGTTATTAAAAAATAACTATATTAATTATATATATTAATTATATACGAATATATATCAAATTTACTCATCAAATATAAACTAAAACCATGCCTTTTTATAAGTGAGGGAAAATTAAACACATTTATTCAGGGAGGTGGTTGTCCACACATCGCATGATTCATGTTTTCATTTTTATCAGTGGAAAAGGAGAGGGTGATTAATGCTTATAACATCATTATAATAATATAATTTTATAATAATGATACTAATTTTATCATTTTATGATGGTGAAGTGAAAATTTAGGTATCATAAAAGTGCACAAAGAAATAGAAAAAAGAAAGAGGGGTTAAGAAATTATACCTCACTTATTGAATTATCTCCTTTATAGAGGGGATTAAACCTTTTAGGGATGGTATTTTGAGATGAAAAAACCCTCATTAAGGTTTATAGGTGGTTTGAGGATAGTTTTGGGTGGTGTTTTTTCCCAAAATTAAAAGTTTTTTATGTGAGGGGAAGTGAGGAGAGGAGTGCCCCTTTTATAAGTGAAAAGGAGTGACATTTCTATAAATTCCCAAAAATTTTCAATAATGGGATGTCAATATCAATAAAAATGGCTCTAAAATTATTAAATAATGTAGTTAATAGGAGATAAGGTCTATCCAAACCGAAAAAATCCAAATATAAACATGTTTTAAACATGTTAGGCCCTTTACCTCTAAGGTTATTCACTTTTACCATTTTAGTTTTCACCATGGTTACTATTTTTTACCAAGGTAATATATCTTTTATGTTCTAAAAATATAGTCCATATTATATAATATATACCTAACTATTATATATTTGACATATTTTTTGTTTTATTAAAAGTTTAAAATTGATAAAAATTAATTTTAAAATATTAAATGTATAATACATTAAAAACAATTAATTTGAAAAATGTAACTTTAATTTTAAAATGTCAAATATGGGTTTATAGATTAAAATATATTTTTTAAATTATAAATTAACTTATAAAATACATATTTCGACTTAGAAAAATATTTTAAAAATAAAAAATAAAAAATTATATACTAATAATGTCATAAATTCTTGTTATTTATAAAAAAAGTATTTTACAATATTCACCTAAAAATATATCTTTTTAGAAAAATATAAAAAATTAATATTTAGATAATATGTCCATGATAAATCCATAAATTATGTTAATTGTTTCAAATTAAAATAGGAAAATTTATAATTTTTTTAATTAAAAATATAAAATAGTGTGAAAAAATATTTTTATTGGAAAGTTACTTTTCATGTATTATATATTATTCTTCCCATTTCTTATAAATTACTAATTAAACTAGTGTTAATTATTTATTCCTATCAAAGTATATTATTCTTGAAAATAAGTAAATTTCATAAAAGTGATTTCATTAGTTTCTTAGCTACACTAGTGGATTCAATATTTAAATTGAACATTATTTTGTTTCTATATATATAATTATTTATTTATTTTTATAGTTCTATTACCACCATTTATACCTTCCAATCCTACAACCACATTATAATGGTCCATATATTTTTTAGTTTTGTGCTGTCTATAGAGAAACCCATCAAAAATAGTATTTATTTAAGGAGGAAAAACTCGTGTCATTATATTATACCCCCTTAAAAAGAATGTCATCCTTAAAATTTAATTACATACAAAAAATGTGGTGGGAATTTTCCTCATCACATCCTCAGGTTCCCATGTAGGCTCCTCAAACTTATGATTTCTGTATAAAACTTTGACCAGATGAGTGACCCTATTTAGCAGCACAATATCTCTTCAATCCATAATTTCCATTGGTTGTTCCTCATACAAGAGATCATGTTCTAGTTGCATGGCTTTCGAGATTAGCACATATGAAGGGTTTGGTATTTACTTTCTCAAAAGTGATACATGGAACACATAGTGTACCTAAAAGATGTGTGTAAGGAGTGATAAGTGATAGGATACGACCCTAACATGATCAAGGATCTCAAAGAGACCAATTTACCATGGGATCAACTTCCATTTCTTCCCAAATATCATAACTCGTTCCCATAGAGATATTCAAAGGAATACCTTATCACCAACATGAAACTCTATATCTCACCAATGATTATCTTCATAACTCTTCTGTTGAATTTGTTCCTATTTCATATGCCCCTGAATGGTTTTAACCTTTTCCATCATTTCTTGGACAAGGTCAGGGCCTACCAACTTCCTCTCCTCAACTTCATTCTAGCGTATTGGAGTCCTGTATCTCTTCCCATAAAAAGCCTCATGTGGTTCCATATGAATTCTGGAATGAAATTTTTTTTATATAATAAATCTACTAGGGGTTTTTTTTATCCTAGTGTCCTTTTAGATCAATCGAAAAATATATCATCAAATCCTCTAGAGATTTAATTATCCTGTCAAACTAGCCATATTTCTGAGGATGATAAACATTTCTAAATCTCAACTATATCTCTAATTCTTTCTAAAGGCTTTTCTAGAACCTTGAGGTAAACCTCAAATCCTAATCAGATACAATGAATAATGGTACTCCATGAAGCCTCTCCACTACCCTTATATATATATCTTGGAAAGTGTGTCAAGGGAGAAATAATCTTTGATGGAAATAATATTATCAGAATTTTTAAGGTGATCAAATATATAAAAAATATTTTTATGACATTTAGATGTTTTTGGGAGTCATATGAAGAAGTACATGGAGTTTTTCCCTCTTTCTATGTTGGTATGGGTAATGGTTTCAAAATAACCTTAAAATTTTTTATTCATCCTTAAATTACTAGCATATAAATTATTAAGATATATATTCTTTAATTTCCCTCTCAATGTTATCCCACCAGAAGTTTCGCTTCATATCTCTATACATCTTTGTGCTTCCAGGATGGATACAGAAGGATGAACTATGAGCATAATCCAAAAGATCCTTATTCAATTCATATTTTTATGGGACACATATATAGGTTCTAAACCTTATAAATCTATATTTATCAAAGTTTAATTTAAAAATATTCACTTCATTTTTCTATAGTACTACATCATCATTCTAGGATTCTTTGATCTTTACATGAATGAAAGGCTGAGTAACCATCTGGGTAAGATAGGATTTATCTCCACCAATTATGAATTCAAGATTCATCCTATGAAAATCTATGATTATTTGGTTCAGTTTAGTCATAATAATGGAGAGAGTAGTATGGTATTTTCTTCTCAGAGCATTAACCATATTATTTTCCTTCCCTAAGTGGTAGTTTATTGAGTATTCATAATCATTTATCAACTCTGACCATCTTCTTTGGTGTATATTTTATAACAACCCAGAAATCTATCAATGAGATTTCCCTTATTATGTTTATTTCATATAGTATAAATCACATAAAATCACTTATATGAAATAATACAAACCTTATAAATGAAGATTGAATGAAATAATTGGTATTTTTGGAAGTTAATGAACCTATGCCGATGAAATAGTAACTTGACCTTAGAAATAGTAATATGAACCTTATAAATAGTAAATCCATTGAATGAATAGTAACCTCACCCATATTATTATAAATAAAATTTAGGAATATTATAAATTAATGTATGATATAATTATATCATAGTATAAGTAAGTAAATATTTTAAATATTTATAATTAAGTGTTGGTATTTTTGTAAGTCATAAATATTTAATTATAATTTTATAATTAATAAAATAATTTAAAAGAAATTTTATTTTTATAAAATGTATTAATAAATTAATATTTTGTTGTCTTATGATTTTAAGATAATTTTATGTGACCTTAGTTAATTTTTTAGAGTGTTATAAATGAAGTTATAAATTTAAAATATGTATTTCTCGAGTAAATGATAATTTAAGTTAAAAATTAAATTTCTCATATTTAGAAAATTATTTTTATAAAATGGAGTCCATTTTTTAAGTCTACACATAAAAAATGGTTAGTGTGAGTTTTTGGGTTTTTTCTAAAATACTTGTATTTTTGGTGAATAGTAAAATATGATAATTTATGATAAATGTTAAATACATGATTTATTGATTCATTGGTGATTTATGGATTATATAAGTCCAAATTATCGAATTATAATTCATTATTTTAATATATTTGATGATAATTCTCAAAATATTCATATTCTTGTACCAAAATAATAAACAAATGGATAAAATATTCACAAATCACCCCTCTCCTCCACTATAAATACCACCCCACACCACCACTTTTCCTCACACATATAAGCCTCAAAACTTGTCAAATATCCACCAAATAATATCCCCAATACTCTCCAATAAGTAATTATCTCTTTATATTAATAAAATACCAAAACCAATCCTCTTAAGGAGGTACTCAAGGAGGAGTATTCAAGAGGTAAAATCCTCTTCCTTTTCCTTCTAATTTCTTTTCAAGTTCTTTTATTTTATTATCCTCTCCTCAGCTACTATATCCAAATGAGAATGATAAATATAGAATTATCTATGTACTATAATTATACCATGTTAATGGAATATAATTCCTCAAACTACTTTCTCTCTCTCTCTTTTATTTTAATAAAGGAATCATCATCCTGGATGTTCCGATTTACAACCATCATGGACAAAAGATTTTAGTTCTTCAATTTATACTTCAAGGATAGTAATGAAATATTTTTTATGGTTAAAAAATATCATATATGTATTAAAACATATTTAATGTTCTATAACTAGTATATATATATATATATATATATATATATAATATTAACTCATACGAAAAAACTAGTTCGTAATGATCGAAAAATCACAAAAATAATCTAAATGATTATCACTAATGTATTATCTAATGAATCATCATCATAACATATAAAGAAATGAATTATATAACTATTTAATCTATTTTATGTTCATTAATATCATATAAATTTAATTTTGGAGAATTATACCCATTCCACATGAACTTCCACACTCATATACAAGTACGCCAATCGTGAAAACCATGGAAACAAACACCCCTGAGCAATAAAATTGTATCTTATAACTCATCAAAAATGAAATAAATGAACTTAATAAAATTATAGTAAATTAATTACATATATATAAGATTATTAATTAATTAATTAATGGATTTAATTTTATAATCTAGGACATTAAGGTCAAGTTCAAAACACATTCAGACACAAGGTAAGGGATTCTACCAGGACCTTCATTTTTCCCTCAGGTTATTCTTTCTATAACTTTACCCCAATGTAGTGATTATTTTAACTTCTTCTATATTTTATGTATATGTTCCAAACTCATATATACAGATCATTTTATCTTTCTTTTATGATAATTATAGGTTTTACAAGGTTCCCTTCTTAATTTTTCCTAATATGCAAACCCGATTAAAGAGAACATCTTGATTTCTTACCCATTTTTAAATACAATCATTAATCTATTTTAATAAACCATTATTTTAATAAAATCACTATTTTTTCAAGAAAAACTATATTTTTTCAAGAAAAACTATATTTTTTTATTTTTGGTTTTATAAAAACAATTATGACAAATACAAATTATTTTTCCTAAAGAAATGTTCTTTACAAAGAAAAAAGAGTACTTCTCTCAAGAATTCCTTGATAATTTTATTAAATTATTTCATTTTTCAACACCTCTATTGAATTTTATGATTTATTGATATTGTTATCTTATGACTATCATCGAACATATTTTACTAAATGAGTTATTATTATTTTGACTATGGATGTACTATCTTGGTACCATTCACCATACTACTCATAATGGTTAGTGATCATGTTTACAGATTGGGGGAATTTATTTACATATCATATATATATATATATGTTGTTTATATTTAACACCATTAAAATGAGGAATTAATTGGATTTAGTAATTGATGAGTGTGGCCTTCTATTACCCCTTAATTCATTAGTAGGTCTCATGAGACAAAATAGATATGGACTTGGCCAAGGGCTTTCCCATTTTCAGATATAGTTTTGGCTGAGGCCTTAATCATTTTTAGATTTATTGGAAGAGACCTTGATGATATTTTTAAAATTTCACGAATTATGAATTACCTAATTTTGATATTATTAATTGATAGTGCATGTTATTATTCAACCAGCAGAATATTAATGGTTATGTTTTATTATGATATTATTTAATCAGATTTTATTCCTGTCATTTTATGATCAAGATTATGTGTTAATGGCATGTACACCTTTATTTATTCACCATGAATTATATTTATGATTTAACTATATTAATTACCCTTTCTTATCTTCTGATCTCACCCCTTTCTTATATTTTATTTTTCCACAGGATGGAAAGATAAATATTATGAGCGACTTGAAGGGATAATATAGGAGTTATGGATGTTTCCAATAGAATGTCTATATTGTATTTCCTTTAAAATTTTTAATGTAAAACTTATGTTTGTATCTAGTTTTCCGAAACTACTAATCTATTTTGTTCTTCAGGATACGACTTCCTTGTTTATTATGCCAATGTAATGAGGTAAGGCATCGACTCTGGGAATATGAGGTATGAATCTCTACATATTCAATTCCTTATTTGTGAATATATATTTCAATATATTTCAATCAATATATATCATACTTATCTATATAGAGATAATTCTTCCAAATCTTCAATGTAAAGATATCTGCTTTCTACTATAAATCATGCATCAGGTAATTTCTCTCATGAGAGTTTAATTTGTGTAAACCATAATAAATAAACTTATAATTATTAATGGGTATAAAACCTAAACCTTTTTTGAACCATCACTATATATTATAAACCCTTCTCCATTATAGAGTGATGTAAGTAAAAAATTAGTTACCAAACTCTTCTTCAATTCTTTAAAAATTTCTTCGCATTCCTCTTTCCAAAGGAACTTTACTCGTTTCCATGTCAACTTGGTTAGTGGATTTCATAGCAATGAAAAATTTCTCATAAAGCATCGTTAATACCATAATAACTTAATAAAACTATATATATCAGTCATAGTGGTTAGTCTAGGCTATTTCCTACTGGGACTTCGGGCAATGTAATGGGTCTCCCTCTACCTAGTTAAAAGAGGTCTTTGCTTTGCTTTATTAATAAAAAATGAGGCTTTGCCCCCGAACTTTTTTAAAAAAAATGACACCATTTGTTGCTATAATTCACATTTTCTAAATCTGGAATAAAATTTATCTTTTATCAAGGCCTTTAATATAATTTTTAAATGTTATTTATTCTCTTCCTTGATCTTTAAATATATAAGAATATAATATATAAATATAACAAAAAAATGATCAATGTAGTCTCTAAGGAATTTATCCATTAGAATCATGAAGATAACAAGTGAATTGGTAATTCCAAATTGAATCACTCTAAAATAATAGTGTTCATACCTCATATGAAAAGATATCTTGAAAATATCCTACCTTTTGACCCTTAACTAATGATATCTAGATCAAAGGTTAATCTTCAATAAGTATTGATCTCCTCAGAGTTGATTGAATATATCATCTCTATGAGGTAGATGATAATTGGTTTTGATTTTTATTTTATTAAGATCATGATAATCAATTCAAAGAAACATTTATCCATTCTTATTTTTTACAAAAAGTACTTGTGAACCCCATGGTAAATCACTCGTGTGTACAAAACCCTTGTCCAAATTGTCTTGCATTTTCTTCTTTAACTCAGCTAATTTAATGAGATCCCTTTTATATTGACTCTTTGAGATAGTAATAGATACAATTATAAATTTTATTGAAAAATCACCCTCATGATCTGGGGGAAGACTAAGAAATTCATCTAAAAATACATTAGTATATTCCCAAATAATAGGTATGATATAAATGTTTACTTCCTACTCAATCATTTGAGACAAGATCCCATTATTATTGGGTACTATTACCCATATTATATAATTTTATTCCATAGGGAGTTCTTAACCATCCTTGTGTCGATACATGATAATATGATGGTTTGGGATATGAAATGAGTCTTCCTTACCCTGAAAGTTGATAAGTGATTTATACAGGGAATGCCAATCCATACCCAATATTATGTCAAATTAAACCTAGGGAAGAATAATTATATCTTCAAGATGCATCCTCTCAAAAATATTAATCAGAGAAGATTTAAAAAACTTATATATGACCATTGTGCCACCAGGGGTTTTCTTTGATAGTTAAATATATGTTGTTCAAGGTGTGGATTCCAAATTCTTAGAAATCTTGTGTGATTTAAAATAATGAAATAAACCAAAATCAAATAATGTATTAGTAGATTTAGAAAAGATATCAAGTGTACGTTTCATCACTTTATTATCATGATCTACCTCAGTAGTAGTGATCAAGAATTCCTTCCCTTATTCCCTTTGGGAGGTTACTGGGGCCTATTTTCTTTATTTGCCTAAGGTTTGGGGAATTTATTCACATAATGTTTGGACTCCTTGGACTTGAATAATTGTAGTGTTGGTGGATAATTAGCAGGGACCATATTCTCTTATATTTTGTTAATATTCTTATTATCCTTAGTTCGACCATTATGGAATTGATGTACTTTTTTTTCACACTTAAAATAATTCCTGGTTCCTTTGACACAATTACCTAGGCACTTTCACCCATATTTATTGCATATAGGAAATTGGTATTTCTTCCCAGTATATGTCTTATCATCATTTTTATACTTCAATTTCCTTTTATTTTCCCCAGAATATTGTGAGGTTTTGGTTTCCATATCAACCTTAAGATAACATAGAAAAATCTCTTCATATCTTCCAATGTCTCTTATGAATGAAACCCTTTAAAGACTTAGATTTAATCTAGCTACGAAGTGATCAATTTTACTCTCAATATTAGAGATAAAACCATAGGAATACCTCACAAGTCTTGTGAAAATTTCTTTGTATGATCTAATAGATTCATCATATTTTTTTTTTCAATTCCTAGAATTCCCACTCTATTTTTATGAGAAGATTCCATGAAAAATAATTAGTGAAAATATCTTCTAGAACACTTACCATTACATGGATTACACATCTTTATTTTATATGGTATTAATAATGATACTCCACCACTGGTCATCATCACCTTCTTACTGATAGAATTCCAAAATAACTTCTCAAGGTCCAAGATCTAGAAAATGGAAACTATATTTTCCATTGAATTAACCCACTGCTAAGAAACCAGTGGATTATAAGAGTCTCGAAAATAATGTGGAAATTATCTCAGTAATGAATCAATAACCAGATGCTCCCTCATATATGCATTTGGGATCTCAACACGATTTGGGTTATTGATCATATTTTTGATAGTTAGGTGATCATTCCATGAAATTTTTTATTATATCCCCAATCTCATTAGGTTTCTCATTGGGACAATCTTGACATTGTCTATTATACCCATTGTTAACTTATTTCTTTCGGGTTCCCTCCATTACATTGTATATATAAATAATGGGAATGAGTATACTTAAATTAATGATTGTAAATAAAATAAAACTATAAATTTAGAATAAATATTTCATAAATAATGTGAATACATTAGAATATGAATTTATAGGTTTAAATCTAGGTTATCCATGATTAGATTTATAATTTAACTATTTATATATTCAAATTATTTATAATATTTTATAAAGATAATGTGTTTTACCAAATTATATCCCCAAGGAGTGTCAAACCAGGTGTTAAGTTAGGCATTCTTTTTATCCACTGGGTCATAACTGAGTTAATATCCAACATTCCCTCTTTGGGGTTATTATCCCTAGGTAAAAATATGTTAGATCCTATATAAACTTTTATTATCTCAATAGGGATGTAATTTATAGGATAACCACATGATTTATACTTTTCCAAAAACATTGTAATGCTATCCTATACTTAGAATCATACCTTAGAATTTTCCTTAGGGTTTTCCCTGATGTTCTATAAACTAATATAAAATAATAACTAAATAATTTCTCTAATACCAACTAATGTGATCCAAGACAAACTTAAAAAAATATTATAATAATATTAAGATATAAATAATATATCTCACAATAGTTTCACAATGTGAGGACTAAAAGTTTTAGTGTCTTGGAAACTAGCTATATAAAAATATTATTTTATTACACTTGTGCACATATCTCCATAATCATGATCCTATAGATACTTTTATGGATATCTCACATGATATAATTATCTTCATAACCTGGGTGTTATAAACATAAGAAAGAGGTGAGATCAAACGCTTAATAAGAAGAAACATATCATAACATGAAGAACAACATGTGGAAGACATAAATATCATAATAAATTATAAAAATAAATTATATGGAAATCATAAAACATGTTAGAGTAACATAATATCATAAAAAATAATTAATTAAACATTAAAGACATGACCTAGATAAAAAACATCTTAATAGTTATAAATCATATGATAATGATATAAAAGTATAGAATACCTTAAAAATAAGGCATAATATTGAAAACATAGCATTTCATAGAAAAAAACGAATCTTAAAAATTTAGCATAAGTTTTCTGAAAAAATTTGAAATGTGGTACAACTATAAGTATAATAAAACCCAAGCGAGAAAGCTCATTATAACCATTATTATGTGAATAAAATCATTATGTACACACCTTAAAACGTGAGCAAAACCATCATGACCATACTTATGTGAAAAAACTCATTATGTATATGCCTGACTATCTCCTAAGATATAATCTTGAACTATGCATTTAGGGTGATATTAGACCCACCCATCATCGTCTATACATATATATATTCCACTAAAAATCAATTATAAACATATATTAATGCACCCATGGAAAAATAATAAGTTTCTTAAACATCCAAATGGAATTCATTCACTTTTCATAAAGAACCCATGGATGTAAAATGGGGTTCATAAAATATAAAAATGGAAATCATTCACTTTACATAAATAATACATGGAAATAAAATGGGTTTCATAACATTTTCAAATAGCAGATAAATAATAAATAAATCAATTGACATAAAAAATTTGATAACCTAAAAATAATAACATACCAATAAAAGAATATAGTGTAAAAAATGAAACATAACTTCATTGGATATAGATCTATTTAAATATAGATTGTAAAATTAAAACCAAATCACAAAAGATATTTTTTGAAAATATTTTAAAATCATTGATGTAAAAGTCATAGTTATGAGTCTAATTTAAAAAAATATCATTTTTTTTCATAAAAAAATATTAATTTTTTTTCATGAAAGTGGATTTGAATTTAAAACTATTTTCCCTAGAAATCAAAATAGAACAACATTTAAAATGGAAATTATTGGAAAAATGAAGTTCAAATAAGAATTTTTATATCTAAAAGAAAATATTGTGAGTTACCAAGACCCTTAACTTTACCCTTGATTTTCACAAAAGTGCTTCAACCTATTGTATCATAAAGATAAAAAACTGTAATTACTTATTTTAGAACCTTATTAATATAAATTTCCATTTATACTTTTCATTAATGGTAATTATTTCCATGTATTATATTGTACCAGGAAGACTACAAGGGGAAAGGCTTCAGATGAGGATTCAGGGTAGGTGCATTCACTAGAGAATAGATAACCAAAATTAGCAGAATGAGAGGGTATGAAATTTCCATCAGTACTAGGCCTGTGTAGCTTTGTATAGGATAACTAGCCGACCAACCCTACAAAGGTGGAGTGCTGATATCATGACATATGCTGGGGAGGATTAGTTATAAGTTGTCTTATATAGGTGATTACCTCTATGATCTATAGGTCATGTAATTTTCTCTAAGCCTTTTACCTTGTAAGGGTTCCACCTCACACCTTGAAAGGTGTATTATCAAAAAAAATTAAAAAAATGAAGGTCGTTGGGCCATTCTGACCGAAAAATGGTTATAAACTAGTATCAAATTATTTACCGACATCAATGGATTATATTATAGAATTCATTACTATTTTTTATTAAAAAATAACCATATTATTGATTTATATTAATTTTACATATCATATATTCTATTCAAAGTTAAACTAGAACCATCAAGGAAAATAAAACATGTTTATTCTTGGAAGCGGTACACTGCACAATGCACAATTCACATTTCATTTTTCTGAATTGAAAAGGGGAGGGTGGTTAATCCTCATACCACCACTATAATAACATTCAATTATAATAATTATACTGATGTTATCATTTTATTTTGGTGAAATTAAATTTTAGGAAGAAAAAATAGCATAATGAAATATCAAAAAAAAGATGGGCTAAGAACTTATACCTCAATTATGGGATTATCTCCATTGTGAAAGGGATTAAAACTTTTAGGGATAACATATTAAGAAGAACATAAACTTATCAAGGTGTCTAGGAGTGTGTAAGAGAGGTTTGGGTATAGTTATTTTCAAAATAAAGAGTTTTTTCTGTGAGGGTAAGTGAGGAGTGGAGTGCCCCTTTTATAAGTGAAAAAGAGTGACATTTCTATTAATACCCAAAACATTTCAATAATGGGAAGTCACTCTTAAGGAAAGTGGCTAAGAAGTTGATAAATAATGGATTTGATGGGTGATAAATTCAATCCACACCTCCACCATTAAAATATAATTTTTTTAAACATGTTAGGCTCTTTACCAATAAGGTTATTAAAATTTATAATTTTATTTTTCACTATGGTAACCAGTTTTTACCCAGGTAATTTATCCTTTAAGTAAAAAAATAAAATATTCCTTATTATATAATTCAGAACTAATGATTCAAAAATTTAAATCTATTTTTTTCTTATACTTTTTAGAATTAATAAAAAATAATTTTAAAATGATAAATGTTTAATATATTAATTTTTTGTTTAAAATATATAACCTAAATTCTAAATTTTAAAATATCAGTTTATAAATTTAAAAAAATATATTAAAATTATAAATTCAATTATAAAATAAATATTTGTTAGATATTTTTAATAAATTTCTAATTTATAATTACATACTATTTTTTGGATCATAGAGTTTTTAAACTATAATTCACCCCTCTTGTAATAATTATAAACTGCATAATCTAATGATTGGTATCATAGTAGGTTATACTGGTTACACTTGAAAAGTCTATTTTTTGTTTTATCAAGGAAATTTACAAGTTTATAATTTTTTAAAATTTTTATTACCCTAACATGTACTGTAAACATAGTTTTTATTATAAAAGATGCTTGGTCTTAATGTTGGTACTCTTGGGAATTTAAATCATAGTAGAATACTAATTTTTCATGGAACTTTATATGAATATTAAAGATATAGAATAAAGAAATTTGTTTTTAACACTGGATTTTATAATATTGTTATGATGACTAGAAATTATAAGATTCATGAGAAGGAAGTTTTTCCTTTTACTAATCAAGAGAAGACATAATATCAGTTGAATTATCATTTGAGGAATACTTTTCTTTGTCCCATAAAAAGAAATATATATATATATATATAGTTAAATATATTATTGTGAATATGTGAAAAATATATATAAGAAATTGGAAATAACTCATTTTGGAACTTATAAATTAATTGAAACTGGAAGGGCTATGCTTCATATGTATTATCAAGTTTTTTATTTTTTTACCTTTTTGAATCTATTTCCAAGATACATTAGAAATTTATCACCATTATAAAATTTTACAATATCATGGGGATGAAGATATTATAAATGAGATATTTGTTGAAAATATTATATAAATTATTACATGATAATTGGATTATAAGAGGATATATTTATATGACACTAAGAGAATAAAAAATTTGACTTTGGATGGTCTTATAAGCACTCTCATGTAGTACGAGGGTAGACTGAAGAGATATGCTGAGAAAATTAAAAAGAAAAATGGTTGAGATGGTTTTTATTTAACATAAAATGTTTCTAATAAAGTTAAATCATCTGAGAAAGTATCTAAATTTTTGAAGAAAAATAAAGATAGATTTGAGACAAAAAGTTGGTCATTTGATGAAATTAAAATTGAACGTGCTCAGTTATCTCAAAGGATGAACAATATTGTTGGGAAAAATGATTTTATTTATAAGTATAAGAATAATTATAAGGAAATATATGATAATAAATATTATTCTAAAGTATTTTTTATGAGTAAAAACGGCTCATCATATAAGATCGAATTTTCTTATGCTTAATAAGAAAGAAAATAAGGGTAGAAATTTGGAAAGGAATTCTAAGAAATCCTACAAATATAAGAATAATAAACCTATGAAAGCATAAAACACTTGAAGTGAATGTGGAGGTGATATTTCATCAGATAAATTTTCAAATGATGAAAGTGAAGATAAAAAAAATATTGGTTTCTTTGTTGAGATTCTGAAGAAAAGTAATTTCTTCATGGATAAGGTAACTGTTGTAACCTTAACTAATATTTTTTTAAATACCAATTATCTTGAAATTGATAATGAGAATAATTCAATATCATTAGATGAGTAATATAGTTCATTAGAAGAAAAAAATAATTTACTTAGTTATGAGGATGTCTCAAGATTTTCAAAACTTTTAGAAAACCAAAATTGAAAAATTTCTAAAAAACATAATACTCTTGAGGAAAAAATTTCTAAAGAAAATTCTAGAATATCTACACTTACTAAAAAGAATTATAATCTTTCAATAGATTTAGAAAAATTAAATTTTGAGAAAACTAATATTTTAAAGGATTTATAGAAACCTAATCTTGAAAAACTAATTTTTTAAAATATTTAGAAAAACTTAATTCAAGTAAAAAATCTATCATAGATAAAAATTTAGTTTTGAAAATAAATTCTGTAATATAAAGTTTGAAAAATCCACTATCAAATTTTACTACTTGTAATGAAAATTTTGATAAGATTTAAAAACAAATAAATCCTTATAAGGATGTATCTTTAATGGTTTATACTAATAAAAAATCTATTTTTCAAAACAACCATTTTGTTAAATAAGGTTCCCCATTTTGTATAAAATATCAAAGTAGAAGACATTGGAAGAATGTATGTTCCTAAAATAAATTAAAATATTTAGGTTTTCATGGGGTTTATTTTTCCAAATGATTAACAAATTCTAAACATAGAAAAGTTGGACAGATATGGATTCTAAAAATATTATTTTCTAATAATTCTAGACCAAAGTAGGTTTGGGTTCCAAAATACCAATATTTTTTTTCTAGAAAATAAGAAGTTTACAAAAAAAAATATGGTACATGGATTGTGTTTTTTCAAGGAATATTAGGAACAAATATTTCTTCAAGAATATTATAAAAATGGAAGGTGGAAAAGTTACCTTTGGTGATAATGCTCAAGGATAAATTATCAGTATTGGTAACATTGTTCTTATTGGTAAAGCATTAATTTCAGATGCTTTATTTTTTGAAGGTATTAAGAAAAAACTTATTATAATAATTCCATTATAAGATTAGGGATATATTTTGAACTTTAGGAATGATAAATTTATTATTTGTAATTCAAAATATGTATTTATTATTTCTACCAATGGGAATGATAATGTTCACACACTTATGTTAGAAGACCTTAGGATCCAAGATCTATATTTAATTAGTGAAATGGAGGACCTATATTGGTTATGGAATAGAATATTAGTAGAATATAATGTTATAACTTTATATAAACTATATAAGAAAGGATTGGTTAAAGATCTACCAGAATATAAGTTTGATTCTTTTACAGTTTGCGATCCTTGTCAATTCGAAAAGAAACATAAGCCATGTTTTAAATCTATCAGTAAAGTATAAAAATCCAATGATTTAAAATTAATGTACATGGATTTATTTTTTCCTACATAAACTATAAGTATTGGTGGAAAATATTATTTATATGTTTTAGTTGATGATTACACTAGTACATGGGTCTATTTTCAAGCAAATAAATCATAAGACCATTTAAGTTTTAAAACTTTTATAGCTTTGTTTAAAAATGATAAAATTATATCCGTGATAACTATTCATGTGACCATGGTGGATAATTTTTAAATTCTAATTTTGAATCATTTTGTAGTAAAAAGGGGATAATACAAAACTTTTTAGCTCCTAGAACTCCATAGAAAAATAGTTTAGTTAAAAGAAGAAATATAATTCTTTAAGAAATTACAATAACTGGGATTAGTGAATACAAAATTTCTATTTTTTGGGGGATAAAGAATCTAGTACTGCCTTTTAGAATATAAATTGATTTTTAGTAATAACATTTATTAATAAAACTTCTTTTGAGCTGTGTACTGAAAGAAATCCAAAACTTTCATACCTAAAAGTTTTTGGATGCAAAGTGTTCATTCTGAATAATAAAGATAATTTACATAATATTTCTCCAAAATCTAATGAAGGAACGTTTTTGAGTAGTTATACAACTAAAAAATCTTATAGATCCTTTAATAAAAACTCAAGTATTATTAAAGTAACAATGCATGCTAAATTTGATGAAACCGACAATTTGTTTCCTAAACAACCTCAATTCACATCTTCAGATGTTATTTCAAAAAATGGTTTCAACCAATTTTATATGTTCTTATTATGAGATAAAAACTAAAGAATATGTTTATAAAGTTATACATCAAGAATAATTTTAAACTATTGTTGAAGAATAGAGTTTTATAAATCCAAAGAATCAGTTGATCCTTAGGAATCATCCCAGTGATAATATTATCGGTCATGTAGATGAAACTATTAGAACTAGGAGTTCCTTAAGAAATAAAATTTAAGATTGTGATTTTTTATCAAAATTTTAACCTAAAACTTACGATGATGATTTAATTGATGAAAATTAGATATAATCTATGCCATATGAACTCAATGAATTCAAAAGGTATCAAGTTTGAACTTTGGTTGAATGAACTAAAGATACTTAAGTAATTTTTATAAAATTAGTTTTCTATAATAAGTGTAAGGATAATTGAATTATAGCAATAAATAAAGATAGAATTATTGAAAATGGTTATAATGAATAATAGGGCATATATTATGAAGTAAATGACGCTCCAGTAGCTATAATTGATGCTATTATTATTATTTTATAATATGAAACATTTCTTAATTTTAAAATTTTTCAAGTGGATATGAAGTTTGATTTTCTTAACAGATATGTATAGGAGTAATATTTTTAGAAAAACCACCTGGTATAGAAAATAAAAATATCCAAACCATGTATTTATACTTACTAATATACTTTACAGACTTAACAAGATCCTAGATCCTGGTATGATATATTACTAAGATTTGTGATAAGAAATAATTTTGTTAAGGGAGTTGGGGATACAGTAATTTCTATTAAAAATGTTTATAAAAACATCAAAATTGTTCAAATTTACATTTATGACATTATATTTGGATAAACTAAAAAATATCTTATAGATATTAGGAAATCTGATTTTTAAATGATCACGATGGGTGAACTTACTTATTTTATATGTTTTCAAGTTTCACAAAAACTTTAAGGAACTTTTATATCTCAACATAAGTATATAACATATCTTCTAAAGAAATTTTGATATGATAATACTAAAAGTATAAGTAATACTTCTAGAACCTAAAATACTTTAGATATTGATGAATCTGGGAAACCAGCTGATCAAAATATCTTTGGAGGAATGATTCATAATTTACTATACTTAATAACTAGTCATCCATATTTAATGTTTCCTATAAGAATATGTATAAGATGTCAAGATAATCCAAAAGAGTCCCATCTTAAGGAAGTAAAAAAATATTTTGTTATCTAAATGGAACTATGGTTCAAGGATTATTTTAATCTTTAGGAAATGATTTTGAACTTAAAAGTTTTTCTAATACTGACTTTGTTGGATGAAAAATGGATAGAAAAATTACATCTAGAACTTATCACTTTATAAGAGAAGATTTAGTTTCTTGGTCTTGTAATAAAAAATTCTTTATAGCACTTTCCACTTCTGAAACTGAATATTTTTTATCTTGAAGTTTTTGTACTCAAGTGTTGTGGATGGAACACAAACTCACTGACCTTGGCTTGAGTTTTAATAAAACTAAAAATTTTACGTGATAATAAAAGTTACATTATTTTAAGTATAAATCCAACACACCACTCATGATCAAAGTACTAAGACACAAGACACCATTTACTTTGTTATTACACACAAAAAAGAGATATTATTTTACTATTCATCAAAACTCAAGAAAAACTTGTTTATATTTTTACTAAACCCCTTAGTTTAAATAGATTTGAATATATTAAATAGAAGTTAGTAATGTTCAATACTATGTTACCATTCATATCTACTACATGTTTACCAATATTATTACATTAATGAACTATTTTTCAAAGGGGGGGGGGTGCATATTTCATGGTTTTATTAAAAACATTTTCTTTTCTAATTTTTTTGTCTTTATAAAATATTTATTTTTTCTAAAAACATTTTTTATTCTAAAAACATTAGTTTATATAAAATTTTATTTTTTATAAAAACATTATTTTTTCTAAAAACATTAGTTTTTTAATAATTTTATTTTTCTAAAAACTTTTTTTTCTCTAAAATTAAGAAGAATAGTTAGAAGATATAATTTCTTATAGAAAATTTTATTTTTACACTAAGAAAGAAATTTCTAATCATTTGTATTTACTATCTTTTATTCCATTTATTTTTTTTGTTCACAAATTTATGTTTTATAATAGTTTTTGAAAAATTTTCCGGACAATCTTTTGTATGATAAAAAATTCTTTAAAATAATATTAAGAAATTAGAATATATATTTAACTATTTTGAGGATAAAGTTTGGTCATGAGATCAGTTTTGAGATTTAATCTAAACTGTCAGATATCTAGATTTCAAAACATAACCCTTGAGCCAATAAATATTAGAGTGGGTACCCACATCCCACATCAAACTCTCAGCTTGATGAAGACCCTCATCCATCAAATTCTCCACCTATCCAGTCTTTTGGAATTTGTCTAATCAAATTTTATTTATCTGATCAGATTTTATTCTAAATTTGAAAAATGAATTCAACTGAATAAATTGATAAGAAGAAGGTTATTAAGGATATATTGATTGAAAATAAATGTTTTGTTAACATAATTATCTTTTAAATGAAATTATTAGATTACAAGGTTGTGAAAAATTTTATGTTTAGAAGGAATATTTCGATCTTTAGTATCCATCGATAGAAAAGGAGTTCTACTAATCATTAGTTTTCAGTATAAAAGATGATTTTGAGGAAATAAAATTTAATTATTTTGATTAGTGCTACAAACTAAATATTCCACAAGTATTAGATCTTGTAGAAGTTCTGTTATAAGGAGAGGCATATCTTCTAAACCACAAGCTTCTAGATAAAATTAGAATTTTTGAGGAATTTAAGACATAAAATTCTTTATTTCCAACTTTTTATAAGGTTAAAAAGTATATAATTTGAATCATAATGAAAGATTAGTTTCACTGTTGATAAAAGAATACCTCATTTCTAGGAATTGTGACAATGATAATTTAAAGGTACTGAATATATATTTTTTGAATTTCCAAATGAATATGAGGAAATTCAATCTAGTGAAGTTTGTTTTATTATCAGTTGAGGTATTGAGAAAGAGTTTGATGAGAATGAAAATTATATTGTTTCCCTGATTTATTAATAAGATGTTGGTAAACTTTATGATATTAATGAGGATCAAGAATCATGATTTTTTATTGATATAAAAATTATCTTTAATAAGTGAAGAAACAATCTCAAGAATGAAGCTAGTTTTTTCCCCAAACCTTAAAATATTTGTTGATAAATTGGAAAAATAAATGTCTTAGGTTGAATTTATTCAACTAAAAAAAATACTAAATACAAAATAAAGTCTGATTCATCACCTCCAATACTAAAAAATGAGGTGAAAGTAATGTCTGATGAAGACTATAGAGAGTTTATGAAACTTAAGGTTGAAATGAAACCTAGAGATCCCAAGTTTGAACTTGATAAGGCAAATGATATATATTTAAAATAAAAAACAGATGATGTTTTATAATAATAAGATAAAATGAAGAAGCAAAATAAAACATTTTATGAGGAAAAAATAGTGGGAAGTCCAATGAAAGGAGTTGAATGAGATCGTAGATATTTCTATATTATGGACAAGGGAGGCATTCTTTCAGTTTTTACTTTATTAGTTGTCCAACTAGTTCTTAAATTTGTTCATTTTCTTTCTCAACCAAATATACTAGAATATAAAAAAGTTGGAACTTCTAAAGTTTCTTCAACTTTTGAGAAAGGAAATGGGAAATTTGTCGATGTTAAAAAAGCTGTATAAGAACATATTGAAATTAGACTTAAATAATATTTAAGAAAAACATATAAAAGTATATTCTAGAAGTATTCTAGTGTTACCAAGGATAATAGAAAAATAACTACATGAATAAGAATAGGAAGAATAAAAATATATTTCTTCAAAAACAAAATCTTTTAGTTCTAAAAAGAAGAAATATGCATAATTATAAGTTTCTAAAAAAGATAAGAGTTAAAATAAAGTAATTGAGAATAAGAAATAACATACATAAGTATAGGATAAATATGAAGCTGATAAAAATATATATTTAATGGAAGTTTTGGATGGAGGGAAAGAAAAAGATAAATAATAGAATATAATTGCTGGTACTTCAAGAAGACATGTTTCCGACATCACATCAGACTCCACTGATTCTCAAGCTACTCAATCAAATTTAAGGGTTGAAGAAAGGTTTACATATTTCAATAAATATTTGAAAAATCTTTCAGATAAAATTCTATTTATTACAAGTATTGAATCTCTATTCAAGCATATTTAGAGGTGACTAAATGTTTTATGACAATCCAATGCTTTAAAACAGATAGAAGAAATAATTATTCAGAACAAATCCATTTTTAAGTATTTCATAGTTGATTCCAATTCAAAAAGGAGAAGAGTTAGGAACATTTTAAGATGGGTAAAATATAATAAAAGATATTTTTAGTTACATGATGAGCATATTGAAGTTGCTAATAAGACATCATTGTAGATTAAATATTTTTTCAAAAGTTTTCTTCCAATATAAATGATAATTTGAAACTATTTGATCTGTTTTAGATTTATTGGAGTCTCAGGATCATAAAATTTTAGAATTTAGAAAAAATAATTTATATCTTTATGAATAAGTAGTAAAGTTTCAATATTATAATATAAAGATATAGTCTCTTAAATAAAAAGTTGACAAATTGAAGTAAGAAGTTCAGAGGTTCCACATTCTTGAAGAAAAAGTTGCCAAGATAGAGTCAACGATACAAGCGATTCAGAAGAACTAATAAGATTTCCAAAATATGAAATTTACTATCAATAAGTTATAAAATAAATAATTATTTTTATTCATTTTTAACTCTTAATGTAAATCAAAATTTTGAATGAATATATATTTGAATGAATTATTCTCCCCATATTCTATTTGAATGTATTTCCAAAATTATTTGGTGGAATGTTCTTTTATACATTAGTGGATGAATGTATTTTTAAAATAAATTGTTTCTTAATATTATTTATCTAACACTTTATGTACTTTATAACCCCATATTATTTTTTAAAATCACAAAGGGGGAGAATTTATTGATGAAGTTATTATGGAAAAATTTCTTGAAGAAGTTATTGGTGGAGAAGTTATTGAAGGAGGTTATTAGGGAGAATTTATTAACAAGTTCTTATCTTTACAATGTTCTAATAAATTTTATCAAATAAATTTTGTTGAAAAAAATGAATTTATAAAGATAGGGTGAGATTAGAATTATAAGGGGATAAGTGTTGTTAAATGAATAATGGGTTTTTTAGTTTGAAAAAGTTATTAGTTTTTATCTTTAAGCGTTATGTTTTTACTTTTAAAAAAGAATAGATTATGGAGTTGAAAGTTTTACTTTCTAAAATTTCTATCCTTAGTTTTTAAAATCAATGAACACTCTTAAAAACTATGTTTTACTAACTTTATATTTCCTATGTGTATAGAATGTTTTTTTAGAAAACCATTTATTATACAGGTCATAGAAATATTTCTTATCTAACGAATATGAAATTTTTTCAAAAGTCTGATCCATTGAACCAACTAAATTTTGATCCATAAAACTGACTAAAGTCTGATCTGTTAGAATGAAAAAGTAAAATTAATTAGAATGAAAAAAATACATTCCATGAAAATGAAAAATTCTAATCCTTATAAATGACAAATCCTTATCCATTATAATGTCAAAGTCTACTACATATAACTGGAAAAAATATAGTCTATCAATATGACTAAATTCAAATTTTTAGGGTAATCGAGTTTAGTCTACTGGTGTGACTAGGTTTAGTCTATTGGTATGATATAGTTTATTCTATCAGAATGAAAAAGTTTTTTATTCCATTAGAATAATAAATTTTATAATCAGAATAATCAGATTCATTTATATTGGATGAAAAACTTTTATAGCATTGTAATGGTTCTATCAAAATGACATCATATTTAGATGTAGATTCCATGCTATCAAGAAATATCTCATCTAATTACATTTTAACCAAATCCAAGAATCACAAAATATGACCGTTGGAGGTGTGCCTATAAATAGTGTGAATTTAAGGAGCTTGGATTTAATGATTTTGCAAATAAACCCATATGAAATTTTAACTTCTATAAACTCTTATTACCCATTCTTTTTAAAATTTTCTGAGAATTTTCATTTTATAGAATCTGAGTGAGGATGGTAAATTCCTTAGAATTTTTTTTATTTATATTCACTATTTATAATTTGGGTTAAGATTGATGGATTCCAAGGATAGAAAGAGTACTGATTCTAATCAGGCTAATCAAGGGATTTTGAGGATAACATCACTGAGATGATTCAAATATTATAGATTTAGGTCTTTCTTCTTGAAGATTTAAAGACCTTATGGTTATGTTGAATACGATGGATACTCTAATTAAGAGTTAGTGACATCCTTCACTCTTAAGGTTAAAAAGTATTATATATTTTATAAATACTTTTAATTCATTATTACTTTTACTTTAAGATTTTATTTTACTTATTTCTCCATGTTATTATATTTATGTTGTAAAATTTGATAGAAATTTTATTGTATTAAATGTTAATAAAATTCAATTTAACGGACATTCTGTGAGTCTGATATTGTTTCTATGATCATCAAAAAAAATATGAGTCTGATAAATTATAATAAAGAGGATTGTAATTTTATATAGTTTAATTTTATAAACTAAAATTCTCCCTCACTTTTATCCATTATAAACTCTATGATCCAACACTAATAATTTCATAAATTCATGTCACTTGTTAAAATATATTTTTACAATATTCAACTAAAAATAAATCTTTTTAGAAAAATCTCAAAAAACCATCTAAAGATAATATGGCCATGATAAATCTGTAAATGACATATTTTTTTAAATTCACATCCTAAAATTTATAAATTTTATTTTTAATTTAAAATATAAAATATAAATAATTTTTTATAAGAAATAAACTTTTCAAATATTATTTATTCATCTTCCCATTTCTTATAAATTACTAATTAGACAAGTTTTAATCCTTTATTCATATCAAAATATATTATGCTTGAAAATAAGTATATTTTAGAAAATATATTTATTAGTTTCTTATCTACACTAGTTGAGTCGATATTTAAATTGAACATTATTTTGTTTATATATATGAATAATTAATTTTTTTATAATTCTATTACCATTATTTTTACCTAAAAACCCTACAATTACCTTAAAAAAATCTATATTTTTTTAGTATTTGTGTTTCTTGTTGGGAAATAAATCAAACATAGTATTTATTTCAAGAGGTAAAACTTGGGTTGTTATAAGAACAATGGAATAAGTTCCATTTTTGGTGTATTATCCACATGAAAAATCTTAGAAATATATTTATGGGATATATCCATCTTCGTAAAGGCTATGATATGAGTCCCCTTTATGAGGAGATATTTGATGAATGATTGGAGAAGATTCCCAAACCATTCATGAAAATATGAAATTATAGAATATACATGAAAATGTGTCATTGTAGAGGTATGTTTTGTTAATATATAATTCTTGGTTACTAAAATAATATATTAAAATTTAGGGGGATAAATTGTTTTTAATAAATGGAAAGAAAATTAAATTTGAATAAGTTTGATAGTTGTTTCCTAAGTTTAGAGACTAGTTACTTTTATTTGAATGTATTTGACCTATGTGCTGAAGTGGGTGTATAAAATATAGGTTGAATTATTTGATGATAAAGTTTATATAAATTGGTATCAAGTGGTCATCTCATCCTTAAAATTGTTGGGAATATATTTATAAACTTAAGATGTTATCAAATTCAATTTATAATGGAAAAATTTATTGTCTAAATAAAACACTATTTTATTACACTGAGAATGGATCACATAGACTTAGAGTGGAATGATTGATGGCATATTTAGTGAGTAAGAAATGATACCATACTTTTTCAAGAAATTTTATTTAACTTCAATAAGGGGGAGAGAGTAAAATTAAATTAATGATTTATTATAAATGGGGAGAGACGAATTGGATAAATAGATCACATATTAGAATATTATTTGAATGTTTTAACAAAAAATACAAAGGGGGATATTATTGATCCTAGTTTTAATGTGTTGTATTTTTTTAAATGGAATTCAATATTCATATAATATCTATTTAAATACGTTGGTAAAGAATATGGAGTGAAAATAAAGTGCTTGTAATTTTTGTTGGATAACTTAAGAAAGGAGTGAAGAAGCATCCCTAAGAAAATGTAACCTATTCTAAGTGAATGAATATTTATTAGATATATCTTGGAAGTTAGTTTTAAATTTGATTGGAATCAATTATTCTATAAGGGAATATTTTTCCATTAGATATTATAAAATTCAATTATATTAAAGGTAAAAGGTATTTTAATTTTTGAAGTCCCATGGAGATTTTATAATGATAAATTACATATCTTTATGATGATATAAAGTTGTAAAGGATAAAATAAAATAAATAAATGGGAATGATGGTTTCTATATTAGTTAGAATTACTTGGATATTTTGACAAAGGGAATATTAAGGGAGTTAGATAAACAATTTGGCTAACTCTATGCTATCTAAACACTTGAGTAGATATAATATCCTTGAGAGATTTCCTATCCAAGATCAAAGGTAAGGTTACCATCTAAGAGAGAAAAGATGAAGGTAATTCCCTTATGTAGTGTCATGTAGGAGAAATAATTTAAGGACATGTTCACAGTGGAATAATGACCCACCATTCTAGGGAGGGACCCAAGGAATTTTTTCAAGGCCTATGAAGAGTGTTTTGGTTTATTAAGAAGTGGATTTACCCATCCATATTTTGATTTAGGACTCTAAAAAAATGTGTACTATTTATTATTAAAATTCATCCCAATGTAATGGTAAAAGTGATTTAGTGTACTTTATATTCCACATGGATACTTGGTAATCATGTACAAACAATTATTGGTTCTACCATTGAATAAGTATTAAATTCAAACCACAACATCATGATGCACATGGGAGTTCCCAAATATATAATAACTCTTAACACACATTACTTAATGATGGAAGGAGTAGAAATGGAAATATCCCATGGTATAGATCATCCGAATAATTTTTTTAATTAATTAGAAGTTAATATGTGAATTTATCATAATAATCCTATAAGGATCACTATAAGGATCACTATAAGGTTTTCACACTGTAAGTACACTCATTGTTTAGTAAAGTTTGGAAGGATAACTTGGTAGGATAAAAGGATAGGTGCACATGGAAGGATAAAATTTTAGATCAAATGGATAATGCGATCGATTTAAGAGTGGTCAATAGATGTATGATAAATGTAAATAGAATCTATATAAGGGGATTAATGAATGAAAATACATATAAGTATGGTTTATGTATAAATATGGGGCTCAATGTAGAAGTGGGAGATAAATACATACAATACTAATTATGAGTTTACATATGAGTCTATGTATGAGTCTGCATATAGGTGATCCATATATGTGTAATTCACATTCGAGTGAGTGATGAGTCAGATGATTTATGGTGATGTGATCTTCATTGTTTTAAGAATAACTATTGGGTTAATTGTGATCCCATAAAAAGATGGAAAGTAGACATCTGTAGAGATACTTTCACTATAAAGCGATGAGTATCAGGATTGTATATGCATGAAAACTCAGGTATACATGAGATATATTTTAATATTGTATATTTTTTGAAAGAGAAATGAGGTAAAAAATTTACCAAGTTGGGAAGAAATTATGTCTGTCTATTTAGGTATTTTAAATAGGAGAAATATTTCAGAAAGACTGAGAACTATAAAATAAAAAATTAGGAAGATCCTTCACTACTATTATATTATATAATTCTACTTGTTGAACAAAAAAAGTAGTGAAAAAAGAAGAAGACCCAATAAAACATACCAAATAAAAAAATATTCTTTATCAAAAAAAAGAGAGTGATAAGAACCAATAATATCCATGTATACTAAATAAAGAATAAGAAGAAGATGAAATAGAATAGAGGGAATTCTATTCATATCAGTTCACACAAAAAAACAAATTTTCTTACATCCAATGAAAGAGAAAAATAAAAGAATAGGGTTTTGTGTAGTTTTGTTCATATAGTGGAATAAGTGATCATAAAACATTATTTGATTTATTCTGTGGATAAAAAAGAGTAGAACTCTAATTTTTTTCTATGAAGAAGAAGAAAAAGTTGTGTGTGTTTTCTGTGCTTTCAGAAGAAGAATACGTTTTTCTTTCATGATGTTGTGTAAGTAAGAATAAGAAGAAGTAATAAGAGGAAAAAACATAAACAAATTGAATTTAGTTTAAAATAGTGAAGGAATTTTTAGTTCTTACCCATTTTATATGTATTGGATGTGCTTATGTGTGGGATGTACTAAAGCGTTATCAGGTTACATATAAATGAAAGTAATGGATATACCCTACTTTTTATAAACCAAAAAATTATGTCTATATGGCTATATAATCTTGGATTATTTCTAGATAACATTAAGGATTAACCACTCTTATTTAATAGTGAACCCTTTAAATCACTTTCCTCTTTGTGTGTGTGTATTTGGATGGATTTTAAGTGAAAATTACTTTAAAAAATAGAAAATGTGAGAATTATCCACCTTAATAAATATATAAGTAAAAGGAAAGGGATATAAGATTTAAATTTGATAAAATGTGACCAACAATTATTCACCTTATATCTCAGTGTTGAATACATCCCTAATTATTCCTCTTAGATTTTTACAACTAAACTAAGAAATCTTTATTTAACTATTATTATTAAAGATCTCCCATAAACTTCTAGACACATGAAACCCATCTATACATTTGAAACATAATAATCTTCTTCATAACTTGAGGAAATGGAAATATATGAAGGGTGAGATCAAATGTTTAGTAAGGGGTAGTGTATAAAAAAATAAATCATAGAATAAAAAAGGCATGAATAATATGTTGGAAATAAATAGTAATATAAAAATTCCATATAATTGATAACACAAGCATGAAATATATCCATGGATAATATAACAATGTAGACAATCACATTGAAAATAGTAACTAATTTTATAGTGAAGGAATTTATAATTTAGAATATCATAAACCTACCTTCAATGCCTCATGCCAAGGCATCATAAATAAATAGGCAAGTTTTATGAAAAATACACAAGATAGTTTATCTCATGATACCTGGTGAGTCGTTTCACCAAAGGTATGTTATCGGTGTCCCAAATTATTTTTACTCTAACAAGTATAACATCGGTAAGGGGTTGATCCATAGGGAAAAAGAAGTTATTCTTGTCTCGTTTAACTTAGTTTGTATTTTAGTCTTAGTAAATCAGGTCGTGACTTGCATATAATTTATTAGTCTAATCGGTGTAATTATCCAAGGATTACAAGTCTTAAGTTAAACTATATCAGAAATAATTTTAAAACACTTAAGAACCAAAATAAGTATGAAACTTTTTAAAAATTTCCCACTTTTAGCTTTATTATTTAAAAATATGATTAAACAAAATGTATTCACATTTTCAAATATATCTTCTAATAATGATGTCTCCTATAATGATGATAAGGGAAAATACTAAAGTGGTCGAGATACTTCCCCATACTTAATATCGCATGTGGTCCACCAAGTGCCATATAAAGTGAATAAGGGAATGTGGGGACACAACAGTGGACCAGAACGATGGAAATTAAGAAAATAAGTAAATCAAGGAAGAAAAGAAAACACTGGAAAAATGTGGAAAAACAATACTTCCCTCTTTTCTATGTGAAGAAAGATGATGAGTGATAGAGAAGACGAGTCCCTATCATTCGAGAGTACCTATGATGGTCGTGGAGAGATAAAACTGCAAACATAAACAACATACAAAAGCACGTTACATGAAAAATATATATAGATTGAAAAACAGGTAACCACAAACTAGTCAAGGGGTTGCCTTAGAAGAGGCATCATCCGGTACAAAAATAGTAAGTAGATAAGGATCAGGAGCCGTGGAAACTAGAGGCTTGGAATCTGCACCTGGAAGAGAAGCTGTAGAAGAAGGATTTACAAGAGATGGACTTAGAAGAGGAAGCTTGGCATCACTCCCTGGATTGGTAGCAGTGGTGGCAGCAGTGGGGCCTGTAGTGGATAGGAGAACTAAACTCATGGCCAATGCAGTAAAGGTAAGTGGAGCTGCTGATGAAGGACCAGGAACCGAAGTAGACGTAGGTGGTGGGGGAAGTGGAATTCCATGATGTTGAAGAAGAATCCCCAATATATGCTATATTCGGTCCTGACGGCGATTGATATGAACCAAGTGCTACTCCATCGTGGCTAGGTGGAGGGAAAAAGAGAGATCGACCGAGGGTGCGGAGGGAGGTGGGGTAGTAGAAGGAATAATAGAAGAAGAAAGGATAGAAGAAGGGGGGTCAGAAGAATGGGGTGGGGTGGTGAAGCTGAAAGGGGTGGGGGAGGAGGATCAGGTGAATCAGGGTGGGTAAGAGGGTCAGCAGGTGGTCGGGGTGGTGCCTGGGAAAGGATATAAGCACCCCTTCTTCCAGACGAATCCCTTGTGAATAAGAATGAGATAGTCCATCCGCTGGGGGGAACCTAACAGGTCATGGGGAATAGAAGGCTCAAAAACCCCTAGGTGGTGGGTAAGGAAAGTGGCGTAAAACCCACAGTTCAACTTTCCCTCACGACCGGTAAACTTGGTGTGGAAATAGGAGGCGGTAAGGTAAGGGAGGTCTGGGTAATCTTGCCGGATGAAACATATAAGGAGATCCATGTCCCGACCGTTCATGACCCCCATATCCTCATGGTGGGGGAAAATGATGGCATTGAAACACCAATGGGTGAAGTGAAGGATATGGTTAGCTATAAGGGTACTCTTCTGGGAAGTAGGGGTATAACGGTGGTTAGGACTAGCAATCTCCCACCACATAGCAACGAGCTTAGAATGCTTGGGTCAGGTCAGGGTGGAGAAATAAGGTGGGGTGATGGGATGAGTATAAAAACTACACCCTTAGCTGAAGTCAGTCATGGTAAGGGAAAATGGTCAGCCGCCTAGCCGGAACCAGACCACTGGTACCGCCTCACCAAGCGTCTCCCAGTACTCAGCTCCGTTGAACTCGAAGGAAGTAGAAAACTACAAAAATAAATCACGTAAAATAGGAGTGCTAACCTGGAAGATCGTGAGTAACAGAGTGTGACCAAGGAGATCCTCTAACTCTCCCCAGATGCCCAGCTGCTGAGGGATGCTGCTATCAAGATAGAGGCTACTCAATGGAATCAGGAGGCAAGAGAAATTCCGAACTCTGTCATGTGCCACGTCAGTGATCGGGAACACCATGAGATGGTAGGGAACACCTGCAAGTCCCAACCCAAGTGGAGTTGCAGTAGTAGGAGTGGGATCTAGGGGTAGAGTGGTTGCAGTTGACTGAGGCCCACTGGATGGGGCGGTCGAGGATGGACCAGAAACTACTGAATAGGGCATGAGAAATGTGGAAGCTGGTGGAGAAGAAATGAGGGTGCTCGGAGGCTCCGTATGGGATGGTGGAGGTGTGGATGTACTAGGCCCAGCCTCAGCAGAGGTAGTGGGTGGTGGAAGGATGGACACCAGAGGAAGCTGGTACATTGGAGAGTCCAAATCTAGAAGAATCGCTAGCCAGAGTTGTATATGACAATAAATGGGCCTCTCACCCTCAATGGTGGAGGCGGGACACTTCCCACGGGAAGGATCTCTGTCTGCCATACCCTGAAAAATAAAGAAAAACCAAACAAAAGAAAAATAAAATAAAAAGGAAACTAAGAAAATTTGAGAAAACTTTAAAAGAAAAAGTACACGGCGTGTACATCCCGAGTACACGACGTGTAGTCAAAGAGGGTTAGCTTCCCGTGTTCTCCGGATAGAAACGACGAGGGAGTAGGGCATAGACCCGGGAAGGATACATGGTGTATACCGAACATACGCACTGTGTTCTTGTAAAGTGGACATGGTTTTGTGTTGGAAAATACACAACCATCATTTAAGCAGTTTGAACAACACAAGACACGCTGTGTGCAAGGACCACACGACGTGTTGCAAGAACAAAGGGGAAATGTTTGTGTGAAGTGCTACACATGGGTTGGCCAAAAGAAATTATATACACAGAGTTTTTATAACAAACACACCGTGTCCACAAAAATGGTGTGTGAAGTTATGTGAAAAAGATACTCGGGCATGATGGGGGATGGTGCACGGTGTGTACTTAACATACACATTGTGTATATTCAAATTGTGAAGCAGTCAGTGTGTGGCCATGTACAAAATTACATGACCTGTGTTCTTCAAATTGTGCCTGTGTATCACGGAATCCAAATGGCCGACTGATCCAAAAATAACCCTAAACACGTATGATAACTTGAAATAAAGGGTGTAGAAGGGCGCACCTGGACAGAGGAGCACAATGCAGCAGAAATAAGAACCTAAAATGTTCAAAATCTGCAGATTTGGGAAGAGGGAGTTCGGTTGTCATACGGGGGAAGAAACGGGGAGAGGGGAAGGATCCATGCGACACGGGATGAAGCCGAGTGGTCTGCTACTTTTATAGTCGAGGTATATGACGTGTATCTCCTGACTACACACCGTTTATTCTAGTTTTTTAATATATATATATATAATTACTATATAAAACTATATAATAATTAATATTAATTATAAAAATAGATATATAGATATATAAATAATTTATCAAAAATAAAACTATACATGTAATGTATCGGGAATTACACGTCGTGTGTTCTAAAATTGGAAAAAAAGAAGTACAACATTTGGTCCGGTGCTTGGGACGAGGTTCGAACCGGCGATTGACCATTCCGAACGGAAGCCCTCAAACATTGGAGAAAAGGTTTTACTAATGCTCCTATTTATTATATATATATATTTAATGTATATGACCTATACTACATGGGAAAAAGGAAATGCACAGCGTGTGGTTTAAATTGTGAAAAAAAAGATGAAGCAGGGAGATTAGCCGAATTTGAACCTGGGTCTTTTGGATCCATGGACGAGACTCTACCAATCTACCAACTTCACATGTATTAATTACTTTATGTGAAAAATATTTTCAGTTTTTAGAAGGAAAACATGGTACACACGACGTATATCAAAAGACACGCCATGTGGGTTTATTAAAAAGGACAAATGATGGAAATGAGGTGGTTGTCAGGATTCGAACCCGAGTCTTTTGGAACCGAATTATGATCCTGACCAACCGATTCATCCCCACTATGGGTTTTCTTATAATAATATATATATATACATACATACATACATACATATATGAAAAACGACCACACATGCTGTGTAAGAAAACACATAGAGAAAAATGAGGAACCTCGCGTTGAAGGTAGGTCCGGAGAAATTCGAACCAGTGACAGATCAGATAAAATCCAGTGACCACACCATCGACACTGGCATCATCCCTGTTTATTACTTAGTTAAACTATATATTTATACTAGTTAAAAGATAAATGAAAAGGAATAAGTATACACCATGTATATAGGTGGTACATGGTATGTATCCTATGGGTTGCCTCTCAGGAAGCACCTTTGTTTTAGGTCGTTGGCTCGACCTACTTACCTTTACTTTACCTGAGTTTTATGGTGGAAAATGTTCCTACCGTGTCATCCATGTGATGGTAAGATTTCAACCACTATCCTTTCACCTTTAATGGTTGACCATCCTCTCCATAAATTTCCACCACTCTATGATGGAATACTCGTATGACTTGGAATGGTCCCGACCATCGTGACTTTAACTTCCCTAGGAATAATCAAAGATGAGAGTTATAGAGAAGTACCTGATCACCGGTTTGGAATGATTTTTCTGAAATCATTCAGCCTTGAATTTCTCTCATCTTCTCTTTATATAGCTTGGAATTCTCATACGCCTCTAATATGATTTCATCAAGTTCCAACAGTTGGAACCTTCACTTCTCTACTGCTGCCTTCAGATCAAAATTCATGGCCTTGATGGACCAGTAGGATTTCTGTTCCAACTCCACTGGTAGATGGCATGGCTTTCCATAGATGAGGTGGAATGGGGATATTCCCAGTGGTGTTTTGAAAGCATTCCGATATGCCCATAAAGCATTGTCTAATTTATTGGACCAATCTTTCCTCGAAGTGTTGACTATTTTCTCCAGGATCTTCTTAAGCTCATGGTTGGAGAGCTCCACTTTTCCACTGGACTGGGGATGATATGGTGTCCCCATATGATGCTTTACTCTATACTTCGAAAATATTCCTCTCTTCAGTGTGTTGTCAAAGTGGGTCCCTCTATTACTGATCAATACACGGGGAAATCCAAACCTGCTAAAAATATGTTTCTTTAAAAATCTCATGACTACCTTGGCCGTGTAGTGAGTTGTAGTAGCATCTTCTACCCATTTGGATACGTAGTTGACGCATACCAGGATGTAAGTGTTCCCGAAAGACGGGGGGAAGGGTCCCATGAAATCTATACCCCAGACTTTGAAGATCCCGACCTCCAGGATGGGGTGCTGGGGAATCTTAGATCTATGCCCCACATTACCTGTTCACTGGCAGTGATTGTATCTAGAGACAAAGGATCAGGCATCTCGATGCAGGGTGGGCCAGAAAAACCCAGACTACAAGATCTTTGCTATGGTACGGTCAAGTCCATGATGTCCCCCAACTAGAGAGGCGTGATAGAATTTCAAGACACCATGAACTTTAGTTTCAGGGATGCAATGACGGATCACCCCATCTCCACAGGATCAGAATAGAAGCGGATCCTTTGAGAAGTACCTTTTTACATCAGAGAAAAATATCTTCCTTTGTTGGAAGGAGAGGTCGGGGTGAACAAAACCTATAACCAGAAAATTAGAAATATCAGCATACCAAGGTCACGGTATTTCATTGACCTAAAATAGGTGTTCATTAGGGAAATCCTCCTTGATCTCTCTATCTTCCTCCTTCTCTAAATGAGGCAGCTTCAGGCGGGAGAGATGATCAGCTATAACGTTCTCATTTCCTTTCTTATCTGAGATCTCCAGACCAAATTATTGTAAGAGGAGCACCCATTAGATCAATTTGGGATTTGAATACTTCTTGTTTAGTAGGTACTTTAGTGCTGCATGGTCAGCATAAACAATAACTTTAGACAACACTAAGTAAAAATAGAACTTGTCAAACAAGAAAACCACTGAAGGCAGCTCCTTTTCTGTGGCGGTGTAGTTGATTTGGGACTCTTTGAGCATCCTTCTGTCATAATATATAGGTCAAAAAATCCGGTCAAGAAGTTGGACCAAGATTGCTCCTACTGCGTAGTCTCTATCATCACACATCACTTCAAATTGTTCCTCCCAGTTAGGAGAAATCATCACAGGAGCTTCCACCAGGAACCGCATCAAGTGCTCAAAAGCTATGGTACATGGCTCATCAAACTCAAATATGGCATCCTTGGTTAGAAGATTGTTGATGGGTTGGGCTATTTTTTAGAAGTCGTGGACAAACCGCCTATAAAAACCTATATGCCCCAGGAAGCTGCGGATGGCTCTGACAAAAGTTGGAATAGGTAGTCGAGAAATGACTTCTATTTTAGCCGAGTCCACCTCTATCCCCTTTGATGAGATTCTGTGGCCATGGACGATGCCACTTTGCACCATTAAATGACACTTTTCCCTATTCAAAACCAGGTCAGTGTTTTCACATCTTTCCAAAACTAGATCCAGGTGTCGTAAACAATTGGTGAATGATTTTTCTAAAACCGAAAAATCATCCATGAATACCTCTAGGATCTATTCTTCCATATCATGGAAGTTATCCATCATACAATGCTGGAAGGTGGCAGGCACGTTGCACATGCAAAAAGACATCCTTCGGTAAGAAAAAATAATGTAGAGGAAATTAAATGTGCTCTTCTCCTGATCCTCTGGAGCAATGGAAAATTGATTGTATCCAAAATATCCATCAAGGAAGCAATAGAAGTTATGCCCCACTAGTCTCTCTAGCATTTGATCCATGAAGGGCAGGAGGAAATGATATTTCCTTGTGGCATCATTCAGCTTCCTGTATTCCACACAGACTTGCCATCCCGTGATAGTGTGTGTGGGGATGAGCTCATTTTTATCATTTAATACTACAGTGATACCCCCCTTCTTGGGTAACACTTATAGGGGACTCACCCATGGACTATCCAAGATGGGATAGATGATTCCTGCATCCAATAATTTAATCACATATTTTTTTACAACTTTCTTTATGGGGTGATTCAAGAACCATTGTGGTTGCCGAGATTTCTTCACACCTTCTTCAAGTAGAAAATTGTGGGTGCAAATGGTATGGATGATGGCCTTCCAATCAGTGACTGTCCACCCAATAGTGTGCTTTTGCTGTTTCAAAACCTGCAGAAGTGCATCTTCCTGATCCTGTGACAGTTATGCACTATGTATGATAGGCAATGTTCGATGGTCTCCCAAATAAACATACTTTATAGAAGACGAAAGATGCTTTAGTTCTAGGTCATGTTACTTGAGAATCGAAGGTACAAGTGGTTTCACCTTTTACCATTACATAATATTAGGAACAACTGCACATTTCCAGTAGTGGCTGCTCTGGCCTTCTAGGAATTTCAGGTCCTCTGGCTCTTCCTCAATTGGAATTTTTGGAATGATAAAGTTATCTGAAGTAAAATAACATACCCAATCATCCCCTTCTATGCTCAAGCGATCATCTATGGTGGTTATCTCATAACATCCCCCATGATCAGACAATGATGCATGCTTGACATCCTTGAGAAAATTGTAGGAGACTCTCTCATCTCCTACCCAGAAAATTAGCTCCCATTGGTGCATATTTATCAGTAATTTCCCAGTTTCCAAGAAGGGCCTTCCCAAGATGAGAGGTTCCTCTTGGTCATCCTCTATGTCAAGGATGATGAAATATATGGGAAGGATCATCCTACCCACCTTGACCAACATGTCCTCCAGTATCCCCTTCGAATGTTTGATGGATCGGTCAACAAGTTGAAGGGCTACTTGGGTGGGATTAAAATAGTGGAGCCCTAGATTCTTGAAAACTCCAAGGGGTATGAGGTTCACACTGGACCCTAAGTCACAAAGGGACTTCACAAATTCACATGGTCCAATAGTACATGGAATAGTGAATCTACTTGGATCTTGGAGTTTGGGAGGAATCAAATGTTGGACGATGGTAGAACACTCCTCAGTTAAGGAAATGGTGCCCAGATCTTTTAGATTTCTCCTATTGGAGAGGATTTACTTCATGAATTTGGAATATGTGGGAATCTGTGTCAGTGCCTCTACAAAAGGTATATTTATGTGTAGCTTCTTAAACACGTCCATGAATTTTCTGAACTAGTGGTCCAACTTTCTCTGCTTCAATCTATCTGGGAAAGGAAAGGCAGGCTCAAAGGGTTTGAAAACCTTCTTTACTTTATTCTGTGAAGCCTCCTTCTGTGGGTTTTTGGATGAGGAAGGGTATTTATTTGTACCTTTATCATCGACAGGGGGTGTGGGTGCACCTGGTTCTGTTGGTTACTGCTGTGGTATCTCCTTTCCACTCCGAAGCGTGATGGCATGTGCTTCATCCCTAGGGTTCTTCTTAGTGTTACCCGGTAGTGTACCGGGTTTCCTTCCTTAGATTTGGTTTTCCAGCTGACCAATATGGTTCTCCAGGCCTCGAATAGAATCTGGTTTATTATGAAATCTAGTTTCAGTAGTAGATATAAATTAGGTCATGAGATTCTATAACCTTGAGGTGTTGTCCTACTGAGGTGGCTGTTGAGATGGTGGAGGTGGTGGCTACCGTGGACACTGTGTTCAAGGATTTGGATATCCTTGATGCTGATAAGAGCCCTGTTGGGGATGTTCCTACCTCTAGTACTGGTTTTGACAAGGAGGCTGGTTGTAGCCGGGAGGTCACTAGGGCAGAAGATTCTGTTTTTGTTGGCCCCAACCTATGTTCTATTGATCACGTCATGCTGGGTTCTGGTACTGCTGGTACTGGTTTGACCCTTGGTTTTGGGAAACATAGCTTACCTCACTTGTTGAAGGGCCTCCAGTAGAACCCGAACATTCTCCCATGATGTGGTTATCACCACATTCACTATACGCCAGACGATTTTCCACATGTACTTGGGATGCGTCCTTCAGATTGAGCGCATCAATATTTTTGGACACAACATCCAAATAGGAAGAAATCATGGTATTAGTATCAATGTTATGCATACCTCGTTTTTGTGTACCCCGCTCGGAATTCCACTGGAATCTGTTGGTAGAAATTTCTTCTAGATGTTCGAAAATTTCTTCAGGGGATTTTATCATTACTGTACCTCCAACAACAGAATCTACCACAGACTTTGTATTCATCATTAGTCCTGCGTAGAAGGTTTGGACCTGCATCCAAATTGGGAGTCCATGGTGTGGGAATTTGTGCAACATCTACTTGAAGCACTCCCATGATTCGTACAATGACTCCTAGTCATGCTACATGAAGTTGTGGATTTCATTCCTCAGAGTAACTGTCTTTGAGGGTAGGAAGTATTTAGACAGGAATGCCTGGGCTATCTCCTCCTAGGTGAGGATGGACCATTGTGTCAATCCTTTAATCCATTATTTCTCCTTATCCCTTAGAGAGAAGAGTAAGAGGAGAAAAAAATGGTGTCTGTGGACACTCTGTGGTAGCGGAATGTGTCACAAACCTCCAGAAAATTAGAGAGATGGGAATTGGGATCCTCACTGGGCAGACCGCCGAATTGAACGGTGTTCTGGGTCAACTACATGATAGCAGGCTTGATCTCGAAGTGTTGGTCTTGAACTGGTGGAGAGACGATGCACGTGTTAGCTCTGTGGATGGATGGAAGGCCGTACTCCATGAGAGTATAGTGTGGAGGTGGACGTTGAGGGAGTGGAGTCGGCATGTATTGTTGTTCCTAAGGGGAGTCATATGGCCCCTGACCTAGGTGTAGAAATGGAATCCGCTCCAGTTGGAATTTTTGAAGCTACTGTGGGCCATACCCTGGAGAACGTGGATCTTGCTAGTCCCGGTTGTCTTTCAGTCTGGACTATTGTCTATCTCCTTGAACAATATCTAGATTTCCTTCCTCATTCTACACCATGGGGTTGTTGTGGTTGTGCTCAGTCATGAGTGCTCGTTGGTGCCTAAAAATAATCTGTTCGATCTCTGGGTTAGTTGGGAAAAACCCTGACAACTCAGCATTCTTAGAACATGTGAGGTAGCTACTCATACACCTAATGACCTGCACAATACAAAACAAACCAAGCGTAAATGAGGAAAAAATAAAGATAAACAAAAATGAGTTTAGAAAAGAGATTTTTCTGAATTTTTTATTTTTATTTTCACTAAAATTTGATACACACTTAATTAAAACCAGAATAAGAAGTTATTATTTGTTCCCCGTAAATGACACCAAAATTTAGTGAGTCGTTTCACCAAAGGTATGTTATCAGTGTCCCAAATTATTTTTAGCCTAAAAAGTATAACACCTGTAAGGGGTCAATCCACAAGGAAAAAGAAGTTATTCTTATCTTGTTTAACTTAGTTTATATTTTAATCTTAGTGAAGTGTGTTGAATTTAGAGTTTATTTTTGTTGTTTGGATAAAAATATTAATTGGTTTTATGTTTATTTAATAAATTAATGAATAAAAGAATATACAAGAAAATTGATTTTGATACAGATAAGGAGAGAAATGCATTGGGGTTGTGGTTTATTAAGAGGTAGTTTATTAAATAAAATTGATTATGAGGTTGTGTTGTTCATGATAACCCAACACTTTGGGTTCAATTTGAAATAAAGTTTCCTTGTACTGGTAAACTTATATTTAGAGCTGAAGAAACTAACTCCTTGGTCCGGTAGATAGTGTTTAACAGTTCTTTATTTGGCTTAGTCCATTTTGAGTCAACAAATACTTACAATGGTCATAAAAATATTCATTGTTATTCTTATTTTGAATCTCTGAAAATTCTGCCCTTGGTATGGTTCAACATTTTCAGTGATAAGGTGAAGTGATTTAAGAAGAATAAGAAGAAGTTAAAAGAACAAAAACATTCATAACAATTAATTTTAAATTACATCTCATCATCTCCCACAACCCCAACACACTGAGTATTTAGTTACACATATAGAAAATGATAAACACAAAACACTTGATACATGATGTGATCATGCTTGAAACTTCGAGGAGGGAGTGATTCTATGGTATATGGTAGAATGGCGGTAGTACAAAGGTAGAGCTTCTTTCCTTCAAACGTCTAACCATTTATTTCCACACACTCTCCTCTCTTGAACCGGAGGCCAAGGACTCTATTTATAGGAAATACAACTACATGGCATGTGACAAAAGTACACGGCGTGTACTTTTCTCAAAATGCTTTTGTCCTAGTTTTCACTACTGGTAGGCAGCTTAACACACCATCTTTGACTTGAAACACAGCGCCTCCTGGTAGGTAGATATACACGGCATGTAGCGCTTCCATACACGGCATGTAGTATCATTTTTCGACCACCAACCACTTATAGAAAGGTATACACGGCTTGTATATGTTGAACACAACGTGTCCCCATGATCCGACCACATGGGCATGTAGACTTTTCTCATCCACCAACTACTTCTAGAAGGGTTTACATGACGTGTAGTATGTCAACACGGCATATACCAGCTTCTGGTTACTTGGGCATGTACTTGTCCTAGTCAACCCGTGTCTGAGCTTGAATGTACATGATGTGTATATATATACACGCGGTGTAGTTGTAAATTTTTTCTCTGTTCTACCCCGGTTTGTGTATTTGGTTATAAATTTCTTAAAAATGAACAATATCACAAAAAACAAAGTATTTGTCCACTAAACACTAGGTAATTTCTGAAAACTTGTTCTTCTTTTCAATAAAGTATGTGAAAATGTATACAAAAATTGGGTGCATCAATACCTACCTATGAATCAAGGGGTTTTATAATTCTAGGTCCCCACCCATCACTAATTAAGTCTAATGCATTAATAATATAAATTAATAAATAAAAAATAAAATATATAAAAAATATTTCATAATAAAAAATAGATATACATTTTGAAATAACAATTATACACATTGTCTATATTTCCCTAGTCAATTAATGGAATAATTTCCTTAGTAATCACCATTCATAATGAAACCATATAGAGAAATGGGTATAATGTTAATTCAATACTATAAAAAACAATATAGAAATAGTGAAAGTGATATATAATATTTATATGAAATTAAAAGATTTGGACATGATGGAAAACATAAAATCAAGAGAGAAATAAACAGTGATGAAGAACACAACCCTTATGAAGAAAGTGAGGCATAAACTATAAATTCATAAGATCATTTAGTGGGTAATACATGAAACATAACTCTAAATGAGATTGATATGTTTTATATTTAGGAAAAAATGGAAGTGAAATTTTAAAAATAATTTTCATAAATATTTTACAACATGTTATAACAACAAACTTCTAGGTCACTTTCAAAAATCTATTTCAAAGGGTTAAAAGAGGACATTGAAAACCTTATTTGTAAAATAGTTCCAAATATTAAAACATTAAAAATTAAATAAGTTAAAAATAGGAAATGTGTATTGGAAGATAAAAAATATACATTAGTGGAATGAAATCCATTTATTTATTCTTCTAAAACATTGAACATAATTTTTTTTAAATGAAAAGTCCACAAAACCATGGGAATATGAGTATCTTTGGAAAACCATGAAAACATGAATTGTATCCTTTATTAATAGAAATAGTTATAAAATATAAAAAGGTTGTGGAACCCATTAGGTTACTGGTATGTCTTATTTTTAGTTTTTTATTTTTTCTTAGAGTTCCTAAGTTTTTTGGGTTGTAAATTTAATTCTTTTAAATAAAATATCCTAGATTATTGTTGGAACACATTTAGTAATCACAATGAATCTAACTATGAAAGATAGGATTTTATGGGATAATGTGATTTCTCATGGTCTCTATATAGTTTATGAAACCATGAGAGAGTTTAAAAATACCGTGCAGCCTTTTTTGGGGTGAAAGTGGCTTCCATATGGTTGGCAAATGATTTTCCTAACCATGCTGCCAAACTATGTGGGTTGTCCAACTCATTAAAAATTTGGTATTTTTACCGAAATAACCTTACATATTTTCCTCTAAATTCACCCTTTTTCTCCTCTGTTGCATTCACAACCTCCACTTAGCATGGTACTTCTCATCCCTTGGATTTTTGGTGTATCTCCCTCGATATTTTGTGTGTTATCTTCAGTTAAGATCAATTTCTCTTTGTTTCTTCATCCTCTATACTTATTTTTAACTTGTTATTCCATTTTCATGGAATTGTGAAACCCTAGAAATCTAAGTAGAGGAATATATATTTTGGGATGGGGGATTTATGTTTCTTATTAATGGTTTAAGTTCACAGGGACTCCTCCTACTCGATTCATGGGGTTTTCATAAAAGGTGAAAAGTTATTATTTGGTTTCAAGTTAGGAATATATATTTAAGGATTATTTTAGAAGGATTACATTTGGTTCCTGATTTCCTTTGTTTTATATACATATATTAAATTTCCTATAAATTGTGTTATTATTATTGTAATAACAATTATTGGTTTGATTTTTGATGTGTGTTGGAAATATGGGGATTTAATAGCTTATCAAAAGTATGTGGTTTGAATGAATTCAATGTATTTGATAAAATTATTTAAAGAGGATTTATGGTTCCAAATGTTTTTAAAAGGGGGATTTCAAAGGGTTCATCCTTATGTTTGATGATTGGTTAATAATGGTTATGTGAATTTTATAAAATGAATATTTATATTTATTTATGTTATTGACAATGTGTATAATATGGGATACCTTTGGCGTACGAGTGAATTATACAATTAAAGCTGTAGCCTATGTCATGTATTAGCTAGGGAATGTTACTTAAAGAACCTAGTGAGCTCTTAGATAAGATGTTACCCAAGGGATTGAGAGTAACCTTGGAATAAAGGGTTACTATATAGACTAAGAGATCCCACGTAATGTAGTTCATGGGGAAGACCAAGATATACTCTAAACTTGTTTTACTTAGTTTCCTATAAAACCATGTTTTATAAAAAGACGCACTAGAAACCATTTTTTTGAGCCCATGATTATTATTTCTGATGCGTTGTTTGATTTGGATTCCATTGAGTTTATACTTAAAACACTTATTGAATATTTAATGTAGTTTATGTTTTAAATTATTTCATGTGGTTTAACTTCCTGCTTATTAATTATTGTTTATGAATTTTCTGAAAAATTATTTTTTTGAGAAATCCAAAGGAATTTCTAAATAAATGTTTTTAAAGTGAAATTTTTTTAAATGAGGGTTTTCAAACTAGATTTACCGGTTCTCATGGAGAATGATATTATGTAGATTCATAATGGTACACTGCTGGTATTTTTACTCGCACCTTTTATATTCATTTGAGTGTATACAAACCTTTTTTATAAGAATTTGGTAAAGGAAAGGTCACCATGTTATTCATCAGGTCTTCTTGATCACTTTCATCCATGGTTAGATGGGATGGTGGAGGCAGTGGTCTCATGGAGTTTATATTGTATAAAGAATTTTGTAATTTTGGATTGTTTGGGAT
Source organism: Viscum album (assembly GCA_963277665.1). Classification (NCBI taxonomy): domain Eukaryota; kingdom Viridiplantae; phylum Streptophyta; class Magnoliopsida; order Santalales; family Viscaceae; genus Viscum; species Viscum album. The sequence goes on from OY728140.1 coordinate 78,304,626, forward strand.
GTTATATATTATCAATTTAACTATATCCCCATTTTTGTTTTTTATTTATATATTTTTATTAATATTTGTTAATATATTTTTTATAAAATTGTAAGTTATATTGAATATAATGTATGTTTTTATCCACTGTGTTTTTAATCTTTTTGGATGTTTGTATTGGTTGATTCTTATTATTTTCTATAACAAACATCAAATTCAGGGATGGGTTATACTGAATTTTTAAGAGAAAAACTATTCTAAAATAGTTCGTGTGATTCCTTGGTTATTGTTACCTACCCATGGTGATCATGAATGTTATTTGGGTTTTTTGAAAGGTTGGATTTAGTGATGTATTGGGTTGAATTGGGTTAATTCATTATAAAATGGTATCAGATCCCTCTAATTATTTCATAGTCAATGGTGTATCAGAGATATGACTATAGGGATGTAAAAGGTAGGTTCATAGAAGTTCCTTTCTAGCACTCTATCATGCCAAAACTTAAGTGTCAATTGGATTTTAGAAATTTTGTTGAAAAATTCAACCTTATTTTTGGGGTTTTAATGATATTTTATGTCTTTTATTATTTATCATGGGGTTTAAGAAGAACCCATGATCATTTTGGAATTTTTTTGAGTTTTGGGGTTAAACGAGGGATGAAAGTATAGGAAAATAGGTTTATTCACTATATTAATAGCATTAATTTAGAGCCTATATGACTAGGTTTGTAATTATTTCAGTTCCGTTTCACATGGTTGGTGCATGTTTTGCTAAACCGCGCGGTCAAACTGTGCGCAATGGAAAAATGGTTATTTTTTTGAAATTTTTACTCCTTATTCATTTGGAATTATTATTTATGATAGTTTTTATTGTTTGCGATTTATTATAAATTCCTTTTCATGGTTTTATTGGTGTTTATTGAGATTTAATTGTGAATTTAATGAGCATGTGCCTTGTGTTTTGTAAACAATTCCTCCTAGAAAGGCCCCTTCTAAGTGAAGGGTGAGAGCTTCTGAGCATATCCCATAAGAAAATACTCTTGTTGATCCTAATTTTGTATAATTTGTGATAAAACCTATAAAATCATTGGCCTAAGAGAGAAAAAGAGTCCAAACACAGATATTGGACCATGCCTAAGAGTTTATCAAGTAGAAGTCATTAGTTTTCTATGCTGACAATGATACCCATGAGCCTGAGGAATGAACCAAAAGGATTGATAATATCATCATTTTTATAGAGTCATTTTATACCTCTAAAATTTTATTACAACCTTATATATTGTAAGGAATGGTTATAAAGTGGTGGGAATCCTTGTGAAAGTGAAGTGTCATGAGGATATCACTTATGATACCTTTAAGAAGGATTGCAATAAATAGTTTTATCTCAATACATTGAGGGTGGAGAATACCCATGAGTTTAGGACCATGGAGTACAAAGACCATTTTGTTATTGAATATGTTAATCAATTTCATGAGTATGTTTATTTCTCTCTTGATCTCATCGTGAATGAATATATCTAAATGAGATGTTTTGAAATGGGCTTAGAGGTTGAGGAAAAATATATTCTTATTCTTTTTTTTGTACTGAATTATGATGAGGTGGTGATACTCTTGGCTTCAGTTGAGAGATATCCAATTATTATAGGGTTTTACCCCATGGAATCCTTCAACTTCCTTGGTGGTGAATTCTAGTGGCGTGATGAGCGATGGTTTCCTTTGGGCTCAGTGGTGTCTCAGGCGATAGTGGTTAGCCTTGACGACGTCAGTCATCTCATTTGGGGGTCAGTGTGTTAGATTTGATCTAGATATATGTTTCAAACTAGATCTGGTCAAAATACTTAGGGTCTGTTATCATGATGGATTTTTATGAAGGAATGGAGGTGGATCATTGTGCATTGGTCCTTGTTTGGTTACAGTTGGCCTTGGGGCTTCAATTTAGCTCAATGATGGCTCGTTCTTGCGGTGACTTGGTTATCATCTTCTTGATGCAGGTGGGAATCTTGTGGGGTCGATAGTTGGGCCTCGACATTAGGTGTCAGTAAATAATTAGTGGCATCTTGATGGTAGGATCATTTTGAAGGTGATAGTGAGGGAAGTCATCCTCAATAGCGGATTCCCATGGCCTGGTCTCCAGATGGATTTCTGACTATGATAGACATCTACAGTGGTGTGCTAGCCTAGTTGGAGGAGGCAACATCCGACTATGGTTTCTTTGTTCCTAGGATTTAACACCCCTATAATTGGGACTTAAGGGTTTTTTTCTTTTCCTTTGAGCTATTGGGCCTTTGGGCCATTTTAAATATATATTTTTATTTGGTTTGGGGTTCTCTAACATGTAATAGGTTTCCTCCTAGTTGAAATGGATTTTATTTTTTCATAAGAAATAGGGATATTCCACAACCTTTCCTAGCATGATGAGTTGGTGGATATAGTGGTTATGGATGAGGATCACTTTTCTCAAAATAATGGTCTTAGTGGGGTTTCATTAGCAGTTGAGTAGTGGAATTTCTTCCTCTGGTATGAACTGAAAGTAGGATGAGAATAGTCAAAGTAGTGGTAGGGGTGTTCAAAAATCATTAGTTTTATGATAATGGATTCATTAGGGTGTAATTTAGTGAATTATTATATGTTTAGGAAGTCTATCCATACTAGAACTGGCTGCCTAGAGTCCTTGAGGATGTTCCACTAGTGTGGGCATGCAGGTCTTCTTCAGTGCTTCTTCAAGAATCCCCTGCAGGGGAGTGGAGTTGGTTCTTCAATTTATAAGGGGTGCAATCTAAAGCTTCTAAAGGTGTGGGATCTAACCATCAGTCTGAAGGGGAATATACATCGGATAATAAGGATCATAAATTTCCTGATTTATGATAACTTTATATTAAATTGATGATACCCATTGACTCTGAATATGGGCTATCTATTGCAAGAGTTATGATGTTTATTGCTTCTTCTATGGATTTTTATTTTTTTATATAAGTGATTCCCATTCCTTTATCTCATTAAAGATTATTTATTCTTTGGGTATGTGAGTAGAATTGATTCTTTTTATGATAGATCTACTTACCCCATTGGGAAGGAAGAAGGAGTAACTTTTTAAGTTCCCAAAGTGTCATGTTTTAGTTACTGATGTAGAATTTATATGGGACTTAATTGTGTTGGACCTATATGTTTTCAATCTTAGCTAAAACTAACTAGTATCACCACATGGTCAAATTTACATCCCCTTATGGGAACACTCAAATTTTCCATGGTGAGTGGAATCTGAGGTCAGGAATGGAGGGACCCATTATCCTAGACATAGGATTAATTTCCTACTAGATATATAGGTTGTTATTTAATGAATTCAAGTAAAGTATATATGGTTTTCTTTGAATAGTAGTGAATTGGTAACAAGATGTGTTTATAGATTATTTTCTTGGTTTTCTACATAGAAAGAGGATGAGTTCACAATCAACTTGTTCCCTGGGATGAACCCCATTTCTTTACCATTATATTAGATCTCTCATTCCTGGTTAAAAGATTTAAAGGTTCAGTTTTAGGATCTTGAAAGAAAGTGGTTTATTTTTCCGAACGTGTCACCTTGGGTATTTCCAATTATTTTTTCAATGATGGAAGATGGGTGTCTAAATTTTTTATGAATTATCACAAGGTGAATTAGGTGACCATTAAGAATAAATATGCATTACCTCAAATTGATTATTATTTTTATCAACTCAGGGGATCCCGATGGTTTTTGAAAATCCATCTAAGTTAAAGATACCATTAGTTAAGTGTCTAATAAGTTTTTGTTCCTAATACCACCTGTAGAAGATGGTATGGGTAATTTTAGGATTTAGTTATGATGGTTGGACATATAAATTATTCTAAGGTCTTTATAGATGCGATGAACCAATTCTTTCATAGCTCTTTGAAATATTTATTTGTTGTGTTGGTTAGTGATATATTAGTGTATTAAAATATAGAGTAGGTCCATAGGGACCATTTAGATGTTGTTTTGAGAACCTTGAGAGAGAATCACCTAATTTCTAAGCTTTCTAAATGTTAGTTCGATATACAAGAGGTAATGTTTTTGGGTCATGAAATTTATGAGAAAGCGATTTCAGTGGATCCCAAGAAGATCTAAGTATTAATGTCTTGAGAATATCCAAAGAACTTGTTTGAGAACATGATATTTTTATGATTGGATGGATACTACAAGAAATTTTTGGGACTTCACCAGGATAGTTTCCTTCTTTAGAAATTTGAATTAGAAAGGGGTGAATTTCAAGTGGAGTGAAAATTTCCAGATATCTTTTGAGAATTTATAGGTCTGGTTAACATTATATCTAGTTGTTGATTCATTTTGAGCCTAGTAAGGGATATATATATTATATTTTGATGCCTAAGGTATGAAATTGGAGTGTTTACTGATGTAGGATGATCATATGGTAGCCTATGACTCTCATCAGCTACACAAACATGAAAATAAATCCCCAAACATTACCTAGAGTAGGAATTCCTGATTCACATGTTGAAGACATGACATCATTACCTCTTTGAGGATCTCCTTTCAATTTATTCAAATCATAATATCCCAATGAGCATTTTCAATCATAGGGACTTGAACCTTAGATAGAGATTCTAAGTAGATTACCTTCAATAATTTTATTTCAATATCACTAATACCCATAGGAAGGGGAATGTGGTTGTCGATGAGTTGAGAAGAAAGTTACCAATATATGAAGTGAAGGAATTTATGGATGGTTAGATTATGATTTTTTTAATAATCTAAATCTAGTGATGTTGAAGGATGGATAGAGGGTGTCCATGACTAGTTTTATATTCATACCCTATCTTTTTGACAGGGTTTAGTGTCAATATAAATCATAAAATTACTTCTATTAGATTATTAGAACATTAAATGGTATGGAGATTTTTAGTGAGTGGTCTCGGTCTCCCGATGGTACCCTATTTATAGGAAGTTTCTATTGGTTCCTTTGACCCTGAGGTAAGAGGTGATGCATAAGGGAAATTATTCTAGTTGTTTAATTCACCCCAGGGTTAAAAAATGTTTTATACCTTAAAGAGTAGGTATTTTTGTCTTGGGATGATATAGTTAGTTGTTGACTTTGTTTCTTAAAGTTTTTCCTACTAGAGAACCAAACATGAGAATCAGAGAATTTCCGAGTTACTTTACCCTCTTACCCTTATGATATATAAGTACGATGAGATATCTATGGACTTTTATATAATTTTACCTCAAAAATTTAATGTTAAAGACACTATTTGTATGATTTTAGATCATTTTATTAAATCATCCAATTTATTTCTACTAGGGAGTCAAAAACATTATTGGGAGATCAAACAACTATATGCCCAATAGATGATTAGGATTCATGGAGTGACTTCTATTATAGTTTCCAACTGAGGTATTGGTTTTATTATTGCATTTGGAATATTCTCTAGGAACCCATGGGAAGCCAGATAAATTTAAGCTCATAGAATCACCAACAAATAGATGGTTAGACTAACTGGGATATCAAGTCTTTTTATAATATGATTTGAGCCTACATGATTGAATTTTGGGGTTCATGGGAGAGGAATTTATTATTGGTTGAATTTTCAAACAACAACAATTATAAGGTTTCAAACAAGATGGATCCTTTTAATGAATTTTATGGGACTATATGTTAGTACCCATCATGTTGGGATAAGTTGGATGAGTGTTCCTTATTTGGATTGAGTCTCATCCAAGAGATGAAAATCAAAGTGCAGTTGATTCAGAAGAGGTTAGTGATAACTTAGAGTCACAAGAAATCATATTCCAATTATCTTCTTTTTCCCATTAGAGTTTGATATCGATGATTAGGTGTTTCATTAGGTATCTTTTTGAAAGGGTCATAGTCACATTGGAAATTAGGTGAAATTTTTTCCGCATTATGTCAGTACATTTCAGATTATAGAGCATCTTAGGAAGGTAACATATTGATCATACTTTCTATCATGGATAACATCAATCTATGATGTCTTTCATGTGACCTAATTTAATAAGTACCATCCAGACCCATATCACGTGGCAGAGTGGGATGATTTGAAGATATATCCTAAAACTTCTATTATGGATTATCATGTTTATATCTTAGATTATCAAAACAAGGTACTCTATGGTAATTGAAATGTGGATTATCAAAATCAATAAGAAATGAAGGCCTTCGGGACATTGGATGGAGGTACACTATGGTAAATGGATCCCATTGGTTTGTGTCTTTAGTAGTGTAATGAGAAATTTAAATAAGAAGATTTTATGAGTGATCAGTAGCCTCGCCTATTTTATTTTATGGATATTTGAGGACTTTTTAATGATATAAAGTGTAATTTTTGTGTGAATTTTGTAATTTTATGGGTCACTAGTATGTGTTTTTTGAGTTTTATTTATTTATTTATATTCTTGGAATCTTTTAATTTGAAAAGAATTGTTCTTTTGGAGGGAATATTTTATGAGTGTTGGAGGGGGTGACTTCGGGAGATCACTTAGAAAACCCTAATACCGATGCTTGAACATTTGTAGATGTGGTTTCTGACTGAGATGTCAAGCTGAAGGAGCCTCTCAATGATTTGAACGCTGATATTTTCATTAAACCAAAAATGTTTCAAAATCGAGGCTAATCAGAAATATCATTTTCATAGAATTAGGTAAACCTTATTTCCTTGGATATACGATTTATTCTTATTGGGAAAATTTTCAAGAATATGACTTTTTTGAACTACTTAAGAAAATCACTTGAAGCCATTGGATTCGTTGGTTTTCACATTGGGCGGTTGAACTCCTCAAATGTTGTCTTCCGTTTTTCATCTAATAATGATTAATATTGTTTTTGGATGAGGGGATCATGGGTTTTGGGGGGCTTCTCTATGAAATTGATAAAATGGACACTAAATTTTGATCATAACTTTGAACCTCCCATTACTGCAATCTGGTTAAGATTCATTGGACTTCCACTTCACATGTTTAAATGAGCGGCCCTATTTCCAATTGACATATTAATTGGCCAACCCTTAAAAATAAAATCTACCACAAAAAATATTTCCAAACCCTCAGTTGCAAGGGTTTTAACTGAAATTGATATCTCTCAACCTCTTCCGTCCTATATTTGGATTCAAAATGAATATTCGAGATTTTACCAAGAGGTTTGTTATGAAAATCTACAATCCAACTAAAATATTTGTCACAAAATTGGTCATTCCTCCAAAGTTTGTGGTCATGAGCCAACTTTATAATGCCATATTACCCGTAATAAGTAATTATGGGTGGAAAAGTGTAAGCATAAGATAGTTCCTGAAGACATTAAGGATCACGATGATAAGAACATAGGAAAACCTATGGCCCCTGCTGGACCTGTTGATGCCCAACCTCCTAAAGAGATTGTGTTGATGGATAATTCTCAACCAGGCCCTCAGGAGATGGCTAAGGGGACTCCAATGAGGCTCACACCCAATAAGGATGTGGTTGGTTATTCAAAACAGCCCGAACCTCTGAGTACTAATGGTGATTCCTTGTCCAGCTTTATGGATGCTGTTAATAATTATCAACCCATTTCTGTTACCTCACATGTTTCTTCTATCTAGGAAGAAAAAAAGAGACTCAATCTAATTATGGTGAATCCAACTAGGATGAAATTGATCAAGTATTCCCAATTTAGGATGACTACCTTCACTCAAGTGCTAAAAATGGTAAGAATCCAATCCTCGATCTAGATGGTTTCATTTCTCCATACCCCAATAAGACTCAGAAATGTATATATTACTCTAAGTTGGAGAGAACTATTGTTACCAGATCCTTGGGGATTCAATTTAAAAAACTAGTTATCTCTCTTCAACTAGATTTTGGTAAGTATCCCACCTCATCATCTGATGATGAGGATTACTCTTCATCCTTAGATGAAGAGGAGTCGGAGGATTCCATTAAGATTAGGAATTACAACCATGTTATTAAGGAGGTATATAATAAGGAATTATACCCTTGGACTGAGGATCAAGAGATTTAGTACTTTTGAAGGTATCTAAACAAGGAGATAACTCTGGATGTTTATCTAAGTATCAAAGAGAGAATATTTGATAGGGTGGAATTTTAACCCGATAGAAACCCTGATTTTCATATTTTTACAACTTCCTTGGGAATAGATATTTTTCTTGGAAAGGTTTTGATGTTTGTGATCAAACAACATGATATAATATTTGGTGACCCTAATTTTCACTTCACACTACTTGGTTATCTGCACAGAACAATTTGATATTTTTCAGTCTTTCCGACTCTAGTTCTCTTTTTTCATGCTGAGAGATTTCATCGTGGACCATTTTTGGGGACTTATTTAAATTTAGGCCTTTTTATTAAGAATTTATTATTGTTTAGTGATTTTACAGAAGTTTTTTATCTATATATATAATATTTCAAAGTTTCTAGTGTTTCATGGAACTTCCTTGGGATTACCCATATGATCATCAGTGGATTTTTGGTGTTGTGGATAGAGGATCTGAAAGTTGTGGGGGATGCTTAGATCCCTTTGTATCTACTTATCAGAATTTACTCATTAATTTTTATGATGGTTTTCTAGAGCTATTTCCTGTGGTTATATTTTGATAAGGATGAGATGGAAATGAACCTTGGTCTCTTGGTTGTTGGGACCTTAAATATGACAAGCTTCTGTGATTACTTTTAAAGTATTTGAAGTCGTGTTTTGGTTGGAACATGTTGTGATGAGAACAATTGTAGATTATCTAAATTTTTTTCCAGACCTACACTCAATGGATTTTGTGCGTTGGGCTTGATCTGGGATTGGAGTTGGGTTGGAAACTTCTTTTTCATCTATTTTCATTTCATGGGTTAACTATAAAATGATGCATCTTGGATGTATTAATTTTTAGGTTCATAGAGGCTGGGATGAATGGATTTTTCCATGGTTTGCATAATTTTTGGTCTGTTGATGTAAGTGGAGTTGCTGCAATAGATTGAACAAGATTATTTGGATTCATGACTATTCACCAATGTTCTTATGATGGAATGTATGTTTTTCCTCTCTTTAAATTTTTAGTTGGTATAAGTTCATTACACCTCGTGTATACACTGATATTTACTATTTATTTAATAATTTTTTTGGGGATATGGGTTGAGCCACCAACTCATATCTTAGATCATTCTGGTATTTATTTATATTATTGGAGTTATTGGGGGTTGGAGTTCAAAAAATTAATGTTTTTAAAGAAAATGGTCTATTAATCATTTGGCACAAAGTTAATAGTAATCGTGTGGATAACCATTTGAGAGAGGTGTTTGGGAGACAATATATTTTTTCACACTCTCTGTATAGGTTTTCAAACCATGCTGATATTTATAGAATCTTTATTTCTTTGTTTTCAGTTGATAGTGACTCCCACATGACTGGTGCACAGTTTTCCAAACCATGAAACCAAACCATGTAGGATGTAAAGATCTTTAAAAATCTGATATTTTACCAAAACAACCTTATATATTTCCTCATAAATTCACCCTTCTTCCCCTTATCACACAAAAGGATAACCCTTGATTTTGAGCTTCCCCCTTGTATTTTTGGTGGATCACCCATGATATTTGGTGGTTTAGCTTGATGTACGCTTGATTTCTCTTGGTTTCTTACTCCTCTACCCTTTCTATTCCTTTGTTCATTAATTTTTCTGAAATTGTAAAATACTAGCATGAAATATAGCCAATCATAGCATTGTTTATGGGGAATTTATGTTTCTTATTATTGGTTTAGGTTTCTGAGGATTCCTACTACTAGATTTATGTGGATTTTTCCAAAGGTGATGAGTTTTGATTTTTTTCAAGGTAGGTGTCTCTATTTAATGGTGATTTTCCATGGGTTACCTTTGGTTCTTTATTTACTTGAGTATTTATGTACTAACCTACCTATAAATTGTTTTATTATTATTTTTGTAAACTTTCTTGGTTTTATTCATGATGTGTGTTGTAAATTTTAGGATTTAAAGTATGAAAAAGAATTTATTTGAATGGATGATTTTTTTGAATTTTGTTTAAAGAATATTTATGGTATAGAATGGATTTCAAAAGAGGCTTTTGAAAGGGTTATATATTGTGTTTGATGATTAGTTAATTATAGTTATTTTTGGTTTATAAAATATATATTTATATCGATTTATGTGATTGGTAATGTGTGGCACATGAGAGAGATTGGATGTATAGTTGAATTAGGGAATTTAATCCTTATCCTATATCATGGGCTAGCTAGGTAATGTTACCCATGGGACCAAGTGATATCTGGTAATGGATGTTAACCAGGGGAATGAGAGAACCCATGGAATGAACATTGAACATGTGGACTGAGGGAGCTCATTAAATATAGATCTCGAGGAAGAATGTGAGAGTTTAATTTTTTTATACTTTCTTAAAATAATAATAAACTAAAACATAGACTAAGTAACTATAGAACCCATTGGTTAGTTAATATGATTTTATTTATTGTTCCTTGTTTTATTTGGTTTCCCTTGAGTTTATTCCTAAAACTCTTATTGTATATTTAATGTCTTTTGTTTATTCTTATGCTATGTTATTTCACTTCCTGCTTATTGATCCTTGTTTATGCATGTTTTGAAACATGGGTTGTTTTGAGAAAACAACAGAAATTTATAAGGTTTTTTTAAAGTGAAGTTGTTTTAAATGTGGTTTTTCAAATAATAGATACTGGTTTAAATGGAGAAAGTTCTGATATAGATTTATATTGGTATCCTACTAGGATCTCACCTCACAATCTACATATTCATTTAGGAATATGCAGTCTAAGTTTTTTAAGAAATAGGTAAAGGTAAAGTCACCATGAAATTTAGTATATCTTCATGATTACCTTAATCTATGGTTGTTTGAGATGGTGGATATAGTGTTTTAATATAATTTAGATCATGTTGATCATTTTGGGATTTTGGATTGTTTGGGATTTATGTATTGGAGTTAAATACTTATCCCCATTGTAAGTGTTTTTATATTAATAGATGGATATTTTTTTATCTCTTGTTTATGAATTATTAATTGATTTTGATTATGATATCAATTTTTAATCACTACTACATATACTTTTTTTGGATGTTTTTATTGGTTAATTATTTTTGTTTATTAGCATGGGTGTCTAATTCATAGTCGTGTCATTCTATATTTTCAAGGGAAAGTTTTTTCCTGAATGACTAGTGTGATGAATTAGTGTTTATTTCTATCCTATGAATATTGTGAACATGATTAATGTATTATGGTGGAGAGTTCCATTTGACATTTGGGTTGACCCGAGATTGTTTGTTTCAAATCCACTCATGTAGTAAATGTTAAAAATGTGATTATTTTCATACTTTAATAATGAAATTAAGAAAATTAACTATGTGTAAAATGTTAAAAATATTCTTTTTAAACCTTGGTAAAGAAGTAAAAGTAAATACAAAATTTCTTTAAGAAATAATTAAAGTAGGGAGAAGTAAATTCTTGTAAAAATATAATGAATAAGGATATGGATTAAAAATATTTCTAACCATAAAGAAAATATAATGTTGAGTCCTCATGTAAATAATAGTTTGGTTGAATTGTGAACTAAATGGAGATTTAAGGTTTATAATACTTTTAAACCCTATAAAATAAATAATTAATATCACATAATATAGTCATAGGTTAGAATAAAAAAACATAGAAATATATAGTTCAAGAATAAGGGTTATAATTCAATAAAAGTAAATTATGTTTAAAAAAACCCTTACAACATAGTTAATGTATGAGTCAAAGTAAAAGTAAAAGTGAGAGCTTAAATTTAAGTGAGTATCCTAAGAGAAAAATATTATTTAAGATTTTAATAGTTAATAAGGTAGTATTTACACTATATAAAAGTAAATTGGTGCATAAACATGTCTCAAGTAATTAAAATTGATACCAATAACTCTTATTACAAGTATTCAGTCACTTGGTGCATGTGTATAAGCTCTTTAATAAAAAAATAAATTTTATTAATACTTTATTAAACACTTTTTCAATAATATTTAACTATTTATATACCATTTATTATCTTTTCATTCATTTATTGTATATTTTTTCTCTCATTTTCCACTTGGGGTTTTTGGTTAATTTCTTCAAAACTGTTTCAATATATTGAAAATGGTCAAAGAATTTTTTAAATAGTTGAATTATATATATAATTATTATGATAAATGTTATTTATCATTTTATTAGCACAAAATTTATACAATTTAATAAGATTTCAAAAATAGATTCATATTAAGAAATATTTCTCAATATGCTTGTTTTAGGCTGTTAAATTTACAATTACCATTTATTATAAATATTGTTAATATAGTTCCTAATTTATATTAAAAAAATATTAATATTTCATAAATATCATATTTATTCACTAAATACACTTTTCTATCCATCTATGTAAGGTGGTGATAAAAAATGAAATATATCATTCATGAAGGCTAGCTCAGGTAGTGTTTTCATTTTCTAATGTATGAGATGGAAGAAGATAATGGTTATACCATAAATATAAGAAAATTTTAGTATAATAATGATATTAACTTTATTATATTAGGATTTTTATAATATATTTTTATAAGGTTTAAGAATAAATATACTGGAAATAACTTGGTTAAAACAATCACCTCTTTATTTGATATCCTTATTCAGACCATCCTTTAATCCTTCTTAGATTTGTATTTTGGTGAAAATATTAAATCCAAGATATGATAAATAGGTTTTAGGATGTAATTTTGGAGAGTTTATTCAATTTAAGAGGTCTTAGGGGTGAGAATAATTTGGGGGTGAAGGGGTTTTTAATAGGTGACATGGGTGACATTTTTCTAAATATTCATTTCTTAATGTTAAAAGAGATATCATATTTAGGGAAAGTGGATCACATATTTATAATTAGAGAGTAAAAGATAAGTTAATGTAGAGAAAACCTCTATTCTCCCATTTAAAGATGATGTTTTTTAATAATTTGAGAATTTTACTCTTGATCTAACATTTTTACCTCATTTTAACCTTTATCATGGTGCCTAATGTTTACCTTGGTAACTTATTTTTAAGGAAAAAATGAAGTTGAAATTATTAAATAATTTTTAAATTATGAATCCAAATATTGAGTCTATTTTAATTGATTAAATTTTATATTTTTTGAAAATTTAATTTTAATATAGTAACGCATAACATAGAAAAGTAGTTTTTATAAAAAGTTTTTAAAGAATAAAGTGAATTTATTCTTATTCCGTTCCAAGTAAAAATAATTAAATTAGTGTTAATTTGGTTTTTTATATATATTATCAATAAATTTAAATAAATCTATTATTTAAAAATTATTAATTTAGTTTATTAAAATAAAAATATATAATATATAGAAATATAGAATTATTTAAAAAATAAGTCTTTTAAACATAAAATTATTTTACTCCCAATTTTTAAAATTGATTACTTATTTACTAGTCATTAATTAACACATTTTTATTAAATTAAACTATATAAATTTATTTTAAGATTAAATTTTATAAAATTTCCAATTAATGAGAATATATACTATATTAATAATTACACATTTATATCATCTTAATGTCTACTTAAAAAACCCCCCAAGACCTGCACATAAGTTATAAGGATAAGGTAATAAATAGTTTCCATCATAGGTGGTGATTCATCTAGAATGGATATCATAGTAAGTCATACTTATTGAAGATCATATTGGGATTGATCTAGTGAAAATCTTAGTGATGATACTTCCATTATAATCTTGGAAAATGAGACTCATAATAAAAAATCTTACTAATGTAGGTGACTAGTTCACCTTTTTATATAGCTTTTATAATATATTTACTTCTATTTATACTCACCAATTCAATGTATATATTATAATGATTATATTTAAAACATATAATTTTATCTTATTAATATATAATGGTTTATTTAATTTCAATATTGCATGTGATAAAAACTATTTTATATAGTATTTATTTAAACGAAAACACCTAGTAAAATCTTAGAGTGTTATATCCTTTCCACCTTAAATAAATTGAATCCCCACAATTTTAATTTCTCTCACTTATGAAAATAGATGAGGGTTTTCTTAATATATTCATGAATCATGATATAAAAATGTATTTAAATACTTCATAATGGTTTGTAAAGGGCCTGTGAATCATCCAAAGCATATGCTCCTGGAGTGTTCATTTAGGTGTGCATTTAAGTCCTTTTTTTCACTAATTTAAGATCAAATTAATACCAAACTAACATTTTCAGGGTTACTACTCCTAAGTGCATCAAAGCAAGAGCCTGCAACAACTTTTAGTCTATAGATAGAGATATTTTTTTCCAGGAAACCACATTCTCTTTACTTTGAAAAACTTTTAGGATATATTTTTGTATTTATATTTGTCCTTTAGATTTCCACTAATTTATTCTAGCCCTAATTTCAAATAATAAATAAATCAAAATCCTTATTACTATATGATAAAGCAAAAATTAATGGAATCCAAATATCAAACCTAATTTTTATCATGAGAATTATTGATGCATCAAGGGGATATATAATTTTGGGACCCTCTAATCACTGATTACATCCAATTAATGCATAATATAATCTAATAAATAAATGATACTATACATAATCAACATTCCTTAGTAATCAACAAATATTCATATTAAAATTACAAGTGTATGAATTGTTAATATTTCCCCAATCAATAAATGGAATAAATTACTTGGTAATAACTATTCAAATTTACACTTTATTGATCAATGAGTATATAGTTAATTTAATACTACAAAAAATATATAAATAGGGTAATTGATATAGAATATATCCATGAAATTAAAAAAATATGTACATGAAAGAGAAAAATAAATTTAAGAGAGTGATGAGCAGTGATAGAGGCCATAACCCTTATAAAAAATGTGCGGAATAAAATATAAATTCATAAGAGAATTTATATTGAAATACATGAAATATAAATCTAAATGAGGTTGATATTTTAAAATTTTAGAGGAAAATATAAGAAAAATTAATAAAATTATTTTCATAATGGTTTTGTTACATTCTTATAAAAAAAATTCTATGTCATTTTTAAAAATATATTTCAAGGGGTGGAAAGAGGAATTTTAAAACCTTAATTGTGAAATAATTCTAAATATTGAAACATTGAAAATAAATAAAGTTAAAAATATGAAATGTTTATTGGAAGATAAAAATACACATTAGTACAATGAAATACCTTTATTTTTTTTAAAACACCCACCTTTTTCTTTTTAAAATAAAAAATTTAGAGAACAATGGGTATTTTATTTTATTTTAAAATCCTTAGAAACATTAATATTAATATTTTTTAATATAAATGGTAATAAAAGTGGTAAAATTAACTCATTTTGTAAACATTAAAAATGAGATTATTTTCAAACTTTTATAAAGAAATACTAATATGACCCATGCCGAAAAAATTAAAAAGTTTATTTTTAATCATTTGTAAAGAAATTAAAAAGAAACAAATGGAACTAATTAAATCACGTAGTTATATATAATATAATCCTTTTAATAATATATATAATATATACATGGAGAAAAATATTTCTGATCATAATGTAGTGATAATTTTGAATCCACATACAAGAAACTATTTTGTTGAATTATGAACCAAAAATTCGTGTAATGTCAAGAAGACATGTAAAACCAAGAAAGTAAATAGGTTATATAATATAATGAAATCACAGAATGTAATAAACCAAAATTTGAAGGGTGAATTTCAAGAATATATTTTATAACTCAATGAAAGTAAATTAAGTTACCAACCCTTACAACTTAGGTAATATATGAATCAATGGAAAAAAGGTAGATCTTAAATTAAAGTGAAAATACATAGAGTTAAAAATTATTTATTATATAATAATTCAATAAAGAATTATTTACACTATACAAAAGTAAATTGTTACATAATAATAAGCTTTTCTCATGGAATTAAAATTGAGACCATGAACCCTTACCTTAAGTCCCAACTCGTTTAGTGCATGTGTTTAACTTCTTGAATAAAAAAATAAAGTTGATTAAAAACTTTATTTAGAATCTTTTTTTATGAATATATCATTTATTAAGTTCCATTTATTATTAAATTTCATTCATTTATTGTATATTTTTTTTCTCATTAGCCACTTAGGGTTGTTCAATCAATTTATATAAAATTACTTTGGTATGATGGCCACGATCAGAAGAGTTATAAAATGGATTGATAATATCAATAAATTTAGAGATATATTTTAATTATCATTCAATTGAAATAAAATTTATACTATTTAATAGGATTCAATAATATATTTAAATAAAGAAAAGTGTCTTGGTTTTCTCATTTTAGGAAACTAAATTTACAATGACCATTTATTTTTAATATTATTAATATAGTGCCTATTTTTTATATAATATTAATAATTTTATAAATACCATAATTATCAATTAAATAAACTTTTAAAACTATCCACATAAGGGGGCGATGAAAAATGGAAATTTTCATTCATGGAGGTGTTAATCCAACTATCACCCAATCGACATTTTCATTTTCTAATGGGTGAAAGGGAGGTAGATAATGGTTATCCCATAAAAATAAGAACATTTATGTATAATAATTATAATTATTTCACTATATTAATATGGATATAATATATTTTTATTCGGTGTAAGTAGACTGAAAATTTAAATAACTTGGTTAAAACAATTACCTCTTATTTTGATATTCTCCTTTAGACCACCCTATAATCTATAATAGATTGGTATTTTGGTGATACAAAACTCCAATATGTTTTATAGATGTTGATGGAGGGTTTTTGGTAGATTTAAATTGATCAAAGAGCCCTTAGGTGTGAGAATAAGTGGGGTGTTAAAGATATCCTTTTATAGGTGAGAGGGGTGGCATCTTTGTAAATATTAATTTCTTAATATTAAAAGAGATTCCATACTCAAGGCTAGTGGATCAAAATTTTTATAATTATAGTGGAAAATACAATTTAAGGTTGATAAATCAATCATCCACACATTTAATCTAAATTTATTGTGATTTTTTTAGAATTTACCTCTTGATTTAACATTTTAACCTCATTTTAACTTTTACCATAACGACTAAATTTTACCGCAGTGCCTTATATTTATGACTAAAACCAAAATTTAACTTAAAACTAATTTGGACATGATGATTAATGAAATTAAATCCATTTTTATTGATTAAAATTTTAAAATTTATAAAAAATTATTTTAATATAGTAACATATAACGTGGGAAAATATTTTCTTGAAAAATGCATAAAGTAATTTTTTTCTTATTCATTACTAAGTAAAAATAATTAAATGAGTGTTAATATGTTTATATATATATATGTATATATATATTATGAATTTTTTTTATTAAATCTATTATTCAAATGTGATTAACTTAGTTTATTAAAATAAAAATACATAATATATAAAAAATACAATTATTTAAAAAATATGACTTTTAAACATCAAATGTTTTTACTATTAGTTTTTTAAATTTATTTCTTTTTTCATATTAATTAGTCAATTTTTTTAAAGAAAGATTTTTACAATTATTTTAAAATTAAATTTTATGAAAATTGAAAATAATGGGAACATATACTGCATTAATTATTACATGTTTATATCATCCTAACTCCAAATTACAAAACCCCTCAAAACATCCCCATAAAATCTAAGGGTAATATAATATTTTTTTGCATAGTGGTTGGTGATTCAGTTAGCATGGATCTCATTATGTTTACATAAGATTGAACTTTTCCTATATATGATTTCAATCAATCCATACTTATTTAAGTGTAGCTTGGTCTTGGTCTAGGGAAAATCTGAGTGATGTGAATTCTCTTTCAATCTCAAAAACATGAGTCTTGTAAGGAATACTCCTACTACTTGATGCCATTGATTTTTATTTCTACATGGATTTAATAATACCATTACTTATATTTATACCCACCAATTCAAGGACTATATTATAATGGTCATATTTAATACTTATAATTGTATATTATTAATATATATTGGTTTATTTTAGTTTAGTGTTCCATGTGATACATGATATTCAACATAGTATTTAGTTAAAGGATAAAAATGTTAGGGTGTTACAATCAGTATCATGCTAACATTAAGTAATGGGGACTAAATATACTTTATACAAAGATATTATACAAAAGACACAATGTATGAATATTAAAATAGTATAATTAATTGTCCATACAGTGCACAAAAACTTTTTTTGTTCCTCATCAGCATATGTTGTATCTCTTAAAATATTCCTACTCATACTAACATTAATATTTATTCATTACATATAATACTATATTAAGATCACTAATTAGGGATAACTCAAATATTTACTTTTAGAGAGATTAATTATCACTATATTTCCTGAAATATATATCAATATATACATTCATATAGTAAATTTGGAAGAATTATAAAGTGGTGATTGACTTTTATATGATACAGTTTATACTGTTAAAAAATTTGAGAAAATTTAACAAAAACCCACATTAGAACCTATATATAATATAATATATTATAAAAACAAATCAAACATATATTTTTCATGCTTTATTTATTAAATTATCAAATCTATATGTAATTTTAGATATATATATATTTGAGCATTTGATAAAACTGTCACAATAAACTCTTTATTGAGTAACATCTATGAATAAATAATGTTTAAAAAGGTACGAGAATTAGTAATCATATTCCTAATGTTGAAATCCTTGAACATATTCAAACTAAGTAACTCCATAACATCAAATGTTATGATGTTAACTTCTATTATCTATTTATATCTTTTCTAAACGTAACATCATTATCACTGAAACTTTTCATCAAACTTTCCCATTGAAAAATAATATAACTATTTATATTATTACTTACCAAAACATGCTAAACTCTTTTATAATAAAGTAACATTCACTTTGTAATTAAAATAATAATTTAGAAAATAATGATATTTAATTTTCCATGATAACTAAATATAACATTTACATATTTAATTACCAATACATATCCTACAAACATTAAGATTCTCATTAAAAAACACATTAATTTTTAAATCAGTATTTTTTTATTTTCTAAATTTGATCTTATATAATTTTAAACATAATCCCATTATCCCCTTAGACCCAATATTATATTCAAAATATCTTGATAAGATATAAAAAATCCATCATGTTAGGAAATAACACTTATTTCCATAGAGTGGGAATATTTAAAAAATTAACTAGTATATCTATATCATATATTGTACTCTATGTTCTTGGAGTATTTTCTTCTAAAAATAAAACTTTATTAAAATATTCCACTAATGGGTCGTGGAAAAAACTTTACTTATATTTTAACAAACTTGATAAAATATTTATCCTAGAAAAAACATTATTATCCTCATCCCCATTTCAAAACATGTTATAGAATTTGATGAATGTTAAACCATGTGAAATCAACTAATCACCTAATTTTATTCATAACAACTCTTTGTTAATAAATGAATTATCTTATTATATAATAGAATTGAGATGATGATATAATTTTTTTCAAGATTTATCTAGTCTGGATAAATTCTTTTACATTGAAATACTTGATGTAAAAACTTTTTTCTTATAATTTGAATGAAAAATAAAATCTATAATAATTATTCCATTAATTTTGGAAATCTATATATTTAAAAAACTTTTAAAATATAAAATTGATATCACATTCCATTTAAAAATAATAATTAATTTACATAACATTGATACATTATCTAAAAATTCCATGTAGTTTTAAAAATCACTTCAGGTATCTTAAATAATTCAATATTATGGGATCATTACTCCTCTCTCCCTGGTTTTACCTTTACCTTTTAGTGACCTTGACTAGCTACTATGAGAAAATTTATTATACTCTAGGACTAACTTTTGTTCTTATGGTATCATATTTTACCCATTTATACTACCAATAAAACACCATATCCTAGAAATCATATTCTAAGTTCATCTAATATCACCTCTTTATAATATCAGTTAATTATAATTTAAGTTATTAAAATATTTAGAACATTTCCATTGAGGAAAATAGAATAAATTCTTTAAATATAATAGGCCTATAGTATATTTCCAGTCACAAAAATTTATTGACAATTATATTGAATATATGAGTAGAGTCTAAGATTCCTTATATCATTTTACATATAATGCATTTGAAAACCCATGTGAATCTTTTTGTACTCCATAAGAAACTTGATTGTCTTCTTCAACACTTGGTTACTGGGTTTCACCAAAAAATAGTATTTTTCCTTACAAAACAACTCTTCTTAAGTTACCAATCATAGAATTTGTGTACATTATTCTTCTTTTTTATATGGATTAATCTCAAAGTTATGTTTGGTGATGATTATTATATTTTTCTAAAATATAAAATTTTATCAGATAATTATCATGTTTTATTATAATTTAATAATAAATATTTTTAAATATACTTCCTCTAAAATTATTAACCCTTTTAAATTCATATTATCCATTAGTGGGAAAATATCCATATTTTATCATGAATCACACTAGAATGTGCACATAAATAATCCATTACTATACTTGGTAGACAAAACTTGTCAATAGTATTATATATGACTCTTGGATACTCAAGCGGGTAACTCATTACCCAATACATTAAATGGATAAATTAAAATGTATTCCTATGATATCATAATAGTTAAGCTTTCCTAGATAAGTGTAACACAAAGATAATTATAAGAATAAGGAACTTAATGGTTAGGGTAACTTCATTACTTGATTTCCTTACATAATATAATTCATGAGAATTGAATAGTTTGGGTCACCTATACTAACCAATCAAGGTCTTTCTAAGTGACACTTTGAAATTAATACAAAATTTAGTATTTAGAAGAGAATTTAACCTCATCATATTATCTTATTTTATTCCACTTATTTATGAATCCTTCTAAAAACTCAGTTTTGAAATCCAATTCTAACCACAAAACCAATATGTTCAAACTACATTGATGTGTAAAGCTTTACACAACCCACAATTTGTGTTAATCACCTAAAAAAGGAATCCAATCATATCTACACATATCCAAATGTATCTAATGAATTAGGTATATAAAATATTAATGTAAAGAATAATTATATGAAATTGATAATCTATACATGAGTAAGACCGAAGCAACAGATAACCAACCCCCACATTTCTAGAATGAGGCATAACCTTAGGGATAGTGGGAATTTTGACCACATACCTTTCTCCTCGAGGAGAATTTACTCACGAGAGGATTCAATTATTTAAACTCTAATGTCTAATATGTGTATACTATATTCAAGAACAAAATACAAGACAACAACTGTAATTACAAAATGTGGTCATGTTACATGAAATCTAAATCTTATGTTGACATACCTAACATGTAATACACAGATTGAAACTTTTATAAGAGGTAGTTTACCATATACATTAAAACATACATATATTCATAATATAAAAAATTTATGAGTATGTATAAGGATGGGAGTAACCTTTAAATAAATTAACATTTCAAATATTTAAACATGAGATAAATATCTAGGAAAAATTCATAAATAAAACCTGAAATTTAAACATTTTATAATTATATCTTTATTTATTATGTACATTTTATAATTTTAAGTATGAAATCTTTATATTATACATTATATGGGGTTTCATTTAATCAAAAAACTTTTTATGTGGTTTAAATAATATCTGAAATAAAGAACACATTTTTAATTTGAATAATTCAAATTAAATACAAACAATTCATAATTATTTATTTTAAAAAACATTATATTTAGGCCTTATTTTTTAATTAATAATTTTTTTATAACTTACTTATTTTGATTATTAAATAAACACTTTATTTTTAATCACAAATCATGCTATATAAATTTGATAAATTATATTATTAATATATCTTTTAATAACAAGGAATATTTAATAATAAATGTTTCATAAAAATTTATTTATTAATTATAAATTATTTTTAATTAATTAATTTATAAAATATTTTTAATTTAATTAATATCCTCAAAATACCAATTAATCATTTTTTATAAACAATTTATAAATAATTAACTGAATTTAAAATTGAATATAAAGGAAAACATTTTTCTCTCTCTATATTGTATTTTATGATTGGGAAATAATCATAGGTTAAGATAGATAGATAAGTAGTGAATAAACTAGTTACACACTATCTGTCATATTCAATGTTATATAATTCTATCATAAAATATGATATACATTCAACATAAGGTTTTTTCCAAATTTCATTTTACAATATACCATGATATTGTATAAGTGGCATGATATTTTTTAGGAAACCCTATGTGACTATCGTATTTTATGATATAGTGAATTCATATGCTATGATATCCTATATCGTATTCCATGATGTAAAACCTAAAAAATAAATATATTTATCATATTTTTCGACTACTAATAAATGCATAATAAAATTTCATTTTTCTTTATTCCATGAATGATTTCATAAATCTAAGAACACTATTAAATCTGATACCACTGTTTATATTTAAGGGAGTCTATTAATAGTTAATAAAAGAAAAAATAAAAATAAAAATTCCATGTCCAAGAATTACCATTCATAGATGAACAAAAACATACATACTAGAAATGAATAACAATATAAAATCATCTACCTTTCACTGATGAGATACTAAAAAAATATTCATACCATCAAATGGTTTGATAATGATAACTAAAGGGCAGCTAAATAACATCCCATATCCATGAAATATCCATGGTCCAACTTGAATCATCCGATATTCGGATGGGATCCAAACTTATTCTATTAAATGCTAGTGAACATCATAGCCTTTCCAAATTAATCATAGTATCTGATTCATGGAATGGAAGGGGTATATAATCTCATTACAATCTCTATAAAACACCCTAATCATAGGCTAGAGTTTCATGGGGTTTCATGGGAAGGGGATTGGTTTCTCCAAACCATGAAACCCAATACCCTGACAATTATATAATACAATTGACCATAAGTAGTGACATAAAATCTTTTTATATGCATTGTGATTTCCCTTCAATTGTAAAAATCATATTCACATTAGATGTACAAAACTATTTTATGGAATTAAATCATATTTTTTGATTTGGGTATATCATACCATATGATACAATACACACATATAATATTTATATATATAGGATTTATGGAATTTATATCCTTTAGGTATATAAAGTATGGTTCAAATTTCCATTGCATCATGCCATTATGTATGTCTATAGAGATAAATATGCAACATAAATTAATGGATTTATAAACCACAATAACTCATTTTGAGAGCTTAAAAATGAGAAATATAGTCTGAATATAATTGACATTGTCACTACACTATATAAGTGTTAACTAAAACCTATATACCTAACTATTTATCTTGACTTCAAGATGTTAGGGTATGCTAACTAGTTAGTAATGTTAAGCTTATATATAGGTACTAAATTATCTATTAATCTCATATTATCATCCTTACCACCTATCCAAATATGTTTTTTTTGTATTTGAGAATAAATAATTTAATCTTCTAGTTTGAACCTTACATCCATATTAAAAAACACCACAAAGAAAAAACATAAAACACAAAATTTTAATCGAAACCACACTTTAAAAACTCTGGTTTTGGGATAACCATATGAAAATTAAAATTTAAAAAAATACAAAATATGAATATAAAACTAGATAAACCACTTAGATTCTACTTATTCATAAAGAATTATATATTGAACAGTATGGATAAGACACTTAGAAATATTTTTATTATTCCTCTCTACATTTATAAGTATTTGTGGAAATATGTTTTCTCACCCTTTATGATTAATGAAGGGAAATATATGTTTAAAAATGTTATGAAAATTTCAGAATCAACGGGTCTTACAACATCCTTCACCGATAAAAAAGATTAAATGGCAGGGAAATGAATATGAGGGTATCTTCTTCACCTGGGACAAGAAAGTTCATTAGAAGAGAAACTATAATTAATTGAAGAAGAAGTGATCAGAAGCTTATACTTTAGGTATATTCATTATTTATTATGACTATTATAATTAGCTTATTGGGTATTAAATAAAATATATATCTCACATATTTTAATCCAAATATAAGAACCAAGGAATCTCAAAAAAAATTCAAGAAGTAAGGTGAAATTTCTAAGTATCTCAAGAATGGATATTCCTAAATTATTTAATAGTATATCAAAACTTCACATTTCCTAGTGGGTTGATCCTTGTAAAATTATTATTTTTCATTATAAAAACATTAATCACAATTTTTAGTTTTAGAAATAATTATACATTATTTAATTTATTAAATAAATGTTTCTTTGCAACATCATACTTAATTTATAGTTTAATAATACTTGAATCACATATATTCAATATCATAAAATAATTATTAATAAAATATAACATTAATACCCAGTTATTGAAAAAATAATTCATAGTCATGTAAAACTAAAATTAATTGTCAAGTATATCTATAAGAGTGTTTATATTCTAAATATTTAAAAATCTTTTGTATTTTATTAGGCATATGTATTAATTTTTAATAAAAATAAAACTTTATAGATAATGCTATAACCATACAAAAACTAGAATTATTTTGGAAACATAGGTGTGAAATATTCTAAGGATACACAAGAGGAAAATTCATATACTTCATGAGATTCCATTAAAAGGTTTTAAGGATCCAAATTTGAAGTAATAAATAATATTAGAAAAATGAATAAGATCCTTAAAGTGACCCAAGATAAATACAACTTAAATAATACATTAATCACATTATTTAAATAATATATCACTCAAATAATCATACAACATGTTGATCTAAAGGTTTAGTGTCTCATATATTAGCTATAAAGACATATTATTTCACAAAATTTACTAAAATTTCTTCACAATCATGATACTATAGACCATTTTATAGAATCCCCACATGACATAATAATATTCATAACCTGGGGAGTGGAAATAGAATAATGGGATGATATAATACACTCAGTAAGGGAAAACATGTCATAACATGGAGGAGAACATGAGGAGGGTATAAATGTCATAATATAAGACCAAAGGCCTTAGATGATAGTCATAAAACATGTTAGTGTAATATAAGATCATAAAAATATCATTAAGTAAGTATAAAATATATGACCAGGATAAAAATAAATTTTAATAATAATTTAACATGGGAGAATTACCTAAAATTGATAAATACTTTAAAAATAATTAATAATCACCAAAATATAGAATTTCATGGAAATAAAATGCATCTGGAAAATTTGTAATAAATTGCTAAGAAAATTGGAAATATGGTACAAACATAATAATAAAAGAAACTTTATGAGCATACCCATAATTCACATGCCCATGTGAATAATCTCCTTATGTCTACACAAAACAATGTGAGTAAACCCATCATGCCCACACCTATATGAAAAAAACTGATTATGCCCATGACTTACTATGTAATGAGATATAAAATTAAAAAAATACATTATAGATTGATAATTACCCTAACCATCATCAACCATACATATTTGTTCCACTTAAAATTAATCATCACTATATCTTAAAGAACCCATCACAATAAAATGGGTTTCATAAATCATCCAAATGGTATAAAATTACATCATTAATTAAATTGTTTCATACTGAAAACTTGATCACTGAAAATAATGACATAATTAAGGAAATATATGGTGAAACATGAAGCATAAATCCATTAGAGATATATTATTTTAGTCTAATTAAAACCAAATCCTGAAAATATCATTTTGAAAACAATTTTTATAAAATTCATAGTTACACGTCACTTTTTAAAAAATATCAATTATTTTAACAAAAAGTGAATAGAAAAACATTAATGGAAATTTATTAGGAATGAAAAATATTTTTCCCTAGAAATAAATATATAACATAATTTAAAATTTAAAATTTAGTGAACACAAGGGATATAAAACTAAGAAGAAAATGTATAACTCAATGTAAGAAGTTTGAGTTACCAAAACCCATACCTTTAAATTTTATTTCCAAAAGAGTTATTTAAGATCATATATAATGAACATAAGTATCTTAATAAATTATATTATAATTATAATATATAAATAATAACTTTTTTATAATTATTTTACGGTCATATATTACAAATATATTATCATATTATACTTTGTTTTCATTATCAGGTGTTAGAGCTTCCAATTGATTGTTTCATACAAAATTAATATAGACTGGATAAATTATCACTAGGATATTTTAAGTTAATAATTAAAAGATAAATAAATATATATTAATCATTTTTTCAATTATTTATTTAGTGTCATTTTCATTAGGTGAAATACATGAATGCTAGTTGTGAAAATGGAATTCACAATGAAAAAGTTTTCAGTGTGTTTAATGATCCAAAGGTGTTATTTTAATAAGTATTTTAAATATATAAAACCATCTATAGAATCAATAAAAATATTAATATATTATTATCTAATTAAATTACCATTGTATGATATCCCATAATCATTTATAACATATTCTTTATAACATTGTTTACATAGTCTGTTAAATCGACCCAAATAGTAAACTTTTATAGTGTTTACATGAGTAAAAGAATGTCTTTAGAAAATTATAATATGAAATATTAATAAGTATGAACATTTAACTTGTATCATATATAATCAGTAAATTTATTCTTATAACCACCCAAAATTGGTGGTGATGATAAAAAAATCATTGTTCGTGGAGGTGGTAGTTCGTTGTATGCAAGATTAATGATCCCATTTCTAAATGAATAGATAGGATGATTTTATATGTAAAAAAACATTTCAAAATATTATTTGGGATATATAAATAATATTTATTCATAAAATTCATACTTTTTACCAACCATTATAGGTATTGAGTAAAAATGAACAACATCACTTCTTGGTGGTAGTAATCTTGGTGTATGTATGATTGATATTATTTTATATTCTAAGTGGATGTAAATGATTGAATAATTGTTTTAAAATTAATATAATGAAATTTATATATAACAATGATACTTATTTAACTATATTAATAAGTTTAGATAAGTTTAGGATAGAATTTAAGAAGGGAACAATAAGAAGTAGTGAGTACCTACATCTGGGACATGAATTGTTTGCTAGAAATTATCTGTTGAAACAGAGGCCATATGCTATTTAATAGTGAATATAGGATTTTGGAATTGGTATAGGGTTCTAGGATGGTAAAAGTTTGATATTTTTAAATTTAAATTCAATGTTAATTTGATTCTTGAATTGGTGTATGTATTGTATTTTTATAAGTGAAGAGAATGATAGTTTTGGAAGTAACCCTTACATTTTCAAAAATGTAAAGTTACTATTTATGGTTCAATGGAAGAAATGTAAAAAATTAGAGGGGAAAGTTTTTTTGTCTAAAATCACCTTAAACAGTCATTTAAAAACATTATTGTAATAAGTTTTTCCATTTTCCCTTAGTAAAATACTTTTTACCTTTTTTACCTTTTACTGGGGAAACTATTTTTCACTTTAGTAATTATTTTTAATGACCAAAATTAAAATTGAACTTATTAAATAATTTGAAATTTATAATTTAAAATTATAAAATAATTCTATCATTTCAAATCTCTAAATACATGAGTAGTTACTTTTAAAGTAAATACACTTATCGCGTAAAAACACTTTTTAGAAAAATAAAATTTTTCAACTTTAAATTTATATAGAAGATAAAATAATAATTATTAATGATTTTAATTTCATAAATTATTTAATTCTAAATAAAATAAAATATATAGGGCTCTCAAGTCAATCCACAACCTAATTTCACCTTGAAAATACTTCTTTCAAAAAATACCAAAAACAGTTTTTATTAAACTAATATTTTAATTTAGTTCTAAAAAAGTTAGACATATGATTTATAAGAAGAAATAATATATTAAAATTCCAAATTTTATTCCTTAAATACTTTTTTACTTAAATGTTTTTTAAGCTTTTAGTATATTCTTATATAGTGATACATTCATAAAAAATACATTTTTTTTGTAAAAATTGTATTTTTTGACTAAAAATTAATTTTTTAGAAAAATTAGAAAATTTATACTAAGTAAATTTTTATGTTTGTAAAAATAATTATTTTATTTTACATAATTTAAATTTTAAATTTTTTATACTTATTTATTAAAATAAAATAAAAATATAAAGAAATTTGTTTTACTTAAAGTAATTGTTTTTTCAATTTTATCTCTTATTAATTATTAATATTCTAAAGGTAATATATTTTGATGGTTTACCATCATAGAATTTATTATAAATTTGTTATTAATTTTCTTCTAATAGTTTTTTCTTATTTTAAATTATGTGTAGCATGTTACATAAGTTATCGAACACAATATTTACTTAAGGAGGAAAACATTATTTGTTAAAATCTTATGAGTCGTCTATCCAGAGAATATCTTAATAATATTTTCATAAATAATTCAAATATTGAATGTATAAATTCCTAAACTCACATTAACTTTTATACATTTATTATGTGGTGGTTGTAGATATAGTATCGATTATGTGTCACATATGCATCACAAGTCTTCCATAATTACTTTCACGACATGTTTTGCAAATAGCAGCATTAACAACTAACCACATTAAAATTTCCTTGACTAATGGATATAATATATGTTTCAATATGATAAAAATTAATCATTTTATAGATTCATTTTTTTTTGATTTGAACTTTTTTAAAATACATTATTATAAATCAATATTACTTAAAGAAAACACGAAGTTCATCTTAGTTAGTAATCCTAAATCTAATCAAAATATCATTATAACTAAGATAGAATGGTATTGGCCAAGATATAAATTATATTTCCATAAGAGGAGAAAAATTATATTTTGATATATGGAAAAAGTTTTACATCATTACAGTCAAGGATATAGATGTACTTGAGTTGTTATAGGAACATTAAACTCTACGAGACATAGTGGTACTAGCGATTCCAAAGACACATACTGCATAGGAAAATTAAAACCAATGAAGTTTTTTTATATTCTATATGGAAAGTGATATATTATTAAATAATAATAATGAATCCTATAACAAATAAGTAAATGGAAACTAGATATGATTGGAAATTTCATCTGAATCTAGAGATTGTTTCTATATATCAAAATTAAATTTCATATTTTGGTGGATTCTCTAGTTGATTTTAAGTCATTGGTGTTAGTCCCAAATGGTAATATGTCCACAATTATAGAGTTAAAGGTGGGGGTGGGTAACTTAAAGATAAATATCCAAAATTAAAAAACATAGGAATTTTTTATAGTTGTTTGGATAAAAAAGGAATATTATATCGACTATTCACTCCCCTATACTTCTTAAAAGGCATGGTATTCACCATAATACTTTAATTTTAAAGAATATTGATAAACCTATTACAATATATGTTTTCTAGTGGAATCAAAACCATGGAAAACTTGAATTTTAATGGGGTTTTATGATTTAATTACAACATGTACCTTTTAAGGAGGTATAATCAATCAAAAATTTATATTTTTAAGAGAATAAAATAGTATAAAATTATAACTTAGTGGAATTGATAATAAAATTCAATAAAAACTCAAAAAATAGAAAAAAAACAGATGAGGTTGAGAAGTTATTGTATCTTGACCAGTCCTTTCTCAATAAATCAATATAATGAAGTAACTTCAAGTATTGTAAGATCAAGGAAGTAGTGATTAAAAAAAGGTTCTTCTCTTCTTTTTCTATTTCATTCAAATAAATTATAATTTTTTATATCAATTTAACACTTTTTTCCATGTATTAGTTATTATGAATCATTTATAACTTTGATTCCCTTTATATAAGAGTCTATAATAGTTATACAAACATTGTAATGGTTATAATAATTCAAAAAGAATAATAATGTCACCCATGATTTTCTCCATAATCACAATCACTAATATTTTATCATAGAAACATTATTTAACTATCCAAAATATCATCCTTGAAATAATTAACTACTTCAATTTTTACCAATCCTTTATAATGATCTTTAATATATTTAAATAACTTTATAATATTCTCTATAATAATTGGTTTTTTATCTTCTTAAAATCTTGTTAAATCAAATCCATGGAAATTTATAATATTTAAATTTGAAAAATACACCTTTATTATCAATGGTCAAATATGGTAGATAACTCTATAATAAAAAAAGATAAATAAATATGAAAACCTTAGAAAAAAATTAGAGAATTCTAAAATATAATTCTTTTATTTTGTAAGGAATTCATTTCATAGGATAAATAAAGGAGAAGAATTCCATTTCATAATACTTATAAATTACAAGACTTAGAAACATTGTTGATTTTATGATCTATTTGAAAATGTAATATTTTAATTGAGTCTATACTACTTTTTTTTCCACAATACATTAAAATCACTTTTTAAGACTTTATTAATATAATAAGTAATTTAATTGAATAATATTTACAAGTATTTATTTCATAAGACTTTATAATCATATAATACTTTCTTTTTGGAATCATAATACTTACTCCAAATTTTATAAGAATTATAACATAGAGGGTAAGGCTACATCCTTTATATGAAATACAAAATTCTAAAAATAAATACATCTAAATATATATAAAAGTCATATAAAATAGGTAAGAAGTTATAAATCAAGGATAATTAAAATCATAGAAAGTGGGATGAGTGAAGAAAAGAATAATTTTACAATAGAACAATTGGGAACACATTTATATCCAAATGAAACTAGAATTCATCATTAAAAGGGGTTGTTTAATCCAATCACAATGTCCCTACCCCCTCCCTCCAAAGATTCCCCTCTTGAGATATCAATAGATAAAGGGAGATAATGACCCCTAAGTCCCGCCTCCAGTAGACCCTAGGGTAGAGAAAATCACCAAGGGTATAAAAATATCACAACATGGGAGGCATTACCCTTTTTATAGGAACCATGGTCAGGAGATAAGATGTATCAACCTCAAAACAAATCCAAGATAGATATATATATATATAAAATAATCCAAAATCTTAAAACATTCATGTTAAAAGTAAAAATGGTTATAAATATAATGAAAAGCTCCCAATTAAATACTAAAAGAACAAAAACTAAGAAACGATATGGAAACTGTCCCAAAATCTAAACTAGTAAGGCCCAACATGATCCATGAAATATCCATGGAAACCTGAAAACTATTTTGTATACATAGGGTGAGAATAAAAGTATACCCAGTAGGAAAATACAAATTCACTTGTGCATAAGAGAGAGAAGCATACTAATGCCCCTATGGGAAAACAGTATAAAATCAAAAGAACCTAACAAGGTATACTGTCCACCCCAACCTCACCAAGGCACACTCACCAAATAATGAAAGTCAATTAAAGTAAAGTAGTAATCACATCGATGATAGGGTAACCCACATCAATTCCCACTAGTTAACTACTCATCCTTAATGGTTAATGTACTGACACTACCACACTCTTACATAGGCCCCACTTTCCCAACCTACCCACACACACCTAGGCCACATACCACATCACACCCACAAACACCTAGGCTACAACAACATCACATCCTACCCGCATACACCTGGGACACAAAACCACAACCTCATCCTTAATACACCTAGGAAAGTATAATATATCTCATTCTAAAAGACACATGGGAATCAAACCTCACCCGTAGATGCCTGGGCCTCACAACCAAACCACAACCTGCCTGAAGAGTCTTGGGCTACCAATTCCTAGAAGTGGGAAAAAAGAAGAGACAATAACCAGCCATACATCCTCCTATTGAGATGTTGGGAAAAGACAAACTCTCCCATAACAATCGGGGTGTTCATCACATAGTTCTCAATACGGGTGGAGTGCATATAAAAATCATAAGGAACTACATGTGTATATATATATATAGGTACCAAACACTCAGCCCAACCTATGGGTTTTAAAAAAACTACCAGTCCACACCAAACTACCCTTGCAGCCACCTCTAAATGAATTTGTCTACACCACCAACAGCCACTTCAGAAGTTGATAAATGTTTTTTTCTTCACTACAAGACACAACTCAAAACATCCCCCCATCCAATTCATTTAACCATTTAATTATTCCATCCTTACTTGGGAAACTACTAAACACAACACACCAAAGATAATATCATAACCCACACGCACTTCACAAAGTTCCTAGAAACTCTTGGAGAAAGGTCCATGCAATGTAAAATGATATTTATTTAAAATTATCCCTCCTAAACCATCCTTAGCACCCCCGCTACATGAAAAACACCACATCTAGTAGAACAAAAAAACTCAACCAGCTTGTAGTCCCACTATACACTCCCCTTTCTTGAACACCCATATAACCACTTCCACCATCATTCTTCAAAGTAAAGTCACCCTGTCCTTACTCTCAATAAGAAAACCCCCAACACAACTCCTCACAAACACACTTGGTAGACCCTATTCATAACAAAACCAAACCCAACAACATGAATATAGACCAACTCAAAACTGCATCCCCATTGACTATCCACTACCCCGATGTAGTCCCATGATATAAAAAGTCCATCTATTCCACAATCAACCAATATCTCAATAGAATATTCCATTTCATCACCCGTACCACCCCATACTCACAACCATACTCCCAACCACAATACCACATGACCATCACAAACACAAGACCGAACAAAACTATACACCACACACATCCACACTAACAAGAAAGGTGTATTCATATTTAATGACACTCATTATTTAATTCCACTTTGATAATTTAGAGGTGATCACAGAACAAGTTTGATCTTGGGGAATCCGAATATTTAACTATGTGTACGTGGTTAATCAACCCTTAAAAACACACAATGGATCAAGGATAACATATAAAACAAAGATATCATCATCATCATCTTCTCAACCCCTCATTTATTACTTCTTATTATCGTTTTTTAATTTGTCTCCAACTGTATTCTCAAGGGGACATGAGTACACCCACCCTACATGATGCATAAAAGAAAGAGAGATGAAGGAATACATACTTGGAACAATAGATGACCAAAGATTATTCCTTGCGCTAAAATAGGGGGTTGAGCGAGGAATAGGAAATACTCTAGGGGAAAACCGAACATACTTCTACAATACAGATGCCCGACACCTTAGGGAATAAAGGTTCTAGGTTCAACAAGATAAAAATGGAAACACATTGGGAAGAGATGATCTCATCTTGGAAGATCCATATCCTATATCAACAGAATGCTGCTGGTTTCAAAGGCCATTAAAGTTGGATCATGGTCAAGACCACACATTTTGATTATTTCAATGTCCCTGAATTATTAGGATATTTAATAAATAATTAATATCCTTTTAAATTCCTTTATAACTTGTCAAAAAAAGGCTTTAAACTCGATTTACATCAAATAAAATGTAAGAGGGGTGAAGCTGAAAAAATTGTCAAAAACTGGAAATGACTCACTGATGGGCGAGTCACTGACACAAGTCACTAATAGTGAGTCCTCGATGCCTAAATCACTGATTGATGAGCCACTAATGCTGATCCATTGATGTGACTCACCGATAGCGAGTCCCTAACACTTGACTCACTGATTCCCATCCTATTGACGCCTCAACCTACCAACGCCTCGACCTAACAACACACTGACCTATTGATGCCTTGACCTACCGATGCCTGGAACTACCAACACCTCAACCTACCGATGCCTCAACCAACTGATGCCTCAACCTACAGGTGTTGAAACACCAAAAATGATCAATCGATGTTGAAATACTAACACTGAGCCATCAATGCATCCTATCATTGGAAAAACTGGAATTTTGGAAAACCCTTGAAATGAGCTACCATTGCCTCAGAACACCCAAAAAACTGGATTTTGATAAATTAATGGACCAGGAAGGTCTGGTTCATTACATAAAATACCTCTCAAACTATTCTCACCCTCAAGAATTTAAAACCAAACCCAAAATAAAGAGGGGTTAGAACAACCCCCATAAGATTCCTCTCAAGGATAAACCACCCTGTGTTATTCAAAAGGTGGAATGAAACCAAAATATCCAAGAACACCTCCTCCCACATATTCTAAACCAAACATCCACAAGATACCCCACACAAGAATAATAGACACACTATCTAGAGACATGGATAAGGGAATATCCTTCCTTAATGTAAAGATATTATCCACTTTGGGCGACATTGACTCACCCACATGGGTTTAATCACTTCTCAATTAATGCGTCTCAATTAGAAATTATGTACTCCCTTTTCTATATGTCAAGACTTCATCACGCATTATGGAATAAGGAAACAACTCATCTCATTGAGAACAAGGTTCAGACACTACATAATAAGAAAAGAACACAATAAAAACTCAAAGAAACCCCAGGTACTGGGCACACATTTGCATCTTTCACTCCCAAGTACTCTCCTCTAGGCTGCCTTGCCTCCACAACACACAAACCAAAGGAATGGTCCATCTACACAACACATTATTCCGATGATCTTGGATCTCTACTAGCTGCTCCACGAATACTGTGTTGGCCAAGATATCTAAATATCCATAGTTAATGACATGGGAGTCATCGTGAAGATACCGACGAAGCTGGGAGACATGAAAGATTTCATGGATCATCCCTAACTATGGTGGAAATTCCAACTGGTATTCCACCTCACCAACACGCCCCAACACCTCGAAAGGTCCGATGAACCTCAGAGAAAGATTTCTCTCTCTACAAAATATCCACTACCCATGTAAAGGTGAAACCTTCGAGAATATGTGGTTCCCAACCTCAAACTCCAATGGCCTTCTCTTGTGATCGATATGCGACTTCTGTCGGTCCTGTGCTACCTTAATCCTCTCATAGACAAGATGCACCTTATCTATCATGCTTTGCACTATCTCTAGACCAAGAATAGTTGTCTCCCCAACTTGTATCTAGAAAAAAGGTGAAAAACATGGTCTCTCATACAAGGCTTCTAATAGATCCATGCTAATGGTTGAGTGGTAGCCATTATTGTAAGGAAACTCCACCAAGGGAAAATGTCACACCCAATACCCACCAGAGTCCAAGATTCATGATCAAAGTATGTCCTCCAATGTCTGGATGGTCTTATCTGTCAACATACCTATTTTCTAAGGTATCCACTACACTTGACTCCTTAATTACTAATAAGTGAGCTGATTTAGTCATCTGATCCACCACTAACAATATTGCATCACATCATCCTTTATCTCCAGGTAATCCTATGAAGAAATCCATTGATATGTCATACCAATTCCACTTGGGGAAATCCAAGGTCCAAAACAAACCACTAAGAACACAACGCTCAACCTTGACTTTCTGGCACACTGAGCACTTCACCAAAAACTATGCCACAACTAGCTTTATCTCGGGCCACAAAAATTGTACCCTCAAGCCACGATACATCTTGGAAACTCGTGGGTGTATAACTAGGGGTGAGTTCTGAAACTCACATAGAACTCCATCACACATCAAAACTGGAAAAAATAGATTCCCATGGAAGAACATTTGATTCTGGCCATACTCCAACCATCCCTATGTAGCATCACCCCGGTCAATGTGATCATGCATTACCTCCACCTACGAGTCTCCCCAATGAGACTCCTCCACCTACTTCCTTAGAGAGGAATACACCATCATCTGACACATAAAAACTCAACCACCATACATTCCTACATATAAGTGTAAGGCATCCAACTCCTCCATCACTCCCCAAGAATATGTAGATTCTCAAAGAACCTCCTTCTACGACTTCCTACTCAAAGAATTGGCCACAACATTCCACTTTACTAAGGTATAAGAGATATCAAAATCATAATCCTGAAGAAACTTTATCCACCTACCCTACCGCATGTTTAGGTATCATTGATACAATATGTACCTCAATCCATTATGATCCATGAAGACAAAAAATTCCTCCCCAGTGAGGTAATGTCACCAAAAATTTAGAAGAAAACATGACCACTGCAAGCTCCATATTACGGGTGGAATAGTTACATTCATGGGGACACAAATTCCTAGACCCATAAGAGGTCACTCCCCATTTCTACATCATCACACACCCCAATCCTAGATGAGAAGACTTGAAAAACACCTCGAAATTTACAACCTCCTCTAGAATTTGGAGAACTAGAGAACTGAATAGCTTTCCCTTCATATAGCTAAAATCTGCCTGACACTGCTCACACCACACAAAATCTTAGCCTTTCCTAGTCAGAGCCTTCAACAAAGCTGCTTCTAGAGGGAAATCAGGTACAAATCACAGGTAATAGCCTTCTAGACTGAGAAAAATGAAAACCTATTCCACATTATTGGGTGCTTCCCAAGAAATAACTTCTTCATTCTTCAATGGGTCCACTGATACAACCTATTGAGACACCACATGTCCAAGGAAGTGGACCTCTAGTGTCCAAAACTTGCACTTGGACAACTTTCTGTAGATATGGTGGCATCTAAGGACCTCGAGGAAAGTCTTGAGATGATTGGTATGATCCTCCTCTGACTTTGATTAGATCATAATTTCATTGATGAATAAGAAAATTAAGTGGTCTAGAAACTCACAGAATATGGAGTTCACAAGTCCCATGAACACGATTGGTGCATTAGTAACACCGAATGACATAATAACGAACTTTAAGTGCCCGTAATTTCACCTAAAATTAGTGTTTCAGATGTCACCCTCCTTCACCCTCAACTAGTGATACCCAGACCATAGATTAATTCCAAAAAACCAAATTTCTCCTCTCAGCTAGTCGAAAATATCATCTATCCACAAGAGATGATAATGATTCTTGACCTTCACCTGATTCAACCTCTGGTAGTATATAAACAAACTCATACCACCACATTCCTTCTTCACAAACAAAAACAGAGCACCCCATAATGACAGAATGGGCTGGATAAATCCCCTATTCATCTGATTTTCAATATGAATCATTATCTCTCATATCTTATAAGGTGCCATCCGATAAGAAGCCATCGAAATCAGAGAAGTACTAGATTGAAAGTATATCTTGAACTCAACATCACGTCAAGGGGGTAGAGTCACAAAATCCTCATGAAAAACATACAGGAACTCCCTAAAAACTTTTGTAACCCCCCAAATCAGTATCCACCAATTCCACTAATAACTTGGATAACAAGTAAAGAAACGACTCCATGTTCTGGATTCCCATCTGACAACTTCACTCGCCAACAAAAACCACTCATTGGACATCCACGTTTGAAAACATGAAAATCCTATAAAAGTAGTCAATGATATCATGTATGAAGAATAATTAGTAGATTCCAAGGACGAAATCATTTGGCTACATTTATAGAAACAAGAGATCCTCACCAGACTGATGCAGCCCCAAAATTAGTCTAAATCCTTGGATAACATCAAACAAGATTGTCTGACCTCCAACTAGTGCACTCAACCCCAAGGGCATGGAAAGTATATATATGTCTTGTCCCATAGTATGGTCTAGAACAGGTGGGATAACAGAGTTCTAATCTCTTGAATTGAAAAAAGTAAAATCAAGATTACTGAACACACTGATCGCACCTCGAACGATCTTTGGCCCCACTAGAACAGCTACCTCTACGACATAAAATTGGCCATGCCCAGCTCTTATTCCCCTCTTCTGTCGACTATATCCTCGACCATGATTAGGTTGAGGTCCCTAAGGAACACGCTGAGGTTAGACTCCAACTACTCTATCTCCCCTTAGTGGAGCAAGAGCATGCTGTACCTAATGTTGAAATGACATGGCTGACAACTGCTGCTGAGGTGGGCGCTAAACCTGCCCACTTCCTCCATACTGAGCTCAAACTGGGCATTGAATCTGAAGGTTACCCCAACCTCTACAAGCATATACCCTCATTCCTAATCCTATGGGAAAATCATGAGGACCAAAAGGTCAAAATTGAAACTACTGAGGTTGACTCCCCACTGGACAAAACCTCGAAGGCTCTGGCACCTAAGACTTGCTACTGGAATAATTTCCCTTCATATAACCCTATTATCTTCCTTCTTATAGTATACCTCCTCACACTTGAATTCTCTCAACTACCTCTACCTTCTTATGGACCTCTAGGTCATCGGAATGGTGAAGGGAGTAACTACGTACTAGAGAGAGGGACGTAGTTCCTCCTCTAAGATTCTCACCTGAGACTCCTCATATGGAAGGAGATTCAAATCAAAGAGAAGGAGATCCTTGAAATTGATCCCCATTTCCTATACCAACATACTCCCCTACTAAAGGGGGAGTAGATCCCATCACTTATCAGCCTTCATGGTCTAATAAATGAATTGTGCTAGGAAATCATTCTCAAAATAGACCCACAGAACTTCATCCTCCATCCTCTACCCCAGATACAACTTCCACCACTGACGCACGTATCCTCTTATTTTACTAACTGCCAATGAAATCCAGTACTCCATTGGACCCCAAATAAGTCTTATAGTTATCTTTATCTCCTTGATCTAACTCTCTATCTCCATGTACGAGACAATTCCATTTCACTTTACAAGAGTATATTGTTGGAAAGCACAAAGAATATTATATCACTGATTGTCCTCCTCCTCTAGATCAACCCTCCATCGATCAACTAGATTGGCCTACTGAGCCTCCATTGCCTGAGCCACTCATGGAATTGATTGGGTGCCACAGCTAAAAGGTAAAAAAGGAACTCCTAAGCATGAGTAGTATGGAATTTATTTAGGATTAATTTTAACTCTTAATTTATTTTAATTTCCCATAAAATCACAAAACAAACAAGAACACAATTCATCATGATGCATGTACATTTCATAGGGTATCTACCGCACAAGTGGTGTAGCCTCACTTGGTCATTCAGAAGGCTCAGAGTCCTTGCTTTAGATCACGGGGGGCCCTAAAATCTCATGTCCTAACCTGTCTTCCCTGTCCTATGTCACACACCAAGATCACATGACACTATTTCCCAACCAACCCATGTAATCCTAACTATGAATAACTCCAAACCCCATCCTATCTCTCAACTATCACCTTTGATACCATTTTGTCATGACCCCCTCCCTCCAAAGATGCCTCTCAAGAGATGTAAATTGAGAAAGAGAGATAATGATCCCTGAGTCCCACCTCTAGTAGGCCCCGGGTTGGTGACCAACACCTAGGGTATATAAATCTCACAACATGGGAGGCATTACCCTTTTTATAACATCCAATATCGGGAGATAAGATGTATCAAACTCAAAAAAACTCCAATATATATTTATATATATATATAATAATCCAAAATCCATCCCACATGAATGTTCAAAGTAAAATTGCTTTAAATACAATGGAAATATCCAAATTAAATACCAAAAGAACAAAAAATAAACAACAACATGGAAACTGTCCAAATGTCCGAGCTAGTAAGGTCCAACACTATTAGGGAAATCACCATAGAAACTAGAAATAGTTTTATATATTTAGGGTGATCATACAAGTATACTCGATAGGAAAATCCAAAGTCACTCATGCACAAGTGGGAGAAGCACACTAATTACCCTATGAGAAAAACAAGAGAGACTCAAAAGCACCTAACAAGGTATACTATATACCCCAACCTCACAAAGGCATGCTCCTGAAATAACACAAGTAATGTAAAGTAAATTAATAAGAAAATTGATGAAAGGGTACCTGCACCACTTGCCATTAGTTAAATACTCATCCCTAATGACGAACATCCTGATGCTACCACGCTCTTCCACAAGCCCCACTGTCACAACCTTCCCACACACACCTTGGACACATAACACATCCCACTCAAAAACAACTAGTCCACAACCACATCACATCCCACCCGCAGACACTTGGGCCACAAAACCACAACCTAATCCTGAAGACACCTGGAAAAGTACAACATATCTCATTCCGAAGACAACTAGGAACTAAACCTCACCCACAGACACCTAGGTCTCACAACCGTACTACAACCTACCCAAAGAGTCTTGGGCTACCAATTCCTAAAAGAGGGAGTAGAGAAGAGCCAATACCCAGCCATCCATCCTCCCACTAGGATGTTGGGAAAGGAAAACCTCCCCCGTAAAAAGAGGGTGTTTGAAACATAGTGCTCAACACGAGTGGGGTGAATAAAGAAATCACACATAACTATATATATATAGGTTCCAAACACACAACCCAACTTATGGGGTTTCAAACAAAAACTACAAGTCCACACTAAACTTCCCTTACAAGAACCTAGAAATGAATTTATCAACACCACCAACAGTCAATTTGGAATTCAATAAATGAAATCCTCTTCACTTTAAGCCACAACTCAAAATGCACCCCCATACAATTAATTTAACCATTTAATTATTCCACCCCTACCTGAGAAAATACCAAACACAACACACCACAAGTAACATCATAACTCACACACACTTCACAAAGTCCCTAAAAACCCCCAACAAAAGGCCCACACAAGGTAACACTATCCTTCTTCAAAATAATATTTCCTAAACCATCCTCGATAGCCCCACTAAATGAAAAGCACCACATATAGATGAACAAAAAAACTCAACCAGCTTACAGTCCCACTACACACTCCCCTTTCTTGAACAATTGTCCAACCGCTACCACCATCATTATTCAATGTAAAGTCACCATATCCTTCCTATAAACAAGAAAACACACAATACAGATCATAATAATCACACTCAGCATCCCCACTACATAAAATCACCACACCATGAACCATAAACATAGCCCAACCTAAAATTACAACCCTGTTGTACATCCACTGCCACGATGAAGTCCCACAACATAAGTAGTTCATCTATTCCACAATCTACCAATCCCTCAACCCGAGATTCCATTTCACCACTTGTACCACCCCATACTCACAACCAAACTCCAAAAAGCAACACTACATTACCAACATAGACACAAGGCCGAATAGAACCACACACATCACACAAACACACCAACATAGAAGGTGTATTCATATTTAACCACACTCATTATTTAATTCCACTTTAATAATTCAAGGGTGATCACTGAAAAAGTTTGATCTTGGGGAATCCATATATTTAATCGGATGTACATTGTTAACCAATTTTATAATTTCATTTGTTTGACAAGGAAACGACAAAAAATATTCACAAGTCATATAGGTGTGCAAATAGAGGCCACCAACGACCATGTTTTTTAGAAGGCATAAACCCTTAAAAACAAACAATGGATCAAATATAAAATATAAAACAAAGTGATCATCATCATCATCATCTTCCCTGCCCCTCATTTATTACTTATTATTATGTTTTTTAAATTTGGGTCCAACTGTATTCCCAAGGGGACATGAGTACACACACCACATGATGAATAAAATAAATAGAGTTGAAGGAATCGTTACTTGGAACAACATGAGACCAATGATTCTTCCTTATTCCAAAATAGAGGGTTGTGCGAGCAGTAGAAAAGACTCTAGGGGAAAACTAAACGGACTGTTACACCACAGATGCATGAATCCTTGGGAAAGAAATATTATGGGTCCACCAAGAGAAAAACAGAAACATTATAAGAAGAGAAGATCTCATCTTAGAATATCCATATCCTATATCAAAATAAGGGAGACGGTTTCAAAGACCATTAATGTTGGATCATGGTCAATACCATGCATTTTGACTATTTCAAAGTCCATGGATAATTAGGACATTAAATATAAAATTAATATCCTTTGAAACACCTTTAGAAATGATTAAACAAGACTTTAAACTCTATTTACGTCAAATAAAAAATAAGAGAGGAGAAACTAATAAAAACTGGGAAAAAATAGAAATAACCCACCGATGGGTGAGTCACAGACATGAGTCACCAATAGAGAGTCACTAACGCCTAAATCTCCAAAGGATGAGCCGCTGATGCTGAGCCACCAATGTGACTCACTAAAAATTAGTCACCGATGCTAGTCTCATCGATACCCAAACTACTGACACCTCAACATACCAACACCTTGACCTACCAACACCTCGACCTATTGATGCCCTGAGTTAACGATTCCTCGTCCTATTGACACTGATCCACTGATATTGATCTACCAATGTTGATCTACTGACATTGAGTCACCGATGTGTCCTACCATTGAAAATATTGGAATTTTGGAAAACCATTGAAATGATCTACTTTTTCCTTAGAACAACACAAACACTAGATTTTGACTATGTAATGGATTGGGGAGGTTAGGGCCATTACACAAAACATGTATACAAATTATAAGAGTAGGCATACCTCTTTTGGAGGATGGATAACACTTGTAAATAGTGTTCTTTCCTCTATCCCCATGCATGTATTATCCATTCTTCATGACCCCAAGGTTATCATCCAAAACATGGAAAGAGTCATGAATGATTTTATCAAATATTCAAAAAAGGAGGGGAGATAACACTGGGCATTTTGGAACTAGAAGGATAGACCCATCTATGAGGGGGTATTAATATGAGGAACATTGAGGAGACTATGTACTGCCTTTAGGATAATCTTTAATTGGAAATAATAGAAGGACACACTTTTTGGGATATGTTTATGTATAATAAATGTGGCTATAGAGACTAAACATATCCCTTTATGAACGTAAAATAATTATATCTTTGGTGTTGTATGGAAGTTTATCTTCCCCAACTATATAACCGGTCACATTGGATTCTAGGTCATGGAGATATTAATTTTTGGGAAGACAGTTGGTCTGGAAACACTATCTTCTTCCCTAGATATCCAATGCCTGACTATACTTTCCATGAATCTAATGGGAAGATAAGGATTATTGAGTATGTATTCAATAATAATAAAAAATCTATTTTATATTACATGCATAATTCATATAAATAGGACCAATGTGTTTTTATTGATTCTACCTCACGATCGTTCAATGTGTCAGATTTCTGGAATAGTCTGGATGAGAATCCGGATGAATGGAAACGGATGGGGAGCCTATGATGTAAGTGAATACTAGTAAAAAAAGCATTATATTTTTTCACATATATAATCATACCAAAAATATTGATAGATAGGTGAAAATAAAGGAATTCATCTTTCCTCTAAATGTAGTTATTGTGATGATCCTATGGAAGAAACTGTCTTTGACAAATTCTTTAAAAGAGATTAGGCTTAGTTAAAATTTAATTTCTTGGGATATGTATAGGGTATTAGATTAAATGTTATCCCATGAATCTATTTAATAACTAATGGTTTCTTATGAACTCTTAATCTACTTTATATATTACAAGTCATAGTCTGGTCGTGGTAGCAGGCTGTTGGATCATTTAAGAGGCATAAAATGAAGTCAGGTACAATGCTCGAAACTTCTCCCTTCTCTGACTAAACTTTTTGGTGTATTCACTAACTTATATTATGGGGTGCTTGATTAAATATAGATAAATGTATTTTTACCTAAGTATTATCACAATCCAACCAATGTTGGAGGAAAATAGTTTTAGAAGATATAATAAGAGTTGTTGGGTTTACTAGTGAACTCGTAAGAGGAGTATGAATTTACATACTCAAGGTTGGTTCAAGTTTGGGATCATGCAAGGGGGTATATTTATTTGTTAATTAT
Source organism: Viscum album (assembly GCA_963277665.1). Lineage (NCBI taxonomy): Eukaryota > Viridiplantae > Streptophyta > Magnoliopsida > Santalales > Viscaceae > Viscum > Viscum album. Next base: position 78,348,321 of record OY728140.1, read on the forward strand.
GGTGTTTTTGGGGTCATCCTTTAATAAATTATATTTTATAGAAAGTATTTAACTATTAAATCCAAATATTTTCTTAAAAGTATACTTTTGTGAAATCTTTACAATATTAGGCTCAATGAGGTGGAGATAGATTCTATTTTGGTGCAAACAATTCTTATAGAAATTATCCCATAACATTGGTCTATTAATTATCATATAATATAATTTAATAACCTATTTAACCTATTGGAGGATATTACCCACAGAAGGTGAGAAGGGAATATATTAGTAAAAAATATTGTATTCAAAGGGTGACATGATGATTCAATGAAAATTTACTTTTATATTTGGTCTTTACCCCACTATTTTATGAGTATTGTAGTAAAGGATTCGTTTGGGTTACATCATTTCAAAATACCTTTATTTTGGGGTTGCATGTCTCCATATTAACAAAAATTTATTTTTGAGTGAGTTAATATAAAGAAGTTAAAATAATATTCCTTCCTTCAATAAGCAATTCTAATAATTAATTTTTTTAATAAGATTAAAGGATAATTCATATTTAAATAGATACCATAAAATAAATTACAACTTTAATCATAAATATAATAAATAAAATAACAGATCAAGAATAAAAAATGAGGCTAATTTTTTTATAATGATAAAATATTCTATAAGAAGTGCTAGCTTTAAAACAAGGTGAGGGTTGTATTCTAATGAGGGATGTAATTATCAAAACATAAGGATAAAGATAAAGAGCCAAAAATAATTCTATAAATAAATATATACATACATATAAAATTATTAATAATTAAGATAGAGATATACTCAGTATTCTCTCCTTTTTGAAAATTATAAAACCCAAACTTATCCGCTTATAAAAACGTTAGAAAATATGAGTAGTTCAAGTAGAAATTTAAATAACAGAAGTAACATGATAAAATAGTTAATAAATTCTTTCAACATAACTAACATGATTTTATAGAATATAGAAATTTAATTAAATAAATAAAAACAATAAATTATTCATGGTTTTTTCCATTAAAATATAACCCAATTAAAGCTACTAGCACATAATCATCTCTAGTAAAAAACAATTATAAAAAATCAATGAAAAATTGTTAAAATAAATCATAAAAATGATATTAAAATATTATAATATACTTCCTAAGATATATAAATTACTTCATGTTTCCATTATGCCAAGTCCTAGTGAAGATATTTTCTAGTTGATCTTCTGTTAGAATAAACTCTAGAATGATATCACCTTTTTACACATGAACTCTAATAAAATGATATATTACTACAATGTTATTATTTTTGGAATACTATGGAGGGTTATTTGAAATAAAATATAGATTATAAAATATCACAAATAATTCTTATCCTTTCATAATGAATAAAAAAGTATGATAAATGTTTTCTAATTTACAATGTCTGAGCATAATAACTCGCTACTACCACATACTCAAATTTAACAATTTATAAGGCTATTGAGATATGATTATTCAAAATCAATGATGGAAAAATTTTACCTAGAAAATGAAACATACTAATAGTTATTTTTAATTATATCTTATACCCTCCAATTTCAAAAAAATAATAAAAAAATAATTTAAAATATGATTTTTCTAGAAAAAAAATTCAAGGTTTACATAACCCTTAATATATCTAATAATTTAATTAATAGTAGTCAAATGAATTTATTTTGTGTTATCCTAGAATCATTTATACATGAATATACTAAGTATCAAATTAGGTCTACTTATAGTAAAATAAATAATAATTACAATTAGAACTTTGTAAATCTTTTGATCAACATATTTTCAATTAATGTTTTCATCTAATTTACAAGATATACTCATAGGTATATTCTTAATTTTATATGACTCAAGTTCAAATATTTATAATAATTCTTTAAAATACTTACTTTTGTTGAAAGAAATTCTATCACCTCATTAAAAAAATATGAAACCTAAAAAAAACCTAAGTTCTCCCATGAGACTCATGTGAAATTATTTATTTATTAATTCTAATTAATTCTTTTAAATTATACTATCTGATGAAGCATTAATAACAGTATATATATATATTAGAGTAATCAAAATATTCTTATAATCTTCTTTAATAAAAAAATTTAGATCAACATTACCTTTAACAAAACCATTATTCAAAGGAAATATAGAAAAAATATAATACTAGCTTGATTTTCTTGTTTAAATCTATAAAGAGATTTAGAAATCATGAAAACATGATCCGGTTTCTTCATATGTTCAAATCCTAGTAGTTTTAAACAAAAAATTTCTTGAAAATAACTCCAATTACTTGTAGACATTTTTTGTGAAACCAACTCCAATGATTTATTCCTTGATAAATGTTTAAGCTTTTCATGCATAACCATAATCTAGTTTTATTTTTTTAATATTTTATGATAGCATTAGGAAAAAAATTGAGAAATAAAAGTAAAGTGTACTAAATTTATTAACTGAATTTTAGATTGAAATATTGAATCAATAATAAAAATTATCCATTTAATAGGGTGATCTTGATGAATCTTACACATCCTTTAGTGATTTAACTAAATCTCCCCCTCAATTGGTGATAAACCCACTAAATTTCATCTTATCTAAAATTAAAATATATAAATTCATCATCAACTAGTTCATTTTCAGAAGACTTCTCCTTTTATATTTTTCATAAAATTTAACATGAATATATTCTATAATATTTATAGTTATTTAATTATAATATATCTAATTTTTAATTATAATATAATATCCCAAAAATATTACTTAGATATATAATCAAATTTATCTAAACTATATTTAGTTTCCATGATAAAAACATTACATCAAAAACTCAAAATTTTTCCTCTTTTGGTTTCTTTCCTTTACATAATTTATAAGAGGTCTTCTTCAGAATAGTTTTGACAAGAATTATATTTAAATCATATTAATTATTATAAATAGATTCATCCCCAAAATACTTAGGTAAACCATAATCACTTAACATGGTTCTCTCCATTTCAACAATAGTTCGATTCCTCTATTATATAACTAGATTTTTCTATAATGTCTTGATCACTGATAAATTATGTAAATATACATTATATTAATTGAGTTTATAAAATTATAGGTTCTATAATTATACTCATTTTTCAATTTAAATAAAAATAATAATATAACCTTCCTCATTATGAACTATGTTATATTAAGTAGAAAATTTAGATAGAGTTTCACTTTTATGATCTATAAAATATACCCAAGTGAATCTATTATATTTATCCACAATGAAAAATTCATACTTATTTCATAAAAATCAAGTTGTTTTAATAAGTCCAAAAAATCAAGATTACCCAACTATAGTGGTCTTTTAGTGTTCATTTTCTTGATTAGAATAAATAACTCTTTATGATATTTAATTTTCATGCGTAAATAAAAAAATTTGAAACTTTTCCATTTTAAGATCTGATAGTTATAGTACTATTTTATGATTTTAAAGTTTATACAACAACCTAAAATTAACATGAAAATTTTTTGATACCAAAGGAAACTATCAGTTTATACAACATTCAAACCCTTTATATGTTTAATTTTCATTTCATAAAGTTCAATAGAATAATATTCTACTTATGGTCAATTTAAAATAATATCGAATAATATTTTAAAAATAAAGAATTTATCATTTTGAAATTTTACATTCATGATAACATCACACAATTGAGAAACACTAATCAAGTTATGTTATAATCCATAAATATATAAAACATTATTAATAATAACAAATTTAGATATACAAAATTTACCAAAACCTTTTACCTTTAATTGGGATTTCCAAGAAAAGTTATAGTTCCTACATGAAATTTTTTATAGGAAATTAAATTTTATGGTTTTATGTTCATATACATAGAGAATCTATTATCCATGTACTATACATCATTATTGAAACTTCCAAGACATCTTTTCTAAAAATTAAAATAATATATATTTTTAGTACCCATGAATCTTTATGTATAATATTATTTTTAATTTTATTTTTAGGTACCCATACACATTTTTTAAAAGTATTAATAGTAATTATAGAATATAAAGATCTATATATATATATAGGATTTAGTATGTACTAAATATTGTTTAAATATAATAGTGAACCCACTTTCATTGTGTCCCTGCATCATATATCTAAAACACATAATAGTGGAGATACTACTATTTACACTTTTCATAAATAAATTTCATTACATCTTTGGTAGTTTCTTATTATAACCAATACCATTCTTTTTCCTATTCATCTTGTTAATTGACATCATATTATCATAAATTTCAATTCTATAAAACCAATATAGAGAGTCATTGCTTCAAACAGTCAATCTTAATCTTGATCTATTAATTAAAATTCTAAATATCCTATAGGTCTTCAAAAAAAAATTATTCAAGGTAGAAGAAGTTATATTCATATTCACATTTTCTTGTAAAAAATCTTTTTTGTCAACAATTTTCTTATAACTCCATTTTAGTTCTTTATATAGATTATAAATTATATTGATATCTCATTAAAACTTAAAAATATATTTACTCAACTCATATATACTAGGTATAATGAAATTAGAACAAATATTATAAGAATAAAAATTAAAATCAGAATCATTGACCTCATTTATAGTATCCATGAATCACAAGTCAGATGATTTATTTGTAGTTACAAATTCTTAACTATAATTTGATTCTTTAGTGAAACTTTATCCTTCAACCAATGTATTTTTCTATATATTTTTTAAGTTTCTTTCAATATTTTCTTTATTAAATATTTGGAACTCCATCTTTATATGGTCATTCTTTTTAGACTAAAAAAGTAACATCATATGTATTTTAATTATGATCAGTATTACCTTTATTATTTTATCCACAATAATATCTTTGAGTGTTTATTCTAAATTGGGTTTTAAAAGATTTATTTTCCTTTTATTTTTTTGTAGACTCCAAGAATAAGTTAAGTTACTCTATCTTTTTCACTTCCATATATCTCAAAATTAAAAAATTTAGATGAAAAAACCTTAAGATATTTGAAAGATACAACTTTATTCTTCTTTGTCTCTTATTAAATAATGTTCTTAAAATCTAGTTCATATTGAAAATGTGATCCAATGAGTTCACTAATAGTGTACTCATTGAAATTATTACTTTCAGCAATTATAACCTTATTTTCATGTCACTTATTTTTTTAGTGATCTAAGAAATATTTCAACCATATAAGTGTTTTCCAATTATTCTCTAAGATCACTAATCCCATTCAAAATGTGGGTGAATCGATCAAAAATTTGATCAAGAGTTTCATTTTATACCATCTTGAAGACTTGGTACTCAAACTGTGATATGAATATCTTAGTTATTTTTAGTTTTTATTTACCATTATGAGTAACTTGAAAAAAGATCATAATTTCATGAGAAATTTTACAAGTAGATACATTATGTAAAAAAATTCTACTAATAACACAACAATGAATTTTCATTATTTTATAGTTTAGAACACTCTTACCCGCCTCATTACAGTAATAAAATCAGGGGCTATATCAGGTATTTTTAATGGTTTTACCTTTTTTTTTCAATTTTCAATTAAAGGTTATTTGAGGCAAGATTTGATTATTTATCTATAGTATCTTTTGTTATTCTGATCATATAAAGGTGATTTATAAGGAATTCAATTGTCATTTTAATTTTGAACTTCCGTCTTTCAAAGATCATTCCCTTTGCAAGTTAAGACATGGAAAAGGTTAGGAATAGAAAATATCCAATAAAACCACTATTTTAATACAATGTTTTTTAGATCAGATGGTAAGATGTTAAAAATTATAGGTGGGGGATGGGGTGAATAGTCTAAAATTTAAAAAATAAAGACAAATTTGGAATATAAAAAGGTCAAATACTATATTTATAATTTTTTAGATAAAAAATAGATCCTACATCTACCTTTCACACCCTTCTACTCCTTTAGATGTATGATATTAACTAAAAGGCTCAAATTTTTATAGGGATTCACAATCTTATTGTAATATACCTTTTCTAGTGGAAACACACTAATGAAATGACATGAATTTTAATTGGCTGCCACAAATAAATTACAACACATACCTTTTATATAGGTAAAACCTATAATATTTAAAAAAAACCATAAACCAATATAAAATTACAACTTAGAAAAATGGATAGGAAAATGAATTAAAAAACCAAAAAACTAGTCATAGACATATGAGATAAAATAGTTATAGCATCTCGACAAGACCTTGATCAATGAATCAGTATAATGAATCTTCTTAAAGTATTATAACAATAAGAAAATAGTGATCATAAAATGTTTCTTATATTTATTCTTGAATGTTTTTCAATACTTTTATTTATTTTTTCAAATCAACTTTAAATTTTTTGTTATTCATGTATTATTACTTGTAAATTTATATTAGTTTTTATTCCATTTATATAAAAATTTCTAATAGATATATAGATGCTATAATAATTAGAATAATTTAAAAATAATAATAACATTAATAATGATTTTTTTCACAAAAAAAAACTAATAATCCATCACTGAAACTTTAGTCAACCTTCCAAAATTTCATCCTTGAAATAATAAACTACTTTATATTTTAAAAATCCTTTATAATTATCTTTAAGATCTTTGAATACATTTATAATAATAATTTTTAGTCTTCCATGAATCTTGGTAATAAAAAATGTTTCATAATATTAAATATTTAAATTTAAAAAACTTACATAGATTATCAAACATTTAATATAATAAATAACCTTTTACTCAAAAATTAAAAATAAATATGAAACACTAAAAAAACTATTTAAGTCTTAAATTTAAGCCTTTGATTTTGTAAGAATTTAATTTAGTAATACTTATCAATATCAAGTCTTTTACTTCACAAGACTTATAAATCACAATACCTAGACACACTAACTGATTTTAAAATCTTAACCAAAACCTAAGACTTTCATTGAGTTTATAAGGATTTATTTATATTCTATAAAAATTTCACTTTTATTTAATATAATTTACTATAGAGTATAATACTTTTAACCGAGGATGATTTCCAAGTAATCATTTTAGAAGAATTTAGAATCATGTAATAATTCCTTTCTATAATTTTAAGATGTACTCAAAATTTTATAATATTCCTATCAAAGAGGGTAATAATCTAAAAAATTTCATAATACTTATAATACATAGGTTTAGAATATTTCTTTTGTTGAAAATCAAAACAAACAAAAAACACAATATATTTAAGTACGTATAAGATTCATACATAATACAGAAGAAGTGATAGTTTAATATGAATGTAGTTAAAAATTTATTCTTTCCATCATATGAAATTATAATAATTTTAAAAAAAATGTTTAGTAAGGAAAAAGGATTAGGGATGTTATATAGTGACTTAGGAATCGCTTACTACTTCTAAGAACGGAAAATAAAACAATTGATTAAGAATTAAATAAAATTATAGTAAAAATTAATTAAAAAGATCAAAACATTTTACAATAATTGAAAGATTAAAAAATATATGGGGGTTTTAATGTATTTAGGGATTAAAATTAAAAAAAATATAAATATAAAGAGATATTAAAAATTATAAAAATAAATACAGAGAGCCGCACAACAGAGCTACTTAATATTCTCCCCTTTTTGTAATTGAAACACTCCAACTTCTCTAACCCTTTTTGTAAAGATCAAAATATTGAAAATAAAGAGTAGTTCAATTATAGATTTAAATAATAAGAGTAACATGCTAAAATAGTCAACACATGATTTCAATATAACTATCATTCTTTAACATAATATATAAATTTAAATAAATAAACTAAAACAGTAAATTATTCATGATTTCTTCTATTAAAATATAACACAATGAATGATTTAGAAAAATAAACATCCCCTATACAAGAAGTTATTTAAAATTCGTAAAATAGAATAATAAAATAAATTATTAATATATATATATATATAATAATATACTTCCTAAAATAGATAAATTACTTTATGTTTATATCATGCCAAGATCTTAATATATTCAAATTTAGCAGTATCAAACGAATTAGTGAAAAGGTCAACTAGTTGATTTTCTTTTGGAATAAACTCTAGAACAATATTTCCTTTGCACACATGATGTATCATTAAGGGATAAATTACTTGAATATATTTAGTTATAGAATGATGTAGAGAGTTATTTTTAATAGATATAGCTGATGAATTATCACATTTTGTCCTCATTATTTCATAATTAATATCAAAGTATGATAAAGTTAGTATAATATATAATTTTGGAGCTCAAAAAAAAAACTTTTGTCACATGATAATCTTTATTTTCTGATAAAGTTATTAAGAATTTATTTATCAAACTCCATGATACCAAAAGTTTACCTAGAAAATTGAAAACACCACTAATTATTTTTCTATCTATCTCGTATCCTCAAAGTTCATATTTTAAAAAACTCAATAATTTAAATGAATTTTAAGCTAGAAGTAATAATAAAAGGATTATAGAACCTTTCACATATATAATAATTCTCTTAACAATATTCATATGAGTTTTTTTAAGTTAGCCTAAAATATTGTACACATGAATACACTAAACATCAAATTAGGTCTACTTGGATTCAAATAAAGTGGACTTTCAATCATACCTCTATAAATATTTTGATCAATTTATTTTTTGATGGAGTATTAATCCATGCTATAAGGTTTAATCATTGGAATATGCATACTTTTACATGAATCAAATCTAAATCTTTTTTACTAATTCATTAACATAGTAACTAGGATTTAAAAATATTACATAATCTCTTTGAAAAATCTGAAATCCCAAAAAGAACATGGGTTCTCCTATGAGAGTCATATGAAATTCATTTTTCACTAATTATTAAAATTACTTACAAATAAAATCACTAGATGGATCAAATATAATATCCTATACATAGATATAAGAAAAAAAATATGCTTAGAATATTTCATAATAACAAGTAAGGATTAAATTTACAATTAACAAAACCATTCTTTAAAATAAATGATGATAACATCTCATACTAAGATCTAGGTTACTATTTCAATCCCTAAATATATTTAGAAATCTTGAACACATGATTTTGTTTCTTTTCATATTCAAATACATATTATTTTCTAATATAGATATTCTCAAAAATAATTCCATTTAAAAATTAAATTTTAACATCCATTTTCTCAATCTTAAATCCTTGATGTGCTGCATATGCTTGTTATATCTGAGTGGATTCTATTATAGAAATAGGTGCAAACGTCTTTGCACAGTCAATACCTTCTCCATGACTATATCCTTTACCAAACAATTTGTATTTATCTTTGATAATCTCTCTAGATTCATAAATTTATTTTATAAAATTTATTTATCATAAATAAATAATAAAATTTCATGTGGTTAAACCAAATCTCATAATTAATTACTTGAAAATTGGTTAATATCTTCATGCCTATCCATAATCCAGTTTTGGTCTTTTGAGTTTTTTTTGATACCATTAGGAAAAAATTGAGAAATAATAGTTAAATGTGCACAAAAATTGATAACTATATTTTTAACTCTTAAATCAATATTTCCTATTATAATTTTAATAGGGTGATCTGGATGAATATTTGACATCATTTTCCAATTTTACTGAATCCCCCCTTAACTGGTGATTAAATCCAATGAGTCTGGTGTTATCCAAAATTAAAATCTTTATAGTCTTCATCAACATAATAATCTCCATAAGACTTTTTATTTGAATCATTATCATAAAATTTAACATGAATATATTTTTAAAAAATAAATATTTTTATTATAAAAATGTTATGATTTACTTATATTAGAATATCATAAAAATATCCCTCCATCATATTTAGAATCAAATTTGTCTAAAATATCTTTAATATTAAATACTTCACATCTTAAAACTATAAAATATCCAACTTTTGGTTTCATTATATTCCATAATTCATAATGAGTATTATCTAGAATAAATATAATAATAATTATATTTGAAACATAAGAAGGATTATAAATAACTTAATCCTAAAGTCATATAGGTAAATGTCACTCACTTAACATTTTTCTTTCCATTTAAATAATATTTTGATTATTTCTTTCTACAACTCTATTTTAATATTGAATCTTAGGTGGTGAACAATTATATAAATAACTCTTAATTTCATTTAATTTATCAAATTATATATTCTATAATTCTCCTAATATATAAATTTGAATAATAATAATTATATAACCTTTCCCATTTAAACTAAATTGTAGTAAAAAGAAAAAAATAGATAAATTTTCACTTTTATAAGCAAGAAAATATACCCAGGTTAATCTATTATAGTAATCCTCAATGAAAAAATGCTTAATTATTTCCTCTAAGTATAGTAATTTAAGTAAGTAAAAACAAATAAAGATGAACCCACTATAGTGGTAGTCAGTATTCATTTTCCTTATTTTCCTAAATGACTCCTTATATTGTTTCCCATTTATACATGCCTCACAAACATGTAACTTTTCCTTCTTAAGAATTGATAGTTAAACTGATCCTTCATTATTTGAAATCATATCAAACAAATAAAAATTAATATGACTCAAACTAATATGCTAAAGGATACTATATATCTATACATAATTCAGAAAAAATTAGATGTTGAATTGTTAGCTCAACAAGGTCAATATAATTAATATTTTCCTAACGATTAAAATTATATAATATAGAATCATTTTTAAAATAATGAATTTATCATTATGAAATTTAACATTCATTTCATCATAAAATAATTTAGTAATTATAATCTGGTTATATTTAATCTATAAAAATATATAACTTTATAAATAATAGTAGAGTTAGATATACTAACTTCACCCAAACATTTTACCTTGTCTTTGGAATTATCTCCAAAAGTGAAAGTACCTACATCACATCTATTATAGAAAATTAATTTTTATTGGTTTTAAATAATATTCATATAGAATCCACTATCTATATTTCATCAATAATTCTTGATTATTTCAAGGCATTTTTATTGAAAAGTCAATTAATAGGCTATTTTGGTACGCATACAAATTTAGGTCTAATAGGATTGGTAATGATATTTTTATATACCCATAAGGATTTTAAACAAGTATTAATAGGATGTTTAGAATATAAATACATATAAATACAATCTTAAGTGTGTCCTAAAGATTTTGGAAATCTAAGAGAGCATTCAATATCTTTGTGTCCCTCCATCCTACATCTAAAACACATAGTAGTGGTTATACTACCTTTTAATGTTTTTATAAATAAATTTCAATACATATATGGAAGTATCCTATTATATCCAATAACATTATTATTTTTGTTCATCATGTTTATTGAAATCATATTTTCATAAATTTATCTTCCTTGAACAAATATATACAATCTTTACTTTGAATTTTCAATCCCAATCTTTAGATTTTCATTCAAATTTTAAACAACATCTAGGTATTCACATTTTTTTTTCATTTGAGATAGAAGTAATTTTATTTATCTTATAATTTTATTATGAAATCACCTTATTTTTCCCAAAAAGTTTTTCTTTATTTCTTGGATTTATTTAAAAAAATTATAAATTTCAAGGAAATATCTTTGTAATTTTTAAATGTGTTCATTAAAATAATCAATAAAAAGTATATAAAAACAAAAAACAAAATTAGAATAATTAGAATCATAAACAGATTCAACAACCTCATTCATAGTATCCATGAAGAAAAATTAAATTGATTAATTTTATGTTACAAAATCTTTTCTAGAATCAAATTCTTTAGACAAACTCTAACTTACAACCAATTCCATTTTCTATTTATTTTAGATTTTCCCTTTATTTTCATTCTTAAATCATGGTTTTTATATCTTTATATGGATATTATTTATGCACTCAAAAAAATTAACATCAAATATACTATAATTAGGATTAATATTACCTTTCTTATTTCATTTACAATCATCTCTTTGATATTTTCTGCTAAATTTTATTTTAAAAGCTTTCTTTATTTTCATTATCTTATAGACTCCAGTAACTGGTTAAGAAACTTCATCATTTTTAGTTACACATATCTCATAATCAGAATATTCAAATGAAAAAAATTAAAATATTTTAAGGATACACCTTTATTATTGGTTTTCTCTTCTTCAATACTGTTCTTCAACTCTAGTTCATAATTAATAAGTAAACAAATGAGTTCACTAAGAGTGTTCTCATTGAAAATATTGTTTTCATTAATTATAAACTTTTTGTCATTACACTTCTTTGGCAGTGATCTAAAAACTCTTTCAACCATAATTGTGTTGTCTAAGGCTTATCCAAGATCACTCATCCAATTCACAATATTAGTTAATCTTTGGAACATTTGATTAGAACTTTCATTTTCTACGATCTTAAAGTCATAGTGCTCATTCCAAAATATTACTATATTATTTATTTTAATTTTTTATTATATAGTGATTTTCTTAATATTTTTTTAATTTTTAAGTAATTTTTGAAGAAGATACATGAATGAAAACACCTATTCTATTACCATAATAAATAATATTCATGATTTTATAGTTTAGAACATACTTAGCTGCATCATTACTAGTAATTACATTAGGGTCTAACTTGGGTAATTAAAATGGTTTGTTATTTTTTTCAATGTTCAATGCCAAGTTGTTTGAGGTAGTATTCCATTCTTTCTTTCCAATAGCAATAGTTATTCCCATTAAAGAAAGAAGGTTTATAAGGAATCTAGCTATCATTTGAACTCACTGCTGGAATCAATATCTATACCAATGGGGTTATACCCATGGTTTTCTAAAATCTTAAGTATAGGATATATAAATGAATCTATACCAATGGTTTTAAATAACCATTGGTATAAAGGCCTATAAAATACCATTTTCAAATGGTTTTATAGTATCTGTTGGCATAGGATAACTCTATACCACTGATTTTTATAATCGTCAATATAGGATGAAATAGTGAAGGGAATACCAATGGTACTGATGAAATATTGGTATAGTGCTCTCTGTATTTCTATATGAATGGTTTTAAATAAATTTCGGTATAGAATTCCCCCTAAATTGCAGCTGCAACTTGCACCTCCTTAGATCATATTCCCACTAGTAGTGAGCCTTATAAGTTCCTTCCTCTTCTTCCTCAACCGCTATGGCCCAAACTAAATTTCTATTTTCATATAGTTTTTATTTAACATCTAATTGGTGAGTTCTAGATCTATTATTTAGTATCCCCCTCTAGCAGTTTCACTAGATTTAATTTATGGTTTCTTTAAAAAAAAGTGCTCTTTATGCGTAGAGTAGAGATAACACAACATTTGTCCAATATTTCTTATGAAAGGATCTTAATCCTACTTCCATACTAAGGATTTATATTAATAATGTCTAAAATATACATATTATTTTATTGAGATCCTATGAGTAGAGTTAAGGAACCTATATATGAGGGATAAGTGATATTTTTTTAATGTTGGGTCCTCTTTGACTTCCCATTTTCTAATTTGATTAAGGGATTAAAATTGTTTCATTATTTTATATTTTATCATATTTAATGGATAATTTTAGTCATTATTGTAGTGAAATATATATTTTTATTCTTTATCCCACCTTGACAATGACTTTTGATATTCTTTTTATGATAGTGATTTTTGATAATATATTGAAATTTGATTTTGGTGAGTAATAAGATGTTGGATGTGATATGATACATTCAGATTTTTTTAGATATGTTATTTTTTCTACGATGAGTTAATTTCATATATTAATTATAAATTCTATAAAATTATTATCTACACTTAGATTAGTAGTGTGTAACCATGAGATAAGATCTCATATTATTTTTAAAAAAATTGGTTCTTGATTAAGATTATGTATTTATTAATTACACTATATGATTTATGATATATTATTTTATTGGTATATATAATACCTTTTAATTCTAGTTTGTTCTTTTTTCAAGGTTAGTTTAGTAAAATTATTTTGAGGAATCATTAATTTGATCATCATTTGTGAGAGGAGATTAAATAATGGTATCACCTTATGAATTACATAAAGGTGACATGATATAAGATTTAAATTAAGATCATTAAAATATGGTGTTGATTAAATTTCTTATCTCAACATTATGAATTTGATCATGGTTAATTGAATGAAAATTATAGATTCTATCCAGTCTTAGATGAAGATTTATAGTTGAATCGGTTTTTGAATGATAACATAATCCTAGTGAAGATGTGATATATATGAATCACTTGTTCTCCTAGGTTCCATCCTATAAACCTTCATGCATTTATTACACTTAATAGAAATAAGAAATCAACCCTCAAGAATACTTCTAGTATAAATACCAAACACATTATAAATAATATTTGATACTAAAAGTTCTAAATTCCGACTCATAACTCAATAAGCATTGAATCCTCTAAATAATGAATTTTATTCCATTACACCCCTTAAAATGAATATTTATCTTATTTTTATATCTAACACATATAATATTACATGAATTATTCTAGATGAAGATGATATGCCATAATATAATCAATCTATCATCCATATCCAATTTTGAGAATAGTTCAAAACCATGAATAATAAATTACATTACCTACTAAACCCAAACATTAATTTATAAATAAAATATAAATCAATATCTAACATAACCATTAACAATAATCTGTTCTACAACCTCACCTTATTGTAAATAAATACACATTACATAACTTACCACTCAAATTGTAAAATTAAAATATACTAATAAGATACGACACAAACTACATTGAACTAAACCAAACTAAAAAAATGGGAACCAAACCTACTTGAATGGAAATTATATAGCTTGACCCAATCTAAACTAAACAAATTTTACATTACCCAAATCAACCTAACTCTAATGGGTTGAAATAGATCAAAATTAACTCTCGACCAAACTGAACCAAATTAACTTCAAATGACCTGACATAAACAAAAAATAGAACCGAACCAAACTAAAAAATGTGAAATATACCATGAATATCTAATTCAACACTAAATAAACTAAATTGAAATGAATTTAACAGAAACTAAGAAAACTGAATTGTACCAAAATGACCTAAATAGGATTGAAAATAAATGAACAAACCAATCAACCCTTTACACACTAAAACCTAACCAAACTAAAAAAATATTATCTACCTCATAACTGAACCAACTTGACCAAACCAACTGAATTGATTTTAAAAGACTTGATCTGACCCATGTAAACATGAGTAAACCTGAATAACACTAAACTACATAAAACTAAACTAAAATAAAAATAATTAAACTAAATTTAACTAAACTAAAAGAAATTATATAGTAATGATAATAAATGAACTGACTTGAACAATCTTAAATAAAACCATTATAATCATGCACAAAAACAAACAAAATAAGAAAACCAAACCCAACCAACCTAAATAGAATAAAAATTAACTAATAATAAATAAACAAAACATACCAAAACTAACCCAAATCAAATAGAAAATATAGAACCAAATTGAATAAATGTATTGAATTATCCTAACCCAACCCAAAACAAACCAAGAAAATAGAATTTCTTTGAACCAAAGTAAATATAAATGATTTGAACCAAACTGACCCACTTTGAATCAAACTATCCCAATTCAAAACAAATGAAATTGAACCAAACCATATGAACTTGAACTAAAGATATACGACCCCAACCAAATCAAACTAGACCAAATAAAAAAACTGACCTGACATAACCTTATTAATACCTAATTTAATTTAACTTAATTAAATTAAATTAACCAAGATTAAACTAAATCAAGTCAAATAAACTCAAATTGGACCAAATTGAATGGTGGAGTCACTAAGGAACCTATCTGATTGGCCTTGATACCTCATCAATTTATTCACTCAATTGCAACTCATTTAAATAATACTCCTAGGTATTTATATTCCATAAGACACGTTATCATAATTAAATCCTTGACCCTCAATGGAGTTGGAAAATTATTAATCCTTAATACAATTAAATTCAATATCATGGTTTTATATTTATAGTATTCATATATATATATATAATATTTTATTGTCTTTTATACTATGATTCTCCTGTAGACTAGTGTGTCAGTTTTGGTTTCATATAAAGTGAAAAATTCTCATTTCCTTAAAAACATTTTTGATTAAACATCAATATTATTTAATTTATTTTACAACATGAAATATAACATTTTTTTACAGATTTCTTAGAAGTTGGATGTATGAAACTGACTGAATCTCAAGTGATTTTTAAAATAAGTTGGAGATATTTTTAAAATTTATATTTCAAAATTATTTAGATAGTGGTCACAAAAATTTCCCATGTTGTAATTGCATTGGAATACATTTATTAAGTCATGAAAAAGTTAGATACCATATAAAAAATATGGTTTTCAAACAAACTAATACGTGTGGTATCACAATGGGGATAAAATGAAATATCAAAATGTTCATGATCCAAATGAGAGGACTCGATTGGAGAATTTATTAGATGATCAATTTCTGTTTATTCATCAACATGAGAGGTAAAGGATACCAACCAAAGAATACTTTGATATGAGCACACATGATGCATTTAATGAAATTGGTCATGTTTACAGCATGTAAATAATTAATGATACAACCATGATTCTAGTATACCAGCAATGTGGTAAACTAAAAATGCTATAATTTTTAATCTGAATATTTAATGGGAAAACCATGTATGGTATTTATAAAAATACCATAGATTAAATTATTACCTTTTAAGGGTCTTACTTTAATATGATGAAAGCATTCCCTCAAACCATTATATGGAGTGTAATTTAAATGAGGAACTTGGATTTTCTAAAAACAAAATTCATGATTTCCAAAAAGATTTTAGATTATTATAGGAGGAAACTATTGAACAAAATGATTTTATAAAATGTGGCACAACCTAATAGAATCCAAATGGTGATGGAACACCATCCCATATTCCACAAAAAGTAATGTGAATATTTCCATTGATTCCAAGACTCCAAAATCTTTTTGTGTCTAATGAAATATCAATAAAAACATGATTTCATGATACTAAGAGAAAGAAGGGTAATGATGGGTTTGTTCACTCTGCATATGTATTTGCATGAAATATATTTTATACTAGATATCCTAATTTCACACCTGATGTGCATAATGTGAGTTTTGGTCTATCATGTTATAGTTTTAATATGTTTTTTAAGACACTTACTATGCACAACACTTGACTGGTTTTCATAAACATTTATAACCTTCCTCCATGGATGTGTATGAAAACATTTCACTTTCATGAGTATACTCATATTTGATCCTTCTGTTCCTAGAAATGATATAAATTTATACATTCTACCTTTAATAAAAGAGTTACAAAATCTTTGGAATGTGGGTTTGCACACATATGATTCATGTTGAAAATATATATTTTAGATTCATGTTGTTCTTATGTGGACGATCGATACTTTTACTACTAATGCAATGATTTCTAGATAGAGCACGAAGGGAAAACTATCATGTCCTATTTTTATGAATAATAAATGATCCAAGAGACTTAAATATCACCATAGTTTCAGTTTTATGGGAATGTAATGATTCTTTTCAATGAATCTTCCATATAGGAATAATCATCAAATACTTGACAATACCACGGAGACCGAAAATCCACCTCAGCAAATGTCTTAAATCGATGCGCTTAATCAATTGAAAGATTTTATTTTTTCAGTCGGGAAGGTTCAGATGTAATCTTGAAAGAGGAATAACATTTCTTCTAAAACTAGTTACAATTGGAAGAAGAAAAGTATCTTCTTAAGTTTCCTTATTGGTCAAAAAATTTATTACATAATTCCATAGACATAATTCACATTGAAAAAAATATGTGTGAAATGTTTCTTTCAATTATTCCAAATTTTAGGGGAAATAAAAAAAATATGATTTAGGATCTCAGCATGGCTTAATAGATTGGGGCATGAGAACAGAATTACATCTTGTATATATCAGTGAAAATAAATAGGAAGTTTTATGTGCTTCTTATGCGATGACACCTATAGTTCAACCTAAGAGATTTGAAGCCAAAATATTTGAAGACTCAAGATTATCACATCCTTCTATATGAGTTGATTCCAGTAGAAATACGTCATATTTTTTCTAATAATGTCAGGGTTTCGGTTATTCAGTTCTTCCATTTTATAGAGATATTTAACCAAATAATTTTTCCAAGTATTTCTTGAAAAAAATCTTGGTAGGGGAACCATTAATTTTTTGCGAGTTAGAGAAAATATTTCCTCAATCATTATTCACATGCATGCTGTATATAACTATCCATATTCCAAACTAAATACTTCATGGAGGACCTAATTCATTTCATTGGATGCATCCAATTGTAATAAATATGTACACATTGAAGTCTTATGTCTAGAATATGAATCATGTCTAAGGTTATATCATGAAAGGCTACTTGGATAAAGAATGCATGGATTTATGTTGAATATATTTTTCTGATCTGACTATAAGATGAAATAGACCAATGAGAAATGAAGAAGAACAAGATAGGTGAAATCACACAGTTTTGTTTAACTGTGATTTTTTTAATAACTACATCAAGTAAGTAAATTGAACATGTATATATTTTCTCATATCATGTAATTTTACAAATCCATTAAACTAAATAATCATTCTTTATCCTTGATAAGGAGAGAGACTTATCATATAAAATAGTTTTCTGATTGGTTGAAATTGAAGGTATAAATGTTACTATAATAAATTAATAAAATTAACATTTAATTAAGTTTCATATTAATTTATATTTTAGGTATTGAGTTTTCCTATTGAATCTGTATATTAGGAAATAAGATCATTGGATTTTGATCCTAAATCTGTGGCTCATGAATGAAAATCAATTTTGATCAATGGGTATAGATTTATTATCATTGAATGAGCAATGAATATGATAACACAACATGATGGTGTTATGGTAACTACCACAATAGATTATTATTGTTGTGAATTAGTTAGTATAAATCAATTTAAAAATGTATCTTATTATAGAGTTATTGAAAAAAATACTAATAATGGATTATTACTATCATATTCGACTAACTATGATGAAATGTAAGTGGTTTTATTCGATGATGAGGCATGGAACATTTTTTTGATGAATTAAATTTTTTGTTATCAACATGAATCACACTCTTACTACTGATGAACCATATGTATTTGAATCAATGGTGAATAATGTTTTTTATGTGAAAGATCATATTAGACCTGAATTTGGTTTCATTATTGAAGTAATCCTAAGACTTATTTTTGATGATGGTGATAATGAAATTGACACCACCCCTACTCCCATTGTCCCAGATCCATTTATTAATTTTCATGACTCCAATATTTCAATTTTTGGAGTTGATTTGGTACCTAATATTTTGGTGGGATGTATATAGAATCATCCATTTGTGTTCTTTGTTCTTTTGGTTTAACTCGACTTGGGTTGTTAAGGTTGGTACTATTCAAATTGATTTACTATTGATTAAAAATATTTTGTATCCAACTTGAACATCATGTTAATTTTCAACATTTAATGGCAGTAGTTTTCTTTGAGTTTCATTTTTGAATATTCAATTGAACATTATTCAAACATACAAAACAAAACAAAACTAAAACAATTAAATTAAAAAAAAACAAGATGAATTGAATGAAAAATATTAAACTAATTAATATGAAAATCTAAACTAATGAAAATAATTACCTAAAAAAATATAAAAATGATCTAACCCAAAATATGAATGAAATGACCGAAGGAAAATAAAAATGGACAAATAAACTAATCAATTGACCAAAGTAAACCAAATGACATAAGAAAAATAAAATTGACCAAAATGAACCAAATTACCTAACAAAAATTGATTTGGATTAAATTGAAAATAAAATTAAACTATATCATACCCATGATAAACATTCTAATTTTAATGTATTGATTTTTCTGGGACATGTCTTTTATGTTTTGATATTATTCCCACTAAATATAAATTTTTCTTATTATATCACTACGTATCCTATATTGGGTTTGACAATTGGTAATCCTTAAATAATTCATGTATTATATTATTTATTTTTTGGCTTCCACATTAGTTATGGATTTCTAATTAATTATACATTTTTTTTAAAAAGTAGGAAATAAAAGCATTGAGGAGATACTAAGAAAAATGTTGATATACAACAATCACCGAATGAGAGAGACAGGCATCCCTTTTTGGTGCCTATTGTGAGTATTTTATTTCAAATATATATATATATATATATATATATATATATATATAACATATAATGTCATGTGATTAATTTTTTTAACTTTTAATCAGGATCCACCACCTTGGTGAAATTTATTCTCCAACAAGCCAAGTGGTACCAGTGCTTAGGATAATGATACGGGGGGGGGGGGGGGGACTAGAGCTACGCGCTCCACTCAACGTACCCGATCACACCATTCCCCCATAATATACCATATACCACACCTTCCGATCCTGTAGTGTCATTATAGACACCGAAGATATTTAGGCCACCAATTTTTTTACCCCCATTTACATATGTGCCTACTCACCCATATTTACCTTATCCAACGATGGCCCATACACATCCATATTTTGAATTTCCATAGACATATATACCATCTTATTTTTCCTCTACTTTCTTCTCCCTGAGCTTCTAATTCCCACTCTTTTGACTTTTTCTCAAAAACATTCAGAGCCTCCGAAGCATACATGGGGCCCCTTTCCATATGTATATTTTGAAATTTCTTTAGAGCTTAGGGATCTAATAATACCCACTGGTAGCCTTATGTATATTTATAGAACCCTAGATGTATTGATATAATATTTGTTTTTTATTCAACAACTGGATCTTCTAATAGGAATCATGGGCGTACACGCATGTATGCAGTGTTGAACCACCACATATAGATAATGGTGGAGTATATAAAGGATAACCAAATGATTGAAAAAACATGGTGAGTATGTAGGAGTTTTATGATAGTTCTTTGTAAATACTATAACACAATTTTCATCAATCCACTTTTCTGACGACACCTTCCAAAAGAAGTAAAGGATAATTCTTGGGTCAAAATATGGATATGAAAATTATTTAGATTTAATTTTATATTATTATTGTATTTATATGAATTAATATTTTAGTTCCAACATCATTTTGATTTTTTTGATGGTGAGTCTGTGAGGATAGCATGACTCATGGAATTAGGTAAGATACAAAGAGCATATAAGAATGATTTTTATAGTGGCCGACATGCTAGAGATTGTACGAATTTAAAGGCCACAAATGTCATGAATGAAAATCTAGTAGGATATTATCACAAAATTATTTCTCATTGGATGAGTGTAAATTTCAAGGTATTAATCAAATTTTTGTTTTTTGAATGAAAATTACCATGATTTTCTTTAATAATTTATTTTTTATTATAGAGAATTATTTTCTAGGAAGCATCAGGATGAAATAAAAAACAAGGATTCTATGAAATACCTCTACACTTTGGGTTAGAATACAATGTCTCACAATGATAGTAAGCAGTTACGACACCCATCTATAATTTTTATTTAGGAAATGATTTTTTTGTTTCTTATATATTTCATCCAATTTATAATTGGTCTAGATAAATAATCATGTATTATTTAGTTTATTATTGAATGTATTTATTATGTACTGAAATTTCTGGATTAATATTGTTATGTTTGTGAGCATGTCATGAACCTATACAACCACTGATCATTTCATTAAATGTCCATCCTTTAAATAGAGAATATGACTATTAGGGCTGCGTGAATAATCATATGTATTTTTTGTGATCATGTTGATTTCTATAGAGGTCTCCTACCCATGTGAAATATACTTGGAATGAATTATTTCAAATTTCTATATATGTTTTTTTAAATTTCTACTGACCTTTTTTCCATTGAGGGGATAAATTCCCCTTAAAACATAATCTACCAAATCCTCTTAAGTCACTAAAATATTTTCAATTAAATAAATATATCCTTTACACATTCCCAAGGATTCCATAATGTCAAAAATAGCCATAAATGAATACTTACCTTTGAAAATAACAAGTTGTCCTGATTTTATCACATTCTCTTATTCAATCCCATAAACATAAATTTTGAATTCTTCTTGGAAACCAAAATTTACAAAGCCACATAACACAGTCCTATCAATAAAAGATTTATTTGTAGTATTTTTGAAATAGTTTTTTGAAATTTTTTTCTTTAAAATCAATGATCCTTGAATTTCTATTTTTATGAGAAACATTTGTCCCATAATATTTACTCTAATTACTTATAAATGTGAATCATAGTTTTCACAAAAAATTACATAACATTTTTATACATTGAATGTTCTCTTTTTTGGACTACTTGAATTTCATCAATCCATGAAACCTCATGTCTTTACTTAATATTATTATTTCATATTTATCCAACTTCCTAAACATAATATTTTAAGTTTAATTTTAATTTATTAAATAAGTTTTAATCATAAATCAATTATTGTCTAATACGTATCCTCAAATAGTTTGAAATATCTTTTTAAAAGTTTCCTCACATATTTTTTAAAAGTATCTTTTTAAATGTATCCTCATATATTTGTAAAAGTATACTCATATAGTTTGATATATCTTTTTACTTTTTTGAATATATTAACTAATTAAAACTATGATTCCTAATTAGAAGACTAATATAAAATTCTAGACAGTGATTGAACACTGAATTCAAAGTATCTAATGTATATATGGTTATGGATTGGGTTGAGTAATTTTATGGATTCATATTCAAATTTCATTTTATACTGACATTACTTACATTCAAAAAATTTTGGAATATCAAATGAGAGATACTGATATAGAATTTATTGAGGGAGAATAGTTTTTAAATAGCTAATTTACACTAATAAAAATCTAACCTATCCCAATGGTTTCAATCCATTGGGATATCCCATGAAACCATTGGTATGCGGGCTATGGAGATAGCCCTATACCAATAGTTTACAATTAACCATTGGTAAATGGTGGTTAGGATTTTAATTTACCAATAGTTCTTTGTGAGCCATTAGTATAAGAATTTCCCAATTGTTCATAACCATTGGGATTGAGATATCCTAATGGTTTGAACAATTGATATAGCTTTATCCCAACAGTTTTGAACCCTTGGGAAATTCTACAAATGGTTCACAATGAACCATTGGTATAGGGGGATTGGATGTTATTTTACCAACGGTTTAGTTTAAACCATTAGAATAGAGGTATACAAATATTTTTAAAATCATTGGTATAGATCCCCCTAATTCACCAGCTAGTAGCATCCCCACTGACCACTCACTTCACCTACAAGAACCTGTAATCAAAACTTTAGAAAATAATCAAAACACAGAACACATATAATGAAAACAGAACTCCACTAGGACTACTACAATCAAAACAGAACATCCTAAAACTTAAATGAAACCAATAAAACATATTCAACACATTAATCCTTCAATTAAACAAATAGAGTATCCTAAAAAAACAATAAACCAATACATAAATAATGAGAACAAAGGAAATCAATTCATTAATTTAACCAATGATAAAAAAGCTTACAAAATGTCACATATATTCATTCACACCAATCTATCAAACAAAAAATATCATATATGTCACTAAAAAAATATCATGGATTATATGTCCCTTGTCACCATCACTATTGTCTCTTTCATCTGTGGTCTCATCCTTGTACTTTTCCTCATCCTTTTTCTCATCCTCAGCCCCACCCTCTTACTTTCCATAATCCCCAACCTCTTCCTCTTCATCATCCCCACCCTATTCTTTGTGGCCATCCTCGCCATCACCATCACCAAGAAAATCATTGTCCTGACCACTACTGGGACTACTGACTGGTACACTATACAAGGTATGCATCCTCAAAAAATATACATCATAAGAGATAGTGGTATCTTGTGGAAGTGATGGAAGTAATACTTCCATTAGCTTCATAAATTCAATGTTTTCCATTTAAGCATGTTCTTCCACCTATATGGCATTTTTTTCCTTTTCTACCTTAAATTTAGCCTATGATACCTATTCCAAATCGGTGTTACTAAAACATGCAACTGAAGTGGGCGGATACCTCATTATCAAAATACTCTTCCCTGGTTATTAACATACTCTACCATGTTTCTCATCTCCCAAAACTTGATGTAAGTGATCATTTGGGCCCAAATTGTTAGGTTTCTAATAATCAAGGGCCTCTAAATAATACTTTTACAAATATAAATAGACTATTATATTAAAAAATAGATATTAATAATTGAATTCAACAAAGTAAAACTTAAAATTCACTATTATGTCTTTTTTTACCGTTCTTCCATATTTTTCCTTTCTTCTCAAGAAAAACAATTTTTCTCATGTCATATATCCCTCAATATTTAAAACCTCTATTTGAAATGAAATTTTAAATTAGTACAATGAGAGGAATCAAGTTGAAATTAAAATACTATCTAAAATTCATCTAATATAATGTTTCATGGACATAACTTCTATGAATGGAAAGGATATTGATGAAATAAGATCACAACATGTTCATGAAGGGCTATTATAGGTGTAATAGACCACTAAAAGTCCAAAATTAAATCAATATACAACTAAAAATTATCTTGAGTTAATATCCACTTAAATTTAAGATTTAAATTAATTTAATCTAACTAAAATTAAAGAAACAATTAATCCATGAAATAAGTAATTTTTTGTTTAAATTTAGGGTATATTTTAAAAATACAGATAGAAAAATTTAGACATCTAATTTTGAGAATTTAAATATGAAAGGATGTGGATATTTTTTGGGTTAGATAACTTTTTTAGTTATATAAATATGGATCAATTCACTTTTTTTTTGTTTAATATAACTTTTTTTGGTTTAATTAGATTCATAAATATTTTTGGTGGGTTAGGACTATTCTTGATTCAGTCTAGGTTATCTTGTACTAATTTGGTCTGGTTCATTTCCTTTTTTTAAAACTTGGTTTGGATATGTTCATTGGTGTACAACCATAAAGAAGAAGAAAGAATAATGAATCTTTATAATCAATGAAATGTTAATTTTTTCTCCCATTCAAAAGAAAATAATGTTTTAAATGAAACATTTAATTATAATTATTATTTTATAGGATTACCTTTTAATTACTTATATATATATATATATTTCAAATTCAATACTTTAATATGGATATTTTGAATCTAAGAAAATATAAATCTAATCAATATCCCCTTACTATCCAGTTCCAAATTATATAAAATTCCAACAATAATACAGAAATATAATAAATATACCCTATAGATATTTTCATGGGAGCATCCCAAATGGTGGTATTATTGGATACTATGGGAGGATATGAGTTATAACACTATAAATCCATAAAATTAATCCCATTTAAGGTCATTTGTGGCTGGAATTGGACCATTATTTTCAATTATATTCCTATAGAAATATGGGTGGAAGCAAACATCATTGCTTTAAAGGAGTGTGATGAGGCTTTTCAACTGCTCAAGAATCACCTGACATGATCTGAAAATTATATTAAATTGAAAGTTAATAAACATAGGTGCAAGATTACATTTTAGGTAGGGGAACGAGTTTACTCTCACTCAATGGGTCAACCAGATGTTTTTTTCTCATTTCATAGGCCCTTCACTATTTTAAAATCTATTGGAATAGAACCCTACCCAATTAACTTGAAATTATATTCCAAAATTTTTCATTTTTTATGCATGTCATAGTTTAAAAGGGTCACTAGTGACCAAATTTTACACTCTGTATTACTAACAGAATTGGATGGGGATTCTGTGGATTGGACTTAACCAGAGGAAGTGATGTCCAAGCACCTCAAGAAACTGGTTAGTCGAGAAACACATTAATTTGTAATAAAGTGATATGTAAGACCATTAGAAGAGGTTACATTAGAATATGACATCATCAATAGGAATAAATTACCTTCTTCCATCCTTTAGGACAAGATTTAATTTCAATGGGGGTGAATGATAAAGTATGATAAAGGCATTATGTATAAGAATTTTATTCTAGAAATGGTAACAAAGTCACTCCAAGGGGATATATTTATTACAACCCAAATGGGGGTGGGGAATAATCTATTTTAAATAGATGAGTTTGATAGCATGGTGGGATAAAGAATATTTTTATTTTTTAGTTGTCAACTAACTGGCTTGGGTGACTGAATAAGATTCTCCTTACTATATTTATAAAATGCTAGTCACAGACCATCGAAATTTTGATAGGGTCTATGTAGAATCAATCATTTTAAATTACATGTGGCATGTTTTGAGAAAATAGATACTTCTTCTAGTTAGTGAAAAATTGATTGTCTTTGAGGATATGTAATATAGTTCTCAAATTCCTAAAATGGGCCCCCAATTTTTATTTTAAATGAAGATATAATAAAATAAGATTAATACCCATCGTTAGTGTAGAAATTGAAACAAGTTATTCATGGTTTCCAGGAATGTTGATGGTGCATTAGTCAACCTAAATAGAACTAACAAAAATACATAATGACCATTGTGGTTTTGAAAGAAATTCTTCTGAACATCCCATTCTTGTATTAAAATTTGGTGGTAACCATACTTGCTGTCCATCTTTGAAAAATATTTTTGAAATCCAAATTCATCATGAAATTATTGTACCACTTGAATAGGTAATTTTTCTTGAATGATCACCTTGCTGAGATAATAATAATCCCCACAAAGTCTCTAGGTGCAATCTTTTTTCTTGACCTATGGAACAAGGATATAAAAAGAAATGGAACAAGGCAAAATGAGATTTACCTATAACATCCCAATCACTTGGCATTAAATTTCATTTTTATGGAAATGTGGGTAACTATAGGGTGGAACTAAAACTAGACCTTGTATCTACAATAACTAGGTGTCATGAACCTATTACCGAACTGGGGATAGGATTGTGGTGTCATAAAACACTACCTGTAAATTTTTTAGTATCATTTGTAAAATCATTTTTTATCCCTCAATTTATAAAGAACCCTGATCGATAACTTCACCTCCCTATAGTGAACATTTTCATCTATTTCCACCCATGTGAAATGTGCTATTAAGAAGAGAGGGACCAGTGTGGATACTTTTCCCCCTCCCTTGGGAGAACATTGAAAATCCTAGGGTTAAAAACTCATAGTCATAGCTCTCCAATTGATGGTTACTTTTTCAAGTGTTAATAAATAAAAAATTTATAGAATGAGATATTTCCTTCATAGTTCAATATTATGGTAATTAATAATTAATAAATATTTATATAGCACATAAAAATACAGGTCACCCATATATAAATGAGTGTCATACCAACTTCCTCTCATAATCCGACATCATAGTACACCCCAAAATGTAGTGGTATATCCTAGAATCCTTGTTTTGTTTTTGTTTTTGTAGGATGATTCCAAAAAAAATAAATAATACAAAAGTATGTATTAATGAAAGTCATGATAATTTTTATTAAAAATCCTAAAATTTGATTAATACCTTGAACTCGGTACTCATCCAATGAGTAATCATTTCTCGATAATATTCTAATGGATAGTCATCTATGAAAGGCGTGTCCCCTAAATCCATGTCGACTCTAACATGCCAGCCACTATAAAATGCATGCTTATAGCCTCTCTAGAGCTCACATAATTCCCTAAGATGTGCTGGTCTCACAACCTCACCATCAAAAAAATTAAAACAAATCTCGCACCAAAATATTAATTCATATAAATAAAATAATAAAATAATATTAAATAAAATGGATTTGTTTACCCATATTTGTGCCCAAGGGGTATCCTTCACTTCATTTGGAAGATGTCTCCAAGAGAGTGGATGGACGAGAATGATTTTAGAGTATTTGGAAAGCATCGCCACAAAAATCCTACAATCCTGTCATATTTTTCTAATCATTTTTTTGTCTTCATTAAACTGCACCATTAGCTTCATGTAGCAGTTCCAAACTGCATTCATGTGTGTACACCCATGCCTCTTTTTGGTAGATCTAGAAGTTAAATAATAAAAATAAATTTTATATCAATACATATTATAATTAAAATAAATTATAAAGAAAATAAATTATAATAAAAAAATTACTAGGGTTCTATAAATATACCCGAGGTAGTCTAATTAGTGGGAATCGTAGGCTATCTAAGAATTAAAGGACCATCAATATGTACAGATGTACAGGGTCCTAGTGTATGCTTTACATGCTTAAAAGGTGTTAGAGTAGCAGTTGAAGTAGAAATTTAGTATCTCGAGGAGAAAGAAGTAGAAGGAAAATAAAATGGCATAGATGGTTGTGAAAACATGCAATAAGTATAAGGAGTAGGAATCATCTTCTGATATGTGAAAGAGAGGAAGAGAGGCTCAGATGAAAATGGATGTGAAAACATGGATGGCCTAAATATCCCAAGTGTCTGCAATGACACATCAGGATCATAAAGTGTGGTAGATGGTATGGTAGGGGGAGGGATGAGGTGTGATCAGGAATGCCAACTAGAGAACCTAGATATTGTAAAACTCCACCTCAATTATCTATCATGAGCACTGGAACCACTAGGCTGATCAATGAATAACAGGAACCTTAGTGTTGGATCCTGATTAAAAGTTAAAAAAATTAACCGCATCACTTTATATGTTATTGATATATATATATATATATTTGAAATAAAATACTCACAACGAGAAATGTATGAGGTTTACCCATATCACTCATTGGGATATTGTTGTCTACCTTCTTTTTTCTTCATTTCTCTTGAGTGTTTTTCATTTTATACATTTGAAAACAAATATGTAATTAATTATAAATATATAACTAATGTTTAACCAAAACAATAAAGAATATTCCACATGAATTAATTAATGAATAACACTTTTCAAACCAAATATATGATATATAGTGATATAAAAAACATTTTATATCTAGTGTGAATAATATCAAAACATAATAAATGTCATAGAAAAAACAATACGTTCAAATTATCATGTTTAGTGTGGGTAGGATATAGTTTTCTTCTATTTTATATTTTATTCAATTAAATTTTGGTTAGTTAATTTGTTTAATTATGGTCAATTGATTAGGTCATTTTTCTATTTTTATTTGTCTCAGGTCGTTTAATATATTTTTTCTCAATTGATGAGGTTATTTCTCCATTTTTATTAGTCTTAGGTCAGCTGGTTCTTATTTAGGATATGACATTTTGATTTTTTTGTTATTTAATTATTTTCATTGGTTTTGATTTTCAAATCAATTAGTTTAATATGTTCAATTCAATTCAACTTATTTTTTGTTACAACTGTTTTATTTTTGTTTATTTTGGAAGGTTTGGATATAGTTCAATTAAATAATAGAAAATGAAACTCAAAGAAAATTGCAACCAATAAATATTGGAAATTCACATGAAGATGTAGTTATAAACAATATATTTGTAATAAATAACAAATCAATTTGTATAGAAGCAACCTCAACAACCCAAGTCATGCTAAACCAAAATAAATAAGAACATAGATGGATGATTCAATATATTTACCACCATAGCTCCATTTTTACAATCATATCAAACTATTGAAGTATTAGAGTCATCGTAAGTAATACATGGATCAGGACTAATGGGAACATGGATCGTGTCAATTCAATCATCACCATCATCAAAAATATATATTGGGATCAAATCAATAATGACACCAAATTCTAGTCGAAGATGACCTCTGACATCAAAGACATGTTTCTCAATTGATTCCAATACACATGGTTATTTAGTAGTAAGAGTGTAAGTCATGTCAATAACTTGAAATCCACAGTCATCAATAAATGTTCCATGACTCATCATTGAATCAAACCACTGGAAGTTTATTAGAGTGACTCAACCATGAGAGTAATAATCCAATATTATTATTTTCTCAATGACTCCATAATAATATACATTTTAAAATGGAGGTCTACTACCTGATTCACTAACATAATAGTCTATTGTAGTAGTTACTATTACACCATCATGTTGTGTTAACATGTTATTTTCTTGTTCAGTGATAGTAAATCTTTACACATTGATCACAATTAATTTTCCTTTACAAACCACATAATTTAGACCAAAATCTAAAAGATCTAATTTCTTTAGATACAAATCTATTAGGAAAACTCAATACATGAAATATAAAAGAGTATTAACATAATTAAATATTTATTTTATTAATTTATTATTTCAATATTTTTACCTTTTATTTCAACAAATTTAAAAACTATTTTCAATGAAAAGCGTCTCTTCTTCTCAACGATAAAGAATGATTCTTTCTATTTATCATTTTTTATGTTTGCTTCCAAAATAAATTAAAAATTGTTTAGCATATATGTAAAATTACATGAGATAAAATGAGAAATATATGTTCAATATACTTATATGATGTAGTCATCAAATAAATCACAGTAGAACAAAACTATGCGATGTTACCTCTCCCGCTATTCAAGGATTAATGTTGTCAATGCATATGATCTGGAAATACCTCTATTTAAGGAAGTGATGAAAAATGGGTTTAATTTTATCATATTATTATTCTTGATTTCTCATTAGTTTGTTCTATATCGTAGTCAGATCATACAAATACATTAAATATAAATATATACATTCTTGATCCAAGTAAACTTTGATAATAGAACCTTTGAGATGATTTCTATTCTGTACATAAGACTACAATGTGAAAATGTTTCTTTTTGTTGGATACATCCAATGAAAATAAACAGGTCCTACGAGAAGTAATTTGGTTGGATTATGGGTAGTTAGATGCATTATGCATGTGAAAATGATGGAGGAAATATTTTCTCTAACTCGCATAAAATTAATGGTTCCTCTGCCAACATTGTTTACATGAAACACTTAGACATCTTCTTAGCACAAAGATATCTAAAGAAATAAAACAACCAAATAACTAACAACCTTACATTATTGGATAGAGGATAAAATATTTCTGTTGGAATCAGCTCATGCAAAAATATGTAATAATCAAGAGTCTTCAAAGATTTCATCTTCAAATCTCTTCTATTAGACTGTTTTGATATATTAATTGAATATCCATTAGAAACTTTAATAGTATCTAGTACATCAAGAAATTTATTTTTTATTCATGTGTCATCACATTTGAATCACATGGTACTTTACATTTATTTCCATTGATACAAACATGATGAAATTCTGGTATGATTCCCAAATCCACCAAGTAATTCCAAGATCATAATTCATCTTTTATGTTTCCCTTGAAATTTAGAAGAATTGAAATCAACATTTCACATATATTATTTTCAATGTGCATTACGTCTATGTAATGAAAAACAAATTGGTTAACTAATAAGAAAAATCAAAGAAGATGCTCCTCTTCATCCAATTGTAATAGGTTTTAGTGGAAATATTACTCCTCTTTATAGATTTCATGTGACCCTGACCAAATGATAAACTAAAATCTTTTATTTCATTAATCACATCAGTTTAAAACATACGCTGAGGTGGATTGTTGGTCTCCATGGTATTTTTAAATCTTCCAATATTATTCCTATATGGATGGTCCATTGGAAAGAATCTTTGATGCCTCATAAAGCTGAAACTATGAAGATTTTTTAGTCTTCTAGATCGTGTATTATTCATACAACTAGTACATGATATTTTTACCTTTGTTCTACAACTATAAATCATTTCATAAGTAAGAAAATCATTGATTGGTCACATAGTTCAACACATTTGAAATATATCTTTTGAACATGCATCGTATGTGCACACACCCACATTTCAAATATGTTTCAAATATTTTATTAAAGGTTTCATGTATATATCTATATCATTGTTGGGGTAAAAAAGTCTAGATATTAGTATACCAATGAAAATGAATGGTTTTTTCATACACATCCCTGGGGGAAGGTTATAAATGTGTATGAAAAATGGAATTGTGCTGTGATAAGTAAGAATATTCCCAAATAGATTAAAACTATCACATGAAATACCAAGCCTCAAATTACACACTAACTAGAAAATGGTGATATCAATCATCAAGTCTCTACCATGATAATCCATCTGCACGGTGATCCAACTCATTATTATTATTCTTTCTCTAGGTATCACACCATCACATTTTTATTTATATTTCATTAGACATGAAAAAATTATGGAGTTTGGGGATCAATAGAAAGTATCATATTAATTTTTGTGGCACATAAGATAGTGTTCCATAATATTTTGGCTTCACTAGAGATGTCACAAATTTTATACAATCATTATATTCAACAGTTTCCTCCCAGAATAAGCTTCAATATTTCAGGCAAGCATTGATTTTGTTTTTCAAAAATCCAAGTTCCTCAACTAACTTCCATGAAATATAGTGGTTTGAGGGAATATATACATCATCTAGAATAAATACCTTAAAAAATGTATGAATTTAATTTATGGTATTATTAGAAATCCCATACATTGTTTTCCCATGAGATAATTGAATTAAAAATTCTAGCTTCTTTATTTTACCACATTGGAAATATACTAGAGTCATGACAACATCATTCAATTTTTTCATCCTATAAACATCATCATTTTCATTAGACACATCATGTGTGCTCGTATCAAAATCTTTTTGTGTCAACACCCCTTCCTTCTCTTGATGATGAATAAATAGAAAATGACCATCTAATAAATTCTCCAATCCAGTCCTTTCATTTTTATCATGAGAATTTTGAGATTTTATTTTCTTCCCATTATGATACCATAAATAGTATTTTGTTTGAAAACCATATTTGTTTATATGGAAACTAACTTCTTAATGACTTAACCATGGTCTTCCAACATAATTATTACTTAGGAAATGTATGTGGCCACTATCTAAAGCATTATCAAATGAAAAATATAAAAATACCTTTATCTGGTTCTGAAAATTTCTCGAGGTCCGACTAGTTTCATATATCCAAATTTTATCCATTTTGTAAAAAAATTCTTATATGTCATTTTGTAAAATAAATTAAATAATAATTAATTTTAATCAAAAATATATTTAATGAAATGAAAACTCTTCAATTTATATGAAACCATAACTAAGACACTAGTCTATATGATAATCATAATATAATAGATAACAAAATACTATATATATATATATAAGAAAATACTATAAATATAAAACCATGATATTTAATTCCATTATATCACTGA
Organism: Viscum album; assembly: GCA_963277665.1. Taxonomy (NCBI): domain Eukaryota; kingdom Viridiplantae; phylum Streptophyta; class Magnoliopsida; order Santalales; family Viscaceae; genus Viscum; species Viscum album. The sequence continues at coordinate 78,381,623 of OY728140.1, forward strand.
GTAATAACTACACATAATACTACACAAAATTTCTTTTATAATTGATGTTTTTATTTTTTCTATTATTATATTCTATTTTTAACTAATGTTAATATTTTTCAATAATTACATGTATAAATGATTACTATTTCTAGGTAACCATCTTCTATTTGATTCAAATCGGTTTTTTCTAGTTCTGTTTATTTTTTATTAGTTTAGTTATAGTCAATTTAGTTTGTTTTGGTTTGGTTTTTTTATTTGGCTTGGGTCCGTGCATGCCTACTAGGGTTTTATTAAATATTGTTCAAGTCCATTCATTTTTTATAATTACTATAGAATTTATTTTAGTTAGGTTCAATTTAGTTCACTTATTTTTATTTTTGTTTAGTTTGATGCATTTTAGTGTAGTTCAGGTCTACTCACATCTACTTAGGTAAGATCACTATCTCATTTTATATAATTTTTAGTCACATTCTCTAGGACCCCCATTGCTACCTTGTATTTTTCTATCTTGATAAAAAACAACCCCTTATAATTTTTCAATCTTGATGTATAATAATAAAATCATCATAGAAAAATACTACAATATTTTAAAAAAATGATTTTTTATTTTCTATAACAAGAATAAACTCTTTTCAATATGGATGTAGAATATTAATGCATATCCGAAATCATAAATAAAATAAATAGTTCAAATTAAAATTTATAAACAACTTATTTACACATATTTGACATCAAGGAAGCATTTCCCAAAAACAAAAAATATAATGGATTCCTTTTATAATTAAAAAGTATAATGTTTAACCCTCATCAGTCAACAACCACCACATCATCCATCACCACATCAAACAATCATTAGGGAATTTGACTTCCAATTTTAACGTAATGTCATTAGGGAATAAAATGTTAGTGTATTCTATATCTCTATGAAATAGTGGGTAGAATAGAAATAGCCACATATCACTATTATTACAACAAAAATAACCATATATGACATCTATACTATTACAATAACAAATAAAATATAGTTACACTATTATAATAAGAAAAACTTCACTTATAAACAACACTTATTCACATCAACCACCATATTCAAAATATTATAAAATTCCCAATAGTATACCCCAATTCAATCACATATTCAAAACCATTTTAAAGACTTATAAAAACCAATATCTATCATATATTTTAAAGTCCAATGCAACTCATTATTATATTCACATAACAAATAAAATTATAACAAATACAAATTAAAAAGAATATATTTGAAAATAACATAATTCAACAACTGTGTGATCAATATTAAATCAACAAAAAATACTAATACATCACATAATAAATTTTATGTGGCAGTGCAACAAATGAAGTATTTGAAAAATTCCAATTTTAGATTCAATAATAATAAAATAAAAACTTTAACAGATAGACTACAGTAGATGTGGGATGAAATTAATCATTGTAGATATCAAGGAAAGATAAATCTGGGTAGAAGATATAACTCATTCCAAATTCAGCAGTTTGAAGTTGAATAAACTAAATGAATTAAACCTAGGATGGATCACCAGGTGGGAAGAAGAGGATTAGTCGTCAGCTAGGAAGAAGAGGGGAGCACATCGCTGGGAAGAATATGATAATTATCTATCTCAAAAGAAGAGGGGAACAAATTGTTGTGTTATGAGTATTAGATTTTGAGGGTAGTACTACAAGGGCATAGGATGGGAGTAGGGGAGCTGCCTGATAGGGCTGGGAATGGGAGGAGGGGAACGGGGCAGTTGGGAGTTGGGATTGGAGTAGGGGAAGTGCGAGGGGAGTGCTGGATTTAGGGAAAATTGTGGCATCCCTATTCCAATGGTTTTTACAAACCATTGGAATAGGCTAGTCTATCTCAATAGTTTTAATGAATCTATTGGGAAATCCTTTAGTATAAAAACCTATCCCAATGGTTAGGGAAAACCATTAGGATATGTCCTTTGGGAAAACACATATTTCCAGTAGTGTTAATCATTCTAACGTATCCCAAAGTCCAATGGATGTGTGGTATTTGTATTGAAAGGTTTCCAATTAATGAGCGAATTAGAAAAGGAGAACTATTATTGGGGGATAACTACGACCTAATGGGATTTGATCATTGTAATGGTGGTAAAATATACACTACATAAGAAACAACCTAAAGTATTATTGAAAATTTTCATTCTTACCATGTACATATCTGCTGATATTTGGGGATGGTTTATACTTAACATGTTGGATTGTGTCATTATATAGGGTATTTATGGTTCTAAAAATGGTTATGATGTTTTATTTCTTTTTATATAGACACTATATATATTGATCTATAATTATGATGTTGTGGTATATTTACTTATCAACAACCATATATTATTAAAATGTAAGATAAATATGAATCCTGTGATTCACAAGTTTAGGGTCTCTTATTAAAGGTTTTAATGAAGACCTAAATGGATATTTATGAAAATTTTTTAGTGGAATTAAAATTATACACTACAGACGGAGCTAAAAGTTGAAATAAGGACAATATAAACTTGATGGAATTATTTATCAAGAGTTATAAAATATTTCACTCCCCCAGTAAATGGTATGAATAGGTAGTTATGGCACATGTATGTTTTACTATAGTATTTTTTGATAAATTATATATGTTCATATTTTTATATTTGGAGAATGATATATTATTGAGTTTCATAAGGGAAAAATAAGTTTAAAATTATCATTATAATTCATATACCATATCTTTTTATTTCTAGATTCATTTAGAATTAATATCCTTTTGATTTTAGTTATGAAATTAATTAGTAATAAAATAATTTCAATTATGGTTTTCTATATTGGATGTAATTTTAGAGGGAGTTTTTGAATATTAAAGGATGTGTGCCTCGAGCAATGTTGTTTTGCTCATGCAAAAATAAAAAATGACTGAAGCGGATAAAAAAACCAACAAAACAATAGATTGTAAGTTTTAATTTGTTGATTTGAAATTATAATATCTATTATTTAACTTAATAGTCCATTTATATTAGTAAAAGTGTGATTTGGAGTCCATTTATGAGTAGGAAAGTGACAACTTTGGTCTAAATGATCACTTACATCAGGTTCTGGGAGATGAGCACCATAAAAGACTACACTGTTGACTAGGGAAGAGTATTGTATTGAAGAGGTTTTATCCCACTTTATGTGCATGTTATAGTAGCACTTATTTGGAAAACACTGATACATGAGAATAAATATCTTTTTCCAAGACAGAAAAGGCCGAAAAATAGCTATACAGAAGTGTGAATGGAATCCCAGGGAGAACACTAAATTTATTAAATTTTTAGAAGTATCATGTCCATAAAATCCACTAGATACCTCCCTAGAATGTGATACATATATTTAAATGAGGAATAATTTTTATAGTTTACCAGGAACTAGTCCTAGCTGTGTATTGGATAATGACTCTCCTAGAGATGGCGATGGCGAGGATGATGGTGAGGATGATGGCGAGGATGATGGTGAGGCTGACGATGAGGATGATGGTGAGGATGATGGTGAGGATGAGGGTGAGGATGAGGGTAAGGATGATGTTGATGATAATGATAGTGATTATGTATAGATTTATCCTTTAATTTTTTTACTAATATTTGTAACATTTTATGTTTGATGATTAGTTCTGAATGAATATATGTGATGTTTTGAATGTTTGTTACCAATGGTCGAATGAATTAATTTTTTTCATATGTTATAATTATTTTTATATTGGTTGGTGTTTTATTTTTTCTAATTGACCAAGTTTGGGTGATGGGGTGGCTTATAGTGGGTATTTGAGTAGGTTTTAGTAGTAGGTGCATGTTCTATGGGCATGGTGCTGTTGATGCAGGTATGGGATTTGGGAGGGGTCTATACAAACGGTTTCAAAACCATTGGTATAAACCAATCCCAATGGTTTCAAAAAATTTGGTATAAAACTATGTTAATGGTTTACTTGGAAAAATTGGTATAGGTTTATACAAATGGTTTTGAACCATTGGGATAAGTATATACCAAATTTTCCATGTAAACCATTGGTTAAACCAAAATTCTACTAACCTTATACCAATAGTTCACAAAAAACCATTGGTACATGTCTTTCCCAATAACCCTATACCCAATAGTTTGAAGAATCATTTTATAGCCTACACCAATGGTTCTCTAGCCTATACCAATAGTTTTGAACCATTGGTATAGGGTATAATTCTAGCTGCGACTTGGACCTACCATCTTATAAATATAATTCCCTTAGACTGCTAATCCTAGAACAAGGATGGAAACAGAAAATATCCAATATAACCAATTATTTGATAATAATTATTGGTCCTAGATATTAAAATAGCTTAAATTATGGGGGGGGGGTGAATAGAACTAATTTAGAAAATAAAAGATAAACATGGAAAGTAAAAAAGAATATATAATTTTTTAGTAGTTAAAATAAAAAAGGGATACTAAGTCTACTATTTATACCCATATAATCCTTGAGAGGCATGATATTTGATAAAATTAATATCTTTTTAAGGGGAATTGCAATACTATTACAATATTTCTTTTCTAGTGAAATAAAAAACACAACACAACTTAAATTTTAATGGGGTGTCAAAATCCAATTACAATACATACATTTTTTGGATTTATAACTAGTAAGAACTTTCTTTTATGATTGGAAAACATAAAACAATATATAATAAAAAATCAAAATAATAGATTTTAAAATATAATATAAAACATAGAAACCAATTGAATATATATGAGTTTGAATAGATATATCATCTCAACCATCAATTTATGAACGAATCAACATGAGAAGATCCTTTAATTATTATAATAGCAAGGTAGTAGTGATCATAATAATATTATCATGTTCTTTCATGAATTCCATTCAACAATTTTCTCTTTGTTTCATATCAAGTTCACACTTCATTACATTAATGTATTAATACTTGTACATCTCATATAATTTTTATTTAATTTATATAATAATAAGTAATAACTGAAAAAATACTGATATAATTAGAATAATTAAAAAAGGATAATTAATTTACACATTAGTTTCACCACAATCACAACCACTAATATTTTATCATAATAACTTCTATCAATTTTCAAAAATATTACCCTTGAAATAAAGAAAAACTTCTCTGTTGACTAATATTATATAACAATCTTTAATATAATTTAATAACTTCATAATAATCTATATAATAATAGGTTTTAATCTTATAAAAATTTGAATAAAAACAAATCCTTCATAATATTAAATTTTTAAATTTTAAAATATTACCTTTATTATCAATAATTAAATACAACAAATAACCATGTCATATAAAACAATAAATAAAACGTAAATTCTTAAATTTTTTAGTTAGGTCTAAAATATTAAACTATTATTTTATATGAATTTAATTTTTTAAGAATTTAAATGTAATAAAACTTATAAATCATAAAACTTCCATTTCATTATAAATCATAATATATAGAAACTTACCCTATTTTTTGATCTCTACCAAAATTTAAGTTTTTCATTTAGTTTATAAGAATTTATTTGTATTCCATATTCTTTTCAATTCACTTCATAAGACATTACCATAGAGTTTAAGACTTATGATTTAGGATGATTTTCAAGTATTTATTTTTTATTACTTTAAAATCCCATAGTACTTCATTTCTAGAGTCGTAAGAATTACTCAAAATTTTGTAAGAATTAAAACATTGAGGGAAACGATCTGTCCCTTTTTCAATAATCAAAATATTAAAAAAATAATACATTTAATATATATAGGTTTCAAAAAATAAATAAATAATAAGTGATAATTAAATATTAAGAAGTTAGAAAATTATTCTCCCTTTTAATAAGAAGTTTTAACCGTTTAAAAACAAATGTTTAAGAAAAATAAAGGATAAGTAATATTTAAATAGTTAATTTAGAATCCTTTACTCTTTCTAAACAAAATAAATAAAAAAATAGATCAAGTATTAAATAAAATGAGGGAAAAAGTAGTTATAAATATAAAACATTCTATAAGATGTTTAAGCTTCAAAACAAGTTTATGTTTGTAATATAATAATGGTTGTGATTATCAAAACATAAAAAAAAGGGAAAAAGAGCCATTCAATATTATAAAAATAAATATAGAGAGGTTCTCAACCTTCATTATAATAAACATAGAGCGCCACACAATAGTTAGTGGGTATTCATGAATAATCCAGACATGGATGGTATAAGTTGTTATAAATGTGGCATGGTTGGTTATTGATGGATTCAAGTGAGGTCTTGACATAGTCTATGAAAAACCTTTTTAACCTGTTTTTATGCTAAAATAAAGTATAATTCCACTTCCATATAAACCATTTATGATCATGTAATTGGTAAAATGGAAGATAGGATTAACTTCCTCAATAGAAAACATACAAAATATTTTTATATGGTGCATCCATAAGTTTTGGTGTCATTATAAAATTCTAATAAGGTACAAAACTTGAAAAAATTTCATTTATGGATTTGAGAAAACATCATAATAATGGAATATTATTTTTGATGAAGCAATAAGTTAGTTTGGTTTTATTATGAATGAATTAAATCCATGTGTATACAGAGGGTTAGTTAGAGCACCATAGTTTTCCAACACAATTATGTTGATAAAATATGAAAAAAAGATGTTTAGTCTGATAGGATGTTAATAATGAGATAACAGATATTTCCCTAATGAAAAATAAAAGTATTAACACAATTTACATGGAATAAGATTTAATAATATATATCTAAGGGATTTGTTAGATCAAGTAAAATTATATATATTGATAGGTTATTAAAAATTTATAATATGGTATAATTCAAGAGTGAATTGTTTCCTATGTCACATGTAATGAAATCTCACCATTTTGATGTATGAAAGAATATAAGGATATTATTATTATATATAGAATTTTATTTTTTTAAATGGTTTAGTTATAGTATATATTATATGATATTCATTGAGTTCTAATATCTATTATTCATAATTAATAGTGGGGAAATATTAGACAGATGTATGAGAACTTCATAGAGTTATAGTTAGACCCAATCAATAATGCTTGAGAAAGTATAAAGGAGAATTGAATGATATTTAGATAAATGGGAATAAATGTTATAAAGGGATATAAAATTAGTTTCCTTTAGATCATTTTGATCTTGTATCATAGTGAGTCTTATGTAAATAAGAAATAGAAGATTATTAAAGCTGGTGATATCCATATATACATAGACCAAGTTCATTGTGGTTTTTGATACTACTTAGTAAGCAATCTAAAAATGAGTTGGTCCATACTTTGAAATACCACCAAGATAGTAAATTATTATCATGAAATGATAAACTCATGACTATGGTATTATAAAATATGTTAAGTTCATGACATAGGAAAAAAGGTAAGTACTTAGTGATATCACCTCTAGAGAGGTTTTATCAAAAGGGTGAAATCATAGTAAGAACAACAAATATATTAGGATATGGTAAGACTGAAAACTATAAACATGCCTCAGTAAAAGAATATTTATCATGTGAGAGATAATGAATTTATAGTAATAAATTGTCTCTAGTTAAAGTTATAGTCTATTGGAGTTGGTTCCCAATAAATAACTAAATCTAGACTTTTTATTACTATAATATTAATAAGTATATTATCACAAGATGAGTATTCTTCTATGTAAAATTAATATGATAATGTCCATTGAGTATCTATCATATCAAAGTGTTATACCAGTTACCATTTATAATGAGAAACTTTAAATTATATGAAAACATTCTTACACATATATCCAATAGTCTAGATGACATCTATCCAACTGGGCACAAATTATGTTTAATTATTAGGTGTTGAAGGCTTATAAGACATTGATATTTCTTTCTATGATGTTCTCGCTTAATAATATCCCAGAAAAGATATTATGAAGAAATAACCATCTATTGGAATTAAACTTGTTAAATATGACATTCAATATTCTTATCTATGGATGTGTGTATTATCCTTGATCTTGAAATTACGAATTAAATAATTTGATATATGAACATTAAAGGCCCAGTGGATCGAGTGCAGAAACCTGAGAGGGGTGAATCAAGTGTTGCATATTTTTTTAACCGAATTATAATTTCTCATTTAAACTTTTACCCCCTTGGTACTTAAACCTATGTTACCTTTTATGGTATTAATGAACCTATTTTAAATTATACCCAACATGGAAACAAATACTTTCAATGAAAGTAAAGTGAGTAAAGATAGAACTCAGTACTTTTTACAAGGTACAACCCTTTCAAGGGAATCAAACTCCTCATCATGACGAGTTATTCGCCCTAATAATTCATTATAATATCCACTATAAACGCAAGTGAATACAATGGGTATTTATAATAATACTATGATTGACACAATGAAAACAATTCTCATAGAGAATACAACACTTATCCAGCATCCCAATGGTGTCATACAATCACACTAGGATCTCCTTGTATACCCAAAGTCGCATTGGTTCCATAAATTCCCACCATTTATATACAAGTGTTTCCTTTAAATACATTTTAAGATGATCTATTATATACACAATGATGTCACTACAATCAAAAAATTATTTCCTTCCTCATCAATAGAGTCTTAAACAACTACCGGGTCTTTAAAGGTTATGAATGAAACTCATTTATGTTTCCAACTCAGTGTCACGGATCTTCAACAAAACTATTCTCTTAGATTTCTCAACTAAAATTAAATATCACGTTTTTATCATAAATCCAGTAGGTTCTTAATATTTTAAAGGATTGACAATTATCATGTTAAATGAAAGGAGTGGTTTCTCTCTTTCTCCTTTGCCTCAACCAAAAAATATTCAAGATTCTTACCTCATTCCTTGAGACCCTTTATCTTAGTTGAACCCACAAATAAACTCTCTCCACTACTATATTAAAAATATACAGTAAATAATTTTTCAACTTGGTTCATCTTCTTACAGCGTGAGAGTCTCGAATTTTCTAGTGAGTGCCTAACTTATATCTTTATCATAAGAGAATACTAAAGATCAACCTTATCAGTTTAAAACATGAATCAAAAATCATATTGTTATATTTAGAACTATTAATACACTGTTTAATCATTTTCTCACTAAATTTACATATTTAATAAATCTATAATTTTAGCTTCAATCTTAATATATTTATCAAAAATTTATCTCAACATCGATCATCTTTACTTTATCCATGAATATTACCTTTCCATTTCTTTATCTTGAAACACACACTATTTTTGGTATTTTGTATGTTTAGATTTATGATGAATAACATAATCGTCACCCTATTTTATTTACTTATTTATAATAATAAAATTAAATAAACTCAAAATATTTATATGAATAAAACAATCCTTACAATCTCAACAGATTTAATAATTCTCATAAAGATAAAAGTATCCATATGGTCTCATAATTTGGTATCATAAATAAAAACTCATCCTTTCATGGTTCTTTATTATTACATTCCTTCATGATTACATACTAATCATCCATATGGCAGTCATCCTTATAGATCTGAATGATCCTTATAAAACTCATCGTTACATGGGTCTATAGCTTTGGATTATACCACATAAATTTCCATGGAATGGAATAGAATGGATTATATTACATAGATCTCAACTGTGGATCCCCTTATGTTATCTTACTACTCTGGATCTCCATATACCAATCTTTACTTTGTTGTGTATCCCCTTATGTTGGCCTATATCTCTGTATCCCCTTACATTGATATCCACTTTGTTGTGGATCCCCTTACATTAATGACTGAAATGAATTCCTTTATATGGATCCTAATTTTTTTGGAACCCCTTATGTGATTAGATCAGCTATATATCCCCTTATGCATATTTCCTTACATGGTAATCCACTTAAATTATTTTTCATAACAAAATAACCTTACATGACAGATCATCTTTGAATCCCATTACATGGATTTTTGACTTGTTTAATTTTTCAGATTTCTATCAAATCATTTTTATGTTATCTCTAGCACTTAGATTCTTTTTAAAAAATTATAAAAGACCTTTTGGGAATTTATGAAACACTATCAAACCATTTTAAAAAATTCCTTAGAACTTATAATATATTAAACAATCTATTTAGAGTATTTTTAAGAAACAAACTACCACATTCCTCAACATTGAATCCATATTAAAACATCCTCATACATAATATTTTCATCTACATAAATAGAATCCAATAAGAAAAATAATCCATCAATGTTTTCTCTACTACTCCATCACTACATCTCTCCATTTAAGTTAGATTTTAACTCTATTCATAATAGCTTCTTCAATCCATTCACCACTCTATATCTTCACTTGTTTAGAAACTATATTATATAAATAAATCATACCTACATTAATTGAACATGTCTTTTCAATGAGAACCATCTCAAAAAATATTATAATGTACATGGATTAACACTATGCAACTATATTAGTCTCCCTTTACTCAACTTTCAATGGGAAATACCTTCATCATCTTTGGTGGGTGGATTATCACTATATCACACATCATTCAAACACATTGGATTAATTTTTTTAACAATATTTATTGATAAAAAATGCAACCATAAGCTTCCAAATACAATTTTTTTACTTCAAACTCACCCCTTAGATTTTTTTCCATACATAATTTTCTCTAAGGTCAATGTCAAGGTCAATTACCCCCTAATTGAAAATAAATGAAAATGGGAAAGGCTTTACTCCCCCTTATTAAACCTATAAATAAAAGGGGAAGAAAACCCCTCCTTTCAACTTCCTTAACCTAAGAAACAACTTATTCATTTTATGTTATACTCCTTTCATGAGAAAAGGATAACGCCACAATATTCTTAGCAATGAGAATTAAGTAATTCAACTCTAATTCTATTTATGATAACCCAATGTAGAAGCTAGGAGTGATTTTACCAAATAATTAAGTCTATACATATATATTCATGAAAGTGGTACCAACTATTAATTCACTTATTTGGTATTGTAAAAAAATTAAATATGTTTTATAAACCTACACCCAACTTCAAAAAACAAAACAAATCATTCATGTGTAAGTTTTTTGACTTCCTATTATGTCAGATAGTCACTTTCCCTTGATAGTAAGAAAAATAACTCACCATAATATAATTAAGAGAGTGAAATACATACATAAAACATCATCTTTTATTTGGTATATATATTCCATGTTTGATAATAAATTTTTCATATATAAAAGATTTATCCTTTGGATAAATCCCCTTTAAAGAATACTTTCTACATTTTTTTCACCAAGAAAATTTTCCTCCACAAACATGATGTATCAGTCCATGTCCTCTAGGTCCATTACTTTTTTGGTTTTTGGTGTTGGCGGTGTTTAAATGATACCTAGAGCGGGCATGGAGGAGTTTTGTTGCTAAAAACTGGAAGTGGAGGAAATACAAGATGTGTAAGGTTTATATGACGTGTAAGTTGATTTCAAAACTAGTACAAGTCTCGTTCACAACATTTTTATTTTAGGTATTACATAATAAAAAGGAGACATATTTTTCAGTGAAATAAAACCCCAAGGATTACAATATGAGAAAGGGGATTACATGTTTTGTAATTGCTCTATACAGTGAAACTATAAGAGTTGAAGTGATTTAAGTTTTTCCTTAAACCCTACACTCCATCTCTCATCACAGTAGGATAACAATACACCCTTGAGGTGTATTGGGATTACTTCTATGGGGATTAATATATGGATTACAGTCTTCAAACCTTGGATTCTTTTCTTCAATCTGTAGTGAGTTCTTCTCTTATTCTTATCTGTTTCCTTTATTTCTTCTTCAGATTTTCGCTATGGTGGTGCTGTTTGGTTTGGGTTGTGTGTTTGATCTACGTTTTGATGATCTTTAGTTATGGTGTAAGTTGACTGAATTTTTATTATGTGGTGGTGTTTCTTAGGTGGTTTCTTTTTCACCCTTCAATATACAGTGAGATCAGAAAGCTTCCTTTATGCAGGGGATCCACGTTCTCACTCTTTTAAGTGCTATGTGTTGGATTTTAATGCCTTTTCTTATATTTTGGTGGATATTAATGGTATATGTATTCATATAATTAACTATCATGTCTAAAATTTATAGGCAAGGAGAGTTATTGAGTTCCTTTTTTACATTGTTATATGTTTTTGATTTTTTTATTCATTACTGTTGCCAATTCTAAAAATAGCGGGTATTGGACTCCTTACATACATTGTAGTTATCAAACTGTGATGATCACTATGGTGTTCTTGTGTGATTGCAGTTGAATAAAAGGATAAATAATGTATATTTATATATTAATTGGTTTCTCCTGTATATTTAATTTGTGTGATAATATCCATTCTTATGTAAAAAAGTAATGTGATAAATCCCATGAATAAATATGGAAGTTGGAATGTGTGTTTTGTGTGTTGTTAGGGTTGTTATGGTTCCTTATAGAGCTTTCATTTATTTTTTGGTGTGTAGGGAAGTGATGTAGTGGTTGATTGGAATGGATGTGATGTGGGTTGTTGTGTGATGTGGTGTGATGTGGTTGTGGCATAGTGGTTATGATACAGGGGTTGCGACATAGTGGCTGTGGTGGGATGGTTGTGGCACAATGTATTGTTATGGTGAGATGGATTAGGAAATGTGATGTGATGATGATGGTGGAAATGTGGTTTCATGGAATTGTTTATGTTTGTTGGGGTGATTGTGTGGTTTAGTTGAGATAGATTCTTGGTTATCAATGGGATGAACTATGATGATAAACAAAAAAATAGGCGGGTAAATAAACAAGGTGAGATCAAATAAAATATGTGATAAATGGATAACGAATAAATGTGGTGAAACTTGTAAGGTGAAAGTAGAAAACTTTATGTGGTCTGTGTGTTGGTTGTGTGAAGTGTTGCATATAGTGGTGGAAATAGTTTTGATGGTTGATGTATGGTACATGGTGTCTAAGTGGTGTGTACTAGTGTTGTTGATGTGAACCCTTAGGTTGGGTATTGTGTTCTATCTCTATATCATGTATGTTTTTGTTACCTTATATACACTCCAATTGAGTTGGAAAACCTTACCAATGCTAAGAAGTGCCGAGTTCTTGGTGTCTTCCCCAACATCCATTATCGTAATGATACAGATCACTAGATACGCTCTCTCTCCTAGTCTTACTTCAGTAGTGATGTGTTGGTCCAGGTGTCTTTGAGTGAGATGTGATGTGTTGGACAAGGGTTCTTCGGGTGAGATGTGATCTGTTGGACTAGGTGTCTAAGAGAGAGTCATGATGTGGTTGTGATGTGATATATGGTGGGGGTCACATGGGGAAGGAGGAGGGAGTGAGTTTTATGCCCTTCATGTTCATAATACCCTACTGCTATGGTTTTCGTTATGATGTGCGGTCCAAGGTGTCTTTGAGATGTGATGTGATGTGATGTGTGAGCCAGTTGTGTGTGGGTGGGATGTGATGTAATATGATTTGTTACCTAGGTTTTTTTGTATGATGTGACATGATATGTGAGGAAGGGATGGGAGCATAAGATATTCGACGTTGGGGGTGTGAGAGTGTAAAATAAATGAGGTAGACTAAGTGGGGTGCCTTAATTTTTTTATGATCTTGATGAAATATTTTTATATAGGATGTGTGATTTGGTGATTGAGCCATGGTGAGGCTGAGTTTGGTTAGATGACCTATATAGGTGATTTTTGGTTCATCTATTTGTTCACTAGTGAATTAGAATAATCTTTTCACATGTGCACTTGAGGCCTTGTTTATATCCATACTGAGTATAAATGTTATGCTCACACTACATATATGAAATAATTTCTGATTCCCAAGACGAATTTAGGGACTGAGCTAGACATTACTAGCTAGTTTGGGGTTTTTTTGAGTCACTACTATAGACTTTTCTTTTTTGTATTTACTTTAGATAGTGTTATATATATCAGTTTTATTTATACATTAATTGTGGGATGGTTTTATTTTTTTCTTTATTTTTGTCTATAGGAGTCATTTGGTGATTTTTACACTATCTCTTGATTCTGTTTTATTTATATAGAGAAATTCCTCCATATTGTGAGATTTTTATACCCTCATTTCTAATTTCCAACTCAGGGCCTACTGGAGGCGGGACTCGGGGGGTTCATTATCTCTCTCTCTTTATTGTGGTATCTTTGGTGGGATGGGGTCATGAAAGTGTGGTATCAACGAAAAAAGTTGAGATATAGGATAGATTTTGGAGTTAGTTACAAGGAATATTTTATGGGTTGGTATGGTAGTAGTTTTAGTTGAACTTGGTGTGTGACATAGGTTAGGGAGACTGGCTTGGTCATGGGATTTTATGGCTACCTATGATATAGTGCACAAACTCTGAGATTATTGAATGACCAAGTGAGTTGGTCCTTTTTGTAGGGAAGATACTTAGGAGAGGTACATGAATCATGATTACCTATGTTCCTGTTTGAATTGGTTGTTTTGGGAAAATAAAATTAATAATTAAATAATATTTTCTAAAATTCCATCATATTAGGATTAAGATGTTCTCCTTATTTTTAGGAATGGATCATTTTCATTATTCACGAGTTTCTTAGCCAGTTTAGGTTTAACAGGCTGATTCAGTTGATTGTTAGAGGGTTTACCCGATAAGGGAGGATGAGGCATAAAAATGGTATTTTCATGCTTTTTAGTTTCATAGTTTGGGTAAGTACATGGGAAGTGTCTCAGATTTGGATATGGAGCAGTAGATAAAGGCATTTGAGATCACATTCAGTATGATCCACGATAGATCTTCATGTAGGGTGGCACTAGAAGTTATTTAGATGCAGGGAGCTGCACATTAGTGGAAAACACTATTTCTTAGTGACCATAAAGAGGCAGATGTGTTGTGGCCCAACTTCTAGATAGAGTTTCGAGTAGAGTTTCTATCATCTACAATGATAAATTCTAAGGGGTGATAACATATCTCCCTTCATATGGGATTTTGAGCATCTTATGATCATCTTTAAGGACCTCTTTCACTTTTCTCTATATGTTTTTCTAGATGAGGAGTCCATAGCATTATGTCTGGAGAAGGATTTTAATCTAGTGATTAGGTACGAAATCACACCAATTATGCTCTTGACATATCTAGAGGCTTATAAAAAGGATAAGGTTATTAGAAATATTATTTCTTTTTTATTTGAGTATTATTAGAGTAGAAAATAGGTCATTTTGAAGAGTAGGACTTCATGAAGTGGGCCATGGGTTTTCAGATAGTTATTGTTCTATTTAGTGGGGAATTAGCCGTTCAAGTTTCTTTCCCGATCATCGGGGAAATTTAGTTTCTATGCACCATTAAGGGGTTTTCCATTTGTGTTCTATATACATGGGAGATATGGTCACTTCCAAAAAGAGTGCTTGACTACTTTGGGGAGGGAAGCTTCAGATGGAAAGCCATTCCCCTTTTCTACAGTAGTAGTTGACTTCGAGTTGGTTCCAGTGGTAGGGAACATTGGTTGTTTTTCAGTAGCCGAGAGTAGGCGAAGTTGATAGAGGGAAGCCTTTTGATAGTCCCCATCCATAGGGACCTAGGCTAGAGTATGGTCGTGGAGGCCCAAAATAGAGAGTTAGAGGATCTGGTCATGGTCAGATGTATGCATTAGAGGTATTAGCGCCGACAGAGCCAATATTTATTCTATGTACGATCTATTTATCATCAACCCTTGTGTGTGTTTTGTTTGATTCAAGAGCCTCACACTCCTTTTTCCACCTCATTTGTTCTTTATGTTAGGACTAGATATAGAGAATATTCCAGTTCCCCAAGTGTTATCTATGATGGTTGGAGTCTAGACTTCCTTGTTTGATGTGGGCTGGGAATGTAGACTGGTGATGGGAAAACATGAGTCTATGGGGGTTTATTGTTGTTGTAGATACAACTATACAATGTTATCCTTGGTATGTATTGTATGTATTCCGTGTACGCAGTCATAAAATAATTTTGTATAAGTGTCTCATTTTATGATGTGGAGGGCCAGTGAGTGGCGTTCATTTGTGATCAGGGTTGTTTGTTGGGTGGTAAACAAGAATAACCTCTTTTATCATAGTTGGAAGATATATCAATCGATGATCGTGATAGGGTT
The DNA here is from genome assembly GCA_963277665.1 of Viscum album. Taxonomy (NCBI): domain Eukaryota; kingdom Viridiplantae; phylum Streptophyta; class Magnoliopsida; order Santalales; family Viscaceae; genus Viscum; species Viscum album. The sequence goes on from OY728140.1 coordinate 78,397,756, forward strand.
ATTCCCAGGGATGTGAAGAATTTCCTGGATGTTTTCTTAGAGTACGTTATGGTGTGACCTCCTTAACCTAAATTCAGGTTTGGGATAGAGTTATAGTAAAGTACATATCTGATTTTGATGGCTCCTTATCAGATATAGCCTATCGAGTTGCGTGAGTTGAGGCTGCAGGGGGATGATCTAATGAAGACGGGTTTCATACAAATTAGTGTTTTATTATGGCGTGCTCCATTGTTATTCTCCAAGAAGGCATATGGTATTCTAAGGTTGTGTATAGACTATCATAGGTTGAATCAGTTAATAGTTAAGAATCGTTATCCTATCTTGAGGATATATGATCCCTTCGACCAGTAGAGAGTAGTTAATTTGTTTTCAAAGATTCATCTACATTCTGGATATCACCATTTGAGACTGAAGGATGTGGATATTACAAATGATTCTTTTATATGAAGTTATGGGAACTTAGAGTTTATGGTCATTATTTTAGTGTTACTAATGCACTATCCGTGTTCATGAGACTTATGAACTCCATGTTTCATGATTTCCTAAACCGGTTCATCATTGTATTCATCAATGATATATTGGTATACTCAAAGTTAGAGGGGGAGAATTACAACCATCTCAGAGCTATTTTTTAGGTCCTTCGACACCACCAATTTTATGAGAAGCATTCCAAGTGTGATTTTTAGATGCGATTTGTGCATTTATGTGGGAATGTAGTGACATAGTATGGTGTTCCAGTGGACCCATTGAAGGATTAATCTATTGTTTCTTGTAAGTACCAAATAATGGGGAAAAGGTTCATAGTTTCCTTCATCTCATGCAATATTATCAGAGGTTTCTTCTTGATTTCTCTTAAGCTGCATCCCCATTAAAAATGCTTATTTGGAAGGACTAGGATTCTTTGTGATAGATTAGTGTGATGAATTGTTTGGTTACCTGAAGGAGAATTTGGTTAGTGCTCTAGTGCTTCAGTTTCCAAAGGAAGGTGTGTTGTTTTAGGGTTTTTATGACATGTCCCATCTAGGATTGGGATGCCTATTGATTTAGAAGATGGAAGTGATCTCATATGGGTCTAGTTAGTTATGTCCCCATGAGAATAAATATTCCACCGAAGATCTCGAGTTGGTTGAAGGTGTGTTCATGCTAAAGTTGTAGATGCATTATCTCACTAATGAGTGTTTTTTGGTTTACACGAACCATATGTGTCTATAATATGTTTTTTTCTCAATGTGTTATGAATATATTCTAGCAGAGGTGGATAGATTTTCTTCATGATTTCAATTTTGAAATCTATTAAAACCTAGGGAAGTGAAATTTAGTTGCTGATGTGTTGAGTTAGAAATTTTGGGAAGATGCTGCTTAAGATTTTGCAGATGTTTGGTAAGGAATGGAGGATCTTAAAACACTACATCTTGATGTTGGAGAGATAAGTGGATGATGTTTTCCTTATTAGATGACCATGGAATCATCTTTGATTTAGCAGGTGGAGTAGTCTCAGTGGGGAGAATCAAAGGTTAAGGTGATGCGTGATCATTCTTTCCAGAGAGATTATATTAAGGGATGGTCAAAGGATGGTTAGAACTATGTGTTGTTCTAGGAGAAGATTTTTTTCACATAGGTTATGAATGATGGAGTTATCCATGACTTCCATATATGACCTTTAGTGGTACAACATGGTGTAGAAAATATGTATCGTATCTTGAAGAGATAACTTTGGTGGCTGGGGATGAAATGGCTAGTCACAAAGTTTGTGGCAGGATTTCTGGGTTTTTAGTAGGTGAATGTAGTGAACTATGTTCTAAAAGGGTTGTTGTAGTCCTTGGATGTTCCTAAGTTTAAACGAGATGAAAAATAATTATATTTTTTTATTGGATTACCCTACGGTCAGAGAGGTTGTGACGTGGATTGGGTGGTAGTGGACCAACTGATGAAATAGGATCACTTTCTGGCAATCTATGAGTCGAGTTCCATCGATTTTTTGGTAAGGTGGTACATGGATGATGTGGTTAGTCATCAAGGAGTACCAATTACCATCATCTCGAATCAGGATCCATGTTTTAGATCAAGATTCCGGAGGGAATTAAAACATTATTTTGGCTTCTAATTACACCTTATCACTTATTTCCACCCTCAAACATATGGGAAGATGGAGAAGACCCTCTAGATGTTAGAGGATATGTTGTGGGAATGTGTATTGGACCTTGTTGGATCTTTGGTAAGACACCTGCCTTTGATAGAGTTTTCATACAACAATTTCTATCACTATTCCATTATCATGGATCTGTTTGAGGTATTGTATGGGTGGACATGTCATTATCCATGGTGATGGATGGAGGTTAGGGATTTTTAATTTCTTGGTCCTGATGTGGTGCAAAGAATGAACTAGAATATCCAGTTGGTTCGTGAGTGGATGATGGTTGTGTAAGACCTTTATAAGACCTATGATGATCATAGGTAGATGTCCCTGGAGTTTGATGCTGGAGACCATGTGTTCTTGATATTATCCCCTCAGTGTGAGAAGGAGAGGTTTGTGAGGGAGAGTAAGATTTTTCCTAGGGTTTTTGGGCCCTTTGAGGTGTTGGGGAATATTAGAGAGGTGGCTTATTAGTTGAGATTTCCACCATGGGTGGAGATGACCTAAAACATATTCTACATGCCCCAACCTAATCGATATCTTCACGATGACAAACAGATTATTTACATGGTAGATTTAGAAATAGGGGATGAATCAATGTTCACAGAGCGGCCAGTAGAGATCCAGGATCATCGAGAGAAGGTGCTACATGGAAGAACCATTCCATTGGTTTGTGTGCTATAAATTCATGGTGCCCTAGAGGAGAGTAATTAGGAGATAGATATACAAATGCACACTGAATACTCAAATTTTTTGAGTTTTAATTTCATTTTTTTTGTGATGTGATTTTTGGATCTTTCAATGTTATTGGATGTGTTTCTTTGCTTGAGTAGTGATGTGTGATAAGACCCCTAACATATATAAAGGGGAGGACTCGATTCATAATTTAGGTGAATTAATTATGATGTGATTAAACCCATGTGGGGAGTCAGTTCCTCCTAGAGCAGCTAATATCTTGACATGGAGGATGGAATTCCATGATTCATATGTTTAGGGTAGTACAATTTGTTGACTATAGTGGTTATTTGTTTGAGCTGTGTGGTTATGCAATGATGAGGTTGTGTAAGATATCTTGTTCCTATTTCAGGTGGAGTGTTTGTATGGTTTTACTATTGAGGTATGATGATATCCTTAAGAGGTATCACATATGATGGTGTTTTGTACCCCTTTCCTTCCAGAATTGGTTTTATATTCTTGAGGGAAAGAATCATTTGAGAGGTATCTAATGTAATGGTTTGTGTCCCCCTATCTGTTACATTATTAGTTCTTGGTGTTATAGGTGTTCATATGAGGCCTAGAGTGATCTTGGAGGAGTTTGGCTTCTAAAATTTGGAAACAAAGGAAATAAACACCGTGTAAGGTTTACACTATGTGTAAGTTGGTTTCATGACTTTTACAGGGCTAGTTCATGACATGTATATTTTAAGTGTTAAATAATAAAAAGTTGAGCCATTTTTTGATGAAACATAACCCCAAGGATTATATTAAGTTAAAGTGGATTACATGTCATGTTGTTCCCCTATACAATGCAGTTCAAATAATTAGAGCACCTTAGGTTTTTCCTCAAACCCTATGATCCGTCTCTCATCCAAAATAGATGATGATACTCCCTTGAGGCGTCTTCAGATTTCTTCTACATGGATTTATCCGTGTGTTCCCATGTTCAACATTTGGATTCACATATTTGATCCAAAGTGATTTCTACTCTCATTATCATCAGTTTACTTTCATTCTTTTTCAGATTTTTCTATGGTGGTGAGATTTGATTTGGGTAGTGTGTTTGTGAAATGTTTTGATGATCTTCAGTTGTAGTGTGTGTTTGACTGCATGTTTCTTATGTAGAGGTGGTTCTTGGGTGGTTTCTTATCCACCCTATACATAGTGAGTTTTGAAATATTTATTAAGGTAGGGGATCCTTGTTCTCACTCTTTTACATTCAATGTGTTGGATATGTATCCTTTTTCATACCTTTGGGTGGATAGTAAGGGTCAACATAATAATATAATTAATTTGAATGTATAAAATTGATAGGTATGGGGATTTAGTTAATTCCATAATTATTAGTTATATGTTTTTGATGTTGGTATGAACAACTATTCCCAATTCTAAAAATAACCACTATTGGAACCCTTGTTTTTGTTGTAGTTGTTCAACTGTGATGACCCATACTGTGTTGTTGCGTGATCACACCTAAATAAAATAATGAATAATTTATATCTGGAAATTAATTGATTTCCCTTGGTTTTTTATATTATAATACCCACTCTAATGTAAATAAGTAATGTTGTGGTGTAGTGGTTGTGTCACATTGGTTGTGGAGAAGTGGTGTGGCATAGTGGTTGTGGAGTAGTGGTTTTGGCGTAGTGTATTGTTATATAGATATTGATTGGGAAATAAGATATGATGAAGATGGTGGATTTGTGGTGCCGTTGTAGTGGTTATGTTGGTTGGTCCGATTGTGTGGTGTGGTTGATATAGTTTCCTGATTATCCATGGTATAAACTGTGATGATAAACAAAACAAAATAGACTAGTAAATAAAAATGGCGGGATAGAAACAGATAGGTGATAAATCATTAAAAAATTAATGTGGGGAAACTTATAAGCTAAAAGAGGAAAATGCTATGTGGTTTGGTGACAATTGTGTGGTGTGTTGCATATCGTGGTGGCAGTACTTGTGATGGTTTATGTATGGTTCATGGTAGTAATGTGGAGGGTGCTACTGTTGTTGATGTGGACCCTTAGGTTGATTATTATGTGATATCTCTATATAATGTATGTTTATGTTATTTTATATGTGCCCCACCCTATAGGTATAACCATACCAATGCTTAGGGATGATGAGTTCGGAGTTTTTTCCCAAACATCCAGGAATGTAGTGATATAGATGGATATCTACCCCCTCCCCCCTACTCTTCTTTTAGCGGTGATGAGTTGGCCTAGCTTTCCTTAGGAAATATGTGATGTGTTGGGCTATGTGGATTTTGGCGAGATGTGATGTGGTTGTGATGTGATATATCATGGGGGTAATGTGTGGTAGAATGAGGGAATAACGCTGATGTACTTCACATTCATGATACCCTACATCTCTACTTCTAGTTGTGATGTATAGTCCTGTGCATTTTCAGGATTGTATTCATGTGATGTGTGACCTAGGAGTGTGTCGTCAGGATGTGATGTGATGTGATGTGTGGCCCAAGTTTATGTGGGTGGGATGTGACATGATATTTGAGGAAGGTATTGGAGCATAGGACATTCGAAGTTGGGGATATGAGAGGGGAAAACTAGTGGGGAATAGGTAGTTGAGTGTCTTTATTTTTTATGATCATGATGATATATTATTATCTTGGATTCATGATTTAGTGAGTGAGACTTGGTGAGGCTGGGTTTTGTTAGATGACCTGTATAGGTGCTTGTGTTGGAACCAAGGTTTTTCTTTGTTAGATATAGAGTATTGTTTCTATTTATTGCCAATACTTACATGGAAGTTCATGGAGTTTTCAATGCAAGGCATATTATAGTTCAAGATAACAATAGTTTTGAAGGTGGCACAATTTACCAGTGTTTTCCAAAATTTTGGGGGTCCAAAATTTGGAGTTTTTTTATCATTTCAAAAAGTGGATTTTCTTAAAAGTCTTATGAAAATATGGGAAAATAATGAGTTTCATGAAGATTTAATTCACGAATTGTGTTTCACGAAGGATCAAAGAAAGAATACAGTGATTTACATGACAGTAATGAACATTATGAATAGATAATAATTGGAGCAGTTTGAATGGTGATGATGATCTTCGTAATTACAAGAATTGGAGATTTGTGGAGGCATGATGATTTTGATGGAAAACACCTCAATTATGATGATAATCATGAATGGGGAATTTATATGGAACTTCATGAAAGGAGGAGCACCAAAAATATATTTTTGAAAGATTTTTAAAATTTTCTAAATCTAGATGGAGTATCATAAAGACCGAGCCTATAAATATAAGGCTACCCACTTCATTTAAGTGAGAAATTTTCCATGTAAAATAAAAAATAGCTCTAATTTCGTGAAGCCATGGGATCTTCGTGAAACTGACATTCCATGTGATCTTGACCATCACAAAAAGTGTATTTTAGTCTTAACTGATGCCAATGATTTTGAATAAATAGTGCTTCTTGATGATGGGGTATTCTGCATTGACTTAATGGGCTTTACAAAGGCAGTTTGATCTGTGATGGCAATGATCTTTGTGAAGTAAGTTTGATTCATGAAGGTTGTGAGATTCATGAAGACATGATCTTTACAAATATAGAAGCTTCATGAAAGGAAGTTTTGAATATTAGTTTTTCATTGAATAGGTATTTCAAATTCCATCAACTGAGGTCTATAGTGTAAGAAGAGTCTCATTATAGACAAGTAAAAAGTCTTTAATGCTAATCCATTAAAGCCAAATTCAAGTCGATAAACTATGTAAGACTTCTATCAAAGTTGTGAGTTAGGGGGAGTCGACACTAGTGTTCAAAGGGATGTAATTAGCTATCCCTAAAATATTATAAAGGTAGTGTTCCTAGAACAAAGTGATTGTGACTAAAATTCTATATTCCACAACTAGTGAAGATTTGTGGATTTAAGTATGGCAAACACACTATCAACATATGCACCTTGGAATAACCCTTAGTAGTGAACTGAGTAAAACTGGCATGTTTTCTTTCTTCATGTGAATGTTTTATTGGTGATCGAATCCATCATATAAGTTTAACGAGTTCCTACCAAGATGGGAAAAAGATCCGTTTCTTTTTAAGAAAAAGTTGACACCCTGATTCGCCCTTCCCCTCTCAGGGTGTTCTAGGGTCATACAAGTGGTATCAGAGTGAAAGTTCAAGTATGATGGATAATCTATAGTAAATATATTCTTGATTGAATATTTGAGCTTCTTTCCGGAGTCAACATTGATGTGAAGTTTTGATGAAGATATTTTTATCTTTGAGTAGATGTCTATTTCCACCAAGACAATGATGAAAAGGAAAAATAAAGATAAGAGATAGTTTAAGAAGCCTATATTATCTAAAGAAGAGGTAGTATCTAGTTCTCTATGCCTTTCTGACAATGGAGATATATCACGTTTATAAGGTCAAGAGTAGGGGGATTATGTTTCCACCAATGAAAATGGAAACACTTATACCTCATGTAAGTCAAAATTATTATGTGATCTGGAGGTATGCATTAGAACCTTTTAAATTTGTCCTCAAAATAAATATCCTAGCACAAGTGGTTATGTTGATGAATCTAAAAGCTCAAATGAATTTGGAATTGAGAGATTAAGAAAATATTTGCATGATATTCCCAAATAAATAGTCACATCTGTTTGTAGAATGTTTCAATGTATACATGCATAGATCTAGAAGGATAAGATGATTCGATTGAAATCGGATTTCATGGAAAAATTATTGAGTGTTTAAATCTCTCTAAACATGTTGGGACCTTGAAAACAACAAATATACAACTTGAAATAAGTTCATCAAAATACAACCAATAAGTTTAAGAGAAATAGGTAGTCAAAAAGGCTATTAAAGAAAATATCCATGCACTTGAAGACAAATTGAAAAATAGCATGGATTTAAAGGGTTTACAATTCAAAGAAATATTCAAGAAGATCAAGGAACATGGGTCTTTGATTTAGAATAATGTTAAGATACACAAAGAATAAGTTGTTATAATGAAGAAGGATTGTTAATAAAATATGATTATGATTGAAGATCAGAAAATTATCCTCAATATGAAATGTCTAGATTTTGAAGCTCAGTTGGACAATCTTGATAATACCTTTATTGAGACTTCACAAAAGAATAAAAAAGCTACTTCAAGTAATCAATGTTCACTGAAGGATTAAAAATCTAAAAGAACACCAACATGTTATTAGAAGATCATGACATTTTGAGGATATATCTCAAGCAATTGAGAAGAAACAACTACCATCCAGACCAACTTGTGTTAATGTATTTAAAACTATTATCATGAAGAGTTCAGGTTACAAGACAAATACTGAACGAGTATGGATGGATAAAAGATATAATAAACCTACCACCATTACTAGGGTGGATATAAAAAAGATTATAGAATCATTTTACCCAAAAAAATCAAAACAAGTCATTATGAATGCCCACAACCTTATACAAATGATATAATTAAATCAAGGTTTGTGGGTCAAAGTTGGTGCTATAGGAGATTTGGGCATTATGGATTTAATTTTTAGCAAAATCCTAGAAATGTAAAAAAATGAAGCCAATCTCATGAGGGTGAAATCCAGATATGAAGAACCAATATCCACAGGTCCAGAAGCATCTGTTTACTACAAATAGATTTGTAATTATTGATAAACAAATGTGAGGTAAGCAATGAAAATAGTCACAATATTGGTACATGATAATCTCAACATGTATCCAAAGATTATATGAAAAGAGGATTACAAAATCTAGATAAGAATGGATAAGAAAACTTGGAAATATACCATAAGAATTTTATAAACATAAATCCTCCAAAGAAGGATTTAACATAGTATTGTGAGAAGAACTTGGATTCAAAATCCAAGAAGTTGAATGGTAGTGAATCCAAGAGAACTACTAAGATGGATGACACTCAGTCGGACCAATGTGGAAGATCTAAAATTGCTCCAATAGTTCCTAATTAAGTGTTAGTTATTTGGACATAATATTTGGATATAATGAGGAAATTTTAAGATTCACATTCCAAGTATGGTTAAAAAGGAAAAGAAAATATTCCCCATGATGAAGGAAAAGTTCCTAAGAGTTTGAAAACAAAAGGAAAATCATGTGTTAAAGAAGTTCTATGTGAGAGATGCATGCAACATGGTCACATTGAAAATAGATGTTTAACCTTAATATTAGATCAAGAAGAAGTCATTAATATGAGTATGATTGTATCATCCATGATGGGTGTTAATAAGAACAATTATCCACCCAAAGAACAAGATAATGTGAAGAGATCTGTGCCACAAAAACATAAATCAGAAAATATATTCAGATGTTCAAGTATGAAGACTGGATCAAAAAGAGTAACATGATTTAGAACATCACCTCAACCATGAATTTCAAATTGATAAATCAATAAGGTATCACCTTATTCCCTTAATATTTTGTGTATTTTATTTGTGCTTATAATACATGGAGTTGAAGGTGATGAAAGTTCTCAAGGGGAGAACCTGAAGAAGTAGATAGGGTTGTCAATTTTTGATAGCCAAGATGAAGAAGTCACAATTTTTGAATAATTTCTCAATTCGATATTCAAATACAGATATGATGGAGGATATTTTTTTATGAAGATAATAATTTTATATTCTGGAAAATTAGGATAAATAATGTACCATCATTTATTGATCTTATTTATGGTATCCTAGAGAGAACTTGTTTGAAAATATTATCATTGGTGATGATGTGAAGGATGAACAATATGGATAGAAACAAGTTGAAGAACCATTCTGGTGTTTTCACCATATTGAAATTTCTTGAAATCCATTATTGATAAGATTCACCATTATGAATACGTTGAGAAGTATTTTTCATAAGAAAGGGAAAAATGATGAATGATGAAGAAGCTTCCAGAATCATTATATCAGTTGTTATCTAACTTGATTATTCTAGAAATTTATTACAGATCATGTCACTAAAAAATGATTTTTAGGTATCATGATCAGTGGTCAAGGGAAAGACTCAAATGATGAAATAGTATAATGCTTGTAAAAATTTCTAGGCTGACATAAAAAAATGATTCAGGAGAAGAATCAGAAGAAGAAACTATGGCTGAATACACTTCATCCAAACCTCATGGGAGAAACATAAGATAAGAAATTGATCAAACTAATATCATTGGGTATTGGACTGCACCAAAACAGAAATAGGATAATGTGAATTTTATCAAAAACACTCCACGTCTAGTGTGTTAAGGATATGCCCAGATTGTCAGTGTTGATGTTGAAGAAATATTTTTTCTTGTGGCAAGACTGGACTCAATTACGATTTTCATTTCTTGGGAAATCCAAATAGGATACAAAGGTTTTTAGATGTATGTCAAAAATTATTTCTTAAATGGAGTTATTTAAGAAGTATAAATTGAAAAACCGGTTGGATTTCATATTCAAAATGATAAAGAAAATGTTTGAAGATTAATAAATTCTATCTATGGTTGAATGCATTCAATATAAGTAAGGTACTCTTAGTGCGATTCTTATCTAAAGAATATCAATTTTAAAATAGGAGGAGTGGATCACAATCTCAATGTGAAGAAATATCAGAAGGACCAGTTCATGGTACTGGTGTACATAGATGATATTATACTTGATGGAAGCATGCAAGGATTAATAGATGAATTTTACAATCACATGAAATTATAAATTGAAATGTCTATGATTAGTAAACTCACATACTTATTAGGGCTTCTAGTTATTAAAAAATGAATACACTTTTATTTATCAGGAAAAGTATGCAAGAGAGTTTTGGAACAAATTCAATATGCATGATTCCAAAAAATTGTCGAATCTAATTGCAGTTGGGACAAAACTAGGAAATAATGAAGATGAGACATCAGTAGATGCCACAATGTAAAATAGAATCATTGAAAGCTTATGTAATTAACAATGATACGACCAAATATTGTCTTTTCAACATGCTTAGCAGCCCTATTTTAATGTAATCCACAGAAAGAAAATATTATGGTAGAGAAAAGAATCATGAGTACATTCATTGTACTCACAACTATGGCTTATACTTTACTATAAGAAGACATAGTGAACTATAAGTGTTTTTTGATGCTGAATGGGCTGGAGATATTATTGATTGAAATTCCAAAAGTGGTGGAACATTTTTTATTGGAATGAAATGTGTTGGATTCTTGAGTAAGAAGAATGAAATCACTTCTCTTAGTAATGTTGAATCTGAGTATATCTCTACTACAAAGAATTTCACTTAGCTATTATAGAGGAAGAAACAATTGACTGACATTGGAGATGAGGTGAAACAACCAATAGTGATTCCCTGTGATAACAAGAGTGAAATTCATCTTATAAATAATCCTTTTCATCATTCTCATATGAAACACATTGAAATTAGATATCACTTCATCAAAGAAAAAGTTGAACAAGGAATGATTTCAATGGATAATGTTGGAACTGATGATCAAGTGGCTAACCTACTGACCAAGATATTATCAAAACATGTGTTCAAGAAGCATCAGTTGAACCTCAGTGTTAAACCACCTCCGAGTGCATTATAAGGTTTTGAGGTATCCCCTCTCCCTAGTTGAATTAACTATTTTAATCTATTTGTTAAAATGATGTAGGTTTATGGGGGAGATACGCTCTATGGGGATTATGTTTTGAGCTGTACAAGTCAAAAATTAAGTTCTTTGGGTTTATTTCCAATGGGGGGAGAATAGAAAAATTCAATGGTTAAATTGTACAAAGGTAGAGAATGCAAATGATAGTGAAACATTTATGGGTTTTTGGTTATAGGATAATTGATAATTGAAAAACTCAATGAGTTACATAGGGGTAGATTTATGAGTTACAGAGTTGAAGAATGTCAATAGAGAAAACAATTCAGTGTTATGAAGAAACATTCAGAGATTATCTTATAAATCATTAAGAATTTCAAGACACGAGAACCCAATTCATGCTCCTCTTGTTTTATACACTAGGTTTATCTCACATAGACATAGATTGTTGGATGAGTTGTTTCTTACATATCAAGTTTTTATTTTGTCTAGTAATTAATTGAATTTATCTACAAATTCCATCAAACCCAAAGGGGAGATTGTTGGAACCAAGACTGTTCTTTTCTGGATATAGAGTATGGTTTGTGTTAGTTTTTAATCCTTGCATAGAATACCAAGGAGTTTTTAGGGAAATTTATCATATAGTTTAAGATGAAAATAGTATTAAAGGTTGCGCTATTCCCCAGTGTTTTCCGAATATTTGGGATCCAAAATTTTGATTTTTTCTATCATCCACAAAAGTGTATTTTCTTGATGGTCTTACGAAAATATAGAAGAGCCATGAGTTTTGAGAAGATAGGCTTCATGAATTGTGTTTCATGAAGGATCAAAGATTGTTGATAGTGATCTACATGACAATGATGAGAATCAAAAACAAAGAAGAATTGGATCATCAGGAATGATGACAGTGATCTCCGTGATTATGATAATTGGAGCTTCGTAGTGGCATGTAGTTTTTGATGGAAAGGACCTCTATTACAATGATCATCACGAATGGGAAATTTCCATGGAGATTCATGATAGGATGAGCACCATGAAAATATTTTTAAATGATATCAAAAATACACTAAAAGGAGGTGGAGAATCATGAATTATAGACCTATTAATATGAGGCTACCCCCACTTCATTTTAAAGGGAATTTTTCCAAGAAGAATCCATAATTACTTTTATTTTCTGAATCTAGTGAAGCTATGAGAAAATGACATTCCCTACAATCTTGAGCATCATGAAAAGAGTATTTTAGTATTAACGGATGCCAATTTTTTTGAATAAAGAGTGATCTGTGATGATGGGGTATTCCATATTGAATCAATGATCTTAAAAAAGGTTGTTTGATCCATGAAGGCAATGAGATTCGTGAAGGAAGTTTGATCCATGAAGACAATGAGCTTCAAGAAGATAGAATCTTTGAATGATATGAGCTTCATGAAAGGAAGTTTTGAATATTATTTTTTCAGTGAATAGGGATTTCAAAGTTCATAAGCTCAGGTCTACTGTGCAAGTAGAGTGTCGTGGTAGATAAGGAAATAGTATTTAATGATAATACATTGAAGAGACATAGTGAGTTATCCCCAAAATATTGTAAAGGAAGTGTGCCTGACACAGAGACTCTATGAATAAACTTATGTATTCCAAAGATAGTGAAGATTAATGGATTTAGGTATGACCATCACACTATCAGTGTATTCTCCTTAGACTATCCATTAGTGGTGAACTGAGTAAAACCACTGTGTTGTCTTTCTACATGTGAATGTTTGATTTCTGATCGAATCCAACATATGGGTTTAACGAGTTCCTACCAACATGGTAACAAGATCCATTTATTTCTAAGAAACATTTGATACCCTGATTCCCCCTCCCCTCTCTAGGTGTTCTGGGTTTTTACATGTTGTTGGTTCTATTGTTTGTTCACTAGAACATTAGCATGCTCTTTACACATGTGAACTTGAGGCCTTGGTTATGTTCCAATTGAGTATACCTATTACTATCACAGTATATATATATAAACTATTTTCTGATTTTCAGGAGGACTTTGGGGAATGATATGGATATTACTAGCTGGGTTGTATTTTTTGTTGAGTCACTACCATAGAATTTTCTTTTAGGTATTTACATTGGATACATTTATATGTATCAGTTTTATTAAAACATGAATTGTGAGATGGTTTTTGGTTTAGAATTTTTTTGTCTTTTGGAGTTTTTTGGTCATTTTTTATCCTGTATCCTAATACTCCTTCATTAATAGAGGGAAATAACTCACTTACTATGAGATTTTTTTACCCTCAGTGCTAGTCGCCAACCTAGGTTCTACTAGAGGTTGGATTCATGGGTGATTATCTCCCTCCCTTGCAGTATTTTTAGTGGGTGGGGGGGGGGGGTGGGGGGGGGGGGTCATGAAACATGATCTCATAAATTTTGATACCATTATATGTTTGATTCCAATTTAAAATGAGTATCAATTAAATATTTAGTACACCATACTGGATTATTATTTTTATGTATATGAATCATGACCTTCAATAGTTTCTTTTTCATTATTTAAATTCAATTCCCATTCATAATGTACGACTATAAAAATGTAGGAATAAGGTTAACCTCCTCATAAATTTAGTCATAACATCAGGGTTGAGTCTTGTGACTCAAACCAATTAGAGTCTTCTCTATTTTCATAAAGTGTTTAGTCTTCTTCATGTTTTCATCCATCGAGATTTTTAATATCTCTTAATATTAGCATAGCATGGTTTTTTCCTTATTTTAAACTTTCATATTAGTTTAAATGAGATTCATTTCCTTAGAAATCAAAGCACATTCACTTCTCCAAGCTTGATCCATCTTCTCAGATTCTTGCAATTGATTAGACCATATGAACAGACACTATTTGGGTACTTGATCGACCTTTTTCTTATGTTTACCATCCTTCTTTATAGTACCACTTTTAGAAATTATGCTCAGTGGTTCTTTAAATTTATTAAATATAAGCTTATTTTAACCTAGAGACCATGTCATACATATGAAAACACTATGATTAACTAGTTTCCACCTTCCACACACTCAAATCAACTTACATGTTACCATTTTCAGGAATCCTCTCCAATTATTTTTAGGAGTGTCAACCACTAATCTAATATGAATATCTATCTATTATAAAGATTCTACACTTAGTTCAAGAATAATATCTTTATATTTGAGATTAATGTCTGTCTTTAAATTTTTTTTAATGTGGAATTTCTTACCAAAATAGGAACAACTCTTTCTTATTAGTTTTATCTCTTTCAAATTTTTTTTCTCAAACTTCTCTAGAATAAAATATTCATATCTTTTATTTTGATTCTATACCTAGGGATAATTTCCTAATTTCATCACCACATACTTTTTCTGTTATGGATTCATTTCCATAGATGCATAAGTGTTATTATCGAATAGTACATACCATATTTATTTAAAACAATTACCAATTATATTATTGTAATCACAAAAATTATTAGGATTTTAAAATATATTTATCATGGATAGATTAATTTTATTCAATGAAGTATACTTCATACGAGTAGGTTTACATTTATTTTTAACTCTACCCTACTTTATTTAATAATTTCATGACTTCCATTTATTGACATATTGTACCAAAAATCAATGTTCATATGGCCAAATCTCTAGAAACACTAACAATAGCTTAAAAATCATGTTCTTTTCACTTTAGGTAAAGTATGTATAGATTTATAATCATGCTATTTAGGTTGGAAAACTAATTTTTGGCCTGTAATTTGGAGGAATATTTTTTAAACTTACTCATATACACCCTTGATACTTTGGTGGATTTTCTATCATTCATAACCTTATAAATGTTTCATTAAATTCACATTAACCTTACAATTTTTAAAAATACATATTTTGTGAAAATAAATTTGTTGAGACTTTGGGACAAATGTTTCCATGAGTATGAGGTGGATGCTTTTACATATGTTCTCAATAACTCTTTACCACCAACATGGATCCATTTTTAGAAAATAAATATCTCAAAAACCCATGTGGTGGTACTCTTTGTTTCAATAGCTTGGGAAGTTACAGGTTTCATCACTTCCAAATTATTTAGTTTTACCTCCAACCATAGACACTTTATGTTAAATAAATTCTTCTCATCCCCAAAAAATCTGATCCCACCTTCTATGTTAATTTATATCTTTTTTATTCTATACTAATGAATTTTATTTTTATCTATTATAAAATTATCCATATCATTAAGTCTCTTATATTTTATCTTTAACTGAGTTACTTTGGAATTCATAAATAATTTATATATATATTTCAATACATGCATCACTTTATCTATTTTATTTTTGAGCACTTCCATCTCACAAACCATTTTTTTGTCCTTCATTAGAATGAAAAAATCTTTTGTTGAAAAGTAAGACTGATTCATCCTTTTAACTCATAAATTTTGTGAGTGTGTTGTGTATTCTAACCTTTGGGTGGATAGTAAGGGTCAACATAATAATATAATTAATTTTAATATATAAAATTTATAGGTATGGGGTGTTATTTAATTCCATATTGATTTGTAATATATTTTTGATGTTGTTATGTACAAATATTACCAATTCTAAAAATAACCACTATTGAAAGCCTTGTTTGTGCTGTAGTTGTTCAAATGTGATGACCATTACTGTGTTGTTGTGTGATCACACGTAAATAAAAGAATGAATAATGTATATTTGGAAAATAATTGGTTTCTCTTGGTTTTTTATATGATAATACCCACGCTAATGTAAATAAGTAATGCGATAAATCCCATGAATAAATTTAGAAGTTGAAATATGTGTTGTGTGTATGGATGTTATTATTATGGTGCCTTGTGAGGCTCGAATTTTTTTGTACAATGTTTGGGGAAGTGATATAGAGGTTGGCTGACATGTATGTGATGTAGCAGTTGTGTGATGTGGTGCACTATGGTTGTGGTGCAGTGGTTGTGGCACATTGGTTGTGGAGAAGTGGTGTAGAATAATGGTTGTGGAGTAGTGGTTGTGGTGTAGTGTATTGTTATATTGATATGGATTGGGAAATAAGATATGATGAAGATGGTGGATGTGTGGTGCCGTTGTAGTGGTTATTTTGGTTGGTCCGGTTGTGTGGTGTGGTTGAGATAGTTTCCCGATTATCCATGGGATGAACTATGATGATAAACAAAACAAAATAGACTGGTAAATAAAAAAGGTGGGATAGAAAAGGATAGGTGATAAATGGTTAAAGAATTAATGTGGTGAAACTTATAAGCTAAAAGTGGAAAATTCTGTGTGGTTTGGTGACAATTGTGTGGTGTGTTGCATATCGTGGTGGCAGTAATTGTGATGGTTGATGTATGCTTCAAGGTAGCAATGTGGTGTGTGATACTATTGTTGATATGAACCCTTAGGTTGATTATTATGTGATATCTCTATATAATTTATTCTTATTTTATTGTATATGTGCCCCACCCTATAGGGATAACCTTACCAATGCTTAGGGATGATGAGTTATGAGTTTTTTCCCAAACATCCAGGAACGTAGTGATATAGATGGATATCTACCCCCTCTCCCCTACTCTTCTTTCAACAGTGATGAGTTGGCCTAGGTGTCCTTAAGAAATATGTGATGTGTTGGCCTATGTGTCTTTTGGCGAGATGTGATGTGTAGGACCAGGTGTCTACGGGAAAGATGCGATGTGGTTGTGATGTGATATATCGTGGGGGGTAGTCTGTGGTAAAATGAGGGAATGAGGTTGATGTACTTCACATTGATGATACCATATAGCTCTAATTCTAGTTGTGATGTATGGTCCCCTGCATTTTCAGGATTGGATTCATGTGATGTGTGACCTAGGAGGGTACGGTCAGGATGTGATGTGATGTGTCGT
This sequence comes from Viscum album, assembly GCA_963277665.1. NCBI lineage: Eukaryota > Viridiplantae > Streptophyta > Magnoliopsida > Santalales > Viscaceae > Viscum > Viscum album. Next base: position 78,415,048 of record OY728140.1, read on the forward strand.
GATTTGTGGCCCAAGTTTATGTGTGTGGGATGTGACATGATATGAGGAAGGTATTGGAGTATAAGACATTAGATGTTGGGGATATGAGATGGGAAAATCAGTGGGGAATAGGTAGTTGGGTGTCTTTATTTGTTATGATCTTGATGCTATATTTTTATCTTGGACGCGTGATTTAGTGAGTGAGCCATGGTGAGGTTGAGTTTTGTTAGATGACCTGTATAGGTTCTTATGTTGGAACCAAGGTTTTTCTTTATTGGATATGGAGTATGGTTTCTATTTATTGCCAATACTTACTTGGAAGTTCATGGAGTTTTCAAGGAAAGAAATTTTATAGTTCAAGCTAACAATAGTTTTGAAGGTGGTGTCATTTCATAGTGTTTTCCAAAATTTTGGGGGTCCAAAATTTGGAGTTTTTCTATCACTGCAAAAAGTGGATTTTCTTGAAAGTCTTATGAAAATATGGAAAAATCATGAGTTTCATGAAGACGTGATTCACGAATTGTGTTTCACAAAGGGTCAGAGAGAGAATACAGTGATTTACATAATAGTAATGAACATTATGAACAGATAATAATTGGATCAACATGAATAGTGACGATGATCTTCGCAATTACAAGAATTGGAGCTTTGTGGCGGCATGAATATTTTCAGGGAAAGCATCTCAATTGTGATGAGAATCATGAATGGGGAATTTTTATGGAACTTCATGAAAGTAGGAGCACCAAAAATATATTTTTGAAAGATTTTAAAAATGTTCTAAAAGTATATGGGGCATCATGAAGACCGAACCTATAAATATGAGGCTACCCCACTTCATTTAAGAGAAACTTTTCCATGAAAAATCTGAAATCGATCTGATATTTCAAAGCCATGGGATCTTCATGAAAATAACATTCCATGCAATATTTACCATCAAAAAAAGATTAGTTTAGTCTTAACTTAGGCAAATGATTTTGAATAAATAGTGCTTCTTCATGATGGGTTATTTTTCATTGAATCAATGGGCCTTGAAAATGAAGTTTGATCCATGAAGGCAATGAGCTTCATGAAGTCAGTTTGATTCACGAAGGCAGTGAACTTCGTGAAGATATGATCTTTAAAAATATAGAAGCTTTATGAAAGGAAGTTTTGAATATTAGTTTTTCAATGAATAGGGATTTCAAAGTACATCAACTGAGGTCTAAAGTTAAATAAGAGTCTCATTATAGATAGTTAAAAAGTCTTCACTGCTAATCCATTAAAGCAAAATTCAAGTTGATAAACTATGTAAGACTTTTATCAAAGTAGTGAGTTAGGGGGAGTCGACATGAGTGTTCAGAGGGTTGTAATTAGCTATCCCTAAAATATTATAAAGGTAGTGTTCCTAGCACAAAGTGACTGTGACTGAACTTCTATATTTCACAACTAGTTAAGATTTGTGGATTTAATTATGGAAGACACACTGTTGACATATGCTCCTTGGACTAACCCTTAGTGGTGAACTATGTAAAACTAGCATGTTTTCTTTCTTCAGTTGAATGTTTTATTGGTGATTGAATCTATCATATAAGTTTAATGAGTTCTTACCAACATGGGAAAAAGATCCATTTATTTTTAATAAAAAGTTGACACCTTGATTCACCCTTCCCCTCTCAGGGTGTTTTGGTGTCATACAAGTGGTATCTGAGAGAAGGTTCATGTATGAAGGATAATCTATAGTAAATCTATTCTTTATTGAAGATTTGAGCTTTTTTCGTAAGTAAAAATTGAAGTGAAGTTTTGATGAAGCTATTTGTATATTTGAGCAGACGACTATATCCACATATACAATAATGAAAAGTAGAAAATAAAGATAACTGATAGTTTAAGAAGTCCATATTAACTAAAGAAGAGGTAGTATCTAGTTCTCTATGCCTTTCTGAAAATAGAGATATATCAGGCTTATAAGGCAAATAGTAGGTGTCTTAGGTTTCCACCAATGAAAATGGAAACACTTCTACCTCATGTAAGTCAAAATTATTTTGTGATCATGAGGTACGTATTAGAACATTTTAAATTTTTCCTCAAAATAAATATCCTTGCACAAGTGGCTATTTTGATCAATCTACAAGCTCAAATGATTTTTGAATTGAGAGATTAAGAAAATATTTTCATGATATTCCAAAATAAATAGTTACATTTGTTTTGTAGAATCTTTTAATGTTTTCAGGAAGATATCACCCAACTAGAAGGATAAGATGATTTGATTGAAATCGGTTTTCAAGGAAAAATTATTTAGTGTTTAAATCTCTCCAAATATGTTGGGATATTTAAAACATCAAATAGAATACTGGAAATATGTTAATCAAAATACCACCAAGAAATTTAAGAGAAAGAGGTAGTCAAAAATTCTATTGAATAAAATATCCATGAACTTGAAGAAAAATTGAAAAATATCATGGATTTAAAGTGTTTACAATTCAAATAAATATTCAAGAATATCAATGAACATGGATCCTTGATTCATAATAATGTTAAGCTACATGAAGAAGAAGTGGTTAGAATGAAGAAGGATTATTAATAAAATATGATTCTGATTGATGATCAGAAAATTATACTCAATATGAAATGTCTAGATTTGGAAGCTCAGTTGGCCAATCTTGAGAATACATTTATTGAGACTTCACAAAAAGAAGAAAAAAGTTACTGCAACTAATCAATGTTCACTGGAGGATTCGAAATCTAAAATTACACCAACATGTGATTATATGATCATGACATATTTTGTGGATATATCTCAAGAAATAGAGAAGAAACAGGTACCATCCAGACCAACTTGTGAAAATGTATCTAAAACTATTATCATGAAGAGTGCAGGTTATAAGACAAATACTGAACAAGTATGGATGCCGAAAGGAGATAAGAAACCTACCACCATTACTATGGTGGATATGAAAAATATTATGGAATCATTTTACCCAAAAAGATCACAAAAAGTCATTATAAAGGCCCAACAACCTTATACAAAGTATATAATTAGATCAAGGTTTTTGGGTCAATGTTGGTGTTGTAGGAGATTTGGGAATTATCAATTCAATTGTTGGTAAAATCCTAAAAATGTGAAAAAATGAAGCCTATCTCACGACTGTGAAATCCAGATATGAAGAAGAAACATCCATAGGTCTAGAAGCATATTTTTACTACAAAGAGATTTTTAATTATTGATAACTAATGTGAGGTAAGCAATGACAGTGGTCACAATGTTGGTACATGGGCATCTCAACATGTATCAAAATATTATATGAAAATAAGAGTACAAAATCTGGATAGAAATGAATAAGAAACGTTGTAAATAGACCATAATAATGTTTTGAACATAAGTCAACCCAAGAAGGATTTAACATAGTATTTTGAGATGAACTTGGATTCTAAATCCAATAAGTTGAACGGCAGTGCATCCAAGAGAACTACTAAGATGAATGACACTCAGTCGAACCCATGTGGAAGTTCCAAACTTGCTGCAATAGTTTCTAATGAAGTGTTAGTTATTTGGCTATAAGATTTGGATAGAATGAGGAAACTTGAAGATTCACAATCCAAGGATGGGGAAAAAGGAAACAAAAAGATTCCACTTGATGAAGAAAAAGTTCCTAAGAGTTTGAAAACATAAGGAAACTCATGTGTTAAAGAAGTTCTATATGAGAGATGAATGCAACATGGTCACATTGAAAATAGATGTTTAAACTTAATACTAGATGAAGAAGAAGTCATTAATTGGAGTAAGATTGTGTCATCCATGATAGCTGTTAAGAAGAAAAATTATCCACCCAAAGAACAAGATAACATGAAGAGATCCATTCCAGAACAACATAAATCAGAAAATATGTTCAGATGTTCAAGTATGAAGACTATATCAAATAAAGTAACATGGTTTAGAAGATAATCTCAACCATGAAGTTCATATTGATAAAGCAATAAGGAAGCACCTTATTCCTTTAATATTTTTTGTATTGTATTTGTGCTTATAATACATGGAGTTCATGGTAATTCAAGTTCTCAAGGGGAGAACCTGAGAAGTAGATAAGGCTGTCAATTTTTGATATCCAAGATGAAGAAGTCAGAATATTTGAATGATTTATCAATTCTATATTCAAATACGAATATGATGGAGGATATTTTTTGTTGTAGATAATGATTTTCTATTCTGGAAAATTAGGATAAAGAATGTACCATCATTGATTGATATTATTTATGGTATCCTAGAGAACAAGTGTTTGAAAATATTATCCCCGGTGATGATGTGAAAGATGTCCAATATGGATAGTCACAAGTTGAAGAACCATTCTGGTGTTTTCTCCATATTGAAATTTCTTGAAATACATTATTGATAAGATTCAACATTATGAATATGTTGAGAATTATTTTTCTTGAGAAGGAGAAAAATGATGAATGATGAAGAAGATTCTAGAATCATTATTTCAGTTGTTATATAACCTAATTATTCTAGAAATTTCTTAAACATCATGTCATTGAAAAATGATTTTTAGGTATCATGATCAGTGGTCAAGGGAAAGAATCAAATGATGAAATAGTAGAATACATGTAAACATTTCTAGGCTGACACAAAAAAATGATCCAGGAGAAGAATCAGAAGAAGAAACTGTGGATGAATACACTTCATCTAAACCTCATGGGAGAAAAATAAGATAAGAAATTGATCAAACTAATATCATTAGGTATTGTACTGCACCAACACAGACATAGGAGAATGGGAATTTTATCAAAAACAATCCACATCTAGTGTGTAAAGGATACGCCTAGATTGTCAGTGTTTATGTTGAAGAAATATTTTTTTTGGTGGAAAGACTAGACTCTATTATGATTTTCATTTATATGTAAATCCAAAGAGTATAAAAAGTTTTTTATATGTATGTCAAAAATTATTTCTTAAATTTATTTATTTAAGAAGTATAAATTGGACAACCAGTTGGATTTCTGATTCAAAATGATGAAGAAAATGTTTGAAGATTAATAAATTCCCTATATGGTTTAAATAAGGCAATATAGGAAAGGTACTCTTAGTATGATTCTTATCTAAATAATATCAATTTTAAAAGATGAGGAGTGGATCACAATCTCTATGTGAAGAAATCTCAGAAGGACCAGTTCATGGTACTAGTGTACGTAGATGATATTATATTTGATGGAAGCAGCCAAGTATTAATAGTTGAATTTTGCAATCACATGATATTAGAAATTGAAATTTCTATGATTAGTAAACTCACATAATTATTAGAGCTTCTAGTGATTAAAATAAATTAATACACTTTTATTTCTTAGGAAAATTATGCAAGAGAGTTTCTGAAGAAATTCAATATTCATGATTCCAAAAAATTGTCAACTCCAATTGTGGTTGGGACAAAACTAGGAAATAATGAAGATGAGACATCTGTAGATCCCACAATGTATAAGAGAATCACTGAAAGCTTATGTACTTAACTACGATACAAGAAGATATTATCTTTTCAACATGCTTAGTGGCCCTCTTTTAATTTAATCCTAATGAAGAAAATACGATGATAGTGAAAAGAATCATGAGTACATTAAAGGTACTCACAATTATGGCTTATACTTTACTATTATAAGACATAGTAAACTATCCATGTTTTATAATGCTGACTTGTCTGGAGATATTATTCATTGAAAGTCCACAAGTGGTGGAACAATAGCTATTGGAAATAAATGTGTGGGATTCTTGAGCAAGAAGCATGAAATCACTTCTCTTAGTACTATTGAATTTGAGTATATCTCTAATACAAATAATTTCACTTAGCTATTATAGAGGAAGAAAAAATTGACTGATATTGGAGATGAGGTGAAACAACCAATGGTGATTCACTGTGATAACAAGAGTGCAATTCATCTTACGAAGAATCCTATTCATCATTCTTGTACAAAACACATTGAAATTAGATATTACTTTATAAAGGAAAATGTTGAACATGGAATGATTAAAATGGATCATGTTGGAACTCATGATCAAGTGGCTAACATACTGACCACACTTTTATCAACACATATGTAAGAGAAGCATCGATTGAACCTCGGTGTTCAACCCCCTCCTAGTGCATTGTGAGGTTATGAGTTATCCTTTATCTCTAGTTGAATTAACTCTTTTAATATATTAATTAAAATTATTCTGGTTTATGGGGGAGATACACTCTATGGGGAGTATGTTTTGAGCTATACAAGTCAAAAATCAGTATCTTTGGGTTTATTTCCAATGGGGGAGAATTGAAAAATTCAATGGTTCAATGGTACAAAGGTAGAGAATGAAAATGATAATGAAAAAATTATGGTTTTTTAGTTATAGTATAATTGAGAATGGAAAAACTCAATGAGTTACAGAGGGGTAGATTGATGAGATACAAAGTTGGAGAATGTGAATGGAGAAAACAATTCAGTGTTATAAAGAAACATTCAAGGATTATCTTGGAAGTCTTTAATAATTCCAAGACACAAGAATCTAATTTATGATCCTCTTGTTTTATACACTAGTTTTTTCTTACATAGACATAGAGTGTTAGATGAGTTGTTTCTTGCATATCAAGTTTTGATTATAGCTAGTGCTTCATTGAATTTATCTGCAGATTGACAGCAAACCGAAAAGAGAGATTGTTGTAACCAAGGCTATTCGTTTCTGGATATAGAGTATGGTTTGTGTTGATTATTAAGAATTTCATGGAATACCAATGAATATTTAAGAAAATGTATCATACAATTTAAGATGAAAACAATATTGAAGGTTGCGTCGTTTCCTAGTGTTTTCCAAATTTTTGGGATCCAAAATTTGGATTTTGGCTATCATCCACAAAAGTGTATTTTCTTGATGGTCTTATGAAAATATGGAAAATTCATGAGTTTTGCGAAGATGGGATTCAAAAATTGTGTTTAATTAAGTTTCAAAGATTTCTGATAGTGATCTACATGAAAATGATGAGAATCGCAAATAATTAAGAATTAGAGCATCATGAATGATGACCGTGATCTCCACGATAATGAGAATTAGAGCTTCGTAGTGGCATGCAGTTTTTATGGAAAGAGCCTCTATTAAAATGAGCATCATGAATGGTAAATTTCCATGGAGATTCATGATAGGAGGAGCACCATGAAAATATTTTTAATTGATTTCAAAAATACACTAAGAGGAGGTGGAGCATCCAAAAGGCTAGACCTATAAATACGATGCTACCCCCACTTCATTTTAGAGAGAATTTTTCCAAGAAGAATCCATAATTGCTCTGATTTCCTGAATCTAGGGAAGCTACAAGAAAATGACATTCCCTACAATCATGAGCATCATGAAAAGAGTAGTTTAGTATTAACAGATGCCAATGCTTTTTAATTAAGAGTGATTTGTGATGATGGGTATTTCGTATTGACTTAGTGATATTAAAAAAGGTAGTTTAATCCATGAAGGCAGTGAGATTCATGAAGGAAGTTTGATCCACAAAGACAGTGAGGTTCAAGAAGATATAATCTTTCAAAGATAAGATCTTCATGAAAGGAATTTTTGAATATTATTTTTTCAATGAATAAGGATTTCAAAGTGCATAAACTCAGGTCCACGGTGAAATTAGAGTGTCGGGCTAGATAGAGAAATAGTCTTTAATGCTAAAATATTGAAAATACTTTCATGTTGATAAACGGTGTAAGAATTATATCAAAGTAGTGATATAGGGGGATTCGATTGGAGTGTTTCAAGGGACACAGTGAGTTATCCCCGAAATATTGTAAATGAAGTGTGCCTGACACATAGTTGCTGTGACTGAACTTCTGTATTCCAAAGATAGTGAAGATTAATGGATTTTGGTATCACCATCACAATATCAGTGTATGATCTATGGACTATCCATTAGTGGTGAACTGAGTAAAATTGTTGTGTTGTCTTTCTTCCTGTGAATGTTTGATTTTTGATTGAATCCAACATACGGGTTTAACGAGTTCCTACCAACATGGTTGCAAGATCTATTTCTTTTTAAGAAAAATTTGATACCCAGATTACCCTCCACTCTCTAGGTGTTATGGGATCCTACATGTTGTTGGTTCTATTATTTGTTCACTAGCACATTAGCAATCTCTTTTCACATGTGAACTTGGGGCCTTGGTTATGTTCCTATTAAGTATACCTATTTTGATCACAGTATATATATAAACTATTTTTAGATTTTCAGGAAGACTTTGTGGAATGATATGGATATTACTAGCTGGGTTGGATTTGCTGTTGAGTCACCACCATAGAATTGTCTTTTAGGTATTTACTTTGGATACATTTATATGTATTAGTTTTATTAAAACATGAATTGTGAGATGGTTTTTGTTTTATAAATATTTTTGTGTTTTGGGGTTTTTGGTAATTTTTATCCTATATCCCGATCCTCTTTCATTAATAGAAGGGAATAACTCACATACTGTGAGATTTTTATACCCTCAGTGCTAGTTGCCAACCCAAGGTCTACTGGAGGTTGGATTCGGGGGTCATTATCTCTCTCCCTTGTAGTATCTTCAGTGGGTGGGGGGGATCATGAAACATGATCTAATAAATTTTTATACCATTAGATGTTTGATTCCAATTTAAAATGAGTATCAATTAAATTTTTAGTACACAATACTGGATTATTATTTGTATGTATATGAATCATGGCCTTCAACAGTTTCTTTTGATGATTTAAATTCAACTTCCATTCATAATGTACGACCATCAAAATGTTTGAATAAGGTGAAAATCCTCATACAATTAGTCATAACATCAGGGTTGAGTCTTGTGACTGAAACCAAATATATTCTTCTCTATTTACATAAAGTTTCTAGTCTTATTCATGTTTTCATCCATCATGATTTTTTAGATCTCTTCATATTAGCATAGCATGGTTTTCTCCTTGTTTTAAACTTTAATATTAGTTGGAATGAGATTAATTTCCTTATAAATAAGAGGACATTCACTTCTCTAAGCTTGATCCATATTCTCAGATTCTTACAATTGATTAGACCATATGATCAGACACAATTTGGGTACTTGATTGACCTTTTTCTTAAGTTTACCATCCTTCTTTGTAGTACCAGTTTTAGAAATTATGCTTAGTGGTTCTTTAAATTTATTACATATCATCATATTTTGACCTGGAAACCATGTCATACATATGAAAACACTATGAATAACTAGTTTCCACCTTCAACACACACTCAAATCAACTTCCAGGTTACCATTTTTGGTAATCCTATAAATTGTTTTAGGAGAGTTAAACACTAATCAAATATGACTATCTTTTTATTATATAGATTCTAGAATTTTTTCAAGATTTATATCTTTATATTTGAGATTAATTTCTATCTTTCAATTTTTGTTGATGGGGAATTTATTACCAAAATAGCATCATCTCTTTCTTATAAGTTTTATCTCTTTCAAATTTTTATTCTTAAACTTCTTTAGAATAAAATATTCAATTTTTTTTTGTAGATTCTGTCCCTAGGAATAATTTTATTATTTCATCACCACATACTCTTGCTGTTATGGATTCATTTTCATAGAGTAATAAGTGTTATTTTTGGATAGTACATACCATATTTATTTAAAACAATGACCTATTATATTATTGTAATTACAAAAACTATTAGGATTTTAAAATATATTTATCATGGATAGATTAATTTTATTCAATGAAGTATACATTATACCATTAGGTTAAATTTTATTTTTAACTCTACCCCACTTTATTTAAGAATTCCATGACTTCCATTGATTGAAATATTGCACCAAAAATCAATGTACATATGGCGAAACCTCTAGAAACAATAAAAATAGCATAAAAATCATGTTCTTTTCACTTTAGGTAAAGGATGTATAGATTTATAATCATGATATTTATGTTGGAAAACTAATTTTTTGGCCTCCAATTCGGAGGAATATTTCCTAAACTTACTCATATACACCCTTGATACTTTGGTGTATTTTTTATCATTCATAACCTTATAAATGTTTCATTAAATTTACATTAACCTTACACTTTTCAAAAATACATATTTAGTGAAAATAGATTCATTGAGACTTTGGAACAAATGTTTCCATGAGTATGAGGTGTATGCTTTTACATATGTTCTCAATCACTCTTTACCACCAACATGGATCCATTTTTAGGAAATAAATATCTTAAAAACCCAATTGGTGGTACTCTTTCCTTCAATAGCTTGGGAAGTTATAGGTTTCGTCACTTCCAAATTATTTAGTTTTACATCCAACCATAGACACTTTATTTTAAAGGAATTATTCCCATCCCTAAAAAATTTGATCCCACCATCTATGTTAATTTATATCTTTTTTATTCTATACTAATGAATTTTATTTTTCTCTATTATAAAATTATCTAGATCTTTAACTCTCCTGTATTTTATCTTTAATTGAGTTACTTTGTAAGTCATAAAGACTTTATATATATATATATATATATATTTCAATACACACATCACTTTATCTATTGTATTTTTTAGCACTTCCATCTCACAAACCACTTTTTTTTGTCCTTCATTAGAATGAGAAAATCTTTTATTGAAAAGTGAGACCGATTCATCCTTTTATCTCATATGTTTTGTGAGAGTGTTGTGTATTCTAACCTTTTTAGCCAATACATTCTCTATGGCATAAAATACATTCTATATCTATTATTTTTTATCCTATATTTCTTTAATATTCACCAATATCTATGCAATAACCTCAGTGGTGAGTATTTCAAGATAACCCCTCACATGAGAATAAAAAATCAAACTGATTTGTTACGAACATTTTCTTAATATTCACCATAGCTTGAACTTAATTCATCATAGGAATAATAATAAATAAATTCAACTATACACTCACCACTCTAACTACCTTTAGTTAGTTATTGTTTATCTATCCACTTTGAGAGTTTATTTAGCTTGATTTTCACTATATTTTTCTTAATTTATAATGTCTAGGAATAAACTCTTATATTTAATTCAATATTAACAGAGATAGAATTTTTTATTTGAAAATGTTATTGAAAAAATTAAAATATATACTTTATATAATTCTGGTAATAATATTGGGGCAAGAAAAAAAGATCTATCTCGAGGGAACCTTGCACTGATACCAATTTAAATTTCTAGTGGATCTGGTGCAAACACCAGAGAGTGGGGGTAAATTAGGTGTTTCCCCTTTTATGCTAAATTAAATTATATCCTTTATGATTTACCCATATGTTACTAGAAATTATATTACTCTTTAGGGTATTAATTAATATGATTAAACTATCACAAAATAAAAAAACCAAATTCATTGTAACTAAAGAAAGTAAATATTTTACATAGTGTTTTTATAGGGTTCGACCCAATTATTGGAAACCTAATTCTCAATATGATTGGTTATTATCTACAATATTATATTATATTATCCAAAATAAAATCAACTAGATACAATGGGTATTCTCACCCCCACAATGTTTTACACATCAAAAAAACTTCTCACAGTGAATACAACACATATCAAGCCTCCCACTGGTATCGTAGAGCCGTATAATGACATCCTTGTATACCTAGAGTTACACTATTTATATAACTTCCAATCATATATATTCTAGTGATTAATTATAGTACATTTTGAATTTTATATTTTATATTCCAAGGGATGTCATTACAACCACAAATTGATCTCCTTCCTCATCAACATATACTTCAACTACAAGTAGACAGTCGAGAGTAATTTATGAAATTTAGTCCCCATTCCCAACTCAGCTTCATATATATTATAATAAACGCTCACCTAGCATTATCAACATAAACTCAAGCTCCCATGATCATCATAAATCATTCATATCCTTAATATATAAAATTATTGGCCATTATCTTATGATAAATGATAGGTGTTTCATTCCCTTTCTCTCTCTCTGTTTATCATTTGTTTCAGCCAATAGATATTTCAGATTCTTCCAGTATGACCTGATACTCTTCTCTAAAACAATAACTAAAAATCAAATATCTCCACTACTATATTAAAAATCCAAAGAAAATCATATTTTTTAATGTGTGATTCTATGATTTTTTGGAGTGATCCCTAGCATATATCCTGACCATCAAAGGACAACACTACATGAACTTCTCACTTTCTATCATTAATCACAAACTGAATTTTTATATTTAGAAACATTAAGGGAAAACTTATACATTTTATCACACAATTTATATATTTAATAAATATGTAATTTTATCATTATACATAATTTATTTCTCAAGAATTTCATCTTAGTATTGATCTTCTTCTCTTCAGATATGGAGACTAGATTCCCAATTCTTTAGATTGAATAAAACTCCCATTTTAGTATTTTTAATGTTTAGAACAATTAATTACATCTTAAGAATCATCCCATTTTACTTATTTATAATATTCTAATTCTATAAACATAGAATATTAATAATTATAACTTTATCCTTATGATTCCAAAATATTTCAGAATTTGTATTGAGATATAATTTTCCTTGTGAACACATTTTTGTGGATTATCATTCTTTCATTATCCATATAGATCATTCTTATGGGATCATCCATATGTGAGTCCTCATGATTTAGTATTTTTGTTATTTAATTCCAATAATCTATATGTAATTTATCTTTATGACTCTAGATAATCCTTCTGGAACTCATCCGTATGTGGATCTACATATTTGGATCACCTAATGTCAATTTCCACTTCATGACATGGATTACCTTATATCAATATCAATTATGAATCCCCTTACATTGGGCTCCAGCTCTGGATCCCCTTACCTTATTCTTGACATTGTTTTGGATCCCCTTATGTTGACCTATATCTTTGGATCCTCTTACATCAATTTTCACTCCATTAGGGATTTACTTAATTAGATTCCTGATGTGGGTCCCTTTCAGTGAATCCTTATATGTGGTTTGGAGCCCCTTATTTCAATAGACCAATTATATATTCCATCATGTGGATTTCTATAAATATATATCCTTACATGGTAATCTACTTGCATAACCAAAACCCATTATGTGATGTCTCATCTTTGAATCCCTTTACATGGATTTTGGAGTTGGATAGTTTTTAAGATTTATATCAAATCATTTTAGGTCATATATAACACATAAAAAACACTTCAAACACATACACAAAACAATATTGAATTAATTTAACATATTCCCAAGACCTTGGATCATATTAAACAATAAACTCATTATATTTCCAAGAGCTTCACTATCACAAAACTCCATCCTTCAACTGGACTTAAAGAATAATCATCCATAAGATTTTCAACTTTGTAAAAATAATACCACATGATAAATAATCCATGGATGATTTCTCCACTTCTCTATCACTTCATATCTATATTTAATATTTCTTTTAACTCTATTAATAAGAAATTCTTCAATATGTTCACTGAATATATCTCTACACATTTTTACAAACTACAAAAGATAGCAACATCATTCCAACTTTAACTACACTTTTAGTCTCAATGTGAACTATCTCATTCAATTATCTGATGTATGGGGATGCACATCATGATACCATATCAATATCTATTTTCCAAAATTTCTATGGGAATCACCTTCACTATGTTTTTTTTGGTGCATTCCCAGTCTATCACCAATCATTAACAGACATTGACTTTAACCATTTCACATCATTTATTGATAAACAATACAACTATAAACTTAAAACTTAATTTGGGTACTTCAAAACCCCCTTTTTATTTGTTTTAAATGCCTAATTTAATCCATGGTCAATGCAAAGTTCAATCTTAATCTTCCCCCTTGCTAATATGAAATGAAATGGAAAAGTTTTTTCTCCACCTTAACAAAATATTATATATAAAGGAAGATCATATTCTCTTTCAACTTCAGTAAACTCAAAAAATATTCTCCCCTTGACATTATCTTCTTTTTATTAGAGAATGATGGAAATAAAATATATTTATGAATGGGAAAAAAGTAATTCAACCATTATTATATGTGAGATAACCCAATTTGAAAAAAAGTGATTTTACCAAAGAATTAAATTTATCCATATATATTTATTAATATGGTAACAACTCTAATTTCATTTGTTTTTTCTATAAAAATATATTTTCAAGATGCTTTATAAACATAAAGAAAACTTCAAAAAAATAATAATTCATGTGTACATTTTTTTAACTTCTCATTATGTGAGATAGTTAATCCTCCTTGATAATTATATAAAACAATAACCAAAATAGAATTAAGAGATTAAAAATCATACCTCATAATTTATCCTTTATTAGGGATGTCCAAATTTTATATTTAATAAGAAATGTTTAATATCTAAATGCATGATCCTTTTGATAGCCCCCCTACAAGGAATGAATTCCAAAATTCTCCACCGTGGGATTATTTTTCAGAAAACAAGTTATATGAATTCATGATACTAGTTGATGTCTGATACAAATTGAAAATGAGTACCAATTTAAATTTTAGTACACCATGAAGAATTATTCATTAGTTGAAGAGGAATCACATAGTTCAACTACTTATTTTTCATGTTTCACCTTCAATTCCCTTTAATAAAGTACAACCATAAAAATATGAGAATAGGGTGGACTTCCTTATCTCTTTAGTTGGATCAACATGGTTGAATACTTTATATCAATCCAAAATTATTCTTCTCTATGGCTCTAAAGTTTCTAGTATTCTTCATGCTTACTTTATTCTTCATTGTATAGATTTGTTTCATCTTAGGGAAGCATGGATTTCCCTGTTTCTTATTGTCATCTAAGTTGGAATGAGATTCTATACTTCAATAATCAGATATTTTTTATTTATTCCATCACAATTATTCTAATAAGATTTATCCATCTGATCAAGACAAATTATAAAAAAATTTCTGGGAACTTTCTCACCCTTCTTCTTAGGGTTATACATATTCTTTATGGATTTTTTAAACATTTGATCTCAGTAGTGCTTTATATTTTTAACTTATCAGTTTATTTTATCCAGAAAAAAATGTTATACTTTCGGAAGTACTATGAACAACCCATTTTATCCTTCCACAAACACTTTCATCAACATTCATATTACCTTGGGAATCCTTTCAAATTTATCAATATGATTATCAACCAATAATCTAGTCTATTTATCTCTCTCTTGGAAGGATGCCCCTCTTGATTCAATACTACTCCATTTATATTTGAGATTCATGTCTATCATGAAATAGTGCATGATATAGACTTTACTTATACAATATCTACATATCTTTCTTGTAGGTTTGAAATCCTTCACATTTTTATTCTCAGTCTTGTTGGGAGTAGAAGATTCAAGTGTTTTCTTTTGAATATCTCCCGAGGAAAACTTTTCATCTTTCATTATTACCAAATTTTACTATTGTGATTTCCTTTTCTTATATGAAAATATATTATTATTGGATGGTACATACCAGAATTATTCAAAACAATAACCACTTCTATTATAGTAATCACTAAAACTATCAATTATTTAGAATTTATTTACCATGGATAATTTGAATCCTCTATATGAATGTTACTTAATAACATTATATTTTCAGATATTTTTAGATATTATCCCCTTTTATTAGGCCTTCCTCAGATTATATAGTTTGAAATATTTCACCAAAAATAAATAGAAATATTCCTACTCTTATAGAAACAATAATAGTGTCTTATAAATCTTGTTATTTTCACTATATGTGCAGGTAGTATAGATTTATTAACTTGTAATTTTTGTAATTGAACCCTAAAGTTTTAGGATCCAATTTGGTGGATTATTTTTTACACTTAATCACATTAACCCTTTAATAATTTTTTGTCTCTATAAAATTTTATTTCTTCCAAAATTTTCAATATTTTTACTTTATCCATACCCAAGTAAATAAGATAGATTTACTGAAAAACATTCACTAGGAAATTTCAATAATTTTCCACAAGAATGATGTGGAAGATTCTCTATATGTTCTAAATCTCTATTTACCACCAACATGAATCCATTTTGAGAGGAAAAAATCTCAAAAACATGAGTTGAAGTACTCTTTATTTTAATATATTGGGAAGTTCCAGGTTATTTCACATCCAGATTATATAGTTTTACCTCTTATTCTAGAAAATTCATATTGGGGGAATTCTTCTCATCTTAATATGATTTTACTACCCTCCCAATTGTAATGTCCTTGACCTGGGATCCACTAATCTGGTGCCTAATCCGGGTGGCCACATGAACTCAAGCATGGCTACCCGAATGCCAAAGGTTACCGACAAGTAGTGAGGGTCTAATGGGTCAAATGGGGAGACTATTCCCTCATTATAGGAGTAAACCACGATAGATAATAATTTAAATAATGGGAACAATAGGAAAAAATAAATAACATGCATAAATAACCAATTCCCAAAACTAAGTACAACCATATACAACGATATATATGCCATTACATGCTATAGTTCCACGTGAAAAAACCCCAAAAGAAAGAAAAACAATAGAATCCCCAAAATGTTTCAAACTCCAAGTCTTGAACCTCACCCGTACATTTCCCATGTCCAACTGAACTCCCTAGCATAGGGCCCTTGCCCTTACCCTAACCTGCAATCATGAAATTTTCTCAGGTACCCAATGGCGCCCCGAGAAAGGTGTGAGTATAACTCAGTAGGACACCACTAACAATGTCTAAAAAATATCCAATAATGTAGATAGTGGATTCAAATGATAATAATGGAAATAATGAAGGTAAACATTTCAATAGGACATTATAGACTATGCTCATTTAATTTATACTAACATTGAATCTAGGTTCACTACATAGACATTTCATGGTTTAATCTACCTTTTTCATGTGTTCAATAGATTAGGCATGTTCAATATTCTCAATAATATGGGAATAAAAGTCAATTCCAATCTCCCTAGGAATCACATTATAACAACCTCATAATCCTCACCTCGAAGCCTCAGTTCAGGTGGAATGCAACCATTAGGGGAACAGAACACCATCCCCTTTCCTAACATGTGCATTTCGGGGTGGAGATAGATCCTCATTCCAAATCAACCCGTGGGCATAGAACCTTAATTATATACCCCAAACTACCAATCCATGTGCACATGCTTATTTATAATTTACCACAATCAACCATATCACATCAAGCATAGCCATCATCATTTACAACATCAAAACAATATCAATAAATTGGAAATTAACATTTTTCCTCAATCCACTAAAACATTCATCATTTATATTAATTAACCCCTTTATCCCCATTTCCCATTTCCCATGCCTATCTCTCTAAACATATTCAAGTATATAGTGAATCCCCTAACATTTTCCCATTAATTCATTTAACCCTTTTTCATGCCAACCCAAAAACCTCTTAGGCCATTACCCAACCTAAGTGTATTACTAAAACCCAAATTGCACACCCTTAATTCATATTTCCATGTTCATCATGGGCTCTATCTTCTCGCACAACGACCTTACACTTACTTAGCTAAACTCTAAGTCCAGTAATATCAACACACCCCATGGGTGGACCTAATTACATTTGGCCATACTCCATGAATCCCACAGGTATAATGAAGAGTTAATTTAACAATTTAGACACCCAATGTATCCAAATAAATAAAAGGGAACCAAGAACACAATATTGTAAAATTAAGAACATAACCCTACATGCACAAATCCCCTTGAAACCCAAGGGATACAACTTTTAGACCACCTACATTAAATACTTTTGAGAACACACCCCTAACCGAATCCTTAGATCCATATTAAATCAACCCTTGAAGACTCAACCTAAACCTCAATGAAAAATAAGGGTTTTAGAGCTTCTGAAGAATATAATAGAGAGATACCAACCCAAACCTTGAAAAAGAAGCAAGGAGGGGATTAGCCTTACCCAGATCATCAATCTGCAACTGAAAATTCTCCAAACGGCCCTATGATGAGGGAGATCGATCCTTGGATTCTCTTGGGAGATTTGGTTCATTCCTAGGGTTTCAATAGGGGTGGAGGAGGTAAATCCTGAATTGGGAATAAAAATTCCATAATGGAATTTTTGTAATTTTTCAAAAGTTTCTGGGTTGCACCGTTTCCCCGCACGGTTTTCCAAACCTTGTGCAAACCGTGCAGATGATACTGCCCAAAAATATCCCCCTCACATGGTTTACCAGCATGGTTTTCCAAACCATGTGTAAACTATGTGGAGGTTACTATCTAAAAATACTTATTCTACACAGTTTACATGGGTTGTCTGCACGGTTAGGACTAACCGTGCACAGACTGTGCGGCTTTCCCAGAAAACTCCCTTTCCCCCATTTTCATATCCTGAACCCCCAGAGCACCCTCAAGACTTCTTAAGGACTTTGTAAACTCTTATTATTCTAGAATATAATTAAACTGAAATGTGGGAATAACATACCTTAACGAAAAATCCAGAATCTTACAACCTCTCCACCTTATAATGGCTCGTCCCCGAGCCACTCTTCCTGAGCGTCATTGAATTCCTAAAGAAAATAGATTGGGCCACTGGGCCCCTATATCTGATTCTCTCTCCCAATTTTCTTTTTTAATGTTCCCTAATACCATATAACACAAACCAAGGGAACCACCATCCCCCAAAAAACTTTCTCACTATGATCCATAATAGGAATCAGATGCTTCCCAAAGGACGCATCAACCTCAAGCTCGAAATCCTCATCATTTATCATATGAGATGGATCAGGGTGATACAATTGGAGTTATGAAACATTAAAAACATCATGAATCCCACTATACCATTGTAGAAGTTCCAATCGACATTCCACAGTTCTGACCCTCTCCATAATCTCAAATGGCCCCACATATCTAGGTGTCAACTTGCCCTGCTTCTAAATTCAGTAGTGACCCAACCTTGGAGACACCTAAAGAAACACACTATAATTGACCATGAACTCAAGAGGTATATGACTATGATGTGAATATGACTTATGTCTAATCTGAGATATTTCCATACTCTTTGGAATCAAGAAATCTTTCCCCTACGTTTCCTTCACAAGACTCGATCCTAATAGCTCAGACTCCCCATCCTCTAACGAACACAACAGAGATCTACACAGTCTCCCATACAGTGCGTCAAAAAGTTCCATTTATACTGTAGTATTAAATATGTTGTTGTAATAAAAATCAACCAGAGAAAAGTGCTCAACCCATGAACAAGAAAAATCTAAAACACCTTCTCTTAACATATAAACTAATACCTAAAATTTTATGCTCTGACTGCCTGTCTGTCTATGGGTGGTAAGTTGTACTTAGAAACACCTGGGTACCAAGCGCCTTCTGTATTCCATTCCAGAAGAGCGAGGTGAACCATGGATCACCATCTGAAACTATAGTTCTTGGAATTCCATGCAACCATACTATATCTCAAACATAGAAATTCTACCAAATGGTCGATGATATAGGTCTCCTGAATCGGCAAGAAATGGGCCACTTTGGTCAGATGATCTACCACCACCCAAATTGCATCATTCTTCTAAGGAATCCTCAAAAGAACCATTATGAATCCCATATTGAAATCATTCCACTTCCACTCTTGAATATACAATCACTGCAACAACCCACATTGATGTTGATGTTCAGCTTTCACCTACTGACAGGTAAGGCATTGTGCCTCAAAACTCACAAATTCTTTCTTCATTATCGACCACTAAAACTGCTTATAAAGATCACAATACATCTTAGTCAATCCCATATGCACTTCCCACTTTGACACGTGAGACCCGCACATCAACTCCTCTCGTACATCTTCCGGCACCACAACATGACCATGAACATAAGGAACTCCATCAGCACCAAAAGTCTAACCAAAAGGCGACTGTCCTCCTTTAAGGATTTACTTCATAGCTAAACAGTTCGTATCCACCAACTGACTCTCTTTAACTAGGATCAAAGGTGTGGATTTAATTTCAATATATGCAAGTGTTATCTGCATGTGCCCATTCCATACCTCCAAATGCATCTCAACAAACAAGGCCATCATCACCCACTCTGAACTGGATTCCTGAACTACCTGATTCTGAGTCTTCTAGATTAGAGCATCGATGACACTATTCCCTTTACCTAGTGTGTACACCAACTGAAAATGAAAATACTTCAGGTACTCAACCAACCATTGCTGTCGAAGATTCAAATCTCACTGAGTGAATATATACCTGGGACATTTATGGTTTGAGAACACCATGAAAGATTCTCCCAACAAGTAATGCCTACAACACTTTAAGGAATGAACCACAATATTTAGATCAAGGTCATGATTAAGATAATTCCTTTCATGTGGACTTGAATGTCTCGACTAAAAAGCTACAACCCGATCATCCTATATCAACACTGCCCCAGGTCCAACACCGAACACATCATAGAACAAGGTGTACTTCCTACCTGGTTCTGGTAAGATCAAAATCAGTGCGGTGGTCAACTACTTTTAGAGCTCCTGAAAATCATTCTCACAAGACTCTGACTAATCAAACTTAATCCCCTTATTGGTTAGGCCTATGATTGGTGCATCCAAATGAGAGAAATCTATAATAAACATTTGATAATAACCATCCAAACCCCAAAAACTCCAAATATCAGAGACACTCTTGGGATGCTCCCAAGAAAACACAACCCGCACCTTTTCTGAATCCACTGACACACCTGACTAAAAAATTATGTGTCCCATAAAGTGCACCTTATCAATCCCAATATAACATTTTGATAGCTTGACATAAAGTCTATGATTTCTTAGTATACTCAAGATGATGTTAAGATTTTTGGCATGATCATCATGAGTTCTAGAGTACACTGAGATGTCATCAAAAAATACAACTTAAAATTGATCCACATATGAGTGGAATATCCAGTTCATCAAGGCCATGGACATAGTCCGTGTATTGGTTAGTACAAATGACATCACTGGATATTCATACAGCCCATACCTTCTTTGGAAAGCTGTCTAGGGTATATCAGAAGTTCTCACACACAATTGATGGTAGCCTGATCTCAAATCGATCTGGGAAAAAACTAAGGCACCTCTAAGCTGATCAAATAGGTCATCAATTACAGGAAGAGGGTATCAGTTCTTAACCATCATCTATTTCAGCTTCCTATAATCGACACATAGCCTCAATGATCTGTCATCCTTCTTAGAAAACAACACCGAAGATCCCCAAGGTGATGTACTAGGATGTATAAAACTCTTACACTCCAATTCCTCTAACTAAACCTTTAGTTCTTGGAGCTCTTCTGGCGCCATTCGATATGGTGGAAAATAAACTAGCTCCACTCCTATCATCAATTCAATTGTAAACTCAACATCTCTCTTGGGTGGTAACCCCGAGAAGTCCTCCAGAAAAACATCCTAAAAATGGTCCACAACAAAAGGGAAGACTGGATGTCCATTCTCCCCATCATCTAACATAATATGTAACACCCCATGATTTCATAGTATGTTTTCTCTTTAAATTAATTCAATAGATTTCGCTACATGCAACCCTGAGTTCGAACACACCATGACTTATTAAACTAGCCGTTCAAAAAGAAGTTATGAATAATATTAACAGAATTTTGAACTTTATATACTCCATATAATTTTAACATCCATATTATGTGTTTCTTAAACATAATATAAGAATAAATTCATTTTTTCAAATAAAATATGTATTTTTCAAAAAATGAAATTTTAGCACCTTTTAATGGAGAACCCTTTTTAAATCCTACATTTGAGACTTTTATGTATTTAACTTTATAAAATAAAATCCTTTATAATAAAAACAATCAAATTTATTTTGGATAATTTTTTTGTGTTTTTCTGATAACCTTCATATTTTGATGAATAATGAAAGATACTAAATTTTAATTGATTTTTTTTAATCAAAATAATTTACTGTGTCAAATTATACATTTGAATGGTTTTTAAGTATAATTAGATTATATTTTTTTTATTTAATACAATATTGGTCATTGGAAGTAATTTCAAATTTAAATTAGACATAAACACATATCAATCTTTTGATAGTTTTTACATCTCAAAAACCCACTTTCTGGTTTTGATAGTATGAATTAATTTTAAATTAATTAATGCAAATTCTATGTTTTGAATTTGGTAAAATAGACATCATTTTTTAATTTTTAGTATAAAAATTATCTTTGGGTGAATTTTTGGTATTTTTCTGAAAACTTTCAAATTTTGATGAATAGTGAAAAACATTGTGTTGTAGATAAGAACCAAATTTTTAATTTAAATAAATATTTTTTCATAAAATTTTATCTTGAAGTAAAAATAGATAAATAATAAATATATTAATCTAATGTAATTAATTAGATACATTTTATAATAAGATTAGACATATAAAATTTCATGGAACCTTTTAACGCCTTTTACCCACCTTCTAGGCACATTTGCAAATTTGCATAAAATTAAATTATACCACTTCAGTGAATTGAATTTAAAAAATCCAAGAGACACACTTTAAATTAATAATTATTATGTTTTTAAATAGGAATAAATTAATTTTGGGGTGAATAGTAACTTTTGAATTTTATTTACCACAGTTAAAAGTAAATAGGGTAATGAAAGGTACAAATGATATTATAATTACCCTAACACATGTCCTAATTCTATAGTATAAGTTTATTTAGAACAAAATAAACCTCAAGAATACAATTTAATCTTTTTTTATCCACTTGTATTAGATTAGAACATTTATTATTATTTTATTTAAAGAAGAGTTAAAAATGTTAAATTCAAGTTTTAATAAATAACCCATTTGTAATATAGGGTTATACATAATATAAATTCGACTATAAGTATTGATAAGAAATCTAAAAATATTTCATACATCATGGTATTTTTTTTATAAATTTTAGTCATTAAATAATTAAATTTATTTATGACACAATGATGATGCAGTATTTACCTTATTAATGAAAGATTAAAATAATTGATATTATAAATATCCAAATAAATGTAAATTAAGACTTTTGATACATTCCACTAATTTTTTGGGTTAATATGACATTTTAGTATTGATGTAATGTATTTTTCTGAAGTAATCATGTTTTTTTAACTTTTACAAAAAACAAAATACTAAATAGTGTCAAAATTGACATAAATGTGTTTTTAAAACTAATACTATATTATTAAATGATATAATATTCCTAAAAATATAAGGCTAGGAAAAATGACCTATATAATAATATATATGTCATTAATTAACCACTTGAGATTCTCTTGGCATTTTTTAGTAAGTTTATTAACTATGTAATATAAAAATACAAGTAGACATTGTAAAAGTTAAACTATATAACTAAGAGATAAATCTAAAAGATAAGGTTAATATGGTGACCTAAACTTGTATATAAATTTTTTTTTGAGAGTATTCAGACCCCACCCCACGTTATCCTCTAAATAAATCCATTTAGATCCATTATAAACTGAAAATGATTGTATAATAAAATAATATTTCAAGCTTTTCTAAAAGTGACCCTCACCTCTCTTATAAAAGGGTACTTCCCGTTCTCTCAAAGTCACTCCTCCAAATCCATTAGGCTTGGAAAAACCCTAATAAAATATCTTTCCAAATACCCTAAATTCAACCTAGAGGACTTACTTTAATCAGAAAGCCAACCTAAGGTACCATTTTGATCAAATCAAAAAGGAAGCACCCGAAGAAGAGGTAATAATTTCATCACCTATTTCAATGTTCTTTTCTTCTTACACTTCCCCTTTCGTTGTTTTTTACATAACAAAATAATAACTCGAGTACCTTATACATACTATGATTTTATTATAAACATGGTACAACTATATTGATTATTCTATCCATCCTATGAATGAAAAATTCACCAAACGTGCGTACGTACGGCTTACCCTCTCCATGTCGTGGTGTAGTTTGTTATTCAACACTTAATTATTTGAATGATTATAATAATGAGTATAATTGATGAAAATAATAAATATAACATGTTAATGATTCTTTATATGTAATATATCATCCAATTACATACTATTTCACCATCAATAGAATGATATTGTCGCTTGTGCGTACATATGGATTACCGTCACCACGAACATGATGAGATTCATTCCCTATCGTAATCATTCAAGAATAATATTCATTTTATGATTAAAAATAATTTTTAAGAACTTAATATCATTCTGTATATGAATCAAATACATCTTATCCATAATAAACATGACTTATGTAACAAAACATATAAAGTAAAATGAATAAGTTAACACCCGAAATATTGATACTACTGAAATATCGTTAGAAAAGAAATATTAAAAGATAGTATATGATATCATATATATGTATTTGGTTATTTTATTATTTAATAACAATGATTTCACCATTATACAAGAGTTTATACTACCCTTTCCTAAGGAAAAGTACAAGTTAAGGGTTAATTCATCAATCTCATTATTATCTGAGATTGTTTATGTGTAAGTTTTTATTGGTACATATTTATTATCCATGTCCATGTTTCATAAAATAGTTTTCAAAAGTATTATTTTAATGGACTCTTTAACAAAAACTTCATTTTAAATGGTTTAAATAGTTATTATTCTAAATCATTATCATTAATGACAATGTTTTTAAAATGGTTTTAAGAATATATTTATATAGACATAAATTTTTTAAAATTTTAATTCCTTTCAAAAGTTTCAAAGTGGTATAGGAAACTTTGATTAAAAAATGTCTTACTTTCAAAATTGTTTGACTTTTAAATTATTTCATAAAAAATGTATATTTCACTCAAAGTGTATTACTGATCATTTTCAACTATGTCAAAATCCTTTACTGGATATTATTTATGATTTAGGTTTATTTATTATAATATAATGTTCTTTATTTTATTGAATTAATTATGATATGTTTGACTATGGATGTGCTGTTTTTATACCATTCATGGTTTACGGTTGAAGTGTTAACATTTTTTATGATAGTTTTAATATGAATTTTTATGTTATGTTTCAACCTATTCATATGAGGAATGCATTAGACTTAGTAAGTGATGGGTGGAGCCCAATTTAGATCCTCGATGCATCGGTAGGTCTCATGAGACAAACTAGTGTCTTGGCACAAGTCCTTGAAAAAATATTTTTGGTAGTCTAGGCACGAGGCCTTGACTGTGTGGTTATGATGTCTAAAATTATGCATTCCATCATTAGGAAATTAGCTATCGATATTACATGTTATTATTGGACTAGTAGAATATCCATGTGAAGAAGTAAATGGAATTATTTGATTTATCTTTGCCATATTATGCTTAAGTATAAGTTTTAAAGTCTTGTGTTTGAGTCTTATACATTTCCTTAAATGTTTATGCTTATTTATGATTGTTTCCGCTATATTGTTATCCTTACTGAGCATCTGAGCTCATCCCATTCTTTTGTTTTCTTTTTTTGAGGATGCGAAGTATATTATGATTAACCTATAGCGATAAGCCAAAGGATATGAGTGTGTTCAAAGGGTACACAATGTTGTTTTTTTATTTCATGATGTAATGTAAAACTTATGTATATATCTAGTACTTCTAAGGCTACTAAACTAATCGGTCTTTTGAGACTTGATCTCTTTTGATCATGCCAATGTTATGTAATAATGCACTGATTCTGGGTAACTAGGGTTGGGGTGTTATAGTTGGTATCAGAGGAAGTTTAGTACAAACCGTGGAAACTATATTTAGAAAAACTTTGATTAGAGAACATTACCCTAATATAGACTTTGAGGATAAGTATAGAAAAAAATAAAAAAAATATTGGTAGTGTAAATATTATGTGGGTTTTCAAAGAAAATACATCCTTGTATGGATACAAACAGGTAGAGGTGGCTCTGGAACAAATGTAACTAGGAGTAAAAATACCAAAAAGGAGTTTCAGGCTTAACCCAGGGTATCCTGGTACCCGACAACAGGCATTGCTACACTCTTGGTATTGACACTCCCATGGGATATGCTTAGGATAATTCACATTTTCTTTATAAACCATTATGAATGATTTATGAGTAAATACTTCCTCAATGAAAACATTTTTATGATTATGGATTATATGCATAAACATTTCAATTTACTTTAGGTATTTTACATTTTTAGAATTATGCATTGCGATTCATAAACTATCCTAGTGTATTCCAATGTTTAGAAATGGATCCTAGTAGAAGGAATGAGAACTCCAACAATACTCATGATCCAAATAGTAAGAAGGGTCATTTATTTAATGGTATAAAGAAAACATTTATAAGAGAAATAGTCTCCCTATTATTCTCATCATATAGAGAAAAGGTATCATGTGTTAATAAGACAAGTAAATAATTCTCTGATTCCTATGGATTTGAAGGGAATCCAGATAAGAAAAGGGTGGTAGAGAGAAAGATGGATAAAGGGAAGAAGGGAAAGAATGATTTTCCCATATGTGATAACTGTGGAAAGAATCACCTTGGTAAATTCTTGAGGGGAATGAGAGTTTTTTATAAGTTTGGAGAAAAAGGACGCCAAGTACGTGATTAAAAGGGTAAGAAAAAGGTTTCAAATGTACAATACTTCATTTGCCAGGAGTTGGGACACTACGTAAATCAATGATCCAATAATCAAAGTATACCCCAAATGATGCTATTGGTTAATAATCAAGTTATTATACTACCGCAGATAAAGAGGAATAATTAGTGTTCTTATATTTTTTTATTAATGAATTATGTCATTTGAGTGTTGTATCAATGATGTACTAGTTATATTAATTATGGAAATAAGTAAGGATTGTACTGTAGTACTATTTAATTGAGGATTTGAGACTATAAGTTACTATGAAAAATGACTCAACAACAAGTTAAACTTTTTGGAAAATACATGGTTGAAGGGAATATAAACCTTAATGTGGTCTTGATACCAAGGTAGTGATTTTGGAATAAGAGATGGTTGATTTGGATAAATTATATTGGATATTCTTGACTACCTTGGAACTGATTAATGATTTTTTTATTCCATCACTGTTGGAGTATTCAAAATTTTTGGATATAAATAATATATCTAGTATTATATAAGTAATAAGTGAGAATGAATTTAATCAATAAGGTTTTATGGTAATTCAGGGTGTTACCATGATTTAAGAAAATACATGAAGAAGGTACTCACATGTTATTATGTAGAAAAAATAGATCTTCATTATATCATGTTGACCTTCCTTATAAATTTTTGGACTATGAGTTTGGACACAAGTATTTTAGATAAGTCTAAAGGTTGGAATGGATTAAGTTGGACATTGGATTCTATGGTTTAAGGATAAAAAATTTATTAAGAATATTTTTGGATTTTTTATAAAAAGGATAGCCCGAAGGTCGGGCGACAACCCGTCACGTCTGGTAAGGCCGCGAGACTTGAACCCGCAACCGAAGGGCGACAAGGGTGCATCACCTACCACTAGCCTACGTGATGTCCTGGTTTGTATAATGTAGTTTTTTAAATTGATCTGACAGATGAATTATAAATTCATTTTTTTAAACCCTACATGATTAGGATAAATATAATATTTTTTAGTTCTATTATCTTTTGGAGTGGAAGATGAGTTTGTGGTAGAAATTAGTTAAAGGATGGAACTCTACTTGTAAAGTATTTTTTTATTTATATGATGAAATTAATTCTTAAACTTTAGGGAAAGGATCTTAAAACCAAAAATGTGTTATCCTAATAACTTATTTTTTGATGAACCAATAATATTTTAAGTCGTCATAGATTTATGGCTTTGAGGCCCTCAATTTTCTATTTAATTTTCACTTGTTTGTGATTGATGACCTCAATAAATCCATATAAATATTTACATTTCCCCTCCAATTATGTGTCCCCAATTTCCACCGATTTTCTTCTATTCGAAATCCTGATTTGGTGGTGAATTTTTCATTTCTCTTTCCCTTTTATAAAGACTAAATTTTATTAACCATATTTCCGATGTCGTTTTTCCAAAAAAATTATTTTCTATTTTTATCCTTTTATTTTCAAAGAAAAATTTCCAATTTTGAGAACGCAATTTATTGAAGGAGGAGAGAATGTAACAACCCAATATTTCATAATACGTTATCTCTTTAAAGTAATTCAATAGCCTGCGTTACATGCAACACTGAGTTTGAACACACCACAACTTACTAAACTAGCCGTCCAAAAAAATAGTTATAAATAGTATTAAATGCATTTTGAATTTTATATACACAATATAATTTTAACATAAATTATTTTTTTCTTATACATAATATAAGAACAAATTTATTTTTTCAGATAAAATAAGTATATTTCAAAAATTGCAATTTTACCACCTTTTAATGGAGAACCCCTTTTCAATAAAATATTTGACACTTTTATATATTAAACTTGACAAAATAAACTTAATCTTTAGAAGAAGGACATAAAAATTTAGTTTGGATAAATTTTTGTTGTTTATCTGATAACTTTCATACTTTGATGAATAGTGAAAGATACTAAATTTTAATTGAAAACAACTTTTTTAATAAAAATAATTTATAGTGTTAAATTATACATTTGAAAAGGTTTTAAGTATAATTAGATTATATTTTTATCATTTAATCCAATATTGTTCATTGGAAGTAGTTTTACTTTTAAATTGGACATAAACACATATCAATCTTTTGATAGTTTTTACTTCTCAAAAACCATCTTTTTGGTTTTGACAACAAAAATTAATTTAAAATTAATTAATTAAAATCATATGTTTTTAATTTGGTAAAATAGACATCATTTTTGAATTTGGAATATCCAAATGATCTTTGGGTGAATTTTTGATATTTTTATGAAAGCATTCAATTTTTGATGAATAATAAAAAGCACTATGTTGAAGATAAAAACCGACTTTTTCATTTAAATAATTTTTTAAATAAAAATTTATCTTAAAGTAAAAATAGATACATAATAAATATATTAGTCCAATTTAATTCATTAGATACATTTTATAATAAGTTTATACATATTAAATTTTATTGAACCTTTTAACGTCTTTTACTCTCCTTCTAGGAACATTTTCAAATTTGTATAAAACATAATTTTACTACTTCTATGAATTGAATTTCAAAAATACAAGAGACACTGTTGACATTAGTAAGAAAAATGTTGTTCAATAGGATGAAAATAATTTTTTTGGTGAATAGTAACTTTTGAATTTTATTTACCACGGTTAAATTTAAATATAGAAATTAAAGGTAAAAATGATATTATAATCACCCTAACACATGTCTTAATTCTATTGGATAAGTTTATTTCAACCAAAATCAATCATCGGAATAAAATATGATCCTTTTTTATCCACTTGGATTAGATTAGGGCATTTATTATTATTTTATTTAAAGAAGAGTTAAAAGTGATAAATTCAAAATTTAATAGATAAACCATTTTTAATATAGGGTTATACATAATATAAATTTGAAAATAAATATTAATTAGAAAGATAAAAAATTTCCTATATCATGGTACTTTATTTATAATTTTTAGACATTATATAATTAAATTTATTTATGACATAATGATGATGTAGTAATTACCTTACTAATGAAAGATTAAAATAATTGATATTATAAATATCCAAATAAATTTAAATTGAGTCTTTTGATTCATTAAACTAATTTTATAGGATAATTTTACATGTTAGTATTAATTTAATGTAATTTTTTTAAGTAATCATGTTTTTTTGACTTTCACAAAAACCAAACACTAAATAGTGTCAAAATTGACATAAATGAGTTTTAAAACAAATAATATATTATTAAATGATATAATATACCTAAAAATATAAGGTTCATCCAAAGGAATTATATAATTATATATATTTCATTAATAAACCACTTTAGGTTCTCTTATCATTTTACAGTAAGTTTATTAACCACGTAATATACAAATACAAGAAGAGATTGTAAAAGTTATACTATTTAACTAAGAGTTAAATCTAAAAGATAAGGTTAATATGGTGACCTAAACTTGTCTAAAACCTATTAGTTGAGAGGATTCAGACCCCTCCCTACCTTATCCTATAAATAAATCCATTTTGAGCCATTATAAACAGAAAATAATTTTATAATAAAATTATATTTCAAGCTTTTCCTAAAGTAACCCTCACCACTCTTCTAAAAGCGTACTTCCACTTATCTCAAAATCACACCTCCAAAGCATTTTGGATCTGCCAAACCCTACTCAAATATCTTCCCAACTACCCTCAATTAAAAATAGAGGCCTTACTTTGATCTTAAAACCAACATAAGGAGCCCTTTTGATCAAATAAAAAAGGAATCACCCGAAGAAGTGGTAATAATTTCATTACCTCTTTTAAAGTTCTTTTCTTCTTCCACTTCCTATTTCTTTGTTGTTTCCATAGAGAAATAATTACTATAGTACCTTCTACATACTGTGATGTTATTATAAATATTGTAAAACCATATTCACTATTCTAAACATTCTATGAATGACAAAGTCACCATACGTGCGTATGTACGACTTACCGTCTCGGCGTCATGGTGTAGTTTGTTATTCAACACTTAATTATTTGGATGGGAATGATAATGAGTATAATTGATGTAAATAATAAATATAACATGTTAATTATTATTTATATGTAATATACCATCCAATTACATATGATTTTACCATCAATAGAATGATATTGTCTGTCGTGCGTACGTACGGATTACCGTCTCCACTAACACGATGAGTTTCATTCCCCATCGTAACCATTAAGAATAATTTTAATTTTATGATTAATAATAATGTTTAAGAAATTAATATCATCTTAGATATGAATCAAATACATCCTATGTAACACCCCGACCCCTCTAGACCAGATCCGGTGCATTACTAAGTACATTGGAATGGTTAGAAGGAATGAAAATTCAGAACGAATGATTAGTTTAGTAGTCTTGAAGAAACTAGATACATAGAAATAAATAAAATTACATTGGAAAAGGTTAGAAAATACAATACATAACAAAAACTAAAAACTACATCCATAATTACTCAATAAACGATCTCCTCTTATTCACCTGTTGAAAGTAAAAAATGAAAGGGGTGAGCTAAAACTCTCAATAAGGGTTAAAAATAGCAGAAGAATGAATCAATAATAACTGAATTGTAAAAATTTTACATAATCAATATGGCATGGTGAATTAATGGAAAACTCATGCCATTAATAAACTGAGAATGAAACTGCATCCATATATTTTGTCATAGTAAAAACCTCATGGATATTAATAACTGATAATGAATAAATATAATGATTATTAATTGTAAATCTTGTATCTGGAACATGATACCATAATACCATAAAAATAGTTTAGTTCTGTGGGTAGAAACTGGTATGATTTTTGGAAACAAACTCGAAGGGTTTGTCGCCAAACTGATTTGTCTCATGAGACATACCGATGCATCGAAGGGATGTAGTAGGCCCCACCCGCTGATTCATGTCCAAATAATTCTTTATACATAGATTCAACACAAGAGAAAGATTCCTTTACATTATCCATATAGAATAGAGGATACAGATTCATCAATCACTACTGGAAATTGGGCCTATACCCACGGTTTTTCACAAAACCGTGGGTATAGGTCCCCCCTATACCCACGGTTTTCCAGAACCGTGGGTATAGGTATAGTATGGGAACCTATACCCACGGTTTTGGAAAACCGTGGGTATAGGTACCCAATACCCACGGTTTTGGACAAAACCATGGGTATAGTTTTTTTGTGAAGACCTATACCCACGGTTTTGCCAAAACCGTGGGTATAGGGATTGCTTCGGAAACCTATACCTACGGTTTTTGAAAACCGTGGGTATATGGGGTATTTTTTTCAAAGACCTATACCCACGGTTTTCAAAACCGTGGGTATAGGTTTCCCGCGTTATTGCGGGTGGCGGGAATGGGAAAAAAATTGCGCGGGATGAAATAAATTTTATGTGGGAACAATGTTTTAAATAATTTTAAAAAAAAAGATACCAACATCAATTAACAAAACTTCGGTAGGTGTGTTGGTTCAGTTCTCCGTTCCCTTCAGAGAAGCCCTGTGTTCGAAACTCGGCACGACATAATTTTAAATTTATCAATATTATTAATATAAGTATAGCAGCGTATAATTTAATAGACAAAGTCCGCTTAGCTCAGTTGGTTGTTCTCTCGGCGCGTTGGTGACTCCAGTGGGAAGCGCGGGTTCAAAACCCAGCCGCATATATTTTTGAATATGCGAAGAGAACCTATATTAATATATATAAGAAAAAATATATATAAATAACATATTGAAATGGCAGATCGGTTGGTTAGTTGCGGTGCGCGGCCTCGTTGCAGCGCGTGAGGCGCAAGTTCGAACCCTTCCAGACACGACTTTTTCGAAAATAATTGAAATCCCCACAGTGTGAAAACCGTGGGGTATTTGCCTGCCACGCTGTACAGCGTGGTGCTGGTGTGTGACACAACTATACCCACGGTTCTACCAAACCGTGGGTATAGGTGAAGACCCCTATACCGACGCCATTCCAGCCCACGGTTCCCAAAACCGTGGGTATAGCCTATACCCCCGGTTTTGGGGGCTATACCCACGGTTTTGAACCGTGGGTATAGCCCGTTTTTCCAGTAGTGAATATTTCCACAGTCAAAACAACATTCAAAATAAATACAGTATGTAAAATGGTATACGTCTTAGACAATAATCACATCCATGATACAAGAATATGGAAATTTAAATGGAATATAATTTCAATTGAAAAGTGATCTCAAAAGGGAATTAGGTACACCACATAAGAAAGAGTATGTACACAATACTAAGAAAGTCACAATGAAGTGAAAATTGAGACAAAGCTTGTTACCACGTTGTAATCAATTGATTCATATGAACAAAAGTTAATAACCACTGAATGAATCACATAATACAATGAATATAAATAGAATAATGATAAAATATATCAAATTTCAGTACACCTATACCACATATAAGAAATAAGTGGTGAATAATTGAAATCCCACAAAATTAAAAGTGAGATGAGAAAATCCCTTACAAACATTTCGGCATGGTAACAGGTGTTCTTGTGAGGGATTAATGAGAGGTTACGGGGTATCCCATTATTTATATATCATAATATCATTATGGTTGAGTTGAAAAAAATACCCCATCATTAGGAATTAAAAATAAAATGGCACAACATAGTGGAAATTCTTGAACAAAAGTGAGGGAGAACATCCCTTACCTTAAATCTATTGGTGTTATCCACTTGTTATTAAAGACCTAAATAAAAAAATTAGGTTTATTAATTAATAATTAAATAACCTATTCTATATTTAATTGGTTTAGTATAATCATTTTATGTTTATTTATAACCGTTTTGTTTTATTATGAGGTTCAATTTCATTGTTCGAGCTCATTTGTTTACTTGGTTTTAATGACTGGTTCTCTTATATTCATGTTTGGATAAAAATTTCAGATAATTAAAGTTATATTCTATTAGTGAAAATTTAGGATATTACATGGTTTTAAATTTAATTTGGTTACTTGGAGTGAATTCGAATTATTATATAAAACCATAGTGACAACCGTTTTTGTTAATCAGTGGGTTTTATTACGAAGAACATGTTTTGCTTTATAACATAATACCATTTGTACAAAAAAAATTTAAAAACCAAAAATTTGATATATTACATATATAATAATCTGGTTAAACCATAACATAAATGGTTTCATGACCATAATTAAATATAATAATAGAAATTGATAAATCGTTATCCTTGAATATGTTAAATTGGCACATCTCAAACGGTGCTTCGATTTCTTTCAAATAAAAGGTGGGGAAAGGAGAGAATATAATGAAATATCACATTAGCATAAAAAAATTACATTACATGTATGTTACTGGAGTTATCATACTATTTGGGTGAAGGGAGGTGAGGAAAGAAACAAAAGTACAAGAACTTAATAGAAAAGAAGGAATATGAAAGAGGAATTTACCTCTTGAGACATCCTCCATTGAGATCCTCTTAAGGGGAAGTGTTTTGGTATTTTGAAGAGGCTAGGGGATTTTGGACGCGGGGGAGGATATTGGGGAGAGATTTGGGAATAATATTAGTAAGTCAGAAGGCTTGAGAGGAGTGAAGAGAAGAGGGAGTGAGGGGGGGTATAGTGGAGGAGAGGGTTTTCATAATTTTTTAATCATTAATTTATTATTTATTCATAATACAAGGAATAATAAGTATTCCATGACCAATAATAGTAATAAATTCAAATTAATTCTATCCAATTGGGCTTAAATCAACATATCATCATCAATGACTCAATAAATCCTTATTTAGCATTTATCGTAAATTATCGCATTTTACTATTCATAAAAAATTCAAGTATTTCAGAAAAATCCCAGAACTTCACCCTTACCATTTTTCGACATGTATAATCCATAAATAAATTCCATTTTTCAAAAATAGTATTCTAAATATGATTATTTTGATATTTAATTAAAATCATTATTTAATCAAAATATATAAACACTTAAATTATTTACCTTCATTTTTAAGGTGCCTAAATTTATTTAAACATTCATGGGTGTGGATACCATTCATAAGATTCATATTACTATTCATAAGGGTGAGTTAATATTCATAAGGTTAGGTTACTATTCATAAGGGTATGTTACTATTCACCAAAAATTAAGATAATTCTATAAGACTCTAAATATCATCCCAAACACAACCATGTATGTCAGATTTTCAAAATTCAAAACACACAAGTGGAAAATTAAATTTCAATGGCTAGGATATGACTATATTTTAAATAACCAAGTGTTGTTTCAATAAAACTTAATGATTTATGAAATATAGGATATGAATTTAATTTATTTAAGTGAAACATACCATAAAATTTTTGGGGTGTTATATCCTATCCATAACAAACATGGCTTACTTAACAAAACATATAAAGGAAAATGAATCAGTTAACACCCGAAACAATGATACTACTATAATATCATTAACAAGGAAATATTAGAAGATCATATATGATATAAAATTTATGTATGTGGTTATTGTACAATTTAATAACAATGATTTCCCCATTATACAAGAGGTTAACACACTCTTGACTAAGGGAAAGTACAAGGTAAGAGTTAATTCCTCAATCTCATTATTATCCAAGATTGTTTATGTGTAAGTGTTTACTTGAAAATATTTATTATCCATATACATGATTCCTAAAATAGTTTTCAAAAGGATTATTTTTAAAGGACTCTTTAACAAAAACATCATTTTAAATGGTTTAAATATTTATTCTTCTAAATCATTCGCATTAATTTCCATGTTTTCAAAATGGTTTTAAGGATTTTTTATATGGACATGAATGTTTTAAAATGTTAATTCCCATCAAAAGTTTCAATGTGGTATGGGACAATTTGATTCAAAAATGTCTTTTAAATGTCATCCTTTCTAAATTGTGTGAGTTTTAAATGATTTCATGAAAAATAGATATTTCTCACAAAGGGTTTTACTAATTATTTAAAAATATGTCAAAATCATGTACTGTATATTATTCATGATTGAGCTTTATTTATTATAATTCAATGTTCAATATTGTATTGAATAAAGTATGATATGTTTGACTATGGATATGCTATTTTTATACCATTCATGGTTTATGGTTGATGTATCAACATTTTGTATGCTAATTTTAATATGAATGTTTATGTTATATTTCAAAATTTTCATATGAGGAATGCATTGGAATTAGTAAGTGATGGGCGAAGCCTACTATATATCCTCAATGCATCAGTAGGTCTCACGAGACAAACTAGTGTCTTGGAACAAGGCCATGAAAAAATATTAATTTTAGTCTTGGAATGAGGCCTTGACCATGTGGTTATGATGTCCGACATTATGCATTTGATCATTATGAAATCAGCTATTGATATTACATGTGATTATTTGAATAGTAGAATATCCCTGTGAATAAGTAAACGGAATTATTTGATTTATCTTTTCCATATTATGTTTAATTTTAAGTTTAAATGGATTGTGTTTTTGTCTTATAAATTGCCTTAAATGTTTATGCTTATTTATGATAGTTTCTTCTATATTGTTATCCTTATTGAGCATCTGTGCTCACCCCTTTCTTATGTTTTATTTTTCCCAAGATGCGAATAAGTATATTATGATTAACCTGAAGGGATAGGCCAAATGAAATTAGTGTGTTCAAAGAGGACACAATGTTGTTTTTTTATTTCATGATGTAATGTAAAACTTAGGTATGTATCTAGTACTTCCAAGGCTACAAAACTAATAGGTCTTTCGAGACACAATCTATTGTGATCATCCAAATGTTAGGTAATAATGCACTGAATTTGGGTAACTAGGGTGAGGGCATTGCAAAATACATGCCACTTGGGATGTGATTTCTCCCAACTGTTGGTGTAGAGGCCTTGTGCGGCCCACTTGAGTATCTCACTCACCAAAAAGGACATAAGTGCTCCCATAGAGATATTTGAACATTACCCGATGTTGGTAACTGTCGATATGTGCTTGATATAATTCCAACCAATCCATTCCCAAGATTAGGTCAAAACATGAAATATCTAGGACAAATAGATCCCACAGAAAACGATATCCACCAACCTTTAGAGCACAACCCTTACACTATCTGATGTCCTAAAATCATACCCCAAATGGAGTATCAAGCGACATTACCCCACATGCAGTCTCTATGGTTAAGCCTAATACAACTACGAACTGAGTAGAAATAAAGTAATGTGTAGCACCTGTATTAAATAAAGCACTAGAAAGTGTGGAAGATACAAGAATCGTACCTCGAACAGTAGATAGTTCTACCTCACCACCTTCAGGTGTATCCTGAACTGCATGGATATGACCCACCCCTTTACCCTGGGCTCCATTTTCATTACATTGCACTACACTGCTATGTTGGTAAGGATGATCTCTCCCTAGATTTCCACATCCACCTCTTCTACTAGTACAACCCATGGATCTCCAAATTCCTTCTTGATATGGGGTAACCGACCCCCCGACTACACTCGAAATGTGCTTCTAACCTCTATCATTCCCTAACTATCATGAGTTCCTACATAACCTCTACATGTGGCCTAACCTGCAGCACGCTCAGCACTCGACTTGTGGGTGGTGACACTGATCACGATTGTGCCTCGGCCTTCTACACAGATAATAGAAGACGTTGTAACCACCTTGAGAAGTCAACCCCTCTTATGACTACTCTATGTGATTACACCTTGCTGAAAGATTCCAAAATGGCGCTTCCTACTATCAGAATCTACACTACTTGTAACACCCTAAGATTTTATGAGAAATGTTATTTTTAATTTCTTTGATGTCTTATGTTGTAATCCACACCTAGATTATCATTCACTATATGCAACACTGTATTAGATTTTAGTATACACAACGCTATTCTTGGCTTGCATTACATGCAAGAGCAACCTTCCTTGATAGCTTGCATTGTACGCAATACTTAGTTTCACTAAACAACGATATGTTATTAAAATATTATATAAACTAGAAATTATGAACAGTAATACCCACTATTTGAAATTTTATAAATTTTATCTTTCAAAATGGGATTCATTTTTGGATTTGGAATATTGAAATTAGCCTAGGGTGAATTTTTGGTTTTTTTTGAAAACTTTCAATTTTTGATGAATAGTGAAAACACTGAGTTTTTGGTTAAAACTGAATTTTAATTAAAATAATAATTTAATTTATTTAAATTTATTTTAGGTCAAAATATATACATAATACCTATATAAGTTCAATGTAATTCATTGGATTCATTTCATAATAATTTTAGATATATAAAAAGTTTATTGAACTTTTTACCGTCTTTTACCCACCTCCTAGGAGCATTTGAAAATTTAAATAAAACATAATTTTACCACTTCTGTGAGTTGAATTTCAAAAATATGAGAGACACATTTTATATCAATAAGTAAAATGTGGTTCAGTGAGATGAAAATAATTTTGGGTGTATAGTAACTTTTAACTTTTATTTACCACAGTTAAAAGTAAATAGGGCAATTAAGGGTAAAAATGATATTATTATTACCCTAACACATGTCTGAATTCTATTGGATAAGTTTAATTTGACCAAAAACAACCTTAGGAATAAAATATTACCACTTAGGTCCACTTGTATTAGATTATGACATTTATTATTATTTTATTTAAAGAAGTGTTAAAATAGTTAAAATCAAATTTAATAACTAAAACATTTTAAATATAGGGTTATACCTAAGATAAATTCGACTATAAATATTAATTAGAAAGATAAAAATACTTCCTAAATAATTTTATTTTATTTATATTTTTGAGACATTAAATAATTTAATTTATTTATGACATAATGATGGTGCAGTAATTATCTTATTAATGAAATATTAACATAATTAAAATTATAAATATCCAAATAAATGTAATTTGAGACTTTTTATGAATTACAGTAATTTATATGTTAATATAAATTATTAGGGTTGTTTAGATAAATTTTTTTGAAGTAATAATGCTGTTATAAATTTAGAAAAAACAAAATCCCAAATAGTGTCAAAATTGACATAAAAGAGTTTTTAAAAAAAATATTATATTATTAATTGATATAATGGTCCTAAAAATCTAAAGGTCTTCAAAAAGACTTATATAATAATATATATGACATTAATAAACCAATTGGTGTTCGATTGGTAGTTTATAGTAAGTTTATTAACCATATAGTGTAAAAATACAAGAAGACACAGTAAAAGTTAAATTATTTAACTTAGAGTTAAATCTAAATGATAAGGTTAAAATAGTAACCTAAACTTGTCTAAAACATATTGGTTGAAAGGATTTAGACCCATCCCTACCCTATCCTCATAATAAGTCACTTTGTATTCATTATAAACCGAATATGAATTTATTAGAAAATAATATTTTAAGTTTTTCCTAAGGTGCTCCTCACCCCTCTTATAAAAGGGAACTTCCCAATCTCTCTAATTCACACCTCCAAATCCATTTGTCTCGGCCAAAACCTTAAAAAATACCCTCTAAAATATCCTCCCTTCATCCTAGAGGACTAACTTTATTCAGAAATCATACCTAATGATCCATTTTGATCAAATCAAAATGAAGAACCTGAGAAAGGTAAATAT
Source organism: Viscum album (assembly GCA_963277665.1). NCBI lineage: Eukaryota > Viridiplantae > Streptophyta > Magnoliopsida > Santalales > Viscaceae > Viscum > Viscum album. The sequence goes on from OY728140.1 coordinate 78,454,219, forward strand.
CTCACCACCTATTTCAAGTTCCTTTCTTCTTCCACTTCCTCCTTCTTTGTTGTTTCCATTCTCAAATAATAACTCCAGTATCTTCTATATACTGTTATGTTATTATAAAAATTATACAACCATATTAGTTATTTTATCCATCTTATGAATGAAAAAGTCACCACACGTGCGTACGTACGGCTTACCGTCTCCACGTCGTGGTGTAGTTTGTTATTCAAACATGTCATCATTTGTATGGGTATAATAATGAGTATAAATGACATAAATAATAAATATAACATTATTATGATTCTTTATATATTATATACCATCTAATTATATATGATTTTAATATCAAAATAATGATATTGTCGCTCGTGCGTACGTACGGACTACCGTCTCCATGAACACGATTAGATTCATTTTCCATGATTAACCATTCAAGTATGATTATAAAGTATATATATAATAAATAATAATTAAATATATTACATAATAATGATACTGGATTTATGTACATATATGTTTCATTTACATAATTTCATTAAATTCAATAAGGAAACGAAAACAGTGTTCATGCGTACGTACGACCTACCGTCTCCATGAACGGTGTATTTCATTCCATTTATCGATCTATCATATATATTTATATTCTGAATATATATTATATATAAAATCATTTTTTACATTTTTTAATTTAGTAAATCAGGATATAAGTAATAATATCAAGAACAACAAGTCGAAAGACGTACGATAAATGAAACGATTTTACCCAAAATGCTGCTTTAACATGGAATTTAAAAAAGAACAAGTAATATAAAGTCATAAGTGAATCATATATGATATCATAAATATTATTATGGTTATATTACAAGTTAATAATATGTTTAAACCCACTATAAAAGAGCCTCGGACACATACATAATAAATTGGACATAAGGTAATGGATAATTTTGGAAATCTCATTTTTATCTGAGATTACTTATACATAAGTATTTACACTGGTTATATTTTTCATCCATGTCCATAAAAATGTTTCTCATAAAGTGTTTAATATTATTATATGTATGTTTAAAGTCATTTTTACCCCTCTTTTACTTTTAAATTGTGTTATGGAAGGAATCATTCTTTTGCTTACCATACAAGGAACTTTTTGACTTTTCCAGCAAAAGTACAAGGAGAATGTTTTTTTAACTTATACGACATGTAAAGATTTTTACGGTTTCATAACTTCAAATTTAAATGAATCTTACTCTATAATATTTCATGATTATTTTCAAAAAAATCCTTTTCTTTTAACAGTGAATGTCATTTTGTGAAAAGATAATGATTTTGAAGTAGAAAGGATATTTTCCTCAAGAATTCATTTCATGTGTTTTGTCAAAACTATTTTCCATCTAAGATTACATTATTTTGTATGATTATGTTTCAATTATAATTTCTCTATTATTTACATGTATTTATTCTTATTATGATGAAATGATATACATTTTTTATATGGATTACATTATGATGGGATGATGTTTATGAAACCCATTTTATTCTTTGGGTTATGATGAAAGATTTATGTTTATTTTGTGGCACAAGCAAGAATGATTTCATTATGAGATGGGTGGGACCTATATCTCTCTCCAATTCATTGGGTAAATATTTATATCTCATGAGATATACATGGATGGAATGAAAAGTGAATCCGGTTCAGTAATACAGGACTGGAAGGACAAGTAAACCAGGTTCAGTAATGGACTTTGTCCACTATGATGGTCTTGGCAGCAATGCCTTGGCTACTATGGAAATCAAAACATGTGCTTAATTGTTGAAACAATTTCATGTTTTATTCCCATTATATTTTTTAAAGGTAAAAGGAGCTTTTATTAATAAAAAGAAGGGTGGGCGAGAAAGAGAGGATTACACGAGTCTGAAGTAGGGGATTTTACAGACATCCCTAGCATAGATGGGGATGAGATCAGAGGGGCGGTCATCCTTCCAAAGAAGCTCATGGATAACACCAGTATTTGCAAGTGCATCAGCAATACGGTTGGCTTCCCGATATATGTGTGTGGCGATGAAGTTGAGGCCAACCATAGAGTTCAAGCAATCTGTCCATCGGGAAGTGAGAGGCCAAGCGAGCTGAGTGGTGCCGTTCCAGATTGCTTGGATGATTGTCGTAGAATCACTCTCAATCCATATATTGTTATAGTTTTACATTCTAGAAAAAGACATGGTGTGTATAACTCTCATCATCACAGCTTCAAGAGAAGTAGAGAGGCCACATGATCCATATAAACATCCAAGAATCTGGTCCATGTGATTTCTGAAAATAACTCCATATCCTGCTGGTCCCAGATTTCCTTTGGAAGCGCTATCCACATTTATTTTGATCTAACCTAGAGGAGGGGGGGTGTCCAGAAAGATTCAATGGTATAATGGGGATGAGGGTAATTCCCCTTGACCCCAACACGCCTAAGAATTACAAAGTCTCTGACCGAAGAACTGCAAGTGTCTTTTTGGATTGAAGCCACATCTTGAATGGCCATTAAAATTTTCATTTTACCTGCATTGATTTTGAAAGAATTAGTACGAAATATCAAATCATTTCTTCCATACCAGATGATGTGAATAAGTTCTGCAACAGCTGTGAGCCAAAGGTTTTTTATTTGCTTAGAGGTAGTCTAACTTGTGAATTTTTGAATATTCATGTTAATGCTGTCAAAAGAAATCCACCTGCACTCAAACATGTCAAGAATATAGTGCTATAGGGATGAAGCAGTATCACATGAGAGAAAAAGATGGTTAATGTCTTCCCTATGCTGATTGCACATATGAAATTTGGAATAGTGGGAAATCTCGGCTTTTTGCAAACAATTATCAGTGGGTATTTTATGATGAGCAATACTCCAGATAAGAGTAAATCTAGAAGGTTTGATCTAGGATTTATTAAAGTTTGCCACCCAGGTGTAATGGCTATCAACATTATGGAAATGGTGTTTATAAAAAGCTTTGGAGTTCAATACCCCATTATGAGTAGGTTCTCAAAGAATGCAATCCTTAGTTCAAGTATAGTGGTAATTGTCTACAATTTGGGCTATATTCTCGGGAAGGGAAATGTTTGAAGAAGTATTGATAGATTCAATAGTATCTTGGAGATTTGGAGGGTCATAGTTATTTTCTAACAGTAAGATCAAGGGTGCAACAGTCCAATTATCAAGCCAAAATTTTAGTTTAGATTCCTTGTTGGCCATCCATCTAGAATTGGTCATGATGGAGATGAAAGAGCTTTCGATGGAGGGGTATATAGCTGATTTTAGAGAAAAAGATTAATTGCTTTTGAGTTTTTCCAGGAAGCGCTCCCACAGGAAATCCATAGAGGTAGAGGTATTATGAATGATGTTCCAAGTAAGTCTTGCTTGAAGAGCCTCATTGAATTTAGCAATGTTCCTGACGCCAATCCCCCCTTTGTCAACTGGTTTTCAACAAATGGTCCAAGGAATGGTCACAATCTATCTCTCTGAAATGTTCCCAGTCCAAAAAAAGTTTTTCATAGCAGTATTAATGCGATTTAAAAGACTTTTAGGCCATTTATAAACCATCATAGAGTAGACTAGTTTCTAAATGATCATAGATTTGACCAAACAGATCCTTCCAGCTATAGAAAGGGTCTTACCTTTCCAGGAGTATAGGTGATGAAGGGTATTATCCATAATGTGGGAGAAATGATTACCGTTAGGCCTACCCCAGAAAATAGGCACTCCTAGGTATGAAAAGGGAAAAGAGCCCTCTTTGATGCCTAGAATATTAGAAATGTAAGTTTTCCTGTCCATGGGGGACTCTTTACTAAAAATTATGGAGGATTTATTCCAGTTAATGTACTGGCCGGAAATTTCTTGGTAGTGTAAAATAATATCTTTAAGATTAATAATATTCCTTTTTTCACCCTGGTTAAAAAGAATAATGTCATCTGCATAAAGGAGATGTGTGGGAGCATTAACATTCCTAGAGGCTACAATGGATTTAAGGGATCGTTTATTAGCCTCTAGGGATATGAGCCTACTAAAATAGTCTTCCGCAATGGAAAAAAGAATCGTAGAGAGAGGGTCCCCTTGCCTGACACCTTTACTGTACTTAAAGTAACCACTAGGAGAACCATTTAAAAGAATGGAAATGTGAGCCGAGTTGAATAAAACCTCTATTTGATTTATAAAAATATTATTGAAGCCGAAGTGTGAAAGAAATTTGTATATAAAGTTCCAATCAATGGTATCAAAGGATTTTGTGATATCCAGCTTAATAGCTACATTTCCACCTCTAATTTTTTTTAAGAAGATTTGTGATTTCAGAGGCAAGGAAAATGCAGTCTTGTATAGATCTTCATTTTGTGAAGCCAAATTGATTCCAGGAGATTATTTTATTACATATCGAGTTCATTCTGTTAGATATTAGTTTAGTGATTATTTTAAATAAATAATTGATGAGAGTAATAGGTCTGAAGTTTTGAATCTCATCTGCATTATCAAATTTGGTAATTAGCACTAGGAATTGAGAATTTAGACCGTGTGGAAGAATGCCTTTAGAGAAGAATGTTTTTACCAAACAGCAGTCATATTTCTGCAGTATATCCCAATGTTGTTGATAGAAGCCATTATTAAAACCGTCGGGTCCAGGAGCACTAGCTGGGTTAAGGCGGAAAACAATGTCTTTAATTTCATGGTCAATGGGTATGCTGTTAAGCATAAATTTTTCTTCCTCAGTAACAATATTGGGGATGATATCAGGTCTTAAATCTTTATCAATATTATCCCAATTGAAGGTATCCTGGAAGTGATAGATAAGGAAGTTGGCTATGTCTTCCTCATTTTCCATAATTTGATTTCCCTTTCTAAGGAAGTATAGGGGTCTATAGGCTTTTCTGATCCTATGAAGAGCATTATAGAATTTGGTGTTTCTATCCCCATAATTGATCCAATTAGCTTTAAAATTTTGTTTCTTAATATTATCTTTGAGATTGAGTAAGGAAATGAGCTTAGAAGAGATGTTGATTTCAAGTTGTCAGTTTTGATCAAATCTTGAAGAAGCGTTGTCAATTTGAAGTTGATTCAGATCAGCTTCCAGAAGATTTATGTTGTCATCAATTTTCGAAGATTTGGTTTTTTACCAGCTTTTGAGGGTTTTTTTTAAAATTTTAATCTTCATCAGGCAAGCAAAGGAGTCAGTTTATCCCAACATCTTTTCCAAAGTGTTCTGAATAACTTTGGTGCATTCAGGATTAGAGGACCAAGCATTGTTATATTTGAAAGGGGCCCTTGTGATTCTCTTATGGAAAGAGAAGGAGAGGAGAATGGGTTGATGATTGGAGGCAATTCTTGCCAAATTAATACTAGATATGTTATCCCATTTGTCAAGTGAAGGTGAGTTGGAGAAGGCTCTGTCTAGTTTTCTAGCAACACTTTTGTTGTAATGTTTTCCATACCATGTAAATTTAGAACCTAAAAGATTAACCTCTGTAAGGTTGTCATGTTCAATACAGGCCTTAAATTCCCGAGTGGAAATAGAGATAGGGGCAGGTCCAAGTTTTTCACTGGATGATAAGATAGAATTGAAGTAACCTGTGATAAACCACAGATGACTAATATTGTCATTGAGTTGTGAGATATCCTTCTAGAGTTCTCTCCTTTCTTGGTAGATATTACTGTCATAGATAAATGTAGAAGAAACCTGCGTGTTGTCAAAGATAAAATTGCAAGTAATAGCTTGACTAGAATAGAAATGTAATGTAACATTATGTAAGGATAAATGAGCAAGGAGCCATAGAGATTCAGTATGTGTGCCATTGTTACAGGCTCCAAGGAATGAGTACCCATAAGGGATTTGATGTGATCGAGAATTAAAGTTGATTTTGGGTTCATCAATGGCAATAATTTTAGGAGATTGTGTGCTGATAAATCGTTTAAGAACATTTAGAGTGTCATGGTTGGCAATGCCTTGACAATTACAGAATAATGTATTTATTTAGAATTTTTTTGGTGGGGCTGTCCCCTCTCTTTTTGGAGGCCGAGGTCATAGACCTGGTAGCCATTCCAGATGGATGGTCTTTTTGAGAATTGTCATGCTTGGTATGTGCAGAAGGTTGCCTGGGCAGTGTGGGGGTAGGGACATTGGGAGTTATATCCTGGGTTTTTGAAGGCAGATTGGTAGAAAAGGGGGCCTGTCTACAAACAATTTCCTTTGTGCAAGCAGATTCATCAATCTGTTTTTGTGTAATAGCATTTGATGATAAAGGGTTGTTAACAATACAAACAGGTTCCTTTATGATCTATGCCTTATGTACTGCCAAGGTTTATTTTACAACTCAAGATCTTGATGTTTAAACTTTATGTTCATGTTTTTATGTTCAAATGTATATGGTTTGTTTTATTTTCTCCATGCATACCCTTACTGAGAATTTGAGCTCACCCTTTTTTTATGTTTTTCCCTAGGATATAAATAAAGGTTTTAGGTAAGAAAAAAAGGGAAGATCTTTATGGGAGGTGTTGAAGATCTTTCACCATGATTAGAAGATTATGTTCTAATTTTGCAAAGACAGAAACCTATTACGGTCCTTGGGTGTCTATTTTTGTTATGTATTAAGTATTCCTTAAAAGTAATGTAATGTCCATGTACGTCTAGTGTGAGTCTCTACAGTTGGTATTAGAGGAAAGGTTATTTAACCTTTGGAAACAAGGATATGAAAACTTTAGTGAAATCCCTAGAGATATTTCAAAAGGTATTTCTAGGGATGTATCTATGGTTAAGTATATGTATAGGTTATATTTATAGAATTACGGTAACGATCTTAGAATTAAACCTAAGATGTTATATATTGAAGGTACTCTCCCTTTATTATGTTGTTTTCCTAGCATGATTTTTTCCTCTCACACTATTCTTTTTGGGTTTTAGATGATGGATGGAACCCGAAGGAACAATGTTGATCAATTTAACGTACAATGCAGTGATTTTCCTCATGAACAAACCAATGTTATGGGAGATGGAGTGAAAAATCTTATTGCTATACTTACACAAGCTATTAATCATTCTGGACTTCCAAATGAGCAGAGAAAGGAACAATATTCTATTGAGTACTTCATGAGGCAACGTCCACCTTCTTTAAGTGGGTCTACTGATCCACTTGTTGCTGAATAATGGATTAATACCATTGAAAAGATATTCTCAATTCTTTTCTGTTCAGAGCATGAAAAATTCATTTTGGCTTTTTACCGACAAGAAGGTGAAGCAGACCAGTGGTGGACTCTAGTTAAAAATACAAGGCCCCAAGATGAAATTGAATCCATGGAATGAGACGAGTTCAAGAACTTGTTTTTCAATAAGTACTTCCCTCATATTCTTCAAAAAAATATAGAAAAGGAGTTTATTGAGCTTAAGAAAAATGATAATGAATCTATTGGTATATACGAGGTAAATTTTACAAGGCTCGCAAGGTATGCATCTGGCTTTATCATCCAACCTGAAAGTAAAGTGGATCGATTCTTCAGTAGCTTAAAACCAAGTCTTCGAAGGGCATTAGATATAAGAGACTTCAGTAGCTATGATGAAATTTTTCATTGTGCTATCAAGGTAGAACTGGAAGTTGGTGTAACATATCCATCTCATGGATTTGACAAGAAATGAAAGATGGAGTTCAAGGAAAAATCTCAAAACTATGGTGAAAAGAACACAAATGTTTCGTTATGCTCAAAGTGTGGAAAGAAGCATGGTGGAGATTGTCTTAAAGGGGCATAAAAATGATTTAAGTGTGGAAAAGAAGGTTATAGAGTAGTTGAGTGCTGAAGTAATGGGAAAAGGGAAGCTAATGATGTGAATAGAGAAAAGACTACAGAAAATACACTACCAACACTTCAATGCTTCAAGTGCAAGGAAATGGGGCATTATGGTAACCAATTCCCTAATCCAAGGGTTAATGATAATCGACATCAACAACCTCTCAAGAAAAAGGACAAAGGGAAGTCACATGCGATCACTATTGAAGATGTTGAATATGATAACGATGTGGTGGAATGATTAAGTTTTTATGTAACAGGATTCCAAAATAGTAGTGTGGAATGTAATATTTAGTATCATGGAATATTGGAATATCTATGTATTGGTTTATTGTGGTTTTCAATAATTGTATGGTACCACTAACCATGAAAAGTGATTGAAATTATTTTATAAATAAGATGATATGTGCATAATGAAGGTATAAAGAGAAAATAATATGTTTGATAGTATTAATGAGCTCATGGCTGATATAAGGACAAAGTGATATCATGGTTTGAGTATATAGAAATTTTGGAATTTTTGGTATGTGGAAAGAGTTAACTTTTGACAGCATTCATGTTTTCACTAAAGTTTAATATGTATTCATTTTTCAAGAGAATACATGATTAAGGTATTCACATGTTTGGAATGTGACCAACAACAAGATATATCTTATGATATATGGGGGATAAATGAAGGAATTCACATGCTCGATAGATGAAATTTCTAGTAATCAGACAAGAGTATTTTCGATAAGCCTAAAGGTTGGAATGAATGAAGTAATACATCATATAGTATTGCTTAAGGATATAACTTTTTGATTTTATTTCTGAAATGTTATAATATTATAGTTTTAGAAAAAGGACAACCTGTAGGATGGGCGACAACCCGTCGCGTCAGACAAGGATGCGAGAATAGAACCCACAACCAAAGTAAGACAAGACTTTATCGCCTACCATTGGCCTACAGGATTTCCCTAGTTAGTATAAATTTGTTTTAATTTATTAAGTGGTATGATATATGAAGTATAAGTCCATTTTAGGAACCATATACGATTAATCTCACCATAGATGGACTTATGTATATTTAATAACTTTGCTAACCTTTTGTTTGAGACAGATGGAATGACCTATCATTGTATCACACGATCTGCTAACACTTCACAAATTACAAATTCAACTTCATTTATTTAAGAGATGATGTGGAAATTGTTCAAGGAATGACCAACGGTGAGATTGTTCCAAAATCAATTAAGTATTTCTCCTAATTCCAATTTTTTTTTTCAACTTTAGGGAAATGATCTTGAAAACCAAAAATGTTGTCCTAGATGGTACCTTAGATCATCACAAATTTATGGCTTTGTGATTGTTGGATTTTTCATAGCCATGTTCTCTACCACTCTCCATCAGAACTTGATGGTTAGATTTATCTTCCATATCCATATTTTCACCTATTTTCTTCTATGTGGAAACCCAGTGATGAGTTAATTTGGGTAACCGTTATGTTTCTTTTTTAAAAATTAAGTTTTAGTATTCCTTTTTATGATATGTGTTTTTATGAATGAAACATTCAAGCAGTAAACCATTTATAACCCTAGTGAATTTTGAGGGCGAAATTCATTTTAAGGGGGGTAGAATGTAACACCCCAAGATTTTATGAGAAATATTATTTTTAATTTCTTTGATGTCTTGTGTTGTACGCTACACCAAGATTATCTTGCGCTATACGCTACACCGTATTATCTTGTATTATACGCAACACTATTCTTGTCTTGTGTTACATGTAAGATCAACCTTCCTTGATAGCTTGCGCTGTACGCAATACCGAGTTTCACTAAACAACGATATTTTATTAAAATATTATATAAACTAGTTGTTATGAAAATTAATACCCAATTTGTGAAATTTTATAAATTTTATCATTCCAAATTGACTTCATTTTCAGATTTGGAATATAGAAATTAGCCTAGGGTGAAGTTTTGGTATTTTTCTGAAAACTTTCAATTTTTGATGAATAGTGAAAACACTAAGTTATGGGTTAAAACCGACTTTCTATTTAAACAATAATTTATGTTATTTAAATTTATTTTAGGTCAAAATAGATACATAATACCCATATAAGTTCAATGAAATTAATTGGAGTCATTTTATAAAAATTTTAGATATATAAAAATTTTATTGAACTTTTTACCGTTTTTTACCCACCTCCTAGGAGCATTTGCAAATATACATAAAACATAATTTTACCAATTCTGTGAGTTCAATTTCCAAAATCTGAGAGACACGGTTGGTATCAGTAAGTAAAATTTGGTTCAATGAGATGAAAATAATTTTTGGTGAATAGTAACTTTTAACTTTTATTTACCACGATTAAAAGTAAATAGGCTAATTAAGGGTAAAAATGATATTATTATTAACCTAAAACATGTAATAATCCTATTTGATAAGTGTAATTCGACCAAAAACAACCTTAGGAATAAAATATTACCTTTTAGGTCCACTTGGATTAGATTAGGATATTTATTATTATTTTATTTAAAGAAGTGTTAAAATAGTTAAAATCAAAGTTTAATAACTAAAACATTTTTAATATAGGGTTATAAATAAGATAAATTCAACTATAAATATTCATTAGAAATATAAAAATATTTCCTACATAATGGTAGTTTATTTATATTTTTAGACATTAAATAATTTAATTTATTTATGACACAATGATGATGTAGTAATTACCTTATTAATGAAATATTAACATAATTGATATTATAAATACCCAAAAAAATTTAATTTGAGACTTTTATTGAATTAAACTAATTTTATAGGTTAATATAATATATTAGGGTTAGTTATATGAATTTTTTTCGAAGTAATAATGCTGTTATAGATTTAGAAAAACAAAATATCAAATAGTGTCAAAATTGACATAAAAGAGTTTTTTAAACAAATATTATATTATTAATTGATATAATGGTCCTACAAAACTAAGGGTTGGAAAAAAGACTTATATGATAATATATATGACATTAATGAACCAATTGTGGTTAGATTGGTAGTTTATAGTAAGGTTATTAACCATATAGTGTAACAATACAAGAAGACACTATAAAAGTAAAATTATTTAACTTAGAGTTAAATCTAAATGATAAGGTTACAATGGTAACCTAAACATGTCTAAAACCAATATTTTGAGAGGTTTTAGACCCATCCCCACCCTAGACTCTAAATAAGTAACTTTTTAGCCATTATAAACCAAAAATGAATTTATTATAAAATAATATTTTAAGTTTTTCCTAAGGTGCCCCTCACCCCTCTTATAAAAGGCAACTCCCCCTTCTCTATAATTCACACCTCCAAAGACATTTGGCTCGGACAAACCCTAAAAAAATACCATCTAAACTTTCCTCCCTCTATCCTAGATGACTTAATTTAGTCAGAAAGAAAACCTAAGGATCCCTTTTGATCAAATCAAAAGGAAGAACCCGGAGAAGAGGTAAATATCTCACCACCTATTTCAAGTTACTTTCTTCTTCCACTTCCTCCTTTTTTGTTTACATTATAAAATAATAACTACAGTATCTTCTATATATTTTTATGTTGTTATAAAAATTTTACAACCATATTAGTTATTTTATCCTTCCTATGAAACTAAAATTCACCACATGTGCGTATGTACGGCTTACCGTCTCCACGTCGTGGTGTAGTTTGTTATTCAAACATTTCATCATTTGGATGGGTATAATAATGAGTACAAATCATATATATAATAAATAATTTTTTTTATGATTCTGTATATATGATATGCCATCCAATTATATGGAATTTTAATTTCAAAAGAATGATATTATCGCTCGTGTGAATGGACATACTACATCTCTACGAACGCGATGAGATTCATTTTCCATGATTAACCATTAAAGTATGATTATATATTATATATATAATAAATAATAATGAAATATATTACATAATAATGATACTGGATTTATGTACATATATTTTTCATTTACATAATTCCATTCAATTTAATAAGGAAATAAAAACAACGTTCATGCGTGCGTACGACCTACCGTCTCCATGAACGGTGTATTTCATTTCATTTATTGATCTATCATATGTATTTATATGCTGAATATATATTATATATAAATCATGTTTTAAATTATGTAATTAAGTAAATATGGATATAAGTAATAATATCAAGAACAAAAAGGCAAAACACATATGATAAATGAAACGATTTTACCCAAAACGCTGCTTTAACTTGGAGTTTACAAAAGAACGGGTAATATAAAGTCATAAGTGAATCATATATGATATAATAAATATTATTATGCTTAGGTTACAAGTTAATAACATGTTTAAACCCACTATACAAGAGTCTCAGACACATATGAAAGAAATTTGAAATAAGGTAAGGGATAATTGTGCAAATCTCATTTTTATCCGATATTGCTTATAAGTAAGTATTTACTGGGGTTATATTTTTCATCCATGTCCATAAAAATGTTTTTCATAAAGTGTTTAATATTCTTAAATGTATTTTTAAAGTCATTTTTACCCCTCTTTGACTTTTACATTGTGTTATGGATGGAATCTTTCTTTTGTTTACCATACGAGGAACTTTTTGACTTTTCTAGCAAAAGTACGAGGAGAATGTTTTTTTAACTTATACGGTATTAATGGATTTTTATAGTTTCATAAATACTAATTTTCACGAATCTTCCTATATAATATTTGATGATAATTTTAAACAAAATACTTTTCTTTTAAAAGTGAATGGCATTTTTTAAAAAGAATATGATTTTGAAGAAGAAAAGATATTTTCCTCAAGAATTCATTTCAAGTGTATTGTCAAAACTATTTTCCATGTAAGATGAAATTATTTAGTATGATTATGTTTCAAGTATAATGTATCTATTATTAACATGTTTTTATTCTTCTTATGATGAAATGATATCCATTTGTTTTATATGGATTATATTATGATGGGATGATGTTTATGAAACCCATTTTTATTCTTTGGGTTATGATGAATGATTTATGTTTATTTTGTGGAAAAAGTAAGAATGTTTTAATTATGATATGGGTGGGAACTATATCTCCATCCAATGCATTGGGTAAAGATTTATATCTCATGAGATATACATGGCTGGATCTGCAAGTGAATCTGGTTCAGTAATACAGGGCTGTAATGACAAGTAAACCCGGTTCAGTAATGGAATTTTTCCACTATGATGGTCTTGGAAGAAATGCCTTGGCTACTATGGAAATCATAACATGTGCTTAATGGTTGCCACAATTACATGTTTTATTCCCATTCTATTTTATCATGATTAATATTCCTTTATGATCTATGCCTTATGTACTACCAAGGTTTATTTCACAACTCAAGATCTTGATGTTTAAACTTTATGTTCATGTTTTTATGTTCAAATGTATATAGTTTGTTTTATTTTCTCCATGCTTACCCTTACTGAGCATTTGAGATCACCCTTTTTTTATGTTTATTCCCCGGGACATAAAGAAATGTATTAGGTAAGGAAAAAAAGGGAAGATCTTTATGGGAGATGTTGAAGATCTTTCACCATGATTAGAAGATTATGTTCCGAGTTTCCAAAGACACTAAACTATTACAGTCCTTGGGTGTCTATTTTTTTATGTATTAAGTATTCTTCAAAAGTAATGTAATGTACATGTAAGTCAAGTGTGGGTCTCTACACTACTTTCTCACCCACCTAGGACCACAATTTCACTACCTGAATCTCTCTTTAGGTTCCCTTTTGAGATAAGGGATTGATCTAACACTTCAGCAAACATATTCAGATGAACGATATTCACCTGAGATCTGATCTCATGTCTCAGCCCATCCTGGAAGCATTTCACTATGGCTGCCTCCTCTCCTATCAATGTCAGAACGAATCATCTCAAATCAGTGAAATGGCTATCATAGTTCATTACTGACATTGTCCCCTGAGTCAACCTCATAAAATCCACAGCCTCCTCCAACCTCAAGATTTTTGGGTATAAGTGATCAAGAAAATTCTCTGGAAAATCTTACCACTTCATTCTTTCAGCCTGCTCCATTTGAACCATGATGTCCCACCAATGATTTTCTTGACCTCTCAACATATAGGCCACCAACTTGACTCACTTCTCAAGAGGAGTCTCTAGATGATCAATAATAGTTTTGATGGACTCTATCTAGAACTCTACTACTTCTAGCCCACCCTCTTCAGTAAATGTTGGTGGGTGCTGCAGATGAAACTCCCTGGTCATCTCAAACATACTCAGTGCAACCCACCTTGGGTCTTGTTCCATCATCTACATAAAACGAGTGACCTTATCACAGAACTGCTCTTACCTATTTTCTTGGATCACCACGTTCTCCTGCTCCACTACTAGAAGAGCACTCTCGGAAATGTCCCCATGTCTCTCATCTAGCACACGTCTTCGATGGGGGAATGCATCTACAATGCCAAACATAAGCTTTAGCACACAACCATAACGCTCTTAAAAAAGGAAAAAGATATAGATAGGCTCATCACTCACCACAACCCAACCAGTTCACATATACTACCTAAAAGAGCCCACTCGCAACTGGATCACTACCATTGTCCATCTCTCCTAAGGAAATGGATAACACATGATCTAATTGACATGGTTATAAGCCTTATCTTTCACACTAATTCAAATCTATTTCCATATCCCCATTTACCCTTATGACAGGTTAATCCACTTTTCTTATTTGTTAAGCACCATTTTCTAATTACTACTTACCCATTGAATTTCCTTTTTACCCATTCATACCATCCCATTAGGAACAATTTCATTACTTTTAAGAAAACATATGCATCCTAACCTTTATATCCCTCACACCCATCATGCGTGTGTGTCTATCATGAGGCATGCCACTTACATACATAGGTTCCTAGAATGATGCATGAATGAACAAACTCATGTCCTTCCGTCCATAAGAGAAATATCACAAAATCATCAAATCACACAACAAGTGTATCAACCGATGGTGAAATAACATCAAATATAGAAACACATAACAAGAACAAGAATCCCCTCCCAGGGTGACTTGGGTTTCCCCATATACATAGGGTAGATAATCCCAAGAAAGAGCTCATTACCAAGGCCCAACTCTTTCCTAACCTCCTTTATACCATCCCCAAATAGTAAGAAATAGAAAATAACTCCTCTAATACCACATTATAATGTACTAGACCTAGGATCCACTAATCTAGTGCCAGAGCCGGGTTTCCAGATGACCTCAAGCGCACCTCACTGTATGCCAGAGGTTTCTGACTAATAGTGAGGCTCTAATGGGTCATGTGGGGGAGACTATACCCTCATTACCAGGGTAATCCACATCAGATAATAATTTAAATAACAAAAACAATAGGCAATAATCAATAACATGCATAACTAACCAATTCCCCAAACTAAGTAAAACCATATACAAAAGTAAATATTCCATGCCATGCTACAATTCCAAGTAAAAAAACCCAAAAAGGAAGAAAAATAGTAGAACCACAAAAAATGGTCCAGACTCTAAGTATGGAACCTCACCTGTACATGTCCCATGCCCAAATCAAATCCCTAGTATAGGGTCCTTGTCATTGTCCTGACATGAAAGCATGAAATCTGTTCGGGTACCCAATGGAGGCCTGAGAAGGGTGTGAGTATAACTCATCAGCCCACCACTAACGGTGTCTACAAAACATCCATCAAAGTAGATAGTGGTTTCAAATGATAATAATGGAAAAAAAATAAAGGTAAATAGTTCAATAGTCTATTCTAGACTATGCTCATTTAAGTTATACTACCATTGAATCCAGGTTCACTACATAGACATTTCATGGTTTAATATACCTTTTTCATGTGTTCAAGGGATTAGGAATGTTAAATATTCTCAATCATATGGGAATAAAAGTCAAGTCCTATCTCACTTGGCATCACATTATAACAACCTCATAATCCTCACCTCGAAGCCTTAGTCCTAGTGGAATGCAACTGGTAGGGGAATAGTGTCATGACCCGTCCCCTGAGGCCCATGTCGTGACTATCCCAATCCCTCCTTCTATAGACCAAGGGATAAAAACTAGCACAAGAAAGGTGTATCCCTAAAATGGGAAGGCATTGCCTTTAAACCTGTACAAACACACAGAGTATAATGTAACAAGATGTAACCATAATGTAAACTATTGTAGTAAAGAGTGTTGAAAGTAAAGGGGGACAGAATACAAGACCCAATAGAAAATGTACAAGTACAACTGAAAAGTAAAAAACTGCTCCTGGATCATCAACCGAGGATCCTACCTGAAGGGTAGGTACAGATTACCTCCATAGCACTCCACGTCCACCTATCTTCTCCATGTATTGTCTGTTCCTGCCCCCTCAAACCTCAGCCCACCTGCTCATCGTCTGCACAAGACACAATAAGGTTCGGGTGAAGCCTGTATAGGGGTGAGTATTAAAATGCCCAATAGGGACCCTGAGACCCCCTAAGTTCTATCATAATTCCAAAAAAGAAAACCAAAAAGCATGATCTCGATTAAAAAACACAAAGAAATTGACACAGCTCAAATAAATTCTTAGCTCAAACCATGTTTTTAGTGAAGTATAGAAGTACATATGATTAGTTATGAATCTAGATCATCTAATTCTATCAAGAGGAACTACTGCTGACCATACAGATTCTAACGCACATAGGATCGATAGGTAAGTAACCCTCACAATGACACACACAAGATTTGATCTGCCCAGTATTGATAGATAACTAACCCCCGCAATGACCCACACAGGATCTGATCCGCCCAGGATCGGTATATCGCTGAACCACGACAAGCCGCTCTAAGGATGGTCCTAGTTGGGTCGCAACGTGTTGATCCACACAGGACGGCTAGGTGCTGATCTACACAGTACTGCTAGGTGCTGATCCACACAAAACCACTAGGTGATGACCCACACAGGATCGCTCAGTACTAACCTCCGTATGATCTGTCTCCAACCTCCGCCTCACAGCCAACCACTAGATTCCTCACACCTGGTGCGCTCGAGTTCCATAGAGTCTGCCACTCAAGATATTGGTTGTACCTTGACCACCCAAATGCTCCAAAAAGAAGTAACCCAAAGGACCACCATGTCGTAAGGGTTCAAATGCGTTAGACGGCGCGTCAATCAGACGCCCGATCTGTGAGTTATAAGTGTTTTAGCTTCGGGGGCCCGGTTGGATTTGGGTTCTATCCAACCCAGCCATACTTCAACAATCTGCAAAACTCAAGTGGAGTATACCAAAAAAGATCATCTCAATCCATGGGTCCTAGCACCATAGACGGTTCGTCAAGCGGACGTCCACTTCCCAAGTTATGGCCCTTTAAATTTTCTGGCCCTGGTGGGGCCCGGGTTTGGTCCGACCCTGTCGGACTAACCTGGACCGACCTGGTCTGGGCTGGGCCGCGATAGACTCAGCTCGCCAGGCCGAGGTTTGGCTCTTCCCACATGGGGGCAGTGCGCAAAGGGAGGCCCGTAAGTGTGGAACGTCTCGTATCAGTCGACCCACAAAGGAGCGGCCCAGACCACAAGGGGGAGGCCCACTAGGGCGGCCCGCAAAGGCGGCATCCCCCTAAGGTGCCCCGCAAAGGTTGGGTCCCACTAGGCCGGTGGGCCGGTTCGAGGGGGAGTGTGGACTGCTGTGGGGTCCGCCCTAGTCGGCATTGGGGGTGTGACCCCCCGGTCTTCCGAACTCATGAACGGCCTAGAGGCCGTTTGGTTTACAAAGTGGCAATGTCGCGTGGGCTCCACTCAGTCACCGCAGAACCTGTCAGAGGCGCGGTTTTGGCCTCTTCCGTCACTTCATCTGCGACTTCTGTTCACTGGTGGCATGGCGGTCATGCCGCCTCCTGCTCACCGATGGTGCAGTGGTCACGACGCCTCCCTTTCCGCGGTTGGCCGTCATTCTATCCGCCTCCTCCGTTTGTCGCGGATAACAAGCCACGACCCTTTGCTCACCGGTGGCACGCGACTGCGTGCCGCATCACCTCCTCAGTAGGCCAGTGTCAGCCCCTCCAATGACAACCGCGGATCTATGTCGTGGCCTCGTCTTGTGGTGTGCGTCGGCGAACAAACTCCTTTGTAGTCGGTCGGTGCTGCCGCGCCGACGGTCTTCCATAGAGGGTGTAAGATTAGCAAAGTGGCGGAGGGTTCGGGTCGTGTTTGTTAGGCTCACGCCCACCGTGTTAGCTCGTAAACAAGGGGGAGGATAAAGGGGTTTCAATAAATTCACTTGAATTCAAACACAAGAAATCAAAACCCCTACCTCGTAAACTCGTTGGAGAGCATCCGCGACTTGAAGGTGGGTTGGTGTTCTTTGTTCCCACAATAGGCTTCCAACGACGCCACTCGTAAGTTGTCCTCTGGTTCGGTGTCAACCGTCACCTTCTGCACATATAATCTCTATCCTCTAAGGGTTCGGTATCATGACACCCCTTCAACACTTCGTTTATTGACGAATTTGTGCTGATACCCCTCTGCAAGCTCCATATATATAGTATAGGGGAAGTGTAAGTAATAGTGTGGGGAATTAATGGGGGCTCATAAATTAAGAACCTTCTTAATTCCCCAATGACGTCGTTACTTAGGATTAGTAGGTCAAGACATTTATTAGCTGGACACATTGCTGGCCCCACACTCTGCTTGTCCGTTGGTAGAGAAGAAATAAAAAAAATAAAAAAATAAAATTATTTTATTTCATTTTTTAAAAGATTCAAAAAAATTAACTTTTTCTCCAGAACTAATGCAGTAAAACTAAAGTCTCCCTTAAGTGAATCACGGTGGTGCGTATTCAACGGTGCTATCATGTTTTTAATCCGAGCAACAGTTCAAAAGTTAGAAAATGCCGCTCGTGCTTTTACTGAACGTACATGAAAAAAAGTTCATAAAATTTTTAACAGTCTCTCTCGGCCCATGCTAGTTGAGGATATAATCTACCTAAGGGAAACATGCCCCAAAAAAATCAACGGTACTCTCATATTTTCAATCCGAGTTACCGTTTAAAAGTTATGGATTTTTACAATAAAATAATTATCACTTAATTATTTTATTTACAGCTAAAAACTAACTTTCACTGGTGGCCCACATCGGCCAATGTTAGTATCTATCGAAAGAGATCTTACCCTCATATATGTAGCAGTTGTCTCATATTTTTAATATGAGTCACCATTTGTGGGTTATAAGCATTTGAAAAATAAAATAAGTTGATTTAATTATTTTATTTACGGTTATGCTATTTTCGGGTTTTCTCACAGGAGGCCTGCTCCAACTAAAATTAAGTCACTCCTAGGGTAAACCTGCCATCCTAAATGCAAAGGTGCCCTCATATTTCTAATCTGGAAAACCATTTAAGAGTTATTCTACTGTTTTAGGAAAACCGGTTACCCATGCAAATTAAATATTAAGAAAACTTTGACAGATCATTCTGGGTACTCCAGGTCTCGGAATCATGCACCGTCAGATTTCGCGGTCTTGAAATAATTCCATATAATTTAAAAAAAATATACGAAAATCCCGGGACATTACATTCTCCCCACCTTAGGGATTTACGTATCTGAAAGCCAAAATAAAGAAAAATCAAATGAATAAGGGTACTGAACCAGAATCTGAGCTTCCTGCTCCTATGTGCTCTCTTAGAGGTCCCCATGCTGCCACCAAATGCACACTAGAGTGGTCGACCATCCATGTAGGACCTGATTTTACCGATCCTCCATCTTTACTGGGAACTCCATAAAAGTCACCCCATCATCAAAGCCCAACTCGCCCTAGTCAATGATGTGATATGGGTCATGCACGTACCTCCTCAGCTGGGATACGTGGAAGATGTTGTGCACCCTCTCCAACTACAGTGGAAGTGACAAGCAGTATTCCACCTCATCTATCCTTCGAAGTATAAAAAATGGTCCAATAAACCTCAGTGATAACTTATCGCCTCGAACAAATATCTGTAGTCCCCACCAAGGGAAGACTCACAAGAATATGTGGTCCCCCTCCTAGAACTCCTATGGTCTCTCTCTCCTGTCAGCATTCAACCTCGGTTTGTTCTGCATAGTCTACATCTGCTCCTATATGATCTTCACCTTCTCAGTGGTAGATCATAACAACTCTGGACCTAAAGGTGCTGACTCCCCTGAGTCTGTCCATCATAGAGGTGATCTGCACTGTCGATCGTATAGGGATTCAAACGGTGACATACCAATGCTGGAGTGATAATTATTGTTGTATGTGAACTCCAACAAGGGAAAGTGATCCTCCCAACTGTGGCCAAAATATAGGATTCATGTGCGAAGCATTTCCTCCAGCATCTGAATGGTCTACTCCATTTGATCATCCGTCTGAGGATGAAAGGCAGTGCTCAAACGTAGCTGAGTCCAGAACACCTCATGTGATCCCTTTCACAATTGGGATGTAAAACAAGTTTCATGGTCAGAGACGATCGTCGATGGAACCCCATGAAGTCGTACAATATCCTGTATATAGAGGAGTCCTAAGCCCT
The DNA here is from genome assembly GCA_963277665.1 of Viscum album. NCBI lineage: Eukaryota > Viridiplantae > Streptophyta > Magnoliopsida > Santalales > Viscaceae > Viscum > Viscum album. The sequence continues at coordinate 78,474,541 of OY728140.1, forward strand.
CTACTGATCCCCGCTCTTGGATGGGTAGGAAGTGGGATGACTTGGTGAGTCGGTCAAAGATCACCTAGACAGAATCATGTCCCCTAGACGTATATGGAAGACCTTTCAAAAAGTCCATGGAGATACCATACCACTTCTACTCCGACGCCTCTATTGGCTGTGCTAAGCCTATTGGAACCTGATGCTCATCCTTCACTTGCTGACAAGTGAGGCATCGTGAAACAAACTCTTCCACTGATTTTTTCATCCCTGGACACCAGTGCTGATGCCAGAGGTCCTGGTACATCTTTGCCACACCAGGATGTACTTCTAGAGCGGACGTATAGAACTCCCTCAACACCTCCTCCCTAAGTGTCACTGGTACCATGGTGTGTACTCTATAGAGGATGACGTTCTCCCCACCTTCAGAAAATCCTTCAGGAGACCTTCCTGAGGATATCTGATCACATCAGGCCTTGAAGTCAACGTTCTAATCTATGCCTCCCAAAATCACTAAAGAATTGGGAAATTTATAGTTATATACTGGAGGTATGATGCTCCATATCTATCCACGAAGGATATCCACATCACAGATAGCTTCTTTTTTGCGTCACTCAATAATTGTAGACCAGACCTCCTGTTGAGTGCATCTGCTACCACGTTCCCCTTCCTAGGAGTATAGACTATATTAAAGTCATAGTATTGGAGGAAACCTTAGTATTGTCATTTTCTTAACTTCTGAAAGCTATGCTAACACTTTTCCATCCATAAGAAAGGCTCCCCCTTCTTCTTCAAAGCTGACAAGGGTGTCACTACCCTGGAGAAGTCAGGTTCAAAACTATGTTAGTACCCAACCAAAGTAAAAGTCCCTCTCCCTTTGAGGAGTTAATCCTAGAAACATCTTTTGAAAGGATGTCCCCACACTATGCCACTCTTGTTGTGAAATGAAAACTAAAAACTCATGCTGCCATGAGGGTAAGGCTGGCGGACTCAAGAGTGATCGGTTGCACCCTCCTATGCATGAGTTTATCCTATGCTGCCTAGGTTTCCCCTTTATTTTCATAGACCAAGTAAAATCCCATTCCAACATTATAGATAATCCACAAACGTTTTTCCTAATACAGTCAATCTGAGTATGAACTTTGGATCTAGTCCATATACCCAAAATAACGTCGTAAGGCCTCGACGCTACCACCAAGAGGTTCCAACAGAAACTCTTGCCTCAAGGGCTATATAACACTATCGGCATAAGTGTGATTATCGAGTATCCTCTTAAATGTATCTCCATATGTAAGGGTTATGTCAACGGTGTAACCAGAAACTCTAGGTCTTGAACACGATTTGTGGAAACAAGGAATGATTTGTTCCTATCTCTATTAATATGAAAACTATTAGTAGAAAAATATCATAACTGTAATCATTCCTGGAGCCCTTAGGTCACACTCCTTGACCACATGCAGCTACTCCCTTCCCCTATCATCTAGGTCCCTTAGCCTGGTGGTGACCACATTGGGGTGGTGGTTGTAACATGTCGAAAAGTATACCACCTCATACTGCTCTCCTAGCTCCACTTCCACATCTACTACCCTATAGATTCATCTAACCCTTACACTTCCTCTCACTGAAACATTTTACATGCCCAAGTCTCTGAGATATGCATCAGTTTTCTACATTCGTACTAGTAACATTCACTGGCTGTATTCACTCAGCCAAAAAAAATTCATCCAAAAAGGTTTTCTCTAGCACTCTAACATAAGTTGGAATGCATAAGAAGAATAATTCTATCTTGAATGTCCCTAAACACACCTCTCTCAGATATTCGAGCCCCGAAGCACTGATCGTAATGTATTTATCAAGTACCTAGGATGGTCGGTATGCCTCGATGAATACTCATCTACCGACATGTCATCCTGACAAAGCTGTAGAAGCACTAGGGAACTCTCATACTGTAGGTATTTTAGGAAAGATACACCCTTCTTTGAGGAACGTTCTCAAGATTGTCCCAAAAAAAGTCACCTATCTGCAAGATCAAGGTAACCTAAAACCTATCATCATCTTGCTGAGCCATGTAGGAGGCTCTCTACTAGGACTACCATCAAATCGAATGGTGCCCTGGCTAGATGGAAACTAGGCCACCTACTCAAGCCAGTCCTTAGCCACATGTTAACCTGAATAACCTCTCAAACTGAGGGGTATCTAATGCAGAAACACATGTAAGGAACTAATCCTACATGTGTCCTATACTGGTATCGTCAGTTGTACCTGCTGAAAAACGGACAATGATATAACTGGAACACTATCCGAAGGTACCATCTCGGGAAATGGTCCATGTACCGAATCCTCATCACCATATGGAAAATTATCATGGTCACACACTGATGAGGACTAGAATCTAAGATCACCATTTGATCTGCTTGTGTCCCAACTAGGTGAAAACTCTATCCACAACCTCAAGCTTGTCCTCAACTGCCTAGGGATATGTTTTTCCTTGAAACCTAGGAGGCCTCTGCCGCTGGAACTTGTGAAACACACTCAGTCAGTGTGCACCATCAGCCAGGGTGGCTAGTGGTAACTACTGCCCAACAGGTGGTGGTGCTACTACTACACCACCCAAGGGTGAAAACACAGTAAGTGGGCCCTACACTGGAGCCTTTTTGCTCGATGGTCCATCATCGTGTACTCTCTTGGGAATCCTTGCTGGCTAGATATGTGGTGACATCTTGATAAGGAACAAGTTTTCCACGGTCATTAAGTTATACCTGTTGAGATGAATCCAAATAAACCAAGGAAAAACATTACCAAAACACACACAATTAGTTTTTTCATGCACCGATTCAGAAATCTGAATTCAGAGTCTTGGTTTATGGATACATCGGGCACCACACCAACACTGGACTCCTCGAACTGAAAACCACATTCAAAAAACTTAACACTATATACACATAGAAAATACGAAAGTCATAGTTTTTCGGTAGAACCTACTCCTCTGATAACACTTTGTCATGACCCGTCCCCCAGGGCCCAGGACGTGACTACCCAAAGCCCTCCTTCCGTAGGCTAGGGGCTGTAGACTATCACTAAAAAGTCGTATCCCTAAAATGGGAAGGCATTGCCTTTAAAACTGTACACACACACACAACGTATAATTAAAAAAGATTCAACGACAAAGTAAACTATTGTAGTAAAGAGTGCTGAAAGTGAAGGGGGCGGTATACAAGCCCAACTGGAAAAAGTACAAGTACAACTGAAAAGTAAAAAATATCTCCTGGATCTTCCACCAAGGATAATACTTGAATGGTACGTACAGAGCACCACCAAAACACTCTATGTCCACCTGTCTCTTCCATTTACCACCTGGTCCTGGCTCCCTCAAACCTTATCCCAGCTGCTCGTCATCTACATAAGACACGACAAGGTGCGGGCGAAGCCCGTCTAAGGGTGAGTATAACAATACCCAGTAAGGAACTCGAGACCCCCAAAGGTCTCTTATAATTCCACAAAGGAAATCCACAAAGCATGATATCAATCAAAAAACGCAAATCAATAGACATATCTCAAATAAAGTCTCAGCTCAAACAAGGTTTTCAGTGAAGTATAGAAGTATAAATGATTAGTCACGAATCTAGATCGTCTTATTCTATCATGAGGAACTACTACTGACCATACGGAGTCTGACCCACATAGTATAGATAGGTAACTAACCCCCATAATGACCCACACAAGATCTGATCTGCATAGGATCGATAGGTAACTAACCCCTGGAATGACCTGCGCATGATCTGATCCGCCCAGGATCGGTATATAGCTGAACTACGACGGACTGATCTAGGGAGGGTCCTCATCGGGTCATGAGGTTCTGATCCACACAAGATTGCAGATGATCCACACAAGACCTCTAGGTGATGATCTCACTTGGTACTAACCTTCGTATGATCTGTCTCCAACCTCCACCTTACTGCCAGCCAGTAGATTCCTCACACCCAATGCGGTTGAGTTCCATAGAGTCTACCACTCAAGATATCGATCATACCTAGACCAACACTAAGCTCAAAAAAGGAGTAACCCAAAGGACTGCCAGGTCGTAAGGGTTCCAACGCGATAGACGACACATCAATCAGACGCCTGGTTTGTGCCGATACCCCTCCCCAAGCTCCATATATATAGAAGAGGGGGAGGGTAAGTAATGACCTGGGGAATTAATGGGGGATCATAAATTAGGAACCTTTCTAATTCCCCAACGACTTCATTACATAGGATCGGCAGGTCAGGCCATTTATTGGCTTGACACATAGCTGGACCCACATTCCACTTGTCCGTTGGTGGATAAGAAAGAAAAAAAATAAAAAAATAAAACTATTTTATTTCATTTCTTTTAAAAAGTCACAAAACATAACTTTTTCTCTAGACCAACTGAAGTTAAAGTGAAGTCTGCCTTAAGTGAATTCTGGAACTACAGATTCAATGGTGCCCTTATATTTTTAATCTGAGCACTGGTTTAAAAGTTAGAAAATGCCTCTCGCGCGTTTACTAAACATACCTAAAAAAAAGTTCATAAAATTATTAACAGTCTCCCTCGACCCACGCCGGTTTTGGTTATGCTCTTCCTAAGGGAAACACACCCCAAATAACTCAACGGTACTCTCAGATTTTCAATCCGAGTTACTATTTAAAAGTTATGTATTTTTACAATAAAATAATTTTCACTTAATTATTTTATTTATGGCCAAAAAACTAACTTTCACTGGTGGTTCGCACCGACCAATGTTAGTATCTTCCTAAAGATAGAATACCCCCATGAGCTCAGTTATGGTATCATATTTGTAATTTGAGTCACTGTTTTTGAGTTATAAGCATTTGAAAAATAAAATAACTTTATTTAGTGATTTTATTTATGGTTATTTCATTTTTCGGTTTTCTCACAGGAGGCCTGTACCGACTAAACTTAAGTTGCGCCTAGGGTAAATTTGCTATCCTGAATGCAACGATGCCCTCATATTTCTGATCTGGGAAACCCTTTAAGAGATATTCCACTTTTTAAAGAAAACTAGTTACCCATGCTAATTAAATCTTAACAAAAATTCGACCGATCATTCCCAGAACTCCGGGCCTCGAAATCCTACGCTGTCAGATTTCACGGTCTCGAAATAATTCCATATAATTTAAAAAAAATATATAGAAATCTTGGGACATTACAAATAGAACTCCGTCCCCTTCCCTAACCCACACATTTAGGGATGAAGTTAGATCCTCAGTCCAACTCGACCTGTGGACATAAACCTCAAGTCTATACCCCACAGTACCAAGCCATGTGCAATTGCTTATTTATCATTTACCACAATCAACCATATCACAACAAGCATATCCAAAATAATTTACAACATCACAAAAATATCAATAAATGAGAAATTAACAGTCTGCCTCAATCCACCAAAACATTAATCATTTATATTACTTAACCAATTTATCCCCATTCCAATTTCCCATGACTATCTTGATATGAAAATTCAAGTATAAATATAATCCCCTAGAATTTTTCTATTAATACATTTCACCCTTTTTCATTCCAACCCAACAAACTCTTAAGACATTACCCAACCTAAGTGTATTACTGAAACCCCAATTGAACATCCTTCAATCATATTTACATGTTCATCATGGGTTCTATATTCTCGCACAATTTCCTTACACTTACTTAGTTAATCGCTAAGTCTGAGAATATTGGCACACCCCATGGGTGGACATAATCTCATTTGGACATCCTCCATTCATCCTGTGTGGATCATGATGAGTTTAATTAACCATTTATACACCCACTATATCAAAATAAATCAAATAGAACCACAAAAACAATAATGGAAAATTAAGAACATAACCCTATATGTATAAATCCACTTAAAACTCAAGGGTACAACTTGTAGACCACCTCCCTTAAATCCATTTGTGAAAAAATCTTTAATTGAAGCCTTAGATCCCAATTCGATCAACCCTTGAATCCCAAACCTAAACCACTCCAAAAAATAAGGGGTTTAGTGCTTCTGAAGAAGATAAGAGAGAGATACTATCCCAAACCAAGAAAAAGAAGTAAGGAGGGGTTTAGCCTTACCTGGATCTTCAATCTACAACTAATGATGCTCCAAACAGACCTAAGATGATGGATATTGATTCTTGGAATCTCTTTAGAACATTTCATTCCTAGGGTTTCAAGAGGGGTGGAGGAGGTAAATCCTGAGTTGGGTATAAAAATCCTATAATGGAATTTTTGTATTTTTTTAAAAGTTTTTGGGTCGCACGATTTACCCACACGATTTTCCAAACTATGCGCAAACCGTGCAGATACTACTTGTCAAAAATAGTCCCCTCGCATGGTTTACCCACACAGTTTTCCAAAACATGTGAAAACCATGCAGATGCTACTATCGGAAAATCCTTCTTCTGCATGGTTTACCTAGGTTGTCTGCACAGTCAGGACTACTCATTTGTAGACCGTACAACTTACCCAGAAAACTCCTTTTCCCCTTTTTCATGTACCAAACCCCCAAATCACCCCAATCCTTATTAAGGACTTGGAAAACACTTATTCGGACAAAAAATAATTAAACTGAAATGTGGGAAAAAATACACCTTAACGAAAATCTAGGATCTTTCACCAATCAATTTCTATCTAATATATTCCATCCCCATTCATTTTATTTGTCTCCAGTGGAAAATTATTCTTATATTTCATTCTCCAAGATTATATCTCTGTTCAAGCTTCTTTAACATTCGTATAAACATTATATAGATTTAGTAATGCATATATCAATTTAGCTACAACATTTTTAGACACTTCCTTATCAAAAGAATACACTTTACAATTCATCATCCACTTAAAAATATCATTCATTGTAATGTGAGACAAATTCCTCATTTTCTCTAAATTGTTTTATAAGCATGTTTCACATGACAAACTTTTTAGCTAATACATCATCCCAGGTATCAAATTCCTTATCTAGATATGAATTTTCATCATACACTTCCTTAATATGCACTAGTATGTATGTAAAAATTTCAATGGGGCTCATTTCAAGATAAACCTTCACATGACAGTAAAATATCTATGTTATTTTTCATGCATGTATTATTCATATTCAGCATAGATTTAAATTTATTAATTAGAGTAAAAATTATAAACACATTCAACTTTATACATACCACTCTGACTACTATAAGTTTTTAGTTATTTCTCTACCCTATTTTATATTTTACTTAGTTTCCTTGTCTCTTTACCCCTATTTTTTACTATCCTGGTTCAACCCCCATCTCTGATTTGGTAGGAATAGAGATAAAAGTATTATTTTGTGATTATTCTATATATAGTTGAAATATTCACTTAATATAATTCTGATAATAATACTAGGGAAATTAAATTAGATCTAACCAAAGGAAAAATTACTCTTATACAAATTGAAATGATCGGTGGATCAACTACCTACCCTTGAGAGAGGGTGAATCAGGTGTTGCCTATATTTTTTACTAAGTTATAATTTATCCTTTTAAAATTTACCCCTCATTACTTGAATCTATTATACCTTTTAGGGTATGAATGAATATTATTTAACTATTTTTCAATATTTAACAACCACATGTAATGAAGGTAAAGAATGTAAAGATGACATGTATTATTTTTATAAGATTTTCCACCATCATAGGAATCCTACTCTTTATCATGATTGGTTATTCACCCCATTCACGTATTTTATTATCCACTATTAACTCAATTGAATAAAATAGGTCTTCACCACCCTAGATTTATTCACACACACACTGCCTCTCATAGTGAATGAAATACATATCTATCCTCCTATTGGTGTCATAGAGTCACATTGTGATCTACTTCCCTGCCCAAAGTCACACTGGTTTCATAAATTCCCATAGTGTATATAAAAGTGTTTATTTTTAGTACCATTTACAGTTGATCTCTGATCAATAATGGGATGATATTTCATCTAAATAATAACATACTTCATCATCAATAGAGTCCTTGAATATTAGTAGGTCTTTAAGAGTAATGCGTGTAAGTCAGTCCCAATTCCTAGCCCAACTTCACATATATTATACAAACTACTGACTTGAATTTCTTAACTCAAACTTATTCTCCAATTATCATCATAAATTTAGAATCTCTTAAATCTATGAAAGTATTTATAATTATCTACTTTTAAATGATAGGGGTTATATTCTTTATTTATCTCTTTCTAATTCATTTTGACCAACAGATCTTCAAGATTCTTTTTATATGACTTGAGGCCCTTATTCATAAAAACATATAATTTATTTACTACTGTATTAAAAACATACATTAAATCATATTTTGTATTGATTCATCTTTTTTCAGTCTATAACCCTCTTATTTTTTAGTGAGACCCCCTATTTATATTGTGATCATCAGAGAACACCATAACATGACCTTCTCAATTTTTAGGATGAATCACAAAACATTTTGTGATATTTAGAACTATTAAGGTATAAATTTTGAAATTATTCACACAATTTATAGATATAATGAGTTTTTGGACACTATATATGGATTTAAAGTTTTTTGTTTGAGTTTACAGACTCAGGATAAACTAAGTGATCCATTTTATGAGTGATAAAATTCAAGTATAAGTTTTAATGAGTTTGGGGACTACATATACAAAACTAAATATTTTTTTTCCAAAGGATAAGGTAAATGGATCCTCACATAAAGATAACCTAATAAAAATGATGAACACATACTATAAGGTTGATTCTATGACTAATTTTATATTTTAAAAATGTGCTAAAGTTCTTCTTTATATATAAGTAAATCACTAATTTTTTAACATTTTATTTCATATATGGAGAAGATGAAATTATCTTAGAGAATTTTAATGAGGATTATAGAGAGAGATAAACGATTTTAATAAAATTATAGGATAAAAAATAAGATTAAAATATCATAGGGTCGAATAAATAATTTTCAAATAAATCATTTATCTATGTTTTAGGATGATATCACAAAACTTTTGTTGGTGAAAAAAAAACATATTTTTTTATAGCTATGCAAGTTGAGATTCCCTTAGATTTCCCCAAAATATCAATGATAAGGAGAGATAAATTAAAGATCTGAGAAAACAAGTTCCAAATATAAGATGATCAAAAAGGGAATGAAATATCTATTTATTGAATCATATGGAGGATTTTCAAGTTTATCAAAATTTTAAAATGTAATAATGAGGATCTAATGATAATTTTTTTTCTCAAGGATAGATAATACAAACGTTAAGACATATTTGATGGCCCAATACAAAAATTGAAGATCCATGAATTTAATATTATTAAAACTACTAATATCAAAATATTTGTTTATTTTAAAGATAAACAGAGGGCGTTAAAAGTATAAAAAAATAGGTCGAGTTTCTAAACTATCAAAAGCCACATTCTATGGAAAAATGAGACTTCAATATTATAAAAAAAAGTATGAATAAGGAACTAATTCATGAGAAAAAATAAAATATAATTTTGTGAGATAGTGTATTATAGTAGATTTTAGATATTTCTTTTAAATACAAAACCATTACAAAGAGTTTAACAAATTCCTTAATTTTGAAGCTGATTATGTGATCCCTTTCCATTTAAAATTTATTCAAAAATATATATTGATATGGTAGAATATAATTTTATAAAAAAATGAAAAGTTTAATTAATAAATATATAAGAAATTACAAAATGTATATCTAAGAGGAAATCTATTTTATGAAGATAACATAAGGAAAAAATAGATTGACAGGTTTGAGTTTGGGTTTTTTGATTTAATAATATGTGTAAGATCTCGGATTTATTCGTAAGGTATGTTTTATTTATGTTCCAGTTTAGGCCCTTTATTTTGGTAAATTAAGTTCTTTAAAAAGTATATAAATATGCTGAGGGGTGTTATAGGGGTTCAGGACACTAAAAAGGGGAAAATGAGTTTTCTAGGCTAGCTGCATGGTTTGTCCATGGTTAGTTCTAACCGTTCAGGTAGCCCAGGTAAACCGTGCAAGAGGAAGGTTTTTTGAAAATCACCTCTGCATGGTTTGTGCACAGTTTGGAAAACCATGCGGGTAAACTGTGCTAAGTGGATCTTTTGAGACATAAGTATCTACACGGTTTGTGCACAGTTTGGAAAACTGTGCGGGCAAACTGTGAGGCCCAAAAACAATTAAAAATTTACAAAAATTCCACTATGGGATTTTATAACCCACTTGGTATTTTCCTCCCCCTCCTCCTTTTCATACCAAAGAACAAAACAAGGTGACCAAGAGCTACCAAGGATCTATCTACTTCGATTAATTGATGTTTGGAGTGTCGTTGGATGTGAATCGAAGATCCGAGTGAGTCTAATCTTCTCATCCTTTCTCTTTTTCAGTTTAAGTCTGGTATTTTGGGTGATTTCCATATGAAGCTTTAAAACCTATCTTTTTTAGTGGTATCTATGTTAGAGATCAAATGGGTGTTGAATTAGGATCTAAGGCTTTGGTTGTGAGTGTGTTCACCAATAGATTCAAGGTAGGTGGTCTACAAGTTATATCCCTTGGGTTTTGTATAGATTTGTTCATGTAGGGTTTTTTTATTCTTACCCTCCTTTGATGAATTCTTGGTTATTTTGACTTAATATGGGGTAATGGGTGTCTAAATGGTTAAATTAACCCCTCTTAATCCCAATGGGATTCTAGGAGGATTACTTGACCAAATTAGGTCCACCAGTGGGATGTTCTGATATTTTCCGAACGTAGAATTAGCTAAGTAGTGTAAGTTCATTGTGCAATAAAGTAGATCCCTTGAAGAATACATTAATATTATTCAATGGATTGATGGAAAATTATAGGTTACTAGCTTATATTTTAAATTTCTTAGTGAGATAGGCATAGGAAATGGGAAATGTGGCTAAAGGGTTAAGTAATTAAAATGGTGAATGTGTTAATGGATTGAGGCAATACTATTATTTTACTATTTATTGAGATTATTGTGATGTTGTAAATGATATTGTCTATGTTTTTGTGTTATGGTGATTTGTGGTGAATGATAAATAAGTATGTGGACATGGCTTGTTAGAGTGGGGTATTGAATTGAGGTTCTACTCCCACGGGTTGAGTTGGACTTAGGTTCTAGCTCCTCCCCTAAATGCACAGGTTAGGGAAGGGGACCGAGTTCTATTCTCCTAACAATTTCATTCCACTCGGACTGAGGCTTCGAGGTGAGGATATTGGGAATTATTTTAAAATGATTCCTAGTGAGACATGACTTGTTAGATTCCCACATGTTGAGAATGTTGATCATACCTAATCCATTGAACATGTGAAAAGGGTGACATGATAAATTAAATGTCTTAGTAATAAACATGGGTTAATTGGTGCATTAACTTAAAGGAACATAAATAAAGATAGCTTATTGAACTATTTACCTTAACATGCCTTTATTAATATTTTCATGCATTATCTGCCTTAGTGTATATTTGGTAAACATCGTTGGTGGTGGCCTACTGAGTTATACTCACACCCTGCTTGGGCTGCCATTGGGTACCTGAGCAGATTTCATGTTTGTAGGCCAGGACAAGGGAAAGGGCCCTATGCTAGGGAGATGAGTTGTACATGGGACATGATTGGGTGAGGTTCAATACTTAGAGTCCAAACCATTTTTGTGATTCATTGATTTATTTCTTTTGGGTTTTGTTCACTTGACAGTATAACATGGAATGGAATATTTATTGTTGCTTATGATTGTACCCAACTTTGGGATTTGGTCACTTATGCATGTTATGGTTTTTTATATTTTATTTCCGTTATTTCAATTATTATATATTTTGTATTACTCAGGTATTGATGGTATAGTCTCCCCATGTGACCTATTGGTCTATCGCTTCTAGTCGGCTACCTCTAGCGTATGGGGAGGCACACTTGTGGTCATGTAACTACCCGTCTCGAGGCACCAGTTTAGTGGCCCCCAGGTTGGAGATGTTACAAAGTTGTATCAAAGGACTTATTTTCTCTTTTTACTATTTTGGGATAGTAGATAGAATATTAGGAATGTGTCGGGCCTTGGTAATGAGCTTGTTCTTGGGAGTAGCTAACCCATGTACGGGGGAAAAACCCAAATCACCTTGGGAAGGGATTGTTGTTCTTATTGTGTGATGTTACATTTGATGATATTTGACCATTGGGTGATGTGCTTGTTGTGTGATTTGACGATTCTGTGATATTTTTCTCGTGGACGGAAAGGTATGAGGTTGTGCATTCATGCATCATTCTAGGAATCTATATAGGAAATTGACATGCATCATGATAGGGACACACACGGTATGGGTGTGCAGGATGTAAAGGTTAGGATGCATATGTTCTCTTAAAAGTAATGAATTATGCCTAATAAGATGGTATGAATGAGTAATAAGGGGAAGTGAAAATTCCTTGTAGTAATTTGAAAATGGTTTTTGATAAATAATTAAAAGTGGAATAATTTGTTTTAAGGGTAAATTGTAATACGAAAATGGTTTGAATGGGAGTAAAAGATAAGGCTTGTAACCCTAATAATCAAATATAGTTTTGGCCATGAACTTAGGGAGATGGTCGAGGGTAGTGACCTGGTTGCGAGTGGGATCTTTTGGGTAGTGTATACGAACTAGTTTGGTTATTACAAGTGAAGATCCTATCTATATATGTTCCTTCTCAAAAAATCTTTATGGTTGCCTTTTAAAGTTCATGTTTGTCATTGTAGAGAAATACCGCCTCGAAGATGTACGCCGGTTTGGAAACATAAGGACGTTGCTGAGAAAGCTCCTCCAATAGTGGATAAGGAGAACACGGTGGTACAAGGAGATATGGAAGAGCAGTTTTGTGAGAACTTTTCTAGTTTTATGAAGATGATGGAACGAAACCTAGGGTGGGTTGCGCCTAGAATGTTTGAGCTGCTAGAGAATTTTAGTTGAAACACCCTCCGACCTTTATCGGAGAGGGTGGACCAAACATAGTAGAGTTTGGGATAGATTCCATCCAAAATATTCTCAAACATCTAGAGACTCCTATCGATTAGCGAGTCATGTTAGCGGCCTATATGCTGAGGGGGAAAGAAAAAAGATGGTGGGACATTATGGTTCAGACAGAGCTGGATGAGGAGATGATGTGGAAAAATTTTCAGGAGATGTTTTCGGGCACTTCTATCCAGAAAACTTGAGGCAAGAGAAGGCTTCAAATTTTATGAGGTTGACTCAGAGGAAAAATTCGGTGATGGACTATACTATCTATTTCACCGATTTGAGATGCTTCGCTCCGACGTAGATGGGAGATGAGGGAGCTGTGGTGAAACACTTCTAGGATGGGATGAGATACAAGATTAGGTCTCAGATGAATATATTTCATCTAAAAAGGTTCGTTGAAGTGTTGGATCAAGCCCTTATCTAAAAAGGAACCCTAAAGGGAGCTTTAGGTAGTGGACTTGTGGCGCAATATGGGAAAGAAAGTCATGAAACTTCTGATAGTAGGAAGAACCACTTTGGAACCTTCTAGCATGGGGGAAGCACAAAGAGTAGTCATAATAGGGGGTTATATTATTAGGGTGGTGACTAGGTCTTCTGTTTGTAGTGTAGAAGGTTGGGGCACAATCGTGACTAGTGTCCCCACCCACCAGTTGAGTTCCGAGCATGCGGCAGGCTAGGTCATGTGAATAGATTTTGAAGGAACCCGTGGAAGTTGGGGAATGATGAAGGTGAGAGGAAGATTCCGAGTTTAGGAAGGGGGTCAGTTACCCCGTGTCAGGCAGCTAGAGCTACACATGACATACTAGTAGGGGCGGTGGACGTGGAACTCTGAGGTTAGATCAACCTTACCAATAGAGCAGTGCAGTGCAGGTTACTCAGGTAGGATCCCAGGGTAATGGGACAGGTCATCTCCATACAGTTCAACCTACACCTGAGGTTGGTGAGGCAGGACCATCTACTATCTGAGGTACTATTTTGGTAGCTTTCACATTTTCTAGTTCTTTATTCGATACATGTTCTCCACATTCCTTTATTTCTGCTCAATTTGTAGTTGTGTTGGGATTAACTATATAGACTGCATATAGGGTAATGTTGCTTGATACTCTTCTAGGAGTGTGATTCGAGGACATCAGGTAGGGTAAGGGTTGTGCTCTGGAGGTTGGTGGGTATCGTTTTCTGTGGGATCTGTTTATCCTAGATATTTCAGGTTTTGACGTAATCTTGGCAATGGATTTGTTGGTGTTATTTCAAGACCATATCGATTGTTACCGACATCGGGAAACATTCAAATCTCTTGATGTGAGCACTCATGTACTTCATGGTGAGTTGGATACTTGGGTGGGATGTATAGGCCACTACGCCATTAGATGGGGGATCTCGCAGCCCAAGCGGCATGCCTTATGGTAGATGATGCATAGAAAGGACAACTAGTCATTCCTTTTGTTGTGGAATTTTTTCTGGATGTGTTTCCAGAGGACTTTTTAGGGTTACCACCTAAGAGAGATGTGGAGTTTATGGTCGAATTTTTGCTTGGAGAGGAGCTAGTTTCCATTCCACCTTACCGAATGGTTCCAGCAGAGATCCAAGAACTGAAGATTCAGTTATAGGAATTAGAGAATAAGGGGTTTGTACATACTATTACATCACCTTGGGGATATTATATTCTGTTTTCTAAGAAGGCCGATGGATCACTAAGGCTATTTGTTTATTATTGGAAGTTGTACCAGATGAAAGTTAAGAAACGATACCCTCTTCCTAGAATTGATGACTTGTTTGATCAGATCAGAGGTCCCTTAGTATTTTCCAAGATTGATTTGAGATTGGGATACCATCAGTTGAGGGTGAGACCTTCTGACATTCCCTGGACAACTTTCCTAATCAGGTACAGGTTGTCTGAATTCATGGTAATGCTATTTGGTTTTACCAATGCACTAGCTATGTTTATGGCCAGGATGAACAAAATATTCCACCCATATCTAGATCAGTTTGTAGTTGTTTTCTTTTATGACATCTTAGTGTAATCCAAAACTCATGACGATCATTCCAAACATCTTGACATCATCTTGAGTATACTAAGAGAGAATATACATTACACTAAGCTATAAAAATGATATTTTTGGATTGATAAGGTGAACTTTTGTGAGATATCATATTTGAGTCAGGAATATCGGTGGATCCAGAAAAGGTACAAGTTGTGGTTTCTTGGGAACAACCCAAGAATATCTCTGATATTTAATGTTTTCTAGGTTTTGTTGGTTATTACGGAAGGTTTATTAGAGATTTATCTCATTTTGAAGTGCCGTTTACTGGCCTAACCAAGAAGGGGGTTAAGTTAGATTGGTCAGTGGCTTGTGAGAATGTTTTCTAGGAGCTAAAGAAGTGGTTGACCACGACACTGATTTTCATCTTACTCGAACTAGGTAAGAGGTACACCTTGTTCTGTGATTCATTCAGTGTTGGAATTGGGGAAGTGTTGATGTTGTATGATCGAGTTGTAGCTTACAGGTTGATGCAGTTGGGGCCACATGAAATAAATTAGCCTACTCATGACCTGGAGCTAGCTGATGTGGTTCATGCCTTAAAGTGTTGGAGGAATTATTTGTTGGGAGAACCCTTTATGGTGTTTAAAGACAAAAAAAGTCTCAAATACATCTTCTCTCAATGGTATTTGAATCTTTGATAGTGACAGTGGGTCATGTACTTACAATCCTTAGATTTTGAATTGGTTTACACACCATGTAAAGGGAATAGTTTCATTGATGCTCCGAGCCAGAAGACATAGAATCTAGTAGTTCAAGAATCCAATTTAGAGTGGGTGATGATGGAATTATTAGTGAAGATGCATTTGGAGGCACAAGAGGGGCACATGCAGATTACCCTTTCATCTATAGCAGTTGAGTCCATACATTTGAGGTGAGTTAAAGAGAGTCATTTGGTAGATCTAGAGTTCTTGGCTATTAAGGAATGTATTAAAGGTGGTGAGTCACCTTCTGGTTGGAACTTTAGTTATGATGAAGTTTCTTATGTTCATGGTTGTGTTGTGGTGCTGGTAGATGTACGTGAATAGTTGATGCATGAGTTCCACACATCAAAAGTGGGCGGTACATCTAGGCTTGACCAAGATGTACCACGATCTACATAGGCAGTTCTGGTGGCTGAGAATGAAGAAGGAAGTGGTGAGTTTTATGGAACGATGCCTTACCTATCAGCAGGTGAAGGCTGAACATCAGCACCCAGGTGGGATGTGGCAGTAATTTCCTATTCCAGAGTGGAAGTGGAATGAAATCATGGTGAAATTCCTAGTGGGTCTTCCAAGGACACCATAGAAGAATGATTTCATTTGAGCGGTGGTAGATAGGTTGACCAAAGTGTCCGATTTCTTGCTGATTTAGGAAAACTATATAGTCGACCAGTTGGGGGAGTTGTATATTTAGGAAATAGTATGGTTTCATGGTGTGCTGAGAACCATAGTTTTATATCATGAAGCACATTTCACCTTACTCTTCTAGAAGGGACTACAAAATGAACTTGGTACCCAGGTGTTTCTAAGTACGACTTACCACCCACATACTGATGGGCAGTAGGAGTGTACAATTAAGGTATTAAAAAACACGTTGATAGAATGTTTTATGGATTTTGGTGGTTTGTGGGAAATACACTTGTTTCTTGTTTATTTTGATTATAACAATAGTTTTCAGGCTACAGTTCATATGGCACATTTTGATGCACTTTATGGTAGATCGTGTAGATTAACATTGTGTTGGTTAGTGGTAGGAGAGTCTAAGCTGTTAGGTCTGAGTATTTTGTAGGAGACATCGGAGAAAGTTCATTTGATTCAACAGTGTGTGGAAATATCTCAAAGTAGGAAGAAGTTACATGCATATCAGCGTCATAGACATCTTGAGTTCGTGGTGGGTGATAGTGTGTTTCATTGGGTGTCTCCAAGGACGGGTCACCATTAAATTCAGAAGAATGGAAAGTTGGAACCTAGATATGTAGGGCCATTTGATATTGTGGAGAGAAGTAGATCAGTGGCTTATTGATTGTCTCTTCCATAGCGGTATAGTGGGATGCATTAAATTTTCCATATTTCACAACTCTGACAGTATCACCCCAATCCATATCATGTGATAAATGCCGAGGATGTTGAGGAGGAAACTTTGGAGTGGTAATCTAATATGCAGTCCCATTAGACTGATCTATTTTTTTTATAAATTCAATGATGCTCACGAAGAGTTGCTCGGGGATGAGCCGTTATAAGGTGGGGAGGTTGTAAGATCTTGGATTTCTCTGTAAGGTATGTTTTATTTACCTTTCTGTTTAAGCACTTTATTTTGGTCAATTAAGTGCCTTATAAAGTTTTTAAGGAGGCTCTAGGGTCTTCGGGGGGTTCGAGACATGAAAAAGGGGAGAAAACGAATTTTCTGGATAGTTGCATAGTCTGCGCATGGTTAGTGCTAACCGTGCTGGAAGCCCAGGTAAACCATGCAAGAGGAAGGTTTTCAGAAAATATCCTCTACACAGTTTGCACATGGTTTGGAAAATTGTGTGGGAAAACTATGTGAAGGGTATATTTTGGTATACGGTTTGGCAAACTGTGCGTGAAAACTGTGTGGCCCAGAAACCTTTAAAAATTTAAAAAAATGCCACTCCATGATTTTGTACCCCACTCGGGATTTTCCACCCCTCCTTCTTTTCATCCCTAAGAATGAACCAAGGGGACCAAATGCTCCCAAGAATCTATCTCCTTCTATTCTTGGCCATTTGGAGTGACGTTGGATGCGAATCAAAGATCCAGGTGAGTCTAATCTTCACCTCATCTCTCTTTTCCGGTTTAGGTCTTGTATTTTTGGATATTTCCATCCGAATATCTCAAGCCTCTCTTTTTCAGTGAGATATAGGTTGAGGCTTCAAAAAGGTGTTGAATTTAGATCTAAGGCTTTTTTTGGAGTGCGTTCGCCAAAAAATTCAAGGCAGGTGGTCTACAAGTTATATCCCTTGGGTTTTGTGTAGATTTGTGCATGTAAGGTTTTTATTCTCGCCCTCTTTTGATGAGTTCTTGGTGATTTTGACTTAATATGGGGTAATGGATGTATAAATGGTTAAATTAACACCTATTGATCCCCATGGGTTCTAAGGAGGATGCCCTGACCAAATTAGTGCCACCTGTGGGGTGTGCTGATATTTTACAAACTTAGAATTAGGTAAGTAGTGTAAGTTCGTTTTGAAAGAACGTAGACCCCTTGATGAATACATTAATATGATTAAATGGATCAATGGGAAATGATTGGTGACTATATTATATTTTAATATTCTTAGTGAGATAGGCATGTTAAATGGGAAATGGGGATAAATGGTTATACAATTAAAATGGTGAACGTGTTAATGGAATGAGGCAATAATGTTATTTTCCCATTTATTGAGATTATTTTGATGTTTTAAATGATGTTGTCTATGTTGTTGTGATATGGTGATTTGTGGTGAATGATAAATAATCATGTGCACATGTATTGGTAGAGTGGGGTATTTAATTGAGTTTTTATGCCCACAGGTTGATTTGGACTGAGCTTCTAGCTCTTCCTCTAAATGCACAGGTTTGGGAAGGGGACGAAGTTCTATTCCCCTAATAGTGCATTTCACCCAGACTGAGGCTTCAAGGTGAGCATATTGGGAATTGTTGTCAAATGATTTCTAGTGAGATAGGTCTTGTTATATTCTCACATGTTGAGAACATTGACCATGCCAAATCCATTGAACACATGAAAAGGGTGACATGGTAAATAAAAGTTCTTAGTAATAAACATGGGTTAATTGGTGTGTTAACTTAAAAGAACCTAAATAAAGATAGCCTACTGAATTTTTTACCTTATCCTACCTTTATTAATCATTTTCATGCACTATATGACTTGCTAGATATTTTGTAGACACCATTGGTGGTGGCCTACTGAATTATACTCACACCATGCTCGGCCCGCCGTTGGGTACCTAAGTAGATTTCATGTTTGTAGGTCAGGACAAGGTCAAGGGACCTATACTAGGGACATGAGTTGGACATGGGACATGTTTAGGAGGGTTCTAGACTTGGAGTCCTGACCATTTTGGGGATTATAATATTTTATTTCTTTTGGGTTTTTTTCACTTGACACTGTAGCGTGGCCTGACATTTCTATTATTGCATATGATTGTACCCATCTTTGTGATTTGGTCACTTATACATGTTATGGATTGTTCTGTTTTGTTTCTGCTATTTAAATTATTATTCGATGTTCCGTACTCTGGTATTGAGGGTATAGTCTCCCATGTGACATATTGGACCCTTGCTACTAGTCAGAAACCTCTAGAATATGGGGAGGCACGCTTGCGGTCATGTAACTACCCAGCTCGGGGCACTGGTTTAGTGGCTCTCGGTTCAGGGATGTTACAATATGTAAACAAGTATTTTAATTTAGTGATACATATTCTTCAAATAATATAAATTAGTCTAAAGGTATAATATCAAGTGTTTCTTTATGATAAGAAACCATTAAATTTATCCAACAGTTGATACTTTTATTTAAGTTGATTATTTGTAATACACTTATATCTATATTTTCTATGAATTATGTTATTGATGTAATGAATTTATTAGAAAAATTTAATGTTTTTTTCATGGAAAAATATTTATATATTGTTTTTAAAACTAGAAAATTGTCACATTTTAAATTTCCGCATCATCTTGATTTAATTTCAAAATATAAAATGTTATTCGTTGAATTAAATAGATAAAATAATATTGAATGATTTTCATAAAAACATGAGTTTTATTGTGTTTTTTATTTTAGAAACTCAATACCTTACTCGTTAATTTTGATTGTTTATAGAGAAAATGAAGTGGGCCTGAGAATACCATCAGGTGGAACAACTATGCCACTACTGGACTGATCCAAGTGGCTCACTAATTTAATCCGAAAAAGAACTATGAATATCAATATCCATCTCAACTGACATCATTCATCCTACTATTTATTTTCCTTAATTCTTAATAGAACACCCATTCTTTATTTTTCTACTAAGTTTTGTCCTAACGTTTACCTAAGTGAGACAAGACCAATCCAAATTAAATCCAAATACACCTCTTGTATTCTAGAATACATGATATTCCCTTAGACTATTATTTGGCTAACTGTTTTATGATAGGGATTTAAAAATCATAATATAAAGCAGAAAACCTATTGTGGAAACAAATATTTGAATTAATTCTCATGTAAAATGTAAAAGAGGATTCCACTTTCACACTCACATAGTGCCACTACAAATATCATGAAAATAATTAATTTTATTCTTATATAAAGGCAAAGAGTTCATTTATGAATTGATTATCATAGTAATATGAAGTATACAATCAATCCTTCATAAATCCTTACTATTAAGTATAAAAATGTTAGGTGAGAGCTTGATTTTGGGACATTTTGACTCTATGGTGATTTTATGGAGATCTATGTGTAAATCAATGATGATTCATATATTTAGAGGATGATGTCACACTACGTTGGTTCATAGTGGTCAAATGAATGAATAATATTATGTTATTATTATGAATTTGGTACAAATATTGATATGATTTCTATAAAAAAATTTATATTTTTTAGATAGGGATTCAATTGTTTATAAACGGCGAGATTTAAATTTTTGAGAGGGGAGGTTAGTAGAACATTGTATTGTTAAGTATTTATTTTCTAGGACTTATTTTATTCTTCCCCAATATCCTTTTTAATCCATAGTTATAGATCATTAACTAAAAATTTAATCAATAAGGAAGAAAAATAGCTTCTTTAGTTCTTTCTATTTTAATTCTAATACCAATTTAATTATAAGTCATTTAAATTTATTATAAAATATTACTTATCCTCTCTTCTTTCTATCTAAAACTATAATTATTTTATTATAACCTTCATTTATACCTCCCTTCACCGCAATAACTCAATATAAACTAGAGTTGAGTGAGCTGAGGGGTTAATTGTAATAGGTTACCTTCAATAGTTCGAGTATGATCATTTCTTCAATTTGGGAATGCTCTGCGATCATTATCCGAAGAGGATTTGAAAGATTAATGGAGTTATAGAGGATAAATAAGAACATTTATTTCTTACAAATTACAAAAAATTAGTGGTAATTGAATAAATAGTATGCAGTCTGATAATTGCGCGATAATAAACTAAAAATAATTAACAATGATAGAATACACTTGAATTAACTTAAAAATCAAGTATCTTATTCATAATATCCTTATTTAATTTTCATTAGTTTCATGTTTTATTTCACTTTATGCAACCAAAATCCAAAAATTATTCAAGGATTCACTCATAAGAATAGATAATCTCACTTTTTTTTCCATTGTAAAAAAACAGAGAAATATAATAAGAGAAAAGAATAATTCTAAGTAAAAACATTCCTCCTTGATAGAAGAACTATGATCAACCAACATGTTGTATTCATAATGAAATATAAATCCCATTTTATTTAAGAATTATTATAATCCTAATTTATCAAATTTGGAACTATTGTTGGGGAGACAAAATTACATATATTGATTTTTCTCTTTTTCTTTTCCATTCTCTGATTAAATCATTCATTCAATTTCAGTTATTTTATATATTTGTTTCCTTTTGATTAATCTTGTAAATGATGAATTATTAGAGTTGATATTTTCCATGATAATAAAATCATGTAATCTTCAAGAGGGGGTTAATTGATGTTGGAAAATAACTCTCAATTTTACCCACACTTCGAATGTAATTTTTTTATAAGTTATAGACATTGAATAGTCATATTAAAAAAAATTAATTAATACAACTAAAATAAATAATATCCAAAGTTAAAGATCTTAATTGAAGTAAAAGAACAATAAAAAATTGAAAACATGTGTATTAAAAGAAAATTGGGGTATTAGATAACAATATAAATAATACTTTATAGTATATTATTTATCAATAGTTACAATTCACTAAAACTCTTCACTTTTATCCCAAAGTGTTAGGAGGTTTGGTAACTATAATCATGGTATAAAAGCTCTATATATAGACCTTAATCAATTACATGATCAAAAGATATTTTTTTTCCAGGAACATCCTTGAGGAAATGTTAGAAGAAGGAAATTCTATCCCAAAGATTCTCTTTGACTGGAATGATTGGAAAAAAGTTCACCACTAGACATCATCGAACAACAGAGTCCAAAATTAAGGAATTTCCTATCCTTGAAACATCATTGATCTCAATGATTGTAAGAATCCAAGAGTTCTAGACCCAAAATATGTTCAATCAATATAAATAGAAGAAATGATTACAATGGAAAAAATATGATATTTTATTATAAATCTTAACACACAGAATATCATAGTAAAAGATCTAAAAATAATATAACCAGAACTGATCAAATTTGTGAGATAATATAAAGATTCTTGATGTAGTAATTTAGTCTCTATGTCATTGTATATTATAATCCATTCCTTGATACTTGGTTTAATTTATAAACAATTTTGTAACAAAATCCCCATTATAATGTAAGATATAATTAAGTTTAAATATAAAATATAATAATCAAATCATTTTTTCCGTTGAAATGTTCAATGAAAATTCATGATTCTCTAAAAATTAGATGAATCTTTTATTTCCCAAAAAAATATAATTAAAATTTAAATCTTCCCAACCATAACATAAAATAAATCTTTAAGTTATCTCAAATTCAACATAAAGTGTATTTTTATTTTCAAGAAAAGGATATAAAATATTCATTCAACACAAAAAAATCCCCCTTTTGAAAATCACAAAACACATAAGAATGTTATGTTTTATTGAAATTTAAAAGGAAAAACATCCTGTATGTTTAGATGAAAAACATTCCAAGTTTAACATCTAAAATAATTAGATTTTATAATATATAAAATCTATATGCCCTTAAATTATTCAAAAAGATACTCAAAAAATGGTTATTTTATAAAACTATCCCCCTTAATCAAAGTAAAAATTACTCTTCTCAAATATTCCCTTTGTGATTTTGAAAAATATAAATACAAAAAAGAAAACAAAACAGGTGAAAACAAAGAGTTAACCAATAAGTAAAATGTACAAATTGAAAATAACCAAAAGAAAAAAAATCACCATATAACTTCAATATAGTTTACTCCCCCTTGAGATATGTGATGAATATATAAGAGTAAAATACCCTCCAATAACTTCAAGTTTCTCTCTTATAGATGTACTTCTTCCCCTTAAAAAAATTATAAGAAAAAAAATCTCCCATACTTTATAATTAATGAAAAGTAGAAAAAGAGTTTCCATGATAATAATCAATGGACAATAAGAAAAACAATAAGTGAACCTTCAATAAGTTATCTACCAATGCAAACATATTATTTTATTTTAATGAAGTTGTTTTTAGAAAATGGATTTATATCATCTTCCATATAATCAATTTGAAAAATAAAACACTCCCATGTAATTATAAACAAAAAAACCTCCCTTTCTCATGATTTAATCAAAATAAGGGATAAAATATCATAAAGTAATAAATCTTATATAAAAGTAAAAAGAACTAGAATGTATGGTTCAAATATAAGAGAAACATTATAGATATATAAAAGTAAACTAAATGATATTTAAAATTAAAATCAAGAATTCATTAAATTAAATTTAATATAATGTGTTCATATGTAAAGGTAAACTAAAGAAATTTTAAGAGTAAATAATAAGATATGGTCTTCATGTAAGTGTAAAAAAATGATGTAAATGATAACTTCTAAAATATAACTACAATTAGATACATGGGAAACATCATTTCAGTTAGTCATAGTTACAGAATATTTTCAAAGTATATTTGATAAGTTCCATTCAAAAAACTTCCATAATATATGAATTAACTTCATAAAAAATAATCACAGTTCTATATAAAAAAGGAATATCCTCCCCCGTTTTTGAGGAGATTTTCAATGTCAGAAGATAGTATGAAAAGAAACAGAACTTATAATCAATTAACAACAATTATACAAATCTTCTTTTTAATGTATTTCAATATATTAGAATCTAAATGTTTGTTAAATTTATCAAGAGGAGGATCTTTTTTTATAATAAAATCTAAAATAATATATACTTTAAGTGTGAAATAATGATTTAAAATAAGATATGAAAATAAAAATATAGAAATATGTTACCAAGATCTCATCATTTCATAGAACAGTTCCTCCATTACCACACACATAAAAATAAAATATTCACAAATATCCAACTATCCCATAACTTAAAATAATTCTACACATGATCTATGTTCTAGAAAATATATATTCTTCCTTTATGAAGTTCATCTAAACAAAAAATAATTTTTCCTAAAAGAGTAAATCATGATATAATGTAAAATTTTCAAAGTATAAAAACTTTGAAAAAGTAATAAAAACCTTATATATGTAAAAATTAGTTATACATAAATATATACAATTTTTAATACTATTTACACATAAAAGTAAAAATTTAATATGTAATTTTAAACTGCTACCCATGTACTGATAGTTTTACCTATTAGTATGGAACTTATTTTTATGAATAAAAAATTATGTTCTTAGCATCTAATGCTACATCATCCTAGCTAAATTTCAAAATAAGACTTTTTGGAACCTAAATTTTCCTAATTATTCTATGTTAAATTTAAAAAATATCATTTTAAATAAACTCCATTGGGGTTCTAAAATATTGAAATATTTTCTAAAAACACTTGTTATTATAATTATTTCCCCTTTTAAATTTAATTTAGAATAGTGTACTATTTGGAAAAAAACATTCAAATAAAAGTTTTATCTTTAGTTAGTTTTACAACATTGTATGGAAGTAATTATTTTTGAATTGTAATTCTTCTACAACTTAATACTGTTATTCCATCCATAATTAAAGTTAGAAAAAGATATCTTACAACATTGACCTTTATATTTTATACTCACTACCTAAATCTTTTCATTTTAAGATGGCACAAAAAAATATTGGATTCACTTTCAAAAATTAATTTTGAAATTTACTTCATAATCTCATGAACCTTATATTTTTTATCAACATCTTTATTAAGTTATTAATACTTCTTAGAGAGACTTAGATATATATCCACAATATCTGATACTTACTTATACATTTCCTCATTACTAGTTAAAATAAAAGTTTATCTATCATTTAAATCTAAAGTGATCTGGGAAATTTCAACATTATATTTAACAATATCTTCCCCAGCTTGATCATAGTCTTTATTTAACTTTTTGTTTTTATTTTCCATAAAAGACTCATGATTTTCCATTTCTTTATATGATAGAGCATCATCTTTATAATATGATGAAAAAATAAAGTAGAATATAAATATGTCTCCATAATATAATATGTGGTTACCTTTCCCATTTATCACATTTCATTCCATGGTCACATTTCATAAAATCTGGTAATTTTACCACTATAATCATTATTTGGTCCACTGATATCATCTAAATATGGATCTTCACTAGTGACTCATGTGTCTTCCATAACTCTAAATTAATTCCTTCCTTTTCATGTCGATGATATTTTCTATTCCTTATATTTATTTTTTAATATTGGGAAATTAGACACATTGGAAGCTTTACATGTTCTTCTTAGCCAGATTTCAAACCAATACTATTTAAATGGTATTTATATATTCTATTTGTATTAGTGGAATTTAATTTATTAACACTAGAAATAGAGGCTCTAGAAGTTTAAGTAAACATAACCCCATTTCCAGTTATCCTTCCCTCTATATCACTTCACTCTTTTCTCATACAAAGTTAAGTTTCTAAAAAACTCATCTAGGTTCATTTTAATAAGTTGTTTTATATTTTCTATCATTTTCCTCTTGGATTCTCACTATTTAATAAGTATTTCTATGAACTTCTCCACAATTTGTTCATCCATTATTTTATGCTCACCAATGGATTTTATCACATTATATATTATCATATATTTTTGATGAATTTTTACCATTAATTCAATTATAAAAAAACTGGATTCTTGATAATTAGATATAAGTATAACTCTTATACTATGAATTAATTTAGAAATTATAAAATGTAAAATTTAAATATTCTTTTAAATACCATTCAATATTTTGAAAAATAATATT
The DNA here is from genome assembly GCA_963277665.1 of Viscum album. NCBI lineage: Eukaryota > Viridiplantae > Streptophyta > Magnoliopsida > Santalales > Viscaceae > Viscum > Viscum album. The sequence continues at coordinate 78,500,670 of OY728140.1, forward strand.
TTTCTATAGATTTTCCATTCCATTTATCAAAAAATGTTTTTTAGGCTTCCTAATTCCCCTAAAATTATAGATTTTCCTCTCAAGTAAACTGATAAATTTTATTCTCTATAATATTTTAATTTATAATAACCATTTGATAATAATGAATACCAGTAGTAATAAAAAATATCTTAATCCAATCACAAAAATAATTATTGTCAACTCTATAAAAAATAGTAGGATGAATAAAAATTAAACTAGCTAATGTTTTGTTTGGTATTCCTATCATTGAAAAAGAAATAAATCTCTCATATTATATATATTATTATAAGGAATTTAGAATATCAAAAAATATATACATGATCTAAAAGATACGTTATGGAAGTTAAATAAACAAGATTTTAAAAAATATAATCCTACTTTGATACCAAGTGTTATCCTGGATAAGAATAGTATACAAGATTTAAGATGGGTGATGAATTAATATTTAAAAACAAATCCCCATTTTTCACCCATTAGAATGTAATTTGTTTGAAAGTCATAAAATTTTCACAATCAGAGTACAAAAAAATAATAAATAAAATAGAAATAATTTTTTTTCAGTGTTTATAAGAATTAACATAAGTAAAAATAATAATAAAAAAATAAACACGATAAGTAAAAAACCAAGGAGTATTGGGTAACAATACAAATACCATTTTAAAGAACATTATTTACCAAAAGTTACAATTCAAAGGAACTCATAAATTTTATCCTAAAGTGGTAGCAGGTTTGGTAACTAGAACCAATGATTACAAGATCTACACTATAAAATTCATCAATTAAAATGTTATAAGATACAAGTTCCAAACCAAGGAATTTTTCAAATAATTCTTTCACGTAGTCAAATATATCCCCAAGATCCTCTTTGATAATGTAAATCAATCAAAAAAGTACAATACTAAACTTCATTGATCTTTACAGTTTAGAAGAAGGTAGTTTCTTATCATTAGAACCTCATTAATATAAATTTTCAAAAGAATACCATATTCCTATACATGGAATCTCTTTAATAAACATGTTTAGAAGTAATGATTATTATGAGAAATCTATGATCTTTTAAAAAAAATTCTCACACAAGTATTCTCTTAGTAAACACACTAAAAACACTACAATCATAAGAAATAAAAGTAGTAAGATGATGCACAACATTATGATGTAGTAATTTAGTGTCTATGTCATCGTACCATATGATCAATTGTTTTAATATCAATATGATTTAAATAAAATATTGTAATAAAATCCCAATGGTAATTTCTGAGATCTTTATGTGTGTTTATAATTGCATCATAATTATCTCAACTTATTATAGTGAAATATTTAGTGCAACTTCATAATTCCATAAAAATTAGACAGATCATTAAGTTCATCCAAACATAAAACCACAAGTTTGTTCTTCATAAATATAACTTAATAAAAGCCTCAATTAAACAAAAATTTAACATAAATTGTTTTTTTAATTTCGAGAAAATGATATAGAAGATTCATTTAACTCAATAATAAATATTATTAATTTAATAAAAAAATTAATGAACTTAAAACACTTATTAGAAATATTGAATTGAATTATTTTTTATATTATCACCTATAGGTTCAATAAAAAAATAAATTATCTTATCAATGTAATTCATATCCACTACATCATGAGTATACTCATGGATGGGGTGAGGAGTCATGTTTTAGCTATATATATTCAATCTATTATGACCAAATCTATTTGAAGTAGAGACACTGTTAACCACTGATGATACATCAATTAAATTTGAAATTGGAATGAAATTTAAGAACTAAAAATCTTCAATAAAAGAGTTCAAAGAGCATGAAACAAAATTCTTCCCTCCTCCCAGATTTGATGAGACAGTGGTTAAAATTGTTTTCAATAAAAGAAGAACAAATACCTCAAAATTTTTAAATGATATAGGTTAAAGACACTCTTGAAGTATATATACCTCCAAAACCTTATCACTATATTCCAAATGATGATCACGAAAAATATTAGGTATCCAATTTGAAATTATAGAAAGATAGTATTAATTTGAATTCATATTTTTGAAATAATTCTGAAAATATATTTACTACTGATTGATCATGTGTTTACACCGATGGATTTGTATCTTGGTCACATGATGTAAATAGTGATGGTGATATTGATGATACCACTAAGAAGGTTGTACATTTTGAAATTATAAAATAACCTGTGAAAAATATTTATGAAATTCCCCAATGGAGTTCATTGAAATCTCTATCAAGGGATAACATAAAGAGTTGGAAGAAGGAACATATTTTTTTTTTCATATTCATAGTATTATAACCATCAAATTGAGGAATAAAATAAGGTATGTAAAATTTATTACATTAAAAATGTATACATCCAAATGATTTTTTTAACGTAGAGCTGAAGAAAAGTTCCACTTGAATAATTTTGGAATAAATAAGATGTGGTGGTTCCTATCAAGGAATCCATATACAACATCACATTTTAAGAAATATTTACATTTTTTATATGTAATTTTTATGTTTTTTTTAAATTAATAATAACATAACTATTCTTATTATAAGTATATTTAATTCTATGATAGATAATATATTCTAAATTTCATAGATATTTTATGAAGAAAATGAAATATGGGATCACTTTATTCTAATTTTTCCCGCTAATAATAAAGGAAGTAATGTTATCTCTTTATATTTAGTTATTTTTTATCCTAAATATATTAGTTTAAAATCTATAATATAATAATTAAATCCAAATTAGGAAAGTTAAAATATAAGTGTGGGGAGGGAGAAAACTACCATACTATTTTTTTCTTTTTTGTTAATTTTTATGTTTTCAATGTGTTTCTATTTTAGAAAAAACTATTCTGTTTTACCCTTAAAGGATTTTTTGTTTTGTTTTTGGGTGTTTTAAAATATTTTTTATATTATATTAATACTAAAAGTAATTCTTGAACACTAATTCACTTGGGTGAAATTAAATCTTATATTAGAAACTCAATTCTCAAATTATTGTTGATAATTTTTTTCCTTTATCAAATTTGAATTTTAAATTATTTTATGAAGTCCTAAATTATTAATTAAATCCATGTACATGAGTGATTGTCCCATATCACTTTCCATTCTGGATAGGTATTCGAAGATATAAGAAATATTTTTTACAATACCATCATTTTCTTGAGAGAGTCTATAGATTATTATTTTTAAATAGAAATTATTTTAAATCTATGTAAAAAATATTTTCTGTATAGGAATTTTGTTTTAATACAATTGAGGAACTTTATCAAATATATCCCCTTGAAATAATTAAGATTTAATTTCCATTTATCCCTATTTTAAGCCCATATAATCCATAGATAACCTTTTATATAATCAACATTTAAAGTCATATATGTCATTACCTACCCAACACTTAATATTTTTTCGTGGTTACATGTCAAATGATGTGTGTCAAAAAAAATTATTCACAATTTATTTGGGAAGTATTCCATATTTGGGTAGTAAAAGATGTTCCATTTTTTACAAATAATGGTTCTAATTCCATTATCCATATAATTTAATTATCCAAACTACCCTAAAATTTTATATATAATAAGTAAAAATGAAAAAATATGATGAAAAAAGAGGATAAAAGATGAATCATTCATTGAGATTCATAATTTTAATCATATGGATAGTATTAAAAGGATGTGATTTATGGGTTATACATTCTGTATGGAAATTGAGTAAGGAATTTTTCGATTATAATTTTGTGATTTTTTCATTTGTTGTACTTAAAAGTTAAAGATCCTCCTTGAACCTTTAGTTTTTCAAAATTACCCACTAATACATAGCTAGAGAACGTACCCCATGAATCCTAAATTATTAATACATTTACATTATCCCATTAAGTGGAGGTTTTTGAATCATAATAATCAGATGATGAACACTCATATAATTAATAATGGGCAAAACTTGTCTTACATATTTATCATGAGGTAAAATAAATAAATGAATTATTAGGACGGAAATTTGAAAATTTTGAATGGTGGAAAGTAGAAAAGTTTTGATAAATTTGGTCAGATGAGATAATTTCTATGGATCTAAACTCATAGAAGAACCTCAATGAATTTAAGTTGAAAACAGATGAAAATGTTCTCTAATTTTTTACATGAATGTTTGAATTTGTTATGGGTATACATTTTTTTACATACACACAATATTTTTTAATGATGATTCCTAAACATGAATTGATGAATCAGTTACGAATTTAAAATTTTAAACTATTGATACTTGAAGATGATCTGAAATTTTATTTTCTAGAAATTTGAATTGTGTTAGCTTCCCTAAAGTGATTTTGTTGATTTTTTTATGAAGTGAAATATATTATATAAAATACTATTTAATGGTATTTATTATATTTATTAAATTGAATGGGATATAAAAAATATTTTTACTATTGAAAACATTTTTAGTCTATATTTTGGAAATTTTTATTAAATTCTTTTAATCTTATTTCTGTGTATATTGTGTATTTTATATAAAACTAGACCATGAATGTATTCTGGGTTATGTCATGCTATGTTTTATAATTGTTTTATAGTATTGAATTTTATCTGGGTCTATTCACTATTTTTTAGAATACTATTAAGGTTACATGCTATTTTTCTCAGAATAAGTAATTATAGATGCTTGAATTTAGTTTCGAACAATTTTTTTTTCAAATATAGATTTTGGTTCTTCTTTTTATGTTATAAAAGTTTATTCATGGTTATTTTTACATAGTAAAATTACTAAATGTAAATGAAATTAATTGAAAAAATTTATTACTTATTTGATAATGTGTTTTCGATGTCATAATATATCTTCATTATTTATAAAAGCTAAGAAATTACTACATTCTCAAATTTTCATGTCAATTGGATTTAATTTAAAATTTAAATATATTTTTTCTGAATTCAATAGATAAAATAATATTTATATATTTTATTTAAAACTATAGTTACATTTCAATTTTTATTTTATAAATATTATACATAACTATTACATTTTTATTGCTTGTAAAGGAAAATAAACTCGCTTTTGACATCATCGAACCAAACAACCAAAGATACCATCAGAGCAATCTAATATGTTCACCTATTGAAACCCAAATAACATAGTAGTTATTATTATCTATCCTACCCAATACCATTTAAACTAGTATTAATTTTACCACTAGCCAATCAGATCACCCATCCAGTACGATTTCCTCAAGAAATTTCCTAGAATCTACTAGAGTGAAGCCAACCCAATCTACTATCATTATTTCTACATATACGATCTTACTTATGAACAATGGATAATAAAATGTTATAATTTAGGGAATTTATACCCACCTAATAAATGAGCAACTGTTAGATGTCATTTCAACAAACCCATTCACTCTTAGGGAACTATCACCAGAAAATCTTGATTTCTCACTCATGTAGTATCACTACTAATATTACAAAAAATAATTGATTTAATTATTACATGATAGGTAAGAGTACCTTTATTCCCCAATTCCCATAATACCTTGAACTATCCAATTTATCTTTCCTACTTTGATTGAATATCATATACATTTTTATCATAGATCTTGATTATTAAATATTTCCATGAATAAATTATTTTAATATATATTTATAATAGAAATAAAATATGACCAATCCATGTGGAGTATAATTTCTTAATAAAAATGTTCAGTGGTATCTAAACATTCACCTATAATTTCGCATGGTTATCATAGCATGGATACTAGTTAGCACTAGGCTAGCTTCATAGGCATATGGGTGGTGTCGCAAGTTCTCTTGGTTGAATAAATGCTAGAGCAGTAAAATTGGGATTGTGATAAAATATGATGGTGATAGATGAGAAGGTAGTGAATTATAAGACAAAATAGGATGTGATTACTATATATTTAAGTTCCATTGAATTGGTTTCCACTTTTAAGGAAGTGATTCCAACTAAATCATCCTATACTACCAACTATTCATTAAAATGATATGAGAAACAATCATTGATATCTTTAGAAATATTTATTAAGTAATTACATAAGGATCTATAATAAACTTATTGATTAATGTAGTATTTCCTAGAAAATATGATTAACGTTCATTGAGTTCTCTCTCTTGGGGGTATTTGTGTTTCCACCTACCCACCAATAGATACATTTGTAAATCACATGAGTGTAGAGTGTTGATTTTATACTATTACTCACCTCATTTTAGTGTCCTAAACTTAGTTTTATGGGTAATTTTAATATTTCTCTACTTTAGTCATCTCTTTATATTTATCTACCCATTGATTATGTGATGTAAGATTTAAGTGACATGGAAAGAATAAAAATTAAAAACATTCATGATAAGATAAAACAATAAATTCAATTAAATGAACTCCCTCATTTATATTTATATATATGCACAACTATAGTATTAAAAAATCAGATATAAAAAATGAAAAAATGTATTTGGATGGACCATTGGTTAGATGATATCAAAATAGATCCTCCAGATATAATTTATAAATACTCTATATTTATCTTCACCTAAATAGTATCCTCACTTGGTAATCTATATAGATATTCATCCTATATGTTTTCCCCCTTTGTACCTTAGTTATTTGGCCTCATCCCCTTCTTATTATCTTCTTATAATTCTATTTAGGTACCCATTTTTGTGTTATATGGGTATGTGGAATTGGATGCTTGGATCACTACTATAAGGGATTCTTGATTTATTTTTTATTAATACTTGAATCCAATGCCCAATCCTAGGATCTTAAGATTCACCATTTCTCCATGATTTTTCAAGACATGGATTCTTTATTATGAAATTTCTTCATTTGGTTAGAAAATTTAGTATGTGGGAGGATTTACGGTCCCCTTGGATTACATGTGTTCTACGTGGACTCCTAATAGAATACATGAATCATCTTCATCTTCTTAGATCTTCTATAATTCCAAATACATATGATATGGTTTTGGATGATATTGATAGATTATTCAATATTTTTTATTTTTTGGATAATCCCGCTTTTTAACTAGGTCGATAGGTAACCCTTATATGACCTGATGCCCTCTAGATACATGGTTAGAATTCCCAATTGAAATATTTTATTACATTTCCAATGGACCAATACGAAGACCCAATTATAGGACGTCACCTTTACATCTTCCTATATCCTTTTGTTCTAACTTTTTTATATCTGAAATTTCATGTCCACAACTTTTCATCACTTCCTCCCTAGTTAGGGTCTTGAATAAGTGTATCTTAGATGCTCTATAAATGAACCCCCATGTCCATATGACCATGAGAGACTACTTTTTTGTCTTCATGCTCTCTAATAGTTTTTAACTACATCTACACAATGTTGTAAGGCCCACCATTGATGTCTGGAATTTATTATGGCATATAGACCTTACCTAATTTTATTGGAGGCCTTGTGGCCTATAGGCCTTTGATAACCTAAATTTATTGTCTCTTAAAGGACTAACTAAATATTGTTCCACTATCTCTAAATTATAAAGGCAGTGGGTGAGGAAAAAACCCTCCACCAATACCATCCCCCAATGAACACTATGTGCCTGAGACCATCATCTATTGATGTTTCCTCATTGGCATTGAATCTGACTTGAAAACCACACATCTAAAATCCCTTCAAACCAAAAACACCCCCCAATACACTGTGAACACTAATACAAACCATAAATGAACACCATGACTCCCATAGTCAATGTCGTTAGACCTCATCAAATTCCACCACCAAAATATTTAACTTCATGAAAAAATGAATCACATTGATGAAGATGAGAACCCCATTGACCTTCCCCCATACAACGACCACTACTTACCGAAATCAAGTTCCAAAATGTCTTGATAATCACAGAAGAGGTCGGATATGAACATATGGAAGTAGTCAATTGAGATGTGATGGTGTGGGATACCAGGAAGAATAAGAGTTCCATAGAAAGAAAAAAAATAGATGTTGGAGGATACAATTATGAGGAAAACATAAAAATATGAACACAGAACTAGAGTCAGGTGATGATGATGGGAAAGCCACATTAGCATGGATGCAAATAGAGAGGAGAAACTATTCATTTGTAAAAACCCAAAGATAAATCTATAGTGGCTATATTACTCCAAATATAATGTTTCAAAAACCTAAAATGAAAAGATCACTCAGATGAAGCCGAGATTCCCCTTTAATTGATTTGTATGATGTTCGTGGCTCCATAAGGTAATAAATATGGAATCAAATAAAAGAAACCTACATTAATGTGTGGATATAATATCAATGTCAACTGAAAGGCTATGTTAGGGAACTTAAGATATATGGGGATCTATAATTAGACAATTATTCATTGAGAATGAAAAATGATTTTTGACTCAAGGATCAATTGGATTCTAGAGTATTGTTAAAACCTATCAAAAGAATATATTAGAGCATCCCCTAGATACATCACTATGTAATTTAAACTTCCTGATATGAAGAGTGTTTTAAAACTCCTTAAATTAACATTTCTATGTATTATGAATTAGCCCCCTAGGATACAATGTCGAAAATAAAATAGTTTAATTGGATCTGAAACACTATGTTAGTGGGTGATATAGTGTGAGGTTTATCTGTAAGATAGTCTTAGAGATATGAAAACACATCAAGTTTTTATACTATATTTAATTATCCTAACTATTTTTTGGGAGTGGTATGGTGTTTATGTTCTGTATGTCACCCCATAATTTCTAAGGAGGGAAGCCAAATTTTGGTTACAAAAGTGTGTTCCTTGGCCAATGATGATAAAATTTGTCACAACAAACCAGAAAAAAGCTTGGGCCATGAAAAAAATACACTACAACATGATAATCATATGTCTAGATGGAATTAGCCTTCACTCATTAATTAACATAATAAATAGTTAAAATAATTTAATTTAAAAAATTATCACTAGAATAAACCCAAAAAATCAATTCCCCTTACATAAAAAAATATATTGAAATAATATGAGTTATTGGGGAATCTCAGGTCTCCTATAAATTTTTCCTACTTGTTTGAAAAATGAGCATGACTTACAAAATACATGGGCATCATGGAAAAAGGTAGGACAATATAATACAGAGTCTAGGACTTTCCTAGAGGTCTTTAGGGGCCCAAAGTGTTCACCACAAGCAAGTGTATGACAAAAAATAAAAACAGACTAAATATCATGATAAGAAACACATCTCTTAATGAATTGGTCTCTATAAATGTTCCATTGGTAATGATCAACCCATTCATAAAAATTAGAGTCACTAATCTATTTTTTAACTTTTTTTCTTTAGGTTTTTAGGAATTTCAAAGGCAACCAAGTAATTAACTAAATAATATTACCTAGGTTGTGTACCTGAGGTGACATAGAGATGCTCATCGAGGAAAGTGTCTGGAAGTGATACATAGTTTCTGGTATCATGATCCATCATTTGAGTGATCCTACTCATTTGGTCCTCTTCCAAGTTCTATGACACCTTCTTATACCATATCTTGATGTCAAACTATAAAAGAAGGATAGTCCAATGAATAAGTCATGAATTCACAACAACCTTATTTAGAAGGCACCTTAAAGCTACTAATTAGAGAAAACAAAAATTTAAGATCCTAATAATTAATATTGGGATTTATCTAAAGATAATATGATATAAATAAACATCTTTTCTATTTTCGTGTGATTTTATTGGGATGAATCCAATATCGTTGATTCATAAGAAATAAAATGGGATAACCCTTCCAGCCTCTGAGATAGTATTTCTCCAGCTATGAAGTTTGAAGCATCATAAATAAGTTCGTAGGAGAGTTCCATCCATTGGGGATGTATAATAACGGGTGTGGTGATAATTTTATTCAGATCATCAAAGGAAACCCTACAAGAATCATCAAACACAATATATGAATCCTTTAAAAGAAAAAAATGACAAGGGAAGAACTATCTTACTGAAATATAAAATGAAGAATCAATAAAAGTATGCATGAACAAGGAATTATCTAACATGATGCACACATGACAGATATGGAAAGGATGAAATATTATCGACCTTGGATATATCAACCACTATTCCATGTTTTGAGACTAAATTCCCTTATAAAATTCCATGATATACAAGGAAATTAAAATTCTCAAGTTTAAAACAATATTATTACCAATAAAATGATGTAACACATTTCATAAACTAAAAGTACATTTATCAAATTAAGAACCATACATAGTAAAAGAATCCATATATACCTACATTCATGTCATCATCAAACCATAACAATACTCACCATGCATCTCTAGAAGGTACATAAAGCATTGCAAAGTTCAAATGACATCTTTCAGTAGACAAATATACCAAAAAAACAAGTGAATATCATCTTCTCATGACCATCCAGAGATACATAAACCTAAAAATAACTAAAACATTCATCCCTTAAACAATAGTGTGTGCTTTTAGTAAGTCTCTCAAGAATTTCATCAATGAATGGGAGGGGGAAACAGAACTTGGGAGTGTATTTATTTAGTCTCATATAATCAATACAAACACAGTAACAACCCAATCTAGCCCATGATCAAGATATTGTCCTCTTTGGGTCTAGCCTGCACAAATTTTCATTTCTTGGGCTTTGGCCCTTATGCATCCACCCAGAAAAGTTCTCATTATGGGAGTTGTATCCACACAACCTTATAAAGGGGTGTTTCGTGATCCTCCTCCTTTGATGTGGGATTTCTAAAATCCTCCCCTCTACAAGGGCCTAACATACTCACTGGCACATCAAATGGACATTGGCATTGATATTATTTTGTAAAGAACTGACCTCGGGTTACCCCCAAAAATGGATCCTGACCCGATCCACCACATACATGAAGGGTGTTCATGATCCCCATAGGTTGGCGACAAGCACTCGAGAAAAAAACAAAAAACCATAGGGAATGATATCTCCCAACCTGTACAAATACATGACATATATACACATAGAAAATAAATACAAAATGAAAGTTTAATAAATATATGCCATAACCATAAGAATAAAACAGAAATGAAACAACTGTAAAAGTAGATAAAACTCTAAAAGATAATTCCAACTACCAGGGACCATAACGAAATAACTACATAATGCAATGGAATGGATAAAATCACACAATCTCACCACCATCTACCCATCCCACCTGACACGAAACCTCACCACCTCACTAAAACACCTTGCCTTTCCCTCCAATAAGAGACATATAATGGTCTACACACCATTGAAGAGGTATAAAGGGTGTGAGATAATAGGCTCAGTAGTATCCCACCTAGAAATTCCATAAAGAGTCTCTATATAACAATTAATGTCTGTGGTTTTTAAATTAACCATGACATGATATAAAATAAAGACGTCTTATAAAAAAACACTGTAACCATTTCTATTTTTTTATAGTACTAAAAAAAGGAGGTATATTAATTTCAAAGAACATTTCCCATATCTCAATACATTTGAAGGATAAACAAAAAAAGAAAGTAAAAAATAGAAACACATGTATCAACACCAAGTATCACTATAGGCCAGACTAGCAGACTACTCGTACCACAATTAATTAAGTGAATAATACAGTTCCTATAACATAGGCCTAGGAAGCAGAGGAATACCCCTGGAATAACCCCCCCAACAATGTCAATATCAGTCCCCTAGAACAACAGGCTTAGGAAACAGAGGAAATCCCCATGAAAAGACCTCCTGATAATCACAAAAAATGGATGATTTCCTCAAGATAAACCTTCCACCTAAGTAACCAAGGCAACCCATGCTCTCATTTTAAAATTAATTTTAATTATTTTACAAATCTTTCAAAAACATTTCACAATTCCATTTCAATGCTTCAAAAATACCAATTTTCTTTTCATTTATCAACAACTAGAGAAAATCAATTTTTCATTCATTTTTTTTAAACACAGAAAATAATCATTCCAATTTCTTTATAAATCAATTTATAAAATAAGAACAATTAGGTTTATCAATATGGGCTAGAGATGGAACCACCTACTGAAAACATGGGTCACACACGCCTATAATGGGATACCCCAACGACAAGAAAACAATGAAAAAATAAAGGCCCTATAAACCAAACTAAATAACAAAATTTATCTAATTTAGAAAACATGGGGTCATCAGAATAGAGAAAGCCCACATACCATAATAAAAAATTCTAGCCACACTGATACTGACCAAGGAAGGGCCTCCATAATGGGATCACACAATAGATATTGGAATAAGACAAGAGAAAAAAGCAAATTAGAACAAAATATCTGATAACATAACTCAAGGGTGTTACCACGATCAAAGACAATAAAGAAGTGAAAATATCACTTACCTAGAGAGATGCACCATAACCGTAATGGGGATCGAACATCGAATGGATCGATCAATAAGAATGGTATCTCCAAAAATCCATATAGAGGAAGCTTGGGTTGAGAATTTCCTGAGAAGGGAAGTTTTAGAGTTCCTTTTAGGTTTTGGGTGAGCATTTGGATAAAAATATTCCTTTGATATTGACCCAGATTTCCTCTCCTATAATTTTTGGAGACACCATTCCTTCTCAATCGATACGTTCAGCATTTTATCTTCATTACAATTTCATTCCATCTCTTTGGGAATTTGATATTTCCTCTTATTCATTTCCTTTGATCGTGGCATCACCCTTGGGTTGTGTTATCAAGTCTGTTAGTCTATGTTGGTTTTTTGTCTTATCTTCTTCCAAGATCCAGTATGCGATCTCATTCTAGAGTCTATTCCTTTATTGGTCATGGAGTGATGTAAATTCAATATTGAGGTATGTGGTTTTTATTATTTCTTCTAACCCCTTGTTTTCTAAATTATATCAATCTTCTGATGTGGTTTGGATTATAGGGCCTTCATTGTCATCGTTGGGTTTTCATTGTTGGTGGATCTAATTGTGGGTGTATGCAACCTGAGTTTTAAGGTAGGTGGTTCGATATCTATCCTATGTTGATGAAACAAATAGTTCTTGTTTTATAAACAAATTTATAAAGGAATTGGCATGATTATTTTTTTGTGTTGAAAAGAGTTTTTAATGAAAAATGTCTTTTCCTTGGTTGTTGATGAATTAAAAGAAAAATGGTATTTTCAAATCATTGAAATAGATTTCTGAGAATGTTTTTAAATGGGTTTCAAATCATAAATGAATTGTGAAAATGAGGACATGGGTTACCTTTGGTACTTAGGTGGAAGGTTTAACTTAAGGTCTTCACCCATTTATTGTGATTATTGGGAGGTCAGCTCAAGGGGATTTCCTATGTTTCCTAGGATAGGAGTTCCAGGGGACTAATATTGACATTTTTGGAGGGGGGGGGGGTTACTAATGGTGTATTCCTCTCCTTCCTAGGCCAGTGCTCTAGGAACTGTATTGTGCACTTGATTACTTTTGGTATGATTAGTATGCTAGTCTATCCTATAGTTATCCTTAATGTTGATACATCTACTTTTGTTTTTCCTTACATTTTTTAGACTTTATGTGCATCGAGACAAGGAAAATGTTCTTTGAAATTTATGTACATGATTTTTTTAAAAACTATGAAAAAAGGAAAATGGTTACCATTTTTTCATTTAAAATTATTTACTGCCTATCATGACATGTTTTATTTAAAATGATCATACATGAATTTTTATACAGATAATTTTTATGGAACACCTAGTTGGGATCCTATTGAGATTGTTATATCCCACCCTACGAACCTATTTGGTGGTGCGTAGACCTTTACATGTCTTCCATTGTAGGGAAAGGTAAGGCATCAGAGTGGTGAAACAAGGTTTCGTGTTAGCTGGGTTGGGTTTCTGGTGGTGAGATGGTTGAATTTTATCCATGCCATTGCATGTAGTAGCTATTTCATTTTGTTCCCTTGTAGTTGGACTTACCTTTCAAAGTTTTAGATACTTTTAAAGTTGTTTTATTTCTAGTGTCTTCTTGTGGTTATGGAATATATGTATTAAACTTAGGTTGTATCTATCCTTTTCATGTTTATATGTTCCATGTGTTTGTACATGTTGGGTGAAATAATTCCCTATGGGTTGTCTTTCGATGCCTAGTTGCTTGTCGTGAGCCTGTGGGGATCGAGAATACCCTTTTGGTATGTGGCAGATTAGGTTGGGTTCCAGTTTTCAGGGTTACCTCGGTCAGTTCATTACACACACACAAACTATTTTTCACCCTCATTAGAACAAACTCCTCTCCCTCATTCCTAACAAAAGTAACAATGCTTTTAGAAGAACAAAGTAAATTGGACTAACCCATTGGGAATCTAAAATGGGATAAATTATACCTACCTTGAGAAATTTTTCAAGTTAATTTTTAAAACTTTTATAAAAAGTTGGATTAAGTCACCTTTGTGGCTACCTTTCCTATTTATAACCCACTTTAAAAGGAATTCCATGCATGAAAATGGAGGGGATAATACATGATATACTAGCCAAGGTCCACTTGATTACCCTAATTTTCTCCCTCAAAATATTTAAATGTTTTTCTTATTATTCAAAACATAGATTATTAGAAATCATAGAAGGTAATTTCTCACCACTCAATAAGTTGGATTACTTAAGATCCAGTGGCAATGTTTTGAGTTCCAATATGGGGGCCTAATTAATGGAAAATTACATCAAAGGAACTGAAATATGTGTACAATGAACATCAGTATCAGAATAAACATCATGAAAATAATAGAATAATGCATCAAATATATCATCATACTCAACATCCAGGTCAAAATAAAAAATAAAATCATAGGATAAAAATATGAATCCATTTAAAAATAAAATCTAAGAGAGGTATGTTCATTGGAAAATGTATAGAAATTATCTTATACATCACACTAGAAAAAATTGTCACAATCTCTCCAAGCAAGGGATAATCAAAATCCAATGGGTATTTACTTAATAGTTCAAAATAGATGATAAAACAAGTGTAGTGATCCTTTAAAGGGTACTTTATAGAGTCCATATCATTAAATACCAAAAAATTCTCTCTAAAATACATGTAAAGTTTACCATCATGGACATTTATAATCATTTTGGATGTTTTGAGTAAGGGGTTACCTAAGATAATGGGATCATAATAATATCGATGATCTTCCTCCATTTTAAGCATGTGGAAATATATATAAAATATCATGTATCTTACCCAAAATAATACATCCTAATAAACTCCCATAGGATATGTTTTTTCTCTATTTACCAATTTCACCAAAACTCTCATCAATTTAAAATCACCAACCTATAAAGAAGATAAAACAAAGTGGGGAATCACATTTATGAAAGAACCCAAATCACATAAAGCATCCGAAAAGTGTAATTCACCTATAGTATATGGGATAGTGAATTTCCCATGATAATTTCATATTTTTGGACTTGATTATGTTAGTTTAATGATTTCTAACACATTACTTCAATTATTAATCCTCTCATGTACCTTGATCACTCTTAGGTTGGAATAAAGTTCTTTTATAAATTTGGAAGACCTTGAGATTTTCTTGATGAACTAATGTAGGTGGATGTTTATCTCAACATTATTGAATGTTTCCAAAACCACTTTATGCATTGCCTTTTATTTTATATTTTGGTTTGGGAAACCCACTATGGAAATGGAAGGGGTTTCCATGGAATTTTGAAAATTTTATTATTATCTATGTCTTTCTCCTTTGGTAGCTCAGTGGTTAGAGGTAATGGTGGAATATATTTAGGTTCCGTGAATCTTAGTGGAATGCTAGGAATACTTAACTCTCCAATTTTATTCCTAATCCTCAATGTGATAGAACTAACATTCCTCTTGGGATTTGGAGTGGGTTGGAAGGTAAGGTTTCTTGAGTTATTATTTTCCATTTTACAGAGGTTTGTGTCAATTTGGATCGTTTTCATCTATATCTTCTTCAACTGTATACCCTGACACTTTATCTCATTCTCTTGATTAAGAATAATCTTTTTCAAAAGATCAATAGTGTTAAAATATACCACTAGTTTGGGATTCCCTTGTTATTGGACTTTTTATACAAGGGGTCCAAATCCCTTTTTGGGTTGTTGAAAACCCTTCTAGTAAGGAAGAGGATTTTGGAAGTTTTATTGAAAATGATATATTTTCTATTATATAGAACCATACTTCATATATAAGTGATCCTTTCATCCTTGATTTCATATTATTGTGGAGGAATCCCAATTATTTTGTTGGGGTTCTGGTTTTTATTGAATTATCTCCCTCGGAAAACCCTTTCACAATCCTATGTCTCTTATAGTTATGAGAAACAATATATTGGATAGTATGGAGCCGTAAAAATTCCATAAATCTTTATTGTAGTGGGTGGAAAGTCTCTTTGAACTAGGGATATCTATCTCACAGTAGTGGTTAACTCATTCAACTTAGTATCAATTAAATGATTTTCAAGAGAATATAGACTTACATAATTTACTCCACAAATAGTTATTATACCTTGATCCCCAAATTATTGCATGTTTTATGATATCTTGTAAATCAATGATCAAGTAGCTATCATGGTTTTGTCAATAAAATCTCCCTATATTTCTTCATCCACTATTCTCTCCTTCATGGGAGTGATACCTTTTTAAAGTTATTGAATAAGGAGTTTCTCACTGATTTGGTGATGTGTGAATATTGAACATAACTTCTTGAACCTCTATGAGTACTAAAAAAAATTGACTCTAATTATTCTTGCCTGATTCAAGAGATCTCCTTTTGAATTTTTGTGGTCCTTGATGCTGGAAAAAATCATTGTAATAAAAGTATTTTCAAATTATTCCAAGATGTAACATATTTAGGTTATATGTAATACATCGAATATTTTCCTGATCTATTAAGTGAGAATTATAATTTCCTTAATTTAGTTTAATCTTTAGATACATTCATTGGCATACATGTTAAGTAAACAATATTGAATTATTTTTTTATGTCTATTTGGATCATCACCAAAGAGGTCATGATATTTACGGAGAAAGTGATTTAACCAATATTTTAGTTCAAATTAATTTTCAAGAGTGGGTTATGAAATTCATATTGGATGATAATTTTCATCTAGTGTATCCAAATATTGAATAGTTCTTCCAAGTTCATTTATTTTTTCATTTATTTTTTGAAAATCAGATTTTGTTTAAGATGAGATACTAGAATCACTACTACCATAATGATGAAAACAATGAAACTAGGGAATTTTGAAACTTTATATATTTTTATATTGTCTTATTTGATCCATAAATCTATATTCAACATCACAATCTATTTCAAAATGAACATCATTGTTTGATATTATCATTAATTAGAGACAGGAAATGAACAAAAGAATTGGACCATAATATCATAAAATGATGTTTCAATTGATGGTAAAAAAAGATTTTGGGAAAGGATAAGAGAAAAAGAAGTTAACGGAGAATATAAGAAACAAAAATAATAATGAAAATAATTAACTTACCCAAAATAGGCTGAAGAAAACATTATTCTCAATGGAAACAGTACCAATTTGATGAGAGTTGTCACACAATCTCTCAAACTTTTTTGGGATTTTACTAAGTGCAATATAGTGTCTAGACTTGGCCATCTATCTTGAGAATTAAGTGAATTAAATAAATTATAATAGGATTATAAAAACAATTAAAAGAAGTGTAAACAAGGGAAAATGTTTTGGGGGGTTTGGTTGAGTGATTTTTGAACAACAAATAAAACAGGCAAAATAGAAGAAGCAACCAATGAAACAATTTAATTAAAAACACCAATACGAGATGATGTAATTGATATAATATACCCCTTAATTTCAAAACCCCATACCTCTAAAGATTTCAAAATTAATGGAGATATATAATGATCCAAAAGTCCTACCTCTAGTAGGACTTGGATTGGAGACTATCACCAAGGATATAAAAATATCTGAAATTAGAGGTAATAACCTCTATAATAAAAATAGGATTCATAGATAGGATAGCCATGTATGAGAAACTCCATGAAATATTATAAAATAAAACCAAAAAAATCCTACAATTAATGTATAAAGTGAAAAGATGTAGAAAAATGTCTCCAAAGTAAATACTCAAAAGAAAAAGCCAAGGTAGTGACACAACAACCATACAAAAGTCATTCCTACTAATATCTAACACTAGCTTGGTAATAATCCTGTAAACTAAAAAATAGTTCATATACCTAGGGTGATCATACAAATATACTCAATCGAAAAACCAAATTCTCTTGTGTATATTTGAAAGATGAACAATAATGCACTTGTGAGAAAACAAAAAAAATCAACAACACTTAAACATCAAACCTAAAATATCTCCAAGACACACTCACCAAATAATGAAATCCATGTATAATAATATAAAATATGTCATATTAATAAAGGGAACCACAAACTACATTCCCACTAGGATTCCAAACTCATACCACAACGTAGTATATATTGGAACTTCCATCCCTTTCTTATAACATCACATCTCGCCACCACACAAAAAATACATAACACTATATATTGCTCGAACACACCTGGTCCATTACATTACACCTCACCCAAAGGAATTTGGGTTATCACATCACAACTATAACCAGAACAATAGGGTATCATGAACATAAAGTACAAAAACCTCATTCACTCCTCCAACTATGAATAACCCCCACCATATCCATATCATCACATACAATCTCATCACAACTCACTTGAAGACACCTTGTCCATCACCTCATATCACATCTCAATAGTGAACTTTTGACTTCTATCCATCACACCCAGTGCATGTCAACATCATCTTGAAGAGAGAGTGGGAAAATGTGGGTAGCCATCCATCCATCCTTATCCCTTGGATGTTGGAAAAAGAACCCCATATATATGGATGTCGGAACATGGTGGTCGACATGGGGGGGGGGGGTATAGAAAATCACAGGGAATATACATGTACTTATATATAAATCCACACACCATAAAAAAGTTCTAAAAAACTCACAACAACACCACCTAGACTCAAAACACCGCCACATACATTGTCACTAGTAAATGCTCAACACCACACAATATGAAACAAGACAAATTACTAACCAAGAACAATTATCATATCCAATTAATTACATTATTTCTAGTCTATTTATTTCATAAATAAACTTTTAACCTCATTTTATACCACATAAACCATTTCAATTAATCCCTTTATCACCCAATCAATCTCATGTCGTTTAACTTTAATTATTAACAAATTCATTTATTTACTACCTAGGAATTTAGAACAACAATACACACCATAAAATAACAAGTGAATCACAATAACCATCATCCTCATTAATCCATCCAACCCCACATCACCGCCACAAATGAACACCCCACAGTACGGTCACACCTCACCATCCTATATCATGATCACACAATAATAAAACAACACCTCACCACCCCACATCATGATCACACAACAACACAATATCCCATCATAGCCACATATCACAGTTACACCATAACATAACAAGAACATAAAAGTCATTAAACACTTATAGGTTTATCAAGGGAGATTTTTATTAATTCCAATTATTTATTTTAAGTGAAATATCCCATAAATGATATATCTAGGTGAAACCAAATAATTATCTGAGTATGAGTGACTAAACCTTTATTCACGGTGGTTTCACAAAATCCACACATCAATGGATTCACAAAGCATGTCAAAACAACTATAAATATGGCTCTATAGCCATTAATTTCAGTGGTATAACAATCATGGATAACCTCAGTATCACAATATGAAAAAGATGTAAGAAAATGTGAATAATTACCTTACCCTTCAATTTAAAATTTTACAATTAATTATCTTGATTGTATAGATGAAAAAAATCTCCCAAAAACATAAAAATAGCATAACCCCATCCCAGATGATGTACAAGATGAGAATCTAAGGATTCTTTACCTCGAATGAATATTTTGGATCAACTTCATAACGTTGGAATAAAAACATAGTCACAACCATGCACCACCAGGAAGTGAAATACCTTCACTAAACTATAACATAGAAATAATGTCATCTACTTACCAAAAACACCGTCAAACCATTAATTTACCCAACATCATCCCCTTCACATGGGAAGAAAAAAAAGGAAAATAGTAGAAAAAAAGTGGTGAAATCACTTAAACATCCATGGATCGATCTTTCGAAGTTGGGTTTAAAAACCACTAACAAGGGGTTAAAAGAGCACCTTGGGATACACATGAGTTGCTTAATAAATGAGTGGAAGAAAGGAAAAATGATCAGGTTCACATGGGTTTTATAATTTATAGGTGGTCTATAAAACATAAGACCATGACACAACCTCTAACATCACACCACAAAATGCTTGAAAATGAGGGATACCATGACATAGATGGGAGGACCATGCTATTTCCTCGATGGTGAAGGATCCACTGAGTTTCAAAATTATCTCCAAGCCAAAAATCCCCTAATCTGGGAATAGAAACATGGTGCATCCAAGTTCACTATGCCATATACCCTTGATAACTTAGAGGAAGGCCACACCACAGCTTTCAACTCCCTACTGCATCCTTTTAGACAAGCACTCACCTCTACATTGCATCCTGACTCTATGAAACAACATTTATGATTTTGGAAGAACCATTGAAAACCTACCCCCGACCCTCTACATCAAAGATAGTGTCCCCATAATATAATGACCCTCAAAAGTAAGTAGCATCATAAACAACTCTAACCACTCGCTATGCTGTATTCACCCCTATTATACCTTTGTGGCTATCCCTATAGCGCAACACCATGATCTACAATATAGGAATGACTTTAGTAGTATTTTCCTACTTTAAATTGTTCTATTCTCTTCTAGAACACCTCCAAACACCTCGATATCTTCCCAGACACCTCAATTTACATAATTCCCAGAAATTAATGAGCTAAAAGGTCTGGTTCATTACATCAGATACCTATTAAACCATTATTTACCTTGAGAATCAAAACCCAACCCAATGAACAGAAAGGGGTCCAAATACTCACCCCATGAGATACCTCTCATAGATACTGTTACTCCTTAACACAACTACCAAACAAACAGCCTAACTAAAACACCTACAAAGCATCTCACACAAACCAAATAATCACACTATTATATCACCACCTCTCACGAGACAAACCACCAAAAATATATCACCATCCAGAAACTGCCACATTTCCATATAACAACATCAACCTCCACATAACCCAAAATAACAACATATATAACCAAACCACAACATAATTCCCACCAAGTAAATTAATCAAGGAATTGCATATTCTATGTTAGGATACAATCTAATTTCGACAACACTGAATAGCCTGCACATTTTCAATCGCCTCAAAGTATAACATGTCCTAATTAGGAATTTGGCCCCCCCTCTCTATATTCAAAAATATTCATCACACATTACACATAAAGAAACAACATCTTATAAAATAATAGTATCCCAACATATCATCATCTAAAAAAATAGAATATATAAAGAAAATTTCAAAAAAATCTAGGTACATGGCACACATCTACATCTCATGCTACCAAGTAGTCTTCTCTAGGACACCATGCCTATAAAACAAACAAAAGAAATGGATAGTCCATCCTTGTAGAATCTTATCTTGAAAATCATGTATGTACACTAACAACTCCATGGTCATCAAATCATTATTGATATATAAATCTACCCTATAAATGAAGGGGGGGGGGGGGTCAATTTAGAGATATCGAAGGAGATGAGAGATGTGGAAGACTTTGTGAATCTATTCCAACTATGGAGGAAGTTCTAATTGATAAAAACCAGACCAAATTGAATAAACACCTCAAAAGTACCAAAAAATGAATAGAAATCTTACTAGACCTTTCAAACCTCTATTTACTATATCGGGGGGGGGGGGGGGGGCTTCAATAACACGTGGTCTCCAACCTCAAACTCTAAGGGTCTCTTATTGTGATCAGCATAAGAATTATACTGGTTCTGAGGTGGTTTCATCGTATCTTGAACAAACTAAACCATCTCAGTCATTATAGAAACCACATTGGGACCAATAACTACTACCTCCCAAACTTCTATCCATCATAATGGGGAAAAATAGTCATGTATTCAACTATTCAAATGGTGCCATGGAAATGGATGAGTGATACTTATTGTTATAATAAAAATAATCCAAAGGAAAGTGTTGTGACCAAGATCCATTAATGTATAATATTAATGACAACAATATATCCTGTGACATTAGGATATTTTTCTATTTCTACCCATCCCTCCGAGGGTGGAAAGTAGTTCTGAGGCATAACCGAGTTCCAAAAGAATGCTAAAATCCAATCATGACTCATGAGTTAAAATGACCATCTTGGTATGATAAAATGGATATTAGGAATCAATAAAAATGTTACAACTCATCTACATATCTCCTTGTGAAAACATCTATGCTGCCTAACTCCCTGATCATTAGGAAGTGATCCCATTTCATTAACAAATCAATGATTACTGAAATAACACCAAAACCTCACAAAGATTAAGTTAACCCTATGTTGAATTCTATCAAGATGTCCTCCCATTTATACTTAGGAACATCTAAAGGCCTCAAAAAACCACTTGGAACATGATTCTCACCCTTCACCTGTTGAAAAAATAGACCCCAAGCCATAAACACGACCACCACCCATTTCATCTCATGCCACCAAAACAATTTCCTCAATCCGTGGTACATCTTGGAAACTCCAAGGTGTATTTCCAAAGTTGATTTATGGAACTCATAAAGGAATCCATCATACATCCCTACTAGAACAAACAACCTCCCCTAAAAGAACATATGGTTTTGAATATCTTCTGTCCATACCTCCATAGCATCACAATGGCTAAAAAGATAACACATCACATTTTCCTATCATTCCCCACACTTATAATCATCCAACTTCCATATTATAGAAGAATGTACCCTCATATTTTAAATAAAATCTTATCCACTGACCTCTACCACATTGAGATTCATTGTTTTAATCTCTTACATCTCTTTCCATACATCGGTATTCTCCCGAGATATATCTCATAGAGACTTATAAATAAGAAGATAAACAACCGAATTCCCCTTTATTTGGGTGTAAAATATCTCAAAATCATAATCCTGAATAATCTCCATTTACCTAAACTAGATTATATTTATATATCACTGGTATGAGACATATTACAAGCTCGTATGGTCTATAAAAACCACAAAGCACTCACCGATGAGGTAGTTCCACCACAAATATAAGGAATGCACCATTGATACTAACTCCATATCGTGGGTGGCATAGTTATTCTCATGGGGGAATAACTTCCAAGAACTATAAGTGATCACTGGTCTCTTAATCAACAATAAAAATCCCTAACACAAATGGGATGGTTCATAGAAAACCATGAACAACACATCCTCATATAGAAGATGAAAAACCGAAGAACTTATCAACATGTCCTTTCGATAATATAACACTACCAGAAATGGATTAGTATATAAAAAATACTGGTCCTTTATAGAGAAATCTATAAGTGGGATGAATGATAGGATAAATCGAATAAAAAACTCTGAAAATATCTTACAAGACTAAGGAAACATTGAACCTCTACCACATTCTTAAGTTCTACCCAAGAAACAACTACATCAACCTTTGAAAGGTCCACTTCCACACCCTAATAAGATGCCACATGTTTGAGGAAATGATCATATTATGTCTTGAACTTACACATGGAAAACATTCCATAGATCTAGTGGGGTTGAAGAACATGCAAGATACCAATGAGATAAGCACCAATCTCGTCCTCCAACCTCAAGTAGACCAATATTTCATCAATGGAAATTTCTGTGAAATAGTCTAGGAATTAATGGAACATGGTGTTTATGATCCCCAAAAATAGAGCTGGTTATTTTGTGACACAAAACGACATGACCACAAACTAAATGTGTATATACCTATATCTAAAGATAATATTTAAGATATCACCCTAATTTACCCTTAACTAGTGATACTAAGAACAAAAATAAATCTTGGAAAACCAACTCACCCCTCTCAACTGGAAAAAAAGAATATATATCCATGGAAGAGAGTAATGATTCTTGATCGCCACTTGATTCAACCTCAAGTAGTCTATACAAAACCTTATACTAAAATCCACCTTACAATAAAATATCAAAGGATCACCCCCACAATGACACACTAGTCCAGATGAAAACCATATATATTAGATCATCTATATAAATCCTCAAATCTTGTAGCTATGAAGGTGTTATCTAAGAGGGAACCATAGATATCAGAGAAGCATCAGGATGCATGTATATCCCATACTCAATATAATGTTGAGGGGGTAGTGTCACAAACTTATTGGTAAGGATGAAAAAAAACTCCCTGATTACTTCGGAAACATACATCATCCCAATATCCACTAATTCCTTAGACAACTCATCCACCAAGGAAATAAGGGTCTTTACAAGTCTACTGCCCAACTAAAACTATGATGAACAAAAAAAACCGCATATTGGCCATCCACATTGGAGAATAGAAACTTTCTCCATAAGTAGTAGATAATATCAAAAACATAATACAACTAGTTAATGCTAAGGATGATATCGTATGGAGTCATCTGAAGTAATAAATGATAAATGAGTGACTAATGTGGACCCTTCATTAGTCTACACCCTGGAATACATTAAAATATGATATGACCCCTAACTAGAATATTTAACACTTAGGTAACAAGAAGAATCTCTATGTTTTTTCCCAAATAATTGACTAGAATGGGTATAAAAAAGGAGTGTAATGATTCTGAATCAAACAAATAATTAACATGGTTATAAATCAAGCTAGTCCTATCGGTAATGATCTCGGGCCCCAAAAGTTATACAACCTTCTTTACATGGAAATAACCATGCCCAACTTCTCTTCCTCTCTGCTGATAGCCACCTCCAAAACCGTGCTTATGTCTAGGTCCCTGAACATGGGGAACATCATGAGGTTTGCCTATACCTACTCCATCTACTCTTAGTGAGTCATAAGCTTGTTTCCCCTAATAATGAAAAAACCTTGTTGGAAACTACATCTAGAGATGATGTTTAACCTGATTAACTCCACCAAATTGAGCTTGAAGAACCACTAGTCACTGGTTCTGGAGATGGCCATGAACCCCATTGACCAAACATTTTGTTCCAAATATCCCAAGAAGGCCATGAAAACCACATTCATATGAATGCTGGAATAGAAGTTGATGATGTTGACTCCCCATTAGTCGAAACATCAATGGTGTCAACACCTCATGCCTTCCATTAACTCCTTTAATCCTCAAGGAACCCTTCTTTTTTCCCCTTTTATAGAAACCCTCCTCAAAAGTTCATCCCTCGATCACATTTACCTTTTGTATATCCAAATACATCAAAAATGTAAGTGGAGTAGTTACATACTGGATCAAAGGTTATAGTACCTATTTAATACATCTCTCATGAGACACCTCATCAAGAAAAAGAATTGGTAAAATGAAAAAGGTCCTTGAACAAAATCCCTACCTCCCACACTGACATAATCCCCTGTTGAAGGGAGAGAAGATCCTACTACTTCACTGCTTTCTTGGTCTATGAAATAAACTATGTCGGTAACTCTTTCTAAAAGTCATCCCTTTAAAATATGCTTCTTTCCAATCACCAAGATATTGTGCCCAACACTAATTCATAGCTCTTCACATCTGAATGACTACTAACAGGACCCAATACTCCACCGGTGCCTAGATCAAACTAAAGGTGATATCTTTCTCCCCCATACAACTCTCTATCTTCATATAAAAAATACATCCATTATACTTCCACAAATCCTGATGTTGAAAAGTTCCAAAAATCTTCTTCCAATGATCATCCACCATAACCATATCAACCCCCAGTGATCAACCAGGTTGTCCTAATGAACCTCCAAAACTTGAACAACACATGTACGACGACCAAGATCCATAGATGAAAGAGAAATAAGGATTTTCTAAGCTTGGTATTATAGAATTTTAATAATATTTATTTAATTAATATATACATTACCATAAATTCCTAATTAAAACAAGAACTTAAGTCATCATGATGTATGTACCTGTGATAGATCTCCACCCTTCAAATAGGTCCACCTCACTTGGTCGTTCAATAAGACAATAGTTTGTGCATCGGATCATACATGGTCCTAAAATCCTATATCATTTCCAGTATCCCTAGCCTATGTCCTGAAAAAAGATCAACTGGAACCATTTCATTTCCAACTCATAAAATCCTCATTATTCCTAATTCCAATCTCTGTCATATATCTCAACCATCACCTTTTATAAGACTCTATCATGACTATCTCTCTCCAAATATGTCGCGTTGAAGGGAGAAATATAATGACCACTGATTCCTATGTCAAGTAGCCCTTAGTTGGTGACTATCTATGAGGATATAAAAATCTCAAAATGAGAGGCATTTACATTTATAATAATAATATGATTGGGAGATAAGATAATGAACCAAAAGAAAAACCATGAAATATTATAAATGGAAACTAAATAACTACCCATGCTACATGTATAAAGTGAACATATATAGGAAAAATTCTCCTAATTAAATACTTAAAAGAAATGATAAGGTAGTACTACAACAACTGTCCAAAGGTCTACGTGAGTAATGTCTAACATGATCCTTTTCATCCTCCTGGAATCCAGAAAATCAATTCATATACATAGTGTGAGTATATAAGTATAATCAGTTGGAAAACCAAAGTCTCTTATGTAAGTATGAAAGAAGCGCAATAATACTCCCTTGAAAAAACATCAAAACTAACAGGACCTAAATTAGTCAAAAATCGAACACCAAATATCAACAAGGCATGCTCACTAAAAATAAAAGACAATTATAATAAAATAATAGGAATCATATTGATAAAGGGTACCCATGATCACTTTCCCAATGTGATTCTAATATTACACCCCAATATCATATGTTCTACCACTTCCATCTCTTCTATATAACATCACATCTCATCACCCCATAGAATGAAAATCACAACACATCCCACCCAAACACACTTGGTCCATCACATCACAGCTCATCTAAAGACACCTAGATCATCACATCAAAACCATAACTAGAATAGTAGGGTATTTAAAAGAAGTACATAAACCTCATGTCCTCCTCCTACCATGCACAACCCCAACCACAATCCATCTCATCACATCCCATCTCATCACATGTCACCTAAAGACATATGGTCCATCACCTCACATCACATCTCAGTAGTTCAATTTTTTTATTTCTGGCCATCATAGCCCATGAATGTAAATGTCACCTAGAAGAGATAGTGTGATAGAGTGGGTAGCCATCCAGTGATCCTCATCACTGAGATGTTAGAAAAAACACCCCCATATATATAGGTGTTGGGATATGGTGATCGATGTGGGTGGGTTTCATATAAAAAATAACAAGGAATATATATATATATATATATATATATATATATATATATATCCTCACACAATTCCAAGCTATGGGTTCATAACCAAATAACTAACCAACTCACAACAACATCACCCATCCTCACAACATCCCCACTTTCCC
Organism: Viscum album; assembly: GCA_963277665.1. Lineage (NCBI taxonomy): Eukaryota > Viridiplantae > Streptophyta > Magnoliopsida > Santalales > Viscaceae > Viscum > Viscum album. Next base: position 78,528,291 of record OY728140.1, read on the forward strand.
TACCACCAGTAAATTCACAACACCACATAACATGACACAAGAAACATTACCAACCAAAAAACATTATCATATCCAACTAATTACATTATTTCTAGAATATTTATTTCATACATAAACCAAAAACTAAATTTTAAACCACACCACCCATTTCAATTCATCCCTTTGTTAGTCCATACAACCAATTTTTTTTCACATTTATTATCAAAAAACTCATTCTGTTACTACTCAAACATCTAGAGCATCACCACACACCACACCACAGTAAGCGCATCAAAAAAACACTCATACTCATCGATCCAACATTCCCATTATCACCACCCCACAGTATGGTTATACCTCACCACCCAACAACACGATCACACAAAAACACAATAGCACCTCACTGGCCCATAACATGATCACACAACAACAAAATATCCCATCACCTCCCTAAAACATGGTTACACAAAAACATAACAACCACATCATATTCATAAACAACTTTTAGATTTAGCAAGGTCCTTTTTATTAATTGCATGTATTTATTTTTGGTACATTATCCCAAAAGCCATATATCCAACCAAAAATAGATAACTACCTGAGTATAAGTGATTAACCTTTTATTCAAGCTTGTGTCATAACAACAAAAAATCATGGGATTCACAACACACATAAAAATAGAAAAAAATTACTCTCAATGGACATGATTCTCAGTCGTATTAAAATCATTGTTAATATCAATATCATAATATCATATGGATTTAAGAAGACATGAATAATTCCATTCCCCTTTAATATCAATTTATCCAATTAATTGTCTCCATTAACTAGATGAATACTGTATTTTCAAAAGATATCAAAATAATAACCCCATACCTCATGATACACAAGTTTAGAAATGAAGGATCTCCTATCTCAAATAATGATTTCTAGTCTTCTATATATGGTTAGAATAAGAACAAGGCCGCCACCAAGAACCACAAGGAAGAAGAACACATTATACATCCTAAAACACAATAAAGATACCACACCGTTACCCAAAAAACCATAAAATCACTATTTTATCTTATAGTAAAACCTCTCCAAGTGAAGAAACATAAGGAAATGATAGAAAATAAGATAGGAATTCACCTAAACCACCAAGGATTGGAACTCTAAATTTGGGGTTGAAATCCATTGATCAGGGAATAATATATCACCTTGGGATGCACTTGATTAACACAAGAAATTATAGACACTAAGGAAAAGTTATCTAGTTTGAATGGATTTTTTAATTTATAGGTGGTTTGTAGAACATAAGACCATAGAGAATCCCCTAAGATGATATTATAGAATGCATAAAAACATGGGAGAACATGAAGTAGTCATAAGGACCACATCATAGATTGTCCAGTCAAGGATCCCCTGAGTTTTGTGGTTATATCCACACAAAAAATCCAATCATCGAGTAAGAATACCACAACATAGCTAAGGCCACTATGACCCAGACCCCTGATAACGAAGAGGAAGGCTACGTTGTAGCCTCAAACTCCATGTTTCAATCTCCTAGAAAAATACTTACATCTAAAAATCATCCTAACTCTGCACCACTACTATGAATGTTTTGGAAAACCAACTAAAATAGAGCCTCGTGCCACTAAGCTACAGTTGGGGCCCCTACGCTACATCTAGCCTCGAAAAGGAACTAGCCTCAAAAAAACCTCCAACCTCTCATTATACCACAACCATCTTCATGCATTTCAATGGTCACCCCTATGGCATAGCACCATTATCCACACAATTAGACTAACTTTTGATACATATCTCAATTCCAACTCCTCCTATTCCCCTCTAGAACACCTCCAAACACCTCATGATCTCTCTAGACACCTCTTCCACAAGAATTCCCACAAAGTAATAGGTTTTAAGGTTCAGAATATTACCCTTCACCGTTAATTTATAATTATCCCATATTATTCAAATATATTTAATTGTGATCCCGTATTATTGTTAACCCCCCAAACCTATAGAAATTATCATCACCATAAATAATGGAACAAATATACCCTAGGTTAACTTCGAGACTTCTAATTATAACACAATAATTTTATTGTGATCACAAATCTATATTATAGTCAATGAAAAATTAAAGAATTATATATTCCCTAAAAATAAAAATTATTTTAGTATGGTGATTATAATTTAACTATAAAACTTTATACCTAGTTGATTAGATTTAGCTATTAAAGGTTCTCTATCAAGATTCACACAAGTTCGACTGCACGATGAAATGAAAATTGACTGAGTTTATTATAAATTAGAACTCAATTAATTGATCATAATTTTTTAATTATAAGTTTTTTTATGGATTCAAAATAAATAAATCAATGGGGTATAGATTATACTAAATATGAATGAAAACTACACTTACATGGGTGGAGTTTCATTGTGGATATGTTTTACATATATAATGGAATGAAAGGGAAATACCCAATCTCTCCTCCACTATTATATTCCATCACCATGAAGTGAAATAAAAAAGAATAAAAATGAAAGTAAATAGAAGTTTTATTGAATATCCAAATTTATTTCAAGCACAAAATAAAATAAACACAAAGTAGATGTGGGGAAGGAGAACCTTCTTAGAAGGGATCTTTTTACAAAACCTTTCATCTTCCAATAGGTTATATATGTATTATAGAGCCAAAAGTTTTAGAAAAATTTTCAGAAATCATAAAAAACACCTAAAAAAGAGTTAATATATCATCTAAATAGAGTATGGTAGGTTTAGGTTTCAAATAAAAAATGGATCATGCAGAATTCTATCTCCAAAATTTACTCTATCTTAAGACACCATTTTGACTAAGTTAGCACATGAACTATATTTTAATCCATTTTAATGAAATGAAAATAATTTAATTATGTAACGTCTTGGAAACATTCTTCCAATTCCATGCACCATTGAAACATTTAAGGAATAAATACTAAATAAAGCTCAAATATATCAAATCTAGCCTAATTCCACATTAATTACCATTTTGTCCCTCCAAATGTGTTATATAGCTTCCATGGTGTCCAAAAATTTGAAAAATAACTGGATAATAATCCCCTAAAATTTTAAATAAAAATTAATCTTGGAGAATATGTTATGAAAAAATTAATAAGTTAAAATCTAATAAAGAAAAATACAATTTTCATAGAATTTTCAATTTCAAGCTCAAAACAAAAGTTTCTATCAAATATTCAAATAAAGCTCAATATAGGGAATTATATAAATCATTACCAAAAAAGTATCCATAAAAAATTTATTATCAATAGCACGCTTTAAGAAATTAAATAAAAGATCTAGTTTGCAACACACTATAAGTATTTACATGAAATGTGATTCTATGTGCCTAATCATGGCACATGAATGCACTCAAACCCCATAAAATAGTAACAACAATCCAAAAAATGGTACCTTGAAGGTGCATTAAACATGAGATGGATAGGAACATAATCAATACCCTACCAAAGTCCCATATAGCCTATATGCTTTCTACCATATCTTTGGTTGGTTAAAAGAAAAGAAGGCAATTATGCACTACTACCATTTTATAGTGCCCCAACCCAAACTACTAGGTTTGAGCCAATGAGTCATATGATTTACTTAAAGTATCCCTATATAAAAGTTGATTTTTCCAAGTAGTGTGGATCCACACATCATCAATTGGGAGATTAAACCCTCTGTATCATATCTGTTCACAAATAGTATAAATACAAATAGAAAAATATTAATTAGAATATCAAGAAGAACAATAAATATAAAATATATCTCATGCCATAAAGATAAATTAATGGGATTCTATAAGTGGTAATAAAAAACCATAGTATAAGTCCAGGTAGAAAAATAAAATAATTGACACTATGGAAAACCCTCCAGAGTTTGTCCCAGTTCCACTGCTATCTGCATGCTCCTCAGTAAAACCACATACCACATTCCACTTTCTCTTTCCTATATCCCTATACATGAAGTCTACAGGTAGATCAAGAAGCCTGTGTAGGGTTTGAATAATAGAACCGAATAAGACACCAATAATGTGTTTATAAAAAGGGTGTATATGTATAATAATAGTATTCCATGATAATAATAAATGTGTTGAAAGGAATAAACAAATATATTCTAGGAACCGTTATAACCAAGCCACCATTATCCCAATCTATACCTACATTGGATCTAAGATGGAAGGATAGTATAATGATTTCAAAAGTGATCATGAACAAGCCATAAGACAAGTGATAGGTCAAATTAGTAATTTTCCTTAAGAAATAATGTACCATATCAAGAAATAAGGATGAATAGTGAACATGTATTCAGTATGCAAAATGCATTGAGTTTTGAAATGTATACTTGTTATGTGTAATAATCACATTCTGGGTAGGGACACATGGTTGTGATTCTCATACCCCATGAATTTAGTATCTAGAAGGCATCGAGTTTTGACATATCTACTTAGTATCCATAAGGAATCTTGTTCTAGGTAGGTATATAATGGTTTCATGCTCCAACCCCATGAATTTAGTAATCACAAGGCATCAATTTTTGAAATGTTTGCTCTGTATCCATAATGAATCGTTTTATGGGTAAGAACCCAAGATTTTCATTCTCCTACCCCAAGAATGAGAGATCCATTATTAACTCCACACATCATGTCCACACCCCCTATAAGGGATTACCATATAATGATGGTCTAATAGTTCTAAATACCAAGAACAAACTATGAAGGAATCACAACACACATAACAAGGTACTGTGAAAGTAAAATAGTATCATAACATCGGTATAATATTAAAACAATCATGTACTTCTAATCGTCATCAAATATGGAAACTTTATATAAAATAAAACTAATGGAATCAAGCATCATAAATAGGTATCAAGGGCTAAAAGACACACCCACACCCACATGTGATCAAAATAAAGCATGATAAGTAATAAATCTAATGAAAGGATCATACCATGTAAATAGGAGTATATAAGTTCCCCAAATTGTAAGGAACTTCTTACCAAAAGGTTTTTGATGAAGTAATTTGAGGTTCGTTGAATAAATGAAGACTAAAAAACATTTCACAATAATAGAGAATGGGATCACAGATCAAGGATGCCTAACATGGGTTCTAGTTTATCAAAAAAAATGGTTTAGAATATATAATCAATAGGATTAAAAGTAAATAAGGGTGATTATATAATGATATACCTTATATAGTCATCCAATAAAATTAATTCCAGTTATGTTATAGAACATGTCACTGATTGACTAGATCTATTGTTGAGTAAGGAACATGTCATGATTTCCTAATAGATTCCAAGTGATAGCCTTAGTTTTAGCCAAAACACATCGATACATCACCAATCCATTAATTTAAAAGAGATTTAAGATGATATTCAAGGATAATAGAATATTATTATAATCAACCTATGATGAATTACTCAGAAATGTCCACCATTTTTTATAGTTCTATCTCAGTTTAATGGGGGTTGTCATTAAAACATAGATATCTCCACCGATCTAACAAATAGTCATAAAATTATTATAGTTCCATTATCAATATTCCTTCAAGAATAGGTCTTGAAAAATAATTCCAAAACACATACCCATAAAACATCCATTTTCAATGTTAGATGTAGTTCCAATTAAGAGATATCATCAAATTTCTAGATTTTCCATTGAACTAAGAAGAAAGGAAGGAAACATTATTAGACTCATAGAAATCATATAACTAACATAGATCCATGTATATATATCATGTAATAATTATAATTTAGATCATATATATGAATAACTCACCATTAGAGTGACATCAGATATGGACAAGATTAAAGAATAAAGGTATGATGAAAGGGAGGAGGCAAGAGTCCGAGGAAGCGGTATTTAATTCAAAATTGGGGATTTGGTCATAATTAGGTATTAAAAAAGTGTGAAATTGTGAGAAATTAAAACCCATGGGTTGAATTTAATTCATCCTTGGACTATATGCACTGGTGAGTTTATGGGTTTGACATTTTATCATAACCGTTACTAGTACCATTGGAGAGTTGTTGGCCTTGTTTTATCTACCATCATACCGTTAAGCTTAATTCCTTAAACTCTCATATGAAGAAAACCTATAACTGAAATTTAATCCTAGAAAACAACATTAAAAGAGATAAAAAATTATAGGCACATAGAATTTATAAACATTAATCATCTAGAACATTGAAAAAAAGTGATAATGTTACACTCATCAAGTATGAATCCCTATTGTTATTCAATGTAAACTTATTATTCAACATTACTATTCATGAATGTTGAAATTTCATCCATCTGATAAACCATTCACTTCATATGATCAATAATAAATAAAACAAATTATGGTATTCTCATGTTTTGAAATAGGGGAAAGAGTTTTATAAAATCAACACCATCCACCAATGAATATCCCTTGAAAACGTTTCTTCATTTCTTAAAACTTCTCTCTTTTTATTGAGCTTATTTTTAAATAAACATTTAGTTGTTATAAAATTCTTTCCTTACAGTCTCAAGAAAATTTTCCATGTTTTATTTTTCTCAATTTGATCTAATTTTTATTTCATGGAATTTAACCATTCCTTGTGCTCAATTACTTTAAATAACGACTGAGGTTATACTAAAGAGATAAGTTCCATTTGATTTTGTATTCTTATCTTTATCCTCATATAAATTGTATATTCATAAAATGTGATAGTTTTACTCAGTTCAACTAGATTTTGTAATGCCTATAACTTTGATTTTTTATTTTTGGAAATCCTTATTTATCCCTAGATTCATCAGAATATATTTTTTCAACATTAGAATAATAAATTCACTCTAATTAAATAATTCTTCAAGAATATTCTACGATATCTTCTGTTGGTTCAATGAATTCTCGTTTATCTTTTTTCCATTGGTTTGAAATTATCGTTAATCACTTTAACATCACTTGACTCTATAATTCTGTGTGTGTGTTTTTGTTCCAGAAACTATTTCTTCATTTATTGGTTTTTTAGTTACAGAAATTTTATTCTCTTGGGTTTTCATTCAATTTTCCTATGTTTTTAATCTTTATCTTCTATGGGAAAGAATTTTCAAATACTTTAAGTTATTTTACCATTAGTTTCTTTTTATACCACATAACAAAGGGTATAATACCTACTTTTTTGTAAGTTTAAATTTTTTTAAGCATATAATACCACACATATATCTTCCCTAAAAAATAATTTTGAGAATTTATAATTTTCAACCATAGTTTTTACAATTTCAGTCAAACATCTATTTTTCCTCTTTATAACACTATTTTTTTGAGGTGTATAGAGATCAATTTACTGATGTTTTAATACATTCTATAATTGATATTATTTTAAATATTTACATGTAAAATCCTTTATTTTATCCTTTTTTATCTTATGAAAATATTAACCAAGTTTCTTTTCAACCTCCCTTCATTGAAAATGAACCACTTTCACAACATTAGATTTATGTTTGATAAACATAAAATTGGTAATTTAGGTAAATTTCTTAATAAAAGTGATGGTATATAAATCAAAATTTATGGATTGATCCATCATTTGATCATATAAATATGAGTGTATTATTTTAAGAGGTTTGATGTAATGAATTTATACTCTTTTATGTTTTCATTTTGTTATCTTCCATTTTTGAAAATCTTCACAAAGAAGGTCTATTTTTTTTATTAGAGTTAAATCTATCACAACCTATTCCATTGATATTTTTAAAATTTTTTGTTACCCTAGATGATCATTTCATCTATTTCAAAACTTGTTTTCATCTTTCTCACTTAGGTATCATGAGTTACTGAAATTTCAAGAATGAAAAATATGTACTTTAGTGCATACTTCTTCAAAAATAGATATTCAGTCCTTCAAGCACCAGATGATACAAAAATTTCATAGGAATACCCCCTTATATCCATTATTATGTAGATAAATTACACTTAGTATGATATTTATAATTCAATCAACAAACAATACTTCCTTGGAATTTATATTCAGATAATATATAATAACTATCCCACTTACTTTGATTTTTAGGAAACTATCATTTCTAAAGGTATCTTCTCCTCTATTATGTTCTTTAATGTTTTTCTTGATTTTAACATCACCAATCATATGTGAAAATTATGCACTATCAAGAGTAAATAGTTATTCCTTAGATCTATATTTCAAGGAAACTTTAACTATGAGGGACATTATATTTGTCTTTTTTCCCTTATACTATTCTATTACTATTTATTGAGCATGCCTAAGAATATTTAGGATGAATTCTTTTGTATAATATCTAGTATAATCACATATTCCAGAAGTTTCTTCTATATAGTCAAAATAATTTTTTTTGAATAATTATTAACTTATGATTCCTCTTTTCCAAAGATATCACTTCTCAATATATGATTCGTGTTTTCTTATCTTTGAGATTTTCTCACCCTCAAGTTTTACATTCTTTCTTGTAATGGAATGTTGTACCAAAAATTGTAGGATTTTCTCCCATAGTCTCTACAGTAATATAAATAACAATTAAATCTCCACCTTCTTATTTTTTATAATTTCTAGTTATAAGATTATCATTGTGGTTCATCCGTAGATATGACTTCCTTTCAAATATGGGGTAGAATATTATTCTACAAGATGTTAATTTTACTTCCATTGGTTTAATAGAAGTACTACCACTTTTATTTTTAATCCATAATTTCTTATTTTTTACCCATTTTATATTCCATTTTAGCTAGCATATTTTTTTCATTTAATATTTTTTTTCATAATCAACCACCTTTATCTTATGATTATTCATTTACCCATTGTTTTAACTCTAATTTTTAAGTGAGTATTCTTAACTTCCAATCTTCTTATATCCTTTCATTTCCAAAGGGTGAAAGTTTTTCTGAAGTTCAGTATTTCACTCGTGATTTGATTCAAGTTCCAATATCAACATGTGTTCCAATAAGTAAAATTACCTTTTTCTTTTTCTCCACATTAGGTTTTCTCATGTTTGAAAAGATCTATGATGTTTAAAAATTTCTGAAAATTTATTTATCAGATGATACAACTTATGATGACTCCACTTATTTTTATTTTCTAAAAAAATAATTTTATTTTTCTTGGTAAACATATTTTTTTTATTCAGTTGATATTGTAGATCCCTATATGTTTTTACTCCACTTAACCTTCTGAAGATTTTAATCAAGATGATATTGTTCATATGAAATACCTTTCTTCATATGGAAATTAATGGAAAAGTGACTAACTCTACCACACTCAAATAATTTCATCATAAGTTTTAACTTATACTTACCTATACCATTCTTGAAATTTTTAGAGATAAGTGTCATTATTATAATATTATTATTATCCATATCATCTTCATTTTTTAATTAATTAGAATTTTCAATGTCTGTTATATATATTTTGAGTTTCCTCATGGATTCAAAATCTATTTATTCCTTATTCATCTTCATAAATATTGTAGCATTCCTCATTTAGTATGATACTTGTATATTTTATTCATATCTATCCTTTAAGGATAATACTTTGGGATCAAATATATCTAGAAAATTTTTCATTAACTTCTTAAAAATTATAAATATTAGAATACAGTCCCAAAATCCACTGATATTATTGAAAATTTAACTGAATCGTGAAATAATCATATATGATTTCCTCATTATTCATCATCAATTCTTCAAAATAACATCCCTATTTTTGAATTTTTTATATCTTCTATTTCACATTTTCTTTAAAGATAATTTCCAAATTATCATAAGTTTCCTTATCTTATTTAAGACTTATCACCTTAGTGTAAAAGTTTTCTAAGAAATTCATGAGAATTTCCTTCTCATCCTCATCACCAACCTTCATATTTCTTTTTTCTAAAATAGTCATAGGAGCATCATTTTATCAGGGTGAAAAACCTAATTTAGAAGCATCCACCACTTCCAATTCAAGTGATTAGATATTGGTATCATCCTATTTTTCCATATATTAAATTTGTTCCATCAAAGGTAGGGATAACATGACTATTATCTTAATTATAGTTATATGAGTGAGAGTTATATTTTTACTTGAATAAGTCACTGAGGTTAACGTAACAATAAATTAATATTAACCATTAATTCACCCATAGTGGTTCACTCAAGTAAAAATATACCTCTCACTCATATGTAGTAAATTAAACAAGAGAGTAAGAAACAATTATTTTTACAAGGTTTTTCCCCAATGAGGGTTCCTACTCATTAATGCACTTGGGATATCCAAGTCATAGATCTTATAGTATGACCAAGTAACAATTATTATTGTATGGGAAGGTATTATTGTTTACCCAAATGTTTTTCCTTTAAAAATGTATCCAAAAACATGATGTTGGTTCCCTAAAGGATCAATAAGAACATTATTTTAATCATTTTAAGTATAAAATAATTTTTTACTTAGAAACTCTAGTTTCCAAATAATTATATTTCTAAAACTTTTATTCTCTATTACTTTAAATGACGGACTTCTAAAGTTAATGTGGTTTATCTTTGAACTAGTGTATCTTCTAGTGAATATAGTTTGGGATCTGGATAAAAGTTCTCTCTCAAAATGATCATCATAATTAACAATGATAACAGAAACATTAATATGAATATTTTCCCCCCATTTATATAACCAATCCTCTTCTAATAAAGGTAAGGAATTTGTGGTATCATATTTGAAACACCTTTTCTCATCAATCCTTTGATCGATATCTTTTAAAAACTTTTAAAGATATAAGAATTTTTATTTTTTAAAATTATCCACAAAACTCACCATCAATAGTATTTTGTTCTTCTACATATCTTGGAATGAGTCATGATATTTCATTTATGAATATTAAAAATTTGATCATCTATATAAACTTCTTCACAGTTGGATCTACTTTACAATGTTTATATGAAGACACTTATTAGATTCTAGTGTATGTAATTTCATAGACCTTACTCTTCCCATATTAAAATTCTATTTTTCTAAAAATCAAATCGTCATCATGTTCCATTTAATACTTCAAAAAATTTAGACAAGAAACTAGTGGCCATTATAGTTTGAATATATTTCACTTACATTACATTTTAACTTTTTCCTACACAAAACATTTTGATCAACGGATCCTCTAGTCTTCCATTAATCTATCATCTGGTGGAAACATAGATTGTCATTCATTTCTAACTCTGGAGCTTCAAAATCAACCTTTCTTCTGGTCTACAGATCATCTGACCAACTCAATATGAGAAACTATATGTCTATCACTAATGTTATGTTCTTCTAATGAATTAGTAGAAAATTATTATATAAATTATCTTTCAGAAAATCCTATATTAAAAATCAAAATCTTCATGCCTCTATGGTCATTAAATGAACTCACTAAAACCTCAGGGAAGAGTTCTCGGGACATACAAACTTTTACATTCCCTCTAAAAAACACTCTTTCAAATAGAGTTTTAAAAAATATAAAACCTTTATAATCCTAGGGGAACTTCAGGTGTTATAATGACTAATTTAATAAATTATATAATGATCTTAAAATATCATCATGTTGAACTATATATGTAAATTCTATGTATGTCACCATCATTATTTAACAATATTTACATACTTTTACATGAAGGGTCCATGTATTATCTTTTTTATCTCTTGGTTAATGTCTTATCAATTTCATATTTTTAGCTTCTTCTAACAAAAAACCATTTATTATATTCCCATATATCAAATAATTAAATTAAAATAAATCTAACATAAAACAGTTGGTTATAATAAAAACTTCAAATAAAACTCTAAACAATTCACTGTAAATCCTATAAATTGTGTATAACCAAATAAATCACAGACTTGGACCCAATTTTAATAATAATAATATAATAATGCTAAAATATCCTATAAAAATAAAAAAGAAACCATATTACATAACTCTAGTTTCATTTATAAATCATCTCCATGAACTCTCCATACATTATCACACATCTACAAAGGACTCCTTCCCTTTATTTCATGATAATGAATGAAATTATTACATACATGATATGTGTATGTACAAGGATTAAGAAATATCTCTATAGAAAATCATCTTGTCCTCCATAATCACCTAGAGTTCAACATGTTATTATGTTTTTGATGTCATACTATATGATTTCCTTAATAAATTTTTGAAATCAAAAAAGAACAAACCATAAAAATATATAGTGCTTATGAATCCACCCCAATATCATGATTAATTATTTTATCCAATATTGGTGAATACTTAGAAAGTCCATCAAAGTGTGTCATAGAACAACAAATATATCAAAATGTCATTTGAAAAAACACATAGAAAACACCATCATATCCCAACTCAATTCTTATATCATCATTCAGCCAATCCCATAACGTATTTTATACCATAGCCTAAGAAAGTTATTATCCAAACCCGTGAATCTTGTCATCTCAAGGATTAACTTAAGTCTTATCCTATAATTTGGCCAAACTCATGGACCTTAGAATTTTAAATTTAATATATCAAAATATCACAACTAAAAACATAAAATTTCAAATACTAATAAATACGTGATCAATAGATTTAACAATTGATATTCAAATAAAACCCCCTTGAATAGATATATATCATTTTTTACCAACACATGCCAATTTCACTATTCCAAATAAATCATTCGCTGAATATAGGCCCTTGCTAACATCTCATTTCATTGAACTAAAAAATATCATTTTCACTTTACAATCCCTTAGGAAATAAATCATTATCACACACTTTATCTTTCATTCAAATAAAAATAATTCTACCATCATAATATCCTTTAAATATTATCCAAACATCCTAGTTAACATTCTATATTTTCAAAACAATGTAATTTAACTACATCATTTAGTTTACCCCTTTAATAGAACAATAACATGACTTCCAAAAGTTATTAAAAATATTAACCATATGAATAAAAGATTCATAAGAACCCAAACAAATTTATTTGGAAATAAAATATTTATTCCAAAAAACAAAGTAGTTATTAGCATGAAACTCAACCCAAAGAATCATTATAATTACTTCAAAACAAGTATTTTAATTATAAAAATAATTATTAATCGAGACTTTAACCAAATATAATATTTGGTGACCCAACCTCATTATTTTAACATAAAAAACTTTCTTAACAATTATATTATTATTTTTAAAACATGGTAAAAATTATATCAATCATGTCATACACTCCATGGTTTCAAAAAAATTAGATAATTTTAGATAATTTTTTTAAAATCATAAATAATTTCAAACTATCCAAAAACAATTCCACAAGATTCTTAATCTATAAATTTTTGTATAAATTTAACATTTAATCAAATATTATGTAATGATAAAAAATTTGAACATTAAATTATTCTTAAATAGATACGAAAAAAATAATCTCATTATTTAATTATCTTATAATATGGTTTATCATGTGTGAAAATCTCAATTTATCCATTAAAATGCATCTAATTAACTCTAAATTTGAATGAATTATAATAAAATATTATTTATCTCCAAAAAGGCTAAAATCATGTATAACATAAATATAATTTACATAAAAGTATTCAATTAAATTTATTAAGAATATTTATATCACCTACCTAATGATCCCCAAAAGGAACAAATATCAATTCCTTCAATAATAACCATAAATTATATATTCAACCAATCAAAAAGAACCAAGAAGAGTCAAAAAAAATAAAAATGAAACAAAAACATCTTTAAACATAACTATAGAGCTTATGTATAATTTACCATTATGGTTCCAATGTGACAAAATAATCAAATTTTCAATAAATTTGAATATTTAATGGAAATCAAGTTTAGAGTAAAATAGAGAGTTCTCTTGAGGAAAATTTTCATCCAAAAGAGGAAAAATAATTTTTAAATCAAAATGATTGTAAGTGAAATGATACAAAAAATACCTATTAAAATGGTAATTGATCAAACCATTAGGTACTCAATTGATAACCCATTTCCACCCAATGTTAGTTACCATCTTCATAATGGTTGGCCCAAAGTCATTCCTCCTTATTTATTTCATTTACTATATACCTGGTTCCTCCTATCAGGTAATTGGTAAATCCATCACTAAAATATATATAATATTCATAGTAGGATTTAACATCAGATATGTAATAAATAACATTGAAAATATTTCTTACATAGGTAATTTAATAAGTGACATTAAATGATTTCATGTGGAGGGTTTTTATATTGGTTATTAAAAAATAATCATTTAATTTTTGTTTTAAAAAATAGGAATTATAAAAACAAATGTTAAAATAATTTAATAAAAAACTAGAACACAAGGATCTTCACTTCATTTAAATTTTTCATGACATCTGATTTTAGAACCCTAGTCACGACAGTTGGGGATATCCCACCACCATTTATTGTTAATACACCATCATCATTCTACCACCAATCGATCACTCCATCATCATCATTTTTTTATTATTATATAGTAGCACCACCAGTCTGTTTCCCATCACTCCCAATCATGATATATGTAAATAATCATCACTATTTTTATTATTATTACTATTTGATTAATTTTATCATGGATTTATTCTTTGAAAAATAACGTTTTAGCTAATTATTATATTTCACATTGCCAAATCATTTATTTATGTAGTTTTTGTGTGAAGATGAATTTTTTTATTGAGATCAAATTTTCAATATATTCATATTTCAGTGATTTTGTTTCTAATGTTTTGTTAAATAATTCTGTATAATATATGATTATATTAGTTGATTGTATAATTATTATATAAAACTTATACACATATGTTTTTATTTTTTAGGTTTAAATACAAATATATTTACATGTTTATATTATATATATGTCTATGTGTGTGTATCTATATGTTTATTTATTTATATATTTATATATGTTTAAATGTTTACATATATATATGTGTGGGTGTGTGTGTGTTTATATGTTTATACAATTTACATAGTATACACATATTTATATATGTGGTTTATTTTTTGCATGTACACACTCAAACAAACACATATGTATCATATATAATTATATAAATAATGTTTTTAATATGTTTATGTGGATATCATTTATACATTATTATTTTTATAGTTGTTTATTTAAATATAATATAATAATATTATTTTATTTTTTTTTATACAAATACGAAATAACCAAATATAAGTTTGTTATCAAAAGTTTGTAAATATATTCAATATTTATATTTTTTAGGTGATTAGTGGATAGTAATTAGATCAATTCATACATAAAAATAAAAAATATAAGAAAATGGTTGAAATTTTTTAGAAATTTGTTAAATGAAATGGTGAAAATTAAGACAGGTTTTTTAATCCATGAATAAATTCTTTGAATATATGATAATTAGGGTCTATATAAATTTAATATAATTTGATTATATATATTTTTAATCAAGTTATTGTTTTTGGATCTAACATGGTGAAGGAACACAAAATTCAATATCTAATAACCATGAATAATTTTAATATCAGATATAATATTTCATTAATGAATTAAATTACGTTATAGGATTTGAAACCATTGAAAACTTGTTATTGTTGAATAGATTTATAGAGATTATAAAAAACTATAATACCCCAATTATACAAAATTTATAGTGTTATCAGTGGTATTGATATGGTAAATATAACATTAAGAAATGGTTGGAGTGAAAAGTATTTCACTAAATTTATTAAACTTTTGAAAAATATATTTCCAGAAGGTAAAGACTTCCTAGATTCAAATTATGATGTTAAAAAAATATTATGACCCATTGGACTATGGTATAAGAAGATACATACTTACCCCAAATGAATATGTGTTTATTAGGAAGGAATATAAAGGGTTTTCAAAATGTATTAAATGTAGTACATTATGATATAAATGGATAGAACATCCAATTTTGGTTCATTATCAGGTCTAGCTACTAAACCTACAACAAAAAAATATGGTATCATCTAATAATTTTTATTTTTAATCACTTATTTAAAAATTAAAATTATGAAAATTGGATGAGTTAGAATGGGGATGATATAATATATAATGGAAACTTATGTCTCCCAATACATTCATCCTAATTGAAAAAATCTGACCAATAGTTTACTGATTTTGGAAATTAACTGAGAACTCTTATATTTCAATTATGCATAGATATAATGAATCTATATAATAGTATTAGTATCCAACATAGTTCATGGCCTACTATGTTGATTGTTTATAACTTATCCCTAAAGATAAGTATAAAGAAAAACTATGTTATGATGAGTTTGATAATTTCTAGACCAAATAGAATGGAAATAATATTGATGTTTACATGTCTTGGTGATTTGAAATAGATGTAAGATGAAGATTTTAAAGTGTTTGATGAATACAAAAAGAATTATTTCTTTCTATATGTTATGATAATTTTCACTATAAATTAATTTACTCTATATATAAAATTTTAAGATATAGTGTTAAGGTATGTAATGGTCTTCTTATTTATGATGTATAGACATGATATCATCAACTACAACAGGTGAGAAATAAAATGTAAACGTTTCATCCATGATATTTACAAATAGATCAACCTTATAAAAAAATTAAATAATGTATTAATTTTATTATAAGAGAATGATTTTAACTAATAATATTATTCAACTGATTAATATTATAGCAAAGTTAAAAACATTGATGTTGAACTTGGGAAGACAAGAAGATTATTTAACAAAATATATATCAAAGAAATTATTTATTTTATTCAATTTTAATTATTAAAATGTTTTTTGTGGTAAAATATAACAATGATGTTATGCATGTTGAGAAACAACTATGTGATGGTTCAATCATAAAATTGTTATATATTAATAGAAATACTAATAATGGATGGAATACAAGATTATAGTTAATGTCTATGGGAATTTAGGTGTAGTTAACTCCCACTATAAAAGGGAAAAATATTGTTATTTCCAGCATGTCATCCGTTATCCATGACTAAAAAAATTATTCTTTTAAATGTTCAAATGGTATTGAAGTATATATTAGGAATTTTTAAAATATTAAAAGATTGGTTTCATTGAAGCATATGATTTAAATATTCAATTAATCTTATGAATATCCTATATTGATGCTAAAAAAATTATATGATACACTACACAAATTATTGATAATGGGTGTCAAAAAAGAAATAAGTTGGTTGTGTTACTTATTTAATTTCCCTAGTTTTAAATTCATGGATTGAAATTTATCAAATATATTAGAGAATGAAGCCGTCATTATAATTTTTAAATTAGAGATGTATTTTCCACCATTTCTTAATGTAATGGTACATTTAATAATTCATTTAGTGTGAGCGATATGGTAATATAGAAAAATATTTTTTTACTAGATATATCATTTCAAATGATATATGGATATTATAAAGAGATATGGTAGGAATCAAATTTGACCAATGATGTACACTGTTCAGAAATATATATTTAAGGATGGTTTTGAGATCTATATTGACTACTTGTATGAGGTGTAGCACATCGCTATCCCAATATCTATCTATGTGGGAGTTTATATTAAAGATAAAGGGATCCTTGAATTGAAAGTAATGTTAATGGTATTTTATGACATAATGAAAACAAATTTATACCTTTTGAATAACACAGGTTTGGTTCAACTATATATCACATCACACATTTCTAGATTGAGATAATAATATATAAAGATAAATGATATGTTATTGATGAATGATAATTTAAAATTTTGTTTCATGATTTAAAGAGAATTCCAGCATTGATTTTTTAGTATTAAATATATTAAAATGATCAACTAGAGGACCATATGTTAATGTGACTAGAAGGCCTAGTTATTACAATAATCGTTAAAAATTTTATCAAAAAAATAATAAGAGAACCAGTAAAAAATCTAGTAATGTTATTTTCTTAATTAATTAATTTATTGATTTTAAAATATAAAAACAAAATTTCTTTATCAATTTCATATTTTGGAGTTATTGAAGACATTTATGAAGTTGATTAAATTATGTTTTGAGTACCGGTGTTCAAGTGTAACTAGAATGGAAATAATAATATTGTAAATCATGATGATTTTTGATTTATAATTATTGATTTGAAAATATTTAGTTTCAAATGGGAACCAATTATTATGGAGATATATTATAAATAGATATGTTACATTTCTGATTCATTAAACTATTTTTGGTATATAGTTTTTCATTTAAAAAAAATAATTTTGGGTGATGAGAATATTGATGATATTATGGAATTATGTGATATTTATCCATTTATGACATGATTACAAGAGTATAATGATAGATATGATGTGGAAATAGTCTATGATATATGAAATGATCACATATGTGGAATATGGTAAAATAGTATATCAATCTTGTCAGGATCCCCTCCCAAAAAAGATATCACAATGAGGGCAGAGAGATGGTGATTGCCTGAGTCGTACCTCCAGTAGGCCATGGGTTGGAGACTAGCACCGAAGGTATAATAAACATGAAATGGTCCCAAGATAGGTTCATGACTATGATGGAGGATCTCTTTGGGGGGAACACTAACATATTTTTTCTTTATACAGTTCTCACTTAACTTTAAAAGGGTCTTTATTTGAAAATAAAAAGAATAGTTTGGTGGTGGTTGAGGAATTACCCTCTAAGAGAAACATGTGGAAGTGAGAGATAAGACATATATGCCCAATAAAGACCTAATAAAACATATATATGTATATATATATATACGAAAAAACAAGTGTCTACATATAATTCCACAAAGTACTAAACAAATGAAACGAGAACTATAAGTACAGAAAAGGTCAAGACGACAACAACCACGAATCACAAGCAGCTCCTAAAAAACCCTGATCTATTAATATCAAGTCCAATCTTCAATCTTCTTTAACTGACCAAAAAAATATTTTATTTATACATGGGGTAACCATAACAGTATACTCAGTAACATCTTCCCCAGAGTATCTCATGCGAAAGATAATAAAATCATGCAAAAGCATAGTGAACAATAGTGAAACTAAATTTTCACCTAAATAGGTATACTAAGTTCCGAGCCATACCAGGGATAACTCTCAACAAATAGCACATAGAAGAAAGAATTTAATATAATAATGAAATATCAAGGGTACCCAGATCCCTCTTCCCCATTGGGTTTTCACTCTGCCCTAACGTCGCACGACCTGATCCGTCTCTCTCCAAAAGTAATCCTGACCAAAAACACTTGGGAAAGGCATCACCACATGCACCTCTTGCATCAGACCATCACATCCACATATCTGTATCATAACCAAGTAGTTTTTAGGAGCCACCATAGCATGTATGATGAATATCAAACATCAAGTATTACACCTCAATCCATTACATCCAATACACAAGTATGTAACTCAAGACATCACAACCAATACACATCATGACTATAATAATCCATTAGATTAAATATCTAGTAATATATGTCTGTTAAATAACCATAATCCATCCCAAAACTCTACACATGTATATGGGAACACTAACTTCCATGCGTATCAGCACAAGTAACTACCAAGAGAAGAGATCATGGCTAAATGGGGATGTCATCCATCCAACCTCCCACCAGGATGTTGGATAAAACACCCTCCCATAGTCCACTAGGTGTTAGTTTCCCTAACAAAAACGGTTAGGGTTGCATATGAAATAACAAAATATACATGATATAATATAGCACAAAACTACACTATGGGAATATCCTAGTCTTAAACACAACTCCAACTAACATCTCTCAGACTCCTAGCCGTAGTTGCTATGACCAAATATCCTATAAGAACCCAAACGTTTTAAAGAGATATATTAAATTTATTATTTATTTTATATAAATTCCTTAAATTAAAATTTTCATTAGTGATTAATTAACCATTAAAATTATTCCACCTTATATTACATTACATTAAGCCTCAGATTAAAGTCTATGCCATCACAGAATAATACAAAATAAGTCCATGCTTTATCAATATTATAATCTTTTATGAATTATAATTCCATCATCAACCAACCCCACAGGTTAAGAATTATTTATTCATTATTAGAAAAATTCTATAGGCCCGGTAGTCTAGGAAAACTATCCTAAACTACCACTAAGAGGAAACCTGTAACCAATAACATCTAGCTGCATCAAGCAGTGGGGTAAGGAATGCAAATGAAACAATAAACTCATCCATCAACTATTAAAGAGGTTCATAAATAAGAATACTAGCTCTCGACATCTCATCAATGGATAATCACATCTTTAACCCATTCCATCACTTATGGTTCTATCTCTGAAACCCACTTGTATATACCAATGCATCACGGAAACACAAGAATCAAATTCTGCCACATCATCTGGGCCTCCCTACCCATATATATCACATCAACCATCATAGGCATAGCCATACCAGGGTCACATCACATCTAGGCCTTCTCAGCACATGTCAGTTATCCCAAACTCACATTACATTAGTTGTAGGAACTAACAATAATAATCAATAGGGAACCTCAAACTCAAAATAAGGCAAACATCATCCACATATAAATGTTCTCTCACAAATCCCAAAATGAGGCACATGACATTCTCCAGAAAACATGGAACTCCTGACCTATAATATATCTTTATCAAAGGATAGGTTCTTATTCCACATTTTATTAGCTGATTCATTTATTAATAGGTTCCAACTATGGGAAACCAAAGGCATAAATTATTTCCATAAAGAATAAACATACTTCATATTATCTATCAATTCCACTAATCATATAGTAGACCACATTTAATTAAACATGTACATTTTATCCATTTTATTATCATCAAATTACATTAACCCCCAAATTACAAACATGACTCTACTTTAATTTCTCAAGACAATTAATTATCAATTAATTCTATCTTTACATTATTTAACAATTTTAGCATCATTATAAAAGTGTAACAATATTCTAACAAATCTTATAACATTTATATCACACTATATATAAAAACAAGAGGCAACCCTACATCTCAATATAAATAAACAATGTCCTCAACATGCGATTTATATTCCTTTTCTTAATCCAGTTCAGTACTATTTGGTTAATTCTATTTACTAAAAAATGGAAAAAGTGTGATAAATTTTCAATTTCATGCAAATAAATAGAGAAGAAATGAATCTCATACCTAAAAGGAATGAACGTTCTTCACACAAGAATGAACCACGTTACAGATCTTCGATCAACCCTCCCATAATAACTACACCCATCTGAGGATGCCATGACACAACCTTGCAAGAAAAAACAAAGAGAAATCCATTAGAAAAATTGGAGATTATCCACCATAACATGGTGAGAAGAACAAGAGGAAAACAAAATCAAATTTTGAGAAGCCACTATAAAATAAATAAGGAATGCACCTTGGATCACCATAGACCACCATAGATCAAAGACGAGAACCAATAATCGATACTCAATTGATGGGATCTGGATATGCTAAAGGGAGGAGTCCCTGGATGCTAGAAAACAAGAGTATCCATAAGGTTTTAGAAACCCCTGATTCTATGTGCCTTTTATTAATTCTCTACACATGGACTTTACATGGTGTGTAATCCATTTACACATTATGTAAATGTCATTGTTTAGTTTTTTAGAAAAAATGCAATACCTTTTATTATTTAACCCCAAAACAATACACTTCATGAATCATCTCATGAATTGGCCTTAACAATCCATGAAGTAAACTTAAAAGATTTGTAAAGATTACACGACATGTAATCTACCTATTTTCATCTTTTTTAGCAGCCAACAGTGCCAAACTTATTCCAGGCCTCCTCAGAGCTCCACCAGTTTTGGAAACTCCCAAAGGGTTAGACCACACAGATCTGGTTCCTTAAATTAGATACCTCTCAAAATATTCTATTCCTAAAGAATAGTAAACCCATATAAGAAATGAAAAGGGGTTTTTTGAAAAACCGCCCCACAAGATACCTCTCAAAGCCCTCACCATCTTAAGAGCTTTATCACCTCAATTATATTGAATAATGAAAAACCATGAAACAATAGGAAATAGATCCTAAAAACTTACTCGAGCGAGATACCTCTCAAATGAGAGTAAATCCATAACAAGAAACAAAAGGAAACCATATCACAATCATAAATCTCTACTTCCAAAAGAGAAACATGTTACAAGAGAAGATCTAACCATATAACAACTTGGTTTACTAAGTGTAAAACTATGACTAACATTCCCAGGTACTATCCTCTATGCCCCCTTGACACCACAAGTTAGAAACCAATGGACTAACATGCCCACCAAAGACCTTATCTTGGTATTCCTAGTTCTCCCCAAGCCAATACTAAATGGGAGTATCATTATCAACCTTGATCTCACCCAAATTGATGACATAAGAGTCATCATGAAGATAAAAATTATAACATCCGAGATCCGAAAGCCACTCAACAGGTGCCCTGAAACCACCTCAGGCGCATTTCCCCAAATTCCATAGGCTTCCGACTAGCAGTGAGGGCCCAGGTCTGATAGTGGGGAAACTATGCCCTCATTTGTCAAAGTATAGGGCAACAGAAAAGATAAATAAAATAAAATAGTGGGAGAAGTAAACAATATACAACTGAAATGGAAAACTAAAGTAAAAGAGAACTAGAAGTCATATATATAAAGATGGATCATGTCACTAATTCTATGAAAACAGACAGAACAGGATACACTGTAATACAATACAATACAACTCAAAGTACAAGGTACAACCAAGAAACACAAAGTAGAGTAAACAGAATGCAGCAGCATCACAATCCTAAGCTTGGTCCCATGCTCTCCTACTCATCTATTATAATAATGTACCTCTATAGGGACCCTTTCCCCTATCGACACCGGCAGAAATGTAATCTTTTTGGGTTGAAGACATGACCCAAACAGGGTGTGAGAAATAAATTCCAATAGGTAACCACAAAATGCCCGTGCCCAACTATCAGTAAAAATGTGCAACAGAAATATGCAGTAGTAAATACAATAAACTAATCAGTACTCAAAATTAACTAACACCACCAGTTATATTTCCATTTTAGTATTCACTTAACCATGCCAAGACTGTACTTTAACTTGGCAGGTATAACATATGAAAATCACCACAATGAATATTCATGATAACACTATCCTAAGACAAACAATCCTTAGCCTCAGGTAATCAAAATTGAAACCCACAGGTGTATACCCACATGCATAACAAATATTTCCCATAGGCGTACGAGGTGTCACCCACAGGCACAGAAACTACTCGCCATGGGCACAGAAACTACTTCCTACAAGCATGAGAAATGTTGCCCATAGGCTAAACGAAACACTGCCCTCAGGATATACAAGTAACAGGGCCGATCCCAACACATAAGCAAGAAATTTTATACAATTCCTTTGAAGGCAATTAAAAGCATTCTAAAATTCACGGTATACCCACAGGTATTCTGGCCAAATGGCTAAACCAAGGAACACACCCCCGGGGTGGTCCTGGATCCAAGAAATGATCCAAAATAGTAGTTTTAACTTATCAAAAGTTTATCTATGCAATTCTAGATAACTTTCAGAAAAGGACACAACCATACGACACCCCAAACATGGGTTCGTTGCACAAAAATACAAAAATTCAACTCAATAGTTTTAAATGAACACCAGACCACCTACCTTGATCTCCTCTAACCAATATATTCGAATGATGCCTCTTAAAATGACCAAGAACGACGTAAATCTGGGATAAAAGAATTCCCATTCAAACGTAAATAAATTACCTTAGAGGAATAATTGGAAAGAACATCACAAAGAGAGGGGAGGGCTTACTCGTACGGTCCCAACATGATCGACGGAGGCGGAATCAGATTCTCGATGCGTGATCAGGTGATCCTCCAAGGTTTGACCGTCCTACCGAGCTCCAAACGGCGGTTCTACCTCCTCTCTTGAATAATGAGGCTACTACCAGTTTTAAGAAAAATTTCATGACTACATAGCGTGTAATCTCAAGTACATGGCGTGTACTTTTCATTTTTTAAACTGTTCCTCTGGTGGATTCTTTCCACCGTGACACTATTCATCTGTCGACATGAGTACACGACATGTATTCCAGAATACACAGTGTGTACTATCGCTCAGCTGGCAGCTGCCTCGCTGCCTCACTGTTCACCTGCCGACAGATTACACAGCGTATAAATACCTAGTACACAACGTGTAATCGGTTTTTACACCCTTCATCACCGACAGGCCTACACACCCTGTGTACTCATCCCACATGGCCAAAGTACATGGCGTGTACCCCCAAAATTTGGGATTTTCCACATTTTTGTTATTTTCTCAAAAACATTTAAGGAAAAAGGAAAAGAGGAAACTTGTACCTCAAGAATAAGAATTGGGTTCTTACAAACATCCCCCCTTAAAGTAATTCATCCCCGAATTTCCATTCCAAGGGTGGTGAAGATAAAGCTGTGAAAAAAATCTAGCCACGGAGCACATACATCGGTCTCCGGCTCCCAGGTTTCATCCTACACTCAGCCATGCTGCTATAACACCCGTATGAGAGGAACTGACCGGCCTCAGAGAACCTTCATGCTCCTATAAACAATACGAATCAGATGCTCCTTAAAGGTTGTGTTGACCTGAAGCTCAACCTCCTCGGGCTGAAAGACGTGAGATGGGTCTGAATGATAACAGTGCAGCTGAGATACATGGAAGACATCGTGCATGGCTCGATACCTCTATGGTAACCGCAACCGATAGGCAACCGACCCGACTCTCTCTAGAATCTCAAACGACCCTACATACCTCTGATAAATTTTACCCTATCTCATGATCCGCCTGTGTCCCAACATCAGTTAAACACACAAGAAAAAATTATCCTCGACCATGAACTCTAAGTGTCATCTGTGGCAATCAGCATAAGCTTTCTGACAAGACTGTGGAGTAGCCATCCTCTTCTGTATCAACTGGACCTTCTCTGAAGTCTCATACAAAAGATGTGGTCCCAGTAAAGCTGCCTCACCTGCCTCCATCCAGCATAAGGGTGATCCACACGACCTACCATATAAAGCCTTGTAAGGTGCCATCTCAATAGTTGCCTGAAAACTGTTATTGTAGGAAAAATCGACCAGGGGTATGTGCCTCTCCCAAGAGCCCCCAAAGTCCAGGTTGTTTGCATGAAGCATGTCCTTAAGCACCTGAATCGTACACTCTGACTGACCATCAGTCTGAGGGTGGTAAGACATGCTCAGAAGCACCTGTGTACCCAGTGACCTCTGAAAACTCTACCAGAAATGAGACGTAAAACAGGAATCCCTATCAGAAACGATAGAACGAGGGACCCCATGAAGATGTACTACCTCTCATATATACAACTTCCCGAGCTCATCAACACCGAAGGTCTCCTTCATTGGAAAAAAGTGAGCTACCTTCTTAAGTCCGTCCACAACAACCCACACGTCATCACTACCTTGAGGTGACCTCGACAACCTAGTCACGAAGTCCATCGCGACATCATCCCATTTCCACTCCAGAATGGGTAAATGTTGTAACAGTCTGGCTGGCCTCTGATGCTCTACCTTCACCTACTGATATGTGGAATATCTCGCAACAAAACCAGCTACTTCATGTTTTATACCCAGCCACCAATACTGACATCTCAAGTCACGGTACATTTTGGTTACTCCAGGATGTGCCACCCAAGGTGAAGCATGAAACTCCCACATCAAATCCTCACGTATATCCCCTAGAACCCACACTCATCCATGGAAATGAAGTACCTAATCACCACCTATCGTCCAACCAAAAGGAGGGTCCTCACTTTCCACCGGCTCCCGTAGAACTAGGCCTTTTGAATCTGATAGATGTCTCATCCTCACTCTATACAAGAGGGTAGAAGTCATAACTAAGGATGAAAGATAGGTTTTCTCCTGACTATCGTGCACCTACAAATGCATCTCAGAGAACAAATCCATAAGCTTCCACTCACCACTAGCCTCATGAACTGCCTATATCTGAGTCTTCCTACTTAGTGCATCAGCAACTGCGTTACCCTTACTAGGTGAATAGGCAAGCTCAAAGACGAAGGACTAAAGGTATTCAACCCACCTTCGCTGTCTCAAATTCAGGTCACGTTGGGTAAAGATATATTTAGGACTTTTGTGGTCCGTGAACACCACAAAATGTTCTCACAATAGAAAATTTCTCCAACAGTATAATTCATGAACAACTACAGCCAACTCGAGATCATGCATCGGGTAATTCATCTCATGTGGCCTCAACTTCCAAGAACTGTGAGCAACAAATCTATCGCCATGCATCAACACTGCACCTAGATCAATACCTAATGCATCACAATAGACTATATAGATCTTCCCTTTCTCTAGAAGTATCAGGATTGGTGCTGATGTCAACCTTCCATTCAGCTCCTGAAAGGCTATCTCACAAGCTTCTGACCAATCAAACTTCACACCCTTCTTAGTCAAACCCATCAACAATGCAGCTAAGCAAGAGAAGTCTTGTATAAAGTGCCTTTAGTAACTATCCAGCCCTAAGAAACTCCATATCTCAAACACGTTCTTAGGCTTCTCCCAAGAATCTTCTGCTCTCATATTCTCTGGGTCCACCGAAACTCCTGCCTCTAAGATGATATGACCCAGGAAGTGAATCTGGTCCATCCAAAAGTGGAACTTTGAGAGCTTAGCATATAGTCGATGCTCTCTCAATGTACTCAGTATGAACTCAATATGGGTGGCATGGTCGTGTCGAGTGTGAGAGTACACCAAGATATCATCCATGAAGACTACCACAAAAGAATCCAGATAAGGATGGAACACATGATTCATCAGATCCATGAAAACTTCAAGCACATTTGTGAGTCTGAACGGCATAACCATGTACTCGTATAGACCATATCTGCTCCGAAAAGCTATAAGTGGTATGTCTGATGGTCTAACGCGTAACGGATAATATCCGAATCTCAAGTAAATCATCGAGAACACTCATGCTCCCAGAATTTGATAAAAAAGATCCTCAATCCTTGGTAAGGGATAATGGTTCTTGACCATTGGCTAGTTCAACTTCCGATAACCCACACAAAGTCTGAGGGTAGCATCTGACTTCTTCAAAAAGAGGACCAGAAAACCCCATGGAGAAGTACTGGGTCGAATGAAACCATTTTCCTGTAACTCCTCTAACTACCTATTGAGATCTTGCAACACAGGTGTAGCCATCCTATAAGGAGGAATGGAAACCAGTGCCGCTCCTGGCACAAGCTCAGTAGAGAAATCTACCTCTCGCTCCAGACGAAGAGATGAAAAGTCATCCGGGAAGACATCCCTGAAATGATCAAATACTAGAGGGAAATCCTTCTAAAAAGTACCATGATCATCCAGATATAAACTCACAATCTGAGTTGTCACTCCACCTCACCCATGATGATCGGGTCTAGCTTGGATCACCTAGACATCTCATTCACCCTTGTATAGAAACTCTCCACCCTCTGGTGACGTGAAACTCACCTTGAGACGATAGTAATTTACAGAGGCTTGGAAGGGTACCAACCAGTCCATCCCAAAAATGACATCATCATTCATCATCTCCAAGACATAGAGGTCCCATAGAAAGTGACACCCACCAACCTCTAGGGGGACTCTCTGCACTGATGCACACCAGCCGTTATAGTTTCCAACGGAGTGTCTAGCATCATAACATCCGAAGAAGAAGAAACATAGAGCCCAAGGATCTCCATAATGGGAAAAAATATAAATCTATGTGTAGCACCCATATAAAAAAGTACTGAAGATAAAACAGAAGCTACTAGAATAGTTCCTCTGACAGTAGATGGTCCGGGATCCTACTCCTATTAGGTATGTTGCACTGCATATGCCTGCCCAGTGTCGTGGCCCTACGACACAGCCTGGCTACCGTGAGCTATCCCACCCTGCTCTCTGAGATCCCGGTGTCTAGATACCATAGCCACGACCACCATCTCAGCCTGCACGTCCTGATATATTCCAATTTCCCGACTATTAAGAAGTTGTTGGTCCTACTCCCGCATGAGGAGTCTGCATAGAACCCATCTCACTAGCCACTGGTGGAAAGGCCCTGCAAAAATGTTGGAGATGAGCCATCCTGCCACAAGATAAACACTACAATGGGACACGTGGACACTACAGTCTCTTGTGCCCCTCTTTACCACACTAGTAGCACATGACCTGACCACCTGAAGTATTCTACTAGCTAGTACTTACACCGTGATAGAATGTTATCTGCCTCTTCCTCTTACCAGTAGAAATAGTACTAGAAACAGGTGTCAAACCACCCTGGCCCACACCACTAGCTTACCGTAGGTTCTGCTCAGTAATCAGTGCCTGGTTCACAATAGCATTCACTATAGGAAATTTGAAAACATTCACCAATGCTTGGATATCATATCTAAGACCATCCTCAAAGTGTTTATCCCTAAACGTCTCATCACCCACAAGAACAGGTGAAAAACGATGAAGCTTGGTGAAGCAAGCAGAATAATCCATCACTGACATGGAGCCCTGCTGCAGATTCATGAACTCTTCAGCTCGATCTGCCCTCAACGTCTCTGGGAAGAATTCATAGAAGGCAACCTGAAAATATTCCCATGCCATTTCACGGTGATGCTCATTCTGGGTGGTAACATCCCACCATCTCTCGGCGGAATCAGGCAGCATGTATGTATCGAGATTGACCCTTCGCCCTGGAGGCGTCTCTAGATACTTGAAGATAGTCTGCATTGAATCAAGCCATGACTCTGCAGCTTGAGGTCCACAATATGCTGAAAATGTTGGAGGATTCTACTGCTAGATGAAACGTGTCATCTCTGACATAGATGTGGCAACAAGCGGTGCTCCCAAAAAGGTCTGCATGAACAGCATGAAGCCTTCACGGAACTGATCATTAGAGCTTGTGTCCAGTATAATAGCTGACACCGCATCTGGCTCTGTTGGAGGATCTATTGGTAGCCCGTGGCCTACCGTCTCTAGAGTATACTCATTGCCGCTCTCCTGGTGAACAAATTGTGTTCGTCTTGACGACATGACTCTACAAGGTCAAACACACACATTAGATTACGATGATCAAGGACCAAGAAGTAGAAATGTAAGAAGGGAACCAGAGAAAGAAAACATTCATGTTTGAAAAAACAAGACTACACAGTGTGTATAAATACTACACGGTGTGTTCTCATGGGCCATCCACATGGGCGTGTACTCCAGCTAAAACTGGTCACGTAACACCCCAAAACACACATCGTGTTATCCACACACATGGTGTGTACTTGATTTTTCTTCCCCTGCAAGAGTCCATCTACACGATTAATCCACATGTGTCTCCTAAAACAATACTACATGGCGTGTCCCATGGGAACACAGTGTGTACTCGACAGGCTCTTCACTAGCCCGTGTTGTTCATGAAACAGCCTGTGAACCCAGGTCACACTACACGACGTGTTCTAAAAATACACGGCATGTACAAATAAGCCTCAGACCGACCCGTGTTTCTCACTACATGGCCGACTACACAGCTGATACTACACAGCGTGTTCTAAAAAGACACAACATGTACTAGGAAAGATAACACCGACCCGTGTTGTTCATGACACGACCGGGTACCTGGGTCAGACTACACAGTGTGATCAAGGTAGACAAGGCATGTATTTCTTAAGGTTTCCTTCGTCCGTGTTGTTAGTTACACAGATGGACACTAGGTCAACACTACATGACAAGTACAACCGGTACATGAGGTGTTTCCCCGGGCCATTCTCTACCTTGTGTCCCCGCCCACACGACCTACGACAAAGGAAGAGACTACATGGAGTGTACTGAGGGTACACTGTGTGTACTTAAAAAGTTTTCATTTCTTCCTGAATAGAAAAACACATGACATGTGTCTATAGAACTTCACAGCGTGTATCCTGGTTTTTCCCGACCGTAAGCCTTAGAAAATACTCTGGAACCCAGAAAAACATGGAAACAAACAACTAAGTGCCAAATTTCGATCCATGAGGGCTCATACTCCCCATGAATCAAAGATTGACATCTTATACATGTTATAACAAAGTAACCTCCTAAATGATTCACCAAATTTTGGTTATTGAGGGCCTATACTCCTCAAGAACCAATGTTTGGCATTCATTTTATCAAAATCACACAAAAAAATACCCTATCAAATAGCAGGTATTAATTAAAGCAACTATCACAACAACATGATTTTCTAGCACCACATCTATCACAACAACATACAATTTCTAATACACCAACTTGGCATGGGAACTATGCATGGAATGTGATTCTAACATGTCCTTAAATGATGCATGATATGTAATACCCTCATCTTATCGGGTTGCAACTAAATAAAACCCATGTATAAAAATACAAGCAGCACACCACAAGTGCATCACCCAACGGTGAAAATCAGATCAACTATAAAATGTGCAAAATCAGAATAATTGCAACACAAGGTAAATTGGATTTTCCCTATACATGGGTTAGCTACTCCCGAGCAAAAATTATTACCAAATACTAATTCCTTCCTATCTCTGACTATAGGCTCTAAACAATAAGTCAATGAAAATAAACAACCTTTGATGCCACATTGTAATGTCATAGATCCAAAAGCTACTCAATGGGTGCCCCGAACCTGGTTGGTCACATGAACTCAAGTGCATTTTCCCGAATGCCAGAGGCTTCCAACTAGTAGTGAGGGCCCAAGTCTGAAAGTGTGGAAACTATACCCTCATTTTTCAAAGTGTTGTGCAACGAAAAAGATAAATAACATACAACAACAGAAGTAGTAAACAATATACAACTGAAATGGAAAAATGAATTAAAAGAGAACCAACAGTCATATATATAAAGATGCAGCATGACACTAATTCTGTGAAAACAGCCAGAACATGATACACTGCAATACAATACAATACAATTCAAAGTACAAGGTACAACCAAACAAAAAAAGTAGAGTAAACAGAACACAGCAGCATCACAAGCCTAAGCTTGGTCCTATGCTCTCCTACTTCTTTGCTACAATCATGTACCTATATAGGGACCCTTTCCCCTATAGACACCTTTAGAAATGTAATCTACTTGAGCTGAAGACATGACCCAAACAGGGTGTGAGAAATAAATCCCATTAGGCAACCACCATAGTCTGTGGCCAACTGTCAGTGAAAATGTGCAATAGTAGTGTCCAGTAGTAAATGCAATAAACTAAGCAGTACTAAAAAGTATCTAACTCTACCAATTATATTTCCATTTTAATATTCATTTAACCATGCCATGCTTGTGCTTTAACTTGGAAGTTATAACATATGAAAATCACCACGGTGAATATTCATGATAACATTATCCTCAGACATACAATACTTACCCGTAGGTAATTAGAATAGAAACCCATAGGTGTTTTCCCACATGCATAATGAATATTTCCCATAGTCGTTTGAGGTGTTTCCCACAAGCATAGAAACTACTAACCACAGGCACAAAAACTACTGCCCACAGGCATGATAAAGGTTGCCCGCAGGCTAAACGAAACACTGCCATCAGGCTATACAAGTAATCAGGCTGAGCCCAACACATAATCAAGAAATTTTATAAAATTATTCTCAAGGCAATTAAAATCATGATAAAATTCATGCTATACCCATAGGTATTCTATAAAAATGGATAAATAGAGGAAGACACCCCTGGGGTGGTCCTAGATCCAAATAGTGATCCCAAACATCAGTTTTAACTTATTAAAAGTTTATCTATGAAATTATAGATAACTTTCAACCAAGTGAAAACCATACGACACCCCAAACATGGGCTCATAGCACAAAGATACACAAATTCAACTCAATAGTTGTAAATAAACACCAGATTACCTACCTTTATCTCTTCTGATCAATATACGTGAATGGCACCTCTCAAAACGACCAAGAACAGCGTAAATCTGGGATAAAATAATTCCCGTTCAAATGTAAATAACATAACTTATAGGAATAATTGGTAATAATAGTACAATGAGATGGGAGGGCTTACCCGTATGGTCGCAACGTGATTGACGAAGGTGGAATCAGATTGCTGGGGCGTGATCGGGTGATCCTCCAAAGTTCAGCCATCCTCTCGAGCTCCAAATAGTAGTTCTGCCTCCTCTCTCGAATGAGGAGGCTACTGCATGTTTTAAGCAAAATTTCATGACTACACGGCGTGTACTCTCAAGTACACGACATGTACTTTTTATTTTTTTAAACTGTTCCCCTGACAGATTCTTTCCATCATGGCACTGTTCATCTGTCGACATGAGTACACGACGTGTATTCCTGAATACACGGCGTGTACTGTCGCTCAGCTGGAAGCTACCTCGCCGCCTCACTGTTCACCTGCTGACTGATTACACGACGTGTAAATACCTATCACACGGTGTGTAGTCGGTTTTTACACCCTTCATTGCTGACAAGCCTACACACCCTGTGTTCTCATCCCTTCACGGCCAAAGTACATGGTGTGTGGAAAAGTACATGGTGAGTTCCCAAAAAAATTGGGATTTCCCCCAATTTTCCTTATTTTCTCAAAAACACTTAAGGAAAAAGGAAAATAAGAAACCTGTAGCTCAAGAATAAGAACTGGGTTCTTACAAAAATAATGCTGAGTTACATCATGAAGAACAAATCCAACCCTAGATAACACCTTGAAAGGCCTAACCAATAGAGAAAAAATATTACTATGATGAAAAAACCTTCAGTTCCAATGATGAAGATTCACCTTTAGAAACACATGATCAGCCACATAGAACTCTAGAGGTCTCCTCCTATGACCAATATATGATTTTTGATGATTATGCATTACTTTAATCATCTTTCTCATCACCCAAACCATATCTATCATATTTTATACCAGTTCTAGCCTGAGAATTGTAGACTCTCCAACCCTGGTCCAACACAATAGAGAATGGGAAGGTCATTCAAAAAAAATTTGAAACGGTGTCATAGTAATGGTGGAGTGTAAACTTTTATTGCATGAAAACTCAACCAAGGGTAAATTCCTCATCAACAAACCTCCAAAATCTAGGGCAAAAGAGTGAAACATGTATTCGAGAGTATGTATGGTCCTTTCTATATTCACATCTATTTACTGATGAAAAGAAGTTCTAAGGAATAACTGAGAACCAAAATAATGATGTATACATCTCCTCACATTAGAGGTAAAATAGAGATCTTGATCAAATATAATCATCCCCAGGACTTTGTGGAGTCACACAACCTCCCCTGATATTGACTCCTTGATCACAATAAAGTGGGTTGATTTTTTCAAATGATCCACTATCATCCACATATCATCATAACCTTCACAATCTTGAGGTAAATAAGTAACAAATTCCATTGATATTTCATCCCACTTCCAATGGAGAAAACCACCAGGAACACGGTGTGTTTCCTTCACCTTCTGGAAGACCAAACATGGAGAAAAAACTTTGCAACTGCATGCTTCATCCTAGGCCACCAAAAATACCCTCTCAATGTTCGATACATCTTTTTGATAGCTGGATGTACTGACAAAGGAGAAGTATGGAACTCTTGGAGAACCATATAACACATCATCAATGAAATAAAAAAACTTCCCTAAAATATTACTCGGTGTAGTACATCCTCATACCAATAATCAATGGCATGACTAAAAATAAATTGGTCTTTCCATACCACCAACTAATAATCCCCCAGATAAGAATCCTCTATAGACTGCACCAAATATGACTTCACTATCATTTGGTAAAGAAAAAAACTTCCTCTAAACTCTCCCATATCAAGATTCATCATTGAGAGTTCCTCCATTACTCTTTAAAAATCCCCAGATTCAAGCATGACATCATTAAGTGACTACCTTCTAAGTGCATCAGCTAAAAAATTTTCCTTTATCGGTGTATATGAAATCTTAAAATCATAATCCTAAAATAATTCCATGCACTGATGCTAATGTATGTTCAATTCACACTGGGAGAAGACTTAACTCAGGTTTTTGATGTTAGTAAAAACTAAAAAACACTCACTGATGAGGTAATGTTTCCACAACTTCAAAGAAAACACCACTGTCACTAAATCAAGATAATGGGTTAAATAATTATTCTCATTAGGATGTAACTACTAATACCCATAAGAAATAACTGATCTCTACTGTATTAGAACACAACCCAAATCATGATGTGAAGCATTATAAAAAACCTCAAATTGATCTCTCTCTAATAGAAAAAAAGTAATTAAGCACTTAACAACTTATATTTTAGATACTCAAAAGCTTCCTGGCACTATTAAATCCACAATAATTCCTGATCCTTCTAGTTCAAGGTTTTCAGAGGAGTTTAAACCTGACAAAAATTATCTACAAACCTCCTATAATATCCTAAAATACCAAAGAAACTCTACACTTCTATAACTATCTTAGGGGATTCCCAAGAAACATCTACCTCTATATTCAAAGGATCCATAACTAGTCCATGTTGGGACATGACATGCCCCATGGAACAGACTTCATGATCCCAAAACTCACAATTAGAATACTTTCCAAATAGCTCCTCACATCGAAGAACTCCCAAAATGGCATGCAGATGGTCTACATGCTCCTCCTCCGATGTTGAGTGCAAAATAATTTCATCAATGAAAACCACCATGAACATATCTAGGAACACCCTGAACTCTATGTTCATTAACCCCATGAACATAGGTAGATCATTCTTCACACTGAAAAAAATCACAACAAATTCATAATGCCTATGATGATAATATAAATAAGTCTTTTGAATCTCCTCATCCTTCACACACATCAGATGATATCCAGACCAAATTTCCATCTTCAAGAACCAAATTTCTCCCTTAAGAAGAAACAATAAATCATCAATCCATAAAATAGGACAGATATTCTTCACTTTAACTTGGTTCGAGCAACAAAAATCGACACAAAGACACAAAATGTCATCAACCTTCTTCACGAAATTTTTTTTTGCACCCCAAGATGACACACTCGATCGAAAAAATCCCATTTAAATAGATCATCGAACTATACTCATAGAAATCACAAATCAGAATTCTCTACACTTTATAAATCCATCTAGATAGTAGAAATGCATGGTTGTATCTCGATCCTAAACTCGAACTCCCATCGAGTGGGTAATGCTACAACCTCCTCTAGAAATGCATCAGGTAACTCTTCAAAAACCCTAGGAAGAACCAAATACTGAACATACAGTGAGCTCTGAATAACCATGACCATCAAATATGAAAATAAAGGAACACTCTTATAACCCATATAAGGGTATCACTCAAGAAAAAAAAACCACCAGTTCTCTTTATTCATCATAGAAAACAACTTGACTACTAAAAAAATCTATGATAGCCTTTATAAAATACAACCAATACATGTCAAGGATGATGTCATATAGAAGTATTAAAAAACATATAAATTATCCACAACAGTGGTTCTACCCCAGTAATTTCTCATAGTCTCAACAAACCTCATACCAGTTAGCTCAACCTCCAACTGGAATAGTCAATGCCAAGGGCACTAGAAACCTATCTACCTCAAGTCCCAAAGAATGAATGAGGGTAGGTGAATAAGTAAGTGGGTCATACCTAAATCAAAAGATTATTCACCAATGTATAAAACAAGATAAAGGGTACCTTGAATGATGTATATGTTTCCTAGCTTTGTAAATTCTAAAGCATGAAGTTGACCATGAATTGTTCCATGGCCTCTCTTGTGCTACTGAAGACCATCTCTGTGGTCACTCTATGATCTTTGAGTATGAGGAGCATCTCGAGGCTATACTCTACCTACCCCATCTCCTCTCTAATAATCCCAATCTAGACCTCCCTACTACTTCCGCATCGGTTGAAACTTCCTCAATGGTGGAACATAAAGTTGAACACATAGCATGTGATGACTACTCAGAAATGTAGGCCAATCACACTATCGATGACCTCATCCTCTATAAGAAAAACATATGTCTGATCCCTTGGCATAATTTTGAGAGATTCCACCCCTAGAGAAATGAGATGATGGAGGTTGGGACTTACCCCAGGAAAAATGAAAACTCATATTTCGTGACAACTAGGAACCCCATAACACAACTATACTTCATGAGGAATCTTGATTACTCCCCTCTAATGAAGACCTGGTTCTGAACAACATTATCTAGACAACTACTACTCTCTCTAACACCACAAGATATATCTTTGGTACTGATGGTGTGACCTGGTGCTAGATCTATGGATAAAAATACTCCTCAAAATGCATCACCCTATCCTCCTCATTTGGAACCTTGTATGAATCATATTGTAGAACAGTATGCAAATCGATCCTAAACTCTTACACACTAGATCACCCCCATAGAAGGGTAATAAACACTTATCGACTAGTCACCTTTGTAGTCAAATAAATAAACTCTTCTCTAAAATAATCCCAAAACATCTCCCGTGAGACTATTGACTCCTCAAAAATATCAAGGAATAAGAACCACCTCAAAAATATCAAGGAATAAGAACCACTAATACCTTGATGCTCCATGCATCATCATCACAACCAATGAAACATAGTGCTCTTTTTGAGACCAGGTCAAACTGAAAGCTATCTAAACCTCCTCTAATTAGTCCCCCATAAATGAATACAAAATAAAACCCTCATACTTCTTAATACTCTGACACTGAAACTCTCAACGTTTCCTCCTCAGTGTGTCATTATTATCGACCTCCACTCTATGAAAATCTGCTGGAATATCCAGATGAAGATCTTTTGCACGAACCTAATGAGGATGTTGAACAAGAGAAATAACTACAAGAATAAAAAACTATTAAATATCATAAACCTGGAATATGGAAAACTTAACATTAAATAATTAATTATTTTATTGTATTGTTAAGGTTTTTACCTATCCCAAGGCTTATCCATTTCTAACATAGTTAAAAATAAGAATGATGCATGATCCTTTCCTATGTCTCTACCTTGAAACTTGTATTACATCATTTAAAAGGTTTAGTAAAATTAAATGTTTGTGCATCAGATCATAGGGGGGCCTAAATACCAATTTCTTAAATGGTATCCTATGTCTAGATCACTTAATAAACTTAGCTGACACAATTTCTCTACCAACCCATGCAACCTCACATGCTTCTAACTCCAAAATCTATCCTATTCGTCAACCTAAACCTATGAGACCACTTTTTCATTACCCCTACCAAAAAGATACCATAATTAAAGGAGAGATATGGTGACTTCTTGAGTCCCGCCTCCAGTTGGTCCCAGGATGGCAACTAGAACCGATGATATAATAACCATTCATATGGGAGGCATTACCCTCTAAGAGAAACATGAAAAATTGAGATATAAGACAGATATATCCAATCAAAACCTACTAAGAAACACACATATATAAATGAAAATCCAAGTGCATGCATGTGATTCCATACAGTACTAACCAACTAAAAGGAAAACTATAGGTACCGAAAAGGTAAAGATGACAGTGACCATGAAGTTGAAACATCTCTAATAAAACCCCAAGCTAGTAATATCCAGCTTGATCACCATCCTATTCCATCCAATATAAAAAATTTATATATATGTGGAATGATAATAACAGTACACTCATTAGGATCCTCCCCAAATCCTCTTGTGAAAAATATAAAGAAAGCATGTTAAAGCATAGTGAACAATAATGAAGCTAACTTCTTACCTAAATAGATATACTAATTTCCCTATCTCACTATGTATAACGGCAAATAAGTAATACATACAAGATAAAATAGAATATAATAATAAAACATCAAGTCTACCCCACTCCCTCTACCCCTTTGGTTTGTAGCTCTTCCCCAATGTCACACATCCTAGACCATCTCATTCCAAAAGTACGCCTACCCAAAAACACCTGGGAAAGGTATCACCAC
The DNA here is from genome assembly GCA_963277665.1 of Viscum album. NCBI lineage: Eukaryota > Viridiplantae > Streptophyta > Magnoliopsida > Santalales > Viscaceae > Viscum > Viscum album. The sequence continues at coordinate 78,566,244 of OY728140.1, forward strand.
ATGCACCTCAGTCATCACATCATTACATCATCCTATCCACATAAAAATATAGTAACCAAGTAGTTTCCAAGAGCCACCACAACCTGTATGATGAATATCAGACATCGGGTATTACACCTCATGTCGTTACAACCCATACACTGAGTATGTACCTCGATCCATAAGAGCCTATACACAAAATACCTATAATAATCCTTTGGATACTATATCATGTAATACATATGTGTGAAATAACCAAAATAAATCACAGACCTTTACACATATATATAAGAAAACTAATCATTGTGCATACCGGTACAAGTAACTTCTAAGAGAAGAGACTGGGGCCAGAGGGGGAAGTCAACCATCCATCCTCCCACCGGGATGTTAGGGAAAACACCCTCATAGTGTCCAATAGGTTTCATTTTCCCTATTCAATATGGGTTGGGTAGCCTATGAAATCACATAATATACATTATATAATATAGATCACAATTACACTATGGGCATAACCTAGTCTTAAACACAACAACAACTAACGTTTCTCAGACTTCTGGATGCCGCTGCTAAGACCAGATATCTCATAAGCACACAAGCATTTTAAAGAGCTACATTAAATTCATTCATCATTAATTAACTATTAACATTATTCTATATTACATTATGTTACATTACATTACATTACATTACATTAAATTACATTACATTACATTAGATTACATTAGATTAAATTACATTACATTACATTACATTACATTACATTACATTACATTACATTACATTACATTACATTATATTACATTACATTACATTACATTACATTACATTACATTACATTACATTACATTACATTACATTACATTACATTACATTACATTACATTACATTACATTACATTACATTACATTACATTACATTACATTACATTACATTACATTACATTACATTACATTACATTACATTACATTACATTACATTACATTAAATCACATTACATGACATGACATTACATGACATGACATTACATTACATTAGAATACATTACATTACATTACACAACATCACATTACATGACATGACATGACATTACATTACATTACATTACAATACAATACATTACGTTACATTACATTACATTACATTACATTACATTACATTACATTACATTACATTACATTACATTACATTACATTACATTACATTACATTACATTACATTACATTACATTACATTACATTACATTACATTACATTACATTACATTACATTACATTACATTACATTACATTACATTACATTACATTACATTACATTACATTACATTACATTACATTACATTACATTACATTACATTACATTACATTACATTACATTACATTACATTACATTACATTACATTACATTACATTACATTACATTACATTACATTACATTACATTACATTACATTACATTACATTACATTAAATTACATTACATTACATTACATTACATTACATTACATTACCTAACATTACATTACGTGACATTACATTACATCACATTACATTACATCAAATTACATCACATTACATCACATTACATCACATCACATCACATCACATCACATCACATCACATCACATCACATCACATCACATCACATTTCATTACATCAAATTACAACATATTACATCACATCACATCACATCACATCACATCACATCACATCACATCACATCACATCACATCACATCTAATTACATTAAATTACATCACATTACCTTACATTACATTACATCAAATTACATCACATTACATCACATGACATCACATCACATCACATCACATCACATCACATCACATCACATCACATCACATCACATCACATGACATGACATGACATTACATTACATTACATTACATTACATTACATTACATTACATTACATTACATTACATTACATTACATTACATTACATTACATTACATTACATTACATTACATTACATTACATTACATTACATTACATTACATTACATTACATTACATTACATTACATTACATTACATTACATTACATTACATTACATTACATTACATTACATTACATTACATTACATTACATTACATTACATTACATTACATTACATTACGTTACATTACGTTACATTACGTTACATTACATTACATTACATTACATTACAATACATTACATTACATTACATTACATTACATTACATTACATTACATTACATTAAATTACTTTACATTACATTACATTACATTACATTACATTACATTACATTACATTACATTACATTACATTACATTACATTACATTACATTACATTACATTACATTACATTACATTACATTACATTACATTACATTACATTACATTACATTACATTACATTACATTACATTACATTACATTACATTACATTACATTACATTACATTACATTACATTACATTACATTACATTACATTAATCATTAGTGTAAACTCCACATCCACCATACATAATCTAAAAAAATCCATGGTTTATCAAAATTAACATCTTTTAAGAATTTTCATTCCTTCATCAACCATCCCCATGGTTAAGAATTATTTATTCATTATTATAATCATTCCATGAACCATGTAATCTTGGAAAACCATCCAAATCTACCACCAAGAGGAAACATAAACCCAAGAACCTCCAACTTCATCAACCAATGGGGAAATGAATTTAGATGTAACAAGAAACTCCACCATCAACCATTAAATAAATTCATAAGTGGGAATACCAACTCCTGTCATCTCATCAATGGGTAAGCACATATTTAACCCATTCCATCTATAATGACCTAGGATTTTCATATATGTATATTATATATTTTTTTAAATGAATATTCATTATATTACACAAACACTTGCCTGAGGACCATAATATTTTAGTGCCTTTGGAAACCTGGAACACATTATTCTAATTTAGTGAAATATCTTCAACATACCCCATACATATATTCCCCTTCAGTACTCCTAATTAAATTATTTATTTAAAACCTAGTAAAATGTAACATAATAAAAGGGTGAGCTCATATTATTAGTAAGTTTAAACATAGAAGATACATAAGCATAACATAAGAATAAGGGTACTAAAATTAGAGAACATAATTTGACAAAAATACCCTGTATATCAAATATCATAATCTTGAATCAAAAGATTGGTAGGTATAAGACATGAATCATAAACAAATCAAAGCACATGATCCATGAGAGTATAACAGTGGAATAAGAAATGGAATTTGTGGAATACACATAATATTAGAATATATTAAGTCAATGATACCTATCAATACATTTATAGTATTTTAGGCTGTGGTTAATCACTTTTGAAAATACATTGGGATTTGGATGACCACCCATGTACCTTTTAGTTTTGGGATTAGGATGACCTCCCGTGTACCCTCTTGTTGAAGGATTAGGATGAAATCCTGTGTACCCTCCTGTTGAGAGCTTAGGATGACTTCACGTGCACCATCTTGTTGTGATCTTAGGATGACCTCCCATGTACCCTCTTGTTGTGGGCCTAAGATGACCTCCCATGTACCCTTTGAGCTCATAGAAAATTTATTACTACCTAATGCATTATAGGGAGATATAGGTCCCAACCTTCATAAAATTAGAATTATATATATGTGTTCCACATGAAGATAAATCACCCATCGCATCAAAAACCATGTTAATAAATTAGTTTCATAAACATTGTTTCAAAACATAACACCTGGAAAAGGAATGAGATTCATAAACATCATGACATACATAAAAATAAACCAATCCTAAAAAGAATGTGGATAGTAACATAGAATAATATCCATATTAAATAATAAGTAATATAAAATAATGATATCTTAGATGGAAAGTAATTTTTAAATATTACATAAAAATTTTATTTTGGAAAATATCCTCTATGTTTTGAAAAATGAATTTTAAATCATAAAACATTTAGTGAACTATTATTATTTAAAATAACTTTGAAATTATATAAAGTAATATTTGGAAAACTATTTTAAAAATCTTTTAAATCCTTTTCCTTGAAAATGTTTAAAGTATCATTTAAAAACATTTTTGATAAAATTCTTAGAAAACATGGTTTTTGAATAAAAATGGAAGACCGAAGAGAGAATAACATTACATCAAACTCATAATATCATTAAAAGAAGGATTTAAATGATAAAAAATTTAAAAGGGAAGTATACAGACCCCATAAAATAATTTATTTTCTTAACATAACATGTGCCTCAAAGAAGGCAATTTAAGAAAAAACTACCCTATATACACTAATGGAAATCCCATTTTTACCAACGCTTATATCCCAACGGTTTTGATAAACCGTTGGGAATGGTTATGTATACCAACGGTTTTAAGAAAACCGTTGGCATAAAGGGTTTTATGAAGAGTTTTACCAACGGTTGTATAAACCGTTGGTATAGGGCTCCATTAAGAAGAGTTTTACCAACGGTTTATACAACCGTTGGTACATGGATCCATTAAGAGACTTTTACCAACGTTTATACACTAACCGTTGGTATATGTTGTACATTCCCAACGGTTTTTAAAAACCGTTGGGAATGTTTTCCCCTAAATCCAGTAGCCCCTTCACTCGATTTCAGTCGCCCCTTAGCTCGATTTCAGTCCCCCTCCGCTCGACTACAGCCCTAAATTGAAGGTCTCCCGACGCACTCTGGTTACCCAGTCTCCTAAACTCCATACATCCTCTTCAATCAAACAATTTTTATGTTCTACACTTCAAATCTGTAAGTTCTAATGTTCTTCATCTATTTTTTTATTTTTTATTTTGATTTGACCTAAACGTCTCGGATCTCTCTATACAAGTACTCAGAAACTCGTTCCACTCATAGATCCATATTAAATCAAACAATTTTGTAGTTCTACACTCTAAATATGTAAGTACTACCTTAGTTTTAATGTTTTCCATCTATTATTTTTGTTTTCTGTTTTAATTTGGTATAAACTAGGTTGTGTTGTTTATGGCATGGGAAGGTTAGTGATATTGAGGATGAATTGGATGTTGTTTGGGTGATGGATTGGAATTGTGATGTTTTTTGGATTAAGTTTACTTAATTTTCAATGAATTATTTAGGGATTTCCTCCCTTTAACAGAGCCCCCACTCCTCATGGACCCTAGACACCCCCCCTCTTGGACCCTGGACAGTCCCCCCTCCTGGAACTTGGACAGCCTGGCCCCCCTCTTTCCTAAAACTTGGACATCCCCCCTCCTGGACCCTGGACAACCCCCCTCCACCCTCCTCCCAGGACCTTGTATAGTCCCCCCTCCTTCCTGGACCCTAGGAAGCCCCCCACCCCCACCCCGGACCCTGGATAGCCCCCCTCCTCGATGGACCCTGGACAACCCCCCCTCCTTCCTGGGCCATGGACAACCCCTTCTCCCCTTCTCCTGGACCCTGGACAGCCCCCCGCCCCCCTTCCTGGACCCTGGACAGCCCCCCACCCCTCCTCCTAGACCTTGGACATCCCCCTCACCCCCTCCTCAACCACCAAATACCCCCCCACTTCAAAACATTGACCACCAAAATTGGACATGCTGGATTTTCTCTAAAAAGATAGATTTATCCTCAAACCACCTCAATAATATCCTAAACAATGCTTATAATGTAGTTTTCACCACATAACATCCAATTGTATTCCAAGTCACTAGTCTATCCTCCCTTGGCTAGATTTTACTAAAAGCGTTCAACCTTAAAGATCCAAATAAAAATAAATTGATATAAGACATTTGATAATGGATTAAAATTTCAAATTGGGATCCAATGAGGAATATTTTAGATATTATGCATCATGTCCATGAGTAAATCCATTTTTATATATCCGATAAGTTATTTTTCACAATTTTCACACATTAATTGTTTGTAAAAATGGGACAAACATTTATAAAGGTTATAATATATAAAAATAAATCTATTTGTGGATGCAGCTTAACCAACAATGTCTAGCTTGTCTGCCTCTTCCATGATCATCGATGTGCACGTCCCGTCTCCATCTGACCTCGCACGACGGGTGACTCAGCGTCTGACTGATGACGAGCGCCAGATTCTCTTACTTCCACACCAGATTCATTCCCGCTACGCTCCTGAAGTGATCAATCCCACTCAGCATCTGGCTGATGACGAGTGCCAGATTTTCTTACTTCCACACCAGATTCACTCCCGCTGCGCTCCTGAAGTGATCAATCCCACTAAGCGTCCATGTGAGCTTGATGACACGGCCACCAGTTCTTGTAAGAGGCAGAGGAGTTCTGAGTTGATGGACCAAGATGATTAACCAGTGTCCATCCATCTGGCTGAAGACGTAAAACATAGCGTTTCCTGGGAGGCAACCCATATTCTATAGTTTTATCATTTTGATTTTTTTACTCTGTTTTAGGAAATAAACATGGCATCTATGCAACAATTTTTTAGCTGCTTATGATCTGTATGTGCACTTGTCATTACTCTGCATGACTGCTTCTATTTTGTCCGATCCTTGGTGTTATTTTTTATGACATGATGCGCCTATGTGATGTCTATGTGTAGATTTTACAGGTACATAAGTATGTGCACTTTTGTTTAAAATGGACAATATTTTACGTACATATGGCAAACAGATCAAACAGATTCTGATTGTGTTGATACTTTTTCACAACGATCCATGACTCATATGTGATGTGTATGAGTCAACCCCGCCTCAATTCGAGGCCCGGTGTGGCCGACACCACTCAAAGCGCCTCTGTTTTGTTAAAAATGGACTTAATTTTAAGTGAAATCAACAACTGACATACAACAAACCGACCAAACGTATTTGGATTATATTGAAACTTAAGGAAAAAAATACATGAGTCAAATGTGATGTGTACGAGTTAACCCCGCCTCAATACGAGGCCAGGTGTGGCCGACACCACTCAAAGTGCCTCCTTTTTTTTAAATGTACTTAATTTTAAGTGAAAATAACAACTGTCATACGGAAAACTGACCAATCGCCTACAGATTTTATTGAAACTACGATCCATGGGTCATATGTGATGTGTACGAGTCAATCCCACCTCAATCCGAGGCACTGTGGGGCCGGGACCACCCAAATTGCCAGTCTTTTGTTGAAAATGGACTAAATTGTAAGTGAAAACAACAATTGTCATACGGGAAACTGGCCAAATGCATTCTAAATCTATTGAAACTTTAGCACAAAGATCCATGGGTCATATGTCATGTGTAAGAGTCAATCCCTCCTCAATCCGAGGCGCGGTGTGGCCGACACCACCCAAACTGTCTCTCTTATGTTTAAAATGGACAATATTTTACGTACATACGTCAAACCGATCAAACGGATTCTGATTGTGTTGATACTTTTGAACAACAATCCATGACTCATATGTGATGTGTAAGAGTCAACACCTCCTCAATCTGAGGCCCGGTGTGGCCGACACCACTCAAAGTGACTCTGTTTTGTTAAAAATGGACTTAATTTTAAGTGAAAACAACAACTGACATACGCCAAACCGACCAAACACATTCGAATTATATTGAAACTTAATGAAAACGATCCATGAGTCAAATGTGACCTGTACGAGTCAACCCTGCCTCAATCTGAGCCGCAGTGTGGCCGGGACCACTCAAACTGTCTCTCTTTTGTTCAAAATGGACTAAATTGTAAGTGAAATCAACAACTAACATAAGAGAAACCTACCAAACGCCTTCGGATTCTATTGAAACTTTAGGAAAACGATTAATTGGTCATATGTTATGTTTATGAGTCAACCCCACCTCAATCCGAGGCTCCGTGTGGACGGGACCACCCAAAATTCCTCTCTTTTGTTCAAAATGGACAATATTTTACGTACATACGCCAAACCGATCAAACAGATTCTGATTGTGTTGAAACTTTAGGAAAATGATCCATTTTTCATATGTGACGTTTACGAGTCATCCCCACCTCAATTCGAGGCCCGGTGTGGCCGACACCACTCAAAGTGTCTCTCTTTTGTTTAAAATGGACTTAATTTTAAGTGAAAACAACAACTGACATACGTCAAACCAACCAAACGCCTTCATATTCTGTTGAAACATTAGGAAAACGATCCATGGGTCAGATGTGACGTGTTAGAGTCAACCTCGCCTCAATCCGAGCCGCGGTGTGGCCGGGACCACTAAAATTGTCTCTCTTTTGTTGAAAATAGACTAAATTGTAAATGAAAACAACTGACATACGCCAAACCAACCAAATGACTTCTGATTCTATTGAAACTTTAGGAAAACGATCCATGGGTCATATGTGATGTGTACGAGTCAACCCCGCCTCAATCCGAGTTCTGGTGTGACCAGGACCACTCAAACTGTCTCTCTTTTGTTCAAAATGGACTAAATTGTAAGTGAAATCAACAACTGACATATGGGAAACCGACCAAACGCTTCGGATTCTGTTGAAACTTTAGAAAAATAATCCATGGGTCATATGTGATGTTTACAAGTCAACCGCGCCTCAATCTGAGGCATCGTGGGGCCGGGACCACCCAAACTTCCTCTCTTTTGTTCCAAATGGACAATATTTTACGTACATAGGCCAAATCGATCAAACAGATTCAGATTGTGTTGAAACTCTAGGAAAATGATCATTGGCTCATATGTGACGTGTACGAGTTAACCCCGCCTCAATACGAGGCCCGGTGTGGCCGACACCACTCAAAGTGCCTCTTTTTTTTTAAATGTACTTAATTTTAAGTGAAAACAACAACTGACATACGGAAAACTGACCAAAAGCCTACGGATTCTATTGAAACATTAGGAAAACGATCCATGGGTCATATGTGATTTGTACGAGTCAACTTCACCTCAATCGGAGGCCCGGTGTGGCCGACACCACTCAATGTGCCTCTGTTTTGTTTAAAATGGACTTCATTTTAAGTGAAAACAACAACTGACATACGCCAAACTAACCAAAAGCCTTCGGATTCTGTTGAAACATTCGTAAAATGATCCATGGGTCATATTTGATGTGTACGAGTCAACCCCGCCTCAATCTGAGCCACGGTGTGGCCGGGACCACTCAAACTATATCTCTTTTGTTCAAAATGGACTAAATTGTAAGTGATATCAACAAATGACATACGAGAAACCTACCAAACACCTTCAGATTCTGTTGACACTTTAGGAAAACGATTAATGGGTCATATGTGATGTGTACGAGTCAACCCCGCCTCAATCGAAGGTTCCGTGTAGCCGGGACCACCCAAACTACCTCTCTTTTGTTCAAAATGGACAATATTTTACGTACATACGCCAAACCGATCAAACGGATTCTGATTATGTTGAAACTTTAGGAAAATGATCCATGGATTATATGTGACGTGTACGAGTCAACCCCGCCTCAATCCGAAGCACGGTGTGGCCGACACCACTCAAAGTGTCTCTCTTTTGTTTAAAATGAACTTAATTTTTAGTGAAAACAACAACTGACATAAGCCAAACCGACCAAAAACCTTCGGATTCTGTTGAAACTTTAGGAAAACGATCCATGGGTCATATGTGACATGTACGAGTCAACTCCGCCTCAATCTGAGCCGCGGTGTGGCTGGGACCACTCAAACAGTCTCTTTTTTGTTGAAAATGGACTAAATTGTAAATGAAATCAACAACTGTCATACGGGAAATCAACCAAACGCCTTCGGATTCTATTGACACTTTAGGAAAACTATTAATGGGTCATATGTGATGTGTACGAGTCAATCCCGCCTCAATCCGAGGCGCGGTGTGGCTGACACCACTCAAATTATCTCTCTTTTGTTAAAAATGGACAATATTTTATGTACATACGCCAAACCGATCAAACAGATTCTGATTGTGTTGAAACTTTAGAAAAACGATCCATGGCTAATATGTGACGTGTACGAGTCAACCCTGCCTCAATACAAGGCTTGGTGTGGCCTTCACCACTCAAAGTGTCTCTCTTTTGTTTAAAATGGACTTAATTTTAAGTGAAAACAACAACTGACATACGCCAAACCAACCAAACGCCTTCGGATTCTATTTAAACCTTAGAAAAACGATCCATGGGTCATATTTGACGTGTAAGAGTCAACTCCGCCTCAATCCGAGCCGCGGTGTGGCCGGGACCACTCAAATTGTCTCTCTTTTGTTAAAATGGACTAAATTGTAAGTGATATCAACAATTGACATACGAGAAACGGACCAAACGCCTTTGGATTCTGTTGAAACTTTAGGAAAACGATCCATGGGTCATATGTGATGTGTACGAGTCAACCCCGCCTCAATTGGAGTCACCGTGGGGCCGGGACCACCCAAACTGCCTCTCTTTTGTTCAAAATGGACAATATTTTACGTACATACGCCAAACCGATCAAACGGATTCTGATTGTGTTGAAACTTTAGGAAAATGATTCATGGATCATATGTGACGTGTACCAGTCAACCCCGACTCAATCCAAGGCCTGGTATGGCACTTATGGAGTCACAAGTGATGAGACTCCTAAGAAAATACCTTTTCACCATATATTAGAAAAGTGGTTGTCATATGAAGATGGAAATGGGTGTAAATAATATTTGAGTTATTGAAACTCTTATTCAACTATACGGGATGATTGTTTTCATATGAAGATTCAAATGGGGAATTATTCACCATGTCTCTAATCAAAGATGTGGTCTTTTTTTTGTTGTTTTAAGTTTTCAGTGTTTTAAGTGCTGTTTTGTATGCAGGTTTTTGTTGTTTTAAGTTTTCAGTGTTTTAAGTGCTGTTTTTGTATGCAGGTGTATGCACAGGAGGGGCTGCTGTGCAACAATTCTGGAAATACACAATACCAACGGTTTACAACCGTTGGTATACTTTGAGAAGAATTATACCAACGGTTTGTAACCGTTGGTATAGTATTTGTTATTGAACATATGCCAACGGTTTCATTGAAACCGTTGGGAAAAAAACTATACCAACGGTTGTAAACCGTTGGTATAATATCAAAATCATAGAATTCCCAACGGTTTTAAACCGTTGGGTAAACCTATACCAACGGTTCAACAAGAACCGTTGGCAAATCAAGACATTGAGTGGGCTATACCAACGGTTTAGTTCAAACCGTTGGTATAGATCTTTCCCCACGCCTTACTTCCCTACGGTTTGGACAACCGTTGGTAAAGAGTATACCAACGGTTTTCCAGCCTATACCAACGGTTTAGAACCGTTGGTATATCCTCCATTTCCAGTAGTGATATGTGGTAACGTTTGAACCGTAAACCCCATGAAAAAGATATAATAAAATAGATATGTAAATACCCTTAAATATATGGATAAGGATCATAACTTACATTCATGGGAACTATATTCAATTTTCATAATAAATAATGTGTAATAAGTCATATATCTCATAGAAGAAAAAAGTAAGATGAGAAATCTTTACCTCATGCTTCCCTTTAGTTTTTCATACATAAAACCTTTATATAATGATTTAAATAATGTTATTAATTCATTAAATTTAAATATTTATATTTATAATACCTTATATGATATTTTTATAACATATTATCACCCACTAATTAATAATATTTCTTGATTTACATTATTTCGGGTAAGTTAGTTTCACGATTTTTATGATCAGTTTATTTGTCTATAATTATGGATTTCGATGTCAAATGGAAATAAAACTCCTGGAGTGTAATAAAATGGTATTAATACACTTACCAAAGTTTAAATGATCCCCTTAATAATAATTTTCATACATGAGTATAATTCATTTGATAAAATGTTAATGATAAATTTTTTGTTTTATTTGGTAATTTTACGACCATAACAAACTACTTTTGTTTTATTTAACATTATGTATATATATTAGTTACAAAAAATTAAATAGATTATAAAATACTTTTTATAATACTATTTATCTAGAATAATATTTTTATTACTATCTATAAAAGAGGTAATAGAAAATATAAAAAAAATTATTCATAGAGACGATTAACCGGAATAATTTGGATAATATTATTGTTTCTGTGAATAAGGGGAGGTAATAAAAGGGATGGATGTAATATATTCCATTATAAGTTTAAAATTATAGTATTTACATGATTATGGAATTATTAGGTCATAATGGATGAAGTAATTGAGGAGAAATTAGAAAAAGGAAAAACATAATAGATGTGTCTTGAGAGAATTACCTCTTGAATATCATCTCCTTGACAAAACCTTGGGGACCCTGGATTTGGTCTTTTGGTGAGACCAGTAAAGATAGGAGGAGAAGCTTGGGAAGATATTTGAGGTGGAATTAATTTACATGGAATTTATTGTTCATTAATATTTTTGAGGATGGTTATGGTCATGAAATACCTAAAAAACCCATTAAAGTTTATAATTGTTAGGTATGTTAAACTTTTACCTTTTATGTTTATCCCTTGCCCCTATTTTACTTATACTACGACAAATAAATTTTTACCACGGTAAATTTTTTATAACTAAAAATGAAATTGACCTTAAAATATAATATAGACCTTATGATTCCAAATATGGAATCCATTTTAAAAAATTAAATTCACATAATTTGACAAATTGGATTTAAAATTAATCCCAAATACTTAATGGGAAAGTATTTTTTTTAAGTAAAAACATTCAAAAATATTTACATGTTTTTAAATCTAATTTCAATGTGAAATTGACTCCAAAAATATTAATTAGATTTATTTATTTATTATTAATATATTTTTACTTTAAAAAAAATTAAAATATTATGTTACTATATAAATAAAGTATAAAAAAAAGAAATGTTCAATTAAAATGTAGTATTTTCCCCTATTAACCAAAAAGTGAAACTTATAAGAAAAATACCACAAATAGCCTCAGCTAATTTTTATATCCCTATGTAAAAAATGATTTTTTTTTGTAAAATATAACTTATTAAAGTGTTAAAATTTAGTTTTAAAATAGGAGTTCCATTAAAAGGTGGAAAAAGTACCTTTTATAAAAATATACCTTTAATGATTAAAATTGGATTTATTCTTATTTAAAACCTATAAAACTTATTGAATGAATTCAAAAATATTGTACGGAATATATAACATATAAATTTTATTAATATATTTCACTAATAGTGATTAATTTAATCTATTAATGTAAAATTCCATTGTAGTCATAAAAATAGTTTTTTTTAGAAAAACACTTCATTTATGTTTAATTGATTTTTATTTATATTTCCAATTAACTGGTAACCAATTAATTAATTTAATAAACATATGTAATCTATATTTTAATAAATTAGTTAATCTTATTCATTCCCTCTATTCCAACAACTATTTGATAATGGTTGTTTTAAAATAATAACATTTTGATGTTCATTTGCATTTAGTGTTTTGTGAAAAGTAATCTATCGAAGAGGTCAAATATATTTTTAAAAAGATCCATATCATAAATTATTGGGGTGTTACATTCTATCCCACATTAAAATTAATTTCTCCCTCACAATTAATTACATGGATACAATTAGATGAGGATAACTCTACCTAATCATACCATATGGTCCCCAAATATCTTCTATAGAAACATTAACCAGATGACTGGTCTTGTTTTGTCGAACATTATTTCTATGATCCATAATCTATACCGGATATTCCTTATAAGAAATATATTACTCTAGTGGTATGACCTATGATTTTAATGCATGCGATGGATCAATTATGCACAAACTCAAATTAGATACATGGAACAAATAATGACCTCGAGAGATATTTGGTTTAATTGTCAATTGATAAGATACCATCTCGATACGATCAAAGATTTCAAGAAATTGCATCCTCAAAATTTGAAATTTTACTTTGAAAATAAAATATGGCTATTTGAAAATTTTATTTTTGGGAAAACCACATTGGAAAAATGGTAAATAAAACATCCCCTTAAAACATGGAAACTAAAAGGTGAATATCACCACATAATAGGGATTCTGATTAGGAGATCATTAGTTGAAAGTGAAAATATGGACATAGAAGAGAATTATAACTATTAAGATATAGTGGATAATGATAGATATCATGTTTATTTGAGGGTAAATGACCAAAAACCCATAGACTAAGTAGTTCTAAAAAAGGTCTTTAATATCATAATAAATGATGATAATGGAATTAAATTTTATTTCAATATCATTTGGGAACATATACTTACTTTATTTCATATCATAAGTAAAATATCACTCTTTAGTTGTTAATTGATCAATTTCTATTTATTTTCTTACTCCAAGGAATGAAGTTGAATTTTTAGTTCCTATAGAACTGGTGGATCATAAGATCCATAATGGGATGAAAATTCATTTCTTTTATCTCTAGTTATCATCATATAAATAATGGTTAGCCAATGTTATTAAATATGCATAAATCATTATATGGTTGAGTAATAAATTAATGTTTAAAACATCATACAAAGTTAAATGTAAAAAATTTCATAAATGTTTACCCTTATGAACCATACAAAATAGTAAAATCCAAAACTTTTGAAATAATGTTACTGAATTTCCAAAATCAACTTAGCATTAATCCCCCAAAAAACTTTATGTTTCTCTTAAATATCTCATACAAAAAATGTGAGAAATATCATCATGTATTCTCTTGAAACTTGGTAATAACCTAAAAAACCATATTTAATACACACATGATTCATTATTACTTATATAATCTATTTTTCATAAAAACATATCATGGGAATATTGGGTTTACCATTATACCAATAGAATATGTGACTTCATTATTCTAGAATCCAAGTAGATAATCACATGAAATTTCACTAATAGATGAAAAATATTATTTTCATAAGGTTCATTCATATAAATTCAAACATGAAATTCCCAAATAAGTAGAGGAGAATAATTATTGCCTAATTTTAATGGTTCTCTTAATCCATTATCATAACATAATATTTCACTTTTCCCTTTTTACTCGGTGGTTTTTTTCTCATATCATCCACATTAGTCCTTTGATTGGGGAACTTGTTAGCATAATTCACTAACTCCTTACAATTAAAACACTAAATTGTGGGATATGCACTCTTTGCAGATTTCTCTTTATTCACATTACTTTGGTAGTAAAATTCCCAATGACCTTCATACCCACACTTAAAACATTTAGTAGTATTCTTAAGAAAATTTTCTTTCATGTTCCCTTCCATAGTTTGAGAATAAAGTAAATCTAATATTTTTATCTCTATAGTTTTTAGTGCTTCATTTTAATTCTATATTTATTTTCTTATCATAACCATGATTTTTATTGGAAAATTAAATCTCCCTTTTTGTAAGTAGAATATGAGGAAGGTACTTATTGATAAATAAGTTCTTAAACTCATCCCAATCCATAGAGTCAATTTTATATCATTGCTTCATATTGTTGATGTAGTTTTACCACTGATTTACTTATACTTCCATGTGATAAGTTCCCAACACAACATTTTCATATTCTGATGAATATAAAATTAAAAATATCTTATCACTACTACATATTCATTTTTCAAAAACTAGTGGATCTATCATTCCACTAAAAAGGATGGAAATTTCCTTAAAAAAGATTCAAGAAAATGTAATTCTCTCCATTATCCATTTTGAATCTCAACATGATGGATTAAAAAGGTTGTGTGGTCATAACAATGTGGTTTTTCATTCCATCTTCCATAACATTCAATTGATTAAGAGGGCCATCATTTCAATGTCTATTGCATTCCTTATTAAAACAGTTACCTTGGGTTCTATCCTTTGACTAGAAGTAGAAATAAGAGTGTGATAAACACTATTCATTGTAATAAAACTACATAATAAATTGAATTTTTTTTATAAAATTTCAATATATGATACCTTTGGTTTAACTTTATTTATTCATGATCATTACCAAAGCTCTAGGATTGTAACCTAGACTTATCCTTCATACTAATGTTTTCTTATCCTAGATTCTAAAGATTAACTAAAACTTTTCATTAATACCAACTATAATGAACCATGATTTCCATACATTCATATTATATCTTTTTAAAATTAATATTAATTACATTACACAAACAAATTCCCAAGGATCATAATATTTTAGTATATTTTTAAACATAGAGCTCATTTTTCTAATTTGGTGAAAGATCTTCAATATATCCCATAAATATATTCCTATTTAGTACTCCTACTTAAAAAATTCTTTATAACATAGGTAAAGTAAAAATAAGAAAATTGTGAGATATGATTCTCATTAAGGGTACACATGGAAGATATGTAAGCATAACATGAACATAAGGGTATGAAAACAAGAGAATGACATTTGATAAAAATACACTGTAGATCGAAGATCATAATCCTAAATCAAAAGATTAGAAGTTCATAAGAAATAAAAAATTTCTATATGTACATGATTTTGGAATTATTATGTCAAAATATATAAAGTAGCTGAATAGAAATTATAAAAATAAAATAAATTAAGAGACGTGTTGTGAGAAAATTGCCTCTTGAAAATTACCTCCTTGAGAGATGCTTGAGGACCATGGATTGGGCTTTTTATGAGAGGATAAAACAATGAAATGGGTACAATGAGTAAGATATATTTTGGTAGTTATTTTATGATATTAAAGGCTTGTGAGTATAAATACAGGGGTGAGATGTGGTATTTATACTTGAGAAGAGGTGAGTTTAAGGGATTAAATAATGATTAATTTATATTTAAATCCAACCACATTGATGTGGAATTAATCTTCATGACTTTTATTGTTAATTAATGTTTCAGAATATGGATAGGGTTTATAAATATTTCATAAAACCATTAAATTATGTAATTTTTAGCTATTTTAAGCTTTTATCTTTTAACACTAACCTTTTTCATTATTTTACCAATACTACAGTAAATAATATTTTACGATAGTAAATTTTTTATACCTAAAAAAATTGACATTAAAAACTAATTTTTACCTTTTAATTCAAAATATTGAATCCATTTTACTAAATTAATTTCACATAATTGGAAAATTTTCACTTAAAATTAATCCCCAGACGCAATGGTAAAAATAGTTTTTAAAGTGAAAAAGATCAAAATGTTTTAAATGATTTTATATCCATTTTCGATGTGAAGTTGATTCCAATGACATAAATTAGATTTATTGATTTATAATTGATCTAATTATACTTTAAAACCAGTTTATAATATAATTTAACTATATAAATTAATTATAAGAAAAAGTTGTTTTTAATTAAAATGCAATATATTTCACTATTCAAAAAATAATGAAACTTACGAGAAAAATACCAAAAAACAAACCTAATATAATTTTTATATCCCAATTTAATAAATTTTTTCTATTGTTTCAAATAAAACTTATTAAAGTGTTAAAATTTAGTTTTAAAATAGGTGCTTCATTAAAATGAGACAAAACTACCTTCTAAAAAAATATATCCTTTTATGCTTAAAATTAGATTTATTATTATTTTAAGCCTATAAAACTTATTGGATTAATTTATGATATTTTTTACTAAATATATAAAATATATATTTTATTAATATATTTCACTAATATTGATTAATTTAATCTATTAATATAAAATTCTATTATGGTTATAAGATAATTTTTCTTATAAAAACACTTCCTTTATGTTCAGTTGTTTTTTATTTTCCTTCCGAATAAATTAGTAAAAAATTAATTTGTTTCATAAACATGTTTAAACTATATTTTATTATATTATTTAATCACATTCATTTCTACCATTCTAATGTCTAGGTTATAATGGTTGTGTAAAAATAATATTATTTTTAAGTTTGTTTAAGTTTGATGTTTTGTGCACAGTAATCTATCGAAGAGAAGAAATTTATTTTAAAAAAAGACCTATCATAAAATCATGGGGTGTTACTCCGTCAGTTCTTGTAACACCCCAAGATTCCATGGTACATTTCCCTTTTAATAATGGAATAGCTTTCATTGTACACAATTTCGAGATTCTAACACACCGTGACCAATCAAAGAAGCTGTTATGAATAGTAATACCCACTTTTTGAAATTTTATAAATTTTATCTCTCAAAACTGAATTCATTTTTGGATTCGGAATATTGAAATTATCCTCGGGTAAAACTTTGGCACTTTTCGGATAACTTTTATATTTTGATGAATAGTGAAAATTACTATATTTTAATTAAAAACAACTTTTTTAATCAAAATAATTAATAGTGATAAATTATGAATTTTAGTGGTTTTAAAGTATATTTATAATATATTTTTACCATTTAATACAACATTGGTCATTGGACATAATTTCACATTTAAACCGGACATAAACAACTGTCAATCTTTTGATAGTTATTATCTCTTAAAGACACACTTTTTGTTTTAACAACAAGAATTAATTTTAAATTAATTTCTGCCACTTATGTGTTTTGAATTTAGAAATATAGATTCCATATTTTGAATCATTAGGTCCAAATTGTGTAAATAGGTAACTTTTAGTTTTATACATTTTGAATAATGACTTCGGTAAATATTTTATTTACCATGGTTAAAGGGTAAATCCGGTAAATAAGGGTAAAATATAATATTATAATAATATTAATTTACCCTAAAATGTGTCCTAACCCTATTTGTTGATACATTTCCGATCATGGGAATCTTTGGGTCGATTTTGGGACCCCATGGAGCCACTTGTAGGTGATAAGGACACTTTATATTAATTAAGTTAAAGTAAATACAAAAATGACATAAGCAAATATCTTTTAGAAAAATAATTTTTACATAGGGTTATATATGTTATATTTTCGACTATAAATATTCATTAGAAATATAAATCTATTTACTACATAATGGTATTTTATTTATAATTTTTAGACATTCAATAATTAAATTTATTTATGACATAATAAGGATGCAGTATTTTCCTTATTAATGAAAGAATCGAACAATTGGTATTATAAATGTTAAAATAAATATAATTTGAAAGTTTTGATGACATAAAATAATTTTATTGGTTAATATGATATGTTAGTATTGATTAAATGATTTTTTTTGAATTAATAAAGTTATTATGACATTAACAAAAAACAATTATTGAATAGTGTCAAAATTGACATAAATGAGTTTTTAAAACAAATATTATATTATTAATTGATATTCTATTCCTAAAAATTTATTGTTCAGCCAAAGGACTTATTTTATGATAGGTGATTCATTAATGGACCAAATGGGGGTCTCTTTGATGTATAGAGTATGTTTATTAACTATATAATTTAAAAACACAAAGTGACATGGTAAATGTCAATCTAATAAACTAAGAGTTAAAACTAAAACATAATGTTAATATAATGACCCAAAACTATATAAAATCTATTGGTTGAAAGTATTTCGACACATCCACACCTTAGAATTTTAATAATCCACTTTAGATCCATAATAAACTGAATAAGAATTTAATATAAATTAATACTTTAAGTTTTTCCTAAAGAGCTCCTCCTCCCACTTATAAAAGGACACAACTTCTAACCAGTTATTCACACCTTCAAAGCCTTTTGGTTCGGACAAAACCAGCCCAAATACTCTATAAAAGTCCCTCAATTCAACCTAGAGGCCTTATTTTGATCAGAAAGCCAACATAAGGAGCCCTTTTGATCAAATCAAAAGGAAGAACCCGAAGAAGAGGTAATGTTTTCACCACCCTTTTTCAAGTTCCTTTCTTTTTCAACTTCTTCTTTATTTGTTATTTAATTTCTAAAATAATTATTCCAGTATATTATATATACTGTGATGTTATTATAAATATGGTACAACCATATTCAGTATTCTATCCATCCTTTGAATGACATGTCACCATATGCGCGTACGTACGACTTACTGTCTCCACGTCGGGGTGTAATTGTTATTCAATAAATTTTTAGTTGGAGGCGTATAATAATGATGTTTAATTCATGTAAATAATAAATAAAACATGATAATGATTCTGTATATATGATATACCATCAAATTATATATTATTTTAATATCAAAAGAATGATATTTTCGCTCGTGCGTACGTACGGACTACCGTCTCCACGAACGCGATAAGATTCATTCCCCATTATATCCATGCAATTATAATTATCATTTGATGATTAAAAATAATGTTTAAGGGCTTCATATCATTCTAGATATGCATAATATACAACCTATTCATAACAAACACTGCTTATGTAACAAAATATATAAAAAAATGAGTAAGATAATACCCGAAACTATGATAATAGTAAGATATTATTAATAAATCAATGTTAAAAGATAATATATGACATCATATTAATGTATATGATTATTGTATAATTTAATAACAATTATATCACTGTTATACATGATTTTAACCTACCCTCAACCAAGGAAAAGTACAAGGTAAGTTTTTATTTCACAATCTCTTCATTATCCGAGGTTGTTTATATATAATTATCTACTGGGACCTCTTTATCATCCACATCCATGTTTCTTAATTTTTTTTCAAACAATTCTTAATATTTTACAGAATATGGGTTAAACTCATTTATACCCTTGTTTTACTTTTTATAAGAAGTTTATAAAGGAATATTTATTTCATTTTCCAAACAAGGTCCTTTTTAACCTTTTCGACATAATTAAGGTAAGAATGTTTTTTAACTTATATGGTGGGTGCAACTATTTTCCGCCATTATAAAATCGTCAAAGCTTCCCTTTCAAGCTTATAAGAAAATTTTGAACGTAAATGTTTAATTTTATAATAATGTGACCTTTAAATTATTTCAAAATCAATATTTTAAGAATTTGTGAAAGGTACTCTTTGTCACGATCAGAATTTTAAATATATTGAAGATTTATCTTTTTAAATCTTTTTAATTAATGTCCATGTTTTCAAAATGATTTTAAAGATTTATTTATATGGACATGAATGTTTTGAAATGATATTTTTTTCAAAAGTTTCAAAGTTTTATGGGACACTTTGATTCAAAAATATCTTTTAAATTACTTCCTTTATAAATGTGTGACTTTTAAATGATTTCAAAAAAAGAGATATTTCTCTCAAATAGTTTTTATTTCATCTATGTCAACATACTTTGATGGATTTTAAGCTTATTTGAAGTTGATTTATTATGATACAAAACTTCCATATTGTATTGAAGGTTTTGTGATATGTTTGACTGTGGATGTGTTATTTCTATACCATTCATGGTTTATAAAGAAAGTATTGACATTTCATATGTTATTTTTAATACGAATGTTTATGTTATGTTTAAACCTGTTCATATGAGGAATGAATTGGACTTAGTAAGTGACGGTTGGAGCCCGCTATAGCTCCTCGATGCATCGATAGGTCTCATGAGACAAACAAGTGTCTTGGCATGAGGCCTTGATAAAATCTTATTTGTAGTCTTGGCACGAGGCCTTGGCTACGTGGTTATGATAGTCTGGCATTGTGTATTCCATCATTATGAAATTGGTTATTGATATTGCATGTGATTATTATACTAGTAGAATATCCATGCGAATAAGTAAATGGAATTATTTAATTTTATCTTTTCCATATTATGTTGAAGTTCAAGTTTAAAAGGATTTTGTTTTAGTTATACATTGCCTTAAATGTTTATGCTTATTTATGAAAGTTTCCGCTATATTGTTATCCTTACTGGGCATCTGAGCTCACCCCTTTCTATGTTTTATTTTTCCCAAGATGTGAAGAAGTATTTTATGAATGACCTGGAGGGATAGTATGATGGGATATGAGTGTGGAATATCGATACTATGTTGTTGTAGTTTTCATTTTATGATGTAATATAAACTTTATGAATGTATCTAGTGTTTCCAAGGCTACTAAACTAATCAATATTTCGAGACATTATCTTTTGGGATCATGCCAATGATACGTAATAATACACCGACTCTAGGTAACTGGGGTCGGGGCGTTACAGATGGTATCAGAGGAAGTTTAGTACAAACCTTGGAAGCTAGATTTAGATAAAATCTTATTAGAGCACATAGACCTAAGATAGAATTTGAGGATTAGTATATAAGAACTTCCTAGAATTTTTGTATTGTAGAGATTTTGTGAGTTTCCTGAGAAATAAATCCTTGTCTAGATACGAGTAGGTAGAGGCGGTTCTGGCACAGATATACCTAGGGGTAAAACCCAAAAACACCGGTTTGAGATAGACTCGAACAGGAACTGGTGCACGATAACGGGCCTTGCTGTACTCTTGGTTAGGACACTCCCAGGGGATATGCTTTGGATAATTCTCATTTTCTTTTCAATCCATTATGAAGGGTTTATGAGTATATACTTACTCAATGAAACCATCTTTATGATTATGGATTATATCCATAAATTGTTCAATTTATGTTAGTTATTTTACACGTTTGGAATTATTCATTGCAATTCATAAACTGACATAGTTTATGCTATTACATAGAATTGGCGCCCTGTAGAAGGAATGTGAACTTCAGCAATACATATGACCCAAAGAGTGAGAAGGATCATATCTTTCATGGTATTAAGTGAACATTTAGAAGGGAAATAGTGTCCCATGTATTCTCAAGATATGAAGAAATAATATCATGAGTTAATAAGATAAGTAAAGAATTCTCTGAGTCCTATGGATTTGAAGGGAAACAAGAGAAGAAAAGGATGAAAGAGAGAATGATGGATGAAGGGAAGAGGGAAAAGAAGAATTTTCCCATATATGATAACTTTGGGAAGAAACACCCTAGAAATTGCCTAAAGGGAATGGGGGTTTTTTATAAGTGTGGAGAAAAAGGAAACCATGTACGTGACAACAAGGGTATGAAAAAGGTATCAAATGTACAATGATTCTTTTGCAAGGAGTTGGGACACTACGCGAACAAATGTCCAAATCATCAGAGTATTCCCCAAATAATGCTATTAGATAATAATCAAGTTATGATACTACCACAGACGAGGATGAATGATTAGAGTTCTTATGTTGTTATTAGAGAATTATGTCATTTGATTGTTGTATCAATAATGTACTGGTTATAATAATTATGGAGTATATAAGGATTGTACTACAGTACTATTTCATTAAGGACTTGAGATTGTCTGGAACTAAGAAAAGTGACTCAATAACAGGTTAAATTTATGGAAAATATATGGTTGAGAGAAAGATAAACCATAATATGGTTCTGCTAGTGAGGTAGTGATTTTGGAATAATACATGATTGATTTGGATAAATTATATTGGAGATTCTTGACTAACTTGAAACTGATTAATGATTTGTATATTCCATCATTGTGGGAATTTAAAACAGTTTTGGATGGAAGAAGTTTATCCAGTATTCTATAAGAAATAAGGGAGCCTGAATGTAATCAATAAGGTTTTATAGTAATTTAGGATGTTTTAGTGTTTTAAAAGAATACATGATGAAGGTATTCATATGTTATTATGTGGTAAAAAGGATCTACATTATGTTTACATTCCATATAAAGTTTTTACTGAGAGTTTGGATAGAAGTATTTTGGATAAGTATAAAGGTTGGAATGGATTATATTTTACAATTTATACTATTGTTAAGGTTATTTTTTGGATATTTAAAAAACGGACAACACACAGACCGTGTGACAACCCGTCGTGTCAGACAAAGCCGTGGGAATCAAACCCACAACCATAATGCGATTGGGATTTATCGCCTACCACTAGACTATGTGAAGTTCCTATAGTGTATAATGTAGTTTTTCTAAGTTCTGATAGATGAATTGTAAATTTATTTTTGGAACCCAATACGGTTAGGATAAATAGAATATTTTTGAGTTCTATTATCTTTTGGAGTGAAAGATGAGTTTGTGGTAGAAATTAGTTGAAAGATGAAACTCTACTTGTCATGTATATATATATATAAATATATATATATTTCTCTTATTATATGAATAAACTAATTCATAAACATAAGGTTAGGGATCTTAAAACCAAAAATGTGTTATCCTAATACCTTATGCTATGTTGATCCAATGATATTTTAAATCATCATAGATTGATGGATTTGAGGCCCCCAATTCTACAATTATTTCTGACTGATGACCTCAATCACTCCCTATAAATATTTACATTTTTTCTCCAATTATTTGTATCTAATTTCCACCAATGTTCTCCAAATCGAGATCATAAATTGGTGGTGATCCTTTCATTTCTCTTTTCCTCTTATTAGGACTGAATTTTATTATCCCAATTTCTGATGTGGGTTTTCCCACAATGATATTTTCTATTTTCAACCTTTTATTTTTGAAGAAAAATCTCAAATTTCAAGGAAGAAATTTATTTAATTAGGGGATAATTTAACACCCCAAGCTTCCACGGTATGTTTCCCTTTGAATAATTCAATAGCTTGAATTGTACGCAACTTTGAGATTCTAACACACCGCGACTAATCTAAGTAGTCGTTATGTTTAGTAATACCAACTTTTTGAAATTTTATAAATTTTATCTCTTAAAATTGACTTCATTTTTGGATTCATAATATCTAAATTATCCTAGGGAAAAATTTTGGTACTTTCCGGATAACTTTTATATTTTGATGAATAGTGAAAATTACTAAATTTTAATTTAAAACAACTTTTTAATCAAAATAATTAATGGTTATAAATTATGAATTTGAGTGTTTTTAAAGTATATTTATAATATATTTTTACCATTTAATTCAATTTTGGTCATTGGACATAATTTCACATTTAAAACAGACATAAACAACTGTCAATCTTTTGATAGTTATTATCTCTTAAAAACACGCTTTTTGTTTTAACAACGAAAATTATTTTTAAATTAATTTCTGCCACTTATGTGTTTTGAATTTAGAAATATGTATTCCATATTTTTAATCAGGAGGTAGAAATTGTGTAAATAGTTAACTTTTTATTTTTAGACATTTTGAATAATTACTTCGGTAAATATTTTATTTACCATGGTTAAAAGTTAAATCCGGTAAATAAGGGTAAAAAATAATATTATAATAATATTAATTTACCCTAAAACGTGTCCTAAAACTATTCGTTGACACATTTCTGACCATGTACATCTTTGGGTCGATTTGGGGACCCCATGGAGCCACTTGTAGGTGAAAAGGACATTTTATATTAATTAAGTTAAATTAAATTCAAAAATGGCATAAGCATATATCTTTTAGAAAATTTTTTTTTACATAGGGTTATATATGTTATATTTTAGACTATAAATATTCATTATAAATATAAAACTATTTTCTACATAATGGTATTTTATTTATAATTTTTAGACATTGAATAATTAAATTTATTTATGACACAATAATGATGTCGTATTTTCCTTATTAAAGAAAGAATCGAGAAATTGGTATTATAAATGTTAAAATAAATATAATTTGAAAGTTTTGATGACATACATGAATTTTATTTGTTAATATGACATACTAATATTGATTAAATGAATTGTTTTCAAATTAATAAAGTTTTTATGACTTTAGCAAAAATCAATTATTGAACAGTGTCAAAATTGACATAAATGAGTTTTTAAAACAAATATTATATTATTAATTGATATTATATTCTTAAAAATCTAAGGTTCGGCCAAAAGAATTATATCATAATATGTGTATCATTAATGGTCCACCTGGGGGTCTATTTTATGTATATAGTAAGTTTATAAACTATGTAATATAAAAATACAAAGTGACATGGTAAATGTCAATCTAATTAACTAAGAGTTAAAAGTAAAAAATAAGGTTAATATAATTACCCAAACCTGTCTAAAATATATTGGTTGAAAGTATTTCGACCCATACCCACCTTATAATTTTAATAATCCACTTTTGAGCCATTAGAAACCGAATATAAATTTATTATAAATTAATACTTTATGTTTTTTCTAAAGAGCCCCTCCTCTCCCTTATAAAAGGACCCAACTTCTAAAAAATTATTCACACATTCAAAGACTTTTGGTTCGGCCAAAAACTTCCCAAATACTCTCTAAACTTCCCTAACTTCAACCTAGAGGCCTTATTTTGATCATAAAGGCAACATAAGAAGCCCTTTTGATCATTTCAAAAGGAAGAACCTCAAGAAGAGGTAATGTTTTCACCACCCCTTTTCAAGTTCCTTTCTTCTTCAACTTCTTATTTCTTTGTTATTTCCTTTATAAAATAATAAATCCAGTATCTTATATATACTGTGATGTTAATATAAATATGTTACAACCATATTCAGTATTTTATCCATCCTTTGAATGACATGTCACCATACGTGCATTCGTACGGCTTATTGTCTCCACGTTGTGGTGTAATTGTTATTCAATAAATTATTATTTGAATGGGTATAATAATGATGTGTAATTGATGTAAATAATAAATACAACATGATAATTATTCTTTATATATGATATACCATCCAATTATATATTATTTTAATATCAAAAGAATGATATTTTTGCTCGTGCGTACGTATGGACTACCGTCTCCACGAATGCGATGAGATTCATTCCCCATCGTATCAATGCAATTATAATTCTCATTTGATGATTAAAAATAATGTTTAAGGACTTGATATAATTATATATATGAATAAGATACAACCTATCCATAAAAAACATGGCTTATGTAACAAAATATATAAATGAAAATGAGTAAGATAACATCCGAAATGATGATAATACTAAGATATTATTAACAAATCAATATTAAAAGATCATTTATGATATCATATTAATGTATATGATTCTTATATAATTTAATAACAATTATTTCACCATTATACAGGAGGTTAACCTACCATCAACCAAGTAAAAGTACAAAGTAAGGGTTTATTTCACAATCTCTTCCTTATCCGAGGTTGTTTATACGTAATTATCTACTGGGACCTCTTTACCATCAACATCCATTCTTCTCAAAAATGTTTTTCAAAACATTATTAATATTTTACATAATATGGGTTAAAGTCATTTATACCCTTGTTTGAATTATTATAAGAATTTTATAAAGGAATCTTTCTGTCGTTTTCCAAACAAGGTCCTTTTTAACCTTTTCGACAAAATTAATGTAAGATTTTTTTTTTAACTTTTAGAGTGGGTGTGGATATTTTCTGCTGTTATAAAATCGTTAAAACTTCCCTTACAATATTATAAGAATATTTTGAAAGTAAATTTTTTTATTTTATAATTATGTGCCCTTTAAATGATTTTAAAATGAATATTTTAAGAATTTGTGAAAGGTACTCTTTATCAAGATCATAATTTTAAATGTTTTAAAGATTTATCTTTCTAAATTTTTTTAATTAATGTCCATGTTTTCAAAATGATTTTGAGGATTTATTTATATGTACATGAATGTTTTTAAATGATATTTATTTTCAAAATTTTCAAAGTGGTATGGGACACTTTGATTCAAAAATCGCTTTTAAATTGCTTCCATTATAAATGTGTGACTTTTAAATGATTTAAATAAAAGAGATATTTCTCTCAAATAGTTTTGATTTCATCTATGTCAACATCCTTTGAAAGATTTTAAGCTTATTTGAAGTTGATTTATTATGATACAAAACTTCCATATTTTATTAAAGGTTTTTTGATATGCTTGACTGTGGATGTGTTATTTCTATACCATTCATGGTTTATGGAGAAAGTATTGACATTTCATATGCTAGTTTTAATACAATGTTTATGTTATGTTTAAACCTGTTCATATGAGGAATGCGTTGGACTTAGTAAGTGACGGGTGGAGCCCACTATAGCTTCTCAATGCATCAGTCGGTATCATGAGACAAACTAGTGTCTTGGCACGAGTTCTTGAAAAAATCTTATTTGTATTCTTGGAACAAGGCCTTGGCTAAGTGGTTATGATAGTCTGACATTATTCATTCCATCATTATGAAAGTGGTTATTAATATTTCATGTGATTATTCAACTAGTAGAATATCCATGTGAATATGTAAATGGAATTATTTCATTTTATCTTTTCCATATTATTCTTAAGTTTAAGTTTAAAAGGCTTTTGTTTTAGTTATACATTGCCTTAAATGTTTATGATTATTTATGAAAGTTTCTTCTCTATTGTTATCCTTACTAGTCATCTGAGATTACCCCTTTCTATGTTTTATTTTTTCCAGGATGTGAAGATGTATTTTATGAATGACCTTTAGGGATAGTATGGGGGGATATGAGTGTGGAATATGGAGATTATGTTGTTGTAGTTTTCATTTTATGATGTAATGTAAACTTTATGAATGTATCTAGTGTTTCCAAGGCTACTAAACTAATCGATCTTTCGAGACTTGAACTTTTGTGATCATGCCAATGATTCGTAATAATGCACTAACTCTGGGTAATTGGGGTCAAGGAGTTACAGTTCCAGCTTCATCCCCAACACCCACATGCATATTCCAATGCATCTCTCCGTTACATGTGTCAACTTCTGCCACATCATCCTAGCCTCCCTACCTACCTATATCTCATCAGCCATCTGAGGCTCAGTCGTACTAGGATAACATCACATTAGGACCTCCCTACACTATATCATCCATCCAAGGTTCACATAACATAAGAATCATCAACATAAAATAATAATTAACATGGCATCTCTATCTTCAAAATAAGGCATCAAGCCTCCATACATAAACATGCTCTCACAGCTCCCAAAACAAGGCACTTGGCCTTCTCAAGAAAATCGGGTAACTCAAACCATAGAAAAACTATTTTTCTCATGAGTGGTTCTTATTAAATCTTGAATTAACCAATTATTTAATTAACAGGTTCAAACTATGAGAAACCTAATGCATCAAACTATAACAAGAAATCAAGATCTAAGCATGCTTGTAATATTGAAACTAGTTTTATCAATTTGTGAGAAGTATCATTCTCAATTAACACACCTTTTCAATTATTATCTTCAAGAATAATCATGATTCCCAATATCTATTAATTTTATTAATCATATAAAAGATCACATTTAATGAAACATGAACATTACATTAATTTGATTATCATCAAATTATATTAAACAATAGATTATAGATATTCTCTCTACATTAATTTGACAAGCCAATTAATAATCAATTAATTACAGATTTATGTTATTTAAAAATTTCAACATGCTACTCTAAGGATAACAACGTGATAAAAAACCCAAAATCATAGATATCACACTATCATGAATAATAAGGGGAAAACAAGTATCTTGGTACAAAGAAACAACGTCAACAACATAAGATCACTATTAAATTTCATAATATGGTTCAATATTATTAGGTTAATTCTATTTCCATTCAAAGTGATAAAATATAACCAATTTACAACTACACGTAAATAAATAGAAAAGAAACGAATCCAATACCTGAAATGAATCAACATTCTTCACATGAGAATAGACCACGTTGCAGATCTTTGATCATCCCTCCAACAAGCACTACACCCATCCGAGGATGCCACAACACAACCGCACTAAAAAAAATCATGAAAACCCCATTTGAAACATGGGAGATCATCCATCATCTCATGGTGAGAATAACAGGAGGAAAATGAAATAAAACTGGGATAAATCTCATAAAAATGAAGATGGAATACACCTTGGATCACCACATATCACAGTAGATCGAAGACATAATCCAATAATCAATCCCCAAATGGAGGGATCTAGAAACGCCTTAGGGTCCGCTAGCCTTTGAAAAAAGAGAGAAATTATAGGGTTCATGAAACCCGATCTACTACACATTTTATTAATGCACCACATAGGTAATTTACAGGGTGTATAATATATTTAAACATCATGTAAATGTTAGGGTTCAGTTTTCACCCAAAAACAATTACCCTATTATTATATTACCCTAAAACATTACACATCATGGAAAATTCCATGAAATAGAAATAACAATTCAAGAACTACATTTACATGGCATATAAATAGTACATGACATGCAATCTCCCTATTTCCAACTTTTTCAAAGACAACTCCCTCGGACTTATTCCAAGCCTCCTCCAAACACCACTAGCCTTGAAAACTCAAAAAGGGTTTGACCACATGGATCCACACCCTTACAAATCTCTTAATAATTCAAGTAAAGAAATATTTTTTATGTTCTTTAGATGAAGATAAACTTGTAACAAAAAAAATTAATTTTTTAGTTCAATATTTATATCTATTGACTTTGATATATTATTCCAGGTTTATATTAAATTTACTATTCATAATTTTTAAGTAGACATTTTTGATTGAAGAAGACTAAAATAATCATTTTATAATTATTAATTCTTTATATTAATCTTTTTTATGTACACATTTTATTAGGTATACTATTTTAGAATACTAATATTTATATTTTTCTTTATTTTAATAATAATCACATATTGACTTATAACAATAATTTAATTATATTATAATATAGGTATAGATAATTTTATTACATTAAAATCTATCTAATTAATTAAAAGATAGGGATAGTGAGGAGCATCTACCAAGATGTTTGTGTGTCTATTCATATAAATATTCCCATGATAATCAACATAAATAAAAAAAATAACTACTTATTATTGAAAAAATTATTTTCGAAACTACAATGAGTATTATTAGTGAACATACTGTTATCGAGTTTTGTTCTTCGGAGGAGGTGTATATTCTGAAAGTTGATAAATTCTAGAGTAAACATTTACCAAAACATTCACTTGATCAAGTTAAAGGGTAGTTGTTACCTATTGAATTGGATAAAAATGGTAACCCAGTAGGGACAAATACCAAGTAGTTTAGAAGTATATGGTATTATAGGTTTGAGGTAATGATACCATATATTATCCTGATTAGAGGATCATAGAACAAACAACATGGTATGAGTTGTGGGATTCTGTAATGGTATAATTTCTCAAATGTATTCATTATTATAGTGCTTGAAATATTATATTTAAAATATAACCAAATTTTTATCTTTTTAATTATAGCTAACAATTGTTATAAGTAAACAATTTTGATTAAGAAATAGTGGTTTTTTTAATCATTTTATAAATAGATTACAATTTAAAATTGGCTTTGTATTAATTTTTTTGGAAGAAAAAGAATGAAAATACATGGATAAAATATAATTTTTTAGATGAATAGACATGGGAGAAGTTTTTATATAACTGAAAGGAGAAGAAATTTATGGTATATTTATTATTGATTATAAAAATAATTTTTATAATTATTTAGTAACTACTTAATGGATTATTATTTTATTCTTATTTAATAGGCATCAATGGGATCTTACCAAGTGATCTAGGAAAATGAAATATACACTCATATTTCATCATGTGAAGGGTATAAGTTATTCCAATCACAAACTCTTATTGAAAATTTTGAGGAATTAAGATAAAATAAATTAGTTATAAATAAATTTAGTTTAGTTTTTTATCTCCCCTCACTCATCTTAAAAAATTTAAATAGAAATGATAATAAAAGTTAAAGTGCCTTAATGATCAATCAAATGTTGTTTTTGATAATATTATAAGAATTTACTTATTATATTTTCCCAATTCATCGCATTAATATAATGTTTACATATTTAATTTCAAGAAGTAATTTAGGATAAATAGACACAAAGAACCTTTATCCTCAATGGTGTGGTGGTTATTCTTGGAATTTCATTAAGAAAATAAAAAAACAATCGATCTGTATATGAGAAAATGAGGTGGGTATTAAAATTAGGAAATTTTTTTATCATATTAGTAATGTATTGTGGGATGGTTCATACAAGAGTGAAATAGATTCTTTAGAAAATCTAAATGGAGAGATGTATTTTTTTGATAAATAATTATATTAGATCATGTATACTATCAATATTTATAGATATGTTGAGAAATATACAATTGGATCAACCTACCCATCATAATTCTCAATCTCCTAGTTCGGACTTGACTGTGTATTATGAGTTACATGCGGAGGATCCTCATTTCCATATTTTAGAATTCGATATCTTACATC
This sequence comes from Viscum album, assembly GCA_963277665.1. Lineage (NCBI taxonomy): Eukaryota > Viridiplantae > Streptophyta > Magnoliopsida > Santalales > Viscaceae > Viscum > Viscum album. Next base: position 78,598,143 of record OY728140.1, read on the forward strand.
ATCTAGGAGATTAAGTACATCATTATATAACGCAATCAGATAAGCTAAGAGTGATAATAAATTATATTATTCAGCAATATTCAATAGTTCCATTACCCACAGAGAAGGTGGACATGATTAGACAAAGTCTTGGATATTATTTACTATGTCCATAAAGACTTGTTCAAAAATTTACAATAATAGTATGTCTTTTATTCATATTTCGTATCTAGTTTTTCTTTAAAACTACTTGAAATTATTTCTTTCTTGAATCGTTTTTGAGAGTATTTGAAATATAAAAGAATCACGGTAAAATATAAACAGTATCAGAAACCTCATAAGGTCTACTAAAATTATCAATGAATACCTTTATATATAAATAATATTACATGTTTTTAAAAATATTAACATATGTTTGTGAAATTATAAATTAACTATATTTAAAAAGTTACCATGAAAGTTTTTTTGTCATAGATTTATTAATTACAACGACTCAAGTGGGGGTGAATTATGTTTTTGGATTTCAAATAATCAAAACTATTAACATAATTATTCTATTAATTCTATAAATATTTCATTTTCTTTAATCAAATATGTGGTAGAATAAAGTAACTAAAATAAAGGATGGTACATGTGAAATTTTTATAGTGGTTTTTGGTTTTCAATAAATTTACCCTACCCCACTCAACCAACACCCAATAATGGTATGATGATTTTATTTGTAACCTTTTATTAAGGATTTCATAGGTGAATGAAATAAAAAGGCAATTAGTGTTGGGAACTAATCTATCATTTAAATCTTGGAGTTTATCCATCAAAACATACATGGAAGAAACAAATTAATGGAATGAGACCGCATATACAATCTAATATAAATTTGAATAAAACCAAACCTAAGTCACCACACCGAAGCACTAACTTTCCAAATGAACATAGATAATATTTCTGGAAGACAAATATAAAAAAAATAAAATAAAAATAACAACACGAGTTTTTTGTGGTTCATATTTGATTCCTAATCCATGAGGGATGGGGATTTCCAATAATTATATCCAAGGGTTTTAAAATGATTTCATTTTCAATTCATTTTTTTACAATGTATCAACCATGGTAAATATATTCATGTTCACCTAGTGCAACTGATTAACACCACCATATTCTCTTTGTAGAGATAATTCCCCTAGATCCAATCTCTATATGAAATCCTCTATTTGATCAAATAACTCCACCACCTAAACCCCATATTTTAGTATACAATTCATACATTTAAACCTTTTGGAATATAATATTACGTATGATACTTGAATTTTATAATGTATTCCCTTATCATAAAAACTTTAAGGAAATAATATTTTGTATCCTTTAAAGGAAAAACTTATGCATGTCACTTGCATCTTCTAATTGCGTACCATTTGACAAGAAAGGGTAACTACTAATTATTTATCCTCTAGATGTCAACATCCAATCTATATCACTTGATCTATATAACTTCCATACGTTGAAATTCATTTACGTCACTTTAACATCTCTATATAGTATCAAAGTTATGAATTTTAGATATTCTTCTTTCATAAGATCGACTTATTTGGCTGAAAATGGTTGTCAAAGTCAATATTATAAATCACTCACTTGATAATCATTTATAGTATACACCAATGAGTGCCCTATAAATATCCTCAAACCTCCATTCATTCCTCAAAATTACTTTACATCTACATGGTTCCCCCACCATGATTTTAGTTATCCAAACATACCTAAGGTACAACCCCACCTCATCACATTTCAGAAGATAACATTTTTCAGAATATCCTATAGATTTCGATCTCCATATATCATCCATATATCTAACACTCTTTATTCTATAAAATTCTAGATAAATTTATACTTTAGATGAATTTTAATCATCATGGAATGAAACATCAGGTTCCTAACAAAGTGGATTTCAATTGTTAAATCATATAACAAATTTATAAGTTCTGGGCTTGGTTTAAGGCTTTTCAGTTACCCTTTTATGAATATCATTATTTCCCAAATTCTATTGGAGAATCATAATCCACATCCAATATTGAGAGTGTAACTAAAAATCAAATATTTGAAATCCATCTCAAAGTCATCCCTATAAAAGTGAAAAATAATATGTGGTACTCTTTTATTCATCTGAATCTACTCTGAAGTTTGAGTTCCTAAACCCTTGTAATGGTGCCCAAGTTCAAAATTTAATAAACAAACTTATAAAAATCATAAAGTATTAGAGAATCCTATATACCACCACACAGTTATATATTCTAATAGTTTCAATGAATCTATTAAAAACCCTACTACTTTTATAATATTTGGTTGATTAAAAACCATGGTATACATAAATCGAAGGACTTCCAATTCATAGGAACACTTTACCATATACTCAACCAATAATTTTGTTCATGGTGCCTTATCTTTTATCAACATGATATTTTTTTGTGAGGGGTGTGGTCAATGTTTTTTCCTCACTCATATCAAATAATTCCACCCATTTATGGATGCAGTAAAATTAGCTTAGGAATAGAGTTTTAGATGTTAATTCCCCGATGATATTCATCCCTAATATATATTTATCTTGATGAATATCCTTTATCTAAAATCTTGCAGACAATTCATTCTTTACCTCATCAATACATTCCTTCACTGGATCAAAAATATGTATTTTGTCAATATAGGGAAGTAGAATGATGAAGCTCCCATCCCTGAACACCTTTCAGTAACAATAATGATCTGCATTGATCCAGATGTACCCTCTCTAATCTATAAAGGCATTGAACTTCTAGTTCCACTTCTTTGAGACCTCCTTCAAACTATAACGGATTAATTTTAGATTACAAATAATATTTATATTCTATTGATCCACAAAACCTTTTGGATGCTCCATGTATATTTCTTCATCTAAGTCCCAATGAAGAAAATCATCCATCATTTCCAATTGCACCAAATAATGTCTTTCCGATACAATGCTATATACTATTCAAATTTTACTATGTTAAAATACTGGAAAGAATCTCTTAGAGAAATACCCATATTCCATTTGTTGAAACCCCTTCAAAATAAGCCCTTGTACCTCCATTTACCAATCAATTCCTCCTTCAACCAATAAACCCATTTAATCTAAAATACTTTCTTTGTAGTAGGACTTTCCCTTAGATCCCACATTAAGGACACATTTATAGAGTCAGTCACATCCCTCATGGGTAATTAAAACTAATTTGAGTCTTTAATATTTACAACCTCCTATGGGATCTCAGCTTCTCCATCATCCTTGTGTAGTAATTAGTGAAAGATACTTTCATAATTTTTCACTTGGTTCCTTACTCTGGTAGATATATTCAAATCACTTTGTGGCACAACTTCTTCTAAAATTACAACTTTCAAACCATAACCTTTTACAGATCTTCCTTGGGCTTATGCAGTTCCTGATCACTCTATCACTTACAGCCATAGCAATACCATTGAAACTTGACCTCCTGTTAAAAAAATCCTCCAAACAGTATGGTGTTTCCTAAACTAAAATACTCCTTGAATTATCTTGAAGGTCTATAACTTTCATACCTCCATTTAGTGAAATCTAAAATTTAAATGGTACTTTGATTTTATCAGAAAACTCCTCCAATTTATAATCCTTCCATAAGATCTCATCATTGAAGATAAAATTTCTACTTCTGACAATATTCTAAGAGTTGTTATCCCAGAGTCAAAAACCATGTTCTTTACATCCATATCTCACAAAGTAATATTCCTAGGCCTTAGCCTCTATATTATCCCTTTTTGGAATTAATGTGGATATATGAAAGTAAAATGAAAAAAAAATAATGGGTGAAATAAATATTCTTTTTGGACTAACAGTCTTTTGGACGTTCCTACCCTAGTGATGAAGGACTTGTTTTCACCAAGTAGGCCACGCAGTTCACCGATTATATTTCAGAACTCCTTGGGGAATCTAATGGAAAACCCCATGCCTCCAATTTTCTCAAATAATGTTTGATTCATCCTTTTTTTGATTTCATTATGTTTTTAAGTACCATGAATGATGTTCTCAAATGATATACCTTATGTTAATAATCTTATCACAAAATCCTAATAAATATTTTAATCCCCAAGGAATACAGTATAGTACCCCCTAAGGTTGTTTCATGATGTGGTTGTAAGATAAGATCAAAATTTTCTATTTGTTTTATTTTTAAAAATAATAAGAAAATTTTGGGGATAGTGTATGAAAAAAACAATGTAAACTAAAGTAAATTGGTTAGAAGAAAATGAGAGAATTATTTTATTAAGTAAGAAGTAAATTTGTTTAAAGAAAAGTATGTAGTATTGTTTTAAAAGAAATAGAAGCGAACAAGAATAAAACCTTAGACACACCCTTACTCATTATCTATTAATTTATCATATTTTAATTTATCAATGCATAATTAATGACCTTAATATATACACTTTATTATTCATAGAAACTAAAATAAGATCGCAATATGGGTTTTATTTCTGCTTTGAATGATGTTTAATTACTCACAAACCTCAAAGTAAATAAAACTAGTAAAAATATATTATGATCCTAAAAGATATCTTACTTAATAAATTTAAAAAACAAATTTGACTATTTTATATTCATAGATTTATTAATAATCCAAAAAATATTCAAAAGAAGGATAATTTCAGAATATAAACAACAAAAAGGAAGAAAAGAAATTCTCAATTGGGGTCACCATCCAACCAAAGAATTTTATTTGACCAATGGACAAATCAAGCTATAAAACACATCATTATTGGGAACTTGAATGATTACACCATTGGAAGTCTTAGTAGACTGCATTATAAAAAATAGAGTAGATGTCTTTTCATTTCTGAGAGAATATACAGAGTGCCACTCCAAAATCAACAGATTATTTTGAAAAATATTAGAAACTCCCTTGATAGCTGAATATGCATGTTTTTATAAAGAATACTCACTAATATTAGATTCACCCCTCTCTAGTTTTTTGATTAATATTTACCTTGTGTTCATGTACTTCATCTCTGCAAAAGATTCAACACTGCCATTGGAGACATCAATTTCTTTCTCTATAAATGACCAAACCCCTTAGGTCATGTAAATGTAGAGTAGAAAGCAATTATACTTCTTGGAGTCCATGAAAAAACACTAAAACATTGGAAACATGACACCCCTCCACATTTTAAATACAATGTGAATCATATAAACTCTGTGATATATCATAAGAATCCATAAATTCCTTTTATGTTATGGAAAACTGTTTCCCCACATATTCCACTACAGTATAATTGGATTCATGCATGAATTTCATGTGTACTATCGAATTAATCTTCAAAAACCCTGCAAACTTTAAAAATGGCTCGAACCCTAAAAATTCCAAACATGGATATTTTTTATGATGATAATAGATGAAAATCACCACCACAACCTGCAACTATTTAGCAACAAGTTGTAGTTGTTTAGGATATAGCGAAGTATGAGATTTTTCTAGGAGAGCAGGTCCGAACAAGTAATCTAAGAATGCAAGGACTATGTCTTATGTTGGGGCCACCTCTCAAGAATCCATTGCCACCGAATAGCTACACACTTTACAAACTTAATATCAAGGGGCCAAACGAAATTCCATCGACTAGTGATGAATCCATCCAGTATCTAGAACAGTCATTGAACCACCATGAAAAATAAATGTATCATGAAATCTCGCCCAACAGCCACCTCCCCTGCCCCTCTGCTATCTCCACACCAGAAGCAGTAGTGTGGGTGGAGATGTGAGTGCGCGCGCATGATAGACAGGGGAGGGGGGATGAAGGGGGGATGAACAGAGTTGGACACCCACTTTTCCTAATATAAGAAACTAGATTAATTCATGAAATTAAATTCTAACAAAAAAATAAGATACAATTTATTTCAAACCCAATAAGGTGTTGAATGTGGGTCTCGACTACTCACAGACACTAAGAGCGTTTAGCTAGACATGGCTAAATAGGCCACATATTCCATTCCATTATAATCACTCTCTCCCCTATCATGCAGGGATACTTTTGTGTGGTGTGGTTCTCAATGTGTGTTGGTAGATCCCTTTTAAAATCCATTGAAACCCATAAAAAATTTCTCTCCTTAATTTAGATTTGAAATCGCACCTTGAGAACCCTCCACACCTGAAACATATTCCTCTAATCATTTTCTAGATGGTAGAAACAACAGTATAAATCTTCAAAATGTTTTGTGGTGGTAACATATGTACATAAGTAGAGAAGGGTTTTCATGTGGATAGAAATATTTTAATCCTCTTTGAATATTACCATAAACTTTGAATTTTAATCCTCTTAATTTAATTCTCTAGTCATTCACTATAACAATATCCACTATCTTAAAATTTTACAACGCAGCTCAAACTTCACAACATGGGAACCTCCATTATTGATGAATAGGTCAAGAAAAAAGGTGTTCTGCTTACCTCGAGGTTCTCCTGTTGTAGGATTCCCCACCAAGAATCTATTTCTCATCTCTTCTTTGAAGGTGATTGGGCGTTCTCTAGGTGGTACCTTTTTAGTGAATATTCTGGTCCCGTGGTATGTGAATTGAATGGGGAAAACTTCCTCCATCACTTATTTAATAGCGTTAATGGGGATCATAGTGAAAGAAGGGTGAGGGTAATTCTTTTGGTTACTGGCAGCCAGGCGGGCAATCCTTCTTCCGACAGACAAACTGACGTTTCTTCATCCGACATACTGACCAACGTTTTTTTTCCTCCGCCAGGTGGGTTGGCGTTGCTTCCTATGCTAGACGGTCCACATATTCAAGGGTTAAATGGATCTGTTTGAGACCTTCCACCAATAGTATCAAATTAAATGTGGATAGTTCGTGAAATGCAGGTTATATACGCAGTGGAGGTGTTATGTATGATTCTCGTGGTGCTTCCATTTTTTTTCCTTTAGTGCCGACTATGGTCCGGGTGATTCATTACGGGTGGAGGCTTATTCATTACGAGATGGATTGTAGCTGTGTAGTAACAACAATATCTGTTTATCATTTCTGATTACCAACTTAGACAGAGTTTTTTTAAATCCTTTTGTTTAAAAAAAATTACAAAAACCGTCCAGGTTAAAAATATTTTAAAAAATGCACCCAAAAGGCGGCATCCTGGATGCCACCTTTGTATTTTGGATGCAAGGCGACATCCGTGATGTCGCCTTTGCACTGCGGGTGAAATGCGGCATCCGAGATGCCACCTTTCCCCCATATTTATTTTAATTTTTTTTTTCATTTTTTTGTTTTGGTTTGTTTATATATATATATATATAACAAAAAATTTCAACAGAATTTCTATGCTATTAAAGATCCAGTGCTATAGCCATTACAGAAGTCTAGATTCTGACAGAAACCCTCACCCAGAACTCCCTTTTATAATAGGGATTTCCCTGAAAATCATTCTGCATTTTCTATGTGGGATTCAGGTCCTCCGTTTCCACCACAGTTCATTCTGCATTTCTAATGTGAGATTTTGTTTTAAGTACGTGACTTTTAAATATAATAAAATTTAAACTATAAGGCCAATATAAATGAAATTTTAAACATTGATTAAATATATAATAAATAGTTGAAAACAAAAATAATTTCCTCAAAAATATTGATGAAAAATAATCTATAACCTTTGAAAACCACCTACTTCGAACTTAAAAATATTTCAATTACGTGAATTTGAAAGACTATAAAATATAAAATATAAAACGAATATAATTGAAACTTTAAAAATTGATTAAATATATAATAAATTGTTGAAACCAAAAGGAATTTATAAAAAAATATTTATGAAAAGTAATTTGTAAGCTTTCAAAACTGCTTACTTGAAACTAAAAAACGTTTCAAATACGTGAATTTGAAAGACCATAAAACATAATATAGAAGACCAATATAAATGAAACATAAAGAAAATTAATTAATCATATAAGAAATAATTGAAAACAAAATAAATTTCAAAAAAAATGTTGATGAAAAATAATCTATAAGCTTTCAAAACTGCCTACTTGAAACTTAAAAATGTTTCAGGTACGTGACTTTGAAAGACCATAAAGCATAAAATAGAAGAATAATATAAATGAAATGTTAAAAATTGATTAAAAATATAAGAAATAGTTGAAAAAAAATAATTTCCAAAAAAATGTTAATGAAAAATAATTTATAAGATTTTAAAACCGCCTGCTTAAAACTTAAAAAATGTTTCAAGTACATGAATTTGAAAGACCATAAAACATAAAATAGAAGAAAAATATAAATGAAACATAAAGAACATTTATTAAACATATAAGAAATAATTGAAAACAAAAAAAATTTCCTAAATCTTTTTGATGAAAAATAATCTATAAGCTTTCAAAACCGCCTACATGAAACGTAAAAATGTTTCAAGTACATGACTTTGAAAGACCATAAAACATAAAATAGAAAACCAATATAAATGAAATGTCAAACATTGATTAAAAATATAATAAATAGTTGAAAACAAAAGTAATTTCGAAAAAAATGTTAATGAAAAATAATTTATAAGCTTTCAACACCGCCTGCTTAAAACATAAAAAATGTTTCAAGTACGTGAATTTGAAAGAACATAAAACATAAAATAGAGAACCAATATAAATGAAATGTTAAAAATTGATTAAAAATATAAGAAATAGTTGAAAACAAAAGTAATTTCCAAAAAAATGTTAATGAAAAATAATTTATAAGCTTTCAAAAAAGCCTACTTGAAACTTAAAAATGTTTCAAGTACGTGAATTTGAATGACTATAAAACATAAACTATAAAACGAATATAATTAAAACCTAAAACATTGATTAAACATATAATAAATTATTTAATTATTTAATTAGTAATATAATTATTAATTATATAATAATTAATTAGTTAATTAGTAATATAATTATTAATAATAAATTATATAATAATTAATTAGTTAATTAGTTATATAATTATTAATTATATAATACTTAATTAGTAATATATTGATTAATTATATAATTATTAACTATATAATAAATAATTATTTAATTAGTAATATCATTATTAATTATATAATAATTAATTAGCTAATTAAAAATATAATAATTAATTATAATAAGTAATTATAATTAGTAATTAGTAATTATTAATAATTAATTATGTAAAAATTAATAATTTAATTGGTAATATTATTATTAATTAAATAATAATTAATTAGTAAATTTTTAATATGATTTTTAATTATAATTATTCATTATAATTATTAATTAGTTATTAGTAATATAATTATTAATTATAATTATTCATTATAATTATTAACTAGTAATTATTAATAATTAATTATATAAAAATTAGTTAGTTAATTTTTAATATTATTATTAATTATATAATAATAAATTACTAAAATAGTAATATAATTTTTAATTACATTTATCCATTATAATTATTAATTATTAATTAGTAATTAGTCATTTTGAATTATTAATTAGTTAATTAGTAATATAAATATTAATTATAACAATTCATTATAATTATCAATTAGTGATTATTAATAATTAATTATATAATAGTTAGTTTGTTCATTAGTAATATAATTATTAATTATATAATAATTAATTAGTAAATTTGTAATATAATTTTTAATTACATTTATTCATTATAATTATTAATTATTAATTATTAATTAGTAATTAGTAATTATTAATTATTAATTAGTAATATAAATATTAATTATAAATATTAATTATAAATAATATTTATTAGTTATTACTTATTAATTATTACTTATACAGTAATTATTTAGTTAATTATTAATATAAATATTAATTATATAATAATTAATTAGTTAATTAGTAATATATACATCAATTATATAATATTTAATTATTTAATTATCAATATTATTATTAAATATATTTATTATAATTTTTAATTAGTAATTATTAATAATTAAATATGTCATAATTAATTAGTTAATTAGTAATATTAATATTAATTATATAATAATTAATTAGTAATATAATTATTACATATATAATAATTATTTAGTTAATAAGTAATATAATTGATAATTATAACTAATTAAATAGTAATTAGTAATTATTCATTATCAATAAGTTAATTAGTAATATAAATATTAATTATAATTATTCATTATAATTATTAATTAGTAATTAGTAATTATTAATTAGTTAATTTGTAATATAAATATTAATTATAAGTATTCATTAAATTATTAATTATTAATTATTAATTATTACTCATTAATTATTACTCAATAATTATTACTTATATAATAATTATTTAGTTAATTATTAATATAACTATTAATTATATAATAACTAATTAGTTAATTTGTATTATGTTTTATAGTCTTTCAAAGTCACGTACTTGAAACATTTTTAAGTTTCAAGTAGGCGGTTTTGAAAGATTATAGATTAATTTTCATCAACATTTTTTATAAAATTCCTTTTGTTTTAAATTATTTCTTATATGTTTAATCAAGGTTCTTTATGTTTCATTTATATTGTTCTTCTATTTTATGTTTTATGGTCTTTCGAATTCACATTCTTGAAACATTTTTTAGTTTCAAGTAAGCGGTTTTCAAAGCTTATAAATTACTTTTCATCAACATTTTTTTGAAAATTCTTTTTGTTTTCAACTATTTATTATATGTTTAATCAATGTTTAATGTTTCAATTATATTCGTTTTATAGTTTATATTTTATAGTCTTTAAAAGGCACGTACTTGAAACATTTTTAAGTATTCAAGTAGGCGGTTTTGAAAGCTTATAGATTACTATTCATCAACATTTTTGAGGAAATTCTTTTTTAAACTATTTATTATATGTTTAATCAATCCTCAAAATTTCATTTATATTGGTAGTATGGTTTATATTTTATTGTCTTTCAAATTCATGTACTTGAAACAGAATCCCACATCGGAAATGCAGAATCTACTGCGCAGGAAAGGGAGAACCTGAATCCCACATCAAAAATGCAGAATGATTTTTAGGGAAAGCCCTCTTATAAAAGGGAGGCATGAGTGAGGGTTTCTATCAGAATCCAGACTGCTGTAATGGCTGTAGCGCTGGATCTTTAATAGCAGAGAAATTCTGTGGGAATTTTTTGTTTTGTTTATATATATATATATATATATATATATATATATAAACAAAACAAAACAAAAAATAAAAAAAAATTCCAAATTTTTTTTTTCAGAAAAAGGCGGTATCGCGGATGCCGTCTTGCACCTAAAATGTAAAGGCGGCATCCGGGATGTCGCCTTTCGAGTGCATTTTTAAAAATATTTTTAACCTGGACGATTTTTTGTATTTTTTTTATAAAAAAATGGATTTTAAAAAAAAACTCACTTATATATCATATTTCACTCCATGCGGGGTCAGATGATGGTCGGTTGGTCCATTATTTACCATAAGCGAAGGTGCAAGGACCTTATCAATGATAGTACCATCCGGCTTCATAGTTGGAATGAACGGAACCAGGTTGTGGACTATCTTCCCTCATGGGGTGTTTCTCGTAGTTCATGTATTGTTTTCTCTAGTTTATGGACTCTTCCACTTGGATTTTATTCCATCGTGAGAGGAGATGCCCTCCGGCTGCACCATTTCTGGCCCCCATGATGTGTTATTCTCTTCCACTTAACTTTAATAAAAAATTTAATTTTAAGTCAAAGTAAAAGGGAAAAAAATGTAATGCCCCACACTTAAGGCTTGGACTTATGGATAATAATGAATCAAAAGTACTACCAAATCAATTCAAAACCAAAGACAATGTCAGTCACCAAATTTTACAGAAATACACCAAATCTTATCTTTCATCCTCAACATCATTCAATAAATATTATTAATTGAGTACATTCAGTCCATTCTTGATTCTTTCATCTTGTCATTCCCACAAACACTTACCTTACGGGAATTATTTCTCTCTTCAAAAAAATATGAATTTCTGTATGGTTATTCACGTACAAACACATAATAGGGTCACCATAGCCCTATTGAATTACTAAATATATACTCAGTTGAGTGATGTACTTGTATTAACCATGAGAATAGTCTAAGGAACTTTAGTGGTGGAGGGTTAGATGATTGTGAACACTAAAATGTCATAGGTATAATAAAAAGGTTTTTCTCTTTTCAAATAAAAATTAATGATTTGAGTTTTAAACTCAAGAATGGTATATTATTTACTTTTATATAAAGGTTCAATCACCTAAAATCAAGAAAATTAAGATGGATATTTCAAAACATTAGCATTTTAGTAGAAACAATTAGTTCAGTCATCCACATTAAAAAAATTTGTACATCTATTTTTTTAATTCTTCATAGATTCATGATTTATCAAGGTGGAGAGGGTTCTCAAAACTTCAATAAGTGGTGTATACTTCCCTTTACAACATTCAAATGATAAATCTCCCTTCATCTCCCCATATTATATGCTTCTTTGTTTTAACAGAAATCCTTAAAAAATAGCACATTGACATGATTTTATCTTTCAAAATTATACTCAAATAATAATTTGTTAAAAAAGCTTCAAAATAACTTCTTATACCAAAATAATCTACCTAAAGTACCCCAAATTAATATATATAAACCTGATATATCAACTTTTCCTACACATGGGTTCAGCTAAGATTATGAAATTTACATTTAGATCATGTAATAGAGGCATCTGGATTTTTTTAATACGTTTTCCAAAAAAAATATTTTTTAAAAAAGGGCTAGGTTTAATTTTTTATAAAACTGCACCTTAAATGCATCATCTGCGATAATGACTTTCCACTAAAACCAAAATAAAAAAATTTATTTTTTTGTTTTGTTTATATATATATATATATATATAAACAAATCAAAACAAAAATAAAAATAAAATTTATAGTAGAATTTATCCGCTATTTAAAATTCAGCAATACTTCCATTACAGCAGTCTAGATTCTGACAGAAGCTCTCACCTAGGGTTCCCTTTTATAAGAGACCTTACCCTAGAAATCATTCTATATTTCCGATTTGGGATTTTGATTCTCCATTTCCTGCGTAGAACATTCTGTATTTCCAATGTGGGATTCTATTTCAATTACGTGACTTTGAAAGACTTTAAAATATAAAATATAAGACCAATATAAATGAAATTTAAAACATGGATTAAACATATAAAAAATAGTTGAAAACAAAAATAATTTCATACAAAATGATTATAGAAAATAATTTATAAGCTTTCAAAACCACATACTTGAAACTTAAAAAGTTTTAAGTACGTGACTTTAGAAGCCTACAAAATATAAAATACAAGACCAATATAAATGAAGCTTAATACATGGATTAAACATATAACTAATTGTTGAAAATAAAAAGAATATCGTAAAATTTTTTGATGAAAAATAATTTATAAGTTTTCAAATACACCTACATGAAACTTAAAAATGTTTCAAGCACGTGACTTTGAAATCCTATAAAATATAAACTATAATACTGATATAAATGAAACATAAATCATTGATTAAACATTTAACAAATAGTTGAAAATAAAATGAATTTCAAAAAAAATGTTCATGAAAAATAATTTATGAGCTTTCAAAACCACCTACTTGAAAATTAAAAATGATTCAAGTATGTGGCGTTGAAATAATATAAAATATAAACTATAAGACTGATATAATTTAAAGTTAAAACATGGATTAAACATATAATAAATTATTATATTATTAAATTAATATTATTAAAAATTAATTATATAAAAATTAATTGGTTAATTTGTAATTATTAATAATTAATTATATAATAATTATCTAATTAATTAGTAATATAATTATTCAGTATATAATAGTTAATTAGTTAATTAGTAATATAATTATAAATTATATTTATTCATTGTACTTAATAATTAGTAATTATTAAAAATTATTATATGATAATTAATTAGTTAATTGGTAATATAATTATTAATTATATAATATATAAGAAGTTAATTAGTAATATAATTATGAATTATCATCATTCATTATAATTATTAATTATAATTATTCTTTATAATTACTAATTATAATTATTCATTATATGTACTAATTATAATTATTCATTATAATTACTAATTATAATTATTAATTATTAATTATAAATTATAAATTATTAGTTAGTAATAGAAATATTAATTATATAATTTGTAAATATGTAATTATTAATTATTAATGTTTTATTATTATGTTCTTATGGTTATATAAATTTATATAAATAAAACTTAATATTTCAACAAAATTTATCTTTTATTCAATTACGTGACCTTGGTGGCCTATATAATATAAACTATAAGACCGATATGAATGAAATTTTAAACATTGCTTAGATTGGAACTCAATTCACCCCCCTCTTGAGATTCCACTCTGACCAACAAGTAATAATAGTAGTTTGATTTCAGTAGACATAAAACATGTAAACAATAATGTACAATCAATTCCTCTCTATATGGCGACGAGATTCCGTCCCACATGGTGGTCTACGAATAAGACATCCGCGTCGAGTGCACAGTAGAGTCTGATGACCTTGAGAAGGCTGATCCTCGGGCATTAGAATGTTGACTGTCACATCCTCCATCTGTGTGTCAGTGGGAGGAGCTGTTAACTGCATCTCGTACTGCAATCCAGATCCTTCTCCCACTAGGGTGGTAGAAGGACCTGCCTCTATCGTAGTGGGGAACGAAGCCTGCGATGGAGCTATACCCCAAGAGGGAGATGACTCTAGAATCCATGGCTGTGAAAGATCCTGAACCCATGATGGAGAGAACTGTGGATATCCTATTTGGAAAGATGGATCCCATGCCACCTGAGGCACTTCCTGAATCGGCTGATCCTGAACTACTAGAGGGCCGACCTCTGCCTGTGGAATAGGTGGGGCCTCACGTGCAGCATGACGCTGTCTACATCACCATGTTCGTGGCTCCTCAGCACCAACAACAACTACAGGATGTGCTTTTGGGGCAGGAACCTCCTCTCTCCGAGCCAGATGCGTGAAGATGCTCCCAGAAAGCGCATGAAAAGATTCCCTCGCCTCGAGCACTGTAGCATGGATGACTGCCCATCTAAAAACACCCTCCTCGACTTCATCACTCATGCGAACAAGCTTCTCTATGTGAGTTCCCTTTAAATAGATTCAAATAGAATTAGAAAATAATTCAATAAATAAACTAATGGAAATTTATTGACTTACCATCCTCTGTATCTCTATGCCATATTTGGTAAGATGTAGTATAGAATTAAATCTATAACACGACACTTAATCAACCTGCTCTAAAAGAGAGATTCGATTTGTAAGAACACCTAGAATAAGAAACTATGCACGTCTATGCCAGCAGTCGATAAAACTAGCATGTACTTGGGACCAGTCATCATCCTGCCTCCCTGTCAGCTTCATCCCATGAAGCCAGTCTGTCTGTATCGATGGTAATGGAATCACCTGAGTATGGGAAAACTAGCGCATGACCCTTTTAGGATGTTGTCACTCAATAATATGGAAGTGAATAAGGGGTATGACAACCATAGAATCCTCAAGCCCAACAGTGTAGTATGCTGGCAACTGGTCCATAATACTCTAGTATGGAAGCCATGAAATCTGAAATGAAAAGTGATTTTGTCAAAAAAAACCTATCTAAAAACCAAAATTGATGTTATTATTAAATATGTTAGACAGTGATAGACTGTATATACATACCTGATTAGGTAAGAGACAGTCCAAATTTAGCCGATATACACTCAAATGCTGTCTCGGAACCACGCCAAAATTGTGTCGCTGTCACAAGCTATAAAATTCATCAACGATAGTGAAAAATAATGAGATATTATAGCCAATAACTCATAATAGAATCAGAAACCAATAGAAATGACTTATCAAATCAATGTCCACGCGGAGCATCATGTAGTACCTCTATCTCGACTAACAGACCATCAAGGTCAGGGCGGAATGCTGGGATGCGCTCCCATGCCCACATTTGAATAGGATGAAACATCCTCCGAGACTTGTACAGTCCCTGTGTGATAGCCTGCATAATGATCTGTACATGTATGCCAAGCAGGCTGATCCCCAGCTATATGTCCCAGCCCGATAAAATTATTCTAGTAGGGGTAGATACATCATATGCACATTCATCCCTGAGTGACCAGTATACATGGTCCCGCCAATGAGTCATAATATATATGCATGGGCGTAACACATGACAGTATTCTCATTGTCATCATCCTGTAAATGTGGAATCTACAACTCCAACTAAGTCATAGATATAGATGATCCATCTGTAGCCCCATGGTTAGACAAAATATCAACGCCTAACAAGTGCTGAGCAAGGTCTGACCATGCTACACAAGTGAGTCCAATAACGGGTCTCCCCTAGATAGGCAGACCGAGAAGCACTATGAAATCCTTGAGGGTGATCATCATCTCTCCCTCAGGCAGGTGGAATGTGTGTGTCTCTGGTCTCCATCTTTCAACAAGGGCATGAAGTGGGTAATGATTTATAAATGTGAAATCTGATACAGCAAGCTCATAGAAGCCATCACGATGAAAGTAAGGTATAATGGCATGTGGAGGCTCCATGTGTTGAAAATGGTGCGCTCGATGCACCTTCACTAATTGATCTGGACAACCCTCTAACACGGTCTAGGAAATATGGGTACGCTACTGAGTGACTAGTATGGTATCATCCATCTGCATATAAACAAATGAAATGATTTTTAAGTGTAAAATGTAAATATAATGTTATGAATTGGATTAAGATAAACAATGTCAATTAGTAATGATGTTTTTTGAATTTATCTAACTGTATGTATTATATAACTTATTATGATCTTTATGATACTATAATTTCATTATACAATAATTTACTAAAATATCCTACATGTTTAGCTTTCAGTTTAGGTTTGAGTGTTTGGGGTTAAAAATTTTAATACTATTGTTCAGGAAACATGTTTATGGGTTAAATACCTTTACTTTACAATATGGGTTAAGTGTTCCGCTTTCATATTTATGAAATAAATTAAATTACCTCAGATTTAAAGTTATTTCTTAAAACCAAGAATATTAATATGAAATAAGTTCTATTATCTAAAATATTGAGTCTTGAATTTGGTTACACATATTTTCGGGGATCTTTATGATTAACTACTTATGGACTGGATTAAGATAAACAATGTCAATTAGTAATGATGTTTTTTCAATTTATCTAACTGTATGTATTCAATAACGTATTCTAATCTTTATGATACAATAATTTTGTTATAGAATAGTTTATGAAAATATCCTACATGTTTAGGTTTCAGTTTAGGTTTTAGGGTTTACGGTTTAAAATTTTAATATTAAAGTTCAGGAAACATGTTTTTGGGTTAATAACATTTACTTTACAATATGGGTTAAGTGTTCCACTTTCGGATTTATGAAATAAATTCTATTACCTTAGCTTTAAAGTTATTTCTTGAAACCAAGAATATTAAAATGAAATAAGTTATATTATCTAAAATATTGGGTCTTGAATTTGGTTACACATATTTTTGGGGAGCTTTATGATTAACTACTTATGGATTGGATTAAGATAACCAATGTCAATTAGTAATGAATTTTTTTGAATTTATCTAACTTTATGTATTCAATAACTTATGATAATCTTTATGATACAATAATTTTGTTATATAATAGTTTACTAAAATATCCTACATGTTTAGGTTTCAGTTTATGTTTAAGGGTTTAGGGTCAGAAATTTTAATATTATTGTTCAGGAAACATGTTTTTGGGTTAATAACATTTACATTACAATATGGGTTAGGTGTTCTAATTTCGGATTTATGAAATAAATTCTATTACCTCATATTTAAAGTTATTTATTAAAACCAAGAAAATTAATATTGAAAGTTATCTCATATGTTTGGGGTTTAGAAAACTAAGGAAAAAATAAGAGATACGAACATTTAGTTTATAATATGGGAATGTCACAATGAAGACAATAAATCATTATGGATGAGACTGTGAAACCGACCCAACAACCTTAGGGCATCGCTTCCAGTTATTACCTTCTTTATGACATATCGTGTATGGAAAACTCTATCCTTGTTCTTGAGGCCAGTCCATCTCATTATGCATGCTACTCCCCTTCGGTCTCCCATGAGGACGTAACTGATTCATGTCAGGTATCACTATCGGCTAGCCTTTAGGCATTGGGAAATAATGATACTCCCCAATAGGTGTCCATGGGGAAACATAATAGTTAGAAATGGTATCCATCTGGTACACTGGATCAACATATTCTTCCCATGAGATGTTCACAGAGGCACATACTACGATGACGTGTGTACATGGAAACCATAAGGCTTGAATGTTTCCACATTGGCATTTCCTTGTTTCTAGTTATACCACCATTTGTTCACCGATGTAATTTGTGATGGGGTCTGAACACTCTTGAACTTCAAATCGATATTCTTCACTTTGAAAGAGACGGACGTGATAACCAGAAGCTTCTTCAATATTCTTTTCAATATCTCATTGAAAGTGTCTTCGGTATCTTATCCCCTATTGTATTCCATCTGATGCTAGTTTTTGACTATCCACAAATTACTTCACGCAAATATATAATGTCTCTTGAACTAAGGCAGTTATATGTAGATTGAGAATCCATTTGAAGATACCATTGATGCACTCCACAATGTTTGTCGTCATGTGTTCGTACCTCTTCCCCCCATCGTATTCCAATGTCCATTTATCTTTTGGAATCTGCATCATATAATCATAAACTTCTTGATTAGCCTGATGAATTGGTTCAAAACGTTCTTCAAACTGCCATTGGTCCGACTCGTATGTTACAAAGAATATATGATATTTCACATAAATGGATTTTATCTTTATATTGAAATTGGAAAACAGAACGAATAGAATGCATACCAAGCCTCGTGATTTCCTTCTTCATTGGTTTTTTGTGGAATTTTTTTTGCACATTGCGAGCAATGTGTCTAATGTAGAACCGATGATGTGCATTTGGGTATCATCACGTATCAGGATCTGCATTGATTTCCTCATTAATTGCTCGATGGAGATCAAATATCAAATTAAAACCATGAATTTTGGTGAAATGGTTGCTGATACATTCCAGAAACAAACTCCATGAATCATAGTTTTCTTTCTCTACAATGGAAAAGGCAAGAGGAAGAGGTGAACAGTTTCTATCTTGGGTTGCCGTAATCAACAATACGCCCTTTTATTTTCCATAAAGAAATGTTCCATCAATCTGAATAAACTATTTGCAGAAACCAAATACGAAGATACAGGGAAGGAATGCCCCGAACAACTGATGAAATTGAACACAAGATGGATCAAATCAGTTATCGTGAGAGACTTATTCATTTGTATCCAGATGGAAGAAAACTTGGTTATGATTCCTCAATATGGCTAGAAATTGTGGCAACACCCGATATGAGTCATCCCAATCACCATAGACCTTCACAATTGCCTTCTATTTCACCATCCATGCCTTATTATAGGAAATATTATAACCAAATGTCTGTTTAATCCTCTCTTGCACAAGGGATTTTAGAACATATTGACATGTCTGAATCATCTCAACAATAATAGATGACACAAATTCTATATCCAATGAGGTATGATCTTGTGTGAGGCTTGATTGAATGCAAGTATGAGCCACCACAATACTTCAGATTCTCTAACCTCCAAATGTAATGTCTAGAATCTCCCTCAAGAGAAATCTAAAATCATCCCCTTACTTCTCACACCGTATAACATATTTACTACAGCATGATTCGAGAAGTACATAGTTGAAGTGTCTCTCAATATGAAATATATTTAGCGTGATTTTTAAGGCATATTAACTTGGAAAATTCCTTCCAATATATAAGGTTTTTTCCACCTCAATAAACCTATCTAGTACAGCTCTAAGGAACTCAGTTTCCGGTGTGAGAATAGTATTTTTGAATACAGACACGCTTGTCATTGTTTCTGACCAAGATAAAAAGAGTGGTGGTTGATTTATTGTAGGTCGATGTTGATATACAAATAATTTATTTCTCAAAACCTCCTCCCTATCTTCCGTTGGCCCCTCCTCATCAGCACTATTGTCACCATCTGATCAATCATTATGAAACTCCTAATCGGAAGTCAGATTGACATGTATATCTGGAAGATCATCTAGGTTTTCCTCTTCTGCTGTATCATTTAGAATAGGCTCAATTTCATGGGGTGGACTGTCTTCAACCACTATTTTAATTCTACATCTTCGTACAATTGGATGTTGTTGTTATACAGTAGTAACATCAATGTATAACTCCATCATGGTACCATCTGACCGTTGAGAAAATAAATTAATTTGTTGGACCCACTGCGCATCAGCAACCAATGGACAAGCCATATTCCACAATGTTGTCATAAATTGAAAATGTCTATAGCACATAGACATGATCTCCTGATCGGGTTCCAGATTTAAGGAACCACAAATTCTCTCTTGAATGTCACTTATGGTCATATAATCAGCTGTACTAACCACCATAATTGGTTGAGTACAGTAAGAATCTCCTTACGCAGTTTGAATAATCTCCCCATAGCAGTACACACATGAAAACATGACTCTCTACGTCAAAAATGTTTCTTTCATCAAAATTATGATAGTGTAACAAATATTAACAATGATTTTTGACCATATGATGTTTACTAGATTGTAATTTTAGGGCGCATTTCTATACCCTAAAATAAGCTACTGATGTTTGACGATATGATATTTCTTAGAATGTAATTTTAAGGCACATTTTTTAATGTGTTGGTTTTTCTTCATTTCACTTTATATTTCCATCAGTATCGTTAGCTAGTCATTATATGGATCCATGTTTTAATCCTATGTTATTTATTAATTATTCTATAATTAATTATGTCTAATAGTACATATTATTTCCAAACTACATAATATTTATATTTTAAAACATTTTCTTCTCCATTTCATTGTAAATAATTATAATTTTCATTTTAAACTGATTTTCTTAATACAGTTTTTAGCTATACAATCATTCTTTAATCACTATTTAATCATTATTAACTTATTATTTAATTAATAATTCTTTAATCATTAATCATATTATATTCATTAGTAAATTGTAATTAATTAACTTTATTTTTGTTAATGTGTATGTCCTTATTTGATTCTATAACATTATATTATCATTTTATCATTGATAAAAATTTCGATTTGATTTTTCTTTTCTCATAGGTTTTATTAGTTTATAAATAAAATATGAAACATATTAAGCACATTCCCCAGGATTGTCAAACCGGGATACAACAAGGCCTGTTATCATGCACTAGTTCTCATTCAAGTCTAGCTCAAAGCGGTGTTTTTAGGTTTTACCCCTATGTACATCTGTGGCAGATCCACACCCACTTTTTTATATCCGGACATAAATTTTATTGCTTAGATAACCACATAATCTTTAAGCTACCAAAATTTCAAAATATCTAACCCTAAGTTAATCTATACAACCTAACATTAATTATTTCAAACTATATATAACTAATTACAGAAACTAAATAACCAAATATTAAGAACTACCTAAAATACTTAAAAAATAAAACATTTAAAACAAAAAATAATTAAATTAATTAAATAAAAACATTAAATTAAATAAAGAAACATACCTCTAAATTAAGATTCATAAAAACTTGCACAACAAATGATTTTTTTAGAGAGAGAGAATTTTGGAGAGAAGAAGGTAAGATTCAAGTGAGGATGAGGTGGGGGAGGGTGGCTGCCCTTTTATAGGGATTTCCGACAAAGGTGGCATCGCGGAATCCGCCTTTGGACTCTGCGTAAGGCCAAAGGCGGCATCACAGAATATGCCTTTTTCCTTACCAAGATGCCAAAGGCGGCTCCCCCCCTACGGCTGCCTTTTCCATCTCATCGATCTGGGCCAAAGGTGGTGTAGGGGAGTAAAGGCGGCATTGCTGATGCTAACTTTGTGCACTAACACAAAGGCATCATCTGTGATGCCGCCTTTGAAGAGTAATTTTAATTTTTTTTAACCTAAGAAGTTTTTGAATTTTTTTTTTAAAAGCATTTAAAAAAATCGATTTTAGATTTATAATGTTGTTTGATAATAGGTTTTGGGGGCTATTATGAGCTCACAAAGGTAAAATGTAATGGTAAAGACAAAGTAATATAATTATTGAATAAAAAGGTTATTTCAATAATAAAATAATTTCCTCTATATTTTACTACATAAACACCTTAAAGATACATGGTTTTGAAAGAAACACAAAAAAATTTAATTAAATCAAACATTTTTCAGTCTACTCAAGAAGTGAGTTTTTTCTGAAGAATATGTAAAAATGTTTTATAATTCTCACATGTGACTGATTTTGAAATTCAAGTAGTGATTCGTGGCATCAGATTCAAAAATTCAATAGTCTTTTCATGAGTTTCCATAAATTATGAAATTGAAACAAAGGTCATTTCAATATTTACTTAGGTTAATTTTTATTGTTACCATGGGATTATTAAGGTGTTATATTTATTTTCAACAGTTTCATGAGTTTTTAGGTGATCTCTTTCGTTCATAGATTTTTTTTAGATGATTGTGTAATTTATAGAGGAATGAATCCAGAGGTTTTTGTGAGTTGCACTACTGTAAATGGAGGATATACCAACGGAAGTTTTCCAACAGTTTTCATAAACTGTTGGGACGTATGAGTTTTTAGATGAATTTACCAAACATTTTTATAAAACTATTGGGATATGTCAATTTTAGTATGGATTTCCCAATGGTTTGTCTAAACCATTGGTAATTCTTACCTTTCCCAACAGTTTTTTAAAACCATTGGGAAAGTTTTCCCCTAAATTTATAGAGAACCTGATCTCCGATCCACATGATTGAAGTGCTAATGTTGATACCTAATAGCTCTCTCACTTGAAAAATCATTCCACCAGATCCATCTCCAATCACAAAGTTTTTTTCTTCTACACTTCAAATATGCAAGTAGTCCCTTAGGTTTAATGTTTTGCATCTATTTTTTTTTCAGTTTTGATTTGGTTTAAACCTAGGGTTCTTGTAGTATGTTATATCCAAAAATTTCAATTTGATTTGTTTTCTATTTTAGTTCTCTGTCATGTGTGAATCAATTTATTTGAAGTGAGGGGGTGCAGGTGGTGAGAGGTGAAGTGGGTGGGGGAGGGGGTGTGCTGGTGGGGGGGGGGGGGGTGCAGTGAGTGAAGGGGGATGTACCAGTGGGGGTGTGTAGTGGGGGGAGTTTGTTGGGGGTGAGGTGGTGGGGGGGGGGGGGGGGGTTATACAAGTGGGGGTGGGGGTGGGTTGTGATGGTAGGGGTGGGGGAGGGGGTTTGTTCAAGTGGGGGTGCAGGTGTGGGGGGGGGGGGGGTGTTGTGCTAGTGGGTGGGGGGAGGGGAGTGTGCAAGTTGAAGGGGTGGGCTGGGCAGGTGGGAGTCTGTTGGGGGGTGAGGTGGGGGGGGTGGGAGGGGGTCTATGCAGGTGGGGGTGGGGGAGGTGGGGGTGTGCAAGTGGGGGTGTAGGTGGGGGTGGTTGTGCAAGTGGGGGGGGAGTGTACAGGTTGGGGGTGGGCTGGGTAGGTGGGAGTATGTTGGGGGGTGAGGTGGGGGGGGGGGGGGTTGTGCAGTGGGTGGATGGGAGGTGGGTTGTGCAGGTGGGGGTGGGGGGGGTTTGCAGTTGGTGGATGGGACGTGGGTTTTGTTGGGGGAGTCTGCTGGGGGTGAGTTGGGGAGGGGGGTTGTGCATGTGGGAAGTCATCACTGCAATAGTTCACCAATAAGCACTGGGAAATCATCACTCTAGAGATTTAGATAGCTTTGAGGCCTCTTTGGTTTTGGTTCTTGTCTAGTCATCTTGATGAGTAAGGCATCACATGATCTAATAGTGACATCAACTATATATGATGAATTCCTTCTCCCAGAACACATTATTCTTGAAATAATATATCCTTGGAAGGTTGTGGGAGACTTTTAGAATCCAATGCCACAATATTTTCCCAATTTCAAACTTGATACCATCATGTTATCAAGTCACTAATCCTACCAAATTGTATTTTCATTGAAAAATACTATTATAATCCTTAACACTCGTCATTTGTTTTTCATAACATGAATGACAACCCAATTAAATCTCATAGCTCTCAGTCACACCCCCGTGGACAGCCCTCCCACCCCTTGGACACCCCTACCCCCTGGATAGCCCCACCACCCTTGTGGACAGTCCGCCCACCCCCTGAACACCAAGTACCCCCTGAACAACCCCACCACCCCCTGGAAACCCCCTACCCCTGGACATCCTCCAACCCCGTGGACAGCCCGCCCACCCCATGGACACTCCCCCACCCCCCGGACACCCCACCCATGGACACCTCGTACCCCCTAGACATCCCTCCAACCCCCGTGGACATCCCTCCCACCCCCCTAGACACCCCATCCCCCTTGGACACCCCCTCCCCCCTGGATAGCCCCACCACCCTCGTGGATAACCCACCCACCCCCCTGGACACCCCGTACCCCCTAGACAATCCTGCCACCCCTGTGGACAACCCGCCCCTGAATACATAGAAGCATAAAACTCTACATTTCCCTCAATTTATAGAAGCCCCCTCCCTAGTGAACCCTAATCCTAGGTCTTCCATCCGATTGGCTGAAACTCCCAAATCTAGGTTATACTCCTTCAACCTCTTCCCAAATATAGACATAAAAGCCCTCATTGAGGTAATTGACATGGTTAGTGTGTGGTCTACCAAACTCTGTGACCTAACATGGTGAGTTGAGGTATCTTATCAGTTTCTAGTGTTGTTCATCCCAACTATGAGCTAGTTATAAGGATATCCTTATATTATCAGACTTTCTCCATTTATTTCACTATCTTGAAAGATCATGTCATTATTCCCTATTTCTAGGGATTTTTCAAAATTTTATGATTCACACTATTTGTTATTGAATCGATGACTAATACTTGATTGGTAGATGTCTGTGAGTATATATAATATGGTTTATAAAATATCCCTTAAAAGTATCACTGTTTTGTGTTCTTTATGATGTGTAGTATCATTGACATACTTTATTGTTAATCTCAAATTTAAAAATATTTTTTTTGCCTATACTTTATGAAATTAAACCTATTTACGATCCATGAACAACCTATTGGTGTAGAAGCCTAAAATTTATCCACCCATGGGGTGCACTTGACTTGGGGAACTAATTGGGTAATGAAAGGTATGGCCATAGGGCTTCCAAGAATGAGTTATTGAACATGAGTGAATGATTTGGTATGCCTATAACAAATAATGGGACCTAAGGAATGTGCTTCTTATATGATACCTATTGAAAATGAATATTAATAAATTTTCATTTAATTTTTGAGTGCTTGTTCTTTGATTAATGATTTGGAATTCCTTGAAGAAACCAACCAATGATTCTTGTTAAAAACATAGATTTTAATTCCATTTAGAAACCCCCTTGTATTCATGATGATTTGGTTTAGAATATGTTGGGGAAATCTGCCTTTGATTCATAGTGATTATGATTTACGAAGCCTTGGGTAATTCCCACATGGATTCAAAACTAGTGGCCTCTCTATTTACATAGGTTGGGAACTTTTTCCTCACAATAAATCCATATCAAGTCAATCAATTTTGTAGTTATACACTCCAAATATGTAGGTCTTAACTTAGAGTTAATGTTTTTTATCTATTATTCTTTATTTCTATTTTGATTTTTCCTAAACCAGGTTGTGACTTGTGTGGAAGGACATGCCCAATAAGTGTAGTTTTATTTGTTTTCAATTTTCCTTTTACAATTCAAGTGTCATGATTATATAAATAAACATGATTTTAATTCTTCATAGCCACTCCTTTTATGTAGTTAGTTAATCATGTTGATAATTGGAGGTGCTGGTGAGATGTATCCCCACTCAAAGATGGTAAATGGTTTGTTTAGTCATAT
This sequence comes from Viscum album, assembly GCA_963277665.1. NCBI lineage: Eukaryota > Viridiplantae > Streptophyta > Magnoliopsida > Santalales > Viscaceae > Viscum > Viscum album. Next base: position 78,624,129 of record OY728140.1, read on the forward strand.
TTTCTCAAGGTGGGTAATGGATATAAGGATGATCCATGTGAAGGGATTGGGGATGGTTGGGGTATTGGGGTAGGTGGTTTTTCTTTTTTAGTGGGGTGATATGGTACATTTTGTGGACTTTAGTTTGGGTGTTATGAAGTGTACTAACTTTTCACAATATTTCCATTTTTTAGCATCAATAACTTATATAAAAATATCTCTTTACACATTCTAAATCTTTCATGAAAAGCCTTCACTTTGTAATATCCTTAAAAATGTTATATCAGGTCTATTGTGTCTTCTTGTATGTGATAAATGAAAAAAATTACAAAACACATCTCACCTCAAATTTAGGCCCAAATAACTGAATTGGTATATCTTTACATTGTTTTAATAGTTTATCAACTAGAAACTCCTTATTTTATCGTTTACTTAAATATATTTTCGATTAAACGTCAATATTATTGAATTGATTATGACGAAATGACTTATACCAATTATTTTTACAGAATGGATAGAAGTTGGATGTATGAAACTGATCAAATCTCAAGTGATTTTCAAAACAATTTAGAGATCGTTTTAGATTTTTCATTTCACAATGCATCAAATAGTGGTCATAAACACTGCCCATGTTCCAATTGTGTTGGTAGACCTTGGTTGAGCCGTGAAGAAGTCACCTACCACATAACCAAATCTGGTTTTCAAGCAAAATACTATGTATGGTATCATAATGGGGAGAAAATGAAAACTCAAATTGCTGATGATTGAAATGAAAGGACTGGACTGGAGAATTTGTTAGATGAATGGTTTCCATTTTTTTGTCATCATGAAAAGTAAAAGACTTCTACTCAAAATGACTTCGATGTGTGGACATATGATGCATCTAATGAAAATGATGATATTGTCAGGGTGAAAAAATTGAATGATGCTGCCATGAATCTAGTATATCGACAATGCAATAAAATGAAAAGGCTAGAATTTTTAATCCAATTGTTTCATAGGAAAACTATGTATGGTGTTTCTAATTCCACAATCGATTACATTCTTACCTTCTTGAAGGATTTACTTCCAGATGTTGTAGATATTCCCTCAAACCACTATATGGCATGGAATTTAGTTGAGGAACTTTTATTTTCAAGAAACAAAATTCATGCTTGCCTGAAATATTATAGTTTATTCTAGGAGGAATCCTCTAAACAAAATTATTGTATAAAATGTTTCACATCCTGTTGGAAGTCGAAATCTGATGGAACACCATCTTGCGTTCCACATAAATTAATGTGGCACTTTCTATTGATCCCCAGACTCCGCAATCTTTTTATGTCTAATGAAATATCAATAAAAATGAGATGTCATGATACAGAAAGAAAGAAGACTAATGATGAGTTGGTTAAACTTGTAGATGGATTTGCATGGCAGAGATTTGATGCTCGATATCTTGATTTTGCAACTTACGTGCGTAATGTGAGGTTGGATCTTGCATGTGACAGTTTTAATTCTTTTGGGCAGATGCTTACTTCGCACAGCACATGGCCAGTTTTTATACACATTTATAATCTTCCCCCATGGTTGTGTATGAAAAGGCCTTTCACTTTCAAGAGTATAATCATATCTGGCCATTCTGATCCTGACATTGATATTAACGTATACATGCAACCTTTAATAAAAGATTTGAAACTTCTTTGGGATATGGGTGTGCACACATACTATGCATATTTGAAAGACATATTTCAGATGCATGGTGTGCTTATGTAGAAGATAAATAATTTTCTGGCTTATACAATGATGTCTGGATGGAGCATGAAGGGAAAACTGTCAGGTCCTATTTGTATAAAAAATAAATGATCCAGAAGACTGAAACATCGCTGTAGTTTTAGTTTTATGGGAGATCAAAGATTCTTTCCAATAGACCATCCATATAGAAATAATCATCGAAGATTTGATAATACCATAGAGACCGATTATCCACCTCAGTGTATGTTTGGAACTGATGTTCTTAATGATTTGAAAGATTTCAGTTTTTCATTTGGGAAGGGATAAATGAAATCTGGAAAGAGAAAGAATGATTCAACTAAAACCTGTTATAATTGGAGGAAGAGGAGTATCTTTTTTTTATTTTCCTTATTGGTCAACCAATTTGTTATGTAATTTCTTATATGTAATGAACATTGAAAAGAATATATGTGAAATGTTTCTTTCAATACTTATAAATGTTAAGGGAAAGAAAACAGATGATTTATGGTGTCGGCGTGACTTGGTGGATTGCGGCATCAGACCAGAATTGCATCATGTGGATATCAGTGAAAATAAATGGCAAGTTCCATGTGATCCTTATGTGATGAAAACTATAGGAAAAAAAATATCAAGAAGTATTAGAGACTATTAGTGTTCCTGATGTCTATTCAAGAAACATATCTAAACGGGTCAATTGAAGAGAGTTGAAGCTAATTTTTTTGAAGACTCATGATTATCACGTTCTTCTACATGATTTGATTCCAATAGAAATCCGTCGTATTTTGTCCAATAATTTAAAGGTGAATGTTATTCAGTTGTGCCATTTGTTTAGAGATCTTTTTTCTAAGAATTTGTCCAAGTCTTTATTGTAAAAAATGTTGACAGATTCCCCATTAATTTTGTGTGAGTTGGAGAAAATATTTCCTCCATCATTTTTCACATGCATGCTGCATCTGACTGTCCATATTCCCACTGAAATACTTCTCAGAAGACCTATTTCTTTTCTTTGGATGTATCCAACTGAAAGAAATATGTACACATTAAAGTCTTATGTCCGAAACATGAATCATCCTAAAGGTTCTATCATGAACAGTTACTTGGATCAAGAATGTATGGATTTCTGCTCAATGTATTTTCCTGATCTTACTACAAGAATGAAAAGACCAATGAGAAATAAAGAAGACAATAATGAGAAAATTGAACCCAATTTTCCATCACTTACTCAAATAGGAGGAATTCTTAGATCATATACATTGAATACATTAATCCTTGAAGAGAGGGAGATGGAACATCACACAGTTTTGTTCAACTATGATTTGTTCAATGACTACATAATGTAACTAAATTGAATATGTATATCTTACATATATATCTATTAAAATATTCATAGTTTTTATCTATAGGGAATATAAAACAATGATAAATAGAAAGTATCATTCTTTATCTTTGAGAAGTATGGAGTCTTTTTATAGCAAAGAGTTTTCTTCTTGGTTAAAATTGAAGGTAAAAATACTACTGTTTAAAATAATTAAATCAATATTTAATTAAGATTAATATTCATTTATATTACAGGTATTGAGTTTTCATGCTTACTCTATCTATGAGGAAATAAGAGCTTTGGCTTTTGGTCCTAATACCGTGGTTCATGACTGTAAATCAATTGTTATCAATGGGTACAAATTTATTGTCACTGAATGAGAAATGAACATGAGAACACAACATAATGGTGTTATGGTTACTACCTCAACAGATTGTTATGCCAGTGCATCAAATAGTATACTACGATTTGTAAATGTTGGTTATTATGGAGTCATTTAAATAATTATAATATTGGATTATTACTCTCATGGATGAGTCACAATGATAAAATTCCATTAGTTTTATTCCATGATGAGATAGGGGACATTTATTGATGATTGTGGATTTTGAGTAATTAATATGACTCGCACTCTTGCTATCGAAGAACCATATGTATTGGCATCAATGGCTAAAAAAGTTTTTTTATGTCAAAGAATAACTTCGACCTGAATTTGGTGTCATAGTTGAAGTAATTCCAAGACATATTTTTAATGATGGGCATGATGGAATTGACACCATCCCTACTACCATTGGAACCAATCCATTTATTTTTTTGATGACTCTAATAGCTCAATTGTCAGAGTTGACTGTGAACCTAAAGTTTTAGTGGGAAATATATAAAATCATCCATTCATGTTCTCAATTCTTTTGGTTTACCTTGAGTTGGGTTGTTATGGTTGGTTATAATAAAATTGATTTAATATTTATTACAAATATGTTGTATCCAACTTGACCGTTATGTGAATTTTCAAAGTTTATTGGTTGAAATGTTTATTTGAATTTCATTTTCTAATTTGGAATTGAACTGTATTTAAACCTATGAAACCAAAATTTCTAACATGGTGAACATTTCAATGATTCAACTGTGATTTGTATAAAATTTGAATGACTATAAGACCTCTCTTTAACATTTTACCAGGTAATGAACATGATGGTTTGTATTCTTTTGAAAAGAATGTATTGAAACCTCCATCATCTACCCAAGCTAAAGAAATTAAATTTTTCCTTAATTTTGACAAATGCTTTACCACTTATGAATCTGGTAGAATCAATGTTCCAAGATTTTAATAGACTGATGACACATAGTAAATAATCATCATACTAAAAATTAAATTTCTTTATCACATCTTGTACAATTTATTGACTTCATTATATATTTGTTCAAGATCACCTAAAACAATGTTTAGGTAAATTATCGATGAATCCCTCTACTGCCTCTAATTTATTTGGTTTTTTGGGTTACACATTCGTTATCATTTTCTATTTACTTCCATATTTGTTCTCAAATACAGGAAATGAAACCAATAGAAGAGAGGCAATGGAAAATGATTATGGACAACAATCATCACATGCCTAAGCTAGGCATTCCACCGCTAGTTCTTGTAGTGAGTATTTTATTTCTAATATATTTATTTAAATTATATATAATTTCATGTGATTAAATTTTTTTAAACATTTTTTCAGGATCCATATATTAGGTGATAGTTATTTGATGAGTAGCCTAGTAGTGGTCCCAATACTCGGGGTGTTTATACGAGGGGTTGGGGGAGGGGGGTACAGGAGCTAGATGATCTGGTCGGCGTACCTTATTAGACCCTGCCCTACCACTGACATACCATCCATCCCACATTCTGATCCCGATGTGCCTCTAGGGACACATGGTATATTTAGGCCTCCCATGTTTTCACCACCCTTTACATCTGACCATCCTCACCCTTCTGTACCATATCCGATGATGATTCCCACTCCCCAGTCAGCATTTGGCCAGCTATCCCTATCATCTTCTTTTACTTATTCTTCATTCTCTCTAGGCTTTTATATTCCATATTCTTCGACTCCTTCTCCACCAAAGTCTGTCCCTATAGAGCATACATTGGGACTCACTCCATCTGTACAGGGTGTTCCTTTAGTTTTTGTGGATCCAGTGATGCCCATTGATCAAAATACGATAGGTATACTTATAAAACCCTAACAAATTGTTACACCATTATTTATTTTCATTATAACATGTATTGATAAAATATATTTTTATCATTCATAACAGATACATCTATTGATAGGAGGTAGGGAAAAAGGCATACACACATGAGTGCGGTGTGGAATCTCCACACACAGTTGATGGTGGACTATAATGAAGATAGTCAAGTGATTGAAAAATCAGGGCAGCAATGTCGGAGTTTTTTGGAGATGCTTTCCAAATACTCTGACATCATGCCTGTCAGCCCGCTCTCATGGAGACATCTGCCAAATGAAGTCAAGGATAATGCTTGGGCAGAGATATGAGTATAAAAATAAATTGTATTTAATGAAATATATTAATTTTTTTAATAGTATAAATTAATATTTTTGTGTCAGCTGCGGTTTAATTTTCCACCTAGTGAGGGCGCACGACCAACACGTATAAAGGATTTAGGTAAGCTTTGGAGAGCTTATAACCATGAGTTATACATTGGATGGAATGATAGAGTGGTAACAGAGTTAGAGGTGGTACCTATCATGGATGATTGTCCATTAGAATAGTACCGATAGATGATTACTCATTGTACGACTAGCCAATTTACGATATTAATCAAATTAGAGGTATTTAAATGAAAATTTTCTTGTTTATCATTAATACTAAATATTGAATTTTATTTAGGATGAATTTGGAAAAAATAAAAAAACATTGATGCTAAAAAAATACTTCCACACATTGGGACATACTACGAAGAAAGATCATGAGAGATAGTAGGTATAACATTTTATAATCTTTCTTTATGACTTTCACTTTATATTTCTTCCTCCATAATTTATTCGATTGCTAAATTTGTTATATAATTTTAGTTAAGAAATTATTTTTTATTTGATATACTATTTTTATTTATTTATTCCTACATTAAATGTCATTTATGAGGCATAAATTGAATATAGAAGGACGTGTGCCTCGAGCAAAACTGTTTTTGCTCGAGTAGAAATAAGAATGATGGAAGTGCGGTTAATGAAACTATTCAGAAGCAGATTGTAGGTTTTACTTTGTAGATTTAAAATTTTAATCTCTATTTTGTAACTTAATAATCTATTTATATTTGTAACATGATGCTTTATAGGCCCTTGATGCCCCTAAACCTGACAATTTTAGGCCAAATGATCACTTACATCCAGTGGTGGGAGATGAGCACCCTGGTAGAGTACACTGCTGGCCTTGGAAGAGTATAATTTTGACGAGGTATTGTCCCTCATCAGGTATGAGTTGTAGTGCCACCAAGTTTCACCAGGTTAAGGTATAGGCAAAACATGCTGAAAAAGGGCCACAAAGACATCATAATAGTCTGCTAGGGCAAACACTGCATTTATGAAAATGATAGATGTTTTACGTCTAACATTTCTACCAGAGGCCAACAATACTTTTGATGAATATATATCATCGATGTGTTTTATATATGGTGCACCAAGTAGACGTTCTAGTGGTGGTTAATACATTGGAGAGGAGGAGGATGAGGAGGAGGAGGAGGAGGAGCCCGAGGAGGTGGCTGAGGAAGAAGAGGAGGGCGAGGAGGAGGGTGATGAGGATGCTGAGGCAAAGTACGTCGACGAGGAGGAGGGCCGGGATGATGATGGGGATAACGATGAGGATGAGGGTGAGGGTGAAGATGATGGTGATGATAGTGATGGTGATGAGGGACAGATTGATCCGTTACATTTTTTATTGATATTACTAACCTTTAATGTTTATTGATTTGTTGTGCCTAAATATATATGTGATTAGGTTGGTCACATTATCTTTATTTTTTTATGTATAAATAATAAAACTTGACTTGATGATTTGCTGTGAAATCCTCCTATTTTAATGAAATTGTAATTTTTTAGTGGAATTTAGAAAATTGGTTGTCTGATTAGAAGTTGATATAAAGAAATTATTTTTTTAACATTGAAAGAATTTTCTTATAAAATATGTAAATATCATCCCATGAACCCGAGATAGCCCCCCAGACAGCCCCACGGATAGCCCCCGGACATCCCCCCACCCTCCTCCCCGGACCCCAGACAGGCCCCCGGACATCCCCCCACCCTCCTCCTTGTACCCCAGACAGCCCCCCAGACAACTGCCCCACCCTCCTTCCTTGACCACGGACAGCCCCCGGACAGCCCCCCAAACAGCCCCCACCATCTTCCCTAGACCCCCAGACGACCCCCTAGATAGCCTCCCCACCCTCCTTCCTGGACCCCAGACAACCCCCAGATAGGGCCCCACCCTCCTCCTTGGACCCTGGACAGCCCCCCTGGACATCCCCCCAAACAGCCCCTGAACAACCCCCCACCCTCCTCCCTGGACCCTGAACCACCCCCGGACAGCCCCCCCCCCACCCTCCTCCCTGGACCCCGGACAGCCCGCTAGAAATCCCCCCGGACAGCCCCCCAGACAGCCCCCACCCTCCTCCCTGGACCCCGGACAGCCCCCCCTCCTTCCTGGACCCTGGACTTCCCCCACCCTCCTCCCTAGGCCCCGAACAGCCCCCACCCTCCTCCTCGGACCCTAGATAGCCCCCAGCCTCCTTCCCAGACCCCGGACAGCCCCCCCCCCCTCTTCCCTGGACCCCAGAAAACCCCCCGACCCAACACCCCATCTCTGGGTGAGCGGCGATTCGGCATATATAAAAATCACACCAATTCACGAAAGGATAAGGACCACCTACCTTGATTCTGGAGACAATCGCACTCTTAATTCGGCGTCTCAGATCCCAATGTAATATTTCATCAAGACTCACCCTAAATCCCAACAAAAAAGAGGGTATTAGAGCTTTAGAAAAGATGAGAGAACAATGAAAACCCTAATCGAAAAGGGGAAGCAAGGAGAGGATTAGACTCACCTTGAACTTCAATCCGCATTTGATGGCACTCAAAACGCCCAAAGATTGAAGGAGATCTTACCTTAAGAGCTATTCAGAGCTTTGGATTGTATTAGTACTTTATCACGGGGATCCATGGGTCATTTGTGACGTGTACGAGTCAACCCCACCTCGATCGGAGGCACGGTGTGGCCGGTACCACTCAAAGTGTCTCACTTTTATTTGAAATGGACAGAATTTTAAGAGAAAACAACAACTGGATTACGAAAAACTAAGCAAACACTTTCTGATTACATTGATACTTCAAGACAATGATTCATGGGTCATGTGTGAGGTGTACGAGTAAACCTACCTTAATATGAGGCACGATGTGGCCAGTATCACTCAAAGTGTATCACTTTTATTTGAAATAGACACTGTTTTAAGTTACAACAACAACTGGAATATGGAAAACTTACCAACCACATTCATATTATCTTTATACTTTTGGAAAATTATCCATGGGTCATTTGTGATGTGTACGAGTCAACCCCACCTCAATCCAAGGCACGGTGTGGCCAATACCACTCAAAGTGTCTCACCTTTATTTGGAATGGACAACATTTTAAGTAAAAACAACAACTAACATATAGAAAACAGACCTAACACAGTCTAATTGGGTTTATTCTTTAGGAAAATGATACATGTGTTATATGTGACATGTATGAGTCAACCACGCCTCAGTCCGAGGCATGATATGGGTGGTATACCTCGAAGTTTACTTCTTTTGTTTAAAATGGACACCCTTTTAAGTAAAAACAACTGGCATATGAAAAACCGGCCAAACGTATTCATATTGTGTTGATAATTTTGCACAAGGATCCATGGTTAATATTTGACATGTACGAGTCAACCTTGCCTCAATATGAAGAACGGTGTGGCCAGTACCACTCAATGTGTCTCACTTTTATTTGAAATGGACAACATTTTAAGTGAAAACAACTACTGGCATACGGAAAACCAACCAAACTCATTTGGATTATTTTGATACTTTAATAAAATGATCCATGGGTCATATGTGACATGTAAGAGTCAACCCTGCCTCAATCCGAGGCACGGTGTGGCTGGTATCACTCTAAGTGTCTTTCTTTTGTTTGAAATGGACAACATTTTATGTCAAAACAACAACTGGCATATGGAAAAACAACCTAACACATTCGTATTGTGTTGATACTTTAGGAAAATGTTCCATGGGTCATATGGGACGTGTATGAGTCAACCCTGCCTAAATCCAAGGCACAATGTGGCCGATATCACTCGAAGTGTCTTTCCTTTGTTTAAAATGGTCACCATTTTAAGTAAAAACAACAACTGGCATACGGAAAACTGACCAAACATATTCATATTGTGTTGATACATTAGAAAACGGATCCATAGTCCATTTTTTGATGTTTATGAGTCAACCCCACCTCAATCCAAGTAACTTTGTGGACTATACCACTCAAAGTGTCTCACTTTTATTTGAAATGGACAATATTTTAAGTGAAAACAACAACTAGCATACTGAAAACTGACCAAACGCTTTTGTATTCTGTTGATACATTAAGAAAACGATCCATGGGTCATATGTGATGTGTATGAGTCAACCCTGGCCTAATCCGAGACACGGTGTGTCCGGTATAACTCGTAGTGTATTTCTTTTGTTTAAAATGGACACCCTTTTAAGTAAAAAAACTAGGATACGGAAAACTGACCAAACATATTCGTATTGTCTTGATACTTTAGTACAAGGATCCATGGGTCATTTTTGATGTGGAAGATTCAACCCTGCCTCAATCCATGGCACGGTGTGGACAGTACCACTCAAAGTGTCTCACTTTTATTTGAAATAGACAACATTATAAGTGAAAACAACAACTGGCATACGGAAAACCGACCAAACACATTCAGATTCTATTTATAATTTAGAACAAGGATCCATGGGTCATATGTGATGTGTATGAGTCAACCTCACCTCAATATGAGGCATGGTGTGGCCGGTATTACTCAAAGTGTCTTTCTTTTGTTTAAAATGAACACTCTTTTAAGTAAAAACCACTGGCATACGAAAAATGACCAAATGTATTAAGATTGTGTTGATACTTTAGAAAAAAAATTCATGGGTCATTTTTTATATGTACAATTCAACCTCGCCTCAATATAAGGCATGGTGTGGCCGGTACCACTCAATGTGTCTCACTTTTATTTGAAATAGACAACATTTTAAGTGAAAACAACAACTGGCATACGGAAAACTGACCAAACACATTCATATTGTATTGATACTTTATGAAAATGATACATGGGTCATTTGTGACATGTAAGAGTTAATATTTCATCAATTTGATGCACAGTGTGTCCAGTACCACTCAAAGTGTCTCACCTTTATTTGAAATGGACAATATTTTATGTAAAAACAACAACTGACATACGGAAAAATGCCCTAACGCATTAGGATTGTATTGATACTTTAAGAAAATGATCAATGGGTCATATGTGACATGTATGAGTCAACCCTACCTCAATCTGAGGTAGGGTGTGGCCGGTATCACCCGAAGTTTCTCTCTTCTGTTTTAAATGGACACCCATTTCAGTAAAAACAACTCGCATAAGGAAAACTGACCAAACATATTATGATTGTGTTGATACTTCTATACAAGGATCCATGGTTCATTTTGAACGTGAACGAGTCAACCCTGCCTCAATCTGAGTCATTGTATGGATGATACCACTCAAGTTGTATCACTTTTATTTGAAATGGACAACATTTTAAGTGAAAACAACAACTCACATACAGAAAACCAACCAAAAAAATTCATATTTTGTTGATACTTTAGGAAAAAGATCCATGTGTCATATGTGACGTGTACAAGTCAACCCCTCCTCAATCCGAGGCAAGGTGTGGCCGATATCACTCGAAGTGTCTTCTTTTGTTTGAAATGGACAACATTTTAAGTCAAAATAATAACTGGCATACAGAAATCCAACCTAACACATTCATATTGTGTTGATACTTTAGAAAAACCTTCCATGGGTTATATGTGATGTGTACGAGTCAGACCTACCTCAATCTGAGGCACAGTGTGGCTAGTATCACTTGAATTGTCTTTCTTTTGTTTAAAATGGACACCCATTTAAGTAAAAACAACAACTGGAATATGGAAAACCAAACAAACATATTCAGATTGTATTGATACTTTAACACAAGGATCCATGGTTCATTTTTAATGTTTATGAGTCAAACCTTACTCAATCTGAGGCACGATGTGGCCAGTACTACTCAAAGTATCTCACTTTTATTTGAAATGGACAACATTTTAATTGAAAACAACAACTGGCATACGGAAAACTGACCAAATGCATTCGAATTCTATTGATACATTAGGAAAATGATCAATGGGTCATATGTGATGTGTATGACTCAACCCCACCATAATCTGAGGCACGGTGTGGCTGGTATCACTCGTAGTGTCTTTCTTTTGTTCAAAATGGACACCCTTTTAATTAGAAACAACTAGAATATGGAAAACTGACCAAACATATTCGGATTGTGTTAATACTTTAGAAAAAGGATCCATGAGTCATTTTGGATGTGTATGAGTCAAACTCGCCTCAATCTGAGGAACAGTGTCACTAGTACCACTCAAAGTGTCTCACTTTTATTTGAAATGGACAACATTTTAAGTGAAAACAACAACTGGCATATGGAAAACTAACGAAACACATTTGGATTCTGTTGAAAATTTAGGAAAACTATCCATTAGTAATTTTTGACATGTATGAGTCAACCCCGCCTCAATCTGAGGCATGGTGTGACCAGTATCACTCGAAGTTTTTTTCTTTTGTTTAAAATGGACAATCTTTTAAGTAAGAAACAAATGGCATATGGAAAACCAACCAAACATATTTGGAGTGTGTTGATACGTTATAAAAATGATCCATAGGTCACTTGAGACGTGTACGAGTCAAACCCACCTTAATTCGAGGCACAGTGTGGCCGATACTACTCAAAGTGTCTCACTTTTATTTGAAATGAACAACATTTTAAGTGAAAACAAAAACTAGCATACAAAAAACCAACCAAATGCATTCAGATTTTCTTGATAATTTAGGAAAATGATACATCGGTCATTTGTGATGTTTACAATTTAATCACGCCTCAATCTAAGGCATGGTGTGGCCGGTACCACTCAAATTGTCTCACCTTTATTTGAAATGAACAACATTTTAAGTAAAAACAAAAACTAACATACAGAAAACTGACCTAACTCATTCGGATTGTGTTTATACTTTATGAAAATGATACATGGGTCATATGTGACATGTACGAGTCAACCTCACCTCAATCTGAGGCATGGTGTGGCCGATATAACTTGAACTATCTTTATTTTGTTTAAAATGGACACCATTTTAAGTAAAAACAACTAGCATAAAAAAATGAACAAACATATTCGGATTGTGTTGATACATTTTGAATAGGATACATGGATCATATTTTAAATGTACGAGTCAATACCGCCTCAATCCAAGGCACGGTGTGGCTGGTACCACTCAAAGTGTCTCACTTTTATTTTAAATGGACACAAGTTTAAGTGAAAGCAACAACTGACATATAGAAACTGAAAAAATGAATTCAGATTCTATTGATACTTTAGGAAAATAATTCATGGGTCATATGTGACATTTAAAAGTCAACCGTACCTCAATCTGATGCACCGTATGGCCGGTATCACTCGAAGTGTCTTTCTTTTGTTTGAAATGGTCAATATTTTAAGTCAAAACAACAAATGACATAATTAAAACCAGACTAACACATTATTATGGTGTCAATAATTTAGGATAACAACATATGGGTCATATGTAACGTTTACGAGTTAATCTCACCTAAATCTGATGCACGATGTGGCTAGAATCACTCGAAGTGTCTTTCTTTTCTTTAAAATGGACACCCTTTTAAGTAAAAACAACAACTAGCATATGGAAAACCTACCAAATGTATTCATATTGTGTTGATACTTTATCACAAGGATCCATGTTTCATTTTTGAAGTGTATGTTTCAACCCTGCCTCAATCCGATGCATGGTTTGGATGGTACCACTCAATGTGTCTCACTTTTATTTGAAATGGACAACATTTTAAGTGAAAACAACAACTGGCATACCAAATAATTGACCAAATGCATTCGGATTCTATTGATAGTTTAGGAAAATGATCCATGGGTCATATGTGATGTGTACAATTCAACCTCACCCCAATACAAGGCATGGTGTGGCCAGTATCCCTCATAGTGTCTTTCTTTTGTTTAAAATGGACACCCTTTTAAATAAAAACAACTGGCATACAGAAAACCAACCAAACATATTTGGATTGTGTTGATACTTTAGAACAAGGATCCATGGGTCATTGTTGATGTGTACGAGTCAACCCTGCCTCAATCTGAGTCATGGTGTGGTCAGTATCACTTAATGTGGCTAACTTCTATTTGAAATGGAAAAAATTTTAAGGGAAAACAACAATAGGCATACGGAAAACTGACCAAACACATTTGGATTCTATTGATACTTTAGGAAAACAATCCACTGGTCATTTGTGACATGTAAGAGTCATCCCCGCCTCAATACAAGGCACAGTGTGGCCAATATCAATCAAAGTGTCTTTATTTTTATTAAAATGGATGCTCTTTCAAGTAAAAACAACTGGCATACGGAAAACTGAACAAATGTATTCGGGTTCTATTGATACTTTATCACAATGATCAATGGGTCATTTGTGACGTGTACGAGTCAACCCCACCTCAATCTGAGGAACATTATGGCCGGTACCACTCAAAGTGACTCACTTTTATTTGAAATGGACAACATTATAAGTGAAAACAACAACTGACATACGGAAAACTGATCAAACACATTCATATTGTCTTGATACTTTAGGAAAATGATACATGGGTCATATGTGACATGTATGAGTCAACCACACCTCAATCTGAGGCATGTTGTGGCCAGTATCACTTGAAGTGTCTATCTTTTTTTTAAAATGGACATCATTTTAAGTAAAATCAACTGGCATACGAAAACCTGACCAAACATATTCGGATTGTGTTGATACTTTAGCACAAGGATCCATGGCCCAGCCTCACACAATCCACTTCTCATGTGAGGAAATCCTACCCCTATTCTAAAACACATGACATTTAATATGCCAAGGACAACTAACATACTCTAAGTCACACAGGCTCATTGATACGCACCCATTATCGCCATCTCTAAGTTCAAAGACACCCGACCCAAACCATGGGACATTATATATGTGTTTGGTTGAAGTCATTTATTCATTTCCTTATTTTGGGGTTATTAACTTCTAATTTCTGAATTCAATCGTGTGTGTGTTATACAAAATGCAATTTTGTATGTATTATTAATTCTTTATAACACATATAATTATGTATTAAGTTTTTATGTAATGTATTCATAATTGATAATTAAATTATGTATGTATTCAATTCAGTATTCAATTATGAATTGAATTTCTGATTGAACATGTAATTTTCATCTCAATTCTGAATTGAATTCTAAATCAGTTATGTATGTTTATAATTACCTTATGAATTATGTTTTAATTCTGTATGTGTATTGTTGCAGGGTGCATTATGTGTTAAATCTACATGATTTAAGTGTGTATATGTTTGTGTTATAGGTGGTTATTGTAGGTAATTGGAGTTAGGATGCTGGAAATAGAGAAAGGGCAGCCTGCAGTAAGCTGCTTCCTGAATTGCACAGCAAAGCCTATTCTAACTGTTCTAAACCATTGGCATAGGGTTGTGAATCCATTTTTACCAATATTTTTAAGAGAACCATTAGTAAAAAAAATTTCCCAATGGTTTACAAACAATTGGGATATAGTGAAATGTCCAACCTTTACCAATGGTTTACACAAACCGTTGGTAAAAAGCTATACAAAACTATATTCCAACAGTTTGAATCTGTTGGAATAGTATATTTGACGACAGTTTAAAATTGTTAGTGAGAATTTATACCAATTCTTTGACATAACCGTTGGTATAATGTAGATTTCATAACATATACCAATTGTTTTCTAGAAACTATTGGCATATGTATTTCCCTATGACTTACTTTCCTATGGTTTGGATAACCATTGGTATATATTATACCAATGGTTATCCATCCTTTACCAATGGTTTGGAACCGTTGGTAATAGGTGAATTTCCAGCAGTGTTGATATGATGAAACATAGTTGACATAGACTAACCAGTTAAGTAGAATATGTGAATGTTTTGACGGCCTTCTATCCATTATCGGATGATATGTTTACTCAAAGTAAAAAAATTAAGGTTCACTGAAATCTAGAAGTTTGGATGATTGAAAGATAGAAGGGGATGAGTCTCATAATAAATGATAATACCCAGACTTTATATAGGTAATTGGAATTTTACATAAAAATCATTTAACACTACATAAAATTCAATTAAGGCCACTTTAAGAGTATTTTTGACTCTTGGATGAATGATGGAAAAGGCATGGAAGTCATAAGAAGTAGCTCTATCAGAATATGCTTTTGAGATGATGAATTAGAAAGCCACTAGACAATTAATCTATTAAATATAATTATCCTAAGCTAGAATAAATCCTTGTATGGTAAGCCATGTTATAAATATGTTATGCTATCAACACAATAAAAATCACTTTTCTTAAATTCCAATAGAAATACTAGCCGAGTTGGATTTATAAATCCATTAGATGATTTCTCAAATTCATTCTCTATATAAAATAAGAATTATTGAAAAGAATCTTGGAGTTAGAATCTCACTGTAATATGGATCATTTTTAGATGAGTTAAAACAATAAAATTATAGGATTTGAATCATGTTGATGACCTTGAGTAATGATATGATTAATTATCAAAGTTATGAAGGAACAAATAACATATTTGGTTAATGAAAATGAATAATTCTATTTGAAATTAAGTGGAATTCATCATATACTAGAGTGAGAGGTTTATTAGGTGGTTTGAATTTTAGAGAGAAAGGAAAATATTATACAAGATAAATTTCAAAATAATTCAAGTGCAATGGTATATGTTTACTAAAACCTAGAGAATAAATTTATAGTTTTTAAATATAACTAAAGGATTAAATAGGTTAAGTATTATATGAGAAAATGGTAGTGCTATATGATATAGAATGAAGTCTATAGAAATACTTTAACTGAAATAAGTCGATGGAATTTATATGAACATAGAGAAGCAAAACAAATTATGACCATATTGAGAAACATGATCAAAGGTTCAAATTTTGAAAAGGGGTGATCTTGATTATAGATAAGGTTTATAGAAAATTTGATGAAGTTTACTGACTTTGATATATTCAAGGGATGTTGAATACATTCAAATAGAATATTTGGTCAATTGTAGGACTCTATGCTTTGAAAACCATGGGTCACTATTTTATAAGAGGAGGATTGGCTATATAATGGAGTAAATTCATCCAAAACATAATTACTAAAAACTAACTGAGTTGAAATAAGTATGAGAAGACTAACCTGTAAGTCATGAATAATCCATTAGTTCAAAGAAGAAAAGAATTTATGAAGATTTTAGAGCTGAATAAGAGTAGCCTAAAATTTTAGACATTAATATCTTGATGTACTAGAATATTTAGTATTGATGATTGAAGTTCTGAATAAAAATTTCAAGGGGATTCATTTGTGGGAAAGAGAAAAATTCTATATTTTTAATGCTTAAAGGAATATATTCTTTTGTTTCAAAAGTAACTAGCAGCTATAGTGATATTTCTCAAGTTAGTACTGGAAACTTTATAACTAGTTAGAACTAGTATTACCTTGTTGGGAGACATTTTCTTCATGATCCACCATGGATTTTAAATAATAAATATACCACCACACTTGTAATAGATAATAATATTATTAGTGGAGAATATACATCTCAGAATAATAACTTATGGTTTCAATTAGTATATTACCCTCATCGGGGATAGACATTGAAAAAATTTAGTTTTCATTTATCTATTTTTAATTTATTGTATACATATGAGGGAGAGTTTTTTAGAGGATAATAAATATAAGAAGTTTTAGAGGTTAATTTATGTTTATATGAAATTATAGAATGTGGTAAATGATTCTACCCCTTATTCTCAGTAGTCCAGCCATTCTAAGAAATCTCAAGTGGTATCAAATCTAGGATCCCTCTATAATATCTAACCATTGAGGATGGAGAATTTATATTCTATTAATTTCATAATAGTTCTTACATTTTATGGAATAAATTTCCAAAATTCAATGGATATGATGATAACTTACCTCCTTTATATTATACTTGAAGTGGCTCAGGCTGCTAATATAGTATTAACACCCATAGAAAAAGACGCTCTTATGTCATTCCTAGGAAAAAAACATATAACACTATAAGAAATGGTCTTAGAGGTGGTTCTAATAATCTCCACTAAAAATTATAATCAAATATAATTTATATTATAGTAACTTTTATATTAAACCACTACTATATATTTTTTATTTTAATATTTAGTGGTGGGTTTGTTTAAACCAATGATAAATTTTAGAATATTTAAATATTCCAACCCCTTCCCCCAACCTGATCCCCATAGACACTCCCCCACCCCTAATCACTCTGCCCCTATCACCAACAGATATTGACCACCTCTCCCCTGATTCCTCGACCCCTCTACCCCTCTCTTTTATGGACAACGACTACCCCTTCACCCTCCCCCCGATAGATAGCGATTGCCCCTCCCACTCTTTCTTACATAATTCCCCGATAGTGATCACCCTCATCCCCCTTATCCTTGAAGGCCTTCTCCTTAATTGTGACTAGAACTGATCCCCCCTCTCACTGATATCCTTCTCCATGATGGTGACTACCCCTCACCCCTAACTCACCTCTGATCCTTATAAACCTACACCATACTCTTTGAATTTGACCACACAACACCCCACTGCTCCTCGATGGTGATTCCCAATGGAAGAACCTCTCCACCTTTTCATGGATCCTCTTATCTATATTTTATTGAAGTTATATGATTCATGTTATATTTTTATAAGGGTTTTAATTAAATTATATAATGATCTGTGTAATTGATTGGTCTTTATTTAGAAGTCTTGAATTGTAAATATGTTTCTGAATCTGAATAAGCGTGCTTTTTTACTATCATCCAAGGGAGATAATCAATTTTCAAGAACTATACATTTAAATACAGAAAATTATTAACCCTTGATTGTTAATCTAGTTTTTACAGAACCATATAGATTAACAGTGTAATTTTATGAGTATTGGATTTTTTTGAGTCTTTTTTTTTATTTTTATTTTTCATTACATGAAAGATTTCTATAATTCTTTAAAATACATAATTTATCACTATCTTGATACTTTGAAATTTTAATTGAAAATTTTGGTATGGTTTAGAAATGATTTTATGAATTCAATATAATGTCCAACTATCATGTTTTACATTTTTAAAAATCATTTGATTTTTATTTTCATATTTATTAAATTCCAAGTGTGGATAAATAAGAAAGCAAGGTTTTCTTGTATATTTTATTTGTAATTAACTTTTTTAATACCCAAAATTCATGTTAATATTTTTATATTTTCATATTCTGGAGTTTTAATGTCTTATAACTATATAATTAATACGTGAGTTATTTTTCTTTTTTTAATAAGAAAACATATAATTGTAATTATATTGTTAATCTTAAATATTGTTTTATTTATATTTTTTATGAGAAATACATTTATTTAGTATATGGAATGGTTGAAGTAATTTTATAGTGTGGTTTTAAATTAATTTACATTTATGATGAATATATTTTATATTTGATGAATGTAAGAATTTTCAAGCTAGACTAAAAGATATTGAGTCTCTAGATATCACACTGTTATGTTCTTTTTTTGAGATACAAAATATTTTGATTTTAATAATTATTGAATCAAGAGATAGCTATATATACGATCATGTTTCAGAAATATAAAATAAAAATTTATAATATGAAGAACAAAAAAGTTAGTGAGCATTTAATATTGGATCGAATCATTTTTTTGTTGAATTTTTGTTTGGTATAATCAAGACCCTACCTCGTTCAATGACAAATATTGTACTTATTTTATTAAAAATTTATATATTTATATATGAATTTATAGGTAGAATTGTGAAAATACAATACTTATTTGATAAAATTTGTATTAATTTACCTCAAAACATATCTTGTTATGCCATGTTTTTGGAATATTTTTTAGATTATGAAATTACATACCGATCAATGGATGATATAATAAAATATCTATGAACTGATTGTAAATTCAAGTGATGATTAAATAGAAACAAAATATTTGATCATTTGATATTGATACTGTTACCTTATCAATATGTATGTTTGATTTGGCATGGTAAAATTTTTTAATGGAGATTCAAAATATTAAGAGTCCTATCAACAAAACACAAAGTGACCCGTAAGAGGATAATATTGTTAAAAATTTTATGAAAGACACATTTGGATTTGTAGGACACAATGTACAAGATTTTAATATATCAACATAACCTTCATTTGATCTAGATTAGGTAAATAATCATCATAACTATATTGAACAAAAAATTAGTTTTATAAATTAGTTGAATATGGGAAACAAGAACTATATGAAGGGTACGCCATGTATTCAAAGTTGAATTTTTTTCTTATGTTGTATCATATAATGTGTCTCTTTTGAATTACATAAAAACTAATTTCCATGATTTTAGAGTTTCTTCATGATGCATTTAGTGAATCTAAGATCTATAAAAAATTCAATGAGATTAATAATTTCATAAAAAAGTTGGACATGATTATAAAAAGATACATGCATGAACTAATGATTGCATGCTTTATTGGGGAGAAGATTATCATAAAGAAGAATTCTTAATATTTCATACAAGTAGATAGAAGTCAATGAGAAACAATGAGAGTATAAATCAATGCTACCCCAAGAATAAAAAGAAGATGATAACTCCTATAAAGTCATTACATTGCTTTCCTCCAAAAACACACCTGAAAATATTATTCATGTTGTCTAAGACTGTATATGACATGAAGTGGAATGATAGGGATAATAATGATGGCTTGATGAGATATCCAAAATATTCAACATCATGAAATATTTTTGATTCATTATATCCATATTTCTCTTTAGAACCTATGAATATACATTTGGGATTTGATTATGAAGGTTTTAACCCTTTTGGTACTATAAGTACTAATTATAGCATTTGGAAAGCTATTTTTATTCCCTATAATCTACCTCCATGGATGTTTATAAATAATAATTATTTAATTATTTTAGTTATTATTACTAGAAATAAAATTCCTATAAATTATATTTATGTATACCTTCAACCTATAATCAATGAATTGTGACACTTATCGGATGATGTTATAGAAAGATTTGATGCTTTAATGAGAAGACAATCCAAAATGCATGGTATCTTAATGTGAAATGTTAGTGACTTTTCGAGACTGGTAAATGTATTCAGTTGGAACACTCATACTGGTTTGTCTTGTCTAATTTATATTTTTTATTTTGATCCTCAATAATTTCATTATAGTAGAAAATGGTATTTTATGTTTCATCATCGATTTCGTGATGCTTCTCATAAATTATGGTTTAATAAAAAACAATTTAATGGATATATTGAATTGGGAAATCCACTGAAGTCATTATCTAGTTATTAAATCTTTGAAAAATTAATGAATATCACTGAAGAATTTGTAAAATGTAATAAGTTTCAAGGAGGGGGAAAGGGTATGAGGTACTTTATCTGAAGTCGCTCGAACACAAAAATGGAAGAAAAAGAGTTTATTATTCAAACATCTTTTATAGGAGTTTAATTTGATACATCATAATCTTTATGTGATTCATATTAAGAAGAACATCCATGAAAATTTAATTTTTACATTGATTAATGAGAAGGGTAAATCAAAGGATCACCTTAATGCTCATAAGGATTTGGAGTCAATGAATTTAAATCATGGTTTCTGGGAAAATGAGAATAGAAACTATCTTTAAACACTTTTTACAGTTATAAATCATGAGGAAGACATATTCCTTTTAAATTTATAGAATTAAAAAGTTTCAGATGGATATTCAAGTAACATATCATGGTGCGTTGAATTAAAACATAGAATGTTACATAGATTGAAAATTCATGAATCACATATTTTGATGGAGTAGTTGTTGCCATTGGCATCACATAATACATTACCTAAAAAAGTAACTATGAGTCTCTTTGTGTTTTTTTACCCTTTTTAGAGGGTTTTTAAAAAAACTATAAATCCAACTAATCGTGATAAACTTCAACAAAGATTTTTTTGACACATTTTCATTTTTATATGTTATTTCCCCCCTTCTTCCTTCCCAATCATGATTTATTTGACTATTAATTTGGTTGAAGAAGATAAAATTGCTATACCCGTACACTATCGAAGGATGTATCCAATTTAGATATAAATTGATATTATTTTTATTTTCATTGGAGAATTAAATTTTATCAAATCATTACATAAATTTTTTTAATATGTTTTTTTCATCAGGTACTTTTGTCATTTGAAATCATATTTGAGGAATAAATCTCAAACAGAAGGATCTACTTCTGAAGGTAACATAGCTGAAGAGTGATTGACGTTTTATTCAAGGTTTTTAGATAATATTGAGACAATATTCAATCATGTGGTACATATTTATGACAACTTTAATAATTCTCATTTTGAAAAATAGCCATTGGTATTTCCAAAAAATTGGAAAGGGGTAAAATTTGACACTGACTGAATTGGAGTTCCTACAAGAACATAGATATGGGATACTCAATAGTCTTATTGAAGATCTATTTATTAAATAATTATGATTGAAAATAAATGTTCCACTAATGGTTCGAGCTCAATAAGAGTTGGAATTAACAAAATCACTTAATAAAGAGATTGTTGAATGGTTTTCCCATTGTGTAAGTGTATACTCATATTCATATTATTTACATGTAGTTCTTTTTTCTATGTTAAAAGTAAAACCTTATATCTTATTTTATATATAATTAATGTTGATACGTGATCAGAAATATCAAATGATTTTATGTTTTTGGATTGAGGTCCTCTATGTAAATCTAAGAGATTTTATACCTATAATTTTCATTGCTTTAAGTTTGATATAATTTATCTTGAAAAAGAATTGAACACTTCAAAATAGTTTTTTCATTTACACTTAAAGTGGTGGGATACTATGGAAAGATGAATGATATAATTGAATTAAACTTTCATGGTCAGTTTTTAGTAATCTTATGAAAATGAAATTGAGTCAACATTTACTTGTGAATAATGAAAGACTCATTACATTATAAATTTTTCATCTTCTCTCGCTTGATCCATAACGGTGACTGTGTAGAGAATGATACATTTATCTTGGACTCATAATAGAAGATGGTTTATTATGTAGATGATGCAATACATGAAGGTTTTATGGTTTTTGTTAACTTAAATAAGATATACTTATATGAAATGGGTGATGAAGATCAATTGGTGATTTGTCTTAGTGAACCTCATCAACCAGAAAAAAATTAATAATGTTTTCTTCACAATATAAAAAAAACTGAACGTGAAAGAGAGGGTGAAAATGAATAACTTTTAAAAATAGAGGTTAATAAAAATGATGAAAATTAAGAATAATATAAATGAATGAAAAAATTGGTAATGAAAATATATTAAAATTTCTCATTGATAAGTGTTTTGTACATATATACATTGTTCTATTTTTTCTTTTTTTGTAATTTTTTTTCATTTTTTATACATATAATATAGCTAAACCATTTTAATTATAGTAATATTGAGAAAAAAATTCCATGATCCTAGATGATCAATATCATAGAGCACATCACCGCTACCATCATCATTAGTGGATCCGATTGATTCCATTTTACCCAAGACTTCTAGAAATCCAACGGTTTCACTAGATTTTGTTTGTAACACACCATCTGATTCGCCTTTGATGATGGAGTAGTGTGTTTCCCTACTACCTATGGGATATTTTCATGTTACCATTACTAGTATGTGTGTCATTGTATAAAGAAACTATATATTTTTTTTAAATTTTAAATTATTTTTTTCAAACAGATAAAGATAATAATAGAAGGGATATAAATATTGGCATTGTAGATGTTTGGGATCTGAAGGACATTAAGATTATCATTCCATTTGATGTTTTTGGGGTGACTACTGACAAAAATATCAAAATTTATGGGCAAATTCCTCAGAAACATTCTTGTGATATGATGAGATTTCCTATTAATTATAATGGTTGGAGTCATATTCCAACAGCTTGAAAAAATTAGGTCTTTGATAATCAAGTAAAGTTAATATAAATTGATATCTAATTTAAAAGAAATGAGTAAAATTTTGTAACATACCTATAAATTGTTATATTTTTTATTTCTAGATATTTTTTCATTTTTATGCCCCAGACTCCATTGTAAGACACTATATTCTGAAAAAATTTGGTATGAAATGGAGATTATTTATATGAAGATTATGGAATGATTTTAATGAAACACTTGTGAGCTCACAACAGATGTATGAGAAAGTTCGTGACAGAATTTCTCATGAGCAATATATGCTATTTTTTTATATTAATAGAGATGTATCTCATGAGGTATTTGCTTATTTTATTGTATCTTAATAACATAAACACTATCAAATTATAATTTTTTTTAATAATTTTTCTCTTTTTTTGTAATGATTATCTAAAAAAATAATTTGAATTATTGGGAACAAGTCATTCCACATACTAATGGGTCTTAGAGTTTTTCAAGAAAAAGAAAATTTTTGTTTTTTATTTTATCCATTATTAATTATATAATTTTATTATAAATTGAGGTTTTTTATAACATGATTATATTTTTTATAATGGCTGATGAATTTGGTCACTTTGATGGATGAATAAAGATATGTTTAAAGTGCACACGAAACTCGATGGGAGTTCTGTAAATGAACCTACCAAAAACATTGGAGTAAGCAATTTTCATTACTACTTCATGTTATTTCATTACTATAAAAATATAATAATGAAAAATATATTATAATAATAAACAGGCCTTCAATACTTCAAAAAATGATTTCAGTAATTCTATAATCGGCCTTTATCTATGATAGAAAAGTGCTGATAACCTTAGCATGGTTAAAAGTCCATCGCATTTATCTGTGCTAAAAAAGTGAAAATAAAGGGTATATTTATCAGTGCTAATAAAAGTATGATTTCTCAGTGTTTTTTAATGCACTGATATATAGACTTTAACAATGCATGTACAAGAACTGTTAAAGGAGTCCTTTATCAGTGCTTCTAAAAAAGATGATAATGGATAAATGTATCAAAGAATTTTGTATTGTTAATAAAGGTGAAAAATGTATAGTGATGCTATAGCACACTGCATCACCAGAAACAATTGTAGCATACTGCAACAAAACACTAAATTAATAGAAACATTAATAAAAATTACCAAAATAAGATATAAATACTGAATTTAAACAGAATAAAATTTCTAACACAAATAAAATAAAAATAAAACACTACTATAGAGTACAGAAGTTGTTTTTACTAGAATTAATGTAAATTTTGAATAGAAAGATGCACTTGGAGTCATATGGGTCACACCATGAGTTTAATTGAGGTGAGAATAATTATTTCATTTAAAAAATTATTGATGTATCATTTTACTAATTTACCAAAACAATCGAAAGGTGTTTTCACGATTTTGAGTAAGTGTGTTGTTTTTTGATTAATATTACTGTTAGTTTTGAAAAAAAAGATGGAATTGAAGTCATACCGGTCAGACCGTGCATCAAATAAATGTTCAGATAATCCCGACACATCCAAAATTAAATATAGATCATTTTATTAATTTGAAAAAACAATAATAATGTCTATAATTATTTTTTAGTATGTTAGTTATTTTTTTACTAAAATTATGCTAATTTTGAATAAAAAAGATGCACTTGGAGTCATAATGGTAACACCATGAATCAGATAGTGGTGCAGTTGACCCTTACACATAAAAGATGACGTATGGGTCATTTTCCTAAAGTACCAAAACAATATGACTATGTTTTATTTTTTCTGAGTATGTTAGTTTTTTTACTATAATTAATCAAAATTTTGAATAAAAAGACACACTTTGAGTCATAACAGTCACACCGTGAGTGGAATTGAGGTGTGACTGATTCTTACACATAAATAATAAATGATGGATTATTTTCCTAAAGTACCAAAACTATCAGAATGTATTTTCTTGGTTTGGAGTACCTCAGTTGTTTTTTTGATTAAAATTAATGTCAGTTTTGTATAAAAAGACGCACTTGGAGTCATACCGATAACATTGTGCATCAGATTGAGGCTCAAATGAATGTTACACATCCCAAATGACTCATGGATCTTTTTCCTATAGTATAAAAACAATCAGAATGTATTTTCTTGGTTTTGAGTATGTCAGTTGCTTTTTTGACTAATATTAATGCAACTTTTGAATAAAAAAAGATGCAATTGGAGTCATACCGGTCACACCGTGCTTATGATAGAGGTGAGTCTAATCCCTTGACATAAAAAATGATTTATGGATTTTTGTTCCTAGAGTACCAAAACAATCTGAATGTGTTTGATCATTTTTGAGTATGCTAGTTGATTTTTTACTAAAATTAATATCAAATTTCAATAAAAAAGACAAACATGGAGTCAAACTAGTCACACAGTGCATCATATAGATGTGAATATCATAAATTACATATGTACTATTTTAATAAAGTACCAAAATAATCAAAATGAATTTTCGTATTTTGGAGTTTGTCAAATTTTTTACTAAGTTCAATGTCAATTTTGAATAAAAAAGGCGCACGAGGATTCATAACGGTCACACCATGTGTTATATTGAGGAACAAATGAATTCTACATGTCCCGAATGACCCATGTATCATTTTACTAATATATTAAAATAATTATAATGTGTTTTCTCAATTTTTTGTAGATAAATTGTTTTTTTCTTAAAATTAATGTCAATTTTGAATAAAAAGACGCACTTAGAGTCATATCGGTCACACCATGCATCTGGTTAAGGCGTGATAGAATGATACATGTCCCAAATGATTCATGGGTCATTTTTATAAATTATCAAATCAATTATAATGTCATTTCTCATTTTTTAGAATGTTAGTTGTTTTTTATTAGTATCAATGTTAGTTTTGAATAAAATGACACACTTGGAGTCATACATGTAACATCGTGTATCATATTGAGGTTCAGTAGATATCTACACTTAAAAAAATAATTTATAGATAATTTTCTTGAAGTAAAGAAAAAATCATAATGTGTTATCTTGGTTTTGAGTATGTCAATTTTTTTAATAAATTAATGTCAATTTTGAATAAAAAACATGAACTGGGAGTCATACCGGTCACACAATGCATCAGATTGAGGCACAACTGAATTATACATGTCCCAAATGACTCATGGAATGTTTTCCCAAAATATAAAAATAATTGGAATGTGTTTTCTCAGTTTTGAGTATGTCAGTTTTATTTATTAATATTAATGACATTTTTGAATAAAAAGTCAAACTTGGAGTCATACCAGTCACACCGTGTATCAGTTAGAGGTGCGGTTGATCTCTATACATCACAAATGACATATAGATCATTTTAATAAAGTAACAAAACAATATGAATGCACTTTCCTAGTTTTTAGTATGTTAGTTGTTTTTTACAAAAAATAATGACAAATTTGAATAAAAAATGCATTTGGGGTCACACTGTGTGTTTAATTGTGGCACAGATGAATGAAACACATCCCAAATGACTCATGAATCATTTTACTATTGTATCAAAAAAATCAGAATGTGTTTCCATAGTTTTGAGTACGTCAGGTGTTTTTTTTGATAAAAATTAATGTTAGTTTTGAATAAAAAGATGCACTTAGAGTCATACCAGTTACACCGTGCATCAGATTGAGGTGAGGCTGATCACCATACATAATAAATGACATATGGATCATTTTCATAAAGTAAAAAAATAATCCTAATGCATTTTATTAGTTTTGATTATGTCAATTATTTTTTTTACTAAAATTAATGTCACTTTTTGAAACAAAAAAATTCTCTAAGTGTCATATCGGTCACACCATGCATTATATTGCGGTGATTCTAATCCCTACATATCACAAATGACATATGGATCATTTTAGTAAAGTACTAAAACAATCTGAGTGTGTTTTATTAGTGTTTAGTACGCCAAGTGTGTTTTTTACTAAAATGAAATTTTAAACTAAAAAGATGCACAATGAATGTTATCTTAAGTGACAAGTGTTGTGTTCAATTTTAAAATATTTTTCTCAAACAGAACCATGGTATGATCCTTATTCTACTTTATTTCCCAAAAATTTTACAGTTTGTAAGTCAGTGCTTCTTATCCTCCACCGCCTCAGTCTCCACCTCGGTCTTTGCCTCTGGCTCCTCCTCTACATTAGTTCGTGACTCCAACTTTTCCTACTCCTTCACCTCCAATTATACCTCTACCTTTTATTTCACCTCTATCTCCACCTCCACCCCTTCATTTTCCAAATAATTTTATGGTTTGTAGGGAATCACTTCTAAAAAAAATGATTTCCTTAATTAATATTCTCCTTGATAAAGAGATCAAAAATAATATATAAGCTTCATGACACTAATGCTTCACACCCCCAATATATTTCAATGTTCATAACTAAAACTAGATCACAAACATAGAATTTAATCACCTAAATTTATGTTCGGCATACATGTTGATGGAAAGTACGCCACCCACTCATCTCTAGACAAATTGATTTCTTCTTTTGAGTAACTCTTTTGTTGAAAATCTTGAATTTATTGAGAAAATAGAAACAAAAAAAATTATTATGAAATATATTTAATTAAATTGTAATTAACTTATGAAATTACCTGTTGGGGGATGATGGTCTTTTCATGATGTATTATTCCGCTCATAAATTTTCTTACATAATAAGCACAATCGATTGCATTGTCTTGTTCTGGACACTGCATAAAGATAGACCAAAATAAGAAAATTGTTTTTAGGTATTTTGATTGTTAAATATTTCTCTATGTACCTTAATTTGTTTTAATTTGCAGTAATCCACAGGATTTTGCTTGTTATACACCGACCTCATTCCATGATTTAGCTTGTATTTAGTGACCACCCTATAATAACTAAATTATCATTAAAATGTATAATGAACATATAATTCCAATATTATCTAAATTGTTTTTATTTTAGTGTGTTAAATATTCACAATACACATCATGTGTGGTCATATGGTTGAAAATCCATTCATTGAATCCAAAAAATAAATATTTGGAGTGTCTATGTTGACTACTATTAACATTCAATGCTTCTTAAAAAAATTAAGTAATGAAAAAAATTATAAATATATTTTATGATATTAGTTCATAGAGTTTTACCCTAGAATTTTAGGTATCATAAATAGATTTGCCTCATTATTTTTTATTAAACACTTTGAATAACTTGTGTTTTTTCTTCTCTATTTCTTCATTTTACAAATTAATTTTGGTTGTAGAGATAATACTAGGATTAATGAATCAAAATCATACATCATAAAATATTCCATTTATATAGTTGTAATATAAATTCCTATACAATATATGAATAATTATTAAATTTAATAAACATATTTATCTCACATTTTGGAAAGATGTATTATGAAAATGTACCTTATGTATGTATTCACAATTGAGATGCCCAACCATTCATGCTTGAGAATAATATTTAGAGACTTGAGACCAATTCTGTCTGTATTGGAAACTCAAAATATTTATTATTCATAGTGAATATAAGACGTATACTTATCTATAAATGTGGTCTCTACAAGTTGTTTTAATAGTAATAAATAATTTTCTAGAAGTGCTAGAGAGAAGGTAATCTCAGAAGTTGTTTTTGTTTTCTTGATCGATTCACTATATTTTCTTGATTTGAACATTCATTTCTACACCTATTTATCCATCTGTAATATCATACCTCACCTCATACCTTTTATCATCAACCGTTTCATGTTTTTCATTGGAATTTTTTTTAAAGACGTACCTCATGAATCTTTAAAACATTAGACATCCATTCTATAAAAGTTCCAATAGTAGCTTCAACCATTGTAATATCTAGATCATCAAGTGGAACATGAAACTTAGCAGTCGACTCATAATCTATCTCAATACCCACTCTCACATGATATTTTGTGAGGGGTTTATTCTATAGATGGTCTTTCGATATATTATCCATAGTACCTCTCGCAACACGGCGAGACATGGGTGTTGATAGAAAAAAAAAATCACATACAGTAACACCCTACAGAATTTCAAATAATATAAAGTTATCAGAAGTTGTTTGATTCATATTTAAGAGAAAGAGTAATGAAAAAATTGATTACCCAAGGTAAGGTTTGGGGGTAATGACTAGCCTCCAAGCTAGTGGGATTATTTGGTTCATGTGAGGATCTTTTCTCAAATACCAATTTTCTTTGATCTTTTCTAATACATTGGTCTGCCAAACTAGACTACAAAATAATATCTTACAGTGAGTCTATTTGAGTATACATTCATATAATCATATTATATATATCTTCATGTGGTTTTATCTTCTCGAAATATGTTCTTGGAGAGGCACCAAAACCTAATCCTCTAACTTTACCATATTGTATGGGCTGCTTTAAAGCTATTGAATGTCTCTTTTATTCTCATATGGTCGTTGCCAAATATTGAGTATAAACCATATAAATAAAATATGAACATGTTTGTTCTATGTAATATTGTTATAAATCATAATTAATTACAATTATGTCATAGTTACACATGATTCCCATACTGCTTTTGTGTTTTCATCAAATAATATACCATCCTTATTTACACGAGCCTCCTTTCGAAGAACATGACACGGGATGGAAGTGTCTTTAGATGTTGATTCATAAACTTACATATAAACAAAGGAACATATGTTGTTTAATATCACATAATTAAACTTTTATTGTTGTCTTAAAATACATACCAATTTATTCTCTAACAAAGTGTACCCCATCCATCCTTTACGATAGGGGTATGCTGGTTTTGATGAACGTTCTTTATTTTTAGCACTCTTTTGATGTTTCATAGTTAAATTTTTTTTGAATCATGTTGGATAAAATAAATAATATCAAATAATATATTATAGACTGAAATACACCTAAAATGATTTCTCATTGCGACGATTATTGAAAGCAATATATATTTCCTTCTTTATAATGTGTGCATAATAAAGTGGTGGCACTACTACATAAATAGCCTTTTGTGGTGGTCTACTAAACCGATGCTAATTTTTTTTAAAATGATTTAGCAGTGGTTTATTTGAAACCACCACTAAAATATTTTTTTTCCAATCCCAACACTTCTCCCCCTGACCCCCGTGAGACCCCCCCCCCCTCGGCGACCCCCAAAGCCCTACGCATCACCTCAGTGTGCCTCACTGCCTCGCTGCCCCTTAGCACGGATCACCGCCCATCACTGCTGACCCCCTGAATCCCTAGCTAGCCTCCCCGCTACAGGTCCTAACCTGTGGCATCGCTCGACGCTTCTCGCCACCCTTCAACATCATCCTTCTTCTTTTTATTATATACTCTAATTATAACAGTATCACCTAGAGGCTATACTCAGACACATGCATGTGATATTTTCATTAGTTGGATGTATAGGATTATAAAACCTCCACACCATCAAATTGAATTCAGAAAATATATTATACCAATATCGATGATTATACTACATAAATATTCACTTAACATCACATATCCTCCATCAAAATTTTCATGTTTATAAAAATTTGAGTTATAAGCACATATTGTCTTAAAAGCATCCACTAGTAATTAACCATGTTTTTTATGATTTATTGTTTATACATGTTCCATACAGAATAAAAAAATAAAAAATTTTATACCTAGATTTTGCGTACATATATTTTAACGTAGATTGAATATGGTACCCAAATTTGTTTTTAAAAACAAAATTGACATGATATAAGGGATGGAGTATTGATAATTTTTATTCTACAATATTGAAAATTATTCTAATTATGTTCTTGAGTTATATTCTCTATTTTATAATAGTAATTATAAAATATTTTTTTAGATCAATTAATATATAGTTTTTATTTTTAAAAACATTCTTTTTTTGAAAATCCCAAAGAATTTTATTATTTTCACAACATTGTAAACCCAAATTTTTATATAATTTTTTAGACTTTGGTGAATTTCAAAATATATTTTTCAATATAATAAATATTCCATTGTATCTTAATCAAATTATATTGAACATTCTTTTTGATAATTTAGTTGTTTTATTTCAAGTGTTTACTTATCAATGAGGGATTGATTATACTTATTATTATGATATTTCTATATTAAATTATATTTGTAAAAACCTTCATCATTTTTTCAACAAACATATTATAGATCATTATAGAATATGTGATTGGATAAAGAATAATAGGGAGAGGTAGAATTTTTAGTGTAAAATGAATAAGAGTTAGATTTTACATCATGACTAACCTCTATTTTAGTCATGAGATACTAGAAACATTTTTCCATTGATTGCATTTGTGGGAGGGTTTCATTTCTCACATACTATGTTGAAACATTGAATGTTTCTTTGATTTTTTTATTCTTAACCTTGTTCCTTTTGTTAGTCATATAGAATTAAAACTTTATGTGTACTTTTTTTCATTGTACAAACATCACTTGTTGTTCTCTATCATTATCCACCTTATTTAACAATTTTAAGATTTATTTATTTTGAATAATATGTTCATATTCTTTGATTGATGAGACATTTCATCATCATTATAGGTTTCATCATTAATTTATTTAAAAGAAAAAATTATTTTATTATTATATTTTTTAGATTTTTATTAGCATGTAACTTCATTGTGATCTCATAGTTCATGATAGATCTATATTGAACATCAAATGACATGTGTTTTAATTCATTTTCCTCTTGAAATATTATATGTTTCGGTTTCATATTTATTTCCAAACCCCAAAATATTTTGATCACTAGATATTCTATAGTTTGAGTATAATTATGATACATTCAACCATTTCATATGCCAGTAATGTATATAAATGGTTTATTTTAAATAATTATTTGAAATGGGATTTCAAAGAGGATTAAAGTGACTTATAATTCTGATTATTTTAATCAGTCTCATTTGTAAATTTAATAATGATCTACTTATAATGTATGTAATACCCTCAATGATTCCATGTTCTATTTAAATTTATTTTTATGACATGGATGATATTATTGGTGTTGTTTATTGCAAGGGTGTTGGAAGTGAGGTTTGATTTATATTATATTGTTTCATTAATCATGCAGCTAATTTTATTACTCTTCTCTAATTATTTTTTCATGGGTACACTAGGCATTGAGAGAGAGGTCTATATTTATGTTACACTAAATAGTCACACACTATTGGTGTCCCCTAGTTGTGTTGTATACCATGGATAGTTGGGTGTTACCCCTATGATGTTAGGTGTAGGATACTCAAGTGACTTGTGTTGTTAGGATGAAACATATGTCTGTGGTAGGTATCATGTATTGGTAAGGTCTATGACTATCTTACGTTATGACCGTTTTTGTTTCCCATGATGCTATATAGATTTCATTTGGGTAATCTCATTCCTTGTGTACCCTAGTTTGATTAATATGGTGGGAAACATGATTTTTTCTCCTTGTTTAATCATATCTCATTTGTGATGTTGTGACTTGTTGTTATATTTTTATAGTTTATGATAATGGGTTAGTTTCATTAAATTGTTTTTGAAGTTTTTTCAAAAGGTTGTTTCTAAAGTATTTTTAAAATTAAAACTATAATGGGTGGTTTTAATGAATATAAGGGTTTTAATGTAATATTTTTAAAATGATTATTTTCATTTAAAGTAGAAGAAAATATAAGTTTTTAAAATTTATGTTAAGGTGATATTTGGTTTTTCATGTGATTATCAATAAAAATCATTTTTCTAAATATATTTAAAAGAATCATAAATGAGATTTGTTTTTAATGTACTTTCACAAAATCCTTGTTGAGATGCTACTGGGATTAGTTTTTCTCACACCCTAAATACATCATAAGATATATAAAAATATTTTGGTTTTATGTTTTAGTTTCCCTAGCATTTTTAGGTTTCCTATAATTTTAAAAAACACTTGGATAAATAAAAAAATTAACCCGCCTTTGTGATTTGGAAAGTGATAAATTTCTATTTTATTCAAGCATATTAAGAAGTGGAATAATAAATAAGAAAAGAACACAAAAATATAGTTAAAAATTATAATTCATTA
Source organism: Viscum album (assembly GCA_963277665.1). Lineage (NCBI taxonomy): Eukaryota > Viridiplantae > Streptophyta > Magnoliopsida > Santalales > Viscaceae > Viscum > Viscum album. The sequence continues at coordinate 78,657,715 of OY728140.1, forward strand.
TTGAATGTTATTTTAACAAAAAATAAATGTATTCTGGAAAATAAATAGGCTCAGAAACATAAAAATATAGTAAAAATTAAATAGATAATAAAGATATAAAATAATATAATATAAAGAAAATAATTATTTTGTATTAATAATCTTATCTTACAAATGACTTTTGGAATAAGGGTTTAACATGTTATGGGGTAAAATGAGAAAATTATTAGGCTCATCAGAAAAAATATTTTGTGGTTAGGGAATCGCGAATAGTATGATGCACTACCATTAACTCCCTTGTCAATAGTTAAAAATTCTAATTCATTATACCATACTATTCCTTCATCAAAAACCATGAATCATGGAACCTATACAATGCCTCCACCAGATTTAATTTTAGAAAATTATAAATAGTGTTAGAATACTGAACATGTTTTCACATCATATCATTGATCTAGTAAAAAAAAACTAAACATTAGGCTTTGTAGAGGTTAACTTCTCAACAAAAACTTTCTAATTTTCAATCAAAATTTCAAGGGTACATTATCACAGTATAATCTCTAATTTTTTTTCCACATTGTAGTAAGATCTTATAGAAATAACAGAATTCATCATGAGATATCTAAAAAACCCATTACACTGAAATTAGAAACTCTACCTTTACTGGTAATAGATTTAATAGACTCAAAATTATTGGAAAAATATTTTTCAAATTATCAAAATCTTATTTAGAAACCATTTCACTTTTGATCTTTCAAACCCAAACTTATATCTGTCTCTTAAAAGAATAAGAATATTTATATTAAGGTAAGAGTTTGTTTCCATTTTATATTCCTAACTTTTATTCAATTATTATATGATTTATCAAGCCCCTACCTTAGTGATATCAAAGTTATGACATCATTTGTTCTTACATCTGTTTTGGTGTAGCATGACATTCAAAAAACTATAGGGATGGGATCCTTGTTCTCCTCTTCTTTTATGTATCTTTTTAATGTGCATTCTTTGGTTTTCTAGTGGGTGGGTTCATTATTTACCATATGTATTTATATAGAAAAACCTTATTTAATATATTTATATATAATTTTCAACTAGTATATACAAATCTCTTTCCCTATTTATTAATAGTTATGTGTTTTAATTTTTTTAATATTGTGTAGGCACATTGTGATATACATGGAAAAAAGCTAGATCACATTACTGAGGAACACACCTCAGTATGTTAAGGTTTTGGAGGATTTTTAAGATCTTTCAATTTCAAATCGATCTGTTGAAGGGAGAATAAGATGTCCATGTCCTAAATGTAAATATTTAAGATGTTTGAAGAGAGTTGATGTTTATGAACATTTAATATTGAAGAAATTCCCAGGTCAATATTTTTTTTGGATTTGGCATGGAGAATCGAACATTACAGAAAGGTTGATAACTGATGTCAATCCAAAGAATGATGTCCCAACTTTATCGAAAATGGAAAATGAAATGAAAAACCTTATAAATGATGCATTCAGCACTACAAGACACCACCATCAACATCAAAACATGTCAAAACAACCAGATGAGGGTGCTACAAATAGAAACATGACAAGGGATGTTTTTGAGACTGTAGGAAAACTAAATCGATATTATAACATATTAGTTGATCCTCCCCTTTATTATGTAGAGACTAATGTAAGAGAAATCTTCACTGAGGAAAATAATTTTCGTGATTTATTTGACGATGTAAATCAAGAGTTGTATAGTGGATGTTTAAAATATTTAAAACTTTCTTTTCTTCTGTAGTTTTACCATATCAAATGTTTATGTGGAATTACAAATAATGAAATTTCCATGATATTGGAATTGTTTCATGATGAATTTCTTGAAGAAAACATCGCATATTCTTTTTATGATATGAAAAAAGTTGTCAACTGGATTGGTTTGAATTAAAAAAAATACACGTGTGTCCCAATGATTGTATTCTTTATTAGAGAGAGGATTCAAGAAGACAATATTGAAAAAAAATTCTTCTTCTAGATGGAAGTAAATGGGTGATGTTGGAAGTCTGAAACAACATACTACCATGAAGAAGAAGAAAAAGAACATACCTATAAAGGTTTTGTGTTACTTTCCTCTAAATCATCAATTGCAGAGATTATTCATGTCATTGAAAACCGCCAAAAATATGAAGTGGAATTTTGTAGATAATACCAATGATGGGTTAATGTGATATCCATGAGATTAGAAATTGTGGAAGAAATTTGATTCATTACATCCAAATTTCTTATCTGATCCTAGGAATGTTCAATTGGGATTGGCTGCCGATGGATTCAACCCATTTGGGACTTTGAGTACCAGTTGTAGTATTTGGATTGTTGGTTTGTTCCCTTATAATCTACCTCCATGAATGTGTATGAAAAAAATATCTTTTATCATTTTGATGATTATTCTTGGAAAACAAATTTCTGGAAATGATATTGATTCATACTTGTATCCTTTAATTGAAGAATTATAGGAGTTATGGAGAAACGGTGTTGAGACATTTGATGCATCTTTTAAAAAAATGGTCAAAATGCATGGTGTTTTAATGTAGACCATTAGTGACTTCCTGGGGCTAAGGAATTTATCTAGATGGAACAATTATATGAGGTTGTCTTGTCCTATTTGCAACTTTGATTTTGATCCCAAATAGATACCATATAGAAGAAAATGGTGCTTCTTAAGACATTTAATATTTCTCGATACATCTCATATATTTCGACTGAACATATCAAAATTTAACTATTTCATTGATCATAAACCCCCACTAAAGTTGTTAACTGGTTCTGAAATATTGACACAACATGGAAATATTGAAACAAAATTTGGAAAGGTTCATAATTTGGATGATAGTGGGAAATGTGTTCGAAGTGCATCGTCAAGTGAAATTGGAACGTAACAATGGAAGAAAAAAATTATATTCTATAAACTTCTGTATTGGGAATTTAATTTGTTTCAGCTTAATCTTGATGTGATAATTATTAAGAAGAATGTATATCACAATTTGATCTTTACATTTCTTAACGAGCATGGAAAGTCAATGGATCTTCTAAATGCTTAGAAAGACTTACAAGTAATGAACATAAAACATGATCTCTAACCAGATGAGAATGGAAAGTATGCTCCGACAATTTTTGCAATGAAAAATAGGGATAAAGATACATTCCTTATAATTTTAAAGCATGTGAAAGTATATTATCAGTATTAAAGTAACATCTCAAGGTGTGTTGAATTAAATAATCATAAGCTACATGGATTGAAAATTCATGATTCACATATTTTGTTACAGGTGTTACTACTATTGACATTACATACATTATTACCTGAAAAAGTTATTGCTTTTGTACTCAAATTATACTATTTTTTTCAAATAATTGTGTTTGAAATATCTACATCTATTTGAGTTTGAAAACCTTCAAGAGAGGTCTGTATTGACACTTTTTGAAATGAATATGATCTTTCATCCATCGTTTTTTACTGTCATGATGCATTTAACTTTGCATTTGGTGGTGGAAGCTAAATTATGTTGCCCCGTTCATTATCAATATATGTATCCAATTGATAGGTTATTTATTTATATGTTTTCTAGTCAGGTATAAAATTTTCATCACTTAATTAAATTCATAATTATGTTTGTATATTTTATTTCACTGATATCTTGAGCATTTGAAATCATACGTGAGAAATAAAGCTCAACCAGAAGGCTCTATTGTTGAAGGCTATTTGGCAGAGGAGTGTCTTAACATTTTATCTAGACATGTTGAAGACACATTGAATCAATCTCAAATACATGGAAAATAAAAAATATTTCATGATATTGGGCGATCAGTTGGGAGGGCCTCAAATGTTACACTGACAGAAATGGAATTATTATAGACACATAGATATGTACTACAGAATAATAAAAATGAAAATCCATTTATTGAAGGTGATGAGAGAAACTAAGATAAGAATGAGAGGCCGAACTTGAAATGAGAATGATATAATGAAAGTTGTTAATAAAGAGCTTGTAAAATGGTTTTCACGATGTGAAATTCATAAATATTACAATAAATATGAATATTAGGTTCACACATATATTTTGTAATTATAATAAAGTTTATTTATTTTTTTAGATCATAAATACTGATACTCGAGAAAATTTGTCAGAATATTTGATGTTTCTCTCTCGAGGTCCTCTAAAACAATTTAGAAAGTTCGACGCTTACAACATGAATAACTTTAGATTTTGTACAGTTGACCAAGAAGAGGGTTTGAAAACATAGAATAGTGGTATATTTACATTTTATGAAGTGGGATACTATGGAAAGATGACTGATATTATTGAATTAAACTACCATGGGAATTTTTTAGTTGTTTTATTCAAATGAAATTGGGTCGATATTATCATAGGTGTTAAAAGAGATTCATTGAAATTTGCTTTTGTGAACTTATCTTGCTTGATGGATGTTGGTGCTCATGAAGTACATGATCCATATATCTTATCATCACAATAAAAAATGGTATATTATTTGAATGATGTTTTATATGAAGGGTAGAGTGTAGTTGCTCACGTAAAACAGAGATATGTGTTTGATATGGGTGATGAAGTGGAAGATTTAACCTCTGGCATTGAATTTCATCAACAATAAGAATCAGAATTATTTGTCCATCATGATATTGAAAATATTAGTCTAGTAAGGATGAATGAATTCGATGAAGTAATGGAGCAGGAAACTAACATGATTTACAAAATAAAATGATTGTATGTACAGTTATGTACTCATTTAGAAACCAATTATTTCATTTGTTCAATCATTCATTATCATTGTTATGTATATTTTTATTATTATTGTCCATCTGTTATCATTTTTAATTTTTTTTCTTCATATTTTTTTAAAATACATGTTCTGAACATAATTTTATTTTATTACATGACAAGAATTCCAAGAAGGAAGTGATATAGTGTTTCATTGACCACTGCGATAGATGAAGATCCATATGTCTCCCTACCTACGGAATCTGAGCCACTATCTTCTTTCCCACCTACTCCATCTCCCCATGAACCATCTCTCACACCCTCTGTGAGTATCCCTTCAGCAACTCATTCATCGCCTCCAACTTCATAAGCCTTAGTAGTGGGGGAGTGTTGCACCACTTCTATTTCTTCGCGGAGATACTAGAGGGTGATTGTTATAGGTAAAAATTTTAATATGAATACGTTTATTGCAATTTTTTATACTATTTGTTTATTCATTAAATATGGAAAAAAATGAAACTGTGGAGAAAAATATAAAAATATCAGATGTATGGAATCTGACCGGAGAGAAGTTAGTTGTCCCATTTAGTTCATATGGGGTCTCTACGGATGACGCTGCAGGATTACATGGCCAGATTTTAGGCCAACTAGCCATAGAGACCATTTACCTTCATATTTCATATGATGATAGGAGGCATATTACTGAAAGTTAGAAAAATAAAGTTTGTGATTCCCAAATAAAAGAAATTTTAATACATTATGGTGTAATTTAATGTCATGTTATTAATATTTTCAATATGAATTGCTATGTACAGATGTTTTTCCACTTTATGGTTGTTGATGTGATAACACGAAAGTGGACACTGAAAAATATTGGCAAAAAATGGAAAGAATTTAAATGGATATTGTGGGGAGATGTAAAAGATACTTCATTGACCGCCCAATAGATGTATGACAAGCTACCCAATGGGGTACACAAAGAGCAATGGAAAGATTTTGTTGATTGACATCGTGATGAGAAGCAAATGGTATTTAAAAATAAATTACTATATTAATCTCATTTTACACTTATACATGTATATGAAGAGGAGATGACATTGAATAAATTACTATGAAGTTTTTTTAATTTCAGGATCTTTCAAGAAAGAATGCGTCAAGCTGGGCTAAGTAGGTTATCCCTCACACTGTGGGGTCAAAGAGTATTTCTAGAATCCGATCTACTCTGGTAATTTTTTCATTAGTTTAAATATTTATAAGACAATATTGTTTGTTTAATATATTAAAATTTTAATTTATGTTTGTTTAATGCAGTCACAGAGTTTAGGGCATGAATCATCTTAAACATATGTGTGGTTGAATGTTAACCCAAAATCTTACAGAAGTTTTGTTAATGAGCCTGCAAAAGAAGTTGGGGTACAAACTCATTTTTCATTATAATAAATTATTATCGGTTGTTAATATGTTAATATATATTGCTTCTAATTTCAATTATATTTTATTTATATGTAAATATTTAAGAACTGTGGGATACCAATCCTGCACGGTCCTACTTAGTCTCCCAGGATGACCCGGTTGCTAATGTCCTTGGGAAGGAGCATCCTGGTAGAGTGTGCGAGATGGGTTTAGGACCTGTAACATCTAAGGTCTTTGGTAGGCCATTGGGGATTGCATCTTCATATACTCTTGTTTGTAGTCATTCCATGCCCTAAGATACTCAGAGAGATATTGTTTCTATATGAAATATAGGTCAAGACTATGAGCCTCAAATATCTACTTTGTAGAAAGCATTTATTGATTTATATCAGAAGATGACCAGATCTTCCCCTGGTGGTATTGAATCAACTGGTGGCGAGCAGGTAAATCACAAAAATTCAAAATCATTTAGTTTGAAAACTTTTACTAGTTTTAAGTTTAAATATAAATATAAAACAATATTTAATTTTTAATATAATGTTCTTATATGTGGGAGTAGGAAGTAGAGATAGAGGTGGAGAGTGTGACGAGTTGTGTTCATCATCAGATCATGATTAGTTGTATTGTTGATATGTTGGACAAATATTCTTATATTAGGTTTGTATATATATCATGTGTGGCACATAGTTTCCACCAAACAATTTCATGACCTAACATTTTCTTGATTTCTCATGTTTCCTTTTATGTATTTTATTGATTTATAATGTTTCTTTTTTATGTATTGATTTCTTGAGTGTGATATGCACCATATATTTCGATTCATTATTTTCATGAATCAATTTTATGATTCATTTTTCCTAAATATATTAGGTTTGTTACCCAAGGATGAACGATCAACCTTCTTATTGATTTTCTTGAGAATATCCAGTTTTTTAACTCCCTTCAAATTGTTTTTAGTGGATAACCCTTCTTTCTTGAAATTTTATAGTATTCTCTTCTCATGTTTCATAGTTTGCATGTGATCACTCCCAGTTCTGATGTCCACTTATTCAAAAATGTTTTGATAATAATTTATAAATATCTTTTGAACACTTGAGTGTCTTGATCCTATTAAGATAGAGGGACCTTCCACTTCATTAATAGTAGAATTTACAAATATCTATTGAACACTTGAGTGTCTTATACTACCAGAATTGTTATCTCCCGAAAAGATGCATATGGTGGAGAAAATATATAATACATTACTAAAGAATGTTTTATATGGTTTGGATCATACTTCATGACTAATCATCAATCTGAGGATAAAAGGTTATACACAACTTCAACTATCAAATCATATACTTCTATTATAATTACCAAAGCTATGAGGTAAAACAGGTCAACCCTGGGTGAACATCCCACTTGAACTATCAACTATAAATCTCAGTGATAATGTTTGTACAAGTCAATCAATGGGAAAAAAGCCTTCAATGTCTCTTACTATGGAGGGCCACTAGAACATCCACTTTTCATTATTACAAATCATGGTCCACCCTGGGTGAACATCCCACTTCAAATTATTATATGATCTCATAAACTCATATCTCATGGAATATGTGACCATTACCATGCTACGAACTATAAACACTCCATGTATATAAAAATTCAATCCTGCAATAGTTTCACATTCTTCAAACCTATCAAACGTCACGATACAATCAAGAACAATATTCTACCTTTTATTTACTTGTTTAACCAATGAAGACATTATCTCCAAGGATTCCCACATTTCTTCCCCTAAACCATCAAATACACCCACCAAATAGTCTTACAGTGATGATAAGATCTTATATTCAGACATTGAAATCTATTATCCCATATCCTACATTTTCTATCCCAATGAATTTACCACTACATTTCCATTTCTAGTTGAATACTATTTATTAATGTCAAACATATGCAAGTACTCTATGAAATTCATTTGATAAAGATTATGTCCATGAAGTGAAAAAATATTATATTCACTCTAGGTGCCAATGTTCCCAAAAAATCTCTCTCTCAAGAGGTTCTATCATGATCATTTCAACACATAGATCACAACTACAAACTAAAATATAGGATTAGAGTATTTGGTCTTGTGGGTTAAAAGCCGATGAAACTCAAAGTGACTAATTTATCCCTCTACATCATAACATATCCTAAGATAGAACTAGATGCATCACATTTAACAACATGTCCAATGTGAGGCTCAAGAATGCTTTGGATCAGAGCTAACCACAACCACTTCTTCAACACTATGGAAACTTCCTCACACTAGTATGTACAATAAAACGTGAATAAATTCTTGGTAACTATGGTCATTGGAAATACTAAGTGAGTGATATCAAAAATTATTCTACTTTAATTCCCATACAATCCAATAAAACATAAACTATTGATTCAATTCCTCAGTTATTATAGATAAACATATACATCAACATACTCGATATCAACTACTATCCCTCATTGTGAAATTACTATATCCAAAAGTGACACTCCATGTACTTAGAATAAATTTTATTTACCCAAATCATAATAAACATATTATTCAAGTATCTATCATGTGATTCTTATGAAAATGTTTGTCTTTTGGTATTCTTTTGGATGTGGTATTATTGTGCATGTGAAATTGGAGTAGTTTTTTTTCAGGGCACTGGTATTGGGGCGGCATAATTAGCTATTTTTTGGTAAATATAGCTTTAGAAGTGGGTTTAACCCCCACGAAATAAATGTATTATATTTAGTGGTGGTTTTAACCACCGCTACAATTTTGGTATTTTACTATCCCCCACAATCCATTTTTTATTTATTAAGAATCCACTTTTTGGAAAAGTGGGAACCAAACAAAACTACCACAAACCACCCTTACATACCCCACATGACGATAAACACACTGCAAAAAAATTCAAAATTCAAAATGCAAACAAAATTCCAAATAAAAAATCCATACCACCATTGTAGCCATCCAAAAACAATGAAATTCAAATTAAAAATCCAAGGCATCACCATTAAGTCGTCTCGGTACACGCGTCGCCTCGAGTCTACCACCCTACCTTGAGTCACACCCTGAATGCGTCATCTGCCCAGTCCACATCAAACCAGATCGGCGACGATCTCCATTGATGTCCTCCATCGCCGATGAAAAAAAGTACCATCACCTCCGTCATATTAGAAACAAAAAACATCATGAAATCATCAATATCACCATTTTCATTCTTTTCTAAACTCATCATCTCTCACTGTCGGCATGTTCTCTGATTTCCACTGCCTGTACCAAACACCATCGTCATTGTTTTAAAGGACCTCCCTCATCATGACAATAATAAACTCTGATCCACCACCATAATCATTATTGTCATTCAAACATCGCCCAACCAAACTGAGTTCCCTCCATCACCTAAACACTGGCCGAGCTACCTGGAACCCCCCACCATGATGCATAAAAAAATCCAAACCCTCTAAGGAACCACCGCACCTGACCGACTTGGAAGGGAGTAGTGGATTTTGAGGCCAGAGAAGAGTACGAGTGGCCATGACTTTCTTATAAATCCGCGATTGATAAAAAACACCTCTGAATCACCATAAAAAACATTGACAAACCATTACCCACAAAAAAGAAACTATATCTCCATCAGAACCCCAAACAGAAACAGAATCACAGCCTGTAGCCACTATGGAACCAGGAAGAGGAAAACAGGATTGAAACCCTAATATGAACTTAGAAGAAGATCAGAAACAAGTGAAAAACATGAACAAGAAAAATTGAGAGTAGACAAATCCCCGAAAGGAGGTTTGGATTGAAACCCTAGGAAGAACGACCTACTCTAGTAACACCTAGAAATCTGTCTTCCACCAAACCACTTTCCAAACCCTCGGCGATTCCCATGCTCCAAATATGACATGGAGCGGAGATAGGGAATTAAAGAGCAAAGTGAAAAGATACATATGATGAGAAAAGCAGAGTGCCCTCACAGATTAGGGAGAATCAAGTGATAGAGAAAGAAAAACCAAGAGAGAGTGTAGTCCATAGCGAAAAAGAGTGAAGAAGAACCTCAGAGGAGCAGCATGGTGAAGCCATCATCGCCTAAGAAATCCGAAAACCTATAAGACAATATGAGAGCTCTGAATCATCTAGGAAAGTGAGGTGCTACATAAAATAATTTAGCGGCGGTTAAATCCACCGCTACACAGTTTTCATATTTCATTATTATTTTGCGGCGGTTATCTTGGTTTTAGTGGTGTTTTTTCTAAAAAAAATTATTTTTTTATCGATGGTTAAAATCGTAGCTAAAACCATAAAAAACTACTACTAGATTGATAAACTTATGCATATTTTATGCCAACACACAATTTAGAAGCGGTTTTTTGAAACCGCCATAGAAGCATATAGAGGTAGTTTAAACCACCACCATATCCAAAAAACCACTGCATAATGGTCATTTTCCTGTAGTGTGGGTGGGGTTTTATTTTCCCTCAGTCTCCCTAAGATGTAACTTCATTAGAAGAGTCTGGAAGCCTTTATGGTCTTTTCTAGAAGCCATTAAGAAAAATTTATTACCAAAATATTCTAAAATAAACAATGTCTGCAAGGAATAATGAAAACTAAATCAATGTTTCATTATATAATTTTTTAGCGAAATAAAGAAATTATATTTTAATATTACTGCTATATCTTTCCAAAGGATTTTGTTAATTATAAGTTGGACAAGACACCATGAGTCAATATAAATCAGCACATTCATCGTCATTGTGAACCCAAGATAACTAATGAACATTGGCTTGTTCGGGTTAATAGGTTGTCCATGTTGATTCTAATTAACCTCAAATTTTATACCTTGACTCCTTGACATGATAATTTTATTGAAAACTATGATGTTATGTCATTTGTTTTCATTTTTTTCATCAACATGTTGTTGATCACATAATAATTCCATAGTTTCATCATTAATAATCTATTTTTGATCGAGATTGGAAACATCGTCATATTCAAAAGCCATTTTTTTGCATGAGTAGTAAAACATTTAATTTTTCTTGAATAACAACATTGCAATACACTCCATGAATACAAGTCTCAAATTGAATTCATCTTGCATTAAATATTGAACAAATGTATAATAATTCAATACAATAGTACAACTATATTTCACTATCTTTATTTAATCCCTTTTCAGACGCTTAATTTCCTTCAATATCATAATGATGGGAGGATAACTAGTTTGAATGATGGAGTCCAATCCATCATCAAGATATGGAAGAAAATCAAGCGTCTAATGATTAAAGTGACCTAGGAACCTACACTAATGGAATCACTCAAAAATTCTCATCAATTGATATATAATATCCATATTCAATGGTTGAACAAAAAAAATAATTCATATCATAATATATGATATTGACATAATAAAATATGAAATTTATTGATTCAAAAAAACTAATAGATTAATACATTGTGTACTTGAATAACAAGTCTCTGATACCACTTATGAGTCTTAGGGTATCATCTTATCATCATTAGAGGGATATAAAACACAAAAAGGTCAATTTATCTCAAGTAAAAATGTTAATATAAAGAATGAAAAAACACCTATGGTATAATTCTAATATAGTATCAATGGAATCCATCTTTAAGATTCAATGGAATATGTTTGATTTATAACACTAAAGTAGCACAAAAATTATTCTATCCTTTGAGGATATAACACTAACCTTCAATCACTAAAATACTTTTGAGGACCCTCAATCACTGAAGGACTGCTAGTACCTTAAAAAAGTGTTAAATAGTGATCCAAGAAGAAGAGAGGTTTAACTATGGAATGCAAAAAAGGTTTAATTATAATACAGGGATCATGTCTCTATTTTGTGAATTTTGGACATGGATAAAAAATTATCATGTATTATAGGACATAAATGTTGAAACCATCAAAATTATATTTTAATAATTTTTTGTAATCTCTAAGGTTATTCACCATGTTAGATGTCTTTTCAAAGTTAATTTTTTTCTTATAAATTAATTATCTCTTTATTTTGATTAGTAAAACTATTAATAAATCACATGACATATTTTCCTTAATCAAATATCCAACCATGGATAACTCAATTACTTTTGGGAAATACACTATTTTTTGTTGTTGTGTATTTATAATTCCATTTAACCAATGATTTATCCACTCTATCCAATCTAGTAAATTTAGAAAAAAATTGAGCATAATTTTCTCACCAAAGAAGTTCCCCATTACTCTTTGTAACCCTTGTTTATAGGTTTAATAATAATCTTGAAATAATTTAAAAAATAAAACTCTCAAAATATGCATCACTAAAATTATTATTGGAACATGACTAATTAATTCAATAGTTTTTTAAATCAATAAAAAAATGTTCATAAAAATCATAAATCTAAATAATGCATTTCATGGTTTAATAATTTTCAAGAATAACCAAAATCCAAAAAACATTTTTTAATGATTTTTACACTTACCTTGGTCCCTATATGTTTATCACCCATAAATGAGGGCCACAAAATGGTATCAACTAATCCTTAAAACCCATATAATTAAACCTTTAGAATCTATAATCTAGTATATTAGATGAATTAAATTTTAGAAACTACTTAGATTTTAGAACACTATATTATTAAAATGAAGAGAAAACCGAGGGGGGATAAGAGGTCTCCTTGTTAATGTTGAGAGAAGAGTATACCATCTATGTGTGTCTCTAGGGAAAAATGGTTTGGATATTCAAATACATATAAAAGGAGAAAATGGTAAAATAGAACCACAGTAGTTGTATTTTAGTAGTGACGAGAAGAGATATAGGGTTCTTCTTCTTTAAGAACAGTGAAAAAACGTAAAAATCAGAACCCAAAACATCAAACAATGATAGAGGAAGTGTAGAAAATAACATATAGTGAATTATAACATTGATTAATCCAAGAAAACGTAGAGGAGTCATGCTAGTAGTAGAAGAGTTAAATGAGATCTTGATAATCACAAATGACTGAGTCCTGGTTAACGTATTTTTTGAATAGATCAGACACTTTTAATAGCGCTTTCAAAAAAGTGCTGGTAAATATCCCTTTTATCTACGCAAAATTTATAAGTGCTGATAAATATGTCTTTTATCAGCGCTAATGTTTTAGTACCCATAAGTATATCACTTAACAAATTTTAATTAGAGCTGATAAAGAGTGATATTTATCAGTGCTACAAAAGCGTTGTTAAAAGTTCTATAATTACAATTATTTAAATAACATTATTATACTTTTATACATATTTAAATATATATAATTAATTACGTATAATTATATAAATACTTATTTAAAAAATAATAATTATTTACTTCTAATATATATTAATATAGTAAACATAAATTTATTATTTATTTCTAAATATTTATTTACAAATATATTTTTAACACTATTAATGGAAATAAAATCTTAAATACATGCATTTTAAAAATGAGTGAAATTGAATAATTCAAAATTAGTACACTTTAAAAATATTGAAAAAATGGATAACTTTTATTAATTAAATATAAGTTATTAGAAAAGTGTGTATATATATATATATATATTGTAGTGGATCAATACATATTGAAAATACTAAAAAATAATACATAAAAATATATAAATAAATAATAAAAAATGATCCAATTGAAAAATAAAATTAAAAATTAAAAACATTAAAATAAATACCCTAACTATAGTATTAAAAAAAATAAATAAAATTGACTGATTAAAAACATAATATATACTAAATGTATCACATTATAATGAAATTCTAAAATATACTAAAATTTGAATAAATTACATAAATATTAGGTGTATGTGTTTCTATATATTGCATAGATATATTTATGTGTGAGTTTGTGTATACAAATGAATTAACACACACACCCACACACCCACACAAAAACATACATATATACGTGAAATAAATGCAAAAAATGATGTTTAATATAGGTTAAATAAAAAAATAAAAACAAAATTTAAATAAAAAATAAATAAGATAGTGATATGTTTTTAATTAAAATTTTATATATATTATACTTATTCATTTTGTATATCTATATTTAATATATATGATTTATTAATATTTATAATCAATATATATGTATATTAAATTTATTTATTTTTATCAATAATTATTTAATTAATAAATTTTTTGATATTTTTCTTAAATTACTCATTTTATTTTTTTGGTTAATTTTTCATTTTATTTTTGACCTTTATCAGCACTAAAAAAGCACTAATGAAGGGAATCTTTTATCAGCACTAAAAACATGTTGATAAAAGACACATTTTATTAGTACTATAAATGAAGAGTTGATGCATGATTCCTTTATCAGCGCTAAAATAAATCATTGATAAAGGTTAACTTTTATCAGTGCTAAAAAAGAAGTTATGATAAATGGTGCATTTTATCATCTCTTTTTTAGCATTGATAAAGATGAACTTTATCAGTGAAATTTTGGAGCGTTGATAAATGACGACAATGTTATAAGGGATTTTCGTAGTAGTTTTTCAACCCAATTAAATGGGGGCCAACTACATGGATCAAAAAATGCCAATTTGGCATTGTTTGATACATCTATCCCACCACAATTAATTGGGTTCAATACTAGCTTCTTGTTATAATTTATTTTTCAATATTATGTTTTGTAGAAATGAAATATTAATAAATAGTAAAGAAAAATTTCTTAATTAGATAATATTATAAAGTTCAAATATTTATAATTTTTTTTATTATTTATTGCATTAACATGTTAAAATTCATGAAGTCCAGAATAAGAACCCTTTAAAATTATCATCAGTTTACAAAAACAAAGTTGTTGTAATTGTTTAGGGAATGAGCATCCTGAACGTGTTTGAGGGATGGGTTTTGGGCCTAATCCATCAATTATCTTGGATAGGGAATAATCTTTAGTTAATTATTCACACTGTAAGGGTTCATGTAGTGCTGTTGATTGAGAATTAGAAAGCTAAATTGCAAGTTTTAAAAAAAGTACAAGAACAAGACTCTTATTAGAAAACATAGGACCAGTGATTGTTAAAAATGTAAAATGTTTTTGTTTTTGTATTTCAATGGATGACCAACATGATACCTAAGGAAATTTATAACCTTATAGCACATCATTCTAAGGTAATTTCTAAATTCCATGGATCATTCACACATTTTCAAAAAACACATAAAACTTATATAAATAAAACTAAAATGAAACTTTTATATTGGAAACACATGATTCAAGTTATAACAACCTCATCTTGTGCTGAATTGACTTGAGGTTGATTATTACATGTCAAAAATGAATTATTGGTCTTTATCCTTAAGTTTGAAATAATCCAATCTTGTTTTTTTTAGTTTTGAATTATTAAACAATTTTTAAAGGTATGAGATATTTTAAAAAAAATTTAGGGGTTCAAAATAAGAAAATGAAATCGGATTTCTAGGACAAAAAAGGAAAATGATCATAGAGTATTTTTTGAAAAATAGGAACTGATCACATTCCATTTGGAGTTATGGTTTTCCCAGGATTCCTATAAATGTATTTTTAGTGTTTTAAACCAATAAAACATGCAATTAATTGTAAAAACATATAAAACCACATCATATTGACATAAAATCCTAGGAAACCAACTATTGATTTATTTTCGAAGTATAGGTATAGATAACATGAAAATCCGATGTGCAGTGTGGTCAGAAGGTCTCAGTAAATAGTTTTTAAAGGTACCAAACTCTTTAGAACATGTGTAAGGGGGTCAAAACCAAATAAATGATGTAATATTTAAATTAAAATAATTATAAAAAACATTATATTTTGAAATTTGAATTTTAGGAATTGATGATAGATCATTATGAGTTACTATTTTCTAGGGATGCTTGCAAACACTTTTTTAGTGTTTTAAAACAAAAAAAATTGTAATGGTAAAAACCATATACAATGATCAATTATTTATCATTAATCAATAAAAGAACATTTTTGAGTTATTTTAGATATATATACATAGAAAACATGTCAATCCGATATGCGGTGTGGTTATAATGACTCAGTAAACAACTTTTGAATGTATTGAATCCCTTAAAAACAATTGGGGTCAAAACCAAGAAAATTATTTCATATTTCCATGAAATAAAATGAAAAATATATTGTATTGATTCTATAAATGTTGGAACTGAAATCACATCATTCTGAGTTAAAAGTTTCCCTATATTCTTGTAAATATGTTTTTAGTGTGTCAAAACTCTAAAACATGTCTGTAGTGGTGAAAACATATAAAACATATTAATATTGAAATGAAATTATGGGGAAAGAACCATTGAGTTATTTTTGATGTGTATGTCTAAGAAAAATGTACGTCTGATGTGTGGTGTGTTCAGAAGGGATTAGTAAACCATTATTATAGGCACCAAAGCCTTTAAAAATGTGTGTCGGGGGGTCAAAACCAAGAAAAAAAATTCAATTGACTTTGAATCAAATAAAAAAGACCATAGATTGATTTTCAAAATACAGGAACTGATGAGACATCATTTCGAGATAATGTTTTCTGAGATGTCCATAAACTCATTATTAGTGTTTAAAAACACTAAAACCTACAATGATCAAAAGCATATTTAATGACCTCATAATTACACCAAATCATGAAAAAAATACTCTTGAATTAGTTTTGACATATACGTATCGAAAACACATCAATAAGATGTGCAGTGTGGTTGAAATGTCACAATACTATTTTTAAAGGCATAGAAGCCTTTAAAAACATGTTTCATTGGGGAAAAACTATGGAAAAAATTTCATATTTCTATGAAATTAGAGGAAAATGAGCATAGAATGATTTTTGAAATGCAAGAAATTAAAAAAAATTCATTCTTAGTTATGGTTTACTGGGATGATTTTATATTCATTTTTGGCATTTTAAAAAACTAGAAAGTACATGTAATGGTAAAAACCATAGAAAATGACCCCATATTGACATTAAATCATGGGACCACCACCATTGAGTAATTGTTGATGTGTATGCATAGAAAAAACATCATTAAGATATGTAGTGTGGCCAAAATGACTAGGTAAATAATTTTTAAAAGTACTAAATCCTTTAAAAAGGTGTGTCGAGGGTTCAAAAACAATAAAATGACATCATACTTTCATGAAAATTGATGAAAATGACATTATATTTTATTTTTAAAATATAGGAACAGATAAAACATCAACATGAGTTGTGTTTTACTAGATATGCTCATAAAAATGTTTTTAGTGTTTTAAAACACTAAAATGAGTTTGTAATGGTCAAAATCATAGAAAATGATCTCATATTGATGTGAAATCATGGAAAATAACTATTGAGTTATTATTGACATGTATGTATAGACAACTTGTAAATATGATGTGCAGTGTGGTCTGAAGGACCCAATAGACTGTTTTTGAAGGTAGCCAAACATTTAGAATCATGTATCAGGGGGGGGGGGTCAAAACCACAAAACAACATCGAATTTACATGAAGTTCGAGGAAAAATATAGTAGATTTTGTTTTTTAATGAAGGAATTGAAGACATGTGATTTCGAGTTATGGTTTTCTTCGGATGATTGTAAATTCATTTTATGTGATTTAAAACACTAAAAAAGGCATGTAATGGAAACAATAACATAAAAACCCCATATTTCCATAAAAATCATGGGAACCTACCCATTGAGTTATTTGTGATGTGTACACACAGAAAACTTGTCAATCCAACATGCAGTGGGTTTTTAATGACTCATTAAATAGATTTTAAAGGTTTTCAATCCTTTAGAAACATGTTTGATGGGGTAAAAACAAGAGACAATATCATATTTCTATGAAATCAAAGGGTAAAGACCATAGATTTATTTTTGAAAGTTAGGAACTGACGAAATGTCATTATGAGGTACAGTTTTCCTTGGATTCCTATAAATGAATTTTTACTATTTTAAAACACTAAAACATGCATGTAATATTCAAACCATAGAAAAAACCATATATTGGTGTGAAATCATAGTAAAACTACAATTGAGTTATTTTCCACATGTATGTACAAACAACATGTCAATCCGATGGGTAGTGTTGTTAGAATGACTTAGTAAACCATTTTAAAAGTAACCAATGCCTTTAAAAGCATGTGTCAGATATTGAAAATCCAAAAGATAAATTTTTATTTCCATGAAATTAAAAATAAAATGACCATTTATTTATTTGTGAAAAGTTATAACCGATGACATGTCATTTCAGGTTACGATTTTCTATTATGCCTATAAAAACGTTTTTAGTGTTTTAAAACACTATAATGTGTGTGTAATGGTCAATAGCCTAGAAAAAAACCTAATGTTGAAATGAAATCATGA
Source organism: Viscum album (assembly GCA_963277665.1). Lineage (NCBI taxonomy): Eukaryota > Viridiplantae > Streptophyta > Magnoliopsida > Santalales > Viscaceae > Viscum > Viscum album. The sequence goes on from OY728140.1 coordinate 78,676,229, forward strand.
TAAAACCACCGTTGAGTTATTTTTTACATTTACACATAGACAACACATCAATTTGATGTGCGGTGTGGTAAAAATGGCTCAATAAACTATTTTAAATGTTCAAAATCCTTTAAAAACCTATGTAGATGAGTAAAAACTTGAAAAATGGCATATTATTTCCATTAAATCAGATTAAAATGACCATAAATTGACCTTTTAAATGTAGTTATTGACTGTACATAATTCTGAATTATAATTTTCTCGGGATGCCCGTAAATGTGTTTTTACTGTTTTAAAACACTAAAATGTGTTTGTAATGGTTAAAACTATAGAAAAGACCTCATATTGACATTAAATCATGCGAAAACCACTATTGAGTTATTTTTGAAATGTAGTGTCTAAAATAATGTCAATTTGACATGGAGCGTTGTCACAATGACTCGATAAACTATTTTCAATGCTACCAAAGCCTTCATAAATGCGAGCCGGGGGGGGGGGTCAAAACTAGGATAAAAATTTCAGATTACCATGAAATCATATAAAAATGATCTTAGATTGATTGGTAAAATTTATTAACTGATTAAAATTTATTTTAGGTTATAGTTTGTCTTGAATGAATGAAAAATCATTTTAAGTGTTTTAAAACTCTAAAACATTCGTGTAAAGGTAAAAACATCATAAAACAAAATTATATTGTTATGAAATCATATTAAAACCACCTTTGAGTTATTTTTGAGATTTATTTATATATATCATATCAATATAACATGTGGTGTGGTCAGAATGACTCGGTAAGTAGTTTTTAATGGTACCATGGCCTCTAAAAACATGTATCGTGGGGTCAAAACTAGGAAAACGACATTGAATTTCCATGAAATTAGAAAAAAAATGATAGTAATTTTATTTTCAAAATGTAGAAACAAAAAAAATCCTTTTGGGTTATAGTTTTCCCAGGATTCTCGAAAATTCATTTTCAATATTTTAAAACAGCAAAACATGCATGTAATAATCAAAACCATAGAAAACAACCACATATTGAAGTGAAAATACTAGGAAAACCATCTTTGATTAAATCTTTATGTTTACGCATAGAAAAAACATCAATATGACATGTGGTTTTGTGAGAATGTCTCATTTAAAAACTTATAAAGGCACCAAAGACTTTAAAAAAATGTATCAGAGGTTCAAAACTGGAAAAACAATGTCTGATTTCCATCAAATTAGATGAAAATGACTCTAAATTCATTATGAACGAAACATAATTCTGAGTTATGGTTTTCTTGTGATTCTTATAGACATATTTTAAGTATTTTAAAACCCTAAAATGTGCATGTTATGGTCAAAATCCTAGAAAACAACCCTAAATTGACATGAAATAATGGAAAAACACTATTGAGATATTTTTGAAATGTAGGATATGATTTCATGTAAAATTCTTTAATTTTTTGATTAGGTAAATTTAAAGTACACCACAAATCAGTTTAAAAATTATTTAAAATATTATTTACCTATCTATTTTTGGTTTCAACTATTGAATCACATATTAAAAAGGTATGTTTATATTTTTGTTATTTTTTTAATGATATATTATTTTTTTATGTGAAAATATCTTCTGTTAAATTTAAAAAAATAATTTAATTTGAAACATTTAGAATATATTCTATGTATTTTATCTTTCAAATATATTTTCTTTAATTTTATGTATTTTATTATAGGTTCCAGATGCTAGTATTAGATAATCAGTTGAGCATTATGATTCATGAAATTCTTTAGAAGGATGTCATGACAGTTCTTAGTTTCTATGGTATGTTTAATTTTTACCAATGATTCTACTGTAATTATATTTTATTATGTTTAGTTTTAATTTCTATATTATTTTTTTACATTTGATTAGCTAATGTGGTGGGTTCCAATTGATGAGATAATGTCGAGGCAGAGGGATATAGTGGAGGTCATGGGGTTGGCGTATATTTGGCATGGGTTTTTTGTACATATTTTATATGTATATATTGAGGATAAAGGTATGATTTGACTAATTTTATGGTGAATGAGATTTTTTTGACTATGTATGGATGTATATATAATCATGGATGTATGATTTATGATGTATTCATGACGGGTTTACTATGTATTTATGTTTTAGTTTACTACATATCAGAGTTTTTATTCTTTTATTAATGTTTTTTTTAAAAATTATTTTTTAAGAGAAATATTTAATGGTGGTTTTTATAAACAACTACTAAATAAATAATTGAAGATCCTATTTAACAGTAGTTACTATTAACTAACTCTAAACATAACATATTCTACATATATTAGTGGTGGCTATGTTAATATTATATATTTTATTTTTGAGTTATGTTTTTTAAAAACCACCACTAAATAAATTCAAAACTGTCTCTAAATGCTAAAAAAATGACACATACATAAAATTCCGCAAAAATAAAAACACCACCACTAAATTATTGGAGACAATAAAATATGTTGAGGTTTTATAAATCACCACTAAATTATTTAGTGGTGGTTTGAAATACCATTATTATAAAAAAAACCCACCTCTGATGCCTATTTTTTGTAGTTAGGTAGACAGAGAAGGTCATAATTCTATTCACATCCCATTGTTAATTAAATTTTATGTGAAGTTAATGGGTCTCTAATATAGTATATATACATGGGATAAACCCAAGCACATTTATGAAGTTAATTTTTAAATAAAATAAGAAAAACATCAAATTTAGAGAAGTATGATTTCAGAATTGAAGATGGATAAGAACAACTTTAGATGATTATTTCACATGGGTGAATGAAAGAGTTAGTATGATCAAAGATTTTGGTTATATACTAATGGATTTAAATGTTACAAAAAAGTTTATGAGTAATTTTTCAAGTAGATTTTATCCTAATATTTTATAATTAGAAGATTTATATGATTTATCTCTAGATGATCTTTAAAATATCCTGACTGCATATGAAATGAGGATGGTTCCATCATTTAAAAACAATTGTAAGGAAGTTATGTACTTTTAATCCATAAAAATTCATAAAATCAGAAGTTTGAATGATTAGCCTTATAATTAATCAAATATGATAATGGCATATATTAAGAGTATAAAAAGAAAATATCCTACATTTTAAGGAATACTAGAAATGGAAATGTAAAATATCATGGAAAACATTCATTGATGTGCTTTGGATGTAGTATAATATGAAACATTAATATAAATTACTTGAAAAATAAGAGTGGGAATGATAAAGATGATTCAGAAGAATAACAATGAAATAATAAGAGAGGAAATAGTTCCAAGGAAGTTAAAAACTAAGTAGAAGTTAAAAATAAATTTTTTGGATGAAGAATCAAAATCCACTAATAAAAAAAGAATAAGATAACTTATAAAATTAAGTATCATTTAATGAAGAAGTTCTAAAGTAACTTATGAACTTCATGTCTCATGTTATGAAAGATAAAACATTATGTGATGAAGAAGAAAAAGGTGAGAAAACTTGAATTTAATATCTATTGAAAAAAAATTAGAAGTCTGCATTGAGAAAAAAAATTAAGATTAAAAATGATATTTGATTCTCGAAAAAAATGATAAAAGGAACATAAAGATAAATAAAAACGTTTCTAGATGGAATATTTTAATATTGTGGAACTACACACCCTCAATTTAATAGTGTATTACTTATAAAATATAAGGAATAAACTTGGAGAAAAATATTCAATTAAGGAATAATAGTTTAGTAAGACATGTTCTAGGTGTCTTATGGTTGAGAACATTTTAATGAAGTCAAATAAAAATTTCCACAAGGTATCAATAGTTAATGTAATGTCATCTCACATAGGTGAAAGAACTAAATCAATATGCTAGGTGAAAAATTCTCATACTAAGAAGATTTATAATTAAATTATTTCTAATTTTGTGGGTTTCACAACTAAAGAATAGAAAACATGGGTTGACAATAAAATTAGAAGTGATTATTTTAATCAAATATAAGTTATCCACAACTTTCATAGGAAATTCACCCCCAAAATATAGGTAAAAAGATGTAAAATATTTTGATGGTCCTCCAAAATAATTCTAAAAAAATATAACCTAATCATTATTTAGGATTTAAGGATATCATTTTTCTATGGAAACTATGTGAAAAAACCTATAATTGTTCGGATAACCTATCCCTTCTTTTAAAAAGTCACGGGTTGTGGGGGAGAAAACCTTATAAATATAAAATCATATTTATAAGTTTAGATTTAATATATATCATAAGGAATAATTAGAATTTAGAATTTTATCAATGGAAAATCATTTTGACGGAATCAAAGAAACATATAATCAATGCAACAAAACCATTTACAATTTTGAATATTTCATGACCAATCTTTCTAAATAATACCAATATAATAGAAGATAAAAGTATAAAGGTAAATAGAAGATAGATCAAAATTATATTATTGTTAGAGTTCATATTATGTGATCTTCAACAAAAATCTTAGAAACACGATAGTAGTTTATCTTCATATATAAAAAGTGGTATGAAATTTTTGAAATTTTTTAAGGATAAAAATAGTGGAGTTTTAAATACCAAGAATGATAGTTTTAATTAAATAATAGTAGTCAAATTAGATGAGATCAATCATTGAAAGATAAAATTTGATGAAGTTATATTTCTTGGTGTACATAATAACAAATTACTTAGTGTAAGCCAATTTTGTGAAGATTAAAAAAGTTATTTTTTGGAAGGATTTTTATTTCATTTGGTATTCAAAGGATGGAAAGTTAATATTGTAAGTGATAAATAGAAGTAACAAATTTCAAATTGGTAATTTCATTATCTCATGTTACTCATGTTCTGGAAAATAAAATGGGTTATAGAGTAGAAAACATAGCGATCAAAAAACAAAATAATACGATAAATATTTTGAACTAGGAATTGATGAGATATTTAAATGAATTAAAATAATAAATGGGCAAGGTTTTTGAAATTAGTTAGAAAGTAAATTAGATATATGGAATTCATAGGAAAGTAGTGATTCATTCCACCCAATCACTTTAACTCATACGTTATTATATCTATGGAATGGTGAGACATCAATCTATAAAGTCATATATATAATTTATTACTTTTTTAATTACTTCACTCAGATAACTAGTTTCATGTTCCTTAAACATAAATTTAAATTTGTAGAGATGTTTAAATTGTTCATATTAAATACTAAGAAAACAATTTGTTTATACATTTGTAAGATAAGAAAAAGTAATTGTAGAGAGTGCACATGTAACTCTTTGGAATCATATCTATCAAATCGTACAGTCTAACATGAATTTTGTGCTTTTTATACCCCTCAAAAAAGTGGTTTTATGGAAATAAGAAATAAAAGTTTGGTTGATATGATAATGACTGCTCTTATGGAGTGTAAAATCCCAAAATTCCTTTATAAAGAATCCATATTCATATAAGTACATGTTTATAACATGTTTTTACTTTGATCATAATTTAATACGACTTAATATGATATGTTGTATAAAAATAAGTTCATAGTGAGATAATTTAAATTTTTTGAGATTCCTTATTTAATAAAGATAAAAAACCAAACCTTAGGAAAATTTAGTGAAAAGGAGGAGGATGTAATCAACCTAGGATATTCATAAAATTAAAGGTGTTGTAGATTGTAGAATATATAACTCCATAAATTTATAGAGTCACTTGATGTTAACTTCTTCAAAATTATATTCAATCAGGAAGTAAAAGAAAATAATGATTTTGATATATCAACAAATGATACTCTAGTATATTCCTTAAAGGATTATTGGAAGGAAGTAAGTAATGAAAATTAGTTTGAAAAATATCTTCAAATCAGTCCAGTGATGAAGTGAGTTCAAAGAAACCAAATATTGAAGTTATAGTAATTTAAAAACTAATTCATCCCAAATCATATAATTGGAAGATAGTAAGAACCAATTCATATCCAGAAGAATATTATAATTTAAAATCAAACAACACTTATATATCATATTTAAACTTAATCTATTGAAGAATAAATCAAGCATATATAATAGATAAATGAGATGAATAAGATGATAGATCAAATTGAGAAGAATGACATGGGAACTTATTCCTAGAGTTGGAGATAAGAATATCATTAAAAATAAAATGGGTGTTTTTGAACAAGATTAATGAAAAAGGTGAGGTTCTGAGAAATACATTTAGTGTATTTTTTATGGTATATTCATAGGTATAAGGAGTTGATTTTGATGAAAAAAAATCATTGTTCAAAGAATAACAACTATAAGAATTATTTTGGTGGTTTCTTCCCATCAGAATTATAAATTCTATAAGATGGATTTAAATTATTCATTATTTAATGGTGATGTTGAAGAAGAATTTTATATTAAGAAACTAGATAGTTTTATGGTTGATAAATATGTAATCAAGGTGTGTAAACTAAAAAATCATTACATGGTTTAAAATAACCCCCTTGGGAATTATATTTCAAGCCTAATAACTATTTTAGAATGATGAATTTTTCAATAGGTGAGGTTAATAGAAACTAATGTATAACAGCTATTTTGATAGGCACACTGATTGTCATTATATGATGTTGATGACATCATATTTATTAAATACAAAGAGAAAGCCTGTATAGAATTATTGAAAATTTAAAGATTAATTTTGAATTTCTTATAATTAGAGAGATGAATATATTTATTGGGCTATAAGTTTTATATATTGTAAGGAATATCTTCCTTTTATAGTAAAAATCTTCCATCTACCTTTTGAGTAAATTTCACATTGTTTTTTCAATGTTAGTTTCTACACCCATCGCCATCGGTGTGAGGATGAGTAAAGATGAGACTGAAAGAAGTTTGAATCAGAGGGACATTAGGATGTTGATTAGAAATTTACTCTATCACACAGAATCAAGGACATACATTAAATGTAGTGATATTTAGTGTACAAGACATCATAGTGATCTAAAATAATCACACACAATAAATTCAAAGATAAACTTTGGGTACATCTAAGGAACATCAAATTTTGGCTTCATGTACAAAATATAAAATAAGAAGAATTTTGTTGGTTTCATAGATACTTCTTGTGATATTGATTCCAATTATTGAATATTAAAATCAAGAGGAAATTTCTAAAAGAGAGTTTTTTTTAAGATGGAGAAGTATAAAAAACTAATGTGACTTAATAAAAAAACATTTCTTCCACACATGCTTGTACTCAAAGAATGTGGTTGAACGTTCATATGGAAAATTATAAGGATCATGTTTCCAATACATTGATAATATTCTACAATAAAAAAGTATAATTGATCTTTTAAAAAACACAATGAAAAATTCTCAATCAAAACACATTAATATAATATATAATCTTAGAAAATATATTTTTCAATGGTGGATTGAAGTTGGATTACCATGCAATAAAAAATCATACTGATGGTGTTTTCACCAAACCTCTACTGATGAATTTTTTTAGTAATCAATGATGAAACTTATATTTAGCCTCCCCCTTTCAATTAAAAAAATTTGGATCCCCAACTATGCCCAAGATTATATTAAGAAAGTGTGAGAGTTGTAGAATTATTTTATCATCAATTAACCTAAAGTTGAATGTTTTGATTAAAGGAAGAATGATACAAGTTCTAAAATTTAAACATCTAGAGTTTGAATTGAGGGGGAGTACCTCAATTTCAGTTGTGAAAACATTTCTTTTCACTATGAGATAGAATTATCTCAAAAAAATTCATCATCTAATAGTGTGGTGTCAGGAATTTCTATTTGAGAAATGTTGTTTGTTGATGGGAAGTCAAGATGATTGAGGGGCGAATAGAGTTATAGTATAACACCCCAAAAAATGAAAATGGGATATTAAAGTTCCCCTACAATTATTATTATTTTTATTTGTTCTCTTTAGTTTTTTGAGTTTTTTGGAGATCTATTTAGTTAAAATAATGTTTCTTAGATTATGATTTAATTATTAGAGTGGATCTAAATGGTTTTATGCGTTGACTGAAAGAAATGTAATTGAGATGGACTTACTAGTTGAGTGAAATATACATAGGTTTTGATAATATTTTATACAATTTTAGGTTATATTATTTTTATAAGTAATAAAAAATTCATTTTTATTGAAAGTATAAAGTGAAGATAACTGATAGGTAAAAGGGGAATAAGTCCTATAAAAATGAAAATGTCTTAGACATTATATAAGTCATTATAAATTTATGTATAGATTGTTGGACACTGTATATGAGTCCATTGAGGCCCCCATAAGAGTCTTTTAAACACTAGGATGAAATATGTAAAAGGCATAGAAGGTACACAAAGTAGTGTTATTGGAACTTGTGTTAGAGATGATAAATTAGAAACTCACCAGAAGATGATGTTTCTAAAAATAAATATCTTAAGATAAAATAAAGTCTTAGAAGATGAGAAAGGTGATGCATGTGTTGTTGTTTCAACTAAAGAAACACCACATTTACAGAAGTCCAACATTGATCCAATATGAGTTTAATTTATAAATCGAAAGCATTATTTTATAAATTCATGCTCACTAGAAATTAAGGATGATTTTGAAGCATCATGGAGTTATATTGAAACTAAAAGATGGATCATCAACAAATGAGGTAAGATCAATGGAATTTATATATTTCATCCATATTTATAACATTAAGTAATGATAATCATAAATATCAAAGGGATGCAAGAAGAAATGATATATTCAATAAATGAAAATTAGTAAGAATAGATACACATAAGTGGAAATAATCAAATTCTAGAGGCTAAGTTTGATCTACTGATTAAAATTTGAGGGGGAAATGAGAATACAATAAAATCCAAGATTCAAAAAAATGTAAGAGAAATTGTAGATAATCTCCAAAATCATAGGAATCATTTTAGTGTATGGGGAAATAACTGATGGCTGTAAGAGGTTGATAATTATAGGAGATATATTCTTCATCAAAAGATGTGGAATATAGTCTATTGAATTAACTTGACCAATAGATATTTAGTGACTTCACATGAAATTTTTTAATTCAAACCAATTGTAAAAATGATGATCTAGAGTATTAAAGTCTTATATTTTTAATAGGCAAGATCTTGATTTTAGCAATAGTTTAAAGAGAATTTAATTACGAATATTTAACTTAATATGTTTAAGGGATATTGAATATAGTCAAACCAAATATTAGGTGAAGTAGAATACTTTTAGATTTGATTACTATGGGTCACTATTTTATTAGAGAATGTTTGTCTATATAAAAGGATGAAGTTATTTAGAATGTCAATAGTAAAAATCATACAAGTTGATCTATTTGTGAGATGACTGACCTATTAGACTCTAAGAATCCACTGTTTTGAAAAATAATATAAAATCTAGATAATTTATAGTTTTTGAAAAAATATCCTATAATTTAGGAGGTATATATAATGTGGTACTAGTAGTTTGAGTTATGATAATTGAAGTTATAGAAAGAAAATTCTAAACGATTCAATTGTGTGGGGGAGAATAATTATATATTGGGACGGCTTGAAGGATGTTATTTATTCATTGTTAAAGTTACTATAAGTCATTAAAATATTTCTCAAGTTGGTGATGGAAACTTTATAACTGGTGGGAACCAGTATTATCTTGTGAATAGGAATTTTGTGCCATATGCACTGTGGATTTTGTAGAATAATAATCCCACCCCACTTGTTAATGATAATAATATTATTAGTGGATAATATACATATTACGAAAATAATTGAATGTAACAAGGATTATGTTTCACCCATTTTGGCCAAAACATGTAAAAATATAGTGTGTATTGCTATATATTTTAATTCATTCATATGGGTGAGAATAAGTTTATTTTTCGAGTGGATTATAACTCTAACCATTTTCAAAGGTTAATTTCTATTCATAAAAAATTATAAAACATGACAACAGGTTTAACCCATACTCAGAAGTACTCCCCTTTCTAGAAATTTAAATTTTCAAGGGTCAAATAAATTCACAAATTAGTATATGTTTCAAAATATATAAAGGTGTTTATATTGATCTCATAAGTTTTAGAATGCTAAAAAAATTAAATATAAGTAGGAAAAATAAAAAAATTAAAAAAATGAAATATGGAAATACAAAATGAAAAAAAACACAAAATGCTAATATAGTGAAGGATGCTCATAAAATTATAATACAGAATAGATTTTTTCAACCTCCACACTTATATTTTGAAATTTTCTTGTTATGAAATAGTTTACATAAGAAACTAAAATCAAGAATTACAAATAGAACAAAATCAAGTAATAAGGAAGGGAACAAACTGACATTAATTTTAATCAGTAGGTTGAAGTTGAATCCCCCCATGAGGTTCTTGAAAACTTTATCTAAAAATATTTATTTTTTTCATTAATTGTAAATGGTGATTCTTCCCTTACTACTTTAATTTTCACAACACTAACTGTAAAAACATGAGAAAAAATAAATTATCCATATCCTATAGAATAAAATTTACCTGGAAATATCTTGATTATAGATGAAAAAAAACAACACTTCTTTATCCTTCATTGAATTATTTTTTAGGGTGAACTCATCATGGAATGATTTAGTCTTATATTTATATATATTAGATCTTTCATAAGAACAATTTCTTATCTCTCCCATCTCATGTATAATGATTTTTTTATATTCCAAAATAAAATAGATTCATGTTAAAACTATTAACATCCCAAAAATAATTCTTCTGTAGATCCCCAGGTATAGAAAAATATATACCATACACTAACTGAAAATGTTACCTTCATATAAGAGTTCATAAAGTAGTTCTAAAATCCCAAGGAGTATCATCAAATCTCAAAATATGATCAAATTAGTTTGGGTGGACAATTTTCTATAAAATATGTTAGATTTATCTATTTTGAAACTCATCTATTCTATTCTTTTGAGGATGATAGATGAAATCTATACTTCCTGAAAATAGATTTGAGATTTAAATTAGAAAATGGGTTCCATGATTATTTATGACTATCTTTATAGTACCAATCCTTTAAAAAAGTTTTGATATTGTAAATACCCAGAATTTCCATGTAATTTTTTTTCTATTGAGCCGCTTGCTACCACTCTAACCGGAAGGGTGAAGGCCAAACAAACATGGCCTCACCCCTCCGTCGTTCTACTTCTTTGGTGTGTTCTTCGCAGTCGACAAAGGCAACAGTGCTGCTGCCTGAAGCCTCCACACCCTGTGGTGCTCTGCCGCCTGTGGCCTTGCCGTGCCGCCCCAACCGAGCCACCTCGTGGCCCGCCGTGCATCCCAGTGGTTTTGTAGTCACGGCCCTGCCGCATCACTGCCAATGCCCCACCACGCCGCCCCATGGCACCGCCGCCGTTGTCTAGGCCGAGCCACCGATGCCGTTGGAACCGTCGTCGTTGTCCGGTCAGAGCCGCCTCCCAAGCCGCCACCACCTTCCAAGTCACCACCACTGGCTGGGCCGAGCCGCCGCACAAGCCGCCACCACCGCCTTTCCGGCCGAACTGCCCTGGCCAAGCCGTTCTGTGGCCTCGCGGCCACCCGCGGCCCTCTGCGACCCCTCGCGGCCTGCCGGGATGGACCCAGCAGGCCAGGCTTCCCATCGGGCCAGACCAAACCCAACAGGTCAGGCTGCCCAGTGGTCCAAGCCGGACCCAGCAGATCAGGCTATGTCGGTCCGACCGGGTCGAATTGGACTCGGGCCAACTACGACCCATTTATGCTCTTTTGGACATAACTTTGGCACCAGATGTCCGTTTGTCAAATCGTCAGCGGAACAAGGTACCTTGGAGAGAGATAGTCACATTAACTATACCCCACTAGAGATTTGGATTATGTTGGGGTACAGTTAGGTTGGATCAACCACGAATCCAACCGGGACCCCGGGACTAAAAGGCTAATTACTCACAGACCGGGCGTCCGATTGATGCGTCGTCTGTTGCATTGAGACATCTATGACATGGATAGACATTGAGATACTTTTTCATGGGACATTGTGACAGTTGGAGAATAGACTAGTGGCTTGGGGAGTGGACTCTCCCAGAGATGAGCAAGCCTAGTATGGAAACCCAGTAGCTGGATGTGACGAGAAGAATGCTCCTAGCTATTCTGTGTGTGTCAGATCCTAGAGATCATGTACAGGTCAGCTCCTAGCGATCCTTTGTGGGTCATCTCCTAGTGATCCTATGTAGTTCAGATCCTAGAGGTCATCTGTGGGCTAGCTCTATCAATCTTGTATGGGTCAGCTCCTAGCAATCTTGTGTGGGTCAGCTCTAGCGATCCAGTGTGGGTCAGCTCCTAGTGATCTTGTGTGGGTCAGGTCCAAGAAATCATGTGTGGGTTAGCTCCAGTGATCCTGTGTGGGTCATCTCATAGTGATCCTGTGTGGGTGAGCTCCTTGCGATCTTGTGTGGGTTAGCTCCAATGATCTTGTGTGGGTCAGCTCTAACAATCTTGTGTGGGTCAGCGCCTAGCGATTCCGTGCAGGTTAGCAGTCAAGCCTCTTAATGGTATAAGATGATTTAGTAGTTATATCTAATCATCTATACTACTATACCTAAAGATATAACTGGTGTGGGGTAATTCAATACCTTCGTGTTTTCTTATGATTGAGATGGATTACTTGATAACTTAGGTATATGAATGGCCATATACCGAAGTAGGGTTATCTGTTGATTTCACACTTTATGGTTTATCTTTTTTGGATTTTTGTGAGACCTAGAGGGTCTCGGGGTCCCTACTAAGTATCATTATACTCACCCCTGCATGGGCTATGCCTGCACCTTGTTTTTTGTTGGATGCAGACGACGGACATCGCTGACTGAGGACGAGGGTACTAGGACTGGAGGTAGCTCGAAGGTGGACCTAGACGAGGCGTACCACAAAGACGACCGATCAAGATCTGTACCTACCCTTCATGTAAGATCTTTGCAGGTGATCAAAGGAGCTATTAAATTTAATTTTACTTTCAACTGTCTTGTACTATCTAGTTTTCCTTGTACTTTCAAGTTGGGATTGTATTTTGGCCCCTTTTTACTTACCGTACTCACTTTTTTTACTATTCAGTTTACTTGAGTTCTTATCTTGCTATGTGTTTGGTTTCATGTGTTATAGGTTATAAAAGAAATTCTTTCCCAGTTTTTGGGTATACGCCTTCAGTGCTAGTCACTAGCCCCTGGCATTTGGAAGGCGAGCTTGGGGTAGTCACATCACGGGCCCTGGGGGACAGTTCATGACAAATTGGTATAAGAGGAGTTGGTTATACCGCATAACATATGACTCTGATCTTTCTTTTAACCGAAATAGTGATAAGTGTAGTGAGTGTGGTTAGCAATTTAGGGAATCCAGTGTTGGTGCGGCAGCCGACGTATCTACACAATAGGACCCGGACTTCTAACTTCTGACATAGTGCACGAAAACACAGATTGCGTATGTGTTTCCAAGAGTTTTCATTGTTATCTCTTGAGTCAGCTCACAAGGTACAACTTATTAACCATGGAACACCTGTTTATTTTCAATATTCCTCCATATAGATAGACAACTAGGGTTTCGATAGTTTTACGCACTGATATCCCACCGAGCAACGAGGCCTTGGTGCAGGGCCCTCTTCTAGTAGAGGAACTAGTGGAGGCACCAATGGTACCATTCCACGTTGGTCCATCGATGCCACCATCCCTAGCAGCAGACAGTGCATGCCGCTTAATCACATGGCATGAGTTCTAGCACCAGAGGCCACCTAGGTTCAAGGGAGAGATAGACCCACAGGCTGTTGAGGATTGGCTGGAGGTTGTGGTGAGAGTCTTCCAACAGGTAGGGACACCAGCCGATCTAATGGTGATCCTTGCTGCCACTATTTTACAGTAAGTAGTAGGAAGATGGTGTAGATTAATGCTCTAGGTTCATGATGAGGTTACGCTTCTCTGGGTAGACTTCAAGAGCCTGTTTGGGGCAGAGTTTGTTCCATCAACTCTTCGCAAGGTACGCATAAAAGAGCTTCTTCATCTGCAGGAGGGTGGCATGATTATAGCACAGTACTAAGTGAGGATCACTTACCTATCATGTTACTCCATCGATATGGTTCAAGAACCTATCTTTAGGGCCCTAACCTTTGAGTAGGATGATCTCACTCGGCATCCCGACATAGGCGGGGGTGTTAGAGAGAGCCCTCTTAGTGGAGAGTTTCTTTGCCGAGTAGTCACCAGCAGCGAGACCCACTACCAGTTATCGCGTAGCGGAGTCTTCTACAGCTGGCTGTAGGCAGATGTCATAGAGGTCTAATAGGGCCATACCTATAGGTGGACGACCGCATGATCTAGGGTGGTTGTGTGGGGCACCCGAGACAGAGCCAGTCATACCAGGAGTGGGAAGTGTTACACATGTGGTGCGTAGGGTCACATGGCTCGTAACTGTCGGAATCGGTGTATAGATGATCAGAAGATGGTCGAAGGACCACCTAGATAGAGACCGAGGTTCAACCGAGGAGGTCCACAGGGAGAAGGAGGACATGGAAGTGAATTTGGCTGTGTAGTTGTCAATGGGAAAAAATTTGAGATGTTACCGCCACCACCACTAGGAGGTCCACCCCGACCGCAGGGAGAAGATGGACAGAGGTGAACTCAGCTCCAGGAAACTGAGGCCTATGATCACAGTGCTTGAGAGATTATATGAGGTACGATCTATGTCTAATCTACCTTATCTACAGTTCTTATAGGCATAGGTTCCCGTAATTCTTTTATTGAAACTTCCCTTATTCAAAGCTTGAAGATTTTGACAGAGCCGTTGGATCGATCCTTATGGATAGAGACTTCTACAGGAGCGGATTTGATGATTATGCACTGGTGCTGGCAGTGTGAGATTACTCTAGGAGGAGAGAGCTTCAGTTGGGATCTCCTAGAAGTGCCATCGAGGCCTTATGGCGTCATCTTGGCTATGGACTGGTTATCTATATTTTATGCTTAGATACACTGTATTAAGTGAAAAGTGGGGTGTATCTGCACGGATGATACTAGGTTTAACTTCACCAGTGAGAAGGGAGCCTATGCAGCGTAGGATGAACTTACCCAGAGGAGGGTGCAGCTGATTACACATCAGTTGGCTAGCCTTACCCTCGGAGTGGTTGATGTGGAGAGTCCGAGTTGTCCTTTAGTGGCGGACCATTACATGGATGTTTTCCCTGATGATGTTCCAGGTCTACCTCCTCACAGGGAGGTAGACTTTTACATTGACTTATATCAAGGGACGACACTGATATCTACACCTGCATATCATATGGCTCCCACAGAGCTTCGCGAGCTGTGGGTACAGCTAGAGGACTTACATGAGAAGGTATTCATCCGGCCAAATGTTTCTCCTTGGGCAGCCCCGATTTTGTTCGTTAAGAAGGCAGATGTGAGATTGAGACATTGTGTTGACTATCAGTGCCTGAACTAGGTGACCATGAAGAAAAAGTACCAACTCGTGATGATTGAATACCTCTTTGATTAGATGAATGGATCATAGTGGTTCTTGAAGATAGACATCATTTTTGGCTATCACCAGCTCAGAGTGTGAGATGAGGATGTGAAGAAGACTACCTTCATATGTCGGTATGACCATTATGAGTTCTTGGTTATTCCATTCGATGTAACCAATGCTCCAGTAGTGTTCATGGGACTCATAAACATGATCTTTTAGCCATACCTTTATCGCTTTGTAGTAGTCTTCATCAATGAAATTCTGATCTACTCGACTACTGAGGAGGATAACGCCTATCATTTGCAGGTAGTACTGGACACACTCCGAGAGCACCATCTTTATGGTAATCTCTGGATGTGACTGTTTTGGATCCGAGAGGTTCACTTTCTAGGACATGAAAAATTGGAGGCTAGAGTTGCTGTAGATCCAGCAATGATTGTGGTGGTACTTGCTTGGGATCCACCTAGGAGTGTGATGGAGGTGCGGAGTTTCCTGGGTTTGAATGGATACTACCGGAGTTTTGTGCCAGATTTCTGCAGAGTTTCAGCACCACTATCAGCCTTGACAAAGAAGGGGCAACCCTTCATGTGGTTGGAGAGATGCCAGTAGAGATTTCATGAGCTGAGGTAGAGGCTGACTAGTGCCCCCATATTGAGGCTTCCAGAGGAGGGTGTATGGTATGTAGTATAATATGACACATCAGGGACCGGGCTTTGATGTGTCCTGATGTAGGGGAGAGTAGTGATTTTATATGGTTCTCGATATCTGAGACAACCTGAGCAGAACTATGCTACCCATGACCTAGAGTTAGTAGTAGTGGTCTTCGCCTTGAAGATGTGGAGACACTATCTGATGGGCGAACGTTTTACAGTCTACTCAGATCACAAGAGTCTCAGGTATATCTTCTCTCAGAAGGACCTGAACCTGAGACAACGACGTTGTATTGAGTTCCTCTAGGACTATGACTTTGAGATAGTCTATACTCTTAGGAATGGGAATAATATTGCATATGTACTTAGTAGGAGGTTTGCTATACATCTACTAGGTGAGGCGATAGAGAAGCTGATTGATTTGTAGATATCCTTTGTGTATAGAGATGGAGAAATTTTCATTCAGTATAATATAGTCACTCCCCCACTTCTTCAGCTAATTAGGGAGCCGCAGTGTGTGGACGCTGACTGTAAGGAATGACGTGCTCAGATATACATAGGACACGCACCTGATGGATTTTCTAAAGGCGGGGGGCACATCATCCTCTTTAAAGGATGTACCATGGTACCAGTGTCACTTCTGGAGGAAGTGTTGAGGGATTTCTGCACATACCCTGTAGTGGTATATCCAGGAGTGGTGAATATGTTCTAGGATCTTCAATGACTGCACTGGTGGCCAGGAATGAAGAAATCAGTTGCAAATTTTGTCTCTCGGTGCCTCACTTGTCCACAAGTGAAGGCAGAGCATCAGGTACCAACAGGCTTGGTTCAGCCTTTAGAGGGCGTAGAGTGGAAGTGGGATGAGATATCCATGGAATTCATGAAAGGAATTACACGTACATCTAGGGGACATGAATCGATTTGGGTGATCATCGACCAACTCACCAAGTCGGCCCACTTCCTACTGATCAGAGAGAAGGGTATAGTAGAGAGCTTGGGAAGCCTCTATGTGCGGGAGATTGTACGACTACATGGAGTACCCTTGACGATTGTCTCAAATTGAGATGGAAGTTTTACTTCCTGACTATGGAAGGGGTTGCAGGAGGCTTTCGGGACATAGCTTTGTTTGAGCACCTCCTTCAATCCTCAGACGGATGGCCAGACTGAGCAGACCATTCAAACCCTCGAGAACATGTTGCGTGCTTGTGTCCTCAACTTCAGTTGCAGTTGGGAGGATGACTTAACCTTGGTGGAGTTTTTATACAATAACATCTATCACTCTACCATTGGGATGATACCTTTCGAGGCATTGTATGAGCGACCTTGCAGATCACCTTTGTGCTGGACTGACCAAGGGGAGTCAGCACTAGTGGGACCAGAGATGGTACGGGCTACCATAGAGATAACTCAGATCATCCAAGAGCAAATGAATACTACACAGAGTAGGGAGAATTCATATGAAGACACGAGATGGAGACATCTGGAGTTCGAGGATGGTGACCACGTTTTTCTACGGGTCTCGCCCCGATGAGGTTTATGAATATTTGGCCGAGGCGGTAAGTTATCTCCAAG
Source organism: Viscum album (assembly GCA_963277665.1). NCBI lineage: Eukaryota > Viridiplantae > Streptophyta > Magnoliopsida > Santalales > Viscaceae > Viscum > Viscum album. Next base: position 78,693,902 of record OY728140.1, read on the forward strand.
GTTCATCGGACCTTTTCTAGTCCTCAACAGAGTTGGCGAGGTGGCATACCGCTTCGATCTTCCACCTTAGTTGCACCAGGTGCATGACGTCTTCCATGTATCTCAGCTGAGGAGATATGTGCACGAATCATCCCACAACATCGACCATGGTGAGCTGGACGTCGACGATGGGGAGACTTTTTCAGAGGCTCCAGTAGAGATTGATGATCGACTGGAGAAGGTACTTTGTGGATAGTTGATACCTCTAGTGCAAATTCGTTGGAAGTACGAGAACCTCCAAGAGAGCACATAGATGCAGGAGGCTCAGATTCATGCTCAATAGCCCCAATAGTTTTCCTAGTTTTGAGTTGTGACTTACGGGGATGTAAAGCCCAGAGGTGGGAAAAATGTAAAGTCCCAAAATTTCCATGTAATTTTTTTTCTCTTGACCCACTTGCTACCACTCTAACGCGGAGGGTGAAGGCCAAACAAACATGGCCCGCCCCTCCGCTATTTTTCTTATTTATTGTGTTTTTTGCAAAGGACGAAGGCGACAAAGGAAACGGTTCCACCGCCCAAGTCCTCCACGCCCCATGGCGCTCCACTACCTGCGGCCTTACCAGACCACCTTGACCGAGCCACCCCACCACCCGTGGCCCCGCCACGCTGCCCACGGCCCCGCCACACCGCCTCCGCCATTCGAGCTGTGAAACTGCCACCGTCCAGGCCGAGCCACCGCCGGAGCTACCGCCGCCGACCGGGCCGAGTTTCCACCGCTGACTGGGCCGAGCCACCGCCACAATCCGAGCCGAGTCGACACCTGAGCCACCACCACCCTTCCGGCCGAACTGCCCCGGCCGAGCCATTCTATGGCCTCGCGTCCACCCGCGACCCTTTGTGACCTTGCGGGAACATGAGGCTTTCTATGACCCCTTGCAGCCTGCAAGGCCGAACCCCACGGGTGGGGCCGCCCATCGGGCCAGGCCGAACCCAACGGGCTAGGCCGACCGGGTCGGACCGGACCCGGTCCCACTACGACCCATTTACACTCTTTTGGCCATAACTTTGGCACCAGATGTCCGTTTGACAGATCGTCAATAGTGTTGGGTACCTTGTAGTGAGATAGTCCATTTAAGTATACCCCACTGAAGATTTGGATTAAGTTGGGGTACAATCAGGTTGGATCGAGCACGAAACCAACCGGTCCCCCGGGACTAAAAGGATAATAACTCCCAGACCGGGCGTCTGATTGATGCACCATCTGTTGCATTGAGACCCCTATGACGTGGTGAAAATTTGAGATACTTCTTTATGGGACATTGTGGCAGCTGGAGAATCAAAAATTGTCTTGGAGAGAGGACTCTCCTAGAGACGAGCAAGCCAAGTGTGGAAACCCAATAGCAGGTTGTGATGAGAAGAGTGCTCCTAGATATCCTGAGCGGGTCATCTCCTAGGGATCCTACGCGGGTCAGCTCCTAGAGATCCTATGTGGTTCATCTTGTATTGATCCTCTGTGGGTCAGATCCTAGAGATCATGTGTGGGTCAGCTCTAGCGATCCGGTGTGGGTCAACTCCTAGCGATCCTACGTGGGTCAGCTCCAGGAATCCTATTTGGGTCAGCTCCTAGCGATCCTGTGTGGGTCAGCTTTGAGTGATCCTGTGTGTGTCAGCTCATAGCGATCCTTTGTGGGTTAGCTCCAGTGATCCTATGTGGGTCAACTCCCAGCGATCCTGTGTGGGTCATCTCCGAGCGATCCTATGTGGGTCATCTCCAACGATCCTATGTGGGTCAGCTCTAGTGACCCTGTGTGGTTCTGCTCATTGCGATTCTATGTAGGTTAGCATAAGAGCCTTTTAATGGAGTAAGATGATTTAGTAGTTACATCTATTCGTCAATACTATTGTACTTAAAGATATACCTAGTGTGAGTTGAGTAAATACCTTTGTGTTTCCTCATGATTGTGATGGATTACTTGAAAACTTAGGTATATGTATGGGATTATGCCTAAGTAGGTTTATCTATTGGTTTCATACTATGTGGCTTATCCTTGGTGGATTTTTGTGTGACCTTGATGGTCTATGGGTCCCTATTGAGTATTGTTATACTCACCCCTATATAGTCTATTTCCGATCCTTGTTGTGTTGTATGCAGAGAATGGGCAACACTGACTGAGGATGAGGGTACCGGGATTGAAGGTAGCTCAGAGGTGGACCAAGATGAGGCATACCGTAGGGATGAACAATCAAGAGTTGTACCTACCCTTAAGGTAGGATACTTGGAGGGTGATCACAAGAGCTGTTCTAGTTACTTGTAATTTCATTTATCTTGTACTTTCCAGTTTTTCTTGTATTTTATAGTTGGGCTTGTATTCTATCCCCTTTTTACTTATTGTACTCACTCTGATTACTATTTAGTTTACTTGAGTTCGTATCTTACTGTGTGCTTGGTTGCATGTGTTACAGGTTATAAAGGCAGTGTCTTCCTAGTTTTAGGGAATACGCCTTCGGTGCTAGTCGCCAGCCCCTGGCCTATGGAGGGCAGGCTTGGGGTAGTCACGGCATGGGCCCCAGGGGACGGGTCGTGACAGATCTCATAAATTTGGAAAATAATTTTTCATCATTTTCTCTAGTGCGAATAGATTCTAAACACTTTTAAACATAATCAATATCATGTAATGAGAAAAATTAAGCAAAATAATTTTTAAATAGTCAAATGAATCATATTCCTCAAATATAAAATACATTATTAAATAGGAGGGGTTATTGAATAATTTTATCTATCTTGGAAATATTAACTTGAAATTTGAAGGTTTTACATGATCTAAAATATTAAAACAAATCCTTGAATTTTTATTACAAAATATAACTGAGTTCAATACTTTCCAAGCCATTCTTTTGAGTATAAAATGACCACCATATATCAGTATCTAAAAAATAAACAAAGATTAGATTTATGAATCTGGGATACATCCCCTGATTAATTAGTCACTTCAAAAATTACGTAAATAAGGATAATACCAAATTAACTTCCTTACCTCAATCAATTTCTTAACTCCATATTTATTGCAAAACTAGTTGGGAACATTATTAGTAGAAAAATAATTTAAAAGATTAGAAAACCATGGTGTAATTAAAACTCTTAATATCATATAATTCTTCATTAGGTAAGGTTACCTTGACTGGGAGATATATTTGAATATTATCATTCAAAAAATGGTTAGTATACATAAATTTATTAACTCTGTATCCTAATTTCCCATATTATACCAAATATCCATCGTAAATTCTTAAAAAATAGAATCCATATAAGAAACCATAGTTTTGCATTATGTTTCTTCTTTAAAATTTTAATTGCATACTTCCCAATGAAAATAATTACATTGGAACCTAACTAGTAGAATCTAATTTTTTCTAAAGAAAAACCAACATCCAAAAACTCCATTATAGTGGTGGTGTATTTTGTGTGTGTTGGATCCAATGTCATAGATTTATAATCTATCATATGATATTTCTTTTCAACTATTTGACTCAAAGATGTCCCAAGGGAAGTATCTTATGCATCAATCATAATTTCGAAGGATCATTCATATCTTAGTGGGATGATAATGGATAGGGATATTGTATTATGTGTCAAATCCATAAAATATTCCTTTTATATTTTATCAAAGAAAATTTGAGATTCTTTCTAGAGTAATATAGTCAAGGGAAAATATTTCTTACTAAAATTCTTTTTGAATATCTTATAAAAATATCATTTTTAAGAAAATATCTCACATAACTAACTAATTTTTATTATGAAAGTGAATAAGTGAAATCAACCTTTTATTGGTCCACTTCAATTATAAGACACTACATGGCCTAACATAATTACTCTTTATATAAAAAAATGGGATTTCTCATCATTGGGAACATTATTTTTCTCACTGAAAGTTTTAAGGAAATTAGTTAGACTCTTTCAACAAATATCAAAATTGAATCCATAAAATGTGAAATATTCCATGAAAATTTTTATAAACATGTCTAAAAATTAATAAAACATAGTCATTATGCCTCTTTTAATTTTTACTTGATCATTAAAAAAACAAAAATAAGTTATTCTATCGGAAAAAGTACCAAAAAGACAAGTTCTGTAATCCACCCTTTTTATAACATAAATTTTCATTACATTGTACAAACATAGGATATTTTAAAGTTTAGTTTCTTGGAAATAAGGTATATAATACATGAAAACATAAAACATTATTCCAAAACAACTTCAATGAAATAATCATGGGTTCACACTAGGTTACTTTTACTGGGTCTCATATCCTGAGGACCTGCATGAAATGAAAGGGGTGATAATGAAGCCCAATATGTGAATAATCATAAGATATATATAGCATGTGATCATAAGAAATATCAATAAGAAAAAGAGTCACAAGGATAAGACATGGGAAAGAGGAATATCATAATAATATAAACCTGAATCAAAACATGAAAATTAATCAGTATATGAAAATGTGGATACAACATTTACATGATACATACATAAGCATATCATAAATGATTGTCACCAAGGTTTTATAAAGAAAAGTTACAAAGGTTATTCACCAATGTATCACAAAACATGTCGTCTTTATATATTAAATTATTTAACCAATGCATTGGAGTGATATAAGGGTGTAACCTTCGTATTAATTAATTAATTTGAGCCACATATATCATAAGAAACAAATTCACTAATAATCTGCAGAGAATAAAGAATGGGTTTCTTATCAAAATCATTGAATATAAAAGTGCTTAAAAGACATGATCATTACATCATTTTAAAACATTAAAATAATTTTTGGTTTATTGTGTGTAAATACCATAATAAAAATTCATTTTTAAATCTATTTTAATACCAACTAAAAATAAAAGATGTTTTTTTATTCAAATAAAAAATAAAGGATAATTTCTTTTGTAAAAGCGGGGAATTTGATATGTTAGTTCAACAACATGATAGGTATAAAACATGGTTTTATAAAAGAGTAAAATGACATTAGAAGTGGGTATTATATTGATAAACCATAATTTGGAACAAAGGGTATGATAAAAAGGGTAATAAAAGATAGTAACAAAAAATATAGAAGACATATAGAAAAATTAGGTTCTTGAATTGAAGATAAAAGAAATATAATTCCCTTACATTGAAGAGTTACTCATAAATATTTAAGATTTATATATTGTGAGAGGACTCCTTATAATTAAAAATCACAAAAAAATTGTGGAAAATGGATTATGAGATAAGGGAAGTGGTGAATTATTTTGGTATTTATAGAAAAAAAGATGATTTGTTTAATAATTTCCAAATATAGGCCTTGGAAATTTACATTGTGAAAAATGAAAAAACATTATCTTACCCATGGTTTTATCCCATGGGTTTAGAAATTAGGGAGAAACCTTTATGTTATTTTAATCCACCATAACCAAAAATCATTTTTTATTACTTCTTTTGGCATTGAAAAGTAAATTTTTCACAAAGTAATATTTTTAAAGTCAAAGTTTCCATTTTAGACATTAGAAAGTCACTTAATGGTTTTGGAAATTGATTAAAATCTATTAAAATTATTAATATTAAAAAATAACATATTTTAGGTCTTATATTGTGGTTAATTAATTATTAATTAATTATTATATAAATATTAATTCATTAAACTTATCAAAAACCCAAAATAAAATTTTTTACAATTCATGAAAAAGTTAATGTATTTTATTAAATTATCAAAAATGTACCCTAAACTAATTTAGATATTATTATTTAAAATAAGTTGTTTATTTTATAAAAAAATATAAATTTGATAATTTCAACTTTTAAATATTAAAATCTTTATTTATTAAAAAAAATATTGTAAGGCACATTCAAATTTATAACACTTTTAAAAAATTTCCCAAGACATTATAAAATTAATTTATAGTTTATATTTTGGTGAGAGTGTTTTAAATGAATATATGATTAGAAAATTTTAAGTAGAATACTTCAGTTTATTAAAAAATTCTATATATTTTCTATAAAAATACAATTATGTTTTATTTGCATCCAAAAATAAATTTATCAAATTCAACTCAGATAAACAAATATTTAATTATGAAAAACTCTTCTAAATAGATTTTAATGGAATACAAATTTTATTTATATAAAGTAAATTAAACTTTAAGTAACTAATTCCTCAACATGTAACCACTTATTACACCCCCATAACCCTAAGAGTAAGGTGTGTGATGGTCTTAGTTTCATTGGGTGGCTTGGCTAACATCAACCGAGGGGTAATTTATACTAACATGAACTTCTCTCATATGCGATTTAATTAAAGTTTCAATTGTTGATGCTCAGATTGGGATTGTTCAAGGGTGAACCCCAGTGATACAAACTCCCTCCGAAGTTATAAAAAATGAGATTCAAATGGAACAACTCTACTTGTTGAGGCCATAAATTCTCTTTTCTGTATCCATTATACTTTTTCACTAAAACTTATAAAATATAGTCTTAATATTAAAATTATCAACTAAGGGTATAATTTACAATGGTCATATTGAGAAATGGTCATATTGACCAATGGTCATATTTGAACAATGATCATATAATGGTAATAGTTATAATTACCTTTATACCCTATAAATACCACTTCATTATTTCACTAGAAATTAACCCAAAATTTATCTCTAAGATTATATTTTAATTTAGTAATAAGCTTATTTATTTACTAATATTTTTTTCATTTCTATAGAATTTTCAGTGGGGGAAATGATTCTAGTAGATTATGGTGATCCATACTTTCCCATTTTATCTATTCTATTTTATATTTTTTCACAGTTGTAATGTTTTGAATTTTAATAGGTTTCATAGCTAAATAATGTAATAATCATTGTTAATGATATAATTTCCTTTTGGTTTATCTTTATTTTATACATGTATAATATTATATAATATATAGAAAACATTTATTTAGGAAAAAAATATCATTGAAAAATTATGGGTCATAACATTATTCCCCTGTTAAGAAATTTCATCCTTGAAATTTCAACTCATTATCTTAGTTGAGAAAAGGTGAAGGTAATTATGTGTCCCTATCTCTACTACTTCCCACTTTTTATTCATCACATTTATGGTTCCTCTAGAACACTTTTCCAAGGTGGGTAGTATTATTTCATAGAACCTTGTCTCTACGGTCCAATATATCCACCGGATTCTACTCATAAGAGAGGTTATGTTCCATTTGTACAACCTATAAATTTAGTATACATGGGGGATCAAGTATGTAATTACTCAAGAGAGATACATGGAATACAGCTTGAACTTGAGAAATATCTGGTGGAAGTTATAGATAATAATCCAATACTTCTATGTGATCAAGTATTTCATATGGGCCAATGTACCTAGGGACAAGCTTCACTTTCTCTCCAAATTGCATGACTTTCTTTCATGGTGACATCTGAAGGATTAATTTCTCCCCAATATCAAAATACAAGTCCCTTCGATGATTTTCTGCATAGATATTTTACCAACTATGAGAATCCATTATATATTATTGGATGGCATAATCATTTTCCACCATCCCCTACATAAGATCAATCCCAAGTAGCTTTCTATCACCAACTTTATCCCAACATGTAGAATTTCTACATCACTTCCCATATATATATATATATATATTCATATAGCGTTATTTGAATACTTTAGTGGAATATTTTTTTGAATTATAAAACAACTAATGAAATGTGTAAATCCCATCCACCTTTAAATTCCATTTAACATGTTCCCAGAATTTCCTCAAGTGTTTAAATAAACTTTTCATATTGGCCCGCAGTTTGGGAGTGATAGGCCATACTGAAATTCAATTAAGTATTCAAATAATGCTGAAGACTTATCTAGAATTAAGATGTGAACCTTGGATCTTGATCAGAAATAATAAAGAGTGGCACCCCATGAAACCTCACAACTTCCCTTTCTTATATCTTATAATGTTTGTAAATAGATAAATCTTCTCGAATAATGATAAAATGGAATATCATGGTGAGTCGATCCACTATAACATATCTCACATTTTTTCCTTTGGATGTTCTTGGGAGACCAATGATGATGTCTATAATGATGTTTTCCAACTTCCATTTTGGTATGGGTAGTAGTTAAAATACCCATTTATTAAGTTATCGCTCTTCCTTAACTTATCAACACAATAAGTACCTTCCAGTGTAGTAAGAAATATCCCTTTTCATATTATCACACCAGTAATGATAATGAAGCTCCGTATACATTTTAGTGATTTCAGGATGAATAGAGAATTTAGATATATGATATTTTCCATCAAAATCTTCTTTACATCCAAGATATATTACACACATAACCGTGTACAAAATTTTAGTACACCTTATTGATTAATATTGAACTCAAGAAAAATCTCATTCTTCACAACCTCTATCTCATTTTACAAAAAATGATATTTTCTTTGATATTTCTTTAAATTATTTAGTAATGATGGTTGAGAAATCATTTTGGATAGGGTTGATAATTCTCCTTCCCTTATGATTCCCATTTCCAATTTTACTAGGTCCTTGATCAAAGGATCTCCTTGAATCATCATCAATGCTAGAAGGCCAAGGTCTTTCCTACTTAATGAAACAGTGTCTTTTCTTTCTCTAATGAGGTGATAATGAATTGAATAGTTATAGTATTTAAGAAGGTCAAACCATCTCCATTGTATATTGTTTAATTCATTTTACATGAAAATATATTTTAAAACTGTTGGATTCTGTATATATGACATTATTCCCATAAATATATTACCTCAATATTTTTGGAGGAAAAACAACCACAACTAGCTCTAGGTCCTACGTAGGAACATTATGCTCATGGGTCTTTACCTGCCAAGATGAATAAAAATTCACCTTGTGAATTTTCCCGAGGATGCACCCAAGGCCTTTTAGATACATATCACTATAAATTACAACTCATCCTTTGAGAGTGGGTATAATTAACATAGTTTTAGTAAAAATCTATTATTCATTTCTTCGAAACTTTATTCACACTCCTTTTTCCATATAAAATTATCCCCAATTCAAGATAACATGGTCAGTGGATTAGAAATTCATGATTTTTTTCACAATTCTTCTATAATATCATGTTAAAGCAAGGAACCTAAAAATATCAATCACCATTGTAGGATGATTCCACTCCTCTACAATCATTTCCTTTACAAGGTCAACTAAGATTCCTACATTTGTTACAATGTTCCCTAAGAATGCAACATGGTATAACAAGAATCCAAGTTTTATAAAATTTCAAAATAGACTCTCCTTCCTTAGATTTCCCAAAATAACACTTATGTAATCCTCATGCTCCTTGTAACATTTTAAATATATCATAATATCATCAATAAAAACTACAAATAATTTATCATGGTAGTCCTTAAAGACTCTATTCAAAAAATCCATAAACACAGGATCATTAGTAAAGTATAAGGGCATAAATAATCATAATGACCATATCTTGTTTGGAAGATAGTATTTGGAATATATTCTTTATCCACCATAAATTGATCATATCCATATTGAAGTTTAATATTGGAAAAGAATTGATCCCCATGAAGCTAATCAAATAAATCCTCAATCCATGGGAGAGGTTACTTGTTCTTCACCGTTATCCATTTAAGTTATCTATAATCAATGTACAGATGCATTGATCCATCCTTATTCTTAACAAATAGAATAACTTCTCCCCAAGGAGACACACTTGGTCGGATAAATCATTTCTCCAAAAGATATTGAAGTTTATTATTTAATTTATTTAACTCTATATTTTCCATTATATATAGGGTCATTGATTTCATTTCAGATCCATGTATGAGTTCAATGGATAACTCTACCTCTATTTCCAGGGGATTCCCATGTACGTTTTCAGGAAATGATTCAATTTATTCCTAAAAAATGGGGATATTTTCTATATTTATAATTTCATTTACCTCTACCTATTTACTGATTATATCCATAATGAAGGCTATGAGAGGTGCCTCTTAAAAAATATCAAATTGATTAATAACTCCACTTATAGAGTTTGTATACACTATTGGTTCTTGGATAATCCCTCCAGAAGTCTTGACTAATAACTCCACTTATAGAATTTTAGGGATTTACTCTATATTCTTTTCAAACATGGATGAAATATAGGAATAAGTAGAACCAGAATCAAATAAAGAACCTACTATCTTTGAGAATTAAAAGATTGTACCTGGAACCACATCATTTAGAGAACATACATTAACCTTCCTGATATAAAATTACTGACCTTTCTCCCTTGTAAAATTTTGAGGTTGATGGAAATTTCCCTCCATTATCTTCGGATTTGGACATTGACTTCTAAAGTAACCAATTTGTCTGCACTTTAAGCATTGAACTTTCAGCTGTGCCTACACTATCGTCCCTTTCACGTTAGTGTTTAGAATTTTAGGAGTCAACTATCCGCAATAGTTTAGATTTATATAGACATATCCTGAACACTTTTATCACTTTCCAATCTAATGAAAGTAATTCCCCAAATTCTTCTTCTGACATTTATTACAAATGGGAAGTTTCACTTTCATTCCTCCTTTTCATAATCAAATTTCTTCCCTAAATTTGGCTCCATTTATATCTACTTTTCATTAGATCTATGTGACCAATGAATCATTCCAAAATAGAATTCAACCTTCATAGCACTCCACACTATCTCCTCACAACTTTCATAGTCTCTATTTTATAGATTAATCCGAATGTTAGGTCTTAATCCATCGAAGAATCTATAAACCATTCCCTTTAGATCCATATATAATAATGATAGAGGTGTATCGATCAAGTCTTTTAAAGTTCATGTCATACCTTCCCACTAAATCATTTTACTTCCAGTTCAGATCTAGTAATTCCATCTCTATTTTTGTTTGCATTGAACGGGGTAAATATTTATTTAAAAATATTCCCCTAAACTCTTCCCACTATACAGCATCAATCTCCATTATTATATTTGTGTTTCTAATCAGTTTCCACCAATCATTATATTCTCCTTCTAAATGGTATACTATATCTTTTTCTTTCTCTGAATAGTGGATTACATAAAATATATTTTCTATAGAGCTCATACATTGTTCAAAAATTAATGGGTTAGTATATCCCATGAAATAAGGTGGTCATTGACACATGTTGGATTGAATAGAGCATTATTCCAATCTAGGTGAATTTGGTCTCTGAACATGATTTAAGCAATTTTTTTAACTCGAGTTAGTTGATTCATCATCCTAATGAAAATTTTCAATTCAAACTTCCATCTAAATGTCTCTATTGCATCATCTCTTTCACTCGTCATTTATGTGGTTCCTTTTATTTCCCACAATTTATATAAAAGAATAAAACCTTAGTGAGAAAGATGTTACTTTTTGGAATATTATAATTCTAAAAGTATTTTATGTCTTTACACATCATGTTAAAATATGTTATTAAACTTCACCAATAACAATTACATTTTTTATAAATCCTTCATAAATATTCACAAAAAGATTGTGATTAAAAAAAATATCCACAAGGAGTGTTAAACCTAGTGTGGATGAAGACTTATTATCATGCACTAGTTCCAATTTGAGTCTTTATTAAACTAGTGTTTTTGGGTGTTACCCCTGAGTACATTTGTGCTAGATCTACATCCACTTATAGTATCTAAATAGTAATGTATTTTTTGGAAACCGCTTACTTAATACTTACTAAAATAACATAATGTTTTTCTATATTTAGAATTGTCCCTAGGGTTATTTCTAATGTTTTGAAGTCCTAATTTATACAAATACGTAAACTATAATTCGATACAAATTATGGAATCCTACATTTTTATTACATAACTTTTCATTACATGGTACCAAGAGAGGATCTTTTAAAGTTTAATTTCTTGGAAATAAGGTACATAATACATGAAAAAATAAACTTTATTCTAAAAATACTTGAATAAAATATTCATGGGTTCACTCTAGGTAACTTTTACTTCATCTCATATCATAGGGACATACATCAAAGGAAATGAGTGATCATGAAGCCCAATAAATGAATAACAAAGAGAGATGTATATCATGTGATCTTGAGACATATCTATAAGAAGATGATGCATAATTATAAGGAATGAGAAATAGAAATATCATACAAATAAGAACATGAAACATAACATGGAAATGTGGATAAATCATTTAAATGAGACATTTACAAGTATATCAACATGTTTTTTTCCAAGGTATCATAAATGAAAATTAACAAGGTTATTCACCAAGGTATCATAAATCATGTCATCTCTAGAGATTAAATTCATTACCCATTGTATTGAAGAGATATCCAGGAGAACCCTTATATGTCTTAATTAATGTGAGCCATATATATCTTAATAAATCATTTCATTAATAACCTTTAGAGAATAAAGTGTGGGTTTCTAATCAAAATCATGGTATACAGTAGTACTTAAAAGACATGATCATTACATCATTTTTAACCCATAAAAGGAATTATAGGTTTCATATGTGTAAATAACCAAATAAAAAATTCACTTATAAATATTTTTGATTACCCATTGAGAAGAAATTAGGTTTGAATATTCAAATAAAAAAGGGAAAAAATTCTCATGTAAAAGAAGGGAATTTTATATTAGCATAACATGTATTAAACATGGTTTTACAAAAGGGTAAAATGAGAGGGGACAAGGGTATCCAATTTATAAAACATAATTTTTTGTTAAGTATATGATCATAAGGGTAATAAAATGAATTAACCATAAATATTAGAATACATATTCAAAAAGTGGTTATTTAATTGAAGGGAAAAGAAGGATAATTCTCTTACTAGGAAGAGTTACTCCTAAATCTTGAGGATTTTGACTTTTGAGGATTGAGAAAAACCTGGGGGGACTCATTGGGAAGAAAAATAAACATAAATTCTTGTATTATTTATTGATAGTGAATGTGATAGGTGAAATAGATTAATATTTATAGCAAAGGTGGAGGATTTGATTAATAGTTTTCAAATACAGGCCTTGGAAATCTTGGTTGGGGAAAATGAAAAACCATTGTCTTAACCATAGATTTTTTTTCATGGTTTGGGACATTTGAGACACATTTTATGTTATTTTAATCCACCAAAACCAAAAATAATTTTTTATATCTTATTTTGGCATGGAAAAGTAACAATTCCACAAAGTAATATTTTTAGAGTCAAAGTTTCCATTTTTGACTTTGGAATGTCAGTTGTAGGTTTTTGAAATTGATCATAATCTATTAAAATACTTAATATCTATAAAATAACATATTTTAGGTTTTTTATTGTTGTTAATTAATTATTAAATCATTATTATAAAAATATTAAGTCATTGAACATTCTGAAAACTGAAAACTGTATTTTTAATATTCATAGAAAAATTAATGTATTTTATAAAATTCACATAAATTCATCGGAAAATAATTTAAATTTTATGATTTCAAATATGATGTTTATTTTTTCAAAAAAAAGTTTTTAAGTATAAGAATTTTAACTTTTAAATATTAAAATACTTTTTTATGAAAAAATAGTTTTTATGGCACATTCAAATTTATAAAACATGTAAAAACTTTTATAGGCCATTATAAAACTATTTAATAATTTATATTCAAGTGATAGTGTTTTGAATGAATATTTTATTAAAACAAATATTATTTAGAAAACAAGAGGTTATAAAAAAAATTCATATATTTTCTTGAAAAATTAAATTAGATTTTATTTTAGTCCAAATATAAATTTATCAAATTCATATCAATTAACAATATATTGTATTATTAAAAATTATTATTTAATGGAACTAACAGAATTTTAATTTCATCTGTACAATGTTAATTACAATTTATGTAACTATATCTTTGACACATAACCCCTTATTACATCTGAATATTCCCTAAGAGTAAGGTGTACAATGGTTGTAGTTTCATGGGTGGCTCCACTAACATCGTCTAAGTGGAAATTTCTCATTAATTTTACTCCACATAAAGGATATTTCATTCATGATTCACTTATTGATGCTCATCTTATTCTTGTAAAATGGGGAGACCCAATGATGCTACCTACCTCTCATTTCTGACAAATGGGATCCAAATAGAACAAATCTACTGGCTGAGGCCATCAATTATCTTTTATGAATAAATTATATATTTCCACTACTACTTATAAACACTAATTATAATGGTAAAATTATCAAAAAAGGGTTTTTTTTTTCTAATGGTCATATTGACCTACACTCATATAGTGTTCGAATCCCAATGGGTATATTTCCCTTTATACCATATAAGTACCACTTTATTCTTTCACTCAAAATTCTCCACTAATTTCTCCCTATGCACATATTTTTTATTATGATGTTGATTGGTTTACTAATATTTAGTTTCATTTCTATTTAATTTGCAGTTGGGAGAGGATTCTAGTATATTGGGATGATCCATAAATTCCCATATTAGCAATTCTCTTTTATATTTTTTTGTCTATTTGTAATGTTTGTCATTTTAATTAGTTTAATAGTTGACTAATGTAATGATCATTGTTAATGATATAAAATTTTATTGATTTATCTTTGTTTTGTATGTGTATAATTTTATATAATATGTAACAAACTTTAATTTTAGAAATAAATATTATTTAAAATGTTTGGGTCATTACACAAGTGGAGGTGGTTTTTTATTATTCATTGGGTGCAATGTGAATGTAAAAATAACTATAAAATTCATCATGAAAATAGTAGTGGGTCTCTCTAGAAATACTTTCAACAAATTGGTTAATAAATGGGAGAGGAAAGTTTTTTTTACTAGTAACTAGGTTTTGTTTTCTATAATTAACACACACTATTCATTTATTGGGATGTTTAACTTGAATAAATTCTCGAAATTAATTCTTTGAAATAGTAAAAACACTTTTTTAGGAACACTTTTGATAGGACACACCCACTAGATATCCAAAATTGGAAAAAATTATTGTAGTATCCATCATGGTGGTGGATTACATTTTAAATACATTTAATAGTGTTTGATTCAACCACCTTTGAGATTGCTTATCTGATTTGGAATTTTCCCCCAACAAGATTCTATACATGAAAATTGATGGACTAATTCTATTAAAATCACCTAAATCCCATTATATGGATTTCTTGTCTTCTATATAGACTCTAAATGTTTTTCCTTGATTTTTTATCGATCATTAATAATTATGACATTTAATTTCTCATTATCATCTAAAAATATATATTTGAATTTCTTAGGTTAGTGCTTCAAGTATATATAAGGTGGGATGTCTTCACTTGGGGAAAATGGTTTTTTGAACTCAATGTATACTAGGAAATTTAAATATAAATATATATAAATTTAATAAGATTTTTACAAGTTTCTATTATAGAATAAATTCAAAATTTTTAAAAAATATTCCAGATCAAAATTACCAATATAAATTTCCATAATTTCATAGTACTCAACAATTGACTGACATGAAATATTTTCAGATTCCTAATGTAAATAACAAATAGGTTAATCACCATTTATATTTTCAGTAGTTTTAATTAAAGTTGGAGTAGCATCCTAAATTATAGTAGGATTATATAAAATAATTTATTTTTTCAAAATTATACTCACATTCAATATTTTTTTGTTCATATAAATCAGTTTTTGTAGTAATCAAAGGCTTCTTTTTAGAAATATCAATTTATTTGTCATTACTTGTAAGATATTGAAATAAAATAGTAGAAAAATAATTAATATTTTTTACTTAGTGGTTTGAATGATCCTCTATTGGGTATTTCATTGATTGAAAATTATTAAGGTGAACTACTTATACTCAAAATTTAAAAGAAAATGTTCCCTTATGAATTGTTAGAGTTACCTTAGTAGATTTTAGAAAATCCCCACCAAATATCAAAAGTGAATTTATTAAAATCTATCATGACCCATATCTAAAACATAAAATACATTAGGTAAAATCATATCTCATACTAATAACAATACATTATCAATGATACCGATAGATTTTATAACACTTTGGTTGGATATTAGGATGAAAATTACAAAAGGTTCAACTCTCCAAAATGTAAATAAGAGAAAAAAATGAGGTATTACATTTATTGATGATCCTAAATTCAATATTAAATATTTGATTTTCACTCCCCTATTATTCATGGAATATTAGACATACCATAGTTTTTTTATTTTATGGGAATGTCATGTTGAATCACGGAGGAAACATTTCTCCAACGGTTTACGTTTTCACCACCCATGAGTTTACTCTTATGAGAAAATGTTTCTTTCAAAAACACTGCATACTTGGGAATTTGTTTCATAGAATTAAGTAATGGAATATTAACATTATTCTTAATAAAAGTATCTAAAATTTCCTTATTAAATTCACTCTAAACACACTTATTTAACAGTGGTCTTCCCGTTGATTAATTTAGGGGAGTTTTGGGAATTTACTGATCATTTTGGGAACTCTTATGATAAACATATCATCTTATCATAAGACAATAATATTTCATGGTTTATTAAAGTTTTTATTTCTATTTTTAAATTTATTTTTCTTTTAAAATAGATTCTATTGTTTCATAAGACCCATCAGTAATTGGTCTTTCATTAACAAGATCTATGTAATGTGAACAAGTTTGAGAATTCTATTCAACATGTTCAGGTTCAAAATTAGTTTTAGAGTTCTCAGTTTTTGAGTTTTTTTTAACATAATATAATTCCTAATTTGTATAACACTTATATATTCCTTTAATTTATGTTTTTTTGGTTATGACAAATGTTTTCCCTCGTGAGAGTGTTTATACTTCCAACATCAGTGGATAATTGACCCATTTAAGTCATGAAAATTTCCAACATAATATATTGTTGATTCAAAGTTTATTCAAGTATATCTTATAATTTTGATTGATTTGTGAAAGATATAATGTAGTTCAAGGCTGATAATTAGTTTTATTATAGAATTAATTAGGTTTATAATTACTTGAGTGACTATAGAAAAGTCTTACATGTTGTTTAGTTTATCAAAATTGGTTACTTGGTTCATTATTCTACCCTAGTTTTCATTTGGGATAGTTGGAAAAGGGCTTGGTTTATTTTATTTAAAAATACCTCCAATAAAAATATAATTTCATACTTCATAAGATTCTTAAATTTGAGGGATTTTTTTGTTAAGGTGCTCATTTAAGGAATATATTCAATAATGAACTTATAATTGAAAGATTGTTTCAGTTTTGGGTTGGGTTTGTAAAGTGTTAGACAACATCATGGACCTCACGTAAGATCATTGATCTAACATAAAATTTTTCTATTTTGGGAAATAGAAATTCCAACTTCCTTAGTAGATTTGAAAGGAATTTGGCCTCTTATTCTAAATTTCTATGCATTCTCAGTCATGTTAGAAAAAATATTTCTAATAAAAACTAGAGAATTTTCAACTAAATATCCTCATGAAAAAATATTTATCATGATTATTTTAATGAGATAAATTACTTTATAGAAACATTTAATCAAAATATGTTCACTAATTTTATTACTGGGGAAAATAAAACACAATTATTTGAATCTATTTCAATACTCATGCAAAGTATATCCCTTTTGTTTTCCTAATACTACATATTTTTTCTATTATGGTAGTCCTATATGTAGGTAAAAAAATTTCAATATAGTCTCTAAAATTAATTTAAATATATAGTTAAAGTTTATTGGGAATAAAATAATAAATCATTATCTACTCCCTCTTAATAATAATTAAAATACCTAAGTTTTATTTGATCTACACTTACTCCTAGAGGTTTTATATTAAAAAAATATAACTAAGTACCTAAATATGTTTTGTAGTCCATCTACTTGTAGTTTATTAAATACATGATGTTAATCAATGAAACCTAAATTACTTTAAAAAATAATAGGTGCATCAGGATGTTTCTAGTGGTTTGATTGATTATGTTCATAATATGAAACAAATTCTTAAAGAGTTTTATTTTCATCCTTTTTTATTTTAGGTTCAAAAGTTTCTCTTCTTGGTGAGTTTATGGAATTAGTTAAAGTCAAGGTATATTTTTGATAATTTTCTCAATGAAATGGTTTGTAAATATGTTTTTTCATATGTAGTCCCCGTATATCTAGAAATAGAGCGTTAATACCTATCAATTTTAGTGTCTCAAGTTTATAAATTAATGTTTCAACCCTAGGGAACATAAAAAAATATTTAATAAACTTATTAAACATCCCAATCATTGATGAAAAACTGATGGGGGATATCTTTTCATGAAATTCAAATCAGTATTTTAATCCTAAAATAATTTAATATATCCATCCACAAGGTTTTCTTTTGAGAAGGTTGAATGATAACTTAAAAACTATAATTTTGTTTTTTAAAAAGAAGACTATTTTTTTTTGATATTTGATAATTTTAGGAAAATTTGAACAAAACTAAAGTAGTTTGGTTAGAATAAAATGAAAGAGTAATAATTGGATTTATGAATTAGAGTTTATTAAAAAAAAGTGATAAATCATATTTTAAATGAATAAGTAGTGAAACCGATTCATCCTTTAGACACACCCTTCTTAAATTTCAATTAATTTATTCTATTTAAATTTCTCAATACACACTTAAATAACTCAAAATATGCACCAAATTCTGCTCAGAAACCATACTAATACCATATTTTATGTGTTATTTCTCTAATAGAAGAGGATTAATTACTTAAATACCTCTAAGAAATTAGTCCTAACCAAAATATATTATTAATTTAAACAAGAACTATCTTAATATCCTTATTCAATAAATTTGAGTATTTTACAATTAGATATTAAAAAACACTCCAATATAAAAAATATGAAATATAATTCTAGAATATAATCAAGGAATTTCATTCAAGAACATACATTCTTAGAAAAAAATAAATAGTATAAAATGATGTTCAGAACTCAGAAGGGGGTGTTCTCGAGTCTCCATTGGCCCCAACTGCTCTAGGAGTTAATCGAAACATGTATAAATAGGGTTCATAATCTATTATTTCATATGTGATCACTCTATCCTATATTATGTGATTATAATTCTATGTTTTTTTCAGGTATATTGGTTGGTCCCTTTTAAAATACCTTACATACCACTCTAGAAATTTCCTCATTGATTTATAATTTAAATTACTCATTGGGAACTATCCACATATACAACATCTTTACCTAATCATTATCTTGGTGGAAACAATAATAACAACAATCATTAATGTGTTTTATAATGGAAATACACATTCATAAATAATAAACTATATTTATGTGGATGGAAAGATTTTAATCCTCTTTAAATCATCTTACAAAATTTGACTGTTAATATTCCTAATTTAATTCTATAGATTGTCGGTTATATCTTCCTACACTATCATTAAATTTTTCATCATAGATCAATAAAATGAAAACATAATTTTGGATTTGGAACTTAAATTCTTCATGATTCCTTCACAATGTAACCAAATACCTTATAGTGTAAATATTCTCTTTATCCTTTTTTATTTCTTCTATTGTAGTGTGACTGCAAGTTTCCCAACACAATATTTTTTTCCTTTTATTTCAAAATATTCACAAAATATAAAAAACTCTCATTAGAATATTAGTTAAATATATTACACAACTTATTCTAAATAAAAACACAGTCATATGTTATTTTACTCATAATTTTTATTGTTTTAGGATATATATGACATTTACTCCATACATAATATATTCTTCCACTCCTAATTATTTATAACATTTTTTTAATTATAAAAAAATTGGTTTTGAAGGATTCATATAAAAAATTTCAATACATAATAAAAATAAATATCCTATTTAATACGTTAGATAATTTTTCATACATAAAAAAAATCATACATAACATTTTCTATTTTTCTAGATTCTCACTCTAGCTCAAAATTTTGTACTGTATCATCACTTAGGGAAAACTATATTATGAATTAGATTCAAATAGGAATAATATAGTTCAAAATAAATATTTTCCCAATAATTGGAAAAAATATAAATAGATTTATAGACTATTAAAATAAATCTAAAAAGGAATAAAACACTATGAATTGATCCATTTTCACAATATATCCCAAATTGTTCCTAAAATATAAAAATATGTATTTTTAATTAACATTTTGAAAATATGGGGATCAAATCATTGAAATAAAATGTTAAAGTGATGAAAATATAATGATTTATCAATGAACTTCTTCCTATAGAATCATCTGAATGCCCTGCTTCTGTCCTACCAAAAGGTTTAAGACCTCAATCTTATTATCTTATATTTGGTCTCCCTTTAAAATATTCTTTTACATTGTAAAAGGTTCATAAATCCTTGGTCTTATTATTGAGATAAATACTCATACCATTTATATAATGTATTTGATTAGTCTAATATAGTATAATGATGCAACATGAGAATAAACTAGGGTTGGGTCCCATACATCTGTATTGATCAACTCTATCTTTTGGGTTTTTTGTGATTAATTCATTTTTGTAAGAAAAACTTACACTAATTTCCTAGGACACAACCTTCACATGTTTCACACTCCATGCTTCTGATATTTAGTATCACTTTATAATCTAGGTTTGTCACCCCCTAATCACTTAAGTGACTGATATAGTAATGTCATAACATTGTGAATGTTATATATCAAGAATTAATTTTACCTTATGATACTCTTTCAAGGTACAATGTTCCATCCTAAACCACTTCAACCAGCACCATCGAACCACATGTGACTTTTAGTGATCGATAGATGAATTTTGTACTAAAACCAACATAATCTAACTATCAAATGAAAATTAAGATCCACATTATTCCTAGTTTTACCACATACCTTACAATCTAGAAAGTTTTTATTCACTGTCTAGATAGATGCATCCTATTCACCATAATATTGAGAGATTCATCATCCACAAGATTTACCTTAACAAAAATATTTTAAAATTATTGTTCCTCATGCTATCAATATAGAATTTTCAGTGAAATGATGCTCTGAAGTATATGATACCATGCTTAAGTGTGCTGGAGACACTCAATAGTAGACATCATATATCTTCTGATACTAGATTCATGGAGCCACATTAAATATTATATATTATATATATGACTCTTTATTCATTGTAATATTTCATCATGTATCATGTCATCCAAAAAATCCAACACATAAGACATCATTCATATGAGCTACACCTACTCCAACTTCTCTTTAATTTTCCCTTCTTAAGAGCATTCAATGCTATGGAATGCTTCCTTCCTTCCACACTACTGAAATTTTAGGAAGAATTATATATTTATTTTTAATGAAGTTATTCATTAAATATAATATCCATAATTTACACAAACACCAATTATATATTTTTGATTGATTTTATAACTTTGGCCACCATCACATCCTAAGATTTAGGGAGTGATAAAAGTTACAACAATGCCTAATCAAAATCTTCAATGATTTCATTCACTAACTCCACCAAACATCAAATCAGGTTTAATTATTTGATGTGATATAACATGGGTCATCTCTATAAAATACAAATTCCAAACAACCCCTATAAAAGGAACTCCTTATTCATCATGGTTGGTTTCTCACACATTCCAGTGAGAGTAATCATAAGCTCCAAATAAGTTATAACTTCTTAGATTTTATAAGAAATATTTTAGGCTACTGAAATCTAAATCAAACCAAGTGATCTATTATCTATACACTCTCATTAATAATTCATTATCTCTTATGACTTGATATCCATCTATGGTATATCAATATAATTATGAAATAGAATATCCTCTATCTTCATCCAATAGAATCAAAAATTTATTTCATTGAACTTTTCCATATGGACCTTAACCTCCTAAAACTTCATAACATCCTGAGAGAGTGAACTCCCACTAATAATATAAGAATATAATAGGGATCCAAAACTACTTATTGGAATTATCCTATAAGAAAAAGGGAGGGATTATGCTACTGGACCAAGCTCAGAATCACATTCACCTTTATTCAAACATCTAAAACTCTTCAAATAAATCTATGATACCACTTTTTTGTCTCATAAATAACTTATAAATCCCAAAATTTATCCACTAAAACTTACTAAGTGGAACAAAATATCCAAAATGAATCCAAATACTTAATGCACTAAAAAATAGAATACAATGACACCTAATTTACCACAGTGAAATACAAAACCTTTGAATAAAAAAAATATTATTAGAAGATATTGATTGAAAAAAATAATTAAAAGGAACAATACAAGTTTTAAGAGGTTAGAAGATGATTCCTACCGATGGAGGAAGATGTAATACTTTTATTAATGGACATAAAATATGGTTTCAATTATCCATTCATCATTCACAATACAACCACCATAATAAATATACTTAATTCTAATTAGTAAAACTAGTCACCACTACTATCTGAACTTCTTGGGGAGAAGTCAACCATATCTGTTCTCTATAACAAAACCTTTGTTCAGTCAAATAACTACTCCTCCTAAAACCCATATTCAATTATCTATTGTTTACTTCCAAAAAATATGATAAAAAATCGTATATGTACTCCATTAATTTTCTTATGTATCCCATATTTCATAAAACCATATGTAAAAACTCTTCCATATATTACAGAGGAAAAAATATGCATGTTCTTTGCATCTTCCACATAGATTTCCTTGGGCATGAAAGGGTAACTACTAATTTTACATCCTATGGATTTAATAATTTAATATACATCAACGTTTCATCATATATTTTGGTTTTCAAAACTTTATCACCTCCACTCCAAAATATCCACTGATCATCATAAGTTATATTTTCAGAAAATCACCTTGAGTAAGATATTCTTTATTGGTTAGAAAATTACTTTCAAGCCTGATCCAAACACATAGTCCTTTATCAAATATAACAAGTGAATTTACTAAGATATGTTTCTCAGGTCATTTTATTATCTTTATAAAATACCTAGTGAAAGAAATTTTAACTTTAATAAATAGTGAGAGATATAGAATTTGGTAGATAGTAGTAACACCCAGTATTGTAGAATAATTATTGATATTGATTAAACTTTTTCTTAGAAAAACTATATCTCTAAAGTATAAATCTAAATATATAAATATACATATATAGTTGTTCAATAGAACACAACATTATAAGAACTTTATAAAAATTCTTATATATTTCTTTTAGTTTCATGGTATATAGAACATGAATAATAAAACATTTAATGTAATGAAGAAATTACGACAAAAACTGTTTTTCAAAAAAAATTATATTAAAAAACTATCATGTGAATGATCATTGAATATTTTTTTATAAAAATATTATATATAAAAACTCAAATGTAATTAAGTATAAATATTCCCTTGAACCTCCAATTTAATATTGGAATCGTCATACCCTTTAAAACCAATTTAGTATTCTATAAAAATAGATTTGAAATAAATTTGATCAAACCATTATAAAATTATTCTTTTATTAATATACTGTTTCAAATTAAAATAAATATCTCTTAGGAAATTAGTAAACACAAATCTCATAGAATTATCATTCATTTTTAATGTGAAAAAAAATTCATATGTAACATATTTTCCCTGATATATTTCATATTTAAAAAATATACTTATATGCCTAAAGTATATGTAATAATGAATTCATCTATATATATATAAGAATAACTTTGATAATACGTAAATAAATTCTTTATTATATAATAATGACTCTAAATTTTGATTTATACATAATATTTAATAATTATATAATTTTTAGAACATCATAATAAACTTGTAATATAACCCGATATGTAATATCTTATATTTTTGTCAAATTCTAATACGTATGAGTAACATCCACTTTATAAGGAATATGAGGAAAAATCCTTCGTGAAACTTCTAATATGTAAGAGTAGATATCAATTTAGTCTGCATAAATAAGATCTAATACATAGAAAATCTTCATATGTAAGATTAATTTCTAACTTTAAATAAATATGTAAGAGTAAATTCTCTATATATAATATTATATACCTAGAAAACATTCTCCAACTTAAATAAGAAAAGAATATAATATAAACTCACATTTAGAAATTATTAAACCAATAAATATATAAATAGATTAAAAGTCATCTAATGGAAATTATATAGTTAAAAGAATTTTATATTATGAGAATCAAAACATAGTCTATTATAGAGAATGTCGGAGCATAAAAACATTGTTCAATAATATACCCCTTTTTGATTATAAAAAAACCCATAAAATTTAATAGTAAATTTTTAGAGTTTTAAATTTATGTAATATAAAACTAGAAAAAAATGAATCTTGTTTTGGTGAATCAGTAGAGTAAAATTTTGCATTATTACCATTTTCCAATTTTTTGGATAAAAAAAGTAAATCAAAAGATAGCACATGATCAATGTTTCACAATACAATAAAACTGAATGAATATAATAGTAATATGAATTTTAATATATCATTGACCTATATTAAAAATATAGAATACAAATATTGTTAATTTAAATTTATATAATAATGATCATGTATAAAATATAGAACTAAAATTATTTGGCCATTGGATCAGTGTTTTTGGGATCAAAGGATTCTGAATATGAAGGCCAGGGGTAAAGTATCAGTGGCCTAGGCTCCTTGGATTTTTGAAAGATAATGGTGATTAAAGAGGAACTAGACTTATCTCCATAAGATTCAATATCCAGTGTTTTAGTTGATGTTTTTCTAAGATTTCTCAAACACTCCTCCTATCTTTTATAGTTTCCCATATTTTCTCATAAGTATAATTGATCTCATGGAAAATTTGATTATCTAGATTTAATTTTTTTAGTGTAATTTAATATATGTTTAGGTTTACATGGTGTCATATCTAGTAGATCATCAAAATAAGTAGGTACATTTTTTCTTGTTATTAACACAAATATTCTCCATTATAAATGAGGATCCTTTATTGCCCTCTCATTAAAATACTGGTGTGGACCAAAACTATTTTTTTATTGAGCTGTAGTGGTATGAAGTTAATTTAATTGAATTGTTCTAAGGATATGTATTCCTTTTATTTCATAAAATTATTTTCTAAATATATCTATCCTTTAAATGATTTTATCCTTACTGAAATCAAGAAAAAATTCATAACCTTGCCTTGGGATGTGGACTTATACTTCTTCATTAACTTCATACCATCTTTTCAAACATAATAAACCTAGATCTAATAATTTTTTAAATTGAAGTTATTTGAAATATTAGCTTTCTTTGCCTTCATTGTATCTTCATTATTTTAAACCAATATATTAAAAAAATTCACAACTTCTAGGGAATTATTTCCATTGTTATTTGATCGCAAGAATATTAATCTTCAGCAGCTAACTCTTTGATATTTTTAAAGTATTTCCTTAAATTATCATCATGTTTTGTATCAATTGGTCTTGAGTAAACATTAATATTTTTCATTTTACCAATTTCATCATTATTTTTAGAATACTCAGATGTTGGTTTATCTTCTTCTTTCAAATGATTTTGAATGAGAATGGATTCTTATCCAATCAAAGAAATATATATTGATAGTGGGTTAACAACTCATGAATATCAAATATATTTTTTTCTAATGTACTTATTAAGAATATATATCCACTCCTTTTTCATAATTCTCAATTTTAATTTCACTTTTGGAAATACTTTCACAAAAACCTTTAATAATTCAAGATTATTATCAAAAATTTATTTATTGATCCATTTTTTTAAGATTTATCCTAATTCATTAGAATACTAATCAATTTTTTATTAACATGTTATTATAAATTCTCAAACTCCACAATGGATCTGATAAAAATAAACATACATTTAGAGTGTAAAACTTATGTTCTTACTTGATGAAAATCAGACATGAACCTTTTTAGGATTTTATAAAAATCATCCCATTAGACAACATAAAATTGAAGTGATATACACTTATCATGGATCAAGAAAAATTCTGTACCAAAATATATAGAATTTAACTTATCCTTAATATTTTTTACACTTCTCTAACATAATCATTTACAATTGAATCAAAATGTTTTTTATCATTTATAAATTTATTTGAGCATACAATGTATCTGTAAGTTTACTCTTTAGTGATTCACCTATACTTGTCTCAATAAGTTCTAAACTTTTTTATAATTTTATCTTGAGTTTTATTCAAATATTTCATCTCATAAAGTATGATTTAGAATCAATTTATGATTTCAACTATTTGAATTATTATTTTGAAATGAAAGTATCATTCAATGTTTTTAGATCATATTTTCATCTATAAAATAACTTTTAAAATATGTTATTTTGTCTGGTAGTTGAGGAAATTTAGAACCTTTACTAGCCACAAAGTGTTTTATATTCTTTTCAAAATATTGATCTTACTCTTGAAAAGTTTTCATGGAGACTTCTCATATAATAATACATTGGCTCTCTACACAATTATAACTTCTTGATCATCTTTAGGAAAACAATCTTCCAAATTTTTATTCTGATATTCATTATCAATATTAGTCAAACAAAATTTATTTTCCTTATGTCATATGGCATATATGTTTTCAGAAATAGGACTATGATGTTTCAATTCATCCATAAAAACATTATTTTTACCTTTACAATGAAATGATAGAGTTTCAATGTTCAAAGTAAGACCTTCAATTTATTCCATTTGTTTATTATCCTCTTCCCTAGTCTCATTTATATATTCAATACTATTTTATGCTTCAACAATATCCTCACAATCATCTTCCATTTTAGAAACTTTAACATTAATAACATGATCATGAACATTCTATAACCCTTTACTATCATTGAAAATTTTAGGTTTAACGTTTAAAGTAAATCTATTCATTTTACTATTCAAAATTCTCAATAAAAATTTCCATAATTATAGAAAAACTATTCTTATCATGACCCATCCCCCGAGGCCCATGTCGTGACTACCCCAAGCCCGCCTTTCATAGGCCAGGGGATGGTGACTAGCACCAGAAATGCATATCCCTAAAACTGAGAAGGAATTGCCTTTATAACCTATAAACACACACAACCAATCACACAACAAGATAGGAGCACAAAGTAAACTGAATAGTAAAAAGAGTGTGTACAGTATGTAAAAGGCCAGAATACAAGCCCTACAGGAAAGTACATGTAAAACTAAAAACAGCTCCTACGAACACTCACCAAGGATCCTACCTGTAGGGTAGGTACAACTCGCAAACTGTTGTCTCCATAGATTGTATCATCTAATGCCCACCTCCGAGAGGCCTCTACTCCTGGTACCCTTTACCCTGATTAGTGTTGTCCATCATCTGAAAAAGACATAGCAAGGTGCGGGCTTAGCTCTTGTAGGGGTGAGTATAAAGATAGTCAGTAGGGACCACAAGACCCCCCTAAGGTCTCCCAGAATCCACAAAAGATAAACCAAATAGCAAGTCCACAATTAAAAATCATGATGAAATAGTCAACCCTACTTAGGTATATGCCCATACATATAATTATGTTATCATATATACCCATCTCATTCAAGAGGAATCACAAGGCCCAACTCTTTATCCAAAGGCACAATTGTTCTACAAAGGAAATAATACCATGAAGGTAACACCACAAAGGTATGTACCACAAAGCTAATGCCACATAGAATAATAACACAAAGGTATCTCAATGAAGGTAAGTACCACAATGGTATTCCACACATAAGAATACCACTAAGGTATCTCCATGAAGGTAAGTACCACCAAGGTACTCCACACAGAAGAATACCAAAAACGTAAAGACTAAGATCACACCATGTATAACTTAAGTAGGGTATTATAAATGACTAGCTTTATTGATAGATCATCTTACTTTGTTGAGAAGCTCTACTATTGATCCACACAAGATCGAAGATGACCCACACAGTATTTGAGGATGACACACACAAGATCTAAATATGACCAACACAGGATCTAAAGATGACCCACATAGGATCTAAAGATGCTGACCCACAAAGGATCCAAAGATGACCCGCACAGGATCTAAAGTCTCATCCAGTACAGCCGGCCACAGGGTTCCCACACTAATCATGCTTGATTTCAGGAGGTTCTGCTCCTCAATCCGTCTTTAAATACTTCAACTAACACTAATTCACATGAAGAATTACCACAAAGGTCCTTCACATCAAAAGGAACCCAATCCGACAGACGACACATCAATTGGACGCACGGTCTGTCTGTTATTAGCATTTTTGTTCCGAGGGCCCAGTTGGATTCGGGTTCGATCCAACCCAGACATACTCCAACATTATCCAAAACTCAATTGGAGTGTTACAAAAGGACCATCTCGATCCAAGTAATCCAGTGTCACAGATGGTTCATTAAAGTGATGCCCGATTCTCAAGATATGGCTGAAAAGGCGTATCTGGGTGCAGATTGGCCCGGGTTCGGTCCGACCCAGCCTCAGCCGCGGCAGGCCCAACCCATTGGGACATGGTTTGGCCTGGCCCATGAAGGGGGTGACCAAACCCTATCTACTAGGTGCGCCCCGTTGGGTGGCCTGCGGTTCAGCCCACAACTGGGGGGGACCCTTGTGGTGGGGCCTACCCTTTCCACCACCTGGGAGGGGAGGAACTCCCCCCCACATCACCCAAACAGACCATAGGCCATTTAGTTTTGGCCAACCGGGTAGCACCACATTGCGCCTCGAGTTGGAACGCAGGACCCACTGGAGGGGTCCCCCTCGGCATGACGCGGCTGACCGAAATGGATGACCCTCTATCCAGTAGCGTGGATGCGGACCACTACTCCACCATGGCCGGTTGGATGTCAGTTTCCCTTTGACCTCTGCCATGGCCATGCGGCCACAATCTCTAGCTCCGGTGGAGCGGACGCGCGCTGCTGCTTCACCACACGACAGACCGGCATGCCGGCCGCCACCCTGGTCCACCACGGCCGACGGACCATAGCCTCCTGCTCAACCGGTGGCATCGACACATGTTTCCCTACCTCCACATGGTCGGATGGTGTGCCAGCCGTTGGCCACCCATCGTTGTGGCCGATGGGCCATGGCCTCCTTTGCTACAGGCGGCACGGATGCTCCCCCCTGGTTCTACACAACTGTCTGGGTGCCGACCACCAACTATCTCTACCACAGTCGATGGGCTGAGGTTATCTTTGGTGGTGTTGTCGTGCCGCCACCGTCATCGTGGCTCACGAAGAACACATCAATGTTAATGAAGCGGAGGGATCAGGCCATGTTTGTTTGGTCTGCACCCTCCATGTTAGATCGATAGAATGCGGCTTCGAAAAGAAAGTTACTACATAAAACCATGAAGAATAAAAAACACACCACTACCTCAATTGTCTGTTAGAGGTGTCGTGAGGAAGAAGATGATGATGATGAAGACATGGTCACCCGTTTCTCCCATAACTCGCTCCAAGGTTGGTTCCATATTCTTGATCCGGATAATGTTCTACGTTAGAGAGGTTCTTCGTTTGGAGGATATTTCTCCGAGGCTCCCCTTTTCGAATGATTTCACCGCAACCTCAAGAAAGGTGAGGAGCCGACATAATAAAATAAGTTTATTATTTTAAAAATTAAAGTTGACTCATTAAATTGGGGGGAAACCAAGAGTTTCCTCCCCTTAAAAGTGGGGTTCTAGTGGTCCCCACCACCAAGATTCAAAAAGGTGGTTTCAAATGAAAATAAAAGTTATTGATTTATTTTTATTATATTCCTTTGAAATCTCCCATGAAAATCTGAAAAAACTAACTTCCGCCCTCTACCTTTTGTGGTCGATGTGAAGTTCTCCTTCAGCGAATATCAGAGTTGCAAGTTCAACGGTGTCCTTGGATTTCAATTCCGAGCACCAGTTCAAAAGTTACAAATTCTTGCTCACATGTTAACTGAACATACCTTAAAGAAATTTCGTAAATTCATTCAGAGCACTATGGGGAACATAATCATGCACTATAAATTTTCAGAGATTCATAATATTTCTATATAATTTTAAAAAAAATACATGGAAAAATTTGGGTCTTTATATTCTCCCTACCTCAAGGCTTTGCATCCCTGAAAGACACAACACAAACTAGGGAAACAAGTGGGGGTACTGAGCACGAATATGAGCCTCCTGTTCCCGTATGCTCTTCTGGAGGTTTCCGTGCTTCCATCGTATGTGCACTAAAGGTATCAATCACCCATGAAGGAATCTCTCCTGTTGATCCTCAATCTGCATTGGAACCTCCAAAAATATCGCCCCGTCATCGATGTCTAGCTCACCCTAGTCAATGATGTGCGAAGGATCATGTACGTATCTCCTCAGCTGGGATATATGGAAAACGTCGTGCACCTGATGCAATTGAGGGGGAAGAGCTAAGAGGTATGCCACCTCACCAACTCTACTGAGTACCTGAAAGTGTCCGATGAACCTTGAAGATAACTAGCCACCCTAACCAAATCTCGGCAAACCATTTCGAGGTGAGGCCTGTAGAAAGACAAGGTCACCATCATCAAACACCGTAGGTCTTCGTCGCCTTTCAGCATAAGACTTCTCTATGCTATATGTAGTCTTTATTTGCTCCTAGATGATCTTCACTTTCTTTGTGGTAGCCCATACCACCACCGGTCCCATGAGTGCTAACTCCTCGGGGTAAGTCCAGCACATAGGTGATCTACAATGTCTACTGTACAAAGCCTCAAACAGTTCCATACCGATGGTGGAGTGATAGTTTTTGTTGTATGCGAACTCCACCAAAGGAATGTGATCCTCCTAGCTATGGAAAAAATCTAGGCTGTAAGAACATAGGATTTCCTCAATGGTCTGAATGGTCCACTCTGTCTAACCATCCGTCTGAGGATGGAAAGTGGTGCTCAGAGGAAGCTGTGTCCCAAAAACCTCCTGCAACCCCTTCCATTCTGGGAAGTAAAACGTGCATCACAATCAGAGACAATCGTAGATGGTACCCAATGAAGCCACACAATCTCCTACATGTAGATGTGTCCCAATCCCTCTACCTATCCCATCTCTCTGATAGGTAGTAAATGGGATGACTTAGTGAGTCGGTCAATGATCACCTAGATGTAATCATGCCCCTTGGATGTGCATGGAAGTCCTGTCACAAAGTCCATGGAAATTCCATCCCACATCCACTCTGGCACCTCAAGTGGATGAACTAAGCTCACTTGAACTTGATTCTGTACCTTCACTTGCTGACAAGTGAGGCATCAAGTGACAAAATCTGCTACAACTTTCTTCATTCCCATCCACCAGTGCTGACACTGGAGGTCCTGGTACATCTTCACCAATCATGGATATACCGATAGAGGGGACATATGAAACTCCTTCAACGCTTCATCTAGTAGCACCAATGGTACCATACGCCCTCTAAAGAGGACGATGTTCTCCCCACCTTCATAAAATCTGTCAGGTGCTTGTCCTGAGGTTATCTGAGCACGTCGTGCCTTTCAGTCACTATCCCCAAGCTGTGCGTCCCTAACTTGCTGAAGAAGTGGGGGAGTGATTGTCAGAGACTGAAGATAAGATGCTCCATCTCGATCCACATAGGATATCCGAAAAGCAGCTAGCTTCTATGTCTCCTCACTCAATAACTGTATACAAGATCTCTTGCTGAGTGCATCTGCTACTAAGTTCCCCTTCCCAGGATTATAGACTATCTTGAAGTCATAGTCCTGGAGGAACTCAAGCCAG
Organism: Viscum album; assembly: GCA_963277665.1. Lineage (NCBI taxonomy): Eukaryota > Viridiplantae > Streptophyta > Magnoliopsida > Santalales > Viscaceae > Viscum > Viscum album. The sequence continues at coordinate 78,725,619 of OY728140.1, forward strand.
CACCACTTTCTTAGGTTGAGGTCCTTCTGAGAGATGATATATATGTGATTCTTGTGACCATATTAGACTGTAAAAACTTCTCCCATCAAGTAATGTCACCACATCTTCAAGGAGAAGACCAATTATGCGAACTCCAGGTCATGGGTAGCATAGTTCTGCTCATGTTGTCTTAGCTGCTGAGAACCATACGTGATCAGCGCTCAATCCTACATCAGGACACATCCAAGCCTGGTCCTGGAATAATTGTAGTATACTATGTACCCAACGCCCTCCGCTGGTAGCCTGAATATGGGGAACTCGTTAGTCTCTACCTCAGATCTTGGAAACTCTATTGGCATCTCTCTGACCACACAAAGGGTTACCCCTTCTTATTCAACACTGATAAGGGTGCCACAACTCTAGAAAATGCAGACACAAACCTTCGGTAGAAACCGGACAAACCTAGGAAACTCCGCACTTCCGTCACACTCTTGCATGGCTCCCAAGAAAGAACAACCTCAATATTAACTGGATCCACTGTGACCCCAACCTCTGAGATAACGTGTCCCAAAAAGTTAACCTCTTGTATCCAGAACTAGCACTTTGAGGGTTTACCATAAAGCTGGTGCTCTCAAATTGTTTCCATAACTATCTACAGATGATAGGCGTGCTCCTTCTCTTTAGCTATGTATTTAAGAATTTAATTAATGAAGACTACCAAAAAGTGATCAAGGTATGGCCAGAAGATCATGTTCATGAGTCCCATGAACACTATTGGGGCATTGTTCATGCCTAATGGCATAACCAAGAACTCATAATGGCCATACCGATATATGAAAGTCGTCTTCTATACATCCTCATCTCGTACCCTGAGCTGGTGATAGCCTGATCTAAGGTCTATCTTCAAAAACAACCTTTCTCCCTTCAACTGATCAAAGAAATTATCAATCCTCAGGAGTGGGTACTTGTTCTTCATGGTAACCTGGTTTAGGAGCCGATAGTCCATATAGAGTCTCAAACTCCCATCCACCTTCTTGGAAAACAAAATCGGGGTTTCCCAAGGAGAAACACTAGGCCAAATGAACCCCTTCCTCTGTAAGTCTTCTAGATATACTCACAGCTCTCAAAGATCCACGAGATCCATCCGATATGCTGATGTAGATATCGGTGTCGTCCCGTGGTACAAGTCGATATAAAATTCCAGCTCTCTATGAGGCGGTAGACCTGGACCATCATCCGGGAAAACATCAGCGTACTGGTCCACCACTACAGAACAGCACAGACTCTCAACAACAATTTCTCTATGGGTAAGGCTAGCCAACTGATGCGTGATCAGTTGTACCCTCTTCCGGGTAAGTCTATCATGTTCTGCAAAAGATCCCTTTTTGCTTGTGAAGGAAAATATTATCCCATCCATGCGGAAACACCATAATTTGAACCTAATAAAGGCAATCTGATCATTTACTATAGATAACCAGTCTATACCCAAGATGATGTCGTAAGGCCTTAACGCCGCTTCTAGAAGATCCCAGCCGAAGCTCTCACCTCCTAGAGTAATCTCACACTGTCGTCACCAGTGTGTAATCATTGAATCCACTCTCATAGAAGTATCTAGTCTTAAGGATCGAGCCAAAGGCTCCACCAGAATCTCTGAGCTCCGAATGAGGGTTGTAGAAATGAAAGAGTGATTGGAACCCGTGTCTATAAGTACTGCAGCTAAGGTGGAGTAGACACAGATTATACCTTGTATCATCTCCGAAGCACTGTGGTCGTAGGCCTCTACAGCCTAGAGCTGAGCTTCTCCCTGTCCACCTGCTCCCTGTGGTCGGGGTGGACCACCTAGAGGTAATGGAAGTATAACCTCGTATCGCCACCCACCATTTGCTACACGTCCAACTCCTCTGCCACGTCTGCCTCCTACCTGTGGACCTCCTCGATCGAATCTTTACCTCTGACCAGGTGGTCCTTAGACCTTCTGCTGGTCATCCACCTATAGATCTAGTAATCCTGGACCTCGGCATCATCTGTCTACTGCCAGTTGCAGATGACCCTGCTATGTGATGTCCGATGGTGGGTCTCGCTGTCGGTGATTGCTCAGCAAGGAAACTCTCCACTAAGAGTGCTCTCTCTAACACCCCCGCTTGCTTCGAGATGCTGAGGGAAATCATCAAATCTCTAATATCCCATATGAGCACCTTCTCGATGGTCTAGGCCCTAAAGAAAGTGTCTCGTACCATGTCAGTGGGGTAGCGCGAGAGGTCGGTGAACCTCAATGAATACAGTGCCACGCTCATGCCACCCTGCTTCAAGTGGAGAAGCTCATGTATAAGAATTGAGCGTAAGGTTTTTGGGGTGAACTCTACCCTAAAAAGGATCTCAAAGTCTGCCCAGATGACAGTGACCTCATCCTGAACCTGAAGCATCAAGCTACACCTTCTGTCTGCTGGTGTCTGAAAAAGGATGGCAGCAATGATCACCATGAGGTAAACTGGTGTCTCTACGAGTCGAAAAACATTAACCACGACCTCCAGTCAATCCGCAACCGCCCGTGGATCCATCTGGCCCCAGAACCTTGGTGGCCACTGATGCTAAAACTTATGCAATGCTCTTAAGTAGCATGCACCCTCTGCTATTGCGGCTAGTGGACTCGGTTGCCCAACAGGTAGTGGTGGTGCTGGTACACCACCCGATTGTACAACTTCTAAAAGGGCGCCCTGCACCGAAGACTCATTTCTTGGTGGGTAGTCATCACATACTCTACCTGGAACCTTAGCTTGTTGTATACGTGGAGGAATAATGAAAAGAAATAGGTGTTCCATGGTCATTAATTAATACCTAGTAAGATGAATCGAAAGATATCAAAAGAAAAACTTTTGAAAAACACACGCAATCAGTCTTTTCATGTGCTGAGTCAGAAATCAGAATCCAGGGTCCTAATGTATGGATACGTCGGCTTCCACACCAACACTAGACTCCCCGAACTGAAAACCAAACTCCTAAAACATAAAATTATTACTTCATAGAAAAGATCAGAGTCCTAGTTCTTCAGTAGAACCAAACTCCTCTGATAGAAATTTGTCACGACCTGTCCCCCAGGGCCCATGCTGTGACTACCCCAAGCCCTCCTTCTATAGGCCAAGGGCTAGTGACTAGCACCAGAAAGGCATATCCCTAAAACTGGGAAGGCATTGCCTTTATAAACTATAAACTCACACAACTAAGCACACAACAAGATATGAGCACAAAGTAAATTGAATAGTAAGAAGAGTGTGTACTTTAAGTAAAGGGCCAGAATACAAGCCCTACAGAAAAGTACAAGATAAACTGAAAATAGCTCCTATGAACACCCGCGAGGGATCCTACCTAAAGGGTAGGTATGGCTCTCGAATGTTTATCTCTGCGGATCATCTCATATAATGTCCACCACCAAGTAGAATCTTGTCCGGTTACCTTTGAACTCGATCAATGTTGTCTATCATCTGCACAAAACAGAGTAAGTTTTGGATGTAGCCCGTGTAAGGGTGAGTATAACGATACTCTGTAGGGACCCCGAGACCCCCCGAAGGTCTCCTAGAATCCACAAAGGATAAACCACAAAGCAAGAACACAATTAAAAATTACATATAAATAGTCCACCCTACATAGGTATATGCCCATACATATACCTAATTTATCAAGTATACCCATCTCATTTAAGAGGAAACACAAGGCTTAACTATTTAGCCAAAAGCACAACTGTTCCATGAAAGAAATAATACCACAAAGGTAACACCACAAAGGTATGTACCACAAAGGTAACACCCCACAGAAGAATACCACAAAGGTATCACCAATAAGGTAAGTACCACAAAGGTACGCCACATAGAATATTACCACTAAGGTATCACCACAATGGTAAGTACAACAAAATTACTCCACACAAAAGAATGCCAAAAAGGTAAAAACTAAGCTCACACCATGTATAACATAAGTATAGAAGTATTGATGACTAGGTTTCTTGCTAGATCATATTACTTCATCAAGATGCTCTGCTGTTGACCCAAACTGGATCAAAGATGGCCTAGACAAGATCTGAAGATGACCCACACAGGATCTGGAGATGAAGTACACAGGATCTGACGATGACCCCCACAAGATTTGGAGATTTTGACCAACACAGGATCACAAGATGACCCACACAGGATCTAAAGTCTCCTCAAGTACAGCCAGCCAAAGGGTTCCCACACTAAGCATGCTTGATTCTGGGAGGTTCCACTCCTCAAGCCATCTGTCGATAATTAAAATTCAAGGAAGTCCCACGAAGAAGTATCATGAAGGTATATCATATCAAATGGAACCGAACGTGAAAGATAGCGTGTTAATTGGACGCGTGGTCTGTAAGTTATTAGTGTTTCCTTTCCAAGGTCCCGGTTGGATTCAGGTTCGATCCAATTTGGCTGTAATCCAACTTTATCCAAAACTCAAGTGGAGTATTCCAAAAGGACCGTCTCGATCCAAGGAATCTAGTGCCATAGATGTTTCGTCAAACAGAAATCAGATTCTCAAGATATGGCTGAAAAAGTGTATCAGGGACTAGATGGGCCCGGGTCTGGTCTGACCCGTCCTTGGTCGACCAGACCTGGTTTCGGTCAAACCAACTCGGTCTGGGTCTGGCGTAGTTGTCCTGGTCCACGGTGGCCCCGGATTGCTGGGCCATGGTCCGGATCGGCCCATGGAGGGGGAAGCCTGACCCAGCCCGTTGGGCGCAGCTGGTGGCCGGGGTAGTCCCTTGTGGTGGGGTCCACCCTAGCTGCCACCCGGGAGGGGAGGCACTCCCCCCCTGTTCACCCGAACGGCCTATAGTCCATTTGGTTTTGGCCAACCAGGCGGTGCCATATGGCGCCGCTGGCTGGAATGCGGGACCCACCAAAGGGGTCCCACTCGGCGTGATGCGACTGGCTGGAATAGCTGGCCCACCTTCCTACGGTGCGGACATGCACTGCAGCTCCAATGTACTGGGCCAGATACAAGCCACCCTTCGACCTCCATTGTGGCCAAGCGGTCGCAGTCTCCAGCTCCGGTGGTGCAGACGTGCACCGCCACATCGCCACGCGGCCATCCAGCGTACCAGCCACCTCCCTGCTCCGTTGCGGCCTCCTCCTCAACCGGCGGCATGGATGCGTGCCATCCTGCCTCCACACAGCCAGCCTGCATGCCGGTCTCTGTTTACCCACCACTGTGGCCGACGGGCCGCATCCTCCTTCGCTACCAGTGGCGCAGACATACCGCCTCGGTTCCACACAGTCGGTCGGGTGTCAGCCACCACCTTTCTCCATCACGGCCGATGGTCCACGGTCTCCTTCAGGGGTGTGGTTGTGCCACCACTATCATCTCTTCCCATGAAGAACACTTTAATGTTATAGATGCGGAGGGATCCGTACATGTTTGTTTGGTCCACACCCTCTGCATTAGACCAATAGCATGTTGCTTCAAGGAGAAATTTTCAACATAAAACCATGAAGAACAACATAAACACACCCCTACCTTTTAGAGACCCGAAGCTTAACGTATATAGACATTACATTACTTTTGCGGAATACTTAGTACATAACAAAAACACACACACACAAGGACCGTAATATTTTAGTGTCTTTGGAAACTCGGAATATAATCTTCTAATCGTGGTGAAAGATCTTCAACATCTCCCATAAATAACTTCTTTTTTTTTTAAACCTAAATCCTTTCTTTATATCCTAGGGAAAAGAATACATAAAAGGGTGAGCTCAAATGCTCATTAAGGGTAAACAAAAGAAATATCAATCACGCCATATTCATAAGAACACATCTTTTGGAAATCTTAACCAGCAAAAGAGATCATAATTTCATAACATGGGATAAATCATAGTAGTGAAATGTAATCCCAATAATAATAACTTAAAACATGAAACTTTGTGGAATACACACATAATCATATAGAATCATTTCTTATTAGTCAAGACTCATTGCCAAGACTATCTTAGTGGACAAAGTCCCTTTCTGAACCGAGTTCACTCCTCGTTTCAGTCCTGTTTCACTGAACCGGTATAACCTACCGTTCCATCCATGTCTATCTCATGAGATATAAAATCTTTACCTAATTAATTGGAAGTAGATATAGGTCCCACCCATCTCATGATGATACCATTCTTATGTGTGCCACAAAATTATAAACCATACATCATAGCATAACCCATGTAATAAAAACGGGATTCTTAAACATTGTGACATCATAAAACAATTCATATAAGATAAAGGAATTCATAAAAATGATTCCATCACAACATAATCAAATCAATTTAATAATAGGTATAAAAACAGAACCCTTTTATTATCTTATATGGAAAATAATTTTTATAAAACACTTGAACTCCATTCTTGAGAAAAATATCCTTTCTACTTCAAAAACACATTTCATTTCTTAACATGTCATAAAATTATAACTAAAAGAAGTTTATTAAAAATAAACTTGAAAACTTATAAGGTAATCTTCTTGAAAATAATGTTTTAAAAATCCATTCATGTCATATAAGCTAAAAGAAAACATTCTTCTCGTACTTTTTTCGGAAAAGTCAAAAAGTACCTCGTATGAAAAACGACAAAAGATTCCTTTCATATTTTTTACTAAAAACTCACCGAAGGGTAAAATTGGATATAAAATATTGTAGAAGTATATAAATATTACATATTGGGGAAACATGGATGTGGATGATAAAATACACCCCAGTAAATACCAAAGTATAAACAATCTCGGATAAAAATGAGATTGTGATATTTCCATTACCTTAGGTCCGATTTGATTCGTAAGTGTCCGAACCTCCTATATAATGATTTAAATAATGTTATTGACTTATTCCAGAATCATACTTATTGTTATGATATCATATATGGTCATATTCTTAGCTTCTTATTATTAATATTTCATTACTACTTGTTATTTGGGTGTTTATTACTTTTTGTTCTTATGCATGTTTTGTCGAATAAATTCTTATTCTTCTCTTTAGGTTATAGATACCTCATTACCAGAATAGTATTAGTTTTATATATATCATTCTAATTCATTAAATTCATTTATATAATCATTATTCAATGAAGACCATGTAGAACGAGTCGCATCACATCGTGGAGACGGTATTCCGTACGTACGCACGAGTGATGATATCGTTCCTATGATCGTGGAATTGTATTGGAGTGTATGTATACTATTTCAGAATCAATATCACATTATAATAGTCATATATAGTAATTATTTACACCATTATACCCATCCAAGTAAGGTGGTGGTGGGAAATAGATTACACCACGGCGTGGAGACGGTATTCCATACGTACGCAAGCGTGGTGATTTCTTTTTACGTAGGATGGATAGATGGTGAAATTGGATTGTTTCATACTTATAATAACATATAAGTTTATGATGGATACTTATTTTATTACTTAATAATGAAACAACTAAAGAAGAAGAAGTGGAAGAAGAAATAAAGATGAAACAATTGGTAACGGAAATTACCTCTTCTTTGAAGCGCCTCTTTGAGACCTCCTCTTAGGGAACTAAAATTGGTCTTTGAGGAAGACCAGAACATCTAGGATGTTGCTAGGGAAGTTTAGAAGAGAATTTGGAAGATTTTGGCTGAGATTGAATGATCAAAATTTTGTGAGGAAGAGAGGGATGGGGTGCCCTTTTATAAGGGAGGAGAGGGGCACCTTTGAAATAACTAAAAATATTATTTTATTATAAAGACAAATCCGGTTTTAAATATATAAAAATTGATTTATTTCGAATCTAAGGTGGGGATGGGTCGAAATACTCTCATCCAATATAATTTAGACATGTTTAGGTTCCTATATTAATCTTATCATTTATATTTAACTTTAAGTTAGATAATTTTACTTTTACCGTGTCTTCTTGTTTTCTTACACTATAAGGTTAGTAAACTTACTATAAGAAGAAAAATGAACCCCAAGTTGTTTATTATTAATATATATAACCTTAGATAAGTCATTATCTTGAACCTTAGATTTTTAGGAATAAAATAACAATTAATAATATAATATTTGTTTTAAAAACTATTTTATGTCAATTTTGACACTATTTAGTAATTGATTTTTGTGAAAATCATAAAAGAATTATTAGTTCACAAAAAGTTAATTAAATCAATACTAACATGTCATATTAACCTATAAAATTATTTTAATTCATAGAAAGTCCTAAATTACATTTATTTGGGTATTTATAACATCAATTATGTCAATATTTCATTAATAAGACAATTACTACATCATCTTTGTGTCATAATAAATGATAATTATTTAATCCCAAAAAATACTAAATAAATTCCTATGATATAGATAATTGTATTATATTTCGGGAGACTATTCAGGTTTTAAGTTTCATGAAGTGTATCACTAAATTAAAATTATTATACTTATAAGATTTAAGAAAGTGACATGTTGTCACATTCTTTGGTTTTAATAATAATTAAATTATTTTCATGGAACAAAGTCCATTAAATGAATCTAATCCGACCCTTAGGTGATATGGGTCGACTTTTAGTCATCCAATATGATTTTTACATGTGTTAGGGTAATTTTATAATATTATATTTACCCTTAATTACCCAATTTACCTTTAACTATGGAAAATAAAATTTACCGTAGTTACTATTCATAATTCCCAAAAATAAAAAGTATATTATTAACATAATTTGGATCCAATTATTCCAAATATGGAATCCATTTTTCCAAATTCAATACACAAATGTTTCAGAAATTAAATTAAAATTAATCCCGTTGTCGAAAGAAAACGAGTTTTTCTTTAAAACATTGCAAAAGATTGAATTGATTTATCCTACGAATTCAAGGTAGAATCAATGATAATGGAATACATTATATTAAATGGTAAAAATATATTCTATTTATACTTTAAAACCATTCAATATTATAATTTATCCATATAAATTATAGCGATGAAAAAAGTTGTTTTTAATTAAAATATAGCATGTTTTTACTATTCATCAAAATATGAAAGTTACCAGAATGATATGAAAATTTATCCAATTTTTTTTATTTCATGATTCCAAAGAAGAATTTTATTTTGTCAAATTGAACATATAAACATGTCAAAAACTATATTTAAATTGGGTGCTCCATCAAAAGGCGGCGAAACTGCATTTTTTGAAAAATACTTATTTTACCCGAAAAATTTATTTTGTTCTTATACCATGTTTTAGAAAATGTGAAAGACGAATAATAATGTTATAAGATTCAAAATTTAGTTTATAATATTCATAATGGCTAGTTCATAGTAATATTATAATAATATATCATTGTTTAGTAAAACTCGGTATTGCGTACAACACACGCTATCGAGGAAGGTCGCGATTGCGTGTAATGCAAGCCAAGTCAGGGTTGCGTGTTGTGAAAGAATCCTTCATTGTTTCATATAACATAATCCAACCATATTTCATTTATATATTGAATATATATATATATATATACATATATACTCAATGTTGCGTAGAATAACTATTATCAAAATTGTGTGTAACACGATCCAAGAATAGTGTTGCGTATACTGCAAGCTAATACGGTGTTGCATATAGTGCAGGGTAATCTTTTTGTAGCATACAACATAAGAAATTATTAAAAGAATATTTTTCATTAAATCTCGGGGTGTTACATTCTACCCCCCTTAAAATGAATTTCGCCCTCGAAATTCGTCGGGGTTATAAATGGTTTACTATTCGAAAGGTTCTTTAATAGAAACCCATTTCGTAAAAAGGAATACCAAAACCAATCTTTAAAAACAAAAGTATGAAACGTAATGGTTACCCAAATAAACTAATCACTGGGTTTCCACGTAGGTGAAAATATGGATATGGAAGAGAAATCTAACCATCATGTTCTGATGGAGAGTGGTAGAGAACATGTCTATGGAAAATCCAGCAATCACAAAGCCATAAATTTGTGACGATCTAAGGTACCATCTGATTCATCAGATATAAGAGCACTAGGACAACATTTTTGGTTTTCAAGATCATTTCCCTAAAGTTGATGAAATTGGAATTAGAAGAAATACTTTCGTGATTTTGGTATAGTCTCACCGTTTGTCGTTCTTTGGACAATTTTCACTTCATCTCTTAAATAAATAAAGTTGAATTTGTCATTCGTGATATGTTATCAGATCCTGTGATAGACTGATGGGTCATTCCATCTGTCTCAAACAAAAGGATAGAAAAGTTATCAAAAAATACATAATTCCATCTATAGTGTGATTAATAATATATGGTTCCTAAAATGGACTTATACTTCATATATCATACTTCTTAATATAATAAAACTAGTTTCTACTAAACAGGGACTTCCTATAGGCCAGTGGTAGGCGATAAAGGCCAGTCGCACTTCAGTTGTGGGTTCGATTCCCACAGCCTTGTCCGATGCGATGGGCTGTCGCCCGTCCTACAGGTTTTCCTTTTTCTAAATCTATATTACTATAACATCTCATCAACAATATCAAAAAAGTTTTATCCTTAAACAATACTAAATTTTGTCCAACATAATCCATTCCAATCTTTAGGCTTATCTAAAATACTTCGGTCCAAGCTCATAGTATAAAGAAAATGATCGCGTGAATGACATCATTTATCCCCCATATATCATAAGATATATCTTGTTGGTCAAATTACAAACATGTGAATACCTTAATCATGTATTCTCTTGAATAATGAATATCCATTGAACCTTAGTGGAAAAATGAATGCAGTTAAAACTTAACACTTTCCACATACCAAAATCCTCAAAATTCTATATCCTCAAACCACGATATCACTTAGTCCTTATATCAATCATGAGCTCATGAATACTATAAAACATATTAGATTCTCTTTATCCCTTCATTATGTTCATATCATCTTCTTTCCAAAAATATTTCAATCACTTTTCATGGTTACTGATGCCATAAAATTATTGAAAACCACAATAGACCAAAACATAAATATTCCAATATTCCACGATACTATATTCAACATTATTCTGGAATCCCATTACATAAACACATAATCATTCCACCACATCATTGTCATATTCAAAATCACCAATGGTGATCACATGTGACTTCCCTTTGTCCTTTTCCTTAAGTGGTTTCTCATGTTGATCATCACTAACCCTTGGATTAGGGCATTTATTAGCATAATGCCCCATTTCCTTGCACTTGAAGCATTGAAGTGCAGTAGGTTCATTCTGTGTATCCCTTCCTTTGTTTGCATCATTAGGCATCTTCTTCCCATCATTGCGGCATTAAAATGCCCGATGACCTTCCTTTCCACATTTGAAACATTTACTTGTCCCTTTAAGACAATCTCCACCATGCTTCTTTCCACACTTTGAGCATAAGGAAACATTCATCTTCTTTTCACCATTATTCTGAGATTTCTCCTTGAACTCCATCTTTCATTTCTTGTCAAAACTATGAGATGGATAAGTAACACCAACTTCCATTTCTACCTTGATAGCACAACGCACAATTTCTTCATAACTACTGAAGTCTTTTATAGCTAATTCCCTTCGAAGATTTGGTTTTAAGCAACTGAAGAATCGATTAACTTAACTTTTAGGTTGGATGATAAATCAAGATGCATACCTTGCAAGCCTTGTAAAATTCACTTCGTATATACCAACAGATTCATCATCCTTTTTCTTTAGTTCAAGAAACTCCTTCTCCATCTTTGTTCGAAGAATACGAGGGAAGTACTTATTGAAAAATAATTTCTTGAACTTGTCCCATTCCAGGGAGTCAATTTCAGCTCTTTGCCTCGTATTCTTGATAAGATTCCACCATTGATGAGCTTCACCTTCCAAACGATATACTACTAAGATGACTTTATCATGTTCAGAACATTGAAGAACTGAAAATATCTTTTCAGTGGTACTGATCCATTGTTCAGCAGCAAGTGGATCAGAAGACCCACTAAAAGAAGGTGGACGTTGCCTCATGAAGGACTCAATAGAATGTTGTTCCCTTCTCTGCTCATTTGGAAGTCCAGAATGATTCATAGCTTGTGTAAGTATAGCAATAAGATTTTTCACTCTATCTCCCATAACATTTGTTTGTTTAGGAGGACAATCATTGCATTGTCCATTACATTGATCAACATGGTTCCTTCGGGTTCCAGCCATCGTCTAAAACCCAAAAAGAATAGTGTGAGAGGCAAAAATCATGCTAGGGAAAACACCATAATAAAGAGGGATTATCCTCAATATCTAACATCTTAGGTTAAATTCTATGATCGTTACCGTAGTTCTAGGATTGTATCCTATACGTATACTTATCCTTAGGGACATCCCTAGACATACCTTAGAAATATCTATAGGGATCACACTAAAGTTTTCACATCCCAGTTTCTAAAGGTTGACTAAACCTTTCCTACGATACCAACTGTAGAGACCTGAAGCTTAACATATATAGACAATACATTACTTTTGCGGAATACTTAGTACATAACAAAAACACACAAACAAGGACCGTAATAGTTTAGTGTCTTTGGAAACTCGGAATATAATCTTCTAATCATGGTAAAAGATCTTCAACATCTCCCATAAAGATCTTCGTTTTTTTAACCTAAATCCTTTCTTTATGTCCTGGGGAAGAGAAAACATAAAAGGGTGATCCCAAATGCTCAGTAAGGGTAAATAAAAGAAATATCAATCATGCCATATTCATAAGAACATATCTTTTGGAAATCTTAACCTGCAAAAGAGATCATAATTTCATAACATGGGATAAATCATAGTAGTGAAATGTAATCCCAATAATAATAACTTAAAACATGAAACTTTGTGGCATACACACATAATCATATAGAATCATTTCTTATTAGTCAAGAATCATTGCCAAGACTATCTTAGTGGACAAAGTCCCTTTCTGAACCGAGTTCACTCCTCGTTTAAGTCCTGTTTCACTGAACCGGTATAACCTACCATTCCAGCCATGTCTATCTCATGAGATATAAAATCTTTACCCAATGCATTGGAAGTAGATATAGGTCCCACCCATCTCATAATGATACCATTATTATGTGTTCCACAAAATCATAAACCATACATCATAGAATAACCCATGTAATAAAAATGGGATTCTTAAACATTGTGACATCATAAAACAATTCATATAAGATAAAGGAATTCATAAAAATAATTCCATCACAACATAATCAAATAAATGTAATAATAGTTATAAAAACAGAACCCTTTTATTATCTTAGATGGAAAATAATTTTGATAAAACACTTGAACTCCATTCTTGAGGAAAATATCCTTTCTACTTCAAAAACACTTTTAATTTCTTAACATGTCATAAAATTATAACTAAAAGATGTTTATTAAAAATAAACTTGAAAACTTATAAGGGAAGCTTCTTGGAAATAATTTTTTAAAAATCCATTCATGTTGTATAAGTTAAAAGAAAACATTCTTCTCGTACTTTTGTTGGAAAAGTCAAAAAGTACATCGTACGAAAAACGACAAAAGATTCCTTTCATTTTTTTTACTAAAAACTCACAGAAGGGTAAAATTGGATATAAAATATTGTAGAAGGATATAAATGTTACATATTCGGGAAACATGGATGTGGATGATAAAATATGCCCCAGTAAATACCAAAGTATAAACAATCTCGGATAAAAATGAGATTGTGATATTTCCCTTACCTTAGGTCCGATTTGATTCGTAAGTGTCCGAAACTCTTGTATAATGATTTAAATAATGTTATTGACTTATTCCATAATCATACTTATTGTTATGATATCATATATGGTCATATTCTTAGCTTCTTATTAGTAATATTTCATTACTACTTGTTATTTGGGTGTTTATTACTTTTTGTTCTTATGCGTGTTTTGTCGAATAAATTCTTATTATTCTCTTTAGGTTATAGATACCTAATTTCCAGAATGTTATTAGTGTAATATATATCAATTTCATTCATTCAATTCATTTATATAATCATTATGCAATGAAGATCATGTAGAACAAGTCGCATCACATCGTGGAGACGGTATTCCGTACGTACACACGAGTGATGATATCATTCCTATGATCGTGGAATTGTATTGGAGTGTATGTATACTATTTCAGAATCAATATCACTTTATAATAGTCACATATAGTCATTATTTACACTATTATACCCATCCAAGTAAGGTGGTGGTGGAAAATAGATTACACCACGGCGTGGAGACGGTATTCCGTACGTACGCACGCGCGGTGATTTCTTTTTCCGTAGGATTGATAGATGGTGAAATAGGGTTGTTTCATACTTATAATAACATATCAGTATATTATTGATACTGATGTTATTACTTCATAATGAAACAACTAAAGAAGAAGAAGTGGAAGAAGAAATAAAGATGAAAGAATCGATAACGGAAATTACCTCTTCTTTGAAGCGCATCTTTGAGACCTCCTCTTAGGGAACTAAAATTGGTCTTTGAGGAATAAAAGAACCTCTATAATGTTTCTAGGGAAGTGGAGAAGAGAATTTGGCAGAGGTTGGTCGAGCTTGAAGGCTCAAAGTGTTGTGAGGAAGAGAGGGAGGGGGTGCCCTTTTATAAGGGAGGAGAGGGGCACCTTTGGAATAACTAAAAATATTATTTTATTATAAAGACAAATTCGGTTTTAAATAGCTCCAAATTGATTTATTTCGAATCTAAGGTGGGTATGGGTCGAAATCCGCTCATCCAATAGAATTTAGACAAGTTTAGGTTCTTATTTTAACCTTATCATTTATATTTAACTTTAAGTTAGATAATTTTACTTTTACTGTGTCTTCTTGTTTTCTTACACTATAAGGTTAATAAACTTACTATAAGAAGCCAAACGAACACAAAGTTGTTTATTATTAATATATATATAACCTTATCTAAGTCATTTGGCTGAACCGTATATTTTTAGGAATAAAATATCAATTAATAATACAATATTTGTTTTAGAAACTATTTTATGTCAATTTTGACACTATTTAGTAATTGATTTTTGTGAAAATCATAACAGAATTATTAGTTCTCAAAACGTTAATTAAATCAATATTAACATGTCATATTAACCTATAAAATTCTTTTAATTCATAAAAAGTCTTAAATTACATTTATTTGGGTATTTATAACATCAATTATGTCAATATTTCATTAATAAGACAATTATTGCATCATCATTGTGTCATAATAAATGATAATTATTTAATCCCTAAAAATTATAAATAAATTCCTATTATTTAAATAATTGTATTAGATTTCTGTAGACTATTCATGTTCTAAGTTTCATGAAGTTTATCACTAAAGTAAAATTTTTATACTTATAATATTTAAGAAAGTGACATGTTGTCACATTCTTTGGTTTTAATAATAATTAAATTATTTTCATGGAACAAAGTCCCTTAAATGAATCTAATCCAACCCTTAGGTGATATGGGTCGCCTATTAGTCATCCAATAGGATTTTTACATGTGTTAGGGTAATTTTATAATATTATATTTACCCTTAATTACCCGATTTACCTTTAACTATTGAAAATAAAATTTACCGTAGTTACTATTCCTAATTCCCAAAAATAAAAAGTATCTTATTAACATAATTTGGATACACTGATTCCAAATATGGAATCACTTTTTCCAAATTCAATACACAAAATTTGAAGAAATTAAATTAAAATTAATCCCATTGTCGAAAGAAAATGGGTTTTTCTTTAAAACATTGCAAAAGATTGAATTGATTTATCCTACGAATTCAAGGTAGAATCAATGCTAATGACATAAATTATATTAAAAGGTAAAAATATATTCTATTTATATTTTAAAACCATTCAATATTATAATTTTACCATATAAATTATTTCGATGAAAAAAGTTGTTTTTAATTAAAATATAGCGTGTTTTTACTATTCATCAAAATATGAAAGTTACCAGAATGATATGAAAATTTATCCAATTTTTTTTATTTCATGATTCCAAAGAAGAATTTTATTTTTTCAAATTGAACTTATAAACATGTCAAAAACAAGATTTAAAGTGGGTGCGCCATCAAAAGGCTGCAAAACTGCATTTTTTGAAAAATACTTATTTTACCTGAATTTTTTTTGTTCTTATACCATGTTTTAGAAAATGTGCAAGACGAATAATAATGTTATAAGATTCAAAATTTAGTTAATACTATTCATAACGGCTAGTTCATAGTAATATTATAATAATATATCGTTGTTTAGTAAAACCCGGTATTGCGTATAACACAAGCTATCGAGGAAGGTCGCGATTGCGTGTAATGCAAGCCAAGTCAGGGTTGCGTGTTGTGAAAGAATCCTTCATTGTTTCATATAACATAATCCAACCATATTTCATTTATACATTTAATATATATATATATACACTCAATTTTGCGTAGAATAACTATTATCAAAATTGTGTGTCACATAATCCAAGAATAGTGTTGCGTATACTGCAAGCTAATACGGTATTGTGTATAGCGCAAGGTAATCTTGGTGTAGCATACAACACAAGACATTATTAAAATGATATTTTTCATAAAATCTCAGGGTGTTACATACCTCAATCGTTCTTTGTAGGTGTCATGAAAAAGAAGATGATGAAGAAGAATATGTCAACGCTCGTTGCTCCCGCAACTCGATCCAAGGTTAGTTCCACGTTCTTGACCTGGAGAATATTCTTCGTTAGAGAGTTTCTTCGTTTAGATGATATTTCTTTAGGGATCTCCTTTGCCAATGATTTCCCCCCAAACTCAGGAAAGGTGAGGATCCAACTTAATAAATTATGTTTATTAATAAAACAATTAAAGATGGCTCATTAAATTTGGGAAAAACCAAGAGTTTCCACCCATTAATAGAGGGGTTCAGGTGGTCCCCACCACCAAGATTCAAAAAGGAGGTTCCAAATAAAAACAAACAGTTGTTGTTTTATTTTTATTATTTTCCTATTTAACTCTCCTACAAAAATATAAAAAGACTAACTTCCACCCTTGACCTACTTTGGTCGAGGTGAAGGTCTCTTTAAGCGAATAATAGGGCTGTGAGTTCAACGGTGCCCTCAAATTTCAATTCCGAGCACCGGTTAAAAAGATACAAATTACCACTTGCACGTTAACTGAAAATACCTTAATAAATGTTCGGAAATTCATTTTGGGAACTCCGAGCCCTGGAATCACACGCCGTCAATTTTCGTAGATTCGTAACATTTCCATATAATTTAAAAACAATTACATGAAAAAATCTGGGTCTTTACAATTCTACACAGATTGAAGATCTAAAATAGAACGTTCAGCCTATTTAATTTCAAATTGTACATTAATATCCCCTAGTAGTAGTAGGGGTATATTATTGGACCTCTTCATAAGTTCTTGATCAAATACTAGTCAGTAGTAGCTACATAGCCTCTTTAAAAGCACACAGCGTAATGTAGCACATTTATAGGAAATTACACATGTCATATCCCCTAGGATAGAGGGTTAAATTTAAAATTAATTAGAATTATAATGATCATGTGAATGATGTATATGGTGTGGGTTGAAGTATGATAGAAATTAAATCACAAGCAAGAAGTAGAAAAAAAATTCTAAGAAGGATTTTCTCGCATGAGCAATGAATATTAGTTTTGGTGAATTAAATGAGAATTAGTAGGGGTGTTGGGATTGGATTTATTTTTTATAATTAAAAAAAAGAATTAATCCATTATATTTTAGCACACTGAAATTATCTATCCAAGTGATATCTCAATTCACTCTTCAAATTATAATAATTTTAGGTCCTTAAAATGTTTTTTTGCTGATTACACTATGATCATTAGTGAGATTTATGAACAAGGATCTAAGTATCAATGAAAGGGGGTGGGGTTGAATCAGTGATTTATTTTTATTTTATGTTTCCTTTCTTTTTAAAAAACCTCCAACTCCTATTAAATATTTGTTACCTTGATGAAAACAATATAATTACACATCGAAAGGAATACATGAATTTACAAGGTCCAATTCCCAACAAGATTATCCACATCCTTTGTATTTTTTAAAAACAATATAATACCAAAAAATCCATTATAAAACAATAATTTTTTTTGGAATCAAGAAGTATTATATTCTCTTACACTTGTGTATCACTATGTTCAATACAATAGTTCATGTTCTTTAAGAAGAAAAAACTATGTAATAAATTTTTTGTAAAATGGTAAGAAACATGTTACTGTGTTGCCCTGTCAACTTTCAAAAATAATTTATTCAAAACAATTCTGACATTCTTACCCAGAAACAGAAAATAACAGCTCTGGACTTCGTAATGATACTTAGTTTGATACTTAGTATTACTGCCCAGTCTGATTACTTAGTCTGATAATATAAACTATTAGAATACCGCAGAAACAATTATGAACTACTTATGTTTGAGTATGAAATCCCAGTTCGATCACTCAATCCGATCCATAATCTCTTATTATGATTTACTCTTTTATTAAACTTCTTCTTCTATCGGGTAAACTTATTCAATAAATCCATATATAGAAACTGATTCTACATAGAAACCTTCAGTGCTCCGCATTATCTCTACATCCTTGTACAATATAAGTGTTAAGAAGGTTCAAATTACTTCCTCTATTTTTAGGTGTTCCAAATGTGGTTTAAGAGGGGTTCAAAAAAACATTCCCCCTCAACCAAATATCCTGAAATTTTGATTTCCCTTAAATTTTGGCTATATATTTGTCTTCTTCAATTCTTATTAACTCTTATCGTTTCTTCTAGAACCTTCTTGAATCTTCTGGTAAGTTGAGCTCGATTCATAGTTTCTTTATAATATTCACTCTAATTCCAATTTACATGATCATTTCCCCATTAAAATGAATACAAAATATTCTTCAATACATTATTCTACATTAATTAAAACATATAAATATCACAACACATATCATTAAAATTCTCAGAACCACCTGAAAATAAACTAAATATTACAATGCTCTGTACTAACTGATAAACATAAAAATTGAATCCATTATATCATTAACATTGTTTCAATTTCATTAGAATTGATTTAACTTTATTTTTTCATAAACATAGTGAAAACTTCTAAAGATTTCTACAATTTTATAATGAACTTCTGGATCATCTTAAAAACTTCTACAAACATACGCTTCTGAAAATTTTCTTTAAAAACCTTCCAAGATCCATTGATGAGAAACTTGAAAACATTATTTGAACAATTCTCATTTTCTCCATTTCCTTAGAGACCGATGATCCTATGTTTGATGAATTTATCGATGTCTTCCTATGTCAGAGAGATTGACCTCTGACTTCCTCTAATGGATCAGTTTCACCTTCTGTATGATAGTATTGATCCAATTGAAAACATATTAGTGTTCCTTTATTTTAGACCCAATTGATACAAAAAAATCATCTAGATGAAAAATGGGTTAATTCATTGTCGATTAATCTTTGATCCCATTTTCAACGGTCCCAATAAACACTTCTTCATTGGTCCCAACATCTCCCACTAATAAAAATATTTCCTCTAAATTTCGTTTCAAATCACCACAGCATCCGATGATCAATGTCAGGTTTACTCAGATGTTCAGTGACATACTGCCTCGGATTAACCGGTATAAGAAGCTTCAACTTCTATAACTTTTTTCCTTATAAAAATATTTTTAGGACGGTTTATATCTTTTACTTTATTGATATGACTGAAAACGAACATCTTTATCTTCTCATTTTTTTAACATCCTTATCATCCTTCAAACAAATATATATCCATTGATCACACACCGATGAACTGATACCAGAAAGCTTCACATAATTAAATTCCTTCATACACAATCTTCTACTTGTATCATGACTTCTTAATGACTTTGAATACATTTAGTATTATAATAGAATCATAGTACTTAATGGAATTTATTATAACTTCCAATTCTTCAAAATCTTATTTCTTTCCAACCAGCCTCAATACAATTGGTAGCAGCAACTCTCCCCTTTCCACCATAAGTCTTTCATTACAATTTCTCATAAAAGCTAAAAATTTTGTGAATTAAAAAAATAGCAAAGCATCATATGATTTACATCATATCCAATTATACATTGATAAACTTCCTCATTTGGACAAAAAATTCACTTTTTCTAGGACTTGAGGTTAGTCTAATGATCCTTTTCTATTAGATACCTTATTCTTAAACCACTATATTTTCTTAATCTCTATTTTTCTAATTGAATAGACATGACGGTGAGTCCGAAGATCATCTTTTACAAATAGAATTGATTTCTTTCTTCTTTTAAATCACTTTGAAGAAAATAAAACACTTTTATCACACACTTCTTTTAGCATCTAAAAACAACTTCCATCCAACTTGGCCCTAACAGTCTACCCCTTTGGATATTTTTGTCAACCATGGTTCATAAATCAATGAACTTTGTAACATGAATAATTAGATTACTTATCAGCAATTATAAGACCACATGAGCTAACTCATTGTAGGGAATAACATGTATTGAATGAAACCCATTTTTTTTCCAAAAGTTGTGACTCATGAAACATCTTCTTCTTTTCTTCACATATTTTTTTAACATTTTCCACTTTCCTATTTAAAAAACATTTCCCTTAACCACTCCAAAAAATATTTAAAATATTTTAAACATATATATACTGAGTTCAAATATTACCCACAAACCCCCTACATACGTGCTTTCTTAAAAGGTTTAGTACATATTCAATGGAATGATTTTTGAAAAAATTTCCCCCTTAACACAATATCAAAAGACTAGATGAGATAGGAGAAAATAACACATAACTCAACCATGATGAGAAGGAGATTGGATTCCCATGTTCAACCTCATTTTCAGTAAAGGATCCTTTTGTAATTTTTTGTGAAAATATCACCAACTTATTCTGATATAGGAACATACTGTAGATTTAATTCATTCTTATCCACATGATTTTTTATGGAGTGGTATTTGATATCAATAATTTTTGAATGAGAATTTTGTACCTGGTTTCTTTTAAGGTTGTTTTCACTTTAATTATCACAACCTAAGATAAAGGGAAACTTTACTTACATTAGTAAATCTTCCAAATGTGTTTTCAGCCTCATAAGTTGGGTAGTCGATTAACTGACAACAATATACCCATCTTCAGTCATGAGAAGAGTTACTAAATTTTGTTTATTTTTATGAAAACTAAACCAAAATTTTTCTGGAAAGAAAACACCACCAAATTTGGATCTTCTATCATCAAAATTTATTTTCCGATCATCATCTAAATACCCAAACAATTCAGTAATTTTTTGCAATCACACCTGATTCCAAGATTTTTTGTGCTTTTTTATATCCGATAATTCCTTTTCCAACCAATAAATGTGATTCTTTTATAGCACTCTAAAATCTTGTACATTAGGTAACATCATAAAAAATTTTGGGTCTTGAGGTATTCAAATACAAAAATTATCCAATCACATTTTAAAACTCTTAAGGATAAACTTCTTTACCTTATCCATATTTAGACCACTTGGTTCCCACTAAAATAGGTGTGGAAACTAATTTCAAAATTTCTATGCCGAACTTCTTAATAATTTCCTTAGCATGCCTTTCTTGGGAAATAAATATGTGTTTCTTATTTTGTGAGATTTGTAACACAAGAATATATTTAATTTCACCCCACATGGAAATCTCAAAAAAAATTAATCTCATTATAAAATCATTCAAAAGTTATTTTATCATTCACTTCAAAGATAATGTCATCAAAATAAACAATTACAATGAGGAAAAAATCTAGACTTCTTTTGATGTTTATATTACCATCAACTATTCCTTTTTTGAAACTCATCTTCCTTAAAAAAGTATCCGATTTTAAATACCGCGTCCTCAGATCTTGTTTGAGCCCATTAAAGGCTTTATTTGTTTTCCAGACATAACTTTCATACTCCCCAACAACCAATCCACATGGTTATTCAATATAAAATTCCTCATCAAGATCACCATTCAAAAATTATGATTTCACATCCATCGAAACCATTTTGTAACTTCATTGTGAAATAATGATAGGAATCATTCTGATTGTTTCTATCTTGAAAAAAATGGTTTATCAAATTCAATACCCTCAATCTATGGGTATCCTTTTTGCACAAATATTTATTTGTTTCTTATTACTTCAATTTCATGGTTCATCTTATTCTAGAAAACCCACTTTGTACTATTAATATTTTTATCATTTGTTTTATGTAAGAGTTTTCAAGTATCATTATTTTATATCTAATCCAACAATTTATTCATAGCATAGACCCATTAATGATGCTCAAAGGTTTCATTCACATATTTAATCTACACTATTGAATACAAATAAGAATGTGTAAAAATGTTTGACGTTCTTCTTATTTGATAATTTTTATGTTTATCGCAATTAATTTTTGTACTTCCACTTTCATCCTCATACTGGGATGATATTTTCTAGATTCTTACTCATCATTAAAAATATCTGAGTGCAATTATTCTTCTTGAGTAAGATAACAATTGTTTTAATCATTATCAGAATCCTCATTAATAATTATTTTATCCTATTCATTTTCCTTATCTATTTGAGTCGGTTTATCTTCCCCATATTTTTCAATAACATTCACATCAATAGAGTCAACTAATATTCCTAATTCTTTGTTGAAACATCTGTATCATCTTCCTTATGAATCATATTAATGAAAATTATCATATTTATGTCTCTCCACAAACTTCTTAAGGTTTCCACCTTTCTTCTTTGTGATACATGGACTTCCAAAAACTCTTAAGTGTTTCAAATTTGAAGTTTTATTATAAAAACAATCATATGAAGTCATATCATAACATGGCCAGTTGAAACATCAGTTTTTGGGTATATATTGTAGAGATCATGGCTTGACTTCAAAAGTAATGAGATACACCATGTTCAAGTAACATATTTCATTCTATTTCAACCATACTTCTATTATTCCTTCCTGAAACACCATTTGGTTGTGCAGTGTATGATGTACTAAACTCCTCCCATATTGAATTCTTATAAAGATAAAATTCAAATTCTTCATTTTTTTTATTCACCACCATTGTCAGTTATAAATTTCTTCACTGAATACTCACATTCCTTTAATGTTTTCCTCCTAAAAATTTTAAACATTTTCAAAGAATTTGACTTATGTTTCATATACATAACACAAGTAATTCCAGTAAAGTCATTAATGAAAGTAAAGAATTAATAATATCCATTAGTTTATTGTTTTGTCATTGGACCATAGATATACAAATGAATAAGTTACAGGTGTCATTCTAAACATTATTCAACCTTCTTATGCATAGAGTTTGTAATATTTTCGTTCTGACCAATTGTGTAACACAAATATCAATTTTTTGACATATCAAGAATACCATGGAAAATGTATCTATTTGATAACTTTCTTTTGTTTCTCTGACACATGTATCCCATCATTTTATTCCTTAATATATTTTCTTCCACTATGCCCAAGTATCAATAGTTTTGAACCTCCAAATCTTGGAATAAGTTTCCTTTTGTATGTTGGCCTCTTGTATCTATTTTTTTCATCTTCCTCACTTTTCACAGCAAACAAATATTTTTTGAAAATAAATTTCTTACATTGATAATATAGTTGAAAAACACTTAGAATGTTGTGTTTAATCCCATCAACAAACAAAGCTTTATTAGATTTCAACTTTTCTCTCCCAATGATGGTTCATCCAACACATTTGATTATGAGATATTCATCATTTCCAAATGTCACTGTTTCTTATTTGAATTCATTCAAATTCATTAATAATTTTGATTCTCCTATAATATGAGAAGAACACCCACCATCCAAAATCCAAGATCTTTCTCCTTTTGTTTCTTTGAGAGTGGTTTATAAAAAATGATCCTTTTCTTTTACTTCATCTTTATTCACATCCAACTTCTAAGAATTGTTAACAAAAAATTTTCGTGCTAGTAACAAAACAATACAAACATTCACAATATATTCATGTTGTTCAAATATTTCAAAAATCATTTCCTAAGGTTGGAATATATTTTCAACGTTCACACCGAACTTCTCAGGTTTCATAAAAAAATTCTTCTCATACTTCTTTCTTTGAGTGTATTTACTCACCCTACAACTTTTCCTTCTATAATTCATGGACTATTAGAAATGTTGTTGGTTAAACCACCACATATTTATATATGTACTAATACACCATAATACCAAAAATATCCATAGAAATAATATTTTCCTATGAAACTTCCATATTATCTAGAGTTGTGTACTTGTTCCTCAGTAACCTTTATATCTTTATTATCTAAACATTATTGATCACCAAATAATTTCTCTCGACTAGAATCTACCTTTTAAAATTAGTTTTCTTTTTAGCCTTATCTAATGAATAAATATTTAAAACCTTTTCAGGATTATCAATTTTAGAAACATCCTACTTATCCACTTTTTTTATTGTCCATTTAGATAACTATCCCAACAATATTCTTTTCAGAAAAAATTTCAACTTTCTTTAGAACCTTTGAAGGAAACTTTTGATCCTCCTAAGGTTTACCCTTTCTAGATAATTCACCTATATAATATATATAATTCATGAAACTTATAACCCTTTGTTCAACTTTATAAAATTTTTATTGGACAAGTTCCAACTATTATTCTTTTTTCTTTTAATTTTACTACAAGATATTCATTCTGATTCTTTTCTTTATCAAGAGATTTCTTTAAATAATTGACATCTTAAAACAACATAACTTTATAATCAATATTTATTGAAGAGTTTTCATTTTTCAATTTCCAAATTTCTTTATCAAGAATCATAATATTTCTTAGGCATTCTTTCAATTCATCTTCAATAGAAATTCTAATTGGGTTTCTTCTTCTTCTTCTTCAGAATTGATAATTCCAAATTCATCATTGTTAATTGTTGTAATGAAACTATTCTCTCTGTTTCTCTCAATAATTTTTTTGGATTCAACTTCACTGCCTTCTTCTTCATAATATTTAGAAAAAAACTTCATCTTTTAGTTTTGAATAACTTATTATCTTTCCCTTTGGAATAATATTTATCATCACCACCCTGTTTCATTTATAATATTCTTAACCTTATTTCATCTTCAACAATATCCTATTATTTATTTATTCAAGGAAAAATTTTCCTAATGTTTATAATGGCCGAAATTTAAAAAAATTCAAAGGACATTTCCCATTATATTTACCTTCACCTCTAATAAAATTTTTAGAAAACAATGAAAGGAATTCATCTATATTTTTACATAACCACATTTTCAGAATCAGAATAACCATCTTCTTCTTCTTCAAGAATCTTCTTTGACTTTTATTTATCAGTAGCTCTGAAGCACATTTAATGATAAACTTTTTTTCCTTTATAACTTTATCCCTTCTCATTTCAAATTTAATGAGAGTAGTTTGTAAATTTTCTAGATATAATATTTATGTATATCTATCTTCCAATGATTAAACTTTAGCATTAAACATGTCAAAAAGGATTCTCAAGATATTTTCAACAATAGTATAATATTCTAACTTTTCACCAAGACATGTAATAGTGTAGAAAATTTCATTCACCCTGGTAAAAAATTCACTAATAGATCCATACTCACCCATCTTCAGATCTTCATACTTTAGCCTCTATATTTTTAAATTTTAATTTCCCGATTTTTTATTTCCTTAATAAATTTCTTTCAGTATATTCCAGATACATTTGGAAGTGGAAATTACCTTCACTCTTAGAAACTCACATTCAAAAAGTGATGACAATAATGAATTTTTAGCTCTTCCATAATTCTAAAGATTCTTCTTATCAACATATGTGAGAGGAAATTTTTCATAAATAAGATGAAATCCATCTTTTCTAGCTTCAAGAACATCATAACCAAGAGAAATAAGATAGTTTAACATTCTATATTTATAGTTATGATATTTATTACCATTAAAGACTGAAATCCCCTTACTGTTCACACAATTCAGATTCTCCAACACAAATTATTCTCCAAAACTTCAAAAAAGATTCAACAAAGGGAACCTTGGCTCTGATACTAATTGGGATTTCCCAACCAGGATCTAAATATCACTGGGATGGGGAGGGGATGAATTAGTGATATATTTGTCTTTTAAGTTTCCTTTCTTTTGATACAATCTTAACCTCTTGTTAAAGAGTTGTTACCTTATTGAAAAAAATCACACATCTATAAGAACATACTAATTTAGAAGATTCACTACTGTAAAAGAGTATATATGTCCATGGTATGGTTTTGAAACAATCCAATACCACACAATACAATAGAAAATAATCATTTTGGGTATAAAAACATAATATTCCCTTGCACTTATGTTGTACCATGTTCTCATGGGCTTCAAGTACCACAAAATGATGTAATATGCTTTTTATAATGATTTAAGAAACATGTTACTCTATTTCCTTGTAAATATTTACAAATACACTCTTCAAAAAAATCCTTCACTTCCATACCCTCTCGAAGGAATGAATTTCTCTAGATTTCAAAATGATACTTAGTGTGATACATAGTATTATAGATCATTATGATAATACAACCTATCATAATACTAATGAAACAATTCTGAACTACTTCTTTTTAAGTCTGGAAATCCTATCCTGATTGCTTTGTCCAATACTAAATCACTAAATATGATCTTCTATTGTCTTCTTATTACATATTGTAAACTTCTCAAGAAATCCCAATCTAGAAAAAACTTATCTATAGAAACTTTCAGTGCTCCAACTTCTCTCTATAACCAAAAATAGTACAAGTGTCAAAAAAGTACAATGTATTTCTTCTATTTATAGTTTTTTCAAATGTGGTTTAGGAAGGATTTTGAAAAACAATCCCACTCAACCAAATTTACCAAAATTTCAATCTCCCTTAAATTTCATCCCAATATTTGACTTCTTTAATGCTTCTTAAATCAATTCAATTCTTCTTGAACATTCTTGAATCTTCTCATAACTTTAGCCCACTTCATAATTTCATTACAATCTCCAATTTGATTCTGATTTCCATTATGATTTCCCCATCATGATGTAGGAAAAATATTATTCATTAAGTTTATCTACAAAAATTAAAACACATAAAAAACACATCTATTATCATTACAATTCTCATAACCACCTGAATAAAAAATTTCATTTTGATGCTCCGTAAAAATTGATAAATATAAAAATTGAATCCATTAATTATATCATAAACATTGTTTCTATTTATTTATACTTGATTCATCCTTATTTTTTCAACAAACATAGTGGTAACTTATGAAGATTTCAACAATTCTTAGCAGCACTTCAGTATCACCTTCAAAAATTCTTTAAACAAAGATTTATAAAAAACTTATTTAGTCAACCATTCATGATCCGTTGAAAACAAATTTGAAAAAAATTCATTGAACAATTCTTATTTTCTTATTTCCCTTAGAGTCATATGATCTTGCATATGATGTATTTAGCGGTGTTAGGCCACGTCTGACAGATCAGCCTCTAACTTATTCTGATGGATCCGTGTGACCTTTAGTCCAATAGTATTGACTTAATTGAAAAAATATAATAGTTCTTTCATTATTGAATCAATTTATTCACAAAAAATTTCCCTAATGAAAAATGGTTGGCTAAATTTTTGGTTGATCTCTGATCCCATTATTTAAAAATCCCAATAAACACTTCTTCATCGGTCCAAAAATCTCCCACTAATAAAAAATATACCTAAAAAGTTCTTTTTCAATCACCACCAAATTTCATGATCGGTTTCACGGTAACTATGATGTTTTGTGGAATATCGTGTCCAATGAACTAGTGTCAACAACTTAAACTTCAACAAATTATTTTCTTATCAAAATATTTCTATGATGTTTTTTATCTTGTAGTTCATTGGTCTGACTGAAAACTAGAATCTTTGTCTTCTTAAGTTCTGAACACTCTACCCAACCTTCAAACAAATATGCATATGGTAATCCCACACTGATGAACTGAGACTAGAAATCTTGAATTTAGTAACTTATTTCTTCCACAAACTTCTTTTTTTATCATGAATTACTCATGAATATTAATATGTTTAGGATCAGTGTATCATTATATGAATAATAATAGAATTTATTAAAACATCCTATTCTTACTGAAACTCATTTCTTTCAAACCATCCTCAATATTATTAGTATCACCATCTCCCCCCTTTCCTTTACATGGTTTTCATCACAATTTCTCTTAAAATTGATGAATTTTTTGATTTAGAAAAAAAATCTTAAGATTTACATCAGATCCAATCAAACTCTGATATAATTTCTCATTATGATCAGCACATTTATTTTTCTTGGACCCAAGGTGATTTTGATGATAATTTTATTCCAGAAACCTTCTCTTTAAACCACAAGTCTTTCTTATGATTTGTGCATATGATTTCTGGAATAAGATTGTGAGTCTGATGATCATCTTTTACAAAGTGAATTGATTTATTCCTTCTTTTAAATTTCATTGAAAACAAAATATAACACTTAAAGCATACACTTATTATAGTCTTTTTTTCCATAACCTCTCTAGAAACTCTCATGCTTTAAAGAAATAAATATCATCATCAATTTAATTGGTTTATTTTCACCTATTATTTATTTACCTTAACCAATAATGTCATCTACGAGTTGATCAAGTAAAAAATCATTAAGAATAAGAGAGATGGTATTGAATTTTGTTCTTTTAAATAATAAAAAATAATCCATAACAATACCTAATTGTAACCACACTTGGAAACTTTCCACTCATATTCATTATATATATTAAAAATTGAGTAACAGATTCTTGAATAATAGATATTGTTAAATAAATTTCCTCCAATAGAATGTATATTCTACACCTTAATCTAATAATCCCTTGAATAATGAGATTATTAGCTCTCCTGTAAAATTTTATTCCTCTATACATGAGATCTTCATTATTTACTTCCTCTAACAGTCTATGATTATTCCAAATGGATAGGTAAGTAACATGATCTCTACATAAGGCTAATAACTAGTATTTACCTTCATTTAAGGTTCACTACCCATCAAAATAAAGATCTCATTCTCCCTAAAATATATCAGTTTTCATTTGAAAATATTTATTTTGCATTTCTCAACATGGTTAAATAGTTTTTTATAGGGATTTCGTTATCCCCGACAAGTTTTTCATGTGCTCTATATGAAAGAATTATTTATCAATGGATACCAATAATTAATATAAATTTATTATAACTAAATTAATCATTTTTAGTTGTTTTCTAGTAATTTAAGACTACATGATAATATCTTGATACATTTGGTACTTTATATATTGAATTAAATAATTTTCTAAAATTAGAACCCTAAGAATCTATTAGAGATCATGTATCCTACAATGATGCTTAGTGTAACATTTTATTGCCAATGTCTTATCATGATGGGTCCCTTTGTACCTTTTTGAGTGTTATAATAGTCATGTAAATATGACATAGCATTTATTAAAGAGTTGACATAGACTTATAGTGATGAATGTGGGATGTATTTTTAGTTCTAGTGTACTCTCATGCTATGGAATAGGGTACCATTCGAGTTATTGTATTCCTAAGTTCGCATCCACTATATTTCACTGGAACTGACTGGTACTCAGGGTTTTCTATGATTCTATATAACTATCTGGACACCTTCTCAATTACTGGGAAAAGACTGTTTTTACTGTGGTATATATCAATAAAGTTCAAGGAATAGTATACATTATCACCCAATGTAATATTATCCCTAAAATGAGGATTTTAAATCCCTTTATCTAAATTTTTTTCTTCATTCATATATTTCATCTTTACATCAAAACACATAAAAATTATTAAAATTTAGAATTAAGATTAAATTAATGAAAATAATTTTATGGATATGTAATATATAGATCTCATTCCAAAAACTGCTAAAATTCTACAAATTCTATTAAAATAACAAAAAATATAGAAAGACATAAAAAATGAAAAACATGAGTAATTTACATTCCCCAACACTTGTGCGATTATTTATCATTATGAAATTTCTCTCAACATGTTTTAAAATTATCCCAAATTATCTCTAATTTGGTAAATGAGTCATTAAAGAATAAATGAATGGAATTTAGTTAAATCGTTTTTTAATATGAAACACTTTAAAGAATCTTTTTTTTTTCATGTTCCTCAACATATATTTGGTTTCAAAAATCCTAGATACAATTACATTGTGATCTTATAATTATCTTCCCATTTATCATTTAGTTTTAATATTACACTCAAAATCAATTTATTTTTGAAAATATACATCACTTGTTTTAGTATCTATAAGCCATGGATCCTAATTTTCACCTTATTTCAAATTTTTGGAGTTACAAAAAATTTAAAAACTAGGTGTTCCATAATAAAAAGAATAAAACCAAAAGATATAGTAACTGGATAAAATTGTATAGGAACAAAAAAATTCCCAACTGGACTCCTCGTACAAAAGCACTTAAGTATTGGTCATCATTGATACTGACACAAACACAATTTGTTATAGCTCACCAAAATCTTATAAAAACCCAATATCAAATAGAATATGGGAGACAATACATTGAGAGAATGAATTGAGAATGTC
Source organism: Viscum album (assembly GCA_963277665.1). Classification (NCBI taxonomy): domain Eukaryota; kingdom Viridiplantae; phylum Streptophyta; class Magnoliopsida; order Santalales; family Viscaceae; genus Viscum; species Viscum album. The sequence goes on from OY728140.1 coordinate 78,756,255, forward strand.
TCTCACTTTTATTACACATCATTAGGCACAACATATGTAATCCCAGAGAGTGTATTAGGGGATTCCCATATGGGGAAAAGTAGTGCTCAATATCACCAATAGAAATATTGGATCCCAGAACCTACAATAGAGTAGGATGACATATTTGGACCCTAAACAAGACACATGTTATCTATATAAAAATAGGAAACTTATGAAGTAATGAAACAAAAAATTATCTTCATCTATGTTTGTGTAACAAGCTTAGTTAAGAAATGTGGGGAAGCATAACACTTCCACTAAAAGGAATCAAATAAAGGTTAAAATATCGGAATATGAACCCATCACTAGAGATATCCAAGATTGATTCCCTTCATCTTCACCATGATCATCGGTATTGAATTAATGTCATTAAATATGTTAAAATAGTACCTCTAACAAACAAGAAAACACTGCCATTTCATTAGAAACCCTCCAATGAAACCAAGACACCAATAAAGTACTAAAACATAATAGAAGATCCCATATTCATAAATTATGGATCTGTTCAAAGAATGTTTTCATCTTGAACAAGGATAAAGAATCATAGGGAAGTAGAACCAGATATATTTATGAAAATGTGAACAGATAGTGGAACATAAAACATTAGATTAAGTGAATTACAATTAAATCTCTAATTAATGGCACCATGACACCTATAAAATATATGGCGATGAAAGGAAAATTATGTTGAGTGATTTCAATGAATCTTGAATCCATGACTCTTACATCCTACTCGTCTGAAATATTGAGCAAGGAAGTGATAAGGAATTAATTAATAAGAGATGAAAACATCAACATAAGTTGTTAGCACCATATGATAAATAGCCTAAATCTAATCATAACCATCCTAAGAGTGGAGATCTCAAAGCTATTAGTGATATATAAGAAAAATAAGCAACATAAGGGAAGTTAGATATCAAAATTACCTCTAAATCATATCCTTGATCTTAAAAACACTCACAATGTGCCTATTTATCATAAAATATTATTATGGGATCTAAATTTTACATTTTATTATAGTTTAAAAGAATTATTTGATTATATTTTAAGTTAGATCCCTGATTTGTAACTGCTAGTGATAATTTTGATTAATATAGAGATTTTTATTTATTAGAGAGATCATGTTTGTAAGACTGATTGATTTTTTTGAACATTAAAATACCTAGAATTAATATTAGTTAAATATATGTGGGGTAATTGGGATACATTACAAGGAAAATAAGGAAACACCAAAATATAGGGGATTTACTCGGCGAGCCTTGAACTTGAGACCTCACCGAGACCCACATCGGTAGCTACCACTATGATGAGTGTTAAATTTATTTTGATTTTTCTAAATTGTTGAAAGTTTGGAAAAGGTACATTGACTCCCCCTATAGACCATATTGATTTTTTACATTGGGGGAAAATTTGATGTTATATTCATTCCCTTAAAGGACAGATTTACTTTATTGATTTATCTTAATACCAAAAAATTGGTATCAAGCTTATTCCTTTTAGATATGGGTTCTTTTTCTTGTATTTGTTTTCAAAAAATTTCATATACTTAAGAATATATGGAAAATATTTCCATTGTGATATCATGAATGAATTATAATGATGATTGGATATAGAAAAAAACCATTTTACTTCTATTGGAATGATTACCATTATTGGAAGCCTTGAATTAGATGAAGATTTTATTATTGATCAGTAGATGATAACTATGAAACCATATAATATACTAGATGAAGATCTAGATAATATTATAGGGAACTATGTGATGAAAGATGATTTCAATTAAAAATTAAGGACTATATTATACTGAGATATTAGATGCAATGTTTATAGCCATTTCTCAGCATATAAGATAGATTAAAACATATGGAATATTCATTAGGTAACTCATTACTATTCAGATAAACATAAATGTACAAAACTAGGAATTATATATTTAGAGTGTCGTGACTTTATAATGGTAGGAGATTAATCCATCAACCAAATGTTCCACAGATTCAAAATTATCATTAATGATATTAGATCACTTGGAGAGGTGTTGGATAATATAATATTGGTCGAATGGGTGATGAGATTACTACCTAAAAATATTCCATCTAAATAAAAATGTGGTTTATGAGAGTAATACTTATAAAGAGTTCACTTTAGATTAACTTATTGGTTTGCTGCTATAGTATGAAATTGAGTTAAAAACATTACAGATGAGGAAGTTCCAAAGAACAAAGGTATTTCGGCTAAATTTAATATATATTTTATACTAACTCTTCTATGTATGGGTTTTAGAGAAGTGAGAGGGATGAGATGAATCACTTTAGTATAGGTATTTTCAATATAATAAAAAATTATAAAGGTTTGTAGAAGTTATTTTGGATGAAATATTAAAAGGAACATAAGAAATGTAATATAAGTAATTATAATTATGTTTTATCACTAACATGTTATGACTTCCTAAAAATGGTACATATTAAATAATATTATCTAAAGTAGAAGCAGTTGAAAAAATAAAAGAATTACAGAAAGGAGGAAATGTAAGAAATGATGTCATGATGGAGCTCCACTAAATAATTTGACCCAATTAGTGATTACAAAAGTGAAATATAATCAGATAACATATGTGTTGGAATCACCTATTTTGATAATCCAAAATCATGATTCCTTGTTATGATAATATTGTTTCATTAATATTTATAGTTTCTGTTAAGTGATAACTATTTATATTTAATGTCACTGTTCTATCGATTAAGTTTATAGTGAAAAATTTATCTAAGTAGAAGGTCACTGATAGAAGGTCACAGATAGAAGGTTACCGATGAAGGTCACCGATAGAAGGTTACCAATGAAGGTTACCGATAAAGGTCACTGATAGAAGGCTACCGATAAAGGTCACTGATAGAAGGTTTCCAATGAAGGTCATTGATAGAAGGTCACCAATTAAAGGTCACTGATAGAAGGCTACTAACAAAGGTCACCGATAGAAGGTTACCGATGAAGGTTACTGATGAAGGTCACCAATAGAAGTTCAATGATAGAAGGCTACCAATAAAGGTCTCTGATAGAAGGCTATCGATAAAGGTCACCGATGAAGTCTATCGATGAAGTCTATTGATTCAGTCTACTGATGAAACCTATTGTTGAGAAGTCTATCGCTACCAGTCTACAGATGCTCACTCTTCTACTCTATAATTTATCAATTTCTTAAGATTATGGTATGGATCATATTTGGTAAATTTAATGATTCTGACATTAATTAATCCGGATTGTAGACATATCAAGAGACCATATCTAGAGATAGTATGAGGTATAAGGAGGACCGCACGTGGTTTACTTAATTCCTATTGTTGGACCTTAGATATAAAATAGAAGACCGAGGAAGAAAAGAAAAAAATAGAGTAATGCATGAGAATGAACTTACTCTCTAGATCAAAGAGAACACGGAAGAACCATCCAACACTTACACTGTGATCCCAAGAGCATCACAAAGATCATTTGGGACAAATTCATGTCTAAATTCTGTGATTATTCAAATATCTATCAAACCAAGAAGCAGAACACCTTAGTAATCAGAAGCTAGAACCTGGAGTTGTGACACTCTATTTTGGAGACAACTTCCACAGAAATACTAGAACTAAAATTTCTTTACTCCAAGGAGTCAAGAGTTGAACTGCAAACAGATAGAGCATTCTAAACTCAATATTATAATATTATCTTTATTGTGTTATTTTGTTTTACATTTATGAGAACTGTGTATTTTTATGTTACACATACTTTCTCCTGTTCTTGAGCTGGAGGATACTGAAAATACTCACATCAAATTTCACTTAAACCTTGATTCCCACGTGTTACTAGGGAAGAGACCATGTGTGGTCTCGATTGTTTTTTTCCCATGAAGAATTGTGGTATAGGGCGTGAGCCCTGTACAGTTGGTAAAAACTATTGTAAATCCTGATATAGGATGTGTATCATGTTTATTGTTAATATAAAATGCTTGGTGGCAGGTGATCACCAAGTGGAGAGGACTAAGTCTCAGATTTTGTTCTGAACCTATTTTTAAACTCTACTATGATCTATATTTAGTAATACTCTATTTTGTCTATTTTTTGCTACTTATAATTTCAAAAATAGAAATCTATTTTACATTGTCTCTGATAGTTAGTTCTGGTTAGTATGTGTATGTGTTTAATTTTGTAAACCTATTTCAAAAGTTGAAGAAGTGTTTAACAATAATTCAAATGAGAACTAATCACCCTTTAAGAAACCTGTTGACAAACTAAACATTTATATATCTACTACCTTAATTAACTGGGATGTTTCAAATTGGGGTATCTTTAGCATAAAGTTTTAACAGAAATTGTACGTAGGAACTCAATTCACCCCCTCTTGAGTTTCCACTCCACCCAAAATTTGGTATCAAAGGGATATATTTTTCAATTGCTACCATATGAACTATTGTGCAAGTTTTCAAATTCTTTTCAATAGTGATTTTAGTTGTATCTTAAAGATATTAAAATTTTTATCATATCTAAAATTATAGTTCTTTAAATTATAATTAACAATGGATAACAGAGTTGAGGGTGCTGCTACTAACATGACACCTTTCTTTAAAGGTAATAACTACGCTTAGTTAAAATTAAAAATGAAAATGTATATAGAGAGAATGGGTACTGAAATCTGGGACACAATTGAAGAACAACCTACCTTGCTTGTTACTTCTAGGGACACATGGTCTCAGTTTACTAATGCTAAATATAACAATAACTATAAAGAAATGAATTCATTATAATGTTCTATAGGTGATGAATAATTCAATAGAATATCTACCTATAAAACTGCTTATGAAATTTGGGATACTTTGGATGCTTCTCATGAGGGAACAACCAATGTTAAAAAAATGAGATTAAATATGTATACTATTAAATATGATAATTTCAAAATTAATCCCGATGAACTTATATGTGATATGTATCTCAGGTTCAATAAAATAGTAAATACCATGAGTCTTCTTAGGAAACTAGTAGACAAAAAGGATCAGATTATAAGGTTTCTTTGATACCTACCTGACAGATGGAGAGGAACTTTTATTTCTATTCAAGGATCCTGTGACATAGGCATGATACCAGTGAAAGAACTAATTGGAAAATATATTATATACGTAGAAGAGCTTATGGTAAATCAAGAGCAGGTGAATAACCAAGAAATAAATCTATAGCATTCTAGACTTCTACCTTAAAGAGTAAAGATAAAGATAATGTTCAAGTTTCTGTAGACACTTCCACTAGTGATGGATCAGCTTCTAACAGTGATGATGAAATTGATCATCTGTCTAGAAGATTCAAAAAATTTATAGTAATATGAAGTACTTTAGAAAATAAAACTATAAAGGAAGTTATAATCATAAAGGCCAGTGGAAAAAGGATAGAAAATGGAATGACAACACAAATAAGATGGTCTACTATGAGTGTAAACGAAAAAGCCATATGAAGGATGATATCCCCAAGCTGAAATTTAAGAAGAAATATGAAGACAAGGGCAAGGGATATAAAAAAGCTATGAAAGATACTTGGAGTGCTCCATAAGATAGATCTCGTGGATCTGAAACTTATGATATTGAAAAGAACAAACATGAAAACCTATGCTTCATGACATAAACATCTGAGGTAACACACAATTATCCAATACATAATTCTTACTATTCTGGGAATGAAAGTGAATCAAATAATGACGAAAATATGAATAAGGATGAACTATTTTAATATTGTGGAATTCTTGAGGATACCTTTAATGAATCAAGGTTAAATATAAATTATTGAAAAGAAAACCTGCTTTAAATGATAATTATAATTCTAATCTGGATATTGAGAGAGAAAAATGTGCTCATCTGTTAAAAGAAAATACTAAACTTAAATTTTTAAATGAGCAATTAAAAAGGGATTTTGAGAAGTTTAATGCAGGTAGAGATACCTTGAATCAGTTTCTAGGGAAACACATTTCTACAAATTACACAACTGGTCTATGATATCAACCAGGATATAGAAGGATTATTAAAAATAAATTTGTTCAACAATCTAGACAGTTCACTACTAGTTCATGTTCTGGACCATCTTTTGAAAAATATTCTATAAATGACCCAACAAAGTGTTCATGTCTCAAAAAATTTCTCTTGATTATAGGAAAACTGTAAGACAAGTAGGGGTTCCCAAAGCTTTACTTTCTAACCTCTCTGGACCCATGAAAATCTTATACCAAAGTTACCCTACACTTAATCTGTTTTGTAGGAAAATTGTTTAAAGAGATTACATAAAACCCTATGGTACTTGGACAGTGGATGTTCAAGAAATATGATAGGAGACTATTCATGATTCAAGAGCCTAATTAAATTTGATGGTGGACACATTAATTTCGGTGATAATTCCAAATAGAATATCATCGACTTATTCCAAATTGGTTACCCTAATACTATATTAATTTCCCAAGTACTTTTTGTTGATGGGTTAAAATAAAATCACCTTAGTATATCTCAGTTTTGTGATGATGGTTTTAATGTTACGTCTGAAAATAATGCATGTAATTTTTTTAATTCTAAAAATTATTTAATATTCACTACTCTTAGAAATAAAAATGTATAAGCTGTTGATTTAAACTCATTAGCTATGAAAATTTTTCTTGTTTAAATTATTTTCATAAGGAATTCTGGTTATAGAACTGACGATTAGGACAATGAAATGTGCACTCACTTAGGAAACTAACTTGGAATGGTTTAGTTTGAGACTTACCTAAATTGGAATTCCCATGTAACAACGTTTTTAATCCTATTCAAAAAGTAAAACAACACAAAGTTTCTTTCAAACCAAAGAAAAAAGTTTCCAATTCCCAACCACTTGAGATGGATCACATGGATTTGTTTGGAGCATCTAGAGTTTCAAGTTTAAATGAGAAGCACCATGTTTATGTTATTATAGATGATTTTTCTAGATATACATGTGTATAATTTCTAGCTCACAATAGGGAAGCATGTTCTTACTTCATTAAATATTCCAAGTCTATAGATAATGTTTGTGGACTTAGAATTAAGACCTTGAGAAGTGATCATGGGTGTGAGTTATAAAATCAAGAGTTTGAATCTTTTTTCTCAAAAAATTTCTATAATTACAATTTCTCTACTCCTAGAACACCTCAACAAAATTGAGTTTTAGAAAAAAGAAATAGGAAACTTCTAGAGATTTCTAGTACTATGCTCAATGGGTATAACCTTCCTATCTATTTTGGGCCGAAGTTGTTAATATAGTTTGTTACATCATCAATAGAGTCTTTATTAGACCTATTCTTAAGATAAAACCTTAGGAGATATGGAATAATAGGAAGCCTAAGGTTAATTAATTTAGAGTGTTTGGTTGCAAAGTAAGTATTCTTAACAGTAGGTATAATCTTGGAAAGTTTGATTCTAAGAGTGATGAAAGAATTTTCCTGGGACTCTCAATATCTATTAAAGCTTATAGATTATTCAATAAGAGAACCAAATGTGTGGAGGAATTAGTTCAAGTCAAATTTAATGAGACTAATCCATATGAACCAAAAACCTATGTTGAACATCATGAGTAAATTCTAGACATTAATGATAAAAATAGTGAACCCTTAGTGAAAACAACTAGTTCTGGAAACTTTCCAGAATATGAGAATAGTGAATCTAAACCTATAAACATCCATAAATAGTCTTTTTTAACTCTTTATAGAGGTATTAGAACCATAAATAATCATCCTTTAGATGTTTTAGTAGATGATCTAAATATAGGAATACAAACTAGAGCTTTTGTGAGAAACTAGGTTGAACATCATGATTTTCTTTCACTTCAGGAACCTAAAAATATTAATGATGCTATTAGTGATGAATTTTTTGTGATATCTATATAAGAAGAATTAAAGAAGTTTGAAAGAAACAAAGGTTAGGAATTAGTATAAATACATAAAGACACTTTGACCATAGGCACTAAATGGGTGTTTAGAAATAGAGTTGATTAATATGGAAACATAGTTATAAACAAGGATAGACTAGTTGTTTAAGGATATTTCCAAGAAGAAGGAATAGTCTATGAATAAAACTTTCCACCTGTAGCTAGAATAGAATCCATTAGGATACTACTTTCTTATGCAGCTCATCTAAATTTCAAACATTATCAAATGGATGTCAAAAGTGAATTTCTAAATAGGTATATAGTTGAGGATGTATTTGTTGAAAAACCCCCTGGTTTTACAAATCCCCATTTTTTGAATCATGTCTTTAATCTTTCTAAATATCGAGATGTTCTAAAACAGGATCCAAGAGCTTGGTATGATATATTCAGTTCTTTTCTTATTTAAAAAGTTTTTACTAAAGGAATGGTTGATCCTACTCTTTTTATTAAAATGATTTCCAAAGATGTTTTAATAGTAAAAATTTATGTTGATGACATTATTTTGGGATCCTCTAAAAATTCCTTATGTACTGATTTCTCAAAAATGATGTAAGATGAATTTTAAAAGAGTTAATGGTGGAACAAAAAAATTCCTTAGATTTCAAATTTTTGAAAAGAAAAATGGTATTGTTTTAAATCAAAGTAAATATACTAAGGATCCTTTGAAACGTTTTGGGTTGGATGGTACTAAAGGTAGTGATACACCTATGAGTACCACTTGTAAGTTGGATGCTAATGAAAATAATAAACTAGTGGATCAAACAAATTACCAATGGATGATTGGGAGTCTGACCTATCATACTACCAGTAGACCTGATATTATGTTCAGTGTATAGATGTGAGCTCATTTTCAAGAAAATCCAAAAGAATCTCATTTAACTGTTGTTAAAAGGATTTTTAAACATCTCAAGTATACTACAAACATAGGACTATTTTATTGAAGAGGAAAATCCTTTGATTTAATAATTTATTTGGATTCTAACTTTTCTGGATGCAGGTAAGATAGAAAAAGAACCTCTGGAATATGTCACATTTTGGGAAAGTCACTAGTATCATGGTGTAGTAAAAACAAAGTTTCTTGCATTATCTACTACTGAAGCTAAATATAGAGATGATGGTAGTTTTTGTACTCAAATTATGTGGATGAAACACACTTTAATAGACTATGGATATTAATTAAACATGTATCTATAAAATGTGATAGTAAAAGTGATATTAACATATCTAAAAATACAATATCTCATGTGAGGACAAAGTACATTGATGTGAGACATCACTTCTTGAGAGATCATTATCAAAGAGGCGATATCCCTCTTGAATTCATTGGCATTGAACACCAATTGGATGATATATTCAAAAATCCTTTGAGTTATGAGAGGTTAAACTACATAAAACATGAGTTAGGTTTGATAAACTGTTAAGTTAGGACCTCACCATTGGACATAACCACTAGACCTCACTGTTAGGACCTAACCATTAGGACGTCACCATTGGACCTCACTGTTAGACCTCATCGTTAGGACCTCACTGTTGGACCTCACTGTTGGACCTCACTATTATACCTCACCGTTGGACCTCACCGTTGGGACTTCACCATTGGACCTCACCATTGGACCACACTGTTTGGACCTCACCATTGGACCTCACCATTGGACCTCTCCATTGGCACCTTACCGATAGTCGACCTTAGGTCTAGGAATTTTCTTTTTTTTTATAATCCGAAACATTTTTACTATTACTTATTTATTTTACTCTATTTATTCCTTCCTAAATGATAAAAACAAAGTACAAACTACATTTAGATCTACTTAAATCCTCTCTCAAACCACTTTCTCCGTAACCGTGGAACCTAAACTTTAGCGTAAACCCTTGAACTTCTCTAGATCGCATGGAAAGATTGAAAAGACTGAGGGTTGATGATAAAGGAGATCCGTTGAACCCTAAGAGACCTTGAGTTGGGTCAAGCACTTGAAGCAAGGTAGTGGAAAAGCTAATCAATCCACATTTTTCGAAGAGTGAAATCATGGTTGAGAAGAAATAACTTTGGAATGGTTTCTTTCAAGCAATTCTTTGGTGCCGAAGGGACTCAAAGCTTACGATTGGGTAGAATGTTTTAAAAATAACAATGGACCTTATTACCCGAATCTAGTGAAGTAATTTTATGAGTATCTGAAGTTCAAGTAGTTTGATAATGAGAACAAAATGTCTTCCAAGGTAAATAGAGTAAGTGTGAGCTTCTCCTTTTTTAAATGGGATAATTGTTTAAGAGTCCCTCATGAATGATTTTTTTATTACTACTCTGGTGTGGTGCCTCCCACTAGCAAGTTCTTCTTTTATGAAGAATCTTTGGCTGAAGTGACAGGGAATGGGATCTATAGGAAAGTGATTGCTACTAAAATTAAAGGAGAAGAACGTTTTATTTTTTAGGTATGCTTAGCATGTTTTGAGTCCCAAGAGTGGGGAATTTTCTAACTTGAAGTATCAGGACATGTTTCTTTTGTATCTGTTGAAGAAAGTATAAAAGATAAATCTTTTTAGGTTGCGGATGATTCAGTTAGGGGATATGACAAAGCCTAGTTCCAAATCCAATGATTTGTTTCATTCTATATTGATATCCTTGATGTTTAATGTAAAAGGAGTTTCTATAAATAAGGAGGAAACACCAGTTTTAAGGGACATATTCTACATTACCAAGATGATTTGTAAGTTTATGAAGATAAGCTAGAACCCTTGGAAAAAAAGATGTGTGAATGATGAGGAAAAATTGTATAAAGAATTTAGCCCTGTCACCAATCCTACTAGGAAAAATAATAAGAGATATACAGGTATAAAAACTAATGAAGTGGAGCCAGTATACTCAGATGGAGAATAGGAGGCTACCTTTATGCAAGTAAGAGAGGATTATCCTATAGATGACATGAGTGATCCTGACCTTCCCTCAAGTCCTCATGCCAATTTGGTGTCGTTTGGTGAGCCTAGCCCACCAAAAATATTTCCTAGAAGATAGAATATCCTAATGGAAAATGATGATGAGGAAACCAATGAAGAATAAGGAGAAGAAAATGTCTTAAGAGACATTAGAGAGACCTCAGTGGAGGAGGTTGAAACCGAATCTAGTCATGACGAATTTGGGACAACTGCTGATGAAAGTGAAGAGGAATGTCTAAGTCTCATCCCTCTGATAGGATATATAGAAATGGTAGAAATTATAGATGAATATATTTCCAAATCGGTTGAAGATATAATTGAAATGATAGTAGTTAAAGATTCGGTAGAAGAAGTGGTAGTGGACTCTCTTGTTGATGCAGTTGATCAAAGAGGTATAGTAGAGATGGATGTAATTGATCAGGAGAATGCTCCAAGTGAGGGGGGGGGGGGGGGGGAATATGTTTCCATATGTTCAGTTCTTGTTGCTCATGGAATAGAATATTGGTTAGAATATCTTGGATTTGTGGTCTTGGTCTTGGACTATGGAGACTCTGATGATGACAAGCCTAACAGAAGCCCTCCATTTCCTTCTATTTCAGAAACTACTATTGTGAAGCCAGTAGTGCTTCTACCTTGAGATTATGTGAATAAGGATGATTTAGAATCATTAAAATCATATTTTAAGGGACACTTTGATGAGAGATCTTTTGAGAAAAAGATAAAAATGATTTTAAATCAAGATGTTGTGGCATCTACGTTAGAAAGATTAATTTCTAACTCTCACTATAATTTGCTACATGAAGTGAAGGAATGTCAGAATCAAGTTAGAACCTTGGCATAGTATATGGAATCTTTGAAACAATAAATTGTGGGTTTACACTCCTATATGGATTCAAGGGTTCAAGTGGAAATATAAGTTATTTATGTTAATAGTTTTGTTCAGCAGGCGGTCACTAGGTTTGAGGACATTAAGATGTCAATGGAGACACATGTGAGTTGACATGATGATGATGTGAAGAGGTTAATCAGTGGTCTCACCAAGTCTTTTAAGGAGACAATGGATTTCACTGTGGCACCTATGTGTGCATCTTCTTCCTCTTCAACCGCTCCTCCAGTTGATATTGAAGTTTGCAGGTCAGTTGTAAGATAAGAAGTGGATAAGTTCCCTGGTACCAGTACCTCGGACCCTCAGTCTATGACTCAGGTCATTTCCACTACCAAAGAAATTCATATGCTTGTGGTATATTATCTAAGGGAGTCTGCTCAAGATCCTAAGGACATAAATGAGCAAGTTTATTCCTATTACAAATTGGTGTATAGTAAGTATCAGATGGATGGTCACTTCAAGATTCGGTTGGAAAACTTGAGGATCCCACCTATCACTCGGGATTTTAAGGATCAAGTTAGGAGGCTTAGAGAATTGGCTCCTAAATTGAAAAAATTCATGGTGAATAAGGACGATTTTATCTCATCTATGGAAAGAGGAGGAAGCATTATCATGTATTTCATAAATCCCCTTTTACCCTTCATCCATGTGGATTGCACTCCCATTATTGTTCCTCCAGCATTACCTTCTTCCTTAGTTTCCTCAGGATCTACCAGTTCTTCCCCATTGATGACTCCTACACATGCCATCATAAGAATGACCCCTATGATTCCTTAGAGATATACTCACTATCGGTGTACTAATGCCTATGTAGCTGCTCCTCCTACCTTGCTCTCTACCATACCTCGGCCTATCCCTCCATCTTCTGGACCTGCCTCCTCAGCTTCCAAAGAAATAGTAACCTTGGACATATCCGATGTGGATTGAATGTGGGATGTATTAGTTGATAGGGATCTTTGTAATATTTTTATATATTGTACTCTTTCTTCATTAATCCGAAAATTCTCTTTTGTTTCTTTTTTGTCTTACATTCTTTTTTTAATCACAAAGGGGGAGAAGTTTTAAGTTGACCAGAGTCCTTTCATATATACACTATCTATATTTTTCACAATAAACATGGTTAAATTTTACTTATACACAAATTTGAAGATATTATCAAATGTGCTTAACCCTGATTCAATAATACATAAATCTAAATTTCACTGACATAATTTGTGATTATAAAAAAGGTAGAGATTGTTGGACTCACCTTTTTTGATAATCCCAAATCATGATTCTTTGTTATGATAATCAGGTTTCATTAGTATTTATAGTTTCGATCAAGTGATAAAGATATATATTTAATATCATTGTTCTATCGATTAAGTTTATAGTGAAAATATTATCTAAGTAGAAGGTAACCGATAGAAGGTCGCTGATAGAAGGTCATCAATAGAAGGTTACCTTTGAAGGTCACTGATAGAAGGTTACCGATGAAGGTTACCGATAAATGTCACCGATAGAAGGCTACCGATAAAGTTCACCGATAGAAGTTCATCGATAGAAGGTCACTGATAGAAGATTATTGATTAAGGTCACCGATAGAAGGTGACCGATTAAGGTCACCGATAAATGGTTACCGATGAAGGTTTCCAATAAAGGTCACTGATAGAAGTCTATGGATAAAGGTCACTGATAGAAGGCTACTGATAAAGGTCACCAATGAAGGCTACCGATGAAGTCTATCGATGTAGTCTACCGATGAAGCCTACTGTCAAAGCCTACTATTGAGAAGGATATCGCTACCAGTATACTAATGCTCACTCTTCTACTCCATACTATATCAAATTATTAAGTTTATTCTAACAGTCATATTTGGTAAATTGAATGCTTCTGAAATTAATTAATGATGATTTTATACATATCAAGAGACCATATCAATAAACAGTACAAGGTATAAGGAGGACCGCACATGGTTTACTTATTCCTATTGTCTGACCTCAGATATAAAATAGATGATCAGGGAAGAAAAGAAAAAAATAGAAAAATGCATGAGAAAGAGCTTACTCAATATATCAAAAAGAACATGGAAGAACCATCTAACACTTACATTGTAAGCCCAAAATCATCATGAAGATCATTTGGAAAAAATTCACATCTGCCTTATGTGCTTCATCAAATCATTATCAAACCGTGAAGCAGAACACCTCAGTACTCAGAAGCTAGAACCTGGAGTTGTGACACTCTATTTTGGAGACAACATCCACAAAAAGAATCAAACATCAATTTCTTCATACCAAGGAGTCAAGAGATGAAATGAAAACACATAGAGCTTTATAAAATCAATATTATATTATTATCTCTATTGTGTTATTTTATTTTACATTTTTGAGAAATGTGTTTTTGTCTGTTAATCACACTATCTCATGTGATTGAACTGGAGGATACTGAAAATACTCACATAAAACTTCACTTACTTCTTGTTTCCCACATGTAACTGTGGAGGAGGAAATGTTTGGTTTGTATTGTTTGTTTTTTCCACCAAGAACTGTGGTAGAGGGTGTGAGCCCTGGACGGTTTGTGGAAACTATTGTAAATACAGATACAGGCTATGTATCATGCTTATTGTCAATATAAACTGGTTGGTGGCCGGTAATCACCAAGTGGAGAGGATTAAGTCTCTACTTGAGATTGAACCTGTTGTTTAACTCTACTATGCACTATATTTAGTAATACTCTATTTTGTCTATTTTCCACTGCTTATAATTTCAAAAATAGAAAACTATTTTACATTGAAACTGATAGTTAGTTATGGTTAGTGTTTGTATGTATTTATTTCAGTAAACCTGTTTCAAAAGTTGAAGAAGTGTTTTACACTGATTCAACTGAGGACTAATCACCCTTTGAGAAACATGTTGATCAACTAAACATTTATATCTCCACTACCTTAATTAACTGATCTATTTCAAATTGGGGGATCTTTAACCTAAAGATTTAACAAAAAATTTAAGTAGGAACTCGATTCACCCCCTATTGAGTTTCCAGTCCGACCTATAATATGGTTTATAGATAAAAATAAATGAGGTTAGTGGTGATTCTAATTGTAGTTTATGTTATGATTAATATTTTGAAAATTATACTTTTAAAATAATTTATGATGAAAATAATAAATTATATAATGGTGTTATAAGAGTTATAGAACTATATATATAATTATAGTGAAAATTACTAACTATAGAAATAAACTATGAAACTAATTTGAGATAATAATAATTTTAAAATTGAAGAATCACGTTATAATGAGAATTTTTAATGAGTATGAAAAGTTTAATGTTAAAGAATAAATTCAAAATTCAAAAACTGAAATTGTAAAACAAATGGGTTTTAATGAATGGATTAAATATTATATGTATAAGAATAATGAATGGGAGGAAAAATAATTTAATAATATATTATATGATGCGTGTCATGTAAATAAGTAATGTAAAAGTGTTAAGGAGAAAAATAATAGATTAATAAATACATATTCTTTCTCAAATGAAAAGGCTCATAGTGATTTAGTGAGTGCCCAAAAATAGAATTTGAAATTGAAAACAAGAAATTGAAATTTTGAATGAAAAAAATATCTAATTATGTTCAAGGAAAAGATAAATATGATAAAATGATGTCAATGATGGAGAAAAATAAAAATAAGACAAGTTTTGGTTATGATAAACAATTACCTAGGATAAACACGGCTTTATTTATTATAAGTACAGAAGGTAATGTTTCTGCAGTTACATGTTTTAAATGTTCTATGAAAGGGAATGATGATAATTTTTTTTTCAGTTTTACTTAGTCATTATGTGATACTCATGATTTTTTTAAATAATTCATCTTCTAAGATACCCACAACTAAAATATTAAATTTTTTTGGTACCTAAGAAGTCCATCACTAACTCTATTGGACCAAATATAGCTTGGGTAAAAACATTGATCTCTACTTGATTGATTTCATTAAGTCTCATTTAAGAGTTTCTATGACACATGGTAATTGTAAAATAGATAATCCAAACTTATTCCTAATGAAATATGAGACTTTATATCTTGAAATAAATGTTATTTAGGCTCTATGACATTTGGTGATAAATCAAATGGAATTATTCTAGTATTTGATGAAGTAGGTATATTTGATACTATTTTAATTCTTGAAGTATCGTATATTGAATGATTAAAAAATGACTTAATTAGTATTTCATGGCTTTGTGATGATTAGATGAAAGAAATTTTTGAAGATAACAAATAGTTTTTATGAATGAATTTTTTTTTTATTTTAAACAAATAGAAAAGATAATATGTAGAATATTTATTTTTTCAACTAACTAATTTGAATGTTAGGTGTATTAATTATATAGAAAAAAATGAAATCATATGGCATAAAAGTCTTGGACATAAATTTTTTTGTTATAAATTTTGTTAAATTAGGGATAAGTTTTATAATTACCTATGTGGAAAAAAGTAAGTATCTTGTTTTTGAATATTTTTTTATATTTAAACAACATATAAAAACATTCTAATCTATTAATGAAGTTATTACTAAAAAACCATTTCATATTATACAACTTGTTTTATTTTTACTAAAAAACATCTATTTTAGGAGGTAATAAGTATGTATTTATATTTTTTTATGATTTAATTAGGTTCATATAGAATTATTTCTTAACATATAAAAGTTAAACATTAAATGAATTTATTTCCTTTTGTAAATCACTTTAAAATAAAAAATGATACTTATTCATATCTATTACAAATGATAGAGGATGTGAGTATATTAATATGTATTTTGAAATTTTTTGTTATGATAATGTATATTCGTAATGTTATTTTCTCCTATAACAATATAAAAAATGGGGTTGTTGAAAGAAAAAGTTGGAATATGTTTTAATGGAAATAAACATGCTTAATGAATACAATTTCCAAATGTAAATTTGGGACGAATCAGTTAATACAAAAAATTATATTTAAATATATATTTTATTAAACCATTTTAAAATAAAAAAAAATAAAGATTTGTATACCAAAATAAACCAAAATTAATATTTTTTATTCTTTAGATGTTAAGTTTTCATTTTAAATGTCAAATATAATTAAGATAAATTTAATTCTAAAAGCGATAAAGGTATTTTTCTAGGATATTAAAATTATATAAATTCTTATAGAGTATATAATAACAGATCTATGATAGTGTAAGAAACATTGTATGTTAAATTTAAAGACCCCGACCATAGTATCCCATATCTTGTGGTTACATTACTACATTGGTACTAGATACAAGTGATCACATCCTGAAGGACTTAATATTTTAGTAGTCTTGATAATATCGATACATAAATTATTATATTTTTATATTGGAAATAAAATATAAAATATAGATAAAGTAATTATTCAATATCCTTTACCTCATTCAAATATACCTTCTCCAAATCATGGGGAAAGTAATAAAATTAAGAGTGAGATCAAATTATCAATAATGGTATGCATACATTCGAATATATCATTAATAAATAATGAATAATCAATATTCTATTGGAAATAAATAAAAACACATGCCATTTAATTAATAAGTTGAGCACAAAATTCATCCATAGATAAAATAAATATAAAAAATCTCATGGATAATAATAACTAAAGTCTCAATAAAGGAAATAATTAATGTTGGAAATTATAATATCACATATCATGATATATGTATAATTAAGGCCTTATGACAATATGATTTAATCCTTGGGTAGGTATAAAAAAACCAATTTAATTAGGATATCTTATTTGTCTCATGATACCAATTGATAGGTCAATGAGATATCTATAATCAGGAACCACACATCATTATATTTACAAAGTTTCTTCATATATTAGATAAACAATATATCTTATAAAAAACATCTTTACGGATTAAATAATATAGATTTTTCAATATTAACCTTAGTAAATCAAATAACTTTAATGGTAAATAACCACATGTAAAAATGGTATATAGTTCAAGAAATAATCATTTCCATGATCCAAATATTATATATATTTAAGAAAAATTTTATATTCAAATATAACAAGAAAGTAAATCTTTCAAGACAAAGTTAATGAATACAAAATTAATCAGGAAAGTTAATTTAAATAATCTATCTGGTCAATCTGATAAAAACCAATACAGAGAATGAATAATTATGGTATCATTGAAAAACATCCCCAGTAGAGTGTGGCTAAAATAAATGGTTGTTATAATTGACGAATATAAATATTATAAAAATACGAATAATGACATTATCGATGAAGATAACCCTTTCACTTGGAAAAGAACTTTTAAAAATTAAAAATTTCTATAATTTTAGAAAAACAATTCATTGAAAATAATAATGTAATGTTTTATATAAATATTAAAATAAATGAGTGGTTATGATGGTAGGATGTTCCATTCATTCTTAATATGTTAAAAAAAGATTACTTTCACATTTTTGGTAAATATTAAAAAAGTACCTTGATTTGAAAATGAAAAGAAGATTAATTTTAAACTATTTTAAAAAAATTAAAAATGGTTAAAAATGTCTTTAAAAAATAATTAGAGGATGTTAAAATTATTTTCTAAAACATTTTAAGGAACATATGGATAGGGAAGAAAAAGACCCCCAACTGAGTAGCAAAAAAACAAATTGGTTTTACTTTAAAACATCATTTTAGTATATTGAATACATAAAGATAAGAAAATGGAAGGAAAACATATAATCTAAATAAAAAACCATATGATACAAAAAATAATAATTATTTTATCAAATATGTTTCATATACTTTTCTTTACATGAATTTGAAGAACAAACAATCCTGATTAAAATGGGATTATTATATAACTTCTTTACTACATTGGCAACTTTTATATAAAAAGAATCATAAAAGAATAAATTCAAATAAAACATAAAATATCATAAAAATATGGATATTAATGACATTACATTTCAAATGGGTAGTATATACTCCTCATGGAAGAAGATAGATGCATAACATTAACATATACCTTGGGGAAATAAAATATGAAACAAATAACCCATAAAAAGATCATAATGTTGAGGTGATAAGTAATCAAAGAAGTTATTATGTGTTTCAAATTTAAATATTAATAAAATAAATATAAATAAAAAATAAAATAATCAAATATAATTACACAAATACTCTTAAAATATCAAATACAATGGAGATGTAATATAAACCAATGAAAATAAATCTAGTTATGAAATAACATACCACATGATAATTTTCATGTTAATCTCCTTGAATGAGATAATTTTAATTAAATCTTAAAATAACATTAATTCTGAAGGATTCATGATATAACATTTAAAAGGGAAGTGTGAACACCACATAAAAGAAATTTGTGCATAATATTAAAATATACCCGAATGAAAGGAAATTGAGACAGAATCCCAGATAAATATAGTACCATTGAAGTGATAATTAAATCAATGAATTGATTACATATATTGATTTTAAATAAACATAAAAAATATTAAATGTAACATAAATTAATTATATTTCATTACAAACATAAACATAGTATATCAGATATAGTGAATATGTAATTTAAACTAGTGAAAAGAAATTGAGGTATGAAACCAATTATCACATAGTAATATTTGAGTCAAATACCTTAAATAAAATAAATTTAATTATATCTATAAAAACCATGAAGTATTAAGGATTCATGATATAACATGTAAAATGGAAATATATATACCACGTAAAAGAAATTAGGTTTTTAAGAATACAATATTACTCACTAAGGGAAATTGGGATGAAATACCTTAAAAAGGCAATATCATTGAATTGATAATTAATCAAAGAATTGATTATGTAAGGAGAAAAATCATTTGGTCCAACCCTTTATGGGTTTCCAATGTTAAGGGTTCATAGAGTAGTCATAGAAGTGGTCCAGAGGGGTTTAGATGAAAATTTCTTGATTCATGGAGATTATACACCGTGTAATCCTTACACGCTATGTAAATAAGGTTCACAACTTGTACAGGGCCAGTTTATGAGATGTAATTAATTATGGTTAAATAATAAAAAAGTGATTTTCTTTTCAGTAATTTTTAATCCCCTATATTTACACTAAAAGTAAATGGTTTACACGATGTTTAAATTTCATGTGCAGTTCTTTTATAAACATTTTTTGTCGCTCAGGTTTCTCAAACCATACTACTGCTACCGATTTTAGGTGTCTAGCAGATCCCTTCCAGGTTTTTTGTATATTAATTTGATGGGAATCATTCTATGTAATTCTATCCTTGATTTGGGGTGATCCATGTTGATCCAAGGTGTATTTTTCATTCATTTCAAAGCGGTTTCCCCAGGTTTGATCTCTTTCTTCCTCTGGTTATTATTGAAATTCCATAAAACTGGATATATTTTGTTTTTAATTTGTTTTATCTTGTTTTTTTGTGTGGTTGTGTCATAGATTCCTTGGATGAATGTTGATATTGAGGAAGAGGTGATCTAAGATCTGTGTTGTGGTCTATTCTCATGCAATGAACGTTGACGGATTTTTAGGTTGGGGATTTGTTGCATATATATTAATTTACATGAAATCATAACTCTAGATTGGTTTATACCATTGGATTAAATGATAATTAAATAATAAATATTGAAATATATTAAAGATATTGGATAGAAATAATATATTGGTGATTTTGTTTCTTTATACCATGATGGTGTTTTTTCTCCTGATTTTCTATATAGTGTGATTAATATAGCTTAATTCTAAGAATGTTTGTTTATGATAAGGATTTACATGTTGTATTGTTGAAATTGGTAAAGAATGTAAAGTCATAATTAATTGATAAATAATTGGATTAAGAAATTATTTAATTATTTTTATAATTTGGTGGTTAATGTAATATAATGATAATGAAATTGATTTAGTGGCATGTTTAATTGAATTGATAATTCATATGATTAATTGAATTGAAAAATAATGGGAATAAAGTTAATGCTTATTAATAAAGGAGTTAAATTCATGTTTTTTATTTTTAATTCTTGAGTCTGTGAACCTATACTGTGTGCTTTGAAGAATTTTAAATTATTATTTTTAATTAATTTGTGATGGCTTGTTATAGCTTGATGCCTTAAGTTTCCCATAGTTGGAATTTGTTAAAAAAATAATTGGTTAATTCAGGATGTAATAAAAATGGTTATGTAATAAATACTATTTTTTGTGGTAGAGTTTCCTATTAATTTGAGACATCAGTGTTCCTTGTTTTGGAGCCTAATTTGCTCATTTACATGAGAAGACTAAAGACCTTGTTTTGAGGTCTCAGTTTTCCTATTGATTATTTTTTTATTTCTTCTGATTTGTGATGCGATCTATATGTGATCCTTGTAACATTATCTTATTATGGACGAGCCTAGGATGGATATTTTGTTATGGGGTGGGAAGGCCTATATGTTATGTGAGCATGGTATGGATGATCATGCGATGGATGATATGTGGGCAGGGAGGACCGAATTATGTGGCATCATATGATGTCTTTGAAGGAGAGATGCATCGATATATGCATATGGGTGTCAGATCTGAAATAAAAGGTTATGGAATGGGTTATAGTAGGGCTTACCAGTTGATGATATGATGAGATATGGTATGATCTGTTTTGAATCCATTTAATGGACAATGGATCAATTTTTTGTTTTATCTATGTTTCTTTCTACACTGCTTGAGGTAGTTGGAGGTTTTGGTTGCATTTTCCTCTTGGTGGTATCATAGATTAATTTTCATAGAGTACCTAGATTTATAATGGTTCTAATAATGAATTTAATAAATGTTTAACCAAACGGGTTGGTTGATGTTGGAATGAAAATTCTTAAAATGTGATAATCTTGATAAACCATGGACTTGGTTTGGAATATTCATGCAGGGAATCGATTTCTCACTGATAATTAATGTAATGTAATGTGGATTAATATTAATGTTTAATTAATGGTTAATATATCAATTAATTGAGGATTTAATACAAAGTAAATACTGATTTTAATATAGCTATTTTATACGCTATTGTCCTTATAGGATATCTAGTGTTAACAATGGAAGATGAGATTCTAAGTGATGTTATCTAGAGTTGAGTCTATGACTAGGTTTTTCCCATATTGTGGTTGTGATCTATATAATATCATATATATCCTATGATTTTATTCACTTCCCCAGCCATGTTGGTTAGCAAAACTGACTCCCAATGGACTTTAGGTGGGTGTTTTTTCAAACATGCCAGTCCTAGGATCGATAGTCGACTAACCCCTATGACCCCACTCTATTCTCATTGTAGATACTTATGTTGGTATTCATGAATGCCTTTTCCAATATACATGTGTAATGATATGTTATGTATTGTTTTTATTTAACACACATGTATTACCAGATTTAGTATCAAAAGTATTATTATCGGTATGGTGTGTATAGGTTGTGATGGATTGAGGTAGTTACTTAGTGTATGGGATGTAATGGATTGAGGTATAATTAAAAATGTTTGATATACATCATACATGTTGTGGTGGATTATGGAAACTACTTAGTTACTATATGTGGATATGTGGATGGGATGTTGTGGTTATACGACGAATGAGGTTAATGTTGTGTTGCCTTTCCTAGGTGCCTTTGGGCTGGCTTACTTTAGGAGAGAAATGCTCAAGACATGCGATGTTGGGCAGAGCAGAAAACTATTATGGTAGTAGGAGTGGGGTACCATTGATGTTTTATTATTATATTATATACTATATTGTATTCATTACTTTTAAAGAGTTATCTATTGGGATTTTTGGAACTTAATATATCTGTTTTGATAACGAGTTAGTTTCATTTTTTTCACTATGCTTTGTCTTGATTCCATTATCTTTTGTATGAAAGGATCTGGGGAGGATCCTATTGAGTATACTGATATACTCACACTATGTATATATAAACTATTTTTAGGTCACTTGGAGTAGGTTGAAGATCAGGCTGGATATTACATTCTCATGTTTTAGCAGGAGCTGTTGGGGCTTTGTGGTCGTTGTCGTCTTTACCTTTTAGGGTACTTGTAGTTTTCTTTTCAATTGTTTAGTACCATATGAAATTTCTTGTTTTTACTTGATTTTTATTATATATATATATATCTGTGTGTGTTTGTGTGTGTCTATCCAGATATTGGTTGTTGTATCCTTGTTATCTCTCTCGTCTATATGTTTCTCTTAGAGGGTAATGCCTCCAATATACATGTTTACTATACCCTCAGTGCTAGTCACCCGCCCGGGGCCTACAGGAGGCGTGGCTTAGGTAGTCACCATATCTATTCCTTCATTGAAGTATCTTTTTGGGGATGGTGTCATGAAAAAGTGGTATTAGTGGTTCATTATTGAGGGATAGTGGGGTGTTTGGAGTTTGCATAGGTTAAGTTTCATGGGTTGGTATGGAAATCATGTCAGTTAGTTTAGTAAGTGATGTAAACATGGGAGACCAGATGAGACACAGGTATTTATGACCCCCCTTTGATCTGTTTCATGATCCTTTAATTTGATGAGCCAACTAAATGATGTGATACTGATTATTGGGTTGAGACATAGGAAAGGACCATGCATTATTCTTCTTTGTGCATGTGTTTGAAATGGGCGACCTTCAGAAATATTAGAACCTAAAATTGATAATAAAATTAATTAATTAATGTAAAATATTTATTATTCCTGCTTTTGGAGTCTAACAATGTTCTCTTCCTTTATGAAGTCATGACTCTTGGTCGATGAACTTGTTAGGTTCACGCCAAAGATGTTCAGCAAGATGTGTCATAAAATCATCGTAGAGTGCAGGTCAATGATGACAACACATAGAAGAGGACACGATGAGAGATTCGGAACTAGAGTCTATTGAAGTATGAGGGATTAATTTTAGATATAGTCATAGAAGACTGGTAGGAGGAGGTTGAGATGGTTTTCAGTTCGATACATGTTTGGAAGGAGCACTGGATTTCATTGGATATGACGATGCAACATGGAGTAGTGAGACTGTTGCACCCCAATTTTCATGTTATTAACCCTGAAATTTTTATTTTTAAGTATTTAAAGTGTTTGGGTGATTTTTGGGAGGGTTTCGAAGACTTCTGGAATGTTTTTTGGGGGCTATTATAAAGTTTCATGATTGGTGCACGGTTTGTCGAAACTGTGAAGATCCTATAGGAAAACGAGCACAGTGAGGCATTATATAAGGGTAAAGGAAACAATTAGGTGTATAATTTGTTCAAACTATATGACCACCAAGTAGAAACCATGAAAATTGGAATAATTAGATTTTGAATGTTTGGAACATGGTTTTTCTAACCATCCATGCCAACCATGCGAGGTGCTTATTTAGGCAGTGTCTAGTGCAAAATTAGCACAAAATATTTTCTAATCCTGAAACTAACCACGCATGATTTAAAAAAAAAGATCCTAAAAAAGTGTATTTATATCATGATTAACCATTAAACCCTCCTTTTTTCTTAATTTCAACCCCAAATCAAAAATTATTCATCCCAAAGGCATTGGAACCTCTCTTCATCAAATTGGAAGTGATCCAACGACATTTCTTAGTGCGTTAAAGCTCGATTCTCTTGGAATATTCTCATTTTTGGATGTTTTTCATATTTTTTCATAGATATAAATTCTTCCCTCTCTATATTTATTATATATATTCCACTGTGTATCAATATAAGTGTTCTGATTCTAGTCATCATTCGATTTGGTCTTGTTAATGATATGGGAAGAGATATAAGATAGTGTTTTTGGAGATTCAACCCTATTTTGTCGGAATTTTCTTTCTATTATTTTTTTCTATAACTCCTGAGGTAGGTGAATTCGCTCTCAAATCTATTTTATAGAACTAGAAGTTATAATTTAAAAAAAAAATTGTGAAATTTATTGTGAATTGTTTGTACAATTATTGATGAAACCCCTCTTTTTTGACAGTTTATGGAATTGCACAAATTGGGTGTTTTGATGAAAAGTGAAAATGGTAGCTTGATTTTGAAATGATGATTTTTAAATGGTTATTTGGTTTGTTTCAGTATTAGGTTAGTGGATTAAGACCATGGTTTTGAAGTGGTCGCATCAGAATGCTAATGAGGGACATGTAAGGTGCATGTTTAAATTCATCGGGGAAAGGCCAAGTGGAACTTGGAGGTGGTGGATTTAAATCTTTTATAGATGTTTTGATGTTAGTAATGATTTCAAATGTTGGAAGGTGTTCATATGTGTTTTGGGAAGAGTGATTTGGGAAACACGTCTAGTATGTTGATGATATTGAGCTCAACATGGATGAGTCATTTTAGGAGAATCAGATTTGTGTGTTTAATTGTTTTGAGAAAGTGTTATGGGGAAAGATCATAAGGATAGTTCATGTATTGTGGAAACATGGATGTGTTTAGGATGAAACATGGAATAGAGAAGCACATACGAGGGCTCAATGGCCCAGAATTTTTGACTCGAAATCTTAAAGATTCATGAGAGTACAAATAAACGACGAGCTATTATAATATGGGGAGATTATAAGGTCCTGACTTTTTTTTTGAGATTTCTCAGGATCTTTTAGTGTTATTATTTTTCCTTGTTTTTAGTATAACATTTTTGGGTCTTATCGTTTGGGTGAAAATTAGATAATTTTGGATGGAGGGGAGTCTTTTCATGGTTTGTGCATGGTTTACACATGGATAAACATAGTGTGCAAGGGGGTTTCATGGTTTTCAATTCGTTAAACTAAGTGTGAAACCATTGTGTACAATGGATGCATGGTCAGTACTAACCATGTGACAAGACATTGGAAACCATGGGAACGATAAATAAAGTAACGAAATTTTGTGTTAAAATTGCCTGAAGCCCCACATTTACCCCAAATCAACCCTAGCTCAACCCAAATTAAATTTTCTTATTTTTTTAGGCTCCTAAAAAAATTCCTGGGTATCCCGACCCCTATTCTTGGAATTTAGAAATGAATATTAAAGAACTGTGCTTCTATTGATCGGTAAATCTCATACCGATTGGTTTCTCATTCTTCTCCTATTCTTCTATATTTATTTAAGGGATATATTCTCTATTTTGTTGGATATAGATATTGTTTTGTAGGATCTAGATCTAGTCTTGTTAGATCTAGATCTAGGATTATTAGATCTTTATTCATTTGATCAGGGATTTAGGTTTTAGATCTTGATCTTGTTCATCAACACAATCTTGATTAATTCACTTAAAATTGGGGATTTCTGTGGGGAAATCACTCATCAACCAGTTTAGGTAGGTGATATATAATTTAAATCCCATAGTCTTGATTGAAATTACATGTATTTAATTAAAGAAGTACTATTTGATATTTAGAAATCGAGTTATTGACTGAATTAATTAATTTGGTGAATTAATTAATTAAGGGATATGTGATATTGTGGATATTTGAGATTACAGATTTGAGATAATTAATTATAAGATATTGAGATTTTTTAATTGAATGATTAATTGAGGAATTAATTATGAGATATTGAGACGGTTGATTTGAGATAATTAATTAATTAATTAATTTTGAGATATTGAGATTGTTAATTGATATAATTAATTATTGAATTAATTATAGGTTAGTGATTAATTAATTTTTTATTTAATTAAAGGGATTTATGTGATTAATTAATTGCATAATTAATTAAGGGGAATTATGTGATGATTAATTATTGAATAAGTAATGATATTGATATGAGTATTTAATTGGTGAATTAATTAATGGGATTTGTATGATTAACTAATCGATAAATTAGAAATGAAATGGATATGGATAATTAATTAATTATTTATTTATGTGGTGATGAATGGTAACATGGGTATTCAAGTGTGAATTAAGGAATGGGAACATGATCATTCAATTGGGTGAGGTATAAATGGTAACATCTGAATTCCAGTATAAATTAATGAATGGTAACATGGTAATTCAATTGTGTGAATTAAGGAATGATAAAAATGGAATTTTGAGATATGATATTACATAGGATTAGTTCAGCTCCGGAATGGGCTGAAGTAGGTTTTGAGAAGCAGTGTCTATGGGAACCTGAGGGTTTATGTGGTTAAAAAAAGAGTAGTTGATAATGTGATAACAATTTATTTATGAATTAAGATTTATTATTTATAAAAATGAATACACTATTATTTTACTGGATATTATTTTAGACATCGTTGGTGGTCGCCGACTAGGTTTTACTCACACACTACACGGGTTGCCAAATCGGTACCTGAATTGATTTCATGGTCGAAGGACATGATAAGGGAAAAGGACCCATAATATATGGATGAGTTGGGATGTACCATTGATGAGGGAACTAAGTGTGATTTGATGCCCTCTTGGGAGTTTTTAGTGCATTTAATTTTTAGTTTTCACTAGGCACATGGAACATACATTAGTATGGCATATCTATTATTCAGTTTTGATATTGTATTTCCAGTGTTGGTCATCATGCGATATTGGCCTCCTTCTGGTTATGGTTATATTTTTTTTATTGTTTATTTTTTTAGTGTTTTACTCTAATAAAGAGGGTAAAATCTCCCTATGATGTATATTATACCTTCCCTACTAGTCTAAATTCTCTAGTATACGAGGAGGTATGATTAGGGTCATTTCACCAAATAGCTCAGGGTGCCAGTGTGTGGAGATTCAACATGGTCTTTTGGGAATTTTCATGTTGTTCTTCATTTTCACCATAACTCCCAAGGTAGGTGGATTCACTCATGAATCCTCTTAATATAACTAGAAGAATTATTTTTAAATTGATTATTTCATGTGAAATTGATTGTGAAATTATTGTGAAATTATTCATGGAAACCCTCTTCTGTGACAGTTTATGGAAATTTTCAAATTTGGTGTTTTCATGGAAAGTGAAAATTGTATCCTGATTTTAAAATTATTTTTTAAATGGTAATTTCTTCTTGATGCATGAAAAAATGTTTTTAGTAAAAATATGGTTTTATTGAATTATTTTTACAATGATAGAGTGACACGTGGGTTGTTTAAATGGTTAAGTGTGAGTGGAAATGGATGAATATTGGTCATGAAGTACCACCATCAAGGGGATGAGTTGTGGAAATGATGTTCCACCATCAATGGTAATACCAATATTGTGTGTATGGTTGTTTGTGTCTATGTGATATAGAATGGGTAATTCTATTTGAATTTATTAAATAGTTGGAATGGCTTATTTGGCAGAATTCCATTTAACTTGGGTTTATTTTGGGAAAAATCTTTTAATAAGGAAATTGTTTTATAAATTGTTTCAAATTATTATATATAAATTATTGGATATAAATATAATAACTTGGTCTATCCTAGTGGTGTGAGTAGGGATTTCATTTGGGGAAAACCAACAAAATTTTACTACTCACCCTTACTTTGGCACTTTGGTGCATCTACAGATATTGTTTACCAAGATGCAAGTAAAGGAAAATAATTAAACTTTTTTAGTGGTGCCTCAGGATACTTGGTCTTATTTGTGTAGTTGGAGAATGGAGAATGTTTGGAGATATGGATTTATGTCTTTTGATTCTTTGGGTTTTGTTGGTTTTTTCTTTCGATGTGTACTTTGATATTGGTAGTATATCACTGTGGTATTTTTTTAGTTTGTTTTGATATCAATGGGTTTACTTTGAGTTGTTTTATATTGTTATAATGCATCATGTAGTAGTATTTTGTTACGACGTGTTTGTTTGGATTGTTTTATTTTAAAAAATATAAAATAGTTCCCCACTTATATTGACGACGTTGATAATTATTTCTAGAATTTGGGACCTTGGGGAAGTCACTTAAGATCGAGTAATGTCCTTCCTCCTTCTCAAGACAACATGGAAGGGTTGGATGTTCACAAGTGGAATCATTTTGTTCAGTCCTTTAATTTTAAGTGGTATAAGTCTTGGTCAGTATTTTACTCAATTATATTTTCTTCGTCTTTGGTTTGAAATTCATTATGGTGTATCCCTTTATTTAGGATGGTAGAAAGAATTAGGATTATTAAGACATGAAATATAAAGCATAAAAAGATGTACCTAAATTTTTTATAACGAGATTAAAGTTACTAGGGAGTTGGGTACATATGTGTTTTGGAGATGCTTATTGGAATTGAAATTTCATTTTCTTGGGTTTATCAAATGAAATGAGCAGAGAATGAATTTTAGAAACGAATTTTCACTAGGACTACATATTTCATTCTGAGTAATGATTTATTATTTGGTACAAAAGTGATGATTTTTGAAAAATGTTATTTTTTTTTCAAATTTAATATTTTGAAAAGATAATAGTAGAGGTATTTTGAAAACGGTTTGATTTCTAAAGTAATAGTGGTGTTTTTTAAAAATAGTCAAACATTGAAAATATTGAATTTTGGAAAGTAATGTTGTGATAAATGATGTGGTAGAATTTGAAATTGTAAGACTTTAGTTTCTAGAGAGTGAGACTTATGGAATTTTGTTTTGGTTATAGAAAATGGAACTAGATAGGAATCGTACAAACTAAATTGCAGGGGATTTTGAGAATGTGGTTACACCTGAGCAATAGGTGAACCAAAAATTTGTTCAATGAATCGTTCATGACTTTCAAAAAAATTAGATGGGACTAGGACCAGATAATATTTTTACAATATATGTCATAGCCGGTAATCTAATTTGTTTAAGTAGGGTTATATTCACAAGAGGAGGTTTGAACTCTAATGTAGAGAGTGAGAGGAAGAGGGAAAACTGTTCTCAAGGATATGGAACACATTATAATCAGACCATAGGATTAATTATCATTCCTCTAATACCCAAAGGAAAATAGATATGTTTTCAATGTGGATCACAAAATCACATAAAATGGAATTATAAATAACAACCTATAGCTTTCCACAATTACAATAATATGGGGCATCTTCAGTGTAATTGTTGTTGTACTCTGAGGTTGGGTGTTTGGAAGACTTCTCAAGTGTCATAGACATCATATGATTCAACATGATGAGTGCAGTAGAACAATCCTTGTTAGCAGAACAAATCTCTCTATAGTGATTCTTGGAACACCATGACTCCTTAGTAAGGGAAATCCCAACAAGTCAACAAGTAACAAATTTTAGTGAGTAATAAATTATGTGGACCTGAGAAAGTTATTTTATAAGATCAATCCATAGCAATGATGAAATAAGGAATGATTATTTTGAATTTAACCCTTATGAAAGCTTTGTTTGATACAGGTGTATCCCATTTGTTTATTTCTTCTTGTTCAGTTTATTTTCTAAGATTAAGTGTTTATATGATGCTATCTATGTAAAAACTTCAAACTCTTTTTTATCAAAGAGAATGTTAATCATTTATGTTTAAATAATTTTCTATAACTTTTGATGAGGTTGAGTTGATCTCGGATTTATCTATGCTTGAGATGGATGTCTATGACATAATCCTAGGTAGGGATTGATGGATTATCTTCAAGGATCACATAGAATATTATAACAGAATGATTAGTTTCATGAATAATTGTGGTATCTAAAATATCTTTAAAGGAGACCATTATTTAAAGTTATGTGTAATAGAATTTTTGGAATCAACAGTTGGAAAGATCTTGTACTAGTTTCCAGAATTGAATTTGGTATTGATTGAAGATATTATAAATATAAATTTTCTATCATTTTTTTATCAATTTACAAATGTACTTAACAAACCATTCTTAGGGTTTCCACCCACATGAGAATTTGAATTTATGATTGACATCTTTTTGGAGAACAGTCCTATTTCCCTTATGTATTATTGGATGGAACCAATAGAATTAAAGGAGATTAAAGTGAATTTGGAAAATCTGGAAAGTGAAGGGTTCATTAAGTCTATCACATCTCTATGAACAACACCGGTCTAGTTTTTCAAAAAGATAGACGTAACTATTCATATTTGGGATGATTATCATAATCTCAAACAAGTTACAAAAAATAATTGGTATCCATTTCAATGAATTAATGATCTGTTTAATAAATTCAAGGGAGCTTAGTGGTTCTCTAAAATTGACTTGCAATCAAGATATCACTAATTGCGAGTCCGGAATGAGGATATTACAAAAATAGTTTTCAAATTTAGATATGACCAATATATATTTGTGGTAATGCATCTAGGTATTATTTATGCACTAGAGGTATTTATGGAATTGATGAATTATATATTTCGGAGGTATCATGACTATTTTGTGGTGGTGTTTGTGGGTGACATATTAGTGTATTCAAGTACAAGTGATGAGCATGAGAAACAGTTGGTGATAGTATTGAAAATCTTGAGGGATCATCATTTATATTCCAAACTATTAAAGTTCTATTTATGGATATAATAGGTATCTTTAATTGTCCATGTAATCATTGAAAGAGATGTTTATGTGGATCCAGAAACGATTCTGGTGGTTATCTCATGGAAAACTCCAAAAAATATCTTCAATATATGATTTGTACTTGGTCTAGATGGTTATTACTGAAGTTGTTTTCATTATTTTTCATGACTGGACTCAACTATGATATATGTTTTAAGGAATAATGATCCATTCCAATGGATTGTGGAATGTCAGAAATATTTTCAAGATATAAAGGTTTTCCTTACATCTGAAACGATCATGATTTTTTTCAGAATAAGGGTAAGTGTATATGGTGTATTGTGATGCTTCAAGATCTGGGTTGGGATGTATTCTCATGTAGGGTAACCATGTTGTTTCTTATGGATCAATACAATTATATTTTTATGAGAATAACTACCTAAAACATGATATAGAGTTTGCTGTCGAAGTCTTTGATTTGAATTCATGGTTTCATTACATCTTCAATGAAATATTTACAGCACTTACAGGTCATAAGAGCTTGAAACATATTTTCTCATAAAGGTATTTGAACATGAGACAAATAATATGAATGGGGTATCTCCAAATGATTGACTTTGAAAAGATTTACACAAAAATTAAATGAAAGTTAGGGATATTTATATTAAGATGAATGTCATATTCTCAGTTGAAAAAAGAATATTTAGATCAGTGGCAGTTGATGCCGGTCTTCCCCAAAATGCACTTGGAATGTGAAGATCGAGGTGATCTTGCAGTTTTCATTCTAATTTATTTTGTTCCTGATTTTTTTGATAGTTAATGAGTCACCGACATCCAATACAGAGTGTGTTGTAATAAGGTCAAAAGATAATAGTTGGTAGACCATTGAGGGATTGAGGTTGAATGGGAGTTTAGTTTTATGTTTTTGAAATTGGATGGTCGTACCTATGAATTCTCAGGAATAACATCTTTATGCATACCACCATTTGAGTTGGGACGTTCATCATAGAATATATAATATGTATAAGAAATTGACAGATTTTTTTTGGTGGGATAGTATGAAATGAAAGTTGGTTGAGTTTGTGTCTATATGCTTAACTTTTTATCAGGTTAATGAAGAGCATCAGTGATGAACATGTTTTTTGAAATCTTTACCTACTACTATTTAGAAATGGGAGTAGATAGCGGTGGATTTTTTAATAGGTATCCCATGAATGGCTCAGAAAAATGATTCCATATGGGTTATAGTGGATAATCTAACAATGTGTGCGCATTTCATCCATATTCATGAATCTCATATGGTAGAGGACTCAACAAAAATATGTATCTGATAAGTAGTAAAGAGTCATGGCATAGTAGTTTCAATAGTGTCATAAAGAGATCCAAGGTTTATATCTTGTTTCTTGAAATCCTTATAAAAATCCATTGGGAATCAGTTCAGTATGAGTATGGAGTATCTTATAAAGATAGATGGGAAATCCAAAGTATGATAAAAATGTTGGAAGACTTGTTGTATTCTTGTGGAATGGATTTTGATGGCCCATGTAAAGAGTAGGTACTATTAGTGGAGTTACATTATAAAAATAGTAATTAGGCCTCAATAAATATGGATCCTTTTGAATAATTATATGGTTTTACTTGTCGATATCCACTTTGTTGGGTGGAAATAGGTGAGACTTTACTAGTTGGGTTGATCCTTGTCCATGAAACAACAGAGTTGATTTAGTTTATCAGGAAATGGATAGAGATAATAGAGAGTTGTTAAAAATCATATGATGATCATCATAGATGGAAATTTTCATTCAAGGTGAGTAATCATGTTTTCTTTAGGATCTCTCCAAGGATTTGAAA
The DNA here is from genome assembly GCA_963277665.1 of Viscum album. NCBI lineage: Eukaryota > Viridiplantae > Streptophyta > Magnoliopsida > Santalales > Viscaceae > Viscum > Viscum album. The sequence continues at coordinate 78,789,205 of OY728140.1, forward strand.
TTGTCATCTTTGGAAATAGGTAAATTTATTCCCTAGATACATAGTACCATTCGATATACATGAATTTGTTACCAAGGTAACATATCAGTTGGACTTACCACCACAGTTCAATTTTGTGAAAATTGTGTTTCATGTGTCTTATTCAAAAAAGTATCATATGAATACTAATATGTGATTCAATGGGATCATGGTAACCTAGATCCATATTCTTTGTTGGTGCACATTCCTATATAGATTATGGACATGAAAGAGAAAATCTTTCATGGAAAAAGAATCGGTCTAGTGCAGGTTTTTGAGGAAACATGGTCAGATCTAGGAAAAGCCTTTGGAATGAGAGAAAGAAATGGATGAGGAATGTCTATAACTATTTTAGGAAAATTATTATTTTCTACTTTCTGGGGAAAATAAGGCCAACGGTGGATAGAATGTAGCAACCCCGGTTTCAAGTAGGTAACCCTTTTCTTTGATTTATAAGAATGTAATGTAATGGGTGATGTTTGGGAGGGTTTAGAAGAATTTATGGAATGTTTTTGGATTTTTTATAAAGGTGAACGATTGGTGCACAATTTTTAGAAACCACTAAACTCTTACATGAAACTCTGCAAAGTGAGATAGGGGCTAAGAGGAAGGCACACAGTTAGGCACACTCTTTTTCCAATTTGTGATACCACCCTGAAGAAACCCTAAAAAGTGGTATAGTGGTATTTTTACTAGTTAGAACATGGTTTTTCTAACCATAAGGTCCAACCATGTGATGTGCTCCTTGAGGCAGTGGTTGGGGAATGGTTAGTGCATAGTTTTTCCTAATCACAAGACAAACCATGCATGGTTTAAAAAAAGATTCTAAAAAATGGATATAGGTTTAGATTAACATTTTACCCCTTGTTTTTTCACTATTTCAAACAGAAAATGAAAATATTTTTTATTAGAGGCTATGGAACCTCTCCCCATAAAATTGGAAGTGATCCAGAGGCATTTCTTAGTGCATTGAAGCATGATTCCTTTGGTAAGTCCTCATTTTTGGTAGTTTTTCATGGTTTTTTTAGATATAATTTCTTTCATCTCTCAAGTTATTAGATCCAGTCCAATATGCATAGATATAAGGTTTTTATTTCAAATCATGGTTATATTTGGCCATTTTGATGTTAGGGGAAGAGGTCTAAGGTGGGGTTTTATGGACTCAACCTAGTTTTACAGGCGTGTTCATGTCGTTCTTCGTTTTATCCACAAATCCTAAGGGTATGTTGATTCACTCTCAACTCCTATTTATTTAATTATAAGGATTAATTTCAAATTTTTTTATTTGTGTGAAATTGATTGTGAAATCTTTGGGAAATTATTGATGGAAATCCTCTTTTGTGATGGTTTATGGAATTTTGGAAATTGGGTGTGTTGGTGGAAAGTGAAAATTGTAACCTAATTTTAAAAGGATGATGTTAAAATGGTTATTTTTTATTGATGAATATAAAAGGGTTTTCAATAAAAGTATGGTTTTATTAAAATTATATGACAATGATGGATTAGCATGTGATTGGATTACAAGGTTAATAATGTCTGGAATGGGATGTATATTGGTTGTGAAGTACCACCATCAAAGATAAACACTATGGATGTGATGTTCCGCCATTAATGGTAACAAAAATCATGTGTGTATGGGTCTGTGTGTTTCTGTGATATGGAATGGGTAATTCCAGTTGAATTCATGGAATGTTTGTAATTACGTTCTTGGTTTCTTCTATTGAAAATCGATTTGGTTTGGAAAATATCATACATACAAATAGTTTTAGATTTTTGATAAACTATTTTAAACCATTTTATATAATTGTTTTATAGAAATATGATAATATGTTATATCCTGTTGGTGTTAGTAGGAAGTAATTTGGGGAAAACCTACTGAGTTTCATTAAAAACCCCTGCTTTGGCATGTTGGTGCTTTTGCAGATATGGTCTATAGGATTCTTGTAAAGGTAATGCATCACTCTTCTTTAGGGGTTCTTCATGATACTTAGGAATTGAGTTGGATTTGGAGCATGGAGTTATGTCTTAGAGACATTGAGTTATATTAGTTGGACTTAAATTTAGTACTTTGATATTAGTAGTATTCCACTATGTTAATCTAGTGTAGTCTGTTTTTTATATCAATGGAATTATATTGAGTTGGTTTACATTGTATTCATGCATTATGTAGTGGTCTTTTATTATTAAATGTTTGGTTGGGTTGTTTTATTTCTTAAAGGGAAAATTTTCCCCCACTAGTATTAAAGACCTTGTCATTTATTGATATCATTTGGTGCCTATGTGATATCATTTCAAGACAAGTAATGTCCTTCCACCTTCTCAATCCAACGAGGAGGGGCGGGATGTTAAAAGTGGTGTTATCTTGTTCGATCATTGAATTGAAAGTAGTATTTGTTAGTCGATCTTGGTTATCAGGCATGTCTGTCTTCAATTTAATATTAATTATATAATTTTCCTTCTATTGGGACAATATTAAGAAGTTGTATTGTTGGTACTTGAAATGTATAGTATAAAAATATGCAGCTAAACTTTTTTATCCCGAAATTCAAGTTACTAGGGAGTTTGGTACATAAGTGTTTTGGAGGAACATAAAGGAATTGAAATATGTTTTTCATGGGTTTATCCAAAGAGATGATCATGAAATTAATTGTATAAATAACTTCCCACTAGGATTGAAAATTTCATTTGGAATAATGATATATGACTTGGTGAAAAATTAATGATTTTTGAAAATTGTTGATTTTTTTTCAAATGTGAGATTTTAAAAAAGCGCATGATTGGGGTATTTTGAAAATAGTTTGATTTTCATAAGAATAAAAATGGATAAACATAGAAATTTTGAATTTTGGAAAGAAATTTTGTGACACAATTATGTGTTATAATTTTAAATTGTTAAGCTTTTAGTTTCTAGATAGTGAGACATATGGCATTTTTTTCTGTATAGAATATGGATCCCAAAAGGCATTGTTGTAACCAATCAGAATAAACTGCTAAGAATATGGTTTCACCTGATCCACAGGTGAACCAAAAACTAGTTTAGAGTGTATTCGATTATTTCCAAGTTGTGGATACATGAAATATAAGGGATAAAACAAGGAAACTGGATCATTCCATTCAGTTATAGAAGCAAAATCCCTCCATCTTTCAGGGTGATTTGGAACCAGATAAAGACAATTTGTGTCTAAATAGGATGAATGATATCTTAGATTTCCCTATCACATTAGAGAAGCTAAAAGCCTAGCTGGAAACGTATATTCTGTAGGATATTTCAAGTCAATGGTGGGATTTAAGAGTTTAGGCTAAATTTGACCAAGGACTTGCATGAGAAGATTTTGATGAATTGTTAAAAAAACCATTAAATACTCAAAATTTTATGAATTCATGTATGATATACTTATTTAGATCACATAAATATAGCCCCACAGTGATAGAGTATGTGGATAAATTCAAAATTTTAGTCCTCTATACCAAAATTTACTACCAGTGAGTCCTTAAAGGCATAAATTTTTGAATCGGGGCTAAAGAAATAGATTTTCTCAATGATATTTATGATCATTATTATGAATTATATAGAGATGTTCAGTAGAGTTACATTTTAATAAATATAAAACTTATTATTTATGGGTGGAGGGACCATATTCATATTGATGAGAAATGGCGGGAACTCTAATGTTGGGAAAAACAAATGAGGGAAACATATTTCCAAGGTAGTGGGAAGAATCAATATCAAACAACTGGACTATTGAATATTAATCCCAGACCCAAGATAAATAAATTTTGTTTCCAATGCATTTATCTTAGTCACATGATGTGAGAGTGTATGGCAAAACAAAGATCATTCCACAATTATAATCAGATGGGGTATCTTTTGCGCTATTATTGTAGTTCTCCAAGGTCGGCTGTTCCAGACACTTCTTAGGTGCCACAGACGTCATATGCTATGATTGGATGAGGTAATCATTATACCTATTATCTATAGAGTATATCTATACATGGTGATTATATTGATACCATGACTACTCAATAGGGGAAATCTCAATAGAACAATAGGGAACTAAGTGCAACACGTAAGCAATTATATGGAGATAAGAATTTTATTGTGGATGATCAGTCTGGACCATCGATGGTTTGAGGTGTGATTATTTTGAATTCAAACCTTATAAAATCATTATTTGGTATGGGTTCATCCCATCCCATTATTACTTCTCATATTGTTAATTATTTGGGTTAAAAATTTGATATGGAGCCTTTATATTTGAAACTTCAAACTCTTATTGGTCAAATAGAATGTCGATTCTTTATCTGTAGAAGATGTTCTATAAATTTTGATCGAGGTAAGTCGATATGGAACTTCTAAATGCTTGAGATAGTTGTATATGATATAATCATGAGTATAAATTTGTTGAAAATTTTCAAGTATCACATCGACTATTATACCCAACGGGTCAATTTTAGAAATAATAATGGCATCGGGTATCTATTTAGAGGAGACTAGAGTGTAAAGGTAGGTGAAATGGGCTTGATGGCACTAGTAGTTTGAAATACCTCAAACTGATTTGTAGCATTGACTTTGTAATTATTGAAAGATATTTAGAATATCAGTTTTCCAGCAGTTGCTGAACATTTTCCATATGTTTTTTCAGAAACTTTCTTAGGGTTTCCACCCATAAGAGAATTGGAATTTATGATTGATCTCTTTTCGGGGACCAGTCCTATTTTCATTCAATATTACCAGAATCCATTAAAAATGTTAATGGAATTGAAAGTTTGATTGTAAGAGCTATAAAGGAAAGGCTTTATTCAAATGAGCATGTCTCTGTGGGCAGTAACGATCTTTTATTTCAAAAAGGAAGACAAAACTCTTCTATTGTGTATGGATTATCATAAGATTAACCAAGTTATGATAAATAATTTGTATATACATCCACATATTGATGATATATTTGATAAATTAAGGGAATCATAGTGGTTATATAAGACTTAATTGCTTTCAGGATATCACCAATTATGGGTTCAGAAAGTGGAAATTCCAAATACAACTTTTAAGAGTAGATATTTCCATTATGAATTTTTGGTAATGGTTTTTGGTCACAAAATTCACCATCAATATTTATGAAATTTAGGAATAAGATATTTCATAGGTATCTATATTATTTTATGGTGGTGTTTATGGATGAAATATTGGTGTATTAAATGACAAGGGAAGAGCTTGATCAACACATGGGACCATGTTGGGAATAATGTGGGATCACCATCTATATGAAGAATTATCAAAGTGTGATTTTTTGAAATAATAGGCATGGTTCCTTTTCTATGAAATCCTTGAAAAAGGTCTTTCTTTGGATCCATAAAATATATAGGTTGTTATCTCTTGAAAATCATCAAATAATGACTTTGGGATACACATTTTCCATAGTATATATGGTCATTATCGATGCTTTGTCCATGATTTTTCATGAATTTCATCAAATATAAAAACTTTTAAAAGGAATAATTTTACATTCCAATGAAGTGAAAAATGTCATAACTCTTTTCAATAGCATAAAGTTTTCATTAGTTCAACACCAATATTGATTTTTATGGAATCAGGGAAAGGGAAGGTGGTGTATCTTTATGCTACATGATTGGTATTGGGATTTGTTCTCATTCAAGGAGATCATTTTGTTACTTATGGATTACTATATTTGTGATTTCATGAGAAAAATTACCCAAAACATGATTTGAAACAACATTTCATAGTCCATGATTTGAATACTGGGCATCATTATTTATTTGGTGAGAAATTCATGGGGTTTACAGATCATATGATCTTGAAACATATTTTCTCACAATAGGATTTGAACCTGATACAAAGAAGACGAATGGAGTATATCGAAATGTTTGACTTTTACTTGATGTATACACTAGGTAAATGAAATATGATGGCATATTAATTAATCATAAAATTATATACTAAGTTGGAAAAATAATCTCTAGATGATATGAAGTTCATACCGGCCCTAACCGACATGCACAAGAAATGTGAAAACTGAGGTGACGTTACTCTTTTCTTTCCGATTTCTTTTTTTCTTTATTTGGAGGAGACAGTTAAAGAATACTATATATCTAATATAGAGTGTGTTTCAATAAGGTGAAAACTCAATTTTGGGGAAACCATTGAGGGATCAAGGTTGGATGGGAGTTTAGTTTTATAGTTTCAAAATCTGTTGTTCATACTTATGGCTTGTCAGGAACAAATTCTTACTGTATACCACCATTCGAGGTGCGCTATTCATCACAACATATATAATTTGTATAAAGAATTGAAAACATAGTTTTGGTGGGTCAATATTAAAAGGAGGGTTTCTATGTTTTTGTTAATATTCTTAACTTGTCAGTAGGTTAAGGTAGAGAATCAACAAGCAATATGTATATTTTAGTATTTACCTATTATTGTTTGAAAATTGGAGTTGATAACTATGGTTTTTATAACATGACTCCCAAAAATGTTTTAAAAACATAATTCCATATTGGTGATAGAATATCATCTTAAAAAGTCATCCCATTTCAACCCTATTCATTAATCTCATTCAGTGGAGGACTTGTCAAAAATATATATCCAAGAAGTTGTAAAGTTGATTAGCATCCGAATTTCGATAGTGTCAGATAGATATCTGATGTTTAGATCTCTTTTCTAAAAATACTTATATTAATACCTTGGAACTCAGTTGACCGTGAGTATGGTTTATCATCCATATATTTATGAGAAATCTAAAAGGATTATATAAACGTTGGGAGTTATTTTGTGGGATTGTGTAATAGATTTCAATGGCTTGTGGGAAGAGAATGTATCATTAATGGAGTTCTCATATAACAATAATTATTTGATCTCAATATATATGGCTCATTTTGAATCATTTTATGGGAATACTTGTCATTATAAACTTTTTTGGGTTGAAAAGGGTGATAATTGACTAGTTGGGCCAAAACTTTTCCAAGAAGTAATAGAGAAAATTCAATTGGTCAGAAAATGGATGGATATAGAACAAAGTTGTCATAAATCATATTCACTTCATCGTCGATGACAATTTTTATTCATGGTGAGTGATCATGTTTTATTGAGAATCCCTCTAGGGCTTGGACATCATCGTTTTGGGATTTAGATAAAGTTGTCTCCTTGATGCATACACCCTTTTAAGATACTTGAATGAGTTTTTGAGGTGGCATATCAGTTGGATTTCCACCATGGTTTGTGGTTGTGCATAATGTGTTTTATGTATCTTAGATGAAAAATCATCATCCTGATCCTGATCATGTGATTATATGGGATCACGTTGACCAGGATCTCGATGCTTCTTTGGTACATGTGTTGATACATATTTTCAACAAGAAAGAAGAAGTCTTTCATGGGAAAAGATCATCCTAGTAAATTTTTTTGGAAACATGGTCAGGTTTAGAAAGAGACTTGGAAACAAAAAAAGGAAATGGTCAAGCAATGGCCTTAAATATTTCAGGTAAATCTTGGTTTTCTAATTATGGGGATGGAAAGAACAATGGTGGGAAGAATATATCTCCCCCGGTTTCAAGTAAGTAACGCCTTCTTTATGAATTTTAGGTTTTTAAAGTGTTTGGGTATAGTATGGGAGGGTTTGGAAGACTTTTGAAATGTTTTCTGTATTTTATAAAGAGTAGAAGTTGGTGAAAAATTGGTGAATTTTATTTAGAGACAATGAAACTCCTACAAAAAACTATGCACAGTTAGATAGGGGTAAAGGGGAAGGCACACTATTTTCCCAAACCATGTGACCACCTAATAGAAACTGTACAATGTGGTACATTGATACTTTTCATGGTTGGTACATGGTTTTTCTCACCATGTGGGTCAACCGTGTGAGGTTCTCCTTGATGCATTTTTTGTCACATGGTTAAGACATGATTTTTTCTAACCATGCGACTAACCATAAATAGTTTAAAAATAAGATCCTAAAGAAGTAAATCCAGATCTATATTAAACTTTAACCCCTCTACTTTTCTCCATTTTGGCCATAAATTGTAAATTTTTTCCTTTCAATGGTTTTAGAACCTTTCTCAATCAAATTGGAAGTGATCCAAAGGCGTTTCTTTTTACATTAAAGCCTAATTCCCATAGTAACTCCTCATTTTGGTAGTTTTTCATAGTTTTTATTAGATATACATTCTTTCCTCTCTCGGTTTCTTATACCGAGTCTATTTTAGATAGATATAAGGTTTTTGATTCCAATAATGGTTATATTTTTCCTTTTTTATGATCGGGGATGTTATCTAAGGTGGGTTTTTTGGAGATTCAATCCCATTTTCTGGGAAACTTCATGTCAGTCTTCATTTTCAACAAAACTCTTGAGGTAGGTGGATTCACTATCAACTCCTATTACTAGAAATAGAATAATTAATTTCAAATTGATTTCTTCATGTGAAATTTATTGTGAAATGTTTAAGAAATTATTGATGGAAACTGCCTTTTGTAATGGTTTATGGAATTGTGAAAATTGGGTGTTTTTGTTGAAAGTGATTATGGTAACATAATTTAAAAATTACGATTTTTAAATGGTTATTTGGTTTTAATTCATGAAAAATATTTTGAAACAAAATATCGTTTTATTGAAATTATTTGACAAATATGTATTTCCATGTGGTTAGATTAAATGGTTAAGCATGTGTGACTGACTAAAAGATGTTTTATTGATTTTGAAAGATGAAAAAACAAAAGCAAGTGCCCATCCTCATTAGGGAGGGAAAAAATGAAGTAGAAAAATGGAATCCCCTTGTACTATACTCTTTCACCCAATAGGGAGCGAGTCCAGACTGTTGTAAATCAAAAGGTCCTCTTTATGTCTACCCATGCGAGCCAGCGCGTCCGCCACGTAGTTAGCCTCCCTCCAACTATAGTGGACCATTTTACATTGATTGGTTTCCACAATGCATCAATGAATAAGTTAGGTCAACTCCCAAGGTATCATATGACTTCCTATAATAGCCTTCACAAGAACTTTGGAGTCGGATTCGATCTCTGTCACCTGAAAGCTCATCCTTTTATAAACCCTCAAATGTGATAGGTGGGCCCATACTTCCACACCTAGAGAGATTATATGGACATGAAACACACTAAACCCAAGGAAACTGAACTTTGAGAGTCCCATAGAACCCCACCACCCCTTATGGTTACCTCCATACAAGATCTGTCCATGTTAATTTTAAGTGCACTACTTGGAGGTTTCCATTTAACCTAATGCCCACACACCCTACCATGGAATCCAGGAGTGTTAATGAGATTGCAGATCATGGTGAAGCTTTGACCCCCCCTTCAGAATCCAAGTCAACTCGACAATGAAGGATCTTGACTGTATCTTCACGAACAACATTGAACGGTTGGAGCCAATCCATACATGATTTCAGGCCTCCCAAATAGTCTAGCATATAGAGGTTAAGATAATGGTCCGCACTTTGCACTCCATGGTTCTGTTTTCAGATCCTTGAAACCAAGATGCCAAGAAACCCTACAAGGACAATTTATCTCTATCAAATCATGGGTTGGAATCATTTGTGGAATTTGATGGATATTGTTTTTGAAGTACAAACTTCAAGGGGGAGAGATATTTATATGAAGTTCCACCATTCATGGTAACTTCAAGATTGTGTGTATAGGTGTGTGTGGTAGTATGATTTGGAAAGGGTAAATCCAATTGAATTAATGAAATGGTTAGAATGAATTGATTGGATTCTTCCATGGAAAATAGTTTTGATTTGGAAAAATATTTTCATATAAGTAGTTTTGGTTTTGTGATAAACTATTTTAAACTATTTTATATAATTTTTTTATATAATTTTTTTATAAAAAATTCCTAACAGTTATATCATAGTGGAATGTGTAGGGAAGTAATTTGGGAAAAACGTACTTAGTTTCATTACTCACTCCTACTTTGGTACGTTTTTGATTTATCTAAAACTGTATATTTGGATACAGGAAAAGGTAAATTATCTCACTTCTTTAGTGGTGCTTTTTGATACTTCGGCATAGAGTTAGGGTTGGATCTTGGAGTTCTATCTTTAAGTATTTGAGTTTTATTGGTTTTTATTCCACTGTATTGTATGATATTAGTTGTATTCCACTATGTTACTCTATTGTTGTTTTATTTTTATATCAATGAAATTAATTTAATTTTTTTTACATTGTATTCATTCATCATGTAGTTTTATTTTGTTATGGAATTTATGGTTGGGTTGTTTTAATTATTAAAGGGAAAATCTTCCCAAACTCTTATGGAAGCTCTTGAAATTTATTTCCAACCTTTGACACCATGAGGATATATTTTAAGGCCAAGTAATTTCCTTTTTCCTTCTCAGGCCAATGAAGAGGGGTAGGATGTCACAGAGGCAATGATGGTTCTTGTTCCTCAGGGATTGTGAGGAGACGATTTCATCATGGGAAAATTTATGAGACTAGTTTAGAGAAGAGTTTCTTTTTTGACTACAAATGAAACAAGTCACTTAGAGATTCCTAACCTTTATAAGGGTATATCTAGTTAATAGGAGTTCAAGATCCCTTTTAGGAACCTTTTATGATATGCTTCAGACCTATTCTCTGGTGATGAGGCTGGGTGGTACCTTTCAGTGATGATTTAATTTTAGAGATCTATCGCCAAGTCACCCAGTCTATATTGTATACATATCTCTAGGTGATACCAATATCAAAACATATATAGAGGATTATGACCATAACTGAATCATCATGAGAGGGGACTCAAAATGATTGCTCACTAAGAAGAGTTGTGGATAGGGGTTTCTATTTTTCAAGAAAGAAGAGTTTTTTGTTAGCTGGGGTAGGTCCCATTCCACATTATCTCTTTTCTACAAGTTTGGAATCTCTCAGAACTATGAAAAAGGATTAGACACATGTTTTTCTTGTAGTGGTGGAGGTCATCAATGTTGAGAGTTGATGACCTTTCGAGTAGTCAGTGTGTTCTAGGTATTCAAAATAATGCTCATCCATTGAGGTAGTTTAATCGAGGAATCAACATCAAGGTGGTTCAGTCTGGGATTAGTAGAGAGGAAATTGGGCTAGTAGAGTACAACCATGTTACACCCATCATGCTCAGAGAACAAAGAATGACCTTGGAGGAGGCATTGATAAGGGTAAGAGAGGTTTTTGAGTAGGACATATTTTGATTTGTGCTTTAAAACACCCAATATCAGGCCATCCATTCTTCATTTGAGGTACCCTTAACTATTTTTCTACTAGGTTGTATGCTTTGATTGATCCAGAAGTGAAAAAATCCTTTATATCACCTACCCTAGTACATGATTTGGGACTTTAGGTAGAGATGCTTCGAGTACCCTTTGCATTGACTATCCCCGTTGAAGGTCGTGAGGACTTGTTTGAAGTATGTAGATAATGTGAACTACTTTTCGGGAAGACCCACTCTTGGAAATATTTCATATGTTTATGGATACAAACATATGAAATAATAATTGGCATGGATTGGTTGTATTCTATGTAGGGTCTCATAGATTTCATCAAGATTTTGTTTGTGTTTTATGATGCTTATGGAGAGCTAGTGATATTTTTGGTGAGAGAGACCCATAGATGGTTTAGAGGCATGTTCACTCATTGTCATATTTGATGGATGAGATGATGCTAAACTCATCGAATTATTAGTTATTGGAATTTCCCAGTGTTATGTAAGAGTACCCTGATGGATTTTTAAAATAGGTTGTAGCACTATCCAATCAATGTGAGATCAAGTTTGGAATTGACCTATATCTACCTCTGTATCTAATATTGATGCCTTCATAAAGTTCATCACCTTCTGAGTTATGAGAGTTGTGAGTAAAGATCGATGATCTATTGTATTGTGGTTTTTTGGGTGAGTGTGTCACCTTGGGGTGCATTAGTTTTGTTTGTGAAGAATTATGATGATAATTTGAGGCTTTATATCGATTATCATAGCTTGAACCAAGTGACAATGAAGAACCACTATCCTCTTCCAAAGATTGACGATTTATTCAATCATATGAAAGGAGAAATTTGAGTCTCAAAGATAAATTTTAAGTTTTCATATCATAAGTTGAGGGTGAAGGATGATGATATTCAGAAGACTACTTTCCGTTATCATCAGGGGAGTTATGAGTTTATTGTAATGTTGTTTTGTGTAACGAATTCTCTAGATGTGTTTGTTGTAGCACCCTGACCCCAGTTACCCAGAATCGGTGCATTATTTCATTACATTGGCTTGATACAAGGAATCATGTCCTGAAAGACTGATCAGTTTAGTATCCTTAGAAGTAGTAGATACATACATAAGTTTTACATTACATAATGAAATAAAAAACAACATTGTGGCCCATTTTAACACTCTTATATCCTTTGAATATTCCTGCAAGTTAATCATAATATACATCTTTCCATCCTGTGAAAAATAAAACACAAGAAAGGGGTGAGATTATATGCTTAGTAAGGATAAAAATATAGTGTAAATTGTTATAAATAATAATAAACATTTAAGGCAATGTATAGGACTAGAACACAAGCCTTCTAAACATAAATTTAAGCATAATATGGAAAAGATAATCAATTAATTCTATTTACTTATACACATGGATATTTTACTAGTCAAATAATCACATGTAATATCAATATCCAATTTCATAATGATGGTATGAATAATTTCGGACATCATAACCACATAGTCAAGGCCTCGTGCCAAATCTACAAATAAGTTTTTGTCAAGGCATTGTACCGAGACACTAGTTTGTTTTATGAGACCTACCTATGAATCATGGAGCTATATTATGCTCCAACCTTCACTTACTAAGTCCAATGCATTCCTCATGTGAAAAGGATAAAACATAACATAAACATTCTTTTTAAAACTAGCATACGAAATTTAAAAATTTTAACAACAAACCATGAATGGCATAAAAATAACACAACCATAGTCATCCATAACTCATTAAATACATCATAGATGATTATATTATGATAAATCAACCTCAATAAAGAATTAAATACACTAAATTATATTGACATTGATTAAAATAATCATTAAAACTATTTGAGAGAAATATCCCCTTTTTCCTGAAAATATTTAAATGTCTCACTATTTATCAAAGAAGTTGTTTAAAAGAGATTTTTGAATAAAAGTGTCCCATACCACTTTGAATCTTTTAAAAGGAATTTTAATTTCAAATTTTTTATGTAAATATAAATAAATAATTAAAAACATTTTTAAAATATTGACATTAATTAGAAAGGTTTAGAAGAATAAATATTTAAAATATTTAAAACAATATTTTAGTTAAAGAGTTCTTAACCAAACAAGAGATCTTAAATACAAGTAATTGAGGAATAAAATTAATAAAAACATTATAATATCATGAGAATAAATGGATTCATGACATAATATGTCAAAGGTCAGTATATACATCATATAAAAGTAAATTGGTGCGTAATGACAAAGAGGTCTCAAAGGAATGTAAATTGAGACGAAATACCTATAAAGACCGTATCCTTATATTAAGTATAAATAAATGAAATAATTATGTGTTAAAAATATAAATACTTAAATATAATTTTATTTTCATTTCAAATCAATCAGATTACATTCACACATATTCTGGTAAAAACAAAACTAATTACTTGGATGTTTAACTCAATGAATGGAAATTGAGTTAAGAATACCCTTAAAAAGTTCATATTAATGGAATGTGAATTTATCAATGGAGTAATTATGTTTATAAAAGGTATATACACAGAAAGGGGAGTGGAAATTACTACATAAATAATAAATAGTTATCCACACATAATCTTGGAGTAAAATAATCAATTAAGTATGCGTAAAGCCTAATGAGTGGAAATTGAAATTTGAAATTCCCTTACGAATTTCGTAACTTACGAAACATACACCCCATGAAAGAAGTATCATAATATAAAGATTTAAATCCCATAAAGTAAATTATATTACACAAATAATACAATCATGGGAAGTATATACACCACACAAAAGGAAATAGTGGCAATATAGCATGAATCTCACAGGAATTAGAAGTGAGTTAAAAACCCCTTACCACGTTGTAATCAATCGAGTCCTATGACCAAAAGTCAATAACCACCAAATAAATCATATAATAACATTAATATAAATAGAAAAATTATAATATATATCAAATGGCAGTACACAATACACCACATGTAATAAATAAGTGGCGAACAATGGAAATCCCACGGAAATAAAATTGAGATAAGAAACCCCTTACCTTGTCCTTTTCCTTAGTATAGGGTAGGTTAAACTCATTTATAATGGTTAAATAATTGTTATTAAATTAAAAAAATAACCAAATAAATAAATATTATATCATATATGATCTTCTAATATTGCTTTGTTAATGATATTTCAGTAGTATCGTTCTTTTGGTTGTTAACTGATTCGTTTTCCTTTATATGTTTTGTTACATAAGTTTTGTTTGTTATGTATAGGCTATATTTAATTAATATACCGAATGATATTAAGTTCTTAAAAATTATTTTTAATCATAAAATGAAAATTATTCTTGAATGATTATGATAGGGAAGGAATCTGATCGCGTTTGCAGAGATGGTAATCCGTATGTATGCACGAGCAACAATATCATTATATTGACAGTGAAATCATATGTAAATGGATGGTATATCATATATACAGAATAATTAGAATTTTATATTTATTATTTACATTAGTTATACTCATTAGTATACCCATTCAAATAATTAAGTGTTTGAATAACAAACTACACCACGACGTGGAGACGGTAAGCCCTACGTATGCAGGTATGGTGACTTTGTCATTTATAGGATGGATAGAATAATGAGTACGGTTGTACCATATTTATAATAACATCACTGTATGTATAATTTACTAGAGTTATTATTTTTTTATGGAAACAACAATGAAAGAGGATGTGGAAGAGGAAAAGAACTTGGAAGAGGGTGGTGAAATTATTACCTCTTCTTCAGGTGTTTCCTTTTGAGATAATCAAAAGGGCTCCATAGGTTGGAATTATGATCAATATAAGGCCTCTAGGTATAAGTGATGATAGTTGGGAGTATATTTGGGATGGGTTTGGCCGAGAAAAATTGCTTTGGAGTTCTTATTTTGAGAGAAGGGGAAGTACCCTTTTATAAGAGAGGTGAGGGTCACTTTAGGAAAACCGTGAAATATTATTTTATTATAAACTCATTTTCAGTTTCTAATGGATCAAAAATAATTTATTTCGAGGATAAGGCATGGATGGGTTGAAAAATGATAAACCAATAGGTTTTAGATCAGTTTAGGTCACCATATTAACCTTATTATTTAGATTTAACACTTAGCTAAATAGTTTAACTTTTACCATGTATTCTTGTATTATTATATTATATGGTTAATAATCTTAGTATAATATTCCAAGAGAACCCAAAGTGGTTCATTAATGATATATATATTATTATATAATTCCATTGTCCGAACCCTGGATTTTTAAGACTATTATATCATTTAATAATATAATATTTTATTTAAAAACTCATTTATGTCAATTTTGACACTATTTAGTATTTTGTATTTTATGTCGTAACAACATGATTAATTAGAAAAAAAATCATTTAATCAACCCGAAAATGTCATATTAACCTAAAAAATTAGTGAAATTCATCAAAAGTCTCAAATTACATTTATTTGGATATTTATAATAACAATTATTTTAATCTTTCATAATTAAGGTAATTATTGCATCATCATTGTGTCCTAAATAAATTAAATTATATGTTTTATAAAAATTATAAATAAAATATTATTATGTAGAAAATATTTTTAGCTTTCTAATTAATATTTATAGTCAAATTTATCTTATGTGTAACCCTATATTTAAAATGATTTAGTTATTAAACATTGAATTTAAAACTTTTAACTCTTCTTTAAATAAAATAATAATGAATGTTCTAATCTATTACAAGTAGACAAAAAGGATCATATTTTATTCCTAAGGTTGATTTTGGTCAAAATAAAATTATCCAATAGAATCTTTACAAGTGTTAGGGTAATAATAATATCATTTTGACCTTTAATTACCTTATTTACTTTTAACCGTTGTAAATAAAATTTAAAAGTTACTATTCAAAAAAAAATATTTTCATCTTTTTGATCCAAAATTTACATACTTATATCAGTTGTGTCTCTCATATTTTTGAAATTCAATTCACATAATCGGTAAAATTAGGTTTTTTTCAAATTTTCAAATGCTTTTAGAAGGTGGGTAAAAGACTGTAAAAATTTGAATAAAAATTTATATATCTAATATTATTATAAAATGACTTCAATAAATTACATTGAACATATATAGGTATTATGTATCTATTTTTAACTAAAATAAATATAAATAAATAAATAATTATTTAAATAAAAATTTGGTTTTAAACAATAACGTAGTGTTTTTCACTATTCATAAAAATTAAAAGTTTTCATAAAAATACTAAAAATTCACTCTAAGCTAATTTCAATATTCTGAATACAAAAATTAAGACAATTTTGAAAAATAAAATTTATAAAATTTTAAAAAGTGGGTATTACTATTCATAACATCTAGTTTGGTTGGTTGTGGTTTTTTAAAACTCCAAGTTGCATACAATAGAAGCTACTACATTATTCAAAGAGAAATATACCATAGATTCTTGGGGTGTTACATTATTCCCTCCAATAAATTGCATCCTCCCAATTTGAAATTGTTCTTCGGAAATAAAAGGTAAAAATATAAAATACCTTTGTTGAAAACCCACATCGGAAATAGGGTTAATAAATTGTAGTCTTAATAAGAAGGAAATGGAAATGAAAAAGTCACCATCAAATTAGGATTTCGAATATGAGGACATTGGTGGAAAATATAATTAGAGGAAAACATAAATATTTATAAGGAGTGATTGAGGTCATCGATCAGAAACAAGTGAATTGAAAATTGAGGGTTTAAATGCCATAAATCTATGTTGAATAATTTATGGTATTATGATAAATCATTTTTGGGTTTGGATCCTTTTCCTAAAGTTTAAGAATTAATTTCTTCATTGAATAAGGAAAAAAATACTTGATAATTATAGTTCCATCCTTTAACTAATTTCTACCACAATCTTATCTTTCACTCCAAACGATGAGTATTCCAGATGACTAGGTCACACCTGAAGCGCTAGAATAAAATTACAGAGAATCACATAATTCAAAAAGGACGAAATATATATTTCCCCTACCTTTCGAGATTAACCAAAACCAAAATGGTTAGTACAATAATAGATAATCTCCCAAAAGGATAATCCTTTAGAGAAATAAATACTAATCATAATTTCTAAAATTAAACCTACAATACCCAATGTTCAATAAATACAATTCAATAAACATTTAACCTTAAAATCCTTCAATATAATCCAAACTAAGATTGAAACACAAAATATAGATTAATTTGACCACATAATCTTCCACATTAAATTGTATCTCTAAATAACATCGACTACTATTAAAGTCACGTACTTAAAAGTAATCAACTTAATCACGTATTCTTTATGATAGGTTAATAATTTACATAAATAACCTTAATCACTATAATTTTACAATAAAAACATAAATAAAAATCCACCATTACTCCTAAAATGAAATCACATAGTATTCAATTTTTCTAAGTAATATAGTGTCCCCAACATAGAGAATGTTTTCCAAAATAACATTTATCACTTAATCACCAAATCATGTTCCTATGATAAGGATATCCATTTGATAAACATACGATCCCAAATCAACATATTATTGATCAAAAAAATAATTAAACTAAAAATAATTAGTTACACTATCCAGGGACTTCACGTAGTCCAGTAGTAGGAAATAGATCCCAGTCGCACTTTGGTTGTGGGTTCGATTCCCACAGCTGTGTCCAACGCAATGGGTTGTCACATGGTCTACATGTTGCAATTTTTCAAAAACTATATTTTATAACATTCCCAAAATGAGATAAATTACAAAAAATAACAATAACATAATTTCACCCCAAATGTTATCTCATACCTCGCATTTTCATCCCAAAATTTATTAACTTGTAATTGCCACAAATTCAAGGATCATATAAACCCAAATGTTTATTTATAACTATATCCACAATAGAAAAGATAATTCTTCTTAAAATAGTATTTTTCACATAACAAACTGTAGGGGTACACATACCAGAGAAAAGTCTTCCAAAGTAATCCCACCAACAAAGAGCACTAATACTTTTAATCATTTCACTATCCATTTATTTCCACATAGGTTCTTCCATGACCAAGAGGTTATATTATAGAATAGGGAATTTACTCGGGTAATGCCCAGGTCCCCTACATTTACAGAAAATGACTGTAATTGTATTCTTGGGAGCATTTTTATTTTATTATATAGTACTTATCATTTTCCTCAACAATTATTTATTTTATGTTCTTCTTTCCCACACATAAATAAGTTCTTTGTTCCATTGAGACACTATCCTAGGTGTCTCCTTACACATTTCCTATATGATTGAAATTGATCTTTCTTTTCTCCATAGTCTCCACTGCTGGAACTCTTATCATTCATCACCTTTCTCTACTTTGTTGAGTCCAGGAGTTGGTTAATATATATTTTTCAGATCATATTTTTGGAAAAATGATTCTGAATGAACACGATATCTTTTACACCGATCAACATTCCATTTCTTTGCTCATTTCCACCATCGTGACCACCTTGTACATCATGTTCAATGTTGCAATGACTTCCTTGGAATCCATCCATTGACTAACATAAGAAAGCATAGTGTGAGCCATTAAATCATATAGAGAATATCATAACACCTTATTTTCAATCTAAAACACCTTAGGATTAACCAAGGTTATTTTTTCTCATTTTATATTATAATCCTTAAAAAATATTGGTAAAGATAATGTGAATTACCCTTAGCATATCTCCTAGGAGTGTCGTAACCAAGAGTGAACCAAGGATCGTTCCCATGTACTAGGATACCCCAGGTCAAGTATGAAACTTCGTGTTAGAGTTTTCACTCCCAGGTACATATGTTCCAGAGCCGCCTCAACCTTCTCATATCCATACAGGGATGTATTTCTTGGAAAATCCTAATAATATTTACATTACCAAATTTTTGGATGCTCTTCTATACAAATACTCGATTTATATCTTAGGGTAGTATTTTCTAATCAGAGTTTTTATAAATCTGGCTTCCAAGGTTTTTACTAAACTTCCCCTGATACCAACTATAATGCCCCGACCCCAGTTACCTAGAATCAGTGCATTATTACATAATATTGGCATGATACAAGTAGTCATGTCTTGAAAGACTGATCAGTTTAGTAGGTTTGGAATTACTAGATACATACATAAGTTTTACATTACATCATGAAAAAAAACATTGTGTACCCTTTGAACACTCTTACATTCTTACCCTATTCCTATAGGTTAATTGTAATATACTTATTTCCATATTTGAAAAATAAAACATAAGAAAGGGGTGGGATCAGATGCTTAGTAAGGATAACAATATATCAGAAACTATCAGAAATAAGAATAAACATTTAAGGTAATGTATAAGACTAGAACACAAGACTTTTAAACTTAAACATCAGTATAATATGGAAAAGATAATAAAATAATTCCATTTACATATTCACATGGATATTCTATTAATAGAATGATCACATGTAAAATCAATTTCCAATTTTATAATGATGGAATGCATAATTCCTGACATCTTTACCACATAGTCAAGGACTTTTTCCGAGACTACAAATAATATTTTGTCAAGGCCTTTCGCGAAGACACTAGTTTGTCTCATGAGACCTACCGATGCATCGAGGAGCTATATTGGGCTCCACCTATGACTTACTAAGTCCAATACATTCCTCATGTGAAAAGGTTGAAACATAACATATACATTAATATTAAAACTACCATTCAAAATGTAAATATTTTAACCACAAACTATGAATGACATAAATATAGCACATCCAGAGTCAAAAATAACTCATTCAAGACAATATGGATGATTGTATTATGAAAAATCAACCTCAATCAAGAATAAAACACACTAAAGGATATTGACATAGATGAAAATAGTCATTAAAACTATTTGAGAGAAATATCCCCTTTTTCTTGAAAACATTTAAATGCCGCACTATTTATCAAAGAAGTCATTTAAAAGGGATTTTTGAATCAATGTGTCCCATACCACTTTGAAAATTTTAAAAGGAATTTTAATCTCAAAATATTTATGTCCATATAAATAAATACTTAAACCCATTTTTAAAACATGGTCATTAATGAGAAAGATTTAGAGGAATAAATATTTAAAACAATATTTTATTTAAAGAGTTCCTAACGAAATAAGAGATGCATTAATAAAAGTAAATGAGGGATAAAATTAATAAAAATATTATAATATCATGAGAATAAAAGGATTCATGATATAATATGTCAAAGGGTAGTATATACACCATATAAAAGTGAATTGGTTCATAACGGCAAAGATGTCTCAAAGGAATGTAAATTGAGACGAAATAACTTATAAAGACCATATCCTTAGATTAAGGATAAATAAATGAAATAATGATGTGTGAAAAATACAAATACACTCAAAATAATTTGATATTTAGTGTAAATCAATCATATTACATTCACTCATATTCTTCGAAAAACGAAACCAATGACTTGGATGTCTAACTCAATGAATGGAAATTGAGTTAAGATTACCCTTAAAAAGATCATATCAAGGGAATGTGAATTTATAAATGGAGTTATTATGTGTATCAAAGGTATATACCCCGAAAGGGGAGTGTAAATTACTACATAAATAATAAATAGTGAGTCCACACATAATCTTGGAGTAAAATAATCAATGAAGTATGCTCAAAGCCCAATGAGAGGAAATTGAAATTTGAAATTTCCTTACCGATTTGGTAACTTATGAAACATACAACCCATTAAAGAAGTATCATACAATTAATATGTAAATACCAATAAATTAAAGTATATTACACAAAGAATACAATCATGGGTGGTACATACACCACACCAAATGAAATAGTGGCAATATAGCATGAATCACATGAGAATAAGAAGTGAGATGAAAACACCTTACCACATTGTAATCAATCGAGTCGTATGACCAAAAGTTAATAACCACCAAATTAATAATAGAATACCATGAATATAAATATAATCTGGATAATATATATCAAATGGAAGTACATAATACACCACATGCAATAAATAAGTGGCAAACAATGGAAATCTCATGGAATTAAAAGTGAGATAAGAAACCCCTTACGTTGTACCTTTCCTTAGTATAGGGTAGGTTAAACTCTTGTATAATGGTGAAATCATTGTTATTAAATTATAAAAGAATCAAATACATAAATATGATATCATATATGATCTTATAATATTGCTTTGTTAATGATATTTCAGTATTATCATTGTTTTGGTTGTTAACTGATTTGTTTTCCTTTATATGTTTTGTTACGTAAGTAATTTTTGTTATGAATTGGATATATTTGATTCATATCCAAAATTATATTAAGTTCCTAAAAATTATTTTTAATCATAAAATGAAAATTATTCTTGAATGATTACGATGGGGAATGAATCTCATCACGTTCGTGGAGAGAGTAATCCGTACGTACGCACGAGCAACAATATCATTATATTGATGGTGAACTCGTAGGTAATAAGATGGTATATCATATATAAAGAATAATTGGAATGTTATATTTATTATTTAAATCATTTATACTCGTTTTTATACCCATCCAAATAATAAAGTGTTTGAATAAAAAACTACACCACAACATGGAGACGGTAAGCCGTACGTACGCACGTATGGTGAATTTGTCATTTATAGGATGGATGGAATAATTAATATGGTTTTACCAGATTTATAATAACATCAAACTATGTATAATTTACTTTAGTTTTTATTTTGGTATGGAAATAACAAATAAAGTGGAATTTTAAGAGGAAAAGAACTTGAAAGAGGGTGGTGAAATTATTACCTCTTCTTCAGGTGTTTCCTTTTGAGTTCGTCAAAAGGGATCTTTAGGATAGCTTTGTGATTAAAGTAACTCCTTTTGGTAAAATATAGGATAGTTGGGAGGATATTGGAGTAATGTTTTGGCTGAGGGAAATGTATTTAGAGGTGTGATTGTGAGAGATGGGGAAGTACCCTTTTATAAGAGAGGTGAAGGTCACTTTAGGAAAACCTTGAAATATTATTTTATAATAAACTTATTTTTGATTTTTAATGGATCCAAAATGATATATTTCAAGACTAAGGTAGATACAGGTCTCCAAAACTCTCTACCAATAGGTTTTATATAGGTTTATGTCACCATATTAACCTTATATTTTATATTTAACTCTTAGTTAAATAGTTTACCTTTTACCATGTATTCTTGTATTATTATATTATATGGTTAATAATCTGTCTATAAAATTATATTAGAACTAAAAGTGGTTCATTAATGATATATATATTATTATATAAGTCCTTTATCTGAACTTTATATTTTTTTAGGACTATTATATCATTTAATAATATAGCATTTTTGTTAAAACTCATTTATGTCAATTTTGAAACTATTTAGTATTTTGTTTTTGTTAAAGTCCTAACAGCATGATTAATTTGAAAACAATTCGTTGAATCATCCCTAAGATGTAATATTAAACTATAAAATTATTAAAATTAATCAAAAGTCTCAAATTACATTTATTTGTATATTTATAATATTAATTATTTTAAACTTTCATTAATTAGGAAATTACTGCATTGTCATCCTGTCATAAATAAGTTCAATTATATAATGTCTAAAAATTATAAATAAACTACCATTATGTAGGAAATATTTTTATATTTCTAATTAATATTTATAGTGTAATTTATCTTATGTGTAACCCTATATTAAAAATGATTTAGTTATTAAACTTTGAATTTAACACTTTTAACTCTTCTTTAAATAAAATAATAACAATTGTCCTAATCTAATCCATGTGGACCAAAAGGATCATATTTTATTTCTAAGGTTGATTTTAGTCTAAATAAACTTATCCAAAAGAATTAGGACATGTTTTAGGGTAATAATAATGTCATTTTTACCTTTAATTACATTATTTACTTTTAACCGTGGTAAATAAACGTTAAAAGTTAGTATTTACCAAAAAATATTTTCATCTTATTGAACAATATTTCACTTACTGATATCAACTGTGTCTCTCAGATTTTTGAAATTCAATTCATAGAAGTGGTAAAATTATTTTTTATTCAAATTTGCAAATGCTCCTAGAAGGTGGGTAAAAGATGGTAAAAAGTTCAACAAAATTTTATATATCTAATATTATTATAAAATGACTCCAATGAATTAAATTGATCATATAGGTATTATGTTTCTATTTTTACCTAAAAGAAATTTAAATAAAATAATTAATTATTTAAAAAAATTTGGTTTTAAACAATAACACAGTGTTTTTCACTATTCATCAAAAATTGAAAGTTTTCAAAAAAAACCCAAAAATTCACCCTAAGATAATGTCAATATTCCAAATTCAAAAATGAATCTCATTTTGAAAAATAAAATTTCAAAAATTTCAAAAAGTGGGTATTACTATTCATAATGGCTATTTTGATTGGTCACGGTGTGTTAAAATTTCATGTTGCGTAAAATGCAAGCTACTACATTATTCAAAGAGAAACGTACCACAGAAACATGGGGTGTTACATTTTTGGGGTTTATGAATAGAATTTTTTGAGTGTGCATGGAAACATTCATGGCAGTTTTCATCAATGACATCCTTGGGTACTCCACATTGGATAATGGGCATGAAAAACATAATAATTCAATTTTGGTAGTTCTTCATCATGAGAAGATATTTGGAAAGTTGTAGGAGTGGGACTTTTCGGATAATGATGTATGTTTCTTGGAGAATGAGGTATCCTAGAAATGAGTGATTGTGTATCCTTCGATGATAGAGGTAGTTTTTTCTTTGGTGTCCCCCAAGAAAGTTGCATGTGTACGAAGTTTCTTTGGCCTTGCAAGATACTATAGGATGTTTGTAGCTGATTTACCTATATTTGTGAATCCTATGAAATATTTGACGTAAAAGGATTAGGAATTCTTGTGGAATGGCCAGTGTTAGAAAAATTTTGAGTACCTGAAAGAGAAGGTGGTCAATACTAGAGTTATTTGTTTTCCAATAGAGGGAGTTCAGTTGGAGGTTTTCTATGATGCATTGTATCATATCTTGGGTTGTGTTATGATGAAATAGATATCAATTGTTTCTTAAGTGACTTGGTAGTTGCTTCCCCATGAGTGTAACTATGCCACCCATAATCTCGAGTTGGAAGTATTGGCGTTTTCTTTGAAGTTATGGTGGAATTACCTCATCGATAAGGGATTTGTGGTTTTTATCGACCATATGAGTCTATAATATGTCTTGTCCCAATGTGAATTGAACATGAGTCAGCCTCAGTTGATAGAATTATTTCATTATTACTACTTAGAAATTTCATATAAAATAGGTAAGGGAAATGTTTTATCTAATGCGCTAAACAGTAAGTCATGTAATGATTTCATGCATAAATCATGGGATTATTAAAGAGTGATGGAGTAAATCTTAGGTATTCATCTAGATATTGGATATTTTAAAGGAAAAGGTTTTATTTTAAAAATGAATGTCTAGTCATTGTTAGTGCACTAGGTGGAGGAGTCCCAGCTGGGGGATTCTAAGGTTTTGATATAGAGGGATGGAGTTTTTTTGGCGATAACCCTAATTGTTCATCTTAGTATGGATAACTCCAGGTATTTTTCTGGGGAAGGATTTTGGTTCCTTAATTGATGCATGATATGGTTATTTGGGAGTTTCATAGTGTTTTGTTGGCATTACATTTGATTGTGACCAAGATGTAGCAATCCTTAATAGGTCTATTTTGGTTTCTTGGGTTGAGTCTTGAAATTACAGAGGGTTTTTATTGATGTTTGGTATGTCCGAAGGTGAAGGTTAAGCACTTTGTTCCTATTAGGTTTCTCCAACTATTATATTCTCCCCATTAGAAGTGGGAGTATATCATGAGGGACTTCATTACTGATTTATATTGAGCTCAGGGATTTTATGATGGTATATGAGTGATATTGGATTCTTTGATGAAATAAACCCACTTTACATTGATCAGTGAGTCGAGCTCAGTGGATGTTTTGTTGAGCAGTATCTAAAGGAGGTGGTGTGACTCCACATAGTCTTAAGGATGGTCATTTCTTCCTGAGATGTTCATTTTACCTCTAGGGTGTGAAGAGATCTCTGATGTTCTTTTGGTTCTCATTTATGCCTAAACACTACTTTTCATTTGCATACAAATGGTCATACGGATCGAACCATCCAGAATATTGAAGGATTATTGAACTCTTTTATACTTTAATTTAGAGGCTCATGGATGGTGAACCTTCCCCTGGTCTGGTTTTATTATATTAATATTCTCCAATCCATCATTGGTATGGCGCCATTTGAATTTTTTATAGCCATCCTTGTTATTCTCTATTATGATGGAGTATGTTGAGAGTGGTAGTTTTTTACACCCCAAAACTAGTATAAAATACGAAATATATGGTTTAAGAAATTTATAATAGGATTAAAGAAGCACATGATCCCTAGAAATTTGATTCTAGTCGTAGGAGGATACCTCTAGTGTTCGATATTTGAGATCATGTGTTCCTGAAGGTTACTCCTTATCTTGGGAAGTGAATCTCTGGACATGGGATTAAGATTTATCTATAGTTTTTTGGTCCTTTCAAGTTGTTGGATTATATTGGATGCATGTCATATCAGATATCATTTCTGCCTCATATGATACAAATACACATTTATTTTCACATGTCACGTATCTGTCGTTATCTTGATGGAGACTCTCTTGTCATCTATTGGGGTTTGATCAAAATTGATGATTATTCAACATTTGAGGAGAGGCCAATAGAGATCCTAGAACTCATGTATAAGGTGTTACACAAGAGTTATATTCCCTTATTTCATGTCTTGTGGGGGAACAATGGTGTAGAGGAAAGTACATGGGAATGTGAGTCACAGATGCACACCCAGTATCATAATCTGTTTAATGGTTAGATCTCCCATTTTTTAATTTTAATCCCTTGTATATGTGTAATTTTTTTTAATTAAATGGATTCCTCTTATTTATTATTGTATCTTGAATCTCATTGGATATGTGTTCCCCTTTGGAGAGTATTTTTGGAGTTTCTTTCATCTGTTTCATATTTTTTTGCTTGTTCCTATGATGAGGTAATTGAGCTCCTATGGTGGTGGTATCTTTGATGGGTATCTCATAGGTTGAATGTTCAGACAATTCCTTTTCTTATACTATAAGGTTTACTTTAGATTCTTGAGGATGAGTATTATTTGAGAGGTATCGAATTCCAGGTTTAAGTCAAATGTGGTCCAACCCTTTGTGAGTTTCCAATGTTAAGGGTGCCTAGAGGAGGCTTGGAAGTAGTCTAGAGGGGGTTACCTATAAAATTATAGAATCTGGGATATTAAAAACCCTTTAAGTGAGGTTTATGACTTATGGAGGTCTAGTTCAAAATGTATAACTAAAACTGGTAAAATAATAAAATAGAAACATGTTTTTTAGTGATTTTGGACCCCAAAACATTTACATGATGTGAAAATGTTTTACACACTGTATAAATTTCTTGTTTTGTGATTTTATAAACTTTTTTAGCGACCCATTTTTCTCAAAACCTATGGATTATCCCAATTCTAGGTGATCGTCGACTCCCTTCCAAGCATTTTGGTGCTTCCTTTAATAGGAATAAATACTTGGACTTCTGTTTTCGATCTGTGGTGGTCTGTGTTGATCCAATGTTCATTATTCCTTAACTTCCTAGTGGTTTCTCCTAGTTTGATATCATTTTCCTCCTATTCTTATTTCCATTCAATTAATCTTTATGTCCATTGTTTCTAATGGGGTTTCTATTGGTTGTTGTTGGTGTGGTTATTCTGTAGTGTCCTCAAATGAATGTAGTTATCATGGGATAGGTGATTGGAGATCCCTAGCATGGTTTGTTCTTGTGTGAAAGAAATTGATGGATTTGAGGTAGGGAATTCGTTGAATTTATATATTTTTACATTAAATTGTAAAGCTAGATTGATTTGTCCCTTTGGAGTTAAATGAAATTTACCAAATAAATATTAAACTAGATTGAAGAATTAGGATAGTGATTGCATGTTGGTGATATTGTTTCTTTATACAGTGATAACTATTTGCCTCATTATTAATTAGAGAATGTGATATCTATTCTTTTATTACTATCATTTTCATTAATTCTATGGATTTACAAGTTATGTTATTGAAATTTATATGAAAATTTAAATCCATAATTAATTTATAATTAATTATATTAACAAATTAAAGAGGTATGTTTATAATCCCATGGATAATGTAATTTTATGATAATAAAATCAATGCAATTGCATATTTAATAGGAATTGATATTCCATATGATCAGTGGAATTGATAAATAATGTGAAGCATTTTAATGATTATTGATTAAGGATTTAAAGTAATGCTGATGGTTGTTAATTAATTAGTCCTCGAACCTAGAATATATTATTGGATGCATGTTAAATTAATGGTTTAATTCATTTTTGATATCTTTTTATAGCTTGATGTCTTAGGTTTCCTATCACCAGAAACTATTAATAAATGAATTGTTTTATTTAATATGAAATAAAAATTGGTTGTGTGATAAATAATATTTCTTGGGGCCATAGTTTCATGTTTTTTCTAGAAGGCAGAGTGTCTTTTTTTGGATCATGGGTTGCTCGTTTATATGAGAAGGCTGAATACCTTGTTTTGAAGGCCCAATTGCCTTGCATATTTTTTTTTGTTTCTTCTTGGTTCTTTTTGTTGTGATCTATATGTGAACCTTGTTTCATGAGCCTGGTATGGATGATCCAAGGATGGATATTATTTTATGGGATTAGAAGGCTAGGATTTGATGTAAGAATGGTATGACTAAGCCTGGGATGGATGATGTGTGGGCAGGGAGTCCCAAATGATGTGGTAGAAGATGATGCCTATGATAGTGAGATGCATCGGTATATGAATGTGGGTGTGGGGGAAGGAACCATAGGTGATGTAATGGGTTAAATAAGGGAATACCCATTGGTGAGATGTTTAGAGCTGCTATGATCACTTTCGAATATTTTTAATGGTTGATGGTCAGCTTGTTTGTTTGATTTTCATTCTTTTCACCACATATTGAGGCAGTTAGAGGTTATTGTTTCCTTGTTTCCTCTTGGTGGTAGATTATTATGGTTTTTCTAGAGTTTATGGATATGGAATGAATATAATAATTAATTGAATAAAATTTTAACCCATGGTGTTAGTTGATGTTGGAATAAAAATGCTTAAAAGATGATAATCTTGATAAACCATGGACTTAGTTTGGATTAAGCCTAGAGGACATGAAATTTTCTCTGATAATTAATGTAATTAAATGTGGATTAATATTAATGGTTAATTAATAAATATTTAATTAATTAGTGTAATGATTGGATACAAAGTATAGAATAATTTTAATGCAACTCTTTTATATGATTATGTGCTTATAAGATATCTAGTTTTATCAGTGCCAACCAAGAGTTCGAGTGATGTTATCTGTACACTATTGGAAATATTTCATATACCCAAGGTTTTAAAGCATAGGAATCCCCCATGAAACCATGGGTACAGGCTATACCCATGGTTTCATGAACCATGGGCTACTAGGCATCGATATTGCCGTATACCCACTGTTTCTACAAAACTCTGGGTATATCCTAGTAAAATTTCATATTACCGACAGTTCTAGTTAACCATAGGTATATATCTATACCCAAGGTTTACAAAAATGTGGGTATACATTTTTACTGCACAAAATATATACTGATGGTTTATTAAAACCATGGGTATAAATTTTCAAAGTACAAAATATATACCCACAGTTTAGTAAATTGTGTTTATAGATTGTGTTCTTCATAGAACACATACACACATTTCATTGAACCGTTGGTATAGTTGTTTTTACTAGAAGAACATATACCCATGGTTCATTGAACCATTGGTATATGCGGTTTCCCCATAAATGTAGTAGCTACACACCTTTCTCCATGAAACGCATGGCCGATTGTCGCCTATCGACCGGTCAAGGTTCCGGTGCTCTGCTAATGTGTATAGCAGCACTTGGGTCGAATCCTCGGCGATGATACTTTGTAATAGTCGTTTGCTTTTAGTTGATTGTATTCTGATTGGGGGGTTTGTTTAGAGAGCTTATGAAATAATTTATGGATGATTTTGATTTAACAAATTGATAAAGATTGGGGCGAGTTCATCATTAGGTAGCTAAGCTTGTGATATCCTTGAGCTTTTCTTTATATTGCATTAAATTGACACCCATGTCACAAGATGATTTTGATCGGAATTCCCAAGTGTTAAAGCTTTAATCCAAGCCATAAATTTACATAGGTTTCTAATCATTACCATTACTTGTTTATGGTAGTGTATTTGTGGTTCCAATAATCCATGGAATCCACATATTAAACAAAACATGTCATTAATCCATGACATATAAAGTTCAACATACACAATGTTAAATTAACAAATACTCATTGAGTAAATACTCTCAATCACTTAACATCCCTAAATTATAACTCACCCCAATGAGATATTTACTCAGCCATTTGGGTTTTTAATATTCTGGTTAGAATAATTATGATTATAAATTGAGAATAGAATAAAAAGACAGGGATTAGAAATGAGTGGTACGTCGAACACACACACACGAACAATGATGATAATTAAAAACGGATTTTCGATTGAATGAGAAAGCAAAATAAGGGAAGGGTATTCAACTGAATTTAAACTATTTTAGGAACATAAATATTAAACTATAGAAGTTGGATGAGAATAAGAGATATTGAAGAAGAAACTTTCATTAAAATAGACTTACAAAGAAAGAGACTTACAAGATTACAAAAATGAAGAACACGAAAGTAAGTGAGAACAAAGAGAGTAGAAAAGGTATCTCAAGTAAAAACATGAGTATGGAAGATCCTCCCAAGCCTTTGGAAAGTCTTTGGTCGTTCCAATATGTTCTTTTTTCCTCTGAAATGCCAACCTTTTTTAAAGGAGAGGAGAGGATGTATTTATGGCCGAAGGTGGTGGACTGTTTACATTCCAGAAATACCCCTCCATTTGGCTCGAAGATATGGACATCAAGACAGCCGAATCCAGAGCAATATCTTTCTTCAAAGTTGTAGATAATAAAGTTTTCCGACTACTCGCAAAAGTTGGAAACATTTGGACTTAAGGATCAAACGTTATGGCCAGTTGATTAAACAAAGTAAAACTGTCCATTTCAATCCAGGCTTTTTGAAGTCTAGAATGTGAATGGATTTTTGAATATGAAGATGCCTTCAAATCCGAATCGGTTCTTCAACAAAGTAGGCCGCCTATATCTCCTATTTCACACTGAAAAAGCCCAGCTCGATTTGATTCTTACATCATGAGATATGTCATTCATACTATATTGATTTTAATTCTCGTCCAGAATGGTGGTCTTGATTTGAAAGCTTCATTTGGGCCCTTTGTTCTTAGATTTGGTCCCTGAAAGTTTTATACAAGACTCCTTGCATTGTCCCCAGAACTATGGTGGAGAATAATAGAATTTAGACTTCGGCATGTAGCCCAGTAAATCAATCTTCATGAATAGTCCAGTTGGTTCACATATTCTTTGGTCTTGTTTGTGAGAACCATATGACCCTTCAAATGACAGAATTGGCTCATGGTACCTTCTAATGAAATTTTGTATATTGAAAGGATAATACTAAAAAACAATAACCACACAATTGGGATCAATATAGTGATATTTATTATTAAAACATTAAACTGACTCAATTAGACTACTTCTAAAAATGCTCAAAAATTATACTTAATATTAAAACATTAATATTTCACACAAATTATGCACATTTCATATAAAATCAGTAAAGGGGGAATATAATAATTCATGAAAATATTAATAACATAAACTCCCCCACACTTAGTTTTGTTCATGTCCTCATGTGCAACAAATATAAAAACATGACAAAATCATTTTTACTCACCAACAGATATTAAAATTTTGTTTTCTCCAATCAGGGGAGGTTTAGAATATTTCACTCATCCATTTTGAATTACACCACAAGTTGTTATAGAAACAATGTTCGAAAACTAATTCATTTTTTCATTCTCAAATTTAGAAATGGAAAATGTGGACACTCAAAACTCACACCTCTCAAGATGATAAAATTCATTTGTGGAGGTTCATTCTTTCACCAACCAAAAGTGAAAATCTGAGAGTTTGAAAAGATCTCTCAGCTTCCAATCCCTATCCAAAGTGAACAAGAATCAAGAGGTATTTTTAAAGGGTTTTACTGTGGCTATGGGATGGTAGGAATATAATGTCCAAGAGAGAGAAGAATATTGTCAAAATACCAACAAAGAAAAAGCAATGAACATTTCTTTTGAAATAAAACATGGAAGGAAATGAAAACACATATTTACAAGGGAATGATTGTGTGAAGAAAGACACAATAGAGGAAGAAAATATGAAGGTAATGAGAAGATGGAATATTTACAAAACACAAATATTCTCCCAATAATATTTTAATGCAAGTGTTATTTTTTTTATTTTCCTTTTTTTCCTTTGTTTTTTCGAAAGTTTACCTTGAAACAGATCTCACACTCATATCCCAAACCATGTTTTATCTCCTCACGACACTAATTGTAATAGTTATAACAATATCAAAGGTTGAGGAAGATTGATTTTTGACCTACCCAAGACACAACTCATTTTTTCATTTTTTTTGATTTTATTTTTTGATTTTTTTCATCATTTTTTTTGAAAACTTGTCAATAACAATAACAAAATTACATAAATGGAAGTTAATTACATTCCCCAAAACACACTTAATGACAACCTCTCCCCCACACTGAAATTGATGCTTGTCCTCAAGCATATGATAACTTGTTGAAAATCAATAATAGGGTACCCAAACAATGAAATCCATTCCCCCCCAAATTTAAATTTCAAACAAAATTATCCAATGAAAATCCATGTTGATATTGGGTGGGAAAAGGTATTGGGCTTTTAATGTGCCTATCAAAGAAAAGGTTTTCATAGGCTCAAAGGGGATTTCAAAAGGAGGATTAATGTAAGGGAAATGGGAGGCTATTTGGCTATTGTGGTTCTCATGTGGTTCAGAAAATGCCTCTATCATATTAATACAAACTAAGGTAGGAAATTCAGCTCGAAGGTCCACAAAATCAAAACTCACAAATGGGGGTGAAAACACACATTTTGAAAAGATGGCCATAGGTGGCCTTGGCATGAAAGAAAATGTTTCTTCTCACGGTTGGGGAAAATCATTTTCCAAATCAAAAATTGAGCATTCAAAATTTGTTGGTTTTGAAACACTATTATTTATCCAAAGTCACGATGAAAATACAAAATTTTTGAGATGAAAACATGTCTGTTAAATCCCCAAAATGGTTGGACAAAATTTTAAAACACGATGGTGAGTAAGCATGACTCTTTTTTTTGTATTTTTTTAAGTGATTGTGTTTTTTGGTTTTTTTTAAGTTTTTAAGGTTTTTTTAAAATACACACCCATACAATAAAGAAAAAAATGGGTTTGATGAAGAAAGTGGTTAAAAATGAAATAGAGAGGATGAAGAAGAAAGAGGTAGAGAGATGAAGAGATAGAGAGAGAGTTAAAGGGAAAGAGGTGCCCCCTAGTTTATATTTGGTGGGTCGTCATCTCCATTTGGTGGTGGGTTGACTGGAGAAGTTGGGTATCCAATGGAATTAGATGATGATCCAGGAGTGTGCGTCCTCTCATAGTGATGCTTTAACAGATGTCCATTAACCGTGAATGTTCTTTTGGAAGAGGGGTCTTGGACTTGCACTACACCAAATGGGTAAACATTAGTAATAAAAAAAGGACCTTCCCAATGAGAATTAAGCTTACCTGGGTGAAGTCAGAATCGAGAATTGAAGAGAATTACCTTTTCACCTTCATGAAATACCTTTCTTTGGATGTTTCTGTCAGGGAGTACCTTAACCTTCTCTTTGTACAGATTGGAATTCTCATAGGATTCAAGTCGAAGCTCCTCCAGTTCAGCCAATTGCAACAATCTTTCTGCACCAGATTTTTCACAATCAAAATTACAGGTTTTCACAGTCCAAAAAGACTTATGTTGGATTTCAAATGGTAAGTGACACACTTTACCAAAAACTATCCTAAAAGGAGACATCCCAATGGGTGTTTAATAGGCAGTTAGATAAGCCCAAAGGGCTTCACCAAGTCTCTCAGGCTAGTCTTTTCTGGTGGGCTTAACAATTCACTCAAGTACCCTTTTCACTTCTCTATTAGAGAGTTCAACCATGCCATTTTTTTGAGGGTGATATGCAGTTGAAGTTTTATGTACAACCCCGTTCTTTTTTTAGAAGAGCTTCCATGGTTCTATTACAAAAATGGGTTCCTAAGTCACTGGTCAAGGCACATGGTGTGCCAAATCTTTGGAAGATGTGGGTCTTTAGGAACTCACTAACAGTATGAGCATCATCCTTCTTAGAGGGTTTGGCCTCAACCCACCTTGAATCATAATCGACTGCAAGAAGAAATTATGAGAATCCATTGGAAGGGGGAAATGGTCCCATGAAATCGATGCCCCAAACATCAAAGATCTCGTAGAAAATTAAAGGCTTTGAGGGCATTTCATTTCTCTTGGAAATTGTGCCAAACTTTTGGCAAGTGGGACATGATTGACAAAACTCATGTGAGTCCTTGAAGAGTGAAGGCTAGAAGAATCTAGAGTCTAGGACCTTTCGGGAGGTCCTTTGTGGTCCAAATTGGACACCTGCGGGAAGTGAGTGACAGAATTCTAAGATGGAAGAATGCTCATTTTCTTCAACACATCTTCTAATTACCATGTCTGCCCCAGTTTTCCAAAGTTTATTTTCTTCCCAAAATAGTATTTTGAATCACTTTTCAACTTCATTTTCTGTGATTTTGAAAAAAATTCAGGAAAAACACCAGAAACCAAGTAATTTACAATTAGGGCATACAATGGTTTTTTTGGAGTGAGAGATGAAAGGTGCTTAGTGGGGAATTCAGGATCAATGATTTCTGAATGATAAGAATTTGAAATTCTACTCAAGTGATCAGCCACAGGGTTTTCTTTTCCAGGTCTATCTTTGATTTCAAGTTCAAACTCTTGGATCCTTAGGATCCATCTTATTAGCCTCGGTTTGGAATCACTTTTCTTGAGTTAGAACATTATAGCAGAATGATCTGTGAAGATTATGATTTTGGCACCTAATAGATAGGGCCGGAATTTATCTAAGGAAAAAACAACTACTAAAAGTTCTTTTTCAGTGACAGTGTAGTGAGATTGAGTTTCATCCAATGTTTTTGAGGCATAATAGATGACATGAGGAATTCTTTCTCTTCTTTGACCAAGAACAACCCCAACAGCTCTATCAGAATCATCACACATTAACTCAAAGGTTAATGACAAATCTAGGGGTTGGATTATTGGGGCAGATGTAAGAGTAGTTTTGAGTTCCATGAAGGCTCTCTTGAAAACCTCATCAAAATGGAAAGTGACATCATTTTGGAGAAACCAAGTGAGTGGGAGGGAAATCCTGCTGAAGTTATGGATGAATCTCTGATAGAAACCAGCATGACCAAGAAATGAACGGATGTCTTGAACAGAGGTGGGTTCAGTTAGTGATTGGATCACATCAATGTTGGTTGGATCAACTTCAATACCATATTTTGAAACTATGTGCCCTAGAACAATTCCATTTGCAACTATGAAGTGAAATTTTTCAAAATTTAACACAAGGTTACACTTGACGCACTTTTCAAGGACTAGAGAGAGTGAATTCAAACAAGATTCAAATGACTCACCATAAATGGTGAAGTCATCCATGAAGACTTCCATGCAGTGTTCAATGAATTCTGAAAAGATACTCATCATACACCTCTGTAATGTTGCAGGATCATTGCAAAGTCCAAAAGGCATTCTTCTATATGCATATGTTCCAAAGGGGCATGTGAAAGTAGTCTTTTCTTGGTCCTAAGGTGAGATTGGAATTTTAAAATAGCTGGTGTATCCATCAAGGAAGCAATATTGTGATTTTCCTGCTAATCTTTCTAGCATTTGATCAAGGAATGGAAGAGGGTAGTGATCTGTTCATGTTTCAGCATTCAATTTTCAATAATCGATGCATACATTCCATTTGTTCTTCACTCAAGTTGTGACTACCTCCCCATGTTCATTTGTGACAACAGTTATCCAACCCTTCTTTGGTACAACTTGAATTGGAATAACCCATTCACTATCGGAAATTGGGTAGATAATACCATCGTGAAGAATCTGGGTGATATCTTCCCTAACTACCTCAAGTCTGAGTGGATTGAGTCTTCCTTGTGGTTGTCTAATTGGTTTGGATGTCTCCTCCAGATGGATGTGATGCATGAATAGGGCAGGGTTGATTTCTGGTATTTTATCTAGGGTCCAACTTAAGGCCTTTTTTTCCTCTAACACCTAAACAAGTTTGGACTCCTCAGGTTCAGTGAGGGTAGCAGAGATAATGACAGGATATGAGTGATCATGGAAGAGGAATGCATATTTCAGGTGTGCAAGAAGAGGTTTAAGATCAGTCTCATATTTCAGTTTTGGGCTAGACAACTCAGGAATGGAAGAAGGGACTTCAGTTTCTTCAAGTTCATTTTCCTTAATACTATCCAAGGTGGAGCAGTAGAGATCTGAATTGATGTGGAATTTAGGATAGTTTTCAAGTTCCTCTAGATTGATGGAGTCTATGAATGAAAGGTCCACATCAACTTCACCATTTATGACTTGGTTAATCATAGTGCAGATTTCACAAGATCCTTTGTCATTAGAACACGAAGAACACGGTGGATTGGGGTTTAATTGACTCTTAGAAGTGTCCTCAGAAGAATGAATTGAGAATGCAGAGTGATCGTCAGATGGGTATCGTATGGCTTGGAAAATGTTGAACTTCACCAGTTGGTCACTAAATTCCATGGATAAGATGCCTAAATGGACATCAATCTTGGTCCTTGCAGTCATGAGGAATGGTATTCCTAGAATTAGGGGAGATCGAGAAGAGTTCGTCTCAACTTCCATGTCAAGGACATAGACATCAGCAGGGAAGATAAGATCATTGACTCGGACAAGGAAATCCTCAATTATTCTCTCAGGACTGGTTGTACTTCGATTAGCTAACTGAATGACAACACCTGTTGGGTACAAGGGACCTAGACCAAGGTTGGAGAATATGGATTTGGGCATGACATTAATTGAGGCTCCTAGGTCTATGAGTGCATCATCAAAGTTTGAACTTCCAATTTGGCCTGGAACCGTCAAGGTACCTGGATCTTTGCACTTAATGGGTATGAACTGCTGGGTGGAAACATTTTCTAAGTTCATAAGTTGCCTCTTGTGGGTACACAACTCTTTGAGAAACTTGGCATACTTAGGAATTTGTTTTATGGCATCTAAGAGGGGAATTTTGACTTGAACACGTCTAAACATGTCGAGCATTTTAGGATCAGGTTCAAAGGACTTCCTTGGTTTAGAAATAGCTTGAGGAAATGGAATTGGGTTCTTATGTGGAATAAAATGAGGTGAGGAAATGGATTCAGGTTCCTTTTCAAGCTTACTTTTATTTTATTTTTCTAGGTCAACATTCAAAGGGGGGTTTAAGGATTTATCTTGAGGCATATCAAGTTTCTTTCCTGATCTAAGTGAAATTTCACTTACATTACCCTTGGGGTTGGGTAATGGTTGAGATGGGATTTGGGAAGAATTTGATTGTTGTTGCTGACCCAGGTGGGATGCAAGTTGACCTATTTGAGTTTCAATGATTTTAAGGCTAGAACAGGTGAATCATGCAGATCTTCCACTGCACTTTCCCATGGTTTCTTGGAAGAAGAGGCTTTTCCTGGATTGGGATTGCCTTGATTTTGGTTCTTCGGAAATTGATTGTATTGGTTTTGGAATTGGGAAGGCTCACTAGGATAATGGAATCTAGGAGGAGAATTTTTCCTTTGAGGTTGAGGAAAAAAGGATAAGTTTGATGGAAGTTACCACCACCTTGACCATATTGGAATTGGTTTTGATTTTGAGGAGGTAATTGAGGTGGGTGAGACATGGGGTTACCATACCTCAGGCCTTGGTTATAGGAAGAAGATAAGGGCTCAGAGTGAGGTTGGTTGAAGTTTCTAACAAACTAACCTGATAGTTGAGGATTGGTGTTCCGCTGAGCATATACTGCATTGATCTCCATTGGTCTAGATGAATTGGATTGATCCTCTTGAATTTGTCGACATGTGTTAGTTGGATGTGATGGAGAGTTGCAGATTCCACAGTTTTTGATAGGTCTAGGAAACATTGATTGTGGAGAAAATGAGGTTGGGGATTTGGTGGCCACAACTAG
Source organism: Viscum album (assembly GCA_963277665.1). NCBI lineage: Eukaryota > Viridiplantae > Streptophyta > Magnoliopsida > Santalales > Viscaceae > Viscum > Viscum album. The sequence continues at coordinate 78,826,856 of OY728140.1, forward strand.
TTGTCTCACAAGACCTGTAAGTTCACTCATCCACTCAGTCATCTTGTTTGGCTCAATTGTTTGATTATCTTGGGCTTGCTTGACTTGAGCATGTGCTCGAGTATGGAATTGTTGTGTGTTTGCAGCCATGTTACTTATGAGGTCTCTTGCTGCTGTAGGAGTTTTATCAACCAGAGCACCACCACTTGCGGCATCAATAAGAGTTCTCTCCATAGCCAATAACCCCTCATAGAAGTATTGGATCAAGAGTTGGTCAGGAATTTGGTGGTGTGGGTAGGTTGCAACAAGATTATTTAACCTCTCCCAGTACTCATGGAGTGATTCACTTGGGAATTGATGTATACCACTTATTTCCTTTCGGATAGAAGCAGTACGAGAAGCAGGAAAGAATTTTTCTAAGAAAAGTCGCTTCATGTCATTCCATGTGGTTATGGAACCAAGAGGAAGGTAGTAGAGACATGACTTAGCAGTGTCAGCTAGGGATAAAGGGAATACTTGAAGTTTGATTTTTTCTTCAGAAACCCCTTGAGGATTCATGGTAAAACACACTACTTGGAACTCTTTAAGGTGGAGATGTGGATCCTCACTAGCTAGCCCGTGGAAATGAGGAAGAAGATGAATCAACCCCAATTTGAGTTCGAAGTCAGCCTCTATGTTTCGATATTGAATAGCAAGGGGTTGGTAATTCATATGAAGGGCAGCGTGTTCTTTAAGGGTGTGTTCCCTAGGATTGGCCATTTCAATTTCGACTGGTTGGATGAGGACTGGTTCTTGAATTATTTGAGTATCTCTGATGTTCCTCCTAAGTTAGTGAAGTGTTCGCCCAATTTCAGGGTCAAACAAATCAGAGGGATTGTTTTGAAGACTACGGGACATTCAGAGAGATTTTGGAAGAAAGAGGAAGATGGGTTTTTCTTTGTATTTTTTTAGTTTATTATTTTTAAGAGGAAGACGGGTTTTTCTTTGTGTTTTTTTCAATTTCTTTTTAAAATTTTGTTTTTTTGGGTTTTTTATTACAATAACCAGAAAATAACAAATAATTAAAGCACCATCCCCGACAAAGACTCCATTTGAAATGCACGGCTGATTGTCGCCTATCAACCGGTCAAGGTTCCGGTGCTCTGCTAATGTGTATAGCAGCACTCGGGTCGAATCCTCGGCGATGATACTTTGTAATAGTCATTTGTTTTTAGTTGATTGTATTCTGATTGGGAGGTTTGTTTTCAGAGCTTATAAAATAATTTATGGATGATATTTGATTTAACAAATTGATAAATATTGGGATTAGTTCATCATTAGGTAGTTATGCTTGTTATTTCCTTGAGTTTTGCTTTATATTACATTAAATTTACACCCATGTCACAAGATGATTTTGATCGGAATTCCCAAGTGTTAAAGCTTTAATCCAATCCGTAACTTAACATAGGTTTCTAATCATTACCATTACTTGTTTATGGTAGTGTATTTTTTGGTTTAAATAATCCATGGATTCCACATATTAAACAAAACATGTCATTAATCCATGACATATAATGTTCAACATACACAATGTTAAATTAACGAATACTCATCGAGCAAATACTCTCAATCACTTAACATACCTAAATTATAACTCACCCCAATGAGATATTTACTCATAAATTTGGTTTATTAATATTATGGTTATAATAATTATGATGATAAATTAATAATAGAAGAAAAAGAAAGGGATTAGAAAAGAGTGGTACGTCGAACACACACACACGAAAAATGATGATAATTAAAAACAGATTTTCGATTGAATGAAAAAGCAAAAGAAGGGAATGGGATTCAACTGAATTTAAACTATTTTAAGAACATAAATATTAAACTATAGAAGGTGGATGAGAATAAGAGATATTTAAGAAGAAACTTTCATTAAAATAGACTTACAGAGAAAGAGACTTACAAGATTACAAAAATGAAGAACACAAACGAAAGTGAAAACAAAGAGAGTAGAAAAGGTATCTCAAGTAAAACCTTGAGTATGGAAGGTCCTCCCAAGCCTTTGGAAAGCCTTTGGTCGTGCCAATATGTTCTCCTATCTTCTGAAATGCCAACCCTTTTGAATGGAGTGGAGGGGATGTATTTATAGCCCAAGGTGGTGGACTGTTTACATTCCAGAAATACCCCTCCACTTGGCTCGAAGATATGGACATTAAGACAGCAGAATCCAGAGCAATATTCTTCTTTAAAGTTGTAGATAATAAAGTTGTCCGACTACCCTCAAATGGTGGAGACATTTGGACTTAAGGATCAAACGTTATGTTCGGTTCATTAAACAAAGTAAAAATTTCCATTTCAATCCAGTCTTTTTAAATTCCAGAATGTGAAAGGGTTTTTGAATATGATGATTCCTTCAAATCCAACTGGGTGCTTCAACAAAGTCGGACGCCTATATATCCTCTTTCGCACTAAAAATGATCAGCTCGATTTGATGCTTACATCATGAGATATGTCATTCATACTATACTGATTTTAATTCTCTTCCAGAATGGTGGGATGGATTTTAAAGCTTCATTTGGGGCCTTTGTTCTTATATTTGGGCCCTGAAATTTTTATACAAGACTCATCGCCTTGTCCCCAAAACTATGGTGGAGAATAATAGAATTTGGACTTCTTCATGTATCCCAGTAAATCAATATTCATGAATTGTCCAGTTGGTTCACAGATTCGTTGGTCTTGTTTGTGAGGACCATATGACCCTTCAAATGGTAGAATTGGCTCTTGGTACCTTCTAATGAAATGTTTTATATTGAAAGGAGAATCCTAAAAAAGAAGAACCACAAAATTTGGATCAGTATAGTGATAGTTATTATTAAGACATTAAAAAGACTCAATTGGACAACTTCTAAAAATGCTCAAAAATTATACTTAATATTAAAACATTAATATTTCACACAAATTATGCACATTTCATATAAAATCAGAAAAGGGGGAATATAATAAGTCATGAAAATATTAATAACATCAATCCTACCATCCTTCACCTATAAAAACAATGAAAATTATAATACAAACCAGTCACAAACTGGTTACAAACCACAATATACACATTTACAATATTAGGAAACACATGAAAACATAATTTTGCATGTATATAAGTTTGATTGAGTTCATTAATAACATTGGTGAGGTTGGTATACAAAAACACATGGTCCATAAGTTTGGTCATTCAAAAACTGGAAAAGATGTATAGAGGTATACTGCACATCTATTAGGGGAAGCCCTTATTTTATACCTATGGAACATTTTAGGTGATATATAGTTGTTCAACATCACACTTCAAGTTGTATAAAAATCATAACACACTTTATATTATGAGGTGTATATTTATACCCTCTATTCAGGCCTTCTCTAGAATTCAGGTTCTACTAATAGATAGGGTAAAAACGTTAAAACTCTAGGGAGATACTAATTGTTCTATTTATTTACATACAGTGAATTATAAATAGGAATAGTCATAAATTATCATCAATGGAGATATAAATTATCATTATATATATTTTTAATGTATGAAAATGTCTCGTTAATGTAGATTGATTGTGACATCAGTTGTCTGGTATATGCACCCTATAAATTTTCTCATCTATTTGGGTTCATGTAGTGATGGTTTCTAAGACCATTTTTGGATTTTAGAATGAAGTGACATCCTATGGAAAATATGATATTTTAGAATTAATGTTTGAGAAGAATCATTGCATAAACTGTGGAATCTATACAGATGAAAGGAAAGGGGTGATTAAACTTTGTTATAGAAAGAAGAAGTTATTCTAATATTTAAACGAGATGTAGGAACCCTAACCACTAATCCAGGTGTTCTAGTAGGATGACTTGTTGCACAATGAAATTTCAAACAGCTTTTAGTCCATTACATACCCCTGTGGAAGCTTCAGTTTCAACATAATCGCAACCCTCAGCACCATCAGTGCATGATGATATGATGTATTATTATTCCACATGCTCAGTATATCCTCATTGAAACTAATTCTCAGTACAACAACACATATGTTGTCTCCATACTTGATCTAGTCACCCAACAATGATAGAACTAGATCCTCCCAGAAACTGATAGATACAACATTTGGGAAGTGTATAATCTGTCTACCATCATTACAATTAGCTGCATCCTCCCACAAAGGATGAATTACCTCTTTGAAGATGTGAAAATCAGTTGGGAATGGCAAAGAAGATGGTCAAGCCAATCATAAATAGAACAACCAAAAACTCCCAACTGTACCGGATTCTGTAATTTTTTTATATTTTCCCCATATTATGTCTGTGTCTGAACACCAGGAGTTCTACTCGTGTACCAGATGACAAACCTGTGTCGGAGGAGATTCAAACTATCTTTGATCTCACAATCATAGTGATCGAGGTTGTTAGGTTTTTAATATCTATATCAAAAAATGGGGCCAAGAGATAGAGAATGGGTTAAGAATTAGATGACTTTTGGTTTCCCCAATGATTCTTCTCAGTGGCCTCCATCTTTGGTGTATCCATCAGTGCTATCCCTAAACCTCTATCCCTCCCACTCTACCTCTCCCCCCTCACCTGCAAACAAATGCAGGTATGACCATTCCAAACCTTAAGTGACAACTTATTTTGGAAAGAAAACTCTGGTTAATGTTGATTCAGGAGGACACCAATGTCAAGATAAATTTTACATTCCCAGATGTTGGTGTATAGTTGATGTTTCAGTATTAAAAAATATGGATTTAATATTATTTTCAGAAGATTTTATCCTAAAATTTTACTAGTTTCAACATATCTGATGTCATAGATAAGAGAGGATTGAAATAAGTAAGACATAAAATGGGTATTCCAAGGCAGAATCCTCTAATTATCTGAGTCGAAAATTTACTCTGTCCCCCAAATAACTCATTATTGAAAAGCTTATGCATTATAATATAATAACAAGGATATAAAGATGGATGTGACAATATATTTCCTAGTCTTAAGGATATAGGTTAGGAAATTAAATTAAGATGGAATGGTTTAATGCCTCCACAATCTATGTACATTTTTATGGATTTAACCTTTGGAGAAGCTAGCTAGTAATCAAGAAAAAAAATATCTATGGATTTCACATCAAGGTGGTGTATGCATTAAATAGATATGGAATTTGAAATATCCCACAAGAATCATTATTGACATTAATTTAGCAGAAATTATCATATATATCACTAATTTGGAGATGCAAGTGTATACTATCAATGAAAATATCCTAACAACTTGGCATGTGTGTGAGATGCTAGAAAATGGGGACATCAAAGGGGTAATAATAAAATCTATCAATAAAGAGTGGGATGATTCCATTAACTATGAAATCATATGATTAAGATCATTTGAAATGATTTCAATTAGTTATTATATATCTATATAAATGATCAAAACTATTAATTTTGTAAGATGAAAAATTAGAATAAGGAACTGATAAATTACCCAGAGTATATCAAGGGTAGATCTTTGCTAGGTATTGTTGTGGTGTAGGAAACCTCCCAAGAAGGGGAAATTTCTCCTTGTTAAAGTAGGATTCTGGATGGGAGGGATGAGACCATATTTATCATCTCATAATTATTATAAAACAAATAATTAAAATAAAAGAGTTTAAAATCAATAATCTATCAGTAATGAAATTAAAATTCTTAAGGAAGTAAGATACCATGATATCAATGGAGTGTTACATAGAGAAAAAATAAATATAACATTTTTCAAAAAAAAATAGTACCTTAAGAGCCTTTAAATGTTTTGAGGAGAAACTATGAGCTATAGTCCAAAGATAGTCTATGAGCTTCGCCTTTTTCATTCCAATAACACTATCCCAGTGATCAAAAGATAAAAATGTCAACATTATACATCTACCCATTTAGAAAAACAAAATTACAAGTTAACATACATTATAGTGATAGTTCCATTGTCTTGATCTGATTTAATACGAATCTCCATCTCACCCGCATCTCTAAGAAGCATAGGTTAAGTCAGTCTTAAGAAAATTTACTTATCTAGGTCATCATTTGCATTACTAAAATAGGATCATAGAGAAAAGTCAAAAATGTAGACCAAATTAATCAAAATATTTATTAATTCATGAATTTGAAAAACTGAATAAAGTGGAATTTGAGGTGCAACTAATAACACAACCAAACCTTACAAGATCTCATAAAGAAACCTCCTTGTGACTATATAGGCTATGAACTATGAAATATATCAACCTATAGACCTTCAATTCATTTAAAGTTTTAACATAGCTCACAAGAAAAAGTAAATATGAATAAAAAACATAATCTTGGAAAATATGAAAACAAAAAACTTGTTAAAGAAGCAAGTTCACCCTTCACAATAAATTCATAGGCTCTAAAACCTTTCCAAAGAAGAACATCATAGCTGTAAGTCACCCCAAGGCACGTCATCCTTTGTCAAAATCATACCCCAGTGAAGACTCTACTTCAATATTTATCTTCAAGGACCATCATTTAAATACCTTCATTTCCACATCCATAAAATGATAAAAATTTACAAAAGAAAAATACATTATGAATAGAATGAATATAAAAATGATGTGACAGTACACCAATAGATTAAAAAATATACTAATCTAATAAATCATCATAGAACTTACTATATCTTAATTAATGGAAGGATATTTATACCTTCATAATACAATAACTCATGGATGTGACAATTTGATACTATATGTTTTCATGATGTTATATGTGTGGTTGAAAGACAAACATGTGACAATGAAAAATAAAAGAATGCATTAATGATCTATCCTATTGAGAAATTATATTTAGTTATAAGTTTAATTATTATCAAATTAAATAATGTGTAAACAATTATGAAATGAACAGTGTATGAGTTAATAAAAAAGGTTATAATATCCTTCTGAAATTAATATTTATTATATAATTGAATAGAATTTATTTTCAGTTTTTTTGTGGTAATGTTGGATAATATATTTGATTTGTGATGAAATCAAGGTTTTTGTACATTGAATGATTTTTAAAAAAATATAATATTATTTAGATAATTTAACATACCTTATTATAAATTTTATAGTTTCAGTGAAATTATGAAATGAAGGAATAAATGCTGAATTTATGTGATACTATTTGCATAAAAGGTTCCTCAAAGAACAATTTTTGTTTTATAATTTCTAATATGTAATGATTATATGGTGAGTTGAATATATAAATGAATACACTTCATATACCAAATAGAATTTGAATAACATAGTTGATGTTTTAGTAGTAAATTTTTGTGGTTGGTTTTAGAAGGGAAGGTGTTACCATAATGATGACTAAAATGTTTTTTAGAGCACTTGATTTGGAAGAAATTGGAATGAATACCAAGAAAAAGATTAATTCATGATTAAAATCTGAATTTAGTGAAAAATATAATTTTTTCAAATACCAGGAAATTGTGTGTTCTATTTATGCTATCAATAAAAATATGCATTATTCATTATGAACATTTTGTATCATAAGATTCATACAATGAATAATAAAAAACATTTATTAACTATGCATGTTGCATGTTGCGTAATGATTAATTCCCATAATTCTAGAATAGATTTGTAATGCACAATGAAAAAACAGAATGAATATTAAATAATGTTGAGGCCAAATGGGCCAAATTAAGTTCATATTTCATAACAAGATAATATAATGCATAATATATAATTCTCACAAGTAAAACCTAATAAATATATAATAGAATTAAAAGAAGTCTGGTTTATGATTATGATTTATGATATGGATAAGAGTTAAAAGGTATACATTTAATAACTATGGGAGAGATAAAAACATTCACCCATCAAGAAAAATATTTTAAATGAGCCCCGTATTCATTTAATTTAATATTTGGCATTGGTAAAAATTTAATTCAAAAAGGGAAAATAAATTTAAAGAAAACCACTTCACCTCTAAGAATGAAAACCATTTAGATAATTTATATAAAAAATCATGGGTATCAAATATTAGTATAAATATTCTAGAAGATGAATTTAATAAACACATCATGATTTTTTTAATAAAATAATTACCTAGAAACACCTACTAAATACAAAGTGGAAAAAGTCACAACAAGACTCTTAAAAAGGAAAAGTTAATTCTAGTAAAATGAATGGATTAAAAATAAATAGAAAAACCAAATACAAATTATTATATAAATATATGAGTGGTGATTGTTGACAATGCAAAACAATGACATACAAATTTGTTGACAAAGAGGATATCATGATGGAATGTCGAGTTCAAGAGCTGAGGTCAACGATCCATGATTTATTCAAGAATGTCAACAAAAGGAATGGATTATGTGGAGGTGGTACAAAATAACAGATACAAGGTGGCGCCATTTTCTAGTGTTTGCCAAATTTTTGGGCCTGAAAATCGACAAATGAAGAAAAGTGTTTTTGGAAAAGGGACTTGCGCGCCGAGGACTAGGAGTATAGGAAACTTGCACGCCATATGTTTTTCGAGATCAAAAGATAAAAATATGTCTAAGGAAACAGGTTCGCACAAGTTTTGGAGTTGGTCGCGCAAGTGTCTAAGAGAACAGAAGACTTGCGCGCCGAGACTGGGTCACGTAGGTGACTTGCACGTCGTCGCGCAGGGTGGTCAATTTGCCTATAAATACTAGACCACCCATCTCCATTCTGAACCGGAGTTCAACACTTTGGGAAATCAGAGCTCCCGCCGCACAGGTGTGGTGGTCGCGCAAGTGGTGTGTGTGGTTGCGCAGGTGGGACTTGCGCGCCCGGGTGATAGTTGTGCGCCAGTGTTTGAAGCTGCGCGCTAGTGTGGAGTTGCGTACCAATATTTGGTTAGGCGTAGAAGGAAGTGAGTCGCACAGGTTTGGAGTTGAGGAAGCTTGAGTCGCGCAAGTGTCTGAGGAGGACTTACGCGCCCGTTGTGACTTGCGCGCCGATACTTGCGCGTCGAGTTAGACGTGCGTTCCAAGTAAGGTTTATTTACAGCATTGATTTTTGGGTTGCGTTGATGTTAGAAGTTTTCCCGATTCCTTCGGTGCAAAGAGATATTCATCTACAGGTGAAAATTTGGCATCAACAGAGCATCTACTTATAGAGAAAGATGCATTCCTTCATGAAAATGAAGAGACCTACAGGTCTATAAACTGTGAGTGGATTCCTTCCAAGAGCAGTGAGCAAAGGAAGAGAAAGAAGGTGATCCTCTCCACCGGTAGTGAGAAAGAGAGAGATAAACAGGGAGTGACCCTTGGGGAAGCAGTGAGCTGACCCTAAACATTGTAAGGGTAGTGAGCCTGGGCATAGAAGTGATCTAGCTCGAACATTGTAATCCACATCTAGTGAAGTTTAGTGGAATTGGTACGAACGACAACTTGTCGGCGTATGCTCTTTGAATGTAGCCCTTTTTGGTGAACCAAGTAAAATTGTTGTGTCATGTGCATGCTTTACTTTCTGTTTACTTTGTGAAACGGGAAAGAGAGAGAAGAGTGTTTTTCTTAACAGCGAAACAAGATCATAACGAGCATTAATTTTAAATTAGTCATACCCTGATTCACCCCCCTCTCAGGGTATTCAGCCTTGTGGACCTAACAAATTAAATCTATAAATGATGGGAATTTGACTGACTACACATATGAATGTGGCATTTTTAAATTCAGAAAGAGGCTTTGTGTTCCTGATATTCATAATCTAAAGAGGGAACTATTGGATGATGCATATAGCTCTAATTTCTCTATACACCCTGGTAGCACAAAGCTGTTTAGAGATTTAAAGGAACATTTTTGGTGGGAAAACATGAAGAGGGAGATTTATGATTACATGTAGAGATGATTGGTTTTTTCAATAGGTGAAAGCTAGAAGGAAACGTCCTAGAGGATTCACGCAACCCATTGCTATTCTTATGTGGAAATGGGATGATATTATAATGAACTTTGACATGGGGATACCAAATACTCCAAGAAATAATGATGCGATATGGGTTATTATTGACCATCCTACAAAATCAGCACATTTTTTTATTATAAGAGAAGATTTACCACATGAACATTTAACAATACAATCTATTAATGAAGTTGTAATACTTCATGGTGTACCCTCATAAATTGTTTCTGATCGGGATCCCCATTTTAGATCACAATTGTGGAAGAGTCTTAAGAAGTCCCTAGACATTAATCTTCATTTGGGAACTGCCTACCACCCAAAAACTGATGGACAAGCAGAGCAGACAATTCAAAATTTGGAAGACATGTTGAGGTCTTGTTCACATGACTTTCAAGGCATGTGGGATCAATATTTACCTCTCGTAGAATTTTCCTATAACAACAGCTTCCATTCAAGTATTCAGATGGCACCATATAAATCATTGGATGGAAATAGATATCATACACCAAATTAATGGGATTATGTTAGTGAAAGAAAAATATTAGGACTAGAACTTATTGAAGAAACAATGGAAAAGGGGAAGATTATCCAAATCCATATCAAAATAGATCAAAGCAGGCAAAAGTGCTATGCTGACAACCGAAGAAAGGATTTAGAATTTCAAGAAAGAGATCATTTTTTCATAAAGGTATCTCCATGGAACAGTATTATACGATTCAGTAAGACTGAAAAATTAAGTCCCAGGTACATTAGACCTTTTAAAATTCTGAACCAAATTGGACCTGTAACTTACCATTTGGCAATGCCGCCAAGTCTCTCCAAAGTTCACAATGTGTTCTATGTGTCAATGTAAAGAAAATACATGTTAGACCCAACACATGTACTCACTTATGATGAAGTAGAACATGAGCCCAATCTATCTTATTGTGAATAGACTATCAAGATTATTGATACCAGAGAACACGTATTGAGAAATTGGACAACTCGTCTAGTAAAGGTTCTTTGGAGGAACCATAAGAGGAAGAAAGCGACATGGGAGCATGAGGAGATTATGTTGAAGACATACACGAATCATTTTAGGTATCATTTTGTGAATTTTGAGGATGAAATTTTTGTAAGGAGGGGAGAATGTAACACCCAAATTTTTTGAAAATAAATATTGAATGCATTTTATAATCTAGCCTTTCAACACAACTTTTCCTTTGTTGTGTTTTGAATTTCAAAAAAATGTCATCAAGAGTTGTGACCAGTAAGTCATCTGGAGTCTGATAGAAAAAACCTGATTTTTGGTGAATACTAACATGCCCTTATAAATTGTAATATGAATAGTAATATGACCTTTATGAATAATAAATAATTATATTATTTTATTTTCTTATGGTAATTAGATAATGTCATCTTAGTTAATTTTTCAATGTGATATGAATCTAATTATACCTTAAAATTGTTGTTTTTCAAATTAAGTATGATTTTATTTAAAAATTAAATTAATAATATTTAGATAAATATTTTTGAAAAATGAAGTTAATTTTTGAATTCTAAACATTAAAAATTGTAGGGGTGAATTTTTGGGATTTTTCTAAAATACTTGAATTTTTTGTGAATAGTAAAAATACAGTTTTGAGTTTTTGGTAGTTTAATGAAATCATAATGACATAATAAAGGGATGGTATACTTTTTTGCTGTAACATATGACATGAGGTGTCCCATGTTGATAAAACCATGGGCAAATATCAAGGTCAAGCCCAGGGTTTGGCAAAAACCACTAATAAGGTGTCCCTATGAAATTATTAAAAAACTCCCTCTCCTTTTCTATAAATACCAACTCATCCATTCATTTTAATTCATTAAAAGTCCATAATACTCAATTATATGGTGGTTTTACCTCATTAAGAGTCCAACCAAGGTATTCTCAAGCCCCCAAGGTTCCAAAAATCAAGTTCTAGGAGTTACTCTATAAGGTAAGGGAATCCTTCTCCCCCCTCTCTTAGTCGACACTTATTTTATGTTATCTTTTTAAATTTCCATTGTCATATGTTGGAGTTTTATTTTATGTGATCCTCTTACTGTAATTTTGATTTAAATATGAATATATACCCTTTTTCTGTCATCATTTCATTGTATGAAATTTTAAGCGACGCCGTTAGGCTGCCGAATTTTCATAAGGGGTCTCTCAACTTTCCTTTTATATTCAAGTTCATCTTTTTTCTTTTCCTCTACTCACCTCCTCTGTCCAAATGAACATGATAACTTCAGTATAATCTATATACTAAAATTATATCATGTTAATGGAATAACCATCATAAATATCCTCTCTCTCCCTCTTTTATTTTATAAACGAAATCAACGTCCATGAGGTTGCAATTTATAGCCTTTGTGGATGACAAAGTTATGTTCCTAAATTTCTCCTTCATTACTAGTCATGAAACCATTTTGATGGTTGAAAAAGATTATAATATATATATTATAACCAAACTAATATTTAGGAACTAGTATATATATATAATATTAAATCATCAGATCAAACTAGTTCCTAATAATCCAAATACCACTTAAATAATCTAAGTGAATATCATTAATAATTCATCTGAGGATTCATCCTTTTTCCATGTAACCAAATGATAGAAATGAAAATTAAAAATTATATATTTTCATAAATAATATTTAATTTCATTTCTGGATATTTACATCCATTCCACATGAACTCCATTTCTTAAAAACAAGAGAACTGAATATGAAAATCAAGATAATGAACACTCTAGAACAACAAAATTTGATATTATAACTTACCAATAAAGACATAAATTAACTAAAAATAATTATTATTAACTAAATACATGTATAATAAGTTCTTAATTAATTTATTAATGTGTATAATTTCATATTCCAGGACCTTAATTTCAAGAGGGGAACACATTCAGATTGAAGGTAAGGGTTTTCCACCCGAACTTCAATTTTTCATTCGGGTTACTTTAATTGTATAATTACATCAATAAAATTATAATTTATTATGATGAACTCATCATAAATTCTGTGTGAGTATTATATATATGTACACCAACCATAATAATTACCTATTTTATGTATAGTTACAATTTTAAATGAAACATTCAAAACTGTTTCCAAAATACAATCCTGATTTAGGGGAATTTCTTAAAATATTATCTATTTTCAAGAGAACTCTATAATATATTTTTGGGAATAAAATATATTTATAAAATGAATATTTTTATTATGAATATACTATCTTACTTTACTTATTTTTTTATGCAAATATTTTTCCAAAAGAACTCTTCTTTTCAAAGTAAAAGAGTATTTATCTCAAGATTTAATCAAAGATTTTATAAGAGTATCTTCATCCATTTCAACAATCTTGTTGATTCTTATGTATTATTTGGATTAGTATTCCATGTTATCATCTAACATATTTAATTTTATATTTTATGGTTATTTTGGATAATGATTGTTTGTCTTAAAACCATTCATCATTTGACTTTGAATGGTTGGTGTTTTTGCTTAATGTTCGGGGAAATCTATTTACATTTCATATATTAGTTTCAATATGAATGTGTATACTGCTTATGTTTATCCACGTTCATATGAGGAATGAATTAGAAATAGTGAGTGTTGGGTAAGGCCTAATATATCCCCTTGTTGCATCGGTAGGTTTCATGAGATAAACTACAGTAATGGCTCACGACCTTGACAAAATGATTACTTATGGTCTGGGCAGGAGGCATTGACGGTATGGTTATGTTGTCCAGCATTATGAATTTCCTCATTATGAAAATAGTATTTATGGTTGATTTGGTTATTTGACTAGTATAATTCCCATGATTTTGTTAAATTATGGCAATATTTACTCAACTCTTATTCCTACCATAATGTGATCATGTTTATTTTTTGTTAAAGGCATATGTTTTTATTTATTCAACATGCCTAATGTTTATGTTATGATATCTTCTGTTGTATTTCTTACTCTTACTGAGTGTTTGATATCACCCCTATATTAGGTTTCATTTTCTCAAGATATGAAGAAGTTATTATGAATGACATGATTAAATAAACTAGGAGTTATTGATGTTGTCTAAGGATTTTCTATATTGTATTTTCATTTCAATTTGTAAAGTCAAAATTATGTATGAATCTTGTGTCCAATAATACTAAAATACACAATTCATCCAGATACTTATTACTTTTTGTATGCCACTATAATCAAATAAGGGACTGGCTTCGGGCAACTGGGGCCAGGTCCTTATAGTATAGAACCTGTCCTCCAGTAACTTGTTAAGACAAGAAAATCTTCTCTTTTCCCTTGATGTAGGTGTGAAAATACCCTGTGTAAATATAAAAGGTAAATCGGTCCATAAATGCACCATAGTTGATATTTTTAATCACATACCAATCACTTAGATGAGAATTGTGTTTTTAAGTATATTAAATCATTCAATAAAATATTATTTATTAGAGAATAACATTAATATCAATTTTGGAACTATTCATTTAATTTGACAATGAAAAAATTGGAAAAATTGAATTTGAAAATAATACATTAAAAAATAACTAACATATTATTTTTATCATAAAAATTCATAGAACACCATAATTCATTCAAATTACATTACTTTTAAATTTTGTAAAATCATTTGTTTTATTTTTCTATTAAGTAAATAAATATTATGGTGTTGTTGTGTACGCATTTAAGGTAATTATTTTTTCTCTCAAAATTAAAAATAAATTAGTACCATAATTTTTTTAATATTATCAAAATAACCATTTATATTTATTCAAAACAAGAGTTTATCCCTATGTGAACACATAATATATATTTAATAGAAAGAGAGTGACATTTTGTCTTTTTTATTTATATAACTTATTATATAGGTCAATTTCATGGAGAAGTGTACCATAAGAAATTAAATCTTAAGTTTAAGGTGATAAGAGTTGAAATAACTTCATAAAATAATAATAAACTAGAAAATGGTGGCTTTATCACTTATTTTTAACCTTTATCAAGTCGTTTTACCTTTTCACCATGGTGAAAATTTCATACTATTTTACTATTCATTATCACCTAAACATAAGTTTAAATTATTAAATAATTACTATTATTATGATTAAAAATATTGAATCCATTTTACCAAATTCAATCTATATAATTTTAGAAACACATTTTCTAATAATACCACATTGGGTTGCAAAAAACTGTTTTCTAAAAAATAAATCATTTTTTAGTTTGTAAGTGTTTTTATAGTATGAAAAAGTATATTGTTGATTATTTTTTAATTAATTATATTATTTATAATTAAATAAAATTAATTTTTTCAACTTCAAAATAATATTTTGATTTTTTAATGAAAATAAATGACAGTTTTATAAAAATCAATATTTTTCACTATTTAGTAAAAAAACAAAATTTTAAAATAATTAAAAAGTTTCACTATAAGATAAATGTGATACAATGATTTAAAAATTTAAATTATTTTTATTAAATAAAATTTTATATTTTCATGAAATTAATTATAATATTTTTTTCATAAAAAGTAATTAAACAATTTTTTAGAGAAAATGTATTTTTTGAAGAATAAAATGACTTTGCAAAAAATTTGAGTAATTTTTTTAAAATATTTAAAAAATTCATATTCATTGAGTAGAAAATATATATATTTTTAAAAATATGGTCTATCATATTCCTACCCTCCAATTTAATAGATATTTTATAGTGGTCATATTTATATAATAATATTATGTGGTTTGTTTTATCTCGGTGTTACGTATCAAATACACTATCAAAAATAATATCAAAATTTTAAAATATCAAGGTGTTACATTTAATTTGATTAATAAAGTTATAAATTATTCAATTAGAAAAAATAGATGTTGAATTTAAGGATTTTATCTTTGGTGATGATAAATAACAAAATAATAATGTATTAGTTAAGGGGGAGAACATAACTTCATGATAAGATCCTAAAAATTACACAGATATTAAAGATAATACCCTTGAAAAAGTAATTAGAAATGTTTAATTGAGAATTTAAAACAAAACATTTATTTAATATTATTATTAAAATTATTCTTTTTTTATTTTTTAATTTATAGATTTGATAAAACTTTGTAAAATTTTAATTTGATTAATAATATGTATGAGGAACTTAATCAATTTTCAAGAAATATTGTTCGGAGTATAGTTTAACTTTTAAAGAAAAAATACTCTATAGGAACTAAATATATATTTATTAATAAATGTGATTAATTGAGAAATATATTTATGAATAAAGCTATAATATTTTTCAAGGTTTTTTAAGAAGAAGGAATTTTTATCAATGAATCATTTTCTCCAATTTCCCGGATTGATTAAATTAGGATTTTATTTATATTTATTTATTTTCAGGGTATTAAATCCATATAAATGGATCATAAAAGTGTATTTTGAATTGGTTTTATTTATAAAAATATTATGTTAATAAAATATCTATTTTTAAACATTAAATGTTATCAAATCACATTTTCAAACTATTAAAAGAATTATATGGTCATAATCAAGCTCCAAGATCTAGTTAGGATAAAAAATATTCATTTTCATGGATAATGTTTTTTAATAATTTCAATGTATATCTAATTTTTTTATTATCAATGTTTTTAAATATATTTTATGTATGTAAATATACTTTTATGGTATTTTTTTCCTCAAATGAATTTTTATGTAAGGAATTTTCAAATTTGATGATATACAAATTTGATGTGGTTTTAAAGGTTGAAATGAAATTATTTCTTGGATTAATTTTTCTTCAAATAAGTGATGAAATATTTTTTAATAAATATAAATATAACCTAGAACTAGATAAAATATTTAATCATCACCCTATTAAATATTTTAAAACCCCTATGATTACAAATTCTAAATTATATTTAGATGATTGTATAAAATCCATTGATAATAAACTATTTATATAAATTAAAGATTGATTTTTTTATTTAATTTCTTCTTGACATGATATAATTTATCCAATTTTTATGATTACATGATATAAATATAATACCAATTAAAATCATTTAGATATTATTAAAATAATAATTATAAATTTTAATGGAACTATTAATACTATACTATTTTTTCCAAACATAACACTTTTTATTTGATATCATATTATGATTATGATTTTATAGGTTATAGGATTGATATATAAAGTACATTAATTTTTTCTATTTAGTTCATAAATGTTTTATTTCATGGAGATGTATAAAGAAATTATTATTTTCCTTATCTATAATTTGGAAAGAGTATAATTTTTCGTCGAATTATTATGTTCAACGCATTAAGATAAAATAATATTTAACTAATTTCAATGTTTATATTGATAATATGATATTATTTTATGATAATAATTATTTTATTTCAATATCAAAGTATTCATTTCCAGGTAAAAACATATTCATGATAGATTTAAATTTCAGAGTGATTATTATAATATATGAGGTATCACTCTAGAATTTATCTCAATTAATAATCATTTATATATATATATACTAAATATTTAGATTCATTGAAATTTTATAAAATAAAAATTGAACTTTTTATGAAGTATATTTAGCTTAAAACTATTGGTTTTTAAATTGGTTTTTAGTATTTTATGTTGCTAATATATCATCTTTATAGAGTATTTTAAATTTTTTTCAAGAATTGATTTTATTTATTGATGTTTATTATTTTTTACTGAATTTTAAAGCTTATGTTGTTGCTATATTTATATTTACGTGGATTCGTTATTTTAAATTTATCCTGGTTTACTATTTTTCACTTCTTGATATGTTTTTATGTAATCTATAATTTTGGAATATATTGAGAAAATTATATTATTTCGGAATTTTTTTTTATCATTTTCATTTTATTATATTTATTAAGGGGGAGATCAATTTTTTTATTTTTATAATAGTTTGAAAATTACTTGTTTACTATTTTTATAAAAATTTGAAAGAGTTTTTATAAATTGATTTAACATGTTAAATATTTACACATTTCAATACAGAATGATATTTATTAAGGAAAAAGTTTTTGAATGAAATGTATATTTTTATAAACTTTTTTATTAATTTCAAAAAGGAATAGAATTTTTGTAATTTTCAAAAAATCAAGATAGATTTTTTAATTTAAAAAGGGGGGATTGTTAGTGCTATGTTTGATTAATCTATACATTATTAGTAATTATAGATGTGGTGTTTATTAGTTTGATTGATTATTTTTTTTGAATAGAACCATAGATTCATTAATAGTTTTATTTTTTTATAAAGGTGTAATTATATTTTTTCACAAAATTATCCACATATATTTTTTTTTGTTATAATGTATATTTTTTTATAAAGTATACCTCATTCCCGGTTTTATTCTATATTAACATTTAAATTGTATTTTATCAACCTTACTAAGGGATGTTAAACTTTACAAAATGAACCATATGAGGTAAACAAACTTTATAAGTCCTGTAGTTTTTTTTCACAGTCACATATTTTCATACATAGTCATACATTTTTTTAAAGTCATACAAAATTATTCAAATTTATAGAAAATACTTGTAATTCATATTATAATTTTAAAAATCATACAAAACCATTCAATGTGATTTACAAGTCATTTGGAATTTGTTTCATAACGTTATACAAAATGTCTTAGGAATTATTAATTTTTTTTTAAATACCTATTAAATTTATATAAAGTTATAATGATTTTTATAAATTTGTAAGATCTATATTTAATGTCACACGAATTCAAAAGAAACATCTAGATAATATTTTTCTCTTTGTTTTTAAATTTTGAATTAATTTATGTTTAAAGGGTTAATTCGAAGTATTAAATTAATTTGTAAAATAATTATATTTGATTTTGTTAATATTCAAAGAGTTTTTGAATTTTTTTTAAAATGTAGAAACAACATTGGACACTTCCAAAAATAGTTAAAAATATTATTTGCATGTTTATATTATTTCTAATTGTGTATATTGGTGGTTAGTTCCCAAGAAACACCCATGTGATCTTGAAAATCATGCAGTTCTTGGATAGGAAATTATCCATTGAAGAATTTTTTTATATGTTCAAACTAAGGGATATTTCAAAATAGAAGTATTAAAAAAACTGAATTATAAAGTGCTGAGATTTTTAAACAATGATTATTGCGCTAGTATGTGATTTATAAAGAACTTCAATATTCATTCTTCAGATAAAGTGGTCAAGATACATCGATATTATTTTATTAATTCTTTTTTTATTTAAATGATTTATTTTTTATTTATGTTTATTCTTAACAATCATTTTATGATTAACCCAATTAAAAGAACCTTTTTATTCTAGCTTATACCATATAATCAAATAGTACATCATGTTGGTTTGTTACCCTGGAAAAGAAGTGAGGTTTCCTTGGTTGTGCATTGGTTCGTAGAATGAAAGGCCTTATAAAAGGATATCACTACCTTTCAAAAGTGAGGTTTGTTAGCTTTTAATGTCATTCATCTCAAAGAGAATAGGGTAGTGAAGAGTATATTTAGGATCATGTTTATATTAACTAATTTAAAATTCCAATTTTCATATATTTAACTTTATATTTAATTATTATCCTAAAACAAACATTTAATCTTCAATATTTTGGTTTTTCATCCATATTGTTTCACCTACATGTTGAATTTTTTATTATTTATTTAAATTTTTTATATTTTGAAAAAGTTTTATTTATCCACCCATCTAGAGTATATTGGGATCTTACACTTGTTTAATAGTTATTCTCTTAAATAAGATAATTCAACCAAATTCATGTTCAACTTTCAATCTATACAGGTCAAAAGATGATCCCCTAAAGCCTTTCCTTTTAAAATTCACTTATCAGGTTCAAATCCAAAAGACTTCTTATTTTAATGTTTATTTATGTTCTAGGGAACTGTTGGATTATGTTATCAAGTATTATTCTAAAAATAGTACACACACCTCACTCCACCGTACTTTTTTTCAAATAATTCAATATTTCTAGATGTATTAGATTCCATGAATTGAATAATAAAATACCAAACTAAATAGATTGGGAAAGTAAAATACCCCCTTCCTTAAAATCTCATCTTATATGGTTTATTCCATATATTTTCATAAATTGTTACACTTCGAGATTACCTAAAAATTTAATTAACACACTTAGTGGATGAAATGATTTATATTTCAAATCAAACAGACAAATAAGGGTGAAAAACATGGGAATCCTCACAAGTGTACTTGGTTTATATTAATTATCCAAACTCTTTAGGTCCTTCAATCTGTAATTATAAAAGTGGTGAACTTATCCACCTTCCATAAATCAAAATATAACCACAACATCGTTCCATTAATTATGAATAGATCTATATTATATCTAGTAATCTTTATAACTCTATACATGTTAACATTAAATATCATGAATGGTCAAAGAAAAAATAATTTAGCTTCCCAAGAAATGAATTCATCCTGAAAACGAAAAAATGTATCAATTTTGGTTCATTGAATTTCTTACTTTGGATCAACCTATCTTGGAAAGTTTATCCTTTTATTTTACAATTTTATAATTCTTCTATTATTCCCTTCTAAGATATTAAATATGATTTAGATCAAATATCCACTTCTCTGAATCACTAATACTATCCATGTTGAAAACATTAATAGACCAAAAAGATTTATGTTTAACCAACATTTGAAGATGAAATATTGTTCCAAAATCAAATCTACAAGGATATATACCAATGATTGTTTCATATGTTTCTCTGTAAATCCAAAAATAATACTCTTCATTTTATGTAAAATCATTCCTTAAGATTCTCATTATCTTATTTAAAATTCCATTCATATCCTTTTTTAAAACTTCTTCTTATTCAATGGTTTCTGGATGGTAGATTATAAAACTATTGTGTCTACATACATACTTGTCCATCAATATTCTAAATTGATAATTCTAATATTGTACACCATTATCACTTATAATGTCTATTGGATGTACATATATGTAAAAGATTTTTTTATTCAAAAAATTTACAATAGACAGCACCAAATTGTTTGTTAGAAAAATGGATTCAAAACATTTTTCAGCATATTTAGCTACCACCAATATATACTCATTCCCATTATATTTTGAGAATAGATTTATGAATTCTATATCCCAAACATAAAAAACAATTCAACATCTATAATTCCAATATGATGCATCACTTTCATTCTACCCACATTTCCTATCCTATATAAATTATCACACTTATTGATAAACTCTCTTTCATCTTTGTAAATGGTAGTCTAGTATATTCTACTTTAAAGAACATTATTACCTATTTTTATATTTATATGGTATCAATAACATCATAGTATATTGTAGTGATTTAGGATATATAACACCTCAACTTTAGGTACACTTCTTATAAAAATCTCATCACCACCTCATTTGTAAAGCAATGAATCTTCCCAAAGATAATATTGTACATATTCCGCAAATCTCTTGTTCTTATACCATGTCATTCCAAATGTAATATTCCCAATGAATATATAATTATAAATTTTATATACATGAGTCATCCCCTTGGTTTTTATGGTATATGCATTCTCATCTAAAAATTCAATTTGGATAGGATGAATGGGATGTTCCTTTAGGTCCTCTAGTATAAAGAAGTTGTCAGAAACATGATTATAAACTATTTTATTATCTGTAAACTCAATATAAAACACTTATAGAAGTAATACCCACATAATAAGTCTTGAGTCATATTCCTTTTATGAAACAAATATTTCAATACTGAGTGATCTATATACACGACTATACCTCCAATAAGGTAATTTTATAAACTTCTTAATAGCATGAAAAATAAATATTATTTTCTTATTTTTTATATCATAATTTATTTTTTTCTCTATTAAATATCTTCTTATCATAGTATATCACATAATGTTTCCTTTATATTTTCTTACTCATAATATCTCCAACCAAAAATTCACTAGAATCACACATGATCTCAAATGATTGATTTCAATATAATGTCTTCATTATTGGTGCATAGACTTACTATTTATTTAATGTATTGAAGGATTTTAAAAAATTTGTATAAATGTAAAATTTGGAATCATTTTCTAATAGTGAGAATAATAGCATATCAATTTATTAAAACTACTTTATAGAACTTATATAACAACTAACATGTTCAAAGAAACTCCCCACAGTCTTAACTGATATTAGGTGAAGTAGTAATAAAATAACCTCTATTTTAGAATTTTCTTTTTCAAATACATACTTTGATATTTTGTGTTGGAGAATAATTCATTATTTCATAATTAATTTGAACTTACAATAATATATTTAAACATTTTTCTATTCATATCTATCTATTAACTTTGATAACTTCTCTAAAAAATATTAAAATACCATGAAAATGACATAAAATTAAACCATGAACAATTCAATAATATTCTCTACTTTATCTATGAAAATGGATATCATGTGTATCTTAAATGTTTTAAGTGATCAAAATAGTACAAATAGTATTAAACTATATAAAAATGTGAAATAATTACATGTGAAGGTTATATTTTCTTGGTCGGGAATTGGCACTAGGTTGTAGCATGACTAGCCATATAAAAAATAAAAAATGTGAATTTCCAATAAAAAACACAATAATGTGATCTAAAAATTGTATATGAACAAGATTATTCATTATTTACTTGTTGATGTTTTTATAGTCTATGTAATTTATATAGCTTGTTACAATCCTTAATAAAATTTTCTCATGCCATTGATTTATAATCATCTTCAAACCACCTTTCTTGGACACCACATAAATTGGGATCACCAAAGAACATTAAAAATTGTATAGTTTATCTATGTATCCAGTAATATTATAACTTCATCCTTGAACACTACAATCATGTTTTTGTTGATCCTTATTTAATATTACACAATTGGTTTAACATTATCTTTATACAAAAAAATTTCATATAGATTGTTGTAATAATCCCCAAGATGTCTGATATTATGCATGAAATATATATTTTATATTTTTATAAAATTTAAATTATCCTTTACTCTTATTATGGCTCTAAATTTACTAATACATTAAAGAGTAGTGTCTCAATGAAACAAAGAGATACATATTTTAACTTTTAAGGTGACGAATTTAATTCTAGACTATCTGATTTTTTTGCATAGATGGTTTAAAATAATTATATAATTACCCATTTATAATTGATTCTTATATATGTATCAATTTGAGGGATCTCTTTACAATATATATTATATTCTATAGGATCCATAGTTGATTATACATTGATTTTAGGGAGCTCCTCTAGTATACCATGTTCATAGTTAGTTTGATTCTTTAATTTATTTTTCACCTCTAGATCAACGATGTCCACACAAAAAAATCATCTAATTAATAAAAAAAAATTAAAAATGAAATAAATTCCATATTCTTATATAATATTATTCGTGATAAGTGTGTTTTCAATCTGTCACATCAATTAAATCTTCTTTATTGGGGAAACAATGGTCTTATAGATATAAATGGTACTTCTTTATCACTTTCTATATCTAAATCCATGAAATTTTATAGAAATATAATATTTATCACTCTAAAATTTTCATCTTTAATCACTTTAGATCTATATGTAAGTGATCTGATATCCAATTATAGTTCCACAATTTTGTGATAGAGATCTCAACTTTCAAGATCCTTATAAACTACTAGTAGGATATTGTAACTACTGGTTCCTAAGTCAAATAATAGAGTGAATATTAATTTTACTTAAAATTCACATGGAATCTTAAATATTCTCAAATCATTATTATTTTTTGGTATCTTTCATTGAATTAAAAGGTTACAGTCCTTAGTTATAGGTATTGCCAAAAACGCTTCCAGGAACCTTTTTGAGATGAACTTCTTAAAGAATTTGATGTTGGATGGAATTTTGGTAATTTCCTCTAAATATAGTATATAAATATTGTTTGTATTTGATGAAAAATTTTAAATACATATCTTTTTTCCTATATAGTTCTAGAACTCTTTTAGGTAATACATCAGGTGGATTATAAGCATTTAAATCTTATTCATCAATGTTCCTCCTCACTCTCCCACAGTCTATTTTTGCTTTTCTCTCATTTTTATCAACCAATTTAGCTTTTAGTTTTTGTATTTTCTTTTCACTATCAGGATTATATTATGGGAAAAATACATTCTCAACTTCTACATAAGGTTTTATAGAATGTTTCACATATCTAACTTTAATTTTTTTTACTTCTTTGGTTTTAATTTCCATATCTCCAACTATTGTGTTTTTTAGTTGTTCTAAGAAATTTTCCTTTGTCCTTTAAGATAATTTTCATCAAAAGTTACCCAACATTCATTTTTATGCTTTGTATGCTAGCTCAGATCCATTGTATTAGTTGAAATATTTCATAGAAATTTTAATTAGTTCTTAGAATATAGTCATACAAATTCATTTTATATCCCATTTTTTCCTAAGTTCTATAAAAATATTTTTAGTTCAATAATCTACTTACGTCAATGTAGAATCTCTATTCCCATAAGATCATTAAGTATCTTTGGCTTAGTATCCACCTTGTTTATTCCATTAAAATTTATTTTTACCTCCCTTGTTGAAGTTTACTTTCTCCTCTTAGGATACATTTGGGTGATTCTACCACCCATGGTTGTAAGTATCAGTGAATGGATAATTTTAGACGGACTTCCTACCATAATTCCCCATGTAACTCAGATATTCCACTTAAGTAGGTGATGCTTTTTGGTATAGAACATAAAACTTCTTATATTAAATAGATTTATGTCCAAATATTCCAAAATAACTTCATTTATCCCATCCTCCTTGATTTATAAAAACAAGATTTTTCGTCTATATTTACAAATATATAATCTATGAATTGAAATCCTTTATCAATTTCATTTCATTGACTATAACGGTTTTTCATATAATCACATTTTGTAAATAATTTACACTAATAATATTATAGATATTCTATAATATATTTGATACCCTTTCCTAATAATTAATTTCTTCTATAGTGGCTCTTAAGGTCTGTACCATATAATTAATCCTTCTATAGAGAAATTTCATAAGTAGAGAGTGTATAAATTGATGATAAAAAACTATTGGTGGTGGTCATTAAACCTCTCTCATGCCTCATGTAAATACTTACGGTCTATATATAAAAATATTTAGAGCCTGATCCTTAAATCTAGGGTTTTCTATTTATGGAATAATATCATAGTAAATTCATTATAGATAACCACCCATTTTTTGAATGATTTCTCCTTTTTTTGAAACAATCATGTTCTTTCTTATGCTTTTTGATAGTATGAGAAACACCATATTTTCAACTCAACCTCTGTCACCCTATTGAAAATAAAATATTTTACCATTGAGATAAACTACTTAATATATTCTAGAATATATTTAGATGTAATTCCATTAAAAAATGGTAGGTACAATATATGGTATGGGTTTAGGAAACATTTACTTTCATTTATTGATGAAGTGATACATGAAGTGTTTCCAAATACCCTAAGCACACATAAATCCAATATACTAGGAGGAATATTCTCATTATGGATGGTGTCCTAATGAAATTTTTGTTCTTTTATATTTCATTTTTTCTTACAAGGTTAGATTCATACATGTATTATATTATCACAGATCTACAATGTTTTAATTTTCATTCAATTTCATGAATAAGAGGTGGTAAGTCTATACTCAAAATCCTTCTATGTATGTTCCTTAAATATAAATATGTGTATTAATGACTTAACTATGATATAAAATCAACTAATAAATCATTATTTTATTTTTTTTCAAATTATTCTCTATATTTTTATTTTCATTCTATGTGTATAAAAAAATTAAGTTTAAATTAGAACATTCAACTATCAAAATGGTTTAAGAAATTATTAATCCAAAACTGTGTATATTAGATACATAAACACATTAAGTACACAAGGAGTGGTTGGAAATTCACTAGGAATTACCCTTGGTTATATCTACAAGTAAGATAGGTTTAGCACACAATTTTTCCTAATTATAGTGAGAGAGTGAATGATGTATGTTTTGTGTATTAATGTTTAAAAAAAGTAACTCAAAATAAGACAATAATAAATCAAACAATGATAAGGATTATGTGATCATAGTAGTAATGAATATCAGGTTTGGTAAATTAAATGAGATTCACTAGTGGTTTTATTACTAGTTATATTATTTCATATTTCCAAAGAATGAGTTCACCCATTCTATTCTATGACACTCAATCTATCCTTACAAGAACACTCTCAAGTTTTTCGTGTGTTTATTAGTATAATTTCAGGTCCCCATAAGGTTATATATGGAAATTTTATTAACATAATTATATCATTTTTGATCTTTGATTTGGGTGTGGCTTATATATATAATAAACTCTCATTCTTTATAAAACTACATCCATTAATTAAGTGAAAAGGTTGGATTTCAAATATTATTTCTTCTCCAAAACCCCTAAGTTTATATACTAGATTATCATGCTTGCAAAAATAATAGACATAGATAAAGATGAAGAAGAATAAGAAGATAAAAAAATTATTCATTAAATAAATAAAATATATTATATAACCACACCTCACCCTAACCACACAAGCTTACGAGCCACTAATATTCATATTGTTAAATAAATATAGAATGATTAAGATATTATTATTTAATGGTTAGTATTAAAGATTCTTCCACTGATGTCATGGATTTCATATTCATCAAGTTAATATTCCAACAAAAGATGAAATTCAAATCTCTTCCCCCCAAATCCCCATCCTGTGTGTATGGGATCTTCACAATATACTTTCTATAAAATTCCATGATTATTCCACATGGATAGGTAATACTTGAGATACACCACTATTGATAAAAACCTTCATTTCCATTTTTAAACTCAATTACCTTTCCAACATGGATATATTTTTCTCACCCGTGGATAAATTTTCACCCATCTATCTTAATATTTCATTTAATTGTTTGGTTTTACAATTTTTATGATTATTCCATTGGTAACAATGATATATACATGCGTTTCTTGTGGAAACATCATTTATCAATGGATACCAATACTCGATCCACTTCCTATCTAACTTAATTAAGTATTTTGAGTGGTTTACTAGTGATTTGGGTATGCATGATCTATTTTGGATATTTCTAATTCCTCAAACATTAAATTACATAAATTTTTTATATTGGATCCCCTTGAATATGTTTTAAATAATGTATCCCTCATTGAATTTAGATGTTATATTGGCTCAACAATGTAGTCTCAAGCTAGATCCATCTGGATTATGTCGTAGTTCAAGACTAGTCATAGTAAGTTGAGGCAATATCCATTGACTAGTTTATATAGCCCTATAGTGATGAATGTGGGATGCAATTAGAGAATTGGAGTACTATCAACTTATTATTTAGATCTCCATTGGCCCTGATGTATTCTCAAGTACAAATTTCCCATTTTACATTGTCACTAATGGATGCTCAAGGTTGTCAATGATGCTATATTTTCATCTTGACACCTTCTCATGTACTGGGATAGAACTATATTTACTCAGGGACATATCTCAGAGGCTCCCCAAATAGAATATTTTCTCCCAAATGTAATATTAATCTAAAAATATAAATTTTATATTGATATATCCAACCTATATTTCTCCATTCACAACCTTCTATATTATCTCCTAACACATCCAAACATCAATAAATCACATAAATATTCTTCAATTTTAAAATTATTCTTAAATGAATTAAAATTCATTAATGTATATACAATATTAAGACACTATTCCAAAACTAAAAAAATTAAAAACCACCATATAACAAATAAAAATAAACAAAAACACACCAAAAAAATAAAGCAAAATAATGAAATTAATTTGTGTTTGAAATGTATTCATCTTCTATAACCTCCTCTTTTGAAACAACTCTATTATTAAAGGATACACTCTAAAGGTAAAAAATAATACTAAAAACACCATATATAATTTAATTTTTATGTTGGTTCTCTTATATATTTTAACTCATTTATCTATAAATCTCATTTCTCAAACAAGATTGTTACTAAATTTCGTTTGGGATAAAAAAACATCTTTCATACTTAATTGCAATAATGAATAAACCATAATTTATTTTTAAGTATGATCATTTATTTTTAATTCAAAAACATATACAAAATATATATGACTCAATATAATACTTTCATAAACTCTTTATCCTTTTAGGCTATTGCAGTATGAATACATTTAAGAAGAATTATATATTTTTTATTCAAGTTCTTTGTCCCCTTCTTAAAAATAATTTTTTTTACAAAACTAATGAACATGATATCTTCAGTATTTACATTTCCATAATTATATATATATTGAATAAATAAATATTTTCCTTTATATGTGTAGAAAAAGTGTTCATCTTACATAATAAATGTAAAACTAGGAAAATCACATTAACCATGTATGAATTAAATTCATTAGTACTTAAAAAAATAAAGTAAATATTTGAATAAAACTCCCTAAAATAATTTAGAAAAAACATATGTATTCTTCACATTATAAAAATACTAACATTCTTAAATACTCAATACTTTAGTAAAAATTTTATGTGATTAAGCCCTAAAAGATTTACAACCTTAACAAGTAGTATTCTTCTCTCTGAAAAATATGATTTTTCATTTTATTAACTTACATAAGTACTATTATTAATCCCATTAAATTTTACCATGATCAATATAGTTTTGAGGGTCAAGTAATTAGGGTTTGGATTCGAGAGAGAGTTAGAGAGAAAGATAAATAGTCTAAATATTTCAATATATTTTTAGTTTTCGGGCCAAAAGATAATTTTTTTAAATAAGTGATTAGAATACCAATTTGTTTATGACAATATGTTTACAAGTATGAATAAAAACATTAAAAACAAATAAGTCATAACAATTCAAATATGTTAATATTACGTTTTAAGGGATGATATTATATAATGAATTATTAATTTTCCATTTTAATACCAGAGACCTTTAATTTTTCAGATCATGTCACATAAGAATAAAAGGACTATATCCCTGAATAAAAAGATCAATACATCATATTGAAAAGTAAATACAAAGAAAACCTAATATTAAACTATTAAACCAGAAAAATAATTAAGTGTAAATTAATTACAAAAAACACAATATAATAAAAATAAACACACCTAGGTTAAATCAAACCCAAGTCACTTTTAATAGTATAAAAATGATTAAAAATAATGATTAATAAATATATCTTGACAACCGTATTAATGTTATTGAATCAAAAATGGATTATAGGATTTTTTTTATTTCATTTTTTATGGCACTGATGTTATAATATGTCATAGGAACATGAATAAAATTTAATCCAAAATCATTCAAACTATGTTTCATCCATAACACATGAACAAAAAAACTACCAACAGTAACATATTATTCTTCAAAATTTTATATGGATATAGGGTGTTGTATCATACTAGACCTATATGGGAAATATTTTTCGATGAAATAGAATATTATTGATGTGATCTTTCTATCTAATCTATAACCCCTAAATTCAGAATTATAATATGAAATTAAATTATATATAGAGGTTTTAGAAAAAAAGCTAAAAAAACACAACCTTTAAGATGCCTAAAATCCATTTGGAAGAATTCAAATGAGATTCAATGTGATTCACATAAAATATATCATAAATAAACCAATAAACATGATGTCTGGTCTATATGCAATAATATATAGAAAGCAACCAATTTTTTCATGATATAAATTGTTGTAAACTAGTTTCCTAAAATTATCTTTGTGAATTTTAATATTATAACTCATAAGAGTTTCATATACATTATTATTTTCAAGTATTTATTTTTTAGAAAGTTCAATGTGTACTTTATTTTATTTAAAACATTCCAAATGCATTTTCGTAATATTTCAATGAAATATTTGAACTCAATCATCATGATCATTTAATTCTATTTTTACATGATTTTAGAGAATTCATGACACAACTTTTGACTAGTTAAACCAAAAATTACATCTTCAATATATATTTTAACATAAAATATATTGTTAAATTAATTTTGATTAGGAAAAGTAGGGTTTTCTAATGTTGTAGAAAAACCATAATAAATCATATATAACATTCATCTATAAAATCAAAAAATTTATATTATATTTATAATAAAGGAGGATCCTAATGAAATATAATATATAAAAAAGATCAAAGGAGTCATTATAATCAATTATTCCCTCTTAATTGTAACCTTCAGTTAATAACCTAGATTTATTTTTAGTAATCACGCCTTAATATTCTTCCATATACAGAATTAAACCTATTTTGTTCTTATAATAGGATAATTTGAGGAACATTTAAGTATTTTCAAAAAATTATTTCTCTCAAATAGTATTAACAATTATTTTAACAACCCAAAGTTTATAAATGGTAATTTTTTCTTGAAATAATTATATGTTATATTGTATTTTACCTCAAATAAAGAAAATAAAAAAAATTATTTTGAGATCATTAAATTAATCTGTACCTAAACACAAGATAATTCCAAAAAATATAATGGAACAAAAATATGAATTAAGAAAAGAAAAATGGGAAAACTTGGATACATACAATCAACTTAGATCATCAACCCCAAGAAAAAACACTATTGAAATGAAACAAAATATTATTTATATAATTAGCATATTAGAAAACAAAATTATAGAACCATGGGAGGAATTTTAATGAATGTTGAATGAATTAATTGAGTGGTATTTATGGGATGAAATATTAATGTCAAAATAGTAATGTCACAGTTGGAATAGAAACTTAACCATTAGGAATAGTAACAGAACCATTATGAATTTTAACCTGACTGTTAGAATAGTAATACGACCTCAAAATAATAATAATTAATATTAATAATATTTATCATGATTAATGTAATTAAATATAAGTATTATTATTCCATAAAGTTAATATCATTATTAAAAACTCTAAAAAAATATAATCACATTTTAAATAAATGGTATCTTATGATATTTTGTAAAAATCATAATTCTTATATTGGATGTGAAAATTAACTATAATAGAATTTCTTTTTGATAAAATGAATCTTATTTCTCAAATCAACTTGTTGAAGGATTTCATGGATGATTTTTGGATATTTTTTTTGAAATACTTCATTTTTTACTTGAAGATTAAAAATATTATTGTTCAAATACCATATGTTTCATGTAATAATGATGACTTAATAATGATATAATAAATAATAGGTTTTTTAGATAATATTTCAATAATTTTAATAATCTAAATGATTAATTTATGTAAAATAATATTAATTTTCAAACCTAAAAAATCATTTTACAATATCTAAATTCAAAAATGTTCCCTTAAAATAATAGATTTTTATTTATTCCACTTCCCTTTTCAATAAATAAGTGAATAGTTTTTATAAATGAGTTTAAGGTCCTAAACCAAATTTATTTAATTGATATATTATTCATAGAGTAAAAAATCACTATTTTAGGTTTTATCATTTATATTGTATTTTATTTAATATTTTATTCTGAAAATACCCTTCTCCTTAAGTATAAATAACAATTCCCCCACCCCTTAGAAAAACAAATCCCCCAGTACTTACCAAATCCAAACATCTATAAAAATACTTTCTCTCAATACCCTTAGAATCCTTATGGGAGATTTGGAGTAATAAAACCTTAATATTTTAAGAATTTAATAGCTATATAAAGGGATGCACTTTAAGAAAGTGGTAGTGTACTTTTTTATTTATTTGATTCCCCTTTTCTAATTTCATATCTTCCTTTTATTTTCTAATTCAAAACATCTTAAAAAATTTAAACAGTATTTGAACATGATATTTATAATTTTAATTTACTATAAAAATTTAATTTTTAATATAATCATGTATTATAAATCTCATGCCTCCTATTTGGAAAATTTCACATTAACATCCAGTTAATCAGAACTGGTTAGAAGGGATCCTATGCAAAGATCCAAATGGGAGACTGATGCAAGATGCTAGTTCGGTGTATCCATGGGTTTTCCGAGAATAAGGTACCATAAAAGAGTACTTATTTTGGTGAAAGTAGAGTGTTGTAAGGTGAAAGGTGTGAGTTTTATTTTTCATATATCAATGAAGAGTCTAGGGTTGGAAGGTGAAAAAATGGGTCTCGGTTTTTTCATGAGAAACACATTTATTTTGTCATGTCAATGACAAATTTATAAACATGTAATTATATACAATGACATATTTATATGAACTTTCATGTGTGAAAATGTTATGTTTAATGTGTTACTTGTGTATATATCCTAATAATAATCATCTAGTGAATTTGTTTTTTCTATTTTAAAAAAACAAAACAATCAGTTAACTGCCAACAAGGATGTTTATAATTCTTTTTTTATACCCAAACATTTGGATGGTAATTATTAATTAATTATGATATATAAATTTATAATTAATTTTTTTTTAATATTCCAGAATTTATTTTATTAATATATAAATGACCTTGAAAAAAATAGAAAAATTTTAAGTAAAATAGGATTTTTTTAAGAAAACAATGATGTAAAAACATTTCCCCTTTAATGAAGTGAATTAAGAAATAAGATAAAATTATTATAATTGATAAATAGTTACAGAAATAAAAATTGATCAATTCTATTTCAATGTTTTAATAAAATCTATGTTTACTATTCCCGAGGCATAAAAGTGACCGAATAAAAAAAGAATTAAGGTAAGAGGATTATCTAACCCAACTCTTTTTTGGGTTATCATATACTTCACACTATTTTCAGTAGGGTTATTTCTTTAATATCCTTAAA
This sequence comes from Viscum album, assembly GCA_963277665.1. NCBI lineage: Eukaryota > Viridiplantae > Streptophyta > Magnoliopsida > Santalales > Viscaceae > Viscum > Viscum album. The sequence goes on from OY728140.1 coordinate 78,859,632, forward strand.
ATGTAATTCTTAAATTATTTTCCTTTTTTATAGGTCAATACAAGAAATGTTCCTTTTAAAATGTTTTCAAATCCTTTTAGAAAGTATTTTCAAACATATTTTAAATTCAGAAACATATCTTTAATGCCTCTGAATTTTTATCTCCTTCACTCAAGAATGATGAAAATTTACTCAAAAATATGATTTCACTTATTCATTTAAGAGCTGAAAATTGTTTTTACTTAAAAAATGATTTAGGAAATTCTTAGGGAACTCATTCATTTTAAGGGTTGATTTCTTGACTATGACTGTTCCCATTCCATGTGGAATTCATGTTTTATAAGAATTTGTAATGTAAAAGGTGGACCCATAATTATATATCCCTCAAATGAATTATTTAATGTGATATATCTCATGATATTATATGTATTACCTTTGATCATGGTTCTATATTTGTTCAAAATTATGATGTTATGATTTATGAACACATGTTATGTGTGAACATGATGATAGATTTGTCCACAACTATATTTGGAATTTGACAACTATGTTATGATTTTTTATTATTATATATATTCCACATTCCATGACTTTAAAATATTTTTCCCTCATGATTATGATCATGTTCTTATGATTATGATTTATGATGATGATTATGCCCACCCATGTACTATTGATTCATGTTGTTTATTCCTCATCATTCTAGCTTTTTTTCTCACCCCTTTCCTGATGTATATCCTCATATTATATGTACTTAGGAGATTTTGAGAGATATAAAAGGACAAAAGAAATATTCTAAATAATGTTTATTTTTATATATAAAATTTATTAATTAACTTAGTTTTCCCATGATACTAAACATTTGGATCCAATATTGTATCAATATTATGTTTTTATCCTAAAAATGATGTAACTATCATGTATAAAAAATTGGAACACCATAATTCTTAAATGAATAAAATATAATTTTAACCACTCATGTATTCCTCAAGGTTTTTTGGTTCAAAATATGAGATGAAGGTAAAAACCCAGCTATATTTATAGAATAGCTTATAGTCCTAACAACTTTATATAAACCATCAACAATAGAATATAAATGATAATCACTGAAGTTTTTTGGGTATCTAAGTAGTTCATTATTAGTTTATTAATTTTCTAACTCTTTAGGATTGGATTATACAGGAAACTTTTCTTCATCATAATCCCACATTATTTTGATATAAGTTTCATGTTTCACTTTCCAAATATAAATTTTTATTAAAATCCACTTTAAGGGGAAGTGGGAAACCATTGTTCTCAAGACACAACACTAAGTGCTAAAGGAGCTCACAAAATTACAAAACATGACACTAAGATGATTTGAGTCAGACACTCTATAAAATTACCATTGCAGGATACCAACCTGAGTGTTTGGATCCTCCCTAATTAGGACATCGAGGTGAGAAACCATTTTGTCCATTGTTCGAATAAATTCCTCCATGGAGATTATGCGTCAGTTTAAAACCCAATTAATGATCTAGTCTTTCTTGTCAATCCACTCTTGTTGCTCCTCAGTGGCTATCACATGCACCTATCTTTCATAAATTCTAATAATTGCCTCATTTGGGGCATTCGGTCGTATAGCTTTCTCATTGATTTCTTCCTTGGAGTGGATAATGAGTTTCAAACACTCCCTTACCTCTTCTTCCATCTCTCATGTGTCTCTACTTGAGTCACCTATAGCCCTGTCAAGTGGGACTTTGTTCGCCTTACTCCCACCTTTCTTGGCCGACTTGGTTTCCATCGGTTTCGGCAAGTGAGAGTAGTCCGTACGACCCTTGGGTTTTCCCCTAAACGACAATTCATTTACCAGCGTCATGATTCCATTTTTTTCCCTTTCTTATTTATTTGGGTGTGGGGACCATTCCCATAGGCACAATCCAAACTATCCATAGAGACAAGGCTGAGACCGTCATCTCTTGAGTCATCCTCCACATGCTCCTCATCATGAATTTCTAGACCTTCAAAACAGTTTTTCAGAACCACCCCCGCGCCTTCATTGGAATGTCGTGGCCTACTCGGAGGGTCTATCTTGCCTTATTTAGTCTCCATGACATTTGGAAACTTACCCTCACTCCCAGACATTTGGGGAGGTATGGGAGTATTTGGGTCTAAGGGTCCCAGGACACCAAACCCCGCCTGGTCACACTGTCCACCATGGGAACCTAATGTCGTGAAAACAGGATCCCCTTACAATGGCAAAACAGGTGGCACAACCTCTTCTAAGGGCTGCTCATAACCACGACCCATGAAATTCCTGAGTCCATGTCCATCACCAACCAGCCCCAAACCATCATCAACAATTCTGACTAAGGCCTCCTGATCCACCAACTCTGCATGCCCCATAATTCCCTCACCAGCACTTGCTGGAACCAAAATCCCCCGCATATTCTCTTCCTCATTAGCATTTTTCTCCATATCCTCCTCCTGCCCAATCTCTCCCAGTTTTCCCTGCAACACTGGGCTAGTACCCAAGTTTTGCTTCAGGTGGGTGAAAATTTCAGCAACCCGTGGCCCCGACACCTTGGGTGAAGAATCTTTGCCTACTCCTAGAAGCACCGTAGGGGTAAGCACCTCCCGGGAACCACCTTCCTTAACTAAAGAGATACTAGAAGCCTTCCCTGATTGTGGGAACCGAACCTTTGTTGAGACCGTACCACCTAGAGAACCATGACGATAGGCCTCTGGTATATTCCCTAACTGGTAATAGAAATCGCAGTAGTCATACCACGTTTCAAAAGTCATAGGGTGTCTACACCATAATTCCTCTCTAACTGTGATCCATGCAAATTTGATTGCGAGTTTCGAAACATCAACCTCAACACAGATACACGAAGAGATAGGATGACATAATGACTTGGTTCTACTATCAGAATACAAATAATGTCCATCCATATTGCCTAGCATTCGAAAAATTGCATGATTTTGGAAGGGGAGGGGGAGTTCATAAATCACATTCCTTCATCAACGTTTTCATCAAATTCCAAAAGATTTTCCTTATTATTTAAGATATAAAACTTGCATCTAAAATCAATAAAGTATATAGCTTTTAGTTTTCTCCCATTCCCCATCTCATAACATGTTTTATTTAATATGGGCATTATTATAATTCTTTTTATGAAATATTAATATGTATTAATAATTTTATCCTAAAAAAGAATAAGTAATATATCTTCATATTACATGGTTTGTATAATTTATTATAATTTTTTATTCCTCCTTTTAACAATCCCTTTATCCTTAGGCGACCGATGGGTAAAATTATTTGGTTTAATACCATGATCTAAACAAAAAAAGTTAAACACATTATAATTAAATTCAATTTTATGGTCAATTACAAAAGAAATGAATTTTGATTATTTTTATTTCTTAAATAGTTTTCAAAAAAATATGAAGTTATCAAAAGCTGCATTTTGAAGACTCAAATTGTAAACCAAAATAAATCTAGAGAAATTAATAAAAAAATACTTTCATACTAGGATTTCTACTCTAGTTGGTAAAAAAACCATATAGATATATTCTGAATGTTTATAATTAGCTGCTTAATTGATTTATTTTAAATAAGATTTTTGTTTTACTTTCATTTGACTTGCATCCCATTACTTCATCTCATAAAATTTTATTTTTGGAAAATCAGAAATCATATTTTTCTTAAAAAATGTCACATTGAATAAAAATTACAATTACTATTATTATTTAGAAAATAAAAGACTCATTTCTCATAGAATTAAAAAAATTTATACCATATCAAAATAAACAATCAAGATCAAAAGGAAAGACAATATTAGATCTAGGTTATTTAAATCTAATAGTTATATCTTTATAAGAAGAAAAAGAATAGTTAAAAAAATTTAAATGAATAAAAATCATCATTGTGTTGGTTGAGAATTTTAAAATTGTACTTAAATCCTTTAATATATTCGTCTTTATTGGTATGAATAGATTATGGATTTAAAAAAATTGAAATCAAATAATTTTAACTTTTTCATTATCTATAAATATATCATAGACACCATCAATATTTTATAAAGAATAGAAATTAGAAAATTATCTACTCATGTGTAATGAATAGACACTCTTTATATTCTATTTAGTAATTATGTTTTTTGTGTCTCTTTCCTTAAAACTATTAATGATGTAGATATTTGGGTACCTATATTATTTTGGTTCCAATTGTGTTATTAATTAATGATTTGGTAATTAAAATTTTAATTATTTTAGTAGGAATTACAACCATAATAGTAAATAAATATTAAAAAATATAGGCATGATTAACCCAAAACCAGTTGAGTGAATATTAATATACAATCATTAGCTTAATTTCATGTAATCCAACAATGAAAAAAATAACATCGTATATTATTTTAATCTTATATCTAAGATTAAAATAATTCCTCTAAAGAATTATATTTTGTTCATTACATTTATAATACACCAACCATCACACATTGTCATAGGAAGGACGAGAATTCCCTGCATCTTACATGCATCCCTCGGACACCAAAGTCTATCAATAAATTCCAAGAATATACAGTATCATTGGGAGAATTTAGTACCCATAGTTTGAGGTGCACTATTGTTTTATGATTTTTCTTTCTCATTTTAAATCATTGTTAAGTGTAATAAAGGTTTTTAGATGTTAAACAAGAAAAGAAACTAAATTCTATCCACCAAATGTTTTTATTTGGAAAATTTAATTAATAAGTTATTGTTTTACAAAATTAATATATGAGGGAAAGGATTTAAATTTTTACAAGGTGAAAATAAGTTCCATTGGTTCTTTGGATGATACATTTATAAAATAATTAAAATTTACATCATAATAGTGGTTTTTCTAGAAAATTAAACCAATTTATCTAGTGTTTCACTATAAATGACCCCTCAATGGATTTATGGAATAAATTCCTTATTTACAAACTAAATTAATCTAGGACCATCTAGTTTTAATATAGCTAGTTATTGTCATTCCTATTACATTTTTTTCATTACTCTCAAATTATGAGTGTAATCGTTGTCTTTTTCTATAATCCTTTTGTGTTTGAACATCATTTCCAATGGATCATCGATCATGTGACTATGTAAATTATGTTTTGTGTCTTGTTCTTCCTTCTTGATTCAAATCACATTGTTTTGTACTGAATAGAATGATATACTATAATTAGAATACCTATATCTATATGTTTGAATAAATTATTATGACATTTTATTAGTTTTGGTAGAGGAATGAATGGAAGAAGTGAGATTAATGGTTTCATCATAAATCCTTTGTGATAATCAATTTAATTCAAGGTAGGTGGATTCTCTCTCATAAAATGGCTTTAGGAGTGGAAGGCTTTGTTTTCTTAAATAGTGTTGCCTGTATTTTCATTTACACTATCATTTCATTTAATAAATGAAACTAATTTAGTTATTTGTTTGTAAATTATTTTTTAATTTTAATAAATACTCTTTGGATATTATTTTAAAATGTTGATTCTAAAATTATGAAATGGGTTGGATACATGAAATTTTTTTGACGAAATGTTTTCAAGGAATAATATTTTGGAGAAAAGGTTTTCGCATGGAAATTAGGCATAATGTTTTTAGTGTGTATTCATTGGGATAGATAAGTTCGGAAGTTCCCCCCATTAATATTGTATGGATTGTGGTCATGGAGTACCACCATAAATAGTAACACTAAAATTTTATGTATTTAAAATATGGTTGGGTGTGTGTGGATGGGAGTGTGTGTGAATCATGGAATGAATATTACAAATGTAAATGGATAGAAATAATATTTTTTTATTTTTCTAACAGGAATTTCTCTTATATCTTATCTAAACAGTTTAAATTTTTTCTAATTATTTTATATAAAGTGTTATAACTTTTTTATCCTAGTTGTGTGTGTTGGGATGTCTTTTGGTAATACGGTTTGAGTTTATACTCACCCAATTCATGGGCACTTCAGTGTGTTTGTAGATTTTATATGTTGAGATACATGGAATAGAATGGTATCATATTTATCTAGTGATGTGTCTTGATACTGTATAATTGGAAGATGGTGCTAGAGCTTATAGACTGTCCAGGTGGCACATGGAATCATGATTTGATTTATTTGAGTCTTGTTGTATTTGGGATTATTATCTTCCATTTCCATTGTCACTCCAATACTGTTGTGTTGTTGGTTTAAATTCAGGTTTAATTGTTTTATTCAAGAAGTATATAGTGTTGGGATGTTTAGGTTGTGTGTTTTCGGGTTATTTTGGTTGGGTTAGATAGGGTAATAGTATATAATCTTGAGGGGGTGAATAGAACAGATTAAAAATTTAAACAAATAAATGGATTAATTAAAATAATTTTCAATGTTAATTTTTGAGGTTAATTAGTAGTGGAAAAATTAAATAACACAAAGATGTTTATTATAGTAGTTCCGTCCAAATTGGGCATACTTATACTCTTAAACCTCTCTAATCAGTGAGATATACTTTTTCACTAAAAATGGGGTTTAAGGGGGAATCATAACCCAATTAGAAAATCATTTTTTAGTGAAGGGATAACAATGACAGTGACTATTGTATGGGGAGTCACAACCCATACAACCTTAAAGTAGACACTAGGAGTCGCAACCTGAATAGTCTTGACTTTAGATACAAGGATTCAAAACCCTTAGATCCTGAATTTAGAACCTGGGTGTCACAACCCTAGAAAAAAAATTTAATTTTTGTGAAAAATAATAAATAGAAAAATAGAGTTCATGTGAGAGATGAGAAATAGTGTAATAGATTCAAAAATAGATGAATGAGAAGATAAAATATTTTAGCACATGAACTAGTTTTGGAGGATTTGATCGACACATCTCATTAAGACAATTGTAGTCAAAGTAGAAAAGATATAACACTTGAGAGATCACACTGGTGACAAAACATAGTGTCATAAGATGTTGCAAATGCACAACAGATTCAAAGTTCCCGACACTTTTTCTTTGAAAAAATAGTATAAAAAATTTTAACATGTCTTATGAAATATGTATCTTGCTATATATTTTAACCTGCAAAAAAGAAACATATATATAGAGTATATATTCAACAATAATTGTATCTTCACTTCCATCATTTTTTCAAAATAAATTTAGTCAAGATTGTACATAAATATCTCCATAAAAATGAAGCATCATTGACTCTTTATTCTTATCGAATAAATCTCTAATAAAAGAATTCTAAATAATTTTAATAAATCTTCCATTAAAATCTCTAGAATAAAAAAATAATTGAATGATTTAAAAACCAAATTTAAATTCATTTAAACATATTCAATATTGTTCATGAAATCAAGCAGCGCAAGCCTAATGTAAATTAAAATATTTGAAAATAAATAAACAAGAAACCACATAATTTATTGGAAAAATGGACTGGAATAATTTATTATTTTTTCTACATAATATTCCACCAAAAAAATTAAAATTCTTTGACCACAATAATTAGATTTAATCTGAATTTATGTAGTAGAAAAAAATATTTTAAAATAATCCTTATATATGCAAAAAAAATCAATTTTCAGAAAAAATGAACGAAATGAACAGTAACTTTAGGAATGAATATTAATATAACGTAGGGTTGATGAAGAATAATGTAATTCTAATGAACCATATGTTTCATTATTAATGAATAGTAATGTAGAGTATGATATGAACAGTAATGTAGAGTAGGGATGATGAATAGTAACATAGTGTTGATAAACCATACTTTTCACTATTCATGAATAGTAATGTAGCATAACGATGATGAACATTAACATAGGGTTGATAAACCATGCTTTTCACTATTCGTGAACAATTTTGTAGCGTAGGGATGATGAACAGTAACATAGCATATGGTAAGAACAATAATTTATCATATGAATGATGAACATTAATGTAGCATAAGGATGAAGAATAGTAATTTAGGGTTGATAAACCATACTTTTTATTATTCATGAATAGTAATATAGGGTTGATGAATAGTACTGTAGGGTTGATGAACCATACTTTTCAGAAAAAATGGACAACATATGTTAACAAACCTCAATGAATTTTTAAGGGCTCTAAACATAAGATTCAATCTTTTCTCAAACAAAATTACTTGTAGAAAAATTAATTATCTTTCTATCATTCAAGATTCTCCTAAATCTAACATCTAAGTTCCAAATATCACTGAAAACAGAGCTAACAACATTCTGAAAAATAAAAGTTCTATGAAATCAATGCTAATCTTCAAAAAATTAAACCACCATTCAAACAACCTTTTTAGACTTCGATGTAAACTAATGAAATCAAGATAAACATGTTGGATTTATATTTATATATTCTAAAAAAAAGAAAAAACTCTTTGATCATAATCCTTAGATTTAAAATAGATTTATCTAGTAGATTTTTTTTTTAAAATATTTGATATATATGCAGAAATCAATTTTTATCAAAAAATTATGGAATGAACAACAACTTTAGCAATTAATAGTAATGTAAAATTGGGATGATGATGAATAATGTATTTTTGATGAACCATACTTTTCATTATTCATGAATAGTAACATAACTTATGACATGAACAGTAACGTAGCGTTGGTATGATGAACAATAACAAAGTGTTGATAAACCATACTTTTTACGATTCATGAATAGTAACATAACATAGCGATGTTGAATAGTAGCATAGGGTTGATGAACCATACTTTTCACTATTTGTGAACTGTTTCATAGTATACAGATGATGACCAATAACATAGCGTATGATATGAATAATAACATAGTGTAGGGATGATGAACGATAACATAGCATAGGGATGATAAATGGTAATGTAGGGTCGATGAATCATACTTTTCACTATTTTTGAATAGTAACGTAGCATAGAGAGGATGAAAAATAATGTTGAGTTGATGAACCATACTTTTCAAAAAAATAGGATGAAATAATTTCACAAACTTCAATGAAATTTTAAGGGCTTCATGCATAAGGTTTATACTTTTTTCAAAATACAATTATTTTTAGAAAAACATATTAGCTTTCTAAAGAACCGTGAATCAAATTAATTAGACATCTATTATTCCAAATATCATTGAAAAATAGAACAAAAAACATTCCAGAAAACATCAGTTCTAAAAAATCAAAGCAGAACTTCAAACAATTAAATCACCATTCAAATGACCATTTTAGACATTGATCCAAACTAATTAAATCACAATAAAAATGTTAGATTTATATTTAAATATTCCAGAAAAAAATAAAAACTCTTCAATCATAATCTTTATATTTAATGTGAATTTATCCAGTAGAAAAACATTATAAAAAATATCCATATAAATTCAGAAAATAAATTTTCAGCAAAAACACGCGGAATGAACAAAAACTTTAGAAATGAATAGTAATGTAACGTAGTGTTGATGAAAAATAATGTAAGTTTGATGAACCATAATTTTTCTTATCCATGAATAGTAACACATTGTACGATATGAACAATCATGTAGCTTAGGGACAATGAACAATAACAAGGTTTGATGAACCATACTTTTCATTATTCATGAACAATAACGTAGCATAACAAAGATAAATAGTAACATTGGTTTCAACCATACTTTTCACTATTTATGAACAATTGTAGCATAGGGATGATGAATAGTAACATAGCATATGGTATGAATAATAACATAACATGGGGATGGTGAACAACAACATAGCGTAGGGATGACGAATAGTATTGTAGGTTCATGAACCATACTTTTCACTATTCACAAATAGTAACGTAGCGTAGGGAGGATGAACAATAATTTTGGGTTGATAAACTTTACTTTGCATAAAAATTGGACAAAATGCATTAACAAACTTCAATGAGTTTTTAAGGGCGCTAAACAGAAGATTAAGAATTTTTTCAAAAATATTTATTTGAGAAAAACTTATTAGCTTTCAAAAGAATCAGGAATCAAATAAATCCAACATCTACAATTCCAAATATCATTGAAAAATAGATCCAACAACATTGTAGAAAATAACAGTTCTACTAAATCATAGAAGAAATTCAAAAAATTAAATCACCATTCAAATGACCTTTTTAGACTTCTATGTAAACTAATGAAATCAAGATAAACTTGTTGTATTTCAATAAAATCATGTTTCATGAACATCTAATATCTATAAATGTTTCAATAAAATATATACATAATGTTTTTTAAAACAGAAAAATGCAGGGTTTCTAAAACTAAAGTAGCAAATTAATTTATTTTTTAGAGTAATGAAATTTTATTTCTAAACTTCCTCATAAACTAATGAAATGTAAATAAATATCTTATACATCCATCTTTATAAGAATCACATAAATACATACACATTATTTTATAAAATCATCAAAATATATAAATGTTTTTCAATGAAAAATCACATGTAATCAAAGAAGTAATCAAATAAATGAGAATGCACATGGACAAAAAAATTCCATTTATTGGGAAAATCATCCTCTAGCATTTCCCTTAATCCATTTACATTTATTTTAATTTTTTGGTTCCATATGAACGTTTCCTAATTATATTATAATTCTTACCTCCTCTCAAGAAGATGATATGTGGTGAGATGTTAAAAACCATAGGCAACATCCCTAGAGCATGAGTGGGTTATTTGTATAATTGATTAGCATTACTACCAAGGTTCATTTGAGTGAATAATTTGTTTTATGTTTATCAATTTAAGAATTACCAATCTAATATATACCATGTGATTTAATGAGACCATGTTGATGTTTAACTGAATGTTATGCAGATTCATGTACCATTACTGATTTTCAATATGAAATAGAACCTGTTGCATGGGAAAATTATTGGTGTGGTATAGTAGTTATGGACACATGGTCAGATTTAGGAAGAAACATGGGATAATGAAAATTAAATGCATGACTAATGGCCGGAGCTCTTTTGAAGAATTGTTGGGAGTATAAACCCAATGGTGTGGAGTATACAACACCCCCTATTATAGTTATCCCATTATTTATGATTTTCATTCCAAATTTTAATTAATTAGTATGTGTCTGGAATGTTTTCAAAGGTTAAACTATAATAGATACTAGAGTCTTGATGATGGAATATTCTATATGGAAACATTACTTCATAAATGTTATTTTTACAATGTGAACTTACCAAGATGAATGATATAAATTAGTTCAAGGATAAAATTTGTTTAGCTAGATATTTTTTTGATAAATTTATAACATAAATGTAATTTACATGCCAAAGGTATTATTTTTATAATAATAAACCAAGTAATCAAGTATTTCAACATTAGAGGCTCCTTGGTGGATTCATGACATAAATTATCAATTTATGTAGAAAATTATTCTAAGGCCCACTAGTTTTTTTATGTACAACTTTTTTAATTCCTCTTATGTGTTTGTTCATTCATCATGACTTCCTAAGAATCCATAAGTGTTTTTTAGAGAACATTATATTTTAAACACTATTTCTAACAGATCATTAAGTGATTGATTATGAAAATAAAGGTTTGCGTCTCATTATTCATACTTGATTTAGATCTCCATGTCTATTCATGAATAGAATCGTAGAATAAGATTAGAATACCTAGAGATATGTGGTTGGATAAATTCTTATAATTTTTTTGGGGGTTTTAAAGGAATGGAAGGAATAAGAAATATATAAGTTTTCAAAAAAATCCTCTATTGCAATGAATTTAATTTGAAGTTTATGAATTCTCTCATGCTCTATAGTTATAAAACAGGAAGGATTTTTTTTCTTAATTGTGTTTTTTGTGATTTCAATTTTATCACTAATTTATTTCATAATGGAAAATGATTTGGTTCACTATTTGGAAAATTTGATTTCTTTTAGTAATCCTTATAAGGCCCCAGCCTTAAACATTACTTAATCTTGAGATATTTCAAGAATAAACCTTGAGGATCTTTTCAGGTTTAGAGTTTTCGAGAATTTGATCATAAAACATGAATTACATCCCACATTTAAACAAAGTGGTTACAATAAAAGATAGCATTCATATTCTTTCTTGACACTTCCTTGACACTATCATCATATCATGTACCTTTCCCTTGACCTGTGAAAAATATTTCAAAAACTTGGGATGAGCATAAAAAGCTCATTAAGGGATATAAAAATATGGAAAAGAAACATGAGTACATGAACACATAAGAATCAATGAAATCATACTTTACTCATAAAACATAAGAACTTTAACACACCTCATCAAATCATGAATAAATCATAGAAATCATAAGACATAAAGGTAACTTGAGGCATTCATAACATTCTTACGTAGGGAGTAACCCTCTTGGTTACGTTTGGAATACCCATCACAGTATATTCCCTAAATCTCTTCAGAGAAACCTCAATGTTTAACTCCTTAGCGTTACCCAATGCATTGGACAGCTATATCAGGGTCACCCGCCCTTAGTTTATCACAGAACCACCCATCTTCATAAACAATGCCCAAGAACCATAACATAATCGTATCACATAAAACATGCATAAAGGAAACATAACATCTCCACTATTCAATCAAAAGATATCAATATAACACATTGATATAATAAAAACATTTTGAAAACCATTTTCAATACCAAAATAAAAAAAAGTAAAACAGGGTATTTATTTTTCTTTTAAAAAAATGTATGGCTTGTAGAGGAAGTCGAAACTCAAATAATGGTCACGACGGCAGAGAAGTCGTTGTCGTCGCATACGTACGACAAAAACATTCCCTTTTGTCATTTAGTAAATGCTTCGTATAAAAAAGATTCCTTTTTAATAAATGTAAAAGTCAAAGGGGTTTATACACCATATAAAAGAAGGTTGTGTATAAAACAAAATATGCCTCAATGAAAGGAGATTGAGATGAAGCCCCATACCTCAGGTCCGACTTGACTCGATCGTTCTTTAAAGTCCTGAATAATAAAATTGAGTTAATTTTTAATTGCTTAAGAACCTTTTTCAAGTTCATTATTACTTTTATATCACTTATTACCATGTTATAAATATTATGTAATCATTTAAGTTAATAATGTTTGTTTTGTCGATATTTGGTTCTTAAGTCGAAAGTGGACTTCTTACAATTACATGTTGTTCGTGTGGTCAAAGGTTCATTATATCCAGAATAATATTCCTGATTTGGGTATCGTATATATCATATATATCGATCATATACTTGTATTTATAATATTACATAATCGTTTATAGGTAAGAAATGAAATGCACCATTCATGGAGACGGTAAGCCGTACGTACGCATGAACGCTACTTTCATTTCTATGTCATATTAATGGAATTAAAAAATAAATGATACGTATGCATATTTTAATTCCATAATTATATTCATCATTTATATGTAACATACATCATATATAATAAATTTAAATCTATCCTTTATATGTCCCACATATGGAATTAACGAATCAAATCACTTTGAGGGGGCGGTAGTCCGCACTTCCTAAAATGAAGATATCGTGTATACCCATAATGGAAACCATTAAGGTATGTCATAAATGAAAAATACAGAAGCTTATGTAAAACATAAACATATTATATATCATATATAAGTATAGTGACATCTTAATGGCCACCTTGAAAGGTGTTATATGAGTGTTGAACAATCATCGTTTCGTGAGGCAGAAATTCGCCATCCACAGAAACAGTATGTTATTTAACCATTAGATGTAGGTGTGTGTAAGTGTAGCTAAAATCCTTATTATAACAACATCCTAGTATATGGAAGATATTGGTGTTGTTACAAAAGACATGAATAAAAAGAGTTTAAAGGGTTGGAGATGCAAAATAAAACATAAGAACACAAGAGAAAACACTACCTTTAAAATGGGTAACTCTTTTTGATTTGAGCTCAAAGGCTTCCTTGGGAAGACTTCTACCCAATGTGAGGCTTATAGGAGTTATATAGGGATGTGTAGAGACAAAATGGGCAGGTTTTGGCCGAGCCAAAGGCTTTTGAAGTGTGGGTAAGGTGGTAGAGGTGAGGGCCTTTTATAATAGGAGAGGAGGCACACTCTTGGAAAGTAAATAAATGTTACTTTATTTTAAAATGCGTTTCGGATTTAAAAGGTCCCACATTGATATAATTCGAGGATAAGTTGATAAGGGTTCGAAATCCACCCATCCAATAGGTTTTGGACATGTTTAGGTCATAGAGTTTACTTTTCATTTTATTTAAATCTTTTATTAATGAGGTAATTGCTGTATCATCATGATGTCATAAATAATTTAGTTTATTTATAGTCTAAAAATTATAAATAAAATACTATGATGTAGGAAATATTTTTAGCTTTACCATGACTATTTATAGTCAAATATCAAACTTGTATAACCCCATTGAAAATTTATTTTAGTAAAACAACTCATGTTTGTGTCTTTTTTACTTTTACATTAAATAAACAGTATTAATGTCTTTATCTTACCCAAGTGGCTCCATGGGGTCCTAAAAATCAACCCATGGGTTTTCTTGGTCGGCCATGACACATCCAATAAGGGTAGGACATGTTTCAAGCACATATCATATTATTAAAACATTATTTTTACCTTAAACTACACTAATTACCTCTAATCGCAATTAAAAACTTAAAAGTTACTATTCACCAAAAAATTATTTTAATCCCATTGAACCACATTTTACTTCTTAATGAAAACCATGTATGTCATATTTTTGAAATTCAAAACACAGAGGTGGTAAAGTTTCATTTAAACGAAAAATCAGTTTTTTAAGTACCACTTAGTGGTTTCACTATTCATCAAAAATTGAAGTTTTTCAAAAAAATACCAAAACTTCACCCTAAGCTATATTTGATATTACGAATTCGAAAATGATGTCTATTTTACAAAATTCAAAAGTTATAAGTTTCATTAATTAATTTAATAATTAATTCTCGCTGTTAGAGCAAATAGAGTGTTTTTATGAAACAATAAGTATCAAAAGATTGACACTAGTTTAAGTCCAATTTCAAAGTGAAATTAATTCCAATGACCACCATTGGATTAAATGGTAAAAATATATTCTAATTTCACTTTAAACCCAATTAAAAAGATAATATAATCATATAAACAAATTAGATTAAAAAGAGGTTTTGAATTAAAATACAACATTTTTCACTATTCATTAAAAAAAGAACATTATCATAAAAATACCAGAAATTTATCCAAAGTAAATTTCAATGCCCCAATAATAAAGAATAAGTTTATTTTGACAAATATATATTATAAAATTTTCAAAATATAGATTTAAAAATGGTTTGCCATCAAAAGGCATTAAAACAATCTTTTAAAAATATTAGTGTATTCCATGCTTAAGATTGGATTTATTCTCATTTTAAGACTCTAAAACACTATATAATTCATTAATATACATAGATAAAAATATCTATTATACATTAATTAATTGGGATGTTACATCCTTCCCCCCTTTAGAAAATTGTGTCCCCGCAATTTATTTACTTATCGAATAAGTGGGGGGTATTTAGCCCTAATTGCATTTTCAGATTCCCATGTTGCCTCTTCAACCATGTGGTTTTTACACAAAACCTTTACCTGATGAATCACCTTATTCCGTAACACTTGCTCCAAGTGGTCAAGAATCTGGACCCGTTGTTCCCCATAAGATAGGTTCACTTCCAGCTGAACTACATCTGGACTCAAAACATGAGATGGATCAGACATATACTTTCTCAACATCGAAACATGAAAAACATTGTGTACCTGAGATAAACTCAGAGGTAAAGCCACTCGGTAAGCAACTGATCCAACTCTCTCTAGAATTTCATATCGTCCAATGAACCTTGGACTCAGCTTTCCTTTCTTACCAAATCGCATCACACTTTTACTTGGTGAGACTTTGAGAAAAACATGATCACCTACCTCAAAAGAGAGATCCTTCCTCTGGTTGTCCGCATAACTCTTCTGCCTGCTCTGAGCTGTTCTCATGTGTTTCTGTATCAACTGAACTTTTTCTTCCATCTCTTCTACCAATTCTGGTCCCATCAACTTCCTTTCACCCACTTAATCCCAAAAAGTTGTAGTTCGACACTGCTTCCCATATAATGCCTCAAATGCTGCCATCTGTATACTGGAATGAAAACTGTTATTATAAGAAAACTCAACCAAAGAAAGATGTTGGTACCAACTTCCCTGATAATCCATCGAACAAGCACGTAGCATATCCTCCAATGTCTGAATTGTTCGTTCTGACTGCCCATCTGACTGAGGATGAAAAGATGTACTAAAATTTAATTCAGAACCCAACGACTTCTAAAGGCCTTTCCAAAAGGTAGAAGTGAACCTGGGATCACGGTCAGATACAATGGAGAGAGGAACTCCATGTAACTTGAATATATCTTTAAGATACAAACGGAAAAGTTGATCTAGGGAAAAAGTATCTCGTATATCAAGGAAATGAGCAGATTTAGTCAAGCGATCAACAATAACCCAGATTGCATTATTACCTCAAGATGTCTTCAGTAATCCCACAACAAAGTCCATGGATATATTCTCCCATTTCCACTCTAGCACTGGTAAAGGCTGAAGCATCCCTTTCAGAAACTGCCGCTCTGCTTTAACCTATTGACATGTCAAACACTTCACAGTAAAATCAGCAATATCCCTTTTCATTCCATCCCACCAGTAATACTCCCGCAGATCTCTGTACATCTTAGTGCTTCCAGGATAAACTGAAAACGGAGAACTATGAGCTTCACATAACAACTCTCTCTTCAACTGTGAATCACATGGAACACACAACCTCTTCCCAAATCTCAAAACACATTCATTATCAATGTTGAATTCAGACAACTTACCTTTCTGAACCAGCTCTACCTTTTTCTGCGACTCACTGTCTTGCTTTTGTGCTTGCTTGATTCTGTCTGATAGAGAAGATTTCCCTGATACCTGAAACAAAATAGAAGTACATCCTGCACCAAACACTTCTATGCCAAAGTTCATCAAATCCTTAACCAAAGGATCACGTTCCAAATGCAACAATGTTAATGAAGCATTACTTTTTCGACTCAAAGCATCAACCACTTTATTTTCTTTTCCTGGATGGTAATGAATTGTACAATCATAATCCTTGATTAATTCCAGCCATCTCCTCGGTCTCATGTTCAATTATTTCTGAGTGAATATATACATTAAACTTTTGTGATCGGTATATATTTCACACTTTAATCCATACAAATGATGACTCCAAATTTTTAAAGCGAAAACAACAGAAGCTAATTCCAAATCATGTGTAAGGTAATTTACCTCATGAGTTTTCAACTGTCGTGAAGCATAAGAAATTACTTGATCATTCTGCATTAAGATGCAACCAAGTCCTTTCAATGAAGCATCACTGTAGATAAAAAAACTCACCATTCCTGGAAGGAAGTTCCAATACTGGAGCATTCACCAATCTTCTTTTCAACTCCTGAAAACAATCATCACATTCTTTTGTCCAGATAAACTTAACACCCTTCCAAGGTAGATTAGTCATTGGACTAGGTAACCATGAAAAATTTCTAACAAACCTTCGGTAATATCCTGGAAAACCAAGGAAGCTACGAATCTCAGTTACATTTGTGGTCTTGGAAATTCTTCAATAACCTTTGTTTTTGCAGGATCAACAGTTATCCCATCTTTAGAAACAATATGACCAAGAAATTTGTTGCAACCAAAAATCACACTTTCTGAATTTTCCATATAGTTTCTTTTATTTTAAGGTTTTCAAGATAACCATTAAATGACTTTCATGCTCCTCTTTACTTTTAGAAAACACCAAAATATAATCAATAAACACAACCACCATTTATCACCTGATTCAACTGAGTCATCACTGCAGTAAACTCCTCAATTCCGATTCCGACCATCTATGGTTACTGATTCGGAATGTCATTCTACTCTATATTCCTTCCTAGAAAAGTTTATCCATTTCTTTTATGAAAAATCATTCTTAACATAGATATATCTTAGACGAAGAAACATGGTAATCTTTAAATGATATATCATTTCAATTTGACCATAAATAAATTATTTTTGGGTAATAATTTAACATAATTTTAAATCCTAAATTTATCTAAACTGACCTCTGATACCAACTATAAGGTCCCAGCCTTAAACATTACTTAATCTTGAGATATTTCAATAATACACCTTTAGGATATTTTCAGGTTTAGAGTTTTAGAGAATTAGATCATAAAACATGAATTACATCCCACATTTAAACAAAGTAGTTACAATATAAGATAGTATTCAGATTATTTCTTGACACTTCCTTGACACTATCATCATATCATGTACCTTTCCCTTGACCTGTGAAAAACATTTCAAAAACTTGGGATGAGCATTAAATGCTCAGTAAGAGATATAAAAATATGGAAAGGAAACATGAGTACATGTATACATAAGAATCAAAAAAATCATACTTTACTCATAAAACATAATCACTTTAACATACCTCATCAAATCATGAATAAATCATAGAAATCATAAGACATAAAGGTAACTTGAGGCATTCATAACATTCTTACGTAGGGAGTAACCCTCTTGGTTATGTTTGGAATACCCATCACAGTATATTCCCTAAATCTCTTCGGAGAAACCTCAACATTTAACTCCTTTGCGTTACCCAATGCATTGGAGAGCTATATCGGGCTCACCCACCCTTAGTTTATCATGGAACCACCCATCTTCATAAACAATTCTCAAGAACCATAACATAATCGTATCGTATAAAACATGCATAAAGGAAACATAACATTTCCACATTTCAATCACAAGATATCAATAAAACACATTGATATAATAAAAACATTATGAAAACCATTTTCAATACCAAAATATAAGAAAAGTAAAATAGGGTATTTGTTTTTCTTTTAAAAAAATGTATGGCTTTTAGAGGAAGCCGAAACTCAAATAATGGTCACGGTGGTGGAGAAGTCGTTGTCGCCGCATACGTACGACAAAAACATTCCCTTTTTTTGTTTAGTAAACGCTTCGTATAAAAAAGATTCCTTTTGAATAAACATAAAAGTAAAAGGGGTTTATACATCGTATAAAAGAAGGTTGTGTATAAAACAAAATATGCCTTAATGTCTTGAGATTGAGACGAAGTCCCATACCTCGGGTCCGACTTGACTCGATCGTTCTTTAATGTCCTGAATAATAAAATTGAGTTAATTTATACTTGATTAAGAACCTTTTTCAAGTTTATTATTACTTTTATATCACTTATTACCATGTTATAAATATTATGTAATCATTTAAGTTAATAATGTTTGTTTTGTCGATATTTGGTTCTTAAGTCGAAAGTGGACTTCTTACAATTACATGTTATTCGTGTGGTCAAAGGTTCATTATATCCAGAATGATATTCATGATTTGGGTATCATATATATCATATATATCCATAATATATTTGTATTTATAATATTACATAATCGTTTAGAGGTAAGAAATGAAATGCCCTGTTCATGAAGACAGTAAGTCGTACGTACGCATGAACGCTACTTTCATTTCTATGTCATATTAATGGAATTAAAAAATAAAAGATAGGTATGTATATTTTAATTCCAGAATTATATTAATCATTTAGATGTTACATACATTATATATAATAAATTTAAATCAATCCTTTATACTTCCCACATATGGAATTAACGAATCAAATCACTTTGGGGGGCGGTAGTCTGTACTTCCTAAAATGAAGATATCACGTATACCCGTAATGGAAACCATAAAGGTATTCCATAAATGAAAAATACAGAAGCTAAAGTAAAACATAAACATATTATATATCATATATAAGTATAGTGACATCTTAATGGCCACCTTTAAAGGTGTTATATGAGTGTTAAACAATCATCATTTCGTGAGGCAGAAATTCACCATCCACAGAAACAGTATGTTCTTTAACCATTAGATGTAGGTTTGTGTAAGTGTAGCTCGAATCCTTCTTATAACAACATCCTAGTATATTGAAGATAGTGGTTTTGTTACAAAATAAATGAATAAAAATATTTTAGAGGGTTGGAGAAGCAAAATAAAACATAAGAACACAAGAGAGAACACTACCTTTAAAACGGGTAACTATTTTTGATTTGAGCTCAAAGGCTTCCTTGGGAATCCTTCTGCCCAACTTGAGGCTTATAGGAGTTATAGAGGGATATGGAGAGACAAAATGGTCCGGGGTTGGATGATCCAAAGGCTTTGGAAGTGTGGGTAAGGTGATAGATGTGGGGGCCTTTTATAAGAGGAGAGGAGGGGCACTCTTGGAAAGTAAAGAAATGTTACTTTATTGTAAAATGAGTTTCTGATTTAAAAGGTCCCACATTGATATAATTCGAGTATAATTTGATAAGGGTTCGATATCCACACATCCAATAGGTTTTGGATATGTGTAGGTCATATATTTTACATTATCTTTTCATTTTATTTAAATCCTTTATTATTGAGGTAATCGCTGCATCATCATGATGTCATAAATAATTTAATTTATTTAAAGTATAAAAATTATAAATAAAATACTATGATGTAGGAAATCGTTTTATAATTCCAATGAATATTTATAGTCAAATATCTGACTTGTATAACCCCATTTAAAATTTGTTTCAGTAAAACAACTCATGTTTGTGTCATTTTTACTTTTACATTAAATAAAAAGAATTAATGTTTTTATCTTACCCATGTGGCTCCATGGGGTCCCAAAAATCGGCCCATGGGTTCTATTGGTCGGCCATGACACATCCAATAAGGGTAGGACATGTGTCAAGATCATCTCATATTATTAAAACATTATTTTTACCTTAAACTATACTAATTACCTCTAATCGCGATTAAAAACTTAAAAGTTATTATTCATCAAAAAAATAATTTTAATCCCATTGAACCAAATTTTAATTCTTAATGACAACCATGTATGTCAGACTTTTGAAATTTAAAACACAGAGGTGGTACATTTTCATTTACACGAAAAATCAGTTTTTTTAAGTACCACTTAGTGGTTTCACTATTTATCAAAAATTGAAGTTTTTCATAAAAATACCAAAACTTCACCCTAAGCTATATTTGATATTCTGAATTAAAAAATGAAATCTATTTTACAAAATTCAAAACATATAAGTTTCATTAATTAATTTAATAATTAATTCCTGCTGTCAGAGTAAATAGCGTGTTTTTATCAAACAATAAGTATCAAAAGATTGACACTAGTTTAAGTCCAATTTCAATGTGAAATTAATTCCAATGACCACCATTGCATTAAATGGTAAAAATATATTCAAATTTCACTTTAAAACCAATTAAAAAAAATAATATAATAATATAAACAAATTATATTAAAAAGAGGTTTTCAATTAAAATACAACATTCTCACTATTCATTAAAAAAGAACATTATCAGAAAAATACCAAAAATTTATCAAAAGTAAATTTAAATGTCCCAATCATAAAGAATAAGTTTATTTTGACAAATATAGCTTATAAAATTGTCAAAATATAGATTTAAAAATGTTTTTCCATCAAAAGTCAGTAAAACAATCTTTTAAAAATATTAGTGTATTCCATGCTTAAGATTGGATTTATTCTCATTTTAAGCCTCTAAAACACTATCTAATTCATTAATAGACATAGATAAAAATATCTATTATTCATTACTTACTTGGGATGTTACAATCCTTATTTGGATATAATTTTTAAAAGTCCATTTTAAAATTATGAAATGGTTTGAAAACATTAAAAAATTTTGATGAAATGTATAATGTAATTTTTTTTGTTACAATATTTTTGAATGGAAATTATGAATAATTGGGTTTGCATGTTTTTTATGGTACAAATAAAGTTTAAATTGCTTCCATTAAGTCTATATAGATTATAGTTATAGAGTACCACCATCAACGGTAAAACTATACTTGTGTGTTTTGTTTAGTGTACATGGATGGGTGTTTGAGTGAACCTTATAATGATTATTCCAAAGTTAAATGGATAGAAATAAGTTTTTTTAGGGGTTTTCTCACATATATTTATATTATGGATTATATAATCTATTTAAATGTTTTATAATTCATTTATTTTAAATTTAAATACTTTTTTTACTAGTGAAATGTTTTGTATAGTATTTGGGTAATTCCTACTAAGTTTATACTCACCCATTATTTGGGAAATTCAATGTATTTTTGGATGTCATATAAAGAGATACAATGAAGGGAAAGGTATTATATTTCTCTAGTAAAGTGTCTTAATACTATTTGCTTGGTAGGTGGTGGTGGAGATAACAGATTGTTCGGGTGTCACATGGGGCTAGGAAGTGATGTCTTCGATTCTTGTTGTCTTTTTATTATTATATCTTGTTTCCATTTTCACTCTGGCATTCTTGTGTTTTTGGTTTAAAGTAATCTTGTATTATTTTATTCATTCATCATATAGTGGTTAGATTTTTATGTTGTGTATTGTAAGGTTGTTTCCTTTTATAGGGAAAAACATGCTTCAAGTGTTTCTTTAATCAATTTACATTTATTTCTAGCCTTTTGTGTCATGGTAATGCCACTTAAGGATATTCGAATTCTTACCTCCTCTCAAACCACTGAGATGGGGTGGGATATTACATGGATGATTGAATATTATACACAGCACAATTTATAATGGATTAAAAATAATGGCATGGTATAAATATGATACATTATAAGAAACAAACTAAAATCTAATAAACATAACATGATTATAATTGGAGTCACAATAGTTAGAAATACCAGACAAAAGTCTACAAATTCCAAAGTTCAAAATGACATTAAGTTTCCAAATATTGAACTACCCCATTAACCATCTATATAACATCTCCAAGCTCCACCTCCAATCATCCATGACCAGAACGTCTAGATTATCCCATATAAAAATGTGAAATATTTCCTTTACCTATATCATGATGAAAAATATCTTCATATTCACCATGATGTATATGGAGGGTTGAGTATACAACCTAAAAAAGAAATCACCCTAAAACATCCCACACAATCCACTTAAAAAGAATGAGTTAGATTATAAATACAAAAAATAATAGAGAAAAATAATATAAATAAACAAATCCTGAGTAAACCATGTAAATAAACCAGACTAAACAACTAATTTTCTTTTCACCCATTGTTTTCACAAATAAACCGATACCAAAACTCACACACCTATATCATGTACAAAAAACCCATGAAATGGACCAACCCATTGTATCCCCCAACAAAGTGGGACAAACTAGATATATGATAAAACACTATTTTGTTGAATATTTTGTTGATAATAAATGATATAATTTCCTCAAATTGTGTTAAATATGTTTATTTATAAAATATTTTGGATTTGATCATTCATTTGAAAATTTGGTGAAAATTCTAGTTTTACCCTTAATAGTGTATTATAGTATTTCAATTATAAATATTTTTATATTTATTATTTTAATTATACATTTTGTTACAGTGTTCGCAACTTATGTTTCTACAACTTTTATTCAGGACACAAGAGCTAAAGAGTGCATTTGAATGGAGTAAATGGGTCATTAATCCAATGGTGGGCTGGACTCGGCAGAATGGACATGGGTTCTGTATTTGGGCCATATATTCTTCATCTGTTCTTGGATTAAGCCCAAAATTTGAGGAAAGCTCGGGAAATGATTTGACACAAATAATCCTTCTGGAAGGCCGGCCCATTCACGCGTTTTGGTAGTAAAATGGGCGGTTCAATGTAGAATAAAATATTTGGCCGAATTTTCACATTCACACTTGAAACCACTTATAACATCTCTTCCCCTACACTCTATAAATTAGAGTTTTTCACATTTGGAGGGGTTGGAACGTGATTTGGGAAGTTGAGGGAAGAGGATAAGTGGATCCACTCCAATTCTCCAACCATTTCAATAAGGGTAGCTCTTGAAGCAAGGATCCCTTCGACAAAGCCTTCTTCTTCTCCTTCATGTTGTAATGATTTTGTTTGTGTAATAAACTTCTTTGTTATTCTTTTATTTCTTCTCTTTTTTTTATGTTTTGTTTAAATTTATTATTATCTTAATCTTCCTCTTTGGGATATAATTCTTGAGTAGAAGCGTTATTGGGTTATACCCATTATAAACCTTTGCACATGCAAAACGCTTCTACGATGATTACGCCACCCATGGAAGAGTAGTTCTTTTTAGTAATCGGTTGACCTCTATCCTTCTTCATTCATTTATTTTGAATCAATGAGATAATGTAATTCACATATTATGATCTATTAATTTAGTTTTTAATTTAAATTAAACTAAGCAAGCAATTGAATAATTAACACAAAACACGCGAGGCCGGGAATTGTGTGAACTGTGAGAGAGAAACCTTAACCGGTAATTCAAAACCACACATGATCAATTTGTAGAGTTAAAATATAATCCCTAAACTCAATTAATCCTCATTTATAGAGTGTTTATGTGCCTTAATTTACCACTGACCATAAGCTAATCTTAGAACATCAATCAAATCAGGGTGTTGCGATTGCATGTTCCGATGTTAGCCTAAGGTAAAATTCACTTCATCTTTGTGGTAAAGTTTATTCTCGCATGGTTTGGGATTTAACAAATTAAGGGATAATAATTAAGTGAATATTAATTTAAATGATAATGATTAATAAATTATTGAAGTGGTAGAGTTCTATCGATTACGTCTTTTAAATATTGTCTAAAACACATCTTTTAGTTGTGTCATTTTAATCGAAATTCATTTCAAAACTAAAAACAAAAAAATATACAATCTTCATACAGAAAACTTCTTCCAGATTAATAACATATAAACAACCCCCATCCTTTAAAATAGTGTTTTTATTCTCTTTTATTTTATTTTTAGAATACTTTTAAAAAGTTTTTTTAAATTTACTTCCTCTTTTGAGAGACGACCTTAGTCAGCCACTCTGCTGCACCTAAGTACCCCAAAATCACACTAATCATTTGAGGGTGCCCACGACAGCGCTCTTTCAATATACCATCTCAAGAGTGGAAAATAATTCTTACATTCTCAAGTCATGACTTACTGATATAAACAAATTCTCCCCCAATTCGGCATGACGATCAGGTCTAAATCAATATGGCCTTTTCCTAGTGTTCCCTCAATTTAGAAAAAATGGCCAATTATGAATAAAAATTGTCCCATACCAGCGATACCTTACTTTTTACATGGAAAATAATACATGATCAATGATTTACCTTGTTTATACATCATGAACAAATGTCAACTCACATCGGTTCCATGTTACAATTTTTTCCAAAACAACATGCCACTAATGGGAACTGGTAGCCAATTTTATCTAAAAGAACCTCATCCTAATGCAACATGAACACATAAAATAAAAAAAAACAAAACAAATAAATAATAATAATAATTTATCATTTTAAGACTAAATCATCATAGAGGAAATTTATCAAACATGTTGTGGGAAACACCCACTACCTTTGATTAAAATATTTTTTCAGCAGGAGGATGTTCAACAAAGGATTATCCAAATCATTTATCATATATAATAAAATTATTTGAATTTTAAAAAATAATATTTAAAGTTATTATCTAAAGTTGAGTGAGTGAGAAACCACATACCTTTAATGTGACCTTCCCAAATAATCATATCATGATCTCAATGATCACATCTCTAACCACCTTCTTGTAAATAATCCTCTAGAAATTTGCAAGAAAACACAACATAAACCAAATAAATGATTATTATAGCCCTGATATATATTTCTTATCTAGTGAAAATGAAAACAAAATAAAGAGGAACTGGAAGCTGGAGCTTACCTTCAATTTTTTGGAAAAGGTCCTAAATTCCAAGATATTAAATTCTCAAATAAAGATAATCAACAAAATCTCGGAAAAATGACCCACAGGGCTCAAGGAATATATATATATATGTGATAAAAAGAGTATTTTAGGGGAGATGTTGGTCTTAAAATATAATATTTAAACCCCCTTAAATGATGTGCATGGTTCAAAAAACCCTAAACCATCCATATGAATCATCACCGTCAAAACAATTATTGAGTTTTCCTAGTATTTTAGAACCATGTTCCTACAAAGACACCTTGATTTTATCATTAAAAGTTATCTAATAGTTTTTCATGACTTCCATTAACCATGAACGTACCATTTTCACTTTAAAATCCCTCCAAAACATCCAAAAATTCACTAGGACTTCTCAAAACTAACCAAAACAACTTCATAAATGAAAAATATAATATAAAATAGTAAAATACATCAAAAATGGGTTGTTACATTCTCCCTATCATTACGAATTATATCCTTAAAAATATCAATGTTTTTTTTGTTAATAAAATCTTTAGCTATAACTCTAACGTAGAGTTGTGTCACTCTCAATTTGTTAGAAACCCCATTAATGCTATAATGATGAAAATACTGAAGGTATGAATTTATCTCACAAGATATTAGATTTCCTATTTAAAAGCATTAAACATGGTGAAACCCCAATGGAGAATTTGGTTTGAGATCATTGTTAACCCATACAATTACATGGATCAAGTTATGATCATCCTCCTAAAACTGATAATTCTGTACAAGTATATATATACTATGTTTAATTAAGGTGGTAGTGATAATTGAGAAATAACCTCATTGATACACTTGATGATCACTAATATTCGGATATAACGAAGAGTTAACAACCATTTCTTAACTAGGAAACAAATTATTAATCATCAAAATACCCATAAGAACAATAAATATCCCACCATTAATGATATTGGAAAATAATGATAGTCCAACAAATATATCATCTAGCTTGATTCTATAACCACGATGTTTGTATCAGATGATCTCATTATTAATCTACCACAATAGACAGTATCAATGAAAATCACTTTCTCAGTCCTATATTTATAAATGTTTTTATTTTTATGGATAACCATAATATGATCTAAATAGGAAGATATAATGAATTTTTGGATAACCCATGAGGTAAAAATAATGTATTATTGAGAGAATATAGAAATTAGTACTCAATCAGAGGACAAAACACCCCATACATACAACCTTTCCAAATATTTATATAATTCAACTCTCTATATTAGAATAAAATATGAAACATTATGTCGACAAAAATCCAAATTACATAATTCTTCTAAATCATATGATTCATGCTAGTACAAAGGCATATGAATTTTCACTCCCATATTCTATAGGTAAATGTACCAGATTCAACATGACCACTATTCATTGGTGTTTTATATTCCTTATCTTATATCCCTCTCCAATACTTGGATGGGACACCCATTTATATTATGATGGGTTTAGAGAAATTTTTCTAAACTAGAGGAACCAGAATTGAATCCCTATAATTTTATAGAAGACCTTAAGCCTCTATCCATCCATCAATAAATCCTCAACTATAATATTTAACCTAATGTAAAGGTTATCAAAGTTTACATACTAAACATCCTTAGTCGTGTTCAATGATGTTCAGAATGAGAGTTAGCTAATAGAAAACCATGGCATCATATTAGTATGTAGGATCCATGTCAAGGTTAGTGATTTAACCCACGATTCATCATTAATAAATAATTTTAGCAACCCATCCTCCAAAGATGTGTAATTTAAACCACCCACCACCCAATATATCATTAATAATATGACCTAACCAGAGCAGTCATCGATGAGACTAGACATGTGAAAATAGGAATGAGCCATTCACAATGACCCATTAAGAATTCATACTTTGGATTCTTGAGGTATTCATGGATGGTACCATTCATTAGTTCTAAAAGATATATCCCAAGTTACTAATGTTAAGAGACCCAACCACATACTCATCCATTCCATAGGTTGACTTCCAAAGGGGTCACCTCTCCCATTAACACTCTATACCACACACATATAACTTCTCATTTTTAATAAGGCAAGACCCATAAACAGAATGTAAATATTCCTTTCCAATTCCTCAAACTATACCCTAAGTTCATACATTTTGGTTAGTTATTGATAGTTGATAGTTCCCAACTTTACCTATAATGACCCTTCTCCTGCAAGATATGTACCATATTCCCATTGAAAATATGAACGATACCATAAAAAAGTTATGGTAGTGACCCTAAAAGAATAATAATAAATATTAAATTAAATTATAAAAACTGCTTCATTCCCATGATTATCCAAAAGAAACTCTTATCGCTATGAGTTCCCACAAAAACTAGACCATATCAATGTTACTTGATAATGGTGACCAATTTAAATCAACAAGATATCTCATTACAAGTGAGGTTTCTGGATTCTAATCTCATGAAACATTATTTAAACATGAAATATTTATTTATATTCCCCCTTTTCATGTCTATCAACACAATCCAAACCATCATAACAAACACAAGTGGTACAAAAAGCACAAATAGTAGAACAATGAAAATTTTCACAACAAGTTCAAAAAGATAATTCTTTAGAATCATACATATAAAGATATAATAAGTTCCACAAATTCCAAAATACCATTATAAGGTTTACACACATTACTTGAGAAAATTACCCTACTAGTTGAAATCTAGTCAAATAAATATTTCAAAAAACTAAATGTTTTTATTTCATCAATTATTTACCCTATGATCCTTTTAAAGAAAACCCTTTAAATCATTTCTCTAACCAAAATATAAAAACCCTTCATCAAGCAACATATAAAATCATTTTTATAAAAAAAATTTAAAATCAACATGACTTTTATTAAAATAAAACATTTGCATCTCAATTTTTCTTTTTCTTTTTCAAATTTTAAAACCTCAATATTAGTAGTTTTTTAGAAATTACTAAATAAATCAAGTAAAAATCTGTAAAAAAATGTCGATAACAAGTTCACATCCTTCCGTCACAATGCAGAAGTTACCAATTTCAATATAACCTTAAGATAAAAATATAGATTAATAGAAATATGTTATTCACTGTGTTCCCAAAATCTTAAGAATATTATATTTTGCTTTACCAAAACCGAAAATAAGTCTATGTGAGACATTTCGTACTATCATATATTCTACCATTATTTTTTAAATATAAATATTCTAATAATTTTTTTTGTTCACAATAAATAATTCATAGTTAATAAAGAAATTAAATGATTATAATTAACAATTCATAACTTTCAACATGATATCATAACCACAAAACATAAAAGATTCACAAAACAAATTATTTTTTTTAAATTTACTCTATTTAACATATAATAAGTAAACATGATATATTATTCATTCTATTATACAAGTATAATAACTTATAATCATATCATAATGTAAAAATATGTCATTATTTAAAAATTTCTTGAATTTTATCAAATAAGGATAAATTAAAAAATTAATATCTTTTTAGTATAATTAAAGTAAAGATAAATTAATCCATTAAATCATTAAATTTAAATCAATGCGTTTCATATCATTGAAATCATAACATATGAGGCACAAACACTCCCATTTATCAATTTTAATGGTTTTATAAACTATAGACATTTCACTAATCATTTATAAATAAAGGAAGTAACCATGTAATAATGTATAGAAATAATCATCTTGAAATTATTAACATTCTACTTTAATAACATTGATTTAATTTATCATTTGTTCAATTACTACTAACAAGGGTCATTATTAGTTTCAGTTTAAATTCAATACTTATATATGTTCTTTTAAATAATAAGGAATCATTGAAACATAACTCCTTAAGAGGATAATCATATCTATGTAAATTGTTTTAACATAATAATAGTTCATTGATAGAAATTATCAAAACACTACATTGAGAAAAAAAATATTTTCACATTATTTGAAAACCATTTCATAGAAATTTCTAATTTTATCGATGAACATAAACTATAATCATATAAAATTGGGATCCATCTCACAATCTAAAAAAGTAATACTGATAAAATAAAATATGAATAATGAAACCCTATTGGGAAGACTTTTACCAAATTCAATATACTAAACTATAATTAGATAAATGATATGCCTAGAAGTCATTATTAGTTCCTCCAAGTTGATATGAATTTAGAAGTGTAGAGTAAATTATAATAGAAATATCTAAGAGATTATAAATTAGTATAAGAGATGGAAGTACTGAGGTCAATCCCATGAATAATAATGATTCATAGATACAAATCTTTACTAAATGATGGATAATTATGATCTGGTCAATATTGTCACTCATGAATTGATTGAATGATTTGACTAGATTAATGAATTAAAATATGTGTCTAGAAAAGATGAAGGGAGAGTATTTAGCATTCATGTTCAGTTTCTCTATATAAATTCACTAAAAACCAGATGAAAAATAACCAAGTTAATAGTTTCAAATTAATATGTATAATTGAAATAACAAGGTAATTTATTATAAAAACTAATTAATCCCATAAACCTCTCATTTATAGATGGGATGAAATAACTAAAGTTAATTAATAATTTATTTATTAAGTAGAAGAAAAATTCAATTTAGTGATCATGAATTAATTATCTATATCAATTTGGTTTCATTAACTATTAAAAACACAATGTTAGTGATCTATTGATGAATAACATAAACATGTGAGTGTAACACGATACTATCAAATATGGACACTCCTCTAATGGATAAGAATAATGAAAAAAATTTATCCACACCATTCTTCAAATTCCACTATCCTTTAAGATTCTAGCAGATCATTATTAGCTGATCACCGATGAGGAATAAATAGAGGACTGTAAAAGAGAGAATTGATGAATATAGGAGAGACAAATGAAGAAAGACTGTATAATGTATTGGAATAAAATCATATAAAATTATAAAAACTAAAATTTTAAAACTATAAAAAAACGTATTATAAAAACTTATTTATGGGATACACCTGGGTAAAACCTTGGAAGGCCTGATGGTCAAAATACTACTTTTAGAAGCATGAAACCACTGGGATTGTAATAATATAGTTATTAAATTATTTCCTTTTATAAATATTAGAACATCCCTTTCAAATATTTAAATCCTACTTGATTTAATTTTTATAAATTTTTTTCTTAAAATTAAAAATTAATCCTCCATGATCCTCAGTCTAATATCTTCCACTTTTAAAATCCTAGAAATATAGCATTTCAACAGGCATTTTTCATGCCATTTACAAACCCTAGACAAGATAATCTCTTCCACCTACAGTGTTCCATGAGTGATCTAATTCCATAATTATATGTGTTTTTTGTTTATGTTCTCAATATCATCCATTTTATTCCAAACAGGAAGTGGTGAAAATATTGTTGTCTTTTTACCCCTACCATGAAACTTACAATGATAATTTTCCATTTTTAGTAACCGTTTTGATATCAGAAATTCCACTAATGAGAAGATCACACGCAATGACATAGTGGACCCTATCTCCTTATCTTTTTAGATTCATGTATCTTCACATAGACATGATCATTTTGAGTTCATATATTATATACCAACCCTGATTTATCATAACCCAGGTGAAAAACTAATTGTATTATCCTCCTTCATCAGGTATGAAAAGATTAAGAATGAGTTTCACTTTACAAAATGTGAAGTCATTTTACCCTAGCCATGAAATTCACTATGTCTTCCAAGGTATGGTGATTGTTGTTCCAACATCCAAGACCCCCCTTTGTACTATGACCAATTTCTCCGTGACATAGTCACAATCATCTGGATTAGCCTTTAATGTAGAGATTATTTATATTTTAAATGTTCTCATAGTGTATCATATAAGAATCTAGTGATAATTTATGGTGTATTTGACCTATTTCAGTGGTTTTGGAGCTTGATATTGAGCTAAACAATAGTATCAATGAAGTTTCCTGATGGCCTCAACTGTCCAAGTGTGTCAATCTAGTGATTATTAGAGGTAGTGGTAGGGTTAGTATATATTCATGGAGGGATTCATGAATTCATTATGGTAAGACAATGATTTTTCACATATGAAAAGATCCCACACTTCACTTCATACCACATTGATCTTCCTAAACTTTTTGCACTGCTATTTCATATATTTTTTCAACAAAAACACATAAAAGTAAGTTTTAATTGGTGTCGATGGTCACTAATAATCCTATGTACTGACCCATACAAAGATGTTAATTACTAGGACACCCTTGCGCATGATTGTGCACAACTGTATGAACAGTTCTTGTCTTGTGCCTCCCCTTTTCCACTACTATGATTAGCCTTCCAAGGATCTTGTATAGCTACACTTTAGGGTGTCTATGTGGATTTTCCTAGTTAACTACTATCTAGCAACTAGCCATTTTTTGGCCCATTTTCCTTTGCCCATTTTACATTTCAAGATTTCAACACATATAATATGATCAATTTTTTCTAAGTTAAAATCTAAAAATTAATCATTTATTATTTTTTGTTAAAATTCTTCTTAGAACATTTAAATTTTTATTTTTTGAAAAATCATTTAAAAACTCTTTTTTATATAAAATAATAATAACAATGATTAATTTGAAAAAATAATTAATTAATTATTTAAATTATTGAAATTAAAGTCCTTAATTATCTGTATGAAATAAATACTTTAAATACCTCATCACTTAAACTCATTCTTTTCCTCAAACATATAATTTCAACATGAAATCACAAAGGGAACCCATGTTTTTAATATTAAATATTCATAGAAAAAAACAAAATGATTCTCAGTGGGGAGATCAAAATTTCAAGAATCACATTAGAATTATCCATCTGATTCCTAATGAATTAAAGAAACATGTTGACCAATGCATTATATATTCTCCAATATGAAATAAAATGGGTTTTATTCTTTTCTCCATTCTGGAATCTTAGTCCATTATTATTAAAGTTTTTAAGTTTTGATCTACCTCATCATTAATTGTTTCCCCTCATCACTAGAGGTAACAAGTTCAAGTAGAGTTCTGCTCACACCATGAGAACATAAACCTACCATAATCATGATAAAGACATACAATATCTATTTTTTAAAGACAAAGGTAACAAATAAACATGAGAGAATAACATTAAGGATCAAATGACTCAGAGTCTTAATGTTGGTATTTATATATGTGAAAAACAATACTTATCAAAAAGGAGGTTAATCTCTTAATAATATGCATTATATTAAATATTATAGTGTAATGAAAAATCCCTGTTCAAAATTAACAACACCAACATTCCACGATCAATGTGAAAGCCATGAAAAATTGAAAACTGAATGAAATATGTTTAACCTATTCATTTTTTATTATATATATTTTAATTTTTATCAATATAAACTATCAATCAAATAAAATTTTATTCTTGAAACAAATATAACATACACCACCAATCCCCATATGTTAATGTCATTAATACGAAAATGGTGCTTTTTATTCTCCTAGAAAAAAACCCATTTTTCCATATTTTTTCTTCTAATATTGGTATACAATGAATATAATAAATGGATAATAAGAAAATTTCTATAAAAACCCATGAAATAACATCCCCAATATCTTATTCATATTAAATTACATCTCTTCGACAATAGAAACACTATCCCCCACACTTCAACTTGTGAATATCATGAAAAATACAAAAATAGGGTACGGAAGGATTAAAATGGTATGTAAGATGACCCTTTCATAAAAAGGGAATTCATGGAATCCAAGGTATAAAAATAATGGTAAATTTAAAATTTGGGTCAAAGTATAAGTATTATCAAAAATACCACAATCATTTTAATTTTCACTTTGTATAGTTATAAACTTGAAAAAATCAAATGAAAGTTCTAGTATGTGACATGTACCAAGTTTACTAATAAAATATGATTAGGAAACAATTTGAAAAAAATAGTATATAATACTATCATGACTGAGGAATATATATATATTAAAAATAACTCATGGCATGGAAAATAATAAAAAATCAATAAACATGAATTGTATAAATTTAAAGAATGAAAAATGGTTGGTAAATTTCATTTACATGAAACAACTATCCTCCTCAAATCATGATTAATCAAGTCACTATCTTATTATTATCTAAACTCATTCAATCCCATGACTTAATCATTCATTCTCATTAATATAGAAATATAAAAGATTACATCATGAAAATCCTAAGAAATACATCTCTTATATCATTATTTATAGAAAAAATATCCAAATGTGGGGTATGAAAATTATTATTTAAAGAAAAAAATCAATTTTGAATAAAATATGAGAGTGGAAAACAATATAGAACTTTCAATAAAATCCCCTTTCCTAGATTCTTCCTTTTATTTCTTTAAGTATTCAAGGTAATTATTTTTCTTTTAAACCTAAAAAATAAAATCATTCATATAAATAATGGTTTAATAAAATTTTCAATAAACATATAAGGAATTAAACCATGATAAGAGTTTATAACCAAAACCAATAAAATCAAACTATATCTTGGTAACTAACTAAAAACTCACAATGAATCCCAAAATCAATTTATTTATGATCTTTAACATAGACCTATACCTCAGTGTCATATAATTAGAGAATGGTAAAATCTTACCCGGTTCAGTGTTGATGATGATTTTAAATTCTTCTCATCTAGTGTAAAGGTTATACTTAATATTAATTTTTTATCTTATACATGGACTTATAGTGGGATAAATATTGAATATATATTTAAATAATATAATGAAATAAAAATATGACCATATTTTCAAGTTTAATTCCCCTGCCAAAAATTCTTCCTTTTTCTTATTTTTAATGGGTTTTTTGAAATCATACATTACCACAACTTCTTATATTATTCGATTGATAGAGTATATTTTTCATCGAAATATTTAATTGATAAAAATCAAGCTTTCTCCATCACATAAAATTTGGGTTTTTCTTCAGATCATGAATACTTCTTCCTCTCCTCCATCATTTCATTGATGAGAACCATCATGGTCTCTCCTATTCATCTTATAAATGAATTAGGGATTCCAATTATTATTTCTTTTATATAATTTAAGTAATTTTGTTTAATATTTGTTCATTTTTTACCTTTTCAATTTCTCCCTTTTCAACTTTAATTATTTGAGAGACTCCTAAATTCTATCAACCCGCTTATTTTCTTCTAGTGTATGTGGTTCATGCATTTTAATAAATCTTGTAAGATCTAAATCTTCCTCCCAAACCAAATTACCTTGGTTTACTAATTTACTTATATGGAACTCTTTAGCACTAAACTAGTCTAGTTTTTTAGCCACCATCCACTCAATGAGATCTAGTATATTTTTTTATTCTACTATTTTTTAAAATCCTAATATATTATCTTTATTCTTCTTATTCTTATTCTAAGTGGAAGAGATAGTCTTGACTTTCGTTATATTCTTTTGAAATATAGTGATTCTTCTATCATGGAGTTTTTAATGAATTCGTTAAACTATTTTGTGTTTTACTCATCCATCTCACCATATTTAACCTATTTTTTCTTTTCTTCGATCACCATGAATTTTACACCTCCTCAACTACTTTATTCTCATTTTCATGTTCTTAATTCCCTAAATGAGAATGTTTATATAGGTTATTCTGAAAGATGTTTAGATGTATAATGATTTTGGAAAGTCGACTAGTCATGCCTCCTTGTTCTATGTGTTTTTCCTTATAATCACCAATCCTATTATCTATAACATCAATGTATATTGTGATATTTGTTTTGAATCCATCTTGGGTATTATTCTCTTGAGTTTTTTTAAATCAAGGATCTCATTATTGGTACTCCTCAACCTAAGATATGCCTTGGTCATTCTAAATATTGGGATCGTCTCAACAGGACTACTAGTAGGTTTCATTTCCTTGTTTGTGATAGAATTAATCATACTCCTAAGTATATGAATCATTAAAAAAGATAATATTATTCTGACCACCCAATTCAATTAAACACTGTCCACATAGTAGACTATTTATTGTAATGTAATGACCCAAACTGTTATGAATAAAATTCCCTCTCTTTTAATTAAATGTCTTATAAATACATAAAACACATGCACTAATTTTTTTATTATATCCAATTAGATCTAAATGAATATTAATTATTCTTAATTTTGGTAATATAGTCATTAAATAGTGATCTTAAAACTTGTATAAATATAGGGTTTTCAGAATTCTTCTTAACACAGACAAAGGAACTGATGACCTCAACTAGTAGGATCATACCCTATGAAGCCCATTTATTAGAGCTTTTGAGGGATATATCATTTATGGTATTTTCCATAGAACAATCCCAATATGAGATCTAATAAATTAAGCATGAGCGATATTGTTTACGAGAAGAGTTCAAACTCATCGAGATCACGACCCAAACTAGGTTCACTGAATGATCCCATGAAATTCCCACCATCAGACACCTTACTATTAGGGAATATACTGCTGTAAAAAAGGGATATATAACTAGACCATATCATTATGATTATGTGAATTCGTTTTTATAGAATAAAAAATATACTTGAATTCTATTATTTTTACTTTGTAAGTGATTTTTAAAGCACAAATTGTATTTTTTGTGAATATTTAAATTTATTTAAGAAATCTCTTTTGATGAATGAATGGATTTTTAAATTACATAATATTTTAATAAAATATTATTTTTAAATTAATTTTATTAAATATAAATGATCTGCTAATTTTTATGAAGTCAATTTTAATTTTTATTATGGCTTAAAAACTATTTTATCAAAACCCATCAATTTTCAATAAATGTAGGTTTTTATTTTGAAAGTAAAAATTCACATATTTATAAAATTATTTAGATAAAATGAATATTATTTTTTGAATTAGGATGTCGAAATTATCCAATGGTTATTTTTTTATAATTTTATGAGATAATTGAGTTTTTGGGTAAATATTAAATACCATATAAATATATAATGTGTTTCATGACATCATAATGACCCAATAGTGATTTAATAAAATACAATAATTAATATATTCGAAAAAATATATGTTTTATTTTAAAATAATATAATTTTAGGTTTATTGTATTTATTTTATAAAGCCTTAGTGAATCCACTGAGATATATAAAATATTATAAGATTTTAAAATCATTTAGTTGAAAGTTTGACTCACATCCACATAATAAAGAGAAATATTTTAATATATTAATCCCTTATCCTTTTAAAATAATTTATACCACTCCCCTTTTCTATAAACCATGTGAAAAAACCATGGTATGGTTTGTGGTTTTGAATATTTTAGTGTGTAGGGTCCAAAACCAAAATAATAAAGAATTCCATGACCTTTCCTATACAAACACACCCAAACACCCATTACTATTTACTAAATATATTTAAAGATCTAACAACCTCTACCCCCTACTCCCTAGAGTCCTCTCAAGGAGCCCTTAATCTCCCATGAAGCCTCTCCCAAGCCTTTGGGATCACACATCCATATAAGGGATCCTGACCATCCTCTCTTTCCTCCAATTCATGAACATTGTTTGAAATTAGACTTTTTTAATTTATATTGGTTATGTTTTAATCCTTTTATAATGAATTACCTACGGTACATTTGATGTTATATCAATGAGGGATTATTTATCCTTACCCATTTAGACCCTTACCTACGACATTACTATGCGTAAATCCATTAATGGATTTCTCTCTTCTTATTTCCATTTTAAGAACTTCATTTGTATTATGCATCTTAAATTCAATTTCATATATTGGTATATTATGCAACATGATCCATTAAATATCCATTTCAAGTATAAATTATGAGATACCCCTTCCTCTCACATCTACCCATTTTATTAATTTATATATGACGTTGTTAAGCTGCAGAAATTGTACAATGATTTTCTATACCAAAATCATCATGTAGTGAATACCATACCCATTATACTATCAAATGTATTCACCTTTATACACATATAATTATTTATTGGGTACATAAATATATGTATTCCATATTATTTTATAATGGAATAAATGGTGATTTTGAAAGAATCTGTGATATACGATCTATGTGGAACACTTAAGCATAAGATTGAAATGTTTATGACGGGTGAACCCTGATAGTGCTCAAATGCATTGGGTGATATTTAGTATCATTATAAGTCATGTTGGGATAGGGTTTTACCTGATTTTTTATATATGACTTGTTTCCATCATGTTGGGATAGGGGTTTACCTGATTCCTTTATATTAATGATGTAGTGTTTTAATTTGTTTCCACATTTCCATGTTATGATAATCATGTTATATCATGTTCATGTTTATCTTATGCTCCATTTATATTTATATTTCCTAACTTGTATTGTATTCTTCATGTTATTCCTTGTTTAATCCCTTAATAATCTTTATAGCTCACAATTTCTTTATGTATTTCCTCGGGTTATTCCTTACAATGCTAAGTATGAAGGAATGTTGTGGTCATCTAAAATAAGTTTTCAATAAAGATGTTTATATCATGTTTTAAGTTGGTATGTAATGTTTCTAAGCCTCAAAGACACTATACATCTCAATATTATGGGTTTTTGATAAGTGAAATGTTATGTAATAAAACATATTTAAATAGTAAAAAAAGAGAAGGGTTTTTGTAGTTAGTATTAGAGGATATGTTTAGTTATTTTGGGGATTTGGATTAGAAAAAACTAGTGAAAGCCGTAGGGATAAGAATATGTGTCAAAAAAGAACCCATAACTTTTGGTGAGTATATAGTAAGTGTTTTATCCAAAAAAATATATCCCTATCTGGATATGAACAAGTAGACGTGGATTTGAAACAGATGTATGTAGGGGTAAAACCCAAAAACACCTCTTTTAGTTAGAATCGAATGAGAACAGGTGCATGACAACATGCCTTGCTGCACTCTTAGTTTCATACAGTTGGGGATATGCTTTGGTAAATTCATAAGCTTAGTAAAAAACATTATTAAGGGAAAAAATCCCCAAAAATATATTTTAGGAAGTAGATCATCGATAACATAGATCGAATACTAGAAATCCATATGTTTAGGTGATAAATGTAATTTATAAGTTATCTCTTTTTGTTATTGGATTCTCGTTTACTTGTTTAATAGATCAAAATTACTCATCCAAAAGTATATAATGGATAAAGTAGAACCATAATAAAAAATTCAAAGGTTGGGTTATCATCCATAGTTCTTCACATTCTTTTATATCTTGAAAGTTTGATAGAACAATTTAAACATCACAGTAAAGAATGGAAGTATAGATGTCAGTGAAAATGGAAAATGGGGAAATTATTAAATCGCATGAATATAACTCATCCTCTATAACAATATTTGGATTAAACTTCCTGGAAAACCTCATCATACTTCCCTTGGTGTAATTTTATGCAATTCTTGTCATGGATTGGTTGTCCCTATATAGAGCCAACAAAAATTGTCTTGAGAGGGAAATCACTCTCCATATGGTGAATTAACCCCCGATTATATACAAGTTCAAGGAGGGGATGAATCATATTTAGATCCACTATTTAAAGAATGAATATTACTTCCCTATGATCATGTATATATTTCTTATATGATTGAGTTTAAGGAAGGAACTATCCTAAAAAACATGCCTATTGTGAGGGAATTCACTGATGTGTTTCCCAATGAATTGTCTGGTCTTCCTCCAGGAAAAGATGTTGAATTATTAATTGATTGTATACCTATTGAATTTCCAATATCCAATACTCCATATAAAATGTATGTTGTAGAGCTTGATGACCCAATTAAACTACTATAAGAGAATCTAGATAAAAGGTTTATACGCCCAAGTGCTTCACAGTGGGGTGCACCAGTCCTCATCATCAGGAAGAAAGATGGATCAATGCACCTTTTCATTGATTATCTTGGGATCAAAAAATCACAATAAAGAACAAGTATCATTTACCATTAATTGGTTGCTTGTTTGATAAACGACATGGATCACAATACTTCTTTAAGGTGGATCTGCGGTTGGGATATTACCAAGTTAAGGTGAAGAAGTTGGATATCCCCAATAATGCTTTTCGTACGAGGTACAAGCATTATGATTTCATAGTTATGCCATTAAGAATCACAAATTCT
This sequence comes from Viscum album, assembly GCA_963277665.1. Classification (NCBI taxonomy): domain Eukaryota; kingdom Viridiplantae; phylum Streptophyta; class Magnoliopsida; order Santalales; family Viscaceae; genus Viscum; species Viscum album. The sequence continues at coordinate 78,899,628 of OY728140.1, forward strand.
CTAGTAATATTCATGGACTTGATGAATAGAGTATTTAGAGATTACCTTGACAAATTTTTTGGTATTCTTTATAGAAAATATTCTAATAAACTCCAAAACCAAGGAGGAGCTTGAGGAGAATATAATAACTATATTGGAGACCTTTCAAAAGGTAAATATCTATGAAAAGTACAAAAAGTATGAGTTTTTGTTTAAGGATGTCTGAATATCAGGGCATATCATCACATGAAATGGGATATTTGTGAATCCTTCTAAAATAAAAGAAATTGAGCGATGGCTGAGACCAACATCTGTAAAAGGTATCCTTATATTTCTAGGTTTATCTAGATATTATCATTGATTTGTGATAAATTTATTATTATTATCAAACCCTATTATCAAGATAACTCAGAAGGAAGTCAAGTTTTCTTGGAATGATGAATGTGAAAAAAGTTTCATGGAGTTAAAGAAGTGGTTTTTTACTGCCCATGTGCTAAAACTACCCACAAGTGAGGATATTTTCATAATATTTAGATATGCTTCAAAGAAGGGGCTAGGATGTTTGTTGATGTTAATTGAAAAAGTCATTTCCTATGCCTCAAGTTATTTGAAAATTCTTGAGCATAACTATCCCACACATGATCTCAAGTTGGTAGTTGAGATCTATGCATTGAAATTTTGGATGAATTATCTCTTTGGGTATAAGTGTGAAATATATATAGATCACAAAAGTCTTAAATATATATATACACAGAAAGATATGAATATGCACCAACAATGATGGTCAAATCTCCACAAGTATTACGACTGCTCAATCCATTACCACCCTGGGAAAGAGAACAAGGTGGAAAATGATCTAAGTATAAAGGACCTAGAAATTCTATCATTGATAAGAATGGAAAATGATCTAATATTTTTATATTTGATGAAGATGGATATGGGAATCATAAAAAAGGAAAATCATCAATACTTTCACAAATGAATGATCAAACATCACTTTTACAATGGTTAAAGGATGCTCAAAAAGATGATATGAGAATTCAAAAAAATGTGGAAACTATCAGAAATGGAAAATCCATAGAGTTAAATGTTAATGAAAAAGGACTTGTGATATTTGGGTCAAGACTATATGTTTCAGAAAATCCAGAGTTAAAGAAATATATTTTGAATGATGTGCATAGTTATAATTTCTCCATTATCCCAAGAAACATGAAGGTGTATTGAGATATCTAGGAGAACTATTTGTGGGAAAACATGAATAAGGATATCGCTAAATATACATCAAAGTGCCTGGTATGTCAGCAAGTGAAGGCTGGGAGGCATAAGTCTAAGGGGATGATGTAACCATAACCCATACCACATGGAAATGGAAAAACATCACCATGGAATTTGTCATCGGACTTCTAAAGACATCCAAAGGAAAGAACACTATCTTGGCTATTGTGGACCAACTTACAAAGACTATACACTTCATTGAAATTTGAGGGGATTTATTATTGGATTTACTAGAACAGATATACATTAGAGAGGTGGTAAGGCTGCATGGAGTACCACTATCGATTGTGTTCTATTGAGATCCAATATTAACCTCTATGCTCTGGAAGAGCCTTCAATATGCTCTGAACACTAAGTTAAACTTCATCACTACAGATCACCCTCAAACTAACGGCTAATCTAAGAAAACAATCTGGACACTAGAGGACATGATGAGAGATTTATTAACAGACTTCAAGGGAAGATGTGACGAACATCTTCCTTTGTTGGAGTTCTCTTATAATAACTATTTCCAATCAAGAATCCAAATTGATCCTTATGAAGCCCTTTATGGGAAGAGTTGGAGAACACTGGCATGTTGAGATGAGGTTGGGGAACAAAAACTTATAGGTCTAAAAATGGTTGAAGAAATGGTGGAGAAGGTTAAGACCATCAAATATCACATCAATGTTACCCAGAGTCAAAAAAAGAGCTATGCTAACAATCATCAATGAGACATAAAGTTTGAAGTTCTAGACAAGGTATTTCTCCACAAATCTCCATGGAAGAGACTTATAATATTTGGGAGGAAGGGAAATCTTAGTCCAAGGTACATCATCCCTTTTCATATCTTTGATCGCATTAGGTTAGTGGCCTATTCACCAACACTCCCACAAAACATATCTCATGTCCATGATGAATTCCATTTATCACACTTATATAAGTACATACCATACCCACCACATGTACTCAAACCATAGGTGGTACCATTGGATAATGAACTATCCTGTGACTAGAATTCAGTGAAGATCTTAGATGGTAGAGAAAAGGTTCTACAGAATAAGACAATGGCTCTTGTCAAAGTTTTGTGTAGAAACCAAAAGTTTGAAGGAGTGACGTTGGAACCAGAGGAAATGACACGAAATAACTACCCTTATCTATTTTAGTTTGGGAAAAGGATATTTTAAGGGTGAATTTTTTTAAGGGGGGAAGGTCGAAACGACCCAAACTGTTAAGAATAAAATTTCCTTTCTTTTAATTAATTGTCTCATCAATATATAAACCACATGCATTCAATTTGTTTTATTATCTCTAATTGGATTTAAACGACTGTTAATTATTCATACCATTGATAATATAACCATTTAATAGTGATCATATGAGTAGTATGAAAATAGGGTTTTAACAGATCCATCTAACATAGAAAAATAATGTGATGGCCTCAACCAGTAGGATCATAACCTATAAATCTCATTTATCAGAGATTCCGAGGGACATAACATTTCTAGTATTTACCCTAGACTAATCCCAATCAATGATCTAATAACTTAAGCATGATAAAAACCATTTACGAGAGAAGTTCAAGTTCATTGATATCACGACCCAAAACTTGTTCAACGAATGACCCCATGAAAGCACTGCAATCTCACACCTAACTCTTAGGGAATATGTTGGTGTAATAAATGAATATGTAACCAGAACATATCATTATTATTATGTGAATGATTTTTAAATGGAATAATGAATATAATTTCATTATATTATTTTCACTTTTTAAATTATTTTTAAAGCACATATAATATTTTTTGGTAAATATTAAAAATTATTTAAGAAATATATTTTGATGAATTAATGGATTTTTGAATTTAAAAAAAATTTATTAATAAATTACATTTATTAAATAAAAATGGTTGTATAATTATTATGGAGTCAATTGTAATTTTTTTATGGTTTGAATACTTTTTTTATCAAAACCCACCCATTTTAAATAAATGTCAGTTTTTATTTTAAATTCAAATATTTATAAAATTATTTAGATAAAATAAATATTGTTTTTTGGAATCAGAAGTTAGAAATTATCCAAAGGCAATTTTTTCAAAATTTTATGAGACAGTCGAATTTTTTGTGTAAAAATTAAATACCATATAAATATATAATGTGTTTTATGACATCATAATGACACAATAATGATGTAATAAAATAATATAAACGGTATAGTAGGAAAAATATATGTTTTTATTTAAAATAATATAATTTTAGATTTATTTTATTTATTTTATAAAGCCATAGTGAATCCTCCAAGATGTATAAAATATTTTATGATTTTGAAATCATTTACTTAAAGGTGCGCCTCACCTACACATAAGAAAGAGAAATATTTTAATTTAATTTTTCCTTAGACATTAAAAAAACACATACCACACCACTTCTATAAACCATGGCCAAAAAACATGGTATGGTTTGTAGTTTTGAATATTTTAGTGTGCAAGGTCCAAAACCAAAATAATAGATAATTCCCCCACATTCCCTATATAAATCCACCCTATCACCAATTGCTCTTAACTAAAACTTTTTGAAGATTGACCACTCTACATCCCCTACTCCTTAGACTATTCCCAAGTCACCCATATGCTATGAAGAATCCTCTCCCAAGCCTTTGGGATCACACATCCATGTAAGGGATTCTCACCTTCAACTCTTTCTTCCAATTCACGAACCTTATATGAAATTAGTTTTTAATTTATATTTGTTATATAATCAATTAACCACTATACATTTGATGTTATTTCACTGGTGAATATTTTATCATCCCCCATTTACACACATACCTACGTCGTTACTATGCCAACATTCAATAGGGGATTTTTCTCTTCTCATTTCCATTTTAAGAACCTCATTTGTATTATTCATGTTAAATGACATTTAATATGCTGTAATATTTCTTTCCATCATCCCATCACTATAAATTTCGATTATAAGTGATGATAAACCCCTTTTTCTCTCATCTACCCATTTTATGAATTTTCATATGATGTTGTTATGCTTCCGAAATTGCACGACGATTTTCCATGACAAAATCATTGTGCAGTGAATACCATACCCATTAATCTATCAAGGATATTCACCATTATGAAAATATAATTATTTATTGGGTACATACTTGTATGGATTCCACATTATATGATTGTGGAATAAATGATGATGTTGAATGAATAAGTGTTATATGATCTATGTAGAAAACTTAATCATAAGATTGAAATGATTATGAAGGGTGTGGCCTGATATCACTCCAATGCATTGCGTAATATTTAGTATCATGATAAATCATGATAGGATAGGGGTTTACCTGATTCCTTTATATGACTTTTTTCCATCATGTTGGGATAGGGGTTTACCTGATTCCTTTATGTTAATGATGCAGTGTTTTAAGTTGATTCCACATTTCCATGTTATGATAATCATGCTATATCATGTTCATGTTTCTCTTATGCTTCAATGACATGTCTATTCCCTAAAATCTATGGTATTCTTCATTTTCTTCCTTGTTTACTCCCTTACTAGAATTTATAGCTCACCCTTTTCTTATGTATGTCTTTAGGTTATCCCATTCAATTATAAGTATGAAAGAATGTTGTTGTCATGTAAAATAAGTTTTCAATAAAGATATATATATTTCATGTTTTAAGTTGTTATTTAATGTTCCTAATCCACAAAGACACTAGAAATCTCAATATTCTTATTTTAATTAAGTGCATGTTTATATAATAAATCATGTTTAAATATGAAATATAGAGTATGATCATTATAGGTATCCATTATAAACTATTGATGGTGTAACATTGAAATATTTTTTATAATTATTCACCCTACACAAAACCTAAAACTACCAAGCATGTAATATGAAAAAAACAATAACATAAACTAAAATGATTAAATTGAAATGATATAAGAAAAACATTAACCTATAAAATCAAACTCAAGTTGTATTATATATTCTGATCCTCTCTATAAATGGGGATAAAAATTGATATACCCATTAGGTTTCATTAGTTACTCTAGGTTGATACTGATACAAAATTTTATAGTTCAAGATAACATAAACCACTAACATACTAGAAAGTATTATAGGAGGTGTGAATACTAACATCAAACCCATTAAGAATAAGGACATGCAATGACAACTCCCAACTAGATGATTAATCATTGTAGCCTTTTTTAGATCATGGAATATTAATTTATTGAATGAATTTACTAGATTAATGTCATAAAATAAAGAAAACTAAATTCAGATAGAATAGTTGAATGGAGATGAATTATAATCAAGGGGATATTTCTCTAAATAAATTAACTCAATTCCACTAGCAAAATTGTAACATTAATAGTGGTGTAACCATAAGTGTAATTGAAAAAACATGATTAGTTATTATTCAGAATACATAATCCTTTCAACACCTCATGGGTAAATGAATTGAAATATCTTTATTTTATTAGTAAATGACTATTTAAGAAAAATAGAAATTCAAGTTAAGGATTATGAATTAAGTATCTCTATCATGTTGGGTGTGTTTATTGTTAAACACACTAGATCATTGATCTAATGATGAATAAAAAACATGTGAGCATAATAAGGTACTACAAAATATGGGAACTCTATGAATTTACGGTTGTCAAGAAACAATGTATACACCCATTCCAAATAATTGTTATCCCATATAAGGGTATATATAATCATCATCAGGTGATAATTGATGTTGGATAAACAATGCATCATAGAAGATATAATAGACTAATAGAGGAGATATATGATAATAGAGAGTGAAGAAATAATTGAATTAAAATTATGAAAAATTAATAATTTTTGAAAATAGTAAAAGTACATAAATTATATATAAAAAAACCTAATCTGCGAAATACCCATAGGTGAGAAAAACTCAAATATCTAGTCGTTTAAGTCCTCCTTCTAATAGTGTTCACCCCCTGTATTTATAAGTAAGGACATTCCAAATTCTGTCCTTTATGAAGTCTCATGATAACTCTTTAAAATTTATCAATCTTTTTCATTTCAATTAGTCAGTGTATCTTTAAAAATTCCCTTGATCCTCCCTATTCCTCAATTAAATATCTTCATGTTTCAAAATCATGGCCCCATGTTGTTTTAGTAGGCATTTTTTATGTCATTTACAAACTCTATATTGAATTATCTCTTTCACATGTAGTACACCACATATGATCCCATGATATAATAGTGTGAATTTCATGTTTATATTCTTCCTATCATACATGAATTTTCCAATAGGATGTATTGAAAATATTGAAGCTATTTTACCACTAACTTCTAACTTACAATGACCATCATCTCATTTCAACAACTATTTTGATAAAGTTGTACCCGTTCAACATGAGCACACCCCCAGAACATATCATACCTTGTTTCATTATCTTTTTAGATTCATGTATGCATATCACAACTCTTAACACACAAAAGGGCTGATAATTTTTTTTGTATCTTTTATCTATCAACCACAGTTTCACACACCATGGGCTAATCATTAATTTTTTTCAGACTCCTTTTTCATGCATGCAGGGAATGACCACATGTTCCACTTTATGATGTGATTCAAAATTGGGAGTCTTTTTTCCTTGGTTGTAACATCCACCAAAAATTACAAGTCATGTAGATTATATTTTTAAATTCTATTCTCCCATGTATGTCATGATTTATTTTTCAACAATGTAGCCATCCTAGATCTGATTATCTTTTCATGAAGGCAATATTGTTCATTTAAATATAACAGTGCATCATCTAAGATTACAGTTTTCTTCCATGTATCCTAAAACCTATTTCAGTGGTTTGGGAGTTTGAACTCAAGATTATCCGTGGTAGCCATGGAGCAGTGGTATGATGATCACAAGTGGCAGAGGTGGCGTAAGGTTATATTTGAAGAGGTATGTATAAATTTAGTATAGGACAACACTATTTTTATAATTATTAGTAGTTCTTGTGCTTCACTTAATATACATTTATCTTTTTTAAATATATGATATTTTATATCCTAAATGAAATGATATTAACCTGGAAGAATAAGATATAATGGTCTCTTGTGATCACCTATCAAACTCTATTATGACCCACATCAAGATGTTAATAACCATTTCAACCCAGTTCATGATCATGTGCACTGGTATGTGTCGTGTATGCCACAATCCTCCACTCTTTCATGGTTGTTCTTGGAATTACCTGTTAGTTTCTAAGCTTCCCTTTAGGGTGTCCATGTGGCCTGCCCTTATTGAGGGATAACTAGCCACTGTCCAATTTTGTAGCCAAGCCCTCTTCATCCGTTTTACATTTCCAACTTTCCACATATATAAAACCAAAATAAAAATTATAATTTAAAATATCCTAAATAAGAATTTATTATTGTCAATAAAAAATATTCAAGGAACATACATATTTATATTTATCCCCAAAAATCATTTAAAAATTATTTTTACACATAAAATAGTTAAAATAATTATTAATTAGAAAACTCCATGATTAATTAATAAATTATTGAATTTAAATTCTTAAATTAAATGAATGAAATAGAAAAATAAATAAGCCCCTGATGATGAGATGATAACATGCCTAGAAGTGTTTAACAACACTTTTCTATACTCAAATGACCCTAGAAATTTAAATTTCAGTATAAAAATGTTAGCTATGCCTTTTTTTACTCTAAATTTAATGTCTTAAAACATCCGATTTCATTTTCTATGATCCCAACTGACGGACCATACCAAACTAATACCATTTTTAAAACCCAAACCTTATCCCCTTGGCTTGAGCAAGACCGATATTCCACTAACCTTAGGTTCATCCCCTAGACACCAAAGTATATGAATAAATTTGAAGGTTATAAAATATTTTTAGTGGATTATATTTATTTTTATACAACTTAACTTACAATAGATGAGTAATAATAGTAATATTAATAAGGTACATGATAAGAAACCAACTAAACACCAATAAATATAACTTTATAGTAATTATCTTAACAATGGTTAATAATACCCCCCCAAAAACCAACAAACCCAAAATGGAAAACATAAACTAAGGTTTTAAATGTGGAACTGCCCCATGAACCACTCCCCTATCATCTCTAAGATCCACCTCTATTCAACAATGACAACAACATTAATATTCTCTCCTAGATAGATACAAAATCCTTCCCTTATTAGTAACAAGATGAACAACACCTATATAGGCACCAAGATTCATATGCAGTGGTTAGTTTACAGCCTTGAAGTTAATACCCCTAAAGGCATCACACACATGTCATATAAAAATGAAAAGAGAAATCAAATTTATATATATTATAAGATAAGAATAATATAAATATACAAATCCATATTAAATTATGTAAATAACTCATAAAAAAATAAAACAATCATTTCACTCATTATTTTCACAATGTAACCCACACTACAACTCACACACCCATGTCATGTACACATGCACTCATGAAATTCTCCAAACAAATGCATCCCCGGTCAAATCAGACCAAATTGGACAGACCGAGTCAGGAGTGGAAATGTTTTCCTACAGAAAAATGTTGTTACTTAGCAGTACAAACTAGTAGGCTGATAATTCACTATGGATTCTAGGACAAAAGAAATAGAGTATATCCCCAGTGTTCCCTTAATTATAGCATGCTAAAAAAGTTTGAATTAACAAGGAACCTTCCATGTGTGCTCCCAATTTAGGTATGGTATCAAATTTAAAATCAACAACAAACCTTTCATATAAATCATGAATGAAAACCAACTCAAACCAATTCCATATTTCAATTTTATCCAAAACCACATACCCCGAATGGGAACATGTAGAAAATTTATTCATAGAAAGGTCCCATAGGAATGCAGCATGAATAAACACCAACTAAAAAAATACTAAAACTCTTCCAAATTCATAACATTCCAATTTTATTATTTTATTACCAAATCATCAAATGTACATTTCAATAAATACGTCATGGGAATCACCCAAAATGATTTTTTAAAATAAATTTTCACTAAAAGGATGTTAAAGTAAGATTTATTCAAATCAATTATAATACATAGAATAGAATTTATCTTTAGAAACAAAAAGATTTCATCTTCTTAGAAAAAATTATTTGAGTGATAATCCACATACCCTTAATTTCTTCTACCTGCTGAATTGTGTGATGATATCATATATATTGAATCTCACCCCATTAAAAAACTTAATCTCCAAAGAACTATTCCATAAAATACACCGTAAACCAAATATCCAGACATGATAGCCCTACTCTAGGGTTCCTCCGAAGAGAAAATTAGAAGTGTGGAGTAGAGATAGATAAATATGAACATTACCTTCGATTTTTAGAAAAACTATCCTAGATTTCAAGAGATTTATTTCTATAATGAAGATAATAACAAAAAAAATTAAAAGACTTATATGGTCTAAGAACCCTATTCATAAGAGGAATATAAGAATTATAAGGTAGAAATTTGGTTTAAAATAAAATTTATATAACACCTAAAATGGAGAAAAATATTTGGTTGCACGAGTTGGAAAATATAATTTCTACCATATGAATCACTACTATATGAAAATTTATTAGGGCTATATAGTTATTTCATAGTATTTCCATACCATGAACTAGCCATGAACCCTCTTGGACACCCATACTTTCTCATTCATTATTACCTGAGAGTTCCATATTGTTTCCCCTGAGTGTATAAAAATTATGTTCCCTATAAAATCCCACTAAAACATTAACAAACCCTATTAGATTAACAAAAACAAAAAAAAACCATTTGAAAACATATAAATACAATATAAAATAGTAAAATGCCTCTAATCGAGGATGTTATATCTTTCAAATTCTTATTTACCCATCGTTCTATTAGAAAAATATTATTTATAAGTTATCTTATAAAATCATTTCATGTAGAGAAAAGTTTTTGAAAATCCTAAAGAGACAACACAAAATATAAGCAAACAAAATCAAGAACCAAGAACTAGAATATCCATACTAAATCATTTCAATGATAAATAAGAAATTCTAAAATAGAATGAATGTAAATAATAAATAAATAAATGAAAAAATAAGGATTATATAGTTTGGTAATAAACTTAATCTACAATAGAAAACGATGAAAAAAATCATTGGATAAAAACTAGATATTACAGGACACCTAAATACCAAAACTCTACTAAAAAATATAAGATTTCCATTAATAGGAACACCTCAAAGGAATAAGTAACCCCAACCATAATTTTATATACGAGTCCATATTGTCGATCTATTTCCTCCTTTATCTAGTCTTCATGGTAATCAATATCTCCATCAAGAAGATGAAAAAAATATAAAATATTTCACCATCTAAACTAATAATTTTCATTTAATAGTGAAATATTCAATACTCATCCTTCTAAACCAAAATATTTATAAAATTTATATCTCTTCCACATAATTTTGATTCTATACATTAGTTATGTTATTCAACCATATTCATCTATTTTAACATCATGAATTTCCGGAATCAATCCTCATAGATGTTATAAATAATTATATAGAAACAATTTTAACATAATCAATCATAATAATATCCTACTTTATGGTTATTTTCAAGGATTTGACACAAAATCCTATGGGTTACTGCCTTCGCTTATTTCTTGATCCATTATATAGCTTAAACATGTTTCTATACCATTGTTCTATTCATCTGTGCCCCAAAAGAAATAAAACATTTGTATAATTTCTTGGACTAAAGCCTTCTTCAAGATTACTTATAGACTCATAAATCTATCAACATTCCATATAAAATGTAATATGTCCTCTAGTAACTTCTAGGTAAAGTAATTATTAAAATTATTATTATTTATATTGAGTAATAAAATTATTTTATTTTTATGAAATATCACTATTTGACTTCCATAGAATAATATTTCATTTCCTTAATTTACACTAAGATCCCTTAATATCCCCTTTAACTAGATCAAATTATTCCATTATTTCATGATCACAATGTACTTTACTTCTATTATAGAAAGAAAATTATTGATTTGATTTTTTACATCCAATAAATATTTTTTCAAGTAAAAGTTAACATATATTAAGTGGAACTTCTCTCAATTCTGACATCTCATCCAAATTCCAGATTCACAAACACCTTTAAGAGATCATCATCTCTAAAATATATTGTCATGTATACTAAACCATTTTGATACCAGTTTATCTACATCAAGACTTCACATTATTCTATTCTAGGTTTTTCTATGTAATGTATAATTAATCCCACTGTATATAACATTTTTGGCCTCATACATAAAATAGAATAAATGAGGATCTCAATATATAATGTATGGGGAAATTGTACCATGTACTCATAACTATATTCTATTTTTGGTTCCTTGTCTTTATATAAAATGAACTGTTTGTATAAGGGATTGGTTTGAGAATTATATTAACACATTATAAATATTTCCAAAAAATTATAATTTTCATCAAAATAATATAGACACAATTTTGCGATACTCAAGTACCTTCTTATCCTTATCCCAACATCCACTCTATAGACACAATATCTTTTTTCTCAAATCATTAGAAAAATTCTGCTTTTAACTATTCAATCTGATATCTCCTTACACCTATAATAAGTATTTCCTTCATGTTAAGAAAAACTATATTTAATATCTCATCATGACACAAATTTTGGAAATATAAATTATTTTCATTACCATAGGTGAATGTGTTCTCCACCATAATAGAATTGAACTTCTGGTTCTAATTATTGGGCTCCAATTTCAAACCATACAAGATCTATTCGGTCTAACGAACGATATCTTAGGTTACCATTTTCATAAAATTTTTGTTTATTGATGAAGGATTAATTATATAATTCTCTATAAAAGAATATAATCTTTACATGTAATTGATTAATATATTGACCCTATATAATAACCATTTCAAGAGCCATCCGAATTGTGAATTATTTACAATTGGAGAAAATATTTCTAAGAAACAAACAAATTACATTTGATTAAATCCATTTATAATAACAATTTCTGTATTCCATTTATTACCATATATTGTTTCTTTCCAAGAGCTAAACCAATTGTTTTATGTCAATCATTTTCTAGCTGGATGTCCCATTAGTTCTATTGTTATAAAAAATAGAAGGATTTCATCTCCTCCTTATCACTAACTACCAGTATATTGAGTAACTAATAATTTCCACATCTTCTTGGCATTCATGTTTTATATAATCTATATAAATAAATAAGTTCATGTCTCTTATCATCCTCTACATTGGGAATAAATCCTTGGAAGATCACTTTAATTTCATATATGAGTTTGCTTTTTCCAAACCCACTACTATCAAAACATCACCTTTCGGAGATATTCCCAAATATACTAGAGTTCTCAATAATTATGTTAAATATATCCTTGACGAAAAAAATATGTCATTTAATGAAAACATTTCTTAGGTAGTCTGGTATATCTATAATTGTTACACCACTAGAATTAACTAGATCTAATGATATTCTATCTAAAATGACTTTAGCATGAGTATATTATTTTCTCCCCACTTCATCTTCCTCAAATCTTTGATCCTTATATATAATACCATCATTTAATAGGATATTACATGTTTTATTTACCATCAATAATTTTTTTATACCAGATTCAAAATCTATAGTTGTTGTCATCATATTAAACAAAGAAACACGTGTGAGACTTTTCCTTAGATTATCACTTTTCCTAAAATTGATGTGGATATATATAATAATTATTTAAAACATAATGATTTTATATGTCCTCCATCCTTTTAGATTATAGTTCTTCTATGAATTTGGCCCTGATAGAGTTAATGGGATTTAATTCATAACATAGGTAATATAGCTGACATCCGCTTCCAAAAACTCATTAGGTTAACTTGTATACATCCTTATACTTAACTAAAAATCATTCAATGGATAATTAATACTCTCTAGGAAACCATTATAATTTTCTTATCCATGTAAAAATATCTTTGTAAAATCATTTAGAACTACTATAAGGAATGATTCTGGAAGATATGATGTGGAAATAGGTGAGGATGGTGGATGTTTAGTAGAACCAGTGTCCAAAATATGATTTAGTGGGTGGAAAGTTCAAGAAGTGTTGATGAATTTGAGGGATGATTTTTGAAGTAATAATTGTTCACCATAATATAAATTTTTAAGAAGATAAAATTCTTGGATATTTGATGTTTCCTCGATCAAGTGTCATTCATCCATAAATATTGGTTGGTGGGGGAATTAGAAGTACTCGTTGGACTAGTCTATAAAATAATATACATGTTTACTTTATTATAATTAATATTTTTTAAAAACCATCTATTATTTAATTTTTTGTAGTATTTGGGGCTATTTAAACTCATATTTTTTCTCTCTTAATCATAAATTTGTAGTGCTCTTCCCGTGGAGTGGGAATAAGTATGAAACACATTAATTTCATATTGTTGTTATTGTTTCTTACTTGTTTCATTCTATTTGTATTATTTTAGAATATCTTTTCTAAATATGTAAATATATTTAATTTTTTGATTTAAAATCTATGTTCTAGAGTTTTTCTTCTGACATTGATTTTAATTTTTTTAAATTTTCAAAATTTTGTTCTATTGGTGGAAGGTTCCAAAGGATAACTTCTATAATATAGGGTTTTGACACCAAAAGTGGTATCAGATATAGATTGTAGTTTTTTTAGTTTTAAAAACCTATTTTATAGTTCAAATCTCTATTTAGTTCATCGTTATATTATTTTTATTATTAGATAATTTGAAATGTAGTTCTAGAACCCTTCATATTTTTTTTCAGATTCAGTGGGAGTTTCTAGGTTCTATAAGGATACAGTTGGAAGTGGGTAAGGTCTATATTAATTAATTCATTATGTTATAGTTTATATTCTAGAGTCTTCATATTTAATACTATGTACTGTAGAGAGATCTATAGGTTCTATATAAGGAATTCAACCCAGAAGTTGTGTCAAAGGATGAAAATAAAAGGATATACTGGAAAGATCTCAGAGTTATTTGAATAATATTGTCTCAAAATGTGACCTTCAATATCTAGAAATTTAATATCAGTACTATGTTTATAACTACACCTCCAAATCTTTATGAGATTCCGATAACTATGAACAATGTTTCATTAATGTAGTAACTTTTTGGGATCAAAGTATCATAATGATAGTCGATGGTAGATCATGTCAATTAATTCAATGTAATTAGAAATTATTTTGATTAAATGAGAATAATGTTCCCTGGGGTAGTGTGGGTGCATATGATTATCTTAACCCTTTTAGAAGCATGGGATGTGATCCTTATAATATTGATAAATCTTATTGGAAAGTCTAACTTAAAACATCAGGATGCTTTGGGATAGATCCAAAAATAAATATATTTGGATGAATATATCCTAGGACTCTACCATAAATACATTCTTTCCAAAGGAATGGATATGGAATATCATTAAAAAGTACAAGGAATGGGGAATAAAAAAATCATATATCTAAGAAATTATACTATGACCAGACCCATATAATATCATTTCAAGAAAAAATGGAATTTTAAGAAAGATTATTGATACCTAATGGTCAATTATAAAATTTGTTCTTCCTAGAGTTCATCTGTAAATAATATTTTGGAAGAAAAAAATTTTCTGAGTATCACCAATCCTCTTGAGTCATGTATAATTTACTCTACGGCTTATTTTGACTCAATATCTGAGAGGGGAAGCATGAGAAACTATGTTTCCAAAATACTAATTAGGGTTCACCCTACAAATGATGAAACTCCAATATTGTTTGAAAGGGTGATGTTTCTATCCAATCTTCAAACAAATTTGTAATATTATAATAAAGTATATAAAACATTCCAAGGTTACAGAAGAATGTAATCTCAACAGGATAGTTGGATGATTCTAGATTTTTTACTTTCTTATTAGATGGTGTGTGGAAGGTCAGATGGGGTTTCTTGTTGGTGTGAAAGGTCTTAAGGATCGTACATTTTCTCTAACCAAGAATTTTTAATTAGAAATGCATTCAATAGAAATAACTTATGGATTGGAGAGTGTTCAGCATGAATGTGTCAATCTCATGTGTGAGAATGAGTAGAAAAACTGTGATAATAAAAGCATATTGAAACATGGATGAATAGAGTAAATAATACATGAGGATTTTATCATTAGAAAGTATTGATAGGTTCCCTTTAATAAAAAATATATGATACTAAAGAATTAAAATTTAGTGTTAGTTTATATTGATGTAAGGGTTGTATCCAAAGTTCATTCTCTTGGTGACATGTTATATTAGTATACCTTAATAGATGATGAGATACATAAAGTATGGATGTTCTTTCTCAGGAATACATTAGAGGTTTTTGTAACCTTTTTCAGATTGATAGCCATAGTGGAAAAGAAATTAGAAGTAATCCAAATGATAGATGTATGATAATGGGGGGATATAGGGGTAGGTATTATTAGAGGTTCTATCAGGGTAATAGAATGAATTTTAATAAGATCGTATTAATAAGATCATATAATAATGGTGTCTCATAGAGTATTAATAGAACATTGAATTAGGGGACTAGAAGCAACATCTTAAATTTTGGTTTCCTTAAATAGTTTTATGTGGAGCCATTAAAATATGAGTCATACCTTGTGAATTTATTTTCTTCTAATCTGTTAGAGAAATAACTTCTAGAAGAACTTTGGACTACAATGATAGTGGATGTATCCTATCATAATGTTTTTGGAATCATCGACTATATCCACTTTGATTCCAAGGAACGTATAAAGTAGAGGAAACTTTTTGGGCATGTTTTTATGAGTATAAAAATGAAGACATGTGATTTAGAAATTGGGAAATGACTTTTGGAATTTCACTACAAATTAAAATTTCCTTGTTAATGGGGTAATCCTATAGAAGGATCATAACATGGTATAATATATTATTGATAACAAAGAATCAATGCATACCAATGTTCATCAAGATGTATTTCTAAAAGTTCTAATTAGTTTAGCTTTTATGACTATCCTAGAGATACTAGACGGTCTAAAGGGTGTTTCTAATAGAAGTTGAATTCCATTATATCGATACATCTAGATGTACTGAAATACTAGAGGACTATAAAATCTCTAGGGAGAGCTCTGTGAGGTGAAGTTCTTGAAGTAGATTTTTTTGAATCAGTTGAGTTATAGGTTTAGTTATGGAAGTCTACTGAGGTTAGGAACCCTCTATGAAGGATTAAATTCACATGAACTTCTTGTATCTTATATATGATGGAGAACTAGAGATATTAGGAGAAATAGAAATTTATAGTGACTCATGATAGTGGGAGTTAGAAATGAAGTAATAAATAGACTCCTTACATGAATCTGTTGCATGGAAGCATATATATCTCCAAAATGGGAAAATATTATTTAAAAAAAACAGGATATAATTATTGAAATAAGTAGAAAATGGTAAGAAATTCTATAATGGAAGGCTTATTTTGAATGGATTTGAACAAACCAAAGGTAAGTATTTCTTAGAAAACATTAAAATGGTTGTGGATCATTATGAATTTTGGATAGTTCATAGAATATTTTATATGGGGATCTAAATCATCATAATTTAGATATAAAGACCACATTCTATCATAGTGATTTATATTAGGATATATTCATATAACTGAAAAACGGATCTTCAAAAAATGAAATAAAAGGTCTACTATGTCAGCCCAAATAATGATTGTATGGGATTAAATAGAAACCCCAGAATTAGAAATGGAAGTTAAATGAATTTATGGTAAATAATATATTTTTTGGAGAACTACATATCACTATTGTTAGTTAAGGGTGTTTTGGGATATCATATTCAGTATACTTACTCTCAATATAGATAATATGTTTTGTGCATGTCTAAGGTGAGATCAGATTGAGAAGAAAAAATATTAATTGTCCAGAAGATACAAACTGAATTACCTTTATTCAAATATTAGGTGTTTTATGAGTATCAAAATAGATTTTATCTTCAAAAATTTATTTCTATCCTAGTTAGAGTATAACAAGAAAGTAGTAAAAATATTCATCATGGGTTAATTTAATCATGTAACCACTCCCCTTGCGTGATATTTTATCTTGAAAAAAGAGAAATCACCTAGAACTAAGGATTAGGTTTAGTATATGGAATGAGTAATATATGAATCATTGATCAAAATATTTCTATATTCTATAGTTTTTACTATGTTATATATTTCATATATTATGGTAGTTTTTGGTAGGTCCATGAAAAATCCAAAAATTAAACATTGATGATTGGGGAAATGGAGAAACAAGTATCTTAAAGGTTCAATAGACAAGTCACTATACTTCATAAAGGATCATCTATAAGAAGGGTTTTAGGATTCATTATTTGAAGGATATGTGGAAACATAGAGATGTAATACTTACTATGTGTTCACATTCCAAGGAACAACTCTGGGTCAGATGGATATACTTCAACTGATTGTTATGTTGTTAATTACTGAAGTAGAGAATGTAGAAATAAAAGAAGATGGGAAGGTGTGGATATAGATTAAGGTGATATTTGAGGATATTGAAAAAATATAGAAAAATAAATCATTATTCTGTAAAAATAAAATCATGATTCATCTTCTGAAAAATATGATGTTCCACTTCAGGACAAAACATCTTTAGTTCAAGTATAACTTTATCTAGAAGCTAATATAGGATGGAGTACTAGAGTTACATAAGTTTGAAAAATGTTTGAATATATAGGATATATTGATAGAGTACATAACTTGTGAAATTATATATTGGTGTTGTTCCTCATTAGGAATTGGATAACTAGATGCATGGTGGAGGACTATGATTCCAGTATTGGAATGAAAGGAAGAGAAAATAAAATGATATGATATAATTGAGCTGGTTTTGAAAATTTGAAAATAATATTCACGTAAAATATTATTAATCTTGGACATGTGGAAACCAATTTTTTGCTTGATTTTTGAAACATTGAGAAGAAGTGATTATATAATTCATGATGTAAAACCTGATGGTAATGATGGTATAATAGAAAAAGAAACATATAAAACAGAACACATTCAGAATAATGTTCAATAAGTGAATTAAAATACGAGGTATGAGTTTATTAGTTAATAATTTTTCATCAGAAGTTGAAATTTGTGGTTGTCCAAATTTATGGGTTTTTTGGGTTTCCTTGATTTAGCATCCATCTAGAGAAAATATTAGTTTGTAGTGGAACCTGAATCAAATACTGAAATCATCTATAAAGTGGAAAGTGGGGTTAATTATTTAGAATTATTTTTTAGTTGTTATCATCTTATATTTCTAAGCATATTTATAACATTCAGGGCTCTTTTAACTCAAAGGTTTTCACCCTTAACAAAAATGTAATTGTGTTCCTCCCATGCGGTAGGACTAAGATTGAACCATGAAATGTTTTTTCTTAATATGGACCAGTTTTTTACTTTTTTTCTTTATATTAAATTTCTCAAGGATTTTATTTTCCATATGTGTTAGGATATTTGTTATAGAAATATAGTTTTATCATATGTTAGGTTAACCAAAATGAATCTTCCAGAAACATAGTATCCTATACTCCCCCATTCAGACATTGGGTGAAATACACTACCTAATTCAATTATATATTACTTAAAAAACTAGTAAAACTCTACACTATACTTTTATTATCCTCTAAAATGGGATTTGGGGATAAAATGTTGGAAGAATAACTTTCAAAATTGACACTTCCATACCTAGTATCATTCTACACATGCCCTTTCTTCTAATAAAGATTGAATATGGGTCTGAGATAAGTATAATTACCTTGAAACCATTCACATTTCTCTTTCCAATTAATCTTAATTTTACAAGAAATAGAACTGTACCTACATTCCATGTTAAAATAAATTATAGTATAATTTCGGGTTTCCTTCCACTAAATGTTTTCTTTCAGAATTAAAATTTCAACCACCTCAAATACTAAGATTGTATTACCATAATAATTTATCATAGTATTGACCATAATGTCACTTGATTTTTTTAATGGTGAGAGAAGTATCAATGAAAAACACATCAAAAAACATCACCCTAATGGACTATATATTGATATGTATCAATTTGAATACATTTACATGATCAGTTACTAAAATTCCTAGTACATTTTTCATACTAAAAACTAATTGTATTAGAAACAATTTTTATAATAGTTTTATTCTCAAACATGTTCAAAGGAATTGAAATCATCTCAATTTTTTTTTGTAATTATTCAATATTAAAGTTCATGGTCTAGAAAAATATGATATGAATCACCCTCAATGATTTTTTGTAACACCCCAGAGTGATAAAGGGTTAAATGACTAAATGATATGACTCATGTAAACAAGGTGGAAATTTATTTTTGGGAGCCTACCTAATAAGATCTCTAATGTAAATAATATTTGAATTATTTTAGTGATAAATATGGGTGACCACATGGGATGTTTCCCAAGTTGTGTGTGAATGAGAAAAAAGAACACTAAAAAAATAATTTTTTGCCCTATAGGGATAGTCATAAGTCTAATGAAACGTTCGAGCATGTGGGTAGTCCCTAGGTAGGGGACCATGTTTCTATGGGGAAACTAGCTCTACCTAGTAGTCCATGACCCAATAACTCTGTTAAGGTGGGGTGGTTTTTCTATCAATGGGTCCCAATTGATTCATTGGAATCAGAGTAGGAACCCTACCATTAGTGGGTGCACCACGTGGGATAATATGTAGGGTCCACCACAAGGATTTTGTGCTCTAATGTGGGGTTAATTTATCATACTAGAATAATAAAGGGTTAAATGATTAAATAGTATGACTCATGTCAATAAGGTGTGCCTTTATATTTTGGAGCCTACTTGATCAGAACTCTACAGTTATGTGTTCTTGGATAGAATTAGTGATCAGGATGGGTGACCTCTTAGGAAGTTTTTTAGGGTGCGTATGAGTGAGAAAAAAACATACTGGAAGGAACATGTGTTGGAATATAAAATAAATCATTAGTATAATGACCTATTCAGGCATGTGGATGGGACCCTTGGAGGGGAACACATGTCTATAGGGTAATTTTTTGAACATGGAAATCTAGGACCCAATGACTATGTTAAGGTGGGGTGTCTGTATTGTTAGTGGGTCCCAATTGTTGCAATTTTTGATCAATCATTTCTCATTATTCCATTAACATTGATTCTAGTTTTAGTCCCATCAATGAAATATTTATCCCTCAAGAATAAATAGTCTTCAATTAAAATTCTCCAAAATTATAAATATGACCCAAACATTTTTAAAATCTAGACCTTACCATCTTCCAATTCCATCTTAATGAAATCCATGAACTCTCATTGAATCTAAAAACATTAAATGGGTCATTAAATTTTTATCAAAATTCTATTATAAGGACAAGTATAGAATGAGGTTCTAGATAAATCTATGAACATCTAACCATAGTGTAACCATTAGAAACTATTCAATCAACATCTAATGTAACTTATTATACCAAAACCCTATATTTTGTAATTTATCCTCCAAAACCATTGGACTCTAGAATTATGGGTAAAAACATTAGAAAAATATGACACTTTATTTCAACAAATAAATTCTTAAACTAGGCCCCAGAATCTTCATACCAAATAACCTCATAGTTAGGAAAAAACTTATTTAATAAATAAACATAAAAATAAAGAAATTAAATAAAAATACATGGATTTATGTGGTAAAAAATAGCCCAAACCTGTGGTAGGGAACACTCCCAAATTTTATTAAGAGAAAAATATTACAATTTATAAGACTGATAAATACTAGAACTGTACATAGAAACAAAATATGATTATTAAACAATAGAAACCCTTTGAAAAAATAACACCCCAACACATTTATAGAAAATTCCATCTAGTTGATCTAGTTTCACTATCATCGGATCTTCATGATTTTAAATCTCCCTATAAATAAAAAAACACAACATATAACTATTTAAAATACCTAAACTACTAATTTTTAGGGATCCTTATAACATTTAGAACTCATTAATTTACTTCATCTAACACACCCCAACTAGTCACATCTCTTTTATTTTATTTTTTTGATTTATTATACTTGGTTCTTGAGTGATCATGAGCTTCGATAGTTTTTAGGATGAAATTTAATGTTTTTAGGCATTCTAGATATTTCATGGTTAACCTTCACAGTTAGTAGAAACTACAGAGTGCCCATGCAGGAGTCTAGGTGGATCTTGGATGTGGTGCATGACTTGCGAAAGGTTTATTAAACCGTGTGAAAATTGTATGGTTTGGTTATATGAGTTGAGAGTGATGAGTGGCATGATTTTTTCATGTTTTAAAAAACTATGTCTCTACCTAGGGGTAACTGTATGAGGGGATCCATGGACTAGGCATCGAGTAGTGCAAGAGTGACACAATCTTTAGAAAAAAATGTGAAAACATTACAAGTCCCTCTATTTAAAAAACTATTTTTATTTTATTTTTTCATTTATTTCTTTTTTTCCTACCTAAAGTTTCCCCCCATCTCCATGGTCTCACGCAATGCATCCTCCCACCTCTCTTTTACAACTGTGTATCACCAATATCTCTTCTCTCCCTCTTTACATTGTGATTTCTTCAGATTTATTGAGGGTTCTTGGTCAATTATATAAGGTAATAACTCCTATTCCATCCTTCTCATTTCTTATGGAATTTTCACTCTCCCCTCTTGTAGTGTATAGTTTGGCCAAGCCCTAGGGTTTTGAGTAAGCCATTTTTATGTTTCTTTTTTTAATAGGGATTACAATGGCTCTCTCGGGTTAGCTTTGTCCATGTTTCATCATCTTCAACCAAAGGTGAAGTGTTTTTGTTTATTTTGGTTCATTTTTGTTCATCCACCACTGTTTTGATTTTTGTTTCCTAATTCCTTTTCTTTTAGACCAATTTTAATTAGGGTGTTTTTATTTTTTGGGTTCTCATTATTTTTGTAGTGTGTTTCAGTCATTCTTAAAGAAGTTTTGTGTCACCAGAGTTGATGGAAACTTACATGAGTATGCATAGTCAAGCATATATATATATATACATTTATATGGATTGTCCCCCTTTATATATATATTCAATCATGTAGGTATGATTATTTACATATTGGGGATATGTGTTCTTATGTATATATGTGAAAAAGGCATACCTGTGTAAGTATAATGGTGTATTTGGAAGTATAAGAGTATATGTAATGCTCCCATTGTACATATTTGGATATGTAAATATCTACACATGGTCTAGGTGTACACATATATATATGAACAAGCATATGTTTCCAACTGTAAATGGGAAGATTCAAGTGGTCACCAAAGAAGGCATCAACTACCGAAGAGTTTTTGCTTGGTTATCTCCCTTGTGAGGTTTTTTCCCAATGCATAATAATTTAAAAGTAAAATATATTATTTCGTGTTGTTTTTAAAATTTGTTTACTATTTATATGAAATGATTATGCTATCTTTTTAAAACCTCACCACCATTTGGAATAATCACATGGGAACCTGAGTATCTAGGTGGTAAGACTAGATCTTGTATTCTAGAAGGTTGAAAGGGCCAAGGCCTAGTTCCCCTAGTAGGATTAACACTACAACACAAAATAAATATGTGATGATGATCATAGACCACTAAACCTTGGGATGTGATCCACTCTTGTGTCTTGTGCATGAGGATATTGTGGGTTGTGGTTTTTAAGCCATATCATCGAGTTATGAGGATTCTAGTACCCCACTAACCCTAGCTACCTGGGGATTTACCATGGTGATTTTTATCTTTTACCCTTATTTTTCTTTCTATGGTACTATTTTAGAACATTTTTAAAATAATAAAAATAAAATTTCCCTTCCTTTGTTTGATAGAACCTAATGTTTTTGATTTTGTTCTCTGAATATTATTGTATTAGATTTATACTTCTTGGAAATGATTTTTTTGAAATGTATCATGGTTTAGAAACTACTTTGGAAAGGTAATGGAATGTGTTTTTTCTAAAAAAATGCTCCTATTACTTGTTTTTGAAAAGAATGATTAAAACCCTATTTTTATTTGTCTCATTTTAAAACTAGAATGACTTGGTTTTATTTTTAAGGTATGGAACATGGAATAGTTTATTAAGGAACATCTACTGAGTTTAAATACAGACACCTATAGTTTTATCATTAATTTCTTTCTTCAAGTGAAAAGTTTAGCTTGGAATCAGTCATTATGGGGCGAAGCTTGTTTAGTGGTTAGCATTGACCCATAGGGTCACATGGAGGTATGTGTAGTTTTATTTTCATTTCACTACTACTGTTCTGTTGGACCCATAATGAGAGAAGAAGACTAAGAAACGGAAAGCCTCAAGGGGCTTCCTAGGAAAGACTATTTGCGGAGCCCCAATCACACCGCACTCGCAGCAGAGCAAAGTGGTGGGCCGCTCTGCAAATGGATTTGATGTTCACGAGGCCGCTGCAGAGCAAGGAGACAGTAAGGCTATGCGAGTAACTTAAACGTATGCGAGCCCTCTATGGAGTAAGGAGGTGGGATGCTCCATGAATGCATTTGAAGTTCACGAGACCTCTACAGGACAAAAAAATTCCTCTTCACGTCGAGTGAGCGCTGCTTTACGAAACCTCTCCCTTATAAATACTAGCTTCCACCCAAGTCCTAGGGGGATGATCCAACCTCTCAACTTCTTAGCTACCTAATCATTAAGTGCCTTCTACTCTGTGAACCATGAGATATGTGAGGTACTTATTTTCTACTAAGTGCCTCCCCTTTTCCTTATTTTAACCCCCTCTTTTGAGGGGGATTCCTTTCGTGGAGCCTAAGGGCCTCTGCAAAGGAAGGGTTCCCTCAATGGGACCTAGGTCTTTGCAAAGTGTTTATGATTCACGAAACACCCTTCATGTACACGTGATCCACATGCTAAGGTGGGGTCACTATAATTCACGAAGCACATTAATTCACGATACCTTTCTTCGTGAGGCACCGTTTATCCACAAGGTAGTGCTCTGTGAATGCCTTTCCACTTTGCGAAGAACTTCTTACACGCACCACCACCCTATGCTTAGGCTGGGACACTCTACTTCGTGAAGCACACCCCTTCACAAGTAACCTCCACTAAGTGAATCCCCAGAGCTTCAAAAGGCCCCTGCTTATGAACCCCTCTTCTTTTCAATTCCTTTTCCCGTGCGACCATCCAGGTTTCCACGATGTGGTTTCAAAGTCCCCTGGACAATACTACCCATTGCGTTGCTTTGCCTCATGCTTCTTTGTATAGGCACACTAATGTCTGTTGCTTCTTCGCATACTCATGCTAACATGGAACCCCCCAATGTTTCACTCCATAACAACCCCTATCCATAGTGTAGCTTGTCCCCTCTCTTCACCAAGGTTTAGGGGGTACCAGTTTTGTATGTCCTAGAAGTGCGGAGTGAACCCACCTCGTCTGAGCTGCAGGACGTTAAACTACCAAGCTCCATCATCCTTAGCACATGACGTTAAACTATGGCCTCTCATCGTGCCTCGCATGTGGGGTTCCCCCACCTTGGCCATTATCCATGCCCACTGGTCACCACGAGGATGAGATCTTCCCTCACATGGGATGATATCCTTCTTATCATAGTGGAGTTTGTCCGTGGGAAAAGGGTGACCATCTCGGTGTGAACCCCTAGATTTTCTTACAGGAGTCAGCATCCCTGCTCCTCCTTTCTTCTTCGGTCCCAAGGACCATAGGGAGGGGGAAATGGACCCCATACCCTTCCTTTATTGAGTACCAAATCCCTCTCCAGCTGGGGTTTTTCACCATCGGGCCTCCATCTTGTAGTAAGTCTCAAACTCTTCGAGCCGCTAACCACACATAAGCCCTTGTTTTCTCTTTGGGTTGTGATCATGTGTAATCCCCAATTCACCTCTCACAAATGAACCTTTTGGGATGTGATCGTCAGGTCTCTGCTGCCTCTTGTTTCTCACACCGAGCGAGACTCATGTGGGCTTAGAGTACACACGGACCATGACATCCACCACTAGGATGCCTAGAGTGTAAGCCAAACCACCATCTGAACTATGAGGTCTTTAATCCTTTCCATGTTAGGGTATGTTGGAAGCCTCCACGAGGTTCAAGCCCATCACCAATGGGACCCCATGTCCTCCTTCATGCTGATTCATAGATTCCCCATTTGAACTATGTGGTCTTTGATCCTTGCAAAGGCTGGGTATGTAGGAAGCCTCCTTGAGGTTGAATCCCTCCACCATCCATTGGTCTCGACCATCTTCACGTCGGTGCACCATTCACACCACCTAAACTACGAGGTCTTTGATCCTTGCTAAGGCAAGGTACGTAGGAAGCCACTACAAGGTTCAACCCCACCACCCATTGGTCGCTCCGACTCCATTCACGTCGGTTCACCAACACCTTGGGCTGCCTCAGAGCGTAATACCCAAATTCCCCATGAACTATGAGGTCTTTGATCCTTTCCAAGGCAGGGTAAGTAGGAAGCCTCACTGAGGTTCAAGCACAACATTCGGTTGCTCTGACCATCTTCACATCGTTTTTTCCTCATCCCGTATGATGTTAAACTATGGACCCTAATCAGCGGTAAGTCGCTATTTCCCTATTCAGTGGTAAGATTTTGCACACAAATCCTATCCCAAACTACGAGGACTTTGATCTTTGAAAAGGCAGGGTACTTAGGAAGCCTCCATAAGGTTCAATCCCACAACCCATTGGACCACATGTCCTCCTTCACATCGGTTCACTAAACCCCATAACCGAACTATGAGGACTTTGATCCTTGCCAAGACAGGGTATGTAGGAAGCCTCTCTAAGTCTCAAGCCCACAACCCCGGTCGTTCTGACCATCTTCACGTCGGTTCACAAACACCTCGGTTCACCTAAAGTGTAAGCCCTAAAAACACCTTGAACTACGTGGTCCTTGATCCTTGCAATGGTAGGGTACGTCAGAAGCCACCCTGAGGCTCAAGCCCAACACCCCGGTCATTCTGACCATCTTCGCATCGGTTCACCAACACCTTGGGCCACCTAGAGGGTAAGCTCTAAACACACCTTAAACTACGTAGTCCTTGATCCTTGCCAATGTAAGGTTTGTAGGAAGCCTCCCTGAGGCACAAGCCCACAATCCATTGGTCGTCCCGACCATCTTCACGTCGGTTCACCCCCATCCGGCAGCAAGCTGTTGGAAACCTCAATCAGCAATAAGCTATCATCAGATGAACTACATGAACTTTGATTCCCTGGCATGGGGATACATAGTAAGCCGCCTTGGGGCTCAAGTCCAAATCCATCATCATCATCATGACGGTTCCATCCCATTCACCATCCAATTCATTTAGATGCATCATCAACCATCTTGATTCTTACCCAGGCTACCACATCCTGGTGGGATCATCCCACCTCATACCCTATTTCATTTAACAACATTAGTGCAGCCAACCACACATTAGCCCCGACATAAGTGTTCCATAAATAGGTTGTACCCATCTGATCTACTCTAGTCAGTGTTCTGATCAGTTCGATCTGTCTCCACTAGACGTTAGACTTGTGGCATACCCTTTTTTAAACATGGGAAGCTGAGGAAAACCTCATGTACAGACTATGGCATATAATTCCATGCATTCGACGTGGGATGCCTCGGGCTTCTGCACCCTCGAGAAGCCCTATAATAAGGGTAATAAACCTAGACACGCCAGTGTCCCAGCATCCAGACACGCCAGTGATACCCAACGTGACTACTTCCTAGACCGTCGGTTACTGCCCTGACTGGACCCTTTGGAATTTCCCTACAGAAGCAGTGTAATTAACTCATGTCAATGAAGATATGGCACTAGTAAGAGTTCCACGAACAACGTCTTAAGTAATAAGGGAGACCTGGACTAGGTGATGAGTTCCAAAGAGAAATACAAGGAAAGAAGAACCGACATCCCATCATCTCATTTTTTATCAAGGAGCAGACATTAATGAATAAGTGATGGTTGCCTCCCACCTTTGGAAAGCGAGAATATGGGGAAATAGTTGTGCATCGTCATAGACGGATGCGCACGCCTCATCGAAAGTGTCGGAAACAGAAAAGGTGAACTCGGTGTGAAGTTCTTCTCCTCAAAATGGAGATTAGTAGCACTCGAGGCATCAATGGATTGATGTGTCACCGGATACA
Organism: Viscum album; assembly: GCA_963277665.1. NCBI lineage: Eukaryota > Viridiplantae > Streptophyta > Magnoliopsida > Santalales > Viscaceae > Viscum > Viscum album. Next base: position 78,927,104 of record OY728140.1, read on the forward strand.
GTTATTTGGCGCTAGGTCCCTCTAAGAAAATAGCAGGCTTGGCATGAAACTCACCAAAATTTAGGACAGTAGAACGTTGGAAATCCTGTTCTACAATGTTGTCAGCGTGGATCCATCTTTCTGGCCATGGAAGATAGGATGGCACTGGGGAAATGGTCTTCAATTCCTTTTTCTTTCAGCACTAATGAATTAATCACCCTACTCTCAGGAATCAAGTTACTGATCCAGGGATGCAATAACTACCTGACCATCAACGTAGGGGCAGGGGCAGTGCCCGAGCCACCGCCGACGCAAATCATCAGTTCCCTGCATACACTGAGTATGAGCACTTATCTGCCTCACCAGGATCGAGGCCCTAACCGCCCCATGGGAAGGTTGGGTAGACTCTCTTGGTCTTTGCCAGGAGAAGCAGTCGCCCCAAGCTAACCCGCAGCAATGCCACCCATGGAGGTCCTCCTCGTAACACTACCATGGAGAATGTGGGCCTCCCCCGCTTCAAAGCTCGGCCTGGAGGTTCGCCCCATGCCACCCCGAATCTGAATGAAGGTCTCCCCCACGGTGGTGATACAAGGCCTGGAAGCCTCTCCCATGCCCATTACACTGGTTATGGTGTCATTCCTCTTTCCCCCAACCACCGGTGTAGGGAAATTGCCCATACGGTCTCTCTTCAATGTGGGGATCCTCCCCATTTCCTCTTAGCAGCTTGTGAAGGTTCTCCTTGCCTCATCAACCAGAGGGGTGAAGGACATCCTTGCTCCACTTGCACCCAGCACGGAGGTCCTACTCATGTTCAGCTATACCGACAAAAGGACCCTCCTCATACTGAGGTCTCCAGGGAAAATAAGCATGGACTTTGTCCCCATGCTTCTTCCAGTTCATGTGGAGGTCATTCCTGCTCCAGTGCTACCCATGGAGGTCCTCCCCATGTCCCCAATGACATTTTTCATAGTGCTCCTCTCACCCTGGCTTTCTCGGGTGGAAACCCTCTCCTCCCCAGCACCAGTGCGGCCGAAGGACCCCGTTTCAGAAATATACCATGTCCCGAAGATCCATCTAGGGACAAGAAGGCGGGTTGTTGCCGCCATAAGATGAATTATTTGAAGCTTTGGATAGAGGTCAAACTAGTCCACTTCTCAGACTCTGAAGGGGAATATGACTCAGCTCAGGAACCCTCCTCTCGCTCATCCCAGTCAAGGGCCGAGGCAGGGACGAGGTGAATCAGCCTAGTACTCTCGGAATTCAAAGTCCATAGGACTCCCCCTCCCTCCATAGGTATATTTAGGGGGATAAAATCTAGCAACCCCACAGGTTACGGTCGTGAAATCACCACCATTTTCACCAGAGGCGCTCTCTACCTCAACAAGAGATCATAGAGGGCTATTCTGGGGACCGATGGAGAGCGAGAATCATCGCAACCTATCACCAGTTTCCCTAGACCCTGAGATAGGAACTGTGGCTGTCATCCCATATTATCATGACATAGCAGCCAGTTCGCTACACTCTTCGGAGGATAGCCCGAGATTTGAAGGCCAGACAGCCCACTCGTCGTACTCTCCACCAGCCTGCCTGCCATCCCAGTTGTCTACCTGAGTACCACTGTCGGTTCCTCAACCAACCCTGGTTGAAAAAGGGGGAAATCATGGTTGAGACCCTAAATCTGAGCTGAGGAGATTATGGAAATTCCTCGCAGCGGACCACTTCGCCGAGAATTTCTGGCCCGTGGCAGCACTGAATTTCTACATACCGGAATCCCCCACCCCAGAGGAATTTGAGTGTTTCCACCACACCCTCTAGGCAATGTATTTTAGTCTTCTTCATCAGTGAGTAGTTTATACCAGGAGACAAGTGCATTTCGAAGACATCAGTGAGCAATGTTGTCTGGTCGATTTGGCCGCACTCTCTCTGGCCCAGCGCCCCGAGTCACCAGGTCATCGTGAGGCCCTCCAAGAGAAATTCGTTCAGAGTATCAAGATACTCTGTAGGATAATCAAGGAGGTTTCCCCCCACACACAAGTCTGTGGTTGGGGGAAGTATGCTGCCATCCTCTTTAGTCCTATTCGGCGGCACCCCGACTTGCTAGGAGACATTGTAGACATGCCCCCGGGAAGGGTCATGGTCAACATGGCCATCATAGTGGACGAGGAGGATGAGTTTGAGCTTCTTGATGGGGAATTACCCACTGAGGGCATTCCACCACTATTGGAACCATCAGGTAGGATTACTCGTTAGCAGAGTAACCTACTTGGTCTCTCTATGCACCCTAAGGTATTAGTACTCATCTAGAATGCCAGTAAGGGTAATGATCATTTCAGAGCTGCCAAGCACTCCGAACCATCCGCCTCAGTGTAGAAGATAGAGGAAGACCTTGATAAGGCCACATTATGCCAAGAACTTTCCAAGAAGAATAATTTGGTCGACGACCTTCTGGATGAACACGCCGCGGAGCGACAGCCTGACTACAGTAATCATAGGCAAGTACAACAGGGGCATGAACAACTTCCCCTCAGCGAGCTTCCCCCAGGAAACCCCGATCATGCTACTCCCACAGACAGGGTTGAAGCCAGAGTTCACAGCAAGAGGTTGTGTTCTATCTCACCAAACCCTCTGAAACAACACGACAATTCAAGGAACCCAACTCGGGTTTCCCAAACTTCCCCGCTGGTCACCCCACCAGCCGCTCCACGAGCCGCTGAGCCTGTTTACCATGTCGAAGAACCCGCCAACACGCTTGTAGTCAGGGATCCCCATCAAGATAGGGATCCCCACCTATATGATCTGATGGAGGCACACATTTTTCACCTGGAGGCATTAGAAATGCGACAGGTGGTGATCCCACCTGATGGAATGCCATATCCGGCTTTGGTGGATGAAATGCCGGCACCTCCGGGTTTAGGTAATCCCACCTTATCCCCTTTTAACAGGACGGGGGACCCACCATAGTACCTAGCCCACTTCAACTCAAGGTGTGGTCTCATGTTAGGGACTCCAGTGTAGTAGGAGGCTACCAAGCCCTGTAATTTTTTTTAGACATTAGAGGGGCTGACATTCGTCTAGTACAGCCAGCTCCCTGTTGGATTCGTTACCAGCTGAGAGGACCTTAGTAGGAAATTATTATACCAGTTAAGATCCACCATATGGAAAACAAGTATCACAGACCTTTCCAAGTTCAAACAAAGGCCTGATGAGCGTGTCACAAATTTTATCGCCCGGTTGAAAGGGCTCACATACTGCCTTGACATGCCACTGACTTAGGAGAAATTACTGATGATGTGCATAGAGAACATCAAGACGGAAATGGTTCATTATATGATCACCTAGAACTACCCTGTAGGATTCCAAGACTTCTATGATAAGGCCTAGTTCCCAGAGGAAGACCTGTAACAGGCCAGCCAGGCACATCCGTTGTCCCCTGTAATTCTAGTAAGGAGGTATGCCAGAGTCAAGCCCACCATGGTGGCCCAAATAGAATCCCCCAAACAACTAGAAATGATACCAGCAGAACCAGCCCCGCAGTCTCATAGAGGCCCTCCACCTCAGGCGCAGCCTCCGGCTCAGCATCGTCGGCCTTGGAATTGGCAGGTGCCCCCGCGAAATACGCCGCCACCACCTATGCGGGACAACCAGGCTCCGCCTCCTCAGCAGGCTCCTCTAGCTTCTGGTCAAGGTCAGGCTCCAAGGTCCCCCTTACAGGACAAGAGAAACCAGACCTACTCATTCAACGAGAATCAAGTCTCTGGTTTCTTTCATAGCACCTTAGTGCAGGGGATTGTACGCTTTCTTGAGTGAAGAAGGCCAGAAGAGGGGAATCTCAAGGATTTCCCCAACTACTGCCACTATCATCAGATTCTGGGGCGCACCCTCAATCAGTACTATGTGTTAAAAGACTGTCTTGAAGACAAGGTTGATAACAACATAGTCAGGCTAGACCTAGCACCGACACAAGTGGCCTGCATCTTCGTAAGGATAGACCACAACAGTGATGGCGAGGGTGAGTGGAACCAGGTTTCTAACCACAAGGCGTAGAATAATGATGACTGGATGGCTTGAAAAATGGTTGGTCATTCCCATGGTATCATTCATTCTTGTCTGAATCATCTAGATCCTTTAGAGGCTACATCCACCACTTATGCATCATCGTCCCAGCCGACCCCTTCCTAGATGACCAAGCATTTGTGGCACAAGGGAAAGCAACGCCCCCATCATCGTCCTACAATTTCGGAAGCTTCATTCCCCCTGAGATGGGGATTCCTCCCACAATCTGACCAGTAGTGTATGACTCTTCATGTGATAGTCAAGGGTATGGTTCGGTTTACACTTTGGAGTTGGTAAACCCCTACATAACTCCCAGAAATGGGGATCACTCAGCAAACCTCCCCAAGGTCCCCAGCCGATTCCAATGTCGGCAGAGTCATGACCATATGGGTCATTGAGGAACATCAGTTGGCACCTAAAAATAGGTCATGTATGCCACTGAGACCAAACAGTAGGCCTAGTGCAGAGCTCAGCAGGCGTAACCTTTTCATCTGATGTCGTCGGGACCGCCTCCACAACCATTTGTGCAACTGGATCAGGCAGAGCTACCTTGACCATGCCGCGAACAGCCTCACCCTACTATAGGATGATCTAATTTGTCTATTAATCATCTAACAGCTACTCTCCAGGATTTGACTAGTGAACCGCATGACATGACCTGCACCAGCCAGGCGTCGGTCTAGCCGGCAGGGGCCGTCAAACCTCCAATCATAGAACAGCCTCCCACAAGTAGAAGTTTGTGCCTAGCACATAAATATGATGTATTCAAGCATCTTTCCAGTATACCAATGAGGATTTCCATCCTCGAGGCCCTTATCTTGTCATTATATATGTGTGAGGCCCTCACTGAGGCTTTAAGAATCCCCCTCAAATTTGAGATGGCGGTAGCAGCTACAGAAGCTTTTCATGCTGAAGCGTTTGAGAATGATGAATGTCAGGACATCATTTCATTCTTTGGAGAGGATGAAGGCTCTCTCATATTGGGGAACATCTTCCCATTGTACATCACCAGCCAGTTTAATGGCGTGGAGGTTTGCTGCTGTCTGGTTGACACCATCTTCGAGATTAAACTTATCCTAACATAGACGCTGAAAAAACTAGGGTTATCTGAATATGACCTGACCCCCTCTAGTTTAAGAATCTAGGCATACTGCAGGACAGATCATACCCCATTTGGTAAGATCCTTTTGAAGACCCAGTTCGGTGGCCTAATTTACAGCACTCAGTTTATGGTTGTCTCCCAGGGCACCACATACAATGCATTGATGGGTAGACCATGGATCCACCTGTACGCGGAGGTCCCCTCATCATATCACCAATGCCTCAAGTACCCCATTAATGGTCGTGTAGGTGTACTCCAAGGTGATGAATCTCTTTTTTCCTCTTGTGAATCCTTCTACCTGGATGTCGACTATTACAAGAGCAGGGATAAACAGATTCAGGATATTGAGGTCAAACCCGTCGGGGTTGCAACTGACCCCTGGCCAGGTATTGATGACACCTACGTCTTCCCAATCCATCGATTGGAGGCTAAAATCCCCGACATGGGGCAATGTTTTGTTGTCTCTGGTATGAGAGGGAAGACTATTCCCAAGTCCAAGAAATGGTGGAAGATCACCTCATACTCCTACACAAAATTGGCTCAGGTGATCCCGTAGACTCCTTCCCCCGTACAGTATCAGGATGTCCACCCCATGGTAATGCAAGTATGTCATACGTGTCTATTTCGTTGGGCTGGAACTAACTGGCTCAAGCTGAAATGCCACAATTGTTTTGATATCATCTAGAGTGGACATTTCGGCCAAAGACCATATGGGATCGGATTGACTGCATTCATTGCTATGGTTTCAGTAGTACCAGAATCTTCTGTTGTGATGACCACTATAGCTCAGGCTGGTACCAACCTCCCATCGGAATCTGCTAACCCAATGGAGGCTTCTCCTGCTAGGGATCCCCTCTCCTCATGTGAATAAGGGGATTTTAAGGATGCTACCCCCACCTTTGAAGAGGTCATCTCCACCACAGTCGATGAACTGGTACAGGTTAACCATGGTAATGAGGTAGACCCAAGACCCACATTGATCAGTGTTGTTGTGTCCCTCGAGGAGCACCAGTGGTACATAGATTTCTTGAATCAGGACCATGATGTATTCCCCTAGAGCTACGACCATATTCCATTACTAGATCCTCAGGCAGACGTCCACTGCCTTGGTCTCCCTGCAAATCATTGCGGGTTAAAGTATCCTCCTAGAAAAATGCACCCTTCTCACGGTGTCATGGTCGAGGCCAAAGTTGACAAGCTCATCAGTGCCAACTTTATCAAGGAGATCTAGTACCCCTTGTTTCTAGCCAAAATTGTGCCAGTCAGGAAGAATAATTGATAGATCAGGGTATGAAGGATGATTTTCCCCTTCCAGTGACATAATTGATGATCGATGCTATGGCTGGGTGCCAATCCCTCTCCTTCATGGATGGTTACTTTGGATACAACCAGATCTGAATGACCCCAAGGAAGAAAATTCCATAGCTTTCAAGGTGCTCCAAGGTATATTCTATTACCAGGTTATGCCCTTCAGCTTAAAGAATGCAGGTTCCACCTATCAGTGGTCCATGCACCACATATTCAAGCCAATCCTTGAGAAATTGGTGGAATGATATGTTGATGATCTGGTGGTCAAATCTCTCCAATGCCAGGACCATCTCAAGGACCTTGACAAAGTGTTCATATTCCTCTGTTTTTGCTACTTGAAGATGAACCTCTTGAAGTGTGCCTTTGGGGTCACCTCTGGGAAGTTTCTTACCTTTGTTGTCAGGTACCAGGGCATCAAGATCGACCCACAGAAGATCAAGGCCATTAGTCAGATACCTCCCCTGAAAAATATCCTAGAGCTTCGTGGTTTCCAAGGCCACTTATCCTACATACGTCAATTCATTTCGAATTTGGATGTAAAGTGTAAGCACTTCTCTAAAATCATGAAGAAAGGCTCTGTCTATGAATGGGATAAAGAGTGCTAGACCGCATTTGAGGAAATCAAGCATTACCTGCTCCAGCCTCCAGTCCTAATGCCACCTATCTCTAGAAAGCCATTGATTCTGTACCTGACTGCCTTATAATTATCTCTCGGCACCCTCCTCGCCTATAATAACAACGAGGTTATGGAAAAAAGCCTCTACAACCTCAGCCACATTCTTCTCGATACAGATACTAGATACTCCCCCATCGAAAAGAGCTCCCTTACACTGGTATTCATAGTACATAAATTGAGACACTAATTGAAACACCATGAGGTACAAATGGTGTCCTGGGTAGACCCACTGAATTACATTCTGAACCGCCCCATGTTGACTGGACATCTATCATGGTGGGAAGTAATCCTCTAGCAGTGCGACATTAGGTTCGTGCCTCATAAGGCTATCAAGGGACAAGCATTGGCAGATTCTCTAGCTACCCATCCAACCCCCACAGATCAGTCCTTGGACCTGGATTTTCCCGACAGGTCCATCCTCTCAGTAGATCATGTCATCCATTGTTTGCAGATGCACTTTGATGGTGCTTCTTGGATCCCTACTAGCAGGAGGCTCAAGGATCCCAATCTCAACAAGGTAGGCCTAGGTATTGTCTTTATTACCCCGACATAAGCAATTCTGCTGTAATCATTACTATTGTCGAAAGGCTGCACCAACAATGAGGTAGAGTATCAGGCCCTCATTAATGGCCTCGAGCCGGCCCTCGAGATTGATGTGCCCCATTTACATATGAAAGGGGATTTTGAACTAGTTATCAAGTAAATCAACAGTGACTATGTCATCAAATAACTAGAGCTCGTACCATTGTTGGAGCACACCCTCCAGCTAATGGCCCAGTTACCATCTCGGTTAGAAGTTGCTTAGGTCCATCGATCTCAGAATGGCCGAGCTGATGAGCTAGCCGGCCTGGCTGCATCACTTTCAGAACCCAATCATGATGATCTGATTATACATGTGTCACATCAGAGATCCATTTCTACCATTACCCCAGATGATGATGAAGGCCTACGAGTATGCCATGTTACCACTGGACCCTCCACTTCAGGACCCCCAGGTTCCTCTAATGTAGTGGTTGAAGTGACTCCCGACTGGAGAGCCCCCTTTGTGAAGTATCTCCAAACTGGTTACCTCCCAGCTGATCGGGCCGAGCGCGAGAAAATCCAACGTCGCGCACTGTAGTTTACCCTCCAGAGTGGTCCGAGTCTTGAGTATATCCTCTACAAGCACAGGTTTGATGGTGTTCTCCTCCGTTCCATCCAAGGAGTTGATATTTCTCAAGTCAAGTAAGACGTTCATGCCGGTTCCTATGGGGCTCACCGGAATGGGCTGAAGTTGTCCCGTCAGATCCGGAGACTGGGGTATTTATGGCCCTCCATGATCCATGATTGCATAGAGTTCTCCAAGAGATGTCACACGTGCCAAATTCATGCTAACTTCATGCATCGGACTCCAGAACCTCTCCACTCCACCAAGTACTCTTGGTTGTTTGCGGTGTGGGGACTCGATGTCGAGGGACCATATCCACCGGTGAAAACTTTCCAGTGTAGGTTCATCCTTACCACCACAGATTTCTTTTCTAAGGGGGCAGAAGTAGTTCCACTCAATGAGGGCATGGCCCGTTCTATCATTGACTTCATGGTCTCCAATCTCATCTATCATTTTGGTGTCCCTCATGCCTTCCTCACTGATAATGACACCAACTTCTGTGCAGTTGAGTTGAAGAAGTTGAACTAAAAGTACAACATCTATTCCAACCAAACCTCTAGCTTCCATGCACAAGAAAATGGGAAGACTGAGGTGTTAAACAAGACCCTTACTAACATATTCCAGAAAATGTTTCGTCAGAACAAGAAGAGTTGTTCGGACGAGCTCCCCAACACCCTCTAGTCCTATCAGACGACAACTCGTAATTCTACCAAGGTGACCCCGTATTCCCTGGTGTGCAGAGCTATGGTCAGCCTGCCCATTGAGATCCAACTACCTTTGTTACACACAACATTCTATGACTAGAAAGCGCCAGATAAGGTAGCCGAAATTTGTCTGGCAAAATTAGAACCACTTCAAGAGAATAGGCTTTGTGCTCTACACAATTTGGAAAGGAATCAAAATAAGATAGCTAGAGCCTTCATCAAGAAGTTTCACCTCCACTCTTTCCTATAAGGCGACTTGGTATTGCCCCCCCAGACACCAATAATCCCTAGAAGGAAACCACCCAAGTTGGAGCCCAAATGGGAAGGACCTTACAAAATTCCCAGGGTTTACCCCAATGGTGCATACTCCCTGGTGACCATGGATGGTGAGCGTATAACTCCTCCCACCAATTCCAAGTTCCTCGAGAAATACATTTTTTGAGCCTATTGGTCCTGCATGACCTTAAACTAGATGGTCTCACATGACCCTAAACTGCATAATGGTCCTGCATGACCCTAAACTGCCAAGTGCTGCATGATGCTAAACTACATGACGGGCCCGCATAACCCTAAACTGCTTTTTCCCGCATGATGATAAATTGTATGTCATCCTGCAAGTTGTTAAAATGCACCTTCATAACTATGTGTGGCTTGATTCCCATCGGCATGGGATATGTAGGAATTGTCAAGAATTTCTTCTTGATCCTTGCCCCCAAACTCTTCTCTTTGACTTTTTCCCCTGGGTATAGTTCTCTCAGAGGATCTTTGCATGATATGGTGTAGGATTCATTAGCACCACTCATGCTAGGATTATAACAGTCGCACCATGTGCTCACTCCCCATTCTTATATCATCCCACGTCCTCACTATATGACGTTAAACTGCATGGACTTCAAGGACAACGTATGGCTTGATTCCCATCCTTATGGAATATGTAGGAACGCCCGTACATTTCATTTGTTGGCCCAGCCCAAATGCCGAAATCTTCCCTGGGGTCAAGACATATGGTGTGGTGTAGGTTTTTGCCTCAATACACGTCGATCTCATCTCGATTTCTCCATTTGTCCCACTCCCCAGAGGTGTCTACCTCTTTCACCACCCTGCTTGACATTAAAATGTATGGGTACAACTATTCTTCACCCACTCCTTTTATTGGGACTCCATCATCCTTCCCATCCAAAAGGGCCCCCGAATGGTAGGGATGCTAGGCCCAAGGGCTCTCCTACCACTTCGGGCCAATGCCCTTGAGGATGTTGAGAAACAAATTGATACAAGTCCCGCGTTGCGAATATGGCCAGTGGTTCATGCTCATTTGTTGTTCCCATTCCAGGTCACTATAAGGACTCTATGATTCAAATGTGGTTAACATCTATCCTTTATCATCAGGACCACCCCAAGATGTCCCAAACATCGAGTGTAGTGTTTTATTCTACCCCATTGTATATCCAAGAAAAAACTCCCCTCAGGCGATTCTAGCTACTAGACCCCTACATGGTAGGAAGAGCTGAGTATGGATCCTTTTTTCCCACACCGAGTACTACTCACGTGGGCTTAGGAGCTGTGATGAGGCGATAATCACACAAGAGGTCGTATGGATACCAATTGGTCAAGATTCCCGGCCTCAGGCCCAATGGTCTTTTCTAACTCCTTGGCCCATTCTGGCCCATGGCCCAAGTTCCCATTTAGGGTTGTGTGGTGTGGAGCAGACTTATGTCCTCATCCATGTTGGGATATTCCACCATGCCACACATATCCCCTTGAAACATCCTTCCCTTCATTTATCATTCATACCATGAACATAGGCCCTGTCTTGCTTCACGTTCCCATTTTCGGGCCCCCGGCCCATGCTCTCTCTTATGGGATTGTACGATGTGGTATGAGATTATGTCCTCATTCACATTGGTCGGTCCTTTCCGGCCAACGTTAAATTGCAAACTGCTCGGTCCTTTTCGGCCAAGCCCCAGCCTTAGGCCCCCGACCTTTTTTTTCCCGTTGGCCTTCTTGGGCCTGGACCCATGTTCTTATCCAGAGTGTATGGTGTGGTATGGGATTATGTTCTCATTCACGTCAGGTTATTCGCCACTCCGTACACACCCCATGTTTGGGGTATCTTACCCCTTTCTTCATCCTCACTGCATGATGTTAATCTGCCAACTGATCGGGCCTTTCTGACCGAGGCCCAGCCTCAGGCCCCCTGCCTTTTCTGTCCCCTTGGCCTTATCAGGCTCGATCCCAAGTTCTTACCCAGAGTGTATAGTGTGCTATGGGATTATGTCCTCATTCATGTCGGGTTATTCAACACATTGGACGCCTCCTGTATGTGGGGTATCTTACCCATTTGCGTCTTTACTGCATGATGATAAACTTCACATTACTCCCTTTGAGAACTATGGGTGTCTTGATTCGCTTCCTCATGGGATATGTAGGACTGCCCAAACATCTAGACTTCAGGTCCATCCTAATATCCCAGAAATCTCCCTTTCACCATGGCCCCTTGGCCTACCCATTCCCCTGGAGGGGAGTATATGGTGTGGTATGGAACTATGTCCTCATTCACATCAGGTTTGTAATGCCCATGCCACATACCTCTCTCTATTGAGAGTTCTCTATCCCTTTATTCTATACTCATCCCTTTAAATTGGTTACTCTCAAGTTCAACACCCTCCTCAACCATTATCAGTGATTCAAAAATCTATCTAAGAGTACTCTAGTTCTGTGTTTGGAGTGTTAGATTTTAGATGGAAATTATTTTTCCCATTTTCAGGATTCGTGTTTCCCTTCATTTGGGCTTCCATAATCATCCACACATGAAGGGACCCCCAAATGGCATGGATTCTAGGCCTAAGGGATCTCCTACCATCATGGGCCAATGTCCTCAAGGGTTTCAGACAACAAATTGATACAAGTCCTGCGTTGCGAATATGGTCAGCGGCCAATTCTCATTTGGTTGTCCTCATTACTGGATAACGTGATATGGATGTTGTGTTTAAAGCATGGTTAATAGTCATGGGATACGTAGGAACACCCAAATGCCTCATTTTCGAGTCTATCTCAATTGGGATCTAGTTTCTCTTACCCCTTACCCTCTTACGTCTGTTTTGGCCCCTTGGCCTGAGGTTTCTTTCTTTAAATCACATACGGTGTGGTATGGGATTATGTTCTCATTCATGTTGGGTATGTTTTATTACATCGTGAAATCTTCCCCTTTAGCCTCATCTCTACTATGTCTCTTCAACATGATGTTAAAATTCACGTATGGTCCCATCACATGACCCTAAACTATGAGATTATCTTCCTAGACACATGATAAAAAATGACAATGCATCATGATGTCCTCGCTCAAGGGGACACCATGTTTGGTATCAGTCACACGCCATACCATTTTTCAATGTCTGTATATATATTGATTCTTTTGGAGATGTCAGGACTTTCTATCCTAGGAATTTCACTTCACAGAAAGAACCATTCACCTTAAAAAGAAAAAAAAATATACATCAAATACCACTCCTGTTGGTGCAACGGCTAGACCCGCATGCCCCTTTTATCCCTGGCACTGGTACCTTACTATGACACCACCTAGAACTACGTATGTCTTGATTCTCATTCTCGTGAGATACATAGTAACTCCCGAGTACTTCGCCCATGGGCCCACCTTAACTCTCGTTTTCGGTCCCTTGGCCTAAAACATTCATATGGAATAGGTGGTGGTCAGAACCCTAGGTTCCCATTCATGCCGGGTTTTATAATTACCCCACTATGTGTCTCCCACATTTCCTACCATCCATAGTTTGAGCTCTTTGACCATAAACTAAGATCACTCCATGTCCTTACTACAAGAAGTTAAATTACACGACATCTTCCAGAACTATGTATGGCTTGATTCTCATTCTCATGAGATACGTAGAATGCCCAAACATCTTGCCTTTGGGTCCAGCCCCATGAATAGAAAATCTGGTCCCCCCCCTCTTTTCTAGCCCTTGGGCCTAAGTTCTTTTGGGGAACCCTGCACCTTTACCCTAAAAAAGTCCAAGATGCACCGAAATAACATTGGGAAGCAACAGTTTCCTCGCTAGAGAGGTCATGTTCAGAATTATGCTCGATCCCTGATGAAATTGATGCACCCACCCAATGTGTTTCCACCACGGTGGCATGATTTCAGGAGTGTTGGACACCATTCAAGAAACCCATAAGTCCACCATGCATGATTTTTGTGCCCCTTATTCAGACCCTCTTACCTTTTCATGTCTAAAAGAACCCCCTAGCAGTATGGATGCTAGGCCTATGGCTCGCCAACTGTCTTGGGCTAATGTTCTGTAAGACTAATGGATTACATTTCAAGTCAGGACCAATGTTTTGAACATGGTCAGCGATCGGCCCTCATTTTCTATCCCCATTCCTAGATAACACAATAAAGGCATTGTGTTTCAAATAAGGTCAACAATTATTCTTTATTATCACGCCACCCCCAAAGTGTTTCGAATCCTGGGTATCATGATTCACACCTTCCACTCCCACCTTTTCAAATTGATTCTCACGCCCTTAGTGTTACCCTGTTCATGCACAAGAGTACACTGGGAAAATAGTAATTCGGCTGTTTTGAGAGCTTTATTATCCAGTCAGTTCTCTCCCTTTTCCTCCCGGAAATTCGGGGAGGTTGTTCAAACCTGTGATGATCGAAGCTCGGTTTTCACTTCTACATTTCGATGGGGGTGATATGGTAGTCATCCCTTATTTCTCACCTTGGGCCTGACCCATGTGAGCTTAGGGAATGGTCGATGGAAGCTCCACGAATATCAAAAGAATTCAATAAACCAATGTAAACAATAAAACTCATGCATTATATGGAATCAAACAATCAAAGCATGAAGGTATGTTTGAGGGTTTGTAATCGTTACAGTACCCGAGGGTAGACTCCCCCCATGGATAGTTTAACCTCGTCAAAAGAACGTAGCAGCTCTGCCACCCTCTGGCTGGTGGCATCACAGAGTTGTTGCCACATGTTTAGCTCTCGCCCCTTCTCAGCAGCAATGGGGCGTAATTCATTGGCTACAATTTGGGCCTTCTCTACGTCAGTCTGAATGATGGTCATCTGCTCAGAGGCTCGCTTCATGACCTATTTGGCCTTCACCAGCAGGGCTATCAACCACGATACGATCTCTAATTGCATGTCAATTGAAGAAGAATGCTCAGCCCCCCGTGCCTGCAGCTGTTGAACCTCATCTTTAGCCTCCTAGAGCCTCTTTATGTTTACTGCTTTCCTCTACTGGCAGCCCACATCGAGGCCACAGTCATACTCCTGACTCTATTAAGCAATAAGATCTCGGACGAGCATGTGGGGATGTTGGGCAACCACTCCCCCAGCACACAGTTCTCATAGTCGTGAGCGATGTATATCCATCTCATCCAACCACAGTGCTTGGGGGTGTCATCAATGAAGCTCTTGATCAGCTTACATGATTGGAAACAGATTATTTTTCTATCCTCCTCATCAGAGGTAATCTTGTCCCAGTTAGCATGGTTGGCAGGCTCATATGTGGGGTACATCCTCAGGAACTTGTTAGCTGGGTCCACATCTGGCGTTTGATCAGGCGTGGCAGGACCTAGACTATCTGATCGACCCTCGTCATTAGATCCCACCTCAATGATCTCAGGTGCAACCCCACTGATGGTCCCACTGGTGATTGGGAGCGCCGTAGTTAGGTCATTTTGGACCTATGCCTCGACAACCTTTGGCATTCGCCTAGGAAGGACGCCGCCAGAATCCCTGACCAACCTCTCCAAGGTGGCCCATTCCATTTGATGAACTTTACACTCACAAAAAATGGGGAATGAGTTTTATTTGGAATGGTTAGGGGATGGATATCATGAAATTGATAGAAGGGACTTACATAGATCGAATTCCGGATCTTGATCTTGGGTTGATATCGTCGGGACCCCGAAGTGTGGACCCCCATATATGGTCGGGAGGTCTGAAAACTTCAGAGGGGTTGCCTCATGTATCCTAGCCTCACTGGATGCAACAATAGATGCAGAATCAGGCATAGATCCCGAAGGTCCAGCATCAACATCCACTGAGGTATGATAATGAGTTCTTCATATAAGACTCTCTTTCACGGTTCAGATGTTAGAAAGGAGTCCATAATAATCTCAATGAAAGTCTCAGAGAAGGGGGTTTTATATTTTTTACCTAAAGGGACTTTGTGAACTCTTCATGATCTGAGTCTTGATCTCCAACTTCGCCCTCCCCCAATGGGCTCCCTCTCCCAGCCTCATCTCCCCAAGAAGAATCTTCTTGATTCTTCCGGCAGAGGGAAGCACTCTCTTAAATCAGCGGCCAAAAAATGTGGGGGAGTATTGTGGTCCACCCACACCATGACACGGTCCTTCATTCGATAAGGGGCACCCTGGGAATGCACAAAGTCCTCCAGATCTGCCAGGTACCACTCCACCTCTGTCAAGGGCTCCGAAAAGCTGGCCCGGATAGGGCCTATCCCCGATAAATCCCTCCCGAGACAGTTTAGGTGCTGCCACAACTCGGTGGGGGTGAGGAATTGCCTGTTGACTTCCCAGATGTCACAGGCCTCCAGGAAAACAGCATTCTCCGGCATGTCGATATGGAGCAGCCGCTTCCCCCGGAGCCTAAGTGGGTATCTTGCGGAATCCACTCAGTAGACTCCCCTCTGAATGGCTCTGTTCTTCTAGAACCGTCAGGTCCGCTACCACTGCTAGATCTATGGCTACTACCTCACCCTCAACTGGTTCGGGCCTTGCTGCCACAGTATCTCCGCCACTGTAGGATGCCCTTGCTACCTTCCAGCCCCGACCCTGAGGTCGGAGAGGTTCGCCATCACGGACCCAAATGGTTGGTTGCTTCAGAATCTCCCCTGGATATACCACCTCCTAGATTATGGCATACTCCTTTATCATCCCAAAGACGGCGGTAGGAAGAGGCAGTTTTTTCCGCATCTTCCCTTCTTTATTTGTGAGCTTGAGCCACATCTTCCACATCACACACGGGTGTTCCTCGTGGAACACCTCCAAATAGACTCATTAGCCCAGTCGTTGCATGCATCATAATTGACTTGCAAACTGGTGTGGGGTGTACGACTTGTAGAGGGGCTCACGGTCCACCCTTTACACCAAGACCCCACCTCTAAAGGTGGAGAGATATGCCTGGTTCTCTTCTGTTACCTATACATCATCAGTTAATACCCCCGTCGGCAATGGAAATGGGTGAAAATTGAACTCTTCTTCCTTCCACACCCAGTTCAATATAAACGGTGTGGTCAACTTGGCCGAAAATCTCCCCAGGGTGTTCAATATTGATGGGTGTAAGTCCGAGCCTAGAGGAGAGATAGGGTTCCAGTATTCGTAAACCCCCATGATATGTGCCGCTATCCACCCATACAGTATGTGGAATGGCCCACATACCCTTAGTGACCTCTTCCCATCGCTGATATGCCACAAAATATTATTCAGTTTGGCGAGCATAGGGATTCCTAGGTTGACCTTCCCTCCTATCGCCAACGTGGACGCCATGATAAATGTGCTTGGGCGTACTCCCATGTTGGTATCCCTCACCAGCAAGATCCAACCATAGATAAGATCCTCAATGAATGCCTCCATACTGACTATTGGCTACTGCTTAGTGCTAACACTAAAACCCTAGTTCTTCCACTGGCTGTCCTCTAAGAGCCGCCATTAAGAGTGGTCCTTGCCCCATTGACCCCCTTCAGGCAGGTCTGAGGCCTCACTGGAAACTGCCGGTCTACAGAGAAATTCAAGAACTGCTTGAACCACTGCTTAAAGTGGACATATCTCACTACTTCTTTGTCCTCTCCCAGCACTATCTCCATCAATTCAATTTCTAGCCATGACATCTGCTCCGGATCCTCTCACGTGCTCATGACATGGAGGAATTCATCGTACATAGCCCTCAGTATCAGGACCCCTGAAATATGGTGGACATCCCAAAAACTAATACCAACCTCCCCGTGGTGTAAATGGAAGGTATTGGTCCTCGATGACCACCTTCTCAACAACTATGGCATTAAATATTTCGGTTACTAGATGTGGAATTGGGAGGCCCATGCTGCCTCGTACAAATCCACTCTCCTCAGCTCGGCTTCAAACTCCTCACATGAGGTGCCTACCCAGAAGGCCCAGGCCAATCATCTGTAAAGTTACAACCCTAGTGCAAGTCACACTCATCGGACCACCCCTTCCCTGACTTCCTAAATGATTTATTCAGTATCGTGCTGTATAGAGGAGAAGATGTCTCCAACTACAACGCCTTCCCATTGAGGTTATTCAGGTGATTGTATAGGCAGTCAGCAATGATGGGTGTGAAGTCTTCCCAAGCATGGTTGTCAGCCGCCCTGAACCATTAGAACTGGCACAAAATACTCTTGAACCAGTAATCTGGTTTGTCCCTACTTGCTTCAGGGATGAAGACGTCATCCCTCAGCCTGAAGCAGT
Organism: Viscum album; assembly: GCA_963277665.1. Lineage (NCBI taxonomy): Eukaryota > Viridiplantae > Streptophyta > Magnoliopsida > Santalales > Viscaceae > Viscum > Viscum album. The sequence goes on from OY728140.1 coordinate 78,944,551, forward strand.
AAAAAGGCAACCTATTACATAGTGGGTAGTTATTTTGGCTATCTGACAGTTGCACCGCCATAGAATCATGGTCAGAGTGGCTCCGGACTAACTCTCCTAGACCCAAACTGTTCGCCATCTCATCCCTCTGGGCGGAATCCACAAGATCCCCTGGGAAACTTCTTAATGAGCTATTCAGTTTTAGTAATTGGACGATTTTCGAGTTGGTTAATGAAGCTCATTCATGGAGAGTGTTCGTGAAGCAAGATCGCGGTGTCATGCCTAAGCCTTCAAGTGCAAGATCACGAAGCACTATTGCAGAGTCAAAAACTCATTGTGCGCCATAAAGATAACACCCAATTCATGGAGAGAAATCATGGAGTACAGAGAGCCTCATGAATCGAGAGTGCAAAAAGACAATTTCACAGAGAGGGGAAAGGACAAAAGAGAGGTTAGCTCCCCTTTTTATAGGAAACAACCTTCGAAGAATTGCAGCACATCCATTTCATGCCAAGATTCGTGATGCGATCGGCCTACGTGTTTCCTATCCACCCCATGATCCCTCTTCTCAATAAAGCTTCATGAACGATCGAGGATTTTAGAGACTGGCCCTCATACATTGACCCTCGATTTCTCGATGGCTCCAAGTCTGAGGGGGGGAATTTGTTAGTGCTAAAATGGGATAAAATGATTATGAAAAGGAAATCCTCAAGGGGATACCTCGTAAAGACCATTCGTGGAGCCCCAATCACATCACACCCTCCATGGAGCAAGGAGGCGGGCCGCTCCACGAACAGATTTGACGTTCGCGAGGCCGCTGTAGAGCAAGTAGGTTGTAACGCTCCGTGAGTGCCTTTGATGTTCATGAAACTGCCGCGGAGCAACGAGGTGGGATGCTCTTCGAACACATTTGATGTTCACGAGCCCACAAAAGACAACAAAATCACTATTCATGTCGAGCGATCGCTTCTTCGCAGCACCTCTCCCTTATAAATACCGGCCTCCCCCAAGTCCTAGGGGGATGATCCAAACTTTCAACTTCTTAGCTTTTGAATCGTGAAGCGCCTTCTGCTCTACGAACCATGAGCTGTGCGAGGTACTTCTTCTCTGTGATGTGCCTCCCCTTTCCCTTGTTTTAAGCCACTCTTTCAAGATGGATTCCCTTCATAGAGCATAAGGGCCTCCGCGAAGGAAGGGGATCCCCAAGGGGACCTAGGTCATCCCGGAGCATTTATGCTTCGTGAAGCACCCTTCATGTACATGTGATCCACATGCTAAGGTGGGGTCCCTGTACTTCACGAATCACATTACTTCGTGATACCTTTCTTAACAATGCATCATTGATTCACAAGTCAGTGCTCCGTGAATCCATTTACACTTCACGAAGAACCTCCTACATGCACCTCCACCCTATGCTTAGGCTAGGACACTCTACTTTGTGAAGCACACCCCTTCGCAAGTACCCTCCACCAAGAAGTGCACCAGAGCATCACAAGGCCCCAACTTATGAACCCCTATGCTTTGAAATTCCTTTTCCCATGCGACCCTCCATGTTTGCACGATGTGATTTCAATGTCCCTTGGATGATACTACCCATTGTGTTGCTTCACCTCATGATTCTTCACATAAGAACCCTAACAGCTATTGCTTCTTCGCATAGCCATGCTAACGTGGACCCCCCAATGGTCCGCTACATAACACCCCCTAGCCACAAAATTCCCTATCCCTTCTCCTCACCAAGGTGCAGAGGGTACCAGTTATATATGTCCTAGGGGCGTGGAGTGAACCCACATCATCCGAGCTGCAGGACGTTCAACTGCCAGGCACCATCATTCTTAGCACATGAAGTTAATGTAATGACCCAAACATTAATTAATGGAAATCCCTCTTGATATAATTAAATGTCTCTTTATGTAAAATTTTTAGATAAAATGTCAAATTCTTTGGTTTTATGTTAAGAATTGTCATCGTTTCTAATATAGTCATTGAACAGTGATCACCTGATTAGTATAAATATAGAGCTTTAACAAATCCAATTTATGTAGAAAAAGGAAGGGATGACCTCATCCAGTAGACGTACCCCATACAAATATCATTTGTTAGAGCTCAGAAAGGAGGTGGCGTCATTGGGCTTCACTCTTGACCAATCCCAATCCGAGCTTGAATATGTTAATCTTGAGCGAAACACCTACTAGAAATGTTGAAGTTGATAGAGATTACCTCCCGAGCAATGTTGTCTAATGCACCCAAAGAGTATGTCACCATCGCACCCTTTACTCTTTGGTCTTATGAGGGTGTTATAAGGGGTTATGTACCAAGACCTTATCACTATGGTTATGTACATTATTTTTCTATATAATAATAAATATACTTTCATTTTATTATTGTTACATTGTAAATAGTTTTTAAAGAAAAAATAGTATTTTTGGTTAATATTCAACTAAGAAATCTATTTTGATGAATTAATGGATTTTTGAATTAAATAATATTTTTATAAAATATAATTATTATTATTAACTTAAGTTTCACTAAATATAAATGATCGTATAATTTTATGAATTCAATTGTAATTTTTATTAAGGTTCGAAAGCCATTTTTGTCAAAACCCATGAATTTTCGATGAATGTCAGTTTTTAAATTAAAAGTGAAAATTAACATATTTAGAAAATTATTTTGATAAAATAAATATTATTTCTATAATGAGGAGGTCAAAATTATCCAACAGTGAATTTTTCATAATTTTCTGAGATAGTTAAATTTTTGGGTAAAAATTAAATATCATTTAAATATATAATGTATTTTATGACATCATAATGACTCAATAGCGATGTAATAAAATACTATAAGCTTTATGTTCAGACAATATATGTTTTTTCATTAAAATAATGTAGTTTTGGGTTTGTTTGACTTATTTTACAAAGCATTAATGGACCCTTCAAGACTTATTAAACATCTTGTATTTTTAAATTGTTTTCCTTGGGAGTGTGACTCACCTCCACATAAGAAACCCCATTATTTTAAGAACTTAGGAATTTTTCCATATAAAATATTTTTTTCCACATCCTTTTTACAAAAACCATGGGATGTTTTTTGGTTTGTATTAGTTTAATGTGATGTGTTTCAAACCTAAATAATAAAGAATTCCCTCACCTTTCCTATATAAACCCACCCAAGCTCCCACTTACTCCTCACTCAAAGCCTTTGGAGTTAGTCCAACCCCTCCCCTCATCTCTCTAGAATCCTCCCAAGGTTCCCCAGGTTCCCAAGAAGCCTCTCTCAAGCCTTTTGAAGCACACTTCCAAGTAAGGGTTTTTTCTTCCTATCTTATTTTTGTCCAATATTCTTTAAATTGTTATTCCCTTTTAATTTAAATTATAAATGTTTGCGTATGATTTCTCACCTCCCCCATACTTCCCTATTTATGTTTGAATGATTGGAGACCACTTTTTCTCTCATTAAATTCCTCCCAAGTACACCTATTACTGTGCCAAAATTCCGAAAGGAATTTCTCTCTCTCCTCTTTTACATTCAAGAAATTCTTTTGTATCATGACTCTAAATTCCATTAAAATTGTTGGGACATGTATATATATTACCCCCTTACTGTCAATTTCATATAAATATTATGAGACACCTTTCTCTCTCATCAACCATTTTTATGAATTCTTACATCATGCCACTACGCACCCGAAATTGCACCGATTTTCCAAGCCAATGTCATTGTGTAGTGAATACCATGCCCATTTCTCTATCAAGGGTATTCACCTTTATGAACATTTAATTATTGATTATAAAGATTCATGTATGAATTCCACATTCCTTTATTGTGTAATAAATGATTATGTTTTATGAATCCATGTTATATGATCCATGTGGCACACTTATGCATGAAATGAAATGTTTAAGAAGAGTGTGCCCTTATAGCGCTCCAATTCATTGAGTAAAATATAGTATCATGATACATCATGTGCAATGGGTTTTTAATCATTCTAATTTAAGTTCAATGAGGTTTTACTCATGCTTTAGGTGCGATGAGGATTTACTCATGCTCCATGTGCAATGAGCCTTGGCTCATGCTAATTCCATGTTAAGTGTTATTGCCACATCTCCATGTTATGATTATCATGCTTTATCATGCCTTTATGTTTATGCTTCTCTTGTGCTCTATTTATATTCCAATTGTCTAACATGTATTGTATTCCTCATGTTATTCTTTGATTATTCTCTTACTGGGCTTTATGGCTCACCCTTTTCTTATGCATGTCCTCATGTTCTCCCATGAAATGCTAAGTATGAGGGAATATAGTGGTCATGTAAAGGAAATTTTCAATAAAGATGTTGTATTTAATTTTTTAAGTTGTTATGTAATGATCCTAGGCTCCAAAGACTCTATACCTATCGATCTTCTATGTTTTATCAAGTGAATTTTATGTAATAAATTATGTTTAATTGTGTAATAAAAGACCAGGGTTGTCGTAGTTGGTATCAGAGGATAGGTTTAGTTATTTTTGGGATTAGGATTAGAAAACCCTGGTGAACACTTAAAGAAAAGACTAAGTATAATAAAAACATCCCTAAGTTTTGGTGAGTATTGAGTAAGTGGGTCTTCAAGAAAATACATCCCTGTCTGGATACGATCAGGTAGAGGCGGCTCTGGCTCAGATGTATCCTAGGGGTAAAACCTGAAAACACCGCTTTGAGCTAGACTCAAACGGGAACTGGTGCATGACAACAGGCCTTTCTACACTCTTGATTATGATACTCCCAAGGGATATTCTTTGGTATATTCACGAGCTTATTATGAACCATTATTAAGGGACAAAAAAACGCCCTATGAATATATGTTAGAAAGTATATCATTGATAAAATAGACTGAAGCCAATAGATTCATATGTTAACAAAAAAAATTATTTATAAGCCATCAGTTTTTTCCTTGTATTACCCTTTATGTGTTACACCTAACATTCCTTTTATTTCAGCTAATTGTAGGTAATTGGAGGACTCGGGCTAAAAAATGATGTGAAGATCAATGTGCGGACTGTACTAATGAGATGTCCAATCCAATGGGAGCGGGAATCATGAACCTTGTCATGATTCTCTCTCAGCTAACTCATGATTTTAATAGAAACATGGGACAAGAGGAATGTTCAACCCCCCTAAGAAATAATAAGTCACTATCAAAAGCTTAATGAGACAAAGGCCTCCTACTTTTAATGGATCATCTGATCCCTCAATCATTGAACAATGGATCAACTCCATTGAAAATATCTTCTCAATCCTTCAATGTTATTAACAAGAGAAGGTTCTCTTGGATTCTTATCATATAGAGGGTAAAGCTGATTAATGGTGGATGTTGATAAAAAATATGAATCCTGAGGAGGAGATCGAGCTGTTGTAATGGATGGATTTCTGGAAGATTTTTTTCAATAAATATTTTCTGCACACCCTCCGGCTTATGATGGAAAGGTAATTCCTTTACCTCAAGAAAAAAGTTGAAGAATCTGTTGGAGAGTACGAGGAAAACTTCTCAAGGCTTGCATGATACGCTTCCGGCTTTGTCATTACCCCCGAATGGAAGGTTGACCGCTTCATTGGTGGGCTGAAACTGGGCCTATGGAAATCTCTAGCGATCCGTGACTTTGAAAACTATGAGTAAATTGTCTGATGTGCCCTCAAGTTTAAAATAGAGATCGTAAAATCTTATGGGTATCATGGGGATAAGAAGCATAAGGTGGAATTCAATTTTAGTGGTCCGGTAGATAAATCCAGTGGTTCTAAGAAGATCCAGCACCCCAATTGCCAAAGGTGAAAAAAGAAGCACCTTGTAAATTGCCTAAAGGGGACGAGGAAATGCTTTACGTGTGGAAGAGAAGGGCACCTGACTGTTAATTGTCAGTAAGAAAAACCTGCACTTGAAATAGAGGATAGGAATTCTCTGTTCGAACCTCAATGCATTGTTCATTGCTGCAACTCCCAAGAACCAGGGAATCTTGAAAATCAGTTCCCTAAGACAAGGGTTTTCTAAGGCAACCAACAATCTCCAAGGCAGCAAGGGTGATCTTTTTCCTTCACTACTGTCGAAGTGAACCCTGACAATGAAGTGGTGACTGGTACACTAATTATTCATTCAATAATGTGAACATACTTTTTGATTTAGGTTCTACACATTCTTTTATATCTTAAAAGTTTAGTAGAACAGTCGCAGTACCACCACAAATCATGGAAGTGAAGATGTCGGTGACTACGAAAAATGGGGAAATCATTGCATCCCTTGAATATAACTCCTCCCCTATCAAAATATGTGGATTAAACTTCTTGTTGAACCTAGTAATACACCCTATGGTGTAATTGGATGTAGTTCTTGGCATGGATTGGATTTCCTTATATAGATGCAACATAAATTGTCGTGAGAGGGAAATAACTCTCTATATGGAGAATCGACCCCCAATTATTTACAAGTTCAAGGAGGAAGATGAATCTTCTTTAGCTCTATCATATCAAGTGTGGATATTACTGCCCTATAATCATGCATATCTGGCTTAGATGATTGAGCTTAAGGAGTCAACCATCCTAGAGGACATGCCTATTGTGAGGGAATCTGCTGAAGTGTTTCTCGAGGAATTGTGTGGTCTTCCTCCTAGAAGAGATGTTGAATTCTCAATTGATCTTATACCTGGGGAATTTATAATATCCAAGAATCCATATAGAATGGTTGTTGTGGAGCTTGAGGAGTTGAAGAAACAACTACAGGAGAATCTGGATAAAGGGTTCATATGCCCAAGTGATTCACCGTGGGCTGCACCAGTCCTCTTCTTCAAGAATAAAGATTGGTAAATGTGCCTTTGCATCGATTATCGTGAGCTCAAAAAAATAACGATAAAGAACAAGTATTCTCTCCCATGAATAGATGACTTGTTTGATCTTCTGCATGGATCACAATACTTCTCCAAGTTGGATTGGTTGTAGGTATAATATCAAGTAAGGGTGAAGAAGGATGATATCCCAAGACTAATTTTCATACAAGATACAGGCACTGTGAATTCATAGTAATGCCTTTCAGACCCACTAATTCTCTAGAAAACTTCATGGACTTGATGAATATAGTCTTTATAGATTACCTTGACAAATTTTTGGTAGTCTATATATATGATATTCGGATATACTCCAAAACCAATGAGGATCATGAGGAGCATCTGAGAACTATACTAGAGACCTTGCGGAAGGAGAAGCTCTATGAAAAGTACAGAAGGTGTGAGTTCTAGTTGAAGGAGGTCTCATTCATGGGCCATATCATCACAAGCAATGGGATATCTATGGATCCCTCCAAAAAAGATGCAATTGAGGGGTGGATGAGATCAACATCAGTAACGGATATCCATAACATCTTGGGGTTAGCTAGATATTATCAACGATTTTTGATAAATTTCTTATTATTGTCCAACCCTCTTACCAAGATAAATCAGAAGGGAGTAAAGTTTTCATGGATTGATGAATGCGAAGAAAGCATCAAGGAGTTGAAAAGTAGGCTTATCATTGTGCCCGTGCTCACTTTACCCACAAGTGGAGAACTGTTTTTGGTATTCAATGATGTTTTGAAGAAGGTCCTTGGATGTGTATTGATGCAAAATGACAAAGTCATTTCCTATGATTCAAGGCAATTGAATGTTCATGAATATAATTATCCAACACATGACCTCGAGTTGGCTGCAGTGATCTTTGCTTTGAAAATTTGGCGGCATTATCTCTTTTGGGAGAAGTGTGAAATATATACGGACCACACAATCCTCAAGTATATATTCACATAGAAATAGTTGAACATATGCCAATGTTTATGGTTAGATCTGATCAAAGACTATGACTGCTCAATCCATTACCACCCTAGGAAAGAGAACAAGGTGGTGGATTCCCTAAATAGAAAGTACCCAGCAATTCTATCATTAATGAAAATTGAAAAGGATACAATCTTCTTATATTTGATGAAGATGGACATGGGAATCATAAATAAGGTAAAATCATCAATACTTTCACAAATTATTGCTCAACCGTCACTTTTGGAAAGGTTAAAGGATCCTCAAAAAGATGTTGTGGGAATTCAGAAAAAAGTAGAAGCTATTGGAAAAAGGAAATCCTCAGAGTTTAATGTTAATGAAGAAGGAATTTTGAGATTTGGGAAAATACTGTGTGTTCCATCAAGTCTGGATCTGAAGAAGGAACATTTCGATGATGCACATAGTTCAAATTTCTCTATTCACCCAGAAAACACAAAGATGTATTGAGATATCTGAGAGCCTTATTTGTGGGATAATATAAAAAAGGAGATCATTGAATATACATCAAGGTTCCTGTGAGTCAACAAGTGAAGGAAGTGAGGAAGAAGTCTAAGGGGATGATGCAAACATTGCCCATACCAGAATGGAAATGGGAGAACATCACCATGGACTTTGTCACTGGACTTCCGAAGAAATCCAAAAGCAACAATGAAATCTGGGTAGGCGTGGATCGTCTTACAAAGGCTGCACACTTCATTTCTATTTGGGAGGATTTCTCATTGGATCAACTAGAACAAATATATATTAGGGAAGTGGTAAGGCTTCATGGAGTACCACTATCTATTGTGCCCAATAGAGATCCAAGATTCACATCTATGTTATGAAAGAGGCTTAAACATGCTCTAAATAGGGAACTGAACTTCATTATGGCCTATCATCGTCAAACTGATGGCTAATCCGAGAAGACAATCCAAACACTTGAGGACATTTTGAGAGCGTGCTGAATGGACTCTAAAGGAGAATGGGATCAACATCTTCCTATAGAGAGTTCTCTTATAATAACAGTTTCCACTCGATCATCCAAATGGCACCATATGAAGCCCTTTATGGGAAAAGGTGCAGAACACTGGCGTGTGGGATGAGGTCGGTGAGCGTAAGCTACTTTGACCAGAAATGGTCGAAGAAATGTGGATAAGATGAAAACCATTCAGCATCATATCAAGGTATCCCAGAGTTGATAGAAGAGTTATGCAGATAACCATTGATGAGAACTTGAGTTTAAAGTTGGAGACATGATATTTCTATGTATATCTCCATGGAAGATGTTCATGAGGTTTGGAATGAAAGGGAACTTAAGTCTGAGGTACATAGGCCCCTTCGATATTCTTGATCATGTCGGGGTTGTGGCCTATAGACAAGCACCTCCACTTACCATGGTCAAAGTAAATGATGTCTTTCATGTAACCCTCTTAAAAGAAGTACATACTAGAACATTCAAATGTACTCTATTCATAGGTGGTACAGTTAGAGGATGATCTTTCTTATGAAGAACAACCAGTAATGATCTTAGATCATAGAGAAAAAGATCTACGAAATAAGACAATGCCCCTCATAAAGGTGTTGTAGAGAAACCACAAGTTTGAATAAGCGATGTGGGAATTAGAGGAAATGATGAAGTACAGTTACCCACATCTATTTTAGGGTGGAAAAAGAAAATTTCAAGGGTGAAATTTTTTAAGGGGGGAAGATTGTAACAACCCAAACTTTCATTAATGGAAATCCCTCTTGATCTAATTAAATGTATCTTTATGTAAAATGTTTATATAAAATGTCAAATTATTTGGTTTTATGTTAATAATTGTGACCATTTATAATATAGTCATTGAACAGTGATCACTTGATTAGTATAAATATAGGGATTTAACAAATCCAATTTACTCATACAAAGAAAGCGATGGCCTCATCCAGTAGACGTGCCTCATACGAAGCCCATTTGTCAAAGCTCGGAAAGGAGGTGGTGTATTTGGGCCACTCTCTTGACCAACCCGAATCCAATCTTGAATATGTTAATCTCGAGCGAGACCGCCTATGATAGAAGTGGAAGTTGATAGAGATTACCACCAGAGCAATGTTGTCTGAGCCACCCCAAGAGTCTGTCACCATTGCACACCTTACTCTTCGGTCTTATGCAGGTGTTATAAGGGGTTATGTAACATGAAATTATCACTATGGTTATATACATTATTTTTTTATATAATAATGAATATACTTTCATTTTATTATTGTTACCTTGTATATAGTTTTTAAATCACAAATGGTATTTTTAGTTAATATTCAACTAAGAAATCTATTTTGATGAATTAATGTATTTTTGAATTAAATAATATTTTAATAAAATATTATTATTATTATTAAATTAATTTTTATTAAATATAATGATCGTATAATTTTATGAATGCAATTGTAATTTTTATTAAGGTTTGAAAGCCATTTTGGTCAAACCCCGTGAGTTTTTGATAAATGTCTATTTTTATTTTAAAAGTATAAATTAAAATATTTAGAAAATTATTTAGATAAAATAAATATTATTTCTGGAATCAGGATGTCGAAATTATCCAATGGTGAATTTTTCATAATTTTTTGCGACCGTCAAATTTTTGGGTAAAAATTAAATACCGTTTAAATATATAATGTGTTTTATGACATAATAATGACCCAATAGTAATGTAATAAAATACTATAATCTTTTTTCAGAAAATATATGTTTTACCATTAAAATAATGTTGTTTTGGGTCTGGTAGACTTATTTTACAAAGCATTAATGGATCCTTCAAGACTTTTGAACATCTTTCCTTTTTAAATTGTTTTCCTTATGAGTGTGACTCACCTCCACATAATCAACCCAATTATTTTAAGAATTTTGGAATTTAACCTTATAAAATATTGTTTTCCACTTCCATTTTCTAAAAAAATTGGCAAAAACCATGGGCAGGTTTGAGGTTTGGATTAGTTTAATGTGAGGTGTCCCAAACCTAAATAATAAAGAATTATCTCACCTTTCCTATATAAACCCACCCAAGATCCCACTTCCTCCTCACTCAAAGCCTTTTTAGTTTGTCCAAACTCGGCCCTCATTTCTTTATAATCTTCCCAAGGTGACCCAAGCACCCAAGAAGCCTCTCTCAAGACACTCTCAAGCCTTTGTAAGAACACTTCCAAGTAAGGGTTTTTTCTTCCTTTCTCATTTTTTCCAATATTCTTTAAATTGTTATTCCATTTGAATTTAAATTATTAATGTTAGAGTATGGTTTATCACCTCCCCCATACTTCCCTATTTATTTTTGATTTATGTTAGACCCTTTTGTCTCTCATTAAATGCCTCCCATGTACACCCGTTACTATGCCAAAATTCTGAAAGGAATTTCTCTCTCTCCTCTTTTACATTCCAAAATGTCATTTGTATCGTGACTCTAAATTCCATTGCAATTGTTGGGGAATGTATATATATTACCCCATTACTTTCAATTTCATTTAAATAATATTAGATACCCATTTATCTCTCATCATCCATTTTTGTGAATTCTTCCGTCACATCGTTACGATGCCGAAATTGCACCGATTTTCCAAGCCAATCTTATTGTGTAGTGAATACCATGCTCATTTATCTATCAAGGGTATTCACCTTTATGAACATTTAATTATTGATTATAAAGTTTCATGTATTAATTCCACATTCCTTTATCATTTAATAAAAGATTATGTTTTATGAATCCATGTTATATGATCCATGTGACACAATTATGCATGAAATGAAATGTTTAATAAGGGTGCACCCTTATAGAGCTCCAATGCATTGGGTAAAGTATAGTATCATGATACATGATGAGAAATGGGTGTTTACTCATGATAATTCAATTGAAACTAGGTTTTACTCATGCTTCATGTTCAATTAGGATTTACTCATGCTCTATGTGCAACGAGCCTCGACACATGCTAATTCCATGTTAAGTGTTGTTGCCACATTTCCATGTCATGATTATCATGCTTTATCATGCCTTTATGTTTATTATTCTATTGTGATCTATTGATATTCCTATTGTCTAACATGTATTTTATTCCTCATGATATTCCATTATTATTCCCTTATGGGGCTTTATAGCTCACCCTTTTCTTATGCATGTCCTCAGGTTATCCCATACAATGCTAAGTACAAGGGAATGTAGTGGTCATGTAAAGAAGTTTTCAATAAGGATGTTGTATTTAATGTTTTAAGTTGTTATGTAATGATCCTAATCCCAAAATATATTAGACCTCTCAATCTTTTATGTTGTAACAAGTGAATTTTATGTAATAAATTATGCTCAATTTTGTAATAAAAGATTAAGGTTGTCAAAGTTAAACTATGGCCTCACCCCATGCCTCGCACGTGGGGTGCCCCCACCTTGGACATTCTCCATGCCCACTAGTCTCTACGAGGATGAGATCTTACCTCACAAGGGATGATATCCACCTTATCAGAGTGGCGTTTTTCTGTGGGGAAAGGGAGACCATCTCGGTGTAAGCCCCTATATTTTCTTGAAAGAGGTTGTGTCCCTTCTCTTCCTTTCTTCTTCAGTCCCAAGGACTTCGGGGGAGGGGGAAATGGACACCGGACCCCTCTTTTCTTTGGTACCAAATTCCTCTCCTTCTGGGATTTTTTTCCATTGGGCCTCCATCCTGGAGTAATTCTCAACCTCCTTGGGCCTCTAACCATGTATAAGCCCATGTTTCCGCTTTGGGTTATGATCACATGTAAGCCCCACTTCACCTCTCATGGATTCACCTTTCACAACAGGATCATCAGGTCTCTACTACCTCTTGATTCTCATGCCAAGCGTGACTCGTGTGGGCTTAGAGTATGCATCGACCATGACATCCACCACTAGAAATCCAAGAGTGTAAGCCCCACCACCATCTGAACAACGAGGTCTTTGATCCTTGCTAAGGCAGGGTACATAGGAAGCGTCCACGAGGTTCAAGCCCACCACCCATGGGACCCCAGGTCCTCCTTCAAGCTGGTTCACTAATGCCCCATCTGAACTGCGTGATCTTTTATCCTTTCCAAGACAGGGTATGTAGGAAACCTCCCTGTAGTTCAAGCCCACCACCATCTAATGGTCCTGACCATCTTCACGTCGGTGCACCATGCCCACCACTTGAACTACGAGGAATTTGATCCTTGCTAAGGCAAGGTACGTAGGAAGCCTCCACGAGGTTCAAGACCACCACCCATTGGTCACTCTGACCACATTCACGTTGTTTCACCAACACCTTGGGATGCCTTAGAGTGTAATCCCTAAATACCCCCATGAACTACGATTTCATTGATCCTTGCCAAGGAAAGGTACATAGGAAGCCTCTCTAAGGTTCAATCCCAACATTCGGTTGCTCCAACCATCTTCACGTCAGTTCTCCCCCATCCCTCATGATGTTAAACTATGGACCCCAATCAATGGTAATTCTTTGTTTCCCCATTCAGCGGTAAGCCGTTGCACACAAATCCAACACCGAACTATGAGGAGTTTGATCTTTTCCAAGATAGGGTACGTAGGAAGCCTCCATGAGGTTCAAGAGAACCACCTATTGGACCCCAGGTCCTCCTTGATGTCGTTTCACTGACCCCCATACCCAAACTATGAGGAATTTGATCCTTGACAAGGTTGGGTATGTAGGAAGCCTCTCTGAGGCTCAATCCCAAAGCCATCGTCATCCTCATGAAGGTTCCATCTCATTCACCATCCACTTCATTCATCCACTTCATCATCCATCTTGATTCTTACCTAGGCTTCCACATCCTGGTGGGATCATGACACCTCATACCCCATTCCATTTAGCAGTATTCGGGCAGCCAACCAAACGTTAGTCCCAACATCAGTGTTACCTCAAGAGGTTGCACCCATTTGATCCACCCTAGTCAGTGTTCTGATCAGTCCAACCCATCTATCCTGGATGTTAAACTTGCGGAATACCCTGTGTTAAACATGGGAAGCTGTGGAAAACCTCATATAAATGCCTATGGCATATAATTCCCTTCATTCTACGTGGTTTTCCTCAGGATTACATGCCCTAGAGAAGCCCTATAATAATGGGAATAAACACAGATGAGCTAGTGTCCCAGCGTCCATACACGCCAGTGATGCCCAACATGACTACTCCCATGACCGAAGGTTGCTACCCAGACTGGACCCTTTGGAATGTACTGACATAAGGAGTGTAATTAACTAGTGTCCATGAAGATATGACACTAGGAAGAGTTTCTTGAACAAAATCTTAAGTCGATAATGGAGACCCAAACTAGGTGACGAGTTCCGAGGAGGAATCCATGAAAGGAACAATTGACATCCCATCATCCTATTTTGATCAAGGAGAAGACGTCCCTGAATAAGCGACAGATGTCGCCCGCCTTTCGAAAGTGGTAATGTAGGGAAACATCAGTGCGTCTTTACAGATCGATGTGCACGCCCCGAAGAAATCATTAGAAATAAAAATGGTGAACCTGATGTGAAGTTATTCTCCTCAAAATGGAGATTGGTAGTGCTCTAGGAATCAATGGATTGATGTGTCACCAAATCAAGTTATCTGGCACTGGGTCCCGCTAAGAAAATAGAAGGCCTGGTGTGAAACTCACCAGAAGTTAGGGAAGTAGAACATTGGGCATCCCATTCTGCGATGTTGTCAGTGTAGATCCCTCTTACCATCCATGGAATACGGGATGGCATTGGGTCATTGGTCGTCAATATCTTTTTCTTTCATCACTAATCAATTAATCTCCCTACTCTCAAGAATCAAGATGCTGCTCCAGGGATGCGATCACCGCCTTCCCATTGACGCAGGGGCAGGGGTAGTGCCCAAATGTCCATCCCATGTGGCCTCACATATTCCATGTCGACCTCTATATCTACGACCATGGCGTGCCCATGCCCTATCTCCCCATCCGAGGTCATACAACAGAGGGTGATCAATGACCTCGTGCGTTGTTATGAGGAGGAGGGGTCATCGCTACGCAGGATATGGTGCGCCTGGACATGGAGGTGACTGCACCTCGTCACCAACGCCACCCCCTAGGGCGGTGCAGGGAGCCATTTCTCCCCACCCCGACATACAACCATTTCAAGAGCCTGTCCCTAGAGCGCTTTGACGACTACCTGTCTTATACTGAAGTGTAAGGTGACATCTGGCCCAGCCTGGTCAGAGTCCCATTTCAGGGGCTCCCACCTGGTCGCGTCAGCACCACCGCCTGGTCCTACTGAAGGAGGAGCAGGTAAGCTATGTACCTACACCACTGGTCCCAGTTCATCTGACCTGACACCAACGTTGGGCGCAAGCTGAGGAGGATGTCCACCAAGGGGTGTCAACGTCGGCAACTACTGTGGCCCGAGCCATCACCGATGCATATCACCCGTTATCTGCATACACTGAGTAGGGGAACTTATCTTTCCGACCAGGATTGAGGCCCCAACCACCCCACGGGCAGGCTGGGTCAACTCTCTTGGTCTCTGGAATGAATAGTGGTCGCCATGAGGTAACCCACAGTGATGCTACCCATGGAGGTCCTCCCCATACCACTACCATAGAGAACGCGGCCCTCCCCCTCTTTGAGTCTCGACATGGGGGTCCGCCCCATGCCACCCCCAATCCAAATGAAGGTCTCCCCCATGGCGGTGGTACTTAGCACGGAAGCCTCTTCCAAGCCCATTACAATGGGTATAAAGTCATTCCCCCTGCCCTTGACCGCAGGTGTAGGTACATTGCCCATCCGATCTATCTTCAATGTGGGGATCCTCCCCATGTCCTCTCAGTCGCTAGAAAAGGTCCTCCTTACCTCATCAGCCAGAGGGGTAAAGGCCAGCCTCGCTCCACCCGCACCCTAGCATGGAGGTCCTACCCGTGTTTAGCTAGACGGATATAAGGACCCTCTTAATATTGAGGTCACCCAGGAAAACAAGCGTGGAGGTCCTCCCCATGCTTTTTCCAGTTCCGGCAGTGGTCTTTCCCACTCTAGTGCTACCCATGGAGGTCCTCCCCATGTCCCCTTTGAAATTTGTCCTGGTGCTCCTTGCACCGCATCTTTTTCGGGTGGAAACCCTCTCTGCCCCAGCACTAGTGTGGCCGAAGGACCCCGTGTCAGAAATATACCCTATCCCGAGGAGCCATCCAAGGGTATGAAGGTGGGTTATCACCGCCATAAGAAGAATTCGGGGAAGTTCTGAACAGGGATAAAACTAGTCCGCTTCTTAGACTCTGAAGCGGAATACAACTCAACTCAAGAACCCTCCACTCTCTCATCCGAGTCAAGGGTTGGGGTAGGGATGAGGAGCATCAGCCTAGTACTCTCAAAATTCGAAGTCCATAATATTCCCATCTCCCTATGTAGGTATATCCAGAAGTATGAAAATCTAGTGAACCCTCAGGTTAGGGAGGTTAAATCACCACCATTTTCACTGGAAAGCACTCTCTACCTCAATAAGAGATCACATAGAGCTATTCTGGGGACCAATGGTGGGCGATAAACATAATGTACTATCACTAGTAGCCCTATCCCTGGAGACAGAAACTGCAGACATCAACCCATATTATTGTGATGTAGCAGCAAGGTCGCTAGACTCTTCAGAGGACAACCTGAGATTCGGTGGCCATTCACCCCGCATGTCGTACTCTCCACCGTCCAGCCAGCCATCCCAGCAGTCTGCCCCTGTACCACTGCCAGTTCATAAACCATCCCTGGTAGACGAATGGTTCAATCAAGGGCCAGACCCTGAATCTAAGATGAGGAGCTTATGGAACATCCTCACAGTACACCACTTCCCCAAGAAGTTCTGGCCCGTGCCAGCACCAAATTTCTACATACTAGAATCCCTCACCCCGGATGAAGTTGACTGTTTCCGACAAACCCTATGGGTGACACATTTTATTCTTCGTTATCAGTGAGTGGTTTATCCCAGGAGAAAAATGAATTTCAAAAGACACCAGTGAGCAATTTATTCTGGTCTATTTATCCACAATCCCTATGGCCCAGTGCTTTGAGTCACTAGGTCACCGTGAGGCCCTCTAAGAGCAATGCATTCATAGTTTCAAGATACTCCATAGGATCATCAAGGAGGATTCCCCCCATGTGCATGTCCATGGCTAGGGGCAATATGTTTCCCTCCTCTTCAGTCCTATCCGACAGTAGCCCGACTTGCTAGGTGACATTGAAGACATGCCCCCGGGAAGGGTCACGGTCAACATGGAAAACATAGTGGATGAGGAAGATGAGTTGGAGCTTCTTGAAGGGGATGTACCCCCCCCCCCCCCGACGGAGTGCCACCATGATTGGACTCATCGGGGAGGATTACTCATCAGTAGAGGAACCTACTAGGTCTCCATGTGCCCACTGAGGCATTAGTACCCAGTCGGAATGTTGGTAAGGGTAAAGAGCACATTGGAGATTCCAAGCACTCTGACCCGTCCGCCTCAGTGCAGAAGATAGATGAAGACCCTGAGAAGGCCACATTACACTAAGAACTTGTCGTGTAGAATAATTTGGTCGATGAACTCCTGGCTGAATGTGCTGTTGAGCAACTAACCAACTACGGTAATCCTAGGCTAGTACAGCAGGTGCAGGAACAACTACTCCTCGATGAGCTGCCGACAGGAAACCTTGATCATGTTACTCCCACAGACAGGGTTGAAGCTGGAGCTCACGGAAAGAGGGAGCGGTATGTCATTCCAAACCCTTCATAATGGCACAACAATCCAAGGAACCCATATTAGGTTCCCCCAGCTTCCCCACAGGTCTCCCCACCAGCCGCTCCATGAGATGCTAAGCCTGTTTACCATGTTGAAGAACCTGCCACTATGCTCGTAGTTAGGAATCCATATCAAGACAGGGACCCCTGACTAGATGATCCAATGGAAGCACTCATTTCTCACCTAGAGGCGTTAGAAATGCGATAGGTGGCAAGCCCTATCCGGCATGGGTGGATGATATGCCGACACCACTGGGTTTTGAGAATCCCACCTTATCCCTCTTTAACAGGACGGGGGACCCACCACAGCACCAGGACCACTTCAAATCAAGGTATAGTCCCATGTTAAGGACTCTAGAAAAGTAGGAGGCTACCACACTCCGCTGTTTTGTTCAAACATTGGAGGGGCTGACATTCGTCTGGTATAACCAGCTCCCTGTCAGATCTGTAACCAGCTAGGAGGACCTTCGCGGGAAATTCCTCTACCAGTTCAGCTCCACCATGTGTAAAAAAAATATCACAGACCTTTTCAAGTGCAAACAAAGGCCTGATGAGCCTGTCCCGTACTTTATCGCCCAGTGGAAACGGCTCACATACTCCCTTGACATGCCACTGACTGAGGAGAAATTACTGATGATGTGTATAGGGAACGTCAATACGGAACTGTTTCCTTCTATGATCACCCATAACTACCCTAGAGGATTCCAAGACTTCTCCAATAAGTCCCATCACCTGGAGTAAGACCTGAAACAAGCCATCTAGGTACGTCCGTTGCCCCTGTAATTCCAGCAAGGAGGGATGCCAGAGCTGAGCCCGCCACAGTGGCCCAAATAAAAGCCCCCGGAAAACTAGAATTGCTACCAGTGGAACCAGCCATGTAGCCTCGCAAAGGCCCTCTACCTCAGGAACATCCTCCGACCCAGCAGCGTCCATCTCAGAATCAGCAGGTGCCCCTAGGAAATGCGCCACCACCACCTAGGCGGGACAACCAGGCTCCGCCTCATCAACAGGCTCCTCCAACTCCTCATTAGGGTCAAGCTCAAAAAGTACCCTTATTGGGTAGGAGAAACTAAACCTACTCATTCAATGATAATCAGGACCTTGGTTAATTCCATAGCGCCTTAGTGCATGGGATTGTACACTTTCATGAGTTCATAATGTCGGAAAAGTCCAATATCACTGATCGACCCAACTACTGCCCCTATCATCGGATTCTGGGGCACACTCTCAAGCAGTTCTATGTGTTCAAAGACTAGCTTCAAGACTAGGTCAATAACAACATAGTCAAGCTGGGCCCGACACTACTATAAGTGGAATGCATCTTCGTATGGCCAGACCACAGCAGCAACAGTGAGGGTGAGTGGCTGCAGGTTTCTAACTACGAGTTGTAGAAGTATGATGACTAGATGGCTAGAAAAATAGTTTCTTGTGCCCTTGGTATCATTCGTGAAAGCCTGAATCAGTTGGAGGCTTCATAGGCTATAGACTCTGCTTCTGTGTCATCGTCCCAGCTGACCCCTTCCCAGAAGAGCAAGGATGAGCAGCGTAAGGGAAAGCAACGTGCCTCACCAATACTATCATCATCTCGCACTTTTGGTGAATTTATGCCCCATGCGATGGGGATTTCTCCCAGAGTCTGACCAGTAGTGGATGACTCTTCAAGTGACAGTTAAGGGTATGCTTCGGTCAACACTGTGGAGTTTTTAAACCCCTACATAACTCCCAACGACGGGGAGCACCTGACGAACCTACCCAACATCCCTAGATGACGCCAACATCAGCGAAGTCTCAGCCATATAGGTCATCGAGGCACAATAGTTGTAACCTCCAGTCAGGCCGTGCATTCCACTGAGACCAGACAGCAGGCCCAACGTAGAGCTTAGCACACGCAACCTTTTCATCTGGTGTTGTCAGGCCCACCTCCACCACAATTTGTGCTACTAGATCAGAAAGAGCTACCTCGACCATGCTACAACTAGCCACACCCTGTTACAGGCTGATCTCAATCATCTAGTCCTCATATGTCAGCTACTCTCAAGGCCTCGACTATTAAACCATGGGACATGCCCAGCACCATCCAACCATCAGTCTAGCTGGCAGGGCCCGCCATGCCTCCTATCAGAGAACGACCTCTTACAAGCATAATTTTGAACCTAGCACGAAAATATGTTGTCATCAAGAACCTCTGTAGAATCCCAGTGAGGCTTCAAATCCTTGAGGACCTTCACCTATTGTCAGATATGCGTGATGCCCTCACTGAGGCTTTAAGAAGACCCCTCCAGTTTGAGATGGAGGTAGAAGCTGAAGGAGCTTTTCATTCTAAAGTGTTTGAGAATTCTGAATGCTAGGCCATAATTTCATTCTATGGAAAGGATGAAGGCTCTCCCATATAGGGTCACATCCGCCCACTGTACATCACCGGCCAATTTAATGGTGAGGAGGTTCGCCACTGTCTTGTTGACACCGGCTCCAGGATTAACCTTATCCCAACGCAGACTCTACGGAAACTGGGGTTATCCAAAGATGACATGACACCCTCTGATTTAAGAATCTAGGGATATAATAGGATAGAGAATACCCTAGTCGGTAAGATCTATTTGAAGACCCAGTTTGGTGGCCTAATTACCAGAACCAAGTTTATGGTTGTCTCCCAGGACACTGCGTACAATGAATTGATGGGAAGACCATGGTTCCACCTGTAGGCAGCGGTCTGCTCATCGTATCACCAATGCCTCAAGTACTTCCTTAATTTTCTAGTATGTGTACTCCAAGTTGATTCATCTCCTTTTTCCTCTTGTGAATCCTGCTACCTGGATGTCAATTATTACAAGAGTAAGGATAAGCAGATTCAGTCCAGTGAGCTCAAACCCGCCGTGGTTGCAACTCACCCCTGGGCAGGTCTGGATGACACCTACAACTTCCCAATCCATCGATTGGAGTCTACAACCCCTAACATGGGGAAATGTTTTGTTTTCTATGGTATGAGAGGGAAGCATATTTTCAAGTCCAAGTGACGGCGAATGATCATCTTGTACTCCTACACAAAACAGGATCAGGTGATCCCAGAGCCTCCTACCTCCGTACGGTATCAGGATGTCTACCCTACAACAACGACAGTACATCATACGTTTCAGTTTCGTCAGGCTGAAATTAACCAACTAAAGCCGATGATCCACTATTACTTTGATATCATAAAGTGTGGCCCTTGGGCTGAAGACCATATGGGATCGTATCGACTACCTTCATTACTATGGTTTCGGTAGCACCACAATCTTCTTATGCGGTGGCCACTACTGCTCAGGCTGGTCACAGCCTCCCATCGGAATCTGCCAACCTAGAGGAAGCTTCTCCCACTGAGGATCCCCCCTACGCAAGAGAATAAGAGGATTTGGAGGACACTCCCCCCGCCGTTGAAGAGGGCATCTATGCCACGGTCGATGAACTGGTATAGGTAAACCTTGGTAGTGAGGAAGACCTGAGACCCACATTGATCAATGTCGCCATGACCCTCATGGAGGAGCAGCGGTACATAGATTTCTTGAAGTAGCATCGTGATGTATTCGCCTGGAGCTATGACCAGATGCCACGACTAGATCCTCAGGTAGCTGTCCACCGCCTTGGCCTCCCTAAAAATCATTGTGAGTTCAAGCAGCCTCTCAAAAAGATGTACCCTTCTCACCGTTCCATGGTCGAGGCTGAAGTTGACAAGATAATTAGAGCCAACTTCATCAAGGAGGTCCAGTACTCTAAGTTGCTATCCAACATTGTGCCAGTCCTGAAGATGAACAGACAGATCAGGGTCTGAATCGACTTCCGAGATCTCAACTGTCACTATCAGAAGGATGATTTTACCCTTCCAGTGAAAGAATTTCTGATCAATGCTACGACTAGGTTCTAATCCCTCTCCTTCATGGATGGTTACTCCGGATACAACCAAATCTGAATGGCCCTCGAGGACAAGGATTCAATAGCTTTCAGGGTGCCCCAAGGTAATTTCTATTACCAGGTTATGCCCTTTGTCTTAAAGAATGTAGGTGCCACCTATCAGCGGGACATGCACCGCATATTCACTCCAATCTTCAGGACATTTGTGGAATGATATGAGGAAGATTTGGTGGTCAAATATCGCTAGCTCCAGGACTATCTCAAGGAGCTTTAGAAAGTGTTTGGATTCCTCCTTTCCCTCCACCTGAAGATGAAACCGTTGAAGTGTTCCTTCAGGGTCATCTCTTGGAAGTTTATTGGCTTTTTTGTCAGGTACCGGGGCATAGAGATCGACCGAGAGAAGATCAAGGTCATAAGTTAGATGCCTCCCCCGAGAAATCTCCAGGATCTTCGAGGATTCCAAGGCCACATATCCTAAATATGCTGATTCATTTCAAATCTAGCTGGAAAGTGTAATCCCTTTTCTTGGATCATGAAGAAAGGCGCTGCCTATGAATGGGATGAAGAGTTCCAGACTGCATTTGAGGAAATCAAGCAGTACCTGCTCCAGCCTCTGGTCTTGATTCCACCTGTCTATGAAAAGCCACTGATCATGTACGTGACATCCCTATAACAATCTCTCCGCACCCTCATCTCCCAGAAGAATAATGAGTGGATGGAAAACAACCTCTACTACCTCATCCGCATGATCCTCAATATAAATACTAGATACCCCCCATCGAAAAGAGATTCCTTGCGCTGGTATTCGCAACACAAAAATTACAACACTACTTGAAACACCATGAGGTACAGCCGGTGTCTCGGGTATACCCATTGAAGTACATTCTAAACTGCCCCAGGTTGACCGGCCATCTATCACGGTGGGTAGTAATCCTCCAAAAGTCCGACATCAGGTTCATGCCTTAGAAGGCTATCAAGGAACAAGCATTGGAAGATTTTATAACTACCTATACAACCCCCATGGACTAGTTCATGGACCTATATTTTCCTAATGAGGCAATCCTCTCGGTAGATCATGCCATCCCATGTTGTCAGATGCACTTTTATGGTGCTTCCCGGAGCCCCACTGGTAGGAGGCTCAATGATCCCAGGCTCAACAGGGTAGGCCTGGGTATTGTCTTTATTAACCTAGTACAAAATATTATGCTATACTCATTCCTATTGTCGGAAGGCTGCACCAACAATGAGGCAGAGTATCAGACCCTCTTTACTGGCCTCGAGCAGGCCCTCGAGATCGATGTGCCCCATTTTCACGTGAAACGGGATTCTGAAATAGTCCTGAAGTCAATAAACAGTGACTACATCGTCAGAAAACCAGATCTAGTACTATTGTTAGAGCACACCCTCTAGATAATGTCCCATTTTCCATCTCATCCAGAAGTTGCTCATGTCCCTCCATCTCAGAACGACAGAGCTGATGCCCTGGCCATCCTGGCTGCATCACTTCCAGAACCCAAGCAGAATGATTTGATTATACACATGGCACATCAAAGAGTCATTGATCTTCTCACCCTAGATGATAACGACGACCTATGATTAAGCCATATTACCACCGGAGCCTCCACGCTAGGACCCATAGGTTCCTCAAATGTAGTGGTTGAAGTGACTCCTGATTGGAGATCCCCCTTTTTGGAGTATCTGCAAACTGGTTACCTCCCGGCTGATCGGACTGAGCGCGAGTGAATATGACGCTGTGCACTGCAGTTTACCCTCCATAGTGGTCCCAATCTTGATCAGGTCCTCTACAAGATCATGATTGATGGTTTTCTCATCCGTTTCATTCAAGGAGTCGAGATTTCTCAGGTCATGCAAGAGGTTCATGCCAGTTCATGTGGGGCTCACCAGACTAGGTCGAAGCTGTCCCATCAGATTTAGATACTAGGGCACTTCTGGCTCTCCATGATCCAAGATTGCATCGAGTTTTCCAAGAGATGTCATGTGTTCCAAATTCATGCTAACTTCATGCATCGGTAGCCAGAACCTCTCCACTCCACCAAGTACTCTTGGACATTTGCGGTGTGGGGACTCAACGTCATGGGACCATATCCACAGGTGACATCTCACCAGTGTAGGTCCATCCTGACATCCATATATTTCTTTTCTAAGTGGGTATAAGTAGTTCCGATCAAGGAGGTCAAGGCCCATTCTATCGTTGACTTCATGAGCTCCAATATCATCTACCGGTTTGGAGTCCCTCAGGCTGTCCTCACCGATAATGGCACCATCTTCTGTGAAGCTGAGTAAAGAAGTTTTACACCAAGTACAACATCCATTCTAACCATACTTCCCACTACAACGTGCAAGAAAATGGGCAGATCGAGGCATTCAACAAGACCCACTCTAAAATTTTGCAGAAAATGGTTGGTCAGAACAAGAAGAGTTGGTCGGACAAGCTCCCAAACACCCTCTAGTGTACAGAGATGAGGCCATCCTTCCCATAGAGATCTATCTGCCTTCTTTATGCACAATTGTCTATAACCATCAAGTGCCAGATAAGGTATCTGAAATTTATCTGGCAAAATTGGAAGCACTTGATGAGAATAGGGTTCATGCCCTGCACAATATGGAAGAGAATCAGAATAAGACAGTTAGAGCCTTCAATAAGAAGGTTCGACTCCGCTCTTTCCTGCAAGGTGACTTGGTATTGGCCCTCCAGAAACCAATGATCCCTGGTAGGAAACCACCCAAGTTGTAGCCCAAATGGGAAGGACCTTACATAATTCATAGGGTTTACCCCAGTGGTGCATACTCCCTGGTGAACATGGATGTTGAGCATATAACACCTCCCACCAATGAAAAGTTCCTCAAGAAGTACTTTTCCTCAGCCTATTGGTCCTAAATGACCTTAAAATGGATGGTCCTATATGACTTTAAACTGCATGATTGTCCTACATGACCCTAAACCTCCAGGGCCCGCATGACCCTAAACTGCATGACAGTCCTGCATGACCCTAAATTACTTTGTCCCGCATGATGATAAACTATATTTCATCCTGAAAGATGTTAAAATGCATCATAATAACTACATGTGGCTTGATTCCCATCCGCATGGGATACATAGGAATGCTCAAGCATTTCTTCTTTAGCCCAACCCCCAAACTCTTCTCCTTGATTATCCCCTTGGGTATAGTTCTCTTGGAGGATCCTTGCATGATATTGTGTAGCCTTCCTTAGCCCCACTCATTCTAGGATTATAATGGTCGCACCACGTTCTCACTCCCCATTATCCTATCCTCCCACGTCCTCATCATACGACGATAAACTTCATGGCCTTCAAGAACTACGTATGGATGGATTCCAATCCTTATGGGATACATAGGAACACCTGAAAATTTCATATGTTGGACCATCCCAAACACCAGAATCTCCCCTTGGGACAAGACATGTGATGTGGTAAATTTTTTTTCCTCAATACACATTGAGCACATTTCGATTTCATCATACGTCCCACTTCACAGAGGTGTCCACCTCTTTCACTGCCCTTCTTGACATTAAAATTTATGGGTACAACTATGCTTCACCCACTCCTTTTATTGGGACTCCATCATCCTTCCCATCCAGAAGGGCCCCCAAAAGACAGAGATTCTAGGCCCAAGGGCTCTCCAACCACTTTGGGACAACTCCCTTGAGGATGTTGAGCTACAAATTGATACAAGTCATGTGTTTCAAATATGGTCAGTGGTCGATGCTCATTTGTTGTTCCCATTCCAGGTCAATATAAGGATGTTGTGTTTCAAACATGGTCAACAGTTATCCTTTATCATCAGGACCACCCCAATATGTCCCAAACATCGAGTGAAGTGGTTCATTATACCACATTGTATATCCAAGCGACAAACTTCCCTCGGGTGATGCTAGCTACTAGACCCCTACATGGCTGGATGAGCCGAGTCTGGCTCCTTGTTTCCCACACCGAACACTATTCACATGGGCTTAAGAGCTATGATGAGGTGGTAATTTCACAAGATTTTGGATGGCTACCAATTGGTCAAGACACCCGGCCTTAGGCCCCTTTTCCTTTTCCAGCCCCTTGGCCCTTTTTGGCCCCTGGCCAAAGTTCGCATTTAGGGTTGTGTGGTGTGGAGTGGATTTATGTCCTCATCCATGATAGGCTATTTCACCATTCCACACATATCCCCTTGAAACAACCTTCCCCTCAATTATTTTTCATATCGCGAACACAGGCCCTGTCATTCTTCGCATTCCTAGTTTCGAGCCCCCGACCCAAGCTCTCTCTTATGAGATTGTACGGTGTGGTATGGGATTAGGTACTCATTCTTGTCGGGTTACTCACCATGCCATACACCTACTTTGTTTGGGGTATCCTACCCCTTTCTTCGTTCTCACTTTAAGACATTTAACTGCAAAATGGTCGGGCCTTTCCGACCGAGGCCTAGCGTCAGGCCCCCGGCCTTTTCCGGCCCCTTGGCCTTCTCGGGCCCTGGCCCAACTTCTTACCCGGAGTGTATGGTGTGGTATGGGATTATGTCCTCATTAACATTGGTCTATTCGTTGTGTCGTACACCTCCCGTTTTTGGGGTATCTTACCCCTTTTATCATCCTCACTACAAGACGTTAAACTGTAAATTGGTCGAGCCTTTCCCACTGAGGCCCAGCCTTAGGCCCCCAGCCTTTTCCGGCCCCTTGGCCTTCTTGGGACCCGGCCCAAGTTCTTACCCGGATTGTATAGTGTGGTATGGGATTATATCCTCATTCACATCGGGTTATTCTCCATGTCGTATGCCTTCTTTATGTGGGGTATCGTGCCCATTTGCGTCCTTACTGCATGACGATAAAGTGAACATTACTCCCTTCAAGAACTATGTGTGGCTTGATTCCCATCTTCATGGGATTCATTGGATCACCCGAACATCTAGACTTCAGGTCCAGCCCCAAATCCTAGAAGTCTCCCTTTCACCTTGGCCCCTTGGCCTACCCTTTCCCAGGGAGGGGAGTATATGGCGTGGTATGGAACTATGTCCTCATTCACATCAGGTTTGTAATGACCATGCCATGTACCTCTCCCTCCTGAGAGTTTTCTATCCCCATAGTCTATACTCATCACTTAAAATTGGTTACTCTCCTGTTGAGCACCCTCATTGACCCTCTTTGGTGATTCACAAATCTGTCTAAGAGTACTCTGGTTCAGCGTTTGGAGTGTTAGATTTTATGTGTACATGATTTTTCTCGTTTTTCAGGATTCATGTTCCCCTTCATTTGGGCTTCCATAATCTTCCACACCTGAAGGGACCCCCAAATGGCATGGACTCAAGGACTAAGGGCTCTCCTACTATCACAGGACAATATCCTGGAGGGTTTCAGACAACAAATTGATACAAGTCCCACATTGTGAATATGGTCAACGGTCGATGCTCATTTCTTTTTCCTTCTTACAGGATAACGTGATATGGATGCTGTGTTTTGAACACGGTCAACAGTCTCCTCCATCGTCCTGCCATCCCCTTTAAGCCTTGAGTGTTGGTTACAAGATTCACATCATTGTCCAACCCATCATGTACAAGTGGAATTTTGACTCTCCTAACACTATCCCTCAGTGCTCATTTTCACGTTAGGAGGACAAAGCCACAGTAAAGGTGTCATTCGGGGCTCCACACAGACTTCCCTTCTCCATGGTCCGAGCTCTAAGACCATAAACTAAGATCTCTTTTAAAACTATATGTGGCTTGATTCCCATACTCATGGGATATGATGGAAAACCTAGACATCTAGTTTTCAGGTTCAGGTTAATTAGGAGTTAGTTTTTCCTACCCCTAACCCTGTTACCTCTATTTTTTCCCCTTGGCCCGAGGTTTCTTTCTCGGAATCGCATACGGTGTGGTATGGGATTATGTCCTCATTCACGTCGGGTATGTTTTATTTCACCATGCATGTTCCCCCTTTAGCCTCATCTCTACTACGTCTGTTCCGCATGATGTTAAAATGAATGCCTGGTCCCATCACATGACCCTAAACAGTGACATTATCATCCAGCACACACGACGAAAAATGGAACTGCATCGTGATGTCCTCACTCTAGGGGATACCATGTTTGGTATTAGTCACATGCCATACCATTTTTCAACACCTGTATATGTCTTTATTCTTGTGGTGATGTAGGGACTTTCTATCCTTGGCTTATCACTTCACAAAAAAACCATTCACCGTAAAAAGACAAACACGATACATCAAATACCGCTTCTATTGGTGTGAGGGCTAGACCTGCATGCCCCTTTTATCCCTGGCACTAGTACCTTACTATGACACCCCCTAGAAATATTTATTGCTTGATTCTCATTCTCATGAGATACATAGGAATGCCCGGGTACTTCCCCTACAGGCCCAGCTTAACTCTCGTTTTCAGCCCCTCAACCTAAAGCCTTCCTAGGGAACACCTGGTGGTCGGAACCCCAGGTTCCCATTCATGTCAAGTTTTATAATTACCCCACCATGTGTCTCCCGCATTTCCTACCATCCACAGTTTGAGATCTATGACCATAAAATACAATCACTCATCGTCCTTGCTGCAAGATATTAAACTGCACGACATCTTCCAGAACTATGTTTGTCATGATTATCATTCTCATGAGATACGTTGGAATGCCCAAGAATCTTGCCTTTGGGTCCACCCCCAAGAATCTCAAATCTGGTCCCCCCTCTTTTTTGGCCCATGGGCCAGAGTTATTTTGGGGAACCCT
The DNA here is from genome assembly GCA_963277665.1 of Viscum album. Taxonomy (NCBI): domain Eukaryota; kingdom Viridiplantae; phylum Streptophyta; class Magnoliopsida; order Santalales; family Viscaceae; genus Viscum; species Viscum album. The sequence goes on from OY728140.1 coordinate 78,972,705, forward strand.
AAACCTTTACCTTGAAGAGGTCTAGGATGCTCCATGATAACATTGGGAAGCATCATTTTCCTCCCCAGATAGGTCCTATTTAGAATTATTCTTGATCCTAGATCAGATTGATGTGCCCACCCAATGTGTTTCCACCACGGTGGCGTGGTTTCAAGAGTGTTGGACCCCATTCGAACAACCCATAACTCCACTATTCACGCTTTTCATTCCCTTAATTCTGACCCTCATCCATTTTCACGTCTGAAGGAACCCCCTAATAGTATGGATTCTCGGCTTATGGCTCACCTACTATCCTAGGCTAACATTCCGTAAGACTGATGGAAGAAATTTTGAGTCAGGCCTCGTATTTCAAACATGGCTAGTAGTCAACCCTCATTTTCTATCCTTATTCCAGGATAACACAATAAGTGTTAGACGGAGAAAAATGGAATGATGGCAAGAGGGGGGTGAATTGCCTTTTAAAAAATGATTAACAAATTAAAATCAAAGTTAAAAATGCAGCGGAAAGTAAAGCGGAAAGACACAAGAATTGATAACGGAGTTCGGCCAAAAACCCGGCCTACGTCTCCGCTCCCAACTAAACCGTTGAGAGATTCCTACCGCTTGCTTTTCAATGGTTTTAGCAAGAAACCCACTAGGCTTTGAGGTAGCACTAGGACCTATTACAGCTTGCTTTTGATGGTTAAGCAAGAACCCACTTGCTTTTAATGGTTTAGCAAGAACCCACTATCCTTCTTACAGGTGAAGGATGGCTCACCTATGTCTCAAGCTATTTAAAGGAAAGCTTGATAACCTTTTCACACCTTAATGGTGATGTGAAACCCAAAAGAAATAGGGGATGAGAAAAGGATTTGGGGTTTGTAGGCACAAACCCAATTTTAAGCTCAAAATAAATAAAACACTAAAAACCGTGATTGGGAGAAGCCTTGGGCGCCTTTGATTGATTGGAGATGTTGAAGGCTGCTTCCAAGCTTCTTTGATGGTGCTCTTGGATGTGGAATTGGATTGGAGCACGTTGGGTTCCTTGAGGAAATCCGCCGGAGGTTCGCCAAAATGATCAACAATGTGTCCGGTGGCTTGGGTGAAGTTCCGGGGCTTCCTAGGCCTTTATTTATAGGCTAGGAACCTTCAAGTATCTGTTGGAGGGCTTTGGAGCCGTTGGAAAAGGCCTCGGAGCCGTTGGGAGGCTTTTGGAGTTGACTGGTCAAAGCCAACGGCTAGTTTGACTGGGCTACCGGCTGGCCGGTACAGCTCCACCGGCTGGCCGGTGCCTTGGCAGAGGAGAAGAATTTTGGTCCAGGCTCCACCGGCTAACCGGTGGAGGAGCCACCGGCTGGCCGGTGGGGAGACAGTAGCTGGCCAATTGATCTGGGTGCCACCGGCTGACCGGTGACAGAGCCACCGGCTGACCGGTGGAACCTGGCAGTGGGAAATGCCTCTGCCAGGTCCACCGGCTGGCCAGTGCTATCACACCGGTTGGCCGGTGGACTGAAATTCAGTCCACTTTGAGATGCTTTCTTGGGCCATTTTCTTGGCAACCTTGTGCCTATTAACAAAAACACTTGAAACAAGGTTAAACACATATGAAAGTGATTGTGATCATGAAAATCAAAGAGCGAGGGGAACGAGAGGTACAACAATCTCCCCCTATTTTGATGATCACAATCACCAAAACAAAAAAATGTAAAAACTTAAATTAAAGGAATGCTTTAATGAATAAAATGAAATGTAAAGCAAAGCATGATCAAAAAGGTTTCTCCCCCAATCAATCAAGAAATTTCTCCCCCTTTGTGATTATCAAAATAGCACGGGGCATAAAACATGATTGAGGGAAAAGAGATTTGAAAAACAAGATTTTAGATTTGAAAATCAATTGAAATTTTGGAAATTGAAAGATTGAATAACAGTTTGAATTGAAAGTTTTGAATCAAAATTGAAATGAAAATTTTGAACCAAAAATTGAATTGAAAGTTTTGAATCTAAGACAAGGTTTTGAAAATTCTCCCCCTAAATAAAAACAATGAATCACCGGGGAGACGAAACTATTTTTGGCCCGGAGAGACTCGCTAGAAGGTATTTTTCAATCCATACTTGTCTCATGGCAGGTCTTCTCCTATAGAACTCATCGGAATAGAAAATAGACTTGGGTTGGCTGTACCGGGCATTTTTGCAATCACACTCGTAAATGAGGTGCCCGAGTTTTTTACAATAATTGCAAATTTTATAACTAGAGCTCCCCCTTACAAAAACAGTGGGTGCATGGGAGGAGGAAGCTATATTGGTGTATCCAAGTCCATTTGTGGTTCTAGATACTCGTTGAGAACCTAAGAGTTTGGACAAATTTTGTTCACCTTGGGTGAACTTGGCTAGGGATTCCCTAAGGTCCTTAATGGTTGATTCCAAAGAATCAACATTGGGGAAATTTTGGATTTTTAGGGAGAGTTCCTCCTTCTCTTTGAGAAGTTGGTCTTTTTCGGAGGAAAGCTTTTTGAAATTCTTTTTCAAAGCAACGAATTTTGACGAGAGTTCGTGAAAACCATTTTCTAATTGGTCTCGCACATGTTGGAGTTCTTCGTATGACAAATGATTGAAAGAATTAGAAGAACTAGAGGATGAGGAAGAAGAGTCAGAAGAAGTTACCTCGTGAAATGCCATTAGGCATTTGTTACCTTGGTCACTCGAGGAGGAGGAGGATGATGAAGAGGAGGTGTCACTCCATGTCGCCTTGAGGACCTTTTTCTTTCCTTTTTCCTTTTTCGTGGCCCGTTTCTTGTTGAGTGGGCAATCGGACTTGTAATGCCCTTTTTGGCCGCACCCGTAGCATTTTACCTTGGGCTCCGATCTTTTGTCGGGTTCTTGCTTTCGATGCTTGCGGGATTTCTTCTTCTTGTGCTTCTTCATAAACTTGTGCATTTGGCGGGCGAGATTCTCCATTTCCGAGTCGCCACTTGAAGATGAAGAAGATGAGGAAGATGAGGATGAGGAGGAGGAGCTTACTTCTTTTTGTACCTTGAAGGCAATATTCTTTGGTGTCTTGATTGGTGTGCCCTCCTTTTGTGCTTGCCTCCTCATCGTGATCTCATAAGTCATGAGAGATCCGATGAGCTCCTCTACCGGCATATTTTTGACGTCCTTAGCTTCTTGGATCGCCGTCACCTTTGGTGCCCATGAGCTCGGAAGGACCCATAAGATCTTCTTGACCATCGTCTCAGCTGAAACATCATCACCAAGAGATTTCCTTCCATTGCAAATGTCAGTGAAGCGTGTAAACATATCAGTAATAGACTCATTTGGATGCATGGAAAAGCTTTCAAAATCTTGTCTATACATGTCTAACCGAGTATCCTTAACTTTGTTAGTGCCCTCATGGGTCACTTCCAATAGTTTCCAAATTTCATGAGATGAGGTGCAAGTGGAAACTCGGTTGAACTCATTTCGGTCAAGGCCGCAATGTAGAGCGTTCATGGCTTTTCCATCAAGCTCAAAGTTTCTAATATCGGCGGGGGTCCATTTGGATTCTTCGGGGGTAGACAAAGTATAACCTTGCATGACAATTTTGTAAATAGGATATCCTATGCTTCTTAAAAAAGTGGTCATGCGGGTTTTCCAATAATTATAGTCGGTCCCATCAAAAAATGGAGCCCGACCCAATGAGTAGCCCTCGGGGGCGAAAGAGGTAGATGCCATCAAAAAAAAAGATCTTTAATTTGAAACCGGTTAGGGAATTATACAAATACTCCCTCTGATACCAATTGTTAGACGGAGAAAAAGGGAATGATGCCAAGAGGGGGGGTGAATTTCCTTTTAAAAAATGATTAACAAATTAAAATCAAAGTTAAAAATGCAGCGGAAAGTAAAGCGGCAAGACACAAGAATTGATAACGGAGTTCGGCCAAAAACCCGGCCTACGTCTCCGCTCCCAACTAAACCATTGAGAGATTCCTACCGCTTGCTTTTCAATGGTTTTAGGAAGAAACCCACTAGGCTTTGAGGTAGCACTAGGACCTATTACAGCTTGCTTTTGATGGTTGAGCAAGAACCCACTTTCTTTTAATGGTTTAGCAAGAACCCACTATCCTTCTTACAGGTGAAGGATAGCTCAACTATGTCTCAAGCTATTTAAAGGAAAGCTTGACAACCTTTTCACACCTTAATGGTGATGTGAAACCCAAAAGAAAGAGGGGATGAGAAAAGGAGTTGGGGTTTGTAGGCACAAACCCAATTTTAAGCTCAAAATAAATAAAACACTAAAAACCTTGATTGGGAGAAGCCTTGGGCGCCTTTGATTGATTGGAGATGTTGAAGGCCGCTTCCAAGCTTCTTTGATGGTGCTCTTGGATGTGGAATTGGATTGGAGCACGTTGGGTTCCTTGAGGAAATCTGCCGGAGGTTCGCCAAAATGATCAACAATGTGTCCGGTGGCTTGGGTGAAGTTCCGGGGCTTCCTAGGCCTTTATTTATAGGCTAGGAACCTTCAAGTATCTGTTGGAGGGCTTTGGAGCTGTTGGAAAAGGCCTCGGAGCCGTTGGGAGGCTTTTGGAGTTGACTGGTCAAAGCCAACGGCTAGTTTGACTGGGCTACCGGCTGGCCGGTACAGCTCCACCGGCTGGCCGGTGCCTTGGAAGAGGAGAAGAATTTTGGTCCAGGCTCCACCGGCTAACCGGTGGAGGAGCCACCGGCTGGCCGGTGGGGAGACAGTAGCTGGCCAATTGGTCTGGGTGCCACCGGCTGGCCAGTGACAGAGCCACCGGCTGACCGGTGGAACCTGGCAGTGGGCAATGCCTCTGCCAGGTCCACCGGCTGGCCGGTGCTATCACACCGGTTGGCCGTTGGACTGAAATTCAGTCCACTTTGAGATTCTTTCTTGGGCCATTTTCTTGGCAACCTTGTGCCTATTAACAAAAATACTTGAAACAAGGTTAAACACATATGAAAGTGATTGTGATCATGAAAATCAAAGAGCGAGGGGAACGAGAGGTACAACAATAAGGATACTATGTTTTGAATGTGTTCAACAGTTATTATTTATTATCATGCCACCCCCAATGTGTTCTAAATCCTGGGTATCGTGATTCACACCTTTCATTCCCATCTGTTCGGATTGATTCCATCACAGTTGGCATTACCCCATTCATGCACAAGAGAACACTAGGAAAATGATAATCTGTATGTTCTGAGAGCTTCATTCTCCAGTCTGGCCTCTCCAATTTACTCCTAGAAATCCATGCCAGTTGTTCAAAAACTGGATTATCGAATATTGGTTTGCACTCCTACATTTGGATGGGGTGATAAGGTGGTCATCCCTTATTTCTCACATCAGGCCCAACCCACGTGAGTTTAGGGAATGATCGCTGGATGCTCCACGAATATCACGAGAATGAAATAAACCAATGTAAACAACAGAACTGATGCATGCTATGGCATCAATAAATAAAATCATGAAAGTACGTTTGAGGTTTTGTAATCATTACAGTACCTGAGGGTTGATACCCCCAAGGATGGGTTAACCTCGTCAAAAGAACATAGTAGCTCTTCCACCCTCTAGTTGGCGGCGTCCATGAGTTGTTACCGCCAGTTCAGCTCTCGCCCATCCTCGGCAGTAATGGGGCGCAATTCATTAGCCGCAATCTGGGCCCACTCTACGTCGGTCTGAATGATGGTCATCCCCTCTGAGGTCTGCTTCAAGACCTCTTTACCCTATTTCAGCTGGGATTTCAGACATTATACGAGCTCTGATTTCAAATAAAGGGAAGCAGAATGCTCATCCGCCCAGGCCTGTAGCTGTTGAACCTCATCTTTATCCTCCTGGAGGCTCTTGATGTTTACCTCTTTCCTCTGCTACCAGCACACACTGAGGCCACATTCATACTCCTGAATCTTTTCCTCCATAAGATCTTAGACGAGCATGTGGGGACGCTGGGCATCCACTCCCCCAGTACACAGTTCTCACAGTCGTGAGAAAAGTCTATCCATCTCATCCCACCATAGTGCTTGGGGGTGTCACTAATAAAGCGCTTGATCAGCTTAGATGATTGGAGAAATTATATTTTGTTGTCCTCCTCAACAGAGATCGTCTCGTCCCAGTCAGCACGGTTGGTAGGCTCATATGTGGGGTACATCCTCAGGAACTCATCAGTTGGGACCACATCTAGTGTTTGATCAGGCGTAGTGGGACCTGGACTATTTGATTGACACTCATCATCGGATCCCACCTCAATGATCTTATGTACAACCCTGCTGATGGTCCCACTACTGATCGGGAGTGCCGTAGTTAGGTCGGTTTGGACCTCTGCCTCCACGACCACCGGCATTCCCCTTGGAAGGACACCGCAAGAAGCCCCTACCAACCACACCAAGGCGGCCCATTCCATTTGAATAATGGTACACACACACAAAAATGGGTGCATGAGTTTAAGTTGGAATGGTTAGGGTATGTCGGTCCTAAAATTGATAGAAGGGACTTACATAGATCGAATTCCTGATCTCGATCTTGGGTTGATATCATCAGGACCCCGAAGTGTGGACCCATGTATATGTTTCGAAGGTCTGAAAACTCCAGAGGGGTCGCCTCAGGTATCCTAGCCCCGCTGGACACAATAATAGATATGACAGTAGGCATATATCCTAAAGGTCCCGCATCTGCATCCACTGAGGGACGAGAAGGAGTTCTGTATATAAGACTCTTCTACATGGTTCATATGTTAGTAGGGAGTCCAGAATAACCTAAAAGTTAGTCTCTAAGAAGGGGGTTTCATATTTCTTTACCTCAAGGGCCTCTGCAAACTCTTCAAGATCTGATCCTTGATCTTCAACTTCTCCCTCCTCCAACGGGCTCCCTCTCCCGGCCTCGTCTCCCTAGGAGGACTCTTGTTATTCTTCCGGCAGAGGGAAGCGCTCTCTTTAATCAACGACCGACAACAGCGGGCGAGTAGTGCAGTCCAGCAACACCTTGACACAGTCTATCATTGAATGAGGGGCACCCTAGTAATGCACAAAGTCCTCCAGCTCTGCCAGGTACCGCTCCGCCTCTGCCTGGGGCACCTCCAAGCCATCCCGGATAGGGCCTATCCCCAGAAAATCCATACCAAGATGGTTCATGTGCTACCATAACTCAGTAGGGCTGAGGAATTTCTTGTTGACTTCTCAGATGTCCCAGGCCTCCGGAAAGACATCATTATCTAGCAAGTCGATATGGCGCAGCTGCTTCCCCAGAGCCAGGGTGGGTATCCTGTGGAATCCTCTCGGTGGCCTCCCATCTGGATGGATCTATTCTTCTGGAACCTCCGGGTCTACTACCACTACTGGATCTATGGCTGCTGCCTTACCCTTAACAGGTGTGGGCCTTCCCGCCACGACAGTCCCGCCACCACGGGATTCCCTTGCTGCCTTTCAGCCCTGACCCCGAGGTCAGGGAGGTTCGTCATCACCGCCCCGAATGGTTGGTTGCTTCAGCATCTCCCATGGATAAGACAGCTCCCATCTTATGGCATACTCCTTCACCAGCCTATACACGGCAGTAGGTGGAGGCTGTTCGTTCCGCATCTTATTGTCTTTCTGTGTGAACATGAGCCACATCTGCCTCATCACACACGGGTGTTCTTTATGGAGCACCTCCAAATAGACCTGCGGGTTTAGTTTCTGTATGCTTCGGAATTTCCTTGCAAACTGGTGTGGGGTGTACTGCTCAGAGAGGGGCTCACGGTCCACCTTTTCCACCAAGACTCAACCTCGAAAGGCCAAGAGATATTCCTGGTTCTCTTCTGTTCCCTATAAATCATTAGGGAATACCCCCATCGGAAATGGAAATGGGTGAAAATTGAACTCTTCCACCTTCCACACCAGATTCAATACAAATGGTGTGGTAAAGTTGGCCGAAAATCTCTTTGTGGCATTCAGGATTGATGGGGAAAAGTCTAAGCCCAGAGGAGAGATAGGGTTTGGTTATTCATAAACCCCCTGATATGTGCAACTATCCACCCATACATGAGGTGTAATGACCCATATACCCTCTACGGCCTCTTCCCCTTGTTGATATGCTACAACATCTTATACAGTTTGGTGAGCATCGTGATTCTTAGGTTGACTCGCAATCCTGTTGCCAATGTGGACGCCATCTTAAATGTGATTGGGTGTACTCCCATGTTGGTATCCCTCACTGGAAAGATCCAACCATAGATAAGAGCGGTGATGAATGCCGCTAACCAAACTATTGGCTGCTGCTCAGTGCTGATGATAAAACCCCAGGTCTTCTACTGGCTATCCTCTAAGAGCCGCCAGTACGAGTGCTTCTAGCCCCATTGAGCCCCCTTCGGGCAAGTCCGAGGCCTCGCCGGAAACTGTCGGTCTACCAGGAAATTCAAGAAGTGCATGAACCACCACTAAAGTGGGCATATCTCACTACTTATTTGTTATCTCCCGGCACCAGCTCCATCAATTCCATTGCCAGCCGTGACATCTGGTCTGGATCCTCCCATGCACTCATGACAGGGAAGAATTCATCGTACATAGCCCCTAGTATCGGGACCCTAAAAATCTGGTGGGCATCCCACAATATAATACCAGCCTACCCGTGGTGTAAATGGAAGGTAGTGGTCCTCGATGACCACCTTCTCAACAGCTCAGGCATAAGATGTTTCGGTTGATAGATGTGGAATTGGGAGGCCAAATTCGCCTCGTAAAAACCCACTATCCTCAGCTCGGCCCCAAACTCCTCACATGAGGTTCCTACCCAGTATGCCTAGGCCTAATTGTCTGTGAAGTTTCCACCCTAGCGCAGGTCCCACTCATTAGACCACTCCTTCCCTAGGTTCTTCAAAGCTGACTTCAAAATCATGTGGTACAGAGGAGGAGATGTCTCTGGATGCAACTCCCTCCCATCAACTTTATTCAGGGGGTTGTATAGGTAGTACGCAATGATGGGTGTGAAGTCTTCCCGAGCATCATCGTTAGCCTCCCTAAACCATTGGCATTGGCATGGTGTACTTCTGAACCAGTAAGCTGGTTTGTCCCTACTTGCTTTAGGGATGAAGACGTCATCCCTTAGCCTGAATCCATACAAAGGAAACCTTTTTCAAAATGGGTAGTTATTATGGTTATTCGACAGTAGTTCCACTAACGAATCATGGTCAGAGTGGCTCCAGACTAACTCTCCTATACCCAAACTATTCACCATCTCATCACTCTGGGCGGCATCTGCAAGAACCCCCTGGGTAGCTTCTTGATGAGCCATTCAGTTTTAGAACTTGGACAATTTTTGGTTTGGTTCATGAAGCTCATTCGCGGAGAGTGTTTAAGAAGCCTGTTCATGTAGTCCTTCCTACACCGTCAAGCACAAGATAGTGAAGCACGGTTGAGGAGTCAAAAACTCACTGTGTGCTGTAAAGTGAAGACCCGATTCCTAGAGATAAATCACAGAGTACGTGGAGCTTTGCAAATCGAGAGCACAAAAAGACAATTTCACGAATAGGGGAAAGAACAATAGAGAGGTCATCTCCCCTATTTATAGGAAACGACCTTTGGATCTTCACAGAACATCCATTTCGCACCGAGCTTCGTGGCATGCTCGGCCTGTGTGTTGCCTATCCATCTCGTGAGACCTCTTCGTGATATAGCTTCACGAACGACTAAGGATTTTGGCGATTGACCATCAGACTTCAACCCTCAATTTCTCTACGACTCCAAGTCTGAGGGGTGCATTTTTTGGTGCAAAAATGGGAGAAAAAGATGAAGAAACGAAAATCCTCAAGGGGCTGCCTCGCGAAGACCATTCGTGGAGCCCCAATTGCACTGCACCTTCCACGGAGCAAGGAGGTTGGCCACTCCACTAACGGATTTGACATTTGTGAGGCCACTGTAGTGTAAGGAGGCAGTAATTCTCCGCGAGCACCTTTGACATTCGTGAGCCCACCGTGGAGCAAGGAGGCAGGATGCTCCGCGAACGCATTTGACGTTCGCGAGCCCACTGCGGAACAAAAAAATCTGTCTTCGCACCGAGCGAGAACTGCTTCATGGAACCTCTCTCTTATAAATATCATCCTCCCCCATGTCCTAGGGGATGATCTGACCTTTCAACTTTCTAGCTCCCGAATCGCGAAGTGCCTTCTGCTCTACGAACCATGAGTTGTGTGAGGTACTTGTGCTCTGCGAAGTGTCTCCCCTTTTCCTTGATTTAACCCCCTATATTGAGAGGGATGCCTTTTACAGAGCCTAAGGGCCTTCGCAAAGGATGGGAATCCCCAAGGGGACCTGGGTCGTCACAGATCATTTATGCATTGCGAAACACCCTTCATGTACACGTGATCCACATGCTAAGGCGGGGTCACTGCACTTCGTGAAGCACACAACTTCACGGTACCTTGCTTCATGAGACACCGTTTATCTACAACGCAGTGCTCTGTGAATGCCTTTCCACGTCATGAAGCACCTCCTACACGAACCCCAATACTATGATTAGGTCGGGACACTTTACTTCGTGAAGCATACCCCATCACAAGTAGCCTCCACCAAGCGGAGCACCAGAGCTTCACAAGGCCCCTGCTTATGAACCCCTCCGCTTTGCAATTCCTTTTCATGTGTGACCCTCCAGGTTTGCATGACATGATTTCAAAGTCCCTTGGATGATACTATTTGTTGCATTTATATCATCCCGCCTTTTTATTACATAACTTTTCATTGCATTTTACGAACAATGAATCTTTAAAGTCGAGTGTTTTGGAAATCAGGAACATAATACATGAAAAACAACATAAAAATTTCTTCTAATACACTTGTACAGCTTCATCATAAGTTCATCCTAAGTACAATTACTACATCTCATAACCTATAGACATACATTTAATGTAAAGGGTGAGCAGAAGGCCCAGTAAGGGTAAACAAGGGAATCAGTTTACTCGTGACATCAATAAGAACTTGAATAAAAACATAAGAACAAAATAAATTGAATTATAGGAATATCATAATGAAGAGAACTTGATTCATAACTTGAATAAGTGTCTAAAACATTTCATTTAGACATTCATGAACATATCACCAAGGTCCATCCCCAGGGTGTCAAAAAATTACAAAGGTTATTCACCAAGGTAACGCGAAACTTATCATCTCTAGAGATTAATTATTTACCCAATGAATTGGAGAACTATCAGGGTGCACCCTTAATATGACATTACTTTAATTTGAGCCACATATATCATAATCAAAAATTTCATAAATAACCCATATAGAATAAAAGAAATGGTTTTCCTTTCAAAATCATGACGTTTTAAATGTTCTTAAAAATAAGATCATTATATCATTTTATAACCCTTGGAAAAAAAGTGAGGGTTATATGAATGTGAATTCATGAATAAAATATATCTTTTTTATATATTTATGAACACCCATATAAACTAAATAGGTCTGGGTATTCACATTAATAAAGAAGATAATTTCTTGAGAGAAAGAGATAGAATTTTTGAGAGGAAACTTCTACAGCATAACGGCTATATAACATGGTTATAGAAAACAATAAAAAGAGAGGGTACACGAGTAACCCACTCATAAATAACTTATAAAAAAGTATAAAAATACAATAACATGGAGATAAGAACATGGTATGGGAATTTTAATTACATACCACATGAAAATGAAAGATTAAATAAAATAGAAGACGTGATTCCTTTTACGAGAAATTTGGCAGCCTAACAGTGTCACTTAAAAATTCAGAAAATAAATTGATACTAGAAGAAAGGGTATCTCAATAGTTAGACATTAAATAGACAGAAATGATAACATATAATAACACACCCTCAATATAAATATATGGAAACTAGAAGACACAACATAAAGGAATTCATGACTTAAAAGAGGAGGGTGAAAAGGATCCCTTTCCTTGATGAGTAACTTTGAAAGCATAAAGGTTGGGACCTTGGGAGGCTTGAGGGCACCTTGGGAGGACTCTTTGGGAGGTAAGGAGACCAAAGCTTCATCAAGGATTATTTTTTAATTAAATGAATGAGGTACATGGCTTGGTATTTATAGGGAAAGTGAGTGAATAAATTATTAATTTCGAAGGGACACCTCATCAGTGGTATTCACAAAACCATGGGCTTTCACATGGTATTGGCCACTTGGGACACCTCATAACATATATCACTATTCATAATTCTACCAGAAATCTTACATCATTATTACATCATTAATGATGTCATTAAACACCTGAAACTCAAAACTGCATTTTTACTATTCACTGAAAATTCAATTGTTTCAGAAAAAATCAAAAAATTCACCCTAACCTAATATCGATGCTCTGAAATCAAAAATGATTTCCATTTTATGAAAATAATTTTCTAAATATTTTTAATTCAATTTTTAAATAAAATAATTATTTATTCCAAAAATACAACTTTAAAACCATAACACATTTCGTAACACATTAAAAAAGTAATCAAGGTCCCATAAAATTATCGTATAACAATAATACAATAAAGTAAAAATTTATGATGAAATTTTATGAAGATAAATTTCCATTTTAAATTATTAAATTAATTATAAAATTTTAAATAAAATATTAATGGCATTCAAAAAATACCAAAACTTAAACTATGATCGTTTTTTCACTTTTAAGATGTCTAAAATGTATTTATACATTCATGGGTGAAGTTTATATTTTTCTGGTCAAATTACTATTCATTACAATTCATATGGGTATGTTACTATTACTACTTTACTATTCACTAAAAACCAAATTGATCTTATTAGTCTCTAAATTTCTCACTACTCACAACTGTAGAAGACCATTTTTTCAAAATCATTTCACATTATTAATTATTTAATGAATACAAAAATATTTTAAAGTACCCCTTTTTCTTTAATACATAAATAATACACATCCTATATTTATCCGGATATTTGAAATTCAGAAAATTTTCCATAATTAGAAATAAAAATTTTATTTATATAAAAAGATTACACAAAGAAACTAAGGTCTTGTTACATAGCCCCTTATTACACAAGCATAGGACCTAAGTGTTTGGTGTGTTGTGGTGATAGAATCTTGGGCTGGCTCGGACAACGTTTCCCAAGTGGTGATTTCTATTAGCTTGAACTTCTCCCTTAGTTGATTTCTTTCAAGATTCATACGTTGAAGTTTAGATTGGGCTTGGTCCAGAGCAAAGCCCAGTGATTCTACCTCCTTCCCAAGCTCCGACAGATGGGCTTTATATGGCTTGAGTCTACTGGATGAGGCCATTTAATCTTCTTTCTATATTAATTATCCAAGATAACCATATTTATAAAACCACAATGTTAAGATTATTAATTCCAATAGTCATGTTGAACAACAGTCATATAACAGTCAAAACACAATGGTCACATTTTCATTATACCCACAAAAATAGGAAACAAATATAATTGAAAAGTTCGGGTCGTTACATTGTCCCCCCTTAAGAAATTGCATCCCCAAAATTTTATCTCATACCCTCTGATGGGAAAAGGTGTGGGTACTTCTATCTCATAGAATCCTCTGGTTCCCACGTGGCTTCTTAATATTTGTGGTTCCTGCAAAACACCTTAACAAGGTGGGTAGTCTTGTTGCGTAGAACCTTGTCTCTACGATCCAAGATCCCCATCGACTACTCCTCATAAGAGTGGTCATGTTCCCATTGTACCACCTCTGGATTTAGTACATGTGAAGGGTCAGTTATGTACTTCCTCAAGAGGGATACGTGGAGGAAATCATGAACATGGGCTAGATTTGGAGGAAGTGAAAGCCGATAGGCCACTACTCCCATGAGATCAAGGATTTCATAATGGCCAATGTACCTAGGGTTGAGATTACCTTTCTTCCCAAACCTCTTGACTCCTTTATATGGTGAAATACGAAGAAATAATTTGTCACCAACATCAAACTCCAAGTCCCTTTGACAATTGTCGGCATAGCACATTTTTCAACTCTAAGCAGCCTTAATGTGTTGTTGGACAGCATGGACCTTTTCTATCATCTCTTTCACAAGATCGGGCCCAATTATATTTCTCTAACTAGCTTCATCCCAACATTTCAGAGTTCTAAATCGCTTCCAATATATAGCTACATAGGGTGCCATTTAGATGCTTGAGTGGAAGCTGTTGTTGTAGGAGAACTCATCTAAAGGGAGATGTTGATCCCATCCACCTTTAAATTCCATTAAGAAAGTTCTCATCATATCCTTGAGTGTTTGAATAGTCCTTTCAGATTGGACATCAGTTTGGGGGTGATAGACCGTACTGAAATTCAATTCTGTGCTCAAATCTTGTTGAAGATTTCTCTAGAATTTTGATGTGAACCTTGGATCATGATCAGATTTGATAGAAAGTGGAACTCCATAAAACCTTACCACTTCCTTCATGTAAATCCTAGCAAGTTGATCAAGGGAGAAAACTTTCTGAATGGAGTTAAAATGGGTAGTCTTGGTGAGATGGTCCACAATAACCCATATCCCATTATTTCCATTGGATGTTCTCAGGAGACCAGTGACAAAGTCTATAGTGATATTGTCCCACTTCCATGCTGGAATGGGTAGTGGTTGCAATGCCCCTTTAGGAATATGTCGCTCTCCCTTAACGTGATGACATACCAGGCACCTTGAAGTGTAGTCAGCAACCTCCCTTTTCTTATTATCCCACCAAAAATTATCACGAAGGTCCCTACACATTTTTGTGCTACCAGGATGTATAGAAAAAGTAGAGTTATCAGATTCATTCATCATCTGCTTCTTTATTTCTTGAATAGATGGAACACATATTATTGTACGAAATTTCAGTACACCTTCTTGATCAGTATTCAACTCAGGAAACATCCCATCCTTTACAGCCTCAAACGTTTTCTGTAATAAAGGATCTTATTTCTAAGATTTATTGATCTTCTCTAGTAGTGATGGTTGAGAAATCATTTGGGTTAGGGTTGATGATGTCCCTTCCATTATAATTCTCATTTCCAACCTTACTAGGTCATTGATCAAAGGATCTTTTTTAATCCTCATCATATAAATAACAACTCGTTCTTTCCTTATTAATGCATCAGTGACTTTGTTTTCTCTTTCGGGATTATAAGGAATTGAACAATCATTGTCTTAAAGGAGTTCCAACCATCTCCTTTGTATCATGTTCAATTCCATTTGTGTGAATACATACTTCAAACATTGATAGTATGTGTATATATCACATTTCCCCCCATAAAGATAGTTCCTCCATATCTTCAGAGAAAAAATGAACGCCACCAGCTCCAGATCATGCGTCGGATAGTTCTACTCATGAGTCTTCAACTGTCGATATGCATAAGCAATGAACTTTTCATTTTGCATGAGGACTCACCCAAGACCTTTCAGAGATGCATCTCTAAAAATAACGAATCCTTCTCCACTTCAGGGTAGAGTTAACATAGGTGTAGTAACCAATCTCTTCTTCATATCGTGGAAACATTCCTCACACTCCTTTGTCCAGATGTACTTGAACCCTTTTTGAGTTAACTTTGTTAATGGATTAGAATGTCATGAATTTTTTTTCACAAACTTCCTATAATATCATGCTAATACAAGGAAACTATGAATCTCAGTTATTTTTGTAGGATGAGGCCACTCATTTACAACTTTTGTCTTTACAGGGTCAACTTTGATTCCCTCATTAGTAACAATGTGCCCCATGAAATCAACTTTTTGTAACTAGAATTCACATTTACTGTACTTTCCAAAAATTCTCTCCTTCTGTAGAGTTTCCAAAATAACCCTTAGATGATCCTCATTCTCCTCACGACTTTTAGAATATATTATAATATCATCAATAAAAACTACCACAAAGTTATCAAGGTAGTCTTTAAAGACACTATTCATTAAATCCATAAAAATAGCACGTGCATTAGTTAGTTGAAAAGGCATAACAACAAACTCATAATGCTCATATCTTGATCGGAAGGTAGTTTGGAATATCTTCTTTCTTCACACTTAATTGATGATAACCAGACCGAAGATCAATATTATAGATGAATTGAGCCCAAGCAGTTGGTCAAATAAGTCATAAATTCTTGGAAGAGGGTATTTGTTCTTTACTGTGATTCTGTTCAGTTCTCTATAATCAGTGCATAGCCGCATCGATCCATCCTTCTTCTTCACAGATAGAATTGGTGCTCCCCAGGGAGACACACTCAGTCAGATAAACCCCTTCTATAAAAGATCTTGGAGTTGTTTCTTTAATTCTTCCAGCTCCACATTTTTCATCCTATATGGGGTCTTTGATATTGGATGAGATCCAGGTACGAGTTCAATGGAGAACTCTACCTCTCTTTCTAGGGGAGGTCCAGGAAACTTTTTAGGAAATACGTCAGTGCATTACTAAACGATGGGTACATTTTCTATCCCCGAACACTCATTTCCTTCTTCTTCTTCTTCACCAATAAATTCCATAAAGAAGGATATTAGAGGTTCTTCTGTACAAATATCAAGTTGAGATATCTCTCCTTGTAAGATAACTGTAGGTTTTCCATTCAAGACTACTGTGATTTCCTTACTTCTACATTTTATCTTAGCATTATACCTTGAGAGATAGTCCATCCCTAGTATAATGTCGAATTCTAGCATGGGAATGACTACTAGATTTGTGATAAGATTTTTCTCACCAAATTAAATACTAGATTTTCTAAACACTGATGATTCTTGGATAATCCCACCAGGAGTCTTGACTGGTAACTCTACTTTTATCAAGTCAGGGGGTTGATTCTAAATTCTTTGCAAACATAGAGGAAATAAAGGAATGTGTAGAACCAGAATAAAAAAAGGACTTTCTAGCATTGAGAGAAAAAAAAGAATACTTGCTACCACATCATTTAGAGCTTCAACTTTATCTGTCGTGATAGAAAAAGCATAACCTTTCTCCCTTGCCCTTTACTGAGGCTGATGGTGGTTCCCCTCCACTGCCCTCGGATTTGGACAGTGATTGGAAGAGTGACAATGTTTTCCACACTTAAAGCACTGAACATCAAGTAGGGCCTGCACCATCTTCCCCCTGTCGTTAGTGTTTGGAAGTTGAGGTTTCACCTCACTATGACATTTCCTCACAATATGGCCATCTCATCCACACTTGTAGCATTTCCTGCTCCCCATCAGGTAGTTCCCTGAATGCTTCTTCCCACATATATTACATGTGGGGAGTTTCACTTGCTTGCCTCTTCTTCCTTGATCAAAGCTCCTCCCTAAGATTGGATATATTGATCTCTTTTTGTGATTTGATATATGATACCATTGCATCTCACCAAAATCCAGTTTGACTTTCATCGCACTTCGCACGATCTTTTCATAGCTATCATAGTCACGGTTGGATAGATTCTTCTGCAGATGAGGTCTCAGTCCACCGAATAATCTATCAACCTAACCATTTAGATCCATGAAAAAGCTAGAGGTATATCATGAAAGTCGAGTGAAGTTCATCTCATAGCTTCTGATAGATTCGTTCTCCTTCTACTTCATCTCGAGAAACTCCTTATCCATTCTTTTTCTCATGGATCGATGGAAATAACTACTGAAGAAAATCCCTTTGAACTCTTCCCACTCTATAGCTTCAACCTCCACTCTTTGTCTCGTGTTTTTAATCATCTCTCACAAATTATCAGCTTCTCCGTCTAAGAGATAGACATCCAGGGTGACCTTCTCTTACTCTGAACAACATAGCATAAAAAAGATCTTCTCAATAGAGCTCATCCACTACTCAGCTGTCAATAGGTCAGTAGATCCACTGATGTTTGGTGGTTTTTTATGCATAAAGGATTCAAAAAAATGTTATTACCTTCATGGTGAGATCAATATCTCAGCTTGATTCTAGTTATTTCCCATAACTTGTGTAATTTGGTTCATCATTCGCATGAATGTTTCCATTCTGACATCCATCAGAGGGCCATCAACGCATGGTCCATTGTGGTCACCATATGCACGATTCCTCCTATTTCTTTTCATTTTATAAAATAATAAAACCTCAGTGATAAAATCATTTCATTTATGAATCTTTTAACAATAAAGGATTTTATGTCTTAAAACTTCATGCTTAAACAATTACATTTCTCTATAATTCATTCATAATGATTTATAAAAATCTTGTGATTATCCAAACATATCCCCTGGGAGTGTCGTAAACAAGAGTGCAGCAAGGCCCATTGTCATGCACCAGTTCCCATTCGAGTCTAGATCAAAGTGGTGTTTTTGGGTTTTACTCCTATGTAAATCTATTCTAGAGCCGACTCTATCTGCTCGTATCCAGATAGGGATGTATTTGTTTGATAAAACACTTACTAAATATTCACCAAAATACCAAGAAGTTTTACAATATTTAAAATTATCTATAGGATTATTCCTAAAGATTTCAAAGCCTAATTTCCATAAAAAACAAAACTATCCTTTGATACCAACTATAGCATCCCGCCTTTTTATTACATAACTTTTCATTACATTTTACAAATAGAGGATCTTTAAAGACTAGTGTCTTGGAAATTAGGAACATAATACATGAAGAAGAACATAAAAAATTCTTCTAATCAAATTTTATTGCTTCATCACAAGTTCATCCTAAGAACAATTACTGCATCTCATAACCTGGAGACATAAATTTAAAGGAAAGGGTGAGCAGAAGGCCCAGTAAGGGTAAACAACGGAATCAGTTTACTCGTGAAATCAATAAGAACACGAATAAAAAGATAAGAACATAAGAAATGGAATTATAGGAATATCATAATGAAAAGAACTTGAATCATAACTTGAATATGTGGCTATAAAATTTCATTTATACATTCATGAACATATCACCAAGGTCTATCCCCAGGGTGTCAAAAAATTACCAAGGTTATTCACCAAGGTATCGTGAAACTTTTCATCTTTAGAGATTAATTCATTACCCAATGCATTGAAGCACTATTAGGGAGCACCCTTAATATGTCTTTACTTTCACATGATCCACATAGATCATAATCAAACATTTCATAAATAGCCCATAGAGAAGGAAACAAATGGGTTTCATTTCAAAATCATGATGTTTTAAATGTTCTTAAAAATAAGATCATTATATCATTTATAACCCATGGAAAGGAAGTGTGGGTTACATGTATTTCAATTACAGAATAAAATATATCATTTTTATATATTTATGAATACCCATCGAAACAAAATAGTTCTGGGTATTCACATAAATAAACAAGATAATTTCTTGAGAGAAAGATATAGAATTTTTTAGAGGAAAATTCTGCAGCATAACGGCTATATAACATGGTTCTAGAAAACAATAAAAAGAGAGGGTATAAGAGTAACCCACTCATAAATAACATATAATTTAGTATAAATACAGAATAAAAAGGAGATAAGAACATGTTATGGTAATTTTAATGACATACCATAGGAAAATTAAAGATGAAAGAGAAGATAAGATGTGATTCCTTTTACGAAAAATTCGGCAGCCTAACGACATCACTTAAAAATTCACAAAATAAATTGATGAGATCCGAAAGGGTATCTCAACAATTAGACATGAAATGGACAGAAATGAGAACATATAAGAACATACCCTCAACATAAAGAGATGCAAACTAGAAGATAAAACATAAAGGAATTCATGACTTAAAAGATGATGGTGAAAGGATCCCTTACCTTGAAGAGTAACTTTTAAAGATTAAAGGTTAGGACCTTGTGAGGCTTGAGGGAACCTTGGGTGGACTCCTTGGGGGGAAAGTAGACCATAAATTTGTTTGGGATGGTTTTAGAATGAAATGAATGAGGGAAATGGCTTGGTATTTATAGGGAAAGTGAGTGAATAAATTATTAATTTCCAAGGGACACCTCATTAGTGGTATTCGCAAAACCATGGGATTTCCCTTGGTATTGGCCAATTGGGAAACCTCATAGAATATCTCAATATTCATAATTCTACCAGAAATCTTACATCATTATTAAATCATTAATGATGTCATTAAACACCCGAAACTCAAAAACTTCATTTTTACTATTCATTGAAAATTTAATTATTTCAGAAAAAACCCTAAAATTCACCCTCTCCTAATATCGATGATCTAAAATCAAAAATGAATTACATTTTATGAAAATAATTTTATAAATAGTTTTAATTTATTTTGTAAATAAAATCATTATTTATTCCAAAAATAAAACTTTAAAACCATAACTCATTTTGTAATACCTTAAAAAATTAATCAAGGTCCCATAAAATTATCGTATAACCATAAGACAATAAAGTAACAATTTATTATTAAATTTTATGAAGATACATTTCCATTTTAAATAATTAGTGAATTATAAAATTTTAAATAAAATATTTATGGAATACAAGAACACAAAAACTTAAACTATGATTGTTTTTTCACTTTTAAGATGTCTAAAATGTATTTATATATTCATGGGTGGAGTTTCTCTATTTTTTGGTCAAATTAATATTCATTACTATTCATATGGGTATGTTACTATTCCTACTTTACTATTCACTAAAAACCAAGTTGATCTTTTTAGACACTAAATTTCTCACTGATCACAACTATAGAATACCATTTTTTGAAAATCATTTCACATTATTAATTATTTAATGAATACAAAAATATTTTAAAATACCCCTTTTTTCTAAATTCATCAACAATACACATCCTATATTTATCTGGATATTTGAAATTCACAAACATTTCCATAAAAAAATAACAATTTTATTTATCAAAAAAGATTACATAAAGAAGCTAAGGTCTAGTTACATAGCCCCTTATTACACCAACAAAGGACCTAAGTGTTTGGTGTGAAATGGTGATAGAATCTTGGGGTGGCTTGGACAATATTTCCTGAGTGGTGATTTCTATCAGCTTTAACCTCTCCCTAAGGCAATTCCATTCAAGCCTCATACGTTGAAGTTCATCTTGGGCTTGGTCCAGAGCAAAGCCCATGTATGCTACCTCCCTCCCAAGCTCTAACAGATGGGCCTCATATGGCTCGAGTCTACTGGATACGGCCATTCAATCATCTTTCATTATTAATTAACCAAGATAACCATATTTATAAAAACACAACATTAAGATTATAGTTTCCAATGGTCATATTGACCAATGGTCATAGAACAGTCAAAACACAATGGTCACATTTTAATTATACCCACAAAATAGGAAACAAATATAATTGAAAAGTTCGGGATGTTACAGCATTGCTTCGCCTCATGCTTCTTCACATAGGCACGCTAATGGATATTGCTTCTTCACATAGCCATGCTAATGTGGACCCCCAATGGTCCGCTCCATAACACCCCCTAGCCACAGCATTGAATTTTCCTTTTCTTCACCAAGGTGTAGAGGGTATCAGTTATGTATGTCCTAGGGGTGCAGAGTGAACTCACCTCATCCGAGCTGCAGGATGTTAAACTGCCAAGCACCATCATCCTCATCACATGATGTTAAACTGTGGCCTTTCTCCATGCCTCGCATGTGGGGTTCCCCCACCTTGGAAATTATCCAAGCCCGCTGGTCTCCACGGGGATGAGATCTTCCCTCAAAGGGGATGATATCCTCCTTATGAGAGTGGAGTTTGTCCGCGGGGAAAGGGAAACCATCTCGATGTAATACCCTATCTTTTCTTACAGGAGTTAGTGTCACTGCTCTTCATTTCTTCTTAAGTCCCAAGGACTAGGGGGGAAATGGAAACCAGACCCCTCCTTTCTTTGGTACCAAATCCACCTCCAGTTGGGATTTGTCGCCATCAGGCCTCTATCCTGGAGTAAGTCCCAACCTCTTTGGGTTGTTAACCACGCATAATCCCCTATTTCCACTTTGGGTTGCGATCACGTGTAAGCCCCACATTACCTCTCACAGACTCACCTTTCGTGATGTGATCATAAGGTCCTTACTGCCTCTTGTTTGTCACACTAAATGTGACTCACATGGGCTTAGAGTAATCACTGACCATGACATCTGCCACTGGGCAGCCTAGAGTGTAAGCCCCACCACCATCTGAACTATGAGGTCTTTGATCCTTGCCAAGGCAGGGTACGTAGCAATCCTCCACTAGGTTCAAGACCACCACCAATGGGACCCTAGGTCCTCCTTCAGGTCGGTTCACTGATGCCCCATCTGAACTACACAGTCTTTGATTCTTTCCAAGGAAGGGTACGTAGTAATCCTCCCTGAGGTTCATGCGCACCACCATCCATTGGTCCCGACCATCTTCACGTCGGTGCACCATGCCCACCACCTTAACTATGATGTCTTTGATCTTTGATAAGGCAAGGTACATAGAAAGCCTCCACGAGGTTCAGGCCCACCACACATTGGTCGCTCTGACCTCATTCACATCGGTTCACCAATACCTTGGGCCACCTTAGACTATAAACCCCAAATGCCTTCATGAACTATGACGTCTTTGATCCTTGCCAAGGAAAGGTACATAGGAAGCCTCCCTAAGGTTCAAGCACAACATCCGGTCTCTTTGACCATCTTCATGTCGGTTCTCCCCCATCCCGCAAGACGTTAAACTCTGGACCCAAATCAGCGGTAAGCCATCGTTTTCCCAGTAAGCGATAAGCTGTTGCACACAAATCCTACTCCTAACTATGAGGAATTTGATCTTTTCCAAGGTAGGGTATGTAGGAAGCCTCCATGAGGTTCAATCCCACCACCCATTGGATCCCATGTCCTCCTTCACATCAGTTCACCGACCCCCATACCCGAACTACGAGGACTTTGACCCTTGCCAAAGCAGGGTACGTAGGAAGCCTCCTTGAGGATCAAGCCCACCACCCTGGTCATTCCGACCATCTTTACATCGGTTCACCAATATCTTGGTCTACCTAGAGTGTAAGCCCTAAACACACCCTGAAATACGTGGTCCTTAATCCTTGCTAAGTGAGGGTACGTAGGAATACTCTCTGAGGCTCAAGCCCACCACCCTGGTTGTTTCGACCATCATCACATCAGCTAACCAACACTTTGGGCCTCTTAGAGTGTAATCCCTAAACACACCCTAAACTATGTGGTCCTTGATCCTTTCCAAGGTAGGGTACATAGGAATCCTCCCTTAGGCTCAATCCCACCATCCACCGGTCGTCCCAACCATCTTCACATCTGTTCACCCCCATCCAGCGGTAAGCCATTGGAAACCTCAATTGGAAGAAATCTATCATCAGATAAACTATGTGTAATTTGATTCCCTACCACAGGGATATGTAGGAAGCCTCTTTCGGGCTCAATCCCATAGCCATATTCATTCTGATGGTGGTTCCATCCTGTTAACAATCCACTTTATTCAGCCACATCATCATCCATCCAAATTCTTACCTGGACCACCACATCCCGGTGCGATCATTCCACCTAATACCCCCATTCCATTTAACAACATTTGGGCATCCAAGTACACATTATCCCTAAAATTAGTGTTCCCTCAAAAGGTTTCACCCATCTGATCCACTCGAGTCAGTGTTTTGATTAGTCTGATCTATCTCGACTAGATGTTAAACTTGCCGCATACCCTATGTTAAACATGGGAAGCTGAGGAAAACCTTAGATAAATTCCTATGGAATATAATTCCCCACATTCGACATGGGATTCCTCAGGATTCCGCACCCTTAAGAAGCCCTATAATAAGGGGAAGAAACCCAGACGCGCCAGTGTCCCAGCATCCAGACATGCCAGTGTTTCCCAACATGACTACACCCCTGACCGAAGGTTGCTAGCCAGACTAGACCCTTTGGAATGTCCCAACAGAAGCAGTGTAATTAACTGGTGTCCATGAAGATATGATGCAAGGAAGAGTTTCATGATCAATGTCTTAAGTCTATAAGGGAGACCCGGACTAAGTGATGAGTTCCTAGGAAAAATACATGGAAAGAAGTACTGACATCCCATCATCAAATTTCTATCATGGAGTAGACGTCCTTGAATAAGCGATGGATTCTAACCGCCTTTGGAAAGCAGGAATGTGGGGCAACAACTGTGCGTCCTCACAGACGGATGTGCGCGCCCCGGTGAAAGCGTCAGAAACATGTTCGTTATTATTGTTTAGTTTATATTTATTTATTTTTCATTTTTATGAGCCAAATAATTCCATATTTCTTATATATGATCCCTAAAACTAGTTTCCTCCTAAGGAGGATTAAGAATGACTCTCATTCCAAGCTATGTGCTGGCTTGGGGGGCCTGTTTAGGGTCGACCTAGTTTGGTTCATGGCAAAATGGTATCAAATCAGACCCTTGTTATTTACATTGTTATGTATATCATAGATATGATTGATGGGGATTAGAAGGTATGTCATCAGTTGGTTCCCGATCCCCACCACTCATGATAAGACCTGATTCAATAGGGGTTGTTGGGGTTTTAGTATTTATTTTTGGTTTTGGGGTTATGTTGTCATCGTTTGTTTTTTTTTGATGAGCTTGTGTGTATTGGGCGATGACCATAGAAGTGAGTTGGTGCTACGTAGTGAGCTTACAAGGTGTAGTGAACCATGTGGAGAACGTTTGAATTCTTCAATGTACATCCAGTGGTTGGTACGCACTTAGTGTATGGTCTTCTGAACCATGTGGATGGGGTATTCATGTCCACTAGTTCCCTATTTCAATTATTTTGGTATGGGTGATACTTTGGTCTGAATTTGGTTGGTGTGAGTGGATTTTGAAAGAAATATGATTTGTGAAAAGGGTTTTTTGGAATGAAAAAATAGGTATTTAAATGGGGGAAATATTCTTTTCTTATTTTATTTTAGGTTTCAAAGGGGAATAAGAGAATTCTTTTAATTTTGAATGTTTTTATATATTGTGAAATGAGAAGTAAACTGGAAATTCTTGGATTTAAAGGAAAATTGAAATGTGTGACCCTTGGTATCTCCTATGAACATTCGCATATTTGTGTATTTGTGTGGAAAGTGCATATTTGTACATATACATGTATGATATAAGAGTAAGTGAGATGGAGACATATGCGATAGTTCATAGTATGTCATGGGTGATTTTTTAAAATAAAAGGTTTGAATTGGTTTTTACAAATTGATTTTTTAAAAGGAAAATGTTTCCTGTTAAAAATGGGGTTCCATTTTAAAGATAATTGGGGATTTAAATAGAAAATGAGGTGGATTTTTTATTTTAAAATTGGATATTATGAAATAGTTTTAGAAGAGGTAAAATGGTTTTGGAAGGGGGAAATTGTTTTTAATTTAAAATTGAAAATATAAGTTTTTAAAATACTATTTTGGGATTGTTTTGGGACGTTGTTGTAGTTTTGTTTCGGTTGAGATATGATTTAGTTTTGATTTGGTTTTGTGATGTGTTGCTTTATGAGCCTAGTGTTCGTTTTTTTGCTTTATGTTTCTTAGAGTATATTGCACAGAACAACCAAGAAGGTTTCTATGGATTCTATTCTAGTTTTTGACCCTTCCCAAATCCTTAGTGGAGTTGTGGATCCAAGATCTTATCAATCAATGATTTTTTATGTATTCGTCAAATTTTTTAGAGCTTTTTTGTGGATTGGGAAAATTGAGAGTGTATCTATGTTTTTGGGAACTATAGATGTTGTGATAGTGTGAGTTTTATTTGGTATGTTTGAAGGACCCAGACTAGACAAGTGGGAGGTGATCAGTCAATCCGCATTGTGAGTTGGGATGTCTTAGGATATTTTCAAGACCAATTTCATCTAGTGTTTTATTCTTTTGGATATTAAGTGGAGGAATTTTCCATAGCCCATTTATGTTTGAAAAGGTCAAACAATTGCAAGGGTTATGTTGACCATTTGATGAATTGGTTTTCTTTTCTCCAAAGATAGTGTCAAGTAATTGTTAGATGCTCTTCCTTTCGATTGGGGTCTCCATCCAGGGTTCAACAGCCAGTTTATTTTGGATCCTGTGGAGGTTCCTCATCCTTTGAGGAGTTTTAACCAAAGGAACCTATTCAGAGAAATCCATATTTTTAGTTACTTCTTTTCATATATCTGAGAACTTTATTGTTTACATCCAGTGTGGTTGGTTTGTCACTCTAAGATATATTACCATAATCCTCTAATGGGTTTACATAAATGTGGCCAGGGAGGATTTATTTCATATGTGTTTCCCGAAGTGGAAGACTCATTCATAGGTTTTTATTTCATGACTTCTGGAAAGAAGATGCTTCAAGATATCTATGCTCTATCCATTGGTCTTAGAGTGAAGCTTTGCATGTGGTCGGGGAATTTCTATGCATGGGGATGTACATATGTCATGTTTCCTCTGACATTGGATTGGTGAACACTAACATTTTCCCCTACTAGGGTTTTATTTATTTAGTAAACATTATTTTTTATGATCTTAGTCCTCTCTTTCTAGAAATTTATATGGTTTTTCATTTTTGATGTAAACCCTTCAATATTTGGTCTTTTTTTGGAATGTTTTTGGTTTCATGTGTTGCCTATATGGAGATACAATACCTTGATAAATTAATAATTGTAGATTAGCCAAATACCCTATTTGAGTATTTCTGGTTGAACCCTTTTCATGTTGGTGGGTTGTTTCATTGAGATTTCATCTTAGTTCAACTATTATGCTAGTCGGTTTCTTAATGGTTGGGATAATCCCTCTCTTTCCCCCATGAATCTCTTCATAATTTTCCTTATAGTTAGTGAGGTGTCACTTGTAGAGTAGAAAGGTCACACCAGGTTTTAGGGTTTTGTTTATATATGATTAGTTTTGATTCTAGGTTTTGTTCCACATTTATTATGGCGACTTCTATGGGTAGAAAGTGTTAATGGTTGAGATAATTTTTAATCCACAAACCGACGCCTCATTTTTTTGGTATTATTTAATCTATTTCTTGAGATAGAATCATTTTTTATAGTTGGTAGGTCGATGTTGATTTTTTTTGATAAATTATAGATATTTCATAGTTAGGCCACATTGTTAGTAATGACAGTTTGGTTCCTATGCGTGTGCCTAATTGGGTTTGTGATGTGTCATATGACTTGCATAGGGTTTATTAAACCATATAAAAATCATATGGTTTGGATCTATGAGTTAACAGTGTTTAGATTAATAGTTTTAGTGTAGTTATCTCAATTATGCATCTACCTATGGGTAATAGTGTGAGGGGGTGTCTAGCCTTGAAAGTGGCCATCATATGGTTGGTGCACGGTTTGGAAAAACAAGAACAAACTGTGTGGGTTTCCCTTTTTTTAAATATTGGTTTTTATTTAGTTTTTCCTTTTTTTCATTCATTCCTCTATTTGAATTTTCACCCTCCTCCTCCTTGGTTTCATATGCTACATCCCCCCCTCTCATCCCCAGCCAAATGCCACCACTCCCTCTCAATTCTTTACTTTAATGGAATTTTATTTGGATTTATTTAGGGTTCTTGGTCTTTTATCTAAGTTAATCCTTCCTCTTCCCTCCTTCTCCCTTATTTTTTCCTATTTCCTCTCCCCTCTTGTGGTATGGGGGTTTGACCAAACCCTAGCATGTTAAGTGGTCCATTTTTTATATTTCTATGCTTAATAGGGTATGTGATGGATCTCTTAGGTAATATTTTTCCATGTTTCGACATCTACCACTCAAGGTGAACCATTAAGTTTCGTTTCAGATTTCCTATCACCATTTGGAGATTGGTTTCCTTCTTCCTCTTCTTTTAGCCCAATTATAGTTAGGGTGCTTTTAATTTTTTTTGTTTTCTATTATTTTTTTAGTGTATCATTATCATTCTGGAAGCAGTTTCGAGTTTTTAGAGTGATAGGGGACTTACATGTGTGTACATAGGTAGGAATATATATATATATATATAAGTTGCCCCTTTATATATATTCACTCAAGGAATTATGAATATATATTAGGGCTAGGTGTTCTTATGTATATATGCGAGAAAATATATAGTCTTTTAAGTGTAATGGGGTATATTTAAGTCTAATAATATATATAATAACCCCATGTACATATTTTTCAATGAGAATGTAACTCCACAAGCTTCAATGGTATGCTTCTTTTTAAATAATTAAATATCTTGTGCTACACACAACATCGAGTTGGAGTGCACCATGACTATCCATTTGAAAAGCAGCTATGAATAGTATTAACCAAATTTTTAATTTTATATAATTTTAATATTCATCTCATGTGTTTCTTATACATGATATAAGAACAAATTCAATTTTTTGAATAAAATAAGTATTTTTTAAAAAAATGCACTTTTACAGCCTTTTAATGGAGAACCCTTTTTAAATCCAATATTTGACACTTAAATATTCAATTTGAAAAAATAAACATTTTATTTAGAAGAGGGAAATAAAAATTTAGTTTGTACAAATTTTTGGTGTTTTTCTGATAACTTTCATATTTTAATGAATAGTGAAATATTCTGCATTTTAATTCAAAACTGTTTTCTCATCTAATTTATTTATATTGTTTTATTATCCTTTTAATTTTTTTTAAAGTATAATTGCATTCAGTTTTTGTCATTTAATATAATTTTGGTCATTTTAATTATTTTCACATTAAAATTGGATATAAACACCTGCCAATCTTTTGATGGTTTTTTACTTTGGAAAAACCCATTTTCTCATTTTGTCAACAGGGGTTAATTTTAAATTAACTACTGAAATTTTTTTATGTTAAAATTTTCAATATGGATTAAATATTTAGAATTAGTGGGTAAAAATTATGTTAATATGTTGCTTTTAGTTTTTTGGATATTATTTACAGTAACTTTTATAATTTTTTATTACCACTATTAAAGTTAAATAGGGAAATTAAAGGTAAAAATGATGTTAGAAAATTTCCCTAACACCTGTAAAAATCTAATTTTCTGAATACATTTGACCCTTTCACCTATTTTTC
Organism: Viscum album; assembly: GCA_963277665.1. Classification (NCBI taxonomy): domain Eukaryota; kingdom Viridiplantae; phylum Streptophyta; class Magnoliopsida; order Santalales; family Viscaceae; genus Viscum; species Viscum album. The sequence continues at coordinate 79,001,503 of OY728140.1, forward strand.
AAACTTTAATCATTTAATTGTCCATTTTCCATGAATATGACATAAATATTATTAAAATGAATGAATATGACAAAATGTCATACTTTCATTCCTTATAAGTATAATAATTTTAGTATGAAGATATCAATGAGATAACATCAATTATAAATAGTATTTTTGAAGATACAATGTCTATATACCTTATATAAATTTATTTATAATTTTTATAGATTAAATAATTAACACTAACGATGAAAAGATAGTGATGTAGAAATTATATTTTTAATAGAAATATAAACTAAATGATCTAAAACTAAATAAATATAATTTGACTTAATAAATAAAATTTATTTTTATAAATAAAATATACATGTTAGTAAAATATTTAAATTATTTTTTCTATGTTATCATGCTGGTTTTATTTTTTAAAAAATGAAAACATTGATAGTATCAAAATTGACATAAATGTTACTTTAAAATAAATAATATTGTATTAAATGCTATAAAATTAACAAAAATATCATGTAAGTCCAACTGGCATGGATAATATTAATTCTTTTATAAATGATACAAGTTTGGTCATTTTTGTATTTTATTGTAAATATATTAACCCTATAGTGTTAAAAAGACAAGTTGTCACGGTAAGAAATTATTTAACTAAGGGTTAAAGCCAAAATATATGTTTAATTTTATGACCAAAATGTGTATCAAATTCATTGGATTATAAGGTTTGTACCCATCCTTTTCTTATCCTCAAATAAAATCACTTTTAATCTATTCTTAATTGAATTATTAATTTATATTAATTTAATATTTTAAGAATTTATAAAATTTCCCCACCCCTCTCTTATAAAAGGGACTTATCCTTCTCTATTATTCACACAAATAAAGCACTTTGGATTAGTAAAACCCTATATATTTCTTCTAACATCTTTTTAAATTCATCCTAGAGGTCATACTTTGTCCAGAAAGCTATACTAATGAGTTCTTTTGTGAAAATCCAAAGGAGATACTCTAAAAAGTGTAATTGTTTTATAACCTCTTTCAAAGTTATTTTCTTCTTATACTTCCTATTTATATGTTGTTTCCATACCGAATTAAGAAATATAGTAAAATCCATATACTTATATGTTATTATAATCTTGGGAAAACTATATTCCTCATTTTATCTATCATATGAATAACAATATCACTATGTGTGTGTACGTATGGCTTACCGTCTCCACACCGCGGTGTAATTTTTTATTCAACAATACATTATTTAGATTAGTATAATGATGAGTATAATAGATATAAATAATTAATATAACATGATTATTATTCTGTAAAATTAATATACCATCCAATTCCATACCATTTAACCATCAATAGAATGATATCGTCGCTCGTGCATACGTACGACCTACCGTCTCCGTGACGCGGTGAGATTAATTCTCTATGCCAACCATTGAATAATGATTATAGAATTTTTAGGATGAGTAAAAATAATAATTATCAATATTACATCATTATTCATATGAATATAATATATCCTATGCATAACAAACATGACTTACACAACAAAACATGCATAGGAAAACGATGCAGTTAACACCTGAAACAATGGTAATGCTGAAATATTATTAGAAAAATGATATAATAGGATAATATATGATATCATAAATATGTAAATATTCCTATTATAATTTAATAACATGATTTAACCGTTATACATGAGGTTAATTCAACCTTGACTAAAGTAAAGTAAAAGGTATGGGTTAATTTCACAATCTGATTAATATATGAGGTTGTTTATATGTAAGTATCCACTGGGACATATTTATAATCCATGTCCATATTTCTTATATTATATATCAATATATCATAGAAAATTTCTTAAAGTCATTTTTCCCCAATTTTAATTTTTATTAAACATTTCTAATGAAGTCTTTTTGTCTTTTTCCAAATGAGGTATTTTATGATCTTTTCAAAAAATTAATGAAAGAATGATTCTTTAACTTATACAGAATGAGAATATATTTAAAAAATCATGAAGCCATAAAAATTTTAAGTTTACCTTACATTATTACAATATTATTTTTTTAAAATAATTGTTTTCATTTTTAAATCCGGGAATTTTAAATGATTTTAAAGAAAAAATGGGATATCTCTCTCAAAGAGTTGTAATGATTTTATTAGATTATTTTCGTCTGTGTAAAAATAATTTGATGGATTTTATACTTTATTAAGGTTGATTTATTATTAAAAAATACTCCATATTTTATTTAAGGTTTTATGATATTTTTGACTTTGTATGTTCTATCTTTATACCATTAATGGTTTATGGTTAAAGTATTAACATTATGTATGCTATTTTTAAAATGAATGTTTATGTTATGTTTCAACCTTTTCATATGAGTAATACATTTGAATTAGTAAGTGAAGGTTTGAGCCACTATAGCCCCTCGATATATCAGTAGGTCTCATGAGACAAACTAGTGTCTTGGCACAAGGCCTTGACTGTACAGTTATTTGTGGTCTTGGCATGAGGCCTTGACAATATGGTTATGATGTCTGACATTATGAATTACCTAATTATGGGATTAGTAATTGATATTAAATTTGATTATTGACTAATATAATATCAATGTAAATTTTTATGTTGAATATTATATTTAAAAGTATTGTGTTTCAATTTTATACCTTGCCTTAAAAGTTTATGCTTATTTATGACAACTTCTACTAAATTGTTTATCCTTATAGAGAATATGAGCTCACCCCTTTCATAAGCTTCATTTTTTCCTAAGATATGAATAAGTATATTTTGATTGACCTTTAGGGATAGTTTAATTGATATGAGAGTTTTCAAAGGGGATAATATGTTGTTTTTATTTCAAGATATAACATAAAACTTGTGTTTTAATGTAGCATTTAGAAGGCTAATAAACTGATTGGTCCTTTGGGATTTGATTTCTTGTGATCATTATAATGTAATAAAATAATGCACTGAATCTGGGAAACTAGGTTTGGGGTATTGCAATTTGTATCAAAGTAAGTTTAGTACAAACTTAAATACTATATTTAGAAAAACCTTGATTAGGGGACCTTACCCCTCAGAAAGACTTTGAGGACAAATATATATAAACACCCTAAAATATTTATATAGAGAGATTATTTGAGTATTTCTAGAAAATAAATCTGTGTCTAGATTCTACAAGTGTACATGGTTTTAGAACTGATATACCTAGAATTAATAATGCTGAGAAGGTGTTTCGAGATTGACTCGGGGTAACCTAGTACACGACAACGGGCCTTACTGTACACCTGGTTTGACACTCCTGAAGGATATTCTTAAGATAATTCACATTTTCTTTAAAAATCTTTATGAAGTACTTATGAGTAAATATGACCCCAAATAAATCATTTTTTTGATTATGGATTAGTATGCATAAATGTTTCAATTTATTTTACTAGTATGGAATTATACATTATGACTCATAACCTAATCTAGTGAATTACATTGTTTAGAAATGGTGCCAAGTGGAAGAAATGGAAACCATATCAACACACGTAATCCATTTAGGGATTTTCCTCCTATTAATGATAATGATAGTGGATATAGGGATACAACTGGTGATGAACAACTTATAACCATATTGGGATAGCTGACTCAAGTTATGAATAATAAACTTACCTGTATAGAGAAACCTCACCTAGAATATGGATAAAAATGTTTGAAGATATCATGAGGAAAAAACCCCAAAAATTAAATGGGAATAAAAATCCCTTTTTAGCTGATTAGTGGATAAGTTATTTAGATAAAATTTTTCTTGATTTGTGGAGTAATGAAAGGGAAAAAGTTATTATGTTAGTCTATCATCTATCAGTAGATAAAAGTCAATCCTTGTCATTAATTCAAAACATGAAGTATGATGAAGAGGAATCAAATATGGAATAGAGTGAATCTAAATAACTCTTCCTACAAAAATACTTTCCTCGTGATCTATAAGTGGATATGGAGAGGAAATTTTTGATTCTGAGCAGAAGGAGGATGAGAGTGTTGCAAAGTATGAATCTAACTTCACAAGGATATCAAGGAATGTTTTAGAATACATACATAACCTAATAAATACGATTGATCGATTTTTTGATGGGTTAAAACCAATCCTCTGATGGCCATTTGTCTCATAATATTTTTCATTGTACAGAGATATAGTATTATGTGCTATCAAGACAGAAAATTAATTCTCTTAGTCTAATGAATTTAATGTAAATCAAGAGAAGAAGAGGGTTGCTGAACACTCTAGAAAATAAAATAAGGTGAATAAGGGAAAATTTTACTTTGCACCGTACAATATTTGTTGGAATAAACACCCCGGTACATTCCAAAAGGTTATGGGTGTTTGTTACAAGTGTAGAGAAAAATTCCACCAAACTCATGATTATAAGGTAAAGAAAAAAGCTAACAATGTTTAGTTTTACAACTATAAAGAGATGGGATATAATGAAAATTATTTTCATAAGTGTCAAAGACACATTACCTATAAAAGGAAAAGGGATAAAGGCCAATATTTTTCAATCACAACTATCAAGGTTGAAGTACCTAATAATTTGGTGTTAGGTACATTAATCATTTCCTCAAATTTATCCAAATCATTATTTGATTTTGGATCCTTGCATTAATTTTTGAATTCCTAATTTTCTTTAGAAATTAGATATTTTCAATACACATTAACATGTGTTTTCAGTAAAAACCCCTAAGGGAAGTCTTTTGATAACAAATATGTGTCAGGTAGTTCCTATTATGGAATATAAATGTAATATATCTTCTAAATTTATCATCATACCAATGGTCTTATTTGATATAATCACTGGTATGGAATGTCTATCAAAATATTATTGAACATTTATTGCAAGAATGAGTAAGATGTGATTTGTGAGGAAGATGTAGAATCCAATATATTTAGAGTATAAACATAATCACCTAATTATTATCAAAACCCACCCCCTAGAACTTTACTTAATGAGATTTTTTGGGAGGAAGAGGAAATAACATCTAGGGATGATGAAATAAATATTCAATTTGATGATATACCTATTTTACAATAATATATTGATTTATTTATAGAGGATTTAATAAAAATACTCTAGAGTGGGAAGTTGAGTATACTATTTATTTAATCCCGGATGCAAGTTCAATATAAAAAACCACCTATTGAATGAAAATAATGTAATTAGAGGAGTTGAAGAAACAACAAGAGGATTTGAGTAATTTTGGATTTATTTTCCCAAGTATTTATCCATGAGAATCCACATTTCTTTTTGTTAAGAAGTAAGATGTATAAATGGGATGGTGCATTTACTAGAGATAAATCAATGATATTACAATAAAGAACAAGTATCCTCTACCTCGCATTGATGATTTATTTGATCAACTTCATGGAAATCAAGATTTTTAAATGATTAACCTTCATTATGGATATCATCAATTGTGTGTATAAAAGGATTATTTTCCAAAGACATCATTCCAAATGAAGTACGCTCATTATGAATTTTCGGTAATTCCATTTGGATTGACTAATTAACCCTCTATTTTCATTAATCTAATGAATAGAGTGATCAAGGAATATGTTGATGATTTTTTTGTTGTATTTATTGATGAAATCTTGGAATAATCCAAAAGCTACAAAGTCCCTGAAAACCCCTTGCGAATTGTTCGGAAGACTCTTAAAAGAAATGAACTATATGGGAAGTTAAGCTATTGTGAATTTTTGCTTCAAGAATTTTATTTTCATGGCCATATTGTCACCGACGATGGAATCTATATTGATCATGAAAATAAATATACAATCCAAGAATGACCAACATTGATATATATAACTGAGGTATGCAATTTTATTAGTTCAGTATGTTTCTATCAGCATTTGGTCCAAATTTCCCTTGATCAGAACCAAGCTCTCACGTAAAGGGGTTAAATTTAGTTTCAAAAAACAGTGTGAAGAATGTAGTGTATAATTGAAGAGAAGATGAGTCAATTCTTCTCTCCGGAATTTACCATTTGGGAATGATTGTTTTGTGATTTATAGTGATGCATCAAGGAATTTAATTGGTTATGTTATTACGTAGAATGATAGTGTTATTTCTTATGCAGTAAAGAAATTAAAAATTTATGAAAAAAACTATCCAACTCATGATCTTGAGTTAGCATTGGGAATAGTTTCTCTAAAGATATGGAGAAGCTATCTCTACAATGAAAGATGTTTGATATATACTGATCACAAGAGTTTAAAATATATTTTCTCACAGAAATAACACAACATGAGACAATGTATATGGCCTCAAATACTCAAGGATTATGATTTCCCAATAAACAACCACCCATGGAAGGAAAATAAGGTGACAAATTATTTGATTAGAAAGGACCATGGAGTTTTAAACAGAATTAGAGTTGAAAGGGATCCTATGTTCATGGATCTAGTAAATATGGATACGGGAATTATCATGGAAGGTGAAACATCACTAATTTATCAAATGGTTTTTAAACCATATTTACTCCAAAAGACAAAAAGTTATTAGTATGATGATGAGTAATTTTAAAAGAAAATTAAAGCTGTGAATGATGGGTGAGTGATTGACTTCATATTTGTAGATGGTAATTGGAAATCTGGGAAGAGGATTTGTGTTCCTACTATACCTGACTTAAACATTTAATTATTGAAGGATCCTCATATCTCCAATTTCTCTATAAACTACAGTGTAACTAAAATATATAGTGATTTGAAAGAATGTTTTTGGTGTAACAACATGAAGAGAGAGATTACTGATTATTTGTCCAGATGTTTGGTTTTTTCAATAGGTGATGGCTGGAAGAAAACATCCTAGATGATTCATGAAACCTCTTCTTATACCTATATGGAAATGGGATTCTATTACAATGGAATTTATCATGGGGATACCAAAGGATCCCCAAAAAAATGACACGGTATGGGTCATTGTTAATTGTTTTACCAAATCAGCACATTTTCTTCCTATAAGAGAATATTTAACAATTGAATGTTTAGAAGGACTATATATTAATGAAGTTGTAAGACTTCATGTTGTACCCATATTGATTGTTTCTAACCTTGATCCTGGATTTACATCACAATTCTGGAAAAGTCTTTAGAAGTCCCTAGATACTGATCTTTGTTTGAGAACCGTCTTCCACCCTCAAACTGATGGACATTCGGAGCAGACTATTCAAATTTCATAAGACTTGTTGAGATCTTTCTAACATGAATTTCAAGGTATATAGGATCAAAATTTACCTCTAGTAGAATTTTCTTAAAAGAAATTATTCTATTGAGGTATTTATATGGCACCATATGAAGAGTTATATGGAAAGAGATGTCTTACACCATCTTGTTGGTTTTATGTTTCTGAAAGAAAACTCGTAAGCCTATAAATTGTTGAGGAAATGACAGAAAAGGTAAACACTATTTAGACACATATCAAAACAGGTCAAAGTAAGAAAGAGATCTATACTGATAAATGATGGAATGATTTGGAATTTCAAGTGGGGATCATGTTTTCGAGAAGGTATCTTCATGTAAGTGTGTTATACAATTCGGTAAGAAGGTTAAATTAAGTCCCATGTACATCAGACCTTTTGAAATTCTGGAACGATTTAGAGCTATTGCTTAACTTTTATAAATGTCGTCACGTCTCTCCAACGTTCATGATCTATTCCAAGTATCAATATTAAGGAAATACATTTAGACACGATTAATGTACTCAATAATGATGAAATGGGACTAAAATCAGATGTGTCTTATAGTGAAGTTCTGATCAAGATTCTTGATACCAGAGAACAAGTGTTGAGAAATCTGACAGATCGTCGGGTAAAGGTTCTTTGGAGAAACCATAAAATAGATGAGGCAATGTGGGAACCAGAATGACTTATGATGAATAACCTCTTGAATATATTTTAAAGGGATATTCTAGAAGTTTTGAGGAAGAAATTATTTGAAGGAGGGAAGAATGTGACACCCTAGGCTTCCATGATACGCTTCTTTTTAAACAATTCAATAGCTTGTGCTACACGCAAAACTGTGTTCGAGCGCACCACGTCTAGTCATTTAAAAAGAATGTATGAATAGTATTAAAAAAATTTATTTTATAAAAATTTAATATCTATCTCATGTGTTTCTTAGACATGCTATAAGAACAAATTCATTTTTTTGAATAAAAGAAGTATTTTAAAAAAAATGCAGTTTTACCGCCTTTTAATGGAGGAACCATTTTATATCCAATATTTTAAACTATTATGTAATCAATATAAAAAAATAAACTTCTTATTTAAAATAGGTACATAAAAAATAATTTTAGAAAATTTTCTGGTGTTTTTCTGATAACTTTTATATTTTAATTAATAGTGAAAATACTACATTTAAATTCAAAACTAATTTTTATCTAATTTATTTATATTTTTATATTATCCTTTTAATTAGTTTTAAAGTATAATTATATAAATTTTTTTTATCATTTAATATAATTTTTTTTCATTGGAATTACTTTCACTTTAAAATCAGATATAAACACAAGACAATCTTTTGATAGTTTTTACTTTTGAAAACCCCGTTTTCTTGTTTTGTAAATGAGAATTTATATTAAACAAATTACTAAAACTTATGTGTTTTAAAATATTAGAAATGGATTCCGTATTTGGAATTAGTGGGTACAAATTATTTTAATAGGTTACGTTTTTGGATATTATAAATAGTTACTTTAATACTTTTTTATTACCGTAATTAAGTGTTAATCATGTAAATAATGGTAAAAATAATTTTATGAAATTACCCTAACACATATAAAAATATAATTATATGACTATATTTGACCCTTATCACCTATTTTTTTAAATGTAATAATTTAATGGACCCTTATCAACAAATATGAAATGAATATTATTAAAATTAATGAATATGAAAAAATATCATACTCTCATTTTTTATAAGTATAATAATTTTAATATATTGTTATCTAGGAGATAACATAGATTATAAATAGTATATAGAATTTTAAAAAAAATTACTACCTCCTAGAAATTTATTTATAATTTTCAGAGATTAAATAATTACCATTAATAATGACAAAATAGTGCAGTAGAAATTATTTTATTAACATAAATATCAAATTAATAATAATAGAAATATTAAAATAAATATTTTTTAATTAATTAATGAAATAACTTTTAAATAAAATATAAATATTTTTAACATATTTGAAGTATATTTTTGAAGTTATCATGTTTTATTTTTTTAAGTGCAAATATTGACAGTTCCAAAATTAACATAAATGGTACTTTAAAATAAATAATATTTTATTATATGTAATAAAATTTCTAAAAATATTAGGTTCTAAAAAATTCCTTTTATAGTGTTAAATATGATATAAATTATCTAATTGGGTTACTTCTGTAATTTTATCGTAACTATATTAACCCAATAGTGTAAAAAGACAATTTGTCACAGTAATGGTTGAATTATTTAACTAAGGGTTAAATCCAGAAGATAAGGATGGTTTTTTACCTAAACATCTCTAAAATTCATTTTTTGATGATATTAATACCCATAATTATCTCATACTCGAAATAATATCACTTTGGATCCATTTTTTATTAAAAATTAATTTATTATAATTTAATATTTTATGAGTTTTCTAAATTGCCCCTCCCCTCTATTATAAAAGGGAAGCTCTCCTTCTATTATATTCACACCTATAAAGAACTTTGACTCCACAAAACTCTACCCATTACCTCTCCAAAATTCCCTCAATTCATCATAGAGGTCTTACTTTGGACATAAATCCATCGTATGAAGTACTTTTGTGAAAATCAAAAAGAGATACCTGAAAAAGAGGTAATTGTTTTATCACCTCTTTTAAAGTTTCTTTATTATTCTACATCATCTTTATATGTTGTTTCCATACCAAATTAATAAATCCAGTATAATACATATAATGATATGTTATTATAATCATGTGAAAACTATATTCCTCATTTTATCGATCATATGATTAACAATATCACCACGCTTGTGTATGTACGACTTACTGCCTCCACATTGTGGTGTAATTTGTTATTCAGTCGTAATTTATTTGGATGCGTATAATTAATAGTATAATGGATAAAAATAATGAATAAAACATTATAATGATTCTATATAATTAATATACCATCCAAATCAATACCATTTAACCATCAATGGAATGACATCGTCACTTGTGCGTATATACGACCTACCATCTCCATGACACTATGAGATTCATTTTCCATGTTAACCATTAAATAAGGATTATAAAATTTATATTATTTTTAAAAATAATAATTATGAATCTTATATAATTCTTTATATAAATAAAATATATTCTATGTATAAAAAACATGGCTTACACAACAAAACATCTATAAGAAAATGATGCAGTTAACACCTGAAACAATGGTAATGCTGAAATATTATTAAAAAAATGATATAATAGGATCATATATGATATCATAAATATGGATATGTTCCTGTTATAATTTAATAACATGATTTAACCATTATATATGAGTTTAACTCACACTAAACTAATGGAAAGTACAAGGTAGGGGTTAATTTTAAAATCCCATTATTATACAAGGTTATTTATTCGTAAATATCACTGAGACATATTTATCATTCATGTCTATGTTACATAAAATATATTTAGATATATCATCTATAATTGTTTAAATTAATTTTTAACCCTATTTTTCTTTTTATAAATCATTTTAAAGGAATCCTTCCATCATTTTCCAAATGAGGTATTTCATGAACATTTCAAAAAATTAAGGAAAGAATTTTTTTTAACTTATACGGCACATGTGGCTATTTCCACTGTCATGACGACATAATGTTTTTAAGTTTCTCTTACAATATTACAAGGTTTTATTTTTGAAAAAAATGTTTTCTTTTTATAAATTTGTGATTTTAAATTTATTTCAAAGTAAAAAAAGAGATATCTCTCTCAAAAGAGTTTTAATGATTTTTTAAGATTATTTTTATATATTTCAACATCCTTTGTTGGATTTTATGACTAAATGAGGTTTATTTATTATGATAAAATATTCTATATTTTATTTAATTTTTATGACATTTTTGAATTTTTTATGTGATATTCTTATAACAATCATGGTTTATGTTTAAAGTATTAAACTTTTGTATGCTAGTTTTAATACTAATGTTTATGTTATGATTAACCATTTTCATTTGAGTAATGAATTGGACTTAGTACGTGATGGGTGGGGCCTGCTATATCCCTGCAATCCATCAGTAGGTATCACGAGACAAACTATTTTATTCGCACAGGGTCTTGACGGTATGTTTATTTATGGTCTTGGCACGAGACATTGACAATATGGTTATGATGGCTGACATTATTCATTACCTCATTATGAGATTAGTTATTGATATTACAGGTGACTATTAAAATATTATAATGTCCATGTAAATGTTTAAATGGAATTATTTTATTTATTTATCCATATATAATGCTGAATATTATGTTTAAAAGGCTTATGTTTTAGTTTTATAACTTTCCTTAAAAGTTTATTCTTATGTATGACAGCTTCCTCTATATTATTTATCCTTAATGAGCATATGAGGACACCCCTTTCTGATGTTTAATTTTTATCTAGGATGCAAAGAATTATTTTATGATTGACCTTCAGGGATATTCTAAGGGATGTGAGAGTTTTCAAAAGGGATAATATGCTAGTTTTAATTCCAAGATGTAATGTAAAACTTATGTTTTATATTGTATTTCCAAGGCTAATAAACCAATATTCCATTGGGATTTGATTTATTATGATCATCCCAATGTAATAAAATAATGCACTGACTCTGGGAAAATAGGTCAGGGTGTTACAGAGAATATGAACACAAGGGATTCATTTCTATATATCTATGTGAATGTTCATATGTATGCAAGAGGAAAGGTTAATATTTGAGTGGGTGCTGAAGAAGGAATTAAGTACCTAAGTGTTTCATCTTGGTTCTCTCCTTTTTGAGGTAGGTTCTCCATACATAATCCTTTAAAAGTAAAATCTATGATTTCTTTGTGTTTTCAAAATTTATTTTCCATTTTATAAGAAATTAATACTCTATATATATATATTTGTTTCAAGTTCTTGGAAAGTGTCTTCTTACTTGGTTTCTAATAATTCCGTTAATATTTTCAAATATATTTATTTGATTTAAGCATGGAGTCGATCTTGATTGTAAATGGTAAGTTCCTTAATTATTCAATTTTTTTTAATTATTTTAGAACTTAAATGTGTTGGGATTTGTTTTCTAAAGTGAATGTATTATTTTTAATGTAATGAGGCCTACTTTTAACATTGATAATGTTATAGGGATGTATAAAATTCCACATGAATAATTCTCCTTTATTTATAAAAATTATTAATGTGTTAAATTTTGGATTTGTTTTATCTTCCTAGGGAAGAGGCTTCCACATTTTTTGTGACTTAAAACAGGTTTTTCACCCAAGGAGTGAGATTGGAGAAGATAAGTTGGATGATTTTTGTGTAAAGAATGTGATATGTATGAATATTCTATCTTGATGAGAACTCACCACTATTTTAAATAAGTACGTGGGAAAATATTTATCTGTATGGGAAGACTAGATCTAGAATATGAGAGGGCTTAGTAGGGCTAAGGCTTGGTTCCCCTACTAAGATTGACTATACAACACTAACCAAATATGGTAACTTGATCAGAGATCACTAGAATATGGGATGCATTCCCCTCTAGTGGCTTGTGCATGAGGAATCTATGTGTTGTGGTATTTAGTCCATACCGTCAATGTAAGAGGATCCTATGACCACACTAACCCTATCTAGATAGGGATTTCCCATGGTGATTTATATCATTTACCCCTATTTTTATTTCTATGGTATTGTTTTAGAACATGGTTGAAGTAATAAAAAGTGCATTTCCTTTCATTTGTTTGGAATAAATAATTTTTTTAATTTCTTATTGCAATTATTATTTTATTAGCTTTCTCCCTCTTGTAAATGATTTATTTAAAATCTCTCGTTCTTTGAAAACTTTTTTGGAAAGGTAATGAAAACTGGTTTTTCTAAAAAAGGGAATCTTGTTACTTGTTTTTGGTAAGAAAGGAAAACCACAATTTTTATGTAGCTTGTTTTAAAATTGGCATTATTTGGTTTTCTTTTTAATGTAATGTCCTATGCTATAATTTATTTTCACATTCCTACTAAATTTTAATACTTATACATATAGATTTATCTTTTTTTATCTTCTGGTTATGCTTCTAGTTCGAACTCAGTTTCCATGGGGTGATGCAAGTTTAGGGGTTGGTGGTGACCCAAAAGGTCACATGGAGTTATGTGAAGGTTTATCTTTCTTTCCATTAATAGTATTCATTATTATTATTATATATTTATTTATTTATTTTCCATTTTATATAGGAAAATTAATTCCCAATTTCGTTATATTTGATGCCTGGGACTACTTTCAAGGCTGGGAGGATTGAGAATGCCTCCCAGACCTTGTTGCATATCAGAGTGGGTAATCGGTTTGGGGTCGAACTAGGTTGGTTTGTGACACCATCGCTTATGGAAAGCTTTACTCAATCCTGGTTTTGAACAATTTTTCAACTTCACCACCATATCCATCTAGTTTTTTACCATGTCTTTATAGAATTAATCCTTTCAAAATTTTCAATAACATAAATTAAAAATGGATTTCATGCAGTTCTACAAAGCCACCCTTAGTTACTTGTTAGTACTAAGGATATTAATGAAATGTTACTATCATTGATTAAACATAATTTTAATTGGAAAGTTTAGATATAAATTTATTTATTTGGTTATGATTCATAACACAAGTGGATCTAACTTTAACAAATTTAGACATTAACTCTAAAATTTGGTCTGACAAATAATTCTTTTCTGTAGCAATACAATCATAATATTTTCTAGGTTATTTATTCTATTTCATTAAAGAAATATATTTATAATCAAGCATAGAACTATATTCACTAATCCTATAAAAATAATGATATTCTAATTCATATATAAGTATGATAAATAAATGTACATCTTCAATCTAGGTCATAAAACACATATTAGCCTTTTCTTTTGGTTACTCAACTTAAGAGTTAGAATGACATTCATCATTAGAATCTATTGATTCACTATAAATAAATTTAATATATATTTTTTCCTTATCTTTTTAATCTTATCTTGTTGAATTATTTATATACTTATTTTTTATACTTAGGTTAGTTATTATTGGTATTTCTAATAATTTTTCATTCATATTATCTGAATTCTTTTCAATTTCTGACACTTTTATTAAACTTGTTGAATGATATTTTAGAACCCTTTTTTATATTATATAACTTATTAAATATAATAAAAAGTTGAGAAAATTTATATTCAGAGTTATAACTATTAAAACCACATTTATTGTATAAATTATAAAATATTTTGCATTCTTTATTCTCATCCAGTGAATTTGCAACTTTCAAATGTAGCATTATCCATTCTAATTTATTTTCGATAATCAAATTATAATTTCATTTCAATATCATTTATTGTGAAAGTACTGATAAATGATTTTATTTTTACTTATATAACAGGTATTGATTATATAATTTAATTAGATATACCACTCCCTCCAAAAGTTAATGCTCTTAAGACATTTCAATTTTGACCATACTCAGGTATAATAGCTCCTAATATAGAAATAGAGTTTATAATTTTATTTATACTTTCATTAATTTGGGGTTTTTTTCTTCATAAAAAATCCAAAAATGTATTAAAATTTAATGTTGAAATATTATATATTTTTTATCTCATTTTTTATACCTTTTTAAGAGATAATAATTGTTTCCCACATATTATAAATAGTCGGAAATTGATAAATTATGCTAAATTAATTTTTTATTAAACAATAGATAATAGAATTCTTAGATTTAGAATTATTATCATAATCATACTCTTGTTTGAAACTCAAAAACACTAGGTACACCAGTAAGCACCTTTTAATGATTCACCACTTTCATGTAAACCTTAAATCCCAAATTCATAAAATATATTACTATTTTTTTTCTAAAAACTATTATTTTCCATGTTAAAGTATGTTTCTCTTGACATAGATATACCTTCTCTAAAATCATCCATTATTTTAAAAAATCATGAAACTTCAACTAATAATGATAGAGAGCCCACAATCCCTACTCTGATACCAAGTGTTTTTATAGTGTTTTTTAATTTCAATGACAGAAGATGTTTTCAGTTGAGTTCTTAAATTTTACTTATTTTAAAATTTTAAATTCCTCATTCAATTATTTCTTTAAATATATACTTTTATATAATTAGATATGAAAATTTGTTTGTAGTAGTATCAATTCACAACTCTAATTGGGGTGTGACTCATTATTGTTTTCTTTGAAACAATTAAAATCATGTGCACTCTTTTTATTCTATAGTTATTATGATGAAAAATTATCTATCTGTATAATCTCATATTTATTTTGATTAATGTAATATTATTAGGAAAGACAAAAAAATAAGGAAACCATGAGTTTGTTAATGAGGTTATCCTCTAAGATTGATAACTACTTCCAATGTGTATGGTGGCTATTACTCCATCCCACATAAAATCTATTTTATTGTCACGGTGAAGTATGGTCAATGTTATATCCATGAACATGTTTTCCTATAACCAACTAGGTTACATGAAAGCACAAAACTACTATTGTTAAGAATCTCGATCTAATCAAGTCTTATTCTTGAAGTACTAGATTCGACTAGATACTTTATATGTATGATTAACCGTGAGAATATTTCTTTTTAGTGGAATTCAAAATATATGATATTCTTCCTCAAAAACAAAAATCTCAAGAAATTTCTTTTTCTCTTATTTTCATATCAATAATTAATGTTTTCTCTTCTCGTTTTTCATGAAAAACATTATCTGGATATCTATATCATTTCTTATTTATTTTTAAACAATATAAAATGCTTCTCCTTTCAAAATAATATCTAATATTTATCTCAATATCTTCTTTGGTCTTTATGATATAGAGATATTATAGGCAAGTCCACTCATGCCAATCTTCTTCTTTAATTCTCAAGGTGTTATTTCAAAACTAGTATATTTAGATCTATCTACTATCTAACACATGTTAAATATTCACTGGAATTAGTAGTGTTTTTATTCATATATTTATTCAGCTTAGAAAATGTTTAAGATATATGAAATATCTAATTTAATATACCATTTTATTTTATTCTTCCTTCTATATTTTATATATTCATAAAATGACATGAAAATTATTTCCATGTTTCAAATATATAAATTCTATGATATTCAAAACCATGATATTCCCATTATTATCTTTTAACTTCTAATAAAAAACATGATAGGATACTCTGCAAGATATTAGAATATTATTTTTCTTGTCCAAACTCATATTCGAAAAATACTCATAGGTTCTCATTTAAACTAATCAGAAGATATTTCCTAATAATTCTTCTAACTTTGATCATTATATATGATTTTAATTATTTATTTTCGAAATGCTAGAATTATCATGTCATGTTACATCTCATTTAATCTCAATAATTCCCTGTTGGGTCATATAAGAGCATCAGAAACATTAGGTTATTTAAATCACTTGATGACTAATAATGCATCATCTAATTTTATAAAAATGTTATCACTTTCTTTTAAACTAAATCGCCATATGTGATAAATAATTTTATTATATATAATAGTATTAATCTCATGTTCATTCCAAAATTTCACTCTTGTATAATCTTACGTATGGACTATAATATAATTCGTATCATAGTGTAATCAGAAATTTATATTATTTGAATATAATCCTCAAAAAAATATATTTTTCAAGATGAATAGGAACCCATGAATTCAAAAAAAATCTATATTATCCATAATATTTCTCATAACTCAGAAACTCTTATACTATTGAAACTAAAGACACTTTAAGATGGGGTAAATCAAGTCGATGGTCAAATTAAAAAATTTCATTAAAAAATTTAACTCCCTTTTAGGTTTTTTATTCCCACATTGATAGAAACAAAATTCAAACTATTAATATTGTATGCACAATCACTGAAACAATCCCAAATATAAAGAAATGTAAAACATATATAGATCACATATATTTCACTTGGTTCACCAAAGAATGATACATCTAGGGAGAAGACACCGATGATATGTTGGTGTAAAAAAATCCACTATGATTTACTAGTTATGTGGATACAATGTTTTTCCATGGTCATTCTATGCCTTGGACACTCCATTTATAACGTTTAGGGTTCATTCACTTCTCACTCAAGGTACACTACCTCTTATTCAGGTCCACACACTACATAATTTAAGATCTTCTATAATTTATAAACTTGTAGTTCACTTCACCAGATAAAGATCACAATAGTCAGTCTCTATTCAGCACTGGACTCTACTAGCATAACTACTCCATATATATTCAATATTACACATGTTTTACACTAAGTTATTATATTATTAAATTTGATATTTACTCTTAAATGAGATAGTTAAATCAATGTCTTATACAATACAATCTCAACAACACATCTTCTTTAGCTGTGTATAATTATTCACTCGAATTATCCTATTTCTCTTTCTCTACATACATAATCAATTATAAAAAATGATACTCACTCTTTATCCATATGAATCACTCTCAAACCGCATATGTAATATTTAATATCAAGAATTATAATGTTATTTATTTTGGTAAATATATATACATATATAAACATGAATTAACCTAGAAACATTATTTATCGCTAAACCTTGTTTAGTGCATAATTCTTGGTGCATATCTTCCATCATGAGACACCTATGCATGTAATACCCATGCACATGAATCCTTTATTGTAAATATTAGTGTGAGACCACTGGTCACATTTCATTTGAGTAAAAAACCCCTAGGGTTATAAACTTTTAGTACAAGACCCCAAGGGTGCATAAGCTTTGGAAACATGACTTGTGGGCATGAGTCTCTTGCGCATTAGAATCCTATGTACAAGGATCCTATTTAAAAGACACATATGAATTAATATCCTTTTAGGATACTTATATCGCATAATATTATTTGTGTGTATCTCCTTGAGTGGGATTTTTTGGGTGCAAAACTTCTTCCTATACCCGTTCACATATTCATGAGCTCCGGACTTTTATTGATAATTATTCCACACTGAATAAAAACTCAAACTCGATATCTACATTATTAATGATGAACAATGGGTATTTATAGATAATATTTTCTAACATAACTCTTAAATTTATGCTTAACCATTTTTTCTACTACCTCAAGACTCATGAATATTTCTATACTTCGATTGCATGACTCGTCAGTTATGCGTGAGTCTTGAGACTCCCATTGCATAAATAGATAACAGACAAGTATTTCATCATGATTATCTCTATCGGCTCCATGTAAACCCTTTAATCTTATGAACTCAATATTTTTTTTGAATCGTGATACAACCATAGTCTATGGAACAAAAACATCCTTCATTTACAACATATTTTTCTATATATGATTGATAATACCACCTCATACTTAAGTGGTCATGGGACTTGGAGATAGATATACTTCATAACAAATCTTATATCCTAAAATTATTCCATCACTTCCAAAACTAATAATTTAATTAACTTTACATGACCATGATATAAGATATCGTTATGGGTTTTCACTCAGAAAACCTACATAAATCGTTAGACCACTTAAAAAAACTAGTGTATTTGCTTCTTAAAATCACAAGATCCCTTCATGATTATAGAATATATGGTATGTTACATACATATGAGGTCACTTGGATCATATTTACTTATGTTTTCATGTATAAATTAAGTTTTTATCTGATCGTGTAACCAATAATGGAGTAAAAAAATTTCCTTCATCTCTTCTAAATATTTCACTAAGTCTATAAATGAACTCTATATTCTATGATCAAATTCAATAAAGAATCCAAGATTACACATGATGTTAAAAAAACAACTTTTTTCACATCATATTCATTATTTTACATATTGTTTAGCTCTAATATAAATTATGATATTTATCAAAACTTCTCAATTATCCTGAAATCCTTCACATATAGATTTTTTAAACAATGTTCCTTCTCCAAGAACTGTTGATACATGCCACCAATCATCAAATATTTAAATATTTCATTAAATGAATAACATTTTAAAAATATTTCATTTACACTTATCGTTACCTGATCATCATGGAATTCACATACTCTAGTCATGTCTGCCACATTAGCCAATACTTTATTCATGCCAGATGACACACTAATTGACTAAAAATACTACACCAAACATAGGTCTAGATACGACATTCAACTCCTTTGGATGTTTTTAGAAATATTACCATAAATATGTCATTATCTTGATATAAAAAGTATCTCTATTATTTCATGACTATTGATTCATGATTCCTTAATTTTTGACTCATTTGACATCAAAATAAAAAAGGGTCTTCCAAAATATTCTAAACCCCTTAGTGTATCATCAAATCTTTATTTTATTTTTAAATACCCATTTCTCAAAGAATTACAAAAGGGATACTTTCATCTATGGATTTAATCCCCATTAATCAATAATATATACACATATAATATTTAATTAACATCCTAAACTAATAGGAGCATACAAGATTGAAAATTTTCTCTTGTTAACATTTTCAGGCTTGGATACAATTTATTATAATATATCCACAAACTACTTATATATTTTTAGCTAGTAAAATTACCACTTAGCATTGAGTCATCAATAAACCCTCTAATAATAATAAATCATAACTCATTTTAGGATATAAGAGTTCAAAATAATCAACACTAATTTTCCCTATATCACACACTAACTTCCATAGATACTAGCAAAATAACTTTCAATATCTTTTAATATCATATTATGATCTCAATCACACTAATACCAAATCTTCATTGAAAACGAAATTAAGATAAATGGTGTGAGATATACCACATTTCAATCCAACTAACACCATTTATTAAAGATAACCTCATGGTACCATTTCATATTCCTGATTCTCAATTCTTCTTAAGAATCCTTTTTCATGTTAGGCTAAATAGCGTCATGTTCTTGTCTGAAACTCGCCCCAAATATATCCAACTTTGGACACACACCAATTATTCATAACAACCATTGAGCTGATGCAAATCAATAAATACTCATTAGGTTATAGAGTACAATTATTGGGAATGATATTCATTTTCTAGTTTTTTTTTGCTATCTTAAAAATAACAAGCTGAAAACACATCATCAGAAACAAATAGATAAACATGAAATACAAGAATTTTTCTTGTTCTCCATTAATATAACTTATCTATTTGGTTTAATTATCCTTGAACTGAGGAATGATACTAATGGTTGAATATTCAATGTGACTTGGAACAAATAGATTATTCAAGTATATCTTTGAGTCCTCTTTAACTTCATATCAGGATCTTCATCATATGATCTTCCCTTTTCCAAAGTATGAAACGTACAAATACAATTTTGAACAACAAAGTAGTTTTTTAACACCACTTGCTGAGCTTGACTCTATATGTCCATTTCATAGAATATAACATATCTTTGTTTATTTATTTCCATTCATCTTAGTCACATGTTCCCTTTAATCACACACACCCCATGAATAATATCCCACAAATAATACTATAGAAATTCAAACATATATTAGAAATAGATAAAATAATGGGGAATGGGGTACATCTAGATTCCTCAAATAGAATACTAGGGTTGGTCATGATGGGATAACCCTTTTCTTCTAGATTTTATCCAATGTATCATTATGGTTATTCTTTTCATAAAATCACTTACAAAACTCTCTCTTCACATTAATTATTTAAGACATTGTTTGACTTCATTTCTCTTATTCACAATTTTAATCAAGAAATTTTCATGTATATGTTATTTTTATATCTTCATAGCCAAATCCAACTGATCTGGACATATAGTCAAGTATTCATTCTGTAAATGCTTGGAATTATTTTTGTGAATGGGTTTCACATGCTCTATCTACTTAACCATTGTGGGATTAAAATCGTGAGTATAGGTTTTGTTCATTGATTCAGCACCCTTCTTTTACTAAAACTTCCTCCTCCACTATAGATATATTTATTTTACCTTCATTTTTTCACATCATGGAATGGTTTTTGAATCCACAAAGGCTTACTTCATGTATCTACCTTCTTGCAACAATTACAACAACCAATGTATCTCCATAACATTGTGAGCCTTTCATTACGTGCAGTGCCTTCTTACTCATATCTAGAGTACATTTTCCCTTTTTCTCAAAGAAATTTATTTGTTCTTTCTATGAGGTCTGTTGTTAGTGTAACATAGTAGGTGTTTAGTACACCTTTACTTGAAATACATTTTTTCCTCATATACTCTAAACTATTATTCTAGTTTAACGGGTTGTTTTACATAATTTACTCCCTCTTATTATGTCACAGGACTTAAGGAACTCCATACAAATTATTTTGATTTCCCTTCTTTCTTATGGGTAAAAAATCTTATCAAATGGATGTAATTAGCACATATAAAATATCTCCCATAAAAAACATACCTCATGAAATTACTTATATATTCATATATAGGTACAAATGGGGTACTTATTCTAATAATAAAAAATTAGGATTCTAGAAACATACTCAAGGTGCATCTGAGTCTTCTTAAATAGTTTCATTTTATAGCTACTTTCTTTTAAGAGTCATTAATTTTATATTTTTCCAATATGTTCTATTTATTATCATATTTATAAATATTCTTCTTATAATCTATAGATTTTATATTTTTATACTTGTATAATCCACTTGATGATACTTTTATAGAGGGATACACTTCATTCACTTCCCCCATAGAAAAGTGGTGACTTTTTCTCAAGCTCCCAGACTGTTTGGTTTTCTGTTTGTTTCTATGCACCCATATCCTTTAATCTTGAACTATTTTTATTCCATGATTTTCCATTCTCCTCTAGATATTTCTTGAGAGGTAGGATGATTTCATTTATCTTATTATCCATAACCATTTTATTTTTTATATTTTGGGTCATTTATTAAAGTAGATTACTTTATCTATTAATATTAGAACCCATCTTCTATATATCCACATTTAGGACTGCCTTTTCCCTTTTCAGCCTCTCATTCTCTATGAACAGATCTGAAGCGATTACATATCCGATATTATATCTGATCTCTAGCTAATATAAATTATATTGTTTGATCTAGGTCCCTTATTTATCTCTATACACACAGTCTCAAAATTTAATACAATACACCAGAACCAATGTTTCCTTGTCAGTGTTCTCATTATGGATAAATGGTTCATCTTCACCACCAAAACCTAAAAATATTTTATTCACAGACTCAAAATATTTAAATGGATCCTTAATGTTATTACTTTAAACAATTATATCATCTAGAGACCCAATTGTTTTATTTAATTTATCAATATATGCCATCATATTTTTAATTACCTTGGTTTTCTCTTCAGTTTTCTATTTAATCGTGATAGTTTTTTTGAGTTCACTAATATATCTAATTGATCATTTAACTATTTCTGAAGTCTGGCCATATCTTATTTATGCTCATCCACATATTCAACATATTCATTCAATTTACCACCAATATTTCAATTTTTCAGTCATTTAATATCTAATTCTTCAGGAGAACCATAAAGATCTACAAGATCGTTAAAAAAACCTCTATAAATTTATTCAATTGTGATAAATCATTAATTTAATGATTTAAAAGAAACATCAACCACATTGATTGATTTTAAATAAAATAGTATAGTTAGATTTATTCACATAGATTTTAGTACATGATCTCCCAGGAGTATTCATATTTTTATTTTTATTCTTCTTTAATTTTTCTATAAGACTCCCTTCACCAATCATGTTCACTAACAACTCATATTTTATGGTTCTAAAACCATGTAATGAGGATGACATCAAAACATGATTTTTCTCTATATAATGTCAAAAAATATCTTCTATACTCATTAAAATTTCATAATCAGTATCATAATGAGTAGTTTCATTATAAATTTTATTAGACAAAGACCTATTTATTAAATTCTAAATTTATTTATTGAACATTCTCTCACTATTATTGGTTATATTTTTATCTCGAAGGATGCATTCCATAACTTCATTTCCACAAGACTATAATAGCACATGAATCTCTTCCTTCCATCCATAAATTTCAGTTCAATCAATGAATAGATGCATTTTCATAGAATCCATGAACACAAAACTAAAAATTTCTTCTTCGACTGAGTAATTATTCTGAACCTTTAACACTTGAAACCACTTAATGTAACCAAAGACAACCTAAGAGTGGGGTGAATTAGGGTGATGGAAAAATTAATTTTTTCATTTATGTTGATTAAATATCTTTGAGGATAATGTTTACAAATTTATAGTAACTAACTCGGAACTATTAATCTGGTAAGAATAATCTTCAAAACAATTAAACATTTGTAAGAAATTAGAGCATGAACAAAAAAAAAAAATTACTTTGTTCACCACTAAGAGATATGTCTAAGATGTACCCACCAATGATGTGTTGATGTAACAAAATCCATTAATCATTACTATTTACATGGATATATTTTTTAGAAGCAATAACTTCATTCCAGGAACCATGCCTTTAAAAAATTTAGGTTTTAGTTGCACGTCACCAAAGGCACGCTAATTATTATGCAGTTCTAAAAACTACTTCGGTGAAAGATCTTCCTTACTTTATAGACTTGTGGATATTTCACCAGATAAATATCTTAATGGAAATTCTCTATTCATCATGATTCACTACTTGCATCATAAATCTTAATGGATATTCTATTACAATTATTTTCCAGTGTGATATTTTTCTATTCTATATGAGATTAACTCCTCAATGAGAGAGTTAAGTATTTTTCATCCATAACACAATCTCATTAGTGATAATTTTCAAAATAAGGATAATTCTACACTAGAATTGTCCCATTTCCCTCTATCTTCTTCCACCACAAAATATAACTATTGATACTCACTATTCTTCATTCTAAATCACTCATGAACCAAATATGAACTCCTTAATATCAAAAATACTCATTTGATGAAACCATGTAAAATTACCCACATGAATTATCCTAAAACATTATTTATGTCTAATCCTTGTATATCATGTAACCATTAGAAAATTAATCTGGAAAAAATAAACATTTGAGAATAATACCCTTAAAAATGACTCATAGTGTATAAATTTAAGTGTGATACCCAAAATATAAGATCCTTAGGCATATAAACTTTACACACAACACCATTGAGGTGAAAAACCTTTCATAGTAAGACCCTAGGGGAATATAATAGTTTAGTGAAGGACCCATGGGCATAACACACTTTAGCATTAGAATCATGAGTGCAAGACTCTTGGTTGAGAGACAAATATTCAGGAGACATTATATATGAGACTTCTATCATGTAATCTCTTAGGCATGTTTCTCCCTTCATGAGATTACTCACTCACAACCCTTCTATGAATATATGATAACATATTTATGAGCTCCCTAATTCCTTTTAGAATTATTCCACACAGATTAAATAATAAATTTCTTTATCTACTTTCATAATAATGAACAATGGGAATTTATAGAGTTTTTTCCACCGAATTAACTCTTAAGTTTATAGTTAACCATCAATTTCACCACCTTAAAACTCATGTGAATCTATATCCTTTGATCTCATGACTCATAGGTTAGGTGAAGCTCTCAATACTCCCTTCATGTAAATCTATAGTTAACAAACCTTATATCACAAGTCTCAATATAAACATTTCATGAACCCTTTAAGTTTATTTTCTTAATAGTCCTTCCTGAATCGTATGACTTCCATAGTTGATGACTTAAAAACCTCTGTCATTTTCTATGTATTTCACTTCATTTGATTCACAAGAACTCATCATGTTTATGAATTCACATGAATTAATCCTATATCTCCTCTATTGTGAATATCCTACCATAAAATCCTTCCAAAATTTCCAATATAACTACCTTCATGTGCTTCACATGACCACGACATATGATATCTTCAATATTTTTTTCTTATAAAAATTACATAAATTTTGAGACATCTGTATAAACCCTATAGTATTTTATTATGATATTCACAAGATCTCTTCATGATTATTTAATTAATTATCCTCTATATATATATTTCGTCACTTGGATAAATGTTACTCACATGGTTGTATGCCCCTTAAGTTCATCCATGATAACATTTCCTATAATAAATTACATGATTTTCATTCTCTTTCTCATAATTTTTCACTAGAACTAGAAATGAATAAAATATTATTCAATATGATTTAAGGAATATTCTCATATTACAAAAAAATTACATTAACTTCATATGGAACATTAACATCATAATTTCACATCTTAACTAGCTCTAGTAGCAATTCTCATCTTTATCACAACTTCTCAAAAATAAATAAATCCCTCCCATATAAACTATTTCAAATAATGCTCCATCTCCAAGAACTATTGGAAAATGTCACAAATCATCACATGATGGAATATTGTAGTTAATTTCATATTCTTATCTCAATATACCATGTCTACGTCTCATCATCCTGTCATCACGGATTGCCCATACTCTAATATTTTCTTCAACATAATCATATAATATATTCAGACTACATGATAAAATAATTGAAAACAAATCAAACCAAAAACATAGTTCTAGATCAAATAGATACATTATAAATTTTTTGTGTCCAACATCATACATTATACCATTATATGTTATGTTTTCTTTGAAAAAATTCATATGCTCCAAATATCTTACATATCACAGAGTGGATTTTTACTTTTCAACATTTTAGTATACACTTCATCATATTTATTCCATATAAACTAGAATATTTTACATATTAGTACGAAAATTTTATTTTACATTTGAAAAATGTTAAATATCATAGTTTAAAAACTCTAAATACTTTGTTAATTTGTTCAATATGAGATATTCTCAATGAATTTTCCATTTTTCTATAAACTCATATATGTTACTTATAAAACAAAAAATTAATTAAAATCATTTCAGAATATGTAGATATCATCTCTAGGCTTCTTAACCCATCTACAATCAGTTTTAGGTACTTTGTATCCTCTTAAAATATATAAAATCGGTTAAAGAATGTATCAACCCTTTATAAATCTTTTCATCTCATTTTTTAAAGAATTTTGAACAAGTATAATCTCCACTAAAATAAAAAATTCATCAAAACATATTTAGCTAAACTTTATTTCATCGTCATAAAATCATCCAATAAATATATCCATATAGATACTAGACTTTATGTGTGATATTCATTAAAATACAAGATGAAATTTATTCTACTCCAACCTTATCTAGTTTCTAGCTCCCTCATAGACATATAGTATTCTATAATCATAATACATTTAGTAAAAAATTCCAGTTCACAATATTCTCATTCATATTGAATTTAATGACATTCCATATTAATTCTTCACTATAAGAATACATAATATATTTGTACTTAAAGAAGTAACATCCTCATTATCATACTTTAAAATAATTATTGGTAGTACCTCAATTAATTATTCCCTCTTATTGATAAGATTTTATATGATGAATCAAAAATAATGAAACCTCAAACCCAAGACTATATGGTGTTCTCCAAAAAAATCAACTTAGTATATATAGACAACATTTCATGGGTGTTTTTATATTCATCATATCAACATATATTCTCAAATACTTCACTCACCTTACAAGATTATATTCTCAATATATATTGAAATTATTCTTATTAATGATAAATTCAACATATCAAAAATTGTTTACTTTTTTCCATAATTGTATTTATTATCAATATCATTATGGAAAAATTATGTCAATATATTATCAATCATTTATTTTCTCTCCCCAAAATTAAAATCAAATAAAAAAATATCTTTAGAGATGGTGGTATCATTTTACATAAATCCATGTGCTAAAAATTATTCCACACTAAGTGTACATGATAAATACTCGATGTATAAAACAATTAGGGCTAATTAAAAAAGTTTTCTACAACTAAACCAAAATATGATAAGAACTACAAAAATATGTTCTCTGTATATTTTCAAATTGATTTTAAAGATGATACCATTTATGGAATATATTCTAATGATATTTTGACTCAAATTCCTACACGCATCACAATTATAGATTAAGAATATTCGAAACAAAAATCATGTTTAGTTTTTGAAATAAATCCTTAGATTATCAATTTCTTCTTATATTTCACGACATTTTCAATCTACCTTTCCCCTTATCATAAAAATATAATACTAAAAAATAAGGATGTTTGATTGCGATAATATACCTCTTTAATGAATCATTACAATATCATTTTCTATAATTCTTTAGTTTCATGAAATATTAACTTCTGGAATCTTTTTCAAATGTATCCCCTTCAAGGGATACAATCTAGATCCACTACTTCAAGGTTTATTTATTTATAAAAATAATTCTTCAAAATACCAATTGTCACATAATTTTCAATATGTGGACTTCTAATATATTTCCAAGATTTAATAAAATACTCATCTCCTATTTTTTTAATTTAATACATGAATCACCTTTAACTACATATATATGAATAATAAGAATAATATACATTGGAGTTTTGTGGGATCTCCTCAGTTTATTAGTTTTATAAATAAGGTTCAGAGTTTCTTATCAACCAAGATATTTATTTCATTTTAGATCCATATTTGAGAGAAATCTTCATATAAGATTTTTTTAATTTCCTAATCATCTTCTATTTGGTCAACAATGAATTTTTTCTTTTTCCAAATTTTTATTTATGTGAAAATTTCGTTTCTAAATTAGAAAAAAATCACATGCTTCTCTTGGTTCGTATTCTATCATCTTTAGAATCTCCACTTGTATTGGAAACAAGATAATAAAATCCTTTAAGTTGTGTACATGATGCTTTCCCCTTATAAAATGATTCTCAAGATCTTCTATGTCATCTATTTTTGAAAACCTCTCATAAATGTAATCTTCCTAAATTATTAAAAACCACTAATAACGATACATTTTTTAAGAACATGTTCATCTTTGTATCATCATCCTCATGGTTTCTCCAAAATTCCTTCTAGGAAATCAATCCCTTTTTTTATTCCTTTGAAAAAATATCTTGAATCTATAAATATCAATACATACAGCCTAATTTAAATAGACAATGGTGTGTACTTTTCTCCCAAAATAGAAGTATCTTCTTATTCTTTGTGTAGCATCATTATTGGTATTATGTGGATTCTTTTGAGTATCATTCTTATTTAATTTATTAACCATGTTAAATTATCTTTTATATTATTGATTTATTCTTATTTTTTTCCTTATTTTAGTAATATATTTTGAAAAATTATTAGATATTTTTTACCATGATACATCTTCATTATGAAGAAATTGAAGGAATTTTTAAAAGAGTTTCTCCAAGATTTAAAAGTAGTTTGTGATAAAAAGAATGTATATTTATTATGTCTAATTTGATTTACCTGGGATTTTCTCCCCATTGAAATATGATTGATTATTATTCTATGAGTTGAATTAGTATACCAATAATCAATAGTTCTATGATTAAATCATTCATAGTACCAAAAGTATGCAATGAATTTTGATTTATTTATTTATAAAGAAATTTAGACAGCATGATCACTATGGTGTTTTTGTTTAAAATAAACATTATATTGAGAACATTTTGGGGATCCAACTTTTTTATACTTTCACACATCCAAATTTTATGTAATAGTGTGTTTATCATGAATTTTCCACCCATATTTTGATATAATTTCTATTAAAACCCACTCTTTGAATTCAAAAAGATATAGTGAAAATAATATTTCCTAGAATAAAGGTTACCTTCTTCTTTGAGCATGAAATAGTTTTATCATTTTATTTTATCAGTCTCATATTTATATAAGATAGTGGTATTTTATCAAAAATATCCTCCTTAAAATTTTGTTTGGATGTAGTATTTTTCTTAGCATATTGTGAATGGTAAACATGAAAATTTTACATATTTATCAATTTCACATCATATTCAAAACATTTAGGAAAAATATATTTCTATCTTAAATATGATTCACTATTACATCACGATCTATTTTTTCCTTCTTGACTTGCTCTCAATGTATTTGTTATTCTCTTATAATAAATTTTCAATCCCCTTTAACCTTTTTATTTTAATCTTCTATTGATCAATATTGATATCAATGTATTTCTTTTATTTTTAATTCCAATGCATGGATATTTTATTATAGACCTCTCATATATTTTTATTTTTATTGGATTTCATTTTTGAAATCATTCTAAATTATTAAGTATAAATAAATAATAATTTCTTTTATATAACTTTTGGAACCAATTTTTTAGTGAGTTTAATACATGATAATGTCTTTTTATCTAGTGTTTCAACCATTATTCACATAAGATTTTCAACTTGGGTGATCTCCCCCTATAATTTTCTAAAAGATCAAAAAATAAAAGAAATAACATCATTGATAAAATTTTCATGTTCTTTGTCAAATAAGAACATGAATCATCATATGATTTATTATAAGGACCTAGCCTTAAACATTTCATAATATTGAATTAAATGAATAATTCACATTGAGGATCTTTTCAGGTATAGAGTATTAGATATTTAGGACATAACTATGGCATCTCAAAAGATTACAAAGTAGAAACATCTACTCAGTTTACATTTTTTTCATAAAATAAAAACACCTGAAAAAATAGAGTCATTTCTAGTTCAATGTTTTAGATAACAATAATTTTCCTTGATCCCATCCTTGAATCTATTTATCTTTAAGTCCTGAAAAACATTTCCAAACGTGGGATGAGAATAAAAATCTCAGTAAGGGTTATAAAACAAATAAAGAAAACATTAGTTCATAAATACATACAAAACATAAACTCTTTTACTTACCTCATGAAAACATAAGATTTATGAATAACACATAGTAATCGCAAATTATAAAAATAATATTGGCATTAATAGCATACTTACATTGTAGCTATCACGGCTACATAGGGAGTGAAGTTAGAATACCCATCTCAGTATATTCCCTAAATATCTTAGGAGAAACATTCATGTTTACCTCCATCATGTTATCCAATGAATTGGGGATCTATCTCGGGCTCACTCGCCCTACGTTTATCACGAAACCACCCGTATACGTAAACATTGCCAAAGAACCATCACATATTCATAACACATAAAACAAACATAAAAGAAAGATAAAATATATCATTAAAATATATGTACATAATAAATCCATTATAAAAACTATTTTCAATTCCAAAATATGTAAAAACTATATGGTATTTATTTTCTTTTAAAAAACCAATATGACATGTTAAGGAATCCAAAGATCAAATAATACTCACAGCGGAAGAAAAAGGTCATTGTCGCTGCTTACATTAAAAAATCATTCATTTTTCTTGTTTAGTAAAATGATTTATATAAAAAGATTCCATTTGAATGAAATGAAAAGTCAAAGGTGTTTATACAGTGTATAAAATAATTTCGTGTATTAGAACAAAATATGTCTCAATGAAAGGAGATTGAGACGAAGTCCCTTACCTCGTGTCTGACTTGACCCATTCGTTCTTAATCTCCTGAATAATAAACTAAAGTTAATTTATACTTGATTAAGAACCTTTTTAACTTTTATTATTACTTTTATATAAATTATTCCCACGTTATAAACATTATTTTATCATTTAAGTTAATAACGTTCTTTTTGTCGATATTTGGTACTTGAGTAAAAATGAACACCTTATATTTACAAGTTGTACATACGGTCAATAGTCCATTATAACTAGAATGGTATTAATTATTTAGATATCATATATATCCACTATATATATATTTATAACAGTACATATCATTTTGAGGTAAGAAATGAAATTCACCGTCCATGGAGACGGTAAACCGTACGTAAGCATGAACACTACTTTCAATCCCATTTCTTATTTTAATGGAATTAAAACATAATTATACATAGTTATATTACACTTCCAGTATAATATCATATATAATATCATTAACCCCATCCTTTATACATCCCACATATGTCATTAATGAGTAATTTCACATTGAGGGGGTAGTAGTCCGCACTTCCTCAAATGAAATTATCATGTTTACCCATAATAGAAACCATAAAGGTATGCTATAAATAAAAAAAATACAGAAGAATAAATAAAAAGTAAACATAATATATATCATATATAAATATAGTGACATCCTAATGGCCACCATGATTGGCATTAGGAGATAATCGAACAATCATCGTCTCGTGAGGTGTTAGTTTTCCATCCACATAAACAGTATATTCTTAACTCATTAGATAGAGGTGTGTGTAAGTAAAGTTTGAATCATTCTCATAACAAAATCCTAGTAAATTTAGAATACTATTTTTATTATAAAATAAAGTAATAAAAAGAGTTTAGGGGTTGGAGAAGTAAAATAAAAGAAAAGAAGTTAAGAGAAATCGTTACCTTTAATTTGGGTAACTTCGTTTGGTTTGAACCAAAAGGACTTCATAAAGTGCCTTATGTCTAAGGTAATTCCTCTAGGAGGAGGAGAGGGATTTCGAGAGATTAATTGGGTAGATTTTGGATGATCTAAAAGGCTTGAGAGTTGTGAGGAATTGGTTAGAAGTGAGGGCTTTTTATAAGGGGGGTTATGGGCTCTTTAGGAAAGTGTGATAATATTATTATATTATATAATGATATTCAGTTTCTAAAGGTCCAAAACAAATTAACATAAAAGATAAGATGACTCATGTTCTAAATAAAATCATCCCATATTAATTGGACATGTTTTGATATTATTTTAATATTTATAGTCTTATTAATTTAAATATATTATTAATGAGGTAAATACTACATCATTATTGTGTCATAAATAATTTAAATTATTTTATGTCTAAAAATTATAAAACAATTACCATGATGTAGGAAATAGTTTTAGATTTCTAGGGAATATTTTTACTCTAAAAGATAATTTATATAACCCCTTGTAAAAATTTATTTACTAAAAGATATTTATTTTTGTCATTTTTGCCTTTACTTTAAGTTAATTAATCTAAAGTGTCATTATCACTCCCAAGTGGCTCAATGGGGTCCCAAAATAGACCCAAAGATTCCCATGGTCATAAATGACTAAACCAATAAGGTTTGGACAAGTGATAAGGTAATTATGAATTATTATAATATTCTATTTACCTTGAATTACCCTATTTACCTTTACTCGCGGTAAATAAAAGTCAAAAATTACTATTCACCAAAAATTATTTTCATCTAATTAGACCAAATTTTACTTACTAATAACAACCATGTATGTCGGATTTTGAAAATTCAATTCACAGAAGTGGTAAATTTTCATTTAAATGAAAAGGTCAGTTTTTTTCACTACTACTATGTGGTTTCACTATTCATCAAAAATTGATGTTTTTCAGAAAAATACCAAGAATTCAGCCTAAGCTATATTTGATATTCAGAATTCAAAAATGATGTCTATTTTTCCAAATTCAAAACATAATAGAGTCATTAATTAATTTAAAATTAATTCCTATTTTTAAAACAAATAGCATGTTTTTAAGAAATAATAACTATCAAAAGATTGACACTTGTTTATGTCCAATTTCAAAGTGAAATTAATTCCAATGACCAACATTAGATTAAATGGTAAAAATAAATTCTAATTACACTATAAAAAATTAAAAAGATAATCTAACCATATAAATAAATTATATTAAAACACAGTTTTGATTTAAAATACAATATTTTTCACTATTCATTAAAAAAATGAACTTTATAGGAAAAATTCCAAAAATTTACACAAAGTAAATTTTTATGTCCCTGTTATAAAGAGGGAATTTATTTTTTAAAATAATATGTATTATAGTTACCAAAACTAGATTTAATGAGGGTTCTCCATTAAAAGGTGGTAAATCTACCTTTTAATGTAAATTATGCTTAAAATTAGATTCCTCCACATTGTAAGTCTCTAACCTTTTATTGGATAAATGTAAATACATTTAACAAACATTTATAATAATATTGTAGTTAGTTTTTTTCATTCTCACAAATACAACTTCTAGAAGTTAACTATCATTTAAAATAGTAATATTATATTATTAGTGTGCAATGTAAGATTTCAAAGAAACTTGTCGTTGCGTACCGGGTACGCTATCGAACATAGCAACCCATTTAAAGTAAAATTAATATTTAATTCAAAAAATTTCATAAATATGAAATATGTATTAATATTTATTTACCTGGGATGTTATATTTATCAAATGATTATTTAGAGATATTTTCTTACACACTTATGATTTGTTTTACCTTTATAAATAATTTAAAAATAGATTTCAGTTATTTATTTTCATGTAAAAACAATAAATATTCTAAGGTAGAATTATAGTTCTTCCCCTTGGTAGTAGATTTAGTAACCAGTTATTGTTCTTCCATGAAAGAGAAAAAGTTTTTATGATTAATTCATATGAAAATAGAGTTTTCTACCTCTTTACTCAGGAGGTATTTTTTCATCAATAGTTTCTTCATGGGGAAAATTACCATCAAATATAACAGAGATATATTTTCTTCGATAATATTGATGAGTTGGTGAATAATATTTCATTGATAAGGTTGTTATTAGTATATTTATATCTATTTTCTTCCTATTTTTAAAAGTAATAGTTTATATTTATTCCATTATTTCTTTCATATGGAACTCACAATATTATTCAAAAATGAAAGTCATAAATCATTTGGGGGTGAAATTGAAAACCTTAAAATCTAATATTATTCTGATTTTAGGGAATTAAAACATAGATTGAATTATAGTTCTGGTATCAATTTATGTTCCACCAGGATTCGTGCACTATATTGAGAGGGAAGTTGAGTAGTGTAGTATACATTAAATCAATTAAAACATTTTCCCCTTTTTTAACTTCAAATATGTTAGGGAGAATCAATCTCTCTTTCTCTCTCATAACTCACTATTAATTTGTTTAGGTGACATAAGTACTAAATAAAAGCAATAAACCACATAAGATATTGTTAATGAGGGTTTCTTCTAATATAGATGATTGTTTCCCTAGTGCATAGTGGTTTTTATCCCACTCACACACAATATTTATTTTATTATCAAGTTGATGCTCAAAAAAGAGAGTTTCCTTATACCTATTGTCCTGAAACTAATTAGGTCGAATGAAAGAACAAACTTATTATTATTTAGACACTAGAACCACACATTTATTCCTCTTCAAATACCATATTTTGTTAGTTACTTTTAATGTGTGAAGATTTCTTATATCCCTTTTAGGTATTATTCTTTTTCTTGTATTTTGTTTTTCACATACTTCACAATTGTGGTGTAAAAATTGGTAAGAATAACATTTATACCACTTTTTGAATTAACTATCTAGTGATTTTGATAAAATTAAATTCCCTTTGATATAGTGATTACTTTATTATTTCAATATTTTTTTATGTAGGACGGTCTTCTCTAAAATGTTTATAAAATATTCATAAGTAAATGTGACTACATATTTAGGGAATTTCTAAAAAAAATTAATCAATTAAAAACATGAATCATGATATGATTTATCACATGACTATTTAGCGATATCGTTCCCCCTTCTGGATTGGTTCATATTTTGGGAACTTTTGTCAATATATTTCATATACATATTTTTCATGTAAAATATATAAATATTCCATGGTATAATTATTGTTTATCACTTTTTTAGTAGATATAACTACCAGTTGTTCTTTCTCCATACTAGATATGATGTTTTTATGCATAAATCATATGAAAATAATGTTTTTAATATCTTTAATCATTTGGGGTGTCTTCATATTACTAGTTTTTTAGGAGTAAAATTATTATGAGTTATATAAATGATTTTTCCACTTTGATTATATTAATTTAGTAGTACATAAAAATTCTTTTATGAGGAATTTCTTAATTTTTTTGCATAATTATTCTTTTTATTCATCAAATTTTTAGACTATATCTCTTAAATGATTGCTTTTATTTGGAAATCACAATATTCAATGAATATTTACTTAATATATCCATTGGTAGATAAAATAAAACCATAAAAATCATCAATTATTATTATTCTTCAGAATCCAAGCAAAGTATAAATTATAGTTATGATATCATTTTTTACCAGGATTGATGCAGCAGATTGAAAGGGGTTGATTTACTCTAGGGTAATTTGAATCAATTAAAACCTTTTCACCTACTTTACCTCTTTTAATGTTAGTTTGAATGTATCTCTCTCTCAACTCACCTATAGTGTGAATTCATGTAATATAATCTTTAAAGAATAAAAAAATGTCACACAATTGTTTGTTGATGAGGTTCGCCTCTAACATTCATGACAACATTCTTGTTGTATGGTGGTTATTATCCCACTCATAAAACAATTATATTTTATTATAAAGATGAACCTTCAAAAAAGGAATTTCCTTGAAAAAATTTACCTTAACACTAATCTGGTACATGAAGGAACCATCTTATTTTGTTTTCCACATGCAAACTAACCTTTTCAAATACCAGATTTTTTTGGCTCATTTCAATGTATGAACTTTTCTTCTAGACCATTTATAGATTTTTTTCATGGATTTCATTTTACATATCCATATCTATTTTGGAGTACAAATCTGCAATAATTACACTTGTAGAACTTATGGAATCAGCTTTTCTAATGAGTTTAAGACATTCCAATGTATTTTGATCTAGTGATTCCTCTATTATTTTAACGTCATCTTCATTTTGGGATATCTTCTTCCAAATGTTTCTAAAAGTGAGACACATAAAAGTGATGAAATATTTGGTAAATATCAATATGGTTTTCCTCAAATAAGAACATGAATCATCATATGCATTATCACATAATGTTTTAGAGATGTGTTATTCTCCACTTATGATTGTTCTATATTTAGGATGACTTTTACAAGAGATTTCATTTACCTATTTTTTATGTAAAAAGATTTAATATTCTATGGTAAATTTATTTTCTATATCCATGGTAGTATATTTAACCATCAGTTCTTATTTCTCCATGTCGATCTAATGTTTCTATGAATAATTCATATGAAAAAAAAATTTAACCTCTTTAATAATGAGATATTTTGTCTCATCACTATTTTTATTAAGAGGAAAATTATTATTTGATATAACAGAGATATTTTCACATTTATTATATTCAAGTGTTGGTGAATCTTACTTCTTTGATGATATCTTTACAGATTTATTTTCATTTTCCTTCTTCCAAATTATTCATTGTCAAGGTAAATATTTTTACATGGTTTATTTAATAAAGAACTCATAAGATTATTCAAATAATCACTTCATAAAACCTATGGGAGAAAAACTAAATACAAAAAAATCTTCATTTCTTTAATTTTTTTGAAATTTATTCAAATTTGGAACCATAGGTATGATATAAATTGTTGTTCCATTAGAATAATTACATTTTACTAAGAGGGTGTGGGATTAGTGTGGTATAATTTTAATCAATTAAATTATTTTCCCCTCTTTTACTTATGAACATGTTATGGTGAATGGTTCTCTCTCACTCTTAACCCAATTTCAATTTTCATTTAAGAAATATAATTAGTAAATAAAATCAACAATCCACACAAGAATCTCTTAATGATTTTCACCTCAAATATAGAAAAACAATTTCCTTGATGTATGTTGGTTATTATCCCACTCATAAAAAATTCTCTTTTATTAAAATGATGAAGCTTGGACAAGAGAATATTATTGAACATGTTATCTTGAGCACAATTAGGATTCATGAAAGATTGAACATGTTGTTATTCTGAATCTAACACTAAATATTTCTCCCTATTTAAATACTAGATTCAATTAGAACATTTCGATATCCACACAATGCCTTTACAAATATTATTACATGATTTTAAGCATTATTATCCATCAAATACAAACTAAGGATCGACAAGTTTAGTGTCTTTAAAAGACTTGGAACATAATTAGAAAACATGAAAATAGAATAATTTTTTTAATCATTATTAATGGGACCATTAATACCTTTGAGCTCTTATATCTTTCTAGGAAAACCTGAGGAATACAAAGACAAAGGGATGAGTTAAAAATACCATTAAGGGATTAAGAATAGAAAAGAATAATAACACATGATTCAAAGGAATTACATGATTATATAATATGCATAGTACATGGATAAACATGTATAAGAACATCATATAGAACAAGAAATTATATAATCATGGAAATATAAAAATGTATAAGCAACAAAAATCCTGACATAAACATGATTCAAGGTTAACTGTCAAGGCGATATCACATTGTAGAAAATGTCCCATAATGGATTAGGTTTACTCCCTAGTCACATAAATAACATCTCATGATACAACACATTACACAATGATTTGGAGAACCATCTAGTCATACCCATCAAAACTTGTTAATCTATATGTGTTCCTCATAAAGTGATCAAAGGTAAGGAATAAACATAGGAGTTACCCATGGAAGGAAATGTGTATCATAATCATGTCACAAGTCATAAACAAAGGGAGTATCATAATAGTGTCCATGAAAGATGGGATTTAATTCATTTTAAGAAACATTTAATACCAAATATAATAATATATCATAAATAATGATTTCCAACTAATGTGAAATCATTAAAAAGAGTGGTTAGACGAATTTAGAAATGTTCCACTTTAGCAGAGTTTTAGGGAAAAGAATGAAGTGTCTTTGGAGAATGAAATGGAATAATTATTTACATAAAATTATAAATAAACCAAAAAAATTATTACAATAAAATGATTGATTTTATAAAAATATTTTTGGATTAAAATATTTTATGAAGTGTAATTGAAAATGGGAAATAAACAGAGAAGTTCCCTTTAATTGGGGTTGCTTATCAAGAGGAATCGAGAAGGGATCCTTTTAAAGTATGAATTTACCCATCAATGAATGATGAATTAATCTAGATAAATAATTTTGGAACATATAAAACGTATTTAGAATACTTATTTAAGAATTATTAAGGAATAAATTGTGCAAAAGCGAGAGAAATCCTAACCCAAAGGAAATAATAGAGGTTCAGAGAGATCCCTTGCCATATGTCTGAATGTGTTTTTCAATTTCTATTAATGTTCTAGATAGTAAAATTATATTCATTAATAATTTAATTAATAACCAATTACAAATATATTTTATTTTTTATATTTCTATTAAGTTCATTTATGTCCATTTTTATAAGTTAAAAAGTTTAATTTCATTGCATTAGAGGCGTTCGTTTCAAAGTTTCATGGTCTGTTAACTAGTGTATATTTAAGAATGTTCTTTTTAAATGGTAATAGTAGTATAAAAGTTAGATTACATGGTTTCCATAAACCAATAATACTTTAAATTTTCCAATAGATCTTATTTTATATAATAAGGATTCTTCAATTGATAAAATTTTAATGAAAAATTTTTAGTTTGTTTTTATGGTTTTTATGACCATCATGAACTAGTATAATTTTATTTAATATTATGAATATATATTAGATATATAACTTTTAATAAGTTATAATATACATATTTTAATCTTATTAAACCATTATAATGGTTTTATGACCAGTCGTAAAGGTGGTAATGGAAAACAAAAATTTGTCATCCACGAAGGCGGTGAACCAACATATTATGAATGATGTTTTAATTTTTACAAAAATGGAGATAAGAAGGGGATTTTATGATGTATATTCCATTAAACAAAATAAAATAAAATTATATATACGATACTAGAGTTATCATGTAACTTTGTATTAGGTTATAAGGATAAGGTAAAATAAATAAATAATTTAAAAGATAAAGAAGTATGATCTTACCTGTTGAATATCATCTCCTTGAGAACCTTCTTAAGGAAAATAGAATTGGTATTTTGGGGAGACCCAAATCCCCATGACATTTGGAAGAGTCTCAGTAATGGAATTGGGCAGAATATTGGAAATCTCCAAAGTGTATAATGTGTGAGGAGAAGGGGTGGTATTTACAAGGGGTGGAGAGGGGTTTATTATTATTATTATTATTATTATTATTATTATTATTATTATTATTATTATTATATGCATTAGTGAGTTATGTTGGATTAATACTACCAATAGTATTGATTATTTTAACAATATACTGTAATAAGTGAATTTTAATTATAAATAAAAGATTCTTACATCATCCATGACTCAAAAATGAAAGTATATCGCTTAAAAGTTTAAATATCGTAAATTACAGTATTTCACTATTCACAAAAAAATCAACTATTTTAAAAAAATACCAAAAAACAACCTTATCAATTTTTAAAATATTACATTTCAAAAATGGAATACAAATTATGGAAACATATATCTAATTATTAGAAAATTAATTTTTAATTAAAGTATTCATTTATTCCTAAAATACCTATTTTATTATTATAATCAAATTTATGACCCTTTGAAAAGTTATTTATGGTCCCATAAAATTATAAAATAATTATAATAAAACCTATTATTAATTTATGATTACACTTAGTGATAATAAATTTTCTTTTTAATCATTATATTCAATATAAAATAAAAACTTTATATTATAAAAAATACTAAAACTGGATCTATCATTCTTAAAACATTTATTTACTTGTATGATGATGTAATCACATCATATTTTCATTTTATTATATTACTAAAGATTATTTTCCTTTTAAATAGGTGATTTTAATATTCTATCAGTCGTATTATTAATGGAACAGTTATATTCTCATTCTAATGGTTAGATTACTATTCCAACTGTCATATTTTTAACAATTATATAGGTTTATTAATTTCTATAAATAACACTTATTTAATTCATTCTTCATTTAATTTTGTTTTCTCTCAAGTTTATATATATTTTTGTCTTCAAAATGAATATTTTATTATTAAAATTATGTTGTATTTCTACAGCTCTATTTGTGAGTGTAGTTATTCTATTGGACCAAGTAGATCCAAATTTTCCTATTATTATTATCTTATTTTATATTTATTTTCCTTTTTTAATATTTTGAATTACTATTGGTTTATTTTAGGACAAATATATTATTCTTCATTAATGATAGTTTAGGTTTTTTTGGTCTCTTTATTATATGTTTTTTCTACTACATAATCATGAGAGGGGAATTTCCATTGATAAAATTTTCAGTCATAACATTTTTTCTACCTTAAAAAATTTAACCCTCAAAATTTTGATTTATAAAATAAGGTGAAAAAATGTGAGGGTACTTATCCGTAATCATTTCCTCAATTTTCTAAGTTTCTTCTTCTTACTTATGATTTCTCCATATAACATTTACTTGGTGAGTTTTCTTATTGCATAGCATATTATCTCTATGGTCCAAGATCTTCTCGTCCTTCTCCTTATAGGAGAGATAATTTTCCACCTATATCACCTCTGAGCTCCATACATGTGAGGTATCTGGTATTTAATTTCTAAATAAGGATACATTTAATACACCATGTAGTTGTTAAATGGTTTTTTAAAGTGATAGTCGATTGGATACAACACCAACATGATGAAGAATCACACAGGGGCCGATATACCTAGGACATAGATTTCACTTTTTTCCTAATATCGTGACTATCTTCCATGTAGATATCTGTAGGAATACCTTGTCTCAAAATTAAAACACTTAGTCCCGTCAATAAATTTATGTATAGATATTCTTTATACATTAAGATTCACTGATGTTCTACTAAATGGTCTTCAACTTTTCTACCATTTCATTGACCATTTCATGTTCTATTAGCTTAAGTTCACTAACTTCATCCCATCATTCCAATGTACTTCATATTTTCCCACAATGGGATTCATATAGAGCCATTTGGATTTTTTTAGTGGAAACTATTTTTGTAAGAAAACTCGACAAGTGGAATATATTGATCCCATTCTCCTTTGAAGTCCATTTAGAATTCTCTCAAAATATCATCAAATGTTTGAATAGTATTCTCAGAATAACTGTTAGTATGGGGTGACTATCCATAATTAAATTCAACTATATTTTTTAATATTTTTAGATACATTTCCCACACTTTGAGGTAAATCATTAATCTCAATCAGATACAATTTATTTTGGTACTTCATCATAACTCAACACTTATATGGTGTATATCCTTGCTTTTTAGTCAAGTGAGAAGTCCTTGTGAATTTCAATAATCTGAGATGTCCTT
The DNA here is from genome assembly GCA_963277665.1 of Viscum album. Classification (NCBI taxonomy): domain Eukaryota; kingdom Viridiplantae; phylum Streptophyta; class Magnoliopsida; order Santalales; family Viscaceae; genus Viscum; species Viscum album. The sequence continues at coordinate 79,042,882 of OY728140.1, forward strand.
GTAAGACTAACCACAACAAACCATATTTCTTTCTTTCATTTAGAAGTCTTTGAAAGTATAGTGAAAATGTCCATGGTGATGTTTTTACATTTCTAGGTAGTTATGGGGAATCATTGCATCATACCTTTTAATTTTTATTTTCAACCTTCACTTGTTGATATACCAAGCACATTGATGTTTTTTCGGTGAACTATTTCTTCATATTATCCCACCAATAATGCTCTTGGAGATCTCAATATATCTTTGTTCTACATGGGTGGATTGAGAAGGTCAAACTATGTGTATAATTCAAAATCTACCTCTTTATCTCAAGATTTTATGGTACACATAGTCATGACTCAAATATTATAAATACTTCAACATCAGTATTTAACTATTACCATTTCCCATTTATGATAGCTTCCACCTTCTTCTAAATTTCTATATAATCTATCAATCATCCATTCTCTTCAATAAAATATATGGTAGAAATAATTGTAGAAAGTAATGATGATTTTCCTTCCTTAATGATCCCTAGGTCCATAATTTTCAAGAATAATTAGATTTCATACTTCTATATTCTCATCATTGATAAAGTTATGTGATCCTTTGTATTTAGAGAATATGTCACTTTATTTTATTTTCCATGATGGTAGTTGATTAAGAATTCATAATCCTTGATGAGTTCTAAACATCTTCATTGGGGAATATTAATAACCTTATGTGTGAATATATATTTTAGTCTCTTTTGATAAGTATATATCAGAAACTTCTCTCCATAGTGATAATACCGCCATATTTTCAATGCAAAGGTCACAACTACCAACTCTAGATCTTGCATGGGATAGTTTTACACATTAAATTCAAACTACATTGAGGTATAAGATATCACATTAATATTTTTCTTTATTACTAAAATTAAGAACTAATTTGAAGCATCTCTATATACCACAAACAGTTCCCCACTTATCCATAGTGATGGTACAAGTGAATTGTTAATCCTATTTTACAACTCTTTCAATAATCTTTCACATTCAGTGGTCCATAAAAAATTTACTCCCTTCCAAGTCATCATGGTTAGTGGGTTTGAAAATTTTCAGAATTTTTTCATAAATCATCGATAATACCTAGCTATAATAAAGAAACTATGGATCTATATTACAGATGTTGGTTTGGTCCAAACCTCAATTGCCATTATTTTAGAAGGGTCTATAGATATTATTTTTTCAGTGATAACATGCCCCAATAATGATACATTATCCAAAAAAACTCACATTTAATATAATTTTAATATAGTTGCTCCTTTCAAAAATTATTTAGAACATTATTGAAATGCTCCTTATGTTCCTCCATTACCTTGGAGTATATCATAATATCATCTATAAAGACTAAGAAAATTTTTTTTAGGTAATATCTAATGACCATATTCATTAATTCCATGAAAATTTCTAAATAATTAGTTAGTTCAAAGGGAATCACTGTGAACCCATTGTGTTTGTATCTTCTTCAAAGGATATTCTTAGGAATATCTTCCTTCTTCATCTTTCATTGGTGATATCCCAACTGAAGGTAGACCTTATAGAAACACTAGGCCCTACACAATTGATTATAAAAGTCTTATATATGTGGTAGGGAATACTTTTTCTTTATCATGATTTTTTTAATATCAAAAACATCAATTTAGAGGCACATTTATCTATATTTTTTCTTGATGAAGAGGAATGGAGTACGACACAGTGAAGATCATGGTCATATACAACTGTTTTCCAGATTTTATTGTGACTAGTTCTTTAGTTCGTCTAACTCAATAGTGGTTATCCTATAATGATTCGTTGGGATGTAAGATATAAAATTATAAGATCAGTTGATAACTCAACCTCTTAGTTAGGAGTAAGAAAAAACAATTCTTCAGGGAACACATCAATGTATTCTCTCACAATGGGAATATATTCAAGCATGATCCTCTCTTTTGTCTCAATCTTTTGAGGTAGACATTCTTTATGAGAGGGTAATAATATCCACAATTGAGAAGATGATTCTGAAGGATATTCATCCTCCTCCTTACACTTGTACAAAATTGTGGTATGCCTCAAGATATGAAGTGTGATATCAATTTCCCAACATTTGATGTTGGATTCATATAAATATATCCAATCCCTGACCAATATAGCATCAAACACCACAAAAGGAAGTAAGAAGAGATTTTATGGGAGGTTCAATTCACAAACATTGACCAGGGAGGATTAATGTACCTTATATGTAATAATTTTCCAATTCGTTTTTCTCATAGATAACTCAACCTTCATATTTTGAGGTGGTGTTCGAATTGTTTTACTAAATGTGATAGATATGAAATAATGAATAGAACCATAATAAAATAATGTATTCTTTGTTATTTAATGAATAACTAGAATACATTTCACCACATCATTGTTGGGATCCACCTCAACAATAGTGATATTATATTCCATTCTATGTTTTCTTATAGATTATTGTTATTGGTTTCCTCTCACAACCCCTAGATTAGGAAATTAGGTCTCATAATGCCCATGATACATGTAGTTGAAACACTGAACTATAGGATAACTGTTGATCTGAACCTTCTCTTATTCTTCCACAATAGTGGGCTTCTTCAAATACCTTTAGCAATAATTAGGCTAATTCCCATCTCTTAAAAATTTAATGCATCAATCGGATCCCTTTTGATAGTTCCTGGGATTCTTCTTCCCACACTTTTGACATGTGAGATGTTGGATTTTCCTTGCATAATAGGACTTATCCATTGATCCTCCCAAATTAATCTCTGTTTTACTATTTTTATCTTCATGACAATGAGACCCTTGAATGCTGCTAATATCCATATCAACCTTAAGGGAATAATGTATAATCTCCTTATAGTCTTCAAAGTCTAATATCACAAATGATTTTCACTGAATATACTTTATTCCACTAAAAATCACCCACATTACTTTAAGTGTTCATAAAAAATCTATAGGTGTATCATGAAAGCCCTGTATAGTTTTCCTCATACTCCCCAATACATTCATCTTCATTTTTATTCAGTTTTTGGAACTCCCTATATATCTTAAGATCAGGAGATCGAAGAAAATATATAATGAAAAATATTTTCTTGAGTCCTTCTCATTATAGGTAATCAATTTCATCATTAAACCTTTTTCTATTGATTAGTGTCTACCATTGATCAGCTTCCCAAACATTATGATAGACCAAAAACACGAATTTCTCTTCTTATAAGCATTGGAGAACAGATAATAACATCTCATTGGAGTTAATCCATGCTTCCTTGATGAGGGGATCATAATATCTGCTAAAGATATGAGTTTTTTAATAAAGGATTCAACTATATGTTTAACATTATTAGAATAAAGAGGGTATTCCCCTCAAATGAAGTTCTTTTCCACTTTGGCAGGTGCCCTCGGCATGAGGTCCTCTCTGGTGGGAGGAGGCCTGGTCGTCTGGTGTCGGTGACGACGCTCTCTGGTAGGATCCCATGAGTCGGACCCCTATACAGTTGAGATGAAGTTATTAGTATTGAATTCATCTGCCATCCTATGGTAAAGGAGGTACTCATTGTCACATTCCAGGGATAGGCTCCAGAAACGATTTGATATGACCACCGAGTCCGCCTTTCGTTGGGGACCGATAGTGGATGAAGAGGCAGCTGGCAGACCATTGTAGACTGGAGGGATGGTCTTTCATCCTCAAGCATGGGAAGATTACCATTTCAGTGGTACTCTCTAATCAGTGTGTTTGATACCTAGTGTTGAAGACGCTGGGTTTGCGAGGGGGTCCTGAACTTCGTCGGGGCCTCGGCAGCCTACGGGATCGATGATGTGAGTGTCTTCATGGGTCATTGGAATTTCATTTGGATAAAAGTTAGCTCTAAAAGAACCTTCAATATACATATATGAGGTACAGATCACAAAACATCGTCAAAGTATCATTACATTAAACATATTCATATTTGGAGATTCATCTTAGCCCCTTCCCCTTTTCTTTTACGACGGGGCGAAGGGGCATGAGTATGGTGTGACCACCACCTTGGTTAAGGATTCACGTCGGGTTCACCATTTTTATTCCACCTATGAGGTGGAACATTTTTCAGATACTGAGGTGATAAAAATGGTCTAACATGTAATATAATTTTGTATTTTATCATTTGGGAAGAACCACCACATTGGTTATGGTTTCACATCGAGTTCACCATCTTTGTTCTTCCTCTGAGTTGGTGCGTGTATGGGTGGTGCAAAAATGGAACAATGAGGATCATCACTCATCCCCTTTTTTATTGAGATGGGTTCTCATCAAATTTACCATTCCTTTGTTTCAACCCATTCAGCATCATTATCCTTTAAAGAAGGTTGAATTAACCCTGTGAGAACTGTTGGCCCCAGCAGGCGATTTTGTGGATTTCAATCACTCATGAAATCGGTACTTCTTAGATTTAACTTCCTTGGATGATCTCTAATGGGTATATTCATGTAGCCAAGAATTCCCAAAGGCCCTGGTAACCATGATTCATGGACCTGCATTCCAAAGGCAGGCACTCATCGGCTGACGATTTGGACAACGACACATTAGGACTCCATTTGTTGAGAGGATTGGAGGTCCGGATCACAAAAACCTTCCGGGGGGGTTGTTGCCTGTTTTGGGACTCTCTTATAGATTTAATTTGTGTTAATATGTTCGTGAATCCTTGGTTAATTCCTGAAGAGTGTTTCCATGGGCTATTCTTGGTTTGCAAAATCGTCATAAGCATGCAAATATTTGATGCTACGGAGGTGATACTGACTTGAGCCATATTATAAGGTGCTCTAGAGTTTATCATCATCCAGAGGGAGGGAAAGTGACTTTATGTTGGGATCGGGCCCACAAGGAGGGAATCCTATGTATCTTCAAAATAGGAATCAGAACGCACGTAGTTTGGAATGTGTGGGGATTATGTATATAAGATACCCATTTTATGGGACATGATCGGTTGGAACCATTTAGACAACACCCTTTTGAGATCATTCATTATTGTAGGCATCTGGCGTATCCAGATTTAATCTGGAATCAAAGTTCTCATAGTTCATATTTGTGGGTGTTATGCATAGAAGCTTCCCATTTGAGCGGGTATAGTTGGGTGGAACCTTTATAGATAGGCACCCATTTGTGATTGTTCCTTTTTGTAGGCATCATATATATCCTATTTTGATCGGGAATCAGAGTTCTCGTAGTTCATATGTGTGGGGATTATGTGTGGAAGATGCCAATTTGATGAGACATGATTGGGTGGACTCTTTATAGATGGGAACCCTTTTGAGCTTGGGCCTTCTGATAGGAATCCTATATATCCTGTTTTGATAAAAAATCATAGTTCTCATAGTTCAGATTGTGTGCATGTTGTAATCCTCACAAACCACTAAGCCCACGTGAGTCATTCTCAGTGTGAGAAACAAGAGGATGTAAAAGATTCAACAATGCACGTGCCTCCTCCCCTATTTGTGGGGGAGGGAGAGCTTGTGGAAGAAGATGCTAAGGTGATCGTGGGCGAGGGAGGGGAGCAATGTACATTTCAATGTCAAATGACATTGAAGGTCACGTAGCCCTACCTCCAAAGATTGGGGACTTAACTTAGTGGGATGGCCCCAAAAAAGACATGTGAGGTATAATACAGTTTAAAGTCATATAGCATGGATAATGAAATTGCAGTTAAATGTATTTTATATAGGACTATTTGAGGTCTTGATGTTTAGGGTCATGTGATGAGGACCACATTTTATATAAAACATGATTAACTAGAGGAAAATCATGTTTGGATATTTTTATGTGCCTCAAACATGAGAGGAGAGAAATGTGTAAACCATGATTATGGAGGATTTAAGATTGGGGGAAATGATATGGGGAATGGAATCCATTGAGGTGTATAGAGCTAGGAAAGGAACCTCCTGAAGATAAATTTTTCTTTGGTTGACATATGTTTTTGTGGGAAACATATGCAGAGTCATAGGGGCATGATGTGAATTGTCAAACAAAGGTGTCTGCAGGACACCATATTTCCGCTTCAAATGGCCAGGGATATTTATAAAGAACTGAAATCACCTGGTATACTATAGATTAAAGTTATATAGCTTGGATGATGATTACCTGGAGGATAATCATGTGGGGATGTTCTGATGTGCCTTGAATAAGGGAGGGATAGAATGTGTAGACTGTGACTTTATGGATTATCAGAACGGGAGAAATGATATGGGGTATGGAATCCATTGAAGTGTATAGAGGCTGGAAAGGACTCTCCTAAGGAATAATTTTTCACTTGTTGACAAACCATTTTTGTGGGAAACATATGCAGATCCATCAGGCCATGATGTGCATAGTCAAATAGAGGTGTCCTCAAGATACTTGACTCCCTATTCTGATAGTCATGGAGGTTTTTGAGGATCTATAATCACTAGAGACACAGCGTTTTGTGGATGTAAAGGATGTTTTCGGGCATTTAAGAAACATTTCGGCAGTGATTGTCCATAGAGTTTTGGGTTAACTTGGAATAGGAGGCAGGTGATAGGGCTTTTCAGGAGGTGCATGAGGGATGTCTCTTCTCATGGTATTTAAGGGATGGATGTTTGTGCGGAATAAGGGTGCAATGGAAAATGTCATTGACCCATCCCAAATACTTCGCAGTGTGACTCTCTAGTTTCATGGGGGTCAGGGGTAGAAAAAAAGGGATAATCTCAGAGGGCCAGGACTTCAACCTGACAGTGTGTCCAAGCAGGGGTGCGGGGGCACAACCCCCTTGGTGTGGACCAGTGGGCATGAACTATTTTCTACATAAGGTTGTTTGAGTAGTAGATGGCCATTTAGGATGGTACATGGAGGAACTAGCCACTACGGGTGGTACGTGGAAGAAATGGCCGCATATGATGGTATGTGGAGGAGCTGTCCATGTATGATTGTACACATAGGAGCTTGCCGCGAACTGTCTTCCACATGGGGGGACTGTATTCCACATATGAGTGTCCGCATACCATTTTTATTATATTGTTTTATATGTTTTCTAGTTGGATGTGTAGGGTCTTATGAATACGGTTCATGGGGAGGACTTACACAAACTTCTTTCTCCATATGGTTTATGGGATGGATTCCGCAAAAATGTTTCGTAAGTGGGATAGAGTCCCATGAACTGCTTTGGGTGTGAGAAAAATTTCTCACACACCCTCTACATTCTTTGTCCATGTTTCGCACATCCAAGATCCATCTCCCCCTTTCTTCTCCCTTCCACCCTCCTTTTTATCGATTCCCCTAGTGGTCCTTTTATAGAATTTCCGGGAATCTGTATATGCGGTTCACGTGAAACCTTCTACGAAAGCCCATGGAGAGATATCTTTACCTATAGAAGGATTAGCCAACTGGGGTTTGTGGAGGATGTGTTACTCCATTGACTTCTCCTCATCTGCGAACCATATCATTCAGGTGGATGGTATGTGGGGTGTAACTCCATCAAATTTTTTGTAGTGAAAACGGTTCGTGGTAGCTTCAGTTCGCTTGTGAAAATTCACCAAAAAAATTTCATTTGTTGTCCAATGCCTCATAGGTTATAACTCCATAGGCCTTTCATGTACTAGTTTTCCACATATTATTCCATCCATGAACCATTCTCTATAGTCAATACACAATTGGGCCAAATCCCTTTGCAAAATTTTATTTCTTCCAACTCTTTCTCAAATTTTGAATCCAAAATTTATATCCTTTCTTCTACCAACATGTGGGAGTATTTACCTTCCTTTTTCTGAATTTTTAGGAACCTACATACATCCTTTTAGATGAATATTCATTTATTTACACAAAAAATATCCTAAGAACAATAATAGTTTTGTTCCTTTGGAAACACGGAACACGTTATTCTAATTTGGTGAAAGATATTCAACATCTCCCATAAATATCTTCCCCTTTAGTACTCTTACTCAAAAACATTATTTATAAACTGGTAAAAGGAAACATAATAAATGGTGATCATAGATGCTCAGTAAGGGTAACCAAGGGAGATATCAATCTTATCATAATCATAATATGTAATAATAGAAGAAAAACGTTCGATAATTATATCTTACATATCAAAAATCATGATATCAGGTCATGGAATAAATCATATAAATTCATAAAGAGCATATTTCATGAGATCATAACAGAATATGTGAAATTTTAGCATACCAATAAGCATAGAAAATCATTCCCAAATTAGTCAAGGATCATTTACATGATCACCAAAGTAGAAAATTTCAACTACTGAACCAAGTTCACTCCTCATTCCAGCTCGGTATTACTTAACAGGGTTTACTCCCATTCTAACCCTGTATTACTAAACTAAGATCATTCTCTATTATAAACTTGTATATAACATGAGATTTAAATATTTTACAAATGAATTGGATGGAGATACAGGTCCCACCCATCACATAATAAAAATCATACATATGTTGTTGGACTTCTCTTGTTTTAATGATCAAAAATCATGAAAATCATTTAAATACAAAATCATATAAGTCATGGTAATCATGTTTAAATAGTATAAGTCATGATTAATCTTTTTCTACTATGTTTTATTATTATTATGATTAACCATAATCCATTTTGTGAGTATTACTTCTTAAGATAGATGGTAGACATTTGACTAAGTATGAGACATCATTTCTGTGATCCAACTATCTTACTGTTTAGTCTTGAAATTGGCAAATTCCATGACATCAAAACCTTACTACAAGTTCCCTATTTCAAAAAGGATCTAACTCCATTTCCATGCTACCATTTTCTAAACACCGTAACATGACCTCATTGATAATTTTAACAATGAACTAGACATCGTTACCTGAGACACCGTTTTGTTGACACCATAATCTTTCTAACGGTTCCAATAATTGAAAATGATCAAAAAAGTAATAGTGTTTCGGGTTCTTGAACTCATGAAAGACATCACTGGTGGCTATGGAATGACTTATGTATCACCATCAACTGTGACATCGTTCCACACTTAAATTTTTTTTCATTTTCATTTAAATTTTAAAGTTGATTATAATGGTCATATTTGAGTCATTTAATGACCCTGACATAATTTATGATATTTTGTAGATAAGAACCCGATAGTACAAGGTACGAGGTGAAGAGATCCTGATTCTTGTTAGCCATAACACAAACACCCAATAATTAAATACAATGTAATACTCGAGATGAAAAGGTGACTTGAAGTGAATTTTGGTGACTAAATAGAAAGTCAGAAAAAAATTATACATGCATGAAAGAACACACAAAGAACTCTCATTTTCCTTTATAGATATATTGTTGTAGATAAAATCTTTGAATATCCTTTCAGTAACAACAAAAATAATAGAATAAGAGAATCTTGCTGAACGGAAATTAGAACACTAAACTCTGGATACTCTGTTTCTGACTTTTCTTTTATAACAGGACCCAAAAATCAAATATGTTACATCTTAGAATTCTAGAGTTTTATACAACAACCCTCAAATAATTTCTAATCACCTCTTATTAAATTCTCCTTTGTTGTGTATTGTTTTATTAAACATTTGAGTACTATGTCTGTTTGTACCAAAAACACACACTGTCTCATGCACTGAACTAGAGGATACAAGATATCCTCGCACAAAAATCCTTTTACATAGTGTTTCTCCCACCTATAACTATTGAAGAGGTCCTATGTGACATGGAAGTTATATTTCCCATTTAGAACTATGGTAGAGGTCAAGTTACCAGGACAGTCTTGTGTATTGTTGTGTAAACCCTGATCTTGGGTGTAGATCAAAGCCTTATGTATATATTTCTTGGTGGAAGGTGATCACCTAATGTAGTGGATTCAATGTTGTCTTGAGACCAAACCACCTATTTTAATCCATTGTATTTTCAAATTTAGTTTTACTCTATTTTAATACATGTTTTAGAAAACTAAGATTCACTTTTATAATTAGTATTGGTTTGTATTTATAACTGTTTGGATTTTGTAGACTTGTTTCAAAAGTTATACAAATATTTAATATTATTATAATTGAGAATTTATAAATCTTCTAAGAAACTATTTGAATAGTCAGACTATTATAAATCCTCTACCTTGATTAACTGGCATATTTTGTTTTTCCAATTTGGGGACCTTTAAATAATGTTTGTAATAGAAATTTGTATAGGAATTAAATTCCCCCTCCCCCTCTTGATTTTCTTACTCCAACCAAAATTTGGTATCAAAGGTTGTAATTAAGCTTCTATTTTCAAAAGATTCAATGGGTTTTCAAAACTTTTTATTTATGACTTAGTTGTCTTTTAACGATCTCTAAATTTGTGTTAGTTCTAAATTTATGTCTTTTTAAAACCTATACATTATTTATATGTTTTGGATAATAGATAGGAAGGTGATTCTACCAAAAGACCTCCCTACTTTAATGGAACAAGTTATGCTTAGTGGAAAAATAAAATGAAAATGCACTTAGAAAGCATGGACTTTGATATCTGGACAAAAATAGAAGATAATTATGAAATACTAGAAACTTCAAGAACAACATGGAGTAAATCTACCAAATAGATTTATAATAATAATTGTAAATATATAAATGACTTATTTTTTCCATAAGGGATGAAGAATTTAATAGAATTTTTGCTTGTAAATCTGCCTAGGAAATTTGGGATACCTTAGCCATCTTACATGATGGGACAACTTATGTAAATGAAATGAGACTTTATACCTATACTATTATGTACGATAACTTTAAGATGATGCCTGATGAACCCATTTCAGATATGTATATTAGGTATAATGAAATAGTAAATACAATGGGATCTCTTGGAAAGCCAATGGGTTCCAAAAAACAAATCATGAGGCTACTTAGATGTCTACCTGAAATATGTAGAGGAACCTTAGTATAAATTATAGAATCCTATGATATTAATAAGTTTCCAGTCAAAGAGATGATAGGTAAATTGACGATTTATAATGAGGAATTAAAGGTAATAATGAGGAAGAGGATGAACTAAAGATAAAGTTAGTGGCTTTAAAAACCACTACGTCTAAAAATAAAGAAAAGAAGAGGATACAGACTCCTTCTGACAGTATAAGTAATGATGATTCACTATTAGATAGTGATGAGGAAATGGTTCAATTATCTAGAAGGTTTATTATGTTTTATAAGAGGAATAAATTATTCAAGAAGCATAACTACAAAGGAATGTATGATCAAAATTGAAACTAGAAGAAGGACTAGAAAAGTAATGAGAACTCAAATTAAATAGTCTGTTATGAATATAAGAGAAAGAGAAATGTAAATGTTGATTTCACATAGATAATGTATAAAAAAGTATGAGGAAAATGATAGAAAGTATAAAAATTCAATGAAATCAATATGGAGTACTTCTGAGGATAGCTCAAGTGACTCAGAATCTTTACATGATGAAAATTATAACAAATTCAATATGTTTTTCCTAACTAACACATCAGAGTTAACCCTTGAGTATCCTGTACAGAATTTCTATTATTTTGGATATGAAAGTGAATCTGAAAATATTACTAATGAATAAATGTTTTAATACTTCCAAATTCTTTAAGATACATGAAATGGGTTAAAAGACAAATATAAATCATTAATGTAACAACATGCTCTCACTTCAACTGTTAAATATGATCTTACTATAGAAAAGGAAAAGAATGCTAAATTACTTAAAAATAACATGAACTTAAATTATCTAATGAGAAATTGAAAAAAGAACATAGAAATATTTACCATTTGAAAGAATTATCTAACACAAATTCCTAGTAAACAAATAGCTCCTAGGTATACTACTGTTATAGGATACCAACCTAGATAGAGGAACATAGCTAAAAATCATTTTGTAAAAATATCTGGAAAATCTGTTTGCATACCTTATAATTGAAAATTTTTCTAGTTCAAGCCCCAATAATTCATTCAATACTTTTAATTTTTCAGGACCAAACAAAGTTTAATTTTCTAATATTTTAAAAACTATGTATAGAAAAATCTTGATGCAAGTATGGGTTCCCAAAGCTCTTATTACTAATGTTGATGGACCCAAAATAATCTAGGTACCAAAATTGTATTTTTCTTGATTCATTTGTAGGAAATCTATTTAAATAGATCTCGTGGATGTGTGTGGTACTTATATAGTGGATTTTTAAGAAACATGATTGTATATTACTCATACTTCAAGAATCTGATAACAATTGATGGTGGAAATGTCACCTTTGGTGACAATGCCAAAGCAAAAAATAATTTTCCTTGGCCAGATTGGTAACTCTAACTGATTTTTAATTTCTAAAATTCTTTTTGTTGATAAATTAAAATATTATCTTCTTAGTATTTCATGATTATGTGATGATGGTTTTCAGGTTAAATTTGAAAATTTTTCTTTCAATTTTTTTAATTCAAAAAATGAATTAATATTTTATTCTTCTAGAAATGAAAATGATTCTACAATTAACATATATTCTTTAGTTTCTCAAAATATTTCATGATTAAGTGTATTTCAAAAAGATTCTTGGATTTTTCATAGAATACTAAGACCCTAAAATATAAACTCACTTAGAAAGAATACTAGAAAATTCTTAGTCAAGTATCTACCCAGACTTGAGTTTCCAAATGAAAAAGTCTATAATCCTTGTCAAAAGTGTAAAGAGTACAAAATATCTTTCAAACCAATGAAAGAAGTTTCAACTTCTCTACCTCCAAAGTTGGTTCACATAGACCTTTTTGTACCCTATAGAGTTTCAAGCTTTAATGGGAATCACTATGTCTATGTTCTTGTAGATGACTATTCTAGATATACTTGGACCTTTTTATTATCCCACAAAATTGAATCTTGTTCTCATTTTACCAAGTATGCTAGAACATTAGAAAACCTAAGTGGTATTAGAATTAGATACATAAAAATTAAACATGTTTGTGAGTTTGAAAACCTAGAATTTGAATCTTTTTTATCACAAAAAGTATATAGTCATAACTTTTTTCCCCTTAGGAAACCTCAACAAGATGGTGATGTTGAAACAAAAAATAGAACCTTATAGGAAACAGTAAGAACCGTGATTAATGAATATGAACTATCAATCCAATTTTGGGTTTAAACTTTGAATATAACTTTTTATATTATTCATAGTTTCTAAATTAGGCCAATTATTAAGAAAAATTCTTTTAAGTTGTGGAATAATAGAATACCCAGAGTTAATTACTTAAATATTTTTTGTTACAAAGTTTATAATCTCAATACTAAAAGAATCGTGAAAAATTTGCATCCAAAAGTGATAAAGTAATTTTACAAGGTTATTCAATCTCTAGTAAATCCTATAGTGTCCTTAAAAGAGAAACAAATTTTTAGATGAATTTCTACTTGTGAAATTTGAGGAAAAAGATCCACATGAACCTAAGACTTCCCTAGAAAACCTTGAGGATGATATATCAAATCTCAAAATGAATGTAAAATCTTTTGACCTTGCTGTCAAGAAATCTGTAAAATCTTTCACTTCTATAAATTCTACAAAATCCATCCTTAATAAACCTGAACCGGTTGAAAAAGATGAAATATATAGATCATGTTTTTCTAGAATTTTGATATCCCTTAAGAACCATCCTTTAGATGTTAGAGTTGTAGATTTAAATAAATAACCCCAAACAAGAGATTCTCTAATAAATCATGTTTAAAATCAATCTTTCTTGTCACATATTAATCCTATTAACATCAATGAGGAAATCAATGATGAATTTTGGGTGATGGATATACAAGAAGAATTAAATTAGTTTAAAAGTAATAAATTCTGGACAATTTTGGATAGACATAAAGACACATTGACCATAAGCACTAAATGGGTGTTTATGAATAAAGTAGATGTTGCTGGTAATACTGTAAGAAACAAAGATATATTGGTTACTCAAAGTTATATTCAGGAATAAGGGATTGACTTTGAGCATATTTTTTCACCAATTTTAATACTTGAATCCATCATAATCATTCTTGCATATGAAACACATCTAAATTTCAAACTATATCAGATGTTTGTTAAGAGTGTATTCCTAAATGGGTATATAGTAAAGGATGTTTTTTTTGAAAATCCCATTGGTTTTACAAGACCTCATTTTCCAAATCATGTTTTTAAGTTAACAAAAGCTTTATATGGTTTAAAGAAATATCCAAGAGATTTGTATGATGGACTATGTTGTTTATTTACAAAGTCTTTACAAAAGGTATGGCTGATCCTACTCTATTTATAAAAAATAATTTCTAAAGATTTCCTAGTTGTTAAAATCTATGTTGATGATATTTTTCTGGATATTCAAAAAAATTATGTTCTGATTTTTCAAAGATGATGCAAAATGAATTTTAAATGATTTTGAAGGGTGAACTAAATTTTTTTTATTGGATTTCAAATAATTAAAAATAAAGAAGGTAATATTTTAAATCAAATTAAATATACTAAAGATCTTCTAAAATATTTTGGTTTAGATAATACTAAAATTAGAGATACTCCAATGAGTACCACCTGTAAGTTGGATCTTGATGGTAATGGTAAATCTATTGATCAAAACAATTATAGATGAATGATTGGATGTTTACTCTACTTAACTTCTAGTAGGCCTGATATTATGTTTAGTGTGTGTATATGTTCTCATTTCCAATCAAATCCTAAATAGTCTCATCTTCTTATAGTTAAAAGGATTTTCAAATACCTCAATCATAATACCAAATTAAGACTATTATATCCTAGAGGATAATCATTTGAATTTTTTAGCTATTTAGACACTGATTTTAGTGGTTGAATGTTAGACTGAAAATGAACTTCTAGAAAATATCACTTTTTGGGAAAGTCACTAGTATCTTGGTGTAGTAAAATGAAAAAAAACATTATCTACTCTGAAGCTGAACACATCGCTGCTAGTAGTTTTTTTTATCATATTTTGTGGATGAAACACACTTTACTAGAATATGGATATTAATTTAGACATGTAACTATAAATAGTAATAAAACAAGTGCTATTAACATCTCTAAAAATTGTATTTCTTATTAAAGAAAAAAACATATTGATGTAAGCCATCACTTTTGGAGACATCATTATCAAAAATATGATATTACTTTGGAATTCATTAGTACTGAACATCATCTGGCTGAAATTTTCACTAAGCCATTAAATTCTGAAACAATGAGTTATATCATACATAAATTAAGAATTATCATCCTTGAGTAACTAGTTTATTGTCTAACAGTTATTGTCTTGTGTTTATTGTCTTATGTTTACTATCTTATAGTTACTATCTCCTAATTACTATCTCCCAACTTACTGTCTCTTGTTTGTTGTCTCATTAATTATGGTCGCACCATTTAGAGTCACACTTCTTTTTTGACATCATGGCTGAAAATAATGTTCCCACCATTATGACTCCTTTTTATAAAAAATATTTTTTATCGTATTGTTGTATTGATTATTTTATTTCTATTACCACGCTTTTTTTGTGATGTTTGAACTCACTAAATGATAAAAACTAATATTTTCACTTCACTCTTCACTTATACTCTATACTCCTCAAGCTGATCTATTTAATCTTGAACTCATCCTCTTCTTTGAGCCCATGTTTAATACCCAAGATGAAGCATCCATCTTCATCATCTCCTAGAAAACATAATCCTTCAGAGAAGTAGAAAAAGACCTTAATTACCATGATCGAGAAACTCATAAACCCAGTCCTTGAGGATCACAAATTCTTTCTTGAAAAATAACTTTTTGTGAAGTGTCTTCATTCATGTAAGACACTTGTTTTGGAAGTCTTGTAAGAATAGGTGTGGTTAAAATTGTTTACAAAAGAGATGAGAACTATATATTTGAAGCTAGTTTTTGAATTTTATTATTATATTTAGTTATCTTTCAACTCTAAGGATGATTTTATGGTTTGAATATTGATGAATGGATTGATATGTACCTTTTCATCGAGGTTGTGGGATTTGAGCTTCAGAATACCACATGAAGGAATTTTTTAGGATTATCTGAGAGGTCCTCCTCCTGCAAGTTAAGTATTTATCTTAGAAGAGGCCTTGGGTGAGTTGATTGGAAACTAACGGAAAAGAATTCCTACTACTTCTAAACTGGATAGAGATACTAGGATATAGTTTAAGTTTATTCAATACGTAATTTGTCCAAGGAAATGTGACTTTTCTACACTCAAGTATCAAGAGGTGTTTTTGATACATCTTCTGAAGAATGGTCGCAAGATTAATTTGTGCAAGTGTATTATTTTTTACATCTATGACATGATCAAGAAAACCTCTAATTCAACTTCTCTATTTTATTCAAGGTTTATTTTTGATATTCTACTAGCCCAAGGTGTGGTTGGTGAGAATGAATAAGTGGTGAAGGATTATGATTTTTTAATAACTAAAGATACATGTAGACGAATGAACATCATTTAGAATCCATGGAAGAGGTAATGGGTTGAAGACAATGACAGATTATATATGGATTTTAATCCTGTTGAGAACCCTTCTAGACCTAAGAATGTCACTGACCCTTGATTAGAGTTTGATGAGCTTGTAGAATACTCAGATAAAGGAATATAATTTGATAAACTGTAATGCAAAAAATGTGTTGATGAAGGTGAAATGATTATGGAATAATCTCATTAACCTCACCATGTTCCCTCTAGAGAATATTCTCTCTCTAAAGGTGAATAAGATGTTAAAAAAGGATATGAAGATATTAAAAAACAAAAGTTACTATTGAAGAAGAAAATTGTACTCTGAAAGAGCATGTTGCTACTAAGGAACGGATGGAATAAGAACATGTAGAAATAGAAGTGATTTTATATTTTGAAGAAATAATTGAGAAATAATTTCAATTAGCTAGAGGTATGAATGAATCTGATAGATCATAGGATATAGAAGTTGGTCAAGATATTGAGTCTCTTTGTTCTCAAAGAGATGCATCTATTTATAAGGAGAAAAATCACAAGTTGTAAAGTATTTAATTTCCAAATCATGTTGACTCAATTTTTGTGGATGCCTAGTACATGTTTCTAAAGTGTTTTAATGTTGATGAGTCTCATGGAATCTTAGTTCAGGGATTATATCTTTCAACTATGTTTCAGCTAAAACCAGTCTTGGATGTTTTGTCTACTAGGGAACCAAAACATTTTTTTGTTCCTGATCCTGAACCTTCTCAAAAAACTCCTTGTAATGTAAGTTGTGATGACTTGAAAGCATTTAGAGACACTTTGTTGTTTTGTTTTTAGAACCTCATAAAGTCACAGCCTTCCCCTATGACCAATATTATTAAAATATATGTTGCTCTTCTTCTGTAGAAAATCATATGGAAAATACAACCCAATATTCTTCATAAAATTCATGAATTCCGGATTGAGAACAAGCAGTTGAGTTATGAGGTGAAATCACTAAAATATATGGTCGATGAAATTAAGAAAGGTGTGAATGCTATTCGAGATCATGTTTCTCATCTCAGTGAGGACGATTCCGATAATATTTTATAGAAGTATGTATCTATGATTCAACCAAACCTGATTACTATGTATGAAAATGTGATTTAGAATAACACCAATATAGAAAATGAGATAAGTGGGCTTTCCTATAGACTCATTTCTCTGACTGATGAATATAATGGATGTTTTAAAACTGTTCTAAATCATATTAAAACTCTCACATCAATTTCTTATTCTCCATCTACTTCAACTCATCAATATCATCCCATGGATGGTAAAATGGTCATATCTATAATTAAGGAATAGTTTTAGTCATTGATTGTAGGTTTTGATAAAGAACGTCTTGATATTGTTTTCAAGAATAGTGACCATGCACTTGATTTGGTAAGAGTTCACTCCAAAATTTCCACTGATGATCGAGAAGAAATATATAAGAAAGTGGATTAATACTTTAATAGAATTTATTACAAGCATGATTTGAAAAATAATTTCAAGAATCTTTTAGAGAGTTTAAAAGTTTCCTCCTATTACTCAATCTTTCACGGATTAAGTTCAGATGTTAAGGTACTTCACGCCTTCTCTATATAAAGTTATAGAAAATAAAGATGATTTTGAGAGATCTATGTAATGTGGTGGTGAAAGCATCATGGAATTTATTAATATGTTGATGCCTTAATTGCATGTTCAGAGCACATCCATTGTGGCTCCTGCAATATCTCCTTTGAGACATGACCTAATTCCTTATACCAATACTTCTATTACTAATTTTTCTCTTCTAACCATGCCTGCCTCTCAGGATCTGAGCCAAAATAGACCTATTATTATTAAGAAAATTTTTCCACAGTCATCCACTAGACCAATACTTTTCCCTTATATAATTGAAGGATTACCATTGTCTTACCTTTCTACTTCTTCTACTACCTCCACTTCTACACCTCTTTCTTCTACACCTATTGTCTTTGAGTCAAATCAAGAGAATGTTGATGAATCTGCTGAGAAGTGAATATTTTTTATAGGTATTGATGTATTTTATTTTTTCAATTTTAATTCTACTCACTCACTTTATTCAATGAAAATTGTTCTCTCTATTGTATTCCCTTGTTATTTTCATTTAAACTTTGATTTTTTTCTCTTATTCTCTTTTTGATAATCACGAAGGGGGAGAAGACTTGGAATTTGTGCTGTAAAAGGAAAAATAGAAACTTTATTTTAGGAATTTATCTTCATTTATGTTATTCCTTAAATATATGATCTGATACAGTAGTTTCTTATGAAATTTCATGGCTTGTAAATGACATGATTTGTGATCATAAAAAGGGGGAGATTATTGGACTCCTCTTGTTTCAATGCTCACAAATCATGTAAATCATTTAAATCCCAAATCATGTGAGTCATATGAATCATGTTTAAATCTTATAAATCATGATTACTCTTTTTAAACTATATTTTATTATGATTATGATTAACATTAATCTATTCTGTAAGTATTAGTTCTTAAGATAGATGGAAGATATTTGACTAAGTACGATACATTGTTTCTTTGATCAAACTGTCTCACTTTTTAGTCTAGAAATCAGAAAAGTTTGTGAAATAAAAACCTCACTACCATTTGTATATTTCTCAAAGGACCTGACACCATTTCCATACTACTATTTCCAAAAATCTGTAAGAATACACTGTTCGGAATTTTGAAAAAGGAAATGACACTATTACCTGATACATCTTTTCCTTGACATCATAACATTGTCACCAGTTCCAAAAATTGCAATGGATCAAACATTGTAACTATGCTACCAGTTCTTAAACTCATGAAGGATGTCACTAATGACTATGAAACCTATGTAGACTCATTATGACTATAGAATTACTTCTGTATCACAATCAACTGTGACACTATTCCTTAAACAAATGTTCTGTCTTTTTTAAGTAAATTTAACTATTTCTTCCAACAGTCATATTTGATTCATTTAATGGAACTGACATAATTAATGATATTTTGTAGACATTACACCTGATATTATGTGTTACAAGGTTAATATATTGTAATTAATGTTATCCATAACATAAACACCCGAATAGTAAATAAATTGTAGAGCTCAAGCTGAAAAAGTGACTAGAAGTGAAGTGTGGTGACTAAAAAGAATCATCGGAAAAAAATATACATTCATGCAAGAACACACAGAAGAACACATAAAGAACTATTTATTTCCCAACTAGCTATATTTTTGTAGATAAAATATTTGAACATCCTTGCAGCAACAACAAAAAAAATAGATGAAGAGAATATCATTGAACTGAAATTAGAACACTAAACTCGTAGTACTCTATTTTTGAGTCTGCTTTTAGAAGAGGACATGAACATCAAATATGATACATCTTAGAAGTCTAGAAATGTATATAACAACACTTAGATCATTTTTAGTCTCATATTATCTTATTCTACTCTACTATGTATTGTTTTATTAAACTATCGATCATTGTGTGTGTCTATACAAAAAATACACACTGTCTCCTACACTAAATTGGAGGACATGAGATATCCTCACATAAAAAAATACTATTACACCTTATTTCCCCCATGTATAACTATGGATGAGGTATTGTGTGACCTATCTTTTATATTTCCCTTTTAAAACTGTGTTACAGGTCAAGTGACCTGGATAGTCTTGTGTACTATTATGTAAACCTCGATCCAAGGTGTCGATCAATGCTTTATATACAACTTTCTTTGTGGATGGTGATCTCTAAGTGTACTGAATTACATCTTGGATTGAGACTGAACCAATTGTTTTAATCTGCTATGTCTTCAAATTTATTCTTACTATATTTTAACTCATATTTAATAAAATTAAGTTTCACTTTGATAGTTTTTCTTGGATTGTATTTAAAACTGTGTTGATTTAGTAGACTAGTTTAAAACGTTATACCAATATTTCACATTTTTATAATTGAGAATTAATCAATATTTTGAGAAACTATTCGAATAGTCTGACAATTATAAATTCCCTACCATTATTAAAAGTTCTATTTTTTTCAAATTGGGCGGCCTTCAAATGAAGTTTTTAACAAATTTTTTTATAGGAACTCAATTCACCCCCCCCCCCCTCTCGATTGTCCTACTCCAACCAACATATGTGTTCCATAATAACATAAATCATTCATCATATAATAACCCATGAAAATAAATGGGTTTCCTAAATTCATTCAATAATAACATAACTAATGGAAAAGAAATGGGTTTCATAGTTATCATTCCATTATA
Source organism: Viscum album (assembly GCA_963277665.1). Classification (NCBI taxonomy): domain Eukaryota; kingdom Viridiplantae; phylum Streptophyta; class Magnoliopsida; order Santalales; family Viscaceae; genus Viscum; species Viscum album. The sequence goes on from OY728140.1 coordinate 79,063,607, forward strand.
AATAATGATCTACCATAGAATTAATAGGTATATTATCCTTAAAAAATATACCCATTAAAACGTAAGTTCAATAAAGAATTTTATCTTAGATAGAAAAGAATTTTGAGAGATCACTTGAAAAAACATCTTGAGGAAAATATCTTTTCTTATTTGAAAACAATTTATTTACTTGAAATGGCATGAAATTTTAAAAGAAAAAAATTTCTTGAAAAATAAGCTTCTAAAATTTTAGTTGAAGATTCAAGGAATTATGGATTCATGGAAGCATAAAAATCTTTTCATTCTGTAGAAGTTAAAAATCATTCTTCTTGAACTTCTTCCAAATATGTTAAAAAGTACCTCATTAGGAAAATAGACAAACATTCATTTCATAACATTTAGTAAAAAAAATTACAAATGGGTAAAAATGACTTTAAAAATTTTATAATAATAGTAAAAATATTTTGGAAAGAAGTTTTAATAGTTATGGAGATGGAAGATAAACATTTCCTAGTATCTACTTATATATAAACAATCCAAAAATAATAATGAGATTGTGTAATTAACCCTTATATTTGGTATTATTTACATCTTACATATGATAACCTCAGGTATAATAGATTATTTAATATAATTAAGTTATTTTAGAACCATATTCATTTTTATGATATAATATAAGATCATATTATCATTCGTTTTTTAATAATATTTTATTGTTACTCTTCTTTTGAGTGTTAACTTCTTTATTTTCTTATGCATGTTTTGTCATATAAGTCACAATTATCATGAATAAAATATAGTTCCATAATTTAAAGAATGATATTGATGTAATACATATCCTATTTATTCATTATATATAACTATATAATCACTCATTAATGGGGATTATGGGGAGTGAATGGCATCACATCGTGGAGATGGTAGGTCGTACGTACGTACGAGCGATGATATCATTCCCTTAATGGTGAAATGTTATAGAATTGGATGGTATATGTATATTTTAAGAATCAATATCATGTTATAATATTAATATATATTTATTATTTCAATCATTATACCCATCCGAGTAAAGTGGTGATGAAAAATAGATTACATCGAGGCGTGGAGATGGTAAAATTTACTTTTGCACGCTTAATACCTTCCTTTTTTTATAGGATAGATAAAATATGGAATTTGGTTGTTTTATAATCATAATAAAATCTCACAATATATGTGATACTATATTTATTATTTAATAATGGGAACAACACATAAAAAGGAATTATAAATAGAAATAATCTTGAAAGAGTCAGTGTAGGAGAATACATCTTCTTTGGCACGCTCCCTCTAGATCTCCTCTTTGGGGCACTAAGATTGATATTTTTAGAATATCAGAACCTCTATAATTTGAATAGGTATGTTTCTAATGGAAATGGTAAGGGGGTTTTCAATCTTGGATGCTCAATGATTTTTAGGAAGTGTGGGAGGATGTGCGCTTTTATAATTGAGGCGAGGGGCACTTTTGAAATCTATGAAAATATTAATTAATAAATATCAATAAAAATACAGCCAAAATGACATGAATTCAAATATAAGATGATATAAGTTTTTGATCTCATTAAGAAATATAATTTGGACAATTTTTTGAATTCTCTTAAACCATTTCATTTTTGTTAACCCTTAGTTAACCTATTTTAATTTTAACTTAGGTTTCTACTCTTTTAATATTAAAAGGTTGTAATTTTTAATTATGTGATGTAAATTAAATCATAAATGATCAATTTATAAATTTTTTGACCATATTTTATTTTATTATTTTGAAATATGTTTTATGATTTTTCAGTATTTTAATAATATATTATTTTTATAAAATATCATTAGTGTCAATTTAGAAACTATTAATTATTTGGACTTTTAAAAATATCAAGATAAAAATTTAAATTAAAAAAATTATTTTATTATATCCATAATATGTAAATGTATTCTATAAAATTAATTTATCACATTAACTATATGAAATTACATTTATTTTAATATTATTAATAACATTTATTAGATATTCTCATTAATAAAATAATTATTACTTCATCTCTGTGTAATTATTTAATATACTTATTTATTTACTAAAAATTAAAAAAATATCATGATGAATAAAAATCTCATATATTTAAAAAAATATTTATAGTCAAATATATTTTATGCGTAAACCTAAAAAAATTATATATTAGTTAAATCCTAAATGTGACATCTTTAAATTTTTATTTAATAAAATACTATAAACACAATAATGTTATTTAAGTGACCCAAAAATTAAGAAATAAATTTATATCATGAAAAAATATATATTGTTTAAAAAATTTACACAGATATTCATTCATTACAAAAACATTTATCCATGTGGACACGTAAGAGATTCTAAAGACCAAGAAAGTGACATTTTGTGTCTTTCTTTGCTTTAAATGTTTTAATGTCATTTTCATGGACAAGTGTTCCTTAAATGAAATTATTTTGATCCTTAAATTTTTAGGGTTAATTTTTATTCATCTAATAAGAAAATTTCATGTGTTAGAGTAATTTTATAGTCTTTATAATTTTATTTGAAACCTAAATTATATATTTTACCCTTTACCGTGGTTACAAAATTTATCAAGGTTACTAATCATATTGGCCAAAAATAAAAGGTAAATATTAAATAAATTTACACCTTATGAATCCAAAATTTTAATCCATTTTTTAAAATTCAATAAAAATAAGTTGAGGAATTTAATTTAATATAAAATTGGTAAAACATAACGAAAAACAGTTTATTTGAAAAAATTCCCTTTTAAAACATAGTTTTTTTATAATAAATTAATGTTTAAAATAATTTTCAAAAAAAATTACTATGTTATTATAAAAAAAAATTAACTGATTAAAATTTAAAACCAAACAAAAAAAAATTATACCCTGTGAAGACATTAAAAGAAAATACAGTTTTCAAAAAAAATTGGTATTTTCATTATTCATAAAAACATGAAACATCTCAAAAAACTAAAACAATTAAACCAAAGATAAAATTTGATATTACTATTTCAAGTAAAATGTTTATTTTATCAAATAGAATTTATTAAATTGTTAAAAACTATTTTTAAAACAAATGTGACATCGAAAATTAAAAAAAACTTCTGTTTTAGAAATATACATCTTTTGTGTGTAAAATTAGATTTTTTCTTATATCCTATGAAGAAACCAAATCAGATGATTAATAAAAGTTATATTAAAAATTATAATTATATATATATTTCATTAATATAATTTGAAATGATTAATTAATTTATTTATTGGTGTAAAACATACTTATGTGTAGTTTTTCATAAAAACATTTCATTTTATTTTGAAAAGGGTTTTAAATTTTATAATTATTTGGGAAATGAATTTTATATACATATATAAACCATAATTTCCTTATTAAATTAATAATTTTCATACCCTTTAGTTTAATGGTTGGGTTATATTTTTATTATTTAAATATTTACAATAATAAAATTGTGTTTTGTAGAAACTCAATGTTACGTGTAACATAGGATAAGCTATTGTTGCGTGTGGAATTAGAGATCCAAAAATCAAATTATTTAAAAAAATTATATCATAAAAATTTCATGGTGCTAGATTCTACACCCCTTAAAATTAATTTCTCCCTTGAAATTATTCTAGGTTATCAAAAGTTTAACACTTGAAAGTTTCTTTCATAAAAACACACATTATAAAAATGAATACTAAAATTTCCTTTGACAGAAAGTAATTTTTTACTCAAAATCACTTTTGAGGAAAACATGGGAAACCAAGAAAATACAAAGCCTAAGGTTATATATCACAAAAGTAAATCTCATAACCATTTAAAATATGGAAAATATTATTAGAATCACTAAGCCAGTATAGTCTCCATTGAAATGTTTCAATCTTCATAATTGGGTCTGCCTATATTAAGTCTTCAAAGTGAGTGGATAGATTGTCACAAGTATAGATGTACTCTTCCATGTTGATCTTTCTTACATTTAAAATATGTTCCAATATAAAATTTTGTTGGTTGATCTAGTCCCTTTGGTCTTTAATGGAATCTATTCAAACCTTTATTTTTAATATTATATCAATTTAATCCCCTAGGGAATTTAGTTTGATAAACTTTTGTTACATTAATTGCTTGCAATGAAAAATTATCTCAAGGTATTTATTCTTCTCTCATTTTATCTTTCCTAACACACCACACCACCCTTAATCCTTAATGAATCCACACTTTTCCTTAAGACATCCACTTAATATATCAGAACCCAACTTGCATTCCTAGTCCCAAGACCTTGGTTCACATTCCCTTCCCTTACCCTTACTAGATTATATTTTTTTAATAAACCTAGGTAGTTGGGGTAGTCTTAACTCCCTTTATTTTCCTTTCCTTTAGTCACAGTGCAACACCCCATATCCTGGTCCCCCTTCTGTCCCTTCTTCTTCCTTGGGATATGAAGTCCTTTTATTCACATTACCTCTTCCCTAATAGTAAATATTTGTCTAGAAAACTCAACTTCATAATCATATTTAGGGAGAACTTGTTCATCTTAGGGATACTACTATATTAATGGTGTTTTAAAACCCAAATATATATTATCCCCTGGTCCTAATCTAGGAGAGAAGACTCCAAACCTCCACTGGATGACTGGCTTGTATCCAACTCCTGAACTAGACCTTCCACCACCAAACCTTTAAAGTGATCATCTAGCTTGATGTTCAATATATCATTTTAGGCATGGGCATGGTCACTGTAATCACTCAATTATTAGTAATCTTATTCTTATTATAACCTATTTGACCTCCCTCACTTGCCTAAGGAAGAAAACCTATGTGATTAGGGACCTGAATATAGTGCATTAGAATATCTTACTGACCAATTGATCCTTTATCCTGGATATTATTTTCATTCTAGTCTGGTGCCACCAAAAGTGAAGGGGTCTTGACACTAAAGAAACATAACTGGAACTAGGGGTGTAATCCTACCCATTGTACAAGGAACTATTCTTCTTAGTCTCAGAAAAAAAATGAGTCATAAAGTCCTCTTTTAGAATATTCCATGCCTGTTTTTTGATATCCAAACCACATTTCAAAATATATAAAATTTCAATGTCCTTTGGATCATCAACACATTTTTATTTCTAGAGATGATGGACTGTCAATGAGTCCTTGACACACAAATTTTCAACTACGAGATCCACATGAGAGGAAGACACACTCTATGAAATATCATTCACCTCCCAAGGATGAAGCATGTGACCACACAAACATACAATAGACAAGTTCCCTAGTCAACGACATGAAGAGAAGAAATATTTCAAAGATTCAAATATCACCAGTTGCTTTGACCAGAATTCCTCTCCATCCATGATCCAAATACAGTCAATAGGCGGTTTGGAAGCATATAACTCACCACAAATTTATGGGGAGATAGGGTGACAAATTGACTCAATTATACTATTTGAACACAAAAATCCGCCAACCAAATTACCAAGAATAAAGATAATCACAAGATATGGTAAGGGAATATAGAGTTAGGAAACATTTACCAAAATAAACATATATAGACAATCATGTTTAATGAATAAACCATAAGACCATCAATATAGGTAGATACAAGATATGTTTCATACACGAGGAACTCTGGACCACTCTAAGATCAGGTCCTCCTCCAAAAAAATGAATCCTCATGTGTCGCTTGTCAGGAATCCCCACAACCACTCAATCTTATAAAAAAATAAAAAAAAATAGAAACCCATAAATGAAATCAATAAAATGGTGATGTTTCCTAAAGTGAGACATCAAATTCAAATTTAAGTGTTCCAAAGCATTATTAAATTCCAACTATGATAGTGAGAGATTAGGGAAACCTCCATAAAGATCTGGAACAATAGAGATTAGATCGATGGAAGGGAAAGGAGGAAGAAAGTCCATGTTTTAAAATGTAATTAAGGATGTATGAATGGTTGAATCTAATGGAGGGATCCCCCCATCAAGAAGGGGAGGGAATAGGGTTGCCACTATCACCTCCTAGTGAATCCCCAACCAAGTTTCAAGAGGAGAAGAAGTGATATCTAAAAAATCCTTTTAAAAGGTAAATTCATAAACATAGTAGTTACCCAAAGTAACTCATAAGTAGGTATCTACATAGGTGAACATAGGTGGAAAGCTAAACATGGAAATGAAAGTGAAAACTAACCATCATGTTTTAATAGATAGTGATATAGAATATAGTCATTATATGGTTAATTAATCCAAAATCGTGGAAGAAATAGTTCTGGAAAAGGGAATTGATATCACCTAGACTGATGATGATAGGACAACAATATCTTTAAAAATAAATTGAGAAGAAATACTTAAATGATTTTATTTCATAAGTACAATATTAATCTTTGGTTATTCCATGATCAATCTTTCCTTCATTTCTTACTCTAAGAAATGATGTTTAAATTGTATTTCTTAATAAATCAGTCGATCATAAGATCCAAAATGGGATGATAATTCATTACTTTTGTCTCTAGTTATCATTACAACAAAATATTTAGCACATAATCCTTTATATTATGAAACATAAAACCTCATCCAAATTTGGACCGAAATAATTTCATAAATTGTTTCCCTTATAAACCTTCCAAAAGATTAAAATCAAAAACATAAAAAATAATGCAATAAAATTCAAACATGATATATCTTTTAATTGTCACACAAATGTCATGTGAAGACCATTATCATGTTTTCTCATTAGATATTCTAATAAGATTTATTAATATAAAATGTTATTGAAAACATGAATTCTTTAAAAAATTAAATTTTTTCACATACCATAAATACGATAATTTTATAACCTCAATCCATGATATCATAAACCATATTTTCATCAATATTATCCCATTTATAATTAAAAATATCTTTATCTCATTATCCCAAAATCATGTTCATATTAAGGGTTATCCTTCTCTTAATATTTTGTTATAAAAAAATATAACCTTAAATTATCAATCACTTAATATGGTTACTAGTACCATTCCAAATATGCTTTCAAATCCTTAAAGAAAAACTAGAGTAGATTAATTCTTAGATGTTTCATTATTCCATTATATCTTAAACATTATTCTTGAAGTCTATTACTAAAACAATCAGATATTTCACTACTTTATAGTCATACTCCACATCGCTAATAGTAATTCCAAGTGAATTATCATGTCTTTTAGAATTAAGATGTTTCTGATGTTGATCATCATCTATATCCCTCGTATTGTGGAAATGGTAAGCATAATTCCCATTTTCCAGGCACTCAAAGCATTGAATTGTGGGAAGGTGCACTCTTTATATTCTTTACATCATTAGTTATCTTTTTACAATCATTTAGAAATTAAATTTTGTAACACCCAATTATTTATAGTACGTTATCTCATTAAAGTAATTCAAAATCTTGTGTTACACGCAACACCGATTTAGAGCGCATCACAACTTACCAAACTAGTCGTTCAAAAATAGGTTATGAATAATATCAACTGCATTTTGAATCATATATACTCTATATAATTTTAAAATACATATTATGTGTTTCTTATACATAATATAAGAACAAATTCATTTTTTCAGATATACAAAGTATTTTTTAAAAAATGCAATTATACCGCCTTTTAATGGTGAACCTTTTTTTAAAACAATATTTGACCCTTTTATATATTCAATTTAAAGAAATTAAATTATTATTTAGAATGGGGACATAAAAAATTATTTTGGATAAATTTTTGGTACTTTTCTGATAACTTTTATATTTTGGCGAATAGTGATAAATACTATGTTTTAATTGAAAACAACTTTTTAATCAAAATACTTTATAGTGTTAAATTATGAATTTTAATGGTTTTGATGTATAATTTGATTATATTTTTATCATTTAATACAATTTAGTAAATTATAAGTTATTTCACATTTAAATTTGACAAAAACACATGTCAATCTTTTGATAGTTTTTACTTTTTAAAAATCCTTTTTTTGGTTTTGACAATGAGAATTAATTTTAAATTAATTAATGAAACTTAAATGTTTTTCATTTGGTAACATAGAATTAATTTTTTAATTCATAATATCAAAATTTTATTAGGGGTATTTTTTTGTATGTTTCTAAAAACATTCAATTTTTTATGAATATTGAAAAACACTACGTTGTTATTTAAAACCAAATTTTTATCTAAATAATTATTTATTTTATTTAATTTTATTTGAAGTAAAAATAGATATATAATACCTATATAAATTAAATTTAATTCATTGGAGTCATTTTATAATAAGTTTAGATATATAAAATTTTATCGAACTTTTTACTGTCTTTTACCCACCTCCTAGGAGCATTTGCAAATTTGCATAAAACCAAATTTTACTGATTTAGTGAGTTGAATTTCAAAAATTATAGAAACATAGTTAATATCATTAAGTAAAATTTAGTTCAATAAGATGAAAATAATTTTTAGTGAATCGTAACTTTTGACTTTTATTTACCACGGTTCAAAGTAAATAGGGTAATGAAGGTTACAAATGATGTCATAATTACCCTAACACAGGTCCTAATTTTATTTGATAAACATAATTCGACCAAAAAACATATTAGGAATAAAATATGATCCTGTTTGATCAACTTGGATTATATTTGGACATTTATTATTATTTTATTTAAAGAATAGTTAAAAGAGTTAAAATCAATGTTTAATAACTAAACCATTTCTAATATAGGGTTACACACAATATAAATTCGACTATAAATATTCATTAGAAATAAAAAAACTATTTCTTAAATAATGGTATTTTATTTATAATTTTTAAGCATTAAATAAGTTAAATTATTTATTACACAATGATGATGCAGTAATTACCTTATTAATGAAATATTAAAATAATTGATATTATAAATATCATAATAAATGAAAATTGAGACTTATGATAATTTCCACTAATTTTATAGGTTAATATGACATTTTAGAGTTGGTTAAATAAATTTTATTCGAAGTGATAATGTTTTTATGGCTTTCAAAAAAATAAAATACTAAATAGTGTCAAAATTGACATAATTGAGTTTTTAAAACAAATACTATATTATTAATTGATATAATATTCCTAAAAATATAAGGTTCATCAAAATGAATTATATAAGGTTTTATATATTAATAATTAACCACATGGGGTATCTTGGCTTATTATAGTAAGTCTATTAACCATATAATATAAAAATACAAAGAGACATGGTAAAGGTCATATTATTTAACTAAGAGTTAAATCTAAAAGATAAGGTTAATATGATAACCTAAACCTATATAAAACCTATTGGTTGAGAGGTTTTAGATCCATAACAACGTTATCCTAGAAATAATTAATTTTTGATTCATTAGAAACCGAAATTGATTTTATTATAAAATAATATTTCAAACGTTTCCTAAAGTGAGCCTCACCTCTCTTATAAAAGGGAATTTCCCCATATCTTAATTTCACACTGCCAAAGCCTTTTGTCTCAGCCAAATCATGACCAAATATCCTCTCAACTTTACTCCCTTCATCCTAGAGGCCTTACTTTGGTCATAAAGCCAACCTAAGGAGCCCTTTTGATCAAATCAAATGGGGGAACCCAAAGAAGAGGTAAACATTTCCACACGTCTTTCAAGTTCTTTTCTCTTTCCAATTTATCTTTCTTTGTTGTTTCCATTATAAAATAATAAATCTAGTATCTTATATATACTTTGATGTTATTATAAAAATTGTACAACCATATTCATTATTCTATGCATCATATGAATGAAAAAGTCACCATACGTGCGTATGTTCGGCTTACCGTCTCCACGTCGTGGTGTAGTTTCTTATTCAAACACTTAATTATTTGGATGGGTATAATAATGTATATAACTGATGTAAATAATTAATATAACATGTTAATTATTCTTTATATATGATATAACATCCAATTACATACGATTTCATCATCAATATAATTATATTGTCGCTCGTGCGTACGTATGGATTACCATCTCCATGAACGCCATGAGATTCATTCCCCATCTTAATCATTCAAGAATAATTTTCATTTTATAATTAAAAATAATGTTTAAGAACATAATATCATTATTTATATGAATAAAATACATCCTATCCATAACAAACATGGATTATGTAACCGGGCATATAAAGGAAAACAGGTCAGTTAACACTCAAAACGATGATTCTACTAAAATATTATTAACAAAGCAATATTAGAAGATCATATATGATATCATATTTACTTATATAGTTCTTTTATAATTAAATAAAAATGATTTAACTATTATAAAGTAGGTTAACGTACCATTTACCATAGAAAAGTACAAGTTAAGGGTAAATTTCACAATCTTTATGTTATCCGAGGTGGTTTTTACGTAAGTATCTACTGGGACATATTTATTATCCATGTCCATGTTTTATAAAAGTGTTTTAAAAGGGATTATTTTTAAGGGAAATTTTAATGAAACAACATTTTAAATGTTTTAATGATTTATTCTTCTAAGCCTTCCTCATTAATTTCTATAATTTTAAAATGGCTTTAAGGATTTATTTATATGGACATGAATGTTTTAAAATGTTAATTCCTTTCAAAAGTTTCAAACTATTATGTGACACTTTGATCTAGAACTATCTTTTAAATGACATCCTTTATATGAATTTTAAATGATTTCATGAAAAAATGAAATTTCTCTCAAAGATTTTTACTGATCATTTTTAACTATGTTAACATCCATTATGGGAAATTATTATTGATTGAGGTTGATTAGTTATGATACAATTCTTCTAAAATGTATTGAAGGTTTTATGATTTGTTTGAATATATATGTGTCATTTTCATACCATTCATGGTTTATGGATAATGTATCAGCATTTTGAAAATTAGTTTTAATAAAAATGTTTATGTTATGTTTAAAACTTTTCATATGAGGAATGCATTGGACTTATTAAGCGATGGGTGGATCCTGCTATAGCTTCTCGATGCATCGAAATGTCTCTTGAGACAAACTAGTGTCTTAGAAGAAGACCTTGACAAAATCTTATTTGTAGTCTTGGAACAAGTCTTTGACTATGTTGTTATGAAGCCTGACATTATGCATTCCATCATTATGAAAGTGGCTATTGATACTGTATTTGATTATTTGACTAGTATAATATCCATGTGAATAAGTAAATGAAATTATTTGATTTTATCTTTGCCATATATGCTGAAATTTCTGTTTAAAAGGCTTTTGTTTAATTCATATAAATTTCCTTAAATGTTTATGCTTATTTATGAAAGTTTCTGCTATATTGTTATCTTTAATGAGAAACTGAGCTCACACCTTTCTTATGTTTTATTTTACCAAGATTCTAAGAAGTGTATTATGATTTATAAATAGGGTTAAGATAAGTTATTAATGTCATTCTCAAAGGATAATTTATGTTTTGTTTTATTTTTTAATGTGTAACATAATGTTCATGTATGTAATCTATTTTACAGGACTACTAAACTGATCGATCTTTCGGGACTTGATTCCTTGTAATCACGCCACTGTTATGTAATAATGCACCGACTCTAGAATTTTGGGGTCATGGCATTACATTTGGTATCAGAGGAATTTTAGAAACAACCTTACAAATAGATTTGGATAAACTCTGATTAGAGAAAATTACCATAATATAGGCTTTGAGTATTAGTATAGAAGAACTTCCTAGAATTTTGGTAATATAGAGATTTTGTGTATTTTCGAAGCAATGCATCCCTATCTGGATACGAGAAAGTATAGGTGGCTCTGGAACAGATATACCTAGGAGTGAAAATTCCAACAAGGAGTTTTGGGATTGACCCGAGGAATCCTGGTTCATGACAACAAGCATTGTTGTACTCTTGGTTATGACACTCCTAGAGGATATGATTAAGATAATTCACATTTTCATTACAAGACATTAGGAAGGATTTAAGAGTAAATATTTCCTCAAAGAAAATATTTAATTATTATAGATTATATGTATAATCCTTTAAATTTATGATAGGTACTTTACAAGTTTAGAATTATGCATTTCGGTTCATAAACTAACCTAGTGTATGCCATTGTTTGGAAATGGTTCCTAGTAGAAGGAATGAGAATTCCAGCAATATGCAAGATCAAAAAATTAAGAAGGATCATATCTTTCATGGTATTAAGCAAACATTTAAAAGGGAAATAGTCTCCCATGTATTCTCATCATATGAAGAAATAGTATCATGTGTTAATATGATAAGTAAATAATTCTCTGAGTCCATTGGCTTGGAAGGTAAGCAAGAGAATAAAAGGATGGAAGAGAGAAAGATGGATAAAGGGAAGAGGGGAAATAATAATTTTCCCATATATGATAACTATGGAAAGAATCACCTTGGTAAATGCTTGAAGGGAATGGGAGTTTGTTATAAGTGTTGAGAAAAAGGACACCATGTTAGAGATTTCAAGGGTAAGAAAAAGGTTTCAAATGTACAAGGAGTCATCTTCAAGTAGTTGGGACACTACACGATGCAATGTCCAAATCATCAGAGTATACCCGAAATGTTGGTATTGGATAATAATCAAGTTATGATACTACCACATATTAAGAGGAAATACTAGTGTTCTTATGTCGTTATTAAATAATTATTTCATTTGAGTGTTGTATCAATGATGTACTGGTAATATGAATTATGGAAATAAATAAGGATTGTACTGTAGTATTATTTCATTAAGAATTTGAGATTGTATGGTACCATGTAAAGTGACATAGTTTCAGGTTAAACTTTTTGGAAATACATGGTTTAAGGAAAGGTAAACCATAATATGGTCTTGATACTGAGGTCGTGATTTTGGAATAAGATATTATTTATTTGGATAAATTATATTCAACATTCTTGACTACTTTGAAACTAATTAATGGTTTGTTTTTCCCTTATTTTTGGAATATTTAAAAAATTTGGATATAAGGAATATATCAAGTATTAAATAAGTAATAAGGGAGCATGAATGTGACAAATAAGTTTTTATGGTAATTCATGGTATTACCATGAATTAAAAGATTACATGATGAAGGTATTCACATGTTATTATGTGGAAAAAATATCTTAATTGTGTTTACCTTCCTTATAAATTTTGGACTGTGAGTTTGGACAAAAGTATTTTGGATAAGAGTAAAGGTTAGAATGGATTAATTTTGACATTGGATACTATTTTTAAGGATAAATAATTTCTTAAGATTATTTTTGGATTGTTATGAAAAGGAAACCCCGGAGGTCGGGAGATAACCCATCGCGTCCGGCAAGGTCGCGATACTTGAACCCGCAACTGAAGGGTGACAAGGGTAATCACCCACCACTTGCTTACATGATCTCCTAGCTTGTACAATGTAGTTTTTTAAATAGTTTTACAAATTAATTATAAATTCATTAATTTTTGGAACTCTATATGATTAGGATAAATAGAATATTTCTGAGTTCTACTATCTTTTGGAGTGGAAGATGAGTTTGTGGTAGAAATTATTTAAAGGATGAAACTCTACTTGTCAAATATTTTTTTTTCTGCTTATTCTATGAATAAATTAATTATTAAACTTTAGGGAAGGGATCATAAAACCCAATTTTTTTATCCTAATACCTTATGTTTTCTTTAACCGATGATATTTTAAATCATTATATATTGGTTGCTTTAAGGCCCTCGATTTTAAACTTGTTTGTGATTGATGACCTCAATCAATCCCAATAAATATATACATTTTCCCTCCAATTATGTGTCTCTAATTTCCACCAATGTTCTCCTAATCGAGATCATAATTTGGTGGTGACTTTTTCATTCCTTTTCCCTCTTATTAAGATTACATTTTATTAACCAAATTTCCGATATGGGTTTCCCACAAAGGTATTTTCCTATTTTTAACCTTTTATTTTTGTAGAACAATTTCAAATTGCAAGGACACAATTTATTATAGGGGAGAATGTAACACCCCAAGATTTCATAGTACGTTATATTATTAAAGTAATTCAATAGCTTGCGCTACACGCAACACTAAGTTCGAGCACAGCACAATATACAAAACTAGTCGTTCAAAAAGATAATATGAATAGTACTAACTGTATTTTTAAACTTATATACTCTATATAATTTTAATCTCAATATTATGTGTTTTGTAGACATAATATAAGAACAAATTCATTTTTTCAGATAAAAGATGTATTTTTCAAAAAAAAAATGAAATTTTACCGCCTTTTAATGGAGAACCCTTTTTAAAACCAATATTTGACACTTTTATAATGTCAATTTTATGAAATTAAATAATTATTTAGAATCGGGACATAAAAATTTAGTTTGGATAAATTTCTGGTACTTTTCTAATAACATTCTTATTTTGGAGAATAGTGAAAAATAATATGTTTTAATTGAAAACAACTTTTTAAATTGAAATAATTTATAATGTTAAATTAATAATTTGAATCGGTTTTATGTATAATTATATTATATTATTATTATTTAATGAAATTTATGTCATTATAAGTAATTTCACATTTAAAGTTTACATAAACACATGTCAATCTTTTGATAGTTTTTACTTTTTAAAAACCCACTTTTTGGTTTTGACAAGGGGAATTAATTTTAAACTAATTAATAAAACTTCTATATTGTGAATTTGGTAAAATAGAATTCTTTTTTGAATTCATAATATCAAAATTTTCTTAGGGTGAATTTTTTGTATTTTTCTAAAAATATTAAATATTTAATGAATAGTGAAAAACACTACGTTATTATTTAAAACCGACATTTTATTTAAATAATTATTTATTTTAATTAAATTTATTTTCAAGTCAAAATAGATATATAATAGCTATATAAGTTCATTGTAATTAATTTTAGTCATTTTAAAATAAGTTTAGATATATAAATGTTTATCAAACTTTTTACCGTCTTTTACCCACCTCTTAGGAGCATTTGCAAATTTGCATAAAACATAATTTTACCGCTTCTGTGAGTTGAATTTCAATAATCCAAGACACATGGTTAATATCAGTAAGTAAAATTAGTTTCAATAAAATGAAAATAATTTTGGTGAATTGTAACGCCCTGACCCTAGTTACCTAGAGTCGGTGCATTATTTTAATACATTGGCATGATTACAAGGAATCAAGTCCCGAAGGACCGATCGATTTAGCGGTCTTGGAAAATAGATTACATACATGAATGTTACATTAAACATTATAACATACAAAACAACATAAATAATCCTTTATGAATGCCATTATTCCCTTAGCTTAACCCTGCATATCAATCACAATACACTTCTTGGAATCCTGGGAAAAATAAAACATAGAAAGGGGTGAGCTCAGATGCTCAGTAGGGATAAAAATATAGCGGAAACTTTCATAAATAAGCATAAACATTTAAGACAATGTATAACTAAAACAAAAGCATTTTAAACTTTAACTTCAGCATAACATTTCAAAAATAAAATGAAATAATTCCATTTACTTATTCACATGGATGTTCTAATAGTCGAATAATCGCATGAAATATCAATAACCACTTTAATAATGATGGAATGCATAATGCCAGACTATCATAACCACATAGTCAAGGCCTCGTGCCGAGAATACAAATATGATTTTGTAAAGGCCTTGTGCCAAGACACTAGTTTGTCTCATTAGACCTACCGATGCATCGAGGAGCTATAGCGGGCTCCACCCGTCACATACTAAGTCTAATGCATTCCTCATATGAATAGGTTTAAACAGAACATAAACATTCATATTAAAACTAGCATATGAAATGTCAATAATTTCTCTATAAACCATGAATGGTATAAAAATAACACATCCACAATCAAACATATCACAAAACCTTCAATACAATATGGAAGTTTTGTATCATAATAAATCAACTTCAAATAAGCTTAAAATCCATCAAAGGATGTTCACATAGATGAAATCAAAACTATTTGAGAGAAATATCTCTTTTTTTTAACATTCAAAAGTCACACATTTTGGAAAAGAAGTCATTTAAAGACATTTTTTAATCAAATTTTCTCATACCACTTTGAAACTTTTGAAAGGAATTAACATTTTAAAAACATTAATGTCTATATAAATAAATCCTTAAAACCATTTTGAAGACCTGAACATTAATGAGAAAGATTTAGAAGAATAAATATTTAAAACTTTAGAAATGATGTTTTAGTAAAAATTACCTTAAAATAATCCCTTTGAAAAATATTTCTTAAAATATGAACATGGATAATAAATATGTCCCAGTAGATACATATGTAAAAACATCCTCGGATAATAATGAGATTGTGAAATTAAACCTTACCAATTTGGTAACTTACAAAACATACACCCCATGAAAGAGGTATCATACAATGAATATGTAAATACACATAAATTAAAGTGTATTACACAAAGAATACAATTATGAGTAGTACATACACCACACAAAAGGTAATAGTGTCAATATGGTATGAATCTCACGGGAATAAAGAGTGAGATGAAAACCCCTTACCTTGCACTTTCCTTTAGTCGAGGGTACGTTTAGCCTCCTCTTCTTCGGGTTATTCCTTTTTATTTGATCAAAAGGGCTCCTTAGGTTGGATTTCAGATCAAACTAAGGCCTCTAGGATGTAGGGAGGATATTTTAAAGGGTATTTTGGCAGGTCTTGGCCAAGCCAAATGGCTTAGAAGGTGTGAATTAGAGAGAAGGGGGAGTTCCCTTTTATAAGAGGGGTGAGGGGCACCATAGGAAAAACTTAAAATATTATTTTATAATAAATTCATATTCAGTTTATAGTGGCTCAAAAGTTGATTATTTAAATTATAAGGTGGGGATAGTTCGAAAAAACTCAACCAATAGGTTTTAGACAAGTTTAGGTTACCATTTAACCATATAATTTAGATTTAACTTTAAGTTAAATAATTTAACTTTTACTGTGTCTTCTTGTATTCTTACACTATATGGTTAATAAACTTACTATATACTTACAATCTAACCTCAATTGATTCATTAATGTCATATATATTATTATATAAGTCTTTTTGGAGAACCTTATATTTTTAGGACCATTATATCAATTAATAATATAATATCTATTTTAAAAACTATTTTATGTCAATTTTGACACTATTTGGTATTTGTTTTTTGTTAAAATAATAAAAACATTATTACTTCAAAAATAATACATTGAATCAATATTAACATGTCATATTCACCTATAAAATTATTATATGTCTTAAAAACTTTGAAATTATATTTATTTTAATATTTAAAATACCATTTATTTGATTCTTTCATGAATAAGGTAATCACTGCATCATCATTGTGTCATAAATAAATTTATTTATATAATGTCTAAAATTTATAAATAAAATACCATGATGTAGGAAATATTTTTAGCTTTCTAATTAATATTTATAATCGAATTTATCTTATGAAAAACCCTATATTAAAAATGTTTTAGTTATTAAACTTTGATTTTAACTCTTTTAAATCTTCTTTGAATTAAATAATAATAAATGTCCTAATCTAATCCAAGTGGACCTAAATGATAATATTTTATTCCTAAGGTTGTTTTTGGTCGAGATAAACTTGTCCAATAGAATTAGGACATGTGTGAGGGTAATATTAATATCATTTTTACCCTTAATTACCCTATTTACTTTTAACCGTGGTAAATAAAAGTAAAAAGTTACTATTCACCAAAAATTATTTTCATCTCATTGAACCACATTTTACTCCTTCATATTAACCGTGTCTTTCATATTTTTGAAATTCAGCTCACTGAAGTGGTAAAATTAAGTTTTATGTGAATTTATAAAGGCTCCTAGGAGGTGGGTAAAAGGCGGTGAAAAGTTCAATAAAATTTTTATATATCTAAAATTATTATAAACCGACTCCAATGAATTAAATTGAACTTATATAGGTATTATGTATCTATTTTTACGTTAAATAATTTAAATAAAATAAATAATTATTTAAATAAAAATTCGGTTTTAAACTATAACTCAGTGTTTTTCACTATTCATCAAAAATTAAAAGTTTTTAGAAAAATACCAAAAAATCACCCTAAGATAATTTCAATATTCTGAATCCAAAAATGAAGTCCATTTTGAATGATAAAATGTATAAAATTTCGAAAAGTGGGTATTACTAATCATAATAGTTGGTTTGATTGGTTGTGGTGTGTGTTAGAACTCGAAGTTGCATACAACACACGCTACTTTATTATTCAAAGATAAGCGTACCGTGAAATCTTAGGGTGTTACATTCTACCCTCCTTCAATAAATTGTGTCCTTGTAATTTATGCTCGGTATTGGAAACTTGGGGTTGACATTTCCAAATATCTTAGTTTAAATCCCACATCAATAAATGGATTAATGAGGCCTCTATTTAAAATAAAGAGTGGTAAGTATGAAGGTTGCCGAAAATAACACATACAAGGGTTCCATGTAGGAAAATATGGATATGGAAGAGAAATATGACCATCAATATCTAATGGAGAGTGGTAGAGAACATGGATATGAAAAGGCCAATAATCCCAAAGCCATAAATTTGTGATGATCTAAGGTACCGTCTAGGAAAACATTTTTGTTCAAAGTTACTTTTCTTAATGTTGAGGAATTTATTTATGAGATTGGATAAGATCATAATGAGATATACTTACTTTATAATTAGACTTTTATACATTAATAAATTTATACCACAAACTCATCTTTCACTACAAAACATAATACAACTGAAAAATACTCTATTTATCCAAATCATATAGGGTTACAAATATAATGAATGTATAATTCACATATCAGACCCATTAAAAAAGAAACTACATTATACAATCCAGGGACTTCACGTTGTCCAGTGGTAGCTGATAAATCCCAATCGTACAATGGTTGTGGGTTCGATTCCCGCAGCTTTGTCTAACGCGACAGGTTGTCCCACGGTCTACGTGTTGTCCTTTTATAAAAATAAAAAAATAACCTTTCAAACTTAATCCGTTCTAATCTTTAGACTTATCATAAATACTACTATCCAAACTCACTGTCCAAAATTTATAAGAAAGTTAAACATAATGAAGATCCTTTTTTCCATGTAATAACATGTGAACACCTTCACCATGTATTATTTGAAAAAATGGTAACATCCTGAATTACCATAAAACCTTATTGATTACATTCAGGATCCCTTATTCTTTATAGAATACTAGATATACTCCTTTTATCAAAAAAAAATTAAACTCAAACGATGAAAAATCATTAATCAGTTTCAAGGTATTCAAGAATATCCAATATAACTTACCCAAACCAACCATATCTTATTCCAAAATCAGTACCACAATATTAAGACCATATTATGGTTTATCTTTTATTCAACCATGTAATTTTCAAAAAGTTTAACTCATTGAAGAGTCACTTTTCTTAGTACCATAAAATCTCAAATCTTCAATGAAATAGTACTTTAGTACAATCCTTATTTATTTCCAGAACATCATTGATACAACACTGAAATGAAATAATTCCAAAATAACAACATAAGAACACTAGTCATTCCTCTTCATTTGCGGTAGTATCATAACTTGATTATTATACAATATCATCATTTGCGGCATAGTCTGATGACTCGTACATTGGTTCACGTAGTGTCCAAACTCCTCGCAGATGAAGCATTGTACATTTGAAACCTTTTTCTTACACATGCATTCACATAATTGATGTCCTTTTTCTCCACACTTATAACATACTCCCATTACCTTCAAGAATTTTCCAAGGTGATTCTTTCCACAGTTATCACATATGGGAAAATACTTCTTTACCTTCTTCCCTTTATCTGTCCTTTTCAGTACCATCCTTTTCTTCTCTAGCTTCCCTTCAAAGCCATAGGACTCTGAGAATTCTTTACATATCTTATCAACACATAATACTATTTCTTAATATGATGATAATACGTGGGAGACTATTTCCCTTCAAAATTCTGGCTTAGGACCATGAAAGATATGATCCCTCTTACTCTTTGGATCACATGTATTGATGGAGTTCTCATTCCTTCTGTTGGGCACCATTTCTAAACAATGGCATACACTAGATTAGTTTATGAATAGAAATACCTAATCCCAAACTTGTAAAACACTTAACATAAATTAAACAAATTATGGATATAATCCATAATCATAAAAAAATTCTTTGAGTAAGTATATACTCATAATCCCTTCATAATGGTTTGTAATGAAAATGAGAATTATCCTAAACATATCCCCCTAGAGTGTCGTAACCAAGAGTACAGTAAAGCCTGTTGTCTTGCACCAGTTCCCATTCGAGTCTAGCTCAAAGTGGCATTTTCAGGTTTTACCCCTAGGTACATCTATGCCAGAGCTGCATCTACCTGATCGTATCTAGACATGGATTTATTGCTTGGAAAACTCACAAAATCTCTACAATACCAAAATTCTAGGAAGTTCTTCTATACTGATCCTTAAAGTCTATCTTAGGGTGATGTGCTCTAATCAGAGTTTATCTAAATCTAGTTTCCATGTTTATTACTAAACTTCCTTTGATACCAATTGTAACGCCCCAACCCCAGTTACCCAGAGTCGGTGCATTATTTAAATAAATTGGCATGATTACAAGGAATCAAGTCCCGAAGGACTGATCGATTTAGCAGTCTTGGAATATATATTACATACATGAATGTTACATTACATTTTATAACATAAAAAACAACATAAATAATACTTTATAAATGCCATTATTCCCTTCGATTAACCCTGCATATCAATCACAATACACTTCTTGGAATCCTGTGAAAAATAAAACATAGAAAGGGGTGAGCTCAGATGCTCAGTAAGGATAACAATATAACGGAAACTTTCATAAATATACATAAACATTTAAGGCAATGTATAACTAAAACAAAAGCCTTTTAAACCTGATATTCAGCATAATATGTCAAAAATAAAATTAAATAGTTATATTTACTTATTCACATGGATATTCTACTAGTCTAATAATCGCATGCAATATCAATAACCACTTTCATAATGATGGAATGCATAATGCCAGACTATCATAACCACATAGTCAAGGCCTCGTGCCAAGAATACAAATAATATTTTGTCAATGCCTTCTGCTAAGACACTAGTTTGTCTCATGAGACCTACCTATACATCGAGGAGCTATAGAGGGCTCCACCCGTCACTTACTAAGTCCAATGCATTCCTCATATGAACAGGTTTAAACATAACCTAAACATTCATATTAAAACTAGCATAAAAAATGTCAATACTTTCTCTATAAACCATGAATGGTATAAAAATAACACATCCACAATCAAACATATCACAAAACCTTCAATACAATATGGAAGTTTTGTATCATAATAAATCAACTTCAAATAAGCTTAAAATTCATCAAAGGATGTTGATATAGATGAAATCAAAACTATTTGATAGAAATATCTCTTTTTTAAAACATTTAAAAGTCACACATTTTGGAAAAGAAGTCATTCAAAGTCATTTTTTAATCAAAGTGTCCCATACCACTTTGAAACTTTTGAAAGGAATTAACATTTTAAAAACATTCATGTCCATCTAAATAAATCCTTAAAACCATTTTTAAGACATGGACATTAATGAGAAAGATTTAGAAGATTAAATATTTAAAACATTTGAAATGATGTTTTAGTAAAAATTCCCTTAAAATAATACCTTTGAGAAATCTTTCTTAAAATATGGACATGGATAATAAATTTATCCTAGTAGATACTTACGTAAAAACATCCTCGGATAATAATGAGATTGTGAAATTAACCCTTACCAATTTGGTAACTTACAAAACATACACCCCATGAAAGAGGTATCATACAATGAATATGTAAATACTCATAAATTAAAGTGTATTACACAAAAAATACAATTATGAGTAGTACATACACCACACAAAAGGTAATAGTGTCTATATGGTATGAATCTCACGGGAATAAGGAGTGAGATGAAAACCCCTTACCTTACACTTTCCTTTAGTCAAGGGTATGTTTAGCCTCCTCTTCTTCAGCTTCTTTCTTTTTATTTGATCAAAAGGTTTCCTTAGGTTGAATTTTGAATCAAACTAATGCCTCTAGGATTCAGGAAAGATATTTGATAGGGTATTTGGGTAGGGTTTGGCCAAGACAAATGGCTTAGAAGGTGTGAATTAGAGAGAAGGGGGAGTGCCCTTTTATAAGAGGGGTGAGGGGCACCTTAGAAAAAACTTAAAATATTATTTTATAATAAATTCATATTCTGTTTCTAATGAATCCAAATTTGATTATTTAAAGTCTAAGGTGGGTATAGGTTGCAAAAAACTCAACCGATAGGTTTTAGACAAGTTTAGGTTTCCATTTTAACCTTTTCATTTATATTTAACTCTAAGTCAAATAATTTATCTTTTACCGTGTCTTCTTGTATTCTTACACTATATGGTTACTAAACTTACTATATACTACCAATATAACCCCAATTGGTTCATTAATGTCATATATATTATTATATAAGTCTTTTGTCCGAACCTTAGATTTTTAGGACCATTATATCAATTAAAAATATAATAGTTCTTTTTAAAACTATTTTATGTCAATTTTGACACTATTTGTTATTTGTTTTTTGTTAAAATAATAACAACATTATTACTTCAAAAATAATACATTGAATCAATATTAACATGTCATATTCACCTAAAAAATTATTATATGTCTTAAAAACTTTGAAATTATATTTATTTTAATATTTAAAATACCATTTATTTGATTCTTTCATGAATAAGGTAATCACTGCATCATCATTGTGTCATAAATAAATTTATTTATATAATGTCTAAAATTTATAAATAAAATACCATGATGTAGGAAATATTTTTAGCTTTCTAATTAATATTTATAATCGAATTTATCTTATGAAAAACCCTATATTAAAAATGTTTTAGTTATTAAACTTTGATTTTAACTCTTTTAAATCTTATTTGAATTAAATAATAATAAATGTCCTAATCTAATCCAAGTGGACCTAAATGATAATATTTTATTCCTAAGGTTTTTTTTGGTCGAGATAAACTTGTCCAATAGAATTAGGACATGTGTGAGGGTAATATTAATATCATTTTTACCCTTAATTACCCTATTTACTTTTAACCGTGGTAAATAAAAGTAAAAAGTTACTATTCACCAATAATTATTTTCATCTCATTGAACCACATTTTACTCCTTGATATTAACCGTGTCTCTCAGATTTTCGAAATTCAGCTCAAAGAAGCGGTAAAACTAAGTTTTATGTGAATTTGAAAAAGCTCCTAGGAGGTGGGTAAAAGACGGTGAAAAGTTTAATAAAATTTTTATATATCTAAAATTATTATAAACCGACTCCAATGAATTACAATGAACTTATATAGGTATTATGTATATATTTTGACATTAAATAATTTAAATAAAAGAAATAATTTTTTAAATAAAAATTTGGTTTTAAACTAAAACTTAGTGTTTTTCACTATTCATCAAAAATTAAAAGTTTTCAGACAAATACCAAAAATTCAACCTAATCTAATTTAGATATTCCGAATCCAAAAATAAAGTCCATTTTGAAATATAAAATGTATAAAATTTCAAAAAGTGGGTATTACTATTCATAAAGGCTGGTTTGATTGGTTGTGGTGTGTGTTAGAACTCAAAGTTGCGTACAACACACGCTACTGTATTATTCAAAGAGAAGCGCATCGTGGAAGCTTGGGGTGTTACATGAATAGTAAGTTTTCTTTTTTTTACCATGGTTACAAATAAATATGGTAATTAATAGTAAAAATGATATCATAATTACCCTAAAACATGCCCTAATTCTATTGGATAACTATAATTTGACCGAAAGAAATATTAGGAATAAAATATGAAACTATTTATTCCACATGGATTAGATTAGGACATTTATTATTATTTTACTTAAGGAAGAGTTAAAAGAGTTAAAATCAATGTTTATAACTAAACCATTTTTAATATTGGGCTAAACACAATATAAATTCGACTATAAATATTCATTAGAAAGATAAAACTATTTCATATATAATGTTATTTTATTTATAATTTTTAGACATTAAATAATTTAATTTATTTATGACATAATGATGATGCAGTAATTACTTTATTAATGAAATATTAAAATAATTGATATTATAAATATCAAAATTAATGTTAGTTGAGACTTCTGATGAATTACACTAATTTTATAGGATAATATAACTTTTTAGGGTTGGTTATATAAATTATATTGAAGTGATAAAGTTTTTATGGCTTTGAAAAAAATCAAATACTAAATAGTGTCAAAATTGACTTAATTGAGTTTTTAAAACAAATACTATTATATTAATTGATATAATGTTTCTAAAAATATAAGGATT
This sequence comes from Viscum album, assembly GCA_963277665.1. Lineage (NCBI taxonomy): Eukaryota > Viridiplantae > Streptophyta > Magnoliopsida > Santalales > Viscaceae > Viscum > Viscum album. Next base: position 79,088,038 of record OY728140.1, read on the forward strand.
TTCCAAAAGACTTAAATAAGGTTTTAAATATTAAAAATTAACCATATTGGGTTCTTTTGACTTGTTATAGTAAGTTTATTAAATATATAATATAAAAATACAAAGAGATATGGTAAATGTCATATTATTTAACTAAGAGTTAAATCTAAATGATAAGGTTAATATGATGACCTAAACCTATATAAAACCTATTGGTTGAGAGTTTTTAGACCCATACCCATATTATCCTAGAAATAAACGATTTTGGAGCAATTAGAAACCCAAAATGATTTTTTTATAAAATAGTATTTCAAGATATTCCTAAAGTGACCCTCACCTATCTTATAAAAGGTCACGTTCCCATCTCTTAATTTTACACCTCCAAAGCCTTTTGGCTCGGCCAAAAACTATCCAAATATCATCCCTACTTTCCTCCATTCATCATAGATGCCTTCCTTTGGTCATAAATCCAACCTAAGGAGCCCTTTTTATCAAATCAAAAGGAAGAACCTGAAGAAGACGTAAACATTTCATCACCTCTTTCTAGTTCTTTTCTATTTGCACTTTCTATTTCTTTGTTATTTACATTATAAAATAATAACTCTATTACCTTCTATATACTATGATGTTATTATAAAAAAGTGACAACCATATTTATTATTCTATCCATCAAATGAATGATAAAGTCACCATATGTGTGTACGTACAGCTTACCGTCTCCACATCGTGGTGTAGATTGTTATTCAAACACTTCATTATTTTGACGGGTATAATAATGAATATAACTGATGTAAATAATAAATATAACATCTTAATTATTCTTTATATATGATATAACATCAAATTACATTTTATTTCACAATCAATAAAATGATATTGTTGCAAATGCGTACGTACGGATTACTGTCTCCATGAACGCGATGAGATTCATTCCCCATCATAATCATTCAAGAATAATTTTCATTTTATGATTAAAAATAATGTTTAAGAACATAATATAATTCTGGATATGAATAAAATACATCATATCCATAATAAAAATAGCTTACATAACCAAACATATAAAGGATAACATATCTATTAACACCCAAAACAATGATACTACTAAAATATTATTAACAAAGCAATGTTTGAAGATCATATACGATATCATATTTACTTATATGGTTCTTGTATAATTTAATATCAATTATTTAACTATTGTACATGATTTTAACGTACCCTCTACCAAGAAAAATGACAAGTTAAGGGTTAATTTAACAATCTCTTTATTATTCATGGTTCTTTTTACGTAAGTATCTACTGGGACATATTTATTATCCATGTCCATGTTTTGTAAATGTGTTTGCAAAGGGATTATTTTTAAGGGGATTTTTACTAAAACATAATTTTAAATGTTTTAATGATTTATTCTTCTAAAACATTCTCATTGATTTCCATGTTTTCAAAATCGTTTTAAGGATTTATTTATATGGACATGAATGTTTTAAAATGTTAATTACTTTAAAAAGTTTCAAATTGGTATGGGACACTTTGATTCAAACCTATCTTTTAAGTGACTTCCTTTATATGAATTTTAAATGATTTCATGAAAAAGGGATATTTCTATCAAATATTTTTTACTGGTCATTCTCAACTATGTCAACATCCTTTACAGGATATTATTCCTGATCAAGGTTGATTTATTATGATAAAAATATTCTATATTGTATTGAAGGATTTATGATTTGTTTGACTGTGGATGTGTTATTTTTATACCATTCATGGTTCATAGATAAATTATTGAAATTTTGTGTGCTATTTTTTATATAAATGTTTATGTTATGTTTAAACCTTTTCATATGAGGAATGCATTGGACTTAGTGAGTGACGAGTGGAGCCCGCTATAGCTCCTCGATGCATCAGTAGGTCTCATGAGACAAAATAGTGTCTTGGAATAGGGCCTTGACAAAATCTTATTTTTAGTCTTGTAATAAGTCCTTGACTATGGGGTTATGACATCTGGAATTATGCCTTCCATCATTATGAAAGTGTCTATTGATATTGCATGTGATTATTCAACTAGTAGAATATCCATGTGAATAATTAAAAGGAATTTTTTGATTTCATATTTTCCATGTTATGCTTATGTTTAAGTTTAAAAGTCTTTTTTAGTCTTGTACATTACCTTAAATATTTATTCTTATTTATGAAAGTTTTCACTATATTTTTATCATTTCTGAGCATTTGAGTTCACCCATTTCTTATATTTTATTTTCCCAGGATTCCAAAAAGTGTATTATGATTAATAAGAAGGGTTAAGCTAGGTGATTAATGAAATTATAAAAGGATAATTTATGTTTTGTTTTGTTTTGTTTTATAATGTGTAATTTAATGTTAATGTATGTAATTTATTTTCCAAGACTGCTAAACTGATCAGTGTTTCAGGACATGATTCCTTGTAATCATGCCAGTGTTATGTAATAATGTACTGACTCAGGGATTCTGGGGTTAGGGCATTCCAAATTGCCTGAGGACCTTCATTCACACACATAAAACATTTAATATTTCCCTTAAGATAGTTTCCAATATGTTTCATTCGACACTTTCATCATAAAGTAAAGAATAACTTCTTTTCTACAAGGTTTTTATATTTTCCTTTAATATTCATCTTCTATTTCTTGTTAAAACCATGATATTGATAAATAAATCAAATCTCTATTTCTTCCATGATAGAACAATGTAAAATAACTTCATAGATATTGATTTCTCTTATGGATAACACCCTTTAAAGACATGGTTTTAAGCCCCAAAGAAATATATCGACCTTAATTCAAGGTTCATTGATAAATTAATAAGAGCACCTTTCAAGTCAGGTAAAATTTAATTCATATGTACCAATAGATTCATCATCATTTTTCTTAATTTGAAGGAACTCATTATCCATATCAATTCAAATAATATGAGGAAATTACCTATTGTAAAACATGTTCTTGAACTCATCCCATTACATGGATTCAATTTCATCATGCTGCCTTATATTCTGGATTATATTCAACCACTGGTATACTTCCCCTTCTAAATGACAGATAGCCAAAATGACTTATTAATATTATTAATACTGAAGGATAGATAATATCTTTTCAATGGTACTGATCTATTTTCCAAAACTAAGTGGATCATGAGACCCAAAAAAATAAGGGGGGTGTTGCCTCATGAGGGAATCAATATAAAGTTGTTCCCATCTCTACTCATTTGAGATTCTAGAATGATTTAGAAATTGTGTAAGTACTAAGATATGATTTTTCATTACATCTCCCTTAAAAAAATTTATAAGGAAAATCATTTTTTTCTGTCACATTTCTCAATAACATGGTTCCTTCGGGCTCCAACCATTGACTAAAAATAGAAAGAATAGTGTTAGAAACACTAATCATAGTAGTAGAACCACATAATAGAGGAAAATAACTTATTAAATTTCAATCTATGATAGATTATGTTTAATCCTAACAAATTCATTATTATTAAGAAACCCATAAGATTATAAACTGTATGTAGACTTATCCTTAGAGACATCACTAGACCAATACTTAGTAATATCTCTAGGGATCCCATTAAAGTTTTCACATCCTTCTTTACAATGGTTAACTAAACATTTTCTCAGATAATAGATATAAATATTCTGGATCTTCATACATGGATGCTAAATGTTTTATATGAATATTCATTATATTACATAAACACAAGCCTGGGGATCATAATAGTTTAGTGCATTTAAAAACGTGGAACACATTCTTGAAATTTGGTGAAATATATTTAACTTTTACCTAAATATCTTCTCTTTTAGTACTCCTAATTAAAACCTTTATTTATAACCCAAGGAAAGAAAACATAAGAAAGGGTTAGCTTAAATTCACAGTAAGGGTAAACAAGGTAGATTTCAATCATATCCTAATCATAAGACATAAGAACGTAATAAAAAATTTAAAAATTATATCCTACATATCAAAAATCATGATACCATATCATTGGATAAATCATCTAAGTTCATAAATAACATATTTCATTAGATTATAACATAATATGTTAAATTTAAGAATAAACATAAGTATATAAAATCATTCCCATATTAGTCAAGGCTCATTTCCATTTCCATAATAGTGGAAAAAGTCCTTTTTCTGAACCAAGTTCACTACTCGTCCTAGCCCTATATTATTGAACCGAGTCTACTCCCGTTCCAGGACTATATAATTGAAACAAGATCATTTATAAAACAATACCTTTATATTTCATGTTATAGAAAGCTTTACCCAATGAATGGGAAGGATATATAGTTCCCACCCATCACATAATGAAAATCATACATATGTATTCCATAAGAACATAGATCATTCATCATATAATAACCCATGAAAATAAATGGGTTTCTTAAAAATCATTCAATAGAAACATAACTCATTGAAAAGAAATGGGTTTCATACTTATCATTCTATCATAAAAATATACCACCCATGGGAATAATAGGGATAATATCCTTGAACAATATTCCCATTAAAAAATATGTAACATCAAAGAATGTTACCATGGATGGAAAATAATTTTGAGAGACAAATTGAAAATAATTCTTAATTAAAATATCATATCTTTTTAAAAAACATTTTCATTACTTGAAATTCCACATAGTTTTAAAAAATAAGATTTTATCTGAAAATAACCTAGTATGATTGTAAGGTATGCCTCAAGTAATAATGGAATCATGGAAGCATAAAAATCCATTCATGCAGTATAATTCAAAAAAACAGTATTCTCTTAGTTTTTCTAGATAAGTAAAAAAATTATATCATTAGAAAAATGACAAAATATTCCTTTTAAACAGTATTTAAAAATACTCATAAATGGGTAAAATGACATTAAAATTTAAAGAAGAATATTAACAATATTTTTTAATAATTTTAAGAATCATGTACATGTAAGATAAATATTTCCTAGTAGATACACACATATAAACCATCCTGAATAATAATGAGATTCTGTAATTAACCCTTACATTTGGTCTTATTTCCTTAATATATATCATAAACACTTTTATAATAGTTGTTAATAAATTTTTTTGTTACTCTTCATTCGGGTGTTAACTATATTGTTTTTGCATGATTTTTCGTATAAGTCCCAATTATCACTCATAGAATATAGTCAAAAAATATAAAGAATGATAGAAAGGTAATATGTATCATATTTATTAATTATATGTAATTATAAAATTAGTCTTTAATGGTGATCATGGAGAATGAATAGCATCACATTTTGGAGACGGTATGTCGTACATACACATGAGTGATGATATCGTTCCTTTAATTATGAAATGGTATAGAAGTGTATGGTATATATATATATTTACATTATCTATATCATATTATAATCATAATATATATTTATTATTTCTATCATTATACCCATCCATGTAATTTTGTGATGAAAAACAGATTACACTACAGTGTGGAGATAGTAATCCATATGTACAAACGCGTGGTACTTTCATTTTTCATAGGATAGATAAAATATGTAATTTTTTACATAATAATAAAAAATCTAAGTAAATATTTTAGACCTGAGTTATTTATTTATAATGGTAATAAAAAATAAAGAGAAAGTATAATAAGAAATAAAATTTTAAGAGTCAGCAAATTAGATTACCTCTTCTTTGGTAAAATCCCTCTATATATCCTCTTAGGTACAATAGGGTTTCACTTTTTAGGAGACCAAAATATAAATAATGTTACTTGGTAAGTTGATAAGGAAAATGGGTAAGAAATGGTTGACCTTTTAGTCTCAATGTTGTGTTAGGATCTGAGGGAGGAGGTGCCTTTTTATAATTGAGGTGAAGTCCACTTTTAGAATCTCTAAAAATATTAATTTATAATAAATTTAATCTCAATCCAAATACCTCCAAAATGACATGTATTAAAATATAAGATGAGATATTTTTTTAATCTTAGGAACCAATATATTTTTTATAGATTTTGGTATTCTTTTATACATTACCATTATTATTAACCTTTAGTTAACCTATTTTAATTTTAACTAATGTAACTACTCTTTTAATATTTAATGGTTTAAAATTTTAGTTATATTATGTGAATTAAATCCGAAATGTTAAATCTATATCTTTTTATACCATATTTTTTATTTTTAAATATTTTTTATTATTTTTAAATAATTTAAGAAAATATTATTTTGGTAAAATACAATTAGTGTCAATTTTCTCACTATTCATTATTTGGGATTTTAAAAATATCATGATCACAAATTAACTTTGAAAAAAAAAATATTATATCTTTAATAGGTCAAGTACTCATATAAAATTTATTTATCACATCAATTATCTCAAATTATATTTATTTTAATATTTTTAACAACATTTATTTGATATTTCTATTAATAAAATAATTACTACATCAACATTTTGTAATTAATTAATATACATATTTTTTTATTAAAAATTATAAATTTAATATCATGATTAAAATAAATTTTCTATATTTGAAAATAATATTTATATCTGAATATAGCTTCTTTGTGACCCTATAAAAAAGATATATTATTTTAAACATGAATGTGAAAACATAAAATTTTATTTAAATAAAATATTATAAGTATGATAATCTTATTTAATTGCCCCAAGAATTAAAAATAAATTTATATCATTAAACTATGTTTATTATTTTGAAAATTTATATTTATATTCATTTATTACATAACTTTTTCCCATGTGGACACATAAGAGATGTTAAAGACAATGATTGTGATATTTTGTGTCTCTCTTGGATTTAAATATTATATAACTCATCTTCATGGACACGTGTCTATTAAATGACTTAATTTCGATCATTATGTGTTAATGGACAATATTTTTTAATTGAATATTTTTTTCAATTGTTAGAGTAATTTTATAGTCTTTATAGTTTTATTTTTAATCTAATTTACTCAATTTACCCTTTACCATAGTAATACAATTTACCAAGATTACTATTCATATTAGCAAAAAATAAAAGAGAATTATTCACAAAATTTAAACCTTATGAATCTAAATTTATAATCAATTTTTAAAAACTCAAAAAATTGAATTTTCAGAATTTATTTTAATATAAAACTGGTAAAACTCCATTTAAAAGAGTTTTTCAGAAATATTCTATTTTAAAAAATTATTCTTTTATAATAAATTCATGAATAAAATCATTTAAAAAACATAATTGGATTATTTTAAATGAAATTAAACTAATTAATATGTAAAACCAAACCGCAACATAATTTTACATTATAAAAACTTTAAAAGAGAATACAGGTTTTAATGAATATTTTTTTGAAAGATACTTCTTTTAGGTGTAAATTATGATTTGTTCTCAAATACAGTCTGAAAAACACATAACATGAATTTTAAATATTATATTTAATATTATATATATATATATATATAAATCAATAATATAATCCAACATGAGTGATTTATTTGTTTATTTATTTTTTAAAATTTATATTTTTTCAAAAAAATATTTCCTTTTATTTTAAAAAGGGTATTGCATTTTGTAATTAATTTTTCAAAAAATATTATGTAAATATTTAAACAATAATTTTATAATTATGTTAATCCAGTTAATACCCTCCATTATAACTACTAGGTTATAATTTTCTTCTTTAAATAATTACAATAATAAAATTATGTTTCATAGAAACTTAATGTTTCTAATAATGTAAGCTAAGATGGTATTACGTGTAGTGAAAGTCACTAACTAATAAAATTATAAAAACATGTGTCTCATAAAAATATTGGGGTTTTAAATTTAGTCCTTATGATATATAGATAAAATTTTCAGTCCTACCACTCTTCACTTTTTGGTCAATGGTTGAGGGGTTCTTTCAATAAGTGTAGAGATGGATATATATTATATTAGATACACATAGAATATGATACTTTTGTAGCTCAGTTAGTCTCTATATTGTTTCACTAAGGAAAATTTCATGATAGTAAAAACTCTAATTTTTCTATACCATGTTATTTTCTTCTTATTCATTATATATTTTATATATTTACATAACCATGTACATATTATTTTCATATTTTTAATATATAATTCCCAAGATATTAAATAACATGATCTTCTAAATATTCCTTTCCAACTTATCAAAATAATTATCTAGGACTTATCCCCATGATCTTGGAATATCATTTTTCTTGTCTCAACTATTATACTACAAATACCCAAAGATTGTCATTTAAACTGGTTAAAATATATTTTTTCACAATTCCTAAATCTTTGATACACATAAATTATTTAAAAATATTTATATTTGAAATACTATAATTATCATGGGAATATCCTCTTAATTACTTCTAATTTAATATCATTAATGATATTCTTTATTAATGGCTAATCAACAAAATCATATTTATATTTAAGTAAATTGGGGATTAGTAAAGCATCATTTGTTTAAAAACTCTATAATTATCACATTTTTCAAATTGAAACACCTTGGATAGTAAATAATTTCCTTATGTATCACTGTATATAGCTCATGTAATTTTATATATTTCACTCTGGGAGATTCTTACACATCATATTTAATATATTTTAATCAAGATAAAATCATTACTTTGTCAAAATTTTAGTCTGATATTTAGGATATATATTCTATAAGATTAACATAATACTATGTGTTCAACAAATTATCTTTCATATCATCCATAATATTTTATGTATCTTAGAAACTCTTATATATTGAAAACTTTTAGTCTGCAACATCTTACATTCCATATTTGATGTATTGTGTATTCTCTAAAAACCATCCTTATACACTAAATATATTATTTACTTTGTCTCATTGTAGTATGTAATTAAACATATATCTTCCATATGAATTTAAGTATGTCACATATCAAATAGAAAATCATACATTCCTTTTGAAAAATATTATGCATCAAAGTGAAAAACAATAAGTACTTTCCAAATTATTTGGTTCTCATATATTCTCAATTTCTATTCAATTTATCTAAAAATTTATATATGTTATGTAGGGAATTCAAATTTCTTCAAAATCATCTCACAACATCCAGATCTCTTTCTATGCTTATAAACACAATTCTAATCAAAATTAACCAAAATAATTTATGTCAAAATATGTTAAATGACATAAATAATTTATCAACAATTTATAAATATTTTTATCCCAATTTATAAAGCATTTGGAACATATATAATCTCTATTAAGCTCAAAACATCGTCAAACATGTTTAGGTACACTTCAATTTATTCATTATGAAATCTTGTAAAAGATTTATCCATACTGACTAAAACCTCCATCCATGATATCTAGAAGGATAGATCTTCATCAAAGTACCATCCAACTTTTCTACTTCTCAAAGATCACCCACTTTCTTAGCATCCTTATCGAAATATGATTTCCAAAAATAATAATAATTTATGATAACTTCAATGTTTTTAATTATATCCTTTTAGAAAATCCAACAACCTAACATATTAATTTTTTACTATAATCATGTAGACTGTATTTATACATCAAGAAACAATATTACCATTATATTTTTTTCTAATACTTCATGGAATTAACTTAGTTAGTTGTTCCCATTATTGAAAATATTCTCTTTCAAGAAATAAATAAAAGGTAGCTTCAACTCTAATATATAAAGTGTTCTTCATACTACTCTACTCAGTACATGTAGGTAATATTTGTTTTGTAATTTTCCCATAATCATCTCAGAACATATGGTTGGATACTTCACTCTCATTACAAGTTGCTCTTATCAACACATGTTGACAAAACGCTTATTGATGAATAATATAAAATATCACAGATGGGTTCAAAAATACTTAAATAAAATATAAAATAAATCACTAGAAATAAAAAAAAATAATTATTTAAGGTTATAAATAAACCCCCCTACTCTACTCCACCAACACCCTATGCATCTATAATGATTTTATTCAAATACACTTACTAGGGATCTCATTTTTGAGTGAAATATATCGACAAATGTACCTTTACAAGATAAAAAATGAGACTTTATTGGGATCTTTTCTATAAGAACTATCCCTGACTATATACTATAATTTGTACAATAATTATTCAATTTAATAAAAAGGAAACAGATAGAATTTGGTTTACCAAAATATTATACTATATCGTAGAAAATAAACTAATATATTATGAATCTTATTCAAAGAAAAACTATATCTCCAAATTATAGCTCCAAAAACTCCACAATGATATAGTGACATTCAAGAAAACATAGTAGTATTAAGGCTTATTTCTTTTCCTTATTTATTTATTTTAGTATTTATAAAAATAATATATACCCTTTTATAATAAGAAACAATTCACTACAACAACATTATTTTAGTTTTTGATGTATATTAATAAATGATCTAGAAAAATATTGATATAAATTATTATGGTCAATATATATATATATTAATTTAATTGAATAAAAATATAGCCTTGAACTTATCCTTGATTATACGAATCATTATACCCATTAAACTTATTCGGTATACCATAAAAATAGCATCGACATAAAATTGTTCAGACCTTCATGAAATCACAATTTTGTAAAAAAATCATTTCTAATTTTAATAGATATATCGCATAAGACAGTAACCAAAAATTTATTGAAAATATCATGGAATTTTGAATTTTAATTACAATTCATAAATAATATATTTTTAGGAACAAAATTCATACATAAGAATAAACTTATCATATTAAATAAAACGTATGAACAAATTTCCCCTTTTATATATAATAATGAAATTAAAACTATATAAGAATGATGTTTTTAATATTTAATATTAAATATAAATTTTAATTTATGAATAATATTTATTACTTAGCTAATTTTCCATATGTAAGGATAAAATTTGAATATAAATCAATACATAATATCATATTCTTTGTAAAATTTTGATACCTAATAGTACATTCCACATTTCATTGAATACCTAAGAAGATTTACTTTGTGAAAGTTTAGATAAACAAGATTAAATATAATTTTAAAAAAAATATAAGTTCCAATAATTAAAAGCACTTCATAAAAAAGAATAATTTTCAACATTAACTAAATAAATGAGAGTAATATTACTATACGTAACACTATATACTTAGAAAACTTTCATTGACATAAACATGAAAAATATTAAAGTATAATTTCACATTAATAAAATCTTAAATAGATATATAAATAACCTAAATCTCAATTATAGGGCACTCTAGAGTAAAAAAATGAGGTTTTTAGGATAAAAAATTACATTTTATAGTGCATGTTAGTGTTAGATATAGCTCCCAACACTCCCTGAGGTTCATGAAATGGGATTAACTACCCTCTATTCTAGATATTGGTCATCATAATGTGATCCTAATAGGTCACACTGTGAAACCATTTTCTAAGTCCCAAACAGAGTGAAGGGGTTACATGGTCACACACAGACACACAAACACATAGAGATATATATCATATGGGAGACCTCCCCGACATGATGTCTTTTCCAGTTATATGATATGATCCCTAGGGGAAAATTGTGATTCAGTGAGATAAAGAAGGAAATATATTGTATGGAGGGATGTAAAGACCATGCATCATGTATCATAGCTTAAAATATGTTAAAACTACTTGAGTGATTCTATTGGGATATTATTGGATACTTGTTACAGAACTCCCTAAGTTTCATTACATGGACTTAACTGCCCTTCAATTTTGTTATCAGGCATCACATCATGACCAAAATATTGCATGTTATGATGCTGCATTCTGAGTCCTAGATGGGGTGAGGTGGACTTCTATTATCTCTCACTCATATATATATATAAATCATTTTTGAATTTTATCCATGCAAGAGTATTTTTCCAACGATGGGTAGTGAGACATTAAGGAAATAAAATCATGACATATTGATCCAAAGTGGAGAATTTCGTCTATGGATGGACTGTAGGACCATGAATCAGGTAGTAGAGTTGTGGAAGGTTTAAAAAATTCAAGTAATTCTTAGGATTTATTATTAGATACAAGTTCATGTACTCCCCAAGGTTTGTAACACGAGATTACGTACCCTCTGTCTGACTGTCAAGTGTGGCATGGTGATCCAAACAAGTTACATTATGACCCTATATTCCAAATACCATGTGGATAAAGGTGGAGTTAAATGATTTCATATATATATATATATATATCAAATTATAACCCCCCCCCCCTCCTGGAGATAGACATCTTATAATGATAGTTAGTGATCCCTAAGTGAAACAAGATCATGAGGTAGTGATCCAAAGATGACAATATCTTGTATGTAATGGTAGGCCCAAACAGAAGTTATTAAAGCATGGAGAATTCATTAAATACATATGTATTTATAAGAGGGTATTTCTGGATACATGGATACCACAGATGGGATTCCATCCAGCATAAAGTGAGTAGCTTTATTAGAGAAATACTAAAGAGAACATAATATTAAGGACAAGTGAGTCAATTCATAGAGAGGAGAATTATCCAATGTTATATACATAACAGTGATGTCATATAAGTCCTCACATACCATATTTGAAAAACTATAAAACATATATGAATTCATTCCAATGTATATAAATCCAAATTGTAAAATTTATTTAATAAGTATTTTGATCATAGGATTCACCTGAATAATTGTATTGACACATTCTTTAATCGGGTGAATATTATGGTGACTGATATGCATGGACTTAGAGAAACCCTCAATGATATCAAGATCATGAATAATAACCTTATAATACTACCACCTATATTATCATAAAGGTCTTGGTACTCAAATACAAGGAACCAAAGGAGGTGAAATTGGATGGTCTTCACTATACTCTTCTTACATACAATATGATGAACAATGATAATGATTCCTTAATAAAATATAATAATCAAGAGGTTGAAATCAAGGAAATAAATAGATATTCATTGGAATATGATCTCAAATATAGGTAAATTGATAGTGATATATTTTCGTTCCCCTATACTAAAACATGGAAAAAAAATATTCAATGTAAAGCATCTACTTTCTTACTTTTGATATGAAAAGGTTGGAAATATCATAGAAAATTGCACAATGAAATTTCAAGATAGTAAAGAAGGTGAATAACCCATTATGAACTCATCATAGGGTGTGAAATGTGGGAGTAATTAAAATATAAAATTTAAAAAATTAACTTGGTTTCTTAGGAATATATTAACTCAGAAGTAACTAAAGTGGGGGAAATTAAGAACTATACAGAAATCAATGGAGAAGTTCTCATAGTTGTCATAAATAGACCAAAACTAGAAAAACAAATGGTGATTAAACCACAAATTATAATGGGTGTATTCTACCTTAATGTTGAATTTGATGATAATATTGATGTAATTAAGGTTTTGAGGTCTAAAATAAAGAAACTAATTGGGTCATATGTGACTCCATGATATATATGAATAAGTAAGATGAAAAAAATAATACATAAATATAGAAATTATAGAAACTCATAGATGGATGTTAAGGTCAATATTAAATTCCATGATAAGGACTAGATCATCAATTTATTTACTAATTCTATGAAATATCATGATAATATAATTAAGGATATCAAAGGAGAATTTGTTACTATGATGTATAATCTTGATGGTTAAGAAAGCATTCTAGAACCTAAAATTACATCAGGAAGATGAAAAGGATGGGAAATGTAAAATATTTGATGTGGTTATTGGGGAATATATATAGAAGGTGAAAAATTTTCCACAAGTACAAAAATGCAAAGATAAATTAATAATCATTTAGGGGATTCTTCATAATAAAAGATCAGTGGACGATGATTTCAAATCTCAAGATCCAAGAAACCAAAAGAAGATTGATTTTTGTAACTCAAAAAATACCCAAAAGGGATAATGTTGAGTAGTGAAGATAAAAAAAAATACTCCAAAATATGATGTTATTGGTGTGGGAATATTGTTAATACACAATATGTATGTTCCATAGAATTGTTGCTGAAGAAATAAGGTTCTCACAAAGTCCCAAACATTTTATTTTATCACACTCACAAGTGTGATAATTGTTAAAATGGGGATATCATTAAGAATTACAATACGATAAAGTATAAGAAGTCAATAATATATCTGGAGTAACTTAATTTTGATATGTATGGGCCTAAGTAAACAAAATTCATAGATAGAAAGTGGTATTATGTCCTGTTTATTGATGATTTGAGAAGGTTATCCTAGATTGTGGTCATTACTCACAAATATGATGTTTTCAAATGAATTACACATTATTAAAGGTTATAAAATAATATTATTGGGATGAAAATTGTGAAGTTATTGACTAATAATGTCCCAAAAGTCACAAATAATTAGCTAATTTAATATCTCTAGAAACATGGAATAAGACCCTGAATTTCTATGACGGTGACTTCTGAAAAAAAAATATTATTATTGAGTAGAGGAACCAAGGGATTAATAATATGGATCAGATAATGCTTATTAAAAATAATTTATTGGAGGCCTATTTCAGGGAGGCTATTATTACATTATTCTACATCTCTGATAGAGAAATTTTATGTCAAAATAAAGTGAAGGAACCCTGTGAGTTGTGGTAAAGAATGAATCCAACACTAATGTACTTCTGAATTTTAAGAGGTAAATTATTTATTCTCAAAAAGGAGAGGAATAAAAAGTTTAAAACTTGTGGGGATAAAGGAATTTTATTCTACTCATCCAAAATCAAGATATATAAATACTATAATAAAAGTATTAGGAAAATATCTTAAAATTAATATTTAGTGGTAGTGTAGAATAAGTAGTATCTACATTATGGAGATGATATTTTATGATAAAAAATATAGAACTCATAAAAGTGAGTTTTGGTAATGTGATCAACATAGCTGGAGAATATAGGTATAAAAAAATACTCAGAGGAAGATATAAATGAAGTTTAAATATCAATTAGATTAGTATCTAAAAAGATAGGTGTGACCAGGTATGAAATCATAGAACCAAATATCATTGGTGAGTTGAAAGTTCTGTTGATAACACATAGAAAGAAATATCTACAAAAAATAATTATTATCCTCATTAGAGTATATGTTTTGAATAGGCATATAAGGTTTAATAGTGGGTTAAATTGATGGATGAAGAGATAGAAAAAATTAGTAACAATGGGTTATAGGAAATTATTCCATAGCCAAAAGATAAAAATTAAATTTGAACCAAGAGGGTGTTATAGAATGGAATCAATAAGAAAAAAACATTACTGGTTTGAAATTGATATTCCAAAATTGATTCCATTAATATCAGTGAGATTCTTTCCCTCATTTCCCTGTTGGACACTATTACATTATTCTTACCAATATAAATGATAATATAATTCTAGGTGTACCAAATGAAAGTTAAATTAGTTCCCCTAAATGGATTGTTTAAGAAGGAAGTATACATCAAGAAACATTATGGGATTCATATAGACTAAGGTGAGAGAAATTATTTTTATTGAAGAGTTGTTTTTATGGAAAAACTAAAAATCAAGATATTTTTATTCAAGGATATATCAATACATGAAAAATCATGAATTATAATGAGGTGGAGTTGATAAAAACTATTACATCAAGAATGAGAATGATAATGAGATGTTTTTTATCATCTATATATCTGAGAATTTTTTTGTGGATTAGATGATTCAAAATGAATATTGTTTGTAGAATGTATGATCTATGAGTTTAAAAAATCCATGATTAGTGAGCTAACATTTTTATTGGTTTGCAAGTAACTCAAGGAATAAAAGGTATTTTTAGTTCTCAATAAAAACATGAAAAATAATTTCTATAATTATTTAAAAGTGAGGACTCAAAGATAATGGAAATATAGAAAGCTAACTAGATGGAGTTTTCAAAAGATAATGATGAAAATATTATTGTTGTAACATATTATAGGAAAATAATTTGAAGACTATTTTACTTAAAAAATATGAAATGAAATTGTGTTAGTCACTTGTTAGGTCACATAGAACCAAATTTTTTCATTGGATATCCATACACTAGTAGTGAATTGAATTATTTGATACATAAAAAACATAATGGATTTTAGGTTATTTTATCATGGGACACCATAGAGGGAGTTATTGGGATATACTTAAGATGATAGGGTTTTTTTAGTGAATGATCACAACTCAACATCATGTGATTCTTTCTATAATAGATATTTATGAATTTCTTGGTAGACCAAGAAGAAAAGATATAACTCACTTAGAGCTATATAGGATAAATATATTTAGTTTCTCCTGAATATAATTAGTTTCTATGGATGTAGTAAAAATATGAGGATGTCAGAGTGATAACGAAATTTCCTATTACAATCATATGCGATAATTACATTTCTATTAATCATAGAAAAACTCAATTACAAGATTTAAGGAAAATCGCATTGGGATAAAGTATACTATATTCCAAGAGAACATTAAAAAATAGAAGGAAGAAATATTGTATATGTCAATGTCAGATTAGCATACATATATTGGGATGAGGTTCATACCCAAATATGAGTTTGAAAATAATTGGTTGGTTCTTAGAGTGCACCCATGTCTATCAAATAAGATTATATAGACAAAGATACACCATTACTCATGAGATTTTGTGTTTATAGTGAATTATGGTAACTAACTCTTGAATTAAATGTTTGGATTTCTAAAATCTATTTTGAAAACTTTTGGAGAAGTTTTCTTTGGGTTTATTGGAAAAGGGGAAGAGTTTTTTCATAAGTTACTTGATATAAGTGTTCCATGGAGTGTTAATACATGTTTATATAGGGGTATAAATCCCATCCAATGTTTTTTTAAAATGGGAGAGTAATTTTATTTTTCTTAATGGGGAGAAAATGTTTAATAATAATGGAAATCACAAGAGTTTTGATAATTAAGTTTTCATTTAACTCTTATTTATCAATAATATATTAGATTATATGGTCATAGATTCATTTATTAGTTAATTTTTGATGAATTATATAAAGTAGGATGGCTTTAGTACTCAGAGTAGGTCAACCATAATTTTTACATTTGTGAAGATGTTGAATCATCTTTAGGGATATAGAAGAGTTTTCAAAAATCCAAAAGGGATAGTTTTTTAATAAATATTGATTGAATTGTTTTTTAGGTTTTTATTTTTTGATAATTTGATGTGATGTGACTTATAAATAATATTATAATATGATTTCGAATATTTATGTTGTTTTGTAAGGAGATATTGAAGTTTTATCTATAGAACAAAAGTCAAACCTCGACATAATAAGTAAACCCTGAACATGGTTTTTCAATAAAGTGGAAGATGAATGGGCTACCCTATACATGTAACAAAACATTTTGAAAATCATGGGTGTTTTCTTAGAACATGTAAGATAGTATACTTTATCACTAAAAGAAAAGTAGTTGTCACCTCATGATTCTATTAGTTGTGTTGTGACACAAATAGGGTTGTGGTGCTATTTTTGAAGGATAAATTCATGGGGAGGCTTTCACAATAATAGTTTGTCACTAGTTTTAGGATTTAAATGGTTTTTTTCTTGCTATTATTGTCTTTGTAATTCCATGAAGTATACATATACATTTTTGAAAAATGGAAAAGTTCATACTCACATAAGAGTCAATGGAAATTATACGTGGCTCATTGAATACATAATAAGTCTCTTCAATAAGATCAAAGGATTTATCCTTTACAATTTTTAGTAGAAGAATAATTCATGTCATGAAGGGTTTGATAATGTCCTGTAGGTAATTGAGTGAATTTTGAATTCTCTACTTATTTAATTTTTTCTTCATAATGTCACTCCAAGGAAGATAAGTATACATATGATAGTGCTTCTAGAGTAAATGTTACCACTCTATGAATTATTAGATCGTGATTGTGTTGTGTGTCAATTAATATATATATTTTTAAGGAAATGAAATTTTTTCATGTATGGGCCCATATATTCAGAGTAAATAATTTACATGTTGCAATGGTTATGTCATTTCATGGAATTGTAGAGGTACATGAATGATGTTATGAAGGAATAAGTAGATTGTGTTATGATATTAGTACTCACATCGAGAATATGTTTGTTTAAAAAAAATTAAGAATTAAATATTCTATCATTTAAGAAGAGTTTAAGGGAATTTAAGAGGTGACATTGACTCTAAATTGATGAGAGTATCTAGAAACTTTCATATCCTATTAAAGGTGGATTCAAAATATATCAGTAATTAAATTTGGTGATTCTATATAGATATGAGAGATGTATTCCTATTTAAAATAAAAAAATAATTATCATTGAAGATTGGAGATTCAAAGAGACTTATCGAAAAATAATAGAAGAAAGAATCGATTAAAGGAATTATAGGATACCACTGAAAAGTTTGGAAGGGGGTCGAAGAGGTATTCTAATTGGATGTGTGTGGACTTTATTAGTTGATGATGGTGGAGAAAAATTGATACAACACTTTAATGTAAACTACATCATTGTTCATGAAGATCAAGACCGAAAAAAAACATGGAGGCAATGAGCTCTTAGGGTGTGAGAGAGTAGTGAGTGCTTTATTTAGGTGAGGTTTTTAAACCTAGAGGTTTGGTGCAACCTCTCCAAATTATTTCAAAAAAAATAGTGAGATCGTTGTTTCAAGTGCATAGTGCATCACTGTTGTATGCTTATTTGATAATCCTAGTTTTGGAATACCAGTTAAAATTATTCTATACCTATTTTAATTACATTATAATTTCATATTACTTATGAGTGATAGTATTTTTCCTAATAATAATGGAATATAATCATTGAAAATGGTCCATTTAAAAAATTATGACTTCCAAAATTCACCCCTACCCCACCCAATCCTCCTCAGAGTATTTACCTTGTTTGGGACGAACAGTTAGAGCATAACGACATACTCCAATATCTTATTATTGGTGATCAGGTTATAGTAACTATGGTTAAAGTGTTTTATATTTATGTAAATTATAATTTTCATTTTCATTTCATTATTTAAATAAAATTTTGAGTTTTTTTATTTATTGAATATATGATTTGGTATCTTTAAAAAAATTATTCAAAATGAGACAATATATTTTTATGGATCCATGGATTCAGAATAAATTTAAATATATATGAAATAATTAAACTAGAAAAGTATAGTATAATATCTACCTCGAAAATTAAGTAAAAGATATATCTAGTATATATTCCACCCATTTCATGCCATTAATAAGACTTATATAATTAAAAAATACTTTTTATTAAAAAAAATTAAACTGGACATGTCTATTCTAGGGGTGATGGTTGTTATGTGTATTCTTCCAATATGAATTCACTACAAATTATTCATGCTTCTTACTATGTGAATTTTTTAAAACAATTAAAGATTTATTATAATTATATGTTTTATACTATGATAAGTTTTTTAGTTTAAAATTTAATATATTAGAAATGGTTTTATAATATGAAAATATAACATTTTAAGGAAATTATAATGCCCTGGTAGTTTATATATTTTTATCTTTAATTAAATTTTATTTCTTTTTTAGGTTTCCATACAAACAAATGAACCACAATATACTATTAAAATATTATTATTTACTATGATAGTTACCAAAAAACTATTGGATTTTTTTGGTGTGAATGTGACTAACTAAATTATGAAAATGTATTTTTTTATAGAGGGAAAAAATTAATTCATTGGTGTTCAATAGGTTAGAAATTAAAATAAAATCATTTGAAGGTAAAAAAGAGATGTTTCTCTAAAAAACATTTTTAAATAATGAAATGTGTTTTTATCTTACAAAAATATATTAATCACTATTAATGAATTATTTTAAAAAAATTATATATTATATATTCAATAAATTGTTTTAACATTAATATACTCATTTTAGTTGGAATGAAATGATAATAATTTTATTTTTTAATTTAAAATGAATTTTTTAAGAAAAGTATTTTCATTGTGTTTTATGAAATTAATTTAAAATTACTTTCTTTTGATTACATAAATTTAATTTGATAAAATGTTTTACATATTTGTGATCATAATTTCATAATTTATTAAATAGGTTAAATTTGTAAGCACCTCTCTTTCATGAAGGTACAAATCATTTGTTTTTTTTTGTTTAAATTCATTTAAAAGGGCCATATAATGTTACCCAATGGTGTATTGGGAGTGACAAGGGTGTATGGGGATTTTTTGGAGCCTGAAACCCTGGAAATATGAATAATATATTGGGCTGCATGATTAGTATAAAATTTACCACCCATCCTGCGCAATCTGTACTAATTATTTGGGGAGACATAGGGGAGAAAAAGGGGCACATGGTTTCTTTTTCACTACTCACATTGTATCATATGTTTTTGTTTTCCTTCTATTGTGAGATCCCAAGTATCTTAGCCTAGGGATTTAGATATATCTCAAATATGGATTCTAAGACAAGCACTGTTGGAAGCATTATATATGTCTCATTATGATATAAAATCATCTCCCTTCATATTTTAGTATAATTTTGGATCTATTCCACTATTTAAGTGAATGAAGTTTTTCCCTATTTTTACAATGTTGGACCATTTCATCAATTTCTCCAAACCTACTTCAAATTCAAGTCCCCCTTCTGATTAATATTCCTCAAAATCCCAAAGGTATGTGGTCTCATCATTTTCCCTAGGATTTTTTGTGTTTTTATAGCTTTCCCTGGCACCGCACTTCATTCTTTTACACTCATCACCACTACTTAATTTCTTCACATTAAATTGATCTATAATCATCGATATATACACATTTATTATCATATCATAAATTTAGGATGTTGGCATTGATCCCAGACACCCCTTGGGTGTGCAGGTTTGCTTTCCCCTTTATAATTTATTGATTAAAAGTATAGAACGTCTCCTAAGAGTTTATCTTTGGTTTTATTAGTTTTCCACTCCCATGTAAATTTATAATTATCTCAAGGAACCTTCTAAGTTCTTTTACCAACTTATAATTTGAATTTCCATTATATGTAATTACCCATTTGATAATGGAACATTCTAAGTTCCTCAATTATCATTGAAACGAAAATTTCCATGCATTGTTTAATGAAATATATTTCTCATTTTTTTTATTTTCCTTAAATTATTTCATTAATTTAAATTTAAAAGAATAACTAAAGGGTTGAAAGGTCACAATAATCATTAAATGATTTATTAAAAGTTTTTATATGAAAATGGGTTCCCCTGGATATGTTTGGGATTGATTTACATAGAGCATGAGAGGTAATGCCTCATTCTTGTTATTAGTAAATATGATTATTCCTCTTTTATAGGTTTTGTAATGATGTTAAGGGTTCTATTGGTAATGATGATTCGTGATCCCATACATTGGGTGATAAACATGATGTCTCAAACCATTAACAATATTTGGATGGTGGGCATGGTGCACCACATCCCTTTCTTTGAGTGTTCACATGAAAAAACACTCACCATCTCAAGTGATAAGCAATTTTTATATCACTCATTATGAATTATAAGAAATATACCCTTTCTCTGGAGCTAATAGGATCATTTAGATAGGTTGTTGATATATGATTTATGCCTCAATCCAGTAAAAACCTAGTATTTTATGTATATGGCCACTTACGTTTGCACGCAATTGTTCCATGTAGGTGGATGTAATATATATAACTATACAATATATATTATTACTATATATATGGAGACTTCTCAAACATTAATTATATCTATGAGCTGAATTAGGTAGAAACTATGTGTATCCTTTAGGAACCCGAGTAGACTGTTATTTATTTATTCAACTTTGTTTAATATTTAATTTAAATGTGCACACTCATTAAGTTATGAGCACTGCTTAGATTACTTATAGACACCATTGGAAGTGGCTTATTGGGATTTTATCTCACACCTTACTTGATCTTCACTTGGTAATATTGTATATTTCTTTTCTGTTAGTACATATAACAGAAATTTCAATGCTACATAGTTTTGATATTCTAACCTATATCTAGAGAATAAGAGAATAGGATTGAGCATATTCTCTTGATTCTAGTGGACAAGTTTTTGTACTTTTGTACTTTTAGTATAAAATGATTTTATATTCTTATCCCCTATCCCCCTTTTGTATATCAGCATGCCACGCATCCATGTATATGGCACTGCCTAGAGGCTTTTGATGTTATTACATAGTTACTCAGTGAGTTATTATTCCACTACTTTATTATTAGATCTGATTTTATATGCTACCACTAATGTATGATTATTAATGTTATCCTTAGTTCCTTTCTGATATGAGGGTATAGTCTCCCCATCATACCACTATTACACCCTTGATGTTAGTTGGTAGCCTCTTGAATTAATGGAGGCATGCTTGAGGCCATGTGACCCACCGTCTCGGGACACGAGTTATGTAGATCTTGAGTCAAGATATTACGAAGTGGTGTTACAACTACATTTTTCCATTGTATTACTATTTTGGTAAGATATAAAATACTAGAATTTAAATGTATTTGGTAATTACCATGTTCATGGATGTAGCTAACCCATGTGTAGGGGAGACCCAAATTACCTGGGATGGGAAATTTTTTTATCGATTATGCATATTACAATTGATATAACTTCACCGTTGGATGGAACACTTATTTTATGGTGTTATTATATTGGTATTATTGATATGGTGATTTATTTTACCTAGGTCTGATGAAATTATGGGTTTTCATTACATTCATCATTATAGGCACAATAAGATTAATATGCCATTTATTTTTGCATGACATGCCTATTTTCAGCATGAATTTTCATGTTGCATATTAAAGTTACCTTGATTATGTATTGAAATGTATTGAAATTCTTTCAGGTATTGGAAAAAATAATTGAAAATTAAATTACATTATGTAACATGGCATTTTTTTTCTAGATATGTTAATGTAGAAACCTTAATCAGTCAATTATGGAACGTTGATCCATGTACCATTGGTCACATGGGATGGAACATGTTAGGATATGGGTTAAGTGGATTTCATAATTTTTTCATAAATATAATGGGCCCTTATGGATTGGAAATGGTGATCCATATAATTTAACCATGTAAAGATATTTAAATATTGTAATGAACAAAATTTTAATATGGATAGGACTTTTTAAGTGAAAATACCTATATGATGTATATAAAAAATAGATTTACACAAGAACCTATCCTTAGTAATGGGTAGTGGGGTATCTCTTGTGTTATAGAAATTATGGTCTCTTCCACTTCTTAAACATGCCTTTTAGAGTAGGAAGAGAGGCATTCTCATTTCTTTAGGAAGGCTATGCACCTATCCTAGTTTTCTATTTACAATATTTTAAATTGTTAAAATCTCTTCTAAGGGTGCATTTCTAATTGTAGTTTTATGGTTCCATGATTCCCTCTAGTAGTGTCCTGTGAAGGCGGTGATGACCATGCAGTTGAGGTGGCGTGCCTTGGGCCACCGATGATCCCTCTTGTAGTTCTACCTTTAGAACCTCAACCTATTATTGATATGGTCATTGACACACTATTCTAAGAGGGATTTATATGTATGTTGGAGAATATGAAGGCTATTTTTTGACCTACCCTGAGAATTAAAGATTTGACTCAGGAGTTCCAACAACATCAGTCTTCTACCTTTTGAGGGGATAGAGGGACAAATTCTACTGATTCATGGTTTCGATCTATTCTTTATATATTGAATCATCTAGAGATTCCTCTAGAGATAAGTCTAAAAATTTATACATATATGTAGCACAATTCTACCAAAGGATGGAGGAATTTTATTGCCTAGTTAGATCAGTATAGAGATATGGGTTGGGAAGATTTTCATTCTATATTCTACGATTATTTGTTTTTGCATACTCTGAGGGATGACAGAGCTATAGAATTCATTAACCTGCAGTAGGGAGGTATGTTTATTATGTAATACTCTATTCATTATATAGAGCTACAATGATTTTCTCCTACTATAGTGGGTGTTGACCTTATGACTTTTAGGGGATTCAATGATGGTCTGGTATATGAAAACAATCATAGGTTAATGTATCCAGGTTGTCTAATATTTATGAAATCTCCAACTAGGCCGTTATTACAGAGTGAAATTTATGTTAATATGATGGTGTAAGTCAAGGTTGTTCGATACCTAGATATATCAGTGTTTCTTATTCTAGGTGAAAGAGAAGTTATGATGTTTCTCATGAAGGTTGAATTTGTCAGGATTCTCATATTGACAGTTTTTCGATACATCACCAATGTTGGAAGCCAAGACATATGAAGCCTCACTGCTTATGAGATCTATTGGAATGAAGAGGCTAAAGTAGGATGGGCCATATCCAACATTTCTATAAGACATTCCCATTATCACCTAGCGATCATGTATCTACTCCTACCCACATTCAAGAGCGGGATCTATAAGATCGCACTAGAAATGCAGTTGGAATGCCACCAGATGTTTAGGACGAAGCTGTGGTGGAGGTAGAGATACTCATACTCATGATTTTCAAAACCATTAGAGCGAGCTTGATTATGGAATTCATGTAGTGACATGTGTCCATGGTACATTCTAGTTACATACAGTTCAACATATGTTGGAGGAGAAGAGTGTCAAAACATTTATAGATCAAGGTAATATTCTAGTACCCTACACTTTAGCATCTTATTTATTTGACACATACATGTCTCTATCATTTATATTTGAAACTATTATAAGGATTCTAGGCCTTGGGATTGAGCACCCATATTGTGTTATGACACTTGATACCACATTACGTATTTAATTAGAGGGTGTTAACCAATATAATGATTGTCCCTTTGAAAATGTTGGACACATCTTCATAGGGAATATTTTTCTCCTTGAAATGACAGAAATTGATATAATAATCATGATGGAATTTTTAGTTCCCTATCATGATCACATTGAATAATATTATAATAGTTATATGATCACATCACCAAAGGGGGTAGGTATATTTATAAGAGAAAATGGTATGTTATTTCAACTCAAGTTGGAGCCAAGTAGAAGAGGCTGGGTAATGTGCAGTTGAGGCTTCAATCATTATTTAGATGGTTAGTGGTTATGAAACATTATTTTCCCTTTTTTATTGGAGTGTTTTAGGGATGTATTTTCTGAATACTTATCTGGTGTACCTCTAGTGCAAGAGGTATAGGTAATCGTTGATTTTTTTGAGAGAAATGTCAGTGAAAATTCCTCTATATAAGATGAAAGTAATAGAGATTGTAGAGCAAAATAAATAGTTGGAAAATCTAGAGGCTAAAGGATTTATACACCCCAACACTTCTCCTTGGGGTTATCCTATCCTTTTTTCAAAGAGAAATATGGTACCCTTCGGATTTGTGTGGATTAACATTGATTGAACCAGTTTATAGTAAAGAATTGGTATCCAATATCTTCAATAGATGACCTCTTTGATCATCTCCATGGATAGAGAGTGTTTTTAATGATATATTTGAGTCTATGATATCATCCAATATATTTCATGTCATTAGAGATACCTTGAACCGATTTCATGATAAGGTATGGTCTATACGAGTACCTGGTCATTCCATTCAGTCTCACAAATGCACCTGTAATTTTCATGGATCTAATGGATATGGTCTTCCACCTATATCTGGATTCATTCGTGGTAGTTTTTCATGAATATATCTTAGTGTGTTCATAATATAAACATGCACATGTAAACCATCTTGATATCATGCTAAATACACTAATAGAGCATCAGCTTTATGTGAAGATCAATTAATTACACTTTTGGATCGGTAAAGTCCACTTCATGAGGCACATTATCTGGGAATCAGGTGTTTCAGTAGATGCAGAGAAAGTGAGAGATGTCATTTCCTAGGAGAATATCAAGAATGGATTTTATATATAGAGTTCCTTTAAGAAATATGGGTATTACAGATGCTTCATCCATGATTTATCATGTCTTTTAGGGAAACTTACGATCTTGACAAAGAAGGGTGTAAAATTTTTAGGGTCGAAAGCTTTTGAATCATACATTTAGGATTTCAAGGGAGGTTTGACTTCTGTTCCAATATTAATTCTTCCAGAGCCACGAAAGACATATATAGTATACTATTAAGAATTAGGTATCATGATTGGATCTTTTTCATTGTAGGATGAGTGAGTCATCGTGTATGGGTATCATCAATTGAGGCATCATGAGTGGAAGTTCCCAATGAAAAATATAATGATAGCTGGTATAGTTCATGCTCTACACTATTAAACACACTATATACTTAGAGAGTGTTTTTTAGTATACATTGATCACAAAAGACTCATGTAAATATTTAAACTATGGGATACGAATCTTAGACAGCACATGTGGGTTAATTACATATAGTTATTTAATTTTGATCTTTCTAATATCCCTAGTAAAGGAATTATAGTGGCATATTCTCTAAGCTGAGAGACTTGAATATATGCAGTTCAAGATTCTAGCGATGAATGAAATCTTATGGACTTATTCTCATAGGTGAATATTGAGATTCATGACAACCATGGACAGACTATCCTCACAGGCTTAGTAGTGACCTGTACTCTTTTGAAATAGGTAATAATGAGGAAAATATCTGATTCCAAAAGCCTCATTCTAATGAAAATAACCTCATATAATAATACATCTTTATATTGGACCATGAATGGGAATGATACCATACTATTCTATGGCCATGTATGGGTTGCATCAGACATCAGAGATGAGTCAGTGTGGGAATTTCTTGCCTCAAATGGATAGTTTATCTTATTTTCACCAAGATATATCAAGAATTGTAATGCCAGTATTGGTGACCTAGTTTGAAACATGATATTTCTAGATTGATCACTTGGTGTTCCACCCGTCAGTAGGTGAAGGCGAAACATCAGTGACTGATAAGTATTTTATAGCCATTGTCTATTCCTGGGTAGAAATGGGGTGATGTTTCTATAGATTCCATGACTGTTTTACCCATATCATCATGTGGAAATGATGTGGTTTGGGTTTTCATTGATTTTTTTATAAAGGTCTCACATTTCTTACCTATGCGAGAGACCTTCTCAGTAGACAATCTAGGGAGATTGTATGTCAGGGATGTTGTACATCTCTATGGAGCTCCTCATTCTATCTTTTCTAATAAAGACACTCACATTAAAACTTGGTTATGGTCTGAATTAAAAAACTCCTTGGGTAAATAGTTTCTTCTAAGTATTTAATATCACCCAAATATTGACAGATAGATGGAGAGTATGATTTGGGTGTTAGAGTACATGATTCTTTCATGTTTCCTTGACTTCAGGGGTTATTGGGAGAAAATATTCCCCTTGTTGAGTTTTATTATAATTACAGCTTTTAGGATAACATTGATATGGCTCCTTATGAATCCTTATATGGTAGGCTATTCTTTTCACATCTAAATACGCAAAAGGCATGGAAGATAGTTGTGCTTGGACCACACCTCATGAAAAAAATACAAAGTGTATCCAATTGATCAGAAAGCACATGATGAAAGCTCTTTCTAGACAATAGTCATATGATAAAAATATCAGTGACTACACTCGTTCATGTTTGGAAACTAGGTTTTCCTATGAGTCTCAATCAGGATGGTCCATATATGTATTGTTTGTTAGGGTAAGCTCTCACCTAGGTTCATTGGGCCCTTTGAGGTAGTGAAATAGGTCAGACCCATGGATTACCATATAATGCTTCTGCAAAGATATCACTCTATTCATGGTCCCTTCTATATATCTTGGATTTGGTGGTATTATCCAGAACTATCACATGTATTTCATCCTGATGAGGTTGAGTTGGACGTGGATGATTCCTTTGAGGAGTATCCATTTTACATTGTGGACTAGATTATGAAGAAACTTTGAGGAATGTCAAGCCCTTTGGTATGACTTATATATAATAATGGTTGGGTACTTGATGAGACCTCTAAACAAAAAGTTAATATATAAGATAAGTTTCCAAAACTCCTTGCTGACGACACATCTCTACCATTAGAATTCCAACATGGGGACAAGTTTATTTATTGAGGGGAGGTTATACCAATCCATCTTTTCATAAAGGTACAATTTTTTTGTTTTTTGTTTAAATTGTTTTACAAGACCTTTATAATGTTACCCAATAGAGTCATGGGGGTCCTGATGGTGTTCGGAGCTTGTCTAGATCTTAGAACCTCAGAAATTTAAAAATTAAACTCAGCTACACTATTAGTAGAAATTGTGTAGCCCAGCGCACACAATCTCTAATAATCGTAAAGGGTGATACAATGGGGAAGTAGGGACTGCAAGGCTTTTCTGCAACCATGAAACCCTAGGATAATTATTTTGAGAAACACTATAGAGATTTAAAATATGGGTTTCCATGGGTTTCTGTATTGTTAGTGAAATCATGTTCCTTAACCATGCAAGAGCTACCCTTATATAGTGGGCTGAGCATGGTCTGTGCATGGTTTGGCCAAACCATACAACCAAACTGTGTGCACTATATTTGAGGGTGAAATGACTTTTTTCCATTAATGAATCTTAAAACATGATTTTATTTTTCTATCCTCGCATTTTAGTGGATTTTTTTTCCTTCACCTACGAGCTCCCAAGAATCTTAGCCTTGTGATATCTCTTCAATATAAACTCTAAACCAAGAACCATCGAGAGCATCATATCCATCTCAGTATACTCTAAAATAGTGTCCCTTTGTACTTTAGTTTATCTTCAGAGTTTTTTCACATATTTGGTGTAATATATTTTTCCTTATATTCAAGGAATTGGAAAACTTGGTTGCCATGATGGTTACCAAAATGAAAAGTCATGAATTCAATTTCTTTAAAGAGATTATACATCGATGTTGTTGGTTTTGTTCCCTATAAAATAGGTTATCAAGTGGTTTGATTTTAGTTTGGTGTCATCATATTCAGGGGCCTATTCAGTCATATTCAGATTATCATATTGATATTCTTATAAGTATTTCTATATTAGGAGATTCATATAGATTCACAGGCTTTGATAGTCTTCTGAAATCTATTCCAAGATAATTTTCTAAAAAGTTCTGAAATAATTATGGGATTTTTTAATTATTTCTTGGATGTGTTTAGGGTAATTCAATGAGATAGTTTCATATATAGATAATTCAATTTCGAGAAATAATATTTGGGAATATATGGATAATTTTTGGTATGATTTGACATATTGTGGGGTAGATGATTTTGGATGGGAGAATACTCAATTAACTTGGTTCCATAACTAGAAAAGAGGATATAGGTTGTGAAAGTAGATGGAAATGGTGGTTCATTCTATGATAAATACTAATTTAATATTGTTCCTTTGATGAAACATGTGCATGCAGTTTAATATGGGAATCATATCTTGATGATCATAGCTGGGATGGGTGTTATGAGGATCCAGTGGCATAGATCCATATTTAATAATTTTTTAGTGAAGATAGATGTTCGTGAAGGGGTATTTAATTAGGATTTTAGAGTTTTTTCCATAATCATGATATTGTAGACATGTTCTAAAATACTAAGAGAACTAAATTGTGCACTTATAGGTGGAACTAGTCATCTTTTAGAAATATATGACAATAAATTTAATGGAATAAAGGAGAGATCGTGTAATGACCCAAGATTTTTTATCCTTTAAATTGATACAATTTTCGATTGCTTCTAACACACTCAATTGAAAACTAACATAACACCGTACTAAAATGAAATGATACATATTAAAATTACAATAATAATATATTCATTTTTCAATAAAATATAATAATTAATTAAAATAATTATATATTAACATTTTTCTTTGATTAATATTATAATATAAATAATTATTTTTAAGGAACTATTTAAATAATTTGTATTTTATTTTATCGTAATAAATTAAAATTTTTATAGTGGAGAGTTTTTCATAATAGGTAATATTTATGGTTATAATCTAATATGTCAATATTCAATTATTTTTACATATATATGAAATAAGATTAAAGATACTTGAAGATTAAAGAGTTTATTTTTAAAAAAAATACGTTTTTTCTTAATACATTTTATTATCATCTAATATCTAATTAATATATTTTAAAAAATTTATTTTAGATAAATAATTTCATTTTTTGGTTTAAAAATGTCAATGTTATCTTAATGTGAATTCCAGATATTTTTATAAAAATATTTATTTTTAGGTGCATGGTATGAAACACCATTTTTACAAATAACATAACATTAATGACATTATTAGTATATAAGTATGAATTAGAAATCCGTGAAACATTTTTATAATTCAAAATATGTATTTTATATGTGAATATAATTTTAATTTTTTTTTAATTTAAAAACCCATAATTTAAAATTTATAACATTAGTTACATTTTTTGAAGAAAAATTATTATCTTATAAATTAAATTTTAAAAAATGATTTTTATCAGTTTTAAAAATTCAATAAAATAAATCTGATTTGAAATTTTGAATCTTTTATAAAAGAT
Organism: Viscum album; assembly: GCA_963277665.1. Classification (NCBI taxonomy): domain Eukaryota; kingdom Viridiplantae; phylum Streptophyta; class Magnoliopsida; order Santalales; family Viscaceae; genus Viscum; species Viscum album. The sequence continues at coordinate 79,118,513 of OY728140.1, forward strand.
TATGTAATAAGGTTAATTTTGTTTTTTTCCTTAAAGGATAATTTACTCTAGGAACAAATGAGTTACTATGGTGAAAACTTAATGGTAAAAATGTGTGAACATAGAGATAAATAGAAAAACCTATTTAAAAGAAGTTTATAATTTAATAGTGGATGTGAGAAATAGAGTTAACTCTTATTCAGTCTAATATTTTTCAATTTTGGAAATTATTTCTATAGAATTTATTTTCCATTATTGAAATTATTTCTTTATTTACAAAAATTAAACTCTATTTCATTTATAAAAGAGGCACTCTTATCCTCATTCCCACTCATATAAAAACCGATTTATTTCATATAAATTTCTACCCAAAACTCTTCTAAAACCTCTTAGAAACATAAATTATATTATTTTCATCTTATATAGATCATACCTCAAGGATTTAATCAAATTTTCAAGGGAGATAATCCAAGAATAAGAGTATATGTTCTTAACCTCTCTTTCAATTTTCTATTTTTATGTGATTTTATTCTTATTTTATTTTATTTTTACCATAACATAATGATAAATCCTTTATCCTTACAATATTGATATTTTATTTAAATTATGACACAATCAATAAATTCCCTCCCTTTTTCTATTAATAAACAAATAAAAACATTGATCGTGCGTTGTGCGGACTACCGCCTCCATAATAGAACACGTTTCATTTTCCTTCACCACATTAAAAGTGTATTAATATTAGGGAATTAAATATATAATTATGAATATTATAATATATTTTAGATTCTATAAATGATAAACCAAATTATTCTTTTTTCTCTTTCTTGGGAAATAAAAATCATGATCCTTGTGTGTGTGTGGACTATCGCCTCTATGGAATGATCAATTTACGTTTTTCATTTCATCCTTGCCTTATATATATGGTCATGAAAATGGTTTTAAAGTAAAAATATGAGTTTTTTATAATATGAATAAGGTTCTAGTAATATAAATACAATATCTTTATAATGATATGAACGGTCAAAAATAGTTATAAAATTAATCGAATTAAATATGCAAACTAGGAAGAAAATAATTTATTCAAATAATGAAATTGTTTTTCATGCATAAATTATTTTCCTAATTATTTACAATTTTATCATATCACACTAATAAATAGGAAATTATATCACAATTTTTGCTATTGTAGTGGTTTTGTTACATAATCACCTCATAATCATCCATTAATAATGGCATGTTCATGTTTTAGTTGGTTTGGCCACAAATGTGGAAAATGGTATGAAATTATATCATGGATGAAAATAAAAAATTAATTAATAATATAATATGATATTAATGTGTAAATATTTTTTTCTTTATTGAAATTAAACATCAATATTTCACTCATTAATTCAGATAACACCCTTTTTAGGTTAAAAATCAACGAAAATTGGTCATTGTCGATTCCATATTCTCGGGTAAAGACTAAAGTAATAATAAATGTAAATTTGAACATAATAAATCATTATAAAACATCCCTTACAAAATAATTAAATATTTTGGAAATATTAATTTCGGAAGAAGAATGAATAACAACACCACTCTTATGAAACTAGTTCAAAATAATCATGATTACCCATACGTGATATTGAAAAAAAGTAATAAATAACTAATATAAATAAATAGAATAAATATAAATGAATATTTTAAAATATTAAAAAATAGTTTTTTAGGATATTTAGGTTTTTATATAGGATTTAAGAGTGAATTTGGCTTATTGTGGAAACAAGTTAAGGGTTTTTTGTCTCAAATTCCCCACTTTGAGACATGTCATATCGTATACACCTAATTTATCTTATGTGGTATATATGATACCTATTAGATATATAATATCATAAATTATATTTTAATAATTTTATTTTATGTTCAATTACTAGACATATATTTCAAGGAGTTTTAATTAAAATGTCTCTAACGTTGTTAGGGGTTTATTGTCTCGAATTTGAATTCATTGAGACATGTTTATGTTATACACCAGGTTTTATTTTTTATGGTAATATTAAAACACAATTATCATTTTTTAATGTGATTCACTTATATTTAATGGTGTTCACTTTTATATTTTTGTGGAAAATGTATCTATTTATTCAAGCTTCCAACATAACTGTTTCCTTACCTAAAGTGTAACATTATCAAGAAAAATCCTCCATCTCTAAATTGGGTATTTCTTTGAAGATCATATTTTAATTCTGACCAAAGTTATCCTATATTTTTTATAAAGGTAATTTGAAATAGTTTTTATAATTAAAATAATTTTATTTACCCATTTGAAAAAGAAAAATATAATACTCTTTTTATGATTTTGTTTTTTATATAAATATATTTCCAAATATATTCCTCAAAAAATTTATTTGGATAATATTTATAGTTTTTCAAGGAATTAATATCAAATTTTATTTTTCAAAGGTAAATATTTTCTAATTTATCACTTCAATGTTTTTAAAATAACTTTTGAAATTGTCACATAACTTCAAAATTTTATGCGAATAATGAAATTGGTCACTTTCATAATTTTTCATGGGAACACATATTTTTGCTGCCTTTGGACTATTATTTGAAGCCTTATCATAATTATTTCATGGTTTCTAAAAGAAAAATTACTTTTCTATTATATTTAACAAACATCTCTTCTAAAATGATTTTGAAATATCTTGAATTTTTTTATTTCTAAAGCTATTTCCATTCCAAAACTCCATTAAAATAAATATCGTATATTAAATTGTCATTTAAAATATAATATGCATGATTAAGGATGATAGCTTCCACAAATATTTCTTCAAATAATTCTTTTTAATGTTCCAATATATCATGGAAATGATACATAATTACCTTTTTTTCCTATAAATTAATAGTTTATCAAACTAGTATCCTTTCAAATTTACTCTATTTGTTTATACCCAAATTTTTATTCCTTTGATTTATGGGTATTTACCTAGGTTCTATAAATCTATTTTTTGGAGATATTAATTTTTTAATTGTTTACCCATTACCTATATGGTGTAAATACCATTTTATTTACATTTATTTGATGGGATTTCCCTATAACATTATTTTATGTCATTTGATATCAATTTATTTTATGTAGTGTTAACCTATTATGATTAATGATTAAATTATCATTGGTTTCCTTATGTAATTTTATTTGTAGAGGATATGAAAACCATTTTCATTCCATGGGTTCTTTATGCAATCTAAATGAATGACTATCATTTGGAATATTTTATTAAAACCATTTTATTTTCATGGGTTCTTTATGATTTTATAAGAGAGTGATTTAAATTTTCATGTATATTATGATGGGTGTGGTTATATATTAACCTTTAATTCATTGGGTTAAAGTTTATATATCATGAGATAAAGTATTTGTGGGTACTATTTTAGTATCTTATAAGCCTGAGCACTAGGGGTGAGGCTCACAAATGTTATTTTCCCTATAATGATGTTTTTTACAAAGATGAAGGATGGTTTATAATTTTATTCTTATTATCAATAATATATTATGATATCTGGGATCAAGATTATTGACTCACTCTTTTGATTAATGTCATGTTTTATGTAAAAATGTCCACCATGATTTATGAACTACGGTCTTTTGGGTATGATTATCTAATACTTCTTGATTATACATATATTTTCATCTTATTATAACTTATGGTCTTATATTGTAATATATTATTTGTGCCCTTATAGAGCATCTCATCTCACACCAATCCTATGTTCCATTTTCCTGAGTTTATAAATATATGAAAGGTATATAATATCTAGAAGAGTTTCTTATGTGGATAATTTGTGGTAAATATTGAAGATTTGTTATGGATTTTGTATTTTCTCACATAATGAAAAAAAAATCCAATGGTAAAAAGTGTATGAGTTTTTTTGGTTAATTTATTATTTTAATTATCCAAAACTATAAACCTAAAAGGTCTTGGGAATTTATTGAAATGAAATATTTTCATTTTTTTATTTAATTACTAGATGGTTAGTTCTGGGTTATTATATAAGGAGACATGTAATCAGTGGGGGAAAGGGGATGATTCAATGCTAAAAATATATAATATTAATAATTAAATTTTAGTTTTCTTTGATTGAGTTGGAATATTATGAAACCAATCAGATAAAAATTCAAAGATAAGGGAGGGTAATTCCAGAACTCATTTTTTTAATGCTAACGTGTCATGTTTCTATATGTTCAACTTGATCAAAAGTCATCAGAATTGGAATGGTAAGTAGCTTATAGACTTATAATGGATTCAAAGAGTGGTGGTGATTCACTTCATCTCTATTATTTCTTCAATTCATCTAACTAGTACTAGATATGATTTATGATTTATTAATATAAATGTATTAGATGAGATGATAATGATTTTGGTGGCCCCTTATTCACACAAAGAATGTCACATGACTCTTACATATTGATTCAAATGAGTTATCTAGAACCAATGGTATTACATACCTATTTTTAAAAAAATCCTTATTGTTAGACCTAATATTTCCTCTTTTTTAATTGGTTTAATATTGTTTTTTTCTATGAATTAATGAAACCAGTAAAATACTAATTCCTAAGCTTAATAATCCTATAGAATTGGGGGAGTTCTTACAAATTATCATTTTTAATTATGATACATACTCATTATGTTTTTAATTTGGTGTAAATATTCTTCTAAAATGATATTACCAACTTGTTGTGTAGAGTTTTCCATTGTATTATTTGATAGAACCAATATGTTTTTATTCCAGGAAAGCTGATTTCAAATAATTTTATTATTTATTTTGAATCCAATAACCATTTTATGTCTGTTAGTAATGGGGGTATCAGAATAATGTCCATCAAACATGATATGATTAAATTATATGGTAAATTTGAATGGGGGTTTCTATGAGATATCCTTGTGAAAATTGGGATTTGCCTGTAAATTTATTAATATACTTATATTGCTAATTTTGACCAAGGAATATCATTTTTAAAGGTTATAGGAACAATATATATAGTTATTGGAGCATTCCCAATAAGTTTTTTTAATATTAAATAACTAATCCTCTAGAACATAATGAAGAAACTTCTTCTCAAATGAATGTATATGAATAAAACATGACAAAGTGTCTCAGAACCAAGAAGAGGGGATCTTTAACATTAAATTTATAATTAATTTAATAATAGTAAAATACCTAATTGTTTTTAATTATCATCGAGATAGGTGTTGATCAACATAAACTTATTCAGGTTGTATCATTATTCCACTAAGAGGATCTAGAATAAGATCCCTCTAATGGTAATACTCATATACTATTTGATCATCATATTATTCTTATAGAATTTTAGGTTCTAAAATGGATGATATGATCATATTATATTGTTTTCTTTGATCACAACAAAATCTTTCAAACAAGACGTATTTTCTCTCTTACTCTATTATTCATGAGAATATGGAAGGAGGTGTAAGAATTATCATGATCATGAGGGAAACCATAGATATGTTCTTCATTAAGATATAATTATATAGAGGGTATTCAATGTGCACAACAATTAATCTTTTTAGAAACCCTAGGATGTGGTATAATTGAGTATATAGAGAGTTAGGTTATAGAAATAAAAAATTCACATATTCCTTTCATTATTATCTTATTCCTTAATGATCCTCAAATTTAATAATAATAATATTATTATAATCATTTATTTCATGGATTCATGACTCACAAATAAAAAAAATAATTATTTAAATAATTTAATATTTATTTAAATGATATTTAATATATCATTCTCACCATACACATTAACTATATCTTTATTTTCCTTATATCATTTACTGAACATCAAATAATAAATATAAATCATTTTATAAATAAATAAATAATATATTTACGGTCATTAAAATATATTATATTTTAATATTTACATACCTAAATAAATATTTATTAAATAAATAATATTTGTTTACTTGTGAATAAAATAATGGATAAATACCTATTCTATTATACAATACTTCAAATAAATATTTATTTAATTATTCAAAAAACCTTAGTGACAGAATAATAGCAATCAAACAAAATATAATGTATAAATATTATTACTTAGTATAAAAAATAATATTTATTAAACTTTTTAAATCCAAAAATAATTCAATTGGGATCAATGGATACACTATGTGTGTGACCATATAGGATACTTCCTTAGTTGAATTGTATGGGTTTTCCTAAAGTCCAATATTCGTGTTCAGCAATATGTAAAGGCATCTATAGAGGAAGAATTTAATTTCACAATGACAAAAACCACATATGAACACTCACTATATAATAGAATATATTTTTCTTAATATCTCTTAATTAAGAAGGTTGCATACTTGTGTCGCCAATATATGTTCTTGATTTTCCCATTCTTTGACTACTTGAAAAGGACCTTTTAGTACACCATATTCAGTGATTTAGTTTAGTTTTTACATTTAAATTAAAGGGTTAGATATATAAAATTCATTAAATTGAAATGAAAACACCAATACTTACATATTCATTAATTTAATGTCACTCTTGATATACCCAATGCATCCTACCTTACTAAAAGCATATATTTTCATATTTTTCATCAATACATCAAACTGTATGACTCACAATATACATCAATAATAATCTTAAGTCTAAGTATCATTACACATGTTCAAATATAGGAATATCTAATGACATGTACACTTATAGAATTCTTACCAATGGATATATCCTTACTACCTCCCATATTAGATATTACCATGTGTGACCTTCATAATATGATGCCTCATCCACATATGAGTATTAATAAAATAATAGTCAAACATATTTTGTGACTCATTAAATAATTTTATCTATCCATTTCCATAAGTTTAAGAATATCTTTATATAACTTAATAGTTCCAATCAAAAAGTGGATCTACTATGAAATTTTAATGTGAAGGATACTCTATGACATTATCACATTAATGTAAAAGAAAAGAAATATCAATATATTGTAATATATTTAATAATATAAAATTTTATGAATATATAGGTAATGTAAAGTATATATTAGTTTGTTTTTTGGAAACTAGCTCAAGATAATCCCACTTTTCTAGAAACAACAACTAATGACTTTTAGTCTGCTATCTCTAACAAGATATTCCTACTTCTCCTAAGATAATGCTTAAGGCAACAGGTCATTCATGTCTTCTTCTATGGAAAATATAATTACTATGAATTTACCTATTTATGAATAATACCTATAAATATGAAATTTATAATGTATGTTCCCCATCTACTGATGTGACCTTAGATCCTTGTAAAGATCTATTGTTTTAATATTGCCATAGTATAATGTGATGGGATCTTTACTGTTAAGCACCACATCAAGCTCTTAGACAAAGTTTTATATCCATAATTCATTCATATATATATAAAAAGTATTAATATAATCTTAATATAATGTATAATTGATAAAAATTTCTTTCTTTAATCCCTAACAATTTATATATCCTTCATTAAGTGTGAAAATGTGTCCTAATTGTTAATTTATATCATCCTATTTTATTTGTAAATTTGAATCTGTATATCCCATGATGACTTACTCCTCATCTCCTCCACATACCAGAAACATATCCATAGGACCTTATATAAAATTAAGGATAGTGTTGACTACTATCCAATAGTGGTCTATTTGGGTATCTTGATATCTTCATAATATTCCATAGGTATAAAAACATCTGTCATTATGTATAGTATTGAATATATGAATGAAACTACCACTAATGTGTATGGGATCATTTTTGTCCTCAATATCTCATCCTTTGTCATAGATTTCTTTTCTTAGAATGATGTATACCATATGACATTGGAAATAATATCATATTGAATAGTTATAAATTAAATCTATTTAGTATATTATTAATGTAAGTACTTTTACATTGTCCAAGAAAACTCTTGGATCTGTCATGATGGTCAGGATCCCATGAATTTATATTCTTTCTCTTAAGTCCTACATGGATAAAAATGTGTTCAACCATATCTTATCTGACAGTAAGACTGATACGTTTTTTTAAATTCATCAATTTATATTATTTGGAAAATTATCTCACTCCCATTAAACTACTTTTAGACACAATTCTCAAATTCATTCATTATGAAACTAAATTATCTTATGGATTTATCAAAGTGAATGTGCCATGATCTAAATGCTTTAATTGTAAAATAAATGTATCACAATAACTTGAATACCTTATTGGATATTTTTTAGTCAAAAACCCTTTCGGTTGTTCCATATAAAAATATTTCCTAAGGTTCCTATTATGGAATATTATTTTGATATAAATTTTTCAAATATCATAATTATGGTAAGATTCTTTAGAGAGTATAATTTTAATAGATTCCAGTTTAGAAACTAGTGAAAAGGTTTCATTATAGTTAATTTCTTGATATTTCTAAAACCCTTTTGCAAAAGGTTTGTCCTTACAGGTACTTTATCTACCTTAGATGTTTATTTTCTTCTCGAATAACCATTTTCAAATAATGTTGTTTACATCCACTAGAGGATCTACCAAAATTCATACTTAGTTTTAGTACATGTAATCCATTTTAGAATTCATGTATTTTTTCATACCACAAATTTTATATTACTTTTTGCTTCCTTGTAGGATTCAACTTCATTATTTTCAACTAATAAAGATTAATTATCCTCAATAACTATAAAACCCTATTATTTTTTGATCTCTAACCTCTCCATTGAGCCTATAAAATACTTTCGTTACCTGAACATCCTCTTTTATAGAAAATTGTTGAATCTTTAGATGTCCATTCATTTTGTATCTCAATCTATGATTTCATCAATGTCTATATTACTACCACAATCTATTTTGAATATGTTATTCCTATCATAGAATATATCTTACCTTGCCACTATTAACATATTGTTTGAATGTTATTATAGTAAATAAACTTTTGTTTCTATAGGATATCTTATAAAGATACTATTTATGTTGGGGGTGAAAATTTGTTACCTGAAGATTTCTTAACCAATTCTTTGCAACCCCACATATGAATATGGGAAAAAGGGTTTATTTTCACTCTATAATTAAAATTAAACTCCATTTTATGCTTTAATTATCACACTTGTAAGGGTTTATGATTTTTTCTATAATGTATATCCCTAAAATAGAGATGGTTAGCTTATATGAATCATCATTGATCACACCATGTCTAATAATGTTAGGTTCCAATGTTCACTTACACTACTTCATTATGTTGTATAAGAAGTAGTGAGTAGGAATAATATCTAAAAATTCCATATATAATCAATGAAATCTTGGATATGTTATTCTCAACCATTTTTTGATCATGGTTTATTTTTCTTTTTAAAAAACATATTATCAACTTCATTCTTGTATTCCATGAATTTATAATATAAACTTGTCTTTTACATCATTAGGTATACATATAATTTTCTACTAAAATCGTCATTAAAATTTATGAAGTATGAACATCCACCCTTTGCTTCAAGTGTAAAAGGTACTACACATCTCTATTAACCAATTCATGATGTTCTATGGCCCATTAACCTTTTCCATTAAATGGTGTTTTAGTCATTTTTTCTTCTAAACAAGCATGACATATACCAACTGGGTTTTGTTTACAATAATATAAATACCAATCATGATCTATATTTTTTAGGAACTTTCGTTTTTACATGACCAAGGATTTGATTCCACAATTGGGTGTGATATAAGTCAAAAAAACATGATACTTTGTTGCTTTTCAATATTTGGTTTTCATATTCGAATACCTAAATACCATTATTTATGTGTTTCAACTATAAAATATATTATCTCGGTAAAATTTGAAAAAATTTCTTCAAATTTGAAAAAAAAACATCCATATCAACAATGGATTTCTAAATAAGTTTCTCTATAACACTTGGAACATAATAACATTTAATTAAAATAAAGATCAGTCTTGTTGTAACTATGAGATAATAACCTCTAATATACACAACAGTGAGTCTAGATCCATTAGTTAATTATAGATCCACATCACTATATGAAACACTTATGAATCTACTTGATTCGTGAAATTAGATAAAAATGTAAGAACCACATATTGTATCTAATACCCAATTTATTTAAAAATAATGATTGAAAGTGATAATTAATACACCTAAATATTCCCATCAATTCTTTTCCATGTTGATGTTATTCTTCCATTTTCCTTTATTTCCAAATGAAAATTATATATCATCCCCCCTCACTTTATTTCCCCTTGATCCCCCTATTATTGGAAGGGTTTTGGGAAGAATCATTATACTTGGAGTTAGTTTTGGATATCCTCCCTTGTTCAATATTTTTATTCACCATAAGGATGTATAGATTATCATTATTTATTTCTTTTCTACATATAGAATAAGATTAGTAAGATATATGATATAATTTTCAAGGTTTTTGAAGTTAAATTTCACATCATTATTGATGAATCGCTGAGCTAGTAAAGAAATTATGATATTAGTAAACAATTCACTAAGAAACATTAACCCTATAATTTATAGATTCTCAATGTATACAATCACCTTGACAATATGAGGACCAGATGGAACACCCTCTAAACATTTTCATGTAAAGAGTTCCATAGAGATCTAAAACTACTTTTATATATCTCTCTCTTGACAAAGGTCATGAATATGGGTGATCATATAATATGAAACCATGTTTTCATGTAAAATTTGGGGTTCACTAGACATGGATGATAATATCAAACACTGTATATCTAGAACATCTTAAAAAAAATTTAAATATAGATAAATATATTCTTTACTTACCTCTTTAGAAATAGCATCATAAAATGGATATTCTATCATGTAAATCATCCATTCATGATGTATTATAATGCACAAACACATATACCACTCCGAGAAATTACTCTATAAATTTTTTATTTTGATATTGTATTGATTATAGAAATATCATGGTTGGTCATCATTTAAATTATTTAAAACAAAATAAAAATCACAATTAAGTAAATTATTTTGATTATCAAAATATTTGAGATAAAATAACTTTAAATATTTTATTACTCTCTAGTTATTTTATAATGTTATATTATCCCTCACTATTAGACTCAGAATGTCTTTTACGGTAGAAAATCTAATGGAATAGATCTATATTTCCCTTTTCATAACCCATAATTTGGTCTCAAAAATTATTTGAATGAATTTATGTAGGTGTTATTTCCAAATTCTAGCTTAATCTTTCATCCATTGAGAGGACTCTCCAATATTTAAATCCTAACTTGTATTTTTTTCAACATTTTCTCTAAGATGTACTAATTCTGATTTTTCCTGTAATCCCTAGTGGTAACATATTTTAGTCAACAAAATACCTTAGTTAAAGATCAAAATTAATTGAAATCACCAAGACTTTGGTTAGACATTCACATTGAATTATGGTTCCATTAATAACTTAAGTAATATATGCCTTTTCCGACTTAATATTTATTCATAGGATTTTGTTTATTTATATTTAAATACCATTATATTATCATTTACATTTAATATTAATATTTTATTTATTTTACATAATTTAAAAACCATGTCATGCTAAAATAATTTATGAAAAAAAATCTATTTATTTTAATTTCATCTAGGATTATTTTCAATTCATTTACTTACATTATCTCAGAAAATAATCTATAAAAATTAACTATACGCTTCATATAAAATAAAATAAATAATTTGGGTTGATCATGATATTTCAAATGATTGTTTTATCAAGTAGTAGATAAACTATCCCCTGAACATTATGGAATAACTCCTAAAACCATAACTTGATTTGAGTTGTAGCATACCACCTTTCCTTCTATGTATCAATAGGGTGGTTTCCAAAGTCGTTAACTTGAAATGCCTCTAATCACCTAGAAGATTTATCCTTTACATATTATTTTCTCACACATAGTTGAGGGGAAATATATAAATAGTTATGAGGTTTATATAAAAGAAATTGTTGACACATAGGACCTTACACGATATAAAGGATGTGATAACACACAATTAATCAATTTAATTTAATAATATTTATTACAAATATCATGAAATAAATATTAAATTAAAGTAAATACAATACATACATAAGTCATTCAAGATCAGGATCATCCCCTCTTGCAACAAATATACATTTAAAATATCTGGTTTTCATTCATTTTAATCATTATTCATGAAAAAAATTACTTGAATTTATAAATTAATTATTTTATTAATTAATTAATTAATTTGCCTTAATATGTATCCAAATATATATATATATATATATATATATATATATATTAATATCCACTATTATTAAAAAAATATTAAATAAATAATTTTTCATTTGAATTAATTATGTATATAGCACATACTTAGAGGAAACCTAAGCTACTCATTGTCTAGCATGGTCCTTATCATATACAATACACTCCCACGACATGTAGCAAATACAGTGAGTCATGTAATTACATGTGTTTCATTTTTAATTAATTATATATACACATGTTAATTTATATGGGGTGTACTCGTTTAAATGCATGTAGATTACATGACATATAACGATCATACATGGCATGTAGTTCTAAATTGAACATGGAAATTAATTAAGCATTTAATATTATTTAAAACATTTTAAATAGATTATAAATTTGTTTATAAAACATGTTCATGTGTCTATTATATTTAATAAAAATAATAATTTTATTTCCATATAAATTAGTTGAACGGTGTGCAACCTACCTCAGCATTTATAAATAACAAAAAAATATACGTCAATATTTTCTTATCCATGATACAATACTAGGGACACTGTGTGTATTACATATGGAAATTTATCAATTATATGGAATGTATGATAGCAATGCACTGTGCAATCACATTTTATCCATTTTTTTCATCTTTAAGACTTTATTCGGCTTGTAATAAATGCATAATGTGCATTTGAACACATTATTTTCAAACCATGATAGAAAAAAGGGAGTGTATGCCAGCTATATAGATTTTATTCCCTAAAATCATGTACTAGATGGTTTTAGTTAACATACTGAATAGACTGATTTCATGTATTCCTCCTCCGGTCCAATTGTGCATTTTTTAGCTATTTTCTAGTGTTAATATTGGTACACAACGTATATATTTAGATATATTTTGTGTATTCCCAAGCTAACTAACCATAATTATCGACACCTATGGATGAATTCTTCAAATTTTCTTTATGTTTTATTAATCTACTCTTACTTATATAATGGTGAAAGGATAATATATCTCAAATTTTAGATGAAATAAGAACTAAATTAAAAATGAAAAATTCATAAAAAATTCATAAATTCATTAACAATTAAACATTTAAATGTGGCCACTCTGATACTACTTGAAGTTTCCGAGCATTACAAAAGTGATGGTGGGGCCATGTATAACTTGTTTTTTTTAATATTCAACATATAATCTATAATAATATAACTTAAAACATCATGTTTAATAAATATATATAAAGAAAAAATTAAAAATAATCATGGAACCATGATAAGATAATACTTCATGTTAAACTCATAATTAATTTAATAAAAAGAAATTTCTTGATTTTGTTACCATTATTTGATGTAGATGTTGAGAAATAAAATATTTTTTGAGTTATACCATCACTGCAATGAGAGGATACAAAATAAAATCCATTTAGTTGTGATTTATACCTGAGCCTCAATCTCTAAATGATACAAATAGAATATTGAGTGTTAGTTCAGATGATCCAATCATCTATTATTTTTCATGAGAGTAACATTAGAGATATTATTCATTAAGATATAATTCTCTATATGGGATTCATTTTGCAAAATGATGTATCTTTTTTCCAACCCTATGAAATTATATAACTTGGTAACTATAGAGCTATTTTAGCAAGTAAATAATTACATATAGACCCTTTACTATTCTCTTAATCATTATAAAACACCACCTCTAGTAATAATATTTTTATTATTATTTTTTCCATGATGTGTCCAAATCTCATAGATAAAATAAATTTCATTTTTTAAATAAATTAATATTTATTTAATTAATATAAAATATATCATTTCCACTAAACCCTTTAATCCAGTTCATTCTTTCTCCATTGCATTTACTGAACATCAAATAATAAATAGTATTCATTCGATAAATAAATAAATATTATATTCATGGTCTTGTGAATAAATATCTAGTTTAATATTTGAATAACTATGTAAATATTATTTTTTACATTGTGAATAAGACATGAGATAATAAATATTTTATTTTATGATCTTATGAATAAATATTTTTATAATTATTCATCCCACCTAATTAACTAAATAATTGAAACCAAATAAAATATATTGCATAAATATTATTACTCATTCTTTATGATAATATTTATTCCAATTGTTAAATTCAAATAGAATTTAATTATGATCAATGGGCACACTAAGTGTGGGAACCCCCCCCCCCCCCCAAGACACTTCTTCAATTATATTAGGTAGTGTTAAGTCAAATATGTTAATTTAAGATGGTCTAGAATGGGGGGTGAATAAAATAGATTAATAAAATTAATCAAATAAATTTATTATTGAAATTAATTATGAAATTTAATAATCAATGTTATTTAGAATTATAAGTAAATAAAAAAATATTAATATAATAGTTTAGTGTAAATTGGACCAAGTATAGTATTATATCCATTTACTAGGTGAGAGATATTTTGTACACAGCCTGTTTTTTAAGGGGAATCATAACCCGATTAAAAACTACCTTTTCTAGTGGAAGAATAACTGAACACCTACCTTTTGTATTGGGAGTCACAACCCAATTTCACCACTAACTTTAAAATGTGGGATTCACAACTAGAACAGTTCTAAAATTATAATCTGGGAGTCACAACCTGAGGATGATTAGAAGAAATGTTTTTTTAAAAAAATAATAAACAGAAAACAAAGTTAATGTGAAAGATAGGAAGATGTGTTATATACACATGAAACCAGAAAACGTTGAATATAAATGAATACATATGGGTATTGGTTATTGTTTTTTGGATCATATAATCTTTTCAAGACTGTAGAAGTCGAATATGATTTAATTAGGCACTTAAGAGATCATCTATAAAATTAGATAGGGTATCTCATAGGACATTACAGATTCTAAAACACATTGAAAGTTCACTACTTTTACGTGATGGAAAAAAGTTTTGGAAATGTTATTTAGTATCATGTTCTTCGGTTATATCCCAAAACCATTAAATAATTTTTATAAAAAACAAAATAAACTCAGACTAGCTCAAGAAATTCAAATTAAAATAATACAATTATATATGAGTGATAAAATTAATGTCTAGAATAATCATAACAATTAAAATTTGAATTCAAAAATTAAATTCCAATTCAAACCATATTGGTTCACCAAATAATTAAGTTTGAATAACTTCCATGTCATTAAATGTTAATTTATAAATTAAATAGTCAAATAAATTAACTCAAAATATAATAACTGAAATATTCCTAAAATATGATGTAAGTGTGTGCATGAATAAATAATAAATTAATATATATTTTAAAACAATTTAAAAATTATTTAAAACCCTTCATATGGATTAAATATAATATATTATAATTTTTGAAATCAATAAAAAAACATAAAAAATCAATTAAATATCAAGTCAAGTAAATTTTAAAATTGAGAAAAACATAGCATGAAAAAAAATTAAATGGTAAAAGGAAACAATAATGTGGTGTTAGAATATCTTTTATAGATTAAAGATGGTTAAAATAATACCAACCATTATTAATATACCTCTACCATCATGTTGAAGAATGGGTGTTGTGATTTTAACTTCATAGGATGTGCTACCGTCTCTAAGTGGTGCTACCATCTCTAAGCGGAGATACCATCTGGGGAGTGTCTTTTTCATAATTTTATAAAGTGTCCATAAGTTGATTAGTCGCTATTAAAAGGTGATTCTACCACTAGTTGGAAATAGAGGATCTAAAACTATATTTACTATTTATATATAGAGAGGTGCTTCTTCTTGAAGATGATACATGTGGTAGGTCCATCTACCATTAGATAGTGAACTCAAGCCACTTCTATCATTGAATGGTTGAATAAAGATACTTCCACTAAATGAACTATTGTTGACTTGAATTATTTGGAGCTACTATTTGAGTAAATATTCAAGTTCTACTATCAATAAGGATGGTTTCTCGACTACAATTGAAGATAAATTTGATCAACCATTGAAGGTACATTTGATCTACCGTTGAAGGCATATTTAAACCACAGTTGGACTAAAAAAATAAAACTATCTACTATTAAACTGAAAAAGGCCATCTACCATTGAGTTGAAAAAATTATATACATTTATGAATATGGGAAATATACTATTGTACATTTTTTAATGAAATATTATCGCTTTGAAGAAGGAACAACCAACTATTGCAGGAAAAATTAAACTATCATTGAATCAAAATATGAAATTTCATTTCATCCTATATATGAACTACTATCAATAAAATAAATGATCTACCATAGAATATTTCATTCTTGGAATAAACTACCACTTAATTGAATAATATTTTTCTACGAATAAATATAATGTAAAATTTTTAAGGAGATGTGGGTTGAAGGAGAATAATCACTAAAAAGAAGAAGATGATGAATTTTTCATTACTTCATGCATGGTCCCCATAATAAAACATCAATGAATTTTTAACCCATAAAATGATATAATTATCGAAACATACATAAGTATTAAATAAATATAATCATGATATATTTACAATAGATCAAAAATTTATTCAATATAATATGTATATGAACAGATATGAACGAAATTTTATTAAAACATAAAATAATAACTGCATAAAAGGTAACTGAAATGTTGAAAAAACAGTAGGCATGTGATAAGGCATCTGAATGGAATTTTTATATTTTATTATAGTTGAACAAAAAGAATAAAAGATTATTATACACAAAAATTGATAAATATAGTTATATTATGATGTAGATTTAAAGATATATCATTGAAGTTAAAAATATCTGGAATTCTATAAATTAGATAATTTCATAATTATTGAATAGACTTCAAGAATTTGTTACACCACATAAAAAAACAAATTCAGACTTCCATTTATTCTAATAAAATGTAAATAAATTTATTAACTATCCAATGGAATAATTTTAATGTGAATAAATTATATATAAATCATGTTATAATTAAATAATTAAAAAATGATAATGTAGTTTAGACTTAATTTCAATCTCGAAATAAAAATCATGCAGCACGTTCAGACAGAAATAAAAATTGTCAAGAGATTGATTTTGTCTTTGACACAGTTAAATAAAATAAAGATGAACATAATAGATTTCATATGAAACTATAATTATAAAAATACAATCACTATAAATGAAGATATTATAAAAAATTACATAACCATTAAAAACATGTTTTAACAAAAAATAGTAAGAGGGTTTTGGGTTATCCAAAAACATAAAAAACAACATGTAATTAAAAAAATATAAATATAAGAAATCCCATGCTATAAAAATATCACCATTCTATTTAATTAAAAATACCTAAATATTTTAAACTAATAACATTTTATATCCCCCCTCATTTTAAATAAACAAAATGATCAGAAAAAAACTGCCCATATAAATATTTCAAGATAAAATAAGTTATCATCCAATATCCCAAGATCAATTTTTTTTCAAACCGAGCAGAGTCTAATGGCATAGTAAAGATGTCTAAAAGATGATTTTAATTGTAGGTATATTCTAAAAAATATCACCACTATTCACATGATCTCTAATAAAGTAAAATATATGATCTCTGTGCTTCATTATAGAATGATGTAATTTGTTTTTTGGAATAGAAATTGAAGATATGTAATCAAAATAAATGGCCAATCTATCAGGATAAGTAAAAAAATAAAATAAAATTTTCTTAATCCATAATATTTTAACAAAACCATTATAAGTAGAGTTATAGTTATCGTATGACGTAGATAGAGAAATAAATAATTTTTTTAGAAGACCAAGAAATTAAACATTTTCCAATAATCTAACACATACCTAATGTTATTTTTTTCAATTCTACAACCTCAAAAATTATAGCTATAAAATGATATTAAAACAAAATAGTTATATTTATAATAAAAATAATAAAGTTTCTTTAACATATCTAGTTAATCTTTTCACAGCTTCAATATGAATCTCACTAGAGTCAGACTAAAATATAACACATAGATAGACACTAAACATGATATGGGGTCCAGATCCAATTAAATAATGAATGCTACTTACAATGAATCTATAAAATTTAATATAAAAAGATTTAACACAAGCAAAAATATCTAATTTAAAACATGAACACACATGTTTTTTCATAGATATACAAAAAAATGAGACCAACCCATTTAACAAACTCCTTATAATTCTTAGATTTATTAATAAATATCTCATATTTAGTTTGAGAAATTTAAATTCCAACAAAAATCAATAATTCTAACATTAAAATAATGTCATACTCTGATGATCTCAAAGTAAAAAATCCATAAAACTCAATACACTACAAGCTCCAAAAACTATATCATTAAAATAAATTTACACAATTAAAATATCATTATAATTTATTTAACAAAAAGTGTAGGATCAACATTACCTTTCATGAAACCATTATTTAATAGAAAAAAAATAAATCCTTTCATAACAAGAATTAGGTTATTGTTTTATATGATTAAAAGATTTATAAAATATAAAATCATGATAAGAAAATTAGTCATTTTCAAAACCAGGGGGTTGATAAACATAAACATCTTCAATTATAAAACCATTTAAGAATGAACTATTAACATTAATTTGATATAATTTAAAACCTTTATAAAAAGAAACATATAACCAAATTCTTCTATCCTCTATGTTTGAAACAGACGAAAATGAATCTTCAAAGTCTATACCTTCATATTTAGAGTATCATTTGAAAATAAATATAAATTTATTTTTGACAATCTATCCAGATTCATCCATCTTGTTTCGAAATATCCATTTAGGAACAATTTTCTCATTATCCTTATAAAATTCTAACAATTAAAAAACATTATTTATAAAATAATACTTAATTTCATATTACATAGATACAGTCCAATTTTCATACTTTAAAGAATCGTTGAAAGTATTAGGAACAAAATCATAAATAAAAGTAGAATTTATAAAAACGAATTAAAAAATAATTTCTAGTATTCAGACCAAAATCAATATTACCAATAAAATATTCATTTAGATGATATTTATGAATATTATATACTAATGAATCCGGTTAAGAAGGAGTATGTTCCCCTTAACTGACTCATCTGTATCCTGGGGTTTTCCTTTACCGAAATTAATATATCTAATCTCATTATAAAAAACATTAGAAAAAAAATTTAATTTAACATTATTTTCATCAAACATAACATGAATATATTCTTTAAAAGACATATTTTTTTGTTATAAACTCTAATTTTTAATACTATTATAATAACCTATAAAAATGCCTTCAAAAATTTTTTCATTTTATTTATATAAATTATCAATTGAATATAAAGTAAATAAAAATTACCACCAAAAACTCTAAAGTATCCAATTTTAGGATTTTTTTTAAAACATTCATAATGAGTTTTATTTAACGATGTATCATCCTGACTTGGGTTCCACTTTCTAGTGCCCCAAGATAGTTTTTTACTTGAACTTAGGGGTGCCTTGACATATACCAGAGTGTCCTGACTAGAATAAAGGGTCAAATCTATAATAAGGGAATATATACTCTATTTATCATAGTAGCATAAAAATGTAAATAAATAAACAATAACTAAATGATAGTAACTATAACAAAAATAATACTAGTATCACATGATGAACAAATCAAGAATCAATATCAAAACAAAAAAATAGATATGTCATGCTAGATATGTGTCAACTATGTAAATAAAAACCAAAATAAAGACACACGGAAAACTTCCTATATGGGACCTGACATCATGTCTTGTTCCATCATCCATGATCCATCCCAATTAAACCATCAAATATAGGTTAATTTCCCTTATCATATCCTAAAAAAACATGATATATATTCAGGTTCCAATCAGACAGCCCGAGTAGGGTGTGTGTACAACTTAGTAGGCCACCACCAATGATGTCTCAAAAAATATACAGTCTCTAATATTATATATAGTTATATAAAGAATAAGGTACAATAAATAAAAAGTTTTCACATTTCATTATTCTTTCATTGAACATATAAAACACCCTGGTTTATTATGACATGAAAACCATCAATACCTGCTTCAGCCTGAACCAGATTCTGAACCATATCATATAGGGAAATCCAAATCATCATAACATGGGATTTCATTTTCCATTTCATTTCACTTTATAGGATATCCACTTGGAACTATATTATAATGCCTATATCATGGGTGTAGAACATTATGTCTAAAATCATGTGGGTATTTGGAGAATCAGTCTATATTCCACACCTCATGGGTATTTGGTGCTTCCATCCCATTCCCATACAATAATATTCACAAGCATGAATTTGGGCCTAGAACACCATGGATAGTACCATGTGGTTATTTGGAGACCCAATCCATATCCCACAACCCATTTATCAATCAATCACAGGTCTCACATATATCACATTTAACATGGTTAATCATCATTAACCTCCCCCCCCCCCCATCAATCATTCAAATCATGGTATACCATTTCAATTATTAAAGAAATCAAGGTTCATTACTTTAATTCACAAGGAATAATATGAATAATTCACTATTAAACAATATATCAACATTTAATCACATAATTCATTAACCATATGTAACACCCCAGGTAAATAAAGAATATGACATTTTCTTATTTATCCAAATTTGTGAATAAAATATTAATATGACTATAAAGGGGACGCTATGCTCGATGGTGTACCCAACACACAACAAAGAGTTTCATTGAAATCTTACGTTGCACTCTAATAATAAAATAATATTATTTTAAATGGTAGTTAACATGTAGCCGTTGTAATTGTGGGAATGGATAGAAATAACTAAAATATGATTATATATGTTTTTAAATGTTTTTACATTTATCCAATAAAGGATAGAGGCTTAAAATACGGAAAGAATTCAATTTTAGGCGTATATGCCCTAGTTTTCACTAAAGGTTCACTTATCACCTTTTGATGGAGAACCATCATTAAATATAGTTTTGTTCACTCTTAAACATTCTTTTGGACCAAATAAAACTCTTATTAAGAATCGGGACACCAAAATTTACTTTGTGTAAATTTTTGGTATCTTTCCGATAAAGTTCATTTTTTTTAATAAATAGTGTAAAATGTTGTATTTTAATTCAAAACCTCTTTTTAATCTAATTTATTTATATTATTAGATTATATTTTTAATTGGTTTTAAAGTAAAATTATAATATATTTTTACCATTAAATCCAATAGTGGTTGTTGGAATTAATTTCACTTTGAAATCGGACTTAAACTTGTGTCAATCTTTTGATACTTATTGTTTCATAAAAACACGCTATTTGCTCTGACAGCGGGAATTAATTATTAAATTAATTAATGTGACTTATATGTTTTGAATTTTGTAAAATAGAATTCATTTTTGAATTCGGAATATCAAATATAGCTTAGGGTGAATTTTTTGGGATTTTTCTAAAAAACTTCAATTTTTTATGAATAGTGAAACCACTAAGTGGTACTTATAAAAGCTGATTTTTCATTTAAATGAAATTTTACCACTTAAGTGTTTTGAATTTCAAAAATCCGACATACATGGTTGTAATTAAGAAGTAAAATGTGGTTCAATGGGATAAAAATAATTTTTTGGTGAATAGTATCTTATTATGTTTTTAATCGCGATTAGTGGTAATTAGTGTAGATTAAGGTAAAAATAATGCTTTAATAAAAATAAATGAACTTTACACATGTCCTAACATCATTGGATGTGTAATGGCCGACCAAGACAATCCATGGGTCAACTTGGGGACCCCATGGATCCACTTTGGTTGGAAAATGACATAAATAACTTTTTATTTAATGTAAAAGTAAAAATGACACAAACATGATATGTTTTACTAAAACAATTTTTCAGTGGGGTTATACAAGTCATATTTTTTATTATAAATAGTTATTGGAAAAATAAAAAGATTTCTTACATCATAGTATTTTTTGTATAATTTTTAGACATTAAATAAATTAAATTATTTACGACATAATAATGATGCTGTGATGACATCATTATTTGACGATTTAAATAAAATGGAAAGATAATGTAAAATATATGAACTACACATGTCCAAAACTTATTGTATGGGTGTATTTAGAACCCTTATCACCTTATCCACGAATTATATCAATGTGGTACCTTTTAAAACCGAAACACATTTTCAAATAAAGTAATATTTCTTACTTTCCAAAAGTGCCCCTCCTCTCCTCTTATAAAAGGCCCCCACCTCTACCTCATTTCACACACTCCTCAAGCCTTTGGCTCGGCCAACACTGCCCATTTACTATCTCCACATCCCTCTCCTCATCTTAGAGGATTAACTTTGGGCAGAAACCTTTCAAAGGAAGCCTTTAGGCTCAAATCAAATGGAGTTACACTTTTAAAGGTAATTCATTCTCTCATGTTCATTTGTTTTATTTTGCTTCTCCAACCCCCTAAAATCTTTTTATTTATTTCTTTTGTAACAACACCAGTATCTTCAATATACTAGGATGTTGTTATAAGATTTATTCAAGCTACACTCTCACAAAACTACATAAAATGGTTAAAGAACATACGGTTTCCGTGGATGGCGAAATTCTGCCTCCCGAAATGATGATTGTTCAATACTCATTTAACACCTTCAAAGGTGGCCATTATGATGTCACTATTTTTATATATGATATATAATATGTTTATGTTTTACTTATTCTTATTTATTTTTCATTTGTGTCTTACCTTTATAGCTTCCATTATGGGTATACGCGATATCTTCATTTTAGGAAGTGCGGACTACCGCCCCCTCAAAGTGATGTGATTCGTTAATGCCATACGTGGGACGTATAAAGGATGGATTTAATGTTATTATATATGATGTTATACTGGAATTATTATATACCTCTATATCATTATTATTTCTTTCCATTAAATTATGAGATATAAATGAAAGTAGCGTTCATGCGTACGTACGGCTTACCGTCTCCATGAACGGTGCATTTCATTTCTTATCCCCAAATGTAATGTACTATTATATGTACATGTATATAATGGATATATATTATGAATGATACATATAAATGATGAATATAATTCTGTAATTAAAATATGCATACCTCTTATATAGGTTTAATTCCATTAATATGACAAAGAAATGAAAGTAGCGTTCATGCGTACGTACGGCTTACCGTCTCCATGAACGGTGCATTTCATTTATTACCTCTAAATGATTATGTAATATTATAAATACATTTATATGCTGGATATATATGATATATATGATATCCAAATCAGGAATTTCATTCTGTATATAAAGAACCTTTGACCACACGAACAACATGTAATTGTAAGAAGTCCACTTTCAACTTAAGAACCAAATATCGACAAAACAAACATGATTAACTTAAATGATTAAATAATGTTTATAACATGGTAATAAGTGATATAAAAGGAATAATGAACTTGAAAAAATTTCTTAAGGAAGTATAAATTAACTCAAGTTTATTATTCAGGAGATTAAAGAATGATCGAGTCAAGTCGGACCCAAGGTAAGGGATCCTACTCCTCTCTTTCTTTTTAAGTACACACTTTTATGTCATTCCTTTTAAAGCTCTTCTTTCTTGTTATTGGGATGATCTTTTATATTAAACTTACTGTAATTTTTATGTTCATGTGATGAGAGACCCTATTCTCTCTCATCAATCCATTTTTGAAGTTTTGAGTGGCGCCATTAGGCTGCCGAACTTTCGTAAGAGATATAACCTCTCTCTTTCTTTTTAAGTACTCTCCTTTATGTCACTTCTTTTAAGCTCATATTTGTAATGTTGGGGGATGTTCTTTTATATTCCTATTGCTGTAAATTTTATTTTAATATGATGAGATACCCTATTTGATCTCATCAATCCATATTCGGAAGTTTTATGTGGCGCCGTTAGGCTGCCGAGTTTTCGTAAGGGATTTTTCATCTCACTTTTATTCCCGTGAGATTTATGCTAAATTTTCCACAAATTAGATTGATTGGTTTATGTACTGCCCATTATTCTACTCTTTGTGTAATATACTTTCGTTTATGAGTATTTACATCAATGATCTATTGTCCTTCTTTCATGGGGTGTATGTTTTGAAAGATACCCAAGTCGGTAAGGGAACCTTTCACCCTCCTCTTTTTTAAAAGACTTCTTTTGTTGGGTCTTTTAATTTACATATTGTTATGTTGGGATATATTCTCATATATAATTATTTATGTAAATTTTATGTCCATGTGATGAGATACACTTTTTATCTCTCATCAACTCATTTTGGTGTGATGCCGTTAGGCTATCAAGGGAACTTTTTAACCCAATTTCGATTTCTTTGGGTTCAACATGTAGTCATTGAATATGTCATCCATTGAATATGTGTGAATGACCTTTTATTGTTTTACACTTAATATCCACTTATATTGGGTGTATTTATATTTGTCACACATATTTTTGAGATTTATTTGTCCTTAATTTAAGGATACCTTCTTTATAAGGGATTTCATCACATTTGACATATCTATTGAGGGTTCATTGTTGTTATGAATCAATTCACTCTTATATGGTGTATATACTGTCCTTTGGAGTATTATATCATGAATCCATTTATTCTCATGATATTATAAAGTTCTGACTAAATGTTATTCCTCAATTATTGTATTCAAGTGTCTCTAATTTTGGTAAACCCCCTTTAACCAAAATATCGTTTTAAATGTTTAAATTATTTGTTCTTATTAATATCCATGTTTTCAAAATGGTTTTAAGGATTTATTTATATGGATATTAATGGTTTAAAATTTTAAGCTTCAAGGTGGTATGGGACACTTTGACTCAAAAATCTCTTTATTAAATGTTTTAAATGGTTTTGGAAATGGTTTCTTTTTGAATGGATTAATTATTTCAATATACTAAAATGTTATATTGTGATTGAAATGTGGAAATAATATGTTTCCTTTATGCATGTTTTATGTGATACATTTATGTTATGGTTCTTGGGAATTGTTATGAAAACGGGTGGTTCCGTGATAAACTAAGGGTGGGTGAGCCCGATATAGCTCTCCAATGCATTGGGTAATGCGAAGGAGTGAAACGTTAAGGTTTCTCCGAAGAGATTTTGGGAATATACTGTGATGGGTATTCCAAACATAACCAAGAGGGTTACTCCCTACGTAAGAATGTTATGAATGCCTCAAGTTACCTTTATGTCTTATGTTTTATATGATTTATTCATGGTTTGATGAGGTATGTTAAAGTGCCTATGTTTTATGGGTAAAGTATGATTTCATTCTTACGTATATATGAACTCATGTTTCCTTTCCATATTTTTATAACCCTTACTGAGCTTTTTATGCTCATCCCAAGTTTTTGAAATGTTTTTCACAGGTCAAGGGAAAGGTACATGATGTGATGATAGTGTCAAGGATGTGTCAAGAAAGAATCCATGTTTTATTTTCAATATGTTTCCATTGATGGGAAGAACGAATACTTTCTTTTATGTAACCACTTTGTTTAAATGTGGAATATAATGCAAGTTTCATGATCTAATTCTCTAAAACTCTAAACCTAAAAAGATCCTCAATGTGTAATCTTGTAATAACTCAAGATTAAGTAAGGTTTAAGGCTGGGGCCTTATAGGTGGTATCAAAGTTCGGTTTAGATAACTTTTGAGGTTAGGGTATTCTCTAAGCACAAGTGACATTACCATAATGGTTAGGATTTTAGAAAGAGTCCTAGTTTTAGATAAAGTGAATGAGTAAGTGTATCTTAGTGTTTATCTTTCTCATTAGTACATTATGGTTATGTTGATATACTCACAATGACTTTTTTGGTTTTAGTAAAGGGCTGGATCTAGCAGGCACCAAAGTGACAATGGGTTTGAAGGAAACTGTGGTGGTTCTCTGATTAAGATACTGGATGAGATGGGGGATTCAATGAGGAATCTCATAATTATTCCAAACCAACTATCAAGGAGTCATGATCAACCACTTCAAACTTGGTGAGTTCCCTAATGCATCATGCACGAGATGGCCAACTCGATGTGCAAATTCAGGTAATAATTATTAAGGTAACCATTAGGGTTTATATGATCCTTACTTTTTAGGTGATTATGGGTTACTCTATGATATGATGGAAAATGAAAGGAATGAGATAAACTTGAGGTTGAAAAATGTTATGATTATTTTTGAAGATTTTATCTCATTTTGGGGAATGTTTTAAGAATTATAGAGTTTTGGAAAAAGGACAACACGCAGACCGTGTGACAACCCGTTGCGTCGGACAAAGCTGCGGGAATCGAACCCACAACCAAAGTGCGATTGGTATCTATCACCTACCACTGGACTACGTGAAGTCCCTGGTTAGTTTGACTGATTCTTTTTAGTTATATGATTTTATTAATTAATAGTAAGTTGATTTTGGGTTATTTATGAAAATGATTAACCTATCATGGAGGATATGTGATTAGGATAATTACTTTTCAATGCGAGACTTTAGGAGAGACTGATGTTGTTTGGAGATAAATGTTACGATTTAACTTGGAAGACTATGTGACTAATTCCTTCAAATATTTGGGTTTCAATCTTAGTTTGGATTACATTGAAGGATTTTATGGACAAATTGTTTATCTAATGGTCCTCGTTGAACTTTGGGTTTTGTTTGACAAATCTTGGAGGTTAAGAATAGATTTTCTTTTATAAAGGGTTATCCTTTTCTGGATTATCTGATCTTGTACTAGCCTTTTTGGGTTTGGTTTTGGTTAAAGTATAAAGACATGGGAGGTATATAGTTCTCTTTTGTGGATTAGGTGATTTTCTAAAAGTTGATTATAGTACTCTTAATGTGAACAAGTCTTCCTAAATACTCGCCTTCTGAAGAAAATATGAGTTTGATTAAGGAATCTAGTAAAAGTTGAAAGTCAACATGATAAGTGATTATGTTTCCTTATGAATAAATTCCTCAATAAAAAGTATCTTAAAACAAAAACATTGTCTATTAACTTTTACTACTGGGGAATCGAATACCGTTTAACCAATCACATGTTTGTGATTTTCTCATTGTTAACTTTCTCCTAGACATGTTTACTATCACTCTCCCTCAAGAACATGACCCTTTTCTTTTTCTTCCATGTCCATGTTTTTCTACATGGAATCCTAGTATGGGTTAACTCGGGTGACCTCTGTACTTATCTTTATTTATTTTAAAGTGATTGTTTTACCGACTCTTTTTCTGATGTGGGACTTTCAAGGATGTTTCCAAGCTCAATTTTTTAAAATTGTGAGGACGCAATTCCCAAAAGGGGTGAAGGATGTAACACCCCAGGTAAATAAAGAATATGAAATTTTCTTATTTATCAAAATTTTTGAATAAAATATTAATATGACTATAAAGGGGACTCTATGCTCGATGGTGTACCCAACACACAACAAAGAGTTTCATTGAAATCTTACGTTGCACTCTAATAATAAAATAATATTATTTTAAATGGTAGTTAACATGTAGCCGTTGTAATGGCGGGAATGGATAGAAATAACTAAAATATGATTATATATGTTTTTAAATGTTTTTACATTTATCCAATAAAGGATAGAGGCTTAAAATACTGAAAGAATTCAATTTTAGGCGTATATGCCCTAGTTTTCACTAAAGGTTCACTTATCACCTTTTGATGGAGAACCGTCATTAAATATAGTTTTGTTCACTCTTAAACATTCTTTTGGACCAAATAAAACTCTTATTAAGAATCGGGACATCAAAATTTACTTTGTGTAAATTTTTGGTATCTTTCCGATAAAGTTCATTTTTTTTAATGAATAGTGTAAAATGTTGTATTTTAATTCAAAACCACTTTCTAATCTAATTTATTTATATGATTAGATTATCTTTTTAATTGGTTTTAAAGTGAAATTATAATATATTTTTACCATTAAATCCAATAGTGGTTGTTGGAATTAATTTCACTTTGAAATCGGACTTAAACTTGTGTCAATCTTTTGATACTTATTGTTTCATAAAAACATGCTATTTGCTCTGACAGCGAGAATTAATTATTAAATTAATTAATGTGACTTATATGTTTTGAATTTTGTAAAATAGACTTCATTTTTGAATTCGGAATATCAAATATAGCTTAGGGTGAATTTTTGTGATTTTTCTGAAAAACTTCAATTTTTGATGAATAGTGAAACCACTAAGTGGTACTTATAAAAGCTGATTTTTCATTTAAATGATATTTTACCACTTATGTGTTTTGAATTTCAAAAATCCGACATACATGGTTGTCATTAATAATTAAAATGTGGTTCAATGGGATAAAAATAATTTTTTGGTGAATAGTATCTTATTAAGTTTTTAATCGCAATTAGTGGTAATTAGTGTAGTTTAAGGTAAACATAATGCTTTAATAAAATGAAATGAACTTTACACATGTCCTAACCTCATTGGATGTGTAATGTCCGACCAATACAAGCCATGGGTCAACTTGGGGACCCCATGGATCCACTTTGGTTGGGAAATGACATAAATAACTTTTTATTTAATGTAAAAGTAAAAATGACACAAACATGATATGTTTTACTAAAACAATTTTTAAGTGGGGTTATACAAGTCATATTTTTGATTATAAATAGTTATTGGAAAACTAAAAAGATTTCCTACATAATAATATTTTATTATAATTTTTAGACATTAAATAAATTAAATTATTTATGACATAATAATGATGCAGCGATGACATCATTATTTGACGATTTAAATAAAATAGAAAGATAATGTAAAATCTATGAACTACACATGTCCAAAACTTATTGGATGGGTGGATTTAGAACCCTTATCACCTTATCCACGAATTATATCAATGTGGGACCTTTTAAAACCGAAACACATTTTCAAATAAAGTAATATTTCTTACTTTCCAAAAGTGACCCTCCTCTCCTCTTATAAAAGGCCCCCACCTCTACCTCATTTCACACACTCCTCAAGCCTTTGGCTCAGCCAACCCCTGCCCATTTACTCTCTCCACATCCCTTTCCTCATACTAGAGGATTTCCTTTGGGCAGAAACCTTTCAAAGGAATCCTTTAGTCTCAAATCAAATGGAGTTACACTTTCAAAGGTAATTCATTCTCTCATGTTCATTTGTTTTATTTTGCTTCTCCAACCCCCTAAAATATTTTTATTTATTTATTTTGTAACAAAACCAGTATCTTAAATATACTAGGATGTTTTTATAAGATTTATTCAAGCTACACTCTCACACAACTACATCAAATGGTTAAAGAACATACGGTTTCCGTGGATGGCGAAATTCTGCCTCCCGAAATGATGATTGTTCAATACTCATTTAACACCTTCAAAGGTGGCCATTATGATGTCACTATTTTTATATATGATGTATAATATTTTTATTTTTTACTTATTCTTATGTATTTTTCATTTGTGTCTTACCTTTATGGCTTCCATTATGGGTATACGCGATATCTTCATTTTAGGAAGTCCGGACTACCTCCCCCTCAAAGTGATGTGATTCGTTAATGCCATACGTGGGACGTATAAAGGATGGATTTAATGTTATTATATATGATGTAATACTGGAATTATTATATACCTCTATATAATTATTATTTCTTTCCATTAAAGTATGAGATAGAAATGAAAGTAGCGTTCATGCGTACGTACGGCTTACCGTCTCCATGAACGGTGCATTTCATTTCTTATCCCCAAATGTAATGTACTATTATAAGTACATGTATATAATAGATATATATTATGAATGATACATATAAATGATGAATATAATTCTGTAATTAAAATATGCATACCTCTTATTTAGTTTTAATTCCATTAATATGACAAAGAAATGAAAGTAGCGTTCATGCGTACGTACGGCTTACCGTCTCCATGAAGGGTGCATTTCATTTCTTACCTCTAAATGATTATGTAATATTATAAATACATGTATATGCTGGATATATATGATATGCAAATCATGAATGTCATTCTGGATATAAAGAACCTTTGACCACACGAACAGCATGTAATTGTAAGAAGTCCACTTTCGACTTAAGAACCAAATATCGACAAAACAAACATGATTAACTTAAATGATTAAATAATGTTTATAACATGGTAATAAGTGATATAAAAGGAATAAGGAACTTGAAAAAGGTTCTTAAGGAAGTAGAAATTAACTCAAGTTTATTATTCAGGAGATTAAAGAACGATCGAGTCAAGTCGGACCCAAGGTAAGGGATCCTACTCCTCTATTTCTTTTTAAGTACACACTTTTATGTCATTCCTTTTAAAGCTCATCTTTCTTGTTATTGGGATGATATTTTATATTACACTTACTGTAATATTTATGTTCATGTGATAAGAGACCCTATTCTCTCTCATTAATCCATTTTGGAAGTTTTGAGTGGCGCCATTAGGCTGCCGAACTTTCGTAAGAGATATAACCTCTCTCTTTCTTTTTAAGTACTCTCCTTTATGTCACTTCTTTTAAGCTCCTCTTTGTAATGTTGGGGGATGTTATTTTATATTCCTCTTGCTGTAAATTTTATTGTAATATGATGAGACACCCTATTTTATCTCATCAATCCATATTCGGATGTTTTATGTGGCGCCGTTAGGCTGCCGAGTTTTCGTAAGGGATTTTTCATCTCACTTTTATTCCCATGAGATTTATGCTAAACTTGCCACAAATTCCATTGATTGGTGTATGTACTGCCCATTATTCTAATCTTTGTGTAATATACTTTCGTTTATGAGTATTTACATCAATGATCTATTGTCCTTCTTTCATGGGGTGTATGTTTTGAAAGATACCCAAGCCGGTAAGGGAACCTTTCACCCTCCTCTTTTTTAAAAGACTTCTTCTGTTGGGTCTTTTAATTTACATATTGTTATGTTGGGATATGTTCTCATATATCCTTATTTATTTAAATTTTATGTCCATGTGATTATATACACTTTTTATCTCTCATCAACTCATTTTGGTGTGATGCCGTTAGGCTATCAAGGGAACTTTTTAACCCAATTTCGATTTCTTTGGGTTCAACATGTAGTCATTGAATATGTCATCCATTGAATATGTGTGAATGACCTTTTATTGTTTTACACTTAATATCCACTTATATTGGGTGTATTTATATTTGTCACACATATTTTTGAGATTGATTTGTCCTTAATTTAAGGATACCTTCTTTATAAGGGATTTCATCACATTTGACATATCTATTGAGGGTTCATTGTTGTTATGCATCAATTCACTCTTATATGGTGTATATACTGTCCTTTGGAGTATTATATCATGAATCCATTTATTCTCATGATATTATAAAGTTCTGACTAAATGTTATTCCTCAATTATTGTATTCAAGTGTCTCTAATTTTGGTAAAACCCCTTTAACCAAAATATCGTTTTAAATGTTTAAATTATTTGTTCTTATTAATATCCATGTTTTAAAAATGGTTTTAAGGATTTATTTATATGGATATTAATGGTTTAAAATTTTAAGCTTCAAGGTGGTATGGGACACTTTGACTCAAAAATCTCTTTATTAAATGTTTTAAATGGTTTTGGAAATGGTTTCTTTTTGAATGGATTCATTATTTCAATATACTAAAATGTTATATTGTGATTGAAATGTGGAAATGCTATGTTTCCTTTATGCATGTTTTATGTGATACATTTATGTTATGGTTCTTGGGCATTGTTATGAAAACGGGTGGTTCCGTGATAAACTAAGGGCGGGTGAGCCCAATATAGCTCTCCAATGCATTGGGTAACGTGAAGGAGTGAAACGTTAATGTTTCTCCGAAGAGATTTAGGGAATGTACTGTGATGGGTATTCCAAACGTAACCAAGAGGGTTACTCCCTATGTAAGAATGTTATGAATGCCTCAAGTTACCTTTATGTCTTATGTTTTATATGATTTATTCATGGTTTGATGAGGTATGTTAAAGTGCCTATGTTTTATGGGTAAAGTATGATTTCATTCTTACGTATATATGAACTCATGTTTCCTTTACATATTTTTATAACCCTTACTGAGCTTTTTATGCTCATCCCAAGTTTTTGAAATGTTTTTCACAGGTCAAGGGAAAGGTACATGATGTGATGATAGTGTCAAGGATGTGTCAAGAAAGAATCCATGTTTTATTTTCAATATGTTTCCATTGATGGGGAGAATGAATACTATCTTTTATGTAACCACTTTGTTTAAATGTGGAATATAATGCAAGTTTCATGATCTAATTCTCTAAAACTCTAAACCTGAAAAGATCCTCAATGTGTAATCTTGTAATAACTCAAGATTAAGTAAGGTTTAATGCTAGGGCCTTATAGTTGGTATCAAAGGTTGGTTTAGATAACTTTAGAGGTTAGGGTATTCTCTAAGCACAAGTGACATTACCATAATGGTTAGGATTTTAGAAATAGTCCTAGTTTTAGATAAAGTGAATGAGTAAGTGTATCTTAGTGTTTATCTTTCTCATTAGTACATGATGGTTATGTTGATATACTCACAATGACCTTTTTGGTTTTAGTAAAGGGCTGGATCTAGCAGGCACCAAAGTGACAATGGGTTTGAAGGAAACTGTGGTGGTTCTCTGATTAAGATACTGGATGAGATGGGGGATTCAATGAGGAATCTCATAGTTATTCCAAACCAACTATCAAGGAGTCATGATCAACCACTTCAAACGTGTTGAGTTCCCTAATGCATCATGCACGAGATGGCCAACTCGATGTGGAAATTCAGGTAATAATTATTAAGGTAACCATTAGGGTTTATATGATCCTTACTTTTTAGGTGATTATGGGTTACTCTATGATATGATGGAAAATGAAAGGAATGAGATAAACTTGAGGTTGAAATATGTTATGATTATTTTTGAAGATTTTATCTCATTTTGGGGAATGTTTTAAGAATTATATAGTTTTGGAAAAAGGACAACACGCAGACCGTGTGACAACCCGTCGCGTTGGACAAAGCTGCGGGAATCGAACCCACAACCAAAGTGCGACTGGTATTTATCACCTACCACTGGACTACGTGAAGTCCCTGGTTAGTTTGACTGATTCTTTTTAGTTATATGATTTTATGAATTAAGAGTAAGTTGATTTTGGGTTATTTATGAAAATGATTAACCTATCATGGAGGATATGTGATTAGGATAATTACTTTTCAATGCGAGACTTTAGGAGAGACTGATGTTGTTTGGAGATAAATGTTACGATTTAACTTGGAAGACTATGTGACTAATTCCTTCAAATATTTGGGTTTCAATCTTAGTTTGGATTACATTGAAGGATTTTATGGACAAATTGTTTATCTAATGGTCCTCATTGAACTTTGGGTTTTGTTTGACAAATCTTGGAGGTTAAGAATAGATTTTCTTTTATAAAGGGTTATCCTTTTCTGGATTATCTGATCTTGTACTAGCCTTTTTGGGTTTTGTTTTGGTTAAAGTCTAAAGACATGGGAGTTATATAGTTCTCTTTTGTGGATTAGGTGATTTTCTAAAAGTTGATTATAGTACTCTTAATGTGAAAAAGTCTTCCTAAATACTCGCCTTCTGAAGAAAATATGAGTTTGATTAAGGAATCTAGTAAAAGTTGAAAGTCAACATGATAAGTGATTATGTTTCCTTATGAATAAATTCCTCAATAAAAAGTAGCTTAAAACAAAAATGTTGTCTATTAGCTTTTCCTACTGGGGAATCGAATACCGTTTAACCAATCACATGTTTGTGATTTTCTCATTGTTAACTTTCTCCTAGACATGTTTACTATCACTCTCCCTCAAGAACATGACCCTTTTCTTTTTCTTCCATGTCCATGTTTTTCTACATTGAATCCTAGTATGGGTTAACACGGGTGACCTCTGTACTTATCTTTCTTTATTTTAAAGTGATTGTTTTACCGACTCTTGTTCCGATGTGGGACTTTCAAGGATGTTTCCAAGCTCAATTTTTTAAAATTGTGAGGACGCAATTCCCAAAAGGGGGGAAGGATGTAACACCCCAGGTAAATAAAGAATATGACATTTTCTTATTTATCCAAATTTGTGAATAAAATATTAATATGACTATAAAGGGGACGCTATGCTCGATGGTGTACCCAACATACAACAAAGAGTTTCATTGAAATCTTACGTTGCACTCTAATAATAAAATAATATTATTTTAAATGGTAGTTAACATGTAGCCGTTGTAATGGCGGGAATGGATAGAAATAACTAAAATATGATTATATATGTTTTTAAATGTTTTTACATTTATCCAATAAAGGATAGAGGCTTAAAATACGGAAAGAATTCAATTTTAGGCGTATATGCCCTAGTTTTCACTAAAGGTTCACTTATCACCTTTTGATGGCGAACCGTCATTAAATATAGTTATGTTCACTCTTAAACATTCTTTTGGACCAAATAAAACTCTTATTAAGAATCGGGACATCAAAATTTACTTTGTGTAAATTTTTGGTATCTTTCCGATAAAGTTCATTTTTTTTAATGAATAGTGTAAAATGTTGTATTTTAATTAAAAACCCCTTTTTAATCTAATTTATTTATATGATTAGATTATCTTTTTAATTGGTTTTAAAGTGAAATTATAATATATTTTTACCATTAAATCCAATAGTGGTTGTTGGAATTAATTTCACTTTGAAATCGGACTTAAACTTGTGTCAATCTTTTGATACTTATTGTTTCATAAAAACACGATATTTGCTCTGACAGCGGGAATTAATTATTAAATTAATTAATGTGACTTATATGTTTTGAATTTTGTAAAATAGAATTCATTTTTGAATTCGGAATATCAAATATAGCTTAGGGTGAATTTTTGGGATTTTTCTGAAAAACATCAATTTTTGATGAATAGTGAAACCACTAAGTGGTACTTATAAAAGCTGATTTTTCATTTAAATGAAATTTTACCACTTATGTGTTTTGAATTTCAAAAATATGACATACATGGTTGTCATTAATAATTAAAATGTGGTTCAATGGGATAAAAATAATTTTTTGGTGAATAGTATCTTATTAAGTTTTTAATCGCAATTAGTGGTAATTAGTGTAGTTTAAGGTAAAAATAATGCTTTAATAAAATGAAATGAACTTTACACATGTCTTAACCTCATTGGATGTGTAATTTATGACCAAGACAAGCCATGGGTCAACTTGGGGACCCCATGGATCCACTTTGGTTGGGAAATGACATAAATAACATTTTATTTATTGTAAAAGTAAAAATGACACAAAAATGATATGTTTTACTAAAACAATTTTTAATTGGGGTTATACAAGTCATATTTTTGATTATAAATAGTTATTGGAAAACTAAACATATTTACTACATCATAGTATTTTTTTATAATTTTTAGACATTAAATAAATTAAATTATTTATGACATAATAATGATGCAGCGATGACATCATTATTTGACGATTTAAATAAAATGGAAAGATAATGTAACATCTATGAACTATACATGTCCAAAACTTATTGTATGGGTGGAGTTCGAACCCTTATCACCTTATCCACGCATTATATCAATGTGGGACCTTTTAAAACCGAAACACATTTTCAAATAAAGTAATATTTCTTACTTTCCAAAAGTGACCCTCCTCTCCTCTTATAAAAGGCCCCCACCTCTACCTCATTTCACACACTCCTCAAGCCTTTGGCTCGCCCAACCCCTGCTCATTTACTGTCTCCACATCCCTCTACGCATCCTAGAGGATTCCCTTTGGGAATAAACCTTTCAAAGGAAGCCTTTAGGCTCAAATCAAATGGAGTTACACTTTTAAAGGTAATTCATTCTCTCATGTTCATTTGTTTTATTTTGCTTCTCCAACCCCCTAAAATCTTTTTATTTATTTCTTTTATAACAAAAAAAGTATCTTCAATATACTAGGATGTTGTTATAAGATTTATTCAAGCTAAACTCTCACACAACTACATCAAATGGTTAAAGAACATACGGTTTCCGTGGATGGCGAAATTCTGCCTCCCGAAATGATGATTGTTCAATACTCATTTAACACCTTCAAAGGTGGCCATTATGATGTAACTATTTTTATATATGATATATAATATGTTTATTTTTTACTTATGATTCTGTATTTTTCATTTGTGTCTTACCTTTATGGCCTCTATTATGGGTATACGCGATATCTTCATTTTAGGAAGTGCGGACTACCGCCCCCTCAAAGTGATGTGATTCGTTAATGCCATACGTGGGACGTATAAAGGATGAATTTAATGTTATTATATATGATGTTATACTGGAATTATTATATACCTCTATATAATTATTATTTCTTTCCATTAAAGTATGAGATAGAAATGAAAGTAGCGTTCATGCGTACGTACGGCTTACCGTCTCCATGAACGGTGCATTTCATTTCTTATCCCCAAATGTAATGTACTATTATAAGTACATGTATATAATGGATATATATTATGAATGATACATCTAAATGATGAATATAATTCTTTAATTAAAATATGCATACCTCTTATTTAGTTTTAATTCCATTAATATGACAAAGAAATGAAAGTAGTGTTCATGCGTACGTACGGCTTACCGTCTCCATGAACGGTGCATTTCATTTCTTACCTCTAAATGATTATGTAATATTATAAATACATGTATATACTGGATATATATGATATCCAAATCAGGAATGTCATTATGGATATAATGAACCTTTGACTACACGAACAACATGTAATTGTAAGAAGTCCACTTTCGACTTAAGAACCAAATATCGACAAAACAAACATGATTAACTTAAATGATTAAATAATGTTTATAACATGGTAATAAGTGATATAAAAGGAATAATGAACTTGAAAAAGGTTCTTAAGGAAGTATAAATTAACTCAAGTTTATTATTCAGGAGATTAAAGAACGATTGAGTCAAGTCGGACCCAAGGTAAGGGATCCTACTCCTCTCTTTCTTTTTAAGTACACACTTTTATGCCATTCCTTTTAAAGCTCATCTTTCTTGTTATTGGGATGATATTTTATGTTAAATGTACTGTAATTTTTATGTTCATGTGATGAGAGACCCTATTCTATCTCATCAATCCATTTTGGAAGTTTTGAGTGGCGCCATTAGGCTGCCAAACTTTCGTAAGAGATATAACCTCTCTCTTTCTTTTTAAGTACTCTCCTTTATGTCACTTCTTTTAAGCTGTTCTTTGTAATGTTTGGGGATGTTCTTTTATATTCATATTTCTGTACATTTTATTGTAATATGATGAGATACCCTATTTGATCTCATCAATCCATATTCGTAAGTTTTATGTGGCGCCGTTAGGCTGCCGAGTTTTCGTAAGGGATTTTTCATCTCACTTTTATTCCCGTGAGATTTATGCTACATTTGCCACAAATTCCATTGAGTGGTGTATGTACTGCCCATTATTCTACTCTTTGTGTAATATAATTTCGTTTATGAGTATTTACAACAATGATCTATTGTCCTTGTTTCATGGGGTGTATGTTTTGAAAGATACCCAAGTCGGTAAGGGAACCTTTCACCCTCCTCTTTTTTGAAAGACTTCTTTTGTTGGGTCTTTTAATTTACATATTGTTATGTTGGGATATGTTCCAATATATCATTATTTATGTAAATTTTATGTCCATGTGATGATATACACTTTTTATCTCTCATCAACTCATTTTGGTGTGATGCCGTTAGGCTATCAAGGGAACTTTTTAACCCAATTTCGATTTCTTTGGGTTCAACATGTAGTCATTGAATATGTCATCCATTGAATATGTGTGAATGACATTTTATTGTTTTACACTTAATATCCACTTATATTGGGTGTATTTATATTTGTCACACATATTTTTTAGATTGATTTGTCCTTAATTTAAGGATACCTTCTTTATAAGGGATTTCATCACATTTGACATATCTATTGAGGGTTCATTGTTGTTATGCACCAATTCACTCTTATATGGTGTATATACTGTCCTTTGGAGTAATATATCATGAATCCATTTATTCTCATGATATTATAAAGTTCTGAATAATGTTATTCCTCAATTATTGTATTCAAGTGTCTCTAATTTTGGTAAAACCCCTTTAACCAAAATATCGTTTTAAATGTTTAAATTATTTGTTCTTATTAATATCCATGTTTTCAAAATGGTTTTAAGGATTTATTTATATGGATATTAATGGTTTAAAATTTTAAGCTTCAAGGTGGTATGGGACACTTTGAC
The DNA here is from genome assembly GCA_963277665.1 of Viscum album. Lineage (NCBI taxonomy): Eukaryota > Viridiplantae > Streptophyta > Magnoliopsida > Santalales > Viscaceae > Viscum > Viscum album. Next base: position 79,157,052 of record OY728140.1, read on the forward strand.
TCAAAAATCTCTTTATTAAATGTTTTAAATGGTTTTGGAAATGGTTTCTTTTTGAATGGATTCATTATTTCAATATACTAAAATGTTATATTGTGATTGAAATGTGGAAATGCTATGTTTCCTTTATGCATGTTTTATGTGATACATTTATGTTATGGTTCTTGGGAATTGTTATGAAAACGGGTGGTTCCGTGATAAACTAAGGGCGGGTGAGCCCGATATAGCTCTCCAATGCATTGGGTAACGCGAAGGAGTGAAACTTTAAGGTTTCTCTGGAGAGATTTAGGGAATATACTGTGATGGGTATTCCAAACGTAACCAAGAGGGTTACTCCCTACGTAAGAATGTTATGAATGCCTCAAGTTACCTTTATGTCTTATGTTTTATATGATTTATTCATGGTTTGATGAGGTATGTTAAAGTGCCTATGTTTTATGGGTAAAGTATGATTTCATTCTTACGTATATATGAACTCATGTTTCCTTTCCATATTTTTATAACCCTTACTGAGCTTTTTATGCTCATCCCAAGTTTTTGAAATGTTTTTCACAGGTCAAGGGAAAGGTACATGATGTGATGATAGTGTCAAAGATGTGTCAAGAAAGAATCCATGTTTTATTTTCAATATGTTTCCGTTGATGGGAAGAATGAATACTGTCTTTTATGTAACCACTTTGTTTAAATGTGGAATATAATGCAAGTTTCATGATCTAATTCTCTAAAACTCTAAACCTGAAAAGATCCTCAATGTGTAATCTTGTAATAACTCAAGATTAAGTAAGGTTTAAGGCTGGGGCCTTATACCCTACTAGGTTAAGAAAAACACCCCATACTTCCCATTAATCAATAAATTCAACAGTTAATTAATCAATCGATTCTATGATCCCATAAATTGAATATTTCTATAACCCCATTAACCAATCAATTCCAAAATACATTAATTTATTAATTAACCAAATTAATTAATCCAATTTAATGTGAAATTTCTAAACATGAAAATTAAAATTCATAATTATATTTAAATAATTGAAATCAAAACTTTGTGTATTGATAAATACACCACCTACCATAATATCATTAATGAAAACTCACCATTGAAAATCTGAAAATTGGAGTGGAACATTCAATTGAAAAATAAAGAATGAGATCTGAATCCTAAAACACCATCCTAGATAAAATGAATTAAGACCCAAAAAACCTGGATTCTAACCCCATAAATAATTCATGAAATCATCCCTTTAAAATATGAGAAAAATATGGGAGAGTGGGAGTAAACTAATCAGGACAACATCTCATATCAGGGGAGGTGCAGATCTGTCAAAAAAATATTTGATTCATCAAGAAAAGTTTTTATAAGTCCTTTAAATCTAGAATGGAGAAACCAAATATGAGGTGAAACAAGTTAGTTCAAAGTATGTAATTTAGGAATAATGGACAGGGGTTCTAGAATTTAAAATAAAATTTTTAGTTAAATTTTTACGTACACACGGTTTCATGGGAAAGGGCACCCGGTTTTCAAAACCATGCACCCTAACAATATACCTCTGCTTGGGGGGTGCATGGTTTCTACTAGGAGGATGTAAATTTTAAAAATCATGAAACAAACATGTATTCCCCCTCTATTTAGGTTTTAATGGTTTTCTAGGATAGGAATAATGGTTTTGGAAAACCATACCCTCATCGTGAAATCCTCAATACCCATAAAAACATCCAAAATTCACCCAAACACACTCAATACATGACTCAATAAAATTATAACAAAAAAGACAAAATAGTATTTATAAAATATCTTGATACCTATCTAGAAAATTTCAGGATATTACAATATCCCCACCTCATAACAGATCGTTTTCGAGATATACTCCCAAAAATAATTAAGATTTTGAGGTAAAAAGATCGGGATACTAAGCCCTGATATCATCTTCTCTCTCCAAGGTTTCCTCCTAAACACATATATGATTCCAATATACTCAAACTATAAAAATAGTCCTTACCCACACACTTTCTCACTATAATCCACAACACATATCATAAGCTCCTCAAAATATTCATCAGTGTCATCTTAACATCATCCACACTGATCACATGAGAAGGTTCGGGGTGATACTGCAGAAGTATTAGCACATGGAAACCATCATTCATAGAACTACAAATCTCTATATGAGCCAATAGGTATGACACTAGCCTAATTCTCTCCATAAACTAAAACATTCAAACAAAACTAGGCACCAAATTGCCTTGCATCTAAATCCTATGGTGACCCAATCTAGGAGACACCTCAAGGAAAAACAATCACCCACTATAAAATCAAGGGGCCGTCAACCTCTATCTACATATGTCTTATGTATACTCTAAGTCGTAACTATATGATTCAGAATCAACTGGACCTGCTCTAATGTCTCCTACATAAGACTCAGTCTCAAAAACTCGAACTCACCTACCTCCATCCAGCATAGAGGTGATCTACATATCCCATCATAAAGAGACCCATATGGTTCCATATGAATAGTTTTATGATAACATTGTTTATAGAAGAAATCTACTAGTTCTAGATGTTTCTCCTATGAACCACCAAAGTGAATAATACATCCCAAATCATATCCTCAAAAATTTGTACAGTACGTTCGGACTTCCCATCTATCTTTTGGTGTAAATACATACTAAAAAATACCTATTTACCAAGTTTTTTCTATAATAAATTCCAAAAACCTATGTTAAAACATAGTCCATGGTCTTAATTATACTCTGTGGAACCCCATGCAGATGGACTATCTCTTGATCATACATATCTCACAAAAGATCCACTAAGAACATCTCTCGAATAGACAAGAAATGTTCTAATTTTATCATTAAAAATATTATCACCCAAATAGAATCCTTCCTATGAGTATTCCTCAGGAGAACCACCACAAAATCCATGGTAACATTATCCCAATTCAATTTCGTAAAATAAAATAGTTTTAGTAAACCACCAGGTCATTATTTCTCAATATTAACCTATTTACATGTTCAGAATCACTTCATTAACCTTGTAATTTAATATCTTATAACCATCCACCAATTCTGTAGATGTTTTTCATGTTACATTTTTGGTAAAACTAGGATTCACCACCAACTTCGAGGCATGAAATGTACATGTTTTCCCCTCTCACATACTTGTTGGAACAACAACCAAACTGTTGACATAGATAGAATCATCCTCATCTATGGTCCAATCATATGGTGACTCACCACCTTCAAGGATTCACCTCAATGGAAAAAATAAGGATCTCCATATTTTCTTCCCATGATATAAATCAAATGTACTGACTCTATTAATACTAATACAAGGGACATCTACTCCTAGTCTTCCCAAAGCAAAACATGCATCTCATCTACCATATTCATTATCTTCCACTTAGAGTTATACTCATGAAATTCTTGAGTCTATTTTTTCCTTCTCAATGTGTCAAAAACACTATTTAACTTCTCTATTCTATGTGATAGATAAATTTTGAAAGGCTATATATACTCACCCCATCTCTGCTTCAATATATTCCAACCTCTCTATTAAAATATATAACGTATGATCTTATGATTGGTATACATAGTAAAATTCTCACCCAGTAGATAATTATTCAAAAACATCAAGGAATAGACAAATGTAGTTAATTCAAGGTTTTCTGTATGGTAGTTCAACTCACGTGGACTCAACTTCTTACACCCATATTCCACAACACGAATTAAAAATACTAACATTACCAAAACATTTTACATCGCCTTTGGAATTGTCTCCAAATGAAATTGTACTGCCATCACATGTATTTTAAGTGGTTAAATTTAATTTTTCCCCCTTCATATGCCTATATCATCCACTATCCATGTACCATATGATGTTTTTGTGACACCTGATTCGTTTTTCCTGTAAAAAAATCAGTTACTTTCTAATTTTGGTAACTAAAGTACTTTGGGTCCGATAGGATTTGTAATAAAAATTTCATGTACCAAAAAATAATTTAAACAAGTATTTTATGGTACTCCAGATAACAAATATTTATAAATATATGTTTTGTTAAAACCCTATGAATGTTGGAATCTAATAGAACAATCATTTTGATAGTGACCTTCTATGCCACATTTATGATATGTAAGCATGGAAGTACAAATTTTTTTAATTTTAAAAAATTTATTTCTATACATTTGAGGTAGTCACTTTTAATATCCAATACCATATTTATTATTATTTAATATATTCAAATACATCATATTATGATATTTTTTAGGACCTTGAATAAAAGAAAAAAAATTAAAACACGCAACATAAATTTTCTTATTTTTCATTCAAATCCTCAAATGATTTCAAATGATCATAAAAAAGTATAATGATAAGTATAAATAAATATTAATTAACTTTTCATCCTCTTGAAAATGTATTTCATTTTCAAAAACAAGTTTCTAATTATTTTATAAAATATTATTATATTAATGAACATCTTTGAAAACAAATGTTCAAAATCTTTTAATTTCTACTTTTAATTTTTAAACATTTAGATTTTTAGAATCATAGTTAGAAGCAGAACATTAAAAATAAGATCTATAATCACTAACCTTATCTATATATTTCATGAAGAATAATTTAGTTGATTGTGTTTCATTTCTAGAATCATCAATAGAATAAGATTCTTCTATACAAATTTAACTGGTTTTCAATGTTGTTTTGTACTTCTTGTATTTGTCACTATTATTTAGTTTAGGATATTCAATCTTGATATTCACTTTATTTCTACACTAATTAAAGTTGCATCTAATGTATTATAATTATTACTTCCATTATTATCTCCCTTTTCCCTTTCATGGGTTTCTTCTAAATCAATTATTGAATCTTTCTTTTTAATTTTTTTGAATTCCCCAATCAAAATTTGAATCATATATTCTTTTTCACTATCTACTAGATCAAAATTTGAAGTTTCATAAGAAACAAAATTTATAGATTTAAATTCTACCTATTTTTTTCCTCTTTGGCTATGTTCTTCAGTTTTAGATCATAATATATCAGCGATCTAATCAATTCCTTTAGATTATATTCTTTGAAGTTCTTGTATTCATCAATGGTGGCCTTCTTTGAATTCTATTTATTTTTTAGTTCTCGCAGGACTCTTTCAGAAATAAAATGTTTGTCCAAATTTTTTCCAAGTGAATTCATTCCATTCACAATAATTTTGAATAAGTGGAACATTTGATTTGTTTTTTGTCTTCACAAATCTAGATATCTTTGTACTCAGTATGAAGCATTCCAAAATTGGTTCATGTTAATTTTCCTAGTCCAAGGTGGGATACTTATAGAATCTTCCAAATCTCATGATCTATATTATAAGAAGACACATTATAAAACACACTTTAGTTAATAACACAGTATAATATATTAATAAATTTTAAATTTAAAAAATATCTATTATGATCATTTCTTGAATGTTTATTTAGGTTAGCTTCTCGTCTTGTGTACTATTTTTACATTATGGACCAGTGTTCTATGCTTAATTTCTTGATTTATTCCTACATTATATATATGTAGTATCCATAATTATTATCATCTAAGTGAGGTAGATTCTAAGGAATGCATGTGTTGTTTGTGTTTATTCCTTCAATGCTTAAATATCTTGTCCTTCGATTATTATGTCTTGGAAAATTTTGGCACAATAAAATATAACAACATATCATATATAAGGATTTTCTATTTCCATAAGGAACATCATATGATATCAATTGATATGTCATACATGGTGATGGAAAATGGTCTATAGGGGGTGAGAAGAAAAAATTAGAAAAAATCAATCAAATGAACTGATAATTTCAAATAATTATAATTTTAATTATTAGAGTTAGTTTGCATTGAAAATAAAGAATGAAAAAAAGTATTTTTATATTAGTTTAGTCCAATGTGGACCCAGTCTAGTATTTTATCTCTCTACATTGTGATAGATACGTTTTCTACTACCTTATTTTTAAATTAGAATCATAACACAATTATAAACTAATTTTTCTTATAGAATAATAACCAGACACCTTACTTTTGTATAGAGAGTCATAACCCAATTATAACACAAACTTTATACTACAAGTGTAATAAACTAAATGATCCTGACCATATAATTTGAGATTCATAACCTAACAAAGAGAAGAAGAAATTATTTTATATGTAAACTCATAAATAGAAACAAGAGTGCATGATAAAAATTGAAAGAAATGTTACAGACATAAGAAACTAGAAGAAATAGAATATAAATGGAGAAAGCACTAACACTGGTTCTTGTGTTGAGGATCGACTCATCTCATTAGGGTTGAAGAAGTCAAATAATATTTAATTAGGAACTTAAGAGATCATCCAAACAATAAAAAAAGGTTTTCACTTGACATTATATACTGTTCAATAATTTTAATGTTCATAGCCTTTTCTCAATGAAACAAACATGTTTTTTAAGATATTATCTAGTATCATGTCCTTTGAGTACATTCCAAACCCTTTAAACAAATTTTTAAAAACAAAATGAATAAAATCTGGCTAGATAAGTAAATTAAAATTCAAATAACACAATTATCTTAGAGAGGGAAAAATAATGCCTAGAATAATCATAATAACAAACGCTTGAATTCAAAAATTAAATGATATTTTCAAAGAATATTTAATTACCCATTAAATAAGTTTTTATAAATTAGTTATAATTAAATATTAATTTATAAAATAATAAGTATAATAAATTAACTAAAAATATAAAAACATAAATATTACAAAACATATATTGAATGTGTATGCATGAATAATGAATAAAGTCATATATTTTTAAAAATATTTGAAAAATATTTTAAACATTTGACTTTTCTTAAATATAATATATATTAAATTTTGAAATCAATAAATAAAATTAACAAAAATTAAAATAACATGTGGTTAATAAAAATATTTAAATTGGAAAAAACATTGCATGAAAAAAAGTAAATCGATTTTTTGTTGTGTTTTAATTCATGGAATGAGTTTCACTTTTCGGGATACCATTATCATTTTTTATGGAATCTTATAATAGTTCCCACATTTTTAGATAGATACAGACCTATTTTCCAATGGTCGAAAATCATCTAGTTTTTTAGGCCCAAAGACTCATGGGGACTCGCATTGGTCGATAGGATGGGAGGTTGGGCTCCTCGCACCCTTTTCGGGGAATTGTTTCCTACTCTGGTAATCTTTTATAGATTTATGATATGTTCATGAATATCTTCCTAATCCTAATATGAGATAGTTAAACTAACAAAATTTCTATAGGTTAATTCTATTTTATGTGAAAAAGATAGGGATCTCTTTAGATAATCCATCAGTATGTATCTAAGGATCTCTATTATTTTCAGGTAATGGGTGGATGCTGCTTATATATGCTCAAGCTGTATAACCAAGTGTTTTATAATGTTATCCTATGTAAGGAGCTGGTTAATATTCTGAGGAGGGGATTGAGCCCTTATGAGGTGTCCTACGTATCTTGGTTATTGCATGAATCAAAACCCATGTAGTTCGCTTATACACTTGGGACATACCCCAAGGTATATGGACTTTTATGAAGAGTTTCCATATCATTTCATGGGTTAATGGATATTAATGTTTCAATATGAGGTGTTTTTTGTATCCCCCTAAGACCTTGTGAGGAATTCTTAGTGTGAGAAACAAGGGGTAGAAAATGATCAGCCTCATGGAATGTATATATGGGGCTTGTGTATTGGAACTCTCCTTGGGGTGTTTGGTATAGATATTGGGACTTAATAAGGCATCCTATGTATCCTGAGTATGGTAGGAACCAGAGTCCTCATTTTTTAGTTTTTTATTAGGGCTTACACTCTGAGGTTTCCAGGTACCATTTTGGAGGTTCATAATATAGATGTTATGATCATTGTGATTCCCAATGCCCATGTGAGCCATGGTCATTGTTATAAATAATGGATAGTAATTAATCAACATTATTTCCCTAATAAGGGACTTAGATGCTGGTATTTACTTGATTGATCAATATAAAGCTTGAACGTTTGTGATAGGGAGCCTACAAATACTGAGTGCAGAAGAAATTAGAGTCATCATAATTTCTTTTATATTATGGCTTACACACTGAGACCTCCCTATTGATTGAGGTTAACACGCTGAGGATGGACAATGTTATCAAGTCCTGGGATTCCCTTTTAACTGGGCCTACTTGTCAATAGGGTATCTCATGACCTAGTCAACTTATCCCGAGGACAATGCAAGGTCCATATGGTCTCCTCTAGAGGCCATTGCATATCCAGGATAACATTTCCAGAGGTGTGTATCAAATGATCTTGCTAACATGCTCGGGTGTCATCGAATAACCTGGATTGACACATGTGTAGGGTTTCCCAAGAGTCAATAGGACATGGCTTGATGGATATAGTGTATCTTGTATAACATTCTTGGATGGAATCAAAATAACTATTAAATATGTCTTAGAGGGTGTTGCGGGTATCTGGTGACCTGTCCAAAGGGTGTCATGAGACCTTGGTTGTCATGCCTAGAGGCAATTGAAAGACTTGACTATTATGAGCATACCCCGTTATAGGAGTAAGTCGATGTGTCTTGAGGTCATTGCACGTCTTGAGTGACAAACCCAAAGGGTTTTCCAAGATCAAAGTGGTGTTCATAGGGTAATGGTAAGAGTTGACTTGACATGTCTGGAGGGTGTCGCTTGTCCCAAATAGAATGTAGAAGGAGCATCACAAGGTCTAGGTGACATTTCTCGGTTCTATCATATGTCTTTGGATGAATTAAGTGAAGTGCATGAGGGCCATCTAGAATGTCTTACACTTATGCCTTACACATTTTATCTTGGTTCTAACCCTTGCATTGTGGAACCCTTAGGTTTATTTAGTATCAATTCTTTTGAGTCTTTTGTGATCTAAAATACATGTCCTATGTTCTTCACATGTATTACTAGTAACTTTTTGTGTGATCTATGAGTGACCACACAAAGTACCGTATTTGTGGCACATGATTTATTCAAATTTAGGTTAGTGTATTAGCTGATGGAATACTTTTTAGTCACATGATCTATTTCTCTATGAAGTCTATAATGTTCTAGCTTCCAACCTATGTGATATGGGTGAAAAAGTACAACCCTTTCTCCATATAGGAGTGTGGAAGTTATAGGCCTCACCACCCCTATTTTTTGGCGCTTTGTGGGATGTATCAATCATGAATCTAGGACTGAGTATGTGATGGGGTATAGAACTACACATTTTTGTGAGTCATTATCATGGTTTTCTCCAAGGGCGACACTTGATTTACAGTGATCGTTACTCTCTTCTGTCAACACCCCCATTATATTATTACAACCAATTAATGGGGACTTTTTTGTTCACTAAAATGTGTCAAAGGACATCCATTTTTTTATGTTGACATTCCCAAGCGCCTTCGAAAGATTCATGTTCCTATTGAAATGTGTCTGTGAGATGCTTGGTGGCTGGCTTGGGGTTTTCTGTGAGACAATAATGGTTTTCTTGAGGATCTCATGGGATCACATTGTGGACTTTCTTAGCATATCACAAGTGTTTTATATTCATGAGTACCTTCCTCCTCCTCCATATTTTATTTAATATGTTTTATGTGACCAAATTTAGGAGTTAAGTGATCTTACATGAGTAATTTCAAGGAAAATTACTCTATTTTTTGGTGATACGACATGTGACCAATATGGGTCAGGTGGAGGTGCACGATCATTTCATTAGATAGATCAAATCAATTGTCCTTGGAGATCTAAATGGGAAGTGATGAGCTACTTGGAAATTCCTAAGGACTTCCATGCGGTGAGGATAAAAAGCTAGAAGCCTTTCATGAGATGAGGTGAACATGTCGTCGGGGACTCGTGGCATCTTGCGGGTATCCATGGGTGTGTCACATGTTCACCAGTGACTTCAAAAACCTCTCACCACCTCCATTTTATTTCTCTTATTTCATCTATAAAAGGTTCAAAGGTCATGGGAGTTTAAATGGGTAATATCTAGGGTATATAATTGATTTTTTTGAGATTCTTGGCGTCATGAATTTGGGTCATATGGAGAGTGTGAAAAAATGTCATGGAAAAATCTATTCATTTTTCCCTAGAGTGCCACAGAGTTGTCTGTACATACTCAAGGACTTCCATGTAGTGAGGATGACATTTTTAAGGGCTTTCACAAGATGAGGTGGACATGATGCTGAGGTCTTGTAGTGTCTCATGGGTATCCAGAGGCATGTTTCATGTCTTTTGGCAACCATGAACATCTATCACCTCCCCCATTTACCTCTTTTTTTATCCCACAAAGGTTTAGAGGTCTTTCTAGTTTTCTTTGATATCATTAGGGAATTTTATTCTTCCAAATGATGATAGGGAACTTAATCTCTTAAACCACTATGGGTATTTTCCATTGGATATCATTTCCCCTTATCTTCAAAGTATTTCGTATGGTTTTTCAGGAACATGTAAATTTTAAACCATGCGGCTAAAAGAGTTCATTTGGTTGTTATTATGTGGTCATGGGTTGTTTGGGGGGGGTTCGTAAGATTAGGAAGGTTTGCTGAAGTGGGTTCTGCAAGACATTCTGTATCATACATGCTATTCGTGGTGTCTTTTAGTGAACTTGAAATGGTCACGCAAATGTGAGTCCTTTAGATTCTCAGGTTCTTGGTGAGTCTCAGTTTCTTATCTTTGATAGGGAAGGTAATACCCATATTCTTGTATTTCAACCCCTGGGATTTTTCTAATTCTTATTTATTGGGCATCAACAAATCCCCCCCCAAGGAGTGTTGTACATGAGGTAAAGGACTCTATTATGAGAAAAACTAATGTGATTCAATGTCATTGACGGTTTCACAAATAGTTGTCTTAGGTGATTCTTGGTATACCAAGTGATGTTTGGAATTTGATGAAATTTGTTATATATAGGGGTGGAGAATAATTCATTCCACTAGCCACACCTTCTTCAGAGAGCTCTCATCCTCACCTCCATCAAGTGATTCCATCACAAGACTGTGTCGTGAACACTAATCATGAGCCCCATCATAAGTCTTTTCCACGAGTCGATTTGTCAGATCCCTTTTGAAAGACTATTTCCTACCCAGGCGCACATTCGATCCAATTGTGAACCATACCTCAGTAAATTCTTGGACTTTAGCGATGTGGGTCATTATTGTCAGGAAGACTATGTGAGCTTTGATTCTCCGATCATTTGATCACTTGTGACTTATGTGACCATGGTATGGTCATACAATAGCAAGTATCTAGGGTGGTCATGCGGTACACATGGTGCTCTGTGGGAGTTATGTTCCCCGTGAGTCTTATAGAGGTCAGGCGATCCACGAACACATTATGAGGTTTGTGAATCTCTTTTCAAGTCATACAATGTTCATGATGTTACCAAGACATTCATGCTTCTATTTTTTACATGATTCTATGTTCAATTTATCTGAATTGTTCCACTTACTTATTTTCTGATAGTTTCAGGTTCCCACTAATATGCCTTATTGGCGGCCAATCAACGGGCCCTGATTTTTAGAAATTGTAATGTGGATCCCCCTTACCTTGTGTATACTACTAATGAGAGTATAAGAGGATTCCTCTAATATGGGCTTCAAGATTACCATTTTTCTCATCTAATCCCTCTATACGAGTTTGTATTTCTATAATATTTCTTCATACCTCCCCCAGGATTTAATATTTAATCTTTCTAGGTGTGTAGTTCTCAAAACTACATTTAGTCAACAATTACTAAAGACAGTCAACTAGTTACAAATCAATCCCAAAGATTGGATTATTAGTTAGAGAACTATTCCATGAGTCCATATGGTCATGAATTTTCTCAAAAACTTATTTCCCAAAGTTATTTGAGTATAATCACCTCTTCTCTAGACACTTCCAAGGGTGGGTGATATTCAAAGTAGGATCTTCATCTTGGTATAAATTTTTCTGATGAATGGGTATTGCCCTTTAGGGTGACGTATAGATTCTTAGAGTTTAATGATGATCTATAAAGGGTTAATCTTTATTAAGCTTCATGGAAATTTTAGTTCATCATTTACCGCTAGGACATACTTCTCCAGGAAATGATTATTCATTGGTGTCCTCGGACCAACACATTCCATCTTCCTCTTAGCGAAGTAGTTATCAGCTTATGGGATATTCATCAGCTTGGAAGTATTCATACTCTTTGAAAGTTGATTGATGAATTCCTTCCACCTTTAAATGTCTAGTATAATCATTCACAGACCTTGGTTTCAGTGAGGTATATTCTTGTTATTGTGAAGGAGAAATTGAAAAGGAATATTGTGGTGCACTCGATAATTTCTTTCACATAATAGATCAGTATTTTTTGAGGTAGTGTGTCTAGACAACCTATTATTCATACCCTTTGGTGCCCCTCCCAACTAGTCTGTGATAATGTTGGCTCATATTTTTACATTATAGAAGCTAGGTTCTACATTTTATGACGCTATTGGGTGAACCCAGTAGTTTCTTCAGACTGTAGGTTGGTTGGATTTCTGGCTATGTTCATGAATGAATGGATTTGCTTGGCTGGGGACACAAGCATTGGAATCCTTATTATCACTTTTGTAATGGAATCTTGACTTTAATAAGGGCAGTTGATTAACCTATTTGTACTATTATTTGAGAATCTCTACCAAATTTTGGGCCATATCTAGTAGGGAAACCCTCCTAACATGATATGTGGTACACTCCAGTTCATGTTTGGATAGATAGGGCAGTACATACTTTTTTGTGAGTATTGAAATGATTCTTGGATCTAAAATTACTCATCCCATACTAGATTTATAAACATATATGGGGTTGGGGACATGTATCTAATTCCTTCTGAGTTCAAATGTATGCTGCTTCAACATTATAGTTTTGACTATATTACCTTCCATGGATCGAGGAGTCTGATTATCAACAATGGCAGTGGTTCTGTTGATGAATGATCTTATACGATCTCTCTCTAAAATGGGGTTCCCATAGGTAGGGTGGATGGGATGATAATCTATGATCCATATATATCCTATAGATTATCTCAATAGTTTGGTTGTGTTAAAATAATTTCTTCCATCCCATTGGTTAGCATTCAACTGGAATGACATCCTAGAGTCATTCATGAGTTCTAGAAGATACAATCACATGAAGATACTAGAGCCTAGATCATACTTCATCTGACTGATACCTTCACTTTCCTTGCATGGGATTATGCCCAAGATTGGGTAATAGCATACCCCAATGGTGTGTTAGGACAATGGGTCCGTCAAGTGGAAATTCATTTTGCATCGCCAAATCCTTTGTCTGTGGAATTGATGGATTTGATTGTAGACCTAGGTGAGGAATCAAGAATCTAACCACTCTTAGATGATAGTCATCTTGAATGTGGCTCCATTGTTTTTTATTAGATAAGTACTCCAACAAAAACTACAGATGATATGCCTACTGAGGTAAGAAATTATAGGGATTCCTCTACTACTTTTAAATTGGTTTGGCTAATTAGGCATCCATATCTCTTTCCCGCTCCTTCAGCTAAAGAGGATCAAGAGAGATGTACGATGATTGGAAAATTTATTTATTTCTTTGATCACTAAGATCCCCTTAGAAGTATTATGTGACCAAGGGGAACACCGTAATCAATTATTATATGACCTAGGGTAAGATAACTTTGATCAATAGCCTTTGTATGAAATAATGAAACAAGTCATTTTGACATGAAGAGACTTAGCCCAGAATGAAAGATATATGTATGAACCTATGAATGAGGCTTCCCTTTTTAATAACATGAGGGAGACAATGTAGTCACTGGATTAGGGTTTTCATTACTTATTAGAACTGTAATCTCAAATGGATACTTGAACTACATAGGTGTGGAGACATGAAGAGATGATTTCTCATCTTAGGTCTAGCCTTTCAGAATCATTAGCCTCACTGGAAACTTTTCAGAGGAAGATTGTAGTGTTGACAACTCTAGTCAAAGATCTCCATCCTGGGGAAGAATCTAAATAATCTATAAGAACAGAACTCCAACATTCAATTGATACCTCTCTTCGGAATATTGTCAAAAAAATTATCATCGTACAACAAATTTTATTATGGCTCAACTTTTTTACTACATTCCCATTTTTTATGATACATAATAGACACTTAGAAATATGGATAGTCCTCTCTACTTTTCCTAATGTGAATGGATGAATTTTATGAAATTTTCCTGATTTTATTCAGTGTTCTTCCATTCATTATGTATATGATATCTTGATTCTCTATGATTTTTGAAATTTCCATCTATACCCATCCTTTTCATTATGTTGAATGAACATGAATTATTGGAATTGAATGTTTAAATTATAACATTTTCCCTTTAAGATACAATCATGAATGCCCACCAACACGATATCCTATGTGGGTAATATTTTCCATTTATCTTGAGATCACGTGATCTACAGAGGGGTCGATGGGTAGAATATACACCTCAGAGGGAGTGTTATCATTTATTCACTAAAGCTAATAAGATTTGTAAACATATCTTGATTTCTATAAGAAAATATGGAGAGACTTATAACAGCCGATAGACTGAATTGTTTTTGTGCTTTAGTTTAGGGTCTTTTGGATCATGCCTTATGTTGCTTAATTTTATTGTCTTTTAGCTTGAACCTGATGTTTCATTAGTTTAGGGTATTTTAACATAGATCTAATATGTATATAGTTTAGTGTATTTTAGGTTGAAACTTCTATTTTATTACTTTAGGGTGTTTTATTTTGGACCTAATGTTTCTTTAGTTCAGGATCTATTAGATTGGACCTTCTATTGCTTTAGTTTAGGTTCTTTTAGCTCAAACCATCTATTGATTTTGTTTAGGGTCTTTTAACTTAGACCTTCTATATGATCATGGGATATAGTGCATACATACCAAAAATGACCTAAAACACTATGAGGTTCTAGGTTCTATTGTGGTGGTGTTGAGGCTCATGAGGATCAGAATGTCCTTTTTGAAAAGTGATATATTTGGTAGACATCCACATGAACATATACAAGATCCATGGGAATCTATGCATTATCAAGAAAATGTTCCTTGAAGATGAGTATCCTTTATAAGGTCTATAGAAGACTTATGTAGGTAAAATGGTTGTAGGTGAAATACAAGGGATACTAGGCCCACCTAGGTATTTGGATTATGGATGATATAAATCATAACCCAAAAGTTTGAGCCCATGAATATGAGATGGTGCAGACATTTCGCGTGTGTCCCATGACAACCTGAAATGTCAAGTTCCACTACGGTGTTTCTAAGGCTCAGAAGGATTGAAGCTCCTTTATGGAAATAAGAAGATTCCTTTAGTTGGTGGGTTAATTTCCTTATGTGTCTGTAGTATCCTAAGAAAAATACTATCTCCACTTCTTTCCAATAGATAAGAAATATTTGTGAAGACTCAAACATCCAAATGATGAATTTTGGTATAGGAAGAAAGATATCTAGGATGGGTTCTCATACCCTAGGTAAATTATCTCTTAGATCAGAAAGCTTGATCTCTATTCCCCATGGTTTCTAATCACAGGGTGTGGGCCACCAAGGGTTAAAGGATGGAGTGTCTCATTCTGGATTTGAGTAATTCTAAAAAACATGGTGGCATAACATTAAAGAGATTGAATCTTCTTTGATAGTTTTATGTAGGGATTGTAAATCAAAACATTGAGCTCTAGAGTTTGGAAAATGATATGGTAAATTCATATTGGGATCAGTTCAGACATGTGAAGGTGTTGAGTTCTTCTTATATGATGTCAAGGCTCATTAGGTTTAGAATTTCTTTTTTTAGAGTGAAGTATTTGGTTGATGGCCACAAGAGCATATGCAGGATATATGGGAATGTATGCATAGTCAAGATAGGGGAAGTTGAAGCTAGATATCCTTTCCAAGGTACAATGAAGGTTATGGTGATTCAATATACCCCAACACATGAAGTGTGATCCGTGTACAGTGTAAAATCTGAGGAGGTTTTGAGTACCCTAAAATTTTCCCCACTACCTAAGGAATGTATTCTCATGGAGAGGAGATGTGACAAAACATTTACATAACTTTTTCTTAGACCATTGGTTCTAGTTAGCATATATTTTATTTTAAAAGGGTTACAAAGTAGACCCTATGAGATTTATTCCTTATTCATTCATGCCCTAATTTTTTCCTAAACTCTAAGAAGGATGAGTTTACCAGGCGAAGACTTGACTTGTGCTCTAGTCACCCTCTATGGGGTTTTGACCTGAAAATTGTTGTGTCTCTTTCATTATTAGTTTAAGGTCTTTCAATTTTAACCCTTATGGGATAGGGTTTAAGGTTGTAAAACATTAACCAAAGCCCAAGCAGTTTAGGGTCATGACTCGCATGGTCCTAGGATGGGAGATGTGACACAAGATCCTAGTTTGGATACCTAGGTTCAAGAGTACTCCATAATCATCCCAAGTAGGGGATAGAGATGTTTTAAATCAGTGATTTAGTTTTCTCATGTCATGATTATTGATATGGTAAGTCATACATAGAGTAGTTTAGACATAAAAAAGTGTTTTGTGCTACCACAGGGATTCTAGGGCTCACAAGAATTTCAATGACCTTTTTCAGAGTAACATATTCACTCAGTATCCATAAGCTCATATGTAGGATCCATGTTCATGTATGAATAGGCAACAAAATGGTTCCTTGAAGCAAGATATCATTTCTAAAGGCCATGGTAGATTATGGAGACCTGAGCACTCAAGACATGAATTATGGTATATGGATTGAGGTGCTCTTAAAATATGATGGAATCACCCTATATAATGGTTAACCAAGGAAGGTATCTTGTGATGTTTTGTTAAGGAATGAAAAATAGAGATGGAATACAAAATTTATTATCATTTAGTGGGTATTTTTTACATAAAGTTTAACATCATCCGGTAAGGATGTGCATCCATGCAGTTTAATGTCATGTGATAAGGACGTATGAAATGACATGAATGTGAAGGAATGTTTTGGTTGGGCCCAAAGATAGAGACTTGGGAGTCACAACCAACTTTATGAGGATGATAATAAAGTAACACGTAAGTATTGAATGGAAAATAATCTACACAGGTCTAACCCATATATAGAGGTGAGCATTATTTTCATTAACCAACAGTTGGGCCTAGGATTGGATATCCAGGCCACACTAATTATCATATGATGATAGGAATCAAGATACACATATTTATTCACGTTCTATACAGTTTAGATTCATTCAGTGAGGAAAAGGGTGGACTGACATGAATTGATGGGAACATTGCAGTTGGGCCCATGAGTGAAAGTCTGAGTTTCACTAAATATATTCTAAGAGTGTGAATAGAACCACACTTAGTTATTAAATAACAATACATTTTATTATCATGAAGACATGACACTCTTCATGTATTTTAATGTCATGTGATGAGGAATCATGGTATTCCTTTAATAGTATTGCATTCATGTCCATAATAGGCTTGCTTTGTGCCTTTATTCCTTGCTTATGATGTTAATTCCTTTCTACAATTCCTAATCTCATGTGATCTAGGATCAGTGTGAGAAACAAGGAATAGTACGAGTTTCTCCACAATAAATAGACAAAAGGGGGTTATAAATATGGAATCTTTTATCATATAGTTACTAGACCAAGATATAGGATCGAGGCATCCCTATATATCTCACTGGAAAGTACAATCAATACATACATAGTTCTAGAGGAACCATGTAGTTTAACATCACACAGAAAGGATGAAAGTGACTCAACATGAATGGAAATGGATATCAAGGATCTGTGTAGTTTTATTTCATCTGTTAGGGGCATATAGTCACCCATCGTAAAAGGGGAAGTCATATGTCTATATAGTTTTCTGTCATTTGGTAAGAACATTGGATCACCTAAAATAAATTATTACCATTTCTAGGACCAAAAATAAAGGTTCATGTGCCACTACATATCTTTCGATTATAGGAATCAATCCACACATAGTTCATTGGGAACTGTGTAGTTTAACATCTTATAGAAATGATGAGTTCCATATAGTTTAATTCCATGTGGCCAGGATGACTGATGTCATACAATTTAATGTCTTGCTACTAGGATGAAATATGGGACTTACACTGATGTGGATTACCTACTTCTGGCAGCTATGTATATTATTTCTTTAGAAATATTGCAAAGGTTGGTCGGGTGACACACTCCCCAACAATGGTGGCCAGCGAATAGGCTTCATTTTGAAAAAATGTATGAATTACATAAGTTCATTCCCTCTTGGGCTCTAATTTTAGGGGCTTCTTTCCCAATATCAAGGGGGTTCTCAGAGCCAACTCCAGTTCTCCTTGAATGAATGAATAGAGTTGGACCTTTTTATTAAAGTCTCAAGATATCTCATTTGGGTGGACCTCAATGTTGTGCAGTATACACATTCTTTTCTCATCTAATAGTTCTAACACATCCATCCACTTTTGGGATTTTTCATCATCTTAAAGATATCCAAAAATTTATATTCTGAGTGAGGGTATCTGGATTTATATGGGAAACACTACCTCGATCCTATACACTATTAAGTATGGCCTTGCTTTTGTAGAAGTACGCATGCTGGAATGGTAGGCCCATAAAGCATGGAAGAGTTATTCCATCCAAGACATATTATTCTTGTTTACCATATTCTAGATTATATACAATAGAGTCTTATTGAAGGACTATATCTTTCCATTTAATAATTTAGGATAGTGATATGATGGATTGGACTCTATGTTTTACTCCTAGTAAAGATTCTTTAACTCTTCAAAATAGAAGTTTGTGACATTGTCCGTCAATATTTTGTGAGGGAATCTGAACCTAGTGATGATATGGGATTTTATGAAGTTGATGGTATTCTTCATCATTAATTCCATGAGAGGTATTTATTAAACCTATTTATAAAAGAATTTGGTAGTAGTAAGGATGTACTTGAATTGCTTAGCAGTGGCTAGGGGATATGGCCTCACAACATCCTTCACTCAAACAGCAAATGGAAAAGAATATCTAGCAGTATATAGAAATTTTTGGGGATGATGGATGAATTTTACATGAATATGGAACAAGTAACATTTCATAGTGAATTCCAGGAAGTCCTATATCATGATTTTCTAGTAATACCCCAACCTCCCAATTTGGTGGGAGATCCTAGTTACATATCGATGGGTGCCACAGGGGACCACATGGACTTCTTACATGATGATGCAAACATCTCCTTCTGCTATGAACCTAAGGATAGTTCCATCAAATTTACATTTTAGAGTACATTTTTTTCATTTGGATCATCATTTAGGGTGAAGTTTTCGTCCCTGTGATTAATTTGTTCCCTTATGGAAAGATCTATCAGGAGAGTCTTGTCCTAGAGATAATTGATTATAGGCTTCATCCATCCAAGTATGGTAATTAGTTTATCATGATTTTGGGTCTCTATGATCTTATTGACCTATTCTATATCACATATGATGATTCATGATACTATTATTTGATGTGTAATAGGAAAGGTTGCTTCCTCCTGATCAGGGTCGGCTAGGATAGTGGATGCATTAACATGTGCATCAGCCTGAGAATTATGTGATTAGAGAACATAATGCAATGTGGGATCAAAAGGAAACTCTACCATCAGTCCCTTGATGTATCTATTTAGAGGGGCCATTTTCTCCTTTTTGATGGCATGTTTTCCATTGATCTTCTTTATCTATAGTTTTGAGTCCCCTTTGATATTCATGTAGGCTTCGTGCAGCTATAAGGATAGTTCCAATCCAGAAATGTGGACTTGTTATTCGACCTCATTATTTGTGTAGCCTTCGGGTAGTGAGTAGAAGTAGAGAAAATTTTATTTTCCTGGAGAGGAAAATACGATCCCTAGACCAACCCAATTAAGAATCAAGTTTTCCATTATTTTGCCAAAAGGTCTCTGGGAGGCACCATCAAAGTACATATCCCATGTCTGGAGAGTTTCATGGGAATAAAATACCTCTTCATTGGGGAGATTGGTGTCCCATGGTGTATTTTTCATGGTAGGATGTGCTGTGAGAAAATTATCTTGGGCTTTCCCTTTCTCCAACTTCTTTGATATGAAATGAATTTCACATTACTAAATAATGACCACCCATTGAGCCAATAACCCAGTCAATATAGGGTAGATAAGGATGTAATTGAGAGGTTTAATATGAGAGATCGAGTGGACTTCATGGTTCTTCAATTAATGCCTCATCTTTTCCACTAAAAATATGAGTGAAAGGAATTTCATTTTGGTATCATTATATCGGGTCTTAGTACCTAGAATCATGTGGTTGAGGTAGTAGAGATTATTCACACTTCCTAGATCATCATTCTTGTTTGATGAGGGTGCCTAGTGAGCATTCCATGTCAGCCACATATAAGATGAGTGACCTTCCTTCCCTTAGGGGAATCAAAACTGGTGGTTTCAGCTAGTATTGTTTGATTCATTCAAAGGATTTTTGACATTTATCATTACATTTGTAGGTGAATCCCTTCTTCATTATCTTGGTGAAAGGGATATATTTTCTATCCAGGTTGGCTATGAATCACCAAATTTAGGTGATGTGACCTTTTAGTCCCCTTAGTTAATTGATATTTCTAGGGGTGACATTGCTAAAATAGAAGTAGTCTTCTCTAGGTCAACCTCAATGTCATAGTGACATACCAAAAAGCCAAGTAACACACCTGATGTTACCCCAAAATCACACTTTAGTGGATTCATATTTAAAATGTGTTTTCATAGCTTATTGGTGGTTTTTTGGAGATATGTGAAATGATCACATCGTCGTTGGGATTTTACAACCAGGTCTTCAACATAACACTCGACTATCCTTCCCAAAAGTGTCTTAAAGATGTGATGCATGGCACATTGATATGTGGCTCCATAATTCTCTAATCCAAAGGTAATGACCCAATAGGAGATGATACCTTGAGTATATTTGAAGGTAGAGGATTCTTCATCTTCAGGGGATATCTTAATATAATGGTTCCATGAGTACCTGTCCTTGAAAGAAAGTTCTTGGAATCAAGTAGTTGCATCGATCAAATGTTCTGTGATCGGTAATGGGAATTATTCTTTTATCCAATGATGATTAAGTTCTATCAACTCAACTTAGACAATAATCTAATCATTCTTATTCTTGACAGGGATGATGTTGGAATGCCATATTTGTTGTTTCACTTCTTGGACAAAGTTTTCATTGATCAATTTGTCAACTTCTGCCTCTACATTGGTTCCATGAGAGGGATCTATCCTCATGGATCCATGTTTGATTCCTCGATGCAAGTCAGTTAATCAGATATGGTGTATAGACACATCTAGATTTAGTCAAGACATTTATGTATAGTTCCAAGAGAATAAATATTGGTGTTTCTTTATAAATGCAATGCACATCTCTCTCTATTAGAGGGGAATGGGGGCACTATTCAGAGTAGGTTGTGGGAGTTCTTATATTCTAATTTTTATCTATCTAATCTAATCTAGGGTGGTGGATACACCTTCCTTAAATGTTGGAGAGGCGTTTCTGAGATCAACCTCATCCCCTTCTATTTATGAGTCTGTGGAGACACATCTATGTGAATATGGAAATATGGGGGCCTCTCTGTCAATGTCAAGGTGAGACAGGGTATTAGAATACACATCCCCATCCCCTTATATGTGAATCATTGTAGATAGAAATTACATATGATTGTTTTTTCATTGTCTCTAAGGATGTGAGAGTTATGGACCTCTAGGATTATATCTGCTACTTCAACTATGTTTATGGGGAGAACATAATCACCACCAAGCATGCTCTAGGGATTTACAAGGGAAGTACCTAATCCATTTGGAAATAAAACCTATATATTATCATCATCCATTAAATGATTACCTCCTTTATTTAAGAAATTTTATTCATCATATGTGGCTCCTCAAGTCTTGAAGGGGGCGCTTTCAACATGTAGTATGCTAACCTTCCCATTGATAGGGTACTTTAGACATTGACGGAATGTCGATGGTACCGCCAAGTGGATTTGGATCCAGGTGCTTCCATGAAAGACATTATTTTATGTGTCTTACTGGATGACCATGAAATCAAGATCATATGTGAGTTTCCCAAATTGGGCCCTGAGATAGTTTTTCCCAAGATTTCTTTTCTCACTCTTATCGTATCCTTGAATGGGAATCTTTAAAGGGGATAATATCCCTTCTCTATACCCCAAACAATGTAGAGTTTGAACTAGGATATTATTGATCCCAAATCTATTACCAATTATAACACTTTAGAAATTGAAATTATTAATTATTTCCAAAATATATAAGGTCTCGTTGTGCCCTTGGATGACCTCTTCCTAATCATTATTTGTGAATGAGATGGGGACATGACATACTAAGTATATAGTCTCTACTCGATATACCTCAACTGTAAAAACTTCTATCTCTAATTTCTATGGTATCTAAAGGGATTCAATGAGTTCCTCCCTAAGTTATGTTGAAAGGATAATCTCATTGAGAAATGAGATCTTGTCAATAATTATAATTAGCTATTTTAGAACTTCATAATTTGGTGTTAGAGGTCAGCGCTTCCTGATATAGGGATGCTCCTAGTCATGCATTTTAGGATCTAGAGCATCTCTGGTAGATGGACTTGGTGTTTTGGTAGAGGCTGAGGGAGTATCTATTTCTAGTGGCATAGGTCACACCGGCTTTCCCAGTTGCCTGGGTTTATCGGATTGAACTCCCACTAAGCGGTCATTCAAGACAAATGGATGTAGGTAACTGCTGGAGGTCTATGAGGAAAAACCTTTCCTCTTTTTATATGAATGGAGATATTTCCCATGAGTCTTATATACATATATGTCCTCCATGTGTCTAGGACCAGAATATTGAGTTTTACCATGTTTTTGATGTCCCATGTATCCTTGGATCTAGTGCATGTGGCATCCTATTCCTTATTTATATATGAGAAAACCATATTCAAAGGCATAATCATCTTTAGAGAAGCGGTTTTTCAATTGTATCTTTTTTATGGAACCAAATATGATCTCTTCATTCGATAAGGATTTTGTTTGGAGGGGTGGTTCCCATGCTACAGATGTTGTTGGGAATAAATCTTCAAGAGTTAGTGCTTTCTTTGGAGTGGAATATGACTCCTCATCCAATTTCTCTTTCTACTTATAGTGGCTACACCCACCTGTGGGAGGCACATATGATTTCTCCTTCTTATGTGGTGGATTTATCATGAGTTTTAATAACTATACATTCATAGTAGTGGGATCTCGGTCAACTGATTTTTGAGTCATACAGTTGTTGAACTTCTACACTAACCTTGCTGGAACATTTTTCCAACCATCCTGTTTTTTACAATTGGATGATGGTTAAAAAAGTGACTCGCTCTAAGGAATTGTTGAGAATCAACATTATATAGCCAACCATTCCTTGAAGGACAACCTTGAAGATGAATAAATTCTAGATATTATGAACCCAGAAATGTATTTAAAGGGATGTAGTTGGGATTTCTCTTTGTTCGAGATGTCGTCTATGAAATCAACATCGTAAGGATGCTAATCATTTGTTCTTGTCTTGTGCTACTACTGTAGCTATTTGGAATTATACTCTAGATATTTTTGGTTGCAGATGGTCTTTTCCAGCTAATATCAGCTCTCAATTGTAGCTTTCTGTTAATTGGGGCTCTTCTAAGCAAATCAAGAATCTCTTTATGACTCCGGTGGCAGAACTCCTGCATGGAATCTGGTATGATAGAAATAATTTTATTCATAATAATTGCTCATTCAGTATCAATGCAGGTAAAATTCATATTCTCATTGACATCAAGGATGCTGCCACTCTTTAGAAAGATCATTGTGACAACTCTGTTGGTGACTTTGAGATCCTTCGACGTCTCCGGATTGAGAGATCTTATAGGCAACCTCGATGCACCTTTGAGGTCTTCTGGCAGGCTCCGCTTCCAGTATGGATCAAAGTGAATGTTGATGGCGCCTCTAGAGGAAATTCGGGTCCAGCAGGTTGTGGTGCCATCTTCCGAGACTTTCTTGACAGATGCCTTGGCTGCTTCTTTGGTGGGTGTGGTGCGGCCTCAGCTTTGGAAACGGAAATGTTGGGAGTGATTCATGCGGTGGATTTTGTAAAGTAAAAGGGTTGGAACCAGCTATGGATTTAATGTGATTCTACCACTATTGTTTAAGATATATGGAAAGGAGTGGTGCACCTTGCATGGCCTCTCACATCTCGATGGATGAAATGTCTTGCATTGCTCATGGATCTCAACTACATTTCCACACATGTTTTCTATGAAGCGAACATGGTTGTCGATAGTCTCACCAATGAGGGGGTCAATCAGGATGTTACCTGGCTGGATTATTTGCCTGACGAATCGCTCCCCTTTTTTCATAAGTATTGTAATAAGGTTCCATCCTTCAGACTTTTGTAATCCTTTTCCTCTTTTGATCAATAAAATGTGCCTTGGTCTTTGACTGAGGCACCACCTTTAAAAAAATGGAAGTAGTTGGGACGGTTTGTGAGGTTAACTTCACATGGACTTCTAGGCTGTGGGAGTGTGAGAAGGTTATTTTCCATAGCTGCTAATAAATTACCAGTGAATTTATCATTTCAGAAGGACATTACATTTTTCACCCATTCCTTAAATATCGAGCAACCCTAATTTCTATGTACTTTTATCTAAGGGTGATTATGTGGTTTCATCACTCAACAAGAGGTGATGGGTGGTTCAAAGAATACCTGTGTGGTTGTATGGGCACCGTTGTGGGATTAAGAGCAACATATGATGCTTTTTCTTTTCCTGGATTCTTCCCCTGTGCTTTAGGTATGAGTCGAGACTTGGATTGGGTTCCCAGAAAAGCCTCTTAATGATGTTGTTCTATTTCAGTGAACTCTCAAAACTAGCTTGGATGAGTCATGGGTATTAGGGGTTTTTGTAAATCATCTATGATATTTTCAATCCAAAATTATGAGAGTTTCTCTTATATTAGGGGGTGTTGAGTGAATAGGTTAAACCTTTCCACCTTGCTATAAAATCAGACACCCTATCATTCTTGCATTGCTTGCAATTCGTTTGGTCAACGATCATTATTTTCCTCAGTGTCGAATAGAAATGATAAAGGAAATGACGAAAATGGTCTTCCCATCCTATAGCAGATCCCATTGGCTGACTATTTTACTATATAAAGGATGAACCCATTAGAGTTTGTATGAATCACCTTAGTTTTATTGCATCCTATTAATCATAAGGTCCCATTATCAGCTCACATCAGGATATGATGTGTATGGGATGTTGTTCAGGGTTGACTGCACCATCCTAACTAGAAAAGGAATCAATTCTAAAGTTTGTTAGAGGTGTATTATCATACACCCATTTGGGATATGGCATCATTTCAGGCTTCATATGTTCACATCACCCTTCCATGGATTCCATTTGAGTAACCAGGGATTCAATGGCATTATGTAACTCCATGGGAACTACTTCTTGATCCACCTCCCATCCATAGGGAGCGGGTGGGGGTTGATGAGGTGGTCCCTCTTTCATCCACTATTGATCCTCAATTCATCCTATGACTGAATTATTTCTTAAGAGAGGGAGATACTATCACCACAATGGAGGTAATTCCGGATCATTTTTATCTTCCTCGTTTATGGAGACTAGTTTCCTAGATCCAAAGCCAATATGATACTTAGATAACACCTTTTTTCCTCTAGAATTGGGGATGACCTTGTTTATTTAAGGTTTAAACATTCCAATCAATTTCTAACGGGATTGTTCATAGAACCAGAAATATCCAATGATTCTATATCCATTTGGACCTACTTTCCAAAGGTAGGCGATCAGTAGTTGTGGACCAATGAGGCTTAAGAATTTTAATTGGTCGAGAGGATGGGAGGCCGGACTCATCACACCTTTTTGGGGGGAATTATTGTCTACTTAGGGACTCTCTTTATATATTTAAGTTATGTTTGTGAATCCTTATTACACTACCAAGTATGAAAATGAGCATTCATTAAGATCTAACAATCAATGATCAATATGTATGAGATTTAGAAAATATTTTAAATGTATTCGAGGTTCTTCATTGATAGATAATCATCTGTATTTTTAGAGATTCTTATTCAATGGTATCATTCGATGCATTATATAGAAATCTCTTGGACATTATGATAACCATACTGGTTTTAAATCCACTCAGTGGGGCAGTTGAAGTTTATTGTCATTTAGAAGGACATAGATTATTTCATAGTTGGGATCATACCCATAGATGGGCGACCTATGTATCCTTTGTTTTGGAAAAGGAATCAGAACCCACGTAGTTCGAGTAAATAAGTATGAGGTTTATGCATGATTGATGGCTCAAAGAAAGATGTCATAATTAATTTTACACTCTAAGCTCACGTGAGTCATGCTCGGTGTGAGAAACAAGAGGTATTGGTAAAACCAGCTAATTGTGCTATGAAAGATGCAATTATAAGAAATGATGTGGGGATTGTGTATGTATGACTACCCAGATAGATGAATATTAGGATTTACTTCAGGAAAGAAACCCAAGAACAAGGTCCATAAAGGTATATGTTCTTTATAGAGATTTGGATACTCTAACTTGGGGCTTATTCCTGAGGAGGATGCCCAAATTAGGAGGGGACTTATTATTGGGTTTTACTCCTGAGAAGGAATCCCAAGTCAAAAGTAAATTAAGATTGGTTAAGAGAAATTATGACTGGGGATTATTCTTAAAGAAGAGGCCTAGGTTAAAGGGAATTATGACTGGGGCTTACTCCTGAAAAGGAAGCCTAGGTTAAGTAAATTTGGATTTTGGGAACTTAGGGCTTACTCCTAAGGAGGATTCCCATATTAAAATAATTATGGATGGGGCTTACTCCTGAGGAGGATGCCCAAAATTAAGGACTGGGGCCTACTTCTGAAAAGGAGGCCCAGATTAGGGGATTTGGAGACTGGGCCTTACTCTTGAAAAGGAGGCCCAGGTTAGGGGACTTGGGGCTTACTCCTAAGGAGGATGCCCAAATTTGGGATTTTGAGATTGGGACTTACCTCTGAGAGGGAGGCCTAGGTTAAAGATCCTCTCATATTTAAAGTATGAGGTTGAATGAATGGAATCTCTAACCTTAGTGACATAAAGATATGTAAATCACTAGGTTTTGAGAAATGTTCCATAAAATTCCTTTCAGATAAGGAATCCAACAAAGGAACCATGCCATAAATGGCTTTGAAGAGGGTTATGAAGGATAAATTTTGAAAAGGAGAGGTGGATTTGAAGAAAGTAAGTGAATAGGCAGGAGGAGAACCCAAAAAGAGAGAGGCGTGCACGTCCTGCGTGGGCGCTCAAGTCCGGGTCACGCAAGTATACTTGCGCGACACATGGGTACTTGCACCATGGTCAACCCTTAGGGTAATACTTGGGTGATACTTGGCTCAAGCCCTTTGTATTATTCCTAAAGTCTTCCAAAAGAGTGGCGTGCATGTTTTATTGAAGGGATAAGGCAGCGCGCAAGTGTGGCCATTTCCCTTAAGGGATGGACACTTAGGCACGCAAGTGTTGATGAGTTTAAACATTTAATCCTTTTTTTCCCTGTTTAGAGCTTCCATTCTAGGTAAGAAATTACCTTAGAAGTGTTCAGAATACTTCCAAAAGAGACTAGGGCGCTGGGATCACAAATTTGAGTTTTGGAATTTTTCTGTCCTCAAATGGGGGGCCCACAAGGGGTATTTATAGGTCAGGGAAGACCTTTGGTGAAAAATCAAAGAGGGCGCGCATGTCACCTGCGCGACCACTATGCTACGTGAAAGTACACTTGCATGACCATGATTAAACTTGCGCGACCCAAGTGGGAATAAATCATTCTTCATGCCTTTATCGATTTTAGATGTTTCTTTAAAGGATGAATCACTTTGGACTAAGGTATTTCCCTTTTTCAGTCATTAGACTTTGTGATGGAAAGGAGCGTCAACAAAGTTCCCCCCTCAGATTTGGATCTGAAAGAAATGAGGATGTGACTCTGCGGTAAAGAAGAAAACCGAGGAAGATGCGGCTCGCAGGTGTTGAGCGCGCAGATGGCGTCACACAGGCTTTGGCACACTAGCTTCGGCACACTGGGTGGCATCCTTGCCAATAAATATGGGGTCATTCTTCATGCAAAGCACCAAATTTCAAACATTTGATCTCTCACCACGCAAGTTTCCTTCGTTGCGCAGGTTTCTCAGTTTTCCACTGAGTCCTTTTGTGTCGCACTGCTGTAGAGGTATTTGGACTTGCACGGTGATACCTGTGCGCCAAAACTTGCATGACACACTTATACTTGCGCGCTAATTTGGGACTTGAGCACCTTAATTCCTTAGCCATTTTTTCACTTTTCTTCACAAATTTTATGAAAATTCAACTCACTTAAGAGTTAATTATTTGACCTTTGTGCGGATTCAATGGCTCTTAGAAGAATTGGAACAGATGATGAACTGGCTAGCAAGAGAATTGATGATATAATGAACATCATTGGCCATGATTATTATACTATCTGCGATAGAACTCTTCTAGATTTGGATAAGTACCTAAAGAAGTATCATCTAGAATTCCCACAGAGTATTTATCTACCTTTGTATGGCTATGGTCATCTGTGAGAATTCACCATTAAAAAAGTAAAGAAATATCTCCCAATTTCTTGGTTTTATAATTACACCAATTTTTTTTAGAAAATATCTCAGGTGTAAGAGCATTTATAAATACCGGAACAATGGAGAATTCCTACATAATGCATCATAGCCCATGTACCTCAGATCTGAAACCTCACAAGCCTGAACTGCAACCACATTGTTATTCCTCAATTTTCTGAAACTCTCCTATGGATCAATCCAAAGGCTAGAAGAAGATTTGGGAATTTCATCCTGGAGGAGGTGTGAATCCAACTTGGATGTGGGCATACTGTGTGTGACAAACCTACGTAGATTTTGTTGAAGATTTGAAAGGAGCTGCAATATATGAATCCGTCTGGGATGGGAAAACATATCTTTATAGGAATGATGACTTTGTGCCGGAGATACTCAGCCATTGGAGCCCAGAAACCAATTATTTCCATATGAATCATGGAGAAGTAGGCATCAGTCTATGGGATGTCCACAAGATCTCAGGGGCTCCAATTTTGGGCGACATGTATGATGAATGCATCCCCCCAAGGTAACTTGGAATGATTCAGAGAAGACCCCGTCTTTGGCTCAGGAATTACTGAAAATCTTTCATAAGCTCAAGAGTTCAGAGTTCTCCTTAACTCATTCTAGAAAGGATATTCATCCAGAGGAGTGGATGAATATGTTTCTTACCAAGAAGCAAGAGAAGGAGCCGAAGGAGAAGGGATCGAAGGGGAAGGGGCCCAAGAAGAAGGGGATCACCTGTACTTTTCCTACCACCTGCCCAAAAATAGAGAAGAGGGGTGCTCCTGGAACAATCTGGCCAACTCTAGAAGTATGAGAATTTGAGAAGTGGGGATACGAAGTGAATCATAGAATCCCAAAAAATAATCGTCTGGCAGGATTCTTGGCCTTGTGGCTCAGTGTTTATCTTTTTCTAGTCAGGGACTCGAAGGGAGGCATCAGGCCAAGGACCTTCATTGTTGCAGCCAAGTTGGATGAGAGAGAAATGTTTGGGTTGGCTACCCCCATTCTAGCAAATATTCATAGGAGCTTACTCCATGTCTTCATGGGTAAGTATCCTTTGAGAATAGTGGGACCATTCCATGTTTTGTGGGGATGGATCACCACTCACTTCAGAACATATAATGTACAGAATGGAGTACAGATCCCCAGAAGTTCTTTCAGGCCATCAGTTCAAGCATTCTCTGGAATTTTTCAGCTAGCTCTCAATTCGTATGACATGAAGGTGAGACTGAGCATGTATAAGGAATTCAATTTCTTTCTTTATGGAAACCCGCCAACCGGGCGGTTTGTTGATGATGGAACAACCAGCCTGGAATTGAGGGCATACATGCTGGCCTACAGAGATGATGTATTGGTCACCAGGATTGACGGAGAGATTATATGAGAGGCCTATGATCCATACAGATTTTCACATCAATTCAAGTGTTTGCATCAGACTGTTGTATCTCCCCCTATGCATGTCAGGTTAGATAACCATTCGATGGTTTCCTGACAACTATGGTTACTGACATATAGGGAGAATATCGGGGCAGTGTTTGATCTACCAGTTGATAAATCGGTGAGTAATTTGACTACATGGTATGCCATGAACTCAATAGCATCGCACCCTTAAGGGGTGTTGAATCACCCGGTTTATCATGTGGGGAAAATGAAAAGAACCGTAGAGAAAGATACTCTTTATATGGAAGGTGATTCTTCTGCAAAACCCGAAGTTGATTTGCCAGATTCTCAAGATGGGGATGATGAGGCAAAACATGCGGCAAAGCTTCCTCGTGCTAGATATAATCCCCCTGTCAGAATCAAGAGACCAACTCCATCGACTCCTAGTGAGTTACTTCATTGGGGAAATTTAATCACCATTACTTTATAGAGAAACAAGTATTATTTTATTATTATCTATCTGTAGTTGCAGGATATGGGGAGATTCTAAAGTCCATGATTGTAGGACCTTCCTCATAGCCTTCTGGTATACATACTAAATATCTACGACCAGAGGTTGTCCAGACATGGTGGAGTTTATACTGCAGTGCTGAAACTGCCCGGTTGGATTTGTGCGAGGGGCTACACCTCCCTGGGATAGGGAATCTTCTGGCTTCTACAGATATCCGTTACAAGGATAACCCTGATGAAGTTCGGGCTTACATTAGGGAGATGTAAATGCTCATATATGCCACTGATGATTCCATTCCTTTCACCAAGCGGGTGAAGGAAATGATACATCATGGCACCACTGAGGGGATTGGTGCTTCCGAAGATGAGGAGTGGCACGATTAGGTGGCTCCTGAGGATGTAAGTCTCTTTCCTTATTTTCTTTGCAACATGATTTCAATCAAATCTTTGTTACTTAAGGAAATTATTTTATTTATCCTACATCTTGCAAAGAAATGAACTGATGAGGTTCCTTCACCACAGTATAGCCCTAGTGGTACTGCCATCAGGGTAATGAATCTCCTTGTGAGCAGGGTGAAATATCTCCCGGCCAGCAAGCCATGAATGAGGATTTGGACATGGATTTCCATTCTCCAATTCATGTACCTATAGATGATGATTCCCTCACTCCCAAAAGCCAAAGAAGCAAAAGCATCGATGGAGAAAATCCATAGCTAAACGCTTCATCAGCAGTGGTAAGTTCTTTGGATAATCATGAGTCTTAACCCATGAAAAGATTACTCATACCTTTTGGAATTTCAGGGGCTTATTAAATTTCCCATATAAGGGAGAGAACTGACCCTCCTTTGAGGACCACAGAGGGTACTGGTGAACAATCACAAGTTCAGGCTGACTTGCCTGCTCCTGGAAACGATCCAACGTCTGTTCCCAGTATCCCTCCTCCTGTTGTTGCAAGAAGATAAGAGCCTTCTTCTGGTAAGTTAACAATGCTTCATAAAATGTTGAATGAAACATCAATTGACTTCCATTCTGTGATACTTTAGGTTCAACCCCTACAGTAGATCTTTTGGAGGCCATTGCAACTGATGCTGCAATTTTAACTGAAGAAGTTATCCAGGGTCATAGGCTGTAAGATGAAGGTCTCCAAGAAGACATATCTAATGCCCCCACTGGTGATATTAACCAGGATTCTGAGATTACATTGGATGAAATGATGGAACTTGGCGCATATTTTGATGATTTTTTAGATCATGTTAAATTACCATGTAATTTAGAAGACTATGGACATGAGTTCTATCCTTTTTCCTATTAAAAATAACTTCTTATTACATCTCTAATCATGATCGGTTGAAATTTGCAGTTCTATCTAAGCAATCTAGTGAACTGCCAATGCTTGAAGGGGGTATAGAAAACCCTACTATTGTAGAGACATTAGCTCAAGTGGAGCTTAAACTGGAAGAGCTTCCTAAAACTTGTCTTGAAAATCCTGTTGAAGCTAGGAAAGACAGGGATGAGCCTTCTCAAGTTACCAATCTACCGTTGGGTAAGAGATAAAAAAATTTGTGATTGTACTTAATTTACAAGAAAGTCAATCAATTGTTTTCATCCATTGAAACTAACCAAATATTTAAATTGATTATGAAGGGACATCAATTTCAATGGCTAGATCTTGAGGTGAAGCCTCATATTTCACCCCAATTGGAATAGAAAGTGAAGAAACACGGGTCAGGGGGGAAGGAGCAGAATAGGGAACTTCCTTAAGTTCATTAATCCCAGATTATATTCCCCCCTGTGACAGTGATGCTGAGTCAGATCCTGAGACACAAAAGGTTCTCCAACTATCACGATGCAAGGCATGGCAGAACATATGCAAGATCATATCTGAAATGCCTTTAGAAGAGCTGTCATCGAAGATTCCCCAACTATTATCCATGTTTTTCATGTTGGAAATTGACAGTTTTGAATATCAAAAGATCCATACTGCGGTAAAACAATTCATCTTAAGAAGGGAGAAGGAGCAGAAGTACCATAAATATTTAACCAGAGTAAGTCTGTCAACCAATATCGACGAATTTGAGGCTGCAGTATCCCATGCTGAGGCTGATCATGCTGCCAAGTTGAAGGAGCTGAAGCATAAAATCAAGGAGTAAATTGTCCAGCAGATGCACCTTCAGCAACAGTTAGATGCTGTTACTGGGGAACTTGACCAACTTACTAATTCACTAGAAGGAGCTCAAACGAATGGTATGAAAGCCATCAAAGATGTCAAGAAAGCACTCCATCAAGCTTAAAAGAGTGAATTTGGTTGAGTGCATGAGCTTTAAATGGCTGCTGATGAAGCTCGGGATGCTGTAAATCAAATTAAGATTTATGTTGACAGCCTTTTATAATTCTTGGAAAAGAGAATAGAATCCAGTCTATAGATGTCATTATAACTTGTGTACATCAAATGAAAAACACTTTCATCTTCAATCATTTGTGCTTTCCTTATTTTTCTACCTGCTCTAAATTTTTACCTAAGCCAATGGGCCTAGTAAGCATAGTTTGATTTTTTACTAGGATTATTATAAATAACCCTACAAACTTTGAATCTTTTTAATAGCTCAATATTACCTAAATCATACAAAGTATATGTTTAGTGAGCTGGGACTTGACTTTTTTTCAGAGTTCCCTTGTATTTTGTGGGCAGTTTAAAGTCATGTATGTCGGACATAAAAAAGGCTAATGTTTAAGGTCAAAATATCTTTGAATGAATGGATTAAAATTAATTCAATTTCTTGATAATTTATCTAAAAACATATTACCACACTCAAGTATGAGGGAAAAAATGTAAACTATGACTTAAAGAAATTTTGAATCTGAGGAATGACATGAAAAAGGGATAAAAGTAATTAGAAGAAGTATTTTCCAAGAATGAAGTTACCACTATTTAACAAACCCGTTAGGGGGTTGAATTATGCAGGGTCACCTAAGGACATTGGCTGTGTAGTCAAATAATAGCATCTTTTGGCTGACAGGTCTATTATGTAGACTACTTATACAAGGCCTCCTAAGGGAACGTGCTGCATAGTCAGGCAAAAGAACTCAGCTAGTAGAAGTTTATGGGGATTCAAATTTTCCAAAGCATATAGTCTGTTGTATAGAGAGAGGTACATGAATATGGAGAAGATATTTCCAAACAAGATCTTATAAGAACTGGATGAATGTCACTCCTACGAAGGTTTGATCCAAACGTAGGGATGGGAAATATAAACAATAGACTTGAATATTTTAAGATCCTGAAAAAGAACATGGGACAAATATGTTAAGGATGGCTATTTTTTGCGGATCCTTACATATTGTCGATAAGACCAAAAAGGACAAAAGAGGTTTTCTTCCCAAGAATGAAGTTACCACTATTTGGAAAACCTATTAGGGGGTTGAATTATGTAGGGACGCCTAATGTCATTGGCTGTATAGTCAAATAATAGTATCTTTTGGCTGACAAGTCTGTTATGTATATTTTTTATGCAAGGCCGCCTAAGGGAACGTGCTACATAGTCAGGAAAAAGAACTCTCATAAATCGGAAATTTTGTGACCATAAGTCAAGAAAAGGGTTATGGAGATCTGGAAGTATTTAATGTTAGGATTATGACACATGAAAATGGGTATTGTCCAATGCATGAAAGAGATACATAGATCAATGTTAACCATAATCATGTTGTGTTTGGGTCTTGAATTGAAATTTTGGACTTCACTACGTATCCCATAAGGATGAGAATCAAGACATACGTAGTTCTTGAAATACAGTTTAAAGTCATGCAGGGACAAAGTATGGAAAATCTCAGTTTAGGGTCATAGAAATCAAACCATTATAATG
The DNA here is from genome assembly GCA_963277665.1 of Viscum album. Taxonomy (NCBI): domain Eukaryota; kingdom Viridiplantae; phylum Streptophyta; class Magnoliopsida; order Santalales; family Viscaceae; genus Viscum; species Viscum album. The sequence continues at coordinate 79,191,522 of OY728140.1, forward strand.
AATACACAGTGTGTGTTTTCATAGGGACTTTTCTGCCAGGGAACTGAAAGTAAAACTTGGGGTTAGGCCCAAAGACTTAGGGCTGGATTCGAGGGATACTCGAACATTCCTACGTATCCCATAAGGATGGGAATCAAGCCACACATAGTTCTTGAAATACACTCTGTACGGATTTTGTTCATACATATGAAGGGTGAAAGGGGAATTTAGTGTAATGATGGTTTGACCCAAGATAAAAGGTTCAGGAATTTTCATGTATGCACATTGTCTTTGAAATATAACATGATTGGAGATCAATGTAAATAATGATTCCCTCTCAGGTGAGGGTGTCAAAGAATGTTGTAGTTTATTGTCGTACAGGACAAAAGTGTGAGTAGTATAAGGTCATATGCATGGACAGGTGGCGAACCAATGTAAAAATTATTGGTTCTGGGGATGCTTCACAGATCAACATCATATGAGATGGAGGTGAACTGATGTGAAGATATTGGTTTTGGGCTTGAACCTCAGGAGGTTTCCTAGGTACCCAGCCTAGAAGGCAAGGATCAAATTCCACGTAGTTCAATTAAAGAATGAATTGGTGATCAAGTTGTGCTTGAGGACAATGACCTAAAAAATGGTTTCGGGACTTACAAATGGTTAGCGGCCCAGAGAGGTTGTTATCGTTGAAGTTTACTCTAAGCTCATGTGAGTCATACTCGGTGTGAGAATAAAGAGGTAGCAACAACCTTAACGATGCACAATTTAAGGTCACGTAGGACGTATGAAGGGACTATGCAGTTTAAAGTCTTGCAGTGAGGACTATTGCTGCTGCACATTTTAGTGTCATGTAACAGGGACAAAGTATAGTTTAACGTCATATAGGACAAATATAGGGACACAGTTTAACATCATGTTGGACGTAAGGTTACTGTACAGTTTAGTGTCCTGTAGCTAAGATGATGAGGACAATACAGTTTAACGTCATTTTGGATGAAGGGGGGACTGTGCAGTTTAAATTCGTGCAGTAAGGACAAAAGAGACATAGTTTAATGTCATGTTGGACGTATTAGGGACTTTTTTCACAGTTTAACATCATGTTGGACGATGGTACGAATATTTTAAGGTCATATGCATAGACCAGAGATTATGTAGTTTAACGTCTTTCTAGACGTAAGGGACTTCTATACAGTTTAGCGTCATGTAGTTAGGACGTCATAGTTTAACGTCATGTTGGAAGACAAGGGTGAAAATAGTTTAAGTTCGTATTCATGGACCATAGATATTTGTATTATAAAAAATATTTCTTCAAAAATCTAGCATTGGTTGGAGTAGTGATGAGTTCTCCATCCATTGATATTAAAGAATAATCTCCATTAGAGTAGACCTTATGTATTGAATAAGGTCCTTCCCATTTTGTCTCCATCTTGGGAGCTTTCTTTCATGGTATCATTGGAGTTCTAAGAACCAATACCAATTCTCCTTGAATGAATGAACAAAGAAAAAAAATTTGTTGAAAGCTCGTGCTATTCGATTCTCATAGACTTCCAAGTGGTGCAGGGTGCACAATCTTTTCTCGTCTAACTGTTCAAATTCATCCAATCACTTTTGAGATTGTTCATCTGTAGATGACTGATCACAAATGGCTACTCTGAGCGAGGGTAATTGAACCTCAATGGGAAATACTGCTTCTGTTCCATAACCAATGAATATGGAGTTGACCGCGTTGCAGTGCAGGTGGTGGTTCGATAAGCCCATAAAGCATGAAAGAGTTTATCAGGCCATGATTTCTTATCTTTATCCACCATATTTTGCTGTATGTTTGAAAGATTCTTGTTGAAAGCTTCTATATAGCCATTGGCCATTGCATGATACCAAGATGAATGATTGGATTTGATGTTGTATTCTTGATACAACTTCCTCACCTCGGATGAACAGAAGTTAGTGTCATTGTCCTTCAATATGGTATGAGGGACACCAAATCTGGTAATGATGTTAGACTTGATGAAGCTAACAATGATTTTAAAACTAATTTCTTTGAGAGTTATTTCCTCTGCCCATTTGGAAAAGAATTCAGTAGTAGTAATAATGTACTTAAACTGCTTGGATGTAGCTGAAGGATAAGGTCCTACTACATCCATTCCCCATGTGGCAAATGGAAATGAGTATTTAGCTGTATGAAGCAACTCTGGGGGTTGATGAATGAAGTTGGCATATACTTGGAAATAATGACACTTCTTTATGAAATCAACAATCTTGTATCATTGAAGGACAAAAGTATCCAAGCCTTCTAATTTGATCAGATAGTCTATGTCCAGACTGGTGGGCACCACAGACTCCTGCATGCACTTCTTTCATGACATCCATTGTCTCTTCACCGTCAATGCATCTGAAGATAATTCCATCAAAACCTCTTTTGTAGAGAATTTTCTCTAGGTGATCTGAGCTATCATAAAGATTAAAATTGACCACACGTCACCGAATTTGTTCTTTCTTGGCTCTATTAGGTGGAAGTGTTCCATTTTGAAGGTATTCCCTAATAGGTGTCATTCATCCTGTAGTATGACTATATGGTTCAGGAATTGGACTAATTTTATTGATTTCCTCTGTTCTGATTTGAACATAAGGTAAAATTGTCCGATGATGGGCAATATTGATGCGTGTCTCGTCCTGATTTGGATCTTCCAGAGCTGTTGCTATATTATCCAGTGCATTAGCTTGAGCATTTTGGGATCTCAAGACATAAGAAAATATTGGTTCCGAAGGAAATTACGCCATTAACTCTATGACATAATCATACAAAGGGATTAGTTCTTCTTTTCTGATTACCTAATACCCATTAACTTGTTTGATTACTAGGTCTGAATCACCTTTCACCTTTAAGTGATTCACTTATGCTTGAAGCTCCAACTCTAATCCTACTATAAGAGCATAGTATTCTGCTTCATTATTTTTACCACCTCCCAACAATGAGAAGGAATAAGGTAGCACTACTTTTTCTGGGGAAATGAGTACAATTCCTAACCCAACTTTTTTGAATTTAGGATCTTCCATTTTCTTCCCTGTTGGACTTCTAGAAGAACCATACAAATAAATTTCCCATGTTTGAAGATTATCTTGAATAGAAAAGACTTCTTCATCAGGAAGTTCAATATCTGAAGATGTATCTTCTACTGAAGGATGTTCAGCAAGGAAATCAGCTAGAGCTTGGCCCTTTATTGCATTTTGAGACACATACTGAATATCAAATTCCTGCAAAATAACTTACCACCTTTCTAGACGTCTTGTAAGCATTGGACGACTAAGGATTAATTTGAGCGGGTTATTGAGAGATACCAATTGGACCTCATGATGTTGCAGGTAGTGTCTCAATTTCTGAACTGCAAAGATTAATGCTACGCACCACTTCTCAATATTTGAATATCGTATTTCTGCTTCAAGCATAGTCTAACTGAGATAGTAAAGGTTGTTTTCATTCCCAACATCATTCTTCTGAGAAAAAAGGCACCCAATGATTGCACTAAAGCTGTCACATAGAGGATAAGTGGTCTTCCTTCAACAGGTGGCATTAACACCGGTGGACTCAACAGATATTTCTTGAGAATTCTGAATGCTTCTTAACATTCTTCCATCCACTGGTAAGTGACTCCCTTCTTCATCAATTTGGTGAAGGGTAAACTTTTTTTGGCCAAATTAGCGATGAAACGCCGAATATAGGCCAAGTAACCTTAAAGTCCTCTCAATTCTTTCAAATTCTGAGGAGGTGACATACCGAGGATTAACTTTGTCTTCTCAAGATCTAATTCGATACCACGATGGCGTACAATAAAGCCTAGAAATTTTCTTGAGGTTACCCCAAAATAACATTTTAAGGGGTTCATCTTCAAATTGTGTTGTCGAAGTTTGTGGAATATGACTTCCAAATCAGCCAAGTGATTAGAACGTTTCCTGGATTTAACAACCAAATCATCCACATAACATTCAACAAAATTCCCTAAAAAGGGTTTGAAGATAAGATGCATGGAACACTGATATGTTGCGCCTGCATTCTTCAAGACAAAGGGCATTGCCTGATAGCAAAACACACCCTGAGGGGATCTAAAGGCTGTAGATTCTTGATCTTCTAGATCCATTCAGATTTGATTATATCCTGAATATATATCCATGAAGGAAAGTTCTTCATAGCCGTCTGTTTCATTAATTAAGAGTTCTATTATCGTAACTGGAAAATCATCCTTAGGACAATGCCAATCAAGATATCTAAAATCAATGAAAACTCTAATTTGTCTGTTCTTCTTTTTCACAATGAAAATATTATCCAACAACTTGGGATATTGAACTTCTTTGATGAAGTTAGATTTGATAAGCTTATCCACTTCAGCTTCAATTTTGGAAGCATAGGTTGGGTGTGTTCTTCTTGCGGCTTGCTTAAATCCTCAATGTTCTTCTGAAAAACCCAAACGATGAGTAGCAACATCAAGATCAAGCCCTGGAATCTATGTATAGTTACAATAAAATATATCTCGATTTTTCTTTAAAAATGAAATATACATTTCTTTCTCTTCAAGAGTCATGGACGCACTAATTAAAGTGGGGCGTGGATCTTCTTTTGTACCCAGATTTATTTCTCTATGTTCATCCACGGTTGTAGAGATACCCTCTTCAAATGCTAGAGTATCATCCCTGAGATCTTCCTCTTCTTCTTCAACATGTTTTATTTTGTCTACTTCTACTTGCATAGTAGATGGTGAAGTAGAATTTCCATGATCAGAAGAGATGTTAAAATTTGAACATCTTGAAGAAGAAGCTTCCATTTTCGACCTGATTTATGATGAAGGGTCTTCCTTGGGTAATAAAGAGGAGATGATGGATTGAGAATTGACATCATCGTTCACCTATGACATTGCTATAACTACTTCTGGCCTGGTTGGTGAAGTATAGACTTGATGGATTTCAACGGTTGAAATGAAGACATCTCCATTTGAGCTTTCATCATCGCTTGGTGGATCACCACTTTCTGCCCTGTTGTCTGGCTTGATTGTCGTAATTGACATTATGGAAGTTTCCATAAGAGTACTTGGATTTGGGTCTATCCTATCAATTTGACTGATAGTCAATACATAATCTGTACTCACATATGTGAATGGGTTTACTGGAATCTTTTCCAAACCATATGGAGCATTAACTTTGGTAATCTCCCTTGTTGTGGATTTCTTCATTCCCTTCATGTGATAGAATTATGCCTCAATGTATTGAGATTCACATGTCTTGAATGGGAACTTATCACCATACAATGTCCCAATTTGAATGTCAAAACAATATTTCAGACATTTATGGTATGATGAAGGGATAGTCTCATGTTAATGTAGCCAGGGTCTTCCAAGAAAGATGTTGAAGGCTGAGTCTTGATCAACAACCATGAAATCTGAATTGGATACAAGATCTCAAAACTGAGTTCTAAGTGTAATATCATCCAGTGGGTCTTGTTCATTTTTATCATATCCTTGTAACATCAAAGTAGAAGAAGATAAATCAGATTCTATGAGGCCCAATCAATGAAGTGTACGAATGGGGATGAGGTTGACTCCCGAACCATTATCAATGAAAACTATTCAGACGTCTACACCAATGACCTTTCTAGATAAGTACAAAGTTATAATATGTCCATGCACAACATCATCTTCATCTTCATCTGTGAAAGATATCACTGCATGGAATTCTATAGGATTATTTTCTACATGGTAGACTTCAGCTGCATCAATTTCAGTTTCAAATTCCTAAGGACTTGAAAAAGCCTCGATGAGTACATCCCGAAGATCCTTTGATAAATTCAAAGCATCTAGAATTGATAACATGGCCGTTATTTGGGAAAAGTGTTTCAATACATCATAATATTGATCCAAAGGTCTGTATTTCCCAACAGGAACATGTGGTTTCACAGGTGCCTTAGAAGTTGATGCTTTGGAAGTTGATGCATCTTGTATCGGGGTAGAAGTTGGTAATACTCTTGGATTTGGAAGATTAGTCTGATTAAGTCTATTTACATGCTGAGAGTAATAAGATGGAACCTCTAACTAATATTCTAGAATAATTGTGTCAGGACTGAGTCTGTTATTGGTGGAATAATTTTCTTGTTCTTGTTGATCCCGTTGAAGGGCTCTGCCACGAGTTTCTGCTGCATACACAGTTCTAGCAGGGGTAGAATTGGAATAGTGGCCTCTGAAAGATCCACGTCTTCCCCTGTACCCTGAGCCACTAGAACTCCCTCTAATTCCTCTATTTGATACAAGGAACTCAGGCTCATCAAAATCAAAAATGTGACTGGCATATGGATCTGTTAAATGAATCATGTTAACAGAACCAAAGATCAATTCTTCGTCTGATGAATACTTTGCCTGATTAGCTAGTTTAGGTTGTGTCATTTGGTGAGACGGTGCCCGTGGCTTTGAAGTAAATGGCATAAAATCTGCCAAAGTCAAAGACAATTTGGGATTTTACATGATCTCATCTTCTTCTAATTTCTCTTCTTTATTTGAATTATGTCATTTCTTTGAGGATTTTCCCTCTAATGAGGGGGGTATTGTTGTGGTATTCATAGCTAAAGACACAATTGGTTTCTTCAATTGCGTTCGCAAAATGGAATGAGTTCAGTTGATAATTTTTCTAACCATCCAATCATCATATTTTTGCGCATTTTTATTCTTGAATTCTTGCCACTCGCCTTCTTCCTCTAGATTTGTAGCAGTAACACATGATACCTGAGCTGAAGAACCATTCACTTTTACTTTCCCGAGTCCACCATTTTTTGCAGGATGTCATTGAAGACAAAACAATCTTGAATGAGATGCCCCAACATCTGATGAAATGGGAAATAATTGGGACAGTCTTCATCTCCTTCCTTGTTCGGCCTCTTGGGCCTTGGAAATTGAACCAAATTATTTTCCAGAGCCGAAATGAAGTAACTAGGAACATGTTCATTTCAGAAAGAGTAATCTTTACTCTTAAGATCCTCAAATTGTTTCCATCTTTGATCTCTTTGATCATCTTGATGAAACGGCCTCTGTTGTTGATGCTCAGGAGGTGGAGCCCTTCGAGAAGATGAAGGCCTTGAAGTATAAGCAGGTATAGGTGCTTATTTAAGCATAACTGTAGCAGTCTCTTCTTTACCCATTCTCCTTCCTGGAGCTGATGGAATTACACGAGCTTTATCCTTAGTCTTTATAAGAGAGTATTCAATCTATTGAGCAATTTAAGCAAGGTCTTGAAACCCTCTTGTGTATTTCACAGGGATCAACGGCGTGCATAATTCATCATGCAGATTTGCCACACATATTGGCAACAATTCTTCTTGAGGAAGTGCTAAGATTAGGGAAGTTGTTAATCCCTTCCAGTGAGTAATGAAATCTAAAATCTTTTCATTCTCCCTCTACTTACAATTTTTAAGATCGAAAACTATTTTCTTTGGAAAAGTTGAGCTGAATTGGAGAAGGAATTGTTGACGAAAGATCCTCCCACCCGGTAGTTGACCGGGATTGCAAGCTTCTATACCAGACAAAAGAAGGCCCTTGTAATGACTGTACAAAACACCTAAGCTTAACTGATTCTTTTTGCTGAGGGGTTACCATCATAGGATCGCAACGAGAAACAAAATGTATTAAGTGTTGCTCTATGTCTTCCGAACCATTAAATATTGGGAATGTGGTACTTGCAAAATTTTATGGGGGATGAATTATGTCTACCCATTCAGGATAATCTCTATTCTCCGGTTGAACCAGTGCATGCTTTCATTACATAGCTTCCAACCAAGCTTTTAATGATGCAATGTTAGTAATTAACGTTTGAGAAACATCCGGTTCATCTTGGACCTGTGCAGGTGCAATAACTTGAGCTTGGATAGGTGTGGTGACCGGGACTGCCACTGATGGTAGTATTGCTGGTTGTTGTTGTGTATAACCCATAGGATTAGACCTCTGAGAGTGTACTAGTAAAGTAGGATACTCTTGATCCATCTCAGTATCCGCAACAAATTCCCTTGGCTTTCTAGATCCAACACGCTTAGGAGGAAGACTACTTTGAAGTAGTTCTGTATTCAAACTCCTTAATTACTTCATCTCTTCCTCTTGTTGTGCGAATATTTGCTCTACTGAGAGTGATTGTCCTTCTCCAGAGGAAGGGTATGTAACCTAATTCTTCCCTTTTACTTTTTTTGATATCTTTCAAAGAGTGTGAAGTTGGTTATTTGAATAAATACCCAGATTCTAGGTAATCCTTTGATTTTGTGTATGCACAACTTCTTCATTTGTGTATGTGCATACAACCTCTTGAGCAGGAGTTTCCTCATATGATCCCTATGAGTGATCCTCATTTGGTGAATTAGAAACAATGGAATTTATGAAATTAATTGATGTATAATGAATTGCATCTCTTTTATTGGAATTTTTGTGATATTGTCTTCTTCCATGTCCTTGTTGAGACACTGACTTTTGTTGATTTGATCCCTCAGGAACTTCTTGATGAACCATAATTTGGAGGGAATATCCTGATAATTTGGATCTTCATTCCTCTTGGGGATTCTTCCCTAATCGAGAGAAGATTAAATTTCTCTAAGGAAGAGATTGAGGATTTGAAAAAAGTCCCCAGTCCGGTGGACTGGGATTGTTCCTGCTATTCCTGCTCAACTCCTCAAATCCTATTTGTTGATTCTGAGGGTTGGGTTAAAAGAGTCCCCAGTCTGGTAAGATGGGGTGGTTCTTGAGTTTCTATATATGAGACATTCTTAAAATCTCTCCTGATCTTATGGAATTTATTATAGAAATTGGTTGGATGCATTGACCTACATCCACTCTTATCACCCGACTCAAAAGACCGTTGGATGATTTCTGACACTTCTGTCACTTGATGATGTACATGCTCCAAAAGAGAAGCATGTTCGATGTTCTCATTTTCCTAATGCAAAAGTAATTCAACAACTTGTTCTCTGTATTCCTGAATTTGAGAAGAACTAGTTGAGGCATGTTCTTGAGCAAGCCTTTGATTACAAACAAAACCAATTGGTTGTGGCCGTCCATGGGCAATAACATTGCATGAAACCACTTTCAGTGGGCTTTGTTGACTGGAGAGTACAGTGAAATGCAGTTCTCCATGAACACCCCATCCCCTGATATGAATACCAGATGGGGAATTGGAAATTAACTGGTGCAATCTTCTTAGTGTGCCAATGCAAGAACGCTGAAGGGCTCTCTGCTGCTTTTCAGCCTTCAGATATTGAGAGACTGAGAGAGATTCCAAGTCAATTTGGCGTTGTAACCCATCTATTATATTTACATGATTTTCATATTCATCATAATATAATATTTTCTTTTTCAACTGACAAAGAGTTTTCCATATGTTGAGACAAATATCATAAATTTCATCTTCTGTCAATGTCTCTGGAATGTCATACTGAGAGTCAGCCAAAGGCCAAAACATAACTGGCACTTCACCTTTCGCCAGTTTTTTTCTCATATTCAGTACTTCCACCTTATCATTTGATGAATATTATTCTACCTGTTTAGACCAATGTTGGTGCTTCTTTGTTGCTTCATCAGATTCAACAAGATTGGTAGAGAATTCACTTATCAAACTAGAAGATGCATGACTTAAGGGTGGTTTGGAGAATAACTTGCACCTCGGGCTATCTTCTGATTGAGAAATTATTTCACCTGCTATTGGTTAAGAATAAGACATGATTGGATTCATATTTTCAAGTGCCTCAAGATAAGAGAGATTTCTCATCACTACATTGTCCATTGGAGCATTTTCCAGGAAATGTGAATTGCTACTATGGATAGGACTTTCGCAGCTAAATTAATCATCATGGGGAGGACCACCATGGTGGGTTACAGCAAAAGATGAAACATTTTTCTCCTTGGTCTTCTGGCCACATAGAGGGTTCTTGTGGCTCTCATCTGAAGATGATACTTCAAGATTGACCGAACTGTCATGAAGCAAGCCTTCATGAGGAAGTGTCTGATGCAGACCTTCGGAATTAATGTTCCCAATATTGGGAACTGAGAGAGTAGAATCTTGAGTGGCAACAGATAATTGTCTGAGTGCATCAAGAACTCCAACATCGAGCAAGGTATTGTTACAAATTGGCCCATGATTTCTTGACTATGCTGGGCGGGTCTTCTTCTTAGATGCCTTCTTACTCACTTTAGGAACCACTTGTTCACAAAAGTGGTCATTATGGGCAGGTGTATGTGCCTTCTCAGGATAAATGATCAGGTTAGGACGATTATCTCCACTCAAATCAGGTGTATGTGCCTGACTTGGTTGTCCATATGATATGGGTAAGTATTCCCCCACAACCCTATTGGATTGGAACAGAGGTGTGTGTCTATTCAGTAGTGAACTATTGATGTGTCACTCCACTGGTAGGGATATATTTTCATTTCTTTCCCTATGATGCTGCTGAAGCTGTTATAATATTCTGGCAGGCATCCAGAATATGAGCAGGGATTTTCTTCTACTCTTTCACCATTGATAGAATATGCTTGCTGAATTCAGCTGCCGGAACGGGGATATACGTCCATTATATGCTTGGAGTAGGTGTCTGTTTCTGCGCTTATCCTCATTTTCATATAAATGAATTATGATAGTACTCAAGTGTGGGGGCAGAGAGTTGAGTCTGCCTCCTGTTTGTCGTTGGAGCTTTCCAATTGACTTCTCTGGGTGCTACCAAACAAGACTTTTGGTAGGCTTGATCAATACTAGCAGGTGTATGTCCCTTCTAATTGCAATCTGCCGAACGTGGTTGATGAACTTCCTTTAATACTGGCAGATGAGACTGCTGGCAGGATTGATGAGTGTAAGCAGGTGTATGTGCATGTTTACTAGTTGTCAACACATTGGGTTGGCGGGCTTCATCGTATGTAGTCAGACGAGCATGCTGACTAGCTGATGACTTATAAACAGGTGTATGTTCCTGTCTATAGTACTCCACTGGAATTGCATGGTGGGAATGGTGTGATGCTTCCTGATGATTCTGGTGGACAGCGGAATTAAAACGGATGGGTGTGTGTGCCCGCTCGTTGTTTTCCACCAAGTTAGGTTGGTGGACTTCTCCAGAAACTACAGAGATAAAAACCTGCTCACTATTAACTGATTGTCACCTCTAGTGGTTCGTCTTGCCTTCTCGGGTTCGAGGAACCTAATCCAAATGCCTGGAGATGACACCCTCATCATGTTGAGGGCGCACTGCCACACGAGTCTGTCGGTGATTATTGGTGGGAGCCCTTATGAAAGACTCATGTTTCCTTGAATTAAGGCCTTGAGTGGCCTTCTCATTCACCTCCTCAGAATATGGGAGGGAATGGTGATTTTGTTCTAGGGATAACAACCCAAAACGGTTGGAGACGGTGGTTAGCACTGCCTGCTTCTATATCGCTGGTCGTCGTTGTCCAGAAAACCAAGGTGAATTATTGACTTACAGGGATTGTCGAGTGGCCTCCAGAGTCGGAATGGTACCGTTTTGATGGTATTCGTTAACCAGTGCATTTGATACCCAACATTGAAGATGCTGAGTAGGTGATGTCGTCCTAAAAGATGACGACGATCTAGCAGGAGTAGCAGCATAGGCATTCACAGCAGAGGAATTCACAGGAGTAAACTTAATAGAATCCATTTCTGTAACGCAAAAGATCTTGGAAAAGAGTGTATGTTTGATATAACAGACATAATCAAGATAATTACAGCCACTACATGTTTTGGATGATCACATATGTTATTTATTGTTCTATTGGACCTCTCATTGAGTTTTAAATAGGGGCCTAACACAATAAGTAAAAATCATATTAACTTGGTTAAGGATTCACGTTGGGTTCACTATTTTTTGTTTCCTCTAGAATTGGGGATGACCTTGTTTATTTAAGGTTCAAACATTCCAATTAGTTTATAATGGGTTTGTTCATAGAACCGGAAACATCCAATGATTCTATATCTATTTGGACCTACTTTCCAAAGGAAGGTGCTCAGTAGTTGTGGACCAATGAGGCTTAAGAATTTTCATTGGTCAAGAGGATGGGAGGTCGGACTCATCATACCTTTTTGGGGGGAATTATTGTCTACTCCAGGACTCTCTTTATAAATTTAAGTTATGTTCGTGAATCCTTATTACACTACCAAGTATGAAAATGATCTTTCCTAAAGATCTGACAATCAATGATCAATATGTATTAGATTTAGAGAATCTTTTATATGTATTTGAGGTTCTTCATTGATAGAGAATCATCTGTATTTGTTAGATATTCTTAGTTAGTGGTATCCTTTGACACATTATATAGAAATTTCTTGGTCATTATGATAACCATACTGGTTTTAAAGCCACTCAGTGGGGCACTTGAAGTTTATTTTCATTTATAAGGACATAGATTATTTCAGAGTTGGGATCGTACCCGCAGATGGGCTACCTACGTATCCTTTGTTTTGGAAAAGGAATCAGAACCCATGTATTTCGAGTAAAGAAGTATGAGGTTTATAAATGATTGATGGCTCAAACAAAGATTTCATAATTACTTTTACACTCTAAGATCATGTGAGTTATGCTCGGTGTGAGAAACTATAGGTATTGGTAAAACCAGACAATTATGCCATGAAAGATGCAATTATAAGAAATGATGTGGGGATTATGTATGTATGACTACCCAGATAGATGAAGATTAGGATTTACTTTAGGTAAGAAACCCGGGAACAATGTCCATAAAGGTATATGTGCTTTATGGAGATTTGGATACTCTAACATGGGGCTTATTACTGAGGAGGATGCCCAAATTAGGAGGGGACTTATGATTTGGTTTTACTCTAGATAAGGAAGCCCAATTCAAAAGTAAATTAATAATGGTTAAAAGAAATTATGACTGGGGCTTATTCTTAAAGAAGAGGCCAAGGTCAAAGTGAATTATGACTGGGGATTACTCCTGAAAAGGAAGCCCGGGTTAAGGAAATTTTGATTTTGGGAACTTGGGAATTACTCTTAAGGAAGATGCCCATATTAAAAGAATTATGGTTGGGGCTTACTCCTGAGGAGGATGCCCAAAATTAAGGACTGGGGCCTACTTCTAAAAAGGAGGCCCAGATTAGGGGATTTGAAGACTGGGGATTACTTCTGAAAAGGAGGCCCAGGTTAGGGGACTTAGGGCTTACTCCTAAGGAGGATGCCCAAATTTGGGATTTTGAGATTGGGACTTACTCCTGAGAAGGAGGCCCAGGTTAAAGATCCTCTCATCATTAAAGGATGAAGTAGAATGAATGGAATCTCTAACCTTAGTGACATAAATATATGTAAATCACTGGGTTTTGAGAAATGTTCCACAGAATTCCATTCAGATAAGGAAGCCAACAAAGGAACCTTGCCATAAATGGATTTTAAGAGGGTTCTGAAAGCTAAATTTTGAAAAGGATAGGTTGATTTGAAGAAATCAAGTGAATAGGTAGGAGGGGAACCCAAAAAGAGAGAGGCGCACAAGTCCTGCGTGGGTGCGCAAGTCCTGGTCGCGCAAGTATACTTGTGCGACACATGGGTACTTGCGCGATGGTCAACCCTTAGGGTAATACTTGGGAGAGACTTGGCTCAAGCCCTTATTATTATTCCTAAAGGCTTCTAATAGAGTGGCATGCATGTTTTATTTAAGGGATAAGGTGGTGCGCAAGTGTGGCCATTTCCCTTAAGGGTTGGCCACTTAGGCGTGCAAGTGTTGATGAGTTTCAACACTTAAGCCTTGTTTACTCTATTTAGAGCTTCCATTCTTGGTAATAAATTAACTTATAAGTGATAGTAATACTTCAAGAAGATACTAGGGCACCGGGAGCTCGAATTTGAGTTTTGGAATTTTTTTCATCCACAAATGGGGGGCCCACAAGGGGTATTTATAGGCCAGGGATGACCTTGAAAAAAAATCAAAGAGGGAGCGCAAGTCACCTACGTGACCACTATGCGGCGTGCAAGTACACTTCTGTGACCATGATGAAACTTGCGCGACCCCAGTGGGAAGAATTCCTTCTTCATGCCTTTGTCGATTTTTTATCTTTATTCACAGGATGAATCACTTTGGACTAAGGTATTTCCCTTTTTCAGTCATTAGACTTTGTGATATAAAGGAGCATCAACACACCCTTGATGTTGGATTGACTATGGGAGGGAAGATATTCATCTCTGGATGGAGACAATACTCAGCAGGAATATTTCCTCTAATTATCTTTTCATTGAGTTGCTGAAGAGCTTGTATTTCACTCTCATATTGTGACAATTTTTTCAACATTGAGTTGCTTTCTACTCATTAATCTAATTCTTCATACATTCCATTAGGGTTTTTATTCGAACACTTGGCCATATTGGTCCATTTTGGCATGCAACCCTAGTAGGTTTTGATTGAATTCATTGTATATTCCTCTCATTTTTGTCTATGAACAGTGAATTTGAGGGACTTTTTGGTCATGATTTCAGAACAGGCTCTAATTATTATAGGTTTTTCTTGTGGTGGGGGGAGGTGGTAGAATGATGGTCATTGATTTATTCCTCCCAACCTAGAGAAGACTAATTCTCTATGTGGTGATTATGATGATGAAAATCCCCCATCTTTATGGGGTGGGGTTCATTTTGGGGATCCATTGGAATTTATTGGTCCTATTGTTGGGGATCCATTGACTCCATTTGGGGTCTTGATGATTCACGTGACGTACATGAAAATACTGGTTCCCCTTTCCCAATGGGGTGGGGGTTATCTTAAATCACTGTTGTTGTATCTAGGTTCATCTTGGGGGACAATAAACTAGAATATGATGATTGAGATATAAATTCCCCTAGCACAACAGGCTGGGGTTCACCTATGGTTGACGAGGGTATGTCCTACAACCTCTCAAGAATTGATGATCCAAGAGGTGGAGGTGGTGTTAGATATTATCCTAGCCTAGGGGGATAATACCACTTTTGGATGGATACTATGGAATCTAATATTGTGTTCTTTGTGATGTGGTGCTACTGTGCTCATGTGGGATTTGGGTGCAATGGAAGCCCATGATAAGGACAATTCCATATGAAAAGTTTTCCGGGTGGTCACAAACTTGATATCCTTGATTGGAATGTCCTATTATTTACATGTGGGACTAGTTTGAAAGTAGTTTGGGTATTATCTCTCACCATATATGTTGTTGGGGTGTTGTTCTAGTAAGGTCATTCTATTATAGTGTCCAACTAGCATGTGCATTACCCAGTCCCCAAATTTCATCAGAGGCTATAACATTACAGGATGTAATAACTAAGGGGTTATTCTATTCCAGGGGAGTACAAAAATTTATTACTCTATAATATTACCATCCTTGAATATAGATGTCTGACGTGGTTTCAGAGATCAGATTCCTAAGACTTATGATGCAATGGTACAAAGTGTTTTTTGGATTTGCATTGTGCTTTTCCAATTTTGGATCTCGATCCATGGAAATAGCAGATAGGTCAAGCTATAAATAGAGTGTCTTTATTTTAGGATGGTGACACTTGTATCCTATATAAGGTAGATATTGATCATTTATGCACTGATGAGTAGCCCCCCTATTTGGTCATAGATAAAGAATGTACTCATTTTCAAGCTCATTTGGGATCTCATTGCTAGAAGTAGTGATAACCTAGAACATGATGGGGAGGTTTTTTTGTATAACACTCTCTATATTAAAATGGTAGAATATTCCTCGTGATACTTAAATTCATCCATCCAGTCTGAACATAGAATATGGCTCTGATGGTTGCCTACTAATTGGGGTAGAGTGTTGCTCGAATTTGATGGGGAACCATATATTGTTGACTCTGGTTTTTTGAGCACCACCCTAGATGAAGGTGTCAGGGTTTCGTTCACCTCTCTATACAGAGGTTTCTTGAAAATGTGAGGATTTCCATTCCCATGGGATATATTTTTTTGTGTGGAGTTTGACCATAATGAATGTTAGGAGTAGAGTCCCAACAATCCATATCCACACTACCATGAGGGGGTGAATCATGGTAATGAACATCTTCTACTTCCACAATGATAGAAGAGTTGATATACCCTTTGGGTGTTGAGAAAGTTTCTTGAACAACTTGAAGGTAACTAGAATTGACTAGATTATGAGTATTTTCCATGTTTTGCATCGTGGTCGGAATATACCAACCTTACTTTTCTGATTGTCCAATGATATGAGCCTATTGTGTGACAATTTCCAAAACATTAATATAATCATTTGGTGTTGTGGGAGTGTGATCACACTACGGAGAAGCTATTGGAGTATTCCAATAAGATGTCTCATTATTGATAGGGATATGAGCCTATCCTTAGTCATGTGTCATTCTCACTTGATGATCCTCAATCAATATGAGAGTATGAGCCCAATCATGAGACTTTGGGTTATGTCGTTGGCCTTTCTTGGAAGGAGTATGAGCACACACTAAGGCATGTTCCACTCTCACCTGGAGAGCCCCGGTTGGAACATGAATATGATCCTGGTCTGAATATGAATTCCCCACATGAATATGTTGATGGACCCCCATAATGGGAGAAGGAATATGAGCCTCCTCTTGTATTTCTTTGGAATGACGCTGATTTAGTCATTCTTTTGAGGAAATATGAATATTCTCCTTGCTTCCACGATCAGTTGGAGTATGCCATGCAGATTCACTGATTGGAATATGAGTCTATCCTGAGGCTTGTTCCATTCTCAAATGTCCATCCTTGGCCAGAATGGTAATATATACCTAATCTCGGGCCTTTGGAGTATGCTTTTGAACTTCTTTTATATGAATATGGGCATGTCTCGAGGTTTGTTCCCCTCTTAGATGGTTAGAATCGACCAAAAAGGGGTCATGATCATAATACTCATCCTTTGGGATATTCCACTGAATTTTTTCAATTTCCATGTTCCCCTATCCGAAGGCATATTCCTCTCTCACCTATTGAGCCTCATTTGGAATGGGAATATGAGCTCAGTCTAATTCCTCTCCCTTCATTAGAATATACCACTAATCCTCCTAGGTGGGATCAAGATTGTGTGCTTTCTTCAGTACAACCACTTGTTTGTGATTATTAGAGTGTTGAGATGTCCTGGCTATAGACATAAGTATATGAACCCCTCCCTTCATCTGCAATAGTACCAGAATATACTGGTGGAGTTCTTCAGCTGTTGCTAAATTATATTATAATTTTATAAAAATGTGTTCTTGGATATAAGCCTATACATTTTCTATATTTATTATATATTTAAAGTTATCATTGATTGAATTCTATATTGTTCCCACTTCTATCCTCCTTGTGCCATAGGAATATGCCTATGGACTTTGTGAATGGGTTGGGAGTATAGGCCTCCCCCATTCTTGTTACAGGAATATGCCCATAGACCGGTTCTGAGTTAGCAGGGATATGAGCCTTGTTAGTGGTTCTTGCCGGAATATGTCGGCATGCATCGTCAATATGAGCAGGGATATGAACCATATCATGGGTATACAACATCTTCCTCCTCTGATGAGTCTACCTTGTAGCCCATTTATGGGTATCATAGGTGGTTTTTTGTTGGATGGTACCCTCAACAAGAGACTGATGGGTACCAGTGGGATGGAATTGATGACATTGGTTAGCGTATTCCCTCCTCAGTGGTACCTGAACTGAAAGTGATCCATATTCATCTTCTTGGTCCACCTTCATTAGATATAGAAGGTGGAAGTTTTTGTGCTCTAGGGATAAGCTCTTAAAGTGGTTGACTGTAGGGACAAGGGCTATTGGATTAGCAGTATCCTTTTTCGACAGATACATATTATCTGTAATCCATGATCAGAGAACCTCACAAGTAGCTCACATGGTTTGGATAGTACCATGACTTTGGTACTCCTGGACCATCATATCTTCTACCTACCACTATATATTTCAAGCATGTGTGATTGTTTTTTGACCCACGGGGGTCATAGCAGCAAATGAGTTACGAGAGAAAATGTTGGATGATGAAGACACTGCCTCAAATTGGAATGTTTTCAATATTTTCATTCATGCAGATAATATGGAACAAGTTTACCAATTAGTGAAATATCATATGCATAATGTGACCAATCAAATATGCATAGTTAACACAATTTTACTAATATTCCCTAATTCTGACATTCTTGTTTTTTGGACTTGTCAAAATGAGGATGGACTTATTTCATGAGAAACCCGGTTACAGAGGATCATCTATATGATCATTATGATATTACTTCTTTGATTGTATAGTTTTTTCAAAAAAAAGTGTCCAGAGAAATTCATGTCGATCCTAATAGTGTTGTTGTATATGTGGAGAAAACAAAATGGATTGATAGATTATAACCCAATCATTTTTTGTTAAATAAATTCATGTTAGTTACACCATTTTTGTTTCGTTTTGTTTTAAGTAATGGAATGGGTTCCGCTCATGCGGATACCATTTTCACTTTTCCCAAAACTACCAATCGTTACCCATTCTGTAGCTGGGTATAGACATGCTTTCCAAAGGTCAGTGCTCATCTAGGTTTTCAGGACTAGTGACCTTGGGGACTCACATTTGTCGAGTGGATGGGAGTTCGAGCTCATCACATCCTTTTTTGGGAATTATTTTCTATATCGAGACAATCTCATAGATTTAAAATATGTATGTGAATGTCTTTATAATTCTTATATGTTACCAGTTACCCTAACAAAATTACTACATGTTAATTTTCTTTTCTATTAATAATATAGGTATCTCTTTAGAGAATATATCTTTATGTATCTAAGGTTCTCCTCTATTTTTTGTTAATGGGAGGCAGTTATATATATATATTGAAGTCTTATAACCAATTTTATCAGATTATTCTCACATTTAAAGAGGAGTATAATATTTTGAGGAGTGGATTGAGTCATTATATGGTTTCCTATGCATCCTTGTTCATGTAGGGATTAAAACCCACATAGTTCATTCATACCCTTGGGATTATCTCTAAGGTATATTACATTTTATAAGGGGTTTCCATTTTGTTTCCTTAGTTAATGAATATTCATGATTCCTAATGAGGTGTTCGTTGTATCCCCATAATAACACATGATATATGGTCGGTTTGAGAAACAAGGGGCAGTAGATGACCAGCCTCATGGCATGTTGATATAGGGCTTGTGTATTTGAACAGTCCTTGGGGTGTTCGGTATAGAGCTCAGTCTTTGATAAACATTCCTATGTATCCTGAGTATGGAAGGAATCAGGGTCATTATAGGTCGGTTTATATTGGGTCTTACACATTAATTTTTCCCTATACCATTTTGGAGGTTCATAGTGCAGATGTTATGATCATTGCAATTCCCTATGCCCGTATAAAACATGATTGTTGTGAGAAACAAGGGATAACAAGTAATCAATGTTATTTGACTAATAATGGACTTAGATGTTGGGGTCGACTTGAGTGGTCAATATGGTGCTCTAACCTTAGGGAGAGGTGGCCTATGTATACTATGTATGGTAGGAATCAGATTTTTCATAGTTCTCTTTATATTGGGTATTACACACTAAGTCTTCCCGATTGATCGGGACATACAAGCCTAGGACGGAAAAAGTTGTCAAGTCCTAGGATTCACTTTTGACATCGCCTTCTATTCTAGAAGTTATCACATGAACCAGTATCCTTTTTTGAGAAAATTTCAATATCCAGATGGTTTCCTCCATAGGACATCACATATCTCGATAGACATGTCCAAAGTGGTGTGCTGCATGATCCATCAGACATGCCCTAGTGTCATCGCATGACCTAGATTCACACATATGGAGTGTGTATCAAGATTCATTATAACATAGATAGAGGTATGTTTAATATCCTGACTAACATCCTTGGAAGGCATCATGAGACAAGTATGAAATGTCTTGGAGGGCATTGTGGGTCTCAACTAACCTATCCAGAGGGTGTTGCAAGACCTTGGTTGTTAAGCCTAGTGGAAATCGCGAGACTTGATTGATATTATGGGATGTTTTTATATGATTTAGGTGATGTATCTGAATGGAATCACATATCTCAGATGATATACTTGGAGGGTTTTTCGATATCAAGGTCGTGTCCTCAGGGGGATTGTATGACTTGTTCTGATTTTTTTGGAGGGTGTCGTGTGTCCCAAATAGAATGTTGAAGGAGTTTCACAAGGTCTAAGTGACATGTGTTGGTGTTATCACATGTATTTGGACGACTCTTGTGAAGTTAATGAGGGAAATTGAGCATGCCTTTCACTTAAGTCCTCAACTTTTGATGTTGGTTGTATCCCATTAGTTTCAGAATCATTAGGTTTATTCTGTATAAATTCTTTTGAGTCTTGTGTGATCTGGAATACATGTGGTATTTTCTTTTCACATATTACCGGAAACACTTGCATGATATATGAGTGATCCTGTGAAGAACCTTATGTGTTTCACATGATAGCTCTGGCTCTCTACCTGTGTATTACTCGATGGAAAGCATTTCGATTGTGTGACCATTTTTTCTAAGAAGTTCATAGAGTTCAAGAATCCATCCTACATTCTAGTAGTGAGAAATTACAACAATTTCCTCATGTTGCAGTGGGGAATTGATAGGAATCTCCACCCTTGTTGTTTGGAGCTTTGGGTGATGTATGTATCAGGAATCACAGCTAGAGTTAGTCATGGGGTCTGGTTCCATGCATTTTTTTGAGTTCTTACCATAGATCACTCCAAGGTAATTGCTTTATTTACAGTGATTGTGAGTCTCTTCCATAAAATCCTCCATTATTAGATTATAGGAAATTAATGGGGACTTGTTTGATCACGTGGACATTTCAAACTACTTCCATGTTGTTATGTTGACATGTCGAAGTGCCTTCAAAAGATTCAAGTGCCTGTTGAAAAGCATTCGTGATATGATTAGTTCCTTCAATAAGGATTTCCGTGAGATAAGGATGATTTTTATAAGGGTCTCACGAGACCGCGTTGTGGAATTTCTTAGCACATAGAAAGAATTTTATGACCACAAGTACCTTCCACCTCCTGCCTATTTTATTTCCATTGGTTAATGTGACAAAGTTTAGGAGGCATGTGATCTTGCAAGAGTAATGTTGAGGAAAATTACTCTATTTTTTGTGATGCTTCACATGACCAATATGGGCATGTGTAGGTGCATGATAATTTCATTAGACAAATCCATTCATTTATCCTTGGAGCTCTGAAGGGGAATCACAGGTCTGTCTAGACATACCCAAGGACTTCTGTGCGGCGAGGATAACAAGCCAAAAGGCTTTCTTGAGATGATGTGAACATGTCACTGGGGACTCGCTGCATCTTTCTAGTAGCTAGGGGTACATCACAACGCCTTCAGCAACCATGATAACCTCTCACCTCCGCCCTATTATTTCCCTTGCTTCATCCAAAAAATGTTTTATGGTCTTGTGTGTTTGTATGAGTAATATCTAGGATATTTACTCGATTTATTGATGATTCCTCATGTGAATAATATGGTTCATATGGAGAGTGTGAAATCATTTTGTGAAAAAATCTATACATTTGTCGCTAGATAATTATTGAGTTTTCTGTACATAGTTGAGGACTTATATGTGGTGAAGATGACAAACAAAAGGGATTTCACTAGAGGAGAAAGACATGACACTGAGGTATTATGGTTTCTTGCTGGTCTCTAGATTCAGGTCACATGTATTTCAGTTGCTATAAATATCTCTCACCTCCCTTATTTATCTCCATTATTTTCTCCCAAAAAGGTCCCTATGTCTTGCTAGTTTTCATGAATTCCATCTAAGAATTATATTCTTCCAAATGATGATATGGAGCATGAGATATATGAACAATGGGGTTATCTTACTCTTGGATATCATTCGTATTTATTTTCAAATAATTTCATTTTGTTTTTCAGGAAATTTACAATTAAAAACAATGCGGCCTGGGGAGTTCATTCAGTTGTCACCATGCGACCATTGGCTATATGGAGGGCCTTCATAAGAGTATGAAGGTATGGTCAAGGGTGTTCTGTGGGACTTGTTGTAGGTTATGCACTATGTGTGGAGTGTTCTCATGACCTTGAAATGGTCACATGATCATGATCCCTTTAGAGGGTCATTCTCCCCAGGAGTCCTGGTTACTTCACTTTGATGGGGAAGGGAAAACCCATATCCACGTATTATTCCCTTGTGGTTTTTTTGATTCTTATTTGATGGGAATCAACAATGGTAGAAGGAAAATATATAATGGTAGTAGAATAAATTTTATAACTAATAGTAGGTTAAAATAATAACGACTAGTAGAAAGATGTTTATACCATCGCGTTGAAGAACATGTGTTGTGCTGCTACCATCATTGGTGGTGTTATTATCTCCACATGGTGCTATCATCACCAAGAAGAGTTACTATCAGTAGAGTAAATTTTTTATACCATTGTAATGTGTCCAATGGTTCTTTTGTTTCTACTTAAAGGTTTTTCTACCACAAGTTTCAGATATGGGAGATGATACTACAATAAAAATTTAGAGCTAGATCGGTACGTCCCCTTGATGATTCTACCACCAGTTGGTTCATTTAACATTATTTGGTGAACTAAAGACACTACTATTTTTTCATGGAAGAAGGAATCTACAGTCACTAAATGAACTATCACTCAATAACATGAAGTAGAGATAAATTTAGATAAAACATACAGGTGCTATCATCGATGAGGATGTTGACTTTGCTACCTTTAAAGACAAATTTTATCTACCATGGAAGTAACATTTGATTTTATGTAGAAGGCATTTTTAAACTATTATTGGACTAAAAAACATCTACTGTTAAACTAAAAAAAACATCTACCATTGAACTACAAAACCATATACAGTTGATGATGATGGAAGAATACAATTGGAATTTGTGTAATTACCTACCGTCACTTTGGAGAAGGAATGACCTATCATTGAAGTAAAATATGAACTACCGTCACATTAAAATATGAATAACTATTACAGAAATTAATTAACTATCATTGACACTATAAAACAATCTATCGTTGAATATTAGATACATGGGATAACTTAATGTTGAACTATATAAGATGATTATGTTAAAAAAGAATATATAAAATAATATGGAGGCTCTTGTAGAAGGAGAAGAAACAACCAAAGGTAGAAGATGATGAATAGTGAATTATTTCATGAACATGCTAGTCAATAAAACATTGGTGGATTTTAATACATCTAAATGATAGAATTATCAAAAGTTATAGAATAAAATAATTAATATAATCTCAAAATCATTCCAATGGGTGAAAAAATTATTTTAAAAGATATGTATATCCAGAGATATGATTGAAGAACAATGAAAATATAAAATAAAATTTGTAGAAAAATTAATTGAAATTTATCGTAACTTCTGCCATTTTTTAGGCATCTTAATGACATGTTTATATTTTCCTATGGTTTAATGTAATAAATAAAAACTTATCATATTTTTAATTATGTAAAATATATGTGATTATAATGTATATTTATAGAGATATCATTGAAATATAAATGATTTTCAATTTTTAAAATTTTTTAATTTCAGACATTTTTCATAAAGTGTGGAAATTTTTTACACCACTTAAATAATAAATTTAGTTTTCCATTTTTTATAATGAAATGTAAATAAATATATTATATATCCAATAGAATAATTCTAGTGAGAATCCAATATAAAAAATAAATTTATAATTAGATAACAAAATCAAATTATAATGAGGGTTAAACTGAATTTTATTTTTGATACCAAAACAATGAAACAAGTTCGAACAAAAATAAAAACATGCTATAGATTAATTTATTATTAAAAATAGTTGAATAAAATAAATATAAATTATTATATTTCATAATAAATTATAATTATAAAAATTGTAACACAAGAACTTGATGTATTATAAAAATACAATGAACTTGTAAAAATTGATTTTCTAATAAATTAATAAGAGGGTTTTGGATGATTCAAAAACATAAAATAACAAAATTTAATCAAACATAACCTAAATACATGCCAAAATAGGTATTATTTCTTAAACTATAATATGAGAATCTAAAAACACGTAATGGAACCCATATGGTATGGATTTAATGTCTCACCCATAACAACCACATGCAACTATTTGATATATAATATATAATCTCTTCATATTGATAACACTTAATCACTTATGTTACATACTTTTGTCATCAACCTAGGTAATAGATTTATCTTTCTTTTACTATCTAAAATAAACTCACTAGAATATTATGTCCATGGATTTCATTCAAAATTTACATTTCAATCAAAGATCCCAGGATATTAACTACCTTAAATGGAGGCAACAAATCTTGTATTGACTTATTCATTAATGTAATATCAATCATAACACTTCCAATATATCACAACTCACTGAAATATTACAATTTTTTAGTCTTATTCAATACATAAAATTACTTTACTCATGATTTTTATAAATAATAATGCCAACTCTAATGATTATTACCAACATTCATAGATTAGAATATCCAACAACATATACAAAATTGGAATTTTAACTACCATATTTATCCTAATGAACTTCCACTTTAGGGATTACCAAGTGTGAACATTATGAGATGAAGTATCATCTTCTACTGAGTACCAAGAACCTAAAATTCAAACATACAATGTTTCCCATCATGGAATGTTATCTAACCATAGAACATCAGTTTAAGAATATCATCATGGAACTTATATATTCTCATCATAGCGAGGAACTATTATGACATTTCAATGTGAAATACAATATTTATCATTATTTCATTAATTTAACATGTAATAACAATCAATATATAGAAATATATTTATTAATATTAATTTTTTGGAATACATAGGTAATCTAAAGTAAAAACATTAGTTGGTTCTAGGGAACCAACTCTATTAGTTTTTTATTAATTTGGAGGTCATGGGAATGGTAAAACTATATAGGGGTATATGTAATGTTTATCCCTTATCCTCATAAATATTTTTTATTTTCAATGTGGTTTTGGAATTCCTAATATAGATATCTAAACCTACCTTGAAGCTCAAGTGGGTCGAAATTAGTAGGTAGGGACCTTTTTTCTATCACTTTTTCTTTATAAATGATTTCATCCTTTTCATTAACACCATATAAAGTGAATTCTAGAATATATTATAAGTGTTTAGATCCTATGAGTGGTTTTCATAGAAGAAGTTTAATTTTGAGAAATTAGGCTTTTTCTATAGTCTTAATATAGTTGATACGATTCAAGGTGAGGATAAAATATTACTTGGATTCCAAATGATCAAACATCATGAAAAGAGTGAATTTTAAGAACTATATTTTTAAATTAAATGTAATTTGGTTTATAAAATATATTTCTAAATTTTTCTATTTTTTTAATTATAGATTATTATGTGTTATAATCCCATTTTGTATTTTCTCCTTATCTCTTCTTGTTTATCTCGGGATTTTCCCATCGGATTATCCCACTAGAAATTTTTGGCCTTACTGGATAACACATTATACCCAACTATTTTCCCTTGGATATATGCCTTCCTTGGGTTTTTTTCTTAATTGTCAGTCCTTTCGAACATGCAACTACCTTTGTGCATATATGTGATTTCTTGCAGTGATATACAGAGCATGATATGAACCATCTCCTTTTTAGATAATATGATGATGAAAAATGAACTTCATTATGTTTCACAAGTTATTTTTTAAAGGCTTTAATTCTATCGAGAACATCCATGTGTCCCTATAAATGTGAACCTACTATTTTTCCATTATTACTTGGAAAATCCAATACTTATGATGTTTGTTACTAAAATGTTTAGGGGTAATTTAGTTCGGATTGGGGTAGATACTTAGTTATGGAGTAATAGTTTTCATGGAGAAATAAATTAATGGAATGAGATTTATTTGTGGGATTACCTAGTTCATTGAAGATAAGATAGGCGAGAGACCTAGTGACTTGGTTTTTGTTAGTTGTAGAGGTTGTGTAAGGTGAATTGGAGTTCTTTGATACTGATTTAGAACTATGTTGGTGGATTTTCTGAGGGGAATAAGATCTTTTTCTGATGTTCACTATGGGTGTACTATAAAAAGAGCTTAATATATAGAGAAAGGGCTCAAAATTTTCAATGAATATAAGCCTAATCCTTGGTTAGGATGTCTCAAAAAGTTATTTTATCTTATCTTGTTCTTATATCATTGATTTTATGATGTATACTCCAATGAATCATTTGATTTCCATGTTCCATGAAATATTCCACATCCCTAGATCAATTTACTTAAGAGTCTTGGAGCTATGATAACCTGACCTTTATATAGTTTACTTATGTGCCTCTTGACTAATATGGTTTTATTTATTGGTTCTTGTATCAATTGTACTTATTTTCTTACATAGTGTAACCTTAGTTCCCCTTTCAAATGAGTATAGGACAATTGGAAAACGTATGTAAAATCAAAGTTTTTTTCTTTTTTTTCGTTCCTTATGTTGACTTGTTAATTGTGAAAATTTATTTTATTATATTATTGATGTATATTAGCTATCATTTTTTTTAGAGATTGGTTAGATTCTGGTTTTACTTATGTTTAACATTTTCATCTTGAAATAAGTATTTTACATAATTTTGGATTTATTTTATCATGTTCCTTGATTGGTTATTTTTATAATCAACTTGTAATTATCTTCCATTTAAGAGAAAACATGGAAATATTTGTTGCATTCATGTATTTTTTTTCATTGCTTTTTGTGTTTAGAATTATAAACTTTTTTTCCTGGAATATTGAGAACCAAAATTAATTAAATGAATCTTTATTTGGTCACTGAATGTGGAATACCTCAAAATACATATGACAAAAATAATAATCTTTTATTTCCACTTATAATTGGTAATTTCCATGTTATGTATGTTTGATGGATCAAGGATATGGTTTTTAGAAGTTTCTGGGATGGAAATAAAATCTCCTATCTAAATTTGGGAGGAGGTTCTTAATTAACATAGTTTCACTAGTTCTTTCTCTCTTTACTATGAGTTGTATGTGTATCCCAGAATCAGTATGCCACTCTATTAATTCCAAGATTTATATATATTTTTTAGGTGGATATTATTCTAGAAAACCTATTCATAAGATAATATTTGACACTTTTTTATGATAATAAAAAGTGTGATTTGGGATAAATTACTTTAACAATTTTAATTTTTCTCTCCTAATTAGGAAAGTTTGGCCATTATTACAGCATCCAAAAGATCATTGATGCAAGGTGGTGAGAGAAAATTCTTTCCTTATAAGGGTTTTATGTATCTAATCATAGAACATATGAATTATTGTATTCATAGAGGTTTTATTGAGGATCATATGGAATTGACTAAAGGTCTCAAGGTTTGTGTGGGATATGGGTGTAGTATTTTTCTGTGGCATGATTGTCCACTCCCCTAGTCATCCAATTTCAATGTGATATCTCCCAATAGAGCTACTATTATTGAAATTAAAATTTATAATTTCATTTTATAGATGGTTCTCAATTGGGATTATATATTATGTGAAGTTAATTCATTACATTTAAGGATAATCTCATTGAATATATTAAGTTTTATGTGATTTGTACCAATGATTTTCTTATAGGGTCATCCGATTGTAATGGTTTTTTTTTCAATTCATAATTCATATTTCATGGATTGAAAAATTATTAATCAAGGTACTAGAGTATGTTATGTTTTTTAAATTTATTCGAGTAACAAATTATTTTAGTAGTGAATATAGAAATTATGTTTTCCTCCCAATGTATAGTTATCTATATGGTGTTGCCTCATGGATATTTTCTAAGGATGTAGGGGTTTCTTGTGGATATAGGTTTACATTGGTGTGGGGTAGTGAGGATTTTTATCTTATGCTTCTAGAAATTTCAATAGTAAAAGTAGGTTTGGTCAAGTGTGGTGCATTGGGGCATTATTCAGGTATCTGCGTGTTTCTAGGAATTACTGGTGGATCATCATTGTGGAGAGTATATAGATGATATAAAATATATAACATGGATGTCATATAAGCTTTAGAAATATAATGAGAATTTTTTTATTAATTTATTTAATAAGCAATGAAGTCATCCATAGTTAGTGAAGTTTAGTTTTGAATGTCTTTTGAGGAGGAGAATGTTCTTCGGAAAAACCTATAAGAGATAGTGTGGAGGATACAAAATGTCTGTTTTATTAATGTTTTTAATTTTAATTCACTTTTAATTTTTAAAATAATTTTTTATATTGGGTTTTTTTATATTTAGACAATTTTATTTAACAACTTTTCACTCTTAAATTTATACTCCACCTATAATAACCAGAACTGTTGATTATCTTCAGTCTTATAATTTTCCTTATGCTGTAATTTTTCCTTTCATCATGAGATGCTTTCCCAGACTCCACTCTGAGACATCTTTCCCAACCTCTAATCATCATATGTAATTTTTTACTCCCAATTGGGCATCCACATTTGTGGGGGATGTTGGTTTTTTGTAATCAATTATTCCTCAATTTACCTCACACAGATCTTCATATTTGGGGATAAACTAATCAAAATGAATTACTCTATGTTTTTACATCTTTTGAGATATATGGGTTGTTGGTTTGATTATTTTAGAGTTGAAGTATGGGTTATTTCTTTAAAATAGAACATTAGGAGGGCTTAGTTGTCTGTGTTCAATAGTGAGAGAAACCATAGATTCTTGCTGGTAGAGTGTTGGTTTGTATGGTATTGATCCCACAACATTTATTCCATGAATAGTTGATATAGTTTGAATTATGGCTTGAAATTCCACACATAAATATTCACTTGTTTCAGATACCCATAATCTTGGTGAATTGTATCCAAGTTCCTTGTAATATAAACTTGTCACTATAACTGTATCATTAATTTTTCTTTTGATTTTTTTTATCCAGTATAGGTTAGTTTACAAATATTTCATGGTCCTTATTCTAATCTTGTATACACTTATAATACTCTCTTGATTTCTTGCATAGTGAAACCTTATTTCCTTTACCTTGTGCGGGTAGGTTAATTTGTCTAAATAATGTAAAAGAGTTCTTTCTTTTTTTGGATTATTTGTTTTTTTTGAATAACACGCTATAAATCACTTAGGGATAATATAAAATGGTTATTTTTTATTCATGAAATTGTTTTTTGATACAATTTTAAAATGTGTTGATTTTTTTAAACTCTTGTATTATATTTCTTGAATATATTCCTTAGATATTACTATTTTCATTAATGTGTGATCATATTCTTCTTCTGAGTTGAATTTTTCATCCAATTTAATCGCTATTATTAACCTTAACTAACGGTACCATTTTAAACTTTTGTATTTTTAGTTGTTTATTGATCTATATATAAAACCAATAATCCATTTTGGTCATTGAATGTGGACTACCTCACAATGTATCCTCTACTAATTAGTATCAGAGCCTAATTAATAATAGTGATGTAATCATCAAAATTCAAAATAAACAAGTTAAATAGGTAAAATGTTTTTTAGTTAATTTTGATTTAAATTATTTTCTTTATTAGTTAATTATGGTTGGATTAACAAGACATGTGTTCCCAATAACAACGTGACCCAATTGTCCATTAGTGTACAATCTTATGTTTCCTATATAGATGATCCATCTGATGTGTCAATTAAATCACATAGTATACTTTTATTATTTTTGGGTGGTAACATGTCGTGTGAGGTGGAATATAAGACCACTATAAATGATTTATTTCTTAATCTTAAAAACCATTATTGAAAAATATCACTTTTTTGGAAAGTTCTATAAAAAGTGAGACTTTTTACTTTTAAAATGTATCCAAAAACATCCCTCCAGGCTCTCCTAGCTGAGTTCAGAAAGGTTTTCCATGACCCAACCAATATATATGTTAACATTTTAGATAATTATTAAGAATTAATCCTTTTTTACTTCATTATATAGTTCTTTTAAAAAATGATTTTGTTGTGATGTATGAAAATGATTAATTGATGGTAGAAGAAATTAAGATATCACTACCCTCTAAAGAATTATAGAATATGAATGGGATTAAATTATAGGGGTGCATGATAAATCTAATTGGTATAATAGAAGATATGAGTTAGTGGGAAAATAATTATAGAGATAATAAGAGAGGTAAGAATAAGTTTAAAACTCTTAAGTGTTATCATTTTGGTAAACCATGATTTTTTAAGAAATATTTTCCTGAGAAAAATTGTTTGAGAGGAAATAGAGGTTAATCATACCATGTTGGGACTAATTATGATGATGTTGATATTATATATCTAGTTTACTGTGTTATAGTTGGTGGATTTTTTAGATTAACTTTGGTTGTTATTTCCATTATTTATTTCTTATTAGGGTTTTTTTATCGAGAGTAAATCATTTGTAGGAATAGTGATGTCTTGGGTACTGGTTAGAGAATCATGTTCATGGGTAGATACATGGTTAGAAAGAAAAATTAATGACAGTGTTACTGGTTTCTCTTTAACAAAATTGGTTAGTTATCATGTAATTAGGCACCTGATGTCATTGTTTAGAAATATTTGGTGGGTTTTCCATAGGATAGAAGTCATATTCCCTTTCTTTCTAGTTTAGTTTTCTAATGGTTATAAAATAGAATTTAGGACAAGGGTGGTATGAGTTTAAAGTGGTGTAGGATGGGAAATAGTCTCCCTTTTAGGATAGTTCTTGATGTTGTATTCTCCTTAGGTAGATAGTTTTATGGTTATATGATATATTCACGGGGTTTGAATGGCTTGCTCAATTTTAACCTTGTAGCATATGCTATGTATGTTTTTCTTGAAATATTTCAATTTTTTTTTATTTTCTGTTGTTGTTTTTAAAAGAATTTTTCCATGTTGATTTTATGTTCAGAACTTAGTATTACTATGTTTCCATGGGTTTATTTAAGTATGGGTACTACTTCGTTTATTGGTGTTCAGTGGGAACAAAAACTACTTTGGGAACCTCTAGTTGGTATGTTATCAGAAGGGAATTGAGGTATGTGATGATGAAAAATTATTTATGTAAAGGTGCATTCATTTTATTCATTCATGTTTATATTTTTTTCAATTTTAATCATTATCGTTATGATAATATTAGATTTAATTGATGAAGTAATATGTGTATCATAATGATACACACTTGTTCTTTGACTAGTGTATAGTTTGACTAGCACTATTTGGTGTTGGGTTTTTTATTTACTTACATTTTTTCGCATGATCTTCAAATTCCATTGATAGGTAATATAGAGTAGGTACATTAGGTGTTTAATTTTATGAAATTATTTTAAAAGGATGATATTTTTGAATTTTAATTAAATTTTACATTGTAAAATAAACTATATTTTTATTTTATGATTTTTTATTAGTTTTGTTTTATTTGGGAATTTTTCCCTCTTATCCTATATATTACTCATACTAAAACATGATACATTGATTAAGTTCAATACTATAATAGTATATACACTTTAATTTTATTATTGCATCATATGATGCATTCTATAGATACACTACTGGTGCTCCTACCCAATCTATTGTTGTTTTTGACTTATTTTGGGATATAGGTCTTCTAGTTCAGTGATTCGATTGGATCTGTAGGGGTTCTTCAGTTGAGAGATGATGACAATCGTTTTTCATGGATTTTCTTGATCAGTGTTTAAAATCAAAAACTAATTTCATACATTGAATGTTAGCTACCTCAATATATGAATGAAACAAAAATTTAATGGGGATACCTCTATTCAGGCATGTAATTTATGGTGTAGCTTATAAAAAGTGGCATGAGATCACTCAGGGGGAACTTGTGACTGTGGTTGTGAATAGGTGTTGGGACCCTAATATAATTTAGAGGAAAAATACCATAATTTTATTATTGGGGTGAATTTATCCTACTCCTTTTTTGGATTTATGTTATTGGAAGTTTTCTAGAATCTATCACCAATAAAGGTCACGATCCACTGACTCATATGCGGTCATAATGAAATAAATATAGAAGTTATTTTACTTAGAAATCCATGAATTAATTTTCAGAAACTGAGAAGAATTCATCAAGATTATGATAATAGAAAACATGAAGTAATAAATGGAAAATAATATGTAACATTATTCTATTTGTATTGATCCTACATGCATGGTGAAAAACCATGCCAAGAAATGCTTTATTACTAAGAAACTAAAAAAGAAATAAAGCCTCAAATAAAAAAAACTGATGGAATATAGATACTATTTAATGATTCCAAACTTACTAAACCAGGTGGTAGTGATGAACCTCATCATGAAGAGTCAGCATTATCTAGTTCAGGAATAACTGATACACACACCCAAAAAGGATATAGTGAAAAACATTAATAAAAAGAAAAGGATTCACCTACAGAGCTAGATTTCTTGATTGAAACATGGTTATGATGAATCAAGTTAGGTCTGGAGGTTCTGATATGTCCTATCATTATCTGACATCCAAGAACCAGGTGTATATACTAAATACCCACTATATTGAAATGTTAGTTGTATGAGGTCAGTACACTAGGGATCATAACACCATAAAAAATTGATTTTTGAAATGTTTTTTAGCAACATTTTTTCAAAACATCTCTAATTTAAAATTTAGCAATGTTTTTTCTAGAAACATCTATAAATATTTATTTATTTATATATCACATTTCCCCACATCAACGTAATTATATATTTAAATATATATATATATATGTTAATATATATGAACACATACACATATTTATGAACATATATATTAAAAAATATATATTTATATATATATACACACACATAGATATATATATATATATATATATGTATGTATGTATAAAGATATACACAAATAGATATATTTATTTATATAAACACATATATATTTTAAATTTAGTCATGTTTTTAAGAAAATGTGGCTATTTTTTGTAACATTTTTATCAGTGTAAAACATGTCTAATTATATATATATATATTTGTAAGTATAATTATATTTAAGTATACATAGACATGTATATTTACACACACACACACATATAAACATATATATATTGACATATATATATTAACATATATATATGTATAATATTAACATAAATAGATAATATATATACAATACACACACACACACATATATATATTATATAAACTTATAAATAAATAGAGAATATAAACATATATATAATATATATAAACACAAAATATAAATAATATAAAACATATATATATAAAATATAAACACATATATATAAACATAAAATAGAAACAAATATGTAAACATATATATAATATATTCATATATATAATATAAAATATAAACACATATATAAAATAATATAAACATATATAAATATAAACATAAAATATAAAATATAAACATACAAACAATTTTTTTATGTATATTAATATATTTTTTTATATAATATATTGATTTTGTAATACTAAAATTTGTTTTTATATATATAAATGTAACATAATAAAATTTAATATTCCAAAATAGATTAGGTGAGTTGTTCAGGTGTTTGGGTTTGGCGTTGGAGGTGCAGGGTTTGAGTTCTTATGGTTGCTGATTTCTGAATTTCATTTGTCATGTGTTGTCTATTTCTAAGGCATGAGGGAGTGTGGCATAAGGGTGAGAGTTGTGGGACAGGTATTTTCATGGGTGGGGGTGAATTGGAGGTAGTGTGTGAGGTGGGGTTGTATGAGTGAGTAGTGTGAGAAATATTTTAAAAAAAAATTATTCTATAAAAAAACTAGGGGTAAAAAATTTTGAATTTCAAAAACGCAATTACCAATGTTTTTTAGAAACATTGGTATATAAATTTTGATTTATTAAAATTTCTAAGAAACATTGGTAAATGAGGTGTTACTAATTATAAAATTTTATAAATATCATAAATTTGGTGATATTTATAAATGTTTCTAAATTAGAAATAGAAAATTTGCTGGTATTTTTTTAGAAATATCGGTAAATAAATTAGTAACATTTTAAAACATCTCAGATGCAAAAAAAAATACATTAATTTATATTTTCTTGGTATTTTTTGAGTAATAGGGTTAGGAAACCTCAGTTTCCCTTATTCTTTTACGAGATGCCACTATGAATCATGAGTTCTATTGATTGTTCCCTTAAAACTAAAACCAGACTAAATGAATTGAGTTAAACCAATTAAGAGAGACAAAATCTATATAGCAATGATAGTGGAACTACTAGAAAAATAGGTATTTGCGACGGGTTATTTGCGACGAGATCCCGTCGCAAATGGCTTTTTACGACGGGGGCCCGTCGCAAATGGCCCGTTGCTGAAAATGGCGTCGCAACAACACTTATTTGCGATGGGCCCGTCGCTAAAACCTTTTTTTGCGATGGGTATTCTTCCCGTCGCAAATAGTACTCCGTATATTTGTAAAAAACTTTTAAAATAGTTTTTGCGACGGGTCCCGTCACAAATACCTGTTGCGACGGGCCCGTCGCAAAAACTATTTAAAAAATAAATAAAAAACTATTAATAAATTATTTTAATGCATATAATAATAATACTATTTGCGACGGGTCTCATCGCAAAAACTATTTAAAAATAAAATAAAAAACTATTAATAAATTATTTTAATCCATATAATAATAATACTATTTGCGACGGGCATAGTATCCCGTCGCAAATACTATAAAAAAAATAAAAAAAATAAATTATTAATAAATTATTTTAATTAATATAATAATAATCCAATTATAATTCAAAAATAAAAAATAATAAAATATTAATAAATGATTTTTATTAATAAAATAATAGAATTATAATTCACAAATAAAAATAATAAATTATTTTAATTAATATAATAATAATAGAATTATAATTCAAAAATAAAAAATAATAGAATATTAATAAAAAATGTAAAGACCCGTAAAATTCAAGGGAAATTTTTTCTTAATTTTCTTTAGAATTTTACAAGAGCGCGGTTTCAGACGGAACCTGATTCTGAGGCCCGGAGTGCCCGGAATTAATTTCCGAAGTTTGGCTCGGGTACGTTCAGTGAACGAACGAGCAGGAATTCCTAACTTTTGATCCGGTGCTCGGAATTGAAATCTGAGGGCACCGATGAACTCGCAGCGCCGATATTCGCTTAACGAGACCTTTTCGGGAGTTGCGTTTGTTGCGGGTTGAAAGTTAAGTTTTGGGGTTTTCAGTTGAGTTAAATAAAATTTGTGTAAGACAAATTTTATTTTTAGTTTGTTAAAAACCTACCTAAGGGGGTTGGAAGTGGGACCCACACCCACTTAACCTCCCTTGGGAGGATTAAGTGTGGTGGGGCCCACACGAACCCCTAGACTTTTCAAGTTCCCTTAACCCCCTCTTTATTGGCTTAAGTTACCCTTAATTAATTATGGGAGTTAAGTCTTTTTGAATTTCAAACTTTGAAATTCTTTTGTGTTTTGTGTTAATAAAATAAGAGGTAGTCTTATTTTATTTTGGAGTTCTTTGTTTGTCTTTTTGAGAGCTCCTCTTCATCTTCAAGCTCTGACGAAGAACGAAGAACGCTCAAACTCCGACGAAGAACGACGCCTCTCTTCTTCGTCCTCGGTGTCAACAAGAGGGAACGCCGCTTCCTCCTCGGACCTTCTTCGTCGGCAAACGAAGATCCACCAACGACGTGTCTCTTCGGGCATATCTCTTCGTCAACGGATTTGACGAACGACGACCGCGACGCCCGACCTCCGCGACGCCGTCTTCCGCGGAACGTAGACGAATCTTCGAATCTTAAACCCGAGGTAGGGGTTGTTGATTTCATTTTGGTTTCCTTATTTCTTTTCTTTCTCGTGGATCGCATGTCTACGTGAGACATTTAAATATTTTATATAAGTGTTATTGTTAACGCGAGGGGGGCCGGACCGCACGAACACGGCCGAACCCCCCTCCATCGTTTATGTTTATTCATGCGGGTGGAAGCAAGTGGCGTGGTGCCGTCGCACCACGGGGAGGCCAGGGGAAGTAGAGGAGGAGCACGCCTATCACTTGCGAGTTGTTCTTGACACACTCCGAGAGCACCAACTTTATGGTAAGCTCTCGAAGTGCCAGTTCTGGATACGTGAGGTCCACTTTTTGGGACACGTTATCTCTGAGGCGGGAGTTGCAGTGGATCCCGCGAAGATTGAGGTTGTGTTAGCTTGGGAGCCACCCAGGAGCGTGACTGAGGTTCGGAGTTTCTTGGGACTAGCTGGATATTATCGGAGATTCATGCCAGATTTCTCTAGAGTTGCAGCATCACTCACAGCTTTGACGAAGAAGGGGAAACCCTTCGTATGGACAGACAGATGTCAGCAGAGCTTTCAGGAGCTGAGACAGAGATTGACCTGCGCACCTATCTTGAGGTTGCCTGAGGAGGGAGTAGGGTACGTAGTCTACTGCGATGCATCAGGGACCGGACTCGGATGTGTTCTGATGCAGGAACGGGCCGTGATCGCCTATGGATCACGTCAGTTGAGGCCGCATGAGCAGAACTACGCTACCCATGACCTGGAGTTAGCAGCAGTGGTCTTCGCTCTGAAGACATGGCGACATTATCTGATGGGCGAGTGCTTTACAGTCTTTTCTGATCATCAGAATCTCAGGTATATCTTCTCCCAGAAGGACCTGAACCTGAGACAGCGACGATGGCTCGAGTTCCTCCAGAACTATGACTTTGAGATAGTCTATACTCCTGGGAAGGGGAACGTAGTAGCCGATACCCTCAGCAGGAGGACGGGCATTCAGCTACTTGAGGAGGCGACGGAGCAGCTAGCCTCTTTGCAGATATCCTTCGTGGATAGAGATGGAGCAGCCTTTCTTCAGTCTCTCACAGTCACTCCTCCACTACTGCAGCAGGTCAGGGAGGCACAGCGTGAGGACGCTGACTGTGAGACACGGCGTGCACAGATATCCTCGGGACAGGCACCTGATGGTTTCTCCCTTGGAGCAGAGCAGGACATCCTTTTTAGAGGACGTACCATGGTGACAGTAGCTTTGCGAGAGGAAGTGCTGAGAGAGTTTCACACTTCTCCTTTGGTGGTACATCCTGGAGTGGCGAAGATGTACCAGGACCTCAGACGACAACACTGGTGGCCGGGTATGAAGAAGGCTG
The DNA here is from genome assembly GCA_963277665.1 of Viscum album. Classification (NCBI taxonomy): domain Eukaryota; kingdom Viridiplantae; phylum Streptophyta; class Magnoliopsida; order Santalales; family Viscaceae; genus Viscum; species Viscum album. Next base: position 79,228,610 of record OY728140.1, read on the forward strand.
TAGCAGAGTTCGTTTCTCGATGTCTCACCTGTCAGCAGGTGAAGGCAGAGCATCAGGTACCAGCAGGCTTGGTACAGCCCTTGGAGGTTCCGGAATGGAAGTGGGACGGCATATCTATGGACTTCGTGACTGGACTTCCACGCACTTCCAGAGGTCACGACTCCATCTGGGTGATTGTTGACCGACTCACCAAGTCGGCACACTTCTTACCCATCAGAGAGCAGGGCTCAGTTGAGAGCTTGGGACGTCTCTACGTTCAGGAGATTGTGCGGCTCCACGGCGTGCCATCATCTATCGTTTCCGATCGAGATGCCCGCTTTACTTCCCGGCTTTGGAAGGGGTTGCAGGAGGCGTTCGAGACGCAGCTACGTCTTAGCACAGCTTTTCACCCTCAGACGGATGGTCAGACGGAGAGGACCATTCAGACACTCGAGGACATGCTCTGTGCCTGTGTCCTCGACTTTGGTCATAGCTGGGAGGACCACCTACCCTTGGTGGAGTTCGCGTACAACAACAGCTACCACTCCACCATCGGTATGGCACCGTACGAGGCGTTGTACGGCCGACCATGTAGATCTTCTTTGTGCTGGACAGACCCTGGGGAGTCAGCACTGGTGGGACCGGAGATGGTCCAGGCCACGACAGAGAAGGTCCAGGTCATCCAGGAGCGGATGAGGACAGCTCAGAGCCGGCAGAAGTCATATGCTGACAGGAGGCGGAGGCCACTGGAGTTCGAGGATGACGACCACGTCTTCTTGCGGGTCTCACCTCGACGTGGTATTCGGAGATTTGGCCGAGGCGGCAAGTTATCTCCGCGCTTCATCGGACCTTTCCAGATTCTCAGCAGGATTGGCGAGGTGGCTTATCGCCTGGCTCTACCACCTCAGTTGCACCGGGTGCACGACGTCTTCCACGTATCCCAGCTGAGGAGATACGTGCACGACCCGACGCACATCATTGACCATGGGGAGCTTGACGTTGACGATGGGGCGACTTTTACGGAGGTCCCGGTGGAGATAGAGGATCGACAGGAGCGGGTCCTGCGTGGGCGATCGATTCCTCTTGTGCGCATCAGATGGCAGCACGGGAATCTCCAGGAGAGCACATGGGAGCGGGAGGCTCAGATGCGTGCTCAGTACCCTCATTTGTTTCCCTAGTTTTGATGTATCTTTACGGGGACGTAAAGCCCTGAGGTGGGAGTAATGTAAAGACCCGTAAAATTCAAGGGAAATTTTTTCTTAATTTTCTTTAGAATTTTACAAGAGCGCGGTTTCAGACGGCACCTGATTCCGAGGCCCGGAGTGCCCGGAATTAATTTCCGAAGTTTGGCTCGGGTACGTTCAGTGAACGAACGAGCAGGAATTCCTAACTTTTGATCCGGTGCTCGGAATTGAAATCTGAGGGCACCGATGAACTCGCAGCGCCGATATTCGCTTAACGAGACCTTTTCGGGAGTTGCGTTTGTTGCGGGTTGAAAGTTAAGTTTTGGGGTTTTCAGTTGAGTTAAATAAAATTTATGTAAGACAAATTTTATTTTTAGTTTGTTAAAAACCTACCTAAGGGGGTTGGAAGTGGGACCCACACCCACTTAACCTCCCTTGGGAGGATTAAGTGTGGTGGGGCCCACACGAACCCCTAGACTTTTCAAGTTCCCTTAACCCCCTCTTTATTGGCTTAAGTTACTCTTAATTAATTATGGGAGTTAAGTCTTTTTGAATTTCAAACTTTGAAATTCTTTTGTGTTTTGTGTTAATAAAATAAGAGGTAGTCTTATTTTATTTTGGAGTTCTTTGTTTGTCTTTTTGAGAGCTCCTCTTCATCTTCAAGCTCTGACGAAGAACGAAGAACGCTCAAACTCCGACGAAGAACGACGCCTCTCTTCTTCGTCCTCGGTGTCAACAAGAGGGAACGCCGCTTCCTCCTCGGACCTTCTTCGTCGGCAAACGAAGATCCACCAACGACGTGTCTCTTCGGGCATATCTCTTCGTCAACGGATTTGACGAACGACGACCGCGACGCCCGACCTCCGCGACGCCGTCTTCCGCGGAACGTAGACGAATCTTCGAATCTTAAACCCGAGGTAGGGGTTGTTGATTTCATTTTGGTTTCCTTATTTCTTTTCTTGCTCGTGGATCGCATGTCTACGCGAGACATTTAAATATTTTATATAAGTGTTATTGTTAACGCGAGGGGGGCCGGACCGCACGAACACGGCCGAACCCCCCTCCATCGTTTATGTTTATTCATGCGGGTGGAAGCAAGTGGCGTGGTGCCGTCGCACCACGCGGATGATCGTACAAATAATTTACGCGGCGCCGTCGCGCTACGTCAAGGAAAAATCTTCAAGAACGTGACGCCGTCGCGCCGCGTTGAAAAGAATCAAAGTACGGCAAAGGGGCGCGGTGCCGTCGCACCGCGCCGGACGACGAACACCGCGGCCGGTTCCGGGCCGCGGCGGGACGAGAAGACCGCGGCCGGTTCCGGGCCGCGGCGGAAGAGGAGACCGGCGGCCGGGCCGCCGGTGTCGGAAGTCGAAGGCGGGACCAGAATTTCCGGTCCCGTTGGTAAAAACCGGCCGGCCAGCTGGCCGGCCGGATGACATAAAACCGGGGGAATAAATCCCCCGGCCGGTTCAACAAAACCCCCCTCTTAATGAGGGGGGCGGTTCTTGAGGGAAGGGGGCAGCCGCCCCCTTGGTTCGGCGCCAGCAGGCCCCCCCACGTGAGGGGGGCAGTTTTAAAAGAACCGGCGCGGCACAAAGGCCGCGCCACTTTGAAGAACCGCGGGGCTTAGGCCCCGCGTGCGCAGCCCCACGTGCTGCGCCAGGCGCCGCCGCCGCGGCCCGCCGCCGCCCAGGGGGGGGGGGTCGGGCCGGGTCGGCTCGGACCCGGACCCCCCCGTTTCGAACCAGTTTTGGTTTTTGGCTCATAACTTGAGCCTCGGACCTCCGAATGACGAACCGTCTGCGGCAACGCGATCCTTGGATCGAGACGGTCATTTCGATATATCTCACTCAAGGTTTCGGTTAACTTTGAGTTCGGCCGGGTTGGTTCGTTCACGAAACCAACCGGGCCTTCGGAGCGGAAACGCTCATATCTTGAGCTACGAACGTCCGATTGACGCGCCGTCAGTCGCGTTGTGTTTCTCTTAGTGAGACGGATCTTTTGGCATACTCCGCCCGAGGTTTGGACGCAGGTGGAGTACGGTCGGGTTGGTTTAGCCTTAAAAACCAACCGGGCCCCGGAGACGAAAATGCCAATAACTCTCAGACCGGGCGTCCGATCGACGCGCCGTCTGTTGCGTTGAGTTCCTGTTGACGATACGGAACTTTTGGATACATCAACTCTAGTCTTCGTGACAGTTGATGTATCAGCCTCTCGGCTCGTGGAGCGGACCCTCTGAACGAGCTTGCTGTGTGCGGGAACCCTAGTGCTGGCTGCGACTGTTCTACTGCTACTACTACTGCTACGACTGCTACTGTGACTGCGACGACGACAGTACAGAGATCCTGTGTGGATTCGACGACGACGACTACAGCACTCAGCGATCCTACGTGGATCAGTGCTACAGGTCTTGTGTGGGCCCGATCCTGTGTGGGTCCTTGCGCTCAGCGGTTCTGTGTGAGCCAGCGCCTACAGGTCCTGTGTGGGCCCGATCCTGTGTGGGTCTTTGCGGGGGTTAGTTACCTATCGATCCTTCGTGGGTACGACGACTTAGATGGATCAGTGATCATCTTTATCGTCCTTGAAGAAGTATACCTGTGTGAGCTGAATCCTGTTGCTTTCCTGTGTGGATTGTGTTGTGCTATCCTGTGTGGATTATGTTTTACTTTCCTATGTGGAATACGTATACTTTCCTGCGTGGACTGAGTTGTACTTGGGCTCGGAAGTTGGAGCGTATTTGAATTGATGACTTAGGTATATGTATGGGCATATACCTAAGCAGTGTCGGTTGTTACTTCGTGATTGTACTTTTCTTCGTGGTTTATCCTTTGTGGATTTGAGAGACCTTCAGGGGTCTCGGGGTCCCTACTGAGTAGCTTATACTCACCCCTGCACGGGCTTTGCCCGCACTACGTTGTGTTGGTTGCAGACGACGGACAGCGTTGACCTTAGCTGAGGCTTGCAGAGCGGGATGGTACCCGGAGGTGGACCACTGGGCGGGACGTGCTCGGAGCGGACGGCGGAACCCGTGGAGCAGAGGAGCTATCTGTACCCACCCTTCAGGTGGGATTTTCAGTGGACAGCTCGGAGTAGCGGCTTTTACTTTTCAGTTGCTTTTTTTCCCTTTTCGAGTTGTACTTTACTTTCAGTTTGGGTTTGTATTCTGGCCCATTTACTTTTCCGCACTTTCAGTCGTACTCTGCTTGTTTAGTGTTTACTTTCCGCTTGTTTACTCTGTGGTGTGTGTTTACTTTTCAAAGGCAATGTCTTCCCTTTTTACCGGGATTTACGCCTTGGTGCTAGTCGCCAGCCCCTGGCCTATGGAAGGCGGGCTTGGGGTAGTCACGGCACGGACCCCGAGGGCGGGTCGTGACAATTAATAAATGATTTAATTAATATAATAATATTAGAATTATAATTCATAAATAAAAAAAATATTAATAAGTTATTTTAATTAATATAAAAATAATAGAATTATTTTACATTCAAATATTAAAATAATTCAAGTATTACAAAAAAATATATTTAAATTATAATATTATAAAATTTTGATGTATATATAAAATTTAATATTATAAAATATAAATAATATTATTATTCATATTAATATTGTTATTTAAAAATATAATATTATTAATATTTTATAATGAGACAGAAACTACGAATAGAAAAAAAAAATCATATTTTGATTTCATAAATTTTATAACATAATTACAAACTCTAATCTGAAGGAGGGGGGGAGGTGGGGGATCTGCAGATGGTGGTGGAGGAAACTCCATCCCTAAAGCATGAGTGAGTCAGCGCATGTACTCCATCTGCTCCTGATGCTGCTGCTGCCACCGACTCGTCTGCTCCTCGTACAGCTGCTGCTGGCGTCGACACTCCTCCTCATGCTGCTGACGCATCTGCTCCTACTCCTATCAGAGACTCTCTATCAGTGCATTATGAGATAGCAATTGATCCTCATACTGTGTAGTAGAAGAAGATGCACGAGCTCCTCTCGAGCTGGACGCCGACATCGCACCACTGCCATAATAATCTCCGGGAGTCAGTCGAGAGCCGATACCAACTACCTGGCCCTTCTCGAAGGCATACTGGGTGGCCTGCATCCATGCCGCCTCATCAAACTGACGGCCAGTGGTCTGATCTGATGACTCGGCCTGACTCTCAGGCCGGGCCTGTGCTGCTGCGGCTTCATATGACTCCTGTAGTTGCAATTTAAAATTAAAATTGTGAATATATTATATGCAGTTAGTTTTTAAACTTGAAAACAAATAATACTGACCACGATGTGATGCTGACGATCACCTATGAGCTCCCCAGTAGTAGGATCACTATACATCCTCCGATATACGTCGTACTCCGTAATATCGGGGTGCTCAACAGCCTATAAGAATAAAAAATAAACTGTTAATATTTATTGTTATATAAAATATTTATAAATAATGTACGTACCAGATGCTGTCTATGAGTACTGAAAGAATGACTCCCAGCTCGATGAGTCACCTCCTGTCTCCCCCGATTCTGCCTCCCCATCGATGATCTCCTCTGAAAGGCACCACTCAACCAGTGCGCACATAATCCATCCCATACATGGGATGAAATGTACTCTGGTCGGTGTGCTCTACATGACTCGTCAAAATATGACACTCATGCTTTCTTCATGGCAGCTTTTCTTAAATTGTGCAAAAACTGACGAAGGCGATCACGCATGGACACCTCCCATGCCTCGTGGATGGCGTCACGCATGGTATCCTCGATCGGATACCATAAACCCTACAAATAAATCAAAATATCAAGTTAGAAATGAAATAATTTTCAAAATAAAAATTATTTATTTACGTACGTACCAACCAATGGCCGAACATGGCCTGCTGCACATCAATGGGAATCTGCTCCCATGTGGTCCATGGCTGAGAGAAATAGTTGCGCAAAATAGCGTTGCCCTGTCCGACTGCTATATGCGAAAAACTGTAAAAATAATAAACATTTATTATGTGAATAGATTAATGAAATCTTAGCCAAATCCACAGGTTATCACACAGGTTATCACACCTCCGTGTGCGTGGATAAAACCCAAGACGCGGACGTCGCTTGGGGACGGGGTTAGGAATCATCAATCGTGAAAGACCGCGCCCCCTCCGCGTACTCCCTGGAGCGCCTGTAGGCTGAGGGTCATCTGCCAGCAACTCATCCGCATCGAAAGGCAAGTCAGCATCCGCCAACTCACGAAATGTGGCGTCGTCAATCTGAAACAGAAAATGTTAATGTTAGCAAATAATTTATAATTACTATTATATATACATATATACATATTATGATTGTATATAAATACCATGGAATTCTATCAGTGTTCATCTTCATCATCATCTTCATATATGTCAATGTCATCTTCATATTCCTCCTCAACATCATCGATATCCATTCGAGTTACAGTTACTTCATCTCTTACCATTTCAAATTCATATGTGACATCATTAACATCATCGTCATCACCGACTCTTAAATGTGGGGTGTCGTCATTGATACTCATGTCTCTTTGTAAAAAAGATAGATTTTGAATACTCTCTTGAAAAACTTCAATTCTTTGCACATCAGTGAAAGCACATTCACTTTGACTAAACTGATTGTCTTGAATTTTGATTTTTATTACACTCCACCAATTAGTCAAGTCTCTTGATGTAGCACAGTACTTTGCGTAATAAACTTGATATGTCTGTTGAGCCAATAAGAATGGTTCATTTACTGCGAGAACACTTTTACATTTAATATCGATGATTCCATGAGTCGGATGAACACGCACGCCTCTCTCTGTATCCAACCACCGACATTTGAACATGGTTATGTAATGTTGTCCAAGATAACAGAGTTCAATGATTTCATCAAGTATGCCATAAAATTCAACTTCATTTTCTCGATGATGAGATCCTCTCAAGTTAACTCCACTGTTCATTATTTTTTTCGATTCCCCATATGCATGTGTGTGGAATCGAAATCCATTCACCACATATGCATTATAAGTTTTAACAAGTTTGGAAGGTGGGTTACTCAATATACACAGCCGTTTGTCAATTTTATCAGCATGTCGAGACGCCTGAAAATTTGTGAAATAATTATCAATATAGTAAACTATACATTGAATGAGTTTCTAAAAGATAAAGAATTTATGTTACCAGTTTTTGAAACCACTGAGAGAATGTTTTCAGTCGACGTTCTTTGAGAGCAGCTGCTGTAATTTGTGGAATTTGTTTCTTGATATGATTATCATACAACCTATAAAAACCAAAGTTATTTACTGTAACATAAATGATAGAATAAGTGATATAAACACTTACAGTACAACTGATGTCATCTCTTCACAGTTGAGCAGAACATACGTATGAGATCTATGATGTTCATCATCTGAAAGCCAGCGTTCATAAACTCCACCAAAACCAAGCTCTGTCTGTTTGAAAACAGATAATTGATTGTCGATTTCATCAATATTCCTCTCGTTCTGTCCCATTCAGTTGTGTTTTGAAGGATACTCAGATTCAAAATAATGGGAGCAGAAAAAAGATATTTCCTCTTGCAAATAAGCTTCTGCAATAGATCCTTCAACAGATGCTTTGTTACGTACTTTTCTTTTCAATTTTTGCATGCATTTTTCAAATGGGTACACCCATCGAAACTGTACTGGACCTCCACATTTGGCTTCATATGGAAAATTTAACATCAAATGTTCCATTGAGTCGAAGAAAGACGGCGGAAATATTTTTTCCAGTTTACATATAATTACAACATCTTTTTCAAGTTTTCCTAGAGCATCATAATCTGTCGTAGCCGCACAAATTTCCCGAAAAAAATGAGACATGTCTGTTATGGAATCCCAAATCACAGAATTCAACAGACCTCTTAATCCAATGGGTAGAAGTCTCTCCATTATAACATGACAATCATGGATTTTTAATCCAGTAATATGACCATTCTTTACACATCTACCCAAATTGGAAGCACAGCCATCTGGAAGTCTCAAATCTGCAATCCACTGACAAAATAATAAACAGTTTTCTTTAGACAGTGTATAAGCTGCTTTTGGTTTCAGTAACCTTTCTGTTATGACATTCTCTAATAGTTCCAATTCTGGACGCCTGCAAATTTGGGCAAGATCTAAACGTGCATTTACATTATCTTTTCTCTTTCCTGGCGTATCCAAAACTGTATGAAACAAATTATCAAAACAGTTCTTCTCAATATGCATGACATCTAACATGTGTCGGACCAACAAATCAGACCAATATGGAAAATCCCAAAATATTCTACGTTTAATCTAATTTTGTTCTTTCCCAAAACCATAAATTTTTTGTTGGTTTATTGTGGGACCAAAAGTGATGGGAGGTAATGAAAATACAACTGATTTTAACTCCGAACCTGATAGCATTTTTGGAGGTTCATCCCTTTTAACTGTTCCTTTTCTGAAATGAGATCTGTTTCTGGGAAAAGGATGATCTGCTGGAAGAAATCTGCGATGACAGTCAAAATAACAAGGTTTCTTTCCATGAATGAGCATAAATGCTTTGTTCTCTCCCATACAGTAAGGACATGATTTCTGACCATGTGTACTCCATCCAGATAACATCCCATAAGCCGGGAAGTCACTTATTGTCCACATCAATGCTACTCTCAGTATAAAATTCTGTTTCGTTGCAACATCATATGTACTAACACCAGTACTCCACAATAAATTTAATTCATCAATCAATGGTTTCAAATAAACATCAATATTTTTCTTCGGATGTCCTGGAATTAGTAAAGTCAAAAAGATATATGGCTCCTTCATCAACATCCATAGAGGTAAATTGTACGGAGTTAAAAAAAAACAGGCCAACATGAATATTGACTACCATAAGATCCAAACGGACAGAAACCATCAGTATAAAGGCCTAGTCAAACATTTATAGCTTCTAAAGCAAAGGATGGATGCACTCTATCAAAATGTTTCCATGAATCACCATCAGCTGGATGATTCAAGCTTTTATCGGTTGAAATATTCTCTTTATTCCATGACATCATTGTCGCTGTATTCTTAGACATGAATAAACGCTGAAGTCTAGATGTAAGCAGAAAATATCTCAACTATTTTACAGGAATCAAACCAGACTTCTCGTGTTGTCCTTCTTTATATCTCAGTTGCCCACATGTGGGACAAATATCCAATGACTCATTTTCCCCAAAATATAAAATGCAGTCATTTGAATATGCATGAATCTTCTGACAAGTAAGTCCCAAATTTCGAACCAGCCTCTTACTCTCATAGTAATTTGCAGGTAAAACATTTTCTTCGGGTAACAGTGTTTTAAGAAAATAAAATATCTGGTCAAAATAGGTGTTTTACATTTCGTTATCTGATTTGATAGCCATAAATTTTTCAACTGCTTCTAATTTTCTCATCTTGCAGCCAGGATATAATGCATCCTCAGCAGACTTCAACAACTCATAAAATTCAGATGGTGCCAACTCAGGATTTGAAGCTATATCAGCTAGAGTTTCTGTATGTTGAACAGATGAACCTGCAACATCATGTACTAAATCTTGAAACCGGTATGGATCCGGAATCAAGTTGGTATCACCTGCTCTGGAACTGCGTTCACCGTGTTGATACCAAAAAACAAAATCTGGTTGAAAACCAAAACGCAAGAGATGTTCTCCCACTTTGTCAAACGTGTCAAACGTTCTCAATGCACATTTTCTGCAAGGGCATTTTATTTTTCCTTCTAAAACAAATTCTGGATTTGTTGCCGCAAATGATAAAAAAGTCTCCACACCCTCTACATATACTGGATTTAAACCAGAACCGTTTGGATTTCTACGTTGATTTATCCATATGCGGTCACCTAATAATGATTGTTGATGACCTCGTTGTTCCATATTCCTCTATAAAATATAAAAGCATTACTGGTTTTGAATAATTTGTTAGAAAAAACATTCAAGCTAGGATAATTATAGAGTTTAGATCATACACGACTGACGCAAACTTTTTATTGAGATAAACCTAAAAATTGACCCTTTAAGAATTAAATATGTTGATAATAAAGCAAAACATGTTACAAATATTGATAATTTTAATATTATATAAATTTTTTATTATTTTCATAGTACTAATATTATTGGTAATTAATACTAATTATTGGTAATTATTACTAATTATTGGTAATTATTGGTAATTATTGGTAATTATTGGTAATTATTGGTAATTATTAATAATTATTGGTAATTATAACTAATTATTGGTAATTATTACTAATTATTGTTAATACTAATTATTGGTAATTATTACTAATTATTGGTAATTATTACTAATTATTAGTAATTATTACTAATTATTGTTAATTAATACTAATTATTGGTAATTATTACTAATTATTGGTAATTATTACTAATTAATACTAATTATTGGTAATTATTGGTAATTATTGGTAAGTATTGGTAAATATTACTAATTATTGGTAATTATTACTAATTATTGTTAATTATTACAATTATTGTTAATTATTACGAATTATTGGTAATTATTGGTAATTATTACTAATTATTACTAATTATTACAAATTATTGGTAATTATTACTAATTATTCGTAATTATTATTAATTATTACTAATTATTCCTAATTATTGTTAATTATTACTAATTATTGGTAATTAGTACTAATTATTACTAATTATTACTAATTATTACTAATTATTGGTAATTATTACTAATTATTGGTAATTATTACTAATTATTGGTAATTATTGGTAATTATTGGTAATTATTGGTAATTATTACTAATTAATACTAATTATTGGTAATTATTGATAATTATTACTAATTATTGATAATTATTACTAATTATTGGTAATTATTATTAATTATTACTAATTATTACAAATTATTGGTAATTATTACTAATTATTACTAATTATTACTAATTATTACTAATTATAACTTATTATTGGTAATTATTACTAATTATTACCAATTATTGGTAATTATTGGTAATTAATACTAATTATTGGTAATTATTAGTAATTATTGGTAATTATTGGTAATTATTACTAATTATTACTAATTATTGGTAATTATTACTAATTATTGGTAATTATTACTAATTATTGGTAATTATTGGTAATTATTGGTAATTATTACTAATTAATACTAATTATTGGTAATTATTGATAATTATTACTAATTATTGATAATTATTACTAATTATTGGTAATTATTACTAATTATTACTAATTATTACTAATTATTACTAATTATTGGTAATTATAACTAATTATTACTAATTATTACTAATTATTACTAATTATTACTAATTATTGGTAATTATTACTAATTATTACCAATTATTGATAATTATTGGTAATTAATACTAATTATTGGTACTTATTACTAATTATTGGTAATTATTGGTAACTATTACTAATTATTACTAATTATTACTAATTATTGGTAATTATTACTAATTATTCGTAATTATTACTAATTATTAGTAATTATTATTAATTATTACTAATTATTCCTAATTATTGTTAATTATTACTAATTATTGGTAATTAGTTCTAATTATTACTAATTATTACTAATTATTACTAAATATTGGTAATTATTACTAATTATTACTAATTATTGGTAATTATTGGTAATTATTGGTAATTATTACTAATTAATACTAATTATTAGTAATTATTGGTAATTATTACTAATTATTCCTAATTATTGTTAATTATTACTAATTATTGGTAATTAGTACTAATTATTACTAATTATTGGTAATTATTACTAATTATTGGTAATTATTACTAATTATTAATAATTATTACTAATTATTGGTAATTATTGGTAATTATTACTAATTAATACTAATTATTGGTAATTATTGGTAATTATTACTAATTATTGGTAATTATTACTAATTATTGGTAATTATTATTAATTATTACTAATTATTACTAATTATTACTAATTATTACTAATTATTGGTAATTATTACTAATTATTACTAATTATTACTAATTATTACCAATTATTGGTAATTATTATGAATTATTACCAATTATTGGTAATTATTGGTAATTAATACTAATTATTGGTAATTATTACTAATTATTGGTAATTATCGGTAATTATTGGTAATTATTGGTAATTATTACTAAGTATTGGTAATTATTACTAATTATTGGTAATTATTACTAATACTTGGTAATTATTACTAATTATTCCTAATTATTACTAATTATTACTAATTATTACTAATTATTGGTAATTATTACGAATTATTGGTAATTATTAAGAATTATTGTTAATTATTACTAATTATTACTAATTATTACGAATTATTACGAATTATTACTAATTATTACGAATTATTACTAATTATTACGAATTATTACTAATTATTGGTAATTATTACTAATTATTGGTAATTATTACTAATTATTGGTAATTATTACTAATTATTGGTAATTATTACTAATTATTGGTAATTATTCCTAATTATTGTTAATTATTACTAATTATTGGTAATTAGTACGAATTATTACTAATTATTACTAATTATTACTAATTATTGATAATTATTACTAATTATTACTAATTATTACTAATTATTACTAATTATTGGTAATTATTACTAATTATTACTAATTATTACTAATTATTAGTAATTATTGGTAATTATTACTAATTATTACTAATTATTGGTAATTATTGGTAATTATTACTAATTATTCCTAATTATTCATAATTATTCCTAATTATTCATAATTATTCCTAATTATTCCTAATTATTACTAATTATTACTAATTATTACTAATTATTACTAATTATTGGTAATTATTGGTAATTATTGGTAATTATTGGTAATTATTCCTAATTATTACTAATTAGTGGTAATTATTAGTAATTATTACTAATTATTGATAATTATTAATAATTATTACTTATTATTGGTAATTATTACTAATTATTGGTAAGTATTACTAATTATTGGTAATTATTACTAAATATTGGTAATTATTACTAATTATTGGTAATTATTACTATTTATTGGTAATTATTACTAATTATTGGTAATTATTACTAATTATTGGTAATTATTACTAATTATTGGTAATTATTACTAATTATTGGTAATTATTACTAATTATTGGTAATTATTACTAATTATTGGTAATTATTCCTAATTATTGATAATTATTGGTAATTGTTCCTAATTAGTAGTAATTAAATGAATAATTACCAATAATTAGGAATAATTACCAATAATTACGAATAATAACATTATTAGTATATTTTATTATTAATATTAAAATAATATAATTTTCTAATTTATATACAATTCTCCTTTCATATGTGTGTTTTCTATCTCCACATACAAATAATACATGTGGAGACTGCAAACACACAGATGAAAAGAGAATTGTATATATATAAAAAATTATATTATTTTAATATTTATAATAAAATATACTAATAATATAATAATGTTATTATTCCTAATTATTAATATTTATTACTAATTATTAATATTTATTCTTAATTATTAAAAATTATTACTAATTATTCCTAATTACCATTAACTATGAACAATAATAATAATTTAAATTTATTAAGTAACAAAACAATGTAAACATAATTAAATTACAACTAATTAAGAGTAATTAAAACTAATAAAAAATTAAAAATAAATATTAAATTAAAATGAACATAAATACCTTGAAAATTAATCTGCTCTGATCGTTCTTCAAAACTTTAATATCAACTCCGAAGAAAAAAATTAAACTTGAGAAAAACTAAACTTTAGAAATAAAACTTTGAGAGAAGAAGAAGATGGAGTTTGAGAATGATTTGAAAAAAACGAATGGGGGTATTTATAGATTAGATTATTTGCGACGGGTCCATTTGCGACGGTACCCGTCGCAAATACCTTAGCCATCATTTATTACGGTCAACGGTTAAATAGTTATTTGCGACGGGTCCCGTCGCAAATAACCACCTGCCGACATACTATTTGCGACGGGGGAATATTCCCATCGCAAATACCTTTTACCGCCGCCGGTTATTTGCGACGGGAATATTCCCCCGTCGCAAATCAGTTTCCCGTGATTTGGCGCGCAAAGCGCGCCAGTCCTTTTGTGACGGGGAAAGCTATCCTGTCGCAAAAGGCTACTTATTTGCGACGGGCAAATACCCTCGTCGCAAATAAGTTTTTAAAAAGACTATTTGCGATGGGATTTATTCCCGTCGCAAATACCCATTTTTTCCGTAGTGTGGGTAGGCGAGTTGTTAGTGGGAAACATTGCATGATTGGGATTAGACTCGCATGGATGACTCATATTTAAGGTGTCGTTCGAGTAACATATCGGGAACAAATGGTTGGGACACATGGAAGAACATGAGAGGTTGTGAGGGAATGATGGGGATCAATCACAATTTGAGAGAGGTAATAAAAATAGATAATAATTTAATCAAGCTCAAACATGGATCATTTGATAATTAATGATCAACTATTTAAATAAAACAATCCACACCCACTAATAAAGAATAAAATAGACACAAAAAAGACAATTTTATGGATAAATGTACAAAAAATATTACTACATGTAAAAATTAAGTAACCATGCTTGAAAGGAGTCAAGTATACAATATATAACAATATATTTAATAAATTTAAATGATACATAAACCATAGGAACATAATTCTAAAAATATACACATTAAAATTAAAATGATTTAATGATAGTGTTCTCACAACCTCTATGATAGAATTGGTATAATGTTCATCAATTCTAAAAAATGTTTATACATTGAAATGGGCATAACCTTATTCAAACTATCCATAGGGTAGTCCCTAGTGTGTATGTTGGTGACACAAACCATACAATATTTTATAATGTTTCTAATTAAATGATTTTTAATGACTATGTGCTTTGATATATCATAGAAAACGTAGTTTTTAAACAAATGTATCGTAGATTGGCTATCCCAGTGAACGACCATGATTTTAGTGGATAAATATAACTCGTTAATCAAACCTATAAATCATATATCTTTCTTGATTTCATCAGTCAGCGCATATATTCCACCTCAGTGGTGGTGAGTGAAAAAAGGATTATTTATTTCATTTTCAGGATATTGTTCCTCTAAAAGTAAAACAACACAATACTAGAAATACATTTATGAGTATCCATATTAGTATACTATTAATAATCCACAAAACCAAAAATATAATCATAAAACCTATATTTTTTATATATGGAATAAAAATATAATCATATATAGAATCATACCTAAGGATCCACTTTAAATCATGCTAATGAAGTTTACTAGGAAGCCACATGAACCTGCTTAAAGTACACACAGAAATGGAAATATATGAACTTGAACAAACCATTACATATATAAGCCTACCTCTGACACTAGAATAAGGAATTTTATTAATAAATGTTATTATGTCGTCATTATTATGGGTCTTCTTTAAGAACAATTTAAATATGTGTTCTAAGGGGACACTATCTAGATTAATATGCCCATAGAGGTACCGCTTTAAATCCTTTTATACATAATCATATTGAGATAGATATAGGGTTTGTTCCCTTATGTATCTTATTATTTCCATACCAAGAATTTATTTTTCATTTCCTATATGATTCATCTCCAAGAAATAATCAAAATCATCCTTGACATAATTTATAATTAACATATTTTTACATATTTTTAGCATTTCAACAAAATATTAGAGTTGTTAAAAAAATCCATACTTAACATGCTTAAAATAAACACATGCATCAAGACTACTCTTTTTAAAATAATTTTCAATCATTAATGAATCAAACTAGTTCCACCATTGAAATCAATATTTCCTAAGTATATACAAGGAAATACTATTCCAACTTGCCCAGTCCTCTGTTAAGTATGTCCACAAGTAAAGGTAAATCTAATTCGAGGACATGTAAAGGTGCTAGCATGCTCGTGAGAGCTTCTGTCTCTCAAGAAGTGTTTGGTCAGGTGCACCTTGTGGCTGCTGACCCTCCCCCGGCAGAGGATGCACATCCTTCTGGGCTGTAGAGTGAGGATGTGCGACCTGCTCATCCTCTCGAACATCAGTGTGAGGTGGATATTCCGTTTGACTCTCAAAAACATATTTCTTCGGTGATGAATCACAAGGATCTTCTTCTTAACCCAGATGAAGAAATGGTGGAGAAATTCATTAATATTAAGGCACCACAGGAAGTCATCAACAAATGTTGGGGAAAATTCTTAGAGTGGGAATGAAAAAGGGGCAAGGTAAATGGATTGATAGGCAGAACCACATCTTGATTAGAGGCTTCAACACAGGGAAACTTATCTTGGAAGAATATATTCATTCTTGGTACATCTTAGAGGAAAATTTTGAAGACATCTTGACGGATGACCTGGGCACTCAGTTAAGCTCTATTCCCTGGATAATGTTTAAAGAGTTTTATTCTAATCAACTCAAATTATTCTTCAACAAAAATGTCATATCTTTTGGGGAATAAACTGTACTGCTATAAGGGTTCTCACTTACCCTTAAAAGTATTTGAAAATTAAAAATGGTATTGTGGCTACAAGTAAATCCTTAAAAGAAATATTTCATAATGTTTGAAATATATTTAAAAAAATTATAGAGGCATCGTATAAATTCATTCATTAAGGGCACCATGTAAAAAATGTATTTTTGAAAACATTTCCCAAAATGAAATTCAAATTTAGTAGAAAAAAAGAATAATCTATATATATTAATGATTTACCAAAGGGGATAATATTTCACAATAATTAATCCCTTCACATTAAAGGAACCCTTTGGTAACTAATCGAGCATTTTATTTTATTTTTGATAACCTAGTATTATCTTCCTTTATTTTGAATATCGAATTGTAAAATATAATTTTATCATTATAAGGTATAGTTATAAAAATGCCTATTTTATTCATAATAAGGGAGTACATCTCATATCTCATGTAATCTAACCACTTCTTAAATAATTTTAGCTTAACTACTTTATTATAGGTTTATGGTTCATCTATAACAACTCAATGTTTTTAAATGGAAATTACCTTCTCATAAATATGTCATAAAATCACATGAAAACACAACATAATGAACTTTTAATTTCTAAGTGACCTTTAAACATTATTTTTTCACTTCTGTGTTTGGAATTTCGATAATATGGAATACACGGTTGCAATCCGTAAGTTATTTGGAGTCCGATAAGGAAAACTTAATTTTTGGTGAATAGAAACCTACCCTTATGAATAGTAACATACTCTTATGAATAGTGATATACCCTAATGAATAGTATATTTACTTATGATATTATATTAATAATATTCAAGTTGAAAGTATGAGATACCTATATTTTAGAATAAGTAAATGAATGTTTTAAAATTGGTTTTTGATAGAAAATTATGATTTTAATTAAATATTAAAATAATCATATTTAGGAAATTATTTTGGAAAAATGGAATTCATTTTTGTATTCTACACATTGAAAAATTCTTAGTTTAAATTTTTGGGATTTTTCTAAAATATTTGAATTTTTATGAATAGTAAAATCTGATTATTCATAATAAATGCTAAAACCTTAATTTCTGCATCATTCTTGAGTCATGGATGATGTAAATGGCCATTGGTTTTAACTCACATGAATTTATTACAATTCTTGGTTATTTAATACTTACTATTACTAGTTTTGTGATGAAATATTAAACTAATGATTAGAAAATGATGAAAACCCTCCTCCCCTCCACTATAAAAACCCCCCTCACTCCCACTTCTCTTTACTCCTCTAAAGCCTTGTGCCTTGAAAATATTCTGCCCAAATATCTCCCCAAGATCCTACCCCATGTCCAAAATCTCCTAGACTCTTCAAAATACCAAATCATCTCCCTCTAAGAGGTTCTCAAAGGAGGAAGTCTCAAGAGGTAAATTCATCTTTCCAATTCCATCATTTCTTTTAAGTTATTTTCTTTTTATTTATTTCCTCACCTCCCTTCACCCAAATAGTATGATAACATCAAAAACATAAATTTACTGTAATTTTATTATTCTAATGGGATATTTCATTATCTTCCCTCCTTTCCCCGCCTTTTTATGTGAAACAAATTAAAGCACCGTTTGAGATACGCTAATATAGCACATTCAAGGACAACAGTTTATCAATATCATTTATTACCTTTAATTCTGGTCATGAAACCATTTGTGTCATGGTTGAACCATATTATTATATAGCTAATATATCCTTGTTTTTGTTCTGTAATCCTTATGTACTAATGGTATTAATTTATAAATAAAAACATGTTCTTTGTAATCAAACCCACCGATTAACCAAAATAGTTGTCACTGAGGTTATGTATATAATAATTAGACTTCACTCTAAGTAACCGAATTAAATTTAAAACCATTTAATCTTTTGTATATTCACTAATATCATATAACTTATATTTTAGATAACCACATTCATCTTACATGTTTATCCAAACTTGAATATAAGCGAACTGGTCATTAAAACCAAGTAAACAAATGAGCCTGAACAATGAAACTGAACCTCATAACCAATCAAAATGATTATAAATGAACTTAAAATTATTAAACTAAAAAAATTAAATTTATAATAGGTTATATAATTTTTAATTAATAAAACTAATTAGTTTATTCAGGTCTTTAATAACAAGTGGAGAACACCAATGGAAATAAGGTAAGTTATCCTCACCATTTCTCTCTTAATAAAGATTTTATTATATTCTATGCCTTTTATGCTTAATCCCAAATTATGGGGTATGTTTTGAAACCTCCCCATACATTTATAATGATGTATAAGTGATTACAAACCCATTTTCTCTCTCATCATGCCATCTTAGGTACACCCGACACCATGCCAATAAACTGTAGCGAATTATACTCGAACCCCTTTTGTTCATTCAGGTTGCCTTATCTTTATTTATATCAAAGTGGAGTTATCTTATCTATTTATTTAGATATATTAAATGCTATTTATTTTTAAAAAATTCATTTATGAAGACCATTTCATCATTCTCTTTTGGATATGTTCATGTTTTTTTAAAAGATTCCCTCATTAGAACTTTCCGATAAGAAAACATGTTTTAAGGGAACTACTCAGATTTTTATCCAATTTCAAGTTTACTCTATCCTATGTTTTAAGACACCATTGTATTTATAAAATTATTATTTTTATTAATAAAAACTTCTTGGTTCAATTCTGTTTTTTATATAAAATATTTCCCTCTTTTATATTTTTAAAATCTCTATAGTATTTTCCTTAAAACCACACAATATTTTTTTAAGGATAATGTTTCTCAAATAAATTTCTTATATGTTTTCACTTATATTTTACACCACTTACCATGTTATATTACGGTTTTACCTTATGAACTTACATGTATTTTCTAATCCATTTATTTTATGGACACTTTCATGATACGCTCATTGGTTATGTTTTATGTCATGATTGTGGTACCCAATTCATTCCATGGGTATCATTATGTTTATGAATAGTTGATTATGTATGATTATTTATGTGGAAAGATTATTTATGTGGAAATAATTCTCATGAAAATGTTGATATGGGTGCACCCAGATAGCGCTCCAATGCATTGGGTAATTATAAGTCTTATGAGATGCGATGTGAAACGGGATTAGCGGTTAGCCATTACCCATACTAAAATGGGAAACGGGATTGGCGGTTAGCCTTGAACCATACTAAAGAAATGTTTAATGATTCTAAGACATTTATATGATTCCATGTTTATATGATTCCTTGATTTTATGATGCTCTTTTAAATGTTCCATGCTTTGGATATCATTATGTCATGCCTCCTAACTCATGTGCTTAAGATGTACCCTAATGTGCATTCCCTTACTGAGATTTTCAGCTCATCTCTTTGTTCATTTGTTCCCAAGGGTACCCTATGAATATGTAAGGGCTAAAAGGAAGTTAGGTGATCTTTATGGAGAGTAAATAATGAAATTTTTTTTGTATCCCCATGTTTTATGTTTTATGTACCTAGTCTTCTAAGACACTAGACTTAACGATCCTGGGGTTGTACTCTAATGTGTAATTATGTTTAAAATCATGTAATGTTATATGTAAAATAATTAGGTCACTATAGTTGGTATCAAAGGATGGTCTAGTTATTTTTAGATATTAGGAATAGATCCCCTTTGTTAGAACATTAAGGATGAGACTAAGTATAAGAAAATAGTCCTAAATTTTGGTGATTATTGAGTAAGTGGTTTATCAAGAAAATACATCCCCATATGGATACGAGCAGGTAGAGGCAGCTCTGGAACAGATGTACCAGGGATTGAAAACTCTTACAATGAGTTTTGGACTTGACTCGGGGTATCCTGTTATATGACAAGGGGCCTTGTTGCACCCTTGGTTACGAAACTCCTAGGGGATATGCATTGGTAGTTTCATGAGTTTAGTACAAACCATTAATATGGGACAAAAAATCCCATAAGAAAATAAGATAAGAAATAGATTTAGAATAACCTAGATATAAACCTAAGGAATCAAAAGTTAGGGTGTACTTATTATTTATAATTTTATGCTTTTATGTTCAAAGTTTCCTTTTTTATTATTAATAGTCAATATGAAGATTGTCCTAATGATATGCCTGATTTGATGAGAGAGGGTTCTCAAAACTTTATGGGATACTTGCTCAGCTGACTTGATTTATGAATAATAACTTGAATCATGTGAAATTCCCTCCTCCTCCATGAGAAGAACAAGTTCCCATAGAATCCTTCATGCAGAAAAGGCCTCCCATGTTTAACAGATCTTCTGATCCCCTCCTCATGGAACAATGGATTAACTCCATTGAAAAGATATTCTCTATCCTCCAGTGCTCGAAAGAAGAGATGGTTGTACTGGTAGTCTATCGTTTTGATGGGGAAGCTAATCAGTGCTAGACACTGATCAAGAATACAAATTCCCAAGAAGAAATTTATTCCATGGATTGGGAGGAATTCAAGAGGATGTTTTTCATCAAATATTTTCTTTGAACCCTCTATATCAAGATGGAAAGAGAGTTCCTCAGACTCAAGCACAAGGAAGAAGATTCTGTCGGGGCATATGAAGCAAAATTTACAAGGCTTGCAAGGTATGCCTATGGATTTGTCATGAACACAAAAAGAAATGTGGATCACTTCTTTAGAAGACTAAAGTTGATTCTACAAAAAGTGTTGGCAATTCGAGACTTCAACAATCATGAGGAGATTGTTCGCTGTGCCCTCAAGGTTGAAATAGATATTGGAGACTCTCAGTGGTCTTCTGTACCCAGTGGCAAGAAGCAAAAATGGACAACAACATGGTTGGTTCATTAAATAAATCCCATGATGGAAAGAAGCCTGACTTTTCCCCTTGTAAATTTTTTGGGAAGAAGCATCCTGGTAACTATCTAAACGGAACTAAGAAGTTCTTAAAATGTGGAAAGTTTGGTCATCTGGCCAAGAACTGTCGAAGGGATACAATAAATCCCACTAATGTTGAAGAAGAAAGTAAGGTTCAGAACAAAACTTATCCTAGAGTGCAGTGTTACAACTTCATGGAGCATGGGAATTATGTGAACAATTTTCCTAAGCCGAGGGTTGTCAGAGGCAATCAAAAACAACCTCCAAGGATGCATGGATAGGATTATGATATCACTATTGCTAAGGTGGAGCCAAAAAATTATGTTGTGATAGATATTCTTGTTATTCATTCAATAATAGCAAACGTACTATTTGATTCTAGTTATACTTATTCTTTCATATCTTTCATGTTTAGTAGAACTATTCAAACACCACCTCAAAATTTTGAGGAAAGGTTATCTGTGAGAACAAAAAGTGGGGAAATTATTGCGTCCATGGTTTATAACTCCTCCTAAGTTAACGTTTGTGGACTGAACCTCCCAAAAAAATATCATCATACTTCATTTAGTGGAGTTTGATTCTATCTTAGGAATGGATTGGATATCTTTATACAAAGCAAAGATCAACTTTCAGGAATGGGATATCACTCTCCACATCCCAAATAATCCTCTAATTCTATACAATTGTACGGATTAAGATAAATCTCCTTTAGGATTATCATCTCAAGTGTGGATATTTCTACCTTATGAGCAATAATATCTAGCTCAAATGATTGATACAATGATAGAATCATGCTTGAAGACATGCCCACTGTGAGGGATTACACAGATGTATTCCCTGAAGAGTTTCCTAGTCTTCCTCCTAACTGAGTGGTCGAGTTCTCAATTGAACTTATCCCTGGATCTCTGCCTATCTCTAAGAAATCTTACAGAATGGCCACCGTAGAGCTGTAAGAACTGAAGAAGAAGTTACAGGAGAATATGAAGAAGGGTTTTATATGCCCGAGTGCTTCACTGTGGGGTGTGCCAGTCCTCTTTGTCAAGAATAAGGATGGATCAATGTGCCTATGTATCAATTATCATTAGCACAAAAAATCAAAATAAAGAACAAGAATCCCCTTCCATGGATATATGAATTGGTCAATCAGTTTCTTGGGGCCAGTTATTTCTCTAAGGTGGACCTTCGGTCGGGATATCACCAATTAATGGTGGGGAAGAAATATATTCCCAAGAATGACTTTTGAACAAGTTATAGACACTATGAGTTCATAGTGATTCTCTTAGGACTTACTAATGCTCCAGTAATATTCATGGATTTAATGAATAGAGTCTTTAGAGATTACCTAGACAAATTTGTGGTAGTCTTTATTGATGATATTCTGATATACTCCAAGAGCAAGGAGGAACATGAGGATCATTTGAATACTGTGTTAAAGAATTTGTGAAGGGATAAGTTGTATGCAAAGTACTGTAAATGTGAGTTCTGGATGGAGGAAGTATCAGTATTAAGGCATGTTATCACCATCAAAGGGATATCTATGGGCCCTTCCAAGACAAAGGCAATTGAAGAGTGGCTCAGGCCGACTTTTGTAATAGAGATATGTAGCTTTTTTGGTCTAGCTGGGTATTATCAATGATTTGTGAAGAACTTTTCATATTGTCAAACCCAATGACCAAGCTGGCACATAAGGGAGTAAAGTTTTTCAAGACACTGGAATGTGAAGACTATTTTAATAAGTTGAAAAATAGGCTTATCATTACGCCGGTACTCACACTATATACAAGTGGAGAACTTTTGTGGTGTATAGTGATGCTTCTAAGAAGGGAGTTGGTAGTGTGATAATGAAAAATGATAAAGTGATAGTCTATTCCTCAAGGTAGCTAAAAATCAATGAGAAAAACTACCCCATGCATGATCTGGATTTGGCGGTTGTGATATTTGCATTGAAGATTTGGTGGCATTATCTCTATGGAGAGAAATGTGAGATATATACTGACCACAAGAGTATCAAATATATATTCACATAGAAAGAGCTTAATATGCTCCAGTGAAGATGGATAGAGGTCATCAAGGATTATGACTGCTCAATCCACTACTATCCCGGTAAGGAAAACAAGGTGGAGAATGATCTAAGTAGAAAGGATCATGCATCTTTATCAATGATGAGAATTGAAAAGGATCTGATCTTCTTATATTTGAAAACGATGGACATGGGAATCATTAAGGGATGAAAATCATAAATCATTTCTCAAATGATTTCTCGACCATCCCTCTTGGAGAAAATAAAGGATTCTCAAAGAAAAGATGTGGAAATTTAGAAAAGGGTGGAAGCTATCAGAAATGGGAAATCCTCCGATTTAAAAATTGATGAGGAAGGTTTTGTAAGATTTGGTACATGACTATGTGTACCATCTGATCCAGAGATAAATAAAGAGCTATTGAATGATGCACATAGGTCGACCTTCTTTATCCACCCAGGGAGTGCAAAGATGTATTGAGATCTTCGAGAAAAGTTTTGGTCAGACAATATGAAAAAGGAGATTGCTGAATATACATCAAAGTGACTGGTATGTCAGCAAGTGAATTCTGAGAGGCAAAATTGTAAGGGGATGATGCAACCACTACCCATACCAGCATGGAAGTGGGAGAACATTATCATGGACTTTTTCACTGGACTTCCAAGGACATCTAGAGGAAACAATTCTATATGGGTCATTTTGGATTGTCTTACTAAGACAAATCACTTTATTAGGATTCGAGAGGACTTCTCATTGGATCAAAATGTGTGGATTTACATCAAATAAGTGGTAAGTCTTCATGGACTACCACTATCTATTGTATCCAACCGTGACCCTAGATTCACCTCAAAGTTCTGGAAAAATCTCCAATATGCTCTAAACACTGAACTGAACTTCAGTACTGCATATCATTTTCAAAATGATGGCCAATATGAGCGAATAATTCAGACACTAGAAGATATGTTGAGAGAATGTTCTATGTAATTCAAAGGGGTATGGGACCAATATCTTCAACTGGTTTAATTATCCAACAACAATAGATTCTACTTGAGCATCTGAATGGTACCATATGAAGACCTTTATGGGAAAAGGTGTAGAACACTGGTGTGTTGGGATGAAGTTGGTGACCGTAAGCTTCTAGGACATGAAATGGTTGAAGAAATGGTGGAGAAGGTGAAAACTATTTAGCAGCATATCAAGGCAGCCCAAAGTCGACAACAGATTTATGCAAATAACCATCGATGAGACCTTCATTTCAAAGTTGGAGACATCGTATTTCAACGAGTATCTCCATGGAAGAAGGTGAAGAGGTTTGGGAAGAAATGGAAGTTAAGTCCTAGGTACATTAGCCCCTTCGAGATCCTTGATTGAGTTAGAGTTGTGGCCTATCGACTGGCACTTCCACCTACCATGTTGAAAGTACATGTTTTCTTTCATGTATCCTTCTTAAAAAAGTACATACCATACCCTTCACATGTACTCTTTTCAAAGGTGGTATAGTTGGAGAATGATCTTTCCTATGAGGAGCTACCAGTGAAGATCTTGGAATGTAGAGAAAATGTTCTACGCAACAAGACTACACATCTGGTCAACATACTACGGTGAAACCATAAGCACGAAGAGGCAACATGGTAAATAGAGGAAGTAATGAAAGGAAAGTACCCGCACTTCTTTTTTTCTTAGAATGTAAAATAAAATTTCGAGGGTGAAATTTCATAAGGGGGAAAGAATGTAATGACCCAATGTTTCTCAATGGAAATTCCATTCTAAAAAATATGTCATAAAATCACATGAAAATACAACATAATGAACTACTAAGTGCTAAGTGACCTTTAAACAAATATTTTCACTTCTGTGTTAGGAATTTCAAAAAACTGACATACACAGTGGAAATCAGTATGTTATTTGGAGTCCGATAAGAAAAACATAATTTTTGGTGAATAGTAACCTACCCTTATGAATAGTAACCTACCCTTACGAATAGTAACATACCCTTATTAATTTTGATATACCCTAATGAAAAGTAAAAATATCTATGATATTATATAAATAATATTCAAGTTGAAAGTACGATATACCTATATTTTAGAATAAGTTAATGAATGTTTTAAAATTGGTTTTTGATAATAAATTATGATTTTAATTAAATATTAAAATAATAATTTTTGGAAAATTATTTTTGAAAAATGGAATTCATTTTTGGATTCTAAATTTCAAAAAATAGTTAGGGTGAATTTTTGGAATTTTTCTAAAATACTTGAATTTTCAATGAATAGTAAAATCTAATAATTCACAATAGATGCTAAAACCTTAATTTCTACATCATGCTTGAGTCATGGATGATGTAAATGGACTTTGGTTCAAATTCACAAGAATTTATTACTATTCTTGGTCATGTAATACTTACTTTTCCTTTTCTTGTGAAGAAATAATAATCTAGTGATTAGAAAATTATAAAAACTCTCCTCTCCTCCACTATAAAAACCCCCCTCACTCCCACTTCTCTTCACTCCTCTCAAGCCTTTTACCTTGTAAATATTCTTCCCAAATATCTCCACAAGATCCTCACCCACATCCAAAATCTCCTAGCCTATTCAAAATACCAAAACGCATCCCCTTAAGAGGTTCTCAAAGGATGAATTCTCAAGAGGTAAATTCCTATTTCCATTTCCTTCATTTTTTTCAAGTTCTTTTATTTTTGTTTCTTTCCTCACCTCACTTCACCCAAATTGTATGATAACACCAATAACATAAATGTACTATAATTGTTTTTATGATAATGGGATATTTCATTATCTTCTCCCCTTTCTCCACTTTTTTATGTGAAATAAATTAAAGCATCCTTTGAGATGCGCTAATTTATCATATTCAAGGACAACAGTTTATCAATTTATTTTATTATATTTAATTCTGGTCATGAAACCATTTTTGTTATAATTGAACCAGATTATTATATAGTTAATATATCCTTGTTTTGGTTCTATAATCATTTTTTACTAATTTTATTAAGTTATAAAGAAAAACATGTTCTTTGTAATCAAACCCACCGATTAACCAAAACGGTTGTCACTAAGGTAATATGTATAATAATTTGACTTCACTCTAAATAGCCAAATTAAATTTAAAACCTTGAAATCTCCGGTATTTTAACTAATAGCATATAGCTTCAATTCTGTACAACCACTTTCAACTTATAGGTTTATCCAAACATGAATATAAGTGAATTGGTCATCAAAACCAAGTAAACAAACAAGCCTAAACAATGAAATTGAACCTCATAACCAATAAAAATAATTATAAATGAACTTAAAATTATTATACTAAACCAATTAAATATATAATAGGTTATTGAATTATTAATTAATAAACCTAATTTTTTTTATTCATGTATTTAATAACAAGTGGAGAACACCAATGGAATTATTATAGAGGGTCCTCTCTATTTCTCTCTTAATCAAGATTGTCCTCTATGCTATACCTTTTATGCATAATCCCAAATGATGGGGTATGTTTTTTCCCTCACCCGTACTGTCTTAATGATTTATAGGTGATTATAAACCCCTTTTCTCTCTCATCAATCCCTCTTAGGTACACCCAACACCATTCCAATAAACCGTAATGAATTATACATGAACCCCTTTTGTTCATTTAGGTTGCCTTATCATTCTTTATATCAAAGTAGAGTTATCTTATCTATTTATGTACATAATCTAAATTATGTGTATTTTTTCAAAATTCATTTATGAAGATCTTTTCATCATTATATTTTGGGTATATGCATGTTTTTTAAAATATTCACTCCTAATCACTTTCTGATAAGCAAAACTCTTTTAAGGGAACTTCCCAAATTTTTACCCAATTTCAAGTGTACTATATGCTTTTTTAAGCCACCATTATCATTATAAAATCATTATTTTTATTATAAAATCCTTCTTGGTTCAATTATGGTTTTTATATAATGTATTTCCCTCCTTTCATTTTTAAAATCTCTATAGTATTTTCCTTAAAACTGCACAAAAGTGTTTTAATGCTAATGTTTCTCAAATACATTTCTTATTTGTTGTCACTTCTATTTGACACCACCTACCACGATATATGCCTATTTTACCTTATTAACGTCCATGTATGTTCTAATCCCTTTTTTCATGGACACTTTCATGATACGCTCATTGGTTATGCTTTATGTCATGATTGTGGTACCCAATTCTTTCCATGGATATCCTTATGTTTATGAATGGTTGATTATGTATGATTATTTATGTGGAAATATTATTTATGTGGCAATAATAATCATGAAAATTTAGATATTGGTGTGCCTAGATAGTGCTCTAATGCATTGGGTAAAGTTAAGTCTCATGAGATGCGATGTGAAATGGGATTGGCAGTTAGCCTTGACTCGTACTACAATGGGAAATGAGATTGGTGGTTAGCCTTGACCCGTACTAAAGAAATGTTTAATGATTCTACCACATTTTTATGATTCCTTTTTTATAATATTCCATTCTTATATGATGCGATTTTAGATGTTCCATTCTTTGGATATCATTATGTGATGCCTTTTAATTCATGTTCTTAAGATGTAGCCTTATGTTCATTACCTTCATGGGATTTGTAGCTCATTCCTTTGTTCATTTGTTCCCTAGGGTACCCTATTCAAATTTAAGGGCTTGAAGAAAGTTAACATCTATTTATGGATATTAAATAAATAAATGTTTTTTTAGCCCCATGTTTTATGTTTTATGTACATTGTCTTCCAAGGCACTAGACTTAACAATCCTTGGCTTGTACTCTGATGTGTAATTATGCTTAAAATAGTGTAATGTTATATGTAAAATTCTTGGGTCTCTATAGCCTCACTATACATATATTGAGTTATATTAATAATGTAGGAAGTCACAACAGTGTAGCTGAACTGAGGTAGCTTCCTAATTAATCTTTTCTATTTATCTCTAGTAAGCTAGTAATCCCAAATTTTAACATCTTACCCTATATCAGGTTTGGATTTTCGATCCAAATAATTCTCACCTTGAGTCTGTAGAGATATTTTAATGTAGATGCCCCCATGTTTGTGTTCTTATCTAGACTCTAAGGGGACTTCAACCCTCATAGGTTAGGTTGTAGGTCCAGCCTTACTAGACAAAATAGACTGGTTTTTATTCAAACTTTGATTAAAACTCTTCTCCTTAGACATACCAGACTCATGGACCACTAAATTATGTCTTATGATGCATTTATACTAACTAGTTTTATCTTTCCATAACATATAACCCTGAATGACTTCCATATATCCCACAAAAATACACTTGATGACCCTAGGTTCAAGATTATCTTTTTATGTATGTGTATAAGTTGTCAATCCAAAATTCTTAATATTTTCAAGACTAGGGGTATTCTTTTTAAGATTTATTCATATGTATTAAAGTAATTAACATAAGATGGGAAATGATTAATAAATTACACTGTCATAGTGGTAGAATCATATAAGAATGACAATGGTAAATTATAATGGGATACAATTCATATAACCCTTTCTAATATGGTCTTATTCATCCTATATTCTAAAAAATTTAGTTGTGTAGTTTCCAAAACATTTTTGTATCTTGTAATACCTTCTCAGTTATAGAATACAAAGAATTCACGAGATGGATACTCAAAAACATTACCATACATAAGAGTTTTAAACTTATTACCAGTTTAATTTTCTACATTAGATTTCCAGTTCTTGGAAGTACGAAAATTATCATACCTATTTTTTAGAATTTAAATCCATAACATCTTAGATTAATCATAAATAAACATAATAAATTAATATCCTCCACTATGGGAATAATTCCTTGAAGGACACCAAATATTAGAGTGTGTAAACTCAAGATGGACTATAGATTTGTATGTTAACATACTAAAATTGACTCATATACATTTTCCATAAACACAATCCCCATAGAAATATATAATATTAGAATTTAAATCACTCCCATTTCTTCCTAATTTTATCAAGGCCCTTGGAAACTACTTTCCCAAGACTCCTATACCAAAAGGTGGTTTTATCTAAACCCAAAACACTATAAGAATTAAACTGTTTCAAATGATGTTTTTCATCTAACATATATAGACCATTTATGATACTTCCCTTACTAATATTAACATATTCATGGTCAATTATCATGCTACTAGATCTTGAATAGAAAGTGAATACTTTCTGATCTAATAATTATACATAAATGAGGTTTCTTTTCAACTTGGGAACTCATATGAACTCTTCCATTTTTTGGATAGTCCTATCATGAAATTATAAAGGAACTAAAACTATCCACATAATACAACATCTCCTATTATTTCCCAAGAATACTTGACCTAACATAACTTCCTATAATTTAGGTAAGTGTTATTTATTAGGACACAAGTGGAAGAAATACCTATACTCCAAGATCCACACCTTAGAGATGGAATAACCACATACATTCATCACTTATGTAGTGTATATTACTCAACTAACAAATAATGTTCAACAATATTGTCCTTATAGTCACTTCTTTTATTATTATATTTTTTATTTATGTTCCCAGGTTTCTTACATTAAAATCATTTTAGAAAATTATTATTGGACTTAAACCTATGTTTCTATTACTTAATTATCTCTCTCCTTCGAGCCTGGGGCTCACCTCTACCATTGACATTCAGACCCTGAGCCTTAACTTTAACACTACCCATATTTTGGATATATTTACCTAAAAAAGTATATTTTACCTCTTTAAGAGTAAGAGTTTATTTTTCATACATCATATTATACTTAAAATAATTATAATATTATTATAATGATTTAAAAGGAGTTATTGTCTATTCCTCAACCCATAATTCAATATTTATGTCAGAAAGATCTAATAAGATTTCATTAAATTCATCATTATGAGATATGAATGTAGTGCCAAGGTAATTTTGAAAGTATTTAATCCTAATTTCATAATAAATTTAATAAAAAGAGACTTGGTAATGTATAAGGATTGTAGTTTAGACCAAATATAAATAGTAATGAAATCATAATAAGCTTCTCAAAGAATATTATCACCTAAATATAAAAGAACTAAGATAAGGGATTTCCTAATAAAATCCTCTAAAACCACAATATTAGTAAAAATAGTTTTTCCATCATGGGATTGGGTGGTGATTTTATTTTTTGAACCACTGGGAGAATTAATCAGTTCATTGTGATCCAGAAGTGCACTGATCTTCATTCCCCATGGGTTAAAATCATTTTCACCATAAAATGTTTCTATATCAAATTTCATAGATCTCAGCCTTTAAGATTCTGAAGGCTCTAATTCTAATTTTTGCGGATATCATTGTGATGATTTTCTCTAAGAACAACCAAGATCCAAGAATTTATATGTGATGGTTATGAAATTAATAGATAATATGTCTTATTTAAAACATCGTCAATGTGTTTTCAAAAACATGGTGAGCATTCTTCAAGATTACAAAAATAGAATACTGAAAGTAATAAATTGAAACACATATGTAAAATTATTTAGATCATGTTGATCATATATGTATGGTGAGAAAACCACCCTAAACAATGATTTATTACTAATAAAAATAAGAAAGAAATACATACTCAAATTCATAAAAAGGAAACTATTGAAAAACTATCTAAGGAGAATAAACTTTTTGAACCAGGTTGCAGTGATAAACCCCTTTATGAGGATTCAACATTTCCACTCCTATATGAACTCTTTCATGAATATAAGAATGATACATTTACAAACATGACTGAATAAAAGATCCTCTTTTTAGACTGAAATATAGTTATGTTGAAAGGTGTTGATATTGGAACCTATGATATATCATGTCATCAAACATAACCTAAAAACTAGTTTTGTCCACAAAATATTTACCAAAATAAGGAACCAGTTATATGAGGTAGGTACATCAGGGATCTTTAGGTGCAACAAGTTTAGGAATCATTTGTTTCCATTATTATTCTTTGAGTTCTCACTAAAAACAATGAGTTCTATCACTCATTCACTCAAAACCAAAACTAGACTGAATAAATGGAATCAAACAAACTGGGAGAGATGAATTCATTAGGAAAATATGTTGGTTAGGTGATACATCAATGAGATCATGTGAAGGAGAGGGATGCGAGCCACATGGATGACCTAGATTAAAGGGATTATTTGAATAACATATTAGGAACAACTTACCAGGATATGTGGATGCATGTTAGAGTATGTGGGGCATTATGGGGATGCATCCAAATATGGGAGAGGAAAAAAGCACAACCAACAATAATAGCCAAATATAAAATAGAGTAAAAACATGAACCATTATATCATCAATGATCAATGGTCCTAATAAAATGAGAAGTATCAACTAATAAATAATAAAATAGCTATGAATAAAAATTAAAATTCCAAGGATAAATTCAAAAAAAAATACCATGGGAAAAAACTAACAAATCATTCGTATAGGGAATTAAGAAATCAATATATAATAATTGATAAAGTAAATTTAACTGAAACATTAACCATGTGGAAATAATTTAAAAAATATCTACCTTTCAATTAAAATGATTCAAGGATGATATTATCATAATATACCATATATAATTGGGACAAATTTATCAATTGTAAAAAATGTTTGAACTTCGAAATGGGCACGACCTTAGTCAAACTATTAGTCAGGTTCTCCTCAGTGTGTATCTTAGTAACACACTTCATCCCAAATTTTATAATATTTATAAAAAATGAAATTTAATATTTGTGTGCTTTTATATGCCATGGAAAACACTATTTTTAAGAAAATGTAATGTAGATTGGATATTAAATTTAAATATAATTCTTTTAGTACATAATAATGACTCTTTAATAAAACTACGCAACCATATACCTTCATTAATCTCTTCATTCAATGTCATATATTCGGCATCCTTGGTGGAATGTGCAGCAATAGATTGCATAATTTATTTTTGGAGACCAATCCTCTAAATGAAAAATAAAAAAATCATAATAGATTTACTAGTAACAATATTAGTTGTATAATAAGAATAAAAAACATACAATGTATTATAAAACTGTTATTTTTTAATATCTAATTTAGACATTGGCAGAAATTAAAACATACCTGAGGAGCCACTTCAAATCTTTTCAATCTGGTTTACTTGGATTCATTGTGAATTTTCTCTGAAATCACACACAAAAAAAGGAAATATCTATTCTTGAACAGACCATTGCATACATAATATGTCCCATGACAATAGAATACGGGATATTCTTCGTAAAGGCATTCTCAACATCAATAATAAGGGATATAATCAAGGATAATTTAAAGTGTTTACCAAAGGGAATGATAAATTATTTAATAAGATAAAAGAGGTAACTCCTTAAAACCTTTTTTATGTAATCATTCTAAGATAAATAAAAGGTTCATTCCCTTATGTCTCTTATTATTTCCCTATTAAGAACTTATTTTGGATTTTCTAGATCCTTCATCTCAAAGATAGAATCATGTTGGTCCTTGACATGATTTATAATATAAATATTTATATAGATTATGAGAAAGTCATCAATATATAAAATTATGTAAATAAATACATTATCAACATTATAAAAATAAATACATGAATCAAAATTAATTTTGATAAAATCATTTTCAATAATGATTGGATGAAACCTCTTATACTATTTCCTTTATGATTTCTTAATTCCATATAATGAGTTTTTTAAAAGATGAATTTAATGAGTTTCGAAATAAATTTAAAATTTTCATTAGGATACATAAACATTCATTCACTAAGGATACAATGAAAAAGAGATGTTTTAACATCCAATTTCTAAATGTGAAAATCATATTTAGTAGTAAAATAATGTACAGTCTATATTGATGAATTCTTTATAAATGGGGAGAATATTTCAATATAATCAATACCTTCATGTTGAAGGATCCCTTTTACAACCAATTTAACTTTATATTTGATTTTATATTCCATACTATTACATTCTATTCATTTGAATATCAACTTGAAACCTATATTTTTTCCATTACAAGGTTAAGTTACAACAATACTTGGTTTATTATTAAAAAGTGAGTTCATCTCATCTTAAATTGAAGTTAACCACAACCTATATTATTTTCACTTAACAGATTTATTATTGTTTTGTGGTTCCACACTATAAAAATGGTGAGATATGTTAAACATATAGGAACCTACATTATTGAAGCTAAACTAGTATGGTGGAATAATGAATCTCTTATATATATCTCTAGTAATATCATAATCCATAAGATTATTATCTACCTCCACCTTATATATGGAGTCTGAATCTGAATCCTGGTCACCTTGAGTCTGTGGAGGAAGGTCAGTGTAGAAAATCCTATATTATGGTTGTTATCTAAACATAAAGAGGACTTAAACACCCAGAGGGTAGGTTGTAGGTGCGGAATCACTAAACATAATAGTATTATCTTTATTCACACTATTGTTTTCATTATTATCCTTAAAAAATATTACTTGTGTAACACTATGTCATGTCTTATGATTAATTTATAATAACTAGGTTCACTAATACATAGAATGTAACCCTTAATAACCTCCAAATATCCCTAAATAATACACTTTATGTCTCTAAGTTCAAGCTTATCATTTTGGGTATGTGAAAAATGGTTGATCTATACTAAGGTGGTATTCCTTTCCATAGTTATTAAGGTGTCTTAAAGGAATTTTTACAAGAAACCAATTATTAATAATGTACATTGTGGTACAAGCATCATCTTCTTAAGAGACCTCAGTAAATTAGAATGGTATAGGAAAACAATCACGATTTCAAAGATAGGTATCTTCATCCTCTCTACTGAACATTATTTTTTTGGGTTTCCACAATATTTTGGTATATTTTTACACATTTAGAGTTATAGAATTAAATTAATTCATTGGGAAAATACTCTAAACCATTTTCAGTCCTAATATATTTATGATTTTTACTAGTATAATTTTCTACATTATCTTTATAGTTATCAAAATTATAAAAATTATCATACTTTGTATTTTAAAATGTAAATCCCTACCTTCCTATAGTAATCATCAATAATCATAACAAAGTAATAGCTAACACCATGGGAAGAAGTCTGAGAAGGACCCCAAATATAAGAGTGCACACACTTAAGAGGGATTCTAGCTTTTTACGCTTACATAATAAGACTATGTTGGTTGTATTTTATATAGAAAACATCCTCACAAAATGGAAGAATTTTAGGAGAAATATCACTCAATATCCCTTTCCTACTAAGATCATCAAGGCCCTTAGCACTCACCTTACCAAGACACCTATCCCAAAGGTTGGTTTTTTGTAAACATGAAACACTTGAGCAATTTAACTATTTCACTTAATCTTTTCCATCTAACTCATATAGACCATTAAATAGATTTATATTTATGATAGTAAGTGATCCATGTGAAATTCTTAGGCTACCAGTTCTTTAATGGAAAGTGTGACCTTTCTGATCATATACTCCTTGGTAAATGAGGTTATTTTTAAACTTGGTTACCCATATATCCTCTTAAAGTGTTATGAAAGTCCCATTATGATGGTCTAATAGAGTATAACTTATACATATAATATTAAAACACCTATTATTTCCTAGGAATACCTCACTTGACTCAACTTCTTAAAATTTAGGGAAGTATTCTCACCTAGGAAACATGTGTAAAGAGAACCCATAATCACGGATCTATTACTAAGAGATGCCATGATCACAAACATTCAAAACATTGGTGGTGTAAAAGTATTTCTCAAATAGTAAATATTATTTATTACTATTTTCTTTATAGTCACTTATTTTTTTTACCAAAAAACATATTTATGTGTCTGGGTTGCTTACATTGAAAGAATTCAATGACTTTATTCTTAGACTTGGAACTTTGTCTCCTCGACTGAATTCTCTCTCAACCTCTCTATCTCTATCTATCTCCTCTTGGACTCACCCCTACCCTTGAAATTTTGACCTTCTACCTCATCTTTTTTACTACCCTTATTTTAAATATGTTTGTATAATAATTTATATTACACCTCTTTGGGAGTAACTGTTTCTTTTCCATATATCATAGAATATTTAAAATTATTATAAGATTCATTTAATTATTTTAATAAAATTATTGTATTGGTCTAATCATCCAATTTAACATCAATGTTTGAAATATATAAG
Source organism: Viscum album (assembly GCA_963277665.1). Classification (NCBI taxonomy): domain Eukaryota; kingdom Viridiplantae; phylum Streptophyta; class Magnoliopsida; order Santalales; family Viscaceae; genus Viscum; species Viscum album. The sequence goes on from OY728140.1 coordinate 79,264,409, forward strand.
AGTGTTTTATTAAATCCATCAATATTAACTCTTACTGTAGTTACACTGCATATTTTGAAGGTATATAATTTAATTTTATTATACAGTCTGCCGAAAAAGACATAGTCATGTATATGGATTCTAGTTTATAAAAAATACATTCAGTATAGGACTCATTAGAAACTTCTCTAATAAATTTATCAACTTAAGAAAAGAAATAAGCTATGATATTTCTTATGTACATATACAAAAACATAAATATAGGTAACAAAAATATTCTAATTTTGGAATTGGGTGATGATTTTCATTTTACAACCACTGAGATCATCAATCAGTTCATTATGATCCTGAACACCACTCATCATTATTCAAAAAAACATTGAAATCAATTTAACTATAAAACTTATCTATATACTATTTTATATATCTTAATGATTATGATTTAGAAGGATATATTACTAATTTTTGGGGAAAACAATGTCATTATTATCCCAAATAACAACTAAGGTCCACTAATTCATCTCTAATGTTTAAAAAATGAATAATAATGTGTTTTTATTTAGAAACAAAAAAATTAATTTTTAGAAACAATATGATAATTATTTAGGACTATGATAAAATAAAATAAAGAAAAATAAATAGACACCAAGATGTAACATGCTTTGGATCATGTTAACCATACATTGAAAAACTCATATCTTCTTTTCAAGTATGGATCTTGTTTTCGGGTTGTTTTTTAGGAAAATGGGAGAAATGAGAATTTTATAAGTACATTCAATGTATTTATGAGTACATGCAATGTACCTGGGTACCGCGTACAGGTGCATATTGGTCGTGTAATGCTCGAGTACATGGTTGTGTGGTGACATGAAAGATTGATTAATTCAAGGGCTGGTTAAGTCTACTACATGGAGTGTACATTTAATTAACATTTCATGTACTTTTCTTTTTTATTTGTTAAATAGGATATGGGTCACTTATGATATTTGGAAAGGTCTTATTCTCCCCTAGGATTGTATAGGAGTGCGACGAAAGAGACAAATAACCCTGAACCCCTCTAGATTCTCCATTTGATATTTGATTGAGATAGTGTCGGGTGTATTGGAATCCCACCGGTGAGTTCTTGAATCCTCTATAGCCTTTTTTACGGATCCATCCTCTCTCGTGGGTTATTCAAGGTTGAATTTTTTTCACCTTTTTATAAATCTACGCTGATCTAGGCTAATTCAAGGGACGACGTTCAAGGTTTTTGATCGTATGACATCAAGGTAGGTGGTTTGTTCATTTCTTTGTTCATATTTGGATTATATATGCTTAAAGTTCCACATAACCATGTTTGGGGTATTTCATATTTTCTAATTTAACCCTTTTATTACCTGCCATGGTTTGATTAATTGTTAAGGGGTTGTTGCTTATGTGTAAGGTTGAATACCTTGTTATGGGACACCCTATCAGTGTGTTTCCCTTGATTGATTATTTATGGATGTTTGGTCTAGGATGCCTATTATGATTTCCTTGTTTTCCATTATTGGTATTGTTAGGATGGAGTTACTAATTATATGATATTCCTATGATAAGCATTGTGAATGTTTGACCAAGGGGAATTTTACTGTGAGATCTTCTCAAGGTAGAGTCATTTATTTTTGTTTTACCATCATGTGGACCATGGGGTATTGACTGTGAAATCTTCCAGGTAATCATTGATCGGGGGTGTTTAGACCATGAGAGCTTCTCAAGTGGTCATTTATAATTTATTGATGCTATGTTGACCAAGGGGTATTGACTGTGAGAACTACCAAGGTGGTCATTTGTAAATGATTAGTGCTATGTCAGGCCAAAGGGGTGAGACCGCGAGAGATTACTAGAGGTTCATTATTAAATGAATTGATGTTGTGTTATAATAGAAGGGTTAGACTATAAGAACTTTCCCAGAGGGTATTATTGAATAACTGAGTGATTTTAACGAGTCTATCATGCCAAAGCACAAGCTTGGACTCAATCTTAACTATTTTTTTAGATGGTCTTCTGAGACATATATTTGTTACTTTCAAAGGGGATACAAATCTTAGGCTAGATCACAAAGTTTACATTTTTTAACATACTGAACAATAAATTTAAATTAGTGTAATTAAAAACAGTAGGATTGTTTACTTTGGAGTACTTACTAGTTTATTACTTCATTTCTGCATAGTACCTGCTATATATATTCACTTAAAGTTAGGCACAGATCATTTGGTGGTTTCCTACCTGGAGTTGTCTCAAACCCTATTTGGTTCATGATTTTAGACCCAAAAAAGATTATATGATTATAGGTATAGATAAGGGAAAATTCCCTTCTTCATCAGGTACTTGATTTTCGTTGGATCTAGAGATAATGTGACCAAGCTAAGACTTTCGATGTTGTTGGAGTTTACTTACTTTTTAGTACTTAGGTTTCTGTATTATATTTCCAAAATTGTGACTTGTTTGGATGATTTCCTAGACACATGTGACATGAATCGTTTATATATATGCTTCAGTTGTTTTATTACTATCACTCTATATTTGTTTAATTATGTTTTATGGTATTACTTCTTCCTCTATTGTTTACTATTTTCCATCCATGGTGTACACTCTGCAAATGAGGGCATTGTAACGACCCATACTTTTATTAATGAAAATTCATCTTGATCTAATTAAATGTATTATTATGTAAAATGGTTATATAAAATATTCACTTCTTTAGTTTTATGATTTTTTATTTTTAAAATACCATTAATAATTGTTATCGTTGCTAATTTAGTCGTTGAACAGTGATCACATGATTAGTACAAATATAAGGCTTTAACAAATCCAATTTTCTCAGACAAAGGAAGTGGTGGCCTCATCCAGAAGACTTTCCCCATACGAAGCCCATTTTTTGGGGCTCGTAAAGGAGGTGGAATCATTGGGCTTCACTCTTGACCAATCCCAAGTCGAGATTCAACATGTTAAGCTCGAACGGAACAGCCTACGAGAGAAGTGAAAATTAATAGAGATTACCACCCGAGCGATATTATCCGAGTGAACCCAAGAGGATGTCACCATCGCACACCTTACCCTTCAGTGCTATGTGGGTGTTATAATGGGTTATGTAACAAGACCTTAGCACTATAATTATGTGCATTATTTTTTTATATAATAAATAATATACATTCATTTTATTATTTTTGTTACTTTGTAAATAGTTTTTATAGAATAAATAGAATTTTTAGAAAATATTCAACTAAGAAATGTATTTTGATAAATTAATGGATTTTTGAATTAAATAAAATTTTAATAAAATTTTATTATAATTAATTTTTTTTAATAAGTATAAATGATCGTATAATTTTTATGAATGCAATTGTAATTTTTATTAAGGTTTGAAAGCTATTTTTATCAAAACCGACAATTTTTTGATAAATGGTGGTTTTTATTTTTAAAGTAAAAATTCACTTTTTTAGAATATTATTTATATAAAATTATTATTATTATTGGAATCAAGATGTTAAAATTATCCAATAGTGACTTTTTCATAATTTTCTGAGAGTCGAATTTTTTGGGTAAAAATTAAATATCATTTAATTATATAATGTGTTTTATAACATCATAATGGCCCAATAGTGATGTAATAAAATACTATAAACACTATGTTTGGAGATTATTTTCTTTAACATTAAAATAAAGTGATTTTAGGTTTATTTTATTTACTTTAAAAAGCATTAGTGGACCCTCCAAGACTTATAAAAATATTTATCATTTTAAATTGATTTCCTTGAGAATGTGACTCACCTCCACATAAGCAACCCAATTATTTTAAGATGTTCAGCCATTGGACTTATAAAACATTTTTTTCACTCCCCTTTGGTAAAAACCAGGGGAAAAACCATGGTCTGGTTTGTGGTTTTGAATAGTTTAATGTGTGGTGACCCAGACATAAATAATAAAGAATTTCCTCTCATTTCCTATATAAACCCACCCAAGATCCCACTTCCACTTCACTCAAAGTCTTTTGAGTTCATAAAAACTCAGCCCTACTCTATCTATAATCCTCCCGAGGCTCCCCAATCTCCTAATAAGCCTCTCTCAAGCCTCTCCCAAGACATTGGGATCACACTTCCAAGTAAGGGATTCCTTCCTTTCTCATTTTATGTTAGTTTATTAATATTGTTATGCACTTTTATTTTCAGTTATAAATGTTGGGGTATGATTTATCACCTCCCCTATACTTTCATTTTTATGTTTTAATGATGATAAACCCCTTTCTCTCTCATCAGTGCCTTCCATGTATACCTATAACCATGCAAAAATTCCGTAAGTAATTTATTTCTCATCATTGACATTCAATCAATTATTTTGTATTATTAATCTAAATTTCATTACCTATGTGGGGACATGTATCTATATGATACCCCTTAATTCGCATTTCATGTACATATGATGAGACACCTTTTCTCTCTCATCAATAATTTTTATGAAGTCTTATGTCAGGTCGTTATGCTGCAACAATTTCACCAAAATTTTCCAAGCCAAAATAATTGTGTAGTGAATACCATGCCCATTTCTCAATCAAGGGTATTCACCTTTATGAACATTTACTTATTTATGGAAGAGTTTTATGTATTAATTCCACATTCCTTAATCGTGGAATAAATTATGATGTTTTCTGAATCTATGTTGTATGATCTTGTGACACACTTATGCATGAAATGAAATGTTTAAGAAGGGTACGCCCTGATAGCGCTCCAATGCATTGGGTAAGGTATAGTATCATGATACATCACGTGCAATGGGTGTTGACTCATTCTAATTCAAGTGCAATGAGGTTTTACTTGTGATTCATGTGCATTGAGGGTTTACTCATGCTTCGTGTGCAATGAGCCTTGGTTCATGCTAATACCATGTTAAGTGTTGTTGCCACATCTCCATGTTAGGATTATCATGCTTTATCATGCCTTTATTTTCATGTTTCTCTTTTTCTCCATTGATATTCCTATTGTCGAACATGAATTATATTCCTCATGTTATTCTATGTTTATTCCCTTACTAGGCTTTATAGCTCACCCCATTGTTATGTATGTCCTCAGGTTATCCCATTCAATGTTAAGTAAAAAGGAATGTTGTGGTCTTATAAAGTATGTTTTGAATAAAGATGTTGTGTTTCATGTTTTAAGTTGTTATGTAATGATCCAAATCCCCAAATACACTATACCTCTCGATCTTCTATGTTCAATTAAGTGAAGTTTTATGTAATAAATCATGTTTAAGTGTGTAATAAAATACATGGTTGTTATAGGCATTGTTTCCCATTATCACACCTTGGCCCTCACTACTAGTAGGCAGCCTTTGGCATTTGGGGAAATGCGCTTGAGGTTAAGTGACCAATCGGGTTCGGGGTGCCTTTGGGAAGCACCCAGATCTGAGACGTTACAAAGTGGTATCATAGGGATTCTTTTCTGCTTTGCCTTACTATTTGAAGCCTATAGACTGGGATATGAAGGAATATGTACTTTTTAATAAGTTGTTCCCATGAGTAGTTAACCCGTGTATAGGGAAAATCCTAGTTACCTCGAAAATTTCAATTTTCTAGTTTTTCAATTATTAATGTTTATTTTATTTCACCATTAGGTGATACACATGTGTAGTGTTGTTACCACTGATATTATTATGGTTCTATTTCTATTACAACCCAATGAGATAAGGGTATTCCATCTCATTAAACATATAGGAACTTGTTAGGGACCACATGTCATGGATTCTTATCATGCCATCTAGGATCCGTTACTAATTTCATGTTATTTTGATAGATGTTGTGCTAGATATGCATTCTTTTGTGATAGAATACCTACTATTTTTTATAGGGTATTGGTAAATGTAAGGTATTATTGGGATGGATGCCAATATTTGGTCCTTGAAGTGTTATGGGCCCTCTGGGATCAGAATTTGGTGGATCATATTGGATATTTAATTGAAATTTGTTAAAGTAATGATGTGAAAAAGGATTCCAAACTTTTATTCGCGAGGAGTATGGGCTCTCAAGGGTCGGAATTTGTAATGCCTTGGACAAAATTTTAATTTTTAAGGGTTCTAGAGAATTTTTAGGGGATTACATTCTAGAAACCCATACAACATGATGTGTGGTGTTTTGAACACTCTCCATGTGTTCTTCTATTATAGAAGAACTGACTTTTCTTAAGTACACATCGCGTACTGTATGTATATGTTGTGTAGTTGTTTACTATGTGACTGACTGTGTGGGAAGAGATGCGAGATTTTGAAATCATTGGTGGAACACATTGTGTACTAGGAGTACATGCTGTGCTATAATGGACCTTGTATCTGGTTGTGTGACTAATGACATGGGTGGATGAGATTCAGGCAGTACACTCCATGTCTAGATTGTACACACCATGTGGTAATCGACCATGTCTCTGGATGTGTGACTAACAAAACGGGTGGATGAGACATTAGTGGTACACACCGTGTCTAGGGTGAACATGTCGTGTAGTGTTACAAAAGGATAAAACATGTGGTTACAACCATGGGGGGGAACCTAGGTTTTTGGGTCTTGATAAGTACATGTTGTTTAGATTAAGTACACCCCATATAGTTTTCCATAGATAGAACCCGTGTGAGTCTGGTCGTGTAGAAAAACTTGGATAGGAGGGAGGACATGAGTACACACCATGTTCTGGGATGGCACATCATGTACCTATGATGTTTACATGCCTAAGAAGGTGGGGATACTCACCTATTTAAGAGTGTGTTTTTACACACTTTGTATGAGTTGTACAAGCCATGTATTTATCTTTTTCACCCTTTGAGGGCCTTTTCCTTTTTCTCTAGGTGTTAGTTGTGGACCAATGAGTAGTCCTTTCTGAGTAGTTTTTAACATAGATCGCGATGGTGGAACTTTTGGAGCATTGTGAGGAATCTTAATAGGTGTTTTTTGTGTTTCTTTTCTAAATGGATAGGTTCTTCCTCCATTTACTGTTTGTAGTTTTCTCCTGGGAGGGAGGCCAATGCATAAATGATCAGTTGGGTGTTTGGACCAACCATGTTGAGTCCTTTGATCTGATATGAGTTGTGAGATATCTCTCATGAAATTTCCTTTTAAGTACGTTTACCACGTGAGATGTTCATTTTGGCCTATGAGGCTATGAGACCTATTTCTTCCAGGTAGTCCCTAGCAGGATCCCTTATCAATGTACCGTTTCACGGATCTATGTCGTGGGATTCCATTACTATTTATCATTTGAAGATCTCTTCTAGGATTCCTCTGATTAATTTTATTAGATTGGGGTTTTAATAGAATTATCTCCTTTTGTGTTCATGCTTTGTTTGATTAAACAACTAATATTGGGTTCTCTTTTTGAAGACCCATATTGGTTTAACAAGATCCTTGTAGGTTGTTGTGGTTGTTAAAAAGGATCTTACTTCCTAACTTGTTGTTCATGATGGAATTTTAGGGTTTTAAAATATTTTAAATGAAATTTGGTGAGACCTCCTTATTTTACTTTGTGTTGTTGAGATTAAGTATTTTTCTAGGGGATTTTAAGCATATTGAATCAGTTTTGCATAACCTAGTAGTGGAAGTTGACGCTTATGCTTTTTAAGACTCTAGATCGTGGTAGGTATCACTCTTAGAGATGGTTGTCTTGTTTTCTGTGGAGATCTTTTGATGTTGGTGAATTACATGTGTCATTTTCCCTTGTAGTAATTCTTATTTTAAATTAAATCCTTGTTCAGAGGGGTGGTCATTTTTCCTTAACTTTTGATGCCGGTACAATCTTAAGGTTCTCTGGTTTCTCCAGGTTAAACATGCCTCGGGCATGGTCGGCTATTAGGAGGTAATTTAAACCTAGATTTTCTATGATAGAAGACTTGGAACATCATCACCTGAGATAATGGTTTTGTAAATGATATGCCTTTGATCCATTTCTTGTGTGATCCATCTGGTACTAGGATGTATATGGTGGAAAGCCTAGGTATAGTAACCCAAAATGTGTCTTTGATCTTGTAAAATAGGGGTTGTGTATGTCAACATACGTGATACCCATCGATTGTTAAATTTTAAATGAGCCATTGAGTTTGGTTATATCATTGAGAATTACGTTGTATCATATGTTCTTGGGTTATCTCTGATGTAGAGTGACCTAAGAGTTATGGAACCTTTTTTATTCCACTACTCGGGAGGACTTTCTGGGACATGAGTGTTTTTAAATGCCAGTTAGTTTATCTTTTTGGATTTATTCCAAGTGATGTGACATGGTGATAGGGTTTCATGGAATGACACACATGCATTTAAGTTTCTTCTAAACTAGGTCTTTGAGAATGGCTAGTCCTTCAAGATGTATAAGACACTCATAGGTAGGGAAAATCACACATGTTCTGTTTCAAATGTGTTCTTTCTAGGTAAAAGGATTACAATAAATCACTATACAAAAATGGTCATTTTTACTTGAAAACTTTTGAGTCTTGTGAGTCTTTTTTAATTTTGGTGCTTTCTAGGAAGCACAATGTTGTTTTGATCGGTTAAATGGCAATGCATCGGAAAGTGAAACTGAGTTTCCTTCAGAAGGTTGACCAGTAGTGGTTTGGATATCCTGTTCATGTAATATTTTAAGTCCTATTAGTGTGATCTTTCTTAATAGGAGAGATTTTCCCCCATCTTGAGGTCATCTTGGGTGAACTAAGAGAGAATCAGTTATACGCTATGCTACAGTTGGAAGTTGTTGGACTGGTTTGTGGTCTCTTTCCATGTTGTGCACTGTATGAGTGGTTTCTATAGAGGCTTGGTTAATCTTGAGTGATACCTGAGTTCCCGTGTAATAATACCTTTGAAAGACTCTTGAGGCCTACCACTTCGTTGAAATGACCTCCAAGTGGATTCCATTATGGGTTTAGTCAGTTTTCTTATATGGAATTTTGTGCTTCACACCGAATTTTCAGTTGTATGATGATTATGGACCACCTTGGTGAGTTCCTTGGATTCCAGGTTGATTAATATAAGGTTATCTCAGACTTTTATTCAGGCTCATATATAATTAATAAAGAGTTAATAATTCAAGTGGGATGGATCTGGAATTATGTTTTGTTCGTGCTGTGGCATGACATTTTTAGTGATCAAAGGAGAGCATGACATAAGAGTGTCACTGAGAGACAGATGTAGGATTTGGTGAATGGGTTCATTGTGATAATGTGGTGCCTCGGGAAAAGGCTTTCTATTTATAATGAAATATTCCAACCATAAAAGCTATGAGTTTCTAAAATAAGTCATCTGGTGATGGTTTGACTCGTTATAGTTCTTGTTCTACGAGTATCGTTTGAGTGAGCAAGTTTGAACACCCTGCCAGTTAAGGGTGGGTGTGCTGTGAAAATCCACAATGTCTTTTGAGGAAAGATTGTGTGACTTTTTTTTCTAATGTTGTTTTGGGTTTGACCTTTCCTTGTTGTGAGGTCATGGTTATGACCTCAGTTGTGTTCAGGTTCTCCCAGTTAAATGAAATCATGTTGGTAACGTTGATGGAACGCTTTGGGGCATGATTTGTAGTTTTTTTCAAATGTCAGAGGTATCGTGGTAACAATATTGTGTCATTTGATCTCGACAGACTCATTAAGGTTTCAAATTTATGGTTGATCAAGGAATCCTTCAGTGTTGATGAGCTTAGGATGTTTTATATTTACGATATTGTACGTTAGCATGTGGTTCCGCACTCTATTGTTTCAGACAAGGAAACCCGGTTTACTTCTCATGTCTGGAAGGGACTAAATATGGATTTGGGTTCATAGGTACTTATGAGTATAGCTTACCATCCCCAGATAGATGGCTAGTCTAAGTACAATTTCATGTTTTGTAGGACATGCTTTGAGCATTCATCCTAGATTTCGGGTATGAATTTCTTTAAGGTGGGAATTTTTTAAGAACCTAGATATTATTTTCAGGTATTGATCTTGTTTTTAGGTTGTTTTTTTAGGGAAAATTGATAAATTCGAACTTTCTATGTACAATCCATGTACCCGGGTTCCACATACAACCATGTAGTGGTCGTGTAACAGTCGAGTACATGGTTGTGTGGTGACCTGGCAGTCCTCTTAAGTCAGGGGTTGGTTAAGGCTATTACACGATGTGTACATTTAATGAACAAAAAATGTAATTTTATTTTATTTTTTAAATTAGAGTTGGGTTGCATATCATCTTTGGAAATGTCTTCTTCTCCCCTTGGTTTGTACAGGAGCGGAATGGAAGGGCCGACGAAACCTGAGCCCTCTCGATTCTCCGTTTGAGTTCCGATTGTGACGTCGTCATGCGAATTGTCATCCCACTAGCGAGTTCTCAAATCCCCTAGAGCCTTTCATCATGATTCCTACTCTCTCGTGGGTTATTCATGGTTGAAAGTTTTTCACCTTTTTTTAGATCTACACTGATCTATGTTGATACAAGGGCTAATGTTCAAGGGTTTTGATCGTACGACATCAAGGTAGGTGGTTTGGGTCTTTGATTGTTTGTATTTGGATTATATATGGTAAAAGTGTCACATACCCATGTTTGGGGTATTACGTATTTAGGAATTTGACCTTGTTTTTACCAGACATTTTTTTATTAATTGTTAACATGTTGTTTCTTATGTGTAAGGTTGAATACCTTGTTATGGGACACCCTTTAGGTGGATTTCCCTTGATTGATTGTTTATGGAAATTTGGTCTACGATTCCTTTTAGGATTTCCTTTTTTTCCATGCCTGGTTTTGTTAAGATGGAGTTACTGATTATATGTGATGCCTATGATATGCATGGTGAATGTTTGACCAAGGTGAATTTGACTGTGAGTGCTTCCCAAGGTAGGTTCATTTATGTATGTTTTATCATTATGTTGACCAAGGGGTTTTGACTGTGAGAGCTTCCAGGTGGTCATAAACCCAGGGGTTTAGACCATGATATCTGCCTAGGTTGTCATTTATAATTTATTGATTCTATGTTGACCAAGGGATATTGACCATGAGAGCTACTCAGGTGGTCATTTCTAAAGGATTAATGCTATGTAAGGACAAATGGGTTAGACTTTGAGAGCTTCCTAGAGGTTCATTATTAAATGAATTGATGTTATCTTATAGTGGAGGGGTTATACTATAAGAAATTTCCCAGAGGGTTGTTATTGAACAAATGAATGATTGTGGCTAGTCTTCCAAACCAACGAACAAGCTTGGACTCAATCTTACCTATTTTGTTATGGTCTTCTGAGAAATCTATTTGTTACTTTCATAGGGGATATTGAGATTTAGATAGATCCCAAGGTTTACATGTTTCAAAATATTGAACAATAAATGTAAATGTATATAATTGAAATTAGTATGATTGTTTACATTTTATTACTTCCTAGTTTATTACTTAATTTCATTATATTACCTGCTATATATATTCACTGACAGTTAGGCACAGATCTTTTGGTGGTTTCCTACTCTGATTCATCTCACACCCTATTTGGGTCATACTTTTAGACCCAAATAGACTATATGTTTATAGGTATAGATAATGGAAAACACCCTTCTTCATCAGGCACTTGATTATTGTGGGAACTGGAGAGCATGGGACCAAGTTGAGGCTTATGATGTTGTTAGAGTTTACTTAATTTTGAGTACTTTGGTTTATGTATTGTACTTCCATCATTGTGACTTGTTTGGATTCTTTCCTAGACACATGTGGACTTCATCATTTATATATATATGCTCTAGTTTTTTTATTACTAGCATTCTTCTATTGTTTACTCCAGTTGTATGGTATTACTTCTTCCACTATTGTTAGCTATTTTCATTCTGTTGTGTATCCTCTTACAATGAGGGAATAGTTTCCCATTTTTCAAACCTTGGCCCTCACTGCTAGTCACCATCCTCTAGAATTCAGGGAAATGCATTTGAGGTTATGTGACCAATTGGGTTCGGGGATCCTTTGCGCAGCACCCAGATCCTAGACGTTACATACATGAACTATGAGAACAGCACCCTAGACAATGATTTATTACATAGAAATCCAAGAAATAAATGTAGAAATAAAAGTAGAAAAAATATAGGCTATAGAAACTATCTGAGGATGCTGACCTTGCTGAACTAGGTGGCAATGATGAATCCCATCATAAGGAATTGGGGTCGAGAACACCTAGTCAAACTCATGTATGCACACAATAAATATACTAGGAAAAATATAATTGAAAATAATGTATTTTTCTTTCTAAATAAAAACTTTTTTTCAATGAAATGATTCATATAACACCATAATAAATTTTAGAATTAGTTGGATAAATTTTACTACCCATGTCAACAAGGTACTCCCTTTTTCATGAACCTACATGTTTAGAACTCCATCGTTTGGTGTGCTTGTCCAGAAGTGGTTCCTAGGATGTGTGAAATCCTATTATGTTTCCCAGGGTGTGTGTGTGAGAGAGAGGAAAAAGAAAACTTAATTAACATGTATTAGACTCTAAGGAAAGTCATTAGTTAGAAAAGTGACTCAAGTGGGTAATAGATTATAGTGTGTTGGTAAAGAAACCAAGGTGTTACAAGTGGCCCATGATGTCAAAAGACAAGGTTCATGACCTGAGGAATGTTGTGTCATGACAAATGGTATCCTTGTGAATACATAGTAAGAAGTCTAGTAGCACTACCAAGGATTAAGTTGTGGGTTCTAGAATGAAAAGGTTGTTCTTTAAATGGGTGGGGAGTGTCACACCCCTAGAAAAGTGATGATTAAACCCATTTCAATAAGTTGAACCTTTCTTTTAGGGAGCCTTCTTGATTAGAAATCCATAGTTAATTGTGCCTTTCCTATGGTAGTAGTTAGGGTTAGTGACATCTTATTAAGTTTCTAATGAACTGTGCGTGTGAGGAAAAAGAACACTAAAAGGACATGTGTTATACTATGGGGAAAATCATTAGTTAAATAAGGGACCCTAGTGGGGAATAGCCTATGGGGTCCTGGGAAGGAGACCAAGTTATCACAGGAGATCCATGGGGTCAGATGACTAGGTTCATGGACTTGGAGAGGTTGGGTTATGAAAAGCCTATTCTTTATCCTCCGATATGTTTTGTATTCATCCATCACCCATGATCATGGTGTCTCCACTAAATCTCCACCAAAATTAATAAAAAATTATGCGAGGTAAGTATTCCAAGGATCAAAGGGAGTAAAATGGTCAAAAAACATTAATTTATGTACTTTATTTAAATCTCATGAAGAACCTATAGTTATATCAACCTTTCTCTCAAAACCAATACTAGACTAAATGATTAAGAGTGAAACAAATAAGAGATACAAAGCCACTATGCAATGATAGTGGGAAGCTGAGATATCAACGAGTGCAGGCACAAGAGTAAAATTAGATATTTTTTAATTATTAAGATCAAAGGATTCATTCGAGTAACATATCAATAATATAAATCTGGGACATATAGAAGCACGTGATATTCCATGAGGTAATGGTGGGGATCATCCCTAATCTAAGAGAGGAAACAAGCCCAACATATAATAAAATCATTAACAGATATAGGTTGTTGTATCATTTTTTGTCAATGATACAAATTAAATGAGTTACACCCACTAATAAGGAATAAAACATTTGGTAATACAAATAAATATTTCATGAAAATATATAGAAAAAATTAATGAACATAAAAAGTAATCACACATGTATGTTGTGAATCAAGCAACTAGAATATAATAATTGATTAAATAAATTTAAATAAAAATAAACTCTGTGGAAAAAATTCAAAAAATCTTTACCTTCCAATTAAAATTATTTAATGATAGAGTAATCATAAACTATATTATAGAATATTATATAATTTCATCAATTATAAAACAATTTTGAACATAGAAAATGGTACAACCTTAATCAAACTATCAGTTGTGTTTTTATCGGTGTGTATCTTGGTGACACACACCTTTTCATATTATATAATGTCTCTTAAAAAAGAAGTATAATGTCTATGTGCTTTGATATAACAAGGAAACCATAGTTTTTAGACAAATGTAAAATGGATTTTATATCATAGGGAACTAATTTGATTTTGGTAGATAAATATAACTCTTATATCAAAACACTCAATCATATTGCTTCCTTGATTGCCTCAGTCAATGAAATATATTCTACCTCTATGGTAGATATTTCAATAACAGATTGAAATTTTCATTTCCAAGAGACCGGTCCTCCAAATGTAAAAACATAAAAAAAAAGCCATATATTTACATGTATCAATATTAATAGCATAATAATAATAAAAAAACAATAATTTCATCAATAAAATATATTTTTATCATCTCTAATTTATGTATTAACAGACATGGAAACATACACACGATCTAATTTAAAGTATGCCAATGTGTTTTACCAGTATTTCCCATGAACCAACTCAGCGTACATAAAAAAGGATAATATATGGCCCTGAATAGATGATTGTATACATAAGACAACCTATAAAACTAGAATAATGTTTCTTATTCATAAAAGTAGTATGAACATAATTTATAGGATTTTAAATGAATGATAGTATAAATTATCTTCTTAAGGGAATATTAATTGGATTAATTTGTTCAAAGAGTCACTACTTTAAATCATTTTTTACATAAGCATGTCGAGACTGATATAAGGTTTTTCCTTATTTATCTTATTATTTCTATGCCAAGAACTTTTTTTCATGTCCAAGATCTTGTATCTCAAAGATATAATCAACATGGTTTTTAACATGATTTATCAACCTTATATCTTTGTAGATTATGTTCTTTTCATCAACATATAAAAGGAGGTAAATAAATTCATTCATAACATGCTTACAATAAACACATTCCATAAACATACTTCTTTTAAAATCATTTTCAATTATTAATAAATCAAACCTATTGTACAAATTCGTTGAAGATTACTTATGTCCATATAAGGAATTCATTAAAATATGGATTCGATGTATTTTGAAATAATTTGAAAAACTTTTAAGAGGTAACACATTAATTTTTTCGTCAAGGATACCATGAAAAAAGTATTTTTTAATATCCAATTGTATAATAAGAAAATAATATTTAACATAAAAATTAAGAAAAAACCATATAGATGAATTATTTAAAATATGGGATATTATTTCACAACAATAAACCCCTTCATGTTGAAGGAGTCCATTTGCAACCAATCATGGATTTTATTTGATTTTCTATTTCCCATAATTATCTTTATTTTGTTTGAATATACACTTAAAAACTATAATTTTCTCATTACATGGTTTAGTTACAATAATACTTGTGTTATTAATAAGAAGTTAGTTCATCTCATCTTTCTTAGAAGCTAACCACTTCTGGGATTCCTTGGACTTAACCACTTTCCTATAGGTTTTTATATCCCCACCATACAAATCTTAATCTACATTAATCATGTAGGTAGCAATATCAGTGTGGATGAATTGATATAGATGGATAAAGAATATCCTCCCTCTATCTGTCTATGGTGAGTTGGTAATCCCTGATATCATCATATTCCTACACCTCTAGTTCAGTATTTTAATTATAATCATTCACACCAAGAGTATATGGAGGTAGGTCATTAGAGACAGCCCTAGGCTTGAGTTGTTATATTGAATATAAAATTACTTTAACAGTAAGAGGTTGGAGTGTGTGTACAGCCTCACTGGACACAATAGATTTTTCTTGGGTGACACTCGGATCAACACTCTTATCCTTAGATTGTCAAGACTCATGGAACATTATATCACATCATGTGATGAATTTTTGAAAAATAGGTTTTTCTATCCATTACTTGTAACCCATAACACCCTCCAGATATCCTAAAAAATATAATTTGTAACCCTATGATTAATATTAACAGTTTTGGTATGTTCATAAGTTGTAGATCAAAAAATAATAACATGTGATAGACTATAGTATTACTTTCTAGTTTTTTTTGGGCGTCTTAAAGAGTTTAAAGAATATGATAAATGATTAATCAATTAGACTATCATAGTAGAATCCTTAGTCAATCCCAGCCTCTAAACGGCGGCATCACCCCACTCTCCCATGTTTAGGGTTTTCTATTGGGTTCTTCCCCTCCCCTCCTCTAGTTGGGCTCGTTCAGTCAGTGTTGATCTTGTCTTGGTCTCGGTTTCCTTATCCTCAGCTTGACGGAAGTCAGGGAGTGGATCTCGTCTCGGCGTGTGGCATGCGGTATTTGGCATTGGGTGTCTCAACCATGAATCAGTGATAGACCTAAATTTTTTGGGAATTCATGGCATGGATATTATCTCAGATCGGAATCATATCTGGAATGCATGATAGATTTGGATGCTGGGTTTCGACATTGTTCCAGTGACGGATCTAGTGTAGTATCCTCCATCGGCTTCTTTCAGTCCATATCAGTGTGGACCAACATCGGATCAGGTGAGGCCCAACTTCCTAGGGTGGATTGGTGTGGGATTCATAGCAACTTGGAGGGGGGGATCTGGTTTTTTGTGTAACACACCAGGTAAATAAAGAATATGACATCTTTATATTTATCCATATTTGTGAATAAAATATTAATATTACTTTAAAGGGGATGCTATGCTCGATGGCGTACCCAATACGCAACAACGAGTTTTTGGGAAGCTTACGTTGCACTCTAATAATAAAATAATATTATTTTAAATACTAGTTAACGCCTAGTCGTTGTAATGGAGGGAATGAACAGAACTACCTAAAAAATGATTATATATGTTTGTCAAATATTTTTACTCTTTGCAATAAATGTTAGAGGATTAAAAATGCAAATGAATCCAATTTTAAGCGTAAACATTCTAATATTCTTTAAAAGGTCGATTAACCGCCTTTTGATGAAGAACCTCTTTTAAATCCACTTTTTGACAATTTTATGTGTTATATTTGACAAAATAAAATTCTTATTTAGAATCGGGACATCAAAATTTACTTTGTCTAAATTTTTGGTATTTTTCCGAAAAAGTTCAATTTTTAATGAATAGTGAAAATGTTGTATTTTAATTCAAAACCACTTTTTAATCTAATTTATTTATATGATTAGATTATATTTTGAATTGTTTTTAAAGTGTAATTAGAATATATTTTTACCATTTAATCCAATAGTGGTCAATGTAATTAATTTCACTTTCAAATCGGACTTAAACTAGTGTCAATCTTTTGATACATTTTGTTTCATAAAAACACACTCTTTGTTTTGACAACGGGAATTAATTATTAAATTAATTAATGCAACTTATATGTTTTGAATTTTGTAAAATAGACATCATTTTTGAATTTGGAATATCAAATATAGCTTAGGGTGAATTTTTGGTAATTTTCTGAAAAACTTCAATTTTTGATGAATAGTGAAACCACTAAGTGGTACTTATAAAAAATGATTTTCCGTTTAAATGCAATTTTTCCAGCTTTGTGTTTTGAATTTCAAAAAACTGACATATATGGTTGTCATTAAGAAGTCAAATGTGGTTCAATGGGATTAAAATAATTTTTTGGTGAATAGTAACTTATTAAGTTTTTAATCACGATTAGAGGTAATTAGTGTAGTTTAAGGTAAGAATAATGTTTTAATAAACTTAAATGACCTAGACACATGTCCTACCCTCATTGTATTTGTCATGTCCGACCAAGAAAATCTATGGGTCAACTTGGGGACCCCATGGAGCCACTTTGGTTGGAAAATGACATAAATACCTTTTTATTTAATGATAAAGTAAAAATGACACAAACGTGAGATGTTTTACTAAAAAATATTTTACATGGGGTTATACAAGTCATATATTTGACTATAAATAGTAAATGTAAAGATAAAAAGATTTCCTACATCATAGTTTATTTTTTATAATTTTTAGACGTTAAATAAATTAAATTATTTATGACATCATGATGATGCAGCGATGGCCTCATTATTTAACGATTTAAATAAAATGGAAAGATAATGTAATATCTAAGACCTACACATGTCAAAAACCTATTGTATGGGTGGATTTAGAACCCTTATCACATTTTCCATGAATAATATCAATTTGGGACCTTTTAAATCCGAAACTCGTTTTCAATTAAAGTAACATTTGCTTACTTTCCAAGAGTGCCCCTCCTCTCCTCTTATAAAAGGCCCCCACCTCTACCTCCTTACCCACACTACCAGAGCCTTTGGCTCGGCCAAACCCTACCCATTGTTTCTCTACACATACCTCTATAACTCTTTGAATCCTCACTTTGGGCAGAATACTTTCCAAGGAAGCCTTTGAGCTCAAATCAATTGAAGTTACCCGATTTAAAGGTAATGTCTTCACTTGTGTCCTTTTGTTTTATTTTGCTTCTCCAACCCCCTAAACTCTTTTTTATTCATTTATTTTGTAAAAAATACAGTATCTTCAATATACTAGGATGTTGTTATAATAATTATTCGAGCTACACTTACACACACCTACATCTAATGGTTAAAGAACATACTGTTTCCGTGGATGGCGAATTTCCGCCTCCCGAAACGATGATTGTTCAAATTTCTTCTAACACCTTCAAAGGTGGCCATTAATATGACACTATATTTATATATGATATCTAATATGTTTATGTTTTACTTAAGCTTCTGTATTTTTCATTTATGGCATACCTTTACGGTTTCCATTATGGGTAAACGCGATATCTTCATTTAAGGAAGTGCGGACTACCGCCCCCTCAAAGTGATTTGATTCGTTAATACCATATGTGGTACGTATAAAGGATATATTTAATGATATTATATATGATACCATACTGGAATTAAAATACTATTATTTATCATTATTTATTAATTTCATTAAATATGAAATAGAAATGGAAGTAGCGTTCATGCGTATGTACGGCTTACCGTCTCCATGAACGGTGCATTTCATTTCTTAACTCTACATGTTATGTAATATTATAAATGCATGAATATACTGGATATATATGATATCTATATCATGAATACAACTCTGGATATAATGAAACTTTGACCACACGAACAACATGTAATTGTAAGAAGTCCACTTTCGACTTAAGAACCAAATATCGACAAAACAAACATTATTAACTTAAATGATTACATAATGTTTATGACATGGTAATAAGTGATATAAAAGGAATAATGAACTTGAAAAAGGTTCTTAAGGAAGTATAAATTAACTCAAGTTTATTATTCAGGAGATTAAAGAATGATCGAGTCAAGTCGGACCTGAGGTAAGGGATCATACCCCTCTCTTTCTTTTTAAGTACACTCTTTTATGTCATTCCTTCTAAGATCATCTTTCTTATGATTGAGATGTTCTTTTATATTACTCCTACTGTAATTTTTATTTTCATATGGTGAGTGACCCTATTTTCTCTCATAAATCCATTTTGGGAGTTTTGAGTGGCACCGTTAGGCTACAGAATTTTCGTAAGGGATCCTACCCCTCTCTTTCTTTTTAAGTACACTCTTTTATGTCATTCCATCTAAGCTCATCTTTATTATGATTGGGATGTTATTTTATATTAATACTACTGTAATTTTTATGTTCATATGGTGAGAGAACCTATTTTATCTCATCAATCCATTTTGGGAGTTTTGAGTGGCGCCGTTAGGCTGCCAAATTTTCGTAAGGGATCCTACCCCTCTCTTTCTTTTTAAGTACACTCTTTTATGTCATTCCTTTAAAGATCATCTTTATTATGATTGGGATGTTCTTTTATATTAATACTACTATAATTTTTATGTTCATATGATTAGATAACCTATTTTATCTCATAAATCCATTTTTGGAAGCTTTAAGTGGCGCCGTTAGGCTACCGAGTTTTCGTAAGGAATTTTTCATCTCACATTTATTCTCGTGACATTTATTCTACATTTGCCACTATTTCCATTGAGTGGTGTATGAAATGCCCATTATTATACACATTGTGTAGTATAATTTCATTTATGGGTATTTACATCTTCATTGTATGACACTTCTTCCTTGGGGTTTACTTTTCGAAAGTTACCCAACTCGGTAAGGGGACCTTTCACCCTCCTTTTTTAAAGGACTACTTTTGTTATGTCTTTTAATTAATATAATATTTTGTTGGGATATTTTATTCTATATACTTATTTATGTAAATTGTATGTCCAAGTTATGATATTCCCTTTACCTCTCTCATCAACCCTTTTTGTAAAATTTTATGTGACGCCGTTAGGCTGTCGAATTTTACCAAGGGAACTTCTTAACCCAATTTCGATTTCTTTGGGTTCAACATGTAGTTATTGAATATGTCATCCTTTGAATATGTGTGAATAAAATTTTATTGTTTTACACTTAATATCCACTTATATTGGGTGTATTTATATTTGTCACACATAATTATGAGATTGATTTATCCTTAATTTAAGGATACCTTCTTTATAATGGATTTCATCTCATTTTACATTTCTTTTAAGACTTAATTGTTGGTATGCACCAATTCACTCTTATATGGTGTTTATACTGTCCTTTGACATATTATATCATGAATCCCTTTATTCTCATGATATTATAAAGTTCAGATTAAATGTTATTCTGTAGTTATTTGTATTCAAGAGTCTCTCATTTTGTTAGAAACTCTTTAACAAAAACATCGTTTTAAATATTTTGAAGATTTATTATTCTAAATCATTATCTTTAATGTCCATGTTATCAAAATGGTTTTCAGTATTTATTTATATGTACATTAATGTTTTAAAATTATAATTCCAATAAA
The DNA here is from genome assembly GCA_963277665.1 of Viscum album. Classification (NCBI taxonomy): domain Eukaryota; kingdom Viridiplantae; phylum Streptophyta; class Magnoliopsida; order Santalales; family Viscaceae; genus Viscum; species Viscum album. The sequence continues at coordinate 79,285,105 of OY728140.1, forward strand.
AGCTTCAAAGTGGTATGGGACACTTTGATTCAAAAATCACTTTCAAATGGTTTTTGAAAATGGATTGATATCTTGGAATTACTTATTGTGATTGAAAATGAAATGTTGTTATTGAAATGTTTATATTTTATATATTTTATGTGTAATGATGGTACTTGGACATTTTACGGGTGGTTACGTGATAAACCATATGACGGGTGGTGTCGTGAATACCAGGACGGGTGGTTACGTTATAACCTCCAATGCATTGGGTATGGAAGTCAGTCGTATGGCTATTCCATTAAGTATGTATGGAAGTTGGCTGAATGGTTATTCCATTAAGTTATATGTGTGGAAGTTGACCTTATGGTTATTCCACTTAAGTATGTTTATGTCCCAGGTTACCTTTATATGTTATGTGATCTTTATATGGGTTTTATGGTAATCTTTTGGTTACAGAAGGGTAAGTAATGAACTTTTATTCAGTGAAGAGTTTTTACTACTTCAAAAAGGTGAAAAGTATTACTTTGATAAAGTATACATGGTTTACTTGTTGTTTTGAAAAACTAACAGTTTTCATTCTTTGTGTATCCCTTACTGAGCTTTTTATGCTCATCCCAAGTTTTTGAAATGTTTTTCACAGGACTTAACGTGGAATAGGGTCAAGGATGGGATCAAGGGAAAGTCATGCTACCTAAAACATGGAACTAGACATGTTTCTTTTTAAGAGTTTTTATTTTATGGAAACTTAGTAGAAGTTTCTACTTTATAATCATTTGAGATGTAATAGTTATGTCCTAATTCTCTAAAACTCTAAAACTGAAAAGATCCTCAATGTGAATTATTCATTTAATTCAATATTAAGTAAGGTTTAAGGTCAGGGCCTTATAGTTGGTATCAAAGGATGGTTTAGATAAATTTAGAGGTTAGGGTATTCTTTAAGCATAAGTGACATTACCATAATGGTTAGGATTTCAGAAAGAGTCCTAGTTTTAGATAAAGTTATTGAGTAAGTATATATTAGTGTTTATCTTCCTCATTAGTACATGATGGTTATGTTGATATACTCACACTGACCTTTCTGTTTTTAGTGAATGGATGGATCTAGCAGGCACCAAAGAGGCAATAGGTTTGAAGGAAACTGTGGTAGTTCTCTGTTTAAGATACTAGATAAAATGGGGGATTCAATGAGGAAACTCATGGTTGTTCTAAACCAACTATCAAGGAGTCATGATCAACCACTTGAACCTTGGTATGTTCTATAATGCATCATGTATGAGATGACCAATCGATGTGGAAGTTCAGGTAATAATTATAAAGGTAACCATTAGAGTTTATATGATCCTTACTTTTGAGGTAATTATGGGTAACTATATGTTATGATGGAAGTGAAAGGCGTGAGATAAAATTGAGGTTAAATTATGTTATGGTTATTTTTGATGATTTTATCTCTTTTTGGGGAATGATTTGAGAATTATATAGTTTTGGAAAAAGGACAACACGCAGACCGTGTGACAACCCGTCGCGTCGGACAAAGCTGTGGGAATCAAACCCACAACCAAAGTGCAACTGGTATTTATCGCCTACCACTGGACTACGTGAAGTCCCTGATTAGTTTGAATGATTCTTTTTAGTTAGATGATTTTATGAATTAAGAGTAAGTTTATTTTGGGTTATCTATGGATATTTATTAACCTGTCATGGAGGATATATGATTAGGTTAATTACTTTTCAATACGAGACATTAAGTGCAACTGATGTTGTTTGGAGATAAATGTTACGATTTAACTTGGAAGACTATGTGACTAAATCCTTCAAATATTTGGGTCTCAATCTTAGTTTGGTTTACTTTGAATAATTTTATGGAAAAATTGATTATCAAATGGTCCTCGTTGAATTTTGGTTTTTTTTGGACAAATTTTGGAGATTAAGAATAGATTTTATTTTTATAAGGGGTTATCCTTTTCTGGATTATCTAATCTTGTACTAACCTTTTTGGTTTTGGTTTTGGATTTTGTCTAAATACATGGGAATTATATAGTTCTCTTTGTTGGATTAGGTGATTCTCTAGAAGTTGATTATAGTACTGTTAATGTGAACAAGTCTTCCTAAATACTCGTCTTTTGGAGAAAATATGAGTTTGTGTAAGGAATCTAATAAAAGTTGAAAGTCAACATGATAAGTGATTATGTTTCCTTATGAATAAATTCCTCAATAAAAATTAACTTAAAACAAAAATGTTGTCTATTAACTTTTCCTACTGGGGAATCGAATACCATTTAACCCATCACAAGTTTGTGATTTTCTTGTGGTTAAATTTCTCCTAAACATGTTTTCTTTCACTCTCCATCAGAACATGACCCTTTGTTTTTTCCTCCATGTCCATATTTTCATACTTGGAATCCTAGTATGGGTTAACTCGGGTGACCTTTGTACTTATCTTTCTTTATTTTAAAGTGATTGTTTTACCGACTCTTGTTCCGATGTGGGACATTCAAGGATATTTCCAAGCCCAATTTTAAAATTGTGAGGACGCAATTCCCAAAAGGGGGGAAGGATGTAACACTCCAGGTAAATAAAGAATATGACATCTTTATATTTATCCATATTTTTTAATAAAATATTAATATTACTTTAAAGGGGATGCTATGCTCGATGGCGTACCCAATACGCAACAACGAGTTTCTTGGGAAGCTTACGTTCCACTCTAATAATAAAATAATATTATTTTAAATAGTAGTTAACGCCTAGCCGTTGTAATGGTGGGAATGAACAGAACTACCTACAAAATGATTATATATGTTTGTCAAATATTTTTACTATTTGCAATACATGTTAGAGGATTAAAAATGCGAATGAATCCAATTTTAAGCGTAAACATTCTAATATTCTTTAAAAGGTCGATTAACCGCCTTTTGATGGGGAACCTCTTTTAAATCCACTTTTTGACAATTTTATATGTTATATTTGAAAAAAAAAATCTTCTTTAGAATCGGGACATCGAAATTTACTTTGTGTAAATTTTTGGTATTTTTCCAAAAAAGTTCAATTTTTAATGAATAGTGAAAAATGTTGCATTTTAATTCAAAACCTCTTTTTAATCTAATTTATTTATATGATTAGAATATCTTTTGAATTGGTTTTAAAGTGAAATTAGAATATATTTTTAGCATTTAATCCAATAGTGGTCGATGTAATTAATTTCACTTTGAAATCAGACTTAAACTAGTGTCAATATTTTGATACATTTTGTTTCCTAAAAACACGCTATTTGTTTTGACAGCAGGAATTAATTATTAAATTAATTAATGCAACTTATATGTTTTGAATTTTGTAAAATAGACATCATTTTTGAATTCGGAATATCAAATATAGCTTAGGGTGAATTTTTGGTAATTTTCTGAAAAACTTCAATTTTTGATGAATAGTGAAACCACTAAGTGGTACTTATAAAAAATGGTTTTCCGTTTAAATGAAATTTTTCCACCTTTGTGTTTTGAACTTCAAATATTCGACATACATGGTTGTCATTAAGAATTAAAATGTGGTTCAATGGGATTAAAATAATTTTTTGGTGAATAGTAACTTATTAAGTTTTTAATCACGATTAGAGGTAATTAGTGTAGTTTAAGGTAAGAATAATGTTTTAATAAAATGAAATGACCTAGAGACATGTCCTAACCTCATTGGATGTGTCATGGCCGACTAAGACAATCCATGGGTCAACTTGGGGACCCCATGGAGCCACTTTGGTTGGAAAATGACATAAATACCTTTTTATTTAATGATAAAGTAAAAATGGCACAAACATGAGATGTTTTACTAAAACAATTTTTACATGGGGTTATAAAAGTCAGATTTTTGACTATAAATAGTCAATTTAAATATAAAAATATTTCCTACATCATAGTATTTTTTTATAATTTTTAGACATTAAATAAATTAAATTATTTATGACATCATGATGATGCAGCGATGACCTCATTATTTAACGATTTAAATAAAATGGAAAGATAATGTAATATCTAAGACCTAAACATGTCCAAAACCTATTGGATGAGTGTATTTATAACCCTTATCACATTATCCACGAATTAAATCAATGTGGGACCTTTTAAATCTGAAACTCATTTTCAATTAAAGTAACATTTGCTTACTTTCCAAGAGTGCCCCTCCTCTCCTCTTATAAAAGGCCGCCACCTCTACCTCCTTACCCACACTTCCAAAGCATTTGGATCAGACAAACCCTGCCCATTTTGTCTCTCCACACCCCTTTCTAACTCCTTGAAGCCTCACTTTAGGCAGAATCCTTTCCAAGGAAGCCTTTGAGCTCAAATCAAAAGAAGTTACCCAATTTAAAGGTAATGTCTTCACTTGTGTCCTTTTGTTTTATTTTGCTTCTCCAACCCCCTAAACTCTTTTTATTCATTTATTTTGTAACAAATCCAGTATCTTAAATATACTAGGATGTTATTATAAGAAGGATTCGAGCTACACTTACACACACCTACATCTAATGGTTAAAGAACATACTGTTTCCGTGGATGGCGAATTTCTGCCTCCCGAAACGATGATTGTTCGACTTTCTTCTAACACCTTCAAATGTGGACATTAAGATGACACTATATTTATATATGATATCTAATATTTTTATGTTTTACTTAAGCTTCTGTATTTTTCATTTATGGCATACCTTTATGGTTTCCATTATGGTGAAACGCGATATCTTCATTTAAGGAAGTGCGGACTACCGCCCCCTCAAAGTGATTTGATTCGTTAATACCATATGTGGTACGCATAAAGGATATATTTAATGATATTATATATGATACCATACCGGAATTAAAATACTATTATTTATCATTATGTTTTAATTCCATTAAATATGAAATATAAATGGAAGTAGCGTTCATGCGTACGTATGGCTTACCGTCTCCATGAACGGTGCATTTCATTTCTTAACTCTAAATGTTATGTAATATTATAAATGCATAAATATACTGGATATATATGATATATATTATATCTAAATCATGAATACAACTCTGGAAATAATGAACCTTTGACCACACGAACAACATGTAATTGTAAGAAGTCCACTTTCGACTTAAGAACCAAATATCGACAAAACAAACATTATTAACTTAAATGATTACATAATGTTTATGACATGGTGATAAGTGATATAAAAGGAATAATGAACTTGAAAAAGGTTCTTAAGGAAGTAGAAATTAACTCAAGTTTATTATACAGGATATTAAAGAACGATTGAGTCAAGTCGGACCCGAGGTAAGGGATCATACCCCTCTCTTTATTTTTAAGTACACTCTTTTATGTCATTCCTTCTAAGCTCATCTTTCTTATGATTGGGATGTTCTTTTATATTACTACTACTGTACTTTTTATGTTCATATGGTGAGAGACCCTATTTTCTCTCATCAATCCATTTTGGGAGTTTTGAGTGGCGCCGTTAGGCTACCGAATTTTCGTAAGGGATCCTACCCCTCTCTTTCTTTTTAAGTACACTCTTTTATGTCATTCCATATAAGCTCATCTTTCTTATGATTGGGATGTTCTTTTATATTAATCCTACTGTAAGTTTTATGTTCATATGGTGAGAGACCCTATTTTCTCTTATCAATCCATTTTGGGAGTTTTGAGTGGCGTCGTTAGGCTGCCAAATTTTCGTAAGGGATCCTACCCCTCTCTTTCTTTTTAAGTACACTCTTTTATGTCATTACTTTTAAGCTCATATTTCTTATGATTGGGATGTTCTTTTATATTACTCCTACTTTAATTTTTATGTTCATATGATGAGAGACCCTATTTGATCTCATAAATCCATTTTTGGAAGCTTTAAGTGGCGCTGTTAGGCTACCGAGTTTTCGTAAGGGATTTTTCATCTCACATTTATTCCTGTGACATTTATGCAACATTTGCCACTATTTCCTTTGATTGGTGTATGTACTGCCCATTATTATACACATTGTGTAGTATAATTTCATTTATGGGTATTTACATCTTCATTGTATGACACTTCTTCCTTGGGGTGTACTTTTCGAAAGTTACCCAACTCGGTAAGGGGACCTTTCACCCTCCTTTTTTTTAAAAGACTACTTTTGTTATGTCTTTTAATTCATATACTGTTATGTTGGGATATGTTATTCTATATCCTTATTTATCTAAATTTTATGTCCAAGTGATGAGATTCCCTTTATCTCTCTCATCAACCCTTTTTGTAAAATTTTATGTGACGTCGTTAGGCTGTCGAATTTTACCAAGGGAACTTTTTAACCTAATTTCGATTTCTTTGGGTTCAACATGTAGTTATTGAATATGTCATCCTTTGAATATGTGTGAATAAACGTTGATTGTTTTACACTTAATATCCACTTATATTGGGTGTATTTATATTTGTCACACATAATTATGAGATTGATTTATCCTTAATTTAAGGATACCTTCTTTATAATGGATTTCATCTCATTTTACATTTATTTTGAGACTTCATTGTTGTTATGAACCAATTCACTCTTATATGGTGTTTATACTGTCCTTTGACATATTATATCATGAATCCCTTTATTCTCATGATATTATAAAGTTCGGATTAAATTTTATTCCGCAGTTATTTGTATTCAAGAGTCTCTCATTTTGTTAGAAACTCTTTAACAAAAACATCATTTTAAATGTTTTGAATATTTATTTTTATAAATCATTATATTTAATGTCCGTGTTATCAAAATGGTTTTCAGTATTTATTTATATGAACATTAATGTTTTAAAATTATAATTCCAATAAAAGCTTCAAAGTGGTATGGGACACTTTGATTCAAAAATCACTTTCAAATGGTTTTTGAAAATGGATTGATATCTTGGAATTACTTATTGTGATTGAAAATGAAATGTTGTTATTGAAATGTTTATATTTTCTATATTTTATGTGTAATTATGGTACTTGGACATTTTACAGGTGGTTACGTGATAAACCATATGATGGGTGGTGTCGTGAATACCAGGACGGGTGGTTATGTTATAACCTCCAATGCATTGGGTATGGAAGTCGGCCGTATGGCTATTCCATTAAGTATGTATAGAAGTTGGCTGAATGGCTATTCCATTAAGTGATATGTGTGGAAGTTGACCTTATGGTTATTCCACTTAAGTATGTTTATGTCCCAAGTTACCTTTATATGTTATGTGATCTTTATATGGGTTTTATGGTAATCTTTTGGTTACAGAAGGGTAAGTAATGAACTTTTATTCAGTGAATAGTTTTTACTACTTCGAAAAGGTGAAAAGTATTACTTTGATAAAGTATACATGGTTTACTTTTTGTTTTGAAAAACTAATAATTTTCATTCTTTGTGTATCCCTTACTGAGCTTTTTATGCTCATACCAAGTTTTTGAAATGTTTTTCACAGGACTTAACGTGGAATAGGGTCAAGGATGGGATCAAGGGAAAGTCATGCTACCTAAAACATGGAACTAGACATGTTTCTTTTTAAGAGTTTTTATTTTATGGAAACTTAGTAAAAGTTTCTACTTTGTAATCATTTGAGATGTAATAGTTATGTCCTAATTCTCTAAAACTCTAAACCTGAAAAGATCCTCAATGTGAATTATTCATTTAATTCAATATTAAGTAAGGTTTAAGGCCGGGGCCTTATATTTTGTTTCCTAGTTTATTTTCTGGCCTTACTGCTTGATGTTTGTATGGTTTGTTAGAAAGAGTGATGATGTTATTGTGGCATCTTTGTCACTAGATAATCCCTCATCATCGTCCCTTCGTTTCCCATAGTTCGGCTTTTTATGAACCTAGGGAGGGTTTTCTGCAACCTTATTGGGGTCATCATCATGCCCATGGAGGCATTGCTGGATCAAATTATCTTAGACCCCCTCAATGGTGAAGATTCATCGATGTGATGATCGGTCTTCCAGTCTTGAGTGACGAAGACATGGATTCATGAAACTTGGATCGTTTTCTTCTTCAGGTTCCTACAGTTGTGGTGATGAAGGTCCCATGTGGATGTAGAGGGGCTTCAATGATTTTGATTCCTGCATTATGTTCCCTTTCTCCAATAGAGATGTTTTGTTGTTTGGAATGCTTTCAAGATTCATGTTAAGAAGATTCATCCAGACTCGACCACAAGGAACATGCCCTAAGGAGGTTTTAGAGTAGGTGTTTCATCATTGTAGAGTTTTTAGATATGGATTTTTGAGATGGTATGGAGAAAACCATCAGATCAGGCATGTGCTTTGATAGAGGAAACCTACTAGCTGTACAGTCTTTCACCAGTGGAGAGCATTATCCTGATTCAAATACTTGGGAGGGTGGTTCTTATTGTTTTTCTGGTTTTCATTTTCTACGATATTCAGGTCGAGTAATGTTTATGTCATGAAGTCTATTTGGTTTTCCCCTTCTTCCATTAAAAGGGGGTTTTATTAAAAAACCTCTAAGGCCTTCAGGCCATTGGAGGATAGTATCATCCTTAGCCAAGAAAGACCTTGCTATATTATAATTAGATAGCATGCATCTCACCCTTCCTAATATAGTCTTATTCAACTTCTCTGCAATACCATTATGTTTTTTCTACAATATTGTGGTATCTTTTAATGCCTTCAGAGTAAAATAATTCAATGAATTCATTATATAGACTCTAAACCATTATCAACCCTAAGATCCTAAAGCTTCTTATTATTTTCATTCTCTATTTTATATTAATAGTTCTAAAAAGTCTAAAAAGTATCATACTTGTGTTTTAAATTTTAAATATACACCTTTAGAGATAAATTAGCAAAAAATGTAACAAATTAATAACCTCCACCATATGTAGTAATCCAAGAGGGTCCCTAATGAACAGAGTGAACACATTCAAGAGGGCCTCTAACATTTTATTCTAAATAATTAAAAGGGATTTTTCTATATTTTCATTGAAAAAATATTCATAGAATGGAAGACTGCTATGATTAACATCACTAAAAATCCCTTTCATCCTAGTCTCATCAGGGTCCTTTTCACCCACATTCCCAACCCTCATTTTCCTAAGGGTGGTTTTTTCAAAACCTAAGACGCTAAAGGCATTAAATTATTTCATGTGAGATTTTCCATATAAGAAATATAAAATATTTAAGATATTTACATTCATAAAAGTAAGGTATTCATGGGAAGTTCTCTTGATTCCAGATCCTGAATGGAAAATTTTAACCATACTTGTCTATGAATTCTAGGTAACTGATTTTTTTTAACTCAAGTACCCATCAAACCTCTTCAAGAGGTTTTAGAGCGCAATCATGAAGTCCTAATGAACCCAAACTAATACCCATAATCTGATATATTGTATTATTTGACAATAATACCTCACCCAACTAAACATCCCCTAATTCAATAACGTATTCCATCCAATGAAACGTGTGGAAGGATCACCTGAAATCCAGTTTTCACTCATTAGAGATAGAATTGTCATAAACATTCACCATATCAATAATGATAAATTCTTGATCAACTAAAAATGAATTTTCATTACTATTATCTTTGTAGTCACTTATTTATTTAATATATTTCTTCCTTATGTGATTGAGTTAATTACATTATAATCATTTTGAATGTGTCCAATGGGAGTATTGTATCTCTGAGAGGGAGAGGGTGAATTAGTGATATTCTTTTTCATTTATGTTTCTTTAAATTGAAACAACCTTCACCTCCTATTACGGATTTAGATTCCCTACTGAGAATAAAAAACAACACATATCCACAAGAACACAAATATTTACAAGGTTCAGTATTCAATAAGAATAGATACATCCTTGGTATGGTTTGGAAATGATCCAATACCAAACAATCCACATTGGAAACAATCATTGGATGATATTGAGTACGATGTACCCTTTCACTCATGTAGTACTATGAAACAATACCACTAGTGCATGTACACCCTCTTAGCACAATAGATTAAAAAAATTGTTTTGTAACAACTCATGTTACTTGCACTTCTTTACAATTCCACAAATGTATTCAAATTTTAAAACAATTCTTATTTTCTTTACCTAGAAAAAAGGTAAGAACTACTTGGACTTTGTTATAAAGCACTGAGTCCGATATTCTTTGAATATGATTATTTCAAAACAAATCTCCCATTATGATTCTTTCAATACAAATCTTCCATTCTGATATTATGATAGAAAACAATAGAGTAGAATTGGCACCACTTCAATTCCTGAATACAATTGTTGAGCCAAATAGAATACGAATGAATCAATACCACAAAAAACAATGGTCAATTCAAATGGAATTGATCTATTCTTCTCTCTAGAAAACCAAAGCTTCTATCTATTATACAAAATCACACAAGTAAAATGTACTTTATGCCTTTTATAGGTGACCCAAAACATGTTTAGGCATGAATCCCAAAACACTTTCATGCTCACTTAAATTCAATCAAATATGAATTTCTCCTGAAATATCAGAGCAATTATGACTTTGTAAATGCTTCTCAATTCTTCTCGAACCTTCTACAATCTTCATCTATTATTTTTCAGACACTCATTTCAATTGTCAATAAAATTACAATTGATGAGAAATACATGATTTTGAATCTGATTCTCTCATACTTATTTCTTCAAAACAATTCACGATTCAAATCCAATTGAATGTGTTTGAAGAAATTTACTTCTCCACTTGAGATACAATCACTATTTTAAAAGCAAGGATCCCCCTTGGACAATTCATTCATCAGTCTCCTTCTATTTTCTTTTCTCTTTACCCACATGAGAAAACACACTTCATTCACCAATATGTGCTTGTATAATGAATACCTTTATGAATTTGAAATCATTTAGGATCACCTTTAGCATCGTCTGAATTCACTTGGAAAGTATTGTAACTTTCCATCCATTCCTGCTTCTTTCTTTTCATCTCATCCCAAGCATAATATTCTCTAAATAAAAATGGTCTGGATACTATTATCTTGAATACCATCATATCTAGTTACGATCATTCTGGGTATGATACAAAATAATCTAAATTTTATCCATTCTCAATCGGCACCATCTCTTCCATCACCACCACATTCTATCGGTACCACTTCTTTATTTCTACTTCCTTGTTTTGATACATCTGGATATGATCCTTTCCTAATTAGCAGGATCTCTTAAATTGTAACCATAATGATACAGTGAAATCGTAACCAGATTTTACCCTGAAATCGTAACCAGCTTTTACCATAAAATCGAAACCAGCATTTACACTGAAATCGTAACCAACATTTACCCTGAAATCTTAACATGCTTTTACCCTGAAATCGTAACCAGATTTTTCTAAGAAATCATAACCATATTTTACTCTAAAATCATAATCATCTTTTACTCTGAAATCGTAACCAGCTTTTACTCTGAAATCATAACCAGCTTTTAATCAAACATCATAACCAGATTTTACTCAGAAATCCTAACCAGATTTTACTCAGAAATCATAACCATATTTTACTCAGAAATCGTAACCATATTTTACACAGAAGTCGTAACAAAATTTTACAAAGAAATCGTAACCAGCTTTTACATAGAAATCATAACAGGATACAGTGAAAACAACACCACTTCTTTTACTTCCACCATGAATCCAATTGTTTCAAAAAACAATCTGAATACAATTATTTTTCGATTGGAATCAATTATTTCCCTCTCCTTTTCTTCTATAAAGCTTTCATCACAAGTTCTTAATACAAATCATGATTTATATAAAATAAAAACCATCAAAGCATCGTCACAATTAACATGGGTCTAATTATTTTCAAAGAAAACCCAAAACAATTGTTTTCACAAAACAAAGTGAAGTGATTTCCTTTATTCAAAACATAACTTAACAAAAAAATGCAACACTTGAAACCTTCATCACCTTTTGCGTCATCTTGGTCCCAAAAATCTCTCCCTTTGGATTTTGTTGTCAACCAAGTTTCATATTTCACTGAACTTTGTAAACACAAGTAATGGATTACATATCAACAATTCTAATCCTATGTGGGCTAAATCATTATAGGAAACAAGAATCATTAATAGGAAAACCATGCTATCCAAAATAGTGATCATGACCACCTATTTCTTTTCTTCATTATTCTTGGAAAACAATTCAATTACTTTTCCTATAACAACTCCAACAAACAATTATAATAGTTCACACAATAAAAATGTGGAATTCACAGCTTACCCACAACTCCCCCTTTTGTGAAATACATTTATGAAACAAATCAATTCTCTCCCTTGAAAAATCAATCCAAGGGTAAGATGAGAGAGGGGGAAATACACATACCTCGACCTTAAAGAGAAAGAGGGTGGACACCCATGTTCATCTTAATTTTTTAGAATGATTCCTTTGATAAAGGTTTTATGAAGATATCAGCAACTTGCTCTGATGTTGGAACATACTCTAAATTCAATTCACTCTTCTCTACATGCTCTTTGATGAAATGCTATTTGATACCAATATGATTTGAATGATAATGTGGCACTGTATTTTTGGTGAGATTGATTGTACTTTGATTGTCACAACCCAAGAGCAAGGGTAATTTCACGTCAATAGGTAAGTCTTCCAATTGTGTTTTCATCCACATAAGTTGAGTACCAGCTTGAGTAGCAGCAATATACTCAGCTTCATCTATATTGTGAATTACTGAGTGTTGTTTCTTCGAATTCCAAATAACACAATTATTTCCCAGAAAGAATACACCACCAGATGTAGATATTCTATCATCAACATTTCCTACCCAATCCACATTAAAATATCAAAATAAATAAATACTATCTGAGCTGAAATACCTGATTCTGAATTCTGTTGTGCCTCTGATGTATTTGAGAATTCTTTTTCCAGCAATAAGATGTGATTCACTTGAAGCACTCTGAAATATTACACATAGAGTAATAGCATAAACAATGTCAAGTCTTGAGGCAGTCAAATACAATAGACTTCCAATCATCTTCTAATACTCTTTTTGATCCACTTCTTTTCTATCTCCATCTTTACTCAATTTTTTCCCACAAAAATGGGTGTGGAAACAGGTTTTGAATTTTCCATACCAAACCTATTAAGAAGTTCTTTTGCATAATTTTCTTGGGAAAGGAAAATGTATTCTTTCTTTTGCAGGATTTGTATCCCAAGAAAGTATTTCATTTCCCCCAGTATGGACATTTCAAAAAGATTCTTCATTTCTTTAGCAAATATTTCAGAGATTCCTTCATCATTATCATCAATGATAATATCATCAACATATACAATTAAAATGAGTGAATACTCTTGACTTTCGGTGATGTAAATATTGTTATACACCCTTCCTTTGTTAAAATTCATCTTTCTAATCATGTATCCAATTTGGAATACTATGACCTCGGAGCTTGATTTAGTCCATACAAATCCTTTTTCAATATGAACACATAACCTTCATCTTTTCCAATAATAAATCAATAAGGTTGTTCAATATAAACATCTTCTTCAAGATCACCATATTGGAATGTAGATTTAACATCCATTTAAAAGATCTGGTAGCCTCATTGTGCAGAAATAGGAAGAAAGATTCTGATTCTTTAAAGTCTTTCCAATGGAGAAATGGTTTCATCAAAATCAATACCCTCAATATGTGATTACCCTTGGCAATCTAATCTTTCTTTGTTTCTTATAACTTCACCTTCTTCATTCATCTTGTTCTGAAAAAACCTATTTTGTGCCAATGATGTTTTTGTTTTTAGGCTTGGGTATGAGTTAACATGTATTTTTCTTTTTCAATATGGTTCAATTATTCATTCATTACATGAAACCATTCCAGATGCTCAAAATCTTCTTTCACATCATTTGTTTCCACCTTTGAATACAAGGAAGTGTGTGTAATGGAATTGGTTGTTCTTCTTGTCTAAACCTTCTGATGTTGATCACCAATTGTATTCTGTACTTCTACATGTTTCCTCATCCTTGGGTAAGATTTTCGTTTGTCTTCATCACTTGAAATAGCTGAGTCTGATTCTTCTTCTTGAGAAGGAATACACTTGTCTGTATCCTTATCAGAATTGTTTTCTTCATCTTTATCAACTTCATTGTCTGCCTAAACATGTTTCTCTTTCTCAAATATTTCAATCACATTCACATCAACAGAATCAACTATTATTTTTTTTCTTTGTTGTAGCATCTATATCCTCTTCCTTCTGGAGAGTATCTGAGAAAGATTATATCCTCACATTTTTTCTCAAACTTACCATAGTTTCAACCTTTCTTATTTATAATACAAGGAACCAAAAAAAACCCTAAAGTGATTAAAACATGGATTTTTTCCATAAAACAATTCTTAGAGAGTCATAACTGATTGAGGTCTATAGAAACAATGGTTCTGGATATAAACAACAATACTCATGGATTGCCTCTAAAAGTAATGAGAAAGACCATCCTTAAGTAACATGGTTCTTCCCATTTCCACCAGGCTTCTATTATTTCTTTCAGAAACCCCATTTTGTTGAGGAGTGTATGGAGAGATATACTCATGAAAAATTACATGCTTATTAAGATAGTTTTAAAACTCTTCACTAATGTATTCACCACCAATATTAGTTCTCAACTTCTTCACAGAATACTCACATTATTTCTCAGCTTTTCTTCTGAAACTTTTAAACATTTTCAAAGCATCTAATTTTTTTTTCATGTACATAACACAAGTAATGCGAGTAAAATCATTAATGAATGTAATGAAGTACTTATATCCATGTGTCTATTGATTTCATATTGGACCACATATATCAGAATGGATCATCTCCAGGGTTTGTTTTGAACAAATATCAACTTTTTTATGCACAACATTTGTAATCTTTTTTTCTAAAAAATAGTGCAACACCAATCTCTAATTCTTGGAAAATTAGGAATGTCTCAAAAGCTGACTCTTTTAGATAACTTTATCATGTTTCTATAACACATATGTTCAAGACTTTTATTCCATAATTGATTATCTTCCACCATACTAATGTAACAAGAGTTTTGTGAGTCACCAACCTGAAACAAGTTTCCTTTAGTACATTGACCTCTTATAAAAATCTTTCCATATTCTTCACTCTTTAAAAAAATCCATATTTCTTGAAGATAACTTTGTCACCCTCATCACACAATTGTGAAACACTTAGCATATTGTGTTTCATCCCATCAACATACAATGTTTTCTTAGATTTCATCTTTTCTTTTCCAATGATGGATGACCCAACACCTTTTATTTTCAATGACTCATCATCGCCAAATTCCACCATGACTTCTTTAAAATATTTCACATCCTTCAATAATTTAATATATCATTTCATGTGAGAAGAACGCCCACTATCAAGTATCTAGGGTCATTCTCCTTTCATGGATTTTAATGCAGTTTCAACAACAAATTCCTTTTCTCCATTATTTTCATTATTCACATTTTGATTTTGTGAATTGAGAATATTTTGTTGAGCCAATAACAAAACAAGACATCCTTTTGCAAGGTGTCTAGGTTATTCACATATTTCACAAATATTTTCCAAGGTTTGAAACCTATTTTCAGTCTTTACTTCATTCATTTCATATTTTATTAAGACAACCTTTTCATTTTTATTTCTTTGAGGAGATTGACTCCCCCTCAATATCTTCCTTTCATAATATATGGGAAAATAGTAATTTATTGAACCAACGCATACTTGATGTGTGCCAAAATCCCCCCAAAATACCAGAAATACCCATAGAAAGATAATTTTACTCTGAAAACTCCATATTGATCATAATTGTAAATGTGTTACTTAGCCACCTTCTTCTATTTCTTTTTTGATTCACCGACCTTTCGTTTATCAATCATATTATTTATTTTATTTTTTGAATTATCGTAACTTAAATAATTGAAAACATTTTCATATTCATAATGTTTCCAAACATTCCCAACCTTATTGGTCTGGGCCACATACATAACTTTCCCATATTTCTTCATTTCAAAAAAACCCCATTCTTATTCTCACCCTTTGAAGGTATATTTTTTTGATCCTTCTCAAGTTTCTCATTATGGGAACATTCACCAACTTCAGTGATAGTGTTTTGGAAACATATACTTTTCTCCTCAGCTTCAGAGAGTTTTTGTTAGACAAGTTCCAAATCTTCTTCTTTTACTTTAAACTTCACCTCTAAATGCTCATTACGATTATTTTATTCTTTAAGAGATTTCTTCAAATCATCAATCTCTTTAATTATATTTTCATTCACACCAGTAAATAATTCTTGGTTTCTTGACCATTCATCTTCCATATTTTTGTTTTCCTTTTCAAGCCTTCTGATCTTTCTCAGACATTGTTTTAACTCTTCTTTCAGATGCATTTCAAGCTGAGTTTCTTCTTATTCAGAACTACTGCTTTTGAATTCTTCATCATTAACTATTGTAATTAAAGTATTTTCTTTACCATATGCAATATATTTTTCTGATTCATCATCACTCTTTTCTTATTCATCATCCATAGAAAAGAAACTTCTTTTTGATTTGAAGATTTTTTTATTTTCCTTTGTATCCCTTTTTATTCCACAATCTCTTTATCTTTCTTTCTACAATATCACTATAATATTATTTCTTTCTTTGGGAAAATGAGCCTCAAAGTGAACAAGACCTCCACATTGAAAACATTTCAAGGGATGTTTCCCTCTGTATTTCCATGTTTCTATTTTCACATTGTTAGATAATAGGGATAGTATTTCATTGAGATTTTTACATACCCCTTTTTCAGAATCAGAATCCCCAGATTCATCTTCAATAAAAATCTTCTTTGAATTTTCTTTCATCATAGCCTCGAAATAAATTTCTCTATCAACCTTCATTTTTTTTCTTAATAGAATTCTCTATTCTCATTTCATAAGTGATAAGAGTTCTATTTAAATCACCAAGAGACAATGTTTCTGGATCTCTATCTTCCAATGAAGAAACTTTTTCATCAAATTTTTCAAGTAGTATTATCAAGATCCTTTCAAAAACTATAGAGTCTTTCATATTTTCACCAAGACATCTGATATTACTCATAATTTCATTCACCCTGGTAAATAATTATCCAACAGATTCATGCTCACCCATCTTTAAATCTTTATAATTCAATCTCTATATTTTTATCCTTTCCTTCTTTACTTTTGTATTTCCTTCGTATATATTTTTCAAATTATCCCATATACCTTTAGCTATGGAAATACCTTTCACTCTCAAGAACTCACTTTCAGAAAGTGATGATAATATAGAATTCTTGGACCTTCCATCATTCCAAGAAACCTCTTTTCAATAGGTGTAAAAAGAGCACTGTCATCAATGGGAGGAAACCCAACTATTGCCACTTCAAGAACATCAGAACTGATAGACATAAGATATGGCAGCATTCTATCATTCTAGATATGATAGTTCTTTGAATCAAATATTGGAATAACTTTATTTTTCTCACAGTTCACATTCTCCATCAGCAAAGAATAATGAAGGGAACCTCCCTCTAATACCAATTGAAAGTGCTGAGTCGTAGTATTGTATCACTGAGAGGGGGAGGGGGTGAATCATTGATACTCTTTTTCTTTTATGTTTATTTTCAATTGAAACAACCTTTTTCTCTTGTTAAGGATTTCAATACCCTGTTGAGAAACAAAAACAACACACATCCAAAAGAACACAAAGATTTACAAGGTTCACTATTCAATAAGAATAGCTACGTTCTTGGTATGGTTTGGAAATGATCCAATACCATAAAATCCACTAAGAAAAAAATCATTGGATTACATCGAGTAAGATGTAACCTTTGACTTAGGTTGCACTATGAAACAATCCCACTAGTGCATGTGAACCCTCTTAGAAAAATAGAGTAATCCAATTTTTTTGTAATAACTCATGTTACATGTTCTTATTTTTAATTCAAAAAATGTATTCAAATTATAAAACAATTATTATTTTCTTTACCGAGAATAATGGTAAGAACCACTTCGACTTTGTTATGATGCACTAAGTCTGATATTCTTTGAATACAATTCTTTCAAAACAAATCTCTCATTCTGATTATTTCAATACAAATATTACATTCAAATTTTCTGATAAAAAACAATAGAGTAGAATAGGAAGAACTTCAATTCCAAAATACAATTGTTGAGCCGAAAAGAATACGAATGAATCGGCACCACGCAAAATAATTTTCAATTCAAACGGAATTGATCTATTCTTCTCTCAAGAAACCTGGAGATTCTCCCTCTTCTAAAAAATCACACAAGTACAATGTACTTTATTCCTTTTATAGGTGACCCAAAACATGTTTATGCAGGATTCCCATAACACTTTCCTGCTCATTAAAATTCACTCAAATTTAAATTTCTCCAGAAATTTCGGAGCAATTATGAATTTGTCAACACTTCTCGATTCTTATCAAATCTTCTACAATCTTCATCTCTTCTTTTGCAGACTCCCATTTCAATTTTCAATACAATTGAAATTCATGAGAAATGCATGGGTCTGAATCTGATTATCTCATATTGATTTCTTCAAAACAATGCTTGATACAAATCCAATTGAATGTGTTTGAAGAAATTCACTTCTCCACTTGAGATACAATCACTCTTTTAAAATAAAGGCTCCCCCTTTGATAATTCATTCATCAGTCTCCTTCTCTTTTCTTTTTTCTTTACCCACATGAAAAAACACACTTCATTCACCAACATGTGCTTGTATCATGACTACCTTCATGACTTTGAAATCATTAAGGATCATCTTTAGCATCATCTAAATTCACTTGGGAAGTATTGTAACTTTTAATCCATTTCTTCTTCTTTATTTTCATCTCTTCTCAAGCAAGTTATTTTCTAAATACAAATGGTATGGATACTATTATCTTGAATATGATCATTTATTCTTGCAATCATTTTGGGTATAATACAAAACAATATGAATTTGATTCATTCTCAATCGGCACCATCTCTTCCATCAGTACCACTTTCTATCAGTACCACTTCTTTCTTTCTACTAATTGGTTACGATACATCTGGATATGATCCTTTCCCAATTAGAAATATCTCTTAAATCATAACCACACTACTACAGTGAAATTGTAACAAGATTTTACCCTAGAATTATAACCAGCGTTTACCTTGAAATCGTAACAAGCTTTTACACAGAAATCGAAACTATATTTTACCCTGAAACCATAACCAGCTTTTACTCTGAAATCATAACCAGCTTTTACTCTGAAATCATAACCAGATTTTACTCACAACTCACAACCAACTTTTAATTATAAATCATAAATAGCTTTTACTCAAAAATTGTAACCAGCTTTTACACAGAAATCGGAACTAGCTTTTACTCAGAAATCGTAACCATCTTTTACTCAGAAACCATAACTAGCTTTTACTCTGAAATCATAACCAGCTTTTAATCAAAAATCATAACTAGATTTTACTCATAAATCGTAACCATCTTGTACACAGAAATCATAACCAGCTTTTACTCAGAAATTATAACCAGCTTTTACACAGAAATCATTACCAGCTTTTACACAGAAATCATAACCATCTACAGTGAAAATAGCACCACGTCTTTTAATTCCACCATGAATCCAATTGTTTTGAAAACAAATCAGAATATAATTCCTTTTCAATTGAAAAAAACTCTTTCACTTTCCATTTCTTCTATAAATCTTTCCTCACAAGTTCTCAATACAACTCATGATTTATATGAAATACAAACCATCAAATCATCATCATAATTAACATGGGTATGATTCTTTTCAAAACAAACCCAAAATAGTTGTTTTCACAAAAACAAAGTGAAGTGATTTCCTTTCTTCAAAACATAACATGACAAAAAATACAACACTTGAATCCTTTATCACCTTTAGCATCATCTTTGTCCCAACACATTTTATGAATTTATTCTTGGACTATGACCTATGTTTCCTCAACTGAATTCTCTCTCTCATTATAATACTGTACCCACCTCTACCACTAAAATTTAAACCCTCTACCTTAGCTTTATCACTACACTTATTTGAATATCTCTAGGTAGTAAATCTTATTTTACTTCTTTGAGAGAAAAATTTAATTTTCTATGCAACATAAATTCATTAATAGAATTATAAAAGTATTTTATTTATTTCAATAATATTATTATCTAGTTCTTATCCCTTAATTATAAATCTATGTTTTAAATATTGGAAAATGTTTTATTGAATTCATCAATATAATCTCTTACTATTGTTCCATAGAACATTTTGAAATTATATAATCTAATTTTCTTAACTATTTTACCAAAAAGATACCTATTAATGAATAGGTATTCTTTTTTTGATAAACTTTCAATATTAGAAGTCTAGTAAGAAAGTTTTCTAATAACTTTATCACATAAAGATAATAATATTAATCTATGAGATATCTTAAGGACATCTTTATAGAAATCAATATATTTAACAATATCTCTTCCATTAGGGGATTGGGAAGTGATTTTTTTTTAGATCCATTGAGAGAATAAATCACTTCATTATGATAAAAAATATTACTCATCTTTATTCACCAAGGTTTTAAATCTTTTTGACAACTGAACATATCTATATCATATTTCATAGAACCCATATTTTACAATTTAGAAGAATTTGATGCCAATTTTTAAGGGATGAATTGTCCCCGTTTTCCCCAAGAATGGCCAAGATCCAAATATTTGTATATGATGGTTATGAAATAAACCGAAGTGTTTTTTAATTTAGAAAACCAGTAAATTAATTTTTAGAAACTAAAAGAGCATGATTAAAGGTTATGAAAATATAAATCAATATATGTACACTAATATGAAATGTGCTTTAGATCAGGTATTTCATACATACACTGTGAGAACACCACCCAAAGAAATGATTTATTTATAATCAATGAAGGAAATAAATACATAATCTAATATAGAAAAGATATATACTATATAATCTATTTAAGGGGAATAAACTTGCTGAACTAGGTGGAAACAATGATGCCCATCTTGAGGATTTAGTTTCATCCACTCCTGGATAAAATCATACATGCACACATAAAGGATACAATGACAAACATGAATGAAAAGAAAAGGGTTATTTTTCTATAATAAAACCTAGTTATGACTAAAGGAGTCATGTAACACCTATGAAAAAGTGAGACTTAAAATGATAAATATTGCAGCCCATGTCAATAAGGTGAACATTCATTTTTGAGATACTTAATGATTAGAAGTCCACAGTTAATAGTGGTTCCCTTGACTAGTGTTTTTAATGGGTGACCTCCTTGGAAGTTTCACAAAGTGTGTGTGAGAGTGAGGACAAATAACACTTTAACAACATGATTAGGCCCATGTGGATTCGTTAGATAGATATGTGACCCTAGTTGGTAAAATACTAAGGTGTGTTGGGAAGGAAACCATGGTATTATAGGAGACCCATGGGGTTAGATTAGCTGGTTCATGGCCCAAGGATGTTTGGGTCATGATAAATGTTATCATAACTGATACGATACCAGAAGTGCAATGAAACATCATGGGTTTGAGGTTTGAGGTCATGAATTAGGATTTCATTCTTTAATGGTACAGATAGCTTAACACCCCTAGAAAGGAGATACATAAAAGGATAAATGTAACTAACCTTTTTAATAATGTGAAAATTTCATTTTGGGAGCCTACCTAACTATAACTCTATAGTTAAGCATGTTTGACCTTTAGTACTGGTCAAAATGGATGACCTCCAAGTAATTTTCAAAATATGTGTGTGAGTGGGGACAAATAACATTGAAATAACATGTGTTGGCCAGTGTAAATATTCATTTTTTAGATAAGTGACATTAGTGAGTAATAAACTATGGTGTGTTGGAGTGGAAACCAAGGTATTACAGGAGAGGCATGAAGTTATATGACCATGTTCCTAGACCAGGGAAGGCCGGGTCATGAAATTTCATGTTTGTAGCCTTTCATATCTATTCTCATTTTCTAGCACCCATGATCTTTGAACCTCCATTAAATCTCCACTATAATAAAGAATTAGTTATAGGAGTCCAGTCCACTAAGGATTATAGGGAGAAATAGGGTTGGGAAATGTAAGAACCTGGATCTTCATTTCAGGCATGAATCATTGTTTTGGGTTTTTTTTAGTAAAAGGAAAGAAAGGGTAAATTTCCTAAGAACTCGCCATGTACTTTTGAGTACATTCTGTGTACCTGGTTGTTGTGTGTAGCTGTGTACTAGCCGTTTAGGTGACCTGGAGGACCACCTAAAGTGGGGGATGGTTGAGGCTAGTACATGGCGTGTACATTAAATGAAAATTCCATGTACTTTTCTTTTTATTTGATTAATTGGAGTGGGGTTGCATCTCATCTCCATAAAGAACTTCTTCTCCCAATATTTTGTATAGGAGAGCGAAGTACGGCTGAAGAACTTCAAGCTCCACCCTTTCCTCTATCTGAGCTCTAATTGAGATTCCATCGAGTGTGTTGGATTCCCACCAGTGATTTCTCTCTTCCCCTAGATCATCTCCTCTTGATTTCTCCTCTCTCTTTAGTTATCCATGTTTGACCAATTTAAACCTTTTTTTATATCTACTTCATTCTAGGCCGATTCAAGGGACAACATTCAGGAGTGTTCATCGTTCGACATCAAGGTCAGCGGTTTGTGTCTTACTTTGATTGTATTTGGGATATATATGCTAAAAGTAATGAATACCCATGTTTAGGGTATTGCATGTTTTGGAATTTAACCCTGTTTAATACATGATATGGTTTTTTTGTTTGAGAAAGTGTTATTACTTAGGCATAAGGTTTAATACCTTTATTATGGGTGTGTTTTCCATGTTTGTTTGATTATGGTCATTTGGTCTAGAATTCCTGTTAGGCTTGCCTTGTTTTCCATGCATCGTGTTGTTAGGATGGAGTTACAGTTTATCTGATATGCATGTGATTTTCATTGTGAAATAATGACCAAGTGGAATTGACTGTGAGAGATTCCTGAGGTAGGGTCATTTATGTATAATTTATTGTTATGTTGACTAAGAGGTATTGACTGTGAGAACTACTGGGAGGTCATAGACTAGTGGGGTATTGACCGTTAGAGCTACCTAGAGGGTTTTTATTAAATGAACATTGTCCTAGGGGAATTGACTATGAGAGACACTATATGGACATTATAGTTATTTTCTAATTTTCATACCAAATGGGTATTGACCGTGAGAGCTTCCTAGGTGGTCATTTTTAAATGTTTAGTGCTATGTGGGACCAAAGGGGTTAAATTGTGTGAGATTTCCATGAGGGTTATTATATTATTTATTTAATTGGTAATATGTTAAAGTGGAGGGGTTAGAAAGTGAGAAATTTCCCATAGGATTGTTTGTTGAATGATTGTATGATTGTGATGAGTCTTCCAAGCCAAATCCCAAGCTTGGACTCAGTTTTACTTGATTGTTTAAATGGTCTTATGAGACGTCTATTGTAACTAATATACAGGGGGATACAGAGCATAAGATAGATCCTGAGGTTACATTTTTCAATGGTTTGAATAATTAATAAATGAAAAATAATGTAATTGAAAACTGTAGGATTGTTTACTTTTGAGTACTTCCTAGCTTATTGATTCATTTATGCATATTTCATTCTATATATAGTCACTTACTAGTAGGAACAAATCTTTTGGTGTTTGCCTACTGGGATTGATCTCACACCCTATTTGTCTCATGATTTTGGACCCAAATAGATTATATGGTTTCAGGTATAGATAATGGAAATCACCCTTCTTCCAAAGGTACTTGATTGTTATTGGAGCTTGGGAGCATGAGACAAAGGTGAGGCTTGAGATGCTGTTGGAGTTTATTGTTTTATATAATTTGGTTTTAGTATTGTATTTACACCATCAAGAATTTTTAGTCTTCTTTCCCTGATACATGTGACATGCATCATTTATTTATATATATGCTACAGTTGTTTATACTATTATTCTTCCATTGTTTACTTTTTTTGTATGGTATTACTACTTCTGGTACTGTATACTATTTGTTCCACTATGTTACTTTGCAAATGAGGGTATAGTTATCCCTATCACATCCAAGGACCTTTCTACTATTCAAAATCCTCTGGTGTTTGGGGAAATGTGCTTAGGGCCATGTGACCAACCATGTATGGGGAACCTTTTGGTGGCACCTGGAATTCAGACGTTACGAAGTGGTATCAGAGGCGGTGACCATTTGATGTTACAGCAAGGATGTAGGGCCCTTCTAGGGAGGTTGAATTATGGTAATCCCACATCAAAGGAGGAGGATCATGAATCACCCCTTTATATGGTGGTTTGGATACCTCTCCCATTATGAGGCCTTTTCCTGGGGAATGCCTGAGGGCTAGATCCCAGGGAATGAAGAACTGTGCAGGCTAGGTCCAAAGTGGACAATATCATGATCATGGGCTTGATTAGGCCATTACAAAGTGGTATCAGAGTGTTTATTTTCTTCTTTATCTTATTATTTGGAGCCTATAGATATGGATAAGAAGGAATAAGTAGTTGATAATAAGTTGTGCCCAGGAGTAACTAACCCATGTACATGGAAAAGCCAAGTTACCTTGAATATTGCAATTTTTCTAGTTTTTCAATTGTTACAGTTGATTTAATTTCAATGTTGGGTGACACACATGTTTTGTACTATTCTTGTCAACATCATTGTGGTTCTATTTCTATTTCAACCTAATGAAATGAGGGTATGTAATCTCATGCATCATATAGGCACTTAATAGAGATCACATGTCATGCATTTTGTTATTCTAGTTAGGGTGCATTACTGATTGCATGTTGTTGTGATAGACATTATGTTATATTTTCATGCTATTGTGATAGATTCTATGATATAATACCTACTATTTCGATAGGGTATTGGAAATTGTAAAGTTTCATTTGTATGAACGCCAAACTGTGGTTCCTGAGGTGTTATGGGCCCTCTTGGATCAGAATTTGGTGGATCGTGTTTGAAAGTTCAATTGAATTTTGTCAAGTTATGATATGAATAAGGATTCCAAACATTGATTGGTGGGAGTATGGTCTCTCATTGGTTGAAATTTTTCACGCCTTGGACAAAATTCTAAGTTCTTTAAGGGTTTAATAGAATTTTCAGAGGCCTACTATTTGGAAACCAAGAAAACATGGCCTTTGATGTTATGAACACACACCATGTGTTCTTCTATTCTGGAAGAAACAAATTTTCATAAGTGAACGCCATGTTCTAAGATTACACATCGTGTAGTGCTTGACTGTGTGACTGACTGTGTGAGAAGATACATGGGTTGATAAAATCTTGGTAGAACTCACCGTGTACTAGGAGTACACATCGTGTTTTTAGACCATGTATCCTGTTGTGTTTGTAATGACACGGGTGGATGAAATTCAAATGGCACACGCCATGTCTATCTTGTACACATTGTTTGGTAAATTATTGTGTATCTGGCCATGTGACCAATGAAACGGGTAGATTAAACTTAACTAGTACATGTCATGTCTAGGGTGAACATGTCGTTTAGTGTTACCCAAGAGAGACCCGTGTAGTTCTAGAATTATAGAGGAACCTGGGTAATAGGTAAAATTTAAGTACATTCCTTGTCTCAGGAGAAACACATCATGTGTATGAGTGTTACATGACCATATTTTTCATAGGTAAATTCCATGTTAAAAGATTAGGGGAACACATCGTGTAGGGTTTATACATGTCATGTAACATGGTATTGTAAAACTGGAATGTTTCTCCTCCTATGCCTTTCCTTCACTTCTAATTTTTTTACCTTAATAATATTGTACTAAGGTGTGTGCTTTACCATGTAGAGTCATGCCACCAAGACATACTCAAATCGTATGCTAGATAAAGGGAAATGATCGAACATTGGAAATGGTAGATTAGGGACTACCAGAAGATCCTCCCATTGTGCCTGTTTTAAAACCTATTGTTTTATCGGACATAGGTGATGATGCATAGTTCCATGAAGGATTTGTTAGGATGTTATATACTTTCCAAGGAGCACCGCATCCTACCCCGACTATGGGAGAGTTGAGGAGGGTGTTCCAGTAGTAGCATCCTCCCACTTTTTTAGAGGATGGACGACCACAGGCTACAGATACATGGTTTGAGGCCATTCTTACTATCTTCGAGCATCTGGAGACACCTCCTGCTATGAGGGTTAATCAAGTGGTGTAAATGCTATTTGATTCCACCAAGGGATAGTGGGACTTTATCTCATAGATGGTACATTATCATTAAGTGTCTTAGTAAGAGTTTCATAGGAATTTATATGAATACTTCTTCCCTGAGACATTGTGGGTAGAGTGGTTCTGAGAGTTTGTGAATTTGGAGCAGGGAACTCTTTCTGTGAGGGAGTACTCTTCTCATTTTATATAGCTTCATCACTTTTCACTTGTTCTGGGAGGTGCTGAGTTATCTTTGGAAAATAAATTTGAGGATGGTATCATGTATGACACATGATCGTAGGTTAATGTCTTCATGCTTTCTTTGGTGAATGCTATAGTGAACCAAGCACTGTTTACTAAGCACAATCTGAGGGACTAGTATCTATGAGCTAGGGTAGTTCAGTACACAGGGCTGGTACTCCTTTGACAGAATGCAGGAAACACCACAGGGATCTTTATGGAGATGTTTCTTCAGGTAGTCAGGTGGTATGCTACCAGTGTGGGAAAAGTGGGCATACGAGACCTCAGTGCCTAAGAGACCCAGTTGAGTGCTGGTATTGTGGAAATATGGGACATATTCAATTTCTTGGAAGTATTCCATCAACAGTTGTGGGTGATAGGGGATTATTTATGACTCCACATTCAAGAGTAGGCCCACCAGTTCCTCATTAGTCAGGGAACTGGAGTTTGGCAAGCCGTTCAGGCTGAGGAGGTGGTCATGACTGTGGTAGCCAGGCTACAAATTTTCAATTACAATAGGGTAGATCAGATCAGGGTAGTCAGGTAGTTTCATAGGGTTGTGGTACATGTCAGAATTTTGTAGTGGAGCAAACCCTGTAGGAGAAGGATCTCAGACTATCTACTGTTTGAGGTACAATTCTAGTTGCTCAGTTTTAGCTTATTCCCTTTTTGATATAGGTTATTCCCATAGTTTTATATATTATGTTGTTGTAGAGAGCCTTGGGCTCTCTATAATTACTTATGAGGATATTTTGATGCTAGAAACTCTGTTGGGGATTAGGACGGCTAGTGTATGTCAGTGTAAGGAGTTCCCTCTTGAGGTTGGCAGGTGTCACTTCTTATGGGACCTCTATGTCTTAGAGATTAAAGAGTTCAATTCCATTGTATAAATGGATTGGTTAGTATCCTTTTTGGCATTTTTCGACTATTATTGCTACAGGGTGAGTTTTACATCACCAAAGGGCATGTCTTTTCTACACAATGGAAAATGGGATGTCCAAGAGAGCATAGCTAAAACCAAGAATCATTGGTTTGGATGAATTACAACCCAGATTTCTAGTTTATATCTGGATGTCTAGGGGACTTCACAGATGGACTTTCCTCTAGTGGTAGATTGCTTCAGGGATGTCTTTCCAGATGAATTTTCTGGTTTACCTCTAGAGCAATATGTATATTTCTCTATTGAGCTTGTTCCAAGAGCATCAATAGTGTCCATTCCTCCTTATAAAATGGCTACACCAGAGATACATGATCTCTGGAAATAGATAAAGGAGTTATAGGAAAAGAGTTTCATCCAACCCAGTACTTATCCTTGGGGTTCACCTATCCTTTTTCTGAAGAAGGAAGACTATACCCTCAGACTTTGTGTAGATTATCAGAAACTGAACTAGTTGATGGTTAAGAACTGATATCCCATGTCGAGGATTGATGATCTCCTTGATCATCTTCGAGGAGCCTAGGTGTTCTCAATTATTTACTTGATATCTGGTTATCATCACTTCTGCATCAAACCATGAGATGTACCTCTTACAACCTTTTGGAGAAGGTATGGTTTATATGAGTATTTGGTTATGCTGTTTGATCTCATGAACGTTCTGGAAGTTTTATGGCACTGATGAACATAGTGTTTCATCCTTATTTGGATTTTTTTGGTAGTCTTTGTGGAAGATATCTTGGTGTACTCTCACATTTAACCTAACCATGGCATCCATCCTGAGATCGTTTTGAGTACATTGAGAGAGAATCAGTTATATGCTAAGCTCTTGAAATGCCACTTTTGGATGGGACATATTTACTTCTTGGGTCATGTTATCTTTTATACAAGAGTATCAGTAGACCCATAGAAAGTGAGAGCAGTAGTTTTCTCAGAGTAGTAGAAGAACTTCATTAATGTATATAATCTTCTAGGGTTGTACAGTTCCTATATGTTCTTTATGAAAGACTTTTCATGATTATTAGTGCCACTAACAGGCCTAACTGAGAAGGGTGCAAATTAATTGTGGATGGATTCTAGAAATTTATCCTTTCCAGAGCTTAAGTGGAGATTGACTTCAGCACTGATCCTGATTTTTTTAGAGTTGGGAAAGAGCTACACCAATTACTATGATGCATCCGGAATTGGGATGGGATTAATGCTTATGTAGGGGGACGGAGTCGTTTCATATAGGCATCAGCAGTTGAGGCCACATTATAATAATTACTCAATGAAAGATCTCAAGTTGGCTACAGTTGTACATTCTTTACACTGTTGGAAACATTATATTTTGGGAGAGCATTTTGTGGTATTCACTGACCACAAAAGTCTGAAGTATATCTTTACTTATAAAGATCAGAATTTGAGACAACGAAGGTTGGTTGAGTACCTTCAATATTTTTTCTATGAGCTTGCCTACATGCCTAGAAAAAGGAAACACAATGGATGATGCATTGAGCAGGACTCAGATACAGGTAGTTCAAGAGGCCAATAGTGAGTGGCAACTTATGGCTCTATTATCTGAGATTAATTTGGAGGTGCAGGATAGATGAGGGAAGACATTTCTTTCTTCTATAGTTGTTACCTCTACTCTACTGGATCAAGTGAGAATGAGGAAGCTATTAGATTATGAAGTCATAGTCCTATGGGAGAGTGTGTCATGAGAGGACCCTACTCTTGGATGGACAATAGGAAAAGATAGAACATGTGTTTCCATGGAAGTGTATGGGTGTCAGCAAACATACACGAGGAGTTGATGTGATATTTTCATTCCTTGGTTTGGGTAGTTCATCCTAGTGTCACCAAGATGTATCGAGATCTACACTGTCAGTATTGGTGGTCAGGTATGAAGAGGGATGTCTCTGATTTTTTATGAGATGTTTCACCTATTAGTAGGTGAAGTCGAAGCATCAGTGAGCAATAGGGATTTTATAGTAGTTACCCATTCCCAAGTGGAAATGTAATGACGTTGAGACGGATTTAATGATGGGTTTACCGAGGTCTCCTCAAGGGAATGATGCAGTTTGGGTTATTGTTGACAGACTCATGATGGCTACACATTTCTTGAAGATTAATTAAAACATTAGTGTTGATGAACTTGGAAGGTTCTGAATATGAGAGATTATATGTTTTCATGGGTTTTCACGCTCTATCATTTCATACAGGGATTCCCGGTTTACTTCTCCTATCTGGCAGGGACTACAGAGGGATTTGTGTAAAAAGGGACTTCTGAGTACAGCTTACCATCCCCAGAAAGATGGCCAGTCCGAGTGCCTGATCTAGGTTGTGGAAGACATGCTTTGAGCATGCGTCATATATTATAGGGGCTCTGGGGAGAGACACATACCCCTAGTAGAGTTTTACTACAATAAAAAATTTCCAATGATGAATCAGATGGAACCTTATGAGGCTTTGTATGGTAGGCCATGCTGATCACCCCTATGTTGGCTAGAGGTAGGAGAGGCAGCTATGCTGGGACCTCATCTTGTCCAGGAGACCACAAAGAAGGTGGAGTTGATTCATAAGAGGATGTCTATTTCATAGTATCTGCAGAAATATTATGCTGATCGACGAAGATAACCTCTAGAGTTCGAGGCCAGAGATCGGTTTTTCTTACATGTTACACCAAGGTTGGGACACAAGAGTATTATGAGATAGGGGAACCTTTCACCAAGATATGTCAGTTGTTTCGGGTTTCGGAGAGAGTAAGGCTTGTTTCCTATGGGTTTCATTTGCCTCAAAGGCATCTGACTATGCATGATGTCTTTCATGTTTCACAGCTACGAAGTTACTTTTCAGACCCGTCTCATGTTTTCCAACTCGAGGAGGTTGAGTTGGAGGTGGATGAATCCTACGAGGAGAACCCTATTCAGATTGTAGATCACAACACAATGATTCTCCATGGCCAGTCTGTTCCTATGGTATGGGTGTTATGGCAGTATGAGCGAGTATATAATGATACTTGGGAGAGGGAGGCTGACATACGATCACAGTGGCCAGAGTTTTTTAAAGTTTCTTCTTCGCCACCATTGTAATGGAAATTTGGGGATTAATTTCTTTAAGGGGGAAAGTTTGATGGACCCCAAATATTCATTTCATTTATGGATCTTTGTTTCAGGTTTTTGAGGAAAAACGGTGAAATGGGAAATTTCTTAAGTACACACCATATACTTTTGAGTACACGCTGTATACCTGGTTTCTGTGTGTAGTTATGTACTATCCATATAACGGCTGAGTACATGGACGTGTAGGTGACCTGGAAGACTGCCTAAAATGGGGACCACTTTAGGCTAGTACATGGTGTGTGCATTAAATGAACACACCGTGTACTTTTCTTTTTATTTTATAATCAGAGCGGTGTTGCGTCTCATCTCCAGAATGAACTTCTTCTTTATGTGTTTCGTACAGGAGAGAAACGTACAGCAAATAAACTTCATGCTCCCTCTATTCCTCCATATGATCTCTGATTGATATGTCGTTGGGTGCGTTGGATTCCCACTGGTGTGTTCTTTCTTCCCTTATAGAATATTTCCATATTTCCTCTCTCTCTTGAGTTATCCAATGTTGAACAATTTTAACCTTTTTGTAGATCTACATAGTTCTATGCCGATTCAAGGGCCGATGTTCAAGAGTGTTCATCGTATAACATCAAGGTATGTGGTTTGTGCCTTAGTTTGATTGTATTTTGATTATATATGCTAAAAGTGATGAATACCCATGTTTAGGGTATTATGTGTTTTGGAATTTAACCATGTCTCATACATGTAATGGTTTTTTTGAGAAAGGGTTATTGCTTAGGTGTAATTTTTAAGACCTTGATTATGGGTGCATTTACCATGTTTGTTGGATTATGGTCATTTGGTCTAGAATTATAGGTAGGATTGCCTTGTATTTCATGCCTTGTGTTGTTAGGATAGAGTTGTTATTTATATGATATGCATGTGATTCACATTGTTAAAGCATGACCTAGGGGAATTGATTTTGAGAGCTTCCCAAGGTAGGGTCATTTATGTATAATTTATTGTTATGTTGACCAAGAGGTATGGACTGTGAGAGATACCAGGTGGTCATAGACTAGAGGGGTATTGGCCGTGAGAGAAACCTAGTGGGTTGTTATTAAATGAATACTGACCCAGGGGAAATGACTGTGAGAGCTTCCAGATGGTCATTATAGTTTTTTGCTGATTTTCATACCAAAGCTGTATTGACCATGACATCTTCCCAGATGGTCATTTTTAAATGTTTAGTGCTATGAGGGACCAAAGGTATTAGACTATGTGAACATTCCTAGAGGATCATTATATTATTTATTTAATTTATAATATGTTAAACTAGAGGGGTTAGACTATGAGAACTTTCCCCAAGGGTTGTTTATTGAATGATTGTATGATTTTGATGAGTCTTCCAAGCCAAAGCACAATATTAGACTCGTCCTTACTTGATTATTTAGATCTTATTTTGAGATGTCTTTTGTTACTAGTATATAGGGGGATACAGAGTATAAGCTATATCTCAAGGTTACATTATTCAATGGTTTGAAAAATTAATAAATGAAAATGAATGTAATTGAAAGATGCAGGACTATTTACTTTTGATTACTTTATTGTTTATTACTTCATTTTTGCATATTTCCTACTATATATATTCACTGACTATTAAGTATAGAGCCTTTCGTGGTTGCCTACTAGGATTCGTCTCACACCCTGTTTGGGTCATGCTTTTGGACCCAAACAGATAATATGGTTTCATGTATAGATAAGGTCAAGCACCCTTCTTCGTGAGGTACTTGATTTTTGTTGAAGATGAAGATAATGGGACCAAGCTAAGGCTTACATAGCTGTTGGAGTTTACTATTTTCTATACTTTGGTTTTAGTATTTTATTTCCAGCATTGTGATTTGTTTGGATGCTTTCCTAGATACATGTGACATGCATAATTTATTTATATATTTGTTGTAATTTTTTATACTATAATTCTTCTGTTTTTTACTTATCTGGTATGGTATTACTACTTCTGCTACTATGTACTATTTCTTTATGTTGTGTTACTCTTCCAATGAGGTCATAGTTTCCCCACTATTACACCAAAGGCTCTCACTGCTAGTTCACAACCTCTGGCATTTGGGTAAATGTGCTTGAGGCCATGTGACCAACGAGGTATGGGTCACCTTTGGGTGGCACCCCGAACTAGGATGTTATAGGAAACCTCAGTTTCCCTTCTTTTTCTTCAAGATCTCACAAGGGACCAATAGTTCTCTCACTTATTATCTCAAAAAAATACCATGATTTATGTTTAGAGTCAAACTAATTGAGTGAAATGAGGCTACCAGGACATGATTATGGTTGTGATAGATGTCAGTAGGAGTAGGAACAATAAAAATATGAGAGTCACACAGATGACATAGATCAAAGAGTTAATTCTAATAACAAATCATTTACAGATGATTGGGATGCATGGAATCACATGAGAGGATGTAGTGGTGTGATGGAGATCTATCCTAATATGAGAGAGGAAAAATCACAAACAACAAAAACACTAAGTGTAAACATAGGCCATTGGATCATTGATGGTTAATGGTATAAATAAAATTAGCTACACCCATTAATAAATAATAAAATAGTTGGGAATACAAATGAAAATGTCATGGTTAAATGCATAAAAACAATAATTTATATATAATTTAAGCACTCTTACATACAAGGAATCAAGAAGACAGTATATGATAATTGATATGATAAATATAAATTCAATATAAACATGTGAAAATAATTCAAAAAAATACCCACCTTATAATAAAAATGATTCAATTATAGTGTTCTTAACACCTATATTATGGATTTGTGACTGTGTTAATAAATTCAAAATAATTTTTTATTTTGTAAAAGGGAACAACCATAGTAAAACTATTATTTTGGTTGTCCCCGTTGTGAATCTTGGTAAAACACACCCTCATAGATTCTATAATATCCCTAAAAATGATGTATAACATGAATTTTCATTGATCTTCAATGGATAACAATGTTTTTAAACAAATTTAATGTAGTTTAGTAATCATAGTGAACTATTATACTTCCAGTAGAAAAAGATAATAAGTTTATCAAACTTATACACTATAAAACTCCCTAGATTGAACTAATAAATTCAATATATTTTTCATATATGGTTTAAACTACCGCAGTATATTTCATATTTAATTTTGATGATATCATCCCTTCAAATGAAAAAAACACACAAGTGAATGATTTATGAGTATCAATATTATTAGCATGATTAGAATCCTCAAATTGATAATTTCATCAAAAAGAATATTCTTTTTCAATTTATAATCCACATAATTGAAGACATAAAAAATACTTGAGTATCCATTTTAATGTATTCTAATGAGGTTTACCATTCTTCCCCATGATCCTAATCAAAGTACATACAACAAATGAAATATATGGCCTTGAAAATACAATTTCACGTATAAGAATTATTATAAAACTATCATAATTGATATTATTCATAAATGTAGTCTCACCATTATCACTACAGGCTACTCCAAGAATAGTTTCAAGTGTTATCGTGACAAATTTTTAATCTTTTTTATGTTCTCAAAGATGTACCTCATTAAATTATTTTTTAAATAAGCTTGATGTGACATAAACATGTTTTGATCCCTTTTATATTTTATTATTTTCATACCATGTATTTTTTTCATTTCCTTGCTCCATTATCTAAAATTAAAAATCAAGTTGGTCCTTTACATGATTTATTATCCTTGTAATTTTACAAATTATGATAATTTCATCAATATATGAAATTAGGAAATCAATCATGCTTAATATGCTTAAAATAATCACATGCATAAAACCTACATCTGTTAAAATCATTTTCATTCATGAAAGATTCAAATATTTTATAACATTTCCTTGAAGAGTTCATAGATCAATGAAAGGAATTATTTAAAAGACAGATTTGATTAGGTTTGATGTATTTGAAAACTATATAAGAGGCATCATATAAATTCATTTATCAAGAGTACCTTATAAATAGGTAGTTTTAACATCCAATTGATCAATATGAAAATCAAATTTATTAGCAATAGAAATGGAAATTTGTATAGATAAATTATTTGAAATATGTGTTGAAGCTCCTTTTTCATCACAGAGTCTAAATGAATGAAAAGGGAAATACGTTGAACAAAGAAGATTCATCCTTTGAACAAATATCAATAATTGACAAAGGAAGAAGAAGAACATTGCGCAAAGGTCGCGCAAGTTCTACAATGGTCGCGCAAGTATACTTGCGCGCCTCAATGGTCGTGCAAGTACACTTGTGCGCCGATGTTGGTCGTGCAAGTGACTTGCGCGCCCAAAATGATAACTGCCCGGTAACTGCCCGGGGTCTTATCTTGCCTATAAATAGACCCTGTGGGCCCCCCATTCGGAAAGGATTTTTTCCAGAAACTCAAATTTGAGCTCCCGGTGCCCTAGTCTCTTCTCAAAGCTTCCGAAACACTTCTGAGGTAATTTCTTACCTAGAACGGAAGATCTAAATAGGGGGAGGAAGGCCTAAGTGTTGAAACTCATCAACACTTGCGCGCCTGAGTGTCCAGCCCTTAAGGGAAAAGGACCACACTTGCACGCCGCCTTACTCCTTCAATAGATCTTGGACGCCCTTCTTCTAGAAGAAACTCAAGATGATTCTAAAGGCTTTAATGAGGAGTCGCTCAAGTATTACCTTTCTGGTTAACCATCGCGCAAGTACACCATGTGTCACATGAGAATATCTTCGCGACCAGGACCTGCGCGACCAGGACTTGGGCGACCATGCAGTACCTGCGCGCCTGCCAGGACTTGCGCGCCCCTGCCTTTTTGGGTGCCTTTCTTACCCATTTTACCCCTCTTAATCCATTTACACCTTTCCTATTCAAGATTCAGTCTTCAAGACACTCTTCAAATCCATTTATGGCATGATTTCTTGATTTTACTTGCTTATCTGAAAGGAATTCTGTGGAATATCTCTCAAAACCTAGTGATTTACATATCTTTATGTCACTAAAGATTGAGAGTTCATTCATTCAACCTCATCCTTTAAGATTAGAGGATCCTTAACCTGGGTCTCCTTTTCAGGAATAATCCCTAGTCATAAGTCCTCTAACCTGGGCATCCTCTTAGAAGTAAGCCCCAGATCCCCTAACCTGGGCTTCCTTTTCAGGAGTAAGTTCCAGTCTCAAATATGGGCATCTTCCTTAGGAGTTAGCCCCAATTCTTAAAGGTCCCAAATCTGGGCATCTTCTTTAGGAGTAAGCCCCAAGTCCCTTAATTTTTGGACATCCTCTTAGGAGTAAGCCCCAGATCCCCTAACCTGGGCTTCCTTTTCAGGAGTAAGTCCCAGCCTCAAATATGGGCATCTTCCTTAGGAGTTATCCCCAATTCTTAAAGTTCCCAAATCTGGGCATCCTCTTTAGGAGTAAGCCCCAAGTCCCTTAATTTTTGGGCATCCTATTTAGGAGTAATCCCCAGATCCCCTAACCTAGGAATCCTCCTTAGGAGTAAGCCTTAGTCCCCTAATTTGGGCATCCTCCTCAGGATTAAGCCCTAAACCTTAATCCTTAACCTGGACCTCCTTTTCAAAAGTAAGTCCCAGTAATAATCCCTTAACTTGGGCCTCATTTTCAGGAATAAGCCCCAGTCATAATCCCTTAAACTGGGCCTCCTTTTCAAGAATAAGCCCTAGTCATAATCCCTTAACCTATGCCTCCTTTTCAAGAATAAGCCTCAGTCATAATCCCTTAACCTGGGCCTCCTTTTCAAGAATAAGCCCCAATCATAATCCCTTAACTTGGGCCTCCTTTTCAGGAATAAGCCCCAGTCATAATCCCTTAACCTGGGCCTCCTTTTCAAGAATAAGCCCCAGTCATAATCCTCTTAACCAGTCCTAATTTACCTTTGATCTGGGATTCCTTTTCAGGAGTAAAACCCAATCATAATTCTTCTCCTAATTTGGGCCTCCTTTTCAGGAGTAAGCCACAAGTTAGAGTATTCAAAATCTCCATGAAGCACATATACCTTTATGGACCCTGTTCTTGGATTTCTTCTCTAAAGTAAATCCTAAACCTTCATTTATCTGGGCAGTCATACATACATAAGCCCCACATTATTTCTTATGATTGCATATTTCATGGAACAATTGTCTAATTTTTTACCAATACCTCTTGTTTCTTACACCGAGCATGACTCACGTGAGCTTAGAGTGTAAAGGTAATTGTGACATCCTTCTTTGAGCCATCAATCATAAACATCATACTCCCTTACTCGAACTACGTGGGTTCTGATTCCTTTTCTAAACAAAGGATACGTAGGTAGCCCGTCTGCGGGTTCGATCCCAACTCTGAAATAATACATGTCCTTCTGAATGAAAATAAACATCAAGTGCCCCATTGAGTGGATTTAAAACCTGCATGGTCATCATAATGACCAAGATACTTCTGTATAAATGTTTCTAAGGGTACCATTGACCAAGAATCTCTAACAAATACAGATGGTTCTCTATTGATGAAGAACCTCAAATACATACAAAAGATTCTCTAAATTTCCTATATATTTAATCATTGATTGTTAGATCTGAAGGAAATCTCATTTTATACTTGGAAATGTAATAAGGATTCACCAACATAAATTAAATTTATAAAGAGAGTTCTGGAGTAGACAATAATTCCCCTCAAAAAGGTGTGATGAGTCCGACCACCCATCCTTTAGACCAATGCAAATTCCTAAGCCTCATCAGTCCACAAACTAATGAGCACCTACCTTTGGAAAGTAGGTCCGAATGGATGTGGAATAATTGGATGTTTTTGGTTCTACGAACAAACCTGTTAGAAACTGATCGGAACGTTTGAACCTCCCATCAAGGCGGTCATCCCCGGATTCCGAGGGAAACAAAAAATGGTGAACCCGACGTGAATCCTTAAACAAGTATAAATGATGTTTTACCTATTTTGTTAGGCCCCTATTTAAAACTCAATAAGAGGTCCAACAAAAACAATCATTGATATATGTGCTCATCCAAAAGATGTAGTGGATAAATTTATCTTGATTATGTCTGTTATATCAAAAAGACACTCTTTTCCCAAGATCTTCTGCATTTCTAGAATGGATGTTCTCAAGTTCACACTTGTGAATACTACTGCTGCAAATGCCACTGCTGCTACTCCTGCTGGATCATCGTCCGCTCTTAGGACGATATCACATACTCAGCATCTTCAACACTGGGTATCAAACGCACTGGTTAAGGAGTACCATCAACATGGTACCATCCCAACTCTGGAGGCTGCCCGACAAGCCCTCAAAGTAAATAACTCACATCGGTCGTCTGGACAACGAAGACCAGTGATCAAGAAGCAGGTGGTGCTGACTACCGTCTCCAACCATTTCGGGTCGTTATCCCCGAAACGCAATCACCAATCACTCCATTATTCTAGGGAGGTGAATGATCAGGTCCCTCAGGACCTTAATTCAAACAGACAGGAGTCCTTCCTGAGGGCTCCCACCAACAATCACCGCCAGACTCGTGCGACAGTGCCCCCTCAACATCATGAGGGTACCGACTCCAGGCGTTCGGCTCAAGTTCCTTGAACCTGAACAAGCAAGAAGAACCACCAGAGGCAGAATTCGGTCAATAGTGAGCAGGTTCTCATCTCTTCAATCTCCGGATAAGTCCACCAACCTAACTTGGTGGCAAGAAATGGGCAGGCACATACACCTGCCCATTTTAATTCTGCTTTCCAGCAGACTCGTCTGGTAGCATCATGCCAATCCCGCCAGGCAATTCCGGCGGAGTACTATAGGAAGGAACATACAGCTATTTATACACCATCAGCTAGTCAGCAGGCTCGTCTGACTACATATGATGGATCTCATCAACCACGTTTGCCAAAGTGCAATCAGCAGGCACATACAGCTGCTGGTATTAATCAAGCCTACCAACAGTCTCGCTTGGTAGCATTCAGAGAAGTTAGTCGGAAAGCCCCGACAACAAATAGGAGGCAGACTCAACTCTCTGCCCCACACTTGAGTACTGTCAGGATTCACTGACACGAAAAGGAGGACACGAGTAGGCACATACACCTGCTCCAAGCCCGGAATGGATGTATATTCCCATTCCTGCAGCTGAAGTCACCAAGAATATTCTATAAATGGTGAAAGAGCAGAAGAAAATCCCTGCTCATATTCTGGATGCCTTCCAGGATATTATAACAACTTCAGCGGCATCTCAAGGAAAGACACATAAATCTATCCCTACCAGTGGAGTGATACATCAACAATTCACTCCGGAACAGACACACACATCTATTCCAGTCCAAGAGGGTTATGGGGCATACTCCACCATATCATACAGATA
This sequence comes from Viscum album, assembly GCA_963277665.1. NCBI lineage: Eukaryota > Viridiplantae > Streptophyta > Magnoliopsida > Santalales > Viscaceae > Viscum > Viscum album. Next base: position 79,323,863 of record OY728140.1, read on the forward strand.
ACCAAGTCAGGAACATACACCTGATTTGAGAGGAGATCGTCAGCCTAACCTGGCAATCTTTCTTGATAAGGCATACACACCTGCTCAGAGTATCCACTTTCATCAACAAGTGGTTTCCAAGGCGAGTAAGAAGGCGTCTAAGAAAAAGACCCGCCCAGTACAGTCAGGAGATCAAGTGACAATCTATAACAAGGCCTTTCTCGATGCTGGAGTTCTTGAAGCCCTCAGACAATTATCTGTTGGAATTCAATATTCCACTCCCTCAGTTCCCAATAGTGGGAACATTAATTCTGAAGGTCTTCAACAGACACTTCCTCATGAAGGCTTGCTTCATGACAATTCGGTCGATCTTGAAGTTTCATCTTCAGATGAGAGCCACAGGAACCCTCTGTGTGGTCAGAAGACCAAGGAGTAAGAGATCTCATCTTTTTTTGTAACCCATTATGTTGGTCCTCCCCATGATGATGAATTTCGCTGCGAAAGTCCTCTCCGCAGTAGTGATGCACATTGCCCGGAAAATAGTCCAGTGGACAATGTAGTACCGAGAAAGCCCTCTTATCTTGAGGCACTTGCGAATGCGAAACCAGTCATGTCTGAAGCTTCATCGCTAGCAGGTGAAATAATTTTTCAATCAGAAGATAGCCCAGGGTGTAGGTCATTCTCCGAACTACCCCTAAGTCATGCATCTTCTAGTTTGATCAATGATTTCTCTACCAATCCTGTTGAATCCAATGAAGCAACAAGGAAACACCAACTCTGGTCAAATTAGGTAGAATAATCTTCATCAAATGATAAAGAGGAAATTCTGAACATGAGAAAACAACTGGAAAAAGGTGAGGTTCCAGTTATATTTTGGCCTCTGGCTGACTCTCAGTATAATATTCCAGAAATGTTGACGGAAGATGAAATTCATGATATTCGTCTCAACATATAGAAAACTCTTTGTCAGTTGAAAAATAAAGTATTATCTTATGATGAATATGAAAATCATCTTAAGATAATAGAAGGGTTACAACGTCAGATTGATTTGGCATCTCTATCAGTCTCTCGATATCCGAAGGCTGAAAAGCAGCAGAGAGCCCTTCAACGTTCATGCTTTGGCGCACTAAGAAGATTGCGTCAGTAAATTGCCAATGCCCCATTTGGTATTCGTGTCAGAGGATGGGGTTTTCATGGAGCACTGCATTTCACAGGGCTCTCCAGTCAGAAAATCCCGCAGAAACTGGTCTCATGCAATGATGTTTCCCATGGCCAGCCATAGTCAATGGGCTTTGTTTGTAATCAAAAGCTTGCCCAAGAACAGGCTTCAACTAGTTCCTCTCAAAATAAAGATTATAGAGATCAATTTTTTGAATTACTCTTGCATCAAGCAAACTAGAATATCAAACAGACCTCTCGTTTGGAGAAAGCACATCACCAAATGACAGAAGTATCGGAAATCATCCAATGGTCTTTTGAATCAGGTGATAAAAGCGGATACAGATTAATGCATCCAGCTAATTTCCAGACTAAGGTTCACAAGATCAGGAAGACTTTCAAGAAAGTCTTAGACATAGCATATCAAGAACCACCCCAACTCGCCAGACTGGGGACTCTTTTTAACCAACCCTCGGAATCAACAAATAGGTTCCAAGGAGTTGAGTGAGAACAGCAGAAACAGCCCCAGTCCACTGGACTGGGGACTTTTTCAAATCATCAATCCCCTCCTCAGAGAAAGTCGGTCTTTTATCGATTAGGGAAGAAACCTCAAGAGGAACGAAGAGCCAAATTATCAGGAGATTCCCTCCAAATTACGGTTCATCAAGAAGTTCCTGAGGGATTGAATCAACAAAAGGAAATGTCTCATCAAAGACATGGAAGAAGACAATATCACAGAAATGCTGATAGAAGGGATGCAATGAGTTATGTATCGATTAATGTCATCAATGTCGTTGTTGCTGATCCACCAGATGAGGCTCACTCAGGGGACTCAGCTGAAGAGGTTCCTGCTCAAGAAGATGTATGCACCGACACAAATGAATAAGGTGTGCGTACATGAAGTCAAAGGATTACTCAGAACTTAAGTAATCCTTCAAGTAACCCACTTCCCCCTCTCCTAAAAGGATTCAACAAAGGGAAGGGAAAGAACCAGGTTACAGATCCTTCCTCTGGAGAAGGTCAATCGCTCTCACTAGAGCAGAGGTTTGCAAAACAGGAGGAAGAAATGAAGGAATTAAGAAGGTTGAATGCAGAACTACTTCAGAGTAGTCTTCTTCTTAAGAATGCTAGAGCCAGTCAGCCAAAGCAATTTGTTGTAGCTACTGAGATGGATCAAGAATATCCTCCTCTATCAGTACACCCTCATAGGTCTAATCCTACGGGTCGAGTGCAACAACAGTTGGCAGTGCTACCATCAGTCGCAGCGCCAATCGCCACATCTATCCAAGCTCCAGTCATTGCACCTACCCAAGTCCAAGTTCAACCGGATGTTTCTCAAAAGTTATTAACTACAATTGAGTCATTAGCAGCTCGGTTAGAAACTATGGAAGGGAAGTGTGCGCAAGTTCAAGAAAAAAAGAAAGTTTACGCTGAATGGGTAGATTCAATTTCTCCTCCATCCAGTTTTGGTAATCCTGTATTCCCTATTTTCAATGGATCAGGCGATCCTGAGCAACATTTGACGCATTACGTGTCTTGTTGCGATCCTATGATGGGAACTCCGGAGCAGCAAGAAGTAGTGAAACTCAAATGCTTCGTGAGAACCTTGCAAGGACCAGCTTTTGTTTGGTATACAAGCTTGCAATCCCGGTCAATTACCGGATGGGAGGATCTTCTCCAAAAATTCCTCCTTTAGTTCAGCTCAACTTTTCCAAAGACAATAGTTTTCGATCTTACAAACTGTAAGCAAAGGTAGAATTAAAGACTCTCTGATTTCATTGCTCGCTGGAAGGGATTAACATATTCCTTGAGTTTAGCACTCCCTCAAGAAGAATTGTTGCCAATCTGTGTGGAAAATCTGCGTGATGAATTACGCACGCCATTAATCCATGTGAAATACACAGGAGGGTTTCAAGACCTTACTTCAATCGCTCAGCAGATTAAAGATTCCCTTATACATGCTAAGGCTAAATCTCGGGTAATTCCATCAGTTCTAGGAAGTAGAATGGGTAAAGCGGAAACTGCTACAGTTATGCTTAAACAAGCACCTGTACCTATTTCTACCCCAAAACCTTCATCTTCTCGAAGGGCTCCACCTTCTGAGCGCCAACAACAAAGCCTTTTCGTCCAGGTGATCAAAAAGATCAAAGATGAAAACAATTTGAGGATCTGAAGAGAAAAACATATTCTTTCCGAATTGAACAAGTTCTTGGTTATTTCATTTCAGCTCTGGAAAACAATTTGGTTCAATTGCCAATACCCAAGAGGCCAAACAAGAAAGGAGATGAAGATCGTCCTAATTATTTCCCTTTTCATCAAATATTGGGGCATCTCATCTAGGAGTGTTTTTTCTTCAAAGACCTCCTACAAAAGATGGTTGACTCAGGACAAGTCACATTGAAAGGCTCCTCAGCCTAGGTAGTATGTGTCACTGCTACAGTTCCAGAGGAGTAAAATGAATGGAAGGAATTCAAAAGCAAAAATGAAAAAAAGTATGATGATTGGATGGTCAGAAAGACAATAAATCGAACTCATAATATTTTTCAAACACAATTAAAGAAACCAATTGTGTCTTCTTCCATGAATGTTGCGGCAAAACCCTCTTCGTCAGAGGGAAATTCCTTAAAGAAATGACATGATTCAATGAAAGAAAAAGAATCAGAAGAAGATGAGTATGTGTCAAAGCCAAAGTTGTCTTAGACTTTGGCGGACTTTATTCCATCTACTTCAAAGCCACGGGCACCGCCCCACCAAATGGCACAGCCTAAAAAGGCTAATCAGGCAGAGTCTTCATTAGATGAAGAATTAATCTTTGGTTCTGTTAATATGATTCAATTAACAGATCCATATGCCAGTCACAGTTTCGATTTCAATGAGCCTGAATTCCCTGTATCAAACAGAGGAATCAGAGGAAGTTCCAGGGGCTCAGGATACAGGGGAAGACATGGATCTTTTAGAATCCACTATTCCAATTACACCCTTGCTAGAACTGTGTACGCAGCAGAAACTCGTGGTAGAGCCCTTCAGCGAGCTCAGCAAGAACAAGCAAGTTCTTCTACCAATAGCAAATTTAGTCCTGGAACAGTTATTTTGGAAGACTGGTTGAAGGTTCCATCTTCTTCCTCTCAGCAAGTAAATGGATCTAATCGGTCTAATATTCTAAAACCAGGAATATTGCCAACTCCTATACAAAATGCATCAACTACCAAAGAATCTGCTTCCAAGGTACCTGCTAAACCACATATTTCTATTGGGAAATGTAGACCTCTGGATCAAAAGTATGATATATTGAAACACTTGGCCCAAGTACCAGCCAAGTTATCAATTCTAGATGCTTTGAATCTGTCAAAAGATCTTCGGAAAGCACTCATCAAGGATTTGTCAAGTCCCCAGGAGTTTGAAACTGAAATTGATGCAGCTGAAGTCTATCACATAGAGAATAATCCTATAGAATTCCATGCAATAATATCCTTTACTGATGAAGATGAAGATGATGTTGTGCATGGACATATTAGACCATTGTACTTGTCTGGAAAAGTCAATGGCGTGGATGTTTGAAGAGTTTTCATTGACAATGGTTCCGGAGTCAAACTCATGCCCATTCGTACACTTCGTCGATTGGGCCTCACAGAATCTGATTTATCTCCCTCCACCATGATGCTACAGGGATATGATAAAAATGAACAAGAACCACTGGGTGAAGTTACACTCAGAACTCAGTTTGGAGATCTTGTATCCAATTCAGATTTCATGGTTGTTGATCAAGACTCATCCTTTAACATTTTTCTTGGAAGACCCTGGTTACATCAACATGCGGTTATCCCTTCTTCATACCATCAATGTCTCAAATATTGTTTCGATGGTCAAATTGGGACGTTGTATGGTAATAAGGCCCCGTTCAAGACATGTGAGTCTCAATACATTGAGGTAGAATTCTATCACATGAAGCAAAGGGAGAAATCCATAACAAAGGAGATTACCAAAGTTAATGCTCTATATGGTTTGGAAAAAATTCCAGTAAATCCATTTACGCATGTGAGTACAGATTATGTGTTGCATATCAGTAAAATTAACAAGATAGACCCAAATCAAAATACTCTTATGGAAAAATACATAATTTCAATTACGGCCATCAAGCCAGACAACATGGGAGAAATTGGTAATCTACTAAGCAGTGATGAAATCACAAATGGTGACGTCTTCATTTAATCTGCTGAAATCCAACAATTCTATGCTTCGCCAATTAGGCCAGAAGAAGTTATAGCAACATCATGTCCCTGCAACATGACACTAAACTGTGCGGCACCAGTTCGTACTTTCTATATGATGTTAAACTATACAGCAATGGTCCAGTATGAACTTAAACTGCAACCTCCTCCCACATGACGTTAAACTGTGAAAAAAGTTCCCTAAATGGTCCAGTATGACCTTAAACTGCAACTAGGTCTTGTATGACCTTAAACTGCATCATCAACGGTCCATGCATATGACCCTAAACTGTTTGCAAGTCCCTTACGTCTAGAAAGACGTTAAATTGTGACGTCCTAACTACATGACGCTAAACTGTATAAAAGTCTCTTACGTTCGGAAAGACGTTAAACTGCATAATCATCAAAGGTCCTGTATAACCTTAAACTACACCATCGTCCATCATGACATTAAATTGCACCATCCATGGTCTATGCATATGACCTTAAACTATTCTCACTTTTGTCCAACATGACATTAAACTGTATCGTCCCTTTTTCATCCAACATGACGTTAAACTGTGGAAAAAATCCCCAATGCGTCCAACATGATGTTAAAATGGTGCACTCTTTTGTCCTCACTGCATGACATTAAACTGCACAGTCCCCCCCCCCCTTTTCATCCAACATGACGTTAAACTCTATTGTCCCCATCGTCCTAACTACATGACGCTAAACTGTACAGAAATTTTGAGATATGTCCTACATGACATTAAACTGTATTTTGTCCCTGCTATATGAAACTAAACTGTGCAACACCAATAGTCCTAACTGCAAGACTTTAAACTGAATAGTCCCTTCATACATCATACATGACGTTAAACTATGTATCATTAAGGTTGTTGCTACCTCTTGTTTCTCGCACTGAGGATGACTCACGTGAGCTTAGAGAAAACCTCAACCATAACACTCTCTTTGGGCTTCTAACCATGTGTAAGTCCCAACATCATTTTTTAGGTCGTTGTCCCCAAGAACAACTTGATCATTAATTCATTCTTTAATTGAACTACATGGACTTTGATCCTTGCCTTCTAGGCTGGGTATGTAGGCAACCTCCCAAGGTTCAAGCCCAAAACCAATCTCTTCACATCGGTTCACCTGCATCTCATACGATGTTGATTCGTGAAACCGCCCCTAGAATCAATATCTTTACATTGGTTCACATTCGTCCTTTTTATACAACGTTAAACTATACAACATTTTTGTCCAGTATGACAATAAAATACAATATTCTTTGATACCCTCACCTGAGAGGGAACCATTATTTATATTGATTTTTCAATCATGTTTCATCTCAAAGACTACGTGCATACATGGCAACGCCCAAACCTTTTATCTTGGGTTAAACCATCATTGTACTAAAGTCCCCTTTCACCCTTAATATGTACGAACCAAATTTGTTCAAAGGGTATTTTTAGAACTACGTGGGCTTGATTCCCATCCTTATGGGATATGTAGGAACGTTCGAGTGTCCCTCGAATCCAGCCCCAAGTCTTTGGGCTTAACCCCAAATTCCACTTTCAGTCCCTTGGCAGAAAAGTCCCCATGAAAACACACACTGTGTATTTCTTACAATGGTCCAAGCTCTATGACCCTAAACTAAGATCTCTAATCATTTTTTCCCACATGATGTTAAACTGTAGTTTAAGAACTACGTATGGCTTGATTCTCATCCTTATGGGATACGCAGTGAAGTCCAACATTTCAATTCAGGACCCAGCCACAACATGATTATGGTTAGCATTGATCTGTGTATCTCTACATACATTGAAAAATACCCATCTTTATGTGTCATAATCCTAACCTTAAATATTTCCAGATCCTCATAACCCTTTTCGTGACTTCTAGTCACAAAAATGTCAAACTTCTGAGAGTTCTTTTGCCTGACTATGCAGCACGTGCCCATAGGCGGCCTTGCATAAACAGTCTACATAACAGACTTGTTAGCCAAAAGATACTATTTTTTGACTATGCAGAAAATTCCCTTAGGTGTCCCTACATAATTCAACCCCCTAACGGGTTTGTTAAATAATGGTAACTTCATTCTTTGGAATAATGCCTCTTTTGTCCTTATTTGTCTTAAATGACAGTATGTAGGGATCCGAAAAAATAGTTATCCTAAACATATTTGTCCCATATCCTTTTTCATGATCTGAAAGTATTCAAGTCTATGGTTTATATTCTCCTTCCCTATGTTTGGGTCAGACCTTCATAGGAGTGATATTCATCTAGTTCTTCGATAATCTTGTTTGGAAAACTCTTCTCCATATTCAAGTACCTCCTTCCATACAGAAAAATCTATACTTTGGAAGATTTGAATCCCCATAAACTTTCACTGGCTTTTAGCACTAGGAAAGTAAATTTCTGAGAGTTCTTTTTCCTGACTATGCAGCACATTCCCATAGGTGGCCTTGCATAAACAGTCTACATAACATATTTGTTAGCCAAAAGATACTATTTTATTTAACTATACAGCCAATTTCCTTAGGTGGCCCTGCATAATTCAACCCCCTAACGGGTTTGTTAAATAATGGTAACTTCATTTTTTGGAAACTACTTCTTCTAATGCCTTTTAGCTCTTTTTCATATCATTCCTCAGATTCAAATATTCTTAAGTCATAGCTTACATATTTTCCCTCATACTTGAGTATGGTAATATGTTTTCAGATGAATTTTCAAGGAATTGGGTCAATTCTAATCCATTTCGGTCAGAAATATTTCGACCTTAAACATTAGCCTCTTTATGTTCGACATGCATGACATTAAACTGCCAGATTTCTTATTTCTTCTCACCTCAGAGTCAAATCCTCTTTTCTCTCCGGATCCAACTCTGAGGGGGGACTTTTGTTGACGCTCATTTTTCGTCACAGAGTCTAAATGAATGAAAAGGGAAATACATTAAACAAAGAAGATTCATCCTTTGAACAAATATCAATAAAGGAAGGAAGAAGAACAACATTGCGCAAAGGTCGCGCAAGTTCTACAATGGTCGCACAAGTATACTTGCGCGCCTCAATGGTTGCACAAGTACACTTGCGCGCCGATGTTGGTCGTGCAAGCGACTTACGCGCCCTAAATGATAACCACCTGGTAACTGCCCGGGGTCTTCTCTTGGCTATAAATAGACCTTGTGGGCCCCCCATTTGGAAATTATTTTTTCTAGAAACTCAGATTTGAGCTCCCGGTGCCCTAGTCTCTTTTCAAAGCTTCTGAAACACTTCTAAGTTAATTTCTTACCTAGAACAGATGATATAAAGAGGGGGATGAAGGCCTAAGTGTTGAAAATCATCAACACTTGTGTGCCTGAGTGGCCAGCCCTTAAGGGAAAAGGACCACACTTGTGTGCCGCCTTACTCCTTCAATAGATCTTGTGTGCCCTTCTTCTGTAAGAACCTCAAGAGGATTCTAAAGGCTTTAATGAGGAGTCGCTCAAGTATTACCTTTCTGGTTAACCATCGCGAAAGTACACCATGTGTCTCGCAGGCATATCTGTGCGACCAGGACCTACGCGACCAGGACTTGTGCGCCCACGTAGTACCTGCGCGCCTGCCAGGACTTGCACGCTCCTGCCTTTTTTGGTGCCTTTATTTCCCATTTTACCCCTCATAATCCATTTACACCTTTCCTATTCAAGATTCAGTCTTCAAGACACTCTTCAAAGCCATTTATGGCATGATTTCTTGATTTGACTTCCTTATCTGAAAGGAATTCTATGGAATATCTCTCAAAACCTAGTGATTTGCATATCTTTATGTCACTAAAGATTGAGAGTTCATTCATTCAACTTCATCCTTTAAGATGGGAGAATCCTTAACCTGGGTCTCCTTTTTAGGAATAATCCCCAGTCATAAGTCCTCTAACCTGGGCATCCTCTTAGGAGTAAGCCCCAGATCCCCTAACCTGGGCTTCCTTTTCACGAGTAAGTCCCAGTCTCAAATATGGTCATCTTCCTTAGTAGTTAGCCCCAATTCTTAAAGATCCCAAATCTGGGCATCCTCTTAAGGAGTAAGCCCCAAGTCCCTTAATTTTTGGGAATCCTCTTAGAAGTAAGCCCCAGATCCCCTAACCTAGGCTTCCTTTCCCGGAGTAAGTCCCAGTCTCAAATATGGGAATCTTCCTTAGGAGTTAGCCCCAATTCTTAAAGTTCCCAAATCTGGGCATCCTCTTTAGGAGTAAGCCCCAAGCCCCTTAATTTTTGGGCATCCTATTTAGGAGTAAGCCCCAGATCCCCTAACCTGGGCATCCTCCTTAGGAGTAAGCCCCAGTCCCCTAATTTGGGCATCCTCCTCAGGATTAAGCCCGAAACCTTAATCCTTAACCTGGGCCTCCTTTTCAGGAGTAAGTCCTAGTAATAATCCCTTAACTTGGGCCTCCTTTTCAGGAATAAGCCCCAGTCATAATCCCTTAAACTGGGCTTCCTTTTCAAGAATAAGCCCCAATCATAATCCCTTAACATGGGCCTCCATTTCAAGAATAAGCCCCATTCATAATCCCTTAACCTGGGCCTCCTTTTCAAGAATAAGCCCCAGTCATAATCCCTTAACTTGGGCCTCCTTTTCAGGAATAAGCCCCAGTCATAATCCCTTAACCTGGGCCTCCTTTTCAAGAATAAGCCCTAGTCATAATCCTCTTAACCAGACCTAATTTACCTTTGATCTGGGATTCCTTTTCAGGAGTAAAACCCAATAATAAGTCTTCTCCTAATTTGGGCCTCCTTTTCAGGAGTAAGCCCCAAGTTAGAGTATTCAAAATCTCCATGAATCACATATACCTTTATGGACCCTGTTCTTGGATTTCTTCTCTAAAGTAAATCCTAAACCTCCATTTATCTGGGTAGTCATACATACATAAGCCCCACATTATTTCTTATGATTTCATCTTTCATGGCACAATTGTCTAATTTTTTACCAATACCTCTTGTTTCTTACACTGAGCATGACTCACGTGAGCTTAGAGTGTAAAGGTAATTGTGACATCCTTCTTTGAGACATCAATCATAAACATCATACTCCCTTACTCGAACTACGTGGGTTCTGATTTCTTTTCTAAACAAAGGATACGTAGGTAGCCCATCTGCGGGTTCGATCCCAACTCTGAAATAATCCATGTCCTTTTGAATGACAATAAACTTCAAGTGCCCCACTGAGTGGATTTAAAACCAGCATGGTCATCATAATGACCAAGAGACTTCTGTATAAATGTGTCGAAGGGTATCATTGACCAAAAATCTCTAACAAGTACAGATGATTATCTATTGATGATGAACCTCGAATACATACAAAAGATTCTCTAAATTTCCTACATATTTAATAATTGATTGTTAGATCTAAAGGAAAGATCATTTTATACTTGGTAATGTAATAAGGATTCATGAACATAACTTAAATCTATAAAGAGAGTCCCAGAGTAGACAATAATTCCCCTCGAAAAGGTGTGATGAGTCCAACCTCCCATCCTCTCGACCAATGAAAATTTCTAAGCCTCATCAGTCCACAAACTAATGAGCACCTACCTTTGGAAAGTAGGTCCGAATAGATGTGGAATCATTGGATGTTTCCGGTTCTATGAACAAACCCATTAGAAACCGATCGGAATGTTTGAACCTCCCATCAAGGCGGTCATCCCCGGATTCCGAGGGAAACAATATGGGAGAAAATTTCCCAATAATCAATACCTTCACATTGATGGATCCCTTTTTCAACCAATCTAGATTTGTATTTGATTTTTGATTCCATAATAATATCTTCTTCTCTATTAAATATTCAATTGAAGCATGTAATTTTCCCATGACAAGGTTTAGTTACAACAATCCATGTTTTACTATAAAGATGTGATTTTATCTTATCTTACATTGAAGATAGCCACTGCATGGATTCTTTTATCATAATTACTTACTTATAGTTTTTTAATTATTGACTTTAAAAATATTAAGCTACATCCAATTTTTTGGAAGCCACATCAGCATAGCTAAACAGATATCTAGGCCTAATGACTCTCCTCTATCTATATGTGGTATGTTTTTAATTAATGAGAATATCCACTTACTCAACCTTTGGTTTGAAGTATAAATTAGAATCTTACCCACCTTGAATCCATAGAGGAAGGTCAACAGACATATCCCCATGCTTGGGTTGTTCTATAGACTCTATGGGGACTTTTACAACCATAGGTTTGGGTGTAGGTGTGGCCTATCCACACACAATAGTGTTATATGTAGTCACACTAGGCTTGAAACTCTTCTCCATATACATAAAAGACTCATGAAACAATACATTAGGGATTATGAATCATTTTTGATAATCAGTTCTATCTATCTATATTCTTTAACCCTTAACACCCTTAAGATATCCAAAAACTGAACTTTTTTAGGTCAAGGTTGAAGCATATCATTTTTGGTATGTGTATACATTATGTGTCCAAAAATCCTATGGTGTGCACGATTGAGGGTATTCCTTTCTAGGGTTCTTCAGGTGTCTAAAAAAAATTAGTAGATGATGTCCAATGATTAATCTATTACAAAACACAGTGGAATCAGCATCCCAGAACACCCTCAATAAATTAGAGTTGGGAAGAATTCATCTAATACTTTTTAGGAAATTCCTTTTAATCCTATTATAAACCATCATATTGTGCATTTTCCATAATATATCAGTATCATTTTATACCTTTTTAGTTATACAATTCAATTAATTCATTGGAAATATACTTTAAACAATTATTAGTCCTAAGAGCCTTAATCTTCTTACCATTTTCATTTTCTATATTAACTTTCCAGCTCATAAATTTACAAAACGTATTGGGCTTGTTTTTAAAATATAAATTCATACCTTCCATTTTTAATCCCCAATATACATAAAAATTTAATATCCTCAACTACAAGAAGTAATCAATGAAATTCCCCAATGATCAGTGTGGATGCACTAAACATGGACTCTAGATTCATATGATAACTTACTAAAACAGACTCATCTTGATTTTCCATAGACACAATCCACAAATACTAAAATGCTACTAGGATTAACATCACTCAATAGCACTTGATTATTTAGATAATCAATTACCTTGGAACTCATGTGGCTAAGCCTCCTATGCCAAAGGGTCATTTTATCTAAACATGAAACACTAGAGGAATTCAACTATTTTATGTGGTCATTTCAATCTGACATATATAGAACATTTAAGATATTTCCATTCATAGAAACGAAGAATAAAAGGTAAATTATAAGGATATAACATCCTAAATAGAATGTTTTAAGTCTCATATCTAAGAAACCTAGAGAAATGAGGTTTCGTTTCAACTCGGGGACCCATATAACCTATTAAAGAGTCTTTACATTCCTATCATAAAGTTATAATGAAACCAAACCAATACATATAATATAGAAACTCCAGTTTTTTTCTAAGAAAACCTCACCCATCATAAATTCCATTAATTAAATGATGTATTCTATCCTTGGAAGCAAGTGGAATGAGCACCCAGAATCCAATATCCACTCCTCATAGATAACAAGATCACATAAATTAAACACATTAGAAATTTCAATTTTATACTAACTAATAATCAATTTTAATTACTATTTTCTTTATAGCCACCTATTTTTTTTGGACAGTTCCTCTTTATGTGTTTGGGTCGTATACATTGAAATATTTTTATGAATTTATTCTTGGATTTGGACCTATGTTTCCTAAAAAAACTTCTATCTCTCCTTCCACACCTGGACTCACCTCTTATCTTGATATTTGGAACATTACCCTTAACATTATTACTATCTTTATTTTAAATATCCTTGGATAATAAAGTATATTTTAACTCTTCGAGAGTACGATTTTCATTTTCATACATCATAAACTTGTTAATCCAATAATATCCATCGAATGATGTCAATAATATTATTGTCTAATCCCCATCCCCTATTCAACATCTATGTTCGAAAGATCTATCAAGATTTTATTAAATTCATCATTATGATCTCTACCTACAGTTACGCTATACATTTTTAAAGTATTTAATATAATTTTCCTATAAAATATACCAAAAAGATACTTATTTATGTATAATACTTATAGTTTATATAAAATACCAATATAAAATGGCTCATAATCAAACTCTATGAAATTCTTACCCTAAAGATAAATGTTTTAAGCTACAATATTTCCTTTGGATATCTTCAAAAACATATATATAGGTAATAATAGTTTGATCATCAAGGTATGTTGTGGTGGTTTTATTTTTTAAACCATTGAGGGAATCAATCAGTCCATTGTGATCTAAAAGATAACTTGTCACTATTATGCACATTTTAGAATCCTTTTCACCATTAAAATTATCTATATAAAATTTCTTACATCTCATCCTTAATGATTCAAAAGGCTCTAATCCCAATTTTGGGGGGAAGAGTTTATGTGAGATGATCGAGGAGGATAGCTCTACATGGTGATGGTTAGAAGATGGTGGATATGGTTCAAGGATTAGTGGAAGATGATGGATTTGGATAGTGGATGCAAGTAATCCACCATTTCTATAAGGATTGTGACTTACAACATAGATAACACACTCAAAGGAGGGATGTGATAAACAATCTACACAACAACGAACTTGGGTTGAGTAATGTAATTGGGGGATTTATGATCATGGATCACCAATCTAACCTATATATTTATAAGTAAATAAGAAACCAGAGCATGGGAAAAATTAAAAAATTTAAAAATTGAGGGAATAAACATATCGAGTTTCACTAATGGAAAATTGAATAAATTATAAGTGTCATGTGTTGGATATTTATAGCTAAGAGCAATAGAATAGTCAAGGTTCTAATTTCCCATATTAAAAAATCAAAATCCAATATTTCCCCTTAATGTCAAAAGGATAAAGTAAACTGAAGACTTTTTCAAAATGTAGTACGTGATTTTCTACTTGTATCCCACCATACATGACATTGAGTGGTTATCCCACTAGATTAGAGTTATTTGTCCAAGTATGCCTATATATAATACCCATGTGGGGAAGACTACCAATATTCATGAAATATTTAGGCATTGGTTCCATACATCACATTTTGTCTTGAATAAGAGTGACAATAGGCACATTTTCTCAATTCATGAAATGTGAGATTCATTGGTCCTTTAATAGAGAGATATGGGTTCCCATTGTAGCATTAAACCCCTTTATTATCCCTTACATTATCATGCCTTGCAAATATAGCTCCTCAATATTGGTAATCTACTTGATGCCTTGACTTTGTTCTCATCACCCCCCACCCACTCTATTTAAAATGATATATCCTCAACTATTTATCCTCTACACCTAAAAAGAAGAATGAACTTAACCATTGAAAGTTTCAATCACACTATACTCACTTATAAATGTATCTTGTAATAATTAATGTTACTATTTTCATTCACTTGAAAAGTTCTATCTCCTCATGGCATGAGTGTTGATTTCTATTTGTCTGGAAATCAATAATTTCACATATGAATCCATACTAATTCACTAGTGTCACGCCCCAACCTCAGATACTCTATTATTTTATACTTTTCTTGGTCATAGAAATTTTCATCGAGGCTCGGGTTGAGTCCAGATTAAAATTTTTGAGTCTTTGGAATTTTGGGGTGGTTTTTCGTATGCGTACGGGCACCACACGGTTAGTATAAACCATGAGGTCAACATAGGTGCCTATACATCTAGTCTAGTAAGTGGATAGGAGAGACCACACAGATTTCGGAGGGTTATGGAAACTGTACAGCCTATTTTTTCGATCAGTCCCTGCTTAGGCAGTGGCTACCGCATGATTGGTGCACGGTTTGGTAAATTTTGCGGCCAAACTATGTGGTTATTCTAGATCATTAAACAAATTAAAACCCTATTCTACCCACCCCTTTTTTACCCTAACCCGAGACCCCTCCTCCTTGGTTGAGTAGGACACATGAAGAGAGCCCCTAGTCCCCCCTCCATACTTCCTCCTCCTCCAAGGGTGTTTCCTCTCTGATTCCAAGGTGAGTTTTAGGGGTTTTAGTCAATTTTATCCCCTTTACCTATTTCCCTGCTCTATTTATCGGTTATCCTTTCGTATTACCTCTCTTATAAAAACCCTAAAGGCTATTTTTTATTCATATCTTTTTCTTATCAATGTTAGGGTGTGCAGTTTGTTCTTTGGGTTTTATTCTTCCTTCTCCATGAGTTTTGTTGTTTTTGCACACCACCTAGGTAGGTGTTTCCATATTTTCACTTTCCGGCACAACCCATTAATGCCGACATGTTTTCAATTAATTGTTAAATATTTTTATCACCTCTTTAACTTACATGGTTAGCTTATTTTATTTTTTTCACATTAGTATAAATTATAAAAAATATTCTTTGAAACAATTCTTTGAATATGCCTATGTATTTATATACCCATTGGGTTTGGTAAAATTTCATATGTACTTTAATAGTTAAATTAATCTTTTTTGTGAAATTTTTCCCTTATTATGTTTTGGTAAATTAGATTTGATGTGATGAATTTGAAGAATTTTTTTATTTTAATATCTATTATGGCTTGAGAATTGGGTTGGTTATTTTTTTTAAAGGATTCTCGTTATTTTGAAAGGGTTTTTATGTATTTGATACTAAATGGAAAGGTTAGGTTTGTTTTAGAAATAAAGTGATGTTTTATAAAATGATTTAAAATGGGTTCTTGGCCAAATAAGGGGTTCCATTGGATGTTGTCACATCTATGGGTGCACAATGTTCACACATGGATGGGAAATCAAAAAAAGGTGGCACTCCAAAACACCATTCTCTTAAAATACCTCATTCCTCCTTCCTTATTTTTTCTCAAAAAGGTTCTATGTTATCCAAATAAGGGAAAGTTTTACATCCAATGATTTAAAAGTTTAATTTTAAGTGTGTTCCTTTACGTTTGTCCATGTTGGACTTGAAACATGTTTTTGTAAGTGAATGGAAAGGGTAATGCCCATTTTTCATTTGAGTGGTGTGGGGGTGAATGTTGGTGTAAAGGATCATTTGAAAAATTCATAGTGAAATTCGGATTTTACATTGTTTGGAAATATATTTTGAAGCATATTTTGATAAATATATTTTGGTGTGTAATGTCAAAGGCCCGTTTGGAAACTTGCATGCTTTTAAAAATTGATTGAATCCTTAAGTGATGTGACAACCTAGTTGGAACCTTCAATGATGTGAAATATATTTATATATATATGGGGAATATCTATAGGAGGGATTTCCACTTATGGGTTATAGTATAGTGGTGTATGTGTTTGGGGTGGGCATGTGCAGTGATGGTAGGTAGGATGAGTCACGTAGGCAATGACCTCCTACTTAGATAGTGTACTTTCACCATGGGTTTTAGATAATCATTACAGGATAGAGTAATGGTTTCTTTCCAGCCCTGATTAGATGGGTAGGTTCCCCCCGGGATCACTAAGAGGCAAGGTGGGTTGTGCCACTAGATTGGTCATTTGAAGGCAACCCATCGGTTATAGACTTAGGGGCTTCAATATATGCCTATAGGTGGTTATGAAATGAGTATGTCTATGGGTATATGTAAGTATTTTTAGGATCACCCATAGATTTTATTAGTGTTTTATTGTCTATATTTTTCTTCATTTAGTTTTCATCCTTCACTATTTATTTAATTTTAGCACAGCCCGATATCCCTTGTTTTGGGTCTTGGTTTAAAAAAATCACTTGTTTTGGAAATGGAAACATGGTGTGAAATGTTTTGAAAAGAAAGGAAAATAGTGTTAATATATCTAAAAGGATAAAAACTATTTTATATATGTATTTAAAACTAGTGTTAATGGATTATTTTTTGTGAAAGGAAACACATAGATTCTCTGGTGATTACATACTGAGCTATATAGATCACATCGTACTTGTACCACTTAATGTCAGTAGACCTAATCTATTTTGCAGGTCATCTTTCTTACTCATGTTTCTGGTTCATGTGATCATTGTTTTGCAGGTCATCTTTCTTACTCATGTTTCTGGTCTTGTGTTTGGATTTCATTTGATTCGCATCACTAGTTTCCAGACCATGGGGATCAGGAACACCCTTTGGTCCATGCCATGGACCGAGTCGGGTGTTGGATCAGATGGAATCCTAGCCTGGTTCATGAGAAAATATTATCATAGGAGTCCCTTGTTATTTGGGGTTTTTGGTGGATAGATATTAAGACTGTCGGGACTCAGGAGGTAGTTACAGGAAGGGATTCATAAACCCTTGCTAGTTTTGAACCTTATTTTCCTGGGGAAGTCTGAGATTTGAGTCCTTGTCTTTTTTTTGGATTGACGGATGACAATGGAGGTGAATCAGTATCAAGATATGATCACACATGGAGTAGTGACCCATGTGGATCCTAGGTGAAAGTTTCAATGTCCTCTTAGCATTATGGATTATTTGGGGCATGGCCCACTACCATGACATTGGGTTAGGCACAGATGCTAGTTTGTCTTTCAAGTAGTTTGGTGTAAGTTGAATATCATCTCACTTTGGGTTAGTGTAAGTGTATTTTTTATGTGAAAACGTTTTTAAAATGTAAAACATTTCTTTCAAATGGTTTTAAATTGGTAAAATAGGATTTAAAGGATTTTTTTTGTTTGAAAATTTGATTAATGTTTGGGTGTGCAATGGAAATGGTTTTCATTCCCCCTTGGTATTCCTTACAAACGTTTTCACATGTGAGGTTATGATTGTGGAAAGTGTGTGTTGGCACATATAGATGGAAATGAGTGAAAAAATGTGTGATGGTTCATGGGATTCAATGGGTGGGTAATTGAAATTAGAGTCTTGGAGTTGTTTTTATAAAGTTAATTTGAAAGTAGAAAATGGTTTCAGAAAATGGTTTTCTTTAAAAGAATATGGGTTTGTTAGTGAAATGTGGCCTTGGAATAAGGTGATTTTGTATCTTAAATTAAAATGGTGGATTTTATGGGTTTTTTTGTTGTGTTTGTATTGGTTTGGGATCTGAGCTAGTGGTTTTCATCCCAAGGTGTTCTTTTTTATTATGATTTGGTTTGATGTTTGTTCTAGTTTTGAATTTCCTATGTTATTTAGAATATTAATCCCTGAAATATCCCCAATGTTTATAAGGATTCATGCCTAGTTTTTTATTATTCTAGAGTGTTGCATGTTATTCATGGTGATCGAGGTCCATTATCAGCAGTGGAGTGTCTTGAAAAGGTAGAGTGTGTCTTCAGGTTGTGGAGAACTCTCGAGTCTATTATAGTTTGTGTTGTTATAGGTTTTTTTGAGGGTCTATCTTTGAATTAATGGGATATTTTTGTCCCACCATTGATTCAAGTTGGAAAATAATTGAAAATTTTGAATTCTGTATTCATCTGATGGTTCATGCCTGAGAAGGTAAAGAAAAAGAAAAGGGAATATCTAATGAGTATCCAATAAGTCCACTGGACGGTGAAGGCCTACATTGAACACTCCAAGGATCTTGTTTCCTTTTCCCTAGAGGTGGAATCACGTGATTTGATGATGGATTCTATTTTCATTGGGGGTATTCATCCAGAAATGAAGGAGTGTTTCATCTCTTCTAAGGAACATTGTTTTGAGAAGCTAGTTGATGAAGCGTTCATAGTATGTTGGGTTCTCGAGCATGTGGAATTAGATATCAGATGCCTCTTAACATTTGTGAAGGTTACCCTTCTAGAGAGGAGTATATTCCGGAGTAGCCTATCTCTAAGAAGTCATCTTCAATGGTTATGGATTTAATTTCTGTAGGCTATTATCTATTGTGTCATTAGCGTGGCTAGTTCAGGCATTTAAATCCATCTTATCGTAATCCCCTAAAGACGTTTCATCATTACAGCTAACTGGGTCGTTTGGAGAAGTTTTATAGGAAGAATCTCCTGAATAAGACATAGTGATCAAAGGACTCTAGTACCTTACTGTGAGGCAGGAGACTCTTCAACCATCAGATCCCCAGCCACATGTCTCTGAGTGAATCTCATTCACATTTAAGAGTTGTCAAGGGTGTGTAAAACCACGACCTAGTTTTTGTTTTCTGTGATAGGATGTAAATGTTAAAGTTTTCCTTACTCTTATTTTCCTACTATTGTAATTTAATCATTTTGGGGTAAAAGTGCGATTAACTAATTCTATCACAATCTTAGAAGTTGTGTCTATTCTAAATGTGGCCTTTGAATCACCTACTTTTATTAATGTATGATCCACCCTTATATGGGTTGATTTAGGTTATAGTTGTAATATTAGGGAATTTATTGAGTTTTTTAGAAGTGATGGATGGTGATTCTAGTTTTGGGTAGAGTTATCTTCATGGTTACCCCTAGTGTTGGTAAATTTGGTTGGTGTGGGGGACTTTCGAGGTCTCATGATGGTTTTGTTTTTCTTGTTATAAGGATGTTAGGGTAGATTATATTGGGATTTTTACCTCTTCCCTATTTCCTAGTCACATTAAGGGTGTTGTTTGGTAAATGTGGAAATATTAAGTTAGTTATCGGAGTCCCAGTTTACCAGATTTTTTCATAGTAAGTTTTCCTGGTAAATTTTGGTGGTGGTGTTTGGGTTTTGAAGTTCTCATGCTAGTTGAGTTCTTGTGTTCGGGAGAACCTTCTTATGTTCTCCCCTCATTTTTATATTATGGTTTCTTCTTGATCGGTTGTGTGTGACATGTGTATAGAAAGGTCACCTTGAGGTTCATGGTTTTATTCTGTTTTGATCGGGCATGGGTTCAAGTTTTGATCGGCCTTTAGCTTCGTGACTTTCTAGGGGAAGAAAGTGTCTGTCGTGGGAATAATTATCACACCTTGACCTTAGATAATCCATTATTTTATCCTTTTATTAGTATCATGTCTTTTGGTCAAGGCTTGGGTTGAGTCCCAATTAATGTTTTTGAGTTTTTGTAATTTTGGTGTGGTTTTTGGGTTGTGAACAGGAACCACACAGTTAGTAGAAACCATGTGGTCAACCAAGGTAACTGTGTAGATAGTCCAGGAAGTGGAAATATGAAACCAAATGGTTTGGGCATGGTCATGAAAATCGTGTGACTTGGTTGTGCGGTCAGTCATTTCTTAGGCAGTGGCTACCGCATGGTTAGCACATGGTTAGCACATGGTTTGGTAAACCGTGCGTCCAAACTGTGTGATCATGCCATATCATTAAAATCTTTAAACCTTATTATACTATCCCATAACTTTACCCTAATCCAAGACCCACTTCTTCTTGTTAGATTGGATTAATCAAGGGATCCCCATATCCCTTCATCCTTGATTCCTTCTCCAAGGGTGTTTCTTCTTTTATTTCGAGGTGATTTTTAGGGGTTTTCATCAATTTTCTCCCCTATCTCTCTTCCCCTAATATATTTCTCATTTTTCCTTGTTATACCCTCTTTTAGTTGAACCCTAAATTCTAAGTTTGATGCATATATTGATCTTTTTTATTTTTAGGTTATGAGGTTTGTTTTTTGGGGTGTAGTCATCCTTCTTTGGGAGTTTTTTTCTGTCCGCACACTACCGAGGTAGGCGTTTCCATCTTTTCATTTCCATCATTACCCATTGATGCTTTCATGTTTCCAATTAATTTTTAATAATGATTCACACCTTTATAAGGTATATGGTTAGTTTATTTTAGTGTTTTAACATTGGTAGAAATTATTAAAAATACTCAATGAAATGATTCTTTGAATATTCTTATGTATTTATGCACCCATTATGTTTGGTAAAATGTCATGTGTTCTTTAAAAGTACAATTAAGCCTTTTTGTGAAATTTTTTCCTTGTTATGTTTTGGAAAATTATATTTCATGTATTGAATTTGAATAATTTGTGATTGGAATATCTTTTATGGATTGATAATTGGGGTTGTTATGTTTTTGAAATCATTATCCTTATTTTGAAAGGGTTGTTATGTCTTTGAAACTGAGTGAAATGGTTGGGTTTGTTTTAGAAATCAAGTGGTTTTTTTGAAAAAGGTTTCAAAAATTATTTCTTGGTCACATAGAGGGTTCCATTGGATGTTGGAAAATCCATGGTTTCACAAGGTGCACACACGGATGTGCATTCAAATGAAGGTGGAACCCCAAAACACATTTCCCTTAAATTTATTTATTCCTCCTTCCTTCCTTTTTCTCAAAATGGATCTATTTTTTACAAATAAAAGAAAGTGTTGATTCTAGTGATTTGAAAGTGTAATTTTAAGTGTTTTCCTTAATTGTTTTCCTGGTTGGCCTTGAAACATGTTTTTGGTAAGTGAATGGAAAGGGTATGGACAGTTTGGCATTTGAGTGGTGTGCGGGTGAATGTTGGTGCAAAGGCCCATTTGGAAAATGCATAGTGAAAGTGATATTTCATATTGTTTGGAAATCGATTTTGAATTGTTTTTGTAAAAAAGGTATTGGTGTGTATAATTTCAAAGGCCTATTTGGAAACTTACATTCTTTAAAATAAATGATTGAATTATTAGGTGATATAAGGGCCCGGTTGGCACCTTCAATCATGCAAAATATTTGTGTCTGTATATATATAGGATCCTCTATAGAAGGGATTCCCTTTATGGGTTATTATATAGTGGTGATCATGTTTAGGTTAGGAAAGTGAGATGATGACATGTAGGATGAGTCACGCATGTGAGGTCCTC
This sequence comes from Viscum album, assembly GCA_963277665.1. Classification (NCBI taxonomy): domain Eukaryota; kingdom Viridiplantae; phylum Streptophyta; class Magnoliopsida; order Santalales; family Viscaceae; genus Viscum; species Viscum album. The sequence continues at coordinate 79,345,856 of OY728140.1, forward strand.
CTACTTAAATAGTGTATATTTACCATGGGTTCCTGTAACGCCCCGACCCCAGTTACCTAGAGTCAGTGCATTATTACATAACATTGTCATGATCACAAAAGATCAATTCTCAAAAGAACGATTAGTTTAGTAGCCTTGGAATAACTAGATACATTCATAAAGTTTACATTACATCATAAAGTGAAAACTACTACAACAACATCTTGTCTTCATATCCCCTTATACTATCCCAGCAGGTCATTCATAAATTACTTCTTCACATCCTGGGAAAAATAAAACATTGAAACGGGTGAGCTCAGATGCTTAGTAAGGATAACAATATAGCAGAAACTTTTATAAATAATCATAAACATTTAATGCAATGTATAACTAAAACAAAAGCCTTTTAAACTTGAACTACAGCATAATATGGAAAAGATAAAATGAAATAATGCCATTTACTTATTCACATGGATATTCTAATAATTGAATAATCACATGCAATATCAATAACCACTTTCATAATGATGGAATGCATAATGCCAGACTATCATAACCACATAGTCAAGGCCTCATGCCAAGAATACAAATAAGATTTTGTCAAGGCCTTGTTAAAAGACACTAGTTTGTCTCATGAGACCTACCGATGCATCGAGGAGCTATAGCGGGCTCCACCCGTCTCATATTAAGTCCAATGTATTCCTCATATGAATAGGTTTAAACATAACATAAACATTCGTATTAAAACTAGCATACGAAATGTCAATACTTTCTCCATAAACCATGAATGATATAAAAATAAAATATTAACAGTCAAACATATCACAAAACCTTCAATACAATATGGAAGTTTTGTATCATAATAAATCAACTTCAAATAAGCTTAAAACCCATCAAAGGAAGTTGACATAGATGAAATCAAAACTATTTGAGAGAAATATCTCTTTTTGTAAATCATTTAAAAGTCAGATAATTATAAAATAAAACATTTAATTTGAAAATATTCTTATAATATTTTAAGGTAAGCTTTCAAGATTTTAAAATGGTGGAAAATAGCCGCACCTGCTGTATAAGTTACAAAAAGACATTCTTGCCTAAATTTGTCAAAAAGGATAAAAAGATCCTTGTTTGGAAAATGACATAAAGATTCCTTTATAAACAGCTTATAAAAATCCAAACAAGGGTATAAATGACTTTAACCCATATTCTTTAAAATAGTAAGAATGTTTTGAAATACATTTTTAAGAAACATGGATGTGGATTATAAAGAGGTCCTAGTAGATAATTATGTATAAACAACTTTGGATAATGAAGAGATTGTGAAATAAACCGTTAGCTTGTACTTTTCCTTGGTTGAGGGTAGGTTAAAATCCTTTATAATGGTGAAATAATTGTTATTAAATTATACAAGAATCATTTACATTAATATGATATCATATACGATCTTTTAACATTGCTTTGTTAATAATATCTTAGTATTATCGTCGTTTTCGGTGTTAACTTACTCATTTTATTTTATATGTTTTGTTACATAAGTCGTGTTTGTTATGGATAGGTTTTATCTTATTAATATCCAGAATGATATCAAGTCCTTAAACATTATTTTTATCCATCAAATGAGAATTATACTTGAATGGATATGATGGGGAATGAATCTCATCACGTTCGTGGAGACGGTAGTCTGTATGTACGCACGAGCGACAATATCACTCTTTTGATATTAAAATAATATATAATTGGATAGTATATCATATATACAGAATATTTATCATGTTATATTTATTATTTACATGAATTACACATCATTATTATACCCATTCAAATAATAATATTTTGAATAACAATTACACCACGACGTGGAGACGGTAAGCCGTACGTACGCACGTATGGTGACATGTCATTCAAAGGATGGATAGAATAATGAATATGGTTGTACCATATTTATAATAACATCACAATATATAGAAGATACTGGAGTTATTATTTTTTAATGGGAATAACAAATAAAGAAGAAGTTGAAGAAGAAAGGAACTTGAAAGAGGGTGGTGAAAACATTACCTCTTCTTCGGGTTCTTCCTTCTGATTTGATCAAAAGGGATCATTAGGTTGGATTTCTGATCAAAATAAGGCCTCTAGGATTAAGTTAGGGAAGTTGAGAGGATATTTGGTAAGGGTTTGGCCGAAAAAAAAGGCTTTTAAGGTGTTAATAATTGGTTAGAAGTTGTGTCCTTTTATAAGAGGAGTGAGGGGCACCTTAGGAAAAGCTAGAAATATTATTTTATAATAAATTCATATTCAATTTCTAATGGCTCCAAAATATATTATTCAAAGTATAAGGTGGGATGGGTCTAAATCCTTTCAACCAATATATTTTAGATAGGTTCGGGTCATTATATTAACCTTATCTTTTAGGTTTAACTCTTTGTTAATTAATTTGACATTTACCATGTCACTTTGTATTTTTATATTATATAGTTAATAAACTTACTATATACATCCAAGAGACCCCCATGTGGTCCATTAATAATACACCTATCATGATATAAGTCATTTTTCCGAACCTTATATTTTTAGTAATATAATATCAATTAATAATATAATATTTTTTTAAAAACTCTTTTATGTCAATTTTGACACTATTGAGTATTTTGTTTTTGATAATTTCATTACAACATTATTACTTCAAAAAAAATTATATAACCAATCCTAATATGCCATATTAACCTATAAATTTAGTGTAATTCATAAAAAGTCTCAAATTAAATTTATGTTTTTATTTATAATATAAATTATTTTAATATTTCATTAATTAGGTAATTACTGCATCACCATTCTCTCATAAAAAATTAAATTATTTAATGTCTAAAAATTATAAATAAAATACCATTATGTAGGAAATATTTTTAGATTTTTAATGAATATTTACAATCTAATTTATCTTATGTATAACCTTATATTAAAAATGTTTTAGTAATTAAACTTTGATTTTAACTCTTTTAACTCTTCTTTAAATTAAATAATAATAAATGTCCTAATCTAATCCATGTGGACCTAAATGACAATATTTTATTCCTAAGGTTATTTTTGGTTGATATACACTTGTCCAATAGAATTAGTACATGTGTTAGGGTAATATTAATATCATTTTATCCTTAATTACCCTATTTACTTTTAACAGTGGTAAATAAAAGTAAAAAAGTTACTATTCACAAAAAAAATATTTTTATCTTATTTAACCACATTTTACTCCTTGATATTAACCGTGTATCTTGGATTTTATAAATTCCACTCACAGAAGCGGTAAAATTAAGTTTCATGTGAATTTCCAAATTCTCCTAGGAGGTGGGTAAAAGACGGTGAAAATTTCAATAAAATTTTTATATATCTAAAATTATTCTAAACTAAATCCTATGAATTAAATTGAACTTATATAGATATTATGTATATATTTTTAACTTAATTAAATTTAAATAAAATAAAAAATTATTTAAATAAAAATTTGGTTTTAAACTATAACTCAGTGTTTTTTCACTATTCATAAAAAATTGAATGTTTTCAGAAAAATACCAAAAATTCACCCTATGCTAATTTCGATATTCCGAATCCAAAAATGAAGTCCATTTTGAAAGATAAAATTTATAAAATTTCAAAAAGTGGGTATTACAATTCATAACGGCTAGTTTGATTGGTTGTGGTGTGTGTTAGAATTCGAAGTTGCGTACAACACACGCTACTGTATTATTCAAAAGGAAGTGTACCGTGGAAGCTTGGGGTGTTACAGTTCCTATGATTCTTTTAGAGGATCGAGTGATGGTTACTTACCAGCCCTAATTAGATGGGTTGGTACCCCTTGGATCACTAGGAGTCTAAGTTGGTTGTGCCACTGGATTGGTCTGTTCAGGGTGGCTAGTTGGTTATAGAATTAGGGGATTCAAAATATGTCGTTAGGTGGTTCAAACATATTATGTCCAGGGGTCTCTCTAGGGATTTTTGGATCACCCATGTATATTATCTGTATTTTATTATTTACATTCTACTACATTTATTTTTTAATTTTCACTATTTATTTATTTATAGCATAGCCCAGTGTCCCTTGTTCATGGTTATGGTTTTAAAATAGTATCTTATTTTGGAAATGGAAACATGGTGTGAAATGTTTTGAACCAAAAGGAAAATAGTGTTTATCTATTTAAAATGAGGGAAAACCTTTTTTATATCTGTATTTCAAACTAGTGATAATGGACTGTTTTCAGGAAATGAAACATGTGGATTATCTGGTGACTGCCTATTAAGTTACCTATTACACACCCTACTTGTACCACTTGGTGTCGGTATACCTGATTTGATTTGATTTTCATATTTCTTGCTTCATTTCTTGGTTCATGTGCTCATTATTGGAGAAGTTGTCCTTGTGTTTGGAGGTGACCAAGAGGTCACATGGAGATCGTGTTGGCATAGCCCTATTTCAGTTTTTATTTTGTTTCAATTTTTCTTTATGGTTTATTTGTATTTGTATCTAAACCAACCTGTGTGTTTATTTTTGGTAATTTTTTGGTTCTTGCTGCTTGATGTGTTTGATTTTTTTAGTCGATCCAAGTTATTCTTTAGGATGAAATAATTCCCACTTGGATTTCATTAGATTCCATACACTAGTTTCCAACCTGTGGGGATTGGGAACTCCCTAAGGGCCATGCCGCAGACCGAGTCCGGTGTTAGGTCTAATGGAATCCTAGCCTTTCATGACAACCAAGCTCAAAATAAACACCCTTTCAACCCTTTTTTCATTATCAACATATTTTTGGGTTATTTTCTCAAAATATTTCCTTAAATTTTCTTGGACTTTGTTAATTAATTATGTATTCCATTTTGAATCCATATTATTTACTTCCAACATAGGATATGGAACTAGACCAATAGGGGAAATGTGGTTAAATTCATAAATAATTTCAAATAAAAAATATTGAATAGTGGAATGCTTGGCCCTGTTATATGTGAATATAAAATTAGGTAGAAACTCATCCCAATTATTTATATTATCCTTTATAATTATCTGTAGAAGTTATGATATTGTTTGATACACCACCTTCAATTACCTATCGGTTTGTGGATGGCAAGTAGTAGTGAATAGTAACTTCGTGTCTAGTTTTATCTACAAGGCCTTCTAAAAGTAACTGAGGAAAAAAATTGATCTGAAATAATCACCATGTGTATTTCATAAATCTCAAATAATTCGTAAATTAAAATTGTTGCATTTTTTTAAGAAATATCTATTTTGTTACAAGGAATAAAATGTATCATTTTCAAAAATTGTTCCACCAAAACAAAAATAGAATCCCTCTACTTCTTCATCCTTGGTAAGCACATAATAAATTTCAGTTATATATCTTCTCAAGGGGTGTTGGTGAATCGGATAGGAGGATATAATCCATGTGGTTTTAGTTTATATTTTCATTTATGGATGACAATGCACTTTCCCAAAAATTTCTCACCATCCTGAGATATCTTAGGACAATAAATTCCACACTATAAACACATAATGTTTTTTAATTCCATATTACCCTATTATTCTACCTAAAAGTGATTGTTTAAGTCATAGTAAATGGATAGAGAAATTATAAATATATATTTTATTAATAAAAAATTATAATTCATCATGTAAAAAAAATTCCCAACTTGCTTCATGTTTACAATAAATAAAATTTTCATTTAAATCAATATCAATGAAATAAAATTATTCAATAATTTCAAAACCAATTATTTTAGAATTTAATAAGTACAAAAGGGAATTTAAAAAAGAAATTGTATCCACCAAAAAGTATTATTTCATACTTTTTTATTAATTACATATGGTAATAAATCAATGAATTCCAACTGTCTCGCATGTATCCTTTTTTCCTCATAAGTTTTGTTGGAAAAAATTCCTCTTGATGGTGCTTTTGGGATAATTTTGTTTCTTGAAAATAGTTTATGTTGTCGAAAAAGTATTTTTTTCAAGGGAGTCATGAGGAATTGGTGTGATTTTCCTGAAGTATCACGTGGAGCATAAATGTTAGAACTATTCACACAAAGAATGAATTTCAAAGATGACCTGGCAGAGTGATCACATGGAGTGATCACAAAGAATGCATAATCCCTAATGGATAACATGTACTTTGCCTAAACATGGTGGACATGTCCCGCTTTTGATCATGAGAGTTGAAGTAGATCATGTGATCACATCATGCAGTCCACATGATTATACTAGGTTCTCATGATGAGATCATACAATGCACATAAGGACACTGTATGATTGTCAACAGATAATGCAAAGCACATGAAGATGCTAAATGATGTTAGAGGATCTCCTAGAAAGAACATGCGAAGCACTTGATGGAATTTCATGATTGCAAAAGGATCTCACTAAGAGATCATGTGAAGTTAATGAATACAAATAATCTAAAAATGATGGAGATATAATGTGGTCATTCTATATCACAAAACAACATGATTATCATTGGATCTCACAATGATATCTCATGAAGCTCTTAAAGACATCATTGTTAACACTGCATGATTTTCATTTGATATCAGTATTGGATCATGTAAAACATACATACTTTTAAATTTATCACATAATGTGATCACATGACACAGTGAATGAAAATGCATATGATCACATAAAGCACTTGAGACATGTAGTAGATGATCATGTGTTTCTATAACGTGAATTGTGTAATGCTAATTGCTAATCAAGTGGAACGAATAGCTATCCAATATTTATGCATTAATGGTGGTGAAATATTGTCTACAAATACCCAATGGACCATACTTAAGAGGTGATTCATTTTTACATAAAAATATTTTTTGGAAGAACTTTTCTAATAAGGTGTTTCTCATGAAGGGAATTGTTATATGTGATTAAAATTATTAAGTTTTTTCTATCAATAGAATGAAGTTTTGTTCCTGAATAAAATGATCCATGTAATTAGAATATATTCTTTTGAAGTGGTCTTGGAATGGTATATTGTGAATAGAATTATGCGAAGGGTGTTTTAACACATAGGTAGTCCCGTTGATATTACATTATCCATGTAACTTAAAAAGGGTCTCATGTCAGAGTCATGAAATCGTTATTTACAAAAAAAGTCACACAATTTATATGAATTAGATAAATTATTATGATCTACGTAAATAGAACAATGACTCGTGATCTATGTGAAATAAGGCCCCATATAGGAGTCTTATGGAGGATTCTTCTGAAAGGCCTATACTCCATGATCTCGCATAGTGTTGCACACCCATATCTAATGAAAGGCATATGCACCTGGATTTTGTACAAGGGTTATGCACTAGGATATCATGTAAGGGTTACATGTCAGGATCCCATGAAATGGTTACATGATAGGGTATAACATAAGGGTAATATGGAAGGATCTTTCACAAGTATATATGAGCCAATTTTAACCTGTGAATAATATCATTTTCATATCTAAATTTTGATGATGATGAAGATCGAGGATCTGGACCATCCGACTATATTTGCAGAATGATTTTATTCATTGTAATTTCCAAGGTAGTGAAAGGGAAACTTTACATCTCTTTAAAATCTTTCTAAAGTGAGGACAAGTTTCCATGACTTCTCAGAGAAACATTGATGCTCCAGGGGATGCTCGCATAAAGGTTTCTAATGACAATGTTGAGTTCAAAGGCACCTATACATTCGGTTCAAATATCAATAATTGAAGATATTTCTCTTTGGCCTATACGCCAATTTTTTCCCTTCTATAGTGAGAATACAAGGGAAGTATTAGAGAAGTTACATTATAGAAATAGTTCATCTACCGCAAACATTATAAGTGAATTGATTCTAGGAAAGAGTGACCAAGCCTAACCTAACAACATTGTGCTTAAGTGGATTTAGTAAATTGAAAATTTTCTTTTGTATGCTCCTTGGACATAACCCAGTGAGGGTGATCCATGAAAAAATATATGTGTCATTTTACATTATTTATTTACTTTATATAATTCATCATCAGAAAAAGTTGTAAAGGATAATATCAATATAAACACTAAAGGGAAAAATAAGTTACCCTTGCAATAAAGAGGTCAAGATCTAGTAGAGCGTGAATAATTTGAAAACGAATATCCATACCCTAATTGAACTCCACCTTAGGGTATCTAAGAAACTTTTGTTCCTAAGATTTGGTATCTGAGTTTAGGTTGATTTTTTTTATTATTTTTCCCTAACTAATTCATTCATCTATTGAAATTTAATTTTCGGTTTTTTATTATCATAGTGTTCCATGGAAAAGGGAATAACATCAAATAACAATTAGAATTATAGTGGTACTCCTTAGTGTGGATGTGTATATGGAAAGAGTGTGAATCATTTAATGGAAACTAACAATATACTAAAGAAGGGATTGGATGAATTAGATTGTGAAAATGTTTACACATTAAATGATGTTGCAAGAATGAGTGAAGAAGCTGATATTGAATGTGATGTTTAAACTACTGATGATGAAGAAATTTAAATAAGTCCAAATTTTAAATTTTTCACATGAAAAAGTAATTAGATTAAAATTTTAAATAAGAAAATAATTATCAAGATATATGGATCCAAGTACAAGAAATTGAATTCAACAAGATAAAAGTTTTTAAAAAAATACATGTTGAAGTGGCTACTAAACTAAGGGAGAATAATGATTCCAAATATGATGAATAATAATAGATATAAAAATATTGAAAAAATAAAATATTCTAACAAGGGAATGAATTTGAACCCAAAATGAATTTAAAATTTAGAATCTATAAAAAATGGCACTACTACAAAACTCTCAGAACTGCTTTAAGAGAATGATTTCTTTAATGATTTTGTTTCCCATATAAATTAAAAAATAAAGTAACAAAGTTAGATAGTGGATAAGCTCTACTTGATCATTGGAAGATGATATGACTAGTGGTAAGACTCCCATGAGAGAAACTAATACTCTACTTGAATCTAGGGATAATAAGATTCAACAATTGGTAAAAGATCTAGATTCAGTCCAGAATGAAGTGAAGAAATTTAATGCCAAATTGGAATATATGAAATTATTTTCTCATCCCAAAGGACTTGATTTTTTGGAAAATATGGTGTCGGATATGATGAACCTTCTCCCATGCATGAGAGTAAGAGAGTCTCTAATATTTCAAAAATTAGAAAAAATCCTATAGGTTCTAAAAATAGATCTAAAAGACATATACAAAAATTGATGAGATTTTTTTCTTTTTATATGTGATGAATGGTCATATTTCATGTTTTGGTTTTGAATCTTCCGAATATATTTTATACTGTGAAGAAAAAACATATTTGTAAATCTAAGAATAAGAAAAAAACTTGTTGAAAAGTATGAAATAAATGTATCTCAAAAGAAATTATCCATTAAATTCTATAATTGTGGAAGACTAGAACACGCCATGATTGCGCATCAAGAATCCAAGTGGTTCAATGTAAAATAGGATAATCATGAATATATCAACATCTCAACTGATAAATGTTGAAGTGATGTATTTTTTTAACTGGATATGTTTTATATGTTCTAATCATGGGAATTTGGAAAGGTATTTTAGCATGAAAAAAGAATAGAAGGAAAAGGAACATGAAATGAGATCAATAACTCTAATTGTGTATGATAAAAAATCATATATTGAAAGTTATCTTTCTATATTTAGAAAAATTACAATGTCAAAGGAAATAGGAGGATCTCAATGAATGATATACCAAGAAACTCCTCTATTACACTCAAAATAGCTCTCTTGGAAGTATTTTTAATGAAACTTGAAGAAAAATAATGGAATTACTTCAGTTTGAAATCGGAATAATGTACGTTTAATGAAAGAATCACACTATAAAATGGCAAGGTGAATCAGAAACCTGATAGAGGAAAAATGAATAAATAATTCTTAGAAGAATTAAAATATCATTCAATAAATGGAAATAAGTAAAGGAAATAAAAAGAGATATCTAAAGGAGGAATAATAAAGATAATGCAACTGGTTTAAAGGCTTCTTCTTAGAGAGTGAATCATCAAAAAAAGTGTATAGGTGGAGCATCATTGAAATAAATCATCACTGGTGGGTATAAAACCCAAATAGTGAAAAATTTAAAGACTATATAACTATAAAATCAGAAGAATAATTATAATCCATGTAGAGAATGACTAGATATATGGAAATAATAGTCGAATTTTGTTGGGAAGTTGGAACAAGCACATAATTTGTACAGTGGTTTGCAGGAAATTATCAAACAGTTGATCCACCAAGATCAACCATAATCATCTTCTTGATGATTCCAGAGGAACCTCTATCCCTTTGTGTTTAATTTTTCTATATCTTATGGAACATGTGAAAGACTAATAGGGAGAAACAATCCATGGGGTGTGTGTGTATTAAAAGGGAACATGTGAATAAGTTTAATTGAGATTCATATGACTAGAAGAATCTAAAATATTGAAATTCACATATGGTATCAAATTCAATAATTGGCGTTACAAAAAAAATTATTTTTCAAATATTTACCTCAAAGCGCTGTGATGTGGAAAAGTGAAATTATATGATGAAGAGACTAATGTTAAACTAGAGAGTTGTCAAAGTTATACTTGAATGATCTATTGGTTCCAAGTCACTTTGAATATTCAACTATTTGTATCATTTCATAGTTCAAGTGTTATATTTCAACTGAGATAATGCTGATTTGGGGAGAATATGTAACATTTATTTATTTCATGATGATTAGTTTTGTTATAAAAATGTGGTATCACCTAACTATTTTTATGATCCCAAGAGGTTGTGAGAGAAAATGAAAAATATTTCCAACAAGTGGTCTCCCCTTTATGAAAAGTGATTATACATATAAATTAATCTTAATCATCAATATTAAGGAATTATATCAATCCAAATATGGAGTATTTTAGGGATATATAGTGATAATCACTCTAGGAAATATAGCCTCATCTAACAAGATATCCCTCTGAATAATTAAATAATGTCACGCCACATGAATCCAAGTAAGTGAGAAACATGGATAGCATTGGTGTTTGTTAGCTTGAATTATTTTTTTCTTATAATGATTTTTGACTCGGTAGGATTAGAGGATCTATCAATGACTCAATTACATGTGGTAATTTCACCTACTAAAAATATTTCAGTAGTGTGTTTATATAAAAAATAATATTATCTGATCTTGAAAATTGATTAAAGAATCAATGTTCCAATCTAGAGTTGATAAATGGAGTCAAAGCTGAAATTTATAATATTTTACATATCTATGTGGTCTATGAATGTCAACCTATGGTATCTCATGTTATATTAAGAAGTTAATGACTAAAGGGGGTGAGTAATTTCTCTTTGTTTAGATTTTTTAGATAAAATAATAATGTGGGTCTCCTCATGATTTTATAGATTATCGACAATCTAATGTATAGAGATCATTGAATAAAGGGTAGTAGATTGATAAATTAAATAATCACCTATTGAATTCTGTTAGAATGGGTTGATTAAAGTTATGTCTCTAATTGGTATCCATTGTGATAATTCAAGTTATATAAATCATAGAAAAGTTTATTCCATATTTCAATGAAAAAGGAAATTGGAATAAAATGTCACTTCATTGAGATGAAATTAGAGAATACGAATATGAAGCTAGAGTATGATCCTATTAAACATTAAGTTATAGAAATATTGATGAAGACCTTACACAATGAAGCATTTTAATGGAATCAACTAGCTCTAGATCAATGTGGATATGGAATTCCCACTCTATAAGACCAAAAATGGGTTATCATTTGGTTTATTGGCAATGGGGGAGAAAATTTCATGATTAAGATAGTGGGATAATCTGATAGGGAGACTACTAAAATTGTGGAAATTTTAAATATCATTATGTTGATGCTTTCCATTTAATAAAGATGAACCCTAAACAAGAGTGATCTTGAGTTCATATTTTGTTTTATCTTTTCCTGTCAAGAATGTTTCTAGTGGAAGGTTTATGAATGAATTGATTCATAAATTAAAATTCTTGATACTCTTGTTTACCACACCAATATTAACTCATGTGGGCTTATAGTAAATGTTATGGAAGACATTGATCACTATCTGGGGTTGAAAAAGGAAAATGGTTTATCATATGCATGATTTTTCATGTTGTTTCTTGATTTTTTGAATTGTTGTCAGCAAACCCAAAGTTGAAGATTCTTGGAAAAATACCTCTTGATTCTCATTTTTGTTTTTTTTTTGTTGAAAAGTTTTTACATTATTGAAAATTGATGGTTTTCAAGAGAGGCATGAAGAGTTGGTATGATTATCTTGAAGGATCATATAGTACATGAATGTTACAACTAAACATGTGGAGTGATAATGTCGTAACAGATTATGTAGAGTGAGCATGCATAGTGATCACCTAGAGTGTTTAAGTCCTAATGGATTATATTGATTTTCTCTTTACAATATCGACATGACCTGCTTTCAATTTTGAGAGATGCACGAGATCCTGTGATTGAATCAAGCAATCCACATGATTATAATATAATCTCATGATGAGATCATGCAATGCACTTGAATACAATGTATTATTATCAATGTATTATGAAAAGCACATGAAAATTCTAGATAATTGTAAGAGGATATCACGGGGAGAACATGAGATGAACATGAGGAGATGGAATGATTATTAGAGGATATCATAGAGAGATCATGTAAACTAAATGAAGATAATGAAACTGGAAATGTCAGAGATGTCATGTGGTCATTTAAAATCATGTGACTATAGAGTTTTAATTAGTTCTCATGATGGAATCTCATGACGTTATTGAAGAAAATTTTATGAACACCATGTGATTATAATTTGATCTTGAGATGAGATCACATGAAGCATGCATGGTTTTCAATTGATCATGTCATCAGATCATGTGAAACAATCAAAGAAAATAAAATTGATCGTGTGAAGGACTTGCAACATGTAGTAGGTGATTATGTGAGGAGATCAAGAAAAGTGTTTGATGATGATTACTGAGGAAGTGAAATGGATGTTTTTACATTATTTTTAGGGTTAAGGTGGTGGAATATTTCCTATTAATACACAATGATCCTTCCTTAAGAGGTGATGAATCTTTTCATAAAAACATTTATTTGAGGCAAATAATGGAGAAGGGTTTTCACATGAAATGAAGGAGTATACATGATTGAAATAAAGTAAGTATTTCACATGAGCAGAATGAAGTCTTATGTTGGAATCATGTGATCCAAATAATCAGAATAGATTCTTGAGAAGGGGTATCATGATGTCTTATTATTAAGAGAAGTATGTTTAGGGTGTTTTTTGGCATAGGAAAACCCATTGATATTACATGATCTATTAATACTGAACATGGTCACACGATAGAGTCGCATGGTCTTCATTAATAGAAAAAAGGCACACGATCCAAATTAACAGAAAAAATTCATGAGATCTATTTGAACAAAACAAAGACTCATGATCCACATGAACAAAATAAGGCCTCATAGGGATGTCTCGTGGAGGAGTTTTCTAAAAGTCTTACAAACCAGGATATCACACAACAGTTACATTCCCTGCTCTCATGCAAGGAATAAGTTCTAGGATCTCAAGAAAGGGTTTCACTCTAGCATATCACACAATGGTTACATTCAAGGATCTCAGACAAGGGTTATGTTCCAGGATATTGTAAAAGGGCTTAATGTTAGGGCCTCATGGTTGGGTAATATTCTAGGGTCTTATGCAAGGATATGATCACCAGGTTTTAGAAATGAAAAATATCATTGTCATATATAAATATTGAGGATGAAGAAGAAGAAGACTGAGGATTCACACCATCTAACTGTATTTGAAAAATAATTTATTCACTGCTATATCCAATGTAGTGAAAGGAATACTTGAAATCTCTGGATGATATTTCTAATGTTAAGAGATTCTATGACCTCTCATGGAAAAGGGATGATCGATTATATGTTCCGAACAAGGCTATGAGGGAGAATGTGATGTATGAAGGTACTAGGTATGCATTGGAATCTCCAAATGTGGGATTTTAAAATGTTTCACCAACTTTCGACATAAACTTGTCGACGTCAGTGAATCGATGCCTGATTAATTCTGAGGAACTCATGTGAAGTTTTTTAGGCACAAAATGAAAACTCTAAAACCCCTAATTTAGATCTGAATTTTTGCATGACATCTGCTCTTAGTTGTTGATCGCTGCTCAAAGAATTTGAAGTCAATTTCTTATAGATCATGCACACACACTTTAATAACCCATGGGAGCACTGATCGTCATAATCTGGGTGCTATCACAGAATTATTACATCGCCTTTGATGCTCTAACAATCACTACATCGCCTCTCTTATGATGCCTGAGAGAGAGCTGGGTCCGAGCTTCTGGATCCAGAGCTTCTCTCTCTGGATCATGGGAGAGAGAAGAGGAGAGATAAACCCCATGAATTGTTATTGGTGGGAGGCCCTCCTCTTTTATATATTGTGTGTAATTAAAATACTCAGTATTGCCTCTTCAGCCCCCGAATACTTAACACACAATAAATGACATGTTATGACTACTAATCAGAGTAATGAATATTATTATCACTTCCTTCTAATATATTTAATATATTATGTGATAATTAATGAATTGTGAACTTGAATAATTGTTTCAATAAATATTTATTGAACCGTGAATATTTTAATATTCATTTAAATAATATTTTTCATGTATTTACTTAAAAACATGAAAATACATTTAATAAGTAAATTCAATGCCCATTATTCATAACTTGAATAATATGAATTTATTTATTTCATCAGTGATTGTATCTTCTAGGAGAAATCCCAAACCCCGGTGGTTGGGCCCACCATGTTCAATATACCTATTCCACTAAATAAGGAAGAGTCTCAAATATAATATTGTGTGTGACCCTCTTGGACATTATCTCGATAACAGTGAATAGTATTCACAGTCCAACAGTGGGATCTAGAAACCCATCATGGCCCCTAAAGATACCAGGATTGTAACAGCAACGACAGCCAACCTATAAACACATATTGTGTTGTATAATCTCTTTGTCTTTAATATCTCATAAATCAGGACACACACTCAGGTATTCTACCTTTACTAACTTTATTATTTGTTAATATAAGTGGATAGAATTACCTTGGATGACCATGGTCATGTATTTATCAAGGTACTTCCATCCTAGTCAACATGGCCAGAGGTATATAACATAATTAACATGGAATTGAAAAATTATTTCCTGGTCATTCAAACTATTTCATTCCACCAATGAATCACCCAACACAAACTACCTCTCCATGATTTCAATACCATGGTTTTCGTATTACATCAATGTACGTGATCAAATAGAATAAATTTGCAATGATCTCGAGTTAGGAGACCATTAGACATGATCGTAGATAGGAACATACAATGACACCTGAATCATGTGGTGTTCTTATTGGTAGGTCTATCTGCATACTACCACTACTAGAGATCCCCAAGTACAAACTTCATGAGAAGAAGTCTCAATGATTATGACCCCCCAGCACCTGATAGTCAAACATCTACTGTGTCTAGTCAGTATGATGTATATAAACCATATGACATATTTATGATTAATTTCATAGTATCTAGAGGTTCTTATTATATCATGGGATCTAGTATAACCTTTCGATATGATAATTAATATATAGAAATTACCATTAAATAGTGGATGTAGAAATATCTACACTATAATGGAAAAAATTCATCATGCATATCTAATTTTATACACTATATGGTAATTAAAATTACTAAATAGTTGGGTCTAGGGAACCCACTATTTCAACACTCCCACTTGCACTAGAGCCAGCATGATAACCAAACTTGTTATCTACTCACATGATAAATATCATATCTCTACTGATTCAAGGCTTTAGCTACTAGTCCTTCCACGGTTCCGCCACGTGGCAATTCTGCTATAGTGAACTCGTCTCCTTGAGTAAAACTTCTCAAGAGATGGTATCCCCGCGTATATCCCTTTTTCCACTATCAAAACATGACAACTTGGATAGTAATAATTTCATAATTTATATTATGATACTACTTTTCATACTAGATGTTATTCCATGAACTGGAACATATCGTTGCATATAACTGCTTCTTAGTTGCTTCAAAAGTTGCAACGTACTCGGTAAATATATGTATGGATACCAATTTCATATGTGATCTTATCTCACTCATCACCTTAGCCTAACTATGATATTAGATCACATGGATATAAGTAATATTGATTTGTGTCCCATTAAAACTAGTATCCCTTCTTCTCCATTTAACAGGTGCATATCTTCCATACTTTCTAAAGTACAATTAGATAGTTCTGACTACTACACTTGCAGTGATCTTGGATATAATTGATATATGCCTACTATATATCATATCTGAGAAATATTAATTTTGTACATATCATGGCATACATGATAAACCCATCACATAAGCGAATGGATTTCAACTCACCACGTTTATCACCTCCCATGTCAAGGACGTGTGAATCAGGATAGATAATGTCATGCGACACTGGCAACAATTCATCTCTTAAATTGTTCCAAATTTTTTTTTTCAATACTATGTCAGTATATGTATGATTGACTAGGTCCAAGCAACCTTTATATCTACCATAGCATATCTTGTTCCCTGGAAATTATGTTTCTACTTTAAGTAAATCACTAGAGAATAATTTCATCATGGTCTTAACCATGTTGAAGACAAAAGGTCATTTTCCATATGTTGTCGAACATATTTTAATTGGAAAACCATTGAGCCCCCACTTACCTCTAATATACAAATGGAAAACTTTCATTCCGAATGAATATTCTATGATTTTATTACTTACTTCAATCCTAAACTAGATTTCAGTAACATGAAACATTTATTAGTATTCTATGATGTGACCACCCCTTATGGTTGTGTCTTATGGACACCTTCCATGATTATTTTCATGACATCCATTACCTAATAATATGATCACAAATATTAGTGATGACATGTAAAATTCTAATGGATTTAGGCATATCAACACGGTGTAACCAATCGAGCCTTATTGGTACTACACTTGTACCATCCATGTATCAACTCATTTGAATACCCACCGCATAATTCAAAAATATTAGGCCCTTTGTAATGTGATACATGGAATCCATTATTGAATTTTAGTTGGTCTTTTCAAAATTAGCTAATTTTCATTCACTCATTACTTGTAGTAAATATTATTCACATTGAATAATAGATCACCAATCACAGTGAATATAAAAACCACCACCATGGTATTATCCTTCCTAGGAATTATGTGTCTCTAGAACATACTCTATTCCACATGTGCTTGTGGAACTAGTTCCTATGAAAACTACATTTTATTCTCTAGCATTGACTAATCCTAGTAAATCTAGGTCCAAATGTAACATCACATTACGTTTTCAGGTATTTTTAATGTTTCTAAGTACCTCTGTTTTGGAGTAAAGACTTGGGGAGAATTTAGGTGAACTTTTGAGAAAAACTAGAGGGCAATGAGTTGTGCACGGTTTGTGCATGATTTGAAAGACCGTGCAACCAAACCGTGGAAACCTTGAAACCTGGACAGTAGATTCCGCATGGGCAGTGCATGGTTTGTCTAACCGTGCATCCAAATCATACAACAGGGGTGACCAAGGCAGTGGCTAACGCACGGCTAGCGCACGGTTTGTCTAACCGTGCAGCAAAACCGTGCGGCCACTTAAATGAGATCCTTAAATTGTGGATCTCACTCGATTTTGTCTCTAAGTGCCTCGTTTTTCATCCTATGAGGCCCTAACTCGGGATTTATCTTCTCCTAAGGTCAGAGAAGGTTCTCCCATCATTCCGGAGGTGATCCAAAGGCTCCTCTTGGTGAATCTAAGCTGGATTCTTGAGGTAAGTGATCATTCTTCATCATTCTTGATCATTTTCTTAGATCTACTTAGATCTACTTCTCCTCTTCTCTCAGTTTCATAGATCTATGTCCGTTATGGGTAGACTTAAGTGTTTGGTACCAATTATGATGAGTTTTGGTCTTGATCTTTCTAGGAGAAGAGATCTAAGGCATGTTCTTGAAGAAGCAACCTAGTTTTCTTGAGCGTTCTTGAACGTTGTGGTTTTGGTCAAAACCTTCGAGGTAGAAGGTTCTGTCCTGACTTTCCAAATTGATTATCCTTGTATTGATTGATTTATTTCAATTGTTGATTTAATTTCAATTGCTCAAATTTTCTTTCAATTAAATTGATAAAACCTCGATTCCAGTTAATCGAGATATTTTAAATAGTTTTGGCATAAAAAATTGGAAAACCCCTAATTCTATTGAATTGGGTGTGTTTATGGAAATTGGGTGATTTAAATTGTGGATTTGATGGAAATGATTTCAATTAAATTGTTGAATTTAATTGTGGAAATAAATTGTGTAATGATGGAATTGGTTTTGAATGGATTTCAAACTCATGAAAATGGCTTAAAATGATTTGATAGAAACTCGGTGTTTTTATCTTGTGAAAAAGGCATGTTTTTTAGTAAAACCTATTTGGCTTTAAATGGAATGAAATTAGAACATTTGAAATGGAAGAATAAGATTGATTGTATTTTAAGAAGTCTTAAAATAGTTCTCCCATTTTATAAGAGTGCATGCAATCCTTAGGTAGTTAGTGAGTTATTTAGATACACTCTACGCTACGAAAACCTTCTAAAACATATTTGCGGCGGGTCACATCTTTGACAGATTGGTGATGAGTCTCCTTTGGCCAGTGTCATTGGGACGTGTGTATACACATTTGGATGAGTTCACATAGAGAGTGTAGAATCCTATAATTTGTTAATACTATCGTACCTTTTGGTAGATGACCATGTTGCTCGCTTGTTTGTTTATATTTGAGATATAAATGTATGCCAATGCTTTTGAACTGCCTTTCATGCCTGTTGAAATTATATAAACTATTTTATATAAATGTTTTGCTTAAGCCAATGTTTTAGAAATATTCCATCATTGTAAAACCGTTGCTTAAAGTAATTTTCCATCATTTGAAAATTTGCAGCATGTTTTGTTAAAAATGTGATTTGAATTTCCAAACCTGTTTATTTGAAAATTGAAAGATTTTCTTTGGATTATCTATACTTGGAATCTATTACGGAATATTTGGTGGTATCCTACTGGGCTTAGGCTCACACCCTACTTTTGGATTCGGGTGTTTGTAGACTTTATTATTCTAGGATTGAGCCAAGGGAAGGGACCTCTTGGAGGCGTATCCAGCTGTTGATCTTCGGTTCTAGTGTGTTGTGTCCTTAGGGACTTTAGGGATGTTTTTCTCTTTTCTTTTGTACTTGGGTTGTAGTACTTTGGTATTTTTATGCCTCTTTGTATTTTGTTACTTTACTCCCGGTGGAGTTTCTTTTATTTCCATACTGTCTAGTTTCTTTTGCTTCCGCATTCTTGTGGCAAAATCATTCCCACTTGCACATTGTGTGATGCCAGATGCTATTCGTCGACCCGTGGGGATCGGGAACGCCCTTCGGGGTATGTCAGGGCCGGCATGGTTATTGAGTTACCATGGTAACTGGGCTATTTCATGACAAAGTGGTATCAGAGGGAGGTTAAGCATCTTTCCTTGATGACAGTATGCATTTGAGTATTCTTGTCGGGACTTGGGAGGTAGTTCTAGTATTTTCCCTATTTTGATTTGGATATAGTGGAGTCCAAATCTTGTTATCCCTTCTTTTAAGAATAGTTTTCCATGTTACTCATGTTGGGTGTTAATCTATGTCTTTTTATGCTGTGTAGCATCATGCCTCCGAGAAGATGTGGAGCTCAGATCCAAAAAGAGGTTGCTGCTGAATCTCAGCAAGTGAGTCCTATTGTGGATCCGAGTCTCGTTGAGGTGATTGTTCGCACTGTCCAAGCTTCAGGACATGCACCACCTCTAGTTTCTGTTCAGACTCCAGCTACATATCCTTATAGTGATATTATCCAAAGTGATTCTCAAGAATTATTATGCCAGAAGCCACCAGTTTTCAAAGGATCCACTGACCCTCAACATGCTGAGGAATGGTTGAGTAAGATTAAACGTCTGTTTGGGTTCTTCGAGACACCTTATGTGATCAAGGTGAAGTGTGCCACCTTCGTACTGGAGGTACCAAGTAGGAAATGGTGGGACACAATGGTGACGGTTGGGAAACATGAGGGTTTGGGTGGAAAGACTTTAGGGTTTATTTCACTAAACAGTTCTATCCAAAATCAATGGTGTTGGCAAAGGCTGTGGAGTTTTTCAAGCTTGAGTAGGCCAACAAAATAGTGACTGAGTACTCAAATCACATTTATGAGTTGGTACAGTTTTCTCCTGAGATTGTATCTAATGAGAGGATGAAGGCTCAACAATTAGAGTTGGGACTTCAATCAGATATCTGTTCCTAGGTTTTCTTACTAAATCTCCCCACTTATGCTGATGTGCTGGATAGGTCCATGATGGTTGAGATGGACCTGGCAGGGAATTCAGGTTTGGAGGAAGTTCTTTCCCCCCTTGTGGTAGTGTTGGTTCCATTAAAGGAAAACAGAAGCGTGACATTTCTCATGGTAGTTCTCAACAGTAGAGTCATTCCAGACCTCCGGTAGCACGTGGAGGGGCTTCTTTGACTTGCTATCAGTGTGGGAATCTAGGACATTATAAGAGGGTTTGCACTGAGGCACCCAAGAACTATAGCTCCTGCGGATGTTTAGGGAACCTACAGAGATTTTTCCATCACTTCTCTACTCTGCGTAGTGGAACAGGATCATCAACACCTCCAAATACTTTTGGGAAATCAATTGCTTCACGTACAAAAGGGTTTTATCCACATGCATCTGGAAGGAAGCTTCTTCACGCAGTGGAAGAGTCGCTGAAGGTAGCTGATGCAGGTCCTACAACTGTGAGAGGTACCATTACTATAGATTCATCTTTAGTGACAGCTCTTTTTGATACTGGTGCATCTCACTCTTTTATTTCAACCCATCTTGTTAATATGCTTAATCTACCAATGGAACTTTTATCTTGTGTGATGGATATTACTACACCCCTTAGTGTAATGAGAGAGAAGGGTCTCTGAAGTTCTTCTTGTGTCTTATCTCTATCAAATGTTGATAATTCTTGGAGTTTCTTGGTTCTGGACATGAAATCTTTTGATGTCATTTTTGGGATGGATTGGCTCATTTCCAATAAAGCCCGGATCGATTGTTATCTTCGACGGGTTTACCTTACTACACCCAGTGGTGTACCCCTTGTTTTTTAAGTAGAGTGAGACCTAAGGTCAAGCAGAGCGAGACCCTCTTATCCAAAATTGGGGAAAGTTATATCAGTGTTTTCTTTTGATCTAGAGAGAGATTCAATGTGTGGTGATCTTCCTCCAGTCATCGCTGAGTTTCCCGACGTGTTTCCTTCTGACTTATTTGGTTTTCCACCAGTAAGAGAGGTTGATTTTTCTATTGAATTAATGCCTGGTACTCAATCGATTTCTATTACCTCTTACCGAATGGATCCAACAGAACTAAAATAACTGAAGTCTCAGTTAGATGATCTTCTTGAGAAAGGTTTTATACGCCCAAGTGTGTCACCTTGGGCATCACCTATTCTCTTCGCCAAGAAGGCTGATGGTTCTCTTCGCTTATGTGTTGATTATCGAAAGCTCAATCGAGTTACGATAAATAAAACATATCTGTTACCACAAATTGATGATTTGTTTGATCAATTGAAAGAGGCAAAGTGGTTTTCAAAAATTGATCTTCGATCTGGTTACCATCAGTTGAGGATAAAAGAATCTGACGTTCATAAGACCGCTTTTCGGAGTAGGTATGGCCATTATGAGTACCTTGTTATGCCCTTTGGCCTAACAAATGCTCTTGCAGTTTTCATGGATTTGATGAACAAGGTTTTCCGTGAGTATCAAGATACTTTCGTGGTAGTATCTGTGGATGACATTCTTGTCTACTCCAAGTCTGAGGAGGATCATGTGCATCATCTGAGAACAGTTCTGAGTCTTCTAAGGAATCACCAACTTTATTCCAAGATTCCAAAGTGTGATTTCTGGATTTTGGAAGTGAAATTCTTGGGACATATCGTGTTAGAACAAGGAATATCAGTTGATCCTGAAAAGGTGAAGGCTGTTATGGCTTGGGAACAACCACGAAATGTTTTCGAGATTCGGAGCTTCTTGGGCTTAGCAGGATATTATCACCAGTTTGTTAAAGACTTCTCAAAGTTAGCTTCTCAAAAGACTGCTCTGACTCGAAAGGGAGTGAAGTTTTCTTGGAATGATAAATTTTAGAGTTCTTTTGTTGAGCTAAATCATATTTTAACTACTATTCTGGTGTTAACTATTCCTGAGGCTGGGATAGATTAGGCGGTCTTCTATGATGCATCGGGTTCATGTTTGGGATGTGTACTCATGCAGGGTAATCATGTTTTTTCCTATGGGTCTCGTCAACTTAATCCTCATGAGAAGAACTATCTCACCCATGACCTTGAACTTGCAGCTATAATGCACACACTTAAGTGTTGGAGACATTACCTTTATGGAGAAAGGTTTACTGTGTATTCAGACCACAAGAGCTTGAGTTATATCTTCTCTCAAAAAGATTTGAATCTTTACCAAAGGTGTTGGGTGGAGTACCTGCAATCTTTCAACTTTGACATTGCCTATACCCCGGGGAAAGGAAATGTAGTTGCAGATGCGTTAAGGAGGAAACTTCCATCACATGATGTGCAAGAATCTTCAGAAGAGTGGCGTTTGATGGCCCTTTTTGATCAGTTGCATATTGAAGTTCAGTGGAAGGGGAATGAAGTTTCTTTATCCGGTGTTCAGTTGAATTCTTCCCTCCTCGAGTTAATTATTTACGAACAACAACTGTATGATGAGTTTAATAGAATTAGGGACTCTCTTTATGGTGGGGAGACCACCACCTAGTAGTCGTTCTCCAAAGAGGGTGTTCTGTGTTTTCAAAATTGTTACGTTGTGTCGTTAGCGGCAAGGAAGGATGTGATGGGGGGTTGCTATAACTCTTAGTGGGATGTACACCCAGGAACCATCAAGATGTTCTATGATATGTAGCGACAGTTCTGGTGTCCAGGTATGAGATGAGACATTGCTGAGTTTGTATCTCATTGTTATACGTGCCAGCAGGTGAAAGTCGAGCACCAGAAACCTCCGGGTTTTCTACAACCACTTCCATTCCCTAAATGGAAGTGGGATGAAATATCTATGGACATTGTGGTTGGGTTACCTCAAACCCAAAGGAAGAAGAACGCGATATGGGTTGTGATCGACAGGCTGACCAAGTCGGCTCACTTTATACCTATTCGAGATACAAACAAAGTTGAGGAGTTGGGAAATATCTATGTGAAAGAGGTTGTTCATTTACATGGAGTTCCTTCTGCTATAGTCTCTAATAGGGATCCTCGGTTCACTTCTCGCTTTTAGAGATTCCTTTAGGAGGCACTGGGATCTCAGGTCCGTTTAAGCACGGCCTACCATCTATAGCCAGATGACCAAATAGAGAGAGCTATTCAGATCCTTGAGGATATGCTCTGTGCATGTGTTCTCGACTTTGGTGGGTCTTGGGATGATCATCTGGGGATATTTGAGTTTTCTTATAACAACAGTTATCAGTCTATGATCAAAATGGATCCTTTTGAGGCTTTGTATGTTTGTCCTTGTAAATCTCCTTTATGTTGGTCCGAGATTGGTGAAAGATCTTTGGAAGGACCTAGTTTGGTTCAAGAGACGACAACTAAGATCCAGTTGATTCGTCAGAGAATGTTGACAGCACAGAGTGAATACAAGTCTTATGCTGATCATCACCATAAACCTTTAGAGTTCTCAGTTGGTGACCAGGTGTTCTTGAAAGTTTCACCCCGATTGGGTTATTGACGGCTTGGGAGGCAAGGGAAGCTTGCTCCTCATTTTGTGGGACCTTTTGAGGTTGTTGGTCTTGTGGGGAAAGTTTCTTACTATCTATCTCTACCACCACAACTGACGTCGATACATAACATGTTCCATGTATCGCAACTCTGAAAGTATCTCTCTGATCCATCTCATGTTGTGAGGTGGAGTGATCTTGATATTGAACCATATTTATCTGTTACTAAACGACTAGTTAGGGTAGTTGATTCTGAGACCAAGGTACTTCGTGGGAGAACGATACCTCTGGTCCGTGTGCTATGGCAGCATGGTTCTGATTCTCATGAGACGTGGGAAAGGGAGGCTCTAATGAGAGAGCACTGGCCTCATATTTTTGACATGGAGATTTCTTCATAGGATTTCTGGGGATAGAAATATCTTTTGGTGGAAAGGTTGTAACATCACATTACATTTTTAGGTACTTTTGATGTTTCTAAGTACCCTTATTTTGGAGTAAAGACTTCGGGAGAATTTAGATGAACTTTTGAGTAAAACTAAAGGGCAGTGAGTTGTGCACATTTTGCGCATGGTTTGACAGACTGTGCGACCAAACCGTGCCAACATTGAAACCTAGACAGTAGCTTCCGCATGGGCAGCGCACGGTTTATCTAACCGTGCGGCCAAATCGTGCGAGAAGGGTGACCAAGGCAGTGTCTAATGCACGGATAGCGCACGGTTTGTCTAACCATGTGGCCAAACCATGCGGCCACTTAAATGATATCCTTAAATTGTGGATATCGCTCGATTTTTCCTCTAAGTGCCTTGTTTTTTTCCTATGCAGCCCTAACTCGGGATTTGTCTTCTTCTAAGGCCAGAGAAGGTTCTCCCATCATTCCGGAGGTGATCCAAAGGCTCCTCTTGGTGAATCGAAGCCGGATTCTTGAGGTAAGTGATTGTTCTTCATCGTTCTTGATCAGTTTCTTAGATCTACTTAGATCTACTTCTCCTCTTCTCTCGGTTTCATAGATCTACGTCTATTATGGGCAGATCTATGTGTGTGGTACCAAGTATGATGATTTTTTGTCTTGATCTTGCTAGGAGAAGAGATCTAAGGTGGGTTCTTGAATATGCAACCCGGTTTTCTTGAGCGTTCTCGACCGTTGTGGTTTTGGCCAAAACCTTCGAGGTAAGTGGTTCTGTCCCGACTTTCCAAATTGATTATCCTTGTATTGCTTGATTTATTTCAATTGATGATTTAAATTAAATTTCTTAAATTTTCTTTCAATTAAATTGATAAGACCTCAATTCCAGTGAATTGAGATATTTGAAATGATTTTGGCATGAAAATTTGGAAACCCCCCCAATTCTATTGAATTGGGTGTGTTTAGGGAAATTGAGTGATTTAAATTGGGGATTTGATGGAAATTATTTCAATTAAATTGTTGAATTTAATTGTGGAAATAAATTTTGTAATGATGGAATTGGTTTTGAATGGATTTCAAACTCATGAAAATGGCTTAAAATGATTTGATAGAAACTCAGTGGTTTTATCTTGTGAAAAAGGCATGTTTTTTAGTAAAACCTATTTGGTTTTAAATGGAATGAAATTGGCACATTTTAAATGGAATAATGGGATTGATCGTATTTTAAGCAGTCTTAAAATAGTTTTCCCATCATATAAGAGTGCATGCAAGCCTTAGGTAGTTAGTGAGTTATTTGGATACACTTTACGCTACGACAACCTTCTAAAACATACTTGCAGTGGGTCACATCCCCGACGGGGTGGTGACGAGTCTACTTTGGCCAGTGTCATTGGGAAGTGTGTATACACATTTTTCTGAGTTCACATAGAGAGTGCAGAATCCTATAACGGGTTAATACTATCATATCTTTTGGCAGATGACCATGTTGCTCACTTTTTTGTTTATATTTGAGATATAAATGTATGCCAATGCTTTTGAACTGCCTTTCATGCCAACTGAATTTATATAAACTATTTTATATAAATGTTTTTCTTAAGCCATTGTTTTAGAAATATTCCATCATTGTAAAACCGTTGCTTAAAGTAATTTTCCATCATTTGAAAATGTGCAGCATGTTTTGTTAAAAATGTTCTTTGAATTTCCAAACCAGTTTATTTGAAAATTGAAAGCTTTTATTTGGATAATATATACTTGCCATATGTTACGGAATCTTTGGTGGTATCCTACTAGGCTTAGGCTCACACCCTACTTTTGCCTTCAGGTTTTTGTAGACATTCTTCTTCCAGGATCGAGCAAAGGGAAGGGACCTCTTGGAGGCGTATCCAGCTGTTGATCTTTGGTTCTGGTGTGTTGTGTCCTTAGGGAATTTGGGGCGGTTTTTCCCTTTTTTTGTACTTGGGTTGTAGTACTTTGGGCTTTTTATGCCTCTTTGTATTCTGGTACTTTACTCCCGGTGGAGTTTCTTTTGTTTTCATATTGTCTTGTTTCTTTTGCTTCCGCATTCTTGTGGAAAAATCGTTCCCACTTGCACGTTGTGTGATGCCAGGTGATAGTCACCGACCCATGGGGATCGGGAATGCCCTTCGGGCTATGTCAGGGTCGGCTCGGTTATCGGGTTACCAGGGTACCCGGGCTGGTTCGTGACACCAAATATCTCAAAATATATGTTCAACCATGTATAGAAATGCAGTCTATAACTTGACTGTATCTTTTCTATATTCGGGATTTATGCAATATCCTAAGATACTATTTGGATGATTACATGGATGCACCATATGTTAAACTTGATGCAAGTTTTTTATGTCCTAACAAATGCTTTTCATCCTAACACATGTACTTATGATAAAATATATTTTCATCATACTACGACTCATATGAAATCTATTTGTCATAGTTTACATATGGTTATGGGATATAGTCGTTACTTGTAAAGCACGTCATGAAATATAATTGAAGCTTCTACAAGTTGCGACATTGATACTACTTACATCATTACTTTGATGTATAAAATGTGTGTTTAGGAATTTCTCCATGAAAAATTATGATGATCAATTTTGACATGTACAACTTCATTATCAATCCTTCTAATTAACATCAATGTCATGATGTTGATAAGGTAATATGCGTTTAGGAATTACTTTACACCACATTATCATGATCGATGATTGCATAGTCAAGATATTCTTAGGCATACTGACTCGAAGAAAATAATATCTTCTGACCATGCATATACTTCACTTTTTCATTCCTTATTTACTTAAAGAAATAATATCATATATCTTTACCATAAGCTTTCCATTGAAACAGTGCAAGCTCACTTGTTTAACTAATTTCAAAATTTTTGTGACCTACCTTTATTTCTAAAGGTTTCTAGGTCCAAACTAAAGACGTCGATAATACCAAAGGTTTTTAGCTCTATCAAGCCTAAATACCAAACTTAGTATATTATTGACACACACATTTAGCATTTCTTGAAAAAGAATTATCTTTCCAAAACTGGGTATATGTCTTATATTTTTTATATTCATCACTCATTTCCTTTGATTCATGTATAAATAAACTCGTGGTTGATTATTAAATACCAAAAACAACATTCATTATGGAACCTAGAATAATGTCTCTTTATGTCCAAGAACACATGATATTAATGTCCTAGTTATACTCAATAATAGTTCTACACGAATCTTTCACCTGGTAATAATGAGTTCGTGTACTTCTCTCCATTGGCCTATGTATCACCCTTTCTAGGCTACCTGTTGAATACACCTGACTTCTCATAATATTTATATACTCTCTTGGTTACCATATTCAATACACATATAGTATTAGATAACCATGTTTTAAAATTGAAACATTACAATTGATGAATATTTTTGAAGAATAAGCGGTTAAAAATCATCTTTATTAAGTTAATTGCGATTAAACTTCCATATTTTTATTTTATGATATGAAAAGAAAATAACCTATGTTAATACCTATTTCATTGAAGGACGTTATAAATATGCCCTTAGAATTACACGCAAATGGCCTTCTCACCTTGTCTTTCATTTTGTTCTCCATAAGAATTAAACATTAATGTGTCCTTTATATTCTTAATCACTTGACAAACTTTACTAAAATTGGTAATGAAGAATTTAATCAATACCTTTTCATTTTGAAACTTAAAATGAAACTTGATAAATGTGGTGCAAATGATATTAGAATAGGATGTATTGAAAAATCATGATCCATATTTCAATTTACAAAGATCTAGTGTAACCATTAACTATTCATATCACTACTTTATTTTCTCCTTATAAACCACTCAGAGATAATACTTCATGTCAGATCATCCATGTCGTGATGTAGTGACCGCAACTAACATCATACATTGATGAAAGCATAATGACATATTCATCCTATTCTATGTACATTAGTCTCATGTAAGCCATTTCACCCTTGCTTCTTGAAGTAGTTTAACAAATTAGGGACAATAACACCATGATTTTCCAGTAGTATTGTGTGCAAGCACCTATACTATTCTTGAATACTCTTTCTAGTGAGGACATTTACTTTGTCCATTATTTATTGTAGTTTTTAAACATGTGGTATAACATTCCATTATTCTAAAAAATGAGTTTTAATAGATTAGTATTTTTATCATTATTACTGGTTATGACCTTTTGATTAATTAATTAATTAAATGTCTCCCACTATTTTTATCGAATTCTAGGAACCATCTATGTTAGAATCGATAAAATCTGTTGTTTGAGTATCTAATGGCAAGGATCCCTGAACCACCCCTCACAGTCTACAAGATTTGTCTATGCCACTACATGTAGGATTCAAGGTAGGCATTTGGATAGCTAACAACATGATGTTGTCGTTCCTTGACTTTTTGAGTGAAGTCACAGCTTAATAAATTGTTACATGATTTACTCAACGCTTGAATCTAAAATTACAACAATCTAGCTTTGACTTTTTCTTTGTTGCAACTTCATTTAAGTCAACCCACCACTCTCCTAAGAACGACCTAGTAATAAGAGGCACCCTTAGCTTTGGAATGACCAACACCCCAAACATCTAGTTTTTCTAAATTCAAATGATAGAAGGCGGTTCAGACATAATATTGATTTTGAGGGTTTTATTATTTTTATGCGACAAAAGAAATAATTTTCTATCTTCTTTGCACGTTTTATATGATCGTAGTCACAAATAAGTATTCAAGGAATAGAAAAACCATCGCGTCACATATTCATTTTATCTTGGATGCTTGTTTATTATTACTCTATGTGTTTGTGCATTAACTACACATACGCAAAAATAATAAACCATGTGAAAAAAAATGAAGACCTAATCATGAGCATGTACTAATGGTAGATTTGTTGAGTTAATCAGAGACCAACCTAGACCCTAGGGGATATACCTTGAGTCGCATCTCTTGAGACTCGAAATGCAACACCTACCCATCCAATGCATGCAACTCCTTTCTGGTGTGTCACCATCACTCAACGTGAAAAACATCACTTGTCGTCTTGTCAATATAAAAAAATACTCGCATGTAGGTGAGGGGCACTGGGGAGTAAAAGTAGAACTCTGAAGTGGACATGCATGTCCTTATACATATAATGACACTTTAGACGACATGAAAATCTCCTTATATTTAACTACTTATTACAAAACCATGAAATAATCATATAATTAAATAAAAAATGCACCAAACAAACATTGGTCATTTAGAAGCTCATGATCCATCAAATACACATTAACTTGTGTATTTATATATTAAATGAAGAATTAAATTTAACTTACATTAATATAATCTTGAGGGAATTTAATTGAATTAAAAATTCGCTCATATTTTAAATTCAATATTTATATCGTTTGGTCCCGATTAATTAATTTAATTTTAAAACAAACAATTAAATTAATTTACTTAGTATTAATTTTTTAAACTAAATAATAATATTTAATTAATTTAATTTGAAACCTAAAGTAGATAAATTAATTTAATTAACTTTTGATTAGATTAAATTTTATTCGGGCCACGAAAACCAAGCAGGGCCTGTGTGGGTCGGGGTGAACCCGCGCATGCCTAATTCATACCTTGCAAGCCCGGTGAGGTGTGTCATGGGTCGAGCCGGTCTGCCCAAGCCGGTTCTGGGCTGGGCAGACCAGCTTGGACCTGTTTCAGGACATATCTGGTCCAAACATACTCGAGTAAGGGTTACCTCACTCAGGTCACCAGGTCTGGTCTTTCCAAGCTATGTCCCTGCACACAAAGGATCTGAAGCAGTGTCGCTACTCAGTAGGAAGACGATATGTGCAAGCGGTGGCGGCGGCTTGGAGAAGCCTGCAACACCAAGCCCGAGCTGGTGTCGGCGAGACAGGCGGATAGCCGGGAAGTGGTTGGTCCATGGCTGCATAGATTTTATGGGGAAGGTGGAGGGTGGCTGATCCGCGATGACCGGCCGCCGCATCTGAGTGGACGAACATGCAAGTGACGGCCCAATCTCTCGGAAGGCGGTCGGATTAGGACTCGAGAGCATGAGGGAGGCCGGCAGTGGGAGGTAGAGGGGTGCGGTCGGCTATCGCGGGGTGTGCGGCGATGCGAGGAAGCATTGGTGGTCACCCGGGAGAGCTGGTGGAGGTAGTCGCGCCCGACCAGAGGAGAAGGAGGCCCACCGAGATGCTATGGGTGGCTGGGAGGGGTGCGACCGGAAGTGTGCTACGTGTCCTGTGTCGCGACCGATGGATGGGAACCGCTGGACCCGGCCGGAGGGAGACTGTTTAGGCATCGCACCGGGGTGTGTCCGGCGAGGTGGTGTTGCACAAGAGGAGCTAGGGTCGCCAACCCCTTGACCTACTCTCTTTTTTTTTTTATGCTTTTGATTTTTTTTACATTGACAAAAAAAAAACATATGCACAAAAAACATCCCAACAGGGGGCCACCCATGAATAAAATATTCAAGATGAAGATTCTTCCACACTTTTTTTGGTTTTATTCACATATTTCAAAAGCCTAATGTATTAGGATTTTGAAAAATAAATAATGTTATTATAATAATATTATTATTATAATAAAAATTATATTATTATAATAAAACATTTGGTTCCAGAAAAAACTATTTTGATGACCGAAATCCCGTCGGTGACATAGTTCAACCCAAACTTCCTTGGTTAAGTTATTACAAATATATTAAAATTATATTTTAATCAAAATTAACCCGAAAACATATGATTTCAATCCATACTAAGAACTTTGCATGGCCATAACTTCCATCTGAGCTCGGATTCTGAAACCGTCTACAGTGTTTGGACCGTAATGGAACCCACTTCATAGATTAATGAAAATTTAATTTTTTTCGTTGGCTTAAAATTTTCACACGTCTCTCTGATACCAATTGAATGTACTGGGCATGCATCGGAAGCCCCACAAATGAGATTCTAAAATTTTTCAGTGATGTTCAACATAAACATGTCGACAATGGAGAATCGATGCCCAATTTATTCCAAGGATCTCGTGTGAAGTGTTTTAAGCAAAAAATAAAAACCGTAAAATACCTAGTTTGGATCCGCAACCACGCACGATGTCTTCTCATTGTTTCTGATCGCAACTCAAAGAATATGAAGCCAAATTTTTCTAAATAGACCACACATGCTTCAAGAATCTTCTGGAGCATCTATCATCGTAATCCAGGTTCTAGCACAGAATTCCAATGTCACCTTCGATGCTTTGATGATCATCGCATCACATCTCTAGTGATGCATGAGAGTGAACTCGGTCTGAGCTCCTGGATCCGGATCTTCCCTCTCTAGATCATGGGAGTGATAAGAGGATAGATAAATCCCATGAATAGTCACTGGTAGGAGGCTCTCATCTTCTATATATAGTGTGTAATTAAAATACTTGGTATTGCCTCTCCATCCCCCGAATACTTAACGCACTATAAATGACATTTTATAACTACTAATCTGAGTCATAAATATTATTATTAATTTCATTTAATATATTAAACATATTATGGGATAATAAATGAGTCATTAACTCAACTCCTCATTCCCGCAAATATTTATTAAACCATTAATATATTAATATTCATTCAAATGATATTTTTCATTTATTTACTAAAAAACTATGTAAATAAATTTAATAAATAAATTCAATTCCCATTATTCAAAACTTGAATAATGTGAATGTATTTAATTCATTGGTTATCCTGTCTCCCTGGACAAATCCCAGAACCCAGTGGTGGGTCCCACCATGTCCAATATACATATTCAACTGAATAAGGTAGATTATCGAATACGTTATGCTGTGTGACCCTCTAGGACTTTATTTCAATAGTAGTGAATTGTATTCACAGTCCAAGAATAGGACCTAGCAACCCATCATAGCCCCTAAATAGAAAAGGATTTTAATAGTAATGACAACCAACCTACAAACACACACTGTGAAATATAATCTCTTTATCTTTAATATCTCATAAATCAGGACGCACACTCATGTCATCACCCTTTACATGCTTTATTATTTGTTAATATAACTGGATGGATTTACCTTGGATGTCCATGGCAAAGGATTTTTCAAGGTACTACCATCCTGATCATCATGACATGAAATATATAACTTCCTTAACCCGGAATTGACGAATTCTTCCTTGATCATTCAACCAATGTCATGCCACCAATGACACACTCAACACAAAATACCTCACCATGATTTCAATATCAGGGTTTTTGTCTTTCATTCAAGTATGTGATCAAATGGAATACATTGGAAATGATCTCTAGTCCAGAGACCATTACACATGATCATAGATTGGAACATCCAATGACACCTAAAACATGTGGTGTTCATATTAGCGAGATTGTACTTATGATCTCACTAATAGAGATCACCAATTGTGAACTTCATGAGAATAATTTTCAATGCTTATGGGCCCCCGACACCGAATTGTCAAACATCTACTGTATCCAATCCATACAATTTATCTATACTATACAACATATTTTAGATTAATGTCATAATATCTAGAGGTTCTTGTTATATCTCAGGATCTTTTATAACCTTTCGATACAACAATTAATCTATGGGAATTACCATTAAATAGTGGACGCCGAAATATCTACATTATAATGGTAAGAATACATCATGCATATCAAATTGTATACACAATATGGTAATCAAAAGAACTAAATAGTTTGGTCTAGGGAACCCATTATTTCAACAATGATTAATGGCACATATTAGAAATTCAGTGAAGCTCTCAAGAATAGAATATATTTTTCTTTTTTAAAGAAAATTGATTTCCCTTATGAAGAAATGATCATAATAAGGAAGTGTAAGGGAAGTTATATTGGAGTCAAATTGCATCCATCCTTAAACTTTTAAGGCCAGTGAGCCTAATCAAGAGTGACCTATCTTAAACCAATAATAGTTCACTTTAGTGTTTTTTTTTATATTGGTGCATTTCCTTTTTATACTCCTTCGATGTACCCCATTGAGTATAAACCATGTAAAAATATGTGTGAACTTTTTCTTTCACCGTTTATTTATTTTTTATACATCATCATCAAATAAAGTTAGAAAGACATAGATCAACATAAGAATTAACGGGAAAAAGAAGTGACCCACAAAATAAAGAGGTTGAGATCTGTTGGGGAAGGAATAATTTTAAAAATAATATCCATACACTAAATCACCCCATCCTCCTTAGGGTATCTAGGCCCCTTTTGTACCTAAAAAGCTATTTGAGATCCCCATCATGAGAATGGAACATAAATTTGTCAGGAAAAATATGATGTTTCCCTAGATTCAATACATTAAATAAAGAATAAAATTCTTTATCATATGTAGAATAATTTAGAGTTGGCCCATTTAACTTCCCTTTAAAATAAAAAATAGTCTTATATTATTGTATGAATACTAATCCTAGGCTAATTCCACTCAAATAACATTCAATTTCAAAGGTATTACTAAAGTATATCAGTGCATGTATAGGGGAATTAGTGGGTCTCTCATTGAGATCATGGAAATCATTCTCTTTAGTTTATTCCCACATAAAGTGACAATTACACTTTGTCAATTCATTCAATGGGGATTCCAATGTGCTAATGTCTTCTATAAACCTCATATAAATATTATAAATCCCATGAAAACTTCTTACCTGTCAAATAGATGTTGGATCTGGACATTCTTTTATGGTTTTTATCTTATCTATCTCCACTTAAACTTCATTTTCACTGAAAATAAATCTATTGAAAACAATTTTATCAAGGAAAATTTCACATTTTTTAATGTTTCTAAACAAAATTTTAATATTTAATACCTTTAGATTATTTTTCATGTGAAATATATGTTCTTGAAAAGTGATACTATAGAACAAAATATTATCAAAGTAAACTACCATAAATTTTCCAATTATTCATATAATAAATAACTCATTAACCTCATAAATGATATATGTTCATTGGTGAGACAAAAGGGAAAAACTAACCATACATAATTTCAATGTTTTTTTATCAAATACACACTACAAAAAATGACTTATACCAACAGAAATTTATTGACAGACAATATATCTGTTGTTAAAAATGAGCAATTCCAACAGATATTAAATTTTATATGTATTAATTTTAAGTACCAACACTTGTTTTTACCAATAAATATATATACTCTTATTGATCATTTAACACCAACAGATCTTTTTCCAACAGTAAAGTCTATTGCTTTATCATAGTAATACCAACATTTTTTTCCAACACTTGTATCTATTAGTAATAATAATCATTACCAACAAATATTTTATCATCAATAAAATCTGTTACAATAAACCATTCATTGATAATAAGAGAAACCAATTTTCTTAAATATTATTATTTTTATGACCAAAGTCAATATTAACTTTTAAAGGTTTTATTAAAAACATCTCATATATATGAATATATACACTGCTTATATTTTCCAATGTTTTTCATTATAATAAACATTTGAATGATTTTCATAAAAAAATTAAATCATTATAATATTTTAATTTAATAAACATAATAAATAAAAACACGGTAATGGATAAAGAAATAATAAACATAATTGAAATATAAGTAATTAATAATTGATATTCACATATTGAAAACTTTTATATCATAAAGAAAAAATATTAACTTTTATTATTTTTTATATTCATTATATAACAAAAAATTAAGTAATTAAGTAATGGGTATTTAGAGATTGAATTTTTTATAAAATACATTATTATATATTATATTTATTTAATGTTACAAAATTAATAATTTTTAAACATAAATATGTTTTATGTAAAAAAAACCTAAGTCACCCCCCGATCACTCGAGGGCACCCCCCCCCCCCCCCCCCCGTGCACCCAGAGCCACAACCACCGCCCCCACTGCCGCACCCGCCGCCCTAGCTCTCGGAAGACGCCGCACCCGCCGCCCTAGCTCCCAGAAGATGCCGCACCCACCGCACCCGCCGCACCCGCCGCCCTCGCCCCAGCAGACGCCGCACCTGCCGCCCCCCTCACCCCGCGGTTATCTCCCCTTAAATCTTCTGCACGAGACCTTCAGATTTTCGGGAAATCTTCACTCGCCAAATCCACCCCGCACATGCCTCTTTCCCCAATCTTCAGGGCGGACATTCCCACCCCACAATTCAGTTTGGCAGCATATAAGGTACTGTGAAATACCTTAATCTATGATTTCTGTTCCTAGGTATAATCTACCCATCGCCTAAGATTTATTGAGTCTTTGATTCGTTTAATAGCCTCTTATTCATTTGTGTATCTATTCCTCTACTGCCCCCTCTTATCCCATATTCTACTGCAACATTGGTAAAATTTATTTGAGATAATAGTTTCTTTCATTGCCTTAAAAAATAAGGATGAAACAAATGAAAAATCAGTATTCAATTTTAGTTTATTTCCTTTTATGGTTCAAGGTTTATTGTTTTTTGATTTCATGATGATCAATTTTATAATCTATATTAAATTGTAATACGATTTAGCTAAAAATTGTTTGTTTATTGTGGTTAATTGCTTGAAAATCGAATAATATGCAGGAACTTTCATAATGAATATATTTGGTGATAAGAGTTGGGTGAAGTTAAGGAGAACATCTCAAGATTATTTAAATGGTGTAGATTTATTCCTTGATATTGCTTTTTCAACTTCGGCAAGGGATAACATGATTGCGTGTCCATGTCGAAGTTGTGTTAATTGACATTATTTGCATCGAGATGTTGTGAAAGCTCATCTCATTATCAAAGAAATGGACGCCGATTATCAAAAATGTATTTGGAATTTTCATGGGGAGTTGACGTTCAACGGTGATAATAATTTTTTTAGTGTTGAACATGATATTTCTTCTGAAGATGATATGATTGACATGCTGGGGGATTCCTTCGAATTTGAGAAACCAGAAAACACCTCATCATGTTGTTCTAATGAGGCACAAACATTTTTTAAATTGGTTGAAGATGCTGGGAAACCTTTATACCCCGGATGTGAAGAATTTACTAAATTATCTTTTATAGTTGAAATTTATCATCTAAAATGTTTACATGGGATCACTAATTTAGAAATTGATGCTCTTATAAAAATATTTAAGAGAGATCTTCCTAATGATTCAACATTACCTGACTCATTTATGAAGGTAAAAGGGATTATTATGAAACTTGGGATTGATTATAATAAGATTGATGCACGCTCGAATGATTGGGTTCTGTTTCATAAGGAAAAACATTTCCATGATAATTGCCCAAATTGTGGTGCTTTGAGGTGGAAAACTGCTAATGATGGAAGTATTATGAAATTAAAAAATGGTAAAAAAGTACCAATGAAGGTTTTGCGTCACTTACCTTTGATACTCAGGCTTAAAAGACTATTCATGTCATCCCCCTCTCATGACATGGCATGAGAATGAGTGAGTTAAAGATGACAAGTTAAAGCACCCATTAGATTCATTTGTTTGGAAAGATTTTAATAATAAGTATCCTGAGTTTGCAAGTGATCCAAGAAATGTTAGTCTAACCTTGACAAGTGATGGGTTAAATCCATTTGAGATGATGTCTAGTCAATATAGCATATGGCCTGTTGTCTTGATGATTTATAATTTTCCTCCATGGTTATGTATGAATCCATCATATTTTATCATTTCATTATTGATACCTGGCCCTAAGTCACCTAACAATGATATCGATGTATTTTTAGAACCTTTAATTGACGAGCTGAACGTGTTATGTGAGTTTGGTATGGAAACATTCGACACATCAAAGAACGAGTTATTTGTATTAAAATGAGCATTAATGTGTACAATTAATTACTTTCCTACATATGGTAATCTATCAGGTTGGCAGACCAAGGGTAAAAATGCATGTCTATGCTGTAATGTTGAAACATGTTCATTTTACTTGAGAAAAAGTAAGAAAATGTGTTACATGGGCCATCGACACTTCTTGGATCGAAGTCACAAATTTCATCGAAATAAAAAGGCATTTAATGGGGAAATAGAAACAAGGCTACCGCCTAAATCTCATAATGGATTAGAATTGTTAGATCAGATGAAAGGATTGGATGTCATATCTGGAAAAAAATATGGAGACTCAAAGACATAATAAACGGAAGAGATATGTTGATGTACTTTGGAAAAAGAAGAGTATTTTCTTTCAACTCCCGTATTGGGAGAATCTTCTTCTACGCCACAATTTAGATGTTATGCATGTAGAAAAAAATGTCTCTGAAAGTTTTATTGGCACACTTTTTGACATTGATGGGAAAACTAATGATACTTTGCAATCTCGACTTGACTTGGTAGATTTAAATGTAATACACGATCTTCACCCATACGAGGATCATGGTCGAACATATCTACCTACAGCATGCTTTACATTGACGGATCAAGAAAAAGATGAAATGATAAGTGTACTAGCCTCTATCAAAGTCCCAGATGGGTATTCATCAAAAATTAAGAGGAAAATTATTGATGGAAAATTTGTTGGTTTGAAAAGTCATGACCACCATGTTTTAATGCAACATCTGTTACCATTGGCTCTAAGGAAAATGAAAAATAAGAAGGTAAGAGATGTGTTGATTGATCTGAATAACTTTTTTAAGGATTTATGTTAAAAAGTGGCAACAACTGAAGATTTTTAGAGGTTACATCATCGTGCTGCTGCCATGCTTTGTCATCTGGAGTGCATCTTCCCACCTTCATTTTTTGACATCATGGTACACTTAGTAATTCATTTAGCACATGAAGCCATGATTGCTGGACCTGTTTATTATTGTTGGATGTATCCAATTGTGAGGTACGCAAACTTCATTTTCATCTTTTCACTTTTTTATACATTTGATTAAATTATTTATGTTGATTGATTAAAGGTTTTTGCGAAGATTGAAAATGTATGTTCATAACAAAAGTCACCCAGAAGGATCAATTGCTGAAGGATACATTTTTGAAGAGTGTATGAAATTTTGTTCAAGATATTTTCATGACATTCAACTTAGAGAAAATAGGTCTACAAGAAACAATGTTGGTGAAAGTGATGAAACACATAAAGGGCTATCCATATTCTCTTTAAAATGTCTTGCAATGTCTAAAAAGAAAGATATTCTACCTGAAATTTCAATGATATTGCAATTACATAATTATGTTTTGGGAAACTGTGAAGAAGTTCAAGTATATGTACGGTAAGATACATACGCATAAATTTTGTTATATTTGTATTGTTTTTAAATTCTTACCTTATTATTGATTTTTAGGGAGCACTATGAAATTCTCCGTAGAAAATATCAACACAGACCAGAAATAATTGATGACATCCATAAAAATGATTTTTATAAATGGTTTGATGATAATGTGTGTTTTATATCATACTTTGAATTTAAAATTTTATATTTCTTTTTGTTTCTAACATTTCTAGTTTTCATTAATTATTATGGTTATGACTTTTCTACCCAATGACACTTGTATAGAAACTAATTTGACACAATTAAGTCAGTTTCCTAACACGTGGATTAAGACAATGACCAAAGTCACTTGTAATGGTTATCAGTGGCGTGTGAAATCTATTGATAAGAGGAGTGCTAACCAAAATTATGGGGTTCTTGTGAGTGTAACAACAAATACGAGCAATGTATCATATTATGGCGTGTTGAACAAAATTATTGAGTTGACTTATCCAGTTGGAAGGAGTGTTATTTTATTTCGGTGTGATTGGAAAAATCCCATTGAAGGCGTCCAAGAAGATAATTTTGGATTCACTCTCGTCAACCTTAAGAGGATTATTAAAACCGATGAGCCCTTTGTACTTTCATCTCAATCCTTACAAGTGTTTTATACGGCGGAATCTAAAGAGAAAATTTGGCATGTTGCAACCATCACTAAACCAAGAGACTCATTTGAAATCGAGGAAGATTTCATACCTGAAGTGTATGGCTTACAAACCAGCTTGTCAACTGACGTCGATGTGGAAAATTATGACATTTAGGATGAGGAAGCAGTTTTAATTAATGATCATTAACTTCATTTCATTTAAGGATGGCATTAAGACATGAGTATATTGATAATTAAATTCCAGAAACTTGATGTTTGTGACTATGATCATGATAATGACATGTTTCATGATTCTGATTATTACATTTTCTATTGACACTAAATAATATATTTAGTTTTCGGTTTTAAATATTATTATTTGATTTTTGTTAGCAAATTTTACTTTATATTTGACACTTGTATATGCTTATTTGGTATTTTAGTTATTGTATTTCATATATAGCTTTGAGATGAAATCCGTTGAGAACTCTTCAATCAAGAAAAATGTGGTTTCAAGAGATCAATTAATGGTATTAATTTATGAATTTTATTTAAATTTACACCTTATCCTTTGCTTCCATTTTTTATTGTTTTATATTGACAACCTTTTCTTGTTTCTTTGTAGAAATTGTTAGCCTCACGTGTTAGAAAAAAGGGGCAAGCAGCGTCAAATAAATTATTGAAACATTCTTTATTATCAACAGAAAACCCTTCGAATGCCTCTGAAAAAAAAACGTCTAAAGTCATTGATAGTTGAAGATGAAATGCGTGATTCAAATTAAAAGCTTCTTGTAATTTACCAGTAAGTTTTATAGGATATTGTTTTAGGCTGTCTTTAGATATATTATAATTTTTTATTTCTCGTATTTGTTTTAAATAGTGCATGAAAGGATAAAACTTAAAAAAATTGAAGAGATATCCTTGAATAAGTGGTGCATGTTATTTACAAGAATGGGTAAGTTAATTAAATTTATGACCTTATTTATTTTATTATTACTTTAAATATACAACCAATGTTTTTCTTTATATAGTGGACTATCGAAGAGAAGACACTCAGATTTTTGGTAAGTGGTTTGCCATTATTTATTCAAATTATTGATTTTCTTATACCGGTTTAAATGTGTTTAAACATATTTTAAAATTTCCATTTTATTTGAAGGGTTACAATCTCATCAAGTTGGAAGTAATGAAAAGGCTGGCATAATTCGGTCATCAATGTTGAATTCTAAAGAAATATCATTTGAATTGACGAAACAATCAAGTCTTCCTCATTATTCTACTTTGAGCAGAAGGAGAGCTCGGGCATGTCATGTGAGAAATGAAAAGGGTCATGGATTGAGCAAGACTAAAATTTTGTCAGAACGTGTTTTTGTAGAAGTCAATGACTTTATTTAACCAATTGGAAATTCAGCAAGAAAATTATCTTCACTCATCGGTTGTTTGGATCGTGACCCTGGGCGATTACCATTAGAATGCCGTGATTGGATATTAGTAGATATTAAAAAAAAGGACATATCTGGGATGAAATTAAGGTACATATTTAGTCATTATTATTTTTATTTTAATAATATATTTTTTATATATATGATGTCATTTTTTTATGTTTTAGTTATCATATTACTTTCCCGAAGGGCGTGAACCATATCATTGGGTAATAGAAAAAATGGGTGCTACATGGAGATCTTACAAATCTGAGTTAAAGGTAACTTATTTTGATAGTCAAACGCACAATGAGGTTATGGAAAAAAGGCCAAAACATATTCATGAAGACACATGGAAGAATTTGGTGGAGTTTTGGGAATCATTAGCTGGACAAGTAATATTTTTTTCCATAATTTATGTATTTAAACCA
Organism: Viscum album; assembly: GCA_963277665.1. NCBI lineage: Eukaryota > Viridiplantae > Streptophyta > Magnoliopsida > Santalales > Viscaceae > Viscum > Viscum album. The sequence continues at coordinate 79,386,892 of OY728140.1, forward strand.
TTTTCAATTAATAATATATATTTCGGGTCTTGATTAATCATTAATTAAGATTAAAAAATATGTTTCATCCCAATATAATTAAATTTTTTTGTAGGTAAGAACTAAGAGGGGTGCAGAAAATCGTTCACATTTGAAAATACCGCATTATGTAGGGACAAAGAGTTTTGCACGTATACGTGCTGAAATTAAAGTATTAATTTTTTCTCCACTATTTGATATTGTTGCCTTTTATTATATTTTTCATTTTATTTTATCATATATTTTGTGTTTAGGAAAAAGAAGGTAAAGAGGCAGATAATCTTCAAATATGGATCAAAACCCATGAACCTAAAAAAGGTTCAAAACATGATGACACTTCTACCTTAGTTAAGGTAATTTTTGGCTTCTGTTACCACCTTACAAAATATTATGTATTTTTAATATTGGATTTTTTTGACATGGATTAATGTTTTTTTACAGTAATCAATTGAGAATGCATTAGCTTCTCATTCATAGAACACCTCTACTATTGAAAAAAATGAGATTTTCAAAAAAATTGTAGGAGAGGATAAAAATGGCTATTTAAAAACTTTTGGTTTGGGTGCTAAGTATCTACGTGCTCATGAAAAGATATGTGCATTAGAGGAAGAGCAGAATAGAAGGATTAAGAGTGAGGAAAAAGTTGAGAAAATTGAAAAACAACTTGATGAAGTTGTTGGAAAAATATCACATTTGTTAAATTTAGTAGAAGTTATTATAACGCACCAGGTATTCATGCTTGTGTATTTATTTTTTCTCGAAATATGTTTTTTTTACATTTTTTTTCTAGTCATGTGGGGTTGAACCAACCTTGGCCAAATGTGGTTTTCACATTTTTGTAGAGGAATGTAATTTTTCACATTGTATTTTTTTGTAGGTGGGATCTGCGAGTCGACTCTTACTTTGTGATGAGGAAAATAATTGTGAAGTTGACAACTCTGATGGATGTCATTAAGAAAATGATGATGAAGAGTCTCTTTAGTTTTTCTTTACATAAATGTTTTTTGAAAACTCTAATGGTTGTCCCTCCCCCACCTCGTTTTAAGTCACTTTGGTTTTCTGCATTCTATTGTTTGCTGACATTACTTATCCTACTGTTGGGGTTCTTGCTGCTGGATTTTGGATTTGTCTTGGATTTCTGGAATTATTTTGTTATTTTCAGTCTAGTTCTCTTCGTTTTTTGATATCTGGACTTGATTTTTATAATTATGGATCTTCTTTGATTGGTGGCTGTTAGGAACTCCTTGCAGATGAAATGTTTCTGTTTGGATCTCTTGATCATGAGCATTTTTTGAAGTTTTCACATCTAAAATATTGGGAATAAGTTTCTTGTAGTTCTCATCATGTACTCTGATTTTTTCTTCATTGATATCTGCTTTTTCTTAATGTTTTAGACATGCCTTCTGATTTCAAGTCCAGGATTCTGGATCAGATGCTTGCAAAATTTTGGGACTGCCTACCTTTTCCTAAATTTGAACAGATTATGTTTAGCTTTTTCTGTGTGTTGATTAGATTTCTACTTTATCTACTTTGATTCATGCTTGTATTTATAGCTACACACTACCTTAAGATCATAGAGGGCATGCATGAAGGTCATGCTCGACTTTCAAATACTTTCAAGTCAGGAATGGAGTACCTGTGCATTTGACACCACTGTATTCCTAGAGATCATGGACAGGTGGAGGATAGGGCCTATGGATTTGACACCACTGTGAAGAATTGGATGTTTAGGCATTCTACTCCTACATTTGGCAGTTTTACAAAGATCTTGATTGAGGTAACTTTCGTCATCACTTAACACGTGTTTATTTAAAAGGGAATGATTTGTTCATTTGTTTTCTATTCACCAATGTTTTATTCATACTTAACACATGGATGGAGGCTTCCCCTTTTAAAGGTTTTGTTTTATAACTCATTACATGGATCTGGTGTGGATAGAATGCTGCTGGAGCTCTAACACATTGATGGATGCTTCCCCTTCGGCGACATCACCGCCCTCCACAACTGCCTCTGCCTCCGCGACCCCCAATTTCCTCCGCGACCACCACTGCCCTTGAAGATCCCCTCCGCATACTCCACCACTCTCGGCCGTCACCACCCACCCCCTTCATGACCCACACTGCCTCCTCCGGGACCCTCCGCTTACGCCACTGGCCCCGTCGACCATGACCCTCTGCCCTCCTTCAGCAACCATTGCGCCTACCTTATTGTCCCCACCGGACAAGTCCCACCATCCCCGACCTTCCTCGGTTGGCCCACGCCATCCTGGAAATTTCCCATTCCACCCCCACCATCCCCGGGATTCCCCACACGACCATGCCATACCTGTGTTTGTCTTCTCCCTCTCGACTAATTGATCGACAGTGAGAAAAACTTCTTTAGAGTAGTCTGATCCTGGTTTGCTTACTAGAATTCAATAACTCCCTATGACATCTGTATGAATCATCTTAGCTAATTTCTTGATTATGGTTCTTTTTTGATAGAATTGCAGCATTTTGCGAGCTCAGGTATGCTATAACAATCCTTTAAGTCTGTCATTCCAGTTCTCTCTATTTTTAATCATCTTGACTATTTTTTGTTCTGCTCGCACATCACTGCAGATGTGATTCAGTCATCATCATCGCCGATAGTACATGTGAATAAGATAGTGATGTGTAGTAGATTGGAATTTTATATTCAGATTCTGTCATGGTTCAGGTAATAATGTATGTTTTGACCAAACATTGTCAGTCAGCCTATCTTAGCCTTGATTCTCCACGTCTTTTTTTAGAATTGTAGTGGCTGGGTGTGCATGAACTATTCATTTTTTCAATGGCGGGAAACACACGTGTCTCGGAAGGGACATGAATCGTAGCTTGTACAATAAAACATGTAAGAATCTTCCTCCTCAACCCCTAGAATGTTGGTTTTTCTGTCCCTAATTGTTTGATGGAGGTGGATTTGGATCTTGGTTTGATACTCTAATGTCTTTCTCTAACTATAAAGTTGATCACATAATAATATGTGTAAAGGTCTTGGTTCGCTTTATCTAAAGGTCCCTCTTAAATTTCATAGCCTTGCAAGAATATTTAAAACTATAGCTTGATTTAACATAAGACTCAGTTTTCAAGGAATAATCAACTTTATAGTGAATACACTAGTAAAACATTTACTGACTCATAGAAATTTAATGTTTTTATTATGAAAAAGATGATACATTTCATCATAAAAAATAAAACCAAGCCTTCATGGGGGACAATAGTGATGGAGCCCGTGGGAATCTCCTCGGATAATTTTAGTACAGTTCAAAGGAAGAGAGATAATGTTTGTATAGGTGATGAAGGTGTCATCCTGCTTGGATTTTGAAGCCAGGTCATCTGCTTCCATGATACACTCTTCCCAAGGGTGACAAATAACCATGTCCTAACTGGTCAGACATGTGAAATCTCTAATTTCGTAAATAATGAACCAGTGGATTATTTTGGTACCTCAATGAAATTTGGACACCAAAGAAGATTCTATTTCTACCACTGAGGGATTGAAATTGAGTTGATTACAAAGACAATGCCAATTTAGTGTGGATTTTCCTTCAAATTTTTGAGAATTTCACTCGAAATAAAATACATCTAATGCCAATACCACGAATCCCTTCCGATTCATGGGTGATTCCTCCACCCTTCATGGTGACCTGCATACATTCACCATCCAAATTAAATATAAACCTCATGGTGGGAGAACTCCTGCTCACCCACCATCCAAGATTAGATCTGATATAATTCCCTCTAATAAGAGGTGGAGTATGATTCTAGAGAGTAGAAAATGATCCCTCTACTTGAACAAGGAGCTATGATCTACTGTGAGTGATTAGTCTTTCACCTTTCTATGATTTGGCGATATTCTATTACTATTTCATCTATCATCATTAAAGGCCTCCCAGATGACCTGACATCCAACAACTATAATCATACGGTGCTTCTGGATCTCTGTTTTTGAGTTTCCTGAGTCCTAAAACCATGTAGAAATAAAATAAATTATAGATAGAGCCTGAACCTTTATGCCAATGATGTTTCCAAAAATCTTCCAGATGAAGCGCGCCTTCTCTCCTTCATGGATAAATGGTGCGTGATCTTGAATTTCTGCTAGCTGCAACATGTTCATTTGGAAGATAACTAAATGACATCACTCTGTACTTATTCATCTATGGGAAGGGCCTGGTTGTGAATTATCTAAAAGAGGAAGCAGAATTTGGGTGGAATTGATATATCCCATAAATGGTCTTCCTTGACTAAGGTCTCCTATTGGAAACATGTGATCCTCCAGATTTCCACCACCTTGAGGCATCCCGAAGCAGAATCTGTGAACCTATAACAATCGAGTTCCTATATAAACTGGATAATATCCCTTAGAACCTTCTATTTTTTTCAAATAATACTTGCATGAAGATCTAATAGTTTCAAAAATTTCAGAGGGTGATGTCTGGGACTCAGAATACTGTAAAATGAAAGAGACTTGACTAATAGTCAGACCACGAGTTGATGCTGTCTTTCCCCACAATTCATCTGAACTGCTCATGAAGATTCTCAAGAGGCTATTGAATGTTGTTCATGAGAGGGGTTCCATTCACATCTGAATGAATGCTTTCATGCCTGCTATATTTTTCCTTGATAATCTATCCTTTAAGAGTTTTCCCTTTTATTGCTTCCCATGATAACTTCTCCTGCATGTCATTCATGGGCTCTTCCACATTTTTAATATTAATACCTCCCACTTTAATATTTCTATCCATCCATGACTAACTTTCCTAATGGAATTTTCCTTACTGATGAGATTCTGAAATCAAACCATTCATGATGGATTCAATTTTCCACACTACAGATTTAGGAACATTGAGAATCGAGAGAATTTTCATGGGTTTGAAGAGAGTATAAAATTTAAATATATAATTCTACCACTAAAATAGAAGAACATATTTTTAAATTTGATGATTCAAGATTTAATTTTATTCACTATCCCTTCAAAATGGGGACTGTGAACACTCCCCAAAGCTAGAGGAGTACCTAACTACTCTAAGGGGAATGCTCATCTTCCAATTCTCAACCAGCTCTCTATCTGATTGGAATGTCTGGGAACACATTTCTAGGATATGTACACACTTCATTTCTCTGAGTCTAGTATTTTCTCACTTAATTTACCTTATTATTACATGAACCTGTTGAATCCTTGAATGGATATTTGTTTTTTTATGAAGAACGTGTTATCAGTGAAAAAAAGTGTGATACCCTAGAGAATTATTTCCTACCTCTTTATATCACAATATTCCCTGTAGTAATGTTATTCCTGATGTTGTTACTGAGGACCACTTGAACCAAAAACAAACAAACTTGGAGATAAAGGATATACTTGTTGAAACCCTCACCCTAGTTTGAAAAATCCATTCATGCAGCCCATATGAGAGATGAAGAACCGCGAGTAAGAGAAACATAAAAAAATTTGCTGACCTAGTTTGTGAAGTCGTATCTCTACATGGTTTTAGGAATGAAGTTCCTCAACTATCTATCATAAACCTTATCCATATCCTCTTTGAAAACCACACTGGACCCCATTTATTTCCTATTGATATCACTTATCATCACTTTAGTAGACTAATCGCTCCCTGCATACACCTTCCTTTGATTAATTCATGTCGTTCTTCTGAAATGATGTTTTAATGAATCAATTATAGTTTAGCATTAATGATGGACTCCATGACTTTATAAGGAAAATTGAAAATATATATAAGCCAATACTGGTTCAAGGCAATGTGACTCATCTTGGGGATGATCACAAGAGTGAAAAAAAGGGGTGTGTTATAAAGATAAGTAAGGGAAATATATAAAAAAAGGTTTGAGCTATAAATAAAAGTAATGGAATAATTATAGAAAAGCTTGATGATAAGTAATACATATAATCCACTGACTTATTTCATTCTTTAATTTTGTCATATGATCTTTTTCTTATTTTTCATAATGAGCAGCTTTTAAAAAATATAAAAGATGTTGTTGTCCTTTTATTATTATTAAACTTTTGCAAGAATTACATTCATTTTTTATAAATGCATAGAAAAATAATTGAAAAAACAAGCTGGGTGAATGTCGAGTTTATTATTTTATTAGAAAGTCTTTATGATGATCAAATCATGCGGATGAAGGATTTTCATATTCTTGTCAAACGTATACTAAGAATTTAGATTGACAATGGAATTGATCTTTTATAAGTTTCTTCTTAAGTGAGAACATTTTTCATTGTAGCTTTGACAATTCTACTATGTGGTTGTTCTACTATTTGAGCAGTAATACATGTAGCAAGGGGGATGAGTGAACATCCCTTAGAGAATTATGGAGTGCAGTGATAGTAGTTGGACTCATAATTATTCACTAAGTAGGGTCTTTTAAGTTGTATCATTTTATTCCTTTTCATGTCATTGAACGAAAGTGCTTGTTTGATTTCATTTTAGTGCTACTACAGGTATGCACAAATTTGTTAAGGTGGATTGAAGGACTCATTAAACCCAACTAACCAATTTCAAAGGTATTCCATAACATTTTTTAGATAAATCCTTTATTTCTAGGATCTTTTTGATTGTATGTGAACTCTTAGTTTTGGGCTCACTATTTTTGATTCAAGACTATTGATGAAGTTATAGAGCATCTATTCAAGATGTGTGGGACCATATGAGTAGGTAGTGTTATGAATTATTTTCTATAATTATTTAACTCATGGTCAAGGTGGGGTATTCTAAATTGTATCATGTTATTCCTTTTTTATTTCATGGAACTAATGGGGGTGTTTGATAGATATTTTGTCCTATTAAAGGTTTGAAAAAAATTGACAATAAAGGTGGCGAGAATGATAGATTTGGTGGTGACCATAAACACAACAGATCTGATGACCCCCATTCATGTGCATCTAGGCCCGGACCGAGGGTGAGCCCAGAGAGCCCTTGGGCTAGGGCAACAAATGGAAAAGGGAAACAGCTGCCCCTCCACCTCCCCATGATGCCTCTTCCATCCTCATGTGCGATGGCGCCTCTCTGCCCTGCCTCATCCCACCACACCTCCTCGTCCCACCATGCCTCCTCCCTTATGTGAGTTTTTTTTGTTTCTTAAAATACGTCGTCGATAAACGATGTGAGGGGGACACAACTGAGTAGTTGGCAACAGGTAAGTGAAATTTTAGGGTTTGTGGAATGAGACGGTGAGTGGCGATGATCAGAGAGAGGGAGTGAAATTTTAGGGTTTGGGTAGAGCGAGAACAAGCATGCTGATAAATTTCAGGACAATTTTCATTTTGGTTTTGTGAAAGCCAATAATGGCGACTACTCCACCAAAGTCTATTTTCCTACTGGCTCTTGGATCTATTCTGCCTTCTTCTCACCATTGTCTCCATTTTGTGACCACTAAAGTTAAATTATGGCAATGCAGGTGGCAACTATGATGAGATGATCTAGTTCAACCGCAAGGCCAAACCTACTCTGCTGTATCTCCCCTGGAACGTGTCAAACTCGGTAAGGTAAACTCAATACCAAGTTAATCCTGATGCAATTTTGTTGCCCAAATTCATAATCATCATCATTTTTTTACGATCATATTTTCTATGAATATTTTCAAACGATGTGATTGGTTTTTTAAATGTGCCTGGTTTTAGAAGATAGTGCTTTTTATTCTCTAAATTTCTGATTTTTACTGCTTTTTTTTCATTCTATGGATTTCTGATTTTCAGCACAAACAGAAGGGAAACATTTTGAACATGGAAATCATTTTGCGCGGGCCGACAACATTTTGAATAGGATTCCATTTCAGCGACTCGTCTGTGAAATCGTCTAGGAATTCAAGACTGATCTGAGGTTCCTGGGCTCCATAGTGGCGGTGCTTCAGGAGGCGGGGGAGGCGTTCTTGCTGGGACTATTCGAGGACACCAATATGTGCGCCATCCATGGAAGGAGGGTGATGATTATGCCCCAAACATTCAGCTGACGAGGAGGATTCGTGGTGATAGGGTTTGAATGTTCCGTGGCTGTCATTTGTTGTTATGTGGCTATCATTTTTATTGTCAACCGACTTCTAAAAGTTTAATTCAAACTAGTTTTATAATTATTAATAATTATATTAGTCGTACTATATATAATTAATTTTTTTTCATATAATGTAATGGATATGGTATTAAAAAAAATATTTCTTTTTTAATTAAAAAAAATATTTTTTAATTAAAAAAATATATTAGAAACAAATATTATTGTTGGTATTACTTAAAGAGAAACAAATCTGTTATCTGTTGGTATTATTATAATTGAAACAGAACTATTTTATCTGTCGCAAAAACATTTAGCGATAGAGTTTTTAAAAAAAGTTTAGTGATAGGGACATATGTGTTGGTAAAATGTTTTACCAACAGATAATGTACTTTTACCAACAGATATTCTCCTATTGAAAAAAGTGAAATATTTTTTAGTGACAGTTTTCCAATCATCTTCTTCTTTTATAAAAATTTGATGGTATCCCCTTTTTAAATATATTTTTTAGAAAATATTACAACCATTAAACTCACATATAATATCATCTTACATAGGGATATAATGATGATACCTGACTATGATGTTATTGATGGATCTATTGTTAATACACATTCTCTATGTTATATCATTTTTGGGCACCATAAGCATTTATATAAAAATGACTAAGTATCTATATGGTATATCTCTTGTAAATAAATATTTAATTTCTCTTTTATTTTTTTATCCTATGGATTTGTGAGGTATGCAGGGTGGTTTAGGAGGGATGTTCGGGGTATGAGCTCAATCTGATGCTCAATACCTCTAATGGGTGGAAAACTAGGTGGCACCTCTTTGGGAAACACATAATTAAAAATTTTAATCTATGACTAAACAAAATGTGAAGAAGAAGATATTTTGTTATTAGTGTTTGACATGGCATATTTGTACATAAGAACTTAAAGTTTTTTTTTAGAAATCAAAGAATCCTTGCCCTTACTCTTTTTTCCAACATTACACTTTTCTCAAATCACAAATCTTTTTTCCCTATTTATTTTTCTTTTCTCTCTATTTTTTATTCTACAATTTTCTATTTTTCTATCATTCTATCATTTTTCATTTTCTCTCTTTTTTATTGACGACTTATTTTTTTATTCACTCTCAAAATTTAATCTTTCAAAGTTTATTTAAGGGACATTAGGATGAGGGTTATAGAATCCTCTTGATGTACAATAGATTTTTTTTTAAAAAACCAACATGTGTAACATGAAAATAATATTTACACAATAATATGAGTAGAAATTTAAGTTCCTTAATTGGCACAACATCACATAAAACCTCATCTTTACACTTATATATGGTGAACAATACCTTCACCTATTTAGTGACATTCAAATCTATACAATATTTTAACCATTACAGTAAGTATGGATGTTGGTGATTTAAATTTGGAAGTCCCAATTTTCCCACCAAATCGATTCCTCTCACATTTATATAGCTTATCCTATAAATAATAACACCATATACCTTCCTATATAGCATTGACCATGTATAGAAAAGGTTCACTCACTGCTCCCCCCTAAAAATAATTTGTGCACATAAAAATATCCTAGTGATATGAATCTCACCATCTTCCCCAAATTCTCATTTATAAATTTTTAGATATTTTTCATGTTACTCCTATGGGACCTCTCCATACTCTCCCATTATCCTTACTTGTTGATGGACATGGAGAACCACTTTGGGAATTTACTAGAAATGTCGCCCCTTCCCTGGAATTTTGAGGAATTTCTTTATCACTTTTTCGATCAACCACCTCTTTTAGATTTTAGGATTCCCCAATATCCTTCCTCAAATTTCTCCATGAATTAAAAGGGGTATTGGGTTTCCTCATGTTCATCATACTTTCTACTATTTCTCTATCTTGGTGTCTTGGTGGATCAAATCCTATTTATGTATATTGTGGTACATCTCCACTTCATAGAAAATCTCCCGATTGATCCCTTGTAAAAATGGTGTCATGGTATCCTCTGTATCTCCATCAATGTTTTCTAGGATCATCGAAATTTTCATCTCTTTATAGTAATATTCTACACTCTTACTCACATATGTGAGGGATTAATATTATTATGGAGATCTAAATGGTAGTGTGAGGGAAAAAATCGCTTCTTCATAGAAAACATCATGTCTTACCAAGTATGGATTGAATATAGTCCATAAAAATATATCTCTTTTTAAACTTGATCCGACTATATTAATTCATAACCAATATATTTAAGGGTAGAAAGTATTTTATCTTTCACCATGATATAGGTATACCACAGGAAGACTTTCTTGATCCGTATATCCTACTCTAATTATGAATCTGGTTTTCTTTTTTTCCCTTGAAAATAGGGGACCTTTACCTTAATACTTATAAGTATTTCAATATAATGTGGTAACATTTATCCTACTCTATATTTTTGGAACAACTTACTCATTAGTGGGATCATCATCATCAACGTTTTTTATATCATCTTCCATGATTTAGGGGTGATGTGGTGCCTGAGTGAGTTATGGGTTATCCTGGATCATCCTTGGTCTCAGATGATTCTCTAGGTTTTCAATCCTCTCACATAACACCTCTAACTTCTTATAAATAGTCTTCTATAAATGGCTAACCAAATATTTCATTTAGAGTTCCATGGAATCCGATGTGGGGGGGGGGGGGTTATTTCGACATTCTGTATCACTTCTTTGAAAAATTCACTTTCCATGATCTTATACCATGATAATAACCCAAATTCTGACACATACATAGATAAAAGAAACACTAATACCCAAACACACACTATATTTACAAACTCACACACTCATGAAAAGTTACACACAAACGCATAGGGGTTAATACACACACACACACACACATAAGGGTACACACATTGACACTCATAAAGATACCCAAACACATAATGATACACAATCATAAACACACACACACAATATGTACACATTCATGAAAAAAATATGTTCCAACTTATATAAGATATCCACACTTACACACAGAAGCATATACACACTAAAATATTTTTACTTGTTTTCTCTCTATTCTAAATTCTTAATTCAAATCCAAAGATCTTTTGAAATATCTTTTCCTATTTGTGGAGATCATGTGACACCAATCCTTCCCCAATCATGATTGTGTTGGAATGTGGATTAACACATCTCTTTTGAGGTAAAAGGGATATAATGTGGGTAGAGGGTGAAAAATAAGGGTCAAAAGATAAGAATAGCGTAAAATGGTGGATGGGTATGATATGTGGATTTTCTTAATAGTTATGCAAGATATAAATTCAATGATAATATGATCCAAATATAGTGTAAGATGATGTGGAAATGAATGGTGCTAATAATGTAAGGAACATGGGGGTTATGATTATTTGATATATATATATATATATATATATATATATATATTATTTTTGGTATTTAGACTCTTTAAAAATTATTATGCCTATTGATATAAAGCACAAGAATTTGTATGAGAATTTGTTTTTGAGGAGTAAATTAAAATATAGTAAATATAAATGGAAATATAGATGTATGAATATTGGATCAATCTAAAAAATTTAATCTTGAATAATTTGTACTAAATTACTAGGGTTTTCAAGGAAAGTGTTTTTATACTGTTTTTAAATGGGTGGGTAATGCGGGAAGATATAAAAAATAATTAAAAAATGAATTTAACTAAAATAATTAGTTCCTACCATTTCAAATAGATAATTTATAACATAACACCAAGAAATTATAATATACGGTTTCCTTTAAATAATCCAATACGTTTGATATATTCCTCCACATGCAACATCGAACTAAAAAAACTGCAATATGTTTAGATTGTTAAAAACATGGATGTTAAATTAACTAGAATAAATTGGAGTAACCACTATATGTATTATGTTTATATAAAAAAATAAATGCACCCTTTAATATAAATTGAATTTTTTTTGTTTACCTGAAATAACTACTAATACCTTTTATTGTTTTGAAATGTATTTTTATAAAAAATATCATTTTATACGACATGAAATATAATTTTAGTAAAAAAATGATAAATGATAAATTATATTTTATATTAATAAGTGGTTAACATCAATTTAGTTTGTAAAAGATATTAAATAAGAATAATAATAGTTAATAATTGAAAATGTCATTTTCAAATTAAAATAGTTTTTCGATTAAATTTTATAATTTCATTCAATAAATGAATTTATAAATGTCATAATTTAACATTAATAAAAATAACCTTGATTTTTGAATTCCTTATATCGAAATAGAATTAATGTGAATTTTTTTATCTTTTTCTGAAGGGGTCAGTTTTTCATAAACAAATATGGTTATTATGAAACATATAATTTGTATGAATTTACATTTTAGTAGAATGACCGAGAATTTTATAAAACATTTTGAGTAATAAAATTATAATTTTAGGAAAAAAAGTAATTCATTTTAAAATATTGTTTGAGATTTGAAAAATCTATGGAAATTGTTTTTATAATAAATTAAAATTTAATTTTAATATAAAAAGTGCATTCTATGTTTTATTTAAATCAATTATTTTCAAGGGAGATTATGTTTTTTCATGCATTAAAAGCCTCGTATAATTTATTTCCTTCATAATAATTCAATTTATTTCATTAAACTAAGTATCCAATATGGGTTTTCATTATAAGTAAATTTAGATCTTAAAAATGTTATTTCTCTATAAACTATTTTTACAAAATTTTGTGTTTTTATTTAGAAATTTTCATTTCAAAACATTAGATATCTTATTTAATAAATTTATTTTAATGTTTTAAATATTATCAATAAAATTATGTAAATATTTAAATCTTAATATTTTTCATTAAAATTTATTAATAAGGTTTAAAAAATTGATTACCATAGTAAAATCATGTTTGGTGAAAAAGAAAAAAGTTAAAACAAAAAGTAATAAAATACTAAATGTTTTCTAAAAAGAAGTGTTTGAGGTGAATTTAAAAAAAAATAGTATACCCACTTTTTCCATTTTTCCCTTTTTCACATGAATGGTAACCATAAATTATTGAAAATATAAAGGTTACTCCTAAAACTACCCATCCCATAACTTATAAAAGTGTAATATATTTACCACTTCAAGGCACAATTTTTTTAAATTTATCTTTTAATATTTACTATTTTCTCCTCCTATAACCCTATCCCACATTAAAAATCTTTTATTAACAGTTATTTTTCATAATTCCTTCATTTCCAATGAGACTTCCAAGGAAAATTCAAGTACATTGCATTAGTAACATAAACTATAATGTTTTTATTTTTAATTATACTATTTCAAATTTACTTTGGATATAATATTAATAATTAAATAAGTAACATTTATTTACATTAATGTTACTATATTAATGTAATTATCATCGTTAATTCATGTGCCCCATCCATTAAGAAAAAACCACCATCAATGCGTTCTGAGGACTACTGCCTCTATGGAGTAATTCATTTTATTTTCGGTCACCACATTTTAAGTCAGGATATAAATATGGTATTAAAGGATAAATATGATTTTTAAAATATCATTATTTCTCTATTATGAAAAATTATAAAACCTATTAGTTATATAATCTACAAACGATAACAGTTAGTTTAATCTTTTAAAATAAGCATACTAAGAGGATAACATTTTATTCAAATTGGGCAATACTTTCATATCCATTAATTATTCTTCCAATTATATAAAATAATAATATATAATGATTTTATAAAACAAATAATATCATTATGATTCTAGTATAATTATATTAAAATAAAACCACCCTATAATCATTCATTAAATAATGGTATGTTCAGGCTTGGGTTTGTTTAACAACCTACTTGAAGAATACTGTTAATTTATTTAATGAATAAACATTAGAATATAATTAATGTAATAATATTATATAAAATTTATAAGAATAATTTTTTCTTGAGATGTTATATTAATAGTTAATTCATTATTTAGGAAAGCACACTTTGATCATCAAGAATCACCGAAACATGGTACTAATCGATTTCTTCTTCAAGGAGAAAGACTAAAACACCCATTAAAGGAGTTTAAAACATCCTAAATAATTATAAATCATATGTAATAGTTACATTAATGATATATTAATTATGAAACTAGAATAAAAAATAAATATAGACATCACTATTGTGAAAGTAGTACAAAAGATCAATACTATAAATGCCATATGTGGAATATATGTAGAATTATTATAGAGAATGACTATTTATGAAGAGTATAAATTAAAAGGAATATGATTAATGTTAATAATTATTTTATTAATATTTTTTTTGATATTTTATGTCAAAGTATATTCATGAAATTTTGGAAAATATGTAAGAGTTTTCGTCTCAATTTTCCCTCTATTGAGACATGTATTGTATTTATGCACCTTATTTATGTTTTTGGGTGTATATAAAGCATATTTGATATATCATATCAGGAATTATCTTTTAATATTATTATTTTATGTTCAATTAAAATCTCTCTCTTTCAAAATTTATTCATTTGGAAGTTTCTAAAGGCATAAGGGTTTTATTGGTCTCATTTCTAAATCATTGAGATATAATCATTTTGTGTGCCGTGTTTTATTTTTTTGGTGTATTAAATTCACATAGAAATATTTTTATCATAAAATTTTTATTTCATTGGTTTTATGAGACAAGTAAATTTCCCTTATTCAAATGGATGTTGATCCAGTTGTTTCCCATATAGTGACAGTTTTTGGTAACTCAATTTTCATTCATTCAGTTATGATCATTTCATTGAACATATTTAATATAAGTTGGGTATATTCTTCCCATTTATTTTATTATGTGGTATCATATATATTTTATATGGTTAAAATTTATTACCACATAAATCCATTGAATATTATTTATCAATTATTAGGTTTTATTCTTTTGAAACTATCCACATTCTCTCTTTAGATGGATTATGATAATTTCATTCAAGTATTAGCTTAGTTGTATGCTCGTTTATTTAAATGGTGTAAACATAAAATATTTTAATAATTAATATTAGATTATTTTCATGTTTAAATTTATTTATTATATTCACATGGGTAAAAGTATTGGAATTTCCTAGGTTTTTATTCCAATACAGGTGATTATTGACAAGTTTAATATCTATTATTTATAATCATACTTCATATTTTAGATGGGTTATGATAACATTTTCCCTTTTATTCACATGGGGAAAAGTATTATAATTCTTTATTATTATTTAATATTTATTTTAGTTTATTATTTTTTTATTTATTTCAAATTATATAGATATACAAGTTTTATTAGGTTTGATGTTACTCAAGGAATGAAATGAAAAGTCCACATGACTCTTAAGTTGATTGAATTGGACATAATTAGGTGAAAGTTGGGGTATACAATTATATAACCCCTTGATAAATCAATAGAACTTATGATAAATGATAGGATGGTTATTTTGTGTATGCCTTCCTAATTCAGTAATATATCTTGATTATGTTCTCGATGTTAAGTAAAGTGTATTGGCACAAGAAATTGTGAGAATATTTTTGATTTATAACTTTATACATTCAATTAGTATGAGATTATTGTTATTAATATATATATTTTCATTTATTTTATTCGATATATCATCCCAAGTTGTTTAACTATTCCTACCATAATATTCATGCCATGTTTATTCCATGATTTCTTGAGTTATGTGTTTCCCTTACTAACCATTTAAACTCACCCAATTCTTATGTTTACATTACCTATATTATTAAAAAAGTTAGTACATGTAATATGTTTACAAGGAAATAATGTGTGTAATAATTTATGGGATATGTCAAATACTTGTCCTAAATTAAGTAGTTTATTATATATAATGATAGAAATGTCAATTAGTTGAGAAATACATAAGAACCATTAGTTTATTATGTATCATAATTCTCTAAAGCTATAAACTTGAAAATTTCCTTAGATGCAAAAGATTCAATAATTTTTATTTATTTTTGAATTATTTATAGTTATATATATGATTTTATAGTTGGTATCAACAAAATTATGTAAATTATTCGTCTCTGAGCACTGGATTTGAGATTTAAAGTCTAGGGAATAAAATTTGGTATCAAAGGAATAGATTAGATAAAATTAGAGATTAGGATGTTTGTTGAGGATAATTTAATGGTTGATAAGTTAAGGTTGATCATAATAGATAACCCTTTGGAATAAGTTTATGATCTAATATTAAATAAATAATACACATTTTCTTTAGGGATTAGGAAAAGATGACTTTAATGGAAACTCTATGAATAAGTCTATGTTTTGGATAACATACTGATGATTTGGTAAAGTAGAGAATGTGAATTTTTTCCTTACAGTACATCCCTATCTGGATACTAGAATGTTGATGCATTTTTGGAACACATTCACTTAAGGATAATCTCATCGAGAAGGGTTGTTTGAGCATTCACTTAATCACCACTCTAATATACAATGAGTGGGCCTAAGACTTCACACCTGGTGAGACACCCATAGGGATATTCTTTGGTTAATTTACATTCTCTTTAAAAACAATTATTATGGATTTAAGAATTATTTTAAAAAATTAGGTTATAGAATTTAATATAAAAATGATCATGAATAACCAAGGATTGAATAAGAAGAGTTATAGATTGATCTAAAATTGTTATATATTAAAAAAAGGTTTCATAATAGAAGAAATATTCGAATTGATATTTTCATTTTCTTATTTTTCATATTTTCATAACAATTTTTTGTTATTTTATTTGTTTGAAATAGGATCATGAAGATCAATTTGAGAAAAGAATGTATCTAGAAAACACTATGTATTATAACTAAATAATAGAGCATACATATTTGGTTGAGAATCTTATTATATTCATATTATGATAGAAAAATGAAACATTCCTAGAATTAAATGAAGAAGTGTGGTTTCCATTATAATAGAAATTAATTTTAATACTCTATGATATTTTTACTAGTGGTTGATATTTATTATTGTTATTTTGGAAATTTATAAATATTATGAGAATTATGTGAAACATCTAATGATTGTTATTTACTTTTCTTACATTAAAGGTATTAAAACATATATTAAATGATATTAATAACCTTGAAAATTAATTTTATAACAATGTTATATTACTTGGGATAACTGTTTGAGAACACATGATTGAGTTATAGATAACTATTAGGTTTAATATACACTTTATTTTTGGATAATACTGGTTTTTTTGATTGTGAAGAAGTTTAATAGTACTGGTAACCCTAAGATTTATAATTTATTAATGATATTTTTTTGAAGTTCATTTATTTCATGGGACTATGATGTATATCCAATAAGGATATTCAATTTGATGGATAAAGGTTTAGTTTTATGAATATATAATAACTTTTTGGTTCAATGTTTTAGAGATTCAAATAGGTTTTGAGAATGGTATATTATAAATATTATATGAATATGGTATATACATACATGCATATATTATTTTAGAAATGACTAATATTTTTCGTGGAAGGATAATTTTGACTTTGGGGGCATATAATTCAATGATTATTGGGTTTAGAATGTTTTTTATAAATTTTATGGTAATTTGGGGTATGTATTTTAATAATTATGTTAATAAGTATGAGAGATCCCAACTCAAAGTAACCTAGGTTGAGCCAATAATGACATGTGTTAAACTGATATAGATATATACGTTGAATCAAATTTGATATAAGTTTATTTATAAGAACTATAAGATAATATTATTTTTTTATAAAGTGTGACATCTTGATGTTAAATTTTCATATGGTTATTTATGGTGGTTTATTTATAATGATCATCATTCATGTTTACTATTTTTGGTTTTAGTAATGGATGTTACTATAAGAAACCATGGTGTGAGAAGAAATACAAAGATTACCTCAAAGAATAGCCCATCATAATGGGAGTGGGAGAGAGAAACTTTATGATTATTCTAAACCATATATCACAAAATTTGATTAAAAATGTGAACATAGTCAAAGTCCCTAAATTATGAAGGAAGAGACTGATAGATTCTCATGAAATATAATGTCATTAATATGTTAAAGGAAATAATATTTGATTTTATATATGTCAAAAATATGGTATGAAGAATGGGAATTTTTTTTAAAGGATGATTAAATGCTATTAATGTGGGGATTAAGGTTATTAAACTAACTAGTGTAAGGTAAAGAGAGAATCTACAAAAATCTATTGTTACAATTGCAAGAGAGTTAACCATTAAGCTACTCAATATTCCAATTCAAGGGTCAATGATGGAGATAGACACAAACAACCTTGAGAATAAGTTAATTCCCATGAAACAACTACTAAAGGATAAGATAAAAAATATCACTCTTTATTTTCTAGTTTCCTAGGACATGTAATCTTTCACCAACTACTGGATATGGAGTTATAAATAAAAACTCATATTGGTATGATTTTCATATAAACCATGTTTAGGGTTTGAGGGAAGTAATTATTTATGGTTATATATATATATATATCACATTGTATAATTCAATGTGAAATTTGGAATGGGATATCTCTCTTTATAAAGTTCTTATATAGATTTTTTATTTGGATAATTAACATTCCACATCCTAAATAAACTCTTGAGAATCTATTAGTGCATGGTTAAGTATTAGTTCCTTATAGAAATTACTCTGGTCTTATGAGTCAAATTACGAGGATGAAATTAATTTATGAGGGGATATAACACCCTAAAATTATATTATATAATTACCTTAAAATAAATCAATGTGTTCGAAATATCACTCCACATGAAACAACAAACAAAAATGAAATCATGATATGATTAAACCATTGAAAACATATTTGTTAAATTAGTGGGAATGAATTGGAGTAACCTATTTATGAATTATAAGTATATAAAAAATAAATGCTACCTTTAAGATGAATTAAATTTACTTAGTTTTCCTAAAATGATGAATAATATCTTTTATTGTTTAGAAGGGTGTTTTTTTTTAAAAATTGTCTTTTATTCATACACATTTAAATTTCAAGAAACATATGATTAATGATAACTTATTTATGATACTAGTAATTATTTAAAAAAAATTTAGTTGGTAAATGATATGACATCAGAATAATAAAAGTTAATATTTGAAAATGTTATTTTCAAATTAAAATATTTTTTCAATTATATTTTATGATTTTATTCAAAAATAGAATTTATAATTTTTTGGAATTTTAAATTAACGAAAATGAACTTATTATTTAAATTCCATGCATCAAAAATGGCTTAGTATGAATTCTTGATCTTTTTCTAAAAAGGTTAGTTTTTAGTTGAAAAAGACTATTTTCACAAAACTAATAATTTGTTTTACATTACCATTATATAAAAATTTCCTAGAAAATTATGAAAAATTTTATTTAATAAAATATTAAACTGAGTAATAACATTATTCATTTTAAAATATTCTTTGTACATATAAAATCCTACTAAAATCTTTTCTTATAACAAATAAGAATTTTACATAAATATAAAAATTATTTGTATTATTTTATTTTAAAAAATTATTTTCAAGAGATGTATTGTTTTGGATTGACTTAAAAGACACATATCCTTAATTAATTTTATAATATTTCAATTTATGTCATTAAAATAATCACTAATATAATTTTACCTTATATATAAATTTAAATCTCAAAATGTTATTTCTCTAAAAAATGTTTTTACACAATAAAGTTTATTTATTTTAAAATTAAATGTTCACCCCATTATAAGTTTATTTGATAAAATCATTTTAAAATTTAAAATAAGTAGTATCAAATTAGGTAAAAAATTCAGTCTTAATATTTTTAATTAAATTTAATTAGTACAATTTAAAATATTGATAACAACAGCAAACATATGTTTGAGTAAAATAACTAAGGTTAAAACAAAAAAGATATAAAACACTCTAATTTTCCTAAAAAAGGAGTGGTTGAGGCGATTTTAGAACCAAACTCACTGAAATATACTATTTTGTTAATTTTTCTTCTTTTTCCACTGGGATTTTTAACTTACATTATTCATAATATAATGGTATCTCCCAAAATTGACCTTCCATTCACTTATAAAAGGGAAACATCATCAGAACTTCAAGAAACACTATTCCTTTAAATTTATCCATAAACACATTCCCTTTTAATACTCATAGAACCTTCTACAATATAAAAAATCTTATTCCTAGCATTATTTAGGATAATGCCTTCACTTCCAAGGAGGCTTACAATGAAAATTCAAGTCCCCTATGTTATTATTATCAACTACTTAGTTTTTATTCTTAATTATATTATTTCAAATTTATTCTACCCACACAAATATAATGATATTAGTATTATTTATATACTATAATATTACTATATTAATATTATTTTCTTTTTTATTCATATTACCCATCCGCTAAGAAAAACTAAATTGTCGTACATGTGTTGTGCGGACTACATCAAACACAACAAAACATGTTTTTATTTCCATAACCACCTTACATGGATAGATATAAAGATGGTATTAAATGTTAAATATGATTTTTATGACATAATTAAGGTTATTTTATGACATTTTATATAAATTATTAATGATATGATCAACAAATAGTCATCTTAATTTAATTAATTAAAATAAACATACTAAGAGGATAAACTTTTTTTAAAATCATGTAATATTTTCACACACTTTACATCAGACACTAATAAGTTAAAGTTATTATATATCATAATAATAAATACTAAATAATCTCATTATTCTTCTAGTGGAATGATATTACAATTAAACCACCTCATAATCATTCATTAAATCATAGTATGTTCTTGTTTGGGTCGGTTTAACCACACACTTAAACAATACTATGTATTATATATCATGAATGAAACTAAGAAAATAAATAATTTTATAATTTTATAGAAATTTGTAAACAATATTTGTTGGTTCTAGAGATGTTATATCAATATTTATTTCATCAGTTAAGAAAATACACTTTGATCGTCAAGAACCATTGAAGCATACATGTTATTGATTTCAACTTCAAGGATAAAGACTAAAACACCCACGAAAGGAGTTTGAAACATAATAAATAATTATAAATAATAAATAATAGTAATATTAATGATATATTAATTATTAAAATTTAAAGAATAATAAATATGGACATTGTTATTATGAAACTAGTGCAAATGACCAAGACGATAAACTCCTGATGTGAATAATTGGTAGAATTCATATAGAGAATGAATATTTATGAAGAAATTTGATGAAAATAGATATCAGTAATGTTTTTATTTATCTCATTATAATAGATATATTTATGATATAATATATTAATGTACGTTCATGAAATTTAGGAACAGAGGTAAGGGTTTTCATCTAAATTTCCTCTTCATTAGCACATATATTGTATTTATGTACCTAATTAAATTTATGTGGACCATATAATATATATTTGAGATATCATATCATAGACTATATTTTAATCATGTTATTTTATGTTTAACATCCATATCACTCTTTAAACGTGTTTATATTTGAAATCATCTTTAGTCGTAATGGTTTTCATGGTCTCAATTTTGATTTTTTGAGACAAAATACATCTTTTGTGCCTTTTTTATCTATATAGTGTACTCAACAACCAAATATATATTTTGATCCCACTTGTTTTCATTCATGGGTTTTACCATCCAAATATTTTCTTCTTAATCATATATCTATTGATTTAATTATTTCCTTAGTAGAAAGAGTTTTTGGTAACTCAATTTTCATTCATTGGGTTATGATCATTCCCTTAAATTTATTTCATTAAAGTAGAGTTTATTATTCTATTTGATTGTATTATGTTTTATTATCTCTTTTCTTTTATAGAAAATTAAATTCTTACCACATAAACCCCTTGAAAATGTTTTCTAACTTCTTGGGATATGTTTTTTGAAATCATCCACCTCCATTATCTAGATATATTATGATCATGTTATTAAATATTGATTCAGTCATATACGCATTGATATATATGATGTGAACATCAAATGTTTATATAATTACTATTGGATGATGTTCATATAGAAATATGTTTATTCTACATATGTGTGGAAAAGTATTGGTATTTTTTTCCAATACAGTTGATTATTTGAAACTCAATTATGTGTTGTTTATCCATAGACCTATTAGGTTGTAATAAAGACAAATAAATAGGATGGTTTATTTGTGTTATATTAAAAACACTTGAATAATTTAAAAATAAATCAACATTTTTTATTTATAAAGTGATACTATTCCTTTTTATTTAAATAGATCATGTAGTGGAAAATAAAGAAAATAACACAATAATTTTTATAATGGTTCAAGGTATAAATATTACCTATTCAAATTCACAAAAACTCTATCTAAAAGAGCATTTATTTTCACTAGAATATGCTTTTCCAATGGATCTCAAAAGTTTAGCGCAAGAAAATGTAACTTGTTACAAAATCTTTTACAAGTCTTTAAATAGGTCAAATGATAGTCCTCAAAACAATCAACACATGATTGTTTAAATTTTTTTGGAAAAGTGTTTGGTTAAAGAAAAATATTTGCCAAATAATTTAGATGAAGATGTTGTCATTGAAAAAATAATAGGTCTCTAGAAGAATATAAAACATCGACAAATAAATATTCTTATTAAGAATCTCTAAAATTCTTATAGGAAATTTCCATATAATATAGAAGAAGCGAAAAAACATCCTAGAATAAGGATGAATACACATAAACCAATTATAAAAAGTATAAACCAGCGTGTTGTCCTGAAAAATAGCCTCAATAAACTATAATATATGAATAACAATTAGACACAATAGTATCAACAATAGAAATATTTTCATAAATTCCTCACATAATTTTAAAGAGATCCAACATATAGAACATCAGATAAATAATGAGTTTTTTAAAAGAAATGACTCTAATATATCAACCAGATAAATCTATTTATTATAAATAAAGGGCTTTATTTAAAACAAGTCAAAAACAATTTGAATATATAACAAGATAAATCATGATATTCAAAACTATCTTCATATTTTAAATTCAGAATTAAAAATCCATGGAAAACCATATCCTCCTTTATAAATAAAAATAAAATAAACATTTATTGAAGATCCTTTGAAATGGTCTTTGAATAACTTTAATTAGATATTTTCTCATGTGAAATTGTAGCAGAAATCTTGGAAATATCAAAAATTCAAATCCTGTAGATGACTAATTTCATGTGTGGTATCTCTAAGTGAGAAAAACTCTAAAAGTATGGTTTAAAATTAATGGTTTATTCCAAAAATAGAAAACCAGAGTGTGGTTTTCAATACCAATGTTAGGCTAACATACCAAATATTAGATACTCAAATGTGGGGTTATTTCATGAAAGGTAGGTTTCCAATCCAAACTTTCATTTAAAATGTGAGGTTTCAAAAACCAACATTAATATCATGAATGTGACATTACTTATAAAAATTTAGGATCCTAAACATGACATTTAGCCTAAATTTGGGGTTCCAAAAGTGGGGTTGGATATGATTTTTTGTTTGTAGAAACACTTTTTAAAGAATGATTCTATAATTCATTGAACCTATAGAATAATTTATAGAATAACATTTCATTTAGATTATTTTTAATGAAATTCCAAAAATACAGGGTAATGAAATAAATAGACAAAAAAATATAATCCTTAAATATACTTAAAGAAACTCCTTTAGTAAGAAATGAGGGTTTTTGTGTGCATCAAAATAAATGATAAATTAATAAGAAATTTTTGGATCAACATCCACACACCCAACAATAAATCCATTTTTCTGATAAAAAACCCATATAAACATAAACAAAAAATCCTTATTGGTTTTATATATTAATAAAAAAATAAATATAGATTAATTTTTTTAAAAAATAACATAATGTTGTGTTTATCGAAATTTCTCCCCATTTTGTGAGATAAAAAAGAAAGTATACTAATGGATTAAAAAACATTAAATTTAGAAAATAACTATAATTTAATGTTATATAATCCAAATATAAGGTTACAATGAAAATGGATAGCAATAAAAACATAAAACAACAACAAATAGAAAATAAAGATAGTAAAAAATAATAAAATGACTTCTTTTTAAAAATAATCCAATATTAAAATAAATATTGAAATAAGGATATATGGGTTTTAGATTAGGTGGAAAGAAATACTAGTTTTAGTTTCATTAGTGGAATATGATTCAATGGTTAAATAGTTTTTTAGGTATTCCCTTAGTCCCCATAATTTTTGCATGTGATCCATGTGAAATTTTTTTGATCAATGGAAACAAATACTAGATCTCTATACCGTATGAATAAATTAACCATTTTGAGTTGATTACTAGTAATTTAGGACTAAAATATAACATCTAGATACTTTTTAAACTTTATATATTAAATTTAATAATTTTCAAAAATTGGAACCCTAATTATAAATTATAGCTCATGTATCTTGCATTGATGCTTGATGTAACATTGGATTGACAATTTTGTCTCATGATGGATCTCTCTTTACTATTTTGGTGTGTTGGAATAGTTATGGTAGGTTGAAATAATGTTAATTGATGGGTGGACGTAGCATCATATAGAATAATGTGGGATGTATTTGGAGTTCTAGTGTACTCTCATTCTATGACATGTGGTACCATTGACCCATTTGAATTCCTAAGTTCACTTTCACTATATTAAATTGGTACTAATGGATACTTAGGGTTATATATCATTCTATACTGGTATCTTGACACCTTCTCAAGTGTTGGGACAAGAATACATTTACTAGGGGGAAAATACCTAAGGTTCTTAGAGTTAGGACCAAGCTGATTATGAATAATATCTTTTTCAGGTTTTTTCTTTTGTTTTCAATGAAGTTTGAGTAGAAAGAAAATCACATAAATTTGTATAAGTGGTTAATGAAAGGTAGGAAAGTTACAATACTTCCCATGGTAACTATGGCGATGCTTCTGATTTTTATTTCATAAATATCCTAAGTTTGGATAATTTCTGATGAAAGCCTTCTGAAGGATAAGGGGAGTAAAGTAGTGTTTTTGGAAAAGAAAAGAAAGTGGTGCTCATTTCGAAGAGTGGAATGCAAGGGTGGCACACAAGTATAAGTGGCGCTGCATGTTGCATGCAAGTCATATTTCAAGATCATCACATAAAAAATATGACAAAGGAAAGAAAGTGGTGCACAAGTCAAGAAGTGACACGCAAGTGTGGCATGCAAGTATAAGCAGCGAGAAAGTGTAGGTAGTGCGCAAGTCAGATTTTAACATTAAAACATATAAATATAATAATGGAAAGAAAGTGGAGTGCAAGTGATAGAGCGACATGCAATTGATGGAGCGGTACTCAAGTGATGGATCAGTGCACAAGTGTATGTGGAATGCAGGTCACTAAAATGACTATAAATAGGGGGCTAACCTCCTCATTTTTTCAATGCTCAACACATAAGATAAAATTTGATCTCTGATCACGCAATAAGTAGAAAGTTTTTGCAAGATAAAGTGTCACGCAATTCAGGATTTATTTATATGGCACGCAAGTAGGGAGGCGCACAAGCAGAGAGGCTCACAAGCAGAGTGGAATACAAGTAGTAGTGGTGTGCAAGTTGTATGAGGCATGCAAGCGGGGAGTTGTGCGAAATAAGTGTGTTGTGTATAAGCCAAAAGTGGCACACAAGTTGTGATTTTTTCACAATAGTGGCGCGAAATTAGTTAGTGTCACACATTAAAGTAGTCATGCAAGCTGAGTGGCACACAAGTAGGTAGGCACGCACGATGAGCGGCGCAGAAGCAGGGAGGCGCATAAGCAGGGTGTAGCGTGCAAGCTGTTTTCACCAGGAGGTTCTTTCCAGCTTCTGGGTAGGAAAGTGAAGAATAGTTATGAAATATTTGATTTGTGAAATTTCATTATGAAGCACAGAAACATTATATTACCCTATTCATGATTAGAGGGAGAACACACACTATTGGATTGTTTTCAAAGTTCTACACGAGTGTATGGGAATATCATACTCATTGTATTCCACATAAAAGGATTGTTTTCTAGTGGATTGTGGGGTACTGTATTGTTTCTATACCATACCAAGGATGTAGCTACTCTTGTTGAGTAGCGAACCTTGAAAATATTGTGTTCTAGTGGTTGTGTGTGTTTAGCAGGGAAGAAACTCTTTAACAGGAGGCAAAGGTTGTTTCAAAAAGAAGGAAACATAAAAATAAAATTGATATCACTGATTCACCCCCTCCCCCTCTCAGTGATATTTGGATCCTGACTGGGAACTACAATTAGTATCAAAGGGAAGGTTACGTTTGTTTTTTCTTCGTTAAAGTTTTGAAGAGAAGTTGTGACGGATAATCTGAATTGTGTGAACAATAAGGGGATTCTGATATTTGATGGAATGAATTATCATATCTGGAAAGATAGAATTATTCTTTATCTTATGTCTCTTAGGTATGAAGTTATTGAAACTACAACTGATGGATTTCCTCCTATTGATGATAAGGTTCCTCTTACACCTGCCGATAAGAAGAATCTTGAGAATGATAGAAGAGCTAAAAAGGAATTACTCTTATCTCTTTCAGATAGTGAGTTCTTAAGAGTGAACGGTGTCGCTACAGCTAAAGGAATCTGGGATATGTTGAAGAACATCTATGAAGGAAATAAAAAAGTGAAGAAAAAAAACTACAAATTTGGAGGCTAAAGTATGATGACTTGAAAATGGGAGAATATGAATTTGTTGGGGACTTCTTTACCAGGGTAAATGACATTGTCAGTAAAATCAGATGTCTTGGTGAAAACTTGGAATATTCTACTATTGTTGAAAATATCTTGAGAATTCTTCCCAACAATTTTTATGTTAAAGTGTCTTCATTAGAAGATAGATATCTTGAAACATTATCTCTAGATGAATTTCATAGCATTCTCATTACTTATAAACTGAGAAGGGAGAAGACTATGAAGAGAAAAACAAAAGATGATAGAGAAATTTCATTCAAGGATGCAAAGAAAGAGATGTCAAAGAAGACTCTTATTGAAGATGGTGCTGGTGAATCTGATTTTGAAGATGAGGTATGTAAAAATTTTGATGAAAATTTATCCTTGTTTTCTAGAAATGTGAATAGAGGAATACGGAAATACAAGGGAAAACTTCCCTTGAAATGTTTTGAGTGTGGAGCCATTGGTCACCTTGTGGAAAACTGTCCTCAAAAGAATAAAGTAGAAGATAGTGATGATGATGACAGAAGGCCAAGAAGGTCATTGATGAAAAAATCTGACAAAGATAAATATTTTTCAAAGGGGAAGGATAAAATGTTATTTAAATCCAAAAGAAGAAGATTTTTATCTAAAGATGATGAAGAAGAGGACAGTGAAGATGAATATCAGAAATCATTTTCTAAGAAAGATAGAGATAACATCTTTATTACAATAGTGAATAATGAAAATTATGGGAGTGAATGTTCTAAATAATAAACTCAACTTGAATATCATTTGAAAGAAGAGTTGAAAGAATTTATGAGAAATATCAGAAGGTTTGAGAAGAAAAAAAAAGAATTTGATAAATGAAAATTCCACATTAAAAAATAAAGAAGGTTTTCCTTGTGAGAAAATCAAGATGGAAATGAAGATTGATGATCTAAAGAATACTCTTGAGAATGCAATGAATCATAATGCTCATCTTGAAGTAAAGATGATGGAAAAAGAAGAAGAGTTGGAACTTTTCCAACATAAACATTCTAAATCTAAAGAAATGAAAATCAGTTTCAAAAAAACTACCTCAGATGTTGGTGAAAGTTCTAGTAAGAATGAACAAAATAATGAATGACAAATGTTACCTTCAATGGTTGAGAGTAATGATAGAACTGGTTCTAATAAGAACAAAGATGGAAAGTCCATGTATGTGGACACAGTCAACAATTCTGAAAAATCATAAGTACATAAAAATCCTGAGTCCAAAAATATTTCTAATACTTATAGTACTGATAAGTCTAAACCGAAATTTGAGTTGAAGAAGAAATTTATGATTGAAATTGGAAGGTGGATGGTAAGCAGAGTTCTTTTAAAAAGGTTGTTAAGAAGCATGTTCACAACTCTAGTTAGTATAGAAGTTTCAGAGGGAAATATTCACTCTTTGTTTACTGCAACTATTGTGGAGGATTTGGACACAATGAAAACATGTTTTGGTTCAATCAACAACATTACTAATATTCCAAAAGTTATGGAATACAAGGTTTGAGGGGGATTCAATCCTCTCAAAAAGGGAAGTAAGATAAGGAAGTTTAGAAGAAATCTTAGAAGGCTAGTGTGAAAGTTGAAAATAAGTTCCATCCATTGGAAACTATTTGTGAAATATGTGAACATCCTGGACATCTTGCTAAGGGATGTCTTGTTTTGTTTCCAGCACAACAAAAGGTTCTTAAAAAATCTCAGAAGCTGGAGGTGAATAATGAAAATCAAGAACAAAATGATCTTGTTGTTGAAACCGCCTTTAAAGCTACAAAAGGAGAATGTCTATGGATTCTTGATAGTGGGTGTTCTTCTCATATGACATGAGACATAAATATTCTATAGAATGTGAAATACTTCACAGAAGGAATAGTTACAATTGGAAATGATGAGTCTGTGAGGATCAAAGGTGTTGGATTAGCCATCATCGGGAAATAAAAAATGAAGTCTATGAAGACAGTATCTGTTGATGGGTTAAAAAATAATTTTCTGAGTTTTTCACAACTCTATGATGAGGGAAACAATGTTATCTTTATAAAATATGGGTTTGTTGTGAAAAGTGAAAATGATGGAAAGGTAGTTACAAGAGGCCAATGAAAAAAGGGAAATTGTTCCAAGTTGGTGAAGTACAAAACTCTTGTTACATGGGCATGGTGGATGAATATTTATTATGGCATAAAAGGCTGGGACATATGTTTCAGAGAAATATGTGCAAGTTATAAACACAAGACAATGTTCGAGGTATGCCTGATTTATCAAGAAGAAGAGATTGGTGTTTCACTATTTGTGAAAAAGAGAAGATTACAAATTCTATGCATAAGGTAGTTGAAATTCATTCAAAAAAACCCTTTGAACTTATACATTATTATATCTTTGGATCAATGATAATGTAATAAATAAATGGAGATAAGTACTTCATTACATTCATTGATGAATTTACTCGCATTACTTGTGTTATTTACATGATACATAAGTCAGATGCTCTGAAAGTGTTTAAGACTTTTAGAAGGAAGTATTTAGTGAAGAAGTTGAGAACTGATAATGGAGGAGAGTATAAGAATGAATAGTTTGAATGTTAGTTTGAGAATCATGGAATTCTTAATGAATTCAGTTCAACATACACACCTCCACGAAATGGGGTTTTTGAAAAGAAGAATATTAGTCTGGTTGAAATAGGGAGAACTATGTCACTTAAAGATGGTCTCTCTCATTATTATTGGAGGCAAGACATGAGTACTGTAGTGTATATTCAGAACCAATTCTTCTACATGAAACATTTAGATAGGACTTCATTTGAATTTTTTTATGAAAAAACTCCATGTTTATAACACTTAATAGTTTTTGGGAGGCCATGCATCATAAAGAAAGAGGCTTTAAACCATGTAAAGTTTGAATAAATAGGATATGATGGAATATTTATTGGATATTCTCTAGAAGGAAGAGGATACATATTTTTCAATAAAGAAATAGAAAGAATCATCGATTCTTCTGATGTGAAAGTTGTTGAAAATTTTGAGATAAAAAAGTAGAATTTGGCCGATATAGAAGTTAAGCAGGCTAAGGAATGTCTTGTTAATGATTATGATAATACTACTAATATTGGAAATCCTACTCAATAAGAAGAACCAGTCTTAGAAATTTCATGTGATGAGGATGAAATTCGAACAACTCATCCTAGGATGAGGAAGAAAGTAGAGGCTTAGAACATTATTGGTGATCAACATCAGAGGGTTCAAACAAGAAGAACATAAAATGCTGTTACACATACTTATTTGTATTAAAATGTGGAGCCAAATTATGTGAATGAAGCTTTTGAGCATCCATAATGGGTTCAGGCTATGAATGAAGAGCCAGATCAGATAGAAAAGAATGATACTTGGGAACTCGTACCCAATACGGATGACAAAAATCTTATTGGTACAAAATGGGTTTTATGGAACAAGCTGAATGAAGAAGGTCAAATGATAAGGAACAAGGAAATATTAGTGTGAAAATTTTACTAATAAATTGAAGGTGTTGATTTTTATGAGAATTTTTCTCCAATTGCAAGATTGGAAACAGTCAGAATATTTCTTTATATTGCTTCACAATGAGGTTACAAAATTTATCAAATGGATGTGATTTCCACATTTCTTAATGGAAATCTTGATGAAGAAATTTATATAGAGAAACCTTGTGGATTTTTTGTTGGTAAAGATGAAAGTTATGTGTGTAAGATAAATAAATCCTTGAATGGTATAAAACAACCTTCAAGGGCGTGGCATTCCAAATAGGATACTTACTTAAGGAAGATGATTTTCAAGAAAGGAAGAGTTGACATCAATCTTTACATCAAGTAATTCCAGGAGTATTCTCTCATTGAAATTGTTTATGTTGATGACATTATCATTTTTGGAAATTATGAAAGATCTTGTGAAAGATTTTCTGAAGATATGAAGAAGTTGTTTGAGATGTCCATGCTGGGAGAAATGAAAGAATTTATTGGGTTACAAATCATATAGAAAAAGAACCACATTTTTCTTTCTCAAGAGAAGTATGCTATGGAACTTCTGAAGAAGTTTGGAATAGAAAATTTGAAACCAATTTCTACACCAATTTCAGTGGGAAGCTAGTTTTCTAAACGTGGTGATGGCTAAGAAGTTGATCAGAAAGAGTTTTGAAAGCTGATTGGAAGATTATCACATTTTATTTCTTCAAGAACTGACATTGTCTATGATGTTACCATATCTGTAAGGTTTCATAGTGCTCTTAAATAATCACATTTAATTTTTGTAAAGTCGATTATTAGATACACTAAAGGAACAAAAAAATTTGGAATCAGGTATGATGGCGCAAAAAATATTGATTTGTTTGGGTATTCAGATGCTGATTGGGTAAGAAATTTTGATGATAGAAGATCCACATCTGGTGGAGTCTTATTTCTAGGGAAAAGTTGTGTTATTTGGAAAATGAAGAAACAAAATTCAGTAACTCTTAGCATGGATGAAGTTGAGTATGTTGCTGCCACCCAAGCTACTACCCAACATATGTGGATAAAGACTCAGCTGGAAGATCTACTTGTTGAAGTGAATGTACCCTTACTCTTGGGATGTGATAATAAGAGTACAATCAATCTTACAAGGAACCCGATAAAACATTCTCATTCAAAAAATATTGACATAAACTACCACATCATTAAAGAGCAGGTGGAGAAGAATTAATTGATGCTGGAGTACATTCCTACAATGGAACAAGTTTCTGACATATTCAAAAAAAATTCACTGAATGATACATTTTTTAAATTGAGGTTGAACGTGGGTTTCCAACCCCCTTCTCATCATGGTTGATGTACGTGTGTCTATCCCCTCTCTCATATTACCTTTGGATAGTGTTGTCAAGGGGGAGATTATTATGACCAAGATGATTGTGAATAATATCATTTTCAGGTTTTTTTCTTTTGTTTTCAAGGAGGATTGAGAATAATGGAAATCAAATCACTTTGTATAAGTGGTTGATGGAAGGTATGGAAGTTACAATACTTCCCATGGTAACTAGGATGATGTTTTTCTAATTTTTATTTAACAAATATCATAAGTCTGGATAACTTGTGATGAAATCCTTATGAAGGAAAGGGGGAGTAAAAAATTATTTTTGGAAAATGAAAGCAAGTGGTGTGCAAGTCAAAGAGTGGCTTGCAAGTATAAGTGGAACACAAGTCTATGTTGATAAAAAGTTATATTTCAATATCATCACATAAAAATATGATAAATGAAAGAAATTAGCACACAAGTTTATGTTGCACGCAAGTCAGGTTTCAACATTAACACATAAAAATATGACAAAGGAAAGAAAGTAGCATGCAAGTGATGGATCAACGCACAAGTTATGGAGCATAACTCAAGTGATGGGGAAGCCCACATGTAGGAATGGTGTGCAAGTGTATGTGGTGTGCAGGTCACCAAAATTCCTATAAATATATGGTTACCCTCCACATTTTTTCAATGCTCAATACTTAAGAGAAAATTTGATCTCTGATCACGCAAGTAGTAGAATGTGGGGCACAAGATGAAGTGTCGCGTAAGTCAAGATTTATTTATAAGTCACTCAAGTAGATAGGCGCACAAGTAGAGTGGCACACAAGTAGAGTAACACGTAACTAGAAGTGGTGTGCATGTTGTAAGAGGTGCGCAAGCAGGTAGTTGTGTGCAAGAAGATTGTTTTGTATAAACCAAAGTGGTGTGAAAGTTGTGAGTTGCGCACAATAGTGGTGCAGAAGTAGTTAGTAGAATGAAATTAGGTAGGTGCGCAAGCTGAGTGGCACGCAAGTAGGTAGGCGCACAAGCTAAGTGGCGCAGAAGCCGGTAGGCGCGCAACCTGAGTGGCGCGCAACCAGGGTGTAACATGCAAGTTGGTTGCACCAGGAGGTTCTTACTAGCTTCTAGGTAGAAAAGTGAAGAATATTTTTGAAAGAATTGTTTTTTGAAAGTTCATTAAGAAGCACAAAAACATTACATTACCCTATTTGGGCAAAGAGGGAGCACACTCTCTATGTGATTGTTTTCAAAGTTCTACACGAGTGTAAGGGCATATCTTACTCGTTGTATTCCACACAAAAGGATTCTTTTCTAGTGGATTGTGTGGTACTATATTGTTTCCGTACCATGCCAAGGACGTAGCTACTCTTGTTGAGTAGTGAACCTTGTAAATCTTTTGTTCCTATGGTTGTGTGTGTTCCGTAGGGAAGAAACTCTTTAACAAGAGGTGAAGGTTGTTAAAAAAAAATAAGGAAACATAAAAAAAATTGATATCACTAATTCACCCCCACCCCACTCAGTGATACTTGAATCCTGATTGGAAAATATACTTAGAATATTATACATTGTCATCCAATGTAATCCTATACATAAAATATTTATTTTAAATATCTTTCCATAAATTTTGTTTTTTAATTTTTAACCTTCTTCTTTACATCCCAACACATCCAAATTCTTCAAGTTTAAAATTAATCTAAAATGAATGAAAATAATTTCATGGATATCAAATATTTAGCTCTCATTCCCAAAATTACTAAAATTAAAGAAAATATGTTTAAAAATATAAAAATATAGAAAAAAAACAAAAACAATCAAAAATAAATGAAAAAATGTGTAATTCACATTCCCCTACCCTGGAGTAACTATTTATCCTCACATAATTTCTCTGAACATGATTAAAAGGTTTCCCAAATCATATCTAGTTTGTTTCAGGAGGATAAATGAACATGATTTAGTTGAATCATTTTTTTAATATCAAAAACTATTAAGAGTTATTTTCCTTAAAGTTCCTCTACAACTGATTAGTTTCTAAATTCTCTAATGCAAATTAAATGCTGATATTATAACTCATTTTACCATTATTCATTTGTTTTCAATATTCCACTCAAAATCCATTTCTTTTGAAAACTATGAACACACTGTTTTAGTTATCTTTAATCCATGGATCATATGTTTCTCTTTATTTAATTTTTTAAGATTTATATTAATTTGAAAAGTGGGTGTATCATCCCAAAAAGAAGGAAACGAAAAAACTATAGTTATTGGTTAAAATTAGATAATACCATCAAAAGGGAAGACTAGAATCCCAGTAGAAAATCACTATATCAGGGGTTCTAATTGATGTTGACACTAACCCAATCCGTTCGGGCTTATCAAAAACCAGTGAACACACAATATTGAATAGAATATGGGAGATAGTACACTAACATAATGAATTGATCATGTTTCTCATCCCCTATAACACATCAAAAGGGACACCATATGTCATCAAAGAGAGTGTAATGGGGGATTCCCTATGGGGTAAACTGGGGCTCAACATCACCAATGGTAATATTGGATCCAAGAACCTATAATATAGTAGGATAAAAGATCTTGACCCCAAAAATGACACATATTATCTCTATAAAAATAGAAAACTTCTAAAGTAATTAACCCACAATTTTTTTCATTGATGTGTTTATAACAAGATTAGTAGATAAATGTGGGGAAGAACACTTCTACTAAAAGGAATCAAATAAGAGTTTAAAATGTGGTCATCACAACCCGTCATTATAGAGATACAAGATCAATGCCCTTAATCTTCACCATGATCACCTAGATCAACATGTAATGATTAAAAATGAAATTAAAATAGTAACCCTAACAAAAAAATAATGCTTACATTTCCCTGGAAACTTTACAATAAAACAAAGACAAAAGTAAATGAATAGACCACAACAGAAGCTCCCATATTCATAAACTGTGGATCTCTTCAATAAAATTTCTAATCTTGAGCATGGAGAATGAATCATTGGGAAGTATAATGTCATGAACCTTCCCCTGGGGCCCATGTCATAACTACCCCAAGCTCGCCTTCCACAAGCCAGGGGTTGGAGACTAGCACCAGAAAGACGAGTCCCTAAAACGGGATGACATTTCCTTTAAACCTATGCAAATACACAATCCATGAACACATTGGGATTCAACCACAAAGTAAAAATGAAGTAGTAAAAGTGTGTACTAAAAGTAAAGGGGTCGGAATACAAGGCCAAATGAAAGGTATAACTAAAACTAAAAAATAGAACACAAATCCTAGAATCGCCCACTGAGGATCCTACCTGAAGGGTAGGTACAACTCCTCTCCACTGCTCTCCACGTTAGCCTATCTCCTATGTGTACCACCTAGTCCTGGCTTCCGTAAGTCTCATCCAGGCTGATTATCATCAACACAAGACACAACAAGGTGTGGGTGAAGCCCCTGTAGGGATGAGTATAACAATACCTAGTAGGGACCCCAAGACCCCCGAAGGTCACTCGGAATTCAAAAAAGGAAAAACAAAAAATAATGATCCCAAGAAAAAAGCACAAAGCAATAGACACAGCTCAAAACTGGTATATGTAAAGCACAGAAGTACAAATTAATTGTTGAGAAGCTAGATCATCTTATTCTATCGAGAGGCACTACTGCTGGCCATAAAGATTCTGACTCGCATAGGAGCGATAGGTACTAACCCCCGTAAGACCCACATAGGTTTCGAACTACCCGAAGTCGATAAGTACTAACCCCTACAAGACCCACACATGATCTGACCTACATAGGATCAGTATGCGTTAACCCACATAGGATTCCTGAGTGCTGACCCACACAGGATCTCACCCACACCAGATCAGTATGACGGTGATCAATGACAAGCCGCTCTAAGGCTGGTCCTCATCGGGTCATGCACTGTGTATCCACACAAGATCTGTAGGTGATGATCCCCACACGATCTCTAGGTGCTGACCCACACAGGGTTTCTTGGTACTAACCTCCCTATCATCTGTCTCCAACCTTAGCCTCACTACCAGCAACTAGATTCCCGCTCATAGTATTCTTAATTCTTGTAGAACCGCTCCTCAAGCAATTGGTTATATTTCAACTAGCACGAAGTCCCACGAAGAAGTTTCCTAATGAATTTTCACATCATAAGGGTTCCAACGCAATAGACGGCATGTCAACTGAATGCCCGGTCTGTAAGTTATTGTCATTTTAGTGTCAAGGGCCCGGTTGGATTTGAGGTTGATCAAACCCGGTTGTACTCTATTTTTTTCCAAAACTCTATTGGAGTATCTCAAAAGGATAGTCTCGCTCCATGGATCTTAGAGCCACAGACTGTTCATCAAACGAACATCTGGTTCGCAAGATACTATCACTTAAGTGTAACTAGTCCCAAGAGGGGTCCAGGTCCGGGACGACCTGACACGCCCCAGGTCTAACCCATCCTTGCCCAAACCTGCCTAGGCCGGCCCAATTGAGCTAGGTTGTGGTGGGCTTGACCCGCTTAGCTGTGGACTAGCCCGGACAACCCTGGTTGGGCTGGGCCACTGGCTTGCACGACCCATGCGGGGTCACGCAGTCCGCTGCTCCCGAACGTCTCATATGAGACATTCGACTTCATTAATTAGTAGTGCCAGGTGGCGCCGCCTCATCACCCGTAGGATGCGGGCCCTTTTCCAGATATTCAATGGCTTTGAACCCATGACTTCCTTCAGTGTAGTGTGTGATGGTGCGCCACCTCCACCTCCGTGGTTGTCCGCTATCGGTTGCCCGTACGACCGCCGTGGTGCCAAGCGGCACCACTCTTCTACCATGGTCAGAAGTTTCCAGTCTCCACTCTCTTTTATCGGCACTGGTCATTGGTGTCGTAACATCGGTGCTACGCTGGTACCGCACTGGGGCTCCATCGGCGTGACTCTGGCGACGTTCCAGAGCTTCGTTTTCACTTCTGCTGACATCTACGGGCTCCTCGAGATGCCGCCATCGCTATGAGGCTCCTGGATTCCAGATTCTGATAAGTTGAAGAATTTTCCCCCAAAGAACGCAACAAGAACAAAGAGTTGGAGGGTAAAGACCTTGTTTGTTTTCCCCATGCCCTCCGTGTTAACATGATAAAAAGCGGAAGGAAAATAATTCATCATAGATAACTATAATAAAAATAAACGCCCTACCTCATGAACCGTCAGTGGTATCACCGTTGTTGGTGGAAGGAGTTTCCCCATGAGAGTTAGGTCATCGACATTCGTCGATCCTGGATCATCGACGCCCAAGATTCTACCCTCCATCGGTGGAAGACATCGCGTCACATCACTAGAGGTTCTTTGCTTGGTGAATATGTGACAACACTCCACCCGAGTCTCACTTAAATAGAGGGGAAAAAGATGAGTAACATACTAAGAAATTAATGAGGTTCATTTAATTAATGAACCTATTAATTCCCCAATGTTGCAGTTATAAATAAAGTAGATTCAAGCCATTAATTGTCTTGAAAAGTCACTGGTACCCACCACCTCCACTCATCAGCTGTAGAAAAAAATAACTTGTTAAGTTATTTTATTATTTTTCTATAAATTCCATAATTTAACTTTTTCACCCGACCTAATATGGTTGAAATGAAGCTTCCCTTAAGAGAATATTGTCACTACAGATTCAAAGATGCCCTCTTATTTTTAATCCGAGCACTGGTTCAAAAGATAGAAAATGCCACCTCTGCGTTTACTGAACGTACCTTAAAAAAGTTCAGAAATTTATTCTGGGCACACTAGGTCTTGGAATCATGTGCTGTTAATTTTTAAAGACTCGTAAAAATCCCAAATAATTTAAAAATAATTACATAGAATTTTATAGGTCTTTAAATTCTCCCCACCTTATGGATTTTTATCCCCGAAGGGTATAAAAAAACTAGGGAAACAAATGGGGGTACTGAGCACGAATCTGAGCCTCCTTCACCCATGTGATCTCTTGGAGATTCTCGTGCTTCCAATGAACTTGAACCAAAAGAATCATCCACCCATGAAGGAGCTGATCCTGTCGATCCTCTATCACTTCTAGGGAACTTCACAAACGTCTCCCCATCATCAATGTCCAACTCACCCCAGTCTATAACATGTGATAGATCATGCACCTATCTCTTCAGCTATGAAACATGGAAAGCATTATGCACTCGGTGCATCTATGGGGGAAGAGATAGATGGTATGCCACCTCGCCTACTCTT
Source organism: Viscum album (assembly GCA_963277665.1). Taxonomy (NCBI): domain Eukaryota; kingdom Viridiplantae; phylum Streptophyta; class Magnoliopsida; order Santalales; family Viscaceae; genus Viscum; species Viscum album. Next base: position 79,424,736 of record OY728140.1, read on the forward strand.
CTGAGGATCTAAAAATATTCGGGGAACCTCCGATATAGCTTCTGCCCTGGCCAAACCTCTGTAATCCTCATCGGGGTGAGACCCATAGAAATACATGGTCCCACTCCTCAATCTCCAAGGGTCTCTGTCTCTTTTCAGCATAAGAATTCTGTCAACTCTGTGCAGTCTTCATCTTCCCCTAGATTATTTTCACCTTCTCTGTGGCCGATTTTACCAACTCTGGACCCATAAGTGCTAACTCCCTTGGGTTTTTCCATCAAAGAGGTGATCTGCATGGTCACCCATACAAAACCTCAAATGAGGGGATGCTAATGGTGGAGTGATAATCAGTTTTTTAGGAAAACTCCACTAGTGGAAAGTGGTCATCCCAACTGCGGCTAAAATTGAGGACACAAGCACGAAGCATGTCCTCGAGTGTATATGTGGTACGCTCTGTCTGACCGCCTGTCTGAGGGTGAAAGGTGGTGCTCAAGCATAGCTGAGTCCTGAATGCCTCCTGCAATATTTAACACAAGTGGGAGGTAAAACGTGTGTTGCAATCTGAGATGATCGTCTACGACACTCCATTAAGTCGCACTATCTCCTCCACATAGAGGTGTCCTAAGCTCCCTACTGATCCCTTCTTTCAGATGGGTAGGAAGTGGGCCGACTTGGGGAGTTGGTCAACAATCACCTAGATAGAATCATGGCCCCTGGATGTACATGGTATCCCCATCACGAAGTCCATAGATATACCTTCTCACTTACACTCTAGTACCGTAAGTGGCTGAGCTAAGCCTGCTGGTACTCGATGCTCAGCCTTCACTTGCTGACAAGTGAGGCATCAGGATACAAACTCTGCCACTTCTTTCTTCATCCCTGGCCACTAGTACCGACGTCAGAGGTCTTGGTACATCTTTTCCACTCCATTATGTACTTCTAAAGGGGATTTATGTAACTAACTCAAAACCTTCTCCTATAGCATCACTGGTACCATAGTGCATCCTCTGAAGAGAATGGCGTGCTCCCCACCTTCATAAAATACATCAGGATCCTGTCCTGAGGATATCTGAGCACGTCAGGCATCAAAGTATACGTCCCAAAGTTGTTCCTCCCTGACTCGTTGTAGAAGTGGGGGAGTGACAGTCATATATTGGAGGTAAACTACTCCATCCCTATCCATGAAGGATATCTTTAAGGTGTCTAGCTGCTCTATCACCTTACTCAATAGTTGTAGATGAGACCTCCTGCTGAGTGCGTATGCTACTAAGTTTCTCTTATAAGGAGTGTAGATTATCTCAAAGTCATAGTCCTGGAGGAACTCTATCCATCATCATTGTCTCAGGTTCAGGTCCTTCTGTGAGAAGATATAACTAAGACTCTTGTGATCAGAGTAAACAATGAACCATTCACCCATCATTTAGTGCTTCCACATATTTAGAGAAAATACCACTGATTCTAACTACAGGTCATGGGTATCATAGTTCTTCTCTGGCTGTCTTAAATTTCGTGAGCCATAGGGGAACACCACTCGATCCTGCATCAGGACATAACAATGTCTGGTCACTGATGCGTCGCAGCAAACTATTTACCCAATTCCCTCTTCTGGTAGCCTTAAGATGGGAGCACTCGTCAGCCTCTGCCTCAGCTCCTAGAAACTCTGCTAGCACTTCTCTGTCCACAATAAAGGCTTCCCATTCTTCATCAAAGCTGAAAAGGGGGCCGCTACCCTGGAGAAGTCAAGTACAAATATCTGGTAGTACCAAACCAAGCCTAGGAAACTCTGCACCTTGGTCACACTCTTGGGTGGATCTCAATAAATCACTGCATCTATATTTTCTAGATCCACTGCGACTCTATTATCTGAGATAACATTCCCTAAGAAGTGGAATTCTCATATCCAGAACTAGCACTTTGAGATCTTTCTATAAAGCTGGTGCTCTTGGAGTGTATCTAGGACTATCCGTAGGTGCTTAGTATGCTTCTCCTCTAACACCGAGTATATAAAGATTTCTTTGATAAAGACCACCATAAAGAGATCAAGGTATGGCTGAAAGATCCTATTCATGAGCCCCATGAACACTACCGGAGCATTGTTCACAATGAAAGGCATCACCAAGAATTCGTAATGGCCATACCGACATCGGAAGGCTATCTTTGGAAAGTCCTTGTCCCGTACTTTGAGCCGATGATAGTTTGATCTGATGTCTATCTTAGAAAACCATCGAGATTGCTTTAGATAGTCTAAGAGATCATCAATCCTCAGGATTGGATACTTGTACTTCACAATCACTTGGTTTAGGCTCCGATAGTCCACACAAATCCTCAAGCTCCCATCCACCTTCTTGGTGAACAAGATCAAGGATTCCCATGGAGAAACATTGGGCCTTATGGACCCCCTTCTCTGCAAGTCCTTCATCTATACCCACAACTCCCAAAGCTCCACGAGAGCCATACGATTTTTTGGTGTTGATATCAGTGCCTTCCTAGGGTACAGGTCGATGTAAAAGTCTATCTATCTGTGTGGAGGAAGTCCAGGAACATCACCAGGAAAGACATCAGCATACTGATACCCCACTAAAGAATAAATCACACTCCTCAGGACAACTTCTTTGAGGGTGAGGTTGGACAACCAGTGAGTGATTTGTCGTATCCTCCTCCAAGAAAGAGCATCCTATGCTACAAAGTATTCTTTGTCACTCATGAAGGAAAACCTGATCCAAAACTCGGGGACACACCACACTTTATGCCTAAACAGTCAATCTGAGCATGGACTGTGGATAGCCAGTCTATACCCATGATGACATCGTAAGGCCTCGACACTGCTACCAAGAGATCCCAACTAAAGATCTCACCACCTACAGTGAGCTCACACTGCCTACACTAGTTTATAATCATCAAATCTTCTCTCATTGGAGTCTGTAATTGCAAGGATCGAACCAATGGATCCATCGGAATCTTCGAACTATGAACAAGTGTCATGGAAATGAAAGAGTGAATGGAACATGTATCTATAAGTATTTTAGCTATGGTGGAATAGAAATAGATCATACCTCCAATCATCTTTGGAGCTCTGTGGTCGTATGCATCAGCTTCCTGAAGTTGTCCTCACCCCTGTCCACATGTTACCCATCGTCACAGTGGACCTCAATGTGGTGGTGGTGGTAGAACCTCAAATATCCACCCACCGCATCCTATATGGCATGCTCCTCTGCCTCGTCCGCCACCCTGAAAACCTCCTCGCTTGAATCTATAACTCTTCCTCAGTGGTCCCTCTACCATCTGCAGATCGTCAGTCGGGCGGGTTTGGCAGTCACGAGCCATGTGGTCCTGCCCGCCACACGTGAAGCACAGTCTTCCTCGCAGTTTACCTTCTCTGCCTCACAAGTTCCAAACCTCTAACCCTATATCTTTGGGTCATCCACCGGTGGGTCTCGCCCGCTTGGACCTCTGAGTCATCTGTCTAATGCCTTCTGCAGATGACTTTGCTTCCTGTCATTCGGTGTTGGATCTCACCATCGGTGCCTGCTCATCTATGATGTTCTCCACCAACAATGTTCACTGGAGCAATCCAGCTTGCATCGGGATATTCAATGATATCATTGATGCTTTGAAGTATAAAAGTTGTGTACTGAAATTAAAGGGGCCAGAATACATGTACAACTGAAAGGTACAACTATAATGGGAAAATAGAAAATAGATCCTAGAATCGTCCACCAAGGATCCTACTTTAATTTAAGAACCTGGGTTTTGCTACTAAAGGCTTTGGAATATTCTTGATGATATTCCAGAGCAGCGCCTTCAGACGGCGTGCGATTCCGAGCCTCGGAGTGGCCGGAATTAAATTTTCAGTGCGTTCACACTGGAAATGCTAAATAAATGAGATAACTCCTAAACAAAGTTCCGGATCAGGGATCCGAGTGGACGGATGGGTCCGGAATTGGGTTTTTACCCTAGGAACGACATAAAACTTGTCGGCGCAGGATGTTTGGATCCCTCGCCCGCTTCTGGAACGTTAAACGGATTAATTAATTAATTAATTCGTTTAATAGTGAAACGCTAGTACCTCTTGAACGATACTCGGATTGGAAAACCGAGGGCACCGTTGAGTTCGAAGCGTTCCGTTTACCCTAGGAGGGGTATAAGTTTTGCGAGCGCGGATCGTTTGTGAAAAATGGCACCAGGGGCGTTTTCGTAAATTGGCGGCCTCGGGCGCTGAGTTTAGTAACTTTTGAACGGGGTCTCAGATTAAAATTCCAAGAGCGCCGTTGCGCTTAGAGCGTGGTTCTTAGCCTAGGGGAGGCTAAATCCCGACCCTGTCGAGAGTTTGGGTTCGGGGCTGTCGGGTGGGCGTTTAAGTGATTTGTACTTAAACACCCCCCTTCTTCTTCTTCTTCTTCTTCCTCAAACCCTCCTCCCCCCTTCACCTCCGGCGAGGCGAGCTCCGGAGAGGCGACTCCGGCAAGGTGCGGTGGCGCGCGGCGGGTCGCGCGGGAAGCGCCGGGCGAAGCCCAACGAGGTAGGCGGTGTTCGTTTGCGTTTTAAACCCCAAACCCCTCTTTGAATTCGAATTTTAGTGTCTAATTGCTGCCCGATCTTTGAGCGAAGCCCGTAGTTGCGTAGGATTCGATCTGAGGTTTACGTCGCACTTTTCAGATCAAAATTCTGAGACCTGAGGTTTTCGTAGGGATCTGACGAAGTTTCAGAGACTTTTGGTGTTTTCCGGCGAGAACCAGCGGCGGCGGCGGCTTCCCAGCGGCGGTCCGGCGGTCTTCCAGGCGGCGGCGGGTTCGTCTGGGTGTCGGCGCAGCTGGCCGAGCGGGGCGGCTGGCGGCCCGCGGCATCGCGGTGGAGTGGGGAGCCGGCTGGGGGCGCCGACCAGGGGACGTCCGGGGTCACGGCTCCCGACCCCGCTGCGGAGACCGAGACCCGCCAAAGGCGGGTCTCCGCGTGGACTCGACCGGCCCTGTCGGCCGGTCGGTGGAGGCGCCCGCACGGTGCGCGGGCGAGGAAAGAAGCGGGCCGCGGGGCGGCGGCCCGCGGGGTCGGCTTGGCCAGACCCAGGCGGCTGGGCCGCGGTCCCAGCGGGCCGGCCGGAGCGGGCCGGCCCGAGCAGGGCGGACCGGCCAGACCAGGCCGGTCCGGCCCGAAGGGTTCTCCCCTAATACCTTCGGACGCCCGTATCTTTAGATACGGGCGACCGTTTTGCGCGCCGTCTGCAGCAGCGCGGAGCTTGCATCGAGGGGAATGTTTTGAGATGGTTTCGGGAAATTTTAATTCCCGAAAAGAGGGGTCGCGGAGGCGCAACGTGTCCTTAAGTGGGCGAGCGTTTTCCCCGAGTTTCTTGTTTTGGACGGCGCGGACGCATGCGACGTCCGCTTTGAGTTCCGTCAGTTGCGTTGGGACCCTGGCCTCGGGGCGGAGCTTTCCAGGGTGGTTTTAGGCGTTGAGGACAAAGTTGAGGCATGGGCCCCATGACCCGCCTTTTGAGCTGCGTGCAGCTTTTAGCGGCTTTTTCCTCGGACGTCCGTTCGGGGCGTGCGAGCAGTCGATGTTGGGTGTTTTTTCAAGGGCATCGGGTTGGCGCAGTCTGCTCGCTGTAAGTCCACACGATGGTGCGGGCCCCGCGGGGGCCGTTTCGGGAGTCGACGGTGATTTCCAGTTTTATCACCGGGCGACCGTTTTGGACAAGTGAGTAGTCCATTTCGTGTACTTTTTTGAGAGGATCGCAACGGTGCAATCCATTCGTTAAGTTTCGATACCGGGATGCGGGTCCCACGTGGCACCGCTCGGGTGCGGTGCGCCGGGATGCACCTTTTTCTCCGGATATCCGTTGCACTCAAGTGAGTAGTGCTTTTGACATGTTTTCCCGAGGGGATCACAATGGTGCAATGCGCCCGACTGTTTTCAGGGTCGAGGCTCGGGATCACGGGACGCCGTTCGGGCGTGAGGCAGTGTTGGTGACTTTTCCGTCGGATATCCGTTAGAGGCAAGTAAGTAGTCGATCTCGCGTGTTTTTCCGCGAGGATTACAACGGTGCGATCTGTTTGGTTGTGCGGAGCTTCTTGTGCGATATTGTTAAATGTGGAAGCACAGAAGGTGCTCTAGTGGTTGTTCTCCCTACCTTGTTTATGGCGGACCCTTGGCATGTGATCGCCCACTCTTGGGAGAGTGATTTAATTGGTCCATGAGATGTGTTTGGTCGTTCCTGGGCCTTTGAGGTGGCATGTTGGAGTTGTTACGTCACGCCTTCGTGTTGACGTTGGGTGCCGTGTGCACGATAGCCTATGGGATGGAACGAGGTATACTCTGGGAGTATACGGGAGTGCTTGGAGGTACGTGTGATTTTTACTTGAGTTGTTCGTGTGCTTGGTTGGTGTTGAATTGGGGCCACACGTCGTGTGGGCCCCATGTGCGTGCCGTTTTCTGCTTCGCGTACTTGGACCTCTCGCGGCGTGGAGGGTCCCTCTGTGTGATTGTTTGACCAGCAGGGTGGAGCTCTTCCCCTGGCTCTGTACTCGTTTGTTGACCAGTAGGGTTGAGTGGTCTCCCCCTGGTTTCGTTCTCGATGGATCGGCCAGTAGCGGTGCTAGTGGCACCCCGTGATGGAACAGGCGCTGAACCCCTCGGGGTGAGTTGTGCTGGAGTTGGGTGGTTGCACGATACCCACTCCATGTTTGGTTGGCCAGTGTTGTACCCTCCAGTAGATATGGGCAGAGCGGTTCTGAGTTTTAACCTCTAGCAAGGCTGGGCAGTGGGTTACTCATCAACTTCCTCGGGCTTACCCTCCAGCAGGGCTGGGCAGTGGGTTGCTCACTGACTTCTAGGGTTTACCCTCCAGCAGAGACTGGGCAGTGGGTCACCCGATGCTCTTAGGGTCTACCCTCCAGCAGAGACTGGGCAGTGGGTCACCCGATGCTCTTAGGGTCCACCCTCTAGTAGAGACTGGGCAGTGGGTCACCCGACGCTCTTAGGGTATACCCTCCAGCAGAGACTGGGCAGTGGGTCACCCGACGACCTCTTAGGGTCTACCCTCCAGCAGGGCTGGGCAGTGGGTCACTCGTCGTCTAGTTCCAGGTCTACCCTCCAGCAAGGCTGGGCAGTGGGTTGCCTGTCGACTTATTCCAGGTTTACCCTCTAGCGGGGCTAGGCAGTGGGTCGCCGGATGATGTGTTATGGTTTACCCTCCAGTAGGGCTGGGCAGTGGGTCACCCAGTATTTTATTATGGTTTACCCTCCAGCGGGGCTGGGCAGTGGGTCGCCGGTTGATGTATTATGGTTTACCCTCCAGCGGGGCTGGGCAGTGGGACGCCTGTTAGCATTCCAGGCTCAGTCCTTTTTGCTAGGCTAGTCTGTGGCTTACCTCCGTGATTACCGGAGTGGGACCCTTGGTTATATGAGTCAGTGTTGTGACGGCTTGACTTTGAGGAGACCTCTCGGCTGCAGGGCAGTGACGAGGTGTGGTTTGACTTTCCCTAGAACTCTCAAGTTCGAGGGGCACTTTCCCCAACGAGACGCGTTCTTGTGACGCGATCTAAAACCGTGCGGGCGAGTTAGTGCCGCCCAAAGCGGATAGTGTCGAGGTGCGGTGATTGATCCCCTTGTCTTGCAGTTCGGGGTAGACGTGCGGGATGCTAGGCATCGATGGAGGTTACTTCTGGGACTGTTGGCGACACCTTTCTTGGGCTGAGCTACGGGACGGAGATCCCCTTACGAGTTTGTTCGGGCTTCTTGGCAGAGCATAACGATATGTATATACCTTTTTTCTGGTACTCACTTCTTGGGTTTGGTTACTCTCCTTCCAGGTGAGGCGAAGACGCGCGGGGTATGCCACATGCTTTCCGTGTCTAGCTTCTCGTGGTTGGACGAGTCTACTATCCTGCTATAGGCAGCGAAGACTTGATGAGAAGTTTATCTTCTCACCGTTTCCAGCTCCTTGTTCCTGGACGAGTCTACTTCCTTTCTTTTTTTGGGTTGAGCTGGACTCTTTACTACACCCTCGGTTGGACTCCTCTACTTTTTCTGTTCGCTCTACTGCTCACCCTTCGGTACCTCCTTTGTTGCTCCCTCGAGCCTTCGGGGTATCCTACTGAGTATTTTTATACTCACCCCTGCTTGGGCTTTGCCCGCACTTGGTGTGCCCTTGTAGACGACGGACAGGTGGAGCGTGACTTCGGTGGAGCGTAGGAGCTTGGGAGCTTGGACCGCGTGCGGTGGTCATGGCCGGGTTCTAGGTGGGAGAACTGTTAGCTGTTTGTTTTTTGTTTACCTGTTGCCGGGTTGTGGCACCTTTTTTGATTGGGCGTGTGTTTTGCCCGTTTACTTTTCAGTGTACCTTCATCTTTCTTTGTACTTGTCGAGGTCGATGCACTCTGTGGTTTATATATAGCAGTTGCCCTTTTCTTTTTACTCTGCTTGTATTTTCTTCTACTCTGCACTGTTGCATTGAGTTTGCTGCGTGTGTGTGTACAGGTGCTTAGGCAAAGGCCTCCCCGAGTTATTGTGCCTTCGGCACTGGTCGCCATCCCCTGGCCTATGGAGGCGGGCTTGGGGTAGTTGCGGCTCGAGCCTGGGTAGGTTCGGGTCATGACAAAGTGGTATTAGAGGTGGTTCGTTCCTTGGGGCGTTGTGCGGACGTCCCTAAAAGAGGAATTGGTTGGGATTTAGGGCAATAGTGTTAACGTGTCTCGAGAGCGGCTCTCAGGCCAGGGAGTCCAGTGATGGTGCAGTGACCGATGTATCCATTCACCAGGACCTTGATAACCTGCTTGTCGACTCGGCATGCTGAGACACTTGTTGCAGGGAAAGTTTGGTTGTGCATCACATAGGATTGAGTCTTTGACTGTCCTTCTTGAGTCAGCTCCCCATCGTTGTTATCGGTATATACATATATGCTCATCTGACCGCGACACTCCCTGATAATGATCAGGATGTCTCCGCGAAGACAGCCAGCTAGGATACCATCTCTGGTTCGTGAAGACGACCTTGTAAGCTACGAGGCCACAGTCCAGGACCCATCATGCGAGCCCCTTTCTCTGGGTGGCCGGTAGCATCACCCCCACCTGTTGAGCAGCAGACAGTTCCAGCAGAGCAGGTTGAGTTTGAGCGCAGTTTGAGCGTGCTCTGTGAGTTCCAGCGGAAGAGACCGCTGAGGTTCAATGGGGAGACAGACCCTCAGGAAGCAGAGGTCTGGCTCGAGGTAGTGGTTCGCCTTTTCAGGCTTGTGCATACGCTGATAGATCAGAGAGTGGATTCGGCAGCCAGCCTTTTTCGTGGAGCAGCTCGGCGTTGGTAGAGTCTGGCGACTCAGTTTCTTGACGAGTCGTCGCTTTCGTCGGGGTGACTTTCAGTTGTTGCTCCATGAGGAGTTTTTCCCCTCCTGCTTGCGCTCCGTTCGGATTCAGGAGCTCCTGCAGTTTCAGCAGGGAGGGATGACGGTGGCCGAGTACACGACTAGTTTCGCAGACCGTGCACGCTTTTACCCGGACTTGGTCCGTGACGACAACCTCTGAGAGCAGAAGTTTGAGCAGGGTCTCCGCCGAGAGATTCGTGCTGTCGTAGTACCCTTGGGCATTTCCACATATGTCGGGGTGCTAGAGCATACGCTGGTGACAGAGGGCTTCCTGTCATGTTTTGCGGTTGGTAGTGGCAGTGGGCGTGATGGAGCCGGGACGTCTGCCGTAGCTAGCAGGCACCGGAGGATAGGACCTCGATGCAGGTGACCTTCCCACTGCCGGTCTCGGAGACGTGGTCGTATACCACTGTGGCGAAAAGGAGCAGGGCCTCAGCCGAGGATTCCCTTCCATGAGTGGATCCCAGGCCGTGGTCGTACACCACAGTGACACCGGAGGGCACCAGGGCAGCCCAGAGAGCGCCGGTGCTATGCTTGTGACGGGCGAGGTCACTTGGCACAAGACTGCCCGACCCGAGTTGCTGAGAGCTTCGGGCAGGCAGCAGGCGCACCACCATGGCAGAGGCAGTTCCGTGATCGGAGTAGTGGCCAGAGAGGTGGTGCTAGCAGAGGAGCGGGAGGATTTGGAGGTGGGGGACGACGTTACGAGGTCTCCCCATCACCACTAAGCGGTCCACGTCAGGCTACGAGAGCTGATGGTTGGGACCACGGACACTCGTGAGCTTTGGATGTCTACGATCCTGCAGAGCATGGGATGGTGAGAGGTCCCCATGCGACCCTTCTAATTCTTACAGTATAATTGTTAGGCTCTACATGTGAATGGATTTTATCCCTGCTCCTTGTTTGAGGTGTTACCAGGGTGACGCCGAGCGTCGGGTGTGACCCTGTGGTGGTAAGGAAAAAGGCGTGAGACCTTTTCCTTTAGTCGATGGTGTTGACACTTTCACCTTTTTGAGCGTGTAAGAGATCATCGACTGTGGAACCTTGCGTGACCAGATATCCTTGGGTGTTTTACCATATGGATATTCTGAAGGAGGGAATCACCGGGCCTTGTTTCAGGTGCGGGCGGTGATTCCAGTCACAGCGTGCGACGTAGAGGTTGGACTGGGGAGGTGAGCTACCCCCGAGGGCCTTCGGGCCATTTGAGACCGTGCAAAGGGATGGCGAGGTACCCTACCGACTTTCCCTAACCCCAAAGTCTGGACTGGGTGCACGATGTTGGCAAGGGCCGACCTAGCGTGAACAGATCAATCCTTTGGTCTGTGCGCAGTGACGCAGAGCTGTGCGTGGGTTCTTCTGGGTATGAGAAAGCCAGGTGTGGGCTTAGTACCCTGTGTTGCTCCCTAGTTTTGCTTTTCGAGGACGAAAATCTTGAAGGAGGGATTGATGTAAGAACCCGAGTTTTTCTAGTAAAGACTTTGGAATATTCTTGATGATATTACAGAGCAGCGCCTTCAGACGGCGTGCGATTCTGAGCCCCGGAGTGGCTAGAATTAATTTTTCACTGCGTTCACACTGGAAATGCTAAATAAATGAGATAACTCCTAAAAGGAGTTCCGGATCAGGTATCTGAGTGGACGGATGGGTCCGAAATTGGGTGTTTACCCTAGGAACGACATAAAACTTGTCGGCGCAGGATTTTTGGACCCCTCGCCCACTTCTGGAACGTTAAACAGATTAATTAATTAATTAATTAATTCGTTTAATAGCGAAACACTAGTATCTCTTGAACGGTGGCTCGGATTGGAAAACCAAGGGCACCGTTGAGTTCAGAGCGTGCCGTTTACCCTAGGAGGGGTATAAGTTTTGCGGTCGCGTGCCGTTTGTGAAAAATGGCCCCAGGGGCGTTTTTGTAAATTGGCGGCCTCGGGCACTGAGTTTATTAACTTTTGAATGGGGTCTCGGAATAATATTCTGAGACCGCCGTTGTTCTCAGAGCGTGGTTCTTATCCTAGGGGAGGCTAAATCCCGACCCTGTCGGGAGTTCGGGTTTGGGGCTGTCGGGCGGGCGTTTAAGTGATTTGTACTTAAACACCCCCCCTTCTTCTTCTTCTTCTTCTTCCTCAAACCCTCCTCCCCCCTTCACCTCCAGCGAGGCGAGCTCCGGTGAGGCGAGCTCCGGTGAGGAGACTCCGACAAGGTGCGGTGGATCGTGCGGGAAGCGCCAGGCAAAGCCCAACGTGGTAGGCGGTGTTTGTTTGCGTTTTAAACCCCGAACCCCTCTTTGAATTTGAAGTTTAGTGTCTAATTGCTGCCTGATCTTCGAGAGAAGCCCATAGTTGCGTAGGATTCGATCTGAGGTTTCTGTCGCACTTTTCGGATCAAAATTCCGAGACCTGAGGTGTTCATAGGGATCTGACGAAGTTTCGGAGACTTTTGGTGTTTTCCGGCGAGAACCAGTGGCAGTGGCGGCTTCCCAGCGGTGGTCCGGTGGTCTTCAAGGCAGCGGCGGGTTCGTCTGGGCGTCGGCGCAGGTGGACGAGCGGGACAGCTGGCGGCCCGTGGCATCGCGGTGGAGCGGGGAGCTGGCGAGAGGGTGTCGACCAGGGGACGTCCGGGGACACGGCTTGCGACCCCGCTGGGGAGACCAAGACCCGCCAAAGGCGGGTCTCCGCGTGGACTCGACCGGCCGTGTCGGACGGTCGGTGGAGGCGCCCGCGCGGCGCGCGGGCGAGGCAAGCAGCGGGCCGCGGGGCGGCGGCCCGTGGGGTTGGCTGGGCCGCGGTCCCAGCGGGCCAGCTGGAGCGGGCCGGCCCGAGCAGGGCGGACCGGCCAGACCGGGCCGGTCCGGCCCGAAGGGTTCTCCCCTAATACCTTCGGACGCCCGTATCTTTAGCCACGGGCGTCCGTTTTGCGCACTTTCTGCGGCAGCACAGAGCTTGCGTTGAGGGGAATGTTTTGAGATGGTTTCAGGGAATTTTAATTCCCTAAACGAGGGGTTGCGGAGGCGCGACGTGTCCTTAAGTGGGCGAGCGTTTTCCCCGAGTTTCTTGTTTTGGACGGCGCGGACGCATGTGACGTCCGCTTTGAGTGTCGTCAGTTGCGTTGGGACCCTGGCGCTGGGGCGGAGCTTTCCAGGGCCGTTTCAGGTGTTGAGGCCAAAGTTGAGGTGTGGGCCCCACGACCCGTCTTTTGAGCTGCGTGCAGATTTTAGCGGCTTTTTCCTCGGACGTTCGTTCGGGGCGTGCTAGCAGTCGATGTTGGGCGTTTTTCTGAGGGCATCGTGTTGGCGCAGTCTGCCCACTGTAATTCCGCATGATGGTGCGGGCCCCGCGGGGGCCGTTTCAGGAGTCGACGGTGATTTCCTGCTTTATCACCGGGCGACCGTTTTGGACAAGTGAGTAGTCCATTTCGTGTACTTTTTAGAGAGGATCGCAACGGTGCGATCCGTTCGTTGAGTTTCGAGACCGGGATACGGGTCCCACGTGGCACCGCTCGGGTGCGGTGCGCCGGGATGCACCTTTTTCTCCGGATATCCGTTGCACTCAAGTGAGTCGTGATTTTGACGTGTTTTCCCGAGGGGATCGCAATGGTGGGGTGAGACCGACTGTTTTCGGGGCCGAGGCTCGGGATCACGGGACGTCGTTCGGGCGTGAGGCGGTGTTGGTGACTTTTCCATCAGATATCCATTAGAGGCGAGTAAGTAGTCGATCTCGCGTGTTTTTCCGCGAGGATTACAACGGTATGATCCTTTTGGTTGTGCAGAGCCTCTTGCGTGATATTGTTAAATGTGGAAGCACGGAAGGTGCTCCAGTGGTGGTTCGTCCTACCTTGTTTATGGAAGACCCTTGGCGTGTGATCACGCACTCTTTGGAGAGTGATGTAATTGGTCCATGAGACGTGGTTGGCTGTGCCTGGGCCTTTGAGGTGGCAGGTTGGAGTTGTTATGGCACTTCTTCGCGTTGACATTGGGTGCCGTGTGCATGATAGCCTATGGGCTGGAACGAGGTATACTCTGGGAATATACGGGAGCGCTTGGAGGTACGTGTGGTTTGTACCTGAGTTGTTCATACGCTTGGTTGGGTTTGACTTGGGGCCACACGTCGTGTGGGCCCCATGTGCGTGCTGTGTTCTGCTTCGCGTACTTGGACCTCTCGCGGCATGGAGGGTCCCTCTGTGTGATTGTTTGACCAGCAGGGTGGAGCTCTTCCCCTGGCTCTATACTCGTTTGTTGACCAGCAGGGTTGAGTGGTCTCCCCCTGGTTTCGTTTTCGATGGATCGGCCAGTAGCGGTGCTAGTGGCACCCCGTGATGGAACAGGCGCTGAACCCCTCGGGGTGAGTTGTGCTGGAGTTGGGTGGTTGCGCGATACCCACTCCTTGTTTGGTTGGCTAGTGTTGTACCCTCCAATAGAGATGGGCAGAGCAGTTCTGAGTTTTACCCTCCAGCAGGGTTGGGCAGTGGGTTACTCATCGACTTCCTCGGGCTTACCCTCCAGAAGGGCTGGGCAGTGGCTTGCTCACTGACTTCTAGGGTTTACCCTCTAGCAGAGACTGGGCAGTGGGTCACCCGATGCTCTTAGGGTCTACCCTCCAGCAGAGACTGGGCAGTGGGTCACCCGATGCTCTTAGGGTCTACCCTCCAGCAGAGACTGGGCAGTGGGTCACCCGACGCTCTTAGGGTCTACCCTCCAACTGAGACTGGGCAGTGGGTCACCTGATGACCTCTTAGGGTCTACCCTCCAGCAGGGCTGGGCAGTGGGTCACCCATCGTCTAGTTCCAGGTCTACCCTCCATCAAGGTTGGGCAGTGGGTTGCCTGTCGACTTATTCCAGGTTTACCCTCCAGTGGGGCTGGGCAGTGGGTCTCCGGATGATGTGTTATGGTTTACCCTCCAGCAGGGCTGGGCAGTGGGACACCCAGTATTTTATTATGTTTTACCCTCCAGCGGGGCTGGGCAGTGGGTCACCGGTTGATGTATTATGGTTTACCCTCCAGCGGGGCTGGGCAGTGGGACTCCTGTTAGCATTCCAGGCTCAGTCCTTTCTGCTAGGCTAGTCTGTGGCTTACCTCCGTGATTACCGGAGTGGGACCCTTGGTTATACGGGTCAGTGTTGTGACAGCCTGACTTTGAGGAGACCTCTCGGCTGCAGGGCAGTGACGAGGTGTGGTTTGACTTTCCCTAGAACTCTCAAGTTCGAGGGGAACTTTCCCAACTGAGACGCGTTCTTTTGACGCGATCTAAAACCGTGCGGGCGAGTTAGTGCCACCCAAAGTGGATAGTTTCGAGGTGCGGTGATTGAGCCCCTTGGCTTGCAATTCGGGGTAGACGTGCGGGATACTAGGCATCAATGGAGGTTACTTCTGGGACTGTTGGCGACACCTTTCTTGGGCTGAGCTATAGGACAGAGATCCCCTTACGAGTTTTTTCGGGCTTCTTGGCAGAGCATAAGGATATGTATATACCTTGTTTCTAGTACCCACTTCTTGGGTTTGGTTACTCTCCTTCCAGGTGAGGCGAAGACGCGTGGGGTATGCCACGTGCTTTCCGTGTCTAGCTTCTCGTGGTTGGATGAGTCTACTCTCTTGCTATAGGTAGCGAAGACTCGATGAGAAGTTCATCTTCTCACTGTTTCTAGCTCCTTGTTCCTGGACTAGTCTACTTCCTTTCTTTTGTTGGGTTGAGCTGGACTCTTTACTGCACCCACGGTTGGAATCCTCCACTTTTCCTGTTCTCTCTACTGCTCACCCTTCGGTACCTCCTTTGTTGCTCCCTCGAGCCTTCAGGGTATCCTACTGAGTATTTTTATACTCACCCCTACTTGGGATTTTCTCGTACTTGGTGTTCCCTTGCAGACGACGGACAGGTGGAGCGTGACTTCGGTGGAGCGTAGGAGCTTGGACCGCGTGCGGTGGTCGTGGCCGGGTTCCAGGTGGGAGACCCGTTAGCTATTTGTTTTTGTTTACCTGTTGCTGGGTTGTGGCACCTTTTCTGATTGGGCTCGTGTTTTGCCCCTTTACTTTTCAGTGTACCTTCATCTTTCTTTGTACTTGTAGAGGTCGATGCACTCTGTGGTTTATATATAGCAGTTGCCCTTTTCTTTTTACTCTGCTTGTCTTTTCTTCTACTCTGCACTGTTGCATTGAGTTTTCTACGTGTGTTTGTACAGGTGCTTAGGCAAAGGCCTCCCCGAGTTATTGTGCTTTCGGCGCTGGTCGCCAGCCCCTGGCCTATGGAGGCGGGCTTGGGGTAGTTGCGGCTCGAGCCTGGGTAGGGTCGGGTCGTGACATTGAAGGGTAGGTACAACTCTTCTCCACTACTCTCTAAATCTGCCAATATCTTTCGTGTACTACCTGGTCCTGGCTCCCTCAGTCTTAACCAAGCTACTCATCATCTGCTCAAGACACAACAAGGTGCAAGCCAAACCCATGCAGAGGTGAGTATAACAATACATAGTAGGGACCCCAAGACCCCTGAAGGTCTCTCAGAATTCCACAAAAGAAAAAACCACACATCATGGTCACAATCACATAGAACAAAGCAATAGACGCATCTTAAACCAGGTATATGTAAAGCACAGAAATACAGATGATTAGTCGGGAAGCTAAATCGTCTTATTCTATTGAGAGGCACTACTGTTGACCAAATAGAGTTGGAACCACACCAGATCGATAGGTACTAATCCCCACAAGGCCCATATAGGATTTGACCTACCTGAAGTCGATAGGTACTAACCCCCACAAGACCCCCACATGATCGGTATGCGCTTACCCACACAGGATCATTGAGCATTGACCCACACAGGATATGACCCACACAGGATTGGTATAACGCTGATCCACGACAGGCTGCTCTAAGGCTAGTCCTCATCGGGTCACGTATTTCAGATCCACATAGGATTTCTAGGTTCTAATCTACACAAGATCACTAGGTGCTGACCTATGTAGGATCACTCCGTACTAACCTCCATATGATCTGTCTCCAACCTCCACCTCACTGCCACCCACTGGATTCCCGCTCATAGTATGCTTGATTCTGGGAGAACCACTGTTCAAGCTGTCAGTCGTATTTCAACAGAAATTAAGTCCCATTTAAAAGTTTCTTGATGATCTGTCACGTCATAATGGTTCCAACACAATAGACGGCGCGTCAACCAGACGCCCGGTCTGTAAGTTATTGGCATTTTAGTGCCGAGGCCCCGGTTATATTTGGGGTCTATCCAACCCATAAATACACCACTTTTCTCCAAAACTCTTTTGGGGTATCTCAAAAGTACCGTATCACTCCAAGGATCTTAGATCCGTAGACGAGTTGTCAAACGGACTTCCAGTTCGCAAGATATTGTCACTTAAGTGTAACCAGGCCCGAGAGGGGTCCGGGTCCAGTCCGACCCAGTCAGACCGACTCAACCCAGTCTAGGCCGACCCGACACACCCCGGGTCCGACCTATCTCAGACCAAACTGTCCTGGGTCAGGCCATGGACTGGTCCAACCTGCCCTGCCTGGGTTGGGCCACAGAGGGCTCAGCCTGCCCGGCTGGCGTGACCCACGCGGGGTCGCGCGGTCCACTACTCCTGAATGCCTCAAAGGATCCATTCAGATCCATTAATTGGTGGGGCCAGGTTGTTCTACCTCATTACCCACAGGACCCGTAGGGGGAAAGTCCCTTTACAGCTATGTCGTGGCTTCCTTTAGCGCGGCGCGTGATGGCGTGTTACCTCCACCTTTGTGGTCGGTCGCCGCCTGCCGCCCGTCCGACCGCCACAGTGCCGAGCGGTGCCACTATTCCACCACAGCTGGCGGTTGCCGGCTGCCGATCTCATCTTTCTTTGCTATTTGTTGGTGCTACCACACCGGTGCCACACCAGTGCTCTTTACACAGGGCTCCGAGGACGCTCCAGAGCTCCATTTTCACTTCTGCGCACGTCTACAGGCTCCCCGAGATGCTGTCGTCGCTTTGAGGCTCTTGAAATCTAGATTTTGATGAGTTGAAGAATTTTCCCCCAAAGAACACAACAATAAAGAAGCAGTGGAGGGTCCAAGTCTTATTTGTTTGACCCGCACCCTCCATGTTAACATAATAATAGGTGGAATGAGAAGAATTCATCATAGATAACTATAATAAAACTAAACACACCTACCCCATGAACCATCAGAGGTATCGCGGTCGTTGGTGGAAGGAGAGTCCCTGTCGCAGTGAGGTCGACAGCGTTTGTTGATCCTGGATCGTCACCGCCCAAGATTCCGTCCTCCGTTGGTGGAAGACATTGCGTCACTTGGCCAGAGGTTCCTTGAATGGTGAATTTGTGACAAAAATCCACCCCAAGCCTCAATTAAATAGAGGGGGAAAATGTGAGTAACACACCGAGAAATTAATGAGGTTCCTTTAATGAATGAACCTCTTAATTCCCCAATAGTGTGGTTACAAATAAAGGAGATTAAAGCCATTAATTGTCTTGACAAGTAACCTGTCCCCACCACCACCGCCCTTACACTGGAGAAAAAAATTACTTTTTAAGTTATTTTATTATTTTTCTGTAAAGTCCAAAATTTAAATTTTCTCCTGACCTACTGCGGTTAAATTCTAGCTTCCCTTAAGAAAATCCCAGTGCTTCAGATTCAATGGTTCCCTCATATTTTTAATCCAAGCACCGATTAAAAAGGTAGAAGATGTCACCCCTGTGTTTACTAAACGTACCTTAAAAAAAGTTCAGAAATTTATTCTGGGAACATCGAGTCACGAAATCACACATCATCAATTTTTGTAGACTCATAATAGTCCCAGATAATTTAAAAAAATTACATTTAATTTTCCAAGACTTTACATATAACCTAAGATATCGAACGTAACATGAACACATAGTGTAAATCAAAACATTATATTGATGGACCTTTAATTATCTAGGAAATAAATGGTACTGCCAAATCTACGAAATAGATGCTGAGGAAAGGGAAATTATGTTGATTGATGTCATTGACTCATGAATCTATGATCCTTTCACCCTCCTCATATGAAGAAATGTGAAAAAAACTGATAAATAATTTGGAAAAGAAGAGATTAAAACTTCGACATATGATTTTAGTGCCATATGAAAAAGGAATAGATCTAATCATAATCATACTGAGAGAGAATCACTCTAGGTTTTTATTGATATATATAGGCATGGAATTAGGATATAGTAATAAGGATCTCAAAATTATATGCAAATCTTATCATTAATCTTAAACACACTCACTATGTGCCTATCAATCTTTAAAGGTTCTTATGGGATCAAAATTTAACATTTTATAGATTAAAGGGCTTATTTTAATATATTTTATGTTAGATCCCAAATTTGTTATTTTTAGTCCTCATTTTAATTAATATTTATATTTTTATTGACTATGGGGATTTTTTTGTTATTTTGACTTATTATTTTGAATATTAAAATAACTCACATTAAAGTTGTTTTCATTGATGATGGGGAAAGTGGATATATTACAAATAAAACCATTCAACAAACAAATATAGGGGATGTAGTTGATGAAGCTCAAACTTGAGACCTCATTGAGACTCAGAGGGATAGTTACCACTGATCTAGACCCTAGGGGAACTTGACATTAATAGTAATAAAACTTTATAATAGGATAATTATAATTTCTCACATTATTATTTACTTATAACTAAATTATGGTTATATTGTATATTATTTATATAAAATATTTTACAGTCACTGATTTAGTGTATATCAACCTTAAAATTTTATTCTTTAAACCTTATCAAGGTATGATAAATTTTTTAAAATAAACCTTTTGAACTGAATGAAATTTATATGTTCATTAGTTTTTAGTGCTTTTATAAAGTCATATATTTTCATACAGAGTTATATGTTTTTGTTGAAGTCATACAGAGTATTTAAAGTCATACAAAATTCTTCAATGTCCAAACAAATTATTCAAATTCATAAAAAATTCTTAAAAATCTTACAAAATTCTTCAATTTCATATGAAATTATTCAAAGTAAAATGAAATGAGTTTTCAATGATATACGAAATGAGTTTTTAAATTCATATAAAATGAGTTTTCAAAGTAATATGAATTGTATTTCTCAAATCCAAGGTAAACGTTTTATGAAGTCTTTTGATTTTTAAAACCTTAGAAAATTTCTCTAAAGTTGTTCATATTTTTATAAAGTCTTGCGATCTATGTTTAAATTCATAAAAACATAAAAATAATTCATTTCAAAACTCTATTTTCTCTCAGTTTGACTAACTATATATATAAGTGGTAACCTATAATTGTTTTATTAATTTTTTAAATACATATATATCAAAATTTCACAATTGTCTATCTTTTTAATTTTTTTAAATGAAGGAACAATATGGGATACATCCATACATAGGTAATGGTTTTATTTCCATGTTTAAATTATTTATAACTGTTGAAATTTGTGAATAGTTCTCAAGAAAAACTCACTTGATCAAGTAGATCTTTGGTTTCAATAAATTTAAATTAACCATTGAATAATTTTATTATAAAAAATTATCTAGGTAACTCATAAAATAGAAGAGTTACAAAAAAAATTATGATTTTTTGAGATTTTGTTGAGTGGCTACTATCTTATTATGTAAACATGAAAGAACATCAATGTTTATTCTTTTTCTGAAGTGATCAGGTTACATCAACATTTTTTCCTTCATTCTTTTATGATTGTTTCAAAATTTTATTCTTTTTATTTTTGTTTTTGTTTAATATTTACTTTATGCATTTCCCAATATAAATCACATATTTTTCATGGTTATTACTCCTAAACAAGATTTATTTCCTATTTTTTTGTGACTCCTAAATAAAATTCAATTTATCATGTATATTTATTAGTTCATAGAAAATTTGGGATTGGTCATATTGTACCTCCCTGCAAGAAAAAGAAAATGTATTGTAAAAAATTTATCACTTCCTTTAAAAAGTGAGGTTTTTTCTTAATGAGTGCCATTACTCTCATAGAGAAGAGGAAAGCTAAAAGTAGATGTAGAATCATGTTTATCTTAAAAAAATATAAATATTTCTATTCATATCTTCTATTTTCCACAGGATTATTATCTGGAATATTTTACTTCATATACAATGTTATTCCTATGTTTTCATATTATTATACACACATTTTAAAGTTATTATGATTTATTTAAAGTATTCAATGTCTGAAAAAGGTCCATTCACTCCCCCTATGGACTATATTGACATATTACACTAAGAAAATATGATATCAGATTCATTCCCTTAAATTATGGTTCTTCATTAGTTCTTTCTCTTGATACCAAACAAGTGGTATCATAGATTATATCTTTTAGATATGGGTTATGTATCTTTTATTTTTTTCTAAGCATTTCCTTGAATTAATAGTCTATGGAAAAAATGTCCCTTAATATATCATAAATTAATTATAATGATGTTTCGATATATATTAAAACCATTTTACATCTATTTGAATGAATATTGTTATTGGTAGGATTAAATAGAGGAATACATGAAGATTTAAGTATTAATCACTGGATGATAACTCTAAAACCATATAATTTACTAGACATGGATCGAGATAATATTATGGGTAAATATGTGGTAAAATATGTTTTAAATTAAAATTCATTAACAATATTATACTATGATATTAAACAAAATGTTTTTAGCAATTTCTCATCTTGTATCATGGATTAAAACATATGAATAATTTTTTATGTTACTCATTACAGTTTAGAAAACTTAAATGTAAAAAACATAGAATTAAATATGTTGAGAATCAAGACTTTATAATCAGAGAAGATGAATCCACGAACCAAATATTACACATATTCATATGTATCATTTATGATATGAGTACACTTGGACTGGTGTTGGATAATATATTATTGGTCGAAAGAGAGATGATATTACTACATAAAAATATGCCATGAAAAGAAAAGAAGGATTAATGAGAGTTATAATTTTATAGAGTACAATTTAGATGAATTTATCGGTTCTCTACTACAGTATAAACCTATGTTAAATGAAGGAACTTGGAACACCCTAATAGGGTAGGGGTGAATCGGGGTGTCTACTTTTTCTTCTTAAAGTGTTGGATCTTTTTCCTACAATGGCAGGAACTTGTTAAACCTATCTATAGGGAAAGTGAAGTAAACAAACAATATCATGCAAAGAGATAACACAAAAAATTTAATTGGTTCATCACAAAGGGCTAGTCCAAATAGCATACACTGATAGCATGTCAGTTGTATCAAAAACCAATATTCTTTACTAGTTTTGGATTACATGAGTTTAGAAATAGTCACTATGTGCCAGGAACATTGACATTACATTATTTTAGGGATACCTCATTGCATCCCTCAGAAAACTTCTATCGACTCCCCCTCACTGACAAACCTAGGAGGGATCCACACAAAATTTTTGGACTTGTAGGTCCATTAATTTTCATGAATGTACATATCCCCAACTGTATATAAATGCTCTATTAAAGTCCCATTTTCACTCACAGATGAAATCCACTTTTCCACGAACTGTTAGTTTGTAGGGATTGATTTTGAGAACTTTTAGTACCTTTGTAAACTTTTTTGAATCCTCAAAAAACGAATATTCTTCTTCCATAAACTATTCTTCAGCAGAAAGTATGATTTCTTCATGGACCACCTATGTCTTCTACGAACCGCCCCTACTTCTCAAACCCCTTTTCCTTCCACGGATCTCTGATTATTCTGAAGATTGTCACCTCCTCCAGGAACTATCTTCCTTCTCTAGACCTCTTCTAAATACATATACCTTCTCATCCATTATGATATAAAATGCTCCATAAAACTTCTTCCATGAACTATATCCATGAAACTCTTTTCCTTTCACAGAATCCTCCTTCGTGATCCACTTCCTTTTCCAAATTCTCTTCCTATGAACCACTTTAGACTTCACTGAATTATTATAGATGATTTATAATAAATTTTACCTCACTTAATAATGGTATTATTGGTACTTATATAGGGAAATAGATTTGAAAATATCACTAATCTTATTTCTCCTTAGATTATATGCAGTAAAGTATTCATCGCGCACTGTACTCCTCCCACGAACTGTTTTTCCCTCCATAGTCTGCATAGCGATGTGATCATCTATGGTGGTTGATCTCTTCTGAAAACAAGCCACAAAATCTAAACAATGAATGAATAACCACATAAAAATTTTACGCCCTCCTATAAACCATTTTTGTCCCATGAACTGTTTTCCCTACGTGGTCTGTGTACCGTGATTTGTGGTCCACATAGCGCCACTATACAAGAATCTTCCCTTTACTGATTTTTATCATCGTTCTACGTACATCCTATGAGGTTTGTGAACTATGCTTCGTGGTCCACATATTGTTCAATCATTTTCAGAGATCCTTCCTTTGCGAAAAACCATCTTCCGATTTTGAGGCCCAAAAATTTGGAAAACACTGGGTAACAACACCACCGTCAACACTGATACCATTAAGTAATGTAATATAACTCATCTTCCAAACTCGATGATCAACCTAATTTGGAATGAAAAAAAAACACAATCAAAAATCCATTTCTAGTAAATAAAACCCTTGGTTCCAACATTAAAATCATTAAAAACTAGGAGGATTCAAAGAATAAAGTTTTTTTACTTAAATATGATATAAATTTTATCTACTAACTCTTTTGATTCTAGTTTGTATAAAAGTGATAATGAAGATATGAGTCACTTTAGTAAAGGTATTTTCAACCTAATATAAAATTATTAGGGTTTCATGAATTAATTTTGTAATAAAGTTAAAAAGGAAAATAAGAAAGGTAATACAAGTAAGTATAATGATGTTTCAAAACTAACATATTATGAGCTCCATAAAAGGGAACATATTAAATAGGATTGTCTAAAACTGAAGCTCCGGATAAAATACAAGAATTATCTAATGGAGGAAAATAAATCAATGATGGATAGATGGAGCTCTAGTGGAGAATTAGAATCTATTAGTTATTCTAAAAGTGAAATGGAATCAGATAACCTATGGTTTATAACTAAAGAATAAATACGGTTATTGGTGAAGCTATTTTTTAAAGAAATGATTCAGATTCTATAATTTCTTTTGTTAAAAATATATATAATAAAAATAATAAATTACATAAAGGTGTTCTAAGAGTTATAGAATTAAAGAGAGAATTAAGGGAAAATTATAAAATTAAAAAAAACTAAGAAACTAAATATAGATAATAAGAATCATAAAATAAAAGTGTTGTGTTATAAAGAAAAAGAATTTAATGATTCTAGAAAGTATATTCTATAAGGAGAAGATCATATTTCTAAAAAAATGAACTTTGAAACTAATGGATGAAAATAAAATTTTTAAATATAATACATATAAGATTAATAAATGGGAATAAAGGGAATATAATAAGATATTGGATGATATGCTTAATGTAAATAAATAATGTTAATGTTTTAAGGAGAAAAATAATAGATTAAGAAATGTAGATTCTCACTTAAATGAAAAGGTTCATAGTGATTTAGAGAGTTCCCAAAACAATTAAAAATTAAAAAAAATTCATTTCTAAATAAAAAATTATCTAATTCTGTTGAAGGAAAATAAAAATATGATAAAATGATGTTAATGATGAAAATAAATAAAAATAAGATTGGTATTGGTTATGATAAAAAATTACCTAGGATGAACAAGAATTTATTTGATATAAGTTTTCAAGTTATTGTATCTATAATAACATGTTTTAAATGATCTATGTAAGGGAATTATGCTAATGAAAGTTCATTGAGATTTACATAATATTTTTTGATACTGAATAATTTATTTTAAATAATTTATCTTCTAGATTACACACTACTAAAAGTTAAAATTTGGTCTGGGTACCTAAGAACTCCATCACTAATCCTATTGGACCCAATATTTCTTGGGTAAAAAAATTGATCTATACTTGACTGATTTCATTAAATATACCCTAATAGTTTCTAAAAAACATGGTATATGGACAATATAATTTCCAAATATATGAAAAGTGATCTATAAAACTTTATATATTGAAATAAATATTATGGGGGCTCTATGACATTCAGTGATAACTCAAAAGAAAATATTAGGGGATTTGATGAAGTAAGTAAATTTGATACTATTTTAATTGCATAATTATTTAATGTTGAAGGATTAAAACATTACATAATAAGTATTTAACATCTTTGTGATGATTCATTGAATGAAATGTTTTAAGATAATAAATGTTTGGTTTTTATGAATAAAATTATTTTATTTTATACAAATATAAAAGATAATATATATTTTTTTTAACATAATAATTATTATGTTAAGTGTCTTAATAATATAAAAATTGATATGTTATGGAATAATAGTCTTGGAAAATAATTTTTTTATTATTTGATAAACTATCAAATCAAGGATAGTTACTAAAATTACCTAAGCAGAAAACAAGTAAGTATTTTGTTTTTAAATATTTTTATAAAATTTAAACAACATAAGAAAACATTCAGATTAATTAATGAGGTCAATACTATAAAACCATTTCATCATATACATATAGATATATTCGTCCCAAGAAAAAAAATCTATTTTAGGAGGTAAGAAGTATGTCTATGTTATTTTTGATGATTTCATTAGTTTCACATGGAATTATTTCTTATCTTATAATAATGAAACATTAAATAACATTTTTTAATTTTTAAATTTGTTAAAAATTAAAAATTCTACATATTCATCTATATTATAAATGATAGAGGTGAGTTTGTTAATATGAATTTTGAAACAATTTATTAAGATAATAAATATTTATAATGTTTTTTTTCTCCTAGAACATCATAAAAAAACTAGTGTTATTAAAAGAAAAAGTTGAAATATTTTTGAAATGTAAAGAAATATTATTAATGAATAAAATTTACCAAAATTATTTTGGGTCAAATCAGTTAATAACATAACTTATACTTTAAATAGATCTTTTATTATACCTTTGGTAGATAAAACTTCTTACAAATTTTATATTTAAAGAAAAAAGAATTGTGATTTTTTAGAGTCTTCATATATTAATTTTTCAATATAAATGATAAGGATAACTTAGATAATTTTAAATCTAAAAGTGATGATTATTGTTTTAGGATATTCAAATTATATTAATTCTTATAGATCATATAATAATATAACTATAATAGTTGAAGAAACATTAAATGTTAAATGTAAATACCCTAACCCTAGTAGCCTAGAGTTAGGGGTTACTTTATTACAATGGTACTATATACAATTGATCTCATCCTAAATGACTAAATAGTTTATTAGCCTTGGTAATATATATATATACACATTATTCCCATTTTACATTAAAACTGAAATAAAAAATATACTAAAAGTATATATTATGTATCCTTGAACTCATTCAAATATTCCTTCTTTATATCGTAGATAAAGGAATGTAAATAAGGGTGAGCTCAAATTTTCTATAAGGTCATGTATATATTGGAATCTATCATGAATAAATAGGAAATAATCAACATTACAACATAAATTACTAAAAAACATGTCATTAAATCAATAACTTCATCCTAAAATTCATTAATGGATAATATCAATGTAAAAAATCACATGGATAATAATAACTGAATAATAAATGAAGTAAATGCGTAATATTAGATATTATGATCTTATATATCTTAATATCTATATCTCTAATACCTTGTAATAGGATAATTCAAAATATGGATAGGTATACACCACAAAAAAACATTTAATTTGTCCAACTTATTTGTCTTATGAGACTTATCGATGCATCGATGTGATATCTATAACTAATACCCACCCATAAATATATATATAATGCTTTCCTAATATATTTAATAAAAAATATTCTTTATCAACAAATATCCATAATGATTAAAGAATATATATTTATCAATATTTTCCTAGTCAATCAAATAACCTTCACAGTAAAACACCACATGCAGTAATTTTAAATGGTATTGGAAATAATTATATACTTGATGAAAATAATATAAATATTTAATATAAATTTATTATTCAATGATCACGAGAAAGTAAATCTTTAAAGAGAAATTTAATGACTACAAGATTAATCAAGAAAGTGAATATCAATACTTTTCCTGGTCAAACTAATCGTAAGCCTTCCATATAATGAATAAGGATGGTATCATTATAACATATACATGGTGGAGTGTGATTAAAATAAATGAGTTTTTTGTAATTTATAAATATACTTACTTTAAAAATACCATTAAAAACATTCTAAAGTAAAATACCCTTCTCACTTAGAAAATCACTTCTAGAAATAGAAAATATCTAGAATATTAGGGAAAAATCTCATTTAAAATAATCATGTACATTATTAATTAAAGATTCAATGAAATGAGTGGTTGTGAAGGCCAGAAACTCTATTCATGCTGAATATTATTATACAAATACTACATTAACCTTTTTGTTAAAAAGTCAAAAATGTAACTTTTTGGAAAATGATAATAATATTCCTTCTAATTTTTTTTGAAAAAGTCAAATATGTATGGAAATTTCTTCAATAAATCATTGGAGGATATTAAAAATATTCCCTAAAACATTTTAAGGAAAACATAGATATGGAGAAAAATATCCCTGGCCGAGTAGTAAAAACCAAATTGGTTTTACACTAAAACATTATTTCAGTATCTTGTGTAATTAAATAGAATAAAATGAAAATAGAATTATCATTTCAAGAAATAACAATAGGATATGAAAAAATAAATGGGTTTATAAAGTGACTATCATATAATTTTCTTTAAAGGGGATTCAAGAATAAATAAACATGACTAAAATGGGATTGTAACATAATTCCCTTACCACATTGGTAAATTTTATATCATAATTCCCATGAAATAATTAATTGGAATAAATATTATAATATCATGAAAATAATTATAGTCCTGACATAATATGTAAAATGGGAAGTATGCAGACCTCAAGAAATAATATATGTTCATAAAAAATACATGTGTCCCAAAAAAATAAAATTTGAGACAAATAACCCTTACAAAGATCATAATTTTGAGGTGAGAATTAATAAAATAAGTCATTTTTGTGTTTCAAATGTGAATACGTATAACATAACTATAAATAAAAAATAACATAATAATATAAAATTATATATATAATCTTAGAATATCAAAGACGATAGGAAGTAATATAACATAATGAAAAGAAATTTAGTTTTAAAATTACTTACCTCTTGGTAGTTTTCATGTAAATTCACCTTTGATAAAATAAAAAAAAATCGATGCCTAACATAACATGAAGTATTAAGGATTCATTATATAACTAGTAAAAGGGTAGTATATGAAATATATAAGATAAATTGGTGCATAAAATTAAAATATTCCTCTATAAATAGAAATTGAGATAAAATCCCAAATAAAGATCATATCCATGAAATGGGAATTAAATTAATGGAGTGATTATGTGTATTAAATTTAAATACAAATAAAATAAGTGGAAATACAATATAAAACAATTAGATTTAATTACACAAATAATATATGTATACTAATTACAATGAATATATAATATAACCCTGTGAAAAGAAATTTAGTTATGAATCCACTTACCACTTGATAACACCTGGGTCAAATACCATTAGATAAAAAAATTGAATTATAATTAAAAAAATTAAATATGAAGGATTCCGGATATAACTTATAAAAGGAAATGTATACACCATATAAAAAAAATTGGGTTTGTAGCAATAAAATATGAGTCAATGAAGGAAAATTGAGATGAAATTCATTACAAATATCATATCATTGAAGTGAGAATGAATCAAATAATTTATTATTATATAATATGTAAATAAACATAAAATTAGAGAAAATAAAATATAAAATAATTAGAGGTAATTACATGCATAATATTATAATATCAATGATAAAAAAAACTAATATAAACCAATTAATAGAAATTGAGTTATGAAACCCCTTACCACTTGGAAACATTTGTGTCAAATCCCCTTAAATAAAATAATTTAAATTGAAACATAAATTATTTAAGTATTCAGTATATAACATATAAAATATATTTTTATGTACCATATCAAAAAAAGGATGAATAACAATAAAATATGCCTTGATGATGTGAAATTGAGACGAAATCCAATACCTCAAGTATGAATCAAAACTTATTTTCTTTATATTATTGAATAATAAAATTAACTTAATTATTTAAATTATTATTAATAAATAAATGTTTATGATTTCTTTTAGTACCATATTATATTTAATATCTTAATCAATTAAGATCACATTGGATGTTTTGATAAAATTCAGTTCATATGTCCAAAATGAATTCAGTAGTTTTACTATGGTAAAAGTGGTCATTGTTCCAGAAAATTCAGAATAATAATAGTAATGAAATAATTTTCATCAATTGTTATTTTAATCCAACTACGAAACATTGTTATGAAAAATAAAATACATTACAATCAGGGAAATGGTAAGTCGTACGTATGCATGAGTAACATTTCTATTTTTCAAAGATAAAAATGGGAAAAAGATATGTATTTTTTAATCTTTATAGAATTATAATTATATCATAAATAATATATTATTAATTTAAATACAATTATATATTGGATTCATGTTATGTTATTATAAAAATAATTAAATCACATTGCTTTGTGGAGTTTGTAATCCACACGTATGCATGAATGTCTTTATAATTTTTAAATTAATGGAAAGTTAAGAAATTTTGTGATATATCATATTTACATAAAGAAATATATTTCATTAATATCATATATATATTGTAAATCTGTCATTAAAACCATCAATGGAAGGTAGTGAAGGAAGATGAATTCATCGGTTCGTGAGGCGGTAGTCTACAGTACACACGAATGAAAGTTTCATTTCCCATTTGATGGAAGAGGAGATAAATATTGGGTATTAAATTAACATAAAAAATATCATTATATATATTAGATACTTAAGTTATTATATAATCATCATTGAATAATATTTTAATGAGGTGAAATAATAAATAAAACAAAAAATGACTGGTTAAGAATGATACCTATTCTTCAGACAACCTTTTTAGGTTTACATGAGAATCCCTAATAGGAAGGTTATATAATCAAACCATGTCCTCTAAGACATGTTAATTTATTTAAGAAACTTATTTCAGTTGGTATTTTCTGAAAACAAATATTTTTTCAGTGTGAAGAAAAAGGAGAGAAGGTTCTCCTGTATAAGTGACGGTGGGAATTTTTTTTAGAATTTCTTAAAATATTAAATTAATATAAAACAATTTTCTTTAAAAAAAGTATCTATAATAATATAATTATAATATAGGATGATTATGGGTTCAAATTATTTCATCCCATAAAATTGGGACAAGTTTTGACTATGTTTTTACCCTTATCTCTTTGTTTTAACCCGCGTTAACCCTATTTGAAAATTATCATAGCAATGATTTTGTTAGTAATAATGGTTCAATATTGTTAATATAAAAGGCCAAATTTTCCATAAAATTACTTTTCAAAGGAAACAATTTTTATGAATATTTAATCATTCAATAAAATATTATTTATCACAAAATAACACTAATGACAATTTTGGAACTATTTAATTGATTTAACCATGAAAAAAAATTACAATAATAGAATTCAAATATAATCTATCAAAACCCATAATATTTTATTTTTATCTAAAACATTCATGTAACATAACAGTTAATTCAAATTATATTACTTTTAAAATAATTAAATTCATTTATTTAATCTTTCTATTAAATAGATAAGTATTATAGTATTCTTGTGTAAAGGTAACTATTTCAACACTAAAAAAAATACTACAATGAAATTTATTTATTATTGTAAAAATAAAAATTAATATTAATTCACAATTTGATTTTATACTTATGGGAACACATTAGAGATATTTAAAAGAAAGAGATTGGCATATTTTCCTTTTCGTTGCTTTTATTATAAAGGTTCTTTTTATGGAAAAGTGTCCCATAAACAATTAAATATTAAGTATAAGGTGATAAGAGTATAAATAAATTCATAAAATATCAATTAATATTGAAAATATTGGCCTTATCAATTAGTTTTAACCTTGGTTAGCCCGTTTTACATTTTTACCGCAATTAATGTTTTTTACTGTTTTACTATTCATTATAAACAAAAATTTAGTTTAACTTATTAAATAATAATTATTATTATAATTCATAATATGGAATCCATTTTACCAAATTCAATTGTTGTAATTTGTATAAATTCATTTATAATAATATCGTAAAGTGTGAAGAAAAATAGTTTTTTAAAAAAAATCCTTTTTATGTCTAAAATTATTTTTATATTATGATATTGTATAATTTTAATTATTATAAAATTAATTATATTATTTTTTAATAAATGATACTTATATTAATTTAGTATAAACATTAAAAATTTGTTGGGTTTTTTCAATGAAAATAAATGACTCTTTTACCAAGATCAATATTTTCACTATTCATTGAGTAATCAATATTTTTTAAAAAAACCAAAATTTCTAAACAATGATAATTTTAATACACTTATTTAAAAAATTATATTATTTTTATTAAATAAAATGTCTTAAATTTTCTTAATTTAATTACAATATTTTTTTCATAAAAACAATATAACCATTTTTTAGAGACAACTTATTTTTTTTGAAGAATAAAATGACTTTGATAAAAATTTATTTCCTTTTTCCTAATAATTAATCAATATATATTTTATTGAGTATAAAATTTATATATTTTTCATAATATGGTTATATCTATTCATAACCTTTGATTAAATATCTAGTTTATAGGTGTCATATTTATATAATAAATTTTTTTGGTTCATTTAATCTTGGTTTCATGTATTATATAAGCTATTAAACAAAATTTTAATATTATAAAATATCAAGGTGTTACATTAAATTTTAGGAATGTGGTTTTAAGAAAAATAATTAGATAAAATTGAAGAAGAATATAAAGATTTTATCTTTTGTAATATGGATAAAAAATGATAATATATAAGTTGAGGGGGAGAATAAAACTTCTCAATCAGGTCTAAAAACTTAAAAAACTATTAAAGATCATCCTATTGGGAAATTAATCAGAAATATTGAGTTTGAAAATCCAAATAATTTTTTTTTAAATTTTTATTCTAATTATTCTTTTGTTTCTTGTTTTTAGCATAATAGATTTGATACAGCTTTGAAATATTCTAATTGGATTACTTTTATGTTTAATTTACGTAAGAATTTGCAATAAATAATTTTTGGAATATAGTTGGAATTTCACAAGACAAATAAGCAATATGAAATAAATAGTTTTTACTAATAAAATGGATAAATCTAAAAATATAATTATGAATAAAGTTATATTTTTTTATCTGGGAATTTTTTAATAATAAGTAATTATTTTTATGAATAATTTACCCTAGTTTCTAGGATTAAAGGTATTATGATTTTATTGATATGTAATTATTTTCAAGGTTTTAAAATTTTCCAAATAGATGTTATAATTTTATTTTTAAATGTTTTTATTTTTGAATAAATTTATGTTAATCAACCACAATGTTTTTAACATGAATAGTTTGGTAATCATGTTATTAAACTATCAAAAGCCTTATATGATCATAATGAAGCTCGTAGAGATTGGTATGATAGATAATCTTTTTTTCCTTTGTACATATTATTTTAATAAAGGAAAATTATATACAACCTTTTTTATAAAAATGTTTCTAAATATATTTTTCTTATGTAAATATATATTTATGGTATTATCTTGGTTGCTAAAGTGAATTATTATGCAATGACTTGAATAATTTGATGATATGTGAATTTGATATGAATTTAATGGGTGAATTTGAACTCTTTCTTGGATTGTAATATTTTTAATGAAGTGATGGAATATTTTTCAATAAATATAAATATGATAAATAAGTATAAAAAATATTTAATCATGGATCTAGTAAAACTTTTAAAACCCCTATGAGTGTCAATTACAAATTTTATTTCAATGATTCAAGAAATCCTATAGATAATAAACTAATTCGAGGAATGATAATTTTTTTTTATATTTAATAGATTCTAGAGCTAATATAATGTTTACAATTTTTATGATTGTATAATTTCAATCTAATAATAAGGAAATTCGTTTAGAGGCTATTAAAAAATAATTATAATTTTATACTAGTTTATTCTTTTCCAATTGGAAAACTTTTTAATTTATATCTTATTCTTATTTTCATTTTAGAGGTTGTAGGCTTAATAATAAAAATTACATTATGAGTTTTTTCATTTACAAGGTAAATGTCTTATTTTATGGAGCTCTAGGAAACATTTATCTATTACCTTATCCATAGGATCTGTATATTGTTTCTTCTAATTATTGTGTTAAATATATTTAAATAAATTAATCATCAACTAATTTCAATGTTTATTTAGACAAGATTATTATATGATATTATAATAATTATGTTATTTCGATATAAAAGTATTTCCTTTCAAGGAAAAAACATGTTGATGTTAGGAACCAATTTCTAAGAGATCATGATAATATATGAGATCACATTGGAATTTCTTCCAACTAATAAACATTTTTTAATAAATTTAACAAAAAATTTGATTCCTTGAAATTTGAGAAAATAAAATCTGAACTTGGTATGAAGGAGATTTAGTTTAAATATTTTTTTTAAAATCGTTTATTATAATTATAATCTATATTAGATCTTATTTATAGATAATTTAGAATCATTTTTTCAAGAAGAAATTTTATATATTGAAGTTTACAATTTTTTATTAAATTTGAAATCTTATATAGTTGTTATATTTATATTTATGTGGATATATTATTTTAAAATTTACCTAGTTTACTAATTCTGACTTCTTAATATGTTTTTATATAATTTAAAATTTAGAAATATATTGAAAAAATTATAGTCTTTTTATTTCTTTTACTAGTTTTTAATTTTTTTTTATATTTATAAAGGGGGACATTAATATTTTTATGTTAACAATAGTTTTTTGTATTACTTCTTTAATATTTTTAAAAAAATTGGAAGTACTTTATATAAATTACTTCATTATGTTAAATGTTTATTTATATCAATACACTAAGATATTTTTTTTATGGAAAATGGGTTATGGATAAATTTTAGATTTTTATTTACTTTTTTTAATTTTAAAAAAGAGGATATTTTTTTTAATTTCTATAAAATTTAATTTGGTTTTTAAATTTCAAAAAATGGTGAGATTGTTAGTTCTATGTTTTATTAATATATATATTTTTAATATTTAGGTATATAGTGTTTGTTAGTTTTGTTGATTATTATTTTTTGAATATTACCATACATCGCAATAATAGTTTGATGATTTTCTGAATGGATAATATTAATTTCTAAAAAAATATTCAATTATAGATTAATTGTGGTTATCTTGTATATTTGTTTTGTAAAGGATACCATAGTCCCAGTTTTAGTCTATATCAACCAAAAAAATGTATTGTGCCAACCTTACGAAGCTATATGAACCATTACGAAATAAACCTTATGAGATAAATGAACTTTATAAGTTCTGTCCTTTTTATTTTTTTAGTTTTTGTACAATATCTTACATTTTCATACATAGTCATAATTTTTCTTCATAGTCATAAAAAAATCATAAAAATCATACAATATTCATTAATTTCATATGAAATTATTAAAAATCATCCAAATTTATTAAATGTGTTTTCCAAGTCATACAGAATTTGTTTATAAATGTCATACAAAATGTTTTAAGAGGTCTTATGATATTTAAAATACATCTCAAATTTCTATAAAGTAAAATTAATTTTTATAAATTAATAAGATCTATATTAAAAGTCATATGAATTAAAAAACCATTTAGATACATTTTTCTCTTAGTTTTTATATTTTTATTTACTTCATGTTTAATGGATTAATTGTAACTATATTTATGATTTGTAAAAAATTATTTGATTATGGTAATATTCATTGTTTTTTGATTTTTTAAATGGTGTAACATCATGGGATACATTCATAAATTGTTAACGATATTATTTCCTTGTTTATATTATTTATAATTTCGGTTAGTTGTGGTTGATTCTTAAGAAACACCCTTATGATATTGAAGATCATCCAGTTTATAACTAAAAAGTTATCCCTTAAAGAATTTGTTAATAACTTCCAATTGAGGAAACTATAAAAAAATATGTTTTAAAAAACAAAATTATGATGTTTTGAGAATTTTCAACTATAAATATTGTTCTAGTAAGTGGTCATGAAGGATATTTAACATTAATTATTTAGCTTAAGTGGTCATGATACATCGATATTATGTTTTAAATTATTTTATTTTCATTTAAATGTTTTATTTTTTATTTATGTTTATTATTAAAAATAAATTTCTTCTTTTCCCAATTAAAATAATGTTGGTATTCTTGGTTGTACTATATAAACAAATGGTACAACATATTGGTTTATTACTCAAGAAAAAAAATAAGTTTCCTTGGGTGTGCCTTTTTTTAAAAGGGCAGGATAAGTTAGATTATACTACTATTTGAGAAAAAGGAGGGTCTTGTAAATGGTTATCACTACCTTTCAAAATTGATGTTTTTTCTATGTGAGTGTAATTACTCTCAAATATAACAGGGTAGTGAAGAGTAGATTTAATATCACATTAATATTAACCACTTTGAAAATCCACTTTTCCAATCTTTTACTTTCAGTTGAATTATTATAATAAACACACTATTTTATCTTCATTTTTCTTACTTTTCAGGAAAATTGTTACAATTACATGTTAAAATTTCTATAAATTATTTAAATTGTTTAAATTTTGAAAAATAGTTATTCATTACCTCTAGACCGTATTGACATCTTACACTTTTCCTATAGTTATTCGCTTATAGAAGATAATTGAACAAAATTCAAGTTCAAATTTTAATGTATAAAAGTCAAAAGATAATCCCCTAATTCCTTTCATTTTAAAAATCACCTATCAAGTTCACATAATAAAGACTCATTTTTTTAATGGTGATATATCTCCAAGGGAACTATTGGATTGAATTTTCATGTATTACCCCCAAATAGTAAAAATTAAACACTACCAGATACATAATTTTTAAAAATAATTCAATATTTATTAATATAAGATATTAAATGAATGATAGAATTAAATCTCAAGTGAAAGATATCAGGAAATTATAATACTCCCATCCCAAGAAATATCTTCTTATATGGTTTATGCCATATTTTATCATAAATTTATACTCTTCGGGATAACCTAAAAAATATAAGCATCACACTCAGTGGGTGAAATCAGTCATATTTTGAATCAATCAAACAAACAAAGGGGAAATGTGTGCTTCCTCCCAAGAGTTCTGGGTTTATAAACATTAGCCCAACTCCTCGCGTCCTTTGATTTATAATTGGAAAAATGGTGAACTTATCCACCTTCCATCTATCAAAATATAACCTTAGCATATACTATTCAGAGTGAACAGATCTCCATTTTATCCAAACATCTTCATAATTGGTTCACCTTAAATATCATCAATGGTCAAGAAAACTTAGTCTTTAGCTTCTAATGAAATGAATCCATCATTAAATTGAACAAAAGTATCCATTATTATTCATTGAAATCTTTCCTTTGGATTGACCTATAATGAAACATTTATCCTTTTATTATAAAATTTTACCATTATCATATGATTCTATTTTGATCTATTTCATTTCATTTGGATCAAATATAATCTTCTCAGAATCACTAATACAATCCAAGTTGAAAACCCTCATATGAAAAAAAGCATTCTGTTCAACTACCTTTGGAAGATGACATGTTTTCCAAAATATATATATAAGTAGAAAAACCAATGAGTTTTCAATAAGTTGTTTTATACATCCAAATAGAATACTCTACATTTTAAGTCGAATAATTCATTGAGATTCATACTATCTTCTTGAAAATTCCCTTTAGAAACTTTTTTTACAGTTAAACTTACTCATTTCTTTGTGGATGGTAGATTGTTCTAGTATTGTGTCTACATACATACTTATCCATCAGTATTCTAAATTGATTATTCTAAAATTTCACACCATTATCACTTATAATATTTATTGTAACTATGTATCTATATAATATATATTTATTTAAAAATTACACAATAGATATTTCCAAATTGTTTGGTTGTGAAATGGGTTCAACCCATTTTGATATATAATCAACCACCACCAATATATACTTGTTCCCATTTAATTTTTTAATTGACCTATGAATTATAGACCCCAAACAGCAAAACAATCAACCTCTATTATTCTAATATGAGGCAACTTTTTTCCTTCATACCACATTTCCTATCTGATGAAAATTATAACACATATTGATACACTCTCTTTAATATTTTTAAATTGTTGTCTATTATATGCCACTCTAAAGAACTATAGTATCTATTTTCATATTGTTGTAATATCAATAACATGATAGTGTATTTTAGTGATTGAGAATTTATAACACCTCTACTTGGAACACTCCTAATAATCTCATCAATGCCTCATTTATAAGGAAATCAATCATCCTATAGATATTGTAGGTTTCGGGCGCAGTGGAAGTGCGTTGGTGGGTTTTCCCAACTTTAATTTTAACATTTAAACAATGTTCAATCCGAGATCCTTCAAGATGTAAAACACCGAACCCTCAGAATGGAACAAAGAACGAAAAAAAATTAAGAGGGAATCCCGGAACCACAGAGATAGGATCATCATATGTTGGTTATAATTAATTTAATTAACTCACAAGAATTACCTTGGGGGAATTATTTATTTGTTGATGTCTCCAGTCACGATCCTGTGATCTGTCGTTGTGTCATAGAATCCAAGTGTAGGATTCCTCTAGTGGTGATCTACACGTGTGCCACGTATCTCCGGACATCGCCAAAGGGATCTCCGGGTGCTAGCGTGGAAGAACCTTCGCTTGCGATGTCCGCCTTCGATCACCTTGGTCTCTCAGTCTTGAGAGCGTTCTTGGAGGAATGCTTTCTTTCGGCCTTGAAATAATTCTCCAGAATTGTTGTGCACAACGATTCTCTTGTGGAAAAGTGTTGGGGTTGTTAGGATATTTATAATCGGGCTTGAGGTTATAGAGTTATGACAATAAATAAATGCGTTACGTGCTTTATTTATTTCATTAACTCTTATTGAAAACCCCAATGTGGAATTATTAATTCCTTGACATGCGCCCACGCTGATTATAATAAATATCATTTAATAAAACAATATTATATCTTCAAAATCCAGACTGGAAAAACTACACAGCGTGTAATCATTAATACACGGCGAGTACTTGTTTTCTATAAAACTACATGGCGTGTACTTTTATTTTCCACATTCCTTTATTTCCTCCACCACATTTATTAGACCTTGAGTAATGGATATTTATTTCTAAAATAAATATAACTGCATCACTCGCTAATAAATATTATTTCATCCACAATATATTCTCTCAAATAACTAGTGTCGAAATAAATGCAATTAGGCATCCTTAAATAATTATTAAACCACAGTCGGGAATAATCTTTATTTAACTTGTTCAATTAATATTTAACTGATATACATGGACACATTTAGTGTGTGACCCTCTAGGCCTCTTTCTCAGTGGCATTAGGTGGAGCATGCCTAAAGTCCAAGGTTAGCATCTAGCAATATGAAAAGGCACCCATAGAGAAAGAAGTTAACGCCGCAATGACATGTGACCTCATACGAACACTTATTGTGTAATATAATACCCTTTTCATGATATCTTGAATCAAGAGGGTTGCATGCTAGTGTCATCAACCCACATGCTCGATTATTCTTTCTTTGACTTTTCGTAATTGAACCCACCCATACCTTACCATGGACATAGATTTATTTAGGATATATCAATTCCATCAAAGGGCCTGAGATATCTACTTCTGTTGTGGAATGGAAGGGAAAAATCCTTTCTCGCATTATCTATCAATGAAGTATTACTCGTGATGCACCCAACGTATCCTACCTCACTGTGAACAGTGTGTCGTCACAGTTTTCATCAATACATCTAAGTGTGTGAGTTGTAATACCCATTAATAATAATATTATAGTCTAAGGACCAATACACACATATGCAGATGGGAACATCCAATGACACTATGAAATGTGGATTTCCAACTGGCAGGTCTCGTTCTCATAATATCCTCTTAGATATTACCAAGAGCGCACACCATGAGAAGGTGGCTCAAAGTTTTATGAATCCTCACCCCTAATGGCCTGTATTATTTGTGTCCCTCAAATAACATCATCCGGCCATAGAACATATTTTCAAGAATAGTGTTATGGCACTTCTGGGTTCTCATCATAGCAGGGATCTGCTATGACCCTTTAATGCAACAACTGTTCTTAGGACATTATCACATGTATTGTCACGCAGAAGAACAATCAAGATGTCATAAGGCTTTTATTAATGAATAAAGTAAAAAGTAGTTGGTTCTAGGCCACCAACTCCAAAATACTCTATAATTCCCCAGCCTTAAACTTTACTTAATCTTGAGTTATTATAAGAATACACCATGAGGATCTTTTCAAGTTTAGAGTTTTAGAGAATTAGATCATAAAACATGCATTACATCCCACATTTAAACAAAGTGGTTACAATAACAGATAGTATTCATATTCTTTCTTGAAACTTCCTTGACACTATCATCATATAATGTACCTTTCCCTTGACCTGTGAAAAACATTTAAAAAACTTGGGATGAGCATAAAAAGATCAGTAAGGGATATAAAAATATGGAAAGGAAACATGAGTACATGTATACATAAGAATCGATGAAATCATACTTTACTCATAAAACATAAGCACTTTAACATACCTCATCAAATCATGAATAAATCATAGAAATCATAAGACATAAAGGTAACTTGAGGCATTCATAACATTCTTACATAGGGAGTAACCCTCTTGGTTACGTTTGGAATACCCATCACAGTATATTCCCTAAATATCTTCGGATAAACCTTAATGTTTAACTCCTTCGTGTTACCCAATGCATTGGAGAGCTATATCGGGCTCACCCTCACTTAGTTTATCACAGAACCACCCGTCTTCATAATAATGCCCAAGAACCACAACATAATCATATCACATAAAACATGAATAAAGGAAACATAACATTTCCACTTTTCAATCACAAGATATCAATACAACACATTGATATAAAAAAAATTATGAAAACCATTTTCAATAACAAAATAAAATAAAAGTAAAACATGGTATTTATTTTTCATTTAAAAAAAGGTATGGCTTGTAGAGGAAGTCGAAACTCAAATAATGGTCACAGAGGTGGAGAAGTCGTTGTCGCCGCATATGTACGACAAAAACATTCCCTTTTGTCGTTTAGTAAAACTCTTCGTATAAAAAAGATTCATTTTGGATAAATATATAAGTCAAAGGGGTTTATACACCGTATAAAATAATGTTGTGTATAAATCAAAATATGCCTCAATGAAAGGAGATTGAGACGAAGTCCCATACCTCGGGTCTGACTTGACTCGATCGTTCTTTAATGTCCTGAATAATAAACTTGAGTTAATTTATACTTACTTAAGAACCTTTTTCAAGTTCATTATTCCTTTTATATAACTTATTACCATGTCACGAACACTATGTAATTATTTAAGTTAATAACGGTCGTTTTAACGATCATTGGTACTGGAGTAAAAAATATGCTCTTTATAATTACAAGTTGTTCATGTATCCATTATATACAGAGTTATACTCATGATTTATATATCATATATATCATATATATCCAGTATATACATGCATTTATAATATTACAAAACATTTAGAGGTAAGAATTGAATTGCACCGTTCATGGAGACGGTAAGCCGTACGTACGCATGAATGGTACTTTCATTTCTATTCCGTATTTTATGGAATGGAATCATACTGATATAAAGGTATATTATAATTCCAGTATAATATCATATATAATACCATTAATTACATCCTTTATACATCCCACATATGACATTAACGAATCAAATCACTTTGAGGGGGCGGTAGTCTGCACTTCCTAAAATGAAGATATCAAGTATACCCATAATGGAAACCATAAAGGTATGAAATAAATGAAAAATACAGAAGCTTAAGTAAAACGTAAACATATTATATATCATATATAAATATAGTGTCATCTTAATGGCCACCTTTGAAGGTGTTAAAATAATATTGAACAATCATCGTTTCATGAGGCAGAAATTCGCCATCCACGGAAACAGTATGTTCTTTAACCATTAGATGTAGGTGTGTGTAAGTGTAGCTCGAAAGCTTATTATAAAAAAATCCTAGTATATTGAATATACTGGAGTTGTTACAAAATAAATTAATAAAAAGAGTTTATGGGGTTGGAGAAGCGAAATAAAACATAAGAACACAAGAGAAAACACTACCTTTAAAACAGGTAACTCTTTTTGATTTGAGCTCAAAGGATTCCTTGGGAAGACTTCTGCCCAAAGTGAGGATTAAATGAGTAATAGAGGGATGTGGAGAGAAAAAATGGGCAGGGGTTGGCTGAGCCAAAGGCTTTGGAAGTGTGCGTAAGGTGGTAGAGGTGGGGGCCTTTTATAAGAGGAGAGGAGGGACACTCTTTGAAAGTAAAGAAATGTTACTTTATTTTAAAAAGAGTTTCGGATTTAAAAGGTCCCACATTGATATAATTCGAGGATAAGTTGATAAGGGTTCGAAATACACCCATCCAATAGGTTTTGGACATGTGTAGGTCATAGATTTTACATTATCTTTTCATTTTATTTAAATCCTTTATTAATGAGGTAATCGCTGCATCATCATGATGTCATAAATAATTTAATTTATTTAAAGTATAAAAATTATAATAAAAATACTATGATGTATAAAATCGTTTTAGCTTTCTAATTAATATTTATAGTCAAATATCTGACTTGTATGACACCATTGAAAAATTGTTTTTGTAAAACAACTCATGTTTGTGTCATTTTTACTTTTACATTAAATAAAAAGCATTAATGTCTTTATCTTACCCAAGTGGCTCCATGGGGTCCCAAAAATCGACCCATGGGTTTTATTGGTCGTCCATGACACATCCAATAAGGTTAGGAAATGTGGCTAGGTCATT
Organism: Viscum album; assembly: GCA_963277665.1. Lineage (NCBI taxonomy): Eukaryota > Viridiplantae > Streptophyta > Magnoliopsida > Santalales > Viscaceae > Viscum > Viscum album. The sequence goes on from OY728140.1 coordinate 79,466,259, forward strand.
TCATATTATTAAATCATTATTTTTACCTTAAATTACACTAATTACCTCTAATCGCGATTAAAAACATAAAAGTTACTATTCACCAAAAAATTATTGTAATACCATTGAACCAAATTTTACTTCTTAATGACAACCATGTATGTCGGATTTTTGAAATTCAAAACACAGAAGTGGTAAAGTTTCATTTAAACGAAAAATCAGTTTTTTAAGTACCACTTAGTGGTTTTACTATTCATCAAAAATTGGAGTTTTTCAGAAAAATACCAAAACTTCACCCTAAGCTATATTTTATATTCTAAATTAAAAAATGATGTCTATTTTAAAAAATTGAAAACATATAAGTTTCATTAATTAATTTAATAATTAATTCCCGCTATCAGAGCAAATAGCGTGTTTTTATGAAATAATAAGTATCAAAAGATTGACACTAGTTTAAGTCCAATTTCAAAGTGAAATTAATTCCAATGACCACCATTGGATTAAATGGTAAAAATATATTCTAATTTCACTTTAAAACCAATTAAAAATATAATATAATCATATAAACAAATTAGATTAAAAAGAGGTTTTGAATTAAAATACAACATTTTTCACTATTCATTAAAAAAGAACATTATCAGAAAAATACCATAAATTTATCCAAAGTAAATTTCAATGTCCCAATCATAAAGAATAAGTTTATTTTTACAAATATAGCTTATAAAATTATCAAAAGATATATTTAAAAATGGTTTTCCATCAAAAGGCAGTAAAACAATCTTTTAAAAATATTACTGTATTCCATGATTAAGATTGGATTTATTCTCATTTTAAGCCTCTAAAACACTATCTAATTCATTAATAGACATAGATAAAAATATCTATTATTAATTACTTACTTGGGATGTTACATCCTTCCCCCCTTTAGAAAATTGCATCCCCATAATTTATTTACTTATCGAATAATTGGGGGTATTTAGCCCTCATTGCATTTTCAGATTCCCATGTTGCCTCTTCAACCATGTGGTTTTTCCACAAAACCTTTACCTGATGAATCACCTTATTTCGTAAAATTTTCTCCCTGTGGTCAAGAATCTGGACTGATTGTTCCTCATAAGATAGGTTCTCTTCCAGCTGAACTACCTCTGGACTCAAAACATGAGATAGATCTGGCATATACTTTCTCAACATCAAAACATGAAAAACATCGTGTACCTGAGATAAACTCGGAGGAAAAGCCACTCGGTAAGCAACTGATCCAACTCTCTCTAGAATTTCATATGGTCCAATGAACCTTGGACTCAGCTTTCCTTTCTTACCAAATCGCATCACACTTTTCCATGGTGAGACTTTGAGAAAAACATGATCACCTACCTTAAAAGAGAGATCCTTACTCCTGTTGTCCACATAACTCTTTTGCTTGCTCTGAGCTGTTCTCATGTGTTTTTGTATCAGCTGAAATTTTTCTGCCAACTCTTCTACCAATTCTGGTCCCATCAGCTTCCTTTCACCCACTTCATCCCAGAAAGCTGGAGTTCGACACCGCTTCCCATATAACGCCTCAAATGGTGCCATCTGTATATTAGAATGAAAACTGTTATTATAAGAAAACTCAACCAAAGAAAGATGTTGGTCCCAACTTCCCTGATAATCTATCGAACAAGCACGTAGCATATCCTCCAAAGTCTGAATTGTTTGTTCTGACTGCCCATCTGATTGAGGATGAAAAGCTGTACTAAAATTTAATTCAGTACGCAACAACTTCTGAAGGCCTTTCCAAAAGTTGGAAGTAAACCTAGGATCACAATCAGATACAATGGAGAGGGGAACTCCATGAAACCTAACTATCTCTTTAAGATACAATCGAGAAGGTTGATCTAGGGAAAATGTATCTCGTATAGCAAAGAAATGAGAAGATTTAGTCAAGCGATCAACAATAACCCAGATTTCATTATTACCTCAAGGTGTCTTCAGGAATCCCACAACGAAGTCCATGGATATATTCTCCCATTTCCACTCTGGAACTGGTAAAGGCTGAAGCATCCCTTTTGGTAATTTCCGCTCTGCTTTAACCAGTTGACAAGTCAAACACTTCACTATAGAATCAGAAATATCTATTTTCATTTCGTCCCACCAGTAATACTCCTGAAGATCTCTATACATCTTAGTACTGCCTAGATGAACTGAAAACGGAGAACTATGAGCTTCACATAACAAATATCTCTTCAACTGTGAATCACACGACACACACAATATCTTCCCAAATCTCAAAACAAAATCATTATCAATATTTAATTCAGGCAACTTACCCTTCTGAACCAGCTCTACCTTTTTCTACAACTTGCTGTCTTGCTTCTGTGCTTTCTTAATTCTTTCTAATAGAGAAGATTTTGCTGATAACTGAAAAAAATAGAAGGACATCCTTCACCAACAACTTCTATGCCAAAGTTCATCAAATCCTTATCCAAAGGATCACGTTCCAAATGCAACATTGTTAATGAAGCATTACTTTTTCTACTCAAAGCATCAGCCACTTTATTTTCTTTTCCTGGATGGTAATGAATTGTACAATCATAATCTTTGATTAATTCCAGACATCTCCCCTGTCTCATGTTCAACTCTTTCTAAGTGAATATATACTTTAAACTTTTGTGATCAGTATATATTTCACACTTTACTCCATACAAATGGTGCCTCCAAAATTTTAAAGCGAAAACAACAGCAGCTAATTCCAAATCATGTGTAGGGTAATTTACTTCATGAGTTTTCAACTGACGTGAAGCATAAGAAATTACCTAATCATTCTTCATAAGGACACAACCAAGTCCTTTCAATAAAGCATCACTGTAGATAACAAACTCACCATTCCTGGAAGGAAGTTCCAAAACTGTAGCATTCACCAATCTTTTTTTCAACTCCTAAAAACAATCATCACATTCTTTTGTCCAGATAAACTTAACACCCTTCCGAGTTAGCTTAGCCATTGGAGTAGATAACCGTGAAAAATTTCTAACAAACCTTCGGTAATATCCTGGAAAACCAAGGAAGCTACGAATCTCAGTTACATTTGTGGGTCTTGGAAATTATTCAACAAAATTTGTTTTTGCAGGATCAACAATTATCCCATCTTTAGAAACAATATGACCAAGAAATTTGTTGCAACCAAAACTCACACTTGCTGAATTTTCCATACAGTTTTTTTTCTTTTAAGGTTTGCAAGATAACTATTAAATGACTTTCATGCTCCTCTTTACTTTTAGAAAACACCAAAATATAATCAATAAACACAACCACCATTTATCACCTGATTCAACTGAGTCATCACTGTAGTAAACTCCTCAATTCTGATTCCGACCATCTCTGGTTACTAATTCGGAAAGTCATTCTACTCTGTATGCCTTCCTAGAAAAGTTGCTCCATTTCTTTTATGAAAAAGCATTCTTAACACAGATATATATTAGATGAAGAAACATGGTAATCTTTAAATGCTATATCATTTCAATTTGACCATAAAAAAAAATATTTTTGGGTAATCATTTAACAGAATTCTAACTCCTAAAGTTATCTAAACCGACCTCTGATGCCAACTATAAGGCCCCAGCCTTAAACCTTACTTAATCTTCAGTTGTTACAAGAATACACCTTGAGGATCTTTTCAGGTTTAGAGTTTTAGAGAATTAGATCATAAAACATGAATTACATCCCACATTTAATCAAAGTGGTTACAATTAAAGATAGTATTCAGATTCTTTCTTCACACTTCCTTGACACTATCATCATATCATGTACCTTTCCCTTGACCTGTGAAAAACATTTCAAAAACTTGGGATGAGCATAAAAAGCTCAGTAAGGGATATAAAAATATGGAAAGGAAACATGAGTACATGTATACATAAGAATCAATGAAATCATACTTTACTCATAAAACATAAGCACTTTAACATACCTCATCAAATAATAAATAAATCATAGAAATCATAAGACATAAAGGTAACTTGAGGCATTCATAACATTCTTACGTAAGGAGTAACCCTCTTGGTTACGTTTGGAATAACCATCACAATATATTCCCTAAATCTCTTTGGAGAAACCTTAATGTTTAACTCCTTCGCGTTACCCAATGCAATGGAGAGCTATATTGGGCTCAACCGCCCTTAGTTTATCATGGAACCACCCGTCTTCATAATAATGCCCAAGAACCATAACATAATCGTATCACATAAAACATGCATAAAGTAAACATAACATTTCCACTTTTCAATCACAATATATCAATACAACACATTGATATAAAAAATTATGAAAACCATTTTCAATACCAAAATAAAATAAAAGTAAAACATGGTATTTATTTTTCATTTAAAAAAGGTATGGCTTGTAGAGGAAGCCGAAACTCAAATAATGGTCACGGCGGTGGAGAAGTCGTTGTCGCCGCATACGTACGACAAAAACATTCCCTTTTGTAGTTTAGTAAAACTCTTCGTATAAAAAAGATTCCTTTTGGATAAACGTAAAATTCAAAGGGTTTTATACACCGTATAAAAGAAAGTTTTGTATAAATCAAAATATGCCTCAATGAAAATAGATTGAGACGAAGTCCCATACCTCGGATCCGACTTGACTCGATCGTTCTTTAATGTCCTGAATAATAAACTTGTGTTAATTTCTACTTTCTTAAGAACCTTTTTCAAGTTCATTATTCCTTTTATATCACTTATTACCATGTCATGAACACTATGTAATTATTTAAGTTAATAACGGTCATTTTAACGATCATTTGTACTTGAGTAAAAAATATGCTCTTTATAATTACAAGTTGTTCATGTATCCATTATATCCAGAGTTATAATCATGATTTAGAAATCATATATATCATAAATATCCAGTATATACATGCATTTATAATATTACATAACATTTAGAGGTAAGAATTGAAATGCATCGTTCATGGAGACGGTAAGCCGTACGTACGCATGAACGCTACTTTCATTTCTATTTAGTATTTTATGGAATGGAATCATAATGATATAAAGGTATATTATAATTCCAGTATAATATCATATATAATACCATTAATTACATCCTTTATACGTCCCACATATGGCATTAACGAATCAAATCACTTTGAGGGGCGGTAGTCCGCACTTCCTAAAATGAAGATATCGCGTACGCCCATAATGGAAACCATAAAGATATGAAATAAATGAAAAATACAGAATCTTAAGTAAAAAAATAAACATATTATATATCATATATAAATATAGTTTCATCTTAATGGCCACCTTTGAAGGTGTTAAAAGAATATTGAACAATCATCGTTTCGTGAGGCAGAAATTTTCCATCCACGGAAACAGTATGTTCTTTAACCATTAGATGTAGGTGTGTTTAAGTGTATCTAGAAATATTCTTATAACAACATCCTAGTATATTTAAGATACTGGAGTTGTTACAAAATAAATGAATAAAAATAGTTTAGGGGGTTGGATAAGCGAAATAAAACATAAGAACACAAGAGAAAACACTACCTTTAAAACGGGTAACTCTTTTTGATTTGAGCTCAAAGGCTTCCTTTGTAAGAATTCTGCCCAAAGTGAGGCTTCAATGAGTAATATAGAGATGTGGAGAGACAAAATGGGCAGGGTTTGTCCATGCCAAAGGCTTTGTAAGTGTGGGTAAGGTGGTAGAGGTGGGGGCCTTTTATAAGAGGAGAGGAGGGGCACTCTTGGAAAGTAAAGAAATGTTACTTTATTTTAAAATGAGTTTCGGATTTAAAAGGTCCCACATAGATATAATTCGAGGATAAGTTGTTAAGGGTTCGAAATCCACCCATCCAATAGGTTTTGGACATGTGTAGGTCATAGAGTTTACATTATATTTTCATTTTATTTAAATACTTTATTAATGAGGTAATCGCTGCATCATCATGATATCATATATAATTTAATTTATTTAAAGTATAAAAATTATAAAACAAATACTATTATGTAGGAAATATTGTTAGATTCCCAATGACTATTTATAGTCAAATATCTTACTTGTATAATCCCATTGAAAAATTGTTTTAGTAAAACAACTCATATTTGTGTCAGTTTTACTTTTACATTAAATAAAAAGCATTAATGTCTTTATCTTACCCAAGTGGCTCCATGGGGTCCCAAAAATTGACCCATGGGTTGTCTTGGTCGGCCATGACACATCCAATAAGGGTAGTACATGTGTACAGGTCATTTCATATTATTAAATCATTATTTTTACCTTAAATTACACTAATTACCTCTAATCGCGATTAAAAACATAAAAGTTACTATTCACCAAAAAATGATTTTAATCCCATTGAACCAAATTTTACTTCTTAATGACAACCATGTATGTCGGATTTTTGAAATTCAAAACACATAAGTGGTAAAGTTTCATTTAAACGAAAAATCAGTTTTTTTAAGTACCACTTAGTGGTTTCACTATTCATCAAAAATTGAAGTTTTTCAGAAAAATACCAAAACTTCACCCTAAGCTATATTTGATATTCCGAATTCAAAAATGATATCTATTTTAAAAAATTCAAAACATATAAGTTTCATTAATTAATTTAATAATTAATTCCCGTTGTCAGAGCAAATAACGTGTTTTTATGAAACAATAAGTATCAAAAGATTGACACTAGTTTAAGTACAATTTCAAAGTGAAATTAATTCCAATGACCACCATTGGATTAAATGGTAAAAATATATTATAATTTTAATTTAAAACCAATTAAAAAGATAATATAATCATATAAACAAATTAGATTAAAAAGAGGTTTTGAATTAAAATACAACATTTTTCACTATTCATTAAAAAAAGAACATTATCAGAAAAATACCAAAAATTTATCCAAAGTAAATTTCAATGTCCCAATAATAAAGAATAAGTTTAGTTTGACAAATATATCTTATAAAATTGTCAAAATATAGATTTAAAAATGGTTTTCCATTAAAAAGGCAGTAAAACAATCTTTTAAAAATATTAGTGTATTCCATGCTTAAGATTGGATTTATTCTCATTTTAAGCCTCTAAAACACTATCTAATTCATTAATAAACATAGATAAAAATATATATTGTTCATTACTTACTTGGGATGTTACATACTCCCACTTGGACTAGAGCCAACTGCTAACATCTTTTAACCTGCTAGCTCTCACATGATATTCATGCTTCTGCAATGATAGGCCTTTAGTCATGGGGTCCGCCAATTTCTATTATGTGGACACTATGCTCACTGCAACTTCACGTCTTTGATAGAAATCCCTCAAGAGGTGATACATATAGAGTATGTGCTTTTTCCATTGATGTGACCTTGGTTCTTTTTAAAGAGCCACCACTGCAGTATTATCACCGTACAACGTGATATGATATTTACTGTTTGGAACCACATCAAGATCCTGGAAAAAGATCTGAGTCCAGACGGATTCCTTGGCTACATCATAATCCACTATATATTTAGAATCCTCTGTAGAATTGGTGACAACTTGCTGCTTTGAACTCTTCCAGTTCACAGCTCCTCCATTGAGACAAAAAAACATATCCAGATTGCGACTTCAGATTGTTCTGATCTATCTGAAAACCAACATCAGCATACCCTCTATTGACAATATCCTTGACTCTTCCATACACCAGGAACATATCCTCAGTTCTTCTTAGATACTTAAGGATAGTATTAACATCAGTCCAATGCTGTTCTCCTGGATCTTCTTGATATCTTCCTACCATGATCAGTGCATAGGAAACATCAAGCCTAGTACATAACATGGCATACAAGATGGATCCTATAGCCAAAGCGTATGAGATCTTACTCATTCTATCTTTCTCTTGTTGTGTCTGAGGACACATTTTCTTAGAAAGATGTAGGCCATGTGACACTGGAACTAATCCCCTCTTGGATTTTTCCATACTAAATCTCTTTAGTATCTGGTCAATGTATGTACTCTGATTTAGTCCAAGTAGCCTATTGGATCTATCATCAATGATCTTGATCCCTAGAATGTTGGCTGCTTCACCCAAGTCCTTCATGGAGAAACACTTGTTCAACCATTCCTTAACTAACAGTATGGATGGTACATCATTTCCAATAAGCAATATGTCATCAACATATACTACTAGGATAATGATCACATTCCAATTAAACTGCTTCTAAACACAGGGCTCACATTCCTTCTTAATGAAACCAAATTCCTTTATGGCTTCGTCAAATCGAATGTTCCATGACCTAGATGCTTACTTTAATCCATAAATGGATTTCTGCAACTTGTAAACTCATTTGGATTCATCTGGTGTCACAAACCCTTACAGTTGTGTCATATAGAAATCTTCCTGAAGGTTCCCGTTAAGGAATGTTGTTTTGACATCCATTTTCCAAATCCAATAGTCATGGTAAGATGCTATGGAAAGTATGATTCTTATGGATTTAAACATGGAAACTGGTGAGAAGGTTTCATCATAGTCAATTCCTTGACGCTGTCTGAATCCTTTAGCCACTAACCTTGCTTTAGAAGTGCTAACTTGACCTTCCATGTTCAGATTTCTCTTGAATACCCATTTTCATCCAATAGGATTTACATCAACTGGCTCATCAACCAGAACCAAAAATTGGTTCTAATACATGGAATCCATCTTTGAATTCATATCTTCTAGCCATCTTGCAGCTTCGGAGCTTTCTACTGCTTCCTTGTAGGAGAGAAGTTCATCATTGTCCAACAATAATGATTCACCATCCTTGGTGACTAGGAAATCAAATTTCTCTGGCTCCCTTACCTCTCTTGAGCTCCTACGCAGTACTTGTGTTTCTAGAACCTCTTCCACTGGGACCTGTGGGACTTGTTCCTGTACCAACTCCGGTGTATCTTAAGCATCAACTTCATTGAAGTCAATATTTCTCCCACTATCCCTTTTTAGGATGTTCTCCCTCTCAATAAAGACGGCTTGTCTGGCGACATACACTTTCTTATCTCGAGGGTTATATAGGTAATATCCTTTAGTTTCCTTGGGATATCCTATAGAGATACAATTCATGCCCCGGGGTGCTAGTTTGTTGCACGATAAGGCCTTAACAAATGTCTCGCATCCCCATACACGTGTGTGAAACAAAATGGATTTCTTTCCATTCTATAACTTGGAGGGAATTCCATTTTCTGCCTTAGTTGGTACTCAGTTTAATGTGTATGCCGCAGTTTTTAATGCATATCACCAAAAGGATAATGGAATATCTGCATGAATCATCATCGACCTCACCATGTCCAAAAAGGTGCGGTTCCTCCTTTCACTAACAACATTCCACTGTGGTGTATAAGGAGGAGTGAGCTGAGATAGAATCCCATACTCCCGTAGAAGATTGATGAACTCTTGGTTCAGATATTCTCCACCTCAATCCGATCGAAGTTTCTTTATCTTCTTACCAAGCTGATTCTCTACTTCATTCTTGAATTCCCTAAATTTCTCTAAGGACTCTGACTTATACCTCATTAAGTAGACATAGCCATATCTACTCAAATCATCAGTAAAAGTAATGAAGTAGGAATATCCACCTCTAGTTTCTACTGGAAATGGTCCACAAACATCCATGTGCACCAATCTGAAAAGCTCTGTGGCCCTTTCACCATGCCCACCAAAAGGCAGCTTGGTCATTTTACCTTGTAAAGAAGCATGATATCTATCAAATGGTTTTAGCTCAGTAGAGTCTAAATAGCCATCTTGGTAGAGCTTTGTCAAGCGCTTCGCATTTACATGACTGAGACGTTGATGCCACAACTGAGTGATGTATGAGTCATGTGAGTTTGTTTCATTATCGATTTCCAAAACTTTTTTTTCATAATTTAATACATACAAACCATTATTTAAATGTTCCATACCATAACATACATTGTTCTTATAAAAGAGACAACCCTTGTTTCCAAACATGAAAATAAATCCATCCATATCCAAACAAGATACAGAAATTATGTTCTTGGTAACACTAGGAACATAATAACAGTTACGTAAAACCAAAATCATCCCAGGCGTCAATGAGAGGTGGTAATCACCAATAGCCAACGCAACTAACCTTGCTCATTTGGTAGCTTGAAGATCCACCTCTACTCTGGGGATATTTCTAAATCTACTTGGTTCCAGCATTTGAATATATATGTGAGCCCCATAAGCTGTATCTAATACCCAATGTGTAGAAATAGGAAGATTTCACTCAATAACAAAGGAACCTTTAGCATCCCCACGCTTTTGGGTATAGTTCCTCTTCCAGTGGCCTTGCTTTCCACATGCAAAACACACCGCCTCCCATTTTTTTCCCTACTTTTGGATCTTCCCCTTCTTGGAAGGACAATGCTTGGAGGCTTTGGACTGTTTATAAGTCTTTGGACCCTTTTCCATGTCCTTCATTTTCTTATTCACCATAAATATTGTGGGTTTGTCACGCCCCATGTCCTTGTCTACCTAGAAAATCAAGGTCAGAAGCTCTGATAGACTCTTCTCATTGCCGCTCATGTTATAATTGATGATGAAGCTAGAGAAGGTCTTGGGTAGTGATGATAGGATGAGATCTGTATGAAACTCATCCGGGAATTTAATCCCTAAGATGTCCAAGCGTTCAATGTAGCCAATAAGGTTGACTACATGAGGCCCAGCTAGCACATACTCTCCAAGATTAGTTGTAAACAAAGCATTGGAGATCTCATACCTCTCCTATATTTCCTTCTCTTAGTAGATATCCTTAAGGTGAGACATCATGATATACACGTCCATGTTTTCATGTTGCTTCAAGAGCTCATTAGACATGTCCGATAACATGAAACACTGGAAATCTGTGGCATCATCCATGTGTTTCATGCAGAGAGATAGTTCCTCATCACTGGCCTCCTATCCAGGTGCAACTGTAATAGGCTCTTCTATCACATAAAATTTCCTTTCGTGGCGAAGGATGATGCGTAAACGCCTCTTCCAATCTTGGAAATTGGTGCTGGTGAGAAGGTTTTACTTCTCGAGTATGGTGCACAATGATATGTTTGAAGTAATTTTCTTGTCGTTTCTACAAATTAAGATGATCAAAGGTTTAGTAATTTATTACAAAACTTAGACAAATAAATAAATTAATACTTATTAGTCTCCCACTATTTTATCAAAATCAAATAGCCCTCACCATTGACTTAGGAATATTCTGTTGCCTGAATATTATAGTGGCAAGTATCCATATTGACCTTCGCATTACCCCAACTAGGGTTGGTCAAGCAACTTGATGGGTTTAAGGTATGCATTCCAAATGCCAACTTCATTAACTCGTAGCTCCTTGATCCGCTGAGTGGACTCCCCAATCTAAAAATCCTTTTATTTTGGATTTATTTAACCTTTACCTCTTGTTCACACCATGTCTTACCGTGGCAGTCAACCCTTGATGTAAACCAAGTCAAGTCAACCCAAAACCTTGAATTATAATTCCCTGCTAATTGAAAGCACCCCAAATAGGGTTGGTCAAGCACTTTGAACTATGGTTTGATTCTAACCAAGATTATGGAAGACAATACCGACTTAATATTTCTTTTGAGGGATTTTATCCTTACACGTAAATTTACATTTTATTATCTTTGATTACATTCTTGTTAATATTAAGTGGGATATACTTAAGTGATTAACCATGTCTAAGATAATATTTACGCCTAATCTGGTTTTTATTTTAGTTCCATCTTACATGCTTATTTAATTCATTAATTGTGTGATCGTAACAACACACCCACAATAAATAAACCATGAAACTGACAGAAATAAAATAAATGGTAGGATCATGAGGTTTTCTATTGGTTAGTTTATCTAGTAGTTGATAAACTATCCCAATACCTTGGTGATAAACACCTTGAACCTTTCGGGTTTGTGTTTACAGCTTTCCACCTGTCCACCTTTGTATCTCCTTGGATTGGTTTCACCTTGGCTCCTGACTTGAGCTGCCTCCACTAGCTTGGGAGATCCATCCATTACATATGCATTTATCTCACATGCGGGTGAGGGGTAGAAAGGGGTTTTTACATAAAAAAATCCTTGGGCGTGCATGACCTACATATTAATGAGGAGATGGCTTGTAGGCTAACAAATTTAATTTAAATAAATAAATTAAAAGAAACTATTCATTTACAAAGGTCTCAGTCAAGATCATGATCATCCATACATGAAACGATATTTACGCATAAATAAAACTATCATTCAATTCTTTAATCATTCTTGTTTAAGATAAATCACGCTCGAATCAATTAGTTATCTTTAATTAATCAATCTTTTTTATCTTAATCACTTTTCTGAACTTCCTTGATATTCTACATCCATCATAATTTTAAACAAATAAATTCTTTTAAAATTATCATTGTACGTAACTTGTACCTTGGAGGCAACCTAGTGAATTCCCGTTCATTACACAGATGTTAAATTAAACACATATATATATAACACCTATCACGTGTTGTGCCTCAGCTTTACGCCTGCACCATGGTACACGTCTCAAGGGTTTTTATAATATAATAATAAATTTTAACAAATCTACGTAATTTGGGTGAGTACATGGCGTGTAGTTCTGACTACACGGTGTGTAATTTTCTTCACCATCCATCCGAAGTACACGCCTGGGGACAAGGAATGTTAATGTACTTCAGAAATTTTCAGAGTACACGACGTGTTTTGTGGGACACATGCCGTGTTGTTTCCGCATTACACGGTTTCCATCCGGGCAAGCCGTGTACAGGGTACACATTCCAACCCAAACCCGAAGGGACTACACGCCATGTTCAGTTGGACCACACGATATGTAATCTGGAAACTGTGTGCCACTTGTTCCTGGTCAACACACGGTGTCATAAACGACACAGGTATAATCCAAAACATGGCCTGATTTGGCGGATCAATCAATGCATTTAACCTAGACTACACAGTGTGTACATCCGAATACACGCCGTGTATTCTGGTTTTGCACAGCCAAAAACGTTTGGCTCCTCCAGAGGAGTTCCTCTATTTTATTTTAATCAAATTTAAAAGAAAGTTTTTTTTCTGCGAGGTGAATGAGAAATGAGGGAGGAAGAACAGATCTCGAGATTCATATTTGTAGAATGATTAAACTTGAATTGAAAAAACAAAATTATTAAATTCATAAAACCTCAACGAAAAACTAAAGAATTATAATCAACGATATGACCCCTCTGACACCACTTTTAGGTTCCGGGTGTAGAAGAAGCGCGTTGGTGGGTTTGCCTAACTTTAATTTTAACGTTTAAACAATGTTCAATCCAAGATCCTACACGATGTAAAACACAGAATATTCAGAATGAAATGAAGAATGAAAAAACATAAGAGGGAATCTTGTAACCACAGAGATAGGATCATCATATGTTGGTTATAATTAATTTAATTAACTCACAAGAATTACCTTGGTGGAATTATTTTTTTGTTGATGTCTCCGGTCACGATCCTGGGATCTGTCATTGTGTCATAGAATCCAAGTGTAGGATTCCTCTAGTGGTGATCCACACGTGTTCCACATATCTCCGGACGTCGCCGAAGGGATCTCTGGGTGCTAGCGTGGAAGAACCTTCACTTGTGATGTCTGCCTTCGATCGCCTTGGTCTCTCGATCTTGAGAGCGTTCTTGGAGGAAGGTGTTCTTTCGGCCTTGAAAGAATTCTCCAGAATTGTTGTGCACAACAATTCTCTTGTGGAAAAGTGTTGGGGTTGTGAGGATATTTATAATCGGGTTTGATGTTATAGAGTTATGACAATAAATAAACGCATTACACGTTTTATTTATTTCATTAACTCTTATTGAAAACCCCCATGTTGAATTATTAATTCTTTGACATGCTCCCACACTGATTATAATAAATATCATTTAATAAAACAATATTATATCCTCAAAATCCTAACTGGAAAAACTACACATTGTGTAATCATTAATACACGATATGTACATGTTTTCTATAAAACTACACGGCATGTATATTTAATATACACGACGTGTACTTTTATTTTCCACTTTCCTTTATTTCCTCCACCACATTTATTAGACCTTGAGTAATGGATATTTATTTCTTAAATAAATATAACTTCATCACTTGCTAATAAATATTATTTCATCCACAATATATTCTCTTGAATAACTAGTGTCAAAATAAATGCGATCATGAATCCTTAAATAATTATTAAACTACAGTCGGGAATAATATTTATTAAACTTGTTCTATTAATATGTAACTGAGATACATGAACACACTTAGTGTGTGACCCTCTATGCCTCTTTCTCAGTGGCATTAGGCAGAGCCTTCCTAAAGTCCATGGTTAGCGTCTTGCAACATGCCAAGGCACCCATAGAGAAAGGAGTTAACACCGTAATGATGTGTCACCTCATACGAACTCTTACCGTGTCATATAATCCCTTTGTCATGATATCTCGAATCAAGCGGGTTGCATGCTAGTGTCATCAACCCACGTGCTCGATTATTCTTTCTTTGAATTTCCAGAATTGAACCTGCCCATACCTTACCATGGCCATGGATTTATTTAGGCTATATCAATTCCATCAAAGGGCCTGAGATATCTACTTCTGTTGTGGAACGGAAGGGAAAAATCATTTCTCGCATTATCTATCAATAAAGTATTACTCGTGATGCACCCAACGTATCCTACCTTGCTGCGAACAATGTGTCTTCATAGTTTTCATCAATACATCTAACTGTGCGAGTTGTAATACCCATTAATAATAATCTTAATGTCTAAGGACCAATACACACGTCCGCTGATAGGAACATCCAATGACACTATGAAATGTGGATTTCCTACTGGAGGGTCTCGTTCTTATAATATCCTCCTGGATATTACCAAGGGTGCACACCATGAGAAGGTGCCTCAAAGTTTTATGAGTCTGCACCCCTAATGGCCTGTATTATTTGTGTCCCTCAAATAACATCATCCAACCATAGAACATATTTTCAAGAACAGTGTTATGGTACTTACGGGTTCTCATCATAGCAAGGATTATCTACGACCCTTTAATGCAACAACTGTCCTTAGGACATTATCACATGAATTGTCATGAAGAAGAACAATAAAGATGTGATAATGCTTTCTGTAATGGACCAGACCTCTCTGGTCCATTACTTTGTGAAAATGTGGTGTTGGAGGTGTTATGGGAGGTCAAGGTGACTTATCCCCAACACTTTTCCAAATTTCCAATTCTGTGAACAGTGTTTCCACTTTTATGAACAGTAAAAGATCGGTCTCACCGATCGGTCTGACAGATCGGTCTCATAGATCGGTCTCACAGATCGATTTCACAGATCGGTTTCACAGATCGGTCTGACAGATCAGTTTCACAAATCGGTCTGGCAGATCGGTTTCACAGATCGGTCTGACAGATCGGTTTCATAGATCGGTCTGACAGATCGGTTTCAATGATCGGTTTCACAGATCGGTCTGACAGATCGGTTTCAGAGATCGGTCTAACAGATCGGTTTCACAGATCGGTTTCACAGATCGGTCTGACAGATCGGTTTCACAGATCGGTCTGACAGATCAGTTTCACAGATCGGTTTCACAGATCAGTTTCACAGATCGGTTTCACAGATCGGTTTCACAGATCAGTCTGACAGATCGGTTTCACAGATCGGTCTGACAGATCGGTTTCACAGATCGGTCTGACAGATCGGTTTCATAGATCGGTTTCACAGATCGGTCTGACAGATCGGTTTCACAAATCGGCCTGACAGATCGGTTTCACAGATCAGTTTCACAGATCGGTTTCACAGATCGGTGTCACAGATCGGTTTCACAGATCGGTCTCACAGATCGGTTTCACAGATCAGTTTCATAGATCGGTTTGACAGATCGGTTTAACAGATCGGTCTGACAGATCAGTTTCACAGATCAGTTTCATGTACAGTAACTGTGGGTGAACAGTGTTTCCAGATTCCTACAGTTTTGCCCTTTGGACGTTTCCTTTGACGTAAAATACTTTTAAGGCCTTATTTTTAAGGACTCTTAAGGCTGATTCAAATGACATAAATCCTATATTAATTATTCCTAATGCTTGGAATGTTTTACTTGGTCAAACCACGTGGGTTAATGCCATCCATTTTTAATGGATAATTAACCGGATCTTAAACCGTCGACCCATTAAATCTTAAAAAGGGACGAGATATCATTCTCCATTGTTCTTTCCCTTTGTTCTCAACTAAGAGGCGCTAGAACCTTTCAATCCTTCCCGTAGGAGTTTCACAATCTATCTTTACTCCTAGGATTGGTTCTGCTCTATTTTGGATGCAACCGAACTCTGTCGGTCAATCTTCCCAATAAGTTGTCACAAGAGGAGGATTGTGACCCGTTGTGTGTATAAAAGACGCCAAGAATTCTTCCAGGTTGGGGATTCATGGCTTCTCTAATTGTATATGTGCAATCGTAGAATTAGCATGATTTATTCCTTTGGATCACAATGAAATTGACCTAATTAAATACTTGAACCGGATTAAGAAAATTGGTTGATCGCATGTTGTTTCTTTATACCGTGATAAAAGTTGCCTCATGTTTTGCTAGATAGAGTGATATCTATGTTCTCTTTGATTTGTTATTCGTTCATGATAGATATTAATAATGAAAGTAAATCCGGAATTAATTGTTAATTAATTGGCTAAAGATAAAGAGGCATGTAAATTAATCTGGTTATTGCCGTTTTTGTAGTTGTTCTAATTTGAGGATAATAAAATTAGGGAAGTAAGCATGGTTATTTAATTATGATAGCTTAATGATTAGGTATCCTATAATTGGAACCTATGAATAACATATCTTCTAATTCAATATGGATTAAAGAACACATTATGTGGGAATTTCTAAAAGGGTTCTGAGTTACCCTCTTGTTTGTTAAAGGGTCAAGAGCCCATGATGTGATGTTTGTTTTCCTGCTGCTTGTTCTGTGATGTGAGCCTAGATGGATGTTGTGATATGTGGAGGCATGGAGGCCTTGTGGTTATGGCAGCAGATGACGCCTAGAGTGGCGAGATGCATCGGTTTATGCATGTGGGTGTCGGGGAGGACACCAGGGGTGATGGAATGGGATGGATGTGGTTGCTGGATGCTTGTGGTTTTCTTTGAATGCTAATCTGATTTGTTTTTCCTCACTGCTCAAGGCAGCTGGTCTTGCTACCCTTCTTCCGAAGGAGGCGAAGACGCGCGGGGTATGCCACGTGCTTTCCATGTTTAGCCACTTGAGGGAGAATGGGTCTATGTTCTTTCTATAGGCGGAAAAGACTCGACGGGTAGTATATCAACTCACCGTGTTGAGCCTCCTTTGTGTTTAGAAGCATAGGATGCTTTTCTAGAATGATTGGGAATATGGAAAAGTAATTTTGTAATGAATGTTTGATTAAATAGTGAAAATCCACGGGGATGGAGATACTGGAATTTAAAGGTGATGTGAATCTTAAAAAGAAGCAGTTGTTTTTGAATGAGATGCCAATTCAGTTTAATGTGGAATTTTTCATTCTTAATTAATGTTTAAAGAATTAATTAACGTACAATGGAACTGATAAAATGAGAATGGAGTAATCTAATAAAGCTCTTCAAATGATTGTGTGCTTATAGGATATCTAGTATTAGAAGTAGCAGCCTGGAGTCTGAGAGACGTTAGCTGCAGTTGTATCTAAGACTAAGTAAATTCCCCTAGTGTGGATGTGAGTTAGATACATATTCTATACTTTTTGTGTTTCTATATGCTACTCCACCCTGTCGGTAAGGGAAACTGACACCCCGGGGATTTTGAGCCCTGGGGGGGTGTTTTCCCCAACATTCTGATGGGAGGTTGAATGGCTGATTACCCCCTTTGGCCCCGCTCTCTTCTCTTGGTAGATACTTGTGCCATGAGTCACATCGGTTAGTTAACCTATATATGTGTGTAGAGGGCTGTAATGACTTGTGGTTATTCACACACATATATTCTGGATATAGTATCCTATGGACTACTATAGGTGTAACGTGTATAGGCTATGATGGCTCGAGGATCCTTACTCGGAGTATGGGCTGTAATGGATTGAGGTATTATACCCGACATATGATACACGTTATGCGAGCTGTGGTGGCTCCCGGAAACTACCTGGTTACTTTTGGTTGTGAGGACGGTGTGGTACTTCGCCTAGGTGTCTGCGGGCAAGCCTATGTGGTGCACGAGGTGCAGATTGTGGATCTTAGCCCAGGTGTCTGCGGGCAAGCATTGGAGAGAGATGCACAAGACATATGTCGTTGGGGAAAAGCGGCAAACCAGTGGGGAAGTAGTAGCGGGGTACCCTTGATATTCTTTACTATATGATATATTCTTGTATGCGTTACTTGGTGAGAGTAGCCATGGTGAGGTTGGGAACATAGTATACCTGTTTAGGTGACGAGTTAGTTTCACTTATTGTTCACTGGGCTTTAGCATGCTTTCTTTACTTTTGCACGAGAGGCTTGGGGAGGATCCTACTGAGTATACTGTTATACTCACCCTATGTATCTATGAACTATTTTTCAGGTCACTTGGAGCAGGTTGGAGATCAAGCTGGTTACTACTAGCTTGCGGTTGGAGGAGGAGCTGTTCGGGCTTGTGGTCGCTGCCGTTTTACATTCTTTTGGGTACTTTTAGTTTCCCTTTCTGTTGTAGTAATTTTGCATGACATTTCATATATGTACTTGGATTTCTTTTATATTTCAGTTATGAGTTGGAGTTGGTTGGAGTCTATTCTATCTCTCTCTTCTGCATGTGTTCTCTTAGAGGGCAATGCCTCCCATTTGTGTGTGTATTATACCCTCGGTGCTAGTCACCAACCCGGGGCCTACTGGAGGTGGGACTCGGGGGTCATTATCTCTCTTCTCACATTGCCGGCCCAGGAAGGGTACACTTTGTGGGGAGGGGTCGTGGCAGAGTGGTATCAGAGGTCTGGTTGAGGGATAGGATGGAGTTTGGAGTTAGGCAGAGGTGAGGATGCATGGGATGGTAGGGCAACAGTTTCATTCATGTTTAGAAAGTGGGGTAAACACTGGAGACCGGTAGAGACATAGGCGTTTAGGGCCCCCTATGATCTGTTGCACGGACCTTTAAGTTTACGATGGCTACTAAACAAAGTGATACTGGTTGCAGGGTAGAGACCTAGGAAAGGATCATGCATCATTATTCTTTGCGCCTGTGTTTGAATGGGTAGACCTTGGGATAGGAAACCTAAACTTAATAAAACAAAAAAATTAATTAATTAATGTTGAGTCTTCCATATTCCAGGCTTAGGAGATCTAATAGTTGTTATTTTTTAGGTATGGATCCAGGTTGATGTCCTCTTCAGGTTTACACAGAAGATGCCCAGCAGGCTATTCCAGCATATCGTCGTCGGGTAGAGGTTGACGATGATGACACTTGGAGGAAGACACTCCGAGAGTTTCAGCACCAGAGTCTAGAGAAGTATGAGGGCTCTGTTTCAGATGCAGTCACAGAAGACTGTTGGAGGAGGTCGAGATAGGCTTCAGTTCGATTCGTGCTCGTAAGGAACACTGGGTGTCCTTGGTTGTGACAATTCTACGTGGGGCAGCGAGGCATTGGTGGTTCTTGTTCCTTGGGGATCGCGAGGAGTCATCGATCTCATGGGAGGAGTTTCGAGATAGGTTTAGAGTCGAGTTTCTTTCTTCGACTGCGAAGGCGTCCAGTCACCAGGAGCTTCTTACCCTTCGACAGGGGATCTCTAGTGTTCGAGAGTTTGGAATCCGTTTCAGGAACCTTCTACGATATGCTTTAGACCTGTTACCAGATGAGGAGGCCATGACGAGGCATTTCGAGGAGGCTTTGCGTCCAGAGATCCAGCTCCAGGTCACCCAATTTATGCTAAAGACATATCTTGAGGTGCTGGCGAGGGCAGAGGTTGTTGAGAAGACTTTGTCTAGGACCGGATCGTCACGAGAGGGGAATCGTCATGATTTCTCACGAAGCAGAGCTGTGGTCCGGGGTTCCCGGTTTTCAGGGCAGAAGAGTTTCCGTTCACCTGGGGGTAGGTCCCAACCCTTTCCATCTCATTTCTCCAGAGGCAGCAACTCTCAAGCCTATGCCAAAGGATCAGGTGCTTGTTTTTCTTATGGTGGTCGTGGTCATCAGCAGCGGGAGTGCCCAACTTTTTAGAGAAGTCATCGTGCACCGGGGGCTCCGCTCCAGGTTCCTCCATTGAGGCAGTTTCAGCTGAGGCAGCAGCAGCAGGTTGCACCAGCTTTAGATCACCCGAGGGTAGATGGAGCAGGCATAGGACAACCCCATGATGCTCCCTGTCCTCATAGAGCAGAGTGTGGCCGTGGTGGTGGTCGTCCTCAGGGTCAGAGAGGCCGTGGAGGAGGTCGTGGTTAGCTTCATGCTCTAACGTTGCCATCCCGAGGCGAACCGGATGTTGTTCGAGGTACCCTTTGCTTGTTTTATACCTTGGTGTATTCCTTGTTTGATTCAGGAGCAACACACTCCTTCATATCACCTACACTTGTCCATGCTTTGGTACTTGAGGTAGAAAGACTTCCAGTGCCCTTGGCGTTGACTACACTAGTTGGAGGTCGAGCCGACTTGTTTGAAGTATGTAGAGACTGTGAGCTAGTGTTGGGGAAACACCGCTCTTGGGGAGATTTCCTATATTTACGAATACAACCATATGATGTCATACTTGGCATGGATTGGTTGTATTCGGTGCAGGCTATTGTTGATTGCTACAGGAATAAGGTCATTTTCTTTGATGCAGATGGAGAGAAAGTGGTGTTTGTGGGTGAGAGAGATCCTCGGATGAGTCATAAACGAGTTCCATCCTTATCATCCATGATGGCTGGGATGATGCTGAGTTATTCAGAGGTTCAACAGTTGGAGTTTCCTAGGGTCGTAGAGGAGTAACCTGACGTCTTTCCAGAAGAGGTTGTATCCTTACCCCCTCGATGAGAGATCGAGTTTGGGATCGAGCTATAGCCAGGAGCGTCTCCTATCTCTATGTCTCCGTATAGGATGACCCCTTCTGAGTTACGAGAGCTACGTATACAACTCGATGGTCTGTTGCAGTGTGGTTTTGTTCGGCCAAGTGTGTCACCGTGGGGTGCACCAGTTTTGTTTGTGAAAAAGGCTGACGGCAGTTTGCGGTTGTGTGTCGATTATCGTCGATTAAACAAAGTGACAATAAAGAACCGCTATCCTCTTCCACGGATTGATGACCTATTCGATCAACTGAAGGGTGCAAGTTGGTTCTCAAAGATTGACTTGTAGTTAGGATATCATCAGATGCGTGTAAAGGATGAGGATATCCCGAAGGCTGCTTTCCGTTGTCGTCATGGGCATTATGAGTTTGTTGTAATGCCATTCGGCATGATGAATGCTCCAGCTGTTTTTATGGGGTTGATGAATGCTGTGTTCTGTGAATTCCTGGACAAGTTTGTTGTGGTTTTCATCGATGACATCCTTGTGTACTCCACATCTGAAGTGGAGCATGCAGAGCATCTACGAGCCGTTTTGGGAGTTCTTCAACAACATCAGTTGTTTGGTAAGTTGTCCAAGTGTGAGTTTTGGGCTCGAGAAGTTCGTTTCTTGGGGCATGTTGTGTCCCAACAGGGAGTAGCTGTGGATCCTTCTAAGATAGAAGCAGTGGTGTCTTGGGCAGCCCCCAAGACTGTGTCAGAGGTACGAAGTTTCCCTGGTCTTGCAGGATATTATAGGAGGTTTGTAGCCAATTTCTCCCGAGTTGTGACTCCTCTGATAGCTTTGACCAATAAGGATAAAGAGTTCATATGGACTGATCAGTGTCAATCAGCTTTGGAATATCTAAAGGAGAAGTTGGTAAGTGCTCTAGTCCTTTGTCTTCCAGCGGAGGGAGTCCAGTTTAATGTTTTCTGTGATGCTTCACATCTGGGGCTAGGCTGTGTTCTCATGCAGCAGAGGTCAGTTGTTTCTTATGGGTCTCGGCAGTTGCGTCCCCATGAATGCAACTACGCCACCCATGATCTTGAGTTGGCAGCCGTGGTGTTTTCTCTGAAGTTGTGGAGACATTACCTCATTGGTGAGCACTTTGTGGTTTTCACCGATCATAAGAGTTTGAGGTATGTTTTCTCCCAATGTGACTTGAACTTGAGGCAACGTCGGTGGATGGAGTTCTTGCAGGAATACGACTTTGAAATATTGTATACACCTGGAAAAGGGAACGTTGTAGCTGATGCACTAAGCCGAAAGTCACGTAATGATGTTGTGCGTGAATCTGGTGATTCCTGGAGAGTTATGGAAGAGCTAGCAACTTTTCATCTTGATATGGGAGAAGTTGGGGGTAGAGGTTGTCTTTTCCAGATGACGGTGCAGTCATCCCTGATGCAGAAGGTGGAAGAGTCTCAGTTGGGTGATCTAGAGGTAGAAGTCTGGAGAGACAGAGTTGTTTGTGGTGAGGCCCCTGATGGTTGGTCGGAGGATGAACAACACCAAGTGTTGTATCATGGAAGGCTTTTTGTTCCCTTGGCGATGCGCATGACGGTTCTCCGAGAGTTCCATAGTTCACCCTTGGCAGTACATCCTGGTGTGACGAAGATGTACCAATCCTTAAGGAGTCAGTTTTGGTGGCCTGGGCTGAAACGTACGGTTACTGAGTGTGTGTCTCGATGTTTAGTCTGCCAAAAGGTGAAGGCCAACCACCGTGTTCCTGGTGGTCTTCTCCAGAAATTAGAGATTCCTTAGTGGAAGTGGGAGGACATCTCAATGGAATTTGTTACAGGTTTACCTCGAGCTTCGGGAGGACATGATGCTATATGGGTGGTAGTGGACCGTTTAACAAAGTCGGCCCACTTCATTGCGATCAAGGAGTCGAGCTCAGTGGAAGTTTTGTCGAGGTAGTATCTAGAGGAGGTGGTGAGACTTCATGGAGTACCTAGGACGATCATTTCTGATCAAGATCCTCATTTTACCTCTAGGGTGTGGAGAGGTCTCCAGCATGCTTTTGGCTCTCAACTGTGCCTTAGCACTGCTTTTCATCCTAAAACGGATGGTTAGACAGAGCGAACCATCCAGACTCTTGAAGACATGTTGTGCTCTTGTGTTCTTGATTTTGGAGGTTCATGGATGAAGCACTTACCCTTGGTAGAGTTCGCTTAAAATAATAGTTTTCACTCTACCATCGGTATGGATCCGTTTGAAGCCTTTTATGGCCAGCCATGCTGTTCTCCGTTGCGCTGGACTGGGGTTGGAGAGTCAGCAATTCTCGGACCGGAACTAGTGCAGAATACAATAGAGATGGTTCAGGTGATTCGTGAGAGGATGAAGACAGCACAAGATCGTCAAAAATCATATGCTGATCAAAGAAGGAGACCCTTAGAGTTTAATGTTGGGGATCATGTGTTTCTGAAGGTGACTCCTCGTCGTGGGCAGTGAAGGTTTGGTCGTGGAAGTAAGCTTTCTCCCCGGTTTGTTGGGCCTTTCGAGGTGTTAGCTCATGTTGGAGCTGTGGCGTATCAAGTAGCACTTCCACCTCAAATGAGTCGGATACATGATGTTTTCCATGTATCACAGCTCCATCATTATCTTCATGATGAATCTCATGTTATCGATTGGGGGGAAATCGATATTGATGATGATGCAAACTTCGAGGAGCGACCTATGGAGATCCAAGACCACAAGGAGAAGGTGTTGCGTGGGCGTTCTATCCCCTTAGTTCGTGTCTTGTGGCGACACGGTGGCATGGAGGAAGTACCTGGGAGCATGAATCACAGATACATGCTCAGTACCCAAAGTTGTTTAATGTTTAACTCCATTCAAGTAATGATATTTTCTTTGTGGTTGGACCTTTCATGTTTTATTTATGTACCTTTGATGTGATGTTATGATTGAATTGTTTGGATATGGATTGTTTGTTTCCATACTCTCGGATGTCGTAGTTTTGTTCCATCTTTTGAACAACTCATAGTGGTTTTCCCCTGAGAGGTATCTTATGGGGTGGTTGTTCGGACCCCTCTTTTCTTCTGGGTTGGTTTTAAATTCTCGAGGATGAGAATGTTTTGAGAGGTATCTAATGTAATTGCCCAGACCTCTCCGGTCCATTACTTTGTGAAAATGTGGTGTTGGAGGTGTTCCGGGAGGTCAAGGTGACTTATCCCCAACACTTTGCCAAATTTCCAATTCTGTGAACAATGTTTCTAGTTTTATGAACAGTAACAGATCGGTCTCACCGATCGGTCTGACAGATCGGTCTCACAGATCGGTCTCACAGATTGGTTTCACAGATCGGTCTGACAGATCGGTTTCACAGATCGGTCTGACAGATCGGTTTCACAGATCGGTCTGACAGATCGGTTTCACAGATCGGTCTGACAGATCGGTTTCACAGATCCGTTTCATAGATCGGTCTGACAGATCGGTTTCACAGATCGGTCTGACAGATCAGTTTCATAGATCGGTCTGACAGATCGGTTTCACAGATCGGTCTGACAGATCGGTTTCACAGATCGGTCTGACCGATCGGTTTCACAGATTGGTTTCACAGATCGGTTTCACAGATCGGTTTCACAGATCGGTTTCACAGATCGGTTTCACAGATCAGTCTGACAGATCGGTGTCACAGATCGGTCTGACAGATCGGTCTAACAGATTGGTCTGACAGATCAGTTTCACAGATCGGTTTCACAGATCGGTCTGACAGATCGGTTTCACAGATCGGTCTGACAGATCGGTTTCACAGATCAGTTTCACAGATCGGTTTCACAGATCGGTTTCACAGATCGGTTTCACAGATCAGTTTCACAGATCAGTCTGACAGATCGGTTTCACAGATCGGTCTGACAGATCAGTTTCACAGATCAGTTTCATGTACAGTAACGGTGGGTGAACAGTGTTTCCAGATTCCTACAGTTTTTCCCTTTTGATGTTTCCTTTGACGTAAAATACTTTTAAAGCGTTATTTTTAAGGACTCTTAAGGCTGATTCAAATTCCATAAATCCTATATTAATTATTCCTAAGGCTTGGAATGTTTTACTTAGTCAAACCATGTGGGTTAATACCATCCGTTTTTAATGGAGAATTAACCGGATCTTAAACCGTCGCACCATTAAATCTTAAAAAGGGATGAGATATCATTCTCCCTTGTTCTTTCCCTTTGTTCTCAACTAAGAGGCACTAGAACCTTTCAATCCTTCCCATAGGTGTTGCACAATCAATCTTTACTCCTAGGATTGGTTCTGCTCTATTTTGGATGCAACCGAACTCTGTCGGTCAATCTTCCCAATAAGTTGTCATAAGAGGAGGATTGTGACCCGTTGTGTGGATAAAAGATGCCAAGAACTCTTCCAGGTAGGGGATTCATGGATTCTCTAATTGTATATGTGAAATCGTAAAATTAGCATGATTTATTCCTTTGGATCACAATGAAATCGACCTAATTAAATTCTTGAACCGGATTAAGAAAATTGGTTGATCGCATGTTGTTTCTTTATACCGTGATAACAGTTGCCTCATGTTTTGCTAGATAGAGTGATATATATGTTCTCTTTGATTTTTTATTCGTTCATGATAGAAATTGATAATGAACGTAAAGCCGGAATTAATTGTTAATTAATTGGATAAAGATAAAGAGGCATGTAAATTAATCTGGTTATTGCTGTTTTTGTAGTTTTTCTAATTTGAGGATAATCAAATTAGGGAAGTAAGCATGGTTATTTAATTGTGATAGCTTACTGATTAGGTATCCTGTAATTGGAACCAATGAATAACATATCTGCTAATTCAATATGGATTAAAGAACAAATTATGTGGGAATTTCTAGAAGGGTTCTGCGTTACCCTCTTGTTTGTTAAAGGGTCAAGATCCCATGATGTGATGTTTGTTTTCCTGCTGTTTGTGCTGTGATGTGAGCCTGTATGGATGTTGTGATATGTGGAGGCATGGAGGCCTTGTGGTTATGGCAGCAGATGACGCCTAGAGTGGCGAGATGCATCGGTTTATGCTTGTGGGTGTCGGGGAGGACACCAGGGGTGATGGAATGGGATGGATGTGGTTGCTGGATGCTTGTAGTTTTCTTTGAATGCTAATCTGCTTTGTTTTTTCCCACTGCTCAAGGCAGCTGGTCTTGCAACCCTTCTTCCGAAGGAGGCGAAGACGCGTGGGGTATTCCACGTTCTTTCCATGTTTAGCCTCTTGAGGGAGAATGGGTCTATGTTCTTTCTATAAGCGGCAAAGACTCGACGGGTAGTATATATACTCACCGTGTTGAGCCTCCTTTATGTTTAGAAGCATAGGATGCTTTTCTAGAATGCCTGGGAATATGGAAAAGTAATTTTGTAATGAATGTTTGATTAAATGGTGAAAATCCATGGGGATGGAGATACTGGAATTTAAAGGTGATGTGAATCTTAAAAAGGAGCAGTTGTTTTTGAATGAGATTCCAATTAAGTTTAATGTGGAATTGTTCATTCTTAATTAATGTTTAAAGAATTAATTAAAGTACAATGGAACTGATAAAATGAGAATGGAGTAATATAATAAAGCTCTTCAAATGTTTGTGTGCTTATAGGATATCTAGTCTTAGAAGTAGCAGCCTTGAGTCTGAGAGACGTTAGCTGCAGTTGTATCTAAGACTAGGTAAATGCCCATAGTGTGGATGTGAGTTAGATACATATTCTGTACTTTTTGTGTTTCTATACGCTACTCCACCCTGTCGGTAAGGGAAACTGACACCCCGGGGATTTTGAGCCCTAGGGGGGTGTTTTCCCCAACATTCTGATGGGAGGTTGAATGGCTGACTACCCCCTTTGGCCCCACTCTCTTCTCTTGGTAGATACTTGTTCCAGGAGGCACAATGGTTAGTTACCCTATATATGTGTGTAGAGGGCTGTAATGTCTTGTGGTTATTCACACACATATATTCTGGATATAGTATCCTATGGACTACTATAGGTGTAACGTGTATAGGCTATGATGGCTTGAGGATCTTTACTCGAGGTATGGGCTGTATTGGCTTGAGGTATTATACCCGACGTATGATACACGTTATGCGAGATGTGGTTGCTCCCGGAAACTACCTGGTTACTTTTGGTTGTGAGGACGGTGTGGTGCTTCACCCAGGTGTCTGCGGGCAAGCCTATGTTGTGCACGAGGTGCAGATTGTGGAGTATAGCCCAGGTGTCTGCGGGAAAGCATTGGAGAGAGATGCACAGGACGTATGTCGTTGGGCCGAAGCGGCAAAACAGTGGGGAAGTTGTAGCGGGGTACCCTTGATATTCTTTACTATATGATATATTCTTGTATGCGTTACTTGGTGAGAGTAGACATGGTGAGGTTGGGAACATAGTATACCTGTTTAGGTGATGAGTTAGTTTCACTTGTTGTTCACTTGGCTTTAGCATGCTTTCTTTACTTTTGCACAAGAGGGTTGGGGTGGATCCTACTGAGTATACTGTTATACTCACCCTATGTATATATAAACTGTTTTTCAGGTCACTTGAAGCAGGTTGGAGATCAAGCTGGTTACTACTAGCTTGCGGTTGGAGGAGGAGCTGTTCGGGCTTGTGGTCGCTGCCGTTTAACATTCTTTTGGGTACTTTTAGTTTCCCTTTCAGTTGTAGTACTTTTACATGACATTTCATATATGTACTTGGATTTCTTTTATATTTCAGTTTTGAGTTGGAGTTGGTTGGAGTCTACTCTATCTCTCTCTTCTGCATGTGTTCTCTAAGAGGGTAATGCCTCCCATTTGTGTGTGTATTATACCATCGGTGCCTGTCGCCAACCCGGGGCCTACTGGAGGCGGGACTCGGGGGTCATTATCTCTCTTCTCACATTGCCGTCCCAGGAGGGTACACTTTGTGGGGAGGGGGTCGTGACACTTTTATTAATGAATAAAGTACAAATTAGTTGGTTCTAGGCCACCAACTCCAACAGATATTACATTACATATTCCCCAAATCTCTTATTCTTATACCATTTCATTCCATATAGAATCTTCCCAATGATAATATAATTGGAAATTCTAAATACACATGTCATCCCCTTGGTCATGATAGTATATGGTTTCTCAAATAAAAATTCAATAAGGATAGGATGAATGAAATATTCCCTTAGGTCCTCTAGCCAGAATAAGTGGTTAGAAACTTGATTCTCAACTCCTTTTTATCTTTAAAATCTATATCAAACACTTATAGAAGCAATACATGACTAAGAAGTCTTGGGTTATATTCATTATCTGAAAACAAATATTTCAACACTAAGTGATCGATATACATGACCATACCATAAATTAGGGAAATGTGATAGGTTTTCCTTATATTGAGTAACATGGTCACTTTATCCTTGACCACTACTTTCATGTTTGGGTTGAGCCATTATTAATATTCTATAATTGTATTAACATTATAATTCCATATATATTTTTTCATATAGATTTTTTGAACAATCCCTTGTGATTTATGATATTTTCCATGAAATATATTTTTTCTACCATTCTGAAAAATCAAGCATCCTTTATTCTTTTTGGGTCTCTAACTCAGCTAATACATTTTTCTTAAAGGTTGGGGTTGAATCACCATTTTTATTATTAAATAAAATACCACTTTATGACTGGGTAGAGGGAGACCCATGACATTTCTCGAAGTCCCACGGCCATGTGGTCTGAATACAAGTCCTGAAAGCCCATTTTTTAGCCCAAATGGCCCACGGTGAATAGTACTGCTACAGTACTTGGGCTACTACATTGCCTGCTATAGTACCATCACTACTACAGTTCCTGCTACAGTACCCTCTGCCACTACTCTAACTGAGCTAATACATTAACATGTATCGTCTTACTAAAACCAATTTTGATATATTTTAACTTTTTAGGTATTGAATGAAATTGTTGACTAGGTGGTTTTTGTATAGATGGTTTAATAATAAATCTATCATTACACATATGTAATTGATTCTTCCATCTATATCAATGTGAGGCCTCTCTTTACAACTTATATTAGATTATAAAATTTTTATAGTTGGTTCTATCATTCCTTTAGTGAACTCCACCAGTTTAGCCTGTTCATAGTTAGATCGATTCTTTAATCCATTTTCACCTCCTGAACAATGATGTCCACTAAAAATCAATCTTATAATTCACAAATAATTTTTGTGACATGAAATAAATTCAATATAAATATTTCATATTCTTATTTAAAAGTGTTTTCCCTAAAGGAACATTAATTGAGATAGCTCTGGTGGCCAAAAATATTCTTACAAATATAAATTGTCCCTCTTTATCACTTTCTATATCTAAAACAAAAAAAAAATATAAATATTTTTTATTTATCAAACAAAATTGTATGTATTTAATATCTCTAGATGGCTATGTAAGTGATCTGGTATCCAAATAAAGTGCCCAAATTTTGGTCTTCAGTTCACTAATTACAAGATCCATATAGACTGCCAATAATATTAGATTAATATTATTTCCCACATCAACTTAGTGAATGTTCATTTTTCTTCAAATTCTCATGGAATATTAAATCCTCACGGATCCTTATTATTATTTTTGTATCTTTCTATGAATCAAAAAATTACACTCTTTAGTGGTAGTTAATGTGGAATACTGTTATATGAATTTTTTCAGATGATCTTCCTAAATAATTTGAAATATGATAGAATTTTGGTATGTGCCTTTAGATATAGAATATCAAATCAGTTCTTCAAGATCATTTGGTTAAACATTTTAAAATACTTGTCTCTATGCCTATATAGTTCTATGAATATTTCAAGTAATTCATATGGTGGATAAAAATCTATTAAATCATTACCATAAATCATAATCATTACTCTATCATAGTATATTTCCCTTATTGTCTTCTTCTTCTCAACCAATTCATCTTTTAGATTTTATTTTTTCTTTTCACTATCATGAATCTCTTATGGGAAAACTACATTCTCAAATTTTACACTAGGTTTTATAGAATGTTCTACATATCTACCATTAACATTATTTCCAACTTTTTTTGTAGTTTTTATACATCCCACTATTGTATTTGTTTTAGTGTTTCTAGGAAATTTCCCTTTGTCTCTTAAGTTAATTTTCTTGCAATGTTATGCATTATTCATTTTTAGGTTGTGTATGGTATAATGGATCCCTTATATCAATTTCCCAATTACATATAAATTTGAATTATTTTTTAGAAAAAATTCATACATATTCATTTAAAATTCCTTAATTTATCTAAGTTTCAAAAAAAAAATTTATGCTCGAATCTGCTTATATCGATGTATAATATGGGTTCCCATAGGGTCCTTAAAGTGTGTTTTTATTGGAAGTTATCTTCTTTATTCAATTGAGATTTAGTTTTCCATCCCCTTTTAAAGTTACCTTACTCCACCTATGATATATTTAGGTGACTCTTCATTCCATGCTCGTATGTTTTAGAAAATTTATAATTTCTCATGGACTTCCTCCCATAATTCCCCATGTAACTCACATCTACCACTTGAGTAGGTGATGATTATTAGGATCACATATTAATTTTATATAGTGAATGGAATTATGCCCAAAAATTACACAATAATTTTATTTATCCCTTACTCCTTGATTCCTGAGTAATATATTTTTCATATATATTTTTATATAAACAATCAATTAATTCCAGTACTTCTACCTTTATACTTCATTGAATATGAATCTTATTCCACTAATAAAATTTTGGAGATAATTTATAGTAATAGTATTTTAAAGACTTTAGAATTTATAATTTGTCTTTTCCCAATAATGACCTTCTTCTATAATGTCCACTAAGGTGTATTATATTTAATTAATCCCTCTATAGATAAATTTCATAAGTAGAGAGTGTGAAAATTGATAGTGGAGAAACTGTTGGTGGTAGTCCTTAGACCTCTCCCATGCCTCATGGGAATCCTTATGGTCCTTTTATAAAAATATAGAGAGCCTAGTCCTCAAATCCATGGTTATCTATTTATGACATAATGACAGATTAAATTCATTATAGATCTCCTCCAAAGTCTTTAATGAGTTATCCTTTTATTGAATCACATGTTCTTTCTTACCCATTAAGATAGTAGGAGAAGTACAACATTCTCAACTAATCCTCTATAACCTTATTGAGAGGAATGTACTAAAAATATGTGAGAAAATTCTTGATAAATTATAGAATATCTTTATATGTAATTCCATTATAAAATGGTAGATACTACATATGGTAGGTTTTAAGTTCAATGTTTCTTTTGTTTTGTGTCAAAGTGATACATGAAGGGTATTCAAATACCTTGAGCACTTTTAAATCCTTTATCCTAGGAATAAAATTCTCATTATGGATTATCTTTTAATGATATTTTGGTTCATATATATTTTTTCTTTCTTACAAGGTTAGATTCATCCATTTATTCAATTTTCCTGATCTATTCTGGTTAAAGTGTCTTTCAATTTCAAGAAAAATAGGCAGCAAATCTATACTCAGAATCCTATTTTTTATGTTCCTATAAAATAAAATATTTGAATCTAATATACAATTTTGACATAAAATCAATTAATATCATAAGTTTTTGTAAATTATGTTTTCTATTATGCTTTATATTTTTATTTTTCCTATGTGTATAGAAAAAATTAATTTTTAAATATAACATTCAACCCTTGAAATTGTTCTGAACATTCTTGATCAAAAACTATAAATTTATAGCTTTAAAACAACCCTAAATGTATGAAAGGTGAGGTAGCACATTCACTAAGAGTTACCCCGGGTCATTTCCAAAAGGAAGGTAGGTTTAACATGAAATTTAGTCTATATTGAGAATTTGAATGACGTATGAGGTGTGTATTAAAGTGTAAAAAAAGTAACTGGGAAGCATGAAATAATAAAACAGATAATTATAAATAGGAGATGATCATCAGAGCATTGAATATTAGGTTTGGTGAATCAAATTATATTTAGTGTAGATTTTTATATTGGTTTCATTACATCATATTTCTAAATAATTAATTCACCCATTTTATTCTACCACACACACACGATATCTTTCCAAGAACTATCTCAAGTTCGTCACCATATTCTTAGTACAATTGAAGGTCCCCATAAGGTTATAAGTGCATATTTTAGTAAGAAAATTATATCATTTGCATTATTTAATTTGGGAATTTCTTATCCATATTGAAAAATCTCATTTTTAAGAAAATTGATTCACTTAATCAAGTGAACATATTAGATTTCAACATTCATTTCTTAAACTAAAACCCTATGGTCATATACTAGTGTTCAATATAGAAACTAATTAACAATAGAAGAATATGTAGAAGAAAAATAAGAATAAGATAATAAAAATATAATTCGTTCAAGAAATAAAAACTAATCTATAACTATACATCACCCTAACCCCACTGGATAACTATCCACTCATATTCATACTATACAATCAAAATATAATTATTAAGAGATTATTCTTTAATGGTTATCATTAATTAAGCTTCCTTTACTGGCATAGATTTCTTATTCATCATGTTAATCTTCCCCCAAATGATGAAATTCTAAACTCTTCCCCAAAATCCCCATCCTCTGTGAATGAGATATTAATTATATACTTTCTCTAAAATTATATAATTACTCCACATTGATAGGAAAGACTTTACATGCCCCAACTTTGATAACAACATTCAATTCACTTTGGCCCCCATGAGATGTATATGTATTTCATGTAGAAAGTTCATTTATCAATGGATCCTGATGCTCAATCCACTTCCCTTCTAACATAATTATGTATTTAGAGTGTTTTACAAGTTATTTGGGTCTACATGAGCTATTTTATATACTTATGATTATTCATATATTGAATTAAATCATTCTTAGAAATTGGTTACCAAAGAATCTATTTGAGATAATGTATCCAACATTAAATCATAATGTTATGTTGGATCAATAATGTAGTCTTAATATAACTCCGTAAAAGTCCCCAAAATTAAACAATAAATTGTTTTTTGTTTTAATTCAAGAATTCATTATCTTACATTTTAGGACCTTTTTATGTTTATATTTTTCGAAAATTAGGTCTTAACTCATATATTACAATACCATATAATTCGAAGTGGACACTTTAAATTAGTATTCATTTTTTTCTATAATATGAAAATTAAAAAAAATACTAATTTATTTCCATTGAAAATGTTCAAAAAATTCAACTTGACTTCTTCCACTCCCTTAACCATCTATAAATCATATAAAAAATATTTAAAAAGGAGGGATGATCAAAAAAATATCATTAAGGGATGTACAAAGAAGGAAATATGTTAGTCTTATGAAAACATCAAAAAACATATAATTTTTACCTTTATCTTCAAATTTCATTAAGGATATGAAATAAAACATTTACACATGAAACACCCACACACCAATTTCACAAATAAAATTATTAAAACCAATAATAAGCAATTAAAAACCCTTATAATTTACATAGATCACAACATTAATAAACAATTTTAAACCCAATTGTGAAGTAATTGTATCCTAGTTAAATATATATGAGAAACCATTTGTCAACTCCCTCCTTATTTCCTCTTTATACAAGAAACATTAACCAATTAATTGGATTGATACCTGGAAGAAGCCATTTTTTAAGATGTAATAGGCTCACTGAGTTCTATCTGGGACACCCCATCATATAAGCTGTAGTGGGATCACCAAATGCTATCTAGGTAACCCCATCATATAATATTTAATGGGATCACTTAGTGCTATTTGGTCCTCCACATCATACAATTCTCAAGTAACATTAAATTAACCAAACATTTTTATGCTTTCACTTTTGGAAAAATAATTTAAAATCATAAACAAATAAATTTTGGATATCAAAATACCCACTTCTTTTAAAACCCTACTTTCAATACCAAAATACCCTTTTATTTTGACAAAAAAATAAATACCAAAAAAAGAAAATATTTTTTTATTTAATAAAATACGTAAGCTTGGAAAGGAATTTACGACTGAAATAACAATCACAATGGAAGGAAAAGTCATTATCATAGTTCCGTTTAAAACACACATAAAATCCATTTGAAAAACATTAAATTAGAGTAAATAGTCATAAAATAAATTATATATATTTTATTTCCATATAAAAAATTTTAAAAATCATTTTAAAACATGGATGTATAAGAGAAATAGAGTTTTTAGGAAAATATTAAAAGACAGTTTTTTAGAAAAGTCCCTTTCCACTTGGGAAACCCACGAATCACAAGACCCATGAAAGAATAACATTAAAAAAATTTAATTCTATTAGAATAAATATATTAATGATATAAAATGTAAATGGGGTTATATATACACCTTATAAAATAATATATGTATATAAAATTAATATTTTCCTCAATGAAAAGAGATTGGGATGAAGTCCCATACCTTGAGTCTAACCTTTCATCTGTATATTTATATTCATGAAAAATAAAATTATGGTAATTAATTACAATATTGAGATCATTTATTAAGTTTATTATTACTTTTATTTCACTTGTTAACAAATTATATATTGTTAATCAATTAAGTTTATGTCGAATGTTTTTACCATATCCGGCTTATGTGCTAAAAATGACTTTGGAAAGTCAGGTATGGTCAAAGTGGTCATTATTTAGTCATATCCAGAATAATAATTATGATACAATTATCATATTTATATAAAAATTATACTTTTTAAAATCAATCATGGATGATTTTTATACAAAATTAACTAATGTTACGATCATGTAGACTGTAGGACATACGTACACATGAGTAACATTTCCATTTTCAATAATCAATATGAAAAGAAGGTATGCAATATTTTAAATTTTTAGAATTATAATTATATAATAAATACTATATTATTTAGTTATATTTACTTATATATATAATTCTTTTCATATAGATATCAAAAAATAATCACATCGCTTCGAGGTGGTAGTAGTCCACACTTTCATGAACAACATTATCAATTGTTTAGTGAGTGAAATGGTAAGAAAGGAAATTTTATATTATACTTAAATAAATATTAATATGTAAATAATATGATAATATTTCATCTATATCACATATGTTCATCATTTTTACCCTTATTTCCTTCCATGTATTAAGCTAGTGAAAACAAATCACATCACTTTGCACGACGATAGTCCGCCGTAAACACGAATGAAATTGTCATATCCCTTACATATTAGAAAATAAAAAAAAGCGTATATGAAATATAATGACTTTATAGGTCTAATTATGTTACAAATATCATATATAAACTCTAAATCAATCATCATAACCAACCATTTGAGGTTATAATGAAAAAAGGCATCGATTCACGAGGTGGTAATCCACTGTACGCACAATAGATAATTTCATAACCCGTTTGAGGGAAGTGTGGGTGGGTGGAGGTTGTACCCCTATCATAAAAACATCTCATTATATGAAACATATATATGATATTATATCATAATTGTATAATAATATTTGAAGTGGTGGAGAAAGAAATAAAACAAAAACAATTATTAATGAATGTTACCTCTTATTTAGGTATCTATTTTTGGTTTTCACCAAAATCCTTACATGGATGGAATTCCTCAAAAATAAAGGAATCAAGGAGTAGATTAGGGAAGTGTAGGAGTGTAATAACCTGATTCTTCCTTGAGGTAAGAATCATTTTAATTATGTCAATTCTTAGTTTAAATGTTTAAATATAGCCTAAAGTGAATGTCTATTGAGTTCAAAGAGGTCTTGGGTGTGTATGGAGTTGGTTTAGAGCCCAGAACCTAAGATTTTGGGTGAAAATGGATAAGTGTGAAGTTAGTTTAATTCGTGTGGGTAAGCCCTCAAGGTTCAACATACTATGAGAGGCATATTAAGAGAGTAGGTAAGGGCCACACAGTTAGACCAAATCGTATAAGTTGGGCCGCACGACCATGCAGAAACCTCTATAAATTTGATAGTGGGTTTGGGATGTTTTTCACACTATTAGTCAAACCGTACGGGTAAACCATGTGCTATGCCCATTCCTAGAGTTACCCATTCACAGTTGGTGCAAAATTTTCTAAACCTTTCACCTAAATCTTGAAACCCTTAATTTGGGAATTTTTTTTAATTTGAATTAAAATAAAAAACAATTTAAACTTAATTTTTCACAATTTCTTTATGCACATAACAAAGAGATCTCTTTGAATCACTCCTTTGATACAAATCTTGGATTCAAGATTGATTCTCTGTCCTATCTATAAATTAATGGTTGTTTTTCTCATTGTATTCATAATGTTAAGACCTCAATTGCTTTTTATCCTTTCTCTATTCTTATGGATGTAAGTTGGGCTATTTCGGTGCAAGATGATTTGCCCTATTTTTAGGTTATTCATATATTATTCAATTCTATCACAATTAGAGTCAAATTAGAAGATGATACTAGACAATCTATCAACTACAGACCAATGGTGGGTGGTCTCATGCATGTCACTTAAAGTCATGTTGTTCATATATTTCATTGTGTCATGCGCCCAATATCTCAACATCGTCTTAAATTCAAATTCAATCCTAGAATTATTAGGCATGACCTATACAATTAAACAGTCTTGTTATTATTTGTTTAAAATATTATAATATTGCGTTATATGGAAACCACCCCTGGGTCTGTTTAGTTATTATTATGGACCAATTGATGTATTTTGGACCTTGGATACCATTGAGGTGTGCCACTTTTACCATGATATGGATTTTGAATATTAATTTTTAATTGAAATTGAATTGATAAGGAATAGGGAATGGGTGCCATGACCCTAGGTCTGTTCCATGCAATGGCTTGTTAAGATTGAATTGATTCTTTAAATGAACTTCAAATATGAGTAATTGAAAGAAATCCTTCTATGCTTGGCCATGTAATTAATTTTTTTATTATGTGTGAATTTATATTTATATTGATTTTCCCATGTGAGATAAATAAATACAATGAAATTTAATATTTTATTTAAGATTGAGAAGCTTGTTATAAATTTCTTCCCACATGAGTTATTGAATGGCCAATACCTTTAAGGTTAAACAATTATTTAGTCACATTTTGAGGTGAGAATGAATTAGAGGCTCTTAGTTTTAACCTTGGCATGTTAAATAAATTGTTTAAATGGAACTAAATTGGTTGAATACTTATTATCCTTGGGTGATATATAGATTCAAATTATAATTCCATAGACAGACTCACTTTGATACTGACACTTATACATTGGGTGATACATGGATTCATATTAGAATTCCGGAGACAGACTCAAATATCATGAAACATTGTTATTCCATGGGTGATACGTGGATCCAAATGAGGGATTTTGTAACATCTCCGTTCCAGGTGCTACCCAAAGGTGCCCCGTAACCGGTTGGTCACATGGCCACAAGCGCATTTCCCCAAACTCTAGAGGCTTCTGACTAGTAGAGAAGGCCTTGGGTGTGATAGTGGAGAAACTATTCCCTCATTGGAAGAGTAACATAGCAGAATAACAATAATATACACTAGAAGAAGCATTAATACCATACAACAAGAAAATAGTGAAAACTGAAAGTAAATAAAAAACTAGAGCCTATATATAATGATGAATGTCACATATGTTTAGGAAAGCATCCAAACAAGTCACAATGCTGGAATAGTGTACTAAACCAAAGTACAAAAAAAGTAAACTTTAGTATCATCGCAAGACTCAGCTTTGTCTCATGCTCTCCAGCTCCACAACAATCAATTACCTAAAGTAGAAGGGTGCTTTCCCATATCTATACCTACAACAATATAATCTATTTGGGCCCAAAATCATGACCCAAATAGGGTGTGAGATGAATACCAATAGGAAATCACCCTATGATCTATTCCTATCTACCAGTGAAAATATATACCAGACAATATGCAAAATGAAGTAATAAACAAGGAAGTACTAAAAAGTGAACAGTCTTATAGTTTCAACTACATTCATTTACATATATTAATTATTCAACCAATGATTCACAAGAAACCCTTTGGGAATGTTCTCATAGCCTAACCCCTCTGGTTCAACTTATCATTTAACAATAAAGATATAATGACACCCTGAGATAACTCACACAGTCTGGCCCATTTGGTCTCATGAAAATAAAGACTCTCTAAGAAAGCACTCACCGTCAATTCCACTTATGGTATTTTTAAATAATAACTACAGACTCATTGAGGAATGACTCTACGTTAATGCCCCATGTGGTATCATAACGGTAACTATAGACACTCTGAGGGATCACTCAATGAAAATACCCCCTATGGTCTCACAATGTGAAAGTAAAATAGACACTTTGGGGAATCCCTCAATGTTAATTCCCCTTATGGTCTAACTACACTAGGTTTTCACAGCCCTATGTAATAAAAAACATGAAAAAACAATGTCCATATATAGAAGTAAATATCAAATACTACTAGGGATAACAACTACAATGAATATCACAATCATGTCATATAATAAAAACTCCATCCTAAAAGCACTAGGCATGGAAAATGGAACAACCCAACATCCAATTTTAGACCCAACATCCACTATCTAGAAAACATGGAAAAAGACATCCATAAGTAAGGTAATAAACCTTATTCATAAACTAGAACCCTTAATCAATAAATAAAACCATATCCGGAATCAATAGGGTTAAATATCCAACACACACAATACATTAAACTAGAGTATTTAGCACTTTTTCCCAATATAATCCAAATACAACTATGGAAAGGCACAAACCACCTACCTCGACATTGTACGATCAATATAGTTGAACCCCATAATTTTATTTGAACAATAAATTCATATATCTACAAAACTTCCAAAACATTCAACCTTGGATAACTCACAAAAGATGAGAAATCAATAATAAAGGCTTTAGAAGAAGGAAGAACTCACCGAGGTGATTCCAATGCAATGGATGATGTTTTATTCAGAGAGAGGACGACTGATCGAGGGATCATAGAATAATTAGCGATTTTCAGTTGCTTCTAGATGAGATAGAGTTAGAAGAATAAAGATCTGGGAATGAGACGTGCCCCCAGTCCATTTAATGAAAAAAATAAAAACACACAGTGTGCAATATTAATGAACATGCTGTGTATTGGACTCAAATAGCCCCTGATATTAGCGGTCTAACACGTAAAACCACATGGCCATGTCTCGACCGCCACACATCCAGCACACGAAT
This sequence comes from Viscum album, assembly GCA_963277665.1. Taxonomy (NCBI): domain Eukaryota; kingdom Viridiplantae; phylum Streptophyta; class Magnoliopsida; order Santalales; family Viscaceae; genus Viscum; species Viscum album. The sequence continues at coordinate 79,505,404 of OY728140.1, forward strand.
ACCCACAGAAACATGGTACATGGTTTGTACTCTCAAGTACACAATCTGTACTCCTAAAATTTCAAAAACTCCACATTCTCTCAAGAACATCAGAAAACAGGATCCATACCTGGAAAGAAGATCTGGGTTCTTATAGATTTCATGGATCGAGTAATTGAGGGTTGACTTATATATTAAGTGATACCTGGATTCATATGATAATTTCATGGATAGACTCAAAGGGTATTTGATCTTTTTATTCCTTGGGTGATAATTGGGCTCCCTTAGTAAACCACTAAAGAAAGACTCGCTTGGAAAGAATGTTATACCACACCAAGAGGAATATTGAGTTATTAATAGGGATTCTAGTGATAGGATTGTATGGTGTTGGTTGATATTACACCTCAAGTTATGCTTTAATTCCAACTTAGGAATGTCAAGGATAGACTGAATTTATAAATTGAATTATAAGTGAAGTGACTCATACAATACGTCTTCTAATACAAAGCAAAATCTTTGATTTGTTATTCAATTTTAACATATAAATGGTCTTCTTAGTCATTTAATATGATGATGAATATGCTAGGGAAGTCTATCTTATGCCGGATCTTGAAACTTAGAAAATTGAATGAGATTAATATTCTTATATGAATTTAATTAAATGAACTAGATATTAAATGATAACCTGTACCTATGGGATGTTTACTCTTGATTAATTCATTACTTATTTTTTAGTACTTTCATTGTTTGTTGTGTATATATTCACTGACTGATTAGCATAGACCTTGGGCGGTTTACTACAAGGATTTATATCTCACACGTTATTTGGGTCACCTTTTTGGACCCACATATACTATATGATTAGATGTGTCTATAGGGGAAAGTGCCCTACTACAGGTACTTTATTATTTATTAGGAAAAGGGGATCTTGGGACCAATTAAAGGCTTGAGATGCTAGCTGGATACTTTTGGACTTTTTTCAATTTTGTTCTATTCCTTGTACAATTACTATGTATACATTTTGTGGTCACTTTATTAGAGACACATGACATGTTTCATAATTTTGGATATGAGTTGACTTCTGAAATGTTTATATTTATCATTATTATGCTATTTATTTATTTCTCATTTATTATATTGCTTATGCTACATGTATGATATTTATTCTGTTATGTTACACTCTAGAATTGAGGTCATATTCTACTCACAGACTTGCATAGGCCCTCACTAATAGTCGATAGCCTTTAGAATTTTGGGAGATATGCTTGAGGCCTTATGGCTAATCAGCTTTGGGAACTCTTGATTTCCATCTATGTAACATCCCAAGTATTTATAGAAAAATACATTTTAATACCTATTAATATTTTTTAATTTAATATAAATTTTATTTTAATGGGTACACTATATAAAATATCATACCCGACATGAAACAATGGGATTCTTTGAAATCTTACGTCGCACACAACACTAAGTTATACTAAAAAATAATACAAGAATAATATTATTATGTTAAATGGTAGTTAGCTCCTAGCCATTGAATTAGAGAGGATTAATAGAATTAAGTACAACAATATTTTACATATTTTATAAATGTTATTACATTTATCCAGTGAATTTTAGAGGCTTAAAATGAGAATAAATCCAATTTTAAAAATAAAATACTCTAATATTTTTAAAAGGTTGTTTTACAACCTTCTGATGAAAAACCCTTTTTAAAAATATTTATTTTCAATTTTATATGTTCTATTTGATAAAATAAATTTCTTCTTTATAAGTGGGACATCAAAATTTACTTTGGTTGAAATTTTTGGCTTTTTTCTGATAAAATCTATATTTGTATGAATAGAATAAAATACTGGATTTTAATTCAAAATTACCTTTTCATATAATTTATTAAAATATTTATATTGTTCTTTTAATTGGTTTTTAAGTTAAATTGTATTATTTTTTTACCATTTAATACAATTACAGTCAATGGAAGTAATTTTACTTTTAAATTGGATATAAACACATGTCAATCTTTTGATAGTTTTTTCTTCTTAAAAACCCGCTTTCTAGTTTTTACAATAAGAACTAATTTTAAATTAATTACTCCAAATTATATATTTTGAATTTGAAAAAATGGATTCAATATTTGGAATCATATGTTCCAAATTTTTTAAATAGGTACAATTTATATTTTGACATTATGAATAGTAACTTCAGTAATTATTTTTTTATTTACCATGGTTAAATGGTAAATTAGGTAAATAAGGGTAAAAAAATAATTTTATAATAATAAAATACTACCCTAACACATGTCATAATACTATTTTATGGGATACGACCAACCATGGGCATCCTTGGGTCAATTTTAGGACCCCATTGAGCCACTTGGGTGTGACAATGACCTTTTATAATATTTATTTTAATGAAAAGGGAAATATAACATAAAAATTTATCTTCTAAATAAAACAATTTTAATTTAGTTTATATAAATGATATCTCCGACTATAAAAAATAATTAGAATTATAAAAATATTTCATACATCATGGTATTTTATTTATAATTTTTAGACATTAAATAAATAAATTTATTTATGACACAATGATGATGTCAGGATTACCTTATTGAAGAATGATTCAAAAAAAAATGATATTATAAATACTAAAATAAATTTAATTTGAACATTTTTATTCCATACATGAATTTTTAGATGCAATTTACATATTAGGGATGATTTAATTCATTTGGTTCGAAGGAATAATGTTGTTATAACTTTAACAAAAATCAATTTCTAAATAGAGTCAAAATTGATATAAATGTGTTTTTAAAACAAATACTATTTTATTAAATGATATAATAGTCTTAAAAATATAAGATTCATATAAATAACTTAAATATTGTTAAAAATTTCATTAATGATCCACTTTTTTTTTCTATTGTCATTTTCTTGTAAATATAGTAGCCATATATTATAAAAATACAAGAAGCTATGGTAAGAGTTAATGTTTTTATCTAAGGGTTAAAGCTAAATGACAAGGTTAATTTTGTAAGCTAAAATTTTCTAAAACCTATTTAATGAGATTATTTATACCCATAATAATCTTATCCTTGAAATTTATCACTTTGGAACTATTATAATTCAAAAAACCATTTATAATAAAATAATATTTCAAGACTTTCCTAAAGTGCCTCTCCTCCATCTTATAAAAGGCCACCACTTCTACCCACTTACTCGCAAATTTTGAGCCTCCAAAATCATGGAGAATATGATCAAATATTTTCCTAACTTCCCAGCCTTCCTCCTAGAAGCCTTAATTTGGGCATAAGGCAACTCAATTAATCCTTTCTGGTCAAATCAAAATGAGTTACCAGATTTAGAGGTAATGTCTTCTCTCAAACTCATTTCCTTTATTTTCCTTCTCTAACCCCATAAAATCTATTTATTCCATTATTTTAACAAATAAAAATTTTATTTAATATAATAGTATGTATTTATGCTATTATTTATACCTACACATACACACACCTCCATATAATGGATTTAGAATATATTGTTTCTGAGTACGGTGAACTATTGACTCACGAAACGATGATTGTTCAATTTTTTTCTACCACTTATCATAGTGGCCATTATGATGGAACTTTATTTATGTATGATATATATGATATTTATATTATCTCTATTCTTCTATAATTTTAATTTATAATGTACATTTATTCTACTCATGATGTATAGTTATAATAATTTCATTTGAGAAAGTGTGGACTACCGCCCCCTCAAAGTGATATGACTCATCCATTATATACATGTAATGTATAAATGATGAGTTTAATGAACATATGTAACATAAATCACATATATGTTATACTATAATTATAATATACATATGTATAAATTTTTTTTCATTCTTTTAATATGACAAAGAAATGAAAGTAGCGTTCATGTGTATGTACATCCTATCTTCTCCATGAATGGTGCATTTCATTTCTTATATCCAAATATTATGTATTACTATAAATACATATGAGAAATATATTTATATGTTATTTAAATCATTAATATCATTCTGGATATTATGTACTTATGATCATATGGACAATTTGTAACCATAACAAGTTCATTTTTGACTCAAGTACCGAATATCGACTAAATGTCTGATATGGACATAAATCATTATATAATTGTTATAATATAGTAATAAGTGATATAAAAGGAATAAAAAATTAAAAGGTTTTAAAACAATTACAAATTAACTTATTTTTATTATTCAGGAAGATAAAGTACGAACGAGATAAGTCTGACTCGAGGTAAGGGACTTCGTCTCAGTCTCATTTATTTGGGGCATATCTTGATGTTATACACCTTTATTTTTCTATAAGGTGTATATAAAACCTTTTGACTCATTATATAATGAATTATTATATTCTCATGATATTTAATGTTTTTTATAATTTAATTCCTTAATGATATGTATTCAGTTGTTTCTTATGTGGTAAGGGAATTCTCACCTTCTCTTTTTTCTGGTATGCCTTTCAAGTTTCCATACCATGTTCTTATTTATATTTTATTCTGTCCCTATAATAGATTTTGAGTAATTTATTAATTTTTGACCCATGTCCCATTTCGTTTTAATTTTATATAAAACTATGTTGCATAGTCGTTATGATGCAAAATTTATATCTCAAAATCTCTCTCTTTTTCTCAAAAAATTAATTTATTTTATTCATTTTAATACCCAAAAATATTTAATTTCCAAGGTTATTCATCAAGACATAAAAATGATATATTTTATTCCTGAATTTAGATACATAAAACCATTATTCCCTTTACGTGCGTTATAAATGACATAATGATCATGTTCTTTAGGAACTTTTTAAAACATCTCAGTTATAATATGAAACCCATTTCTTTAATTATATTTAAAAAATATATGAAATATTTGATTATGATCTATGTGGATAACATGAAAATAAATAAATAATATGGTTGTTCCCTGATAGTTCTCTAATGCATTTGGTAAAGAAATTAATCTTTAGGGATGACAAGTTTTATGATACCATGGTGAATGTATTTGGTAATTTTTATAACACCTTGGGGGGTGGACCTTGGTGATAAGAAACCTTGGGGGTGGAACATAGTTATATGATTATGAATTTATAAATTAAGTTTTGTAGAAACATTTTCAATATAAGATCCAAGTTCTTATTGTTATGATATTCCTCTTTCTCATGCCTTTAGAAAAGTCCTCATGTTCTTATTTATATCTCTGAAGATCACATGTAAACTATTTCCCTTGTTTCCCTTACTGATTTTTTTTGCACATCCCAGGTTTTTAAATGTTTTTCATAGGTCTTAAGATTGGTAACAAAAAATAATATTCTATGATAAAAGTATTTGAATATTAGTCTTGAAACTAAACCATGTTCTTTTAAAAAGTTTTTTGTTTCTGAAAAAAATGGTTAATGAGTAGAAGGGTCTACTTTATAATAATCAAGTTGTTATGTATAAGTTATGGCTTATTTATCTAAATCTATACACCTAAAAATATCCTCAAAGTGATTGAAAGTAAAATTATTATCTTAACTAAATAATTAATGTCATGTCTTTATAGTTGGTATTAAAGGGAAGGTTTAGACAACTTTAGGGATTATGAGTATTGGATAACCACATGGTAAGTCTCTGTGTCTATTATTTTTGTTAAATCCTTGTTTTGATAACTTTTTTAGATCAAGGAAATTCAATTACAAATGGAAGGAGGAGGATCTCAAATAACATTACTTTCTCTTCCTAATGACTTTATTACAATAATTATTACAAAGTCTTGTCTAGATGATTGTGAAACTTTTTCTAACAAACAAATCACTTGAAATAAGTTGTTTGAGATATCAAACAACTCCACTATACCTCGATACCATCATGGATCATGGGTTTTATTTTATCAAATCTTATTTTTTTCAATATTCTCATATTTTAAATATTCTCATATTTTCAATAATGGTAAATCTTATCAAATAATTTTAAAATATTTTAACTTATCACATGATTTCGAAGCATATTATGATTTTGAAAATGGTGCTGAAGAAGGAGACCCTTGCGCAACCTATTTATCTTGGATTTTTAAATATAGTCTTTTAGTACATACTTAAGGTATTTTAAAAGGACCATTGATTCAAAGTTTCAATTCAAACTCTGTCCAAATATTTTATAAAAATTATGTTTTATTAGATGTTTTGAAATTATATGTCATCCATGATTATTTTCCGAAACTATTTTTCTATGAACACCCATATGACCCAGGTTGTACAATATGTATTCTGATAAAATAAGCAAATGATTTTGAAGAATATATAAATCATTGTAACAATGCATAAACATTTTATCTATGTGAACAAGATGAAGATGAAACATGGTGGACACCATGATCTAGTTATAATCTACTTCTATTGGGAATAATTATATTTTTTTATATGGTGGTGAAATAAAAAAATTTCAATATATATAAGACTTCATGAATTAATATGTTGAGGTAATTATGAGTTAGGATGAAAATGAGAGGTATAAGAAATACATTGAGGTTAACAAAAGTTATATTTATTTTTAAGTTTTATAAAAAGGAACAACCTATAATATGGGTGACAACCCATCACGTCCAGTAAGATCATAAGAATCGAACCCAAAACTAAAGGGCGACATGGGTGCATCACCTTCCACTGGCCTACATGAATTACCTAGTTAGTATTACAAATTCTTTTTAGTTAAATGATTTTATAGATCAAGAATAAGTTGATTTTGGGGACTTATGTTTTATCAAATTGATATCCTTAGTACAAGAAATTGATTTGGTGATTAAGTGATAATGTTATTTTGGAATATTTTCACTCTTTTAGGAACACTATATGCCTAAGGAAAATAGAATACTATCAAATTTCATTTGAGGATTAATGGTTGAATTTTTATTTTGGAAAATATATGTTTTTACTATGGATATATAACGACTTAGGTTATTTATGGAAAAGACTAACCTATAATAAAGACTATGTGATTAGGTTAATTATTTTTCAAATGAGACTTTAAGTTTAGTCAATGTTATTTGGAGATAAAGGTTAAGATTTATTGTGGAAGACTATGTGATTGAATCCTTCTAAATTTTGGGTTTCAATTTTAGTTTGGATTATTTTGATGAATTTTAAGGACAATTTTTTATTGAATGGTATTTATTGAACTTTGGGTATTGTTTGATGAATTTTGGAGATTAAGATTAGTATTTCTTTTTATAAAGGATTATTATTTTTGGTGATTATCTGATCATGTACTAACAATTGTATTTTTGGTTAATGTCTAATGATAAGGGAAATATATTTAACATATTTTTTGGATTATGTGATTCTCTATAAGTTGATTCTAGCGCATCAGGTGTGACCATGTCATCTTAAAAATCATTGTTTGAAGAAAATATGAGTTTGCGGTAGATATTTATTAAAGGATGAAACTCTACGTGATGAGTAAGTATGTTTCCTTATATTCTTAGTCAAGATCATAAAAAATACAAAACTTTATAAAAATTATATTAAAACAAAAACATTTTTTTATTTACTTTTTATTCTAAGAAGTCAAATACCTTTTAACCCATCACAGGTTTATGGTTTTCTGGTTGTTAACATTCTCTAGATCATGTTTTCTATCACTCTCTATCAGAACAAGATGGTTAGTATTTCTTCCATATCCATGTTATCCTACATGGAATCCTAGTATTTTTTATCTTAGGTAACCATTTTACATCCATTTATTTCTTTTTTAAGTGATAGTTTTATTGAATATTTTCCTAATATGGGTTTTTCAATGAAGTTTCCAAGCACAATTTTAAAATTGTGAGGACACAATTTCCAAAAGGTGGGAATGATGTAACATCCTAGGTATTTATAGAATAATACATTTTCATATCTATTAATATTTTTGAATTTAATATTAATTTTACTTTACTAGGGACACTATGTATGATAGCGTACCCAACACACAATAATGGGTTTCTTCAAAATCTTATGTTGCACAAAACTTTGAGTTATACCAAAAAATAATACAATAATAATATTATTATTTTAAATGATAGTTAATGAATAGAAGTTTTATTATAGGGGATGAAAATAATTAACTAAATTATGATTTTACATATTTTTTAATTTTTTTTACATTTATCCAATTAATTTTAGAGGCTTAAAATGAGAATGAATACAATTTTAAGCATAAAATACTCTAATATTTTTAAAAGGTCATTTTACCACCTTTTGATGGTGAACCCCTTTTAAAAATAGTTTTTTTAACTTTAATATGTTCTATTTGATAAAATAAAATTATTATTTAGAAAAAGGACATCGAAATTTAATTTGGATAAAATTTTGGTATTTTTATCATAAAATCCATATTTTTAGGAATAGGGAAAAATATTGCATTTTAATTCAAAACTGTCTTTTCATATAATTTATTTATATAGTTATATTGTTATTTAAATAGGTTTTAAATGGTAATTATATCAAGTTTTTTTATCATTTATTCTATTTTTGTTCATTGGAAGTAATTTCACATTTAAATTGGACATAAACACATGTCAATCTTTTGATGGTTTTTACTTCTTAAAAACCCACTTTTTGGTTTTGACAACATGACTTAATTTTAAATTAATTAATGAAACTTATGTGTCATGAAATTGAAAAAATGGATTCCATATTTTGAATCATAGGGTCAAAACTTTTTAAATAGGTTCATTTTATTTTTGGACATTATGAATTGTAACTTCAGTAATTATTATTTTTATTTATCACGGATAAAGGGTAAATCAGGTAAATAATGGTAAGAAAATAATATTATAATAATATAAAACTACCCTTAAATTTTTCCTAAACCTATTTTATGGTATATGGACGACCATGGGAATCATTGGGGCTATTTAATCACCCCATGAAGCCACTTGGGTGTGATAATGTCCTTTTATAATATTTATTTTAAAGAAAAGGGAAATATAACATGGATATGTATCTCCGAACTAATACAATTTTAATTTGGTTTATATAAATTTTTTCGTTGACTATAAATATTAATTATAAATATAAAAATATTTCAAATATCTTGGTATTTGTTTTAGATTTTATACATTAAATAAATAAATTTATTTGTGACACAATAATGATGCAGTGATTGGCTTATTAATGAATGATTCAAATAAGTAATATTATAAATATTAAATTAAATTAAATTTAAAATTTTTTATGCTATACAAGAATTTTAGGATTACATTTACATGTGAGTTATTATTTAATGCCTTTTTTCGAAGGAATCAAGTTGTTATGACTTTAACAAAAATCAATTACTAAATAGTGTCCAAATTGACATAAATGAGCTTTTAAAATCAATACTATTTTATTAAATGATACAATAGTCCTAAAAATATAATATTCTTCTAAATGACTTATATAATGTTAAAAATTTCATTAATTATCCACTTGTGGTTCTATTGTCATTTTATAGTAACAATTGTAGCTATATATTATGAAAATACAGGAAGACATGTTAAGAGTTAATGTTTTTACTAAGGGTTAAAGATAAAAGATAAGGTAAAGTTTGTGGAACAAACTTGTCTAAAACCTATTATTTGAGATTATTTAGATCCATAATCATATTATGCAATAAATTTATCACTTTGGAACTATTATAATTCTAAAATCAATTAATAATAAAATAATATTTCAAGACCTTTTTAAAGTGCCCCTCCTCCCTCTTACAAAAGACCACCACTTCAACCCACTTAATCGCACATTTCAATCCTATTGTCTCATCCTAAATCTGATCAAATAAGATACCGAAATACCTAACTTAATACTATAAGCCTTAAATTGGGATTAAAGAAACTCAAAGATTCATTTTGGCTCAAATCAAAACGAGTTACCCGATTTTGAGGTGACATCTTCTCTCAAGATCTTTTCTTTTATTTTAACTTATCCAAACCCTAACCTATCATTATTCCATTGTTTTATAAAAAAACAAATATCATAAATATACTAGATTGTCTAAATGATATTATTTATACCTACACTTACACAAACCACCATCTAATGGCTTTGGAACAAATAGTTTCTGTGTTCGATGAAGTACTGCCTCACGAAATGATGATTATTCAATTTTCTCCTACCACCTCTCATGGTGTAAATTATGATGAAAATATATTTATTTATGATATATATGATATTTATATTATCTAAATTATTATTTAATTTTCATTTATGACACACATTTATGATATTTATGTTGTATAAATACGATAATTTCATTTGAGGAAATGTGGACTACCGCCCCCTCAAAGTGATATAACTTGTTCATGCTATATTTGGAATATATAAATTTTGGATTAATCAACCTATTTAACATAAATAAAATATATATTTTAATTGAATTATAATATTCATATGTATTAATTATTTTTCATTCTTTTAATATGATAAAGAAATGAAAGTAGCGTTTTTGCGTACGTACGACATATCGTCTCCATGAACGGAGGATTTAATTTATTATATCAAAATATTATGGATTATTATAAATATAAATATATAAATATATATATTATATTTAAATTTAAATTAAATCATTAATATCATTCTGGATATTATGGAATTATGACCATATGGACAATTTCTAATCAAAACACGTTCATTTTTTACTCAAATACCGAATATCGACTAAACGTCCGATATAAACTTAAATCATTATGAAATTTTTAAAAAATGATAATAAGTGATATAAAAGGAATAAAAAAATAAAAATTTTATAAAAAAAGTATAAATTAACTTATTTTTATTAGTCAAGAAGATAATGAATGGACAAGATAAGTCTGACTCAAGGTAAGGGACTTCATCTCAATCTCCTTTCTTTGGGGGATATCTTGATGTTATGCACCTTGATTTTTAAATAAGGTGTATATAAAATACATTTAATCACTATATAATTAATTATTATATTCTCATGATATTTAATGTTTTGTATAATTCAATTCCTTAATGATATGTATTCAAGTGTTTCTTATGTGGTAAGGGAATTCTCAACTTCTATTTTTTCCATTCAAGTTATCTTTTATGTAGTATGCCTTTAAAGTTTCCATAAAATATTATTATTACCATTTTATTATATCCCTATTCTATATTATGAGTCATTTATGAATTGGTGACCCCTTTCCTATTTATTTTTAATGTTTTCTAAAACTATGTTGCATAGCCGTTATGCTGCAAAATTTTCATCTCAAATGTCTTTCTTTTTTCTCAAGAAATTATTTAATTTTATTTATGTGAATATCCAAACCTATTTAATTTCCATGGGTATTCATCAAGACATAAAAATGATGTATTTTATTTATTAATTGACATATATAAATCCCTCATTCCATTTTTGTGTGTTATAAATGACTTAATGATCATGTTTTTAAGCACTTTTTGAAAATTCACAATTTTGATATGAAACCCATTTATTTTTTTCTCTTTGGGTTATTTATAAAAGTTCTTATTATGATATATGTGGATCACATGAAAATAAATACATATTAAGGGTTTAACATGATATCACACCAATGCATTGGGTAAATAAATTAATCTCTAAAGATGAAAAGTTTTGTGATACCTTGGTGAATAACCTTGGTTATTTTTATGAAAACTTGGGGATAGACCTTGGTGATATGACACCTTGGGGATAGAACTTGGTGATATGTTTATGAATGAATAATTAAATTTTGTATCCACATTTTCAATATATGATCCTAGTTATTATTGTTATGATATTTCTCTTTCTTATGCCTTTATGAAAGTTCACATGTTCTTATTTATATCTCTCAAGATCACATGTAAATTGTTTCCCTTGTTTTACCTTACAAAACATTTTGTGATCATTCCAAGATTAGACAAATTTTTAATAGGTATTTATATTGATAATTAAAAAGAATATTCTATGATTAAATTATTTGAAGCTTAGTCTTGAAATGAAACCATGTTCTTTTTAATATTTTTTTGGTTTTTGAAAAAAATAAATAATTATTAGAAGTGTTTACTTCGTACTAATCTAGTTGTGATGTATAAGTTCTGGCCTAATTTTATAAATCTATAAACCTTAAAATATCCCCAATGTGAATGAAAGTCAAATTATTAACTTAATTCAAGAATTAAGGTGAGGTCCCTATAATATGGGTTCGTGACATTAGAAAGAGGTATTAGAGAATTATTTTTTGATTTTATTTACTATTTGGTGATAATATTCTAGGATAGAAAGAAATATGGATTTGGTAATGAGTTTTTCATGAGTGTAGCTAACCTACATAGAGGAAAAATCTAAATTACCTTGAATAAGACTACTATTTTATGGATTATAACAATTAAAAGTGATTTGATTCCACCGTTCAGTGATGCACTGGATTTATTTTTTCACCATTGATATGGTTTCTGGTTCTATTGTGTTGAAACCTGATGAAATGAGGGTGTTCTATCTCATTCATCATATTAGTAACTTACTAAAAATCATATTCCATACATATTTCCATTATATTTAGGATGTATTACTTATTTCATGTTGTTGTGGTAGGTTTCGTGATAGATATACCTACTATTATGATAGATTTCTTGTAGTGGATAGAGAAAGTGATTCCATCTTTCAGTTCATAAAGAGTATGAGACATTATGGAATAGAAAGTGACACACCTTTTGTTTCAATTTTTTAAATTTAATTAGATATGGTATATATTATATGGGATCCACCAATTGGTTCATGAGGTGTATGGGCCCTCATGGATCAGAATTTGGTGAACCATTTGGGGTAAATTTTGAATTAAATTGTTATAAAATGGAAATAAATTAATTTATGTTAAATAAAAAGGGAAATAAATCTGAAAGTGAAATTGAAACTTGAGTTTCTTATTATAGAGAACATGAACAGAACCAAAATCAATAGTGGGTTTGTGGTAGTGACTCTAGTTTATACAATATTTGTACGTCACCTAGACCTAACTCATGAAGATGGAAGAGGGGTGTGTTCTTACATAAGAAGGCTTATACCACTCAAATTTCTATATATGAATTTTGAAATACGAACCTTGATAAAAATAACGAACTTATGCATGTTTTTGTAATTATTGAGGAATTCCACCATGATGACCTCCAATAGTATGCCAAGATGGTGAAGATGATAATAATCTGGAGGGGGTAGGCCATGATCTACTAGTCGATCCTCTAGTTGTGCCAGATATGACATCAGCTGTTGTACCAGACACGGGTGTTTGAGCATAGTTATACGATGGTTTCTTGTGCTTCATGCAGAAAATTCAAGGAGAACCATGACCTAACCCAATTAGGGAATATTTGACGCGTGAGTTCTAGTCGTAGAATATGCCCACACTTTATGGGGATGGTAGATCACAGGATGAAGAGTCATGGATAAATAACATGTTATCTATCTTAGAGCATATCTAGATGCCTCGCGAGAGGAGGGTGAATCTTGTTATGTATATATTTTGTGATTCCTCCAAGAGATGGTGGGGTTTAATCCCTTATATATAATTTCATTAGGAGATTCCCTGGAGGGATTTTCATACGAAATTCTATGATTTCTTCTATCCCAAAATGTTGAGCGCCGGTAGAGCCTATGATTTTTTTTGCAGTTGGAGCAGGGAGTGTTGTTTGTTATGGATTAATCAGATCGTTTTACTGATATTCAGCACTTCCCATATATTCTGATGGGTTATGATCTACTTAAATTCAGAAAATTCAAGGATAGTCTCTGGTATGACATATGATCATAGGTTAATGTTTTTTGGATGACTACCATTTCTAAAATAATGAATTGGGTGCCTATCACAAAGCATAACCTAAGAAAGTATGGTAGTGTGATCTAAGGTGATTCAACATCTAGATCTGGTTATGTATCAACTGATAGTAAGAAGAGTCATCTAGAGCTTCCACAAGGTGATAATAGCACCCTGCTCACACACTCAAGTAGCTAGGTGAGGTGATACCAGTGCGGTAGGCTAGTACATATGAAGATATAGTGTAAAAGGCACATATTCAATTATTGATCATGTGTCAAGATGGGTCATCAAAAATAGTTGTACAGAACATTTCCACCGGCATCTAGTGAAAGTGGGTTTGCATACACTCTACATTCATGATCAGGGTCAGCAGGTTCTCATATTGTAGGGAGCTAGGGTATAAGTGGCTACTCAGGCTGAGGTGGTGGTCATGGACATGGTAGTCATAATCCAATTTTATAATGATAATATGGTTTATCTACTTAGGGTATCCAAGTAGTGTCACAGGGCCTCAGTTTAGTCCAGTCATACACAATGCAACAGACCCCTAAAGAGAAGGAACATAGACCTCTACTGTCATATGTACCATTCTAGTAGCCTCCACATTAGATTTTTCATTTTTTAATACATAGGATTCTCAAAGGTTTATTATTTTCCCTGTTGTGGAGATCCTTGGTCTCAATGTTTATTATTTTTATGGTGATATGATGTTAGAGACTTTGTTGGGGATCGGAATAGAGGGTGTACGTCAGTTGAGAGAGTTCCCCTTCAAATTGGTTGGTGTCACTCTGTATGGAAACTCTTATTTATCAAGATGATAGTCTTTGATATCACACTCATGATGGGATGGTGGGTTACATTTCATTCCTTCATTAATTTTTATCCCCAGAGGTTGAGCTTAAAATTACTAGAGGGTAGAGTGCTTATTTAAAAAGGTGAATGGGATGTCCAGGCAAGCTGAGATGGACCTGAAAATTGTGGGATGGGAAGGATAACAACCCATATTGAGAGATTATATCTAGATGACCATGGAACACTTTATATTGATTTCCCTCTAGTGGTTTATCATTTTAGGTATGGATAACTAGGTGAATTTTTAGGATTACCTCCATTGAGAGAGGCAGAGTTCTCAATAGAGATGGTATTAGGAGTTGAACTGGTATAGATTCCTCCTTACAAGATGTCTACGACAGAGTTTCAAGAGCTCAAAGGGTAGCTAGAGGATTTATAGGAAGAGAGTTTCATCAGAACTGGTACATCTCCAGGGGTTTCATCGATCTTTTTTTTGTGAAAAAGGTAGATTATACCCTCAGGATATGTGTAAATAACATAAATTGAACTAGATGATAGTTAAGAATGGGTATCCTATGCCACAGATAAATGATATATTCAAACAAATCTAAAAATATCAGGTTTTATCAAAGATATATTTGAGATCTCGTTATCATCAGGTGCATGTTAGACCATCAGTCATACCTCGCACAATCTTTCACAACCAGTACGGTCTATATGAGTATTTAGTTATGTATTTCTCTCCTATGAATTCACTAGCGGTCTTCATGGAACTGATGAACCGAGTTTTCTATCCTTATCTTGATTCGTTTGTGGTGGTTTTCATAGATTATATCTTTTTATATTCTCACAATCGATATGAACATGACAAATATCTTGAGATAATTTTCAATGCACTAAGAGAGCATCAGTTATATGCTAATCTCACTAAGTGCCACTTCTAGATGGATCAGAATCAATTCATGTGTTACATTATCTTAGAGAAAGAAGTATCAGTAGACCCATAGAAGGTGAGAGTTGTAGTTTCCTAGTAGTATCCCAAGAACATATTTGATATACATATTTTATTAAGGATTGATGGATATTATAAGTGTTTTATATAGGACTTATAACACATAGCAGTACTATTGATGGGATTGACTAAGAAGGTTGTGAATTTTGTATGGCCAGATTCCTCCAAGATGGCATTTCAGGAGTTAAAAGGAAGATTTACTTTAGTATCGATACTGACCATGATAGAGTCGGGCTAGAGTTACATGGTTTACTATAACACACCATGTATCGGGGTACGATTAGTTATTAAATATGTAGATAGATTCGTGGATTATGTGTCTTTAAAATTCATCCCACATGAGAGGAATTACCCGATGTACAACCTTGAGTTAGTTGTAGTTATTCATACATTATGCAGTTTGATACATTACTTACGTGGATATTGTTTTATCATTACATGGATCCCAATATCCTCAATTATATATTTAAATAGCGTGATCTGAATCTAAGGTAGTAAAGGTGGGTCAAATACCTTAAGTATTTCATCTTTGTGCTTTTCTATATGCCTGCTATAAGAAATTAATTGTCCATTTCACTAATCAAGAGAACTCAAATACAAGCAGTTCAGTAGTCCAATAGAAAGTGTAAGCTCATGGATTTGTTTGCTGAGATGCACTTGGAGGTGAACGATAGTCATAGACAGACATAACTTTCATCATTAGTTTTTACCTCTACCCTTCTGGATTGAGGTCGTATACATAATCTATCAGATTCATAATTTCTATTCCTATGGTGGAGTGTGGAAGGTGAGGAACCTCATTCCTGGTTGGATAATAAGAATAGATGAGATCCTACGAGTACATGGTCATGTATGTGTCTTAACAGACATGTGCTAGGATCTAAAGTGGAATTTTCATGCTTCGTCTTAGGAATTGTACCCTGGAGTCACCAAGATGTATCGAAATTTGCATCACTGGTACTAGTGGATTGGTATAAAAATGGATGTAGCTAGTTTTATATTGATATGTTCCACCTGTCAGTAGGCAATGGAGGAACACTAGTAACTAGCCAGACTTATACAGTAGTTGTCCATATTTGAGTGGAAATGGAATGATGTCATGATGTATTTTTTTGACTTGTTTACCAAGGTCACCTTGATGTAATGATGATTTATGGGTTTTTGTTGAAAGGCTCACGAAGGTTTCACATTTCCTATTGATTAAGGAGTAGATCAATGTAGATGATATTAGGAGGTTGTATATCTGTGTGATAGTACGACATAATGGGGTCTCATATACTATCATATCTGATAGGGATGCCAAGTTTACCTCATGATTATGGAAAGGGACACAGAGAGTGTTAAGTGCATAGGTGCTTCTGAGAAAAGAATACCACCCCAGACATATGGTCATTCAAAGAACACAATTCAAGTTATTGAGGACATTCTACGAGCATGCATCTCGGATTTCAGGAGCTCTTGAGAGAGGCATAGAACCCTGGTTGAATTTTCCTACAACAACACCTTTTAGGCCACTCTTCATATGGTGCCTTATGAGGATTTTCTTGGTAGGAAATTCTCATTACACATGTGTCAGTTAGAGGTAGGAGAACCATTTTTCCTAAACCTCATCTTGTATAGGAAACCAAAGAGTAGGTGCAGTTGATTTTGGATCAGATGGCTACTTTGAAGTCTCATCCTAAATCATACGTTGATCACCATAGATGAGATCTAGATTTTGAGGTTGAGGATTTATTTTTCTTACATGTTTCACCGAGTCTAGGATATAATTGAATCAAGATACAAGGTATGATTTCATCACAATATGTCGGGACATTCACAATTCTAGAGAGAGTCAGGTTGGTAGCCTATCAGTTGCAATTACCTCATAGGTACTGATCCATGCATGATGTCTTCCACATTTCTCATCTTCGAATTTAGTATTCAATCCCATATCATTAATTTTAACCTAAGGAGGTTTATCTTTAGAAATATTCATCTTTTGAGGAGAATCCTATACGTATTGGGGATCATATAATGAAGGTTCTATAAGGAAGAATTGTTCCTCTAGTATGGGTGAAATTCTAGCATGGTCGTGTATAAGACGAGACCTAGGAGAGGGAGGCCGATGTATGATTGTAGTGGCCTGAGTTATTCTCAATTCATGCTTTACCACCCTTGGAATGGTATTTTGCAGAAATATTATGTTAAGGGGGAAGTTTGTAACAACCATGTTCTTCCATGAGGTACATATCCTTTTATTTCTATCAATTCTCAATTTAAATGTTTAAATATGGCCTAATATGGTTGCCTATTGAGGTCATAGAGGTCTTTGGGGGTGTCTAGGTATGGTCCAAAGCTTGTAACCCCAACTTTTGGGTAAAAATAGACTGGTGCACAATTAGTTTAAATGATGCAGGTAAGAAGAATATTTTAACAAACCATTCTTGACATGAGTATAGAGAAGGGATGAGCTATATGGTTTGGACAAATTATGTGATTTTGGCCGCATGAATGTGCGACAACCTCTGTAATTTTGACTATGGGTTTTGTGGATGTTTTTTTTCATGGATAGTCAAACCATATGGGTAAGCCATGAACTATAACCCTTCCTATAGTTACCTGTGCATTGTTGGTGCACAGTGTGCCAAACCATGCACCTAAACCATTCGAACCATTAATTTTGGCAACTTTTAATAATTTTAATTTAAACAAAAATAAATTTAAATATTAGTTTTTAGATTTTTTTCACCCGCACAACAAAGATATACCTTTGAACAGCCTAAGATTGAATTCAAGATATACTCTCTATCAGATCACCAAATCAATGATCATTCATATCTTTCGATCTATAACAGTAAGAACCTAATTCCTTTTTATCCTTTCTCCATTCTTATGGATATTAATTGTTCTAATTGGGTGCAAGATGATTTTTTATATTATTAGTTTTTTCATACATTCTTCGGTTTTCTCCCAATTTGAGCTGAATCAAAGGTTGATACTAGACGATCTATCAACTAGATACCAATGGTTGATGTTCTCTTTCCTTTCAGTAAAATTCAAATTATTTAAATATATTTTCATGTCGTGTGCCCAATTTATATCCACTACAATAAATTGAAATTCAACACTATAATTTTTAGGTATCTCAAATATAATTAAAGAGGGTTGTTATTTTATAATGTTTTAGAACCTTTAGTTAGAAGGAAACCACCCCTTGGGTGTGTTTGGTTATTATATGTACCATTTGATGGATTTTGGGCATTAGACACCCTTGATTTGTGACCCTTTTCCCATCATATTGATGTCGACTTTTAATTGATAATTGAAATTCAATTGTTAAGGAATTGGGAATGGATTCCATGACCCTAGGTCTATGACCTGGAATGAATTATTAAGCTTCAATTTCTTCTTGAAATGAAATTCCCATGTGAGTACTGGAAAGAAATCCTTATAAGCTTGGACTTGTTATGAATTTTCTTTATTAATCATGAATTTATATTTATATTGACTTTCCCATGTGTTATAGATAAAGACTATTCCATGTAATAGTTTCAATACAAAAACTTCAAGCTATAACCAGGGTTTATAACCATGTCTATAGGTCCAAAAACTATGGCTATAGGTAATAGCTATGGTTTGGTGAACCGTGGATCCTATTGGTGTGGAAATAGTATCACGTCTATAGCCACGGTTTGAAACCATGGCTATAGCTCTATATCCAAGTTTTAAACTATGGATATAGCTTCTTCCATGTAGACTTATATCCATGGTTAGAAACCATGGATATAGGTCTCTTACTAGGGTTTACAATAGTGATTATAGGTCTAATGCCACAGTTTATAATAGTAGTTATATCCTCCCTTTACTAAAAAAAAACTCCTAAACTATTGCCGTGATTTACAACCATGGATTCATCTTTTAGTTTGCATAATAAAAACTAATAATAGGTCTATCCCTGAACCCTGATAAAACTAATATACGACAATAAATAGATCTTTTTATCCATAATGAAAAAACACAATAGAATTGTACATTCAATCCTAGACCCACCAAAACTACTGAAACAAAACCAAGAAAATATTACCCAAAATTTCAAACATAGACTTTATACTAACCCAGGATGATCAATAACATAAATCTATTATTAATACCCCTCATTGGATCCCTCCTGGCTTCCACAATCATTGTACTAGCCCTCTTATGGGTTTCCTTCTTGGCCATGGAAACTTTCTGCACTACTGGGGCATTCTTTTCCAGCATACTCCTCATTGAAGTCTTTTCAACCTTCGATGGATTATCCTCTATCATCACAACACTAACCTTATACTTCAAATCTCTAGTATTTAACTTCATAGTAGTGGCTACAGGCTTTGGATTCTTAGACACCTTATTTGGATTCGGGTTCGGATTCATAGCTATTGGTGGCGTCTTCATCTTCGCCAAAGTATTGTCATTTGTATCCAATCCCACCATGGTCTTTGGCTTATTCTTGACAACTATTTTCTTGGAACCAATTTTTTTATAGAAGATTTGTACATCTTCACCATGGGTTCTTCAGTCTTGGAATCCATTGGTGATAGTTCTAAGGAGGCCTTCACCTTCATGATCTTGCATGCGTAAATGTGTTTCTCCAGCTAAATATTCAAATAGTCAGATCTCAGTAGTTCAAGATTCATCATCAAACAAATAATAATAATTATTCAACAAAAAATATATGAGTAAACTACATATACTATAAAGGAATGATGTGGATAATTTCAAAATGTATACATATATGAATTATCTATACATACAAGTAAAATGTATTTATGTATCATATTCACTATAATGTATGGAACTCTCATCCTAAGACATTTTGGTCCATATCTCACACATGTGGAGTGTGAAATGACTCCTATGGGTCGATCCAAAAGTATGAGATTACGTATTTCATGTAGTGCTTCCACAACAATGCCAAGGAAATTGGATTTATCAAGTTTCACTAAAAGACGACTTACCTAGTTTCTGGGAATTTTCATTGTTCATCTACACCTCTCCTTCAACCAGTTTGGGATCCCTCTAGGTATTTTAAGTTGAACATAAATATATACACTAGTTAATGCTTTTTTAGTGACTTTTAGATGGGAAAGAATATTTTTATGTGATGATTTATGTGTTGCATTGATATTTTTAATGAAAAGAAAATATTAAACAAAAATGAAATGAAACAACATATATCACACTTTCACAAAGCAACCCATTTAATGATCCAAAAAAATATAACAAAACATAGGTGAAAATTATATTGAAATAGTGACAAAGTCAACTCAATATAGTATATGAATTGGTAAAAGCCATTGAAATGCATTAAAGATACTCTCCCAAATATAGACTTGCTTGCTTCTACTCATTAAGCAGTTGAACATTGCAACAAAGTATCTCCAAGAACCATCAATCAAAAAAAAATGTATGGTTTGATATCGAACTATCAATTTTTTTTCAAACTTGGAGTCCATTGAATATTCTTGAGCAAAACACTCACACAAAAACTTTGTATTTTTATTTTTCATCTACGTATTGTTTCAATTATTAAAACATACTATTGTATATTTTAAATTTTATATTTATCCTATGAAAAAATTGACATGTATAAATAAAATCTAAATATTGTTTAAATTTAAATTGTATCATGCTGGTGTTAAAATATAGTTTTAAAAACTATAATGTATACATATAAACTCGGTACTTTTCATTCTAGATTGATGTTAATGTATTGTGATAGTATTTAAAAGGTGAATTTTATATTATTTTGTGAACAATTTAAATGTAATAAAATTTGTACATTTGATAATTTGCATACATTTTCAATAAATTATGGTAAATCATTTAATTTTACATGAAAATAATTGATATCATTGGTAAATACGGAAATACACAGCGAAAGGAATCTTATTAAATTTTTTTATATCATTAAATGATAAAGGAGATAAATTTTAACTTACCATGGAGTAAAAATATGACATGAATATAGTACTTCAGTAATTTGTCTTGGATATTGCTTTTGAAGAAACAACCTATAAGGAAATATACAATAAAGAAGTTAGAATGTGTATATCTTTGAAAATGTAATATATTTATTTGTCATAAAATTGACTACCTTTGATATATAAAACATGTATGAGTTTTATACCCTAAACTGGTTTACAGGATTCTGGAAATATTTTTTTGTGTTTTACATTGTTTGTAATAAATAAAAATTTGAATGTATTATGTTCTAATGGTCAGTGTGTGTTTTGTATATTTAATTTAGATATTTCAACACTCAGAAGCACTATTTTATATTTGAAAACATTCACGTTATCATGAAATCAAAACTCTTCATTACCCTATAATGTATAGATACTTGTTTATTATAAATGGTATACCCACATGAAGAAAATATAATATTTTTATTCATTTACCTGAATTAATATATATTGTTGGAATAAATTGTATGACATGTTATTTAAAAAGGAAAATTGTGATAGATTCATCATTATAGTTGACTTTACTTTGACTCAGAATCTAGTAAACTACTAATTCATATTAGAGAATGTTAAAGCTTCTAACAAACATGCCATAAATTTTAGTATTCATGTAATGAAAAATTCTATTTTATAACTTACTTATATGATAGGTGTTTGTGAAAATATGTTGTATATTACCGCACCATAAAACCTCATAATTTCATTTTGAAGAAAACATTAAGGGTAATATGAATTATTTGAAACAAAATTCACATTATATATGTATGAATAATATTAATCATTAATATATATGGACAGTTTGGCATTCACATACAAATAAATAGTAATGAAAAAAATGAATAATGTTTGAATATATAAATAAGCCATGGACAATTGAGTATCAAATGATAATTAGATATTTATTTATAGAAAAAAACTAAATACATAATTTTTATTGGATACAAATTTGCACATATAAACCAAACATATAATTAAACATGTCATCATATAAAAAAATAGAGACTCCAATGGAAGACATCATATTATATAGATTCAAGGGATTCCAAATGACTAAGTTCAAGCAGTGAAGTTGTATCAATATCTGCATGTTTGAATGCTTTTGTTAAGGTGGTTGATATTTTTATACCATTATGAAATATGAAAGATGTCTGGATAGAGATTAATATTACATATTCTCAACACTAAGTGATAATAATAGATGAGTTAATAAGGAAATGAAAATAGTCCTTACCAATAAGGATGTGCTTCAAATCATTCATAACCTAGAAATATATGGCATTGATTTTTATACTATCAACGGACCATGGACTATCTAAGAAATAAAAATATTATGGAATTTATTTGATTTATATTCAAATTATTTAAATTAAAAGTTAACTAAAACAATTAAATTTAAGTTGATGAAATCAAATATATCAATAAAAATTTGGAAAATAGAATAGGGTAATTGGTTATGCAATAAATAATGGGTACTGACCTTACTGGATGTACCAATCACCACATCTGATAAATAGTATAGAACATATTATAAGAAACTTAACTCTGTAAACAATAGAAAGACATTGAACTGAAGAATGTTTAATTTCTATAAGAATTAAAAACTATATTATGGAATTAGTTACCTCTAAAAATATAGTGATCTCATGTAAGGTTTTCTTATATAATTATATAAAACAAATGAATAAAATATGCAATATTAATTGATGTTGATGTCAGACTAATATGTTAGAAATATGATAGAGGTGATGACTTGAAATTGATGATCATGAATAATTATATGTACAAACTATTTTTACATATACTATGTCAAAGTATAAAGTTTTTACAATATACCTGAATAAGAAGAACAAGAACAATCAATTAAAGTATTTATTCATAAGAATTTATATATTTTATATAATAAATCACCTAGATTTAACTTCTCTAAAGGTTGAATATTAGGATTGTACATTGGTTTTGTCCCATTCATGATTTTAGTAATAATTAGAGAATCAGAAAGATGATATTTGAAAAATATCTAATTTTTTAAATAATCCAGTTTCTAGATATATTTGTTAATAAATGAAACATTGATATTGGAAATATCCTACTACTTGGTAGTTTTGTACAGACCAGTTACATATCACTAAAATAATTATTGTTTTTGAGTTATCATTCAATAAATAGCTCATTTGTATGGTGGAAGCATCCTATATTGTGTTGTTTATTTTTAAACCTATAAGAGGATTAAAATTAAAAATTTATAGTCAATAAATTTTACATTACATGTATCTATAAGGAACTTAGGCTTATTAAATAACCATTTACTCTCTCTAAAAATTTGTCTATTATTATTTGTACCTCCCTAAGGTTTTATTTGTTGATATTGATGTAATTGGTCAGAAAAAGATTCAAAAATAGGTATGTAGGTGTGAAAGGAAAATATATGAAGAAAATTTTAATTTAATATATTATAGGGCCTCTCCCAGCCACTGGGGAGGGAGTAAAATGAATCTTCTACTAGGAACTAAAATCAATTCCCTTATGAACCTCATTATACTTTATCTTCCTTTCATAAGGGCCACTATAACTTCTACTGGATATGTTAGGAATCCCAACCAGTATTGACTTTCCGGAATAATAAATTTTTAGGGTGTAAGCTCAATAACTCAATAGGGTCCCACAAATTGTTCCAAAAGTATAAATTATTAAATAAATAACATTTTCTCAATTTGATAGAAATAATTCAGTGGGAGATAATATTTTATTATTATTATATAAGATAAATAATATAACAAATTTTCCAAGTATTACAAGAAATTTATGGAGAATAGTTTCTCATAGTTTAAAGAATAAAATGGTAATAAATCATTTAATAATAGGATTAATAGAATATATTTTTAAATATTTTTCCCAAACATGATTCAATAAACAATAAGGAAATGATAAAATTTCTTAAAATAAATTTTCATAATTATAGGGAGATATGAGGTAAATCTAGTCAGGGATATCTAGGATCCTCACAAATGAAGTTATCATGGAAAATAAAATAAATGGGCGTGCACTCAATGGATATCATTATCATGTGTCTCCCTTACATAATAATATTTTTTAGAGTTTTAGTGTGTGTCCAATTTTAGGCAGTACTAATACTTTGTAACTATGGTTGTCTAAGACTACACACCTGATACCCAATGTCTTATGGGTTTCCACCATTTTAACCAATAAAATCATTTCAAAGGGGAAATTTTATCATTCAAATTACGAATATATCAAATTAACATAAACTACACCATAAATTGGCATATATAAGCCTTTTGGCATCATTTCATTCTTCTTTCAAAACAGATTTCAGGAAATAAAATTGAGGATTTTAAAAAATTTAAAAACCATTCTAAAAATAGTAAAGTATGATTCATATCACACATCCTTTTATTAAAAAATGAACCTAAAAACATGTCATAACAAAAAATTGGATTGAACCCATGGACCAAAAAAAGATAAAGCTTTTTAAAGATAAAAGGAAGACTAAACTACAAACCCTCATCAATAATGTCTGGATCCAACAAACCCTAGAATTCCATATCCTTATGGTGATTAGAAAAAATAGAGATGATGGAGGATATCAATGGAAGAAGAGATAAACACCTTACCATGAAGAAACATGACGATTAAGTATGAATCAATACCAAAATCGCACCATGAGTGTATTGAAAAGGGATTCTATATGAGAGGAATGATGCTAGGTTTTGTGAGGCTAGATTGGTTAATGATCCAAAGGAAAAATTGGGGAGGCCACCTAGGAGGAGAATTGGTGGGGAGGTGTTGTTGCCACGTTGGATGGAAGCGTTGGGGAGGTCGCGGATAGGAGAGCTCATGATGGGGTGGCCACATTGAGTGGTATTGTCGAGGGAGATGGGCTTCTGAGAGGAGAGGTCATGAGGGTAGAGGAGAGATACAGAGAGGAGAGGTCGTGAGGGTAATCGGAGGAGGGCCTCTAAGAGGAGAGGTTGCGAGGGTGGAGGAGGGCCACCGAGAGGAGAGGTCGCGAGGGTAATGGGTGGGGGTCACAGATAGAAGTATAGTTATGTGAGGGAATGGACCCTAAGGCCATAGTTTTTATTAAACAGTGGCTTCAAATAACCATATATTCACCTTTTTCATTAAACCATGGATATAAATTAATATATATCCATGGATATATAAAACCGTGGCTCGAGGCATGTGGTTATAGATAAATTTTCTAACTGTGTTTATTTAAACTTGAGAATATTGTTATAAAGTTTTTCCCATGTGAGTAATTGAAAGGACAAGCCCTTTAAGGTTTTTCAATGCTTGAGTCACCTTTTGAGGTGAGAATTGATTAGATGCTCTTTGTTTGGACTTTGAAATGTTAAATTAATTGTGTAAAAAGAATTGAAATGGGTGAATGATTATTATCCTTGGGTGGTATATGGATTCAAATTATAATTCCATGGATAGACTCACTTGGATATTGGCACATATTCCTTGGGTGATACATGGATTCAATTCATAATGGTACAGACAGAATCAATTGGCTTGACCCTTTTTATGTCACGGGTGATACATGGATCCAACTAAAGGATTCCTTGGATGAACCAATTAAGGCTTTACTTATATGTTGAGTGATACATGGATTCATATGTGAATTCCATTATTGTACTCAAAGGTAATTTTATCTCTTTATTCCATATGTGATACTCAGGCTCCCTTAGTGGACCATCGAGGATGGACTCCATTGGAAGGGATGTTATACCACAACTAGAGAAATACCAGGGTCCTGAGAGGCTCTCCACGGATGGGATTGTAGGTTGTTGGTTGATATTACACCTAGAGTGATAATTGAATTCCTACTTAAGAATTTAAATGACAGACTTAGGTTCAAAATTAAATTATAAGTGAAGTGACTCATATGACACTTCTGTCTGGCCAAAGCACAAGCTTGGATTTGGTCTTGAATTATACATTTTTGATGGCTTGTTTAGGTATATGATGTTCCAATGACTATACTGGGGTATGAGGTTTGATCTGGATCTCGAGACTTAGAAAATTGAATGAGATTAATTTTTGTACTCGAATTTTATTAACTAACTGGATATTAAATGAGAACTTGTACCTATGGGATATTTACTTTTTATTACTTCCTTAATTATTATTTTACCACCTATATTGTCTGTTATATATATATTAACTAAATAATTAAAATAGAACTTGGATAGTTTTCTACTAGGATTTATATATTACACCCTATTTGGGTCACCTTTTTAGACCCAAAAAGACTATATGATTATAGGTTTTGATAGGTGGAAGATCCATACTACAAGTACTTGATTGCTTCTTAGGAGCAGGTGAGAAGGGGAAAACGTTTAGGCTTGCAATGGCAGCTTATTATTTTTGGTGTTTTTATACTTTTTTTTCTATTTACTATACATATGATATGTATACATGTTTTGGATGCTTTATTAGAGACACATGACATGTATCATCATTTTGGATATTGGATGCCTTTTGACATGTTTATATTTATCTGTCTTCTACTATTTACTTATTTCCTAGTTATTATACTACTTCCTCTATATGTATTATATTTATTCCACTGTGTTACACTCTGTAATTGAGGGAACAGTCTCCCTATAAACTCACTTAGGCCCTTGCTACAAGTCAGTAGCCTCTGGCAGTTGGGGAGACACGCTTGAGGCCATGTGACCCATCGTGCTTAAGGCACTATTGAGTGGAATCTGAGTTTGGGATGTTAGAATAAGTGACTTGGGTAGGCATTGTCTAACCCAACTATTTTTTATGGTGTGAATAGAGGAGGAGAGGTGTTTCCCTTTTATAAGTGAGGTGATGGGAACACATGTAATTTTTCAAACGTGTGAATTCTTCCCATATTATTTTCATGTCACCAAGCTCCAATAATGCACAAAAACAAATAATAGAATGAATAAAGTTTAAATATGTCTATAAAATTGGTATTTTACAAGTTTATAGATTATTTATCCTAATAATATTAATTCTTAACCACTTAGTAAATACGTTATTACCTGAATCGTTGTAATTAATTTTAATTTCATTCACTAATATTTTTGATAAAAAAACTATGTTGACCATACAAGACATTATAAATTATTCAATTTAAAATATAGAATATAACTTCCCAAATTCAATTCACAGATGTGGAAACTTTTAATTTAATATTAATCCAACATATGCAGTGAGGCATTGTGTTTTTAAGAAGTGTATATTTTTAGAAAAATATGATTATATATTAACTTCTTGAATCAATATAATAAATACCTCAAAATAATTTAACATTTAATAATATATAATATATAAATTCCTTTTAAAAAATTTTCTATTATGTATTATTATAATTAATTTAAAAGGATAACCATTATGAATTTTTAAACTGTTTTTAGAAATAACCGACTTTAAACCCCAAAAAAACATATTCTAATCTTCAACATAATGTTTATTAAAAATTAATAAAGTATATTAAATAAAAATAAATAATAATTAATTTTATTTAAATCATATTCAAAACATATTGGGACTTCTAAATTACCATATTTATTAAGAAAAATACTTTTTATAAAAATCAGTAATTTTCATTATTCACTAAAAAATAAATATTTTCCAAAATCTCCAAAAATTTCACCCAAAGTGAATTTTGATATGATGATTTTAAAAAATTAATTAATTTTATCAAAATAAAATTCTAAAATTTAAAAATTAATCTTTCATATAAAACCTTAAAAGAAAAGAGTTTAGTTAAACTATTTCATTTTTTATTTATAAAATTACTTAATCTTTTTATAAATAATATAACTATCTAATTGATATTAGTAAGTATGAAATTGATTTATTCAATCATTATTTTTTTTTAAAATCCTTCCTCCCTTTTGGAAATTTCATCCTCTTAAATTTATTCACTTACTAAAGGAGTGGGGATATCTTTCCCTCATAGCATTTTCAGATTCCCATGTTAGCTCTTCAACTATAAGGTTCTTCCAAAAAACATTAACCTGGTGAATAACCTTTTTCTACATAGGTTTCTCTATATGGTCATGAATATGAATGAGGTATTCCTTTTATGAAATATTATTTTCTAACCGAACTACTTTAGGGATCAAATCATGAGATGAATCTATCATATATTTCCTTAAAGTTAACCACATGAAATACATTGTGTAATTGAGATAGACTCTAGAGAAAAGCCACTCAGTAGTCAAATGATCAAAATTTATCTAAGAATTAATATGTTCCAATGTACCAAAAAGTTAATTTCTATTTTTACCAAAACACAAGATTTTTTTCCATAATGAAACTCTAAGAAATACCTAAGCACCTATCTCGAAAGAAAGATATTACCTATGGTTATCTAGATAACTTTTATTCCTTCTATAAGCTTTCATCATGTGTTGTTGAGATAGTTTCACCTTCTAATCCATTTTCTCTACCAAAACCTATCCTATAAATTTCCTTTCTCCTACATCGTCACAAAAATCTAGTGTCTGATGCCTCTTTCCATATAATGCCTCAAATTCTTCAATTTTTATAGTGGAATGAAAATTGTTATTATAAGAAAACTCAACCAAAGTAATATGTTGATCCCAATTTCCCTGGTAACCCATTAAACAAGAACGAAGCATATATTATATGGTCTGAATCATCTTCTCAGACTATTCATCAGATTGAGGATGATAAATTGTACTAAAATTTAATTCAGTACCCAATGACTTCTAAAGTCCATTCCAATAACTAGATACGAATCTTTAATCATTTCATGATACAAAAGATAGATAGGCCCTCAATGTAACCTTAAAATATCCTTCAAATACAATTGATATTGTGGATATAAAGTCATTGTATCTTGAATGGGAAGTAAATGTCTATATTTAGTTAATCAATCCACAATAACCTAAATCTCATTATTACCTCTTGGTGTTCTTTGAATTCCCACCATGAAATACATGGATATATTTTCCCATTTCCACTTCATCACTAGAAAAGGTTAAAGAATCCCCTTCAGTAATGGTCATTATTATTTAATCTACTGAAATTTTAAACACTTCATGGTGAAGGCATCAATATCTCTTTTCAGTACATCCCACTAGTAAAACTCCTGAAGGTCTCTATATATATTATTACTACTTAGATGAATGGAAAATAGAGAACTATAATCTTTAGTCGACAAATATTTCGTCAACTAAGAATCACACGCCACACATAATCATTTTCAAAATCCTAAAACACATTCTTTAGCAATATAATAATCACAAAACATACACTTATTAATGGATTTTACTTTTACTACAATGATTGATCCTCCTTCTGAGATCTCTTAATACTTTATAATAAATTCAATTGTATTGAAACCTGAAAAAAGGTGTATGTCCCTAAATCAAATGATTTTAGGTCGATAATCATCAAATCATTAACAAAAGAGTCACATTATAAATGTAACATGGATAATAAAGGATTACTTTTTCAACTCATAGCATCGGGAACTTTGTTTTATTTTCAAAGATTATAATGAATTGTTCAATAATAATCCCTAATTAGTTCTATACACATACTTCTTCTCATGTTCATATACTCTTTAAGTAATAAATACTTCAAAAGTTTCAGTTCAGTATATATTTTACACATTACTCCTCATAAATGATGCCTCCCAATTTTTAAAGTAAAAAACCATAGTAGATAATTCCAAATAATGTGTAGGGTAATTTAACCCATAAGGTTTAAACTTATGTGAAGCATAATCAATTACATAATCATTATGCCTTAGGGAACTATCAATAACTTTCAATGAATCATCATTGTCGATAATGAATTCAACATTTCTGGAAGGTAGGTCCAAAACTAGAGTATTCACCAGTATTATTTTTTAGTTCTTGAAAATAGTTATAAAAATATTTTTTATAGTTGAATTAAACTCATTTTCTAGTTAACATAGTGTGATAAAAAACTAAGAACATTTTTTAACAAACCACCAGTAGTAACCCACTAAACCAAGAATACTATGAATATATGTGATATTTTTGGGTCATTTCTATTCTTTAACAATTTTTTTAACAAGGTGAACAATTATTCTATATTTAGAAACAATGTGACCACAATATATAATAAATTGCAACCAAAATTAAATCTTTATAAATTTACCATATGGTTTATTTTATTTTACTATTTGAAAAATAATCCTTTAGTTACTTTCATATTCTTATCTACTTTTAAAATATACCAAAATTTCATCAATAAATACAAACACAAACTTGTAAAATCACTCATTAAAATTTCAATTAATAAGGTCCATAAATAGAATAGCTTAATTAGATAACCCAAATAGGTTAACTATAAAATCATAGGGACCAAATATATTCAGAAATGATGTATTCAGAATATCTACTTTCTTCACTTTCAACTGAGGGTACCCATACCTTAGGTCAACCTTTAAAAGTTTCTGAGCTCTTGAGGGATGATCAAACAAATCAATGATATGAGGCAAATGATACTTATTCTTAATATTGATTTTATTAAAGTCTTTATAATCAATGAAATATCTCAATGAATAATATTTTTTTAACAAAAAACAGAATCACCCCTAGTGAAGTTCTATATTAGATGAAACCTTTATTTAATAAGTCCTATAATTTATTTTTCAATTCTAAAAGTTACATTTGTGCCATTAAATATGGGGGTTTAGAAATAGACTTAGTATGGATAAATAATTTTATATTAACATCAACCTCATGATCGTGAATAACACCCATAAAATAATCTATAAAAACATCCATGTGTTCATTTAATACTAGCATGTCACTAATTTAAATAGTTTGATTCTTTTCAATGATGTGAACTAAGTAGTTTTCACTGCCATCTCAAATAAATTTCTCCACATATTGGTTACTAATCAAAGGCATGAAAATAGTGAATAAAACAGTCTTATTACTGCAATATTTCTTAACATGATAAATTGAATGAAAATCCATACCAAGAATGATATAAAACTCTATATGTCCTATTCAACAAGATTTATAGGAAATAAAATCCCACTGAAAATAATAGAAATATTCCTATAAACCTTGGTTGATTTTATACTTCCACCCTAAGTTTTCACCAAAATTTCTTACTTTCATTAGATGATATTCCCAATTTACTATCAAATTTCTCATAAATGAAAGAATATGAAGGTAAAAAGTAAAACAGGTCATTTTCATAAGTTTAATACACAATCAACGTACTTGTAACCACTTCATTAATGACACAATTCCAACTATAGTAGTAGAAAAATAATTTTCTACACCTTTCTATTCCTGATCATTATGATTTCCATCTTGAGAAACTAACTTCAGACACATGTTAGTATAATGACCCAAATCATTACAACTAAAACACCTCATTATTGGATGGATATTTGTTACCCCTCTCTTTAGTTCTTCAAGATTCATTTCCTTACTCTCGTGAGACGTATGGAAAAACCTTTCACATTGATAACATATCACAAATCCTGTCAAACATTCCTTGAAATGTTTTTTCCACACTTGAATCATTTTGGGGGCCTACCTTCTGACTTCTTAACTGGTTGTTTCTTTGTATCTTTCTACTATAGACTTTTCTTACTATTATAATCTTGAGGAGAAAACATTTCAGTAAACTCTATATCAACATTATCTTCACAACGAACAACTTTATCTTATCTTTTAAATTCACATATGATCAAAACTATTTGTAGAATTGCTTTTAATCCTAAGTAAAAAATATTCATTTTTATATTAGTGTCCCAAATAAAATATAGTACATACCTGAATAGTCTTGTAAATTTTTTTTCAAAAAAATCTATAAAATCATTATCATTCTACCTCAATTCTAGGAATTTTTTTCCATTCTGATTTGAAAAAACATAGGTAAAATTTTATCAATTAAAATATCTTTCAATGTCTCTCATTTGATGGAATCAAGATTTTTTCCCTCTACTATTATTAACCAAATACCACCATTGATCATCTTCACCTTCAAGTGAGTAAATGATAAGTGTTACCTTTGGATATTCCAAACATCCCATGACTTCAAATATCTTTTCTAGAGAATTTATCCATCCTTCAACTATCACATGATCATATGTTATACTAAAAAATGGGAGGTTTTTTAAAATGAAATGATCCATAATATACATGTTATTTATTGGTATATTGGAATAATCTCTTACATATATACCACTATTTCGTAGTTCCTTTAAACATGTGTTCTAATTTTAAGAATCACTACTTCCAAGAGGTTTCCATTGGATTTATTCATGGAACTATAAATTTTATTCTTTATCCAAAAGGGACTTGCTTTCCAAAGGAAGGCATTCCTTATGATTGAAATTTAAGATACTTAGGAATGTACATTGGTCGAGAGTATGGGAGGTCAGCCTCATCACACCCTTTTAGGGAGAAAGTATTGTCTATTTCGGGACCCTCTTTGTAAGTTTAGGATAGTTTCATGAATCCTTATTAACTCACCAAGCCTAACATATGTTTCCCTTGGAATTTACAATCACTTATTAACATGTGTAAAATTTAGAATCATCATTATGAATTCAAGGTTCTTCATTAATGGAGATATATGTATGTATTTGAGGTTCTCCATTAATGGTACACTCTAATATACTATTTCAATATTATTTTAATCATCATTATAATGATACTGGTTTTTAAGCCACTCAACCAGGCACTCTAGAATTTATTTTCATTTAGGGAGACAAAGGCTTGTATTTATATTGGGATCATACCCATGAAATGGATTACCTACGTATTCTTGTGAAAGGAATCAGAACTCTCATAGTTCAATTTTTCTTAATGGGACACATTATACCTTTTAATGTCATGTGATAAGGACCTAACCATATAGTTTAATGTCATGTGGTTAGGAAATACAAGAGAAAGGTTCTTAGTCAACGTTTGGTGTGGAACTTATGCAGAAAAAACCCAATGAAATTGGAAAAAGATATGGGTTTCCAAGTTTGATTAGACCCTATTGGAAATATGGCCCAATGAGAACATGGTTGATTTTGAAATGTTAGGTTTTAACCTCAAAGAGACATAATATGTATCCCATGTGGATGGGAATCAAATCCCACATAGTTTGATAAGTCTCATAGGAGAGTATAGTACTTTGAGAGAAATGAGTTTGGGCTTACTTTTTGAAAAGGATGCCTTAATGATTTAGGGGTTTAATTTGTGGCTTATTCATAAAAAGGATTCCTAGATTAACATAATTAGGGTTGGATTTCTAAAGAGAATATCTAGTGGGATCGAGCCTTAAAAGGGATTCCTATGTATCCTTATTTGAACAAGAATCAGTGTTCTCATAATTCCTTCAATCATGAGTGTTTCTACAGATGTTTTAATCATCACGAATATTTAATCCCACATGAGTCATGTTTGGTGTGAGAAACAAGATGATGTGAAAGATTCAACAATGACACATGCACTTTTCATCCTCCGTTGGTGGAAGAGGGTGCACCTATGGTGGCAATAATTGATGAGGCCTGAGTTGACCCGAGAAGAGAATGAGGCGATGAGGTCGAGTTGACCCGAAAAGATGGTAAGGCAACTAGGCTTCCCTCTATTCACTTTACATTAGACAAGGGTCCAATGAAAGGAAGAAGGGATGAATATTACGGGCTTACACCAGGATGAATGCCCATGGTGACAAGGCTAAACGAGAGAGGGAATGGGTGACGAGAGTCCCTGTTCCCATCTCTCCCCTGGTCTTTGGCACTGAAGAAGAGATAAGGAGCAATGATTCTACCTCCTACAAGAAAATATAGGGGCTTATTCCTGGATGGTTGCCCTAAAATTGATCCTAGTATGGGAGGGAGACTTCTCCTTTGTTCAAAAGGAATTAAATAAAGTGTGAACATTACCTTCCCTACTAGTGACATGAGGTTCCAGGTCATCTCCTTAATAAGGGAGAGGCTAGGACTCAACCCTCCTCCAAACCGAAAACATCCCAACACTATTTCTAGGAGAAAGGTCCATGTGATTATGGATATACAAATCCACAAACACTCAATGAACCCTAACCCCATTGTGAAACAAATGTGGGAAACCTCTGACTATGGAATTACAAACCCAAATAGGAGACAAGTGAATGTGTCTTTCCCAATGGTTTGAAAATTCAAGAGGTTTTGGTGGAGGTCTCAACTGAATCCCAATTAGACAAGGGGGATAAGGAAAAAAAAAGCATTGTAATGAATGGATTTGATGAAGGCTTGATGGCTTGTAGACTAGAGAGAGTAAGTGAATAAAATAGGGGTTCTCAATTAGGTAATGGTGCACAAGTATGGGCACAAAAGTATACTTGGGAGACCTGATATTCACTTAAGCGATGAACAAACTGTATGGTAATACTTGGGAGAGACTTGGCTCAAGCCTTCATCAGTATTCACAGTTGGTCCGAGAAGTGTGGCGCTCAAGTTCCTATAAAATAAATAGGCGGAACACATGTATTTATGATTTGGGGAGGTTGGGAGCTTTAGTAACACAAGTGTTATGGTTTTCAAACACTAAAAGGACTTAAGTCTATTAATCCGCCCTTAAATCCTTCACTCAAGGTGTTGAAGAACTACATTGAAAGTTTCAAAATACTGGGGTGAAGTACTAGGGCGACCAGAGCATCAATTCAGATTTGGGTAAATTATTCCATACAAATAAAGGCCCCAAGGGTCTATTTATAGGAAAAAATTGGACCTTGGGTGAAAGGGGTTTTGGTGTGCAAGTAGGTTGCATGACATTTTGGGGCACACAAGTAGGTTGCGAGCTGACGCCCTTTTGGCCCGACTAAGGCAACCCAAAACTCATCCCTTTGAAAACCTTGATTTTCTTCATTTATTTTCCCCTTTTTTCTAACATATTTCCCTTTGTAATTTTTTAGACTCGTTTACGGAATGAAGTGTCAACAAAACCCACCTTCATAATTGGATCTGGAATGAAGAGAAGATTCTATAATGAGGTAAATTAAATGAAGGAGAAAGAAAAGAGTACTTGGGTGTGAAAATGTTATGTGCATTGATAAACTGGTCATGTAAGCTGGAAGCACACAAGAATATTTCATGAAAGGTGACATGCATCGCCTATATATAATGGATTTACTTCCGTGAAAATTCTTCTGATTTACATAATTTCAGCTCTCAGCGCGCAAGCTCTTTCTCGCTCAGATGCTTCTGTTTAGTCATTCTTCTACCATATGTTTTTTAGTTGTGCGCTATAAGTGGGGCGTCATACATGCATGACGAATTATACTTGTGCGCCAAGTTTATACTTGCGTGCCTTAATGTCTTTGCCAATATTTTGTAAACACTAAACAATGAACTTACTTAGAAATATGATTTCTGTCCTTTTTGCAAGTTCAATGGCTCCCAAAATAATTGGAACTGCTGATGAGCTCACCAAAAAGAGGATTGATGACATGATGAATGTCATTGGTCATGATTACTTTGATATTTGTGACACCACCCTTCCAAACTTAGAAAAATATTTGAAGAAGTATTTTTTAATCTTTCCCTAAAGTACATATCTTATTTTGTATAGTAATGGTCATCTGTAGGATGTCAATATTCTGTAACCAAAGAACTATGTACCACTTTCTTGGTTTCCAGATTATACCAACTTTTCATCGACCAATGTTTCTGTTAGGGGATCATTTGAAAATGTTTGGACAACAGAGAAGGCTCATATCATGCATCACAACCTATGTACTCTGAAATTGAAAGCCCACATAACCAAGCTACAACCACACTATTATTCATCTATATTTTGGGATTCCCAGATGGTTAGTCCAAGGGTTTAAAGAAAAGTTGGGATTTACTCAAAGGAAGAGGTGTAAAACCTGCATGGATGTGGGCATACTGGGTTCGTAAGACCTATGGAGGATTTACAGAAGACTTAAAAGGCATTGAAATTTATGAAATTTTCTAGGTTGGGAAAACTTATGTGAACATGAATGATGATTTCATATCAAAGTTACTAAGATGATGGAGTCTAGATACTAACTCCTTCCATTTACCACATGGAGAGTTATGTATCATCTTGTGGGATGTTTAAAAAATTACTGGAGATCCAATCCTTAGATACATGTATGATGAGTTCATCCATCGAAAAGTGACATGAAATGATTCAGAGAAGACACAGGCTATGGTTTGTGAGTTGATGAAAATATTTAACAAGATCAACAACACGACCACGATGAAGTCTCTCTCCAGGAAAGATATTCATGTAGAATAATGGATGGAAATATTTTTGATAAAGAAGAAGGAAAAAAGGGCCCACTTACACCCATCCAAATAGCTATCCAAAGGCATAGAAGAGAGGTACTCCTGACACCTTCTGGACAACATTTGAGAAAAAAGAATTTTAAAAATGGGGATACAGAGTCAACCCAAAATTTTTGGCAAAGACACGTCTGGTAGGATTCTTGGTTATGGGGCTTAGTGTGTATTTGTTACCATTCTGAGACTCGAAAGGAGGATTGAGGCTAAGAACATTTGTTATTGCATCCAAGATTGAGGAGAAAAGGATGGTAGGGTTGGGCACTCTTATTTTGGCCAACATTAAAAGGATTTTACTGCACATTTGCAAAGGGAAGTCTCCGTTTAGAACATTGGGACCATTCCATGTGTTGAAGGGATGGATCGCTACTCATTTCAAAAATTATGTTGTACAGAGTGGGTTAAATGTTTTTGGAAGACCTTTCTGACCGTATGTTTTGGATTTTTCTAGTATTTCACCCTTGTCTCTGAACGCTTATGACATCAAGGTTAGATTGAGTATGCATAAGGAGTTCCATTTTTTCCTTATGGGAATCCACCTACAGGGTGATTTTTTGATGATGGGATGGCTAGTTTGGAATTGAGGGCATATATGCTAGCTTGTAGAGATGACGTGTTGTCCATGCGAATCGATGGATAAATCATATGTGAGACCTATGATCCTTATATATTTGCACGTCAATTCAAATTTCTACAATACAATAATGTATCCCATCCTGTGCATGTCGGATTAGAGCAACACCCAATGGTTTCCCGTCAACTATGGTTGTTGACATTTGTGGAGAAGACTGGGGCAGTTTTAATTTACATGTTCATGATGCATTAAGCAAATTGAATTTATAGTATGCTGAAAATTGGGTTTCATATTAACCTAAAGGGGTATTGAATCATGTCATCCCTTGAGTTGGGGTAAAGAGAAGTAGTAGGAAAGATTCCCTTTGTTTAGAAGGTAACTCGTCATTATTAGGGGATGACTTACGAGAATCAGAGGGGGAGGTGATGATACTCCAAATTCACTAAAGTGACCTCATGCCATATATAACCCTCCTATTATAATTAATCGAGCCACTTCATCAATACCTACCAAAATTGTATTGAGGCGATCTGATCACCATCATTCTGAAGAGCGGCGAGTTCCATTTTCTCATCCCTCGTCCGTGATTGCGGGGGTTGGTAAGAAACTCAAATCCAAGGTTGTAGGATCCTCTTCATAGCCCTCTGACATAAAATCTGAAGATATATGACCAGAGGTTGTTCATAAATGGCAGAGTCTGTACTGTGATGCTAAAACTCTATGGATAGATCTTGCGAAGGAGTGCATATTCCAGGAGTATGGGATTTATAGGCATCTTCTGAAATTTTTATAAGGATAATCCCAGTGAGGTGAGGACCCACATTCGAGATCAGAAAATGTTCATATATGCCACTGATGAATCAATTCCTACCACATAGCGGGTGGAGGAAATGATAGATCATGGTACCAATGAAGAGATTAGTCCTTCATTAGATGAAGAATGGAGTGACTTTTTAGATCATGAATATGTAAGTTTCCTTTCTCTCACATTCTATTCTGCATGGAAATTTTAACTTTATTCAAAACATTATTACCTTGGGGAAATATAATCTTAACTTTGAGTTGGTTAAAAAAAAGACAACCGAAGTTCATTCGCTACAATATATCCCTAGAGGCACCACTCTTGGAGCTACTGGATCACCCCATGAATCAAGAGAAATATTTTTGGGTCAACAGGACATGGGGTATGAAATAGAGAGTGTATTGGGTTCTACAATACCATACTTTAAAGATGATGATGCAAGACCTCCTAAGAAAGTGAAGAACCAAAAGCACCAAAGAAATAGATACATGGTTAAGCGCTTTCTTAGTAGTGGTAAGCCTCCCTGATAATCATGAATTTTTGGTCTTTATTCATTAAAAAGTGTTTACACTTCTTGGAATTATAGTGGCTTCTTCCATTTATTCTTTTAAAGAAACTACTGACAAGCTTCAAGGAACCATGGGGGGTGTAGCGGAATAGGAAAAAATTCCTGCCAATCTGATGGTTCCTGAGGAGTCATTGAGGTCTGAGGAACCAATGTATGTTCCCATCATTGCTCTTGTTCCTTTTATCATAGGAGAGGAGGCTTATGGTAAATCAACAATACTTCATAAAGAATCAAATGTAACAACAACTAACTTAAATTTTGTGATACTTTTTGGTTCATTACATGCACTAGAACATCTGGAAACAACTAACATTGACCCCATAGTTGTTGTTGAGGAAGCTACTCATGGTCAAAGGTTGTCAGAGGAAGGTTGTGAACCAAACACGCCAAGTGCTCCCATGGGTGAGACTAACCCGGGAACTGAGATATCATTGGATGAAATAAGGAAAAATTTAATGCCTTTTGAAGAAGTATTAGAACATGTTAATATACCAAATGATTTAGAATATTTTGGAGTTCCTTGTATAGAGTCAACTGAACGTGAGTTTTCATTATTCATCCTGTTAATCCTCTTATGATTAAATTTATGACCATGGTTGGTTGGAATATGCAGTTCCATCAAAAGAAACAGTTGCTGCAATGATAATTGAAGGAAACATTGATATTAATTTCAATCCCATCATTGCGGAAAAATTGGCTCAAGTGAATCTTAAGGAATTAGATCTCCCTAAGATTCATTCTGAGTATCCTAAGCACATCGAAGATATCACTCCTCATCTAGAGATATCAAAAAAATTCTGAAGTTGAGAATACTGGGGAGGATTCTTCTCAAGCTGTTGACCTAATTTTATGTAAGAGATACTGACATTGTGATTACATTAACTTTTGTTATCTCTTGAATCTAACCATAACCATAATCCTTGATTTATCATATAGAGATATCAACATTAATGGCTAGGTCTAGAGGTGAAGCCTCTGCATCAGTCCAAACAATATTGGAAGGTGAAGCAACCATTATTCAGGAAGAAGCGGAATAGGGCACTTTTTTAAGTGCATTAATCCCAGAATATATTCCTCTTTATTAAAGTGACTTAGAATCAGATCGATAACTACATAATTCTCTTCTTGTTGCACGCTGCAAGGCATGGAAAAACATCTATAATATAACATCTAAAATGCCTCTTGTGGAACTGCCTTCAAGAATTCCACAACTTTCATATCTATTTATCACGCTGGGATTTGGTAGTTTCGAATAACATGAAATTCATACTGTGGTGAAAAAGACTATTCGAAGGAGGGAACAATAGAAATAGATTCAACAAGACTTGATAAAATCTAAACTGTTAATCAACATTGAAGAGTTTCAAGAAGCACTGTCCCAGGCTGAGGCTAATCATACTACAAAGTTGAAGGGACAAGCGTAGACAATTAAATAAAATATTTTTTAGTAGTTGTGCCTTTAAAAAGAGTTATATATTATTACAGGGGAGATTTACCATACAAATATTTAGGAGAATTCAAGAAATATGGTGCAAAATCCATTAAAGATGCTAGAGAATCACTTCATCATGCTGAAGAGAGCGGAGCTGGTCAAATAAACGAGCTTCAACAGGCAGTTGATGGGGCTTAAGAGGATGTCAATCAAATGAGGAGTTATATTGAAATCCTGTTATAATTTTTAATTTATGACAAGGGAGAGAATCCAATTTTTGTGTGCCCCTCTTTGAAAATTTTAATAAATGAAAAGTATTTTGTCTTCAATAATTCTTGTTTTTACTCTTGCTAACTACCATTTTTTACCTAGGCCATTGAGCCTAGTAAGCATAGTTTGATTTTTTTTCTAGGGTTATATGGAAAACCCCAGAGACTTTAAATATTTTGACTTATTATTTCTCAATATTACCTAAACCATACAAAATGTATGTTTAGTGAGCTAGGACTTGACTTTTGTTTAGAGTGCCCTTTGCGGGTTCTCAATATAGTGAGTACCACATATTTTGTTGTTGGTAGTTTAGAGTCATTCAAGTTGGACTATAAAGGCCTAGTGTTTAAGGTTGAAATATCTTTGAACATAAATTTTGAAATTAGATCCCAAACAGGACTCAGTGACTAATAATTGCTTTAATATTATTTAAATATTTCCTAGGGGAATCTCGAGCCATTATTTTTATGGTCACCAAATTTAAAACTTGTATCAACATAAGGGGAGTCTTTTCCAAGAACAAAGTCACCATTATTTGACAAACCAATTATGGGGGTTATATTATACAGGGACAACTAGGGAATATGCTTCATATCCAAATAATGGAATCTTTTGACTGACAAACCCATTATGTAGGCAATTTAGGCAAGGCCACCTAAGGGAACATACTATATAGTTAAAAAAAAGAGCTCTTAAGAATTTAAAATTTTACTTCTGATAGACAAGGGAAAATAAATTTTGGGTGAATCAAGACCACCGTGGGTGGTTTGTCCAAGGAAAGGGGTTTTAATAATAAAAGTCTATTTTATGCCGACATATGTCATGAATAGTAAAACTACTTCTATACAAAATTGGTGTATGAAGAATGGTAGAAATTTACCAGGAAGGAGAATTTCTGATATAATGTTGTCCAGTTTTAAGTCATGCAGTGAGGACATTATATTGTGTTGTTTTAAGTCATGAAGTGGGGACATTGTACTATGCAGTTTTAAGTCATACAGTGAGAATATTGCACTGCTTTAATTTAAGGTCCCTAACTTCGACGAATGGTATGAGACTCTCCCAATTTCTTGATATTTGTTTTGGAAACATACTACCATATTTAGGTATATAAGAAAAAATTGTAAAATGTAATTTTGGAATCTCTAGATCTGAAGAATAATATGAAAAAAAGGCTGTAATTTTTAGAGGAAGTTTTTCCAAGAATTAAGTTACCATTATTTCACAAACCCGTTATGGGGTTATATTATACAGGTCCAACTAGGGAATATGCTTCATATCCAAATAGTGGCATCTTTTGATTGATAGGCCCATTATGTAGGCAACTAATGCAAGGCCACCTAAGGGTATATGCTGTATAGTCAAGCAAAAGAGTTCTTAAGAATTTTGAAATTCTATTTCTAAAAGCCGAAGTTTATAGTGATTCATATTTTCCAAAGCACAGAGTTTGTTTTATGGAGAAAAGTACCTAAATATTGAGAGGGTATTTCAAACCATGTTTTCCAATGAATTGGAGGAATTGGACTTTTACGAAGGTCTAACTCAAATGTAAGAGCTGTGGTGTCTGTAGTTTTAGGTCATACAACTAAGACTAGAAATGGAAACAATATATGATATTTGGATAAGTGATTCCAAGTTTATTTTATATTTCTTCGAACACAAAGAGAGGGAAATGTGTAAACCAAAGTCTTCAAGACTTTCAGATCAAGAGAAAGATAATAGGTAAAATATATCTGAATAACTGTTTTAAAATAAAAATTCTTCTATATTATCATCGATGTTTGAATAGAACAATGATACTATAACCAAGAAGAATATTACCATTACTTGACTTACCTGTTATGAGGGCTGTATTATATAGGGCCAATAGGGGCATATGCTGCATAGATAAATAGTGGCATCTTCTGACTGTCATGCCTGTTATTTAGGAAACTTATGTAAGGCCACCTAAAGGGCACATACTACATAGTCAGGAAAAAGATTTCTCAGGTATTGGAAACTCTGTCACCTGAAACTGTAAGAAAGATTATGAAGATCTAGAAATATTCAATATTAAGAGTGTGAAATATAAAAGGGGGTTCTGATCAATGCATATGATAAATATCTAAATCAATATTTTCCATGAGTTTAACGTCCTTTACATAGATCTGACTCATATGTAAAATGGATAATTTATTTGTTTCCTTTGGAATTGATATTGTGATTTTCAATTTAATGTCATACAACGAGGACATTATACTGTGCAGTTTTAAGTTATGCAGTGAGGACATTGATATCCCCAGAAGAAATTAAGACACGTTATTTATATAAAGAATACTTTTACCCAATTCTTAATCCCAAGTGGGCTATTCTTGGTGTGAGAAATAAGAAGTAGTAAGGGTTTCTTCTATAACATAAAGGTGACACAAGTGACGAATATGGATGTTAGATTTCCATGTAGTTTAATGTCATTCGGTAAGGACAAAGATGAACCGATGAGAAAAATAAGGCATATTGTAGCTGAACTAAGTTATAAAACCCAAGTGTCACTATGTGTCTTGATGAGGGAAAGAATCAATCCATACGTAGTTCTTTAAACATTCCCTAAGCAGGTTTTATTCTTATATAAAGAATAAAAGGGTTTTTTTATATATCTTGGCTGGGCCCAAGATTGAAGATCTAGGAATCTCTACGTATCTCATATAGATGAGAATAAATCTATTCAT
Source organism: Viscum album (assembly GCA_963277665.1). Taxonomy (NCBI): domain Eukaryota; kingdom Viridiplantae; phylum Streptophyta; class Magnoliopsida; order Santalales; family Viscaceae; genus Viscum; species Viscum album. Next base: position 79,548,653 of record OY728140.1, read on the forward strand.
AGTTCTTTGAACAATAATTTCCCACACCAATCGAGTTTGACATGGGAGACAGGGGTTTTAACACATTCTAGAAGAATGATTAAATTTAAGACACAAGATAGTATGAAAATAAAATCATGTATCTTAAAAGAGAACTCTATATAGATCTAGTTCATATAAATGAGATGAAAAGGGAAATAAAATGTTTTTGGTTGCAGTTGTGCCCATGATTGGAGATCCAGGCGTCTCTACGTATCTCATATAGATGAGAATCAAGCCACACGCAGTTCTTGAAATAAGGTCCCTATATAGATCTGTATCAGATATAGGGAATAGAGGGACTCATGTGCCACTAAGGAGTAGATATGATGTCCATGATGCTTACTTATGGAAGCTCCTAACATCATGTAGAGAAGACATTATTTGTATATTTTAATGTTGTGTAACGAGTACAAATGGTTTCATTCAGTTTAAATTCGTGTGAAAAGGAAAAAGATGCTATGCATTTTAACGTCATGCTTCATGGAAACTTATGGTTTTTATTCATTTTAACGTCATGAAACTAGTACTTTGTATTGTGTAGTTTTAAGACTTTTAGTAAGGACATGGGGGTTGTGCAGTTTTTAGTCTTACAGTGTGGAAAAAGGCATGCAACTACACAAAGTATTTATTCAATAATATCACATTGGTTGGAGTTTTAATGAGCTCTCCATCCATTGAGATTATGGAATAACCTATATTTGAGTAGAAATTATGTATAGAATAAGGTCTTTACCACTTTGGATCAAGATTTGGAGGTTTCTTTCCTTGTATCATTGGAGTCCTGAGGACTAATACCAATTCTCCTTGAAGAAATGAACGGAGGAAAAATTTCTTGTTAAAAGTATACGCTATTCTATTATGATAGACTTATAAATGATGAAAATTATGTAATATTTTCTCATCTAATTGTTCCATCTCATAAAACCATTTCTAAGACCTCTCGTCTATAGAAAACTGATCACAGATTGAAACTTTGAGTAAAGGAAATTTTATTTCAATTGGAAAGACTACTTATGTTCTGTATACCAAGTAATAAAGAGTTTCTTGGGTAATAGTATAGGTAGTAGTCCAATAATCTCATAAATCATGAAAAAGTTTATCAGGCCATGATTTATTATCTTTAAGCACCATTTTCTAGAGTGTATTTGATAGAGTCTTATTGAAGGCATCTATCTGCCCATTGGCTGCTATATAATAGCGGGATGAATGGTTTGAGTTGATAATATGTTCCTGATATAATTTTTTACCTCATCAGAACAAAAATTGGTGCCATTGTACATAAAAATAGTATGAGGGACATAAAATATGGTGATGATATTAGTTTTGAAAAAACTAACAATGCTTTTTAATTCGACTTCTTTGAGAAGTATTGCCTCAACCCATTTAGAGAAGAAGTCAGTAGCAATAATGATATACTTTAATTTCTTAGCTGTTGCTAAAGTATAAGGTCCTATTGTATCTATTCCCTGTATGGAAAATGGCTAGGAGTATTTAACTATATGTAGCAACTCCAGGGGTTGATGAATGAAGTTGGAATGCACTTGGAAAGGATGTCATATCTTAGTGAAATATTTACAATCTTGTATCATTGAAGGCCAAAAGTATCCAAGAATTTAGATCTTATCAGAGAGTCTATTCCCAGACTGATGGGCACCACAAACATTTAAATAGACTTCTTTCATGACAGTTTCAGTCTCTTCTCCATTAATACATCTGAGGAGGATTCCATCAAAGCCTCATTTGCAAAGGATTTTCTACTATTCTGGACTGTCATAAAGAGTAAAATTGGCCGCTCATTGTTGGATCTATTCCTTTTCATACCTATCTGGTGGAAGTATTCAATTTTGAATATATTCCATGATGGGTGTTCTCCATTCCATGTTATGACCATATGGCTTAGAAATAAGGCTAATCTCATTAATTTCCTCCATTCTGGGTTGACCGAAATGTGAGACCACATGATGATGGGATATGATAATGATTGTCTCATCTCGATTTGGAACTACTAGGGTTGTAGCAACATTATCCAGTGCATCATCATGGGCATTTTTGGATTGAGGGATATAATAAAATTTTGAATCTAAGGAAAATTTAGCCATTAACCCTCTAATGTAATCATACAAAGGGATTAACTCTACTTTTATGAGAGAATATTCCCCTTTGATTTTCTTGATTACTAATTATGAATCACCTTTCACTTTTAAGTGATTCACTTGCATCTGAAGGGCCAATTCTAAGCCTAAAACGAGAGCTTGGTATTCTACCTCATTGTTGTCTCTATCTTCTGACAACATGAAGGAATAAGGAAATACTGCCTTTTCTGGGGATATTAGTATAATTCCTAACCCAAATTTTTTGAGTTTAGGGTTTTCCATTATTTTCCCTTTGGGACTTCTGGAGGCACCATCAAAGTAAATCTCCCATGTTTGGGAATTATCCTGAATAGAGAAGACCACTTCATCAAGAAGTTCAATATCCAATGATATATCTTCCATAGATGGATGTTCAGCAAGGAATTCAGCTAGAGCTTGGACTTTCATTGCCTTCTGAGGCACAAAATAGATATCAAACTATTGTAGAAGAACTTCCCACCATGCCAGATGCCCTGTAAGCATAAGACGACTAAGGAAATATTTGAGCAGGTTATTGTGGGACACCAATTGGACTTCATGATGTTTCATGTAGTGCCTCAATTTTTGAACTAAAAATATTAATTCTTGGCAACACTTTTCAATAATTGAATACTTAGATTCCACATCAATCATAGTTCGGCTGAGATAGTAAAGGTTCTTTTCATTCCAAGCATCATTATTTTTGGCAAGGAAGGAACCGCGTGATCGCTCTAAAGCTTTCACATAGAGAATAAGTGGTCTTCCTTTAACAGGTGGAATTAATATTGGTGGACTCAATAGATATTTCTTGAGGGTATCAAATACTTCTTGGAAGTTTTCAGTCCATTGATAGGTGACTCCCTTCTCATATAATTTGGTGAAGGGAAAGCACTTTCCTTCGAAATTGGTGATAAAGCACCGAATGTAGGCCAAGTGTCCTTGGATTCCTCTTAATTATTTAGAATTTCAAGGAGGTGACATAACAAGGATTGATTTTTTTTTCTCAGGATAAACTTTGATACCACTATGGATACAAAAAATCCAAGGAACTTTCCAAAGGTTACCTTGAAAGTGCATTTCAAGGGGTTCATCTTCAAACTTTATTTCTGTAGTATATTGAATATGATCTTCAAATCAGCCAATTGATTGGAACATTTTCTGTATTTTACCACCAAATCATCCACATAACATTCAAAAAATTTCCCTAAGAAGGGTTTGAAGATATGGTTTATGGAACGTTGATATGTTGCACCTCCATTCTTTAAGCCAAATGCCATTACCTGATAGCAAAACACACCATGAGGGGCTCTGAAGACTGTAGATTCTTCATCCTCTGGGGCCATACAGATTTTATTATACCCAAAGTATCCATCCTGGAAGGATAGATCTTCATATCCAGTTGTTTCATCAATTAAAAGCTCTGTAATCAAAACCAGAAAATCATCTTTAGGAAAATTCCGGTTAAGATCTCTGAAATCAATGAAAACTATTATTTTACCATTCTTCTTTTTCACTGGGACAATATTCTGATCCATTTGGGATATTAAACCTCCCAGAAAAAGTTATCCTTTATTAGCTTATAAAATTCAGCTTCAATTTTAGAGGCATAATTTGAGTGTGTTCTTCTTGATGCCTTCTTGAATCCTTAATGTTCTTCTGGAAAACCCAAATGACGGGTGGCTACATCAGGATTAAGACCTAAAATTTCTGTATAATTCCAAGAAAATATTTCTCGATGTTGCTTTAGAAATGAATTATACCTCTGTTTCTCTTCGGAGATCCTTTCCGCACTAATTAGAGTGGGGCTTGGATCTTCTTCTATACACAGATTGTTTTCTCTAAGCTCATCCACAATGGTAGAGACACCTTCCTCAAATATTTAAGGATAATCCCTAAGATATTCCACTTCTTATTAATTACGTGTTACCTCCTATATTTCTACTTGCATAGTATATGATGAATAAAAACTTCCAGGTTTAAAGGAGGAGTCAGTATTTGAACATCCTGAAGAAGAGGCCACCATATTTGACCCTACTGATGATGAACAGTCTTCTTGTGGTAATAAATAATAGATGATGGATTGGGAATCAACATCTTTTTTCCTATAAAATTGCTACAATTTCTTCTAGTATGATTGAAAAAGTAGGGTCTTGTTGTAGTTAAGTGGATGAAACAAAGAAATCTATATTTAATCTTCCATCACTGATCGGTGAATCAACATTTTATCCCATGTTGTCTAGATTAGTTACCGCAATCGACATTATGGAAGTCACTGGATGAGTTATTAGATTGGGTTTTACCCATTCAATTTGATTGATGGGTATCACATAATCTGTACTCAAATGTATGAATGGACTTGCTGGAATCTTTTCCAAATCTTTTGGAGCATTAACTTTGGTTATCTCTTTTATCATGTATCTCATTTTTTGTGTGTGAAAAAACTATGCCATAATGTATTTAGATTCACAAGTTTTGAATGAATCCTTGTCACCATAAAATGTACTAATTTGACCATTGAAACAGTACTTAAAGAATTGGTGGGATGAAGAAGGTATGGCTACATGTTAATGCAGAAAAGGCCTTACATATAGAATGATGAAGGCTGTGTCCTGACGAACAACCACAAAATCTGAATTAGACACCAGATCTCTAAATTGAGTTCTGAGTGTAATCTCAGCCAGTGGTTCTTTCCCATTCTTATCATACCCTTTCAAGATTAAAGTGGAAGGAGATTAGTCAGATTCAGTTAGACCTAATTGATGAAGTGTACGAACATGAATAATGTTGACTCTGGAACCATTGTCAATGAAGGCTCATTGGATGTCTTTTTCGTTGACCTTTCTAGATAAATACAAGGGTATGATATGTCCATGTACAACATTATCTTCATCTTCATCTATAAAATATATGACTGCATCACATTCTATAGGATTATTCTCTATACGGTAAACCTCAGCAGCAACAACTTCGATTTCAAACTCTTGAGGACTTGAAAAAGCCTCAATAATTACTTCTAGAAGATATTTTGACAGACTTAAGGCATCCAATATTTATAACTTGTATAGTACATGGGACAATTTTTTCAAGATATCATAATTTTGGTCCAAAGTTCCACGTTTCTCATCATGGATATGCGGTTTTGAAGGTGCTTTGGAAGTTGATACTTCTGATGTAGTTTTACACTATGTCAGAGCAGTAGCTAGAAATAATCCTAGATTTGGTAGACTATATTGACTAGGTCTATCTACTTGCTGAAAGGAATATGGTGTAACTTCTAATCGGTCCTCCAAAATAATCATATCAGAACCAAACCTGTCTTGCATGGAAGAAACTCTTAGTTCTTGTTGAGCCTACTGAAGGGCTCTTCCACGAGTTTCTTCTGCATAAATGGTTTGATCAGGGGGAGAGTTAAAATGGTGGTTTCTAAAATTCCCACATATTTCCCACTATCCTCGACCTTAGCCTCTTCACCTAGTTCCCTAGTTATGTACAAGGTATTCCAGATCATTATAATTAGAATCAGAATCGACATAAGGATTTGTTAAGTGGATAACATTAACAGAACCAAATATCAACTTTTCATCTAATGAAGATTACACCTGAAAGGTTATTTATGGTTGTACTATTTGTATGGGCATTGCCCGTGCTTTTGAAATAGATGGCATAAAATCTGACAGGTTTAAGGACAAGTTTGGCCTTAACACAAGCTCATCTTCTTCTAAATGCACTTTGTTCTTCTAATCTTCTCACTTCTTTAAGGATTGACCTCTTGATAAAGGTGGTTTTTTATATTAGGAGTGGAGGAAGACACAATCAGTTGTTTCAAATATGTTATAAAATTTGTTGATTTTGGTTGATCATTTTCCCAATCATACAATATTTATATTTCTACACATTTTTTACTTTTGACTTAATGCCATTCGCCTTCTTCCTCTACATCAGTTGCAGAAACACATGCTACTTAGGCTGACGAACATTTCATTTTTACCTATCCAGAGTCTACCATTTTTTTCAAGAGGTCCTTGACAACAAAACACTCATGAATGGGATGCCCCAACATCTAGTGAAATGGACAATAATTCAGATGATCTTTATCTCCTTCTTTGTTTGGATTCTTCGGACTTGGGAAATAAACCAAATTTTCCTCTAGAGTTGAGATGAAGTAACCAGGAACTTGTTTATTCTAGAAGGAATATACTTTTCTCTTTAATTCCTTAAATTGTTTCCACCTTTTATCTCCTTTATCATCTTGACAAGTAGTTCATTGCTACTAAAGCTCTAGAGGTGAAGCCCTTCGATACGATGAAGGTTTTTAAGTGTAGCAGCCTCTGCTTTCCCTGTCCTCCTTCCCAGAGCTGATGGAATTACACGAGTTTTAGCCTTAGTTTCAATAATAAAATATTTGATCAATTTAAGTAAGGTCTCGAAACCCTCATATTTATTTTATAAGAATTAATGGTGTGTGTAACTCATCAGGTATATTTTCCACACAAATTGGTAGCAACTCTTCTTGAGAGAGTTCCAAACATAAGGAATATGTTAATCCTTTCCATCGCACAATGAAATATAAAACTCTTTTATTATCCAATTCTTTACAATTGGTAAGATAAAGAATCATCGTCTTCGGTAGCATTGATCTAAATTGAAGAAGGAATTTCAGGAAGAGTTCTTCACATCCAGTAATTGATCTAGACTGTAAACTTTTATACAACACAAAAGATGGTCCCTTTAGTGACTGCACCAAACAACTAAGCTTTACTACTTCTTATTGTTGAGGAGTTCCCATCATAGGATCACAAAGAGAAATTAAATGTGTTAAGTGTTGTTTTGGATCTCCCGAACCATTAATTATTAGAAACATAGTATTCAAAAAATTTGTGCGGGAGGAATACGGTCCACCCATTCAGGGTTAGCTTTCTTTTCCTGCTAAACTGGTGCATGTCGTTCCTCTATAGTTTCCAATCGAGTCATTAATGCCTCAATTATGTTCATAAGCATTTGGGGAATATCTGGTTGAGCTGGAACGTGCGTAGGTACAACAATTGGAGCTTGAGATGGTACAATGACTGAAAAAACCACTGGTGGTGGTGCTGGCATTTTCCTTGGATAACCCATGGGAACATGCTTAGCAAGATATGTTTGATCCTACCTTGGTTGTGTACCCAATGAAGGGAATTAATTATCCACATCTATAGTTACTACAAATCCTCTTTGCTGAGGAGATTCTACAGGATGTGCAAGTTGAGGACCTTCCAGGGAAGTACGTTTAGCAGAAATGTTGCTTCGAAGTAACTCTGTATTGAGTCTTCTCAAATACATTATTTACAATCCTTGCTATGAAAATATTTCTTCAAGCGAATGAGATTGACCTTCTCCAGTGGAAAAGAGAGATGCAATCTGACTTTTACCTTCCTTCTTGTTAGATGCTTTTCAGAGGGGTGGGAGTTGGTTATTTGAAGGCATACCTAGATTATCGGTAAGCCTATGATTTTTGGTGCATGCACCTTCTTCATTTTACTCAATGTGTAATATATTATAGATAATAACTTCATCTTCTGAAGTCCCTAAACTAGACTCATTTTTTGGAGGATCTTCTACAATGGTGCTAATGACATTAACTGACACATAACACATTGATTTCATTATGTTATTATCTTTATAAGATACTCTCCCTCTGTACCTTCCCTAAGACTCTGTTCTCCTATATAATGAATTCCCAAGAACTTTTTGGAAGACAGTAACCTAAAGGGAATCAACAGATAATTGTTTTGTGGCTTCTTCCCTTATCAGGAGAAAACTGACTTCCGTTGAGGAGGGAAATTTTTATGTGAAAAATCCCCCAGTCATGTAGGATGGGGCTGCTCTTATTCTTCTTCTTCTTCAAACTTATTATCTTTGTTTAATGAATTTTAAGGTTGAATTAAAAGAGCCCCCAGATTTTCAAGTTGGGGTGATTCTTGAACTACTATGGCTGAAATTCGTGAAACTGCTCTTCTAATTTTTGGGAATTTCGGTTTGAACATTAGCTGGGTACATCATCCAACAACCACTCAAATAACTTTCTTAGGATGATCATAGTGCTATTTCAGACATTTTCATTCCTTGATAGCTTACATAATCTAAGTGAGATGCCTTCTCAATATTCTCATATGCTTTATGTAAAAGTAACTCAACAAATTCTTTTCTTTGGTCCTGACTCTGATGAGAGATGGTTGAGACCTGTTCTTGAGCATACATTAGATTATATACAAAATATGTTGATTGTAGCCAACCGTGGACAATAGCATTGAATGAGACCACTTTTTATGGACTTTGTTGATTTTGGAGTGCAATGAAATGAAATGCTCCATGTGCACCCCATCCTCTGATACGGACACCAGATGGGTGTCAGAAATTAACTGGTGTAGCCTCTTTAGAGCATTTAGGCATGTATGCAGAAGGGTTATCTACTGTTTTTCGGTCTTTAGATATCAAAAAACTGAGAGAGATACCAAGTCTATTTGTAAATTCAACCCTTATATTACCTTTAAATTATTTTTATATTCATCATACAATAATACATTGGTTTTCAAATGAAAAAGAGTCTTCCATAAATTGATGCAGATATCATGAATTCAATCTTCTTCCATCAATTCTAGAATGTCATATGAAGAATATTCCAAAGGCCAGAACAGGACTGGTATTTCTCCTTTAGCCAATTTTTTTCTCATGTTTGACATATCTTCATCGTATTTTACTATAGATTTCTCCACTTGGTCTGAAAAAAGTGTATGCTCTGTATTAGAATACAAATAAACCAAGGGAGGTTTAGAGAATGATTGTTCCCTTAAGATGTCTTCTGGATGATAAAGTGTTTCACCCATCAATGAAAAGGCATCAGACATGACTGGCCTTGTCTTTGCAAGTGCCTTGAGATAGAAGGGATTTCTCATCACTACATTATTAATTGTAGAATTATCTTGACAATGCGGAATACTGCTACGGAGAGTAATTTAACAGCGAATTCCATCATAGGGAGGAACAACGCAGTGGATTACATTAAGGGATGAATCTTCTTGCTCCTTGGTCTTCTGGCCACACTGAGGGTTGTTGTGGATCTCATTCAGAGATAAGTTCTCCGGATTAACCAAATTTTCATGAAGAAAGCCTTCATGATGAAGTGTCTGATGAGGAATATCATAATTACTGCTACCACTACCATAATTTGGCAATGATAGGAAAGGATCTTGAGCTGCAACAGATAAATTTATGAGAGATTCAAGAACTCTAGCATTAATAAGAGTCAAATTGTAGTTTGAATCTTGATTTTACAACCCTATTTGATGAGATTTATTCTTAGATAATCTATTATAATTATTTGGGGCCACTTTCTTGGATAAGTGGTTGTCATGGGCAGGTGTATGTGTCTGCCTTCAAACGGCCATCAGAACAGACCGATTACCTCTAATTGGAAAGGTTGTATGCTCCTGATTTTATTGTCCATACGATATGGGGGAGTATGGTACTTGACCATTCTAGACTAGAAAAGAGGTGTGTATCTTCTCTAGGATGGAATGATGATGTGTCATCCCATGTGTGGGGACATATTTATGTGTCTGTTCCCCTGTTACTGATGAAGTAATTGTTATAATATCCTTCCATGCTTCCAGAATATGGGAAGAAATTTGTATCGCCCTTTCACCATTGATAATATGTGTTTGGTGTCTTCAGCAGCTGAAACGGGAATATACGCCCATTCCATATCGGGAGTAGGTGTATGTGACTTATCTATACCTCCTTTTCTAGTAAATGGGTATTGATAGTACTCATGCATAGGGGCATAGAGTTGGGTCTGCCCCAGATTTATCATCGGAGCTTTCTGAAGGACTTCTCCGGGTGTTGCCAAATGAGAATTTTGGTAGGCTTGATGAACGTTGGAAGGTGTATGTGCCTTCTGGCTGTTTCCCTTTAGGTATGGTTGACAGACTTCCTTCAATACTATCAGATGAGACGGCTGGAAGAATTGGTGATTGTAAGCAGGTGTATGTTTTTATTTACCATTTTCCACCACATTGGATTGAAAAGATTCTTTAAATACAGTGAGATAAGCCTACTGACTAGTTGATAATTTGTAAGTAGGTTTATATGCATGTTCACAGTACTCAACCAAGTTTATCTGGCAGGATTGGTGGGTTGCTACCAAATGAGTCTGCTAGACATCAAAATTAGGATGAACATGTGTATGTTCTAGCTCATTGTTCCACATCAAGTTAGGTTGATAGACTTCTCCAGAGGGGGAAGAGGTAAGAACCTGCTCCCTGTTGACCGGATGTAGTCCCCGGTGATTCTTATTACATTCTCGGGTCTAAGAGACATGGGACGAACGTCCATAGGAAACCCCCCATCATATTGGGGGTTCACTACCGTGTGATTCTACATGTGGAAATTTTTGGTGGGAGTCCTCAGGAAGGATACCTACACTCTTGAATTGAGGCCCTGAGTGGCCTCTTGATCCACCTCCCTATATTATGGGAGGGACTGGTTGTTGTGTGCCGAGGATAAGGATGCAAAATAGTTAAAGACGGTCGTGGGAACCGTCTAATTCTTGATCATCAGTCTTTGTTTGCCGGATGATCAATGATTGTTATTGACCTGGAGGGCTTGTTGGGTAGCCTCTAAAGTTGGGATTGGGTTGTGCTGACATTACTCCTTTACTATCATGTTGGAGATCCAACGTTGAAAACGCTGGATGGGTGATAACATCCTTACCATGGATGAGTATCCATCTTGAGCATCGATTGGGGATTTCATAGATGTTTTCTTGAAGAAAGCCATTTTGGATTTAAAGGAGTTCTGAGAAAAGATGAAATTAAAAAAAATTCCTTAAAGTGACATCTTTTAGATGGATAAATGCATGACAGATTCCTTTTTCTGGCTTTCCTTTATCAATTGATAGGTGCCTAACAGGTGGGTAACATTATTAACTTGGTTAAGGATTCATGTCAGGTTTACTATTTTTGTTTCGTAGTTCCTTGAAACGTGTGTTCTAGTTCTAATAATGACTACTTCCATGTGGTTTCCATTGGATTAATCATGAAACCAGAAACTTCCAAAAGTTATTTATCCAAAAGTAACCTACTTTCCAAAGGTAGGTGTTCGTTATGTTTGAACTTTACGATTCTTAGGAAAGTACATTTGTCAAGAGGATGGGATTTCAGAATCATCACACCCTTTTGGGGGGAAATTATTGTCTACTCTGGGACTCTCTCTTTGTAAATTTAAGATATTTTCATGAATCGTTATTAATTCACCAATCATAACATAAGTTTCCCTTGGAATTTTCATTCACTTATTAACATGTGTAAAATTAAGAATCATCAATATGCATTCAAGGTTATTAATTAATAAAGATAGATGCATGTATTCAAGGTTATCCATCAATGGTATCATCTAATATTCAATATCAAGATACTTTTAATCATCCTTATGATGATACTAGTTTTTAAGCTAGTCAACAGGGCACTCTAGAATTTATTGTCATCCAGGGAGATGAAGGATTGTTTTGATATTGGGATCATACCCATGAAATGGGTTACCAACGTATCCTTGTGAAAGGAATCAGAACCCTCATAGTTTGGTGCCGCTTAATGGGACACATCATACCGTTTAAGGTCATGTGATAAATACCTAATCATACAGTTTAATGTCATGTGATAAGGACATCTAAGAGAAATGTGCTTAGTCAAAGTTTGGTGTGGGAATTATGCAGAAAAAAACCCAATGAACATGGAAAAGGATATGGGTTTCCATGTTAGATTATACCCTATTGGGAATATAGCCCAAGGAGAATTGGTTTTATTTTGAAATTTTGGGTTTTAACCACAAGGAGACTTCCTGTGTATCTCATGTGGATGAGAATCAAATCCCACGTAGTTCGATAAGTCTCATAGGAAAGTATAGTCTTTTGAGAGAAATAATTTTGGGCTTACTTCCTGAAAATGATTCCTTGATTATTTAGGGGTATAATTTGGGGCTTGTTCTTAAATAGGATGACCATATTAAGGTATTTAGGGTTTTATTCATGAAGAGGATATCCAATGAGCTTGGTCCTTGAAAGGGATTCTTACGCATCCTGGTTTGAACAAGAATCAGAGTTCTCATAGTTCCTTCAATCATGAGTGTTTGTACACATGTTGTAATCATCCCCAATCTCTAAGCCCACGTGAGTGATGCTCTGTGTGAGAAAAAAGAGTATGTGAAAGATTTAACAATGAAACGTCCACTTTTCCTCCTCTGCTGGTGGAAGAGGGCGCACCTATATCAGTGAGAGTGGATGTGGCCTTAGTTAACCTGAGAAGAGGGTGAGGTGACGAGTCCGAGTTCACCCAAGAAGAGGGTGAGGTGAAGAGATGTCCCTCTATTCACTTTACATTAGAGAAGGGTCCAATGAAAGGAATAAGGGATGAAAATTAGGGGCTTACACTAGGATCACTGCCCATGGTGAAAAAGTTCAACAGGAGAGGGAAAGGGTAACGAGAGTCCTTGTGCCCATCTCTCCTTTGGTCTTTGGCACCGAAAAAGAGAGAAGGAGCAATGATGCTACCTCCTGCAAGAACATCTAGGGGATTACACTAGGATGGTTACCCTAAAATTGATTCTATTAGGGGAGGGAGACTTCTCATTTGTTTCAAATGACGAAAAGAAAGTGTGAACTTTACCTTCCCTACCAGTGACCTGAGGTTCTAGGTCATCTCTTTGAGAAGGGAGAGGCTCGAACCCAACCCTCCTCTAAACTGGGAACTTCCCAACAATGTTTTTGGGAGAAAGGTCTATGTGATTGTGGATATACAAACCCACAGACACTCGATGAACCCTAACCCCACTGTGAAACAAATGTGGGAAACCTGTGACAGTGGAAATACAAACCCAAATAGGAGACACACTAATGTGTCTTCCCCAAAGGTTTGATAAGTTAAGAGGTTTTGGTGGAGGTCTCAACATAATACCTTTTAGACAAGCTAGCCAATAAATAAGAAGCCTTTCCATGAATGGATTTGAGGAAGGATTGATGGATTGTAGACTGAAGAGTGTAAGTTAATCAAAGAGGGGAACTCAAGTAGGTAAGGGTGCACAAATATGGGTGCTCAAGTAGACCGGGGAGACCTGATATTCACTTAAGTGATGCAAAACCTGTATGGTAATACTTGGGCGAGACTTGGCTCAAGACTTCAAGAGTATTCACAGGTGGTCCCAGGAGTGTGGAGCTCAAGTTACTATGAATGGAATAGGCGGTCCACAAGTATTTATAATTTTTGGAGGTTGTGATCTTTAGGTGCGCAAGTGTTATGGTTTTCAAAAACTAAAAGGAATTAAGTCCAATGATCCTCCCTTAAATCCACCACTCAAGGTGTTGAAGAACTACCTTGAATGTTTCGAAAGACTGGGGTGAAGTACTAGGGCGACCAGAGAAGCAATTCAGCTCTGGGGAAATTCATGCGTAAAAATGAAGGCCCCAAGGGTATATTTATATTCAAAAATACTACCATGGGTGAAAAGAGTTTGGGTGCGCAAGTAGGTTGTGCAACATTTTGGGGCGCACAAGTAGGCCACACGCCGACACCCTTTCAGTCTGACTAAGGCGACCAAAAACTCATCCCTTTTCAATCCTTGATTTTATTAATGTATTTTCCCCTTTTCTTTATAAGGTATTTCACTTTGTCATTTTTTATACTCTTTGATGGAACAAAGTGTCAACAACCACTACCATTTATATATTATGTAAACTAAGTCATCACTGCAACTAGCTATTTAGTTCTGATTACAACAATCTCAGGATGTTCATTTGGAAGGATATTTTTCTATCAGTACCTTCCCACTACAAATTACCTATTTCATTTATGGAAAATCATTCTAAATAGGCATAGTTTAGTTGAATCAATGTTCGAATCTTAAAAGTATACATACTTTTAACTTTACCATAAGGTAGAATATTTCAAGGGAATGCTACTATAATTATCCCAAACTATAATGTTATCTAAACCTTTACTTTGATACCAACTATAAGGAACCAACTTTAAACATTACATATTATTGAATTTTAATTCAGGAATTCATTCTATTTTATTTTATGATCGTTCCAAGTTTATTGTTTTAGATAATTAGATCATAATACATAAATTACAAAAATATATAATACAAACAGACACTTTTTATCAGTATAAAGTTTTTCTATAATATAAAACTTTTAAAATAAATAATGATTTATTTTCATGGAAAATATTTAAAAATTTAAACATGACTTCTTCATTTCCCTTAACCATCCTTCAATCCTATGAAAAACATTTAAAAATGTGGTATGATCACCAAAATATTAGTAAGGGATACTCAATGAAGGAAATATACTTTTCATATGAAAACATGAAAACTCATAAAACATTTACCTTTACCATCAATGTTCTTTGAGAATATGAAATAAAATAATTTCCATGAAAAACACACACACCTTTTTTCTATAATAAAATCATTAAAACCCATAACAAATAATTGAAACCCCATCTCAGTAACTTAGAGCATAAGATTCATAACCCATTTTAAACCCATTTCAGAAGTAACTGGAGATTAGATAAATACATAGGACAAAACCTTTGGTAACTCCATATTTTTTTATTTTTAGGACAATGAACATTACCCTATGCATTGGAGGGTTATCTAGGTGCACCCATCATTTATGCTATAATAGGATCCATCGGCACTATCTCGGCCTCCCAATCATATAAGTTGTAACAGCCTCACCCAATTTTATCTGGGAAACCCCATTGTATAAGTTGTAAAGGTCTCTCCCAAAACACTATGGGTGAACCTATTATATAATTCTCCATTAATATTACATGAATAAAACATTTTTATTGTTTCACTTTTGAAAAGCTCTTTTATACTCGAAAACAAATCAATTTTGGATATAAAAATACCATTTTCTTTTAAAACCCCATTTTCATAACTAAAATACCATTTTTTGGAAAATAAATTTTCAATTCCAAAATACCAAAAAAAAAATAAAATTGAATTTTTCATTATAGAAAATATTTAAACTTTAAAATGAAACTAATAATGAAATAACAGTCATGGTGGCATGAAAATCCATTATTGTCATTCCATTTAAAATGTGTAAAAATTTCATTTTGAAAAAATTAAAATAAATTAAAAGAGACATAAAATAAACATTATAAATATTTTATTTACATATAAAATATTTACAATTTAATTTTAAAATCAATCCTGGAATATGTTTATGAAAAATGAACTAATATTACAATCATGGAGATGGTAGGTTATACTTACACATGACTAACTTTTCCATTTTTCAGTGACCATTATAAAAATAAGGTAAGTAAAATTTTATCTTTAAATAATGATAATTATTACATAATTACTGTAATATTTAATTATATATACTTATATGTACATCATTCTTATGATGTGGTGATGAAAAAAATAATCACATCGCTTTGAGGAGGTGGTAGTCCACACATCGACGGACGGCGTTATCACTTTTTAGTGAGTGAAAAGGTAAGAAAGAAAATGTTATATTATAATTTAATAATGATAAATATTACATGAATATAAATATTTTTCATTCATATCACATATATTCATTAATTTTATCTTTACTACCTTTGATATAATTTGTTAGTGAAAATGAATCACATCGCTTCATGAGGCAGTAGTCCGTTGTATACACAAATGATGTTATTGTATCCCTTACATATTGGAATATAAAAAAGGGTATATATATCATTTAATGAATATATCAGTATAATTATGTTATAAATATCATATATAATCTTTATATCCATCACCATTCCCAACCTTGAGTGGTGGTAATGGAAAAAATAAATGACCTTGTTTCGCAAGATGATAGTCCGCCGTACACACATAACATAATTTTCTAACCCATTTGATTGAATTTTTTGTGGCTGTAGGTCATAAAATTATCATAAAAAATATTAGTATATTTAATATAATTATTTTATTATATCATAATGGTATAATAATAATTAAATGGGTGGAGAAAGAAATAAAACAAAAATTATTGTTGACAAATGTTGCCTCTTCTTCGGGTATCTTCTTTTGGTTTGTACCAAATGAATTCCTTGGTTGGATTTTTGTTCAAATTAAAAAAAATAGGAGGAGACAAGTTAATGATATAAATTATTTGGAAGGTATTTTCTAGACTAATTGGTTTTTAATGTGTGAATATAGGAGGTGAGGTAGTGGCCTTTTATAAGTGAGGTGAGTGGCACATTTGTAGTTTTTTGAAGGAGTGAATTCATACCACGTTTGTTTCATGTCAACAATACACCCTAATGAACCAAACTAGATAATATAAGGTTTAACATCAAAATATGTCTATAAAATTGGTTTTTAGAGAAGTTTCTAGGTAAATAATCCCCCTGAGTATATGTTTAACCACTGAGTAAACTCGTTTTTACCTTAATCACTATAATTAATTTTAATTTATTTCACTAATATTTTTAATCAAAAACTAACTTGACCATAATAGAAATTTTAAATTCTTATGATTAAAAATATAGAATCCATTTTTCCAAATTAAATTCATATAAGTGTAAAATTTTAATTTAATATTAATCTTGTAGATGCTGTGAGACAATGAGTTTTTAAGAAGAGTGTTTTTTTTAGAAAAAGATGATTCTATATTAACTCCATGACTAATAATAATTTATTAATGAAATTAAATGAATATTTAATGGTATATAATATATAAATTCCATTTAAAATTTTACCCAATAGATAATATTTTAGTTAATTTTAGTGGACAAACATTATTCATTTTTAAAAAGTTTTTAGAAAAACACTACTTTAAACCCCAAAACAAAATTGTACTAAAAACCATTAAAAATATGATTGAAAATTAATTAAGTAGATTTTTTATATAAATAAATAATACTTATGTTACTTGAAATCAAATAAAAAATATATTGGGGCTCTTGAATTTCTATATTTATTAATAATAATTTTTTTGATAAAATCAGTATTTTTCACTATTCACTGAAAAATAAATATTTTCTAAAAAATGAGAAAACGTGACCCAAATTAAATTTTTTATGATGATTTAAAAATTTTTGTTTATTTTATCAAATTAAAATTCTAAAATTTAGAAATTAAAAATTAAAATAAAAACTTATAATAAAATATTTAGTTTAACTATTTCATTTTTGAATTAAAAAAAGTACTTAATATTTTTATGACTAATATAACTATATAATTCATATTAATAAATATGAAAATAATTTATTATATCATTAAATGTGTTATAACATTCTCTCTGGATTATGTGATAGTTCTAGCCTATTCATGGTAAGATGAGGCAATAACCATTGATTAGTAGATGTAGCCTTGTAGTGATGAATGTTGGATGTCATTAAAGAACCGGAATACTCTCAAGTTATGAGGCAAATATGTATTTTGCCTAAAAAATTTATCATGTACATTTTCCTACATTACATTGGATCTAATGGATTATCAAGGTTTTCAATGTTGCTAATTAGCATCTTGACACCTTCTCATGTATTGGGATAAGACAACATTAACAGGAGGGCATATCCCAAAGGCTCTAAACATGGAATAAGTTCTCACCCAACATAATTTTAAATTCAAAATGTTAATTTAATACAACTTTATACATCATCTATTTCATCTATTTCATCTTTATCCTATATATCTGAACACATCCAAACATCAATAAATCACTTCCAAAATCTTCATAAATGAATCAAAATTCATGCACGAATATCCAATATTATTTTATTATTTCTAAAACTAAAAAAATTAAAAACATCCATAAAATAAAAAATATATAAAAAACACCAAACAAAAAATAAAAGTAAAAAAAATGTAATCATCTTCTAGAACCTCTTCTTTAAAAACAACTAGATTATTCAAGGATACACACTAAATTTACCCAATATTACTTAAAAAACAACTATAATTGAATTATGATGATGATGATTTATGGATTATGACTCATTTAACTATAATTTTCATTTCTCAAACAAAGTATTAACTAAAATTCTATATGGATAAAAACATAACTTCTTTCTTCCTTAATTTCAATAATTCCTAAACATTTATTTATTTTTAAGTATTTTCATTTATTTTTAATTCATAAACATATACTAGACATATATATCTCAATATAGTACTTTCTAAAATTATTTATCTCTTTAGGATATTTCAGTATGAATAATTTCACAAGTACTCAATTTTTAGGCTTCATGTTTTTGTTCTTGACAATAATTATTTTTCCAAAAAATAAATAACATGATATATTTAGTCTCTATGTTTCCACAATCCTCTAGATATTTAATAAATAAATAGTTTTATTCATATATGTGGTGAAATAGTTCATCTTACTTAATAAATGTAAAACTAAAAACATTGAATTCACCATTGAAGAATAAAATCATTAATACATTAAAACATAAACTATACATTTGAATAAAAATTCCAAACATCATTTTAAAAAATAACTTATGTATTCTTCTCCTTATAAACATACTCCCATTATTTAATACTAAATAATTTCTTTAGAAAAAAATTCATGTGATTAATCTATGAAAAATAGACAACTTTAACAAGTAGTATTCTTCTCTTTGAAACATCTTGAATTATTATTTTTTCACTTACAGAAAAACTATAATTAATCCTATTCATTTTTCCCATGATAAGAATAGTTTTGAGTTATAGGGATTTAATGTTTGGATTTGAGATAGAGTGATAGATAAATACATATAGTCTAAAGGTTTCAATATATTTGTAGTTTTCTAGCCAAAAGATCAAATGTTTTAAATAATTCACTAAGATTTTAAATTTCTTATGACAAGATATTGACATTCCAGAATAAAAACAATTAAATTAAATAATACATAAGAATGAAAATATATAAATATTATGTCTTAAAAGTTTATATTATACAATGAAATATAAGTATTATAAGTTAATATTTCTTATCATGTAACATAAGATTAAAAGGTCTAAGTGAGGGAATAAAAAGATCAGCACATAATATTCAAATGTAAATGCCAAAAAACATAATATTAAAAAATTAAACCAAGAAAACATGAAGATAATATTAATCAGAAAAAACAAAAAATAATAAACAAAAACATAGTTATATCATATCAAACCCTACTCACTTTTAATAAAATGAAATTTATCCGAAACAATGGGATTGATAAAAATATCTTTCAAAGTGTATAAATGTGATTGATTTTAAAATTTATTATAGTATTTTTTTAGAATTTTATGGAACTATTGTTATAATATTTCATTGGAACATGTTTAAAATTTAATCCAAAATCCTTCAATGTATGTTTAATCCATAAAAATTTAGCACATAAACTACCTATGGAAACATATTCCAATTCAGTAGTTGATATGGCTATACAATGTATTTCTTAATAAGCCAAGAAATAATGTATTTTACCATTAAATGATATATTATTGAGGTTCTCATTCTATCTAATCTATAACCCCTAAATTCAGCATCATAATATGAAACTAAATCAAATCTAGTGGTTTTATGAAAAAATTCTAATAAAAAAAAGTTTTAAGATACCTAAAATCATTTTGGAATATTTCAAATGATATCCCCTAGGATTAGCATAAAATCTGTCATATATACACACAAAAAACGACTTTTGGTGTATTGGTAGTAATATATAGAAAACCTATAATTGTTTCCCTATATAACATGTTGTAAACTAGTTTCCCATATTTAACTATGAGAAGTTTAATATTAGAACACATTGGAAATTCATATACTTTACTGTTTTCATGTATAATCTTTTTTAGTAACTTTAGTACATACTTTATTTGATTTAAAACATTATAAAATTATTTTTGAAATATTTCAAGGAAAATGATCATCTCACTCATCATGATCATTCTAATCTCTTTTGACATGATTTTAGAGAATTTATTACACAAATTCTAGTTATCTAAATGGAAAATAACATCTTCAACATATATTATAACTAAAAAATATTTGAAAATTAATTATTTCTAGTGATCACACCTTGATCTTATTGAATATTCCAAAAAAACCTATTTTAGTTCAATTAATATAATAGTTTGAGGAAATTTTAATTATTTACAAATATTTATTTCTTTTAAACATGATTATCTATTCTTGTAACAACCCAATGTTTATAAATGATATTTTTTCTTGAATTATTATGTGTTATATTATATTATACGTCACATAAAGAGGCAAAAAATAATTTATTTCATTAAAAGAGATCATTAAATTTATCAACAACTAAACACAAGATAATTCAAAACATTACAATTTAACAAAAAATATAAATTAATAAACCAAGAATGGGAAAATTTTAATACATCCAATATTCTAGAATCATCGCCCCCTTGACCAACACTATAGAAATGAAACAAAATATTAGTAAACCAATAAATATCATAGAAAATTAAACTATAGAACCATGGGATGAATTGTATTAAATTTTTAATAAAGGAATTAATTAGTATTAATATGGGGTAATATGAATATTAGAATAATAATGTGACTATTGGAATAATAACCTAACCATTGGGAATAGAAATCAAGCCATTTTGAACAGTAACCAGACCGTTGGAATATGAATCTAAACCCAAAATAATAAAATATAATATTAATAATATTTATCATGATTAAATTAAGTAAATATAAAATATATAGTTCTATAAAATAAATATTATGAATAAAAACTAAAATAAAACATAATTGCATTTTAAATAAATTGTATTTTATGGAATTTTATAAAAAACAAAATTTTTTATTGGAAACTAAAATTTCCAATCATAGAAAATTATTTTGATAAAATGAATCTCATTTTTCAAATCATAATTTCAAAAGATTCAATGGATGGTTTTTTTTAAATTTTTTGAAATTCTACAATATTTATACGAATAATAAATATATTATTTTTCAAATACCGCATGTTTTATGAAATGATAATGATACAATAATGAATTAATAAATATTTATTAGTTAGTTCAGTCTAAAATTAATTAAATAATATAAATAGGTAATTTTGGAAAAAATATCTTACTTTCCAAAACTAAAATATCATTTTCCAAACTCTAATGTCAATAGTGTTCCCATAAAATAACAAATTTTAATTTAATCCACATTCCATTTTAATAAATCCGTGAATTAATTTTATAAAGGGGTATAACATCCTAAAACCATTTTATTTTATTTACATTTTATTCCAAATTTCCAAAACTCGCTATTTTATGTTTTACCTTTGATATAGTATTCTATTGAATATTTTATTCTTAAAATACCCAACTTCTAAAGTATATATACCCCCTCTTCCTCCTCCCCCATTAAAAGAACTACTCTTCCAAAACTTACTAAATCCAAACCTCTATAAAACTCCTCTCACTAAATCTCTTTATCACCCTTTTGGATGTTTTATAGTAATAAAACTCTAATCTTTTATGAACTTAACAACCATAGAAAAGGAACCACTTCAAGATAAAGGAAATTTCCTAGTGTCCTTTTATTTTTTTTCCCATTCCTAATTTCATATCATCTTATTATTTTTTAATCCAAAACTTATTAAAAAAATTATAAATAATTTTAACATGATCTTAACAATGTTAATATACATTAATGTTTTTAAAAAAATCATGAATTATACATCTCACACTTCTCTTTGTAAAAGTTCGTGTTAAGAATATGTTAACCACCAACGAGTACAATTAAAATTATTTTGTTAACATTAAACTTCTAGATGGTAATATTAAATTATTAATAATATATTAATATATAAGAATATGTATTTTAATTTTCTGGAAGTAATTTTACTAATGTATAAATGACCTTGATCAAAAATAGATAAATTTAAGAAAAATAAGAAATGTTTAAGGAAAACATTGTGTAAAAACATTTCCCCTTTAATGAAAGAATTTAATAAATATGATACAATTTCTATAATTAATAAATAGTTAAAAATGAAAATAATTCACTGCTCTTTAAATGCTTTCATAAACCTATAATTATTATTCATGAGGTGAAAAAGTGAAAAAATAAATATGGCATTGGGGTAAGGGGATTCTCTAACCCAACTCTTTTTTGGGTTATCTTATTTTTCACACTATTTTCAATATTATAATTCATCTAATATCCTTAAAGTATAATTCCTCTATTTTTTCCATTTATTTACATAGATAAACCTGATTCTATCAATTCAAAATGTTTTCAAATCAATTTAGAAATATTTTTTGAAAACACTGTAATATTTAAAACATATCTTTGTCCCATATTTATTTTTTTCGTATCCAATCAATAATTATGATGTTTTGTTAAAAACTATAAATTTAATTATTTATTTAGGAACCAAAAAGTTTGTTCTGAAAATATGATTTACGAAATTATTATGAAAATCATTCCTTTTGAGGGTTTATTTAATGACTATGATGGTTCACATTCCATGTGGAATGCGTGATTTATGAGAATTTATGATGTAATGGGTGGTACCATAATTATATATCCCTACAATGAATTGGGTAATGTGATATATCTAGAGATATTATGTGTATTATGTGTGAACATGATGCTATGTTTGTTCATAATTACGATTCTATTATTTATGCACACATGTTATGTGTAAACATTATTCAAAATTTGTTCAAAAATATGTGTAGTATTTGAAAACTATGTTATGATGTTTCATTGTTATGCACATATCACATTCCAAGAATTTTTCGAATGTCTCCCTTATGGATTTTATGATGATCCTATTCTTATGGTTGATGATGTTGATTATTCTCACCAATGTACTATTTATTTGTGTTCCTTATTCCTACTTTTATGGGAACTTATCTCACATATGTTTTGAATTATATCCTCATGTTATGCATACTAAGAAGATAAGGATATATATTTAAGGATAAAGAAGTAGATTCTAAATAATGTTTATGTTTTTTATATACAATTGATAAATGATTTCAATTTTCCCAAGATACTAAACCTTCTGATCTTGAACTATATCACTATTATGTTGTTTATCCTAAAAATGATATAAATGTCACATAATAAATGTTGGATTGATATAATTATTATGTATATAAAACCCAATTTTAAGAGTTCATGTATTCCTTGAGGGGTTTTTGTTGAAGTTATGATATAAAGGTATAAAAATGAGTTATTTGTCTAGAACATATTCTAGTCATTACACATTTATATAAAAAATCAATAATAAGAAATAAATTATGATATATTAATGTATAGGGCTATATAAAAAGTTTGTTATTGGGTTATTTAGTTTCTAACTCCATTGGATCAGAATATACCTAGACATTTTCCTAATCATAATACCATTTAGTGTTAATTAGAGTATGAAGTCTCATGTTTCTTAGATAATCATCATGGTCATCAATAAAAGTTTTCTTATGAATAAAATCTTCAATTTCATCAAAATTCATAGGAATTTATTCTTTAATTATCCTTAACTTTTAATTAGAAACCCTATAAGATTTATAAGTATAAAAATAACAAAGAATTATTCCTTCATCAAACTTTTAATAAAATTTATAAATATTTTCCATATTATTTAAGATATAAACCTTGCATCCAAAAACATTAAAGTATACATGTTTTGGTTTTCCTCCCATTCCACAACTAATAGGGTGTTTTCTTTAAAACAGACCTTATTAGAACTCTTTTTTTTTTGTGAAATACAAATATGTTTTGATAGAATTATACTAAAAATGTGTAATTAATATCTTTTCATACTTCATGGTTCTCTGTAATTTCTTGCAATGTCCTATTCCTCATTTCAACAACCCAATTCTCTTCAGGTGTCCTATGGGTAAAAGAATTTTGTATAATACCATGATATAAAAAAATATTTTAAACACATTACTTTTAAATTCACTTAAATGGTCAAATCTAAAAGAAATAATTTTTTAATATTTTTATTTCTGAAATAACACTCAAAAAATCATGAATATAACACAATCTTCATTTTTAATACTCAAATAGTAATCCAAACTAAATCTTGAAAATTTATTAACCAAAAAAAATACTTTCCTCCAAATCTTGTGGCTCTAATTGTTCCAAAAAATGCATGTAGATATATTCTAAAGGTAAAAAAGTTTAAGTTTCATTTATTGATTTAAAATAATATTTGTGTTTTAGTTTCATTGTACATGCATCCTGCATCCTATTGCTTATTCTCATCAAAATTATGTTTAGGGTAATAAAAAAATTCTTTTTAACAAAATTCTCAAAGAATAAACCTTACAATTTTCATTATTCTATGCCAAATAAAATTTTCATTTATTTTATCATTAAAATAATTGATTTTCTATCATTATAAAGAATCTATATCAAAAAGGAGATACATTTTTAGATATAGGTTCCTTAAATATATGTTTTTTTATCATTATAAATAGAACAAGAATAGTTACAAAAATTAACTAAATAACTATAATCATATAGTAGGGTACTAATTATTAATTTGTTCTTAAATACTTCAATATATTGGTCTTTGTTGATATGAATAGACTCTAGATTTCCAAAAAAAAATCCAATAATTTATCATTTTTCACTTTCTATAAATTTGACTTAGCCACCATCAATCGTTAATAAAGAATAGAAATTGTAAAATTTTCTAACCATATGTAATGATTTGTAACTGTCCATATGTCATTTGGTATTTCTGTTTTTTAGGATATTTCCCTAAAAAAATATTATTCTAGAATATATTTTGGTACCCATAATATTTTGGTTCCAAATGTGTTAGTAATTAAAGATTTAAGAATCCAAATTTTTTTACTTTTGGTAGGAATTAAAACATTAACAGTAGATAAATATTTAGAAATATAAGTATGCTTAACACACACAAAATTGGGGGAATCAATAGCTATAATCTTTAATCTAATATCATATAATTCCTCAATAAAAAAATAATGTCATACATGATTATACTCTTTTATTTAGGAGTAAAATAAGCATATGAAGCTTTAGATTCTTGTCATATATTCTACAACACCCCAACCATAACCCATTGGAAAAGGAAGGACTAAAATTACCCTAACTTTACATGCATACCCTAGAAACCAAAGGCTATCAATAAACTCCAAGAGTATAAAATATCATTGGGGGACTATGGCACCCCCAATTTGTGGTAGTTTGTTGTTATATGATTTTCCTTACATATAGTAAATCTTTGTTAAGTGTCATGAAAGTGTTCAGAGGTAAAACTAGAAAAGATACTAGAGTTTGGCCACTAAAAATTTGTTCAGGAAAAATTTAAGTCATAAGTGTATGTTTTATAACATGAATTTACTAGAGAAAATGTTGTAAATTTTTTCATAGTGAAAATGTATTTTTTGGGTCTCTAGAAAATATATTTATTACATAAATAAAATTTACATCCTAATAATGGGTTCTTGAAAAAATTAAACTAAGGTGTCTGGTTTTTCATTGTAAGAGATCCCTAGATGGATTAATGACATAAATTCTAAATTTACATCATAAATTATTCCAAGAACATATTGTTTTAATGTTTCTCAGGACTGAAATTAATCTAAAATGGTTGTTAATTTCTCTCAACTTCCATGGAATCCTTGGGTATTTTTTAAAAACCTTTGACATCTGAACACATTTTACAATGGATATTCGATCACATAATTAATGAAGTCACGGATTGTGTCTTGTTCTTCCTTCATGACTGAAATCTCTATGTTTTTTCTTGAAAAAAATCATATAACATAATTGGAATGACTAGATATATGGATCTAGATAAATTCTTATGATATTTTCTTGGGTTTTGTTAGAGGAATGAAAGTATTAAGGGAGATTGATGGTTTCATCATAAATCTTTTGTGATAATTAATCAAATTCATGGTAGGTATATTCTCTCTCACTATATGGTTGTAGAACTAGATTGAATATTTTTCTTAAATTTTTTGCCTAAATTTTCATTTCTATCCCTACTCAAATTCATAAAGGTAACTAATTTGGTTAATTATTTGGAAAATTTGATGGTTTTTTGTAAACACTCTTTGGATATGATTTTAAAATGTTTGTTTTAAAATTATGTAATGGTTTTAACAGATGAAAATTGTTTGATGAAATTTTTTCAAGGAAGAATTATTTTGAGACAATGTTTTGTCATGGAAATTAGGCGTAATTGGGTTTGTGTGTGTTCAATGGGATAAATTGGGTTGTAAGTGCCTCTGTTAATATTGGAAAAATTATATTCATGGGGTACCACAATTAATATTAACATGAAACTTGTGTGTATTTTGGATATGGTTGTGTTCATGTGGATGGGTCTATATTTAAAACATGGAATGATTTTTCTAAATGAAAATGGATAGAAATAAGACTGTTTATTTTTTTTATCACATATAATTACCTTATCTCTTATATAAATATTTTAATGTTTTCCAATTGTTTTATATAAATATTTTAAACTTGTAATATCCTTATGGCATGTGTTGGGATGTCTTGGGGGAATGACTATTAAGTTTATACACACCCCTTAATGGTAACTTTAGTGTGTTTTCATATGTCATATGTTGAGATACATGGAAGGGAAATGTATTATATTTATATAGTGATGTGTCTTAATATCATGGTCTTTTTATGCGGAACAAGAGGTTAGATATTTCCCAACTGACACTTGGGATCATGACTTGATGTCTTTATACCTTTTCGTCTTTTGGATTATTATCTCTCATTTCTATTGTCACTCTAATATTGTTGTGTCATTGTTTTAAGATCATGCTGTATTTTTAATTCATGTATCATATAGTATTTGGATGTATTTATTTTTTGGGGTTATTTACTTTTATAGGGAAAACCATACACCAACTATTCCTTTAAGCACTTATAAATTATTTCTAGCCTTTGGTTCCTTGGATATATCGCCTAAGGATAGTATCATTAGTTCTTCCTCTCAAGTTAATGAGATGAGGTGGGATGTTACAAGCCTTAGGTGACATCCTAAGGGAATGAGTGGATGATATGGATTGTTGGTTGGATTTATTGCAAAGGTTAATTTCAGTGAATAATGTATTTAATGTTTATCAATTTATGAATTACCAACCCGATCCATACCATGTTAATTTATGGAACTATATTGATCTTGATCTAGATGCTATGTTGATTCATGTGATATTGTGGATTGTGGATAGGCAGGGGAAGCTATTTCCTTGGAATAAAAATAGTCTAGTTTGTTATTCATGGAAACATGGTTATATTATGGAAGAAACATGGGAGAATGAAAAGGAAATGAGAAATCAATATCCTAAGATATTCTGAAGCATAGTTTAGAACCGAAACACCAATGGTTTGGAGAATGCAACACCCCCTATTTTAGGTATGTCATTATTTTATTATTTCCTTCCTCATTTGAAGTAGCTGGTAAGTGTCCTAAATGTATTTGAATATTAAACTATAAAATATATTGGAGTCTTGCTATTGGAATATTCTATAGGTAATATCGACTTCATAAGTGCCATTTTTATTATGTGAATTTACCAAGATGAAGGTTGTAAATTTTTTCAAGTCATAAATGTGTTTTCTCATGTTTTTATCCAAGAAATTTACAACATAAATGAAATTTACATCATAAAAGTGAGTTTATAGAAAAATAAACCAAGGAATTAAGAATTTTTGGATAAGAGACACCTTGGTGGATTGATAACATAAATTCCCAATTTATGTTGAAAATTGTCCTTATCCTTGCTATTTTTTGTACAACCAACAATTGTAGTTCCTCCTTCAAATATATTTATTCCTATTTATTTATGGGGAACCCATAGTCATTTTTTAAAGGACATTAATGTCCAAATTTTTTTTCTAACAAATATTCATGTGTGTGATTTTGGAAATCAATGTTTTATTGCATTCTTCCTATATGATTCATATATCAATGCTTTTATTGAATGGAAAAATATACTAGAATTAGAATACATCGATTTATGTATTTGGATAAATTATTATTATATATTATTAGATTTTATTAGAGGAATGGAGTAAATAAGGGATATCTATAACACCCCAATATTTTAATAGAATAATTTTATTTTCAATGGATTAAACGATTCACAACAGTAACATATCTTGTGTTACATGTGTTATACATAAGACCAAGTTTCACCAAACAACAATATACTATTAATATTATTATTTAATATGATAGTTATCACATAGAAATTGGAATTGAGGGTGTAAATAAGATTAAATAACTTATTAAAATATATATTTTACATGTTTTTATAAATTATCTATTGATTAGTAATAATCTCATAATCATTTGAAAGAAAAAGGAATATTTCCAAAAAAAAGTTTTTTTCTAAAAGAAGGTTTAATCGTGCTAAGAGCGCATAATATAAAATAAATATTTAACAATTTTAGAAACCTTATATGAAAAAAATATTCATTTTTAAAATATAAATACCAAAATTATCTTATGTTGATTTATTTATTTTTCTAAAATGTTTCATTTTTTGAGGAATAATGAAAAATACTAGATTTTAATTCAAAAAGCGCATTTTCATCTAAATAATTTATAATGTTAAATTATATTTTTAATTTGTTATAAATTTATAACAGTTATATTATACATATAGTAATTCAATATAGGTCATTGGAATCATTTTAATATTAAATTTTTATATAAAAACATTTTGAACTTTTTATCTTTAAAAACCCACTTTCTCATGGCGTCAACAAGATTAATTTTAAATTAAATTCCGCCACTTCATTTAATTTAATTTGGTAAAATGGGTTTCATATTTTTAATCATTATGATTTTTATTATATAATATGTTCAAAATAGTTTTTTACCATAATTATTAGTGAAAACTATTAAAATTATTTATAGTGATTAAGGTAAAAATGAGTTTACATAGTGGCTAAAATTAGAATATAAGGTGTAAAATGACCTACCAATTTATACATATCCCATTTTATAGAAATATTTCAAACCATATAACCTTATTATATATTTTTATTATATAATGGGACACTATTACATGAAATTGACCGATATAATATGTTGAGAAAATTAGGAAGAACAAAAATAAAACGTTCCTTGATTCTAATATCTATAATGTATTGGGATAGGAAAAAAAATTATTGGTTACTTTATACTTATTATTTTATAGTATAAATGAGTTTTTAAAACCATAATATTTTTTCCTTAATTTTTAGTTTTTAATTAGTTACATAAAATGCATAATAAATACCAATGTAGTAATTATTTAATTATTAATTAACTGAAATAAATGACAGTAAAAATATTAAAAGTAATATAAATTGAAGGAATTATTATATTAAATTAATTTTTTAGATGAATATATCATTTTACACAGGTTTTAAATTAATATATTAAAATTTCAACATTACCATGATGTTTTAAAATTTTAATTAAATAAATAATGTCAAAATTGAAATTAAGGTTATTTTATAATAAATGATATTTTCGTAAATAATTTAAAATTACTAAAAAATCTTATCCTCCCCAAAGTTATTTTAAATGTTAATAAATATAAACTAAATTACATTAAAAGAAAAATTTATATTTTATAATGAACATATTTACCCCTAAATAGTAAAAACTTTGTTAGCATTGTTATGTTTAAAACAGTGTTTGTGTGCATTGTATGTGCTTCTTTTAAAATTAATTTCCAACATGCAAGGGTTTTTTATTTTATACATTATAAATTATATTTATAATAAGTGTTTATATGTTTTATAATATGTATCATTTTAATTTAGCCTTTAAGGATAAATTATCTTAGATAGAAAACTCATTACCACAGTAAAAACCAAAAGTGTAAAATTGAGTAAACTTAACGACTAAAGAACAAAATGACAAAATACTCCCTTTTTTGAGTTTTTAAAGTTTTTATCGACCATAAATTACATATAATTTATTTTATTTCAATTTTGTAATCATGTGAGTTATGTAAGACCTCCAAATAGTGAATACTTTTGAGTATATACAAGAATGTAAGTCCTCCTCCACTACAAAATGGAACTCACTCTACCCACTTCTACACACATCTCATGCAATTTGAATCATCAAAAACATACCTAAATAACTATAAAAATTATATCCCCTCATAAAATAATATTTTTTTGGGAATAAATACAACCTATGAAGGTTGTAGTGAAAACCAAAGGAAGATACCCAAAGAAGGGGTAATGTTCTTTAATAAGTGTCTATTTTATTTTATTCTCCAACTCCTTAACTTATTATTATAAAATTATTATATATTAAAATTGGTATATTAAATATTAATATATTTTTTATTTTAATTTTACGACATAAAGTTCTAAAAACGTCCATCAAATGGGTTATGAAATCATCATTTGTGTCTACGGCGGACACCACTTCGCAAAACGATGTTGTTCATTTTTCCATTACCACCTTTCACGGTTAGGAATAATGATGGATCTAAAGTATATATATAATATTTATAAAATTATTATATATATTTAGTTATTATATCATATATACAATTTTTATATTCTAATAATCAATGAATATGATAACTTCATTTATGTGCATGAAGGACTACCGCCTCACGAAGTGATGTGATTTGTTTTCACTAACATGTTACAAGGATGGTAATAAGGGTAATGATAAAAAATATACATGATATACATGTAATATTATGAAATTAATGACATATTTATCATTATTTAAGTATAATATATCATTTTATTTCTTACCATTTCACTCACTGAAAAAGTGATAACATCGTTCATAGATGTGTGGACTACAACCTCCTCAAAGTGATATGATTCCTTTTTCTATCACCAAAGCACAATAATGGTATATGTAATTATATGTAATTAATTATTATGGTATTTATGATATAATTATAATTATATACAGATAAATTTTACTTACCATATTTCCATATTGATCATTGAAAAGTGGAAATGTTACTCATGCATATGAGAATAAAATAGAAGAGAAAATGGAAGAGAAGTATAAGCAGAAACATACCTTCAATTTTTATAAAAAAAATAGTTTTATATTAAAATATATCAATTTATAAAATAAATACAATCAAGGAAATATCCAAAATGACCCCTAGGTCTAGATACCTCATTTCTACAGTAGGAAAAAATGAATATTATAGTGGTCAAATTGGTTTTAAAATATAATTTTTAGTTTCCCTTAAATGATGTGAATTTTTTTATAAAAAAATACAAAAAAAATATTAATATTCATTGTCTAAAAAAATTCCTATGGTTGTATTTATTTTCTAAATTATGTGACTACTGAAAACCCCCCATTTTTTTCTTCACAGTTACCTAAGAGTTTTAAAAAGGTTTCCCTAATAATGAATCAACCTTGTGTGCTCTAAAATCTATCCAAAACATCCAAAAATCCTATAGGACTTCCAAAAACTAACTAAAACAACTTTATAAATTTAAAATATTATATAAAATAGTAAAATACATAAAATTGGAGGGTGTTACATTCTCCCAATCATTGGGATTTACATCCTTAAAATGATGGATCTTTGAGGCAGATCATAAAAGATTTGGATATAACTCCAACATAGATTTATATAACTCTGATTATATTTAAAACCTCATTCATGCTACAATGATGTAGATACCAAATTTATTCATCTATCTCACAAGATATTAGATTTACTATTTCAAAACATGAAACTTGGTGGAAACCCACTAGAGAATCTGGTTTGAGAGCAATGTAATCCTATCCATTTACATGGATAAAGTTAGGTTCACTTTCCTTCAACTAAGACTTATGAAGAAGGATGTATGTACTATGTTTAATTATGAAGGTAGTGTTAATCAATAAGTAACCTAACTAATACGCTCTATAATCTCAAATGGCCTGACATACCGAAGAGTAAACAACCCTTTTCTACCCAAGCAACAAATTCCTAATCTTAGAAGTACCCATACGAATACATAATATCACACCCTTAATGATATTGTAAAATAATGATTTTACAAATAAAATATCTTCCAGCTTGATGTTAGAACCATGATGTTTGTATCAGTCAATCCAATCACTAATGTACCAAACTAGACATTATACATGAAAATCCCTTTTCCAATCCTCTAGCTATAATGGTTGGGATTCTTATGGATGACCACAGGATGCTCCAAATAGAAACACATAATGATTTTATGGAAAACTCTTGAGAGAAAACTAAAGTATTTATGAGAGACTGTGGAAATTAGTAGAACATTCCCAGACAACACTTCACATACATATAACCTTTCCAAATCATTTTGAAAATTTATATCCCAAATAAGAATAAAATAAAAAACATAGTGAGTTTGTCAAAAATCATCCAAAGTAAATCAGGATTTTAAACTCTAGGATGTAGTCCAATAGAAAGGTTTATGACGGTTCAATCCCTCTATACTATAGGTAAAGATACCAATAATAACATTCACACTAGTCATTGGTGTTCTATATTCATTAAATTATATCCCTTTCCAATACCAGGATGGGTCAGCGATATGGATTACGATTATTTTAGAGCAATTTTTCTAGACCATAGGAATCGAAAATGAATCCCTAGAATTCCATAGAAGGCCTTCAAAATCTATCCATCCATAAAAAACTCCTTTTCCTTCAGATTTAACCAAATGTAAAGGCTATCATTGTTTTCCTAATAAACTTATGTAGACATGGTCAACCAATTCTTGAATTAGAGGTACCCAATATAAAACCATGGAATCATATTAGTATGTATGACTCTAGTGAATGTTATGGATTTGACCCATGAGTCATCATTGATTTATCATTTTAGTATTCCATCATCCACATATATATAAGTTAAGACACTCACAAACCAATAAACCATTAAGATTTTATTATAACTAGAAAAGTCATCTATGGGACTAGACATGAGAAACCGTGAATGATTCATTAACAATGACCCATTAAGAACATAGAATTGGTATTCTTATGTTATTTATGGTCTCTACCAGTCATTGGTTCTAAAAGATATATCTTGAATTACTAAGGAAAAAATACTAGACTACATACCCACCCATTCCCAAAGAAGACATCCTAAGAGGGCACCTCTTCCAATGCCTCCCTATACAACACACAAATAATTATGGAGTTCAAAAAAGGTATGTTCTAAAAAAGGAAACCAAATATTTTATTCCAATTCCTCTAGATAGACCCTAATTTAATATAGTTTGTTTAGTGATCGATAATATATGGTTCCTAGCTATATATATAATGACACTTATCGTACCGGATTTTTGTCAAGTCCTCATTGAAAATATGAACAGACTCATCTGAAGATGGGTGATCAAGTCTAAAGGAATAGAAATAAATATGAAATTAAATACTATAAACCACTTCATTCCCAAGATTATTCTAAAGAAACTTCTAATGCAGTGAATTTCCACCAAAACTAGAACATATAAATAGTAATTGACCATGATGAAAAATTAAAATCCTTTTGATATCTCATTACCAGTAAGGTTTTGTTATTCTCATCCCATGAAACATTATGTCCACATGAATCCAAATTTTTTTCTTCCCTATGACATTTCTACCAATGCAAGAACAATCAGCATAATAAACATAAGTGGTTATTAACAATCTGTTTAGTCACATGGCTGAAAATTAAACAAAGGTAAATACCGTACTAAGAAGAGATGATGGGAAATGAAGAAGGACAAGGATCACAAAGGCCCCCAATGGTCATTCTACCAAGTACCCAAAAGCAACACCATCACTTAGGGTACCTATGTGGCAGCTTACGTGATTGGCTTCATGAGATCCTATATAAGAAACCTAAGGGATCCATGAAAGTGAGATGACCCCTTCTACCAAGGTCTTATATTTTCTTATAAATAGGACTTTGGGGTATTCATTTATATGTATAGAAATTACCAAAGGCCAAATGATGGTTTGTTCTACCTAGTGCTTCACTCAAGCACTCCAAAACCTTTTAGGTAGACTTATAAAACCTTTATTAAAGGGAAAGAGAGAAGAATATTTAAATTAAAGTCCTGGTATGTTTTTAAGTAAACAATACCTAGGTGGGGAACTCACTCACCCTATGATTAATGAAGACTAGTGCAAGGTACACGTCCTCAACTAGGGACCTATGTGAGCCACTTCTTTGAACACCTTTGGAGACCCTTTAAGGCTTGAGAAAGGACTTTACCAAGTGTAGTCACCTAGGTGGGCCATCTACCAAGGTGAATCCAATTCACCCAAGCCTACCTTCCTGGAGAACCCCTACATGGAGAATCCCTAAGTGAGCCTCCTTGGTTCACAATAACCTCCATCCTGCATGATCAAATCATCAGTACTTCTTAAATCTATCCATGGAAGTCCCTATCCTCCTTTGGCTCCCTTTTCTGAGAGGTATCATGTTGAATCCTCCACCAAAACCTCTTGACTTGCACAACCATGGCAAGTAACATACCAGTATGTCCCCCATTTGGGTGTGTATTCCAATGGTCATAGATTTCCCACACTTGTTTGGTTGGTCTGTCAGGGTCCATAGGGTGCATGTGAGTGTGTAACCCTATGGTCATGATGACCCCTACCCCAAGGATAGTGTCAAGGAGTTCCCAGTCTCGAATTCAAGAGAAAGGACCATGTCCTTCCCTTTTCATCTCAAAGTCTATGAGACTTCAGTTACAAGAATGGAGGGAAAGTTTAATACTTGAATTTAATTTTGACATAGAATTAAATCCTCCTCCCTTTATATGGAATTGATTTTAGGGCATGACTTCTAGTGTAATTCTCCATACTTTCTTATAAAATGGTTCAATCTTGCTCAATTCTGCCTTCGGACCACCACTAAGGGTTCTGGTTCTTTCTATGTACCCTGGACTCATTATAGGGTATTGTGAAGAGAGGGATGTTATATAGCCTCATCCCTTTATATCAGTATAATAGGGTACAGATGAGGTGGGAACACTAAGCACCCCATCCCTCTCCATTTGTGCTTTGTCTCCAAGTCCACCTACGGACAAAATTAGATAATGTGGTATCTCAGATTATCCACTGCCTCTTATTTATCACACTAAGAATGAATCATATGGTCTTAGGGGTTAATAATGATTATAACATCTGCAGGATCTATGAAATTCATGGAACTGTGAAAACACTAATTCTTTCTATAATCAGGATACATAGGACGTCCACCTAGGGCCCAATATCAAGGGGAATCCTCCCCAGGAATAAGCTCCAATCATATTAAATCAAAACTGGGCATCTTCATTAGGATTAATCCTTGAATAATCCTTTGAATTAACATGAGTTGAGAAATCCTATGTGGTCCCTTTACTAGAGAATCATCTATGGGATTAATCCCCATCTTAATCCTTGAAAAGGGCCATACTATCCTATGAGACAAACCATTGAGGGACTTAATAGGGATATGTATTCAAAACCAAACTATGTAGTATTTTATTTCTTTATAAATGGGAAATGTAGGAATCCTCCATGAGGT
This sequence comes from Viscum album, assembly GCA_963277665.1. Classification (NCBI taxonomy): domain Eukaryota; kingdom Viridiplantae; phylum Streptophyta; class Magnoliopsida; order Santalales; family Viscaceae; genus Viscum; species Viscum album. Next base: position 79,584,301 of record OY728140.1, read on the forward strand.
CCAAACATAATGTAATGACCCAAACATTTCGAATGATAATTTTTTTCCTAAAAATGTGTGTTATATTATTTTATACTCAATAAAACTATATTCCTTTAATAATTAAGTGAGTATAATTGAATTGTTACCACCGGGATTCGAATTTTATATGTTTTTTGGTCAATTATGGTTTTTGTTCTATATAAACATTATAATAAATATTCTTAATAATAATTTTAACGTTATAATTAGTGTTATAAATATAAATGATAATGGTTAATTAATGTGGAAAGAAGAGTCAATGTCTTCATCCAGTAAAATCATGCCATATGAAACAAATTTTTTGATCATGGGAAGGTTGTATCATCACTAGGATTTTATCTTGACCAATCCCAACCTGAGAATCAACACATTAATCATGAATGAAAGCATGTACGAGAGAAGTTCAAGTTAGAGGAATTTGCAACATGGGTGATGTTATCTAAGCCACCCCAAGAGTCTATCACCATAAAACACCATACCCTTTGGTCATATATGGGTGTTATAAAGTGTTATGTATCAAGGTCCTAGTTAATTTAAATTTAATCCCATTTTAAAATAAAAATTTTATTTCATCGATTTCATTTTATGAATAGTTTTTCTTAAAAATTGAGATGGAATTTAATAAATTGATTTTGTCTGTAAAAATTGTACATTCCATCAAGATATAAATTATTATATTAATATAGGATTTTATTTATGTTTATTATAATAAAATGGTATTGGAGAAACACTATTATTTAATTAAAAATGATAAAATAATTTTATTTTTTTCAAGTGTCGAAAATTTTTCTATGCATTTTATGTCCTCTATTAATTATAATAAATATATATTTTTATAGTTAAAATTTAAATTTATCATATTTATAGAATTATTAAGATAAATAAAATTTCATTTTTTATAATAAAAACATCGATATTAGGTTACAATGAATTTTTGACAATTTTATAAAATACTATTGCATTTCGTGAATAGTAATAATACAGTTTGAGTTTTTCAGTATGTTTAATGACATCATAACTATATAATATTGATGTAATGGGTAATATAAAATTATGGTAGACTCTTGTGGATATAATTTTCATAATATATGTCCCATGTTCTCAATACTATGGGAAATCCCATGGTTTTGCAGACACCACTACCGAGGTGTCCAAGGATATTAATAAAAAACACCCGCACTTTTGCTATAAATACCCACCCATTTCACCATTTAATTTCCATAAAATTCATAATCCACAAATATATGATATATTTACCTCCCAATTATTCCCCCAATGTTTCCTAAATACCCAAGGTCCCGATTCTTGAGTTTTAGAAGTCACTTTTCAACATAAAGGAAATCTCACCTTCTCTTTTTTCCTTTCAAGTTCCCTTTTTTATGTGGCATGTATTTAAAATTTACATACCATTTTATTATGTACATTTTATTATATCCCTTTACTATATTAAGAGTATATTATTAATGGTATAAAATATTCCCATCTCATTTTTTTTCGAAAACCATGTTTTATACTTGTTATGCTGCCGATTTTACTTCTCAAAATTTCTCTCTTTTTATATAAATTATTTTATTTTATATTTTAAACACCCAAACCTATTACTTCTCCAGGGTTATTAACATAAATTTCAAAATTATCTATTTACTTATTTTATTGACATAATTTAAACTTGTCTTCCTTTTTCATGGCTATAAAATGTCAAAAGGATCTTATTTTTAAGTACTTTCTAAAACATCATGATTTTGATATAAAACTAGTTTATTTTATTCTCCAGGGGTTATTTATGAAATATTTTATTATTATATTTGTTTCTCACATTAATTAATACATATTAATGGTTCACCCTAATAGATATCCAATTCATTGGGTAAATAATTTAATCTATATAGATGACAAGTTTCATGATACCTTGGTGAATAACCTTGATAATTTTTATGACACCTTGGTGATAAACCTTGGTGATATACTTATGAATGATTAAATTAAATTTTGTAGCCAAATTTACATGTTATTATTCATGTTATTTTATTTATTATATTCACTATGTTATTTTTTTCATGCCATAATGATATTCCTCAAGTTCTTATCAATATTTCTCAAGATTAAATGTAAATTATTTCACTTTTTTTCCTGTATTGTGCCTTATCCTCACCCTTTCCATTGATATATGTACCCAGGGTATGAGATTTAGTAAATTTACATAGTTTTAACATTAAATAAGTCTTTCAAGTGGAATATAATAATGTTTTATGTTATTATGTATTATGTACCTTATTTCTATGAAACTAACCCATAAAAAATTCTCTATTTTGTACAATAAAATGAAAAGTTATGTAATAAAAATGTTTTAATCCATAATTTATATCAAAGTATGTTTTAGTTATTTGAGGAAATTTGGATTCAAAAACATTAGGAAGAACCCTAGATAAAAGTTTAAATATATGAAAACTTCCTGGTATTTTGGTGATATATTAATTATTTTTCAAACAAATAACTCCTTGTGTGGATATGAACAAGTGGATGTGTCTCTGGAACAGATGTACCTAGGGATAATAACTCTGACAAGGTGCATTGGTCCAAACTTTTCATAACATAGTACATTAAAATGGACCTTTCTCTACTCATGGTTTAACACTCTTAGGGGATATGTTTGGTTAATCACAAGATTTTTATAAACCATTATGAAGGATTTTTATAAAATTTAGTTGTTCTTAGTGAATAACATGTTTATAAATGATGTTATATGAAATAAAATATCCCTTGTATCTATAATTTTATTAAATGAAACACATTTCTCACTACGGTTTTCGTCTTTTAGAAAATGGTAGTAAATAAGAGAAACAGCTTAAATGGTGAGTGCAATGAACCTGGTGCCGACAACCTTCCGATGGAAGCCGTAATGGAAACCTTCATCATAATGATAAATCAAATGACTCACGTTATGGGAAATAACATGAATCAAGTTGAGAGATCAGATTCACCATGAATGGAAAAACTTTTTGTTGAGTCATTTATCTATAAAAGACCACCATTTTAGTGGATTTATTAATTCATTGATTACTAAACAATGGATAACCTCTATTAAAAATATATTTTTTGTACTCCATTATTCAGAAAAAAAAGTCACCCTAGATATTTACCACTTAGAGGGATAATCTAATCAGTGGTGGGAACTGATCAAAAATAAAAAGTCAAGAGTGGATATTGAATATATGGAATGGAAATAGTTTAGGGGAACTTTTTTCAAAAAATATATCCCTTGTTCGATACAAACAAAAATGGAGAAGTGATTCTATGAGCTAAATTAAAATGAAAATGAATTTGTAGGAAGATATGAGATGAATATCACAAAACTTTCCCATTAAACCTCTATATTTTTCATGGATCCTACTAGGAAGGTAGATATATTGTTTGGTTGAATAAGACCTCATCTACAAAATAATATTTTCAACCAATACTATGATAACTTTGAGGAGATTGTGAGGAGTGCTATGAAAGTTGAAATGGGGTTTGGTGAGATTAAATAGTCTTACAAATAAAATAAAAAGAAGATATATTTGGATCAAAACATGGGGGGGATCTTTGACCAAGGATGATGAGGGAAACAAGTTCAACATTCCACATGAAACAAATGTTAGAAGAAGCATTCAGGGAACTACCTGATCAGGAGTGCGAAGTGTTACAAGTGTGGAAGAGAAATCTATATTGTTCGGAACTGTCATAGTGTTGTGAATCCTTAACTTCTCAACACAAATGATAAAGGAAATATGGTGGGGGATTTTCCTGAAGTCTAATGCTTCAAGTTTGGATATATTGGAAACATTTCCAATCACTGTCCAAATCTGATGGTAGTGGAGGGAAATCACTATAAGTATCCACATAGGATAATGGAGGAAGGTCATGATTTTTCTATCATGATGGATGAAGTTGAAGATCCAAATGATGTGGTCGAATGTAATTTATTTTTTTCTCTCAAAGCTAAAATGTACATTGTTTGATTATTTTTTTATGCATTCCATTATTTCCTACACATTTTCAAAGAATATAGAATCAATCCTTGAACGTCTTGATGTATACCTAACATTTAAGACTCCTGGATGGATTATCCAAGAATCAATAGTGTATAGAAACTATAATATTTACTTTGATGAGCATAATCTCGTTGAAAATCTATTATTCATTCCCATGATGGAATTCGACATTATAAAAGGGATGGATAGGATTTCAAAGTATAGTAATAAGATCAACTAAAAAAATAATGGAATCTAAATAGTCTTTAATAGAAAACCTACAGTTTTTTTCAAAGGAGATATATCATGACCTGAGCCTTGCCTAGAAGCATCTCCCACAACTTTCATTATGGAAATGATTTGTGAATATGAAGAAAGAAATGAAATTATAGGAATTAGAGAATGTATGAATCATTTAGAGATACATTGAAGTATTTCCAAAGGAGTTACTTGGACCTACCCTATAAAGATAGGTAGATTTCTACACTAAACTCATGTCTGGTTCCAAGACAATATCAAAGACCCCATATAGAATATAAAATGTGGAGCTGGAGGAATTAATGAAACAACTCCAAGATCTTTTGGAAAGGGGTTTATCTGACCAAGTGTGTCTCCTTGGGGAGAACTTATTCTCTTTGTGAAGAATAAGGATAGATCAATGTAGCTATGCGTGACTATAGTTAACTTAATGGGATCATAGTGAATAAAAATTACCCTCTTCTAAGAATTGATGATTTATTTTTCCAGATTCATGGGGCTCAGTTATTCTCCAAGATTGATCTTCAATCTGGTTATCATCAATATAGGGTGAAAAAAGAAGATATTAAAAAGATTTCATTCTATTCAAGATATGGGCATTATTGGGTTGTTTTTATTCCATTCTTCTCGACTAATTCTCCTATAATTTTTATGGATTGGATGAATGGGGTCTTTAAGGACTACCTTGATAAATTTTTGGTAGTTTTTATTGATGATATTATAATATATTCCAAAAGTCATAAGACGAATGAGGATCATATGAGAAATATATTGAAAACTCTATGGATGAAAATGTTATTTGAAAATTCCAACAAATGTGAATTTTTGTTAGAAAAAGTTTATTTCTTAGGTCACATTGTAACCAATGAAGGAATAACAGTTGACCTTGTAAAGACAATGGATGTAGAGGAGTGGCCACATACTACAACAGTAACTGAGATACATAGTTTCCTTGTTTTAGAAAGATATTATAAGAGGTTTGTGAAAAACATTTCATGAATTTCTAATTAACTAACAATGTTAACTTAAAAAGGGTTTATGTTCATCTAGATAATGGAGTGTAAATAGATTTCCCATGATCTGAAGAAGATATTGGTTACAACAACCACAAAAATATACCCTCTAACAAAGAAATATTTTTTTATTATTATAGATGGAAATCTAAAATTTATTGAGTAAATCCTCATGTAAAATGAAATTTTTATTGCTTATATATCTCTATATTTGAAACCTCATGAGAATAACTATCATAAGCATGACCTGGAGCTAGCTACGGTTGTTTTTTATCTAAAGATGTGGAGGCACAATCTTTGTGGAGATAAATGTGATATATACCCAGGCTATCAAAGTTTGAAGTATATTTTCATGAAAAAGGAATTGAACATGAGATAGAAGATATGGTTAAAACTTCTTAAGGACTATGCTTACTCAATTCATTATCATCCCAGAATAAAAAATAATTTTTTTGATGCATTAACTAGGAAACACCCTGTTGTGCTGGAAATGATAAGGATTCAAAGATATCCTTTGATCAAATACTTATTATAACAAGAAATGAGAATCATAAGGTAAGGGACATTTTCAACCATATTCCAAATGATTTATCAACCATTATTAGTGGAAAGGATTAATAAATATCAAAGAGAAGATCCTTTGTGATAGGAGAAGTTAGAGGCTTTGAAGGGTGGGAAGTTTCTTGAGTTTAATATTGGTCAATAAGGTGTACTGAAATTTCATACCAGGCAATGTGTTCCTTATATTATAGAAATAAAGAATGATTTGAGAGATGAATCTCATATCTCTACTCTCTCTATACATCCTGGAAGCATGAAAATGTATAGGGAACTTCATGGTCATTATTGGTGGGATAACATGAAAAGAGATATTGAATACTACACTACAAGGTTCCTAGTGTGTTATTAAGTAAAGGTAGAGTGACAAATTCCTAAAGGGGTATTAAAACTACTACTCATACCATCATGGAAGTGGGAAAATATCTCTATGGAATTTTCACTAGTTTATCGATAACTTCTAAAAGAAACAATGTGATGTAGGTTATAGAGGATCATCTCACCAAGACTACCCTTTTTATCTCTTTTCAAGAATATTTCTTTCTTGACCAAATTGAAAATATATATTTGAAAGAAGTGGTAAGTCTTCAAAGAGTTCCACATTCTATCAAGTATGGTCATGATCCAAGGTTCACCTCATAATTATAGAGAATTCTTCAACATGCTCTAAGAAACAAAATGAATTCTAGTATATCCTATCATACCCTTATAGATGACAAATCTAAAAGGACTATTCAGGCACTTGGGTATATTCTGAGAAATTTCTCAATGGAATTAAAAGGTATATGGGATCAACATATCCCGTTAGTTGAGTTCTCATACAACAAATTCTTCCATTTGAGAATTCAGATGGAACCCTATGAAGCTCTATATGGGAATTGATGTAGAACTATTACATGTTGGGATGAAGATAATGAGAGAAAGATTCTTGGGATTTATCTTATGCAAGATATTATAGAAAAGTTTCATACCATCCAAAAACACATAAATTATACTCAAAGTTAGTAGAGGAGTTATTCTAAAAACCATTGAAGGGACATTAAGTTTCATGTTGGTGAGAATTTCTTCCTTTGAATTTCACCTTGGAAGAGATTCATGAGGTTTGAGAATAAATGTTAGCTTAGCCCTAGGTTCAATGGCCCCTATGAAATCCATGATTCCATAGGAGAAGTGTCCTATAGACTTGTAATTACTCCAAATATAGCACACATTCATGATGTTTTCCACATATCTTTATTAAGTAAGTACATACCCAAACCTTCACATGTACTGAATCCGGAGGTGGTGAAACTAGAACCTGACCTCTCTTATAAGGAGAAGTCGGTGGAAATCTTGGACCACAGAGACAAGGTTCTACACAACAAAAATACATACCTCATTAAAGTATTGTGGAGGAACCAAAAATATAATGAAGTGATGTGGGAACCATAGGGAACAATGAGGTAGAAGTACCCACAACTTTTCTCTTCTGAGTGCAAACATTTTGGTGTTGAAATTTATTAAGGGGTAGAATGTAATGAACCAAACTTTTTGAATGATAAATATTTCTCAAAAATGTGTGTTATATTATTGTGTACACCACAAAACTATATCCATTTAATAATTAAGTGATTATAAATGTTACAATTGGGATTCAAGCGTTATATAGCCATTGGTCAATATGACTCTTTGAAGCAATAACACCACCAAAAGAATTTTTATTTTATTTAAAGTAAAATACTAAAGAGACTATAGGGATACAATTATGGGAGTCTAAAATAATAGATCCTATGATAATAATCCCGAACAAAGTTAGAACCCTCAGGCGGAAAGAACCCAAGACTAGAAAAAAATTTGATCATCCAGATATGCATTCGAAGTAAGAAAATCTGCCACAACATTACCCTCAAGAAAATTATAATGAATTGAAATATGGTTTTTCATTAACCGCTTGGTCCTTATGATAGAGTATTCAATGGACCAAGGGATTGGTCCTTTGCCTAATAGTGCATTATAAATTAATAATGAATCAATCTCAATATCCCAAATAGGAATGTTCCTCTAATTTAATAGGAGAAATCATATGAGGATAGATTGGGATTCTACTTGAAGAGAGTCTCATTCCTGACAAAAGATGAGAAAGCATACACAAATAATCCTTTGTGGTCTTTGATCACTCCATCGCCACACATAGAACCCATACAAAATGGCACATATGTTTTTATCTTATTCCTTGAGAGTGAAGGATTCTATTTGATCTATTTCCCTTTATCATTTATCACAGTATTAACAGAGGGATGCGAGGGATGGAAGTCAATGAGAGAAGTTCCATTCAGAAAATATTTTCATAACCTACATAAGTCCAAATCTAAGTATCTAATTATATAGAGGATACATGTGACTTTCCCGAGAGACTACTGATAATGCTTTTCATTTCTGGAGGTCCAAAGAATACAACACCTAGCAGTGAGTATCGAGGATCTGGCATTCCTATCAGGGCTTGGTCTGTCTACCCCTTGGAACCATTGATGAAGGAAGTACTCAGTAGAACCAAACCAGTCTGTAAACTGGCTGAAAGCTCTCCAAATCTACCTTTCCCAATAACTATTGAATAATAGAAGAATCATGGAATAATAATTCAACTTCCGGTAAAGTAGAAATTTAGAGGCAAGGCTGACCCCTCTTTGATGGATTCTCTCATCGGTTGCCAATGAAATATTCTAGACATTCCACATTAGAAAATAGAACTTAAACAGAAGTTCCTTGCACTATAATATATCTTCCCAAAGATCCATAGGAGAATACAAAACTTTAGTGATATGAAAATATTTAATATTGAAAATACCTGTAGCATATCTAATGAAAAATTATCAGTCCTTATCATTATTAAACACAATTCTGTCAAAAATGCACCTTTGATTATCATCCAAAGTGGCACTGATGAATATGGGATGTTCACTAACCTCTCTAAATATGATATTAGGAGTTGGGAAGTGCGGTAAGAAAAGAATAATCCTTGAATATTTATGTTTCCAATAACAAATATCTTTATTTTTAATTAACCACTGAGCATGTTGTTGAAGGTTAGGGATATGGGGATGGATCATCTTCTTAATTTTGGAGGATTTAAATATGGAATGTCTCCCATCATTACTATATCTACTCTTTATATTTTTACACCATAAATTATTACCCTCTATTATCTCCTAGGAAAGTTTTTTATGCAGTTCGTTCATGGTTCCATAAATAATCTTTAGGTTAATAACCCCTTCATTAATAGGTTTATCAAGCTTGTTCCAAGAATCCGAATGATACTTACCTTCCAAGTTCACTTCCCATAAAAATAATATCAAAGTGTTATCTATGCTAGAAATCAACTTATATGGGTCCTTCAGAGTGAACAAGATATGCATTGGGGTGGATGAGAGAATGGAATTGTTTAAAGTTATTATACCTCCAAATGATAAGAACCTATTTTTCAAATTTAGAATGTGACCCATGATTTTATCTATAACCATATCAAAGTTTTTGATGGGAAGGTTATTAAGGGACATAAGGGAACCCAATTAGTTAATAGGAAAATAAACCTCATGCATTCAATGTTTTCTTTCCAACTCTCTTATTCTCCTCTCAGAGCATTTATTAGGAAAAAAGAAGTTTCTTTTCTAGTGGTTCACAACTAGGCCACTCCAAGTGAAATAGACCTATAAAACTTCATTAAGCCTCTAAATTATCATTATAATTCTTTTAACAAAGATAATGGTGTAATACTTGAATATGATATGGGATATACCTTTAATATTTTTTTTATTATGGTAGGTAATAACATTTCCCACATCAATGTAATGATTAAAGTAGCGGTTGAGGACTTCTTGAGCCATGATAAATAGGGTAGGGGAAAGGGTGTATCCCAACCTCAATCCTCTAGCAGTTTTGAAGAACCAAATTTTTTCCCCATAAATGAAGTAGACTCCCATGGTTATCTAAAACAACAAAAGGGAATATCAATGCCCCATAAAGAAAACCCTATACATTAAAGGATCCTATTGATAAAGCTCCATTAAACTCTATCAGAAGCTTTGCTCATTTCCAGTTTAATGGCCTCATTGCCACCAAAGGTATTTAGGTTGATATCACCAATCACCTCATAGGACAAATAAATGGCCGTATTTATTGATCTACCTTTCACAAACCCATGTTATTACTTGGACACCGAATTTGGAAGGATGGGAGTAATTATTTTGTTGATACCACCATCTAAGACTTTATATGGTACATTTCACAAGCTTATATGTTGGTACTAATTGAAAGACTAAGGGTCTCTAACATTGGGAACCAGAAAACTTTTAGAAGAACATTCCAATCTAGGTAGATTATCACCATGGAAAATATCATGCACCGCACTAATAATACTCATTTTCACTATATCCAAATATGTTATGTAAAATAAAGAAGGGAAAGCATCTGGCCCCAGCATGCTATTAGTACTTATGGACCAAACTACCTAACACATTTCTTCCTCATCTGGTATAGATTTCAACCTATTATTCACTTCATCATTCAAAATGTAGGGAATTAAATCAAAAAGATCAGAAGGTCCACTCAAATATCCCCCTCCATGATTGGGTTAGGGGATTCCAAAAGTGACCTGAATAAGGAATCCTCCATATTACCAGCAACATCCATATCATTAGTATATGATTTATCCTCTAGAAGCAGGTTATGATTCATGATCGTGTGTTTTTCTTTGAGACATTAATGGAAATAACTATTATTTATATATCCTTTTCATATCCAATTCACTTTATACTTTTCACATGAACTTATCTCTTGCATTAACAACATCTCTACTAAGAATTATTTCTTGGATCTCACAACATCAAAAACATCATCATCCAATGAATTTTCCAAGATCAACTCCAACTGTTGGATGTCCCTGTTAATTTCCACCATTTCATGATCACCTGATGGAAGACTCTTGACCAAGGAGCATTGATTACCTTTAATATGCCTTAGTTTAGTATAGAGAGATATACCTTGGTTACCTCTAAAAGAGTGGTTTAAGGAGTTCCTCACAATGTCCAAAAATTTGGGGGTATCATCCTATGTGTTGGAAAAATGGAATAATTATTCATTAACATTGATGGAATTTACGAAAATGTGGAGAGGTCAGTGATCCAATAGACCACGTACTGTGTGAGTGACTTTGATGACATGGAAGGCATAAAGAGCCGCTCGATTTACTTAGAATTGATCAAAATGAATCCAAAAGCGACAATTCTTGTGTTGATTATTACACAAGGTAAATGGATCCCCATAAAAAGTGGAATTCTAAGAACTCAAAAAATTCTATTCATGCTTCCCTAGGAAAGGGACCACTACCTTTTTTCTCCTCTATACTATCCATGATATTGAAGTCTCCTCCAACCAGGCACAGAACATCACCAAGATTGAAATATCTCAATTCATTCCAAAGGGAATCTCTAGCTTGAGCATTGAATTTAGAATAAACAACTGATGAAATTATGGCACTTTATCCCATTGAAACTTTAATAATGATAAATTGATCTGACATTGATATCCTTTCAACTAAAAATATTTATTTCCATAATATCCATATGTGATAATTAGAGGGGAAACTATTAAGGAATCCATGAACTCTCAATTGCTGAGAAAAATCCATAAATTTTTAAGAATACAATTTGAGTTCAAGTAATACAACCAAATAAATAGAGTTATTGAAAAATTCATTAGAGATAAAATATTATTTTACCTAAGATCCCAATCCGTGATAATTACAAATGAGGTGATTAATCATCAAAGAAAGATATGTCTAGAATAGGACACATACTCTTGGACATGAAATCAATTTAAAGATCTAGTATTGGATTTGTATATCAAATATGATCAAGTTACAAATTCACAAGTGTGAATGTGTAAATGAGAAGGAGAGTTAATTTTAGACACCAGATCCTTCGGTGTGGAAGGGAGGCTATCAGTAGGTGGGAGAGCCAGGAAACCCACATCTTCTTGTGAGGAAGGGGAGATGATGACTAGTGAAGAAATGATAATGGTTAATTAATGAAAAAAATATGATTTTATGGCCTCACCCAGTATAATCATTCCATATGAAGCCAATTTGTTGGATCTCAAGAAGAAGGTATAATCACTAGGATTTTCTCTTGACCAAGCCCAAGTTGAGCTTAAACACATTTATCTTGAATGAAATCTCATAAATGAGAAGTTCAAGTTAGTGGGAATTACCACTCAATCAATGTTATCCGAGCCTCCTCTAGAGTCTATCACCATCACATAGCTTACCCTTAGGTCATATGTGGGTGTTATAAGGGTTCATGTGTCAAGGCTCTAGTTACATTAAATTTAATCCATTTTTTATATAAAATTTTTATTGCATCATTTCTGTTTCAATAATAGTTTTCATTAAAATTGAGATAGAATTTGATGAATTGAATTTTCGAGTAACAATTATAATTTTTAGTGAAATATAAATTATTATATTAAACTAATGTTTTATTAATTTTTATTATAATTAAATAGTATTATCAAAACACTCTTATTTAATTTCAAATGATAAAATAATTTAATTTTTTCAAGCGTCGAAAATTCTACTATGCATTTTCTGTCCGCTGTTATTTTTTATTAATAAGTATTTTTATAGTAAATGTATAATTTATCATGTTTAGAAAATTATTATGTAAAAATAAATTTCATTTTTTAAATAAAAACATCAATATTAGGTTGTGGTGAATTTATGATTATTTTATAAAATACTTTAGTTTTTCATGAATAGTAAAAATAAGGTTTGAGATTTCAATATGTTTAATGACATCATAACTAAGACATAATTATGTAATAGGAAATATAAAATTCTGGTCAACTATTTGGGATTAAAGTAACATAATAGGTGTCCCACATTTCCAATACTATGGGAAAGCCAATGGTTTTGTAAATACCACTACTGAGTTGTCTAAGGAAATTAATAAAAACTACCTCATTTTTGCAATAAATACCCACCCATTTATTCATATAATTTCATTAAAAAATTATCCTCTAGGAATATTTTATAGTTTTAACTCTCAAAGAGTCCTCCCAAGGTGTCTTCAATCCCCAATGTCCTGATATTTGTGTTTTAGAAGTCACTCTCCATGGTAAGGGAAATCTCAACTTCTCTTTTCCTTTCAAGTTACATTTTTATGTGGTATGTCTTTCCAATTTTTATACCATTTTATTCTATAAATTTTATTCTATCCCTCTACTATATTAAGATAATTTAATGAATGGTATACCCATGTCCCTTCTCTTTTAAGGTTTTTTAAAACCAAATTTTTTACCTATTATGGTGTTGGTTTTACTTCTCCGAATTTATCTCTTTTTCTAAAAATTATTTTATTTTATTTTGGGAATACCCTATCCACTTTCTTTCCCATGGTTATTCAAATAAATAAAAAATTGATTTATTTATTTCTGGGATTTACAATCATCAAACATACCTTCCTTTTCTATGGGTTTAAAATGACAAAAGGATGTTGTTTTTAAGCACTTTTTAAAACACAATGATTTTGATATGAAACTTGTTTCTTTTATTCTCCACAAGTTATTTATAAATTTTTTTATTATAATATTTGTGTAAAAAATTAATTAATACATATTATTGGTATGCCCTGATAGTTTCTTCCAATGCATTGGGAAAATAATTTAATCTCTTGAGATGACATGTTTTACAATACCTTGGCGAATAACCTTGGAAATTTTTATGACACCTTGGTGATAAACCATGGTGATATGCTTATAAATGTATTAATTAAATGTTATAGCCACATTTCCATGTTATGATTCATGTTATTTTATTTATGATATTCTTCATGTTATATTTTTCATTCTATAATGATATTTCTTAAGTTATTGACAATATTTCTCAAGATCACATTTAAATTGTTTCACTTATTTTTCCCTTATTGGGTCGTATGCTCACCCATTCCTTTGATGTATGTTCCAATTTTTGTAGTTGGTGGTCTAGAACCAACTACTGTTTACTTTATTCATTAATAAAGTCCTTATCACATCTTGATTGTTCTTCTGCGTGACAATGCATGTGATAATGTTCTAAGGACAGTTGTTGCATTGATGGGTCATAGCGGATCCCTGCTATGATGAGAACTTGGAAGTGTCATAACCCAGTTCTTGAATATATTTTCTATGGCCGAATGATATTATTTGAGGGACACAAATAATACAGGTCATTGGGGGTGAGGACTCATAAAACTTTGAGGCACCTTCTCATGGTGTGCGCCCTTGATAATATCTAGTAGGATACTATGAGAACGAGACCCGCCAGTAGGAAATCCACATTTCATAGTGTCATTGGATGTCCCTATATACGGATGTGTGTATTGATCCTTAGACTTTAATATTATTATTAATGGGTATTACAACTCGCACACTTAGATGTATTGATGAAAAATGTGACGACACATTATTCGCAGTGAGGTAGGATATGTTGGGTGCGTCATGAGTAATACTGCATTAATAGATAATGCGAGAAAGGATTTGTCCCTTCTGTTCCATAACGGAAGTAGATATCTTAGGGCCTTTGATGGAATTGATATAGCATAAATAAATCTATGGCCATGGTAAGGTATGGACGAGTTCAATTCCTGGAAGTCAATGAAAGAATAACCGAGCACATGAGTTGATGACACTAGCATGCAACCCGATTCATTAGAGATATTGAGACAAAGGGATTATATTACACAGTAAGCGTTCGTAGGAGGTGACACATCATATCGGCGTTAACTTCTTTCTCTATGGGTGCCTTGGCGTGTTTCTAGATGCTAACCTTGGACTTTAGGCAGGCTCCGCCTAATTCCACTAAGAAAGAGACCTAGAGGGTCACACACTAAGTGTGTCCATGTATCTCAGTTAAATATTAATTTAATAAGTTAGATAAATATTATTCCCGACTGTGGTTTAATAATTATTTATGGATGACTGGTCGCATTTATTTCGACACTAGTTATTCGAGAGAATATATTGTGGGTGAAATAATATATATATTTATTAGCGAGTAATGCAGTTACAATTATTTAAGAAATAAATAGCCATTAATCAAGGTCTAATAAATATGGTGGAGGAAATAAATACAATGAAAAATAAAGGTACACGCCGTGTATATTTATATACACTCCGTGTAGTTTGTTTTTCGGGATTCATGAGAAAATATTGTTTATTTAATTAAATGATATTAAATGTAATACATTTGGCACATGTCAAGTAATAATGATGGTCAACTATCATTATTAAGACATGGTGTATTACTAAGAGTTAAATGAAATGATTAAATGCTTTTGGGCAATTAATTCATTTTATTATTCTAAGTATTATAATCCCAATTAAATTATTCTCATAGAAACAAAGCCATTTTTGTGCACAATGGATTTGGAAATACTCTCAAGCCAAGAGAGAATTCCCTTTCCACCAAGAACGCTTTCAAGTTACGAGAAGAGATCATCCACCGGATCAGGGCGGTAGAAGGCGGACATCACAAGAAAAGGTTCATCCGCACTAGCACTCGGAGATACCTTCGGCGACGTCTAGAGATATGTGGAGCACGTGTGGATCACCGCTAGAGAAATCTTGTACTTGGATTCTATGACGCAACGACAGATCACAATATCATGACCAGAGACTCCAACGTAGAAATAATTCCATCGAGGTAATTCTTATGAATTAATTAAATTAATTATAACCAACATATGATGATCCTATCTCAAGGGTTCTAGGACTCTTCTTTTCTTTTTCATTCTTTGTTCTATTCCAAAGATTCGGCGTTTTAAATCGTGACGGATTGCAGATTGAACGTTGTTTAACGTTAAAATTAAAGTTGGGTAAAACCCACCAACGTGCTTCCGCTACGCTCGGAACCTACAAGTGGTATCAGAGGGTTCATATCGTTCATTATAATTATTTAGTTTTTCGTTGGTTATTTACGCATTTAATAATTTATTTATTTCAATTCATGTTTAATCACTCTGGAAATCTGAATCTCGAGATCTATTTGTCCTCCTTCATTTCTCGTTCACCTCATAGAAACAAATTTTTCTTTTAATTTTGATTAAAATAAAATAGAGGAACTCATCCGGAGGAGCCAAACATTTATGGTCGTACAACACCAGAATAAACGGCGTGTATTTGGAAGTACACACCGTGTAGTCTAGGTTCAACACATTGACTGATCCACCAAATCAGGTCGTGTATTGGATTCTTTATAATAATTTAAGACACTGTGTGTTGACCAGAAACAGGTGGCACACGGTTTCCGGATTACACGTCGTGTGGTCTAATGAACACGGCATGTAGTCCCTTCGGGTTAGGGTTGGGCCGTGTACCCCGTACACGGCTTTCCTGGCTGGAAACCGTGTAACGCGGAAACTACATGGCATGTTTCCCACAGAACACACCGTGTATTTCGAAAATTTCCAAAGTACATTAACATGCCCTGTCCCCGAGCGTGTACTTTGGATGGATGGTGAAGAAAAGTACACGGCGTGTAGTAGGTAATACACGTCGTGTACTCACCCAAATTACGCAGATTTATTAAAATTTATTATTATATTATACAAACCCTTGAGAGGTGTACCATGGTGCATGCGTAAAGCTGAGGCACAACATGTGATAGGTGTTATATATATGTGTGTTTAATTTAACATCTGCGTAATGAACAGGAATTCACCGGGTTGCCTCCAAGGTACAAGTTACGTACAAGGATAATTTTAAATGAATTTATTTGTTTAAAATTATGATGGATGAGAATATCAAGGAAATTCAAAAAAAGGTTTTAAGATAAAAGGATTGATTAATTAAAGATAATTAATTAATTCGATCATGATTTATCTTAAACAAGAACGATTAAAGAATTGAATGCTAGTTTTATTTATGCGTAAATATCATTGCATGTATGGATGATCATGAGCTAGACTGAGACCTTTGTATGTGAATGGTTTCTTTTAATTTATTTATTTAAATTAAATTTATTGACCTGCGAGCCATCTCCTCATTAATATGTAGGGTCTCCGCGCCCAAGGATTCTTTTTTGTAAAAACCCCTTTTACCCCTCAACAACATGTGAGATAAATGCATATGTAATGGATAGATCTCCCAAGCTAGTGGAGGCAGCTCAAGTCAGGAGCCAAGGTGAAACCAATCCCTGGAGATACAAAGGTGGATAAGTGGAAAGCTGTAAACACGAACCCAAAAGGTTCAAGGTGTTTCTCCCCTAGGTATTGGGTTAGTTTATCAACTGCTAGATAAACTAACCAATAGAAAAGGCTCCTGATCATACCATTTATTTTATTTATGTCAGTTTCATGGTTTATTTATTGTTGGTGTGTTGTCACGATCACATAATTAATGAATTAAACAAGCATGCGAGATGGAACTAAAATAAAACCGGCTTATACATAAATATTATCTTAGACATGGTTAATCACTTAAGTATATCCCACTTAATATTAACAAGCATGTAATCAAAGATAATAAAATGGAAATTTACGTATAAGGATAAAATCCCTCAATAGAAATATTAAGTCAGCATAGCCTTCCATAATCTTGGTTAGAATCGAACCATAGTGCAAAGTGTTTGACCAACCATAGTTGGGGTGCTTCCAATTATCAGAAAATTCTAATTCAAGGTTTTTGGTTGACTTGACTTGGTTCACATCAACGGTTGACTACCACCGTAGGACTTGGTGTGACCAAGAGGCAAAGGTTGAGGAAATCCAAAAAGGATTTTAGTATTGGGGATTCCACTCAGCGGATCAAGGAGCTGCGAGTTAATGCAATTGGCATTTGGAATGCCTACCTAAAACCCTTCAAGTTTCTTGACCAACCCTAGTTGGGGTAATGCGAAGGGCAATATGGATCCTTGCCACTAGAATATTCACGCAATAGAATATTCTAAAGTCAATGGTGAGGGCTATTGTATTTCGATAAAATAGTTGGAGACTAATAAGTATTAATTTATTTATTTGCCTCAATTTTTGTAATAAATTACTAAACCTTTTCTCATATTAATTTGTAGAAACGACAAGAAGATGACTTCAAACATATCATTGCACACCATACTTGAAAAATAAAACCTTCTCACCGCACCAATTTCCAAGAGTGGCAGAGGCATTTACGCGTCGTCCTTCGCCACGAAAGGAAATTATATGTGCCGGAAGATCCTATTCCAGTTGCACCTTGGAAAGAGGATAGTGATGAGGAATTATCTCTCTACATGAAACACATGGATGATGCCACAAATGTACAATGTTTCATGCTATCGACCATGTCTAATGATCTCTTAAAGCAACATGAAAACATGGATGCGTATAACATGATGACTCACCTTAAATATCTCTACCAAAAGAATGTGAGACAGTAGAGGTATGAGATCTCCAATGCTTTGTTTTCCACAAAGCTTGGAGAGTCTGTGCCAGCTGGGCCTCATGTAGTCAAGCTTATTGGCTACATTGAATTCCTGGATATCTTAGGGATTAAATTCCCGGATGAGTTGCATACAGATAGCATCCTATCATCACTTCCCAAGACCTTCTCTAGCTTCATTGTCAACTATAACATGAGCGACAATGAGAAGAGTCTGTTGGAGCTTCTGACCTTGATTCGCCAGGCAGACAAGGACATGGGGCGTGAAAACCCTGTAGTCCTTATGGTGAACAAGAAAGGAAAGGACAAGGAAAAGGGGCCAAAGACATATAAACAGTCTGAATCCCTCGAACACCATCCCTCCAAGAAGGGGAAGATCCAGAGGCAGAGAAAGGAACGAGAGGTGGTGTGTTTTTCATGTGGCAAGCAGGGCCACTGGAAGAGGAATTTCACACAGAAGCGTGGGGATGCTAAAGGTGTGTTCGTTATCGAGTGCAGTCTTTCTATTTCTACACATTGGGTATTAGATACAGCTTGGGGGCTCACATCTGTATTCAAATGAAGAAACCAAGTAGATTTATAAAGATCGCCAGAGGAGAGGTGGATCTTCGAGCTGCCAATGGCGCAAGCCTGGCTGCGTTGGCTATTGGTGACTACCACCTCTCATTGCTGACTGGGATGATTTTGGTTTTACATAACTGTTATTTTGTGCCTAGTGTTACCAAGAACATAATTTCTGTGTCTTGTTTGGATATGGATGGATTTGTTTTCAAGTTAGGAAATAAGGGTTGTCTCTTTTATAAGAACAATGTATGTTATGGTATGACACATTTGAATAATGGTTTGTATGTATTAAATTATGATAACCAAGTGTTGGAAATCGATAACGAAACAGACTCACATGACTCATACATCACCCAGTTGTGGCATCACCGCCTTGGTCATGTGAATGAGAAGCACTTGACAAAGCTATACCAAGATGGCTATTTAGACTCTACTAAGCTAAAACCACTTGATAGATGTCACACTTGTTTACAAGAAAAAATGACCAAACCTCCTTTTGGTGGACAAGGTGAAAGGGCCATAGAGATTCTAGGATTGGTACACACGGATGTGTGTAGACCATTTACAGTAGAAGCTAGAGGTGGATATTCTTACTTCATTACTTTTACTAATGATTTTAGTAGATATGGCTATGTCTAATTAATGAGGTATAAGTCAGAGTCCTTAGAGAAATTTAATGAATTCAAGAATAAATTATAGAATCAGCTTGGTAAGAAGATAAAGAAGCTTTGATCGGATCGAGGTGGAGAATATATGAACCAAGAGTTCATCGATCTTCTACAGGAGTCTGGGATTCTATCATAGCTCACTCCTCCTTATACACCATAGTGGAATGGTGTTAGTGAAAGGAGGAATGACACCTTGTTGGACATGGTGAGGTCGATGATGAGTCATGCGGATCTTCCATTATCTTTTTGGGGATATGCATTACAAACCGCATCATACACATTAAACCGAGTACCAACTAAGGCGGAAAATGGAATTCCATCCGAGTTATGGAATGGAAGGAAACCCACTTTGTCGCACACACGTGTATGGGGATGCGAGGCATTTGTTAAGGACTTCTCAGGCAACAAACTAGCACCACGGGGTACAAGGTGTATCTTTATAGGATATCCCAAGGAAACAAAATAATATTACCTATATAAACCTTAGAAAAGAAAGTTACTGTATCTAGACAAGAAGTCTTTCTTGAGAGGGAGCACATCCTCAAGAAGGATAGTGGGAGAAAGATTGACTTTGATGAAGTTGATGCTCAAGATACACAGGAGTTGGTACAGGAACAAGTTCCACAGGTCCCTGTGGAAGAGGTTCCAGAAACATAAGTACTGCATAGGATCTCAAGAGAGGTATGGGAACCAGAGAGATTTGATTTCCTAGTCATTGAGGATGGTGAATCATTATTGTTGGACAATGATGAACCTATCTCCTATAAGGAAGTAGTAGAAAGATCAGAAGCTGAAATATGGATAGAAGCTATGAACTTTGAGATGGATTCCATGTATCATAACCAAGTATGGGTTTTGTTCAATGAGCATGTTGATGTAAAGCCTATTGGATGCAAATGGGTATTCAAGAGAAAACTGGACATGGAAAGTCAAGTTAGCACCTATAAATCAAGGATAGTGGCTAAAGGATTCAGACAACGTCAAGGAATTGACTATGATGAAACCTTCTCACCAATTTCCATGTTTAAATCCATAAGAATCATACTTTCCATAATAGCTTTCCATGACTATGAGATTTGTGAAATGGATGTCAAAACAACATTACATAATGGGAACCTTCAGGAAGATGTCTATATGACACAAACAGAAGGGTTTGTGACACCAGGTGAAGCCAAATGGGTTTGCATGTTGCAGAAATCCATTTATGGATTAAAGAAAGAATCCAGGTCATTGAAACTTCGATTTTATGAAGCTATAACAGAATTTGGTTTCATTAAGAACGAATGTGAGCCATGTTTTTATAAGCGTTTTGATGGGAATGAGATCGTTATCCTAGTAGTATATGTTGACAACATATTACTTATTGGAAATGATGTACCAGTCTTATAGTCAGTTAAGGATTTGTTGAACAAGTGTTTCTCCATGAAGGACTTGGGAGAAGCAGCCTACATTCTAGGGATCAAGATCATTCGTGATAGATCCAAGAGGCTTCTTGGACTAAGTCAGGGTACATACATTGACCAGGTACTAAAGAGATTTAGTATGGAACAATCCACGAGGGGATTGGTTCTAGTGTCACCTGGCTTACATCTTTCTAAGAAAATGTGTCCCCAGACACAACAGGAGAATTATAGAATGAGTAAGATCCCATACGCTTTAGCTATAGGATCCATCATGGATGCCATGTTATGTACCAGGCTTGATGTTGCCTATGCACTGAGCATGGTAGGCAGATATCAAGAAGATCCAGGAGAACAACATTGGACTGCTGTTAAAACTATCCTTAAGTACCTGAGAAGAACTAAGGATATGTTCCTGGTGTATGGAGGAGACGAGGAGCTTGTCATAGAGGGTATGTTGATGCAGGTTTTCAAACAGATCAGAATGATATGAAGTCGCAGTCTAGATATGTTTTCTGTCTCAATGGAGGAGTTGTGAGCTGGAAGAGTTCAAAGCAGCCATTTGTCACTGATTCTACAGTGGAGTCTGAGTATATAGCTGCTTCTGATGCAGCCAAGGAAGCCATATGGATTCAGAACATTGTCCGGAAGCTTTATGTGGTGCCTAGCAGTAAAGATCCCATTACATTGTAGTGTGATAATACTGTAGCGGTGGCTCTTGAAAAATAACCAAGGTCACATCAACGGACAAAGCACATACTTCGAAAGTATCAAATCTTGAGGGATTTCTATCAAAGGGGTGAAGTTGCAGTGAGTAGAGTGTCCATGGAATAGAACGTGGCAGACCCCATGACTAAAGGCCTATCTTAGCAGAAGCATGAATATCATGTGAGAGCTAGCGGGTTAAAGGTTGTTAGCAGTTGGCTCTAGTCCAAGTGGGAGTCTATTGGAGTTGGTGGTCTAGAACCAACTACTTTGTACTTTATTCATTAATAAAGTCCTTATCAAATCTTGATTACTCTTCTGTGTGACAATGCATGTGATAATGTATTAAAGATAGATGTTTCATTGATGGGTCATAACGGATCCCTGCTATGATGAGAACCAGAAAGTGCCATAACACAGTTCTTGAATATATGTTCTATGGCTGGATGATATTATTTGAGGGACACAAATAATACAGGTCATTAGGGGTGAGTACTCATAAAACTTTGAAGCACCTTCTCATGGTGTGCACCCTTGGTAATATCCAGGAGAATATTATGATAACGAGACCCTCCAGTAGGAAATCCACATTTCATAGTGTCATTGGATATTCTTATCTACAGACGTGTGTATTGATCCTTAGACTTTAAGATTATTATTAATGGGTATTACAACTCGCGCACTTAGATGTATTGATGAAAAATGTGATGACACACTGTTCGTAGCGAGGTAGGATACGTTGGGTGCGTCACGAGTAATAATGCATTAATAGATAATGCGAGAAAGGATTTGTCCCTTATGTTCCATAGCAGAACTAGATATCTCTGGCCCTTTGATGGAATTGATATAGCCTAAATAAATCCATATCCATGGTAAGGTATGGGCGAGTTCAATTCCAGGAAGTCAAAGAAAGAATAATCGATCACATGGGTTGATGGCACTAGCATGAAACCCGCTTCATTAGAGATATCGAGACAAAGGGATTATATTACACGGTAAGCGTTCGTAGGAGGTGACACGTCATTGCGGCATTAAATTCATTATCTATGGGTTCCTTGGCATGTTTCTAGACTCTAACCTTGGACTCTAGGCAGGCTCTGCCTAATGCCACTGAGAAAGAGGCCTAGAGGGTCACACACTACGTGTGTCCATGTATCTCAGTTAAATATTAATTTAACAAGTTAGATAAATATTATTCCCGACTGTGGTTTAATAATTATTTAAGGATTCCTGATCAAATTTATTTCGACACTTGTTATTCAAGAGAATATATTATAGGAGAAATAATATATATATTTATTAGAGAGTAATGCAGTTACATTTATTTAAGAAATAAATAGCCATTACTCAAGGTATAATAAATATGGTGGAGGAAATAAATAAAATGAAAAAGAAAGGTACACACCGTGTATATTTATATACACGCCGTGTAGTTTGTTTTTCGGGATTCGTGAGAAAATATTGTTTATTTAATTAAATGATATTAAATGTAATACGTTGGGCGCATGTCAAGTAATAATAATGGTCAACTGTCATTATTAAGACATGGTGTATTACTAAGATTTAAATGAAATTATTAAATGCTTTCGGTCAATTAATTCATTTTATTATTCTATGTATTATAATCCCAATTACATTATTCTCATAGAAACAGTGCCATTGTTGTGCACAATGTATTTGGAAATACTCTCAAGCCAAGAGAGAATTACCTTTCCACCAAGAACACTTTCATGTTACGAGAGCGAGATCCTCCACCAGATCAAGGCGGTAGAAGGCGGACATCGCAAGTGAAGGTTCTTCGGCGCAAGCACCCAGAGATCCCTTTGGTGACGTCCAGAGATACATAGATAATGTTTGGATCACCGCTAGAGGAATCCTGTACTTGGATTCTACGACGCAAGGACGGATCATAGGATCGTGACCGGAGACTCCAACGAAGAAATAATTCCATCGAGGTAATTCTTATGAATTAATTAAATTAATTATAACCAACATATGATGATCCTATCTCAAGGGTTCGGGGACACTTCTTTTCTTTTTCATTCATTGTTCTATTCCAATGATTCGGCGTTTTAAATCATGACGGATCTCGGATTGAATGTTGTTTAACGTTAAAATTAAAGTTGGGTAAAACCCTCCAACACGCTTCCGCTACGCCCTAAACCTACACCAATGTTATGAGATTCAATAAATGTACTTAGGATGAACCTTAATGAATCATTTCAAGTTTAATAGAATTATGTTTTGAGTTTTCATGTATTATGTACATTATTTCCAAGAAACTAAACTTTGAAAGTTCCTCTAGTTTTTACAATATAATGAAACGTTATGTAATAAAAAGGCAGAATACCATACCCAACACCCCAAATAAACCATGTTCTCTATAAGAAATATCCCTCATAGTGTTTAATTCAACTCTTTAATTCATACACTTTCCATGTTCCTTGGGATGCTTCGACGTAAGTCTCAAACTAAACTTTGACTAGGAACCTTTCACCTTGGATTTCTCGCCACATGAAATTAAACTGTATGATTAGGTTCTTATCACATGACCTTAAAAGGTATGATGTTTACTAGTAAGAGATATTGAACTATGTGGTTCTTGATCTCTCTCATGTGGATACATAAGAATCCCATTTTAGGGGTTTGATCCTAACATCAAAAGAACTTCCGTCTATCTGGATGACAATAAACTTCAGAGTGCCCCACCATGTGGCTAGAAAACCAGTATGATTGTAATAACGACCAAATATTCTCTAATCAGTATATAAGAGTATAAAGTCACAGTAAAACCTCAGATTTGTATAGATATCTCTATTGATGAAGAACCTAAAATACATATATATGATTATAAATTTTTTATGTGATGATAATCAATTGTTAATTCTAGGGTAACCCATATCATACTTGGGAATAAATAAAGGATTCATGAACATATATTTAATCTATAATACTGTCCAATAGTAGGAAATTATCCCTTCAAAATGGAATGAGGATCTTAAACTCCCATCCCCTCAACTAATGGGAGTTCTTAGGAAATGTTGGAAAACATTTCCGATGAGTTCCTGCCTTTGGAAACCAAGTCCTCATGGATACATAATCGTTGGGTTTTTCCAGTTCTATAAAAAATCCAGTTAGAAACCATTTGGAAATAGTGATTCTTATCTCAAACACAATTCTAAGGGAAGAAATGGTGAACCCAACATGAATCCTTACCAAATATGATAATATAACCCACCTTCCAGGCCCCTCTCATTCTGAAAATAAAAAATGGTAAGACAAGACAATCAATCATGATTGTATTAAGTAAAATGAGATTCTACTTTGATAGGGAGTTTTTTCTTTTTATTGTCTTATATACAAGCACTTACTATCATAGGTCAATTCAATTTTATGGATTCATTCCATATATCATTGATAAATTCCCTAGAAGCCTCTCAGGCCTGGTCTTTATCCACGAGGAGGACACCATCACCAACCCATCATCTTTAATGTTGGGTCTCAAATGTGCTAGTTTGGGAGTGCCATCATCACAGTACCATCCGAACCATGGAGGCTTCCCAAAAGGCCCTCCTGCTTGCCGATCTCTACCAATCATTCGGTTAATGATGATTGGTGGTCCTCAAAAAGACGGCACCTACTGACGCCTTCAACTGTTTCGGGAGCCTTTCCCTAAAATTAAACAACCAATCCATCCCTTACCATAGGTAGGTGGATCAAGATTCCGTATAAAGGCTCATCCCAAAGTCATATGGTTCATTCTCAATATCTCCTTCCTGTAATCTCCACCTCTAATTTCTTACAATAGTGATCCCTCCACTAGATAAGGGTCACACCTCTTCCCCCTTCTATCCACAGGGAGTAGGGTCACACCTATTCCCCCTCCTGAGAATCCAACTAACCCAATTTGGTTGAAAATTGTGAATGAAAGTATTGCAGTAGTGATCTAGAATACTTATCTTGTGAATGGACATTTGTGTCACACCTCTAATTTGGGTCACTACTGCAATATGCCCATTTGGGACACACCTCCAATTTGGGTTAGTTGGATTCTCCTGTAGCGAACGGTCAATAGGGAGTAGGGTCACACCTTTTCCCCCTTCGGAGAATCCAACTAACCCAATTTGGTGGTAAATTATGAATGGGCATACACTTACATCTTCCCCAATTCAACCATCTAGAATACTTATCTTATATCATTAAAATAATCACTATCTTCAAATCTGGTGGTATACTGAAAGTAGTAACATACACCTAACTACACCTATACATCCTGCTAGCATCCTTATCTAGAATCACTAAGAGAAGTGACTCAATAATTTTTGAAGACAAGTAGGTGTCAGACTCAACTCTCTACCCCCACACAAGAGTACTATCAATATCCACTTACAGAAAAGAGAAGACATGTGTAGTCATATAAACCTACTCCAGATATGGAATGAGAATATATATTTATTACAATTGTTGAAGTCTCCAATCATATCCTGAAAATGGTTAAAGGGATATGAAAATACATACATATATCCTATAGACTTTTTGGGACATCATAATGGAAATGGTAGTACTACTCGAGGGACATATAGATAAATTCATCCCCAAAATTGGTGTGGATCATCATCATGACACACCAAAGCAGATACTTACCTCTACTCCAATCCAGGAGGGTCATTGTGAAAAATCCCCCATATAATATGGAAAACCGGATTAGGGACATAAGACAACTCCAACTAGAGATAACCAACCAATACCAATGTCAATTCTAAGGCAGAAACATACACCATCCTAGGACAACCTCTTCACTACTCAAGTGGACCCAATCACTCATAAGAAGGCATCCAACAAAAATACTCAAAAAAAAATAGAAAATTAAGACCGGATCTAGGATCCAACTCTACTTAATACTGATGTTCTTGAAGCCCATAGATGCTTATATGTAGAATCTCAAGATCCTACTCTCTTGTCAAAAAATTATGGTATAAGTAGATGTAATTTTGAAGGTCATCCTAAGACACTTCACCATGAAATATTACTTCCTAACAACAATATGGTTGATCTTGAGAGCCTATCTCTTGATGAGATTCAGATAACCCCTCAGTGTGTCTAGAATACCAAGGAGTAAGAGGGTATTCTCCTTGCTACAATACATCATGGTGGTTATCCCAATGAAAGCATTCACTATGAATGTTCTCTCCCCAATAGTCTTTCACATTGTCAAGTGAATTTTCTAATTGGAAATTTAGTGATGAAAAAATCCTCCTATCGAAGGCACTTGAGAACACAAGTTTTGAATAAAAATGTACATTAAAATGTCTAAAAATAGTAGGGGTGTATTTTATGTTTAAAAATATTAGTTTTAATACATAATTTAAAATTATTAAACTAATCATATTCAGAAAACTATTTTGTATTTAAACAATAATCAGACAGGGTCTTGTGTCTCATAGAAAAAAGTATCGTAATCGGTAGGTTACAATAAGTAATCAATAGTTCATAATTGAAATTAATCATATTCATAGTAAGAAAATGATTTAATCAGATTAACTGTAATATGGATCATAATCACAACGGTTACAATAAATAGAAGGAAATAATTTATTGATTCTATCATAAAGCATATAAGTATCATATTGAGTAAATTAATTTATTTTAATCACAGAAATCATAATTATAAATATCATTATCATAGAATAGAGAATAGAAACATGAATATATAAAACTATTCATTTTTTATTATAATTCAGTGGAAAACTAAAACAAGTAAATGGATAAAATTCTTTTAACCTAGAGGGAAGGGTATCCCATAACCTTGGAAAGAGTTCCCTTGATTTATAATTTCAAGACAATATGTGTTACCCACACTAGGGTAAGCCCTTAGTAAAATTACCAGCCTTTATCTTGTTTTACCTTCAATCCCTCAATCAAAAAGGGGATCGACACCTCTGTCTTCTTATCCTTGGAATCCCTCGATCCACAAAAGATCAAAACCACTGTCTTCCTATCCACATAATCCCTCAATTGTAATCAAAATGACCAGCATCACACAAAGAAAAACCAAACACTTTAAAGTCACAAGTATGTTTAGATAATATTTCACGACATGTGCACTTTAGAGTTTTCGCATGTTGCAGAATTGGTGGATCTCTCACATAGTGTCTCAAGAATCTAGCTGCTGGCTATCATCTCTAAACTCTATCAAATGACCTGGTATTTATAGGCCTTTATTCCAATGGTCTTCTTGATCTCCAATGGTTATATTTTCTCCTTGAATTTCAGAGGGACTTAGACACCTAGCACTTCAACAGTAATTTTGTAACTGAAAGCATGACATTGTTTTATTTCATACATATTTAAATGTATTCCATTACAATAAAATAGTTATATGTATTCATAAGTAAAACAGAGGTCAATCCAATAGATTTTCACTCCGATGGATATGTTAATCATATTGATTTACATGTTATTACAATTTTATTAAGGAGTGTAAATATAATGGTATCGACTCTAATGTTAAATATTACTAAGAATTTTGTTAGTAAAAATACAAAATAAAAAGTCTTTAAAGTGATTTGAAAGGGTAAATATAATGGTATCAACTCTATCTTGTAATTTGTTTTTGGAATCCAGTATATTTTATTGGTTTTCTATAACCAAAAAACATTAGTTTCATGTCTTGAAAATGTGGAAAACAATTATCCATTCTGGTTATGGTATGAAAAATATATTCAATACGTTGTTCAGTTATTGTATTTTGGGATCCATAATCTGATTTTATGACTCTTTTGATTGATACAAGTTATTGTTTCACTATTGTTCTATTATTTTTCATTAGATATAACTTTTACACTTTTTTATCTCAATTATTTGCATCTAAAATTTTTTTGTTTCAACATCATTCTTCTTACAACATTCTTCCTTTCAGTTCTCATTATACTTCTTGGATAAAGAAATAATTTCTTAAGTCAAAGGAGTTTTTTGTTTCTTTGGGCTAGTTGACTTCTCAAAAAGATTTTCTAAGGTACATAGTTTACTTGATGAAGCCTGAGAATTTCTAAGAGAGAGTTTATCAGACTCATTTTTTCTTATTTTTCTTTGGAGTCTAGTTTTTTTACTATCATTCCATTCCTATTTTTCTTCAGTCTCTTCTTCTTTTGTTTCTTTGTTTCTTACTCCTTAACCTTATCCTCCACCTTCTGATTCATCTTCATACACTTTAATCTATTTTAAAACATTGACTTATTCTTCTAAACATTTAGTATATTTCTACAGAATTTCATGAAATAAAGGTTCTAGACTCAAGAAAACGTTTTTGAGTGAATTGTTTCTTGAGTGACACCGATTTCTTTTCATTTCCTTTATCAGAGGAAATATTTTCATCAACAATAACTGTTTAGTTTAAGGTTATTCCATCATTGAGTAAAACAATTCTGGTAGAGGCTAATTCAACATCTTTTTGAAGATTTTCACACTTCAGGGCATCATAAATATTTTTCAATTTTTTCAATTATTTTTCTAAGGGATACTCCCCATGAATCTTTAATGAAAAATCTTTTTTAGGATTGAGACTAATCTATGGCTTTCCTTCTTTTCTTTCATCTTCTATTTTCTTCCATGATTCGATGACTTCCTAGGGATACATATTTTGTTTTATTTATTTCTTTAAAGAAAGGGACTTTATTTTTATCATCTTTTAATCTTTTTCTTCTTTAGTTTTGGAAGAGGGTTATTACTCTAATGTAGATACATTTTTATTCTTCACAAAGAACATTAATTCTAGGTTAAAAATAATTTTAATCCTTTTTAGTGTATATTCACTGATAAAGGAAATATTTTCACTGATGAGATCTGATTGAATTTCATTATTGAAACTTCTTAGACTATTTTAAGTCATCTTACTAATTAGACCAAGAAATATAATGATTTTAGATTTGATGTACATTTACTTAATGTTCTTTATAGTTAAAAGAATAAATCCAAAAAGGTTAATATTTCTCATGTTGACAAGATAGTCTATGAAAAAACATCATATACATTCAGAGTATCTCTATACCATATTCTCAGTATAAGAAAGCCTTTCATACAGGTTTCCAACACTCAATAATCTATAATAAAATGTGTTATACTTCTCAAATCATCATCTATTTTGACTAATGATTTCTCAGCTCTTTATTTCACAAAATTTCCCTTTGTATCTGATAATTTCTGACTTGTGAAGAAGGCATCTAATTCATTATATATACCAAGGAATATAATAGTATATTTATATTAAATTTCATATTTTTCCATAAACATTGAAAGAAAACATTTCTTTTCCTTTTCCTTGTAAAATATTATAGAATCAGAAAAATCCGGAACTATGTCTAAGTAGAATATATTATAAATAGGTTTTGATTATTCAACACATAGTGATTCCCATCCTTTGAAATTAATCATTCTACTCAGAGAGGAATCAAATTAGTTGTATAAATACTTGTATAATAAACCTTCTCAAAGACACACCAATTCTTGTAATCATAATTTTGATTAGGAGCCATAGGATTAGGTCTTGAAACGAATGAAGAAGACATGAAGAATCAGTGTCTAAAAATTAATGGAATTAGTGCTTCATAGATAATTCTAGATAATATCTAATGTGGGATATGGGGTGGTCCCCTATTTATAGGAAAATGCAAGCTACTAATGATTTTCCAAGTTTGATCGAATAGTTAAAAAATAATCTTAATGATATGATGGTTAATATTAAAGTCAAATAATAATTTTTTTAAAAAAATATATAAACTCTTGAGATTTTTTTAATAAAAATATTATTTAAGAGAAAACTATTATAAATAGTAAAACAATTTTATTAAAAAAATTAAGTATAACACCAAACAAGAAAAAATATAGTTAAAATGATATAGAATTATGAAAGAATAATACGTTTTGGGGTGAAGTTATTGATAAGAAAACTATTTATTATTTTTTTAATAAAATAATTAAATATAATAATTTTTTAGAATTTAGGAAATCAATTGAAAAAGATAATTTGGATTGAAATATTTTTTTTAAATACGATTGATAATTTTAATCTAATCATTTTCCTAAATTTGAATAGAATTTTAAATCTGATTGTATTTTAGAATCCAATTGAATTTTAGAATTTTATTTGAAATAAAAATGTGATTGTGTCTTTGAATATTAAATCAATTTAACTAAGATATTTTTTTTATAAAAAATCTGTTCTATGTAGCTTTTTTTAATGTATTCAAATCTATCAGAAGGTAATGGTTTTGTAAAAATATCGAAAAGTTGTTCTTGAATTCTGATGAATTCTAAAATTATATCTTCTTTAAGTGTTTTATCCCTAAGATAGAGATGCCTAATATCTTTGTGTTTTGAATTTTAGTGATGTGTAGGGTTTTTACATAACTCTATGGCACTAGTGTTATCACATAGTATTTTAGTTTTAGTAAAACTCATGTTATAATTAGTGAGTGTGTGTTGCACCCACAACACCTAAGCACGAAAAATTCCAGCTTCCATATATTCACCTTTATTAGTAGAAAGTGATGATGGTTGTTTTTTTACAAGACCAAGAAACTAACGATTCACCTAAGATATGACAAGTTTCAGATGTGCTTTTTTCTATCTGTTCTAAAACCACTAAAGATAACATCTGAATAATGTTTTCAATCAAAATCATATACAAAAGAATAGAAATGTCTTCAATCCATGGATCCCTTTAAATAATGAAAAAAAATATTTTTATAGCTTTTTAATGGTATTGCATTCTATTTTACTAATATCTTTTATGTAAGGGTACTGAATGTGTTATGTTTGGATGACTAGTTGTTAAGTAAAGTAAGCTTTCTATCATACCTCTAAAAGTTTTTTGATTAACTGGTTACCCAGTTTCATCAAGATCATCTGTATTTTAGGTACTGATTTGAATACTAATAATTTTAGTGTTTTCATATCCATAAATTTTATGAAGATATATAATGTGATTATGTTGAGATATATAAGTCCCTTCTGGGTTTTGAGAAATTTGAAAACTAATAAATAATTTTAACTCACCCATCATAGTCATTTCAAACTCATATTTTATATGATTTGCAAAATAATGTATTAAATATTACTAATTTGATCTGAATATAATGTCATCAAAATAAATTTTTATAATAGAATTTTTTTCCTTTATTTATAAAGAGAGTTGGATAAACAGTTCCATTAAAAAATTGTTTTGTAATAAAATTCATGTTAATATATCAATTAATGGATATGTTCATAGATGATGATTCTGATTATAAACCTGAATCACTTGTTCTTGATTAAGGAACTAGGGGAATGTGACTTTAGAGTCCAGGATACAAGGGAACACACAATCATTCTAGGAGTCACTAATTTAATCACACCCCTTCACAAACCATATACATTACCAAAACTAATGAGAGAGCTCTCCAAAAATCTATGTGGGAATAGGGGAATTAAACCACAAATGATAGGGTCTGCCATGGCACAATTTTCCTGGAAGATCTATTAGAGGATATGTCATCACCTAATCAACCCTGGTGTGTAGGTAGACCCAGTTGACCAAATACAACATGAATGGACGAATTTTCAATTCCTATTCCAAGGAAATGTCCACATAATTTAGGAAAATCATCTCTCAAATAACCTATGAAGGAACAACCCCATGTTAGGAAGTCAAGACCTCTAGATTTGAAATATGATGTTTTGAAGAAATTGGCTCATGTTCCATCCAAGATTTCATCCTTGGATGCTTTGAGTTTGTCATAATTCATCTTGGAAGCACTCATAGAGGCCTGTTCAAGAACTCAAGAGTTTTAAGTTGAGGTTGATTCTACTAAAGTTTATAATGTAGAGAATGATCTTGAAGAATATCATGTGGTCATCTCTTTCACAGACCAGGATGAGGATGTTATCATACAAGGACATATCAGACCCTTGTATATATCTGACTTGATAAATGACATTGATATTTGACAAGGTTTTATTGATAATGGCTTAGGATTCAACCACATTATGGTCCATACACTTAACCAATTGGGTCTCAATGAATTTAACTTTTCCCCATCACCTTTAATTTTATTGGGTTATGAAAACAATGATTAAGAACCACTTGGTGGGATCAAACTCAGAACTAAGTTTGTGGATATCTCTTTCAACTCAAAATTCATGGTTTCTTGGTAGGATACAACCTTCAATGTACTTCTAGGAGGACCTTGGCTACATCTGCATGTGGAAATTCTTTCGTCATACCACCAATGCATCAAATATTTTATCAATGGTCAAATTATGAAATTTCATGTGGATAAGTCCCCATTAAAATATTTTGAGTCACAATACATTCACATTGAATTCTACCACAATGGAGAAAAATAATCAGTAGATAATGATATAGCTTGAATCAATTCCCCTAATGGCATGGAGTTGATCCCAGATAACCCTTTCGAGAATATAAAAATATATTATGTTCTTACCACAAATTAAATTAAATGGATTTTATCAAATTAAAGAAGCAAATTAGAAACTTCTGTAATGTGATTTTTGGGAAAATTAATCTAACAACACATGAGAACTTGTCAAATCACTGAGAAGTGATGAAATCCTAGATTAAAATGTTTTCATTCCAACCCTAGAGCTTCAAAGAATCCTTGTTTCATCAACTATGATGGAAGAATTTGTCACATAAATGGGAGAGTACATATATTATCATTATCAATCTCCCATCTTCCCATTGCAAATCCAAAGAGATCTCACTCCATTGATCGAGTCTGAAATGATTAACTCATCTTATGGATGTCCAAATGACGACTCTACCTCCAAATACAAGAATATTTTTTCACCACATACCCT
This sequence comes from Viscum album, assembly GCA_963277665.1. Taxonomy (NCBI): domain Eukaryota; kingdom Viridiplantae; phylum Streptophyta; class Magnoliopsida; order Santalales; family Viscaceae; genus Viscum; species Viscum album. The sequence goes on from OY728140.1 coordinate 79,617,777, forward strand.
GAAAGAAAATTTGAAATAAGTAAAGTGTTAGGAATAGGAATATTAGAAAGACCTCAGGGATTCCCCTTTGGCATTTGAAGATGGTGTCTCCACCATTGTGGATGAACATAGAGAGATAAATATGGATACATAAGAAGATAAACGACCCAATATAATTAGATTATCAATTAATTAAAAAGAAAAAGAGATATATAATTACGTTCTGAGGCAACATCAAGATGTATCATCTAATAATTACATAGATATGTGAGGCCTTGACACCGAGGTAGACACCCATTACTTGGTTTTTCCAAAAGAGCATTGGGGATACAAATAGGCAGCCAGAATAACACACCTGACTCATGACACCAAAATTGAGGCTGAAGTTGATAATATAATCAAGGTTTAATTCATTAGATAGGTATAATATTCAAATTTTATAGCCAATATAGTCCCATTAAATAATAAAAATAGTAAAATCATAGTTTTCATCATCTTTAGATATTTCAACCGACATTGTATGAAAGATGACTTCTCCTTTCCAATGAAAAAACTCCAGATTAATGTAATGGAAATTTATCATGAACTCTCCCTCAAGGATGTATACTATAGGTATAAAAAAATATGAATAGAACTATAAGATAAATAATCTATATCATTCAGATCCCACCAAGAAGTATTTTCTTATTAGGTAATTCCATTTGGATTGAAGAATGTCAGTTCCACATACCAAACAGCCATGAACCACATATTACACTGTTTCTGGGGATGTTTGTTGATTGATTTGTTGATGATCTAGTTCTCAAGCCCCAGAAATGTTATGACCACCTAACTTACTTGGAGACTATCTTCAACAATCTATGGCAACATAACATAAAGATGAATCCCTTAAAATGTTCTTTTAGGGTAACCTCAAGGAAGTTTCTTGGTTTCATTGTATGCCATCATGACATCAAAGTTGACCCCAAAAAAATATATCCTTATTATTTCACATCCTCAAAAACATAAAGATATGAGAGGAATTCAAGGTTACATGTACTACATCTGGTGATTCATACCCAAACTTACAGTAATGTGTTTTACCTTCATAAAACTAAAAATGTATGCAATCATGTATCAATGGACCAACCACTGTCAATAATCATTTGACAACCTCAAGGTATACCTTTTATGTCCACTAGTATTAATTATACCTATATAGGGAAGGACACTAATCATATATGTGATGCACTTGGATAAATCACTGGGCTCCTTCCTCTTATAAAAAAATGACAGAAGAAATGAGAACAACCTCTATTATCTCATTCGAACCATACTCGATGAGGAGAATCGATATTAAAATATCAATAAGAGATGATTGGAATTAATCATTTTGGTTCCAAAGATGAGGAACTATCTATAGCACCATGAGGTCCAATTATTATTTAACAATAACCCACTCAAATACATAATCAGCATCCTATGTTGACAGGATGTTTAGAACGGTGGGAAATTAGTCTAGAGCAGTTTGATATTTAATTTATGCCTCCAAAAGTAGTGAAAGGTCAAGCCTTAGAAAACATCCTTGTAGAGAACTCATCTTCAAAAAAACATTGTTGAATACTAATTTTCCAAATAAAGAGATATTTTCTATTCAGGACGGTCCCCACAAATAGAAAATGTATTTTGATAGCATGTATAGAATCCCAATAGGGAAGATAATGGAAGATCTTAAGCTCGATAAAATTGGATTAGGGATTTTATAATTTCCTGAGAAAAGGTAGTATTACCATACTTTTTTCTACTATCAGAGGGATTTACCGACAATAAGGTGGAGTACCAGGCCCTCATCGTGGGTCTGGAATAGGCACTCCAATTACCAGTGGACAACCTAGAGTTAAAGGGGTAATTGGTGTTGGTAATCAAACTTACCAATGAAAATTAGGACATCAGAAAAGATGATCTAATTCCACTTCTTCTCTATGCCTGAGGGTTCATGGAAGAGTTACCTCAGATACAACATTACCTCACATCCTGTGATCATATAATTCCCAAGCATACACATTGGAAAATGTAGCTACAACTTTGTAAGATCCAAATTAGGATGAAACAATCATCATCATTTCCCACCTCAGAATGGTCTCATCTTTTGTTCATATTAGAATCGACTAAATTAATGAAATCAGTCCTATCCCTGATCCATATGGAAATACCACTAAGTAGATGAGGCTGATCATGTAATATCTTCTAGATGGAGTACTCCCATTGGATAGAGTTGTAAAAGAGAAACTTCGATGGTGAGTATCTAAATTCACTATTTATGATGGACCATGTCACTTGAAATTAATCTATAAATGAAGAATTTAGGGAATAATTCTTAGACATGTTGAAGGAGAAGAAACAAAAACTATTATGGAAGAAGTAAATGCAAGAACCTATGGTTACCACTAGTTAGGGAAGAATATTTATGGTCAAATCCAAAGGGTTGGGTACTTCTATCATTTAACGACACAGGATTGTACAGAATACACCAAACAATATCATTCAATCCAAGTGTACACCAACTTATCCATAAACCCCTAGAGTTCCTAAGAAAATATTACTGAAATTTTCCATATGGTAAATGGATGTTGTGGGGTCATACCCTCCAGTTGTGGCCAAATAGTTCAAGTACATCATTCTTCCAATTTCTTCTCCAAAAGAGATGAGGAAATACCCATCAAAGAATTCAGGTCCAAAAGCATTTTTGGCTTCATAAAAGCCAACCTAATTAATATATTTCATGTCCCTTATACAATATTTATGAAAAATGGAAATAGTTTCTGTTCCATAGAGGTGGAAAATCTATATTATAATACAATATTAAATCTAACCATTTATCTCACTATCATGCGTTGACTAATGGACTAATAGAGGCCTTCAACAAGTCCTTTCAAACATAATTTACAATATGGTTGATAATGATAAATGTTTTGGATTGAAAATCTATTTCATACCTAATGGGATTACCGAACTATAAACTATATTACGACATGGGTGACCCCATACACATTAATATATAGAAAAAAAAGAACATCTTCCCATTATGTTTCAGTTTCCATAAATGCATGTTTCCATCTGTGATCATCTATCCACAGATGAGAAGTTCTACAGATAGTTGGATGAATTGGAGCGACTAGATGAAAAAATGTTCCATACCTTGTATCACATGGATGTCTATCAAAATTTTGTAGCACGATCCTTCAACAATAAGGTCCACCTCCATTCATTTCTCTAAGGAGAATTGGTATTGGTCCTTAGAGATCTAATCATACAGAGAAATAAGCCACCAAATATTGATCCAAAGTGGGAGAGACCATACTCCACACACAAGGTCCACTCTAATTTACATTACTCCTTGATCACAATGGATGGAGAGCTTATTATGACTCCAACCAATGCAGGGTTCCTGAAGAAGTAATTTATGTAATCACACAAAAATGTATTCTATACAATATGTTAAACTACATAGTAACATATATGTCTATGTTTCATGAAGTTAAACTACATAGCATCATCATTTTTATCGCATGATGATAAACTACACAACATGTGGTCCTATTAATATGACCTAACATTGAAAGACACCATTTTTCCTCACCATATGACTTTAAACTGTATGGCTAATGTCTCCTTCATTTGAATTTAAGACCCCATCAAACTACCATGTGTTGATACTCCTCATGGTACCTCAAAAAATGGGCATCTCCCATGAATAATCCCCACTCACATTATTATCACTCTATAGTGGCATGTGGGCCCCTTGTGCAGGCATAAGTTCCAGCATTATAGATTCCTCACCACACAAAGTAAAACCGAATGGGATTCCAATAACAATGTGTGGATTGATTCTTGCTTCGGGAAGATACATAGTGACAAATAGGTCATTTACCATAATGTTTCTTTAATATTAGGTGACCCACATCCTTACCGCATGATGTTAAATTGAATGGTTATTTAAGAACATCATGTGGATTTATTCTCATTCTAATGAGATACGTAGTGATTCCCATATCTCTAATCGTGTGTCCGTCTATGACTAGGGAACTTTTCCATAGCAAATGGCTTGATTCTCATACCACCTTGTGTCTTGGGCCCAAATATTATTCTAGAAACTATTAAATACACTTTTCCAACATCAAAACCAAATTGATGTGGGAGAAAATTTTCAAGAAATATGTTTGGATTAATTCTTTCCCCATCAAGAGATGTAGTGACACCCAGATCATATCCCCAGATCCATCCATAATTAACCAAAAGTCACCTTAACTCCCTTTGTGTATAGATTAGACATGCACAAGGAACATTTTAAAGAACTAGGTGTGGTTTTCTTCTCATTCCAATGAGATACACACCTAGATTTCCATTCTTAGGCTCAGATACAACATTTTTTATTCTTTCAAATCAGTTCACCAAAATCCTCACCACAAACTGTTAAACTTTAAGGGATTTTAAGAACTATGTATGGATTAAGTGTCATTCCAATGAAATATATAGATACAATAGGATCATATATCTTAGGCCATCCACCACAAAATCTAAACACCTCTATCCATGAATTTTGATTCCTTTGTTCCATAGAGTAAAATTTTCCATTCCTTATTTCTCACATCAAGCATATCTCACATGGGATTAGGATATTTGGTAAAAAAATTCCCTACCTAATAAAGGCATATCGATTCAAATTGGGGTTACCATGGTCCTGGATGTGATACATTAAAAGACACACTAGATGTCCTCTTCATATGAAAACAAACTACAAGGGATCCTTAAAATCTACTTTTCACATGATTCATTCCCCAAGAAGATACGTAGTGACCCCTGGGTCTTACGCCTTGGTCCAACCATAATATTTCCTTTCACATCATAATCACCCACATACGCTCCACATGATGATAAACTATATGGTTCTTCAAGAACTATGTGTGGATTTATTCTCACCCCTGTGAGATTTGCAGTGATGTCCAAATCTTTAATCATGGGATTAACTGCAACATGATATAAGAAATTCCTCTACTCTTCCATGTATGAGCCAGATCTATATGAGGGGATCTAATATTAGTTCTCATCCTATGTATGAACTCATATCCAAAAACCCCATATGTCCTCCACACCTGAATTTAATCAGTTATGGGGGCCTTCATTCATTAGAACTATGTGTGGCATGATTCTCATCATATTGAGACACATAATGATGCCTAAGCCTTAGGTCCTAGTCCAAACCACGTGGTAAATAAAAATTATCCCTCTCTTGTATACAAATAAAGGTCCTTGAAGGAGATTTTTTGGTGTACGCTCATTAGGTGGGCCACCAAGGAAACAAGGATGTCCCTCATTCTACATATGAGTCAGATCTATGAAGGGGACTCCAAATTTATGACCAATATCATCCAAAATCCTTCTTTTATGTTGAGACATATTCCTTCTACATGTCATACTCCTAATATTAAATTATTTCATATCTTCATAATCATTATTTAACTTCTAATGGAAGAATGTATGATATTTGAGAGCTCTTTTTTCTTACTATGTGGTAATACAGCACAATTGAATTTTCATAAAAATGAACAAAATAGGATGATCACCAAAAGATTCCACTTTTTTACTATGTAGTATGTGCCCCAATTGGACTTGTATAAAAATCCTAAAAATTGGTTTTTCAAATATTAGAAACATATCCCTTATGAGAAGAATCTTCTATCCTTATAATCTTTGATGGCAATGTGCTGGAACATGTGATTCAATGACAGTGTTCATACCTCACATATTTTTCCAATTTCCACTTTCCTGATCTGAAAACCTCCATGAACATAGTTTATAATTTCCTCCTCTATTCCAAAAAGTACCTAGAAACAACCTTGGATCGATAAGTCACATATCATCTATTGTTTCTATAGTATTATGGTCGTAGCCATGAAACTTAAAAATATTGGCAACATATTCCATACGTCAGATCAAACCTGCATAAGAAACCTCTTCTCCCCATTCTTGGGAAAATTTTACTTTAAATTCCCCTTCCATGTTTCGGTACATTCTTCTTGAAAACCAAACTCTGCACCCAGGAAAATATGAATTTCCACTAGCTTTCATTGAAATTTAGTAATAGAATGTTGGAATTATTTAGGGATTATATCCTTAACTATTCTATAACATTCCCCCATTGGATTTTCATAAGTTTCCCAAAATATTTACGGCTTGTAAGATGAAGTATTCCATTATTTAATTTGTTGTATTCACCCTAATCGGTCATGCATAAAACAACCCACAAAATGGGCTTGTCAACCAGAGGTTACTTCTTCCTCAGGATAGACATAATGTAACATCATAATACCTTTTCCCATATCATCCTTCGAATCCAAGAATCACCAAATCATAGATTATAATTTTCTCCTCTCACCCTAAATATTATAGCACATTTCTGGGAAAATTAAAATGAATGGTAGAACCATCAACCTTTTCTATCATTGATAAAAACCCAAAATTATAGCCCCATTAATGACCTTTTTGCATTAATTTAGACTACATAGCATAATGTACTTATATTATAACTTTAAATTTCATAGGATAATGTCCTTACTATATGACTTTGAACTGCATGGCATAACTTCATCACTGTAATATGTTAAACCGCACAGTCGATTTCCTTGATGCATGACATTAAACTAAATGATACATTAACCTTTGTCATAAACAGTCATTTTCCTCCCTAACATCGTTCATCTCATAAAATGAACCCTCTTTCACTTGAACCATATTTGTGTAGGAGAAGTTTTCCATTCATTACCAATGCCAATACATATAATACCTTTATTCTCATACACCATCCTTTGAAAAAACAACCCATATTGGCCTTAAGAAATCTGATTCTTATACTTTGACCATCAGTTGTAAAATATTATAATTCTTAATAACTTCTTCTCATGAATATTCCATAATATTCCCCAGTTGAATTTTCATATGTTGCCCACAAATTTTAGGGCCTGTTAGCCAAATGATTCCATTAATTGACCATGGAGTACGTGCCCTAGTTGTCCTTGCATAAACTAGACCACAAATGGGGTTTTTCAATCAGTGCTAACATTATCCTCAAAAGAGACCTCCTCTATTCACTAATATTTTTTTAGATCTAGGAACCAAAAAATCATGGATCAAGATTTCCCACTAGATTGTAGAATAATTTCAGAACATTCTCATCCCACAAGCCCTGTTTAGTCAATCATCTCAAAACATATTTTCAAAGTTGTTTGACCTAAAACGCTTGAATTATTATTCCGACTTGCATGAATTTTCACTACCTTTAAAAAAGGCCCAAAACATGTTAGGATGAAAACTTGAAATGGTTAGTATAAGAAAAATACAAGTCTCACCCTCTAGGTATCCTTTATATTGATATTATTAAAACATTACAGTGATGACACAAAAAGACACAATGTTTTTAGGGTTTTCTATAAGACCCTAGAAATAGTTGAACTACGCTCTCTAGGCCTCATGGATTATGGAAAATGTTTACCATTTCCCCATCCCATCACTGTGATAACAACAAGATAATAAAAATATAAATGTTGGTTATGGAAATTAGTTTCAATGTTACATTATGATCACAAGGAGAAGATAGGTATGAGCAAATGAATGATTGGAAAAATAATTCTTTTCATTTATGTGGAAAACTAGAGGAGCGTCCAAAAGATGGAATCTATCAATCGTGATTTACAAGAGACCATCAACAAAACTCTTCATCTGTTGAATGTCCTCCCTAGCCCCATCAACCACCTATTGGAGCCCAGTCATCCAATCAACTTGAGTTCCATTGTCTTAACAAAGTACTTACAATATAGTTCTAATGGAAGTTCTCCCTTTAGTGTTGGATTATTACAATAATTGGTATATTTATACAAGGTACCCCCCTGAGAAGCATCCAATTATTCATGAAGACATTACACTTTAATAGTTTTCTCAATAATTGTTTGTCTATATTCTGCAAAACTCTTGGCATGGTTGGCCATCGGCTGGGATAATGCACCCACAAGATCATTAGTGTTGATGAGTAGCTTCTCATTTATGAGTTTTTGTTGAGACACATTATCTCACTCCCATTTTTGAATGATCTCCATCATAGTTTCATGAATCATATGATAATCAAATCCTATATATCCCAGTAGGCCAAAAAGGAATGAAAGTTAATGGATTTGAGAAGGTAGGTCTTCATGATGAATCTAAGATATTATCCTCTATATATCTTTCCAATCCCTAGAGTGTGTGATGAAAATATCTTTTTGCATCTCAGAATCTGACTCAAAGCCACTATCATAGGGAGAAACATACTCTGGGAGATGTTCACTTATTGAATCACCCTAACCCATTCCCTCCTGGTCAATAACGACTTCTTATTAAAATGTTGATTTCATTGTCAAAGAGGCTTCACCCTTAGACCCAGTCACAGATGTTGATGGCACTAGACAATGATTAATACTCATCATTAAACTCAAAAAGGATAATAGGTAAAACAAAATATTGAAGGATAATTAGTAGGTGATACTCAACTAGTAACATGTCAATAGCAAAGGTAGTTTTTCCCTAGCATCCTTGATTTTGGAAGTTTCACTTGGAACCTCTTGATAATGGTCACTCTACTGGGTTTACCTAGGGTTTTTTAAATGAGGCTCATAAAGACTTACCATTTTGAGTTTTTTCTAAGCTAGTCTCCCCTCAAAACTAGTACTGAGATAGAATTCAATGTCTTGTTCATGCATCATCATTGTGAAATTTTCTATGGATGGATCTATGCATTAAAATTAGTCATGATCATATAATTGGTTATAAAATTATTGGTTTCAGAAAAGTAAAGACTCACATACATTCAATTCCCTATTAATCTCCCCAAATTCTGCTAAATTAGTAGGAAGATTAATATATTCCAATATTATGTCAAAGTACATGCCAAGATTTATTATGGCATATATTTGAGTTCTAGGCCCTATGGTAATCTCAACCATCTAGATGCTTAGAATATTTTCCTTGGGACCAATCACATCACCCTACTTCGATGAATTAAGACCCTGGATAGCTTCCTTAGCGATAGCCATAGGATTAGCATTAGTCATCGTAGGGTCCTCCGGTGCATGATATGAACCTAAAATATTACATATATGGAAGTCAACAATCAGCATAGAGCATAATGTGATGTAATTTGGACATTACCATAGTCGTCCTCCCTATCCATAGTGACAACAGGAATAGTGATAGGAGTAGTGATAGGAGCAGCTGATGCATCCTCAAACCTCTATACTTATTTTGTTGAGGGATTTGATTCAATCGTAGGGATCCACGCTTGGTATGAATCACCATCCTCAATTATTGGAGGCTAATTCCTAAACCCCTTGAAGGAGGAGAGTGAAGGAGTTCAATAAATCCAAGGATTTTTGGACACTTGTTCTAGATAAATCATATATTAGTGGATCCTGGAATACATAATGCTACTGGAGATGCGTTTATCCAAAGATGTCACCCTTCAGCATTACTTCATTTTCATATTTTTCTAAGGAGAATGTATAATATAAACCTTTTAAAAATAGGTATTACATGAGGCAATGTGATTTCTCCTTCCATATCATCCTCCATTATTCTATTCCCTAGGGATATTCCTCTTAATTTTTGGGATTATTAATTAATTTTGTTCAAGGTTCCATGTGGTCCAAATTTTGGTGTGGGAACCTAAGTTGAGTTACCCTTGTCCTGATATAAATCAAAATTACCTTCCCCTTAGTAACAACGCTTTGTTCCATAGTTTTGATAAAATAAATGAAGTAAAAAAGAGAATATGGGAAGATGAAAACTCACATCCTTAGTATTGGTATCATCATTTCATTCCTCAGAAGAAGGGTGGTCAACCCCTTCAGCAGCACCCCGTTTCAACATATCCTCCACCCGTATCACGGTAGGAATTCAGTCATCAGTTTCATAAATGATCATCTATGTCTCCCAGATATAAATCTTCACCCCATAAATATTTTCCTCAAAGAAAAGATCGGTTGGCCCTAAGGAATCTCATACCCCTAGAATTCATAATCCAGTGTGAAGAAGTGACCACATTATTTCATCATTAGAGTATATGTCCTTCCAAAATTGGACTTCCTATGGTCATAATAATTCAGAAAAAATCTTGGTCTATCATGAAGATGATTCAATATCTTCGAATTTCAATGATTTACTAACACTCTCCATCACATATGAAAGACTATATTATATAAATTGAGTCTCTTTTTGGTATAGATGACTAGACCACCTAAGTGTAATCTTAGTTGGTGCATCACTTTTGATTCATTCTTGTGGACTAAAATATGAATGATATAATTTGGAATAACTTAGGACCTCTTCATATGCATCCCCTGAAGAATATGAAGTATCCCTTAGGGGAGAAAAGGCAATGCCTTTTGGATGTGGAATTATTCCCCTCATTATCTACACAAAGTGGATGGTCCAGACCTGACTCGAGGAACAACTTCAACTAACAACCCTTAAAGGTATGATGCAATATACTCCTAAGCATATCATGAGGTCAATCCACTGGTCACACAAGTTGGAGGTAGGTTGATTACCACTTGAGTCGAATCCATGGCTGTAAGCATCCACATCTATCGGGATACCATCAGATGCTTTTTATCTTAAATGTGTAATAGAGGAGATATAGTTATTTGTTGGAGGCATTTAAATTGATTTGAAAATTTGTATGGAGCATAGGCCTCGAATATAACTTCGTCTTCAATATGATTCACCAGAACACCATCCTTGAAATCTATCTTATATGATCTTAACTCATCACTATTCTCAATATATTTAGTGAATCTCTCATTAGGTGGTTCCCCATATGGGAAGAGATTAAAATCATTTAATATGATCATCCTCAACAGTATCTCACTAGGTTTCATGGATAGGGGAAGATTACCGTAAATAGGCTGAACATATGGCCGAAATGAGATCCCAGGGACATGGACCCCGGTCAACACAACATAGGTACTAAATTAGGCAGTGAACCATCCCCACAACACCTAAAATGTTCCTACAATTATTAGTATAGAATTACCTATATGAACATGCGTGGGATTCTATAAATTTTCACCAAAACATGTATTTCCAACCCCACGTGCTTCTTTCCAGAAAACATGGTCACCATGAAAAACATCTTGGGCCTTATTCCACCATTATAATCATAGATGGGTAATAGGTATGTGCTTATCCACATGAATTGAAATAATGTGTGATGTTTTATCACACGAATACTAGAACTGGACTTATACCTCTATTTTTCACACTCCCCATTTTCAAAAGCTGGCTAGAATGTATCAAGAGTGCTTCACTTCACCATCTTGGTTTATGAAGTTGGATTTTTGAAAATGGGGCATTCCCCCTCTAGTTCCAGGAATGTTTGCATCAACACTTCAAGGTGTATATCCTCCCTCGGATAGGGATCTTCCCCCATAACTTCATGAGCTATTTCTAGTATCTCATGTGCCAAAGGTGTCATCCTTTCAGCATCATCCCAAAATATCCTTGGAAAGGTGAATTCATCAGACATGTAACATACCTGACCTATAATCTACTAAATTGGTGCTCCAATCCAAGTCTCCACATGACCTCAAGCACACCTCCCCATATTCAAGAGGTTATAGATTAGAAATTATGGTATAATAAGTCATGTGGGGAGGCTATACCCTCTTAACCAGAGTAATCCAAAAAAGTTAAAAATATCAATAAGGAAAAAATATATAATAACTAATAAACATGTATATCCATGAATCTCTAAAAACATGGTACAAACAACAAACCAACAAAAACCATGTAATGTCATTCTAATAGTGCCAAAACTGCAGGAAACCAAAACTAAAGACATGTAGATGAATACCCCAAAATGGTCCTGACTCCATGTCCAGATCCACATCCATGCACATTTCATTCCCAACTCAACTCCATAGCACTAGGCCTTTTACCTTATCTGAACCTGTAATAAAGAAGTATGATCGGGTACACAACGGCAGCCCAATCAGGGTGTGAGTATAACTCAACATTCCACCACCAATGATTTCTAAAAAATATCCATTCTAAATATATATTTCATTAATGTATGAAATAACTATCAAGTAAATCCAAAGAAAACCCTGGTTAAATTAGTTAATAATATTTACTTATTTTATTTCCATCATTATAAAAATTTTCATCACTTATACAATTGTAGACACCACGAAATGTGTTCCATGAACTTTTCCATAGTGTGAAGATATAATTCTTACATAGAAAAAAATTGTCAAGAATGAGTAAAGTTGTTTTCAACAGGAAGGAAGAAAATTCATGTTGGATTTATATGTGCCAAAATAATACTCCATATCGATCAATAAGTTGAATGATTCCCCCATCCAGGTGTAGGCAGTGGATTTCCATGATCAATGAAGAAAAGGTGTCGGCACATTAAATTCAATTTCTGAGTTTTATCTGAGAATACTTGGTGAATTAAACAATTGTAGAAGTGTATATCTCTTTAGGAGCTTCTATTTTACTGGTCATGAAGCCCAAACAGACTTACGGATCAAACGTTATATAACTCGGAACATGGATAAATTTAACAAAGGGACCTACGTGGAGGACCTATGAAAATGACCCATACAGAGAACCAACACGGAAATATAATTTTTACACCCCTATGAAGAATACCTACGTAGAGGACCTACATAGAAGACTTGTGTGGACAAATTCCCTTAGACCAGGTCCCCTCAATGCCTATAAATAGGACCCTTGGGCTCTCCATTTCAAAGTCAAAAAAATTTGGAAGAAGTCCCAAAGCTCCAATTGCATATATATTTCATCCAAATCCCCCAAATTTTATCATGTATCTCTCTAAAACAATGGAGAATACTGAATTAAATGGGGAAAAATGGTTGAAATTCCCACCAAATTCTAGAACACATGGACCTGTGGGACGCACCTGCAGGGTGCGCCTACGCATCGCACTTGCACGACACACCTGCATGTCAATCCTGCGCCTTGTACCTATGCATCACCCCTGCATGGAGCACCGACGCAACGCACCTGTGCAGGGTACCTACATGGGGGGAGCTACATGGAGAACCTACATGAGGCACCTTGGCAGAGCACCTACACGCCCCCGCTGGTCTATACCGCGAGAGCTACACCCCCTGCACCCCTACTCGGGATCAGTGCTGGGCTATGCTCTTGGCCCTTCAGGTCAGTCCCCTCACATTTGTCACATACACCCATGAAAAATGGAGAGTCACACCGTAAATTTTTCAACTCTGGTCACTGAACTTTCCATTGAATCCTTTATACTGCTCAACTTCCAGCCTCTGAATACCATTCTTTGATACAATCCATCACACTCAAGGAAATTCCTTGAGTCGACTTACTTTTCTTGGTTCATTTCACATGTTACGAGTTTGGAATCTCTTTATGGATTCCTCAATTACCTTTAGTTGATACACTCCCCAAGAAACTCCTTAAACCTCATCACCTGACTCCTATACCGGGTTAAATTCAAAATGGGCATCCTCCTTAGGTGTAAGCCCCAGTCAATCTCTAATGGGAATCCTCTTTAGGAGTAAGCCCCAACCAATTTCAAATGTGAATCCTCTTTAAGAGAAACCCCCAACCAATTTCAAATGGTAATTTTCCATAGGATTATGCCCCCAACCAATTCCCAAATGGGCATCCTTTTTAAGAGGAAGCCCCAACCAATTTCAAATGGGCATCCTCTATAGGTGTAATCCTGAACCAATTTCAAATGGGAATCCTTCATAAGAGTAATCCCCAACAAATTTCAAATGGTAATCCTCTATAGGAGTATGCCCCAACCAATTTTAAATTGGATTCCTCATTAGGATTAAGCCCCATGGAATCTCGAATGGGTATCCTCCATAAGATTAAGCCCGAACCAATTCCCAAATGGGCATCCTCCTTAGATGTGATCCCCAAACAATTTAAAATGGGCATTCTCCATAAGAGTAATACAAAACCAATTTCAAATGGGAATCTTTTATAGGAGTAAGCCCCAAACAATTTCAAATGGGCATCCTCTATATGAGTAAGCCCCAACCAATTTCAAATGGGATTCCTTCTTAGGAGTAAGCCCCATGAAATCTCAAATGGGCATCCTTCATATGAGTAAGCACCAAAAAATTCCCAAACGGGAATCCTTCTGAGGAGTAAGACCCAATTAAACCTCAAAAGGGAAACCAACCCAGCGTAAGCCCCTAGATTTTCTTGCATGAGGTAGCATCATTAGTCCTCCTTTCTTCTTCGGTGCCAAAGACCAGATGACAGATGGGCACAAGGACATCTGTTACCCTTTCCCTCTCTCATTGATCTTTGTCACCATGGGCAGCCATCCTGGTGTAATACCCTAACATTCATCCCTTCTTCATTTCATTGGAACCTTGTCCAATGAAAATATAACAGAGGGAGGGATCTTTTCCTTGCCCTCTTCCCTGGTTTCCTTGCCCTCATCCACTGGCACCACTATAAGCTCGCTCTCCTCCACCAGTAGAGGATAAAAAAGTGAGTATCATTGTTGAATCTTTCACATCCTCTTATTTCTCACACCGATCATGACTCACGTGGGATTATAAATTCGTGATGATTACAAAATTTTCACAAACACCCACTGTGAGGTAACTACGAGAACTCTAATTCTTGTTCAAACCAGGATACGTAGGAATCCTTTTTAGGGCCCGAGTTCACTGGATATTCTATTCAGGAATACAACCATAATTCCCTTAATCTGGGCATCCTCTTTTGGAATAAGCCCCAAATTAAACCCCTAAGTCATCAAGGAATCGTTTTCAGAAGGTAAGCCTAAAATAATCTCTCTCAAATGACTATACTGTTCTATGAGACTCATCGAACTATGTGGGATTTGATTCCCATCCACATGGGATACATATGAATCCTCCTTGAGGTTAAAATCCAATATTTTAAAATCCACCCTATTCTCCTTGGTCCATATTCCCAACGGGGTCTAATCTTACTTGAAAACCTATATTCTTTCTAAGTTCCTTAGGCTGCTTAGGCATAAGTACCACACCAAACTTGGAATAAGAACCTTTGTCTTAGAGGTCCTTATCACATGACCTTAAAAGGTATTATGTGTCCCATTAAGAAACACCAAACTACAAGGGTTCTGATTCCTTTCACAAGGATATGTTGGTAACCCATTTCATGGGTACAATCCCAATATCAAAACAAACCTTCATCTCCCTGGATGATAATAAATTCTAGAGTGCCCCATTGAGTGGATTAAAAACCAGTATCATCATAATGATGATTAAAAGAATCTTGAAATAGTATATTAGAGGATACCATTGATGAAGATCCTCAAATACATACATATATCCCCATTAATGAAGAACCTTGAATGCATAATGACGATTCTAAATTTTACACATGTTAATAAGTGATAGTAAATTCCAAGGGAAACTTATGTTATAATTGGTGAATTAATAAGGATTTATGAAAATATCTTAAATTTACAAAGAGAGTCCCAGAGTAGACAATAATTCCCCCAAAAAGGGTGTGATGGGTCCGACCTCCCATCCTCTCGACCAATGTACATTCTTATATATCATAATGTTCAAACATAAGAACGCCTGCCTTTTGAAAGCGGGTCCCCTTTGGATAAATAACTGTTGGAAGTTTCATTTTCCATGAATAAATCCAGTGTAAACTGCCTGAAAGTAATGATTCTTAAAACTAGAACACATGTTTCAAAGAACTACGAAACAAACATCTTAATTACTGAATCCATTTTCATCATGTGTTCTGTCAGTTAGGTATTTACATAATTTACATAAGGTTTTAAGGAAATCAATAACTATGAATAAGGGAATAAGTTATGTCCCTATCTCTCTTGAGGTAAACACATCACAATAAATACATCACAATTACATAAAACCCTGAGTCCGAATTGTCTCATCAAATGGAACGATTAGTGTAATAGATCCTCCATCCCCTTCCCTAACCCATGCATTTTGGGGGGGAGTTTAGAACCTCAGTCTAACTTGGTCTGTGGGTGTATAGCCTCAAGTTAATAGCCCACACTACCAAGCTATGTGCACATTCTTATTCATTAAAAACCCACACATAAACCATATCAAAAACCACACTCAAAAAAAATACACATAAAAATCAAAGCCCATATCAATGAACAAGGGAAATATTATTATTTCATATCCCAATAAAACATTTATCATTTTCATTACATATCCCATTTAGCCCAATTCCCATTCTCAAGACCCAACCCATTAGGCATGTTTAATAATTATATTTATATCAAATTGATTAACATATTCATTAATTACCATATGAAATCCAATTTAACATACTCATCAATTCTCAAGTCATTACCCATTTAACAAGTTCAACATTTCATATGCACTAACTCTCTTAATCATTCTAACATAATTAATAACCTATTTGACACAATCTCAATTAACTCAATTAACCCATTTTTATGCCATGCCAAACAACACATTATTCCATTATCAACCATAGAAACAACTATAATTATTCCACTTTCAACCCAAACAACCATATTAACATGTTCTTCATGGGATAAATGTTATCACATGTCCCCTCTACATTTAACCTTACCAATATCTTGGTTAAAGAGTGTCAGCGAACCATTTAGGTGGCCCTAAATCAGTCAAATAATCCACAATGCATCCCACATGGATCATTAGGGGTTAAATTCATAATTTAGATGTTAATTTTACCAAATCTCACCAAGTTAATCAAAATCACAAGAATAGATAACCAAGAATGCAACTAAACATACACAAATCCACACGAAGACTATGGGATATAACTTGTAGACCACCTACCTCAAATCTGATGATAATGCACTCATAATAATGTACTTATATCTAGATTCAAGATCCCCATGAATATTAAACCTAGAATCCACCAAAAAATTGTTTTTGGGCTTCATTAGAAGATAGCCCAAGATACATGCCCTAATTTGGAAAAGAGAGACAAGAGGGGGATTAGACTTACCTGTAGCTTCGATCTGCATCCAAAGATTCTCCAAATAGTCTAGAAATGAGGGATAATGATCCTATAGAGATCTTGAGGGTTTTGGGTCTTCACTAAGGTTGGATATAGAAGAAAGGGGAGGAAAATGAGTGGAACATAAAAATTACAATATGGAAAAACTGTATTGTTTCAAAATTTTAATGGGGTGTACTTTTTGTCTGCACGATTTTCCAAAATGTGTACAAGACACATTCTAAGAGAATTTGGGTTTCATGGTTACCTAGGGAGATCTACATAGTTTTAATAACCTTATTACAACTATGTGTAATTCTAGTTTCTATGGTTACACGATTTTCCTGGGGAGGCCACATAGTTTACTTAACTGTGTGCCAACCATGCGCCTTACACAAGTTTCCCTGGTTTTCCTTATTTTAATGTCCCAAACCCCCAAAACACCCTTTAGATCCCCCATACACCTAGTAAAAATTAGTTAAAGAAAATTCAGGAATTAAAACAAAAATTTAAAGAAGTACATACCTCCATTGAAAGTAGGATCTTATAACCTACCCAACCTTATAATGACATTCCCTCGAGCCGCTCTTCCGGAACATCATTGAGCTTCTGAGGTAAAAAGAGCAGACCACTGAGCCCAAATATCATAATCCCTTTACCATATTTCTTTATTAACATTTACACGATTCCATTAAACTCAAACCAAAGGTACAATCTTACCCTGAAATAGTTTCTCACTATAATTAAAAATAAGAATTGGATGCTCCTCAAAGGACGCATCTTCCTCAAACTCAACATCCTCAACATCAAACACATGAGATGGACCAAGGTGAAAATGTCAAAGCTAAGAAATATTAAAAACATTGTTCATACCACTATACCACTATGGAAGATCCAATTGGTACACCACTGCCTTGTTCAAAAGATGTATCTTCCATAATCTTAACATCCTCAACATCAAACACATGAGATGGACCAGGGTAGAACTATAAAATCTAAAAAAAAAACGTTAAAAACATCATTCATACCACTATACCACTATAAAAGATCCAATTGGTACACCACCATCTCAATCTCAAATGGACCCACATACCTGGGTGCTAACATACATTGTTTCTTAATCTAACGGTGACCCAACCTTAGTGACACCTGAAGAGACACATGATCACCTACCAGAAACTCAAGAGGTCTACAAATCATATACACATAGGAATATTTTATAATGTGATCCATTTACATCTACTTCTAGATCAACGGAACCTACTCCAACATATCATGGATGAGACTCGGTCCCAACAACTCATATTCTAAAACCTCCGTCCAACATAACAGAGATCTACCCGGTATACTATAAAGTTCCTCAAACAGTGCCATTTGAATTGTATCCTAGTAACTATTATTTTTTTGAAATATCAATGATTTAAAAATAATTTCCAACGATCCACCAAAATCTAGGAAATGAGCACTCAACACGTCCTCTAGTACCTAAATCATACACTCCAACTACACATCTATATGTGGTTGGAAATATGTACTCAAGAACACCTAGGTACCAAGTTCCTTATGAAATACGTACAAGAAATGTGATGTAAAATTTGAATTATAATCTAACACTATATTCTACAGTAATCCATACAACTGCACTACCTATCGAACATACAACTCACCCAACTGATCAACGGTGAAGTTTTCTTGAATATGTAATAAATAATCCACCATAGTCAACCAATCGATAACCACACATATTGCATCATTTATATGAGTTTTTATTCGAATAAATACTATGAATTACACTATTAAATCATCCCATTTCCACTTTGAAATGGGAAATGGATGCCAAAAACCACTCGATCACTGATGATCAACCTTCAAATTATGACAGGTAAGGCATCATGCCACAAAACCCACAACATCATTTTTCATTCTCATTCACTAGTACTACCTAGAAAGACCATTATACATCTTATTCAAACCAGGATTCAATTCCCACTTTGATACATGAAATTAATGCATCAAATCTTAGTGAATACACATCGGTACAACCACACAACCACGAACACAACCAATCTCATCACCTCCAATATCCCAACCAGAAGGTGACTCCAAAAATTTTAGAATTTCCCTTATAGAAAAACATTTTAGATCCTCAAGATGACTCTACTTGATCTAGATCAAGAGCATAGAATCAACTACCAAGGATACAAGCATCATCTGAACTTGGCCATCCTCTACCTTAAGATGCATATTAGTAAACAACACTATCATTCTCCACTCAGAACAAGATTCCTGAACCACTTGACTTTGATTTTTTCTACTCAAGGCATCTTCAACACTATTTCCCTTTTTCAAAGTATAATCCATCTCAAAATAATATTATTTCATGTACTCAACCCATATTCACTACAAAATATTCAAATCCAACTGATAGAAAATGTACAAAAGACTTTCATGATCTATATACACCATAAATATTCTTCCTGAAAATTAATGCCACTAACATATTAAGGCATAAACTACTGCATCCAATTCCTGATCATGCGTAGGATAATTCCATTCATGAGGCCTCAACTACTATGAACCATACACAACAATCTGATCATCCTGCATCAATAATTATTCCGACCCAACACCAAACTCATAACAAAATAAGGTATACTTCTTACCTGGATCAGGTAATATCATGATCAGTGTGGTATTCAACTACTTATTTAACTCTTGAAATGCATTCTCGCACACTTATGACCATTCAAAAGTGAATCCATTCTTGGTCAAACAGAATGTATCACTTCCAACTCGGAAAAATTATTTGATAAACTTTTTATAGTTTCTCCATATACCTAGAAAACATTAGATATCAGAAACATTCTTGGGATTCTCCCAAGACACAACTGCATTCACTTTCGTTGGGTCCACTGAAAGACCTTCCAAAAAGATTGTGTGACCCCAAAAAATGCACCCTATCAATCCAAAAATTAAATTTTGATAAATTGGTGTATAGCCTATTATCTCCTAGCATACTCAAGATGATGTCAAGATGTTTAAAATGATCATCGTGAGTCTTTGAGTACACCAAGATATAATCAACCAAAGAAACTATGAACTGATCTAGATAAGGGTGAAATATCTGATTCAATAGATCCATGAACATAATTGCTGCATTGGTCAACCCATATGGTATCCCCAAAAAATCATTTAACTCATACATTCTTTTAAAAGCAGCCCATGGTGTGTTAAAAGGTCACACCCTCAGCTCGTGATACCCAAAACTCAAATCAATCTTGGAGAACAATATCACACCTCTCATCTAGTCAAAAAGATGATCGATTTTTCTAAGAGGGTATTGGTTCTTAACCATTGTCTAATTAAACTTCCACTAATAAACCCATATCCTCAATGGCCCATTTGCTTTATTGAAAAACAACACTAGAGATCCCCAAGGTGACATACTCGGTTGGATGAACCCTTTCATCTCCAACTCCTATAACTCATCCTTAATCTCTTGGAGTTATTTCAGCACCATTCAATTTATAAATATTGAAACTAGTTATGTCCCTGACATCAAATTGATCATGAACTCAATCTCCCTCTCTAGTGGAAGCACTGATAATTCATCTGGAAACACATCCTGAAACTCATCCACCATAAGTGGAAGGAAAATATATTTCACTATCCCATCATAGAGCATGATACAAGATACTTTGGCAATGAGTTCACCCAATTGCTAAAAAATTGGCCATGCACGGCCTGCTCGAATATCCCACTCGCCATGATGGACATAAGTGTCCCCTTCAAGACGCGTGAATGTTACGATATGATGGTAACAATTGATATGGTTCGGGTACAACACTATCCAATCCATTCCCAAAATCAAGTCAAAACCTGACATCCTGAGGATGAATAAGTCCCAATGAAAACCGTACCCACCAACCTCTAGAACTCAACCCTTACATAGTCTGATAACCTCTTCTTTCACCCCCAATGGAGTGTCAGCCAAAAATAACTCCACAAACAAGTTCAACTTCTTGGTCTAGAAAACTAAAAACCGATTGGAGAAAAAAGAGTGTGTGGGGCATGTGTCAAACAAAGCACTAGAAATCATGGAATATAAAATGATCATACATCAAATATTCAATGGTACATCCTCACCACCTCTATGTGTAGACTAAACTATGTGATGATAACCCTCCCCTCTTCCCTGGGGTCCGGTCTGAGTCTCTAGTGATACATTATTCTACTGATACAGGTGCTATCACCCAGGATAACCACATCCACCACCGAGACTGATATGAACCATAGAACTACAACTTCCTACCTGATATGGGTTAACCAACCCCCTTCTAGCACTCTACATTGGCCTTGATCCCCCATATGGGTCTAGTCGTCAAGGATTCCTATAGAACATCTACACATTCCCCATCTTGTTTCATGACTGGTACAACCCATGGAGCTCCAACTCCCTACCTGATATAGGGTAATTGACCCCCTTCATAGACTTGTCATCAGACTCAATCCCCCATTTATTCCCTTCTATCAAGGATTACTATAGAACCTTTTCACATTCCCCATCTGGTTTCATGATCGACACTCAACTGATGGCTGAGTACACAGACTGCGCATGTGGCCCAACCTGGCATACTGATAACAGAACACCTGATCACAACCCTGAGAGTTTGATCCCCTCTTCTGAATACTTTGTGCACTTCCACCCTAATAGAAACTCCAAAAATGAAACTTCCAACCCTTGGAAGTCACACCACTCATTTGTCTAACTGGAACCACAATTCTAATACATGAAGTCTCCGTCATGTTTCCTTATGAGATAAATATCTAACCCACTACCTCTACAAACCTCTTTAAAAGTATGATATTCACCTAGGACCTTATCTCATGTCTAATCTCATCCTAAAAACATTTTTTCCATTGCCACCTCATCTGTTACCACTACCGGAACAAACTGGTGCATGTGAGTAAAATGGATAGAATAATCAATTATTGACACCGCCCCTTGGATCAAATTCTTAAACTCTACATCCTTATCTTGCCTCAATATTTCCAGATAGAAGTGTTCTAGAAATGTTTCCTGGAAATATTTTCATACCATTCATTTTTCCTACTTTTTCTGAACCACGATCTCCCACCAACGCTTTGGATGACCTTGCGACATATAGGCCACCAACTTGACTCACTTATCTAAGGGATTCTTCAAATGGTCAAGAATTGTCTAGATGGAATCTATATAGAACTCAATTTTCTCTATCCCACCCTATCTAGTGAATTTAGGAGGGTGTTTCAACTGAAACTCTCTAGTTATCTTGAACGTACTTGGTACAACCCTCCCTAGGTCTCATTCTATTATCTTTATAAAATGAGTGAAGTTATCAAGAAAATGATCTTCTCTATTACTTTGAATCTCCAGGTCTTCTTTCTCTGCCACTGGGGGGGATTCTTTTCAACATCATCTTGTCACCCTACCAGCACATGTCTCAAAGGAAGCATTTCTTGATAAGGATAAAAACGATCTTTAGAACACATAACATAAGCTTCCATAATTTAAACATAAGATGGATCTTCAGTAGTCGTAAAATAAATTCTCATACACTATCCTAATATATATTTTCACACATAGAACACTACCCTATACCATACCTACTTTGGTTCATGGTCAACATGGGGTAAATTATTTTAAATAACCACATTCATTCACTAGACACCTTTTTAAAACCATTTCCACACTCACAACATAAATCCCTCCTCTTAGACACATTTCATAATTCACAACTCACTAAAAAATATTTCTAAATCATTTACAACCATTCATTATTCAAAACTATTTAAAAATTATCTAAATTTTTTCCCATTTTACCCATTTTCATTATTCTTATTAGAAACCATGTTCTTTAAATTTTTCAAGAAATTAAAATTCATTCCACCTTTCACATACCACACTACCATCCTATCTTTTCCTATCATTATTCATGCCACATATCTCCCTTGGTGCCTATAATGATGAATTAATGGACATCCTCATGTCATTTTGGGCATGAGTAAAATATCACCAAATAATCACATCACACAACAAGTGCATCACCCAACAGAAAAATATCATTCAACTATAACTACATAAAATAAGAAAAACAATTCTCACCTTGGGTACTTGGGTTTTTCCTTATACATGGATGAGATACTCCCAATAATGGGATCATTACCAAGACCCGACACATCCTATCCTCTTTTCTATCATCCCAAATAATAAGACCGCATAAAATAACCTAGCTCTCATACCACTTTGTAACATCCCCAAATTGGAAACCACTAAATTGGTGCTTTGAGATGAGTCTCCACATAACCTTAAGCACACCTCCTCATACACAAGAGGTTTTTGACTAGCGGTGATGGTCTAATAAGTCATGTGGGGAGACTATACCCTATTTACTTGAGTACTCCACAGTTGTTAACAATATAAATAGAAGAAAAAATATGTAATAACTAATAAATATTTATAACCTAACTTCTCTCAAAACTGGGAACAAACCACAAACCAACAATATCCATGTAATTTATTGATAATAGTTACAAGAGTGAGGGAATCCCAAAATAAAGGCAAATAGCTGAATCCTAAAAAATGGTCCTAACTCCAAGTTCATATCCTCATCCATACACATCCCAAGCCCAAATCAACTCACCATTACCGAGAACTTTCAGTTATTAGAACCAGAAACAATGAAGTCTTCTTGGGTACCCAATGGTGGCCAGAATAGTGTGTGAGTACAACTCTGTAGGTCACTACCAATAGTGTCTACAAAATATCCAATCTAAACAGATAATGCTTGAAATTATGAAATAACTCTCAATTAAACCAAAAGAAATTATGGTTTCCATTAGGTAACAATATTTACTTATTCCATTTCCATAATGATGACTATTTTCATCACATATACCATCTTCATTACTTAATACATTTTCATCATGTGTTATGTGGGTTAGGAATTTATATCATTTACACAAGGTTCTAAGGAAATCAACCATTATGACTAAGGGAATAATTTAAGTCCCTCTATCTCTAGGGATAAACACATAACAACAAATATATCACACTCATATCAAAGCCTCAGTCCAAGTGGTCTAATCAAATGAATCTTTTAGGGGAATAGATCCACTTTCACTTTCCCTAATCCATGAATTTTTGGGTGGAGTTTAGAGCCTCAATCTAACTTACCCCATGGTTATAGAGCCTCAAGTCAATACACCACACTACCAAGCCATGTGCACATGATTATTCATTCAATAAACACACATATACCATATCAAAAACCATACTCAAAACAATACACATAACAATCACAACCCTTATCAATCAATAAGGGAAATAATATCACGTCATAACCCAATAACTCATTTACCAGTTTCATTACATATCCCATTTATCCCAATTCCAATTATCAATCCCCAAACCATTAGGCATGTTCAATAATTCCCATTATATCCAATAATTTAACATATTCATTAATTCCCTTATGAAATCCTATTTAGCATACTATTAAAACATGTTCCCCATTTCATATGCACTAACCCTATTAAGTATTCTAATAGTATTTTCAATCCATTCAACACAATCTCAATTAACCAAATTAACCCATTTTCATGCAATTCCAAACAACCCATTATGACATTTTTAACACTAGGCACATCTATATTTATTTAATTTTCAACCTAACTAACCATATTAACATGTCTTCCATGGGATATAGGTTTTAAAATTTCCCCTGTATACCTAACCATACCAATCTCTAGGTTTGATAGTATTGGTTCACCCCATGGGTGGCCATAAATCATAAAAATTATCATCAACACATCCCATGGGGATTGTGAGGGGTTCAATTTGTCATTCAGGTGTTCATTTTACCAAATATCACCAATAGAATCACAATAAAAACAAGTTATAACAATGAATGAAAACAAACATGTTCAAATCCACACACTGAATATGGGATATAATTTCTAGACCACCTAACTTAAAACTAATAAGGAACACACTTCTAATCATGGCCTTAGATTCAGATTTAATTACCCTAGGAAGCCTCAACATAGAATCCATAAAAAATATTTTAGAGCTTCAAAAGAAGATAACCTAAGATCCAAGCCCTAATCCAGAAGAAAGAGACATGGGAGGTATTATACTTACCTAGAGCTTTGGTCCCCAACCAAGGGTGCTCTAAATAACCTATAAATGGAGGAGATTGATCCTTGGGGTATCCTAAGGGTTTTTATTCATCAATAGGTCTTTAGGAAGGAGAAATGGGAGAAAAATGGGTGAAACATAAAAATACAAAGATTGAAAAATAAATTTTTCCAACTTTTAATGGGGATCACGGTTTATCCACACAGTTTTCCAAACCATGTGCAACCCATGTGGATTCCACAGTCTAAGAGAAGTTAGGTGGCACGGTTATCTAGGGAACTTTGCACGTTTTTAATAACTATAAAAAGAATCGTGTATAATACCCAAATCCAAATTTTCACAAATTTCTTGGGGAGGCTTCATGTTTTACTTAACCATGTTCCAACATTGCACCTTACATAGGTTGGCCCAGTTTTTCTTCTTTTCATGTCTGAAACCCCTAAAACACCCCCAAGGCCCCTCCTAAACCCAATGAATATTTAATTAATGAAAATGAAAGAATCAAAACCAAAATTTAAACTAGGAAATACCTATATTGAAACATGGATCTTAAAATAAAAGTCTCCAAGAATTGGTACACTAGAGATCTTATAGACATCCCCCAAACTCAGGATGACCTCTCTATGCATTAGGTTTAAAGAGTTCATATATGAGCTCAATTGGAATATCAACATAAGAATGAATTCTACATTCTGGTATACATAAATCTACCCTTCCCACAATGCTTTCTAAATTCCAACATATTGAAACTCATTTTGTAACTCCGCAAACGTTTGGTACAGACAATACACACACATCCATATAGGCTTGACACCCCCTCTTGGGCGGATGCCCCATTATTTCTTACAACCCTTTGACTAGTCAATCTAGGAATCATTGAGGATGGATGAATAACAGTGTCTCTCCCATTTAGGCATGTGAGAATTTAGATTTGAATAACACTAGATATGGTTCATGATATAGGTTGTGGATGATGTCCCAACATTAATATATTCACCCATGATGGAAATGTTGGCAATTGTGAAACTCTTGTAGTCTTGAAACTAGGGTATATAAGTAAAATTCTTCAAGGATGATATCAATACATCCTTCAGATATCCATGTACATAAAGTGGTAGATAACCACTCTTAGGGAAATCATAATGGTATTTCTTCATTTGACTCACCAAATTGGGTAGAGTTGTATCACAAGAATCATAGTAGTCATTCCCTGTAGTTTTCATCATATCCTTAAGGTGCTTTCTAGAATTTCCATTAGAATATATAGAATTTTTAGCAACCATTTAACCATAAATTAGTTACTAATATTTCGTTAATAACAACTTCAATTCATGAGAAATATTGAAGAAATGAATAAAATTTGGGAAAGGAATTAACTATCAGAAGTACCTCATTTAGGTTCCTCATGAAAATTCTTTTTAGAAGGAAATCATTCATGGTCCCTATGAAAGTCACTCATCCAATAGTATGCATCAAATAGATAGATACATTCCATGTATGCATGAACAATGCCTTCAGTGAAAGAGATTCAGTAGGGGGTCAGCGAAGAGTACTAGCATGAAGAGACCAGAAAGTACGGAGTTGCGATAGTACACCATTGAAATGAAGACCCTATATATAGATGATGGATCTTCCATGAGTGGCCCACGCATCCACCATGCCCACATGGGCTAAATTTTCAGAATATCTGCATGGATTACCTGCATGATACAACCACCCTTTTCATCCCTTTACCTTAGGATCAGACCCTATTCTGTTGTTCATATCCAATACTAAGAGGGGGGTTGTAGAAATTTCTTTTTTTCACATGGATGAATAGGAAACAAAGGTAAATACCTTAGAAATAAGATAATAAGGTAAATGAATAATCCAAGGATCACAAAGTTCATTCACCCAAGTAGCACAAAGCACCTCCATCACTCAGGGTACCAGCGCGGTAGCCTGTATGATCATCCTATGTGTGATCCTATGCGAGATACCTGAGCAAGATGACCCCTTCACCCAAGGTCCTATATTTTCATATAAATAGGACTCTAGTATCCTTGTTTTTATGGATATAAATTCCTAGAGGCCAACTGATTCTCTGTTTTCCCTAGTGATTCACTCAATCCCTCTAAAACTTTTTAGGAAGCTTTCTAAAACATGAAGAAGAGTGGGAAAAGGATAATAGTGAAATTAAATTCCTCCCAGGGTTTAAAATAAATAATACCTATGTAATTAATTTGCTCACCGAATAACTAATGAAGACTATATCATGGTACCCTTCTTCAACTAGAACCTACGTGAGTCACTTCTAGGAACACCAATGGAGACCCTTGAAGGATTGATAAAGTTCTCATACAAGTACAATCACTCAGGTTGTTAGTCTATCAAGTTGTAATTAGTTCTCCCAGGCTTACCTGTGTGAAGCACCCCTATATAGAGCATCCCTGTTTGAGCCTCCTTGGTTCGTTCTAAACTCCATCCTATACTAAACACTCATCAGGCATTCATTTAATCTTTAAATTTATGTCCCTATCCTCATTTAAATCCATTATTTAAGAGGATCAAGTTGAATCATCCACCAAAATCTCCAGACTTTCACAACCATGGTGACTGCACACAAGCATGTACCCCATTTGTGTGTGTATTCCAATGGGAATAGGTTTCTTGAACTTTTTTGGTTGGTCATTCATGGTAATCAGGGTGAATGTGAGTGTGAATCCATATTTTCATGAGGACCCTTGCCCTAAGGACTATGTGAGGGAGTTCCATATCTTGGATGCAAGGGCTAGGACCATGTCCTACCCTTGTCGTCTCTATGATCCAGAGACTTTGGTTCCAAACCCAGAGGGAAAGGATAATGCTTGTGTTTCCTTTTGACAAGTAATGACATACTCCTCCACTTCTATAGAATTGAATTTATGGAATACCTCCTTGATTAATCCCCAATCCTTTCTTGTAGGAGATTGCACACTTTCTCCGCTTTACCTCCTGGACACCATCGAGGTTCCGGTTTTATTCTCCATACCCTAGATTCATTTAGGGGTAAAATAAAGATAAGGAAGTTTCCCAGACCTGAAATCTTCTATTATAGTAATACGGGGAATAGTATGTGGGAACAGTCATCCCATAATCCCTATCCCTATGGTATTTTTCTCCATGTCCACCTGTAGAAAAAAGCAGATTGTGTGGTATCTTAGATCTTATACTACCTCTTATTTCTCACACCGAGCATGAATCACCTGGGAATAGTGGTTAATGGTGATCATTGCATCCACAAAATAAATGAATTCCGTTGAACTATGAGAACTATGGTTCTTCCTATAACCAAGATACATTGGATTCCCACCTAGGGCCTGAGCTCAATGGGAATCCTCCTCAAGAATAATCCCCAATAATAATCTAACAAAACCATGCATCCTCCTTATGAGTAAGCCCTGAAATAATCCTCCAAATCAGCATGATTCAATACCTTCCTCACCATCCTTTTACTAGTGTATCCTCTTTAGGAGTAGGCCCCAACTTAATCCTCTCAAAGGGCCATAATCCCCTACTGTACAAACCTTTGTGGTACTTTATAGGCATATGTATTAATAACCAAACTACATATAACTTGATTACCATCCAAATGGGATATATGAAAATCCCCTATGAGGTCCAAAGATAACACTCTAAATCCGCCATGTTCCCTCTAGGAAATATTCTTGACATGTTCTAATTTGTCTTGGTAATTCACATCCTTTCCAGATTCCTTGGGCTATTTTGGCATAAGTCCCACCGTTAAAATTGAAAAGGAACCTTTCTCTTAGACGTCCCCACTACATGATGTTAAAATATATGGTTATGTCCTTATCAAAATACATTAATATTTATTATTTGTCCCATTAATCAACACCAAAATAAGTTGGTTATGATACCTCTTGTAAGGATACGTAGGAATCCCATTTCATGGGTTCGATCCAAACATCAAAACAACTTCTCTATACCTGGATGACAATACACACCAGAGTGCCCCACTGTCTGGCTAGAAAAATAGAATCATCTTAAAATTGACCAAATAATCTATAATCAATATATATGAGGATACCATCAATTGAGAACATTGGATACATATAGATAACTTCATTTATGAAGGACCTCAGATACATACAACTGATTATAAATTACATACATGCAGATAATCAATTTTTAATTATAGGGTTACCCACATCAGACTTGGAAATAAATAAAGGATTTGTGAACATATCTTAAATCTATAAGAGAGTCCTAGAGTATGAAATAATTCCCCCCAAAAGGTTGTGATGATCCCAAACTCCCGTCCTCTCAACCAATGTGAGTTATTAAACATCATTGGCCAAACTCTCTGACAAGTTCATGCCTTTGGAAACCAAGTCCCCATGGATAAATAACTATTGGTTGTTTTCGATTCCATGAACAAAACTGTTGGAAACCGTTCAGAAATAGTGATTCCATGACCGAACACAATTTCAAGGGAAATTGTGGTAGAACAAGTAAAATAATAAAAATTAGGAAAACAATTTCAAAAAGATAATTCTTCAGTAGAATCCTTCCAAAAAAATCATAAGTTTCAAAAATTATGGAATACCATTATAATATTTACACCCCTCAATTAAAAACATCACCCCGATAGTTAAAAACAACTCAATTTAACATTTCAAAACACTAAAAGGTTTTCTTTCAACAATTATTTACCTTACGATCCATTTAAATAAAACCCCTTATATTTCATTCTCAAACCAAAATACCAAAAATATTTCATCAAACATCTTGTAAAATCTTTTTTAAAATTTATTTTAAAAACAACATGACTTTTAGTAAAATAAAAAATTTAAATTTCTTTTTTTATTGTAATTTCTTTTTAATTTTAAAACATCATTATTATAAAATAATTATGAAATTATATAATTAATCATGTAAGAAATAGTAAAAAACGTCAATAACATGTTCCCATCATTTTATCATATTGAAAGAGTTACCAATTTCAATATCACCTTTTGATAAAAAACACAGCTTAATAAAAATACATGTTTAACTATGTTCTTAAAATCATAAGAACTTTATGTTGTGCTTTACCAGAAAAAGTATGTGGGACACATACCCTGATATCATATATCCTACCATTATTTTCTAAAGTTAAAAATTTTACCCAAAAATATCATGTTTCCATTAAAGAATTCTTAATTCATGAAAAAAACTAATTTATTATAGTGGACATGTCATTGCTTTTAGCCTGATATCATAACCATTTAAGTAACAATTGAAATATTCAAAAAACATACGAAACATTTATAAAATTTATCCCATTAAACATATAACATTTCTACATGATATGTTACCCATTAAATTAGACAAGAATAATAACTTATATACTTACCATGGAGTAACAACATGTTATTATTTTAAAATACCTTTAATTTAATCCAATAAATCTAACATAAAAATTTTAATATATTTTTAGTCTAATTAAAGTAAACATACATTAAACCTTTAAATCATTAAATTTATATCAATGTGTTTCATGTCATAAAAATCTTAACATATTAGGCTAAAACACTTCCCTTTATCACGCTTAAAGGTTTTGTAAGATATAGACATGTCACTAATCATTTAGAAATCAAGGACGTAAATTTTAATCTTATATGTAAATACTCATCTTGAAATTGTTAATATATTCTTTTAACAACATGGATTTCAATTGTTAGTTTTTTAATTAATACAAAAAAGTTCCATTATTAGTTTCAAATTCAATTTAGAATTTTTTTTATGTTACTTTAAACCAAAATGAATCTTTGAAATATAACTCATTAAGGGAATAATAAAATCTATGAAAACAAGGTTAACATAATCATAGTTCAATTATAACAAGAATCAAAACACTATATTTAAAAAAATAACATTTTACCATGTTTTGAAAAATATTTATTAGAAATTTACAATTTCATCCTTAAGGAAAAATTATGATAATAGAAAACAAGGATTTAATGCCCAATCTACCAAAGTAACTCTAATAAAATATCATATGAATAATGAAACTATTGTGGGAATAATTTTTACTAATGCATGATAATAAAATCTTATTGGATAAATGATACACTTGAAAGGTGTCATTAGTTCCTCTGGGTTGATGTTTATTATGTTGTGTATGGTAAATGATATCACAAATCATTAAGCGAAAATAAAGTAGTATAGTACATGCGAGTATTGAGGTCAATCCCATGATGAACAATGACACATAGAGACATCTCTTTACATGATGATAGGTCATCACAATCCTTTCATGATTATCATGCATGAATTTATTGAATTAATTTACTAGATTAATGAAACAAAATAATGAAAACTAGATGCAAACATAAATGATGAGAGTAGAGTATTTATCATCCAAAGTTGGTTTCTATAAATAAATTAACTCAATTCCACTTCAAAAATAATAAAATCGGTAGAAATTAAATAATAAGTGTAACTGAAATAACAAGATATTTTATTATCAAAACTACTTAATCCCTTCAACCCCTAATTAACATATGGATTGAAATAGATTACTTGAATTAATAAATGATTACTTAATCAGTATAATAATACAATTTAGTTGTAATGAATTTAATTATCTCTCTCATGTTGAGTTCATTCATTGTTAAACACACTAGGTTAGTGATCGAATAATAAATAAAATAAAAATTTGAGCACAACATGATACTATCAAATATGGATCTCTTCTAATGTAGAAGAATCAATAAAAAACGTATTTACCCATTTCAACCAATCCTACTCTCCTTTATGAGTCCAACCAATCATCATCATGTTATCACCAATGATGAATAAATCGAGGACCATGAAAGAGAGAATAGATGAATATATGACAGATAAGGGAATATATATTGAAGAAAAAATTGGCTTAAAAACATAATAAATTAATAATAAAAAATAGTAAAACTATAGAAAAAACATAGAATAAAACCTTATCAATGGACTAACCCATAGTTGAAACCCTCAATGCCCATATGATAAAACTTATCCTTTCAGTATCATGCACCACTTATGTTTATAAGAATATATTTTCCAAATTCTTTCATTTTTTATACAACATAATATCACTTTCTAATATTTAAATCTTCCTTAATTCAATTTTTCAATGTGTCGATCAATAAAAATCACCTTGAATCTCAATAATCATCAGTCAGATCAATTCCTATTTTAAAATACCCGAACTATGGAGTTTCAATAGGAATTTTTCATTTATTTCTATACCCTATTCCAAAAAATATCTTCCACATATTTTTCACCATTAGTGATCTCATTACAAAATTATAGGTGTTTTAGGTTTATGTTCTCATTATCATACATTCCTTTCCAAAAAAAGTCCTAGTTAAAATATTTCAGTCTTTTTAGTCCTACCATAACACATTCCATGGAAATAATCATTTTTTTGTAGTCATTTTTATCTCATGAAGTCTCTATCTAAGACAAGCACACCTCCATGACATAGTGGACCTTGTTTCCTTCTCTTTCTAGCTTCATGTATGCATATCATGGATCTTAACACAATGATTTTATTATCATTTAGAGTTTACATTTTATCATTAAACCATGGGTTGGAACAACACAGGTGTAAAACTTCTTGTTTTATTCTCATTCATCGGGTATGAATGGCTTTGGAATGGGTTTCACTTTAATACATCTTGAAAAATTTGAAGTCTTTTTACTATATCCATGACATTCACCATGACTTATAAGGTGCGGGGATTGTTATTTTAACTTTAAATATCCCTTGCATACTATAACCAATTTCTTTATGATATAGTCATACTCTTTTTTATCTTCTTTTCATATAGGGATTCATAGTCTTTAAAATGTTTTCATAGTGCATCATCCAAGCGTCAAGTGATCTTTCTGGTGTCTCTATCCTTTTTTGGTGGTTTTGGAGCTCAAGATAAATCTTGGTAATGGAATCCATGAAGTTTCTAAATGGACTTAGGTGGCCTTTAGTGGTGGTCCAGTGATCATGAGTTTAATAGTTGGTGTCGGGTTATGTATACAGAGGTATGCATGGATTTAGGATGAGAAGATAATGTTTTTCAATGTATATATAGTACCCACACATCACTTCATAAAACATTGATCTCTAAAAACTTTGGGATATGGTAATTCATATATTTTAGGAAAAAAACCTTTAGAATAAGTTTTAATTAGTGTTGGTGATCTCTTATTAGCCTCTATGATGAACCACATCGAGAGGATAATCACCATGTCGCCCCTACGCTTTGTTGTGATGACCTGTATGCACTATTCCTATCACATGCCACCCTTTTTTTAAAGTTATTCTTGGTATTCCTAGGTTTTTGGTTATCTACACTTCAGAGTGTCCATGTGGCTTGTCCTGGTTGATGAATAGCTAGTTGATGGCCAATTTTTTGTCCAATTCTCCTTCATCCATTTTTCATTTCCATATTTAAACAGTTATAAAGCAAACATTTTTTTACAGGTTAAAATATCCAAATTAATCATTTATTAATTTTAATGAAAATTTATCCATGAACTTAAAAATTTATATTTATTTCCCAAAATATTTTTAAAAAATATTTTTACAAATAAAATAATAAAAATAATGATTCATTAGGAAAAAGAGTTGATTAATAAATAAAATTATTGAATTTAAATTCATCAATTGTTTTCATGAAATAGTAGTATCAAATACCCAAAAACATAAATTATTTATTTTCCTCAAGCATAGAATATCAACATGAAATCAGAAAGGGCACCCATGTTGCCAATATTTAAAATTCAAAACCAGGAAACTAAATTATTCTAAGTGGGGAGATAAAACTTTTAATAATCACGCAAGAATTATCCCTATAATTCCTCACCCATAAAAGAAACAAGTTGTCCCATGCATTTTACTTTATCCCATCTGAAATGTAATGGGTAGTATCCTTCCTTCCATTTCAGCATCTTGGTCCATTATTATCAAAACTTCCAAGTTGAGATCTACCTAATCCTTAATATTTTCTCTCATTACTCAAGGTAACAAGTTCAAGTCAAATTATTCTCATAACATGAGAATAATAACATACCATAATCTTGAAAAGGCCCTATTATATCCAATTTGTAATGAAAAGGGTAAAAAGTAATCATTAGACCATAACATTATGGATTTAATGACTCAGAGGCCTAAGGTTGATATGCATTGATGTGAAAAAACATTAAATTCCAAAATGGAGGTTAATCTCTCAATCATTATTAATTATATTCAAAAGTAAAATGTAATGAAAATTTCCCATTCAAAGTGACAACACCCACTTTCCGAGATCAAAGTGAAATCCATGAAATAGTGAATACTCAATGGAATATATGAAACCTTTTTATTTTTTATTTTATATTTTATTTCTATCTTTTAATAAGTTTTATCAAAAAATAAAATAAAAAATCATTCATAGAAAAAATATCACATCCACCACCTAACCACATATGATAATATCATCATTTTGGTAATGGTTATTATTTTATCCAAAGACATAACACCTTTGATCTATATTTTTTCCTCTAAGAGGGATATATAATGAATATAATGAATGGAAAACATGAAACATTCTCCAAAAACCCATGAAATCACACATCCAACATATTCTTCTTAGTAAACTTCATCTATTCTACCACATACACATTCCCCCCCCCCCAAACTTCAACCATTGAATATCATGAAAAATATAAGATTAAGCTAGGAAAAGAAAAAAATGGTCTATAAAATGATTATCTCAACTCAATCCATTCCCTGGAATACTAATTCAGATTTATTAACATAAAAATATAAAATATTTTATCATTGAAATCCTAATAAATCCATGTATCCTAGATCATTAAGTAAAGAAAAAATAAAAATTATGGGCATGTAATTTCTTCTTTAAATATAAAAATAGATTTCAAACAAAATAGGGGAATGGAAAAAAATATACCTTAAAAGAAAACTCCAATTTCCATGAAGCTTCCTTATTCTTCTTTCACTCTTCAAAATCATAATTTTTATTTTAAACCTATAGAATCAAATCATTAATATAAAGTAAGGTTCAATACAAATTTGGATAAAATGGATAAGGAAGTAGAATATGAGAAGTTTTCATAACTGAAACTAATTAAATTAAACTATATCTTAGAAATTAATTAAACTCTCAGGTTTACTCGTATTGTAAATTTATTTACATTCATTGAGATATAATTTTACCTTAGTGTTGTGTAATTATAGAATGGTAAAATGTTATCTAGTCCAGTTTTGATTCTAATTTTAATTTATACTTATCTAATACAAAGGTTCTCCTTATTTTTAATTGTTTCTCATCAAATTAAAATTATGGTGGGATTTATATTTAGGATATATATAAATAATATAAGGAAATCAAAATCTAATCATATTTGGTAGTTCAATTGTTGCACCATAGATTTGTTCTTCTTATTTCATTAAATGTGGTTTCAAAATCATACAATATAGAACCTTCCTTCTATTCTTCAAGTGTTGCAGTTTCTTTTTCATTTAATATTTCAATTGGACGAAATCATGGTTCCCTTCCCTTTTCAAATTTGGTTTATTCTTTGGTGGCTGGTTGCTTCTTCCTCTCTTAAATCATTTCATTGATGAGATCTGTAACAACCCAATATTTTATCTATGAAATTTTCCTTTTTATGTTTATTTTATTTAGTATAAATCACATAAAATCACTTATAGAACATAATACAGCCTTATAAATGATTAATGAATGAAATAATTGGTATCTCTATATGATAAAGAACCTATAACGATCTAATAGTAACATGACAGTTGGAATAGAAATATGAACCATATGAATATTAAACCAGTCAAATAAATATTAAATTCACCCAATTTTGTATAAATAAAATTAATAATCTTATAAATGAAAGTATGATATAATTATATCATACTATAGTAAAGTGAATATTTTAAAAACTAATAATTAAGTGTTGTTATTTTTGTAAGTCATAAATATTTAATTACAATTTTATAATTAATAATATTATTTAAAAGAAAATTTATTTTAAAAAAGTACTCATGAAAGAATATTTTGTTTTCTGATGATTTTACGATAATTTTATGAGACCTTTGTTAATTTTTCAGAGTGTTATAAAAGGAGTTATAAATATAATCTGTATTTTTCAAGTATATGATGATTTAAATTAAAAATTAAATTTATCATATATCGAAAATTATTTTCATAAAATGGAGTCTATTTTTGAATTATACATGTTTAAAAATCGTTAGGATGAATTTTTCATACATTTCTATAATACTTAAATTGTTTATGAATTGTAAAATACAATAATTTATGATAAATGTTAAACACGTGATTTATTGAGTCATATGTGACATATGGATAATGTAAGCCCATAATTGAGAACTATAATTCATTATTTTGATATATTTAATGATAATTCTCAATCTATTTATATTATTTAGCCAAAATAATAAACAAATGAATAAAAGTTTCAAAAATCCCTCCTCTATTCCACTATAAATACCACCACCGCACCACCACTACTCCTCTCACCTCTAATCCTTGAAGATTGTAAATTTTCTTCCAAATACTCCCCTAATACTCTCCCCTATTTCCATGATCTCTTGGTATTACCATAACACTAAAACCAATCCCTTTAATTAGGTTCTAATGGATGAGTATTGAAGTGATAAAGTCCTCTTCCTTTTCTATTTAATTTCTTTTCAAGTTCTTTTCTTTTATTGTTATCTACTCAACTCCTCTGTCCAAATGAGAATCATAACTATAGTATCATATATATAGTTTAATGATATCATATTAATGAAATATCATTCCTCAAACCCCTTTCTCTCCCACTCGTTTATTTTAAAAATTAATTTATCGTCTGTGAGGAGGCGATTTACAACCTTCGTGGATGAAGAATTTTCGTTCTTCAATTTATCATTCAAGGTTGTCCATGAAACCATTTTAATGGTTGAAATATATTTTAAAATTTATATTATAACCCTTTTTATTTTCTATATGTAACATATTTTCATAATACTAAATGACAAAATAAAATGAGTTCATTATGATCAAAAACAACTGTAATAATTTAAACGGTTATCACTAATGTATTTTATAATGATTAATCCTCATTGAATATAATAAAATGATATATATAACCATTTAAACTTATAGATGTTAATAAATAACATATAATTACAAGTCTATCGAATTATACCCATTTTACATGAACTCCATTACATATAAATAAGTTAACCGATCATGAAAACCAAGAAAATGAATGCTTTTGAATGATGAAATTAAACTGTATAACTAATTAATAAGGAAATAAATAAACTTAATAAAAATATAATGAATAAAATAAATATAGTTAAGGTTATTAATTAATAAATTAATTGATTTAATATGATTATATAAGACATTAATGTCAAGTTAATAAAACATTCGTACATAAGGTGAGGGATTCTGCCCGAACCATTATTTTTTATCTCAGGTTATTCTTGCACTACCTTTACCTCAATGTGATGCTTAATTATTATTTTTACTTCTTCTATATTATTTTTATATGTTCCAAACTCATATATTAATATCATTTCATCTTTCATTTATTGTAATTTTTTGGTTTTACAAGGTTCCCTTCTTAATTCTTCCTGATACACAAGCCCGATTAAAGGGAACATCTCAATTTCTAACCCATTTTCAAGTACCATCCATAAATTGTTTTAATAAACCAATATTTGTTTTTAAAAATAAATAAATTTTTTTTATGAAAAAATATATTTTTTCATTAATAGTTTTATACAAACAATTATAACAAATAATAATGAATTTTTCAAAATAACTCTTCTTTGTAAAGTAAAAGGGGTATTTCTCTTAAGAATTCCTCGATGGTTTTATTAGAGTATTTCCAGTTATTTCAAAATCTGTGTTTTATTTTATAAATTTTTGAGATTTATATCTTTTGATTATAATTTATGATATTTTATTAAATATTTTATGATTAGTTTAACTATGGATGTGCTATCATGATACGATTCATCATACTACTTAGAATAGCTAGTGATTATGTTTAAAAATTGGGGAAAGTTATTTACATCTCATATGTATATATTGTTTATGTTTAAACCCATTAATGTGAGAAATGAATTTGACTTATTAAGTGACAGTTGAGTCCTAATATATCCCCCCAATGCCTCAATATGTCCCATGAGACAAAACATATATAGACCTGGCTAAGGCCTTTCCCATTTTCAGATATGGTTTTGGATGAGGCCTTAATCATTTTAATATGTCTTGGTTGAGGCCTCAATATTATTCTTCATATGTTTGGAATTATGATTAACTCATTATGATATTGATATTCTATTTTATTATTCAATTAGTATAATATATAGTATTCTATTTTATTATGGAATTATTTAATTAGATTTTATTCCTGCCATTTTAAGCTCAATATTATGTTTTAATTGCATGTGTACTTTTAGTTATTCACCACACCTTATATATATGCTTCCTCTATATTACATACCCTTATGGAGAATCTGAACACACCCCTTTTCTTGTGTTTTATTTTTACACGGGATACAAATAAATATATTATGAATGACTTGCAGTGATAATCTGGGAGTTGTGGATGTTTCCAAATTAATTTCTATATTGTATTTCCTTTAAAAGATGTAATTTAAAACTTATGTTTGTATCTAGTTTTCCAAAACTACTAAACTATTAAGTCCTTTGGGGTACTTCTTCCTTGTTTATTATGCTGATATAATGAAGTAAGTCACCGACTCTGGGAAACTAAGGTCTAGGTCTCTACAGTTGGTATTAAAGGATATTTAGTAGAAACCTTAGAAACTATATTTAGCCTGAATATTCCAAAGGCATTTTTTTTTTGATTTTGATAACCCCCCTTTCAAGGGATGAGGGGGAACCCTTACAAGGACTATAAGCATAGATATTACATGACCTGTAGGTATTAGGAAATATACAGGCTATAACTACATGGAACTGCTCCTCCCCAGCTTCTTCATCGTGATGTCAGCTCTCCATGAAGAATGGGTATATACATTGACAAATCTTAACTGAATGATTGATCATCATGGTCTTTTCAAGATCATGACATAAGAATTGATTGAATTAATTTACTAAATTAACAAAATAAAATAATGAAAACTAAATACATGTATAAAATTTGGAGGGAAGGGAATTATCTTCAAAGGGAAATTTCTATAAATAAATGAACTCCACTCTAATCCCAAAATATCCACGTAAATAGTTGTGAAACCATAAGTGTAATTGGAATAACATGAACAGTTATTATTGAGACTTCTTAATCCATTAAACTACTCATTGATTGATGAATTGAAATATATGAATTACATTGATAAATTATTGCTTAATAAAAAGAGAGAACTAATTTAGTGATTATGAATTAATTATCACTATAATGTTGGGCATGTGAATATTTAAACACATTAGGACAGTTATCTTATAATGAATAAACTAAACATGTGAACACAATAAGATACTATCAAATACTGGAACTCTATTAATGCAGGTGAATCAAGAAACAATGTACACATCACTTTCAACTAATTATTCTCTCATATATGGTTCTAGACAATCATCATCGACCGACCATCTATAATGGATAATATGAACATCATAAAAGATATAATAGACTAACATGGGAGATATTAGATATGATAGAGAGAATAAATAATATATTTAAAAAGCACAAAAAATAATAATTATAGAAAATAGTAAAAGTAAATAAAAAATAGACAATAAAACCAAATCTATGGACTACACCTAGGTTGAAACCCTAATAAACCTAATGGTTGAAATCATACTTTCAATAGCATGAACCCTTATATTTATAATCAGATAAATTCCAAAGGCTGGCTTTTTTAAAATATCATAATATATCTTTCAAATATATGGATATTCTTCACTTAAATTAGTAAATGTTTCTTTAAAAATTCCCTTGATTCTCACTAATCCTCATTTTAATCTCTTCCTGTTTTAAAATCATATCACCATGTGGTTTATACTAGAATTTTTTATGTCATTTTCAAAACCTATCTCAGACGATCTCTTTCACATGTAGTGCACCATAGATAATCCCATTATATAATAGTGGTTATTTAATGTGTATATTCTTACTATCATCCACACCATTTCCAACCTAACAAAGTGAAAATGTTGAAGATATTTTACCCCTACCATGGAAGTTACCATGGCTGTCATCTCGTTCCAGCATCCATTTTGATCAGAAAGTCCATGTTCAACATAATCACACCCCCACAGCATAGTATACCTTGTTTCCTTGTCTTTCTAGATTCATGTTTTCGTATAAAATCTCTCAATCCAAAAAATTCTTGATCCTTTTGTATTTATATTTTACCTATCACCAATAGTTTGAGACCCAATGGGTGT
The DNA here is from genome assembly GCA_963277665.1 of Viscum album. Classification (NCBI taxonomy): domain Eukaryota; kingdom Viridiplantae; phylum Streptophyta; class Magnoliopsida; order Santalales; family Viscaceae; genus Viscum; species Viscum album. Next base: position 79,658,442 of record OY728140.1, read on the forward strand.
ATCACTCCCTATTTTATCCTCCTTCTTCATGCATACAAGGATCTCCCATAGGTTAAATTTTATGATGTCTTTCAAAAGTGGAAGTAATTTTTCCTCGATTGAAACTTACACCACAAATTCCATGGCATTGAGATTGTCTTTTTTAACTTATATTGTCCCTTTTTGTCACGAATAGTCTCTCTATGATATAGTAATTACTAGTTCAATTATATTTTCATGAATGGAATCTTGTTCATTGAAATATCATCACAATGCATCTTCCAAGCCTCGAGTGATCTTCCTTGGAACTTCAAACCTTTTTCTATGGTTTGGGAGATTGAGCATAGGATTAAAAGTGGTAGACATGTAGCTTCTCAGTTTCCTCTGGTGGCATGGTGTAGTGGTCTGATGATCCAGAGTATCATAGGTGGAATTAGGATATTTCTGAGTAGGGATGAACGAATTTAGTATAGGAAAACAACATTTTTTAAGTATGAATAGAACTTGTTCTTTACTTAATACCACATTGATCTTACACAAGTCTATTCACATTTGTTTCATAAATGACACATCATTAATCCATCAGAACAAGTTTTAATAGTCACTAGAGATCACCTATCATCCTCTATGATGAACCACATCGAGAAGATAATCACCATATCAAACCAACACGTGCTCATGTGCACCTATATGTGTGATGTATGTCACATGAATCCTCTATTTAATTAATATGATTATAATTACTAGGTTCTTGGTCATCTTACCTTCTGGGTAGCCATGTGTCTTGCCTTATTTGCGGGATAACTGGGAACTGTCTAATTTTGTATCCATGTCATCTTCATACCTTTTCCATTTATGGATTTTCACACCTATAAAAGGATTATTTTCTATGTTAAAATCATATAATTAACCATTTATTATTCTCAATAAAAAAATTCCAAGAACACCCACATTTACATTTATTTTCAAAAATTATAAACACTCTTTTAACACGTAAAATAATTAAAATAAACATTAAATGGGAAAATGATTGACTAATTTATAAATTATTTAATTTAAATTCATAAATTATATTAATTAAATAGAAACATAAATAAAACCATGTTGTTGGGATGAAAACTTTCTTATAAGTGTTTAACAACACATTTATATACTCAGAAACCACTGGTATCATGAAGTTTAGTATAAAAAGGTTAGTTCTGCCTTTTCACACTCAACATTTAAATTCATAAGACATTTTATAATAGTGGGTACCATCCCAAATGATGGACCATACCAAAAAATACTATTTATAATACTCCAATCGTAACCCATTGGCTTGGTCCACACCAACATTCCATTAACCATAGGTTCATCCTTATACACCAAAGGTCGAAAATAAATTCCAAGGTTATAAAATATTTTTGGGGGATTCTTTTTCATTTTATATAAAATAACCTAAAATAGATGATAAAAATGGTAATATAAATATGTTGACCGATAAAAAACCAAACAAACTCCAATAAAGATAACTTGATAATGATTATTTTTGCAATGGCTCAAAATACACTACAAAATCCTACAAACCCATAATCTAAAAAATACACTAATGTTCTAAATGTGGAACTACCCCAAGTACCACCCATATACCATATTTAATATTCACATCCCATCAACCATGAAAAAAATATTACTATGTTCTCCTAGAGAGATATGAAATATTTCCCTTATTAGTAACATAATTAACAATTCATGTATAGGCACGAAGATGTATATTTAGTGGTGAGTATACAACCTTGTATTTAATACCCCTAAGACTTATAAAAAAAATCACATAATAAAGAAAAATTAGCTTGAATTTAAATATAGTATAATAGAATAATAATATAAAAAACAAAATCCAGACTAAATTGTGAAAATAACTCATACAAAAAAGAAACCTTTCACTTCACTCGTTATTTTGAAAAAGTAACCCACACTAAAATTCCCACACTTGTGCCATGTATAAACAAACTAATGAAATGAACCAACCAAATGCATCCCTTAAAAAATTAGGCCTAATTGGATAGACTAGATCATGAGTGAAAATTTGTTCCTCTTGACCCAATTCATCACTTAGCAGTACAAATTAGTGTGTTGCAAAATCAATACAGAGGACATTCTCAAATAAATAGGGCCTCTCCCCAATGTGCCTCAAATCTTAGCATGGAAACCATGTTTGAATTAACAAGGAGCCTTCCTAGTTTTCTCCCAATTTTGGCATGGTCACCATGTTCAAATAAACAAGTCCCTTTACATATAAATCATGAATGAAAACCAACTCACACCAATTCTATATTACCATTTTTTTTCGAAACCATGTTTCCTTAAAGGGAATTGGTATCCAATTCTATCACAACATGGACTTGTCCTAATGTAACATGAAAAGACACCACCTAAAAAATACTATTACTATTAAAAATTCCTAACATTCCAATTTCATCATTTCAATATCAAATCATTGAATAGTAATTTTAGTAAATATGTTGTGGGCACCATCCACAATGATTTTCTCAAATAAGTTTTCACCGAAACTATTTTTAACCAAGATTTTTTCAAATCATTTATCTTACATAACAAATAATTTAACATAAAAAAAATATATTGCTAATTTTTAGAAAAATTTGAGTGATTGAGAAGCTACATATGATTAATGTGATCTTATTAAAAAATTTTGTGATGATATCACAGATCTGGGCTCCTTCCACATTCCTAAAGTGAATCCTCAATATATCCCCATCAAATCACACCCTAAAACAAAGATCTAGACATAATATCTCAACTATAGGGTTCTTACCATGGTAAAAAAAATAAGTGAGTATAGGAGAATATATAGGAACTTTACATTAAATTTTTATGAAAAACTCTCATAGATTTCAAGATATTTCTTTTTGGAATAAAGAGAATCCCCAAAATTTACCAAATAACCATTGAGGTATGAGAACCCTAGTCACAAAAGGAAAATGAGAATTATAATGGAGAAATTAGGTCTAAAATATAATTTATGGAAACTGGTATATGGCACAAAAGTTTTGGCCACATGGTTTGGAAAATATTGTGCATATTGTATGAATCAGTGCTATAGGTAAATTTCTTGGAGACACATAGTTATTTCATTGTTTTTACAAACCATGCACCTTTCCAAACACCCACACTTTCTCATTCATGGTTACCTTGAGTTCTACATTGTTTACCCTATGTGTACATCAATTTTCAACCCTATAAAATCCCACTAAAACTGTCAAAATCCCTATTGGACATCCTAAAAAACAAAAAACATTTCAAAACTTAAAATTACCATATAAAATTATAAAATACCTAATATTAAGGAATTTATAGTTTCAAAATCCTTGGTTAACCCTTGTTGTATTAAAACCATCTTCTTTTGAAGTTATCCTATAAAACCATAATCATGTTGATAAAAGGTTTAAAACTTCCTAAATAGACAACACCTAGTGCTAGCAACCAATCTCTAGAACCAAGAACTAGAATCTCCATACTGAATCACCTTAGAGATAGACATTATCTTCTAAACAAAAATGAATGGAAAGAATATATAAATAAATGGAACAAAAAACAATGGATTATATGGTTTAAGAATAAAACTACTCTCTAAGAGGAAACATGGAAATATTTTATTAAGGGAGAAAACCTCAAAGTTACAATACCCCTAAATACCAATACTCTACTAAGAAATATATGGTGGGTATTAAAATGTACACACCCTAAGAAGAATTTACCCCACCCATCCTTTTATAAATGAGTCCATCTTATCGATCTAGTTCCTCCACCATATGGTATTCATGGTCATCCATCACTTGGTTAAGAAAATGAACATAAACCAACATTTTTCACCATGAAAGATAATAATTTTAAGTGAATAGAAAATATTCAAAACATATCCATCTATACCAATATTTTTAGAATTATTTTCTTGCTTCCACTAAATTATCATCCTAAATATTGGTTTTATTGTGCCATCTATCCATATATTTTCACATAATTTATTTCTATAATCACTCCTCCTAAATATTCTTAATAGTTTTCTAGAAATTGGTTTTCACACAATCAATTTTAACATTCTCATACTTTAAGATCATTTTCAAGGATTTAATAGAAAATCCTCTAGGTCACTTCTTTATGTTCTCTCTATATCCGTTACATAGTTTCTCCATGGTATTATAACATGATTCCAAAATATGAGTCCTTCCATGGAATGAAAATTATGTATAAATTATTGGACTAGAACCTTCTTCATGATTCCTTATAAAGTCCTAAATATATCAAGATTCTGTAGAATAAGTATTGTGTCCTCCAAAAAATTCAAGGTAAAGTGATACTTCAAAGTACTGTTATTTACATTGAGTAAATAAATTAGATTATCTGAATGAAAAATCATTATTTGAATTATATAGAATAATATTTCATTCCCTTAAATTCTTCAAAGATACTCTAATATCCCCTTCACCTAGATCAACTCATTCCCAGATTTCATGATAATAATGTACTCAAAATCTATTATGGAGAACATAATTACTGATTTAAATTTTACATTCAACTAATAGTTATTTCACTAAAAGTTAACATATATTTAGTGGAACATCCGAGTGTTCCTAAATTTCATCCAAATCATAAATACATAAACCTATAAATAAGATCATAAATTAAAAAATAGATTAGTATGTATAATAAACCTTTGTGATGCCAGAGTATCTACTTCATGACTTCTTAGTGTTCTATTATAATATTATTTATGGACTTGATAATGAATCCCACAATATATACAATTTATACCCTCATATAAATCATGGAATAAATTAGGATCTTATCCTTTAATTCAAATTTTACTTGTACCATGTAACTGGACTCATCTTCCATTTTTAGTGCCTTCTCTTTGGATCACTTGAGCTTTGTGGACAAGAGAGTGGTTCAAGGCCTACATTCACACATTCTAAATATTTCCACTAGTTTCTAATTCCAATCTGATTGAAATAGAATTTTTTTATAAAATCAAGTCCCTTTTTATCCATATCCCAACATCCTCTTTGTGGAATGAAAATAATTTATCACAAATATTCCAAAAAATTCATCATTTAACTCTTTAAATTGATATCTCCTTTTGCATTAAATAAGTATATCATTAATTTAATGAAAAAATATAATTAATATCTCATCAGCACACAAATTGTGGTAATATAAATTATTTTTATTACTCTAGGTTAATGCATTCTCCACCATAAAGTCATTTACTTCTAGTTCCAATTAGTGGTATCCTATTTCGGATTATACAAAATCTATTTGGGCTAACACACCAGATCTTCTATTCCATTTTCTATAAAACCATTTGATTTCTTGATGAATATTTCCTCCTATAATTCACCATAAAGTAATATAATCTTTACATATAACTAATTAATATTTACACCCTCCATAATAACCATTTCTAGCACCATCTAGATTGTTGAATTATTTACAAATAGAGAAATGATTTCTAATAAATCCAACTCTTCATTTGATAAAATCGATTTATAATAGTGCTATATATATAACATTTATTACCATATATTTATTCCTTCAAAGATAATACCCAATTATTCCATTTCACTCCTTTAACGGTAGGAAGTTCTATTGGCAGTCATGTTCCCAAAAATAAAAGGATTTTATCTCCTCCTTAATCAGTAACTCCCACTATCTGAAGTAAATAATAATTTTCACCTATTCCAAGATTTTAGGTTCTCTTATGTCTGCATAAATCAATAAGTTCATGTCACTTATAACCCTCTATATCAAGATAAAATCCTTGGCAGTTCCCTATAACAAGATCTAGGACTCTACTATTTACGAAACTACTACTTTCGAAACATCACCTTTCAGATATATTAAATAATATTCCAGATTACTCAAGAATTTCAGTAAATCCAGCCTCAGAAACACCAAAAAAATATGAAATTCATCTAAATATTTCCTCATGATGTCTGGTATCTCCATAACTGTTGTACTCTTAGAAATAGCCAGATATTTTGAAATAATATCTAGAATAACATTATCACGAGTAAATTCTTTTTTCCTAAATAAACATGAAAAATGTATTATCCTTCTATAGAATCCAATGATTGAATAATATATAATTTTTTTAATAAACTTATAAATATTTTATACCAGATTAAAAATATAATGTATTTTTCACCATATTAAACAAAAAAACATGTATGGAAATTTTCCTCAATCTTATCACTTTTCTTAGAATGTATTTAGTCATTGATAATAATTAAAAAAACATTGAGATGAAATATATCCAACAAAATTATAGATTATAGTTTTTTGTTAAAAAGTTTCTCCAATAGAGTTGAAGGACTTTGATTCATAAGATAGGTAATATAGTTGATAGCCTCTTCCCAAAAATCCTTAGGAAAACATTTATGAAACTTTATATTTTTCTCCAAATCATTTAAATTTTGATTAATCCTCTCACTGAAACCATTATACTATCCTTTTCGGTATAAAATCTATTTTTTGATAAGCATTGAGAAATTTTAGAGGGATTGATTCTAGGATAAATGATGTGGAACAAGGTGATGATGGAGGACGGGTAGTTGAACCAATGTCCGAAATCAAATAAAATGGAATTTTTTTTGTAATTGTGGAGGAATTTGAGGGATGAGTTTTTTATTAATGAATTTTTCATTGGGATCTATAAGTTTTGGGGGAGAAAGTTTTTTTCAATGGGATTCTTCCTTGATCAATAGGCAGTCATCCCTAATGATTGGTTGGTGGAAGAATTGGATGAAATAGTTGGACTTGTTTATAAAATATCATCTATTATTTTTTCACATAAATGACTTATTTTAAAGTTAAATTTCATTTAATTTCCATTAAATCTTTGTTTCGGGGGTTTCCCAAGCTTTTATAGAGGAATGGGTGAGTTTTCATGAATTAGCCCAAACCGTGAGCCCAATTCCAAATTTAAAAATAAATTTTGATTCCTTTATAATGCCTTAATTTTTTTTAAAATTTCATCCATTATAATTCCTAATTGTAATAACCTGAACTATTAACACCACCATATTAATTTGGACCATTTAAGAATCCATAATCATGGTGGATATGGGTTTTTATTTAAGAGATTGGGCCTTCCCGAAATCCCATTTCCTACATTAAAAATAATTTTTAATTCTTTAATATCGCCTTAAATATTTACGTTTTTCAATGATTCCAACCCTCCCCTGATCCCACATACTGAAGACGTGCCCCAAGCTCTCCTCCCCCTATTTGGATCTCGGTTGCATCAAAAATATGGATGAAATGTCTCTGAATTTCTCAAATCGCCCAGATTTGAAGTGGTAAATTGATTATTTCATAACTCTTTAATTTATCACTCTTTTTCTCCCATTATTGTTCATAAATGATCTATTCATCCTTTTTTAAAACACCCTTGAATTGTTGGCTGTTTGAAAATTCAGATACTGGTGTATTTGGGGTGATTTATTTAATATTATTCAAGGTAATTGATTCCTTCTTGGTTTCTTCCTTTTCCCCTAGGGTTTCCTCCCTCTTTCATTATGTACTAAAATTTCAAGAAGTTAGGGTTCGATCCTAGGGTTTTATTTAGTGTCTTTTTGGTAAAATAGTGTGGTCTAGGGATGGATTTATCTTCCTTGTGGTGTAGTGGTGGTGCGGTTGATGTTTTGAACCATGTTTTGTGGTATTCAACACTTTCAGTAGGTGATCCCATGGTTAACCATTCCTTAATCAGTTAGTTTTCTTATTTTACTAGATTTTCATGTTCCCTATAAGCTTTTTGTGGTGCGAAAATCATTTTTGAGGGATTTGGTTAAGTATTTAATTTTATAATTGCATTTTTGTTGAAGTTGTGAACTTTTCGAATGTAACACTTGTGGTATCTTTTATGGTAGTTTTATAAAATATGAAATTGATTTATTAGTTGTTGAAAATATCTAAACATTCTGTTTTGTTAATGCCTTTGTGTCATGTGGGCCTTTGAGTGGGGGTTTTGGAATAGGTTTGTTCTGTAAAACTTTGTTATACTTCTTGAGAGCATTTTATGAAAATGGGTGTTTTCATTTTTATCTTTCATGGTATTATCCAATGTTATTTTATAACACTTAAAATTGGTTTTATAAATGTCTCTAGGGCTACCAATTCTAATTTTCTAGTGTTTTGGTGTGTTTTTTCCTTGAAATATGGTTTTGAAATGGGTTTTATGAGCAATTATTGGGTATACTCTTTGAAATTGTTTTATGAAAGATTTGAAAGATTTAATGATTTATGTATGTGGTGATACCATATTAGAAAAATGTTTTGGAGTGTTTATATTCGGAAATGGTACATTTTAAATGGTATTGGGGCTGTTTTGTGTTGTGTTCCATCTTGTAAATGTTTTACAATTTTTTTTAAGGATTTACTAAAGTGTGTAAGAGATATGAAAGTGATGTGGGATGTTTTGTGTGGGTTCGATGGGTAAAATGAATTTTAGTTATGAAAAATGGTATTATGTGACATGTGAGTGGGATGTTATGTGAGTTGTAATATATTGTAATGGTTTAATAAAATTATTTAATGGATTTTTGGAAGTGTTAATGAAATGTGAAAATTGTTGTTGGCTATTTTTGGTGTGAGCCGGATTTCAAATAAATTTGAATGAAAAGTTAACTTTTCTAACTTATGTGGTATAAATGTGGGATGTTTGGTGAATTTTTGGTGAGGAAATGATATTTGAATGTGAAAAGTATATTTATTGACTTTTTGAACATGTTTGAGCACAAAGAGAAAACCCGGGTATCTAGGTTGGTGGACGTGTACTAGTATGCTAGTGAATCTGTGGGATTTGGCCTCAGATTTACTTATCAAGATTGACGCTTAAAAATCCAACTAAACTATGATGATGATGATTTGGGATAACTAGGTTATGGGTATGTTCCCTACTAGTGGCTTGTGCATGAGAACATATATTTTTTTATGGTTACTCTCATAGAGATACGAGGTACCTAGGACCCCCAGCTAGCTAGTACCTAGGGGTTATTTCCTATTGCTTTTGCTCATTAGATCCTTTATACTCACCATTAGAATACAGTATATTTGGCTGGAAAATTAATTAGAATTGGAATTTATTTTAAAAGAGTTGATTCTTTAAATTATCCCACTTGAAAACTTATTCTTTTAAGTTGCATCATTTAGAAATTATAACTAGAAATTACATGTTTTTGAAAACTTGTATGGTTTTTGTCTTTAAATGTTTATCGCATGGAATCTATTAGTTGTATTATCCTACTAGTATTTTTATCATACCCTACTTACAACATTGGGTGTAAGTAGACTTGGTTATTTTCTTGTTGCAGGTTTGGTTACAAATATTTTGCCAACAGTTCAGGTTTTTACTGGTCATTAGTGATGCGGTGTTGTGGATATGGCTTGAGGGTGGTACCTCTTGCCATGTGGAGGTTATTGGGATTTCATTATTTGGTTTTATACCTCTTTAATGGTCTTTAAAAATAGTTTTAACTTATGTAATTCAGTTCATAAATTTTTTAAAAGATAGTTTCAGTTGAAAATTCCGGATTTGTTTTATTGAGTTTGTTTGTAGTTTAATATTTTTAAACTCAGGTAAATCATTCCCAAGCTTTATTTTATGATACCCAGGCACTTGTTCCTACCTATGGAGATCAAGAACGCCCTTCGGGCCTTGTCACAGGCTGGGTCGGGTGCCAGTTTTGATGGCGACCAGATTCGGTTCGTGACAAAATGGCATCAGTGGAGGTTCTAGTTAACCCTTTGGGTCACATTATTTGGGGAACAGTCGGGATAGTCTACAGATAGGATTTTTGGGACTTGGTATTTCATTTATGGGTAGTTTGACTAATCACCACACCTCATGATGGGATTTGAGTCAACAGGGGAAGTCAAGATTTATATGAGTCGTTTGGATTTCTTAGATTGATGATGATTAGGGGAAATGAAAAGAGAGTTGGGTTAATGGTCTCGGTGAGCTCACATGGCCTTGAAATCCATGTGTAGCTAGAGATATTCACTAGAACACTCTCTATGATGGTGAAGTAATTGGAATATTGTTACCAACCATATGTCCAAGTCACCCACTGAAACTAGTTTCCTCTCACGTTGTCTTGTGTTCTTTAGTTTTGAAATCTTGGAACATTGGTTTTAAAGTGACTTGGTTTTAAGAAGCGTAAAGTTTTTATGAAATTATTTTCTAATAAATAGGGAATTTTTAGATTTTTGAAAATTGATAACTGAATTTTCAGAATTGTATTGTAATGGAAAATGGTGTGTTTGCACCTCTTTTGAAAGCATGAACTATGTCAAGGTTGGTTTTGAAAACGTGTTTCCAATAGAGTTTTCTAAACTATTTAAAGGTGTTTTAATGGGATGAGATGTTTTGAAATTGATGTGAATAACTTGAAAGTGAGTTTTCATTGGAATGATGGTGCCTTTCTAAAAAAAATTTAATGGAGTAATTTGGGTTTGATTTCATGGTTAGAAGTCTTGAGAAAATAGAATTATTGGTTGATTGTTTTGGTTTTGAAAAGTGGAATGAGTTTTTGTATTAACCATTGGTATTTTCATGAGTGACCAAATGCATGGGGTTATATGAGATGATGGATGGTTAATGAAATGAATGGATGAGTTTTGGGATGGATATGAGGAGGGTGCATGGTGTGGCATAGAAACACGCATGTGTAAGGCCCATGGGGTACCATTGGTGGATACGCTAACCGCTGAACCATTTATTTTCCAAAATATGATTTTAATGGAAAAACTTGATGTCTTTATGACTAGTTTGGGATGGTGTGTATTATGTGTTTTTTTAAATTTTGATGTTGTGGGATGTTTTGAGCCCAAGAACCCCTTCTGTTTGTATTGCGTTTTGGGTTTGTGTTTGGTTGGTAAGCTGTATTGAACGGAAGATTAGTGGTCTCTTCTAAGAAATGTTTTGGGACACCTTTACGGTGATTCCTTTCATGTGTTTGGATAGTTTTTGGGGTATATCTTTACCAATGAACCATCTTGGTTGGGTCCTTGGGTTTAATAATTGTATAAGGTACGCCTCAGTAAGGGTTAGTACACAACTGAAGTGTAGCCCAGGTTATTTCACCGTTGGAAGATCCTCCAGTTGATCAATGTAAGGAAAATTTTTCTTGAGATTTTTATACTGAGTCTACACCCTTTTCTTTATTGTTTTTTTTGTGTCCTCTTGTAGCAGGAGAGTGGTCATGGAAGGTTGAAAGAGACATTAGCTTCTTAAGTTTCATGATTTACCGAAGGTGGAAGTGGTCTGGGGTTTTTGGCATGGATGAGTATCTGGATGGTGTCTAAGAGGTCCTCTCAGCCCTTCGTAGTCTCTTAGAAGAAAGAGTTTATATTAAACTACCAATGTGGGAAATCTGGTCATGAGAGGCTATTGTGGCCACTTTCTATAATTGTGTGTTGTTTTGGGATGTTGTATAAGGTCCATCTCCATGCATTGTTTATATCAGTCTCCATAGTCCTGTTCGGTGATTCGTTGTGATGTCATGTGCTTGATTGACCATAAAGGTGAAATTCATGAAATACTTTGAGATTCCATGTTATGTTGGGAGAATGTCTCCCATGGAAAAACTTCAAAATCTTCCATTTTAGAGGAAGGTGAGAATAGGTGTTCTTTACTTATTTTGTTCCTCACCCGATGAAACAAGGTGTGATGTGTGTGAATCTTCTAAGCCCTTATTTGAGTGAAATATCAGGTTAGGGTAAAGTAGTTTGGAATGTGTTATGTCTTTGAAATATTATCGGGGATTACAGTGTAGTTTTTGGTGGCACCAAAAGAAGAATTCTCATTTAGGGGGTTTCCAAAGCCTAACTATGAGGACAAAGATGCTTCAATCATTTAAGCTCTAGCCATAGGTCTCAGAGAGAATCTGGCTCATAGTTCGGGGAAATCCCATGGTCTTTTAAACCCTTGTACAATGTACTATCTTTAGTATAAAAGATAGGAAGAGTTTAAACCTCTGGTTTCATCATCTTTCTTATGGTGTTCCTATTCAGTGGAAATTGGTGGAGGGCCATTTACCCATGTCATCACCTAATGTCATTCCCTCCCCCTTTAGATTACATTGAGTCATTAGAGAATGGTTGGAAATTTGGATAGACATTACGAGGACACAGTTTGTGCATGAATAGTAGTGACCATGTTCTAGGAAGCCATGCGGAATGAATGATCTGTATAGTTAGTGCACGGTTTCCCAAACCTTGTGGACTAACCCTGTGCCCTTCCCAAATCTTTAATTTTTTTGGGTCTTTCTGTACCAGCCCATGGTGTTCAGTTAAGATGGTTGGTTCTTATGGTGGGGAGACCCAATATGATTCTCATGTACATTCCTTCGTAAAATTTGAATGGAATTCTACCCTTCTTACTAGGGAGTCCGTTCAGGCCTCCCATGTTAGTGTCCTGATTCTATCTTGGAAGCATATAGGTTGTATTTTATGGTGGGGTGCCTATTTGTGTCCCCCCATACCAATAGCTTAGATTTATCAATGTATTGGCTTGGAAATAGGTAGTCTCATTCATAAATATCTAGCTACCAACATCTTCCTTGAGTAAACATTGGGATTGGAGAGAACCCAATGGTTTAGTTAAAGTAAGGTAGGTGTAACCTTGTTCGAAGTTGTGGTTCGTTTGGGTGAATTGATTGAGTCTTCTTCGGATAGTGTTTGAGGATTTTTCTTTTGGGATAAAGTATGAATGTGATTGATCATTTCAGGAAAGTGGTGAAAGTTTATGTTGTGAGATTAATCCTTCATTAATTGATCATTGGAGGTGTTTTAACCCTTTGGGGAGAATCTTGGCAAAAAAGTACAACTTGGTTTATCGGTTGGGTTTGGTTTTTGTATTTGGCCTTGCTGTGGCTTTCTGGGGACGGAAATTTTTCATGGTGGACATAATTGTCACATAAATGAATTATTTTAAAGTTAAATTTCATTTAATTTCCATTCATTCTCTTTTTGGGGGTTTCCCAATCTTTTATGGAGGAATGGGTGAGTTTTCATGAATTGGGCCAAACCGTGATCCCAATTCCATATTTAAAAATAAATTTTGATTCTTTTATAAATCATTCATTTTTCAACATTTTTCATCCATTCCAATTCCTACTTGTCCTCCCCTACCCTATTAACACAACCATATTAATTGGAACCATTTATGAATCCATAATCATGGTGTATATGAATTTTTAATTAAGGGATTGGGCCATCCAGAAATCCCTTTTCCCGCATTAAAAATAGTTTTTATTTCTTTAATATATCTTTCAATATTTACGTTTTTTGTTGATTATTACTCTCCCCCAAGACCACATACCCAAGGCTCACCCCCATACTATTCTCACCCTATTTGGAGCTCTGTTTCATCAAGAATTTGGATGAAACTTCTATGAATTTCTCAAATCACATAGATTGGAAGAGGTAAATTGATTATTTCATAACTCTTATTTCTCACTATTTTACCCCATTCCAGTTCCTAAATTATCTCTTCAACCTTGTTAAAATCTCCCTTGAATGTTTTTCTATTTGAAAATTCTGATACTGGTGTATTTAGGGTGATTTCTTCAATATTTTTCAAGGTAAGTGATTCTTTCTTGGTTTCTTCTTTTTCACTTAGAATTTCCTCCCACTTTCGTTATGTTACAAAATTTCCAGAAGTTAGGGTTCGAACTTAGGGTTTTATTTGTGACTTTTGGTCAAATAGTGTGGTCTAGGGCATGATTTATCTTCCTAGTGGTGCGGTGGTGGTGTGGTTGATGTTTTGCACCATGTTTTGAGGGATTCAATGTTTTCAGTAGGTGATTCCATGGTTAACCATTCCTTGATGAGTTAGTTTCATTGTTTTAATAGTTTTGCATGTTCCCTATATGCTATGTGTGGTTTGAAAATGATTTTTTAGCGATTTGTTTAATCATTTAATTTTATAATTTCATTTTTGTGGAAGTTGGGAACTTTTCAAATGTAACACATGTGGTATCTTCTGTGGTAGTTTTATAAAATAAGAAATTTATTTATTAGTTTTTGAAAGGGGATGAAAATTATGTTTTTTAATGACTTAGTGTTATTTGGGCCTTGTAAGGGGGTTTTTGGAATAGTTTTGTTGTGTAAAACTTTTTTATACTTATTGAGAGCAGTTTATGAAAATGGGTGTTTTCATTTGTATCTTTTGTGGTATTATCAAAGGTGTTTTTATAACACTTGAAAGTGGTTTTATAAATGTCTCAAGGGATTCCAATTCTACTTTGGTAGTGTTTTGGTGTGGTTTTGTCCCTGAAATATGGTTTTGAAATGGGTTTTATGAGCAATGATTGGGTATACTCTTTGGAATTTTTTTATGAAATATTTGAAAGATTTAATTATTTATGTAAGTGGTGAAACCATATTGGAAAAATGTTTTGGAGTTTTTATATTCTGAAATGGTACATTTTAAATGTGATAGGGTATATTTTTTTATGTGTTCCATCTTGGAAATGTTTTACAAAAATGTTTAAAGGATTTACTAAACTATATAAGAGATGTGAAAGTGATGTGATATGTTTTGTGATAGTGTGATGTAAAAATGGATTTTTGTTATGAAAAAGGGTAGTATGTAACATTTGAGTGGGTTTTATGTGAGTTGTAATATATTGTAATGGTTTTATAAAATTGTTTAATCGATTTGTGGAAGTGTTAAAGAAATTTGAAAAGTGTTGTGGGCTATTTTGGTGTGAGTTGGATTTCAAATCAATTTGAATGAAAAGTGGAATTTTGTGACTTGTGTGGTATACATGTGGGATTTTTGGTGAATTCTTGATGAGGAAATGATATTTTAACATGAAAAATATATTTCATGACTTGTTGAACTTGTTTGAGCACAAAGGGAAAACCCTGGTATCTAGGTGGGTGGACGTGTACTAGTATGCTAGTGAATCTGTGGGGTTTAACCTCAATTTCACTTATAAATATTGACGCTTACAACTCTAAATAAACTATGATGATGATGATTGGGAACCACTAGGTTATGGGTATGTTCCCTACTAGTGGCTCATGCATGAGAATGAATATTTTTTATGGTTACTCTCACCGAGATACGATGTACCTGGGACCCACAACTAGCTACTGGCTAGGGGTAATTTCCTATTGTTTGTGCTCATTAGATCCTTTATATTCACCATTGGAATACGGTATATTTGGATGGATAATTCAGTATCCTTGAAATTTATTTTAACAGTGTTTATTCATTAAATTATCCCACATGAAAACTTATTTTTATTAAGTTTCATCTTTTAGAAATTGTAACTAGAAATTACATGTTTTTAAAAACTTGCATGTTTTTTGTCTTTGAATGTTTATCTCATAGAATATATTTATATTGGTATCCTAATAGGCTTTGTATCACACCCTACATACACCTTTGAGTGTAAGTAGACTTGGTTATTTTTTTGTTGCAGGTTTGGGTACAACTTTTGTGCCAACAGTTTGGGTTTTTACCAGTCATTCGTGATGCGGTGTTGTAGAGATGTCTTGAGGGTGGTGCCTCTTTCCAAGTGGAGTTTCTTGGGCTGTCCTTATTTGGTTTCGTACCTTTTTAGTGGTCTTTAAAAATAGTTTTAACTTATGTAATTCAGTTCTGAAATTTTGAAAAAGATGGTTTTAGTTGAAAAATCCAGATTTGTTTTATTGAGTTTGTTTGTTGTTTAATGTTTATAAACTTCGGTAAATAATTCCCAAACTTCATTTTATGATACTAGAGAACTTTTTCTATCCTGTGGAGATCAGTAACGCCCTTGAATCCTTGTCGTGGTCCAGGTTGGGTGCCATTTTTGATGGAGACCAGATTCGGTTTGTGATATGGTTTCTTTGTTAAATTTACTATCTAGTTGAAATAATCTTCTATTTCAAAAAAATAGAATTTTGGGATATTTTAAATCATAGGTTTTCTCCCTTAATCCAAAATTTGTAGTATTCATCCCATAGTGTGTGACTATGTTTAAACCACTTTAATTTCATATTGTTTTTGTTTTTTTATTACTTGTTTCTTTCTGTTTTTATTATTTTAGAATCTATTGTCTAACTATGTAAATAATTTTTTTATTTTTATTTATAACCCTATATCTAGAGTTTTTCTTCTAAAATTGGGTGTTGTTTGTTTTGAAATTTTCGAACATTTTTTTATAGGGTGAAGGTTTCAAAGGATAACTTACATAATATTGGGTTTTTACATAATAAGTGGTATCAAAGATATATTTAAAAGTTTTTATTGTTTATAACCTACTTAAGAGTTCATAGATTGGTGTAGTTAATCATTCTATTCTTTACCTTGTTAGATAATTCTGGTATCTAGTTCCTAGTTATTTTATGTCATTTAAGATTCAATGGGAGTTTATTAGTTCTAGAAGCATGGAGTTGGAAGTGGGTAAGGTCCATATTAATAAATACATTGGGTAAGATTTTATATTTTTTAGGATTCATATTGAAGACTATTTACTGTAGAAGGATCTATGGGTTCTATTTAAGCAATTCAAACTGGAATTAGTGTCAATGGAAGATTGGGAGAGGATTTATTAGAAAGAACTATGAGTTATTTGAATAATTTTGTCTTGAAATGTGACCTTCAATATCTAGGAATTTAATATCACTACTAATTTTATAACAACACTTTCCAATTTTTCTGAGAATCAAATAACCATAAATTTTTTTATTAATGTGGTGACCTTTTTACATCAAAATATTATAAATACATTTGGTGGAAAATCATGTTAATTACTTAAATTTAATTAGGAAAAAGTTTGAATAAATGTGAATAATGTTCCCTAGGGTAGTGTGGGTGTTGATCCTAATCTCATCCCTTTTAAAATCATGGGATGTGATCATTATAATAGAGAGAAATATTATAGGTAATTATGATATGGATTTTGATGATGTTTAGGGTCATATTCAAAATAAATAAATTTGGATGAATAAATGATAGTCTACTACTAGAAATAAATTCATTATGAAGGAAGTGGATATTCAATTTCTTGAATAATTTATAGGAATGGGGAATAAAAAAATAGATTTATCTATGAAATTAAAATGTGAAAAGACCCATATACTAGAATTGTAGGAAAAAAGTAATTTGAAGAAAGATTGTGGAAACTGAATAGTTAATTCTAAAAGGTATCCTTCCTAAATATCATCTATAAATTTTATTTTAGAAGAAAATAACAATTCGATTATCAGTATCTCCAGTCCTCTTGATTCATGGATATTAGACTCTAAGGATTTATTTCCCTCAACATCGGATAGGGGAAGCATGAGAAACTATGTTTATAAAAACTTCATTATGGTTAACTATAAATATGATAAAATTATCAAGATTTTGGGAAAGGGTTATGTTTCTATCCAAACATTGAACAAATTCTTTGATAGAGTTATAAGGTGCATGATGCATACCAAGGTTAAGGAAGAACTCAATCTCCATAGGATAGTTAGATGATACTCAATTATTTACTATGTTTTTGGATGGTGTGTGGAAGGTCATATGGGGTTCTATGGTGTTGAAAAAATGTTTTAAAGATGGGATGTTGTATCTAACCATGAATTTGTAAGGATTAATTTGTTCTAGAGAAATAACTTAGGTATTGGAGAGTTTTGGATTGATCGTGTCTACTACATGGGTGAGATTGGGATGGAAAACCTAGATGAAAAGGGCATATTGAAACTTGGATTAATAGATTAAAGAACATGTGAGTAGTGTGTCTTTGGAGATTATTGAAAGTTTTCCCTCAATACAACATGTAAGATGCTAATGAATCAAAATTTAGAGTCAGTTTATATTGATGTATGGTTTATATCCATAGGTATTTCTCATGGTGATATGTTATATTATTATACCTTAATCAATGATGTGATATAGAAATTAAGGGTGTTCTTTCTCAAGAATAGGTTTGAGGTTTTTGTAACCTTTTTTGGATTGAGAGCCATAGTGGAAAAGGAGATTAGAAGTAGTTCACAATTTTTGAGGTATTATAATTAAGGAGAATATAAAATTAGTTATTTTATGGGTTCTAAAAGAGGAAATGAATTCAGTTCAAGAAGATCGTATGAGGAATATCATAGAATATTGGTGTCACATATAGGGTGAATATGACTTTAAATTAGAGTACTAGAAGCAATAGATTTCATTTTAGTTTCCCTAAAGAGTTTTAGGTAGAGGAATTAAACTATGATTCCTAAATTTTGAATTTATTTCCTTCCACTCTATTAGGGAAATATATTCTATAAGAACTTTAGTTTATAAGGATATGTGGTATCTTCTATATTAATTTTTTTGGCAGCATCGACTATGTCCACTTTAATTCCAATAAAAGCAACAACACATCGAAAGATATTTAGGCATTTTTTATTGAGTATGTAAATAAATACATGTGATTTATACATTGAGAAACGAATTGTGTAATTTTATTAAAAGTTAAAATGTCATCATAAATTAGGGAATCCTATGCAAGGATCAAAACATGTCATAAGATGTTATTAAGAACAAAGAATCAATTCATACAAAATTTCATATAGATGGGATTCTAAAATTTATGTTCATATTAGGTAGTATGATAGTTCAGGAGATAGTAGGATGTCTAAAGTATGTTTCTAATATAATTTGGATTAAATATAATTGATATATATATGGGTACTAAAATACTAGAGGACTATAAAAAGATAGAGGGAGAGATCCAGGAGGTGATGTTCTAGAAGTTGTTTTTTTTAAGAGAAGAGTCAAAAGTTTAGTTATGGATTTATTATAAAGTTAGGAACACTATATAGTGGATCATCATTCACATGAACTTCTTGATTCTTATAGATTATAGAGAACTAGAGATATTAGGAGATATATAAATTTAGAGAGACTCGTGATAGTGGGAGTTAGAAATGAAAAAATAAATAGACTCCTTACATGTATCTCTAACATGGAAGCTTATATATCTACCTATTTAGAAAATATTATTTAAAAATAAGTTTATCTAATAGTTTAAATAAGGAGAAAATGGTAAAAAATTCTACAATGGAAGGCTTATTGTGAAGTTATTTCCACAAAAAATGTGTGGATTTCATAGAAAACTCTTTTATGCTAGAAAATCATTAAAACAATTGGATGGTTCATAGAATGGTTTCTATGGAGGGACTAAATCTTGATCATTTATATATAAATACCACATTCGATCATATTAAATTAGAGTAGGATATATTCATACAGGATAAAAATGGTTCTTTTGAAAAAAAATAAAAGGTCCAATGTGTCATCTTAAACAATGATTATATTGGATGAAATAGGAACCCAAGAATTAGAATCAAAAGTTAAATGAATTTATTGTATAGAATGTATTCATTTAGAGTAATACAGATCACTATTTTTACAAAAGGGATCTTGGTGATGGGATCTTATGTATACTTCTTATCTATACATATAATATTTTTTGTATAATTCTAAGGTGAGATAAGATTGAGAAGCTAAAATCTAAAATTTATATAAGATTTAAAATGAAAGATATTTATTCTATAATTAAGATGTTTTGGATGAGAGTCAAAAGAGATTTGATATCTATAAATTTATCCTTATTTTTTTAGATTACATCAAGAAAGTGGTAAAAATATTCATAATGATTTAATTTAATCCTCTAACCACTCCCATAAATGGATATTTTATTTTGACCAGAGAGAAATTGCCTAAAACGGAGGATAATTTTGAGTTCATGGAATGAATAATATTTGAATTTGTGATCAAAATCATGATGTATGTTATAGTTTTTATTAGGATAGAAAATTCATATGTTATGGGAGTTTCCTACAAGTCTATGTAGAATACAAAAAGTGAGAACTCAGGATTGGTGAAATGGAAAATCTAGTATCTTTGAGTTTTAATAAAAAAGTCACTCAACATCATTATGGTTCATCTATATCAAGGGTTTTAGGATTGTAGATTTGAATGATATGTGGAAACATAGAGATGTATTACTATATATGTATTAAATTTCAAAGTAAAAAAACAATGATTTGGATGTACAAGCATTAATTTATTTTTATATTATTAATAAATAATTAAGAGTACATGGGAATAAGAGAAGTTGAGAAGGAGTATATCTAGATGAAGGGGATATTAGAGGATATCGAAATAATGTAGAAAACAAATTATTCTATGAAAAATCAAAGAATGATTCATCTTTTGAAAAATAAGTTGTTCAACTTTAAGATAAAACTTATTTATCTCAAGTATCACTTTTTATATAATTTGTTAGAGGAGTAATAATAGATATACATATTATTTTGGATGTTGGAATATAAAGAATATGTTGAAAATTTTCATATCTTCTGAAATTCAATGGTGGTATTGTGCCTCAATGGGGCTTGGTTAATTTGAAGCATGGTGGATGACCATGGTTCCACTATGGGAAATGAATAAAGATAGAATAAAATTAAATGAAATAGTGGAGTTCATTTTGAAGCTATGAAAATAATATTCAATTACTATATTTTTAATCTTGGATATTTGGAAAAAAAAATTGGCCATGTGTTTGGAACTTATAGATTAATTGATTATGGAATTCATGATGTAGAACCCAATGTAATGATGATACAATAGAAAAAACAAGACATAGAAGTGAACACAATGGGATGAAATTTCTATAAGTGAAAAAATATGAGAGATTAGTTTCTCATTAATGTAATTTTCATCAGAATAATAAATTTTTGGTGGCCCAAATTTATGGTTGTTGGTGGTTTTTTTGGTCAAGTGGTCATCATCTGAAAATATCGGTTAGTAGAAGAACTCTAATCATAGAATAAAATAATCTATAAATGGGAAATATGTGTTAAATATTTAGAAGTACTATTCAACTGTTACCATATTCTATTTCATTGTAGAGTTCTAATATTTAGGGCTCTTATAACTCAAAGGTTTTATCCCTTAATAAAAATATTAGTGTTATTCCCATGGAGTAAGACTAAGTCTAATCCATGAATGTTTTTATAATTTTTTATCCCTTTGGTGCTTATTTATTTATATTAAATTTCATGAGGAAGTTAATTTTTGGATGTGTAAAGATATTTAGTACATAAATATAGTTTTATTAGTTTTTAGGTGATCCCCAAATAATATTCTTGAAATATAGTCTCTAATACACCGTATCTCAGATATAGGGTGAAATAAACCCTTATATTCTATTATATATTACTCAAATAGAATGGTAACACCCAAAAAATCACCTTTATTATCATATAAAATGGTATTTTGGGAGAAAATTTATTAATAAATCCTTTAAAAATTGACCCTTAAATCTCAACTATCTTTTTACACATTCCCTTTCTTCTCATAATGATAGCATGCATATCTGAGATCATCGGAATTACCTTGAACCCTTTCACTTTTCTCTTTCTTATTCTTCTAAATTTTCCATGAATTATAAATATGGATACTTTCCACATTGAAATAATTTATATCATAATTATGGGTTTCCTAAAACTTAATTTATCCTTTCATAATTAAATTTTGAACCTCATCAAATAGTAAGGTAGTAGGACCACTGGAATTTCTCAAAATAGTAACCATCATGTCCAGTGATTCCATTATTGGTGGTAGAAGGATCAATGCACAAATACATCAAAAACATTTTCACCCTAATGGACTCAAGATGAATCTATAACAAGTTTAATATATTCACATGATCATCTACTAAATTTATTATTAAATTTTCATACTAAAAAGTAATCGTATTATAAAAAATTTGTTCACAGTTGTTTTCTTCTCAAACAAGTTCACAAGCATTGATATCATCTCAAAAGTGTTCTTAAATTTAGGAATTTTAAATTCTATGGTCTTGGAAAACATCATCTGAATCACCCACAAAAATTTCTTATTAATCATTTATCATTCTTCCTTTAACATTGATCTTAGTTTGAGTCCCTAAAATTAAATCTTCATATCTCTCTAGAATAGATAGTATTCAATCTAAATTATATATATTTGGAAATATTTCCCATCCTGTTTTTAACCTAGACCTTAATATCATCCAATTCCATCCTAAGGAAATCAATTAACTATCATTTAATCTAAAACATTAAATAGGTCATTAAATTTTTACTAGAATTCTACTGTAAGTCTAAGAACATAATGAGGTTCTAGATCCCATTACAAGATTTTGACTATAGTATAATCACCAGAAACATTTCAATTGAGCACTAATTTCACATATTTTACCAAGAACCTAAATTTTGGAAGTTATCCTCTAAAACTATTATCCTTTAGAATAAATTATCATAACTTATAAATTAGATGACACTTGATTTCGCAAACAAACACCAAAAATAGGATCTGGAATCTTCATACCAAATCACCACATAGACAGTAAAGAATATTTAAAATAGAATAAACACACAAAAAAACAAATAAAGAAATTAAATAAAAACACATGGAATTATGTTGTTCAAGAATAACCCAACTCTATGGGAGGAAACACTCCGAACATAGATTAAGAGAGAAAAAAAATTATAAGAGACCAAAATACCAAAATTCTACTCAAAAACAAAATATTATTACCAAAATATAGAAACCATTTGAAAAAATAACATATCCCAACCTTCTATATACAATTCCATTTGGTTGATCTAGTTTCATCATCATCTAATCTTTGTGATTCTACATCACTCGATCAAGACAACAGTCATCACTCTACAGTTTACACTATCTCAACTACTAATTTTTAGTAAACAATATAACAAATATAACTCATTAATATACTCAATAACTTATGTAAATTTTTATCTAATTCTTGTTCTAAACATTGGTTCTACTATCCCACTATCTCCATAAAGTTTTTTATCTTGACTTTATTTAATTATTCCTTCCAAAATTTAAGATAACATAAATTAAAAATGGATTTCACATGGTTGACCCTAACCACCCTTGACATAATTTTAACTTCCAAGGATATTATTGAAATATTACTCTACTTGATTTATAATTTATTTAATTGAAAAATTTAGTTAAAAATTTATTAATACTATTATCATGAATATCATAAGAGGATCCTACATCATCAAATTTAGAATTTGATGCTTAAAGATGGTTTGAAAACCCATTCTTTTAAATAACAATACAATCATAATATCTTCTACTTTATTTATGATGTTTCTTTAAATAAAAATATTTATAATCAAATATAGAACTATATTCATTAATCCAATCAAAATAATGATCATATGATTCATATATAGGTAAGAAAAATGAATATATCAATTCAATCTAAGCCATTAAATACATATTAGCTTGTTTGTTTGGTTGCTCGTTTTAAGAGTTAGAATGAGATTTATCATTAGAATCTTTTGATGAACTCTAAGTAGCTTTTATATATTTATTTCCTTTACTTTTATAATATTATATTCAAGACTAATTTTCTTCTTTATTTTTTTCATTAATTTGAGATCATTCAAGATTTATATTTTTAATAATTTTTCATTCATTTCATTTGACTTATTTTTAATTTTCAACATTAGTCTTAACTTGTTAAAGGATCTTATGGAACCATTTTTCTCTTATATAACATATTGAATATTTTAATAATTTTTTAAAGTTAATATTCATAAAAATAAAAAATAAAATCACCTTAATAATATAAATTATAGAATACCTCTCTACCACTAATTTTACCCTTTTAATTTTTAACTTCAAAAATATACTTTCTAATTTATTAACGGTAATCAACTTTTGCTTTCATATCAGTATCATACATCGTGAGAGTGCCAATAAATTTTTTAATTTTTAGATCAATAAAATTATTGTATTGTCTAATTTTATTAGATATACCACTCCTTATAGGTGGTAATTCTCTAAATAATTTTCAATCTTGATCAGACTTGGGTACAATATCTCTTGAAGCAGCAATATTTTCTATAGTTTTATTAAATATTTTATTATTTTGTGTAATTTTTTCTCCAAAATAAATCTTGAAGGTATTGAAATTTAATTTTGAAATATTCTATTTTTTTCTCACATTATTTTTACCTTTATAAGAAACCATAATTGTTTCCCACATATCATAAATAGTAGAAAATTGATAAATTCCTCAAAATTCATTTGGTATTATAGAACAAATAATAGAATTAATAGCTTTATATTTTAGATCATAATCATACTCTTGTTTGAAAATCCAATCTTCAATACACCATAAGGTGCCTTATAAGGTTTCACCAGTTTCATATAAAATTTCAATCCTAAATTCATTAAATATATTTCCATTCTTCTCTTCTAGTTATTATAATTTTCTCCATCAATGTAAGGTACTTTAACCATATTTATACATTCTCTCAGATCATTCATTGTTGCAAAAATAAGTAAATCTTAAGACATTAACTAATAATTGTAAGGAACTCACAATCCCTACTCTAAAAAAAGTGTTGTCCCAACATTTTTTAATTTCAATGACTTAAGAAGGGGTCAATT
This sequence comes from Viscum album, assembly GCA_963277665.1. Lineage (NCBI taxonomy): Eukaryota > Viridiplantae > Streptophyta > Magnoliopsida > Santalales > Viscaceae > Viscum > Viscum album. The sequence goes on from OY728140.1 coordinate 79,682,938, forward strand.
GAGTTCATGAATTTCACCTATTAAAAAATTTTAAATTCCATCTTAAATTAATTATTTACATTTATCCTATTCTATAATAATATATATGAAGTTATTTCTCCATCACGATCATTTCACCACACAAATAGGTTCATGAATCATTATTGTCTACTTTTAATCAATTAAAACATTTTCCATGTTTTCCCTCTATATTTGTTTGGGTGAATGTTTCTATATCTCTCTCAAAAAATATTTATTTTAATTAAATTAATATTATCAAGAAATCAAAACAATAAGTAAAACATTATTTTATTAATGAGGTTATCTTCTAATATGGATATCTACATCCCAGGTATATGGTGGTTGTTACACCACTCACACATAGATTTTATTTTATTAACAATATAAATCTTGGTAAAGGGTATATCCTTGAACATGTTACCAGGGCACCAACTAGGTTACATGAAAACACCGATATATGATTATTCATAATCGAAAACTGACCAAACCTTGTTCTAAAAATACTAGATTTGAATGAAACCTTTATATGTATGATCAATAGTAAGAAAAAGACTCTTCTTTAGAATTCAAAAAAGTTTATCTTCTTCCTCAAGTAAAATAATCTCAAACCATTTCTTTTTCTCCTATTTTCATTATAATAGTTAAGGTTATCTCTTCTCAATTTTCATGCAAAAAAATATTACTCCTCACTATATCAGTTTGAATTTATTTTAAATCAATCTTTAAGGATTATTCCTTTAAAAAAATATGAAATAGTTGTCTCAGTATCTCATTTGGTCCTTACGATATAGAGATATGTTAGTCATGTCCACTCACACATCTCTTCTTCTTTAATGATCAACATATTCTTTAAATAATATAATATGTGGATCTATCTTCTCATAAACACACATAAAATATGCATTGGAATTAGTAGTGTTGATCTTCATATATTTATCTAACTCAAAAATTGTTCAAGATAATAGAAGCATCTAATTTTCTCTATAATATTATTTTGTTCTTTCGCCTCTATTTTATATATTTATAAAATCACATGAATATTATTTACATATTTTTAATATGTAAATTCCATGACATTTAGAACAATTATATGCTCAATATTCTCTTTTAACATCTCATCAATAATATGAAGGACTACTCCCCATGATATGAGAATATTAGTTTTCTTATCTAAAGTCATATTCCATAAATACCCATTGATTCTTAGTTAAACTAGTCAAAAGTTATTTCATGATAATTCATCTTAAATTGATCTTAATAAATGATTTGAAATATTTATATTAGAAATACTAGAATTTTCAAGTGAAATTCCATCTCATTTAATCTCAAGATTTCTATGTTGGATCATGGATAATCACTGAAAACATCATGTTAATAAAATCACTTGAAGACCAATAGAGCATCATATAATTTTTTGGACAGAGTGAGTATCTCAATAGGGGGGTTAATTGATTACCAAATGAAATTTAGGTTCCAAATGTATTAAAAAGGATTCCCCAAATTAATTTAAAAATAACCCAGTTAACCAAAATATAATATTGTTATAAGTTTCAATCTTTCAAAATATTTCTAATAAGATTGATTAGGTATCAGATAAAATAATATACAATAGTGATTAATCCTTTGAAATCATATTACATAATTAATATATTATAAAGAATAATTAATGTTAATTATCAATGAATATATATTGTTTATAGTTAAAACAATTAGTTTTAAAGAACAGATTCAAAGTAATGAAAAAGAAAGAAAAAAACAAGAAATGGAATATTGAATACAAGAGGTTCAATCTCAAGATAAGACTTAGTCCTATTCACTTGGTGGTCATCGAAAACCATGTAGTTTATATAAAATAATAAGTTTGATCCAAAACCTAGATTGGTTTTTACAATAGTATAAAACTTTCTAGGTCACACATGACCACTTCCACTATTATAAGTTGGAGTTAAACAAACAGGTCACACAGGGACCTCTACCACATTTATCTAAGGGACTTAGGATGTAAAAAGAGTTTTGAGAGTATATCTAGGTATATTAAAATTAAATAAGGAGACAATGTGCATATATAAAATAGAGTATATCACACACTACTCAAAATGTAAAATAATGTGAACCGAATAGAGAAACGAATAGTGTAAAGGAATAGAAGTGCTTGATCTATATGCAATGAAGCTCGTGACTCCAAGAAATAATTTTGTAGTGCAACTAGATTAGGGTTCTCTTGAAATATTGAGTAGAATATATATTTTTTAAGACTCTCTTTCTTGATTGAAGGAAGGTGATAGATGTGTATTGTGATCCATTCTTCTCAGTTATGTAAATAGGATGTAGTAAGTAATATCCTTATAATACTACAACTATGTTTAGCTCTATCGCATATATGTAAATCCTTTCAGAACATCGGTTTCTTTATGCTATCCACATTCATTTCGTGAGGGAGTCTGCTTCACTTTTTATTAGTAGTATCAAGAATATCTGAATCATCTCATCTTCCTCATACTACTTGTTTGACAGTTATATCTATTAATTATATCGATCATTTAAGAGACAATAATTAATATATAAATCAACATTAAATTCTATGATATACCATTTAGAATAATTTAATTCAAAAAGATAAGTAATGGAATAGTGATAGTGAGTCCTATAGGGGTGACTCAATACTGATGGAGTCTTAGATCCAAGAGGCATATCATTCTAGCGATGCCTCGGGATGACAGTGTCTCATCCTGGTGGTATGACACTAGAAATATCTTATTATAGAGTTGTCTTATACTTGGCCAAAATTCCATGATGGAGTTGAGTCATTATTTCGGTGGTGATTCTAACTTTTTCAAAATTTCTTCTTTGCGGTGACTCATGTACAGAAGTGTCAATTGTGAAGGTGAATCATTTCAGAAATTTTCCATTTTCCATGCTGGTGGTGAGACCTTGTCTAGTGATGAGTTAGTCATGGATATTTGATAGCTTGATGGTGAATTAATCAAATCTGTGTCTCATAATTAAAATTTTATCACCTATCTCAATGTATAAGAAGATTACAGAAAACATGAAACTTATTATTATTATTATGATAAGCATGATTTTTTTATAATTAAAACAAGGAGTTCAACAATATCCCCCTTTTTGATGATCACAAATCATTACATTAAAAGTAAAAAATTCATGTAATCAAATGGTAAGATCAAGAACTAAATCATGGTTACTAAGGTAGTATAAATTTAGATATAAAAAAAATCAAGACATATCATTTAGATGGTATCAAAGATAAAGGACAGTATGTGAATATTTTATTCAAAAATAAATATTTCATAAGAATTATCACCATTTTGGGATTATAAAAAAGGTAAATATGGGAAGAATAAAATAGAAAATGTAGGAGAAATAAATAGGAAGATTAGAAGAATAAATCATTAATAAAGATAGTAAAATGGAATCTAGAAAGGTTTAATCAAAAAATTATAAAAAAAAAATTCCTCATCAAGAAAGAATATCTAATCCAACATGATAGTCAAGTTTGGGAAGAAGGATCCAGTGGTTCTTTTCCTTTTCCCTTGGCTTTATCCGGAGCTAAAACAACAGATGCAGTAGGGTATGAAGGAGATCTAGGAAAGTTAGAGGGAACACTTGCTGGAATTATAGATATAGATCATGGAGGAAGTTTCTATATAAAAGCATTAGGATAATTTTGTATCATTTATTGGGTATCATGAAGAGGAAATGGATGGATGTGAGCAGGAAGATGGCCAGACAGATCTCTAGAAACTCCTAGTCTAAGGGATTCCAAATGTGTAATTGGAATTGCATCCTGAGTAACAATTGTGGAACCATGAAAATGATGAAATGGAATAATGATATTTATTAAGTCCATTATAATATACCCACCACTTTCCTTTGCACTGAATAAGTCTCCTTTTTCTTCTATATATTTATTTATCACTCTAGTCATTTCATTCAACTATCAAACTCTCCCCTTAAAATCCCGAGTCATAGGAGGCATCCTCAAATTCTCAGCTATAAATTTGAAGTTAGAATCCATGGAATGCGTGGTATAAATTTTTGAGAGCTAATATTTTATTGCCTATGTTATAGTCTATATGACTTATTTTAGGTCATTAGCATAAGATGTAACAAGTTTGTGAACAAGATCAATATTGTGCCTTATTCTACTTAAGGTATCTTGAGGATGATCTAAAACAACAATTCAATAACTAGAAAAAATAGATCAAATATCTTCTATGATCATAGATTGAAGCATATCAACATCAAGGATAGGTGGTGGAGGATCAGTATAACTAGAAGCCAAAGTGGTAATACTTTCAATTATTTCTAACAGAGCATCTATACTCACTATAAATACAAGTTTCATTCCTTCCATAACATCCCCCAATACTGAATTTTACCATTGATCCTTATATTTATAATCTCTATCTCTATTATGTGATGCATAATATTAGGTTTAATGTATTGGATCACCAAAAAAATAGATATCTTGCATCATTTTCACTTAGCTTTGTTAGGATAGGTTCCTGAACCATCAACAGCTTATCAAAATCTGTCAAAAATCTTTCTCTAAAATAATTCAAGTCACTATGTATGACCATATCTACTAGAATGAACTTACAAAAGGGGAAAGAGAAGGATATATAATTGAAGAATTTTTTTTGAACAAACCATAAAAATCAATCTGATCCACCATAGATCCTTTAGGATCTCATTATTTTCGAACATTAGGTCCATTATAATTTTGTGGAGACTTACTGAAACTATCACATTCTTCCATCATAGGATCAATGAAACTCTCAAGAACCTTAGAAAATTAGTTATGGACGCATGATGTACTATAGTAGGGGTTATATTAATAGATGTTACAACATCATGAATAACCAGAATTGGTACATCAATAGGCAGCTCAGCTGGTTTTTGAGTATTTGAGCTCTGTGAAGTAACATCCTATTTACCAACAGCAGGTGCATCCACCATCTATACATCACCTTTCTGAACAACAACATAAGAACAAAATTTAATGTGCATATCAATATAATGATCATCAAGTTTTTAATTTCCATCATCTTCTTAAATATGTTCCTTCCTTGACTATTCAGCTACATGCTACTCAACACCAGCTATTATCCTCATCTTCTCAACTGCAACTAAATTAGATTCTATCTAATCACAAATACTAGACATATTATATACTCTATTAACAAATTTATGACTTTTGGATTGATACCCCTTAATAAAAGAATATTTTAGTTTTTTAAGAGTTTTATCCAAACTCTCAACAATACTTGGTCATCCTTCCAATTTATATGAACTAGGAGAAACAACAAGTTCATGAAGAATGTCAACTTCTTTCATTCTATTCTTTCTACCAAAACCATTATGTTCTGAATCATCATTATCAGCTTTACTATCCTTACCATTCCTATCATCTAATTTCCATTATCACTTTTATTTATATTTCCATTCCTATCATCATCATCATCATCATCATCATCATATTTGTAACACCCCAAGCTTCTACGGTACGCTTCTCTTTGAATAATGTGATAGTGTGTGTTGTACGCAGCACCGAGTTCTAACACACCATAACCAATCAAACTAGCCGTTATGAATAGTAATACCTAATTTTTGAAATTATATATATTTTATATTTCAAAATGGACTTCATTTTTGTATTTGGAATATCGAATTTAGCCTAAGGTGAAATTTTGGTACTTTTTGGATAACTTTAATATTTTGATGAATAGTGAAAATTACTAAATTTTAATTAAAAACAACTTTTTTAATCAAAATAATTAATAGTGATAAATTATGAATTTGAGTGGTTTTAAAGTATATTTAGAATATATTTTTACCATTTAATATAATGTTGGTCATTGTACATAATTTTACAATTAAACCGAACATAAACAAGTGTCAATCTTTTGATAGTTATTATCTCTTAAAAACACGCTTTTTGTTTTGACAGTGGGAATTAATTTTAAATTAATTTCTGCAACTTCTGTGTTTTGAATTTAGAAAAATGGATTCCATATTTGGAATCATAATGTTAAAATTTTGTAAATAGGTAACTTTTATTTTTAGACATTTTGAATAATTACTGCGGTAAATATTTTATTTACCATGGTTAAGGGTAAATCCGGTAAATGAGGGTTAAAAATAATATTATAATAATACTGAATTACCCTAAAAACGTGTCCTAGCCTTATTGGTTGATACATGTTCGACCATAGGCATATTTGGGTCGATTTTGGGACCCCATGGTGCCACTTGTAGGTGATAGGGACACTTTATTTTAATTAAGTTAAAATGAATACAAAAATGACACAAGCATATATCTTTTAGAAAAACAATTTTTACATAGAGTTATATATGTTGGATTTTAGATTATAAATATTAATTAGAAATATAAAACGATTTCCTACATAATGATATTTTATTTATAATTTTTAGACATTAAATAATATAATTTATTAATGACACAATGATGATGAAGTAATTACTATAATAGTGAAAAATTAAAATAATTGATATTATAAATACCCAAATAAATATAATATGAAACTTTTAATGAATTAAACTAATTTTCTAGGATAATATGATATAATAGTATTGATTTTATTGAAGTTTTTCGAAGTAATCAATCTGTTATGAGTTTCACAAAAATCAACTATTGAATAGTGTCAAAATTGACATAAAAGAGTTCTTAAAACCAATATTATATTATTAATTGATATTAAATTCATAAAAATCTAAGGTTCTGCCAAGAGACTTATATCATGATAGGTTCATCATTAATGGACTAATTGGGGGTAGCTTGGATGTATATAGTAAGTTTATTAACCATATAATATAAAAATACAAAGAGACATTGTAAAAGTGAAACTAATTAACTTAGAGTTAATAATTAAAGATAAGGTTAATATAAGTACCCAAACCTGTCTAAATTCTATTGGTTAAGTGGTTTTAGACCTATCCCCACCTTAACCTTTTAATAATCAACTTTGGAGCCATTATAAACCGAATATTAATTTATTATAAATTAATATTTCTAGATTTTCCAAAGGTGCCCCTCACCCCTCTTATAAAAGGGAACTCCTCCTTCCCATTTATTCACACCTTCAAAGACTTTTGGTTCGGCCAAACTCTGCCCAAATACTCTCCCAAATTCCCTCAATACATCCTAGAGGCCATAGTTTGATCAGAAAGCCAACCAAAGGATCCCTTTTGATCAAATCAAAAGGAAGAACCTGAAGAAGAGATAATGTTTTCACCACCCCTTTTCAAGTTCCTTTCTTCTTCCACTTCTTCTTTCTTTGTTATTACCATTATAAAATAATAACTCCAGTATCTTATATATACTGTGATGTTATTATAAATATGTTACAACCATATTCAGTATTCTATCCACCCTTTGAATAACATGTCACCATACGTGCGTACGTACGGCTTACCGTCTCCATGTCGTGGTGTAATTGTTATTCAATATATTATTATTTGTATGGGTATAATAATGATGTGTAACTAATGTAAATAATAAATATAACATGTTAATGATTCATTATATATGATATAGTATCCATTTATATATTATTTTAATATCAAAAGAATGATATTTTCGCTCGTGCGTACGTACGGACTACCGTCTCCACGAACGCGATGAGATTCATTCTCCATCGTATCAATTAAAGTATAATTATCATTTGATGATTTAAAAATGATGTTTAAGGACTTTATATCATTCTGGATATGAATAAGATATAACCTATCCATAACAAACATGGCTTATGTAACAAAACATATAAAAGAAAATGAGTAAGTTAACACCCGAAACGACGATAATTAAAAGATATTATTAACAAATCAATGTTAAATGATCATATATGATATCATATTAATATATATGAATCTTGTATAATTTAATAACAATTATTTCACCATTATACAGGAGGTTAACTGACCCCAACCAAGGAAAAGTAAAAGGTAAGGGTTATTTAGCAATCTCTTCATTATCCGAGGTTGTTTATGTGTAATAATCTACTGGGATCTCTTTATCATCCACATCCATGTTTCTTAAAAATATATTTCAATTTTTTTTACTATTTACTAGAATATGAGTTAAAGTCATTTATACCCTTTTTGACTTTTATAAGTGGTTTATAAATGAATCTTTCCATCGTTTTCAAAACAAGGTCCTTTTTAACCTTTTCGACAGGATAAAGGTAAGAATGTTTTTTCTAACTTATACGGTGGGTGAGGCTATTTTCCGCCATTATAAAATCTTCAAAGCTTCCCTTAAAAGCTTATAATAATATTATCAAAAGAAAATGTTTTATTTTATATGGCTTTTAAATGATTTCAAAATAAAAAGAGATATTTCTCTAAAAAGAGTTTTGATTTCATCTATGTCAACATCCTTTGATAGATTTTACGATTATTTGAAGTTGATTTATTATGATACAAAACTTCTATATTGTATTGAAGGTTTTGTGATATGTTTGACTGTGGATGTGCTATTTTTATACCATTCATATTTTATGGTGAAAGTATTTATATTTCGTATGCTAGTTTTAATACGAATGTTTATGTTATGTTTAAACCTTTTCATATGGGAATGCGTTGGACTTAATATGTGACGGGTGGAGCCCGCTATTGCTCCTCGATGCATCGGTAGGTCTCATGAGTCAAACTAGTGTCTAGGCACAAGTCCTTGGCAAAATCTTATTTATAGTCTTGGCACGAGGCCTTGGCTATGTGGTTATGATAGTCTGGCATTATGCATCCCATCATTATGAAAGTGGTTATTGATTTTGCATGTGATTATTCGATTAGTAGAATATCCCTGTGAATAAGTAAATGGAATTATTTCATTTTATTTATTCCATACTATGTTGAAAGTTCAATTTTGAAAGTCTTTTGTTTTAGTTATACATTGCCTTAAATGTTTATTCTTATTTATGAAAGTTTCCGTTATATTGTTATCCTTACTGGGCATTTGAGCTCACCCCTTTTCTATGTTCTATTTTTTCCAGGAAGTGATGAAGTAAATTATGAATGACCTACAGGGATATTATGTGGGGATATGAGTGTGGATTATGGAGACAATATGTTGTTGTAGTAGTTTTTCATTTTATGATGTAATGTAAGACTTATGAATATATCTAGTGTTTCCAAGGCTACTAAACCAATCGGTCTTTCGAGATTTGATCTTTCTTGTGATCATGCCAATGTTATGTAATAATGCACCGACTCTTGGTAACTAGGGTCGGGGCGTTACAGTTGGTATCAGAGGAAGTTTAGTACAAACCTTGGAAGCTAGATTTAGATAAACTCTGATTAGAGAACGTAGACCTAAGATGAACTTTGAGGATTAGTATAGAAGAACTTCCTAGAATTTTGGTATTGTAGAGATTTTGTGAGTTTTCCGAGAAATACATCCCTGTATGGATACGAGCAGGTAGAGGCGGCTCTGGCACAGATGTACCTAGGGGTAAGACCCGAAAACACCGCTTGGAGCTAGACTCGAACGAGAACTGGTGCACGACAACGGGCCTTGCTGCACTCTTGGTTACGACACTCCCGGGGGATATGCTAAGGATAACTCTCATTTTATTTACAAATAATTATGAAGGGTTTATGAGTATATACTTCCTCAAAAAAAACATTTTTATGATTATGGATTATATCCATAAATAGTTCAATTTATGTTAAGTGTTTTATAAGTATGGGATTATGTATTTTGATTCATAAACTGATCTAGTTTATGCCATTGTTTAGAAATGGTGCCTAGTGGAAGAAATGGAAACCTTATCAATGCACGCACTCCATGTAGGGATTTCCCTCCTGCTCAAGATAATTATAGTGGAGCTGGTGATGCAACTGGTGCCGATCAGCTAATCACCATACTAGGACAACTTACTCAGGTTATGAATAATAACCTTACCCGTATGGAGCACCCTGATCCACACCATGGAGGATCAATGTTAGATCGATTCATGAGGCAAAAAACACCAACATTCAATGGGAGTACAAATCCCTTAGTAGCTGAGCAATGGAAAAATTCCCTAGAGAAAATATTTCAGGCTTTGGGGAGCAGTGAAAGGGAAAAAGTTATCATGGCAGTTTACCGCCTCACTGGAGATGCTGATCAATGGTGGTCATTGATTCAAAACATGAAGGAAGATGATGAAGTATCAAATATGGAATGGAGGGAGTTCAAAGATCTGTTTTTAGAAAAATACTTTCCTCGCGACCATCGAGCAGATATGAAAAGGCAATTTCTGAGTCTGAGACAGAAGGAGGATGAGAATGTCGCAATGTATGAGGCTAATTTTAAAAGGTTAGCAAGGTATGCTGGTGATTATATACGTAACCCAAGAAGTAATATTGATCGTTTCTTTGATGGGTTAAAACCATTTCTTCGTCGAGCATTAGTATCACAATCCTTTTCGTCGTACGAAGACATTGTCTCATGTGCTATCAAGACCTAAAAGGAATTCTCTAAGTCTTATGACTTTAAAGCAAAGAAAGAGAAGAAGAGAATTGCTGATCAATCTGGGAATGGAAATAAGGGGAAGAAGGGAAAGGTTGAATATCCATCCTGTGGTAAATGTGGGAAGAAACATCCTGGTACTTTCTTGAAGGGAATGGGAGTCTGTTACAAGTGTGGTGAAAAAGGCCACCAAGCTCGTGATTGCAAGGGGAAGAAGGAAGCTACCAACGTTCAGTGATACAATTGCAGGGAGATGGGGCATTATGCAAATGAATGTACTAAGCGTCCAGAGAACTTACCTCATAAAAGGCCAAGGGATCAAGGCCAGGCTTATGCTATCACTACTGCTGAGGTAGAAGCTCCGAAAGATGTAGTGGCAGGTAATTTAATTGTTTCCTCAAGTTTAGCAAATGCATTATTTGATTCTGGATCATCGCATTGTTTCATATCTTCCCAGTTTGCTAAGAAATTTAGATATTTCCAATTTGATTTAACAAGGGAGTTGTCAGTTAAAACTCCTAAGGGAAGTATCATTGCAACAAAGTTTTGTGAATCAGTCCCCATTAGAGCACATAAATGTTCATTATCTGCTGATCTCATTGTCATACCCATGATTGAGTTTGATATAATCCTCGGTATGGACTGGCTTTCGGACTATGATGTGAAGATTTATTGTAAGAAGAAAGAGGTTACGATTCTTGATGATAATGATAAGGAACACCTTATCTTTAGAGCAGAATCATCACCACCTAATTCTTATTTAGATCCACCCCCAGTAGCTCAACTAAATTCAATTATTGGGGAGGAAGAGAATGAAATAACTATCGGTGAGGAAAGGAATGTTCAAATAGAGGATGTACCTGTTGTGAAAGAATTTTTAGATGTATTTCCGGAAGATTTACCTGGACATCCTCCAGAACGATAAGTTGAGTTTTCCATTGATTTAATTCCTGGATCAAGGCCTATATCGAAGACCCCTTATAGAATGGCCACTGTAGAGTTAGTAGAACTAAAGAAACAACTAGAGGAATTGAGTAATAAAGGATTTATTCACCCTAGTGTTTCTCCATGGGGATCCCCTATTCTTTTTGTTAAAAAGAAAGATGGATCTATGAGGTTATGTATTGACTACAGGGAGATCAATGCTTTAATGATAAAGAACAAGTATCCCCTACCTCGCATTGATGATTTATTTGACCAACTGCATGGAGCTCAATACGTTTCAAAGATTGAACTTCGATCTGGATACGATCAGTTGTGTGTAAAGAAGGAAGACATTCCGAAGACAGCATTTCGAACCAGGTACGGGCATTACGAGTTTACTGTAATGCCTTTTGGAATGACTAATGCACCCTCTGTATTCATGGATCTGATGAATAGAGTTTTCAAGGAGTATCTCGATTAATTTGTGGTGGTATTTATTGATGATATCTTGGTATACTCCAAAACCTACGAAGATCGTGAAAATCACTTGCGCATTATCTTGAAGACTCTAAGGAGGCATGAATTATATGGGAAGTTTAGCAAGTGTGAATTATGGATTCAGGAGATTTCTTTTCTTGGCCATATTGTCTCTAAAGATGGAATCTATGTTGATCCTTCTAAGACCAAGGCAATCCAATAATGTCCAGCACCTACGAGTATAACCGAGGTACGTAGTTTTATTGGTTTGGCAGGTTATTATCGACGTTTCGTCCAGAATTTTGCCCGATTGGCTAACCCATTAATGAAGCTCACACGTAAAGGGGTTAAATTTGTTTGTAAAAAAGAGTGTGAAGAATGTTTCGAAGAACTGAAGAGAAGATTAGTCAATGCTCCTATATTGACTCTACCATCTGGGAATGATGGGTTTGTTATTTATAGTGATGCATCGAAGAAAGGACTTGGTTGTGTCCTTATGCAGAATGATAGGGTTATTGCCTATGCATCACGATAGTTGAAAATTCATGAACAAAACTATCCTACTCATGATCTCGAGTTAGCATCTGTGATCTTTGCTTTGAAGATATGGAGGAACTACCTCTATGGTGAAAAATGTGAGATTTATACTGATCACAAGAGTTTGAAGTATATTTTCTCACAAAAATAACTCAACATGAGGCAAAGGAGATGGCTTGAATTACTCAAGGATTATGATTACACAATACACTACCACCCGGGGAAGGCAAACAAGGTGGCAGATGCTTTGAGCAGAAAAGACCATGGAGTTTTGAACAATATGAGAATTGAAAGGGATCCAATTTTCATGGATCTAGTGAAGATGGACATGGGAATAACCCGGGAAGGCGAAACATCAATTCTTTTTCAAATGGTTTCCAAACCATATTTACTAGAAAGGATTAAGAGTTCTCAGACCGATGATGAAGAATTTAAAAAGAAGATTAAAGTTGTGAATGATGGGAGATTGAGAGACTTTGTGTATGAAGATGGAATTTTGAAATTCGGGAAGAGACTTTGTGTTCCCGATTTACCTGATCTAAAAAGGGAATTGCTGGATGATGCTCATAGTTCCAATTTCTCTATACACCCTGGGAGCACCAAAATGTATAGAGATTTGAAGGAACATTTTTGGTGGGACAACATGAAGAGGGAGATTGCTGATTTTGTGTCAAGATGTATGGTTTGTCAACAAGTGAAAGCTGGAAGGCAACAGCCTGGAGGAGTCATGCAACCCCTTCCCATACCGAAGTGGAAATGGGACAATATTACGATGGACTTTGTCATGGGGCTACCAAAGACTCCTAGAAGGAATGATGAAATATGGGTTATTGTTGATCGTCTTACCAAGTCAGCACATTTTCTTGTTATAAGAGAAGATCTACCCCTGGAATGTCTAGCAAGACTATATATTAATGAAGTTGTGAGACTTCATGGAGTACCCCTATCGATTGTTTCTGATCGTGATCCCCGTTTTACTTCAAGATTCTGGAAAAGTCTTCAGAAATCCCGGGATAATGAACTTCATTTGAGCACTGCTTACCATCCTCAGACAGACGGACAATCAGAACGGACTATTCAAACCTTAGAAGACATGTTGAGATCTTGCTCACTTGACTTTCAGGGTATGTGGGATCAATATTTACCTCTGGTAGAATTTTCCTATAACAATAGCTTCCATTTGAGTATTGAGATGGCACCATATGAAGCGTTATACGGAAAGAGATGTCGTACACCAACCTGTTGGGATGAAGTCGGTGAAAGAAAACTTGTAGGTCCAGAACTGGTGGAGGAAACGATGGAAAAGGTGAAGGTAATCCAAAATCACATCAAAGCAGATCAAAGAAGGCAGAAGAGCTATGCCGATAATCGAAGGAAGGATTTGGAATTTCAAGACGGTGATCCTGTTTTCCTGAAGGTATCTCCATGGAAGGGAGTCATAAGTTTTGGTAAGAAAGGTAAATTGAGTCCCAGGTACATCGGACCTTTCGAAATTCTAGAACGAATTGGGGTTGTAGCTTACTGATTGGCAATGCCGCCAAGTCTCTCCAAAGTTCACGATGTGTTCCATGTATCTCTATTGAGGAAATACAAGCCTGACCCAACGCATGTACTCACCTATGAAGAATTAGAACTGGAACCCGATCTGTCTTATTGTGAAGATCCCGTCAAGATTCTTGATACGAGAGAACAAGTGCTAAGAAACCGGACGACGCGTCTGGTAAAAGTTTTTTGGAGAAACCATAAGATGGAAGAGGCAATGTGGGAACCTGAGGAACTTATGATGAAGAACCACCCGAGTCTTTTCATGTGATAAGTATTCTAGAAATTTCTAGGACAAAATTATTTGAAGGATGGGAGAATGTAACACCCCAAGCTTCTACGGTACGCTTCTCTTTGAATAATGTGATAGCGTGTGTTGTACGCAACACCGAGTTCTAACACACCATAACCAATCAAACTAGCCGTTATGAATAGTAATACCTAATTTTTGAAATTATATATATTTTATATTTCAAAATTGACTTCATTTTTGGATTCGAAATATCGAATTTAACATAAGGTGAAATTTTGGTACTTTTCGGATAACTTTAATATTTTGATGAATAGTGAAAATTACTAAATTTTAATTAAAAACAACTTTTTTAATCAAAATAATTAATAGTGATAAATTATGATTTTGAGTGGTTTTAAAGTATATTTAGAATATATTTTTACCATTTAATATAATGTTGGTCATTGGACATAATTTTACAATTAAACCGAACATAAACAAGTGTCAATCTTTTGATAGTTATTATCTCTTAAAAACACGCTTTTTGTTTTGACAGCGGGAATTAATTTTAAATTAATTTCTGCCACTTCTATGTTTTGAATTTAGAAAAATGGATTCCATATTTGGAATCAGAATGTTCAATTTGTGTAAATAGGTAACTTTTATTTTTAGACATTTTGAATAATTACTGCGGTAAATATTTTATTTACCATGGTTAAGGGTAAATCTGGTAAATGAGGGTTACAAAATAATATTATAATAATACTAAATTACCCTAAAACGTCTCCTAGCCTTATTGGTTGATACATTTTCTACCATATGCATATTTGGGTCGATTTTGGGACCCCATGGTGCCACTTGTAGGTGATAGGGACACTTTATTTTAATTAAGTTAAAATGAATACAAAAATAACACAAGCATATATCTTTTAGAAAAACAATTTTTACATAGGGTTATATATGTTGGATTTTAGATTATAAATATTCATTAGAAATTTACAATGATATCCTACATAATGATATTTTATTTATAATTTTTAGACATTAAATAATTTAATTTATTTATGACACAATGATGATGAAGTAATTACTATAATAGTGAAAAATTAAAATAATTGATATTATAAATACCCAAATAAATAAAATATGAAACTTTTAATGAATTAAACTAAGTTTCTAGGATAATATGATATATCAGTATTTATTTAATTGACTTTTTTCGAAGTAATAAATCTGTTATGAGTTTCACAAAAATCAACTATTGATTAGTGTCAAAATTGACATAAAAGAGTTCTTAAAACAAATATTATATTATTAATTGATATTAAATTCCTAAAAATCTAAGGTTCTGAAAAGAGACTTATATAATGATAGGTTAATCATTAATGGACCACTTGGGGGTATCTTGGATGTATATAGTAAGTTTATTAACCATATAATATAAAAATACAAAGAGACATTGTAAAAGTGAAACTAATTAACTTAGAGTTAATACTTAAAGATAAGGTTAATATAAGTACCCAAACCTGTCTAAATTCTATTGGTTGAGTGTTTTTAGACCTATCCCCACCTTAAACTTTGAATAATAATCTTTGGAGCCATTATAAACCGAATATGAATTTATTATAAATTAATATTTCTAGATTTTCCAAAGGTGCCCCTCACCCCTCTTATAAAAGGGAACTCCTCCTTCCCATTTATTCACACCTTCAAAGCCTTTTGGTTCGGCCAAACTCTTCCCCAATACTCTCCCAACTTCCCTCACTACAACCTATAGGCAATAGTTTGATCAGAAAGCCAACATAAGGAGCCCTTTTGATCAAATCAAAAGGAAGAACCTGAAGAAGAGGTAATGTTTTCACCACCCCTTTTCAAGTTCATTTCTTCTTCCACTTCTTCTTTCTTTGTTATTACCATTCTAAAATAATAACTCCAGTATCTTATATATACTGTGATGTTATTATAAATATGGTACAACCATATTCAGTATTCTATCCACCCTTTGAATAACATGTCACCATACGTGCGTACATACGGCTTACCGTCTCCACGTCGTGGTGTAATTGTTATTCAATATATTATTATTTGTATGGGTATAATAATGATGTGTAACTCATGTAAATAATAAATATAACATGTTAATTATTATTTATATATGGTATACCATCCATCTATATATTATTTTAATATCAAAAGAATGATATTGTCGCTCGTGCGTACGTACGGACTACCGTCTCCACGAACGCGATGAGATTCATTCTCCGTCGTATCCATTAAAGTATAATTATCATTTGATGATTTAAAAATGATGTTTAAGGACTTGATATCATTCTGGATATTAATAAGATACAGCCTATCCATAACAAACACGGCTTATGTAACAAAACATATAAAAGAAAATGAGTAAGTTAACACCCGAAACGACAACAATTAAAAGATATTATTAACAAATCAATGTTAAATGATCATATATGATATCATATTAATATATATGATTATTGTATAATTTATTAACAATTATTTCACCATTATATAGGAGGTTAACCTACCCCAACCAAGGAAAAGTACAAGGTAAGGGTTATTTCGCAATCTCTTCATTATCCGAGGTTGTTTATGTGTAATAATCTACTGGGATCTCTTTATCATCCACATCCATGTTTCTTAAAAATATATTTCAAAACATTTTTACTATTTACTATAATATGAGTTAAAGTCATTTATACCCTTTTTGACTTTTATAAGTGGTTTATAAAGGAATCTTTCCATCATTTTCAAAACAAGGTCCTTTTTAACCTTTTCGACAGGATTAAGGTAACAATGTTTTTTTTAACTTATAGGACGGGTGTGGCTATTTTCCGTCATTATAAAATCTTCAAAGCATCCCTTAGAAGCTTATAAGAATATTTTCAAAAGAAAACGTTTTATTTTATATGTCTCTTAAATGATTTCAAAATAAAAAGAGATATTTCTCTAAAAAGAGTTTTGATTTCATCTATGTCAACATCCTTTGATGGATTTTACGCTTATTTGAAGTTGATTTATTATGATACAAAACTTTGATATTGTATTGAAGGTTTTGTGATATGTTTGACTGTGGATGTGCTATTTTTATACCATTCAAAGTTTATGGTGAAAGTATTGACATTTCATATGCTAGTTTTAATACGAATTTTTATGTTATGTTTAAACCTTTTCATATGGGAATGCATTGGACTTAATATGTGACGGGTGGAGCCCGCTATAGCTCCTCGATGCATCGGTAGGTATCATGAGACAAACTAGTGTCTTGGCACAAGGCCTTGTCAAAATCTTATTTATAGTCTTGGTATGAGGCCTTTGCTATGTGGTTATGATAGTCTGGCATTATGCATTCCATCATTATGAAAGTGGTTATTGATTTTGCATGTGATTATTCGATTAGTAGAATATCCATGAGAATAAGTAAATGGAATTATTTCATTTTATTTATGCCATACTATGTTGAAAGTTCAAGTTTGAAAGGCTTTTGTTTTAGTTATACATTGCCTTAAATGTTTATTCTTATTTATGAAAGTTTCCGTTATATTGTTATCCTTACTGGGCATTTGAGATCACCCCTTTTCTATGTTCTATTTTCCCAGGAAGTGAAGAAGTAAATTATGAATGACCTGCAGGGATATTATGTGGGGATATGAGTGTGGATTATGGAGACAATATGTTGTTGTAGTATTTTTTCATTTTATGATGTAATGTAAGACTTATGAATATATCTAGTGTTTCCAAGGCTACTAAACCAATCGGTCTTTTGAGATTTGATCTTTCTTGTGATCATGCCAATGTTATGTAATAATGCACCGACACTTGGTAACTAGGGTCGGGGCGTTACAATATTTATAGCTATAATTGAATTGATATTCTCTAGAAACATTAATTTCTCCTTCAATGGTATGTACAATATTTTCCCTTTTAGGAAGTCTCCTAGGTGTATTAGGAGTTCAATATGTGATTGGAGGTGATTTTGGAGACAATTCAGGGTCACTTACTCATTAATAGGATATTCCTCTTCTTCTTTTTCACCAAAAGAAGCTTCTTCCTTTTCATCAGAATACTCCACTATCTCATCAGGTTCCAAACCAGGATGAAAATATCT
Source organism: Viscum album (assembly GCA_963277665.1). Taxonomy (NCBI): domain Eukaryota; kingdom Viridiplantae; phylum Streptophyta; class Magnoliopsida; order Santalales; family Viscaceae; genus Viscum; species Viscum album. The sequence goes on from OY728140.1 coordinate 79,701,277, forward strand.
TTTAGCCTTGAGGGATAGTCCACTAGGTTAATTTTATTATACATATTGTCATTATCAGCTACCCATTGTTTCTTCTAGGTGTACCAACTGATCCTCAATCTAAAGAAAATTTATTTTGAAATACCAAAACAACCAAAATCAAAAATTGTTTTCTTATAATCTAAAACATGGCCTTTTGTCTTTAACATGGAAGAAATAACCATTGGATGAATAAAATGTATTGATTTCAAAGTACGATTTATTATCTCAGTAGTATGTAAAATAACATAATTACAAAATTTTATCTTATTTCCTCCTTTAATTAGAAAAATAAGATATAATTATGGATATCCCAAGGTTGAAAATCACCTTTCCTTGTGAAAACATGTGTTTAATAAATTTGGAGAGAAATCTGAACTCACCATCCGACTCTAAGGTAACTGTTCATCTAGTTATTCCATCTCCAATTAGTTCTTCAATTGTTTTTTCATAAAAAAATAGTTCACAGTCCTCAGGAATAGATCCTTTATAATCATAAAAAACACCATCCAAAGTTACATCCAAACATTCTCTCATATATTTTAACAGAAAAAACTTTATGACCATTTATCATTGTTTTTATCCGGTGCTCTGTTATTATTAAAACTAAACTCAATGTTTTGATAAAATTAAAGCACCAAAATAGAGTAAAAAGGTATCTAATTTGAGTACAACTAGTCTATCCATCCTTGGTTATATATGGCTTTTAAAACCATAGAATTACTTAACAACATATACCTTTTAACCACTTACTTTTCGCGTACAATGATCCTCTTTGAAATTATTGGGTTCACTACTGAAATCTGAGTAGGAACACTCAGTTCACTTTTCTGATTTTTAGATGATCACAACTCGTATGGGGAAGACTCAAAAGGATTCTTCATTATTGGCATGCATGTCAGTTCAGTTTTCTCGGGTGAATTAAAAATCATGTGAAGGTTTGGGAGAATAGAGGTCACACTATGATTGAGAGAGAAGTGTGGGAGAGTAGAGGTGTGTTGGAAATAGACAAACATTGATATCATATCAATTTGGATTTATGTATTTCCAAAAATTAAAATCAAAATGATTCTGAAAATTAAAATTAAGTATTAGAAAAAATAATCAAGAGCGGTTACTAAAAAATAAACTATAAACATAAAAATTTATCGGTTCAGAAAACTTTAGAAAGGGAAGAAAATTCACAAAGGCATGAAACCAATGGTGAGATAAATCAATAGTGTGAGGATAAAAATGGTGATTCAAACATAATGGTGGGGAAAACATGATGATGAGATGACTACAATGGTGAGTCATACCCAATGGTGTTTCATACCCAATGGTGTGTCACACCCCACGGTATGTCGTACCCAACTGTGTTTCACCAAAAAATTGAACTTAATCAAATTTAATAATGCCTAAATCAAGTTTGATATAATTTATTCTCTCATAAATTAATGTCTTAGTAAAAATATCATCTAACTGATTTTCTGGACTAATAAACTCAAGATTGATATCACAATTTTGAAAATGATATCTCTAAATTTGATGGCTTATATCAGTATGCTTTGTTCAAGAATGTGAAACAAGAATCTTAGAAATATTTACAGCACTTTTGTTATCACAACTAATAGGGACAAGTCAGAATTGATATCCATAGTCTAGTAATGTGTGTTTCATACACAAAATATTTTCACAAAAAATACCAATAGCTATATATTAAACTTCTATAGTAGTAAATGCAATATAATTTTTCTTCTTACAAAACTATGAAACTAGAGACTTCCCTAAAAGTGACATGTTCTAGAGTTTTTTTTATTTCTAACTTACATCCATAAAAATAACCCTCATAATAACTACCTAAATCAAATTATAGTCCTCTTGGGTAAAGAATCCGAAATTGCTAGTATACTAGAGGTATTTGAAAATTATTTTAACAAAAATTAGTTTTGACTCTTTTGGATTAGCTTTAGAATGATAACTAATACACACACTAAACATAATATTTGTTCGACCATCAGTAAATTACAAAATTCATTCAATAATACCACTATAACTAATTTGATCCATTATTTTTCTAGTTTAATCAAGATCCAACTTACTGGTGGTACTCATAAGAGTACACACATTAAACATTATATATGGTCAGTTACTAGTCAAGTTAATAAGAATTCCAATCATATCTCTATAACTGGTTTGATCCATTGGTTTCCTAATTTCATCAAGATCCAACTTACAGGTGGTACTGATAGGAGTATCACTACTCTTAGGGATATCAAAGTTAAAACATTTTAGAAGATAATTTGTATATTTACTTTGATTTCAAACAATTCCTCCTTCATATTGAAAGATTTAAAATCCAAGAATGAATTTGAGTTCACCCATTAAGCTCATTTAAAAATCATTTTTCACCATTTTAAAAAAACCAGTATAAAGGGAATTTATTGAAGATCCACAAATAATATCATCAACATAGATTTTTATTGCTAATTTTTTTTTGAAATTATTTTTATAAAAAGGATAGGATCTGTTTTACATTTTGAAAAACCTTTTGAAATAAAAAAATTGTTAATCCTATCATAACAAGATCTAGGAGCCTATTTTAAACCATATAAATAATTAGTTAATTTGAAAACATGATTTGGAAAATGGATATTTTAAAAATCAACAGGTTGTTCATAAAAACATCCCAAACTATAAAATCGTTCAAGAATGACCTTTTGAAATTCATTTGATAATGTTTTAAATCTAAATGTGCTACATAGGCTAGCATAATTATAATGGATACAAGTCTGGATACTGGTGAAATTTTTTCCACATAGTCCATTCCTTCTTCTTGATTATAACCTTGTGAAACATGTATTGACTTGTTTATAACTATATTGCATGACCCATCAACCATGTTTCTAAACACCCATTTAGTTCAGGTAGTCAAGGTTTCCTTTGGTATATCTATAAGTTCACACACTTTGTTTCATTCAAACTGATTCAATTATTTTAGTATTTTCATCACCCATAATTTATCATTAATAGCTTCATTAAGGTTTTTATGTTCTATCTAAGATAAGAATTCTTGATGTTCAACTAGAGTCTTAAGAAAACCTCTTGTCTATGTAAAAAAATCTATTTCTCCAAAAAAAGAATCTAAGTGGTGATACTTAAGGGTTCTAATAGCTCTAGAAAAACAAGTGATGGTCACTTCAGGTTGTTCCACAAGTTCGGGTTCAAGAAGTTCTAAACATTCTTCAAAACTAGATAATTTTTCTGACTATTTAATCACTCAATATAATGTTTTAGAATTTAATTCCAGAGAAGAAAAATCATCCGCAAGTATTTCTAGGGAGGTCTTAGGCTCATGCCAATCTATTTCATCAAATAATACATGGATATATTCTTACACAATTTTTACCCTTTTATTGAAAACTCTATAGGATTTTCTAGAGGATGAATAACCTAGTAAAATTCCTTCATCAATTTTGGTATAAAATATTTCCAGATTATCCATAGTTTTAAGAGTAAAAACTTTGCAACTAGAAGCTCTAATATAATTAACCTTAAGATTCCTATTATTAAAAAGTACATAATAGATATTTTTCAAAATAGGTCTAATAAAAACTCTATTTATGATATAGAAAGATATATTTATAGATTTTCCCCAAAAATATACAATTAATTTATACTCGTTTAGCAAGTTCTGGGATATCTCTTGTAAATTTCAATTTCTTCTCTCAACAACTCAATTCTCTTGTGGGGTCCTAGGAATTGTGAAGTTATGACTATAGGCATTTATGAGAAAAAAATATTCAAAATCCTAATTTTCAAAATCACATCCATGGACACTTCTAAAGGTATTAATTCAAAGTGCACTTAGGTTCTATAAATATTAATCATATTAGGTGAAATAAGATAAATCTTAACTCTTATGAGATAAAGATACACCCAAGTTATCTAGAAAAATCAGCTACACGTATATAGGCATAATTCTTCCCATTTAAACTAGAAAATCTAGACATTCCAAATAAATCTATATTAACCAGCTCAAGAGGTTGAGAAGTTGACACTTCATTCCTTATTTTAAAATAAACTTTGTGATGCTTTACTTTTTTAAAAGTTTTACAGACTTTATCATTTGGTAACTCAAGTTTAGGTAGATCCCTAACTAACCCTTTCCTAGTAATATTCCAAAGAAAGTGAATGTTGCAATGGATTAGCCTCCAATACCAAACCAAGATTATTTGTGAAAGGAACTAAAGTAGGAATAATTATGAGAAACTAAGGAATTTAAATCAATAGAATAAACATTATCATTACATAAAGCAGTAAAAATTGAATCATTTTTCGAGTCAAAAACATTGAATGCATCATTATAAAATTTAACATAGAAACCATCATCAAATAAGTTTTTTATTCTAAGAAGGGTATACTTTAAACCATTGATAAATAATACTATAGAAATTAAAATAGTATTTTTATTATTGATTTGGCCAAGGCTGATGATTTTTTCTTTTTCATTATCACAAAATGTGACATCAAAACCATCAAAATTAATAAGACTCTTGAAGCATAAAAATATCTTACCACATGTCTTGAAAAACTATTTTCAAAGTACCATAAACTTCTATAGGAGGTCTGAAAATAGTTTTCCTAAAAATATTTATTCAATAAATTACTTTGGAACCCATAGTTTATTAGGTCCAAAGATGTTAGTAATTAATGATTTGGGAACCCACAATTTCTTAATGGGTTTCTTATAAACATATTGATGGATTTTTTAAATAAAAAAATTATTAAGTCCTTTAGAAAAATAATTGGTAGAAAAAAATTCTGGTTTTTTCTTAGGTATAAAATTTATCTTTGTAACTCTCCTCTGTCCAGATTGATATTCAATACCAGTAGCATATTTAAGTGAAACTTTATTACGTAAAATATAATTAATATTTTCTCTACCATTTGTAAAATCTTAATGGTATTTCCTTAACTACTCATTTGACAACATAAGTTCAGTATTTTCTTTTAAGAGTTGAGAATTTTTCTCTTTTTAAAAATACAGTTTAGAGTTTCTATTTGTAGTTAAATCATGTTGTCTTTTGATTGCTTTATATTTATCTTTTAGCTCATTAAATGTATCTTACATCATTATATGCTATTCAAAATTTTATTCTTGAGATATATCATCATTATTATGTTCATTCTCATAATTATTATAAACAACAATATTATTCTCAGATGAGGTAGTAGAGATAGTAGGTAAAATAGATACAATAGGAATCTTATAAATGTTGGTCATAAAGAACATGTTTCCTCTATCTGATTTCTCATCATGTGATATATTTGAATCACTGAGCTATCTTTATAGGCACTCTAGGTATCTTTCATTTCTTTCTTATACCTCCAATCCTTATCAATATATTTATTTTTTTTTATTTTAACTTTATACAGTCAGCCTTTATATGGACTTTCCTTTTACACTCATAATAGATAACCACATTTTCAATTTTCTTCCAATATTTCTTCCAATTTATTTTAGTATCATATTTTCCATCATAATTGGGCATTCTGAAAAAAAAATCTCCTGATAACATTGCTTAAACGAAATGTCTTGGTGGGACATATCTTCATCACTATCTTGTGAAGATTTATTATCACTTGGACTTTATATTTTTATTTCCCTTTATATTTTTTTTCTAAATGCAGTTGTCTTAAAATCTATATATTTCCTATTAGGTTCTTCATCATTTTCTTGATTCACTTTTAACTCTTCCTCATATATCATAATATTAACAATAATCTCTTTGATAGGTAGCTTTCTAGTTTCACAAGACTCTCTGATGGAGATAGATGTGCCTCTCCATCTTTCAGGTAGACATCATAAAGGTAGCATGATCTAGTCCTTATCTGAAAAAGTATTTCTAAGAGTGCTCATTATGTTGAAAATTTAAATGATCCTAAGATACATATTTCAAATAGGTTGATTAGGATTCATCATAATTTTATCATATTTAATAATATAAGTATTTTATATCATCTCCTTGACATTATAAGTTCCCTATTGATAAATAAACAAAGTATCCTAAATCCCATAAGTAATTTTACAAGCAGAAATCATATTTAATTTCTTATATACTAAAGCATCGTAAATGACATTCATTTCATTAAAATTATTTTTGTAAGAAATCATAGTACCATCATAACAATTACTTCTATATTTATTAGGTAGTTCATATTTATCTTTTATTGTAGTCTAGATTTCAAATCTCATACTCTCAATGTGTATATACATCTTGATTTTCCATTGAGAATAATGGTTACCATTGAAAAAAGGCGGTATATTAGTAGCAGAAAATTCTGGATGATTATCTATATTAAATAACTAAATTTATAAATTATATAAATTTATGATCTTTAAAGATTAACTAAAATCATAGATCAGAATATTTTAATACATTAATACCAAATAAAGACTCCTTCCGTACTAATTATTGGTCGGAGTGAGTATCTCAAGAGGGGGGTGAACTGAGTACCCAATAAAATTCCTATTCAAAATGGATTAAAAAGGATTCCCCAAATTAATTTGAAAAAGGTATTATTTAAACAAAACAACAGATTTTTAGAATTTTCAATCATTCAAAAAATTTCAATGAATATTGATTTGGTCACAAATAAAATATAATATAATATTAATTAATCCTTTGAAAAAATTACTTAATTAAAATCTTATAAAAACACTAATTAAGGTTAACTATTAAAGTATATATATTTATTATGGTTTAAATAATTTTTTTTTAAATAAAATATTTAAATTAAAAAAAACTAAAAACAAGTAGCATGATTATGAATACAAGTGGTTCAGTCTTAAGATGAGACTTAGTCTTCTCCAATTGGTGATCACCTTACACTAAGTAGTTTATATGAAACAAATAGTTTTATCCACAAATTGTATCAGATTTTAAAATAGTATACAACTATCCAGGTCACACACTACCTTTTTCACTATTATACATTAGAGTTAAACAAACAGGTCACACATGGACCACTACCACAGTTATCTGTGGGAGTTAAGATGTAAAGAGTTTTGAGAAGATATCTAGGTATATTCCAATTAAATCAAGAGACAGTGTGCATATATAAAACAAAGTATATAACAAAATTCTTGAAATGTAAGATAATATAAATAGAATAGAGAAAGTAATAGTGAAATGGAATCGAAGTGCTCAATTTATATGGAGTGTAGCTCATGACTCCTTGAAAGTATTTTAAAGTGCAGGTCGAATTGTATTATCTTGGAAAATTTAGTAGAAAAGAGTGTTATATGATATTATTATTGACTAAAATAATTTGATATATGTGTATTTTAATTCATAAATCTGTGTTTTGTAAACATGATGTAGTGGGTAAGATCCCCTTGATCCTACAATCAGGTTTAGCTTTATCGTGTTTATAAAAAACCTTTCAATGCATAGGTTTCTTTCTACTATCCACACGCATTGCATGTGGGAGTATATATCTCTTATTATTAGTAGAAGTAGGAATATCTACATTATCTCTACTTCCTATTACTTCATTTATGACCCTTACATCAAATCTTTATATTGATCATTTAAGAGAAAATCATTAAAAAATAAATTTTCATTAACATCAATAATATAGTTGTAAGAATAATTTAATTAAAAAATATAAGTAGTGGAATAGTGATTGTATTTACTTGAAAGGTGACTCAATACCAATGGTTTCTTATATTCTAGAGGCATATCGTTCTAGAATTTTCTTAGGCTGATGGTGTCTCCTCTTTGTGATATGACACTGGCGGTATCTTATTCTAGAGGTGTCTTGTACTTATCCAATATTCCATGTTAGCGGTGTCTCAGCTAGCGGTGAGTCATTATTTTTGTAGTGAGTCATACATTGTCAAAATTTTAATCTTATAAATGAATCATGTATTGAAGTTTCATTTGTGATGGTGACTCATTTTAGGACATTCCCATTTCTTCATACTGATAGTGAGACCTTTTCTGGCAGTGATTTAGTCTTGGCGGTGTGACAACTTCATGGTTTCTTAACCACAATAGTGTCTCCTACATTAATTTTCATCTCTTTTATCAAAGTATAAGATGATTATATAAAAAATTAAACTTATTTTTATTACAGTATGCCTTATTTTTTTATCATTAAAATAAGGAGGTCAACATAATTTAAAACTATTGCATTCTCACTTTTTTAAACTAAATAACCTTATGTGAGAAATAATTGTCCTATTACTATAGTATTGATATCGAGTTATTTTCTAAATTTCAATCTGGTAGAATCTTAGGTATTGACTATAATCTATTATGTATCATAGTGCAATTAAGACATTTTCTCATTTAAATATGATCTTCAAAAAATATATTTTTTATGATTAATAGGATCATATGTGTTCTCAAATATATCTTTTATATTATCCATAATATTTTATGTACATCAGAAACTTTGATGTTGTTTCAACCAGAGACACCTTGAGAGAGGGTTAATCCGGGTGATGGTCATATTAAAAATTTTCATTAAATAATTTAGCTCTCTTTTAGGTTCTTATTTTCACGTTGATAGGAATTTTGTTCACCCTATTACTCTCATAAGAAATATCACTGAAAGAATAAAAAAAATATGAAGGAAAATAATTCCTACACAAAGCATATAGATTTTACATGTATCACTTAAAAGGGATAAATCCAAGGAGTACACACCATTGTTGTTTGGGTGTGCCAAAATCCACTAATCATTGCTAGTTTTTTGGATATGATTTTTTCTGTATGGTCACTCTATTCCAGGCACACTCCATTTACAACGTCTAGGGTCTAGTCACTCCTCACTCATGGTTTAACACCTCTTATTCACTTCTATGTGCTACATTTTTTAACTATCTTCTAAAATTTATAAACTTTCATGTCACTTGACCTGATAAATATCACAATGGTCAGTCTGTTTTTAGCACTGAACTCTACATGAATCATAACTGTAAATAGATTCTCTATTAAACTTATTTTCTATTGTTATCTTATATTATTCTAGATGAGATCTACCCCTCTATGAGAGAGTTAATAAAATTTATTCTACAATATAATCTGAACATCACTTTTTTCTCCAGATGTGGATAATTCCACACTTGAATTGTCCTATTTCTCTCTCTACACTTCCACTACCAAATATAAAAAATGGGACTCACTCTTTTTCATTCTGAATCAATATCAAACCCCATATATACTCTTTTATCTGTATAATACTCATGGTACATATTTTTGAAAACATACATATGTGAATGAACCTATAAACATTGTATTTAGCTAAACCTTGTCTTGTGTATAACCCTTGGTGCATAACTTATGGCGAGGGAAACATATTATTCAAATCATCATGTGCGTGACTCATATCTTGTAAATATTAGTGTGAGACAACTAGGAACATAATAAAACTTTTTGAGTTAAATACCCCTAGGTTGCATAACCATTGAGTGCAAGACACCAAAGGAGTATAATGTTTGAGCACAAGAATCTTGGGCTTGAGTCTCTTGAGGATTAAAATCCTGAGTTCAGGGATCCTAGTTGTGAGAGCACTGTGTGTAAATATTTTTATGTTAGAATGATAGAGAATAATCTTATGATTGTGTATTTACCTAAATTATATTTTTGTAACTTAACCCTTCTTTTTATACACATTCAAATATTCACAAGCTCCCAGCATCCTTTAAGAATCCTTCCACAAAGATTAAGCACTAAAGCTTCCTCTCTCCATCCTTAATGATGAACTGTGGGTATTTATAGAGTTTCTTTCAATAACATATCTATGAAATTTATTCTCAACCATCCATTCTATAACCTCAAGACTCATGTGTATTACTATCCTTCAGTTTTATGACTCACTATTTATGAAAAGTTCTTGTGACTCCCTTCACATAAATAGATAACAAATGATTATTTCATCATGAGTCTCTCTATCAACACTAGATAAACCCATTAATATTATTCACTCTCCATTTCATTATGAACCATGAGACTTCCTTAGGCGATCACACAAAAACTTCCTTAGTTTCTAGTATATTTTTCTTCATACGATTCTCAATACCTCCTCATTCTTATGTGGTCACATGAATTTGATGTAGATATCCTGCATAAAAAATGTAATATCATAAAATCCTTCCATCACTTATAGCATAACTCCTTTCATGCACTTTACATGACCACAATGCATGATCTCTTTAGGTTTTTTCACTCACAAAACTTATGTAAATCGTTAGACCTCTTCATCAAAACTGGTGTATTTTATTCTTAGAATCATAATATCACTCTATTATTATGTAATATCTTATCTACTCCATGCATATGTAGTCACTTAGGTCAACTTTACTTATGTATTTATGTGTACCTTAAGTGTTTAAATTATCATGTAACCTATAATGAATTGCATAACTTTCCTCTATCTCATTAAAATGTTTTAATATGTTTGGAAATAAACTCTATATTCTTCAATCAACATCAATGAAACTTATGGGCTTACACATGAATTTAAAAAAACATCCTTTGGCACATCAGCTTCATAATTTTCCCCCTGTTCATCTCCAATATAAATTATTATCTTTATTATAACTTCTCAATTATCATGCAACCCATCACGTATACATTGTTGTAAACAATGTTCCTTCTCAAAGAACTATTGTCACATGTCACCAATAATCACAAGTTATAATATTTTAGTCAATTCACATTCTTCTCTCAATATTTCATGTCCACCTCCGATTATCAAATTATCATGGATGGAACATCTTGTAGTCATGTATTCCACATCATCCAATACATTAATCTTTCTACATGACACACTAATTGATTAAAATACTACACCAAACATAGGTTTGGATCCAACATTTCTCCTCCTTTATATTTTTTTATCAAGATTACCATAAATCCATCCTTCTCTATATATAAAAAGTATCTACAATATTCCATGAAAATGGATTCACGATTCCTTAATATATGTTACCTTTTACATCCAAATAAAAAGGGCCTTATACCATATTCTAAACCCCTTAGAATATCATCAAATATTCCTTTTATTTTTAAATACCCATTTCTCATATAATTCCACAAGGGATACCTTAATCTATGGATTTACTCCCCCTTAGTCATTAATCTATTCACATTAAATTTTCAATGAAAATCAAAAAATACTGGGGGAACACAATATTTAAACATTCCTCTTTTTACCACCTTTCAATAATTGAGGCACTTTATTATTTTATAGTTGCACACTAATAATAAAATTTTAGTGAGTAAAATTACCATTTTTCATTGAGTCATCAATAAATCCTCTAATACTAAAAAACAAAAACTCTATTTATGAAATAATAGTTCAATGCAATCCACACTAATGTTTTATATATCACTCACTTACTTCTATGGATGCTATGAGTATAACATTGTATCTCTTTTAAACTCATCTTATGTTCTCAATCGTACTAATACCAAATAATCAGACAATAATAAATTAAGAATATGGGTGTGATACATACCACATGTAATTCCAACATACTATATTTGTTAATGACAACCTAATAAACTATTTGGTATGAATGTTCTTCAATTATATATAGTAATCCATTTCCATGTGATGATAAACATCCTAGAGTGCTTCCCAGCAACTCTCCTTGAAGATATCCATCTCTGGACTAGAACCAATTATTCATACCAACCATTGAGCTAATTCCAAAGATGGAAATACTCATTTGGATGGGGAGGCCAATTTTTGGTAATTCTATTAATTTTCTTGGAGATCCTTGGTATCCTAAAAATATCCAAATGATAACAAATTATTATAAAAAAATAAACATGAAATATTTGAATGTTTCTATTTCTCCACCAATATGTATTCTCTTCATGGTTCAATACTACTTGAACTAAGGCTTTGTACCAATGGTTGAATATTCAATTTGACTTGGAACCACTAGATTATTCAAGTTTATTATTGACACCTCTTCAATATCATATCATTGTATTAATTGTATGATCTTCTATTTTACATAGTAAGATACTTCTAGATACAATTTTTAACATCATAGCCTTTTTTTATCACCACTTATTGATTCTGATGCTATATGTGAGTTTCAGGAAATCTAAAGTGTCTTTATGGATGTATTTACAGTCAACTTAAGAACCTATTTCCTTTTATCAAACACACCCCATGGATCATAACTCCCCCTTAATACTATACAACTTCTAAAATATTTTATAAAAAGTTAAAATCTTGGGGAGTATGGTACCTCTAGACTCCTCAAATAGAGGATTATGGTTTGTCATGATGGACTGACCCTTTGCCTCATGTTTTCTCAGAAGTTTCATTTTGGTGGATATTTTCTTAACACCACTTATACAAATCTCTCATCAAATAAATTATTTAAAATCTTATTTAATTAGATTTAGCTTCCTCTTAATTGAAATAAAGGTACATTCAGTTTTATGTTCTTTTTAAAACGTCTTATACAACTCCAACTGATCTGGAAATATAGTTAAGAATTCATTCCTCACAATCTTAGTCTTAATTTGGTGCATAGGTTCCACATGCTTCATCTTCTTCATAGTTGTGGGATTAAACCCATGAGTATAAGTTTTCTTCGTTGATGAACACCCTATATTCTACTCAAACTTCATCCTCTACTATAAGGATCTTTCTATTACATTAATTTTTCATATCGTGGTATAGTTTTTGAACCTCATAAGGATTACTTCATGTCACTCCCTTATTTCATCCATTACAACCATCGTAGTATTTTTCTACCATGGGGAGACTTTCATTATGTGAAATGCCTTTTTACTCATATCAGGATAATATTCTCCATTTTTTCAAGACTTATATACATTCCTTATAAGTGTATTGTTGAGAGTGTAACCTAGTAGGTTCTTAGTACACATTTCATTAAGATCCTTGTTTTTTCTAAAAGACTCTAAACCTAGTTTCCAGTTTAATAGGTTTTCTTCCTTAATGTACTATCTCGCTATATGTCCCAGGATTTGAGTACCTCCTTATGAAATCTTTTTCCTTAACTTCTTTTTTGAAGCTATAATATCTTACCAAATTACAATAATGAGAAGATATGAAACATCTCCCATTAAAAACATACATCATAATATTATTTCTATACTAGGATATAGGTATATATGGTGTTATTATTCTAAAATTAAGATATTAGGATTATATATAGGTACTCAAGGTGTGTCCCGATCTTCCAAAATAGTTTCATTTCATTACTACTTTCTTCTAAGAGTATTTAATTTTATATTTTTCAAATATATCATTTTTATTATCATATTTATAAATATTATTTTTATTGTATATTAATTTTATATTTGGATCCTTAAATACTCCACTCAAAGATTCTTCTCTAGGGGGAACTCTATATTAACTTCCACTTTGGAAAAAGTGTCCTTTTCTCAAACTCCCTAATATTTTGGCCTTCCTCATTTAGCTGAGCTTGCATATCCTTTAATCTTTAACTACCTTTATTCCTAGATTGTATCTTCTCCTATTGATATTTCTTGATAGGGAGGATTCTTTCATTTATATTTTGATATTTTTAGTTATTTATAAGTAGATTATTCTCTCTTTTCATCTTTAATCCTGTATTCTATATATCAACATTTATGACCACCTTTTATATTTTCAGCCACTCATTTTCTATGAATATATCTTAAATTATTACATAGTCCATTTTTTAGAGTCTTCTACTTATCTAGATTCACTTATCAGATTTGGATCCCTTCTTGATCTTTGCACACATAATCTCAGATTTTAAGAATACACACCACAACCAATTTTTAATTATCGGAGTTCTCATTATGAAAAAATGGTTCATATTCACCACCAAAGCCACTAAAAATTCCATTATCAAACTTAATATCTTTAAATGGATCCTTTAAGTCTTTACTTTCAATAATTTCATCCTCTAGAGACTTAATTATTTTATTCCATTCTTCAATATATGCCTTAAAAAGTTTTATCACCGTTGTTTTTTTTTCGGTTTTCTATTTTATCTTAAATAATTAATTTGATTTCAATTATCTAACTGATTGATCATTCAACTATTTCTGAATTTGATTCATCTTTGCATCAAGATCATCCACATATTCAATATATTCTTTTATCTGACCACTAATATTTCAATTTTGTATTCATTGAATATCTAATTCCTTAAGAGCACCTTCAACCTATACTTGAAATTTAAAAACACCCTCTAGTTATTTATTACATATAGATAAATCACAATTTCCTAATTTAAATTAAACTTCCACAACATGGATAGATTTAGATGAAGTAATAAAATTAGATTCATTCAACTCTATTTTAGTACATAATCTCCCAACAATATTCCTCTTATTATTTTTATTATCCTTTCTATTTTTTATAATACTCCCTTCACCAATAATGTTCGCTACCATCTCATATTTCCTATTTTTAAAACATTCTCTTGAGTTTGAAATTAAAACATGGTTTTTCTCTATAGTGTTTCCAAAAATAGTTTCCAGAGTTCTCCAAATTTCATGAGTTTTAGCACAATGAGTAGTTCCAATATAAAAGTTATCAAAAAATATCTATTAAAAATCTTCTACATTTTTTGATTACCTATTCTCTCACAATTTTTGTTAATATTTTCATATTTAAGGATGAATTCCATAACTTCATTTCCGAAATCTTATAGAAACATAATATTTTTCTTCTTCCATCCATTAAAGTCAGTTCCGTCAATGAATGGGGGCTTCATAATAGAATCCAGGTGCAAAAATACAAGAATTACTTCTATGGTTAAGTATTGAGTGTGAACTTTTACCATATGATACCACTTGTTTCAACCAAAGACACCCTGAGAGGGGGTTAATTAGGGTGATGGTGAAATTAATATTTTTCTTTATTTAGTTTAACTGTATTTTCTGATCTTGTTCCTACATTGGTAGGAAATTCCTTTGAACTAATAATCATGTAAGAATTATCATTGAAAGAATAAAAAATTTATAGTACAATAAATCATGTACAGAACACATAGATTTTACTTGATTCTCCACAAAGGGATGTTTCTAAGTTTTACACCCTAATGATGTGTTGATGTACTAAAATCCAATAATCTTCACCAGTTTTGTGGATACAAAGTTTTAGAAAAACTAACTCCATTCTAGGATCACTACCTTTACAAAGTATTGGTTTTTGTTACTATTCTAATATGGCACACTAACACTTATTTACTTATAAGAAATGATTTAGTGAAGGATATTTCTTGATTTATATACTTTTAGGTCTTTTTATTATATAAAGATCATGATCGTCAGTCTCTATTCTGTATGAGACTCTAATTGAATTATAATTTCTAATGGATTATCTATTATGATTCTTTTAAATTTTTCTCTTTTTTCATGTGAGATGATATTAACTCTTTAATGGGGGGTTATGTCTTTGTCTTCCATAAAATAATATTAATAGCACTTATTCTCAAAATGAGGATAATTTCGCACTATAATTTTCTCATTTCCCACTATCTTCTTCCACTGCCAAAAAAATCTATTGATACTCACTCATATTCATTCTGGATCACTCTTGAACCATATATGTACTAATTAATGTCTAAAATACTCACTGGATGGAATCATGTTAAATTACCTACATGAATTAACCTAGAAACATTATTTACAACTAATCCTTGACCATAGTGTAACCACTAGAACATAACCATTGACACAGTACACTTTTGAGCGTAATCCCCATGTTAAAGACTCCTAGTGAATAAATTTACGATTAAGAACCTAATCACAAGAACCTTGCACATTTAAATTTGAATATAAATTCCCTTGGGATGTGTGACCATTGAGATTAAGACACCAAGGGAATATATGTATTGAGTAGAAGACCCATAGGTGAAAGACTCTTGAACAATAGACTCATGAGGCCAAGACTCCAGGTTGTGATACACCTATTCGTGAGACACCATTTGTGAGACTACTATCATGTAATCTAAAAGGCATGTGTCTCGTTATAAGATATTTCTAACTCTTAACCCTTATATTTACATAAGATTTCATATTTGTGAGCTCCTTACTTGATTTGATAATTCTTTCACATGGATTAAATACTAAAGATCAAAATCTCCTTTAAAATGATGAAAAATCGGTATTTATAGATTTTTTCCTCAAAATTAACTCTTAAATTTACTGTTAACCATTCATTTCACCACCTTAAGTCATATGTGCATATATAGATTTTGATCTCATTAATCGCTAGTTAGGAGTAGCTCATAAGACTCCCTTATCAAAAATCTATTGTGAACAAGCCCTACATGGAAATTCTCTCCAAAAATATTTTATTAACAATTTAAACTTATGTAATTAACATTCCTTCCAGAATTGCATGACTTTCATAGTCAATCACATAAAAACAACAATCATTTCCAGTGTTTTTTTATTTGTGTGATTTCCAAGAATTCCTCATGTTTATGTAGTCGCATGAATTTATCCTAGATCTCCTCTATTGTGAATCTCATACCGTAAAATCATTCCATCATTTCTAATGTAACTAACTTCATGTGCTTCACATGACCACAAATTTTGATATCTTCATGCCAAGTTCTCATAACAATAAGGTAAATAATGATACTATCTATCAAAACCAATGTATTTTCTTCTTGCAGTCATAGGGTATCCATGTGATTTTGTAATTTCTTGTCTTCTTCGTATATATTAATTCACTTCGATAAACATGACTTACATGTTTTTATTCCCCTTAAGTGATTACATTATCACGTAACCTATAAAATATTACATGGTTTTCCTTCTTATCCTCCGAATTTTTTACTAGTTCTAGAAATGAATGTTATATTTGACAATTTGATTCAAGGACACTACTGGTGTTACAGATGAATTTACAAAAAACTTCCTTTGGAATATCAACTTCATAATTTCACCTCATGTTAATCTCTAATAGAAATTTTGATATTCATCAAAACTTCTCAATCATCATTAAATCATTCACATATACACTATTTTAAACAATGTGACATATCCATAAACCATTGGAAAATTTCACAAATCATCATATGTTAGAATCTTGTAGTCAATCTCATATCCTTCTCTAAATAAACCATGTCTACCTCCATACATCAGAGCATCATGGATTGAACATACTTTAGTTATGTATTAAACATCATCAAATAATATATTCATACTGCATGATAGAATAATTGAAAATAAATTCAGCACAAAACATAGGTTTTTATCCAATAGATATGTTACAAAAAACATCTCTTCAACATCATATATTCTCTCTTTGATAGGTTATTTATGCTCTAAAACCCTTCCACATGCTACAAATATCTTACATATCACTGAGTAGACATTGAATTTTCCACATTTTTGTATACACTTCAACATATTTCTTCCATATAATATAGAATATGTTATGTATCAGCAAGAAAAAAATTAAGATTTTAAAAAATTTAAATATAGAAGTTTAAAAACACCCAGTATTTTGTTAATTCATTATATGTGAGATATTTCCAATGCCTTTTCCATTTTTTCTAGAAACTCAAATATTTTATATATAAAATCCAAACTTCTTCAAAATAATCTTAGAAAATCTAGATATCATCTCCAAGATTCTCAAAAAAATATCCAATCAATTTGAAGCACTTTATTTCTTCTCAAAATACATTAATTGACTTAAGGAATTTATCATCCCCTTATAAATCTTTTCATCCCAATTTATAAAGAATTTGGAGCAAGTATAATCTCCAATAAACAGAAAAAATCATAAAAAATATTTAGATAAACTTTATTTAATTATAATAAAATTATCTAAGAAATATATATATATATAGATATTAGCCTTTATGCTTGATATTCATAGGGATGGATATTCAACAAAACACTAGCTGTATTTTATTCTAATCCAACCTTAACTAGTTTCTAGCTCCCTCAAAGAGATATAGTATTCTATAATCATAATAAATTATGGAATACTTCTCAGTAAATTAAATCATCTCATTATTAGTTAATGTAATAACCTTCTATATTAATACTTCACTATGAGCATACATAATATCTTTATAATTCAATTAGCTAAATTTCCAGTATCATCCTTTCCAAAAAATAATATAAGTACCTCAGTTACTCCTTCCCTCTTATTGATAATATTCTATATCATGAATCAAACGTAATTAAACTTATAACCCTATAATAAAAGTCATTCTCCAAACTACTCAACTCAATATATATACCAAACCATTCTTGGGTATTTTTCTCTTCACCATCTCTACAGATATTCTTAGACACTTCACTTCTTTACAATATTCTCTTCTCAAAATATATTATCTTCATTTTTACTAATGAAAAAATGAACATTTCAAAAATGGGTTAAATGTTTTACCCCTTTGTATATATTATCAATATCATTATAGAAAATGTACATCAGTATATTATCCTTAATTTTATTTTATCTTCCACTAATTAAAAATAATAAAAAATATCTTGAGATAGGGTGGTATAATTTTATATAAATCCATGGGCTATAAAATATTACAATTTAAGTATATGTGAAAAATTATATGTTTGTAAAATAAGGTGGACTGATGAATCAAATTTTTCATAACCAAACTATAATGTGATAAGAACTCAAAAAAATTATCAGGGTCTATTCAAATAGATTTTAAGGATGATACCAATTATTGAATATATTCTCGTGATATTTTCAACTCAGATTCCAACACTCATCTCAAAAATAGATTAAAAATATTCAAAACAACTATCATTACATTTTTAGAAATGAATCCTTGGATTGATCAATTTATTCTTATCTCTCATTCCATTGATCAATCTAACTCCCCCCCCCCCCCCGCCATCATAATCTATTCCCACAAGAAATGGATGAGGAATTATGAAAGAATACCTCTTCAATGAAACATTACAAGATATTTTTTGTAAATACTAGATTTTCATGGAATATTAACTTATGTAATATTTTTTAAAATTATCTACTTCAACGGATACATTCTAGATTCACTCCATCAAGGTTTATTTCATTATAAAAATAATTATTCAAAATACCAAATAATACATCCCTACTAATATGGTGAATTTTGATCTCTTGTAAATATTTAATAAGATTCTTGCCTCTTCTATTTCCCCAATAAACACATGAATCACCTTTAACACCTTATATAGAAATAAAAAATGTAATATATATTAGAATATTGGGGGATCTCCTCATTTTCTTAGTGTGACGAACAAGGTTGAGAGTTTCTTCTTAACTAAGATATTTATTTATTTTAGATCCATCTTTGATAGAACTATTCATACATACTTTTCTATTTTTCCTAACCTTGTTCTAATTGGTCATCATGTACTTATTGCATTTTCCAAATTATTATTTATGTTGAACATTATTTTTTGGATCAGCAAAAAAAACATGCTTCTCCTATTTTTTTGGCATCATCTTTAGAATATTCACATATATCGGAGACATGATCATACAATCCTTAGAGTTATGTCCATGATTCTTTGACCATCCAAATTTTTTTTAAAGAAATTTTAGGTCATCAATTTTTAAAAACCTCTAATGAAATTAATATCCATCAATTTTTTGGAACCTCTCATGCACATTCATTATTTAGGAACATGTTTATCATGGTTGGATCATCCACTTGATTCCTCATAAATTCCTTCCATTAAATCAATCCATTTATTTATTACTTGTATATATTTAATCCTTTGTTACTATATCATTCCTCTATAAATATCAATACTCTTGGATTGATTGAAATAAAATATAGTGTGTCCTTTTGTCACAAAATAGAATCTTCTTCTTCTTCTTTGTGTAGCATCCTTCTTAGTCTTATATATATATTTTGAGTATCATTCTTAATTAATTTATTGACCAATGTAGAATCACTATTATAATTTTGATTTATTTTTTTTATGGTATTATTTATTAAAGATATTTTCAAATATTCTTTTCTATTTTAGATCATCATACCTCTTCACTATGATAACTTTTAGGCCATTTTACATAGAGTTTCTTCAAGATTTCAATCTAGTTTGAGATAAAAATAATTATATATTTCTTATGTGTATTTAATTCACCTAATATTTTCTCTGCATTGATATTTAAAGACCCATAAAATTCAAGGGAAATTTTTTTTCTTAATTTTCTTTGTGATTTTACAAGAACGCAGTTTCTGACGGCACCTAATTCCGAGGCCCGGTGTGCCCGGAATCATTTTCCAAAGTTTAGCTTGGGTACGTTCAGTGAACGAATGAGCGGGTTTTTTTAAATTTTGGACCGGTGCTCGGAATCGAATTCTGATGGCACCGATGGAATCGCAGCACCAGTAATTGCTTAAGAACACCTTTTCTGAAGTTGTGTTTGCTCGGGTGAAGTTATTAATTATTTGGGTTAACTAAAGAATAAAATAAAATATTGTGCAACAGATTTTATTTTTATTCTAAGTAGTGTTAACCTAGGCATGGTGGTTGGAATGAGACCCATTGATATCCTAACTCCTAGGTAGGATATTAGTGAGGTGGGGCCCACATGAGCCCCACCCCCTTTATTTCCTTTTACCTCCCATGTGCATTTAATTTTGTAACTCACCCGCACCCCCCTCTTTAATGCCAAGTCAACTCTTGCATTTAATTGGATTATTAACTGCCTCATTAATTGGATAACGCTCGATAATTAAATCGTGATCTGTTTTTGATTTTCAAAAATAGTTGGCATGAGTAATAAAATAAGGCAACGCCTTATTTTATTATTTTTGTTTCGTTGTGCAAGAAGAATTGGAGAGGAGTTGCTCAAGTCTTGAACTTCATCTTCCTCCTTGAAAAACGCGAAGAACGCATCGTCGCCGACGAAGAACGCCGAATCCTCGGAGATCGACGACGCGACACCATGTACTGCGACGCCGACGATTCTCTTCTCTGCGACGCCTTTTTCCACGACGCCTTCTTCTGTGACGTTATTTCCCGTGACAAACCTTCGTTCGACGACACCTTGAGGTAGGGGTTAATTGCTTTTTGTTCATGAAATATCCTTTCACGTTCTTCGTCTTTATTTTTGGACCTCTTGATATCAACTTATCAGGGGGAGGTCGGACCGCACGAACACGGCCGACTCTCCTCCCCCTTTTGTTGTTGTGTTGTTTCGATTCGAAAGAAGGCGGCGCAGTGCAAAGACGCGGCACAGAATCATGGAGAAATGTGGAAAAGATGCGTTGCGCCGTCGCGCCGCGCCGTTGAGGCAAAACGAACCCGCTACCGGAGTCGGGCCGCAGCGAAGGGGTGCGGTGCCGTCGCGCCGCGCCGGTCGGATAAGGCTGCGGCTCGAAGCCACGGCGGTGCAAGGTCGGGCGGCTGGAACCGCCGGCCACCGGCACCTCAGAGGGGCGGGACCCCGGCGGTCCCGCGGTAGCAGCACCGGCCGGCAGGACCGGGCCGACCAGCTTCCAAGAAGCCGGGGGTCGTAACCCCCGGCTGGCTGAAGGAGCGGACCCCCAGGTGGGGTCGCGGTTACTCAAACAGGGGGGCAGCCCCCCCCCCCCTTCTGCTCATCTCGGCGTGGCCGAGCTGGCCACGCGGACTGCGCGCGCGCGCCAGGTTGGGCCGCCCCGGCCGGGCCGAGCCGCGCCACACCGACTGGGTCGGTCCGCGCTGTGCCCTAATGGGCCGGACCCGGACCCGGTTCGGGTCGACCCTATTTGGGCCAACCCAGGGGGTCTCGGGCCGGGTCGGTTCGGGCCCTAAACACCCTAAAACTGGACAGGTTCGTTCTTTTGCCCATATCTTGGGCAATGGACCTCCGATCGATGCACCGTCAGTTGCGATTCGATCCTTGGATCGAGACGGTCGTATTGGTATATTACACTCAAGGTTTTAGAGAACTTTGGGTATGGCCGGTTTGGTTCAAGCACGAAACCAACCAGGCCCTCAGAGCAAAAATGCTTATAACTTGAGCTCCGGACGTCTGATTGACATGCCGTCGACTTCATTGGATTCCTCTTAGTGAGAATGGCCTTTTTTCTTACTCCACTCAAGGTTTGGACGCATTTGGAGTGCGGTCGGGTTGGTTTTGACTTAAAAACCAACTGGGCCCCTGGAACGAAAATGCCAATAACTCTCAGACCGGGAATCTGATTGACGCACCATCTGTCACGTTGTGTTCCTCTTGTCGAGATGAAAATTTGAGATACATAAAATCCAGAAAATGTGTCAGTTGATGTATCGACTTTTTGGCTCATGGAGCGGACCCTCCCAGAACGATCATACTCTGTGCGGGAACTATAGAGCTGGTTGCGACTACGATTGCGACTGCGACTGCAACTGCGACTGTGACGACTGCACTGAAATCCTATGTGGGTTCGGCAGTGATGAAGACCTTAATAAAATCCAATGCGGGTTTGACGATGATGAAGACTGCACTGAAATCCTAAGTGGGTTCGGCAGCGATTAAGACTGTACTGAAATCCTATGTGGGTTCGACGGCGATGAAGACTGAACTGAAAACCTATGTGGGTTCGGCAGCAATGAAGACCATACTGAAATCCTATGTGGATTCTATGGGGATGAATACTGCCCTGAAATCCTATGTGGGTTCAGCAGCAATGAAGACCGTACTGAAATCCTCTTTGGGTTTGACGGCAATGAATACTGCACTGAAATCCTATGTGGGTTCGGCAGCTTGGCTGGTTTAGTATCCTTCGTGGGTCCCAGCTTAGATGAATCAGTGGCTATATCTGATCATCTCTATCACCTTACGAAGAAGTATACCTATGTGAGTTGAGTCTTGAATTTCAATAATTATCTTCGATATTATTGACTTGTTTTCCTATGTGGTTTGTGTTGTGCTATCCTGTGTGGTTTGGGTTGAACTATCCCGTGTGGACGTGATTGAACTTGGTCTCGGATGTTGGGGCGAAACGGGAATTGATGACTTAGGTATATGTATGGGCATATACCTAAGTAGTGTTGGTTGTTACTTCGTGATTGTATCTTTCCTTTGTGGATTATCCTTTGTGGATTCTGGGAGACCTTCGGGGGTCTCGGGGTCCCTAATGAGTAGAGTATACTCACCCCTGCATAGGCTATGCCCGCACTACGTTGTGTTGGATATAGACGACGGACAGCGCTGATCGAGGTTGAGGTTTTTGGAGCAGTGTGTACCTGGAGGTGGACCACTGGGCGGGACGTACACGGAGCAGACGGCTGGACCCGTGGAGCTGAGGTGGCTATCTGTACCCACCCTTCAGGTGGGACTTTAAGTGGACGGCTCGACGTTGCTACTTTAATTTCAGTTGTTGTACTTCTTTTTAGTTGTACATTACCTTCAGTTTGGGTTTGTATTCTAGCCCACTTACTTTTCCACACTACTTTTTGTACCCAGTTTTACTTAGTGTTTACTTCTGCTTGCTTACTCTGTGGTGTTTGTTTACTTTATAAAGGCAATGACTTCCCCTTTTGTCAGGATTTACGCCTTGGAGCTAGTCGTCATCCCCTGGCCTATGGGAGGCGGGCTTGGGGTAGTCACGGCACGGGTCCCGAGGACGGTTCGTGACAAATTGGAATCAAAGGAGTTCGGTTCTACCATAGATCTCTGGACTCTGATCTTTCTTCTATGTGAAGTAATAGTGTTAAGGGTATTGATTGTGGTTATCAGTCCAGGGAGTCCAGTGTTGGTGCGGCGGCCGACGTATCCGTACCCCAGGACCCTGACTTCTGATTTCCGACTCAATGAATGAAAACATTGATTGCATGTGTGTTTCAAAAGTTTTCTTTGTGATTACTTTTTTTCAGCTCACCAGGTATACTGTTTGACCATGGTGCACCTATTTCTTTTCAGGATGGACCCATGATGGCAGCCATCTAGGGTTCCGAGCGTTGTGCGAGACGACAGCCCATCGAGCGATGAGGCCTCGGTGCAGGGCCCTTTGACAGCGGAGGCACCGATGGTACCTCTACCCACTGAGCCACCGATGCTACCAGCCCCAGCCGCTGATAGTGCACATCGCCTTAGTGCGCTGCATGAGTTTCAGCGTTAGAGACTACCCAGGTTCTGCGGGGAGACAGACCCTCAGGCAGCCGAGGGTTGGATGGAGGCGGTTGTGCGAGTTTTCAGGTTAGTGGGGACACCAGCTGACCTCATGGTGATCCTCACAGTGAGCCTCCTGCACGCGGAAGCAGGCAGATGGTGGAGCTTGATGCTCCAGGTGCACGAAGAGGCATCACTCCTCTAGACGAACTTTGAGAGCCTCTTTTTCTCAGAGTTCGTCCCAGCCACCCTCTGTGTGGTGTGCATCCAGAAGCTTCTACAACTGCAGTAGGGCAGCATGACGGTCACCCAGTACTCAGCGAGATTTACCAACCTCTCTCTCTATTCGACGGACATGGTACGTGACCCATTATTCCAGGCCTGGACCTTCGAGCAGGGACTGAGGCATGAGATCAGGACATTGATGATCTCCCTTGGCATTCCGACCCAGGTAGGAGTACTAGAGCGAGCACTTATCATATAGAGTTTTCATCCCGAGCCTACGCCAGCAGCGAGACCTACCGCAGGGTGGCACGTAGCAGAGTCGTCTGCAGCTGGTAGTTGACAGATGTCACAGGGGTCCAGGAGGACCATACCATTAGGCAGACGACCTCAGGACACTGGCTCAGAGGTGCGGGGCACAAGTCGCAGTGACAGCCTTCCGAGGAGCAGGCAGTGCTACGTGTGAGGGGGGCAGGGCCACATGGCTCGTGACTGCCCGACCCGCTGTACAGAGGAGCAGCAGATGGTTGAGGGGCCACCCAGGCAGAGGAAGAGGGTCGACCGTGGCGGTCCTCCAAGAACAGGCGGACGAGGCAGGGGAGATGGTCGAACAGCAGGTGGTCGGCGACGCTTTGAGGATTTACAACCACCACCACCAGGAGGTCCACCCCGACCACAGGGAGCTGGCGGGCATAGATAGGATCAGCTTCAGGCTACGGAGGCCTTCGGCCACGGCGCGCCATAGATGATTCGAGGTATGATCTGTGTCTACTCCACCCTTGATGCAGTTATTATAGACATAAGAGCGAGTCATTATTTTATTTACTCTGCCCTTTTTCGGAGCTCAGAGATTCTGATAGAGCCGTTGGCTCGATCCTTACGGCTAGAGACTCCTACGGGAGCAGACTCGACGATTACGCACTGGTGCCGGTAGTGTGAGATTACTCTAGGAGGCGAGACCTTCGGCTGGGATCTTCTTGTAGCGGCGTCGAGGCCTTACGACGTCATCTTGGACATGGATTGGTTATCTACAGTCCATGATCAGATTGACTGTATTAGGCGCAAGGTGCGGTGTGTTGGCACCGATGGGAGTAGGTTCACCTTCACCCGTGAGAAGGGAGCCTTTGCAGCATAGGATGGACTCACACAGAGGAGAGGACAACCCATTACTCATCAGTTGGATAGCCTCATCCTAGGAGCAGTTGACGTGCAGAGTCCTAGTTTTCCTATAGTGGTGGATCAGTATGCAGATGTTTTCCCTGACGACGTTCCAGGACTACCTCCTCGCAGAGAGGTTATATTGACCTATACCCCTGGACAGCCCCAATATATACTACAGCATATCAGATGGCACCCACTGAGCTTCGAGGGCTACGAGTACAGCTGGAGGACTTGCAGAGCAAGGGATTCATCTGACCCACTGTTTCACCCTGGGATTCCCCGATATTGTTCGCCAAGAAGGTGGACGCGAGCCTGCGACTGTTTTTTGATTATCGTCACCTCAACCAGGTGACCGTGAGGAACAATTATCCGCTACCGAGGATTGACGACCTCTTTGATCACCTCAAGGGAGCATGGTGGTTCTCAAAGATAGACCTTAGATCAGGCGATCATTAGCTCAAATTTTGAGACAAGGACGTGTAAAAGACGACCTCAGATGTCGGTATGGCCATTATGAGTTCTTGGTTATGCCTTTTGATGTAACTAATACTCCATCAGTGTTCATGAGTCTCATGAACAGTATCTTTTATCCATACCTTGATCGATTTGTTGTGGTCTTCATCGACGATATATTGATATACTCGACCACTGAGGAGGATCACACCTACCACTTACGGGTTGTACTAGACACACTCCGAGAGCACCAGCTTTATGGAAAGCTCTCGAAGTGTTAGTTCTGGTTACTTGAGGTCCACTTCTTGGGACACGTCATCTCTGAGGCAAGATTTGTGGTGGATCCTGTGAAGATTGAGGCAGTGCTAGCTTGGGAGCCACCCAGGAGCGTGACGGAGGTGAATAGTTTCTTGGGGCTCGCTGGGTACTACCGGAGATTTGTGCTAGACTTTTCCAGAGTTGTGGAACCACTCTCAGCATTGGAGAAGAAGGGGAAACCCTTCGTGTGGTCAGAAAGATGTCATCAGAGCTTCCAGGAGCTGAGATAGAGATTGACCAGTGCGCCTATCTTGAGGCTACCAGAGGAGGGAGTAGGGTACAAAGTCTACTGCGATGCATCCGGGGCCGGGCTCAAATGTGTCCTGATGCAGGAGCGGGCCATGATTGCCTATGGATCACGTTAGTTGAGGAAGCATGAGCAGAACTACACTACCCATGACCTAGAGTTAGCAACAATGGTCTTCACTCTGAAGATGTGGCAACACTATCTGATGGGAGAGCACTTTATAGTCTACTCTGACCACCAGAGTCTCTGGTACATCTTCTCGCAGAAGGACCTGAATCTGAGACAGTGGCGATGGATCGAGTTCCACTAGGACTATGACTTTGAGATATTCTATACTCCTGGAAAGGGGAACGTAGTAGTCGATGCTCTCAGCAGGAGGATATACATTCAGCTACTTGGGGAGGCGATGGAGCAGCTAGCCACTTTGCAGATATCCTTCATGGATAGAGATGGAGGAACCTTTCTTCAGTCAGTCACAGTCACTCCTCCACTACTACAGCGGGTCAGAGAGGCACAGCGTGTGGACCCTGACTGTGAGATGCGGCGTGTGCAGATATCCTCACGACAGGAACCTGATGGATTCTTTATAGGAGGAGAGCATGACGTCCTTTTCAGAGGATGTACCATGGTACCAGTTTCTTTACAGGAGGAGGTGCTGAGAGAGTTTCACACTTCCCCTTTATCGGTACATCCAGGAGTGGAGAAGATGTACCAGGATGTTAGACGACAACACTGGTGTCCGGGTATGAAGAAGGATGTGGCGGAGTTCGTTTCTCGATGCCTCACCTGCCAGCAGGTGAAGGCAGAGCACCAGGTACCAGCAGGCTTGGTATAGCCCTTGGAGGTCCCGGAGTGGAAGTGGGACGGGATATCTATGGATTTCGTGACTGTACTTCCACGTAATTCCAGAGGATACGACTCCATTTGGGTGATTGTCGACCGACTCACCAAGTCGGCCCACTTCTTACCCATCAGAGAGCAGGGCTCAGTGGAGAGCTTGGGGCACCTCTACGTTCAGGAGATCGTATGGCTTCATGGTGTGCCATCATCTATCGTCTCTGATCAAGATGCTCGCTTTACTTCCCAGCTTTGTAAAGGGTTGCAGGAGGCATTCGGGACATAGCTACATCTGAGCACCGCCTTTCACCCTCAGACAGATGGTTAGACAGAGAGGACCATTCAGACTCTCGAGGACATCCTCTGTGCATGTGTCCTCGACTTTGGTCGTAGTTGGGAGTACCACCTACCCTTGGTGGAGTTCACGTACAACAACAACTACCACTCCACCATCGGGATGGCACCATACGAGGCATTGTACGACCGACCTTGCAGATCACCTCTGTGCTGGACAGACCCTGGGGAGTCAGCACTTGTGGGACCGGAGATGGTCCAGGACACGACAGAGAAGGTCCAGGTCATCGAGGAGTAGATGAGGATAGCTTAGAGCTGGCAGAAGTCTTATGCTGACAGGAGGCGGAGGCCACTGGAGTTCGAGGATGGCGACCACGTCTTCTTGTGGGTCTCACCTCAACGTGGATTACAGAGATTTGGTCGAGGCTTCAAGTTATATTCGTGCTTCATCGGACCATTCCAGGTCCTCAGTAGGGTAGGCGAGGTGGCTTACCACCTGGCTCTACCACCTCAGTTGCACCAGGTGCACGACGTCTTCCACGTATCTCAGCTGAGGAGATACATGCATGACCTAACGCATATCATCGACCATGGGGAGCTGGACATTGACGATGGGGCGACTTTTGCGGAGGTCCCGGTGGAGATCGAGGATCGACAGGAGCGGGTCCTACGTGGACGGTCGATACCTCTAGTGCACATCAGATGACAGCACGGGAACCTCCAAGAGAGCACTTAGGATAGGGAGGCTCAGATGCGTGCACAGTACCCACATTTGTTCCCATAGTTTATGATGTATCTTTACGGGGACGTAAATCCCTGAGGTGGGAGTAATGTAAAAACCCTTAAAATTCAAGGGAAATATTTTTTCTTAATTTTCGTTGGGATTTTACAAGAACACGGTTTCTGATGGAACCTGATTTCGAGGCCCGGTGTGACCGGAATCATTTTCCAAAGTTTAGCTCGGGTACATTCAGCGAACGAACGAGAAAGTTTTTCTAACTTTTGGACCGGTGCTCGGAATCGAATTCTAAGGGCACCGATGGAATTGTAGCACTGGTAATTGCTTAAGAACAACTTTTCTGGAGTTGCGTTTTCTCGGGTGAGGTTATTAATTATTTGGGTTAACTAAAGAATAAAATAAAATATTGTGCAAAAGATTTTATTTTTATTCTAAGTAGTGTTAACCTAGGAATGGTGGTTGGAATGAGACCCACTGATATCCTAACTCCTAGGTAGGATATTAGTGAGGTGGGGCCCACACGAGCCCCACCCCCTTTATTTCCTTTTACCTCCCACATGTATTTAATTTGGTAACTCACCCGCACCCCCCTCTTTAATTCCATGCTAACTCTCACGTTTAATTGGATTATTAAACGCCTCATTAATTGGACAACGCTCGATAATTAAATCGTGATCTGTTTTGGATTTTAAAAAATAGTTGGCATGAGTAATAAAATAAGGCAGTGCCTTATTTTATTATTGTTGTTTCGTTGTGCAAGAAGAATTTGAGAGGAGTTTCTCAAGTCTTGAACTTCATCTTCCTACTTGAAGAACGTGAAGAACGCACCATTGCTGATGAATAACGTCGGCCTCCGACGAAGGAGGCCGAAGAATTCCGAATCCTCAGAGATCGACGATGCGACGTCGTGTACCGCGACACCGATGATTCTTTTCTCCACAACGCCTTTTTATGTAACGCCTTACTCCGCGACGTTCTATCCCGCGATGAACCTTCGTTCGATGACATCTTGAGTTAGGGGTTAATTACTTTTCGTTCGTGAAATATCCTTTGTCGTTCTTCGTCTTTATTTTTGGGCCGTTTGATATCAACTTATCGGGAGGAGGACGGACCGCACGAACACGGCCGAATCTCTTCCCCATTTTGTTGTTGTGTTGTTGCGATTCGAAAGAAGGTGGCGCGGTGCAACAGCACCACGCAGAATCATGGAGAAATGCGGAAAAGATGTGCGGCGCTGTCGCGCCGCGCTGTTGAGGCCAAACGAACCCGCGGTCAGAGTTGGGCCGCAGCGAAGGGGTCTGGCACCGTCACACCGCGCTAGAGAACCACGAAGACACCGCGGCCGGAGCGGGGCCGCGGCGGAGGGGTGCGATGCCAACATTCCGTGGCGGTGCAAGGCCGGGCGGCCTTAACCGCCGGCCACCGGCACCTCGGAGGGGCGGGACCCCGGCGGTCCCACGGTAGCAGCACCGGCCGGCTTCCAAGAAGCCGGGGGTCGTAACCCCCAACAGGCCGAAGGAGAGGTCCCCCACGTGGGGGCCGTGGTTACTCAAACAGGGGGGGTAGCACTCCCCCCCCCTTCTGCTCAGCTCAGCGTGGCCGAGCTGGCCATACGGGCCGTGCGCGCGCGCCAGGCCGGGCCGGGCCGCGCCGATGTCGGGTCGGGCCACGCCAGCCAGGCCGGGCCGCACCCACCGGGCCGGGCCATTCCCTAATGGGCTGGACCCAGACCTGGTTAAGGTCGGCCTAGTTCGGGCCGACCCAGGGGGTCTCGGGCTGGGTCGGTCCGGGCCCAAAACCCCCTAAAACCGGACAGGTTCGTTCTTTTGCCCATATCTTGGGCTACTGACCTCCGATCGATGCACCGTCAGTTGGGATGAGATCCTTGGATCGAGACAGACGTTACGGTATATTACAGTGAAGGTTTCAGAGATCTTTGGGTACGGCCGGGTTGGTTCGAGCACGAACCCAACCGGGCCCTCGGAGCGAAAACGCTTATAACATGAGCTCCGGACGTCCGATTGACGTTCCATCGACTTTGTTGGATTCCTCTTAGTGAGAAGGACCTTTTGGATTACTCCACTCAAGGTTTTGACGCAGTTGGAGTGCGGTCGGGTTGGTTTTGACTTAAAAACCAACCGGGCCCCTAGAACGAAAAGGCCAATAACTCTCAGACCGGGCGTCCGATTGACGTGTCGTCTATCACGTTGAGTTCCACTTGTCGAGACGGAAATTTGAGATACATCAACTCTAGAATACGTTTCATTTGATGTATCGACCCTTTGGCTCGTAGAGCGGACCCTCCCGGAATGAGCATGCTGTGTGTGAGAACCCTAGAGCTGGTTGCGACTATGACCGCGACTGCGACTGCGACTGTGATGACTGCACTGAAATCCTATGTGGGTTCGGCAGCGATGATGGCCGTACTGAAATCCTATGTGGGTTCGACGGTGATGAAGACTGCACTAAAATCCTATGTGGGTTTGGTAGCGATGAAGACCGTACTGAAATCCTATGTGTGTTCGACGGTGATGAAGACTACACTGAAATCCTGTGTGGGTTCGGCAGCGATGAAGACCGTACTGAAATCCTATGTGGGTTCGACGACGATGAAGACTGCACTAAAATCCTATGTGGGTTCAGCAGCGATGAAGACCGTACTGAAATCCTCCTTGGGTTCGACGACAATGAAGACTGCATTGAAATCCTATGTGGGTTCGGCAGCTTGGCTTGTTTAGTATCCTACGTGGGTCCCAGCTTAGATGAATCAGTGGCTATATCTGATCATCTCTATCACCTTACGAAGAAGTATACCTGTGTGAGATGAGTCTTGACTTTCAATCGTTATCTTCGATATGATTGACTTGTTTTCCTATGTGGTTTGAGTTGTGCTATCCTGTGTGGTTTGGGTTGTAATATCCCGTGTGGACGTGATTGAACTCGGGCTCGGATGTTGGAGTCGAACGGGAATTGATGGCTTAGGTATATGTATGGTCATATACCTAAGTAGTGTTGGTTGTTACTTCTTGATTGTATCTTTCCTTTTTGGAATATCCTTCATGGATTCTGGGAGACCTTTGGGGGTCTTGGGGTCCCTACTGAGTAGTGTATACTCACCCCTGCACGGGCTATGCTCACACTACGTTGTGTTGGATGCAGACGATGGACATCACTGATCGAGGTTAAGGCTTGTGGAGTAGTTGGTACCTGGAGGTGGACAACTGGGCGGGACGTACACGGAGCGGATGGCTGGACCCGTGGAGCTGAGGTGGCTATCTGTACCCACCCTTCAGGTGGGACTTCCAGTGGACGGCTCGACATTGCTGCTTTACTTTCAGTTGTTTTACTTCTTTTTAGTTGTACATTACCTTCAGTTTGGGTTTGTATTCTGGCCCACTTACTTTTCCGCACTACTTTTTGTACCCATTTTTACTTAGTGTTTACTTCGGCTTGCTTGCTCTGTGGTGTTTGTTTACTTTATAAAGGCAATGCCTTCCCCTTTTGTTGGGATTTACGCCTTGGTGCTAGTCTCCTTCCCCTAGCCTATGGGAGGCGGGCTTGGGGTAGTCACGGCACGGGTCCCAAGGACGGGTCGTGACATGATATAGGATTCATTATTATTCTATGAGTTGAAATGTTGTACCAAAAATAAATTGGACCCTATTAAAATCATTCAAAACACCAAAAGTAGATAATGAATCTTGATTTATTTCTTTGTAAGGTAATATAGACAACATAACCACCTTGATGTTTTGGTGAAAAATAAACATTATTTTGAGAACCATTTTGGGATCCAACTTTCATATAATTTCTCACATACACATTTTATGTAATGGTGTGTTTCTCATGATTTTTGTCCACTAATATTGAGATATAATTTTAATTAAACCCTACACTATTCATTCAAACGGATTTATTAAAAAAACAAATTTATAGAATAAAGGATACCTTTTTCTTTGATCATGAAAGTTGTTTATCAATAGATGTTCCCAAGGTCTTCTATGTATAACATAGTGGTATTTTATCAAAAAATAGGATTCATGTAATTGTGTTCTGCAACTATATATCACTTATTTTATTATAAAAGATCAACCTAAACAGTTTCCACATTTTTCAATTTCAGATCATATTCCAAACACTTATGAAAAGGTGTGTTTTTTATTTTTAATAGTCTTAAATACTACTTTACAAACACTTTTTGTTTTCTCATCTTTGTCTCTAGGAATTGTTTTCTTATCTTACAATAATGTTTCAACATATTTTAACATGTTTACTTTAATCATCAACTGATCAATTTAGACATAAATTACCTCCTTTGTTTCTTCCAATAATTGGTAATTTTACTATATCCATCACATAGATTATTATTTTTCATGGATTTAATATTTCAATTACTTCTCAGTTATGATGTAAAAAATCTACAAGAATTACATTTATAAAACTTTTGGAACTAACATTTCCAGCAATTTTAATACATTCCAATGTCCTTTGATCTAGTTCTTCCACCATTATTATCATATAATTTTAATTTTGGGTGATATCCTCCTATTAATTTCTAAAAGATCTAAAAATAAAAGTGAGAACATCTTGGAGAAATTATTTCAATGTATTCATCATATGATAACATTAATCTTTTTATGTTTAATCATATGATTATTTGGAGATATGATCTTACACAATTATAATTGATCAAAATTTAAGTTAATTTATATTTTCATTGTAAAAACATTAAATATTTTAAGGTATAATTATAGTTCATATATTTGGTAGTATATTTAATAACCATTTATTCTTCCTCCATGACCGATCTAATTATTTTACGAGTACTACATATGAAAATAGTGCCCATCATTACTCATGAGTTATGTTTTCTCATCATTATTTTCATCATGGGGAAATTATGATCAGATATAACAGAGATATTTCTACTTTGATTATTTTCAATAAGTGGTGAAACATATTTCTCTGATGAAAAATTTATAAATTTATTTATTTATTTATTATTACTATTATTCAATGTATTAGCATATATTTCTTTTGTGGTTAATTTGAAGAGTAACTCACAATATTCTTCAAATATGGACATCTTAAATCCTTTAAGTGAGAAAATGATAAATTCAAAATTTTTTATTATTCATATTTTTGTGAATCTAATTAGAGTTTGAATTTTAATTCTAATATCAACTACTATTCCATCACGATCGATAAACCATATTGAGAGGGTAGTGAATTAGTGCAGTTTACTATAAATAAATTAAAACATTTACCCCTTTTACACTTATACATGTTAGGATGAATGGTTCTCTCTCTCTCAACTCATATTTAGTTTTTATTCAAGTAACATAATAGGTAAGAAAAAAAATCCAAATAAGATTTTATTTATGATGTTTATCACCAATATCGATGATTGCGTACTTGGTGTATGGTGGTTTTTATCCCACTCACACTCAAATTTTATTTTATTATCAAGTTGAAGCTCAGAAAAGGGAATATCCTTCTACTTATTATCCTAAAACCAACCAAGTTACATTCAAGAACTAACATAATGTTCTTCATAATATAGAATCAACTAGTTATTCCTCTTCAAATACCAGATTCAGTTGGGTTATTTAAAAGTGTAAATTTTTCTTATATCCCTCTCATGTATTATTATTTTTCTTGGATTTAATTTTTCATATCCTTATCAATTTTTGAGTAAAGCTATGTATCATTATATTTATACCACTTTTTGAATTAACTTGTCCAGTGAGTTTGATACATGTAAATTTCTTCTAATCTAGTTATTCTTATATTATTTCCATATCTTTTTCAGTTTGGTTGATCTCCTCAAATTAGTTTATAAAATATCCTAAAATAAAAGTGACAATATATTTGGGAAATTTATAAAACTTTTTATCAAATAAGAACGTGAATCATTATTTGATTTATAACAAGGATCTCTAGATATTTGACCTTCCCCACTTTTGATTGGTTTAAATTTAGGACACTTTTGACAAGATATTTCATTTACTTATTTTTAATGTAAGAAAAATTAATAATTAGGGGTGGAATTATTGGTCATTGCCTTGGTAGTAGATTTAACCACTAGGCCTTCTTTATCCATACCAGATATGATATTTTTATCAGTAATTAATATGGAAAAAAATTTCTTACCCACTTACTCATGAGGGGTGTCATCACATCACTTGTTTCTTTAGGAGTAAAATTATCAATAGATATAACAAAGATATTTCCACTTGGATTATTTCAATTAGTGGTGAATCATAATTCTTTAATGAGGAATTTCTAAATTTATTTGAATATTTCTTCTTATTATTCCTCAAATTATTGGTAGATATTTATTTGATAGTTTATATTATAAGGAACTCACAATATTATTCAATTATTTAATTCATATAGACTATGAGAGATAAACTAAAAACATAAAAATATTCAATTATTCATAATTTTTAGGAATCCATTCAAAGGTTTAACTATTAATATGATGTAATTTTTTTCAACAAGATTGATATACCACATTGAAATGGGTTGAATTAACATGTTATAATACTAATCAATTAAAATATTTTCACCTTTTTACATATTCATATGTTAGGGTGAATGTTTCTCTATCACTAAACTCACATGTAGTGTGAATTCATTTAATATAATCATTAAATAAAAATAATAATTAACACAATAGATTCTTTGTGTGGTTCACCTCTAAGATTGATGATTTCATCACAGGTGTATAGTGGTTATTATCCCAATCATAAACAACTTTTATTTTATTATAAAGATGAGCCTTTAGAAAATGAATATCCTTGAACATGTTTTCCTAACACTAATAAAGTTACTTAAAAGCACAAAAGTTTAGTTCTTAACACATGGAAACTAAAATCTTTAAATACTATATTTTCTTGGAAACTTTCAAAGTATGAAGTTTTCTCCTAGACCTTTTATGGATTATTATTTTTAATTGATTTTATTTTTTCAAATCCACCTTATTTTTTTAGTACAAATATATAAGCATTACATTTATATAAATTTTTGGATTAACTTTTCTAGTGTGTTTTATAAATTCTAATTCATTTCGATCTAGTGATTCCACTATTATTTCCATGTATTTTTCAAGATGGTAGATCTCTTCCTAAATTTTTTAAAAAGTGACGCAAATAAATGTGACGAAATATTTGTACAATTTCTGTAAGGACTTCCTTAAATAGTCACATGAATCATCATTTGTTTTATGACATGATTATTTAGAGATATGATCTTCACCACTTATGATTGGTCTATCTTTAGAATAATTTTACAAGTGATTTTAGTTACCTATTTTTTATGAAAAAATATTTTACATGCTAAGGTAAAAAAATATCTCCTTGGTAGTAGATTTAATCATTGGTTCTTCTTTTTTCATATTGATCTGATGTTTTTATGATCAATTCATATGAAAACAATGTTTTTACCCTCATACAAATGAGATATTTATTATAATCATTAGTTTCTTAAAGAGGAAAATTATCATTCAATATAATAATGTAATTTTCACATCAATTTTATTCAAGTATTAGTGAATATTATTTCTTTGAGGTGGTATATCAAGATTTATTTTCATTTTCCTTTTTCATGTTCTTCAATGTCTTGGAAGATATTTATTCCATGGTTTCATTGATTAGGAACTCACAAGATTCTTCAAATCAATATTCATAAAACATAGAGGAGAGAAATAAAAAACTTAAAAATTATCAAATCTTCATATTTTTTGGAATAAAATTATATTTTGAATCATAGGTCTGATATAAATTGTTTTTTCTGTTAGGATAAGTTCACCACATTAAGAGGGGGTAGATCTGTGTGGTATACTTTCAATGAATTAAGAATATTTCTCCTTTTTTTATATGACCATGTTAGGTTAAATGTTTCTCTCTTACACTTAACTCACTTTAATTTTTTATGCAATTAATATAAGAAGTAAAGAAAAAAACATGCCACTCAAGAATTGTTTAATGAGGTTCACCTCCAAGATAGATGAATACATCCCTAATGTGTGATGGTTAATATCCTTATCAAAGAAAAATTCTCTTTTATTGTCAAGATGAATATACGGTAAGAGAATATGATAGAACTTTACATCATAAAACCAATCATGTTACATGAAAGAACCAATATTTTGTTCTTCATAATCTCACACCAGTCAGTTTTTCCTCTTTAAATACCATATTCAATTGGCTCTTTTCAATGTTTGATCATCAGTATATACAAGTCTCTTTAGTGGGGTAAAAAAGATCTGATCTTCTTTCTTAAATTAAGTAATCTAGAATAGTTTCATCTTCTCTTATTTACATATAAATATTTAATCTTTTATCTTCTCAATTTTCTTATGTAATGATATTTTTCCTGGTTCTCTCACTTTATCTCTATTTTGTATCAATCTATAAGGAACCCTTCTCCACAGAAATATAGAATGGTTGTCCCAGTATCTTCTTTAGTCCATATGATATAGAGATATATAGGTCGTCCTCACATTCCTCTCTTCTTATTCAATCCTAAAGGTGTTATTTAAATAGCATTATACTTGGATCTCTCTTCTCTTATATACACATAAAATATTCCACAATCATAGATTTTTTTCTCTCTCTATTTTTTCACTCATGGAATTTTCAAGATAGTAACAACCTCAGTTTTTCTCTACCATTTTATTTTCTTCTTATTTCTAAATATTATATATTCAAATAATCATGTTCATATTATTTTTATATTTAAATTATTGAAATTCCAAGATATTTAGTGCCATGATCCTATAAATATTATCTTTTAACTTTTGAACATAATTTTCTAGGTCTTATCCCCATGATCTTGGAATATTATATTTCTTATCTCAACTCATATTCCAAAAATACCAAAAGATTTTCATTTCAACTGTTCAAAATATATTTATAGAGAATTCCCCCAACTTTGATCATCATGAATTATTTTGAAATATTTATATTTGTAATCCCATTATTATCATTTGAAGATCTTCTTGATTCCTTCTCATTTAATCTCTATAATTATCTCCTTGATTCATAAATAATCACCAACATCATTGTGATATTTAAATAAATTGAAGAGTAGTAAATCATTATATGATTTAAAAACCAATAATTATCTCAATTTCATTAAAACTGAAACACCTTATAGAATAAATAATTACCTCACATATCACAGTAGATAGCTGAAGTACTTTTATAGATTTCACTCTGGGATAATCTTATGTATCAACTATACTATATAATTTATCATAGTGTACTCATTCCTTTGTCACATTTTATTCTAATCCTTAAGAATTAACTTCTATATGATCAATAAAATCTTATGAATTCCCAAAAATATCTTCCATATCAAGCATAATATCTTATATATCTTAGAAAATATTATATATTTAAAATTTTACTCTGGAAAATATTAAATTTCATATGTGATATATTAAAAATTCTCTGAAACCTTCCATATACTCTAAATATCTTATTTATCATATAATGGTCTTTTATTTTGTCTCATCATAGTATGCACTTCAATAAATATCTTTTTTAGGCACTGAAATATGTAACATATCATAAATAAAATCATACACTCCACTTGAAAAATATTATGTATCATAGTGAAAAAACTCCTAGTACTTTTCTAATTATTTATTTGTGAGATAATATCAATTCATTTTCAATTTTTCAAAAAACTCATATATGTTATAAAAATAATAATACTTTTTCAAAATCATCTAAAAACATCCATATCACATTTATATTCTCCTCATAACAACTATAATAAACAATAACCACATTAATTTATCTTAAAATATATTAAATAATTTAAATAATTTATCAACTATTTACAAATCTTTTTATCCCAATTTCTAAAGAACTTGGAACATGTATAATCTATATTAATCTTAAAACATTATTAAACATCTTTAGTTTCACTTCAATTTATTCATCATGAAATCTTCCAAAAGATATATCATTATAGACTACAACCTGCATCCATGATATTCACAAGGATGGATCTTCATCAAAATATCATACAACTTTTCATCTTCTAAAACCTCATCTAGTTTCTTAGCTTCCTTATAAAGATATGTTTTTAAAAAATCACCACAATTCATGAGAACTTCTTAGTTTTAAATCTTCTCTTCTTTCTAATTTCAATAAGCTACTATAATATTTTTTTCACTATGAACATATAGAATATATTTATACAAAAAAGAAAAATATACTCATTATATTTATTTCCAATAATTTATGTATGTAAATTAGTTACTTATTCACCTTATTGAAAATATTCTCTAGCATGAATGAAATAAGAGCTAACTTTCAACTCCAAACTACAAGTTTTTCTCCAGATTGTTCCAATGTGTATATATAGACAAACTTTCCTGGTTAATTTTCTCATAATCATATCAATAGATATTATTAGATACTTTACTCACCTTCCAATATTTTCTTATCAATACATATTAACATCATGCTTATTAACAAAAAAATATAGCATATCATATATAGGTTAAACAAAAATGAATAATATAAAAAAAAATAACCTTGTATAATATATTTTTATAGTTACTAGAAAGGCTCGAAGCATGAGTAGAACCCATGATACCAAAAACTTATTAAGAAAAAGATAAAAGTTAGGTGATTACAGGAGGTACAATTATCTTGTACCAGCAAGAGAAAAGACTGAAAAGAAGAAATAAATTGTCAATAAGTACCTCAAAAGTATCCATGAAAATCCATAAGCGTGCTCGGCATGAATACATTAAAACCATAACAACATCGACCCATTTCTGAGTCTTTATTGAAAGAAACATGTAAATACGGTAATTAATCTATCTCAATCCCAGCATGCAAGCATCCCATCCAGTAACAGGAAAAAATAAAATCCTATATAGTGACCCAATTATCCATTCCTTATCAACAACAACTTCTAGGTTTGTGCACACCTGAACCTAAAACATCTCTACAAGCCCATAGAAGCCCCCGATTTCTAGGAATTCATTAGAAAACATGTCTTAAATATGTGGTTGCACCTTCCTTGATCAATAGAGCCTTTAAAATCTATACACATAGTAGAAAGAAACATCCCTGAGGGAGAGAAAACAACACACACAAATACAAACAATAACACACATTTCCCATAGAGAAAACAACCCTCATTAACGCCTCCAAACATCCATACATATCGACGACCATGAGGTTAGAAAGGTAAACTCCTTAACACTGGAAGAGGCATGAAAAAACAAGATCTATTGAAGAAAAAAGGAAAAAAAATCTAACACAAGTATTCAGCCTCTGCATAATATAATCTAGAAACAGACCTCTACATTGGCTATGCTCAAAACCAGACCTTCAATAGAAAGGGAAGGTGGGGAACATAGAATCACAAAGCACAAAAGAAACTAATAAAAACATAGAAAGTAGGGTACGACACCCTCTTAGAGCAGCAGAATCATGGAAGTAGCTAGAAGTATCCCGAACAGTCCAACTAAAATGTTATTCCCAACGAAGTTGAAGATAATTAAAATCAAGGATTTGGTCAAGCTAAAATTACACTCAATCAAACATTCTATCATTGATACTGATATAGTCATCAATATATATTTTCATGTTAAGATATCTTCCAAAATAAAACCTTTCTTATTCCTCAATCCAAGGGTAGAAGTCATCCTTTTATCCTTCCTTAATAACACAAGTGAAATTTATAAGCTTAATTATATCATCTTGTTACTAAATCCAATGGTAGGGTTCATCTTCATCCGATGATGAGGATCCCCTCTCTTCAAAGGAATCTGATGCAGATAGATTTTCATTGATCACTAGATATGGATAGATATTAATTTATTTCATTCGAATCTCTGATGATCTAGTGACAATGGTTCTCTCCAACATATTGTAATCAATATTTTTTGACTCTTCTTGGGATGTGGAGTGATAAAACTATAAAGATCAGTAAAATGTTTCTTTCATTTTTTTCACTTGAATGAACATAAGTATCCTCAATTTTAAGTTTGTTCTCATTATCAGCATGATTAGAATCACCAGAAACAAAGCGAGTCACTTGTGAAATCTCATGATAAAGTGGAGAATCTCTTAAATTATTTATAATTGGTTCAAAATTATGGAATACATCCAAAAACCCAGAAAAAACATTAACCTGATCACACTGAGGCTGTGTTAATCTAGAATATGGGATATATGAAGACATAATTGGGGCCTTAGCATTTTAGGGTTTAGCTTGTTCAATAAGAGGGATTCTCTCTTTATCAACCCAAACTGATTTTCCTTTACTCAGTGGAGGTTTTCCAACATAACGATTATTCCTAGGGTCCTTCCCAGAGCCATAATCTCTAAGGTAGTGTCCAAGATATAGGCAATTATAACAGTAGCTAGGTAAGATTTTATAAACCACTTCGTGAAAAAAACCAACATCGCCATTCTGGATCCAAATAACTGAAGGTAGATATTTTGTATGGTCAACCTCAACACAAACATGTGCAGCCTATGGCCATGTGAGATTTTGAGTAGAATAATCCAACATAATGTAATGACTTGTCAGTTTAAAAATCGGAAAGTGGATAATTTGTTTGAATACATGCAATGGTAGACTAAGGAACCCTAACTGGACAGGGACAATCGGGGATTCAGTGCTGAAATACAACGTAGGGGACCATTTTAGGTCTGTAATCATGCATCCCCCAAAATTACAAGAACCACTATACTATAGCCAATAGTAATTATTTTCAGAGGAGAAGAGAATTTTGATACTCATTGAGTTGAGCAGACCAATTTCAAAATTATAAAACCAATGGATTCAAATCCTTTCTGTAGGACGATTATAGAGGTACGATGCTTAAATAATTTTCCAATAAAACAAATGTGAGATCAAAAGATAGTAAATG
This sequence comes from Viscum album, assembly GCA_963277665.1. NCBI lineage: Eukaryota > Viridiplantae > Streptophyta > Magnoliopsida > Santalales > Viscaceae > Viscum > Viscum album. Next base: position 79,742,533 of record OY728140.1, read on the forward strand.
AACCTCCTCATTCGAAAATGTGATGGTCGTGTGACTTCTATGGCGAAACATCTTTAGATGAAAGGAATCAGTGGGTGTTGGGTAGACATCAGGAGAAACAGATCTGACATGAGTAGTCCTGGGAACCGTGTCTGTAAAACTTCGTGAGTCATGACGTCCATGCTCATCACCCTCTCTTAGACACTCCATCTAGATCTAGATCTTTATAGAAATTTCTTATAGTTGTTCATGGTTATAAATAAAACAAACCTATTCCACTCCACGAACACCAAATGGGGGTATGGTGATTTTATTTAGATCCTCTTATTAGGGATCTCATAGTTGAGTGAAAGAAGCTGACCCATATACCCTTACAAAATACAACATGTTCCTTTATTAGGATCTTTCCTATTAGACCTATCATATACCTTACACCACAATTAGTAAAATAAGTGTTCAATATAATAAGTAGAGAAAGATATATAATTTTTATACACTAACATTATACATTTGTGTAGAAACACGACTGATAGATTATGAATCTTGTTTAGAGAAAAACTATGTTGCTAAAGTATAGATATAAAAATTACACAATTTTATAGAGATATTAAATGACACATGGTAGTATCATGAATTTATCTTTATCCTTCTTTCTTTATGTTAGTATTTAGAACATGAATAGACACACTTTTCGAATAATAAAGAGATCACAAGAATAATAGTATGATATAAGTTCATGTATATTCAAAAATGGTTATGAAAAAGATGGATATAAATTATTATTTTCAAAATAATATATATATTAATATATATATATATATATATAATTTAATCAAAATATTACCTTGAACTTATCCTTGATTACATGAATCTTTATACACATTATAATTTATTTGGTCTTCTAGAAAAATAGCCTTAAAATAAAATTTTTCACGCCTTCATGAAATCATTCATTTGTTAAAAAACCATTTAAAAGTTGAAAAAAATTATTTTATAAACCCTTTACAAGAAATGTATTTAAAATATATAAACAAAATTAATTTTAATTCCACTTCATATATAATATATTTTTATAAATACTATTCATGCATAAGAATAAAAGTTTCCTACTAAATCATATATAAGAACAAATTTTTCTCTGTATCTATGAAAATATCCTTAAAATATATATAAGAATATTTTTTTAAGTATGTAAGAATAAATATAAATTTTAATTTATCTATAAGATTTTTTACATAGATGATTTTAAGTATGTGAGGCTAAACATTGAATATAAATCAATTCAAAGTATCATTTACTTTGAAAAAATCTGATACCTAATAGTACCTTCAACATTACACTCAATACATGAGAATCATTCCTTTGTGAAAGTTTAGATAAAGAAGATTAAATTACATTTTAAAATACATACGTAAGATCCGACACATAAAATTAATTCATAGAGAAGATGAATTTCCAACATTAACTAAATACATGGGTGTAACTTCTCTATACATAAAATTTTATACTAAGAAAACTTTCACTAAGTTAAACATGAAATGTTTATAATTTAATTTAATATTAAGAAACTCTAAAATAAAAATAAAAAAACCTAAAAATCACTTAAATAAAATTCATAATTAAAAAAACATAGAACTTTGTGAGAAATAAATTAGTCTATTATAGTGTATATTAGAGTTGGATATAGGTCCCAACGCAACCAGAATCTCATGGCATGTTATTAACAACCCTCTAGTCCAAATGTAGAGCATCACATTGTGATTCTAATAGGTCACACGATAACACTATTTTTCAAGTCCCACATAGAGTTGGGGGAGTTCCATGATCACACAAACACACTCACAGATATATATATATATATATATATATCATATGGGATCCCTCCCCTATAGTAGGACTTTTCTTGTGACGGGACATCATCCATAATGAATAATCTATGTTTCTATGAGTTAAAGATGACAATATATTATATATAGGGATTTAAAGACCACTAAAAAGGTATCGTAGATGGTGATAGGTTTAAACCACTCAAGTAACACCATGGTGAGATTACTTGATATATGATACAGAAACCTTGAAGGTTCATGACATGGACTTAACCACCCTTCTATTTGGTTATTGATAATCACATCATGGCCCAAATAGGGAAATATGTTATTCTAAATTTTCAGTCATATATGGGGTGAGGGGAATTTTAAGGCTCTCGTATATATATATATATATATATATATATATATCAGATTGTAACTTTTATTCTACAAGATGCATTTTCTAGTGATGGGTAGTGAGACATTATGGAAACAAAATCATGAGGTAGTTATCCAAAGTAGAGAATATTTTATATGAGGGAATGGAAGGACCATGAATATATTATCATAATTAGGGGTGGATTTAATCTAATTATGGTTATTGTTAGATACATGTTCATGTACTCCCAAAGGTTTGTGACATGATCTTACTTACCCTCATGTCTGACTGTCGAGTGTGACATGGTGGTGCTAATAGGTCACATTGTGACTCTACATTCTGAGTCCCATATAGGGAATGTTTGAGTTCTATGCTCTCATATATATATATATATATATATATATATATAATTGTAACACTCCCTATAAAATAGGTCTTTTCCAGTGATGGTGAGTGACCGCTATGGGATAAAATATTGTGACGTAGTGAGCCAATCCCGACAATATCTTTTATAGAGGAATAGTAATCCCAAGCATCAAGTATTAAAGCTTGAGGCATGTTTTAACTACACAGGTAATGATAATGGGGGTATTTTTGGATACATAGATACCACGCATGATATTTCATCTAGCATAAAGATCATAGTTATATCATAGAAAGGCTAAAGAGAAATTTATGTTAAGGTAAATGTTGTTAATTCATTAAGAGGAGAATTATACAATGTTATATACATAAAGGTGGTGTCATGTAAATCCTCACATACCATATTGGAAACAATATTCAACATCTATGAAGTGATTCCATGTTATATAAATCCAAATTGCATGAACTATTTAATATGTATGTGGATTTGAGGATGCACCTGAATGATTCTGTTAACATGCTTTTTAATTGGGTGAATATTATCGAGGATGATATGTATGGAATTGGATAAACTTAAGATGATATCAAGATCATAAAGAGTATCCTAATAATATTACCACCAACTTCATCATGATGGTCTAGGTATTTGAAGGAAAGGACCCAAAGGAGGTGACACTAGTTAGTATTCATAGTACTCTTATTATATATAAGATGAAAAACAATGATAATGGGTCATTAATAAAGGATAATTCTCAAGAGGTGGAATTCAAGGAAATCAAGAATAATTCATAGGAATATTATCACAAGGATGGGGAAATTGATGAGGTGATGCATTTTCTTTCCTTACCCTAAAACATGGGAAAAGGATGATTCAATGGAAAGGTGGGAGTAATTGACATTAAAAATTTAAAAATAAAAACTTGATTTCTCAAGAAGATATCATCTCAGAAGTAACTAAAGAGGTAGAAATTAAGAGCTATAAATACTTCAGTGATGAAGTTGGGGTGGATTTCATACACATACCATAACTAGAGAAAAATGACGATAAAATCAGCGGAATAAAATATTATCAAACATTAATGTTTACCTAGAATCGACTCTTGAAGAAATTAATTTTTAAAGGTAAAAAATGAATAAATAAAATGGATTGATATGTGACACTAGGATATATCTTCGGTAGTAAACAGAATAAAAATAATGATTAATTATATAAATTCTGAAAACTCTGAGATAGAAGTTGAGATAAATCATAAATTAAAATAGATTGAATATATCATTAATAGACTGAATATTTCTATGAAATGTATTGTTAAGATAATTGAGGATCTCAAAGGAGAATTTGTTACCATGAGAAAAATCCTAATGATCAAGAAATATTTATGCCACATGAAATGGAATTGGGAAGATGGGAATAATGGTGCATGTATGAAGGTTGATGAGGTTCGTGAGGAATAAAAAGAGAAGATGAAAATTTTTCCACAATAATAGAAGTTCAAAGATAAAGAAATAAGCACTAATGGGTCGGATCAAAAGTAAAGATTAGTGGCTTATGATTTCAAACTGCAAGCACCAACACCCCAATAGAAGACTGATTTTGGTAGCTCATAAAAGACCCAAAATTCCTCAATATGATTATTTAAGATACACAATAATACACTATGAGTATTATGTTATTGGTGTGATCATATTGGGAATATACAATATGTATATTCCATAATGGGATGTAAATTTAGGGCTCAATAGAAAAATAATGAAATGTATTTCATACTCAGAATATTTGAAATGGTCAATTTTTTTGGTGTGAATGATACAAACAAAAATTTATATATTTCTAATCAAGGGTGAAAGGAAGTGTGCATGTTGAGACCTAGAAGGGAATATCTCTAAACATGGAAACACCATCATGTGGGTTGGAAATTTATAACTAATTTTTATATCTATAAGATGAGGATGATCCAATAGATCTAGGGGTGAAACAATCTCATTTATCATCAATGGAAGGAAAACAAAAAAATTCGATCAAGAAGTGAAGAGAAGAGACAACTAAAATTTCTTCGAATGAAACTAATCATGTTTTAGTATGGATTCTAGATGGATTTTATACATCCCACATGTTGGAAAACGAAATTATTATCACTATAATTACATATGATAAGAAAGGTGTCATCTATTTTGAAAACAATATAGGTTTTAAGATCATTGGATTATAGAAATCCTTGATTATAGGAATATATTTGAGGCCTACATATATATTTATACTTGAATTCATTGGGAACAATACACTAAGTGTAAGTCAATTGTTTGAATCCGGGTATGTGGTAAACATCAATTAGAAGGCTTGAATCATCAGTTGAAGTTATTTTTCATTTATGTTGGAAGGAAAGAACATGAAGGGGAATATTTATATCATTAGTGTTGAAGAAGATGGTTTCTTTCTCTCCAAGGAAGAATAGAACAAGTTTTGGAACAAGTGGTTTGGTCACTTGATCCAGAAGTCTTTAGAATTATTCATGAGGAATGAACACTACTACAAAACTTGCCTATAATAGTGCTAGAAATGATGTTTATCAATTTTAGAAAAGCACTTACTACATGAGCGAGGTTAAAATCTTTGTTCTTTTATCAGCACAGATAAAGGTGTTGTCTATCGGTGCTTTAATTTAGTGCTGCCAAAGGAACATTTATCAAAACTTTTTGAGCACTGATAAAATTGACCTTTACTAGTTCTTCTATGAGCACTAATAAAGTATACCATTATCAATCCTTTTAAAAACATTGATAATTGTGGTATTTATTAGTTAATTTAAAATCAATGATAAAGGGAAACACTACAATGTGCTACAATAGCACACCACAGAACTAGACAAACATAAGATATCAACAACAACAAGTACTAATATATGATTTAAATGAGATTAAATTTATAACAAAAACATATGAAAAAATACTATATTGTCGACATTTAAAACACTATTTCATAAAATTACATAAATAAAAATTATTACATACGTTCACAAACATCAATATTCCTTTATCTTATAATCATGACTCGTCTCATGCTATTACTTAACAAACCACCCCATGTCGAACAAAGGAATTCACCTCTATAAGAAAAAAATATTATGTTAGTAATAATATAAATAAATTAATTAACAGAAAGTTTTAATTTTAATAAAATTTAGGTCAATTTTAAATAAAAAGATACACTTTGAGTCATACCAGTCACACCGTGCATTAGATTGAGGTGTGGCTAATTCAAATATGTCTCAAATAGATTATGTGTCATTTTCCTAAAGTATCAAAACAATATGAATGTGTTTTCCCAATTTTGAGAATGTCAGTTTTCTTCTTTACTAAAATGTCATTTTAAACTAGAAACACACACATTTGACTCATTATGATCACATTGTTTATAAATGTGATGTTAAAAAAATTCCTACACATCGCACATGACTTATTAATCATTCTCATAAATTATCAAGAAAATTTGAGTGTGTTTGATCAGTTTTCAGTGAGTGAAACCTTTTTAACTAAAATGTCGATTTTAAAATGATAATAGACACTTTGTCCATCATATTTATGTGAGGATAATTCATGCATGTCTCAAATCACTTATGGATCATTTTCCAAGAGTATAAAAACAATCTGAATGTTTTTTTTAGTTTTGAGTAGGTCAGTTTGTTTTTTTACTAAAATTGATGTCAATTTTAAATAAAGACACACTTAGACTCATACTGATCACATCATGCCTTATATTAGGGTGGTTCTTATTCCAAAAAATTCCAAATCACTTATTTATTGTTGTCCTAAATTATCAAAACAATCTGAATGTGTTTTCTAATTTTTGATTACGTCAGTTGTCTTTTTTACTAAAATGTCATTTTAAATAGGAAACACACACTTTTGAATCATTCCGATCACATCAGGTATTAGTTTGTTCTGAAATAGATTCCTACATGTCAAAAATGACATATAAATCACTCTCTTAAATTATGAAGAAAATTTGAGCGTGTTTGATCGGTTTTTAGAGAGTGACACTTTTTGAACTAAAATATAAATTTTAAAATGATAACAGAAAATTTGAGTTATACTGGTAACATCATGTATCGGATTGAGTTGTGGTTGATTCCTACACATCAGAAAATACTTATGGATCATTTTCATAAATTATCAAAACAATTATAATTTTTTCCTAGTTTTGAGTAGGATAGTTTTCCATTTTACTAAAATTGATGTTAATTTTAAACAAAAAGACAGACTTTGAGTCATACTAGTCACACCATGCATCATATTGAGGTGTTTTTAATTCCTACAAATATAAAATGACTTTTGTATCATTTTCCTAAAATATCAGAATAATATAATCTATTTTTCTCATTTTTGAGTATGTCACTTGTAATTTTTTACTAAAATGTCATTTTAAAATTAGAACATACACTTTGACTCATACTGATCACATTGTGTATCATATTCAGGTAAAGATAATTCCTACGCATCAAAAATGACTTACAGAGAGTTTTCCTGAAGTACTTAAATAATTTTAATGAGTTTTCTCGATTTTGAGTAGGTCAGTTGGCCTTTTTTACTAAAATTGATGTAAATTTTAAATAAAAACATGCACTTGGTATCATATCGGTCACAACATGCGTCAGATTGAGGTGAGGATGATTCATGCACATCTAAAATCACTTATGGATCATTTATTAAATTATCAAAACAATCTTAATGTGTTTTTTTAGTTTTTATCATTTCAATTTTTTTTAATAAAATTGGTGTAAATTTGAAATAACGACACACTTAGAGTTATATTGGTCACACCGTGCATCAGATTGAGGTGTGGATGATTCCTACACATTCCAAATCACTTATAGATTATTATCCTAAAGTATCAAAAAAAATATGAATTTTTTTCTTAGTTTTGAGTACGTCACTTGTCTTTTTTACTAAAATTTAATTTTAAACATGAAACATGCACTTGGACTCATATGTATAACATCGTGTATCAGTTTGACATGAGAATGATTCATAAATTTAACAAATGATTTATGAATCAATTCCTTAATTTATTAATAAAATCCAAGTTCATTTTCTCAGTTTTCAATTATTGAAAATTTTTAAAGTTAAATGTCAATTTTAAACTGATAATGGACACATTGAGTTAGTTGTCCTTTTTATTAAAATTAATGTGAATTTAAAATAAAAATAACTACTTGGATTCATACCAGTCACATCGTGTGTCAGATTAAGGTGTAGTTGATTCCTACAAGTCCCAAAGTCTCAAAAAATCTTAACTTTCAATGTTACCATGATTTCCATTTTCTTTCATTTTCTAACTGACAACACTGCATGATCAACTTCGAACAAACCACATCAACTCGAAAAAACTTATCCACTCGTATAAGAAAAAAAATATGAGTAATACTAAAAAATTAAATTAAACATAAATATTAAATAATACATTAATTCTATGGATAGTAATTTTACTTTGAAATTATCAAGATTACCTTTTTGATTGAGCAGTGGAGAGAAGTTAAAGGAAAGTGATAAAAGGAAACACTACAAGGGTGAAAGGTTTTGAGGGATAATAAGTCTTTGGAATTTTTTTGTGCCGAAAGGGATGAATGATGGATAGAGTACCCAACTCAAAAAAAATAATCCACATGTATTAGAAAACAATTATTATGTGAGTAATACTAAAAAGAAATAAAATAAACATAAATAAGAAAGAATACATTAATTCTATGGACAATGTTTTTACTATGAAAACATCAATATTACCTTTATAATTGAGAAAAGGTAGAGGTGTTTCTCTTCCTGCAAAGGCAGTGGAGAGAAGTTGAAATAAAGTGATAAATGAAATACTGTAGGGGTGAAAAGGTTTTGAGGGAGAACTAGTAGAAAAATAACCTATACCAATAGTTTGAAACCGTTGGTATAGGCCTCCAAACTATTGGTATATCCTATACCAACGGTTTAGAGAACTGTGGACAAGTAATCCATGGGGATAGGTATATAACAACGGTTTTTCCAAAACCATTGGTATAGACCTATACCAATGGTTTTCAAAACTGTTGGAATAAGTAATATGAAAAATCTATACCAAGGGTTCCATAAAACCGTTGGTATATGTATTTCAAAAAAGAAGCATCTGGTTGGTTTTGATCCCAGTACCAGGAGTTTATGATTGAATGATGTAACCACTAACCTAATTTGACTTTTTTGAACATAATTTCATAAATATATATATATATATATATTATCATAAATATTTTAAATATTGATTTATTTAATGTTCTCTATAAGAATATTCAATAAAAAATACATGTAACTATACCAACGGTTCTCAAAACCGTTGGTATATGTATTTCAAAAAAGAAGCATCCGGTTGGTTTTGATCCCAGTACCTAGAGTTTATGATTAAAAGACATAACCACTAACCTAACTTGACTTTTGTGAACATAATTTCATAAATATATATATGTATTATCATAAATATATATATGTATTATCATAAATGTTTTAAATTTTGATTTATTGAATGTTCTCTATAAGAATATTCCATAAAAAATACATGTTATTATACCAACGATTCTAAAAACCGTTGGTATAGACCTATACCAACGGTTTTGAGAACTGTTGGTCTAGATTCTTTGATTTTGGGACCTATACCAACAGTTTTGGACAAACCTTTGGTATATGGGGGACCTATACCAACGTTTTGGGTAAACCCGTTGGTATAGGGTCTCTATTATGGACCTATACCAACGGTTAGGCCAAAAACGTTGGCATAGGTCCATATAAATGACATATACCAATGGTTTTCCTCAAACAGTTGGTATAGGTCCCACCCTATACCAACGTCGTTTCCAAAACCGTTGGTATATGTCCGAATTAGTGACATATTCCTACGGTTTGGCCAAACTATTGGTATAGGTCTATATAAGTGAACAATACCAACGGTTTTCCCAAAACTGTTGGTATATATCTTATTTCCAGTAGTGGAGAAGAATCATGAAAGTTGTAAAGAGCACCCCAACTCAAACAAAGAATCCACCTGTATAAGAAAACCATTATTATGTGAGTAATACTAAAAAGAAATAAATTAATCCTAAATATGAAATAATACATTGATTCTATATAAAATGATATTACTATGAAAACATCAATATTACCTCTGTAATTGAGTAGAGGTAATTTCATTGATCTTCCTTCAAATTCAGTGGAGGGAACATGAAATAAAGTGATACATGCAACGCTGTAGGGGTGAAAAGGTTTTTATGAAGAAGAATTCTCTAAACAAATTTGTGAGTAAAGTCATGAAAGATAGACAGAGTACCCCAAATCAAACAAAAGAATCCACCTATATAAGAAAACAGTTATTATGTGAGTAATACTAAAAAAATTAAACATAAATATCAAACAATACATTAATTCTATGAAAAATGATTTTATTGTGAAAAAATCAATATTACCTCTGTGATTCAGCAGAGACAGTGTCATTTCTCTTCTTAAAAAGGCATGACACCTAGATAGAAATCTTCTAAAATAAAATAACTCTGCATGAATAATGAAAATTAAATCAACATTTCATTATATTATTTTTTGATAAAATAGATAATGTATATCATAACATTACCTTTATATCTTTACAAAGGGTTTATTTGGACCATATATAATCTAGTATCAAAACTAAGGATTCATTGTGCACTTCATTATTGTTAGAAGACTATATGGATGTTAGGAAACCATGTGGAAAATAATGATATTTATATATATTTGGCTTCATTGATCAACAGAGCTAAAACTAGGATTGGTTGTGAATCACATAGAAAAATTTAATTACAAAACTAAGGATTTTCTATGCACTTCACTACTATTGGTTAACTACCTCTTAATATAGCATCTGATCTAAACTTCCTACCTATCATCCTCATGATTCTATCATCCCACATATGCTCACCACGATTTCTATCATATAACTATTCATCATTCACTTTTCCTTCTCTTTATCACAATTTTATTCAGTATTTAAACAAGTAGAAACGTTTTTATTTCATAGAATTTTATAATTCACATGTTGCTTCTTCAATAATATGTGTTTTCTATAAATCCTTTACCCAATAAATTATCCTATTCTTTAAAATTTTCTATCTATGTTCAAGAATATAATCAATTTATTTCTCTCTATGTGTGGGATAAGAGAATCATGGGGACATTGGGTAGAAAGTTCATGTCAAATGCTATGTTAAGTGGTAGTTACCCAACAGTAATGAAGTAGACAAAGAATCCTTAGTTTTCTTATTAGCTTTCTGAGTGATGCATACCCAATCCTTGTTTTGGATCCATTCATCAATGGATCCAAATATACATCAATATTATTTCAACTCTTTCAAACTAAATTTTCTTGAATAAAAACAATATAAACATAGAAAGAGGATTTTATAAGGGTTGTATGCATGCTCTCTTAAAAATTTGATGAACTATTTAAATCCATCTTCATATTCATTTGTCAAACGATTAGAATGAATCCATTTTCAGTTTAGATAAATACTATTAGGTTCATAAAAGATTAATTTTATACAACATATAAATAAATACACCTAAGATATTCATTATCAAAAGTGAAAGTTATATAAAAATATAATAAAGGAAACTGAACATTTGACTATTTCATAGAATTTTGGTTTGTTGAATAAAATGGGTAATTGAATTTATTAAAATAATTACTACACATAAAATATTTATTAAATACCCTAAACAAATGAAAATATAATATAGTAAATTAAGGAGTAATAATAAAAAAAATATGATAAACAAGAATAATAAACACTCATTCAATCAACTAGATAAGTGGTTTCATAGATCAAGGAATAACGATTGTGATAAAAGGGAGATAAATGTTACTCTTTTTGTAGCATTTTGGTGCATTTGGAAAGAAAGGAATAAATCTCAGTTTGAGAGGATTAATACTTAGATGAAGTGAAATATGGATCATTTCTACTAGAATATCTAAGTGCCTAGATATTCCAAATCTAACAATAAGGGTTGTTGGGATTTGAAAAAATAGCAGGAGATATAATATAATCATTAATAACATCATAATTAGTAATCATTAACATATAATAAATATTATTTTATTTTTAAAGATAATGTAAAGTTACTTGACTGTATCAATTTACTTTGGATAAAAATTGGATAAAGAGAATCTCATATCAAGGGAAAAACTTCTAGAGTCTATACAAACACTAATTCATAATATTATTCCAAGAATAGAAGTTGATTTTTTTGGAATCCCTTATACATGATTATCAACCACATTAACAAAGTGAGGGTGAGAAGGATGCCTATAGAAGGCACATAGGGGATGCATCATATTTATGATGAATCATGTTATTATTTATGTCCCTTATTTTAGGATACAAGATAAGGACATGGATGGATACACTATATTGAATCATATTAAAGAATATGATAATGAAATTGAGATAAAGGAAGATATTAAATTATATTATCACTAAACTTTATAGGCATAAAACAGAATATAGATAGTGTAATGACCCTAGACTTAATTACCAAAACAACACCAGACGTTTGTCTAGGGTCATTACACTATCTATATTCTGTTTTACCATGACCCTTAGGGTCAATGGACATTCAAACCCAACATCATCATTACCCAATATAGGTATACATGTTAGACAAACGACTATGGAAATAAATGATTCAATGGTTATATAGACACACATACATGTCATGCCAGTATAAAAACTCACTTGTAGTCTATAAGAAATATCAAATAGATAAAAACATGATGTTCAAACATAATGTGAACTAAAGGCTCCATATTGATTCAAAAAGTGAAGGTTTTATGTGATACAACCTCATGCACTTAATTGGGGATGGACCCCTTGAATTTTCTCCATAAGAAAACTAAGGAACATAGTGAATTATAATAGGAACTAGATCCTAGGATATATATAACCAATAGAGAAACATACATCACTCCACTAATTGGGTTCCTAAAAATAGCATATTAAACTGCATGTCCATTGAGGCATCCATGAAAGGCATCAGCATATATAAAATCATTAGGAAACCACCTATGTGCCTCAAATAAGTATTTAATAAACAATAATATATATGAAAATTTATACACATTTATATAAATATATGAAACAAATATTTTGCATGAAGATATAAAACATAGTAGTAAAAAAATGAATAAATCCAAGGTTCAGTGTCAAATATAACCAATAACTCCATATATCGAGAGGGTTCATACATTGGTAATCAATCAAACAATGGATCATAAAAAAATCATTTTTTCATAATATTAAATTAGAATAGTATACAATCACCAGACCACAAATAATGGCATCATCGAAGAAGAAATCAAAAATGAAACAAAAAATACAAAAATAAAATCTAAAGTCCTAACTCGCTATGTTGAAGAAAATCTATGACCTTCTTTAGAAATTTTTACTCAAATCGAACACTAGATGTCAAACGAGATGTTCGAAAAACTGGAGGCAGTCGAGTGGTGTGATTCGAGCTTCGATTCACCAAAGAGGAGTGCCAACAGTAGGTGGATTCTGCAGAAATCCTCTGATATTGTGATGGGTTTGCAAATGGTTAGGGTTTCTTAAATAGATCAAGACACAATTATCAACATTTATAAACAAGCAATGATAAATAGCCCTTTTATCAGTGCTTATGTAATAAGTGTTGATAAAAGGACTCTTTGTCGTCGCTTTTTTAGAACTGATAAATGTAAGTCTTTATCAACGCTAAAAAGAACTCATAAAATGAATATTTATCAGTGATAAAGTTATATAGTTGATAAATATTAATTTTATCAGTGCATTTTTAATCACTGATAAAGCCTCGTCTTTATCAACGTGAAAAAAGTGCCAATAAAGATGTTTTTATCAGCATTTATTACTTAAGCGTTGATAAAGAATTTATAATTATAATTATAAATAAAAAATGGTACATATTTATATATACTTAATAAATATATATAAATATTAATATAGTAAATATATTCTTTTTTAAATATAATTATTATATTGTTATAATTATTTATTTATAATTATAGAAATATTTTTGATAAATAATATTTATATCATTATATATTTATATAATTATACATCTGTATATTTAATAAACACATATAAATATAGTAAATATATCAATTATTTAAGTAAATTTATTATAAATTTAATAATTATTTAAATATAAACAATAATTTATTTATAATTGTATAAATATAGTAAATGTACATTTTAAAATATATTTATTTCTAAATATTTTTTTACAATTATATTTTTAATATTATTAATGAATATATAATTTTAAGTGCATGCATATATGTTAAAAATGAGTGAAATGGAATAAATTAAGAATAAGTACACTTTAGAAATATTGAAAAAATGCATAAGTTTTATGTGTGTTTTGTAAATAGAAATTAATCAATTACGTATATGTGAAATCAATATAACACAAATTTGTTCTATGTTAAATTGATAAATCAAATGAAATTCAATTATAAGTCAATTATTATGTAATTATTCAATATTTTTATTTCATATTAATTTTTAATTATAAACCATTATTCAATAAATATATGAATATTTAATGTAATGTGCATAAATATTTTGTAATAAATAAATTATATTTATATAATTTAATATATCTTTTTATATTTAATATATACAATTTAATAAGATTAATTATCATAATTATCCAATTAATAAAATGTTTAATAATTAATAATTTATAATCAATTTATTCATTTTTATCAATAATTATTTAATTAATAAAATTTGTAATGTTTTTTTAATAAACTCAATTGTTTTTTTATTTAATTATTTATTTTTATTTATTCAGACCTTTGTCAGTGCTAATAAAGTGCTGATGAAATAAATATTTATCAATGTTAAAAATACAGCTCAGATAAATGGTACCCTTTATGAGTGTTAAAAATAAATCATTGATAAATGTATCCCTTTATCAAATCTAAAAATAAATCACTCATAAAGGATGCCCTTTATCAAAACTAAAAATAAAGCACTGATAAATATTCCATTTATCAGCATTTATTTTGAAGAGTTGACAAATACCATTGTTATGAAAAGAAATTTTTGTAGAAGTGGAAGGTGCTTATAACATTCCCAGCCTTTCATTTTGTCACACTCACATGTTCGATAATTTTCAAAAACTGTAAGATCATTCAGAATACCTATAAGATAATGGATAATAAGTCAACGAGATTACTTTAGTTAGTGAATGTTGAAATGTATAAGCCTAACAAAACCAAATTCATAAATGTAAAGTGGTATTATGTCTTTTTCATTGGTGATTATAAAAGTTTTCCATGTATTTTGGTCATTACTCACAATTATGAAATGTTAAAATTCATTAAAATTTATCAAAGGTTTTAAAATAATATTCTTGTGATGAAAATTTTGAGATTCTTGGCTAATAATGGATCAGAATTCCCAAATAATTAATTAGATTAATATCTATAAAATCATGGTATAAGACACCAAATCTCAAGTTTCAGGACTCCTCAAAAAATGGTATTTTGTAGAGGAGGAACCAAATGATTAATAATAAGGATTAGATAATGTTTTTTAAAAATAATATGTCATATACTTATTGGAAGGATGATATTCCTACATTATACTATATCTCTAATAAAGAAATGTTATGGCCATATAAAGTGAAGGCACCCTATGTGTTGTGGTATAAAAAGAATCCAATATAAAGTACTTCTGTATTTTTAGATGTAAATTCTTTATTTCAAACAAGTATAGGAATCAGAAGTATGAAACATGTGGGGATACATGCATTTTTGGCTACTCATTGAAAATCAATATGTATAAATACTATAGTAAAATTATTTGGAAAATATTTAAAAATTAATATGTAACAGTGGTGGAAAATGAGAAGTATCTATAATGTCATGAACCACCTTGGATACCTTTGTACCACAATACCTAAGTTGGAACAGACATATAATGAAGGGCATTCCTAATCCCCATGGTTTGGTGACTAGCACCTAGCATCATACAAGATAAAATATTGAATGAAATTTCCACAAAATCTTGAATGATAAAGATACATGTCATCATTCTCAACACCCTAAAGGGAGTAGGTACCAAAAAAATCAAATAGATATATCAAAAACCCAAAAATGGTACATCATCAAAGTAATCAAAAATTGAAAAGATTAAACTTGAACATCCCAAAGGAACCGTCACTCTAATTCCAAATTATTAAGAACATACACCACCTCCAAGTGTCACATTCCAATTATGCAGACCTAGAGGAAAGAAATATACAAATTCGTGAAGGAAAAGGTAGGGTGAGAGCTATAAATCCCATTAGGGACTCACCAAGTGTTCCAAAAAAATCCATAATAATAAACCAAATCAGTCTTTCAATTTCTAATGAAATAAGGCATGGAGATACAATTTCATATTTAAACCAAAAACATGATTTAATTTCAAAATGATGAAAAACATTTCAAACATGGAATAAATAAGCATGTTTATATAAAAAGTTTATATGAATCATTATTAATGAGTAAAATAGTTCCATAATTAATGAAATTTATATATAAATAATCAAAACAAGAACCATGGACATCTTCCCTTCGGTGTGATAATTCCCGATTATAGGATCCTCACACTCTCATATCATTGATCCCAAAAATATGTGTACACATGTCCCTCAGACTCAGTCTGAATACCACCCATCAAAATTCCATCAGGGATAATATGTACTGAACTAGGTTTTTTTTAGATATTTCATAATCAATACATTGTTACAGAATTACCAGCATAACATGTTATTCCAAAATAACCCACTAACTACCCAGTCTCGTATGTGATCAATTAATCAATCAAAAATTTGACAATCCTCACATTTAAAACTAAACATCATTCATAATTCAATTTCCCAATTTTCAATTTCAATATTATAATTCAATTTCAAAACCAAAACATAGGTTTTCATCATTCTTTACATTTCAATACAAAACCAATCATAGGTTTTTTTACTTCAATTTAAGAAATTGTTTTAATACAATTCTCAAATCAATTTATCAATTTAAAAAAAAACTCCAAAAATTCCAATTCTGTTGGGATTGGGGGTTTTCCCCAATTCCATTTCATATCAAATTTAAATTATAATTTTAAAAAATGGAATTTCATAAATAAGGTTAAAGATATTCCAATAAATCATATACAAAAATATTTAATTACATGGTGCAATCTAAAATGAAACCACCAACCTTTATCACGGAGATCACAACGTACAACACCCTCAACGGGATTTTCCAATAATGAATGAGGGAAATGGAGATCTAGAAATCAAACCTATAATAAAAATTAAAATCATTGGATTTTAAATCCATCAACATCATGATGATCTAACACTTTCTAAGAAGTAGAGAAAAATTGAGTAGGAGAAAAAACACAATAAGAGATTCACTTACCCAGAGAAGATCAAACAAGATCCTATAGGCATAGATCCACCATGGAATAGGTTTAGAGGATCCAAAATTAGTTCTTAAGAACCTAAAAAAGCCAAGGAATTAATGTTAGGTTGAAATAGGGACAAGTGAAGACTTGAAAAGTGGTTTGCAAAATTTTTTATAATTTTTTGAAATAAAAAAGACTCATCTGTATGGTTAGTTGGGCAGTGTCAAATGGTTCCGAAACTTTTTCTCCCCTTTAATGGGGTGCATGGTTTCTACTAAGTGGGTGAATAGTTTTTCAAACCATGTGTTAACCATGTGAACCCTCACTATATATGGTTCCATGATTTTCACTATTTGGGAACATGGTTTAGGAAAACAATTTCCCAACCTTACATTTCCTAGAAATAGCAAAAAATTTCAAAATTCCACCCGAAGAACCCCAAAACAAGACCCAACCAATGAATAGTAAAAATAAGGGTCAAGGAGTACTTGTATAATAAAAAACGTTTGTTATAACCTCCCAAAAATAGAAACTTTCTGTCCCCAAAAATCATGTCAATAAGTTTCCATATCAAAAACATTAGGCCAATGCACTCTCATTTGTTCCTCCCTATCCCATGTTTAATTCATTATAGAAAAATGATTTTATAGAAAACAAAACAAAGGTATCTTCCTCCAATGATGTATCATTGTCTTAGGATCAACTATCCTAACTAAATTCTTAGTCAAGGATAAATCAAGCTCAATATCAATATCCTCCCACCTCAAGACATGATATGGGTCAGAAATATAATTCTGAATCTGAGATACAAGAAAAATGTTATGTATTGATGTCAACTATGGAGGAAGTTATAAATAGTAATACACTTTCCCAACTTTCTCAGAAACCTCAAAAGGTTCCAAAAAACAAGGAGCGGGATTCCTTTGCATCCCAAGCCATCGATGACCCAAACATGGTGAAACTCTTCTAAACACTTGGTCACCAACTGAATGCTCCAATGGTCTATGACAATGGTCATCATAAGATTTGTATTGTATCTACACCATAAACATTCTATGATGAATTGACTAAATCTTCACTATCATCTCTTTCACTATAATATGTCCAATGAAGGAACTTTCACCAATCTTCGACCAACACAATAGAGATCTACAAGGTTGGACATACAAGGCCTCAAAAAGAGCCATCCGGATCACATATTCATAAAAATTATTATATGAAAACTATACTAATCACAAATACTCATCCTAGGGTCCAAAAAAATCAAGGACGAAAGCACGAAGAATTTTCCCAAGAATATATATAGTTCCCTCTGTCTTGCCATCTATCTACGGATAATATTTTATACTCAAATAAAACTGAGATCTTAGTTCCTCCTAGAGGCCTTTATGAAAGAGATAAGTAAAATATGTATCCTTATCAGAGATAATAGTAAATGGAACCAGGTGAAAATAAATAATATCTTTCATATAGTGATTACCCAGCTCCCCAACATTAGCTATATCATAAATGGGTGTAAAGTGAAATGATTTGGTCAGCCTATTGATCATAACCCATATCAAATTCTTCTTTCTTGTGGTATGTATAAACCCAACCACAAATTATATAGGAATATCACTCCCACTTAAAATTCATAACTAGAAGTGGCTAAAGAAAAATATAAGGTCTCTGGTGCTTGTCCTTGGCCGTTTGGCGGGTATAGCATAGAAAAAAAGTCAGTGATGTCTCGTCTCATACCTGGCCTCTAGAATCATCATTGCATGTTATAAAACATTTTTTTAGTTCCATGTTTAGTTTACCTCATGGAATTATGGAAATCCCCCATCACAACTATCCTCACTATAAAAGTTACAATGTACTAGTTTTGGAAACACAGGATACCCTCTATGGAGAACAACTACTCAGCAATGGTCTCCTAGCCATAAATATAGTTCCAAATGCTACAAAATTCATCCAAAAGATGTTGTTCCTCAAGAATAATCTTGGCAAGATAAGAGGATAAATGAAAACTATACAACAAAATCGTATCCCCTTTCTCACAAACTTCTAAATGCAACTGTGAAAAAAGAGACCTCAATTTCGACACTACAGATGATTCCTTCATGACATGCATCGGGAGCTTCCTATTAAAAGTATGTGAAATGAAATTACCTTTCTCTATGGTATAGAAAATATTCCAATAAAAATACTTCCGGTAATCCTCCAAATGCCTCTATAAAGGATTAAAATCTTTTTGAGAGAATATATAACTCAAGTTCTTGTGGACTTAATATATAATAATCCTCACTCTAAAGAAGTAGTTCAACCAAATTTTAGGTGAAAGCATCATGGTTGTGAGTTCAGTGTCATGGGTTAGATAATTATTATTGTATGTCCTATGCTTTAGAGATTCATAGGCAATAACATGATCACCCTATGTAATAAAAAACCACAAAACATAACCAAATGTGTCAGAAAAGACAACATAGACCTACTTGGACTCTAAAGAGTCAAAATCGGCATAGAAGTCAAAAAAGTTCCATCTCAACAAAATAAATTTGACATTTCACACCCCAAAAAAATTATACTCCCTTCTGAGTGATAGGTTTCATCAAATAATCCAAATTAGATAAATTATTTTGGAACCAGATAAAATACCCTATAAGACCAAAGAATCTCCAAATCTTGAAAACATTATGTGTTTTCTCACTTGTCATAACTATATTAACCTTCTCAGGATAAAATGAGATACAATGTTATTAGACCATGTATCCCAATAAATTCACATCCCAAATCCAGAAGTCATATTTCAGTATCTTTAAGTAATTTCAAAGATTTATCAACAATTTCATAACTTCTCTCAGATAACACACATATTCCTTTTTGTAATGAGATTAAACCAAGATTTCATCCATAAAGACCAGTGTAAATTTATCAAAATACTCATGGAGGATCATATTCATAAAATCCATAAATACTGAATGAGCATTGGATAGACCAAATGGTAGGAAAATATATTCATAATAGTTATACCTACTCTGAAAGGTCGTTTTTTGAATATCAGATTATTTTATTCTCAACTAGTCATAACCAGATCAAAGATCAATATTCAAGAACGAATTCTCCCCATTCAAATTGCAAAATAGATCATAAATACATGGAAATAGATACATTTTCTTTACCATAACTCATTTTAGTTTATTAAAATCAATACATAGGAAATGTGTTCCATAATCTTTCATATAAAGGAGACCCGGATCCATCTAAGGTGAATCACTCGATAATATAAAGTCTTTCTCTAACAGATCATCCAAATGAGCCATTAACTCATTCATTTAATATGGTTACATATGGTAAGAAGGTATAGATAACATATGATTTTCAGTTAATAGATCAATATAAAAATCTACCTCTATTAGTAGTAGAAACCCATAGAATTTAGAAGGAAAATGTTAAGAAAATCAATGACAACTAGAGATAGATCATCACCCAAAGATTCTCGCTCTAGATCAAAATAGGACACTGGTTTTAATTTCCCTGTCTCATGATATGATTTTCCATCTCTACTCGGACTTAGGTCCCATTCTCCCTAAAGGATACAACACAACCCATCAGATATGGTAAAGGAAGTCGTCAAAGATAGGTGTTAATTAGAGGCTTACTAGATGCACCAGTATCAAATAAAACAGTCACTAGAAATGAAGCTATACTAATGGTACCTCCCATAGTCATTGGAATTGTGTATTTTTTTTTCTGTAAACTCCTCTAATATGTAATGAATCTTTTTTCTGTATGCTTGTGTTTGTAACCCCTTTGTTCCTGAAGCATCAGAATGAACCATAGTACTTTTGGGTTCTTATGATCCCATGACACTACATTGGGAAGAAACGATACAATAGATCTTCTTCAAGTGACTTGAGTATCCACAAGAGTTGAAAATCATGGGTGCCTTAGTGAACAACATTTTTGAATTCCTAGGCATTAAACACTAAAATCATGTCAAAGGTCATTTATCAGGAATTGTAGGAGGTCTAGAAGAATTATACTATCTATAATTACCACTAGAATCATCACACATTCTCTTTCTTTTTAAAGAAACTCATAGAACCATCACTGGGAGAAAAAGGAACTCCTGTCAACCCTGACTTACATGCCATGTCAATCTCAACCATCAACTCCCTATCTATTTCTTTATCATAATGAGAGAGATTCATCAAGAAAACCTAAGAAATAATATCATATTAATGTCTCATATCAAACAAAAGATTCTTAATCTTCCCATTTGATAAAATATCTAGTTCAAACTTCAAAAACATGAAATAGTGGTTTTCAAATTCTATCATAGTCCTATCAAACTGCTTGATTTTGAAAAACATAAGAGCCTTATTTAGCACCATAGACTCTGGATATAATTGATCAGTGAAACAAACTTTAATGTATTTACACAATAAAACTTAATTATTATTCACTATAACCCTCAAATCCAACCATATTCTAATGGGTACTTCAATCTTAAAGGTAGCACAATTTAACTTAAATGATTTTTGAGTTTCTAAAAAGTAAAAGATAATCTCTATCTCTCTCAACCAGTCCTTAGCCTCTTGAGGATAATTGGATCCTTATAAATCTGGTGGTTTATTGTGAAGTAACTCTTGGGGATGATTCTGAGAATAATCCCTCTGAGGTTACACACACTGTAGCCTAAATGGTAATGGTTGTAAGTGATTTTACTAGAGATTGGACGACATGCACAATAATCTCAATGAGGTTCTAGTCAATGGGAGGATTCCCTCGATGTTTTTCATCAGCAGCTTCCTCATGGAGCCTATTCAAATTTCTTCTCGGATGCATGATGCTACACAACATTAATAAACAACATTGAATACATAATAGGGATAATCATATAGACAAGTCAAACAAGAGGAAAAGGGAAATTAATCCCATAAGATAAGATTTTAGGATTTTGGATTTCAACATATCTAAATAAAAGGTAGTGAAAACACTATAATTAAATCAAATTCTTCCTTAAAATACTTTTCCCAAACCAACCATAGAGACTTATGGCTCATTATGATGAGATATGGCTAGTCACTCACTCATAACTACCTCCAATGTCCAAAAAAGATACACCAAACTACAAACTGACATCAAGGAAATATGTTCAACCTTCAACTTTGATGCCACTTTTTCATGAACCATCTTAGAAACCCTTATACCATGATACCCAATCTCACACTAACATATCCCTAAGGGCATTCTTGATCTACATAGGTTGGAGACTGGTAACTATAATCATACAATATAAAATAAGTAACTACTTATCCAAAAAATAGTATAAGATAAAGATACATGTCAGTATGATCAACACTCCAATGGGAGAAGGTACCAAAATCCAAAAGGATATATAAAAAATCCAAAATGGCACATCATAAAATTACTAAACAACTAGAAATAAAAAAAAATTAAAATTACAAAGTAAAAATCACTCCAATACCAAAGGATCAAGAATATATACCACCTCCAGGTGGCACTTTCACATTTCACAGACCTAATAGAAGGAAATCTACAAATTCCAGAAGGCAAATATAGGTTTTGAGTGATAATTACAAGTAGGGTCACACCAATTGTTCCATAAAATGATGTCAGAATAAAAAATAATAATTATTTCAATTTCAAATAAAATAAGGTATAGTGATAAAAATTCATATTTAAAGTAAAAACATACCTTTATTTAAAAATGTTGGAAAACATTTCAGAATTAACTTAAATAAACATTTTTCTATAAAACGGTTTATATAAATCTTTATTCATGAGTAAAATAGTTTCATAATCAGTAGAATATATATATCAAAATAATCACAATAAGAAACATTTTCATTTTCCTTATGGTATGATAGTTCCCAGTTATAGGATCCTCATACTCTCAAATTAATGATCCCAACAATATGTGTACACGCGTCCATCGGGCTATGTGGAATAACACCCATCTACATCCCATTGGGGATAAGATGTATTGAAATTGGTTTTGTTATATTTTTCATCCCCAATCTATTTATAGGGAATTTCCATCCTAGAGTTCTTATCCCAAATAACCCACTAACTACATAGGATCACAAGTGCTCAATGAATTATACAAAAAATGGAAAAATCATCTTATTTGAAATCAAACATAATTCATAATACAATTTTTCAATTTTCAATTTCAATTTCCCAATTAAATTTCAAAACCAAAACATAAGTTTTCATTATTTAATGTATTTTCATTAAAAAACCAATCATAGTTTTTCATTATTTCAATTTAATCCATTTTCTCAAAATAATTCTCAAATCAGTTTATCAAATCCATCAATTTTAAAAATAAGCCTCAAATTCAAATTCCATTGGAATTTGGGGGGTTTTCCCTAAAATCCATGGAATATAAAATTATAATTACAATTAACATCAAATTGGGTTTTTATAAATAAATTTAAAACTATTCAAATAAATAAATTAAATCATGTTTTAATTATATAGATCCATATAAATTGGAATAACATACCTTTATCATGGATATCACAATGCACAACAACCACAATTGGATTTATTGGCAAAGAACGAGGGGGAAAGAGATCTAAAAATCAAACCTAGAATCATGATTCAAATAAAAAGAGTTTATATACACCAAAAAAATACAATCTAACACTTTTTATGGAGTATATAAAATAGAGTTGTAGAAAACACATGATAGGAGATTCAATTACCTGGAGGACATAAAATGAGATCTTCCA
The DNA here is from genome assembly GCA_963277665.1 of Viscum album. Lineage (NCBI taxonomy): Eukaryota > Viridiplantae > Streptophyta > Magnoliopsida > Santalales > Viscaceae > Viscum > Viscum album. The sequence continues at coordinate 79,766,297 of OY728140.1, forward strand.
CACATTGGTCCTCCATAGAATGGAATTAGAAGAGCAAAAATTTGTTTTTGAGAACCTAGAAATCCTAGGAATCATAGTTAGGTATAAATAGGGTCGAGTGGAAACTTAAATTGGGGTTCATGAATTTTTTTATAACTTTTCAGAAGAAAAAAGTATAGCATGAACGGTTATTTGGATAGGGTCACACGGTGGGGAAAAGAATGTTCTATTTCATTAGGGTGTCTGGTTTCTAATAGGTGAGGGCATAGTTTCAAAATACTTTTAATCTCTCACTATTTAGTGCTACATGGTTTTTACTAGAGTGGCACACAGTTTGGGAAAACCATGCACCAACCATGAACATCCTAGAAACTTATAGGAATTTAAAATTCCACCCAAAGCACCCCTAAACAAGACCCAACCAAAGAATGATAAAAAAATGGTTGAGGAGTACCTGAATACATGTAATAGGATATTATATACAATATGGTGATCATTTTTTATAAAACAGTTTTAAGGAACTCTCATATGAGAGTTATGTTAAAGTGATCAGCCTAGCTGGAGCACATAGGGATAAATAAGACTGAGGAAGACATCAATGATGATGAAATCTTAATAGGATCATCATAAGTAAATATAATGGTTATTTTGAATGCAATCGTATAAAAAATGTCATCAATGATCATAATTTTTTGGTTATAACACGTAGAATGATGTCTCTATAAAAAAATAATTATTAGCTTATGTAGAGTTTATATGTTTTGAAGAGGATACCAAGGATTAAAATTGGGTCAGATAAATGGAAGAAGGAAAAGAACAAATTGGGAAGAATGAGACCTTGGAAATTATTCCATGTCTAGAAGATAAAAATGTAATTAGAACCAAATGCGTTTTATAGAATAAAATAAATAAAAATAAAATGGTAACTCGAAAAAAAAGTGACTCATGTAAAAGGGATATTCCTAAATTGATAGCATTGATTTTAATGATATTTTCCCCCTCGTTTCTTGGATGGACACTATTAGACTTTTCATACCAATATCAATGAAAGTAGGATTCGTGGAGTAACAAATGGTTATTAAATCATTTTTCCTTAATGGATTCTTTAATATGGAAGTATAAATCAAGAAACATGATATATTTTATATAGATGAATATGAGAGAAAAAATTGATTGAATAATGATTTTTATATGAAAAAGAAATAACCAAGAGTATAAGGAATCAGCCTTAAAAATTACATAATTTTGTAAATTATTTTATAATTCACTTTCTTACATTATCAAAGATCTTTTAAGTTTATAGTTTTAGAGATTTAGGTCATAATTCATACATAACATCCTACAATAGTAAAAAGTGGATATCACTAAAATTGTTCCTATTTCTTCCATAATAAAATAGTTTTTAATGAAACATGACTTCATCACAACATTCAGCTTTTCTTCTTATTTCCTCTTACCCATCCTTAATCTCTCTGAAAAAAATTCATATATGGTATGAGAAAAAAATATCGGTAAGGGACATAAAAGGAAGGAAATAAAATGTTATTCCATGAATACATATATGCATATGAAATCATTTTGACAAGATATACTTATCACACTTAATGTTTCATATACGTAGTTTGGGAAAACATGAGAATTCAATAAAAGATAGAAAACATAAATAAAACCATAATTATACATAAGGAATTACTTAATGAATATTGTAACACATGTGGCTACCATATGATTTGTAACTCTCATGAATACCTTACAATTTAACCCTCATGGATACATTTTGATGTAACCATTGCAGTTCCACTTGGAATTACCATTACAGTAAACTTCTAACAGAAACATACCCAATGAATTATAGTGAGATATAGGTCCCACCATTCATTATAAACAATTCCCAAAAACCAAAATATAATCGTAAAATAAGAATTCTTGCTTCATATAAACATCCCTCTTGAATTTTGTAAAAAATAGAAATATAAAGATTATTTTTAAAGAAAATTCCCTTACCTCAGGTTCATCTTACATAAAATGTGTTCAAACCTCAAGTATAATGGTTTAAAGAATGTTATTAATATATTATAGAAAAATATTATATTTTATAATTACTTATATGATCTTTTATAATAACATTCCTACCATTTATTTATAATATTTTGTCATTTTAATTTTTTGGGTGTGTTTATTTCATGGTTTCGAAGGTTGGTTCATTATGTATTTTCTTATCGAATGGATCAAAAACTCCATAAGTAAAATGAAATGGTATTAATATGTTTCAATAATTTTAATTGATAACATATATCATTTTTCGTGATATAAGGATGAATAATTATATAAACATTAATGAAAATTATTTAATTTATTTTTGTGGTTTTTATGACCATAACGAACATATATCATTGTCCTTGAACACAGTAAATGAAAATGAAAACACATCATCCACGTTGATGGTAAATCAACTCATCATGGATGATGTTTTCATTTTTTAGAGTAAGAGGATAATATGAGAGTTTTGTTGATGGATATTCCATTAAAACAATAACATTATAGAATATGTAAGATAATGGAGTTATCATGTAACTTGAATTAGAGGATTTGACGATTGAATAAGGAAAGGAAATAAAATGAAAATAAAATGAAAAAGGATTTTACCTCTTGAATTATCCGCCTTGAGAACCTTTTTAAAGAACATGTTTTTGGACTTGTGATGAGACTATAAGGTCTTTTATGTAGAGAATATTCTTGGGATTGGAATTGGGTAAAAATTAAATATGTTATAAGGCTTTTGGGTCTGAGGAGAAGAGGTGGTGAGGGGTGGTATTTATAGTAGAGGAGAGGGGTGTTTTTTTATTTTATTCATTAGTTTATTATTTTGCCTCAATACTAGGAATAATTAGATCATTATCACTAAATATATTAAAATAATGAAGAATATTTTGAGACTATGTTGAGTATATCATCCATGGTATTTTTAATTATTGTATTTGGATTATAATTTTAATACTGTAAATTACTGTATTTCAAAATTTTCCAAAAATTCCACTATTTTAGAAAAATACCAAAAAATAAATCAAACCATTTTTTTATGGGTATAATTAAAAAATATAACTACATTTTATGAAAATAATTTTCTAAATTTTAGAAATTTAATTTTTAATTTAAATCATTATTTATTAGAAAAATAAAAATTTTATAATTATAACTAATTTTTTATCATTTTGAAAATTTAATTAAGGTATAATAAAATTATCTTATAATAAGAATAATAAAAATATTATTTTATTAATCTATTTTATAAAGATAAGCTTTATTTTAAATCATTATATTAATTAAATAAATTTAAATGAAATATTGTGTTTCAAAAAAATACCAACACTTATTTTATCATTTTCAAAACATATATTTACTTAATCAATGATATAAATATATCATATTTTCAATTATAAGATACAAAAAAATTATTTATACTCTCATAGATGATGTTACTATTATATTAGTATAGATTCCTTATTTTTTATAATTACCACTTACTTCAGGATACATTTATAATGAATTTAGCTATTTAATTCTAGAATGAAAACAAATTATTTTATAATTACATAAGTATTTATATTCTCCCCACCTTCTAGAAATTGTATCCTTGAAATTTTTTATTTACTTATTAAACATTTGATAATACCTTTCCCTCATAGCATTTTCAGATTCCCATGTTGCTTTTTTATCCATGTGGTTTCTCCACAAAACCTTAACCTGGAGAAATTACCTTATTCTATAATACTTTTTCTCTTTGATCATGAATTTGAATGTGTTTTTCCTCATATGGTAGGTTCTCTTCCAGCTGAACTAATTTTGGGATCAAAACATGAGATGAATCTTGTACATACTTTCTTAACATCGAAACATGAAAAACATTGTGTACCTAAGATAAAATCTTAGGTAAGGTTACTCAGTAAGAAAATTTTACAACTTTATCCTGCATTTCAAATGGTCCAATGAACCGTGGAATTAACTTTACTTTCTTACCAAAAACGCATAGCACTTTTCCAATGAGATATTTTAAGGAAAACATGATCACCTCCCTCGAAAGAAAAGTCTTTACTCCTATTATCTGCATAACTTTCTACCTGCCCTGAGTTTTCCTCATGTGTTTTTGGATGATATTCACTTTCTTAGCCACTTCCTCTGTTAATTCTGGTCCCATAAACTTTATTTCCCTAAATTCATCCTGAAATACTGGAGTTTAACACTGGTTCCCATATAATACCTCAGAAGGTTTCATATGTATACTAGAATGAAAACTGTTATTATAATAAAACTCAAATAAATAATGATATTGATCCCAAATTACCTAGTAATACATTGAACAAGATCAAAGTATATCCATAAAATGTCTGAATTGTTCACTCTAATTTTCCATCAAATTGAGGATGAAAATCAGTAATGAAATTTAATTCAGCTCCTGATTACTTCTGAAGGCCTTTCCAAAAGTTATATGTGAACTTGGGATCTTGATCAAATATAATGGATATAGGAGCACCATGTAACCTAAAAATATAATTGTGGTACAACTAAGAGAGTTGATATAAATACCTAGTATCTCATATATGAAGAAAATGTTCATATTTAGTTAGTATATCAATAATAACCCAAATGTAATTTTTACCTTGATATGTCTTTGGTAGTCTCACCACGAATTCCATGGTTATATTTTCTCATTTCTAATTTGGCACATGAAAAGGCTCAATCATCCTCTGTGGTAGTTTTCACTCTTCTTTGACTTATTTACAAGTTAAACATTTCATGGTAAAATCAGAAATATACCTTTTCATTCCATCCCACTATTAATACTCTCGAAGGTCTTTTTATATCTTAGTGCTTCTAGAATGAATTGAAAACAGAGAACTATGAGCTTCACATAACAATTATTTTTACAACTGGGAATTCGAAGGCCCACATAATCTCTTCCCAAATATTAAGACACAATATTTATCAACATAAAATTCAAGCAACATATCTTTTTTTACCAATTCTACATTATTTTTTAACTCATTGTCCTCCTTCTTTCCACTCAAGGAATCTTCCACTTTTTTCTATTTTCCTAGATGTTAATTGATCACATAATTGTAATCCTTTATCAATTCAAGCCATATTCTCTGCCTCATGTTCAATTTATTCTAAGTGAGTATATACTTAAAAAATTTATGGTCAATATATATTTTACATTTTTTCCATAAAAATGTTGTATCTATATTTTTAAAGATAAAACCACAGCTTCTAACTCCAAATAATATGTGGGGTAATTTAACTCATGAGGTTTCAATTGTTTTGAAGCATAAGAAATTACGTGATCATTCTTCATCATAATTCAACCAAGTCCCTTCAATGAATCGTCACTGTAGATGAAAAAATCACCATTTTTGGAAGGTAGGGATAAAACTTAAGAATTCAAAAAACTTTTTTTCTATTCCTAAAAACAAACATCAATGTCTTATGTCCAATTAGATTTAACCCCTTTTCATGTTAACTTATTTAGAAGGCTACATAACCATGAAAAGTTCTTAACAAACTATCTATAATATCTTGCTAATAAAATAAAACTATAAATCTAAATAACATTTTTAGGTCTTTTCCATTCATCAACAACTTTTATTTTGGTCAGATCAACTATTATTCAATCTGTATTTACAATTTACCCAAGAAAAGAAATCTATTGTCACTAAAAATCACATTTTCTAAATTTCATGTATAACTTATTTTCTTTGAGAGTTTTTATAAAAATACTTAGATGTTTTTAATTATCCTCATAACTTTTTGAAATAATCATAATATAATCAATAAAAATAGAAACAAACTTATCAAAATATTCATGGAATATTATATTCAAAATATCAATAAATACAGTAGGTGTATATTTCAAACCAAAGTGTATAAAAACAAACTCATAATGCCCATATCTATTTCAGAATGATATTTTTGGAATTTCATTCTTTTTTAACTTCAGTTGCTGGTACCTGGATCTCAAGTAAATCATGGAAAAATACTGAGCTCTCTAAAGCAGATATCAACTCCTTAGATGGACTAATATCTATTTGTGTAGTCACAAAAGATTTCATTTCAACTTTCTGCTTATATCCCTGCTTCTTTCCATCATTCAGATCTTTCTTTGGGAATGTATTTTCATAATTCTCATCTCACCATATTTAAAACACTTTAATGTTTTCTTGTCAGAATTAAACATACCAACACTAATATCATTTTCATTGAAATATCATGTCATATGTACAACCCTAAAACATCAAAAACACTTCCTGAATTTGTTAAGGCATTCCCCATGGTTCTTTTTACCACACTTCCCACAAACTAGAAACTAAACTTTCTTACCATGATATTTATTTGATTGATTCTTACCAATTTATTTCAAACTGGACCTTTTCTTCTGCCTATTTTCAAAGTACATGTGATCATCAGAAAACTCCATTTCTACCCTCTCAGCACATCTAACAAGTTTCTCATAACTCTTTAATTCATGGTAATCCAATTACATTCGATATATTGTCTAAAATCCTTAGTAAAACTGATTGATTTTACAATAAAGATCTCAAATAAGATTTGGAGCATGCCTTTCCAATCTGGTGATGTTTTCTTGATACGCAGCCACTGAATCTTCCTCCTTTTGTTTTAATTCATGGAATTGAATTTACACCCTAATTAAAACCAAATTAAGTAAATATTTTTTAAGGAAAATATTCTTAAATTCCTCCCATTCCAATGCATCAATCTCCTCTCTATCTATAATATTATTTACCATTGACCACCATCGATCAGCTTCACCTTTAAAATAATAAATATTAAGACTAAAATTTTGATTATTTGAACACCCCATGACATAAAATATCTTTTTAGGGGATTTAATCCACCCATCAACCTCACTAGGTCAAAAGATTCACTAAAATCATGAGGGTGTTGCCTCATAAAATGTTCCATTATCATCATGTTCTTTTATGGTAACTCTATCTATTCCCTTGAATTGATTCTACCGCTATTTATGGTATACAAAAATTGATCCATTACTTCCATAAAATGATCGGTTTTAATTTCCACCATTAAAAGTTGTAGATTTGGAAGGATATCATCTTCCTAGTGCCTTCTTACATCATCTTCCCAGTTTCTTTTGTAGAAAATCAATCTGAACTGACAAATCTTAGATGAAGAAACATGGTAACCTTTAAATGATATATCATTTCAACATAACCATATGGTAAAAATAATTTATAGTATTTTATTTATATCATCTCAACCCCTGAATTTATCTAAACCATGATCTGATACCAACTATAAGGACTCAGCCTTAAATATTACATAATCTACTAAATGGTTTTAGAATTCACATTCTTATATTCCCAATGATATTTTCAGTTTGTATTTTTAGAGAACTTGGTCATAATTAATACATAACAACCCACAAGAATACAAGCTTCCATAATCATGTGATATTTTACTCTGATTATTGATGTTTGATACTCAGACTATGTTTTTTTAGTCAACGGTGGAACTAGGAGGAATTGTGTGAACAATGTATGTGACTACCAATGAAAAAACCATCCTCATGAGAAACCAATGAAATATGAGATGGAATTTTAAACCTTATGATTATTCCAAATTAGATATCTTGATTCATGATTAACAATTTATATTTAGTCAAATTTTTAAAAACACTAAATAAGATAAAAATGGAATATCATGAAAGTCCAGGTGATAAATACCATAGAGGAAATAAGATTTGGCTTCATACATGTTAGGAATGTGGAATTAATCACCTATATAAATGTATCAAATGAATTGGAAGATGTTTTATGTGGGTAAAATAAGTTTATAAATCAAGTAATTTTCAATGAAAATCAAGGGTTTGACATAGGTAGATAAAGTACATCCAAAGGTTCCATTTATTATTTCATGTATTATATTTGGGGAAATTGGGAATTATATGAGTCAATTCCCTAATATAATGGATAAATCCTTGACCAAAGGAAGGGTATTGTTATGTATATCACTAATGTGAATCAAGATAATTAAGGAATAATTGTCCTCCACTACATAGTTAGGGATGTCATGTTGAAATTTTTATGAATTTTCCATATGGAAATATTATTATTTGTCCTTTGGTGGAATCTGATGTGATTTTGAGCATTAATAAGATCTTACTGTAAAGAACCAATTTAAATTTCAAGAATATGAAAATTCACATTTGATATTTCAAATCAACTTATGATAATATTTCCATGTGAGTATGAATATAAACTTCCAATTGAAATAAATTTTGTTATATGGGTCTTACTACCTATTTACAATGTATATTTATCTCAAATGGTTAAGGGGAAACTCAACAATGAAGATATTCCTATTTTTTATGAATATACTTATGTATTTCCTAAAGAATTTCCAAGACTTCACCAGAATCATGAAGTTTAGTTTTTAATATAACTCATACCTACTACTATACCTATTTAAAAAACTATATATAGAATGGTCCAAATAAAATTTCAATAATTTAAGAAGAAACTCTAGTTGAATATTGATAAAGGATTCATATACCAAAGTGCATCACCATGGGATGCACCTATTTTTTGTTAATAATAAAGATGGGTAATGGGTATTTTCATTTATTATCGAGAACATAGTATGATGAATATCAAGAATAAGTATCTTTCACCCCGTAATGATGACCTGTTTGATGAAATACATGGAGCTCAGTACTTTTCCAAGATTTCACTTTATTCTTGATATCATCAGCTGAGAGATAAGAAGGGGTATAAACCCAAAACATTCTTTTATATGAGGAATTCTCATTATGATTTTTGAGTGATGGAATTTTGACATACCAATTACCTTATTAATTTCATGGATTTAATCAATATATTCTTTATATATTACATACATTAGTTTTTTGTAGTCTTTTTATATGGTAATATTATATATTCCAAGAGAAAGGAATTGCAAGAAGATCATATGATGATTGTATTGAATAACCTAAGGAAGGATAAGTTATATGAAAAATTCACAAAGTGTTAATTCTAGCTAAAAAAATTTATATTCATGGGTTATATAAAATCATGAAAGGTTATATCGGTAATTCCTTCAAAGAAGGATGTTATTGAGTAATGGTCCATACCAACCATGGTGACAAAGATCTGTATTTTTTTTGGGTTGGATGGATACTATTGTTGCCTTGTGAGGTATTTCTCAATATTATCCAATCCAATAACTATTTTTACTCATAAGGAATCCAATTTCCCTTATATATATGAATGAAAGGAAAATTTCAAGGAACTAAATAAAAGTTTGGTCAGTGCACCTCTACTCACACTACCCTATAGTGGAGAAGGGTTTGTGAAATATAGTGATACATCAAATAAGAGACTAAGGTGTTTCCTCATACAGAATAATATGGTGATATCTTATGACTCGTACCAATTAAATTTATATGAGAAAAATTACATAACTCCTTATATAGAGTTAGAAATAGTTATTTTTTGCATTGAGAATATAGAGACATTATCTTTATGGTGAAATATATGATATGTATACTAACCATAAAAGATTAAAGTATATATTCACATATAAAAAGATAAATATGAACCAAATGAGATTTATAAAGTTGATTAAATATTATGACTGCTCAAAAAATTACCACCCTAGGAAGGGGGACAATGCGGATAATGATCTAAGTTAAAAATACCATGATAGTTTTTACATTATGAGTATTGAAATAGATCTAATAATTATATATTTTCATAATAATTATCTTGAAATCATGTATAAAGGGGATATATCTTGTCTTTCTTCTATGAATATTCAACCATTCATCCATGTGGGGACTAAGAAGGCATAGAAAATGATTAGTAACTAAACAATATGTTGAAAAATGTTCCTAAGTTCAACCTTTATTTTGATGGAATGATAGGATTTTTGTAAAGAGTATGTCTCCCCATTATACCATAATTGAAGGAGCTATTGGATGAATCTCATATCTCATTATTCTATATTCATTCTAGAAGTACGAAGATGTATAAGGACCTTAAAGAGCATTTATGGTGGGATAATATAAAAAGAGATTTTGGGGAGTATGTGTCTCAATTCTTTTTATGATAACAAATTAAGGATGAGTAAAAAACGTATAAGGTGATTTTACAACAATTACCCACACCAGTATAGAAATGGGAAAACATCAGCTAAGATTTCATCATAGAACTCCCCATTGCATCTAAAGGGAATAATTCTATTTGATTTTTAGTTGATTGCCTTACAAATTCAACACTATACAATGAAATAAGACAATATTTCTATCTTGATCAAATTTCTATTATATACATTAATAAATTTGTAAGGATTCATGGAATGAAATATTCTATTATATCTTATTGGTTCTGAGGCATACCTTTAATTTCTAGAAAATTATTAAAAAATATATGAATATGGGGTTAACTTTTTTCATGGTATATCATGCTCAATCATATAGACAATTTGAGAGGACCATTCAAACCCAAGAAGATATTTTGGGATCATGTTTTATATATTTCAAAGGTGGTTGCGATCAATGCCTTTCTCTGGTTGAGATTTCTTGTAACAATATATTTCACTCAAACATTATGATGGATCCTTATCAAACCCTCTATGGTAGAAAGTTCAAAATTCCAATGTTCTAGGATGAAGTTAGAGAACAAGATATATTGGGACTTGATCTAGTTGAAGATATTGTAGAGACTATTAGATCCATTTAGTATCACCTTGAAGTTTCTCAGATTCCATTGAAAAGTTATGCTAACAATTATTGATAATACCTAGAGTTCAAGGTTGATGATAAGTTATTCCGAATAATACCTCCTTAGAAGAAAGTTATGATATTTGGAATGAATTTCAAGTTGGTCCCCATATATATATCAGTCAATTGTAAATTATTGATCATACAGTATGCCAAAAAAATCTAATTCATGATGATTTTTTTGTGTTTAGTAGTGGTTTAAACTATAACTAAATGGTGAGATACGTTATCAAGAAACCATCTCATTTATCTGTATCACTAATAAATTATTCTCAATTTTATTTTGTGGTGGTTTAAACATTCTCTAATCATTTAGGGGTAGTTTTTTTAGATTATTTTTTTAAAAAAATTAATTTTTTAAATTTTTTATAAAATAATATTATTTTTTTATTACTTATTAATTATTTATTATTTTTAAATTTATTTATTAAATATTTTCTATTTATAATTTATTAATTAATTTATCCTTTTATGGATGCATATTTTATGCATGTGATACAAAAATTTAGTAAATATATGTGTTATGTTATATTTGAACCCCTTATATCTCAGTTATTCTATAAAGATGTTACCACTCCATAAATATCTTCATGTGATGAGTAAATAGAATTTAATATACTAATATATATAAAGATAAATACATATAAATAACAAATAAAAATAGATAATACATAACAAATAAATATTAAATAAATAAAAAATAATTAATAATTAATTAGTAAATAATAAATATTAATAAATAAGAAAAATATATATATATATTAAATTAATTCATACAAGCACAGAGACACACTAAGAAGATGTTTTGTGGTAGATCTTATCACGGTGATTCACATGGAATTCTCAAAGAATATAGTTTGTGTCTATTCTTGATCATGTTGATGCTTACAATATTCCCTTGAATAAGGATGTTGTCAATAGTCTTTCTTTTAAGGATTTTTTTAATCTAATAGACCTCAAACACAATTGATCTTAGAAATAAATTTATCAAAGGTGATCGTAATGTCGTTCAAAGAGATGTCTATGCTAAAGAGACTCTGGTAGTGGAAGGCATTCCAACCCTGGTTCATGATGACTTAAAGAAATCCCATGGTTCCACATCCAAATTCTTTAATGATATGTGTTATGGTACTTTTTCTTATAGAATAATTATAAAAAATAGCTCATTAGACTTTATTAAAGAAAATAATTCAATTATTTTGTAATGAATTGCTGAATGTAAACATTCAATAATTAAACAATTGATGACATATCTGGGGATTAACTCGTGGAAGTTTAAGGATATATGAAGGTGACTAATTCACTTTTGGGGATTCAGTGATTGGAAGATGTAATCTCTTGGAAATTGGTTATTTCACACATATTCCCACCTTCTGATTTGAAAGTGAGATCCTAAGGCAGGGGCCTTATTCCTCGTAAACTGGGTTTCCTTCATATTCAGGATTTGGATCCTTGTTTCAACCCAATTTCTGTTTGTAATTCATCCACTCAGGTATGTTATCAATTTCTTAGTATTAGTTGGTATCTTTAGAACCCAAAAATCTTATGGGATGTTTATTCTTCTATTGGGATACCAATTAAATTCAATAAAGAAACTAAAAGTGAATGTTTTGGACACTTTGATCATATTCTTGTTGATATTGATATGTGTTTGACCCTCATTGACATAGTTGTTCTAGTTGATGAAGTTTTTCACTTTGATCTTCATATTGATGTGGAAAAATTGCCTTATTTTTTCCATAAGTGTTTCAATATTGGACATAATGTTTATAAAATCTGAAAAGGATTGAGATGTGATAACTTCAAGAGGTTTGGTGATGTACTTGAAAACTGTAAATTTAAATCCATAATTATAGGACCTATTAACGATGTAAATATCCCCACTGGTGATAACTAAGTGAACAATGATGTTAAAATTGATAGTAATAGAGTTACTCTTTAGGCTCTTACTCCTTCTATTATGCAATCCAAATAGAATATTGGAAAATAATAAAGAACACTTTGGAAAGGGATTATGGTTTCTTACTTCTTTAAGGATGGTAATAAAATTTTGGTTGGGGCTAGCCTTTTGCCTATTTTAGTAAATGTTTCATTGTTTGGTCCCATTTCTCAACATGAAATTCCACGTATGTCTGAAATCAAGAATCCAAAATTTATTGATTATTCTAAAAAGATTTATTATGAATTATTATGGAATATGATCAAAAGGATTTGAATGATGTAGGTATTTGATAGACTGACTTTTCTATACAGGTAGTTTCATTCCCAGTGCATGAAGATTATTCTAAATTTTGTGCTTTGGATGCTGTAAATATATATCATGCTGCTAATATGTATAATTAAAAGGAAAGGTCACATTATGTGGTTGATGAATGTTTTAAAAATAATTTAGGTACTGAAACTAGTTATTTGTATGCCTCTGGTGTAGAGGATACTTCACTGATTTCATCTATTTTGGATTCTTCTAATAGGGATTCTAGTTGTAAGATATATCTTAATATTTTCACTCAAGGAGATGACAGTGTTCAATCTAGATTTCATGGGTTAAAAAATTCTCCTTAGGCTATTGTGAATAATTATAAGGATGCATTTTGGAAGCTTTTAATCAGTAGATTAAGGTGGTTCAATTGGAGATTGGGTCTGATATGACTACTGAATATGTTCTTCCTGGAGCTTTTGGTTGCAATTCCCAATGAATTGATAGTGATTTTACTGCTTTTACTAGATATGTTTCTTCTTTGGAGATAATAATCTCTTCATATGAATCTCATAATCCATAGAAAAGAGTGAATCCTTGGTAATGAGGCTAACATCCTCATGGAAGAACCCCTCATAGCAGTGGTAGGCATGGCCCTTATTTCACTCATGTGGTGGATTTTTTATATTTCTAGATACTTTTTTATGTAGTTTGTTTGGAGTCTTTTGATTCCATTTTTTATGTGGGATAATATTCCTCTCTATTTTTTTACTTTTTGTTCATTCCTTTTTATAAATGGGATTGGACCTTTTTCCCTATATCTATTTTAAAAAAAACAAGCACGGGGACACACAAATGCACCAAACAATAGACTGTAAATATACATAAATGAATATACATAAATGAATATAAATATCTATAAATATATATACATATAATTAAAGTTACATAAATTTATATAAACACATATTTATATTACATAATTATATATAAAATCACACATATGTATAATTTCATATTAACATAAATAAATATTTCAAAACAAGAAAATTTAAATTAATATATATATACCCACATAATATAAAAATATATAAACAAAAAAATGAATAAATATTAGTAAATGTATATAAATATAGGAAAATATCTATAAATACATATAAATCTCTATGCATATATGAAATAATATATAATTTTAAATAAATATTGATAAATAAAAATAAATTATAAAAATATAAAAATAAATATATAAAAATACATAAAAATATACATATATATAATAGATAACAAATCCCCAAAATATGGAAAACCACAATAATTTCAAAACCATAAAATCAATTGGAATGTAAATCCTTGGAATAAAATCATAGAGAACATTACAAGCATATGATGAAACTCTTAAATGAAGTAGAAATTATATCAAATGTTCAAAAATCATAGTATCCAGACTAAAAAAAGCTCAATTTTAGAGAAATTCTAAGCCTTTTATTCCTTGAAAAAAATATTTATTGGGGTTCCCTTGATAATCATGGTGTAGAAATTGTTGCATACATCGATTAGATATATGGTAGGGCCCAAATAAACCCCTAGATCAAAATTTACGGTCCTTTAAAGTTGAATTTTGATTTTCAACTTCCCTTACATTAGTAATACATTTTATTCTATTAATTATTTCTAATTTTTTTATAATATTATTTCACTTCATTTGATAGGCTTTTATTTTACTGGTAGTGGAACTAAAATTGTACCTTGATCAACAGTTACTATCATTTTATGCTAAAGTCTCATTTTCAACTTATCCTAGAATTAATTTAATTTTCAAATAATTACAAACTAATAATTATAAATGTTTAATAATTAAAACTTAATAATTAATCAAAATATAGCTAAAAATTTAAAAAAAACACATTTAGTGGGGATTTTTTAAAAAGTAATGATTAAAAAATTAATAATGTTTTTAGCAGTGGTTTTGAAAGTCAGAGCTCAAAAAACCACAAAATCCATTTTTCATGTATTTATTTTATAATTATTTCTTATTTCATGATACTTTGACCAAATCTCTCCCAAGATCATGATGTGTTCTATATAACTCTCTTGAAAATGTACATTCCTGATCAATCACAAGTACTGAACTCATAGGTCATACTATTGGAGTATGATTTCTCTTATGAGGAACAAGCGTTAAGGATTCTAGATCAAAGAGATAACCTTTTGTGGAATAAGACCACTTAGTTGGTCAAATTATTGCGGTGAAACAGTATAATATAGGAATCTACGTGGGAACCTGAGGATGTAATGTGGTAGATGTATCCTCAATTGTCTATATCAAAGTGATGAAATTTCAAGGGATTGATTCCTATAAGTGGATAAAATGTAAAATCCTGATATTTTATGATATATTTATCTTTAAATAAATTATGTTCTTTTAAATCTTATTTTATAAGAAACAACGAGTTTAAATGAACCGTGATATACTATTGCAATATTATTATTTAATGTGATGTTTATCTCTAGGTTGTTGGATTAGAGAGTATGAATAGAACCAAATAAATTATATAAATTTAGTTTTTATATATAAATAAAATGAATTCACTGGTTTTCAATTGGATATATATTAAAATATAAGTATTTGAAGTTTGAAAGAGAGGTTTTTCTAAAAAATAGTTTTTATTCTTATGATGTGTTTTTATCTAAATAAATTAAATTAAACTCTATTTAGGGATGATTCTCATGAAATGTTTTTATTTTATATTCAGTTATATTCTTTAAAATTTACCTAATTTCTTTTAGTAGTCAAGTAATGAGAAAAAATCCGATTTTACGCCTAAAATTAATTGAAAAAAAGGATTGTGTTGCATTTGCATGATTATATTAAAATTAATTTCTTCTACCTATGGAAATTCGATTTCATAAAATGGTTTCCATAATTTAAATAGAAATTTCCTAATTTTTTAAATATTTCAACTTCATTTTTGGTCATAATGAATATTAAAAATAGTTAACAAAAATGTGTTATCACGATTAGGGTTTACATGGGTTTTACCAAGGGTTGAATTAAGATATATGGTTAAAAATACCACATAAACGTGTCTAAATATTATTATTTGAGGATATTTTGAACTTATATTATATTAAATTTGATTTATTGACCATTTTGTGCCACTTTCACATGGAATTTACTTTTTATTATTTAAATATTTTAAGTAATTTCATGTATGTATCTCCCCTCACTTATATAAGGGTACATCCTCTCCTCCATAATACACAAACATTGAGCACTCTATTTGGGAAAATAATGACAAAAATCATTCCTATATTTCATCACTTAATTATTGATATTTGTTTCCTACCCTAATACCTTCATATGAAGGTGTGAGGTGTAACCCAATGAAGGTCTCTCAAAGTGTATGTAATTGTCTTACTCGACTCTTTCAATGTATATTTTTCATTCTAATTCCTCTAAGTATATTGTATATAAAATAACATAATTAATATAGTATCATAAATATAATTATATGACATTATTATTATGTGAAACCCATTTTTTATATCATTTCTCATCCAATGGGAATTGAAATCATTGGTTGTGTGTACGTATGGATTATTGTCTACACAAAGAGAGGTATTTTATTTTCCATCACCACCATTCATGGTTGTTAATTATTATATATTTAATATTTATATATTATATTAATGACATAATTATTCTTATATAATTATAATATCTTATCTACCATCTTATATTCAATGTTTTTGGAAAACGGTAGCATTGCTCTTTCCTACATGTGGACTACCACCACCATGAAGTTATTTGATTCGGTTTTTATTTCTTCTTTTCATGGATGGTAATGAGTATAGATTTAATGAAAATATATAAATTTTATGATATAATTTATATTTCATAATGGTTAATTATTATTTACCTTTATTTATTTCTATTCATCAAAAAATTTGAAACATCACTCGTGTGTGAATACGTACAAACTACTATCTCCATGGAGTGAGGTAATTCATTTTTCACCCCCACTTTTTTGAATAATTATAAAATTGTATAAAATGAATAAATATTATACTTATTGCATGTATGAGATTATGTAGATGATGAAACCATGACCAAGATGCAAGAACCATAACAGTTGAACCGAAACATGCAAGGAAAACAGACTAATTTTCACCCGAAGAATGATTTTAATAAAGGATTGATAATAAAGGTGTAATTGAAATTTATAAAGAAAATATATATAGTAATATATATATGTGTGTGTGAATATGGTTCTATTATAAATGATAATAAATATATAATTATTATAAATGAGGTTTTAATGCATATGAATCAAGATGAGACTTGAGGTAAGGGATTTATGTCACAATCTCATTTCTTTTTTGGATAATATATTAGGGGAAATTATATGATACTTATCATTTAAAAAATATTTTCTTTTTTATATATTTATTACTTGTTTTACCATTTTTTTCTTTCAGTTTTCACTCATTGTTATATAAAAATATAGAAAAATGTTTTTTAATAAAATTTGACCTTATTTCTTCTTTGGTCGACGGACTTTTTCTTCCATGTCCATGTTCATTAAAACAATTTCAAAAATATCATTTTTTAATGATAAAGTGAATATTTAAAGTCATTAACAACCACATTCAACTTTATTTTCAATTTTTTTAAGGAATATTATTCTATTTTTTGAATGATGTACTTTTAGAATTTTTACAAAAAATGTGAAAGGAATATTTTTTTTAACATTTACTACATGAATGGATTTTACTATAGCCATAATTGTTCTTTGATTTGAATATTTATTTATAATTTTCCATTTTTTTAAATGAAGTTATTTTTCTCAATATTATAGGTTTTTTATTTTTAAATACACTGAATAAAAAGGATACTTTCTCCAATTATCAAATAAATGTTAAAATACAATTTTAATAATATTTTCCCTTTATTTTAACTTCTTTTGATGTTTCTTATTCATCAATGGGGATATGATATAATGATATAATTCATGTTATTTCGTTGGATTTATTATGTTTGTGTTGTGATGAAATGTTTATGAAACTCATTTATTTTCAATGGGTAATGATATGATGAATGTTTTATTATCTTGTGGTACACGTATATATGGTTTTCTTTATGTGATGAGTGGGTCTATTAAAAACCTCCAATGAATTGGGTAATGTGATATATATATATATATATATATATATATATATCTCGTGAAATTATAATTATAATTATGGACATGATTATGAATATATATGTTTACATTTTGTTTCATGAGTCTAATTACTTCTATCTATGCATACATGATTATAAATGGATATGATTATGAATAGTTATTTTCACAAGATTATGATTTCCTATGATTATGATGTCACAAGAATAAGTAATTACTCTTTAATGATGATTTATTCTTTGAAAATATTATTAATAATTCCTCTAAATATGAAATTATTTTTGATTTTATGATCGAATATTTTTTGGGTATGAATATTTTCTATTGAGAACATGCACTTGTTATATTTGGTCTTATCCTCACTGTTATATTTCCATTAAATGAAATTATAATTTTTTTGTAGATTCACAACATATTTATAGTATCATCTAAATATTAATTTAATGAAATGATACCAATGTGGTCTCATTCGGTCTCCCCCAAATTAATAGAGAAACCCATACATAGAGAAAAATCCACCATAACCTATACCTTCAATCTCAATGCATATAAAAAATCCAATGTTTCATCTCTTATAGAATACACTTCCAAAAGTTTCAAAAAATAGAAAAGGACTTATAGTTGAAAGTTGAAATAAATGAATGTGAAAATCTATGAACCTTTACCTAAAACTAGGAGGTGTATAAATCTTCTTATTCCATATTCAGATGTGTTTACCACTCCTTAATAACTAAATAACTCCCTGACACTAACCATGTCCCTATAGAAAAGGCCTTTCACTTCAAACAATCTTTACTAAATTAAAATATGAAAAAATTACCTCCTAAGTTCAAAATTTTACATTTTATGTCAATGTTGTACACTTGCCTGAAAGTGTTCTACATCATCGAGACATTAAAAACCTTATCTAAAATCACTTCCCCAAAAAATGTATGATGAAATATCACCACAATTCCCCTTCTTTATTCACCTCCATATTTTGAGATTCCTCTTAAAAGGATATGTTCAAATAATTTGATAACACTTCATTCATGCCTAAAAATTATAAAATACTCTTAATGGGTTAGCTATTGATGGTCTCAAAATAACTCCACAAATCACCCTCTCTATAACTCTAAAATATAAAGAGTCTAATGTGATAGTTCATGTAAATCCCTATTAGTGCCAAAAACTAAGAAATATTTTAAAATTAACAACCCAATAAGATTGTAAACAGAAGGATAATAACATTTGATTAAATAAGATCAAAGATAAATCATCTAAAAGGAAACCTAGAACATTACTAGATATCAGTATTCATATGCACAAATGAATTTGGTTTAGATTTATGTGGTTAATTGAGTGTCTCGTGTTCGGGGAGGCTTCTAGCATTACGATCAGAATATTTTTTGAGAGATTTAGATTGATTATAGGAAAGAGAGCCTAGTTTGAAGAATTAAAAATATCATAAGGGTAGAGGAGAAGTGGAAGATCAAGAAGACCTTCCATTGTTCTATAAAGATGGTGGAAATCATCAATTTGGTTGGGTGTTTTTACATATTAATTTTTTTTCTTATCTCAATGTAACAATGGAGTTTATGGGTTAGCCCAAACAATAAAAATTTGGATCTTGATTTTGAACAGTTGGGGGCTTAGGAACCCTTGAATATCTTCGGAACTCCTCACGATTTTTGGGAGGGAAGTTCCCAATTTGGTTTTCTTTATGGAGAATAAAATGAAAAAGAATGAATTAGAGTTATTTAAAGAGATTATATATATATGGTTTGGGTTGTGTTCCTCGTAAAATAGCTTCTCATGTGGATTTATTTTAGTATAGTTTCATCATGTTGAGGGGAATCTTTGTTCTTATTTAGATTCTTATATTGATATACTTATAATTATTCCTCTATTGGGAGATTCATATATACTTTTAGGCTTTTATAATTATATTAACTCTAGTCTAATAGAATATTCTTATAATTATTTAAATGGTTGGGGGATTGTGTTATTGTTCCTTAGATGTCTGTAAGGTAATTCATGGAGCTGGTGTCAAATATAGAGGATTTAGTTGGGAGGAATAATATTTGGGCATAGATAGAATATTTAAAGTAATATTTTATGTAGTGAGGGGTAGATGATTTAGGATGGGAGATTACTCAATTAAATACGTGACATAACTAGCATATGGGAGACAATGTGGGGGCATGGATGGAAATGGTAGTTCATTCATTAAGAAAGAAGAATTTCATATTATTCCCTTTGATGAAACATGTTCTAGGAGTTTTATATGGGAAAAATATATTCATTATCACAATTGATAAGGATTGTATGAGGATCTAGTGGCATTGGGCCATATTTGATAATTTTTTTAGTCAAGGGAGATGGTTGGGAAGGCGTAGTTCATCAAGATTAGTAGCCGTTTTTCAGAAATCTTGATATTGAAAATGTGTTCCTAATGATTAAGAAGGCTATATTGTTCCTATATAGGTGGAATCGGTCATTGTTTATAAATATATGATAATGAATTCAATATAGGAAAGGATAGATGGTATAATGACATGAGATTTTGGATCCTTTAAATTAATACTTTCTTCAATAGCTTCTGACAAATGCAACACCAAACGAACACAAAACCCAACTAAAATGAAATTCTATAGATTAAAATTAAAAAAAATATTATAATGATTTGAAAATAGAATATAATAATCAATTAATATATATATTTAGTTATTTATTTATTTATTTAAAACAAATAATCACTTTTGAGGAACTGTTTAAAAAGGGGGTATTGTATTTCACCTTAATGAATTAAGTTGGGTATAATTAATTTTTTATAATATTTATTAATTATAATTACAAACTAATATATCAATATTAAATTATTTTTACATATATAAGAAATAAAATTAAAAACACTTGATGTTTAAAAATGACATTTTTTAAAATAAAATAAGTTTTTCTTAAAAAAAATTATTATTTTTTTAAATCTAATTTATATATTTTAGATTTTAAATTTTACAAAAAAAATATTTTTTGTTTAAAATTTTCAATATCATCTTAATATGAATTTCTAATGTTTTTCTAAAAATATTGATTTTTAGGTGAATAGTGAAAACATCATTTTCAAAAAAAATGTAGATTTTATGAAATTACTAGTATATAAGTTTGAATTGGAAATTAATGAAACCTTTTTATTATGAAAAATATATATTTTATAATTGAATATATTTATAAAAATGTTTTTTCTAATTTACGTACCCATATTATAAAATTCAGAAGTTCAAAAATATTTTTTAAAAAAATTAGGACATTATACATTTAGTTTTTAAAATTAATTTTTATTACTTTTAAAATTTTAATAAAATAAAATAGATTTAAAATTTTTATTCATTTCGTAAAAATTATGTAATAAGGTACACTTTATATTTTTCCATAAAGGATAAGTTACTCTAGTTAAAAACTAATTACCATGGTGAAAATTGAAATGGTGAAAATGAGTGACCTTAGATATAAATTGCCTAACATTTTTTTAAATAATTTTAAAATTTATATTTTTTGGTGTGTAAAAACATTAAATATTATTAAATATATTTTTTTATCAATTTTGGAAACACTTTCCTTGAGATTTAACTTCCATTATTGAAATATTTTGGTTATTTACAAAAATGACACTCATTTTCACTTATAAAATAGGTACCCCTCTCTTAAACTACCCTCATAGTAATACCCATTTTTTCTGGTCTAATTCTACCCAAAACTGTCCTAAAAACACCTATAAACCTTAATTATGATCTTTTATTCTAAAAAATATCATCTCTTAAAGGTTTAATCTCATTCACAAAGGAGATAATCCAAGAAGAAGGGTATGAGTTCCAAACCTCTCTTTCTCTTTTTCTATTTTTATGTGATTTTATTCTTATTTAAATTTATTTTTACCATATCAAAATGATAACATCATTGTCATTATTATATTGGTATTTTTTTATAATTATGGTAAAATCATTAACCAACCTGACCTTTTCCATTAAGAAAAAATGAAAAAATGTATCATGCGTTGTGCAGACTACTGTATCCATGATGCAACACATTTCATTTTATATCACTACATTAAATTGGTATTCATAATAAGTAATTGAATATATAATTATGAAAATTATTAAAAAAATTATATTCTAAATTGATAAACCATATTTCTCTTTTTCACCTTTATATGGGAAACAAAATTACCATCCATGCATACATGTGTACTATCGCCGCAATAGATTGATCAATTTTTGTCTTTAATTTCATTGATGCCTTACATGGATAGTAATTGGAATGGTTTAAAAGGATATATATTATTTTTATGATATTAATAAGTTTCTATTAATATAAATTGAGTACCCTCTTAATGATATGAATGGTCAACAATCGTTATAAAATTAATCGTTTTAACAAGTGAACAAAGAGGAAGAAAAATTGTTTAAACAATGAAATTATTTTTTAACCAAAAATTATTCTCCTATTATTTAAAATTATAATATATCACACTAATAAACACTAATTTTTATCATTATTCTACTAGTATGGTTATGTGGTAAGTTAATCATCTCATAATCGTCCATTAATCATGGTATGTTCATGTGTGGGTCGGTTTGACAACATGCGTGAATAATGGTATGAAATTATATCATGGATACCTATGAAAACATAGTTACTAGAATAATAAGAAATAAATATGTAAATAATTATTATTTATTCTAGAAATTATACAACAATATTTTACTTATGGATTTATAAAACACCCTTTATAGGTTAAAAATCATCTAAAAATGATCATTATTGATTTCATATTATATGATAAAGAAAAATTTAATCATAAAATGAAATTTGAACATAATAAATCCTTATAAATATTCCCTTAAAAAATATTAATTTAGGAAATATTAATTTTTGAAGAAGAATGAATAATGGCACTACCCTTACAAAACAAGTTCAAAATGATCAATATTACCCACACCCGATATCAAAAATAGGTAATAAATAACTTATAAAAATGAGTATTATAAATATAAATAAATATTATTAAAGGTTATTAAATAAGTTTTTAAGATATTTATGTTTTTATATAGTATTTTGGATATTATTAAAATTAACAAGGAAACAAGGTAGGGGGTTTTCATCACAAATTCCTCTCTTTGAGACATATCATATACTATGCACCAAATTTCTTTTATATAGTGTATATGATTCAAATTTGAGATATAATATCATGAATTGAATTTTAATAATGTAATTTTAAGTTCAATTACAATCCCTCTCTTTCAAGTGGTTGTGATTTAAATGTTACTCAAGCTGTAAGGGATTCATTGTCTACAATTTGAATTCCTTGAAACATGTTTATATTATGCAGCATGTTTTATTTTTCACCATGAAATTAAAACCCAATTATCATTTCTTAACATGATTCACTTCTATTTAATGATGTTCTATTTTATCTTTTTGGGGAAATGTATCATTTGATTCAAATCTTCCCACCTTATTTTTCTCCCACCAAAAATTGTAATGTCATCAAGAACAAACCTCCATCTCTAAATTTTATCTTTGTTTCAAGATCATATTTTTCTTCCCAACAATATTATCCTCTATTTTTTGGAAATATAATATGGATTTTGTTTATTATTATAATAATTTTCTTTACCCATTTTAAAAATAAAAATCTAAAACTCTTTTTATGATTTGGGTTTTTAAATAATTATATTTAGAAATATTTTAGATCCCAAATTTCATTTGATAATATTTATAGTTTATCATGGAATCAATATTTAAGTTTATTTTTCAAAGTTATATATTTTCAAAAAAATTCAATTCATATTTTTTAAAATAAATTTTTAAATTTTCCCGTAACTTCAATATATTAAAAAAAATATTGAAAATGATATCTTTTAACATTTTCCATGGGAACACATATTTTCACTAACTTTGGAATTTTATTTGAATATTTATCCCTATTTTTAATGGTTTATATAAGAAAATTATTTTTTTACTATATTTACAAAATATCTCTTTTAAAATGATTTCTAAAGATCAAGGATGTTTTTTATTTCTAATGTTATTTTCCTTCCAAAAATTCTTAAAAGTAATTTTAATCTGAGTCATTATCATTTGAAATATCATATTCTTGATTAAGTATGTTTTTCGAATGATATCATCCAAAAATAATTTTTTAGATTTATTTTTTAATGTTCATTTTTATCACGAAAATGATACATCACTACCTTTTTCTTTTCTAATCATTAAATGTTTATAAACCTTTTTTTCCATTGTCTTTTCTTTTTGAAAACCCTAATTTTGATTCCTTTGATTTATGGGTATTTACCAATGTTACATACATCTATTGATTGGGGAAATTAATTTCCTAACTGTTTAACATTTATCTATATGGTTTAAATTCAATATTCTTTATCTTGATTAGATTGTATTTTCCTAAAAAGTTTCTTGATGTCATTGGATACCCATTTATTTTATATAGTACTATAATGTAATGATTATTTATAGAATTATTATTTTTTCCTTATATGATTACATTTTAAGAGGATATTAATACCATTTTCTTTCCATGTGTCCTTTATGATGTGTTAAATGAAACCCATTTTCATTCCATGGGTCCTTTATGCTACAAAAGTGAATGATTGTCATTTGGAATGTTTTATGAATCCCATTTTTTTCTATGTGTTCTTTATGATGTAATGAGTCATTTATTTCTAGTGACATTCATATGTATAGATGATGATGGGTGGGATCCAATATCACCCATCAATTCATTAGTTTAAAGTTTATATATCATGAGATAAAGTATTCACACGTGCTGTTTTAGTTTCTCATAATCCTAGAAACTGATGGTATGGGTCATTAAAGTTATATTCCCTATACTAATGTTAGTACCAATGTTAAAATATGTATCATAGTTTTATATTTATTCTCATGACTATATTAGGATATCATGGATCATGATTATTGACTTACCCTTTGGATTCATGTTTTATTTTATATCAATATTTATTCCATGATTTATGACCTAAGGTTTTTTGGTATGATTTTATTATATATCTTTATTATACTCATATTCTCATCTTATTCTAACATATGATATATGATTGTTATCTCTTATTTGTACCCTTATAGAGCATCTAATCTCACCACTTTCCTATGATTCCATTCCCCCGGGTTACAAAGATAAGGAAAGAATGTAATATCGAGAATAGTTTCTTATGTAGATAATTTGTGAGAGATATTGATGAATCATTATGGATTAAGAATTTTCTCTCATAATTGAAAAAAATTACAATTGGTTAAAATGGTATACGTTTTTTTAGTCAATGTATTATCCTAATTCTCTAAAACAATAATCCTAAAAGGTATCGGGGATGTATTTAAATGAATTGTTTTCTTTATGTCATTTAATTACTAGATGATTAGGTCTGGGCTATCATATATGGAGACATGTAATCAGTGGAAAACGGGGGTGATTGAATACTAGAAATAGATCATCTTATAAATGAAATTATGGTTCTCTTAGATTATGAGGATATCTTATGGCACAAGTGGGATAAATATTCATGGCTAAGGGAGGGTTATTCCAACACTCAATTTTTTAAATGATAAGGTGACATGTTTCTATATGTTCAATTTGATCAAAATTCATTAGAATGGGAATAGTAACTATATTATAGATTTATAAGGGATTCAAAGAGTTGTGGTAAATCACTTTAGCTCTATTTTTCTTCATGTCACCAAACTAAAACTTTCTATTATTTATGTTTAATTGACATAAAGGTATTGGATGAGATAATAAGGATTTTTGTGGACTATTATTCTCCTAAATAATTTCACATGACTCTTCTAGATTGATAAAAATGATGCATCAGGACCCGGTGGAATGACTAACCTATTGTTTCAATAAAAATAAACATAGTTGGAAGTGATATTTCCTTATTTTTTTTAATTGGTTGAATATAGGATTTTTTTTCTCTATTATTTAATGAAATAGATAACATATGAATTTATAGGGTTAAAAATCATATAGAATTGGGGGATTTATTTCTCAGTATCCTTTCTAATGTGGTGTAAAAAATTGGATTGAAGGTTATTTATAACTATTTGTGTAGAGTTATCCTTTGTTTTATTTTAGATAAACAATATGTTTTTATTCTAGGGAAGTTAATTTCGAATAATATTATTATTTATTTTTAATTCCATCACCATTTAAAGTCCTTTATTCTTGGGGGTATTGGGATGATGTCCATAAAACATGATACAAGTAAATTATATAGCCAATTTGAATGAGGTTTCCTTGAGATAGCCTTGTAATAGTTGGTACTTACCTCTCAATTTAATAATATATTTATGTTATACATTTCAACCATGGAATATATCTTTTAAAGGTTGTAGGAATAGTAAAAATGGTGATGGTAGCATGACCAAATTGTATTTTTAATATTCTATATATAATCCTCAAGAAAAAAATGAAGAAACATCATATAAAATGAATGTATATGAGAAACAGTTGAAAAATAGTCTCAGAACCATGATGATAGGATCTTTCACAATAAATTAATAATTAATTTAATAATAATAAAATACCTTATTATTGATATTTTTCTTTGATTGGGGTGTTGATCAACATAAACTCATTTTAGTTGTACCATTGTTGCACTGAGAAGATCCGAAATAGAATCCCTCTAGTGGTGATACACACATACTTCTTGATATTAAAATTACACTTATGGAATGCCAGTTGTCATCACTGATGATATGATCATATTGTATTGTTTTCCTTGATCACTACACAATCCTTTAAACCACTTGGATTTTATCTCTTGTTCTATTTTTCATGAGAGTAAGGAAGGAGGTAGAACAATTCTCCCAGTCATTAGGGAAACAATATAGATGTTCTTCATTGTGAGAAAATTATATAGATGAGATTCATTGTTCACAAAAATGTCTCTTTTTTAAAAACTATAGGAAGTGATATAATCAAGTATATACATATATATATAGGTACGGTAGAGAATAAATAAATTCACATATTACCATTATTATTCTCTTAATCCTTAATGAACCCCACATCTAATAATAATAATATTATTATTATTAATTCTTTGATGCATGCATGACTCACGAATAAAATAAAAAATATTCTATAAATAATTTAATATTTATTTAAATTATATTTAATATGTCATTATCCCCAAACCATTTAATTTATTATGTGTTTCCTCTATATAATGTACTGAACCTCAAATAAAAAATATTATACATTTGATAAATAAATAAATAGTATATTTATGATTACAAAAATAAATATTTATTTTAATATTTTTATAACTAAATAAATATTATTTATAAACATTTTAATAAAACAAGGGATAAATAAATATTCTATTCAATGATCTTGCAAAAAAATATTAATTTAATTATTCAACTCACCTTAGTGACTGAATAATAGAAGTGAAATAAAATATCATGTATAAATATTATTAATCCGTCTTGATAATAATATTTAATGAAATTTTAAAATTCAAATAGAATTTAACTGAGATCAATTAATACTATAAGTGTGTATCATATAGGCCTCTTCATCAGTGTCAATAAGTGTGCTTCCCAAAAGTCCAATTTCAGGTTTTAGCAACATGTAAAGGAATACTTAGATAAGGAATTTAATTTAACGATAATAAAAATAACATATGAACTCTCACTATGTAATATAATATTTTTGTCTTAATATCTCAATAAAGAATATTGTATTCTTTTTTCATCAATATATGTGGTTGATTTTTCTTTAATTAACTATTTTAAATGAACTTGTTCATAAACCATGTCCATGGAATTATTTTAACGGTTATATTTCTTTTAAATGTTAATAGATATCAACTTCATTAAATATAAATGAAACCCCTATAATTTCATGTTCATTAATGTAATATCACTCATGATCCACCCAATTCATCCTAAGTCACTAAAAGAAAATATTTTCATGGTTTTCATCAATATATAAAATAATGTGAATCAAGATATACATAAATAATAATATTATTTCTAAGGATAATTACACATTATCACATATAGGAAGATCCAATGACACATAAACTTATAGAATTTCTACCACTTAATCTATCCACATAACCTTCCATCATGGAGATTACCTAGTGCAAAATTCATGAGATAATGTCTTATCAACTTATGAGTATTGGTCACCTAAAACTCAAACATATATTTTGACTCATTAAGTAATTTTATCTGACCATTAACATGAGTTTAATAATTCCATCATATCACTTCTAATTTCTCATCATATCAGGGATCTATAATGACCTATCAATGTGAAAGAATCTCTATGAAATTATCAAATTAAAGTAAAACAAAAGAACTATCAATATTTGGTAATATTTTTAATAATATTCAATACTAATAATAAATTTGTAATATAAAGTGTAAAGTAGTTGTTTCTTGGAAACTAACTTTAATAAACACCACTTTCACTAGATACAACTACTAATGACTTTTAGTCTGATAGATCTAACATGATATCCATGATTCTGCTTAGACAATTATTAACTTAACAAGACTTCCACATATTCTTTCATGAAAAAAATTCTTACTATGACCTCACTTTTTGAGAAAAATACATAAAGAAATAATACATATAAAGTATGTTCTCTATCTACTAATGTGTCCTTGGGGCCTAGGAAAGATCCACCACTACAGTATTATCATAGTACAATGTGATGGTATCTTTATTATTAAGCACTACATTAAGCTCTTAGATAAAGTTTTATATCAATAATTCTTCCTTAGATACATAGAAAGTAGTAATATAATTATAATCTATTGTATAATTGATGAAAACATCTTTCTTTAATCCTTTACAATTCATAGCTCCTCCATTGAGAGTATAGATATATCCTGATTGTGGTTTTAGATCATCTTATTCTATTTGGAAATTTGAATCTATATATCCCATGATGTCTCACTCCTTATCTCCTCCACATTCTAGGAACATATTGTAAAGACCCATAAAATTCAAGGGAAATTTTTTCTTAATTTTCTTTGGAATTTTACAAGAACGCAGTTTCTGACGGCACCTAATTCCGAGGCCCGGAGTGCCCGGAATTAATTTCCGAAGTTTGGCTCGGGTACGTTCAGTGAACGAACGAGCGGGAATTTCTAACTTTTGATCCGGTGCTCGAAATTGAAATCCGAGGACACCGATGAACTCGCAGCACCATTATTTGCTTAAGGGGACCTTTTCCGAGGTTGCGTTTTATGCGAGACGAAAGTTAGTTTTGGGAGAAATTATAAGAAGTTAAATAAAAAAAATGTGGAAACACTTTTTTTTATTTTGTTGGTTAACTTCTCCCAAAGGGAGTTAAAGGTGGGACCCACATCCACTTAACCTCCCTTGGGAGGATTAAGTGTGGTGGGGCCCACACGAACCCTAACTTTTCATCTTCTCTTTTAAAAACTCCCTTTAACCCCTCTTTAAATGACATGACAACTTTGATAATTAATGGAGTTGTTTTGTTTGAATTTCAAACCTTTGAAATTCAATTTGTTAAGTGTGTGAATAAAATAAGACTCTAGCTTATTTTATTTGGTTAGATTTCTCTAGCCTTCTTGAGAGGATTTGGGAGCTCCTTCTTCTTCTTCAACTTTGACGAAGAACGCGAAGAACCTTTGAGCTCCGACGAATAACGCCGCTCCTCTCTTCTTCGTAGCCGGTTGTTTACGAAGATCGACAACGCCTTCCGTGTCAACGAAAGGGAACGCCGCTTCCTCCTCGGACTTCCTTCGTCGGCTTACGAAGATTCGCCAACGACGTACCTCTTCGGACGTACCTCTTCGTCAACGGATTTGACGAACGATTACCGCGACGCCCAACCTCCGCGACGTTGTCTTCCGCGGGTCGTTGATGATCATCGATCTTGAAACCATGGTAGGGGTTGTTGTTGATTATTTATTTATTCTCGTTCTTGGTTATAGCTTGACAATTTTGAGGTTTATTGTTAAGTGTTATCGACTAACGAGAGGGGGGACGGACCGCACAAACACGGTCGAATCCCCCCTCCTCTGTTCTTGAATATTATTTCCTTGCAGATGAATGAGATGGCGTGGTGCTGTCGCACCATGCGGGAATCGCAAGGCTATAATCGCGCGGCGCCATCGCGCCGCGCCACGAAAAGTTTATCATGAACGCGACGCCGTCGCGCCGCGTCGAAGGGAATCGAAGGCGCCGCGGCCGGAGTGGGGCCGCGGCGGAGGGGCGCGGTGCCGTCGCACCACGCCAGACGACGAACACCGCGGCCGGTTTTGGGCCGTGGTGGAACGAGAAGACCGGCGGCTCGCCGGGCCGCCGGTGTCGGAAGCCGGAAGGGGACCGGCTTTGCCGGTCCGTTGAGGAAGAACCGGCCGGCCAGGTCGGGCCGGCCGGAAGGGAAAAGACCGGGGGAATTAAATTCCCCTAGCCAGGTTAATTTCCCCCCATTAAGATGGGGGGGCGGTTCATAAAGGGGGGGCAGGCGGCCCCCCCGTTTCCCACAAAGCTGGCCCCCACGAGGGGGGCCGGTTTTCACAAAAGGTGCGGCTTCAGCCGTGCCGCCAGAGAGGAGGTGGGGGCCTTGCCCCCCGCGCGCAGCACCCGTGCGGCGCCAGGCCGCACCGCCGCCGGCCGCGCCGCGCCGCCGCGCCGCACCGCCGGCTGGGCCGGGTCTGACCCGGGTCGGGTCGACCCAGGGGGGTCGGGCCGGGTCGGCCCGGACCCGGACCCCCCGTTTTCGAGACGAGTTCGGTCTTTTGGTCATAGCTTGAGCTACGGACCTCCGATCGACGAACCGTCAGCGGCGATGCGATCCTTGGATCGAGACGGTCGATTCGGTATATCGCACTCAAAGTTTCGGAATACTTTGAGTTCGGCCGGGTTGGTTCGTACACGAAACCAATCGGGCCCTCGGAGCGGAAACGCTCATATCTTGAGCTACGGATGTCCGATTGACGTGTCGTCAGCTTTTTTGAGTTCCTCTTAGTGAGAAGGTTCTTTTGGCATACTCCGCCCGAGGTTTGGACGCAGGTGGAGTACGGTCGGGTTGGTTTTTCCTTAAAAACCAACCGGGCCCCTGGGACGAAAAAGCCAATAACTCTCAGACCGGACGTCCGATCGACGCGCCGTCTGTTGCATTGAGTTCCTGTTGACGATACGGAAATTTTGGATACATAAACTCTGGACTTGTGACAGTTGATGTATCAGCCTCTCGGCTCGTGGAGCGGACCCTCCTGAACGAGCTTGCTGTGTGCGGGAACCCTAGTGCTGGCTGCGACTGTGACTGCTACTGCTACTGCTACTGCTACTGTGACTGCGACGATGACAGTACCGAGATCCTGTGTGGATTCGACGACGAAGACTACAGCACTCAGCGCTCCTACGTGGATCAGTGCTACAGGTCCTGTGTGGGCCCGATCCTGTGTGGGTCTGATCCTGTGTGGGTCTTTGCGCTCAGCGGTCCTGTGTGAACCAGCGCCTATAGGTCCTGTGTGGGCCCGATCCTGTGTGGGTCTTTGCGGGGGTTAGTTACTTATCGATCCTTCGTGGGCCCGACGACTTAGATGGATCAGAGATCATCTTTATCTTCTTTCGAAGAAGTATACCTGTGTGAGCTGAATCTTGTTGCTTTCCTGTGTGGATTGTGTTGTGCTATCCTGTGTGGATTACGTTTTTCTTTCCTGTGTGGAATACGTTTACTTTCCTATGTGGACTGAGTTGTACTTGGGCTCAGAGGTTGGAGCGTATTGGAATTGATGACTTAGGTATATGTATGGGCATATACCTAAGCAGTTTCGGTTGTTACTTCGTGATTGTATCTTCCTTTGTGGTTTATCCTTTGTGGATTTTGGGAGACCTTCAGGGGTCTCGGGGTCCCTACTGAGTAGCTTATACTCACCCCTGAACGGGCTATGCCCGCACTACGTTGTGTTGGTTACAGACGACGGATAGCGTTGATCGTGGTTGAGGCTTGCAGAGCAGGACGGTACCTGGAGGTGGACCACTGGGCGGGACGTACTCAGAGAGGACGGTGGGACCCGTGGAGTAGTGGAGCTATCTGTACCCACCCTTCAGGTGGGATTTCCAGTGGACAGCTCGGTGTAGCGGCTTTTACTTTACAGTTGTTGTTTTCCCTTTCGAGTTGTACTTTACTTTCAGTTTAGGTTTGTATACTGGCCCATTTACTTTTCCTCACTTTCAGTTGTACTCTGTTTTACTTAGTGTTTACTTTCCGCTTGCTTACTCTGTGGTGTTTTTTTACTTTACAAAGGCAATGCCTTCCCTTTTTACCGGGATTTACGCCTTGGTGCTAGTCGCCAGCCCCTGGCCTATGGAAGGCGGGCTTGGGGTAGTCACGGCACGGACCCCGAGGGCGGGTCGTGACAAATTGGTATCAGAGGAGTTCGGTTCTACCGCGAACTCTGATCTTTTCTATGTGAAGCAATAATGTTTAGCGTATTGAGTGTGGTTATCAGTCCAGGGAGTCCAGTGTTGGTGCGGCGGCCGACGTATCTGTACATCGGGACCCTGACTTCTGATTTCCGACTTAATGCACGAAAACATTGATTGCATGTGTGTTTCAAAGTTTTCTTTGTGATTACTTCATATCAGCTCACCAGGTATACTGTTCTGACCGTGGCTCACCTGTTTCCTTTTCAGGATGGCCCCACGACGGCAGCCAGCTAGGGTTCCGAGAGTTGAGTGTGACGACAGCCCACCGAGCGACAAGGCTTCGGTGCAGGGACCTTTGTCAGTAGTGGCACCGGCGGTAGCTCTACCCGTCGAGCCACCGATACTTCCAGCACCAGCCGCTGACGATGCATGTCGCCTCAGCACACTGCATGAGTTTCAGCGCCAGCGACCACCCAGGTTTCGCGGGGAGATGGATCCCCAGGCAGCCGAGGACTGGCTGGAGGCAGTGGTACGTGTGTTTAGGCTAGTGAGGACACCAGCAGACCTCATGGTGATCCTCGCTGCGAGCCTACTACACGCAGCAGCAGGACGATGGTGGAGCTTGATGCTCCAGGTGCACGATGAGGCATCTCTTCTATGGACGGACTTTGAGAGCCTTTTCCGCTCGGAGTTCGTCCCAGCCACCCTTCGTGCGGTGCGTATCCAGGAGCTTCTTCAGCTGCGGCAGGGCAGCATGACGGTCGCTCAGTACTCGGCGAGATTTACCGATCTCTCGCGCTACTCGACCGACATGGTACGGGACCCATTCTTCCGGGCCTGGACCTTTGAGAAGGGTTTGAGACACGAGATCAGGGCATCGCTGATCTCCCTCAGCATACCGACTCAGATAGGAGTACTAGAGAGGGCCCTTTTGATCGAGAGCTTCCTTGCTGAGTCTACACCAGTGCCGAGATCCACCGCAGGGCGGCACGTGGCAGAGTCATCTACAGCAGGCAGTCGACGGATGACTCAGGGGTTCAGGCAGACCAGACCTTCAGGCAGACGACCTCAGGACACTGGCTCAGCAGTGCGGGGCACACAACGAGGAGCCAGTCTTTCGAGAGGCAGATAGTGCTACTCGTGCGGCGGGCAGGGCCACATGGCTCATGACTGCCCGACCCGCCGTGCCGAGGAGCAGCAGTCGGTTGAGGGACCACTGAGGCAGAGGCAGAGGGTTGACCGTGACAGTCCGCATGGAGGAGGCGGATGAGGCAGAGGAGCTGGCCGAGCAGCAGGTGGTGGGCGACGCTTTGAGGCTCTGCCACCACCACCACCAGGAGGTCCACCCCGACCACAGGGAGCTGGCGGGCAGAGACAGGCACAGCTCCAGGCAGCAGAGGCCTACGACCACGGCGCACCCGAGATGATTCGAGGTACTATCTGTGTCTATTCCACCCTTGCTGCAGTACTTATAGACACAGGAGCGAGTCACTCTTTCATAGCCGCTGCCCTTGTTCGGAGCTCGGAGATTCCGACAGAGCCGTTGGCTCGATCCTTACGGCTAGAGACTCCTACGGGAGCAGACTCGACGATTACGCACTGGTTCCGGCAGTGTGAGCTTACTCTAGGAGGCAAGAGCTTTGGCTGGGATCTTCTTGTAGCAGCGTCGAGGCCTTACGACGTCATCTTGGGCATGGATTGGCTATCTACGGTCCATGCGCAGATTGACTGTTTTAGGCGCAAGGTGCGATGTGTACGCACCGACGGGAGCAGGTTCACCTTCACCGGCGAGAAGGGAGCCTTTGCAGCACAGGATGGACTTCCGCGGAGGAGAGGACAGCCCATCACCCATCAGTTGGCTATCCTCATCCTTAGAGCAGTTGACGTGCGGAGTCCTGGTTTTCCTGCAGTGGTGGATCAGTTTGCGGACGTTTTTCCCGACGACGTTCCAGGGCTACCTCCTCGCAGAGAGGTAGACTTTTATATAGACTTGTACCCCGGGATAGCCCCGATATCTACTCCAGCATATCGGATGGCCCCCGCCGAGCTTCGAGAGCTATGGGTACAGTTGGAGGACTTGCAGGGCAAGGGGTTCATCCGACCCAGTGTTTCACCCTGGGCTTCCCCGATATTGTTCGCCAAGAAGGCGGACGGAAGCTTGAGACTTTGTGTTGACTAGCTTCGCCTGAACCAGGTGACGGTGAGGAACAAGTATCCGCTACCGAGGATTGATGACCTCTTTCATCAGCTAAAGGGAGCACAGTGGTTCTCGAAGATAGACCTCAGGTCAGGCTAACATCAGCTCAGAGTCAGAGACGAGGACGTGCAGAAGATGGCCTTCAGATGTCGGTATGGCCACTATGAGTTTTTGGTTATGCCTTTCGGCGTAACCAATTCTCCAGCAGTGTTCATGGCCCTCATGAACAGGATCTTTCAGCCATACCTTGATCGGTTTGTCGTGGTCTTCATCGATGACATTCTGATTTACTCTACGACTGAGGAGGAGCACGCCTATCACTTGTGAGTTGTACTAGACACACTCCGAGAGCACCAGCTTTATGGTAAGCTCTCGATGTGCCAGTTCTGGATACGTGAGGTCCACTTCTTGGGACACGTTATCTCTAAGGCGGGAGTTGCAGTGGATCCTGCGAAGATCGAGGCTATGTTATCATGGGAGCCACCCAGGAGCGTGACTGAGGTTCGGAGTTTCTTGGGACTAGCTGGATACTATCGGAGATTCGTTACGGACTTCTCTAGAGTTGCGGCACCACTCACATCTTTGACGAAGAAGGGGAATCCCTTCGTGTGGTCAGACAGATGTCAGCAGAGCTTCCAGAAGCTGAGACAGAGATTGACTAGTGCACCTATATTGAGGTTGCCTGAGGAGGGAGTAGGGTACGTAGTCTACTGCGATGCATCAGGGACCGGACTCGGATGTGTTCTAATGCAGGAGCGGGCAGTGATCGCCTATGGATCACGTCAGTTGAGGCCGCATGAGCAGAACTACGCTACCCATGACCTGGAGTTAGCAGCAGTGGTCTTCGCTCTGAAGACATGGCGACATTACCTATTGGGCGAGCGCTTTACAGTATTTTCTGATCATCAGAGTCTCAGGTATATCTTCTCGTAGAAGGACCTGAACCTGAGACAGCGGCGATGGCTCGAGTTCCTCCAGGACTATGACTTTGAGATAGTCTATACTCTTGGGAAGGGGAACGTGGTAGCCGATGCCCTCAGCAGGAGGACGGGCATTCAGCTACTTGAGGAGGCAACGAAGCAGCTAGCCTCTTTGCAGATATCCTTTGTGGATAGAGATAGAGCAGCCTTCCTTCAGTCTCTCACAGTCACCCCTCCACTACTGCAGCGGGTCAGAGGGGCACAGCGTGAGGATGCTGACTGTGAGACACGGCGTGCACAGATATCCTCGGGACAGGCACCTGATGGTTTCTCCCTTGGAGCAGAGCACAACATCCTTTTCAGAGGACGTACCATGGTACCAGTCGCTTTGCGAGAGGAGGTGCTGAGAGAGTTTCACACTTCTCCTTTGGCGGTACATCCAGGAGTGGTGAAGATGTACCAGGATCTCAGACGACTGCACTGGTGGCCGGGCATGAAGAAGGTAGTAGCAGAGTTCTTTTCTCGATGCCTCACCTGCCAGTAGGTGATGGCAGAGCATCAGGTACCAGCAGGCTTGGTACAGCCCTTGGAGGTCCCGGAGTGGAAGTGGGACGACATATCTATGGACTTCGTGACTGGACTTCCACGCACTTCCAGAGGTCACGACTCCATCTGGGTGATTGTTGATCGACTCACCAAGTCGGCACACTTCTTACCCATCAGAGAGCAGGGCTCAGTGGAGAGCTTGGGACATCTCTATGTTCAGGAGATTGTGCAGCTCCACGGTGTGCCATCATCTATCGTCTCCGATCGAGATGCTCGCTTTACTTCCCGGCTTTGGAAGGGGTTACAGGAGGCGTTCGGGACACAGCTACATCTGAGCACATCCTTTCACCCTCAGACGGATGGTCAGACGGAGAGGACCATTCATACTCTCGAGGACATGCTCCGTGCATGTGTCCTTGACTTTGGTCGTAGCTGGGAGGCCCACCTTTCCTTGGTGGAGTTTGCGTACAACAACAGCTACCACTCCACCATCGGGATGGCACCGTACGCGGTGTTGTATGGCCGACCTTGTAGATCTCCTTTGTGCTGGACAGACCCAGGGGAGTCAGCACTTGTGGGACCGGAGATGGTCCATGCCACGACAGAGAAGGTCCAGGTCATCCAGGAGTGGATGAGGACAGCTCAGAGCCGGCAGAAGTCATATGCTGACAGGAGGCGGAGGCCACTGGAGTTTGAGGATGGCGACCACGTCTTCTTGCGGGTCTCACCTCGATGTGGTATTCAGAGATTTGGCCGAGGCGGCAAGTTATCTCCGCGCTTCATCAGACCCTTCCAGATCCTCAGCAGGATTGGCGAGGTGGCTTATCGCCTGGCTCTACCACCTCAGTTGCACCGGGTGCACGACATCTTCCACGTATCTCAGCTGAGGAGATACGTCCACGACCCGATGCACATCATTGACCATGGGGAGCTTGACGTTGACGATGGGGCGACTTTTACGGAGTTCTCGGTGGAGATAGAGGATCGACAGGAGAGGGTCCTACGTGGGCGATCGATTCCTCTTGTGCGCATTAGATGGCAGCACGGAAACCTTCAGCAGAGCACATGGGAGCGGGAGGCTCAGATGCGTGCTCAGTACCCTCTTTTGTTTCCCTAGTTTTTGATGTATCTTTACGGGGACGTAAATCCCTGAGGTGGTAGTAATGTAAAGACACGTAAAATTCGAGGGAAATTTTTTCTTAATTTTCTTTGGAATTTTACAAGGACGCAGTTTCTGACGGCACCTGATTCCGAGGCCCGGAGTGCCCGGAATTAATTTCCGAGGTTTGGATCGGGTACGTTCAGTGAACGAACGAGCGGGAATTTCTAACTTTTGATCCGGTGCTCGGAATTAAAATCCGAGGACACCGATGAACTCGCAGCGCCGTTATTCGCTTAAGGGGACCTTTTCCGAGGTTGCATTTTATGCGAGACGAAAGTTGGTTTTGGGAGAAATTATAAGAAGTTAAATAAAAAAAATGTGGAAACACTCTTTTTTTATTTTGTTGGTTAACTTCTCCCAAAGGGAGTTAAAGGTGGGACCCACATCCACTTAACCCCCCTTGGGAGGATTAAGTGTGGTGGGGCCCACACGAACCCTAACTTTTCATCTTCTCTTTTAAAAACTCCCTTTAACCCCTCTTTAAATGACATGACAACTTTGATAATTAATGGAGTTGTTTTGTTTGAATTTCAAACCTTTGAAATTCAATTTGTTAAGTGTGTGAATAAAATAAGACTCTAGCTCATTTTATTTGGTTAGATTTCTCTAGCCTTCTTGAGAGGATTTGGGAGCTCCTTCTTCTTCTTCAACTTTGACGAAGAACGCGAAGCACCTTCGAGCTCTGACGAAGAACGCCGCTCCTCTCTTCTTCGTAGCCGGTTGTTTACGATGATCGACGATGCCTTCCGTGTCAACGAAAGGGAACGCCGCTTCCTCCTCGGACTTCCTTCGTCGGCTTACGAAGATTCGCCAACGACGTACCTCTTCGGACGTACCTCTTCGTCAATGGATTTGATGAACGATTACCGCGACGCCCGACCTCCGCGACGTTGTCTTCCGCGGGTCGTTGACGATCATCGATCTTGAAACCAAGGTAGGGGTTGTTGTTGATTATTTATTTATTCTCGTTCTTGGTTATAGCTTGACAATTTTGAGGTTTATAGTTAAGTGTTATCGACTAACGAGAGGGGGGCCGGACCGCACAAACACGTCCGAATCCCCCCTCCTCTGTTCTTGAATATTATTTCCTTGCGGATGAATGAGATGGCGTGGTGTCGTCGCACCATGTGGGAATCACAAGACTATAATCGCGCAGCGCCGTCGCGTCGCGCCACAGAAAGTTTATCATGAACGCGACGCCGTCGCGCTGCGTCGAAGGGAATCGAAGGCGCCGCGGCGGAGGGGCGCGGTGCCGTCGCACCGCGCCGGACGACGAACACCGCGGCCGGTTTCGGGCCGCGGCAGAACGAGAAGACCGGCGGCTCGCTGGGCCACCGGTGTCGGAAGCCGGAAGGGGACCGGCTTTGCCGGTCCGTTGAGGAAGAACCGGCTGGCCAGGTCGGGCCGGCCGGAAGGGAAAAGACCGGGGAAATTAAATTCCCCCGGCCAGGTTAATTACCCCCCATTAAGATGGGGGGAGGTTCATAAAGGCGGGGGGGGCAGGCGGCCCCCCCATTTCCCACAAAGCAGGCCCCCACGAGGGGGGCCGGTTTTCACAAAAGGCGCGGCTTCAGCCGCGCCGCCAGAGAGGAGGCGGGGGCCTTGCCCCCCGCGCGCAGCACCCGTGCGGCGCCAGGCTGCACCGCCACCGGCCGGGCCGCGCCACCGCGCCGGACCGCGCCGCCGCGCCGCCGCGCCAGACCACGCCGCCGACCGGGCCGGGTCGGACCCGGTTCGGGCCGACCCAGGGGGGGTCGGGCCGGGTCGGCCCGGACCCGGACCCCCCGTTTTCGAGACGAGTTCGGTCTTTTGTTCATAGCTTGAGCTACGGACCTCCGATCGACGAACTGTCAGCGGTGATGCGATCCTTGGATCGAGACGGTCGATTCTGTATATCGCACTCAAAGTTTCGGAATACTTTGAGTTCGGCCGGGTTGGTTCGTACACGAAACCAACCGGGCCCTCGGAGCGGAAACGCTCATATCTTGAGCTACGGACGTCTGATTGACGTGCCGTCAGCTTTGTTGAGTTCCTCTTAGTGGGAAGGTTCTTTTGGAATACTCCGCCCGAGGTTTGGACGCAGGTGGAGTACGGTCGGGTTGGTTTTTCCTTAAAAACCAACCGGGCCCCTGGGACGAAAAGGCCAATAACTCTCAGACCGGACGTCCGATCGACGCGCCGTCTTTTGCGTTGAGTTCCTGTTGACGATACGGAACTTTTGGATGCATCAACTCTGGACTTGTGACAGTTGATGTATCAGCCTCTCGGCTCGTGGAGCGGACCCTCCTGAACGAGCTTGCTATGTGTGGGAACCCTAGTGCTGGCTGCGACTGTGACTGCTACTACTATTGTGACTGCGACGACGACAGTACAGAGATCCTGTGTGGATTCGACGACGATGACTACAGCACTCAGCGATCCTACATGGATCAGTGCTACAGGTCCTGTGTGGGCCCGATCTTGTGTGGGTCCGATCCTGTGTGGGTCTTTACGCTCAGCAGTCCTGTGTGAACCAGCGCCTACAGGTCCTGTGTGGGCCCGATCCTGTGTGGGTCTTTGCGGGGGTTAGTTACCTATCGATCCTTCGTGGGTCTGACGACTTAGATGGATCAGAGATCATCTTTATCGTCTTTCGAAGAAGTATACCTGTGTGAGCTGAATCTTGTTGCTTTCCTTTGTGGATTGTGTTGTGCTATCTTGTGTGGATTACGTTTTTCTTTCCTGTGTGGAATAAGATTACTTTCCTGTGTGGACTGAGTTGTACTTGGGCTCGGAGGTTGGAGTGTATTGGAATTGATGACTTAGGTATATGTATGGGCATATACCTAAGCAGTGTCGGTTGTTACTTCGTGATTGTATCTTCCTTTGTGCTTTATCCTTTGTGGATTTTGGGATCCCTTCAGGGGTCTCGGGTTCCCTACTGAGTAGCTTATACTCACCCCTACACGGGTTATGCCCGCACTACGTTGTGTTGGTTGCAGACGACGGACAGCGTTGATCGTGGTTGAGGCTTGCAGAGCAGGACGGTACCTGGAGGTGGACCACTGTGCGGGACGTACTCAGAGAGGACGGTGGGACCCGTGGAGTAGTGGAGCTATCTGTACCCACCCTTCAGGTGGGATTTCCAGTGGACAGCTCGGTGTAGCGGCTTTTACTTTACAGTTGTTGTTTTCCCTTTCGAGTTGTACTTTACTTTCAGTTTGGGTTTGTATACTGGCCCATTTACTTTTCCTCACATTCAATTGTACTCTATTTTACTTAGTGTTTACTTTCCGCTTGCTTACTCTATGGTGTTTGTTTACTTTACAAAGACAATGCCTTCCCTTTTTACCGGGATTTACGCCTTGGTGCTAGTTTCCAGCACCTGGCCTATGGAAGGCGGGCTTGGGGTAGTCACGGCACGGACCCCGAGGGCGGGTCGTGACAAATATCCTTAGTAAATTGTAGATACTTAAATATATTATTGACTACAATCCAATAGTGGTCTCTTGGGTTGTCTTGATATCTTTCTATTATTCCAAAGGTGTAAAAAACATCATGATTGGTACATAGCATGGCATATATGACCGAATCTATCACCGACTTGTGGGGGATCCTTATCATCATCTATCTATCATCCTTTTTCTGATAACACATTTTCTTAAAGGTATGTGTACCATGTGACATCATTATTAATCCCTTATTAGATAGTTTTATACTAAATATATTCAATATCTTATCAATATGTGTACCTTGACTTAGTCCAAGAAGCCTCTTGGATATATCATGATAGATCTTGATCCTAAAAAATTTATATTATTTAACTTAAGTCATTCATGGAGAACAATGTGTTAAACCATGTCTTAATGAACTATAATACTGATATTTTTTTAATGTCATCTACATATACTATTAAGAAAATTATCTCACTCCCATTAAAATACTTATAGAAACAATCCTCAGATTCATTCTTTATGAAACAAAATTACCTTATTGATTTATCAAAGTGAATGTTCCATGATATAAATGATTTCTTTTAAAAATAAAATGATCTAAATAACTTTTATACCTTATTGGATATTTTGGAGTTGTGAACCCTTCTGGTTGTTCTATATATAAATCTCTCTTAAGGTTCCTATTAAGGAAGGTTTTTTTGTCATCCATTTTTTAAATATCATAATCATGGAAATTTTCTATGGGAATTAGAATTGTGAGGGATTTATGAATAGAAACTAGTGAAAAGGTTTCATCATAGTTAATTAATTCATATTATTTAAACACTTTTACGGCTAGTTTATCCTTATAGGTGTTGAATCTACCTTCCATGTTCAGTGTTTTCTTGAATATCTATTTTCAACCAATGGTATTTACATCCACTAAAAGATCAACCAAAATACATACTTAGTTTTAGTATTTGTAATCCATTTTAGAATTCATGTCTTATTTCCATCTAGTAGATCTTACACCACTTACTACATCCTTATATGATACAAGTTAATTATTTTCAACTAATAATTAGTCACTATCCTAAATAACTATAAAAACCTATCTGTTTGTTTCTACAAACTTTAGTTCTTTAACACAGTAAATTTTTTACCTAAATTCCATATTACATGGTGATTTTTAGAATATTTTGGCATACATATCATGTGAATATTAATCCATGAATTCAACTAATTCTAGCTTACTACCAATATATATTTTCAATATGTGAACCCTATCAATGTATAGAGATTATCTTTCGACTATTACCATCTTGTTTGTGGTGAATATAGGTGATACCATTTATTTTACTTACCATATCCTATAAAGATAAAAAATTTGTTGTGGATTGACATTTTGTTACATGGAGAGGCCTTAACAAATACATTGCAGCCCTATGCATGCATATGTGACAAAACAGATTTCTTTTTATTCTATAATCAAATAGAACTCCATTTTATGATTTAAATGTCACACCATTTTGAGTGTATGATGTTTTATAAAATGTATATTGATGAATGGATAATTTAAGACTTATATGACTCACCATTGATCTAACCATTTCTAAAAATGTTTGGTTCCCCTATTTACTTACACTACTCCACTGTAATGTTTTTGGAGGAGTGAGTTTGGATAATATCACAAAATCCCATAGATGATCAATGAACTCATGGTTAGGTTATTCTCATCCATATTTTGAGTGGGGTTTCTTTATCTTCATAATAGTATTATTCTAAAATTCATTATTTTTTTCTTTAAATTTATCAAAGGAACTTGACTTTTACATCATTAGGTATACATATCATTTTCTCATAAAATCATAAGTAAATGCTTTTATGTATGATAATCCACCCTTTTATTCAACTAGAAATGGTTTATACACATCTTTATAAACTAATTCAATAATCTCCATAACCCAATCACCCTTTCCATTAAATGGTGCTTTGGTCATTTTTCCTTATAAACAAGTTTGGAATATACCAAGTGTTTTTTTAAAAGAATCTAAGTACTTATCTTGGTCCATATTTTTTAATCACTTTTGGTTTACATGATTTAGTCATTGATTCCATGATTGGAAGTGATATAAGTCATACAAACTTGATTCGTTGTCAATTTTCAGCATTTAATTTTCATACTCCAATAAATAAAGACAATTATTTAACTATTTCATACTATAAAATATACTATCTTTGTAAAAATTTCATCTTTTATTTACAAATTTTGAAATAAAACCATCCATATCAATACTGGTTTTCTAAATAATTTTCATGGTAACATTTAGAACATAATAACAGTTCTTGAAAATAAAGATCAATCTTTTTAGAAATGTGAGATAGTAGCCTCTAGTTGTAGGTTAATCGAGTCTATCTCCATTATTTAATCATAGATGAACCTCACCTTAATAAATTAATATGAATCTACTTGATTCTGGTAATTGGATAAAAATGTAGGCACCAATTGTTATATCTAATACCCAATTTACTGAAATAGAATGATTAAAATTAATAATGAATGTGCCTATATATTCCCCTAATTTCTTTTCCATGTTGCATTTCTTATTCTATTGTCTCTTATTTTCAAATAAAAAATAGATGTCATCCAAATCACTTTATTACCCATTGATCCTCTTCTTCTTGGAAGAGTGTTGTGAAGAATCTTTAGACTTGAAGTTAGTATTAGATCTCTTCTCTTGCCATTTATTTTTATTTACTATAAGGATGGAAGGATTCTCATAATTCATTTATTTTCTACCTATAAAATAAGTGTAACAAAATATAGGATATACTTCTCAATGATTTTCAAGTAAAAAATCACAATAAATTTGAAGAATATCTAAGGGAGTGAAGAAAGGTTAAGATTAGTGCACAATTCATATGGAAGCTTAAACCCTAGAATTATGAGATACTCAATGTATCCAATCTCCTATATTGTATTATTTCCAGCTAG
The DNA here is from genome assembly GCA_963277665.1 of Viscum album. Classification (NCBI taxonomy): domain Eukaryota; kingdom Viridiplantae; phylum Streptophyta; class Magnoliopsida; order Santalales; family Viscaceae; genus Viscum; species Viscum album. Next base: position 79,810,148 of record OY728140.1, read on the forward strand.
AAAATCCTCTCCAAGTATTTATGTAAAGAGTGCCTTGTAGATCTAAAAATGCTCTTGACTATCTCTCTCCTGATAGAGTTTAGGAATATAAGTGACCATAGAATATGCATCCATGTTTTTATGTAACTTTTAGAGTTCACTAAAAATGGATGGCAACATCGAATGGTATATGTATATTTAGAATTGTAAAAAAAATTAAATTGACATCCATATCTTCTTTACTCACCTCTTTAGTAAGTCGATCAGAAATTAGATATTTTAGAGTGTAAATCATCAGTTCATGGTGTAGTATAATGTGCAAGAAACTATAAAACTACGGGAATTTAATGTCAATAAAGAGGTTGTATTTTTCTAGTATAGATCATAGGTATATTAAAGTAGAAGAAATTTTCATTTTTTATAACAAAATAAAAAATAATAATTAAGTACATTGTTTTGATTGTGAAAATATATGAGATAAAATAATTTTAAAACTTGTATTAGTCTCCCAAAATTTTATAATGTCCTAATATCCCTCATTATTGAACTCAGAATATCCTATATTGTAGACATTCTAGTGGAGAAGATTTATATTTCCATTCTCATAAACAAGAATGTGGCCTCAAATATTATAAGAAATAATTTTGGTAGGTGTTCTTTCCGAATACAATCTCCCATCTCCTTGATCCGGTGAGTGGAATCTCTAATCCTGAAATCATGATTTAAATTTTTTAAAAATTTCCCTATAAGATGCACCATGTTTTCCTTTAGAAGTAATAGCTTGATTTAACTTAGTCAAGTCAAAAAAAAACCTTATTTAATGCTCTCAAATAATTGAAATCACCCAAAAATTGGTCATACATGGACTTTGAATTATGGTTTCATTAATAACTTAATTAATATAAGTGTTTTTCGAATTAATATTTATTCAAGGGATTTTGTTTATTTATATTTAAATATACTTTTTATGATTTAAATTTCATATTAATATTATATTAAATTTACATAATTTTTTAACTAAATCACCATAAAATAATTTACCCAAAATCCAATTTATTTTTATTATATCTTCCATGCTTTTTAATTTATTTATTTATGTGATCCTAATAAATAATCCATAAAAATTAAATATGCATGAAACAAAAAATAAAATAAATAATGTGGCATGATCATGATCATTTTAATGACCAGTTTAACATTTAGATGATAAAATAACCCTAGACTCTTAGAGAATAACTCCTAAAACCATTTCGTAATTCGACTAATATCATACCACCTATGTATCACCCGAGTGGGTACACCTAAGTTTTGAACTTGAACTGTCTCTAATCCCATGTGAGATTCTTCATTTACATATTATTTTCTCATATATTGGATAGGGAACTATAGGAATAGTTATGGGGTTTATATAAAAGAAATTGTGGGTATATATGCCCTTACCTTGTATAGAGGAGTGGATGACACATAATACATCATTTTAATTTAATAATATTTTTTAAAAAACTCATATAATAAAAATTAAATTAATGTAAATTAAATAAATACATAGTTAGATCAATCTCATGATCATCCATGAATGCAACAAATATACATTTAAAACAACTTTTTTTCATTCATTTCAATCAATCATTATTTAATAAAAATTACCCATATTTATAAATAAATTATTTTATTAATTCATTAATTAATTTATATTAATAACTATCCAAATAGTCTTAGATATTCTTATACACTATTATTTTAAACAAGTTAATTAAATAAATTTTCTTAAAAATTAATTTAGTGCATGTTGTATACTTGGAGGCAACATGACATGTTCCTGCTTGAACTAACCTATGTTTGGAATGGTCCTTATCATATAATATAAACTCACATGGAATATAGAATATACACTGAGTCATGTAATCACATGAAATTTATTTACAATTAATTACATAGATACATGAGTTAATTTACACGGTGTGTGACACTTTTAATGCATGCTAAGTACACCACATGTAACTATCATATATGGCATGTAGTTCAAAATTTAATGTGAAAATTAATTAACCATTTAATATTATTTAAAACATATCACATGGAATGTAAATTCAATTTATAACACATGGTCATGTGTTAATTATGATTAATTTAAAATTTTATTTTATTTCTATATAAATTAATTAAAATGTGTAAAACTTATCTCAATGTACATAGCTAATTATACACATTGTACGACTTTATTCTAATATCCATTATACATTACTATAGAAAAAATGTGTATTCTATATATAATTTTATTAGTTATAGTTCATGTGCACTAGATACACATTGTTTAATCCCATTTATCCCATGTTTCTCTACATTAAGTCCTTATGAGTAATGTAATAAATGCATGCCATGTAATTCACCAAATGGTTTTTGAACTATATAAGATAACACGGTGCATATTCAAACACATAGAGTGTATTCCCTAAAGCCATGTACTAGTTGTTTTTGGTTAACAAGTGGCATATAATGATGTCACATATTCCTCTACATGACTAGTTGTGTATTTTGGAGCTATTTCCTAGTGTGAATATGTCTACATAACATATATATAACAACCCTACTCTTTACTACACACTAAAACATGATTTATTACATAAAACCTTCACTTGATACAACATGGAATATCAATATGTCTAGTGTATTTAGGGCTTAGGAACATTACATAACAACTTAAAACATAGAATGCAACATCTTATTGAAAACTTCCTTTATAAGACAACTACATTCCCTCGTACTTAGCATTGCATGGGATAGCCTGAGGACATGCATAAAAAAGGTGAGCTATAAAGCCAAGTAAGGGAATAAATATGGAATAACATAAGGAATAAAATACATGTTAGAAAATAGTAATATCAATGGAGCACAATTGAAACATAAAAATAAGGCATGATAAAGCATGATAATCATAACATGGAAATGTGGCAACAACACTTAACATGGAATTATCATGAGCCAAGGCTCATTGCACATGGAGCATGAATAAACCCTCATTGCACATGAAGCATGAGTAAAACCTCTTTTCACTTTAATTATCATGAGTTAACACCCATTTCACATGACATATCATGATATTATACTTTACCCAATGTATTAGGGCACTATCAAGGCGCACCCATCGTAAACATTTCATTTCATGCATAAGTGTGCCACATAGATTATACGACATGGAATCAATCATCATAATTTATTCCAAGATAAAGGGATGTGTAATTTATACATGAAGATTTATAATCAATAAGTAAATGTTCATAAAGGTGAATACCCTTGATAGATAAATGCGCATGGTATTCACTACACAATGAGGGTTGTGTTATTTCTATCATAGGAGGTGCTATGTTAACTAAGCGGTGCTACCAACACCATGTGAAGCTATTATTAGTGGAGAATATTTTGTTTACCATCACAAATTGTCTAGTGGTTCTTTCATCGCTTCTTAAAGGTGTTGCTACCACTATTTAGAAATGGAGGAGTTGAAACTATTTCACTATTTGGTGATAATTCGGTACTTATTCTTGATGATGCTACCATTGTTTGGTTCATCCACTATTGGTTGGTTAACTGAAGACACTGCTATCATTTCCCGGAAGAAGGAAATTGTAGTCACTAAATGAACTATTTATGCCTTGCATGAAGTAGAGCTACTATTGGAGTTAAGCTACATATTCTACCATCAAGGAGGATAGTGACTCTGAAACCATTGAATACAACTTTTATCTACCATTTAATGAAATTTTGACCTACTATTGAAGGCATATGTAAACTATAATTGGACTGAATAAATAAAACCATCTACTATTAATTTGGAAAACAAATGTCTACCATGGAACTAAAAAACCATATAAATTGGTAAAGATGGTAAATAAACCATTGGAAATGTTTTAATGACCTAAAATTACTTTAGATATGGAATGACCTACTAATGCATCAAAATATGAACTATCGTTGAGGAAAAATATGAAATGTTTTTTCAGAAAAAAATTCAACTATTTTTTATACTATAAAAAGATATATTGTTGAATGTTGGATACATGGTATTACCTACCATTGAACTGTAAAATATTTTTATACTAATAAATAATAAGAAAATATATCATGGATGTTTTTTTAGAAGTATAAGAGGCACCCAAAACTAGAAGACGATAAATAGAGCATTATTTCAGGCACAGGATTGACAACAAAACTTCAGTGAATTTTTAACCAAAATAAATTATATATTAATCAAAAGGTCCATAAGGCATAAATGAATATAATATAAAGATATATCCAATAGTTAAAAAAATTATTCAATTTTATATGTATATCAGGATATATGATCTAAAAATAGTGAAAATAAATAACAATATATGCATAAAAATCAATTGAAATATAGTAGAACTTTTACCATTTGTTAAGTCATTTGAATGGAATTTTTAGATTTTCCTAAATTTGAATGAAATGAAGAAAATTTTATTATATTTATATCTGGATAAAATTATATCTATTCTGATGTATATTTAATGAGATATCATTAAAATAAAAAAATATTTTTAATTCTGAAAATTAAATAATTCCATAATTATTGCATAAATTCCAGGAATTTGTTACACAACATAAACAAAAAATTCAGACTTACATTTATTATATTGAAATATAAATAAATATACTGATAATCCAATGGAATAAGTTTTGGTAGAATATAATCTATATAAATCAATTTAGAATTAAATAATGCAATAAAACTATAAATAAGTTTAAAATGAATTTTATTCTTGAAACCAAAAGCATGCAGTGAGTTCAGACCAAAATGAAAAACTCCTAGAGATTGATTTTTCCATTCACATAGTTATATAAAATAAAGATAAACTTTTTATATTTCATATAAAATTACAATTATAGAAATACTATCACAAGAAATCAATATATAATAAAAAATTAAATAAATATTAAAAATACACTTTTAAATAAAATAATAAGAGGCTTTTGGATTATTAAAAAACATAAACTAAAAAAATTTAATAAAAAATTGAAAGAATTAAATCGCATGCACAACAAATCTCATCCTTCTGACTTAATTACAAAACCTAAACATTTAAAACCAATAAAATGTTATCCCTTGCCATTTTTAAATAAAAAAATGATTAAACAGAAACCCCACCTATACATATCCCAAGATAAAATAATTAATCTTCCAATATCCTAAGATCAAATTTAATTTGTTTCAAAATGGGAATACTATATATGTTTAGTAAATATTTCAATAAGATGATTTTTATTATAAATAAATTCTAAAATTATATCATCGTTATTCACATAATCTCAAATAAAATGAAATATAATATTGTTATGATTTGTTCTAGAATTTTTTAATTGATTTTTATAAATAGAAATTGTGGATGTGTTATCACAATAAATATCAAAATTGTCAATATAAATACCAAAATAACATAAATATTTCTTAATTCATAATATTTGAGTTTAATAACTAGAAGAAGAGATATAGTTATCTTCTATATTAGATAGAGAAAAAGATAATTGTTTTTTTGAAGACCATGAAATTAAACATTTTTCAAGAAAATAACATATACCTAATGTTATTTATAATTAAATTATACATACTATAATATCATAGTCATAATGATATATTAAATCAAAATAGTTATATTGAGGATAAAATAAACCATAGTTAACAGTTACTTTAACATATCTAATTATTCTTTTCACATCTTTAATATGACTCTCTTTAGAGTCATCTTGAAATCTAGCACATAGACAAAAACAAAATATGATATTGAGTCTCTATGTATTTAAAAAAATAAAGATATATATCATCACTCTATAAAATCTAATATCAAAACATTTACCATATTCATCAACCCATAATTTATAAATAGTTCCCATAAGAGTTTTCATAGATTTATAATAATTGAGACCAAACCATTTAGCCAAATCCTTATCATACTTATATTAATTAAGAAAGATCTCACATTTCCTTGGAGAAATTTAATGTCCAAGAAATAAAATTAATTCTCCCATTAAACTTATGTCGAAATAGAATGATATCAAAGAAGAAAAATCAATACAAATCAATACACTAGAAGAACCAAAAACTATATCATTAAAATAAATTTTTACAATTAAAATATCATTAAACATTATGTTAATAATAATTGTAGGTTCAAAATTACCTTTATTGAATCTATTATTGAATAGAAACAAATAAATCCTACCATACCAAGCTTAAGGTACTTGTTTCAGACCATACAAAGATTTATATAATTTAAAAACATGATTAAGAAAATTTTCATTTTCTAAACTAGTGGTTTGAGAAATATAATCTTCTTTTTTGATAAAACCATTTAAGAAATCACTTTCTACATCCATCTCATATAATTTAAAACCTTGAAAAAAAAGAAATCTCCAATAAGATTAAAATAGACTCAAACCTGGAAACAGGTGTAAATCAATATTCAATGTTTATACCTTCTTCTTGAGAGTATCCTTAGGAAATGAATCTAGATTTATTTTTTACAATCTATCCAGATTCACCCATCTTGTTTCGAATGATCCATTAAGTTCTAATTTTCTATTTATCATCATAAAATTATACTAAAGACCAAACATTATTTCTAACAAACTAATTAAGTTCATCTTGTATTACAAAAAAAATCATATTTTAAATAATCACTAACATTTTTAGGAATAAAATTAGAAAAAAAATATAATTGACACAAAATTTTAAAATAGAATTTCTATTATTAATACCAAAATCCATATTACTAATAAATTTTAAATAGGATGATCTTTATGTATCTTAAATGGTTTTGGATTAGATCAAGTAGGAGTAGGCTCCAAAAAAATTGATTCATCCTTATCATGAAGTTTTTCATCCCCAAAATTAAAATCTCTAAACTCATCATCAAAAATATTAGAAACATAATTACATTTAACATTATTTTCATCAAAGATAATATGAAAAAATTCTTCAATTACCATATTTCTTTTATTATAAACTCTATAAGCTTACTATTATTATAATAACCAAGAAAAAAACATTAATCACATTTTTAGTCAAATTTCTCTAAAATATCCTTTGAATTAAAAATAAAAACTTTACAATCAAAAACTTTAATCTAACCAATTTTCAGATTTTTATTTTTAAATAGTTTAAAGAGTATTCTTTAAAAAATGAATAAGAATAATTATTCTTGAAATATAACAAGAAGAAAAAACTTTTTCATTCCGAAAAATATCTACAGAGATTATATTCACTAAAAACATTTATGGAAACTTAAATAAGAGTTCTATTGTTTTCTTCTACCACACCATTTTTCTGATGTTTTAAGAGTGTAAAAATTATGAAAATAACCATAATTTTCATTAAATTTTCAAAATATAAATTATGAAATTCACCTCCTTTATCACTATAGATAGAAATAATCTTACATACTTTTTCGTTTTGAAATAAATTACAAAAGGTTATAAATCTAGATAAAGTATCATTTTTTTGTGAAATAAATTAAACTCATATAAATATACTATAATCATCAACAATAACTAAATTATATTTACTTCCACCAAGGCTATAAATCTCAGTAAGAAAAAATAAATCAATATTTACTATCTTTAAATGCCTATAAATACTTGTCTTACTGAAATATCTAAAATATATTTTGTGATGTTTCTCTTTTATATAACGGTCATAAATATGAATTTGTTCTTTCTTCAATGAAGGTAAATGTAGAACATTCTCATGTTTTGAGATATTATTTAACATTTTTAAATTAACATGACCAAATCATTTATGTTAAAGGATTATATCACACTACACAATATTCAAACACTTGACATGTTAAAAAGTTAGCTCCAAAAAATAAATAGCTTTAATATATTCCTTTCGATTAACATAGAATAATAAAGAATCATCCCTAAAAACTAAACAATTATCATTTTTAAAGTTCCCTTACATTACATTTTCACACAATTTAGATATAATAATTAATAAAATCAAACCTTATATCTATAAAATTTTATAAATAAAAGTAGATTTAAAAATACCAACTTTACCAAAACCTTTTACTTTTCCTTTATAATTGTGTCTAAATTTAACGGTCCATCCATCACATGTATTGTGGTTGGTAAACTTTAATGGGTATGTGATCATATTCTTATATCATCACTATCCATGTACCATATGACATTCTTGAGACATTCAAGGCATTTTTTCTATAAAAACAATTACTTGAAAATTTTGGTACTGAAGCTACTTTGGGTTTAATAGGATTTTCTGTTAACTTTTTATATACCAACATAGAATTCCAAAAAGTATTGTATGGTACACTAGATAAAAAATATTTATAAATATGATTTTTTTTAAATCCCAAATACTATTTCAATCTAATAGATGAATTATTTTCATAGTGACCTTTCATACTGCATTTAAAATTGGTAACAGTGGAAGTATAACCATTTTTACTTTTATTAAAATAATTTCAATACATTTAAGGTAATATTTTTTCATATCCAGTTCCATATTTATTTTTATTTAGTTTATTCATAGATATCATCTTATAATATTTTTCAAGATCTTGAATAAAAGTATATAATCATTTTGTAAGATTATTAACCTAATTTTTCAATTTTAATTCAAATCCCAAGTAGATATTAAATTATCATAAACTGTATAATGAGAAGTAGAATTAGTTTTCTTAATTTTTCATCTTATTGTAAATTTATTTTATTTTTACTAACAATTTTATCTAGTGTAATCATTTTATATAAGCTTATTTGGGTCAACATCTGGTAGTGTGTATTGTTTTTTCATGATGTACTAGTGATTTATTCTTAATTTCTTGAGTTATGCCTCCATTCTAGATATCCATTAGCCATAATAAATTCCATAAAAGTGAGTTGGATTTTGGGGATTCCATGTGTTGTTGTTTTTAGTCATGTAATCTTTAAATATATTGTCCTCAGACAATGAAATCTTGGAATAAGGGAACACAATAAAATATAGAAAATAGTCTCTATATATAGATTCTCTAATTCCAAAGGGAAAATCATATGATAAAATTTTTTTGGTTCGATAGGGTAATAATAAATGGTCATGAGGGGGGTATATAGACCATATTAATCAATTTAATTAGATAAATTTATTATTTAAATTAATTATGAATGTTAATTATTAGAGTTATTAAGAAACAGAAATAAAAAAAGAACACAAAGATTTTTATACTGGTTCATTATAAAGTGGATCTTCTCTTGTCTTGTACCACCATACTCGGTGAGAGATAAAATTTTCACTGCATTATTTTTAAATGGTATTCATAACCCAATGACAAACTACTTTTTCTTATATAATAATAACTAGACACCTGACTTTTGTTTGGGGAACCATAACCCAATTATAGAACTAACTTTATATTGATGGATTTATAACCTGAACTTTCCTAACTTTAGAATCAAAGATTCATAACATGAGGAAGAGGAGAAGAAATTATTTTGTATGTAAAACCATAAAAATAAAATAGAGTGCACAAGAAAGATAGGAAGAAGTGTTACATACACAATAAACTAGAATAATTAGAATATAAATGAAGAAAGCACAAGTATTGGATCTTGAGTTGAAGATCAACTCATCTCATAAAGTATATAAACGTTGAATAAGGTTTAATTGGGTAATTTATAGATCATAAAAATAATGAAACAAATTATTTCCTAGGGCATTGCAAATTATATATCACTTTTAAAGTTCATAGATTTTTATCAAATAAAAAACAAAGGTTTAAAGATTTTATCTAGTATTCTGTCCTTTGAGTACATACCAAAACTTTCAAATATATTATGTAAAAAAAACTAACAAACTCCACCTAGATAAAGCAATTCAAATTCAAATAACACAACTATCTAGGAGAGAGAAAATCAATGCCTAAAATAATCATAGAAATAAATGTTTTAATTCAAAAATTAAAGTCCATTTAAAACTGTCTTAAATTAACCATTAAATAAGTTTTAATAAATTCAATTTCATTAAAAATTACTTTAGAAAAGAACGATTAAAATAAATTAAATCAAAATATAAAAACATAAATATTACAAAAGTATGTTGTAATTATATACATGAATAAATAAAAAATCAATACATATTTTTTAAAAAATTAAAATATATTTAAAACTCTTCACATAGAATAAATATAATATATATTAATTTTTTAAATCAATAAAAACAATTAAAACAATTAAAATATACATGCAATTAATCAAAATATTAAAATTGAAAAAAATATAGCATGAAAAATATTAAATGGTAGTAGGAAAATTTAAAATTGTTGTAGAATAAATTTTATAACTAACAGTATGTTAAAATAAAACCTACTGGTAGCAAGAGGTTTCTACCATTGCATTGAAGAATGGGTGTTGCATCACTACCGTCACATGTGGTGATACCATCGCCAAGCGTTGGTTCTTTTTCCAATCGGAGCTACTTTGAGTGGAGCGTTGTTGTGCTGCCATCGTTGGGTGCCCAGTGGTTCTTATGTGGATGCTTAAAGGTGTTACATCCACTATTTGGAAAAATGGGAGATGAAACTACCATCACTATTAGGAGATAAATTGGTACTTATGTATGATGATGCTACCACCAGTTGGTTCATCTACTGTTGGTTGGTGAACTCAAGCCATTGTTACTATTGCATGGAAGAAGGAATCTACCATCACTATATGAACAATCGTTGACTTCATGAAGTGGATATAATATTTGAGTAATGTTTTAGGTTCTACCATGGAGAAGGATGGTGAATCTTATACTATTGAGGATAATTTTGTTCTACCATTAAAGTGATATTTGATCTATTATTGATGGAATATTTAAACTATCGTTGGAGTAAAAAAATCTACCATTGAACTAAAGAAAAAAAACATCTACCATTGAATTGAAAAACCTATATATTGTTGATGAATATAGGAAATATACCATTATAAATATTGGAATGACCTAACATCACTTTGGAGAAGTAATAACCAACCATTTCAGAAAAATATAAAGTATCATTGTTGAAAAATATGAACTACCTTTTTAAAAGAAATATGAACTATCATTGATACTGTAAAATCATCTATTATTGAATGTTGGATACTTGTGAAAACCTGTTACAGAATAGTAGAAGATGTTTCTATAAATAAATAATAAGTAAAGACAATATGGACGTTTTGGTAGAAGGATAAGAACCAACCATAGGTTGAAGATGGTGAATAGTGCATTATTTCATGCACAAGTAAGAAAAGAAAACTTTAGTGAATTTTTAACCAATTTAAATGACAGAATTATAAAAAGGTCCAAAATAATTAAATAAATATAATCTATATATAATTTCAATAGATTAAAAATTTATTCAATATGATATTTATATCAAGATATATAATTTAAAAATAGTGAAAATATAAAATAAAAGCTAAAGAAAAAGTAATTGACATGCATCAAACATTATCAGTTTTTTAAGGAATCTTAATGAAATTTTTATATTTTTATACAGTTTAATGACTTGAATAAAAACTTCTCAAATTTCCAATTTAAATAATTCAGTGTGATTCCAATTTATATTTAAAGTGATATCATTTAAAAAACTTAATTTCTTAAAATTCTAAAATTTCATAATTTTTTCATAAACATAGGACATTTTTTACAACACTTAAACAAAAAATTGATACTTAAATTAAGTCTAATGAAATGTAAATAAATATATTTTTTGCCCAAAGGAAAACATTTTGTGAGAATAAAATCTATATATCTAAATTTATAACTAAATAATGGAAGAAAAAAATAAAGAGGTTTAAACTGAATTTTATTCTTGAAACCAAAAGCATATAGCAAGTTCGGAAAAAATGAGAACATGCTAAAGATTTGTTTATTCTTTAATATATTTTAATAAAATAAATATAAACTTATTATCATTAATATGTAATTAAATTATAGAAATATTATCAATATAACTCAATATATTATAGAAATATTATCAATAGAACTCAATATATTATAAAAATAAAAATAACTTGTAAAAACATATTTTTACATAAAATAATAAGAGATTTTTGGATTATTAGAAAACATAATGTAACAATATGTAATAAAACAAATAGAAATACATGAACAAACATAAAGGATTTACGAAATTCGAATATATGCCTCTAAAAACATGTAATGGAACCCATTGTGGTAGAATTTAATGTCTCAATGAAAATAACCACATACAACCATTCATTGTGTAATATATAAATATTCATTTCAATATCTCTTAATCAATCAAGTTGCATACTTGTGTCGTAAACCTTGGTTCTGGATTTATCTTTCTTTTACTATATAAAATGAACTCACCAATACATCATGGCCATGGATTTAGTTCAAAATTTACATTTCAATCAAATGGACTAGGTTATTAACTTCTTTAAATGGAAATGATAAATCTCGTATTGACTTATTCATTAGTGCAATATCACTCACAAAAGTCCCAATGTATCACACCTCACCATAGACATATGTTGTCATAGTATTCATCAATATATCAAAGTATATTACTCAATATATGTATAAATAATAATCTCATCTGTAAGGATCATTACACGTGTTCATAGATAGTAATATCCAATGACATATACACATGTGGAATTTTGACTAGCGGGTTTGTCCTCATGACCTCCCAACATGGAGATTACCAAGTGTGAACTTGATGAGATGAGGTCTTGTCTACTTATGACTATCAGGAATCTGAAATTAAAATATACAATGTGTCCCATCATGTAAATTTATTTGACAATAGAAAATGAGTTTAATAATATCATCATAGAACTTCTATATTCTCATCATAGTGGGGAAATCTTATGACCATTCAATGTGATAGATAGTCACCAACATTATCACATTAAATCTATATATAATAAAAATCAATATGGGGTAAAATATTTATTAATTTTTATTTTTATGAATAATATGTAATATAATGTAAATATTAGTTGGTTATAAGTAAGAAAGTCTAACAATTTTGTTATTAACATTGAGTTCAGTAGAAGGGTAAACCCATATATGGGTCTATGTCAAGGAGATCCCATAACCTCATACATTTTTCATATTTTCAATGCAGTGTTGGAAACACTTTTACATAAATCCAATCCTATTGTGAGTCTCATGTGGGTAAATATTAGTAGTTAGGTACCTTGTGTGAATCACTTTTTCTTTATAGTTGATTTTACCCTTTTCTTTAACACCTCATAAAGTGAACTATAGAATCTATTGGAAGTTTTGAGATCCTATGAGTAGTTATTATATAAGAAGTTTAATTTCAAAAAATCAAATTTTCTCTTTAGTCTTAATACCATTGATAGGACTCAAGGTAAGGTTAACATATTACATGGATTCCAATATATCAGACATCATGGAAAGTATTAATTTTATTAAATAGGTTGATAAATAAAATGGAATTTGGTTTATGATACATTATTTTAATTTTTTATTTTTAAAATTATGGATTATCATTTGTTATAATCCCCTTTTTATTTTCTCATGGGATCTTCTTGTTTATCCCTAGGTTGGACCATCTGCATAGCCCACTTGCAATGGTTGTCCCTACTGGCCAACACTTCAGTCATGGATCTATTTCCTTTGACTTATGTCTTCCTTTAATTTTTTATTAGTCTTCAATATTTATGAACATGAAATGGACTTTGTTGATGTTTTGTCATTCTTTTAAAGATATATAGAGTGTGATCTACATCATATCCTTGTTATCTAATCTGGTGATGACACATGACCTTCATTATGCTTCAAAAGTGATGTTTTAGAGGCTTCCATTCTATCTAGACCATCAATTTGTCCCTATGGAAGTGCCCCTACTACTATTCCATTATTACATGGCCAAATCCTCTATGTTTTGTGTTTTTTACTCCATTTTGTGGCTGTAATTTAGTTTGGGGTAGGAGAGATCCGAAGTTAGAGAGTTCTAGTTTCCATAAAAAATGAAATTAGAGAAATTTGATGTGTCAAATGGCCTACCTAGTTGATTGAATATAATTTAATAGAGATGAAAGGGACCTGGTGAATAGATTTGTGTTAGTTTAAGAAGTTGTGTGAGGTCAACTTGTGTTCCTTTATATAGAGATAGAATTATGTTGGTGGATTTTGTGAGGGGGAGAGGATATTTTTATTATGATCACTACTAGTGTAATATAAATTTAAATAACAGACTATGATTCTAGGATTCATTTATAAATAAACTACTTAACAATTCTAAAGATGATAAGTCATAGCCTTGGTTAGGATGTCTCAAGAAGTTATTTTACCTATTTGTGCTCTTGTATCACTAGTTTTATGATATATACCCCAATGTTTCATGTGAGTTCATCCATGTTCCATGGAATATTATTCATCCCCATATAAGTTTCATCAGGAGACTTTGATTTTTAATATCTCGACCTTTGTATAGTTTCCTTATGTTCCTCTTAATTATTATGGTTATATTTATTGCTTCTTGTATCTGTTGTGCTTAATTTCTTACATCATGAAACCTTAGTTCCCCTATATATAACATCAAGTTATATATTTTTAGGGTCTGTTCAACCCTTATATTGATCATGATTTGTTTTATTTTGGTCTCAGGTTATTTCTAGTGAAATTTGGAAAATAAATTGTATGTTTATTCGACTATGCATAGTTGGCACCTGATTTTCCCAAATCATGTGCCCCTTCAGTGAAAATTGTGCAACCCTATATAGTTAGGGTTTTCATGGTTGGTGAATTGTTTTATAAACCGTGAACTCAGATAGTAGAAACTATGAACCTTGTATATTGAGTCAAGAGGGTGAACATGGTTAGGGTGCATTGTTTTTATAATTGTTCGTCCCTCTCCAAGAAACCATGCACAATGTATAATTTTATTCTGAAAATTTATTTTAGAATTTCAAACCCCCCAGTTTAACCCCCACTCAACCCCTATTTAACCTTACTCAAATTAATTGGCTCGGAAATATATTTAGGGGTGGTTTTGAATCCTCTAAAACTTTTCCATATTGGATTGAATTGTGACGGATCTCATTCATTCTATTCTAGGTAAGTAAATATCCTCACGTGTGTTATCCCCCATGAGATTTTTCTCTCCTAATTAAAGAGTTTCAAATCATTGTGTTATTTATTGATATAAATATCATTTAATTTAATATTTATTCTATGTTTGATTTCTAGATCTCTGACACCTTTTTTCTTCATTGGAATATCCCATTGGGGGTGTTGATTTTTTATTACCCTGATTAAAGGTAGGTAGTTCTGTTAGATATTGGAAATATAATTAATACCGTGATTTTATTGATTGTTTGAAATATAATTCATTTAATTTATGAAAACCCAAATATATATGATTTGGAATGACATGGATTTTTTGGAAAACCCCTAATTCCAATAGAAATGTAATTTGGGGCATATTTTAAAACTAATGGAATTAAATAATTTATTTGAGAATTTATTTGAAAAAAATGGCTTAAACGAAAATGATAAAAACCTATGATTGGTCCTTTTTTAAAGGGAATTAAATGATGAAAACTACCATGTTTTGGTTTTGAAATTTAATTTTTATTGTTGAAAGGAAAATAGGTTAATTTAATTATAAATGATGATTGATTTTAAATGAGATGATTTTTCCTTTTTATATCAATTGATTGTGCACATTTGAGCCTGGGTAGTTAGGGGGTTATTTAGGACAATCACACTAGTATGATGATTCCATAATATAGTATTAAAGATAAAAAATATAAATAATACCTATTTTAGTAGATTTTATCCCTAATGGGATGTTTATGATTCATATTCGGCCTGAGCCTGAGGGACATTTGTACACACATTATCTGTGATCACTAATATGAGAAGTGTGAGGATCCTGTAACTGGAAACTATAATACCATAGAGAAGATGACCATGGTTCTTATTGTGATTGTTTTGATATATATATATATATATAACTATTTACTACATAGAATTTGATTTATATGAACTTTTTTATATAAAAGTTTTATTTGATCCATGTTTGAAATGTTTTCCATCATTTGAAATGAAAGAATGTTTTTTTAATATGAAAATTTATTTGGATTCCCTGTTTTATTTAAATTGAATGCATGATTTGGTAGATTTTAATCTATTATATAACACTTGTTGAGGTCCTACTGAGATGTATATCTTACATCATAACTTTTCCTTTGGGTACTTTTAGATTTTCTTCTTCTATGTCCGAGAAAATGAAAAGTGACACTTGGAGGTGGTCGTTGTTCTTGATCCTTGGGGATTTGAGTGGTGTTTACTTTGCAATTTTTTTCATTATGATGAGTTCTTTGATGATGTAATATTTTTATTTTTTTTATACGTGTTTGGTTTTTGTTACGTTATCCCTTTGGAGTGTTGATCATACTGATTTATATCTTTATCATCCACTGATTTGTGGGAATTCCATTCCCTCTTTTATCTTGTGTGATTATAGTCACTAGTCAGCAACCCATGGGGATCGAGAACACCCTTTAGGCTCTGTCAGTGTTGGCTTGAGTATCAAGATAACAGAGTATCTTTACTGGTTCATGAAAAGGTAGTATTTTAGGTGGAGGTTTAGTGTCTTTTCTTGATGTTAGTTTGCAGTTTGGAATATCTTGTCATGACATAAAAGGTAGTTTCTAGTGATTTTATGTAAAGCTATCATCGTAAGAGCCTTAAGTCACCGTGGGAGGTTTGGTAAAGGTATCTTGAAGAATAATTTGATCTAATTATAGTATTTTTATTTATTTTTATTTGGATAGGTTGAATTCTAAATCTTGTTATCATAACTGATGGGATTAATTTTCTTGTTTCTCTTATTTGAGTTGTTGATCCGAGAAATCTTATGATGTCTTTGATGTTGTTTATTGGTGTTTTATAGCATCATACCTCTATGAAGATGTGTGAATAGTCTCTAGGAGGAAGATTCCAATGAACCATAATGAGAGACTCCTCCCATGGACCATAATCTCATTAAGATTATTGTGCATGCAATGCAATCTCTAGGATAATAACTTGCACCAGTTCAAATTTAATCACTAGTTGTGGAACCTCATAAGGATGAATCCTAGAATCATTATTTAGAGTTCCTTATCTATAATACACTAGTATTATATGTCTCAAATGATCCTCAAGAGGCTAAGGATTGGTTGAGGAAGATATAAATTTAGTTTTATTTCCTTGAAATGACTGATTTGATTAAGGTGAAATATTCCACCTTCAAACTTGAGGTTCCTAATAGGAGATAATGGGATAAAATAGTTAAGTAAATGAGGAATGAGGGTTTAGAGTGGAATGACTTTGGGGTTATTTTTCCTAACTAGTTATATCTGATGTCTATGTTGCTATCTAAGGTTATAAATTTTTTAAAACTCAAATAGGCTTATAGGACTTTGACAGAGTATGCGAACTGATTTATAGAGTTTGTGAATTTTTCACCTGATGTCAAGTTGAATAATAAGATAAATACTCAATGGTTTGAGATGGTCCTTTGATATAATATTCATTCTTAGGTTTTATTGTTAATTATCACTTCTTATGTGGACGTTTTGGATTGGGATTTAATGGTTGAAATTGATCTAGATGGTAAGTTAGGGTTGATGGGAGTTCCATTTTTACCTAGTGGTAGTTCTATGATTTATTTTAATGGAAAGAGAAAGATTGATGAGACTCATGGGGGTTATAGATAGCAGGGTTCTTCCAAACCTTTTGCAGTTCTAGGAAGAGGCCCTTTGACTTTTTCTAGTGTCGAAAGTAGGGAACTCAAAATGGTTTTTCACTATGTCGCCCAAGATATATAGTTCCTATGTACTCTTAGGTTACCTGTAGAAATTATGTTACATATTTTCTTCACCACAAAGTGGAATGGTCTAAGCATCACCTAAAATTACTATAGTGAAATCAGGTGCTTCATTGACAAAGGGGTTCCATCCACAGGCTTTCGGAATGAAGCTTCTTCACATAGTGGAAGATTCTCCAAATAAAGCAGATATAGGTCCTTATATAGTGAGAGGTACCATCACTATAACTTCATCTTAAGGGAATAATTTATTTAATAATGGTGAATCTCATTCATTTATATTGAATCATATTTTGAATCTGATAAATCATCTTATGAATTATTTATCTTAAGTGATGGATATTACTACAACCCATGGGATGAGGAGAGAAAAGGTTCTCTATTTTTCTACGTTTGTTTTCTCTTTATCAAATATAGAGAATGCCTATAATTTTATGGGTCTTGAAATGAAACCTCCTGATGTAATTATTGGGATAGATTGGCTCGTTGATAATAAGGCTTGATTTGACATCTATCATTGAAGGGTCTCCTTTACTGCGTCCAATGGGGTGAGTCATATCATTCGGAGAGAATGGAACCCAAGGTCAAGTAGAATCTTACATAATTTTTAAGAGTTATGGAAAGTAATATATGTGTCCCTTTTTATCTAGAGTGGTAAGATTTGGGAGATTATATCCTATAGTTATCTTTTATTTTTCTATTTTTTTCTTCTAATTTTTCTGGTTTCCCAGCAGTAAGAGAGGTAGAGCATTCTATTGATATAGTTCTTCATACTCACCTGGTATCTATACCTTCTTACCATATGGAACCAATTGAAATGAAAGATTAGAATACACAATTGGTTGATATATTAGGGAAAGTCTTTATACACCCATGTTTTTCACCTTGGTCGGTGCATATTCTCATTACTAAGAAATATAATGAAACACTGTGCATATGTGTTGATTACTAAAAACATAATGGAGTTATGTTAAAGAGTATGTATTTATTTCCATGGATTTATGATCTGTTTGACCAGTTGAAAGGGGAGAACTGGTTCTCAAATATTCTTCTAAGTCTGGTTATCACCAGTTGAGAATAAAAGAATCTGACATTTGGAAAACCACCTTCCAAAGTGGGTATAGCCATTATGAGTATCTTTTCATTTCATTTAGTAAAACCAATGCACCTGCAGTCTTTATAGAAATGATGAAAAGGATTTTCCATGAGTATATTGATATGTTCATGTGGCCTTTGTGGATGACATCATGGTTTAATCTAAGTCCAAGGAGTATCATGTGCATCATATTAGATCATTTTCTGAATTATTGAGAAGTCACGAACTTTATGCCAATTTATCAAAATCTGATTTCTGGATATGGGAAGTGAATTTTTTGGGACACGTGCTCTTGGAACATGGTATCCCATTTGATCCTAAAAATTTGAAACTATTTTTAAATATTATAAATGATGAAATGTTTTTTTTGTGACACATGTACTTATGAGTTGGCAACATTGCCTTTTTGGGGAAAGTTTCACCATGTATTCTGACTACAAAAGCATGAGTTATATCTTCTCTCAAAAATATTTTAATCTTCATCAGAGGCATTTTTTTGAGTACCTTTAGTAATTTGATTTTGAAATTACTTATACCTTGGGGAAAGGGAATGTCATTGTTGATGTGTTGAGCAAGAAACTTACAATTTAGGACATTAAATAATTATCAGAAGAGTGTAACGGGATGGGTCTTTTTTTCACAGTTTCATATAGGAGTTTTAGAGATAGTGTTTGAGGTTTTATTGGATAGATTTCAGTTGACCTCCTCTCTTATCGATATAATTCTTCAAGATCAGAAACTTAATGATGATTTTAAGAGCATTAGGGACTCTCTTTATAGTGAGGATACCATTTATGAGTGTTCATTCTCCATGGAGGGCATCCTATGTTTTTGAAACTAGTATGTCATATATTTTCAAGTGAGAAAATATGTGATGGGGGGTTTCCATAATTTCCATTGGGTTGTGCACCCAGGAACCACAAATATGTTTTATGATATGGGATGATGATTCTGGTGGCCAAATATGAGACAATACATCGCTATGTTTGTTTCACATTACAATACATTCAAATAGGTCATGGTTGAGCACTAGAGAGCTTCAGGTTCACTTCATCCACTTACAATGCTGACATGGAAGTGGGGTGATATTTCAATGGATTTTTATTGGATACCACATCCCCTATAAAGAATAATGAGATATGGGTTATGATCTATTGGATGACCAAATTGGCATAATTTTTTCCCATTCATTGTATAAACAAAGTTGAGGAGTTAGAAAGTCTCTATATGAAAAATATTATCTATTTTCTTGGAGTTCTATATTCTATAGTCTCTGATAAATATCCATGTTTTACCTCTTGTTTTTTGTGAGTCCTTTAGGGATAGATGGGTTATAAGGTTCATTTGAGCACAACATACCATCCACTGATGGATGTCCAGACAGAGAGAGCTATAAATATTCTTGAGGATATGCTTCATGCATGTGTAATAAATTTTGGTGGATCTTGGGATAACCATTTGGGACTGGTTTAGTTTTCTTATAACAATATTTACCAGTCTGTGATCAGAATGGATCCTTTTGAGGCCTTGTATGGTCATCCTTGTAAATATTTGTTGTATTGGTCATAGATTGGTTAATGTTCCTTAGTTGGACCGATCTTGGTTCAAGAGACATCATCAAAGATTCAGTTTGTTATTCAGATAATTTTAACAGAATAGAGATAGTATAAAGCTTATGTTGATTTTCATCATAGACCATTGGATTTATTTTTTGGTGACTATATGTTCTTGAGAGTTTTAACTCATTTGGGCCACTGACATCTTGGAGAGCAATGAAAGCTTGCTCCTTGTTATGTGGGGCCTTTTGAGGTTTCTAAATAGGTGGGAAAATTAAATTACCATTTTGAACATCCACCATAGTTGATGTTGATACAGAATGTGTTTCATATAACATAACTTAAGAAGTATCTTTATGACCCATCACTTACCATAGGATGAGAGAATTTTATGTTGAGCCTAATTTATCTGGGACTGATCATCCATTTAGGATTATTAATTATGATAAAAAGGTACTTCATTGTATAATTATACCTTTGGTCTGTGTGCTATGGTATCATGGTTCTGATTCTCATGATACTTGGGAGAGTTATGCACTGATGAGAGAGTAGTGGCCTCATCTCTTCAATATGGAAACATCTAAATAGGATTTCTAGGGATATACAGCTTCTATGTTGGTGAGTCTGTTAAATCTAGTTAATTGTTTTTAGGTACTCATTGGACCTAATTTTGATCATTCTTTGGTTGTTATTTTTCTTGGGTTGTTTCGGGTGGAATTTGTAAAATTTTGGTGGTTTTATCTGTTATGTATGGTTGGTGCATGGTATGACCAAACTATGTAACCCTCAAATTTAAACCAAGAAACCCTGGATAGTAAGGGTTTTAATGGTTGGCCCATAGTTTTAAAAATCATTAATCCTAATATGAGAAATCATGTACCTTAGACAGTGAGTCCATATGGGGGACATAATTTTTCTAACCGTGCAGCCCTCTCTAGGAAATCGTGTGCACAAGATTGTTTTATTCTAAAAACAATATTTTAAATTACTAAACCCACATCCCCAGTTTAACCACCTCTTTACCCCCATTAAACCAAAATAAAATTAATTATCTAGTAAATATCCCTAAGGTTGGTTTTGACTCCTCCAAACACTTTCCTTGGTGGATCTAAGAAACACAGATCTCGTTCAATCTCCTCTAACTAAGTGAATCTACTCTCATGTGTTCTATCCAACTCTATTTTTCTATCCTACTTAGATAGTGTAAGATCATTGTGTTGTTGATGGA
Source organism: Viscum album (assembly GCA_963277665.1). Classification (NCBI taxonomy): domain Eukaryota; kingdom Viridiplantae; phylum Streptophyta; class Magnoliopsida; order Santalales; family Viscaceae; genus Viscum; species Viscum album. Next base: position 79,831,868 of record OY728140.1, read on the forward strand.
TTTAGACTCCATTTAATTGAATCTTGATTCTAGGTTTGATTTATAGATCTCGGATGCCTTCATTCTTCATTGGTGGATCTCATTATGGGTATTGATTTTTGATTTTTGTGATTAAAGGTAGGTCGTTCCATTTGAGATTGGCCATATAATTAATACCTTTATTTTTTGTGATTTTTTTAAGTAGTTTTTAATTAATTTATGAAAACCTAATATGATATGATTTAGAATTGGAAACCTGAAATGGCATGGATTTTGGGGGGAAACCCCCAATTCTAATGGAATTTTATGTTAGGGTGTATTTTGAAATTTATAAACTTGAGGAATTTATTTGAGAAAAATGGAATATATTGAAATGATAAAAAATATATGATTGATTTTTTATTGAAAAGGAATGAAATGATGAAAGACCCATGTTTTGGTTTTGAAATTAAATTTGGCATATTTAAAGGAAAATAGGTCAATTGAATTGCAAATGATAATTGATTCGAAATGAGATGAATTTACCTTTTTCTATTGATTGATTGAGAACATTATATCTTGTGTAGTTATTGGGTTATTTCAGACTAGAATTCTAAGATGATGATTCCATAAAAATGGATTTATGATGGAAACTCTTACAAAAACCTATTTTGGAAGGTCTTATCCTTGATGGTTTTTGATGAGTCTTATTCAGCTCGATCCTGATGGATGTGTGTATAAATATTAGATATTATCACTCATATGAGAAGTGTGATGATCCTATAATCACAAACTATCATACCATAGGGAAGATGACCATTCTACTTTTTTTGATTTTTTGGATATATATATATATATTTATGTCATTGATGATAGAACTATTTTCTTCATGCTAGTTGATTTATATAAAATGTTTTGTATAAAATATTTATCTAATCCATGTTTGAAATGATTTCCATCATTATAAATGAATGTATGTTTTTTTTAAATATGAAAATTTATTACCATGTACTATTTTATTAAAATTGAAAGTGTGATTTGGTTTATTATTATGGAATATTTAATGAAACACATGGTGAGAACCAACTGGGGTTTATATCTCACACACTACCTTTTCCTTTGAGTGTTTCTAAACTTTATTATGCCAGGTCTGACCAAAGGGAAAGTGAAACTTGGAGTTGGTGGTTGTTCTTGATCCTTTTGTCTTGGAATGATGTTTCCATTGGGATTTTTGTCTTTCTTTTGAATACTTCAATGATGAACTATTTTGGATTTTTTATAAACATTTGGTATCTGGTACTTTCTTCCTTTGGAGTGTTAATAATACTAAGTTTTATCTTTATCTTTTACTTTTTTGTGGAAAATTCATTCCCTATTTTATCTTATATGATTCTAATATCTACTCTCTAACCCATGGGGATCAGTAATGCCCTTCGGGCCATGGTAGTGTCAAATCGGATATTAGGGTACCTAGGTATCTAAGTTTGTTCATGACACTATCTCAGGAACATATGTTAATTGGAAAAGGTATATAAAACCCAAGTTTTTTCTTCTTTCTTTACTTATTCATGTTGACTTGTTAATGGTGATGATCTCTTAACTTCTATTCTTGATGTATATCAACTATCTTTTTTTAGATGTGTTAGCTTTTAGTTATGCTTATGTTAAACATGTTCAACTTGATATAACCATTTTATATAATTTTGGTTTTATTTTATCATTTTCATTAATGATTGATTTTATAATCAACTTGTATTTAGATTACATTTATGAGAATAAATTACAGGATTTTTTTCATTCATGTATTGTTTCCACAACTTATTGATTTTATAATTATAAAAATGTTTTCTTAGAATATTGAGAACCCAAATTAAATAAATTAATATTTATTTGGTCATTAAATGTGTAATTCATCAAAAAACATCCCATAATAATAAGTACCTTATTTTTCTACCTATTATTGGAAAGTACCATGTTGAGGATGTTCAAGGGATCAAGGATAGGGTTCTCATAAGTTGTTGGGATAGAAATAAAATCTCTTATATAAATTATGGATGAGGGTCTTAATTAATATAGTTGCACTATATTTTACTATATTTACTGTGTGTTTTATTTTTATACCAAAATCAGCATGCCACTCTATTAATTACATGATTTTTAACTATTTTTGAGGTGGGGATTCACCTAGAAAAACTCTTTATTAGATCAAATTTGATACTTTTTGTTGTGATAAGAACCATGTGTTTTTATGATTATGGAACAAAACACTTTTAATTTTTACTTATTAGTTAATATGATTGTCCATTATTATGGGATACAAAAGATATTTGGTCCAATGTGGTGATAGAAAAATAATTCCCTTATAATGGATTTATGTCTGTAATCCTAGAACATACGATTTCTTACAATTATAGTGGTTTTATTAAGGCTCAAGTGGCACTGACTAAGGGTCTCAAGTGGTGTGTGGGTGATGAGTGTAGTATTTCTATGTGGCATAACCATTGGATCCCCTATTCATCCAATTTCAAAGTGATAACATGTAGTCGATTTAATATTCCATAAATTAAAATGTTTAACCTTTTTTGAGTGTAAGGTTGTTAGTATGACTTGTTTATTATGTGAAGTTTATTCATTCAATTTAAGGATAATCTCATTGCATCTATTCATTTTCATGTTATTCATACTAATGATTTTCTTATTTAAGAATATGATTATAATAGTAGTTTTTTATTCTGTACTTCATATTTAGTGGCATGGAAAATGGGGAAAGGAGTTACTAGGTTTTGGGATCGTTCCTTAATTAATTCGAGTAAAAATTTCTTTATCAATGACTCTGGAAAGTTTTTTTTCCTCCCAAGGTATATTTCTTTACATGTTTTGGATTTATAGAGCTTTTATAGGGAGGGATGTGAATTTTTTTAGTCTAGTTTTCATTGGTGTGGTGGGAGATGATTTGTATCTTTTGCTTCTAAAAAATTCTATAGGAAATATAGTTTTGGATAAGTGTGAAGCTTTGGAGAATGTTTTGGGAGTCTGATTGTTTTTGGGATTTATTGGTTGATAATATTTTTTGGAGAGGTCATGGATAATATATAATATCTAACATTTTAGGCTAATAATCTTTAAGAAGGTCACAAACATTTGATTTTTGAAGATAGTTAATAACCAATGAAGGCTTCCATAGTTATGGTTGTTTATATGTGTTGGGATTTTAAAGAAGATAAATATCTTCGAAGAAACCTATAATAGTTAGTTTTTTGGTCACCCAAAGTTGATTATATTAAAGTTTTGAATTTTAATTCATTTTTACATTTTAAAATATATTTTTTTATGTTTGGTTTTTTTATTAGGATAGTTTTATTTAGCCACTTTTCACAATTATATTTGTACTCCTCATATTATAGCTTGGTCTATTGATTAAGTTTAATCGTATGGTTTTCTTTATTCTTTAATTTATTCTTTCATCATGAGGTGATTCCCAAGCTCCACTATTATAACTCCTTCCTTATCTCTTCTCATCATGTGCCATGTTTGACTCTCTATTGTTTATCCACATTTGTGTTGGGATGTTGGTTTTTTGTAATCGGCTTATATTTTGTGATTTACCTCACATGGATATTTGGATTTAGATATCAACCAATCAAAGGGAGTTTTTTCCAGTTTCGAAATATTTTGATATATAGTGTTTGTTGGTTAAATGATTTTAGAGTAGCATTATGGGTTCTTCAATCAAAATATGGCATTATAAAGGCTTCTTGGTTTGTGTTTGATAGAAATATAAATCATATATTCTTGTTGGTGTGGTGTTGGTGTGTATGAGATTGATCCTAAAACACTAATGGATTGTGGGGGGGATCCGGTTTGACTTATGGCTTGTATACCCACACATCAGTTTAAATTTTATTTAACAACACATGATCTTAAAGTCTTGGAACCAAGTTCTTGGTAATAAGAACTTGGCATTGTAAGTGTATCATTAATTTTTATTTCAATTTGTTTCATCTTGTATAGGTTAGTTTAGGGATCTTTCTTGGTCCTTGTTCTTCTCTATTCTACAACTATAATCTTTCCTTAATTTCTTGCATAGTGAAACCTCAGTGACCCAAACTCATGCACGTAGGTCAATTTGTATAAAGCATGTAAAAAATAATCATGTAATTTACTTCTTTCATCATTTATTTTTGTGAAAAAACATTATAAATCACTTCTGTATAGCATAAAATGGTTATTTTTTTATTCATGTGATTGTTTTTTGATATTATTTTTAAACTCATTGCTACTTTTTTCAATTCTTTTATCGTATTTCTTGAATCTCGTTCTCAATTATTCTTATTTTCATTTATGTGTGATAAATTTCTTATTCTTATTTGGATTCTTCATCGAATATTGTCTCTTCTATTGACCATAAATAATGGTACCATTTGAAACTTTTGTATTCTGAGGTTTTTCTAGATCCATATCTAAAACAAATAATCCATTTTGGTCATTTAATATAAACTATCTCACAATGTATCATGCACTAATTGGTATAATATTATAATTCTCAAACCCTAGAATCCTAGAGTCAGTGCATTATTAAATAACATTGGCATGATTACAAGAAATCAAGTCCCGAAAGACCGATCAGTTTAGCCATCTAGGAAAATAGATTAGATACATGAACGTTACATTACATATTAGAAAATAAAACACAACATAAATTATCCTTTGATAATTCCATTAATACTCTAGCTTAACCCTACTTATCAATCATAATACACTTCTTGGAATCCTGGGAAAATAAAACAAAAGAAAGTTGCGAGGTCAAACACTCAGTAAGGATAACAATATAGCGGAAACATTAAAAAATAAGCATAAACATTTAAGGAAATGTATAAACTAAAACAAATGCCTTTTAAACATAAACATCAGTATAATATGGAAAAGATAAATCGAATAATTCCATTTACTTATTCACATGGATATTCTACTAGTCAAATAATCACATGAAATATTCATAGCCAATTTCATAATGATGGAATGCATAATTTTAGACTTCATAACCACATAGTCAAGTCCTTGGGCTAAGAATAAAAATAAGATTTTTTCCAAGCCTTGTGCCAAGACACTAGTTTGTCTAATGAGACCTACCGATGCATCAAGGAGCTATAGCGGTCTCTACCCGTCACTTACTTAGTCCAATGCATTCCTTATACGAAAAAGTTTAAACATAACATAAACCTTCATATTAAAACTAGCATATGTAATGTCAATACTTTATCCATAAACCATGAATGGTATAAAAATAACACATCCACAGTCAAACATATCAAAAAACCTTCAATAAAATATGGAATATTTGTATCATAATAAATCAACCTCGATCAAGAATAATATCCAATAAAGGATGTTGACATAGTTGAAAATGATCAGCAAAACTATTTGGGAAAAATATCCCTTTTTTCATGAAATAATTTAAAATTCAAATAATTTATAAATGAAATAATTTAAAATATAGTTTCGAATCAATGTTTCCCTTACCACTTTGAAACTGTTGAAAGGAATTAACGTTTTAAAACATTCATGTCCATATAAATAAATCCTTAAAAACCATTTTGAAAACATGGACATTAATGAGAAAGGTTTAGAAGAATAAATCTTTAAAACATTTAAAATGATGTTTTAGTAAAAATTTCCTTAAAAAGAATCCCATTGAAAACTGTTCTATGAAACATGTACATGGATAATAAATATGTCCCACTAGATACTTACGTAAAAATAACCTCAGATAATAAAGAGATTGACGAAAATAACCCTTACCTTGCACATTACTTTGGTCAAGGGTATGTTTAACCTTCTGTATAATGACCATAATATGTTACTAAATTATAAAAGAACCATATTAATATTTATTATATCATACATGATTAATTTATGACTTTATACTTCCCATTTAATAATTATTTCCATGTTAAATTAACATTTTGGGTAATAATCACATTCTTTATCGTACCAGTTTTAACTTTTTATTCTTTATCGTATCATTTAGATCGTGATTTAAATACAAAAAAAATATAAAACAAGATTTATATATCATATTATTTAGAATATAAATATGTAAAATATATAGATATATGAAATGGAAAACACCATTTATGGATACGGTAGGCCGTACGTACGCATAAATGTTGTTTTCGTTTACATATCTTATTGAATAGAAGTAAGTGAATAAGATAAATGTAAGTACATACATACATCCATACATATATATATATCCAGTAGAATTAATATTTCATATATTACATATATATTAATAATATATATTTTTATAATCATCGTTGAATGGTGGACGTAAAAATGAATCTCATCGCGTCGTAGAGATGGTAAGTCGTATGTACACACGAGTAACGATGTCATTTCCTTAATGATTAAAAGGTGTGGAATTGTATGGTATATTAATTTTATAGAGACATTAGGATGTTATTTTCATTATTTATATGCATATTACTCATCATTATATCCATCCAAATAACATAGTGTTGAATAACAAATTACACCACGGCGTGGAAACGGTAAGCTGTACATAGGAATGCATGGTGACATTATCATTCATAGGATGGAGAGAATAATGAATATAGTTGTACCATTTTTATAATTACATCACATTATGTAGAAGGTACTGGAGTTATTATTTATTTATGGAAATAACAAAGAAAGAGAAAGTGGAAGGTGAAAAGAACTTTGAAAGAGGTGATAAAATAATTACCTCTTCTTTGGGGGTTTCCATTTTATTTGAACAAAAGGGATCCTTATGATTCCTTTCCTCTCAAGGGATTTCCTCTAGGTTGAAGTGAGGGAAGTTGGAAGGATATTTGGGAAGGGTTTGGAAGAGCCAAATGGCTTTGGATTTGTGATTTGGAGAGAAGGGGAAGTACCCTTTTATAAGAGGAGTGAGGGTCACTTTAGGAAAATATTGAAATATTATTTTATAATAAAATCATTTTATATTTATAATGGGTCCAAAATAATTTATTTCGAGGATAAGGTGGGTATGGGTCTAAACCCTCTCAACCAATATGTTTTATATAGGTTTGGGTCACCATATTAACCATATGTTTTATATTTAACTCTTTGTTAAATAGTTTGACATTTACCATGTCTCTTTATATTTTTATATTATATGGTTAATAAACATACTATAAACTACCAAGAGAACCCCAAGTAGTTAATTATTAATATATATATCCTTATCTAAGTCCTTTGACTGATCCTTAGATTTTTAGGAATATTATATCAATTAATAATATAGTATTTGTTTTAAAAACTCAATTATGTCAATTTTGACACTATTTAGTATTTGATTTCTTTGAAAGCCATAAAAACATTATCACTTCGAATAAAATTTATTTTATCAACCCTAAAATGTCATATTAACCTATAAAATTAGTGTAATTTATCAGAAGTCTCAATTTACATTTATTTGGATATTTATAATATCAATTATTTTAATATTTCATTAAAAAGGTAATTACCGCATCATCATTGTGTCATAAATAAATTAAATTATTTAATGTCTGAAAATTATAAATAAAATACCATTATGTATGAAATATTTTTAGATTTATAATTAATATTTATGGTCGATTTTATATTGTGTGTAACCCTATATTGAAATGGTTTAGTTATTAAACTTTGAATTTAACACTTTTAACTCTTCTTTAAATAAAATAATAATAAATGTCTTAATCTAATCCAAGTGGAGGAAAAGGATCTTATTTTATTCCTAAGGTTGTTTTTGGTCGAATTACACTTATCCAATAGAATTAGGATATCTATTAGGGTGTGTATAATATCATTTTTACCTTTAATTGCCCTATTTACTTTTAACTGTGGTAAATAAAAGTCAAAAGTTACTATTCACCAAAAATTATTTTCATATTATTGAACCACATTTTACTTACTCATATTAACAGTGTCTCTTGGATTTTTGAAATTCAACTCATAAAATCAATAAAATTATGTTTTATGCAAATTTTCAAATGCTCCTAGAAGGTGGGTAAAAGACGGTAAAAAGTTCAATAAAATTTTATATATCTAAAGTTATTATAAAATTACTCTAATAAATTACATTTAAAATATATAGGTATAATGTATATTTTTTGACCAAAAATAAATTAATATAAAATAACTAATTATTTAAATAAAAAATCAGTTTTAAACAATAACGTAGGGTTTTCACTATTCATCAAAAATTGAAAGTTTTCAGAAAAATACTAAAACTTCACCCTAAGTTAATTTTGATATTATGAATTCAAAAATTAATTATATTTTACTAAATTAAAAACATAGAAGTTTCATTAATTAATTTAAAATTAATTCCTGTTATCAAAATCAAAAGGTGGTTTTTAAAAAGTAAAAACTACAAAAAGTTTGACATGTGTTTATGTAAAATTTAAATGTGAAATTATATGTAATGATATAAATTGTATTAAATGATAAAAATTTAATCTAATTATACTTAAAAACTATAAAAATTCATAATTTAACACTATTAAGTATTTCGATTAAAAATTTTGTTTTCAATTAAAACCTAGTATTTTTCATTATTCATCAAAATATGAAAGTTATAAGAAAAGTACTAAAAATTTATCCAAACTGAATTTTTATACCCCACTTCTAAAGAAGAATTTTATTTCATTAAATTGAATTTATAAAAGTTTCAAATATTGGTTTTAAAAACGGTTCTCCGTTAAAAAGCAGTAAAATTGATTTTTTTTAAAATACTTCTTTTATCTGAAAAAATGAATTTGTTCTTATATTATGTCTAAGAAATTAATAATATGGATTTTAAAATTATATAGAGTATATAAGATTCAAAATTCAGTTAATAATATTCATAACCACTTTTTGAACGGCTAGTTTGGTAAGTTGTGGTGTGCTCAAACTCGGTGTTGCATGTAGTGCAAGCTATGGAATTACTTTAATGAGATAACGTACTACAAAATCATGGGGTGTTACATTCTACCCTACTTCAATAAATTGTTTCCTTGAAATTGGAAATTTTTATTCAAAAATAAAAGTTTAAAAATAGAAAAATATCTTTGTGGATGACCCACATCAGAAATTGGTTTATAAAATTTAGTTTTAATAAGATGGAAAGGGAAATGAAAAAATCACCACAAAATTATGATCTATATTAGGAGAACATTGGTTGAAATTAGAGACACATAATTAGAGGAAAAACTTATATTTTTATAGGAAGTGATTGAGGTCATCAATCACAAACAAGTGTACAATTGAGGTCCTCAAAGCCATTGCTTTATGATGATTTAAAATATCATCAGTTCAACAAAACATATGGTATTAGGATAACACATTTTTCGATTTTAGATATCTTCCCTCAAGTTTAAGAATTAATTTATTCATAGAATAAGAGAAGAAAAAATTATATTCTTTACAAGTAGGGTTTCATCCTTCAACTAATTCCTACCAAAAATTCATCTTTCACTCCAAAAGATAATAGAATTCAAAAAATATTCTATTTGTCCTAATCATATGGGGTTACAAAAATAATGAATTTATAATTCATTTGTTTGAATATTTTAAAAAAACTACCTTATACAAACCCAAACATCACATAGGCCAGTGGTAGGTGATGCACCCTTGTCACACTTCAGATTCAAGTTCAAGTGTCGCAGCCTTGTCGGACGCGACAGGTTGTCACCAGACCTTCGGGTTGTCTTTTTTATAACAATACAAAAATAATCTTAAGAATTTATTTAACGTTAATAATAATATCCAATGTCAAACTTAATCTATTCCAACCTTTAGACTTATTCAAAATACTTCTGTCCAAATTCACAGTTCAAAATTTATATGGAAGGTAAAAACAATGAAGATTCTTTTTTCCACGTAATAACATGTAAATACCTTCATCGTGTATTCTTTTAAAATACAGTAACACCCTGAATTACAATAAAACTGTATTGATTACATTCATTCTCCCTTATTCCTTATAGAATGCTGGATATACTCCTTATATCCAAAAATGTTGTAAACTCCAACAATGATGGAAAAAGAAAACCGTTAATCAGTTCCAAGGATGTAAATAATATCCAATATAATTTATCCAAATCAATCATCTCTTATTCCAAAACCAATACCTCAGTATCAGGACCATATTATATTTTTATCTTTACTTAAACCATATATTTTCCAAAAAATTTAACTTGCTATTGATTCACTTTTCTTGGTACCACACAATCTCAAATCCTTAATGAAATAGTACTGCAGTACAATCCTTATATACTGCATAATTATTATAACCAGTACATCATTGATACAATACTCAAATGACATAATTATTTAATATAAACAAAATAACACTAGTCATTACTCTTCATATATGGTAATATCATAACTTGATTATTATCCAACAGCATCATTTGTGGTATACTCTGATGATTTGGACATTGATTCACGTGGTGTACCAACTCCTTTCAAATGAAGAATTGTACATTGGAAACCTTTTTCTTACCCTTTCAATCAAATACTCGTTGTCCTTTTTCTCCACACTTATAACAAAATCATATTCCCTTCAATAATTTACCAAGGTGATTCTTTTTACAGATATCACATATAGGAAAATCCTTCTTTCCCTTATTCCCTTTATCCATCATTCTTTTTACCATCTTTTTCTTATATGGCTTCCCTTCAAAGCCATAGGACTTAGAAAATTCTTTCCTTATCTTATTAACACATGATACTATTTCTTCATATGATGATAATACGTGGGAGACTATCTCCATTCTAAATTTTGGCTTAATACCATGAAAGATATGATCCTTCATACTCTTTGGATAATATGTATTGCTGGAGTTCTCATTCCATCTACTGGGCACCATTTCTAAACAATGGCATACACTAGGTTAGTTTTATGAATCGCAATGCATAATTCTAAACTTTTAAAATACCTAATGTAAATTGAAAAGATTATGCATACAATCTAAAATCATAAAAAATGTTTTCTTTGAGGAAGTATTTACTCATAAATCCTTCATAATGGTTTGTAAAGACAATTTGAATTATCCTAAGCATATCCCCCAGGAGTGTCTTAACCAAGAGTGCAGCAAGGACCTTTTTCATGTACCAGGATACCCTAGGTCAAGTCCAGAACTCCTTGTCAGTGTTTTCACTCATAGGTACATCTGTTCCCGAGCTACCTCTACCTTTTTGTATCCATACAGGGATCTATTGCTTAGAAAATACACAAAATCTCTACATTACAAAAATTCTAGGAAGTTATTCTATACAAATCCTCAAAGTTTATCTTAGGGTCATGTTCTCTAATCAGAGTTTATCTGAATCTGTTTCCAAGGTTTTTGATAAACTTCCTCTAATACAAACTGTAACTCCCCGACCCCAGAAGCCCAGAGTCGGTGCATTATTACATAAAATTTTCATGATTACATGGAATCAAGCCCCGAAAGACCGATCAGTTTAGCAGTCTTGGAAAATATATTACATACACGAATGTTACATTACACATTATAAAATAAAACACAACAAAAATGATCCTTTGATAATGTCATTAATCCTCTATCTTAACCCTAATTATCAATCATAATACACTTCTTGGAATCTTGGGAAAATAAAAGATAAGAAAGGGTTGAGCTCAAACACTCAGTAAGGATAACAATATAGCGGAAACATTCACGAATAAGCATAAACATTTAAGGCAATGTGTAAAACTAAAACAAAAGCTTTTTAAACTTAAACTTCTGCATAATATGGCAAAGATAAATAAAATAATTCCATTTACTTATTAACATTGATATTCTAATAGTTGAATAATCACATGCAATGTCCATAAAAAATTTCATAATGATGGAATGCATAATGTCGGACTTCATAACCACATAGTCAAGGCCTTGTGAAAAGACTACAAATAATATTTTGTCAATGCCTTGTGCCAAGACACTAGTTTGTCTCATGAGACCTACCGATGTATTGAGGATCTATAGCAGGCTCCACCCGTCACTTACTAAGTCCAATGCATTCCTCATATGAAAAGTTTAAAACATAACATAAACATTCGTATTAAAACTAGCATACGACATGTCAATACTTTATTCATAAACCATGAATGCTATAAAACTAACACATCCATAGTCAAAAATATCGAAAAAAGCTTCAATACAATATAGAATATTTGTATCATAATAAATCAACCTTGATCAAGTATAATATCCCATAAAGGATGTTGACATAGTTGAAAATGATTAGTAAAAATATTTGAGGGAAATATCCATTTTTCATGAAATCATTTAAAAGTAAAATAATTTATAAAGTAAGTCATTTAAAAGATAGTTTTTAATCACTGTTTCACATACCACTTTGAAACTTTTGAATGGAATTAACATTTTAAAACATTCATTTCCTTATAAATAAATCCTTAAAACCATTTTGAAAACATGGACATTAATGAGAAAGGTTTAGAAGAATAAATCTTTAAAACATTTAAAATGATGTTTTAGTAAAAATTAAATTAACAATAATCCCTTTGAAAACTCTTTTCTGAAACATGGACATGGATAATAAATATGTCCCAGTAGATACTTACGTAAAAACAACCTCGTATAATAAAGAGATAGTGGAATTAACCCTTACCTTGCAATTTCCTTTGGTCGATGGTACATTTTACCTCCTGTATAATAACCATTGTATGTTATTAAATTATATAAGAACCATATTCATATTTATTATATCATACATGATTAATTTATGACTTTATACTACCCATATATTAATTATTTCCATGTTAAATTAACATTTGGGTAATAATAGCTTTCTTTATCATTTGTCTTTTAACTTGTTATTCTTGATCGTATCATTTAGATCATGATTTACATACCTCCAGAATATAACACATGATTTATATATCATATATATTTATAATTTAAATATGTATAGTATATAGATATATTAAATGGAAACACCATTTATGGAGATGGTAGGTCGTACGTATGCATAAACGTTGTTTCTGTTTTCATATCGTATTGAATGGAAGTAAGTGAATAATATATATGTAAGTACATATATATATATATAGTAGAATTATTATTTCTTATATTACATACTTATTAATAATATTTATTTTTATAATCATCGTTGAATGGTGAATGTGGAAATGAATCTCATCGCGTCGTGGAGACGGTAAGTCGTACGTACACACGAGCGACGATGTCATTTCCTTAATGATTAAAAGGTGTGGAATTGGATGGTATATTAATTTTATAGAGAAATTATCATGTTTTTTTATTATTTATATATATATTACTCATCATTATAACCATCCAAATAATATAGTGTTGAATAACAAATTACACCACTGTGTGGAGACGGTAAGTCGTATGTACGCACACATGGTGACATTATCATTCATAGGATGGATATAATAATGAATATGGTTGTACCATATATATAATAAAATCATAGTATATATAAGGTACTGGTGTTATTATTTTTTATGGAAATTAGAAAGAAAGATAAAGTGGAAGGAGAAAAAACTTTGAAAGAGGTGATAAAATAATTACCTCTTCTTTGGGTGTTTCCTATTGATTTGAACAAAAGGGCTACTTAGGTTGCCTTTATGCTCAAGTTTATTCCTATATGTTGTATTGAGGGAATTTGGGAGGAGATTTGGGCAGGTTTTGGCTGATCCAAATGGCGTTGGAGTTGTGATTTTGAGAGAAGGAGAAGTACTCTTTTTTATGAGGGGTGAGGGTCACTTTAGGAAAATCTTGAAATATTATTTAATAATAAAATCATTTTCGGTTTCTAATAGCTTCAGAATGCTTTATTTCGAGGATAAGTTGGTATGGGTCGAAAACCTCTCAACCAATAGGTTTTAGATAGGTTGAGGTCACCATATTAACCTTATCTTTTAGATTTAACTCTTAGATAAATAGTTTGACATTTACTATGTATCTTTGTATTTTTATATTATATGGTTAATAAACATACTATAAACATCCAAGATAACCCCAAGTGGTTAATTATTAATATATATAACTTTATCTAAGTCCTTTGGCTGAACCTTATATTCTTAGGAATATTATATTTATTAATAATATAGTATTTGTTTTAAAAACTCAATTATGTCAATTTTGACACTATTTAGTATTTGATTTTTTTAAGAGCCATAAAAACATTATCACTTAGATTAAATTTATTTAATCAATAATAAAATGTCATATTAACCTAAAAAATTATTTTAATTCATAATAAGTCTCAATTAACATTTATTTGGATATTTATAATATCAATTATTTTAATATTTCATTAATAAGGTAATTATTGCATCATCATTGTGTCATAAATATATTAAATTATATAATGTCTAAAATTCATAAATAAAATACCATTATGTAGGAAATAGTTTTATCTTTCTGATGAATATTTATAGTCTAATTTATATTGTTTGTAACCCTATATTAAAAATTCTTTAGTTATTAAACATAGAATTTAACACTTTTAACTCTTCTTTATATAAAATGATAATAAAAGTCCTAATATGATCCAAGTGGAAGAAAAGGACCATATTTTATTTCTAAGGTTGTTTTTGGTCGAATTATACTTATCTAATAGAATTAGGACATCTGTTAGGGTAATTATAATATCATTTTTACCTTTAATTACCCTATTTACTTTTAATTGTGGTAAACAAAAGTCAAAAGTTACTATTCACCCAATATTGTTTTCATCTTATTGAACCACATTTTACTTACGGATATTAACTGTGTCTTTCAGATTTTTGAAATTCAACTCACAGAAGCGATTAAATTAAGTTTTATGCAAATTTTCAAATGCTCCTAGAAGGTGGGTAAAAGACGGTAAAAAGTTCAATAAAATTTTATATATCTAAACTTATTCTAAAATGACTATAATGAATTAAATTGAACATATATAGGTATTATGCATCTATTTTTACCTAAAATAAATTAAAATAATAATACTAATAATTTAAATAAAAAGTCAGTTTTAAACAATAACGTAGTGTTTTTTTACTATTCATCAAAAATTGAAAGTTTTCAGAAAAATACCAAAAAGTAAACCTAAGATAATTTGGAAATAATGGATTCAAAAAATTAATTCTATTTTAAAAAATTAAAAATATATAAGTTGCATTAATTAATTTAAAATTAATTCCCATTGTCAAAAACAAAAAGTCGGTTTTTAAAAAGTAAAAACTATCAAAAGATTGACATGTGTTTATGTCAAATTTAAATGTGAAATTACATATAATGACCTAAATTATGTTAAATGATAAAAATATAATCTAATTATACTTCAAAACCATTAAAATTCATAATTTAACACTATAAATTATTTCTATTAAAAAAATAGCTTTCAATTAAACCATAATATTTTTCACTATTCATCAAAATATGAAAGTTATCAGAAATGTACCAAAAATTTATCCAAACTAAATTTTTATTCCTCTATTATAAAGAAGATTTTAATTTCATTAAATTTAATATATAAG
Organism: Viscum album; assembly: GCA_963277665.1. Lineage (NCBI taxonomy): Eukaryota > Viridiplantae > Streptophyta > Magnoliopsida > Santalales > Viscaceae > Viscum > Viscum album. The sequence continues at coordinate 79,847,352 of OY728140.1, forward strand.
AGTGTCAAATATTAGTTTTAAAAAGGGTTCACCATTAAAAGGCGGTAAAATTGCATTTTTTGAAAAATACTTCTTTTATGTGAAAAAATGAATTTGTTCTTATATTATGTATAAGAAACACATAATATGGATGTTAAAATTTTATATCGTATATTAGATTCAAAATGTAGTTAATATTATTCATATCCACTTTTTGAACGACTAGTTTGGTAAGTTGTGGTGAGGTCGAACTCGGTGTTGCGGGTTGGGCAAGCTATTGAATTACTTTGATGAGATAACATACTATGAAATCTTAGGGTGTTAAAAATATCCAATTTAATATTAGTGTTGGAATAATAAAAATTCAAAATCAAGAAATTAAATGTTGAAAATGGATTCAGTTTATTAAGAAATAAAATGTTTTCTTTATTACTTCATTACAGTTTCGTTAACCCTATATGTGTTCCAAATAAGAATGTGGCCACATTTTCCATTGATGGAAAATCTTATGTTTCCTATATAGATATTCCATATGATGTGTTAGTTAAAGACCATAGTCTATTTTTATTTCTTCTGGGTGATAATGTGTTGTGAGAGGTGGAATATGATACCAGTGTACCAAATTAATTTCTTAATCTTTAAAAAACTACATGGAAATATCACTTGTTGGTAAGATTTATAGAAAAGTTTGACTTTACTTATTAAATTTAGTCTGAAACATCTCTCTATTATCACTTAGATGAGTTCAGTAAAATTTTCTAAGACCCAACCAACATAGATGTTAAGATTATATATGAGGATCAAGACATCAACCTTTTGACTTCATTAAATAGTTATCAGCAAAACTTTTATGATGTTGTGATGTATAGTAAAGATTCATTAATGTTAGAAGAATTTAAGCTATCTCTTCTCTATAAATAATTACAGAAAAAGAAATGGATAAAATCATAGGGATACAGGTTCAATTTCATGGGTATCAAATAACATATGGTTGAATGGAAAATATTGGTAGGGATAATAAGATAGGTAAGAGTAATTCTAAGACTCTTAAGTGTTATCATAGTGGTAAACCAAGATATTTTAAGAAATATTTCCCTGAGAAAAATTTTTTTAAGGGAAATGGAGGTCAATATAACCATGTATGGCCTAGTTATAATGATATTGATGTTCTATAGCCTATTTAGTGTGTTATATAGGTGGCGTTGTGGGTTTAAATTTTGGTTTTGTTTCCTTTTTTATGTCCTAGAAGGTTTGGTCTTATCGGGAGTAAACCAATTGTCAGAATAGTGATGTATTAGGTACTGGTTAGAGTATCAAGTTCATGCGTAGATACTTGGTTGGAAACCAAGATTTTTTATGTTGTTAATAATTTTTCTTTAACAACATTGGATAGGTACCTTGTAATTAGGCACCTAATGTCATTTGTTAGAGAGATTTGAGGGGGTTTCCTTAGGACAGTAATTAGCTTCCCTTTCTTGGTATTTTAGTTTTATAATGGTTATAAAATAGCCTTTAGGACTAGGGTGGTATGAGTTTAAAGTGTTATATATTGGAAAATAGTTTCCTCTGTTAGAGAGTTCAAGGTGGTTTCTTCTCTTTAGGTAGATAATTTCTGGTTCTACAATAGATTTAGGTGGAGTGAGTGGCTTTCTCACTTTGAACCTTGTATTTTATGCTATGTTTGTTTTACTTGAATTATTTTAATGTTGTTTTTATCTATTATAATATTGTTTCCATATGATATATTTCACTTTTAGTTTATATTCATACATTTTTATTACTTATTTTTTAGGTTTTTATTTGTGGATGGGTACTATTGGGTTTATTGGTGTTCAGTGGGAACCAAAATTGTTATGGGAACCACTAGTTGGTATGTCATTAATAAGGAATTGAGGTATGTGATGTAAAAAATTAGGTATGTGAAGTTTATTTCATTTTATTCTTTTATTTTTAGATTTTTTTAAATTATAATTATTTTTTTATTGATAGTCTTATATTTAATTGATAAGGAATGGTGTTCATCACAATGATAAACACTTTTTCCACGACTAGTGTATAGTTTGACTAGAAAAGTTTGATTTTGGTTTATTTGATTTAATTAGGTTGTTTAACATGATTTCCAAATTCAATTAATAGGTTATATGGTGTAGGTAAATATTTTGTTTAGTTTTATGACTTTATTTTCTAAGGTAGATATTTTTGAATTTTTATTCACTTTTACATTGTAAAATAGAATATTTTTTTATGTTGTGATTTTTTTTATTGGTCCAGTTTTATTTGGGAATTGTTTTACCACTTTTCATATATGATCACCCTATTATAACTTGATTCTTTTTTTTTAATTTCAGTCTAAAAATAGTATATATTTTTTAATTTTTTATTCCATAATAAGATGCTTTCCCAAGATTCGCTACTCGAGCTCTTCTCCTATCTATGAGTGCCTCATGTCACCTTCAGATCCATGTGTGCAATGGGATGATATTTTGTTATGAATTGATTTACCTCACTTGGTGCTTCAGAATCAGGGATCAATTGATCTAAGGGACTTATTTTTGGCTTTCACTTCTTCTAGGAGATAGAGGGTTTGCTAGTTCAATAATTTAAGAGGAGCGGTAGGGGTTCTTCCATCAAGATAGGATGTCAATAATTTTTCTTGGATTTTTTTAATCCATATCTAAAATAAAAAATAATTTTTAGACATTGAATGTTGACCTCCTCACATCATATACCACAAAAAAAATGTTTATCCTCTATTCGGACATGTAATTTCTAGTGTGGCTTATCAAAAGTGGCGTAGGATCACTCAGGGGGCATATGTGGCTGTAACAATGAATGGGAGTTGGGCCCCTAATATTTTGGAGGTGAATCACATGATTTTATTTTAGGGGATCATTTTACATACTCATTTTTATGGATTTATATTGGTTCCATTATTTTCTCATATATCATAGATAACAGCCAAGATCCACTTATTTTTATGTGATGGTTATGAAATAAATAGATATGTTGTTGTATTTCGAAAACCATGAATTAATTTTTAGAAACTAGATAAGAATTCATCAAGATTATGATAATAGAAAACATGAAGTAATAAATGGAAAATAATATGTCATTTTCTTCATATTTCATTGATCCATAATGCATGGATAAAACACTATGCTAAGAAATTATTTATTACTAAGAAACTCTAAAAAGAAATTAAGCCAGAAATTTAGTTTATAAATGGAATATATGAACTATATTATGATTCCAACCTTTCTGAAATAGGTAGTAGTGATGAACCCTGCCATGAGGAGCCAGCATCATCCACTCTAGTAAGTACTGAAGGATGCACACAAAAAGGATATAGCAATAAACATGAATGGAAAGAAAAGGATTCACGTACATAGTCATATTTCTTGACTGAAACATGGTTACGATGAAAGGAGTTAGGTATCAAGCCTCTCATATGTCATATCATCATCTAGAATCCAAGAACCATATGTATCTATAGAATCTCCACTAGAATGTAGAGCCAATTGTAGGAGATCAATACACTAGGGATCATATCACTATAAAAAACTATAATTTAGCAATGTTTTTTAGAAGCCTTTTTTAAAAACATTGTTAATTTTAAATTTAGTGACTTTTTCTAGAAAAATTACTAAAAATATATGTATATTTATATAGCTCATTTCCCCACATCAATGTAAATATATATTTAGATATATATATATAAACACATACATGTATATATAAACATATATATATATTTATATATATATTTATATATATATATAAACACACACACACACACATATATTTTTATATACAAAAAGACATATATATTTTAAATTTAGCCTTGTTTTTAAGACAATGTGTCTATTTGGATACATTTTTTCCAGTGTTTTAAAACATAGATAATTATATATATATATAATTATTATTATACATATGTATACATAAACATATATATTTATACGCACAGACACACACATATTTATATAAACAAGTACATATATAAACATATAATATGTATATAATATATACATATATATATAATATAAAAATATGAATAAAAATAAAATATAAACACAGATATATATAATATAAACAAAAAACATAAACATATATATATATATAATATAAAGCATAAACATATATATATATATATATATATATATATATATATATAATATAAACATAAACATTTATATATATAATATAAACATATATATATATAAACATAAAATATTAACATATATATAAACATATATATATAATATAAAAAATATAAAATATAAAATATAAACATATATGTAAAATATAAACACACATATATATAATATATAATATATATATATAATATATATATATATAAACATAAAATAAAAAATATGAACATATATATTAATATATTTATATTTATATATAAATATATATATCATAAATTAATTTTTTAAATGCTAAAATCTATTTTTATATACATAAATATAACATAATACAATTATATATTCAAAAATAGAATAGGTGAGTTATCTAGGTGTTTGGGTTTGAAGCTGGAGGTGTAGGGATCGTGTTCTTATGGAGGCGGATTTTTGAATTTCCTTTGGACCATGTTAGTTCTTTCCAGGGCATGAGGGGGTGTAGCATATGGATGAGAGTTATAGGGAGAGGTCACATCATGGATGGGGGTGTACTAGCGGTAAGGGTGGAGTGGGTTTATACAAAAGAGTGGTGTTATAAGAGTGTTTAAAAAACTATTTTTATTGTAAAAAACGGGGGTAAAAAATTATGAATTTCAAAAAAAAATCATCATTTATTATAAGATTCGGTTTGTGAGGTGTGATTTACTAACATTTCTCAGAAACATTGGTAAATTATATGTCACTAATTAGTGACATTTATAAATTTATGTATTTTAAATATGTTTACTAACATCGAAAAATTAGCAACAACTCATTTACCGATGTGTTTTAAAAACTTAGGAAAATTAATTAGCAACATTTTAAAACATCACTAATACAAAAAAAATATGCTAACTTATGTCTTTTCTTGCTAGTGTTGGGAGAGTCAGTGTTGGGAAAACCTAGTTTCCCTTATTCTTATTTGATATCCCACTATGAAACATGAGTTCTCTTTCTAGTTCACTCAAAACTAAAACTAGATTAAATGAATAGAATTGAACCAATTGATAGAAACAAATATATTTGGGAATGATAGTGGGTAGATGATACATTATAAGTCACAAGTGCATGAGTGGGATGAGAGTCACATGGATGACCATATAAAATAGGTCGTTCAAGTAACACATCAATAAAAACTGGTTCGGATACATGGAATCATGTGAGAGGTTGTGAGGGAACGATGGGGATCCATCGTAATTTGAGAGAGGAAATAATAAAATCTAATAATCACACCAAGAAAAAACATATATCATTTGATAATTTATGATTCAATATTTAAATAATACATACCACACATGCTAATAATGAATAAAATATCTTGGAATACAAATTCAAATTACATGGATAAATATATAAAATTAATATTTCACGTAAAAAGTAAGAACCAATTCATGAAAGGAATCAAGTACCCAATATATAACAATGGATAAAAACAATTTAAATGAAACATAAACCATGTGTAAATAATTCAAAAAATCTCTACCTTGAAATTAAAATTATTTAATGATGGTGTTCTCACAACCTACATGATATAATTGGGACTAAGTTCATCAATTCCAAACAATGTTTAAACTTGGAAAAGGGCATGACCTTAGTCAAACTATTATTTGGGTTTTCCCTAGTGTGTAAATTGGTGACACACACAATCCAAAATTTTATAATATCTCTAATAAAATGATTTCTAATGTCTATATAAATTTATCTACCATGGAAAACATTATTTTTAGACAAATGTAAAGTATATTGGCTATCACAATGAGATCCTATGATTTCAGTAGAAAAATATAACTCATTAATCAAGCCTCTCAATCATATGGCTTCCTTGATTTCCTCATTCAATGCTATATATTCCACCTCAAAGGTGGAAATTTCAACAATGTATTGTATATTTCATTTTCAAGATATCATTCCTCTAAATTCAAAACAATAAAAAACTCGTAAGACATTTATGAGTATCAATATTAGAAGCATGATAAGAATCCACAAAGACAACAATATCACCATAAAAACAATCATTTTTTCCAAATCTATTAGACATATTATTAGACATAGAAATATACCAAAGGATCCACTTTAAATTATGTAAATAATGTTTACTAGGCTTCCCCATGAACATGCTTAAAGTAAACATCAAAAATGAAATATCTGGCCATGAATAGACTATTTCATATATAATACTACATATGAAACTAACATAAGGAATATTATACATAAGGGTAGTCTCATCATAATTTATTTGGGTCTTATTTAATAAAAATTTAATGTTTTGTTCTGAGGTAACATTATTTACTTTAATGTGCTCAAAGAGGTACTAATTTAAAAAACTTTACATAAGAATATTGAGACAAATAAAAGGTTTTTTCCCTTATGTATCTTATTATTTTCATACTAAGAATTTTTTTTATTTCCTAGATTCTTCATCTCAAATATAGAATAAGATTGGTCCTTACATATTGTGAGCATGTCATAAACATATAAAAGTATTTAAGTAAATTCATTCTTAACAAGATTAAAATAAGAAAATGCATCAAACATACTTCTATTAAAATTATTTTCAATAATTAATTAATCAAACCACTTATACCATTACCTTGAATGTTACCTAAGTACATATCAGCAGTTCTTTAAAAGATAGATTTCACTATTTTTGAAATATTTTGAAAAACATCTACTGGAATCATATAAATTCATTCATCAAGGGTACTATATAAAAAATGTATTTTTAACATCCTTTCTCATTATGAAATTCAAATTTAGTATCAAAATAAAGTATAATATATATATATATATAAATGATTTAAAATGGGGGATAATATATCACTATAATCAATCCCTTCATATTGAAGGAACCCTTTTTCAACCAATTGGGTTTTTTTTTATTTTACATTACCCAATATTAACTTTCTTTCTTTTCAATATCAAATTGTAACCTATAATTTTCTTATTACAATTTATAGTTATAGAAATCCTTGTTTTATTCTTAATAAGGGAGTCCATACCATCTTTCATGGAATTGAAACACTGCTTAAACTATTTTTGTTAAACTAATTTCTTATAGGTTTATGGTTCCTCACTATATAAATATTGATCTATATTAAACATATAGGAATCCAAAATAGTGTGGCTAAACCGATCTAGTTTCTTAATGACTCTTTTCTCTCCATATATAGTATGTTGATAATCCCTAAGATTATCATCTTCCTCTAAATCAGGTTTAGATTCATAATCAAAAAATTTCTCACATTGAGTATGTAGAGGGAGTACAGTGGACACCTCCCCATCTTCAGGTTATTCTCTATACTTTAAGGGGACTTCAACACCTAGAGGTTAGGTTGTAGGTGTAGCCTCACTAGACACAATAGTCTTATATTTTTTTCATGCTTGTATTGAAACTCTTCTCCTTAGATAGACTAGAATCATGAACTAATATGTTATATATTATGATGCATTTCTAATAACCATTTTTATCTATCCATAACCTGTAACCCTTAACACCCTCCATATATCCCAAAACAAATACACTTGATGACCCTATGTTCAAGTTTATCATTTTTGGTATGTGAATAAGCTATCAATCCAAAAAACCTAAATTTTTCAATATTTTGGTTACTACATTCTAGAGTTATTTATGTGTCTTTAAGGCAATAAACATAATATTTGCAATGATTAATAGATTACACTATCATAGTTATAACCTCAACCAATAATAACTTCAGTAAATTAGAATGGTACATAATTCATATAACCCTTTATAAGATATTATTATTCATATTATATTCTAAAAAAAATATGTTGTGTTTTTTCCACAAAATTTTAGTATCTTTTAATACCTTCAGAGTTACATAATTAAAATAATTCATTGGATAGATAATTTAAACCATTATCAAACCTTAGTGACTTAAAATTATTACTAGATTCATTTTCTATATTATATTTCCAGTTCTTGGAAGTCTAAAAATTACCATACATGTGTTTTATAATGTAAATAAAGACCTTCCTATAGTAATCATCAATAAATGTAATAATGTAATAGCCTCTACTGGGTGAAGAAACCCAATAAAGACACCAAATATTATAGTGTACACACTCAAGAGAGAATCTAGATTTGTACTCAGACATACTAAAATGTTATCATCTATATTTTCCATAAAAATAATCCTAATAGAATGAAATACAACTAGGATTCACATTAATCGGCATACCTTCTTTCCTAATATTATTATGGACCTTGGTAATCTTTTTCTTAAGCCTCTTATACCAAAAGGTTGTTTATCTTAATAAAAACACGAAAGACATTCAATTATTTCAAATCAGCTTTACCATATAAAACATATAGACCATTTGAGATATTTTCCTTACTAAGAATAAGGGATTCATTATCAATTCTCATGATACAAATGATTTAACAAAAAGTGTAGCCTTTCTGATCTAAGAATCATAGGTAAATGGGGTTTCCTTTCAACTTGGGTACTCATCTAACCACTTCAAGTGTTTTGAAATTCCTATCATGAAATTATAATGAAACTGAACCTATCCCAATAATATGGAATATCCTATTATTTCCGAAAAAGAAATCACTTGACACAACCTATCCTAATTTATAAAACTATTCTCTCCTTGGACACAAGTGGAAGGAATACCCAAAATCAAGGATCCACTTTTCAGATATGGAATGATCATATAAATTTAACACCTCTAGGGTATCCAAATATTCCTCAATTAAAAAATAATGTTTGATAATATTGTCTTTGTAACAGCCCAAGATTTTATGAAAAATATTCTTTTTAATTTCACTAATGTCTTGTGTTGTACGCAACACAAAAAGGAGCTTGCACAACACGCATCCTTGACTTGCCTTGCATTACACGCAATCGCAACCTTCCTCGATAGCGTGTGTAGTACGCAATATTGAGTTTCACGAAACAACAATATGCTATTAAAATATTATTAAAACTAGCCATTATGAATAGTAATAACCACTTTTTAAATTTTAGAAATTTTAGCTCTCAAAATGGACTTCATTTTTGGATTCAGAGTATCGAATTTAGCCTAAGGTGAAATTTTGGTACTTTTCAGATAACTTTCATATTTTGATGAATAGTGAAAATTACTAAATTATAATTAAAAACAACTTTTTTTAATCGAAATAATTAATAGTGATAAATCATTAATTTGAGTGGTTTTAAAGTATATTTAGAATATATTTTTACAATTTAATACAATGTTGGTCATTGGATGTAATTTCACATTTAAACCAGACATAATCAAGTGTCAATCTTTTGATAGATATTGTTTCTTAAAAACACGCTATTTGTTTTAACAGCAGGATTTAATTATAAAATTAATTAATGCAATTTCTATGTTATGAATTTGGTAAAATATACTTCAGTTTTGAATTCGGAATATGAAATATAGCTTAGGATGAAATTTTGGCATTTTTCTGAAAACTTTCAATTTTTGATGAATAGTGAAACCACTAAGTGGTAGGTTAAAAACTGAATTTTGCATAAAACTTAATTTTACCGCTTCTGTGAATGAAATTTCGAAAATCCGACAGACACGGTTAATATCAAGGACTAAAATGTGGTTCAATGAGATGAAAATAATTTTTGGTGAATAGTAACTTTTTACTTTTTTTACCACGGTTAATAGTAAATAGGGTAACTAAGGGTAAATATGATATTACTATTACCCTAACACATGTCCTAATTCTATTGGATAAGTGTAATTCGACCAAAAACAACCTTATGAATATAATATGACCATTTAGGTCCACTTGGATTAGATTATGACATTTAATATTATTTTATTTAATGAATAGTTAAAATAGTTAAAATCAAAGTTTAATAAAACATTTTTAATATGGGGTTATACATAAGATAAATTCGACTATAAATATTCATTAGAAAGCTAAAAATATTTCCTACATAATGATATTTTATTTATAATTTTTAGACTTTAAATAAATTAATTTATTTATGACACAACGATGATGCAGTAATTACCCTTTTAAGGAAATATTAACATAATTGATGTTATAAATGCTCAAATGAATGTAATTTGAGACTTTTTATGAATTACACTAATTTTCTAGGTTACTATGATATATTAGTGTTGATTTAATCAACTTGGTTCGAACATATAATTCTTTTATGACTTTCACAAAAATCATATATCAAATAGTGTCAAAATTGACACAAAATAGTTTTTAAATAAAATATTATATTATTAATTGTTATTTTATTCATAAAAATCTAAGGTTCGGCCAAATGACTTAGATAAGGATATATATATTAATAATAAACAATTTGGGGTTCTTTTGGCATGTTATAGTAAGTGTATTAACCATATAGTGAAAGAAAACAAAAAGACACGGTAAAAGTTAAATTATTTAACTTAGAGTTAAATCTAATTGATAAGGTTAAAATAATACACTAAACTTGTCTAAATCATATTGGATGATAGTATTTCGACCCTTCCCCACTTTAGCTTCGAAATAAGACCCTTTGGAACCATTATAAACCGATTTTGACTTTAATATAAAATAATATTTTGAGATATTCCTAAGGTGCCCCTCTCCTCCCTTATAAAAGGGCACCTCCTCCCCCTCCTCCTCACACCAAATTGAGCACTCAAGCTCGGCCAACCCCTGCCATTTTCTCCTCTCCACTTACCTAGAATAATCCTAGAGGTCATGGTCTGCTTCAAAGACCAATATTAGTTCCCTAAGTGGAGGATTCAAAGAAGCGTTCCAAAGAAGAGGTAATATCCATTACCGATCTTTTCAATTTCTTTCTTCTTCAACTTCTTCTTCTTTAGTTGTTTCATGATAAAGTAATAACATCAGTATTACTTAAATACTGATATGTTATTATAAATATGAAACAACCCTAACTCACCTTCTATCCATCCTACGGAAAAATGAAATCACCGCGCGTGCGTACGTACGGAATACCGTCTCCACGCCATGGTGTAATCTATTTTCCACCATCACTTTACAAGGATGGGTATAATGGTGTAATGAGTAACTATTTATGATTATTATAAAGTAATATTGATACTGAAATAATATATATATACTCCAATACAATTCCACGATCATAGGAACGATATCATCACCCGTGCGTACGTACGGAATACCGTCTCCACGATGTGATGCGACTCGTTCTACATGATCATCATTACATAGTAGTTATATAAATGAATTGAATGAATAAATATGATATATTTTACACTAATACCATTCTGGATATAAGGTGTCTATAACCTTAAAATAAGAATAAGAATTTATTCGGCAAAACACGCATAAGAACAAAAGGCAATAAAGACCCGAGTAACAAGTAACAATGCAATATTACTAACAAGAAGCTAAGAATATTACCATATATGATATCATATCAATATTTATGATTCTGTAATAAGTCAATAACATTATTTAAACCATTATACAGGAGCTTCGGACACATACAAAGCAAATCGGACCTAAGGTAAGGGAAATATTACAATCTCACTTTTATCCGAGATTGTTTTTACTTTGGTAATTACTGGGGTGTATTTTATCATCCACATCCATGTTCACTAAATATGTAATTTCCATCCTTCTACAATAGTTTATATCCAATTTTACCCTTTGGTGAGTTTTTAGTAAAAGATATGAAAGGAATCTTTTGTCGTTTTTCGTACGAGGTACTTTTTGACTTTTCTGACAAAAGTACGAAGAATGTTTTTTTTAACTTATACGGCATGAATGGATTTTTAAAACATTATTTCCAAGAAACTTCCTTTACAAGTTTTCAAGTTTATTTTTAATCAAATTCTTTTATTTTAAAGTCGCATGACATGTTATGAAAGAAAAAAAAAATTTGAAGTAGAAAGGATATTTTCCTCAAGAATGGAGTTCAAGTATTTTATCAAAATTATTTTCCATCTAAGATAATAAAAGGTTTCTGTTTTTATCCCTATTATTACATGGATTTGATTATGTTGTGATGGAAATATTTTTATGAATTCCTTTATCTTATATGAATTGTTTTATGATGTCATGTTGTTTAAGAATCCCATTTTTATTACATGAGTTACGCTATGACGTATGGTTTATGATTATGTGGCACACATAAGAAAGGATTCATTATAAGATGGGTGGGACCTATATCTCCCTCCAATGCATTGGGTAAAGATTTTATATCTCATGAGATAGACATGGCTGGAACAGAAGGTTATTTCGGTTCAGTGATACAGGACTGAAACGAGGAGTGAACTCAGTTCAGAAAGGGACTTTGTCCACTAAGATAGTCTTGGCAATGAGTCATGACTAACAAGAAATGATTTTCCATGATTATGTGTGCATGCCACAAAGTTTCAAGTTTCATGTTATGATTATGGGGATCTCATTTTCACTTCTATGATTTATTCCATGTTAAGATATTATGTTCTCTTTTGCAGGTTATGATTTTCAAAAAGATATGATATGATTTTTATTTCCTTTATTTTCCCTTGCTGAGCATTTGAGCTCACCCTTTTATGTTTTATTTTCCCCAGGATATAAAGAAAGGTTTTAGGTATAAAAAAAAGGAATATCTTTATGGGAGATGTTGAAGATATTTCACCACGATTAGAAGATTTTATTCCGAGTTTCCAAAGACACTAAACTATTACGATCCTTGTGTGTGTGTTTTTGTTATGTACTAAGTATTCCTCAAAAGTAATGTAATGTCCATGTACGTCAAGCTACGGGTCTCTACAGTTGGTATCAGAGCAAAGGTTTAGTCAACCTTTGGAAACTAGGATGCGAAAACGTTAGTGAGATCCCTAGAGATATTTCTAATGTATGTCTAGGGATGTCCCTAAGGTTAAGTATACGTATAGGTAATAGTACTAGAACTACGCTAACGATCATAGAATTAAACCTAAGATGTTAGATATTGAAGGTACTCCCCCTTTATTATGTTGTTTTCCCTAGCATGATTTTTGCCTCTCACACTATTCTTTTTGGGTTTTAGACTATGGCTGGAACCCGAAGGAACCGTGTTGATAAATGCAATGGACAATGCAATGATTTTCCTCCTGAACAAACAAATGTTATGGGAGATGGAGTGAAAAATCTTATTGCTATACTTACACAAGCTATGAATCATTCTGGACTTCCAAATGAGCAGAGAAGGGAACAATATTCTATTGATTCCTTCATGAGGCAACGTCCACCTTCTTTCAGTGGGTCTTCTGATCCACTTGTTGCTGAACAATGGATCAGTACCACTGAAAAGATATTTCCAGTTCTTCAATGTTATGAACATGATAAATTCATCTTAGCAGTATATCGTTTGGAAGGTGAAGTTGATCAATGGTGGAATCTTATCAAGAATACAAGGCAAAGAGATGAAATTGAGTCCATTGAATGGGACGAGTTCAAGAACTTATTTTTCAATAAGTACTTCCCTCGTATTCTTCGAAAAAAGATGGAGAAGGAGTTTCTTGAACTAAAGCAAAAGGATGATGAATCTGTTGGTATATACGAAGTGAATTTTACAAGACTTGCAAGGTATGCATCTGGCATTATCATCCAACCTGAAAGTAAAGTTGATCTATTTTTCAGTGGCTTAAAACCAAGTCTTAGAAGTGAATTAGCTATAAGAGTCTTCAGTAGCTATGAAGAAATTGTGCGTTGTGCTATCAAGGTAGAAATGGAAGTTGGTGTTTCATATCCATCTCATGGTTTTGACAAGAAGCGAAAGATGGAGTTCAAGGAGAAATCTCAGAATAATGGTGAAAAGAAGATGAATGTTTCCTTATGCACAAAGTGTGGAAAGAAGCATGGTGGAGATTGTCTTAAAGGGACTAGAAAATGTTTTAAGTGTGGAAAAGAAGGTCATCGAGCAGCTGAGTGTCGAAGTAATGGAAAAAGGGTTTCTAATGATGTGAATAAAGTAAACACTGCAGAGAACGCACCACCAACACTTCAATGCTTCAAGTGCAAGGAAATAGGGCATTATGCTAATAAATGCCCTAATCCAAGGGTTAGTGATGATCAACATGAGCAACCACTGAAGGCAAAGGACAAAGGGAAGTCAAATGCGATCACTATTGGCAATGTTGAATATGACAACGATGTGGTGTAATGATTAAGTGTTTATGTAATGGGATTCCAAAATAATGTTGTATCATTGAGTATTGCAATATTTATTGATGTGGTATTCAAAGTGATTGAGATATTTTTTGGAAATAAGATGATATGCGCATAATGAAGGGAAAACGAGAAAATGAAATGTTTAATAGTATTCATGAGCTCATGATAGATATAAGGACTAAGTGATATCATGGTTTGAGTATATAGAATTTTGAGGATTTTGGTATGTGGAAAGTGTTAACTTTAAACTGCATTCATGTTTTCACTAAGGTATTCAAGAGAATACATGATTAAGGACTTTGAATGTTTGGAATGTGACCAACAAAACATATCTTATGATATATGGGGATCAACGATGGTATTAAATCTCTGGTAATCGTTTTCACTATGTTATGAGAGTGGACTGCAGTATTATGGATAAGCCTAAAGATTGAAATGGATTATGTTGGACATAAGTGAGTATTGTTTAAGGATAGAAGTTTTTTTTCGATATTATTGATGGGATGTTATAGTAATGTAGTTTTAGAAAAAGGAAAACCTGCAGGATGGGCGACAGCCCATCGCTTCGGACAAGGCTGTGGGAATCGAACCCACAACCGAAGTGTGACTGGCCTTTATCGCCTACCACTGGCCTACAGGAAGTCCCTGTTTAGTAGAAACTAGTTTTATTATATTAAGCAGTATGATATATGAAGTATAAGTCCATTTTAGGAACCATATGTGATTAATCTCACTATAGATCGACTTATGTATATAATTTTTGCTAACCTTTTGTTTGAGACAGATGGAATGACTCGTCATTCTATCACATGATCTGCTAACACTTCACGAATAACAAATTCAACTTCATTTATTTAAGAGATGAAGTGGAAATTGTTCAAGGCGTGAACAACAGTGAGATTGTACCAAAATAAAGAAAGTATTTATTCTAATTCAAATTTTCAACTTTAGGGAAATGATCTTGAAAACCAAAAATGTTGTCCTAGTGATCTTATACCTGATGAATCGGATGGTACCTTAGATCATCACAAATTTATGGATTTGTGATTGTTGGATTTTCCATATCCATGTTCTCTACCACTCTCCATCAGAACATGATGGTTAGATTTTTCTTCCATATCCATATTTTCACCTATGTGGAAACCCAGTGATTGGTTTATTTGGGTAACCGTTCAGTTTCATACTTTTGTTTTAAAATATTGGTTTTGGTATTCTTTTTTACGATGTGGGTTTCTATTAAAGAAACTTTCGAATAGTAAACCATTTATAACCCCGACGAATTTCGAGGGAGAAATTCATTTTAAGGGGGGTAGAATGTAACAGCCCAAGATTTTATGAAAAATATTCTTTTTAATTTCACTAATGTCTTATGTTGTACGCAACACAAAAAGGAGCTTGCACAACATGCATCCTTGACTTGCCTTGCGTTACACGCAATCACAACCTTCGTCGATAGCGTGTGTAGTACACAATACTGAGTTTCACGAAACAACGATATGCTATTAAAATATTATTAAAACTAGCCATTATGAATAGTAATAACCACTTTTTAAATTTTAGAAATTTTAGCTCTCAAAATGGACTTCATTTTTGGATTCGGAGTATCGAATTTAGCCTAAGGTGAAATTTTGGTACTTTTCGGATAACTTTCATATTCTGATATATAGTGAAAATTACTAAATTATAATTAAAAACAACTTTTTTTAATCGAAATAATTAATAGTGATAAATCATTAATTTGAGTGGTTTTAAAGTATATTTAGAATATATTTTTACAATTTAATACAATGTTGGTCATTGGATGTAATTTCACATTTAAACCAGACATAATCAAGTGTCAATCTTTTGATAGATATTGTTTCTTAAAAACACGCTATTTGTTTTAACAGCAGGATTTAATTATAAAATTAATTAATGCAATTTCTATGTTATGAATTTGGTAAAATAGACTTCATTTTTGAATTCGGAATATGAAATATAGCTTAGGATGAAATTTTGGCATTTTTCTGAAAACTTTCAATTTTTGATGAATAGTGAAACCACTAAGTGGTAGGTTAAAAACTGAATTTTGCATAAAACTTAATTTTACCGCTTCTGTGAATGGAATTTCAAAAATCCGACAGACACGGTTAATATCAAGGACTAAAATGTGGTTCAATGAGATGAAAATAATTTTTGGTGAATAGTAACTTTTTACTTTTTTTACCACGGTTAATAGTAAATAGGGTAACTAAGGGTAAATATGATATTACTATTACCCTAACACATGTCCTAATTCTATTGGATAAGTGTAATTCGACCAAAAACAACCTTATGAATATAATATGACCATTTAGGTCCACTTGGATTAGATTATGACATTTAATATTATTTTATTTAATGAATAGTTAAAATAGTTAAAATCAATGTTTAATAAAACATTTTTAATATGGGGTTATACATAAGATAAATTCGACTATAAATATTCATTAGAAAGCTAAAAAGATTTCCTACATAATGATATTTTATTTATAATTTTTAGACATTAAATAAATTAATTTATTTATGACACAACGATGATGCAGTAATTACCCTTTTAAAGAAATATTAACATAATTGATGTTATAAATGCTCAAATGAATGTAATTTGAGACTTTTTATGAATTACACTAATTTTCTAGGTTACTATGATATATTAGTGTTGATTTAATCAACTTGGTTCTAACATATAATTCTGTTATGACTTTCACAAAAATCATATATCAAATAGTGTCAAAATTGACACAAAATAGTTTTTAAATAAAATATTATATTATTAATTGTTATTTTATTCATAAAAATCTAAGGTTCGGCCAAATGACTTAGATAAGGATATATATATTAATAATAAACAATTTGGGGTTCGTTTGGCATGTTATAGTAAGTGTATTAACCATATAGTGAAAGAAAACAAAAAGACACGGTAAAAGTTAAATTATTTAACTTAGAGTTAAATCTAATTGATAAGGTTAAAATAATACCCTAAACTTGTCTAAATCCTATTGGATGATAGTATTTCGACCCTTCCCCACTTTAGCTTCGAAATAAGACCCTTTGGAACCATTATAAACCGATTTTGACTTTAATATAAAATAATATTTTGAGATATTCCTAAGGTGCCCCTCTCCTCCCTTATAAAAGGGCACCTCCTCCCCCTCCTCCTCACACCAAATTGAGCACTCAAGCTCAGCCAACCCCTGACATTTTCTCCTCTCCACTTACCTAGAATAATCCTAGAGGTCCTGGTCTTCTTCAAAGACCAATATTAGTTCCCTAAGTGGAGGATTCAAAGAAGCGTTCCAAAGAAGAGGTAATATCCATTACCGATCTTTTCAATTTCTTTCTTCTTCAACTTTTTCTTCTTTAGTTGTTTCATGATAAAGTAATAACATCAGTATTACTTACATACTAATATGTTATTATAAATATGAAACAACCCTAACTCACCTTCTATCCATCCTACGGAAAAATGAAATCACTGCGCGTGCGTACGTACGGAATACCGTCTCCACGCCGTGGTGTAATCTATTTTCCACCATCACTTTACAAGGATGGGTATAATGGTGTAATGAGTAACTATTTATGATTATTATAAAGTAATATTGATACTGAAATAATATATATATACTCCAATACAATTCCACGATCATAGGAACGATATCATCACTCGTGCGTACGTACGGAATACCGTCTCCACGATGTGATGCGACTCGTTCTACATGATCATAATTACATAGTAATTATATAAATGAATTGAATGAATAAATATGATATATGTTACACTAATACCATTCTGGATATAATGTATCTATAACCTTAAAAGAAGAATAAGAATTTATTCGGCAAAACACGCATAAGAACAAAAGGCAATAAAGACCCGAGTAACAAGTAACAATGAAATATTACTAACAAGAAGCTAAGAATATGACCATATATGATATCATATCAATATGTATGATTCTGGAATAAGTCAATAACATTATTTAAACCATTATACAGGATCTTCGGACACGTACAAAGCAAATCGGACCTAAGGTAAGGGAAATATTACAATCTCACTTTTATCCGAGATTGTTTTTACTTTGGTAATTACTGGGGTGTATTTTATCATCCACATCCATGTTCACTAAATATGTAATTTCCATCCTTCTACAATAGTTTATATCCAATTTTACCCTTCGGTGAGTTTTTAGTAAAAGATATGAAAGGAATCTTTTGTCGTTTTTCGTACGAGGTACTTTTTGACTTTTCCGACAAAAGTACGAAGAATGTTTTTTTTAACTTATACGACATGAATGGATTTTTAAAACATTATTTCCAAGAAACTTCCTTTACAAGTTTTCAAGTTTATTTTTAATCAACTTCTTTTATTTTAAAGTCGCATGACATGTTATGAAAGAAAAAAAAATTGAATTAGAAAGGATATTTTCCTCAAGAATGGAGTTCAAGTATTTTATCAAAATTATTTTCCATCTAAGATAATAAAAGGGTTCTGTTTTTATCCCTATTATTACATGGATTTGATTATGTTGTGATGGAAATATTTTTATGAATTCCTTTATCTTATATGAATTGTTTTATGATGTCATGTTGTTTAAGAATCCCATTTTTATTACATGAGTTACGCTATGACGTATGGTTTATGATTATGTGGCACACATAAGAAAGGATTCATTATAAGATGGGTGGGACCTATATCTCCCTCCAATGCATTGGGTAAAGATTTTATATCTCATGAGATAGACATGGCTGGAACGGAAGGTTATTTCGGTTCAGTGATACAGGACTGAAACGAGGAGTGAACTCAGTTCAGAAAGGGACTTTGTCCACTAAGATAGTCTTGGCAATGAGTCATGACAAACAAGAAATGATTTTCCATGATTATTTGTGCATGCCACAAAGTTTCAAGTTTCATTTTATGATTATGGGGATCTCATTTTCACTTCTATGATTTATTCCATGTTAAGATATTATGATCTCTTTTGCAGGTTATGATTTTCAAAAAGATATGATATGATTTTTATTTCCTTTATTTTCCCTTGCTGAGCATTTGAGCTCACCCTTTTATGTTTTCTTTTCCCCAGGATATAAAGAAAGGTTTTAGGTATAAAAAAAGGAAGATCTTTATGGGAGATGTTGAAGATCTTTCACCACGATTAGAAGATTTTATTCCGAGTTTTCAAAGACACTAAACTATTACGATCCTTGTGTGTGTGTTTTTGTTATGTACTAAGTATTCCGCAAAAGTAATGTAATGTCCATGTACGTCAAGCTACGGGTCTCTACTGTTGGTATCAGAGCAAAGGTTTAGTCAACCTTTGGAAACTAGGATGCGAAAATGTTAGTGAGATCCCTAGAGATATTTCTAAGGTATGTCTAGGGATGTCCCTAAGGTTAAGTATACGTATAGGTTATAGTACTAGAACTACGCTAACGATCATAGAATTAAACCTAAGATGTTAGATATTGAAGGTACTCCCCCTTTATTATGTTGTTTTCCCTAGCATGATTTTTGCCTCTCACACTATTCTTTTTGGGTTTTAGACGATGGCTGGAACCCGAAGGAACCGTGTTGATCAATGCAATGGACAATGCAATGATTGTCCTCCTGAACAAACAAATGTTATGGGAGATGGAGTGCAAAATCTTATTGCTATACTTACACAAGCTATGAATCATTCTGGACTTCCAAATGTGCAGAGAAGGGAACAATATTCTATTGAGTCCTTCATGAGGCAACGTCCACCTTCTTTTAGTGGGTCTTCTGATCCACTTGTTGCTGAACAATGGATCAGTACCACTGAAAAGATATTTTCAGTTCTTCAATGTTCTGAACATGATAAATTCATCTTAGCAGTATATCGTTTGGAAGGTGAAGTTGATCAATGGTGGAATCTTATCAAGAATACAAGGCAAAGAGATGAAATTGAGTCCATGGAATGGGACGAGTTCAAGAACTTATTTTTCAATAAGTACTTCCCTCGTATTCTTCGAACAAAGATGGAGAAGGAGTTTCTTGAACTAAAGCAAAAGGATGATGAATCTGTTGGTATATACGAAGCGAATTTTACAAGACTTGCAAGGTATGCATCTAGCATTATCATCCAACCTGAAAGTAAAGTTGATCGATTTTTCAGTGGCTTAAAACCAAGTCTTCGAAGGGCATTAGCTATAAGAGACTTCCGTAGCTATGAAGAAATTGTGCGTTGTGCTATCAAGGTAGAAATGGAAGTTGGTGTTTCATATCCATCTCATGGTTTTGACAAGAAACGAAAGATGGAGTTCAAGGAGAAATCTCAGAATAATGGTGAAAAGAAGATGAATGTTTCCTTATGCACAAAGTGTGGAAAGAAGCATGGTGGAGATTGTCTTAAAGGGACTAGAAAATGTTTTAAGTGTGGAAAAGAAGGTCATCGAGCAGCTGAGTGTCGAAGTAATGGAAAAAGGGTTTCTAATGATGTGAATAAAGCAAACACTGCAGAGAACGCACCACCAACACTTTAATGCTTCATGTGCAAGGAAATGGGGCATTATGCTAATAAATGCCATAATCCAAGGGTTAGTGATGATCAACATGAGCAACCACTGAAGGCAAAGGACAAAGGGAAGTCACATGCGATCACTATTGGCAATGTTGAATATGACAATGATGTGGTGGAATGATTAAGTGTTTATGTAATGGGATTCCAAAATAATGTTGTATCATTGAGTATTGTAATATTTATTGATGTGGTATTCAAAGTGATTGAGATATTTTTTGGAAATAAGATGATATGCGCATAATGAAGGGAAAACGAGAAAATGAAATGTTTAATAGTATTCATGAGCTCATGATTGATATAAAGACTAAGTGATATCATGGTTTGAGTATATATAATTTTGAGGATTTTGGTATGTGGAAAGTGTTAACTTTAAACTGCATTCATGTTTTCACTAAGGTATTCAAGAGAATACATGATTAAGGACTTTGAATGTTTGGAATGTGACCAACAAAACATATCTTATGATATATGGGGATCAACGATGGTATTAAATCTCTGGTAATCGTTTTCACTATGTTATGAGAGTGGACTGCAGTATTATGGATAAGCCTAAAGATTGAAATGGATTATGTTGGACATAAGTGAGTATTGTTTAAGGATAGAAGTTTTTTTTTCGATATTATTGATGGGATGTTATAGTAATGTAGTTTTAGAAAAAGGACAACCTGCAGGACGGGCGACAGCCCATCGCTTCAGACAAGGCTGTGGGAATCGAACCCACAACTGAAGTGCGACTGGCCTTTATCGCCTACCACTGGCCTACAGGAAGTCCCTGTTTAGTAGAAACTAGTTTTATTATATTAAGCAGTATGATATATGAATTATAAGTCCATTTTAGGAACCATATGTGATTAATCTCACTATAGATCGACTTATGTATATAATTTTTGCTAACCTTTTGTTTGAGACAGATGGAATGACCCGTCATTCTATCACATGATCTGCTAACACTTCACGAATAACAAATTCAACTTCATTTATTTAAGAGATGAAGTGGAAATTGTTCAAGGCATGAACAACAGTGAGATTGTACCAAAATAAAGAAAGTATTTATTCTAATTCAAATTTTCAACTTTAGGGAAATGATCTTGAAAACCAAAAATGTCGTCCTAGTGATCTTATACCTGATGAATCGGATGGTACCTTAGATCGTCACAAATTTATGGATTTGTGATTGTTGGATTTTCCATAGCCATGTTCTCTACCACTCTCCATCAGAACATGATGGTTATATTTTTCTTCCATATCCATATTTTCACCTATGTGGAAACCCAGTGATTAGTTTATTTGGGTAACCGTTAAGTTTCATACTTTTGTTTTAAAATATTGGTTTTGGTTTTCCTTTTTATGATGTGGGTTTCTATTAAAGAAACTTTCTAATAGTAAACCATTTATAACCCCGACGAATTTCGAGGGCGAAATTCATTTTAAGGGGGGTAGAATGTAACATCCCAAGATTTTATGAAAAATATTCTTTTTAATTTCACTAATGTCTTGTGTTGTACGCAACACAAAAAGGAGCTTGCACAACACGCATCCTTGACTTGCCTTGCATTACACGCAATCGCAACCTTCCTCGATAGCGTGTGTAGTATGCAATACTGAGTTTCACGAAACAACGATATGCTATTAAAATATTATTAAAACTAGCCATTATGAATAGTAATAACCACTTTTTAAATTTTAGAAATTTTAGCTCTCAAAATGGACTTCATTTTTGGATTCGGAGTATCGAATTTAGCCTAAGGTGAAATTTTGGTACTTTTCGGATAACTTTCATATTCTGATGAATAGTGAAAATTACTAAATTATAATTAAAAACAACTTTTTTTAATCGAAATAATTAATAGTGATAAATCATTAATTTGAGTGGTTTTAAAGTATATTTAGAATATATTTTTACAATTTAATACAATGTTGGTCATTGGATGTAATTTCACATTTAAACCAGACATAATCAAGTGTCAATCTTTTGATAGATATTGTTTCTTAAAAACACGCTATTTGTTTTAACAGTGGGATTTAATTATAAAATTAATTAATGCAATTTCTATGTTATGAATTTGGTAAAATAGACTTCATTTTTGAATTCGGAATATGAAATATAGCTTAGGATAAAATTTTGGCATTTTTCTGAAAACTTTCAATTTTTGATGAATAGTGAAACCACTAAGTGGTAGGTTAAAAACTGAATTTTGCATAAAACTTAATTTTACCGCTTCTGTGAATGGAATTTCGAAAATCTGACAGACACGGTTAATATCAAGGACTAAAATGTGGTTCAATGAGATGAAAATAATTTTTGGTGAATAGTAACTTTTTACTTTTTTTACCACGGTTAATAGTAAATATGGTAACTAAGGGTAAATATGATATTAATATTACCCTAACACATGTCCTAATTCTATTTTATAAGTGTAATTCGACCAAAAACAACCTTATGAATATAATATGACCATTTAGGTCCACTTGGATTAGATTATGACATTTAATATTATTTTATTTAATGAATAGTTAAAATAGTTAAAATCAAAGTTTAATAAAACATTTTTAATATGGGGTTATACATAAGATAAATTCGACTATAAATATTCATTAGAAATCTAAAAATATTTCCTACATAATGATATTTTATTTATAATTTTTAGACTTTAAATAAATTAATTTATTTATGACACAACGATGATGCAGTAATTACCCTTTTAAGGAAATATTAACATAATTGATGTTATAAATGATCAAATGAATGTAATTTGAGACTTTTTATGAATTACACTAATTTTCTAGGTTACTATGATATATTAGTGTTGATTTAATGAACTTGGTTCAAACATATAATTCTGTTATGACTTTCACAAAAATCATATATCAAATAGTGTCAAAATTGACACAAAATAGTTTTTAAAAAAAATATTATATTATTAATTTTCATTTTATTCATAAAAATCTAAGGTTCGGCCAAATGACTTAGATAAGGATATATATATTAATAATAAACAATTTGGGGTTCGTTTGGCATGTTATAGTAAGTGTATTAACCATATAGTGAAAGAAAACAAAAAGACACGGTAAAAGTTAAATTATTTAACTTAGAGTTAAATCTAATTGATAAGGTTAAAATAATACCCTAAACTTGTCTAAATCCTATTGGATGATAGTATTTCGACCCTTCCCCACTTTAGCTTCGAAATAAGACCCTTTGGAACCATTATAAACCGATTTTGACTTTAATATAAAATAATATTTTGAGATATTCCTAAGGTGCCCCTCTCCTCCCTTATAAAAGGGAACCTCCTCCCCCTCCTCCTCACACCAAATTGAGCACTCAATCTCGGCCAACCCCTACCATTTTATCCTCTCCACTTACCTAGAATAATCCTAGAGGTCCTGGTCTTCTTCAAAGACCCATATTAGTTCCCTAAGTGGAGGATTCAAAGAAGCGTTCCAAAGAAGAGGTAATATCCATTACCGATCTTTTCAATTTCTTTCTTCTTCAACTTCTTCTTCTTTAGTTGTTTCATGATAAAGTAATAACATCAGTATTACTTAAATACTGATATGTTATTATAAATATGACACAACCCTAACTCACCTTCTATCCATCCTACGGAAAAATGAAATCACTGCGCGTGCGTACGTACGGAATACCGTCTCCACGCCGTGGTGTAATCTATTTTCCACCATCACTTTACAAGGATGGGTATAATGGTGTAATGAGTAACTATTTATGATTATTATAAAGTAATATTGATACTGAAATAATATATATATACTCTAATACAATTCCACGATCATAGGAACGATATCATCACTCGTGCGTACGTACGGAATATCGTCTCCACGATGTGATGCGACTCGTTCTACATGATCATCATTACATAGTAATTATATAAATGAATTGAATGAATAAATATGATATATGTTACACTAATACCATTCTGGATATAAGGTATCTATAACCTTAAAATAAGAATAAGAATTTATTCGGCAAAACACGCATAAGAACAAAAGGCAATAAAGACTCGAGTAACAAGTAACAATGAAATATTACTAACAAGAAGCTAAGAATATGACCATATATGATATCATATAAATATGTATGATTCTGGAATAAGTCAATAACATTATTTAAACCATTATACAGGAGCTTCGGACACGTACAAAGCAAATCGGACCTAAGGTAAGGGAAATATTACAATCTCACTTTTATCCGAGATTGTTTTTACTTTGGTAATTACTGGGGTGTATTTTATCATCCACATCCATGTTCACTAAATATGTAATTTCCATCCTTCTACAATAGTTTATATCCAATTTTACCCTTCGGTGAGTTTTTAGTAAAAGATATGAAAGGAATCTTTTGTCGTTTTTCGTACGAGGTACTTTTTGACTTTTCCGACAAAAGTACGAAGAATGTTTTTTTTAACTTATACGGCATGAATGGATTTTTAAAAAATTATTTCCAAGAAACTTCCTTTACAAGTTTTCAAGTTTATTTTTAATCAACTTCTTTTATTTTAAAGTCGCATGACATGTTATGAAAGAAAAAAAAATTTAAGTAGAAAGGATATTTTCCTCAAGAATGGAGTTCAAGTATTTTATCAAAATTATTTTCCATCTAAGATAATAAAAGGGTTCTGTTTTTATCCCTATTATTACATGGATTTGATTATGTTGTGATGGAAATATTTTTATGAATTCCTTTATCTTATATGAATTGTTTTATGATGTCATGTTGTTTAAGAATCCCATTTTTATTACATGAGTTACGCTATGACGTATGGTTTATGATTATGTGGCACACATAAGAAAGGATTCATTATAAGATGGGTGGGACCTATATCTCCCTCCAATGCATTGGGTAAAGATTTTATATCTCATGAGATAGACATGGCTGGAACGGAAGGTTATTTCGGTTCAGTGATACAGGACTGAAACGAGGAGTGAACTCGGTTCAGAAAGGGACTTTGTCCACTAAGATAGTCTTGGCAATGAGTCATGACTAACAAGAAATGATTTTCGATGATTATGTGTGCATGCCACAAAGTTTCAAGTTTCATGTTATGATTATGGGGATATCATTTTCACTTCTATGATTTATTCCATGTTAAGATATTATGATCTCTTTTGCAGGTTATGATTTTCAAAAAGATATGATATGATTTTTATTTCCTTTATTTGCCATTGCTGAGCATTTGAGCTCACCCTTTTATGTTTTCTTTTCCCCAGGTCAGGAAGATGGATATTAAGTAGAATATGCTAAAAGGGACCCTAGATATGATGAAATAAATGGGAGACACTGTAGAAGATTTATGAACCAGTTGTTTATGTTTCCCAGTTTCTAAAGACACTATACCTATACGGTCCTTTGTGGTTTTGTCATATGTTGTAATAAGTGTTCTTCAATTTTGAAGTATTAACAATGTATGTAAAGTATGGGTCGTTATAGTCTTTATAGTAATTTATTTTTTTAGGACAATTCCTCTTTATGTGCCCAGGTTTCTTACATTGAAATCATTTTATAACATTATACTTAGACTTATAACTATGTTTCCTCAATATAATTCCCTCTTTTATTCTACCCCTTGGACTCACCTCTACTCCTGGCATTAAAACCCATAGCCTTTTCATTAATAATACCCTTATTTTTTATATCTTTACCTAAAGAGTGAATTTTACCTCTTTGAGAGTAAGAGTTTCTTTTATATATATCATATAATATTTAAAATAATTATAATATTATTACAATGATTTTAAAGGTATTATTGTCTAGTCCTCAACCCCTATTTCAATATTTATGTTGTAAAGATTTAACTAGATTTCATTAGATTCTTCATTATGATCTCTAACAATATTTTTGTAGTTATTTTGAAAGTATATAATCTTATTTTCCTATAAATTTTAATATTAAGATACTTAGTCATGTATAGGGATTTTAGTTTATACCAATTACCAAGAGAAAAGTACTCATAAGAAACTTCTCTAATAACATTATCCCATAAATATAAAATCATTAAGAATTGGTATTTTCTAAGAACATCATCTAAAACATCAATATAGGTAATAATATTTTTTCCATCAGGGGATTGGGTGGTGATTTTATTTTTAGAACCAGTGAGAGTATTAATCAGTTCATTGTTATCCAAAAGTGTTATTGTCTTTATTCTCTATAGGTAGAAATCATGTTCACCATCAAATTTATCTATATAAAATTTCATTAATCTCATCCTTTAAGATTCTAA
The DNA here is from genome assembly GCA_963277665.1 of Viscum album. Lineage (NCBI taxonomy): Eukaryota > Viridiplantae > Streptophyta > Magnoliopsida > Santalales > Viscaceae > Viscum > Viscum album. Next base: position 79,874,422 of record OY728140.1, read on the forward strand.
AGTAACTGATACTAATTTTTGGGGGTAGAATTCATATGGTTTTACCCAAAAAATGGACAATGATAGAGATATCCCACTGTCATTTGAAACCACATGATCACATGATTGTATTTGGATCTCATAATGAGATTTATGAAGTTCTTGAAGACAATATTGATATAACCACATGATTTTCATTTGATATTGTAATGGTATCACATGAAGCATGCATAGTTTTCAATTGATCACATGATGGGATCATGTGGAACACTTGAATAATTTGAATTTGATCACATAATGCACTTGAGACACAGAGAATATGATCATGTGAAGTGATCATGTGATGCGTGTGATTCTAATTAATGAGGTTGTAGAATGGGATGATTTTTGGGATTTATGGATTTAAGGTGGTGTAAATGTGTCTATAAATAATCAATAAACCATACTTAAAAGTTGATTAAGTTTTGAATCAAAAAATTATCTGAAACGAAGTTCTAAGAGGGATTTTTCTATGAAGGGAAGGATTATATTTGATTGAAATCACATAAGTATTTCACATAAGAAGAATAATTTCTTTTGTTGGAATCTTGTGATCCATGTAATCAAAAAAAGTATCTTTAAGGGGTTTATCAATGGTATCTTGTGTATAGAAAAATGTGAAGGGTGTTCTCACTCATAGACAGACCCATTGATATTACACAATCTTTGTAACCGGAACAAGGTATTGTGTGATCCTTATGAACAAAAAAATTCATGTGATCCATATAAATAAAACAAATTATTGTGATCTGTATGAATAGAAAAAGACTCACAATCTGTGTGAATAGAACAGACTCTCATGGAGTATTATCACATAGGAGTTTTATGAAAGGATTATGCACCAAGATCTCCAAAAGGGTTACACACCAATATCTCATTCAAGGATTATGCGCCCAAATCTTGCACGAGGGTTATGACCTAGGATCTTGCACAAGGTTTACATGTTTGAATCTCATGTAAGGGTTACACGCTAGGGTCTCAGACATGGGTAATATTCCAGGATATTACACAAGGAGATATGTTCCATGTTTAACATATAAACAATATCATTATCATATATTCATTTTGAAGAAGAAGAAAAGGAATGAGGATTTTCACCATCTGATTATATTTGCAGAAGGAATTTATTCACTGCTATATCCCAGGTAGTGAAAGGAATAATTGGCATCTCTTTAATATCTTACTAATGTGATGAGGATTTCTTATAACTTCTCATGTTAAAGTGATTCTTGAGGGGATATTCACATAAAGTATATGAAAGATCATGTGAATTTTATAGTCATCTATCATACATTTAGTGCAACTCTCAACAATATAAGATATATTTTTTTGGCCTACAAAACAAATTTTCTTCTCTTATAAAGCAATGAGAATAAGAGGGAAGTGTTAGGGAAGTGATCCTAGGGAAATAGTGAATCTACCAAAAACATGATAAGGGAAGTGATCCAAGGAATAAGTGACCTAAACTAAACCAAAAACGATGTGCTTTAGTGAATTTGGTAAATTATAGCATCTCCACCTTATGATACTTGTACATAACCTAGTGAGGGTGATCTAAATAAAAAATATATATATACTTGTACTTTAATTATTTATTTACTTTATAAGCATCATCATTACATAAAATTGGAAAGGATATGGTCAATATAAACACTATAGAGAAAATTAAGTGACCCTTATAATAAAGAGTTCATTTTCTAGTGGGGAAGGAATAATTACAAAAATAATATCCAAACCCTGATTCACCCCCCCCCCCTAGGGTATCTAAACCATTTTTGTGCATAAAATATGGTATCAGAGCATAGGTTTATTTTTTAAATTTTTATCTCTGAATAGTTTATTCATATATTGAAATTGATTTTTCGGTTTTCTCTCATCTTAGTGTTCCATGGAAAAGGGAATAACTTCAAATAAGAATCATAATTCTAGTGGTATTCCTTAGTATGGAATTGTATATAGAAATATTGTGATTTAGTTAAAGGAAACTAACATTGTACTAAAGGATGGGTTGGAATAATTAGATAGTGAAAATATTTACTCATTCAATTATTTTTTAGGAATGAGTGAATAACCTGATATTCCAAGTGATTTTGGAACTACTTATGATGAAGAAATTTATAGAAGGAAGAAGTTTTAAGTTATCCACATGAAAAAGGAATTTGATAAGAAATTAAAATAATAAAATAAGTCTCATTATATCTAGGTACAAGTATACTAAATTAAAGTCAACAAGTTTAAATTTTTAAAACATACTTATTGAAGTGGTTAGTGGTATAAGGGAGAATAATGATTCCCAAGATGAATAACTACACAATATATCCAAAAATATTGAAAAACTCAAAGTTGGAGATAATGGAATGAATTTTAACAGCAAATAAATTCAGAATTTAGAATCAATAGATAATGATCTTGTTACACACCTCTCAAAAATGGTTCATGAAAATGAATTTTTTAAAGATTCTATTTCTCTCATGAATTCAAAAATAAAGGCTCAAAGTGACATGGTGGATAATTACTCCCCAATAATTGGAAGATGATATGACTAGTAGTAATAATCTCAAGAGAGAAAATAATACTCAACTTGAATTTAGGGATAAAAAGATTAAACAACTGAGAAGAGACCTATATTTAGTCTAGAATGAAGTGAAGTAATCTAACTACAAAGAGAAAAAACATGAAATGATTGTATCATCACAAAGTCCATGTAGTTCGGAAAAAAAATATATTTTCTATGATGAACCCTCTCCCATGAATGAGTGTAATAGATCCATGAATAGAACAATAAATAAGGAAAATCTTGAAGGTACTAGAAACTGACCTAAAATGAATTATACAAAAATTGATGAAGACATGTGATATTTCTATGGGATGTATGGTCATATTTCAAGTTTTTATTTTGAATACTCTTAATATATTTCATAATATTAAGACATAATTATTTCTAAATTTGAGAATAAGAATAAACAAATTCTTAAAAATTATGAAAGAAATATATAATGACCCATCCTTAAACATTATCTAATCTTGAGTTTTCGTCATGAAATTACTTTATTTCACTTTGAGGATCTTTTTAGGTTTATAATTTTAGAGAATTAGTCCATAAATCATACATTACAAAACCATATAATATAAAGTGAAACCTTTTGATTAGTATCCATTTTATATATAATATAAAACTTTTAAAATAAATAATGATTTCTTTCATGAAAAATCTTCATGACTCTCAACTTGAGTTCATTATATCCCTTAGTAATCCTATAAAGAACATTTAACACATGGGATGAGCACAAAAATCCCAATAAGAGATATAAAATAAAAGAAGTCATTAATCTAGTGAAAACATGAAATATTATATAATTTTTACCTTTATCTTCAATGTTCTTTGAGAATATGAAATAAAAAATTTTCAAATGAAAAACACACACACATTGTGGTCAAATAAAATCATTAAAATTCATATTAACAATTAAAACCTCTTAAGCTGACTTAGAGCATCATATTTATAAAATACTTTCAAACCCATTTTAATTAGAATAATCACATGAATGAATTCTAATATAATAATTTCTCAATGAATTTTAGAGATATTGTAGGGTCCACCCTTTGTATAAGCTATATAGAGCACACCCATGATCTATAATGGGGCTAAACCCTTCTTATAAGATATATCAGGCTCACCCGTTTTTTATGAACTATAATGGGGATCCACCCTTCATGTAAGATATATAGGGATTACCTGTGAGCTATAATGTGGCTTAAACCTTTATATAAGCTGTATCGGGCTCACCCACTTCATATAGTGCTTAATTACCATTTCATTAATAAAACACTTTCATCGTAAGACCCTTAAAAAGTCTTTTAAAATCATATGAAAAAAACTTTCGGATAAAAAATATCATTTTATTTTAAAACACCATTTTCAATTTCAAGATACCTAAAAATGGAAAAGTTTATTTATTTTAATAAAAAATAAAATATTTCAATGTTATTTTGAAATCAAATAATGGTAAATGTAGTATAAAATTCATTTTCACCGTTTTGAACATTCCTTTTATCATTTTTCAAAGCATTTCGTATAAAACACATAAAAATATTTTTTTTGAAAACAATTAAAATAAAATAAAAGTCACATAAAATTTAATTTATAAATATTCTATTTCCATATAAAACATTAATTAAATCATTTTAAAAACATTTACATGGAACATGAAGAGTTTTAAGGAATGCTTTAAAAGATCAATTTTAAGAGAAAAATCTTTTATCACTTGGGAAACACTTGAATCGTAAACCCCATGAAAGAATAAAATTAAAAAAAACATCAAATATCATGAGAATAGATAAATTTGAGATATAAAATGTCAAAGTTGATTTATAAACAGCCTATAAAATAATAAAGGTTCATAACATCAAAACATGCCTCAACGAAAGGAAATTGAGACGAAGTCCATTACCTTGAATCTAATTCATCACATGTGTCTTTATCTTCATGAATAATAAACATATGTTAATTATTTAATTTATTTATAATATTTTTCAAAATTATTATTAATTTTATGTCACTTATTAATAATTTATATACCATTACTTAAATAAATTATGTTTATGTTGGATGTTTTGACCATATTCGACTTATGTATCAAAATGACTTTGGTAGGTTGACTATGGTTTAGGTGGTAATTATTTAAACATATATAGGATAATAATCATGAAATTATTATCATATTTATACATAAATTTTTTTTTAAAACCAATCATTTAATAGGGTTATGAAAAATTAACTAATATTACGATCATGGAGATGGTAGGACGTACGTACGCATGAGTAACGTTTCCATTTTTCAATGATCATTATGGAAAGAATGTAAGTAAATTTTATCTTTACATAAGGATAATTGTATCATAAATAAAATAATACTTGATTATATATACTTATATATATATATATCATTATTGTGATTTGGTGATGAAAAAGGAATCACATTGCTTTGAGGAGGTGGTAGTCCACATGTCCTAGAATGGTGTTATCACTTTTTTGTGAGTGAAAAGGTAACAAATAAAATGATATATTATACTTAAATAATAATAAATATATAATTAATATCATAATATTTCATTTATATTTCATATTTTCATTATATTTACCCTTACTACCTTCCATGTATTGTGTTAGTGAAAAATAATCACATCGCTTCGTGAGGTGGTAGTCCATCGTACACATGAACAACGTTATTGTATCCATTACATATTGGAATATAAAAATGTTATATATTATATAATAACTCAAAAGGTATGATAATTTTATAAATATCATATATATATTTTTTATCCATCATTATTCTTAACTATGAGAGGTGGTAATGGAAAATGAAAGACATAATTTCGTGAGGTGGTAGTTCGTCGTACACATGAATGATGATTCCATAACCCATTTAATAGAAGTGTGTGTGGGTGTAGGTCATACCATTAAACTAAAAACATAATATTACTTTTAGGATAATTTGTTTATTATATAATCATGTTATAATAATAATTTAGGGAACTGGGAAGGTAATAAAATAAATATGTGTGTTGAAGAACATTACCTCTTCTTTTGGTATCTTCCTTTGGTTTGCACTAAACCCTTCCTAGGTTGGTTTTATTCCAAAAATAAGTCTTATATTATATGGTTAGTTATTTTTTTAGTTATTTTTTCAGGTTTTTTATTAGATAAATGGCTTGATAGGTGTGTAGAAGTGGGGATATTGAGTTCCCTTTTATAGTAGAGGAGGAGTGGCATTCATGTAAATACTCAAAACAGTTCACTATTAAGAGGTATCCCTTACCTCATGTTCTTCAAAATTCAAAAAATAATGGATTTTCGGGAATTTATGGTTGATCCACACTTACACCACATGAAAATAAAATCATTTTTATCATTTTCTTCCTTAGTCATTAACTTTACTCTATTTTACCATTTTTTTTACCACAGTAACTAGTTTTCTAGCCTATTTATTTATCCCTTAAGACTAAATTAAAGTGATACTTAATAAAAAAGTATATCTACTGATTAAAAATATTATATATATCTTATGAAAAAAATCTTTTGTGTGTTGGTAATTAATTTTAACAGAATCGTATGTAACGCGCAGAAAACACTACTTTAACCCTAAACGTGCTTACAATGTTTTTACTATCTAGAGGTCAATATGTTCATTATAAAGAGATTAATTATACCATTAATTATCCATATTTGATATTTATTAAAATTTAAAAATCACTTGGAATATGTTTGTATTTTTAATAATTTTAAATCATTTATTAAAATAATATTTATTATAAAATAACATTAATGTCAATTTTGACATTATTTATTTAATTTAAATTTAAAAACATCAAGGAAATGATTTAATATAGATATATTAATTTGATAAATGTTTAAAATTATATATTCATCTAAAAAATTAATTTTAGACAACCATTCATTCAATTTACTTCACTTTTAATATTTTTAGTATCATATATTTTAATTAATTATTAACTAAATAATTATTACATTGGAATTTATTAAGAATTTTAAGTAACTAATTCATCTATAAAAATTAAATATAAATTATTATTATTATGATAAAAATTAATTTATAATTTATAATATTATGTATAACTAAACCATTATGGTTTTTTTCCAATCCCAAATCATTATAGATATTAAAATCATGGAATGTTCCTTTTTTATCATTTTCTTAACTTAACTAATTATATAAGTCACATTCATTGAATATTATCTATAATAACTCGTAAAAATAGATCCTAAGGTGATAATGGTCTAAAAATTTCCATAAAATGGTTTTTGAAAAAATTGATAGGTTTTTCTACACCTTATATTCTAAGTTTAAACACTAAGTAAACACATTTTTACCTTAATCACTATAATTAATTTTAACTATTTTCACTCATCATTATAGTAAAAAACTAATTTTATATTATTATATAATATAAATTATTTATGATTATAAATATAAAATCCATTTTTTCTGTTCAATAATTGAAGTGGTAGAATTTAATTTACAATTAATCCTACCGACTTGATGAGAAAGTAGGTTTCTAAAGCAAAAAAGTTCAAATATTCACAATGTTTTTATATCAAAAATCCACAATAAAATGATTAAAATTAACTATATTGGATTAATATATATATAATTAAACTATTTTTACTTTAAAAAAAATTCAAAATATAATTTTACATTACAAATTATTTAAACAAAAAGACAACTTCTAATTAAAATTTGGTATTTTTAACTATTCATCAAAAAATTAAACTTCTCAGAAAAATTACAAACAATAACCCTAAGATAATTTCTATATTACTCTTTAAATAATGAAGTTTATTTTTTAAAATAAATTTTCTAAAATTTCTATAATTTAATTTTTAAATTACATCCTCCAAACATGATTAAATCATCATTTAGAAAAAATATGGTTTTTTCAGGAAACATTTATTTTTCTTCTATATGGTTATTATTTTATTTCTAATAAATAGATAACTAATAAACATGTAAAATATTTTCCTAGATTATTTAATCCTATACATTCCCATAATTCTAACATCTAGGTGATAACTATCATATTAAACAATAATATTAAAAGTATATTGTTCTTCGGTAAAACTCGGTCTTGTGTGTAACGCAAGAATTTCAAAGAAAATTATTATTGAATATAACAAAAGACAAAATTAGTGTTTCAAATGATAAAACATGTTTTGTATGTCCCATATGGTACCAAATATAATTTTCATCTTTTAAAATCCCAGGGTGTCACATCCCCCACCCCATTAATAAATTGTGTCCTCGCAATTTGAAGTTTATCTCAGTAATCAAAGTATGGACATACTTGAAATAAAATTAACCATTTAAATAAATTTTTAATAAAGTTTTCAATTAAACTTTTTTGAAAAGGTCTAATAATATTATTTGAGTATTATTCATGATCATTTTAATCCTAAAAGTTATTAATGCCTTCAAACTTATGTCTAAAATATGGAAAGACATTATTCATCAAATAAATTTTCCAATCAAATATATATTTTAGATATCTATGAAAACTCAATAAATGTCTCAAAAGGTACTCAAATTACTTAAAACATATTAATAGGTGAGCTTAATATATTGAGCTTGTTATCAACCATCGAAAAAATATCGAGGTCCCTAAAGTTGTCACCACCTCACCAGATGGCCCAACATCAACTGTAGAAGTACAAAATTATTTTCCCAAACTATTTTTCTTATGATTATAATGATTTCTACCTTAGGTAAGTAACTAATGACACATATTATAATAATTTCCAAAATCATTTCAGCTAAAACATCTCAATGTTGACTGGCTATCTATTATCTCATTCTTGTATTTTTCAGAACTCTTTTCTTTGCACCCAAGAACCTTGTGATCAAACTTTCCACACAAGTAATGCTTTCAAAATACTAATATGAATTCCCCAAAATGTATTTTATCACAATTGAAAAAAAAATTGTTCTTACCTCTATAATTATTAATTTTTTTCTTCTCTATTTCTTACTACCTCGATCGTTTCTTACTCTTGTCATCATATGGAACATAAGTGTCGGAAAACTGCATCTCAACTTTCTTAGCATAATGAATAACTTTATCATAAATTTTAAATTATCATATGTCCATAGATCTTCAAAAGTTTTGTTTTTACCCTAATTAAAATCTATTAATTTTACTATCATTTAATCGAATAGTTTTTGTCACGTAGTTGGAAAATATTGGGAAGTTATCTTCTTATGCGGCTATAGTATCTTCATCCATTTTCCTCAATTCTATGAATTATTTCTCCATCCTAATATGAAAGACCAAAGGGACACATTTATCAAGGAAAATATTCATAAATGTGTCTTATCCCATATCATAAAGATCGTATTTTTCACTGGTATCCTTAACCAAAGTCCACCATCATTTAGCTTCACCTTCAAAATAATAGATGGAAATTGTTACCTTTTGACATTCTGAACATTCTAGGAATTCAAATATCTTCTTTGGAGAATTGATCCATCCTTCGGATACCACTGGGTTAGATGATCCATTGAATTATGGGGGGTTTTCCCTCATGAAATGCTTAACTATATACATGTTCTTTCATGGTATTTTGTTTCCTTACTAGCATGGATACCACTACCATTTATAGATTATGACAATCGATCCATCACTGTAATAAATTATTATATTCCAATTCCAACCATATTAGGATTCGGGTTAGGAAGGATATTTTCCTCTCAGTGCCTTCCCAATAAATATTTATTATTTACTCTATGGAAAACCATTCTGAAAAAACATATTTTAGATAGAGAAACATGGTCGTCTTATAAGTCTATGTCATTTCAACTTAACCATAAAGTAAAATATTATAAGGGGGTGTCATTGACACTATCCTAAACTCAAGGTTTTCTAAACCATCCTTGGATACCAACTATAAGAACCATTCTTTAAACATTACATAATCTTTAGTTTTAGTAAATAATTTACTTTCTTTTACTTTGAGGATCATTTCAGGTTTCGATTTTTAGATAATTATACTATAACTCATACTTTAAAAAGTCATATAATAAAAAGTGGAAACTTTACACTAGTATCCATTTATTTCCATAATATAAAACTTATAACATAAAGAATTATTTATTCCATGAAAAATATTCCTTACTCTTAACTTGACTTCAACTTTTACCTTAACCATCCTGGGAAAATCATTTAAAAAGGTGGGATAAGCACTAGATGTTTTGTAGGGGATATAAAAGAAAGGAAATCGTTAGTCCAATAGAAACATGAAAACTCGTATAACATTTTTATTTATCTTAAAATTTATGTGATCATGTTAAATAAAAAATTTTAACATGAAAAACACACACACATTTTTCTCAAAAAAAATCATTAAAACTCATAGTAAGAAATTAAAATATATTTTTGTGACTTAGAAAATCATATTCAAAAAACCCTTTCAAAACCATTTAAATTGTAATAACCATATGGATTAATTCTAATATACTAATTCCCTAATTCATTGTAGAGCTTTAATTGGTATCACTCTTCATATAAACTATATCGGGCACACCCACAAGCTATAATGGGGTTCAACCCTTCTTATAAGCTATATCGGGCTCACCCATTTTTTATGTTCTATAATGGGGATCAACCCTTTGTATAAGATATATTGGAATCACCCATGAACTAGAATGGTGATCAACCCTTATTATAATCTGTATCAAGCTCAAAAACTTCATATAATTCTCATGTACCATTTGATGAGTAAAACACATTCATAATAAAACCCTTTGAGAAAACTCATTTAAACTCATATGAAAAAAACTTTTGGATAAAAAATAACTTTTTATTTTTAAAAACCATTTTCAATACCAAGTTACCAAAAAATAAAATGGTATCACATTGAAGAAAGCATAAAGTATTTCAAAGAAAACTTTAAATCAAAAATATTCACAATGGTGGAAAATATTTTGTATCTTTTTAGAACATTCCTTTTGTCATTTTTCAATGTATAAAACAAGTAAAAAGATTCATATTTGAAAAAAATTGAAATAAAATAAAAGAGAAATAAAATTTACTTTATAAGTATTTTATTTCCATATAAATCTTTAATAAAGTCATTTTAAAAACATCGACATCGAACATGAAGATTCTTAAAGAAAACATTAAAAGATTATTTTTAAGAGAAAAGTCCCTTATTACTTGGAAAAAACTTGAATCATAAAACCCATTAAGTAATAACATTAAAAATACATTAAATATCATCATAATAGATATATTAATGATATAAAATTTAAAAAGTTAAGTATATATACCTAATAAAATAATAAAGGTGCATATCATCAAAATATGCTCAACGAAAGGAAATTGAGACAAATTCCCTAACCTTGAGTATGATCTTTCATGTGTATATTTATCTTCCTAAAATAATAAACATATTTTAATTGTTTAATTTATTGAGAAATTTTTTCATGTTTATTATTAATTTTATTTCACTTATTAACAAGTTATATATAGCTACTTAATCAATTAAATTTATGTCAGATGTTTTGACCATATTTGGCTTAGGTGTCAAAATGAATTTCGTAGGTTGACTATGTTCAAATAGATCGTTATTTAAAAATATCCAGAACAATAATAATGAAATAAATATCATATTTATACATAAATTATACTTTTAAAATTAATTGAGTAATATTTTTATGAAAAATTAACTAAAGTTACGATCATAGAGAGGATAGGTCGTATGTACGCATGAGTAAAGTTCCCATTTTTCAGTGATCATTATGGAAATAAGGTAAGAAAATTTTATCTTTAAATAATTATATTTATATAATAAATTATATAATACTTAATTATATATACTTATATATATCATTCTTGATATTTTGTGATTAAAAAAGGAATCTCATTACTTTGAGGAGGCGGTAGTCCACACGTCCACAAATGATGTTATCAATTTTTCAGTGAGTGAAAAAGTAAGAAATAAAATGTAATATTATACTTAAAAATGATAAATATGTCATTAATATCATAATATTTTATTTATATCACATATATTCAATATCTTTAACCTTATTTCCTTATATTTAATGCGTTATTGAAAAAAATTACATATCTTCGTGAGCCAGTAGTCCATTGTACACACGAACTATGTTATTATATCCCTTACATATTTGAATATAAAAAGGTTAAAAATAATATAATAACTCTAGTGGTATAATAATTTTATAAATATCATATATAAACTTTATATCCATTGTTATTCCTAATCATGAGAGCTGGTAATGGAAAAATGAATGACATCATTTCATGAGGCGGTAGTCTGTCGTACACACAAATATTGATTTTGTAACCCATTTGATGGAAGTGTGTGTGGGTGTAGGTTGCAACCTTAACATAAAAATACCTCAATATATTTATTATATTTTTATTATTATATAATAATACTATAATAATAATTTAAGGATTTCGATAAGGAAATAAAATAAAGATGTGTGTTGAAGGGCATTACCTCTTCTTCGAGTATCTTCCTTTGGTTTACACTAAACCCTTACTAGGTTATATTTATTCCCAAAATAAGGCTTCTAGGATTATTTTAGGTAATTTGGGGAGTTATTTTTTCAGGTTTTGGATGATCCAAATGGCTTGATAGGTGTGGAGAAGTGGGGCGATTGATTGTCCATTTAAAGTGGAGGAGGAGTGGAATTCTTGTAAATACTCAAAAGTATTCACTATTGGGAGGTATCCCATACCTCATGTGCTTCAAAAATTAAAAATTAATGGATTGGAGAAAAATTATTCTCTATACTCACTTACACCAAACAAAAAAATAATTTTATCATTTTTTACTTAGTCTTTAAGTTTACCCAATTTTACATCTTTTGTTTTTACCACAATAACTAGTTTTCTAACCTAGGTAATATATAATTTAAGAATAAATTATAATTATAATTATTAGAAAATTTAGAATCACTGATTCTAAATATTATATCTAATTTATTAAATAAAAACCCATGTGCATTGGAAATTAATTTTAACAAAAGCACGTGTAATGCGCAAAAAAATACTACTTTAACCCTAATCATGCTCACAATGTTTTTACTAACTATGGGTAATTATATTCACTATAAAAGATGAATTGGTCTATTAATGGACCATATTTGATATTTATTAACATTAAAAAATAACTTGGACTAGTATAAAATTTTTGTTAATTTTAAATCCTTTAATAAAATATCATTTATTATAAAATAACAATAAACTCAATTTTGACATTTTTTATTTTATTTAAATTTAAAAACGTCAGGAAAACGATGGAATTTCAATCTATTAATTTCCCACCTATTTAAAATGTTATATTAATATAAAAAAATTAATTCAAGGCAATGATTCATTCAATTTATATCACTTTTAATGTTTTTAGTATCATTTATTTATTAACTAAATAATTATTGTGTCGACTTTTCCTAAGAATTTTAAGTAACTAATGCATCTCCAAAAATTAAAGACAAATTTTTATGATGATAAAGACTCATTTATCCTTGAAAATAAAATTTATAATTAAACCAATATGGGTTTTCCCTATCCAAAAGCATTATAGATATTAAAATCAAGGAAGGTTCATTTTTTTGCCTTTTTCTTTACTTAACTTATTATATAGGTCACCATATTTAAGAACCAAGTTTTACACATAGGTATGAATCCTATAAATGTTTGTATAAATATTTATTTTGGACCTAATATGAATGATTAATGAATTAGAAAAGGCATCATGGGTGTCTGGGGAAATTTCGGAGCACGAAAGCCTTTTTTGGGAAACTAGCCATGTTGGACGATTAGCACACAATTTACCTAACCGTGCAGATGAAAATTTTTAGACAAAACCATATCTCATAGTTGGAACATGGTCGTGCAACTTAACCGTATAAGTGCCCCCTCTCCCAGGTAACCATGCATGGTTTGCGCATGGTTTGTCAAACCATGCCCAGGCTAATTTTCTGAGTAATTTTACAAATTTTCCCTTAATGGTCTATTAACCCTCTTTCTTCATCCTAATATGATATCCAATGGGATTAACCTATTTCTCCCTAAAATTGGATATTTTTGAAGGCCAAATATGGGGATTGAAATATCTTCTTCATCTGGGATCCAATCGAGATTCCATTTTTCATGTTGGATAAGCAACAAAAAGTACTCGAGTCCATTTAAATCTTTCTCATTCTATCTTTCTCTCGACCTAGTTATCAAGGTGTGTATGTTTTTCCTCTTTTCATATATCTGCTCTGATCTGAGCCAAATCAAGTGTCGATACCAAAAGAGGAGAGTTGAACAAGCCTAAGGTGGGTGGTCTATAACTCATCCCATTGGTTCGTTGATTTTAGAATTGTCATGCGGGGCCCACAAATTTCATCGAGTGTCATTTATTGAATCAATATGTCATGATTATAATCATTAGAACTTTATGGTTATGTTATTTCCATATATGTGATTAATTATTAGTGGTTATTCCCATAACTACATGCATCCCATTTTGGATGTTATGTCATAATTGGGTTTTTAGTATTTGACACATTTGAGCCACTATTCGGGTGTGAATTGGATTGAACCTTCTAAGGGTAATCTTTTCTATATTTAATGGCTTGATTTATATTTTGAATTACATAACAAAAAGTACCATGTATTCTCAACACTTTAACCACCTAAGGTAAGTGCTTCAAATTGATAATTAAATGTGAAAGGGAAATTGGAAAGTATATTAAGTACATAACTTGACCACATTAAAGGTGAATGAAATAAAGGTTGCATGTCCATAGCACCCCTTAACACATTAATAAAAGGTAGTGGAATAAACCCTATTTACTAAATATTCATTTAATGGAATTAATAAATGTTACCTGCTACATGACCTTATCACACTAATGAAAGATAAGGCTTTAAACAAATTAAATATTACATGAATTCATAATTAAATAGGAATATCCAAACTTGAGCTTACCTTGGATTCTTATCAGGGAATTTCATGAGCACTTGAGAACCCCATTCTGATTCAAGGATATAGCTTTCTTATGTTTAGACCCACCTAGATCCTAATCCTTGTCTATTCTTGGGTGTCAGGTATGACACGATAGGATCCCTCACACAGTATTAAAGGATTCCTTGGATACACTCCTTGGATCCAGCATTGACAAGTAGGTTCCATGGTTACAGCCCATAGGGTCCTATATCTTTTTAGCCTTATTTTACCTTGGATGATCACCTTGGATTCGATAGGCATCCTATTATGGAATTCCTTGGAATATGCTCCATGGATTACAGTCTTACCCTTATCTAGGATATATTTATTACTGATTTGGAGACCCTTGAGGTCTATGATTCCTTGATTATTAACTTGGAATTTCATTATTAAATGTCATTATGGGTTTCCTTTTCATAAATTGGAACTGTCACTATTGTTAACGCGTGACTTATTTATAAAATATTAATAATAAATTAATATATTGGTAATGTTTAGACGTCATCTGAGAGATGAATTAGGTATTTGGGTATTTAGCTACATTGTACTACTTTAATTTATATATGCATGCCTTCACACTTTTAAATTTCCATTACACAGGCTGAATGTTATATACAATATTGGTGGTGGCCCACTGAGATTTATCTCACACCCTCTCTGGGAACCATTTGGTACAGCGAGTAGATTACATGAATGCAGGTGTAGATAAAGGGAAGTATACAACTTCAATCACTTGATTTCTTGTTGTTTAGGATGGAGTTTGATAGAAGATGAGTGAGATAGAGCTCGGGATGCTAAGGATAGTCTTTTTATTTCTATTATACTTTGGTGGAATATGTTATGCCTTCTATATTGTATCCATGTTTTCTAGTTTTCTAGTAATGTGACATATCATCATCAGTTGTTGTATGCTTGTTTGTTATTCCAGTTATTTTAGATATTGTTGTTTTTGTCTCTATTTTCTGTTGTGCCTTCTATCTACTTATATTGCTTCCACTATTTACCTCTTTTTATAATCATCTATTTTTATACACTTTGGTAATGGGGTAATAGTCTCCCCAAAGACACACCCTAGGCCCCCACTACTAGTCGGCAACCTCTAGAATTTAGGGAGATGTGCTTCAGGCCATGTGTCCCATCGATCTCGGGGAACCCATTAAGTGGAATTTGGGTCTGTGATGTCATAAAGTGGTATTAAAAAAGTTTCCTTTCCTTATTTACTATTTGGAGACAATATATTAGATATTACAAATATTGTGAACTTGGTCATAATCCATGCTTGGGTTCTATAAACCCAAGTTTAGGGTAAAATCCGAGTGTTCTAAATTATAATTGTTGTTTTATTTTTCTTATTATAGGTGACATTATTTCACCATTGGGTGAATCACATGTTGTGTGGTTTTGTTGATTATTAATTTGTTTGAGTATTTTCTTTCATCCTTGGCTTGATTATATGAGGTCAAGGATAGTTGTTACATACATCATTACAGTCACCAATAATTCACATTTCATGCATATTTATAGGACATATAGATGCATTTAACTTCTTTTCATTACTTAATATGCTTGTGATTATTGAGTGATGATGTGATAGTTATCTTATTCTTGTATTAATCTTGGTTGAAATTGAGTGGTTTCCTATCTCAATTCATGAGGTGTATGGTCCCTCATGTGTTGGGATGAGTAAATTATTGAGTCGAGCCATTCTATTATAAATAATTGGGTTTTATTTCCATTGATAAGGTATATGGGAACTAATTCTTCAAAAATGGTTATCCATTATAAAGTGAATAATGACATCTAAAATGAATTGATTGTACATCCTTATCACACCTTATCATTTCTATGAAAGGTAAAGGCGTGAACCTGGAAAATTAAATGAAAAATGAAATGAAAATTATACTTGAGCACTTACAGGTACATGGTTATCTAAGTAGGTAGTTGGGGTAATATGCCTTTGGTAGTGAGTTTTTTTTACATTCAACTTCCGCTAGTGATGTTATCTTTCTTATTAATCTTGTTTTGAGGTGTGTGCTTATCATTTGTAGACCAATGCTACCACTATGTCCTCGTATCGTACACTAGGAGGGTGGTGATGACCATGCTTCAGACATGGTGGGTCCTGAGTTTCCACTCTTACCTCCAGGAGTGTCACTAAAGGAACCGCCTTCTATGCCTGATCGGGGAAATAATTCCCAAGTTTGTGATAATTTACTATGTTTGATGCAGTCCATGCATGGTGCTTCACATCTTTCCCCTACGATGGTTGATCTGACTTGTGAGTTCCCACAGCAGCATCCTCATACCTTTCTTGGGGATGGAGGTCTGCAGGCTACTAAGTCTTGGATAGAACCCACCCTATATATCATTGAACATCTATAGATACCACCAGAGAAGAGGGAAAACCATTCCACCTACATGCTTTTGGATTTGGCCAATAGTTGGTGGGATTTGATTACCCAGGCTGGTTGTCATCAGGGCATGTTATGGGTTGATTTCCAAACTGCCTTATATGATCAGTTCTTTCCATAGAAATTGAGAGCTGACAGATATAAAGTGTTCATGCATCTCAAGTAGGGTTCTATATTATCCATGTAGTATTCATCATGTTTCATGGAGTTGTAGTGCTCTACACGACTTCTATCCAGTGATGAGATTTCATGTGCTAGACACTTCAAGGATGGGATTTTGTACGCCATCTGTACGTAGGTGAATGTCTTTAACCTACCTACCTTTTCTTAAATAGTCAATAAGGATCTTATCACTGAGTATAAATTGAGGGATGGAAATAATATCAGGCATAGATGACCAGTTCCACATTAAGCCAGTAGTTCTTCTAGTGGTAGGAAACATTCTCTCAATGTTTCTTTCCAGGAGAGTAACAACCAGAGTGCCTGTTTTGATAGCCCCAAAGTTTTTCATCAGTGTGGATGATGGGGGAACCGGAAGATTCATTGTGATAGATACCCAATGGAGTGTTGAGATTGCATAAGTATGGGGAACCTCCAGTGTTTCTATAAGACCTTTCCACCATCTTCAAGTGGAAAAGTATCTGTGTCAGCTTCACCTTTAGGAGAGGGTTCTTTCATGCCACGTCAGGAGGGGAGTTGGAATAGCACCGGCAGGACTGGCTGAGGAGGAGGTCATGGTCATGTAATATAGACCCCTAATCGCCAACATCACCGATAGAGTAGTTATGATTGTGTTATTATATATTTTTCATAGGGTCATGGATCATATCATTTGCATGCACTACAGCCAATACCTAAGGATTGGGATGTGAGATCATCTATAGTATGAGGTATTATTCTTGTGGCATCTACATTATTATCGGTTTTATTTAATATAGGTTCTTCAAAATCTTTTATCTCTACATCTATCATGGAAAGTCTCGGACTAAATATATAGTATTACTATGGTGTATTGACCCTAGATACATTGTTAGGGGTACGAATAGAGGGAATACGCCAGTGTAGGGACTTCCCCCTTTAGGTATGAATTTTCCATTTCATATGAAACCTCTTAATTCTTGAGATGAAATGCTTTGATTTCATTCTCAAGAATGGACTGGTTGGTTCACTATCACGCTTTTTTGGACTGATATCATTGTAGGGTATCTTTTAAATCATTAGAAGGAGGATGTTATTTGTATAGGGGTGATTTGGATGTCCAAGCTAGTAGAGTTGGGATAGAACATCATGGTCTAGGTGGAGAGACTACCCAGATTGAAAATCTCTTCATAGAGGATCAGGGCTTATGACAAGTTGATTTCCCTCCAGTAGTGGATCGTTTCATGTATGTCTTTCCCAACAATTTTTCTGGATTACCTCCTGAGAGAGAGGTAGAGTTTACAATTGAGATTGTTCTGGGATCATCTCAAATGTCCATTCCTACATACAAGATATCACCTATAGAGTTTCATGATCTCAAGTAGAATTTAGATTATTTAGAGGCCAAAGGTTTTATAAGGCCCAGTACATCCTCTTGGGGTTCACCAATTCTTTTTTTCAAGAATCTAGATGGAACCTTATGTATATGTGTAGATTATAGAAATTTGATCCAACTTATGGTCAAGAAATGATATCCACTACCTCGAATAGATGATCTATTTGGCCAGCTCTAAGGAGTAAAGGTCTTCTCTAAGATCGACCTGAGATCGGGTTATCATCATGTGTGATTTAGGTCGCTGTATATACCACAAATAGCTTTTTGTAGTAGGTATGGTTTTTATGAGTACCTTATTATCTCATTCAGTCATACAAATGCACCTACCATTTTTATGGATCTGATGAATGGATTTGTCCACCCCTATTTGTACTCTTTTGTTGTGGTCTTTGGGGATGATATTTTGTTGTATTCTCACACCCGTATCAACCATGCCAAACATCTTGAGATCATTCTGAGTACATTGAGAGAGAATCATATTTACACCATGATTTCTAAGTTCCACTTATGGATCAAGAAAGTTCACTTATCGGGTCATATAATATCATAATCAGGAGTATCCATTGACCCTGAAAAGGTTAGTGCTATAGTTTTCTGGGAGCAACCCAAGAATGTGTTTGATATCAGGAGTTTCATGGGGATTTCTGGATATTACAGTCATTTCATACAGGAAGTTTCTTGCATTTTTTAACTCTTACTAGCTTTACAAAGAAGGGTTTCAAATTCATATGGTCATAAGTGTGTGGGAAAGCCTTTTAGAAGCTGAAAAGGAGGCTTTTCTCAACACATATTTTGGCTCTTCTAAAGATAGGCATAGGATATACTGTCTTATGTGATGCATCAAGAATTTTCCTAGGAGTAGTGATGATATAGGAGGAAAAGGTTGTTGCATATTTATCTCGGAATTTGAGGCCTCGTGAGATAAATTACCTGACACATGACATTGATCTAGCAGTAGTGGTCCATGCTTTACAATGTTGGAGACACTGTCTTTTGGATGAGTGATTTGTGTTGTACACAAACCACAAGAGCCTCAAATATATATTTACTCAGCATGAATTTAACCTTATGCAGTGAATATGGGTCAAATATATACAATCCTTTAATTTTGTTCTTCCTTATATGTCTGGTAAGGGAAATGTAGTTACAGATGTGCGGAGTCGAAAAACTCAAACACAAGAAGTATGGGAAGCCAGTGATGAATGGATGTTAACAGAACTCTTCTCTAAGATAAACCTAGAGATACATGATAGTCACAAGTTATCTTATCTCTTATATTGTGCATTTACCTCTTCCCTCCTTGAAAAGGTGAAGGGTATAAAATTTTCAGATCCTAAAATCTTGGTACTCTCTGAGAGAATATTAAGAGATAAACCGACTCTATATTGGTCTGTAGACAGAGACGATATCCTTCGTATTCATGGACATGTTTGGGTCCCTACAGATATGAGAGAGGAGTTGATGAAAGAGTCATACGCCTCTCATTGGGTAGTTCATCCAAGAATTTGGAAGATATATTGAGACATGCAACACTAGTATTGGTGACCTGGGATGAAACATTAGATATCATTCTTTATTACTAGGTGTTCCACCTGTCAGCAGGTGAAGGTGGAGCACCAAAGACTTGCAGGATTATTATAGCCACTTACATTCCCAAAATGGAAATGGGAAGATGTTTCTATGTACTTTTTAGTCATTTTACCTTGGTCTCCTAGATGTAGTGACGTTGAATGGGTTTTCATTGATAGACTAATGAAAGTAGCCCACTTCATTCCTATTCAATAGACTTTCTCAATTGATGAGATAAGAAAATTGTATGTCTGTGAAATCATACAACTCTAAGAAATCCCCCATACTATCATTTATAATTGGGATGTTCATTTCATTCCACGGTTCTTGTAGGGATTGTAAAGGATATGGGAACATAGGTGATTTTAAGCACAATTTTTCACCCTCAGACCAATGGACAATCAGAATGAATAATACAGGTTCTAGAGGATATGCTTCAATCATGTGTCATTGATTTTAGTGGTTCTTTGGAGAAGAATATACCTCACATAGAGTTCTCATATAATAATATATTTCATAATACAATTTAGATGGATCCTTTTTAGGATTTGTGTGGTAGGTCATGTCATTCACCCCTGTGTCGGCTAGAGGAAGGTGAGGCAGCCCTTCTAGGTACTTGTATCATTTAGGAGACTTCAGAGTAGGTTCAACTGATCATAAAGTGTATGAATACTAACCAGTCTAGGAAAAGATCTTATGTCAATCGTCATTGATAACCCCTAGAGTTTGTGGTCAGAGATCATGTTTTCTTTCGAGTATCACCCAGGCTAGGTCATAGATAGTTACAGAAGAAAGGGAAGTTTTCGCCTCATTATGTAGGTTTGTTTGGGGTCCTAGAGAGAGTCGGGCCAATATTCTATTGGTTAATACTACCTCAAAGGTATCATTCCATGCACAACATCTTCTATCTTTCACAGCTTCACCAGTATCATGTCGACCCATCTCACACCTTTGATCCTGAGGAATTTGAGTTAGATTTTGATGATACCTTTGAGGAGTATCTAGTAAATATCATCAACTGAATCATGAAGGTTCTCTAAGCTTGGTATGTCCCTTTAGTATGAGTGAAATGGAAGCATGGTTGCGTGTAGGATAAGACTTGGGATACGGAGGCCAACATATGTTCCCAATGTCCAAAGTTCTTCTCAAACAATGTTTCTTCACCCTTGGAAGGTGAAATTAGGGATGAGTTCTTTTAAGTGGGAAATATTTTAAGAACACATTTTTTCGATCATGTATGGATCCTTTAAATTTCAATATAAATATTTATTTTGGACCTAATATGGATTCATAATGATTTAGAAAAGGTCTCAGGGGTTCTGGTAAAATTTCAATGCCCGGAATCCTATTTTTTTGGAAAACTATCCATATCGCATGGTTAGCACATTGTTGGAACATTGTTTTCCTAACCGTGCGAATGGAAATTTTCAAACAAAACCATATCGCATAGTTGGAACAAGGTTGTGTGTCCTAACCATGAAACTTATCCTTCTTCCCAGGTAACCATGCATGGCTTTCACAAAGTTTTTTAAACCATGCAGACAAACTATGTATAGGCTAATTTTCTGGGTAATTTTAAAAAAAATCTCGTAATGATCTATTAACCCTCCTTATTCTTCCTAATACGAGTTCATACAGTATTAACCTATTTCTCTCTCAAATTGGAGCTTTTTGAAGGCCAGAGATAGGGATTGAAATATCTCATTCTTCTGGGATCTGATCAAACTTTTGTTCATCACGTTGGATGCACAACAGTAAATACTCAAGTCTGTTTGAACCTTTATCCTTCTCTATTTCTCTCGACCTACTTATCAAGGTGTGATAGTTTTTCCTATTTTATTAGATATTATTCAATCCAAGACAAATCAAGGAATGATACCAGAGGAGGAGAGTCGTAAAACACTAAGGTGGGTGGTGTATAACTCATCCATCAAGTTTGTTGATTTTGGAATTGTCGTGTGGGGCCAACCGATTTCATCCGGTTCCATTTATTGAATTTATATTCCATGCTTATAATAATTATAACCTTATGTTTATGATATTTCCATATATGTGATTAATTATTAGTGGTTATTCCCACAACTCTATCCATCCCATGTAGGATTTTATGCGATAATTGAGTTTTTAGTATTTGACATGTTTGCGCCACCGTTCATGTGTGACGTGGATTGACCCTTATAAGGGTAAGCTATTCTATATTAAATAGATTGATTTATATTGTGAATTTCATAACGGAAAGTACCATGCATTCTCAACACTTGACCCAGCTATTGTAAGTTCTTCAAATTGATAATCAAATGTGAAAGGGAAATTGTAAAGTACATTAAGTATATGACTGGACTGCATTAAATGTGAATGAAATATAGGTTTCATGTCTATAGCACCCCTTAGTACATTAATGGAAGGTAGCGGAATAATCCTTAATTATTGAATATGCCTTTAATGGAATTAATAAAGGTTGAATGCTACTTTACTTTATCACACTAGTGAGGGTAAAGGATTGAAAGAAATGAAATATTACATGACTTCATAATTAAACAAGAATATCCTAAATCGAGCTTTCCTATGATTCTTATTGGGGAATTCCATTAGAACTTGGGAACCCCATTCTGATTCAAGAATATGGCTTGCTTATGTTGAGACCCACCTAGATCCCAATAATTTTATATTATCTGATGCTCATTATGACACCATAGGATCCCACACATAGTATTAAAGGATGAATTGGATACACTCCTTGGATCCATCATTGAAAAATAGGTTCCATGGTTACAGCCCATAGGGCCCAGTCTCTGTTTAGGCCTGTTATACCTTGGATGATCACCTTGGTTTTGATAGGAATCTTATTGTTGAATGCCTTAGAATATGATCCTTGGATTACACTCTTACCCTTATCTAGGATACATTTATTACTAATTTGTCTACCCTTGAGGTCTATGTTACCTTGGTTATTACCTTGGAACTTCATTATTAAATGTCATTATAGGTTTCATTTTCATAACTTGTAACCTTCACTATTGTTAACAAGTGACTTATTTATAAGTTGGTAATAATCAATTAATGGACTGGTAATGTTTAGAATCCTACCTACAGCTGAAGTAGGTACATGGGTATTTAGTTACATTTCACTATTGCATTTTATATATTCATTCTTGTACACTATTATATTTCCATTACATGGGCCAAATGTTATAGACACCATTAATGGTGGACCACTAAGATTTATCTCACACCCTCTCAGGGATCTATTTGGTACCCAAAGTAGATTAAATGAATGTAGGTGTTGATAAAGGGAAGCATACACCATCGAAAACTTGATTACTTTCTTTTTAGGATGGATCTTGAGAGAAGATGACTGAGCCGGAGCTCAGGATGCTTGGGATAGTCTATTGATTTATATTATACTTTTGTGGATAATGTTATTCCTGATCTATTGTATCCATGTTTTCTAGTTTTTTGGAGATATGAAATATCATCATCAGTTGTTGTATGTGTGTATGTTATTCCAATTATTTCAGATATTATTAATATTGTCTATATTTATGTTGTGTCTTCTATTTAATTATATTTCTTGTGTTATTTACCTCTATTTATAGTCATTAATTCTATTTTTTCAAAAAAAAATAAAATTGTTAAAAATTAATTTTAAATTACTTTCACCAAGGATGATTAAAATATCTTTTAGAAAAAAATTACTATTTTCTAGAAAACATTTTATTTATTTTAAATGATTATTATTATATTTATAATCAATAGATAACTAATAAACATGTGAAATATTTTCATAAATTATTTAATCCTATATATACCTTCCATTCCAATGACTAGGAAATAACTATCATATTAAATAATAATATTAACAGTATATTATTGTTCGGTAAAACTAGGCCTTGGGTATAACGTAATATTTTTGAAGAAACCCATTTCTCCTTATAGCACATGATAAAATAAGTGTTGTGAAATATCAACCGAGTGTTTCATATCATGTATACTATCA
Organism: Viscum album; assembly: GCA_963277665.1. Taxonomy (NCBI): domain Eukaryota; kingdom Viridiplantae; phylum Streptophyta; class Magnoliopsida; order Santalales; family Viscaceae; genus Viscum; species Viscum album. The sequence continues at coordinate 79,898,496 of OY728140.1, forward strand.
AACATAATTTTCATTATTTAAAATCTTATGGTTTTACCAAACTTCTCTCAAAAGAAAGTATCCATCAAATGTTATTATTGTAGAAGACTAGGACACACCATGAGTATGTGTCAAGAAGTCAAGTGGATTAATGTAAAAAATAATAATAGTGGATGCATCAACATATCAGCTGATAAATAATGATGTGATGTATTTTTTTAACTGAAGATGTGTTATATGTTCAAATCATGGGCATTTGGAAAGAGGTTGCATCTGGAGGAAAGAATGAAAGGAAAAGGAACCCAAAAGGAGATCCCCAACTCCAATGGCATATGAAAAAAATACAATACAGGAAGATATATTGCTATATTGAGAAAAAAAATTACAATATCAAAGGAAATTAGAGGATCTGAATGAAATATGTACCAAACACCTCCTTTTTTAAACTCATTGCAGCTCTCTTGGATATAATATGAATGAGACATAAAGAAAAATAGAGTAATTACTCCAATTTTGAGTAAGAATAATGTACATTCAATGAAATACTCACTCCCAGAAAAAAAGGGTGGGGTGACTCAGATACATTACAAAAAGAAAAATTAATAAATAATGCCTCGACAAAGTCACAAATCATTCCACAATGAAAGAATTTAAGGTAAGAGAAAGATCTATCTATTAGAGGAAGAAGTATGAGAAGGAAACCAGTGTAAAGATTCCTACTCAGAGAATGAATCATGTAAAATAGCATATATGTGGATTATCAAAGAAATAAATCTATACTAGTGGGTATAAACCCCAAATTTTGAAAAAGGAAAAGCCTACAAAATTTACATATCTAAATAATAATTATCATTCAAGTAGAGAATGTCTAGTTATATGGCCAAAACATTTGAATATGGTTGGGAAGTTAGAACAAGCACAGAAAGAGTGTAGTTATTTAAAAGAAAGTATCAAAGGGTTGGTCCATCAGGATCAACCAAAATCCTCTTCCTGATGATTCCATAGGCACCCATATCCCTATGTGTTAAATATTTATAATATATTATGGACGTTTTTTAGTACTATGGGGGAGATAAAATCCATGGGGGTGTCTGGTGAAAGTGAATGGGTGAATAAGTTGAATAGAGATACATGTGATAATAAGAATATAAACTCTTTAAATTCACATACGGTATTAGATTCAAGAATTGGTGCCACACAAAAACAATATTTTTACAATATGTATCTAGAAGTTGCAGAATATGGAAAAGGGAGATTATATAATGAAGAGCCTAACGTGAAACAGAAGATCTTTCAAATCTATACTTGAATAATATATTGGTTCCAAGTCGCATTGACTATTTAACCATTATTATTATTCCTTAGTTCAAGTGTCATTTTTATAATGAGAGAAGACTGATTGGGGGATAATCAGTAACATTTATGTATTTCATGATTATCTATTTTTTTCTAAGAAAGTGGTATTAGATAACTATTTTTAGGATACTAATAATGTTTTAGAGAAAATCAAAAAAAATCCAATAAGTGGTCTCCCCATTCTAAAGAGTAATTAAACATCTAACTTCCTTTCAATAATCAGTATTAATGATTTAATTTAATCCAAATATAGGGGTTTTTAGGGAGATATTTTTACAATCATTCTAGGAAATATACCCTCATTTTATAATAGATCCCTCTGAAGAACTGAGTAAATTAATGTTTCTTGATTCCATGGAAGTGAGTTACATTGACAACATTGGAATTTATTGGATTAAAATCTTTTTTATAAAAATAGTTTTGACTCAGTGGGATTAGAGTATCTTTCAATGACTTAATTCAATGTTGTAATTTCAACTACTGAAAATAGTTTAGTGGTGTTCTGTTATAAAAAATAATATAACTCTAATATTGAAAATTGATAAAATAATCAATGTTTCAATCAAAAGTTTATAAATGGATTCAAAGGTGAAATTGATAATAGTATATATATCCATGTGGCCTTTTAATTTCAACATATTATGTCTCATGGGATAAGAAGAAGTGAATGACCAAAGGGGGAGGGTAATTGTTCTTTATCTGGATTCTGGGTGATAAAATAATAATGTGTGTCCCCTCATAATTTTATAGATTATCGAAAATATGATCTATGGAGATCATTGACTAAGGGGGTAAATTAATAAATTAAATAATCTACTATTGAATTATATAATAAAGGGGGAGATTAAATTTAAGTTTCTAATTGGTATCCATTGGTATAATTCAAGATCTATAGATTGTAGAAAAAATATAGTCTATATTTCAATGAAAATGAACATTAAAATAAAATATCACATAATCAACAAGAAATTAGAACATTGGAATGTGAAACTAGAGTATGTGCCTACTTAACTATATATTGCAGACATCCAAATTAAGGACTTACCTAATTTATCATTTGAATGGAATAAACAGGCTCTTGAATAGTGTGGATGTGGAACTCCATCTCTCTAAGACCAAAAAGGAGTGAACTTTGGGTTCATTATCAATGGGGGAGAAAATGTCTTGATTAAGATAGGTGAAAAGTTGGTAGGGGAATAGTGAAACAATAGGATTTTTAAATATGATGATACTAAAGCTAGCCTTTCAGTGAAAATGAAACACAAACAAGAGTGATCTCGATGGTAGAGTTTTTTTATCTTTTGGTGTTGAGAAGGATTCTAGTGGTAGGTTTTAGAATAAAGTGATTAATTGATGAAAACTTTGTGATACTCTTATTTATCATGCCTAGATTAACTCATGTGGTCTTAGAGTACAAGTTATGGAACTCCTTGATCACTATCTAGGGTTTCAAAAGGAAAATGGTTTAGCATATGAATGATTTGTCAAAAAGTTGTTTCTTTATGTTTTGAAGTATATTCAACAAACCCAAAGGGATATTATTGGAAAAATACCTATTGATAGTGATTTTGGGTTAATTGTATTTTTTACAAGGTTTTAAATTATTTACAAATGATGTTTTTCAAAGTAGGCATGAAGATTTGGTGTGATTGTTATGAAAAATCTTGTGGAACGAAAATGGTAGAACTGATCATGCAGAGAATGAATATTAGAACTGATCATATGAAGTGATCATGTGGATTGGTCATGTGGAAGGTTTGTGTACTAATGGTTTGTGAATATTTTTTCTAGAAAAGGTGAACATGTCCCACTTGTGATCATGAGAGTTGAGGGAGATCATGTGTTCACATCATAACATTTTCATGGGTATGAGAGGATCTCATGGTGAGATAATGAAGTGCACTTTAAGTTACCATATAATTGTCAAAATGTCGTGTTAAGTACATGAATATTACACATAACGTTTAGAGGATCAAATATAGAGATCATGAGAAGCACTTGAAGAGACTGCATGATTATTAGAGGATCTCGTGGAGAGATCATGTGAAGTGAAAAAACACAAATAAGCAAGAAATGATAAAGATATCACACGGTTTTTTGAAACCATATGACCACATAATTATCTTTGGATCTCATGATGGTATATCACAAAGTTCTTGAATAAAATTCCACTAACACCTCATGATTGTTATTTGATCTCGCGATAAGATCAGAGGAAGCACATATGGTTGTTAATTAATCATACAATGGGATCACGTGACACAGTCAAAGATAATGTATTTGATCATGTGAAGCACTTAAGACATGTATTAGGTGATCATGTGAAGTGGTCATGTGAATCTTTTGATTCCTATTGTTGAGGAAGTGTAATGGATGGATGTCTGTAATTTTTAGAGTTAAGGCAGTGGAATTTTTTCTATAAATACCTAATGAACCAACCATAAGAGGTGGTGAAGTTTTGTTTAAAAATATTTTTATGAATAATTATATGGAAGGTGTTTTTCATGAAGTGAATCAGTATACATGATTGACATAGTGTAAGTGTTTCTCATGAGAAGAATTAAGTCTTTCACAAGAATCACGTGATCCATGTAATAAAAAAAAGTTTCCGTGAAGGGTTCATATGATGGTATCTTGCAAAGGGAAGTATACACAGGGTACTTTCGCACATATTTATTCCCTTTTATGTCACATGATCCATGTATCCTAAAAAAGGATTCATGTTAAAGACACATTATCTACATGAAAAGAAAAAAGTCACATGATTTTCATGAACAAAACAAAGCATTGTGAACTACATGAATATAACAAAGACTCGTGATCTACATGAATAGAAAAAGGTCTCGATGAGGGGTCTTATGGAGGATTCTCCTAGAAGGCTTATGCACTAGGATCTCATGAAAGTTTTATGCACTAGGATCTCAAGAAAGTCTTATGTTCCATGATCTCATGCAAGGGTTATGCGCCAAGATCTCTCATAAGGGTTATGTGTCAGGATCTCATGAAAGGGTTATGTGCTAGGATCTTCTAAAAGTGTTACATGATAGGGTCTCATGAATGGGTAATATTCTAGGGTCCTATGCAAGGATATTTGTTCCTAGTTTGACCTATTAAATAATCCATTGTTAATTATAAATTTTGAATAAGAAGAAGAAAAATACCGAGGATTTTCACAATCCAACTATATTTGTGGAATGGTTTTATTCAATCCTACATACAAGGTAGTAAAAGGAAGACTTTTCATATCTTGAATATCTTTCTAAATTGAGGAGGAGTTTCCATAACCTCTCAAGGAAAATTAATGATCAATGAGATGTTCACATCAAGGTTGTGAAGGAGAATTTGATGTTTAAAGGCACCTATAATACATTCAATTCAACTCTCAATAATAGAAGATATTGTTCTTTGGCCTGAGTGATAATTTTTTTTCCTTATAAAGCAATGAGCATAAGAGGAAAGTATGAGGGAAGTGATCTCGGGGAAATTGTACATCTACCCCAAACATTGAAAGAGTAGTGATCCTAGGAATTTGTGACCTAAACTAAACCAACAGCAGTGCACTTTAGTGGATTTTTTATATTAAATCATTGCCTTTTTATGATCCTTTAATGTATCCCAGTGACGGTGAACCAAGTAAAAATCTATGTGACTGTATGATTTATTTATTTATTTACTTTGTAGGCATAATCATCAAATAATGTTTGAAAGGTTAATATCAACATAAACTCTAAAGAGAAGAATAAGTAAAACTCATAATAAAGAGGTTGAGATCTAGTGGGTCAGGAATAATTTCAAAAATAATATACATACCTTGATTCACCCCCCCCCCAAGGTATCTAATCCTATTTTGTGCCTAACAAGGTGTTTAATAGTCTCATGATTAGAATGGATCAAAAATTATTTAGTACAAATATAATGTTTCCCTATTTATAACACTTTAAATGATGCATACAATTATTTATCATATATAGAATAATTTAGATGTGGTCCATTTAACTTATCACTAAAATAATAAATAGTATTATCTTTTTTCATGAGTACTAATCCTATTTCAATTCCAATTACATCACATTCAATTACAAAGGTCATACCAAAGTCTTAGAATTAAAGTAAAGGGGAGTCAGTGGGTCTCTTCTTGAGATCATGGAAAGCCTTATCATGATTTTCCTTTCTCTTAAATAGAGAATTATTGTTTTTCAATTCATTCAACAGGGCCCCTGGTGTAATAAATTCATCTAAAACCTTCTATAAAACTATCAATCCCATTAAAATATTCTTAAATATTTAATAGATTTCAGATTTGTCCATTCTTGTATGGATTTGATCTTCTATGTGTCCACTTCAACTCCATTTTCACTCAAAAAATCCAAGGATAAAAATTTTATCAATGAAAATTTAACACTTTTTAATGTTTCTAAGAATATTTTCTTTTCTAAGATCCTTTAAAACTTTTTTCAAGTGATATATATGTTATTTAAAATTCCTACTATACACCAAAATATCATCAAAGTAAACTACCATAAAATTTATAATATATTTATGTAAGATGTGATTCATTAACCTTATAAATGTTCTCAGTGAATTGTTTAGACCAAAGGTCGTGGATAACCATTCATGAATTCCATGTTTTTTCTTAAAGACAATTTCCCTCTCATCTTCTTATTTTATCCAAATTTGATGGTATCCACTTCTTAAATCAATTTTTTTTTAAATAGTACAACCATTTAACTCACCTAGCATATCATCTAACCTAGGGATTGTATGATGATACCAAAATATGATGTTATTCATGGATCTACAGTTAATTTATATTCTCTATGTTCCATCCTTCTTGGGAACTAGAAGCATCGATATAACACAAGGACTTAGGATCTCTCTAATATATCTTACATCTAATAAATATTGAAATTTTATTTTATTTATTTTGTGTTCTCTAGATTTTTGTGGTATATAGGGTCGTTCGGGATGGATTTTCGAGGTATGAGTTCAATCTAATGCTCAATACTTCTAATGGATGGAAAACCAGGTGGAACCTATTTGGGAAACATATCATTAATATTTCTCAAAAATGAATCTACAACATGTGGAAAATGAGATATTAATTAATTAGTTTTTGACATTTACTCTTTGTACATAATTAATAAAATGTTTTATTAAGAAATTAAATAATCCTTAACCTTAATCTTTTTTTCCAACATCAAACTTATTTCCTCTATTAAATATTTTTTACTCTTAAATTTTCTTTTCTCACTATTTTTTATTCTCTTGTTTTCTATTTTCCATCATTATCTCCTTTTTTATTTTATCTATTTTTTTCTTCATCACTCATTCTATTTATTATAACTCAAAATGTTATCTTCTAAAATTTATTTAGGGGAAATTGGTATGAGGGTTATAGGATCCACATTAAGCAAAATAGAATGAAATTTTATAAAACCATCATGTGTAATATAATGATCATATTATATAAGTAGAAAGTGACAAACCTTGATTGGTACAACATCACATAAAAATTCATATTTATACTTACCTATGGTGAGAAATTCCTTCACCTATTTGGTGACCTTCATCTCTCAATAATATTTTAACTATTTAAGTTAGTGTGGATTTTGGTTCTTCATAGTTGGAAGTCCCAATTTCTCCACCAACTTGGTGTCATTCACATTTATAAAGTTTCCACTGTCAATAATAACATTACATACCTTCCCATAGATGTTGAATCATTTATGTAAAATGTTCTCTCACTGCTTCTCTCCAAAAATCATTTATGCACATAAAACTCTCATATTGACAAGAATCTCACCATATTCTCCAAATCATCCCATATAAATTTTTGATGATTCCTCCTTTGGGATCTCTCCATTTGTATCCTATTATCCATAATTGTTGATATTAATAGTTCTTAGGTTTGTGCATTCACTATAAATGTGACCCCTTGAAATTTGGAAGAATTATTTTATCACTTTTCTGATCAGCCACCACTTTGGGATTTCATGATTTTGTAATATTCTTCATTCAATTTCTCCATGGAGTGAAAGGGGTATTATGTTTACTTATTTTGATCCTCATTTTGATTATTTTATGATTTTTATGTCATTTTGGATTATATATTATATCTCTACTTGGTGGTACATCTCCACTTGATTGATAATCTCCTAATTGATCCCATGAAAAAATTGTGTCATTGTATCCTCTAGATCCTTGCCAGTGTTTTCTCAAATCATATAAATTTTTATCTCCTTGTAGTGATATTCAACACTCTTACTCCCTAATGTGAGGCATTAAATCGTGTTGTAGATATATATATGTGGTATTATGAGGGAAAATCACTTCCTATTGGAAAAATTCATGTCTTACCAAGTATGGATTGGATATCATCCATATCATTCTATCTTCTTTTGAAAAATATCCCACTATAATAATGCATAATAAATGGATTCAAGGGCTAAACATTTTCTCATTTTCTCATAATTGGTATAACAAGAGAAGACTTTCTCGATCCATATATCCCACTCCAATTATGCTTCCAAAACACTTTTCCCATGAAAATAGGGGACCTTCTCTTTAATAATGTAGGTTTCGGGCACAGTAGAAGCGCGTTGGTGGGGTACCCAAATTTAATTTCAGCATTAACAACAATCAATCTGAGATCTGTCATGATAATAAAACATCGGATCTTTGGAATAGAACGAAGAATGAAAAAGAAAATAGGGGAGTCCGAGAACCATAGATGTGATCATCATATATTGGTTATAATTAATTTAATTAATTGAAAAGAATTACCTTGATGTAATTATTTCTTCGTTGATGTTTCTGGTCATGATCTAATGTGATCCGTCATTACGTCATATAATCTAAGAGTAGGATTCCTCTAGCAGTTATCCACACGTGCTCCATTTATCTCTCGACGTTTCTGAAGGGATCTTCGGTTGCTAGCATGGAAGAGCCTTCACTTGTGATTTCCACCTTCAATCACCTTAATCCAGTGGAGGAGGATCTCTCTCTTGTAGCTTGAGAGTGTTCTTGGAAGAAAAAAGATTCTATCTTGGATTGAGAGCTTTCTCTAGATCTATTGTGCACAACCACAAAAAAAATGGCTAGGCTAATGAGAAATATATAATTAGGGTTTTTAATTACATAGAATAATAAAATTAATTAATTACCCGAAAGCATTTATTAATTTCATTTAATTCTTAGTAATACCCCATGTCTAATAATAACAGTTGACTATTATTATTACCTGACATGCACCCAATGAATTACACCTAATATTATTTAATTAAATAAATAATATTATTTCTCATGAATTCCCAGAAAAAAATACACGGCCTGTATATTTAATATACACGGCATGTACTTTTGTTTTTCTATTTTTCTTTATTTCATCCACCAAATTTATTTGACCTTGAATAATGGCTATTTATTTCTAAAATAAATATCTCTGCATTACTCGCTAATACATATATTATTTCTCCCACAATATATTCTCTTTAATAACTAGTGTCAAAATAAATGTCATCAGGAATTCTTGAATAATTATTAAACCAAAGTCAGGAATAATATTTATTCAACTTGTTAAATTAATATTTAATTGAGATACTTAGACACACTTAGTGTGTGACCCTCTAGGCCTCTTTCTCAATGGTATTAGGCAGAGACTACCTAAATTCAAAGGTTAGCACCTAGAAACATGCCAAGGCACCCATAGAGAAAGAAGTTAATGCCACAATGATGTGTCACCTCCTACGAACGCTTACCATGTAATGTAATCCCTTTGTCTCAATATCTTGAATCGAGCGGGTTGCATGCTGGTGCCATCATCCCATGTGCTCGATTATTCTTTCTTTGACTTTTTAGAATTGAACTTTCCCATTCCTTAACATGGTCGTGGACTTATTTAGGCTATATCAATTATATAAAAGGGCTTGAGATATATTCTTTTGCTAGGGAATATAAGTGGAAAATCCTTTCTCACATTATCTATTAATGCAGTATCACTCGTGATGCACCCAACGTATCCTACCTCGCATCGAACAGTGTGTCATCACGGTTTTCATAAATACATCTAAGTGAGTGAGTTGTAATACCCATTAATAATAATCTTAAAGTATAAATACCAATACACACATCTACAGATAGGAACATCCAATGACACTATGAAATGTTGATTTCCTACTGGTGGGTCTCGTTCTCATAATATCCTCCGGGATATTACCATGGGCGCACACCATGAGAAGGTGCCTCAAAGTTTTATGATTACTCATCCCTAATGGCCTGTATTATTTTTGTCCCACAAATAACATCATTTGGACATAGAACATATATTCAAGAATAGTGTTATGGAACTTCTGGGTTCTCATCATAGTAGGGATCCTCTATGACCCTTTAATGCAACAGCTATCATTAGGACATTATCACATGCATTGCCACCAGATGAACAATCAATATGTGATATGGTATTTATTAATGAATAAAGTACCAAGTAGTTGGTTCTAGGCCACTAACTCTAACAGACTCCCACTTGTACTAGAGCCAGCTGGTAATAACTTTTAACCCACTATCTCTCACATGATATTCATGCTTCTGCTGAGATAGGCCTTTAGTCATGGGGTCTTCCACGTTCTCTTCTATGGACACTCTACTCACTGCAACTTCACCCCTTTGATAGAACTCCCTCAAGAGGTGATACTTTCGAAGTATGTGCTTTGTCCATTGATGTGACCTTGGTTATTCTGAAAGAGCCACCGCTACAGTATTATCACAATATAATGTGATAGGATCTTTACTATTAGGCACCATATCAAGCACCTAGACAATGTTCTAAATCCAGACAGCTTCCATGGCTGAATCAGAAGCCGTTATATATTCAGACTCTTCCGTAGAATCAGTGACAACTGGTTTCTTTGAACTCTTTCAGATCACATCTCCTCCATTGATATAGAAAACATATCCAGATTGTGACTTCATATTGTTTTGATCTATCTAAAAACTAGCATTATCATACCCTCTGATGACATGCTCCTCGTCTCCTCCATACACCAGGAACATATCCTTAGTTCTTCTCAAATACTTAAGGATAGTGTTTATAGGAGTCCAATGTTGTTCTCCTAGATCTTCTTGATATCTTCCTACCATGCTCAGTTCATAGGCAACATCAAGCCTAGTACATAAAATGGCTTACATGATGGATCCTATAGCCGAATCATATGGGGTCTTACTCATTATATATTTCTCTATTTGTGTCTGAGGAAACATTTTCTTAAAAAGATGTAGGCCATGTGACACTGGAACCAATCCCCTCTTGAATTGTTCCATACTAAATCTCTATAGTATCTGGTCAATATATGTACCCTTACTTAATCCAAGAAGCCTTTTGGATCTTTCAAGAATGATCTTGATCCCTAGAATGTAGGCTACTTCACCCACGTCCTTCATAGAGAAACACCAGTTCAACCAGCCCTTAACTGACTGTAAGACTGGTACATCATTTCCAATAAGCAATACATCATCAACATATACTACTAGGATAACGACAGCATTCCCATTAAACCACTTATAAACACATGTCTCAAATTAGTTCTTAATGAAACCAAATTCCATTATGGCTACATCAAATCGAATGTTCCATGACCTGGATGCTTTCTATAATCCATAAATGGATTTCTGCAACTTGAAAACCTATTTAGCTTCACCTGGTGTCACAAACCCTTCTGGTTGTGTCATAAAGATATCTTCCTAAAGGTTCCCATTAAGGAATATTGTTTTGACATCCATTTTCCAAATCTCATAGTCATGGTAAGTTGTTATGGAAAGTATTATTCTTATGGATTTAAACATGGAAACTGGCGAGAAGGTTTCATCATAGTCAATTCCTTGATGTTGTTTGAATCCTTTAGCCACTAGCCTTGCTTTATAGGTTCTAACTTGACCTTCCGTGTCAATTTTTCTCTTGAATACCCATTTTCATCCAACATGCTTTACATCAACTGGCTCATTGACTAAAATCTAGACTTGGTTCTGATACATATAATCCATCTCAGAATTCATAGCTTCTATCCATCTTGAATATTTTGAGCTTTCTATTTCTTCCTTATAGGAGAGAGGTTAATCATTGTCCAACAATAATGATTCTTCATTCTTGATGACTAGAAAACCAAATATCTCTGGTTCTCTTACCTCTCCTGAGCTCCTACACGGTACTTGTGTTTTTGGAACCTCTTCCATAGGGACCTGTGGAAATTTTTCCTATACCAACTCCTTTATATCTTGATCATTAACTTTGTCGAAGTCAATATTTCCCCCACTATCCTTTTTGAATATGTTCTCCCTCTCAAGAAGGATGGATTTTCTGGAGACAATCACATTCTTTTCTGAAATATTATATAGGTAATATCCTTTCGTTCATTGGGATATCCTATAAAGATATACTTTGTGCCCTGGGGTGCTAGTTTGTTTCCTAAGAAGTCCTTAACAAATGTCATGCATCCTCATACATGTGTGTGTGACAAAATGGGTTTCTTTACATTTTATAACTCAGAGGTAATTCCATTTTTCACCTTAGTTGGTACTTGGTTTAATGTGTATACATCAGTCTGTAATGCATATCCCCAAAAGGATAATGGAAGATCTTCATGACTCATCATCGACCTCACTATGTCCAACAAGGTGCAGTTCCTCCATTCACTAACACCACTCCACTGTGGTGTATAAGGAGTAGTGAGTTGAGATAGAATCCCAGAAACCCGTATAAGATCAATGAACTCTTGGTTCAGATATTCTCCACCTCGATCTAATTGAAGCTTCTTTATTTTCTTAACAAGTCGATTTCTACTTCATTCTTGATTTCCTTATATTTTTCTAAGGATTCTGACTTATACCTCATTAAGTAGATATAGACATATCTACTCAAATAATTAGTAAAAGTAATGAAGTAAGAATATCCACCTCTAGTGTCTACTAGAAATAGTCCACACACATCCGTGTGGACCAATCCTAGAAGCTTTGTGGCCCTTTCACCCTGTCCACCGAAAGGTGGCTTGTTCATTTTACCTTGTAAACAAGCGTGACATCTATCAAGTGTTTTTAGCTCAGTAGAGTCTAAATAGCCATCTTGGCAGAGCTTTGTCAAGCGCTTCTCATTTACATGACCGAGATGGTGATGCCACAACTGGGTGATGTATGAGTCATGTGGGTTTGTTTTGTTATTGATTTCAAACACTTGGTTTTCATAATTTGATACATACAAACCATTATTTAAATGTTCCATACCATAACATACATTGTTCTTATAAAAGAAGAAACCCTTATTTCCAAACTTGAAGATAAATCCATCCATATCCAAACATGATACAGAAATTATGTTTTGGTAATAGTAGGAACATAATAACAGTTATGTAAAACCAAAATCATCCCAGTAGGAAATGAGAGGTGGTAATCACCAATGGATAATGTATCCAGCCTCATGCCATTGGTATCTCAAAGATCAACCTCTCCTCTAGAAATCTTTCTAAATCTACTTGGTTCATGCATTTGAATACATATGTGAGCCCCACAAGCTATATCTAATACGCAATGTGTAGAAATGGAAAGATTACAACTCGATAACAAACGCACCTTTAGTGACCCCACACTTCTGGGTGTAATTTCTCTTTCAGTGGCCAGGAATGACACATTAAAAACATACCACCTCCCATTCCTTTCCCTACCTCTGGATCTTCCCCTTCTTGGAGGGATGATGCTCGGGGGCTTCAGACTATTTATATGTCCTTGGCCCCTTTTCCTTGTCCTTCCTTTTCTTATTCACCATAAGGACTACGGTTTTTTCATGCCCCATGTTCTTATCTACCTAGAGAATTAATGTTATAAGTTATGATATACTCTTCTTATTGTTACTCATGTTATAGTTGACAATAAATCTAGAGAATGTCTTGGGAAGTGATGAAAGGATGAGATCTGTATGCAACTCATCCGGGAACTTAATCCTTAAGATGTTCAGGAATTCAATGTAGCCAATAAGTTTGACTACATGAGGCCCAGCTGGTGCAGACTCTCCAAGCTTAGTTGTAAACAAATCTTTAGAGATCTCATATCTCTCATTCATCATTTTCTCTTGGTAGATATCCTTTAGGTGAGACATCATGCTATACGTGTCCATGTTTTCGTATTGCATCAAGTTCAAATTAGACATGGACGATAGCATGAAACATTGGACATCTGTGGCATCATCCATATGTTTCATATAGAGAGATAGTTCCTCAACACTTGCCTATTTCCCAGGTTCAACTGGAATAGGCTCTTCCATCACATACAATCCTCTCGTGGAAAAGGATGACACGTAAACGCCTCTGCCACTCTTGGAAATTGGCGCTGGTGAGAAGGTTTTCTTTCTCGAGTATGGTTTGCAATGATATGCTTGAAGTCATTTTTCTTTTTGTTTTTAAAAATTAAGATGATCAAAGGTTTAGTACTTTATTATGATAAAACTAAGAAAAATAAATTAATTAATACTTATTAGTCTCCCACTATTTTATCGAAATCCAATAGCCCTCACCATTGAATTCGAAATATTCTATTTCCTAAATATTATAGTGGAAAGGATCCATATTTTCCTTCGAATTACCCCAACTAGGGTTGGTCAAGCAACTTGAAGGGTTTTTAGGTAGGCATTCCAAATGCCAACTACATTAACTCGCAGCTCCTTGATCCACTGAGTGGACTCTCCAATCCTGAAATCCTTTTATTTTGGATTTCCTCTACCTTTTCCTATTGGTCACACCAAGTCCTTTTGTGGCATTTGACCCTTGATATGAACCAAGTCAATTCAACCTAGAACCCTGAATTAGAATTCCCCGATAATTGAAAGCACCCCAACTAGGGCTGGTCAATCACTTTGAACTATGGTTTGATTCTAACCAAGATTATGGAAGGCCATATTGTCTTAATATTTTCTTTGAGGGATTGTATCCTTACACGTAAATTTCCATTTTACTATCTTTGATTACATGATTTTTAATATTAAGTGGGATATAATTAAGTGATTAACCATGTATAAGATATTATTTTACACATAAGTCGGTCTTATTTTAGTTTCATCTTGAATGCTTGTTTAATTCATTAATTGTGTGATCGTGACAACACACCCAAAATAAATAAACCAAGAAACTAACAAAAATAAAATAAATGGTATGATCATGAGCTTGTTCTATTGGTTAGTTTATCTAGAGGTTAATAAACTAACCAAAGACCTATGGGAGAAACACCTTGAACCGTTTGGGTTCTTGTCTACATCTTTCCACCTATCCACCTTTGTATCTCCTTGAATTGGTTTCACCTTGGCTCCTAAATTGTGCTGCCTCCACTAGCTTGGGACTCCATCCATTACATATGCTTTTATCTCACATGCAGGTGAGGGGTAAAATGAGGTTTTACATTAAAGAAACCTTGGGCATGTAGGCCCTACATATTAATGAGGAGAAGGCTCGCAGGCCAACAAATTTAATTTAAATAAATAAATTAAAAGAAACCATTCACATACAAAGGTCTTGGTTTAGATCATGATCATCCTTGAATGCAACGATATTTACACATAAATAAAACTAGTATTCAATTCTTTAATCATTCTTGTTTAAGATAAATCATACTCTGTAACGCCCCAGCCCCAATTACCCAGAGTTGGTGCATTATTACATAATATTGGCATGATCACAAAAGATCAAGTCTAGAAAGACCGATTAGTTTAGTAGCCTTGTAAGTACTAGATACAATCATAAGATTTGAATTACATCATAAAATGAAAAACTACAACAACATTGTTTCCATAAAACACACTCATATCCCCTCAAACTATCCCTATAGGTCAGTTATAAAATACTTCTTCGCATCCTGGGAAAAATAAAACATAGAAAGGGGTGAGCTCAGATGCTCATAAAGGATTACAACATAGAGGAAACTTTCATAAATAAGAATAAACATTTAAGGAAATGTATGAGACTAAAACAAAATCCTTTTAAACTTAAACTTATGCATAATATGGAAAGGATAAAATCAAATAATTCCATTTACATACTCACATGGATATTCTACTAGTCGAATAATCACATGAAATATCAATAGCTACTTTCATAATGATGGAATGAATACTTCCAGACTTTCATAACCACATATTCAAGGCCTTGTGCCAAGACTAAAAATAAGATTTTATCAAGGACTTGTGACAAGATACTAGTTTTTCTCATGAGACCTACTGATTCATCGAGGAGTAATAGAGGGCTCCACCCGTCACATAATAAGTCCAATGTATTCCTCATATGAAAATGTTTAAACATAACATAAACATTCATATTAAAACTAGCATACGAAATGTCAATAATTTATCCATAAACCATGAATGGTATAAAAATAACACATCCACATTCAAACATATCACAAAACCTTCAATACAATATAGAGGTTTTTTATCATAATAAATCAACTTCAAATAAACTTAAAATTCATCAAAGGATGTTAAAATAGATGAAATGAAAACATTTTTTAGAGAAATATATCTTTCTATTTTGAAATCATTTAAAAGTCATATAAATATAAAAGAAAACATTTATTTTGGAAATATTCTTATAATATTATAAGGGAAGCTTTGATGATGTTATAATGGTGGAAAATATCCGCACCCACCGTATAAGTTAAAAAAACATTCTTACCTTAAATTTGTCTAAAAGGTCAAAAATTATCATGTTTGGAAAATGACGGAAAGATTCATTTATAAACATCTTATAAAAGTAAAAAAAGGGTATAAATTACTTTAACTCATAGTCTAGAAATATTATTTTATAATAAAATAATTTTCAGTTTCTAATGGCTCCAAAATGGATTATTTAGAGTCTAAGGTAGGGATGGGTCGAACACCACTCAACCAATGGGTTTTAGACAGGTTTGGGACACTATATTAACTTTATCTTTTAAATTTAGATCTTAGTTAAATAGTTTGACATTTACCATGTCTCTTTGTATTTTTATATTATATAGTTAATAAAATTACTAAATACTTCCAAGCGAACCCCAAGTGGTTCATTAATGATACACCTATAATTATATAAGTCTTTTTGATGAACCTTAGATTTTTAGGAAAATAATATCAACTAATAATATAATATTTATTTTAAAAACACTTTTATGTCAATTTTGACACCATTTGGTATTTTGTTTTTGCTAAATTCATAACAGCATTATTACTTCAAAAACAATTCATCTAACCAATCCTAATATATAATATTAATCCATAAAATTATTGGAATTCATAAAAAGTCTCAAATTACATTTATTTGGATATTTATAATATCAATTATTTTAATATTTCATTAATTAAGTAGTTACTACATCATCATTGTGTCATAAATAAATTAAATTATTTAATGTCTAAAAAATATAAATAAAATACCATTACGTAGGAAATAATTATATATTTATAATTAATATGTATAGTCTAATTTATCTTATGTATAACCCTATATTAAAAAAAATTAGTAATTAAACTTTGATTTTAACTTTTTTAACTCTTCTTTTAATTAAATAATAATAAATGTCCTAATCTAAACCAAGTGGACCAAAGAGGTTCATATTTTATTTCTAAAGTTGTTTTTGTTCGAATTATACTTATTCAATAAAATTAGGACATGTTTTAGGGTAATAATAATATCATTTTTACCCTTAATTTCCCTATTGACTTTTAACCGTGGTAAATAAAGGTAAAAAGTTACTATTCACCACAAATTATTTTCATCTTATTGAACCACATTTTTCTTAATGATATCAACCATTTCTCTCGTATTTTTGAAATTCTACTCACAGAAGTGGTAAAATTAAGTTTAATGTGAATTTTCAAATTCTCCTAAGAGGTGGGTAAAAGACGGTGAAAATTTCAATAAAAGTTTTATATATCTAAAATTATTATAAAAGGACTCCAATGAATTATATTGAAATTATATAGGTATTATGTATCTATTTTGACCTAAAATAAATTTAAATAAAATAAATAATTATTTAAATAAAAATTCGGTTTAAATTATAACTCAGTGTTTTTCACTATTCATAAAAAATTGAAAGTTTTCCAAAAAATAAAAAAAATTCACCCTAAGCTAATTTAGATATTCCAAAGCCAAAAATAAAGTCCATTTTGAAAGATAAAATTTATAAAATATCCAAAAAGTGGGTATTACTATTCATAACGGCTAGTTTGATTGGTTGTGGTGTGTTAGAACTCGAAGTTGCATACAACACACGCTATTGTATTATTCAAAGAGGAGCGTACCGTGGAAGCTTGGGGTGTTAAATTCTCCCCTACTTCAAATAATTTCATCCTAAAAATTTCTAGAGTATTACTACGTAAAAAGACTTAGGTGGTTCTTCATCATATGTTCCTCGGGTTCCCACGTTGCCTCTTCCATCTTATGGTTTCTCCATAGAAATTTTACCAGACAAGTCGTCTGGTTTCTCAGCACTTGTTCTCTTGTATCAAGAACCTTGACAGGCTCTTCACAAAAAGACAGATTGGGTTCTAGTTATAATTTCTCATAGGTAAGTACATGTGTTGGGTCAGGCATGTATTTTCTCAACAGTGATATGTGGAATACATCATGAACTTTCGAGAGACTTGGCGACATTGCAAAACGGTAAGCTGCAACCCCAATTCATTCTAGAATTTTGAAAGGTTTGATGTACCTGGGACTCAATTTACCCTTCTTACCGAAACATATAACACCCTTCCATGGAGATACCTTTAAGAAAACATGATCTCCCACCCAAAAATAAAAATCCTTCCTTCGATTATCGGCATAGCTCTTCTGCCTACTTTGAGCTGCTTTGATGTGGTTTTGGATTACCTTCACCTTTTCCATCATTTCCCCCACCAGTTCTGGGGCTATGAGTATTCTTTCGCCAACATCATCCCAACAGGTTGGTGTGTGAAATCTCTTTCCGTATAACACTTCATATGGTGCCATCTAAATACTTCAATGGAAGCTATTGTTATAAGAAAATTCTACCAGAGGTAAATATTGTTCCCACATACCTTTAAAGTCAATTGATCATGATCTCAACATGTCTTCTAAGGTTTGAATAGTCCATTATGACTGTCCATCAGTTTGGGGGTGGTAGGCAGTGCACAAACGAAGTTCAGTATCCAGGGCTTTCTGAAGACTTTTCCAGAATCTTGACGTGAAACATGGATCACGATTAGAAACAATCGATAGTGGTACTCCATGAAGTCTCACAACTTCATTAATATATAGTCTTTCAAATAATTTGAGTGGTAAATATTCTCTTATAGCAAGAAAGTGTGCTGACTTGGTAAGACGGTCAATAATGACCCATATTGCATCGTTCTTTCTAGGAGTCTTTAGTAGTCCCATGACAAAGTCCATCGTAATATTGTCCTATTTCCACTCAGGTATGGGAATAGGTTGCAAGACTCCTCCATGTCGTTTCCTTACAGCTTTCACTTGTTGACAATCCATACATCTTAACAAAAACTCACCAATCTCCCTCTTCATGTTGTCCCACTAAAAATATTCCTTCAAATCTCTGAACATTTTGGTGCTCCTGGGGTGTATAGAGAAATTATAGCTATGAGCATCATTTAACAATTCCCTTTTCAGATCAGGTATATCGGGAATACAAAGTCTCTTCCCAAATTTCAAAATTCCATCTTCATACACAAAGTCACTTAATCTCCCATCATTCATAGCTTTAATCTTCTTTTGAAACTATTCATCACCAGTCTAATAACTATTTATCCTTTTTAGTAAATATGGTTTGGAAACCATTTGAAAGAGTATTGATGTTTCACCTTCCATGGTAATTCCCATATCCATATTTAATAGATCCATATATATAGGATCCTTTTCAACTCTCATCTTGTTCAAAACTCCATGATCTTTTCTACTCAAAGCATCTACCACCTTATTTTCCTTCCCCAGTTGTTAGTGTATAGTGAAATCATAATCCTTGAGTAGTTCAAGATATCGCCTTTGCCTCATGTTAAGTTCTTTCTATGATAAAATATACTTTAAACTCTTGTGATCTGTATATATCTCACATTTTTTAACATAGAGATAGTGTCTCTAAATATTCAAAGTAAAGATTACAGCAGCTAACTCAAGATCATAAGTAGGGTAGTTTTTCTCAATAATTTTTAGCTGTCGTGATGCATAGGCAATAACCCTATCATTCTGCATAAGGACCCAACCAAGTCCTTTCTTTGAAGCATCTCTATAAATAACAAAACTATCATTCCATGATGGTAGAGTTAATATAGGAGCATTGAATAATCTTCTCTTCAGTTCTTCAAAACATTTTTCACACTCTTTTTTCCAAACAAATTTCACCCCTTTATGTGTGAGCTTGGTTAATGGGTTATCCAATCGGGAAAACTTCTGGACGAAACACTGATAACAACCTGTTAAGCCAATAAAACAGCATAAATTAGTTATACTTGTCGATTCTATTCATTCTTGGATCACTCTTGTCTTATAAGGATCAACGGATATTCCATCCTTGGAGACAATATGGCCAAGAAAAGAAATCTCCTGAATCCAGAATTCACACTTGCTAAACTTCCCATATAATTCGTGTCTTCTAAGAGTCTTCGGGATAATGTGCAAGTGATTCTCATGATCTTCATATATTTTGGATTATACCAAGATATCATCAATAAATACCACTATAAATTCGTCAATATATTCCTTGAAAACCCTATTCATTAGAACCATGAAGACAGAGGGTGCATTAGTCACTCCAAAAGGTATTACTGTAAACTCGTAATGCTCGTACCTAGTTCGAAATGCTGTTTTTGGAATGTCTTCCTTCTTCACACACAACTTATGATATTCAGATCAAAGGTCAATATTTGAAAAGTATTGAGCTCCCTGAAGTTGGTCGAACAAATCATCAATGTGAGGTAGGGGATACTTGTTCTTTATTGTTATAGAATTTATTTCCTTGTAGTCAATGCACGACCTCATAGATCCATCTTTCTTATTAACAAAAAGAATAAGGGATCCCCATGGAGAAACACTAGGGTGAATAAATCCCTTATTACTCAATTCATATAGTTTTTTCTTTAGTTTCACTAATTCCACAGTGGCCATTCGATAAGGGGTCTTTTATATAGGCCTTGATCCAGGAATTAAATCAATGGAAAACATAATTTCTCATTCTGGAGGATGTCCAAGTAAATATTCTGGAAACACATCAAAAAATTATTTCAAAATAGGTACATCCTCTATTTGAACATTCCTTTCCTCACATACAATTATTTCATTCTCTTTCTCCCCAATAATTGAATTTAGTTGAGCTACTGGGGGTGGATTTAGATAAGAATCATGTGGTGAAGATTCTGCTCTAAAGATTAGGTGTTCTTTATCATCATCATAAAAAATCATAACTTCATTCTTCTTACAATAAATTTTCACATCATGGTCCGAAAGCCAATCCATATCGAGGATTATATCAAATTCAATCATGGGTATGATGATGAGATCAGCAGATAAAGAACATTTATGTGCTCTAATGGGGACTGATTCACAAAACTTTGTTACAATGATACTTCCCTTAGGAGTTTTGAATTACAACTCCCTTGTTAAATCAAATTGGAAATATATAATTTTCTTAGAAAATTGGGAAGATATGAAATAATGCGATGATCCAAAATCAAATAATTAATTTTCTAAACATAAGGAAACCATTAAATTACCTGACACTGTGTATTTCGGAGCATCAACCGCAATAGTAGTGATAGCATAAGATTGGCCTTGATCCCTTGGACTTTTCTGAGGTAAGTTCTCCTGATGATTTGGAAATTCATTCACATAATACTCCCTTTATCTACAATTTTATCATTTAACATTGACAAACTCTTTCTTCCCCTTGCAATCACAAACTTGGTGGTCTTTCTCACCACACTTGTAATAGACTCTCATTCCCTTCAGGCAAGTACCAGGGTGTTTCTTCCCACATTTACTAAAGGATTCAACTTTTCCATTATTCCCCTTATTTCCATTTCCTAAGTGTTTATCAAATCTCTTCTTCTCTTGCTTTGATTTAAAGTCGTAAGACTTATAGAATTCGTTTTCTGTCTTGATAGCACATAAGACAATATCTTTATACGACGAGAAGGATTGTGATACTAATTCTCGATGGAGAAATTGTTATAACCCATAAATTAAATGATCAATCTTACTTATTGGATTACGTATATAATCTGTATCATGCCTTGATAACCTTGTAAAGTTAGCTTCATACTTTGCGACAATCTCATCCTCCTTTTGCCTCAGACTTGAAAATTGCCTTTCCATGTCTGCTCGATGGTCACGAGGAAACTATTTTTCTAAGAAAAGATCTTTAAACTCCCTCTATTCCATATTTCATACTTCATCATCTTCCTTTGTGTTTTGAATCAATGACCACCATTGATCAGCATCTCCAGTGAGGCGGTAAACTGCCATTACAACTTTTTCCCCTTCACTACTCCCCAAGACATGGAATATTTTTTCTCTAAGGAATTTATCCATTGCTCAGCTACTAATGGATTTTTACTCCCATTGAATGTTGGTGGTTGTTTCCTCGTGAAGCGATCTAACATTGATCCTCCACACTGTTGATCAGGGTGCTCCATAAGGGTAAGGTTATTATTCATAACCTGAGTGAGTTGTACCAATATAGTGATAAGCTGATCATCACCAGTTGTATCACTAGATCCACTATAATTATCTTGAGTAGGAGGGAAATCCCTACATGGAGTGCGTGCATTGATACCGTTTTTATTCCTTCTACTATGCACCATTTCTAAACAATGGAATAAACTAGATTAGTTTATGAATCGAAATACATAATTCCAGAGTTGTAAAACACTTAACATAAATTGAATAGTTTATGGATATAATTCATAATCATAAAAAAAAATTTCTTTCAGGAAGTATATACTCATAAACCCTTCATAATGGTTTGTAAAGAAATTGAAAATTATCTTAAGCATATCCCTCTGGAGTGTCGTAACCAAGAGTGCACCAATGCTTATTGTCGTGCACCAGTTCCCATTTGAGTCTAGCTTAAAGCGGTGTTTTTGGGTTTTACCCCTAGGTACATCTGTGCTAGAGCCATCTCTACCTACTCTTATCCAAACAGGGATGTATTTCTAGGAAAACTCAAAAAATCTCTACAATACCAAAATTCTAGGAAGTTCTTCTATACTAATCCTCAAAGTCTATCTTAGGGTAATGTGCTCTAATCAGAGTTTATCTAAATCTAGATTCCAAGGTTTGTAATAAAATTCCTCTAATACCAACTATAACGCCCTGACCCCAGTTACCTAGAGTCGGTGCATTAGTACATAATATTGGTATGATCACAAAAGATCAATTATCAAAAGATCGATTAGTTTAGTAGCCTTGGAAGTACTAGATACATTCATAAGGTTTTCATTACATCATAAAATGAAAAACTACAACAACATTGTTTCCATAGACCACACTCAAATCCCCTCAGACTATCCCTATAGGTTATTCATAAAATACTTATTCACATCCTAGGAAAAATAAAACATAGAAAGGGGTGAGCTCAGATGCTCAGTAAGGATAACAATATAGAGGAAACTTTCATAAATAAGAATAAACATTTAAGGCAATGTATGAGACTAAAACAAAAGCCTTATAAACTTGAAATTATTCATAATATGGCAAAGATAAAATCAAATAATTCCATTCATATACACACATGGATATTATAGTAGTCGAATAATCACATGAAATATCAATATCCACTTTCATAATGATGGAATGCATAATGTCAGACTTTCATAACAACATAGTCAAGGCCTTATGTCAAGACTACAAATAAGATTTTGTTAAGGCCTTGTGCCAAGACACTAGTTTTCTCATGAGACCTACCGATTCATCGAGGAGCTATAGCAGGCTCCACTCGTCACATACTAAGTTGAATGCATTCCTCATATGAAAAGTTTTAAACATAACATAAACATTCTTATTAAAACTAGCATACGAAATGTCAATAATTTATCCATAAACCATGAATGGTATAAAAATAACACATCCATAGTCAAACATATAACAAAAACTTCAATAAAATATGTAAGTTTTGTATCATAATAAATCAACTTCAAATAAACTTAAAATCTATCAAAGGATGTTGACATAGATGAAATCAAAACATTTTTTAGAGAAATATCTATTTTTATTTTGAAATAATTTAAAAGTCATATAATTATCAAAGAAAACATTTATTTTGTAAACATTCTTATAATATTGGAAGGGAATATTTGATAAGGTTATAACGGCAGAAAATAGTTGCACCCACCGTATAAGTTAAAAAAACATTCTTACCTTAAATTTGTCAAAAAGATCTAAAAGTACCTTATTTGGAAAATGATGGAAAGATTCCTTTATAAACATATTATTAAAGTCAAACAAGCATATAAATGACTTTAATCTATAGTCTATAAAATATTAATAATGTTTTGGAATACAATTTTAAGAAACATGGATGTGGATGATAAAGAGGTCTCAGTAGATAATTACGTACAAACAACCTCGGGTAATGAAGAGATTGTAGAATTAACCATTACCTTGTAATTTTCCTTGGTTTATGGTAGGTTAACCACCTGTATAATGGTAAAATAATTTTTATTAAATTATACAAGAATCATATACATTAATATGATATCATATATTATCTTTTAACATTTCTTTGTTAATAATATCTTAGTATTATCGTTGTTTCGGGTGTTAACGGATTCGTTTTCCTTTCTATTATTTGTTATGTGAGTCATATTTGTTATTGATGGAATGTATATTATTCATATCCAGAATTATATCAAGTCTTTAAAAATTATTTTTAATCATCTAATGAAAATTAGTCTTGAATGGATATGATGGGAAATGAATCTCATCGCGTTCGTGGAGACGGTAATCTGTACGTACACATGAGCGACAATATCATTCTTTTGATATTAAAATAATATATAATTTGATGGTATATCATATATACAGAATCGTTATTATGTTATATTTATTATTTACATTAATTTTACATCATCATTATACCCTTCTAAATAATAATGTATTGAATAACAATTACACCACGACGTGGAGACGATAAGTCGTACGTACGCACGTATGGTGACATGTCATTCAAAGGATGGATAGAATAATGAATTTGGTTGTACCATATTTATAATAACATCATATTATATAGAAGATATTGGAGTTATTATTTTATAATGGAAACAACAAAGAAAAAATAAGTGGAAAAGAAAGGAACTTGAAAGAGATGATGAAATATTTACCTCTTCTTCGGGTTCTTCCTTTTGATTTGATAAAAAGGGATACTTAGGATAGATTTATAACTAAATGAATGCCTCTAGGATGAAGGGAGGATAGTTGAGAGGGTATTTGGGCAGATTTGGGCCGATCCAAAAAGCTTTGAAGGTGTGAATTAGAGAGAAGGGGGAGTGCCCTTTTATAAGAGGGGTGAGGGGCACCTAGGGAAAAGCTATAAATATTATTTTATAATAAAATAATTTTCAGTTTCTAATGGCTCCAAAATGGATTATTTAAAGTTTAAGGTAGGGATGGGTCTAAAACCACTCAATAAATAGTTTTTATACAGGTTTTCATCACTATATTAACTTTATCGTTTAGATTTAACTCTTAGTTAAATAGTTTGACATTTACCATGTCTCTTTGTATTTTTATATTATATAGTTAATAAACATAGTATATACTTCAAATAGAACCCCAAGTGGTTCATTAATGATACACCTATCATTATATAATTATTTTTTATGATCCTTAGATTTTTAGGAATAGAATATCAATTAATAATATAATATTTTTTCTAAAAACTCTTTTATGTAAATTTTGACACTATTTGGTATTTTGTTTTTGATAAATTCATAACAACATTATTACTTCAAAAAAAATTCATCTAACCAATCCTAATATATCATTTTAACCTATAAAATTAGTTTAATTCATAAAAATTCTCAAATTAAATTTATTTGGATATTTATAATATCAATTATTTTAATATTTCATTAATTAAGTAATTACTGCATCATCATTGTGTCATAAATAAATTAAATTATTTAAGGTCTAAAAAATATAAATAAAATACCATTATGTAGGAAATATTTTTAGATTTATAATTAATATTTATAGTATAATATATCTTATGCATAACCCTATATTAAAAATGTTTTAGTTATTAAACTTTGATTTTAACTCTTTAAACTCTTCTTTGAATTAAATAATAATAAATGTCCTAATCTAAACCAAGTGGACCAAATAGGTTCATATTTTATTCCTAAGGTTGTTTTTGGTCGAATTATAATTATCCAATAGAATTATGACTTGTGTTAGGGTAATAATAATATCATTTTTACCCATAATTACCCTATTTACTTTTAACCGTGGTAAATAAAAGTAAAAAGTTACTATTCCCCAACAATTATTTTCATCTTATTGAACCACATTTTTCTTACTGATATCAACCATGTTTCTTGGATTTTTAAAATACCACTCACAGAAGAGGTAAAATTAATTTTTATGTGAATTTTCAAATTCTCCTAGGAGGTGGGTAAAAGACGGTGAAAAGTTCAATAAAATTTTTATATATCTAAAATTATTATAAAATGACTCCAATGAATTATATTGAACTTATATAGGTATTATTTATCTATTTTTACCTAAAATAAATTTAAATAAAATAAATAATTATTTAAATAAAAATTTGGTTTTAATTATAACTCAGTGTTTTTCACTATTCATCAAAAATTTAAAGTTTTCAGAAAAATACCAAAAATTCACCCTAAGTTAATTTCGATATTGAGAATCCAAAAATCAAGTCCATTTTGAAAGATAAAATTTATAAAATTTTAAAAAGTGATTATTACGATTCATAACGGCTAGTTTGATTGGTTGTGGTGTGTTAGAACTCGAAGTTGCGTACAACACACGCTACTGTATTATTCAAATAGGAGCATACTGTGTAAGATTGAGGTGTTACACGCTCGAATCAATTAATTATTTTTAATTAATCAATCCTTTTATCTTAAACCCTTTTTAAGAATTTCCTTGAGATTCTCATCCATCATAATTTTAAACAAATAAATTCATTTAAAATTATCTTTGTACATAACTTGTACCTTGGAGACAACCCAGTGAATTCCCATTCATAACTACCCAATGAGTAGAAATGAACATTATGCAGATGTTAAATTACACACACACACACATATATATATAACACCTATCATGTGTTGTGCCACAACTTTACGCCTACACTTTGGTACACATCTCAAGGGTTTTTATAATATAATAATAAATTTTAATAAATCTATGTAATTTGAATGAGTACACGGCGTGTAGTTCCGACTACATGGAGTGTAATTGTGTTCATCATCCATCCGAAGTACACGCTCGGGGACATGGCATGTAAATGTATTTCGGAAATTTTTCAGATAACACAGTGTGTTCAATGGGACACATGTCGTGTAGTATCTGTGTTACCCAGTTTCTAGTCGAGCAAGTCGTTCATGGGGTACACAGTCCAACCCTAACCCAAAGGGACTACACGTCATGTTTAGTGGACCACATGGCATGTAATATGAAAACTATGTTCCACCTATTTCTAGTCAACAAACTGTGTTATTCAAGACTTAGAAATACTCCAATACATGGCCTAATTTGGAGAACTAGTCTGATGCATTGAACATAGACTACACGGTGTGTACTTTCGAATACACGCCATGTATTCTGGTGTTGTACAGCCAGGAACGTTTGGACCCTCTGGATGAGATCCTCTATTTTAGTTTAATCAAAATTAAAAGAAAATTTGTTTCTGTAAGGTGAACGATAAATAAGAGAGGAGGAACAGATATCGAGATTCAGATTTAAAGAACAATTAACTTGAATTGAAAAGGCTAAATTATTAAATGTGTAAATCACCAACAAAAAACAAAATTATTATAATCAACAATATGACCCCTCTAATACCACTTGTCGGTTTCGGGCACAACGGATGTGTGTTGGTGGGTGTACCCAACTTTAATTTTAGTGTTAACAACGATCAATCTGAGATCCGTCACGATAATAAAATGTCAGATCTTTGAAAGAGAACGCAGAATGAAAAAGAAAATAGGGGAGTCCCAGAACCATAGATAGGATCATCATATGTTGGTTATAATTAATTTAATTAATTGACAATAATTACCTTGATGGAATTATTTCTTTATTGATGTTTCTTGTCACGATCTGATGTGATCTGTCGTTGTGTCGTAGAATCCAAGTGTAGGATTCCTCTACCAGTGATCCACATGTGTTCCACGTATCTCTGGATGTTGCCGAAGATATCTCCAGGTGCTAGCACGAAAGATCATTTGCTTGTGATGTCCACCTTTGATTGCTTTGATCTAGTGGAGGAGGATCTCTCTCTCGTAGCTTGAGAGAATTCTTGGAAGAAAAAGGATTCTCTCTTATCTTGAGAGATTTCTCTAGATTCATTGTGCACAAGCACAAAAAAATTGATTGGACAATGAGAAATATATAATTGGGATTTTTAATTACATAGAATAATAAAATGAATTAATTACCCGAATGCATTTATTCATTTAATTTAATTCTTAGTAATACCCCATGTCTAATAATAACAGTTGATTATTATTATTACCTGACATGCGCCCAGTGAATTGCACCTAATATTATTTAATTTAATAAATAATATTATTTCACATAAATTCCCCGAAAAAAATACACGACATGTATATTTAATATACACGACATGTACTTTTGTTTTTCTATTTTTCTTTATTTCCTCCACCACATTTATTAGACCTTAAATAATGGCTATTTATTTCAAAAATAAATATCACTGCATTACTTGCTAATAAATATATTATTTCACCCATAATATATTCTATCAAATAACTAGTGTCTAAATAAATGTGATCAGGAATTATTGAATAATTATTAAACCACAGTCAGGAATAATATTTATTCAACTTGTTAAATTAATATTTAACTCAGATACTTAGACATACTTATTGTGTGACCCTCTAGGCCTCTTTCTCAGTGGCATTAGGCGGAGCCTACCTAAAGTCCAAGGTTAGCGTCTAGAAACACGCTAAGGCACCCATAGATAAATAATTTAAAACCATAATGACGTGTCACCTTCTACGAATTATTACCATGTAATGTAATCCCTTTGTCTCGATATCTCGAATCAAGTGGGTTTCATGCTAGTGCCATCAACCCATGTGCTCGATTATTCTTTCTTTGACTTTCTGGAATTGAACTTTCCCATTCCTCACTATGGACATGGATTTATTTAGTCTATATCAATTCCATCAAAGGTCCTAATATATCTTCTTCTGTTATGGAATAGAAGGTACAAATCCTTTCTCCCATTATCTATTAATGTGGTATCACTAGTGACGCACCCCACGTATCCTACCTCACTGCGAACAATGTGTCGCCACAATTTTTTTCAATACATCTAAGTGCACGAGTCGTAATACCCATTAATAATAATCTTAAAGTCTAATTACCAATACACATGTTCGCAGATAGGAACCTCCAATGAATCTATGAAATGTGGATTTCCTACTGGCGGGTCTCGTTCTCATAATTTCATCCTAGTTATTATCAAGGGCGCACACCATGAGAAGGTTCCTCAAAGTTTTATGAGTCCTCACCCCTAATGGCCTATATTATTTGTGTCCCTCAAATAACATCATCTGTCCATAGAACATATATTCAATAATAGTGTTATGGCACTTCCGGGTTGTCATCATAGCAGGGATCAGCTATGGCCCTTTAATGCAACAGCTGTCCTTAGGACATTATCACATGCATTGTCACACAGAAGAACAATCAAGATGTGATAAGGTATTTATTAATGAATAAAGTAAAAGGTAGTTGGTTCTAGGCCACCAAGTCCAGCAAATACATCCAGTTATTTCATCGACATATGGTATACTTTAGCCTACTCTAGGTGGTTGTTACAACCTCCTCATTTGTGGAACCATCATCATTAAATTTCTCCATCTCCTCCTCCATGATGTGGGGGAGATGTTGTTCTAGAGTGAATTTTGGGTTATCATGGATCATCCTTATTATTAGCTGATTCTCTAGGTTTTAAATCCTCTCATGTAACCCCTGTAATTTCCTATCAATAAGCTTCTTGAAATTGATAACCAAATATTGCATTTTAGAGTTAAATAGCTTCCTATGTTTGGGATTTACTTCAACTTTCTCTATCATTTCCATGATAAATTTTCTTTCCTTGATCTTATACCATAATAATTACCCAAATTTATGCACACACATAGAGAAAATACAAACTAACACACACACACACTCAATATTTACACAATCACACACTCATGAAAGGTTACGCATACATAAAAACAAGGATACACACTCGCACACACACTCAAAGTTACGCACACATTGACACTCATAACGGCACACAAAAATGTAAGGATGTACAATCACACACATATAATTTGTACCCACACATTACCAAAAGATGTAGACACTCACACACACAAGATATCCACACATGTACACATAAGGATACACACCAAAGAATGTTTTTATTTGTTTTCTCTCCACTCTCAATGCTTAATTCAAATCCAAATCTATTAAGAAATATATTACCTTGTTTGTAGATATCACATGCCACAAATCCTTCCCCAATTATGATTGTGTTGGAATATGGATTAACATACCCCATTTTAGGTAAAAGGGATATAATTTATGTAGAGGGTGAAAATAAAAGCTCAAAATATAATAAATGGTGGTAAAATGGTGGATGGGTATGATATGTGGATTTTCCAAAACAGTTGTGAAAGATATAAATTCAATGATAATATGATCAAAATATGGTGTAATATGAAGTGAAAATGAATGGTTCTAATAATATAAAGAACAAGGGGGGGTGATTACTTGATATATATATATATATATATCTTTTTGTATTTAGGCTCTCACAAAACTATTGTTTGTAATTATATAAAGCACATGATTTGGGATGAGAAATTATTTTTGAGGAATAAATTAAAATAGAGTAAATATAAATGGAAATATGTATGTATGAATATTATCTCAATATAAAAATTTAAATCTTACATAATATGGGATAAATTCTTGAAGTTTTCAAGAAAATGGTTTTTTTGATTTTTTTTTAATGGGTGGGTAATGTGGTAAGATAGAAAGGATAATGGAAAAAATAATGGAACTAAAATAATATGTTCTTACCATGTCAAAAATGCATTTGATATCATAATACCTTAAAAATATAATATATTTTTACCTATAAATAAGCCAATATGATTGATAGCTTGCTCCACACACAACACCAAACTAAAACAAAGCAACGATATGTTTATACCATAAAAAACCCAGCTGGTGAATTTGCAGGAATGAATAGGTGTAACCAATTTATTAATTATATTTCTACAAAAAATAATGGATTCCTTTAATACAAATTAAATTCAGTTATTTTACCAAAAATGACAAATAAGATCATTTATTATTTCAAAAAGCATTTTTCTAAGAAATTCCTTTTATGAGATATATATTTCTATTTTAAGAAACATAAGATAAATACTAAAGTATGTTTTATATTAATAATTTGTTAACGTCAATTTATTTGGTAGATGATATGAAATAATAATATTAACTATTGATATTTAAAAATATCATTTTCCAATTAAAATAGTTTTTCAATTATATTTTATGATTTTATTCAACAAATAAATTTATAAATTTCATAATTTAAAATTAATAAACATTAAAATAAATTTTTAATTCCCCATATCAAAATTTTATTCATATTAATCTTTGATATTTTTCCAAAAATATCAGTTTTTGGTAGAAAAATACGATTTTCACGAAACTTGTAATTTTTATGACTTTATGTTATATATGAATGACATATAAATTTATAAAACATTTTAAGTAATAAAAACATAATTTTAGAGATAAAATTATTCATTTTTAAATATTATTTGAGATATGAAAAACCTATGTAAATAATTTTTATAACAATTAAAGTTTTATTTTAACATAAAAATTATTTGTCGGGTTTTCTTTTAATTAAGTATTTTCAAGGGATATTAGGTTTTGGATTGACATGGAAGCATCTTATATTTTATTTCATTCATAATAATTCAATGTCATTAAAATCAGTATCCAATATAATTTTTATATATAAATTTAAATATTAAAAACATTATTTCTATAAAAATGTTTTTACATGATTAAGTTTATTTATTTAAAAATTAAATTTTCACAACATTATAAATTTTATTTAATAAAATAATTTTCATGTTTTAAATTTTATTTATAAAATTGGGTAAATATTTAAATCTTAATCTTTTTCAATAAAATTAATTACTAAGGTTTAAAAAATCGATTATTAAGGTAAAAGAAAGTTTGGGTAGGAAGAAAAATGTTAAAACAAAAAGGAATAAGACACTCAAAATTTTCTAAAAAAATAAGTGTTTAAGGTTAGTTTTACACCAAAATCATTTTAATATCCAATTTTTTCCATTTTTATTTCTTCACTTGAATTTTAACCTCAAATTATTGGAAATGTAGAGGTTACTCCCAAAACTACCCTTCCCTTTACTTATAAAAGGTTAATATCTTTTCTAATTCAAGACAAACCTTCCATTCAAATTTATCTTTGAAACTTTTACATTTTTCTCCTCCTAGAACATTATCCCATGATAAAAAGCTTCTATTAACCATTAGGTATCATAATTCCTTCACTTCCAAGGAGACTTCCAAGGAAAATTCATGTCCCTAATGTAGTATCATCACTACTTAGTTTTTATTATTAATTATATTCTTTAAAATTTATTCCATACACACTAATATAATGATATTAGTTTAATTTATATACTTTAATGTTACTATATTAGGTTAATTATAATTTTTTATTCTTATACGCCATCTATTAAGAAAAAAAAAATTGTCGTTCATGCGCTCTACGGACTACCACCTCTATGGCATAATGTGTTTTTTCCTACACTAATTTAAAATGATGGATATAAGGATGGTATTAAAGGATAAATATGGTTTATAAATATCATTAATGTTATATTATGACAAATTAGAGAACCTATTAAAGATATAATCTTCAAACGATCAATGTTAATTTAATCTTTTAAAATAAGCATACTAAGAGGATAAACTTTTATTCAAATTGTGTAATATTTTCATGTGCATTAAATATTATTACACTTCATTAAAATTATAATATATAATTTTAATAGACACTAAATAATGTGATTATGATTCTTGTATAATTATATTACAATAAAACCACCTCATAATCATTCATTAAATTAGGCTATGTTCATGTTTAGGTTGGTTTAACCAGCTACTTGAACAATACTATGAATTTATATCATGAATAACTATGATAACATTATTAGTTCTATAATATGATATAAATTTGTAAATAATTATTTTTTTTGTTCTTCATATGTTATATCAATATTTAAGAAAACACACTTAGACTGTCAATAATCACCTAAACATGTTTGTTATTAATTTTATCTTCATGGAGAAAGAAGAAAATGCTCATGAAAGGATTTTGAAACATAAAAAATAATTATAAATAATCACTAATAATAACATTAATTGTCTATTAATGACTAAATTTTAAAGAAGAATAATTATGGACATCGTTATTGTGAGACTAGTACAAACGATCAAGACTATATCACTCGATGTGGAAAATCAAGATAATTCAAATTGAAAATTAATATTTATGAAGAGTATAAATGAAAATAGATATGATTAGTGTTATTAATTATGTGATTAAAATACCTATATTTGTTATACTTTATGTTAATATTTATTAATGAAATTCAAGAAAAGAGGTAAGAGTTTTTGTCTCAATTTCTCTTAATTGATACAAGTATAGTATTTATGCACCTAATTTAAATTATGTGGTGTATATACTGAATATTTGAGATATCATGTCATGAATTATATTTTAATTATGGTATTTTATTTTCAATTAAAATCCCTATCTTTCAAGTTGTTTAGATTCAAAAACTTATAAATCCATAAGGTATTTCTTGCACTCAATTCTAAATCTTTGAGATATAATACAATATGGGTGCCATATTTATTTTGTATGGTGTATTCACTTACCATAGATATATTTTTATCATAATATTTTTATTTCATGGGTTTTAATAGACAAATAATGTTCCCTTATTCAAATGGATACTGATCTAATTGTTTCCCTGGTAGTGAGAGTTTTTGGTAACTCAATTTTCATTCACTGAGTTATGATCATTCCCCTAAAACTATTTCCTGTAAGTTGGGTATATTATTCTATTTGATTGTATTATTTGGTATTATCTATTTTTTTCAATGGATATAAATTCTGACCACATAAACCCTTTGAAAAAAATTGTCACTTCTTTGTTTTTTTTCTTTTGAAACCATCCACATTCTTTCTTTAGATGGATTATGATCATTTTATTCAAGTTTTGACTTGGTTGTATACTCATTGCTCTATATGGTGTAAACATCACATATTTTCATAATTAATATTATATTATGTTCATGTATAAATATCTTTATTCTATTGATATGGGAAAAATTATTGGCATTCTGTATGTTGTTATACCAATACATATGATTATTAACAAGTTGACTATCTATTGTTTATCATCCACCTTCGCCTTTCATATGGGTTGTGATCATGTTTTAATTTTTATTTACAAGGGGTAAAATATTATAATTATTGATGATTATTTAATACTAATATAGGTCAATTATATTTTTGGTTTCTTTATTTATCACTATACGGATAGCCATGTTTTATTAAGTAATAAATTCCTCAAGGAATGGCATAAAAGGTCTTGATGACTCTTAAGGTGAATGCATTGTACATAATTAGGTGATAGGTGGTGGCCATAATTATATATTCCCTAGATACATAAAAAGGTATAATGAATCAAAATGTGTTTGGGTATTTATTTTATGCCTACCTAATTCAGCAAGATATCTTGATTGGGGTATCAGTGACAAGTAAATTGTCTTAGACCAAGGCCATGACAGTAGGTTTTTGATGTACGACATTATGAATTCTATAAATATGAGATTAGTATTTTTTATATCCATGTTTTAATTTATTTTAATGGATATAGCATGACCCCAGTTTCAATTTTATTATGGATTTATGTTGTTTACCTATTCCTTCCATAATATTTATGCCATGTTTATTACATGATTGCTTCAGTTATAATTTCTATTACTGAGCATTTGAGCCCAAACCTTTCTTATGTTTCTATTAACTTTATTATGAATAAATGTAGTACATGTGAAATGTTTATAAGGAAAGAATGTGTGGAATAATTTATGGGACACTTTTAAGGATTTTCATGAATTAAGTAGTTTCTTATATATAATGAAAAAAATCAGTAGTTAAGAAAGACATGTGATTCTTTATTTTATGATGTGTCATAATTCTCTAAATATTTGAACAAGAAAACATCCTTTAGGTATAATATATTCAATAATTATTATCTATTTTTTTAATTATGGATAGTTATATCTAGTATTTTATAGTTGGTATCAAATAAATTATATAAAGTATGTGTCTATGAGCACTAGATTTAGGAGTGTAGGTATGGGGAATCACATTTGGTATAAAAGGAATGGTTTAGATAAGTTTAGAGAATAAGATTTTTTTTAATTTAATTTAAGGGTTTATAAGTTAAGGTTGATCATAATAGATAAGCCTTTGGGATGAGTATATGATTTAATATTATGAAAATAATGCACATTTAATTTGGGAATTATGATAAGAAAACATTAATGAAAACATTAGGAATAATTCTAAGTGTTTCATAACGTCCGGATGTTTTGTTAAATTAGAGATTATGTGTTTTTTTCCTAGCAGTGCATCCCTATCTGGATATTGGAAAGTGTATGCATTTGTGTAATATATGCTCTTAGGGGTAATCACACCAAAAATGGTTGGTTGAGTATTGGCTCAATCATCACTCTAATGCATGGTGAGTGGGCCTAAGATTTCACACCTAGTTATAAAATCTTGAGGGATATACTTTGGTTAATTAAATTCTCTTTAAAATACATTATAAAGTATTTACGAATTATTTTAACCAATTAGATTAGATAACCTAATAGAAAATAACCATGGATAGCCAAAGATTGAAAAAGGAGAGTCATTGGTTGGTCTGAAAGTATCATATGTTAAAAATAAAGATTCCATAAGGGAAGACATATTTAGATGGATGTTTCCATATTAAAATTTATGATATTATTATAACCATTATGGGTTAATTATTTTTTTGAAACATGATCATGAAGTTGAATTTGAGAAAGTTATGTATCTAAAAATAACTATGTCTTATAATCGAATAAGGGAGCACACTTAAATGTTTGAGAATATTATTATATGCCTGTTATGAAAGAAAATGTGGGCTTCCTAGTCTTACCTAAGGAATTTAGGTTTCCATAATAATAGAAATTATTTCTTGATACTCTTAGATATTTTAATTAGTGATTTATATTTATTAATGATATTCCGGTATATTCTAAAAGTTATGAGAATTACGTGAAACATCTAAGGATTGATCTTTAGTAGTCATACTTTAAATGTAACACCCTGAGTTTTTATGAAAATTTTTTCGAAAAAATTAAATTTATTTATTGTATTGACTTATATTAAACACCAAGTTAATATTTTGTTTCATGCAGCATTGGGTTTAACTTGTGTTATATGCAACACTAAGTAACTACGAAAAAATATTTTATTATTATAATTATTTAAACAAGATAGTTATAACCTAGCTGTTAAGATTAGTAATATGAATAGAAATAAAAAAATTAAATATTATTTATAATTTTTTTATATAAATAAAACATATTTATAATAAAATATATAATTTTTTGTAAAGTCTTTATATGTTTTGAAAATACTATTTTCTCAAAAGAACTACTTTTTATCTACTTATATGAACAATAATAAAATTAATTTTTGACACTTTTATAAATTTAATTTGATAAAATAAACTTAATTATTGAATTCATAATTTTAAAACTATATTAGGATTAATTTTAATAATTTTTTTGAAATATTTCATTTTTTGGATGAATAGTGAAAAATACTAAATTTTAATTGAAAACATGCATTTTTGTATAATTTATTTATATAGTGAAATTATATTGTAAACTGTTTTTAATGTATAATTTGTTAAACTATACATCAATAAATCCAATTTAGGTCATTGGAATCAATTTCAGATTGAAATTGTATATAAAAACATTTAAACTTTTGAACATTTTCACTTTAAAAACCTGTTGTCTCATCCCATGTAACGACCCAGAATTATTTCAATGAAATTGCCCTTATTATAATTATTTAATATAGTATAAATAACATAAAATCACTTATAGAAAACAATAAAAAATATATAAATGAATAATGAATTTAATAATAGGTATTTATAGAAGTTAAGGAACCTATATCGATGAAATAGTAACTTAACCTTGGGAATAGCAATATGACCCTTATGAATAATAAACTGAGAAAATGATTTGTAACATCACCCATGAAAGTGAAAATTAAATTTAGTCATCTTATATATGTATTTATGAAATAATTATATCCTAATAAAAGTAAATAAATATTTTAAATATTATTAATTAAGTGTTGGTATTTTAATAAGTCATAAATATTTAATTATAATTTTAATAAAAATGATTTAAAAGAAAATTTATTTTCATAAAAGGTATTCATAAATTAATTTTTTTTCTTATTATTTTAATATAATTTAATTAGACTTAAGTTATTTTCAAAGTGTTATAAAATTAGTTATAATTTTAAAATCTGTATTTTTTGAGTAAATGATGATTTTAATTAAAAAATTAATTTATCATATTTGGAAAATTATTTTCATATAATGGAGTTTTGTTTTTAAATTATACACATCAAAACATGTTTATGGTTAATTTTTTGGATTTTTCTAAAATACATGAATTCTAGGTGAATAGTAAAATACGGTAATTTACAGTATATATACATTATAAGATAAATACACTATTTATTGAGTCAAGAATGATTTAAGAACCATAATATCAAACTCTAATTAATTATTTTAATATATTTGGTGATAACAATCAAACTATAAATAGTCTTGATTCAAAATAATAAACAAATGAAAAAAATATTCAAAAAAACCCCTCTCCTCCACTATAAATACAACCCCTTCTCCTCACACCTTCAAAGATTTGATCCCTATCAAATTTCTACCCAATATTATTCCCAAGACCATACTACACGTCTATGAGCCTTTGGTCTCAACTAAATACCAAAACCAATCCCCTTAAGGAGGTTCTTAAAGAGGAAAATTCAAGAGGTAAAAATCCTCTTTTTTTCTTTTTTTTTCTATTAAATTTCTTTTATTTTTTATCCTTCCCTCACCTCCCCTACCCAAGATACATGATTACCCCTATATAGTTTATATACGGTAATTATATCATGTTAATGTAATATCTATAATCAAACTCCTTTCTCTCTCTCTCTTATTCTATAAATGAAAATATCGCCCATGATGTGTCAATTTACCGACATCATGGATGATGTATTTTCAATTTCTAGTAACACCTTCAAGGCTGGTCAAAAAATAATTTTTATGGATAAAAAAAATTAAAATATTTTTATTACAGCCTATTTAAGGTTATGTAACCATTATATACACATGATGTTAATTAATAAAACAAAACTAGTTTGTGATGATAGAAAAACCGCTAAAATAATCTAAACGATTATAACTAACATCTTATCTAATGATTCATCCTCACCCCAAATATCCAAATTACTTATCTAATCATTTAATATTATGTATTTTAATTAAAAACATATAAATTCATTTCTATAATACTATTCCCATTTCATATGAACTTCTATACACATATACAAGTAAATCGATCATGAAAACCAAGGAAACAAACAATCCTGAATAATAAAATTATATCTTATAACTCATCAAAAAGACCATAAATAAACTCAATAAAATTAAATTAAATCAAATAAATGTATAAAAGGTTATGAATTAATTAATTAGTGTATTTAATTTGATTATCTTGGACTTTAAGGTCAAGTTCATAACACTTTCGGACATAAGGTAAAGGTTTCTTCCAGAACCTCCATTTTCATTTAGGTTATTCTCTATCCCTCTATACACCAAAGTAATTCTTCATTATTTTTATATAATACTAATAAATTCGGTGTATATTTTTCAAAATCATTTATCTAGACCATTTCATATTTTTTTATAGTAAATACATGTTTTACAATGTTACCTTCTCAATTCTTCCTGATATGAAAGCCTGATTAAAGAGAACATATCGATTTCTTATCCGTTTTTAAGTACCCTCTACAATCTATTTTAAGACACCATTATTTTTCTAAAACCATTAATTTTTTCATGAAAAAAAATATATTTTTCCATTTCTGGTTTTATTCAAATAATTATGACAAATACAAATGATTTTTCTAAAAGAACTCTTCTTTGTAAAGAAAAAGGGGGATTTCTCTCAAGAATTACTTGATGATTTTATTAGAGTATTTTCATCTATTTAAACACATATGTTGAATTTTATAATTTATTGAGATTTATATATTATTATTTTAATATACTATATTTTAATAAATGGTTTATAATCAGTTTGACTGTGGATGTTATATCTTGATTCCATTCACCATACTACTCAGAATGGTTAGTGATTATATTTACAGATTGGGAAAAGTTGTTTACATTTCACATGTATATGTTTTTTATTTTTATGTTTAACCTAATTCATATAAGTAATTAATTTAACTTAGTAATTAATGGGTGGGGGCTACTACATCCCCTTGATGTATCGAGAGGTCACATGAGAGAAAATATAAATAGATTTTGGCTAAGACCTTAACAATTTATTTTCAATTGTCTTAGTCGAGGCCCGGACTGTATGTTTATGATATTTGGAATAGTGCATTCCCTTATTATGATATTATTAATTTATAATCCATGTGAATATTTGAAAATTATAATATCCATGGTTAAGCTTCATTCTCTTTTGATTATTTATATGGAATTATTTATTCATCTTTTATTATTTTCATATTATGCTCAATTTTATGTTATAATGGCATGTGTTTTTAGTCATTCATCATGAATTTTTATTTATATTAGATTTCTATGTATTATTTAACCTTTCTGAGAATCTAAGATCACCTCTTTCTTATGTTTTATTTTTCCCCATGATGTGAAGATGTATATTAGGAATTAATTTCAAGAATAATCTAAAATTTTATGGATGTTTCCAATGGATTTGTTATGTTGTATTTCATTTAATGTTGTAATTTAATGTTCTTGAATGTAATATAGATCCCAAAACTACTAAAATGATTGGTCCTTGGGTATTTGAGTAATGTATCTATGTCAATGTAATAAAGTAAGGCATCGGCACTAGGCTACTGGGGCCAGGGTCTTTACAGCTGGTATCAGAGAAAGTTTAGTATACACCTTGGAAACTATATTTAAAAAACATAGATTAGGGTATATATTCCTAATATAGACTTTGTGGATAATAATAGAAGAAAATCCTATAATTTTGGTAAGCTAGCTATTATGTGGGTCTTCTTAGCAATACATTCATGTCTAGATACTACAAGTGGATTTGTTTCTAGAACAGATGAACCAAGGGGTAACAACTCTGATAGGGTGTCTCAGGCCTAACTCAGGGTAACCTGGCACATGATAACGAGTCTTACTATGCACCTAGTTTGACACTTCTGGGGGATATTCTTAGTATAATTCACATTTTCTTTATAAACTATTATGAAGGATTTCAAAGTAAATATGTCCCTAAAGAAACCA
Organism: Viscum album; assembly: GCA_963277665.1. NCBI lineage: Eukaryota > Viridiplantae > Streptophyta > Magnoliopsida > Santalales > Viscaceae > Viscum > Viscum album. The sequence goes on from OY728140.1 coordinate 79,938,820, forward strand.
TTTTTATGATTATAATATTATCTATACATAAAATTTCAATCTATGTTAAGTGATTTTCTAGTTTGAGATTATGCATTATAATTCATAACATAATTTAGTGTATTCCATTATTTAAAAATGGTGCCTAGTGGAATTAATGGAAACCATATCAACGTGCATATAAATATAGTGATTTCCCTCATATGTAAGATAATGATGTTGGTACTAGAGCTGTGACTGGTGTTGAGAAATGTATAACTATGCTAGGATAGATGAATTAGGTTATGAACAATAACCTTACTCGTATGGAGCATCCATATCCACAACGTCGAGGAGAAATTCCAGACCACTTTATGTGATAACATCCTCCATCATTCAATGGGACTATAAACCCATTTGTAGTAGAGCAGTGGATAAGTTCCTTAGAGAAGATATTTCTTACTTTGGGAAGTAATGAAAGGTAAAATTTTATCATGTTATTTTGTCTTTTCTTAGGAGATGATGATAAATGGTGGTTGTTGATTCAAAACACAAAATAGGAGGAAGAAATTGAAATTTTGGAATGGAAATATTTTAAGGAAATTTTCTTAGAAAAATAGTTTCCTCACAAACAATGAGCAGATATAGAGAGTAAATTCTTGAGTTTAAAACAAAAATAAGATGAAATTTTGAGAATTATGATTCCAATTTTATGAGGTTATCAATTCATGTCTTGGAATAAATACAAGTATTAATATTGATCAATTATTTGATGGTTTAAAACCATTCCTCTGAAGGGAACTAGTCTCCAAAAATTTCTCAACATACAAAGATATAGTCTCATGTGCTATTAAGATAGAGAAATAATTCTCTAAGTTTAGTGAATTTAAGGGAAAATAATATAATAATAGGTTTGTGGAGGAAATAATGGATAAAGGTAAGAATATAAAGGTGAATTTTCCAATGTTTAATACTTGTAGATAGAAACACTCTGGTTCCTGATTAAAAGGAAAAGGATTTTGTTACAAGTGTGGAGAAAAAGTCCACCAAACCCATGATTTCAAGGGAAATAAAGAATATACCAATGTTAAATGCTATAACTATAGCGATATAGGACACTATTAAAATGATTTTCCTAAGTGTTAAGGAAACTTTCCCCAGAAAATTCCAAGGGATAAAGGCCAAGCTTATGTGATCATAACTATAGAAGTTGAAGTTCCTAATGATGTGGTAGTAGGTACTTTAATTATTTCATCAAAATTAGAAAATTATTTATTTGATTATAGATCATCACATTCTTTTATATCTTCCTATTTTTCCCAAAAAATTATACATTTCCCTTTTGATTTAATAAAGGAGTTGTCAAAAAAACTCTTAAGGGAAGTATCATTGCAAAAAATATATTTTGGATGGTCCCCTTTATGACACATAAACTTTCTTTATTTGATAAACTTGGAATTATACTTATGATTTAATTTTATATAATCCAAATTATGTACTGGATTTCAAAATATGATGCAAAATTATATTCAAAAAAGAAGGAAATTATGTTTGGTGTGGAAGATGAAAAATACCCCATCTTTAGAGAAAAAACCTCATTATCTGTGTCATATCTAGATCCACCTTCAATAGCTCTTCTAAATTAAATTCTTGGGTAGGAAGAGAAAAAAGAATCTATGGATAAGGAAATAAATCTTCAAATTGAATATTTTACTATTGTGCAAGAATATATTGATGTATTTATGGATGATTTACCTGGACATCCTCTAAAGCAGGAAGTTGAGTTCTCTATTGATTTAATCCTTAATGCAAGGTAAATATAAAATAATACATATATAATTGACACTATGTAATTAATGGAGCTTAAGAAACAATTAGAGGAATTTATTGATAAGGTATTTATCCTCCCTAGTGTTTCTCTATGGGGATCCCCTATCCACTTTGTCAAGAATAAAGATGGATCCATGATTATGTGCATTAAATATAGAGAGATCAATGATATTACAATAAATAACAAGTATCCTCTTCCTCACATTGATGATTTATTTGGTCAAATTCATGGAGCTCAATACTTTTGAAGATTCAACTTCAATCTTTATATCATCAGATGCATGTGAGAAAGGAATATGTTTTAAAGATATCATTTCAAACTAGGTATGGACATACGATTTTACAGTAATGCCATTTGGACTGACTAATGCACCCTCTGTTTTTATGGATCTAATGGACAAAGAGTTCAAGGAATATATTGATGATTTTTTTATGATATTTATTGATGATATATTGATATATTCTAAAATCTATGAGAAACATGAGAACCTCTTGTGGATTTTTATGGAGACCCTTAGAAGAAAAATGTTATATGGGAAGTTCGTAAAGTCTGAATTATGGATTCAAATAGTTTCTTTTATTTTATATATAGTCTCTAAGGATAGAATGTTAGTTGATCCTATGAATACAAAGGCGGTTCATGAATGACCTATACCAATGAATATGATTTAGTTACATAGTTTTATTGGTTTATCAGGTTACTATAGTCATTTCATTCATAATTTGTCTTGGTTTTCCAACCCGTTAACAAAGATTACTCATAAAAGGGATAAGTTTGTATGGATAGAATAATGTGAAGAATGTTTTGAATAATTGAAGAGGATATTATTGAATGCTCTAATCTTGACACTACCATCAGGAAATGGTGGATTTGTTACTTATAGTGATTCATTAAAGAAAGAAAATGGTTGTGTCCTTATGTATAATGATAGAGTTATTGTCTATAAATCAAGGTAGTTAAAAACTCATGAAAAGAATTATCTAAATCATGATCTTGAGTTAGAATCTATAATATTTTCTCTGAAAATATATAGACACTATCTCTATGGTGAAATATGTGAGATATATATATATCACAAGAGTTTTAAATTTATCTTCTCACATAAATAACTCAACATGAGCCAAATTAATTGGCTCAAGATACTCAAGGGTTATGATTGTTCAATACACTACCACATAGGAAAGGAAAATAAGGTATAAGTTTCATTGAATAGGAAGGATCGTGGAGTTATGAAAAAAAATAAGGATTGACAAGGATCATATGTACGTGGATCTAGAAAATATATATATGGGAATTATCAAGAAAGGTGTAACATCATTAATTTTTCAATTTTTTCCCAAACATCTTTATTGGAAATGATTAAAAGTTCTTAGTATACTGATGATAATATTTAAAAGAAAATTAAATCTACGAATTATGGGAAGTTAGAAGACTTCGTGTTTGAGGATATAATTCTGAAATTTGGGAAGAGGCTTTGTGTTCCCTATATAATTGAGCTAAAAGGGAGTTACTGGATGATGACCATAGTTCAAATTTCTCTATACACCCTAGTAGCACAGAGATGTATAGATATTTGAAGAAAAATTTATGGTGTAATAATATGAAGTGGGGAATTTCTGATTATGTATCAAGATATTTATTATGTCAACAGGTGAAGGCTGAAAGACAACATCCTATAGGATTCATGAAACCTATTCCTATTTCTATATGTAAATAGGATAGAATTACAATGGATTTTGTCACTATATTTCTAAGTACTACAAGAAATAAAGATTTAATATGGTTAATTTTTTATTGACTTACCAAATATTCACATTTCTTTACTATAAGGGAGGATTTTCCACTGGAGTGCCTTGTAATACCCTATATTAATGAAGTTTTAAGGAACCATAGAGCACATATTTAAATTGTGTTGGATTGTGATCTAAGATTTACATCGAAATTCTGGAAAATTCTTCAGAAATATTTGGATACTGAGCTTCATTTGAGTACTTCTTATCACCTTTAAATAGATGGTTAGTCTAAAAGGACCATTCAAACATTAAAAGACATGTTGAGATCATGCTCACTTGAGTTTGAAGGAATGTGGGATTAGTATTTAGCTTTAGTATAGTTTTGAGATTGTATGGAAACAGATGTCATACGCCAACTTGTTGTGATGAAGTTTGTGAAAGGAAGCTTATAGGCCTAGAGATTATGGAGAAAACAATAGAAAAGGTAAATAATATTCAAACCCATATCAAGTCATCTCAAATTAAGCAAAAGAGTTATGTCGATAATCAAAGTAAGGATTTGGAATTTAAATTGGGAGATTATTTTTTCTTGAAAGTATCACTATGGAAGGGTGTTATAAGATTTGGAAATAAATGGAAAATAAGACCCAGGTACATTGTTCCTTTTAAAATTTTGTAGAGAATTGAAGTTTTGTCTTATCATTTTGAAATTCTATCTAGCCTTTCTAAAGTACACAATGTGTTCCATATCTCTTTGTTAAAGAAGTATATGCCAGACCCAACGCATGTCCTTTCTTCTGAAGTAATAGATTTGAAACCTGGTTTATCTTACTGTGAAGAGCCTATCTATATTATGGATAGTAAGGAACATGTGTTGAGGAATCAGACAACATGGCTAGTAAAGGTACTTTGGAGAAATCATAAAATTGAAGAGGAAACGTGGGAACCAGAAGAAGTTATGATGAATAACTACACAAATATTTGTATGAGGTGACATTCAAGAAATTTCGAGGATGAAACTTTTATATGAGAGGAGAATGTAATGACCCAAAAATCTATCAATGAAATTTCCCTTATAATTATTTCATAGAGTATAAATCTCATAAAACCACTTAGGGAACATAATACAATCTTTATAAATGAATAATTGATGTAATAAGAGGTATTTCTAGAAGTTAAGAAACCTATACTAATGAAATAATAACTTGACCTTAGGAACAGTTTTATGACCCTTATGAATAGTAAATCGGCCAAATGAATAGTAACCTCACCCATGAAAGTATAAATAAAATTTAGGCATATTATAGATGAAAGTATGATATAATTATATCATATTAAAAATAAATAGATATTTAAAAAATTATTAATTAAGTGTTGGTATTTTTGTAAGTCATAAATATTTAATTAAAAATTTTAAAAATGTTTTAAAAGATTTTTTTTAATAAAATTTATTCATAAATTAAAATTTTTTTGTATTATGATTTTAATATAATTTTATGAGACCTTAGTTAATTTTTCAAAGTGTTGTAAAATCAGTTATAATTTTCAAATCTATATTTTTTGAGTAAATATTGATTTTAATTAAAAATTAAATTTATAATATTTAGAAAATTATTTTCATAAAATGGATTTCATTTTTTAATTCTACACATTAAAAATGGTTAAGGTTAATTTTTTATACTTTTTAGAAATACTTGAATTTTTGGTGAATAGTAAAATATGGTAATTTATGGTATATATACATTATAAGATAAATTCGCTATTCCCTACATCATGAATAATGTAATAACCATAATCTAGGACATTACTTTATTATTTTAATACATTTGGTGATTATTATCAATCTATTCATAGTCTCGAGCCAAAATAATAAATAAATGAATAAAATATTCAAAAAACACCTCTCTCCCCCCACTATAAATACCACCCCTCATGACCCCTTCTCCTCACACATTGCAAGCTTTGATCCTTGTCAAATTTCTTCCCAACACTCTTCTTAAGCCCCAAAAATACATCCATGAACCTTTGGTCTCAATAAAAGACCAAAAACAATCCTCTTAAGGAGGTTCTCAAGGAGTATAATTCAAGAGGTAAAAATCTTCTTTCTTTTCTTTTATTTTCTTTTCAATTTATTTTATTTTCATATCCTTACCTCGACTCCCCTCTCCAAAGATAAATGATAACTCCAGTATCATTCATATACTATAATTATATCATGTTAATGTAATATCCATCATCAAAACTCATTTATCTCTCACTTTTATTCTATAAATGAAAACATCGGTCGTGATGTTAAAATGTACCAACATCATGGATGATGCATTTTCAATTCCCATTAATGATTTTAAGGCTGGTAATAAAACCATTTTTATGGTTAAAAATTTAAAATAAATGTATTACAAACTATTAAATTTTTTGTAACCGTTATATACATATGATATTAATTAATAAAACAAAACTAGTTGGTGATGTTCGAAAAACCACCGGAATAATCTAAATGATTATCACTAACGTCTTATCTAATGATTAATTCTCACCCAAAATATCCAAATGAGTTATATAAACATTTAATATTTTGGATGTTCATTAATAACATATAACTTCAATTCTATAATATCTATTCCCATTTTACATGAACTTCCATACATATAAACAAGTAAACTGATCATGAAAACCAAGGAAACAAACGCTCCTAAACGATAAAATTATATCTTATAACTCATCAAAAAGACCATAAATGAACTTAATAAAATTATATTAAATCAAATACATGCATAAAAGTTTATTAATTAATTAATTTATAGATTTAATTTCATTATACATGACTTTAAGGTCCAGTGTAGAACACTTTTGAACATAAGTAAAGGGTTTTTTCCTGAACCTCCATTTTCATTCGGGTTATGTTTTCTCCATATATAAACCAACATAATTCTTCATTATTTTTATATACTACTTGTAAAAAAATTTATACATTAAAAACACATTTATCTAGATCCGTTCATCTTTATTTTATAGTAAATACATGTTTTACAAGCTTCCCTTCTCAATTCTTCCCAATATGCAAGCCTGATTAAACGGAACGTCTTGATTTCTTATCCATCTTCATGTATCATTGATGGTTTATTTTAAGAAACCATTATTTTCAAAAAAATAAATATTTTTTCATGAAAAAATATATTTTTTTCATTTCTGGTTTTATACAAATAATTATGACAAATACAGATGATTTTTCCAAAAGAACTCTTCTTTGCAAAGTAAATGGGGTATTTCTCTCAAGAATTAATTAATGATTTTATTGGATTATTTTCATATATTTCAACACCTATATTTAATTTTATTCATTATTGAGATTTATCTTTTATTATTATCATCTACCATATTTTATTAAATGTCTTATGATCTATTTGACTATCATTTACCATACTACTCAGAATGGTTAGTGATTATGATTGCAGATTGGGAAAATTTATTTACATTTCATATGCATATGTTGTTTATGTTTAACAACATTCATATTAGGAATTAATTGGAGTTATTAAGTGACTGTTTGGTACCTCTATATCCCTTGATGCATCAGTAGGTCTCATGAGACAATGGAGAAATGGATTTTGGCTAAGGCCTTAACCATTTTTTTAGATGTCTTGGTCGAGGCCTTGATGGTATGTTTGTGATATACATCATTATATATTCTCTCATTATGATATTAATAATTTATAATTCATGTGAATATTCAAATAGTATAACATCCATGGTTATGATTCATTCTCATGTCATTATTTTATGGAATTATTTATTTAGCTTTTATTCCTTCTATATTATGATCTAGTTTATTTTCTAATGGAATTTGTTTTTAGTCATTCAGCATTCCTTATTGTTTATATTATATTTTTCTGTATTTATTAACCTTAATGAGAATATTATCTCACCCATTTATTATATTTTATTTTTCCATAGGATGTGAAGCTTAATATTATGAATGACTTGCAAGAATAATCTAGGAGTTTATGGGTCTTTCCAATTGAGTTGTTATGTTGTATTCCATTTCAAGTTGTAATGTAATGTTCGTGAATGTAATATAGATTCCAAAACTACTAAACTTATTGTTCCTTGGGTATTTTAGTCTTGTATCTATTTCAATGTAATAAAGTAAGGCACCAGCCCAATGCTACTGGGGTCAGGGTCTTTACATATCATCTGCAGGATTGAGTTTTAAATTAATTTCTAAAACTTCTGTGAATTGAATTTTAAAAAATGGATTCTATATTTTGAATAATAATAATTTATAATTTATAATAATTCCAACTTAATATTTTACAAAATTTATTAGTTAAAACAGTTAAAATTAATCATGATGATTAAGAGAAAAACGAGTTTACTAAGCGACTGAACTTTTAGATTAAGGGGGGAAATGACCTAAAAACTTATCCAAAACCAATTTTAAGAAAATTTTTAGAAATTATCCCATATATTATTTATATTATTTAATTATTGGAGCCACTTTAATTGGAAAAAAATTTTTAATTATCTCTTTCAAAAATTTATAAGTCTTACACTCACCTCACTTATAAAAGGCCACCCCCTCTACCCCTCTCTTCACACTTATCAATCCCTTTGTACAGAAAAAGACATGTCCAAATGTCTATCAAAATTCACTCCTCTCATCATGGGAACCTTAATTTTGGAATAAATCCAACCAAGTGAGTACTTTGGTGCAAACCAAAAGTAGATTCCCGAAGAAGAGGCAACGTTCATCAATGAATGTTTTTGATTAATTTCTTCCACAAACCCCTTTAATTATTTTTATATCATGATTATATAATAACATTAGTATCTTTAATATACTAATATGTTTTCATGTTAATGTTACTACCTAAAACCACACACACTTCCATCAAATGGGTTATGAAATCATCGTTCATGTATACATCAAACTACCGCCTCACGAACCGATGTCATTAATTTTTCCATTACCACTTATCAAGGTTGGTAATAATGATCTACATGCTATTTATATTTTATATTTATTATTTTTATGATTTTTTTATGATTATTTAATTTTTATATCATACATACCTTTATGATTTCCATTTTTTTGGTAAAATGATAATTTTGTTTGTGTATACGACGAACTACCGCCCTGCGAAGCATTGTGATTTGTTCACACATTACATTGAATATAATAAGGATGGTTATAATAAAAATATGTGATATATATGACATATAAATTATTATATAATTATAATATCTCATATAATTTTTTTTTCTTTTAATCCGACAAAAAAAAAAGAAAACACCATTCATGTGTTCATATGGCCTACCCTCTCTATGAACGGTGTATTTTATTTCCTATTTATATTTTTTATATATTATTATAAATACATATATAATAAATATATATTATATTTAAATCATGATTATAATTTTGGGTACGATTAAATCATGATTAAATTAATAGTACCAAAGATATAACAAATCAAAACATATATGAAAAACAAAGCGGTTATTACCCAAAATATAACATTTAAATGGAATTGTTAATAAATGGGTAATAAAATGTAATAATAAAATAATATATGGTATTATATAATTGTACATGGTTCTTTTATATATGTATAATAAACTTAAATTTTTTATACAGGAGGATTGAACGTGTACAATGGAATTCAAGACTTAAGGTAAAGGATTTCCATCTCACTTTTATTTTCTATAAGACACATGCAATGTTCACCACCTACTAATTATATGTGGTGTGTAAACTGATCATGGATTTATTTTATGATTCTTATACTTAGAATTATTTTTATTTAAATATCCAATTTAGTATCTCTATTTCATGGGGTTTATGGTTAAAACTTTACCAAAGAAGTAAGGGAATTTTGTCTCAATTTTCTTTCTTTGAGACACTTGTCATGGTATACACCTATAATATTTTATGAGGGGTATATAATACCCATTTGACATAATATATCATGAACATACTTATTTTAATGATATTTTATTCTTTATTTGATGTTATTATTTCATGGGGATTGTGATTCAAATTTACCAAAGTGGTAAGATTTTATTTTTATAATCTCATCGTTTGTCGTGATTTTTTTATTATGCTTCCATTGATGAAATATTACGATCAATCCCTAGATATTTATCATGAATTTTATTATACTCTGGTTATTTATTATATCTTAAATTGATAGTACCATTTTTTCACTCTTTGGAAATTAAAAGTATTAAGAAAATGTTTTATAAAAATATAACTTTATCTCTCTTTTTGATCAGAAATAAATTTTCCTTCAAAACAATGTTTTCTAAAAATATTTTCAAAAATTTTTTATTACTCTATTATAATTTTAAAAAAAAATTATCAATGTTTGAATTTTTATAGAAAAAAAATTGAATGGAATCTTCATGTTTTTATTTAAAACAATACTTGTTTGGCATTTACTATAAATGTGAATGGAACCTTTGTTTTTACATATACGACATGAAAAGAATATTCTGACGACATAACCAATAATTTCCTAAAATATTCCTTAGTATGTTTTCAAAGTTACTTTCAAAGAAAAAGGTTTTCAAAATGTTTTATGTATTAAAAAAAATTTAAAGAGGAAATTATATTTTCCTCGATAAATGTTTTAAACGATCTTTCAAAATTATTTTCCATCTAAGATGACATCTGTTGGTATTACTCATGAATTATTGGGGATATTATCCAAGGCTATCATTCATATTATTTATCTAAATGGTTTACGTTTTTATGGAATGATTCTTATGAAACCCATTTCACTTTTATGGATTATTTGCTTACGAAACCCATTTCTCTTCCATAGTTTATATGCTTAAGAAACCCATTTCTTTTCCACAGGTTATATTCTTATGAAACTATTTTATATTCCATATATTATATTCTTATGAAACCCACTTCCTTTCATGGGTTATTCTACGATGAAATGATTATGAAACTTGTCTCTTTTCTATAGGTTAAGTTATGATGAAATTTTTATGATACCCATTTCATTTCATAGGTTGTAATATAATGGATTTTTATGATCTTGTAGAACATATAAATATTTTTTACATTATTTGAAGGTTTTGAAATATATCTCCATCCAATTCATTGGATAAATTCTCATGTTATCATACCCTTGTGTTCTTGTTATTCTTATGTATCTCCCTTTTTTACCATTATTGAGCATCTGAGGTCACCCTTTATTAGGTTTTCTCTCCCCCAGGATAAGAAGATATGTATTATGTATGATGTAGCTAAGAAGGTTTATAGTTATGAAGAATGTATTTGGAGATGATTTAGTTCACTTATGGAATGTTTTTTATGATTCCATGTTTCCAAAGGAACTAAACTAATATGATCTTTGGTCTTTTATTTGTGTAACGTAACAAGTATTCTGAAAAATGATGTAATGTCTATGTATGTTATGGAAGGGTTTATATAGTTGGTATCAAAGAAAAGTTTTAGTTAATCTTTGGAAAATATAATGATTAAACCTTAGTGAGATCCCTAATAACATTTTTAAGGATAAATCTATATGTATAGAAAAATATCCTTGAATTGTTTAAAGGATATAACAAGTGATTTCCTAGGAATACATCCTTGTTTGTATACTACAAGGGGATGTGGCTATGGGATAGATGTACATAGGGTTAAAAACCCCAAAAACACTGTATTAAGTTAGAATTATTTGGGAACTAGTACACAATAATGGTACTTATGGCACACCTGGTTTGACACTCCCGAGGGATATGCTTTGAAAATTCACAAACACTTTAAGAACCATCATGAAGGATTTAAATAGATGATGGCTATAAATGACCAATGATAAACCTAAACTGTCATAGATTAAATATAATTTCATAATTTAGATATCCTATAAGTTATTTTCATGATTATATGGTTCCATACTATGATAATTGTTTCCTAAAATATGATTTTTTAGTTTTAGTCAATGGTTGTAACCTGAAGAAACTGCGTTAATACTGAGTGAAATAGACAATGTAACAATTTTTCTCTTGAGAATCCAAATGTTATGGGCACTAGACTAAAAAATATTATTGATATGTTCTCACAGCTTTCTCAAGATATGGATCATGATGTACTTCCAAATGAGAAAAGAAGGGAACATCATTCTGTTGACTCTTTCATAAGGAAATGTCAAAATTATTTCAATGGGTCTTATGATCCACTAGTTGCTGAAAAATGGATCAGTACCACTAAAAATATATATTTCGTTCTTTAATGTTTAAAACATGAAAAAAATATTTTGGTATTCTACTATTTTAAAAGTAAATAAAATCAATGGTGGATTCTGATCAATAATATGATGCAATGGGATGAAATTGACCCCATGGATTGGGATGAGTTCAAGAACTTATTTTAAAATAATTACTTTCCTTGTGTTCTTTGTACAAAGATGGAAAAGGATTTGAGTTAAGGAAAAGGGATGATGAATATTTTGGTACCTATGAGGATAATTTTACGAGACTTGTGAGGTACACTTATGGTATTATTATCTAACTTAAAAGTAAAGTTTATAAATTCTTCAATGGATTAAAACCAAGTTTCTAAATGATGTTATCCATAATAGACTTCAGTATCTATGAATATATTATGTTTTGTGCTATAATGGTGAAAATAGATGTTGGATTTATGCATCAATCTCATAGTTTTGACAATAAAATAAATATTTAGATCAAAAGAAAATCTAAAAACCATGGAGAGAAGAATATGAGATTTCCTTTTTTCATAAAGTGTGGGAAGAAGCATGGAGGTAATTTTCTTAAGGGGAATACAAATTTTTTTAAGTGTATAAGCGAAGGTCATCAAGAAATGGATTTCAGAAGTGATGGGAAGAAGTTATCTAATAATGTGAATATTCAGAAAACTACATAGAATGCACCTCCCCCACTTCAGTGCTTCAAGTGTAAGTATAATGGGAATTATGCTATGCAATGCCCAAACATGATGGTTAATGATGATGATCAAAGTCAGCAATATCTTAAGGCAAGGTACAAGGGGAAATCTCATGTGATCACTATTTATAACAAGAGGTGCGATAAATATGTGGTTAAAGGTACACTTACCATCCACTCTAGAACTCCTAATGTATTTTTTGACTCTGGATATACCCATTCTATCATATATAAATAATTTTATAAGGGTATAAAGATACCACCCAAATGATTAGATATATAATTATCTATATAAACCCCTAATGTTATGATGATCACATCACATGTCTATGATTCCTCTCTGGTTGACATTGGTAGAAATGTGCTTCCAGAAAATCATTACATTCTTCCTCTACTTGAATTTTATGTCATATTATGCATGGATTGTATTTATTTACATAAATAACACATAAACTATCAAGTAATGGATGTCAAATTTTATATTCTAAACCAACCTATGCTCGTATATCAATGTGACAATAAGTATGTGATTATGATGGAGTTCACATCCAATGTATGGGTTTTAATTCCCATTCGTAAGGGTGTTTATCCTAGATGGTTGGGGAAAAACTCGACATTGATGATATTTCTATTGTTCAATAATTTTTTGATGTGTTTATGGAATAATTATCTAGTCTTACACAAACATTTGAAGTTGATTTCTTAACATAAATCATACCTAGTTCCACGCCAATTTCAAAGACTCCCTGTATAATGGCACTGATTTAGTTGCATGAATTGAAGAAGTAACTCCAAGAAAACCTTGACAAGGGATTCATTCAACCAAATGTGTCACCTTGGGGTTCACTTTTATTTTTTTCAAAAATAAATATAGATCAATGTGAATATTTATTGATTATCGTGAGTTGAGCAAGATCACAATCAATAACAAGTATCATCTTACCTGTATTGATGACTTTTTTGATAAGTTATATATAGCTCAATACTTTTCCAAGATTGGCCTTTATTCTGGACATCATAAAATGAGGGTTATGAAGGAGGATATACCCAATATGTAATTCCATACAATTTATAGACACTATGAATATATAGTGATGCCATTTGATCTTATTAATTCCCCTTCTATCTTTATGGATTTAATAAATAGAGTCTTTAGATATTATCTTTATTAGTTTGTGGTGGTCTTTATAGATGATATTTTTATCTATTCAAAGAACAAGGAAGAGCATTAATATCACTTGATAATTATACTAAATACCCTAAGGAATGAGAAAATATATGAAAAATTTACAAAGTGTGAATTTTCAATATAAAAGGTTCAATTTTTTGGGTCACAAAATTTCAAGAGATGGTATATCAGTTGATTCATCAAATATGGAGGATATTGAATGTTGGACAGGACCCAATTTGGTGACTAATATCTGTAGTTTTCATGGTTTATCTAGATATTATTGATGGTTTTTGGATAATTTCTCATGATGATATAATCCTCTAATAAAGTTAACTCTGAAGAGAGAAAAGATCATCTAGACATATTAATGTGGGGAAATTTTCAAGGAACTAATGAGAAAATTAGTCAGTTCTTGTTCTTACATTACCCTATAGTATAGAAGGGTTTTAATATATAGTGATGAATCTAAAGGGATTGGGGTGTTTTAAAATAGATAATGAAATTTTTATAACCTATGTCTCATGAAAACAAAATATTCATGAGTAAAATTACCCAATGCGTGATTTTGAGTTATCCATAATAATATTTTCATTGAAGATATAGTGGGATTATATTTACCGAGGAAAGTGCGATATATATACTAATAACAAAATTTTATAAAGTATGTTTTCACAGAGAAGGAGGTAAACATGCTCTAGATAATATGGTTATATTTGATAAAGGATTATGACTGGTCAATAAATTACCACCCTGGGAAAGCAAACAAGTTGGTCGATGCTTTGAGTCGAAAGGATCATGTTATCATATCCAAGATAAGGATCAAAAAAATATCCAATATTTTTTTATTTGAAAATTATGGATCTATAAATCCTAAATAAATGGTAAACTATTATCTTTCTCAGTTAAATGTCTAACCATTTATCCAAGTAAAGATTAAAGAGGAACAGAACGAAGATGTAGAGTTGAAAAAGAAGGTTAGAAATTTTATTGGTTTTAACCTTGATCATGATGGGATGATAATGTTTAAGAACCATGTATGGATTTCTTCTATACCTGATTTGAAGGATCTATTATATGAATCTCATAGTTCTTCATTCTATGGTTATCTGTAAATTACAAAAAATGTAAATACATTTTAAATAATACTTCTGGTGGGATGGCATAAAGTGAGATATTATCGAGTTTGTATCTCGATACTTAGTATTCCAGTAAGTTAAGGATGAAAAAAAATAGGGGATGTTTCATACACTACCCATACCAGAAGGAAAATGGGATAACATCACCATGGATTTTTTCATAGGACTCCCCAAAACTTCTAAATGGCATAATTCTATATGGGTTATAGTCGATCTCCTTACTAAGTCATCACACTTTATCACTATTAGAGAAGACTACTATTTTTATCATATTTCCAAGATATACATTAAGGAAGTGGTAAGATTGCATGGAGTACCACATGAAATTATACTTTATTGGGATATGAGGTTTACCTCAAAGTTCTAGAAAAGTCCTTAGTAATCTCTTGAAACAGAGTTGAGCTTCAATACTATATATCATCTTGAAATAGATGGTCACTATAAAATAACAATTAAAACCCTAGAGGATATGTCGATATCTTATTATTTGGATTTCAAATGTGTTTGGGATCAACACCTTAATATAGATGGGTTTTTAAAAAATAGATTTCACTTAAGCATTTATATGGATCCTTATAAATCCCTCTATGGAAAGAAATGTATAGCTCCAATGTGCTGGAATGAAATTGGAGAAAGAAAACTATTGGGACCTGAGAAACTGATGAAATGGAAGAGAAAGTTAGATCTATTCATTAGAATATCAAGGAAGCTCATATTTGGAAGAAAATTTATGATGATAACCACTAGAATTATTTAGAATTTTAATTTGGTGATAATGTGTTTTTAAGAATTTCTCCATGGAAGAAGTTGATGAGATTCAGGAAGAAAGGGAAACTAAGCCCTATGTATATTAGTCCCTTTCAAATTCTTGATTGTATTGGGATGATAGTCTATCACTTGGCACATAAACCAAACCTCTCTCAATTACATGATGTGTTCTATGTATATCTCTAGAGGAATTACATACTTAGACCTTCACTTGTACTAAAATTATAGGTCATACCACTGGAGAATGATCTCTCTTATGAGGAAAAACTGGTGGAGATTCTAGAAAATATAGTGAAAGTTCTGTGAAACAAGAACACTCACCTGGTCAAAGTTTTTTGGTGAAACCACTAGTTTAAAGAAGCTATGTGTTAACTTTATGATATGATGAGGAATAATAATCTTCATTTGTTTGTATTATAATGGTGAATTATGAGTGTGGAATTCATTTAAAGGGGTGTGGAATGTAATTCCTTGAGTATTTATAAAAAAAATTGAATAAATTAAATTTATTTATTTTATTTTCGTATATGAAACACCAATTTAAGCTTTCATTTCCTAAAACATTGGGTTTAACTTTCATGACATTAAGCATTTATTCTCTATGAAACAATATTTTATTTTAAAAATTATTTAAACAAGACAGTTATAACCTAGCCATAAAAATTAGTATATGAATAGTAATAACAATTTTTAAAATATTATTTATAATGGTTTTATATAAATAAAACATATTGATAATGAAATATATAATTTTTGATAAAGTCTTTGTATGTTTTGAATATACTATTTTCTCAAAATAACTACTTTTTATGTCCTTTTATAAATGATAATAAAATTAATTTTTAACACTTAGAAATTTAATTTGATAAAATAAACATAATTTGTGAATTTATAATGTCAAAATTATCTTAGGATTAATTCTGGTATTTTTCTAAAATATTTTATTTTTGGATGTATAGTAGAAAATGCTGAATTGTAATTGAAAACTTCATTTTCTTCTAATATATTTATATAGTTAAATTATATTTTAAACTAGTTTAAAAGTATAATTAGTTTATTTTATACATAAATAAATTCAATTTAGTTTATTAGAATCAATTTCACATTGAAAT
This sequence comes from Viscum album, assembly GCA_963277665.1. Taxonomy (NCBI): domain Eukaryota; kingdom Viridiplantae; phylum Streptophyta; class Magnoliopsida; order Santalales; family Viscaceae; genus Viscum; species Viscum album. The sequence continues at coordinate 79,955,451 of OY728140.1, forward strand.
TAGATATAAAAACATTTCATACATTATAACATTTTCACATTAAAAAATCATTGTCTCGTCCCATCTGCAGGATTAAAATTTAAATTAATTTCTTCTAATTCTATAATTTAATTTGTAAAAATAGATTCCATATTTTTAATTATTATAATTTATAATTTTTTTTACAATTATAACTTAATTTTTAACCAATGAGATTAGTGAAAACAATTAAAATTAATCACAGTGATTAAGAGAAAAATGAGTTTACCAAGGTGCTAAACATTAATCTTAAGGGAAAATATGACCAAGGAACATGTCAAAAACCCATTTTATAGAAATATTTAGAACTTATACTATATATTATCAAGGTTTTTCCATTATTGGATCCAATTTACATGAAAAAAAACATGGGTGGAATTCTCTATTTCAAAAATTTACAAGTTTACTACTCACCTCCCTTATAAAAGGTCACCCCTCTCCACCACTCTACACACGTCACAAGACCTTTGTATCATCTAATAACTCAAAAAATATATTACCAAATTCCCTCCGATCATATTAGAATCATTACTTTTAGAATAAATCCAACCACGGGGGTCCTTTGGTGCAAACCAAAAAGAGAGACCCGAAGAAGAGGTAATGTTCATCAACAAATGTTTTTATTTTATTTCTTCCTAAAACCCATTTAATTATGTTTATTTCATTATTATATAATAAAATCACAATATTAGATATATTTATATTTTTTTATGTTAAGTTTGTGACCTGAAATCACACACACTTCCATTAAATGGGTTATGAAATCATTATTTGTGTGTACGAAGGACTACCGCCTCACAAATAGATGTCGTTTTTTCCATTACCTCTTATAAAGGTTGTTAATAATGATAGAAATACTATTTATATTTTATATTTATTATTATTATGATTTTATTATTATTCTTTAATTTTTATATCACACATACCTTCATGTTTTCTATTTTTTGGGAATACGATAATGTCGTTTGTGTGTACGGTGGACTACCATCTTGCAAAGCGATGTGATTCATTCTTGATTTATATGTAATGTATTAAGGGTAAGTTTAATAAAAATATGTTATATATATGAAATAATAATTATTTTTTAATGATAATATCTCATATAATTTTATTTGTTTCAATCCGACAAGAAAATGGAAACAGTGTTAATGTGTACGTACGACCTACCATCTTCATGAACAGTGTATTTCATTTTCTATTTCTATCCTTTATAGATTATTATAAATTTATATATACTGAATATATATGATATTTATACCATTTTTATAATTTTTTAGATGATTAAATCTTTATTAAAGTAATAGGACCAAAAATATAACAAATCAAAACATATACGAAAAACAAAGTGGTTATTATCTGAAACATAACATTAACATGTAATTATAAATAAATAGGTAAAAAATATAATAATAAAATAATATATTGTGTAATATAACTTAATATGGTTCTATAATATATTAATAATAAACTAATATTTTTTATACAAGATTATTGAATGAGTACAATGGAAGTCAAGACTTAAGGTAATGGATTTTTATCTAACGTTTATTTTCTATGAGACATGGGTCATGTTCACCACCTATTCATTGTATGTGGTATGTATAATTTCCATGGATGTATTTTATTATTATTATAATAATAATTATTGGGATTTAAATATCCATATTTGGATCTCTATTTCATGGGTTTTACGGTTAAAATGTTACCAAAGTGGTAAGGGAATTTTGTCTCAATTTGCCTTCTTTGAGGAAAATTTTATGTTATGCACCTATACTCTTTTACAAGGTTTATATACCGCCCTTTTGACATGTTATATCATTAATCTCATTATTTTAATGATATATTAAGCTTTATGTGATTTTATTCTTTCATGGATATTAAGATTCAATGTTACTAAAGTGGTAAGAATTTATTTCTACAATCTAATCATTTATTGGGATTCATTATGATTATGATTCCATTGATGAATTATTATGATCTATATCTCAATAATTTTCACTAATTTTCTTATTCTATGGTTATTCATGACATCTTCATGTGATGTTACCATTTTTCATTCTTTGTTATTTAAAAGTATTCGGAAATATTTTTTATGAAGATATAACTTTATATCTTTATTAGGTCAAAAATCTATTTTCCTTCAAAACCATGTTTTCTTGAAATATTTTAAAATATATATATTACTCTCTTTTAATTTTTAAAATAAATATTTACCCATGTTTGAATTTTTTGCAAAAAAAATTAAAGGAATCATCATGTCGTTTTCTAAAACATTGCTCATTTTGATTTTATGAAAAATGTAAAATGAACCTTTTTTTTATGTGTACAGCATGAATGGAATATTCCAAAATCATGAAAAATAATTTACTCAAGGATTAATTAGTATTTTTTAAAATTTATTTCTAATTAAAAGGGTTTTTAAAAAATTATGTATTAAAATGTTTTTTCAAAGCGGAAAGGATATTTTCATCAAGAAATGTTTTAAATGATCTTTCAAAATTATTTTCAATATAAGATGACATCTGTTGGTTTTAGTTATGTATTAATGGGGATATGATCCAAGGGTAGTATTAATATTATTTCTATGAATGTTTTTTGTTTTTATAACATGATTATTATGAAACTTGCTTCTCATCCATGGTCAGTATTCTTATGAAACCCATTTCTCTTCCACATGTTATATACTTATGGAACTCATTTCTCTACCATGGGTTATATTCTTATGAAACTCGTTTCTCTTTCATTGTTTATATTATTATGAAACTAGCTTCTTTTATAGGTTATGCTATGATGAAATGATTATGAAACCTATCTATTTTCCACAGATTAAGATATGATGAAATGTTTATGATACCCATTTCATTCCATGGGTTATGATGTGATGAATGCTTACGATATTATGGAACACATAAATATAGTTTTCATTATTTGATGTGTTGGACCTATATCTCCCTTCAATACATTGGGTAAATATTCATATATCTCATGAGATAGACATGGATGGAATAAGGAGTGGACCTAGTACAGTAATATGGGGTTGGAATAGGAAGTGAACTCAATGTCATAATACAAGGCTAGAATGAGGAATAAAATATGTACAATAAAGGAATTTTTCTACTATGATGGAATTAGTAGTGAGTCTTGACCAATATGGAAATGATTTTATATAATTATTTATATACCAAAAAATCATGTCTTATTCCAATGTTATTCTTGCAAGACTCGTGCTATTTGATTACCTTATGATTCATGTATTATGAACTTAAAATAATTATTCCAATACCCATTATTATGATATTTGTTATATAGTATATGGTTTTCAAATTTTATACTTGTATTCTTGAACCCGTATGTTCATTTTATGAATACATATCTCCCTTGTTTACCCTTACTGAGCATTTGATATCAGCCTTTTTTATGTTTTCCTTCCTCAAGTTATGAAGATATGTATTATGTATTATGTGTCTAATAAGGGTGATGGTTATGAAGAATGTAGTTTGAGATGATGTAGTTCACTTATGGACAATTTTTTATGTTTCCAAAGTCACTAAACTAATATGATCTTTGGGAGTGTGTTTGTGTAATGTAATAAATATTCCAAAAATTTGATGTAATGTATATGTATGTTAATCCAAGGTTTCTATATTAAAGGTATCGAAACATATATTAAATGATATTAATAACCTTGAAAATTAATTTTATGACAAGGTTATCATTTTTGGCATAACTGTTGGAGAAAACATGATTGAGTTTTGCAAAACACTTAGGTTTAATAAATTCTTTATGTTGTGATAATAATGGTTGGTTTGATTTTGAAGATGTAAGTAGGATAGTATTGATAAACTTGAGATTTATAATTTATTCATAATATTTTTTTGTTAATTTCATTGAATTTTTGGGACTATGATATACATTGAAATAGTTTTTACCATATAAACTAGTTGTTAACTCCATTTAAGGGTTAAAGATAGAGTTAATTTTTTTGAGTAATATATAATCTTATTGTGGTTTGATGCCTTAGATTCTCAAATAGGTTTTGAGAAGGTATGTTATTGAGATTATATTATTAGGGTATTTATATACTTGGTTATATGATTATAGGAATGATTAAAATTTTTTTAGGAAGGATAAGTTGGATTTTGGGAGCATATATTTCAATTATTATTGGGTTTACAATTTTTTTAAAAATTTAATAGAAATTTGGGGTCTCTATTTTAAATATTATGTTAATAAGTATGAGATAACCCAAATAAAAGTAACCTAGCTTGAACCAATAATGATTTATGTTAAATTGAGAGTGATATACATAGAACCAAGTCTGATATAAGTTGATTTGTAAGAAATATAGGCTAATATTATAGGGTTATAAACTGAGACATCTTTATGTTAAATTTTTTGGGGGTTATTTATGATAGTTTAATTATAATTATCATTACTCATGTTAACTATTTAGGTTTTAGTACTTACTATAACTAGAAGTAACCATGGATGTAAGGGACAATGTGAATATTACCTCAAAGAATAACCCATGAGAATGGGATCTGGGGTGAGAAACCTTATAATTATTCCAAGTTAGCTATCATGAAATTTGATTAATAGTTTAAACATATTCAAAGTCCCAAAAATACCAAGGAAGGTAAAGATAGACTCTCATGAATGATAAAGTGATTAAGATGACAAAGGAAAGAAGATTCGATTTCATATATGTAAAAAATGTGTGATGAAGAATGGGGAAAATTGACTTAAATGGAGGATTAAATGCTATAAGTACAGAGATAAATCTTATTAAACTTACAAGTGTAATGGAAATAGAGAACCTATAAAAATATGTTGTTATAATTGCAATAGAGTTGAGCATTATGTGACTCAATATCCCAATCCAAGGGCCAATGAAGGGGATAGTCACCAACAACCATGAGAACAAGTAAAATACTATGAAACAACTAATAATGAATTAGATAGAAAGTTTTACTCAAGAATTTCTAGTGTACTATGTAATGTAAGTTTTCACCAACAACTAGATATTGACTTATAAATAAAAACTCATATTGGTATGATTTTTATATAAATAATTTTTAGCTTTTGAGGGAAGTTATTCCATATAGATCTAGATATATATACCATAGTATAATTCTACGTGAAATTATTAATGAGTTATCTCTCTTTATAATGTGTTTATAGTGATTTTTATCTAGATAAATCACATTCCACATTGTAAATAAACTCATGAGCATCAAGTAGTGTATGGTTAATAATTAATTCCCTATAAAAATTAATTTGGTCTTATGATTCAAATTACAAGGATCCAAATTATTTAAAGGGGTTGATTGTAACATCTTGAAATTCTATTTTATTATTACCTTAAAATAAACTAGCGTGCTTGATATCTTGCTCCACATGAAACATCAAACTAAAATTAAATCAGTATGTGTTTAAACTATTAAAAACCTAATTTCTGAATAAGTAGAAATGAATGGGAGTAACCACTTTATGAATTATATATATTGAAAATAATTTCTACCTTTAATATGAATTAAATTCACTTAGTTTACCTAAAATGAAAAATATGATCATTTATTGTTTAGAAAAGTATTTTTCTAAAACAAAATTTATGTGTTATGAATTTCTATTTCAAGAAACATATGATTAATGATAAACTATGTTTTATATTAATAATTAGTAAAAAAAATATTTGATAAATGATGTGAAATAAAAATAATAATAGTTAATATTTTAAAATGTCATTTTCCAATTAAAAAAATTAAATTATATATTATTATTTTATTCAAAATAAAATTTATAATTTCTGTAATTTTAAATTAATAAAAATGATCTTTATTTTTCTAATTTATTATATCAAAATTAGATTAGAATTAATTTTTTATCTTTTTCTAAAAAGGTCGATTTTTAGTCAAAAAATGCTATTTTCACTAAATTTTAATTTTAATGACTTTACTATTATATAATAATAACCTAGAAATTTATAAAACCTTTTAATAAATAAAATATAAAATTGATTAATAACATTACCCATTTTAAAATATTATTTGAACTTATAAAACACTATGAAAATAATTTTTATAACAAATTAAAATGTTACAATAATATAAAAAGTGTTTTAAGTCTTTTATTTTAATCAACTACTTTCAAGGGAGATTTGGTTTTTCAGTGCCTTAAAAGTGTTATATCCTTTATTCATTTTATATATTTCAATTTATTTCATTAAAACTATATTCAAGATAATTTTACCGTATAAATAAATTAAAATCTTGAAAAATGTTATTTCTCAAAAAACTATTTTTACGTTATTAACTCAATTAATTTTAAAATTAAATTATCACACCATTATAAATTTATTTGATACAATTATTTTAAAATGTTAAATTATAATTATCAAATTAGGTAAAAAATTAAATATTAATATTTTTCATTAAAATTAATTACTAAGGTTTAAAATACTGATAACCAAGGTAAAAGTAATTTTGGGTAAAATAAAATAGGTTAAAACAAAAAAAGAATAAAAAACTCAATTTTGTCACAAAAAGGAATGGTTTAGTTTATTTTAGAACCAAAATAATTTTAATATCCTATTTTGTTCATTTTTTGGCCTTTTTCACTTGAATAGTAACCTTACATTATCGAAAATATAATGGTTACTTCCAAAACTACCCTTCCCTTAACTTATAAAAGGTTAACATCTTCAACACTTCAATAAAACATTTCCTTAAAATTTATCCTTGAAAATGTTCTATTTTTTCTCCTCCTAGAACCCTATCCCGCATTCAAAAATATTCTTCTCCTCATTAGTTAGTATAATGCCTTTATTTCCAAGGATTAAAAGAAAATTCAAGTCCCCTACGTGAGTATTATCAACTACTCAGTTTTTCTTCTTAATTATATTATTTTAAATATATTCTAGACACACTAATATAATGATATTAGTATCATTTTTATACTTTAATATTACTTTATTAAGGGTATTACGATTTTTTATTCATATACCCAATCAATTAAGAAAAACAAAATCATTGCTCGTGCGTTGTGCGTTGTGCGAACTACTACCTACACGACATAACAAGTTTTGTTTTTCTTCACCGGCTTACAAGGATGTATATAAGGATGGTATTAAAAGATAAATATTATTTTTATGATATCATTAAGGTTTTGGTATGAAATTTTAGAGAAACTGTTAATGATACAATCAACAAAAGATCATCATTAATTTAACCATTTAAAATATTCATACTAAGAGGATAACCTTTTATTAAAATTGTGTAAAATTTTTATATCCATTACATATTAATCTATTTACTTAAAATTATTATATTTAATATTAATTAATACTAATTAATATCATTATTCTTCTACTGTAATGATATTACAACATAGCCACCTAATAATCATTCATTAAATCATAGTATGTTTTTATTTGGGTCGGTTTAACCACCTATTTAAAAAAAATATTATGAATTTATATCATGAATGACTATGAGAACAAAATTTATGGTATAATATGATATAAATGTGTTAATAATGATTATTTTTTTCTAGATATGTTATATCAATATTTATTTCATTAATTAAGAAAACACGCTTCGATCGTCAAGATTCACCAAATCATGTTTGTTCTCGATTTCAAATTTAGGGATAAAGAATAAAAAAACTCAAGAAAAGAGTTTTAAATATCATAAATAATCATAAATAATCCATAATAGTAAAATTAATTATATAATAATGATGAAATTTGAAAGAATAATAAATATGGACACCGCTATTATGAAGCTAGTACAAACGATCAAGATGATAAACACCAAATGTGGATAATTGGTATAATTCATATAGAGAATGAATATTTTTTAAGATTGTAGATGAAAATGGATATATGTAAGGTTTTTAATTATTTCATTGTGGTATTTATGTTTTAAATACAAGATCTTAAAGTATGTTCATGAAATTCATGAAAAGGGTTAAGGATTTTCATCTAAATTTCACCATCATTGACACATAATTGTATTTATGTGCCTAATTTAATTTATGTGTTGTATATACTACCAATTTGAGATATCATATCATGAATTAACTTTTAATTAGATTATTTTAAGTTCAAGTAAAAGATCAATCTTTCAATGGTTTTAGATTATAAATCTTATAAAGCCATAGGGGTTTTATTTGTCTCAATTCTAATTCTTTGAGATTTAATACTTTTTGTATGCCATGTTTTATTTATATATTTTATTCACTGGACAAGGATATATTTTCATCCCCATTTTTTATTTCATGGGTTTTACTATCCAAATCTTGTTTACTTATTCAAATAGATATTGATTCAATTGTTTTTCATGGTAGTAAGAGTTTTTGGTAACTCAATTTTCATTCATTGAGTTATGATCATTCCCTTGAACTAATTTCATTAAAGTTGGTTTTATTATACCCTTTTATTATATTATGTTTTATTATATCTTATTTTATAGGTATATAAAGTCCTACCATATAAACCCTTTGAAAAATATTTCTCACTTCTTAGGTTATGTTCTTTTGAAGTAATCCACCTTCATTATCTTGATGGCTTATGATCATGTTATTAAAGTATTGAATTATTCATATATGCATTAATCTAATTGGTTTGAACATCATATTTTTACATAATTCATATTGTATTATTTTCATCTATAAAAAATATTATTCTATTGTTATGGGAAAAATAATTTGTATTCCATATGTTATTATTCCAATATGGATGGTTATTAGCAATTTGACTATGTATTGTTTATCCATAAACCTATTAGGTCGGAATAAATACAAAGGCATGAGAGGGGGTTAATTGTGTACTATTAAAAACACATGAATATTTTGAAAATAAATCTCCCTTTATGATTTGGAAAGTGGTCCTATTCCATTTTCTTTAAATAGATTATGTAGTGAAAAATAATGAAAATAACACAACATTTTTTATAGTTGTTAGGGGTATAAAGATCCCCTATTACACTTCACCAACACTCTATTAACAAGATTGGTGATTTTCACTAGTAGATCCTTTTCCAAGGGATCTAAAAAGTTAAGTTCAAGAAGCTAAACCTTGTTGAAATTTTTTTTAAAATGCTTCAAACAGGTCAAACAAAAGTCCTCAAAACATTCCACACATGAGTGTTTAAAAACAACTAAAAAAGTATTTTGTTTAATAAAAATATAATTTAAATCATTCATATGCAGATGTTGAAACTAAAAAAGGAAGAGGCCTTCATAAGAATAGAAAAATATCTTTAAATAAATTTTCTTCTGAAGAATCTCTAAATTTTCTAGAGAAAAAGACCAGATAGTACAGTAGTAACAAAACAACTTCATAGTATAGGGATGAACACAAAGCATCATATTATAATAATTATGAATAGGATTCAATTATTAAAGAACCTCTAAGAGTCTTATGAGGAGCCTTCAGCTCCTCTATCAAATCCTTTAAATTATAATTCATTGGGCATGACCACTCTTTCATCAGATATGATGATTCTTGAAACATATTAAACACATAAACCAAATTCACCATTATAAAATTATGAGTAGTCTCATATGACTAAACATATCTATATATCAAATCTTATAACTAGTTGACTAAATCTATAATTTTTAGCTCTATAGAAGTCAACCTTTCAGCTAAATCTTCTGATTTTCCATAAGAGTGTGTAGGGAATGAATATCACACTGAAATCCTTGAATATTTTCATCTATAGATTAAAGATCATCAAATAAAATCTCTACCATTATCAACACATCTTCATATCCTAATCCACCTAAAGTAGAAGCTATGTCATGACCCAGCCCATTAGGGCCCTTCTAGTCAATGGTAAGTAGAGTGTGACAAACCTAAGCCTTCCTACAATAATCTTGGGGATATTAGGAAATATATAAATGGTAGGGATTATACTAAGTAAATATATATACTCACACAACCATCTCCATCCAAAAATGTGGAGATATAATGAAAAATTTAATAACTAGAGTGTAAACCATGCATGAAACAACCTATACGAAAGCATCAAAGTATAGCAGTGTAGTAAAAATAAGGGGTTAAAATACTTTCCCAACCAGAAATGAAGTCCCAACATGAAAAAAACTGTAAAAAAAATAAAGACTGAAGAGAGCCCAAATCATATTATCTAGGGATAACAACCAAACATGGTCATATATGTTATATATATCTATGCTCCTACAAAACCCAGTCCACTAATATCACCACCAATCTATCTTTTATATGAATAAGACATAGAACGTATAGGAAAATTCCATGAAGGGGTGAGTATATACATACCAATTAAGACACCCTGAAATAAACAAAGGGAACAATATAAAGATACAATAATCATCTCAATACATAAATAATATGGCAACAAAACCCAATAGGTATATTCTCAAAATAAAACCAAGTAAGAGAGAAAGGATATCTCTATCTCCACAACCCTGCTAAGAATAATAACTCTTCTTTTAGATCCAAATTTCTATCTCTAATTTCCCGCACCACACATAATCACACAAGAATATATGTGGTGGATATGCACCTTACCACTACACCACATAGCTGAGGGAGAAAAATATTCATTATAGGACTTTCTCCCAGCTAATTCTAAAATATAGGGGTGCCACTTTATAGATAAACGAACCACACCATATGTAATATGGGAGGTTTTAAATATACCTGTGTAAAGATTATGGTAGACCCATGTCCTGGTGTTATAAGAGGATTTCCAACCCTGGTGTCTCTTTTATTAATAATCCCAATCACTACTATCAACAAAACATCACTAAATGTAGTCTCACATTCACAATGCCTCATTTTATATCTCTAATTCAAAAATCAGGGTCATAGTCATATTATACATGCAAATCTACTTAGTATGGGATTCTCATGGGCCCAAATTTGACTCTTGATGAAGGGGATAGATATCATGGAATTATTGAGGAAAGTATATGCTATGTATATAAGTCCACACAATGTGTGACCTCACTTGTACACCTAGGTGTTTCCACTCCTGTACCCACATGGCTATCCATGTGGAATTAAACGGTGTGTAAATGTGGTAGAAAGTGTTTCTTAGCTAACCAAGGTCTTCTAATGTCCTTCTAGAATGTTCCCATGTACTTCGGCATGTACCCATATACACTGGTCATGCCCTTTTACACTATCCAAGTCGAGGCACCCTATCCATGTCTGAGTACATGCTATGCCCATGTACTCTAGTCATTCTTGTATTTCTTTCCATGTTTGTTCCCATGTACTCTCAGGGTACATGTCGAGATGCTAACACTAGGTCACATAGTGTGTATAGGTCATACAGGACATGTGATATTTAAATTCACCTAATACCCTAGCCTCCACATCTAGGGGACAACACTGTGTGTGTTATTCCCAGACACATGGCATGTAGTGGGATTTATCACAAGGAAAAACCTTGGTCTTCACACATAATCTAGATCTATAATCTTTGCTGCCAAATGTGTCATTTTACTTACTCTAATCCATCAAAATTGAAGGGGAAACCTCTGATCATTGATTTTTTTTAAGAAGGTGGTGCCTGGCTAGAAGACCAGGGCATAATTATTTTAAGGAAAACGGTTGCAAGAGTCTACAAGACGGAAACATATTACAATATTTGTGATGAAAGGGGATTAGATTATTGGGAAGATCATCAAGCCAGGTAATATCATGATTGATCCCCTTATTCTCAAGGCCATCATCAACCATTCTAGCTTCTCAATAAGTGTGAGTGATGATGCAGTTGATGTCAAGAAGAGTACGGATACAACTCATCCAGTGAGTGGTGATCGTCCATGAAAAATGAATCACACCATTCCAAATAGCTTGGACAATGGTGGTCGAGACACTATCAATCCAAAGTTTGGTCCAACCATGTTGTTTGGAAAAAGAAACAACACAAATCATGCTCATCATTTCAGCTTCCAGAGAAGAGGCAGTACCACAGCTCCCATAGAAGCATCCAAGGATCTGACCAGCATGATTCCTAAAGATTCCACCACAACTTGCAGGGCCCAGATTGCCTTTAGAAGCACCATACACGTTAACTTTAATCCAACCAGGAAGAGGGGAATTCCAAAATACTTCAAAAGTGTGACAAGGTTGGCAGAAATTTTCTAGCACCTCTGATCGTTGATTTTCTAGCCTCCGATAACTGAAAATAGAAACTCAAATATTCTGTGTGAATCCATCACACCTCCCATTAGGAACGGGATCCCAAATCCTCATATCCAACACCCTCACCTGCATATCCATAATGATCCATCCTAAAAAATTGATATGTATGTTGTGTATTCATCCACAATGAATATAGATGTTTGATCACACTCAAATCCGACCTAGTATTGTCAAACCATGACCCCATGAGTCAATGGTGAAGAACATGGAGAACCATGGTGGAAAGAACATGAACAAGGTGAAACCATTTTTGGCCAATGCATTCTCAACTAATGATTACATAGTCATAGAAATCAAGGTGAAATCAAGGGTGAAACTAATAAAATAAATATTCAGGATTATAAAAAGAATAAAATTCATTTGAAATGGGAACAATATAATAAAACATTCTTATAAAAACTCAAGGGAAATCTAAAAAATAATTATTTCTATCTCAAGTTTGGATCAATAGTAAGAGAATAATGTGCCTACTAGTGATGAATACGATGATCCTATTGTGTTTTTTATTTGTCTCACAACTCACCTCAATCCATTCGACTTCAATCCTTAATCCCAATCCACCCATGATAAAAAAAATATCTCCTCCTATCTAATCTCCTAAGGTTATGTGGATAAACCTATGGATTTTCCATAAAAAGTTATTTAAATAGAAGGATAGGGTTTTAAGTCATTAAGTAAAATAAATTAATTTTTTTTAATTAATTTACCACCAAAATTTATCCTCAATTGGAAACCAAACACTGAGCAACCTTATGTCACACCTAGGGTAAACCTAGAGTTTTAAAATAAATTGCGGTGTTGTATTTACCATCAAAGGTCCTAAAAAATAGAAAAACAATTTATCCTAAAAAAAGTGTGTGTGTGATTTAATATATATTAAAAAAATTAATATATTAACTCTAGGTTCCCACAACACCCAAACACAATTTTGACTCCAAGGAAAAACCAAAGACATATATAGAAATATTCAAATGACAAAACCTACAAAAACAAAGTCATTACATTCTCACATCCTTCATAAATTTTCACCCTGAAAAGTATAAGATGCACAAAAAGGTGATGGTACTGAGTCTTAATATAACTCTCATGATCCCAGGAGCTCTCTTATATTCTCCCATGCTTCCAAATCACTCGAACCAAAGGAATGTTCCATTCATGTAGGATCCCCTCATATCAGTCCTTGATTGCCACTAGGTACTCTGAAAATGTGCCTCCATCATCGATTTTTAGATCATCCTAATCAATAGTGTGTATAGGGTTAGGAATGCATCTCCTCAACTATGACACATTAAAGATTTTGTGTATTTGATCTAATTGTGGGGGAAATTCCAAGAAGTAAGAAACCTCTCCAACCCTCTAAAGAATCCAGAATGGCCCGGAAAACCTAAAAGAGATATTTCTTCCCTGATCAAACCAATATAATTCTAATCATGGGGATAATCTCAAGAAAACATGGTCTCCTTACTCAAACTCTAATTTCCTATGATATTGATCAACATAAGTTTTATATTGGCTTTGGTCCATCCTTATATGCTCACAGATTTCCTGAACCTTCTCTATTGTGGATTGCACCATCTCTATCCCAAAAAGATATGTATCACCAATATCAGACCAGTATAAGGGTGACTTATAGGGTATCACATACATGGCCTCATAAGGTTCCATGCAGATAGTAGAGTGACGACTGTTATTACAAAAAAACTCTACCAGTGTAAGGTGATCCTCTAATATCTATCCAAAGTCTAACACACTAACTCTCAATATATCCTCTAACAAATAGATAGTCTTTTCAGTCTGCCCATCCATCTTGGGGTGGAATTCCATTATCATCCCTAATTGGGTGAAAATCCTCCTATAAACCCCTCCATAGTTATGAAATCAATAGAGCATCGTGGTTGGAGATGATCTTCATGGTTACCCTATGAAGTTGTATGATCTCATGCACATACAACTTCCCCTAATATCTCAACCGAACTAAGCTCCATTATAGAAATAAAGTGTGTTGACATGGTGGTTCATTCAACAATCACTCAGATAGAATCATATCCTCTCACTATCCTTGGAAGCCCTATCTCAAAATACATTGATATTACACCCCAATTCTACTATAGGATATCAAGGGGTTGAGCCAAACCTACTAGAACCTAATGTTTAGCATGTACTTTCTTGCATGTGAGACACAGAGAGACAAAGTTGGTGATGATCTTCCACATTCCAACCTGCTAAAACTATCATTGAAGTTCCTTGTACATTTTTTCCACATGAGGATGTAAAATCAAAGAATAATTATGAAACTCTCTCATAACCTCCTCATGCAACATGGTTGAAACCACCGTCTATCTCTAAAAAAGTATGACATGCTCTCCTCCTTCAGAAAATTTATTTAGCATATCCTCTTAGGATATATAGTTGCATAGAACCTCATAGTCAATGTATCCCAATTGAGTATATATTACATTCTAAATAAGAAGTTTTGTTTCCACCATCAAATGAAGAAAAGTATCACCCATCTCTGCTATCAGGGTTAATTGCAATGAAGCCAACTTCATAGATGCCTCCTCCACCAAGAGAGACTAGGATTTAGTAGTAATGGAATCTACCACCACATTTCCCTTCCTAGGAGTATAGAATATATCTATTTTATAAAACTATATGAACTTCATCGAATACCTATATCTTAGGTTGAGATATCTTTGAGTGAATATGTACCTAATACTTTGATAGTCTGAGTAAACAATAAAATGCTCACCCAGAAGATAGTGCCTCCACATGTTTATACTAAAGACTAGAGTATCCAACAAAAATTCATGGTTCATGTAATTCTCCACTTAGGGTTTCAAATAACTCAAACCCTAAACAATCACTTTCTACCTCTAAATAAACACACAACTGGGCCCATCTCTAGAGGCATCATAGAACACCATGTATTTAAATCCCTCCTCTCGTAGTCTCAATATAGAATCATCGGTCAATATTAGCCTCATGTACTTGAAGGATCCCTAACACTATCCATTCCAAGTGAAATACTTAACTTTTCACATCAAGGTATTCAAAGGTTCTGCTATCTAGGAAAATTATACCATGAACTTCTTGTAGTACCCCACCAAACTAAGAAAACTACACACCTATGAAATGCACTTGGGTGGTTCCCAAGAAAGCACTACATCAATATTCATCATATCCATAGCTAAACAATTATCATAGATGAAATTACTCCAAAAGTAAATGTCATGGATCCAAAACATACATTTTGAGAGCTTACCAGAATAATGGTGCTCCCAGAGCAATTATATGACCATCCTCAAGTTATTTGTATACTCCTCCTTTGATGCATAGTAAATGATTATTTCATCAATAAAGACAACTATGAATTAGTTTATGTATGGCTGGAATACCTAGTTTATAAGTTACATGAACACATCATGGGAATTAGGCACACTTAAAGGCATCTCCAGGAATTCATAGTGTCTGTAGCGATATCAGAATACTATCTTCTGAATATCAGCCACACAAACTCTTAATTGATGGTAGCCAGACCTGAGATCAATCATGGAGAACCAACTATCACCTTTAAAATGGTCAAAGAGGTCATTAATCCTTGTTAAGGGGTACTTTTTTTTATCATTACCTATCCATGAGATAATATTCAACATAAATCCTCAAACTTACATCAGCCCTTTTCACAAAAATAACTGAAGTCGCCTAGGGGGACACAATGAGTCTAATAAAACCTTCCTATAAATGGTATTCCAACTACACCATTACCTCTTGAATATCAGTAGGGGTTATATGATATGCTACTAAAGATATAGGTGTGGTCCTAGGGTGAAAGTTGATGTAGAATTATATCTCCCTCCATAAAGGTAGTTATAGAACATATTCAGGTAAGACACCCATATAATCTTCCATTACTGCTAGAAGTCAGATGCCTGAAGATCCCACTACACAAAGGGATATACTTTTTAACTAATAGGTGATAGGTTGCATCTTCCTGCTTGCAATCCTTACCCACTTATCCATAAGATCCCTCTTACCCATGAAGGATAATCTTGTCCCATATAAATGAATCCATCTAACTCTCCTACGATGATATTATATATGGGAATGCACTATGGAAAACCAGTCTATACCCAATATGATGTCATAATGTTTCATCATGATGACCAACAGGTATCATGAGAAATTATCTCCAATGAATTCCAACTCACACTGCTAGAAGATATATGATATAGAAGATCCACTCCCTGTATAAACCTCTAGCCATATCCATTATGCTCAAGACTCAACTAGTAGCTCTAGATTTTACATAAGGGATATATAGGTAAAGGAATGTATTGAACCTATGTCTATGAATATTGGATAATGAATATAAAATACATACATCATACCTTGATTTATCTCCTGATAATCCTGGTCATATCCCTCCATGTCCATAAACTGCTCACACCCTCAACTGTCATCCCCCTTAGCATGTAATGGTTCACCTAGTGTTGGTGGTGGTGTAAGTAGCTCAAATAATCATCCTCTAAAAACTTGAATCGTCACTTTGACATAATCCTCCATTTCCTGAGGTTCTGGATCACCATGAATCTTTAGCGGCATATATTACTGGAACTCATGTAATGTGCCAATAATGCGTGGATAATTTTCCTGACCTGACAGAGATATTGGTTGTCCCATACATAATTGATCCTCCTCCCAGACCATTGGAGGAAACACCTCATGATTGGGTCCTTGAATTGAGGTCCCATCACTCAACTAATTGTTTTCATGATCATTTATTGGCATCATAGATACATATCATCATGGAGGAATCCTAAAATTTAACAAGATGCACCACGGTGAGATGAGAATATATGGAGAGTTGAATCAAGAAGGACATTAAAGTCAAAATACTGAATCTTATATGATGCATTGATCGTACCACGATTCACTATTTTATTCCACCCTTACACTATTGTTTTAAACTAGTTTTGTAATGAATATTCCAACTATAATAATAAATTTCACTTTATGTTTGAATCATTTACTTAATTTTAATCAAAATTATAATGGGAAATGTAACTTTTTTTATTATTTCAATGTAGGTGGAGGTGATTTGGAGGGCCCTTGATGAAGTGGAAGAAAAATGGGCCAAAATTGCATGGATCCATGGACATCTATCCACTGTTTTGCATAGTACACGAAATACATGCATCCAAATGGGCTGAAATTTTTTGGGCCTATCCAAAATTCAATACTATACATTTCATATTGAGGAACCCAATCCTGATTCAGATTCTATGGGGCCCATCCGAACTGATCTGTCGAAGCCACCGAATTTGGACCAAGTCAAATGAGGTGTTCTGTATTTTATCAATATCTTGAGATGTAGTTGTCCAAATGACGCCAACCTTTCGTTGGAGACATTCAAGAGGTAGGTCTACAACGTTTCTATTTTCTCTAAATCTATATAAGGCTTTATGAAGACTGAAACGTGTGGTACAAGTGGATTGATGAAATCTATGTGCCTAAAACCACCTTCCAATTTTTCTATAAAAGGGCACCAAGGGAACCTCATTTGGAAGTTCGGCCAAGAAGTGAAGTGCTGCCAATGTGGATTCCTAGAGGAGTATCCTAATCACCTTGGAGGTTCTGGAGGCATGGGAATCAAGGATGAATAAGGAGTTCCACCCGAGCTTCCTCCTCCTCCCGATGTCGAGCTAAAAGTTGGGTGTTCGTTGTGAGGGAGCTACACACATGTCAAGGGAGTTTCGATGCATACACTAGCTACTGGTTTGGAGTAATTTGGTTGTTTAAACATTTAATTCCATGTATATTATTTTATTTCATATTTTAATGCTTGATTTAATACATGTGAGTGTTATGCTCTTATTTTCTAACCGATCGGTGTGAGGTTTTGAGTGCGTGAATTGTGTTGTTCCTATTGGACATCACAAGAATCCTTTTCATACCCACATTATTGAGATTTCAATATAATTTGGAAGTTCTTATTCCATGCATAAGTACTAGACCTTTACAATACAATTGTTACATCAAGGTTTGGTCCATAAAGCATTGAAATAAAAGCTTAGGAATTAATCGGGATTCCAATTAACTCCAACCAAAGAATTACTCTAAACCTAAGATGAATCTCTATGAACAATGAAATTGATATGTGTGTAGTGAAATCACATCGACCCTTTTATCTCATATTTTTTAAAATACACTAGGTCACTAAAATTTTAAGCTATTTCAACTAAGTCATTGTTTTAAACTCTTTTCAAAACCACCCCCTCTCTTAGTCATTTTTATTAAACATACACACTCTAAACCTACCAACGCTCCTTGAGATATGACCTAGGGTCTACCCTAGACTATAAATAAACCATAAAAACATAATCAATTTGATGTGTCATGAAAATGCGGTCAAATTTTGGCGTCGTTTCTGGGGAGCGCTTGGATTTTTTGTGTGTGTTTTTGATAAAATTTTTGTAATTTTTGTGAATATTTGTTTGTTTTATCTTCTACCTTTGAATTTATTTTTGTGTTATAATTTATTTATTGTGTAGGTTATGTGTATGATTCATTATAATCTGGGAAACTTACAAACTTTCGAACCCAAATTAGAGAGGATCCTACATCAACATAACCGAGACACACAAAACAACACTTTGAAGGAGGAGACATCACATCTTAAAATTATTCTTGATCCTTCTTCTTCTTCTGAAACCAAAGTTAAAACTGAACATAACTTGTATAGCATGGATGAAAATAATAGAACACTAAAATAACTAACCTCACCTGATGTTTATATCTGACCCACTTACATTCAATTACAAGGCGAGGCACCCAATTTTGAACTAAAATCTGGTTTAATTCATTTATTACCAAGATTTCATGGACTGCCTGGAGAAGATCCACATAAGCATTTAAAAGAATTTCATATTGTGCGTTCAAAATTAAAACCTACTAATGTGGTTGAAGAACAAGTAAAACTTAGGGCATTTCCATTTTCATTAGAAGACACGGCTAAAGATTGTTTGTATTATGTTAATTCACCTATTAGAGGTTGGGCGGACATGAAACAACTTTTTCTTGAAAAATACATCCCAGCCTCTCGAACTGCAACAATAAGGAAAGAAATATGTGGGATAAGACAATCTTAAGGATAAACCCTTCATGAATATTGGTAACACTTTAAAAGATTTTTTTCAAGTTGTCCACATCACCAAATAAGTGATAAACTTTTAATTCAGTATTTTTATGAAGGTTTAATCCCTATTGATCGAAACATGATTGATGCTGCTACAGGTGGTGAACTAGTGGATAAAAACCCAATCACTGCAAGGAACCTAATTGAGACCATGTCACAGAACACTCAACAATTCAGTTCAAGGTCTAGTGTACCCATTCTAGGTGTCCATGAGGTGAAAAGCACTGAATTTGAGAAGAATGTGGACACAAAGTGTGAAGAAGTAAGTACCCTTCTACGAAAACTTTCTCTTTCCCAAGGGAAATTCAAATCTCCTCCTCCCATACATTGTGGTATATGCTCTTTTGATACCCACTATTCTGACCAATGCCCCCAATTGAGAGAAACTTCTGAGAGTTTTGAGGCAATATTCCCAGGACGCCCCTATAACCAACCCATTAGGAAAGAACCTTACTATCCATCCAACCCTAGGTGGAAATAAAACCAAGCCTATATGCAAGGGGGGTATTCAAACCAGCCTCATCAACCATGGAACCAACCAGGGCAAAGGAGTCATCAACCACCACCACCCAGAAATTTTCAACCACCCCAAAGGCCTTTCCAACAACCCCCTCCAAAAACTGAACCTAGACTAGAAGATATGATGAAACAAATGGCTTCCAATAATCTCCAATTCCAACAAACCACTCAGGCAGCCATACAAGACCTCAAAACCCAATTAGACCAACTAGCTAACTTGGTGGGTGAAATCCAAAGCCATGGGTTTGGTAAACTACCCTCTCAACCAATTTTCAACCCTAGGGATAAGGTAAATGTTAGTTCCATCACCCTTAGGAGTGGAACTCAACTTAAAAGCCAAATGAACCCGAGTCATCCTCTCCTAAGGGAACCACCATCCCAACCACTGAAAAAGGTTTAAATGATATGTAACCTTGTCTTGAGAGAAGTCCTACCAAAGGAAAGAGTGTGTCTATTGATGAGTTACCAAGACCAAGCATTCCTCTTCCATTTCCACAAAGAGCCACCCAACCAAGGAAACAAAAGGAAACTGAACTTGATAAATAAATCTTGGAGACTTTCAAAAAAGTGCAGGTTAACATCCCATTGATTGATGTCGTGAAGCAAATTCCACATTATGCTAAGTTTCTAAAGGAGATGTGTACACATCTAAGGAGACTTCATACTGATGAGAAGGTAAGTTTGGGGAGGAATGTCTCAGAATTGATACAACCATCGCTTCCCACCAAGTTCAATGATCCTGGAACATTCTCAATTCCATGTACCATAGGGGAGTATTCTTTTTCTAATGCTATTCTTGATTTGGGTGCTTCTATTAATGTGATGCCTCACTCTATATACTCTTCTTTGCAGTTCGGTGAACTAAAGCCCACAGGAATAGTTGTTCAGCTAGAAAATCGGAGTACGGCACACCCTTCCGGTGTGTTAGAGGATGTTCTTGTGAGGGTTCAAAATTTAATATTTCCTGCTGATTTTTATGTGCTAAAAATGTAGGATGATAGGATGAATAGACACACCCCAATTATATTGGAGAGACCTTTCTTGAAAACCACCAAAGCCATAATTAATGTCCATAATGGTACATTATCTATGGAATTTGGTGGTGACATAGTCCATTTTAACATCCTTGATGCCATGAAGCACCCCTCAGAATAAAATTCCTCTCTCTTGGTAAATTCAATTGATGTACTCCCTTCCCCTAAAATCACTTCATTTGTTTCCCCTGATCCCCTTTCTGAATTTTCCTCTTTGATTGAAATTCTTGGTAATGAATCATGTGTTGATTTTTGTATTGGTCTAGAAAAGTGTCATTCTTGTTTATTAATTGATAATTTCTTGAAGACGGAGGATCACATGACCATAAATGATACTACTACGCTTGTAAAAGCTAATTCCTCATGTGAGGATGATACCATTGAGCAGTTAGATGAGATTAGTCACCTCTCACTTTCACACACACTCCCTTCAATCCAAAATCCTCCTGAATTGGAACTAAATAAACTGCCTAAAGATTTAAAATATTCATATCCTGAGAATGGAAACAAGTTTCCCGTCATCATTGCTAGTTCACTCCCTCCTGAGCATGAATTGCGACTGCTTGAACTTTTGAGGGAGTATAAAGAAGCATTGGGATGGACACTTGCTAACATTCCTGGTATTATCCCATCAATTTGTACATATCATATTTTATTAACTAATGAGGCTAAACCAGTGAGTCAGGAACAACATCGACTGAACCCAAACCTCTTAGAAGTAGTTAAAAAGGAAGTAACAAAATTATTGGCTGATAGAATCATTTACCCCATCTCTGACAGCCAATGGGTCAGTCCCGTTCATGTAGTTCCTAAAACAACTGGCCTAACTGTAATTAAAAATGAAAACAGTGAATTGGTTCCAACTCGTGTGCAGAATAGTTGGCGTGTCTGTATAGATTGTCGCCGACTAAACCAACACACTAGGAAGGACCATTTCCCCTTGCCCTTCATTGACCAAATGCTAGAGAGGCTACCAGGGAAGTCCAATTACTGCTTTCTTGATGGGTATTCTGGAAACTTTCAGATCCATATTGCCCCCGAGGATCAGGAAAAGACAACCTTCACTTGCCCCTTTGGCACATTTTCCTATAGAAGGATGCCATTTGGCCAGTGCAATGCTCCGGGTACTTTCCAGTGATGTATGGTTAGTATTTTTTCAGATTACCTGGAGGATTGCATGGAAGTTTTCATGGATGATTTTACTGTTTATGGATCCTCTTTTGATGAATGTTTAAGTAGTCTTGGTTCCGTTCTACGTCGCTGTATTGAAAACAATCTTGTATTAAATTGTGAGAAATGCCATTTCATGGTGCGACAAGGTATAGTTTTGGGACATGTCATTTCTGGGGATGGTATCCAAGTAGATAAATCGAAAGTGGATGTCATTTATTCCCTATCATTCCCTAAAAATGTACGTGATGTGCGGTCTTTCCTAGGTCATGCTGGATTTTACCGTCGTTTCATTCGTGACTTTAGTAAAATTTCACTCCCCCTCTCCCGCTTACTCCAAAAAGAAAAGGAATTTGTTTTTGATGAGGAATGTGAAGAAGCTTTTAATAAGTTAAAATGGAGTCTCACATCACCCCCGGTAATCCAACCACCTCGATGGGATTTACCATTTGAGCTCATGTGTAACGCCTCTAACTATGCAGTTGGGGCAGTCTTATCACAAAGGGTTGATCGAGCTCCACATGTCATTGCCTATGCCTCGCGTACTTTGGACCCTGCCCAAGCAAACTACACCACCACTGAAAAAGAATTTCTTTCCATTGTATTTGCCTTGGATAAATTCAGGTCATACCTTTTAGGGTCAAAAGTCATTGTGTTCTCAGACCATGCAGCCCTCCGGTATCTTCTAAAGAAACCAGAAGACAAACCACGTCTCATTCGTTGGATGCTCCTCCTTCAATAATTCAATCTAGAAATTAGAGATAAAAAAGGAGCATATAATTTGGTGGAAGACCATATCAGTAGGATCCCCCATCATCAGACATTGTTGCATCCCCCTGTATTCCCATTAATGACATGTTTCCTGATGAGAAATTGTATAAAGTGCAAGATGTTATTCTTTGGTATGCTGAAATTCTAAATTATTTGGTAGCATCTTGAATTCCTACTGATTTCAACAAAAACCAAGCCAGTCGTCTAAAACATGAGTCTCGTTGGTACATTTGGGATGACCCCTACCATTGGAACACATGTAGTGATCAGGTCCTTAAGCGTTGTGTTCCCGATAGCGAGTTTCAATCTGTCCTTAGATTATGCCACACTCTTGCTTGTGGGGGGAACTTTGGTCCCCAACGGGCTGCTCGCAAAGTTCTTGATTCTGGTCTCTTTTGGCCAACACTTTTTTGGTATGCCCTTGAATTTTTTAAATCTTGTCCTCATTGTCAAATAATTGGGAATGTCACTAAAAGGAATGAAATTCCACAACAACCCTTTCTCTTTCATGACATTTTTTATGTTTAGGGAATTTACTTTATAGGGCCATTTCCTAATTATTTTGGAAACTTGTACATTCTTTTGGCCGTTGATTATGTATCAAAATGGGTAGAGGCACGGGCCACAAGGAAAGATGTTTCCAAAACAGTTGTAGAATTTTTGAGAACTCAGGTCTTTTGTAGGTTTGGATTACCTAGGTTCATCATCAGTGACCAGGGTTCTCATTTCTGCAACCGAACAATGCAATCACTTTTTCGTCGGTATGGGGTCGTTCATCGAGTATCTACTGTGTATCACCAACATAATAATTGTCAAGCTGAGGTGTCAAATAGAGAGGTAAAAAAAATTCTTGAAAAAATGGTCCAACCCAACAGGAAAGATTGGATTCTTAGACTAGATGATTCATTATGGGCTTACCGTACTGCTTTTAAAACTCCTATTGTAATGTCACCTTATAGGCTTGTTTTTTGAAAGATTTGTCACCTCCCTATTGATATTGAGCATCGGGCCTACTAGGCCATCAAACAATGCAATTCTAATCATTCTGGTGTAGGTGCTCAAAGGAAGTTGCAGATTCAGGAGCTAGAGGAAATGAGAAGAGATGCATATGAAAACTCGAGGATTTATAACGAGAGAACCAAGGCTGCCCATGACCGTCTTATCCTTCATCGTCAGTTCCATATTGGGAAAAAGGTCCTCTACAATGAAAGGCTCAAATTGTATCCCGGTAAGCTTCGTTACAGCTGGTTTAGACCATACATTGTTACTAATGTCTCTCTATTTGGTGTTGTTCAGCTTCAAAATGAAGAAACCAAGCAAATCTTCACTGTTAATGGGAAGCGGCTGAAGCACTTTCATGAACCCGTTCTGGAGTCCCCGATAGAGGAACTCCAAGTTCAAGAATCAAACTATGAATGACATCCACCAGGTTTTATCCTTCCTTCCCACAATCTCTTTTACTATAGTGAGGACACTGCATACTCTAGGTGTGGGGGGGTGGATACATTCTTGGGTTAGTTAGGAATTTTCATCGTTTTCTCCTTTTGTTTTCTCTTTTTGGCCTTCTTTATGGTATTTTCATTTTTCCCCATCAACAATTTCGAAGTTCCATGATTTGGAAACCATAAAGTGGGGAAAGTAAAAATACCATAACGAAGGCAAAAAAGAATTGTGTATGATTTTACCATCAAAGAGTGATTTTTTTTAGTGAATTGGTTTTATGTCAATTATATAAATGGTTGTATCACTGTGAAACATTTGAGATGATTGATGCCCCTTGTGTGAGTAGTTTTGGGAAAACTGTGTCACTAATATCTCCATACATTTTTTTACCAAACCACAATGTGTGAATATTTCTTACTTAATATAAGGTAAATATATGTTGGGTTAATATTTTTCAGCTTGAAATGATATTTCCATACGTTCGTTCCTTATCCGATATGTTTCATTACTATATCAGATTGACCTATGCGTGTGTACCTAATGTCCAACTATTGTACGCCCTCAAAAAAATGGTTGTGTCTTGGTCAGGTCAAAAACCACTCCTCCTAAACCTTTGATCTTGTTATAACTATTGCAATTAGTGTCGTAAGGAGATCAAACAAGGGTTGAGAGATGAGTGTGAGATTTGTTCCAAATGAAACTTCAAAAAAAATGAGGGGAGTGATAAAATGTGCAACATATGGGGATATCTAGGTCAGGAGATTATGGTTTGACTTCTGGGAATGCTTAAATGAGTGGGTCTTGAAATATGATTGCAAAGGATGTATGACAGGTTTGGTGACAAAATCATTTAAGCTGAAAAATTTTAAAATAACATATATTTATTGGATAACAAGTGGAAAGAATAGCATGGAATGGTTTTCACACACACACACACATGGAGAGTTAGTGTAATGGTTGACCTTTTAATTCCTTACTCATGTTGGTGTCATAAATCTCTTTGAATTTTATTGTGATATGATTTATGAGACATATTTTTCCATTTTCACTAGGAATAACTCCTTGGTGTGGTTCGTGCATTGATCACATTACTTTAAATAAAATTTCCTCAAATATTAAATCTTCATTATGTTGGAAATATATATATATGAATCATTTTATTTGGATATGTGGTTTTTCCCAGGAGTGAAAATGTTTAGGTGTGGGGGTGTGATCGTACCATGATTCACTGTTTTATTCCACCCTTACACTGTTGTTTTAAACTAGTTTTGTAATGAATATTCCAACTATAATAATAAATTTCACTTTAAGTTTGAATAATTTAATTAATTTTAATAAACATTATAATGGGAAATGTTACTTTTTTTTTATTATTTCAATGTAGGTGGAGGTGATTTGGAGGGCCCTTGATGAAGTGGAAGAAAAATGGGCCAAAATTGCATGGAACCATGGACATTTGTCCACTGTTTTGCATAGTACACGAAATCCGTGCATCCAATTGGTCTGAAATTTTTTGTACCTGTCCAAATTTTAATAGGCTACATTTCATATTAAGGAACCCAATCCTAATTTGGCTTATATAGGGCCCATCCGAACTCATCTTTCCAATCCACCGAATTTGGACCAAGTCAAATACGGTGTTTTGTATTTTATCAATATCTTGAGATGTAGTTGTCCAAATGGTTCCAAACCTTCGGTAGAGAAATTCAAGAGGTAGGGATACAACTTTTCTGTTTTTTCCAAAGCGAGATAAGGCTTTAGGAAGACCGAAACGCATGGTACAAGTGGATTGATGAAATCTATGTGCCTAAAACCACCTTCCAATTTTTCTATAAAAGGGAACCAAGGGAACATCATTTGGAAGTTCGGACAAGAAGTGAAGTTCTGACAATTTGGAGTCCTAGAGGAGTCTCCTAATCACCTTGGAGGTTCTGGAGTCCCCTATCCTCATAGGGGAATCAATGATTAAGAAGAAGTTCCACCTGAGCTTCCTCCTCCTCCCGATGTCGAGCTAAAAGTTGGGTGTTCATTGTGAGGGAGCTACACACATGTCAAGGGAGTTCTGATGCATACACTAGCTACTGGTTTGGAGTAATTTGGGTTTTTAAACATTTTATTCCATGTATCTTATTTTATTTCAGATTTTAATGCTTTATTTGATACATGTGAGTATTATGCTCTTAATTTCTAACCAACCGGTGTGAGGTTTTGAGTGCGTGAATTGTGTTGTTCCGATTGGACATCACAAGAACCCTTTTCATACCCACATTATTGAGATTTCAATCTGATTTGGAAGCTCTTATTCCATGCATAATTACTGGACCTTGACAATACGATTGTTACATCAAGGTTTGGTCCTTAAAGCATTGAAATAAAATCTTAGGAATTAATCGGGATTCCAATTAACTCCAACCAAAGAATTACTCTAAACCTAAGATGAATCTCTATGAACAATAAACTTGATATGTGTGTATTGAAATCACATTGACCCTTTTATCTCATATTTTTCAAAATCCACTAGGCCACTCAAGTTTTAAGCTATTTCAACTAATTCATTGTTTTAAACTCTTTTCAAAACCACCCCCTCTCTTAGTCATTTTTATTAAACATACACACTCTAAACCTACCAACTCTCCTTGAGAGAAAACCTAGGGTCCACCCTAGACTATAAATCAACCTTAAAAACATAATCAATTTGACGTGTCACGACAACGTGGTCATGCATGTACCATATTTTTCATAAAACTAATGTATGTTCATGCCAATTAAACAAATAGGTATTCAAATTCTGAGTGAATGGATACGTCATCCACTACACCAACGTCGGGTTCATGTAGGTTCTAGGAAAAATGGAAGCATCCTTTAATTATATAACCAATATTGTGATCAAAACATCATTTCCAAAAAAAACCATATATTACTTGAATATATTAGAAAACTAAAACTAGAATTAAGGAATCTTTATGTGTAAATTATTATTAATTTATGTGCATATATATAATTACCTTAAGTTGTAATTCCTATTTCATTGATGATATGATGGAATATATCTTTTCACAATATCATTTTACAATAGAATCCAAGTGTAGAACCCCTATAGTGGTAATCCACACATGCACCAAAATCTCTAAATGACATCATAGGATCACTGGGTGGTTGCACAGTCGATCCTAATCACTTGTGTTGTTGGTGGTTGATTGCAGCAGAATTTTTCTTCAGAGAGGAATCACTCTTGATGATCTTTTGTTATATTAAGAGAAGAGGGTAGGATAGAACACTATATATCTTGATATCTCTCTAGGTATTGGGAGAGTCTCACTCTATCTGTTTTGCACACCAACTATATCTTAGTAAAGTGATATAATAAGATATTTATTGTGGTAAGTTTAGGGTAGTAAAATCACACATAAGACCTTTCCCAATTCCATAATTCTTAGTTGAATACATGTCTAGTAATAATAATATAAATATTATTATTAAATACTTGACATGAACAATTCAAAGATAATATAAATAAATAATATTTATACCACTTCCAATCAAACCATTAAACTCAGTCCACCTTCCCTCATTCAAATTTATGGATCCTTGAATAATGATTATTTATTTAATAAATAAATATAATTGAATTATTCATCAATAAATATAATAAATATTATATTCTATAAAATTTCATATAAATATTTATTATGATTATTTAACTCACTGATTCTTTTGAATAACTTGTGATTAAATTATGGAATTCAACCAATAAAAATAAATTTTATTTATTCTAACTTGTTAAATTAATTACTTTAATTTAATTAAGATTGAGGATACACTTAGTGTGTGACCCTCTAGGCCGCTTTCTCAATGTCATTAGGTATAACCACCTAAATTCGAAGGCTAGAATCTAGAAACATGATAAGGCCCACATAGGAAAATAATTTAATGGCATGATGACATTCAACCACCTACAAATGCTTACCATGTAATATAATACCTTTATCATGATATCTCTAATCAAGTAGGTTGTATGATGGTTCCATCAACCTATATACTCGATGTATCTTTCTTTAATATTCTGAAATTGAAATCACCCATTGAACACCATGGACATGGATTTATATAGATGCTTTTATTCCATAAATTGTATTAAGATATCAACTTCCATCAAGATACAGAAGGGATAAAAACTTTATCACATTGTCTATTAATGCAATATCACTCATGAATCTCTCAATGTTCCCTAATTCCCCTTGAACATATTTCATCACATTTTCAACAATACACCAAAGTATGTGATTCATGATATCCATTAATAATGATCTTAAATTATAAGGATCAATACACACATATATAGATTAGAATATCCAATGAAGCATGGAAATGTAGATATCCTATTAACAGGTCTATTCCTATAACCTCATATCTTAGATATTAACAAGGGGGAACACCCTGAGAAGGTGTATCAATGTATTTTGAGCCTTATAAATTTGATAGAATATATTTTATGTGTCTTTTAATACTATCATCTAGACATATAACAAGGTTCTATAATTATTTTAGGGTACCTCTAGCTTCTCATAATAGCGGGGAACAATTATGGCCTTTCAGCATAATAAATATTTTGACATTATCACATAAAAATATTATGAAGAATAATAATCATTATGTGATAATAAAACTTCTTTATAAATAAAAATATGTTATAAATTAGTAAAAAATTTGGTTCTAGGTAACCAACTCCAACAGAATCCCACATATACTAGAGCCAACTGACCATAGATTTCAGTCTACCAACTCTCAAATGATACTCATATTGCTGCTAAGATAATTCCCTTGTTAAGGATTCTATCATTTTTTCCTTCATTTATAATCTAATTACTTCAACATCACCTTGTTGATAAAAATCCTTCAAGAAATGAAACATTAAAAGTATGTTCATTGACCTTTGGTGTGACCTAGGATCTTTGGAGAGAGTAATCACTACAATGTTATCACAGTAAACTATGATAGGATATTTACTGCTATGTACCACATCAATGTCTTAGATAAAATTTTGAATCAAAACTTCTTTCTTTACTACATATAAATCCAAAATATGATCATAATCTGATGTATATCTAGTGATAACCGGTTGGTTAGAACTCTTCCCACTCACAAATCCTCTGTTGATATAAAAGAAAAGTCCAAAATGTGACTTCAAATCATTCTAATGTTTCTAAAATCCAATATATATATAACATTTAATTACTATCTATTCATCTCATACATACACCATAAACATATCCTTAGTTCACCTTAGATACTTAAGGATATCCTTAATAGTAGTTCATTGTTTTCACCTTGATTTGTTTGATATCTACCTACTATACTCAAATCATAAGCAATATCAAGACTCATACGTAACATGGAATACATGATGGAACCTATCACAAAAAATTTTGGGATATTACTCATTCTATATCTTTCATATTGTTTTTAAGGGCACATTTTCTTAGAAAGATGTATACCATGTGACATTAGAACCAATCCCCTCTTGGATTGTTCCATAATGAACCTCTTTAATTTTCTGTTAATGTATGTACCTTGACTTACTCAAAGAATCCTCTTGGATCTATTATTCTTGATCTTAATCCCTAGAATGTAGGATGCTTCCCCTAAGTCCTTCATAGAGAATCACTTACTCAATCATGCATTAACCACTTTTAAGACTAGTATATCATTTCCAATTTGTAATATGTCATCAACATATACTATTATGAAAATAGCTATATTGACACTAAACTATTTTCAAACACATGGATTACATTAATTATTAATGAAACCAAATTCATTTGTGGATTCATTGAATTGAATGTTCCATGACCTGGATGCTTGTTTTAATCAAAAAATACATCTCTGCAACTTTCAAGGCTTTTGTAATTTCTCGGAGTCACAAACCCTTATAGTTGTTTCATATACACATCCTCTTCAAGGTTCCCATTAAGGAATGAAATTTTGAAATCCATCTTCCAAATCTCATAGTCATGGTAAGCTGTTATGGAAAAAAAATTGATTGTTTTAAACATGGAAACTAGAGAAAAGGTTCAATCACAGTCAATGCATTGACATTTTATAAACCCTTTAGACACTATATATTCTTTATAGGTATTTACTTTACCATCCATGTACATATATCTCTTGAATACCCATTAATTCCCAACAGGATTTACATCTACTAGAGAATCGATCAAAACCCAAAATTCATTTTGATAAATAGAATCCATCTCATAATTCATGTATTCTTGACACCTTAAAATTATGATTTCTATAATTCCTCCTTTTACAAGGGATGATCATTATTATCAACCAATAATGAATCAAATTCATCAGTGACTAGAAAACCATATCCCTCAGGTTCCCTTACCTCTCTACTACTCTTACGTAGCATATGTGTTTCAAGAAAAAATTATTCCAAGGGGACTCTAGGGTCCTGAAAAATCCGCAAAGAGGAATGGGAATTCCACTTAATTTGAGAAAGGATTCTATCCAATTTCCATCAGAGGATCGGGCAAAAACATGAAGAATATTCAAAAATTGACAAAGGACCGACCAGCCTGTGTACCGGTTCAACATCGATGGTACGTGGCCAGTTCAGCGAGTCGCCCCCTCTGTGGACCAGCGTCGTCCGCAAAATAGAGGTGGGAACCCCTACGCAGGTGTAAAGCAGGACAGACGCCGGGCCAGTCCACCGCCGTGAACTACGCCAACCGGCCCATGCCGCGTGCGCCGTCATTCACGAAACGGAGGCGGAAATCGTATGCGACCGCAGACCATGTCATTTTCCAAATATAGGCAGAGTGGTTCACGGCCACGAAGCAATTCCATGAAACTCGGTTCCATAAATATCGATTGACTGAGTCTTACGCAGGCGAGGCATTCTTCACGGGCTTCCTCAAAAAGTGCAGTGTGCCCCATCGATACAACATCTTCATTACTCTATAAATAGACCCCAAAGGGGGTCAAAAATAAGGGGGATGACAGGACAGGTGAAAACCCATAGGGAGACGCTGGATAAATCGATCCCAGCAGTAAAGTTCTGCAACCATCTGTGGACCCCATATCATCTGCGGATGCACTCTTCTGCATAGAGGAGAAACCAAACCGAGAACCACATGCGGAAAACTCCTCTGCGGCTATCCCTTAGCATCCATTTCCTTCGCAGACATCCTAGGTAGCCAGCTTCTACCCAGCCCACCTCCTCTGCGACCATCTCATCCACGGACACTC
The DNA here is from genome assembly GCA_963277665.1 of Viscum album. NCBI lineage: Eukaryota > Viridiplantae > Streptophyta > Magnoliopsida > Santalales > Viscaceae > Viscum > Viscum album. Next base: position 79,987,057 of record OY728140.1, read on the forward strand.
TTTGCGGACAGCCTCTTCGCGGCTACTCCTACGCGGCCAGCTCCTCCACAGATACCCTCTATGACCATCTCCTATGCGGCCAGCTCCTACACGGATCACTCCTCCGCGGACACCCTATGCGGCCAGCTTCTCCATGGCCAGCTCTCTGCAGACAGCTCCTATGCGGCCCGCCCCATGCGGGAAACCCCGTGCCCCCATTAAAAATGAATAGTCGCACCGCGGACTTTTTAGGGTGGGTCAACAATATTTTCTATTCCACCCTTATGCAACTGCAACATTCGTCCTATACATGCCATGAGTCGAGCTACTCCTCATGACTCTCCAATAACCCCATTACCTATATCCTTTTTCTAGGTTCATCCAGAAAGGTCTGCCCTTGTGTAAGTCCTACACCAACCATTGTTAGGTATCTCTTACCTAGTCATCCTGACCACATGACGTTAAACTGTATGGCCCCCATCATATCCATAGGACGTTAAACTATATGTAAATAGTCCCTATAACATGACATTAAACTATGATGTCTTTATCCAAGCTATATGACTTTAAACTATAGCACACCTAAACCTTATATAAAATTCTGGGCATCCCTTCTGGAGTAAGCCCCACACCATCCTCGCCAGAAGCCAATGGCCCTTCCCCTCTCATCACGGAAGGTTCATTGCTCCGCTGTGCTACTCCTACCTTCTTCCAGCATCAGGGATAAGGAGAGTCTAGTGGTCCTGGACTTCTCCTCCGCTCGTCGTCTTCCTCCCCTTCCCTCGGTAGGAAGAATGTGTGAGGCTTTCCAAGTCTGTTGCATTCTCTTGTTTCTCACACCGAGCATGACTCACGTGGGCTTAGAGATTTGTGATGGTCACGAAGTCCACACAAAGAAGGCCCTAAAAACAAACTATGTGGGTTTTGATCCCTATTTCCTAAACAGGGTACGTAGGACGCCTCCCTGAGGTTCAATCCCAGCAACAGTCAACTCTCATGTGTAATCCCTAACCTCAAAACGAACTACATGGATTCTAATCCCTCTCATGAGGATATGTAGGAAGCCCGTATCATGGGTTCGATCCAAACACTCAAGTTGTTATCTGTCCCCCTAGATGAAAATAAACTCTAGATTGCCCAGTTATGAGGCTTTAAACCTGTGTCGTCTCACTGAGTTCAAACTTCTCGGAGTCATTAATCTCAATGAGGGATGGTAAACCTCGGGCCTAAATGACTCTGCATCCCTGGGTTCAGTTGATCATTGCCAACTAAGGGGTAATCTGTGGATACTATGCTTGGGGATAAACCAATGATTCGTGAACATATGAATACATCTTAAATCTATAAGAGAGTCCCGGAATAGGCAATAATTCCATCCAAAAGGGTACGATGAGCACAACTTCCCATCCTCTTGACCAATGTGTGTTATTAAGCATCGCTTTCCCAATCACCCAGTGAACGCCTTCCTTTGGAAAGTCAGTCCACGTATCATTGGATATGGAACCGTTGGGTGTTTCTAAATGAAGACCAATATACCCGACCTGAGCGATTGAGCGGAACTCAGCCCTACGTAAGATCAACCATCGGGTGCGTCGGTCCTCCCACCCTCAGTTGAAACAGGGACCTTTGGAATCAGTTCTTGTACTAACTCTTATGTATCTTGAGTACTGACATGCTCATGGGGCGTTGTTATTTCCCAACGGGTCAAATAAAAATACAAATTTATAAAACTCAAACTATGAAACTCAATTAATTAAAATGTATATAGCATCAAGTCGAGATCAATCTATAGAGACATTGAAATTAGTTTAATTAGGTTTTTTAAAATAAAATTATTTGATTCATTTATTAAAGAAAGGGAAAATAATCAAATTTGGGTTTTGTAACAATTTGTATAAATAAAGAATTGAAAGTGAAGTGGATTGATTGATGGTTTTAAAAATAGTTTTGAAAAGGTTTCTAGGGTTTTGTAATTTTAGGGTTTATGGGAAATTGGATTTTAATTAATTAAGTTGGTTAATTCATAATTGGTGTAGGATTTGAGATGAGGGGGATATAATGGTCATGGTATCCCCTACTTAATGTGGCAATCCCCTATTTCCCTTGTTCTAGTAATTTAGGGTTTTTCTGAATCATGTTTATCTCAATACTGTGTTTAAACATGATTCCCCTAAATTTGATGATGGTCATGCCTACTTTAGGGATGTTAGTAGTGCAATTTTAACATTCCTTTCAGATTAAATTATCAATGGTCATAAAAAGAGGAAAATAAAGGGATTGGAAGTCGAATATTGAATTATGGAAAACCAAATATATAAATAGAATAAAAATAAATAAATCCAAAAGTGTTTTCCCCATTTTATTACATAACCCTAGAACAAGGTGGTTTTACCCCCTCATCCTAGTGATGAGAGGATAAGAGTTAAATAAATGAAAAAATGAATGCATAATGAAAGTGGAGATGAATCTGTTGAGGGCTCTGCACAACATAGTTTCTCACTCCAAGCATTGGTCTTTTGGGGTCTCCATCACAGTAGTAGGTTGTCCCTCTATTTATAGAACTCCAAGGGGCACAGGAGGAATTCAATTTCATTATAATTGATTTATAAAATCTCTATGGTGGTCCATGTGGTAAAATAATTTATATTTTTATTGAAAATACCATCAAAGGTTCATAATTGTGTTTGTTGGTAATTCACATGACATGTAAATTCATATTTCACTTTTATTCACTTCACATTGTGTCTCTATTTCAATAATTGCACTAGTTCATGATGTGTAATTTTTGCACGACCGATAAAGTCATTTTCTGCTCCATAATCCTCATTTTTTCTTGGTTCTTCAGTTTTTTCCATGGAAGTGCTCCATGACCATCCTAAAAAATATGGTGTTGTGTCGCTTTTCTTCGCTCGTGGTGTGAAGTGTCTTTTTTATATTTTTTCAATTATCTGTTGTATCCTACCATAAAAAAATGAGTTAAACCTATAATACCCCAAGTTATTCTAAAAATAAATATAAATTCATGGAACTTTGTTTTAAAGTAGATATTTATAAATATCATTTAAACATTATTTTATTTTTTAAATGTTTTGAATTTCGAAAAATGGCCTTCTAAAATTGTGTTCAGTAAGTTATTTAGAGTCTGATTAAACCAACTTGTTTTTTTGTGAATAGTAACATACCCTTATGAATAGTAATATGAATAGTAATATGACCTTAATGAATAGTAAATTTTATTATTATTTTATTTTCTTTAGGCTTTAAGATAATATCATCTTGGTTAATTTTTCATCATGATATAGAAGTTGTTATAGAATTAGAATTGTTAATTTTTGAATTAAGTATGCTTTTATTTAAAAATTAAATTAATAATATTTTGAAATTTATTTTAAAAAAATGGACTTCATTTTTGAGTTACACACAATGATAAATGGTTAGGATGAATTTTGGTAATTTTTCTGAAATAGTTGATTTTTCAGTGAATAGTAAAAAATACGGTTTTTAGTTTCGGAGTGTTAATGACATCAATAATGATGTAATAATGATGTCATAAATATGGTCGACTTGTTTATAGTTAAATAATATTTGAGGTTTCCCAAGTGTAATATACTATGGTAAAATACCATGGGCAAGCCCATGGTTTTGCAAATACTATTCATGAGGTGTCCCTTGGAAATTATTAAAATATTCCCTTACTTTTCCTATAAATACCAACCCATGCCTTCATTAACTTCATTCCCAATTCCTCCTAAACGAATATCTGGCCTCCTTACCTTCCTAGTAGTCCTCCAAAGGTTTTCTCAAGCCCCCATGTTCCCAACCTTTACGTTCTAAGGGTTACTCTACAAGGTAAGAAAATTCTCAATTTCTTTCTTTTTCCATTCAAGTTCTCTTTTATGTGGTATAACTTTCAAGTTTCCATACCATGTTATTATTTCCTTATTATTCTTGATATACTCTATATTATTATTCATTTCTGGATGGGTGACCCTTTTCCCCTCTCTTTTTAATATTTTCTAAAACTATGTTGCGTAGCGGTTAGGCTGCCGAATATTTATAAGGGATTTCTCAATTATTATTTTATTTTGAGTTCCATTATTTTATTATTCATTCTTCAACTCTTCTTACCCAAGAGGAATAAAATCTATAGAAATAATTTATATTATGGATGTTCTCATGTTCATGTAAAATTCTTCAACATTATTTTTCTCCTCTCCCACTTATTCAAGGAATAAAAACATTGTTTGTGATGTGTCGAACTACCGACATCGTGGATGATGTGATTTCAATTTTCATTAACTCTTTAAATAATATTTATGAAATAATTTTTATGGTTGAACCAAGTTATAATATTTTTATTATATCTTATCCATTTTTTTAGAATTCTTTTTAACACATTGTTTTAATTTATAAAACGAAATGAGGTCATTATTATCAAAGAACCACTAAAATGATCTAAACGAACATCATTAATGTTTTAACTTATGAATAATCCTTATGTAAGAATTAAAAATTATAAATGGTATAATTTATGTTACTAGATATATTTAAATACTAATCCATTCCAATTATGGAGTTTCACTTCCAATCGACAAGAACATCCACCATGATCCAATCATGGAAATCATGTAAAGAACTCACCCAAAAACAGTGCAATGAGAAAAATACTAACAATTAAAGGGTGAAATGATGTTATTAAATGATAATATAAGATGTTATAAACATGAAAATGTTTCTTTAAAATACTAATAACACTCTTTTAACCATTATACTGGAAGTTTAAACAAGTTTTAAGTAATACAAACCCGAGGTAAGGGAATTCTTAACCCAATTTCCATTCTTTGGGTTAACCTTCTACTTCATTATTTATGTGCTATTTAAATTTTTTTTGTGATTGGTTCTGTTTATATTATGTTTCATTATGTGTATTTACAGTATATATACATACCCCATCCACTCTATCAAGTTTCTCTTCAATTGTATGATATTTATAAGGGGCTTTTCTTTAAAAAAATCCACTTTTTTAATTCAGTTTTACGAAATTCCAAAGAAATTTTTTATGGGATTATTCATGTTGTATGATTATGTTTTGGTTATTAGGTATTATTTATGATGAAGGGTGGGACCTATATCTCCCTCCAATGCATTGGGTATGTGTAAGTTGGAGGTCGGTCATATGGTTACTCCAAGTGTAACTGTGATGGTTACACAAATTGTAAGGAATCCATGAGGGTTACAAATTATAAGGTATCCAAGAGGGTTACAAGATAATGTAATTAATTCCCCAAGATACCTTTATTGTTATACTTATGTTCTTATGTATTGTGAAAATATCATGTTTCAAAAAGTAAGTATACATATATACAGGTGATAAGTATGCCTTTTAAAATGATTTCATACGACTAATGTGTTCTTCCCTTATTTTTATATCCCTTACTGAGTTTTTGTGCTCATCCCAAGTTTTAAATGGTTTTCACAGGTTAATGGATGTGTAGGACAAAGAAGTAATCCATGTTAAATTTTTATGAATTGTCTAGGAGTCATGTTTTAAGTTTTAATGTTTTATAATTTGAAAAAAAAATGGAAACTATTTTTATAGTATCCACTCTGAAACAATGTGTAATGTTATGAATGTATTGTTCTAATTATATAAAGATCTAAACTTGAAAAGATCCTCAATGTAAAAAGGAAGTGAATTCTTGACTAAATTCAAGATTATGAAATGTACTAAGGTCAGTTCCATATAGTTGGTATCATAGGATGGTTTAGATAACTTTATGGGTTAGGGTGGTGTTAAAAGAATAACGTAAATAATTTTTACTCAATGATTAATTTGAATTTTTTTATCATTTAAATATTAACTTGTTGCTTCATCTAAGATATGTTTTTTTAGAATGGTTTTCCACATAAGGAGTAGGGATGCTGAAGAGGATAGGCACCGATAGAATGACATCCATCCGGATCTTCAGCCCGGAATGGTAGGGATTGGAACCGAGCAGTTTGTGACAGTAATGGATCACCTAACGTAGGAAAAAAATGTCGGTGGAATCCATGAAAGAGAACCAATATAGGTACCACAATAGAACATGATAGTAGTGGAACATTTTATGAGACAACACCCTCCTGCATTTAATGGATCTTCTGACCTAATTGTAGCTGAAGGATGGATCAAAACCCTTGAAAAGATATTTGATATTATGGGATGTTCAGACAATCAAAAGGTAAGTTTTTCCATTTATCATTTTGAAGGGGAAGATGATTAGTGGTGGTCAATGGTAAGGAATATCAGGGGTGGAGAGGATTACGATTCCTTAGAGTTGGATGAATCTAAAAGTATTTTCCTTGAAAAATATTTTCCTAAGGTGGTGTGACTTAGAATGGAGAAGCAATTCCTTGAATTGAAAAAGAAGGAGGAAGATTCAGTGGCGGTGTATGAAGTGAACTTTACCTGACTGGTGAGGTATGCTCCAAATCTTATTTTGTGTCTTAATAGCAAAATCAACTGCTTTTACTTAGGATTGAAGCCAAGGTATCAAAGGGTGTTGGCCTCCTGTGAATTAAAAAGTTATGAGAAACTTGTCTGATGTGTTGAGAGGGTACAGATGGAGTTTGATAATGATCACGTGTATTTTTGAAATAAAGAGAATAAGAGGTCCATATGTAAAGAAATAGGTAATAATCAACCAAAGAAATCTGATGGTAAGAAAATACAATTTCCAGTTTGTGAAAAGTGTGGAAATAATTACCTTGGGGAATGTCTTAGAAAAACTAAGAAGTGTTTTAAATGTGGTAAGTTTGGACATATGGCCCGATATTGCAATGAAAATTATCCTAATATTAATCCTGATAAGCAGACTATAAAGTGTTTTAAATGTGGTGAGATGGGTCATTATGAAAATTCCTTCCCAAAGAGAGATACGAATGATGCAAAGAATACAGACTACAAGCAGAAATGTGTAGTGAGATCCTTTATGACTACGTCATCAGATTTCAGGTCATCCAATTAAGTTGTATCAGGTACTTTGTCTGTTCACTCAGATTTTTCTAAAGTTTTGTTTGATATGGGGTCTACACATTCCTTTATCTTTGAGAAATTTTCTGGTAAATTGGAAATATCACCTCAACAAATGAGACCTGAACTTATTGTTAAAACACCATGGGGAAATATTATATCAAAGAGGAATTATAAGAATATTTCTATTTTGGTATGTGGAAAGACTTTACCTTCAAACCTTGTTGTTTTACCCTTAGTTGAGTTTGATATTATTCAGGGAATGTATTGGATTTCTGATTATCATACTAAGATTGACTTTAGAGCTAAAGAATTTGTTTTTCAGAAACCGTTTCAGTTTGTATACAAGAATGAACCCATACAATTGATAACATATCAGGAAGCTGAGAAACTATTGAAAGATGGAAATGAAAGTTGTCTTTCTCATATTGTTGAAAACAAGGAAACTATTCAAATTAATGATGTGCTAGTGTTAAATGAATACCTTGATGTTTTTTCTGATGAGTTACCCAGTGTCATACCTGATCAAGAAGTTGAATTCACAATTGACTTAGTTCCTGATGCTAAGACAATTTCAAAATCCCCATATCGTATGGCTCCAATAGAACTACTTGAATTGAAAAATCAGTTGCAGGATTTTCTTGACAAAGGCTTCATTCGTCCTAGCACTTCATAATGGGGAACCCCTGTTTTGTTTGTTAAAAAGAAAGATGGTTCCATGAGACTTTGCATTGATTATAGAGATTTAAATAACATCACTATTAAAAAAAAGTATCCTTTGCCTTATATCGATGACTTGTTTGATCAGTTCCAGGGAGCTCAGTACTTTTCGAAGATTGACTTGACATCCAGATACCATCAGCTGACGGTTAAGGAGGATGACATCCCAAAAACAGCCTTTCGTACTAGATATAGGCATTATGGATTTGTTGTCATGCCATTTGGATTAACAAATGTGCCTGCTGTATTCATGAATCTTATGAAGAGAGTATTTCATGAGTTCTTGGATAAGTTTTTGGTTGTATTTATTAATGAAATTATGATATTTTCTAAAAATAAATAGGAGCCTGAAAAACATCTAAGGGTTGTTTTAAAAACCTTAAAAGAAAATAAACTGTATAGAAAATTCAACAAATGTGATTTTTGGTTGTAATAGATTTCTTTTCTTGGGAACATTGTAAATAAGGATGGAATAATAGTTGATCCTTCCAAAACAAAGGTGGTTGATGAATGTCCAAGACCCAAAAATGTTATAAAGATTCATAGTTTTCTTGGATTAGTAGGTTATTACCAACTTTTTGTTAAGAACTTTTCTCAGTTATCTAGACCAATAACTAAGTTAACATGGAAAGGGGTTAAATTTATTTGGATAGAAGAATGTGATGTTGTTTTTAGGAACTGAAGAAGAGATTGTTGAATGCTCCAGTTTTGGCCTTACCGTCCTGAAATAGTGAGTTTGTCACCTACAGTGATTCTTCTTTGAAGGGACTAGGTTGTGTTTTGACGCAGAATGATCAGGTAGTTTCCTATGTTATGAGACAAATTAAACCACATGAGCTAAATTATCCCACACATTATTTGGAATTGGCAGCTATGGTTTTTTTCTTTGAAAACTTGAAGGCATCATTTATATGGAACCAAATGTCAAATATATACTGACCATAAAATTCTGAAGTATATATTCATTCAGAAGGAATTAAACATGAGGCAGAGAAGATGTCTTGAACTGATATAGGATTATGACTGCATGATCAATTAATTTCCTAGAAAAGAAAACAAAGTGACGGATTCCTTAAGTCAGAAACATCATGCATCATTAACCATGCTACATTTGGAACATGATCCCTTGATTAATGATTTAATGAATTTTGTCTTAGAAGTTGTTAGTGTAGGAAATACCTCTGTTTTGTTTCAGGTTTCAGTGCAGTCTTTCTTTTTAGACAAAATTAAGAAAGCACAGAAAAAAAATACCATGAGCTAAAGAAAAAGGTAGAATTGGTTAAAATGGGTAAGTTTCCAGAACTTAATCTTGATAAAGTTTGTGTTTTGAGATTTGGTAAAAGTTTGTGTGTGCCATGTGATTCCCAGTTAAAGAAATAATTGTTGTGTGAAGCTCATAGTTCCCCATTTTCAGTTTATCCTAGTAGTACTAAGATGTACAGAGACCTTAGGGAGTATTATTGGTGGGATGGAATGAAAAGAGGTATTGCTAATTTTATCATGAAATGTTTGACATGTCAATAGGTTAAATCAGAGTGGCAGTTACCGAAAGGGATGCTTCAGCCTTTTCCAGTGACAGAGTGGAAATGGGAGAATGTATCCATGGAATTTTTGATGGGACTACCAAAGACTTCTAGAGGCAATAATTTGATGTGGGTTATTGTTGATCTGCTAACAAATTCTACACATTTTCTTTCTATTTGAGATATAATGTATTTGGATCAGCTTTCTCGATTGTACCTCAAGAATATTGTCAGGTTACATGGAGTTCATCTTTCCATTATATCTTATCGAGATCCCAGGTTCACTTCTAACTTTTGGAATGGAATTCAGATGTCATTGGGCACATAGTTAAATTTCAGTACAACTTTTCATCCTCAATTAGATGGTCAGTCAGAACGAATGATTCAAACTTTGGAGGATATGCTTCGAGATGTTCAATGGACTATCAAAGAAGTTTGGATCCTCATCTTTCTTTAGTTGAGTTTTCGTATAATAATAGTTTTCATTCTAGTATTAATATGACACCTTTTTAGGCCTTATATGGGAAGTAGTGTCGGACTCCAGTGTTTTGAGTTGAAGTCGGTAAAAGAAAGTTGATGGAGACAGAATTAGTAGAGGAGGTGGCTGAGAAAGTGAGGATGATCCAGCAGCACATGAGGATAGCTCAGAGTAGGCAGAAAAGTTATGCAGATAATAGAAGGAAATACTTCTATTTTGAGGTAGGTGACTATGTTTTTCCTTAAAATATCTCCTTGGAAAAGTGTAATGCGTTTTGGTAAGAAATGGAAGAAAATTCCACGGTTCATCAGTCCTTTTTAAATCTTGGAGAATGTTGGAACAGTGGCATACCGCATAACATTGCCTCCGAGTTTTTATTAGGTACACAATGTTTTTCAGGTTTTGATGTTGAGAAAGTTTGTTCCAGATTGATCGTATGTCTTGATCCCAGAAGCAGTTCAGCTGGAAGAGAACCTTTCTTATGAAGAGAAACCAATTCAGATTCTTGATTCAAGGGAATAGGTATTGTAGAATAAGTTAATCCACCAGGTAAAGGTTTTTTGGAGAAACCACATGGTTGAAGAAGCAACATGGGAGTCTGAAAATTCTATGATAGAAAAATACCCTCAGTTGTTTAATAAGTAAATAAAATTGCGAGGACGCAATTTCCAGAAGTTGGGGATAATGTAACACCCCATGTTTTTCTAAAAATAAATAGAAATACATATAAATTTGTTTTAAATCATATATTTATAAATATCCTTTAAACATAATTTTATTTCTTATATGTTTTGAATTTCGAAAAAGGGTCTTCTACAATTGTGTTCAGTAAGTTATTTAGAGTCTGATGAAACCAATTTGTTTTTTTTTGTGAATAGTAACATACCCTTACGAATAGTAATATGAATAGTAATATGGCCCTAATGAATAGTAAATTTTATTATTATTTTATTTTCTTAAGGCTTTAAGATAATAACATCTTGGTTAATTTTTCATTGTGATATAGAAGTTGTTATATAATTAGAATTGTTAATTTTTGAATTAAGTATGATTTTATTTAAAAATTAAATTAATAATATTTAGAAATTTATTTTTAAAAAAATGGACTTCATTTTTGAATTTTTCACATCGATAAATGGTTAGGGTGAATTTTGGGAATTTTTCTGAAATAATTGATTTTTTTGTGAATAGTAAAAAATATAGTTTTTAGTTTCGGAGTGTTAATGACATCAATAATGATGTAATAATGATTTCATAAATCTGGTATACTTGTTTATAGTTAAATAAGATGTTAGGTTTCCCAAGTGTCTTATACCATGGGAAAATACCATGGCCGTGCCCATGGTTTTGCAAATACCACTCACGAGGTGTCCCTTGGAAATTATTAAAATATTCCCTTACTTTTCCTATAAATACCAACCCATTCCTTCATTAACTTCATTCCCACTTCCTCATCAATGAATCTATGGCCTCCTTACCTTCTTAGTAGTCCTCCCAAGTTTTCCTCAAGTTTCCAAGGTCCCAACATTCAATGTCTAAGGGTTACTCTACAAGGCAAGAAAATTCTCAATTTCTTCTTTTTCCATTCAAGTTCTCTTTTATGTGGTATAACTTTCAAGTTTCCACAAAATTTTCATATTTCCTTCTTATTCTAGATATACTCTATATTATTATTCATTTCTTTATGGGTAACTCTTGTCTACTCTCTTTTTAATATTGCCTAAAACCATGTTGCATAGCTGTTAGGATGCCGAATTTTTGTAAGGGATTTCCCAATTATTATTTTATTTTCAGTTCCATTTTTTTATTCTTTCTTCATATATTCTTACCCAAGAGGCATGAAATCTCCAGAAATAATGTATATTTTGGATGTTCTCATTATCATGTAAACTTCATCATCATTATTTTTCTCGTCTCCCACTTATTCAAGGAATAAAAACATTGTCTGTGATGTGTCGAACTACCGACATCGTGGATGATGTGATTTCAATTTTCATTAATTATTTAAAATATGGTTATGAAAACATTTTTTTGGTTGAACCATGTTATAATATATGTATTATATCTCATCCATGGTTCTGGAATTCTTTTTAACACATGGTTTTAATTTATAAAATGAAATGAGGTCATTATTATCATAGAACCACTAAAATGATCTAAATGAACATCATTAATGTTTTAACTTATGAATCATCCTAATTTAATAATTCAAAATGATAAATGGTATAATTTATGTTACTAGATATATTTAAATACTACTTCATTACAATTTTGGAGTTTTACTTCCAATCGAAAAGAACATCCACCATGAACCAATCATGGAAATCATGTTAAGAACTCCCCCAAAAATAGTGCAATGAGCAAAATAATAACAATTAAAGGGTGAAATGATGTTATGAAATGATAATATAATATGTTATAAACATGAATGTGTTTATTTAAAATACTAATAACACTCTTTTAACCATTATACAGTAATTTTAAACAAGTTTAAAGTAAGGAAAATCCAAGGTAATGGAATTCTTAACCTGATTTCCATTCTTTGGGTCAACCTTCTACTTCATTATTTATGTGCTATTTAAATTTTTTGTGTGATGGGTTTTGTTTATATTATGTTTTATTATTTTTATTTACAGTATATATACATACTCCATCCACTCTATTAAGTATCTCTTCAATTGTATGATATTTATAAGGGTCTTTTCTTTAAAAAAATCCTCTTTTTAAATTCAGTTTTACGAAATTCCAAATAAATGTTTTTATGGAATTATTCATGTTGTATGATTATGTTTTTGTTCTTGGGAATTATTTATGATTAAGGGTGTTACCTATATCTCCCTCCAATTCATTGGGTATGTGTAATTTGGAGGCCGGCCGTATGGTTACTCTAAGTGTAACTATGATGGTTACACAAATTGTAAGGTAGCGGTGAGGGTTACAAATTATAATGTAGCTGAGAGGGTTACAAGATTATGTAAGTAATTCCCCAAGATATCTCTATGGTTATACTTATGTACTTATTTATTGTAAAAATATCATGTTTCACAAAGTATGTATATATATATACAGGTGATAAGTATGTCTTTTGAAATTATTTCATACGACTAATGTGTTCTTCCCTTCATTTTATATCCCTCACTGAGTTTTTGTGATCATCCCAAGTTTTAAATCATTTTTACAGGTTAATGGATATGTATTACAAAGAAGGAAGCCATTTTAAATGTTGAATAATTGTCAAGGAGTCATGTTTTAAGTTTTAATGTTTTATAATTTGAAAAAAAATGGAAACCTTTTTTATGGTATCCACTCTGTAACAATGTGTAATGTTATGAATGTATTTTCCTAATTCTATAAAGCTCTAAATTTGAAAAGATCCTCAATGTAAAAAGGACGTGAATTCTTGACTAAATTCAATATTATGCAATATACTAAGGTTGGGTCCTTATAGTTAGTATCAGAGGATGGTTTAGATAACTTTAGGGGTTAGGGTGATGTTAAAAGAATACCATAAATGATTTTTAATCAATGATAAATTTGAATTTTTTTATCATTTAAATATTTCCATGTTGCTTCATCTAAGATATGTTTGTCCATAATGGTTTTCCATGGAAGGATTAGGGATGCTTAAGAGAAGAGGCACCGACAAAATGACATCCTTCCGGATCTACAACCTTAAATGGTAGGGATTAGAACCGAGCAGTTTGTGATAGTAATGGCTTAGCTAACACATGAAATAAATGGTGGTGGCATCCATGCAAGAGAAACAATAGGCGTACCATAACGGAACATGACAGTAGTGGAACATTTTATGAGAAAACACCCTCCTGCATTCAATGGATCTTCTAACCCAATAACAGCTGAAGGATGGATCAAAGCCCTTGAAAATATATTCGATATTATGGGATGTTCAGACAATCAAAAGGTAAGTCTTTCCATTTATCGTTTTTTAGGGGAAGCTGATCAATTGAGGTCAATGTTAAGAAATATCAGGGGTAGAAAGGATTTTGATGTCTTTGAGTGGGATGAATTTAAAATTCAATTCCTTGAAAAATATTTTCCTATGGTGGTACGACTTAGAATGGAGACACAATTCCTTGAATTGAAATAGAAGGAGAAAGATTTAGTGGTTGTGCATGAAAAAAACTCACCCGAATGGTGAGGTATGCTCCAATTCTTATTCTGGATCTTGATAGAAAAATCAACCGCTTTTACTCAGGATTGAAGCCAAGGTATCGAAGGGAGTTAGCCTCACGTTAATTCAAAAGTTATGAGAAACTTGTCTGATGTGCTGAGAGGGTAGAGATGGAGTTTTCTAATCATCATGTGCATTTTGGAAACAAAGAGAAGAAGAGGTCCAGATGGCAAGCAATTGGTAAGAATCAACTAAAGAAATCTAATGGTAAGAAAATCCAATTTCCAGTTTGTGAAAAGTGTGGCAAGAAGCACCATGGGGATTGTCTTAGAAAAATTGGGAAGTGTTTTAAATGTGGTAAGTTTGGACATATGGCCCGAGATTTCAATGAAAATGATCCTAAGACTAACCTGATAAGTAGACTATAAAGTGTTTTAAATTTGGTGAGATGGGGCTTTATGCAAATGCCTACCAAAAGAGAGATCTGAATGATGCAAAGAATCCAGACTACAAGAAGAAAGGTGTAGTGAGATCCTTTTCAACTACGTTAGTAGATTTCAGGCCATCAAATGAAGTTATATCAGGTACTTTGTTTGTTCACTCAGATTTTGTTAAATTTTTGTTTGATATGGGGTCTACACATTCCTTAATCTCTGAGAAATTTTCTAGTAAATTGGAAATATCACCTCAATAAATGAGAGCCAAACTTGTTGTTAAAACACCAAGTGTGGAAATGTTATAGCAAAGAGGAATTATAAGAATATTTCTATTGTGGTATGTGGAAATAATTTACTTTTAAACCTTGTTATTTTACCCTTAGTCGAGTTTTATGTTATTCTAGGAATGGATTGGCTTTCTGATTATCATGCTAAGATTTATTGTAGAGCTAAAGAAGTTGTTTTTTAGAAATAGTTTTAATTTGTATACAAGAATAAACCCATAAAATTGATAAAATATCAGGAATTTGAGAAACTATTTAAAGATATAAATGAAATTTATCTTGCTCATATTGTTTAAACAAGGGAACTATTCCAATTAATGATGTGTCAGTGGAAAATGAATACCTTGATGTTTTTTCCTGATGATTTACACAGTTTCATACCTGATCAAGAATTTGAATTCACAATTAACTTAGTTCCTGATGCTAAGCCAATTTCAAAACCCCCATATCGTATGGCTCCAATAGAACTTATTGAATTAAAAAATCAGTTGTAGGATTTTCTTGACAAAGGATTTATTCGTCCTAGCACTTCACTATGTAGAGCCCCTATTTTGTTTGTTAAAAAGAAAGATGGTTCTATGAGACTTTTCATTGATTATAGAGCTTTGAATAACATAATTATTAAAAACAAGAATCATTTGCCTCATATTAATGACTTGTTTGATCAGCTCCAGGGAGCTATGTACTTTTCCAAGATTGACTTGAGATCTGGATACCATCAACTGAAGGTGAAGGAGGATGAAATCCTGAGAACATCCTTCCGTACAAGATATGGGCATTATGAATTTGTTGTTATATCGTTTAGATTAACTAATTCACCTGTTGTATTCATTAATCTTATAAATAGATTATTTCATGAGTTATTGGATAAGTTTTTGGTTGTATTTATTGATGACATTATGGTATTTTCTAAAAAATAAATAGGAGCATGAAAAACATCTAAGGGTTGTTTTACAAACCTTAAAAGAAAACAAATTGTATGGAAAATTCAAAAAGTGTGATTTTTGGTTGCAACAGATTTCTTTTATTGGGCACATTGTAAATAAGGATGGAATAACAGTTGATCCTTCCAAAACAAAGGTTGTTGAGGAGTGGAAAAGACCCATAAATATTACAGAGATTCGTATTTTTCTTGGATTAGCATATTATTACCGACATTTTGTTAAGAACTTTGCTCGGTTATCTAGGATGATAACTAAGTTAACACGGAAAGGGGTTAAATTTATGTGGACAGAAGAATGTGATATTTGTTTTCAGGAACTGAAGAAGAGATTGGTGAATGCTTCATCTTTGGCCTTGCCTTCCCCAAATGGTGAGTTTGTTATCTACAGTGATGCTTCTTTGAAGGGAATTGGCTATATTTTGGTGCAGAATGATCAGGTAATTGCTTATGCTTCAAGACAACATAAACCTCATGAGCTAAATTATCCCACACATGATTTGTAATTGGCAGCTATGGTTTTTTCTTTTAAAATTTAAAGGCATCATTTATACAGAACCAAATTTCAAATATATACTGAGCATAAAAGTCTAAAGTATATATTCACTTAGAAGGAATTAAACATGATTCATAGAATATGGTTTGAACTGATAAAGGATTATGACTGCATGATCAATTACCATCCTAGAAAATCAAATAAAGTGGTGGATTCCTTGAGTCGGAAACATCATGAATCATTAACCATGATACATTTGGAACATGATCCCTTGATTAATGATTTGATGAATTTTGGATTAGAAGTTGTTGTTATAGGAAATACCACTATTTTGCTTCAGGTTTCATTGCAGTCTTCGTTGTTAGTTATAATTAATCATGTGTAGAAAAAAAGACCATGAGCTACAGAAAAATGTAGAATTGGTTAAAATGGGTAAGTTTCCAGAATTTAATCTTGATAAAGTTTGTGTTTTGAGATTTGGTGCAAGGTTGTGTGTTCCTTGAGATTCCCAGTTAAATAAAGAATTGTTGTTTGAAGCTCATACTTCCCCATTTTCAGTTCATCCTGGAAGTACTGAGATGTACAGAGACCTTTGAGAGTATTATTGGTGAGATGGAATGAAAAGAGATATTGCTGATTTTACCATGAAATGTTTAACATGTCTACAGTTTAAAGTAGAGTGGTGGTTACCAAAGAGGATGCTTCAGCCTTTGCCAGTGCTAGAGTGGAAATGAGAGAATGTATCCATAGACTTTTTGGTGGAACTACCAAATACTTCTCGAGGTAACAATGTGATTTGAGTTATTATTGATTGGATAAAAAAGTTTGCACATTTTCTTTTTATTCAAGATACAATGTCTTTGGATCATCTTTCTCGATTGTACCTCAAGGAAATTGTCAAGTTACATGGAGTTCCTCTTTCCATTGTATCTAACCGAGATCTCAGGTTCACTTCTAACTTTTTAAAGGGACTTCAGAAGTTGTTGGGAATAGAGTTAAATTTCAGTACATCTTTTCATACTCAATTAGATGGGTAGTTAGAACGAATGATTCAAACTTTGAAGGATATGCTTCGAGCTTGTTTGGGAAGTTGGGATCAGTATCTTTCTTTATTTGAGTTTTCTTATAATAATAGTTTTCATTCCAGTATTTAGATGGAACATTTTGAGGCCTTGTATGGGAAGGGGTGTCAGACTCCAAAATTTTGGGATGAAGTTGGTGAAAGAAATTTGAAGGGGCCAGAATTAGTAGAAGAAGTGGTTGAGAAAGTGAGGATGATCCAGTAGCACATGAGCATAGCTCAAAGCAGGCAGAAACATTATGCAGATAATAGAAGGAAAGACTTCTCTTTCGAGGTAGGTGACCATGTTTTTCCTTAAAATCTCTCCTTGGAAAAGTGTGATGTGTTTTGGTAATAAAGGGAAGCTAAGTCCACGGTTCATTGGTCCTTTTGAAATCTTGAAGAAAGATGGAAAAGTGGAATACCATGTAGTTTTGCCTCTGATTTTGTCTCAGGTACACAATGTTTTTCATGTTTCGATGTTGAGAAAGTATGTTCCAGATTCATCACATGTCTTGATCCCATAAGCAGTTCACCTGGAAGAGAACCTTTCTTATGAAGAAAAACCAGTTCAGATTCTTGATTGAAGGGAACAGGTATTGCGGAATAAGGTAATCCACTAGGTAAATGTTTTGTGGAGAAACCACATGGTTGAAGAAGCAACATGGGAGTCTGAAAATTCTATGAGGGAAAAATACCCTCAGTTGTTTAATAAGTAAATAAAATTTCGAGGATGCAATTTTCAAAATGTGGGGATAATGTAACACCCCAAGTTTTCCTAAAAATAAATAGAAATTCATGGAACTTTTTTTTAAAGTTGATATTTATAAATAGCCTTTAAAAATAATTTTATTTCTTCTATGTTTTGAATTTAAAAAAATGTTTTTCTACAATTGTGTTCAGTAAGTTATTTTGAGTTTGATGAAACCAACATGTTTTTTTTGTGAATAGTAACATACCCTTATGAATAGTAATATTACCCTAATGAATAGTAAGTTTTATTATTATTTTATTTTCATAAGGCTTTAAGATAATAACATCTTGGTTAATTTTTCATCGTGATATAGAAGTTATTATAGAATTAGAATTTTTAATTTTGGAAATAAGTATGCTTTTATTTAAAAATTAAATTAATAATATTTTGAAATTTATTTTCAAAAAATGGACTGTATTTTTGAATTTTACACATCGATAAATGGTTTGGGTGAATTTTGGGAATTTTTCTAAAATTGTTGATTTTTCAATGAATATTAAAAAATACAGTTTTCAATTTCGGAGTGTTAATGACATCAATAATAATGTAATAATGATGTTATAAATATATTTGAATTGTGTATAGTTAAATAATATGTGAGGTGTCCCAATTGGATTATACCATGGGAAAATACTATGGGCAAGCCCATGGTTTTGAAAATATCACTCATGAGGTGTCCCTTGGAAATTATTAAAATATTCCCTTAATTTTCCTATAAATACCAACCCATTACTTCATTAACTTCATTCCTAGTTTCTCCTCAACTAATATCTGGACTCCTTATCTTCCTAGTAGTCCTCCCAAGGTTTCCTCAATCCCCCAAGGTCCCAACCTTCATGTTCTAAGGGTTACTCTACAAGGTACGAAAATTCTCAATTTCTTTCTTTTTCTATTCAAGTTCTCTTTTATGTGGAATAACTTTCAAGTTTCCATACCATGTTCTTATATACTTATTATTATTGATCTAATCTATATTATTATTCATTTCAGGATGGTTGACCCTTGTCCCCTATCTTTTTAATATTTTCAAAAACCATGGTGCGTAGCCGTTAGGCTGCTGAATTTTTGTAAGGGATTTCTCAATTACTATTTTATTTTGAGTTCCATTATTTTTTTATTATTTCTTCATATCTTCTTACCCAAGAGGAATGAAATCTCCAGAAATAATGTATATTCTGGATTTTCTCATGTTCATGGAAAATTAATCATCATTATTTTTCTCATCTCCCACTTATTCAAGGAATAAAAACATTGTCCATGATGTGTCGAACTACCGACATCGTGGATGATGTGATTTAAATTTTCATTAACTATTTCAAGTCTGGTTATGAAACCATTTTTATGGTTAAAACAAGTTATAATATATGTATTATAGCTCATCCATGGTTCTGGAATTCGTTTTAACCCATGGTTTTAATTTATAAAATGAAATGAGGACATTGTTATCAAAGAACCACTAAAATGATCTAAACAAACATCATTAATGTTTTAACTTATGAATCATACTCATGTAAGAATTCAAAATGATAAATGGTATAATTTATGTTACTATATATATGTAAATACTACTTTATTCCAATTATGGATTTCACTTCTAATCGACAAGAACATCCACCATGAACCAATCATGGAAATCATGTAAAGAACTCACCCAAAAACAGTGCAAGGAGAAAGATACTAACAATTAAAGGGTGAAATGATGTTATGAAATGATAATATAAGATGTTATAAACATGAACATGTTTCTGTAAAATAATAATAACACTCTTTAAACCATTATACAGGAAGTTTAAACAAGTTTTAAGTAAGACAAACCCAAGGTAAGGGAATTCTTAACCTGATTTCCGTTCGTTGGGTTAACCTTCTACTTCATTATTTATGTGATATTTAAATTTTTTGTGATGGGTTATGTTTATATTATGTTTTATTATGTGTATTTACAGTATATATACATACTCCATCAACTCTATTAAGTTTTTCTTCAATTGTATGATATTTATAAGGGGATTTTCTTTAAATAAATCCTCTTTTTTAATTCGGTTTTTCGAAATTCTAAAGCAATGTTTTTATGGAATTATTCATGTTGTATGATTATGTTTTGGTTCTTGGGAATTATTTATGATGATTTTTGGGACCTATATCTCCCTCAAATGAATTGGTTTTGTGTATGTTGGAGGTCGGCCGTATGGTTAATCCAAGTGTAACTGTGATGGTTACACAAATTGAAAGGTAGTCGTGAGGGTTACAAATTATAAGGTAGCTGAGAGGGTTACAAGATTTTGTAAGTAATACCCCAAGATACCTTTATGGTTATACTTATGTTCTTATGTATTGTGAAAATATCATGTTTCTCAAAATAAGTATATATATATATACAGGTGATAATTATGTATTTTGAAATGATTTCATATGACTAATGTGTTCTTCCCTTCTTTTTATATACCTTACTGAGTTTTTGTGCTCATACCAAGTTTTAAATGATTTTCATAGGTAAATGGATGTGTAGGAAAAATAATTAAGCCATGTTAAATGTTGAATAATTTTCAAGTAGTCATGTTTTAAGTTTTAATGTTTTATAATTTGAAAAAAATGGAAATTGTTTTTATGGTATCCACTTTGTAACAATGTGTAATGTTATGAATGTATTGTCCTAATTCTCTAAAGATCTAAACTTGATAAGATTCTAAATGTAAAAAGGAAGTGAATTATTGAATAAATTCAAGATTATGAAATGTAATAAGTTCGGTTCCTCATAAAACCATTCATAAATTGGCCAGAATAATCATTAAACTATAGAAACCAATATATTAAAATACCATAAAACATGTGCATGAAATACATATATCAAGTATTAACTTCACTGATTTGGTGGATATGATTCTGTAAGTTGATTTCATCAAGATGAAGGGGTGCTGAGAAGGTTTTTTCATGTTTGATTTTGAATGTGTTGATGTGGTGGTGGAATTTGTGAATTACTTCGATGTTTTTTTCCTTGAAATGAATGCTTTACCTGCAGCCTATGGTTATGGCTGCTGATTTCTATTGTTGAGTTTGGTGAAGTGATTTTTTATGGGGTGATTTGGTTCTTATGGTGTGATTTTCTTCGTGGATAGAGTCTTTTGATTAACGATGGATTTTTGTTGGCATGCGGTTTGAGTTTTGAGAGTCAATGCAACTATATTCGCTTACAGGAATGGCTTCAGATGTGGTTTTGGGAAGTGGTTTTCTCCTGGTCGTTGCTTTCAGGTTTGGATGTTTGAGAGGTTATGGCTTTGCCATTGGTTTCATGCCTGTGCAGTCATGCACGTGACTTCTTTTCGTAAAGTGATGAGTAGGAGAAACTAATTAAATGTTTATGATGCTGGGTGGAGCTCTTCTGTGTTCTTTGAACGAGTTGTCTGTTCTTAAGCTTTTGTACCGTGGTGATTTGAATGTTTTTATCTTTGAATTCATTTATGGTTTCTCACATTTTCCTTAAAATTGTTTGAATAATAAAAAAGTAATTTTTAGTCAATTATTAACTTCATTGAAGTCAATCTTCTCCCACTATCCTCCTTGAGGTTGTACTTACTCTTAAGAAATATGGCTTTTCTTATGACGATTACATTATTTTATGAAGGGTTTTGTAGTTTTTATCCACTTTTTCCTTGGGATGCCTTATAAAGATACACTCCATGCCTTGGGAGGCTAGTTTTTTACTTGAGCTAGCCTTAATAAACACCTTGTAACCTCATACATGAACATGTGACAAAACGGGATTCCTTCCACTCCATAACTTGAAGGGAATATATTTTTACTCTTTAGTTGGTACTTGGTTTAGTAATTATAATGCCTTCTATAATTTATATCCCCAAAAGGATAATGGATGGATTTAATGACTCTTCATCGACCTTACCAGGTCCAACAAGGTATGGTTCCTCCTTTCACTAACACCATTTCACTATGGTGTATAAGGTGGAGTGATTTGAGATAAAATCTTATAGTTATGTAGAAATTTGATAAAGTCTTAGTTAATATACCCACCACCTCAATTCAATTGAAGTTTCTTTATCTTATTACCAAGCTGATTCTCAACCTCATTATTGAACTCATTAGACTACTCAAAATATTCATACTTACACATCCTTAAGGAGATATAACCATACCTACTAAAGTCATTGGTAATAGTAATAAATTATGAGTATCCACATTTAGCTTGTACATGAAAGGGTTCACACACATCGATGTACTAATTCTAGAATATCAATGGCCCTTTCATATTGAAAACTGAATGGTGGTTTTGTCATCTTTCCTTATAAATAATCATGAAATTTTTAATGACCCCGAACCCAATATCCTAGAGATGGTGTCTTACTGTATTACATTGGCACTAAATATAAGGAATTGCTTCCTGAAGGACTGAATAGTTTAGTAGTCTTGGTAAACTAGATGCATACTTGAATCTCACATTACTATTAAAAACATAAAATACAACATATTATTTTCTTTTAGTACACCATTATTCCCATTATTATATCCCTGAATTTTAATCATAACACACTTCATGTCCTCCTGGAGAAAGGAAACATAAGAAAGGGGTGATCTCTAATGCTCAGTAAGTGTATGTGTACAGAAGAAGCTATCATGAATAAATAATAAATGAAATATATTAAATAACGGATAATAAATATGGAAATGTAAATAATTGGAAAAAAATCCATTTAATCAATAACTTGTGCACAATTTGTATCATAGTGAAAATCTCATGGATAAAATTAACCGAATTCTTAATGAAGGAAAATTCTTAATATTGGATGTCAGGATCTTAGATATCATGATATCTATATTTTCAAGACCTTTCACAATACTATTTAATCATTATGGGTAAAAATTAATTTAATTTTTTTCAACTGCTTTGTCTCAAGATACCTACTGATTCATTGAGGGGTTGTATAATTATGAGCCCCACCAATCACCACAAGTCCAAATCATTCCTCACATATAGAATGATTGATTTAATTCATGAATAAATATGCCTTTTCATCAGATATCTATATTAAGTAAAGGATAAATATTTATCAATATTTCCTCAGTTAATCAAATAAATTTCAAAGTAAACATTATATGTAAAAATGGTATACACTTTATGAAATAATAAAATCCATCATACAAGAATTTGGATATATAAGAGGAATGAAATATTCAATGATCGAAAGTAAGTGAAGGCTTAAAATGATGGTATAATTAAAACATATAAATAGTGGTGAATAAGTAAAATAAATTTTTGTTGTCATTGATGAATAAAATTACCATAAAATATTAAAAAACATTTTAAAGGAAAATAACTTTCACTTTGAAATTCACTTTTAAAAAGAAATTGAGAAAATATGAAGGAAAATATTTTCTTTGAAAATAACCCTGTAAATTTTTAAAGGAATATTAAAATAATTAAAGTTTCATGATTGTGTTAAAATCCACTCATTCCATATATTTTAAAAAAATATTTATTTCATAGTTTTTTTGGAAAGTCACAAAGTACCTCATTTGGAAAACAACATAAAGATTCATTTCAAACCATTTTGTAAAATTTAAAAAATGGGTAAAATTATTTTAAAAAATTATAGGATAACATTAAAAACATTTTGAAAACAATTTTATAAAAACATTTACATGGAATAGGAATATTCTATAGCTGATACTTAATGATAAACAATCCTAAATAATGATGAGATTGTGAAATAAACACTTACAAATTTGGTAACTTTTGAATCATAATCCCCATAAATGAAATAACTTTATATGTATATGTATATGCAATGATTTTCATTATAATAATCAAAAATGAAATTAATGGGAGGTATACACAATATAAAAAATAAATAAGTAGTGTATAAGGCACGTGTCCCACAGAAATAAAAGTGAGACGAAAATCTATTACCTCAAGTTCAACTTTCTTATAAGTGATTTTAACCTCCTGTATAATAAATATTGATTTATTATACATATATTACATAACTATACTCATATATATCATACCACATATGATTTATTTAAAATATTTTATCACCTATTTATTATCCATTCATTGTTAAAATCACTGTTTCGGGTGGTAACTGCTTCGTTTTTCATGTATGTTTTGATTCGGTAGTTCTGGTCCTTATAATTTTATCATAGTTATATCATATAAAGAATATTATTTATAGCATAAATATCATATATATTAAATATATATATATATAATCATCCATAAATATGGATATAGAAAAATTAATTACATCATTCATGTATACGATAGGCCAAATATATGCATGAACGTTGTTTTCATTTTTCAGTTGATGGAAAAATAGATTGGTAAAGAATAATTAACCTTTAAAATTTTATTATTATTTCATAAATATGATACATATTCATTATTTAAATATTTATAATCATCCATGTAAAGTGGTGTTGAAAAACAAATTACACCGCTATGTAGTGACGATAAGTCATACGTACAGACGAGCGATGTTTTCACGTTTTGTAGGATGGAAACAAGGTGTAATTTGGTTGTCCCATTACATAATAATATAATAATATATTTTTGATACTATATATATTAATTTATTATGGAAAAAATACATTAATATGAAGTAAAAGAAGAAATAAACTTAAAAGAGTTAGTAAACATGATTACCTCTTCTTCGGCAGACATCCTTTAGATCTCTTCTTAAGGGATCTAGGGTTATTATTTTAGAAGGACCAGAACATTTAGAACTTTTATAATTATGTTCATAAGAGTAATGGGTAGGACTTTTTCGAGATAGATGTCTCAATTTGGTGTGAATAAGTGAGGGAGGATGTTCCCTTTTATAATTGAGATGAGAGGCATTTTTAAATTTCTCAGAATATTAAAATATAATATGACTATTCTTGATCCAAATGCTTCAAAATGGCCTATAAGTTCACATGGTATTAATTATAGACCATATATTATTATATTTTTTCTTATTTAATATTTTTATTATTTTTAAATAATTTAATAAAATATTAACGCCAGAAAATATCATTATTGTCAATTCTGATATTATTCTTTACTTTGACAACAAAAACATCAAGAAAACAATTAAAACATGAAACTACTATTTTATTATATTATAAATATCTCATGGTAATCTATATAATTCATATATAATCATAAATATCTCAAATTATGTTACTTTTAATATTTTTAATATCATTTATTTTATTTTTCTATTCATTAAATTTATATTTTATTAGTGTTTCACAAGAATATAAGGTAATTATTTAATTTATAAAAATTATAAATAAATTTATATAATAAAAATAAGTTTATAATGATCAAAATATACATTAAAATTCATTAAATATTTGTTTTAACTCACATCTATATCATGAAAACACATTTTATGTGTTAATTTTTCTTTTCTGGCCTTTTGCATTCGTTGCACAAAATATTGGATAAGAAAATTTTTATATAACTATAAAATTAGTTTATAACCATAAAAATAATTAATAATACTTAATATTTAATATTAAATTCCATAAATCACTTATCTCATACCAATTATGTTTTTTAGGATACCAAATTTGACTTTTCAAGTATTGCGCAGGCTTTGTGTCAGCACTGAAAATGCTTTTCATATTTGTTATTGAATAAATTATAATATATATTTTTTAAATTATTTTTGAATTATATTTATATTATTTTTTCATTATTGATTAATTCTATTCTTTTCAAAAATTTATATATTATGTATGTGTCTTGGAGATATAATAATAGATAAGGTATTTAATAAAAACAGTATTTTTAAAAAAACTTAACTTCTTAAACAAATCTTAATAAAATCATCCTAGGATGAATTTGGTATACTGAATCCAAAAATAAAATTAGTTTCATGAAATTAGATTCTTATAATTTATATAAATTAATTTTAAAATAAGTTTTTAAAATGCGATGAAACCCACTTTTCAAAAAAATATAGTTTTTCTTAAAAATGCTTATTTATGTATAAAAATGATTTTATACCAAATTAAATTATAAAATTGATTCCAATGAACCTAATTGAATTATTAATAATATAATATAACTAATTTTACTTTTAATACAATAAAAATTAATTTTTCAAATGTTTGAAACAAAAATACAGTTTTCAATAAAAATCAGTATTTTTCACTATTCACTTGAAAATCAATCTTTTCTGAACAATATAAAAATTTCACACTAATATAATTTTGGTATTATAATTAAAAAAATGATATTATTTTAAAAAATAAAATTTATATAATATACAGAAATTAATTATGATATTTAATCACAAAAGGAAATAAAAAACATTTATGAATTAAATGTATTTCTGAAGAATAAAATGATATTACTAAAAATCGAGTGCTTATTTTCAAAACATTAATTAATACATTAGAAATGATTAGGAATATTATATGTTTCATAATATGGTTAATACTATTCATTTCTACCAATTCTATGGTAATTTTATAACAGTTTTATTTAAATAATAATACTTTGGGGTCTGTTTAAGCTTGGTGTTGTGTATCGTATATGCTACAGAACATAGTGTTCTTTTAAATTATCAGGGTGTTATATTCTATCATCCTTCTATAAATTTATTCCTTAAAATTTTAAATTATGATTAGTAATCAAAGTTTTGACATTTTAAAATACCTTTATGGGAAACCCACATCGTAATAAGGGTTAATAAAATATCCTCTTGTTAAGAGAGAAATGGAAGTACGAAATTCATCTTGAGTATCACATACTAGGTTTCCAAGTAGGATAACATAATTGGGAAGTAAAAATATGGGTATGGAAGAGAAAAATAACACCAAAATATTAATATATAGTGATATAGAACATGGTCATGAGAAATTTAGAAATCGCAAAACCGTAAGTCAGTGATGAGTTAAAAGGTCATTGATTTCTCAGTAAGAAAAGTAAAAGGATAACATTTTTATTTCAAGGTATTTTTTCAAAAGTAGAGGTATTATTGTACTATCTTGGTAAATCACTTGATAAAATAAACTTAATTGATTTATTTCCATGTCATAAGAATAATCTCATCTGTTAGTTGTGCTTTGATCTATTTCCACTTCATATATTACACTAGGAAATGGATATTCGAGATGAATTTTTCATAAATGAAGCATTTTTAATGAATCAAACGATCCATAATTCATTCCTTTGGCATATAAATATTTACTAAAACCAAAATAGTTAGTATAGTTTATCGAATATGATAAATAAACAAAAAATAATATCCAAAATTCAACATAATCCATTCTTAAGTAATTAACCTTAAGACTCGTCCAAAATACATTTATCCAAATTCAAAGTCAAAAAATCTAAAAGGAATTTCACTAAATATCCAGGATCAACTTAACATTAGATTCCCCAAACAAAATAATGTATCTCTTAATGTCACATACCAAATACATTAATATCTTGATCACCTTAAAACCTTGATGAAAACATGCATTCTTTCACAAACTAAAAATATCTGGTTTTCGAATATATTCCTTAAATCCAAACATGTGGTAAACCCAATAAAGATAACATAAACCATCAAAACTCTAACAAATTTCATGGTCACTAAAACTATCCCATAAATATATATTTATCATTATTATCTCAAAATCAGGCACATGATAAGGTTTTCTTTCCTTAATCATGTGTTTTCCAAAAGATCAACTTGCCACATAATCACTTCTCATAGTTACCAATATTATTCAACATATGATTCCAAATCCTTAAATAAGAATTCTTGTAGTAAAATACTTACAGATATCATGATTAATATAACCATAATATCATTGATAAAATAATTTTACAATATAATTCATGAATCCAAATAAAAAATCACATTAATCATGTTTCTTTATTCTTAAACCATTAACTACGATTCATCATATTATTTCTTAATACCTTCTTCTTTACATATATCATTTATAGTCTCTTCATCATCAGTAGTATAACCATTACTCATAAAACCTGGTTTATTTTTTTCATTATATTTTTCCACCTAGGACATCAATTTTCATAATTCCCATACATTCCACATTTAAAACATTCGATTGTTGATAATTCCTTAGAATGAATATTATTCTCAATCATTTATTTAACCAAACTTTTCAATTTTACTTGATAATTAATTTCTTTGTGCACTTATTTTCTAAACCCAAAACATATTCTTATTCCTCCAAGACATTTACTTGGGTGTTTCTTCTCACATTATCAACATATAAGAAACTAAAAATTCTTTCCTCCATGGTATCCACCACCCAACCTCCTAGAGAACTCTCTACTTATCTTATTTTATGACTCTAAGAGTTGGTTAAGGTGCATTTTTTTAATAATATATTGTGATAACTAATTAATCATAATCATAATATCCTTTACTCTAGTCACCATCCCCTTTAGTTTCTCATTAACACGTTTTTCATCACCTTCAATGTTAACAGGGTTCCTTTAGGTTCCATCCATTGACTAAAACCAAAAATAATAGTGTGAGAAACATTAATCATAGTGGGAAACCGCATGATAAATACCTTAAAAAATATAGGATATTATCCTTTACATAGACTTATACTCTAATTTATTCATTGGGATATATTCACCAATCTATGTTTTTCTAAATCTAGTTCACAATGTTTCTATTAAACTTCCTCTAATACCAACTATAATGACCCTAACCCTAGTAGCCTAGAGCCGATGTCTTAAATTGTTATATTATCACTAGATATAATGAATCACATTCCAAATTACATAATAGTTTAGTAGTCTTGGTAAACTAGATACATTCTTGAATATCATATTACAGTTAAAAACATAAAATACAAAATATTAGTTTCTTTAAGTACACCATTATTCCATTTATTATATCCCTAAATTCCAATCATAACACACTTTCTAGTCACTAGGATAAAGGAAACATAATAAAGGGGTGAATTGTAATGCTCAATAAGGGTATGTGTACAGTAGAAGATATTATAAATCAATGATAGATGAAGAATATTAGATAAGGTATTATCAATATGGAAAAGTAAATAATTGAAATAAAAGAAATTTAATCAATAATTTTTTCACAATTTTTATCCACAAATAATATCATAGTGAAAATCTCATGGATAATAATAACTAAATTATTAAAAGAAAGAAAATTATTAATGTTGGATGTCATGATCTCATACATAATGGTATCTAAAAAATCACGACATTTCACAAGATAGTTTAATCATTATGGGTAAAAACACATTTAATTTTTCCAACTGATTTGTCTCATAATACCTACTAATGCGTCTAGGGGCTATATAACTATAGGCCCCACCCATTACTGTAAGTCCAAAACATTCCTCACATATCAAATGATCAATTTAATTCTTAAATCAATATTCCTTATCATCAAATATCTGTGTTAAGTATAGGATACGAAATTATCAATATTTCCCTAGTTGATCAAATAACATTCAAAGTAAACACCATGTGTAAAATTGGTATATGGTTTAAGCAATAATCATATTCATCATACAAGAATATTGATATTTAAGAGAAATTCAACATTCAATGATCAAGACTAAATTCTTAAAATTATGGTATAATTAGGACATATTCCCAATTTTTAATAAGTAAAATGAATGGTTTTTTAATTGATGAATGAAATTAACATAAAAATATTAAAAAAACATTTTTTAGGAAAGTAGTTTTTCACTATTCATCCATCTGGGCCTTCGGGCCACCCAAGGCCTTCGAGCCAGTTGATTCTCAAGGCCTTCAGGCCACCTTAAGGCCTTCAGGCCACCCAAGGCCTTCGGGCCACATGAATGCAGTCTCCAAACACACTACAAAAAAGGAGCATCCCCAGATGAGGATTCAAAGTAGGTGCACTCACCAGAGTAGAGCCAAATGGATTTTCAGAATGAGAGGGTATGGCTATGCCATCGGTACCAGCCTGTGCTTGCACGTGAAGCCTATCCAGATGGTCATGAAAAGGTGGAGAGCTAATATCAAGATGTAGATGTTGGGGAGGGGCAGTTCTTTGTAGATAGTCTGGTTGAATTCCCTAAGACCTTCGGGTCATGTAATCTATTAAGCCTACAGGCCATGTAATCTCTGAGCCTACGGGCCTTGTAAGGGTTCCCCCTCATCACTTTAAAGGGGGATTATCAAAAATCAATAAAAATGAAGACCTTTAGGCCATTCAGGAAAGTAAAAAATCCTTTCATATTTTTTGTCAGAAAAGACACAAATTACCATGTTTGGAAAACAAAAAAAATATTCATTTCAAACCATTTTTTTAAAAGTATAACATGGGTAAAAATGATTTTAAAATATTGTAGGATAACAGTAAAAAAAATTGAAAACATTTTTATAAAACATATACATGTATGAGAAATGTTCCATAGTAGATAATCAATCATAAATAATCCCAAATAATGATGAGATTGTGAAATAAACACTTACCATTTTGGTAACTTTTGAACCATAATCCTCATAAAATAAAGAAATATATATATATATATATATATATTTATATTAAATAATTTTAATTATAATAATCATAAATTAAATTAATTGGAGTTATACACACCACACAAAAGAAACAAATAGTGTATAATACATGTGTCATACAAAAATAAAAGTGAAACGAAAATTTCTTACCTCACATTCGACTTATTCATAAGTGATTTTAACTTCTTGTATAATAAATATTTATTTATTATACATATATTATATAACCATACTCATATATATCATACCATATATTGTTTAATTATAATATTGTATCACCCTTTTATTATCAATTCATTGTTAAAATCATTGTTTCGGGTGGTAACTACTTCATTTTTCATGTATGTTTTTATTCAGTTGTTTTGGTCCTTATAATTTTATTATAGCTCCATTGTCTCTGGAATTTTATTTATGTGTTATCATATTATATATATATATATATAAAAATTAATCCATAAATATAGTGATAGAAAAATGAATTGCACCGTTCATGGAGACAGTAGGTCGTACATATACATGAACGTTGTTTCCATTTTTTGATGGATGGAATGAAATAATTATAAAGAATGATTAAAATTTAGAGAATAATTATTATTTTATATATATCATATATATTCATTAGTTACATATTTATAACCATCCAAGTAAAGTGGTGTTGAAAAATGAATTACACTACTATGTGGATATGGTAAGTTGTACGTATGTCAAAGAAATGTTTTCACTTTTCATAAGATGGAAAAGAGATGGAATATATTTATCCCATAATTATAATAAAATATAAGTATATTTATGATAATTTATTTATTAATTTATGATTTAAAAAACACATGAATATAAATTAGAAGAAGAAATGAACTTGAAAGAGTTGGTAAAGACGATTACCTCTTCTTTAGTGGACTTCCTTTAGATCTCTTCTTAAGGGATCTAGGGTTGGTCTTTTAGATGTACCAAAACCTATAAAAATGTCTAATTATTTTTATAATATTAATTATTAGGATTTTGTTGATATAGAAGTCTAACAGTGTTGTGAAGAAGTGAGGGAGGATTTTCCCTTATATAATTGTGGTGAGGGGCACTTTTGAAATTACTCAAAAATATTAAAATATAATAAGACTATTTTAGAGGAAAATGCGTCCAAATTTCCTATAGATGAATAGGGGTGACATTTTCGACCATATATTATCCCCTTATTGTTTATTTAAGATTTTTTATTTTTTTAAATAATTTAATAAATTATTAATCCCATAAAATATAATTATTGTCAATTTGGATATTATTCATTACTTTGACTTTGAAAACATCAATAAACCAAGTGAAATTCAAACCTATTATTTTATTATATCCTAAAAATGTAATTTTTATATATATAATTAATTTATAACCTTATATATCTCAAATCATGTTACTTTTATTATTTTTAATATCATTTATTTCATTTTTGTTAATTAAATTAATATTTTATTAGCGATGCACCGTATAAGGTAATTATATAATTTCTAAAAATTATAAATAAAAATATATCCTGATAAAAAATTATTATGATAAAAATTATACATTTATATTCATTAAATATTTATTTTCACTCATATATATATCATGACAACATATTTAATATGTTATTCTAACTTTTCTAGCCTTGCGCAAGCATTACACAGTAATTTGGATAAGAAACCTGTTATATAACTATAAAATCAGTTTATAACACTAAAAATTAACAATAATACAAAATATTTAATATATAAGTTTATAAAGGACTTATCTCATCCCAATTAATATTTTTATCATACCAAATTCGACTTCTTCGGTGTTGTGCAGGCTATATGTCACCACTAAAAATGATTTTTATATTTATTATGAAATATATTATAATATATATTTTTTTAATTATTTTATAATTATATTTATATTATTATATAATAATTTAGTCATTACATAAGTTTCATAAATTTTTATGTTATGTCTATGTCTTGGTGATATCATAAAAATAATGTATTTCATAAAAAAACTGTATTTTAAAAAAAAATAACTTCTTCAGAAAATGTAAAAAAACTCATCCTAGGATAAATTTGGATTGTGTAATCAAAAAATTCCATTTCATGAAATTAAATTTCTATAAGTGATAGAAATTAATTTTAAAATAAGTGTTAAAAACAAGATGAAAACTGCTTTTTAGAATAAACACGGTTTTTCTTAAAAATATCTATTTATGTATAAAAATGTTTTTATAGAAAATTAAATTATAAAATTGATTAAAAAACCTAATTAAATTATTCAAAATATAATATAACTACTTTTAATTTGAAACCAATTAAATGTAACTTTAAAAATTATTGAAACAAAAATACAGTTTTCAATAAAAAAAGATATTTTTCATTATCCCCTAAAAATCAATCTTTTCATAACAATCCAAAAAATTTAAATTTAAGATAATTTTGTAATAATTATTTAAAAAATGATATTATTTTTTAAAAATAACAATTTATATAATATCCATAAATTAATTATAATATTTACTCATAAAAGGAAATAAAAATCCTTTTTGAAGAAAATATAGTTCTGAATAATAAAATGATCTTACTAAATATTGATTACTTATTTTAAATGAATTTATTGATACATTAGGAATGAGTAGGACCATTATATGTTTCATAATATGGTTAATATTATTCATTCCCTCCAATTCAACAGCTAGGTTATAACGGTCATATTTAAATAATAATATTTTGGGGTTCATTTAAGCACAGTGTTGTGTACATAATATGCTATCAAAAATAGTGTTATTTTAAATTCTCGAGGAGTTACAACATATCTCAATTGGATTAATCTCAAAATATTTGAATTAACCATCTTGATATAGTTTTTTCAAATTCTTCTCATTTAAATGACCAAGATGGTGATGTCACAACTTGGTGTCATATGAGTTATGCATATTAGTTTCATTATCAATTACTTATATTTGGTTTTCATAATTTAATTCATAAATATTGTTATTCAATTATGTCACACCATAACATATGTTATCTTTATAAAAGTAGAAACCTTTATTTCTAAATCTGAAAACAAATCCATCCATATCTAAACAAGAAAAAGAAATAATGTTCTTTGTAACACTAGACACATAATAAAAATTCTTTAAAAACAAAATCAATATTGTTGGAAATGTGAGATACTAGTCTCAAATGGATAGGGTATCTATCCTTGCTTCATTTTCATCCCATATATTCACTGCATCTTTGGAAATTATCTTAATTCTACTTGGTTTCTATATTTAGATAAAAATTTGAGAACCGCATATAGTATCTAATACCAAAATTGTAGATATGGAAAGATTATCCAAAATAATGAAAACACTAGAAGCCTCCCATTTATTATTTGGTTGGGTGTAGTTCCTCTTTCAGTGGCCCTTCTTTCCACATGAAAAACATCATGTTCCTTTCCTTACCTTTGGATCATCTTCTTTTTGGAAGGACGACACTCCAGAGCCTTATAATTAGAATGAGTCTTCGACATATTTACCTTGATCTTCCTCTTCTTATTCGCTATAAGTATAGTGGGTTTGTCACAACCCATTTCCTTATAAACGTGGTGAATAAGTGTAAGAATTTCTGATAGTGTCTTCTCACTATTTCTCATATTATAATTCACAATAAAACCAAGGAAGTTATTGGGTATTGAGGATAAAATGAGATCTGTGTGTATCTAATCATGGATCTTAAAACCCAATATATCTGAGCACTGAATATAACTAATAATATTTACTATATGTGCCCCAGTTGGTGCCATCTCTCCAAGATTTTACATGAACAATCCATTGGATATCTCATATCTCTCTGATATCTCTTTCTCTTGATAGAGATCCTTAAGGTGAGAAACAATGTTATACACATATATATCATCATATTGCTTTAGAATATCATTGGAAATTGATGATAGAATGAAACATTAGACATCTATAGATCCATATGCATGCATAAAATAGAGATATACTTCTTCCTCATTAGCCTCTTTGGAAATGAACTCAATAAATTAGATTTCAAGCATGTATAATTTCTGTTTGTGGCACAGTATAACACAAAAGTTCCTAAACCATTCCTAGAAATGCATGATGGTGATAAGGTTATCCTTTTCAAGTATGGATTATAGTTAAATTTTCAAATTCATTTTATTTTCTATTTCTATAAATTAATAGAAGATAATTAGTACTTGTTTACAAAAAAAATATTAATAAATTTAAATTTAATTAAATTCCATTATTCTCCCATTATTTTTTGAAACCCAATTTCCCTCACCATCAGTTTTGGAATATCATATTAGTTAGATATTATAGCATCATAGATCCCTATTCCCTTTATCAAAACTCATAATTGGTCCTGACAAGATATTTGAAAGGTATTAGGTAGTAGTAATTTTCCAACTGCATTAACTCACATTTCCTTGATCTATTGAGTGAACTCCCCAACCCTAAAATCCTATTTGAAGACTTCATCAAATTGTTTCCTCTTAGTTACACAAATTCCTACTTGGGAAGTCAACCCTTGATGTGAGCTATGTTAATTCAACCCAAAGAATCAAGTTAAAAGTTCCACAATAATTAAAATCACCCCAACTTGGGTTGGTCAAGCACTTTGAATTATGAGGTCATTTCTAACTTAAGTAGTGTAAGGATAAGCTAACTTAATATTTTAGTCTGAGGGATTTTTTATCCTTATGCATAAATCCCAATTTTATCCTTTGACATACCTTATTATTATTAAGTAGATTTTACTAATGTGATTAACCATTTCTGATAAAACATTTATGCATAATCCAATTACATTTTATTCCATCTTGAATGCTTGTTAATTTATTTATTAGGTGATCATGAATCATTCACAAACCTAAATAATTATCCATCTAACTAAAAGAAATAAAATATAATTGGCATGATCATGAGATTCTTGGATGGTTATTTTATCCAGTGGGTGATAAAATAACCCTCATCCCTAGGGTAAACACCTTAAACCATATCTGGGTTTGTGTTGTATTACTCCACCTTAGATCATATGTATCACCTCAATTGGTTTTATCTCAGCTCCTTAACAAGGACCCATCCTCTTTCATAGAAGCTTCATCTTTGCATAATATTTTACTCACATACATGCGAGGTGGTCAAATGGATTGGATAAAATGGGTTTACATAAAAGAAACCATGAGAACATTGACCCTTACATAATAAAGAGTAGGGGATGACTCACATGTCATCAATAAAAATTTAACCATAATATATTAAAATAATCCAATCACATATAAGGGTTGGTCTAATATCATGATCATCCATGCATCAAGAAATGATAATAAGTTCTCAATACAGTTATCAATTACTTTGATTCATTATTTAATTAAGATAATACACTACCAATTAATCAAATTAATTCAATTTATCTTAATTTCATCCAATCTTCATTAAGTTTTTATCATCTATAATTTTAAACAAAATTAACATCATTTAAAATTAATTTAGTACCTAATTATTCATGGAGGAAACCTCGTGTGTTTGTCTAAAATTTTAACATGGAAATTAATTAAATATATAATTATTAATCCTATGATATGGAATATATTATCCAATAAACAATAAACAAAACACATGATCAATAGGTTTAATCATACATTTAATTCTTCTTTCTATGAAAATTTAAGAACAATGACAACAATAGACTACATTTCATGTACTTATCTTCTCTCCATGTTTGTTACACACTCCTTGGGTCTGGTCATGTTCCCTACCATGGACAACCTTGAGGTACATGGTGTGTAGTCTAATATACATGATTTTTGACCTTGTTTTTCATGGAATATCATTCCCCATGTCATGTATCTAATACATGGTATGATTGGGACACCCCATGTACTCATCTGTGAGATAATGGGGACTTCATATAATTTACAGA
The DNA here is from genome assembly GCA_963277665.1 of Viscum album. NCBI lineage: Eukaryota > Viridiplantae > Streptophyta > Magnoliopsida > Santalales > Viscaceae > Viscum > Viscum album. Next base: position 80,023,301 of record OY728140.1, read on the forward strand.
GGTCACATGGCATGTATCTTGTCTAGATCTACAATTCGATCTTTCTTTTCAGATCTTAGATCTTATTTTGTTAGATCTGACCTGATGGAATGTGATACAAGTGATAAAACATATTGCAGGAAATGTATATGGGAAGTATACACCATTTACTCTAGTTTTGTCCAAGAAGAACCTTTATAACCTCAAAATGTTGTTCTTCATATGATTCTTCATTTTTAAACCTTAACTAATTGTTAGTTATGTTAGAGAGAATAAAGAAAGAGATTGTGATGTTCAAATATTAAAATGAATAGATATAAGTAAAATAGAATAAAAAAACATGCAATCAACCAACAAATAATAAATAATTATAAATTAAACATGTGAATATTATGAAACCACCTGTAGGTTTGGGAATAGTGGATGTATCCTTTGATGGTTTGACCAACTCGATTTTTAGTCATAAATCACATGTAATCATTATCACACATGATTAGAATGTCATGTCCAACGGAATCCATAGATTACACGACTAGATTAAGTCATTGAAACAAAAAGTATAGGATCATCACATGTAATTTATAATTAATGTATGAGTATATATAAAATTATAATAACTTTTAATTATGATTTTGTTGATGATTAGATGGAATATATCTTGTCGCACTATAGGATCCAAGTGAAGAATTCATCTAGCAGTGATCCACATGTGCTCCAAAATCTATGAATGATGTTGTAGGGTTATCGGGTGCTAGCATGGATGATCATAATCGCTTTTGTTTTTCATGGTTGATCGCAATAGAATTCTTCTCAAGAAATGAAAAAATCTTGATGATCTCTTGTTATCTTAAGAGAGGAGGGGACAAGAGTAATCTAGATCACTTGATCTCTCTCTAGGGATTGAGAGAGAATCATTCTATCTATTGTGTACACTAACTGTATCTTAGGAAATTCATATAATGAGATATTTGTTAATGAAGGTTTAGGGTTAGAAATTTACACACGATCCCTTTCCCAATTCCATAATTCTTAGTTGACCCCATGTATAATAATAATATAGATATTATTATTAAATGCTTGACACATGCAACACATAAAGAATAAAAATAAATATTACTAATACTGCTTCCAATCAGACCATTAAACTTGGACTACTTTCCCTCATTTACATTTATTGATCCTTGAATAATGATTATTTATTTAATAAATGAATATCATTGCATGATTTATCGATAAATATAATAAATATTATATACACCAAACTTGAAAATAAATATTTATTATTATTATTTAACTCACTTATTCTTTTGAATAACTTGTGATTAAATTATGGTGATCAACAAAACTGAATAAATCTTTTTTATTCTAAATTGTTAAATTCATTGCTTTAATTTTAGTGATATTATAGGTACACTTAGTATGTGAACCTCTAGGCCTATTTCTTAGTGGCATTAGGCATAAATTTCTAAAGTAAAAGTTTCGCATCTAGAAACATGCCAAGGCTCACATAGATAAATAATTTAATGTCACAATGACATCTAACCTCCTACAAATGCTTACCATGTAATATAGCCTCCTTATCATGATATCTCTAATCAAGAAGGTTTCATGTCAGAGCTATCAACCTATATGTTCGATGTCTCTTTTTTTGGTGTTGTGGAATTAAACTCGCCCACTTAACACCATGGCCATGTATTTATGCAAGCAGTTCCATTCCATCAAATGGCCTGAGATATAAACTTTCATCAAGATATAGAAGGGATAAATACCTTCTCGCATTATCCATTAATGCAGTATCACTCTTGTTGCACCCAACGTATCCTACTTCACTGTGAACATATGTTATCATAGTTCATGTCAATATATCAAAGTACTCGATTCATGATATCCATTAATGATAATCTTAATGTCTAAGGATCAATACAGACATTTGTAGATAGGAATATCCAGTGATACATGGAAATATGGATCCCCTATTAATAAGAATGTTCTCATAACTTCCTATCTTCGAAATTACCAAGGGTGAACACTATGAGAAGGTTTTTCAATGTCTTAGAAGTATCTTACCCCTAATAGCCCATATTATCTATGTCCCATATGAAAATATCATATGAACATATAACAAGGTCCATGAATAATGTCATGGAACCTCTAGGCTCCCATCATAGCGGGGGACTGCTCTGACCTTTTATCACGACATATATTCTAAGGACATTGTCGCATACAAATATTATGCAGAAGAACAATCATGATGTGATCAGAAAAAAATTAATTAAAAAAACATATAATCAAGTACTAAACAAGTTGGTTCTAGGGAACCAACTCAAATAGCTATCTATTATTAAACCCACACTCGATAAACTCTCAAATAATTTCCCTGTGTTCTTAAATCAATCATCATAACATGTTCAATATCCCAACACTGACTCAGGGGAATGAGCCCCTCTAATACAACTCTATCATAACCTGACCTACTAGGGCCACCTGACCAGTGGTAAACTAAGTGTGACAACACCAAACTTACCTACAATAGGCTAGGGTCTCGTGGAAAGCCTTGAGTAGGAAATACTAAAATGGGAGGACTTAGACTATGTACATGTACACATGCACACAAATAGATCCATACAATAGTACAGATATATAATGAAATATTGGGCATCTAAAGTATAAACCATGAATGAAAACCTCTAAGAAAGCATCAAAGTACAAAAACATAGTATAAAAGTATAAAGGGGAGAAATAAACACCCAACCGGAAATAAAGTCCCAACATGAAAATAATTAGAAAATTTTATATTGAATAGTTCTTAGCTCACAATATACAGGGTTAACCACCGAACACAGTCATCTTTTCTAGGTATAGTTATGATTTTTTTAAACATAGTCCTCCAATATATCTGTTAGTCTTCCTATCATCTATATAAGATACAACACGTGTGGTAAAATCCTATGTAGGGGTGAGTATATGCATACCTAGTAGGATTCCTTAAAAACCAAAAAGGGAAGAATAGAAATTTACAATAGTCATCTCAAACCATAAACAAGATGGGAATGAAACCTAACATATATATGCTCAAAAAAACCCAATAGATATAGAAATGGGATCTCTGTATCCACATCCAATATAAGAATGATAAGTATACCTGTAGCTCCAAAGGTACATATTTGATTCCTAGTACCATGAATAACCACACAAGAACCCATGTAGAGGGAATGCACCTCGCCACTATGCTCTACATCCAAGAGGCATAATCTCCAGTAGAGGACCCACTCCCCACTAGAACTAGAAGATGGGGGTTTCAATCCATAGATAAAGGACCCATTCCCTATATATTATGGGGATTTACAACACTACCTATGTAAAGAGTGTGGGGACCCATGACCTGGTGAGAAAAGGGGTTTACAACCCTGATATCTCTATAATGATCAAACCCTATCACTGTCATCATCCAAGCATTACTGAAGGGAGTCCCATTCTTGTAACACCTCATGTTATATCTCTGATTCCAAAAATGAAGTCCAATATTATGTTCTACATGGGAAATTACTCAAGATAGGATACTCATGAGCCAAAATCTAAGTCATGAAAAAGGAGATACATATAGTGTAAATTTATTAGGAAAGTACAGGGCATGTATATAGGGTCACATGACTTGAGATCTTTCCTTAACACCTGGGTGTTTCCTCTCCTACACATGGATTGCCTGGACATTTGGGACTACATGGAGTGTACATGTGGCACATTTAGTGTCTTGGCCACCTGGGGTCTCCCGTGACCTTCCGACACGTGCCTGTGTACTTCGACCAGTGTCTGTGTACACTGGTTGTACCCATGTACAATAGTTGTGTTTGGGTACCCTAGTCATGTTTGAGTACATTTTCGTGCCCATGTACTATGGTCATACTTGTCTGTCTATCCATGTATATTCCTATATACTCATAGGGTACACACCGAGCCACCAGCATTGAGTCACACAACATGTATAGACCATACACAATGTGTGATATTTAACTTCACCTGAAACCCTAGCCGCCACATCCAAGGGACTACATAGCATGTGTTATTACAGGACATACAGTGTGTAGTTAGATTTTTCCTAGGGAAACTCCATGGTCTTCATGTGGACTCTAGATCTGCAATCTACACTACCAAACAAACCATTTGACTCACCCAAATCCACCAAATTTGAAGGTGAAGCCTTCAATCATCAATTTTCCTACAACTGGTGGCCGAAAATCGAATATATAATCTCCTGTGCAAAGCCTTTGTGCATCTCAACACCACTTTGGATCCTGAATCCTTATATCCAACACCCATATCCACAAATCCATTAAAATACCTTCACAAAACACTGATTTTTATGTCGTGTAGCATCTTTCATGGTTCCATGGGTTCGATCATGCTTGAATCTGACCCGGTAATGTTGAATCGTGACCTCATGGGCCAACAACGAAGAATGTGAATAATTATGGGGGGAACCACATGAATATGGGGAAACCATCATTTTATGATGTGTTCTTGACCAACAATTACATAATTGTGGAAACTAGGGTGAAATAAGGGGTGCATCAAATAAAATAAATATTCAAGACCATACAAAGAATAACAATCACCAAAAAAGAAAAATATATAAAAAAAACCGTGCTTATTAAAAAAATAAAGGGAAGAAATATAAGAAATAATGATTCCTACCTTGATTTTGGAATGATCATTAGTGAATAACATGTCTACTAGTGATGAAGATGATAATCCCACTTTTTTCACTCTGTATCATGATTCTCCTTGATTCACTCATTATTAATCCTTGATCTCGATCTTCCAATGATAACAAAGCTCTCCTCCTATCAAATATCCAAGGTTTATGTGACTAACCATTAGGATTTTTTATAATAAGGTATTTAAAGAGTGTTCTATAGTTTTAGGTCATTGAATAAAATAAATAAATAATTTTATATATTTTACTTAAAGTAACACCAACAATTTCCCTCTACTGGAAACCTGATGCTGAACAATTTCATAGAATGCTTATGGTAAACCAAGTATTCTGGAATCAATTGTGGTCTTGGATTTCCCATCTGAAGTCCCAAAAAAACAATAAATCCATTATCCAAAAACGATGTGTGTGGTTGCTTTAATATATATTTATATTTTTAATATATTAATTTTGGGGTCCCAGGACACCCAAACACAGTGCTGACTCAGAGGAAAAATCCATATACATATATAGAAATATTTAAAGCACTAAAATCATAAAACTATAGTTGTTACAAGCTCTTACCTAACATAAAATTGAAAATTTTACACTTTTAAACCTACTTATCGAGAAATTATTCAAATAACATAAATTATATTTTGAAATAATTTCTCCTTTATGTTTTTAAAACTGGTTAGATATATCTCTTATAAATGAATCAAAATATTCTCTATAAATTAAATTTTCTTTCAAACTATGATACAACTTATGGAGAGACTTAAAATCTATTATAGAAATATATGAACTTCTCAATTCCATGAAATTTTTCTGAGAACTCTTAAGTTATTTTTGTAGTTTTGAAACTTTATTTTTTAATAAATCAAACCTTGGGGAGAGGATTTCAAAAAGAACTTTGAACATGGGTTTTAAAACCAGGATCATCCTTAGATTCCTAGGGTACTTATTAGACCCTTGTAAGAAGTTCTACAACCTCAAATAATTGAAGTGATTGAACTTCTACACCTTCAAAAAATGATATTACAACTCTCTAATCATTTCTATGACCTAAAAATTATCTTATATAGTCTTTTCTATAGAATTTTAAACAAATGAAACTAATTTATCCCTAATTAATTTAGTTGTAGAAGCTACTGGTGTACTCAAAAAATCTATAGAATGAGCTTCTTCAACATTATTTTCTTCTGTTCTTTGAGATCCTTAATAATGAGAATCTTCTTCCATTATTTGTTTTGTACCTTGAACAACTCACTCATCTCTTTCTCTAACTATAGGATTATAATGCATAACTTCTTCTACAAAAAACCCAACAGTCTTTCCAACATGTTCAATAGGTAAAGTCATTTTTCTATTCCTAGTTCGTGTAACCAAAACAATCTCATAATCTTCCTCGCCATTGGGTTCTTGATAATCTCTTAGAAGTTAAAGTATTCCTCCGAATTTTTCAATAATATTTTCTTCCAACACTTTCCTTCTTCTAGAACTCTCTGAGACATTTGCAACCCAAACAGAAGAATCTTCCAAACCATCAGCCACTTGCATCAAACTAGCTGCTCCTTCTACTTGATATTCCCCAATCTATTCTACACCAATCCTTTTAGACCCAACTAAATTTAAACTCACTTTATCCCCCTAAAAATGGGCACCATATTTCTATTCTTCTTCAGCACCAACTGGAATCAACTTACCTCTCATCACACTCCAAAAAAAACCAAACTTTCTTATCATTCTAGCAAAAAAATATTATTATGATGAAACCTTAAACATGTTCTGATGTCAAAAATCATCCCCCACTTTTAGAGAAAAAGTGATACTTATATATCATAGGGATAGAAGGATTCCAGACATCTTTTTTATGGAAATGGTGCATGCATCTTTACATGTACCAAGTTATATTGAACTTGATGTCGCTTAGCATCAGAAACATGATATGCATAACTTGAATAAGAATTTCCTCATATTCAACAATCCTCAGATATAATTTTGTCTGGATAAATTTTACTGATACTTTCTGATCAGCTTCCAAATCCTTCACTGACGTCTTTTTAATTTGAGAGGTCCCAGAGAGATAGGAAATAATGTCCTCAAACATATTAACATCATCTCTGACAGATATTAAACTAAAATAGAACTTCCCTTTTAGGAAACTAAAATATATATGTTATTAATTCCGCCAAGATGGAAAACTCTTTTTTGTTCACTTTAGAGGAGTTGAAATCCTCACTATCTCCAAATCTATAATAGGTGTTTTAATAAAATTATTTTACCTTTATTTTGAAGATGTACTATGAATTTACTCTATTAAACATGAATTCTGAGCCTTAAAAACTTAATTCCTATTTCAACATCAAATATGTTTTAAACGGAAACTCCAATTCCACAACCTTTCCCTATAACACTTTTTGCTCTGAACTATAAGGCCTCTACCTCTTCACACCACTGGGACCAGCTTCATATATCCTCTTAGTCTTATCCATCTCAAGAAGTATAAGGTTTAGGATTCGAAAAAAACTAGGGTACAAAATATTAAGAGATTGGGAGATAAAAAGGGCATAGGTTTGAAGGTAGTAGAGATATTATAATTAACTCTGATGGTTTTAGGTGACTGTTCAGTTTTTTGAGCCAATTATTTAGTGTAATCATTTCAGTTTTTAAAAATTAAAAGATAACTTTTTAAAATAAAATACACAAATAAGATTTTAATTAAATAAATTAAAAACTAAATAACCTACAAAAATAAATGAAACATTAAAAAAATACTTTATATTATACTATATTATTAATCTAAAGATATATTAACAAGAATATTAAAAGTTTTACTTAAAAATAAATAAAATTAACTTCAACTTAATAAAATCCAAAATAATAGTGGGAAGTGATTTAATGAAAATATTAGCAAGTTGATACTCAGTATTAATAAATTCTAAAGATATGTCCCCTTTCTGAACCTAATCTCTTAGAAAATGTTGTCAAATATCAATATGTTTAGTCCTAGAATGACCCACTAGATGTGTTGAAATATTTATAGCACTATATTATCGCATAAAATAGTAACATGATCAAAATTAATTCCAAAGTCTAGAAGTGTGTGTTTCATCCACAACAATTCTTCATAGAAACTACCAGAATATATGTATTCTACCTCAATAGCCAGTGATGTAATTGAATGTTGTTTCTTACTAGACCATGAAACCAATGACATTCCTAAAAAGTGACAGGTTCATGAGATTCATTTTCTATCTAATCTACAGCCTTCAAAGTCGGTATATGAATATCAAATTAAATCTAAAACATAGGTTTTTGTATAATGAAGAGATAGAGAAGTAATTCCTTTTAAATATCTCAAAATAATTTTAACATAAATTAAATGAGTCTATTTTAGAGTTGATTGAAATATTACACAAATGAAACCAAAAAACATAATGTCTGGTCAACTGGCAGTAAGATATAACAAACTACCTATCATGCCTCTATATAAATTGTTGTCAATTGATTTTCCAGTTATATCCAAATCAAGTTTTACATTTCTACACATGAGATTTGTATATGGATTACTTTTTTTAAGACCAAATTTTTTTAATAAATCTATAATATATTTACTTTGATTAAAAAAATCCAAAATCCTTTTGATAAATTTTAAATCCAAGAAATAAATTTAATTCTCCCTTAATACTCATTTCAAACTCTTTTTTCATAAGTTTTGAAAAATGATTAAAAATATTTTAATTATTTGAACAAAAAATAACATCTTCTACATAAATTGAAACTAATAAAATATCATAATAATGGTTTTTCTTAAAAATAGTATGATTATCTAAACCTTCTGAAAACCCCATTTTCTAAAAGAAAAGAACTCAAACTTTCATACCAAACCCTTAGTGCTTGTTTAATACTATAAAGAGCATTAGTAAGTTTAAAAACATAATTTTTACAATGATGATTTTTAAAACCTAGAGGTTCTTCAAAATAAAATTCCTCCACTAAATAAAAAATTAAGAAATAAAATTTTACATCCATCCGGTATAATTTAAAATTCATATGAGATTCATAGGATAAAAGGATCTAAATGGATTCAAGCTCAGTGGTAGGGTAAAAGGTTTCCCAATAGTCTATTCTTTCCTTAGAATTGTAACCCTAATCCACTATTCTATATTTATTCCTAGTTATTATACCTTGATCATCATGATTATTCCTAAAAACTCATTGTTTTCATCAATGGATGGTTTAAGGACCTATAAACTAATTCTCCAGCTTTATTCCTCTAAAACTGGTTTAGATCTTCCTATATATCTAACATCCAATTCTCATCATCTAAGGATTCTTCTACATACTTAGGTTTGAACTAAGATACAATGGTAGAGAACTCAACTAGGTTTACAAAATTTCTCTTAGTCCCATCTCCTTCATCTATATCTCCTATAAAAATATATAAAGGATAATCCTTCAAATTTCTTGATTGACTAGGTAAAACACTTTCAGATTCCTCAATTTCATGTTATTCAAAACTTTATTGATTCTAATCATGTTCTAATTTACTTTAAAACTTTTCATTAGAAGTTTCAAGCCTCAAGTTATTAAAAGAATCTTATCTTTATCGGTTTCAATTCTATTGTGATCAAATGGATCGCTTTAATCAAACTTCACATTAAAAAATTCTTCAACTATCGTTGAATTTTTATTAAACACTCTATAAGCTTTAAAATTATCAAAATACCTAATAAATATTCCTTTATTAGCCTTTGGATCAAATTTACCAATGTTTTCCTTATTATTAAATATATACACCTTACATCCAAAAACATTAAAGTATCTAAACATAGGTTTTTTATTATTATAATTAAAACTCTCTTAATAATATGGAAATTTGAATTAATATCTTCTTCCCAAAAATAGGTAGGTAAAACATAACCATTCAATATATTTCTATACATTTCTTGAATAGTTATATTTCTTCATTCTAAAATTCCATTTTTTTGGGTGTTATTAGAGTAGAAAAGGTAAGTTTAATACCAGGATTGAGTAAAAAGAATTAAATTTTTTATTCTCAAATTCTCCTCCAAGGTCACTTCTCAATGAAATTATTTTAAAATATTTTTCATTTTACAAAAACTTATAAAAACTCAAAAGAATAAAAAACTTCACTTTTAAACTTCAAAAAGTAAACCCAAGTAAATCTAGAAAAATCATCACCTAATACAAAGGTGAAGAATCTTACATCTGATTTTTCTACTCTATAGGGTCTAAAAAATCTATTTGGATAAGTTCTAAGGATTTAGATTTAGAAAACTTGTTAATTGATTTGAAATGTGGATTATGTTTCATACCTATTTGGAATGCATCACAAAGTCTATTCTCATAAAACTTAAGACTGGGTAGATCAAAAACTAAATTCTTCTTATATAACTTAGATAGGGAAATGTATTATAATGACCAAGTCTCTTATTCCATATCCAAGATTCACTTAGTTTTTCATTTAGATAGTTCAGTTTCTGTTCTCGTAAGGAACTAAGATCCAAAGTATAAACATTTTTATTTCTAGGTGATATAAACTTAAGTAGTTAATACTTAAAAATAGAACAACCATTATTTGAAAAATCAATAGTGAATCTATCATCACTGAGTTAAGAGATAATTATCAAATTATTCTTCAACCCTTGAACATAGAGAACCTTGTTGATTAGGACATATTTTTGGATCTCCAACTGATCTAACTCTAATGATCTTGCCTTTAGCATTGTCATAAATGGAAACCAACCCTCCATCTAATTTTGATAGTGCATGGAAATTGGAAAATTATTCACTAATGTCCCTTTAATAGCCACTATCTATATACCATATTTCATTTCTATATCTATGTATTTTCACCTATATAAATATTAAAAAACTTATTTTGGTACCCAAATACTCTTGGGTCCTGCAGTGTCAGCAAGAAAGGATCTAGAAAACCATATCTATTTAAAATTGTGAGAAAAAACATTAGTTAAATCTATAGAAACATAAGATTTATTAACACTACTAATCTGGGTATTATTTAATAAAAAATTATTAGAATAATTTACACTAATACCACAATAAAAATAGGTAACTCTTGATATGTTGTGATTCTTTGAACTAGGAACAAAACAATTTCTATATAGATAGTGTTTCTCACCATTAATACCAATACCATATCTTTATTTTCTATGAGCATTCTTTCCTAGAATCTTATTTAAAGATGCTCATCCATTAGTAAACACACTAGAAATAATTTTAAAAGATAGAACTTCAACAACTAACTCCCTAATTTTATTTTCTTTCTCAGTACAACTTGAAACATAATTTCTTAATTTCTCCTTTAATTTTAGGTATTGTTTTAACATGGTATCATTTTCACTTCAGATAGAATTTTGACTAATATTTAAAGATTTATACCTTTTCTTTAGGGATTTATATTTTTATTCTAGAATAGAATAGTGTTCAACTACTTTATCATTTGATCAAATTTCAAAATCATACTTAGAAGAGTATTAAGATTGTACCTTATCTTCTTTAGCCATAAAGTATATATTTTCTTTCTAATTTCATTGCTGTTGTTTTGAATCATAACTTAAATAGCTACTAGAGTCTTATTATACACTCTATATAGTCTTCATGTCTTTATTTCATTTTTTTCATAATCCACCATCATCTGGAGCTTATTTTCCTTCTTCCTTATTTTTATTTTATCCTTCAACTGTGGGCAATCAAGTTTGATATGCCCCAACTACTTGGATTCATAACATCTGACTTCTTTTAGACCATGACGATTCTTCTTTTAATCATTTAATGGTTTCTTGAAGCCTTTATTCCATTTATAAAGCTTTTTAAAACTACTAGATAGGTGAAAAATTTCCTCTCTAGAGTTTGAACAACTTGAATAATTTGAGGATATAACATCCTCATTTAACTTCTTTTAACCTTTTGGAATAGAAACTTTAGGAGTTTCATTTTCCTCTTTGATTATTATATTATCTTTAGCCTCACCTTTAATTTTATATTCATACATCATGAGAGTTCCAATAAATTCCTTCATCACTAAATTTTTTATAGGAGTTTATTGTTTGATTGAAGTAGATATTCCCTTCCACTTAGAGGTAAAAACTCTAAGTACCATTAATGAATGATTTGGTTCTGAAATTAGAGTTCCTGAGGCAGAATTACCATTAACAATTTTAGTAAATCTTCCATTCATTTGAGTAATACTTTCACCGTTATAAATTCTAAAAGTATCAAATTTTAATTTTTCAGTATTGTACCTCAACTGTCTAAAATAATCAGTTCCATCAAAGGAAACAAAAATTATTTTCCACATATCATAAGTAGTATCACATTGAGAGCCATAATTGAATTCATCAAGTCCATGTCCAAAAATGATTTCATTCATGTCTCTTGAATTTAAACCATATTCAGCTTCTTTTGAAGCATTCCACATTTATATATCATCCTTGGGTATTTCATATGACTTAAAAAACATCATATAATCTTTTAAACTAAAATTTATCAAATAGATAATTATTTGATATTTCCATAATCTATTATTTTCACCATTGAAATATGGAGCCATGATCATTGAAATTCCTTCTTTAAGCTAATCCACTAACATCTTTCTTTGACTAGATCTTTAACTCAAACTTTCTAGAGCTTTAACATGATTCGTCAAAAGATCACAACTTTAATACCAATTGTTAGGTCGAATTGAAGATGAATACACAAGATGTGGGTGAATTGTGTCCTTTTAAAAAACATTAATGCTTTAAAAACTTGTCACCCTTTTGATTTGGAAAGGGATATTATTCCCTTTTCTTTAAAAAAAATTGTGTAGTGGAAAATAATAAAAAGAAAAAATAATTTTTATAATGATTCAAGGAATAGAGATCCCCTAGTCCACCCCACCAATACTCTCTCAATGAGCTTAGTAATTTTAACTAGCATATCTTTTTCCAAGGGATCTTGATAGTTGAGTGCAAGCAACTATAACATGTCACAAAATATTTTAAAAATATTCAAACCATACAAACAACAATCCTCGAAACACTCCACACCTGAGTGTTTTAAAAAACTAGAAAATCCTTTGGTTGTAGAAATTTTTCTTTGAAAACATTCATATATAGATATTACAACTGAAAAAAGAAGATATATTTAATGGAATAGAAAAATATCTTCAAAGAACTATTCTTCTGAAGAATATCTGAATTTTCTATAGAAAATTTCTATATAATACAGCAACACCAAAACAACTTCTTAGTAGCAGAACTAAAACACAACAATAAATTATAAAAAGTATGAAGAAATGTGTACTCCTGAAAAAAGAACTTCAATGAACTGTAGTAGATAAACAATAGGTACATACAGCAGTAATAATATTCTCAAAAAGTCCCAACATAATTTTAAAGAGATTTAGCTTACAGAACATTAGATAAAAATAGATTTTTTAAAAATATTTGACTCTAAGATATCAAATAGATAAAACCATTGAGAATAAATAAGCAGCTCAATTTAAACCTGGTCAAATAGATCCAAAAATATCATCAGATAAATCGTGATCTTAAAAAAAATTCTGCATATTTGAAATTTCAAAATTCAATAGCCACATAAAATCATTAATTCCCTTAGAACTATAACAAAATTAATCAGTTGTTCAAGAGACTTTGAAATGGTATTTGAATCGATTTAATGAGATATTTACTCCAACGGAATTGTATCCAAAATCTCAGAAATATCCAAAATTTAAATATAGTGGATGAATGATTCAACATGGGGTTTATCTAAGTGAGGATAACACCAAAAGTATGGTTCAAAACATATTGTTGATTCCAAATGTATAATACTTGAGTGTGAGGTTCAATACCAAAGTTAAGTCAACATAATTAGCATTAGATACTCAAATGTGGGGTTCTTCATCAATGTTAGGTTCTCAAACCTAATGTTCATTTTATATGTGAGGTTTCAAAAATAATGTTAGGAACTCAAACATGATGTACCTTATCAAAAGTTAGGTTCCCAAACATAACCTTAAACTTAAAAATGGGGTTCCAAAAGTGGGGTCGGTGCCAATGTTAGGTTGAAACGTCACTTTTTGAATAGTTATTACAGACTTCTTTGTACTTCCAGAATACTTTTTAGAAGAAACTTACATCCAAATTATAAGTGATAAATTTTAGAAAAAAAAATGAGGATGTTTGTGAGAATCAAAATCAATGAAAAATTATTGGATCAACATCTGTATGCCCACCACCACCTTCTTCCTAAGGATATGTTATGATCATGTTGTCACTTTTATTGACATGGGAAAAATTATTGAAATTATTGATGATTATTGATTGCTAATGTAGGTTGATTATGTAGTTGATTTATATATTTCTCATTATATGGATAACCAAGTTTTATTGAGTAATAGGTTCCTAAAGGAATGGTATGAAAAGTCTTGATGAATCTCATAGTGAATGCAGTAAACATATCATGTGACGGGTGGTGCCTGAAATTATATAGCCCCTTGATGGATCGATGGGTCTCATAAGACAAAATAGGTTTGGGTATTTGATATGTGTCTTAACAATCTATCTAGATGTCTTGACTGCGGTCTCGATGGAAAATAACGTGTCATAGCACATGGCCTTGACAACAGGTTTTTTATGTCCGACATTATGTATTCAATCAGTATGAGATCATCATTATTGATATCCTCATTTTCATTTATTTCTATGAATATAGAATGATCCCAGTTTCAAGTTGATTGTGGTTTCATGATTTTTACCTATTCTGACCATAATATTTATTCCATGTTGTTGGGAAAAAATCATTCAAGGTATCATTAAAGCATTTTTGAGGTGATTGTGTTTGTTGAAAAAGTGGACAATTATGCTATGATTGTTGACAAAGCAAAACAATGACATAAAAATTTGTTGAAAAAGGAGATTTCATAGTGGAATATCGAGTTCAAGAGCTGAGGTCAACGATCCATGTTTTATTCAAGAATTTCGACAAAGGAATGGATGATCTAGAGGCGGTAAAAAATGAACAGATACAAGGTGGTACTGTTTTCCAGTGTCTGCCAAATTTTTGGGCCTGAAAATCGACAAATGAAGAAAAGTGGTTTTTGGAAAAGGGACTTGCACACCATGTTCTTGAAGGTGAGGATACTTGCGCGTCATATGTTTTTCAAGATTAGATCATCAAAATATGGAAAATGGATAAGGGTCACGCAAGTATTGGGTTGGTCGCGTAGGTGACTTGTGCGCCGGTGCGTAGGAGGATTGGAAACTTACGCGCCTGTTGTTTTTCAAGATCATAAGATCAGAATATGGAAAGGGAAAGAGGGTTGTATAGGTATTTGGTTTCATCGCGCAAGTGACTTGTAGGGGAAGAGACCTGCGTGCCGAAACTTACGCGTCACCGCGTAGGTTGACCAAATGCCTATAAATACTGGACCACCCCTCCTCATTTCGAACGGAGTTCAACACTTAGAAAAATCAAAGCTCCCGTCATGCAGGTGTGGTGGTCACGCAAGTGGTGGTGTGTCACACAAGTGGGACTTGTGCGCCAGATTTGAAGAAGTGAGGTTGTTGTTAGTTGCACACCAATATTAGTTTAGGAGTAAAGGGAAGTGAGTTGCGCAAGTTTGGAGCTGCAGAAGCTTGTGTCGCGCAAGTGGTTGAGGTAGACTTGCGCGCCAATTGTGACTTGCGTGCTGATACTTGTGCACTGGATTTGACTTGTGCGCCAAGTAAGGTTGATTCACAGCAGTTGTTCAGGGCTGCGTGAAAGCTATAATATTGCCCTATACATTCGGTGAAAAGTGAAATTAATCTACGGGTGAAAGTTGGACTTCAACAGAGCATCTACATACAGAGGAAGATGCATTCCTTCATTCAAATGAAGAGACCTACAGGTCTATAAACTATGAGTGGATCCTTTCTGGACCAGTGAGCAAAGGAAGAGGAAGAAGGTGATCCTCTCCACCAGTAGTGAGCCAGAGAGAGAGAAACAGGGAGTGGCCCTTGGGAAAGTAGTGAGATGACCCTAAACTTTGTAAAGGAAATGAGCCTGGGACAGAGTGACTATGCTTGAACCTTGTAATCCATAGCTAGTAAAGTTTAGTGGAATTTGGTACGACCGAAAACCTGTCGGCGTATGTTCCTTTTGTGCAATAGGAAAGAGAGAGAAGAGTGTTTTGCTTAACAGCGAAACAAGATCAGAACGGGCTTTAATTTTAAATTATTCATACCCTGATTCACCCCCCCTCTCAGGGTATTCAGCCTTGTGGACCTAACAATTGGTATCAGAGCGAAAGGTTGATATTTGTGCTTCTCTCAATGGAGGTCACTAATCATAAAGGGATTCTAATCTTCGACGGATGTAATTTTCAGATATGGAAGAATCGAATGCAACAATATTTCCAATCTTTGGGAATGGATGTGTTTTCAGCAGCTATGCATGGTATCACAGATGATATTAATAGTGTTGCATTATCAGAAGCTGATCATAGAGAGTTGGATGCTAATTCCAAAGCAATCAATGCCTTAGGGGGAGCCCTTTCCAACCCCATTTATACAAAGGTGATGTCATGAAAAATGTCACATTCCATGTGGGGAAAGCTTTTGAATATATATGAAGGGGATACAAAGGTCAGAGAGGAAAAGCTGCAAGTGTTGTGGAACAAGTATGAAGATCTGAGAATGAACCCGAATGAGTCTGTTGATGCATTATTTGATAGGGTAAATGTTGTGGTAGAAGACATGTGAGGTCTTGGTGAAACTATCGAAGATATAAAAATTGTGAAGCGCATCTTGAGAAAACTTCCACCTTGGTTCAATTCAAAAGTTTTTGTTTTGGAAGATAAAGACTCAAAACAATTGACATTGGATAACCTGCACAACACCCTTGTTTCATATGAAATGATAAATGATGATAACGATGATGTGGAAAAGGGGAAATCCAAAGAGGTTCCATTTAAGGCCATGAAGAAGCTCACCATTGAAGATTCTCAGGAGGAAGAAGAGACAGATGAGGTAATGTCATTCCTCTCCTCAAACCTTCAAAGAGGAAAAGGAAAGTTCAAAGGGAAACTTCCTCTTGCATGCTTTAGATGTGGAAAGGTTGGACATCTCACAGCAAGATGCCCTAAAAAGTTTTAAGAAGAAAATTATGAAGATGATGTTGAAATTCCCAAGAAGAAATCTTCAGCCTATGTGAAAGGGAAGAAGCAGTTCAAGAGAAATTTCTTCTATAAAAAGAATCTTCTTTCACAAGAAATAGATAGTTCAGATGAGTCTGAGGTTGAATAGGTTGAGGAGATTGAAAACTGAAAAGACCGTGGAGAAAATGCTATGGTGGCGGTCGTTGGTAGTTATCATGAAAAGGAAGAAACTGACGCTATAGAAGCAGAAGAAGAAGTTAAAGGAAGAGTTGATATGGAAGCCGAATTGGAATTAGCTCTTGAGGAGATAGATGTTTGGAGAGCCAAAACAAAGAAAGCCCATAAAGTGGTTCATGATTCCAAACTCTATATGTAACAACAGGATAAATAAAATTATGAGCTGTTAGAAGAAATTGAAAGACTAAAATCCTCAACACGAGAGAGATCAGAAAATATTGTTGAGTATAAGATTAAAATTGAGGAACAAAAGAAGGAAATTGATTGTTTGACTAACACAAGAAAGGAGCAGGTCAGACGTATCAAAGAGCTTGAAGAAGAAGTGGTCAGTCTACGACGAAAAATGAAGGATCAAGAAAAACTCTTGACCTCCAATGTGATGTCAGGAAAGCAGGTCATTCCGAAGACTGAAAAGGTGAAAGAGGACCCTAGTTGTTCAGCAGGAAAGAAGAAGCAATTGAGCTCAGATGTTAAGGTTGATTCAGGGCTTGATAAGAAGAAAAAATATGTGGCAATTGAAGTCATACTGCAAGCACCTGTCCTGAAATTAAAGGTTGATTTGGGCACAAAGCAGAATCAGAATATTCAAATATCCCAAGGGGAAAATCGTAGTGTTGAAAAAACATGAAGGAATTCACCTTATATTAGGTGTTATTGTTGTGGGAAGATAGAATATTCACAGTATGTGTGTTCCATAGCCAAGAGATATCGAAGGGAACAAGAACAGAGGTGGCAGCCAAACAGAGAATGGTTTTCCAGAACATATTTCGAAGGACGCTATTTTTGGTGTGATGGATTTGGGCACATGGCTAGGTACTGCACTTAGACCATACATAGAAATGTGTCAAAGCAGAATCAAAACGTTCGCAAGCAGTAGATCAATAAACCAACATGTGAGTTAAAAATGCAGAATAGATTTGCAACTTTGCAAGATGAAGATGGTCCATTATACTCTGAGAAAGAAAAAAGTCTCAATCCATGCCGAGTGTGAAGGAAAAGGTATGGACCAAGAAGAAGAAAAATGAGAAGGCTCTGGGGGATGAAATTTCCCTTAAGGCATCAGATCGCTCTGGTGTATAGATCCTTGATAGTTATTGCACTTCTCACATGACAGGTAATAAGGATCTTGTATAGGCATAAAATATGACAAAAAAGGAGTTGTCAAATTTGGAAACGATAAAGGCCTAAAGATTGTTGGCTCAGGAAAAGCCAAGTTTTGGGGTAAAGAAATGAGACGTACTGATGTCTTGGCTGTAGAGGGTCTTATTCATAACTTGCTCAGTGTCATTCAACTATGTGACTCTGGGAACTCTATCTGTTTTACCAATAAGATGTGTGTTGTGAAAGGAAATGATGGATTAGTTGTTCTACAGGGAAAAAGGACAAAGGGAAATCTTTACCTTGTATGTGGGGAAGAAGATATTTGCCTTTTATCCAAAGAGGAAGAAAACCAGTTGTGGCATAAGTGACTTGGTCATCTATGCCAACCATCCATGGAAGATCTGGTAAAGTGTGATGCTGCTAGAGACCTTACCAAAATATCACGTGATCACGCTTATACGTGTGATGCTTGACAATAAGGAAAGATCATCATAAAGACATACAGGCCAAAGGAACAGAAATCAACTAGAGTACTCGAATTGGTGCATGCTGATGTATGTGGACCTATCTCACCACGAGCATTAAATGGGAAAAGGTACTATGTTCTTTTCATTGATGGTTATAGCAAAATGGCATGGGTATTTGTCATTACCCATAAGATAGAAGTGTCCAGTTGCATAAAGCAGTATAGGAGAGAATCATAAAGGATACTTGGGCAGAAAATTCTGAAGTTTCGTACTGATAACGGTACAAAATTCACAGACAGTCAAGTTGAAGACTATCTCAAGAAACACAGGACAAGGCATCAAGTTTCATCAGTGAGAACTCCCCAACAGAATGGAGTGATTGAGAGGAGAAATCGGATCATCAACAACATGGCCAGAACGGTGCTTATTGAAAAGGACCTACCAGAGAAATTTTGGAAGCAGTTTTGACATCGGTCTATATTTCGAACAGGTCTCTGTTGTGTCCAAAATAAGGGAAGACTCTGTATGAAATGTGGTACAGAAAGAAGCCAACGCTGAAATACTTTCAAATCTTTGGGAGTAAGTGCTTCATTCTCAACAAATAAAATCACAAAGTTTGAGTCACAAGGAGATGAGGGGATATTCCTTAACTACTAAGGGAAAAGCAAAGTATATAAATGTTTCAACAAAAGGCTGGGAAAAATTATTGAGAGCAATAATGTCACTATAGTTGAAAATGAACAGAATACTCAATGACCCAGTGAACAGTTTCTGGATGAAAGTGATGATGAGGTAAGCAACACAGGGGGAGCAGAAGTGGCAAAGGATGACTTAGAAGAAGATACTGATGATGATCAAGAAAGTGTCAAGTCTATGTCTACAAGGAAGCCAAAGAGTCGAGCTGAAATTGATAAGCAGAATATCATTGGTGATCAGACATCTTTAGTTCAGACTCGAAGAATGAAATCATTACAGAAAACATAATTTTTATCTCAGGTGGAGCCGAAATGTTTTTCTAATGCAGCTGAAGATGAAAAATGGGTTTAGGCTATGAATGAAGAGCTTGATCAGATTGAGAACTAGACATGGGAGATTGTTTCGAGGCCAGCATACAAGAATGTCATCGGGACTAAATGGGTCTATCACAACAAGATGAATGAAGATGGCATAGTGATTCGGAATAAATCATAGCTAGTGTGCAAGGGATACTCCCAGATAGAGAGAATAGATGTCGATGATACATTTGCACTGGTTGCAAGGCTGGAGACAATCAGATTATTTTTTGTCATAGCAGTGCAAAGAAAGTTCAAAGTGTTCCAGATGGATGTCAAATCCTCATTCTTGAATGGAGTTCTAGAAGAGGAGGTGTATATTGAGCAGCCAGATGGTTTTCTCATTCATGAGGATGAGAACAAAGTTTGCAGGCTGAAGAAGGCATTGTATGGGCTGAAACAAGCACCAAGGGCATGGTACTCAAGGCTTGATAAGTACTTGAAGAAGCTTGGTTTCCAGTGTAGAGGAGTTGATTACAATCTATATTTTAGCAACAATAGTAATCAAAGGATGATGGTGTTGGTTTATGTCGATGACATAATATTTGGCGGATCAGATGAAGCTTGGTGCAGACAATTTTCCGAATTCATGAAAAATGAGTTTGAAATGTCAATGATTGGAGAGCTAACGTTTTTCCTTGGTCTACAGGTGACACAAGGAAGGAATGGAAGATTCATTTATCAATCCAAATATGACAAGGAGGTTTTAAGAAGGTTTGGAATGGAAAATTCCAAGGAGATGAAGACTCTGGTTGCTACCCGGATGAAATTATCAAAAGATGAGGATGGCAAGGTAGTTAATATCATAGAATACAGGCAAATTATTGGAAGTCTGTTGTACTTAATCGCAACAAGTACTGATATTGTTTTCGCCACTTCCCAAGAAGTGAGATATCAGAGTAATCCCAAGGAAAGTCACATGATTACAATGAAAGTAATACTTCAGTATATCAAAGGCACCGTGGATTTCGGTTTGATGTATAATGAAAAATCTCAATCAGTGTTATTGGGTTACACAGATGCAGATTGGGTTGGATCAGAAGATGAAAGAAAATCAATGTCAGGAGGTGCATTCTATCTTGGTGGATTGTGTATTTTATGGCTTAGCAAGAAGAAAGATTTCATTTCATTGAGCACTACGGAAGCTGAGTATATTGCGGCCACTCAAGCATGCACACAGTTATTGTGGATGAAGCAGCAACTTGAAGATATGGGAGTTGAAGTGAAGTCTCCGATCGGAATCCAGTGCGATAACTCAAATGCTATCAATCTTAGCAAAAATATCGTCCATCACTCAAGGACCAAGAACATTGAGATCAAATATCATTTCATCAAGGAGAAGGTTTAGCAAGGAATTGTGAAATTGGAGTATGTGCCTACAGAACTACAGGTTGTAGACATTCTGAAAAAGTCCTTACCCAAGGAAGCGTTTGAAAGACATCGATTGGCTCTGGGAGTTCATTCGACTCCCCGCACATGAAATAGTGTGGATGTGGACCACCCACCTCTTCCCGAGGTATGATGTGTTTTTCTCTAATGTGCTGATATGTGTTCTATACTCTATTACAGACTAAAAAGGAGTGACCTTTGGGTTCATTGACAAAGGGGGAGAAAATAGTGATTATTCAAGGGGGAGATACTGTGGTTATTTGAGAAATCTTGAAATATACGGGGAGAAGCTGACAGGTGGAGAAGCCAGATAGGGGGAGTTGAACGTGCTTAGCCAGAGCTTAGCTTGGGAAACATAGAAAATAGGGCTAAAGAGGTTTTGAAGTTGACAAGGGTTGAAGCTGTGAATAGAAAGGGGAGCGTTTTAAATCTGACGATGCTATAAGTGATTGATCAAAGAATAGATATCACGACAGTTGAGGATCGTGATGAAAGTAGAAGAGTCATGTTGGAGTGTGGTAAGAATATTTCCAAAAATTGGTATCAGTTTGGTGTCAATAATGAGTGTTAGAGATGAAGTGATTCATTGATGAACTTTTCATTTACTCTTGTTTCTCATGCTGAGCATTTCTCATGTGGGTTTAGAGTATGTGTTGAGTAAATCTTTGATCGCTATCAGAATCGAAAAAGGTGAATGGTGTCTGAAGAATTAACGATGTATCTTTTTATATAAGAGTTTTCAAAAAAACCCAAAGGGGGAGATTTTTGGGCAAAAATCCCTCAAGGTATCATTGAAGCATTTTTTAGGTGATTGTGTTTGTTGGAAAAGTGGACAACTGTGCTATGATTATTGACAAAGAAAAAAAATGACATAAAAATTTGTTGAAAAAGGATATTTCATGGTGGAATGTCGAGTTCAAGAGCTGAGGTCAACGATCCATGTTTTATTCAAGAACTTCGACAAATGAATGGATGATCTGGAGGTGGTACAAAAAGAACAGATACAAGGTGGCACCGTTTTCTAATGTTTTCCAAATTTTTGGGCTTCAAAATCGACAAATGAAGAAAAATGGTTTTTGGAAAAGGGACTTACACGCCATGTTCTTGAAGGTGAGGATACTTACGCGCTATATGTTTTTCAAGATCAGATCATCAAAATATGGAAAAGGGATAAGGGTCGCGCAAGTATTGGGTTGGTCGTGTAGGTGACTTGCGCGCCGGTGCCTAGGAGGATTGGAAACTTGTCACCTATTGTTTTTCAAGATCAGAAGATCAGAATATGGCAAAGGAAAGAGGGTCGCGCAGGTATTTGGTTTGGTCGCACAAGTGACTTGCAGGGGAAGAGACCTGTGCGCCGAGACTTGTGCGCTGAAGGGTGACTTGCACGCCGCCGCATAGGTTGACCAAATGCCTATAAATATTGTACCACCCCTCCTTATTTCGAATGGAGTTTAACACTTAGAAAAATCAGAGCTACCGTCACGCAGGTGTGGTGGTTGCGCAAGTGGTGGTGTGTCGCACAAGTGGGACTTGCGTGCCAGATTTGAAGAAGCGCGGTTGTTGTTAGTTGCGCGCCAATATTGGTTTGGGTGTAAAGGGAAGTGAGTCGCGCAAGTTTGAAGTTGTAGAAGCTTGTGTCGCACAAGTGGTTGAGGAAGACTTGCGCGCCAGTTGTGACTTGTGCACTGATACTTGCGCACCGGATTTGACTTGCGTGCCAAGTAAGGTTGATTCACAACAGTTGTTCAGTGCTGTGTGAAATCTATAAGATTTCCCGATACCTTCGGTGAAAAGTGAAATTCATCTATGGGTGAAAGTTGGACTTCAACAGAGCATCTACATACAGAGGAAGATGCATTCCTTCATGCAAATGAAGAGATCTACAGGTCTATAAACTGTAAGTGGATTCTTTCTGGAGTAGTGAGCAAAGGAAAAGGAAGAAGGTGATCCTCTCCCCCGGCAGTGAACCAGAGAGAGAGAAATAGGGAGTGAACCTTGGGAAAGCAGTGAGCTGACCCTAAACCTTGTAAAGGCAGTGATCCAGGGACAGAGTGGCTGTGACTGAACCTTGTAATCCACAGCTAGTGAAGTTTAGTGGAATTTGGTATGACCGAAAACCTGTCGGCGTATGCTCCTTGGACGTAGCCCTTAGCGGTGAACCAAGTGAAAATTGTTGTATCATGTGCTTTCTTTACTTTCTGTTTATATTGTGCAACAGGAAAGAGAGAGAAGAGTGTTTTTCTTAACAGCGAAACAAGATCAGAACGGGCTTTAATTTTAAATTAGTCATACCCTGATTCACCCCCCCTCTCAGGGTATTCAGCCTTGTGGACCTAACACATGTTTATGTCATGATTGATTTAGTTATATATTTCCCTTACTGAGCATTTGAGATCACCTCATTCTTATGTTCCCATTCCCCCTGTTATAAATAAAGGTAGTACACATGACATTTTTAGAAGGAAAGCATGTGTGGAAGAATCCATGGGATATGTTGAAGACTTACCATGAATTAAGTTTTTTCTTATATATAATAAAAAAAATCCATTAGTTGGGAAAGATGTAGGATTCATTAGTTTATGACGTGTCCTAATTCTCTAAAACTCTAAACCTGAAAAGATCCTTCAAATGTAAAAGATTCAATAATTGTTATTGATTTTGTAGTTATGGATGGTTATATTTAGCCTTTTACATCTAGTATCAAAGAAAGTATGTTATGTGTCTATGAGCACTGGATCCGGGAGTGCGAGTCCGGGGCTTCACAAATACCAACTAATGTGAGATGCTCAGGGTGTCCCAAACATCACAGTGTATGTTGGTGGATGATGGATATGATTTTGTGCTAAGTGGCGGATGATAATTTTTTATAGTGGAAGCAATTAGTCAACCAACACAATAAAGCGTGTGGCCTACTACATAGACAACACACTCAAGGGAGGGATGTGATGGTTCATCCATACAACAACACTTGGGTTGGGGCGGGTAATTGGGGGCTTTGGGATCTAGGATCGACAATCTGACTTGTAGATTGATAAGGTGAGAGTACACAAGAGCAAGGGATGAAAGTAACGATCCTCACAATGGAGAGAATAAACTCACAGAGTTTCACTCATGCAAATTGGAATGAATTACAAGTGCCATGGGGGTGACTATTTATAACCAAAGGGTGATACAATAGTCAAGGGTATACTTTCTCATGGTTAAAAAGCATAATCCTACATTGTCCCCTTAATGTCAACAGGATAAAGTACAATGATGTCTTTCTAAAATCTCTATGTGGACAAAGATTCCAAATTCACGCAGCATTGAGGCTTGGGTTCCATGCATCACATTGGTGCTTGAATAAGAGTGATAATAGGCTCATTTGATCCATCCATGCAATGTGAGATCCATTGGGCCTTTAATAAACCGAGATGGGTGCCTATTGTAGCATTCAACCTCTTTAATCTCCATCGTGTCTTTGGACCTTCCAAATCCAGCTCCTCCACATGGGCAATCAAATCAGTGCCTTCGACTTGGTTCTCATCAAGCGTTGTCGCGACTATCCCAAAAAATGACCAAGATCCACTGGTTTGTATGCGATGATTATGAAATGAATAGATAAGTTGTTTTATTTAGAAAACCAAAAATCATTTTTCCGAAACCAGATTAGCATTCTTTGGGATTATGAAAACAAAAAACAGAAAGCAATAAATGGACACCAAGATGCAACGTGCTTTGGATCATGTCGATTCTATGTTCATGGTGAGAACACCACCCCAGAAAACTATTTATTACTAAGAAAAGTACGCAAGAAATACCGGCTCAAATGCAAAAAACAAAAAACAAACAAAAGATGGACCAGATAAACTATTCGAGGAGCCCAGCCATGCTGAACCATGGGATGATAATGAACCTTGTCACGAGGAGTCCACATCGTCCACTCCTGGATGAATTCATGCATGCACACAAAAAGGATACGACGACAAATATGACTAAAAATAAAATGATTTGTTTTCTTGATCGAAACATGGTTACGATGAAAGGAGTCAAGTCTAGAGCCTCTGATATGTCGTGTCATTGTCCAATACCAAAGAACTAGACGTCTGTATTGAATCTCCACCAAAGTGAACAACCAGTTGCGGGAGGTTGGTACGCCAGAGATCGTAGGGAGTAGCAAGGCCGAGAAACCTCAATTTCCCTTTTTCTTCAAGATCTCATCAAGAACTAGTAGTTCTCTCGCTCGTTCTCTCAAAACCAAAACTAGATTGAATGAATGGAAGGAAATTGAGAGAGACAAAGTCACTAGGCAATGATGGTAGGCAAGCGAGACATCAATGAGCGCAAACACATGAGTGGGATGAGAGCTGCGTGGATGACCCAGATCAAAGGGGTTGTTTGAGTAACAAATCGGGAATTGCTGGTTGGGACACGTGGAAGCATGCGAGAAGCTGTGGGGGCGCGATGGGGATCCATCCTAATATGAGAGAGACAACAAGCACAACCAACAATCACACTGAGCACAAACACAAGCCGTTGGATAATCGATGATCAACTATCCAAATAAAACAAGCCACACATACTAATAAGGAATAAGACATTCGGGAAAATAAATGAAAAATGTATGGATAAAAGCCGAAAAAATGTAGGGAATCAAAGAGTCATCATATAATAATTGATAAAACCAATTTAAATGCAAATAAATCATAAATCATGCAACCATAATTCAACACTTAAATGGTCTAGGAACTTTCT
Source organism: Viscum album (assembly GCA_963277665.1). Taxonomy (NCBI): domain Eukaryota; kingdom Viridiplantae; phylum Streptophyta; class Magnoliopsida; order Santalales; family Viscaceae; genus Viscum; species Viscum album. The sequence continues at coordinate 80,049,125 of OY728140.1, forward strand.
GTGCCCCACACAGACGGTTGTGGTGACAGGGGGGTTGGGGTTTGGGGGCGACGGTCGCATGACAGTCCCCAGACCGTTTTATTTCGTTGTGTGAGTTGTAAATCAAAAAGATTAAAAATAAGAAAACTTTCCCTAAAGAATAAAATCTAGTCGAATGTTATCTCATAAAACAAATCAAACAGTCAAAAATATACACCCAATAGAATACCCAGAAGACTAAACGGCCCCCTTAATAAAAATGAAATTTCATAAAAAACTTACTGTCCATTTGGGCTAGGTCAGTGTTGCCCGGATGCCCCCATTCTTCCGTCGATTTGGTTTGCATCACCGGCGATGGAGTTCCGAGTAATTTGTGGTGTTCATGTCTGACGCGGTGGCACGGTGGGGGCTCGCATCTCTTTCGAGGTTATCAATTTCTCTCCCAGTACCTAGCCTTGCTTTCTTTCGGTTATTCGAATGCCAAATTTCAGTTTTTGAGTGCTGCGAACTGTTTCTCCGTACTGGAGCTGCGGATTCTAGAATATCACCGGCGCTGAAACTCATGGGTGGCTCTGGATTCTGTAGGCCCTGCTGGTTCTAGCTTATATGAGTTTGAACAAGAAATCGCACCCAAAGGGTGTGGCTCTACGCATTCTCCAGTCTCTCGTGGTAATTACAATATTTGGGATTTTGCTGCTGATTTTCACCCTCGGGATCAGCTCGATTTCGAATTCCACGAATGATTATGCCGATGAAGTTAGTCCTGGCCCTTCCGAGAGACTCCCGATCCCCAAGCAGAACGCTCTTTCCCGGTCGCTGCAGAAGAAGAACCTGTTGCCCCCGAGAAATGTTCATTTATATCCAGATCTAGCGGATGATCGAATTGTGATAGTTTTGTATGTTCACAATCGGTCCCAATATCTCCAAGCAGTTGTCCGGAGCTTGTCTCACGTAGCGGGGATCAACGAAACGCTGCTGATAGTCAGCCATGATGGTTACTTTAAAGAAATGAACAAGGTCGTGGAGAGTATCAAATTCTGCCAAGTGAAGCAGATCTTTGCACCCTACTCTCCACATGTTTTCGCGGATACCTTCCCTGGTGCGTCTCCAAATGACTGTCATGGCAAGGACGATCCGGTCAAGAAACGTTGCCAAGGGAAACCCGATCAGTATGGAAATCACAGGGCTCCAAAGATCGTGTCATTGAAGCATCACTGGTGGTGGATGATGAACACAGTGTGGGACGGATTGAAGGAGACGCAGCAGCATGGTGGCCACATTCTTTTCATTGAGGAGGACCACTTCATCTTTCCTAACGCTTACCGCAACCTCCAGCTACTCACATCATTGAAGCCTGCAAAATGCCCGGATTGCTATGCTGCGAACCTCGCCCCATCTGATGTCAGCTCCAGGGGAGAAGGGTGGGACTGCCTGGTTGCCGAGAGGATGGGGAATATAGGTTATGCCTTTAACAGGACCGTTTGGAGGAAAATCCATAAGAAGACAAGGGAGTTCTGCTTCTTTGATGATTATAACTGGGATATAACAATGTGGGCAACAGTTTATCCGTCGTTTGGGAGTCCGGTTTACTCGCTGCGGGGGCCAAGGGCCAGTGCGGTTCACTTTGGGAAATGCGGGTTGCATCAGGGGCAAGAGGAGAGCAAGCATTGCATTGACAATGGTGCTGTAAATATTGAGCCCCAAGAGATTGATACGGTTGCTAATATCAAGCCGGAGTGGGGGCTGCGAGTGTTTGAAAAGCAGTCGGGGTATCAGCCGGGCTTCAGAGGTTGGGGTGGCTGGGGTGATCCGAGGGACCATCGGCTGTGCTTGTATTTTGCTGCCATGGATCGCCGCCAAGATACTTCATCCCCTTCTTGATTAAGTGTTGTTATGGCAGTAATAGCAATTCTTGTTTGTTTGTTCCTTGTGTTGTTCTCTGTCCATGATACTGCAGATATAAAGGACTTATGACCAATGTGACCGGTGCAGGCTTTAATTGGCCATTCATTTTAGTCAGTTTCTTAGTGTAGTGGGTGTTATCTTTTGTCAGGATCATTCTTTCAGCTCCCATCTTCTGGACGTAACACCTAAGCCCAATTGATGATAGGAGGAGTCGCTCACCAATCTTATATATACTCATCTTTGAAATCGATGTGATTGAGTTTGCAGCCAACAATTATCCTCTCAAACCTAAGACCATACACTCAAGCTTCTCCTTTAGCGATAATCCACTTGATCCAAACATCTTGCACCACCGTTTTCATTACCGGGACACGTTGCTTGAGCACTACTATCAGAAAGAATTTTGACACAAGGCACCACCATGGATTCAATTTTCCAACCAAGCCATTATTATAGTTGCAATATCAAACTGGTTTGAGGACATACCATCCTCATCATCACTGGGCTAAACCATGACTTTGATTTATTAGAATAATCTTTTTAGCTTAGATCCTCAAGCTAAGCTTGTATCCAACAATCATCAAGCTTGTTTAATGATAGGAGTAGCCAATCAAGCTTGTATTTTAGCCAACACTAATCAATGTGGGGTTAAGTTTGTATCCAACAATCTTCTTATTTTATCTTTTGTTTATGGGTTCTTTGTGAACATCAAGAATAACATGGAAAAGTGTCGCCCTTTGATCGTGTTTGACAACTAGTATTGAGAATTGATTGTAGTGATATGGGGATAATCTTAGTCGTACGCCCTTATGCAATAGCCCATGAAGCACTGAATTTGTCATTGGTTTATTTAAGTCGAGAAATAATGTTGAGAAGCAAATAAAAAATCTATTAAGTGATTGTTTGACAATTCAAGAAGTGTGAAGAAAAGAAAGAAAATAGAAAAGCAAACACAAATTTAATGTGAATCGAACCAATTTGGTCCTATGTGCACGACAATAACACCACCTTATCCTATATTTTATTAATACTCAAACAAGACCGAATAGAAGGGAAACAACAACAAAAATACAGTGAGAGAGATCTTACAATACGAAGCACATGGACTTAAGAGAGCACAAATGAAAAAGGTGCTAGAAAACTCACAGACATGTTGACCTTACTATCAACTGGTTTTGGATGCAAAAGTGCTCTGAAGATGCTTTGGTTTAGCTTCAAAATTGGGAAATCGACAATCAAAACTAAACAGTAGCCCCCTTGTTTGTACCACCTTCATATCTCCACCAAACTACAATACCGAGATAAGTTTGGCATGACAACAACAAGGCTTTAGGCATGGGCATTGATGTTACGTGTAACATCCCCCGATCTGACACTCTCTCACGCGACAAAAAAAGTTGGTTACGAGACATCAAGCACGCCTCCTCGTACGCCAGAGGCTGCGACTAGCAGCGGGGGTGTGGTGAATATATTGAGGAGACTATAACCCCTGGTACGGAGTACAAAACACCAGAAATAAAACAGTATAAATAAATAAAATTGGAGTGGTAGACATAGCAGAAACCATATATAATGCAACTGGGAAAATAAAGAGAAACCAACAAGCCAATTAAATGACAAATCATGTAATGACAAGCTGAGATGTATCTAAATGGCATACTGAAACAAAACAAATAAAGGAAACATCTGAAACTAAATAATCCCAAAAGTCCCCGGTCCCGAACCCCTTGTTGGACTCGTCTCCAAACACCAGCCCAACTAGCAATCAACAACCCAACAACAAGAACTCTTATCTTTGTCCAAACCTGCATCCAAGAAATCTGCACGAGTACCAAACGACGGTTCGAATAGGGTGTGAGTAAAACTCAGTAAGCCGACACCATCATGCCAAAATATAACCAACTTGATAATAAGTGCATGCAATAAAGCGATAACATGTGTATTAATTAATCAATTAACACAATATATCTATCAACCTGGTTCGACACACTCCCAGAATATCTCTGAGCATGTAGCACCACCATGCCAACCGACAACCATATATATATCCATGGAAAAATCAGCCATAACCATAAACATAGCATAATCACACAAATCCGGGATGAACCCTCTATATAAGCATTTCAACATAGGACTGGTGGAGCCCGCTCAATATAAGCATTACAACATGAGACTGGGCATAACCCGCTCAATATAAGCATTACAACATGAGACCAGACATAGCCCACTCAATATAAGCATTACAACATGGGATTGTGCATAGCTCGCTCAATATAAGCATTACAAGATAATAACATAATAAGTCACAATAGCACAGATATCACAATATCACATCATGACCTCAGTGATTAATTATGAAAATTGCCATTTATCTTTCAATTACACTTTCATTTATATCACAATGATCAACAGTCATATCAATAAGCATTAAACTGTTTCTTAGGGATTCTATATCAAGCAATCACTTAAGGACTCATGTCATGCTAAACACAGATTAAGCCATTATCCAAATTCATTTATAATCATGGGTTCACTCACCAACAGGTAGCCACAAACCAAGTCACAATAATTGAGTCCAAAGGGATCCAACCCATATTCAATTCCATTATTTAATCAATTGATGCACACATTACATTGGTGCAATCACAATATTGCACATACTTGACAATTATCAAACCATAGAGTTTAGGTTTAGATCACCTACCTTTTACTGGTGATTAAACGATACTTCCAACACCAAACACTAACCCGGATGAAGGCGCAGATGGTCGTAAGAATAAACCTAGATCAAAACCGACCAAGATCAAAACCAACAATGACCACGATCAAAGGTTTACACTACAATGATGGAGAGAAAAAGGGAAAGAAGAGGGAAACCAAAGCAAAGCATCTTACCAAGGATTGGATTTGAAAACGGAACGTCCGGAATGGAAGAGGAGGCTCCAAAATCGCCTGGAGAACCGCCTAGGGTCGAAAGAGGAGGGTTGGACGGGAGTAGAATGAGAAATCAGCGCACAACAGACTTAAAAAATGTTGCTCAAGATATTACACGGTGTGTAATACAGTTACACGTTGTGCATTTTTTTAGAGGGATCCGTAAAAAATCCCATCACCTCGGCTGCATTTTTAATTTGCTTAAACATTACACAATGTGAACTGGGTTCACGATGTGTAACCTCTTAACGTCATGAAACAGTTCATGACTTGTGTATAGCGGCATTTACATGCTGTGTAATACATTTACATGGTGTGTAATTGTTCTACAGACAGTTTTCATCACATTTCCCAAAAAGAACCTGAAACACCTCCAAAGCCTTCCCAAGCATGGAAACCCCTCACAAACAATTTAACACGTTTATACCCAGACTCCATTAATTCAAACAAACATGCATCACTGAACATTATGTCATTTTCCTCAGCAAATGCTCTCTATCTCTGAAGAAAACTTGGCCACCAAGGCTCAAACGAAAACTCAACAAAAGAGATTTAAAAAATAACTCAGAGAGGGGCATACCTAAAAAAAGACGTGATCTTACAACCTCCCCACTATATAATAGCTCATCCCCGAGCTACTCCAAGCATCACTGTGGGGTCTCAGCGGACAAGTCTGGCCATTGTGCTCGCATATCGGACTCCATCTCCCATGTATTCTCCTGAATTCGCCCATGTTGACATTACACTCTAACAAGAGGTATAGTCCTACCCCGAAGATATTTCTCACTACGATCCACAATCTGTATCAGATGCTCCTCAAAGGATGCATCAACATTAAGTTTGATGTCCTCGACATCCACCACATGAGAAGGTTCATGATAATATCTCTGAAGCTGCGATACATGAAACACGTCGTGCATGTCACTGTAGCGTTGCATAAGGGGTAATCGGCACGCCACTGGATCGACCCTATCCACTATCTCAAATGACCCCACAAACATGGGCACTAGCTTTCCATGTTTCCTGATACGATGTTGCCCCAACCTAGGAGACACCCGAAGGAAAACATTATGACCAACCTCAAACTCCAGAGGCCATCTCCGATGGCCAGTGTAAGATTTCTGCCTGCTTTGCGTAGTCACCAACCACCTCCTGATCAAATTAACCTACTCCAATGCCACCTGCACGAGACTAGGTCCAACAAGCACTGACTCTTATGCCTCCAACCAGTAAATAGGTGAACATAATGGTCTATCATACAAAGCCTCAAAAGGTGCTATCTTGATTGATGCCTGTAAGCTGTTATTATATGAAAACACCATGAGTTCCATATACTGCTCCCATGAACCACCAAAATCCAAAACACAGGCTTGTAACCTATCCTCTAGAACCTGAATGGTCTGCTCAGTTTGACCATCAATCTAAGGATGATAGGTTCTTCTCAAAAGATCATGTGTTCCCAAATCCTTCTGAAGACCCTGCCAGAATCGGGATGTGAAACGAGGATCTCTTTCCGAAACGATACTCCTTGGAACACCATGCAACTGAACTATCTTGCACACGTACATACTACCCAGATCATCAATGGTGATGGTCTCCCTGATACGCAAGAAGTGGGCTACCTTCGTGAATCAATCCATGATCACCCATACTGAATCATTCTTATTGGTTGTCTTGGGTAATCCTGTCACAAAACCCATAATGACATCATCCTATTTCCACTCAAGAATGGGAAAAGGCTGCAAAATCCCAGCTAGCCTTTGATGTTTGGATTTTACTTGCTGAAAAGTGAAACATCTCGCCATGAAGCCCACTACCTCTTTCTTCATTCCTGAACACCAGTACTGTCTATAGAGATCATAATACATCTTTGTCAAACTAGGATGTACCACCCATTTAGAAGCATGAAACACTCTTATTAGCTCCCCACACATGCCCGTACGAACTCATAATCAACCATGAAAAAGAATAGAATTTCCACTACCATGAGACCATCCTGATGGCGGCTCCCCATCATATAAGTTGTCTCTCAAAACTATGCCCTCTAGATCAGATAACTGCTCTATCTTGATCCGGTCCAAAAGCATGGGTATAACAGATGTTGAAGTTAGAGCTACTCATTTCTGGCACTCCTGAACATCTTGGTGCATGTCTTCAAAGAGGGCCATTATCTTCCACTCATCACAAGACTTTCATACTACCTCTGTTTGCATATTTCATCTCAATGCATCGACAACGACATTGCCCCTGCCCGATGTATAAGTTAACTCGAAGTTGAAAGGCTACAGATACTTGACCCACCTCCTCTATCGAAGGTTCAGATCCCACTGAGAATAGATGTACCCGAGGCTCTTGTGATCCGTATATACCACAAACCTCTCACCCATAAGATAATGTCTTCAGAACCTCAGGGCATGTATCACTACCGCTAAATCCAGATCATGAGTAGGGTAATTCCTCTCATGTGGTCTTAGCTGTCTGAATCCATAAGAAACCACTCAATCCTACTGCATCAAAACTTCTCTGAGTCCAACTCTAGATGCATCACAATACATAGTATATGCTTTACTCAGCACATGTAAAGTGAGGATAGGTGCTAAGGTCAGCCTGCCTTTCATCTCATGAAAAGATCTCTCACAAGCATCTGACCAAACAAACTTTGCTCCCTTATTGGCCAACCCTAACATTGGTGCTTCCAAACAGGAGAAATCTCAGATAAAGCACTGATAATAACCCTCTAAACCCAGAAAAATATGAATCTCAAAGTCATTCTTGGGATGCTCCCAAGATACCATGGTTGCAATCTTCTCTGAGTCCACTGACACTCCTACCTCTGAGATGACATAGCCCAAGAAGTACACTTTATCAATCCAGAAACTGCATTTGGTTAGCTCGAAGTAAATTCGATGATCTCTCAATGTACTCGGGACGATGTCAAGATGTTGGGCATGATCATTTGTTGACTCAGAGTATACTAAAATTCCATCGAAAAAACCATCACAAACTGATCTAGAAAAGGATGAAAGATATGATTAATCAAAACCATGAATATTGCTGGTGCATTTGTTAAACAAATGAAATCACTATGAACTCATAAGCAGTCTGAGGTATGTTTGATGACCTCACCCTCAACTGGTGGTATCCTGATCTCAAATCAATCTTGGAAAAGGTCTTAGCACCTCTTAACCGATCGAAGAGATCGTCAATGCATGGAAGGGGATACCCATTCTTGACCGTCATTTAGTTCAATATCTGACAATCCACACATAAGTGCAAAGTACCATCAACTTTCTTGGTGAAAAGAATTGGAAAACTTCATGGAGGTGTACTAGGCCATATGAATCCTTTAGCTTCCAGATCTTTTAACTGAACTTTCAACTCCCGAATCTCTGTTGGTGTCATTCTATAAGGCGAGATAGAAACTGGATCTGCTCCTAGCATCAAATCGATCATGAACTTGATCTTCCTATCAGGGGGTAAGTCATATTACTTATCAGGAAAGAAATCTGGAAAACGATCTACCATTGGAGGAAAAGAATCATGCCACATTCCCCATCATCCAGAGCAAAACTAGCCAACTGAGCTATGAGAAAATCTTATCTACACTGAATTGGTCCTGCACAACCTACCTGAAGATCCCACCCCCTGGTGAATATAACTGCCTCCTTCTGGAGATAGAAAGGTAACTCTCCTCCAGTAACAATCAATTTGAGCCTGGTATAGAATTTTCCAATCCATACCAAGGATCAAATCGAAACCTCTCATTTCCAGCATACATGGTTCCCAAAGGAAACGGTAACCATCAATTTCTAGATAATACACCATGAAATGTTCATATTCTATGATTGCACTCCCAATTACGTTTTTATGGTAAAAACACCATCTAATATTTCCACAACCAAGCCCAAACTATTTACAAAAATGAGCAGATATAAAGGAATGTGATGCTCCTATATCAAACAAAACAAAAGCAATAGTAGATGTTACAGGAATTGTACCTCTGACGGTAGAAGGTCTTGCATCCCCAATAATCAGAGTAGTCTGCATAGCGTGAAGCTAACTAGCCCCTCTTCCTTGGGATCCAGTTTGAATCCCCTAAGTTGTCCCCTATGCTTGGTATTATGGCCCCATGCACTGGGGTACCCTGTCCCCTTCCTCGACCTGATCACCCTGTGGAACACCATCTACCTGTCTTCTGAGAAGTAGCTGAGTCCATTCCAGACTTTGGTACCTGTCCTGATCCCCTTCCTCTGCTCTGCTGTTGGATTCCCCTACAAAACCATTGTAGGTGGCCCATTTTTCTGCAAGAAAAACACTCCAAATCCGGGTACAGACACTAAGGCTTCTTGTGGACCAACTTGCCACACTAAAAAAACTGCAATGAAACATTGTCCTGTGATGGCTACCCACTTCCCTAACTGCTTTACCCGCTACTTCTTTGGAGAAAACTATCATAACGATGATTCTTTCCACTAGAAGAAGAACTCTCAATTCACCTTGCTGAAGCAGTTTGGCCTCTGCTTGGGGCCTCTCTCAAATCCTCCTCTGTGATGAGTGCTTGATTCATCACATCTGAAAAGATACTCAGATGAAAAACATTCACCTATGACTTGATCTCATAGAAAATCCCATCCTAAAAACATCTTTCCTTGTAGATCTCATCAATTACCAAAGATGGTGCAAAGCACTTTAGGTTGGTGAAACATTCAACGTAGTCCATCACTGGCATGCCATCATGTTTCTGATGCATGACCTTACGAGCCTTCTCATCCCTCAAAGTCTCTGGATATAAGTGGATCAAGAACTTCTCCTTGAATTCCTTCCAAGATAACTCCTCTTACTGCCCAACCTACTCTAGAATATCCCACCAATGATTAGAAGGTCCATGGGGCATATACATAACAAGCTTCACCCTCCTATCAGCGGGTGTCTCAAGGTGCTTGATGATAGCGTGGACTGACTCGATCTAGAACATAGCTTCCTTGGGGCCTCACTCCCCAATAAACGTAGGAGGGTGTTATAGATGGAACTCTCTTGTCAGCTTAGACATTGAAGGAATAGTATGAAAAATCTCCCTTTCCATGGATCACATGACCCTCAAGAAGCTGTCGTGAAGCTGAACATCCATACGATCCTTAGGAGCTATGGGAAGCTTTGGTTCAACTGCATTAGGAGAGTGCTGATTTCCACTCCCCTAACACTCAACTCGAATACGATAAGGATGCATTTTCACTACAAGAAAAACACACACCTCTAATAAAACTAGCTAAAAACAAGGCTGGCCTCAATAGGTGACAAAAACAAAGAACTACTAACTTCTGGTCTCTCTAAACATGGATTATAAGTGTTTTATCATGACATAACAATTATTTCATTCTCATTTATCTGATATAACAGACATCTCATATCATAGTTCACACATGCAATTATATCACATGCATATAAAAGTGTCCCTATCATGAATAATGCATGTCATGATATATATTCCTATGTGCCTATCATCATGCATGCATAATAATCTTGTTCCATACCGGGCCACAAGTATAAATCTCAAGAAACAATAACATCACACAATATGTGAATAACCCTGGTGAAATAACATCAACCGTAAAAAGAGAACATCAAAACATCAATCCCATCCCGAGGAACTTGGATTTCCCCCCATACATGAGTTAGCTACTCCCATGCACAAACTCATTACCAAGTCTCGACACATCCTAGTATCCTTTCTACCTTTCCCAAATAGTAAAGCAATAGAAAAGAAAACCTTCTCCATTGATACCACTTTGCAATGCCCTTGATCCAACACTCTCTCACATGACCAAAAAGGGTTGGTTACGAGACCTCAAGCGCGCCTCTCCTTATGCTTGAGGTTTCCGACTAGCAGCAATGGTGTGGTGAATATAATGGGGAGACTATACCCCATGGTAAGGAGTACAAAACAATATAAATAAATAGTATAAATGAATAAAATCAAATTATTAGTCATAGTGGAAACCATATATAATACAACTAGGAAAATAAAGAGAAACCAACAAACCAATTAAATGAAAAATCACTTAATGAAAAGATGAGATGTATCTAAATATCATACTAAAACAATACAAAAAAAGGAAAGAGATGAAACTAAATAATCCAAAAATACCCCGATCCCAAACCCCATGTCAGACCCATCTCCAAACACCATCCCAACCAGCAATCAACAACTCAACAACAAGGTTCCTTACCATTGTCTAAACTTGAATCCAAGAAATCTTTCCAGGTACCAAACAACGACCTGAATAGGGCGTGAGTAAAACTTAGTAGGTTGATACCACGGTATCTAAATATAACCAATTTGATAATTATTGTATGAAATAAATCGATAACAGGTGTATTAATTAATCCATTAACACATCTATCAATCAACCAGCTTCGACACCCTGTTGGAATATCTATGACCATGTAGCACAACCATGCCAACCAACCACCATATATATATATATCCATGAAAAATCAACCATAACCGTAAACATGGCATAATCACAAAAATCTGGGCCGAGCCTGCTATATAAGAATTTCAGCATATGAATGGGCATAGACCGCTCAATATAAGCATTACAACATGGGATTGGACATAGATTGCTCAATATAAGCATTACAACATGAGATTGGGCATACCCCGCTCAATATAAGCATTATAACATGGGATTGGGCATAACCTACTCAATATAATCATTACAACATGATAACATAATAAGTCGTAATAACACATATATCACAATATCGCATCATGGCCTCAATGGTTAGTTATGAAAATGACCATTTATCTTTCAAATACACTTTCATTTATATCACAATGATCAACAGTCATATCAATAAGCATTACACCATTTCTTAGGGATTCTATATCAAACAATCACTTAAGGTCTCATGTCATGCTAAACACACTTTAAGACATTAACCAAATTTATTTATAATCATGGGTTCACTCACCAACGGGTAGCCACAAGCCAGGTCACAATAATTGAGTCCAAAGGGATCCAACCCAAATTCTAATCCATTATTTAATCAATTGATGCGCACGTTATGTAGACACAATCACAATTGAACATACTTGATAATTATTAAACTGTAGGGTTAAGGTTTATAACCCATACCTTTTACTGGTGATTAAGTAACACTTACAATGGAAAACACCAACCTAGAAGAAGGCGCAGATGGTCATAAGAAGAAACCTAGATCAAAACCGACCAAGATCAAATCCAACAATGACTACAGTCAAAGGTTTACACCTCAATAATAGAGAGAAAAGGGAAAGATTGAGGGAAACCTAAGAAAAGCATCTTACCAGGGATTAGATGTGAAAATGGAATGTCCATAACAAAAAAGGAGGCTCTAAAATCTCCTGGAGAATCACCTAAGGGAAAGAGAGGAGGGCTATATGGGAGAAGAATGAGAAATCAACCACACAAAAAACTTAAAAAAATGATGCTTGGGATATTACATGACGTCTAATACAGTTACACATCATGTATTTATTTTTAGAGGGATCCTCTGAAAAACCCATTGCCTTGACTGGATTTTTAATTTTCCTGGACATTATAGGACATGAACTAGATTCATAATGTGTAACCACTTCATGTCATGAACCAGTTCACAACTTGTGTCTGGCAGCATTTACACTTTGTGTAATATATTTACACTATGTGTAATTTTTCTAGAGATAGTTTTTATCCCATTTTACCAAAAATAACTCGAAACACATCCAAATCCTTCCCAATCATGGAAAACTCTCACAAACCATTTAGCATGTTTATACCTAGACTCCATTAATTCAAACAAACATACATCTCTGAACTTTAGGTCATTTTCCTCAGCAAATTCTCTCTATATCTGAACAAGACTCATCCACCAAGGCTCAAACAAAAATGAAAAAAGAGATTTAATGAAAATATCAAGAGGGATGTACTTTAAAAAATATGGGATCTTACATTACGACCTTGAAACGGGTGGACAACTACAATCAAACCAGTCGTAACAAACAACATACAATGATAGCTACCCAGGGACACATGACAACAATGGGTAAAATAGGAGGTTCTAGGTGTTGCATGAGATTAAATCCATCATGCTATGAGTGATTCAATACAAATGTTATGTAAGATTAAAATTCAAGGGAAACATCTCACGTAATATTAAACCACGAAAGTGATGTGGTATGTAAGAATAAATGATCGGGAAAACAGTTCACGTTAGGTAAAACCAAACACTCGCGTTAGTTGAAACATGAATTGTGTCAGCTTAATTAGACATGCACAATGGATATGTAAAATTCAATACCCATCTTAATAGTACACGTGAGATTAACATGCATTTCATGAATGATAAATCCATAACCCACATATGATTAACGAAAGTCCGTGTAAGAATAAACCAAAAGGGAATCACGTCAAATTAAATGGAACCTCATGTAAGATTATTCAAGGAAGAATACTTCATGCCAGAGTAAACATGTATCTTGTAGGATTAGATCAAAAATCAACAGAATATACTAAAGAACATCAAACAATATATAATGGTGAATTATAAACATGTGAAGCATACAAATACAAACATAGAACTAACAAGTAATTAGTTTCATTTGTAAATAAAGAAGACATGCTAAATCAATAACTATCCACCATTTAAAAAAATAAACCAAGGGCGATGTCCTTTCACCTAATGTTATTGAAGTGGAACCATATTCAATGTATCTAAAAAATGCCTAAATTTGGACAAAGCCACAACATTAGTCAAACTATCAATTGGGTTGTCATTAGTGTGTATCTTATTGAGATACATTGTCCCATTTTAAATAACTTCTCAAATAAAATATTTTTTTAATGTTTATGTGCTTATAAATCCTATGAAAAACTGAGTTTTCAAACAAATGCAAAGTAGATTGAGATTCTGAGTAAATAATAATACCAGAATTACTTAAAATCAAATTAAAAATCAAACCTATGAGTCAAATGGATTCTTTAATTACTTTTTTCAATGCAATATGCTTAGCCTCAGTGGTTAAGAGGGCCAGAACCAATTTCATGTTTCATTTTTAGGATATGGGGCCTCTATAGATGGTAAAGACACATCCAGTTAGTGATTTCTTGGTGTTAATATTTTCAACATAATTAGAATCGAAATATCTAGTCACAAACTCATCAGGCTTAATATTTCTACCATAACACGTTGACATAGATATATTAGAAGAAATGTACTTCAACAATCACTTAAGGGCATGCCAACGTGTCTTATCTAGATTTCCCATGAACTTGCTTAAAATATAAATATAAAAAGAAACATTCTTTCTAGTACAAATCACCACATACATTATATTACCCACAACATTAGCATATGTGACTCTACTCATGTATTCAACATTGAAAGTGATGTTTGGATACTAGGAAAGAGACAATTTAAAAATTTGGTAAAAAAGGGACACTAGTTGGCTTTAAAGAATCAAAGAGATATATTTTAAGCACCTTATAAACATAATCATGTTGATACAAGTAAAAAAATTTATGTTTTTTTTGTCTCTAACTATTTCCATACCTAAAATATGCTTGGCATAACCTAGATATTTCGTTTCAAAAATTGGTTTCAATTACATTTTGACAGTGGTGATCAATTTCATATTACTACAAAAAAGTAACAAATCATCAACATAAAGAAATAAGTAGAGCATGCAATTTTAGACATATTTAAAATAAAAACAGACATCAAACTTCTAGTGAATTTATTCTATAGCGTGAATGAATCAAATTTCTTATACCACTACCTATAGGCCTACTTTAAACCATATAATGACTTGTTAAAAAACCTAATTAGGCTTCAATTCATGATAAAACCCGTCAGAAGGCTTCATGTAAATATTTTCATCAAGATCACTATGAAAGAATACAGATTTAACATTAATTTGTTCAATAAGAATATCAAGGTAAGTAAAAAATCCAACAATAGTCTTATATAATAATAATTAACCACATGAGAGAAAATTTTAGAGTAATCAATCTCTTCTCATTGAAGGAATCCCTTGGAAACAAGTTTGGTCTTATATTTGATTTTAATTTATCTAGTGTTATCTTCTATATTTTTTAAAATCAATTTGCAGTAAATAACCTTGGGAGTAGGTGGCTTATTTAGAATGGACCTGGTATGGTTCTTTTTCAGGGAATGCATCTTATCATGCATGGAAATGATCCAATGCTTAGAATCACTATCATTAAAAGCCTATTTATAAGCCCAGGATTCCTAATTACTAGGATCTTGGAAGATATTAAAATCAAAAGCATCCATATTTATGGAAACCCATATTTTATTTCATGATTTAAACAATAATTCCTTGAAAAAATATTACATAAATAACTTCGAATGAACTATTTTGGTTTAGTGTCCTGGAAACTAGGTACACAGTACATGACATACAAGGTACATAAAATACATCATAAACAAATTTTCAACTCTCTTGAATTGCTTCTTTACTATCCCATCCTAGATCATCTCACAACATAATATTTCCTAGGGACATTTATCAAATGAAAGGGGGTGAGCATAAATCCCAATAAGTGATAAACAATGTAAGAGAACATCATTGGTGAGACATGAAGCATAACATAAGAACATGTATATAAGAACTTGAGGATTTTGACCAAGGTATCATAAAACATTACAAAGGCATGATTCTAAGGTATTATGAACCTGTCATTTTCATAGATTATTTCTTTACCCAATGAATTAGAGTGCTATCAGGGTGCACCCTTCATATGTCTAACATTATGTGTGCTACATCGAACAAGAATCATACATATATATCATTTCTAACCCATGAGTAGGGAATGTGGGTTTCATAAATGGATTTTCCCAATAAATATATAAAGGATATGTCTAAATGAATACCCTTGAATGAAAATAGGGTTGGGTATTCATGATATGAAAATATAGCATGGAAAATCAAAGGTTGATTTCAACAGCATAACAGGTATGAAAAAGGCATCTTGAAATGGGTTAAATGAGATATAAAGGAAGTCTCCCATTAACATGACACTATATTTATAGAAATGGAGGTGTTTATAAATACCTTAAAACATAATAAATTTAGAATCAAAAGGCTTATACAAAAGAAGCACTTGAATTAAAAAAGTGGAGGAAGAGAACCCTTACCTTGAGATGATGATTTTTCGAGCTAGAGAGAGACTCCTTAGAGACCTAGGAACACCTTGTGAGGGATTTACATGGGGTAGGTAGAGGAACTTCATGCATAATGAGTTGTTAGTGGAGAGTAATGGGAGAAGGGGTGGTTATTTATACTCGTGTTGGGGTGTTTTTAAGGGTTAGAATATTAGTTATTTTATTATATAATCCAGCCACTTGCGGGTGAAATCAATCCTAACTATTTTTTGGTTTATTAATGAGTGAGTGAGATTTGGTTGATGTGAAAATCCTTCCCAATTCTAAATTCACCTTCCAACAAACTCATTTCATCCATCAAATCCAAAAAACATATTTTATCTCAAAGGTTCAATTTTTTGGTTCCAAAATGTAAAGTATAGATTTCTAAATTCAAATTAACATTTTTAAATTTATTTTTGTAATTAATAAATGCAATTTTTATTTAATAATTTTTTTAATTAATGCTCACATCATAATGATGTCACAAAATCGTTGTACTCATAAAACAATAACTTTCACTTTATCACCAAAAAATCATCTTTGTCAGAAAATTATAAAAAATTAACCTAAGTTAAAACTAAATTTACGAGTACAAAAATGATATTTATTTTATCAAAATAATTCTATAAATATTATAATTTTAATTTTTAAATATAAATACTTATTTATTGATTTTTTTTTATTTTTATGACATAATAAGTTATTTGACCATTATATAAATTACTTAGAACTTCGTAAATATATATATATATATATTTTTTATAATATTATTTCATGAAAATAAAATTTATTTAAAACTTTAAAATTTATCATAAAATATAATTTTAATAGAATTTAAATATATTTATAGTTTCCAAAAATACAAACTTGGATTCTTCCTTTGTAATCCCATTGACCTCTTTATTGAATCTTCATAACCAATAATAAAAATGATCAATTGTCTTATTGATTAATTGTAAGATCCCGTGTTTTGAACATGGTTAAAATTTTGAATGTTTTTGAAATTATTTTTCAGTTTATCAACCGGTCATTCTTTTTAAACCGAGATCTGGAATTTTATTCCAAGTGTTGGATCACCTAAAGATGGTGTTTTTTCGAACTTTGATAGAAGTTTTGAGGTAAAGGGGAATTCACACGGGTGGCGCACAATTTGTCTAACTCTGTGGCCAAACCGTGCGTAGTTGGTCTTGGAGATTGTAGCTTCCGCACGGGCGGAGCACGGTTTGTCTAACAGTGCGGTCAAACCATGTGAGAAGGGTGGCTGAGGCAGCAGCTAATGCACAGTTTTTCAAACCGTGCGAACTAACCGTGCAGGCACTTAAACGATATCCTTAAATTGTGGATCTCGCTCGTTTTTGCCTTTAGATGGATCGTTTTTCCTCTTAAGCGGCCATAACTCGGGATTACTCTTCCTTGAAGGTAGGAGAACCTCTCCCAAGAGTTTTGGAGGTGATCTGAAGGCTTCTCTTGGTTAATCGAAGCCGGTTTCTTGAGGTAGGTAGATGTTCTTCTTTGTTCTTGTTCATTTTCTTAGATCTACTTAGATCTACATCTCCTATTCTTTTGGTTTCTTAGATCTATGCCCGTTATGGGTATATCTAAGTGTGTGGATGCCAATTATGATGAGTTTTGGTCTTGGTCTTTCTAGTATAAGTGATCTAAGGCGGGTTCTTGAAGAATCAAACCGTTTCTATTGAGGGTTCTTCATTCGTTGTGGTTTCCATCAAAACCCGAGGTAGGGTCCCTAATATTTAACACTTTATTTAATAATTATAGATAATTTAAATAAATTGAGAATGAAAATTTCCTTGATTTTGATATGTCGATGAATGAAACTTTTGATGTTATTAAATAATGCCACCCACATGAGATAAATGAGGACTTGACCATGTGTTGATTTTAAGAATGGGTTGCTATTTAGTTAAAGTGACATGATTAAACAATTGAATGTTTGGAATGGGGAGATTGAGTTTAAGGATAATTAATTGTAGAATTAATTATCAAGTCATGAGTTGGAATGAGTTTGTGGCCTTTACTGATTATTGGGAATATTGAATATTTGACATGTTCAGGAGATAATTTGGAAACTGGTAATAATTAATGGATGGATTAATTATCACATGTTAAATGGTAAATGGTTAACTAATTGATGATTTGTTAAAGAGTTATGATTTAATTAATTAATTGTTGAATTAATTAATTTTCAAACATTAAGTTAAGATTGTGTATTGATTGTTTGTTACAATTGTTGTCCATGAGTACCTTTTGATGCGTATTAGTTTTCCATGACTTAAGTTGTCTTGGATGGAGTTGTTTAGAGATATGATATGTTGTGTGAGATGGTCACTAAATATCTTGGCTTTTTAATCATGTTTTGAGATTATTGTGGTGTGCTTGTAGATTGTTAATGTCCTGGACGAACCATTGGTTGAATGGACGAGTTCAGACTTGTTAAAGAATTTGGATAATTAAGTACTGAGTTAATTATTCAGTTGGCTTGATAAGAATAATTAATTGTTAATTAATTATTAATTAATTAAATGTTTAATGGTTAATTAAGTGTTGACTTATGTGAAGAGTGATTTGTGTTGTTAATTAATTGTTGAATTAATTAACAGATTGGTTTTGTGGTGTTAGACATGGTCTTCTACACCAATGATGAATTTATATGTATGATTGATGAATAGGTTGTGAGATAGGGATTGATTCTCCAAATACTCACAGGGTGTTAGACATGATGTTCTACACCAATGATAGATGTATATGTATGTTTGATAAATGGGTTGTGAGACAGGAACTGATGCTCCAAATACTCACGGGGTGCTAGACATGGCATTCTACACCCAGCTTGCAAGAAAATCTTCTTTTATGGGACAGGGACTGATGCTCCAAACACCCATGGGTTGTGAGACATAGAATGATGCTCCGAATACTCACGATGGTGCTAGACATGACGTTCTACACCCATTAATTAACATTGGATTGTGGATCCAATTGTTCATGTGTGAAATGAGTTAATGGTTAATGAAGGTTGTTGTGACATGATGCTTTGTGAATTGATTATGAGAAAGGGTTTAGACTTATTAATGAATTGGGTGAACCACTATTAGTGGATGGACCTAGGAGATAATCACTATTTTAAATTGAATAACTTATGACACATTATCCAAGCTAAAGCACAAGCTTGGATTCGATCTTTACCTTGAGTACTTAGATGGTCTTTAGAGACATCTTTGGTGAGTGACTTATATGGGGGATGTCAGGCATAGGACGAATCTAAAGACTTTCATAATAAGCTTGAGTAATTGATAAATTAAAAATGATTATGTAATTATTGTTGAGTATGCATGACAAATGAATAGTGCAGGTTCAGACACCAACTGAGGTCTGAAGCAGGTACTTGGGTTTATAGTTACATTATACTACTTACTTTATTTTAGGCATGCCTTCACGTGTTATAAGTTATTTATTAAATGTTTGGTTTTGGGGTAGACACTGGTGGTTCCGGCCTACTGAGATTTATATCTCACACCCTACTCGGGCCGCCATTGCACTGGGTACCCAAGTAGATTCTATTTGGTCACAGGACTATGCCGTTGAGTTTACTTGGGAGTTAGGAGCAGAGGACCGAGTGGAGGCTCGAGATGCTCGAGGAGATCACCCTTGGGGCTTTGAGTCATTATTTTTTTATTTCTGTATTGGAATGTAAAGCATGTTGTTTGTTCACTATTTTTCTATTTTGTATCATTAGCATGTCATGCATGCATCTGTTGTATAATTGGGTGTTGGACATTTGTTTTGTACAAGATTTATAAAATGTGCTTTCTGCTGCTTTATCATTATTAGTCTGTTTCCTCTATTTATTGCCTTTTTCTATTTTTGAACACTAAAATGAGGGTATAGTCTCCCCACTGACTATCCTTAGACCCTCACTACTAGTCGGCAGCCTCTGCCATACGGGGAGACGCGCTTGAGGTCATGTGGAGACCGGTCTGACCACCGGTTCAGGGGGAGTCGGGTCAGGATGTTACAAAGTTGTATCAGAGGTTTATGTTTCTTTCTTTTCCTTTGTCTTACTGTTTTGGGATTGGTAGACAGGAGACTAGGAATGTGTTGATTCTTGGGTTAATAGCCATTCTTGGGACTGATCACTTAATGTACGGGAAATGACCAAGTGGCCAAGGATGGGAATTGATTTTTGTGCTATTAGAGGTTACTGTTGATATGATTTCACCTTGAGTGACTGGTGTATTTTCCACTGTCTATTGATTTTGATAATTTTGAAAAGAATAATTTTCTTGGCCTGATATGGCAAGGAAGTTTCTTACATGCATCATCTTAATCGCTTAGAGATTCATATGTCATGCATATAACATGCCATGTAGTTGCATTAGTAGGATGCCTGCTAATTTGGATTGTGTTCCTTGGGTGCAATGCCATGTTTGATCTGCTTTAGCATGCCTCTCTAGATATCATGTTTCAGTGATAGATTTAACATGCTTGAATGATTATATGCCATACTACCTCAGTTATTAGCATGTTTTGTTGTTGTTCCATGCTTCTGTGTTATATCTTGTTGTTGTGTTACTGCTTATGCTAACATGTTAGAGAAGTTTTGATATGTGAAAGGGGTGCTAAAGATAAAATGTTAAATAAATGTTGATTGTGTTAAATGGGAGCCAAAATCCAGCGATAAGGTGTATGAACGCCTTATCTATTGGTAGGTGTCCACCCATATAATTTGGACCGTTAGGTTGATCATGTTAATTTCTGAATTGACATTAGTATCGATTAATGAGAGCCAATTTTCAATCCATGGAGTGTATGGACACTTCATGAATTGGGAAATCACAACTCGTTTTAAATGTGATGTCTTGATGCCTTGTGAAATGATTTTAAATGTGAAAGATGTTTAATGTTGATCTGAAATCAAATGGCTAGCTTCCAAAATGCAACTGGGCCCAAGTAGGTCAGTTGGGGAGTGTTTTTATGAGATAACCCGTTTGGGTGTTTAAAATTTTAATACCTATGCGTTTTCTATTGGGTTGCTTTATAGAGAACCTAGGTTGATTAAAATGGGATCCTCATAGGTCTTCTTATCTTCTTAAAATAAATTTATTTTGATAAGTTTCCTGAAAATGATGGGATGTCAACTAACGTGAATGTTTTAAAAAAAGGAGTTTTATGAGACTTGCATGTTTTGCCTTTGGGGAATTTTGAAAATGGTACTTTGATGTTTTGATTAAATCATTTGACGATTAAAGATTAAAAATGATTAAATATAAGAGGCTTGGAAATGGAACCTATTGTGGTGTCCACTGTTTAAAACCCTCATGTAAAGGGTAGTTCAAACTTCTCTTGAGTTACCTTGGAATGGAAGCATGAGTACTTTCCATAGGCATTCTTCTCCTTAGAAATGGCCTTATGTTCAGATTTTGAGCCTAGTGACTTGTTTGAAGTGACCTGGTTTAGGGTTGTCATGTTTTCTTCGTAAGGGGCTAACCTGCAGTCGGTAGTTCCCTTAAAACTTAAATGCCTTGCTAGTGCTATGGCTTTTCTCACTCTTTTGGAGTTGTTGGGTGTCGTTGTCCAAAGTAGGACTTCCGGTTTCCAATGACACCCTTGTTCGAATGGGTGGTGATGTGTTTCTTGACATTGTTGTGGGCTTGAGCATTGAGTAATTTTCTTTGTCAGCTGGTTAGACATGCCTCGGGCATGGTTGGCTGCTTTGTTGGTCGTTTGACCCTTCCTTCTTAGTAATGGATGACAGGTTATAGCATCATCCCGAAAAATGGTCGTATGATGCAATATGACTCTGTAATAAGTCTTTTTGTACTGTTGAGTATGGTCTCGGGTCAACTCTATATAAAGTAACTTGAGCGTTATAGAATCAGTTTCATTTCAATACATGGAATAGTTTTTGAAAGACTCGGGTGTTTTGACACGCCGATCTTGTTGTTAATCTATCATGCTGGTGAGCGGATGATCTTTTCTTGAGACGTCATGGAAAATCTTAAGGTGGGCATTGCCACTTTTTTCAAGATGAATGTTTTGGCAGGTGATGCCGATCTTTTAGAATAGAGTTGTTCGGTAATGGTTTGACTGATCATCTTCATGACCTCAGTTTTATCTTAGTACGCTCTTCTGGACACGAACAGCATGTCCCCTATCTTGACCTCGTCATGGAGAAACTAATATAGCGTCGGTCTTATGACACATTATATTTTAAATGTTGTTGGGCTTGATGATTAGTTATTATCTTGGTAGTACGCGAGATGCGTTGATTCTTTGGGATACTTCTTTTTTCGTGTTGGGGCACACTTGTTTTTAAAACAGCCTTGCAATGGCTTGACTTGGAAATTTTACCAGATGTTGGGTAAGGACTTCGTTATACTGGCGGTGGTTTTGGAATAGTTTTAAAGGCATGTCGTCAGATAAAGGGCGAAAGTGACTTTTGGGCCCGTGAAGTCTTTTGAGGGAAGCATGTGAAACCTGTTCCGTTTTTTGATCGAGGTTCAACCTTTTACGTTGAAATGGTCCTTCTAATTACCTAAGATATATGATATGTTTCGATGTTTAATCTTTAGAGTAATCTTTGGATCTAGTTAAAAAGTCTTATCCATCAGGTTTGAGAAGGGTTAAAGGTGTGTTTGGCGTTGAGAATGCAACACGCCACTTCTAACGAGATTAAATGACCTTCGTAGGTCAGATATTTTAGTAGTGGTTTCCAATGGCTTCTCGGGGACGAGAAGTTTTTAAGGTGGGCATATGTAAGATATCGTGTTTTGAATTGGGTTAAAATTTCGAATGTTTCTGAAATTCTTTTTCGGTTTATCAACAGGTCATTCCTTTTAAACCGAGCTCCAGAATTTTATTCTGAGTGTTGGATCACCTAAATATGGAGTTTTTTTCGAACTTTGAAAGAATTTTTGAGGTAAAGGGGAAGTCACACGGGTGGTGCATGATTTTCCTAACCATGCGACCAAACCGGGCGTAGTTTGTCTTGGAGACAGTATCTTCCACACGGGCGGCGCACAGTTTGTCTAACCGTGCAGCCAAACCATACGAGAAGGGTGGCCGAGGCAGTAGCTAACGCACGGTTAGTGCACGGTTTGTCAAACCGTGCGAACTAACAGTGCGGGCACTTAAACAAGATCCTTAAATTGTGGATCTCACTCATTTTTGCCTTTAGATGGCTCGTTTTCCTCATAAGTGGCCATAACTAAGGATTACTCTTCCTTGAAGGTAGGAGAACCTCCCCCAAGTGTTTTGGAGGTGATCTGAAGGCTTCACTTGGCGAATCAAAGCCCCTTTCTTGAGGTAGGTAGATGTTCTTCTTCGTTCTTGTTCAGTTTCTTAGATCTACTTAGATCTACATATCCCCTTCTTACGGTTTCTTAGATCTACGCCCGTTATGGGTATATCTAAGTGTGTGGATTCCAAGTATGATGAGTTTTGGTCTTGGTCTTTCTAGGAGAAGTTATCTAAGGCGGGTTCTTGAAGAATCAAACTGTTTCTCTTGAGGGTTCTTCGTTCGTTGTGGTTTCCATCAAAACCCGAGGTAGGGTCCCTAATATTTAACAATTTATTTAAGAAATATAGATTCTTTAAATAAATTGAGATTGCGAATTTCCTTGATTTTGATATGTTGATGAATGAAACTTTTGATGTCATTAAATAATGCCACCAACATGAGATAAATGAGGACTTGAACATGTGTTGATTTTAAGCATGGGTTGCAATTTAGTTAAAGTGATACAATTAAACAATTGAATGTTTGGAATGGGGAGATTGAGTATAAGGATAATTAATTGTAGAATTAATTATCAATTCATGAGTTGGAATGAGTTTGTGGCCTCTACTGATTATTGGGAATATTGAATATTTGACATGTTCGGGAGATAATTTGGAAACTGGTAATAATTAATGGATGGATTAATTATTACATGTTAAATGGTAAATGGTTAACTAATTGATGATTGGTTAAAGAGTTATGATTTAATTAATTAATTTTTGAATTAATTAATTTGCAAACATTAAGTTAAGATTGTGTATTGATTGTTTGTTACGATTGTTGGCCAGGAGTACCTTTTGATGCGTATTAGTTTTCCATGCCTTAAGTTGTCTTGGATGGAGTTGTTTAGAGATATGATATGTTTTTTCAAATGGTCACTAAATATCTTTGCTTGTTCAACATGTTTTGAGTTGATTATGGTGTGCTTGTAGATTGTTAAAGTCCTGGACGAACCATTGGTTGAATGGACGGGTTCAGACTTGTTAAAGACTTTGGATAATTAAGTACTAAGTTAATTATTCAGTTGACTTGCTAAGGATAATTAATTTTTAATTAATTATTAATTAATGAGATATTTAATTGTTAATTAAGTGTTGACTTATTTGAAGAGTGATTTGTGTTGTTAATTAATTATTGAATTAATTAACTGATTGGTTTTGTGGTGTTAGACGTGGTCTTCTACACCAATAATGAATTTATATGTATGATTGATGAATGGGTTGTGAGACGGGGACTGATGCTCCAAATACTCACAGGGTGTTAAACATGATATTCTACACCAATTATATATGTATATATATGTTTGATAAATGGGTTGTGAGATAGGGATTGATGCTCCAAATACTCATGGGGTGCTAGACATGGCGTTCTACACCCAGATTGCAAGAAAATCTTCTTTTATGGGACAAGGAGTGATGCTCTAAATACCCATGGGTTGTGAGACATGGAGTGATGCTCTGAATACTCATGAGGGTGCTAGACATGACGTTCTACACCCATTAATTAATATTGGACTGTGGATCCAATTGTTCGTGTGTGAAATGGGTTAATGGTTAATGATGGCTATTGTGATATGATGATTTGTGAATTGATTATGAGAAAGGGTTTAGACTTATTAATGAATTGGGTGAACCGCTATTAGTGGACAGACCTAGGAGCGAATCACTATTTTAAATTGAATAACTTATGACATGTTATCCAAGCCAAAGCACAAGCTTGGATTCGATCTTTACCTTGAGTATTTAGATGGTCTTTAGAGACTTCTTTTGTGAGTGACTTATATGGGGGATGTCGAGCGTAGGCCTAATCTAAAGACTTTCATAATAATATTGAGTAATTGATAAATGAAAAATGATTATGTAATGATTGTTGAGTATGCATGACAAATGAATAGTGCAAGTTCAGAAACCAGCTGAGGGCTGAAGCAGGTACTTGGGTTTATAGTTACTTTTTACTTTTTTACTTTATTTGATTCATGCCTACACGTGTTATAAGTTATTTATTAAATGTCTATTTTTGGGGTAGACACCGGTGGTTCCGGCCTACTGAGATTTATATCTCACACCCTACTCGGGCTTCCATTGCAATGGGTACCCGAGTAGATTCTATTTGGTTGCAGGACTATGTCGTTGCATTTACTTGGGAGTTAGGAGCAGAGGATCGAGCAGAGACTCGGGATGCTCGAGGAGATTTCCCTTCGGGCTTTGAGTCATTATTTTTTTATTTCTATATTGGAATGTAAAGCATGTTGTTTGTTTACTGTTTTTATATTTTGTATCATTAGCATGTCATGCATGCATCTGTTGTATAATTGGGCGTTGGCCATTTGTTTTGTACAAGATTTATAAAATCTATTTTCTGCTGCTTTATCATTATTAGACCATTTCCGCTATTTATTGCCTTTGTCTATTTTTGAACACTAAAATGAGGGTATAGTCTCCCCACTGACTATACTTAGACCCTCACTACTAGTTGGAAACCTCTGGCGTACGGGGAAATGTGCTTGATGTCATGTGGCGACCGATCCGGCCACCTGTTCAGGGGGAGCCGGGTCAGGAAGTTACATTAATGGTCACAATTTCCATCGATCATATTGGCCAATGTTAATAATTCTTAAGATCCATATTTCCCTATAAATGTACCATTATTACCACTTCAACATTTACTACTTACAAAGGTTCTTACACATCCTTTAATAATGTGTATTGTTTTCCTAATGCTTCTCTTTTGTTTTACATTCATTATGGTAGGAGTGATCTTTATGGGGGAATTCAAGCCTATGAAGTTTCTTTTAATGAATGTATTGTTCTTGAATGTGTATATCCCTTTACTATTCCAAGTTTAGTAGTTCATATCAACACATGGTGTGTAATTTTATTATGAAATATAAGTCTTTCTATGTGCTCATAATAAATAATTCATTATAATAAAAGTTATTAAATTAATAACATAGGGGAATTTATGGGTCATTACATTCTCCCATCTAAGAAACATCTTCCTTGAAATTTGACTCTTGCCTCAAAATAAGTGGGGACGACTTTCCTTCATTGATTCTTCAGGTTCCCAAGTAGATTCTTCAAAATTGTGATTTCTTCATAAGACTTTCACAAGCCATGATGTATTTTTCCTCAATACTTTTTCCCATCTATCAACAATCTGAATCGGTTCCTCTTGATATGAAACATCAGGATCCAATTCTACACCATTAATATCAAGTATATGTGTTTGGTCTGACATATAATTTCTCAATAGATACATTTGGAAGACATCGTGGACATTGGAAAAATTTGGAGGTAGTGCTAATAAATAAGAAACCACTCCAACATGCTCTAGAATCTCAAATAGTCCAATGTACCTTGGATTCAGTTTATCCTTCTTCCTAAATCCCATAACTCCTTTCCTCGGTGATATCTTGAGAAATGAATGATCCCAACATGAAATTACAATTCTTTTCTTCTATTGTCTTTATAACTATTCTATCAACTCTGAGTGGCCCTGATGTGTTTCAGAATCACTTGTATCTTTAGTATCCTTCACAGTGTATGGTCCCAACAATTTCTCTTCTCCAACTTTATCTCAACATTTTGGAGTTCTAAAACTCTTTCTATAGAGATATTTATAAGGTTCCATTTGAATAATCGAGTGGAAAATATTGTTATAGGAAAATTTAACAACTGAAATATGTTGGTCTCAATTCCCTTGAAAATCAAGTGAGCCATCCCTTAGAATGTCTTCTAATGTTTGAATTGTCCACCTATACTACCCATTAGTTTGAGGATGATAGGTTGTTCTTAGGTTTAATTATTTATTCATAGCCTTTTGAAGGATCCTCCAGAACATAGAAGTAAATATTAGATCTCGGTCATAAACAATCGATATTGGTATTCCATGGAGTCTCACTACTTCTTGAATATAGAGGCAATCTAGGTGATCAAGGGAGATATACTCTCTTATGGAAATAAAAAGGGAATATTTTTTAAACATATCAATAATTACCCATATAGCATTGTTTCCCTTGGATGTCTCAGGTGGGATGGTGAAGAAGTCTATAGTGATGTTGTTCCACTTCCATACAGGTATGGGTAGTGGTTGCAATACCCCTTTGGGAAGTTGTTTCTATGCCTTCACTTGTTGAGACACCAAGCACCTTACAATGTAATATACAATCTCCCTTTTCATATCATCCCACCAATAATGATCATGGAGGTCTCTATATATTGTAGTGCTTCCATGATGTATAGAGAATGTAGATCTACAAGCTTCGTCCATTAACTCCATATTTATCTATGGTATAAATGGGATACATAGCCTTGTACCAAATCTCATTACTCCTTCTTGATCAATATTGAATTTATGAAAATTCTTATTTTTCACATCCTCTATCTTCTTTTGCATCAAAGGATCATCTCTTTGATCTTTCTTGATATTCTCTAGTAATGATGGTTGGGAATTTATTTGGGATAGTATTGAATATTTATTTTTCCTAATGATTCCTATTTACATCCTTACTAAATCCATGATCAATGGGTCTCCTTCAATTCCCATCATTGTAAGAACACTCATATCTTTCCTACTCAATGCATCTATGACTCCGTTTTCTCTTCCAGGGTAATAATGAATTCAACAATCATAGTCTTTAAGAAGTTCAAACCATCTTCTTAGTCTCATGTTTAGTTCCCTTTGCATAAATATATACTTCAAACTTTGGGTTTCTATGTATATATCACATTTTCCCCATAAAGATAGTGACTCCAAATATTCAAAACAAAAAATAGCTTCTAAATCCAAGTCATGAGTAGGATAATTATACTCATGAGGCTTTAACTGTCATGATGCATAGTCAATCACCTTTTCATTTTACATGAGGACACATACAATACCTTTCAAAGATTCATCACTATAGATAAAAAATCCTTATATGACATAGGGTAAAGTTAGCATGAGTTCACTAACCAACCACTTCTATAGTTCTTGGAAGAATTATTCACATTATTTCATCCAAATGAACTTTCCCCCCTTTTGAGTTAACATAGTTAGTGGATTTGAAACCTGTGATTTTTTAAAAAAACTTTGATAGTACCCAGCTAAACCATGGAAACTATAAATCCCAGTCACTATTTCTAGATGAGGACACTCCTCTGCTGCCTTAGTATTTGATGGATCCACATAGATTCCATAGAATAATAAAATGTGTCCCAATATTGACACTTGTTGTAACTATAACTCACATTTACTAAATTTAGAAAAAAAATACTCTATTTCCTTAGTGTTTGTAATATGACCTTGAGGTGTTCCACATGTTCTTCACAACTGTTGGAATATATCAAAATATCATCAATAAAGATTACTAGAAATTTATCAAGGTAGTACCTAGAGAATATATTAATCAAATCCATAAATATTATGGGAACATTAGTTAGAAAAAGGGCAAAACAATGAACTGATAATGTCCAAACCTTGTTCTAAAAAATATATTTTGGATATCTTCTTTCCTCTCCCTTAGTTGACGATACCGTGATCAAATATAAATCTTAGAATAGAATTGATCTCCATGAATATAATTGAATAAATAATCAATTCAAGGAATTGGTTATTTTTTATTTATTGTGACCCCATTATGTTCTTTGTATTCAATGCATATCCATATTGATCCATCCTTCTTCATTACAAAAAGAATAAGTGCTCTACAAAGAGAAACACTTGGAAAAATAAAATCCTTCTCCAAGAGATCTTGTAGTTTCTTATTCAATTATTATATCTCCATGAATTCCATTATATATGGTGTATTTGATATAGTTTTTGATCCATGTATGTCTATCTCTCTTTCTCGGGGAGGCCTAGATAATTCTTTAAGAAATACATCAATTTATTCCTAGACAATGGGTACAAATTCTATCTTTTTTACTTTCACTTTATTCCCTTTATTCATTAATAATTTCCCAAAATATGGTTGTAGGAGGTAGTTCTTGACCAAACTTAGGTTGGTATATCTCCCCATTGAAAATGATTTCTTCTCCCCACCCCAAGATAACTGAAATTTCCCCGATTCTACAATTGATCTTGGCATTATAATTTGAGAGAAAATCCATCCCTAGTATTATGTCAAATTCCACCATTGTAATAACCATTTTATTTTTGATGATATTGTTCTCACCAAAGTTAATAGGGGGATCCATATATACTCTTGTGTCCTGAATAGAACCTATAGTATTTTTAACTGATAAATATTTATCTAATGGATTTGAGTTTGATTCGATGCTCTTTTTAAACTAAAAATAAATAAAGGAATGCATTGAAATAGAATTAAATAGTGTATTAGAAAGATTTTAGTGAACAAAAATGGTACCTAATACTATATCATTTGGATCCCCAACTTTAGATGTCATGATAGAAAATGCATGACCTTGATTCTTGGACTCTGCAAGGGTTGATTATAGTTTCCCTCCACTATTCTTGGATTTGGGAACTGTTTGGAAAAGTGACCAAGCTTCACACACATAAAGTACTGCACCACATGATACACTTGAACCATATTCCACTTTTCATTAGTATTGGAATGATGAGGTTTTACATCTCTCTAAACTTTTCAAGCAATGTGGACAACTTTCCCACATTTATAGAACTTCCCACTTCCTTGAAGATAATTCCCCAAGTACCTTTTCCCATAATTGTCGCATAAAGGAAGTTTTAGTTTTATCCCCTCATTTTTATGGTTAGGATTATTTCTAATGTTTTTATCCATCCTTATATTTTTATCATTATGTCCATGAGGCCACTATGCATCTACAAATTTTATCTCCACCTTGAGATCACATTTTATTATTTCTTTATATCCCCCGAAGCCCAGGATTTATAAAGCTTTCCATAGATAAGGTCTCAACCTGCCAAAGAATCAATCAATATTACCATCAGAATTGATAAAAAATCTTTAATCATAATGCGCAAGCCTTGTGAATTTTATCTAATAACTTTCAGAAGATTCACCTTACATTTTATTTAATTTAAGGAACCGTATTTCCATCTTTATTCATAGGTTAAAAAAAAATTACTTATTGAAAATGATCTTTTTGAAGTCTTCTCACTTCATAAAATTAATTTATTCCTTGGACTTGGGGTTTTTATACCAATTTACACCATTGTTCGACTTCACCCTCCAAATAATACAGAGGCAAAGTGACCTTATCTTTCTTAGAATAATACAATGCATAAAATATTTTTTTATAGTATTGATCCATTGTTCCACCATAAAAGGGTAAGAGGGCCTGAAAAGGATGGTGGTCGTTGATTCATGAAGGATTCAACAAATAGTTTCTCTCTCTTAGGTGAATATGGATACTATATTCCATTAATAACATGGGATAACATCATTAATAAATTTTCTACACTCATTTCCACTATATTAGGAATGTCATTGTTGCATTTCCCATTGCTTCTATAGTTCACATGGGCCCTTTTATTTCTACCCATTATCTAAAATGAAAAGCTCAAATACTGAGGGTAATTTTTAAGAATCACTAAGATAATAAATATCAAAGGAGAGTTTAATAATAATTTTTTTTATCATTGGTCTTCTAGGATCATATAATTTAATATTTTATTTATTTTAATAGAAAAATTTACACTTTCTACACATCCTTTCATGTTAATTTGTAAAAATATCATGATAAAAAAATCATATGACCTATGTAACATCCTATTACTCTTCTAAAAGGTGAGTTTCAAACCTTTTCATGGTTTTACTTTTTCATTGTCTGGGTATGAATGAGAGAGAATTTGGAGGATACCTATAATGGGGAAGTTAGATATTTGTTGGATTCTCAACACAAAACTATCTTATTCTACAGTCTGTTGGGGATTTACATTTCATGTGATATGGTTATATAATGTGTATATTCTAAAATAAAATTAAATCCCATTTATGTAATAGGCGATGGATTTTTTGGAAATTTCTAAATTTTACAATTACACGACGTGTAATTGGAATACATGTCGTGTAGAGTCCCGAGGGTGGTTTTTAAACTGGTAGCCCGATTGAAATTTTCAGTTTTTCTTCCTCTAGGATTTCTTTCTCTTTACCTAAATCCTTCCCCATGCGATTTTGGGAGCCTCCAACCCTTCCTATCCTTTTCGTTCGGCGATTGATCATTGTTGCGATCATGATGTGTCTTTATGGGTAGTCATTCTCTACGTCTCTCCATCTCTTACTCTTTTCCTTCTTTGGGTTTGATAGGTCATCTTGGAATTGATGGATCTAAAATCTGTGTTGTTAAATCTTGTTTATTGGTTGAGTTCCTAGATCTTATGTGCCTTCATTCTTGTTGGTAGGTTCTGTTATGATCTTTTTTTGTTTCTGTAAGAAAAGGTAGGTGGTTTTATCTTAGGCTGCCAATTTAATAAACCCTAACGTTCTTGAATTAAGTTTAATTTGATTTAAATTCAATTTATTAAATTGAATAAATTGATTTCAATAATTTTATTAAAAACCCAATTCCCATGAATTGGGGTTTTGGTTTTCTTTGGCATGAAATTGGGAAAAAACACAAATTCCAGTGAATTGGGGTGTGTTTGTGAAATGGATGGAAATTGTTTAAAAAATTAAAATTTTTGGATTTAATTTTATTAAATTGGATTGTGAATTGATTTCAAATCCTTATATGTGAAAATGTCTTAGACATTGTTTTAATAGAAACCTAGTGGTTTTATCATGGAAAAATACATGTTTTTGATTAAAAACCTGTGTATGATTTTTAAATAGAAAATTGACACATTTGAAATAGAGAATGGGATTTAATTGTATTTTAAGTAGTCTTAAAATAAATTTACCATCATTGTTTTATACTTGATAACATGCAAGACTTAGGTAGTTAGTGAGCTATTTGGAAGACACTTTACAACCTAAAAAATTCTAAAACATCATATCAGCACATCACATCCCTTAGGTGATAGTGATGAGTCCTCTTTGGCCTGAGATCAAACGGTCATACGTACATATTTTCCATTCACTTTGAGTGTGGGGTCCCTATAGCCTGGAACTATTGCACCTTATTTGGTGTATGACCATGTTGCTCACTTGTGTGTATTTTAAATGAATATATTCCATTATTATAAACTGTTTTACATGCCCTATGATTTATATAAACTGTTTTATATAATTTTTTTTATTTAATACAGTTTTAAAAGTTACATTTATTTAAATTATTTCCATCATTTAAATTGTAAAACATGATTTGTGTAATATTATTTTGAAATTCCAAACCCGTTCGTTTAAAAATTGAAATCAATTTCTTAGTTAATTTGATATTGGAAACTATTATGGAATATTTGGTGAAATCCTATAGGGATTTGTCTCACACCCTACTTGTACCTTCAGGTGTTTGTAGATTATACCCTTTCAGGTTCAAGAAGGGGAAAAGCACCACTTGGAGGAGGTTATAGTTGTTGATTTGTGGACTTGTTGAGTTGTGTATTTTGGATCTTGGGATATTTTCCTAGTTTTTGGTACTTTAGTTGTAGTACTTTGGGGTTTAATTCTTGTTTGACTTCTGGTATATTACTCTCAGTGGAGTTTCTTTTATTTTCACAATGTTTGGGAAAAAATCATTCCCACTTTCATTTTGTATGATTTCAGGTACCAGTCACTGAACCATGGGGATCAAAAATAACCTTTGGGATATGTTAGGTCTGACTCAGTTATCAGGTTACCAGGGTACCCAGGATGGTTCGTGACAAAGTGGTATCAGAGATCTAGGCTGATATTTTGTCTTGAAGTCAGTATGCATTTGTGAAAACTTGTCGAGACTTAGGAGTTAGTTGTAATTGAGTGTCTGGATAGCTCTCACCACAATGAACCTTAAGTCTATAGGGGTGGTTTGAGAAATAAATATTGTAGATTAGTTATAGTATTTTCCTTATTTTGATTTCGATAAAGTGAAATCCAAATCTTTTTTGTTCTATCTATTGGGATTAATTTCCCTTGCTGCTCTGTTTGAGTGTAACCCAGTGTTTTATTTGTTGTCTGCTAATTATGTGTTGCATCATGCCTCTGAAATGACATGAGAATTAGATATAGGAGGAGGATACTGCTGAACCTCAATGAGTGAATCCTATTGTAGATTTGAACCTAGTTTAAGTGAATGTGCATACTATCCAAGCTATGGAAAAATAACCACATCCAGTTCCCATTTGAGCTCCAGTTGTGGAACCTCAGAGGGACGCTCTCATGATTAGTTTTCAATAGTTCATTTTCCAGAATCCAATTTCGTTCAAAGGATTAAATGATCCTCAAGATGGTGAGGATTGGTTGAGAAGTATGGAGTGTTTGTTTGGGTTCTTGGACACACCCTATGAAATCAAAGTGAAGTGTGCCACCTTTTTGCTCGAAGGACTGAGCAGGAGATGGTGGGACATGATGGAAACGATGAAGAAACATGAGAGATTATAGTCGAAATACTTCAAGGTTCTTTTCACCAACTAGTTCTATATATATTCAATGTTGATGTCCAAGGCTACGGGGTTTTTCAAACATGAGCAGACTGATAGGACTCTGACAGAATATAAAAACCATTTTTCTGAAATCGTGCATTTCACACCTGAGATAGTATCAAATGAGAGGATGAAGGATATATGGTTTGATCTGGAAATTCTTTAGGATATTCATTCTCATGTTTTCTTACTAAATATGTTTTCTTATGCTTATGTACTGGATAGAACTCTGATGGTTGAGATTGACCTAGCTAGCAAGTCAGGGTTATCAGGAGTTTCTTTCTTTCCTAGTGGGAGTGTGTATTACTATAAGGTAAATAGGAAGTGTGATGATTCTCATGGTGGTTATCTATAGTAGGGTCATTCTAGATCTCCCGAGGTACCTGGAAAAGGTCCTTTGGTGGGTTACCAATATAGAAATCCAGGACATTCAAAGAGGGCTTGCACTGAGGCACCCAAGAACTATGAATCTTGTAGACACTCGGGTCACTTTCAGGGGTTCTTCCATATTTATTCCACTCCACATAGTGTCAAGAGATCATCAAAACCTTCTAAAAATAAGGAATAATCAGTTGCTTCATGTGTAAAAGGGTTCTAGCCACATGCCTCTATAATGAAGCTACTTCACACAGTGGAAGAGTCTCCATAGGAAGCAAATACGGGTCCAGCGACCATGAGAGGTACCATTAATATAACTTCATCATTAGTTACAACTTTATTTGATACTGGTTCATCTCATTCATTTATTTAAAACTGTATTGTTAATCTAATTAATCTTCTTATAGATCTTTTATCTTATGCAATGGATATTACTACACCCCTCAGTATAAAGAGAGAGTAGGGTCTCCGTAGTACCACTTGTGTGTTCTCTCTATCATATGTTGAGCTTGCTTGTAAATTTCTAGTTCTCGATATGAAATCTATTGACATCATACTTGGGATGGATTGACTAATTGCCAATAAATCCCAGATTTATTATTATTTTTGACAGGTTTCCTTTACCACACCTGATGGTGTGTTCCATGTCTTCCAAGGAGAATGGGACCCAAGGTCGAGCAAAGATGGACCTTCTTATCCAAGGTTGGGGAAAGTGATATTAGTGTTTTCCTTTGATCTAAAGTGGGAATAACTGATTGGTGATCTCGCTCTAGTTTTCGTCGAGTTTCCCTTCGTTTTTCCTTCATACTTCTCTGGTTTTCCACTAGTAAGGAATGTTGAGTTTTCTATTGACCTAATTCCTGGTACTTATCTAGTTTCAATTCCTTATTACCAAATAGTTCTAGAAGAAATGAAAGAGATTAAGTTCCAATTGGATGATCTTTTAGATAAAGGATTTATACGCCTGAGTGTGTAACCTTAGGAAACACCGATTCTCTTTTCTAAGAAAGTTAATGGTTCACTTCACCTTTGTGTTGATTACCGAAATCTTAATCGAGTGGTGGTAAAGAAAAAATATATATTTCCATGGATTGATGATCTATTTGATCATTTGAAAGGGGAAAAATGGTTCTCAAAGATTGATATTTTCTCTAGTTACCATCAGTTAAGAATAAAAGAATCTAACATTCTGAAAACCATTTTCCAGAGAAGGTATGGTCATTATGAGTACCTTTTCATGCCCTTTGGTCTAACAAATTCTCCCATAGTTTTCATGGATTTAATGAACAATATTTTCCATGAGTATATGGATAAATTTTTGGTAGTCTTTGTGGATGACATCCTTATTTACTATATGTATGATTAGGATCGTATGCATCATTTGAGAATAGTTCTAGGTTTGATGATAAATCACCAACTCTATGAAAATCTTTTGAAATGTGATTTTTGGATTCAAGAAGTGAAATTTTTGGGACACGTGGTGTCAGAATATGGGATATCAGTTGATCTTGAGAAGGTAAAAGCTGTAATGACGTGGGAACAATTATAGAATGTTTTCTAGATTCTAAGATTATTGGGCTTAGCTGGTTATTATCTCCAGTTTATTAAAGACTTCACAAAGTTGGATTCTCCAATGACTGCACTAACTCAGATGGGAGTAAAGTTTACTTGGTATGAGAAATTTCATAGTTCTTTTGCTGAGTTGAAACATCTCTTGACTACTACACCGGTGTTGACTCTTCTAGAGGCCGGGTAGGGCTATGTGGTATTTTGTGATGCATTGAGTTTAGGTTTGGGATGCATTCTTACGTAGGGTAATCATGTCATTGCTTATGGATCTCGTTATCATAGGCCACATGAGAAGAACTATCTAACCCATGATGTGGAACATTCAGCTATGATGCACGATCATAGGAGCTATAAACATTACCTTTACAAAGAAAGTTTTAACATGTTTTCATACCACAAGATATTGAGTTACATCTTCTCTCAAAAAGATTTAAATCTCTACTAGAGGCATCAGATTGAATACCTTAAATCATTTGAATTTAACATGACATATTCCTCGAGGAAAGGGAATGTCACCACAAATTCTTTGAACATGAAACTTATGACCTAGGTCATGAAAGAATCTTTTGAAGAGTGGAACTTGATGAATCTCTTTTCATAGTTGCATATTGGAGTCCAGGAATCAGGGGCCATGGTTTCCTTGTCCAGTGTTCAGTTGACATCTGCTCTTCTTGAAATGATTCTTTAGGATCAACAACTTGATGATGAGTTCTGTAGCATTAAAGACTCTCTTTATGGTGGGGAGACAGTCGCCTAGTGGGTTTTCTCCAAAGAGGGTATTCTATATTATCATAATCATTTTGTGGTTCCATATTTAATAAGGAACTATGTGTTGGGATACTATCATAACTCCTAGTGGGCTATGCACCCAAGGACCATGAAGATGTTATATTATATGTGGTGGTAGTTATGGAAGCCAGGTATGATATGAGGCATTTCTGAGTTTATTTATCATTGTTATACATGACAGGAGGTGAAGGCCGAGAACCATAAACCTTCAGGTTTTCTTCAGCCACTTCGAGTCCCTACATGGAAGTGGGATGAGATATCAATGGACTTTTTGGTTGGGTTTCCTCATACTAAGAGAAAGAAGAATTTGATATATGTTGTGATTGATAGGATGAAAAAATCGGATCAATTTATACCCATTCATGATACAAATAATGTTGAAGAGTTGAGTAATATATATGTGAAAGATATTGTTCATTTTAATGGAGTTCTATCTACTATATTCTCTAATAGGGATCCTCAGTTCACTTCTCGCTTTAGGAGAGTCCTTTAGGAGGCACTGGGATCTCACATCCATTTGAGTAAGACATACCATATGTAGTCATATGTCCAATCAGAAAGATCTCTTGAGGATATTCTTTGCACTTGTATTATCAACTTTGGTGGAGCGTGGGATGATCATCTAGGGATGGTTGATCTTTCTTATAATAATAGTTACCATTCTATGATCAGAATGGCTCCTTTTGATGCCTTGTATAGCTGACCTTGAAAATATATGTTGTGTTGGATGGAGGTTGGTGAAATTTCCTTGGTTGTACCAAGCCTATTGTAGGAGACATTAGTGAATATTCAATTGATTCATTAGATGAAGTTGATAACACAAACCTAGTATAAGTCTTATGCTTATCATAACCAAAAACCTTTATACTTATCAGTTGGTGACCAGGTTGTCTTGAAAGATTCCCCTCAATTGGGTCATCGATGGCTTGGTAGGAAAGGGAAAATTTCTCCTCATTTTTGGGACCTTTTTAGGTTGTTGAGAAAGTGGGAAAAGTCACTTATTGTTTAGCGTTACAACCATAGATAACGTTGAAACATAACATATTCCATTTATCTCATCCGCAAAAGTATCTATTTGATCCATCTCATGTTCTGAGCTGGAGTGATCTTGAGATTGATCCAGATTTATCCGTAACTGAATGGCCAGTCGGAATAGTTGATTCTAAAACCAAGGTACTCTATTGGAGGGAAATACCTTTGGTTCATTTGTTATGGAAACACAGTTCTAATTCTCACAAGACATGGGAGTATGAGGCACTAATGAGAGATCAATGGCTTCACCTTTTTGATATGTAATATCTTGATATACTTTTTGGGGCCAAAAATTTTTTATGGTGGGGAGGTTGTAACATCCCCTTACTCTTGTTATAGGTCTGTTTCAAACCCTTCCATGGTTTTCCATTTTCGTTGATTGGGTAGGGATAATAGAGAATTGGTATGATACATTTAATGGTGAAGTCAGAGATTTTTTGGATTATCAGCATAAAACCATCTTGTTCTGTAGTCTACTAGGTATTTACATGATGTGTAATATGGTTACATGATGTGTAAGTTCTAAAATAAAATTAAATCTTTTTTAAGAAACAGGTGATGTTTTTTTAGAGATTTCGGGGTTTTAAAATTATACGACGTGTAATTGTAATACATGTCTTATAAAGTCCCAAGGGTGATTTTTAAACAGGCGTCCCAACTGAAATGTTCATTTTTTCTTTCTCTAGGATTCCTTAATCTCGACCTAGATCCTTCCCCAAGAGATTTTGGGAGCCTCCAACCCCTTATGACCTTTTCGTTCGGTGATTTATCATTGTTGTGATCACAGTGTGTCTTTCCGGGTAAGCGTTATCCATTTCTCTCCATATCTTTCTCTTTTCCTCATTGGGTTTTGATAGATAATATTTGAATTGATGGATATAAAATATGTGTTGTTAAATCTTGTTTCAAGGTTGAGTTCCTAGATCTTTTTCACCATCATTCTTGTCGGTGGGTTCTATTACGAGCTTTTTGTTTGTCTGTAAGAAAATGTAAGTGGTTTCATATTTTGTTTCCAATTTAATTAACTCTAAATTGATTGATTTAAATTTAGTTTTATTTAAATGAAATTTATTAAAATAAATAAATTTCTTTCAATAATTTTATTAGAAACCCAATTCTAGTGAATTGGAGTTTTGGTTTTCTTTGGTGTGAAATTGGAAAAAAACCCTAATTCCAGCTAATTGGGGTGTGTTTGTGAAATGGATGTAAATTGTTTGAAAAATTAAATTTTTTGAATTTAATTTTATAAAATTATATTTTGGAATTTAATTATAAATTGATTTCAAATCCCCATTTGTGAAAATGGATTAGAAATGGTTTTCATAGAAACCCAGTGGTTTTATTGTGAAAATGAATGTTTTTTTATTAAAAACTCGTGTATGGTTTTTAAATGGAAAATTGGAATATTTCAAATGGATAATGGGATTTAATTTTATTTTAAACAATCTTAAAATAAATTTCGTATAGTTGTTTTATAATTAATCACATGATATCCTTAGGTAGTTAGTGAGCTATTTGGATGGAACTTTATGACTTACAACATTCTAAAAAATCATATTAGCACATCACATCCCTTAGGAAATGTTTATGAGTCCTCTTTAGACTAAGATCAAAGGGGAGTATGTACATATTTTCTATTCACTTTGAGTGTGGGTCCGCTATAGCCTGTAACTATCATACTTTATTCGGCGTATGACCATGTTTTTCACTTGTTTGTATTTCAAATTAATATATGGAATTTTTATAAACTGTTTTACATTCCCTCTGATTTATATAAACCATTTTATATAAAAGTGTTTATTTAATACATTTGTGAAAAGTTCCATTTTTTTAATGTATTTACATCAATGAAATTATAAAACATGATTTGTGTAATATGCATTTACAATAAAAAAACCTATTCGTTTAAAAATTAAAATTACTTTCTTAGTTAATTTGATATTGGAAACTATTATAGAATCTTTGGTAAAATCCTACCAGGATTTGGCTCACACCCTACTTGTGCCTTTGGGTGTTCGTAGGTTATCTCTTTTTAGGTTTGATAAGGGGTAAAGAAACACTTATAGGAGGTTCTAACTATTGATCTGTGTACTTGGTGAGTTTTTTTTGGATCTCAGGTTGTTTTACTAGTTTTTGGTACTTCAGTTGTAGTACTTTGGGTTTTAATTACTATTTCACTTTTGGTACATTACTCACAATGGAGTTTATTTTGATATGCATATTATCTTGTTTATTTTACTTCTGTAATGTTTGGAAAAAAATCATTCCAACCTTTGTTTTGTATGATGTCATGTGCTAGTCACTGACCCATGGGGATCAGGAACACCCTTTAAGCTATGTCGGGACCGACTCGGTTATCAGGTTACCAGGGTACCCGGGCTAGTTCTTGACACCCCGGTAGTGGCAAACCAGGTGTGTATCATGATCTCACTGTCATGCACCAGGTGGCAATCAAGTTAACACCCAATGTTCCCATTTTGGGGTTATTACCCCAATGTAAAACTGTACCAGTGTCACATCCAATTATAGTATCTAGATGGAGATTTAATTTATTAAAAAACACTTTCTTTATACTTCACCAAAGTTTTAGGTAGTTTTTATATATTTATACATATCCCTAGTGTTCATACTAAGGTTTTTCTAGTCCTAATTTCCATTAATAACTAAACCATCTTTTGATACCAACTATGGAGACCCACATTTTATTTCATAATTTTAACCATAATTCATTGAAAAAATATTACATAAATAAACCTGAATGGACTTTTTAGATTTGGTGCCTTGGAAACTAGGTATATAGTACAAGACATACATGGTACATAAAATAAAACATAAACAATTTTTCAACTCCATTGAAAGGCTTCTTTACTATCCCATCCCATATCCTCTCACAACCTCAGATTTCCTAGGAAAATTTATCAAATGAAAGGGGGTGAGAATAAAGCCTGATAAGGGATAAACAATGAAATAAAACATCACAGGTGAAACAATAATCATAAAATAAGAACATGTACATAATAACTAGAAGCATAACTTTATTACATGAACAAAATAAGATTAAGAATAACATGTAAATGTGGCTACAATACAAACATGAGACATTCGTAAGAATATCACTAAATCTCATCACTAAGGTGCTGTGAAGCATAAAGTATTTTGACCAAGGTATCATAAAGAGTTACTAAGGCATGTTTCCAAGGTATCATGAACATTTTATCTCTGGAGATTACTTCTTTATCCAATGCATTAGAGCACTACAAATGTGAAACATTCACATGTCTAACATTATGTGTGCCACATCAATCAATAATCATAAGTATATATAATTTCTAACCCTTGAGTAGAGAATGTGGGTTTAATAAATGGATTTAACCAATCAATAGTTAGAACATACTTCTAAATTAATACTCTTGAATGAAAATAGGGTTTGTTATTCCTGACATGAAAATATAGCAAGTAAAATCAAGGGTTGATTTTGGCAGCATAATATATATGAAAAAGGGATCTTGAAATGGGTATAATGAGAGAAAAAGGAAGTATCACCTTAAAAATAAATCATATCCACAACAATGGGGGTGTTTATAAACACTTACAAGCATAATAAATTGAGATATAAAAGGATTATACAAAAGAAGAACTTGAATTGAAAAAGTGGATGAAGAGAACACTTACCTTGAGAGGATGCTTCTTAGAGCTAGTGATAGAATCCTTAGAGGCCTAATAACACCATGTTATGGATTTAGAAAGGTATAACAAGGGGAAATTCATGATCAATGATTTTTTAATGGATAGGAATTGGAGAAAGGGTAACTATTTATACTTGTAGAGGGGTGGTTTTATGAGTAAAAATATTGGTTATTTTATTATATAAGCCAACCATTTTTTGGTACAATAAATTCTAACTCATTTTCTAGATTATTAATGAGTGAATTTTATTTTTTTAATGTTAAAATCCTTCCTAATTCGAAATTCTTCTTCTAACCAACATATTTAATAAACTGAATCAAAGATAACTTTTATCTCAAAAATCCAATTTTTGGTTCCAAAATGTAAAGTATACATTTCTAAATTAAAATTAATTATTAAAATTAATTTTTATACATATTAAATTAAATTTTGATTTATTAAAGTGTTTCATAAATTTTTTAATCATGATCACATCATAATGATGTCATAAAATTACAGTACTCATAAAATGATAATTTTAACATTTTCACCAAAAATAAACTTTATAAAAAAAATTAAAAAATTGACCATAAATTAATTATGATGTGATGAGTCCAAAATTTTTATTTCTTTTATAAAAATAATTTTCTAATTATTATAATTTCATCTCTTAAATAAATATATTTATTTATTGAAAATTAACAGTTTTTAGGATATAGTAAACTGTTTGATCGTTAGAGAAATTACTTAGGACTTAGTGAATTATATTATCATTTAAAAAGCATTTCATAAGATTATTTCATGAAAATACCATTTATTTAAAACTTATAAATTTATGATAAAATATAATTTTAATAGAATTTAAATATATTTATAATTCTTAAAATTAAATTCTGGTTTCTTCCTTTGTAATCCCAGCAGTCGCTTTATTGCATCTTCATAACCAATAATAATAATTACCAAATTTATTATTGATTAACGGTCACAATTTCCATCAGCCATATTAGCCAACATAAAAAATTTCAAATGACCATATTTCCCTATAAATATACCATCATTCTCACATCATAATTCAATACATACAAGGTTTCTTACACATCCTTTCATAATATCTATTGTTTTCCTAATGATTCTCTTTCATTTTACAATAATTATGGTATGGATGATCTTTATGGGGGAATTAAATCCTATGGAGTTTCTTTTAGTGAATAAATTATTCTTCTATGTGTATATACATTTATTGTTCCTAGTTGTAGTAATCCATGTCAACACATCATGTGTAATGATCCTATAAAATTTAAAAGACTCTTTATATACTCATAATAAAATAGTCATTATAAAAAAAGTTCTTCTGTTAATCACATAAAGAAATTTATAGGTCGTTACAATATCAGCATGGTTATACCTAGATGGAGGTATGATCACCCTTCTAACACGATCACTAGTAAGCTGGTAATCCCAAATATCATTAGTATGTTCACTATCTGGACCATCATCTAAATCATATTTAGAATGTGGCTTAGGATGAGGATCGAGTGGAGGTGTTGCAATATGATAACCAACTTCAACTAGAGGATCAACCTCAATATCCCTAGTTGGGCATGTATGACCATTTCTACAAGTGTAAGGTTTATCATTAAGAGAAAATGATTTATGGAATATAAAATCCTGAACTGT
Source organism: Viscum album (assembly GCA_963277665.1). Taxonomy (NCBI): domain Eukaryota; kingdom Viridiplantae; phylum Streptophyta; class Magnoliopsida; order Santalales; family Viscaceae; genus Viscum; species Viscum album. The sequence goes on from OY728140.1 coordinate 80,092,020, forward strand.
AATATGTTTTAGGAAACCAAGTTTGTCAACTCAAAGTTTATAACCTTTCATCCTCTTAGAATAACCGATGAAAATTCACTTGAAAACCCTATGTTCGAGCTTATTTATCCTGATATGGTTATAGGAAGTGTAGTAAAACACCCTTAAATATCTATAGGATGGAGGTCAGTTGATCTATAGTTCTTATGGAGTCTTAAACTGATTAGTAAAGGAAGAGCACTAGTTGTTACGGTAGACTACCATGGTGGAAGCCTACGCTACAAGGAAAATGTAATTTAGCTACGTTTTTTTGAATTACCAATGTATTAAGACGTTTTCAATAAACTTACCTACATTTTTGAAAAATAGAGGGAAATGTGGTGTCACTAATTAACTAGATTTATAAATGCACCTAATTAGACAATTACTTATGCTTTTTGAAATTTAGTTAATTTAATTTTATTTTAAATTTTTTCTAAATGTGGGTAAATGTTATTTTATAGATTTATTTTTGAAATTATATTTCATTTTAAAGCCTTTGACCAATTTTATTTGAAACATAGGTAATTGAATTTTATTTACATATGTTTTTTTAAATGTGGGTAAATTTTATTATATGTATATTTTTTGAAACCTTTGCTAGAAGTCATCCCCCGCCACCCCAACCACACCGTACCCCAGCCCGTAGACCCCTGCCCCGATAACTAGATGACCTCGCCACCCCTAGCACCACCACACCTCCAATTCTTGAACATATGATAACCCATAAACCCTAACCCCCCTCCCATCCAGCTACTCAACCAAATAATGACCCCCTCCACCACCACACCCCATGGACCCCTACCCCCATTGTCATTGGATGACCGGACAATGACCCTGCCATAATGATGCCCTACAAACCCCAACCCCCAACCCTACCGTTGCTTGACCAGACAACGACCCCCACCACCCCAGCCCCATCGCTCAACCAAACGACCCCCCTGTGCCACAAACTCACCCCCACGACTCGTGGTAACCAACCCATGACCCCCCCCCCCACACTGAACACTAACCCAACCCTCTTTACTTATTAAGAGGCGGACAACCAATATCAAGTTTCAATGTGGGACTTCACCCCAACTCAAACAACCATATAATATTAATTTATAGAATAATAACACACACACACTAGCTATGTTTAAGATAATAAAATATATTATCAATACAATATATATCAATATAATAAAAATAAATTATTATCAAAATATTATATAATAAAATATATATTTATTTTATATTATATAACTGCATATATATATATATATATTATATTGTTATAATATCTATTTTTATATTGATATATTATTGTTATTATTTATATTTATATATGGTTATTATATTATTATATATAAATTTTTTTATATAAATACTATTATATAATTATTATTATATATTGTTATATATTTATTATATATATATATATATTTGGTTGTATATATATATATATAATTATTTATATATATATATGTTGCTATTATATTGTTGTATATATATTTATGTTATATATATATATTTCTATATATATATATTATTATATATATATTGTTATATATATATATTTATGTTATATATTGTTATATATATATTAACTATTTATTATTATATATTGTTATAAATTTATGTTGTCTGTTATATTGTTATATATATATATATATATATTTCTATATTTTTATTTATAGGTATATAATTATGTTAAATATATATATTTATGTTATATATATTTGTTATATATTTTGTTAATAATAATAAATAATAATATATTATTAATATATTATAAACACACACACATAAATATTAATATCTATGTTTTCTTAAAAATGTGGATAAATTAGAATTGTTTTAAAATGTTGCTAAAAAATGTGGCTAATTTAGCCCCATTTTCCAAAAAAAATGTTTCTAAATTCACCAATGGTAACATTCTGAGAAAACATAGATAAATGGATTTTTTTAAATAGTGATATACCTAGAAAGATCTAAGAAAACTCAAGCATGAAAGCATGCTGGATACCTTTTCCAAAATGGTGAAACTCATACACCATTCCAATCCTTTTTTTGTGGAGTGTGTTTGACATTTTGATGCCAAATAATTCCCTCAAACTCACAAAAATGAGTGAACTCGGTTTTTAGGTGATCTAAACCATTATAGGTTCTTATAGACTTAATATTCCTCCCAAATTGTTTTTCAATAGAGGTTTTCTAAGTTTTAAACACTTCAAAGATATCATAATTATTCCTCATGATATAGATCCAAACCTTACTGGAAAATTAATTTATAAAGATGAAAAGGTGTGATCCTCCACCATGAGAAGAAGTCATAGAAGGACCCCAAAAATTAGATTGTACATACTCTAGTGGGTAAATAGATTTAAAACTTGAATTATGGAATTTGAATCTCTTATATTTAACTAAAACAAAGTCATCATAGAATGGTAAGTTTTTTGGTGTAACTTGAGATAACAACCCTTTATTACACAACTCCTCAATTACCTTGGAAATTACATGCCCCAACCTTCTATTCCAAATCATAGTGTTGTCATTGTTAGGTACATAGGTACTACCCAACTAAAAAGTATGGGAATTTCCATTAAAAACATACAACTTATTAACAATATATTCTTTAATAATCGTACAAGATTCTTTGGATATCTTAAGGAAACTTGATTCAGATTTGAAGGAAAAACTCATAGGTTCGAGGCCCACTTTACACCATGCAAGATGAAAACCGAGTGTTCATATAGATCTAACAATATTAAACCTCTCACAATGACCATATATCTCTTATTTTTTCCAAGAACAACCTCATCTTCAACCCCCTTAGTAAAATTAGAATAGATAAATCTATTAGGGAACATATGGAATGATAAAATTGAGTAAAGGAACGATTCATTACTCATGTAGTGATTAGACATAATCAAGACCTTAGAAATATCATATAATGCATCTACATATAGGTAATGTTCACCAGATTCTTTGGAATTCTCACCAGATTTGAAGGGCACTTGGGTATAACATGTATTGATTTCTCATAATGATAGTAGAAAATATATCTAGACCTATATTTGGAATAATTATCCCTAGAACTACTACAGCTATTTCTATTCTATCTCCCTTTACCTTTATTTTTACCTTGAAATTCAGATTGAACCTTAACTGTGAGACTCTCATATCTAAGATTAACCTTAAATTTTTCTATATAATTCTCTTGAAAGCAAGGTTGGTTGAACTTCCTTTGAAGATAAGAAACCTCTACCATACATCATAGCATCAAAAAAATTATCATAAGATCGATTAAGGGAGGTAAAAATATTTAAATATTGGTCTTTATCATTTACTATAACATTAATATTAGTTAGTTCAATCATAATATTACTAAATTTATCAAGATGTGCTTGGATTAGGATCCCAAGACACCTCTTAAACTTATATAATTTATGTCTCTTATGTATACCACCAACTAATAAAGTAGTCATGTGAAATTTCTCATGTTTAGACCATATACCTTTAATATAGGTTTTATAAGAAACTTTACATATGGATTTTAACCCAAAATACAGTGTAATGGAGCTACGTGCTTTCATTAGAATTTTGGGAGAGGTATATACGTAGATGGTCTCAGCCTATGTCCATTAGGGGAATAATTAACCACATTATTCCTAGGTCTTTGATACACATCCTGAAGTCCTAATTGGACTATAATCATGTGTATCTTGATTCATAAAATATTTAATTCATTATCTCCATCAAGGTTATCAAATTCATACTTAGAAAATGTCATCGCAAATTTCAAGAGGCTCTGATAACAATTGTCGAGGATAATACTGAAGGTTCTGTGATGAATCAAAAGTAGTGGGAGGGTTCTCAATTTTGGGTTTTCATTTGTTTCAATGGATAAATCCAAATAACTTGATTAAAGTAACCTCAGAATAACTAATATGGGATATTTTATTTTTAATTTATAATTAATTTAAAAATATAATTACCTCAAACTAGAAATTCCTTTTGGTCACGTTTTGTTTCTTCTATTATATTGTTATCATTACTGTTGAGAATACAAATGAGGACTTCTTTGGTTTTATCCATATGTGCTCCATAAATATTTAAACAACGTTCTTGGTATTTTGAGTTCTAGTATGGAGGAACATAGAGCTTCACAACATTCTTCATTGATCTCAACAAGGAGTTCTCTTGTTCTCTCTATGTTACTAAGAGGGGTGTTGGAAGTATTATTCTCTTTAGGACCTGAGAGAATTATAGAGAGAATTATATTGTGTTTAATGAGTCTCTATAAGTGCAAAATGATATAAGTTGGAATTTATATACAGGGTTAATATTCAATAATTTTCACAGTGAAACATTATCAAATATCTATTCTATGTAATTACCTAGGTATAACAATAATAATAATATTATTATTATATCCCATGACTTGTGATTAGTTAAATATCATTATTTAAATAAATAAATTAATATTTATTTAAATGATATTAAATAATATGTATCATTTCCACTAGTCCATTAACTCAACCTATCAATCCTCAATTACATTTATTGATCCCTTTGAATAATAAAGTATTTAATCAAATAAATATCATTATTTCAATAAATAGATAAATATTATATTCACTAAACTTGTGAATAATTATTTATTTTAATATCTATATAACTAAATAAACATTTATATTAATCTATTCATTAAACTGGTGAATAAATGAATATTTATTTTTTACCCTATGAATAATAAATAAGAGATACAATAAAACTCATATATTCTAAATTAGAATTAATGTGATCATATTTTCTTGAATAATTATCATTCCAAAAACTAAGAATAATATTAATTATTAATATTAAATTCAAGAAAATTTAATGAGATTCTAGATACACTTAGTGTATCACTATTTAAGTATATTTCTTAGTGGTATTATGTGAACCTGCCTAAAGTCCAAGATCATCATCTAACAACATGTCTAGGATCCCATAGAGTAATAAATTTTAAAGGATCTAACAATAGTCATTAAACATAGAAGAAGTAATATAGAAACCTAAGAAAAAATATCGACCATGCGTCCAAACCACGTAACTATATAAAATAAAGAACCTACATGTACATTTCACCAAATCATTTGTTCAACATCTTCATCATCAGTGGTTAATAAATATTACTCAAGAGGAATACAAAAGAAATACCTCCTTCATAGCATATCCATGGGTAGGAAAAATCACATGATGATCCTGTAGAACCCTCTCATCACCCACAACATGCTAGTGCCTCGCTTGGGAAAAGGGTGAGATAAAATAGATCTTACAAGAAGAGTCTATAGTAGGTGTTCATACAAGAATAAAACAATTTTCAAGCCCCGATCACCCTTTACATAAGCCCTCGAAGACATTCATCGAGTGCAATGAATTTAATTTTATTTTACAATGCATGAAAAATACCCTCATCGATCATATGAATGCAATGTTTCCCCATGATTTTCATCTTATGAAATGCTTGTTAATGATAGTGAATGTGTAAGATCACTTAAATGTCAACACTTAACATTTTGTATTCCACCAATTTAAATGTAGATAGTGGCATGATATCATATACCATGCCCTATGACATATCCAGTCATACAATATGACTTTCATGGAATAAGTATGCATGATATCCTATATCATTCCCTTGTGATATGCCCAATTATACCACACATCACTTACAAGTAGGATTTAAGTCATATCTCCTTCAATATTCCACTTGCACTAAAGCCTCATATACATAGTTTCATTTCACCTTATATTAAATCATATATAATAACTTGTGAAACCATATTCAAAAATACTTTTGTATATCTTACAAAACACTTTTGGAATGATATCATTAGCTTCAACTTGTATTAAATAATATATAATACCTTATGAACACTCATCCCAAATTCTTTTGGATAAAATCTAAAACATTTTTAAGTATCTCTATAATTCAAACTCAATAACCATTTGGTCAGCCACAAAGTGTGACCCCATGGGGTTTTTTTTTATAATTTCCAATAAAAATAAATAACAATATCCTTAAATGTAATAAAAGAGAGGACTATAAAAAAGCATCAATGCTACTGAAGCTACAAATGGATCTGGCACAATCTTTGTCAAATACATGTATCTCTATACCTGTTTCCCCCAGCCACATCATATGCTAGCATATATTTTCATACATTTCATTTGTCTAAGGTATCAAGTGACCATGGGGTATGGTGTATGTCAATACCATATAGCCTCCTAAAATGTGCTCTACTCTCCAAGTATAGACTAACCAGGATGATGAATACATCACTTGTCATTAATCTAGTAGATAACACATCACATGTCCCTCATTTTATTAGATAAAAATATCATATATACCTCCTAAGTATAGACATACATTTCATCATTCTATCTCAACCGATTTACCAAATATCATACTTGTCATACAAGAGGAAAAATATCATCTTGGTTGAGCTCCAACCGATGATATAATATGAAATATACCTAACCACCTTTAGATTAGATAAACCTCAAGTATTTCATAAGAAAGATATCAAATTATAAAGGTTATCATGATAGGTATCTCACTAACCTTATGTAGTGGGGACTCCAAATATGAACTATGCACCCCTAGTATACTAAAGATATAGTGTCTGACACTCCATGCGGTATACTTCATAGTTTATCCAGTGTAAAAAACATATTTTTTCCTCATGACAATATATTATATCTTAATACAATAATAATAATCATGATAACCTTAAAATTTCATCATAACATGTAATAATCCATGATGAACATCAGTCAGGGATAAATCAAAGTCATTCATTGAGAGGATAATTATCATTACACTTCATGAAATGTATATCCAACATGAAATAATGATAAAGTGTATATTTCCTTTTGAATAATCATAATACATTTTATATTATTAAACTCACTTAAGAATACTTAACAAAAACATACCTAAGAACCTATCTAACATATCATATATGATAGACTTCCATATTGGCCTTATGTTTGATTCTCTTTAGGTATTTTGTTAAACTAATTACATCTAAATGTTACTCCTTACACATATCTATGAAACCATTAGATAAAACATTCAAAACAAACTCTTTAGTTAGTATAATATATGGATAAATATAGTTTTAATAATAGTGAGACTCAGGAACCATTTTACTAATGTTCAACTCCTTGATCATATCTTAACTCCCTAACACCACAACATTAAATGTTACAATGTTAATAACTTATGTTTTATACTTATAAATCTTCTTAATATTTTTATCATCATTCTTGGAACCCTTTAAAACAAACTTTTTCCTTGAAACCTTTTGGTAACTAATGTGACCATTTATATTAATATTTACCAACACATTCTGAACTCCTTTATGGTACCAATTGACACTCATTTTATTATGGTAACTAAATGTAACTATTTAATTTTCTCTTTACAATAATATCCTAAAATACTTTAGGATATTATGTGAAACTCATATTGATGTTCTAATTGGATAATATTTTATTTTTTTAACTTTTATCTTCTCTAAGTATCAATATGGTCCCACTAGCCTCTTATACACTATATTCAATTTAGAATATCAAAATAAGATAAAAAAATTCCCTTTTGTTTGGAAATACCAATTACATCTTATTAGTAGGAATATTTAACAATTGTATCAATATCATATATGGTATTCTACATATTTGGGGAATTATCTTGAAAATAAGATTATTCTTTAAAATATGCCACTAAAGATAGTGAAATCTTAATTCCTTATATTTTAACAAAAATCATGATAAATTATTTTATCCTAGATAGAATATTTTTATCCTTATCTTATTCTAAAATATTATTATAGAATATGATGAATCATAAACCATTTTTATTGAATCAATTGTCTCATATTATTCATAACACTTTTTTAACAACCAAATATACCTATCATATAATAGAAATGAGATAACTATACATATCCTTTACTAAGATCCATTTAAGATTGATATATTCCTTTTAAATTCAAATAATTGATGAAAAAAATATTTTCTTGATCACTTGAATGTAGACTATATTCTCTATCAATTATTCCCTTAATTTTGAACTTTTTTATACTCAAAAATTTGTAAAGTATGCATTTGGTATTACTTACCATTCAAATTGAATAATTGATTTCTATATCACTGATACATGACATAGATATTTGATATATTTTAATAAACCCCTTTAGATATTATGGATAATTACATCATATGGATCCACTACCCCTCCTTTCTAATAATATATTTAGGTTTCAATAACTATATTGTATACTATAAGAAACATTATTTGAATTTCTAACTAAATTTTCTTTTACCGGTTTGAAATTTTACCCACTTGTACTGTCAACATAGTAATAGAACCTAGACATTATATGTACATATAATATTATCTATACACATTGATAAAATAGGTTAAACATTTATTAATCCCGTTCACATTATGAGAAAATTTTCATCAAAGAAAATAGAATTAATTTCATTACAAGAACATGCATTTTAGGAAACCTCTAGTTTCTCTAAGTAATTAATATACCCAATATTATTGAGTATATTAGTAGAGTCTAAAATTACTTATTTTATAATTAATTTAATTTCTTTAAAAATTTATGTGAATCCTTATATGCTCCCATAATCATTTATGTTCATTTTCAAACAAATACAATAGTTAGTTACACGATAAATTTTTTTCTCTAACCCATATATTTATAAATGACATAAGAACTTTTATTAAGTTATGATTCTTAGGATATTATTACATTAAAATTAACCTTTAAAAGTATTAATCCCAAATTTAAGTTTGAAAATGATGATGTTATTCATCTATAATAAAATATTTTATCAGTTGAGTATGACCCTTTTTAAATTCATATTATCAATTAGTGAGCCAAGATCCATATTTTACCAAGATTTGGGTATATTTACTATTTTTTCCATCACTTGGATATTTAGGTAGGGAATAATTCTAATCATATTATATATGACTCTTGGATAGTTGAGTGAACAACACTTTTTCCTAATCTATCAAATGGATGAATTCAACTATATTCCTTCAGTAACTTTATCCGATTAGGGTTTCCCAGCTAAGTGTAACCCAAAAAAAACCAAGAACTAGAACCTAATCATATTAAGGTCACACATTATATTCCTTCCTTAGAAAATATAATTCAGGGGCACCCGACTTTAGCATAACCTACCCGGCTGTATGATTGAGGTTCCGACAAGTTCCACTTTGTAAGGAATCTAACACTTAATATTTTTAGGGGATTTAATTATCACCATCTTATATAATGTTATTCCCTTCATAAGTTTACATGATTCTAATTATTTATTTTTTAATCTTATTCCTTTCAATAAATCAATATGTTTAAACTATATTTATGTATAACTCTTCAAACAACTCACATCTTGGGTAACTAACCAAAATTAAAAGATAACTACATCTATACATATCCAAATGAATCATATGAATAAGGTGTAAGGGTTGGTGTCCTAGAACCAACTATTTGTACTTTGATTACATAAATACTTAATGTATTTAAATATTAAACATCTTATTACATATTTTTCATTATTCTTCATGAATATGATGTAATAATGTCCTAGAGTATTTTCTGAATTGATAAGGTCATGGAAGTTCCCTGCTATGATGGGAAACTTGAAATTCTATAACAATATTCTTAAATATAGTTCTAATTTTGGATGAAATACTATGAAGGGACATATATCATGAAGACCATTAGGTGTGAGTACTTTTAAGTAGATGAGACTTCCTCTCATGAAGTTCACACTTAGTAATCTCCAAGATAGGAGATTATGAGAACATACCCGCCAGTAAAAATTCCACATGTTTTGGAATCATTAGATATTTCTATCTATGAGCATGTGTAATGATCCTTAGACTTTAATATTATCATTAATACATGTCATGACTCAAGAACTTTGATTTACTGATGAAATCCGTTACGCAGATAGTTGGCGGGAAGTAGGGTACATTGGGTGCATCACGAGTGGCATGTTATTAGTGGATAAGTTGAGGAACGATTTGTACCTTCCATTTATGGAAGTTGATATATCGGCTCTTTGATTGAAATAGAACATTCACGTGAAATTCCATGGCCATGGTGTAATGATGAGTTTATTTCAGGTATTCAAAGAACGACGTATCAATTATAAAGGTTGATGAAATTATCATGAAACTAGATTTATGATATATTAATATAAAGGAATTATATTACACAGTGAGTGTTTGTATGTGGATGTTGTTTTTGTGACTTTATATTCTTTCTCTTAGGTTCCTTGACCAGTTTCTAGACAATACTCTTGGACTTTAGGAAAACCCACTTAATGCCAACGAGAAAGAATCCTAGAGGGTCACACAATAAGTGTTTTTGGTGGTCTTGGTTAAATTCTATTTGAATTTAATTAATGAAATAAATATTATTCTGAAGACCATGGAATAATTTTATTCAAATTAATATGATCACATAAATTAAATAAAATTTATTCATTTATTTTATTGAACATTTAATAAATATTTATTTACTAGTTTGTAAATAAAATATTTATTTAAGAGAATAAATTATTTATTTATTTATTTGGGTGTTCATTAAATGGAAGTGGAGTTAGAGCGGACCAAGGCCAGTCCGATAGTAAAATAATTATTTTCAAGTTGGTAAATAATTATTAGTTGACACAAGTTAAAATAATAATGACGCTGGTATTATTTTGTGACGTGGAATTTTATTCATAATTCTGTTTTGTGTAAGTTGGCACACCATAAATAATGACGCGGTGTTATTATTATGTGCATGAGTTTTGTCTAAGTTCATGAATGTATTTAATTGATATTATGCAATTAAATATTATAACTGAAGTTCCATGTATATAAATAGGAAATTATGTCTATTGTGCCATTGCGAACATACTGCATGCTTGGTGAATTGAGAATTTTTGAGCTAAACAATTTCTCTCTCAAATCCTCTTCATGCCCCTCTCAAGAATGAGAGACATTCTTCAAGACCGAAGAACAAGCGATCAAGAATGACCGACACAAGATAGTCGCTTCGCCGCGCTAGCACCCAGAGAATGAGTGGTGTCGATTAGAGACCATCAGAGCACATGTGGATCACCTCTAGAGAGATTCTAGTTTGGTTCCTCACAAGCGCAATGAGATAATCTGTAAGTGTCATTATGAATGATCAAAATCATCAACGAAGAAAATACCAAAGATCAAGGTATTATTTTATTTATGAAATTAATTAAATTAATTATAAACATGATGTGAAAGATACTATATAAAGGTTTCAGGTATCTTTATTCTTTATCTAAATCTTTGACTCTATTCCGTGGAGACCGACGTTCATCGTCGCATTGATCTCGGAATAATCATTGATCATGGTAAAAATCAAAGTTGTGTGTCGGCCCAACCATGATTCCACTACGCCCGGAACCTTTAAGTGGTATTAGAGGGGTTACATCATAGTTTATAATTATTTAAATATTTCATTGATGATTTACGAATTTAATAATTTAGTTATTTGAATTCAAGTTAATAATTTTTCAAATCTTAATCTTGAGATCTGTTACTCATCTTTCGTTTCTTGTTCACCTTACAGAAATTGTATTTTCTTTTAATTTTGATTAAAATAAAATAGTAGATCTCATCTGAAGGTGCCAAAGGTTCCTGGACATACAATGCAAGAACACGTGACGTGTATTCGGCAGTACACACCATGTGGCCAAGGTTCAATGCACCAGTAATAGGTGGCATGCAGTTTCTGGATTACACGCTGTGTGGCATACTAGACACGATGTGTAGTCCCTTCAGGTTAGTGTTGGACCATGTACCCTGTACATGGCTTTTCAGGATATAGACTATGCAACGAGAAACTACATGTTGTGGGGCATACTGGACATGCCGTGTACTCTGAAGATTTCCGAAGTACACTCACACATAGTTTACCCAGACATGTACTTCGAATGGATAGTGAAAAATAGTACATACCATGTAGTTGAAACTACATGCCATGTACTCATCCAAATTACGTAGATTTATTAAAATTTATTATTATATTATACAAACCCTTGAGATGTGTACCATCATGTAGGCATAAATCTGAGGCACAACACGTGATAGGTGTTTTATATATATGTGCTTAATTTAACATCTGTGTAATGTTCACTTATACTCATTGGGTAGTTATGAATATGAATTCACCAAGTTTCCTCCAAGGTACAAGTTATGTACAAAGATAATTTTAAATGAATTTATTTGTTTAAAATTAGGATGGATGAGATTCTCAAGGAAATTCATAAAAGGTTTTAAGATAAAAGGATTGATTAATTAAAGATGATAATTAATTAATTCGAGCATGATTTATCTTAAATAAGAATGATTAAACAATTGAATTATAGTTTTATTTATGCATAAATATGATTGCATGTATGGATGATCATGATCTAGACCAAGACCTTTTTATGTGGATGGTTTTTTTTAATTTATTTATTTAAATTAAATTTGTTGGCCTGCGATCCTTCTCATCATTAATATATAGGGCCTGCGTGCCCAAGGTTTCTTTTATGTAAAAACACGTTTTACCCCTCACCTACATGTGAGTTAAAAAAAATTCATATATAATGGATGGAACTCTCAAGATAGTGGAGGTGGTTCATGCTGGAGCTGAGACGAAATGAATCCCAGGAGATATAGAGGTGGATAGGTGGAAAGCTATAAACACAAAGCCAAAAGGTTCAAGATGTTTCTCCCACAGGTCAGGGTTAGTTTATCAACCACTAGATAAACTAACCATTATAAAATCTCTTGATCATTCTCTTTATTTTATTTATGTCAGTTTCATGGTTTATAATTATTGACATGTTGTCACAATCACATAATTAATGAATTAAACAAGCATCCAAGATAGAACTAAAATAAACCATACTTATGCATAAATATTATCAGGACATGGTTAATCACTTAAGTAAGTTCCACTTAATATTAAAAAACATGTGATAATGATAATAATAAATTCACACATAAGAGATAAAAATCCCTCAAATAAAATATTAAGTAAGACCAAGCCTTCAATTACTTGATTAAGGAAAAAACTCAATAAAACTATGTGTTTGACTAACACTTGTTGGGACAAGCACTTTTATACAAGAATACCTTATTAAAGGTTTCAGGTTGACTTAACCATATTACATCAAGATTAGTATCCCTTGGTAGACTTGGTGTAATATTGGAGGCAAGAGTTGAGGAAATCCAAAGTCATGATTTCAGGATTGGGGAGTCCACTCAACTGATCAAGGAGCTGCAAGCCCACAGTTGGAAAATCCCTACCTACCTAAATACCTTCTAATAGCTTGACCAACCCTTGACTGGGTTATGTGAAGGGGAATATGAATCATTTCCCCTAGAATGTCATGGAAACTAGACATTCTGAGTTCAATGGTGAGGGCTATTGGGACATGATAAAATAGTGGGAGACTTAATAAAAATTTATTATTTCTCATAAAATGTAATCAATAAAGTACTAATGATCTTCTATTTTAATTTTAGAATAAAAATGAAAATATCTTCAACCACACTATCCCTGTGATCAATTATAGATAAAGACAACATCGACACTGACAATAACTTATAAGAATGGTTTAAATGCCGTTGGGTTATCCTACACCATGAACAGAAGTCTTACGTACTGGAGTTAGCATTACCTGATCCATATTCCAAAGAGGTGAGTGATAAGGATTTCCTAGTCTATGAGAAACATATGAATGATGTGACCGACATTCAATGTTTGATGCTATCATCAATGTATAGTGAGCTCATGAAGTCTCATGAAAACATGGATGCTTATAGCATGCTCGAGCACCTCCATGGTCTTTACTAGGAGAGAGAAAGATAGAAAATATTTGAGATCTCTAAGTCTCTATTTCAGAGTAATCTTGGAGAAGGTTCCCCAACTGGGCCTCATGTAGTCAAGATCATTGGCTACATTAAGCACCTGAAGGTTCTAGGGTTTAAAATCCCTGAAGAACTGGGTACCGATCTCATTCTCACATCACTCCCTTATAGATTCTATAACTTTGTTGTCAATTTCAATATGAACAACATTGAGAAGTCTCTATCTGATCTTCTTATCCTCATTCACCAAGTGGAAAAAGATATGAAGTGAAAAAATCCTTCTGTCCTTATAGTGAATAAGAGGAAAGGAAAGGCGAAGTGCTTTAAGCCCAATACTTCTTCACGACCTTACATGAAAAGGAATATCAAAGAAGAGTCAAGGGAATATGATTCTTTTTGTTTTTCATGTGGTAAGAAGGGCCATAGGAATAAGAACTACACCTAGCCTAAGAAGCAAGGGGAAGCTTCAGGTGCATTTGTTATCGAATGAAATCTATCTATTTCTAAAAATTGTGTATTAGATATATCTTGTGGTTCTCACATATGTATCCAAATACAGGAACCAAGTAGATTCAGGAATATTGACTGAGGTGAGGTAGATCTACGAGCAGCCAATAGAGCCAGACTTTCTGTTGTAGCTGTCAGGAACTACCACTTCACATTTCCAAATAGGATGATCTTGGCATTAAAGGGTTTCTATTATGTTTCATCTATGACTAAAAACATTATTTCTACATCCAGATTAGATACAGATGGATTGGTTTTCAAGTTTGGAAATGAATGTTGATTCTTTTACAATGATAGAATTTGTTTTGGTAGGGAACATTTATAAAACGGTCTTTACGTGTTGGATTACACAAACCAATTAATGGGAATCGATAAAAAAGATACTTCACATGAATCATACCACACCCAACTTTGGAATCACCGGATAGGTCATGTAAATGAGAAATTCTTGAGAAAGTTATATCAAGATGGATATTTAGATTCTTTCGAACTAAAACCACTTGGCATATGTTATGCATGTTTACAAGGGAAAATGACTAAATCCCTATTTAATGGGAAAGGTGAAAGGGATGATGAACTTCTTGAATTGTTTCATACTGATATGTGTGGAACATTTCCAATTGATTCAAGGGGAGGGTACTCATACTTCATAACTTTTACTGATTATTTTAGTAGATATGGATATATCTACTTAATGAGGTATAATTCATATTCTTTTGATAAGTTCAAAGAATACAAGAATGAAGTTGAGAACTAGATTGGTAAGAATATTAAGAAACTCCTCTTAGACCGAGGTGGAGAATATCTTAATCAAGACTTCATTTATTACTTACAGGAGTTTGGAATCCTATCCCAACTCACTCCTTCATACACGCCCCAGTGGAATGGTGTGAGCAAAAGGAGGAACCGCACCATGTTGAACATGGTGAGATCAATGATGAGTCATGTGAGTCTTCCATTATCCTTTTGGGGATATGCGTTACAAAAAGCGGCACACATACTAAACCAAGTACCAACTAAATTGATAAATTATATTCCATACGAGTTATGGAGTAGAAGAAAAGCCATGTTATTGAATTTACATGTGTGGGGTAGTGAAGAATTTTTAAGGCCTCTTCAGGTAACAAACTTGCACCCCAAGGCACAAAGTGTACCTTTATAGGATACCCCAAGGAAACAAGGGGATATTACCTATACAACCCCTCCGAAAGAAGGTTATAGTGGCAAGAAATTCCATATTCCTTGAGAGGGAGAACATCTCCAAAAGAGAGAGTGATAGCGAGATAGACTTCGATGAAGTCGAGGATCAAGGTACACAAGAGTTGGTATAGTAACAGATTCCACAAAGCCCTGTGGAAGAAGAATATGTTCCAGAGACACAAGTACTGCGTAGGAGTATAAGAGAGGTTATATAACCAGAATGATATGGTTTTCTAGTTACTGAGGATGGTGACTCATTATTAGTTGATAATAATGATCCTCTAACCTACAAGGAAGCACTAAGTGGCACAGACGTTGACAAGTGGAAAGAAGCCATGAATTATGAAATGGATTCCATGTATCAAAACCAAGTCTGTATTTTAGTAGATCCTCCAGTTGATATAAAGCATGTTGGCTGCAAATGGGTATTCAAGAAGAAACTGGACATGGAAGGACAAGTCAGTACCTATAAGGCACCATTGGTTGCAAAAGGGCTTAAACAATGTTAAGGAATTGACTATTATGAAACCTTTTCACCAGCTGCAATGATGAAATCCATCAAAATTATACTTTCCATTATGGCTTACCATGACTATGAGATTTGGAAAATGGATTTCAAAATAGCCTTCCTTAACAGGAACCTTCAGGAATATGTCTACATGACACAACCTGAAGGGTTTGGGACTCCAAAGGATACCAATAAGGTATGAAAGTTGCATAAATCCATTTATAGATTAAAGAAAGCATCCAGGTCATGGAACATTCCTTTTGATGAAGCCATAGTAGAATTTGTTTTTATCAAGAATGAATGCGATCCTTGTTTCTATAAATGGTTTAGTGGGAGTGCGGTAATTTTTCTAATAGTATATGTTGATGACATATCACTTATTGGAAACAAGATACCATTCTTACAGTTTGTTAAGGAATGGTTTAATCAATGATTCTCTATGAAGGACTTGGGTGAGGCATCATATATTCTTGGGATCAATATTCATAATGATATATCTAAGAGATTTTTTGTCCTAAGTCAAAGTACATACATTGATAAGATACTGAAGAGATTTAGTATGGAACAATCCAAGAGGGGATTATTGCCAACATCACATGACATTCATCTTTCCAAGAAAATGTGTCCTCAGACACATGAAGAAATGATGATAATGGAAAGGACTCCATACAGATAAATGATTGGGTCAGTCATGTATTCCATTCTATGTACTGGGTTGGATGTCACCTATGCATTAAGTACGGTAGGAAAATATCAAGCTGACCCAGGTGACCGCCATTGGATGGAAGTTAAGACTATCCTAAAGTATCTGAGGTGTACTAAGGATATGTTCCTGGTTTATGGAGGAGATGAGGAACTAGTTATTAGAGTATATGCAGATACTAGTTTCTAGACTGATCAAGATGAAATGAAGTCATAAACGGGATACATATTCAATTTGAATGAAGGTGCAGTGAGCTGGAAGAGCTCAAAGAAGAGTGTGGTCGCAGATTCTACAACATCGTCCAAGTATAGCGCATCTTCTGAGGCAGCTAAAGAATCAATTTGGATGCGAAGCTTCATCTAGGAGTTGGATTTGATACCTAACAGTAAGGATCCCATCACACTATACTGTGATAATACTACAATGGTGGCTCTCGCAAAAGAGACAAGGTCACATCAGTGGGCGAAGCACATACTTTGAAAGTATCATCTCTTGAGGTATTTTTCTCAGAGATGTGAAGTTGCAGTGAGTAGTATTTCCATGGAAGAAAATGTGGCAGACCCCTTGACTAAATCCTTGACTCAGCAGAAACATGATCACCATGTGAGGTCTAGCGGAGTGAAATTCCTAGGCAGTTGGCTCTAGTCCAAGTGGGAGTTTTTAAGGTTTGGTGACCTAGAACCAAATGGTTGTACTTTGTTTACATGGATATTTAATGTATTTAAATATTAAATATATTATTACATATTGTTCATTTTTCTACATGAATATGATGTAATAATGTCCTAGAGTATTTTTTGCATTGATAAGGTCATGGTAGTTTCTTGCTTTGATGAGAACCTT
Source organism: Viscum album (assembly GCA_963277665.1). Lineage (NCBI taxonomy): Eukaryota > Viridiplantae > Streptophyta > Magnoliopsida > Santalales > Viscaceae > Viscum > Viscum album. Next base: position 80,109,750 of record OY728140.1, read on the forward strand.
GAAATGCTATAACAATATTCTTAAATATAGTTCTACGGTTGGATGAAATATTATGAAGGGACACATAGCATATATACCATCAGATGTTAGTACTCATAAGAAGATGATACTTCCTCTCATGAAGTTCTCACTTAGTAATATCCAAGACAGGAGATTATGAGAAAAGACCCGCTAGTAGGAATTCTGCATGTTTTGGTGTCATCAGATATTTGTATCTGTGAGGGTGTGTAATGATCCTTAGACTTTAATATTATTATTAATACATGTCACGACTCATGAAATTTTATTCACTAACTAAAACCATCATGCAAACAGTTGAAAGGAATTAGGGTGTGTTGGGTGCATCATGAGTGGCATGTTATTAATGGATAAGTCGAAGAAGGATTTGTCCCTTACATTTATGGAAGTTGATATCTCGACCCTTTGATTGAAATATAACCATCGTGTGAAATTCCACGACCATGGTGTAACGATGAGTTTATTTCAGGTAGTCAAAGAATGAAGTATCAAGTATAAAGGTTGATGACACTATCATGAAACCTGCTTGATGAGATATTGAGACAAGAGGATTATATTACATAGTGATCATTTGTATGTGGATGTCATTGTTGGGACTTCACGTTCTTTCTCTTGGGTGCCTTGACCCGTTGCTAGATAGTAATATTGGACTTTAGGCAATCCCTCCTAATTACAATAAGAAATAATCCGAGAGGGTCACACAATAAGTGTTTTTGGTGGTCTCAGTTAAATTCTATTTGAATTTAATTAATGAAATAAATATTATTCTCAAGACCGTGAAATAATTTTATTCAAGTTAAGATGATCGTATAAATCAAATTAAATATATTTATTTATTTTATTGAACATTTAATAAATATTTATTTACTAGTTTGTAAATAAAATATTTATTTAAAAGAACTATTTATTTATTTATTTATTCGGGTGTTCAATAAATGGAAGTGGAGTTCGACCGGAACAAGGCTGGTATAGTAGTAAAATAATTACTTACAAGATGGTAAATAATTATTAGTTAGCACAAGTTAAAATAATAATGACGCTGCTATTATTTTTTGATGTGGAGTTTTATTCATAATTTTGTTTTGTGAAAGTTGGCGCACCATAATTAATGATGTGGTATTATTATTATGAGCATGGGTTTTCTCTAACTTTATGAATGTATTTAATTGCTGTTATGAAATTAAATATTGTAACTAAAGTTCCATGCATATAAAGAGACATGTATGCATATTATTCCATTGCGAACACACCACACACTTGGAGAATTGATAATTGTTGAGCTAAACAAATTTTCTCTTGAATCCTATTCCCTCCCCTCTCAAGAACGAAAGACGTTCTTCAAGGCCGAAGAACAAGCGATCATGAACGACTGACACAAGACACTCGCTTCGCCGCGCTAGAACCTAGAGAACAAGTGGTGTCGATCAGAGGCCACAGGAGAATGTTTGGATCACCGCTAGAGGGATTCTAGTTTGGATCGTTGTAAGCACAATGAGATAATCCTGAAGATTCATTCCGAACGATCAACATCATCAACAAAGAAAATACCAAATATCAAAGTAATATTTTCTTTATTAAATTAATTAAATTAATTATAAGTATGATGTGAAAGATCCTATCTAAAAGTTTTTAGTCTCTTCCTTATTTATCTAAATCTTTGATTCTATTATGTGGAGACTGGCGTTCATCTTCGTTTTGATCCCAGAATAATAATTGATCGTGGTAAAAATCAAAGTTGGGTGCCAGCCCAACTGTTCTTTCACTGTGCCTAGAACCTTCATAAGGTTCATGAAACAATTTCATGTAATGGCTTAGAATTATATTAAAATAAAAATCCCCACATGAGTAATCCTAGATCCACATATAGCCAATAATCACTTTTCTAGATAAGTCATAAGTCTATCGGCTAGTGAGAAGTCTAACTCAAAGTCCCTCTACCCAAGGATACTTCACTCAAGGGAGTTTTTAATTCCATCATTATTACAACATATAATATGTATAAATCATAATTAACTACTTGATTCAAGCTCGTAACCTAATACAATCCAAATTCAAGGTAGAAGAAAACCAAATCCATTGTCATACCTAGCATGTAACTCTTTATATACATGTATGATAATTTCTAGAAGCATTTTAACAACATTAAACTAAATCATAGATTAATATTGATAATATAAAAAATATATCTATGAATAATAAAAACAATAAATTTTAAAATATGAGAAATTCATATATTTAAACATGAGATAATTTTTTTGAACAATTTATAAATAAAACTAATCATAGACACTTTATAATTTAAGCTAAAATTATAGGAATTAAATAATTTCATAAATATAAACACATTATATTTATTACCAATATGAACAATTTAATTTTGTTCATTACATAAAATTTATTTTAAATATAAGATATTAAATTAAATATAAACATTTTGTATTCCAATTTATATTATGTAACTATTTATATAATCTAGATGTCACATATTAATTATTAATTAAACCTTTGTCAAACAAATCATCAAAATAACCTTTGATGTGGTTTAAATAATTTCCTAGATATGTACTTTAAATTGAATATTTCAAATAAGTATGAACAATTCATAATTTAAATATATACACTTTTATATTTTTTTTATTTTTCAATTTATAACTTTTTTATAAATTAACCTTATAATTTCTAAATAAATGCTATATTTTTAGATAAAAAGGAATTATATAAAATTTGAAAAATGTATTTTGATATTAATAATTAATTTATGGAAATTTATTTATTAAATGTTTCATAAACATCTAAATAATTAATTATAATCAATTTTTTAAATTTTTAACTTATAAATATCTTTATAAATAAATAAATATACTATTTTACCATTTTATATAATTTTTAAAAAATTTATGAATTATTTAATTCAATTCGTAATTGAATTATTGAAAAACCATATTTCCCCTAATAATCATTTTTAATGATATATATTTCCCTATATAAGTTTATAAACACGGTCTATGTTGGATTGACTCGGTTCCTAGTATAAGAATAAACTTAGCGTGCTATATAAGGTGAGTCAAAAATTGAGAGACTCATGTGAGATTAATCGGTGCCTATGTAGTAATAAAACAGGTGCTACATATGAATAATATCACGTTAAATGGTTTTTATAGTATCAATATGAGATCTTAATGACTTTAATTCCCATAGGATTGACTTCATATGTTGTGTCAAATTAACCAAACAATACACGCCAGATTATTCATGACGTAGAATGGTACACATATGATTAATCTAGTTCTCAAATAATCATGCATAACTAGGGTCTAAATACTATTAAATCACATAATGAGAGTGAGAATGTACATGAACCTATATAGTATTAAATCTTCGAGTGCTTAAAGATATAATGCTCATGTCAGGATAAGCCAACACCCATATAAGAATAATTCACACTGGGTGACCCTATCTGTGGTGCATGAAATAAAACATTGGTATTTCATGATAGTAAACCTAGAACAAAGTAAGAATTTTTTTTATTAGAATATCATATGAAGAAATATTATCCTAGTTCCTTCCATTCATTTTTAATGACTCGCACTAAGTTGTATGGGACGATAAAATACTCTTTTTTTTTCATAAACACAAACTTCTTCATTTTAAACATGATTTCAAGATCCAAATATCATGGTAATACTTGGATTCCACTAATGGGTTTCAAAGTATATTATGAAACACATTAAAAACAACAAAATCCATATAGAAACCTAAGAAATAGGACAAACCATTCATAAAAACCAAATCTATATAACTTTATAAAATGAATAACCTATGTGTACCTTTCATTGAATCATCACTATAATATATTCATCATTAGTGGTTGATTAAGATCACTCAAAATGCATCAAAAATATTTCATTCCTCTATGGTGTTTCCATGGTTTAGACAAATCACAAGAAAATCATGTAGAACCCTCTCATCACTGATGACATATTAGTGCCTCTCTCAAGAAAAGGGTGAGAGATAAGGGAGTATACAGGTGGATTCTAGTTGTAGGTGTTTATAAAAGCATAGAATTTTTTTCTATTTTCATTCATACTTTATATTTTCCCTCTGAGACATTACTTTAGTGGCTATATTTACTTATATGTTAAAATTTATTTGTAAATACCCTTGGCTAGTTATCCATTCTACATATGAATGCAATGTTCGCAAATGAGTAACTAACCTTGGTATTTATGAGTAAATACCCTTGAGTGGCTATATTTTCCCTCCAGTTGTAGGTGTTTCATCTTATGAAACACTTATTAATGATAGAAATCATGGGATGTCACTCAAACGTTAACATTTAAGATTCATACTAACACCACACCAAACGATTCCCTGTGACATAACCAGTTGTACAATATGACTTTCATAGAGAAATGAACATGATATCATATATCATGCTCTTATGATATGCCCTATCATACCACACATCACATATAAGGAATATTTAGGGAATATCTCTTTTATAGATAAAGAAGTTAATATCGCAACAATAACAACCTTCCTATAAATATTATTATATAATATAATCTATTTGTCTCAATATCTAATCAAGTATGATGCATATTTTTCTCACCACCCTATATACTTTATTTATGTTTCATTAACATTTAGAAATTAAATAATCAATAAACTTCAATGGACATGGATTTAATTATATAGTTTTATTTTAATCAAAGATCCAAATATATCTTTTTCCATTAATGTGGATGGGATAAATCCTTTATTTACTTATTCAGTTAATTTTATATTACTTATAACGCACCTAATATATACTACCTCATAATGAGTATATTCCATCATTATTCTCATCCATACATAAAAGTATGCAATTCAAGATACACATTAATAATAATATCAATTCCAAGGACCAATACACACATTCTCATATAGGAATATCCAATGACACATATACATGTGGAATTCCTATAGGCGGATTTTCCCCATAACCTTCATTATATAGATTACTAAATTTGAACTTTATGAGAATAAGTTTCAATGTAATTTGAGTCCCCAAAACCCAATATTTAAACATCATATGTTTCATATCAGATAGATATTATTTAGGACATATAACATATATTTAAGAATATTTTCATAAAATATATAGTTTTTCATTATAACGAATAATTTCTATAATATATTTATGAAAAAAAATAATCTAAGGACATTATCACATTAATTTTATCCAGAAGAAAAATCATCATGTGATAAGATATTTATTAATATTCTAGTAATAAAAAGTACAAAGTTAGTTGGTTCTAGAGAACCAATACCAACAGACTCCCACTTTCACTATATCCAACTCCTAACTAACAACTTTTTATCTTTAACATAATAAACATTCTTCTTATAAGGTATGAATATAGTCACTTGGCCTGCCAGGTTATTTTTTGGCCACTCTTCTTTATATTACTTCACTTATTTGAGAAAAAACTCATAATAGGTGTTATCATCAAGTATTTTCCTTTTTTCCCTCTATCATAAACTTGATATATTTTTTAATACCATATTAATAAGTTTATAATAATTTATATCATGATAATTATTTACTATCTTGGTATAATTACAAAATCTAGAATCGATCATTTCTTAAACTACTTCTTAAGTTTCATCAAAATCCAAAACATACTTAGTCTATATAGATATGGTAAAAATGGATTTAATAAGATTCTATTAATTATTTACTTAACATTATTGTGACACTAGATCAAATTGATCTAAAGGAAGAATAGTTTTTATATATCCTTGAGAAATAGTATTCCCACTTCTCTAAGTACCAAAAACTTATCTTTATCACTTTCTCGATTACTGTCAGATAGTTCTGACTAATACCAAATACAATTATATGGGTTCTATTTTATATTTTCCAACTATTATTTTCACACAAGAAATATTAAATCTTAGTAAATATATTGACATATGTGATAGATTCAAATACTTAAGTATATGGAATTATATTCATCAATATAATCCCCTCTTAAACCATAACATGTCATCTTAGATATATTTTAAACCATGTGACATACCCAATAACTTTCTCTTGAATTATTCCATCTTTTATTTTTCAATATCTTACCAATGTATGTACAATGACATGAACTAAGAAACCTTGTTGATCTATTTCATTATATATTTATCCCTAGAAATTTGATTGTCACTTTAAGTCATTCTTAATATTAAATAACTTCAAGACCAAACATATATTTTCCATATTTTATCACCATATTTGGCTCAGAAAACTATTACACTCCCACTAACCTCTTTTGGATAGAAGTCTTGCATTCATTATTAAAAAAAACAAACTCTATTATGGATTCATCAAAATGAATATTCCATGATCATGATTCTTCCATCAATCCATAAATATATCATTACAATTTTCAAACCTTATTGGAATTATTTGGTGTCACAAACCCTTATGATTTTATCATATAGATATCTTCCACAAGGTTTCCACTAAGGAAGATGAATTTAATATCCAATTTCTAAATTATATGATCATAGAAGGTTTCTATGTAAAATATAACTATATTGGATTTTAGAAAGATGATTGTTGAAAAGGTTTCACAATAGGCTATACCATAACGATGTTTGAAACATTCAGTAACCAATCATTCCATATAGGTACCAAATTTACTGTCTATGTCTAGTTTCTTCTTGAATACCCACCAATAGTCTTACATAAACTATATAAACCACAAAAATTTAGAACTATATTTTGTCACATAGAATCCATATATGAATTCATATGAACTTTCCAACCATATATATTTTTATTTACTACTTCCTTATAGGTTTTGTATTTTTTATTACCATTGAATAATATATCACATAACTTGGTGAGTACAAAACCACCACTTAGTTTTATGTTTCTTATGAAGTATGTGTCTCTAGAACAACTCCTCCCATAAAGTCTTATGGATTTTAGTGTTCCCAAGCCAAGTCATGTGCATCTAGATTCTTGACTAAATTAAAGTCAATATTTATCCCACTATCTCAAAAGAAAAGTACTCCCCAATTATATAAATATACCCAATCACTTGACTAATACATTTATATCATAGTAATAACTATATTCCATGTAGATTTTAGGATAATTTAATTGAGACACACTTTGTGTTTACTTGATGTAAGTTTCTTGCTAATTTTTTTAACAAATAGTTCTCATCAAAACACATAAAGCCGTGACATAATGGATTTATTTCATATTATAACTTATTTTATATCCATTATTTAATATATTTTTCATATAACTAAGTGTTACTGAATTTGTTAAAAAATTATTTAAAGGAATTATGGAATACTTTCAATACTTATAAGACTAATCATTGCTCATAATTTTATGAAAATCATCACTCTAATGTGTAGAAGGTAATGTTAATTTTATAATAGATACATGTTAGATTTAAATGATCGATGAATTCTTGGTTAATAATACTAATGCCCAAAAAATCCTATCATAACTTTGAAAAATACTGAAAAACCAAGAAATATAGAAAAGGAAAATTTAACGTAAAGGAATAATCCAATTAAAGAAAATTTATTTTATTATGTCCACATAAACATTTTCATGACATATGAATCATTCAAAAATCCATGATGGAAATACTTCACGGCTTCATGATCTATTCAGGGAAAAGAAATCATTCATGGTATAGTGGTGAGAATTATTCATGGCTATAGGACTCCTTTACGACATGAATCATTTACAGAAACATAAAAACACTTATTTTATAGTCTAACATCAATTTAAGAAGAAAAGGAATTACTCGTTCATAACTGTGTAACACATTCACTGTTTCATATCACTTTTTAACCTTGAGGTGGTGTTCCTTTTTGGTCACTTAACTCTAAGAGGACACATGAATCCTATACAACCACATATTCTAGGAAGGAAGTTATGAATGGTCACTTATAAAAACATGAGATACACTTCAAGAAGAAAGATGAACTTTAAGGAAGAAAATACATCAATGATTTTTTTTTTGTTTTTGGTAAAAACTTCGAGACATAAATTGCTTCATTCAAGAAATTATTTAAAGAAATACCCCAGATAAATCTCAATTTCAAGCAATATAGAAGGGAAATGATCATCATAGAAAACCTTTAGGATAATTATACTCCTATATAACACCTTCATAGGCTTACCCAAATAAATTTCTTCCTGAAGGACTCTTGTGAGGATCCTTTATAGAGAGATTCTCATGAAACTCTTTCATAAACAAGAATCCTTAAAACCCAAAACATTAGAAAAATTTATTATCAAACATAAATCCTTAATATTATGAAAAAATAGGGTTTATTGAAGTAAATTTTGACCTCTTCCCAATTTTATATTACCACATAAAATTTTACCCATAGATAATTACTTTTTAAAGGATCCCTATAATAAGTAACACATCTTCTTTATCATCCCTTATTTAACCTAGTTCATCTACCTATGTTGAATTAATTCAAATAACTTCATTGGATTCCTTTTTTAATAGTCAAATATTTGAAAAGGCCATCCTATTAAGGCCTCCTCCAAAGAATCTTGATATATATGACCAGTCTATGTACATTAGAATTCATCCCTTCGATAATGTATTCCTTTATTAATAGGGATCTAACCCCATGGGATACCTTTATTGGGATTTTCTCCCTAACCAATAGGACCCTTAGGGTGACAGGAATCATGTATTCCCTTTATAATAAGGGTCTTCATTGTTAGAAAATTGAATAATCATCCCCTAGCTCAAGATTATTTTCTTGGATACCCCAAGAGGGATTTTGTATTCTTCAAGTATCCAATTTAGTTTATTTCATCAACTTAATGAGACAGTAACCGTTATATGGTTCTATAATTTTGTGTAAGTCCCAAAAATTACCTACAACCGAGATATCCACCAGGATAACTATATGGTACTTATAATAGGTTTAAGATCCAATATTACCTTCTCCTATTTAGTTACCAATGGATAGAAAAAACCAAAAAGGTCTACTCATGTGTAATTACCACACCAACCATTATTCATCACTTTTAACCTAATAGTTTTCACTGAATGAATTTAAACACCATATCATATAATCCTTGATACATGAAAATAAACTTCATGGACTGGTATTAACCTATTAAATTAAACTCTGCAACTCAAACTACATGGGATATCATTTTCATTAACTAGGATATATTGGATGACTCTTTAAAGGAAACATAATAGGTTCTATATGCATGATATTAAAAGTCACATAATAGTTCCTGGACACACAACCATAAAAAAACTTCATTTTTTCATATCTACATGACCATAAAAGGAACCATGATGTTTTTTTTCACATGACCTTAAACGGTACAACATATCACATTAAGTATCACCAGACTACACGAGTTCTAATTACCTTTATATGGGTACGTAGGAATCCCCTCCCATGGGCCTAATCCTAACTCCATAATACCCACCCTCTCTCTAAATGATGATAAATTCCAAATTGCCCAGTTATTCACTTTACACCATAGTATAACAAACCAACAAATGAAAGATGGAGATCCATTTATATATAAATATTTTCACATTGATGGATGGATTCAATTGATTTATTTCATAAAGGTAACCAATAGTAATATTATTATTGTGAAGGATTCATAGAAATGTAGTGAATCTTTAAGAGAGTCTCTTACTAGTAATAAAAACCCCGTATGGGAAGATCTAACCTCCCATATTATTGACCAATTCACAATTTAAAGTGTCCCTAGTATATCCTAGAGACCACATTCATTTAGAAATCATGATCGCACAAACTCAAAGGCTGTAATAACAAAGGAATGGTGGAAATACAATGATGAACCTGATGTGAATGAGAACTCTTTTCAATCAAAATTGAATCACTAAGTTAATTTTCAAATTCTAAATACCCTAGACAAGATGGTAGTATCCATAGGTTACCTCAAGATACTTTGAAAAAATCGCCGATATATTGTGTTGATAATGCCAGTTGGTGAATTCTCTAGTATGAGATTACTAACTCAATGGATCTATCTTGAGTTTGGAGGAAACACATTATATTCTACTTGATATGAATCCCCAATGATAGTCTAATCAATGGAATTCTATGAAGAAGTATATGGAATTTCTTTCCACCTCCAATATCTTTGAGTGAATATCCTTAAATCACATCAATGCATACCTCCCTTATCTTAAAGAGGTAGAAGAATACATTGATTTTATCCCTAATACTTCTCAGGAGATACCCAAAAGGGCTCCCACTAGTCATCACTTTAATCAATGTTTCATGAATTCATACCTTTAGGAGTACACAACAGAGATCACCCTGGACATCCATGCCCTGATTATTCAAACCAGGATTCCTAGAAGGAGGTACCTCCAAGGGAAGATGAAAACTGAAGTGTTGTAATAAGTGAATACTATTGTCCCCCCTATGAATTCCTTCATCATATCTCAACTATAACTAAATATATGGAGCAATATCATATTCTAACTCTCATCAACATATATGAGGCTTGTTTGCATATTCTAGCAATAACTCAGGAGAAAGCTCATATCACTTATCTCATCCAAGAAGTCAGTCAACATATTCCTATAGCATATTGGGAGTAGGATTATATCCCAATTCTGATTTAGACTTATTAATATTATCAGCATATTCTAGAAACGACTGAAAAGAAGACCCATATTTTTTATCACTTTCAAAGATCCTATAGATATATCCCTATGACAATCTAGAAGTAGGTTCATATCCCTAATTTGAACCATAAAGTTCATCGATATATTCTGATAAAAATATAGGAGCAGGCTCATATCCCTTCTTCCATCCAAAAATATCATCAACATATTCTAATGATAGTTAAGGATTAACCTAGGAGGTATCCCACTCATGAGGGTCATTTTCTACACTACAAATCCCTGATTATGATTGAGGTACCAACCTCAGTCACCTAATGGAAGATATCCAAAAAAAATTATTAAGGGAAATTTTCAATCCTATAGAAGGATTATATATCTACCCCTATTAATTCTATTATTATTAAGGATATTTCATAAATTTTGATAGAATCCCAATAATATGAATTCTCCCCATCAATAGGAGAAAGTGACCATGGTCGTGATGGTCCTCCCTATGGTAATATGATTAAAAACTCTATAAGTCATCCCTAGAGCACCTGTCATAGAGGTCCTCCACAAGAAAATAAATATGTTAACCATGGAGGCTATCCCCATGGAAATATAGAGATTTAATATGGAGGTCCTCCCCATGGTACAAGTTATGAAGATTCTCCCCATAAAATGATGACCAATTGACAATGAGGTCCTTCCATTTTTAAATCATCAACTACTAGTATTCATAAATGTCCTCCTTATGAAAACCAAGTAAAAAACTCTAGAGTTCCTCCCTAGGGAATACATTGAGAGTTTCTCTTAGAAACAATGTAAATAGACAAAGTGGATTTCATCCCTATAATGGTTAATCTAAGGTAAAAAAATATGGAGTTCATTCATGTGGTACTTATTGTGAAGGACCTCATTGTAATGATTTACCTTCCTAGTATGAAGGTCCTCAATATGTTGATGTTTCTATAAGTTTTACATCATACCTAGAGGCACTCAAGAAATCGAGGCTAGCTATACCAAGAAACATATTAGTTGGAAAAATCTCATCCCAGTAGAAAAATAATATGTGGTGAAAATCATCATCTATACCTCACTCAAACTGTATACCCTTGGATGAAATCAAATAGATTCTGAGTGAACCCACTTATTTTGACAAAGTAGCAGAGAAAAAACTATTATAGTTAGATTAGGTTGAAGAACCCCTCACAACATTTGAATATAACTCCATGTTCATGTGAAACAAATTGTCTAATATTAGAATATTGACCATGTTCTAGTTCATAGAAACTCCCAAATACAATATTCCTAAGGCCTTAAAAGAGGAGTACATACATTATTTTTTATATATCTTATGGGAAATAATCCATTACATTAAGTATAAATACTTGAATTATGGAAAGTATGCTAACCATCTAAGTATGTTGTATTGTTTTTATACTATTTTATTCGGGTTTCCTTTTTAGTGTCCTATAACCCTAAGTCAAGGAAATAACATGAATTTTTCTAGAATTATTTTCTCAACGGTATAGATTCACTCAGACAGATAGTCACTGATGCCCCATATGATGTGCATATTAGAGGGTGGGGGTGAATATGAAGCCCCACACTTCACCCCTCACCAACCAAGAAGTTCTATTGGGGAAGAAAACTTGTAACACTCTTTATTCAAGATAAGTATTAGGATTCAGATATATATATTCCAGTTGGTATGTCCTGTAGAATCCTAGCATACCTAAGATCTAGAAGAGGCATACCTTGCGGGAGAAATAAATTTATAGAATCCTATATCAATATTTCATGAAGGTCAATTAGGATTCCCATATGAGAAGAAAAAATCTTTAAATAATGGAGAAAACTTCATTAGAAAGTATCACTCACCCTAAAAAGGTGTTGCATTGATCTTGTTCCCAAATAGAGTCCTAAATAGATAATATGGTCATGATAGTTGCTACCTTAGTGAAATTGTTGGAGCATCCTTATCCCACAGGCTAGGGGAATTTCTAACATCACCAAAATATCTAAGACCATGAAATATATAATTAATCAAGGAAGTGGTGGTAGTATTATAGAGTACACCCCAACCAATAGGGATGGGTCATTATTGCCTCCCCCTCCTCTAAAAAATCAATGTTTTCCATAATGGGAGGATATTCATAGAAAACAACTTCACAATTTCTCTTATTTCATGATATATTATCTTTAATAGAAATGTATTTAGTGAAATGTATTGGGGATTCAATTAGAATCACCCTTCATAAACCAAATCCGAGGGAATGTTATGTGAAAATATATATCCTCATAGGGTTTTTAGGACATAATGGCATGTTAAGGATTCTCATATCAAGGAGGGTTATGATTTTTCCTTTAGTGGACACTCAAAGAATGATAAATCCCATTAATAATCTGATACATATGAGTATGTTATCCCAGTTGATCACTTATCATTGATAATTTTCATTAGCACCGGCCTCACATATAACACAAAACATAGAGCTTATGTAGGATAATGCGATGTAGAAATATCTGTTTGAAATATGATCCATATAGAAATATATAAAGAAATCATGCATACCTAGTAATAGAATCATACTTAGGATATGGGGGATCTTCAAAATATTCTTCAACTTCATTATTAGATATACTCATATAAAGATAAATAGAAAGGCATGGCTATATCCCACCCAAGAAATGAAGAATATGATCTTCTCTCCACTGAGGAGAAAACTGCTCAAAATGAAGTTGAGTTGGAGAAGTTGAAGTGACTCAATACTGAGCCACTTTGAGTAAATATTTATCCTAAGTAAAATTTCCATGATGAGGCCAATATACCTCTTCCATAAAATTCCACTCAGTAAGAGCGGACTTCTCAATCAATAATAGGAAATTTTAATCATCTGGTTAACCTAAAGACAATGAAACCAGTCTATCTAAACATAAGATCCAAGGATTGTTGAGATAATCCTACCCTAGGGTAGAAACCACTTCCATTCTAAATAGTATAACCTATGATGAATCTATATAGACATAAAAAATAGGAAAAATTGGGATGAACCTATCATGTTCTACCCACCACCTCTTCTTAAGAATCATCCTAGGAGACAGTCTCACCAAAACACCTTGACTTCATTAAGTCCCTTACAAATCGAATGGAATTATTAGAGGGGTTTTAGACCCCAGTGCAACTATAAAATAATCTATATTCCAATTTTTTTTTCTTAACTGCTCCTCCACCAAACTTTTGGAACCCATATTTATAATATTCATTAGTAAAAGAGATATGGTGTAGAATCTAATGCAATTATCATACCGATGTGGCCCCATGATGGGGAAACCCTGGAAATGGAAAGTAGCAAAGATCAGGAGTTTTTTATAGGCCCTAGAGGTACTGACATTCATTTAGTATAATATCCCACTAGGTGGAACCATTGCTAATTAGGAATATTTTAAAAAATAGTTCCTTTTCCAATTCAGCTCTATGTTGAGGAAAAAAACTATCATCGACCTATCGAATTGCATGGAGTGTGAAAATGAGAGGGTTTCAAACTTCATATCCTGGTAGAAATTCCCAGCCTACTCTTTGAATACATAGCTTTTTCAAGAGGCACTATTATAGATATTCATAGAAAATATATGATATGAGTTACAAACATGACTGTTTCCCTCGGAACGTGTGTTCTGATTACGAATCACTACTTATGAACACTTTGCATTGGATTTATTTATGGAATTAGAAACATCCAATGGTTCTGTATCCAAAGGGACATGCTTTCCAAAGGTAGGTGTTTTTTAGGTTTGTTGGCCTACAATACTTAATATACTTAAGAACTCACATTGGTTGAGAGGATGTGAGTTTGGACTCATCACACCATTTTGTGGGGAATTATTGCCTACTCCAGGAATCTCTTATATATTTAATATATGTTCATGAATCCTTATTAATTGAAAAAGTATAATTTAAGTTTCCCTTGAGATTCACAATAAATTATTTAGCATGTATGAAATTTAGAATCATATGTATGTATTTGAGGTTCTTCATCAATGGAGATATCCCTAGGTATTTGAGGTTCTCTATCAATGGTATCCTCTCATATACTACTTAGAGATTCTTTATCTGTTGTCAGGATGATGCTAGTTTTTAATCCACTCACTGGGGTACTCTAGAATTTATGGTCATCCAGGTAGAAAAAAGTTGTTATGATGTTGGGATTGTACCCATAAATCGGATACCTACGTATCCTCATGAAATGAATCATAACTCTTATAGTTCAGTGCCACTTAATGGAACACATCATACCTTTTAAGTTCGTGTGATAAGGACCTAACCATATAGTTTAATATCATGTGCTAAGGACAACTTATATGGAAGATTCCTAGTCAAATCTTGGTGTGGAACATAAGCCTAAGTAGCCCAAGGAACTTGGAAAGGATATAGGTTTCCATTTTGGATTAGGCCCTACTGGGAATGTAGCCCAGAAAGAATATGCTTGATTTGGAGTGTTGGGTTTGAACCTTAGGGAGGCTTTCTATGTATCCTACTTGGATTGAAATCAAATCCCACATAGTTCGGTAAGTCTCGCAGGGGAGTATTTCACTTTGAGAGAAAAATGTTGGGGCATACTCCTAAAGAGGATGACCTTGTAACAAGGTCCATGAGAGATATTTTAACTCATATAGATTAAAAGGGGACTTAATTTGGGTTTTAATCCTAAGGAGGATGCCTGAATTAAGGTAATTAGGGTTAGACTCTTGAGGTGGATTTCCATTAAGCATGGGCCCTGAGTGAAGGCTTCTTATCTATACCAATTATGGAAGGAATCAGAGTTCTCGTAGTTCAAGAAGTGATGTTGATTGTGTGGATGTTGTAATCATCATAAATCTATAATCTCACATGAGCCATGCTTGGTGTGAGAAACAAGAGGATGTGAAGGATTCAATAAATAACACATTTTATCCTTCATTTATGGAAGAGTTCGGGCCTATGGTGAAAGAATCCATGGTGATGGTGGATGAGGGTGCATAACAATGAACCTTTCAATGTGAAATGAAAGTTAAGGTCATTAGGTCTGGTCTAAAAGGATAAGGGATTACTCTAGGAGGGATGTCCTAAAATTGACCCTGATATAGTTGGGAGACTTTGCATTTGTCGAAAATAAAATCAGGTGTGAACCGTTCCTTCTCTACTAGGGAACTGAGGCGTTGGGTTTTAGAGATAAGGGATGGACATGGCCCAAACCCTAATCCTCCAAACTGGAAACTCCTTAACACTTTTTCTGGTAGAAGATCCCTTGTAACCGTGGATATATAACTCTAAATACATTGCAATAACCCTATCTTCCCAATAAAAAAAGTATGGGAAACCTCTGGCTATAGAGATACAAATACAAATAGGAGACACACTGGTGTGCCTTTCCTAAAGGTTTTTTAAATCGATAGGTCTTCGTGGAGATTTCAATATGATCCCTTTCAGACAAGGGATCCAATGAAGAATAATATACACCATTAATGGTTTTTAATAATCCCTCATGAAAGGCTCGAAGAGGCTGAAAAGGTGAGGTGAACAAAATAGGGGCTCTCAAGTCTCTAGCGTAGATGTATTGGGCATGAAATTAGGCTTGGGAGACCTGATTACACCTTAAAAGATGAAAAAATTGGAGGATAAGACTTGGGAGAAACTTGGTTTAATCATTAAAGAGTCTCCACATGTATTACCATAAGTGGGGAAATCAAGTTCCTATATAAGAAATGGATTGTGTGCAAGTGTTCTTGATTTAGAGAGGTTGGGCACTTTGGGAACACAAATGTTATGGATTTCAAACACTGAATGAACTTATGTCCTATGATCCTCCTTTAATCCCCTCACCTTAGGTGTTAAAGAACTACATGTGGGGTTTTATAAGACTTGGGCTAAGCACTAGGGAAACTAGGGAAGCAATTGGGATTCGGGGAAATCCGTCCATACAAATGAAGACCCCATGGGTCTATTTATAGTCAAAAATAGGACCCCAGGTAAAGGATTGTTGGGTGCACAAGTGGATTGCATGCCAAAAAGGTTCTAAAAAAGTACCTTGCATGCCAACATTGTTTTGGCTAAACTGGGGAGATTTCAATTTAGACCCTTTGTAAATCTTAAAATCCTCCATGTATTTTCTCCTATTTTTTCTAAGATATTTCCATTTGTCACGTTTTCATCCATGAAATGGAAAAAAGTGTCAACAACGCCCCTTATCCTCAGGATTGGATCTGAATGAAAAGAGAGTCTTATGATGAGGTAAAGTGATGTAGAAAAAAGGTTAATAATCCACTCTCGATCTATCTTTCAAGGTGGAAGCGTGAAAGGTAGTGGTGCGTAAGGTAATGGCGCACAGGCAGGCTTCGGCCAAATATTTGTTGGTTTTCCAATTCTTGGTAATTTTTTTGGAAATGTGTCACCAAATGCAGGTATAGAAAGGGATAATTGTAAGCTATGATTTAGGGATTCTTGGATCTAAAGAATGATATAGGAAAATGGATAATGGAATTATAAGGGATCTCTTCCAAGAACGAAGTTACCGCTCTTTGAAAAATACGTTATTGGGGATGTATTATGTAGGGCCAGCTTAGGCATATGTTTCATAGATAAATTGTGGCATCCTTATGATGACAGACCTGTTATGTTGGTGAATTTTATGCAAGGAAACTTAAGGGAGCGTACTGTATAGTCAGATAAAAGAGCTATCAAGAAAATTTGACATTATATTTCTAAAATTCGATGAAAGTTTATGGAGATTTGGATGTTCCTAAGCATAGAATTTGGATCATGTAGAAAAGTACCTGAATATAGAGGGGATATTTCCAGTCATGGTTTTCAAAGAATTAGAGGAATATTATCTCTATAAAGGTTTGAACCAAACGTATAAAATATGGTGTCTATAGTTTTAGGTCATATGAATAAGACCATAATATCATTGAAACAATGGATGATATGTGGTCAAATGGTCAAGGTTATTTCAATATAATTTGAACACATGGAGAGGGAAAATTTGTAAACCATGGTCTTGGAGGCTTTTAGGTTGAGAGAAAGGATATGGGGCAATTATACAATGGATGACCTCTTTAAAATATGAGTTCCTGTATATCATCATCAAAGTTTGATGGAGATAGAAGAGGTTTCTACCAAGAATAAAGTTACCCCTATTCAAAAAACTTGTTATGGGGGATTACTACACAGGGATATCTAGGGAATATGTTTCATAGTCAAACAGTGGCATCCTTTGGCTAACAAACCCATTATGTTGGTAAATTTTATGAATGGCCACCTAGGGGCACATACTTCATAGTAAGGTAAAAGAGTTCTTAGGTATTAAAAACTCTACCACCAAAAACTAAAGAAAGATTATGAAGATAAGTATTCAATATTAAGAGTGTGAAATGAAAAGGGGGTGATTTTCAATGCACAATAGAAATATTTGAGTCAATATTGGCCATGATTTTGGAGTCCCTTACATAGATCTGACTCATATGTATAATGAGAATATCGTTTTTTCTTAGTGGAATATCTAAGGAGAGGACCTAAAATAAAGTGATCCTACATGGATTTTTAATTGTATGTAGGATATGGGGAATTTTATTTTATCTCAAAGATGGAACTAATATCTAAGTCCTAGTTTTCACCATGTATCTCAATAGGATGAGAATCAAGACATACATAGTTCTTTGGGTACCGTATAGTTTAATGTCATGCAGCAAGGACATTAAGGGATCTGATATAAATAGCATTTAAATATCCTCATATAAATCCAACTTATACATGGGAGAGAAGAGGCTTTTCACATCATGCTTCAACTGGGACTTGGATTGAAAATTTGGATGTCACTACATATCTCATATAAATGAGAATCATGCCACATGTAGTTATTGAAGGTCCATAAAGTTTATCATCATTTGGTGAGGATGTGAAGTGATTCTACTATGAAAAGGAATATTGCAGTTGGACTTGAGAATAAGACCCATGCGTCACTATATATCTTACTGAAGTAAGAATCAAGCCACACATAGTTTTTAAATAAAGGCTACATCACTCTAATTGAATTCACAAGTGAGGGATAACAAGGGTTTTCTAAATACGAGTTCATACATAATATTGAAACACATATTGAATATTCTCATGTAGATCTGATTCATACATGGGGGACGAAAGGCATTAATTGAAAGATTCTATGGCTAGGTCCAAGGTTTGAAAGTCTGTACATTACTATGTATCTCATATGGTTGAGAATCAAGCTAATTCCCATGAAGTTTAATATCTTGTGGTGAGGATGAAGGTGAAATGACATGAAATTACTAAATATCTCATAAAAATAAAAATCAAAACACATGTAATTTTTTAAGGAGATCATGCCGTTTATTTTTATGCGATGAGGACATATAATTGAAAATAGGAATTGAAATACCTTATTTATGTAGATAAGTTCTTTAACTAATTCCTAAGCCCATGTGAGCCGTAATAAGTCTGAGAAACAAGGAGTGGTAAAAGGTCTCTTCTACAATATAAAGGTATCAAAGGTGAAGAATAAGGGTATGATAATTATATGGCGGCTGGGCTTGGTTATAGGACCCTGACATCCCTGCGTATCTTACTGAAGCAAGAATCAATCCACACATAGTTCTTGAGATTTTTCCCCATATCAATCAAGTTTTGATGTGCGGAAGAGGAATTTTTATAATTTCTAGGCTGATGGTTAGGCCTAAAGCATAAATTATTGGCATCACCATGTCTCTTATTAAAACGAGAATCAACTTACAAGTCTTAGAAGAAGTCCTTATTCAAATTTGATTTGTGCATGGGTAAAAGAAATAGGGTTTTCTTTCATGAAATTATGGATGGGAACAATATTGGAGATCTGGGTTTCACTATGTATTTCATATGGATGATAATCAAGCCACATGTAGTTCTTGAAACATTCCTTATATAAGTTTAATTCATACACATAGGGAATAAAATGTTTTTTTGTCGTGGATGGGCCCAAGATTGGAGATCTAGGTGTCTCTACATATCCCATTGAAATGAGAATCAATCCAAATGTTGTTCTTGAAAAGATCATTCCACACACAAATTGAGTTTTGATGTGAGAGACGAGGGATTTTAATACATTCTGAAATAATGGTTAAACTTAAGACACAAGAAGATCAAACTATGTATTCTAGAAGAGTAATATGTATATATTTGGTTCATATATGGGAGGAAAATGGGAATTAAATTTATTTATGGTTGTGGCTGGGCCCAAGATTGTAGATATGGGTGTCACTACATATCCCATTGTAATGAGAATCAATCCACATATAGTTCTTGAAAATAGTATTCCCTGTGCATATTTGACTCATAAACACAAGGAATGGAGAAATATTTATTTTTTTGAGATTGGGTGTAACATCCCAAGTAAATAAAGAATAATAAATTTGAATGTTTATTAATATTTTTGAATTAAATATTAATTTTACTTAAAAGGGGATGCTATGTTCGATAGCGTACCCAATACGCAACAACGGGTTTCTTTGAAATCTTATGTTGCACACTAATAATATAACATTATTATTTTAAATGGTAGTTAAAACCTAGACATTATATCTACAAGAATGAATAGAACTAACTAAAATATGATTATACATGTTTGTAAAACGTTTTTACATTTATCTAATAAAATTTAGAGGCTTAAAATGTGAATGCATCTAAGCATAAATACTATAATATTCTTTAAAAGGTCGATTTTCCGCCTTTTGATGGAGAACCCTCTTTAAATCTATTTTTGTTAATTTTTATACGTTATATTTGAAAAAATAAAATTCTTCTTTAGATTTAGGACATAAAAATTTACTTTGGGTAAATTTTTGGTATTTTTCTAATAAAGTTCATTTTTAATGAATAGTGAAACATACTGTATTTTAATTCAAAAGTGCCTTTTAATATAATTTATTTATATGATTAGATTATATTTTTAATTGGTTATAAAGTTTAATTAGAATATATTTTTACTATTTAATCCAATTTTGGACATTGTAATTAATTTCACTTTGAAATTGGACATAAACAAGTTTCAATCTTTTGATAGTTATTATTTCTTAAAAACACGCTTTTTGTTTTGACAGCGAGAATTAATTTTAAATTAATTTCTGCCACTTCTATGTTTTGAATTTAGAAAAATGGAATCTATATTTAGAACCAGTTTTTCCAAATTGTGTAAATAGGTAACTTTTATTTTTAGACATTTTAAATATTTACTTCAGTAAATATTTTATTTACCATGATTAAAAGGTAAATATAGTAAATAAGGGTAAATTATAATGTTATAATAATATTAAATTACCCTAAAATGTGTCGTAATCCTATTGGATGATACATATCCGACCATGGGCATCCTTGGGTCGAATTTGGGACCACATGGAGCCACATGGGAGTAATAATGACACATTATATTAATTAATTTAAAGTAAAGACAAAAATGACATAAACAAATATCTTTTAGTAAATAAATTTTTACATGGGGTTATATAAGTTATATTTTCAACTATAAATATTAATTGGAAAGCTAAAAATATTTCCTACATAAAATATTTTTTTTATAATTTTTGGACATCAAATAAATTAAAATATTTACGACACAATAATGATGCAATATTTACCTCATTAATAAATGATTTAAATATATAAGATTATAAATATTAAAACAATATCCAAAACCTGTATAATTCTTATTGGATGATTTTATTTTGACCATGAGTCATTTTAAATTTTATTTTAATGAGTATTTGACCTTTTGAAACCAAAGATGGGGTTATAATAAAATAATTGCTTCAAACTTTCTTAAAGAGCCCCACCTCTCCTTATAAAAAGCCTTCACTTCTAACCCATTTCTCACACTTCTCAGTCTTTGGATCATGAAACCTATACTCCAATAAGATCCCAATATCTCTCTCTTCATCTTAAAATCCTTACCTTAGGCAAAAAACACTTCAAGAAACCCATTTGGTTCAAACCAAAGGGAGTTACCCGATTTAAAGGTAACGTCTTCTCTTAATTTCTTTTGTTTTTTTTACTTCTCCAATACCATAAACTATTTTTATTCCTTTATTTTATAACAACAATAGTATCCTCAATATAGTAGGATGTTTTTATGAGAAGGATTCGAACTACACTTACACACACCTCCATCTAATGGGTGAAGAACATACTGTTTCTGTGAATGGAAAACTAACACCTCACGAAGCGATGATTGTTCAATTATCTCCTACCACCTCTCATGGTGGCCATTAAGATGGAACTGTATTTATATATGATATATATTATGTTTATATTTTATTTATTCTTATATATTTTTTATTTATAGCATACCTTTATGGTTTTCATAGTGGGTAAACACGATAATTTCATTTGAGGAAGTGCGGACTACCGCCCCCTCAAAGTGATATGACTCATTACTTCCATATGTGAGAAATATAAAGGATAAAGTTAATGGTATTATATATGATATTATACTTTAATTATAATATATCTAGTTATCATTATGTTTTAATTCTATTAAAGTACGAAATAGAAATGAAAGTAGCATTCATGCGTACGTACGACTTACCGACTCCATGAACGATGCATTTCATTTCTTATCTCCAAATGTTATGTAATGTTATAAATACATATATATACTGGATATATATGATGTATATGATATATAAATCATGAATATCATTCTGGAGATAATGGATTGTTGGCGACATGGACAACTTGTAATTATAAGGTGTTTATTTTTACTCAAGTACTAAATATCGATGAAACAACCGTTAATAACTTAAATGATTACATAATGTTTATAACATGGTAATAAGTGATATAAAAGGAATAATAAACCTGAAAAAGGTTCTTAAGTAAGTATAAATTAACTTTAGTTTATTATTTAGGATATTAAAGGGCAAATGGGTCAAGTCGGACACAAGTTAAGGTACTTCGTCTCAATCTCCTTTCATTGAGGCATATTTTGTTTTAATACACGATTTTCTTTTATACACTTTACAAACACCTTTGAATTTTCATTTCATTCAATGTGAATATTCTTCTATGAAGCATTTTACTAAATGAAAAAGATGAATGTTTCTTTTTAACATACGCGGTGACAATGACCTTTCCGCCGCCGTGAGTATTATTTGATCTTTGGATTCCTTAACAAGTCGTAATGTTTTTAAAAGGAAAATAAATACCATATACTCTTTGACGTATTTTGGTATTGAAAATGGTTTTGATAATGTATTTTTTATGTCAATATATTTAAATGATATATTGTGTTTAGAATGTGGAAATGTTATCTTTCCTTTATGTTTATTTTATGTGTTATGAATATGTTATGGTTCTTGGGCAATGTTTACGTATACGGATGGTTCCATGATAAACCTAGGGTGGGTGAGCCCGAGATATCTCTCCAATGAATTGGGTAACATGACGGAGGTAAATGTGAATGTTTCTCCTAAGAGATTTAGGGAATATACTATGATGGGTATTCCAAATGTAACTCCCTACGTAGCTGTGATTGGTACAATATAAGTATGATATGGATGCCACAAGTAACATTTATGATTTATGTTTTCTATGTGTTATTCATAAATCTTATGATTTCATGAGGCATGTTAAAGAGCTTATGTTATGCATGTAATGATGAACTAATGTTTTCATTCTTTGTTTTTTAACCCTTACTGAGATTTTTATGCTCATCCCATGATTTGAAATGTTTTTCACGTGACTTAAAGATGAATAGGGTCAAGGATAGGATCAAGGAAAAGTCATGCTGTCTAAAACATGGAACTAGACATGACTCTTTTTTTCAAGAGTTTTCATTTTGTGAAAAAAATTGAAACTGAGTAGAAGTGTCTACTTTGTAATCTTTTGAGATGTAATAATTATGTCCTAATTATCTAAAACTCTAAACCTAAAAAGATCCTGAATGTTAATTATTCATTTAATTCAATATTATGTAATGTTTTAAGGCCGGGTCCTTATAATTGGTATCATAGGTTGGTTTAGATAACTTTAGTTGTTGGGGTACTGTTAAATTAAAATCCATAAATTAATTTATGTTAATATTAAAATGATATAGCATTTACAGATTACTATGTTGCTTTGCCTAAGATATTTCTGTGTTTAAAATGGTTTTCCGTAGAGGAAAAATGGAAGCTATGTTGGGACGACATCAGGAGGAAGACAACTTTCCAAATCAGTGACCTGATATGGTCGGAATCGAAACTAAACAGTTTGTTGCAGTGATGGAACAATTAACTCAGGCTATAAATGGTGGTGGTATCCATGCACAAGATTAGCTAGATCAACCATAGAGGAACATGTCTGTAGTAGAACATTTCCTGAGGCAACATCCCCCATAATTCAGAGGATCATCTAACCATGTGCTAGTAGAAGGGTGGATTAAAGCACTGGAGAAATTTTTTGATGTCATGGGGTGTTCAAAACACCAAAAGGTTAGTCTTGTTGTTTACCATTTTGAAGGTGAAGCTGATCAGTGGTGGTCGATGGTGAAAAATATCAGGGACAGTGAGGAGATTTATGCTCTTGATTGGGATGAATTAAAAGGTATGTTCCCTGAAAAATATTTTCCTAAAGTGGTTCGACTTAGGATGGAAAAACAATTCCTAGAATTGAGGAAGGAGGATGACTCAGTGGCTGCTTATGAAGCAAAATTCACTCGACTCGCAAGGTATGCTCTGAATTTCATACGAGATCTTGATAGTAAAGTCAACCATTTTTACTCAGGATTAAAGCCAAAGTATTGAAGGTCTTTAGATTCTCGTGAGTTCAAAAGTTATGAAAAACTTGTTCATTGTGCATAGAAGGTGGAAATGGAGTTTGTCGTTGATCAGGTGTTATTTGAAAAACAACATAATAAGAGGTTGATGTGGTAGACGAAAGAGAATAACTCTTCAAAAAAGTCTGATGGTAAGAAACTTAAGTTTACAGTTTGTGAAAATTGTTGTAAAAAGCATGCTGGGGAATGCCTTTTGAATTCTATTAAGTGCTACCAATGTGGTAAAATGGGACATAAGGCTCGTAATTTCATTGAAAAAGATCAAGGTAATGGTAAGACAAAATCTGATTTACATTCAGTAAAATGTTTCAAGTGTAATGAAATGGGTCATTATGCAAATGAGTGTCTAACGAAGAACTCAACTGAGGGAAAGTAGCCAGACTACAAGCAGAAAGGGGTGGTGAAATCCTTTGCAACTACTTCAGAAGATGTTGGGCCATCGAATGAAGAATTATCAGGTACACTATTTGTTTGTTCAGATTATGCCAATGTATTGTTTGATTCAGGGTTTACACATTCATTCATTTTTGAGAAATTTTCTAGTAAATTGGGAATTTCATCTCATGATATGAATACAGAACTTATGGTAAAAACACCTAGAGGAAATGTTGGGACAAAAAGAAATTATAAAAACCTTCCTTTCCTTGTGTGCGAGGAGAATCTACCTACAAATCTTATTGTTTTTCCTCTAGTAGAGTTTGATGTTATTTTGGGTATGGATTGAATTTCTGTTTATCATGCTAAGATTGACTACAGAGCTAAAGATGTTTCTTTTCAGAAATATTTTCAGTTTGTGTACAAGAATGAACCCTTACTTTTGATAATATATCAGGAATCTGATAAACTAGTAAAATATGGAAATTAATGTCACCTTGCACATATTGTCGAAAATAAAGGAAGTGTTGAGATTAATGATGTGCCAGTGTTAAATGAGTACCTTGATTTTTTCCTGATGAGTTTCCTGGTATTATACATTATCGGGAATTTGAATTTATAGTTGATTTAGTTCCTGATGCTAAACCAATTTCAAAATCCCCTTATCAAATGGCTCAAATTGAACTTTTAGAGTTAAAGAATCAATTGAATGAGTTATTAGATAAAGGTTTCATTTGGCCTAGCACATCAACATGGGGTGATCCTGTATTATTTGTTAAAAAAAGATGGTTCAATGAGACTTTGCATTGATTATAGAGCATTTAATAATATCACTATTAAGAACAAGTTCCTTTGCCTCATATCGATGATTTGTTTGATCAGCTCTAGGGAGCTCATTATTTTTCAAAGATTAATATGAGATCGGGGTACCATCAGTTGAAAGTAAAGGAAGTAGACATTCTGAACACCACGTTTCATACTAGATATGGCCATTATGAATTTTTAGTTATGCCTTTTGGGTTAACCAATGCACCTGCTATATTCATGGATCTTATGAATAGAATTTTCAGTGAGTTCTTGGATAAGTTTTTTGTTTTTTTAATTGATGATATTTTGGTTTTTTCTAAAAGTAAAGAGGATCATGAAAGTCATTTAAGGGTTGTCTTGAAAACCTTAGAAGAAAAGAAATTTCATGGGAAATTCAGCAAGTGTGAGTTTTGGTTACAAAAAATTTTATTCATGGGTCACATTGTTTCAAAAAATGGCATAACTGTTGATCCTACTAAAACAAAAGTTGTTGAAGAATGTCCAAGACCTACAAATATAACCGGGATTCATAGTTTTCTTAGTTTGGAAGGTTATTGCCGAAGTTTTGTTAAAAAAATTTCAAGGTTATCTAGTCCGATGACTATGTTAACTCGAAAAGGTGTGAAGTTCATCTGGACAAAATAATGTGATGATTGTTTTCAAGAATTGAAAATAAGATTGGTGAATGCTCTAGTTTTGGCACTGCCTTCCAGAAATGGTGAGTTTGTTATCTATAGTGATGCTTTGCTGAAAGGACTTGGTTGTGTCCTTATGCAGAATGATCATGTAATTATTTATGCTTCACGTCAGTTAAAACCTCATGAGTTAAATTACCATACACATGATTTGGAATTAACTACTATTGTTTTTACTTTAAAAATTTAGAGGCATCATTTGTATGGAGTGAAATGTGAATTATATACTGACAACATAAGTTTGAAGTATATATTCACTCAAAAATAATTGAACATGAGACATAGGAGATGGTTGGAATTAATCAAGGATTATGATTGCACGATCCATTACCATCTAGGAAAGGCAAATAAAATGGCAGATGATTTGAGTCGAAAAATTAATGCTTCACTAACCATGATACATTTGGAATGAGATCCATTGGTTTTTGATTTGATGAACTTTGGCATATAAGTTGTTGGTGCAGGGAATTCTTCTATTTTGTTTTAGGTGTCAGTGGAATCATCTCTATCAGATATAATTAAGCGAGCGCAGAAAGAAGACAATGAGTTACAGAAAAAGGTAGAGTTGGTTTAGAAGGGTAAGTTTCCTGAATTTAACATTGATAATGACTTTGTTTTGAGGTTTGGGAAAAGATTATGTGTACCTTGTGATTCACAATTGAAGAATGAGTTGTTATGTGAAGCTCATAGTTCCCCGTTTTCAGTTCATCTTGACAGTACTAAGATGTATAGAGATCTTCAAAAGTATTAATAGTAGGATAGAATGAAAAGAGATATTGCTGATTTTACTGTGAAGTGATTGACTTGTCAGTAGGTTAAAGTAGAGCAATAGTTACTGAAAGGGATGCTTCAGTCTTTACTGGTGCTAGAGTGGAAATGGAAAAATATATCCATGGACTTCATTATGGGATTACCAAAGACATATAGAGGTAACAATGCAATCTAGGTTATTGTTGATCGATTGACTAAATCTTCTCATTTATTTCCTATTAGAGATACTTTGTCTCTAGATTAACTTTCTCAGTTTTATGTTAAAGAGATAGTCAGGTTGCATGGTGTTCCCCTCTCCATTGTATCTGATCATGATCCCAGGTTTACTTCTAACTTTTGGAAAGGACTTCAGAAGTTGTTGGGTACTAAATTAAATTTTAGTATAGATTTTCATCCTCAATCATATGGGCAGTCAGAATGAACAATTCAGACCTTGGAGGATATGCTACGAGCTTGTTCATTGGATTAATAGGGAAGTTGGGACTAACATATTTATTTGGTTGATTTTTCATATAATAACAGTTTTCATTCCAGTATACAGATGTCTCCATTTGAGGCATTATATGGAAAGCATTGTCGAACTCTAGATTTTCGGGATGAAGTAGGTGAAAGCAATCTGATGGGACCATAATTGGTAGAAGATATGTTAGAAAAATTTCAGTTGATTCAGAAGAACATGAGAACAGCTCAGGTCAGGCAGAAAAACTATGCGGATAACTGGAGGAAGGATCTATCTTTCGAGGTAGGTGATTATTTCTTTCTCAAAGTTTCTCCATGGAAAAGTTTGTTGTGTTTTGGTAAGAAGGGAAAGTTGAGTCTGAGGTTCATTGGACCTTATGAAATCCTGGAGAAAGTTGGAGAAGTTGCGTACCGAGTGGCTTTACCCCCAAGTTTATCTCAGGTACACAATGTTTTTCATATTTCAATGTTGAGAAAGTATATTCCAGATCCATCTCATGTTTTAATCCCAGAGGTAGTTCAGTTGGAAGAGAATCTCTCCTATGAGGAACAACTAGTCCAGATTCTTGACTGTAAAGATCAAGTGTTGTGGAATAATGTAATTTTTCAGGTAAGGGTTTTGTAAAAAAACGATATGGTTAAAGAGGAAACGTGGGAATCTAAAAAATTTATGAGGGATAATTACCCCACTTCTTTGATAAGTGAATAAAAATTGCGAGGACATAATTCCAAAAAGGTGGGAAGGATGTGACATCCCAAGTAAATAAAAAATAATACATTTGAATGTTTATTAATATTTGTGAATTAAATATTAATTTTACTTTAAAGGGGATGCTATGTTCGATAGCATACCCAATACGCAACAGTGGGTTTCTTTGAAATCTTACGTTGCACACTAATAATATAATATTATTATTTTAAATGGTAGTTAACGCCTAGCCATTGTATTTAAGGGAATGAATAAAACTAACTAAAATATGATTATAAAAGTTTTTAAATTTTTTTTACATTTATCTAATAAAAGTTAGAGGCTTAAAATGTCAATGAATCTAAGCAGAAATACTCTAATATTCTTTAAAAGGTCGATTTAATGCCTTTTGATGGTGAACCCTCTTTAAATATAGTTTTTTCTCATTTTTATATGTTCTATTTGAAAAAATAAAATTCTTCCTTAGATTCAGGACATCAAAATTTACTTTGGGTAAATTTTTCGTATTTTTTTGATAAAGTTCATTTTTTAATGAATAGGGAAAAATACTGTATTTTAATTCAAAAGTGCCTTTTAATATAATATATTTATATGGTTAGATAATATTTTTAATTGGTTCTAAAGTGTAATTAGAATATATTTTTACTATTTAATCCAATTTTATACATTGTAATTAATTTCACTTTGAAATTGGACATAAACAAGTGTCAATCTTTTGATAGTTATTATTTCTTAAAAACACGCTTTTTATTTTGACAGCGGGAATTAATTTTAAATTAATTTCTGCCACTTATGTGTTTTGAATTTAGAAAAATGGATTACATATTTTGAATCAGTAGGTCCAAATTTTGTAAATAGATAACTTTTATTTTTAGACAGTTTAAATATTTACTTGAGTAAATATTTTATTTACAATGATTAAAAGGTAAATATAGTAAATAAGGGTAAAATATAATATTATAATAATATTAAATTACCCTAAAATGTTTCCTAATCCTATTTAATAATACATATCAGTCCATGGGAATTCTTGGGTCGAATTTTGGACCCCATGGAGCCACATGGGAGTAATAATGACACTTTATATTAATTAATTTAAAGTAAAGACAAAAATGACATAAACAAATATCTTTTCGTAAATTAATTTTTACATGGGGTTATATAAGTTATCATTTTGACTATAAATATTCATTGTAAATCTAAAAATATTTCCTACATCATGGTATATTTTTATAATTTTTGGACATCAAATAAATTAAATTATTTACGACACAATAATGATGCATTATTTACCTCATTAATAAATGATCTAAATATATAAGATTATAAATATTAAAATAATATCCAAAACCTGTAAAATATTTATTGGATTATTTTATTTTGACCATGATTCATCTTAAATTTTCTTTTAAGGAGTAGTTGACCTTTTGAAACCGAAGATGAGGTTATAATAAAATAATTGTTTCAAACTTTCCTAAAGAGCCCCTCTTCTCCCTTATAAAAATCCCTCACTTATAACCATTTTCTCACACTTCTAAAGCATTTGGATCATAAAAACTCTATTCCAATAAGCTCAAAATATCCCTCTCTACATCCTAGAATCCTTACCTTAGTCAGAAAACACTTCAAAAAACCCTTTTGGTTCAAACCAAAAGGAGTTACCCGATTTAAAGGTAATGTCTTATCTTAAGTTATTTTGTTTTATTTTACTTCTCCAAACCCATAACTCTTTTTATTACTTTATTTTATAACAAAACCTGTATCCTCAATATACTAGGATGTTTTTATTATAATTATTCTAACTAAACTTACACACACCTCCATCTAATGGGTGAAGAACATACAGTTTCTGTGAATGGAAAACTAACGCCTCATGAAGCAATGATTGTTCAATTATCTCCTACCGCCTCTCATGGTGGCCATTAAGATGGAACTTTATTTATATATGATATTTATTATGTTTATATTTTCTTCATGCTTCTGTATTTTTCATTTATATCATACCTTTATGGTTTCCATAGTGGGTAAACGCGATAATTTCATTTGAGGAAGTGTGGAGTACCGCCCCCTCAAAGTGACATGACTCGTTAATTCCATATGTGGGATGTATAAAGGATATATTTAATGGTATTATATATGATATTATATTGGAATTTTAATATACCTAGGTATCATTATGTTTTAATTCCATTAAAGTACTAAATAGAAATGAAAGTAGCGTTCATGCGTACGTACGACTTACCATCTCCATGAACGGTGCATTTAATTTCTTATCTCCAAATGTTTTGTATGGTTATAAATACATATATATACTAGATATATATGATGTATATGATATCTAAATCATGAATATCATTCTGTAGATAATGGATTGTTGGCGGCATAGACCAACTTGTAATTATAAGGTGTTCATTTTTACTCAAGTACCAAATATCGACGAAACAACTGTTAATAACTTAAATGATTACATAATGTTTATACCATGGTAATAAGTGATATAAAAGGAATAATAAACTTGAAAAATTTTCTTAAGAAATTAGAAATTAACTTTAGTTTATTATTCTGGTGATTAAAGGACAAACGGGTCAAGTCGGACACGAGGTAAGAGAATTTGTCTCAATCTCCTTTCATTGAGGCATATTTTGTTTTAATACATGATTTTATTTTATATGATTTATAAACACCTTTGAATTTTAATTTCATTCAATGAGAATCTTTTTCTATGAAGCGTTTTACTAAACGAAAAAAAGAATGTTTCTTTTTAACGTATGTGGTGACAATGACCTTTCCGCCGCTGCGAGTATTATTTGATCTTTGGCTTCCTTAACAAGCCGTAATGTTTTTAAAAATAAAAAAAATACCATATGATCTTTTATGTATTTTGGTATTGAAAATGGTTTTGATAATGGATTTTTTATGTCAATATATTTAAATGATATATTGTGATTATAATGTGGAAATGTTATCTTTTCATTATGTTTATTTTATGTGTTATGAATATGTTATGGTTCTTGGGCATTGTTTACGTATATGGGTGGTTCCATGATAAACCTAGGGTGGGTGATCTCGAGATATCTCTCCAATGCATTGGGTAACGTGACAGAGGTAAATGTGAATGTTTCTACTAAGAGATTTAGGGAATATATTGTGATGGGTATTCGAAATGTAACTCTCTATATAGTTGTGATAGCTACAATGTAAGTTTGATATGGATGCAAAAAAGTTACCTTTATGATTTATGTTTTCTATTTGTTATTCATAAATATTATGATTTCATGAGGTATGTTAAAGAGCTTATGTTATGTATGTAATAATAAACTAATGTTTTCATTATTTTTTTATAACCCTTACTGAGCTTTTTATGCTCATCCCATGTTTTGAAATGTTTTTCACAGGACTTAAAGATGAATAGGGTCAAGGATGAGATCAAGGAAAAGTCATGGTGTCTAAAACATGGAACTAGACATGAATCTTTTTTTTCAAGATTTTTTATTTTGTTAAAAAATGGAAACTGAGTAGAAGTGACTACTTTGTAATCTTTTGAGATCTAATAGTTATGTCCTAATTCTCTAAAACTCTAAACCTGAAAAGATCCTCAATGTGAATTATTCATTTAATTCAATATTGTGTAATGTTTTAAGGCCATGTACTTATACTGGGCCCAAGATTGGAAATTTAGGAGTCTCTACGTATCTCATTATAATGAGAATGAAGCCATACACAGTTCTTGAAAAGGGGTCTCCATGAAGATATGATTCAAACATAGGGAGAAATGGGACTCATATGGCACTGAGGAGTAGCAATGATGTGAGTAATGCTTGCGCATGGAAGTGACTCATTTTTAAGGAACCACAAGGAATTCCAATTTGTGGTATCTTGGGGGATTTATTAACATCAAATGAAAGAGATGTTAACTATATAGTTTAATGTCATGTAGCGAGGAAAAATGATGTATTGTAGTTTAATGTCATCCGACAAGGACAAAGATGCTACACATTTTAATGTCATACAACATGGACACATATGGTTGTTATACAGTTTAAGGTCTTGAAACTAAGACATTAATATATGTGATTACACAAAGTACTTATTTAAGAATATTTTATATGTTGGAGTAGTAATAAGTTCTCCATCCATTGAGATTAGGAATAAGATCCATTAAAGTATAAATTATGCATGGAATAAGGTTCTTCCCACTTTAGCTCAAGATTTGAAGGCTTATTTCTTGGTATCATCAGAGTCCTGAGGAATAATTCCAATTCTCCTTTAATAAATGAGCAGAGGCGAACTTTCTTGTTAAAAGCTTGTGATATTTTGTTCTGATAGACTTCCAAGTGATGAAAAGTATGCAATCACTTTTTGTCTAATCATACTATCTCATCAAATCACTTCTGAGACTGTTCATATGTAGATAAATATTCACATATGAAAACTCAGAGTGAAGTTAATTTATATTCAATAGGAATAACTTCTTCTTTCCTGTACACCAATGAATACGGGGTTGATGGTGTTACAGTACGATTAGTAGTCTAATAATCCCACAAGGAATGCAAGAGCTTATGAGGACAAGAATTTTTATCTTTATCCACCATATTTTAGAGTATATTTGATATGGTTTTTTTAAAGCCTCTATGTGTTCATTGGCCGTTTCATGGTTGCGAGATGAATGGTTCGATTTGATATTGTGCTCCTAATATAGCTTCTTTAACTCAAAAAAATAGAAATTGATGCTGTTTTCCATAAATATGGTATGGGGGACACCAAATCTGGCAATGATATTAGCTTTGACAAAGCTAAAAAAAGTTTATTTACTTACTTCTTTGATATGTATTTCCTCATCCCATTTGGATAAGAAATCGGTAGCAGTAAGAATATACTTGAACTGCTTAGACATAGCTAAAGGATAGGGTCCTACTACATCCATTCCCCATATAGAAAATAGACAGGAGTATTTAGTTGTAGGTAGCTACTCCAAGGGGTTGATGAATAAAGTTGGAATGCATATGGAAGGGATGAAACTTCTTAGTAAAATCTATGAAATCTTGTATCATTGAAGGAAAAAAGTATCCAATCCTTTATATTTGACCAGAAAGCCTATTCCCAGACTGGTGAGAACCACAAGCTCTTACATGTACTTCTTTCATGATAGCCATGGTTTCTTCCCCATTAATGCATATAAGAATAATTTTATCGAAGCCTCATCTATAAAGGATCTTTTGATGATCTGGTCCATTATAAATAGTGAATTTAACTGTTCATCATCGTATCTTTTCTCTTTTAATTCTGTCTGATGGAAGTAACCCATTTTGGATATATTCCATGATGGGTGTTATCCATCCCGTGGTATGACCATATAGCTCAAAAAATGGGTCTAATTTAATTTATTTCCTTTATTTTGATTTGAAAAAAAGGTGAAACCACTTGAATATGAGCAATGTTAATGATTATTTCATCATGATTTGGATCTTCCAAGGCTGTGGCTACATTTTACAATGCATCATATTGGGAATTTTGTTACTGCAGGACGTAATAAAATGGTGTATCTAAGGGTAATTCTTCCATTAAACCTAAAAAATAATCACACAGGGGGATTCGTTCTTCTTTTCTAATGGTGTAATTTCCATTTATTTATTTTATTACCAATTTTTAATCACCTTTCACCTCCAGGTAATCCATTGGTACTTGGAGTGCCAATTCCAAGCCTGCAATGAGAGCTTGATATTCTTCTTCATTTTTGGTACCACCTTATGATAACAAAAAGGAATATAGAAACACTTCCTTCTTTGGGGAGATAAAACAAATTCCTAACCCAACTTTGTCGAGTTTAGGGTTTTCCATTATCTTCCCCGTTGGACTTCTAGAAGCACCATCAAAGTACATTTCCCTTATTTAGTGACTTTCTTGAATAGAGAATATTTATTCATCAGAAAATTTAATATTCAATGATGTCTCTTCCACAAAAGGGTGCTCAAAAAGGTAATATGATAAATCTTGGCCTTTTACTGCAATCTGAGGCACAAACTGTATCTCAAACTATTGTAGAATAACCACCCACCGTGCTAGACATCCTGTAAGAATAGGATGAATGAGGATAAATTTTTGTGGGTTATTGTAAGATACCAAGTGGATATCATGATGCTGTAAACTGTGTCTCAATTTCTGAACTACAAAGACTAATTCTAGGAATATTTTCTCAATATCTAAATATCAAGTCTCTGCGTCAAGAATGGTTTGACTGAGATAGTAAAAACCATTTTCATTCCCAACATCATTATTTTTGTGCAAGGAAGGCACCCATTGATCACTCCAAGGTTTTCGCATAAATAATTATAGGCTTTCCTTCAATAGGTGTCATAAATACTAGTGGGATCAATAGATATTTCTTGAGGATATCAAATGATTCTTAGCAGTAATTTTTCCACTGATATGTGACCCCTTTCTCCATCAATTTGGTGAAGGGAAAACACTTACCTAACAAATTAGATATGAAGTACCAGATATAGGACAAGTGTCTTTGAATTCCTTTTAATTATTTTAAGTTTCCAGTAGGTTACATTCCAAGTATATCCTTACTCTTCTCAGGGTCAACTTTGATGTTGTGATGGAATACAACAAAACCAAGAAATTTCCCCGAGGTTTCCCCGAAAGCACATTTCAAGGGGTTCATAATCAAATTATGTTTCCAAAAATTTCTGAATATGGTCTCCAGATCAACCAAGTGATCAAAAAATTGTATGTAATTAACCACTAGATCATCCACATAACATTCAATGAATTTCCCCAATAAAGGTTTGAAAATATGATGCACTTCACATTGATATGTCGCGCCATCATTCTTTAAGACAAAGGACATTACCTGATAGAAAAATATTCCTTAAGAGGATATAAAAGCTATATATTATTCATCTTCTGGGGTCATTCAGATTTGGTAATACCTAGAGTATCCATCCATGAAGGAGAGATCTTCGTAGCCAGTTCATGCATCAATCTAATATTCTGTGATTGGAACCTGAAAGTCAACTTTGGGACAATGCTAGTTAAGATCTCTAAAATCAATGAAAAATTTGATTTTATAATTCTTATTTTTCACTA
Organism: Viscum album; assembly: GCA_963277665.1. Taxonomy (NCBI): domain Eukaryota; kingdom Viridiplantae; phylum Streptophyta; class Magnoliopsida; order Santalales; family Viscaceae; genus Viscum; species Viscum album. The sequence goes on from OY728140.1 coordinate 80,145,154, forward strand.
GGACAATATTGGCTATCAATTTGGGATGTTTAACTTCCTTGATAAAGTTATCTTTGATAATATTGTTGACTTCAACCTTAATTTTGGAGGCATGAGTTGGGTGTGTTTTTCTTGCCACCTGCTTAAATCCCTGATGCTCTAATGGAAAAACCAAATTATGAGTGGCCATGTCAGGGTCAAGGAATAAAATTTATATATAGTTCTAAGAAAATAAATCTTTGTTTTTCTTTATAAATGAAGTATACACCTATTTATCTTCGGAAGTCATGGCCGCACTAATTAGAGTGGTATGTGGATCTTCCTCTGTACCCAAATTTATTTCTCTAAGCTCATCCACAGTGGTGGAGATGCCTTCCTCTAATGCCAGAGGGGAATCCCTAAGATCTTCCTCTTCTTAATATTCCTCACGTGTCACTTCTTCTATTTCTACTTGAAGGTTATGTGATGAAGCAAAACACTCAGAGCTAGGGGAGGAGTCAGTATTTGAACATCTTGAAGAAAAAGAAACCATTTCTGACCCTACCAACGATGAAGGGTATTTTAGGAGCATTAAAGTAGAAATGAAAGGTTAGAAATCATAATACTTTTCTTTTTTCCATTATCATAATGAATTATTTCAACCTAGCTAATGAAACAGATACTTGTTGTATTTCAGGGGATGGAATGAAGATATCTCCACTTAGGCTTCCACCATAGTTTGGTAAATCAATAATTTCTCTCATGCTATCAAGCTCAATTGCCATAACTGACATTATGGAAGTCAATGAATGAGTTCTTGGATTTGGGTCTACCCTTTCAACTTGATTGATAGACAACATGTAATCTGCATTAAGATGCTTGAATTGTAGAGACCCGAAGCCTGACGTACATTGGCATTACATTACATTTGCGGAATACTTAGTACAAAACAAAAACACACACACAAGGATCGTAATAGTTTAGTGTCTTTGGAAACTCGGAATATAATCTTCTAATCGTGGTGAAAGATCTTCAATATCTCCCATAAAGATCTTCCCTTTTTTTTTTACCTAAAACCTTTCTTTATATCCTGGGGAAAAGAAAATATAAAACGGTGATCTCAAATGCTCAGTAAGGGTAAACAAAAGAAATATCAATCACGTCATATTCATAAGAACATAACATTTTGGAAATCTTAACCTGCAAAAGAGATCATAATTTCATAACATGGAATAAATCATGGTAGTGAAATGTAATCACAATAATCATAACTTAAAACATGAAACTTTGTGGCATTCACACATAATCATAGAGAATCATTTCTTATTAGTCAAGACTCATTGCCAAGACTATCTTAGTGGACAAAGTCCCTTTCTGAACCGAGTCACCCTCGTTTCAGTCCTGTTTCACTGAACCGGTATAACCTACCGTTCCAGCCATGTCTATCTCATGAGATATAAAATCTTTACCCAATGAATTGGAGGGAGATATAGGTCCCACCCATCTCATAATGATACCATTCTTATGTGTGCCACAAAATCATAAACCATACATCATTGCATAACCCATGTAATACAAATGGGAATCTTAAACATCATGACATCATAAATCAATTCATATAAGATAAAGGAATTCATAAAAATAATTCCATCACAACATGATCAAATCAATGCAATAATAGGGATAAAAACAGAACCCTTTATTATCTTAGATGGAAAATAATTTTGATAAAACACTTGAACTCCATTATTGAGGAAAATATCATTTCTTCTTCAAAAACACTCTTCTTTCCATAACATGTCATAAAATTATAAACTAAAAGAAATTGATTAAAAATAAACTTGAAAACTTATAAAGTAATATGCTTGGAAATAATGTTTTAAAAATCCATTCTTGCCGTATAAGTTAAAAAAAACATTCTTTGTACTTTTGTCGGAAAAGTCAAAAAGTACCTCATACGAAAAACGACAAAAGATTCCTTTCATATCTTTTACTAAAAACTCACCGAAGGGTAAAATTGGATTTAAACAATTGTACGTGGATGGAAATAATATTACATATTGAGGAAACATGGATGTGGATGATAAAATACTCCCCAGTAAATACCAAAGTATAAGTAATCTCGGATAAAAATGAGATTGTGATATTTCCCTTACCTTAGGTCCGATTTGCTTTGTACATGTCCGAAGCTTCTGTATAATGGTTTAAATAATGTTATTGACTTATTCCAGAATCATACATATTGATATGATATCATATATGGTCATATTCCTAGCTTCTTGTTAGTAATATTTCATTGTTACTTGTTACTCGGGTCTTTATTGCCTTTTGTTCTTATGCGTGTTTTGCCGAATAAATTCTTATTCTTCTTTTAAGGTTATAGATACCTTATATCCATAATGGTATTATTGTAACATATATCATATTTATTCATTCAATTCATTTATATAATTACTATGTAATGATGATCATGTAGAACGAGTCGCATCACATCGTGGAGACGGTATTCCGTACGTACACACGAGTGATGATATCGTTCCTATGATCGTGGAATTGTATTGGAGTATATATATATTATTTCAGTATCAATATTAATTTATAATAATCATAAATAGTTACTCATTACACCATTATACCCATCCTTGTAAGGTGGTGGTGGAAAATAGATTACACCACGGTGTGGAGACGGTATTCCGTACGTACGCACGCGCGATGATTTCATTTTTCCGTAGGATGGATAGAAGGTGAATTAGGGTTGTTTCATATTTATAATAACATATCAGTATGTAAGTAATACTGATGTTATTACTTTATCATGAAACAACTAAAGAAGAAGAAGTTGAAGAAGAAAGAAATTGAAAAGATCGGTAATGGATATTACCTCTTCTTTGGAACGCCTCTTTGAATCCTCCACTTAGGGAACTAAGATTGGTCTTTGAAGAAGACCAGGACCTCTAGGATTATTCTAGGGAAGTGGAGAGGAGAAAATGGAAGGGTTTGGCCGTGCTTGAGTGCTCAAATTGGTGTGAGGAGGAGGGGGAGGAGGTGCCCTTTTATAAGGGAGGAGAGGGGCACCTTAGGAATATCTCAAAATATTATTTTATATTAAAGTCAAAATCGGTTTATAATGGTTCCAAAGGGTCTTATTTCAAAGCTAAATCGGGTATGGGTCTCAATCCTATCAACCAATAGGATTTAGACAAGTTTAGGGTATTATTTTAACCTTATCAATTAGATTTAACTCTAAGTTAAATAATTTAACTTTTACCGTGTATTTTTGTTTTCTTTCACTATATGGTTAATACACTTACTATAACATGCCAAACGAACCCCAAATTGTTTATTATTAATATATATATCCTTATCTAAGTCATTTGGCTGAACCTTAGATTTTTAGGAATAAAATAACAATTAATAATATAATATTTGATTTAAAAACTATTTTGTGTCAATTTTGATACTATTTGATATATGATTTTTGTGAAAGTCATAACAGAATTATATGTTAGAACCAAGTTAATTACAGCAATACTAATATATCATAGTAACCTAGAAAATTAGTGGAATTCATAAAAAGTCTCAAATTTCATTTATTTTGGTGTTTATAACATCAATTATGTCAATATTTCATAAATAAGATAATTAATGCATCATAATTGTGTCATATATAAATTAAATTATTTAATGTCTAAAAATTATAAATAAAATACCATTATGTAGGAAATCGTTTTAGGTTTCTAATGAATATTTATAGTAGAATTTATCTTATGTATAACCCCATATTAAAAATGATTTACTTATTAAACTTTGATTTTAACTATTTTAACCCTTCTTTAAATAAATTAATAATAAATGTCCTAATCTAATCCAAGTGGGCCTAAATGGTCATATTTTATTCCTAAGTTTGTTTTTTCTAGAATTAAACTTATCCAATAGAATTAGGACATGTGTTAGGGTAATAGTAATATCATATTTACCCCTATTTACTATTAACCGTGGTAAAAAAGTAAAAAGTTACTATTCACTAAAAAATTATTTTTATCTCATTGAATCACATTTTACTTACTGATATCAACCGTGTCTGTTGGATTTTTGAAATTCCATTCACATAAGAGGTAAAATTAAGTTTTATGCAAAATTCAGTTTTTAACCTACCACTTAGTGGTTTCACTATTCATCAAAAATTGAAAGTTTTCAGAAAAATACCAAAATTTTACCCTAGGCTAATTTCGGTATTCCGAATCCAAAAATGAAGTCCATTTTGAAAAATAAAATTTATAAAATTTCAAAAAGTGGTTATTACTATTCATAACGGCTAGTTTTAATAATATTTTAATAGCATATCGTTGTTTAGTGAAACTCGGTATTGCGTACGACGCAAGCTATCGAGGAAGGTCGCGATTGCGTGTAAAGTAAGCCAAGCTAGTATGTAGTGAAAGATTCCTTTGATGATATATAAAAACAAAATATTACCCATAAAAATCTCGGGTGTTACATTCTACCCCCCTTAAAATGAATTTCGCCCTTGAAATTCGTCACTTTGTAACAAACAGATGAGGATACTTTTCCCTCATCATATCCTCAAGCTCCCATGTAGCTTCTTCAAGTTGGTGGTTCCTCCGTAAAACTTTCACCAATCGAGTGGTCTTGTTTCGTAGGACTTCTTCGCTACGATCCAGAATCTCTATCGGTTGTTCTTCATAAGAAAGATCTTGCTCCAGCGGTACAACTTCTGAGCTGAGTACATGTGAAGGATCAGGTATGTACTTTCTCAGGAGAGATACATGGAACACATCGTGAACTTGAGAGAGATTCAGTGGAAGCGCCAATCGGTAAGCTACCTTTCCAACACGATCCAGTATTTCGAAAGGACCGATATATCTAGGGCTCAACTTCCCCTTCTTTCCAAATCTCATAACCCTCTTCGAGGGAGATATTCGTAAGAACACTTTATCACCCACTTCAAACTCTAGGTCTTTTCTTCGGTTGTCGGCATAACTTTTCTGTCGACCCTGAGCTGCTCTTATTTGTTGTTGAATAGATCTGACCTTTTCTACTATTTCATCAACGAGATCAGGTCCTAATAGCTTTCTTTCCCCAACTTCATCCCAGCAAGTTGGAGTCCTGCATTTCTTTCCATAGAGAGCTTCATAAGGAGCCATATGAATACTGGAGTGAAAGATATTATTATAAGAAAATTCCACCAAAGGTAGGTGTTGATCCCAACCTCCTTTGGAATCCATAGAGCAAGCTCTCAACATATCTTCTAGGGTTTGAATTGTTCTCTCAGACTGACCGTCTGTCTGGGGATGATAAGCAGTGCTGAAACTCAACTCTGTATCCATAGTATGCTGAAGACTTCGCCAGAACTTCAAGGTAAATCTCGGATCCCGATCAGATATAATAGAAAGTGGTACTCCATGCAATCATACCACTTCCTTTACATATATCCTGGCAAGCTGATCTAGAGAGAAATCCTCTCTAATAGCAATGAAGTGTGCAGAATTTGTAAGACGATCAACTATGACCCAAATAGCATTATTTCCTTTGGATGTTTTAGGAAGTCCTGTGACAAATTCCATAGTGATGTTTTCCCATTTCCATTCGGGTATGGGTAATGGTTGTAACATCCCCTTAGACTTTTGTCTCTCAGTTTTAACTTGTTGAAAAACCAAGCATTGAGAGACATATTCCGCAACATCTCTTTTCATGCCATCCCACCAGAAGTACTCTTTCAGGTCCCTATACATCTTCGTGCTTCCAGGATGAATAGAGAATGAAGAACTATGAGCCTCATCCAGCAACTCCTTCTTTAATTCGGGGATGGGAGGAACACAAACCCGATTCCTGAACTTTATTATCCCATCACAATCAAGGTTGAATTCAGGAACATTTCTCACCTTCTTTTGTAACTCGACATCTTCTTTCTGTGCCTCTTTAATCTTCACATGTATAGATGGTTGAACATTCATTTGAGAAAGATAAGATTTTTCCCCTTCCATTATAATTACAAGATCCATCATTTGTAAATCCATAAATATTGGATCTTTTGTGATCCTCATCATGGATAAACTAGCATGGTCTTGTCGACTTAATGCATCTGCCACCTTGTTTGCTTTCCCAGGGTGGTAATGGATTGAGCAGTCATAATCCTTAATCAGCTCCAACCATCTTCTTTGACGCATATTCAGCTCCTTTTGTGTGAAAATATACTTTAAACTTTTCTGATCAGTATAAATATCACACCTTTCACCATAAAGGTAATGCCTCCAAATCTTTAATGCAAAGATTACCGCAGCCAACACCAAATCATGTGTTGGGTAATTTTGCTTAGGGATTTTCAACTGTCGTGAGGCATAAGCTATCACCATATCATTTTGCATAAGAACACACCCCAATCCCTTCTTGGATGCATCACTGTAGATCACAAACCTTTCTCCACTACAAGGCAGTGTGAGCACAGGTGCACTGGATAACCTTCTTTTCAACTCCTTGAAATTCTCTTCACATTCCTCTGTCCAAACAAACTTAACTCCTTTCCGAGTCAACTTGGTGAGTGGATTAGATAATAGTGAAAAATCTTTTACAAAACATCGATAATATCCATCCAAACCAAGAAAACTTCGGATCTCAGTTACTGTTGTTGGTCTCGACCATCTTTCAATAACCTCTGTTTTTGCTGGATCCACAGATATCACCTCTTTTGAGATTATGTGACCCAAAAATGCAACTTTTTGAAGCCAAAATTCACACTTGTTAAATTTGGAATAAAGCTTCTCCTTTCTCAGGGTCTTCAATATAATTCTCAAGTGATCTTTATACTCTTCCTTGCTCTTTGAATAGACAAGAATATCTTCTATAAAGACTACCACAAATTGATCAAGATAGTCTCTAAAGACTCTATTCATTAGATCCATGAAGATAGCAGGGGAATTATTAAGACCAAATGGAATCACTATAAATTCATAGTGTCCATACCTTGTATGGAAAGCCGTCTTTGGTATATCCTCCCTTTTGACCCTTAATTGATGATACCCTGAACGAAGATCAATCTTGGAAAAGTATTGAGCTCCGCGTAGTTGGTCAAATAAGTCATCAATGCGTGGGAGAGGATATTTGTTCTTGATAGTGATCTTGTTAAGTTCTCGATAATCAATGCAGAGTCTCATTGATCCATCTTTCTTCTTAACAAATAGAACAGGTGCTCCCCAAGGTGATGCACTAGGGCGTATGAATCCCTTATAAAGATTCTCTTGGAGTTGCTTCTTCAATTCCTGCAACTCAATTGGGGCCATTCTATAAGGTGTATTTGAAATAGGCAAAGCACCCGATACGAGTTCTATTGAAAACTCAACTTCACGATTTGGTGGAAGACCCGGTAATTCCTCCGGAAAGACATCATCAAACTCCCGTACGATGGGCATATTCTTAATTGTAAGTTTCTCACCAACCATTTGAGATAAATAACCTTCATTTAGTGGAATCAAGACCCATAAGATGGAAGGAATTTCCACTGGAAGGTTATATTCATCCTTGCATCGATAGACGATCGTAGATTGATCTGGAATATGAAATGTGACTTCCCTTATTTGGAAATTGATATGAGCTCCATGTAGAGAAATCCAATCCATGCCAATAATCACATCAAATTCCACTAAAGGAAGGATCACAAGATTTGCAGGAAGCACTTTACCACAAACTTCGATCGGAGAAGAATTATAAACTTTTGATGCGACTGTTGTGCCATTAGGTGTTGTCACAGCTAACTCAACATCTAATTGTTGAGGTAATACGGTGATACCCTTAGAAAATTTTTCAGAAATAAAAGAGTGGGTGGATCCAGAATCAAATAAAACATTTTCTACTTTAGATTGGATGGTAAGTGTACCTTTCACCACTTCGTTATCGTACTCCACATCGCTGATAGAAATTGCATGTGACTTTCCTTTGTCTTTAGCCTTAAGATTTTGTTGACGTCGACCATCATCATCAACCCCTGGATTTGGGCATTTATTGGCATAATTCCCCATCTCCTTGTACTTGAAACATTGAAGTGTAGTAGGTTCATTCTGTGTATCCCTTCCTTTGTTTTCATCATTAGACATCTTCTTCCCATTATCGCGGCATTCAAATGCCCGATGACCTTCCTTTACACATTTGAAACATTTACTTGTCCCTTTAAGACAACTCCCTCCATGTTTCTTTCCACACTTTGAGCATAAGGGAAAGCTCATCTTCTTTTCAGTGTGCTCTTTAGATTTTCCTTTGAATTCCATCTTCCTCTTCTTATCAAACCCATGTGACTGATGGGTTACTCCAATCTCCATCTCGACTTTGAGAGCACATCGAACGATTTCCTCGTAGCTATTGAAGTCCCTTATGGCTAACGCCCTTCAAAGACTTGGTTTTAAGCCACTAAAGAATCAATCGATCTTACTCTCAGGTTGGATAATAATACCAGAAGCATACCTTGCAAGTCTTGTAAAATTTTCTTCATAGGTACCAACAGATTCATCATCCCTTTGCTTCAGTTCAAGAAACTCTTTCTCCATCTTTTTTTGGAGAATACGAGGGAAGTATTTATTGAAAAATAAGTTCTTGAACTCATCCCATTCCATAGACTCAATTTCATCCCTTTTCCTCGTATTCTTAATAAGATTCCACCATTGATCAGCATCTCCTTCCAAACGATACACTGCTAGGATGACTTTATCATGTTCAGAACATTGAAGAACTGAAAATATCTTTTCAGTAGTACTAATCCATTGTTCAGCAACTAATGGATCAGTAGACCCACTGAAAGAAGGTGGATGCTGCCTCATGAAGGATTCAACAGAATGTTGCTTCTTCCTTTGCTCGTTTGGAAGTCCTGCATGATTCATAGCTTGAGAAAGTTGTGTGAGCATGGCTACCAGATTTTGCATTCCATCTCCCATATCATTTGGTTGCTCAGGGGGACAATCATTGCATTGCCCATCGCATTCCGCATTAACACGGTTCCTTCGGGTTCCATCCATTGACTAAAACCAAGAAGCATAGTGTGAGAAACACTAATTATAATAGGAAAACCACATAATCAAGGATAAAATTTCACACTTAAGGTCTTATCCTAGGGTATTCATGGCCATTTCTAAAACACTAAGATTGTGTTCTATGCTTAGACTTATCCTTAGGGTTCTTACTAAGGCTTTCACATCCTAGTTTCCAAAGGTTGACTATAACCTCCCTCTGATACCAATTGTAGATACCCGAAGCCTGACGTACATTGACATTACATTACATTTGCGGAATACTTAGTACATAACAAAAACACACACACAAGTATTGTAATAGTTTAGTGTCTTTGGAAACTCGGAATATAATCTTCTAATCGTGGTGAAAGATCTTCAATATCTCCCATAAAGATCTTCCTTTTTTTTACCTAAAACCTTTCTTTATATCCTGGGGAAAAGAAAACATAAAAGGGTGAGCTCAAATGCTCAGTAAGGGTAAAAAAAAGAAATATCAATCACGCCATATTCATAAGAACATAACATTTTGGAAATCTTAACCTGCAAAAGAGATCATAATTTCATAACATGGAATAAATCATGGCAGTGAAATGTAATCACAATAATCATAACTTAAAACATGAAACTTTGTGGAATTCACACATAATCATAGAGAATCATTTCTTATTAGTCAAGACTCATTGCCAAGACTATCTTAGTGGACAAAGTCCCTTTCTGAACCGAGTCACCCTCGTTTCAGTCCTGTTTCACTAAACCGGTATAACCTACCATTCCAGCCATGTCTATCTCATGAGATATAAAATCTTTACCCAATTCATTGGAGGGAGATATAGGTCCCACCAATCTCATAATGATACCATTCTTATGTGTGCCACAAAATCATAAACCGTACATCATTGCATAACCCATGTAATACAAATGGGAATCTTAAACATCATGACATCATAAATCAATTCATATAAGATAAAGGAATTCATAAAAATAATCCCATCACAACATGATCAAATCAATGTAATAATAGGGATAAAAACAGAACCCTTTATTATCTTAGATGGAAAATAATTTTGATAAAACACTTGAACTCCATTCTTGAAGAAAATATCCTTTCTTCTTCAAAAACACTCTTCTTTCCATAACATGTCATACAATTATAAACTAAAAGAAATTGATTAAAAATAAACTTGAAAACATATAAAGGAAGATGCTTGGAAATAATGTTTTAAAAATCCATTCTTGCCGTATAAGTTAAAAAAAACATTCTTTGTACTTTTGTCGGAAAAGTCAAAAAGTACCTCGTATGAAAAACGAAAAAAGATTCCTTTCATATCTTTTACTAAAAACTCACCGAAGGGTAAAATTGGATTTAAACAATTGTACGTGGATGGAAATAATATTACATATTGAGGAAACATGGATGTGGATGATAAAATACTCCCCAGTAAATACCAAAGTATAAGTAATCTCGGATAAAAATGAGATTGTGATATTTCCCTTACCTTAGGTCCGATTTGCTTTGTACGTGTCCGAAGCTCCTGTATAATGTTTTAAATAATGTTATTGACTTATTCCAGAATCATACATATTGATATGATATCATATATGGTCATATTCTTAGCTTCTTGTTAGTAATATTTCATTGTTACTTGTTACTCGGGTCTTTATTGCCTTTTGTTCTTATGTGTGTTTTGCCGAATAAATTCTTATTCTTATTTTAATGTTATAGATACCTTATATCCAGAATGGTATTATTGTAACATATATCATATTTATTCATTCAATTCATTTATATAATTACTATGTAATGATGATCATGTAGAACGAGTCGCATCACATCGTGGAGACGGTATTCCGTACGTACGCACGAGTGATGATATCGTTCCTATGATCATGGAATTGTATTGGAGTATATATATATATTATTTCAGTATCAATATTAATTTATAATAATCATAAATAGTTACTCATTAAACCATTATACCCATCCTTGTAAGGTGGTGGTGGAAAATAGATTACACCACGGCGTGGAGACGGTATTCCGTACGTACGCACGCGCGGTGATTTCATTTTTCCGTAGGATGGATAGAAGGTGAATTAGGGTTGTTTAATATTTATAATAACGTATAAGTATGTAAGTAATACTAATGTTATTACTTTATCATGAAACAACTAATGAAGAAGAAGTTGAAGAAGAAAGAAATTGAAAAGATCGGTAATGGATATTACCTCTTCTTTGGAACGCCTCTTTGAATCCTCCACTTAGGGAACTAAGATTGGTCTTTGAAGAAGACCAGGAACTCTAGGATTATTCTAGGGAAGTGGAGAGGTAAAAATGGCAGGGGTTGGCCGAGCTTGAGTGCTCAAATTGGTGTGAGTAGGAGGGGGAGGAGGTGCCCTTTTATAAGGGAGGAGAGGGGCACCTTAGGAATATCTCAAAATATTATTTTATATTAAAGTCAAAATCGGTTTATAATGGTTCCAAAGGGTCTTATTTCGAAGATAAAGTGGGTATGGGTCTAAATCCTATCAACCAATAGGATTTAGACAAGTTTAGGGTATTATTTTAACCTTATCAATTAGATTTAACTCTAAGTTAAATAATTTAACTTTTACCGTGTCTTTTTGTTTTCTTTCACTATATGGTTAATACACTTACTATAACATGCCAAACGAACCCCAAATTGTTTATTATTAATATATATATCCTTATCTAAGTCATTTTGCATAACCTTAGATTTTTAGGATTAAAATAACAATTAATAATATAATATTTGATTTAAAAACTATTTTGTGTCAATTTTGACACTATTCGATATATGATTTTTGTGAAAGTCATAACAGAATTATATGTTCTAACCAAGTTGATTACATCAATACTAATATATCATATTAACCTATAAAATTAGTGTAATTCATAAAAAGTCTCAAATTACATTTATTTGGGTGTTTATAACATCAATTATGTCAATATTTCATAAATAAGATAATTACTGCATCATAATTATGTCATAAATAAATTAAATTATTTAATGTCTAAAAATTATAAATAAAATACCATTATGTAGGAAAGCTTTTTATCTTTCTAATGAATATTTATAGTCGAATTTATCTTATGTATAACCCCATATTAAAAATGATTTACTTATTAAACTTTGATTTTAACTATTTTAACCCTTCTTTAAATAAATTAATAATAAATGTCCTAATCTAATCCAAGTGGTCCTAAATGGTCATATTTTATTCCTAAGTTTTTTTTTGGTCGAATTAAACTTATCCAATAGAATTAGGACATGTGTTAGGGTAATAGTAATATCATATTTACCCCTATTTACTATTAACCGTGGTAAAAAAGTAAAAAGTTACTATTCACCAAAAAATTATTTTTATCACATTGAACCACATTTTACTTACTGATATCAACCGTGTCTGTCGGATTTTCGAAATTCCATTCATAGAAGCGGTAAAATTAAGTTTTATGCAAAATTCAGTTTTTAACCTACCACTTAGTGGTTTCACTATTCATCAAAAATTGAAAGTTTTCAGAAAAACACCAAAATTTTACCCTAGGCTAATTTCGGTATTCCGAATCCAAAAATGAAGTCCATTTTGAAAAATAAAATTTATAAAATTTCAAAAAGTGGTTATTACGATTCATAACGGCTAGTTTTAATAATATTTTAATAGCATATCGTTATTTAGTGAAACTCGGTATTGCGTACGACGCAAGCTATCGAGGAAGGTCGCAATTGCGTGTAAAGTAAGCCAAGCTAGTATGTAGTGAAAGATTCCTTTGATGATATATAAAAACAAAATATTACTCATAAAAATCTCGGGTGTTACATGAATGTGTTGGCTGGGATCTTTTCCAGACCATTCAGAGAATTTATTCTTATTATATCTTTTTTCCATGAACCATGTTCCCTTTGTGTGATAGAACTCTACCTCAATATATTAATATTCACAAGTTTTGAGCAAGGCCTTGTCATCTTAAAATGTCCCAATTTTACCATTGAATCAATAGTTGAGACATTGGTGGTATGATGAAAGAATGGCCGCATGTTGATGCAACCAAGGCCTTCCAAGTAGAATGTTGAAAGTTGTGTCCTATCGGACAACCCTGAAATATGAATTAGATACAAGATCCACAAACTGAATTCTGAGTGTAATATCACCTAGAGGCTCTTGTTCATTCTTTTTATAACCTTTAAAAAACAAAGTGGAGGGATATAAGTTATATTCAGTGAGACCCAACTGAATAAGTATACAGATGGGAATGAGGTTGAATCCTGAGCCATTATTAATAAAGGCTCATCAGATTTCTGTTTCATGAACCTTTCTAGATAAATATAATAGCCTGATGTGTCCATATAAAACATCATCCTCATCTTGATCCATGAAAGATATAACCGCATGACATTCTATAGGATCATTGTTTATATGGTAAACCTTAGTAGTAAAAACCTCTGTTTCAAACTCTTGAGGACTTGAAAATCCTAAATAAGTGATTTTTGAAGGTCTTTTGATAGGTTCAGAGCATCCAGGATTGTTAACTTGGCTGGTACTTGGGATAGTTGTTTCAAAATGACAAAATTCTGGTCCAAAGGCCTTTGTTTTCCAACATGAAGATGCGGGTTTTTAGGTGCTTTGGAAGTTGAATCTCCTGATATAGATTTACGATGTGCTATGGAAGAGGCTATAAATAATTTTTCTCTTGATTGGTTAAGTTTAAAGGGTCTACCCACCTACCAAGAAAGTGGTGGTATAGACTATAATATTCTTCCAAGATGATCATGTCAGGGATGATCCTATCATTTGTGGGAGAGTTCCCTTGTTCTTACTGAGCCCACTGAAGGGATATCCAAAAGTTTCTATTTCATAAATGGTTCGACCATGGGTGTAATTAAAATAGTGTCTTATAGTATACCCATGTATTCCTCTATATCCTTAACATTGAATTCTTCCCCTATTTCCCCAATAAAGTATAGGGAATTCATGTTCATAACCAAAATCATAATTTTCGTAGGGGTCTGTTAAGTGGATAATGTTAATGGAACCAAATATCAACTCCTCATTTGATGAAGATTCTTCCAGACTTGTCAGTTCTTATTATTCCATTTGGCAGGGCAGTGCCAGTGCTTTTGAGATAGATGACATGAAATATTCCAAAGACAAGGATAACTTTGGTTTTAACATGATATCAACTTATTCTAACTAATATTTACCTTTCTAATCATATCTCTTCTTTGAGGATTGGAATTTGTAGAATTGATCTTTTAATGAAGATGGATTGGTTATAGCAGATGTGGTAGGAAGCACAGTCAATTGTTTCAACTGTGTTCAATGAATGACATGAGTTCAATTGATCATTTTCCTAACCATCTAATCATCAAAATTCTGTGCATTCTTTCTTTTTTTACTTTCTATCATTTTCCTTCTTTCTCTAGATCAGTAACGGTAACACATGTTACCTGGGATGATGAACTTTTTAGTTTCACTTATTCAGATTCCACCATATTTTGAAGGATATCTTTGAAAACAAAACATTTCTGAATGGAGTGTCCTAACATTTAATGAAAGGGAAATGGTTTGGGAGGTTCTCATCTCTTTATTTTTTTGGTTTCTTGAGCCTTGGCAGCTAGACTAAGTTGTTTTCCAAGGCTGAAATGAAGTAAACAGGAACCTATTCATTCTAAAAAGAATAGATCTTGTTCTTTAACTCCTAATATTGTCTTCAAATTTGATCTTTTTTATCATCTTGATGAGTTAGTCATTGTTGATGACTCTCGATAGGAGGATCCCTATGGTATGATGAATATTTTGAAGTAAAAGTAGGTATAAATGATTTCTTGAATGTAATTTTGTTAGCCTATGCTATTCCTGTTCTTCTTCCCAGAGATAATGGGATTACATGAGACTTAGATTTGGTTTTCTCAATGGAATTCTCCACTTTTTGGGATATCTAAGAAAGGTCTCAAAACCCACCTATGTATTTCATATGGATTAATGGTGTGCACAAATCATCACGAATATTTTCCACACAGATTGGTAGTAACTCTTCTTAAGGGAGTGGTAGGTTTAAGGAATATGTTAGTCCTTTCCATTGAGAAATGAATTTTGAAGCCCTTTAATTCTCCCTTTGTTTGTAATTCGTAAGATAAAAAATGGTTGTCTTCTACAGCGTTGAGATAAATCTAAAAATGAATTTTTGATGAAGGTCTTCCCATCCAGTAATTGACATTGACTGCAAACTTGTATACCAGACAAAGGATGGACCTTGTAGTGATTGCACAAAAAAATATGATCTTTACTGCTTCTTTTGTTGAGGCGTACCCATCATGGAATCAAAAAAAGACATGAAATGTGTTAAGTGCGGCTCCTATTCTCTCGACCCATTAATGATTAGAAATGTGGTATTCACAAAGTTTGGTGGGGGGAGGGATCAAATCTACCCATTCAGGGAAGCCTTCTTTTCTGGATGTATAAATGCACTTCATCCTTACATATATTCTAATCAAGTCATTAATGAATAAATGGTATTCATAAGAATTTACGGAATATTTTACTGAGATGGGATCTGTATAAGTACAGTAGCTACAGAATGAACTGGTGAGGCAACTGGAAAGAACACTGGTGGTGGTGCTACTGGTATTTGTCTTGGATAACCCATAGGGACAAGCCAATAAGGATGTTCTTGACCTTATTCTGTATGTGTGCCTAATAGTTGGAATTCATTATCCACATCAGTAGTTTCAAACAACCCTCTTTGTTGAGGATCTCCTACTAGAATTGAAATATGAGGATCTAATTTCAGAGCGTGTATAGTAGAATGCTACTTCAAAGTAAGTCTGCATCGAGTCTTCTCAACTCATTCATTTAATCCTATTACTTGGAAAATATTTCTTCATGAGAAAAAGATTGAACATATCTAGAGAGAAGGTGAAACATGGTTTTACCTTTACCTTTATCCCTATTAGGCGACTTTAGAAGATGTAGAAGTTGATTATTTGAGGGAATACCTAGATTCTTGGAAAGCCTCTGATTTTGGGTATGCACACCTCCTTTATTTTATTAAGTTTGTACCATATTATGAATAAGAACTTCATCCTATAAATCCCTTGAACTAGACTCATTTTTTTGGAGGATCTTCCATAATGGAATTAATTACATCCACCGATGCATAATACATTAATGAAATTCTATTAGTATCTTTATAAGATCACCTTCTTCTTCATCTTCAATGAGACTTTTGTTCTCCTATTTTTTGGTTCCACAGGAACTGTTTGATGAACAATAACCTGAATGGAATCCTTAGATATCTTAGTTGTACGTTCACTTTGTGGATTCTTCCCTAATCAGGAGAAAAATAACTTCTACTAAGGAGAGGATTTCTGATGTGAAAAAGCCCCCAACCCTGCAGGTTGGGGTTGTTCCTGTTCTTCTTCCTCAACCCTTCAGGCTCTTCTTGTTGACTCTGAAAGTTGGGTTAAAAAATCCCCCAGCCCTATGGGATGGGGTGGTTCTTGAACTACTATGGATGATATCAATGAAAATAATCTTTGTATTTTATGAAATTTGGTCTGAACATTGGTTGGGTGAATTATCTAAAACCCACATAAATCACATATTTCAGAATACCATTATACTATTTCATAAATTTGTGTGATCTAATGGCTGAAATCCTCTAAGTGAGAATCCTACTCGATGTTTTTAGATTCTTGATACAGAATAATTTCAACAGATTACTCTCTTTGGGACTAACTTTGGTGAAAACTAGTCGATTCCTGCTATTATTGAGCATCTCTTAGGTCATGAACAAAATCTGTTTGTTAAAGCTGGCCTGAGGAAGTAACATTGCATGAGACCACTTTTGATGGGCTTTTCTAATTTTGGAGTGTAGTAAAATGAAATTATCAATGTACACCCCACCCTATGATATGAACACTAGGTGGGGTTTCTGCGATCAATTGTCACAACCTCTTTAATTCATTGAGGCATATGTGTTGAAGGACCTAACATTGCTTCTATATCATTGAATGTCGAGAAACCTGGAGATATGCCAAGTCAATTTGGCACTACAACCCTTTTATTACCCTAAAATGACTTTGATATTCATCATATGGTAATACTTTTATTTTTAAATGATGAAGAGTCTTCCATAGGTTTAGGGGGATATCATGAATGCAATCTTATACCATAATTTCTATAATGTTGTATTGAGAGGTTTCCAAAGGCAAAAACATGATTGGTATTTCACCCTTAGCCGGTTTTTTCTCATATTCAACACATCCTCATCATCTTTTTCTAGAGTTTTATAAACTTGGTATGACCAAAGTGGATGCTTCTCAATTGTTTTATCACAAACAATGTGATCAATTAATGTTTCCTCTACTATTTTAGAAATCAAATGACCCAAAGAAGGTTTGAAGAATGACTGTCTCATTGGGTAGTATTCTGGATAAGAAAGTATTTCTCCTGCCAATAACAAGGCATCTAAAATTACTGGCCTTACATTTTCAAGTGCCTCAAGATAACAGGGATTTCTCATCACTACATTATCAGTTGGATAATTTTCTTAACAATGCAAAACACTACTGCAGAGAGAACTTTTGCAGTGAATGTTGTCATGGAGAGGACCACCATGGTGGATTACAACAAGGGATAAATCCACTTGCTCCTTTGCCTTCTTGCCACATAGAGGGATATTGTAACTCTCATCTAGATATAGGTTCTATAAATTGACAAAATTTTCATGAATCAATCCTTCATGATGAGGTATCTAATGAGGAACATTATAATTAATGCTACTACTCCCATAATTTAATAATGGGAGGGTATGATCTTGATATATAACAGATAAATGTACGAGGGCTTCAAGAACTCTAGTATTAAGAGGAGCTAGATCACAGATTGACTCTTTATTATCTAATTGAACTTGGTGATATTTCTTCTTAGATGCTCTCTTACACATAATTGGGACCACCTTCTAGGAAAATTGGTTATCATGAGCAGGTGTATGTGCCTACTTTGGAGTGGATTTCAGAAAAAACTAATTATCTCTAATTAGAATGGGTGTATGTACCCAATATGGTTGTCTATATGATATGGGAGAGTATACACCATAACCCCCTGGCCTAGAACAATGGAATTTATCTACTACAATATGGAATGCTTACGAGTCATCCCATGTGTGGGGATAGAATTATGTGTCCATCCCTCTTGTACTGCTGAAGTTTCCGTTATGATATTCTTGAAAGCTTCTAGGATATGAAAAGGAATTTGTGTCTTCCCTTTCACTATTTTCAAAATATGTTTGGTAACTTCAGTGTATAGAAAAAGAATATAGGTACATTCTGTATTTAGATTAGGGGTATATAACTTCTTCTGTCATCCCTTTCCTTTCAATGGATACTGACAGTACTTGTGTATGGGGGTAGAAATTTGAGTATGCTCCATGTTTTTTGTTGTAGATTTCCAAATAAATTATCCAAGTGTTTCCAAACAAGATTGTTGGTAGAATTGATGAATGATGGTAGGTGTATATGCCTTCTAGATATTTTCTGCTAAGCATGTTCAACTTACTTCTTTCAATGCTAACAGACAAGACTGCTGGCAGGCTTGGTGAGTGCAGACAGGAGTATGTTCTTTCTTACAAGTTTCCACTACACTTGGTTGATGTGATTTCTTGAATGCATCTAGATGAATCTAATTAATGGTTGAAATATTTTAAGCAGGTGATGTTCCTTCTAATAGTACTCCACCATATTTGAATATCAGGATTGGTTGAGTGCCACCATATGAGTCTGTTGGCTGGCAGAATTAAGACGGACGAGTGTATGTGCCCGTTCACTATTTTCCATAAAGCCAGGTTGATGGAATTCTCAAGAGGGAGAAAAGGTAGGAACATACTACCTATTGGATTTTTTTGTCCCTAATGTTTTGTCTTCCATGTCTAGGGTTGAGGGACCTAGGCCGGACAACTGAAGATAACACCCTCATCATGTTGATGGTTTTCTACCGTGTGGCGTTAACAACAGTGATTGTTGGTAGGAGCCCTCAGGAGGGACCCCTGGGTCTTTGGGATGAGAACATGGATGGCCTCTTGGTCGAACTCCCTAGAATATGGGAGGTATTGATGATTGTGTTCTATGAAAAAACTCCTGAGATGATTGAAGAAGGTGGTTGGCACCGTCTTCTTCTGAGCCACTAGTCGTCATTGAACTGACGACCAGGGGTTATTCTTGATTTGGAGGGCCTGTCAGGTAGCCTCCAAGGTCGAGATAGTACCATGTTGATAGTAATCTCAGACCATTGAATTGGAGACCTAACATTGAAGACCATGAGTTGGTGATGATGTCCTTCGAGTAGATGGTGATCCATCTTGAGCAATATACGGGGCATTGATGGGTGAAAACTTGAAGGAAGCCATTTTAAATGAAGGGAGTTCTTGGAAAGAAGTACCTAGATATATGAAAAATAAAAAAAATTAACTCTATTAATGAATCATCTTTTAAATGAACACATGAACGATATATTCCCTTTTCTGTCCCTCTTTATCAATTTATAGGGTCCTGATAGATGGGTAACACTATCATCATGGTTAAGGATTCACATTGGGTTCACCATTTTTTTTGTTTCCCCCAGAACGTGTGTTTTGATTAGGAATCACTACTTTCAGACGGTTTTCATTGGATTTATTTATGGAATTGGAAACATCCAATAGTTCTACATCTAAAGGGACCTACTTTCCAAAGGTAGACATTTTTTAGGTTTATTGACCTACAATACTTACGAAGTCACATTGGTCGAGAGGATGGGATGTCAGGCTCATCACACCCATTTTAGGGGAATTATTTCCTAATCCTAGACTCTATTATAGACTTAAGATATGTTCATGAATCCTTATTAATTTACCAAGTATAATGTAGGTTTCCCTTGATATTCTCAATCAATTATTTAACATGTATGAAATTTAGAATCTTCTGTATGTATTTGAGGTTCTTCATCAATGGAGATATCTGTATGTATTAGAGGTTCTCCATAAATGGTATCCTATCATATACTATTTAGAGATTCTTTATCCATTGTCGTGATGATGCTGATTTTTAATCAACTCAGTGGTGAACTATGGAATTTATGTTCATCCAAGTAGACAAAATTTGTTTTGATGTTGGGATCATACCCATAAATGGGATACCTATGTATCCTCATGAAAGGAATCAAAACTCTCGTAGTTCAGTGCCACTTAATGGGACACATAATACATTGTATGGTCATGTGATAAAGACCTAATCTTAAAATTTAATGTCATTTGGAAAGTACATCTTAGATGGAAGATTCTTAGTCAAATCTTGGTGTGGGACTTAAGCCTACGAATCCCAAGGAACTTGGAAAGGATATAGGTTTCCATGTTGGATTAGACCCTACTAATAATGTAGCCCTGAAAGAACATGGTTGATTTGGAGTGTTGGGTTTGAACTTTAGGAAGGCTTCCTACATATCCCACTTATATGGTAATCAAATACCATGTAGTTCGGTAAGTCTCATAGGGGAATATAGCCCTTTGAGAGAAATAGGTTGAGGCTTACTCCTAAAGAGGACGCCCTTGTAACAAGGTCCATGAGAGATATTTTAACTCATAGATATAAAAAGGGAACTTAATTCAGGGCTTACTCCTAATAAGGATGCCCAGAAAAAGGGAATTAGGGATAGACTCCCAAGGAGGATGTCCATTGAGCATGGGCCCTGGGTGAAACCTTCCTACGTATCCCAATTATGGTGGGAATCATAGTTCTCATAATTTAATAAGTGAAGTGTATTGTGAGGATGTTATAATCATCACAAATCTCTAAGCCCACATGAGTTATTCTTAGTGTGAGAAATGAGAGGATGTGAAAGATTCAAAAAATCACACATTTTCTCCTTTATTGATGAAAGATGTCAGGCCTATGATGAAAGAAGCTAGGGAGACGGTGGAAGGGGGCATGGAGCAATGAACATTTCAATGTGAAATGAAAGTGAAGTTCATTGGGTTCATCCTGAAAGGACAAGAGATTACTCCAGGAGGGATTCCATAATATTGATCCCAATAGAGGAGGGAGACTTTTCGTTTGTCGAAAAGAAAAGAAGGTGTGAAACGTAACTTCCCTACCAGGGAACTGAGGGTTTGGGTTTTAGAGACAAGGGATGGACATGGACCGAACCATAATCCTCCAAAATAGGAACTCCTTGACACTATTCCTGGGAGATGAGCCCTCATAACCATGGAGATATAACTCCAAAGACATTGCAAGAACCCTATCTTCCCAATAGGAAATGTATGGGAAACCTATGACTATAGATATGCAAATCCAAATAGGATACACACTTGTGTACCTTTCTCTAAACTTTTTAAAATCAGGAGGTCTTGGTGGAGGTTTCAACATGATCCCTTTCAGACAAGGGATATAATGAATAAGAAGATATGCTATGAATGGATTTGAATATGGCTCCATGAAAGGCTCAAAGAGGCTGAAAAGGTGAGGTGAAAAAAAGAGGGGCGCTCAAGTCTCTGGTGCATGGGTATTGGGCGTGCAAGTAGGATTGAGAGAATTGATGTCACCTTAAGTGATGAATATCCTGGAGGATAAGACTTGGGTAAAACTTGGTTCAAGACTTCAAGAGTTTTCATAGGTATTCCCAGAATTGGGGTGATCAAGTTCCTATATAAGGAATGGAGGGAACACAAGTGTTCTTGATTTAGGGAGGTTGTTCACTTTGGGTGCGCAAGTGTTATGGATTTCAAACACTAAATGGACTTAAGTAATATGATCCTCCTTTAACCCCCTCCCATCAGGTGTTAAATAAATACCTGATAGGTTTCATAAGACTTGGGAAAATCACTAGGAATACCATAGAAACAATTAGGCTTCAAGGAAATTCTTCCATAAAAATAAAGACCCCATGGGTCTATTTATAGGCAAAAATAGGACCCTGGGTGAAGGATTGCTGGGTATACAAGTATCTTGCGAACAAAAAAGGCAGCATGAAAGTACCTTGTGCACCGATAGTGTTTTGGATAAACTGGGGAAATTTAAATTTGTACCATTTGAAAATCTTGAAATCCTCCATGTATCTTCTATTCCTTTTTCTAATTTATTTCCCTTTGTTACTTTTTCATCCATGAAATGAAATGAAGTGTCAACAACCACTTATCCCCTTGAAATACCCAGTTTGTTTTTGAGTGTTTTTAGTGGTCACATAGTTGATAGATGGTGTTATTAGAAACTCCAATTCCTAGGTATAGTTAGAAACCACAAATATATGGAAAGGATATTGGTAGAGAAAACACTGTTACTATCACTCTCAAGCTATAATTAATCCAAACTCCAAACTCCAATTCCCATTCTCTCTCAGTATCATGTATTTCCTCCTTATGAACAATAAAGGTAGGGGTATTTTCCTCATTGGAAAGGATGAAATGAGAAAAATCACATGAAGTTCAAAGATCATAAGAATAAGATCTATTAATTCAAAAAGAACAAGTCCTGAGATTTATCATCACTACCCTGAATGGGGAATTGTTTAAATTTTCATAGATTAATAGGCCCAATTAAGTCAATCTGAATGAGAATCCAAACTACTTACCCTACCACCATATACTGGTACATAATACCCAATAATTCATCATCTTAAAATATATACCAAAAAAGATGGTTTAATCATTGTTATTCAAATTGAGTAAACCCAAAATTCAAGTGACCTGCACTTCTGCCACCCCACCAGAAGAAGGGTAATAAAAACAATCTTATCCAAAGGAGAAAAAATTGATGGCTGAATGAGTAGGAAATCGATCAATCAGAAACATGCTATACTCAATGAACAACTAAATTAGATAGTTTTTACCCCCATTCCCCATGAGAAGTCAGAGACAAATTCTTCATCATCATAGCCTTCCAAGATTTGATGAAACTGACATCAGTAGAAGAAATCCCAGGAAGAAGAGTCTTTTTTAGAACCCAAGCTAGTCCATAATCTTATGTACTTACTACCCTCATCATTGGGTGGATATAAACCACTCCAAAAAACAGTATTCTAATCATAGGAGGACTCACAATAAGGTTATATCAATGCCATCCACCTGAGAAACCCCTTTTCTTGTGAGGAAGATTTATACAAACCTAATTTATTTGTCCATAATTTTGGAGGATATCACATAGGCCAAGGAGGTTGGGAAAGAAAAAGTCATGGTGGACTCCAATGTCCATGAATCATTTATACTAAATCCATATATACTACAGAAACCTCGAGAAAATAACTCCAAAAAACTCAATAGGAACATCAATATGATCTTGAATCCTCCAAAGCTTCTTTAGATCCAATGATATCGGTAGACTGACTAGGATATCACAAATATGTGCCCCATTTTTCGTCAAAGGAAAGATTTTTCATCTTATTATGCTTTATCCCTAAAGCAGTAAGGTGGGGAGTATCATCAACATAAGAAGCATTAACCCCTCATCTAGAAATATAAAATTTTGAATCATCTCGCTATTGTTTTGATTATTCCCTCAATCTTGGATTCCATTCACCTATTGTAGGAACTTAGGTAATCCTTATTGAATCTCTCTCAATCCCCTAAGAGTTAAAGACAACGTTTTTAGTATCCAAGACTTATAATAAAGATACCAGCTCTATGGAATTTCATATGATCATTTCATTTATTGAACAAGACTGAGAATCTTCCATATAGGGACACATCATACCCTTATACATTTCTATAAAGGTTGATGATATAAAATTCCATCAATCCCAGGTCTATAATGGTTCTAGGATCAAAATTATCTTGGTATGAACCATATGACTCTTAGATTATAGTTAAGATGAATTATCACCATCCAATTTAATAATTCAGGGTTGTGACATGAGTGAGAAGAGACCTCTCATGAAAATCATTCCGAGGATCCAATTTCATGATCCCATATCTAACTCCAAACTTATGGGTGTTTTCTAATATATAAATTTTAATGTCTTATTGGGAAGATCATGGCTCTATATGTATGTAATAATGAACTTATCATATAATTAGTGTCTAAATTACTCTATTAATAGAAAATTCAGTGTATTGTATGGTGATAGTTCCCCCTTTGAGTCTTATGAATCTTAGTATATAGACACAATGTTCTAAAAAATGGAGGTAAAGTAACCTGTGATAAATAAATTCTTTTATATTATTACCCCTAATGGTTTTAAAATCACTCATATTAGTCCATGGAGTGAAATAGGTTAAGACCTTATGTTTCCCATCCACCAAATTATGGTGTAAACCCCCAATTGAGGAAGTCATTAGTTCATGTGGTTCACATTAGGTAATGAATTTAAACCTTTATTCACTTTTCTCTCATACAATGGCCAATAATATGCTTCTATTTTTCAGTTTATTCAAGCAGCAAAAAAGACCTCCAGAATATCCATGTAGATCAATCTTCTCCTAGAGTGTCTCTATTTCAAATTAGGTACAATAGATATTTTGTTTCCCAAAAAATGGTTCTTAGATCATGTAGATATAAATATCAAAAGAATAATAAGATAATGGGTTTTATACACATTATATCCCATTCTCATGGTATCAGTTCCGTTAGACAAAACAAACCTATCTAAATAATAATATCATTATGATGGAATGTCATCTTAGAGAACTGAATTTTAGGAAACCTGTCAAATACAAATTCAAAATTAGATTCTTTAAGATTTTTGAAGGGAATTTGGAGATAGAATTTCATATAAATCATCAATCGTAAGACCTATTACTATTCATTTAGTTGGTTTGGCATTGGAATAAGTGATCAAGGATTCTCAATTTGAAGATATTGATGCACCGATATCATCTTGAATGAAGTCTTCCAATTAAATGATGGGAGCTTAGTCCAATAATTACTACATAGAACTAATTTTTTTACTCTACTGGTGAAATAGTTGAATTTACTATGTAATATTATGTTATAGATCAAATATTCCCTCATCCAACCATAGAGGTTGGAGTAGCTCAATGATTGGAAATTGATGCACTGATTGTGGACAAGCCTTTATTTTATCTCTATGACCTAGAAAAATTTATTCCCTAGTGATAAATTAGGGATCTTCCCTATAGGCTGGGTCTATTTTTAGTCACTCTAGATCCAGACTTACTTTTTGAAGGTTGTAATTTTATGTGTATCTTGTCCTTCACTAGAGGCTGGTCATATTAGGGTTGTCTCAGGAAGCTCTGATGTTACTTCCCCATCTATCACATATGAAAACATGGATAAACATATTCTCCAAACCTTAGTTAAATGTAGCAGATATTTCCCTCAGGAGGTAGTAGTTGAATCCACCAACTAGAATTCATAGAAGTTATCCCATTCAAGTATTGAGAATAGGAACTATTTGAGTAGTTATAGGAGGATTAAGAGGATAGAGTGGGGTGGAAGTTAGTAGAGTATAATAAGATAAAGAATAAGTTCTAATAGAGAAGATATGATGTGGAGGACACCTCACAAGATTTATCTAAAAATGAGTTAGATCTAAATATTGATGAGTACTTTAGATCAGGTATGAAAATGGGAAACATTACCTTATCAAATCGAGGGGCCACTCCTTGAATTCATGGAAAAAGATGGAAGTCACAAGGAATAATCAACATTTACTAGATCCATGTTGACCATAACTAAAAGAAAAATGTTGAGGTGATGGATCTTGAGTTTAATTAGGAATAAAAAAAATTAGATTGATGACCTAAAGACTTTAGGTGAGGCCTTAGAAGGTCATCTTAAGGATGATTAGGTACTCTAAATCATTGTGAGAAAAATAAAGACTAATACCACCTTGAAAACATATTTGGTAAAAGGAACATTCAAAACCAGAGCTAATCCAAGATGATGACTCTGGGGGCCTACCAAAGCAGGGAGATAATGATTTTCCTTACCCCACCAGTTTCTCTTAAAATTTAAAACTTTCATATGATAATTTTGGTAAAGAATATTTGGAGGAATAAAATAAATCTTGGTGCATTAACTTATATATATAACAAAAAGAAACTCTTAAATTGTGGGAGGTTATAAATACTTAGAGCTTCAAAATAGAACACCACCCTTGGTTTTCCAGACATCCCAATGTAATTTTTCTAAAATTTATCCTCACACATTTATCTATTGATAACTTTTTTTGCTTTTAAATTTATTAACTTCTATTTTATTATAAAATTAGCAGTGCCAACCCAACTTTGATATCAATGATTTATCTTAGAAATACTATTATGACTTTAATGTCCCACACATTTAGCTTATAGCTTGGTTGGTTTTGGTTTTAATATGATAGTATAATGTAGTGGTTTGTAGGGACACTATCGTGACGATCATTGTAGTCATAGTGGGGGGGGGGCTCATTTTTTCATGTTTTTGTTTTAAGATCTGGTTTATTGAATGATTTTTTTTTGTTTATTTTATTTTTTATATTTTTTGAGGGTTACCACTTAACCTATAAAAATAGAATTTCAAAAAAAAATTGAAATTGAGAGAGATGGGAATAATAATTCCCTCACATAATCTTCTGAATATCAATATGTCAATCCATATTCTGACCCCCAATGATCATGAAAAAGAAGAGGAATATAGTAGGGATTCTCCTCCAACATTTGAATAATGTATTTTGACCACCTTCGATGAACTCGAATAGGTGAATCTGGGCATGAAAGAAGAATCGTGGGCCACATTATTTAGTACCTCTATGGCTACCTAATAAAAGGATAATTACATATCTTTATTAAAATATCATCGATAATTTTTTTTATAGAATTATACAAAAATTATCTGATTGGATATCCATGCAATTATCCATTATATGGGTTTGTTAGATGATCACCATGGTTATAAATGAGAATCTAAGAGAATGTACATGGCCCATTATTCCAAGGTGGAAGCCAAAGTTGATAAGTAGAACCTGTAAAACCTTATTTGGGGTGTTTATTACTTAAAATGGATCCCAAAAATTGTCCTAATTAAGAAACATTATAGTGAAATCAGGGTTTTCACTGATTTATGGGATCTCAATCAGCAATTCACCAAGGATGATTTTACCATTCTTGATCATGAAACTACTGTTTAATAAAATGGAAAACTCTCAAGACCTCTCCTTTATGTATGTTTATTAGTGATATCACTATATTTGGATCTCCCTTTAGTATGAAGAGCATACTACCTTCAAGGAGTACTAATGGGTATACTATTACCAAGTAATTCCCTTTTCCTTGAAGAATTCTGGAACCACATTCCAACATTTAATTCACCATATATTCAATCCATTTCCGGGGAAGACCATGGTGTGCTATATAGATAATAATCCAGTGATAAAGTGTAAGAAAATAGTGATCATTTTTATGATCTTGAAATAATTCTAAAAAAACTAAAACAAAAAAGCCTAAAGATGAAACCATTGAAATATACTTTTAGGGTAACATTAATGAAATTCCTAGACTTCATTGTATGTCATTGAGACATAAAATTTGACCCAAAAATGACTAAGGTGAGCTCAATATATCTCCTCCTTGAAACATCAAAGAGTTAAGAGGACAACAGGTAAGTATTCCTCACATGTGATGCTTCATAGATAACATCACTGGACAGTGTTTCCCCTGTACAAAGTTTATGGAGAACGGATTCACACAACATTTAGAATCAAATTGTTAGAGATAATTTAAATATATCAAGAGATATATTAACAACCACTGGTCATGTTTTCACCATCATAAGTGAATCATTTCATCCTATATATGAAAACCTTTGATATTTCTTAACACACTCCTTGATTAAAATAACGATATAGGGAAGTAAAAAAAATATTATCTCATCAAATCAATTTTGGATGATAATAATCAATATTTTGATTTCAAAAAGAGCCGCCTCACATAGATCTTCATATTATAGAAATTGATACATTATTCATAGTACCATGAGTTCCATCTAATATCATATATAAGTCCACTCAAGTATATCCTTAATATTCTAATTATAACTAGGAATATAATATGGTGGGTGGTCATTTGGTAGTAGTTTTATATCCAGTTTCTTTCCCAGAAGGCAATCAAGGAACAAGTGTTAGTGACTTTACTCATAAAAAAACTATCTCAAAAATGTTTCTATTGAACATAGAACTCCCTGATGAAGATCGATTCTTAATCCATCAAACCTCTCTGGCATGAAATATGTAATTAAATGGTTCTTATAAGATACAAACAAGAAGTAGTATAGAGAATATGAAGTTGAAAAACAATCCCAAATTATGACCTTAAATTAGATATGCACATAATAGTAGCCTATTAGAGTACTAAAGGTGATTTAGAGCTGGTAATCAAGTAAATAAACGATGACTACACCACAAAGAAAGTAGTGATGATTCCATTTTTAACTATTTACAATGGTTTATGGTCAAATTACCCTAGAAAAAAATGTTGTCTCATCTTATAAATTCATAGAAAACCCATGAATATGGATTTTCCAATGATGCTACAATACTAGAAGATATAGATCAATATGAGATATTTATTGTCTTTTCACATCATTGGGTGGTATCTCCATGCATTTGAAATGATACAAAAGAAACTAATAAGATCAATGAAGCTAATACCACCTTAAATAAAATTGATCCTTATACATAACTAGATTATTCCACAAGAATTTATATGTATCATATAACAAAATTACTTTTAAATGATACCCTTCCATTGGATCAATCTAAGATTTAACAGATCCTCCCACCGATATAAAAATCCATCCTTTATGAAAACTTAAATTCAAAAATTGTTCTCTATAATAGAAGTTTTAATATATTACTACTTATATTTATTGGAAGAGGGGAGAACCTTGTTGTTATGAAATAATTCTATTCTTAAGCCTTTGGTGCTGGCCATTCAGAGACCAATCTCTCCCATCAAGTTTCGAAGCTTGGATATTTCTTTCCATCAATGAATCAAGTATATGTGGAGTTTAGTGATACATTCCATACTTTTTAGGTACATTAAAAATTTATTCATCACTCCCTAGAGTTATTCCATACTTCCAAATACTTATTACCATTTTTCATGTGTGGGAAAAATTTCATGAGTCTATACCCTCCATCCACAACTATATAATTCAAGTTCATCCTCAATGCCACAGATTTCTTCTCTAAATGGAATGAATCCATAATTACCCATAATTTTTAAACATAGATATAAAATATTAATGTATGAATATTAATTACATAACATAATTATTCACACTAGAATTATATAGGTCTAGTGACTTTGGAAACGTGGATACATAGAAAACTGGATCATAGGTGAACTACATCATCTCCCACTAAGTTATTCATAACTAACACCCTTCTTCTACATATAATACGTAATAAATTTCTCTATAACATAGGGAAATTAAACATAAAAAAAGTTGAGATCATATGATTAATAAAGGTAAAAAAGGGTTATATCAACATAACATGAGCATAAGGGTATGAGAACCTAAGAATAAAATTTAAAAACTATACTATGCATATCATAGATCATAAACCTGACACGTAGTATAAATATTGGAAGTTCATAAGACATGAATCATAAAGGAATCAAATAACATAATACATGATATCATAACATTGTCATAAGACATTGATTTTTGTAAATACACATAATCATATAAAATCATATTTTAAGGCTACCCACCAAGACATTTATAACATGTTAGGCTTGGGCAGCCACCAATCTAACTCTTTAGGCTTGGGATAACCTCTTATGTACCCTCTTTTGGGCTTGGGATAACCTATCATGAACCCTTATTTGGGATTGAGATAACCTTATGTGCACCATTCTATCTCATAAAACATTAATCATTACCCAATTCATTGGATTGATATATAATTTCAAGCCCAACTATCTCGGTTTATACCATAACCATCCATCCTTGGTTATAATGCAACCACCATCCTTGGTTAAAACAGAACCACCATCCTTGGTTTATAATGGAACCACCCATAAAAAAATGAAAACCATACATATGTGTGCCACAATATCATAAAATATTCCACATATCATAACCTATGAAAATTAAATGTGTTTCATAAAGATTTTATTACCACATAACGCATGGAAAAGAAATGGGTTTCATAAAAATTCCATCATTCCATTATAGAATATACCATGGAAAAGAAATGGGTTTCATAAAAATATTGTCATCAAAATAATAAACAATCCATATAAATAATAAGTATGGTACCGTTTCATCATATCCCAAGTAAAAAAATAAGAAACACTAAAGGTTTTTGTCATTGATGAATATAAATTATATAAAAATATCATCAAAACATTCTTGAGGAAAATATACTTTACATTTTTAAATAAATTATTTAAAATCTAAAAAATTTACAAACATTAAAAAAACCATTTTCTATAAAAATATCCTTATAAACTTGTAAGGTAATATTTAAATAATTGATTATTTATAATAGTAGAAAATATAATCCATACCCTATATGTTAAAACAAATATTCCTTTAATATTTTTGGTAAAAAGTCAAAAGTACCTCATTTCAGAAAATAAAAAGAAGATTCCTTTTAAACCATTTTTTAAAAATTCATAAAAACATAAAAATTCCTTTAAAAAATATTTTATAATGGTAAAAAAAATTCTTTAAAACATTTTTTTTAAAACATGGATGTGTATACTTATTTTATTGAAAGGTAGATCATAATATTTTATAATTAGAATCATAATCATAAACAATCCTGATAAACAATGATATTATAACATAAAACCCTTACCACTTTAGTAACTTTTGAATCATAATCCCCATGAAAGAAAGAAAATTTTATGGATATTTAAATAAATATAATATCCATAAGAATAATAATAAAATAAATTCATGGTTACTATATATAACACATAAAAAACAAGTGGTGAATATGGCATGTGCCTCCAAGAGATAAATGTGAGAAAAAAATCCCTTACCTCAAGTATCAAATTTCTTTGTACACATTCGAATGTACTATATAATAAATATAATTTTATTATAAAACTATAAAATAAACATAATCATATATATCATACCATATATTATTTACATATGACCAATTATTACCCATTTAGTAAAAATTTCCCTGTTAAAATCACGTTTCGGGTAATAACTGCTTTGATTTTCATATATGTTTTGGTTTGGTATTTTTGGACCTTTTACTTTGATCATGGTTCCATCATATATAGAATATTAACCATGATATAAATATCATATATATTTATTATAAATGTATTTATAGTTATCCATTAAAGTTATATATATAAAATGAATTGCACTGTTCATGGAGACTGCAGGTGGTACGTACGCATGAGTGTTGTTTCCATTTTCTCGACAAACAGAAAAAAATGAAGTTAAATAATAATTAAGATTTTTATAATTATTTATATATAATATATATAATATATATTCATTAAATACACCCTTATTATCATCCATGTCAAAATAAAATGAAAAACGAGTCACATCGCTTTGTGGAGGCGGTAGTCCACATGTACGCACAAGCGACATTGTCGTTTTTCAATGGATTGGAAGGTAAGAAGGTGGATGTGATATTATAATTAAAAAATATAATTATTTCATAAATATAATATATTTATATTTATTTTTTTGTGTTAAATTATTTATTATATCTAACTGTAAAAGGCGGTGATGTAAAACAAATTACATTAGTTTGCGAGGCGGTGGTCTGTAGTACACACGATCGACGTTTCTGTTTCCCATTTGATGGAGGAGGATACAGATATATATTATGAAATTAATTTAATAAAATATCATTATATGTTATATATTTATGTTACTATATCATCACATTTTAATAATATTTGAATAAGGTGGAAGAAGAAATAATATAAAAACGCTTGGCTAAGAACGATACCTCTTCATCTAACAACCTCATTAGGTTGGAACCGAAAGCCTTCTTATGAGGGTTTATTAATAAAAATAAGGAATCTAGGACATTTTGAGGTAATAAAGGAAGATATTTTGGTATTTATTGACAAAAAAAATTATTTTGATGTCTGGAGAGGAGAGAAGAGGGGGTTCTCTTTTATAAGTGGTGGAGAGGATACAGTTGGCATTTTTGGAAAGAAAATGTTATAACCACATTTACACATGAAAATAAGGCTAAAAAATGGATAATTATCAAAAACATATTATTATATAATGTCTAAATATTTCCATAAAAATTTATTTTGACAATGTTTTAGGTCATTTAACCCATATTGTTTAGTTTAACCCTCAATAAACCTGTTTTAACCTTAACCACAATAAATAATTTTTATTATTTTTACTATTAATTATGAGAGATAATTAATTTAAAATTATTATAAAATAATAATAATAATTATTAAAAATATTTAATCTATTTTTAAAATTTTAATTCATATATTTAGTATAATTTAATTTAAAATTAAATCTGTAGACGTGATAAAAGAACAATTTTCCAAAGAAAGCGTATTTATAAGTATGAAAAGTTTTTATATCAAATTTCAACATAAAATTATTTATAATAACCTAAATTAGATTAATAGTAATATAATTTAACAAATTTTAATTTTAAAACCATTTTAAAACAAAATAAAACATTTAAATGCTTTAAAATAAATGGTAGTTTTTTAAAAAAATCAGTATTTTTCATTATTCATAAAAAATTAATCTTTTCTAAAAATTATAGAAAATTCACTCCAAAATAATTTTAAATTGTTTATTTAAAAGTTTAAATTAAAAATTTCAAATAAATTTCCTAAAATCTTAAATATTATTATTATTATTTTTTTAAAAGTAATAAAAACATTTTTTTAGAAAAAATATATTCAAAGCATATAAAGGATTTACTAAAAATTAAGTAATTTTTATCAATATTTTTTATTTATATAAAACCATTATAATTAATTTAAAAAAATATTATTATTCATATCACCATGTTTAATAACAATATTTTATTGTTCATTTTAAAAAAATATTAACAATATATTACGATTCATTAAAACATGATGTTGTGTGTAACACAAGCTATCAGAATTAAATCTATTTGAAAAAATCTATTAGATAAAATCTTAGGATTTTAAATTATATCCCCATTAAAATAAATTTCACACTTAAAATTTAATCACTTTGATATAAACAACTGAGGATACTTCTGCCTCATTATATCCTCAGGTTCTCATGGAGCTTCTTCAAGTTGGTGGTTTTGCCACAAAACATTGACCAAGTGAGTGGTATTGTAACATAGGACTTTCTCTATATGATCCAAAATCTCTATAGGTTTTTTTTCATAGGAAATAGCATGATCTAGTAGTAATAACTCTAAGTTTATTACGTGTGATGGATCTCATATATACTTCCTCAAGAGAGATAGATGGAACATATCATGAACTTGAAAGAGGTTCAGTTGAAGCTCCAAGAGACAAGCCACTTTCCATACTCAATAAAGAATATCTAAAGGTATAATATACCTAGGGATAAAATTTAATTTCTTTCCAAATATCATAATCTTCTTCCATGGATAAATTCGCAGAAACACCTTCTCACCAACTTCAAACTCCTGATCACATTGACGATTGTCATCATAACTTTTCTATTGAATCTGATATGCCTTGATGTGTTGTTGAATGGATATAACTTTCTATACAATTTCCTTATTGAGATTAGGTCCTAATAGATTTATTTCTATAAATTTATCTCAGAAAATTGGAAATCTACACTTTTTTCCATAAAGGGCTTCATAAGGAGCCAACCAAATGCTTGAGTGAAAGCTAATATTATATGAAAACTCAACTAGATGAAGGTATTGATACTAAACACATTTTAAATCCATATAAAAAGAAATTATCATATCCTATAGATTTCTATTGGTTCTCTTAGACTGACCATCTATCTGAGGATGATATGTCATGTTGAAACTCAATTCTGTATCAAGAACTGCTGAAGAATTTACCAAAACATTAAGGTAAACCATAGATCCGATTTAGACACAATAGAATACAGTACTCCATGCAACCTTAAAACTTATTTAATGTATATCTTTGAGTGATAATATATAGATAGATATTACCTAATATAAATGAGGTGTGATGACTTCGTAAGGTGATCAAATACAACCCATATAACATTACTCACTTTAGATGTTTTGGGGAATCTGATGAAAAAATCTATGGTTATGTTTTTCCATTTCCATTCTAGTATGGGTAATGGTTGTAACATCCCATTATACTTTTTCCTCTCAAAATTAACTTGCTGACATACCAATCACTGATATAAAAACTTTCTAATATCTCTATTAATTTTATTCTACCAGAAATATTCTTTCAGATATCTATACATATTCATATTTCTAGGATGAGTGGAGAATGAAAAACTATGAGCCTCCTCTAATAGATCCTTCAAATATGGTATAGATGGAATACATAGATGGTTCATAAACCTTATCATTCTATCATAATAAAGGTTAACATATGAACATTTCTCACCTTCTTCTATATCTCTACACATTTCTTCTGTGCCTATTTAATCATCACTTGTATAGATGATTGAACTCTCATTTGAGAGAGATAATATTTCTCCCAATACTTCAATATTTCCAAATCCATCCTTTGAAAATCCATGAATATTGGATATTTTTTTATCCACACATTAGATAATCTTTCATTATACTTTCGACTCAATGCATCAACTACCTTGTTCACTCTCCCAGGGTCGTAATATATTATGTAGTAAAAATCATTAATCAGCTCTAACCATATTCTTTAGAACATGTTAAACTATTTCTGTGTGAATATATATTGTAAAATCATATGATATATATATATATCACACTTTTCTCCATAACTATAATTCCTCTATATATTTAATGAAAAAAATGACCACATCTAACTCCAAATCATGAGTTTGGTAATTTTGATCCTGAACCTTCAATTATCACGAGGCATAAGAAATCATCATGTCATTCTACATGAGTAAAAATCCTAGACCTTTCTTTGATGAATCAATATAGATTGAAAACCCATCACCACTGTAGGGTAATGTAAGCATGGATACATTGACTTACCTTCTCTTTATTTCCTTTAAATTTCCCTCATATCCATCCATCCATAGGAACATGACTCCCTTCCAAGTTAACTTGATGAGTGGATTAGATAGTGATGATAAATTATCAAAAAAACTATGGATAATATCCATACAAACTAAGAAAATAGTGGATCTCAGTCACCATGGTTGTTCTACTCCAATGTTCAATATCCTTCATCTTTGATGGATCCACCGATATACCCTATGTTGAGATTATATGACTAAAAAATGAAACATTTTGTATATAAAATTCACACATTATAATATTTTTGTACAATTTATCCTTCCTTAGAGTCTTCTATACAATTCCCATGTGATCTTTTTGTTCCTCCTTTATCTTTAAATAGATAAGAGTATCATCTATAAAGACTACCACAAAATGATCAAGGTTATATCTAAATACTCTATTCATTAAATCAATGAAGATAGTGGAGGAATTTGTAAGACTAAATGGCATAGATATATATTCATAGTGTCTATATATTATACAGAATACCATCTTGGGTATATCCACTTTCTTAAACCTCAATTGATGATATCTAAAACAAAGGTCAATATTGGAAAAGTATTGAGCTCCACATAATTGATCAAAAAAGTCATAAATATGGGGTAAGGGATACGTTTTATTGATTGTTATCTTGTTTAGTTAAAAATAATGAATGAAAAGTCACATTAATCCATATTTCTTTGTAATAAAAAGAATAGGTGCACCCCAAGGTGACACACTTGGTTGAATAAATACCTTTCCAAGATTATACTATAGTTTCTTCTTCAATTATTATAACTCAACTAGGGACATTCAATATGATGTTTTGAAATGGGTGTGACAATAGGTATGAATTCTATTAAGAATCCAACTTCATGATTTGGTGGAGGACTAGGTAAATCTTCTAGAAATACACCAAAAAACTCCTTTACAATAGGTATATCATATATGTTGTGTTTCTCCCCAACCATTTATGATAATAACCCTTTTTAATTTGAATCAATACCCATAAAATGTGTGAAATTTCCTTTGGAATTTCATATTTATCATCACACCGGTATATGATCATAGGTTGTTTCAAAATATCAAAAGTGACTTCTATTCCTTAGTAATTGATGTGTGATTTATATAGATAAATCCAATCCATGCCTAAGATAGCATCAAATTCAACCATAGGGAGAATAACAAGATTTTCAGGAATCACATTCCAACAAACTTCAATTGAATAAGAATCATAGACTTGATATGTTATCATCCTACCATTAGAGTTTTTCACTGCTAATTCAAAATCTAATCATTTGGGTGGAATTTTTATACCCTTATAAATTTCTTCGGATATAAAATAGTGGGTAGATCTAGAATCAAATAAGACATTATATGTTCTAGAGTGGATATTAAATATACCTTTCAACATTTCATTATTGCACCCCTCATTATAAATAGTGATCACATGATATCTCACTTTGTCTCTCAGCTTAATAGGTTTTCAACATCAGTCATCATCATTTACCATAAAATTTGAGCACTTGTTAGCATAATTCCCAAACTCTTTGAATTGGAAACACTGAAGTGTGGGTGATTCATTCTGTAGAGATTTTTCTTTATTCATATTATTATCTAACTTATTCTTATCACTTCAGCATTCATCCACTTGACGAAATTAATTTCCACACTTAAAAAATTTACTAATCCCCTTAAGATAATTTCCTCCATGTTTCTTTCCACACTTTGAGCATGAGGAAATATCATCTTCTTTTGTCTATGGTTTTTAGAGTTTCCCTTGAATTATATCTTTATTTTCTTATCAAAGACATGTGATTGATGGGAAAATGAAATATCTATTTTCACCTTGATAGAAAAATGAATGATTTATTCATATCTACTGAATTCCCTTATGGATAATTCCCTTTATATACTTAGTTTTAAGACACTAAAGAATCGATCAACCTTACTTTCAAGTTGGATGATAATACCATATGCGTACCTTCAAAGTCTTGTAAAATTTGGATTATAGGTACCAAAAACTTCATCATCCTTCTACTTTAGCTCAAGGAATTTCTTATCTATTTTTATATAAATAATATAAGGAAAGTACTTATTGAAAAATAATATCTTAAATTAATATCAATCCATAGAATCGATTTCTTCCTGTTTCCTTATATTATTGATAAGAGTTCACCATTGATCCAATTTTCCTTCCAAAAGATATACAACTATAATGTATTTTTCATATTCCAAACACTGTAGAATGGGAAATATTGTTTCAGTGGTACTAATACATTTTTCAGAAACTATTGGATCAGTAAAACCACAAAAAGAAGGTGATTGTTGCCTCATGAAGGACACAAAAGAACATTGTTACCTCCTTTTCTAATTTGGAAGTTCAACATGATTCATAGATTGAGAAAGTTGTGTGGTAATATACATGAGATTTTTCATTATATCACCCATAACATTTAGTTTCTCAGGAGGAAAATAATTTAATTTTCTATCACATTAAGCATTAACATTGTTTCTCTAAGTTCCAACCATTGAAAATATATAATAGTGTAAGAAACACTAATCATAGAAGGGAACCACATAATCATGAAAAAATGATTATAGGATGTATAAATCATGATATATTCTTTTAAATCTATAAAAAATATGCGTAACCTAGTTCATTCATGGTAATTATTCGAATCCTTCATGATGGTTCATAAAGAGTTTGTGAATTTAAAAAACATATCCCATAGGATTATCAAACTAGGTGTGAAACAAGGCTCATTATTGTGCAATAAGTGATGATAAGGTCAAGACCAATGCACCATTTTTAGAGTTGTTACCTGATGTGAGGTGAAAAGTTCAATATTTTTACCTGTTATTCATTGAAAATACATCTATTTTTAATTCAAATATAGAGTAAAATTATTTTTTTTGTGAATTTAATAATATGGAATTTAATTATTAAATGAAAAATTACTGAATTTTATTTATATATTCATTCTTGGAATTAATTTTAAAATACATAAAATTGAAATAATAATTAGTTTTTAGTTAATTATTAGAAAGTTGAAATATTTATCTTAATGTATTTATCATTTTTGGAATTAATTGTTCAAGGCTGAGTGGTTATTTTTATTGTTTTTAGAAAATATTCTGTACTCATAAATTTGATTTTTTATTTTGCAGACTAAAAAATGAAAAGGACTTACACAATCACTACACAGACCATGCGTAGCTGATGGTGCACATTGAACTTCAACTAACCATGAGACTCTACACCCTTCTCACAGTCACCATAATAACTGTTCCACCCATCTACCTACCACATCCTTCTTCATAGTCAGTACAATGATTGTGAGTCCATTATCCACCATCCACCATACCATGACATGGTAGGTATTCCTATTGTGGTCTACACACATATGGCCACCTCCACCCTTTCATGAAGAAGAATCTACTAGGAACTCATGGTCGGCATAGTCATCATGATCAGTCCCCAAACAGATTCAATGTCACCTAGGGAAACTAATTCCCATCGATGGACCCATTCACACCATAGGTGGAGACCGTAACCCCTGTTGAGCGTAGATGTGGAGAATAAGACCCTAGAAAACCATCCCCCATTAGAGAATAACCCTGACAAGATGGACTAAAAAGGAAAAAAATAAACAAAAACAAAAACTTAAATAAAAATAAAATAAAATATATATATTGTAATAACCCGAACTATTATAAATAAATTTTCCTCTTGTGTTTTTATTAAATGTTTTATTTTTTATTATGGTTATAGGGAAAACATGAACTTATTTGGTTTTAATATTTTATTGGATTTAAAATATCATTAAGAATCTTTACCTTTTATAGTATAGTCATTGAACAATGTTCATATGATTAGTATAAATATAGGGTTTTAACAAATTCAATTGACACAAACAAAGGAAGTGATGACCTCAACTAGTAGGATCAAACTCTATGAAGACCATTTATTAGATATTCCAAGGGAGATAATATCATTTTCCTTTTCCCTTTACCAATCCCAATATGTGATCCAATAACTTAATAATTAGTGAAACCATTTACGGGAGACGTTCAAGCTCATCAAGATCACGGCCCAAACCATGTTCATCGAACCACCCCATGAAAGTCTCACCATCACACACCTTACTCATAGAAAATTTTTTGGTGTATTAAAGGGATATTTATGAATACCATAGTTATATGATTATGTACATTATTTGTTATATAATAATGTATATATTTTCATGCTATTATTTTTACTTTATAAATTATTTTTATTTTGATACAATAAAACACAAATATTATTTTTTGGTAACATTAAAATTAAATTAAAGAATTTATTTTGATAAATTAATGGATTTTTTAAATAAATATCATTTTAATAAAATATTATTATTTAATAATTTTTATTAAATATAAATGATTATATAATATTTATGAAGTCAAATAAATTTTTTATAATGGTTCAGAAACTATTATTTTCAAAAACACATAAATTCTTAATAAATGTTGATTGTATATTAAAAGTGACAATTCATATAATTAGAAAATTATTTAGATAAAATGAGTATTATTTTTTTAATCATAACATCAAAATTATCCAATGGTGATTTTTTCATAATTTTCTAAGACAGATGAATTTTTGAGTAAAAATGAAATACCGTATAAATATACTTTGTGCATTATTATATCATAATGACCCAAAAGTGGTATAATAAATACTGTAAAAGTAATACAAGATAAAACATATGTTTTACCTTTAAAATAATGTTATTTTATTTGTATTTTTTTAATTTGATAAATCTATTATCAATCCTCCAAAACTTATAATATATTTTAAGGTTTTAAAATACTTTCTTTAAGAGTATGACTCACCTCCACATAAACAAGGGTATAATTTTACTAATTTTATACCTTATACTTATAAAATAATTAAAAACACTCCCATTTGGCATAAACCATGGGAAAATCCATGGTAAGGTTTGTGTATTTGGTTATTTTTTTATATAGAGTCCAAAACCTAAGTTTGAGAAATAATAAAGAAACCCCCACTCTTTTTCCTATATAAAACCACCTAATATCCCACATCTCTTCACTAAAAATTATTTTATGAAATCCTTACTCTATCCTACCCTATCTATAGTACTCCCAAGGAACCTTTAATATATAAAAAATCCCCTCCTAAGCATTTGGAGTCACACACTCAAGTAAGGGTTCTTTTACTTATCTTCTTTAATTAAAATTTCTTTATTATATTATGCCTTCCATTTTCAATACCTAATATTGGGACATTTCTTTACATGTACCTATTAATTCCAATTTTATGTACAAATTATAAGATACCCCTTTATTTATCATCAAACCATTTTATTAATTTTAAGTGATGTTGTTATGATGTAAAAATTTCACCCTGATTTTCCATTCCAAAACAATTGTGTAGTGAATACCATACTCATTTCCTATCAAGGGTGTTCACCTTAATACACTTATAATTATTTGACTTGGTAATTACATTTATTTATTACACACTCATTGATTGTGTAATGAAATATGATGATGAATGAATCCATGTTTTATGATCAATGTGGCACACTTAATCATGAGAATGAAATAAATGTGATGAGTGAGAAAATAATTATATAGTGCTCAAATAAATTGGGTAATGTTAAGTATCATGAGACATAATGATGGGATATATAGCACACCACATTTCTTTATGGGACTTTTTCCATCATGATGTCTTGGTAGCTATCCTTTACCTATGTTTATGATACGATGTTTTAAGTTGTTTCCACATTTCACATGTTATGATTATCGTATTATATCATGCCTTATTATTCATATTCATTTTAATCCCCATTGACATGCCTACTGTCTAACATGTATTACCTTATTCTATGATTATTCCCTTACCAGTCTTTATAGCTTACTCCTTTCTTATGTATGTCCCTGGGATATCCTGTGCAGTTTTAAAATCTATGGAATATTATGATCATGTTAAGGAAGTTTTCAATAAGTATAATGTATTTTTGTTTTAAATTGTTATGTAATGTACATAATTCCGAAAGACACTAGAATTATTGATCTTTTGAGTTATATTATGTGTAAAATTATGTAATAAATAATAAATTAATGTGTAATAAATAGTAGGGTTGTTATAGTAGGTATCAAAGTAAAAGTTTAGTTATTTTTGGGATTAGGATTAGAAAAATTTAGAGAAAGACTTAAGGATAAGACTATTTATAAGAAAAAATCCCTAAATTTTGGTAAGTAAAGATTAATTGGATTATCAAGAAAATATATCCTTTTATGGACAATATAAAGGGACGTGTTTCTAGAATAAATGTACCTAGGGGTAACACATCCAAAAAGGTGTGTCGGGCCTGACTCGATGTAACTTGATACACCACAACAATGGGTATTAATGTGAACACGGTTTGATACTCCTAGGGGATATGATTTTTTAAATTCATAAGATCATTATGAACCATTATTAACAGAATAAAAAAGTCCCATAAGAATATATTTTAAGAAATATATCATGGATAACATAGATTGAAGCCTATAAATTCATAAGTTAATGAAATAAATGTAATTTATAAGTTATCTCATTAATTTCATTGGATTCCTTTTTATTTTTTTAATAGTTTAAAATTATTCATCCCTAATTTTATATTTTTTTATAGCCAATGGTCAGAAATAGGTAGAATCGGGTAAACAATCAATGTGAAGGGAAATGCGATGACTGCCTCAATGAGATGTCCAACCAGATGGGAGTATGAATCGTGAAGTTCAGGATGATACTCTCTCAACTCACTCAGGTTTTGAAAAGAAACATGGATCAAGAGGAGCTTCCAAATCCCCCTAATAGAGAACAATTAATTTCATTGGATCATCTAATCCCTTAATCATGGGATAATGGATCAACTCAATTGAGAAGATCTTCTCCATACTTCAATGTTTCTAACAAGATAAGATTCTACTGACTGGTTATCATATGGAGGGAGAAGTCGATCATTGGTGGTCATTGATCAAGAATATGAAGCCTAAGGAAGAGATCAAAGTGATGGGGTGGAAGGAATTATAGAAATTTTTTTTTGATAAATATTTTCCTCACACTCTTTGACTTAAAATGGAAAAGGATTTCCTTAACCTCAAGAAAAAAGATGAGGAATTTATCCGGGAACCTGAGGAAAACTTTACAAGACTTTCTCGATACACCTCTATATTTTTTGTTACCACCAAATGCAAGGTTTACCACTTCTTTGGTGGGATAAAACCTAGTCTAAGAAAATACCTTGTGATCTGTGACTTTTATAGCTATGAGGAAACTATCTAATGTTCCCTCAAAGTCGAAATGGAGATCAGTGAATCTTAGGGGTATCATGGGGATAAAAAGTGAAAAGTGGGTTTTAATTTTAGTGGTCTGATGTAGAAATATAATGGTGCTAAGACATTTCAACATCCCACTTGTCAAAGGTGTATAAAGAATCACCCTACAAATTTCCTATAGGGGACGAGGAAATTTTTTAGGTGTGGGAAAGAAGTACACCTAGCTAACAATTGCCGACACGAGAAACCCACTATTGCAGTGGAGGAAAGGAATTCCTTAGTCAAAACTCATCACAATGTTTATTTCTTCAACTTCAAGGAACCAGGAAACTTTTAAAACCAATGCACTAAGCCAAGGATTTTTGGAGACAACCAACAACCTACAAGGAAACAAGGGAGATATTTTTCCATCACAACTGCTAAGGTGGATCCCAAAAATGAAGTGGTGATAGGTACATTGGTTATTCATTCAATAATATCGAATATACTTTTTGATTATGGTTCTAAAAATTATTTCATATCACTAAAGTTTAGTAGAACTATTTAAATATCACCACAAATCATAGATGTAGATATTTCAGTGAAAATATAAAATGGGGAAATTATTTTATCCCTAATATATAACTCCTCCCCTGTCAAATTTTGTGGTCTAAACTACCTAGAGAACCTTGTTATAATACCTTTGATAAAATTTGATTCAATTTTGGGTATGGATAGTCTTTACCTATATATATCTAACATAAATTTTCATGATAAATAAATCACTCTTCGTATTGTGAATTGACCCCTGATTCTATACAAGTTCAAGTAGGAGGATGACTCTTATTTAGCACCAGCATCTGAAGCCTGTATATTATTTCTGTATAAGTAAGTGTATCTAGCCCAAATTATTGAGTCTGAGGAAAGAATCATCCTTGAATACATGCCCATTGTGAGGGACTACACTAATATGTTTCCTATGGAATTGTTTATTCTTCCTCCAAGTATAGAGGTTTAATTTTCAATCAATATTATACCTAGGGAATTACCAATATCAAAGACTATATATAAAATGGATGTTGTATAACTTGAAGAGCTGAAGAAACAACTATAGTAGAATCTTGATAAAGGTTTCATATTCCCAAGTGCTTCACCATGGGGTGAACTAATCCTATTCATTAAGAAGAATAATGGGTCAATGTGCCATTAGATCAATTATCGCAAGTTCAATAGGATCATGATAAATAACAAGTATCCTTAACCATGGATTGATGACTTGTACGATCAGATTTATGGAGCACAGTACTTCTCTATGGTAGATCTTCGGTCAAAATATTATCAAGTAAGGGTAAAGAAGGTGTATATCCCCACTACTACTTTTTGTACAAGGTACAGACTGCATGAGTTCATAGTAATGACCTTTAGACTAACTAATGCTCAAAAAATCTTCATAGACTTAATGAATAGAGTCTTTAGATATTACCTCAACAAATTTTTGGTAGTCTTTATATATGATATTCTAATATAATCCAAAATAAAGTATTAGCATGTGAAGAATCTGAGTATTGTGTTAAATACCTTTTGAAAAGAGAATATTTACAAAAAAGTATAAAAAATATGTGTTCTGGTTGAAGGAAGTCTCATTATTGGGGAATATCATTACAAGAAATGAGATATATACAAACCCTTTAAAGATAGAATCAATTAAAAGATAGTTGATGCCAATATCTATTATACATATCCATAGTTTCCTTGGATTAGATGGGTATTATCTTATATTTGTGAGAATGTTTTCATGGTTTTAAAACACTATAACCAAGATAACTCAGAAGGGAGTAAAGTTTTATTGGAAAGATGAATGTGAAGAGACCTTTAAGGAGTTGAAAATGAGGATTATCACTACCCCTATGCTCACACTACCCACAAATGGAAAAAAATTTGTGGTATTTAGTGATGCTTCGAAGAAGGTATTGAGATGTGTGTTAATGCGGAATGAAAAAGTCAGAGCATATGATTTAAGGCAGTTGTAGGTTCATGAACAAAACTGCCCAACACATGATTTGGAGTTAGATGCAATGATCTTATCTTTGAAAATATGGAGACATTATCTCTTTTGGGAGAAGTGGGAAATATATATGGATTTCAAAATCCTCAATTATATATTCACACAGAAAGAGTTGAATATGTGCCA
The DNA here is from genome assembly GCA_963277665.1 of Viscum album. NCBI lineage: Eukaryota > Viridiplantae > Streptophyta > Magnoliopsida > Santalales > Viscaceae > Viscum > Viscum album. The sequence goes on from OY728140.1 coordinate 80,189,728, forward strand.
ATGAAGATGGTTAGAGATGATCAAGGATAGTGATTTCTTAATTAACTACCATCCTAGGAAATAAAATAAAGTGGATGACACTCATATTAGAAAAGATCTTGGAATTATATTATTTATGAGAATTTATAGGGATATGATCTTCTTAGATTTGAAAATAATGGACTCATAACGGAAGGAACATAATCAATCCTTTCACAAATGATTGATCAAATGTCTCTTATAGAGAGTTTAAAGGATGCTCAAATAGATGATGTGGTAATTCGGAAGAAAGTGGGAAATATAAGGAAATGGAAATAATCAGGGTTTAATTTTAATGAAGGAGTTATAAGATTTGGATTAAGGCTATGTGTACCATTAAATATTGATTTAAATAAGGAGTTATTAGATTATGCACATAGTTCAACCTTCTTTATGAATCATGGGAGTGAAAAAATGTATAGAGATCATGAATAGAACTATTGGAGGGGCTATATTAATATTGAGATCATGAATTATACATCAAGATATCTTTTATTTCATCAAGTGAAAACAGAAAGGTAAAAATACAAGGGGATGATGCAACCATTACCCATACCTACATTAAAATAGGAAAACAACAACATAAATTTTTTCACTAGTATTCTAATGGAATCAATAGGGAATAATTATATCTGAGTTATGGTGGATCATATTACAAATATTTCACACTTCATTTCAATTTGAGAGTACTTCTCACTCGATAAACTAGCATGGATATACATCAAGAAGTTTTGAGGATACATAAAGTACCACTATCGATTATATCTAATTGAGATATGTGATTCAACTCCAAGTTTTGGAAGAGTATTCAACATTATCTAAACAATGAGTTGAACTTCATCATGTATTATCACCATAAAACTGAAGGCCAATGTGAGCGGACTATCCAGAAACTTTAAGACATGTTGATAGCATTCTCAATTGACTTTAAAGAAGGATGGGATCGAAATATTCCTCTAGTCAAGTTCCCATATAATAAAATTTTCTACTAAAGAATCCAAATGGATCCTAATAAATCCATTTATAGTAAGATGTGCAGAGCACCTGCATGCTGGGATGAAGTTGGGGAATGCAAACTACTAAGTCCTAAAATGGCCAAGAAAATGGTGGAAAAGGTTGAGACCAGTTAGCATCACATCAAGGCTGTTAATAGTTGATAAAATAGATATATTTACAATTGTCGAAGATACCTAAATTTTGATATTAGAGACATGGTATTACTCCACACATCTCTATGTAATAAAGTGACAATATTTGAGAATAAGGGAAAGCTTAGTCCAAGATACATCGGCCCCTTTGAGATCCTTGGTCGCATCGGAGTGGTGGCCTATCGACTAGATTTTCCTCCTAAAATATCTATAGTACATGATGTATTTCATGTATTTCTCTTGAGAAAGTACATAACATACCCCTCACATGTACTCAATCCATAGGTGGTACCATTTTAAAATGATCTTTCTTATGAAGAGCATCCAAGGAAGATCTTAGATCACAGAGACAAAGTTCTATGTAATAAGACAATGCACCATGTCAAAGTATTGTGGAGAAACCAAAAGTTTGAAGAAGCATTGTGGGAACTAGAGGAGGTGATGAAATAGAGTTACCCACATCTATTTTAATTTGGGAAAAGAAAATTTTGAGGTTGAAATTTCTTAAGGGGGGAAGATTGTAACAACCCGAACTGTTATAAATAAAATTTCCCCTTGTGTTTTAATTAAATGTGTTATCATGTATTATGGTTATAGAAAACACATTCATTTATTTGGTTTTATTATTATATCAAATTTCAAATACCATTAAGAATATTTACCACTGATAATATAGCTGTTGAACAATGATCATATGATTATTATAAATATAGGGTTTTAAAAAACCAAATTGACATAGAAAAAGGAAGTGATGACCTCAACCAGTAGGATCATAACCGATGAATCCAATTTATCAAAGCTTATGAGAGAGATAGAATCACTAGTGATTTTTTCTTGACCAATACCAAGATGAGATCCAAAAAACTAATCATTAATGAAACCATTTATGGGAGAATTTCAAGCTCATCGAGATCACAACCCAAACCATATTCTCCGAACCACCCCATGAAAGTATCTTCCTCACACACCTTACTCTTAGGAAGTTTTCTAGTGTATTAAAGAAATATGTATCAAAACCCTAACTATATGAGTATGTACATTATTTTTTTATATAATAATGGATATATTTTCATCTTATTATTATCACTTTGTAAATGATTTTTATTTTGATACAATAAAAGACAAATAGTATTTTTGGGTAATATTCAAATTCAATTAAGGAATTTATTTTGAAGAATTAATGAATTTATAAAATAAATAATATTTTAATAAAATATTATTATTAAATAATTTTTATTAAATATAAACTATAATATAATTTTTATGAAGTCAAATGTAATTTTTATAAGGGTTTGAAAACTATTATTGTTAAAAAACCTATCATTGCTTAGTAAATGTCGATTTTATTTTAAAAGTGAAAATTCAGATATTTAGTAAATTATTTATATAAATGAATATTATTTTTGGAATCATAATTTCAAAATTATCCAATATTTGTTTTTTTATAATTTTCTAAGACAGTCAAATTTTCAGGTAAAAAATAAATACCATATAAATATACTTTATTTATTATGACATAATAATGACCCAAAAGTGATGTAATAAATACTATAAAATGTATCCAAGACAAAATATATTTTTCCCTTTAAAATAATTTGATTTTATGTTTATTTGGTTAATTTTATAAATCCATTATGAATCCTCCAAAACTTATAATATAATTTAAGATTTTAAAATCCTTTCTTTAAGAGTATGACTCACCTCCACATAAGAAAGGGTATTATTTTTTTAATTTTGGACCTTGGACTTATAAAATAATTAATACCAATTCTACTTGGAATAAACCATGTGAAAAAACCATGGTAATATTTTTTGGTTTTGTTTATTTTATTATATAAAGTCCAAAACCTAAGTTTGAGAAATAAAAAAGAATTTATTATTATTTTCCTATATAAACCCACCCAATATCTCACTTATATTCACTAAAAATTATTGGTTCGCATACTTAATCCTCCCTACCCTCTCTAGAGTCTTCCTAAGGTGATTCCAACCTCTCAATAACCCCTCCCAATCATTTGGAGTTATACACTCAAGTAAGGGTTTTTCCTTCTCTTTAATTAAAGTTTATTTATTATCTTATGCCTTCCATTTTCAATACTTAATGTTGGGAAATGTATTTACATGTCCATATTAATTTCCATTTTATTTCAAAAATTATGAGAGACCCCTTTCTCTGACATAAATAAATTTTAGTAATTTTTAAGTGATGTCGTTACGCTACTGAAATTTCACCTCGATTTTCCATACCGAAACAATTGTGTGGTGAATACCATACCCATTTACTATTAAGGATTTTCACCTTCATAAACTTATAATTATTTGAATTGGGAAATACATGTATGTATTCCACAATCATTGATCTTAGAAAAAAATATGATGATGAATGAATCCATGTTGTATGATCTATGTGGCATACTTAAGCATGAGAATGAAATGAATGTGACAGGTGCACCTATGATTATATAGTGCTCCAATGAATTGGGTAATGTTTAATATCAAGAAACTTCATTTTGGGATAGGGAGTGAACCAGATTTCTTTATTTTACTTTTTCCATCATGGTGTCTTGTCATTTATTCTTAACCGATGTTTATTATGCAGTTTTTTAAGTTGTTTATGCATTTCCCATATTATGACTATCATGCTATATCATGTCTTATTATTCATGTACCTTTTATTCCCTATTGATATGCCTATTGTCTAACATGTATTACCTTATGCCATGATTATTCCCTTACTAGGATTTCTAGCTCACCCAATTCTTATGTATATCCCCAGGTTATCCTGTATAGTTTTAAAATCTATGGAATATTATGATCATGTTAAGGAAATTATCAATAAATATGATATATTTTACGTTTTACATTATTATGTAATGTATCTAATTATTAAAGAAACTAGACTTATCAATATTTTAGATTGTATTAATTGTAATATTATGTAACAAATCATGAATTAATGTGTAATAAAGAGTAGAGTTTCTATATATATATATGGAAAAAGAAAAAGGGAAAAAGATTATATATATAATAATAATAATAATAATAATAATAATAATAATAATAATTTCTTTATAAAACCAATTAATTTTATGTTTACAGTAACATTTGTGCCTAATCCTAGCATTTAAGTCAAAATTCATCCATAACCAGGCCCAAATTCTAGATCAATTCCAAAATTTCCATTCCAACCTCAACTTAGATAAATTTTAAAGAACCAGCACCTACAGCGATGTCAAGATTTATCTTACTTACACTAGAGATGATAACTATTGAAATAAATATAAATGTATTCATGATAATGAGGATAGGATGTGTCATCAGAATTAATCTTGAAGGTCTGTTATGACTTATCTCATCCATCCAACTGAATAAAATTCTTGTCTTGATACTAACTGCAAGGAGGAGGAAGCTGCTACCTCACCCATGTTCTATAAATATCTTTCACCCTCTCCAAGTAGATTCATTTGGAATATTTCGACTAGGTTTTACTTCCACTTTAGCTTTCAGTTATGTAATTTCCTTCTGCATATTAATACAAATTTTTATCTATTTTGTTAATTTTGTTGTGTTGGCCTCTTCCCCCATGTTTCTTCATGTTTGTCTCCATTATTTTCACTATAACATAATCTCTTAAACTAAAAATCATAGAGAACTAACCTGAGGGATGGTATTCTAGGGGAGATTACATAGGTAATCTATTCTTTATAATAATATAAATTCCATGCTTGGTGTAGTGAAAAATAGAGAGAAGTAGATTGATGATATTAATATGATCTCTCCAATGAGCTGCTGCATCATCAAATTTTTCAAATCATCTCTCCCTAACTCTCTTGGTTTACAATGAATACTGGTGGAGTACAGTGGATTGAGGGATGAACAACATATGATAGAGATGGGTGTTGAGGTAGTAATACCTCACTTGAGTGTGTTTATTACCTTTTTAATGTGGATGAGGTGGAACTGGATGTATCATGGGATATTTCTCTTGTGTATGTTTAAAACCAAAAATTAGATATAAGAGAGAAATAGGGGAATGATATTGATTCCATTATCAGATGAGAAATAGTGAATGATTGAGAATTTATTTGTTCAAACCTACATCCAACCCCTTTCAACCATTATTTTGCTCAACTTATGTTTCTTTTGTTTTAATTCCATTTAATCAAAAACCAAATAAAAACCAATCATCATCTTTGAATGCTTTCAAAATTAATAAAAAAATACAAAAAATTACATAATTGTTAGGTGAGTGAGACTCCCAACCCTTTATCCTTGATAAACAACCTAGTAATACACTAGGCTAGATTAGGATTAAAATAAAAATTCAATTTGACCACATCTTGTGACAACTATGTTATTAACTTGGCACCATTTATGGGGAGAAAGGCTGAGTTCCTACTGTCTTTAACATGACTGTAAATAGTGTTTTCTTATTTGACCTATTTTTTTCTACTTTCTCTTTTTCTCAAACTGGGATAAGAATTATATTAAGACCATTATTTAATATATTCTCACCCATATGCCTAGTTCACAGCCCCTCAATAATCCTAATAGATGGACTTTCTAGTGAAGTACTAACAACAACATTATTAATACACCAATGGGTGGAAGGATGGAAGCTACTATATTAATTGACCTAACCACCATCAACAACTCATTCCCCCACACCATCAAACTGAATAAGAACTTACACTAAATTAAATCCATACCTACTCATCTATATTAAACTATTTTCAAGTAATAGAGAACCAAAAATTAGAGGAACATAGAGAAATGGTTTTTGAGTTGAGTAAAATGCCAGCTGCAATTAAACATGCCTTCCAAGAGCTAGTAGAAAAAACAAACAACAATAAGTTGAATAGTTTTATCCCTTAGTATTTTCTAAAGAAATATTTAAGAAGAAAATGGAGAATTTTTAAAATTATAGGATATCCCCATGTTCTCCCTTGAGTACATCTGCTGAGATCCAGTGTACCAGGAAAAGAAACACAAAGTTGAAACACTTGAGGCAGACTTTATGTCAAACTTTTACTTTTTTGATTTTTTGGAAACCAATTATCTTATAATACCTATCCTATTGTTAATGAAACTACATAATTATTAGAATTATTGTAAGATCTAGAGGATGTTAAAAATAAAAAGGTGGGTGAAGTACATTTTGAAGAGAAGCTGGAATGACCAATGTTACCACCCTCCGTACAATACAACTTCAAAGAGGAATTTTACCTTGAGAATGATCTACATGATGAAACTAATGAGGGATTTACAACCAAACTAAGTTAATTATATTTCAATTTTTTGAAAGATGAAATATCTTCTAATCCCCCTAATTTTAACTTTGTATATTCTTCCCAATTGATGCATATCTTGGATGATGAAGATCTTTACACAAATCTCATTAAAGAAAAATTAGAGATGGAAATAGTATAAGAGAAACTGATGCAGGTGAAAATTGAGTATGAAGTAGCCCAAGAAGATATGGATGATGAATAATTTTACAATATGCACAGATCCTCTCTATAAGAAGACCCCCCATGGGTAGAAAACCAAGAAAAGATTGAAATATTAGACAATTTCAAGAATAATCGAGACAGTCAACCCTGTAAAATGTAAAAAATTCCTGGGAAGTAGTTACTCAAGATGAGGATGATCTCGGACTTGTGGTGAAGAAAATACTCCCTAAACCTCAATCAAAACACCAACTGGAGGGAGGAACAACAAAACCGGAAGTATTCCTAGTGGCTTCCACTCATGAAGATATATGGGAAGCTTCTACATATAAAGGGAGAAATTTTAATTTGATGTTACCTTGTTTTTATACTTTTCAATTTGAATTACCCAATGACTCTCCCTGATTTAAATATTATAATGAATAAGAATTATTGGAGGAGACATAGGACGAAGAGGAAGCCACAACCATTGTGGAATAACCCAAGGAAACCCCATTTACCATCCTTTCATCCTAACCTTAGAAGCTAATCGATACTGAAATGGGGATGGAAATATAGTATCGTGTCAATGGGGACCTCTAAAAAGTGAAACTTTCAAGCTTTTTAAGGAACCTAATGTAGTTTTTTTACCACATAAACCCTAGCCCCTATGGATTGGGGGTGATCACCAGAATGTCTAGTAGTGGAAAATCAAACTATAGAACCTCTTGGGGGTTTCCCCAAGATTTTTCACCCCTCTCTTTCTTTTTATTATATCATAATTTTAATTAAAATAAATTATTCTAATGTCTAATTATGTTTTCTATTGGTTTTACCTAAGTGGAAAACACCTAGGGGATTTCTTGAAGCTTTCCACAAAGCACTATGGGAGATATCAACTCAAACCGGTTGAACAATAATCAACAAAAGGTTGTATCAATCCTTTTTCATTGTTTATTCATTTCATATTTTTTGTGTATTCTATTAGAAATTAAAATGTACAATGTCATGACCAAGTGTGGGGGAGCAAGCTCAACCAATTTAGATTTTGACTGCTTGTTTTTAAATAACTTGGAATATGTACATGTAATCTGTTTATTGTTTTAGTATCTATAAAATCTGTAAAGAAAGAAAATAATAATAAATATAAAAAAATGTAAAAGAAAAAAAAAATATAAAATAATAACAAAAAAATTAATTTGTTTTTAAATATTGTAAATACTCTATTTCTATTTTAATTTTTTTATCTTTAATTTTAAAAAACAAAAAAAATTAAAAATATGAATTTGTACATAGTTTTTTTAGGTTTCTTTTTTTCTATATTTAAATAATTTTTTTAATAATAAAATTCTATAAATATCCCCTTGTGTATAGTTTTTGTTTTGATTTTTCACTCTTTTCATGAACTCAAATGTTGTCCTTACCTATTTGAAAATATCATTCTAGAGTTATGTAATTAATTGGTTCTGAAATTGTGAGACTTAGGTGATTACTAAGTGAGATAATCACTGACTTTATGTAAGTTTGGTCTTAGAAAAAGGTAAAGGAGTGTGAGAGAATAATTTGTGTGGAATTAATTTTATAACTTTAAGTCAATGGTATTTTGAACTTAATCTAAGGTAACTTAACCTATGTGAGAAATAATGACTTAGGGATCCAACTCAATTGAGAATGATATAATTCATTTGAACCTAATATAAAAATAGGCAATTGGGAACCCATAATGGACCTCTGAGATAGGGGCATTGAGTTCATTTCTGTGATTAAGTAAATCCATTTCACCTTAATAAGTGATATTCATAGTGATTTTCACAACATTATGGATGGGAGAAATTCAAAAGGGACTTTTCAAAAATGAGTTAATTTAGGTGAGGGGAATATTGAACCAACATAAAGAGTGGAAATTGACTTATAACACATTCAATTGAGTTGTTTTAATAAAGTGGATAATCAAATATGGTTTGAGGAAACTTAGGAAAGAGGGATAAATGAAGGTTATTTTTATTAAAATTTTGATTCCACTTAAATCTAATTCTATTCAATCCTAAAACGAATCATTGATCGAAATGAAGTGAAGCATTGGTTTGACTCAAATATAAATCATGATATTAAAAAATTTGGATGAATCTGTTTTGTTTCAATTCTGGTAGTTAAATTTGAATATGGGAAGAGTAACATTCTTTCTTTTTCTTTTCGAATAAATTGAATTCAATGATAAATTTTACTTAGAGTGCAACCGTTCCAATGTGGGGGAGTGATGTGAACTGGAAATTTCAATATTTTTTCCTATTATTCATTGAAAATACCCTAATTTTTAATACAAATATCAAGTAAAATCACTGTTTTTTAAACATTAATAATATAGATTTTAATTATAAAATGTAAAATTACTGAATTTTATTGCTCTATTCATTATTGGAATTAATTTGAAAATCCATTCAATTGAAATAGGAATTAATTTTTAGTTAATTATTAGGAGGATAAAATATTTATATTAATGGATTTATCATTTTTGGAATTAATTGTTCAAGGTTGAATGGTGTTTTATATTATTTTTAAACAATATTTAACAATGATAAATATGAGTTTTTTATTTTTCATACTGAAAAAATACAAAGGACTTGCACAATCACTACACTAACTGTGCATAGCTGATCACACGTATTGAACTTCAACTAACCATGAGCCTATACACCCTTCTCACGATCACCATAGTAACTATTCCATCCATCAACCTGCATAATTATTACTCATACTCAGTACACTGACCATTAGTACACCTTCCACCATTCACCCTACTGTGACATGGTAGGTATTATTTCTATGGGCTACACCCACATGACCATCTCTACCCTACCATGATGAAGAACTGACTGTGAGTTCACAGACCGCATGGTCACTGCAAGTCATCCCCAGCCAGATCTATGTTCTCTTAGGGAAACCGATAACTATCTATATACCCAACCACACTGGTGGCAGATACCACAACCCCTATCGAGCATAGTTATGGAAAATAATACCCTAGAGAACCATCCCCCACATGAGAACTCCCCTTTTCAAGGTCGAATAAAAAGGAAAAATAGAGAAATAAAAAATAACATAAATAAAAATAAAATAATACAATATATATATATGGATATAATGAAAAAGGAAAAAATATTATAGATAATATATATATATATATATTAATTTATTTATAAAACTAATTACTTTTCTATTTGTAGTAACTTCCATGAACAGGACTAGTATAGAGGTCAAAATTTGTCCAGGACCGGGCCCAAATTCCAAATCAAGTCTAAATATTTTATTCCAACCCTGACCTAAATAAATTGTAAAGAACCAGCATGTGCAGTGATGTCAAGAAGAATCCAACTTCCTATGGAGCTGTGAACCACTAAAAAAATCTAAATGTGTTTGAAATCTTGGGTAGGGGACGTGTCAGTAGAATTAATATTGATGGTTCTCTATGACACATGACATCCATCCAGCTAAAGAAAATGCTCACCCTGACAGTGACTGTGAGGAGGAAGAAGTTGCTGCCTCACCCAATCTCTATAAATATCTTTCACCCTTTTCTAGTAGATTCATTCAACATCTAATTACTAGGTTTTACTTCTGTATTACCCTTATTTTCTATAATTTCCTTTTGCATGTTAATACTAATTTTGCTCTGTTTTGTTAATTGTGTTTTGTTGTTCTATTACCCCCTATTTCTTCATGTTTTTCCTATTCTCCATGATGTAATTTGATCTTTCAAACTTCAAATAATGGAGAATTAACCCCAAGAGATATGACCTCAGGGGATATCACATAAGAAATAAGTTCTTTATAATAATTTAAATTCAATATATGACATAGTGATAGAATAGAGAAAAGCATATCGATGATATTCATATACTCTCTCTTATGAGATGCCACATCCTCAAATCTATAAAATCATATCTCCCTACCTCTCTCGGTTTGTAGTGCATATTAGTGGAGTACTTTATATTGAGGGAAGAACAACATGTGATAGATATGTGTGTTGAGATAGTGAATGCCTCGATCGAGTGTGTTTATTGCCTCTTCACTATGGATGAGGTGAGACTGGATGTATCAGGGAAGATTTATCTTGTTTTTTATCAGAACCACAAATTAGATAGAAGATATCAATAGAGGAATGATATGTATTCCATTATTATATGAGAAGCAAATAATAATTAAGAATCTGTGTGTTCGACCCTAGATCTAAACCCTTTCACCCATTGTTGTGATTAACTTATGTTTACTTTTTTTAAATTCCATTTAATAAAAAAACAGAAAAAAATCATCATCTATGACTTCATTTAAAATTAAGAAAAAAACACAAAAAATACATAATTGAAAGGTTAATGAGACTCCCAACCCTTTATCCTTAAGATATGACCCCGGTCAACCACTATGCTGCATTAAGATTAAAATTAAAATTATATTTGAATGTTTCCCATGACAACCTTGTGATCAACTTGGTTCCTTTAACAGGGATAAAAGTCGAGTTCACGCTATCTTTAACATGAATATAAATAGTTTATTCTTATTTTCATGTATTTATTTGTTTTTTGGTTTCTTATTTCTCTTTTATCAAACTAGAATAATCATTCCAGTGGTATCATTATTTAATGAATTCTCAACTATATTCCTAGTTTATAGTCCCATAGAAATCCTAGGAGATGGACTTTCAAATTTAATACCAACAATAGCCTTCAGAATACACCAATGGGTGGGAGGATGGAATCTACTAAATGAATGGACCCAACTACCATAAAAAAAACATTCCCCCACACAATTAAACTGAATAAGAAATGACACAAAAAGAAATTAAGACCTAATCATCTATAATAATTAATTTTCAAGTAAAAGAGAACAAAAAATTGGAGGAACATAGAGAAATGATTGTGGAGTTGAGTAAAATATCAGTTGTAATTTCCACTACCTTCAAAGAGATTGTGGATAAAATGAAACACCAAGAATATAAATAGTTAGATCCCTTGGTATTTTTCAATAAATATATTTGATAAGAAAATGCCTATTTTTTAGAATCATAGTATCTCCCCCTATTAACCCTTTATTATATCTACCCATATCTAGTGCATTGGGAAAATAAACATAAAGTTGAAACACTTGAGGGAGATTTTATTTCAAATTTTACTTTTTATGATTTTATTGGAAACCAATTGTCTTTTAATCCCCCATTCTTTTGTTAATGAAATTATAGAATCGAGAGAATGTTTTTACATTATGGAGGTTGCTAAAAATAAATAAATGTGTTAACTCTATTTTTAAGAGAACTTATAATGCTCGACTTTACCACCATCCATACAAGAAAACTTCAAAGAGGCATTGTACCTTGATATTAATATACATGATGAAACTAATGAGGGAGTTACAATTGAACTAAGTTGATTCTATTTCAATTTTTTGAAAGATGAATTATCTTCTAATCCCCATAATTTTAATTTTGTAGATTCAAAACAATTGATTCCTATCATGGATGATGAAGATAAAGAACCTACCATAGCTCCCCTTTAAGAAAACTTAGAATTGAAAATAGTAAAAGAGAAATTAGTGCTGATGAAAATTGAGAATGAACTAGCCCAAAAAAATCTAGATGATGATTACTTTGACAATCTACATATATCCTTCCTAGAAGAAGACCCCCTAATGAATGGAAAAACTAGAATAGTCTGGAATATTGGCCAATTAGAAGAACAATTGAGACAATCAACCCTAGAAATTTATATCCTACCTAAGAATTGATTACTCAAGATGAAGATGATATGAGACCTATAGTTAAGACAATACTCCCTCAACCTCAACATGAACACCAAATGGAGGGATGAACTAAAAAACTTGAAGTATTCCTAGTGGATTATTCTCATCAAGATACAAAGGAAGATTCTTCATATGAAGGGAGAAATTTTAATTTTAGGTTACCTTGTTTTGATCCTTTTCAATTTTAATTACCTACTAACTATCCCTTGTTTGAATATTATAATGAATCATCATTATTGAAGGATTAATTGGATAACAAGGAAGCCAAAACTAGTGTGAAATAACCTAAAGAAACCCCATTTATCATCCTTCCATTTTAACCTTCAAAGATGATCTACACTGTAGTGGGGATAGAAATACAGTACGGTGTCAATAGGGACCTCTAAAAAGTGAAGTGGTCTAGATTTGGAAGAAAATAAATATGGTGGTTCTTACCACATAAACTTTACCCCATGCATATTGGGGATGATCACCAGAATTTCTATCTATGGAAAATATAACAATATCAACTTTTGGGGGGTTTTCCCGAGACACTTTACCATTCTCTTCCATTTTCCTATTTCTTACTATTAATTCTAATAAATTTATCTAATTTATAATTCTATTTTCTAGAGGTTTTCCCAAAGTGGACATAACCTAGGGGATAGCTCAAAGTTATCCACAAAGTACCCGGGGAGAGCTCAACTCAAACATGTTGGAAAATAATAAATTCTCGGTTGTATCAATCCTTTTCCGTGGTTTATTTACTGCATTTTTTATGTATTCTGCTATAACATAAAATGGAAAATGTCATAAACAAGTGTGGGTGAAGGAGCTTAACCTATTTATATATTGACTACTTATTTTTAAATATCTTAGAATATGTACATACAACCTATTTTATAATTTAGTATTTATAAAATCTATAAATAAAAAAATTTCAAAATAAAAATAAAAAAATAAAAAAAATAAAAAAATGTTTTGTTTGTAAATATTGTAAAAAATATTTTTATGTTTTAATTTTTTTTCTTTAATTTAAAATAATAATAATAAAACCAAATCTAGAAAATTAGGAATTTGTACATAGTTTTTATAGGTTTCTCTTTTTCTTTATTTAAAAAAACATTTTTTTAATAACCAAATTCTTTAAATAACCCATTTTTTATAGTTTTTATTTTGATTTTTACCCTTTTCATAAACTTAAATGTTGTCTTATCCAATTTTAAAATATCATTATAGAGTTGTGTAATTCATTAGTTTTAAAATTGTGAGACTTAGGTGATTGGCGAGTGAGTTAATCACTACCTTTATAGAAGTTTGGTCGTAGTACTAGGGAAAAGAGTGTGACTGAATGATTTGTATGGAATAAATTTTATAACTTTATGTCAAGGGAATTTTGAACTTAATTTGAGGTAACTTGACCTATGTGATAAATAAAAGCTTTTTGATCCAGCTCAGTTGAAAATTATATAATCCCTTTGAACCTAGAATAAAAATTGGAAATTGGGAACCCACAATGGACCTCTGAGACAAGGGCATTAGGTGGATTTATGTAATTAAATAAATCCATTTTCACCTTAATAAGTGCTATGTAAAATTCTTTGTACAACATTATGTCTAGAAAATTCAAAAGGGTCTTATAAAAAATGAGTTCTTTTAGGTGAGGGGAATATTGAACCGATATAAAGAGGGGTAATTAACTTATAAAAAATTCAATTGAGTTTCTTCGATAAAGTGGAAAATCAAACTCTTATTTGAGGAAGCTTAGGAAATAGGGATAAATAGAGGTTCTTTTCATTACAATTTCGATTCTTCTTAAATCTAATTTAATTCACTCCCGAACTAAAAATTTGATTGAATTAAAGTGAGGTAGTGGTTTGAATCACATATGAGGTGTGATATTTTGAATTTTGGATGAATCTATGCTTTGTTTCAATTATGGATATTAAATTTAAATATGGAAAGAGTAAAATTCTTATATTTTTCTTTTTAATAAATTGAATTCAATGATAAAGTTTCTTTAGAATTCAATAGTTAAAATGTGAGGGAGTGATGTGACCTATAAATTTCAATATTTTTATATGTTATTCATTAAAAATACGCCTAATTGTAATAAAATAAGAAGTAAAATTAGTGTTTTTTGAACTTTAATAATCTAGAATTTAAATTTTAAATGGAAAAATATTAAATTATATTTCTATACTAATTCTTAAAATTAATTTGAAAATCCATACAATTGAAATATGAATTAAATATTAGTTAATTATTTTAAGGTTGAAATATTGTTCTTAATTGATTTATCATTTTTGGAATTAATTGTTTGAGATTGAATGATGATTTTTATTATTCTTAGAAAATACTCTTCACTGATAAGTATAATTTTTTATTTTTTAGACTAGAAAAAATGAAAAATCCTTTCACAATCACTAAAATAACTATGCATAGATGACCCTGCACATTGAACTTCAACTGACCATGAGCCTCTTCACCTTTCTCGTGGTCACCACAGTAATTGTGCCACCCATCATCATACCGTATCCATCCTCATAATTAGTATGCTAAACACGAGTCCTCCTTCTTCCATTCACCCTACCATGACATAGTAGGTATGCCTATTGTGGGTTGCACCCATACAACCACCTCTACACTACCATGAAGAAGAACTGACCATGATCTGATGGTCGATAAGGTCACCACGACCCTCTCTAACTAGATCCATGTCAACCCAGGAAAACCAATGCCCATCGATGAACCCATCGATGCTAGATATAGAGACCATAACCCTAGTCAAGAATAGCTATGGAGAAGAAGACCCTATAAAACCATCCCCTGCATGAGAATACCTCTATCAAGGAAAAATAAAAAGGGAAAACAAAGAAAAAGACATAAAGGTAACTAAAAAGAAAATAAAATAATATATGTATATATACATATGAAAAAATAAAATGAAAAAAGATTATAGATATATATAATAATATATATATATATATAATAATTTATTTATAAAAACAATTTATTTTCTATTTGTAATAATGTCCATGACCATGCCCAACATTGAAGTTGAAATTCATCCAGGCCGAAGCCCAAATTCCAAATCAAGTCGAAATATACCATTCCAACCTTGGCTTGGATAAATTGTAAAAAACCAGCACGTGCAGTGACCTCAAGAAGCATCCAAATTACACTGGATCAATGAACCACTGGAACAAATATAAATGTGTATGTGATCGTGGGGAGAGGATTTATTAGCGGAATTAATATTGATGGTCTACTACAACACATGGAATCCATCCATATAAATAAAATGCCTTCCCTAACACTGAATGTAAGGAGGAATAAGTTTTTGCCTCACCTTTTCTATATAAATATCTTTCACCCTCTCTCAGTAGATTAATTTTACTACTTTTGAATAGTTTTTACTTTATATTTATCTTTATTTTATGTAATTTAGCTTTATTTTATGTAATTTACTTCTCTATATTAATATTTATTGTTATTTGTTTTGTTAATTCTGTTGTTTTTTTCTATTCCCTGTTGTTTCTAAATGTTATTACCCATTATACATACTATAATTTGATCTCTTAAAACTCAAAATCATGGAGAATTAACCCAAGGTATAGGACCCCGAGGGAGATCACATAGGCACTTTGTGCTTTATAATAATCTGAATCGTATCCTTGATGTAGTGAAAAAATAGAGATAATCAAATTGATGATATTCATATTATCAAACTAATGAGTAGATAAATTCTCAAATATATCAAATCATATCACCCTTACTCTCTCATTCCATAGTGCATACCATTAGAGCACTTTATATTGAGGGATTAATAACAAATGATGGAGTTGGGTGCTGAGACAGGGAATGCCTCAATCGAGTGTGTTCATTACCTCTTCACTATGGAGAAGGTGGAACTAGATGTATCAGGGGATATTTATATTGTGTGTGTTTAAAACCACAAATTATATAGAAGATAGAAATAAAGGAATTATATTTATTCCATTTTCAAATGAGAAACATAGAATGATAAAGAATCCATGTGTTCGACCTTAGATCCAACCCATTTCACCCATTATTGTTCTCAACTTCCATTTCTTTTGTTTTAATTAATTTTAACAAAAAACCCAAAAAAACCATTAATCACCTCTTAATAAATTCAAAATTAAGAAAGCAACACCAAAAAATACATAAGTTCTTGGTTAGTGAGACTCCCAATCCTTTCTCTTTCAGAGATGACTCTGGTCGGCCACTAGGTTTCATTAAGAATAAAATTGAAATTCTATTTGACCATGACCTCTAACAAACATGCGATCATTACCCCTAGGTAAAACTATGCCAAACCCACATTCACTTGTAGTATCCAGATAGTGATATAATTCTTGGAAACCACTCACTCTATCCTTTACCAAAATTCAAGGCCATTTTGCTATACTTTGACTTATCCCTAGAGTTCTCACTAAAGTTTTATCATCCTAGTTTATAAAGGTTAACTAAACCCTAGATCTGATACCAATTATAGTGACCCACACTTTTCAAACATAGATATCACATCTTAATAGATGAATATTCATTACATAACATAACAATCCACACCAGAATCGTATAGGTATAGTGCCTTTGGAAACTTGGACACATGGAAAACTTTTTCATAGCTAAACTATGTCATCTCCCAATAATTTATTTATAACTTGAACCCTTATTAGACATATCACATATAATTAATTTCTTCATAACATGGGTAAAAGAACATAAGAAAGGGTGAACTCAGATGATCAGTAAGTATAAATAAGGTATATATCAATATAACATGAGCATAAGGATATGAGAACATGATAATAACATTTGAAAATCATACCTTTCATATCATAGATCATAAAATTGAGTCATGGAATAAAACTTAGAAGTTCATAAACCATGAATCATAAAGTAATCAATGAACATAATCCATGAGAGCATAACATTGGAATAATACATAGATTTGTACACATAAGGATACAAAAATATATGTCAAGGATACCCACCAAGACATTCATTACATGTTAGTCTTTGTCTAACCACCCATATAAATGCTTTGGGATTATAATAACCTCTTGTAAACCCTATTTTGGGCTTGGATAAATACCCATGTACCATATTTTGGGGTTAGGATAACCTCCCATGTACCCTTTGATCTCATTTAACATTAATCATCACCCAATGCATTGGAGGGATATATAATTCTGGGCCCACCCATCTTTCTTTATAATGTAACCACCCATCCTAGGTTATAACATAACCACCATCCTTGGTTATAAAATAACCACCATCCTTGGTTTATAATAGAACCACCTATCACATAATTAAA
This sequence comes from Viscum album, assembly GCA_963277665.1. Classification (NCBI taxonomy): domain Eukaryota; kingdom Viridiplantae; phylum Streptophyta; class Magnoliopsida; order Santalales; family Viscaceae; genus Viscum; species Viscum album. Next base: position 80,207,436 of record OY728140.1, read on the forward strand.
ACCATACATATATGTTCCACTAGATCATAAAAAATTCATTATATCATAACCAATGAAAATTAAATGGGGTTCATAAACATTTCATCCTAACATAATCTATGGAAAATAAATGAGTTCCATAAACACTCCATCATTTTATCATAGCATGTCCCATAGAAAAGAAATAGTTTTCATAAACGTGTTTTCATCATAATCATAAACCATAAATAGATATAATAAGAAGGGTTCGATTGTATCATATCCCTATTAAAACATAAGAAACTCTAAATGTTTTTGTCACTGATGAATAGAAATTCCATAAAAATATTATCAAAATATTCTTGATAAAAATATCCATTCTATTTTGAAACAAATTATTTAAAATCTAAGAATTTCTAAAAAAGTAAAGAAAAAATTTTCTTTTAAAATAACTTTGGAAACTTGTATGTTAATATTTAAATCATTGATCAGTCATGGCGGTGGAAAATACCATTCATGTAATATATGTTAAAACAAATATTTTTTTTCACATTTTCGATAAAAAATCAAATGTACCTCATTTTCAAAAATGTAAAGAATATTAATTTTATAACATTTTTTAAAAATTAAAAAACTGGTAAAAATGAATTTGAGAAATATGTTTACCATAGTAAAACCTTATTTAAAACATTATTATAAAACATGGACATCTAAGTGAAATGATTTTCAACTAAAGAGAAAGATAACATATATTTTTATTAAAAAAGATTATTTTTTGCAACTTTAGTTATTAAAGAGATGAAAATGAAAGGAAAACATTTATTATCTAGAAATATCCAATGGATAAGAAAATTCATGAGTTTCTTGAGAGGTATATCATAATATTTCATTATCAGAATCATAATCATAAACAATCTTGATAAACAATGAGATTGTAATATAAAACCCTTACCACATTGGTAACTTTTGAATCATAAAATCTATAAATAAAAGTAACTTATATAGACATATAAATCTCTATAAATTCCCTAAGAATAATTATAAACTAAATTAATTGTTTTTATATACAGAATATTAAATTAACGAGTAGTTAATATGGAATGTGTCTCATAGAGATGAAAGCGATACTGAAATCCCTTACCTCAAGTATCAACTTTATTTGTACATGTTTGAACCTACTATGTAATAAATATAGGAATATTATAAAACCAGTATATAACCATAAAAAAAATATATCATACCATATATAATTTACATATGACCTTTTATTACATATTTATTAACAATTTTCTTATTAAAATCACATTTGGGGTAATAATTGCTTCATTTTTCATGTGTTTTGGTATGGTATTTTCATTAATTTTACTTACTTCATGGTTAAATAATATATATAATTTAAAAAATGAGATAAATATCATATATATTTATTATACATTTATTTAGATTAATCCATTAAAGTTAGAGATAGAAAATGAATTACATTATTCATAGAGACAACAAGCCGCACATACGCATGAACACTATTTCAATTCTCTCGGTAGACAGAATGAAATAAAGGTAAATATTAATTAGCATTTAAATATTAAATTTTTACATAATATATATCAAATATATTCATTAAATATACCCTTATTACCATCTATCAAAAAATAAAATGAAAAACATGTCACATCGCTTCGTGGAGGTGGTAGTCCACACGATGTACGAGCGACGTTATTATTTTTAAACGGGTTAGAAGGTAAGAATTTGGGTAAGATATTATAATTAAAAAAGGTGTGATTATTTTATAAATATCATATAATTATGTTTAATCCATCATTATATCCATCTGTGAAAGGAGGTGATGGAAAATGAATTACATCAATTCGTGAGGTGGTTACCCACCGTACACATGATTGACAGTTTTATTTCCCATTTGATGGAGAAAGAGGTGGATATGGGTTATTTAATTAAATTAATAACATATAAATATATTTTAGATACTAATATTATTATATAATTATAGTTTAATTATATTTTAATGATGTGGAATAAGAAATAAAATAAAAACGCTCAGTTAAGGACAATACCTCTTCTTCAGATAACCTCTGCATGTTAGCACCAAAATCATTTTCAGTAGGGTTTATTAATAAAAATAAGTCTTCTAGGGTATAGGAATAGAATTAAGGAATATTTTTTTTTCTGGTATTGGAAAAACTAAAAGGCTTTAGAAGAGTGAATAAAACATGAGAGGGGGTGCCCTTTTATAAGTGGGGGAGAGTACACACTTAAATTTTTTAAACATAAATCGTTATAACTGTAATTTAAACATGAAAAAGCATAAAAAATGGATCATTATAGAAAATTAGATGATATAAGGAAGAATTATTTTTATAAAATAGGTTTTGGACAAGTTTTTATGTTATTTTAAACAATATCTTTTAAGTTTAACCCTCGGTAAATCTTCTTTAACCTTAACCATTGTAATTAATTTTTATTGTTTTTACAATTCATGATGACCAAAAATTAAAGTGAAATATTATATAATATTAATTATTTTTATTTAAAATATTGAATCCATTTTTATAAATTTAATTCATATAAGTGGAAGAATTTAATTTAAAATTAAACATGTAGACGCGATGAAAAAATAGTTTTCCAAAGAAAACATTTTCATAAGTATAAAATGTTTTTATATCAAATATCAACATTAAATTTATTATATTGAACTAAATTAGATTAATAATAAAAAAATTTAAATATTTTTTACTTTTAAAACAATCTTAAAATAAAATGGAAGTTTTAAATTATTTAAAAGAAAATGTAGTTTTTTAAAACCAGTATTTTTCATTATTCATTAAAAAATTAATATTTTTATAAAATTATCAGAAATTCACTCCAAGAAAATTATTTGGTGTTGATTTAAAATATAAATTTCATTTTTTCAAATAAATTTTCTAAAATTTTATAAAACTAATTTTATTATTTGTTCACAAAAACCAATAAAAACATTTTTTTAAGAAAAAGTATTTTAAAATCATATAAAGGGTTTACTAAAAATTAAGTACTTTTTATCAATATGTTTTATTTATATAAATCCATTATACTAAATTTTAATTTTTTTTTATTACAATTCATACCACAAATTTTAACGGCTAGGTTATAAAAAACAAGGTTAAGTAATAATATTAATAGTATATTGTGATTTGTTAAAACTTGGTGTTTCATGTAACACAAGATATCAAAATTAAATATATTTGAAAAAATATATTTTATAAAATCTCAGGATGTTACAAAAGTAGGTCCCATCAAAAATTTTGGAATAAAGTCTATCATTCATTTCATGAATTCTAATATTATCACCATATTTTGTATCCCTCCTAAAATATTTATAGATAATGACACCAATTTGTGTTCTTCTAAATGGAATAGGTTTTACCAAGAACACAATATCCAATCTAACTATTTATCTTGTTATCATGTAGAGGTGAATAGATAGAGAGAGGTCTTTAATATAACTTTATCTAATATCCTTCATAGGATGGTTGATAGGAGAAATAAGTCTTGGTAAAATAATATATTACATTATTTATGGTATTATTCCACCATAATCCATACCGCCACATGAGAGACCCTGTATTTTCTTATACATGGGACAAAGTCATTCTTTCCCATCGAGTTTCAACTACCTCCACTTTACATCACTATCTGTAATTATTCAACTAAAGATAATCAATTTTAGATCTATCTAGATGAGTTGGAGGGACATTATAAAATAAGTCTAAACTCAATTTAAATCCTTGAGTTTCATCATAATCATGTCGCACAAGCATTAAATAATAAGGTTTATCTTAACTCATTCATCCATGGATAATTGGAACTTTTTTGAGAACAACCATGATTCAAAAGATGAAACCAATAAAATATGAGCTGAAATGGGAAGAACCTTATGTCATATATAAGGTCTACTAGAATAGATCATATTTCATTATTACAATTGATGGAGAGTGTATCGTTCTCGCCACTAATGAAAAGTTTCTTAAGAAATTCTTTTCATAGTTTAAAGTTGGGTTTATGAATTCCTTCTTGCGTGAATTTAAACTGCATAGCATATAGTCCATTTTTCATGACATTAAACTACATATAAATAGTCCATTAATTTGGCCTTAAACTTCAAGACATGTTGGTCATTCCTAAATAACATTAAATTTATTGGATAGGTATACTCCATGTGACCACGAATCACAAATTCCACCCCATATATGATCTTGATCTACACGAGGGGTTTCCTTTTTTGGGGGATCTATAGTGTGGCTGTTGGATATAGTTCCCTAGAACCAAATTCTTTGTATTTTCAATTAATTATATATTCAATTACTTTATTATTAATAAATATCTCATCACATGATGATTTTTATTCAATATAAAATTAATTTAATAATTTCATTAGTTTTTTTTTCACATAAAATAGTTATAATTGTTCCCCTCTATGATGATAACCTTGAAGTTATATAACTATATTCTTAAATATATGTTCTATGAATGGATGAAATAAAACTGGTGGTATATAAATGACACAATTTATCTGGTTCATGGGGCTCATTAGACATTGATACTTCTTCTTATGAAGTTCATACTTTGTAATCTCCGTGATAGGAGGTTTTAAGAGGAGACCTTTAAGTAGGAATTCCCCATGTTATGTGATTAATTGGATATTCCTATATACAATTTTTTTTATTTTTCCTTAAAAATGACATTATTATTAATTTATATCATGAGTCACATAAATTTATGTATTCATGAACACTAGGATGATATATAACCATGGAAAGGTAGGATACATTGAGTGTCTCATAATTGATATAACATTAATGAATATTTCAAGAAAGTATTTTTCCCTTATGAGTTACTGGAAGTAGATTTCTCAAGCACTTTGATTAGAATGAAACTATCTGATCAATTATTTGGACATTGTTATTTAATTATGAGTACATTTCAGAAATTTCAAAGAAATATCTATCAATCTTATGGGTTGATGACATAATTATGAAACATTTTTGATGAGATATTAAGATAATGGAATTATATTACACAATAAGCATCCATAGGAGGTTGTGGTCATTTTATAATTAATTTTTTTCTCTATGGGTGCCTTAATATCTTTCTAGTCATTTATCTTTGAATTTAGTTGATTTAGCCTAATGCCACTGAGAAAGAGGCCCAGAGGTCCATACAGTAAGTGTATCGAGAACCTTCAGTAGATTCTATTTTAATTTAACATTATAATTAATATTATTATCATAATCTAAGGAATAATAATTTTTTAAAGATTTTATGATCACATAAATATTTATAAAATGGATAATACAATGATATTTATTCATTTAAATAAATAGTTATTATTTAAGGATAGATAAATGTTGAGTATGATTGAATGGAAGAATTAAGGGTCATAATGAAATGGTATTTAAATATCAATGAGTTTATCACATTTCAGTGACATAATAATAATAATATTATTATTATTATTTGATATGGGTTTTACTTATAATTATGAAATTATTTAAAGGACCTTGTGCAATAAGTAAATTTTTAGCCTTACTATACAACTATATTTATATCATTTCTAGAAAGAGGATTGTTGAGCATAACGATTTCTCTCTAGAAAATTATCTCAATACGTAGAGATAACTTTACCTAAAAACTCTCAAGAATAGAGAGAATCGATCCTCCTCCTCACACTCAATCCTCTAAGATAACTAGATATAATTCTTAAAGACTGAAAGATATTATTTTTACTATCATTGATGAATGAATTAAGTGGTTCGGTTATTCTAGCCTAGAACCCGAAATTCCTACGGTGAAATTTTGAGGTTCATGGAATATGCGTGGATACCTCTAGAGTGATTCTACCTTTGGATCTTTCATTGTAATGCTTATATGTTTAGAAAGGTAAATTTATTTGAAAATAAAGAAATAGTTGAATTTAAAATTAATTCTTAGTAATATAAATTAATTATAACTTATATGTGAAAATATAATCTCTTTGAGTATTATGAGGTTTTTATTTCCCAATTATGACTAATTATCCAAAGAAACTGATAAAAACCATTATTGGGCATGGACCCAACCATTTACATTGTGCCCTAGAACCATCAACTGGTATCTTAGTGGCCATATATTAATTTATACTTATTTTTTATTTGTTGGTTGAATTACATATTTTTTGGTAGTTTTTCATTTCCAATCTTTCATTATTTAATATGAAAGTTGAGACATCATGATTTTTTTATTTCATATGATCAAGAATAAGATAAGAACTAATAAAGAGAATTTTAAGATCCCATCTAGAGGTGCTGAATATTTTGTATGGTTGACATGGTTCCACAACATGTAACTGAAAGGTACCTGTCGTATACCCATATTTACTGCACCAAGATGAGTTACTTAAAATGTAAAACATTGTGCGGAAGAACATTACATGATATCACTATATACCATGTGTTGACCTTCTATGTGGCATGGAAATTTATGGGTTACATGGTGTGTAATTAGTATACATGGTGTGTAACCCCACATGATTTAGCCTTATCAGAATCTTAGAATATGTACAATCAAAGTATGTATCATGTATTACATATACACTATGTATTGGATGATATGGTCTAGTTGTGACTACATAGTGTGTAACTATTGTATATACCATGTAACACATCAATGTCCCCACAAAATATACACCATCTTCCTAAGCGTGTGATGCAGGTTGACCCAAGATCTCAGCACACACAGTGTAATGGGATATACACATCACATAACTGATACCCTTTTCACATGAAGTACATGCCAAGTCATGTTATACATCTTGTGAATTAATTACAAATAATAGAAAATAATTATATCATTAAAATAAAAAAACATATAGTTTAATTAGAGTACATATAGTGTGACAAGATGTTTCATAATTAAATGCTTAAATTAATAATTTTCCATGTGATTTTGTAACTACAAAATGTTTATGGTCATCAAACATTCCATTCACTTCATAGGCATTGCCAGCGGTACACACTGCAAATGTTAATGATATGTTATGCAGTCATAAATTCCATTTCGACTACATGGATTGAATCCCAAAACTATACATTGTGTAATATCATGAAATTCTATGTACACTAAATCTCATGTAAGTACACAGTACAAGAAAATGACCATGTAGAGTGAAATCACACACCCTATGAGTGATAGTACATGTTGTGTAAAACTGAATGGTACACATCATGTTGCCTCTAGTACACATTGTGTGCGAAATAATTTTAAATTAATTTATTTAAAATTTTATTGGATGGTAATATTTAATAGTTTTTAAATGGAAAATTAAGATACAAGAATTAATTAATCAATAAGATAATTAATTTATTAATTTATAAATTTTATCTTAATAAAAATAATGTATTAAAATGAATGTTATCTAGTTTTAAATGCGTAATTTTTTCCTGTGTAGATGATCACGAGCTTGAAAAAACCTTATATGTGTTATGTTTATTTTAATTTAATTATTATTGTATAGGTTTTTGTGATAATTATTATTAAATCATGATTATCTACAAATCATACCCTCCTCTTTATTATGTTTGGATCTCTATGTCCATTGTTTCTTTTATATAACCTCATACCCTATGTTACCCTCACCTATGTGTGAGTGAGAACATGTAAAATATGGATATAAAAAGTGATTGAAGATGGTTAAAGATGAATTTAAGGTAAAAATAACCAAGGAGATACATTGGTGAATAAGTAGAATGTTATAACTTGATCCAAGCCAAGTTTAAGGAGTTATTCCCCTAGGATCAAAAATTAGTTTATCATCTACTTGATAAACTAATCAATAGTAAATCTCATGATCATGAAAAATATTTATTTTATTTATGTCCAGTGTATGGTTATTTATTTAGGTTTATGTGATGTTGAAACATGATCACATAAAATAAATGAAATAACAAGCATACGAGATGGAATAAAATAAATAGATTATGTGTAAATAATTTTATCAAGACATGGTTAATTAATTATATAAAACACACATAATATTAACAATAATGTAAAAGGATAAAATAATAAATTTTTATGTATAAGATAATATCCCTCAATGAAATATTATTTCAATAAATATTTCTATTACTTGATTTAAAATGAAACCATAGTTCAAAGTACTTGTCTAAAAAAAGTCAGAGTACATTCAATTACCAAGGAGTTTTAATTAAATTTTTGGTTAAAATTAACCTAGTTAACATAAAGTGTTGATTTATTGATCATAATTTAGTGTAATTATGATGATATTATTAAGAAAATTTAGGTCTAGTATTTTAGGATTAAAAAGTTTACTGAATAGATCAAGGTAATATGTGTTAATACAGATGAAAAGTTTTCTTATCTAAATACCTTCAAATAATTATTTAGGACCAATTATAACTTATGAGAAGTTAAAATTGGATTCTTTACACTAGAATATTTATGCAATTAGATGTCCCGAATCCAATGATGAGGGATATTGGAAATTAATAAAATAGTTAGAGACTAATAAATAATAAATTTAGTCTACCACATTTTGGTAATCAAGATAAAGTACTAAAACCTAATATTATTTTTTGGTATAAAATGTAATGTAATATGGCCTCAACATTATCTTGATGATTTATTTTATAGAAAGATAATATCATCACCAAAATTAATTTCCATGATTTTTACGGGCACTTGCGCATCGTACTATTCTAGGAGTAGAAACTTTATGTGATGGATTCCCCTATTCTAGAGATAAATCCTTCTAAAGAGGCTAGTAAAAAAGAGAAAACTATCTTTTGGAAGTATATAGATGATGAATTAAATGTCCAATTCCTCATTTTATCATCTATGTCAAGTGAGATCGAAAATCTTCATGAGGTCATGGATTTATATAATATGTTTTCCCATATCCATGATCTTTGTTAAGAGTATGTAATATATGAGAGATATGAGATCTCTAAGGAACTTTTCCCATGTAAGCTTGGAGAAGGAGAACCATCTGGGCCTCATGTAGTCAAGATGATTGGTTATATTGATAATTTGGAAGTCCTAGGTTTTATGTTAACTTATGAGTTGAACACTAACATCATGTTTTCCTCACTACCTCATAGATCTTCTTGTTTTATTATGAATTATATTAAGAATAATATTGAGAAGTTACTCTTAGAACATATTAATTTGATTCTCCAAGAAGATAAGAATAAGAGGTATAAAAACGCTAAAATCCTTATGTTGAATAATATGAAGGGAAAAGAAAAGGTCCCAAAGACTAATTATAAGTATAAGTATTCTTTGAATAGCCTGGCCAAGAGGAGTAGGATCCAAATTCATACTAAGAAATAAGATGTAGAATGGTTTTTGTTGGTTTGAGTAGATCACTCAATAGGGGGTGAATTGAGTATCAATACAAATTTTTGTTAAAAAAAGGTCCTTTGAAAGGTATCCCCCAATTTAAAATATAATCAAAGTCAATTTTTAGTGAATTTATAAAAGTCCTAAATGTTAAATTTGTTTCATAGAAGATTGATTAGGTCTCAGTTATATTAATATGAGAATTACTATAACTTTTGAAAAAAACTTACTTGTTTAAAACAGATATAAACACTTTCTAAATAACTATCAGAGTTTGGTTGTTTATATGAAATTTTAAATAAAACAGAGTGTGAAATATAAACAAGAAAGCACATCAGAAATGAATACAATAGGTTCAGTCTCAAGCTAAGACCTAATCATCTCCACTTGGTGATCACCTGCCACCAAGTAGTTTAAATTAATAAACAGTTCTGATCCACACCCTGGATCGGGGTTTACAACAGCACACAGGGCTGTCTAGGTACAAGTACCACTACTACAGTTCTACATGGGAAAAGCATAAGAAAGTTCACACATGACCTCTTCCACACTTAACAGTGGGACACAAATGTGTAAAAATATTTGAAAGTAAGGATATTCAGTATCCTCCAATTACGCACCAGAGACAGTGTGTGTGTGTGTCAAGCAGATACACACACTTCTCTAAAATGTAAGTGAAGTGAACACAATAGAGCTATAAATATAGAGTTGTGTTTAGAAGGCTCTATGTGTTATGTTGTGTAGCTCTGGACTCCTTGTTATGTAGGAAGTGCAATTTGAGTCCTTCTCTAGAAGTTGTCACAAAAAACAGAGTTTCGTGGATTTTTGGTTATGTCTTCTAGGATAGACAATGTTACAACCTTTTTTTGTGAGTGGTAGTCGATGAAGAATAGCACAGTTGGGCTTGAACTTTATCTCTCAAAAAAATCCTTGTAAAATTCTTGAGTTAAACATGTAAGCACCAGAACAGGAACAAGAAGTGTTCTTTGTGTATTCTACAGATGCGTGGGTTCTCTATTATGTCTCCCACACTCATTTATCACATGAGATTCCCTTATTATATATCTCTTGAGGGCCGATAGGTGGTATCATAATATTGGGTGCACAACATCCTCATACCTCATACCATCCTCTAAATATCCTATAGACAACATTAAATATTGTCAAAAACATTAATTTGTCTAAATATGACCATTAGTAAAAAAATCAAACACTTTATGAAAATATGGTAAAGTATAGAAGAAATGGTGTCACAGTGAGTTGCAGGAGTGGTGCCATAGGAACGGTGTTACAAGAACTATGTCATATAACCGGTGCCTCAGGAACGGTGATTCCTTCCATGCCTTTGAGCGGTATCATCAGGTGTTGTTGAACCAGTAGAGGTGGAACCTAAACGGTGACTGAGGAATGGAAGCGGATTCTATGCCTTTTCCAAAAATAATTGATCGGTGTTAGTATGGAATCGGTGACTGTGTCACGGCGTCAGTGAGGGACCGGTGACTGTGTCACGTCATTTACGAAACATTGATTCACTGTCTAAGAGGGAACAATGACTATTTCAATTCCTTTTGTGAAAAAAATAATCCATATGTATATAACCAATGACTCGAGTCCTTCTGTATGGGACCAAAAGCGGTGACACATCCTTGCGAAATATTTGGATGCTCTGTATAGGACCGGTGACTGTGTCTCATACTTAGAAACATTTGAGTAATCTGTCTTGGAATAAATAATTAAAAATAGGGAAATAGAAGTTAATCATAATGAAATATTAGTAAAAACTTATATAATAGGAACAATGATGTGTTCCTACATGATTTAAGCCTTAAAATGATGTATGATTATCAAAACTTATGGACTGATATGTGATTGTCAAACCTTAAGAGAGTCCAATAATCTCAAGGATCCAATAATATCCCCCTTTTTGATAATCACAAATCATGGCATGAATAACAGGTGTGTTGATGAATAATAAGAAAGAAATATCCTAACATCGTGTATTCATTATCTCCCTTTTGGGATTAATCAAAAAAAGGGAAGAGGAAAAAAATAGAGAGAAAAAAAGAAAAAAAATTACAGGAAGAAGAAACAGAAGTTATGTATTCAATATATTCAACAAAATACATGAAGAACAGTACTATAAAAGAAAAAAATTTCCCATCAAATAATTACAAGACTGGTCCTTTTCCTTCACCAAAGACTCAGAGGGTGCAAGGTATCGAGCAGCTGGGTCATCAGGTAAAGAAACTGATGGTGCAGAATGGAAAGGTATGGTAGCAGGGACAGTAGGAAAAAGTAAAGGTCTTTGACTAGTGGAAGTTTTCTTGATAATAATAGGCTGAATTTTGGATAGGGCTTGAGGAACATGGGGTTGAGAGGTAGGCACAGTAGCAGTGGACCCAATATGAGCAGTAGATGGAACCACTATGGCCTGGCTTTGCACAAGCAGGTAAGGCTTCAATAGGGTGATAAAATTCTCAATAATCTTAGCACCATAAGATATGGATTTCTAAAAATCATCCTTATTCTGATTAAACATTTCTATAACAAGGGTAAAATCTCTTATTTTATCCATCTGGTTCTTGAAGTCTTGATAAACAGGAGGCAACTTCAGATTTTCCACAAGAAATTTGAAGTTGGTACTCATGTCATGTTTTGTGTACACATTATTGAAGTACTTATAAACCTTTTCTGCAATTTCCTTCAAGGAATAAGGGGCATCACAAGAATAACTTGAGACTAAACTTCTAACATGCTCACTATTTTTAATCACCTTAGTTAAAGTTTCTTGACCATCTTCACTGATTTCACCGAAGACAAGTGAAGCTGGAATTGACAGACTTTGCAGTTTATCATGGAGTTCCTTATTAAACTAAGGCATGTTGAACTGATTGATATGAGATATTACCTTGTTCAATGAGTCTATTATAGACTCCATGGCAGGTCTGTACTCAAATGACAAATTGTTGATCCCTTCAACCAATTTCTCTATTTCAGAAGTAGGCTTGTAACTATTGGTAATAACTGAATCTGCAGTAGCTATGATATTAGCTTGAATCTCCTTAACAACATTTATTGATGTTGAATTTACAACAGAATCAATATGACTAGTAATAGATTTCCTCAACTGGGCCATCTCATATTTGATACCATAAATCTCATCACCCAACTTGGTATTCTCTTTTCTGACTTTATCTAGATCAATGTTAATTGTAATTTTAATTGCCTCTATCACTAAAGAACAAATTTCCACTTTGAAATTTTCTAGGTCTTCTTTGGTGATAAACTCACTTGGAGAAGGTTCTGGTTCAGTAAGGGAATGAGCCATTCCTTCCTATGTATTCATGGTTTCTTCCTCTATAGGGGCCACTCTAGGAGTAGTGATAGGAAGTGACTAAAACATGATTGATACATCAAGTATTTGAATAGAAACCTTTCAAGGAAGCTCATCACCTTCATATTCACTAGGGAATCTGAGCCAGGTGTCCATCACATGAGGAACATAGGGAAGAGAGAATTACAAACTTCCACTAGGACTTGGGGTCCATTTAATCTCACTAGGATTTTCCCTACTATCAACCAGAGTCTATTTATTCTTAATTACAGCATCGATATCAATGGAAACATTAAGAACTGAGGAAATTTCAGCTTCATTTGACTCTAGTTGTTGGCTCAGGTCAACAATCTCTTCACTAGGGTGTTTCTTCCTCTCATATTGTGTAGGAGCTTCAAGAACTTGAGAAAGAACTTCTTTTGATTTTCAGGCAGCTTCTTATGCCTCAACATTACTTTTTGATAACTCAACAGCTTCTTTTATTCTTTCATCAACAGAAGGAATAAACTCTGCTACCTCATCATCTCCAACAGGTTCATTACCCTAATAAACTTCCAACACATCAGTAGTACTAACTTTTTCACCAGCATCAACTTCCACACCAATATCAATTGTTTCACCAATTTCCTTAACAACTTTTTCATGAGGATATTCTACTAGTTCATTAAGTTCCAAACCATTGTCCATAATATTTTTTGTCCTAGAGGGATGATCAACTGGTTTGAATTTTTCATATAAATTTTCATCATCTACAATCCAATACTTCATCGAGGGGTTCCAACTGATTTTCATCTTATTGCAAATATCATTAGACAAATAATAATATAATTTTTCACACTCTTCCTCATTTTCACCAACCTTTCCTTTATATCTTAGCATCATATAAATGAACCTTGAATAGAATAGAGAGGTAGATTTGGATGTGGTTTTGATCATGTCACTCATGTGTCGTACAATTTACTTACACAAGTTGATCCTCTGACCATTTATCACCAAATACATAAGAAAAGTGTCTTGATACTTCATAGAAGCAAAATCACCTTTCCTTGGGTAGATCAAATTTTGAATGAACTTAAATAGAAAACGAGCCTCACCATCCAACTCATAAGAATTTGGTCTTCTGCTAGTTCTATATCCAGTGAGACCACCCAGGGCTTCTTCAATACAAAAGATATCACTGGGAAGTGGAGGGCCTCATGGATAATCTTCACAGACTCCTTCATAAGGTAACCTTAAATATGTTTCCCATAGTCTTGAGGAAAATCTTACTCTACAACCATTTTTTCATCTCCTTACTATATAATCACCATCATCATCCAAATAAATCATAAGATACTAGTAAAATTGTGATACTAGATTTGGATATATGGGCCTGTCCTCCTTAATGAACCAATCCAGCCAACCCTGGTCCTTTATGACTTTCAGAACTAAGGAATTACTTGTTAAAAACCAATCTGGATAGATTTTTTTCTCAGGAACAACCACACAGGTCACGACATTAGGGTTTACCAGTTCTTCTGGAGCAAAGCTCTTGCTCTTCTTTGAAGACTTTCTTCTTTCAATCTTTTAGCTAGAGGGGTGCTTCATCCTTACTATACAACTGATTTGAGGAACTTCAGAAATAGATACATGCTTTTATTCGAGATAAGGAGGGATTTAGAGGCATGGATATTAGAAAAAAATGGTTTATCAATTAGGTTTTCAAGAAATGGTACAATTCGGGTTCAAAAAGTAAAGATTCAAAGGAGTGAAGGAGGGAATGTCAAGTGACAGATTTTATCATTTGGGAATCCTAAACTTCTTTAAACATGCACGTAATAGGTAAATAAATAAATAAATAGATATTGATACAATGAAGTAGTTAATGCATAAACAGTAATAAAGTCGTGCAACTGGTGAGTCAACTTTGAACAACCAGTGAGTCAGTTCTCTGTGAGACCGGTGAGTCGGTCACCTTTTGAAACTGGTGAGACAGTTTACCTTGGTACTTAGAAAGAATTTATCATGAATAGTTCATGTCTTATGTAACTCATTCTCTCAGAGTTTAAAGGTTTGGTAAAGATATAAGAAAGATGATGTTCAGTTCCAATAAACTCAATAGTAATATCACCCTTTTGATAATGATCTCTCAAAAAGTGATGTCTTACATCAATATGTTTAGTTTTGTAATGTGAAACAAGATTCTTAGAAATATTAATTGCACTTTTGTTGTCATAGTTTATGGGGATATGTCTAAATTTAAAACCATAGTCCAGTAAGGTATGTTTCATCCACAAAATCTGAGCGCAATAACTACCAGCAAAAATGTATTCTACTTCAGTAGTTGATAAAGCTACAAAATTTTGTTTCTTACTACACCATGATATTAGAGACTTTCCCAAAAACTGGCATGTTTTAGAGGTTCTATTTCTATCTAACTTGCATCCACCAAAATCATCATCTGAATAACTAAACAAATCAAAGGATTGTCCTCTAAGATAGAATAGTCCTAAGTTGGTTTTATATTTTAGGTATTTGAAAATTCTATTAACAAAATTTAAATGCGATTATTTTGTATTTTCTTAAAATCGGGCACACATACACACACTAAACATAATATCAGGGCTACTGGTAGTTAGTTATAGAAATCTCCCAATAATTCCTCTATAAGTAGAATTATCAATTGACTTTCCATTTTCATCAAGATCTAACTTACATGTAGAACTCATAGGTGTTTTACTAATTTTAATGCTGTCAAAGACTTATCTTTTTCAAATATCTTTGGTATATTTACTTTGATTTAGAATAATACCTTCTTTATTTTGAAATATTTGGAATCCAATAAAATAATTAATCTCTCCCATTAAACTCATTTCAAATTCACTTTTCATCATTTTTGAAAAGTCATTACAAAAAAAAAATTAAAAGATCAAAAAAATAATATAATCAACATATATTTGATCAATTAAAACATCTTTAGAAATTGTTTTTATAAATAAATCAGGATCATATATTCCTTTTGTAAAACCTTTTGAAATCATAAAATTACTTAATCTATCATAACAAGCTCTAGAATATTGTTTTAATCCATATAAAGCTTTTGATAATTTAAAAACTTGATTTGGAAAATGAGGGTTTGTAAAACCAGGGGGTTGTTCAACAAATAAACCCTGAACTATATAACCATTTAGGAATTCACTTTTAACATCCATTTGATATAGTTTTAAATCCAAATGTGATGCATAGGCAAGTAAGATCCTAATTTCTTCAAGCCTAGATACTGGTGTAAAAGTTTCTTCATAATTAATCTCTTCTTCTTGATTATAACCTTGTGCAAATAACCTATCTTTGTTTCTAACTATGTTACCAGCTTCATACAACTTATTCCTAAACACCCATTTAGTGACTATGGTTAAGGTATCTTTGGGTCTATCTACTAACTTACAGACTTTGTTTCTTTCAAACTGATTAAGTTATTCTTGCATAGTCATCACCCACAATTCATCATTGATTGCATTGTTGACATTTTTAGGTTCAAACTAAGATAAGAAAGCTTGATGATCAACCTGATTTCTCAAGGAAGATCTAGTTTGGATTTCTTTATCTAAATATCCAACAACAACATCGAAATGATGGGTTGTAAGGGTACTAGTTGGTCTAGAAAAGGTAGGACTGGTTATTCCAGTCTCTTCTATAGGTTTGGGTTCAAGATGTCTATAATTTGTAAAATTTACAAAACTAAAAGTTTTAACATATTCTTTAACATGTTGACCAAACAGTTTTTAATTTATTTTGAGGTTTGACATATAATCTTCAAGAGTATCTAGGGAGATATTAGGATCATGTGGATATGTCTAATCAAATTTAACATGAACAAAATCTTCCACACATTTGGTTATTTTATTAAATATTCTATAGGCTTTACTAGACATGGAATATCCAATAAATATTCCTTCATCAGTCTTAGAGGCAAATTTATGTAAATTATCCTTATTGTTAATATTATAAAATTTATATCCAAACACTTCGAAATAATTTACCTTTGGTTTCCTATTGTTCCATAATTCATATGGGGTTTTCTTAAAGATAGGTCTTATCAAGACTTTGTTGATTATGTAAAAATCTGTATTAATAGCTTCAAACCAAAAATAAATTGTCAAATAATATTCATTGAGCATTTTCCTAGCAATCTCTTATAGGGTTCTATTTCTCCTTTCTACTACACAATTTTTTTGAGGTGTCCAAGGGGAAGAAAATTTGTGTCCATAGCCATTTTGAGTACAAAAAAGATTCAATGTCTTGATTTTCAAACTCACGACCATGATCACTTCTAAGAAATTTGATTTTAAGTCCACTAAGGTTTTCTAAAAATCTAGCATACTTAGTAAAGTAATTACATGATTCGCTTTTAGGTGCTAGAAAATATGTCCAAGTGTACTTGGAGAATTCATCTACAAGAACATAAACATAGTGCTTCCCATTTATAATTAAAACTCTAGATGGTCCAAATAAATCCATGTGAACTAAATCAAGAGGTTGGAAAGTAGTTATTTCTTTCTTGGGTTTGAAAGATATTTTATGTTGCTTTCCCTTTTGACAAGGATTGCACACTTTATTGTCTAGAAACTCTAGCTTGGGTAGGTATTTAACCAATACTTTTCTATCTAACTTCTTTAGTGAGTGGGTGTTATAGTGTCCTAATCTTATATGCCAAATCCAAGATTACTTTTTAAAATCACTAAGACATGATACATTTTGTGATTCTAAAGAATCTAAATTTACAGCATATACATTATCACTTATAAGGGTAGTAAATACTAACCTAATTTTAGAATAAAAAACATGGCATGAATCATTTTCAAATTTGACATTAAATCCATCATCACATAATTGAGATATTCTGATTAAATTATACTTCAATCTATCAAAATATAGTACTTTAGAAATCAAAATAGAGTTAAGGTTACCAATCTGGCCTAAGTAAATGATTTTTACTTTACTATTGTCACCAAATGCGACATGTCCTCCATATATCTTGATGAGATTCTAGAAGCTTTAGTAATATCCTGTCATGTGTCTTGAACATCCACTGTCCAAGTACCACAAGTTTCTACAGGATCTCTTTAGGCATTTCCCCTGTAAAACAGATCAAACAAGAAGTGTTTTTGGTACCAATACTTGTCTGGGTCTAGAAATATTAGTAATAAGGGCTTTAGGAACCCAAATTTTTCTCATAGGTTTCCTATAAGAATATTATAAATATTTTGAGAAACAATCTTTATTTGGTCTAAAATAATATGAGAAGCTAGATGTAGTGGATGAGCTACTTGAGTTGGAACTTGCAGTACAATTTTGATTTTTGGACAGAGAAGCAGATTTTCTAGTTTTGGTTGTAAAATATGTTTTAGATAAGCTTCTTTGTCCTGGATGATATCCCAATTCATTAGTATACCTAGGAGATATCTTTTTACCAAGTAATTGAGTGAGTGTGTCTTTCCCATTGGTAAAATTTTCTATATCTTTCTTTAACTGATCATTAGATAACTTTAGATCATTATTTTATTTTAGCAGCTGTGCATTTTTCTCTTTCTCAATAGTGAGTTCATATTTAATATTTATAGAGAATGAATGTTTTTTTTAATGATTTATACTTATCTTTTAGTTCATTATAGGTTTCTTCCAACATATTACAATATTCAAATAGTTCATCAATCGTTATCTTTTCATATTCAGATTCATCATTAGAATAATAATAATTATGTGTAGGCGAGTCAAGGGTTACATCAGATGTGTTTGTCATGAAACACATGTTTTACTTTTCCTCTTTCTCATCCTAAGAAGAAGCAGATTCACTGGAGTTATCCTCAGATGCACTCCAGGTGGATTTCATTGCTTTTTTATATTTCCTATCTTTATACTGATACTTCTTTTTATATTTTAACTTTGGACAGTCTACCATGACATGTCTTCTTATTTTGAATTTATATAAAACTATTTCTTCAGATTTATCAGGATTCTTCCAATCCTTTTTGTAATTGCCTTTGTTTTCATATTTTCTATTGAAGTTAGGATTTTTGAAAAATTTCTTCCTCTTGGAAAATTTCTTGAATCTTCTTTCCACCTGGGTCATTTCATCATCACTGTCTAATATCGATTCTTCACTTCCTGAACTGTCAATAGTAGACTGAACTTTTTATTTATCTTTTCTCTTGGAGGTATTAGTCTTGAAGGCTACAAATTTTTTCCTTGGATCTTCCTCCTACTAATTCAATTTTAACTCTCCTTCATACATCATTAACATTCCAATGATTTCTTTGACAAGTAATTTTCTGATGTCACATGACTCTCTAATAGAGACAGAGGTTCCTCTCCATCTACCAGGTAGGCATCTAATAATCCTCATGATTTGTTCTTTGGAAGTAACTTCTAGTCCAAGATAAATTATTATGTTGAAAATATCATTGAACCTGAGATACATGTGAGAAATAGACTCATAATTTTTCATTTTAAAGTTATCATATTTAATAGTATATGTATTAAGCCTCATTTTCTTAATATTGGTTGTTCCTTCATGAGAAACAGAAAGAGTGTCCCAAATTTCAAAGGCAGCTTTGCATGCATAAATACAATTAAATCCCTCATCTCCTAAGGAACAATATAGAGCAATCATAGCTTTATAGTTGTGATTACATGAAGCCTTAGTTAAGTCATCCCAAGTGTTCCTAATAGTAGCATGGGTCTTATATTATTATTATACTAAAGACCAAATTTCAAAACCCATTCTCTCTAAGTGTATTTTCATTTTTGTTGGTCGGAGTAGATTACTCAAGAGGGGAGGGGTTAATTGAGTAACTATAAAAATTTCTGTAAACATTATTTCGAAAAGGTTTCCCAAAAGATTAAATATAGACCAGTTAATCAAGGTTATACTGTTATAAGAGTTTGAATGTTTATGTAACATCTTAGAAGATTGATTAATTCTCAGTAATCTTCATTTGTGTTATTAAAATTACTTTTGAAGTTATTATACTAAGACAAGCTAGTTATAACTTCTTTCCAAGACTAACTATCAAAGTGAAATTAGTGATTTCTGAATTATACAATAAAGCAATAAAACTGAGAAAACTAAATTAAGCAGCACAACAGATATGAAATAAGTGGTTCAGTCTCAAGCCGAGACCTAATCCACTCCACTTAGTGATCACCTACCACCAAGAAGTTTCTAGAATAAACTTTGATCCACACCCTAGATTGGGGTTAACAACAGTACACAGACTTTCCAGGTCACACAGGGACCTCTTCCATAGTTTTTGTGGGGACAAAATAACCAGGCCACACATGGAAATCTTCCACACATATCTGTGGGTATACACAAGAGTAAGAGAATGGTTGAGTAAGTATATCTTGTATCCTTCAGTTTAATGATGGAGAAAGAGTGTTTTTTTCTACAGGTACACACTTTGCTCGAAAGGTAATAAACAGATACACAATAGAGCAGAAATATGGAGATGAGTTTAGAAGTGCTCTGAGTGTTTGTCTTTGCAGCTTTGGACTTCTGAGATGAAGCAGATGTAGAGTTTGAGTCCTTATCTGTAAAATAGAGTGTCACGATTAAGCTTGTGTTTTTGTGAGGTTCAACAGAGTGAAGATGTTCTATAAGATTCAAATATGGTTCTTGTGTTATTTAGTAGTGTTGAGTTGCATACAGTCGGCCTTTCCTTACTCTAAGTGTTTTATTCGTTATAGTGCTCATAGCCTTGTTTTTCGTTTAGTATCACACTCTTTGATTCTTGGCCACACATTGCTTTTATCTTCGAATGCATGTGTTGGAACCAACAGGTTGCATGTATTATGCACCTTGTACCTTGTACTGTCTGATGATATGTCTATAGAGAAACATTAATTATGTCAGTGCATTAAAATCTTCAAATATGACCATTAGAAATTAATTTTAAAGATAAAAAATTATTTTAAGAAACGATGTCACAATAAGTCATATAAATGGTGTCTCCTTCACACGATGTCTAGATTGATAATGGTGTATTGTGGTCATGGTGTCTCGTGGTCATGGTGTCTCATGGTCATGGTGTCTCATGATCACGGTGTCTCACAGTCATGGTGTCTCATGGTCTTGTTGTCTGCTTCATGGTGTCTGCTTCACGATGTCTTGCTTCATGATGTTTTGCTTCACTGTGTCTTGCTTCATGGTGTCTTGCTTCATGGTGTCTTGCTTCATGGTGTCTTGCTTCACGGTGTCTTGCTTCATGGTGTCTTGCTTCACGGTGTCTTTCTTCACGGTTCCAGAAAGACATAACCAGTGGCATACTCATGGTGGCTTAGACTTTGTCAAATTAATTGTGTTTAGAATTAAGAAATGATGATAATAGAATGGATTAGACCTAAGAATTTTTCAAAGAAGGTATTATGAGAGTACATCAAAGATAGTATAAAGTAAGTAAACTGAATGTAGAGCAATTAGGATCTGGAATGGATCTTCTTAAAGCATGAGAATACTTTACACATTAATACACATGGTTTGATATAATTTACATGAGTTAACTAGGTTGAATAAGATTTTTGATCATTAAAACATGATTAATACATGAGGAGTCCAACAATATACCCATTTTTTATGATCACAAATCATGTAAAGTTAAGGTGTATATTGGATTCAACTATAAAGATAAATGGACAACATATAGAAATTTCTCCCCCTTTTGGGATTATCAAAAATATGGAATAAGAGAAGTCAAAAATGCACATTCCATCAATAGAAAATAAGGTCCAGTACAACAAAAGAGCAATACAAAATCAATAACACCCCTATCAAAAAAGCGTAATCATTGTTCTTCTTCATGGGCTGGCCTTCTCTTTGCCTTTATCTACAGTGGAAGAAGAGGAAGCCATATGGGCTGAGGTAGAGGTAGAATAAGGGAGTGAGGTAGTTGATAAAGAGGGTAAAGGAAGGCCTTCAAAGACTAATGTAGCCAAAGTAGGAGTAGTAGAAGATATAGGAAGTTGTTGATCAAGAATCACAGGCCTGATCTGACGTAGTGCCTGGATGATAGACATAGTGGTTGAAGTTAGGGCAGAAGTGAAGGTAGGCAGCCCAGGTCTTAGAGGTGAAGCCACTAGAGCAACAATGGTTGTACTATGGACATGAAGATAGGGTCTCAGGAGTTGGATGAAATCTGTAATGATCTCTCCACCATACTTTATGGATTTCTTAAAATCATCCTTGTTCTCCATAAACTTGTCCAACAATCGAGTAAACTCTGTGAGATTTTGGACTTAGGTCTTGAAAGCTTCAGTCACAGGAGGAATCCACAGATTTTCTACAAGATACTTGAAATGGTTTGTCATATCGGTCTTTGAGGATATTCTGTTGAAGTAGTAATCCACTTTCTTGGCAATCTCTTGCTGAGAATCATTAGCAATTTTTGAGTGGATTTGTACTAGGTCAATAACTCTATCACTGTTCTTGACAACTTTAGATAGAGAAGCCATATTGAAACCACTGAGTACATTCTGAATCTCTTCATTGAATACAGTTCTGAGCAGATCGATATCAAATGAGGGTTTAGAGGATCAACCAAATGCTTTAGAAGCATTGACAGCTATGGTCATAGATTTGAGTTGATTCAACACCTTTTGAAGACACCCTGTATACTCATCAGTGAATTTATTAAGATTGACAACAAGATCTCTCATTTCCTTCACAATTTTTTTGTTCCTTTCATCGTTCTTTTCATATAAGGAAGCTAAAGAATGTTGAATCTGAGACATAACAACCTATGGGATTTGAGGAGCAACAGGTTCTACAGGAGGATCAATAGGCTCAGATCTCGAATGTAGATCTCTCTGCATGTCCTCAACCATACTTCTTAGGGTCTTCACTTCATTATTGAGCATCTTATTTTCAACTCTTACTTCTTGAATCTCATGAATAATATTAGGTTGTATTTTACAAATAATTTTCTCCAATAATAGTGAGTCATCTCTCTCACTTAAATTAGTCATAGGAAGAGGTTGGGTATCCATTAGTTTCTCAACTTCAGATAAGAGGGTAGCACCAAATTCCTTCAGATCATCCTTACTTAAAAAAGATGATTGTTCAGATAAAGGTTCAGGATTAGGGACTGGTACAGGCTCAGGTTCCTTCTCAGGTGTGATATTGGAGACTGATTTTAACTAGAATATAGAGGATAGATCAAGTTCGGTTGTTGTAACCTACTGAGAGTCATCCACATCATAGAAACTGGGGAAATTATACTGAGTGTCTATAGGACTGGACTTAGTCGGATGTGAAGCTTCAATAGAATCAAGATTTGGGGTTTTCTCCCCCTCAACAGGTGCCTCATTCAAAGGACTGAGAGGCTTAGGATCTTGGTTTAATTCCACAAACTCAGCTCTAAGTTCCTCACTCATTTCCTGTCTAGTAAGCTGAAAATCTAGCTTCATCTGTTATTCAGCCGAAAGGATGATTTCAGGAACATATTGTTCCACTAGGAGTTCCTCAAGATTGTCCTCTTGCAAAACAGGTAGCTCTTCCACTATAGTCTCTTCCATGGCATGATTTCTATATTCTTTTACAACTAATTCTGTTTCAGCCTCGGGTTGAGTTTCCATATTACCGGCATCTTTAGGAGTAGGGACTTCTTCTTCAAGAACTTCATGAGGAATAGTAGTTTGTCTTCCTCAACAATAACATCTTCTCTAGGTGGCACTTCATCCTCTTCTTCCTCTTCTTTAGGATACTAAAAATATCATCTGGTTCCAAACTAGGATCATAAATATTTCTTGGTCTTAAGGGATAATCCACCAGATTGAAATTCACATAAATTCTACCATTGTCTTCCACCCATTCCTTTTTCCAAGGATTCTAGTTTATCTTCATTCTTTTGATAGTGTATTTTGAGAGACATAATTCACAATCCTTAATAACCTCCTCATTAGGTTCAACCATACCTTTGGCAAGAATCATGGTTGAGATTAGCTGAGTAAAACATAGAAGTTGACTTAGATGTGACTTTTATCAGCTCACACATATGATGAATGATATACTTGCACAGGTTGATATTATTCCCATTTTTCATAAATTTGATTAGAATAATATCTTGATATTTTAAAACAGCAAAATAAACTTTTCTAGGACTAACCAAATTCTGTATAAACTTGAATAGAAACCTTGATTCTCCATCTAATTCAGAAGCAATGGCACTCCTATGGGTGTCATTTCTAGTTAAGGTTTTCAGGGCATTTTCTAAATCAAATAATTCGGTTGAAGGTGGAGGTCCTCTCCGATAATCCTCACATATTACTTCATAAGGTATCCTAAGGCATGAAGCCCATAACCTCAAATAGAATGAGCATCTCTAGACATTGACCTAGCTTTTTACAACATAACTATCACTAGAATCGAAAGAGAACTGTACGTACTAGTAAAACTGAGCCACTAACCTAGGGTAGATGGGTCTATCTTCCTTCGAGATCCAGTCTAACCATCCTTGTTGTTCTAACACTTTCAATACTAGAGAATTACTAGACAAAATCCATTTGGGGAAAATATCTTTCTCAGGTACAACAATGCGGTTTACCAGATTTAGATTTAAAGGTCCCTCGGGTTTTATCTTAGGTGAAATATTTTTCTTCTTTGAGCTGCGCTTCTCAGGTGTTGACGATGATAGACATTTCATTCTTGGAATTCATTGAAGGTTTGAGCGAGAGAAGGGTTACAGGGATGAAGAAGGGTTCAAAATGAGTAAGTAGAAGAAACCCCAAGTGAAGAATTGAGTGATATTTTCTTTATTTTATCATTTAGGAATACCAAACGTTACAAAAATAAAAACGTGGGAAAATAAGGTAGGGAAAAGAATAATTACCGTGATATAGGTTTTTACAAAAAAAAATATAAAGAATTTTTACGGTGAGACCATGTCTAGTCATTATAGAGAGACAGTAAATGCATGTTATGGTGAGACAATGAATGAACTTCTCAGTGTGTGTTACGGTGAGACAGTAAACACATGTTATGGTGAGACAGTGAACGAACTTCTCAGTGTGCGTTACGGTGAGATAGTAAATGCATGTTACGGTGATACAGTGAACGAAATTCTCAGTGTGCATTATGGTGAGACAGTAATACGAAACACTAGCTGAGAAACCATAATCATGAAACAGTAAGATATCGAATAGTAAGACCTGAAACAGTAACAAGTAAGGTATTTATTTGAGATTTATCATGCCTAGTTTAGGTATGATATAGTCTATTCTCTCAGAATTTAATGGTTTGGTGAATATATCAGCAAGTTGATATTCAGTACCAATGAATTCCAAAGTGATATCACCTTTTTGATAATGATATCTCAAAAAGTGATGTCTTACATCAATGTGATTTTCCCTAGAATGTGAAACATGGTTTTTTGAGATGTTAATAACACTTGTGTTGTCACAATTTATAGGTACATGTATGAATTGATATCTATAATCTAGTAATGTGTGTTTCATCCACAAAGTTTGTGCACAACAACTGCCAGTAACTATGTTTTCAGCTTCTGCAGTAGATAATGCAACAAAATTTTTTTTCTTACTACACCATGATATTAGTGACTTGCCTAAAAAGTGACATGTTCTAGAGGTGCTTTTTTCTATCTAACTTACATCCAATGAAGTCAGCATCAGAATTACTTACTAATTCAAATGATTTTCCTTTAGGATAAAATAGTCCTAGATTGGGTGTATACTTGAGGTATTTGAAAATTCTCTTTAATGAATTTAAATGATATTCCTTAGGGTTTTCTTGAAAAATAGCATACACACACACACACTAAACATAATGTCAATACGACTAGCTGTTAAGTAGAGTAAACTTCCAATCATTCCTCTATAAGTGGTTTGATCAACAGATTTTCCATCTTCATCAAGATCCAACTTACAAGTGGTACTCATGGGAGTGTCACTAATTTTAGTGCTATCCAATCCAAAACATTTTAGAAGATCTCTAGTATATTTACTTTGAGTTAAAACAATTCCATTATTATTTTAAAATATTTGAAATTTAAGAAAGAATTTTAGTTCACCCATTAAACTCATTTCAAATTAATTTTGTATCATTTTAGAAAAATCAATAAATAAATAATTCTTCGAAGATCCAAAAATAATGTCATCTAAATAGATTTTAACAACTAAATCATCATTAGAAATTCGTTTTATAAAAAGGGTAGGATTAGCTATTCCTTTTGTAAAACCTTTGGAAATAATAAAAGTACTCAATCTATCATAACAAGCTCTTGGATATTGCTTTAAACCATATAAGGCTTTTGATAGTTTAAAAATATGATTTGGAAAATGGGAATTTGTAAATCTAGGGGGTTTTTCAACAAAAACATCCTCATCTATATACCCATTTAAGAATGCACTCTTAACATCCATTTGATATATTTTGAAATTCAGATGTGCAGCATAGGCAAGCAGGATTCTGATGGCTTCAAGTCTAGCTACTGGTGAAAATGTCTCCTCATAGTCAATTCCTTCTTCTTGACTATAGCCTTGTGAAACTAATCTAGCCTTTTTTCTAACTATGTTACCAGCTTCATATACCTTATTTCTAAACACCCATTTGGTGCCTATGGTAAAAGTTTCATTGGTTTGTTCAATAAGTTTCCAAACTTTATTTCTTTCAAACTGATTAAGTTATTCTTTCATAGACATCACCCAAAATTCATCATTGATAGAATCAATAATGTTTTTAGGTTCAATTTGTGACAAGAAGAATTGATGTTCAACCTGATTTCTAAGAGAAGCTCTAGTTTGAGTTCCTTTTTCTAAGTCTCCTACAACAGCATTTAAGGGATAGTTCTTAAGGGTTCTAACAGTTATAGAAAATGAGAGGCTATAAATTTCAGTTTCATCAATAGATTCAGGTTCATTGTGACTTGATTCTAAGGAATTTCAAGAGATGTATGTTTTCACAGATTCTTTCATAGAAGAATTTGAGGATTTTGAATTGATGTTTATATTTGATACATCATCCTCCAGATTCTCTAGGATGGATTTAGACTCATGTGGATCTGTTTCATAAAATTTATCATGAACAAATTCTTCTACACATTAAGTTATTTTATTGAATACTCTATAGTATTTACTAGACATGGAATATCCTAAAAATATACCTTCATCACTTTTGGATGAAAATTTTTCAAGATTGTCTTTGCTATTAAGAATACAGACTTTACAACCAAAAACTTTGAAGTAGCTAACCTTGGGTTTTCAATTGTTCCACAATTCATAAGGAGTCCTCTTAAGAATAGGTCTGATCAACACTCTATTGATTATGTAGCATGTTGTATTGACATCTTTGGAGCAAAAATAAATAGGTAGGTCATATTCACTAAGCATTGTTCTAGAAATCTCTTACAGGGTTCTATTTCTTCTCTCTACAACATAATTCTACTGAGGTGTTCTAGGGGAAGAGAAATTGTGACTATAACCATTTTTGTGATAAAAAGGATTCAAACTCTTGATTTTCAAACTCACGACCATGATCACTTCTTAATTATTTAATTCTAAGTCCACTGAGATTTTCTACAGACTTGGAATATTTAGTAAAATAAGATCAGGCTTCACTTTTGTGATCCATAAAGAAGTTGTGAGTATATCTAGAAAACTCATCTACATGTACATAAACATAGTACTTACCATTTAAACTAGAAACTCTAGATGGTCCAAAAAAATCCATGTGAACCAGTTCGAGAGGTTGAGAAGTTGACACTTCTTTCTTTGGTTTGAAGGAAACTTTGTGTTGTTTTCCCTTTTGACGGGGATTACACACTTTGTCATTTGAAAACTAAAGTTTGGGTAAGTCTTTAACTAGCCTTTTTCTAGTTATCTTTCTAAGGGAGTGAACATTATAGTGTCCTAATCTCCTATGCCAGATCCAAGATTCTTTATGAAACACACTTAAGCAAGAAGCATTTTGAGAAGCTAAATAATATAAATTAATAGAATAAGAATTTTCATTTCTTAATGCAGTAAATAATTATTAATCTTTAGAATTAAGGACATTAAAAACATCATTTTTAAATCTAACATGAAATCCATCATCACATAATTATGAGATACTAAACATATTGTATTTTAAACCATCAACAAACAATACTTTATAAATTTAAACTGATTTATAGTTACCAATTTGGCCGAGGCCAATAATCTTTCCCTTGGCATTGTCACCAAATGTGACACGTCCTACACCTACTTTTATTAGGTTCATGAAGCATGAGTAGTCTCCTGTCATGTGCCTTGAATATCCACTTTCCAAGTACCATAGACTTTTGTAGGATCTCTTTAATCAGTTTTCCTTAAAAAATATTATGCAAAAACATATTTTGGTACCCATACTTGTTTAGGTCCAGTAATATTAGTAATAAGTTCTTTAGGAACCTATATTTTCCTCATAGGTTTCCTATAAGAATTATGTAAAGTATATGAAAAATAAACTGTATTTGGTCCAAAAAAACTTGAAATAGTAGAATATGTATCATGGATTGAATTAGTTGATTTGAGTCCAGAATTGGGAGTAAAACTGTATGTCCTAGATTTTGAAATAAAATATGTTCTACTAAGGTTTCTTTTACCTGGTTGATAACCAATGCCAGTGTAGTATTTAGGGGAAATTTTTTTTCCTAGCAGTTGGGTAAGGGTATTTTTCCCAGTAGTAAACTTTTCTAGGTCACTCTTTAAATGCTCAATAGACATTTTTAATTCTTTGTTTTCTTTGAGCAGCTGATCATTTTTCTCTTTTTCAGTTGTGAGCTCAGATTTAATAGTCACGGTAGGAGCATGTTTTTTCTTTAATGATTTATATTTTACTTTTAGTTCAATTCATGTTTCCTCAAGCATGTTATAGTATTCAAAAATTTCTTCATTAGTCATTTTTTCATATTCACTTTCATCTTCAGACTAATATGAGTTATGTATAGAAGAGTCTAGTGTTACCTCATATGTGTTTGACATAAAACGCATATTGTATCTATTAGCCTCTTCATCATGTGATGTATCTGAGTCGCTTGAACGGTCCTTAGAAGCACTCCAGGTTGCTTTCATTGACTTTTTGTACTTCATGTCCTTGTCCTCATATTTCTTTTTGTACTTGAGCTTTGGAAAGTCATTCTTTATATGTCCTTTGCGCTTACATTCATAGAAAACAATTTCATCAGTCTTGTCACTTCTTTTCCAGTCCTTCTCCCAGTTTCCTTTTTGGTAATATTTTCCCTTGAAGTTTGGCTTTCTGAAAAAGTTCTTCTTTTTGTAAAATCGTTTGAATATTCTGTCTAGTTGAGCCATCTCTTCATCACTGTTAGATGATGATTGTTCACTGGTGGATATTTCTACATAAGATTCCAGTTTACCTTTGTCTTTGTGCTTAGAGGTGGTCTTCTTGAATGCAATAGATTTCCTCTTTGGTTCATACTCCTCTTTAATGACTTTTAACTCTTTCTCATACAATATCAGTTTCCCAATGAGTTCTTTTACTGGTAGTTTTTTGATGTCACATGATTCTCTAATAGAGACAGAGGTTCCCCTCCTTCTGTCAGGTAGACATCTAAGGATTCTCATGATCTGTTCCTTGGTAGTGTCTTCTCTTCCAAGGGAAATCATTGTGTTAACAATCTCATTGAACCTAAGATACATGTCAGAAATAGGATCATCAAGTTTCATTTTAAAATTATCATATTTGATAGTATAAGTATTAAGTCTCATTTCTTTTACACTAGATGTTCCTTCATGTGAGATAGACAAGGTATCCCAAATTTCATGGGTAGTCTTACAAGCAGAAATTCTATTAATCTCTTCATCTCCTAAGGAGTAGTATAAAGCATTCATAGCTTTGTATTTGTTATTATAGGTAGTTTTGGTAGGTTTATCCCATGTGATTCTATCAGTAGCGGGATTTTTGTATTCATCTATAATGGATGACCAAATTTCAAAACTCATACTCTCTAGATGATTTTTCATTTTAATTTTCTGTTGAGCATAGTTGGTTCCATTAAAGAATGGTGGTCTGTTGGTTGTAGAACCTCCCAATCTATTATCCATAATAAAGTATTACTTTAAAAGAGCTAGAAATTTATAATTAACATAAATTTACAGATCTTTAAAGTAAAACTACAATCAATGTTGAATAAGATTAAACAGAGTCCTAATAAACAACCTCTAATACCAAATGTTGGTCAGAGTAGATTACTCAAGAGGGGAGGGGTGAATTGAGTAACTATAAAAATTTCTGTAAAAATTATTTCAAAAAGGTTTCCCCAAAGATTAAATACAACCCAGTTAATCAAGGTTATACTGTTATAAGAATTTGACTATTTAAGTAACTTCTTAGAAGATTGATTAATTCTTAGTAATCTTAATTTGTGTTATTAAAATTACTTTTAAAGTTATTCAACTAAGACAAGTCAGTTATAACTTCTTTACAACACTAACTATCAAAGTTAAATGACTGATTTCTGAATTATATAGTAAATCAATAAAATATAGAAAACTAAATTATGCAGCACAGCGGATATGAAACAAGTGATTTAGTCTCAAGCAGAGACCTAATCCACTCCACTTGGTGATCACCTTCCACCAAGCAGTTTATATAATAAACTTTGATCTACACCCTAGATCAGGGTTAAAAACAGTGCACAAACTTTCCATGTCACACAGGGACCTCTTCCATAGTTTTCATGGGGACAAAATAACCAAACCACTTAGAGACCTATTCCACACTTATCTGTGGGTATACACAAGAGTAAGAGAATGGTTGAGTAAGGATATATTGTATCCTTCAGTTTAATGCAGGAGACAGAGTGAGTTGTTCTACAGGTACACACTCTACTCGAAAGGTAATAAACAGATACACAACAAAGCAGAAATATGTAGATGGGTTTAGAAGTGCTCTGAGTGTTTTTCTTTGCAGCTTTGGACTTCTAAGATGAAGCAGATGCAGAGTTTTAATCCTAGTCTGTAAAACAGAGTTTCTTGATTCATCTTGTGTTCTTAGTGAGGTTTAAAAAATCAAATATGCTCTCTAAGATTCAAATATGATTCGTGTGTTCTTCAGTAGTGTCGAGTTGCATACAGTTGGCCTTTCCTTTCTATAAGTGTGTTCTTCATTATAGTGCTCACAACCTTGTTTTTCGTTCAGTATCACACTCTTTTATTCTTGGCTACACTTCACTTTTATCTTAGAATGCATGTGTTGGAGCCGACAGGCTACATGTATTCTATACCTCATACCTTGTACTATCCGATGATATTTCTACAAAGAAACTTTAATTATGTCAGTACATTAAAATCTTCAAATACGACCGTTAGAAATTAAATTGAAAGACGAAAAAATAGTTTAAGAAACGGTGTCAAAGTAAGTCATGAAAATGGTGTCTCCTTCACACGGTGTCAAGATTGATCATGGTGTCTTGTGGCCACAGTGTCTTAGGGTCATGGTGTCTCATGTTAATGGTGTCCCATGGTCACGGTGTCTCATGGTCACAGTGTCTCATGGTCACAGTGTCTTCTTCACGGTGTCTGCTTCACAGTGTCTTGCTTCACGATGTCTTGCTTCACGATGTCTTGCTTCATGGTGTCTTGCTTCACGGTGTCTTGATTCATGGTGTCTTACTTCACGTTGTCTTGCTTCACGGTGTCTTGCTTCACGATGTCTTGCTTCACGGTTCCAGAAAGACATAACCAGTGGCAGACTCACGGTGTCTCAGACTTTGTCAAAGTAACTGTGTTCAGACTTAAGCAATGATGATAATAGAATGGATTAGACTTAAGTATTTTTCAAAGAAGGTATTATGAGAGTATATCAAATATATTATAAAGTAAGTAAACTTAATGGAGAGTAATTAAGATCTTGAACGGCTCTTCTTAAAGCATGAGAATACTTTAAACATTAATACACATGATTTGATATAATTTAAAAAAGTTAACTAGGTTGAATAAGATTTGTGATCATTAAACCATGATTAATACATGAGGAGTCCAACAATTTTTATTTTCTATTGTGCATTGTTGGTTCCATTAAATAATGGTGGTATGTGTGTAGCAGCACCTTCCAACCTATTATCCATAATGAGATTTTAGAAGGATATTGAAAGAGATAAAAATTTAGAAATAACATAAATTTAAGATTTTGAAATACAACTAAAATCACAGTTGATAAGATTATTAAAGTGGATGAAAATAACTTTGACAATAGTAACTTAATAAAGATAAACAAAATCCTATGATACCAAATGTTGGTTGGAGTAGATCACTCAAGAGGGGGGTGAAATGAGTATCTATAAAAATTTCTGTTAAAAAAAGGTTCTTTGAAATATATCCCCCAATTTAAAATAAAATCAATGTCAGTTTGTTGTGAATTTATAAAATTCCTAAATGTTCAATTTGTTTCTCATAAGATTGATCAGGTCTCATTTATATTAATCTGAGAATTACTGTAACTTTTGAAACAAAACTACTGGTTTAAAATAGATATAAACACATACTAAACTAACTATCAGAGTTTGGTTGTTTATATGCAATTTGAAATAAAACAGAGTGTGAAATATAAACAGGAAAGCATAGTGGAAATGAATACAAGAGGTTCGGTATCAAGCTGAGACCTAATCCTCTACACTTGGTGATCGCCTTCCACTAAGAAATTTAAATTAATAAACAGTTTTGATCCACACCCTGGATCAGAGTTTACAACAGCACATAGGGATATCTAGGTACAAGTACCTCTACCACAGTTCTACGTGGGAAAAGTAGCAAATAGGTCACGCTCAAACACTTCCATACTTAATAGTGGGATACAAATGTGTAAAAAGATTTGATAGTGAGGATATTCAGTATCCTCTAATTATGCACCAGAGACAGTGTGTGTGTGTCAAAGGGATACACCCACTGCTCTAAAATGTAAGTGAATAGAACACAACAGATATAGAAATGTAGAGTTGAGTTTAGAGGGATCTATGTGTTATGTAATGCGGCTCTAGACTCCTTGTTACAGAGGAAGTTCAATTTGAGTTCTTCTCTGGAAGTTGTCTCAAAAAATAGAGTGTTGTGGACTTTTCATTCTGACTTCTAGGATAAACAATGTTTCATCTTTTTGTGTGAGTGGTAGTTGATGAAGCACATCACGGTTGGGCTTGAGCTTTATCTCTCAAAAAAAGCTTCGTAAAATTCTCGAGTTAAGCATGTAAGCACAATAACAGGAATAAGAAGTGTTCTTCATGTATTCTGTAGATGTATGTGTCCTCTATTACGTCTCCCACACTCCTTTCTCGCATGATATTCTCTTATTATATATATATTGATGGCCGATAGGTGGTATAATCATGTTGGGTGTAGAGCATCCTTGTACCTCGTATTGTCCTCTGAATATCCTACAGACAACATTAAATATTTTTAGAAACATTAATTTGTATAAATATGACCATTATTAAAAAGTTCAAACACTTTATGAAAATATGGTAAAGTGTAGAAGAAATGGTGTCACATTGAGTTGTAGGAATAGTTCCATAGAAATAGTTTCATAAGAACTATGTTATATAACAGGTGCCTTAGTAACAGTGAGTCCTTCCATGCCTTTGATCGGTGTCATCGGGTGTTGTTGAACCAGTAGCGGTGGCACCTAACCGGTAACTGAGGAACAGAAACATGTTCTCTTCCTTTTCCAAAAATAATGGACCAGTGTTAGTATAGAACTGTTGACTATGTCACGGGGTTAGTGAGGGACTGATGACTATGTCACGTCCTTTGTGAAACATTGATTCAATATCTGAGAGGGACCGGTGACTATTTGAAGTCCTTTGTGAAAAACAAATAATCTGTCTATATATAACCAATGACTCGGGTCCTTCTGTATGGGAGCAGAAGTGGTGGTACATCCGTTATGAAATATTTGGCTGCTCTATATAGGGTCGGTGACTGTGTCTCATACATAGAAACATTTGAGTAATCTGTCTTAGAACAAAATCTTAAAATTAGGTTAATAGAAGGTAATCATAATGAAACATTAGTAAAACATGATAGAATAGGAACTATGATGTGTTCATACCTAATTTAAGCCTTAAAATGATGTGTGATTATAAAAAATTAAGGACTAATATGTGATTGTCAAACATTAAGAGAGTCCAACAATCTTAGGGATCCAATAGTTTTCTTATGGAAACAAAGTTAACTAATGGAATAAATACACCTCAGTGAAGAAGTAAAAGGAATATTTATATGTGTTTATTATAAAAAATAAACTATTATTTTCTACCAATTTGGAATTAGATACAACTTCTGTTTCTCACAAGTCGTATCCAAATATATGAACCAAGTAGATTTATAAAGGTTTCTTGAGGTGAGGAGGATCTTTGAGTTGCCAATAGAGAAAGAATGGCTTCCTTGGATATAGGATACTACCACCTTACTTTATTGACATGATTAATTCTATTCTTGTATAATTATTATTAATTGAATAATGTTAGAAAAAACATTATATCAGTGTCCATTATAGACATGGATGGATTTTTATCCAATATTGGGAATAAAATATTCTACTTTTATAAATATAACACTAGCTTTGCTATGAAACATCTTAATAATAGACTTTATGTACTAGAATATGAAATTTGAGTGTTGGAAATCAATAATGAATCAATTTTACATGAATCATTTCACACCCAGTTGTGGCACCACTAAATTGGTCATATAAATTATAAGTGCTGGAAAAATCTATATCGAGATGGGTATTTATATTCTTTTGAACTAAAACCACTTTTTATGTGTTATGCTTGTTTATAGGGAAAGATTATCAAACCTCTATTTAGTGGAAAGGGTGAAAGGGATATAGAGATTCATGAATTAAATCACAAAGATGTATGTGGAACTTTTCCAATTTAAGTTATAGGTGGATACTCATACTTCATATATTTTACAGATGACTTTAGTAGATATGGATATGTCTACATAAGGAGGCATATATCTAAATCCTTTAAGAAATTTATAGAGTTCAATATTGAAGTATATAATCAAATTCATAAGAATAAAAATAAGAAGAAATAGAATCTAGGTTGATAATATTTTAACAAATAGTATATAGATTATATATAGAAGTTTGTGATTCAATTTAACTGACTCCTCCTTATACAGCACAATGGAATTGTGTTAGTGAAAGGAAGAATCACACCTTGTCGGACATGGTGAGGTTGATGACGAGACATGAAAATATTCCATTATACACTTGGGGATATGAATTCCAAACTATGTTGTACACACTAAAACATGTTCCAACTAATGAATCAAATGGGATTCCATTCTTGTTTTGGAGTGAAAAGAAACTTGTTTTGTCACATACTCATGTATGGGGTTGAAAATCATTTGATAAGGCTATATCTGGAGAAAAATTAGAACCTCAGGGCATAAAGTGTATATTTATAGGATATAGTAAAGAATATATTAGATATTATCTATATGATCAATTATAAAATAAGGTAATAATGTAAATAAAAGATATATTCCTTGAGATGGATTATATCTCCAAAATTAATAGTGGGAGAAATATCATTTTCTATGAAGTTAATGATCAAAATAAAAAATAGTTGGAACATGAACAAATGTTAAAAGTACCCATGGAATATATTGTTCTAGAGACATAAGTATTATGTAATAGAACCAATGATATTATAAAACTAGATAGATATGTTTTTTAGTCACTAAGTATGGTGACCCGTTATTAGTTGATAATGATAAATATTTATCGTATAAGGAGGTAGTAAGAAACTTATAAGTTTCAAGATAGAAGTAATCCATTAATTATGAAATGGATTCCAGAACCAATTTTGGGGTTTATTAAATCCTCTAGTAGAAGTAATGATTTTTAAGTGAAAATGGGAATTCATGAAGAAAGTAGACATAAAAGGTAAAGTTAGTGCATATAATGATGGATAGGTTTCTAAAAGGTTTAAGAAACATCAAGGAAAAAATGATAATGAAAACATTTCATATATTCCTATAAAAAATACATCATAACTATACTTTCCATAACAACTTACTATGATTATGAGATTTGGAAAATAGATGTCAAAACAACCTTCCATAATGGGAACTTTATGGAAAATGTTTCTATGAAACAACCAAAAGGGTTTGTGATTAAAAACGATAAAAACAGGGTATGAAATTTGCAGAGATATATTTATGAATTTATGTAAGCATGAAAATATTAAAAAATTCATTTTGATGAATCAATAAGATAATTTGGTTTCATA
This sequence comes from Viscum album, assembly GCA_963277665.1. Taxonomy (NCBI): domain Eukaryota; kingdom Viridiplantae; phylum Streptophyta; class Magnoliopsida; order Santalales; family Viscaceae; genus Viscum; species Viscum album. The sequence goes on from OY728140.1 coordinate 80,243,382, forward strand.
AATAATGAATATAAACCTTGTGTCTACAAAAGGTTTAGTGGGAGTGCAATCATTTTCATAATAGTAAATGTTAATGACATATTACTAATGGTAAAAGAGATATAAGTCTTATAGTTTGTTGATATATGGTTGAAAAAGTGTTTCTAAATGAAGGAATTATGTGAGATAATCGATACTCTAGGAATAAAGATCATTTATGATATGTCTAAGAGGATACTTAGACTAAGTCATTATGTATACATTGACTAGATACTGAATCGATTCAGTATGGAATAATCCAAGATAGTATTATTTCTAGTGTCACATGGTATACATCTCTCCAAGAAAATGTGTCATCAAATATAAAAGGAGATAGAGAGGCTAATTATAATCCCTTACACATATACGATAGTTTCTATCATGTATAACATGCTATAAATCAGGAATGATGTTTATTATGCCTTGAGCATGGTAGGAAGGTATCAAGATGACCTAGGATACTATAATTGGAATGTTATTAAAGTATATAAGGTGTAATAAGGATGTGTTCCTAGTTTATGGAGGAGATCAAGAGCTAGTCCTAATGGCATATACAGATGCTATTTTTTATAAAGATCATAGTGATCTAAAATCACAATCAGGATATTTATTTTATCATAACAAAGGAGATGTGAGTAGGAAGAGCTCAAAGTAACCAATGGTATTCCATTCTACAACAGAGTCTAAGTATATTTCAAATTCTGATGCAGCTAAAGAAGTAGTTCATATATAAAAATTCATCCATGATCTTCATGTAGTGCTTAATATTAAAGGCCCTATTAAATTTTATTATGATAATACTACAATGGTGTCCCTCAACAATGATCCAAGGGAACATAAATGTATGAAGAAAGGGGTTATCTAAAAGGGGATTTCATTGGTGATCTCAAATTATGTTTGGTTTTAGTTATTTAGGTGAAGCAAAGTAGATGAACAAGGCCATCTCTCAAAGGATAAACTAATAAAAACAACATATTAAAGGTATTTTATAAATAAAATAAAATAAAATAAACACACTACTTAAAATTATGGGGGTGATTAACATTTATAAATATTGAATATTTATACTGGGAGACGATGGTATTGTTTTTTATTTTTTTAAAATGAAATTGATAATACTCAACGAGAATATATTTTTATGTAAGAATTTTTTTTTAAAAAATAATCGATATAAATATACCTCTTAACTTACTTATTAATAATTATTTTTTAAACTAACATCCACTTAATTATTATCCCCTAATTTTTTATCCCCTAAACCCTATTAGAATAAACTTTACCACAAAGATGAAATGAATTACACCCTATGATAGCTTCAGAACATGAAATCATAGCACCCTGATTTTATTATTGTTCTAAAAATAGATTATGGTCAGTGGTAAATTAGGGGATAAATCTACTTTTGAAATGAGGATAAATTGAGTTATGGGATTTTATTTTAACTCTACAAATTTATCCCTTGTTGTTTCATTTTTACCGACTAAGATTGTTTTGTCACAATTCACACAATTTTCAACCTCCTGTTTTGTGTGTAAATTGTTCAATTTATTGTTTAGTTTATTTTTAAGTTAAAAAAATTAATTGATCATATTATTTTAATTTAATAATCTCATTGATTAAAAATACTTAAATAAAGAAGGTATGATGTAGATCAATTACTAAGAAAAACTACTCTTCCATGGGCGGTGTAGTCATCGTAGAAACGAATTGCATTCGAAAGGTTTAGAAAGGTTATAACTCAATAATGTTTCTATTCCTGATTTCCAACCCAAATAATTAAAATAAGTAAGAATAAATATGAAAATAATATAATAAATGGGATAGAAATTGAGAGTTTATTGCAAGAACAACAACATTACAAAAAATAAGAGGAAAATAAGATCATTTTGGAGGAGATCCTAGATTTAGAGCTTCCTTCCTCTAATGGTGTATTAAAATGGAAAGTAACCACTTATGTAAAAATCCTATAATTCACATAAAACCCCATATAAAGGATAAAAACACACATTTGTAGAGTGAAGGGGTGGCTAGGTTTTCCAAACTTTTCAAGTGTGAATGGGGGAATTCATCCAAATATGTTAATAAAACTTGCACTAGCTATTTTACCTCCAAAATACATGAAAAATACATCCTTACAGAATGATTATTTTTTATAAATTTGGTTTTCTAGATTATGTACAAACTTGAGACCAATACAAGCATGGATGAAGATTTTATGGCTCAAATACTGAAGTGGTGTCCAATCTGGAGAGTCTATTCCATCTTTGACTTCATGTCGCATTTACTCCAACCAAATGGATGATCTAGCGCTAATGTTATAAATTAATGTTGTATAAAATTGATTTATGAACACATTTAAAAAAATTAAAGTTCAAATAAGTTATATAAAAATATTTAGGATTAAAATACTATAGTTCACTTTAAAGGTTGAAAACTTTAATTTTTATAAAATTTCCAAATGAATGATATAATTAAAAATATTCCATAAATAAACATATTTAATACAATGTGATGAAATTATGTCATTTATTATAAATAAATCATTCAATAAAAATGTGTTTTATCAACTCTCCCACACTTACACTTTTGTACTCCTGTGAAAAGTGACATGTTATTTTATTCTAGAAAATTGTGACAAGATATGTGTGTTCATATTTTCCTATACATAGTGGAAATATAAGAAAAATAATAATATCATCAAAAGTCAATATCAATAAACATGAAATTAATTTTCTCATAAATTTTATAAAAACAAAATCTAGTGATACTAATGACCCTAATCATAGAAAAAAATTATGGGTCTACTGTGCCATTAATCCCCCATGTGTGTGTGTGCCAGCCATTTAAAGATCATATCTCCACCCGTTATTCAGTATATTTAGGTCAAGTAAAAGAATTATTCATACCTGGTTTAAATACATCTAACCTATTATACATTCCTTTGAAATAAAATTTCAAGACCCACTTACTTATGCATCCCTGAAAGTCAAACCATAAGCTCCCAAACTTGATATCCCCACATGTTATACATTTGATCACTCTTCTCTTTATAGATATAATATATATATATATATATATATTATTTTTTTGAGGGCGTGCAACTATTGGATATCAGTTATACATGCATTAGTCAATTTGGTACAACAATGAAATAGATTAGAATATAAATGAATGTGTGGATAAACCATTGATATATGATAAAATGTTGTTTTACCTAACTTGGTTATACCTTCAATTGAGTATGAAATATTTCACAAGTCATGGTTGTGTGAAAATTTTCATAGAGGAATCAATGATGTGATTTACCATGAACAAATATCATAAAGAATAATTTCAAAATTTAAAAGGTTTTATAATGAAACAACCAATCATATCATTGATGACTCATATTTTTATAAAAAAACAACCCTTGGTGATGAAATCTTGCTCATGCTTATTATACGATAAATGAATTTTGAAAAAAAATCATTTTCTATATGTTTCACATCTAAATGTGCATGTTACATGGTTTTTCTTTTGTTTTATGAAATTTTAACAAAAACCTAATAGAAAACACACACAAAACACACAAATGAAAAATCCTAAATAGATACCTCAAAATGTTGTCCCCTACCCCACGCTTAAAATATTCTATTGTACTTAATGTGAACCAATGAGATGATATGTGAATATAGAATGTAATAATTCTAAATATGAAAAATAATATAAAAGTTAAAGGGTTATAGATATCCTGATATTCTCAAGTGATGATGGGGTTATGCATTATGATTAAATCAACAGCCTTTGATAATTCCGTCAATATATTGCTTCAAAATTTTTCCATTGACTATAAATATCCTTCACGTTTCCTCTTATGTGATCTCTACTACACCATAAGGAAAAAAAAATTAGATAAAACATAAGGACCTAACCATATGAAATAAAACTTATCAAGAATCAATTTCAGTGATGAAATATAGAGTTGGACTTTATCTCCTACATGTAACTCATTTTTTTGGATCATTCTATAATGAGATTCTTTTGATATTTCCTTGTAGAGTTTTGAGTTCTCATAGGATGATAATAAAATCTCCTCAAACTCTTGAATTTTCAGTTTCCTTTGATCTTCATCTTGGGGTAAATCCATGTTGCATTTCTTTATAACCCAATATTCATGATGATCTACCTCCACTGTAAGATGATATGCTTTCCAAAAGATGATCCATAAGGGGTAAATACTAATGGGAGTTTTGAATTATGACCTATAATCCCATAGCACATCATCCAAGATCTTTCTCCAATCCTTTATATTCAGCTGCACAATTTTCTCCAAAATTTGTTTCAACCCCTAATTTGAAACCTCAGCCTAGCCAAATGTTTGGGGGTGGTATGGAGTATAATGTTTATGCATCGCACCATACATACAAAGGAAGGAAGCCAAACTCTGATTGCAATAGTGTGACCCTTGGTCACTGATGATATCCTTTAGTACTACAACCCTATAGAAAATATATTCCTTGAAAAAATCAACTACAATATGAGAATCATCAATTCTAATGTCCTTTTCCTCTAATTTTTTTTAACATAATCAACAACAAGAATAATGTAAAATAAACCAAATTATCTTGAAAAAAGACCCATAAAATCAATTCCTCACACATAAAAAATCTCACAAAATAATATAGGTTATTGGGGAATCTCGTGTCTCCTAAAAATGTTTCCAGTGTGTTGGAAATGAGAGCATGGATTAAAAAACATATGGGAATAATGAAACAAGGTAGGCCAATATTATCTAGAGTATAAGACTTTCATAACTGTTCGTTGGGGTATAAAGTGTCCTTCATAAGAAAGTGTAGGGAAGAAATGAAAAATAGACTCAAACTCATGATCAGGAACACATCTCCAAATGAATTGATTACTACACATGATCCAAAGTTAATGATCATCCAAAACATAAATCCAAGACTCGATATTAAATTTTTAGACTTTCTTTCTCATAAAATTTACTGTAATTTCATAGGTAATAATTGATTTCACATAATCTGCATACTTGAAATGATATAGAGATGATCATTGGGGAAAGTGTCTCGAATTAGTAATTGGTCCAAGGTGTCATCCTCAAGCATGTGAGTAATCTTAATCATGTGGTACGCCACCAAGTTCTTTGAACCCTTGATATACTTTATATCAATATCGAATTCTTGAAGAAGGATCATCCATCAGATAAGTCTAGGCTTTGCATCTGGCTTCTTTAAGAGGTACCTTAGAGAAACATGGTTAGAATTAAACTACTACTTTAGAGCCCAATAAATAAGAACCGAATTTATCTAAATAAAATATAATTGTAAGAAAATTCTTTTATATTTTAGTTTAATTTTATTAGGATGAATCAAAAGTCATCAATGCATAAAAAATCGCATGGGACCACCCTTACACCCTCTGAGATAAGACTGGTCTAACTGTAAAGTTTTAAGCATCACACATTAGTTCAAATGGGAGGTCCTACCATGGGGGTTTTATAATCGATGGAGTGGTCATAAACTTATTTTTATCATAAAATGATACACTTCATGAATCATCAAAAAATAATTCAATATCTTTTTGAAGTAATTGAGATAAGGGTAGAGCGATCTTGCTAAAATCATTAATGAAGCATCGATAAAAACTAGCATGTTCAAGGAATGATTGAACATCACACACTCATATAGAATATGGAGAGGATAAAATGATGTATACCTTATATATATCAACCTAAATGTCATTTTTTGACAGTAAATGACCTAGGAAAATTCCTTTTTCTACCATGAAATTACATTTCTCAAAGTTCAAAAGCATATTTTTCTGAATGCAGCGATGCAACACATTACGCAAACTCAATAGACACTCATCAAATGGGGAATTGTATACAGTAAAATTGTATATAAATACCACCATGAAATAATAAAGTAAGTTAGAAAATATACTTACCATGCATATCTAAAAGGTACCCTGAGCATTAAAAATTCCAAATATAATCCCATGATAAGAAAATGTACTGAATGGGAAGGTGAATATTATATTCTTCTAGTCATTTTCTGTAATGGGAACCTAAAAATATCCATAGAAACTATCCAAGAAGCAATAGTATGTTCTACCTTCAATTCATTCAATCATATGGTCAATTAATAGAAGTGGTAAATGGTCCTTATGAGTGGATTGATTTAGTTTCCTATAATCTATACAACCTCAACAACTATTTTTTACTCTCAAAGGAACTAAATCATTATTTTTATTCTTTATAATAGTAAACCCAGTTTTCATGGGTACAACCTAGACAAGGATTACCCACTAAGAGTCATAAATGGAGTAAATGATACCTACCTTAAGAAAATTTTCAACCTCATTTTTCACAACTTACAACAGTGCGGGGTGAAGTATCATTTTTGGTTTCCAATCCAGTTTAGCCACATCATCCAAAAGAATCCTATTCATGAAAATGGAGGGGCTAATACCTGGTATCACTACTAAGGTCCACCCAATTTCCCTAATATTCTCCCTTAAAATATTTAAAAGTTTTGTTTCTTATTCAGGAAAGATATTATTAGTAATTATCATCAACAATTTTTTATTATTCAACATGTATGAATATTTTAATTTTAGTGGAAATGGTTTGAGTTCCAATTTAGGTGGGTTTTGTATTGATGAAAATGAGGTGAGAACCAATATATGTGCACAATAAATGTTAGAGTCTGAATATAAATCATCAACATCAGTGAATAATGCATCAAATATATCTTCAAAATCAACATCCATGTAATAATGAGAAATTATATGCCAAAAATCATAATAAGAATCCACATCAAAATTAGAAATGAGTTTTCTTTGATCATGATAAAAGGGTGTCATAGTATCTTGAAACATCAAACTAGAACCAATCCTCAAGATCAATTTAATCATGGAATGATCCCCATTTAAAAAATATTGAAAATAAAAAATTGGAGATTCATTAAAAGATGGGTCAGAATGTCACGACCCGACCCAATGGGGCTCGAGCCGCGACTCCCCAAGCCCGCCTCCAATAGGCCAAGGGATGGCGACCAGCGCCGAGTAGGCTATCACAGACATGGGAGGCATTAGCCTAAGGTACCTGTACACACTCACCCACAAACACATCCATGTAACAGTGCAGAGATATAGAAACTGAAAAGTAAATGCATGCATACAATCTATCCCAAACCAGAGTGCAACAGCAAAAGTACAAAGGGCAAAACAGGGCCCACCAAAAGAAAACTACAAAGTGCGTCCAACCTGCTCTGAAAAGGGGAACACTGCCACAAACACCCGCCGAAAATCTCCCTCGGCACAACTCCGGTAAACACCCCGGTCAACTCGCTCTCTAATCTCCGCCTGCTCCGAGTCCTCCTGGGACTCCGTCAAAAGGCCTGTGGTCTACACAAGACACAAACATGTGCGGGCAAAGCTCGTGCAGGGGTGAGTATAAACATACTCAGTAGGCACCCCAAAACCCAAAACCAAAGAGAGAAACTGAAAGGCATCCATCCGCTCATCCCAGCCAGAGGGAACCCAGATGAGAGAGAAACTCCATCTCGTGACCATCCTCGGCTAAACACAACTAGTCAGCTCAGCTCAGGTGTATTCCCATACATACACCTCGAACAATCCAGTTATACTCAGATCACACCACAAAGCCACAAGAGGTACCGACCTCGTCACCAGCAACCGTCCACAACCAGGAGAGTACACCACACGATCACTGTCATCCCAGATGACACTCATCTAAGAGATACACTCCATCGGGTTTCTCACAAACCTCTCAGACGCTCACCCGAGAGATCACGCTCGTCGGATAACATCACTGAGGAAACATCGCTGAAACAACATAACCACCAAACTCCTCGGATAGGGGATCGCCGCTAGGGTCCGCTAGGGGGTACCAAGACCCACTCCGGTATACGTAGCTCACAGATAGGGGATCACTCCCAGGGTCCGCTGGGGGATACCACGACCCGATCTGGAATACATAGTTCTCACAGATAGGGGATCACACCCAGGCTCCGCTAGGGGATACCACAACCCGATCTGGCGCTCGACAGAAGCTCCACACTCAGATAGAGGATCATCGTCCATATAAAGATGGTCACGATGATACCGGAACCCTATCTGGTACAACTCGCAATGTAGGGGATCGAACCGATGATGTCGCAACCCTACTGAAACCACACGCTGAGTAGGGGATCACATAACCAACGATACCGCAACCCTACCGACACCAAGCACTGAGTAGGGGATTATATAACCAACGATACCGCAAACCTACTATAAACTTCATGCTGAGTAGGGGATCGTATACCCGACGATGCCACAACCCTACTGGGTAAGACCCACCGTGTAGGGGATCATATTCCCGATGATGCCACAAACCCTACGGGGTAAACCTGCTAGATAGGGGATCGCCGCCCGTGAATAAGCGGTCACAGCGATACCAAGAACCCGATCCAGGGTAAAGATGCTAGAGGATCCTCTTTGGGCCCACTGGAGGGATGCCACAACTCTAACAGTTAAAACATCCCATCGAGAGGATCACAAACCCCTACGAAGGTTGTGATGCCGCGCGAACCCTGGTAGGAACGAACCAAGGGAGAACCCTCAACCACTGCTGGTCCAAACGTCGCTAACCTGAGCGACCTGCCACAATGCCACACTGCGCACCTCTTAGGCCAAAACCGAGGCCACCATCGCGTTCCATGCAGAAAAACACGTAGGATAGGCTGTTTACTCGCCCGAAACGGAGCACCAGTGAAAAAGTCACTATTCGCCGTAGCTAGCCCATGCGGGGCCCACACAACGATCCCGAAACCCATTGAGCGGACCATACCACGACGATACCCTCAGAAAAACAAGCGGAATCGACTACTCGCTCGTCCAAAACGGACACCCGGTGAAAAAAGGTATTATTCACCGAATGCCAGCTCAGGTGGGGCCAATGCCTGGATTCCGAAACTCATCGAACAGATCGCACCATTGCTATCCTCTTGGAAAAACACACAGGATCGACTATTCATCTGCCAAAATCGGACTCCTGGTGCAAAAGCTGCGTTTCTCTGCAAACGCCAAAACCCGACCTCATGGGGCCCGCACCCCGTTCACAGTCCCAACACCCGGAAACCATCTCAAAATGTCCGTCATACCATCAGGGTCTCAACGTCACTGACGGCACGTCAATCAAACGCTCCGGGTAGAAATTACAATGTTTCTAACTCCCGGGCCACGATACCAAACCCTTAAACCCTCAATGTGAGTTAAAAAGGTCCGTCTCGACGCAAGGAGCGTGTCGCCGCAAACGGCTCGCAAATCGGAGTTACAGTTTGTGAGTTACGGGGATCTAAAGAACCCCCTGAAAATCCTGGCCGGACCACCGCCAGCCTCACCGGAAACCACCGCGCCGCCGCCGGATTCCGCCGCGCCGCCGCCGCCGGAAACCGCCGTCGCCGGATTCCGCTAGGGCCGCCGCCCGTCGTCGCCGGAAAACCGGGTTTTCGCCGGAAAACTTCCCGGAGCCACCGGGAGCACCCCGGTGCTCCAAATTCAGATCCGAAACATGTTTTGGAAATCTCGGGACCCGAACTATAAAACCCTTACAAAAATTTGAAGGAAAACAACACAAAAATAGGATCCGGGATTGTAAAACTCAAACCGCCTACCTCGCAGGCGAAACGCCGACATTCTGCCTTAGATCCGCGCTCCAGAGCTTCCGCTGCGCGCTCTTGGAACATCCGCCATCGAATTCTGAGCTCGTGGGAACTTCTTTTGCTCGATTCGGTGGAGCGGCGATGAAGAACGTCGAGAGGAACGATAATGGGGGGTGATATTTATATCAGCCACCCGCCGGCACCAAACCCGCCTCAGACCCGACGCCCGATGCGAACAAAAGTAAGGTCACTCCTAGGGTAACTACGTCGTTATGAATGCAACGGCGGACTCAGATTTTCCATCCGAGACTCCGTTCAGAATTTATTTGAGCCGACGCTCGCACACTAACTTCGCTACTTATTTACGAAAACGCCCCTGGTGGCGTTTGTCACCTCAGGCCCGCACCCACAAAGTTTACACCTCGCCTACGGTAAACGGCACGTTCCGGACGCAATCGTGCCCTCAGATTCACGTTCTGAGCTACCTTTTAGGAGAGACCACACCCCATCCACGTTCATAGTATAAAAATACTTAATATTCTTATAAAATTAATTCTGGGCACACCGGGCCTCAGAATCGCACGCTGTCTTCGCGCCTAGCTCTGGAATTATTCACAGAAATATTCCAAAGTCTGACAGGACCAAAAACCCGAGTCGCTACACAGAATGGGTGATGAATAAAGAAGAATTTTCCTCTGAGAGGTACATCATGGAGTCTAAAATATTAAATTGTATGATATAATCTCCAAAATCTATAGAAATTATACCCTCACATACATTTATGATCGTCTTGACAGTTTTTAGGAAGGGTCTGCCAAGAATGATGGGAGCATGAGAACTTACATGATCATCCTCCATGTCCATCACGTACAAACAAATAGGAAATAACATGTACCTTACCTAAACATGGACATCCTCAATGACTCATGTAAGGTATGTTATTTCCCTATTCACCATTTGAACCACCACTGTCGTCGGCTTTATCTCAGTAGCCTAAAAGGAAGAAAAAACAGCGCAAGGCATGAGATTAATGGGGAACCCAAATCACATAAATCATCAAAGAAATGAAACTCCCCTATGGTGCATGTAATGGTGAATTTCCTAGGACCCTTTCACTTTTTAGGCATCACCATGGTTGGTGTGATGAGTGCAGATACATTCCTCCCAAGGTTGATCTGCTCATTTCCTTTTATCTCTCTTCTATTTTTGCACATATCTTTCAAAAAATTATCATACCTTGGAATTTTATTGATTATTTCAAGTAGAGGGATGTTAATCTCAACACACTTGAATGTTTTTAAAACCTATTTTTTGTATTTCTCCATAATCCATCTTCTTGGTTTGTGCAACTATATTTGGAAATTGAAGGGGTTTAGGAGGAACATCCTCAATTTTTTTCTAACCTTTGTATTTCTCTTTGGGTTTCTCACCATTTGGTCTTAAATGGGGATTCTCTAGAGTTGTGGTGAATCCCGGAGGAATGATAGGTGCATATATATAAGTCTTTTTCTTTCTTTCTCTCAATGTGATGGTACTGACATTCCCCTTGGGATTTGAAGTAGGTTGGGTAGGAAGATTTCTAGAGTTATTACTTACCAGTTCATGTAGGGTAGTGGAAATCTGACTAATTTGTGACTTCAACTCCCTCAACTCCGAACCTTGACTCTTCATCTCATTTTTATGATTAAGAACAATTTGTTTCAAAAGTTAATTAATATTAAAATATATCTTTGTTTGAGAATTATTTTATTTTTGTTGACTTGTTGATACTTGAGATTCAAATCTCCTTTGGGGTTGTTGAAAACCCTGTTGGTAATATGGAGGTTGATGGAAGTTTTGTTGAAAAGGGGAATTTGTTATTATCCAGATCCATATCTTATATTCGATTGATCTTTCCTCACTTGGCTTTATATTGGTGAAAATGAATCATACTTATTATGGGGATGTGGTTTTTGTTGTTGTTGATATGGTCTCCTAGGGAATATAGTTGTCCAATCCTCTATCTCTTGTAATTGGGGGAAACAGTTAGTTGGTTAGTCTGTTTCTGTGAAAATTCCACAAGGTCTCATAGGAGTCAGTTGGGATTTATTTTGATCCAAAGAAATCTATCTCACCATAGTGGTCTAATAATCCAACTTAGTATCAATTAAATTATTTTCAAGAGAATATGGACTTACCTAATGCACTCCTCTAACATGTGGTGTACCTAGATCTCCAAATTATTTGGAATTTTGTGTCATCTTTTCAATTAACGCATTCACAAATACTTTTGTTTTATCGACCAATTTCCCTCCAACTACAAAATCCACCATGCTCCTCTCCTTAGGCATGAGGCCTTTATAGAAGTATAGGATGAGGAGTTTCTCGCTGATTTGGTGATGCGGGAAACTTGAACACAACTTCTTGAATTTCTCCTAGTGCTCATACATTGACTCCCCTTATGTTTTATTGATCATTGATATATCCTTATGAATGGAAGTGGTCCTTGATGCTAGAAAATATAATTTCAAGAAAATACAATTCAAATCCTTCCAAAATGTTACATCTTCAGGTTTTAAATAATACATCTAATCTTTTGTAGTTCCACCAAGTGAGAATGGGTATGATATTAGTTTTATTTGATATCCATTTACATTTCTTGGTTTCAACATTGATAAATACACATTAAATTATTTTAGATGTTTATTGGGATCCTCACCATAGGGTCCATGAAATTTTGGAAGAAGGTGTATCAATCTATATTTTAATTCAAAGTCTGATTCAAGGTTTGGGTATGTAATACAATTTTGTTAATAGTTAATGTATGGTTCATCCAATTCCTGAATGGTTTTATTAAGTTAATTATTATTATTTGAAGCTATTAGTTCTAGTTTAAAGTTTTATTTAGAATTACTTCCAATATCAATGTTCCGAAAATGGAGGAATTCCCCAACTAATTGAATGTTAAAACTTCTCGTAGACTGAGACTGTCTGATTTGAGCCCTAAGGCTACATTCAATATCAGGGTCCAGATCTAAGTGATCATTAGGATTATTTCATTTCATAAATCAAAGAAAAAAGAAACGAAGAAAAGTGAACCATAATAAAAAGAGAGGAAATTTGAATTGATGATCCAAAAAAAAGAAAATAAAATAAAAAATTGAGAAATGGGAAAGAAGAAACAATAAGAAGAGAGAACGAAATGAAAATAATAATGATAAAAAATAACATTATATGGTTGAATAATGTAATTTACTTCCTGGAAATGGCACTAATTTGAAAGGTTCTATTGTTGTCACTCTCAAATGACATTTAGTTTTTTGTTATTTAGGTGCAGCATAGTGGTTGACCAAGTTCATCTCTCAAAGGATGAAGTAATTAAAAAATATATTTAAGGTGTTTTAGAAATAAATTAAAATAAAATAAAAACACTAATTAAAAGGATAGATGTTATTAACATTTATAAATATTGAATATGTATGTCGTAAGAATATTTAATTTTTTTAGTTTTTGTTTTTGAAATGAAACTGATAAAACAAAATGAAAATATGTTTTTAGAAAATATTTTTAAAAACAATAATCAATATAATTATACCTCTTCACATAATTATTAGTAATTATAATTTATGTTAACATCCACTTAATTATTAACCATTAATTTTTTAACCCTCGGACCCTATGATAATTTACTTTACCACAAAGATGAAATGAATTAAACCATATGTTAGTTCCGGAACATGAAATCATATCACCCTACTTTGATTATTGTTATAAGGGTAGATTAGGGTTAGAGGTAAATTAGGGCATATATCAATTCTAGAAATGAGGATTAATTAATTTATGGTATTGTTTTTGAACTCTATAAATTAATCTCGTGTTGTTTCATTTTTACCGATTAAGATTGCGCTCTCACAATTCTCGACCTCGCGTGTTTTATGTTAATTGTTCAAATACTTTATTAGTTTTTTTCAATAAAAAACACAATTATTAGAACACATTATGTGGATTAAAATAGATCATTGATTCAAAATAATTATTTAAATAAGGTAATAGGTATATCGATTACTATGAAAAACTACTCTTCTATGGGCGATGTAGTCATCGTAGAAATGAATTTCATTCGTAAAGGTTTATAAAGGGTATAACCCAATAAAATTTCTACTCCTGAGTTATATCCCAAATAATTAAAATAAGGAAGAATAAAATTGAAAATAACAGAATAAATGGGAGATAAGTTGAGAGCTTATTCCAAGAAAAACAACATTATAACAAAGAAGATAAAAAGAAGAGCATTTTGGAGGAGATCCTGGAATGATATATTCCCTCCTCTGATAGTGTATATAAATGAAAAGGAACTAATTATCCTTTACTCCCAACTCTATAAGTCACAAATAACCCCCTAAAATGAGAAAAACACACATTTATAGAGTGTCCAGGAGGCTAGGGTTTTGATACTTTTCAAGTGAAAATGGGAAATTCAGCGAAATATTTTAATCTAACTTACACTGATATTTTGACCTCAAAAACGTGTGAAACATCTATCGTTATAGAAATATGATTTCTGAGAAATTATTTCTTCTAAATTATAACCTAATTTGGTTTCAATCCAAACAGATATCACAATGGAAATTTTGACTTTTTGCGATAGGCTATTTGTGATGGGAATAGGACAGGTCATAAGTAGTCCATCGAAAAATAATATTTGCGATGAAATTTTTGATATGTCACAAATACCTTTTGTAACACCCCGACCCCTCTTGATCGAAGCCAGTGAATTACTTGTTATATTGGCATGGTTATAATGAATGAAAATCCTGAAGGAACGATCAGTTTAGTAGTCTTGAAGAAAGTAGATACATAAACGTAACTCAAATTACATTGGAGAAGGTTACAAAATAAAATACATAACAAAAACTAAAAACTGAATCCATAGGAACTCAATAAATGATATCATGTTCATCACCTGTTGAAGGTAGACAATGAAAGGGGTGAGATCAAATGCTCAGTAAGGGTTAAAAATTGTGGAAGCATGAATCAATAATAACTGAATCATAAACAAATTTAGCATGGTGAATAAAATAAAAACACACGACATTAAAAAACTGAGAATGAAACTGCATCCATATATTTTGTCATATTGAAAACGTCATGGTTAGTAATATCTGGTAATGAATAAATATAATTCTTATTAATTGGACTTCATGTATTTGGCACATGATACCATAATACTATTAAAACGGTTTAGTTTTGTGGGTATAAACCCATCTGATTTTTGGAAACAAACTCAAAGGGTTTGTCCTCAACTAATTTGTATCATGAGACCTACCGATGCATCGAGGGGCTATAGTGGGCCCCACCCACCCCTGCATGTCCAAAGAATTCTTTATACATTTATTCAATACAAGAGAAATATGCCTTTTCAATATCTGTATAGAGTAGAGTATACAGATTCATCAATATTTCCATAATTAAAATAAATTTCAAAATAAACACCGTATGTAAAATGGTATATGGTTTAGACAACAAACATATCCATGACATGAGATTATAGATATTTAATATAAATATAATTTCAAATGAAAAGTGATCTCAAATGGGCAGCAAGTATAATACATAAGGATTATTAGGTGCACAATACAAAGTTAGTCACAACAAAAGGTAGTTTTTTTAAAGGTTGGGGATGAAGCCTCATTTATTATTAAATCAAAGCAAAGACCTCCTTAACTAGGTAGAGGGAGAACCATTACATAGCCCAAAGGCCCAGAGGGCATTTATCCCATTACAACAATGTAATCAGTCGAATCATATGAACAGAAATTAATGAACATAAAATGAATCATTGAATAACATGAATATAAAGATAATAATGTTATTATATATCAAATGGAAGTACACATATACCACATACAATAAATAAGTGGCGAACAATGAAAATCTCACAGAAATGAAAGTGAGATGAGAAACCCTTTAACTTATACTCGAGTGTGTTCTTCGTTTGTTTTAATGGCCTAAATAATAAAATGTAGCTCCATTAATTAATAAGTTAAGAACATTTTATACATTTAATTTATTTATTATAACCTTATTATGTTCATTCATGGCCCTTTTATGGGTTTAAGAGTTTCAATTTTCTTGTTTTTGAAGCATTTTCTTCCTTATTTTTCATGATTCGTTTACTTGTTTTCATGAATGGAAGTTCATTTGAAATGTGGTTAAACATCCGGAATTTTTAATATATCTTATTAATGACATTAAGGAGATATAAATTATTTTGGTTTATATATCATGATGATGATTCATTAGTTAATTTTTTATTACAAATATTCGTATTAACTTGGTCGTTTTGTTCATAATGAACTTGTTTTGTATTATTATCTTATAATATGAGTGTATAAAGATTACAGAAAATTAATGAGATGAAATAAATATATTATTATCTTTTTCAACCATTAAAATAGTTTAATGACCAGTAATGAAGGATAAAGTGAAGAACGAAACTCCGTCGTCCACAAAGGTTATAAATTGGAACCTCATGGACGTTGATTTATTTTATAAAAATAAAAGGGAGGGAGTAAGGATATTGATGATAGTTATTCCATTCACATGATATAATTCTAGTATGTAGATGATACTAGAGTTTATCATGGTCATTTGGATAGAGGAGGTGAGGAGAGAAAAATAAAAGATATGAACTTGAAAATAAAAGAAAAGGTGAGAGATCCCTTATGAAAATTCGACAGCCTAACAACGTCGCTTAAAATTTTATAAAATGAAATAATGAGAGAAAAGAGTAATCTCATCATGTTAAAATAAAAAATACAGTAATAATAACACATAAAATTAAACCCCAACACATGATAATGGAAAATCAAATAGATAACATAAAGGAAGTGTCGACTAAAAGAAGAGAATGAAGGATTCCCTTACCTTGTAGAGTAACTCCTAGATCTTGAAGGATGGGACCTTGGGGGCTTAAGGACACCTTGGGAGGACTTATAGGGAGGTAATACCACCATATATTAGATGATATTGAGTTTTTAATGAATGAAAATTAGGGGGGGTGAGTGGGTATTTACAGTAATTATGAGAGAGTTTTTTATTAATTAAAAGGGACACCTCGTTAGTGGTTTTCGCAAAACCATGGGCTTTCCCATGGTATTTGCCCATGGTTTAAGCCACTTGGGACACCTCATGTCATACGATACTGTAAAAAAGTCTACTATCCCTTTATATTAATTATTACATCATTATGATGTCATTAAACTACCGAAAACTCAAATATGTATGTTTACTATTCACGAAAAATTCAAGTATTTTAGAAAAATCTCAAAAATTCACCCTAACCATTTTTCTATGTGTAGAATTAAAAAATGAACTCCATTTTTTAAAAATAATTTTCTATGTATTTTTAATTTAATTTTTAAATAAAATCAAATTTAATTAAAAAAAATAACAATTTAAAGGTATAATTAGTTCTGTATTACATTGAAAAATTAATTAACTTCTCATTATCTTATTACCTTAAGAAAGTAAAATATTATCATTAGTTACTATTTATAAGGGTCATATTACTATTGATATTACTATTCAGAAGGGTATGTCACTATTCGTCAAAAAACTCAAGTTGGTTCTATCATACTCCAAACGACTTACTGGTCACAACTCTAGATGACTATTTTTTCAAAATTCAAAACATAGAAGTGAAAATTTATGTTTAATGGATAACATATAACTTTCTCCTATAATGTTTTGTTTTGAAAAAGACTTAGTGCTTCATGCAATATGGGTTATCTAATGAATAGAAATTATTTAAGAGCAACATACAATAAAATGTTTGGGGTGTTATATTATTCCCTCCTTCAGAAATCTCGTCCTCGAAATTTTATGTATAAAGCCCACCAAAACGATGTGGGTGGTTCTTCTTCATGAAATCCTCTGGTTCCCATGTTTCTTCCTCCATATTTTGGTTTCTCCAAATAACCTTTACTAGGAGAGTTGTCTGATTTATCAATACATGCTCCCTTGTGTCAAGAATCCCGATAGGCTTTTCAGAGTATGACAAACCAGGTTCCAGTTCTATTTCTTCATATGTGAGTATATGCATTGGGTCTGGCATGTATTTCTTTAACAATGACACTTGGAACACATCATGAACTCTGGAGAGATTTGGCGGCATCACTAAACGGTAAGCTACAACTCCGATTTTCCAGAATTTCAAATGGTCTGATGTACCTGGAGCTCAGTTTCCCTTTCTTACTGAACCTTAAGACACCCTTCCATAGAGATACTTTCATAAATACATGATCTCCCACATGGAATTCCAAATCCTTTCTTCGGTTTTCAGCATAACTCTTCTGCCTACTTTGGGTTGCCTTAATATGGGATTGTATTTTCTTCACCTTTGTCATGGTCTCTTAAATAAGTTCTAGGCCTATAAGTTTCCTCTCACCAGCTTCATCCCAACAAGTTGGAGTTCGACATCTCTTTCCATATAATGCTTTATATGAATCCATTTGAATACTAGAGTGGAAACTATTGTTGTAGGAAAATTCCACCAAAGGCAAGTATTGATCCCACATACCTTGGAAGTCAAGAGAGCATGACCTCAACATGTCTTCTAAAGTTTGAATAGTCCTTTCAGACTGTCCATCAGTTTGGGGGTGATATACAGTACTCATACGAAGCTCAGTATTCAAAGCCTTCAGGAGACTTCTCCAGAATTTTGATGTAAATTGGGGATCTCGATTGGATATAATTGATCGAGGTGCACCATGAAGTCTTTAAACTTCATTAAAATAAAGTCTTTCTAAGCGCTCAAGTGGAAAGTCCTCTCTTATAGGAAGGAAATGTGCTGATTTTGTGAGACGATCAACAATTACCCTTATTGCATCATTCCTTCTAGGTTTTCTCGATAGACCTGTGATAAAATCCATCGTAATGTTATCCCACTTCCACATAATAATAGGTAAAGGTTGCATCACTCCTTTGGGATGTTGTTTCTATGCCTTCACTTGTTGAAAAACTATACACCTTGACACATAGTCAGCAGTTTCCCGCATCATATTATCACACCAAAAATATTCCTTCAGATCTCTATACATCTTGGTGCTACCCAAGTGTATAGAGAAATTTGAGCTATGGGCATCATCTAATAGTTATCTTTTTAGCTCAGGTACTGATGGAACACATAACCTCTTCCCAAATTTCAGAATTTCTTCTTCATACACGAAGTCAGCCAGTCTCCCATCCTTGACAGTATTAATTTTCTTATTCAGATTCTCATCATCAGATTGAGAGCTTTTTATATTCTCTAATAATGATGGTTTAGCAATCATTTGAAAGAGGAAAGATGTTTCCATTTCCTTAACAATTCCCATTTCCATCTTTAGTAGATTCAAAAATATAGGATCTCTCTCAATCCTCATTTGAGTCAAAAGTCCATGGTCCTTCATAATTAATGCATCTTCCACCTTATTCACCTTTCCTGGGTGGTAGTGTATTGAAAAATCGTAATATTTGAGTAACTCAAGCCATCTCCTTTGCCTCATGTTGAGTTCATTTTGTGTGAAAATGTATTTCAAACTCTTATGGTCTGTATAAATCTCACATCTTTCTCCATAGAGATAATTTCTCCATGTTTTTAGAGCAAAGATTACAGTTACTAACTCAAAATCATGAGTTGAATAATTTTTCTCATAGGTCTTCAACTATCTTGAGGTATAAGCAATAACATTATCATTTTTCATAAAGACGCAACCCAACCCATTCTTTGATGCATCTTTGTATATCACAAATCCATCACTTCCAGATGGAAGAGTCAAAATTGAAGCATTGACCAATCTTCTTTTAAATTATTTGAAGCATTCTGTACACTCTTTTTTCCACACAAACTTAACTCCTTTACGCGTGAGATTGGTTAGCGGATTAGCCATTCGGGTGAAATTCTGAATGAAACGCCAATAGTAACCAGCTAAGCCAATAAAACTGCGTACCTTAGTTATGTTTATTGGCATGGGATATTCCTGGATTGCCTTTGTCTTTGCAGGATCAACTAGGACTCCATCCTTAGAGACAATATGGCCTAGAAAAGAAACTAATTGAAGCCATAATTCTCACTTGTTAAACTTTCCATATAATTTATTTCTTCTAAGAGTTCTCAGAATAACCTGAAAGTGATTCTCATGGTCTTCATAGATTTTTGAGTATATGAGGATATCATCGATGGATACCACAACAAAGTTATCAAGATATTACTTGAAAACTCTATTCATTAAATCCATGAAAACAGAGGGTGAATTTGTTAGTCCAAAAGGCATCACTGTAAATTCATAATGCCCAAACCTAGTTCGAAATGCTGTCTTAGGAATATCTTCCTTCCTCACACGTAACTGATGATATCCAGATTGAAGGTCAATATTCGAAAAGTATTGAGCTCCATGAATTTGATCAAATAAATCATCAATCCAGGGCAGATGATACTTATTATTTATTGTAATAGCATTGATTTCCCCATAATAAATGCAAAGCCTAATGGATCCATCTTTATTCTTGACAGAGGACAGGGGCTCCCAATCGAGAAACACTAGGTCGAATAAATCCCTTTTCACTCAAATCCTCCAATTTTTTCTTTAGCTCTACAAATTCCACAGTGGCCATTATATAGGGAGTTTTTGATATAGGTCCTACATCAGGAATTAAATCAATAGGGAACTCAACTTCCCTCTCTGGAGGATGTTCAGGTAAATCCTCTAGAAATACATCATTTTACTCTTTCACTATGTGCACACCTTCAATTTAAATATTTCTTTCCTTGCCCATAGATATTGGTTTATCTTCCTCTTTAAGTATTGCATTCAGTAGAGCTATTGGGGGTGGTTCTAGATAAGAATTAGGTGGTGAAGTTTCTGCCCTAAAGACAAGGGATTCTACACCATCTTAAAAAATTGTAACTTCCTTCTTCTAAAAATAAATCTTCGCATCATAATTTGACAACCAATACATAACAAGAATTATATCAAATTTAGTCATTGGTATGATGATAAGGTTAGAAACTAAATAACTTTTTGCTGTTTGGAGGGGGACTAGTCGACATGCCTTTGTTGCAATGTTACATCCCCTTGGAGTTTTGACTGACAACTCCTTTTTTAAATCAAATTGGACATATCTAATTTTCTTATAAAACTAATAAGATATAAATGAATGAGATGATCCAGAATCAAATAAAGTTTTGGCTAAGTTTGAGGAAAAAATTAAAGTACCTGCCACCGCGTCATTAAAAATTTCAACCTTTGCGGTTGTAATCACATAAGCTCTCCCTTGTTCTCTTGGATTTTTCTAAGGCATGTTTCCTTGGTGCTTAGGACACTGATTTTCATAGTGTCCCATCTCTCTGCAATTGTAGCGTTGAATATCATTGAATTGTTTCTTCCCCTTCCATTCATCAAATCGATGACCCTTTTCTATGCAGTTATAGAAGACTCCCATTCCTTTCAATAATTTTCCGAGATGATTCTTTCCACAGCTCTCACATAATGGAAATAGATTTTTTCCCTTGCTCTTATTTGGTGATTCTCCTTTTCCTTTGTTATTATATTACTGCTTCTTATCTTGGTTTCCTTTGAAAATATTTGATATAAAAAATTCCCTCTCTATTTTCAAGGGAACTTGATACAATTTCATCATATGATGAAAATGATTGAGAAGCCAGTGCACTTCGAAGACTTGGCTTAAGACCTTCAAAGAAATGATCAATCTTGTTTGCTGAGTCACGTATGTAATCTATGGAATACCTGGCCAGCCTTGTGAAAGTAGCCCCATACTCTGCAATACTGACTTCTTCCCTTTGTTTTAAGCTAAGGAATTTCCTCTTCATTTCAGTTTGTTGCTCATGATAGAAATATTTTTCAAATAATATTTTCTTAAAAGTCCTTCCTTCCATATATTCTATTTCTTCTTCCTCTGTGGTATTCTGAATCAAGGACCACCATTGATCAGTGTTTCCCTTGAGAGAATATACTGCCAGTACTACCTTTTCATTTTCATTGCATCTTAATTCCATGTATATATTTTCAAGAGACTTGATCCATTGCTCAGCAACCACTGGGTTAGTAGTCCCGTTGAAAGATGGGGGCTTCTGCCACATGAAATGATCCAACACAAGTGTGGAATGGTTATTCGTTAGAACCTGAGTAAGTTGTCCCAATATGGTCATGATCCGATCTTCTCCAACATTGACTGTTTTGACTTGCTCAATAGGGAGATACCTACCTTGCCCATAAGTATTAATTCTCATTCTTTCATTAGATGCCATTTCTAAATAATGGGATACACTATATTAGTTTATGAATCTCAAATAGAAAATCACTCAACATAGATTTACATTCTATGCATAGATAATCTTATAAACATGGTTCCTCTGATGAAAAATTTACATTAAACTCTTTCATAATGGCTTGTAAAGAAAATTTGAATTATTATAATTATATCCCCTAGGAGTGTCGTAACCAAGAGTGCATCAATGCCCGTTTTCATGCACCAGTTCCCGTTTGAGTCTAGCTCAAAGTGGTGTTTTTGGGTTTTACCCCAAGATACATCTGTGCCAGAGCCACCTCTAGCTGCTCATATCTAGACAGGGACGTATTTCTTAAAATATCTACATAATATATTCCTTACCAAAATACCAGTATGTTCTTGTACGTTTATCCTCAAATACTATCTTAGGGATTTGTTCCCTACTATACATTTCCTACTCTAGTTTCCAAGTTTTCTACTGAACTCCCTTTGATACCAACTTTAACACCTCGACCCCTCTAGACCGGAGCTGGTTCATTACTTGTTATATTGGCGTGGTTAAAAGGAATTAAAATATTGAAGTAATGATCGTTTTAGTAGTCTTGAAGAAACTAGATACATAAACGCAACTCAAATTTCATTAGAGAAGGTTACAAAATACAATACATAACAAAAACTAAAAACTGCATCCACATGAACTCAATAAATGATCTCATCTTCATCACATATTGAAGGTATAAAATGAAAGGGGTGAGAGAAAATTTTCAGTAAGGTTTAAAAATAAAGTAAGAATGAATCAATAATAACTGAATCATAAAGAAATTTGGCATGGTGAATAAATGAAAAACACACACCATTAATAAACTGAGAAAGAAACTGCATCCATAGATTTTTTTCATAGTGAAACCCTCATGGATAGTAATAAATGATAATGAATAAAGAGAATTATTATTAATTGGACTTCATGTATCTGGAACATGATACCATAATTCCATTAAAACGGTTTAGTTCTGTGGGTAGAAACTCGTCTGTTTTTTTGGAAACAAACTCAAAGGTTTTGTCGCCAACTGATTTGTCTCATGAGACCTACCGATGCATCGAGGGGATATAGCGAGCCCCACCTGCCACTTCATGTCCAAATAATTCTTTATAAATTGATTCAATACAATAGAAATATGCCTTTTCAATATCCGTATATATTAGAGTATACAAATTCATCAATATTTCCATAATTAAAATAACTTCCCAAATAATCATTGTATGTAAAATGGTATACGGTTTAGACAACAAACATATCCATGACATGAGAATATGGATATTTAATATAAATATAATTTCAAATGAAAAGTGATCTCAAATGGGCATTAGGTACACTACATAAGGATTATTAGGTGGACAATACAAAGTTATTCACAACGAAAAGGTAGTTGAGACAAAGTCCCTTACCACAATGTAATCAGTCGAATCATATGACCAGAACTTAATGAAAATCAAATAAATCATTGAATAACATAAATATAAATATAATAATGTTATTATATATCAAATGTATGTAAAAATATACCACATACAAGAAATAAGTGGCGAACAATGAAAATATCATAGAAACGAAAGTGAGATGAGAAACCCCTAACCTTATGCTCAAGTGTGTTCTTAGTTAGTTTTAATAACCTGAATAATAAAATTTAGCTTCATTAAGTAATAACTCCATAAACTCCTATACATTTAATTTATTAATTATAACATTATTAGGTTCATTCATGGCCATTTTATGGGTTTAAGAGGTTCGATTTTCTTATTTTTGAAGCATTTTCTTTATTAGTTTTCATGATTCGTTTACTTGTTTTCATGATTAGAAGTTCATTTAAAATGTGGTTAAACATACAGAATTTTTAATATATCTTATGAATGAAATTAAGGAGATATAAATTATTTTGGGTTATATACCATGATGATGATTCATTAGTTAAAAGTTTATTACAAACATTCGTATTAACTTGGCCGTTTTGTTCATAATTAACTTTTTTTATTATCTTATACTATGAGTGTCTAAGGATTACAGAACATTAATGAGATGAAATACATATATTCCTATCTTTTTTAACCATTAAAATGGTTTCATTACCATTAATGAAGAATAAAGTGAAGAATGAAACTTCGTCGTCCACAAAGGTTATAAATTGGAACCTCATGGACGTTGATTTCGTTTATAAAAATAAAAGGGAGGGAGTAAGGACATTGATTATAGTTCTTCAATTCACATGATATAATTCAATTATATAGATTATAATGGAGTTTATCATGGTCATTTGGATAGAGTAGGTGAGGAGAGAAAAATAAAAGATATGATCTTGAAAATAAAAGAAAAGGTGAGAGATCCATTATGAAAATTCGGCAGCCTAACGGCGTCGCTTAAAATTTCATTAAATGAAATGATGAGAGAAAAAGGGTATCTCATCATATTGAAATAAAAAAGGACAGTAATAATAACACATAAAATCAAACCCCAACATATGATAATGTAAAATAAAATAGATAACATAAAAAAAGTGTCAACTAAAAGAAGAGAATGACGGATTCCCTTACCTTTTAGAGTAACTCCTAGATCTTGAAGGATGGGACCTTGGGGGCTTAAGGACACCTTGGGAGGACTTATAGGGAGGTAATAACACCATATATTCTATGATATTGAGTTTGTAATGAAATAAAACAAATGGGGGGTGAGTGAGTATTTATAGTAATTAAGATAGAGTTTTTTATTAATTAAAAGGGACACCTCTTTAGTGGTTTTCGTAAAACCATGGGCTTTACCATGGTATTTGCCCATGGTTAAAGACACTTGGGACACCTAATGTAATAATATACTGTAAAAAAGTCTACCAGCCCTTTATATTAATTATTAAATCTTTATGATGTCATTAAACTACCGAAAACTCAAATATGTATTTTTACTATTCACAAAAAATCAAGTATTTTAGAAAAATCCCAAAAATTAACCCTAACCATTTTTAGATGTGTAGAATTCAAAAATGAACTCCATTTTTTGAAAATAAGTTTCTAAGTATTTTTAATTTAGTTTTTAAATAAAATCAATGTTAATTAAAAAACAGTTTAAAGGTATAATTAGTTTTGAATTACATTGAAAACTTAATTAACTTCTCATTATCTTATTACCTTAAGAAAATAAAATTTTATAATTATTTACTATTAATGAGGGTTGAATTACTATTCATATTACCATTCAGAAGGGTATGTTAATATTCATAAAAAAAATCAAGTTGGTTCTATTAGACTCCAAACGACTTAATGGTCACAACTCTAGATGACTGTTTTTTCAAAATTCAAAACATAAAAGTGGAAAATTTATGTTTAATGGATAGCATATAACTTTCTTCTATAATTTTTTGTTTCATAAAAGACTTAGTGCTTCATTAAATATGGGTTATCTAATGAATATAAAGTATTTAAGAGCAACATACCATAAAATTTTTGGGGTGTTATACCTTTGGTGTGCCATGTGTGCCAAAGAATGGGATGAGTATCATATTTTTTTGAGGTTTATTGAATTATATGATTTGGGATACTCTAACAGAACTTTCATATTTTTTTTGAGACATTTTTTCAGTGACAACATACTACGATACACTAAGTAGACTGTAAGAAGATGTTGTTTTAATTTTATATAAAGTGGAAAAAAATCTTCCCACCAGATTTCATTGATTTAATGGAACATTTGATATTTAATTTTCCACATGAAAAAAATGTGGAGATCTGATACAGTTCTGATGGGTTTACCAATTTTAGAGATGCATGCATAAATTGAAGAAAAAGGTACGTAACAAAGCACCGGTTGAAGGATCAATTGCATAATCTTTTTTATAGGAAGAAATATCTTTTTTCTACACTAATTATTTCCAATATTAATATACCTAAAAATATAATTTTATGGTTAATAATGAGGAAAATTTTGATGATGAAATGATCCATAAATTATCAGTTTTTAATCCGCTCGAACTTGGCTTTGGTGGAGTTCATGAATGATGGATTTCGAATTATGAAAATCACAGGGCTCATACACATGTTCTACTCAACTGTGAAGAAATGACATCATTTATAATTTGAGTGATCCTATTACTTATTATATAGTTTTTCATAGTAAAGTAATATCATTTTATTTTTAGATTATATGATAAACATATCAAGGAACGGTTTCCATAAATTACAACAGATGTACTTGAAGAACTTCGGCAGAATAATTTTTCCCACTGGTTTCAAAAAATTTTAAAATAAATTGTTTATGGTTTATAATATAAAATCAATTTATTACTTTCTATATTGATAATTGTTTTTCAAGTTTTTAGGTATCTCAATATGATGATAAAATTGGTAATAGATTTTGTGCATTGAGTAACCCACCATCCAAAATGGTTAAATCCTATAATGCATATGTGGTGAATGGTTTTCGATTTCATACATGTGCATATGGGGAATCAAAAAAAGCAATAAATAGCGGTGTTTTTTGAGAGAATCTCATCATAGAGAAAGTGAAGTTGGATTTTATAGCATGAGGGAAGAAATAATTGAATTGTGTTATTTGGGAAAGAATTACATAACGATGTTAAAATGTTATTGGTTGGATACTGAGTGATTTTTTCGTGTTCATCCATGCCATGTAATTTTTGATATTAAATATAAAATCCTTATTTCCATAAACTAACAAATTTTATTGGATCATCAAACACATCAAATTTATTATGAAAATTATTGTGTTACTTCAAGAGAGTTGAGTGATTGGTAGAGCATAATAAAAATAAAATCTCAAGAAAATAGATTTAACTAAAGTGAATATGGTTCCACTAAAGTGAAAGGAATTGAATTTTTTCAAGAAAATACTCCAAATCCATATTTCCCATGAAGAGAAATGAATATAGACGATGAAACCCCACTGTTATGGTTTGATGGAGATGATGATATAATTTATGTAACAAATAAATTTGAAACAACAAGAGATGATAAAACTGAAACTCCTATGAAAATTGATGATACTAAGGAGGAATGTGAAGATATTGACATCGTCATATACGAAGATGAGGATGTATATGAAGATTGACATAGTTAAATTCTAGTTATGATCATATATAATATATTTCAATATATAATAGTTGTTTTGAACTATTTTCTAACAACAGTCATTTCATGTTTCAGATGGAATCCAATATGTTTCATGAGTTTTAAGAGGTTGATCTACCTAGTGACCAGCATGATGTTGCATCATCTAACCCTCAGACTGTTGGTGGTCCAGCGATAACTCAGAGGGGTCGTGATCTTGAGAGATTGATGATTCTTGGCCCTATCCCCGTGCGACATCCATGTCTTGACTTATATCCACGCATGAGGAGGAATGTTCAGTTCTGTATTTTAGTTAGTTTTCATTAATTTTCATTAATTTATTTATATACTAATTTTTTTTATTTTTTTCTTATTTTTTCATATCTTTTCTCATATAAAAGTTAGACAATAATGTTCTATGTTGCAGAATTATTTTTCTACAACATAGGTTACATGGGATCAGATTCCTATTAATGTTCAGCACTTCAAGCTCGATTGTTGGATGGTACATGAATAAATAATAGTTATTTTGAAATTTGTTTAATTAAAAACTTTATATTATTAATTATTTGTAGGTTTAATGGTATATCATAAATGATAGCATGTTGGAATCTATCTGGGAGGCATGGGAGGGCTATATGTGTCACCGTTTCTATCAATTTTTTCATAATCTGAGGAGGACACCAATGCAGAAAGCGAGAGTCATAGATTTTGATCATTCTTGATGTGACCACCAACCAGATTACATCTCATATCAGGTTTGGTATGGATTATGTTCATATTGGACGAGAAATACTTTTCATAGGAGAGCATCATTAGGTCGACAGAATAGGGGGATACAAGAGGTGACACATCGAGCTGGAAGTTGTACATTCAGTACGCATCGATGGCATTTGCTAAGTACTTTTTTAATAATTTATATAACTTTAAATGTAAACTATATATTTTATACTCATATAGATAATCAAACAACCTGATATTACAAAGTTTGATATTTATAAGAGGATGTAAATTGATCCTGTCATTGGAGATATTATAGGTGATCGCCAACATAATATTGTGGTCTGCAAAATTTTCTTTTTCAACTTTAAAATTAAAATACAAATAATATGTTAACTATTTTAATTTTAAATTGAAATTAAATGAGTTATATGAGGCCACGATGTCTCAGAAATAGGCTAGGAGTTAGGCTGAGATTGATGTAACGACCCAAAATTTTGAATAAATCTTGTTTCCTAATTTTGTGTGTTGTTTTATTTTTGATACTCACAAAAATGTTTCATTTGATAACATGAGTATAATTAAAATGAGACCATTGGGTTTTGACTGTTATAGGACCATTGGTCAATATAATCATTGGAAACTAAACATTTTGATTATTGTCTCTAAATACAAGTAATCTTGGTTAATCAATATAGAAAGAAGATTCGATGGCCTCACCCAGTAGTCTTGGACCGATCGAAGCCCATCTAACAGAACTTGGGAAGGAGGTAGCACCACTGGGCTTTACTCTGGACCAAACCCAAGACAAACTTCATCATGTGAAGCTAGAATGGAATCGCCTTCGCGAGAAGTTCAAACTGATAGAAATTACTACTCGTGCGATGTTGGTTGAGCCTCCCTCGGATTCTCTCACCTTAGAACACCTTACACTTAGGTCCTATTCTAGTGTGATAAGGGGGTATGTAAGGAGACAGTAACTACCTTGTGTAACCCTTTGTTTTAAATAAAAATTTTGATTTCTTCTTATGATGATGTTTATGAATTTTCAAATGTCCGGATAAATATAGTATTCATATTTTTGATGAATTTTAGAAAAATTATATTTTAAAAATGTTTAGGTAAACCTTAAATAATTAAAAATTTGTAATGATTTTCAAAAAATGGTCTTCTACAATTATGTTCAGTACGAAATTTAGAGTCTAATAAGATCAACTTGATTTTTGATGAATAGTAAATTATGAATAGTTATTTTATGATTAGGATTATTAATGTGTCCAAATGGATTATTAATCTCACTTAAAGAAAGTATTAATATAATCTAGGCACCTTAATTAAGTAATGTGATTCAATAAAATGGTTAAATAACGGTTTCATAAATTATTATTCAAGTATTAGTTTTTTCGGGTGAATAGTGTTTTTTAATTAAAAATTAAATTAAAAATATTTAGAAAATTATTTTTATAAAATTTATTTCATTTTTGAACTCAGAGCATCGATATTATATTAAGGCAATTTTTGGGGTTTTTTCTAAAAAAATGAATTTTCGGTGAACAGTGTATTTATTTAAAAATTAAATTAAAAATATTTAGAAAATTATTTTTATAAAATGGATTTCGTTTTTGAAATCAGAGCATTGATATTTGGTTAATGTGAAATTTTGAGATTTTTCTGAGAAAGTTGAATTTTCAGTGAATAGTAAAAAATACAGTTTTAGGGTTTCGGTATGTTTAATGACATCATAACTGTGTCATGATGATTCCATGAGATATTTTAAGGGATGGTCGACTAAAGGGGATGAATTATTTTATGAGGTGTCCCAAGTGGCCAATACCATGGGCAAATACCATGGGCAAGCCCATGGTTTTGCCAAAACCACCAATGAGGTGTCCCTTGGCCATTAATGCCTTGTCCCCTCACTTTCCCTATAAATACCAAGCAATCCCCTCATCCTTTTGACTCTCAACTCTCCCTCAATGAAGCTATGGTCTCATTACCTCCCAAGGAGTCCTCCAAAGGTTCCCCCAAGCCCTCAAGGTCCCAACCTTTGAGTTTTAAGAGTTACGTTTTAAGGTAAGGGATCCGACCTCTCTCTTTCTTTTCAAGTACTCTCTTTTATGTCATATCTTTTATGATCCATGTTCTTATGTTGGAGGATGTTATTTTATATTCATCCTACTATACTTTTTATGTTCATATGATTAGAGACCCTCTCTTCCTCTCATCAATTCGTTTTAAGAATGTTTATGTGGCGTCGTTAGGCTGCCGAATATTTAAGGGATTCTTTCACCCTTCTTGTTTTTTTTAAGTTCTATTTTCATGTCAAGTATTTCAAGTTCCTTTTATTATTTTGGGGTATAATCTCTATATCTATAATAATGATCTTTAATGTTCATATGATGATATACCCCATTTTATCTCTTCAATTCAGTATTTTTAAGTTTTAAGTGGCGCCGTTAGGCTACCGAATTTTTAAGGGATCTGTTCACCCATCTCATTTTCAAGTTCTATTTTCTGGTCAAGTCTTTCAAGTTCCTTTTTATTATGTTGGGTTATGGTATCTATATCTATCATACTGATAATTTATGTTCATATGATGAGAGACCCCATTTTATCTCTTCAATTCAGTATTTTGAATTTTTAAGTGGCGTCGTTGGCTGCCGAATTTTTAAGGGATTCTTTCACCCTTCTCATTTTCAAGATCTATTTTCATGTCAAGTATTTCATGTTCCTTTTTATTATGTTGAGGTATCATCTCTAAATCTATCATACTGATATTTTACGTTCATATTATGAGAGACCCTATTTGATCTTGTCAATTCATTTTTGTTGAAGTTTTAAGTGGCGTCGTTAGGCTGCCGAATTTTTAAGTGGTTCTTTCACCCTTCTCGTTTTCAAGTTCTACTTTCATGTCAAGTCTTTCAAGTTACTTTTTATTATGTTGGGGTATGATCTCTATATCTATCATAATGATATTTTATGATCATATGATGAGAGACACCATTTGATCTATTCAATTCAGTATTTTGAAGTTTTAAGTGGTGTCGTTAGGCTGCCGAATTTTTAATTGGTTCTTTCACATTTCTCCTTTTTCAAAGTTCTAATTCCATGTGAAGTCTTGAAAGTTCCTTTTTATTATGTTGGGGTATGGTATCTATATCTATCATACTGATATTTTATGTTCATATGATGAGAGACCCTATTTGATCTCATCAATTCATTTTTGGTTGAAGTTTATGTGACGCTGTTAGGCTGCCGAATTTTCATAAGGGAAATCTTATTTTTGTCTTCATTTCATGTTCTTCATTTCATATGTTATATTTTAAAATTTCATTACCATGTTCTTAAATCCCTTATATTCTGTCCCTCTACTTTTTTATGGGTCATTTATGAATGTTTGACCCATGTCCCCTCTCTTTTCAATGTTTTCAAAAACCTCGTAACATAGCCTTTATGCTGCAGAATTTTCGTCTCAAAATGTCTTTCTCATTTTTTCTAAAGTTCTTTTATTTTATTAAGTGAATACTAAAATCTATATCTTCTATATGGGTATTATCATATATACCAAAATGTTCTATTTTAAATTCTGGTATTTACATACATGAAACCCGCTTTCCCTTTCCGTGGGTTTAAAGTGACATAAAGATCATGTCTTTAAAGAAGTCTTTAAAACGTTATGATTATGAAATGAAACCCATTTCTTTTATGCTATATGGGTTGTTTATGAAATTATTGATGATGATATATTTGGATCACATGATAATAAATACATGTCAATGGTGCGCCCAGATAGCGCTCCAATGCATTGGGTAAAGACTTAATCTCTAGAGATGACCTTTTAGACTGATACCTTGGTGAATAACCTTGGTAATTTTTAATGACACCTTGGGGATGGAACTTGGTGAAACTAAATGATTGTCAATATTAAATGTTTTAGCCACATATTCAAGTTATGAAAAAAGTTATTTTTATTATGATATATCTCACGATTTCTTCTCATGCCTTAACGTTCTTTTCATGACCTTATTGAAGTATCTCAAGTTCACATGTAAAATGTTTCTCTTGTTTCCATTACTGGGCCTTCTGCTCACCCTTTATTTTGATGTATATCCCTAGGTTATGAGATGCAGTAATGAACCTAGGATGAACATGAGGAGAAGCCTTTCAAGTGTTTAAGAAGAATGTTTTATGTTTTCATGTTTTAAGTTCCTGGTTTCCAAGACACTAAACCTTAAAGATCCTCAGTTTTGTAAAATGTAATGAAAGTTTATGTGATAAAAAGGTGGGATGCTATAATTAGTATCAAAGTATGGTTTAGTTATTTGTGGAAATTAGGATATGAAGACTTTAGGAAGAATCCTATATAAAAGTTTATATATAGCAAATTTTCCTGGTATTTTGGTGAGTATTGAGTAAGGGGTTTCCAAGAAAATACATCCCTGTCTGGATATGAGCAGATAGAGGTGGCTCTGGCACAGATGTACATAGGGATAAAACTCGAAAACACCTCTTTGAGCTATACTCGAATGGGAACTGGTACATGACAATGGGTCTTGCTGCACTCTTGGTTACGACACTCCCGGGGGATATGCTTTGGTAAATTCATAAGCTTAGTATGAACCATTGTCAAAGGAACAAAGATAAAATAAAATAAAGATTCACATAAGAATATATGATCATGGATAACCTAGATGGGAACCTAGGGGATCACAAGTTAGGGTATACATTTCTTCTACAAGTTATCCTTATATGATTTAAGTTCCTTTTCATGATTATTGGCTAAGTATTTAAGCCCCTAATTATACTTTCTCTTCTTAGTTAATGGTGGGAAATGGAAGAACATGTCCCAACAACCAATGTGATAGGAGATGCGATGATTGCCGTATTAATATTACAGAGATGGTTAGGGGATCAAATGATGATTAGTATTTTTTTGGAAGATGTTCACTATTTTTGGGACCCTATATGATCGAGGTAAATAGATTACTACGGTATTTTAATTGAGGAGTAAGGTTGACTTATATTTTGAAGAATCAATGAATTTAAGGTGGAATTATAGTAATTTAGATTACTTATGGGAATGATTAACCTATCTTGGGTAAAATATGTTTAGGTTAGCTACTTTTGTTATAAGATGTTAGGAGTGGTTGATGTTGTTTGGAGATGAACAATGAAGTTTAATTTGGAAGACTATGTTATCAAATCCTTCTTGTATTTGGGTTTCAATCTTAGTTTGGTTTATTTTGAAGAATTTTAAGGACCGTTATTTATGGAATGGTCTATGATGAACTTTGGGTAGTACCATGGAACTT
This sequence comes from Viscum album, assembly GCA_963277665.1. Classification (NCBI taxonomy): domain Eukaryota; kingdom Viridiplantae; phylum Streptophyta; class Magnoliopsida; order Santalales; family Viscaceae; genus Viscum; species Viscum album. Next base: position 80,276,479 of record OY728140.1, read on the forward strand.
TGAAGATTTAAAATTAGTTTCCATTCCTATGGGATTATTTCTTTTTGAAGAGTTGTTTTACCTTACCCTTTCTATTTTTGGGATAATGTTTAAAGATAGAAGAAATAGATAGTTAATCTTTTGTGGATTATGTGATTCTCTAGAAGATGATTCTTGTGTTTTGATGAGACCAAGTAATTTTGAATGCTCATCGTTTGGAGAAAAGATTAGTTTTGGTAGAAACTTATTAAAGGATGAAACTCTACATGAAGGTAGGTATATTTCCTTATGTTGTTTTTCTATGTAGTAAATTAATTCCTCAAAATTATGAAAAGAAACATAAAACAAAAATGTTGTTGGTTTACGTTTCCTACTAGGTAATCAAAGACCATTTACACACATCATAAGTTTGGGATTTTCTCGTGGTCAACTTTCTCCTAATCATGTTTTTTATCACTCTCCCCCAGAACTTAACCCTTTGTTTTTTATTTCATATCCATGTTTTCCTCCATGGAATCCTAGTATGGGTTAACTCGGGTGACCTTTGTACTTCCCTTTCTTTCTTTTAAAGTAATAATGTTACTGACTCTTTTTTTGATGTGGGACATTCAATGAAATTTCAAAACCCAATTTTAAAAATTGAGAGGACGCAATTTCTTAAGGGGGGAAGATTGTAATGACCCAAAATTTTGAATAAATCTTGTTTCCTAATTTTGTGTGTTATTTTATTTTTGATACTCAACAAAACTGTTTCATTTGATAAAATGAGTATAATTAAAATGAGACCATTGGGTTTTGACTATTATAGGACCATTGGTCAATATGATCGCTGGAAACTAAAAGTTTTGATTATTGTCTCTAAATACAATTAATATTGGTTAATTAATATAGAAAGAAGATTCGATGGCCTCACCCAGTAGTCTTGGACCGATCGAAGACCATCTAACAGAACTTGGGAAGGAGGTAGCACCACTGGGCTTTGCTATGGACCAAACCCAAGTCGAACTTCATCGTGTGAAGCTAGAACAGAATCACCTTCGCGAGAAGTTCAAACTGATAGAAATTACTACTCGTGAGATGTTGGTCGAGCCTCCCTCAGATTCTCTCACCTTAGCACACCTTACACTTAGGTCCTATGATGGTGGGATAAGGGGCTATTTAAGGAGACCGTAACTGCCTTGTGTAACCCTTTGTTTTAAATAAAATTTTTGATTTCTTCTTATGATGAAGTTTATGAATTTTCAAATGTCCGGATAAATATAGTATGCATATTTTTGATGAATTTTAGAAAAAAGATATTTTAAAAATGTTTAGGTAAACCTTAAATAATTAAAAACGTGTCATGATTTTTCAAAAATGTTCTTCTACAATTATGTTCAGTACGAAATTTAGAGTCTAATAAGATCAACTTGATTTTTGATGAATAGTAAATTATGAATAGTGACTTTATGATTAGGATTAGTAATGTGTCCAAATTGATTAGTAATCTCACTTAAAGAAAGTATTAATATAATCTAGGCACCTTGATTAAGTAATGTGATTCAATAAAATGGTTAAATAATGGTTTCATAAATTATTATTCAAGTATTAGTTTTTTCAGGTGAATAGTGTTTTTTAATTAAAAATTAAATTAAAAATATTTAGAAAATTATTTTTATAAAATGGATTTCATTTTTGAACTCAGAGCATCGATATTATGTTCAGGTAATTTTTGGGGTTTTTTCTGAAAAAATGAATTTTTGGTGAATAGTGTATTTATTTAGAAATTAAATAAAAATTATTTAGAAAATTATTTTTATAAAATGGAGTTCATTTTTGAAATCAGAGCATTGATATTTGGTTAATGTTAAATTTTGGGATTTTTCTGAGAAAGTTGAATTTTCAGTGAATAGTAAAAAATACAGTTTTAGGGTTTCGGTATGTTTAATGACATCATAACTGTGTCATGATGATTCCATGAGATATTTTAAGTTATGGTCGACTAAAGGGGATTAATTATTGTATGAGGTGTCCCACGTGGCCAATACCATGGGCAAGCCCATGGTTTTGCCAAAACGACCAATGAGGTGTCCCTTGGCCATTAATGCCTTGTCCCCTCACTTTCCCTATATATACCAAGCAATAATCTCATCCTTTTGACTCCCAACTCTCCCCCAACGAATCTCTGGTCTCATTACCTCCCAAGGAGTCCTCCCAAGGTTCCCCCAAGCCCTCAAGGTCCCAACCTTTCAATTTTAAGAGTTACGTTTTAAGGTAAGGGATCCGACCTCTCTCTTTCTTTTCAAGTACTCTCTTTTATGTCATATCTTTTATGCTCCATGTTCTTATGTTGGAGGATGTTCTTTTATATTCATCCTAATGTAATTTTTATGTTCATATGATGAGATACCCCCTCTTCCTCTCATCAATTCTTTTTAAGAATGTTTATGTGGCGCCATTAGGCTGCCGAATATTTAAGGGATTCTTTCACCCTTCTCGTTTTTTAAGTTCTATTTTCATGTCAAGTATTTCAAGTTCCTTTTATTATGTTGGGGTATGATATCTATATCTATCATAATGATCTTTTATGTTCATATGATTAGAGACCCCATTTGATCTATTCAATTCAGTATTTTTAAGTTTTAAGTGGCGCCGTTAGGCTGCCGAATTTTTAAGGGATTCGTTCACCCTTCTCATTTTCAAGTTCTATTTTCTAGTCAAGTATTTCAATTCCTTTTTATTATGTTGGGGTATTATATCTATATCTATAATACTGATAATTTATGTTCATATAATGAGAGACCCCATTTGATCTCTTCAATTTAGTATTTTGATGTTTTAAGTGGTGTCGTTAGGCTGCTGAATTTTTAAGGGATTCTTTCACCCTTCTCGTTTTCAAGATCTATTTTCATGTCATGTATTTCATGTTACTTTTTATTATTTTGGGGTATGATCTCTAAATCTATCGTACTTATATTTTATGTTCATATTATGAGAGACCATATTTGATCTCGTCAATTCATTTTTGTTGAAGTTTTAAGTGGCGCTGTTAGACTATCGAATTTTTAAGTGGTTCTTTCACCCTCTCGTTTTCAAGTTCTACTTTCATGTCAAGTCTTTAAAGTTCCTTTTTATTATGTTGGGGTATGATCTCTATATCTATAATACTTATCTTTTATGATCATATGATGAGAGACCCCATTTTATCTCTTCAATTCAGTATTTTGAAGTTTTAAGTAGCGTCGTTAGGCTGCCGAATTTTTAAGTGGTTCTTTCACCTTTCTCCTTTTTCAAAGTTCTAATTCCATGGAAAGTATTGAAAGTTCCTTTTTATTATGTTGGGGTATGATATCTATATCTATAATACTTATCTTTTATGTTCATATGATGAGAGACCCTATTTGATCTCATCAATTCATTTTTGGTTGAAGTTTATGTGACGCTGTTAGGCTGCCGAATTTTCATAAGAGAAATCTTATTTTTTTCTTCCTTTAATGTTCTTCATTTCATATGTTATATTTTCAAATTTCATTACCATGTTCTTAAATACCTTATATTCTGTCTCTATACTATTTTATGGGTCATTTATGGATGTTTGACCCATGTCCCCTCTCTTTTCAATGTTTTCTAAAACCTCGTAACATAGCCTTTATGCTGCAGAATTTCCGTCTCAAAATGTCTCTCTTATTTTTTATAAAGTTCTTTTATTTTATTAAGTGAATACTCAAATATCTCTCTTCTATATGGGTATTAACATATATAAAAAAATGTTCTATTTTAAATTCTGGGATTTACATACATGAAACCCACTTTCCCTTTCCGTGGGTTTAAAGTGACATAAAGATCGTGTCTTTAAAGAAGTTTTTAAAAAGTTATGATTATGAAATGAAACCCATTTATTTTATGATATATGGGTTGTTTATGAAATTATTGATGATGATATATGTGTCTCACATGATAAAAAAGACATTTCAAGGGTGTGCCCAGATAGCGCTCCAATGAATTGGGTAAAGACTTAATCTCTAGATTTGACCTTTTAGACTGATACCTTGGTGAATAACCTTGGTAATTTTTAATGACACCTTGGGGATGGACGTTGGTGAAAAAAAATGATTGTCAATATTAAATTTTTTAGCCACATCTTCAAGTTATGAAAAATGTTATTTTTATTATGATATATCTCATGATTTCTTTCTCATGCCTTAAAGTTCTTTTCCTGACCTTATTGAAGTATCTCAAGTTCACATGACAAATGTTTCTCTTGTTTCCCTTACTGGGCCTTCTCCTCGCCCTTTCTTTTGATGTATATCCCCAGGTTATGAGATGCAATAATGAACCTAGGATGAACATGAGGATAATCCTTTCAAGTGTTTAAGAAGAATTTTTTATGTTTTCATGTTTTAAGTTCTGGGTTTCCAAGACACTAAACCTTAAAGATCCTCGGTTTTGTAAAATGTAATGAAAGTTTATGTTATAAAAAGGCGGGATGATATAATTGAGGATCAGACCTCTAGTGCGATAATATTTGATGATGCAACATGGATGCAAGTAACTCGGTATGCCTTCGATAAAGGTCGAGTTGTTAGTACCAGCACTTGATTGATGCATGTGATTTATTATGGTGGTGAATATATTTAAATTTATATATAGTGTGTGTTTTATATTGTTGTGAATATTATGTTTTTTATTATTTCATTATTTTCATTATTTTTTTACATATTTATCATTCTTATTTTTTTTATTTTATCATTTATTATTATTATTATTATTATTATTTAATATTATTGCGAATATTTTATTTTTGATTATTTTATTATTTTATGATTCTAATTATATTTTTATTAATTTTATTAGTTTTTATTATTTTATAATTTTAATTATATTTTTATTAATTTTATTAGTTTTTATTTTTTTTATTTTATTATTATTATTATTATTATTATTATTTTATTAATTTTTAATAATAATATTTTTTTTATTTTTTAAGTTTTTTTGTGATGGTTAGTTAATCCCTTCGTAAAAAAGTTTTTTTTAACCCAGCTATACTATTTACGATGGGAAGTTCTCCCAGCGCAAATAGTTATTTTTGCAACACCATTTTCTACAACGGGTCATTTGCGATGAGAAACCGTCGCAAATAACCCTTCTTCTTGTAGTTGATGAAGAAGTTATGGCCCAAATAATGAAGTGATGTCCAATATAAAGAGTCCAATCTATCATTAACTTCATAGACCATTTACTCTAATCAAATGCAAGATCTAGCTCGAATATCCTAAATCAAAGTTTTATCCCATTGAGTTAGAAACACTATTAAAAAAAAATTAGTTAAAATAACTCATATAAAAATATTCATGTCTAAAATACTACAATGCACTTTAAAGGGTCAAAATTGGAATTTTAATCAAATTTCCAAATGAATGATATAATTCAAAATATTCCAAAAATAAACATATTTAACACAATGTGAGGAAATTATGTCATTTATTATCAATAAATTATTCAATAAAAATGTGTTTTTATCATGATCTAATTGTAATAAAAGTTTCCATAGAAGAGAACATGGATGACCCACTGACTAAATCCTTAATACAACAAAATTATGAATATCATGCTAGATTCATAAATGTTTAATTCATTCTCATTAGTAAGATCAATTGAATAATTACTAGGATCTTTTGAAGCTATTTTATTTGAGATTCACCGATACTGAAGCAAGTTTTTCAAATTTGGAGAATTTGGTGACTGAGATGTGAAAAAAAATAAACCCTGATGAACTTGAGCTTGTTGAAGATGACGACTATGAGCCTACTGTTGTTTTTATTTTTTCATCATTGAGAGACTATAGGATGATGAATCATTGAATCAAATTTTAGAGAAATTATTGATATGAAGATGACCTGAAAAGTTGTGCTTGGCCTGATTCAAGCTTGTTGAATGAAAAAGTACCCAAGATTTGAAGTATTTAGCTTCCTAAGATTCTTTGATTTAAGGATAGGATCTATCTACTCAAGACCAAAACAATATTAACATTTTTCTATGATCAAATACAAATGCGACTTGGTGAAAATTAATTGATGTTGAATTCCTATTTTGGGAGAAGTATAAAGGAGCATGAATAGTTGATAAAAGTAGATTTAGAGTTTAATCAGCATAATTGAAAGTCGATTCCATGTTGGGATGGAGATGACCATGTAACCACCTAGGTTTCAATGGATGTAGAGTATTAAGATTAAATCATGATTGAATATGAATTTATGTTATTTTTTGTATTCGTTATTTTCTGTTCATTTAGAGAGTCCTTGATTTCCTCTATTATTGTGGTTGTGGGGTCAGTTGTAAATATAATCTAGGTGATCAACTATATGTATGAGAGGAAGGTAGAGACAGAAGCGGTTGGTTCTACACTAGACATGATGAAATGTAAGTGAAGTCCAAACCTTGTTGTACTAGAACCATTGTCAAAAAATCAATTGGAACATGGATGCACACTAAATTTCAGTCAGTTGGAAATGTTGGTTGCAATGAGTTGAAGGTAATTTCAGAGATGAGAATAATAATGTGAGCTGCCAAGCTAGAATAAAGCATCAAAGATCTAGAATTTTGTGATTCTGTTGAATAACGGTGGCCTATGGAAAGAAAATGGAATCATGTGGGAAAATATTGGTGTCAGGAATAATTATTCTAATTGAGTAGGAGGTGGGATTTGTTTCATAGATTTATTTTAGTGAAAACACTGGTGACATAAGTATTAAGGGAAGAAAGACAATCAATTATGACATACTTTTCAATTTAGAAAATAAAGGCGGCATTGTAAGTTGGTGATCGGAAAGAAAATAAAAATTAGAACTTAGGGAATTAATTATAGGGGACAAATAATTGACACACACATTATGATGAGGGATAACATAGACACTCTAGAGTTGAGATCAAGATATCTTTTTTGGCTTGTATGGGTGGGACTTCATCAAAGGGAGAAATTTGGATATAAAGTAAAGAGAGGAAGTTTTTTTAATCGACAGAGAAGAATCTTGATCTCAATCATCCCTTTTTCTTCTTATGTATCTCTATTTCATTTTACTTGTGAAAGTTTCATGACATAAAAATGATCGGGTAAATATTTTATTAGGGAATAAATTTATTTGGTTTCACTTATACTTCTTCATATCAAACTTCTTAAAAATTATTGCGACTCTTGAAAATTAATTTTAAAACATCAGAATCTTTTAGTGAATCAATTATATTGATATTTCTTTCATTCATTTCATGGTTGGATGAATCTTGAATGTGGAGAGATGAAAAAATAATCCAAATTCAGGTTACATTCTAGGTTAATGAGTTTTATTGGAACAATTTTTTGGATGCACATGAAATATATTTTCTATGAAAGGTGAAATTAGTTTAAGAAAAATATTTGAATTTCCCTTTTCACTATCTTATCATAGTTTTCAGTTATAATTCTCATTTATGAATCTTCTTCTCGCCTCTTATAGTTTTAAATCACTACATCCCTATTTGTTTGTTTTCAAAAATAAAAAAAGATTTAATTTTTTTTTCAAAATTGTTTTCTTGTTCATTTTTTTGTATAGAAGAATTAAATAAACCCTTAGAATATCTCACTAGCCTTCCCTTGGGTTAGAACCTGCTTTAAATTTTCCTACTGTGTAGTAATAGATATAAATGACAATTTGATGACACACAAATGACTTCTCTACATCAAATACTAGTGCTACTTTCAAGGAATATGCATTTTTATTGTCTTATTTTAGTAAAAAATCGATAATAATTAAAATCTAAAATCTAAAATAAATAAATAAATAAAACTATCAAATAATCTAAATATTTTTTTGGATATTTCATGGAGAAACCATTTTTATGGTACCTTAATTATACTGATGAGTTGGTAGTTAATGGATTTGTGTTGGATATCAACTTTCTTTATAAAAAATGGTTTTAATAGAAAATCAATTAGATAGAGTGCTTCAAGAGAATGTCTTGTGGATAAATTCTTAAGAGGCTAATTTAAAAGAAAAAAATAAGAATAGTGACCTTATGAACAACTTTCATAGGGATTAAATAATTTTTCTTTCTCAAGAAAAACCTATATAAATTAAAATCATGGATTCATATTTAAGTGAGTATGGTAACTCTATCAAAACTCCGGAGTTTCATCCTAATTTCTTTAAGGTTAAAGAAGAACTCACACAACCAGTGGTGAAAAATGATGTTTGTAATTTTCTATTTTTAGAGTTTGTTTTTATAGAGGTTGAATTAGATTTTTTTTATCAATTTTTAAACACTCATTTTATTTCTAATTTTTTTTAAGCTGATAATTGTTTGGAAGAGTAATCCTTTTTATTGATAATTTAAAAGATACACATAATAGTCTTGAAAAACATCTTCTTATACTAGTTAGCCAGAACTCATCTCTTTTTACCCCTTTTTTATTGATTTTAAGGTTGATTTTGAGTGAGGTAACTATGATGATAATGTTACATCTCTAGGTGCACCTAGTTCACAGCTTTCCCTTCAAGAAAATTTTAAATTTTCAAAATATGAATTAATTCCAAAAGTTTACAACAAACTTTTCAAGAGTGGTTTTAGATATTTAGTCTTAGTTGGAGAACTTACAAATCTCTTGGTAGATCATGAGAGAGTCCCTTATTTTACCCCTAGGCCTAAAATACTTGAAAAAACTAAGAACATGGGATTGGGTGACAGATTTTTTTCTTTTATTGAAGAATCCTTTGAGCAGTTAATTGTTGATAATGGGTGTTTCTAGGAGTTTTTTTCTATTATTAAGAGAATTAGTTGGTTTTATAGAAATATTAAGCCCCCCATAAATCAATTTCCAATTAAAAATAAATGTGAATAACACATGTGTTGGATCATGGATGAAAAAACACACCCCTTAGTGATTGCAGTAGGTTATCCTGTAAGGTCCTACTAGGGAATTTAAAGTGAGCATTGCATGGGAGGTAACCCATGATTGAATAAAAAAAATTATTTTTTATTTTTTTATTTTTATTTTAGTAATAAAAATTCATCATTATATTGTTTAGTACATTATCACATGAATCCATACACACATTTATCTTGAAATTGGAGTTCATAAATCTTTCTCATATGCTAGGAATTCTCATTGCTACATCCTATCCTTATTTTGTTGGTATAATATTTTTTTATTTTCAATGTTTGTATTTAATGTTTCTTCTATTTTATCTCTTAAAGGTATTTTTATAGAGATAAAAAGTTAAAAAAATACTAATGGAGGGTTATCATTGTATGAGCATTAGGTAACAAGTCAATAATTTCCAGGGGAGTTAAATTCTTCATTTTTATGAATACATTATTTTTAATCTGAATGCATGCATCCTTGATTGTGGTACTTGGTTAAAAAGTATTTCTTTATTTTCTTAAATTATCCCTTTCTTGGTAATTAGGTTTTTGGGGGGAGATTTTTTGTTTTTATAAATTTATTTAGTGAGATTTATTGAAAATTATGGGTGTCAAGTTTGTTTTAATCATACTGATTGAAAATATTTTTGAAAAAAAATTGTAATATTTCTTGGAACATTTAAAATACCTTTGGACTTAACATTATTTTTGAAGTAAATTCCCTTACTATCACGCTAAATTTTTTACTTGATTTGAAAATCATTTATTATGTTAAGAATTTAAAGCACATACATTTTTAAATTATGTTTTTCAACCATTAAGAACGCATTAGTGAGCTTCATTTTTCCATATTCTGAACCAATTTTTGTATAATTAAAATTCCATTAAGGGACCATCCAAAAAGGGTGGTCGAGGCGATAGAAATGGATTCCAAAGCTAGAGCAGGTCTATAGAAGGCAGGAGACCATCATACAAATGCTATCATTATAGAATAATGGGTCATATGAAGAATCACTATTGAAGGTTTCTACAAGAAAATGGTCAGAGTATCAATTAAAAAATAGGAAATAAAGATAAACATGTGAGAATATCAGAGAAGTTGTTCTTTGCTCCAAAGATGAAGAAGAGACGTTCTTTAATACATCGGGATAAGACACATAATGGGTGGTCGATACTATAGCATGTACCACATCACTCTGTATAATGATTATTCCTTGACTTACCAAGCTGGTGACTATGGTACAGTAAAGATGGGAAATATTAGTTCAACAGAGATTATTGGCATGAGTGATATCCAATACAAGATGAACGTTGGATACAAAATCACCCTAAAGGATGTATGGTATGTTCCAAGCCTTCAACTCAACCTATTATCAGGTATAGTATTTGATCGACAAGTCTATCAAAACAAATTTAGAAATGGATCATGGAATATGAAAAAAGGAGTCATCTTCATTGCTCGAGGACACATATGCGGTATGTTGTACAACACTCATGTGAAGATATGTGCAGACAGCCGCAACACGGTGGAAGGAGAGGCGTATTACAGTATGTGACAAAGGAGACTCGACCACATGAGTGAAAGAGGGTTATCTACCCTGATGAAGAATAATGTGATCGAAATCAAAGATATTGTATTCTAAGAGAACCATATGATCTAGTACATTCAAAATACTATAATGTCTCAAAGGGAAAGCATTGTGGACTCAATTCATGATCCAACACCCATACTAGCACCAACTATCAATGAAGAGGAGAAGGTGAAAGAAGACTCATCGATAATGGACCAGGAGGCAGTGGAAGAGGATATTGAGTAGGGGAGACTCAATCCTCTCTACAAGAAGTTTTATAACCTTCACAAGATCTAGGTGATGTTGTGCCTCCCGATACTAACATTTCACAGGTTCAAAGATCTTTATAGGGAAGGATTTCATTAAAAAAATATTCAAAGTTGGAGTACCTATTTTTGACAGATGATGGGAATCCTGAAGGATATTAAGAATAATATCAATATTCACTATCATTGGATGTGTGAAGTGGTAGATAGACAACTGCTGTGACTTGTGAAGATAAACATGAAGGAGAACCTGGTGGATATTCTAACAAAGGTGGTTTCTCGAGAGAATTCAGACCTTTAAAGATACTCTAATGGATTTCATCTGGAGGGGGAGAATTGTTGGAGCTATTTCTTTTACAGCTTCCTTGGTAGGTGGTTGGTGCACCAACTCCACCCACCATGGTAGGTGGAAACCATGGGATAAGTCCATGGTAGGTGGGTGGATTGGTGAGAGAGTTGTGTCAAACTTGACACCTCCCACCATGACTATTTAAGTAGGGACATGTGAGATTTAACAATCATCATTTCAGCCAAGATATCTCTTCTATCTTAGAGATCCTTTCTATCTCCATGTGAGAGAAATAAAGGGAGGTGTGGGAGGGTTCGTTTGTAACTTTTTTCTTGTTGAAATAAAGGCCATGTTTTCCTTCATTCATCTCTCTCAGTGGTTAGAGAACCACAACCCAATAATCACCATTGAAAGAGAATGGTGAGATAGGATGGAGATGACCCTGACACCACTTATGTTTCAATAGACACAAAGGATTAATGTTCAATCTTGATTGAGTATGAATTTGTATCGTTTTTTGGATTCATTCTAATTTTAATGTTTGGAGGGCCTCAATTTTTATCATTGTTGTGGCTATGAGGTGATTCATTAATTCATGATTGGTTCCCAAATGTATGTCTGAGAGGAATCCAAAGATTTTCATGGCTGGTTCTACACCATATATGATGAGCTTCAAGGGAAGTATGAACCTTTATGAATCAGAAACGTTGACTAAATTTCAATTGGAACAGGGGAAATCATTGAAGTTCAATCAATTAGAAGTGTTGGATACAATGGTTTGAGGGTAGTGTCCAAGCCTAGAATAATGTGATCTCCAAGATAGAAAAAATAATCAAAGAGATATACTTCTATGTTTCTATTAAACATTGGAGGCCAAAGGAGAGATGATGACATCGTGGGGGAAAGTCTTGGTATTAGATGAAATTATTAATTATTTGGGCAGGTTGTTAGAATTATTTCGTAAGCTTATTTGAGTGATATAACTAGTTATGGAAGTCTTAAAGGAAGAAATATGGTTAGTTACGATAAATTTTTTAAATTATCAAAGAAAGTAAGTGTAGTAAGTCAATGATCAGAAAGAAAATAAAAAAGCATAACTCAGGGAATTAATTGTAAGGGATAAACAATTAACACACACATTCTGATGAGGGATAACCAAAAATTCTCCAGATTCAAGAGTAGGATATATTTGTTAGAATGAATGGGTGGGACTTCATCAAAGGGATAAAGTTGAAGATAAATTAGAGAGAATAACTCTTTTAGTCGATAAAGAAGAAACTTGATCTAACCCTTTCTTTCTTTCTTTTTTATTTTTTTCTCTATTTTATTTTTTTCAAGCAAGTTTCTTGAAGTAAAAATAACTGGCTAAACATTTTATTGGGGAATAATTTTTTTTTGTTTTAATTATTACTTCTTCATTTAAAACTTCTTAAAAATTATTGTGCCTCTTGTGAATTAATTTCAAAATATCATAATATTCCAGATAGATTGATTTTGATGACATTTTTTCCTTTATTTCACAATTGGATGAATCATGAAAGTGGAGAGCTACAAGAATCATCCAACTGCAGGTTACTCTCTTAGAGAAGAAGATTAACCATAACATTTTTTCAAATGCACATGCAATATATATTCTATAAAAGAAGAAATTATTTTAATAAAAATAGTTGAATTTCCCCTTTCACTATATTATCGTAGTTTTCAGTTCACATTCTCATTTTGAATCTTATTCTAGACTATTCTGTTTTCAAATAATTCAATCCTTATTTTTTTGTTTTCCTAAATTAAAAATATTAAGAAAAACATTCAAAATCAGTTTCCTATTTAAGTTTTTAGTAGAATAGAATTAAAAAAGTCCTTAGAACATATCACCTATCTTCCCTTGGGTTTGACATTGCTTACCGATTTCCTAGTGTATAGTAGGTGATATAAATGAAAATTTGATAGAACACTGATGACCGCATTGCATCATAGATGAATGGTGTCATTGTCCATATCTTAAATGATTTGGGGTAGATTAGTGAACAATGATCCATCCCATAATGCATGGATTTTATACCTACTGATATCTTTCATGTATTTGTGCATTTGTAAATATATATGTATATATATAAGTAATTGAAAAAATACAACTTCAAATATTTATGATTTGAAATTATAAAATAAACTTATTATAATTTTAGTAATTTTACCAATTAGTAATGAATATTTTAAATATTTTTTCTTTTATAAATATTTATAAATTTAATTGAATAATAATATTTTTAATTATAATTAGAAAAACTAAAAGTTAATATTTAAATATTCCTTTTATATACATTCAATACAATAAATACAAATATAAGTAGTAATAATGCCATGTATCTATATATAAATTTTAAATATATTTTAATACAATTATTAAAATTCTTATATTTTATTTTATAGTTTTTAATTAATGGTATATTTATACATAATATTACTATTTATACATTTATATCAACAATATATTTATAAAACATTTATTACCAGGATAGTTCAGGATCCTAGAAATATTGGTCCTACTTTATAAAACATTTATTCATTTATATAAACAATAACATTTTTAATTATAAATAATACATTCACTAATATATTTATTAATAAATATTTTTTATAATATTAATAAATTTATTAATATATTTATCATAACGTTAATACATTTTTAATACAATTAATTTTTTATTTATTTTTGATATATTTGTAATTTATTAATTTTCATTTATGTTTGTATATAAAATATTGTATATATAAGCTATATAAACATATTAAAAGACAATATATACATCTATATAATTAATTAGAAATAATAATATATATATATATATATATATTAGAAACTTCAAATACACACACACAGATATATATATATATATATATATATTAAAACTCTTACTTTTAATTTTATAGTTGTTATAATTAATTATATGTATATTAAAGAACATTTATACATAATATTACCATCTATACATTTATATGTAATATTTTCAATATTTTTTTAATTTATATAATTAATAATTATTCATTTTTATTTATTAAGTTTTAATAATTTTAATATGTTCCAAATTTATAAAATTAATTTTTTTAATTAATTTTTTTTTTATTTTTAAAATTTAAATTGGTAATATAATTCATTTTAATAAATGTTTACTTATATAATTTATATTAATTATTTACTCATTTTTATCCATTTTGTTAGGTGTTTGTAATGCATGCAATCAATGTTATAAATTCTCTTTTTAAAATCTTTTTGTAATTTATTCAATTTTATTTATTCAATTTTAATATGGTTTTATTTAATATTATTTATTCATTTTTAATATTTGTTAATTTTTAATATTTTTGGAATTTATTCAATTTTAAATATTTATTTATACACATTTATTTATTATGTTCTAATATTTTCGATACATTTATAATTTATATGATTAATATTTATTCATTTTTTATTTATCAAGTTTTAATATTTTTAATATATTTTAAATTTATATAACTAATTTATTTAAATGAATTTTTAATTTTTTGTAGTTTAAATAGTTAATATAATACCTTTTTAATTATTTTTTTATTTATATAATTAATATTATTTATTTATTATTTTTATTCATTATTTTTGTATTTGTAATTTATGTAATCTATATTTTAATTGACTTTTTTAAAAAAAAATTAACTTATTTACTTTTATTTATTCATTTTTAATATTCATTTATTTAATATTATTTATTCATTTTTAATATTTTTTTATTTGTAATATTTTTGGAATTTATCCATTTTTTAATATTTATTTATACATATTTATTTATTATGTTTTGTAAATTTTCAGTATGTTTGTAATTTAAATGAATAATATTTATTATTTTTTATTTAATATGTTTTAATATTTTTAATATGTAAGTAATTTATATATTTAATTTATCTAAATGAATTTTTTAATATTTTTGTAATTTAAATAGTTAGTATAATTCATTTTTTATAATTTTTTTATTTATATAAATAATATTTTTATTTATTCTTTTTTATTCTTTTTTTCTGTTTTTATCAGTGCTGGATGACGTGTTGATTAATGTATATTTTATCATCACTAAAAAAAGTTCACATAAATACTTCTTTTCTGAGCGCTTTTTAGCGTTGATAAAGATATTGTTTTATTAGCTATAAAAAAGCGATGAAAAAAGCTTCATTTAGAAGAACTTATTTTTTTAGCATTGATAAAATAGGATTTTATCAATGCTTCTTAGTCATCATTGATAAAACCTTTCACCCTATATTAAAAAGAACCCTAATAGATCGCTTCGGCTTGTGCTGTATTCAAACTCTTGTAGAACCGAACCTTTGTAGCATCCAAAGTCAAATTTATTGGATAAGTCAAACCTCAAAAGCGATGGTATGATATTCAAAACATAGTTTTAAGGATTCTTAGTCGATCTTTAATGTGTTTTTCATGATTTTTTGTGATTATATTCCCCAGTTTTTATAGAACTATTCTCCCCTTATGTGTTCATTTGTAACCAATTTTTTTGCATTATTCTTCCTTATTTTTTGAACCAATCAACCCTTTCATTGTGCATGCCATTTTGGTTCACTGGTCTTTCTTTGATTTTTCTGATTTTTGGGCTGTGAATTGTGTATGTATATATAAATATAGATAATAGATAGGGATTTCATTCAAAATAATTAAAATAATCTATTATTTGGTATTAATTGAAAATGTATGCGGGGTTTATTGGAATTAAATTGATTTTTATCAATCAAATGACATTTTTAGCCACATAATGAAGAATTAATTAGTCAATTTAGTGGTAAATTAATATCTGGGTTAATTTTCAAATAATATATCATTGTTAGTAATTTTATAAATAAGTGAAGGCCTTATAAATATTAATGGATTCAAGATTATTCATTGGGTTATGGTTTGGTTCAAGCTATTAAAAATATTTGAAATGAGAATGATCGAAGAGTATGATTAATGATTTTTATAGAAACATGACATAATATATGATGTTTTCTTAGGTGTGTGTGTGAATACGTTCATGTCAGTGTGTGTGTTTCACATTTTTTATATGTATAAGTATATTTTTTTGTTTTTTGTGTGTTTGAGTATTTATATATCTATGTTTACCCTGAATGGCTCGGAGCCCTTATTTTTTATTTATTTTGGATAATCTCCCTTTTAAGGGTTGAAGGGGAACAATTACATGACCCGTAGGCCTAAGGTACAAGGCCCATACACAACCCAATACAAGACCTTAAATCCCCAATACCTAACACATTTGAAATAACCCCTCCCTTGCATCTGCATCTTGAAGGCACATAACTCCCCACCTCGCATGGCTGATCGACTAGAATTACCCCATACAGAGTTGCACGGTGCCTGGTCCCAATGGTAGTTGACATACCCTCTAACTATTCTAATCCATTTATCTCTTCTCTAGTTGTAGCTATTTTTTCCCTGAATTCTCATCTAGTCTTGCACTTATGTGGTCTGCCTGAGTTGCTACTTGGTCTTTTTTGTGGCCCGAATGCCCTGTGGCCCAAATTCCATTGGTGGCATGAAGGCTCTTACAGCCCGAAGTCCCTTTAGCCCAGATGCCTTTGGTGGCCCAAATTCCCTAAGACCCATAGGCCCAAACCGGTGGCCCGAAGGACCAAATCAGATGAAAAGTGACAGGTGATACAGTACCAAACAATACCTACTACATCACTGCTACAGTACCTTGAAAATTCACCCCCACTCGGATTTGATCCGGGGTTTCTTGGATGTCAAGCAGGAGCCTCTACTTTGAATTTCCCGAAGGCCTTTAGATATTTATTTATTTTTTTGGATAATCCCTTTTTTAACTCGGTAGATAGGGAACTCTTACATGGATCATATGCCTAGTGGAACAAGACCCAATACATGGCCCAAAGGCTTAAAGACCTGACACACTCAAACTACCACTCCCTAGTATTTTCTTTGTTTATGGCATCTATCTCCCCACCTCTCATGGATTATCAGCTATCACTCCCCCATGCAGAGTTGTGCAGTGCCTGGTACCGATGGCATTTGTCATACTCTCTCATTCTTCTAATCTGGTTATCTCTACTGGAGGTTGCAACTGCTCTAATTCCTCTCCCAGGTAATGCTCCCATGTGGGTGGATCTTATTCCTATAGCATAGAGGCTCAGTGGACCAAAATCCTTTGATGACCCAAATGACATAATGTATCAGTATGTCTAGGGACTACCCCCAGCCTGCATGATGCTTGCGTCACCACCTTCTTGTGTCATCCATGTGTCACTAACACATCATAAATCCTTTAAGGGGGACTTCTCAAATTTGATCTTGGGTCTTTTTTATGCCAAGAAGGAGCCTTTAACACTCGGTTATAGGCTCTTTGGAATTTATATTATATTTAAATCCTTAAATTTCCATGAAAAAAGCTATCACATTGTGCATGGAGTTACCTACTTCATAATAAGCGAAAAATCCTTACTGAGAGAGGATTCTTAATTATTTCCAAAACATAGGATTTATTACATGCATATATTTTTTATTTTATAATAAAATAAAGGTTTTATATATATTATTTTTATATAATATATATATATATCTGTGTATATATGTATATATTATAATTTATAATTATATTTTCTAAATTTATACTTAGTATAATTTATGGGTATAAAAAATGATACATTATATGCATACCTTGTGAAATTTTATTTATTCATTATAAAATTTAAATATTTTTCAACCATATATGATGGATGATAATCACATGAAAAATTAGTATGAGTATGGGGTTGAAGAGTTTGTTAATCTTGCAATAGATCTTGTACATGACCCTTCTCAAATCATTTGTCTGTGCTTACATTTTTGTTATTCAAGACAAATATTTCCAGAGGATTATAAAAAACATTTGATCTATCACAAAATAGATTGAAGATATAAATGTTAGACTTAACATGAGGAAGAACAGAACACAAATACATATTGAGATGATACTTTTTTGGATCATCTGATATGATTACATGTGTAAATGATTATGGTGATCATATAGATGAAATGAAAATGGGAATTGAAGATAACATTCACAATTTTCCAAATATATTTGAGAAAGAATTGTGAAAATAGGACATTGTATACCATTTATACTAAATATAAAACATTTTCTGTTGTACTGAAGCTATATAATTTTAAATATGGAAGCAGATAGAGTGACACTAGTTTTAGAAATCTACTTGGTCACCTAAATGATATAATATCATAAAAAAATTATATTACTTTTCAAACACATTACTCGTATTGGGTTTTATAATCAATGTGAATGATCTCTGAAAGAATACATGTCAGTCCAAATTATTATATATATATATTTTTAAGGATCATGAATCACTAAAAAATTTCCCTAATTGTGGCATGACTCGATAAAAAAAGGTGAATCAAATCCTTTAAAAGTTGTATGGTACTTTACAATAATTCCAAGGTTTGGAAAACTATATAGATATGAGGAGACAACTAGAAAATTCATGTGTCACACCAACATAAGAATTTAAATGGGAAATTATGTCACATAGAGGACTCTCCTCAGTGGAATAAAATTTATCCTAAGCATCCTGAATATTGAAACTATAACGACCCAAGATAAACATACATAAATAAAACTTTGATTCCATGGTTTAATTAATGCATATTACAAATAGTCACATAGCCCAAGGACCTAAAGGTTTAGTTTATTAGAGACTAGAAACATAAAAATACATATTTTACATGTTTTGTACATTACTACATAAACTAAATCCCCTATTAGACATTCCATGAGAGATAATCATCTTCAAATTCTAGGTAAGGGAAAACATGCGGTAAACTCAAATTATCAGTAAGAGATAACATAAAAATGGATATAATGGTTTGATCATAAATATATGGGAAAATATGAATAACAGAAAACATCATATTTAAAATAACATAAATCAATAAGTGTTAACCATAAGAATGAAACTCATTCATATCATCTCAATTTATAACACTTATTCCACATAATAAGAAAATAAAAAAATAATGCGTATAACATGAGCCATAGAACATAATAAATAAAGTTTCACAATCATATATGTTATATTTTTTATATTTATGAACACGTTTACCCACCAACCTACTAATACATAAAATTGTGAGTAGAGATAATTATAATCACACTCCCTTTTTATGAACCAAGATACTTTATAACCTATTCATATAAAATTTCTATCTCATGAGATATAAGACTTTACACAATGCATTGGAGTTATATATAGCTCTCATCCATATCATAATATATAAATTTGTGTGCCACTTTAAAAATAATCATCACATCATAAAATAACCCTTATAAATAAAAATGGGATTCATAAAATTATCAAATAGTATCTCATAAAATATATTCAAAAGTAAAATAAAATGAATCAGAAACTTTTTCATCCAAATGAAAAAAAATTATAATAGAACATATAAGGTAAATCATGAAACCCAAATCCATTAAAGTTAAATATTTTAGAGACAAGGAAGAAATTGGAAGGAAAACTTATAAAACATTATTTCTTTAAAACCCTCATAAATTTATTGTAAAATGGTGTTTAAAATCATTTCTAAGATATTTTTCATAGTTTTTCACATATAATTTTTAAAAAATATTTATGGAAATAAAAAAAATTAAGAAGAATTTTCTTTTATAAGAAATTGAAGGTTATAAAAAAATATAATTTTTGAAAATTAAAAGTATTTTATATCCAAAAATATTCTTTGGTTGAAACCCACATAATTTTAAGAATTAATAAAACTTAATTTTAAAAGGTGTTAAAGAGAAATATGAGAGTAATGAGAGATAAAACATAATATCTTTTCAAATAAGTAGGGAAACTTTGGTGTGAAGGGAAAATATTGACATAGAAAAGAAAGGTTCATTTGAAAATGTTGGAATTATTCTTTGTAATATCAAAATTTATAAATGAAATCACCATGAATATAAAACATAATTTAAAAAAAATATTATGAAATAATATCATCATAGGGATTATTAGAACCAAATTTTAATGATAAGGTTCAATAAAGATAAATATAACTCAATGAAAGGTAATTTAGTTTTCAAAACCCTTACCTTGACTTTCAAAAAACTCATCCTTTCTCTAACATCCTATATAATGAAAATAATTAACTTAAGAAATTAATTCGGGATTTTATTAAAATTTATTACCCTTTATTAACATTATTTATAATCCTTCATTATAAATATATTACTTAGTTATAGTTATTTTCACTAAAAAAGTTAGAACATTCATTTTTTGTCTCATTCAAATACCATGGTAAAGAAGCCTATTCTTTATATGAGGTTTTAAGTTTATCATTAACTGATTATTAAAGATATAATAATAATTGTTTTCCAATTATTACTTAAGTAATATTTTCATTAAGTGAAATAACTGAATACGGTTAGTGAAAATGGGAAACATGATAAATTAGTTTCAACATACATAACGATCGAAATATTGTATATTAATAAATATTTAAAATAATAATAAATAATTTATAGAATAATTAATACATATTAAATTTAGTATTATTACTCTATATCACCATTATATGGAATCCCATTATTATTTATGATATAAATATCATTATATCACTCTCATAGGTGGTAAAAAACCCAAACGGTGACATTTTATAATATTTTCATGAGTAAGGGGATGTATTTAGATAAATATAATATGAAATATTCAGAATATTAAACATGCCATAATTATCATATATCCTCGTTAAATCCATTCATAGAACCATTCAATATGGGTGGTGATGAAAAACAATTATTTGTTCATGGAGGCAGTAGTACACACATACACACGATTAACAATACCATTTCTCAACGAATGGATAGAAAAAATGGTATATGATAAATTAGAATTATAGAGTTAGAAATGTGAAATATTAAAAATTATAATTCATCTAATCCATCCTTTTTTATTATCCCTGAGAGCCAGCTATAAAAAATGAACAACATCACTTTATGGAGGAGGTAGTCTGCACAAACGCATGATCAATGTTATTTTTGTTTCTCTTAGTGGATGAAAAGGAAGGAATAATTATTTTCATATTATTATAATGAAGTTTTATTTTAATAATGAAACTTATTTAATCATATTAACAAGGTTATATAATATTACGAATGATTATAGTAAAAAGAAAGACTGCTAGAAAGTAATATTCACATTTGATACTTGATATTTATCTGGGAAAAGTTCATGTAAATGAAATAATTAATAAAAATAAAGGTGTAAAGAAGATTATATATTTTATAGAGAGTTATATGAAGATTAAATTTTAGAGTTTTAGTGGTAAATGTTATGTAAATAGTGTAACATGAAAGAGTGGAAGTGATCCCCTTGTATGAGTGAAGATAAGGGTTTTTTTTCGAAATGAAATTGAATTTCAATAATGTTATTTCACTATTAAAGGGTAAAGGTATTAAAAATGGGAAAAATAAAAAAGGGTGTTATTTTTAGTCAAGACACACCTCAAAAATTCATTTTGAAACATATTTTTACATATATTTTCCTTTTCCCCTTAGTAAATAACTTTTTATCAGTTTTAGTTATTTATCATGGTAACTAATTTTTAAACTTAGTTTTAGGTCCACTAGGTTAGATACCCTAAGAGGGGGATGAATTAGGGTATGATAGATTAAAACAACTACCCCTATTGATCTTGTTTCATTGTTAGACAAAACTCTCTTATCTCTCTTTACCGTTACAGAGTATGAACAAAACTTAAATCAAGAACAGGACACGTAAATTTTACTTGGTTGACCCTTATTGGGATACATCCAAGGAACATAAACCAAAAATGTTCCAATGTACCAAATCCACTAAAATTTCAGTGCTATTTACAAAGTTTTTAGTGGACTCACTTTCCCTCCTGGTTTATAACCACTCACAGTATGAAGGCTCACTGCTCTCTCAACTAAAGTGTGCTCACTACTTCTTCAGAAGATCCAATATCAGTTTAAAGACTTTTAGTTCCCTTAATTATAAAAAATTAATTCATATTCATCTGTATTTTTACTCTCTATTAAATTTCCACTTTCATTCACTGATGAATACCACTTTACCGCAGGTGTACTGGGAAACTTCTAACTTTCGCGCAACCCTAGACTGACCGGCGCGCTTCTCCAAGCCTAGCATGCAAGTGTCACCAAACCAATTGTGTGACACTCCCTTATTCAATAAAAAAACATAGTATCCTCAGAACCTTTTACTCCGAAACCAATATTGGTGTGCAACTATCAACTGGCGTGCAACTTCTGAATAACTTTGTACTTACATGACCAAACCACCACTTGTGCGACCAAACCTACTTGTGCAACTAGAGCTCAAATTATCTCTAATTTTTGACCTCAGTCAAAAATTAAGAGGGATATCACTCTATTTATATGAATTTTTGGCACCTTTAGTGCCATGCACAAGTTTCCTCCCAACGCGCAAGTCCAGTCGCCTAAGCCTCTGTCGCCCTAGTCACCTTGCATGCCCAAACCAAAACTTGGGCGCCCCTATTTCCTTTTCCATATATTGATGTTATGATCTTGAAAAAAATATGGAATGAAACTTTTCAAGCCTCCAAGAACCTGGCACACAATTTCCTTTTCCAAAAACACTTTTCTCCATTTATCGATTCTGAGGCCCAAAAATTTGGCAAACACTGGAAAACAACACCACCTTGTATCTGTTTTTTTTGTACCACCTCCAGATCTTCCATTCATTTGTCATGTTTCTTTGTCAAAATATTTTCTCAAAAATATCTATGAAACTCGACAACTCACCATGTAAATCCTCTTTTTCAACAAACAAACTAGCTATGTCAACAAACAAAAACACCTCAAAAATAGTGCAATGTTACCTTGATGGGTTTTTTCACAACACATAGTAGTTAGTTTTAAGGAAAAAAATTAAAATTGAACTTATTAACTAATTTGAACCTTATGATTTAAAATTTTAAATTAATTTTATCATATAAAATTTATAAGTGTGTAAAATTTTAATTTTAAAATAAATGCATGTAATAGCATAAAAACAGTTTTTAAACAAAACATGTTTTTTAGTTTAAAATTTATGTATATGGTAAAATTATAATGGTAACTAATTTTTATGGAATAAAATTATTTATTATAAAAAAATAAAATAAAAATTAAGGATTTATTGTCTATCCAATACAAAATTTTACCTTAAAAATGCTTGATCTAAATAAAAGACTGGAAATAGTTTTTTATTAAAGTAACATTTTACTTTACTTTTATAATTTTTGGACAAAGGTTTTCCATGTTCAAAGAATATTTTAAAATTCATAAAATTATTAATTAAATAAATATTTTATTACATAATTTTTTTAGTCTTCTAGGTCATTCGTTCATAATGATAAAATAATAAAAATCATAATATTGATAAAAACTATATTTATCCACTAAAAATTAACCTTTTCAAAAAAATATCAAACTTTATTAATAAGTAGATTTTGGTATGTTGAATTCAAAAAATAATTTTATTTTATCAAATTCAAATTATGAAATTTTAATTTTTTAAATAAAAACATAATATATAAGGAAAACTGGTTTTAAATATAGTAATTTTTAATTATAAAACATATTAATTGTTTATCTTATAAAGGTGATAGTTTTTAATTTTTTACCATATTAGAGTTTATTATAGATTTATTAATAATGTTATTATAATTTTTTGTGGTTCATTTTTGTTGGGTTTATCATGTAATGTAAGCTATCAAACATAATATTAGTTTCATAAAGTCTATAATTTTGGGTCGTTACATTCCACCCCCTTTAAAAGAATTTTATCCACTAAATATTATTACATAGAGGAAACAAAGTGTGGAAACTTTTGCCTCATTACATCCTCAGGTTCAAATATAGATTTTAAAACTTTTGGTTCTTCCATAGAACCTTAACTATATGGGTGGTCTTATTCAATAGAACCTTGTCTTTTTGATCCAAGATCACCATGGGTTGTTCTTCATAGGAGGGGTCATGTTTTCGTTGCACAAATTTTGAGTTTAATAAAAGTGATGGATTTGATTTTTTCTTCCTCAAAAAATGATACATGTAATAAATCATGCACTTTGGATAAGGGGGTGAGTGAGTGATAAGTGAAAAGTTATGGCCCTAAAATGTTAAAGGATATCAAAGTGATCGATGTATATGGGGCTTGAATTTCCATTCTTTCCAAATCTGATAAACCATTACTATGGATATATTTGGAGAAACACCTTATCACTAACATCAAAATATATTTCTCTTTGATGATTATCAGCATAGTTTTTCTATCAAATTGGTTCCATTTTCATATGTTTCTTAATTTTTTGTACCTTCTCTATAATTTCTTAGACAAGTTCAGTACTTGTGATCTTTCTTTCCCCAACTTCATCCCGGGATGTTGGATTCCTATATCTCTTCCCATATATAGCCTCATATGGTTCCATTTAGATGCTATTATGGAGACTTTTTTATATGAGAACTTTATCATAGGAAGATGATGATACAAAAATACTTGTAAATCCATTTAAAAAGATCTCAGTATATCCTCTATAGTATGAATGGTTCTCTCAGACTGACCATCTGTCTAAGGGTGATAAGCAGTGCTAAAATTTATCCCATTACACAAAACATTCTGAATACTTTTACATAATCTCCATTTATAACTCATATATCAATTAGATACAATAGATATGGGTACCCCATAAATTCTAAATACCACTTTAATGTATATCTTTTCAAGATGATCCAGGGAGAAATATTTTCTAAGGGAAATAAAATGTACTAACTATATAAGATGATTAATTACAACCCATGTAGAATTATGACCTTTAAATGTATTGGGGATTCCTATAATGAAATCCATGGTGATGTTTTTCCATTTCCCTATAATTATGGGTAGTGGTTGAAACATCCCTTTATGATTATATTACTCTTATTTAACTTTATGACATACCAAGCATCGAGATATATACGCCATGATTTCCATCTTCATGTTATTCTACCAAAAGTTTTTCTTTAGATCTATATACATCTTTGTGACTTTAGGATGGATAGAGAAGGATGGGTTATGAAAATCATCCAAAATATCATTCTTAAGTTCCAATATATATGGAAAATATCTGATTTCTAACCTATATAAAACCCACTTTATCAAAGTTGAACATCAAAATATTCTCAATCTTCTTTTGCAGTTCCACATCATCCTTTTGGTACTCTTTGATCCTTACATGAATAGTTGGATGAGCATAAACTTGGGAAATATAAGATTTATCCCCTTCCCTTATGACCTCATGATTCATATTTGTATATATATGATTATTTAGTATTTTTAAATCCTTATCATGGATAATATAGACTGATATTTTCTACTAATTGTTTCACCCACCATATTTTCATTTCGAGAGTGGTAATTTATCACGCAGAAATAATATTTTTTTATCACCATCTCCTTTGGAACATGTTTAACTCCTTCTAAGTGAATATTTATTTTATTCTCTTTTGATAATTGTATATATCACACTTCCCACAATAAAGGTAATTCTACCTAATTTTCAACAGAAAGATCACCGACACTAATTTTAAATCATGAATCTGGTAATTTTTCTTATGAATCTTTAATTGGTGTGAGGCATTAGTAATTGCCTTATCATTTTTCATGATTATTCACATCATTCATTTTAATATTACATCATTAAAAATTAAAAACCCTCCACCACTACATGGTAATTTTTGAACCAGTGAAAGGAAAAACCTTTCCTCAAGATCCTTGAATTTTACTCACATTTTTCTGTCCATAATAACTTTACTCCTTTCTTTTTTAACTTGTTTAAAGGATTTGGTATCCACGATAAATTTCTCACAATGTTTCAGTAATATATATTTAACCTAGGAAAATTATATATTTTAATTATTGTGGTTGGTTTGGGTAATTTATCAATAACATCAATCTTTAATATATCTACTCATATACTCTCACTTATTGTGAGATGAAAAAAGAATAATACTTTTTGTAGACAGAATTCACATTTTTTGAGTTTGGAATACAATTTCTACTCTCTTAGGGTCTTCAACACAGTACTTAAGTGATCTTCATGTTCATCCTTACTTTAGGAATATATTAGAATATTTTCTATAATTACTACCACATATTGATCCAAGTAATCTCTAAAGACTCTATTAATAATATCCATGAAGATATCATGGGCATTGCTAAGTCCAAATGGTATGACTATAAACTCATAGTTTCTATAATCTATCTGGAATGTTTTATTTGGGATGTAATCACTTTTTAACCTCATTTGATTATATATATATCAGAGGTCAATCTTTGAGAATAATTGAGCTCCTTATATTTGATCACACATGTCATCAATATGGGGAAGATGATGTTTTTTTAACCTGATTTTTTTGAACTCACAATAATCGAAGAAATGATGCATTGGTCTATCCTTCTTCTTTATAAAGAGGAATGTTATACCCCATGGGGAAGAACTAGGGTGTATAATCACCTTTTAAATATTCAATTTCTTATTTAATTCCTCTAATTTAATGGAATTCATTCTATAAGGATTGTTTGAGATAGGAAATGGTCCAGGGATAGGTTTGATTGAGAACTTGACCTTACATTCTGGGGGAAGACTAGGAAACTCATTAGGAAATACATCATCATATTACCATAAAATAGTCATGTTCTAAATGTTTACTTCCTCCCCGTCATATGATCTAGAATCCCCATGTTTCTAGGAATCAATACCCATATTATAGAATTTTATTTCAAATAAGATGATATATCATTATTTCATTGATGCCTGATAACTTTATAATTAGTTATATGAAAGAATATTTCCCTTTCTTAGAAATTGATATGTTATTTATATATGGAAATCCATTAAATATCCAAAATTATGTCAAATTCAACTAAAATAAGAATAATTTTATTTTTTTAAAGTATTTCCCCACAAATATCGATTGAAGAAGAGTTGTACACCTAATTTGCATTCAGCCCGGGTTCCAGCATGTGTTTTCATGAATAGATTAATATTCAAAGTTTGAGGTGGTGAGTCCATATTCTTAGAAAACCTATAAGATATTAAAGACTATGAAAATTGGAATAAAATAAGGAATTCTCTTTCCTAGGGTTGATAATGAGTGTACCTTTTACCACTTCATTATTTTTATCCACCTCTACAGTAGTGATTTCATATTCTTTCCCCTGCTCCATTGGTTTAAGAGGTTACTGCTACCTATTCCCTTTATTAGATATAGGTTTAGGTAATTGATTCAAACAATTACTATACTCTTAGAATTTTAAGTATTGAAGAGAGGTTGGAACACCAACTAGGGCCTTCCTCCCCTCACTGGTTTTATTCAACCTTTTTTATTACTTAAGTTGTCATGATCTAGGTGGAATGCTTTACCACACTTGTAACACTTTCCAGAATGTAAAAGGAAATTACTTTGGTGTTTTATCCCATATGTTTTACATATGGGTAGTTAAAATTTCTTACCCCCATGATTATTTTCATTCAGGCTTCCATGATAATCCATCTTTCTTTTCCTTTATCTAGAATCATGTGGGTCATTATATTTAATTAAAACATTAATCGCAAATTGAACAACTTAATTTTGGCTTAAAAGGTATCTTACATTTAATTTCTTCTAGATACTAGGTTTAAAGATACCAAATAATTAATCTATATTATTTTTAGGTTTAGAGATGGAATCCGAGATTCACCTTGCGAGCCTCATGATGTTTCCCCCATAATATCCATTAGACTCATATTCCTTTTGTTTCAATTCTTGAAATTCACATTTCATCTTAGTGTAAAGATTATGAGGGAAATATTTATTGAAGAATATTCATTTTAAATACTCCCACACCATGGAATCATATTCCTCCCTTTTCGTTGTATTCCTAACAAGATTCCACCATTAGTCGGCCTCACCTTCTAGATGATAGAAAGACAAAACAACCTTCTCATGCTCTGAGCATTGAAGGAATATATATATATATATATATATCACATTAATCCATTGATCAATAATCAATGGGTTGGGAGGCCCATTAAAAGATGGTATATTTTTACACATAAAGGATTCAATATCAAGTTTCTTCCTTCTTTTTGTATTCAGGAGCTCCACATTATTCATTTTATTATTTATAATATGAGAGAGATAAGTGAGAATTTCCATGAGATTTTGAAATCTGGTTCCCATCTGATTTGTGAAATCACCACATTTTCCATTTCTTCCATCATTAGTTTTTTTTCATTTAGTTCCTTCCATATCCTTGATAAAGGAAAGTACATGTTGAGGATACTTAAATTAGTTAATGTATAAAGCACAAAATAGTGATCATACAATAAATAACTCAAAAATAATGAGTATATTCAAAAACTCTCTAAGTTTTAATATAGATTATCCATAGTTATTTCTCCACTAGGTTTTTATTAAACAAGATAGTTAACATAATAATTAAATCTTTCATAATGGTTCATTAAAGATAATGTGAATTAACCAAAGTATATCCCTAATAAGTGTCTAGAAAGGTGTACATTTAGGCCTCTTTATCATGCATTGGGTCATTTTTGAGTTAATATTCAACACACCCTATTCGAGTTTATTACCCTTAGGTACAACTTTTCTAGAGTCTGCATCAAATTTCTAGTACCCCAATAGGGATTTATTTTCTAGGAAAACCACATAATCTATACATTACCAAAACATTAGGCTGTAATATTATATTTATACTTAGATATTTCACTAATATTTTCTTATCATAATCTCTAAAAATAACTAAACATTGATCTTATACCAACTATATTGACCTGAGATAAAAATAGATAAATAAAACCTTGATGTTATGGTTTAATTAACACTTATAAAAAATAGTTTCACATTCTAAGGACCTAAAGGTTTAGTGTCTTGGAGACTAGAAACATAAAAATACTTATTTTACATATTGTGAAAAAAATTCTATAAAATAAACCCACTATTATACATTCCAGGATACATAATCACATTAAAATCTTGGGTAAGGTAAAGATAATAAGGGGTGAGATAAAATTATTCATAATAGATAACATAACAATGGCTATAATGGCTAGATAATAAACATACAAGAAATAATGAATAAGGGAAAATCAAACATCCCAAATGATAAAACTTATTCCATGGAATGATAAATTAAAACATGAATCCTATAACATGAGCCATGGAACATAGTAAATAAAGTTTAAAAATAATATATACATGATTTTTTATATTTGTAAACCTGGCTACCTTCCAACCTATTCACACATAAAATTGTGAGTAAATCTAACCACCATCACAATCAACCTTTGTGAACCAAGCTACTCACTACCCTATTGATATAAATTTTATATCTCATGATATATATGACTTTAGAAAATTAATTTTAGGGAGATATAGGTCCCAATCATCTCATAATCCATACATTTATATTCCATTTGAAGAACAATCATCACATCATAAAATAACCCATAGAAAAGAAAAATGGATTTTCAAACATTATCAAATAATATCTCATAAAATAGATTCAAAAATAAATTCAAATGATACCAAAAAAATTTCACCCAAATTAAATACATTATAAGAGAAAATATAAGTTGAATCATGAAACACAACTTCATTAGAGGTAAATATTGTAGAGACATATAAGAAATTGGAATAAAAATTTATAAAAATCATTTATTTAAAAACATTGTAAATTGAATGTAAAAAAAGAGTTTAAAATAATTTCAAAGATATTTTCCATAAATTTTCAAAGATGCTTTTAAAAAATTATTTATGGAAATAAAGAATATTGGAAGAATAATTTTATTGTATAAAAAATATGGGTTCAAAAAATATAAGTTCTTGAAATTAAAATCATTTTATATCCAAACATATTATTTTTCTGAAACCCATATCATTTTAAAAATAAGTAAAAATTCATTTTTAAAAAATGGTAAATAGAAATATGAGGGTCACATGAGATAAAACATAATAGATTTCCAAATAATAAATAAAACATTAACGGGAATGGAAAATATGTACATGGAAAATAAAGGTTCCTTAGAAAATATGAGAATTATTCTTTTCAATCTCATTCGTCCTATATTGACCAGATGTATGTCATGATGGGCAATGATCCTGTAAAAGTTTTATATTCAGTTCTTACCTCAAAGAGTGATTAAAGGATAGGCATTGATAAAATTTTATACAGAGAATCCCTTAGCAGAAATGATGTCAGTAGATATTGAATTACCTTATAAAGAGGATTGTATATTTAAGAGGGCCCCCAGACATGGGAGATGTATTTTGATGGTGGATCCATAATCCTAATAGTTAAGAGGATGGAAGACCCCAAGCTCAAAAAAGTTGGGTTGGGAGTCATGCTTATTTTCCCAGTAAAGGCAATCCTACGATAC
Source organism: Viscum album (assembly GCA_963277665.1). Lineage (NCBI taxonomy): Eukaryota > Viridiplantae > Streptophyta > Magnoliopsida > Santalales > Viscaceae > Viscum > Viscum album. Next base: position 80,306,959 of record OY728140.1, read on the forward strand.
TCTTTCCTTCTACCATAAGGGTGCACAAAAAACGAGGTAGAATATTGGGCTCCCATTGTAGGGTAAGATCTGCAAATTCATGTACCAGTAAATCACTTGCATATAAAGGGTGATTCAGAATTGGTCATCAAGTAGGTAAATGGTGATTATGATATCAGAAAAGAAGAGTTGACCCCATTATTAATTATTCCCAAATATAAATAGAAGAATTACCCTTAGATCCAACATTAGTTCAAATCCCATGCTCAAAAAAATCACAAGTCAATGAATTGAAAAATATAGACATGACTCTAGAAGATCCAGGTTGGGACGAAACTGTCACCAGCATTGTGCACCACTATATGGTCTCACCTTTTGTTCGAGCTACCATGAAAGAGATCATTAAAGTTTTATCATCCCTAAACCATACAGTACTAGAACTGGATGGATGATAATCATTATGGAATACCTTAAAAATAAATTACTCCCACCTGAAATTCTATGAAAGTGAATTTCCAAAGATGATAAATTAACTTTGTTCTATATAACCACACAAATCATCAAAAGGTCCTCTATTAGAGGATCCTTGATAGGTTTATTCTTAGGTGCGTCAATGGAGAAGATACCATTATTTTCATGAAATAATTTCACACTGAGCCTATGGTTCCCAACAGCCAAGGATCAATATTTCCTATCAAATACAAAGTCTTGGGTAATACTAGTCCACTATGATGTATAATTTAACAAAATTTACCAAAATTTTTCATACCTTCTAGGATAATTCCAACTTCATTCATAAAATCCCATATTTTATACATATAGAGAAATATTCCTTGACATTTTCTATATGGGTAATGGACATTGTGGTACCATATCCTTACACCATAGAAAAGAAGTTCAATTATATTCTCACTGCAATTGAATTCTTCTCTAAGTTGGCCGAAGTTATACCCCTCAAAGAATCTAGGGAATCAGATATCATTAGTTTCATGAAATATAACATCATTACCAAATTTGGTTTCACCAATAAAATATTTATTGACAATGTCACCAATTTCTATTCTTATGAGTTGGGACGACTGTATTAGAAGTACAATTTCAAGTCTGGCCATTTGTCCCACTATCATGCAGAAACGAATTGACAGATATAGGTCCTCAACAAGACTCTATCAAATATACTTCAGAATATGGTGGATAAGGATAAAAATTCTTGGTCAGATAAGCTCCTTCATTCATTTCGGGATTACAAAACTACAACCCGCACAGCCACACAAAATGAGAAACATGAAAAAATTAGTTTTGATGTGATTGATGATCGAAAGGTTGTATAATAATAAATATTTATTATATTAATAACACCTTTATAGAATTATTATGAAATATTAAATTCATTATTAATATATGATATCAATATTATATGACATCCCATAAATTTTTATGATTTAAACATTATAACAACTTTCACGTAGGTGGTAAAACCATCCCAAAAAATAATGTTTTATAATGTTTCCATGAGTAAGGGAATGTTTTTAGATAATGATAATATGACATATTTAGAATCTTAATCCTATCAAAATTATTATATATACTCAGTAAATCAATTATTATAATAATACAAGATGAACGATGATGAAAAATGATATTTTTTATTCGTGGAGGTCGTAGTCCGCACAAATACACGATAAACAATCCCATTTCTTAATGAATAAATGAAAATGGTATATCATAAATTATCATTACACAGTTATAAATATGATATATAAAACATTATAATTCATCAAATCCATACTTTTTACCATCCATTCTAAGCAGTTAATAAAAATAAATAATATCGATTTGTGGAGACAGTAGTCTGCACGTACCCACGATCGATATTATTTTTATTTTTCTTTGTAATGTCCTAACATAGGATCTATTAAATGGTACCCTGAGATGGTGGGTCACATAGACTCAAAAAAAAACTCACCATACACTATATTATTTTAAGAAGTAGTGAAGGTCTATTATGGTATGTTTGGGAGACTATACCCTCCTTATTAGAGTTACACAATGATGTCATAACAGATAAGTAGTAGAAATTAGATAAACATAATAAATAATCACGAAAAGAAAATAACACTGAAAAAAATAAGAATAAGCATAACCATACAACAACTAATCCATCTAATATCATATATGAAAAGAGATAATTTCATGATACAATAAAAAAGTAAACAGTAACATGGAAATAGGCACAAATACATACAAGTATATCAAAAGAACCAAAAAGACCAAAAGACTATCTCCAGATAGTATCACGAGAAATAGCTCAATTCTATGATCCCATACTATTATCCCAAAATAAATCAAGAATAGTCAAGTGGGTTATTTACCTTATCCCTACCTGCAACCATGAAGTCTATCCAAGTACCAAATGGTGGCCCGAACAAGGTGTGAGATAACACTCAGTAGGTCACCACCAAAAATGTCTATAATAAGTCCAATCTATGCATATAAGTTGTACCATTGTGTAATTATAATAGAAATAAAGTTGATAAAAGTATAAGTGATACTGTATAGTCTACCAACTGTAATAAATCAACCATATTTGGTGGATATCTATAAAGAAAGGTAAGAATCAATAGAGGCCTATGTCGAATAATCAAGTATAAGACCTACATGGGCCAAGACCCAAGGACAATGACCAGGGTGTCCTCTTCATGTACATAGAGTGAAAACATAGAAAACTAGATTAATACATAAGTGGATCCTAAGGAGAATGTCCAAGATGGTCTAAGAAAGATAGATCCAAGCTGTAAAAACCAAGGCATCCAAGTAGGTTGTCGGTGCCATACCATGAACCCCCATCATCTGTGTCATACCATGATTCCCCACATCAGTTCCATACTATGTATCCCCAAATTGGTTCCATACCATGTTTCTATTATCAACATGATTAATATAATGGATTAAGGGTCCATATTAATGGTTATTCCATTTATCATTTGAACTCATAATAACCATTCATTAACCATTTCATAATCATATATAAATCAAGGGATTATCTATTCCAAACCATTCATATACAAATGAAAAGGTGTTTTTAGGTTCTTAAAATATTTAAAAAACCACTTAATTGTCATATTTTACTCCCAATAATGAAAATAGATATCAACTCACCCCAAGGTTGGAATATTTAAGGTCAAAGGAAAGAACCCACCTCATGGGTGGTTCAAGTTGAGGTTTAAAACCTCCAACTATGTATAAGGGTTTCATGTAATGTCTTAAAAAATGGTTTGAAATTTTATTAAATGGATTATTAATTTAGAAATCAATTCCCATAGATTCTTGTGTGTGGAACAACAACAACAAGGTATAAACAACCAGAGTTGAGGGAAAAGTTATATACCACCTACCTTATGCCCGTCAAGGAATACTTGTCAAGTATCATACATTGATTTGGTCCAAATCATAATTAAAAAAATAATAGAAAAAATCATGAAATTGGGGCATAATATCCTTCATGAAATTTTCATCCCATATGATGAAGAAAACAATGGAGGGAATAGGAATGGAGCTCTTACCAGTGGAGATAAAATGAGAGAAACGACACTCAAATCAAAATTCAGATAGAAAAGATCCTTAAAAACCTATAGAAGAGGGAGGAGGTAGATATCATGCATGTTAAGATAATACTATAGAATATAATAATAAAGAAGATTTATCCACTTTAAAATAATAAAGAGAAAAAATTCATTTCACCTAGTTTTTAAAGGGCACACAATTTAGCTGCACGGTTAGCCAAACTGTTCTCCAACCATGTGTCTTCCACTGTCCAAGGATAGTGGACCCATAATGTTAGAGAGCATAGTTTTTCTAATCATTATCAGCCCATGTGTTCCCCTATGTGGAGACCTGCATCACCCTACATAGTTTGTCCAAATTGTGCGGCCTCCTATGCACGGTTTGGTCAAACCGTGCACCTGAACCTTTACTCTATAATTTGGAGTTTCAGGATCCGATCAAGACCCGAACACTCACGATTCCTTCTTTAGATGATTAGTAACATTTATAAAGATATAAAATAGGATTCAAACTAAAATTAAAGAGAGGCGTACCTCATATAAAAATCTAGGATCTTGAAATCTCCCACTCTTGGGTCAAATCATCCTCGATTTTCTCTTCATTGAGGGGTGTGGAATATAAAAAGAGTCTCAAAAAATGATAATTCACATCTATCTCTCTATCCAGAGTCTATTCCTATACACATTCATTCTACAATAGCACCTAAACTAGAGGAATTAACCTACCTCAGATATTTTTTGTTCTACGATCAATGATAGGTATAGGGTGCTCCTCGAAGAACACATCTACCTCCAACTAAATCTCATATAGCTGGAGATATGAGATAGTTCTGAGTGATAACTATGTAAATGAGATAAATGGAAGATTTTATGCATGGATTAGTACCTCTGAGGTTACTACAACCAATATTCTACTAACCCGAACCTTTCCAAAATCTCAAAGGGCCCAACATATTGAGGTGAAAGATTACCCTATATCTAAATCCATATATGCCCCATCCTAGATGGGATTCATAGAAATACTTGATCCCTAACCATGAACTCTAAAGTTCATCAATAGTGATTGGAGTGGGATTTTTTTCTGGATTGAGATATAGCCATCCATTTCCTGATCAGCTGCACCTACTCTAAAATCTCATGGATGAGACATATTCCAAGTAGTTCTACCTCCCCTGCCTCTAACTAGTATATAGATTATCAGAATGGACTAAAATTAAAGGAATCATAGGGTGACGTATTTATATTCACATGATAACTATCATTGTAGGTGAACTCAAATAGGGGTTTATGCCTCTCCCAAGAACCCCCAAAATCAAGGACACGTGCTCTAAGAATGTCCTCTAAGACCTATATTGTGTTTTTTAACTACCCATCGGTCTGATGGCGGTATTCCATGCCAAAAGAACATATAAACCCAAAAACCTCTATAAACCTTTCCCAAACTGAGATGTGAACCTTGCATCCCTATATGATAAAATGGTATGAGAAACCCTATAAAGGATTACAATCTCACATATGTAAACTCTCCCAAAATCATCTACTGAGAAGGTATCCCGGATAGGCAGGAAGTGGGTAACATTTGTCAACCTGTCCAAAATGACCCATATGAAATCACTACCTCAAGGTAAAATTAGTAACCTAGTTAAGAAATCCATGGCACCATCCTCATTTCCACTCAGTAATAGGAAACTACTGTAGAAGTTATTTTATCCACTGGTGTTCCACCTTCACCTATTGATAGGTGATAGCCCATGGGGTGTCGTTAATTCCCACATGGTTAACAAATTTATAAATTTATAACACGAATCAAACAAAACACTAAACTAAAGGGTAGTATTGGATATGAAATTCCAAGATCAAAACCATAGAGACAAGGTTGTAGAAAATATTAATTATATATGAAAGACCCAAACTAATTATGATTTTTAGAAATTGAATCTATGATACTAAGCATGTGATTGGTAAATAACATGGGGGAAGAATATAGAAAAAGTTTTTGGGAAGTGATGAATCCAGGTTCATGGGATAACAAGGTATGAAATAACAATTAATAATCATGTATTCATTGGAATTAGTTCCTAGAGTGTCCAATTCTCATAGTAAACTCTCTTGAATTGTAAATAACAGGTAACCAAAACCCTTATTTAAACATAGGGTAAGAACTAGACCAATGGTCATGGTGGAATTCTAAACCATATTCCTCAAATTAAACAAAATGTATTCAATAAACTTAGGCAATGTTCATGCTCAAACAAATAAATAAATTAAATCCACTTCATATCACTACTTACAATGGTCATGCAAAAAGAATCAGGGAAGAGTTATAAATGAATAACTAATATGAAATACCAACATGCATTGAAATAAAAAATAAAATACCTTATACATTCAATCCTTATTCATCATGCATGCCACGAAACAAATAAATCTCCTCTACTTATATCCATGAGAGGGTGAGAAAAAAGAATAAACAAAACCCTACAAAGAAATAGTAGTAGGGCTCTGAAATCACCTTGGTCTGATGTCAACTCAGTCCCCTCCATCTTCCTATTTCTATAAGGTGTAACCAAAGGCATGTATAATTAGGATTTTCTATCAAACCCTCAGTTGTAGTGTATTAAAATCCATCATTTATGATAGGTTCACAATGTGTAAGGTTTACATGATATGTATTATACAGCATTCAAAACTTCTCTGAATATTATTTTATCTTGAAACTCTCATGAAATATATTGGGTATACATAATGTAATGGATTATCATAATGTAAATTCACTTCATTAATTAAAATGATCAATGGTGGTTTGTCTCCCAATAAAATCACATCGTGTATTGTTTACACGATGTGAAAAATGTCTTCATCTAGGTTTTGAAGCCTGCTCAGTCTTAATGTAATGTTTGCATTAGACTTCAAAATATGGTGTCACTCTATGAAATTTCATGATATGGTGTGAAATTTATTTTACTCATGAAAATTGTCTTTATTTTTTCCTTTTCTAAACATCTATTTCATACTTTAAATAGCACAAAACAAGTTAAAAAGTCCAAATATTGGCTATAATATCAATTATATTACACAAATTATTGTATTAAAACACCCTAAAAAATAAACATGAAATAAAAAACATTAATAGGTGGAGAACCTAGTGACATAACCATCCACTTACCATTTCATACCAGGCCATCAATATTGGTATCGTGAGTCATGATACATCTTGGTAAGACCGAGATGCACTTCCCAAGTAGAATCACAATACTCTCACATCAGTTCTTCTTGTAATTCATATGGAACTCAAACGTGACCATGAAGACATAAAATTTCATCCTCTACAACAATACATCAAGGTGGTGGGTCATCTCGTTCCATGCTCTCCCTAAGGATCAATCCCCATGGATCTAACAATTGTCTCATCTTTACCCTATCCATAAGTGTGGAATTCACTACTAAGGATGAGAGAAAATTAAGCTTGTGACCAACAAAAACCTCCAAGTGAATCTCATAGAACATGAACATTAATTCCATTCACTATTGGCCTCCCATACTTCTTGGGTTTGTGTCTTCAGACTTAGATCATTAGAGACTACATTTCATTTACCTGACATAGAGTCTATTTAAAAGTTGAATAAATGGAGATACTCAACTCACCTTCTCCATATAAGGTTCAAGTCACACTACATAAATATGTATTTGAGGATTTTTTGGTATGTGTACACCATAAAATGATCTACCAAGAAATAGTCCCTCCAATAATGCAAGGTATGAACAACTACAGCTAACTCGAGGTCATGTGCTGGATGACTTCGCTCATTCGGTCACAAATGGTGAGACTTGTATTCCACAACTCAGTCCCCTTACATTAGGATAGACCCAAAAATGATGTCGTATGAATCATAGTAAATCATATAATTTCTTCCAGTCTTTGGAAAAATTAAAATTGGTGTTGAAGTAAATAATCCTTATAAATCCTGAAAATACTTTTCACACACTTCATACCATATAAATTTCACATTTTTTATCAAGACTATGATAGGCTTAGCTAGACATGAGAAGTCTTGGATTAAGCACCTATAATAACCAGATAGTTATAAGAAACTATAGATGTCAAAGAAATTCTTGGGATGCTCCCAAGAAACCAAATATCTCACCTTCTCTAGGTCCACAGACACTCCTATATTTGGGATGATGTGACCCAGGAAGTAAACTTTATCTATACAAAAGTAACATTTTTTGATATTTTCATATAACACATGCTCTCTTAGTGTATTAAAAATTATTTCAACGTGTTTTTCATGGTCATGTTGAATATGAGAATACACTAGGTTTCCATCCACAAAAAAACACCATGAAAGGATCCAGATATGGGGGGAAACCCTAATTCATCAAGGCCATCAAAATGTCCAACATGTTATTGAGACCGAACAACATAAACAGATACTCATAAAGACCATACCTTCTATAGAATGTTGTAAAAGGTGTATCTATCGACCTGAAATGAACATGGTGATAACCTAACCTCAAATACATTTAGAGAAAACCTTATCTCCTCAGAGCTGGTCAAAGTGGTCGTCTATATGGGGAAAAGGATATCAATTATTAACCATTAATTGATTCAATTTTTGGTAATCCATACACAAAAAAGGTTCCATCCTCTTTATTAATGAAAATGACTAGTGAACCCCATGGATAAGTAATAGGTTATATAAACCCCTTGTTGGAGTTAGTGGCCTAGAACCAACTACATTGTACTTTATTAATTAATAAAATCCTTATCACATCTTGATTGTTCTTCTACATGATAATGCATGTGATAATGTCCTAAGGATAGCTATTTCATTAAAGGTAAATAGCGGATCCCTTCTCTGATGAGAACCCGAAAGTTCCAAAACACTATTCTTGAATATATGTTCTATGGTCGTATGATGTTATTTGAGGGACACAAATAATACAGACCATTAGGGGTGAGAACTCATAAAACATTGAGGCACCTTCTCATAGTGTGCTCCCTTGGTAATATCCAGTAGGATATTATGAGAACAAGACTTGCCAGTACGAAATCCACATTTTATAGTATCATTGGATGTTCCTATCTATGGACGTCTGTATTGGTCCTTAGAATTTAAGTTTATTATTAATGGGTATTACAACTCACGCACTTAGATGAATTGACAAAAACTGTGATGACACACTGTTCGCAGCACGGTAGGATACGTTGGGTGCGTCACGAGTAATACCGCATTAATAGATAATGCGATAAAGGATTTGTCCCTTCTGTTCCATAATGGAAGTAGATATCTCAGGCCCTTTGATGGAATTGATATATCCTAAGTAAATCCATGTCCATGGTAAGGAATGGGCAAGTTCAATTCTGGAAAGTCAAAGAAATAATAATCGAGCACGTGGGTTGATGGCACTAGCATGAAACCCGCTTGATTAGAGATATGGAGACAAAGGGATTATATTACACGTTAAGCGTTCGTATGAGGTGACACGTCAATGCGGCGTCAACTTCATTCTCTTGGGTGCCTTGACCCGTTTCTAGATAGTAATCTTGGACTTTGGGCAAGCCCGTCTAATGCCAACAAGAAGGAGGCCTAGAGGGTCACACACTAAGTGTGTCCATGTATCTCAGTTAAATATTAATTTAACAAGTTAAATAAATATTATTCCCGACTGTGGTTTAATAATTATTTAAGGATGCCTGATCGCATTTATTTCGATACTAGTTATTCGAGAGAATATATTTTGGGTGAAATAATATATTTATTATCGAGTAATGCGGTTACATTTATTTAAGAAATAAATAGCCATTACTCAGGGTCTAATAAATGTGGTGAAGGAAATAAAGAAAAATGGAAAATAAAAGTACATGCCATGTATATTAAATATACACGCCGTGTAGTTTTATGGAAAATGAGTACACGCCATGTATTAATGATTACACGCAGTGTACTTTTTCCAGTCAGGATTTTGAGGAATTAATATCATTTTATTAAATGATATTTATTATAATCAGTGTGGGTGCATGTCAAGGAATTAAAAATTCGACATGGGGGTTTTCAATAATAGTTAATGAAATAAATAAAACGTGTAACGTGTTTATTTATTTTCATAACTCTATAACCACAAACCCGATTATATATATCCTCAAAACCCCAACACTTTTCCCCAATCATTGTGCACAACAATTCTAGATAATTCTTTCAAGGCCAAAAGAACTCCTTCCTCCAAGAACACTCTCAAGACCGAGAGACCAAGGAGATCGAAGGCAGACATCGCAAATGAAGTTTCTTCCACTCTAGCGCCCGGAGATCCCTTCGGCGAAGTTCGGAGATACACAGCACACATGTGGATAACCGCTAGAGGAATCCTACACTTGGATTCTACGACGCAACAACGGATCATAGGATCGTGACCAGAGACATCAACGAAGAAAAACTTCTGCCAAGTTAATTCTTGTGAATTAATTAAATTAATTATAACCAACATATGATGATCCTATCTCTATGGTTCTGGGATTCCCTCTTAAGTTTTTCGTTCTTTGTTCTATTTCGGAGACTCAGTGTTTTACATCCTGACGGATCTCAGATTGAACGTTGTTTAACGTTAAAATTAAAGTTTGGAAAACCTACCAACGCGCTTCCATTGCACACAGAACCAAAAAGTGGTATCAGAGGGAGTTCATATTGTTGATTATAATTATTTAGTTTTTCGTTGGTGAATTACACATTAAATAATATAGTTGTTTCAATTCAAGTTAATCATTCTTTAAATCTGAATCTCGAGATCTATTCCTCCTCTATCATTTCTCGTTCACCATACAGAAACAACCTTTTCTTTTAATTGTTGAATAAAATAAAATAGAGGATATCATCTGGAGGAGCCAAACATTTCTATCCATAAAACACCAGAATACACGGTGTGTATTCAAAAGTACACGTTGTGTATTCTAGGTTCATGCATCGGACTGGTCTGCCAAATCAGGTCATGTATTGATCCTATCTAAGTCATTTATGACACTGTGTGTTGACCAAGAACAGGTGGCACATAGTTTTCGGATTACATGTCATGTGGTCCAACAGAACACGGCGTGTAGTCCCTTCGGGTTAGGGTTAGACCGTGTACCTTGTACATGGTTTTCCCGGCTGGAAACCATGTAACACAGAAACTACACGGAATGTGTCCCACTGAACACGCCGTGCACTCCGAAAATTTCTGAAGTACATTAACACTCCATGTCCCCGGGAATGTTCTTCATAAGGATGTTTAAGAAAAGTACATGCCATGTAGTCAGAACTACACACCATGTACTCACCCAAATTACGCATATTTATTAAAATTTATTATTATATTATACAGACCCTTGAGACGTGTACCATGGTGCGAGCATAAAGATGAGGCACAACACGTGATGGGTGTTTTATATATGTGTGTTTAATTTAACATCTACATAATGAACGGGAATTCACCGGGTTTCCTCTAAGGTATAAGTTACGTACAAGGATAATTTTAATTTATTTAAAATTATGATGGATGAGGATCTCAAGGAAATTCAGAAAAGGGTTTAAGATAAAAGTATTGATTAATTAAAGATAATTAATTGATTCGTGCATGATTTATCTTAAACAAGAATGATTAAAGAATTGAATGCTAGTTTTATTTGTGTGTAAATATCATTGCATGTATGGATGATCATGAGCTATACCAAGACCTTTGTATGTGAATGGTTTCTTTTAATTTATGTATTTAAATTAAATTTGTTGGCCTGTGAGCCTTCTTCTCATTAATATGTAGGGCCTGCACGCCCAAGGATTCTTTTATGTAAAAACCCCTTTTACCCCTCACATGCATGTGAGATAAATGCATATGTAATGGATGGAGCTCCCAAGCTAGTAGAGGCGGCTCAAGTTAGGAGCTAAGGTGAAACAAATCCAAGGAGATACAAAGGTGGACAGATGGAAAGCTGTAAACATGAACCCGAAAGGTTCAAGGTGTTTCTCTCCTAGGTATTGGGTTAGTTTATCAACCTCTAGATAAACTAACCAATAGAAAATTTCATGATCATACCATTTATTTTATTACTGTTAGTTTCATGGTTTATTTATTGTGGGTGTGTTTTCACGATCACACAATTAATGAATTAAACAAGCATGCAAGATGGAACTAAAATAAGACCGGATTATGCATAAATATTATCTTAGACATGGTTAATCACTTAAGTATATCCAACTTAATATTAACAAGCATGTAATAAAAGATAATAAATTATCAATTTATGTATAAGGATAAAATCCCTCAAAGAAATATTAAGTTGGTATACCCTTCCATAATCTTGGTTAGAATCAAACCATAGTTCAAAGTGCTTGACCAACCCTAGTTGGGGTGATTTCAATTATCAGGGAATTCTAATTCAAGATTTTGGGTTTACTTAACTTGGCTCACATCAAGGGTTGACTGCCATAGCAAGACTTGGTGTGACCAAAGAGGAAAAGGTTGAGGAAATCCAAAATAAAAGGATTTCAGGATTGGGGAGTCCACTCAGCGGATCAAGGAGCTGCAAGTTAATGCAGTTGGCATTTGGAATGCCAACCTGAAACCCTCCAAGTTTCTTGACCAACCCTAGTTGGGGTAATGCAAAGGGAAATATGGATTCTTGCCACTAGAATATTCAGGCAACAGAATATTCTGAATTCAATGGTGAGGGCTATTGGATTTCGATAAAATAGTGTGAGACTAATAAGTATTAATTTATTTATTTGTCTCAGTTTTGTAATAATGTACTAAACCTTTTCTCATCTTAATTTGTAGAAACGGAAAGAAAATGACTTCAAACATATCATTTCAAACAATACTTGAGAAGGAAAACCTTCTCACCAGCACCAATTTCCAAGAGTGGCAAAGGTGTTTACACGTCATCCTTCGCCAAGAAAAGATATTATATGTGCTGGAAGAGCCTATTTCAGTTGCACCTTGAAAGGAGGCCAATGATGAGGAACTATCTCTCTATATGAAACACGTGCATGATTCCATAGATGTCTAGTGTTTCATGATATCGGTCATCACTAGTACAGAAAAAATTAATTACGTCAGTTATTTTTCATTTTTTACATCAGTTTTTAGCCGACGTTAATACACACGATGTTATAAATAACATTTTTTACGTCGGTTCTTTAAAAACTGACGTAAAAAAACATAACATCGTGGTGTTTATCACGTCAGTTATATAATAACTGATGTTATAAACCCGTGTGGGGGATGTTTATCACGTCGGTTATTAAATAACCGACGTGATAAACCCCTAGGAAATGGTTTATCACATCGGTTATATAATAACTGACATGCTAAACCAGTCTGAGGGGTTTATCACGTCAGTTATTAAATAACCGACGTGATAAAAAATTTCCCAGGCCTTTTATCATGTCAGTTATTTAATAACTGACGTGATAAACCATTTACCAGGCCTTTTATCACATCGGTTATTAAATAAACGACGTGTTAAACCATTCCATAGGTGTTTATCACGTCGGTTATTAAAAAACCGATGTGATAAACCCTTCCCTATTTCTTTATCACGTCGGTTATAAAATAACCGACATCGAAGACCAATTTTTTTTTTTACAAATCGAACGCAGTCCTCTGCTCTCCCCCAAAAACAACCAAAAACCAAATCAAGAATTCCTACCATAAAAGCAAAAGTAGATCAAAACAAGAACTAAAGAAAAATTAAGCATTTACATTGATAACATATAAAACTTACCCCACTTGACAGCCCCCATCACACCCCTGGACTGCCCCCCGACCCCCTGGACAGCCCCAAACACCCCGTGAACCCCCCCCCCATTGGAATCCCACCACCCCCCTGAACAACACCCCTTCACCCCACTTGACATCCCCCACCACACCCCTAGACTGCCCCCCGACCCCGTGGACATCCCCAAACACCCCGGGACAACCCCCCCACCCTCCTGAACAGCACCCCTCACACCCTCACCCCACTTGACAACCCCCACCACACCCTTGGACTACCCCCCGACCCCCTGGACAGGCCCAAACACCCTGGGAAAACCCCCACCCTCATGTATACCCCCCCACACCCTGGACAGCCCTCCCCCACCCCATTGGAGCCCCCACCACACCCCTGGACTGCCCCCAACCCCCTGGACAGCCCCAAACACCCCTGGACAACCCCCCCACCCTCATGTATACCCCCCCACCCCCTGGACATCACTTCCACACCCCTGTACAGCCCTCCCACACCAATGAAATAGACCAAAAAGTTACTGAAAACAAACCAGAACCCCCTCACCCCACTAGACTTCCCCCACCACACCCCTGGACACTTCCCCCCACACCCCTGGACATCACCACCACCCCTGGACATCCCCCCACCCTCATGTATACCCCCACCCCCCTAGAAAACACTCCTACATCCCTGGAAAGCCCTCCCACACCCTTGAAACAGACCAAAAAGTTACCAAAATAGACCAGAACCCCCTAAACCCACTAGACAGCCCCCACCACACCCAAGGACCCCCCCCCCCCCCATCCCCATGGACACCCTAGACCCCCCCCCCCCACCCACTGGACAGCCCCCCACCCACCCCTAGAAACCCCCTCACCCCACAAGACACCACCACACCCCTGGATACCCCCTGGACAGCCTCCCACTCCCCTGGACATCCCTTCCACCTTCCTAGAAATGCTCCCACCCCACTGGACTACCCCCTGAACCCCTGGACAGCCCTAAACACCCCGAGACAGCCCCCCCCCCCCCCCACTAGACACCCACTACCCCCTGAATAGCACCCCTTCACCCCACTTGATAGCCCCCACCACACCCCTGGACTGCCCCCTGACCCCCTGGACATCCCCAAACACCCCTGGACACCCCCCCCCCCTCCTGAATAGCACCCCCTCACCCCACCTGACAGCCCCCACCACACCCCTGGACTGCCCCCCGACCCCCTAGACAGCCCCAAACACCCCGAGACAACCCCACCCCCCACCCCCCACCCCCACCACCCTCATGTATACCCCCCCCCCACACACACACCCTGGATAGCCCTCCCCCACCCCATTGGAGCCACCACCACACCCCTGGACTGCCCCCCGTCCCCATGGATAGCCCCAAACACCCCTGGACAACCCCCCCCACCCTCATGTATACCCCCCACCCCCTAGACATCACTTCCACACCCCCGGAAAGCCCTCCCACACCCTTGAAACAGACCAAAAAGTTATCGAAAACAAACCAGAACCCCCTCACCCCACTAGACTTCCCCCACCACACCCCTAGACACTCCCCCCACACCCCTGGACATCACCACCACCCCCTGGACATCCCCCACCCTCCTGTAGACCCCCCCCCCCACCCCCTGGACAGCACTCCCACATCCCTGGGCATCCCTCCCACACCCTTGAAACATACCAAAAAGTTACCAAAAGCATACCAGAACCCCCTCAACCCACTAGACATCCCCCACCACACCCTTAGACCCCCATCCCCATGGACACCCTGAACCCACCCCCCACCCCCCACTAGACAACCCCCCACCCCTATAAACCCCCCTCACCCCACAAGACACCCCCACAACCCTGGAAACCCCATGGATAGCCTCACACTCCCCTGGACAACCCTTCCACCCTCATAGAAATGCTCCCACCCCCTGGACTTCCACCCACTCTCATGGGAACCCAGGACCCCCCCACCCCACTGGATAGCCCTCCCAGACCCCTGGACACCCCCCAACCCCCCCCCCCCACACCCTTGGAACCCCTCCCCCCAGACCAGAATCCATACCAGAAAAACCATCATAAGTAGACCAAAATAAGAAGTAGATCAAAATTAAACATTCACATATATAACATTAAAAACTTACACTGTCAACTTCAAAAAAAACTAAATCCAACAAAAAATACTACCAAATACACAATTACAATGATAATATTCAAAATTACATTTTAAATTACAAACAACTAAAATTCAATCAAACCTGTAAAATAATTTGACCACTCCACTTGTAAGTGTTTGATGTCTTCAGAAGTATAGGTTTGAGGGTCATCAAAAAGATACAAATGAAAAGGATAGTATTTAACGTATATAATGAATAAATCAAATTGAAATATTATGGAAAAGTTTAAGAGGAAATCTTACCAGGTCAAAATTCACAATTTTCCCAGTTGTTATTATTTCATACATAAATCTTAACATATAATATAAGCATTCGATGACGAATTGTTGTTCATGAAAATTCTGTTTGAATGAGTATAAATTCAATATATTATTTTTATGTAATTAGTCAAAAAAGTACAAATTATAAATGGATATTTACCTTCGCATTTACATATTTGATCTTTGCGCTCCTTTTCTTTAGGTTTTTTCGAAAGTAGGTCCATGCCCTGTTAGAAAATAATACGAATGGGGTAAATTTAAAATTCATTATAATATATAAAACTATTGAGAAATTGAAACTTACTTTTCCAATATATTCTTAAAACTTTCCTGCACATCATCATGGACAGAGCATATCCAATAAAGTGCTTTCTCTCTTGGGAAAAAACCCCATAACATCCAATGATCACTGATAAAAGGAAATTTAAGGTTATTGGTTTTTTATGTTAAAAGATAATGAACTCTTTGAGAGATATGTGTTTCATACCTCTCATAAAAATGAATCATCCAACATTTTGTGACTATATTCTTTTCAAGTCTTTCAGCAATATAAAGCATTATTTGTTCCTCATCCAATCACATGCTTCAGGGGAAATCAATTGCAGTTCCATGAATCCATATACATATGTCAGCTCATTCCTCTCACAAATTTTATAAATATACCTAATACAAAACAGACATAAGTATAAATTTTTAATAAATATAACGTAGGGAAAATGTGTTAAGACTTACATGGAAAAAGTTTCACCACATTGATGCCCAACTTATCTCTAGTAACAAACTCCATGATATCAGTTTTCATAATCCCCACACTTATTGCACATCCACAAACATGAGATTCCATTGGAAACTCATAATGACCCGCCAAAAAAATTGAATATCTTGAAAATTTGTCAAGACTACTAGAATATCTATCTGATGTCATAGCCATTTGTCTTTGTTGTTGTCTATACAATATTTCTTTACCTTTGAAGTATTCCTGTAAAAATAAATAGAAAAATATATTAGTTTTCAAAAGATAAAATAACTTTAATAAAAAAATAAAATAAAAGATATAACATTCATACCTCTATGGTAATGAGTCTAAGAAGTCTGGATGGCCAAATTAAAAAATGGCCTATACTATGTCCAACTATCATCACCTCATCTGTAGGTAATGGTACTCGAGCTGATCTATCTATAATATCCTATACAGTGACCCTCTGATTCTCTACCTCTAATTTTTGATGATGAACTATATCTCCTATACAATATAACAACCCATATGCAACTATATGATGTTGAGGATCGTCAACATAAAAATCGTAATAAGTAATAAGCTGCGGCAGAGGAGTAGGATAAAAAATGGGGTCCGCAGGCTGAGGTGGGGGAGTGGGAGCTACTGGCGGAGGTGGAGGATAAATAATGGGGTCTACAGGGGGAGGTGGAGGAGTGGGAGATGCAGTCTAAAATTGTCTTTTCATGTTTGCAAACATAGACTGTATTGATGCTCTAATATTTTCCTCCGTCGTTGCATTAATATTATGAAATTCAGCCTCCGAGGATTCTATTTTTTTATAAACCCCCTCAATGTTAGAAGTTGAAGAATGTGGCAAAACTTTTCTTACTGATACACCTTCCAGATATCCTCTTACACGACCAGGATTTTTGGGCTTTTCCAATGCTACAGATAAAATATCTTTCCTCCCAATAGATGTAAATGCCCTCTGTGAACTATTCACCTCAAGAGAGTCTTGTATTAATTAATTGAACATTTCTGTAATGATTGAAATTATATGAAGAAAATAGTTAACTTAAATAAATAAAATAGATATCTTACAATCCTTTCAGCTACGATTCTTGATTCTTCCGAAAGATATTTCCCTTTTTTTCACTTCCGAGATCTCTTCCATTTTTCTTGTCTATATGGAGGGGATGGAGGGGCCACCTCTCCAGAGCTTGAAGACTTAGCTCTTAGTTGTTGAAATATTTCTTCCATCATTTGTTCTTCCAAAAATTCATACCCTCCCCGAGATAAACTATGAGGGTATACATTTTTAGATTGGATCTTCTGATGATCTTTCCTTGTTTGTTGTAAATTAAGAATAATAAATCATTAACAAAAAATTAATAAGATCATTTATATAATAAATCTTATAAAATTTTATATTGCCCTTACCAAAAATGACTCTTTTCTTCTACTTTCAAAAAACTATCTCCATGTGTCTTCATCTATAAAAGGATATATACGACATGGATTGTCATGACTCCTATGACCATAAATGAAATCAGATGAGAGGGTTTATTTGAAATCCCTACATCTCCTGGCAGCCAATGATAATCATTTCTTCCTGACTCCTCCAGTGTTAAGAATATCAAATGTCATCTGATAAATAAGAGGTTAAAAATATTATATATACTAGAAACATTTAAATAATAGTCAAACAATAGCAAAATATCTTACCAAAATCTTCTCCCACAACGGAGAGATTATCGCTTTATCCACACTTCTCCAGTCATCATACAAAATTATTACTTTTCTCTTTGCTTGAGTTGTTATAAAACTCTTAAAATCTTTTGCATTTGGACCTCTAGGAATATCATCATCATCAAACTCAATGAGCATCCTCTAATCCTGCGTATGGGAAAGTGCTAATTTTGGTAAACGTGTGCACCCACGTTTACCAACCTTTGAACTCTTTGTCGTAATAGGAGCACATGAGAAAGATTGGGGAATATCAAGAGGAGCATGTGAATGTTCCTCCCCAAAGGTATGACCAATATGATCATCTTCAGAATCATGTGGTTGATCAACTGAATGATCTGTTATTATCCTCCAAATCAAAAAAACAAACATTAGTTCACAAATATACAAATTCAAATATTTTAATACTACTGTAATCATAAAATAGAAAAGTGTACTAAGTTATGTAATAGTAAACATTGGTAATATGGTAAGCATATTAAACAATGGTAAAGATGGTAAAGATGGTCAAGATGGTAAACATGGTAAACCTGGTAAACATGGTAAAGTAATTGTCACTAAACAAAAATAATAGATATATAATTCATGTAATGGTAAACATGATAAATTAAAATAAACAAACTTAAAACAAACAAAAACTTATACTTATTTTGTTTTAATACATGTTTCAATAAAGAAAAAACTTACAATATCTAACATTTTATGAAAAAAATAAATGTAAACAAGAAATAAACATATGTTACCTATAATTTTAGGAATGTAAAAATGGATTGTTTTCCCAAATTCCTTCGTCGTGATCGTTTATTATGGAACAAACCATGTCTTCAACATTCTCATCATTATGTTCTGTTAATCTTTCCATGGAAGTAGGGATCTCACATAAATCAGCATCTTCATCAAGTTCATCCTCACCAACATATTGTTTTTCCCTTGTAAAACAATAGCCCACTGTATATCTGATTGATCTACTACATAGAAAATTTGTTTTCATGTGTTTCCATTATAAAAGAATCAATTGTGTCTTCCAATCTATTCAGATTAAAAATTGTCATTCCAAATTCATCGTGTCTGACACTTTTGTTACCGATAAACCATTTACAGTTAAAAACAGGAACTTTAATTTTAAAGTAATCAACCTCCCATATGTCTTCAATCACTCTATAATATGCACTTGATGCAGAAATTGGGTTTTTGTCCTTAGCACTCAAAAAATGCATTGCTTCTGCAAACACCAATACACCACTATTCTGAACTGCACTTCTGTTGTCCTAAGCTTTCATATGAAATGTATAGCCATTAATGTCATAACCGGACCATGTTATCACATTTAAACATGGACCACCCACTATCCATTTTAATGTCTCTGATACATCTGATCTACCAAGCAAGGTCTTTTTAAACCATGATAGAAAAGTTTTGTTGTGCTCATTCAAAATCCACATTTCTTTCTTCTTTGGATGAAATTTTTTCAACTCATTAATATGCAATGTGATATACGGTTGATCATCAGCTATTTTATTCAAGATGTATGATTCTAACTTCTTCATCTATTCAGCTCACAATGATTTGAATTTCAAGCCACAAATCCCCTTTCACTCATTATTAACTCGTTCATGGTGAGATGGAGGCAAACCTATGTGTTGCGCCGCAGCCAAGTAGCTCATACAAAACTCTGCTACCTCCTCAAAAATATACTTTTCAATAATGGAGGCTTCAAGTCGATATGGATTTTTAACATATCCCTTCAATATTTTCATATACCTTTCAAAATGATACATCCAACGAAGATATACAGGTCTACAAAGATTTATTTCTCGAACTAGATTAATCATTAAATTCACCATTATATCAAAAAAAGTTGGAGGAAAATACATTTCCAATTGAAAAAGTATAAAAATTGCATCCTTTTCTAAAATGTTCAAAGCATTCAAATCAATCTCCTTATTAAAAATTGAATTGAAAAAATAACACAACTTCATTATAGTATTTCTAACACCAGTGGGCAATATTCCATGCAATGCAACTGGTAGAATTTGTTGCATCATGACGTGACAATCATGTGATTTCATACCTATCAACTTCAAGTCCTTCAATGAGACAAAATTTTTTACATTTGAAGAATAACCTTGAGGCACTTTGATATCATGAAGACATTGAAAAAATCTAATTTTCTCCCTCTTCGATAATGTATGAAAAGTTAGGGGAAGAAATTTTCATCTTCCTTTAGGAGTGGGAGCTAACTCCAAACATATTCCCATTGATAGTAAGTCTAATCTTGCATTCAACCCATATTTTGTCTTTCCTTTAATATCTAACAATGTTCCAATCAAACAATCACATATATTCTTCTCCACGTGCATGACATCAATATTATGTTTAACTTCATGATACCTCCAATATAGTAGCTCAAAAAATATTGACCTTTTCTTCCAAATATGTCTATCATTATCAGATTTTTGTGTCTTTCCCAATGTCACATCAAGGTTTTTCAACCTCTCAAAATACAGATCAGGGGATAAAGGTTTTGGAATAGTATCAAATTCTTGTGATCCATTGAATGCCTTTTTTAGTCTTCTATAAGGGTGATCCATATGAAAAAACTTTCGATGACCCATGTACACTGTTTTCCTCTCATGATGCAATTGACAATATGACGTCTATTGTTCGCAAATTGGACATGCTTTATGCCCTTTAACATTGTATCCAGAAAAATTTCCATACGCTGGGAAGTCATTTATAGTGAATAGAAGCACTGCATGCAGTTGAAAATATTCCATTTTATAAGAATCATACACCCTAATACCATCATCCCATAACAGTTTCAAATCATCAATCAATGGTGACAAGTAAACATCAATATCATTGTCGGGTTGCTTTGGACCAGAGATCATTATACTCAACATGACATATTTGCGCTTCATACAAACTTCAGGATAGAGGTTTTAAATTATCAATAAAATAGGCCATGAACTATGTGTGCTACTGAGGGTTCGGTATGGATTCATTCCATCTGTGCACAACCCTAGTCTGAGATTCCTAATTTCATTTCCAAATGTAGAATACTACGCATTAATTTTCTTCCATTGTGGACAATCATCTGGATGACATATTTTTCCATCACATACCCGCTCATCATCATGTTATCTTAACCTTTTTGCATCATGTGAATTATCAAATAAACGTTTGAAATGATGAATTATAGGAAGATACCAAAATACCTTTGAAGGGATCTTTGTAATCTCAACATCAGCCTATGATTTTTCTTTCACCTTATACCGTGATATCCCACATTTAGGAAACTCTAACAGAAATTCATATTCCTTCCTATATATAATGCATTAATTCAGATAGGCATGTATTTTCTTATATCCCAATCCCATCTGGCATAATATTTTCTTGGCCTTATAATGTGAATCTGGAAGATCGTTATCTTTTGGAAGAATGTCTTTCAACAAGTGTAGCAGCTATGTAAAACTTTTGTCACTCCATCCATGTTTTGCCTTCAGGTTAATCAATCTTAAAACCGCTGACAAAATCGTAAAATATGTACAACTAGGATATAATGGTTTTTCTGCATCACCATATAGATGCGCAACTATCGGTTCTATCTCAATTTGTTCTGCTACAATATTGTGAATCATTTCTTTAATTCCATCGGAGTTACCATCTTGCGAATCATCATCATCAGTGACATTCCGTCCAGTTTCACCATGCCAAATACAAGGGATGTAACTCGGATTAAAACCATGACAAATCAGATTATATTTTATCTCTCTACTTTTCAACTTCTTCATATTCAAACATTTCAGGCATGGACAGAAAAAAATGTCACGACTTGGAACATTTTGTTTAGAAAATTCCAAAAAGTCATCAACACCTTCCTCATATTCATTGCCCATTCGATGTGCCGTAATCCAACTTCGACTCATTATTACCTATAAAAAATATAAAATATATATATATATATATATATTTAATATAAGACAAATATACGTTTATATGAAAAAAATCATAATTTGAATGTAAATTTTTTTTGAAATATAAAACAAATCTATGCGTATTTAAAAAAATATGCTTGAATATTATTTTAAAAACAAAATATAGTTAGATATAACATTTTTAAATTCCATTGAATCAAAGAAAACAATGGGGCCTACAGTGGTTGATAGAAAATTGGAGAAAATTGAGTAAACCTGAGATTCAAATAAAATTTAAAATAAAAAATCAGATGGAGAAAATCAAAATGTAAAGCCAATCATCATAGCACAATCATCATGTCATAATCTTAGAAACCACAATGCAGTAGTCAATCCCAATTGACACTTATCCCCTACACCCTTGGACACCCCCCCCCCCCCCGGACACCCCCCCAACCCCCGTGTACAGCCCCCACCCCCTGGACACCACCCCCAACCCCTTGGACACCCCATGGACACCACCACACCCTTGGATAGCCCCCACCCCACCACCTCTCCTGGACCCCCCCACCCCCTGGACAGCCCTCCACCCCTCTAGACAGCACCCCCACCCCTCCTGGACACCACCCCCACCCCCTACCGCCTTGGACACCCCCTGGACAACACCCTACCCCTCTAAACAGCACCCCCACCCCTCCTGGACACCACCCCCACCTCCTACCCCCTTGGACACCCCCCGGACACCCCCCAACCCTCTGGAAATCCCCCCCCCCCTGGACAGCCCCCACCCCTCTAGACATCACCCACCACCCCTCCTGGACACCACCCCCCACCACATACCCCCTTGGACACCCCCCCTAGACAGCACCCCACCCCACTTAACAGCAACCCCCACCCCTCCTGGACACCACTCCCACCCCCTACCACCTTGGACACCCCCCTGGACACCCCCAACCCTCTGGACAGCCCCCCCCCCCACCCCTGGACAGCCCCCCACCCCTCTAGACAGCACCCCCACCCCTCCTGGACACCACCCCCTACCCCCTTGGACACCCCCCTAGGCACACCCCAACCCTCTGGACAGCCCCCCCCCAGACAGCCCCCACCCCTCTAGATTGCACCCCCACCCCTCCTGGACAACACCCCCACCCCCTACCCCCTTGGACACCCCCCTGAACACCTCCAACCCTCTGGATATCCCCCACCCCCCGGACAACCCCCAAAACCCTCTAGACAGCCCCCCACCCCCTTGGACAGCCCCCCACACCCACCCACCCCCCTGGACACCCCCCAACCCTCTGGACAGCCCCCCACCCCCTGGACAGCCCCGACCCCTCTGGACAGCACCCCTCCACCCCTCTAGACAGCACCCCCACCCCTCCTGGACACCACCCCCACCCCTACCCCCTTGGACACCCCCTGGACACCCCCGTCCCTCTGGACATCCCCCCCCCCCCCCGTACAACCCCCAAAACCCCCTGGACATCCCCCCACACCCACCCACCCCCTTGGACACCCCCTGGACACCCCCAACCCTCTGGACAGCCCCCCCCCCCCACTCCCAGAACACCCCCCAAACCCTCTGGACAGGCCCCCACCCCCTTGGATAGACCCCCCCCCCCCACCCACCCACCCACCCCCTTGGACACCCCCTGGACACCCCCCAACCCTCTGGATAGCCCCCCCCCCCCCCCCACCCCCTGGAAAGCCCCCACCCCTCTAGACAGCACCCACCACCCCTCCTAGACACCACCCCCACCACCTACCCCCTTGTACACCCCCCTGGACAGCCCTCCACCCCTCCTGGACACCACCCCCCACCCCTACCCCCTTGGACACCCCCCTGGACACCCTCCAACCCTCTGGATAGCCTCCCCACCCCTGGAAAGCCCCCCACCCCTCTAGACATCACACCCCACCCCTCTTGGACACCACCCCCCACCCCCTACCCCCTTGGACACCCCCCTGGACCCCCCCCCCCCCCCCAACCCTCTGGACCGCCCCCACCCCCCGGACAACCCCCCAAACCTTCTGGACAGGCCCACACCCCCTTGGACATCCCCCCACCCACCCACCCACCCCCTTGGACAGCCCACCCACCCCCTTGGATCCCCCCCCACACCCCTGGACTGCCCCCCCCCCCACCTCCATGGACACCCTAGAGAGCCCCCAACCCCCTGGACAGCCACCAACCCTCGTGATAGCCCCCCAAAACCATGAGATTTTAACCTCAAGCTACTAGTTTTGGCATATCTAGAGATTTTAACCTCAAGATACTAGTTTTGGTATCATGCCATTATTCGAAATGAGAACCATGAATTGGATCTTCTACTAGTCTAAAATCCTCTATTGTGCAATGAATCTGTTTTTAATAGCATATGAAGACTTATAATAGTCCATGAAAATAAGCGACGTAAATAGATTATGGAACAACAAAAAGTGATACCCAAAATAGAAATAACCAAGGATCCAAAACAAACATTCCACCATGAAAAACCATATATATACTTATAAAATAAATCACACTGGTACATGGAATGGGTGTATCACAATGGTTTACATATAAATTGCAGTAATATAGGTGAATGAGATCACTAGTTGTCAATGACAACAAAAATTACCATCAATGTCGGGCATTTTCGAAACAAAAACAAACGAAATAGAAGTAGATGAGGCTTACGTGAATATTGCGAGTTGATCTAATAGATCTGGGGATAATAAATAAGATGATGATGGAAAAACGAGGTAAGAGGGTTCGAAATCGAAGAATCTTACCTAGTTTAAACAAAAAAAATTACAAAATGTAAATATAGACTATCCGGGAAAAAAACGAACGAAATAAAGTCGTGGGAGGCTTACCTGAGTGTTTCCAGTTGAGATGATAGATTCGAGGATAGTAAAGATGATAAACGATGATGAAAAAATGAGTTTAACACAACGAGATCGATGAGTCTATTAGGGTTTACCACGCGAGAGAGACGAGTCGTCGGACTGTCGATCGAAAAATCGTAAATGACAATCCACGGGGCGTGTTAATTTTTTAAATGTTTTATAACATCGGTTATTTAATAACCGACATTATAAGATGTTTTTATTACATTTATAACGTTGTTTATTATAATAACCGATGTTATAAACTTATTAGATAAGGCTTTTTTTACGTCGGTTATTTTATAACCGATGTAAAAAAAATCTGCGTGTTGGTTTTTTATGTTGGTTATAGAATAACCGATGTAAAAAATACATCATAAATCACAGTTTTTTACATCAGTTATTTTATAACCGATGTAAAAAATTCTACGGGTTGTTTTGTTACGTCGATTATCAAATAACCGATGTTAAAAAGGCCTCAAAATCTGATTTTTTTACGTCGGTTGATTTATAACCGACATAAAAAATTCATAGATGCCTCGTTTTTTAAATCGGTTATCAAATAACCGACGTAAAAAACACCGCGATTTGGTTTTTTACGTCGGTTAATTTATAACCGACGTAAAAAAAGATCGTGCGTGATTTTTAACGTCGGTTATTAAAATAACCGATGTAAAAAACTATGTTTCACAGATTATCACGTAGGTTATATATAACCGACGTAAAAAATGGTGACGTAAATAACGTTTTCTGCACTAGTTCATGTACAATGAGCTCTTGATGCAACATGAAAACATAGACGCGTAAAGCATGATGTCTCACCTTAAGGATATCTACTAAGAGAAGGTGATACAGGAGAGGTATGATATCTCCAATTCTTTTTTTACAACAAATCTTGGAGATTCTGCGCCAACTGGGCCTCATGTAGTCAAGATTATTGGCTACATTGAACACCTGGACATCTTAGGGATTAAATTCCTGGATGAGTTGCGTACAGATCTCATCCTATCATCACTGCCCAAGACCTTCTTTATCTTTATTGTCAACTACAACATGAGAAAAAATAAGAAGAGTCTATCATAACTTCTAACTTTGATTCTCCAGGTAGATAAGGATATGGGGCGTGACAAACTCGCAGTCCTTATGGTGAATAGTAAAAGGAAGGACAAGTCAAAGGGGACAAAGACTTATAAATAGTCTGAAACCCCTAAGCGTCGTCCCTCCAAGAAGGGGAAGATCCAGAGGTAGGTCAAGGAACGGGAGGAGCTGTGTTTTGCATGCGGAAAGCAAGTCCACTGGAAGAGGAACTGCACCCAGAAGCATGGGGACGCTAAAGGTGCATTCGTTATCAAGTGTGATCTTTCTATTTCTACACATTGGGTATTAGATACAGCTTGTGGGGCTCACATCTATATTCAAATGCAAGAACCAAGTAGATTTAGAAAGATTTCCAAAGGAGAGGTGGATCTTCGAGCTGCCAATGGCGCAAGGATGGATGCATTGGCTATTGGCGATTACCACCTCTCACTGCCAACTGGGGTGATTTTGGTTTTACATAACTGTTATTATGTGCCTAGTGTTACCAAGAACATAATTTATGTACCTTGTTTGGATATGGATGGATTTATTTTCAAATTTGGAAATAAGGGTTGTCTCTTTTATAAAAACAATGTATGTTATAATATGGAACATTTAAATAATGTCTTGTATGTATTAAATTATGAAAACCAAGTGTTGGAAATTGATAACAAAATAAACTCACATGACTCATACATCACCCAGTTGTGGAATCGTCGTCTCGGTCATGTGAACGAGAAGAGCTTGACAAAGCTCTTCCAAGATGGCTATTTAGACTCTACTGAGCTAAAACCACTTGATAGATGTCATGCTTGTTTACAAAGAAAAATGACCAAGCCGCCTTTTGGTGGACAGGGTGAAAGGGCCACAGAGCTTCTAGGATTGGTACACACGGATGTGTGTGGACCATTTTCAGTAGAAGCTATAGGTGGATATTCTTACTTCATTACTTTTACTGATGATTTGAGTATATATGGATATGTCTACTTAATGAGGTATAAGTCATAGGCCTTAGAGAAATTTAAGGATTTCAAGAATTAAGTAGAGAATCAGCTTGGAAAGAAGATAAAGAAAATTCGATCGGATCGAGGTGGAGAATATCTGAACCAAGAGTTCATCGATCTTCTATGGGAGTCTGGGATTCTATCTCAGATCACTCCTCCTTATACACCATCGTGGAACGATCTAAGTGAAAGGACGAACCGCACCTTGTTGGACATGGTGAGGTCGATGATGAGTCATGCAGATCATCCATTATCATTTTGGGGAAATGCATTAAAAACTACAGCATACACATTAAACCGAGTACCAACTAAGAAGGAAAATGGAATTCCCTCTGAGCTATGGAATGTAAAGAAACCCATTATGTCACATACACGTGTATGGGGATGCGAGGCGTTTGTTAAGGCCTTCTCAGGAAACAAACTAGAACCTCAGGGCATGAGGTGTATCTTTATAGGATATCCCAAGGAAATTAAATTATATTACTTATATAAACCTCAAGACAAGAAAGTGATTGTCGCCAAACAAGCCGTCTTTCTTGAGAGGGAGAACATCCTCAAAAGGGATAGTGGAAGCAAGATTGACTTCGACGAAGTTGATGCTCAAGATACACAGGAGTTGGTACGGGAATAAGTTCCATAGGTCCCCGTGGAAGAGGTTCCAGAAACACAAATACTGTGTAGGAGCTCAAGATAGGTAATGGAACCAGAGAGATTTGGTTTCCTAGTCACCGAGGATGGTGAATCATTATTGTTGGAAAATTATGAACCTATCTCCTACAAGGAAGCAGTAGAAAGCTCAGAAGCTGCAAGATGGATAGAATCTATGAAATCTGAGATGGATTCCATGTATCAGAAGCAAGTCTGGGTTATAGTCGATGAGTCATTTGATGTAAAGCTTGTTGTATGCAGACGGGTATTCAAGAGAAAACTGGACATGGAAGGTCAAGTTAGCACCTATAAAGCAAGGCTAGTGGCTAAAGGATTCAGACAGCATCAAGGAATTGACTATGATGAAACCTTCTCACTAGTTTCCATGTTTAAATCCATAAGAATCATACTTGCCATAGAAGCTTACCATGACTATGAGATTTGGCATATGGATGTAAAAACAACATTCCTTAACAGGACCCTTCTGGAAGATGTCTATATGACACTACCAGAAGGTTTTGTGACACCTGGTGAAGCCAAACAGGTTTTCAAGTTGCAAAAATCCATTTGTGGATTAAAGTAAGAATCCAGGTCATGGAACATTCGATTTGATGAGTCCATGAAGGAATTTGGGTTCATTAAGAATGAATGTGATCCATGTGTTTATAATTGGTTTAATGGGAATGTGATCATTATCCTAGTAGTATATGTTGACAACATATTGATTATTAGAAATTATATACCAGTCTTACAGCCAGTTAAGGACTGGATGAACAAGTCTTTCTCCATGAAGGACTTGGGTGAAGTAGCCTATATTCTAGGGATCAAGATCATTCGTGATAGATACAAGAGGCTGCTTGGACTAAGTTAGAGTACATACATTGACCAGATACTAAAGAGATTTAGTATGGAACAATCAAAGAGGGGATTGGTTCCAGTGTCACATGGCCTACATCTTTCTAAGAAAACGTGTCCTCAGACACAACAAGAGAAAGATAGAAAGAGTAATATCCCATATGCTTCGGCTATAGGATCTATCATGTATGTCATGTTATCTACCAGGATTGATAGTGCCTATGCACTGAGCATGGTAGGTATATATAAAGCAGATCAAGTAAAACAACATTGGACTGCGGTTAAGACTATACTTAAGTATCTGATAAGAACTAAGGATATGTTCCTGGTGTATGGAGGAGATGAGGAGCTTTTCATCAGAGGGTATGTTGATGCTGGTTTTCAGACAGATCAGAATGATCTGAATTTGCAATCTAGATATGTTTTCTGTATCAATGGAGGAGCTGTGAGTTGGAGGAGTTCAAAGCATCCAGTTGTCTCTGATTCTACAGCGGAGTCTGAATATATAACGGCTTCTAATGCAGCCAAAAAATCCATCTGGATTCGAAACTTTGTCCAGAATCTTGATGTGGTTCCTAGCAGTAAAGATCCTATCACGTTGTATTGTTATAATACTGCAATGGTGGCTCTTACCAAAGAACCAAGGTCACATCAATGGAAAAAACACATACTCTGAAAGTATCACCTCTTGAGGGATTTCTATCAAAGGGTGAAGTTGCAGTGATAAGAGTGTCCACAGAAGAGAACGTGGAGGACCCCATGACTAAAGGTCAATCTCAGTAGAAGCATGAATATCATGTGAGAGCTAGTGGGTAAAAGGTTGTTAGTAGTTGGCTCTAATCCAAGTGGGAGTCTGTCGAAGTTGGTGGCCTAGAACTAACTACTTTTTACTTTATTCATTAATAAAATCCTTATCACATCTTGATTGTTCTTCTGCGTGACAATGTATGTGATAATTTCCTAAGGATAGTTGTTGCATTAAAGGGTCATAGTGGATCCCTGCTAGGATGAGAACCTGGAAGTGCCATAACACTGTTCTTGAATATATGTTCTATGGCCGGATGATGTTGTTTGAGGGACACAAATAATGCAGTTCATTATGGGTGAGGACTCATAAAACTTTGAGTCACCTTCTCATGGTGTGCGCCCTTGGTAATTTCTAGGAGGATATTATGAGAACGAGACCCGCC
This sequence comes from Viscum album, assembly GCA_963277665.1. NCBI lineage: Eukaryota > Viridiplantae > Streptophyta > Magnoliopsida > Santalales > Viscaceae > Viscum > Viscum album. The sequence continues at coordinate 80,336,696 of OY728140.1, forward strand.
AGTAGGAAATCCACATTTCATAGTGTCATTGGATGTTCATATCTGTGGGCGGGTGTATTGGTCCTTAGACTTTAATATTATTATTAATGGGTATTAAAACTCGCACACTTAGATGTATTGATGAAAACTATTACGACACATTGTTCGTAGCGAGGTAGGATATGTTGGGTGCGTCACGCGTAATACTTAATTAATAGATAATGAAAGAAAGGATTTGTCCCTTCTGTTCTATAACGAAAGTAGATATCTCAGTCCCTTTGATGCAATTGATATAGCCTAAGTAAATCCATGGCCATGGTAAGGAATGGGCAAGTTCAATTCTAGAAAGTCAAAGAAATAATAATCGAGCACATGGGTTGATGGCACTAGCATGCAACCCGCTTGCTTAGAGATATCGAGACAAAGGGATTATATTACACGGTAAGCATTCGTATGTGGTGACACGTCAATGTGGCCTCAACTTCTTTCTCTTGGGTGCCTTGTCCCATCGCTAGACAATAATCTTGGACTTTAGGCAAGACCACCTAATGCCAACAAGAAAGAGGCCTAGAGGGTCACACACTAAGTGTGTCCATGTATCTTATTTAAATATTAATTTAACAAGTTAAATAAATATTATTCCTGACTATGGTTTAATAATTATTTAAGGATGCATGATTGCATTTATTTCAACACTAGTTATTTGAGAGAATATATTGTGGGTAAAATAATATAATTATTAGTGAGTAATGCAGTTACATTTATTTAAGAAATAAATATCCATTACTCAAGGTCTAATAAATGTGGTGGAGGAAATAAAGAAAAATTTAAAAAAAAGTACATGTCGTGTATATTAAATATACACTCCGTGTAGTTTTATGGAAAACGATTACACGCCATGTATTAATGATTACACGCCGTGTAGTTTTTCCAGTCGGGATTTTGAGGAATTAATATAATTTTATTAAATGATATTTATTATAATCAGTGTGGGCGCATGTCAAGGAAATAATAATTCGACATGGGGGTTTTCAATAAGAGTTAATGAAATAAATAAAACGTGTAATGCATTTATTTATTTTCATAACTCTATACCCTCAAACCCGATTATAAATATCTTTACAACCCCAACACTTTTCCCTAATCATTGTGCAAAACAATTCTAGAGAATTCCTTCAAGTTCGAAAGAACTCTTTCCTCCAAGAACGCTCTCAAGACCAAGAGACCAAGGAGATCGAAGGCGGACATTGAAAGCGGAGGTTCTTCCACGCTACAACCCAGAGATCCCTTCGGTGACGTCCAGAGATACGTGGAACACGTGTGGATCACTTCTAGAGGAATCCTACACTTGGATTCTATGACGCAATGACGGATCACAGGATCGTGACCGAAGACATCAACAAAGAACGAATTCCACCAAGGTAATTCTTGTGAATTAATTAAATTAATTATAACCAACATATGATGATTTTATCTCTATGGTTTCGGGATTCCCTCTTAAGTTTTTCGTTCTTCGTTCTATTCTGAAGATTCAGCGTTTTACATCGTGACAGATCTTAGATTGAACGTTGTTTAACGTTAAAATTAAAGTTGGGCAAACCTACCAACGCGCTTCTGTTGCGCCTAGAACCAAAACCCCTTTGATTCCAATTCATCAAGTTGCCTCTTGAGCTCCTACAACTCAACATTATCCTTAATATAAAAAGGAATTAATACTGGTGCAACCCCCAACACTAAATCAATACTAAACTCTACCTAACTCTTAAGAGTTAATCTAAAAAAATCAACATGGAAAACATCCCTTTAATAATCCACTAAAGAAAGAAAATAATTATAATGTGTTCCCTAGTCTTCCATATAGAGGCTATAAATCTTGTTTGTCACCTCATCCATTCTATGATTTTCAGGTCTAGCTTGACCCAACTTAACATCCCACTCACCCTTGTGGATATATCTACCAACCTATGCAGATGTGAAGGATACCCTTTTCTGATAGAAATCAATATGGGAATGGTAAATACCAACCATTCCATTCCAAGTATGACATTGAATTCTATCATCTCAAGGATAACAAGATCCCATAAGAAATGATAACTTCCAATTTTAACGGGACACTTATTGCATTATCATACACTTTCTGATTCTACTCCAAACAGAGTATCCAAAACCATCATACCACCGAAGTATTGAATATCAAGCCTAAGGATTTTTATAGTAACCATATAAATAAAATAATGAAATTCATCCATATCAAAAAGGATACATACTAGATTAGAAGCTTCTAAGATCATACCTCACACTATAGACAACTCAACGCTATGATCCTAAGGTATAGGTTGTGATGAATATATATAGATGAAACCAAAACCCTTATAAATAACCTGACTACCCTGATTTATCTGAATCTGTTGTCATGGTGTAACTGGTGTCTGGATCCCTCAGCCATGACCACCTCCTTGGCCTGAATGAATGGTAGTGTTCCAGCTCTCGGACTAACATAGAGATGTGAATCCTGCCCCTGAACATAGAGTCATTATCGAACCTCTCTCACTGACTACTAGAGGGAAAATTCTGAAAAATTATTAAAGATGGTCCATAATACCATAATATTAGAACTCAACTAGGTTTCTATCACACTAACTCCTCATGTGTCCATGTTTCCCACACTAGTGATAGAAAACAAAACTGCCAATATACATGCTCTAGCAGGTATTTCCCTCATGATAGGTCTTAACGAATCACTTCCTAATACCATAAACCATACCACTGGGTTGAGAAGCTAAACTACCCTTATCTATTCTCCTAGATTCCCTCAGGTTACGTTCAATAATAACAACCTGATTTTTTATTTTAGATATATTATTCAACTAAAAAATGTTCACCTATGATTGAATGGCATACTTTAGCCCTTCCTCAAAGCGTCTTACCCCAGATGTATCATTAGTGAGATAGATAGGTGGAAATTGATGAAGCTTTATAAAGAGAGCCAAATATTCCATAAAGGATATAACACCTTACTTCATATGCATAAACTCTCTATCTTGTTCATCCCTCAAGGTCTCAAGGGAAAAGTATTCATAAAAACTGTATTGGAAATCCCTCCAAACCATATCCATATATCAATATTCTTGGTTCAAGAAATCCAAACAATTATTTTCTACTCCCTAAAGTATATACATCATGATCATGACCCTCCTTTTTGGAGGCATCTCCATGTACTCAAAGATAGAAAAGACAGTCTCAATCCAAATCTCAGTAGCCTGGGGGACACTATCCCCTAAGAAAGTGGGTGGAAGATACTACTAGAACTCATGCATTAACTCTGCCATAGTTGAGGTTGGTCATAGGGCTCCTTGAATAGTCTGTATAAAGTATCAGAAACCCTCTTGGAACTGGACATCAATACCCATATCAAGCAGAATTGGTGGTTCCTCAAGTGGCATTATTGTAGGTTCTACTTGTGGCCTAGGACCCACCACCTCCGAAGCATGGTTGTAACCACCCTCCTGGCATACAATTGGAGTTCTTCATGGTGGAATATCTTTAAAAATGCAGTGCACATGCCTCACACAAGATTTGTTAATAACATGATCATTAATATATGAGTAGTATAAGTACAAGCCTTCCTATATACGAGTCACACCCATCTATCTGCTTATAAATATAGGTATGGTTGACATAAAGATCACAAGAACTCAATAGATACTGACTACCTCCCACTAATATGGTCAGGTTAGGGACACGTTATCAGTTATAAGTCATGGGTCCCAGTATATAGAGTTTCAATTGAAAATTATAGAGGAAACACCCTTTAAGTTTCAATTGGAATATCTATTTAATGATGACCTTTCTATTTCATAATTTAAATTCATTTAAGTTAGTATTTATTTATATTACGAATATTTTTAAATGGTTGAATTATATAGATTATCATTTCCAATTTATAAAGGACCATAGACCTTATAAATTTAAATATGTCATCTATTTAATCACAACCATAAACACATTCCATCTTATATGACCAATGGTCCATGACTCAACATTCCATAATTGGCAACTTAATGTGTCTGTACTAATATATGTAGGAAAAAACTATTAGGTTGATGAAATCACTTTAAGTAACCAATTATTTTTCTCATTCCCCTACAAGAAACATTAGTCAAATAACAATTATATATCACAAGGAACTTATAATAAATTTCATGAATTCAAGAAATGAATCCTATATAACATGGAATATACATGGAATGTGAATTTCCTATGCTCCTAAAATGATGAATGAGACCAATATTTCATTATCATACTACAACAAAAGAAAAATCCAAATCTAAATCAACATCACATATCAAATGCATCAACCAAAGGTAAAATTAGATAAACAACAATAAGTAAAAACTAGAACATAAAGTCCCATTCCCAGGTAATTTAGTTTTTACATGTATGTGGGTTATCTAATCTTAAGAAAAACTCATTAACAAACCTATAATCTTCCTATTATCATGTTTACCAATCCCAAATAGCAATACAAATATTAAATAAAATCCCTTTGATACAAATTTATAATGTCTGGAACTGAGATCCACTAAACAGTTCCCCGATATGGTGGGTCACATGGCCTCAAGTATTCCTTCCCGTATGCTAGAGTATGCTAACTAGAAGTTTGGTTTTATAATGCTAAGGTGGAGAGACTATATCTTCGTGATCAAAGTCACACAGTGGTGCCATAATGGATATACAGTAGAAAGCAGATAAACATAATAAAGCATCATAAAAAGTAAATCATACTAAAACAACAATAGACATAAGCATAACCATACAAAAACAGATCCATCCAACATCATATATGAAAGGTGATAATTTCAAGCTACTATAAAAAGGAAATAGAAACATAGAAGCAGGAACACATACATACAAGTATATAAAAACAACCAAAAAGACCAAAAGTGTATCTATGAATAGAATCATGATCCATAGCTCAGTCCTATACTCCCCTACTCCTATGATATAATCAATCAAGCATCGTCAAGAGGGATCATTCCCCTATACCTACCTAAAACCAAGAAGTTTATTTAGGTAGAAAATGGTAGCTCAAACAGGGTGTGATATAACACTCATTAAGCCACCACTAATAGTGTCTATAACAAGTCCAGTCTATGCATACAAGTTGTAGTAGTGTGAAAGTATAACAAAAATAAAGGTGATAAAAGTAGAAGTGATATGATTCATTATACCAACTATAATTAAGCAAGAATAAATAAGGGATATCTATAAAGAAAGGTAAGAATCAATAGAGGCCTATATCGAATAATCATGTATCTAACCTACATGGTCCATGACCTAAGGAAAATGACCAAGGTTTTCTTTTTCAAGTCCATAGAGCGCATATATAGAAAACATGATAAATAATTGGGTGGATCACAATAAGAATTTACAAGGCGGTCAAAGATATCCATATCCACGGTGTAAAAACAAAGGCATCCAAGTGGGTCATCAGTGCCATACCACAAAACCCCCTTATCAGTTCCCTACCATGAGTCCCCACATCAATACCATAGCATGTGTCCCAACATCATTTCAATACCATGTGTCCATAATTAAAATTGTTTATATAAGGTATTAAGGGGATATATTAATTTCTATTTCCTTTATCATTTCAACTCATCATAACCATTAATTAACTATTTCATAATCATATATAAGCCAAAGGATTATCATTCTAAACCTTTCATGTACAAATGAAAAGATTTTCTAATGTGCTTACAACCTTTAAAAAACCACTTAATTCTCATATTCGACTCCCAATAATTAAAAATGACCTAAACTCAGCCCAAGGGTGGCATATTTAAGGTCAAAGTAAATTATCCACCTCATGGGTAGTTCGGGTTGAGTTTGAAAACCTCCAACCATGTTTATAGGTGTTATGGAATGTCTTAAAAACGAGTTTAACATTTGATTAAAGGGGTTATTAATCTAAAAAACAACACTCAGAGGGTTTGATGTGTGGAATGATGACAATAAGGTATAAACAACCATAAATGAGGGAAATGGTATATACCACCTACCTTATGACCAGAGTGGAGTACTCATCCAGTCTCAACCTATAATTTGGTCAGATCAGAAGAAAACATAAGAATAGAAAAAATTATTAAAAATAGGGCATAAGAGTCTGCATTAAAACAACATCCCATATAATGAAGAAAATGAAGGAATCAAGAGGAACGAATCTATTACCAATGACGGTCTAATGAGACGAATGACACTCGAATCAGGCATCAAATGGAGAAGATCCTTGAAAACCTATGTAAGAGAGAGGAGGGATCTCTCACACATGGGAGGCAACTATGAGAGAAGATAATAAAAAGAGGGGTTATCCAATTTAAAGGAACTAAGGGAAACACGGTCATTGCACCCAATTTTTAAAGGGTGCACAATTTGACCATACGGTTAGCCAAACCATGTTCTTACCACTGTCTAAAGATAGTGGACCTATATGGTTTGAGAGCATGGTTTTCTAACTATGCTCAGCACATGCACTACCCTCTTTGGAGCTCTGCAACACCCCATATGGTTTTTTCAAACCATGCGACCTTATGTGCATGGTTTGGTCAAACCGTGCGGCTGGCCCTTTCCTCCATAATTCAGATCTATAGGAACTGAAAAATACCAAAGCACTCATGATTCATTTCTTAGATAATTAGGTATTATTATAAGGATAAAACGGGGGATTCAAACTAAAATTAAAGAGATTTTTACCTCATATAAATCCCACGATCTTACATTCTTAGTGGATATAAAGAATTGAATATTTTTTTCCAATTCATATAATGGAATGAATGTATAATAATGATACTTATTTAATTATATTAATAAGTTTATAGAATATTTTAAAGGATTGGTGTAAAATAAAGAGTAAGAGAAAGTAATAATCATGTTGGATGCTTGGGTTTTCTCTTAGAAAATTATTTGGAAATGAAGAAATAAAGCAAACTAAAGGTGATCAGAATCTTATGGATGTGGGATGTGGTTATAGTAGGATAAAATTGGAAGAGTTTTCAAGGTAAATAATAAGGAAATATTATAACATTAATGGTTTTAATTGATACACATTTATATGTGAAGATAAGGGTAGTTTTGAAAATACCCATTGAGTTTCCATAATTTTATTTCACTATTAAAGTTTCAATGGCTTAAAAAGGGGGAAATAAGAAAAGGGTATGATTTTTGGTTAATACACACGTTATAAATCCATTTGGAAACAAAATATTAACATTTTTTTTGGCCTTTTCCCCTTAGTAAAATACTTTTTACCATTTTTACTTTTTTAACAGGGTAGTTAATTTTTAACCTTAGTAATTAATTTTAATGACCAAAATTAAAATTGAACTTATTACCTAATTTGGAACTTCTGATTTCAAATTTGACAATAATTTTATACTATAAAATTTATAAATGTGTAAAAAATTAATTTTAAAATAAACACATGTAATCACATAAAAAATATTTTTAGAAAAAACATATTTTTAAGATTAAATTTGTTGTATTAGGTACAATTATCATGGTTACTTATTTATGTTGAATAAATTGATTTATAAAAAAATAAATATAATTTATTAGGATTTAAAATCAATCCAAAACTAATTTTATGATAAATTTTCTTGATTCAAAGAAAACACTGAAAACTATTTTTTTAATAAAGTAACATTTTACATTAGTTTTAAAAATATTGGACAAAGGTTTTCCAAGTTTAAAGAAAATTTTAAAATTAAAAAAAAATCATTAAACACATATTTGATTACTTAAATTTTTTTAGTCTTATAGGTCATTATTACTAAAGATAGAATCAAAAAACCAAAGTTTTCATAAAAACCATATTTTTTCACTAAAAATCCACCTTTTTAAAAAAATCTCAAAATTTCATACCAAGTAAATTTTGGTATTTTCAATTCAAAAAAAAAGCTTATTTTATAAAATTGAAATTCTATATTTTTAAATTTTATCTTTTTAAAAAATATATAAAATATAAGGAAACCCTATTTTAAAGATAACCTTTTTCAGTAATAAAACATATTAATTGTTTATCTTCTAAAGATAATAGTTTTTAATTTTTTATTATATTATGTTTATTATAGAGTTATTAATAATTTTATTATAATTTTTTTCATTCATTTACATTGGGTGTACCATGTTATTTAATCCATTAAACATAACACCTGTTTTAAAAAGTTTGAAATTTTAGGTTAGTATAGAAACGAGTTGAGAAACCTCAATCTTGCACTATTTATAGATGGAATGAATACTTTTTATGTACAAAGTATTTTCATTGAACATGTATGATTATCTTGGTAAATTATATATTTACACCATACTTATGCATGAAGCACAAATATATTTTTTTTCCACTTATATCTATAATAAGAAAAATAGGTAATGATATTGATGTTTATTTGAATCTATTGATCAAAGATTAGAAATTGATGTGAGATGAAAGTATTACATTATATGATGATAATAGAAGTGAAGAGTTCATATTTAGAGCCATGTTGTATGAGACGATAAATGACTTTCTTTCTTATATAAAATTTTCAAGATATAGCATTAAAGTAATGTTGGGGTGTCCCATATATGAAGAATGTTCACACTTAGTTTGGTTGAAATATTCCATGAAGACTGTGTTTTTAGTACATAATTAAAATTTTCCCCAATGAAAAAAATACTAATCCAGGAAGAAATCATTCAATAGAAATAAAGAACAATGTAAAACATTGTCTCCATTAATTGGTGGAAAACAATTAAATAAATTAAAGGATATTGTCACTTTTTTTGGTAAACCTTTTAAAAAACTTATAAAAAAGGTTAGAAAAAGTGATCCATTTTTTTGTATTACCATATTGTAATTGTTTGTACACCAAAAATTTTCTTGATTTCATGAACATAAAAATGATGTTTTTGATAATTTTATTTACATGTTAATAAATACACCATAAAAAATAAAAGGTGTCATTAAGTCTAGGTTGGACATGATTAACATGGGGATAAGGGAAGAGTTGTAACAATTTAGGGTGAAAATGGACTTTTCTTCCTCCAATGACTTACAATCTATTCAAGAAAGAAAAATATCAATTTTTCAACATCCTTAATAGTGTAATGTTTCTTGAGGGGTATTCATAAAATATAAATAATTCCATGTAAATGACTGATTTTAAGTTAAAGGTTCTAAAATCACATGACTATCATGCTTTGATGCAATATTAAATGATTTTGGATTTAATTTTATTACTTACTTAACATGTATGACACACATAAACCCAAATTTTCTTCTTTTTCAAATCCATATGAAATAAATTTATAGACTAGGTGAAGTTTTTGATCATGAATAAGGAAATTTCAGTCAATTTATGTGAATTAGAGATGTTCTTCCCCCATTATTCTTTGATATAATAGTCCACCCGGTTATTCACCTGGTTATGGAGATTAAACTATTTTATCTTATACATTACATATCGATATACCCCATTAGATAATAAATAAATATTATAAAGGGTACATCATGAATAAAATTCAGTTTTAAAAATATATTGTAAAAGAAGCTGTTGAATTCTATATAGACTACCTATTAAATATTGATAACATTGGTCTCCAAAAATCTAATAAAAGTAGAAACCTTATGGTTAAAGGAATTTTTAGAAGAGATATTGTTACAATTACAATTATAGTTAGGGAAAAATCTCACCTTTACATTTTTCATAATACTGTATAGGTTTCTTTGTATATTGAAGCCCGAAAAGTGATTTTTAGGTATTTAAATCCATTCAGGGATGAAATTTGGATATCAAATGCACATAATAAATAGTTTATAGGATTATTTAAAGACCATATTTTTAAGGAGTTATCGGAAAATCCGAATTCAATTTCCAAATAAATTTGATGTCTTGTAAGAGGACAAAGTTTATATGTATTATCTTATAATGGTTATATAATTAATGATTATTCATTATATACAAAGCAATGTGATGAATGTTCTGCAATGAAACACAATGGAGTTACTCTTATGGCAAAATATATGCATTTATTTGATACCAAGGATAGAAATACAATCTATGAGAATATTTCATACTTTGGAATCATTAAAAAAATATATAAAATGAAATATAAAACCTTTTAAGTTCCACTTTCTCATTGAAATGAGGTGGAAACATAGGTGTAGTTAAATTTGATGAATTTGGATTCATGAAGGTGAATTTTAGTGTGGAATGGTACAAGGGTGAACCGTTCATAATGGAATCAAAAGAAGTGAACGTATTTTATATATCAGATCTTGTAAATAGAAATTGGTCAACAAATGGGTAACTAATACAATTGTAGGGTCATATAAAAAATCAATTAAGGGTGACCCTTTTATTAGGGCATCATAATCATTTCACAGTGGTCCCAATGTAAACATTGTCTTATATATCACAAGGGGATATAATTAAGGGATTTAGATATTCAATAAATGATCCATATTCCTTCAACCTTTTAAAAAAATAGAGAATTTAATGAAAAGATTATTTTTTTTAAAAACTATTGTTTTCCTCATAATATTATATTTTCACTACTTAATTTACTTAATATAAATTCAATGTTTAACTAATCATGAAAAATGGATTCTCCACATGATAATTCTACTAATCCTGAGAAACAAGACACCATCAATGTAGAAACTAGGGAATTTTTATGAGGTGAAAAAATGTGGATGAAAAAAATGATATGTGTATCACCACTGTGTTAGAAAATTTATTAAGTCAATAATAAAAGGTATAAAATTCAAGTTTGAGTGGAATTAACATGACCAACTTGTTGAATCCAACAATTAAATGTTCATTAGTTACATTGGTGTCACAAATTGTGATTCCCCTAACCTATATTCCTAGAATCAGGTGTCAATAAACATCTTCTTGATATAATATATTTGAAATAAACTGAAGTGGCCTAATTTTAACCATTAATAATTACATATCACACAAAAAATATTGAGTCACATACATTTGAAATACATTTTTGGTTTAGTATTTTATAGAGTCTGTAAAAAATTTTAAACAACAAAGACCTTGTATATCTCATGAAATGGATATTTTTTCCACTATATGAGAAATTAAATAATCTGTAATAAGTCTTTAATATATCCTACAAATTTCTCTATGAAAGATACTCTGTTAGAAATATCATGAGTAATACATTTCTTCTTAACTTGGGGAAATGGAAACATGATAAGGGGTGGTCTCAAATTCTTAGTAAGGGTAAACATAAGTGATGAAAATAAAAGTTCATAAGTGATTATATAATGATCATAACTAATATTCTAGGAATATATAATCTAAATAATTCTATAATCAAAATAAACTATGAACATAACATGTCTAAGTTGATATATAAATAAATAAACTCATAGATATTAATAATTGGTTCCTTATCACTGAAATTCATAATGTCGGACCAAAATTTCCATGCCATAATCCAATACATCATGATCTTATACATCATTATCTTCTCATCAGGGCACTTTGTTTAGTAAATATTTTGTTTTGGGAAGGTATACACTAAAATACCCAAGCTAGTTGTCTCATGAGAGCTATTGATGAATCAAGGGTATATCTATACTACCCCCACACATCGCTAATTATTTCCAAAATATTAATCATATAAAGGAATACATAATATATATAATACATAATCAATATTCCTTAGTTACCAATAAACTTCCGGATTGAAATAACAAGTATAAAAATTGTCAATATTTCCCCCCAATCAATAAATAGAATAGATTTATATGTACGAATCCCCCAAACTAACATTTTATAGTGTAATGGTATAATGTTAAGTCATTAATTTATATAATAAATAAATTTATTCATATCTAGGTGAATTATCCTCAAAAAATTATAAAAAATAGGATATTCATAGGGGAAAGACATTGGAAGAAAAATCATGCATATAACAAAGGATGATTTGGAAAGACAAAGGTAGTGATGGATTTCTAAAATTTTAATCCCATGAAGTAAAATAATATGAGAGGATTTATAATGTAATCCATGGACAATATATAAACCATAAAAGAGAAACAATTGGTGAATACAAATCATATCTCAATGAAAAAAAAATTAAATGGAAACACCCTTACAAAAATAGTAACATAAGAATCAAAAGAACATGAGAGGGATACCATGAAATGAAAATAAAATTAAATGAAAAATATTCATTATAAATTAAGTAAATAGGGTAGTTAATTCACTATATAAAATAAAATATGGTTCGCAATATTAAACATGTCTCATGGAATTGAAAATATAGATAAATAACACTTATAACTTTGAAACTATCAAATAAAAACCCCTTGAAGGATAGAATTGAAAATGGAACATAAAATAACATGAATAATGATATAATAATTATATAAAATATAAAAAGGTTAGTAATTGAACTATAAAATATAAAATATGGTGTATAACATTATCATGTTTAGAGGAATTGAAATTTGAGACAAAGAACCTTGACATGTAACATAATCATAATGGTAAGAATCATTTGATAATGAGGTTATAAGTTAAAATTGTAGAACCCCATAAAATAATAATGAGATAAAATAATAAGTATTAATTAGGTATAATTAATCAAGTTTTAAATAATATATTTTCAATAAGTAATTTTTTCATTCAATGAAAAAAAACGAGTTAGTACAAACACTTACCTTAATTCCTTCTTAGTTGAAATGCACTATGACATCTTGTATAACGAAAATATCTACCTTAATCAGCCATTTTAGAAAAAAAAAATATCTATAAACTTTTATAAACTTTATTTATAATTATTCTCTACATTTATATTAGTTAGTTATTATCTATTTTCAATATCGGGTGTGAGCAAGCTTAATCATTTTGAATCAGTTTCATAATATCAATTTTGTTATTCATTATTATCCAAAATTTAATAATTACCATAAAAGGTACTGTAATTTATGTTTTATAATTATTTATAAGGTTATAATTTCATTCTATGGGTTTTTTAGTTACTAACCATAAATATGAAATTGATGATGAGTGTGTTTCGATGATTTTTCAAGAACAAATATTGGTATCCTAATTAATGAGTTTAATATTAATGTTACCATTTTAGAACTAAAATAAAAACATTAATTACTTATTTATATGATATATTACTGTAATTTTAATCCTAATAGTCAATGATGATATAAATTTATATCATTTTTCAAGTAGGTGGTTAAACCAACCCAAACAATAACTTACCATATTTAATGGATGATTATGAAGTGATTTTGTTGTCATGTACTTATACCAAAATAATAATGAACTTATTTATTTTTTATTAGAATTACATTTTATAATATGGAATAATTATAAGATTAATATAACCTATATGATGTTATTATATAGTATGAAGAAATTGTTTTTTCTCTTAGAACACTCTTTTGGGAGGTTAAATTTACCATGATTTTTTATTACTCATATTGTTTATAGATTGTCCATTTTTTCATAAGAGAATTATATTAATTTAATAAACATAATATTTATCCATTAAACCCATTTTCATGAGCATTCATGAATTATGGTGATGAAAAAAAAAACATAAATCAATCATTCCATTGAGGTGGTAGTCTGCACGTACACATAGTTGATGATTTCATTTTCCATAGAATGAGATAAATGTATAATATGTTTCATAATTTCATAATATAAAATATATTATAAATATAATACTTAATTATTATATTCAAAATTGTATTAATTTGTTAAGGGAAACAAAACGTGATGTTTTTGGAGGTGGTAGTTTTTACATGTGAATAAATATCATTTTTATTTTCCTTAAGGGAAAATGGGAAATGTGGATAATAGTTATTCCATTAGAATAATAAAATCTATTATAAAAACCAAAATTATTTAATTATATAGTAATGATACAAATATATTTAGAAAAATAATATATAAAAGAAAAGAAATAGGGAAAATTAGTACATATGTTGAGGACTAGGACTTTCCCTTGGAGGACTCATTAGAAAGGGAGGGATTAGGATAATATCATGTGGAAATAATATTAATAGGTTTAAATAGGATTAAAAGTAAGGTATAAGTGTATATTTTCATGATTAAACCTAATTTTTGAGTGGTATTGAAGGGGTGGTGAGAGACCCCTTTTATAACTTGTGAGAATTAAATTATTGGAAATATTTAAACTTAATATAAAGAGAGAAAATGTTGCACATGTAAAGTGGATCCAAAATGTATAATAATTGAGTGGGTAATGATATAAGTTCAATATTATATCAACCATTCATTTCCAAATATGTTTTAAACATGTTTTAAGTCCTTTACTCTTAGAATTTTCACTTTTACCTTTTTTGGTTTTACTGTGGTAACTAGTTTTTACTTAGGTAAATTAGTTTTAGTGCCTAAAAATAAAATGGAAGTTATTAAATATTTTGTAAATAATTATTCCAAATATAAAATCAATTTTATCATACAAAATTTCTATTTGTTAGAAAAATATATTTTAACACCAGTGCATGTAACGCATAAAAACCCATTTTTAGAAAGTGTATTTTTAACCTTAAAATTTATGTGTAGGATAAAAGTATCATTTTATTTAGTTTTAATGATAAAAATTGTTTTATTATAAAAAAAATTGTGAATTTTATTTCAATCCAAAACATAATTTTACTACAATAATATTTATTTAAAATAAAAAAGAAAAACAATTTTTATTATTGGAAAATATTACTTATGTTTATAAAATATTAAAAATAGGTTTTATAAATTCAAAATGGTATTTAAAAATGTATATTATTACTCATAAAATAAATATTTGATCAATTAAAAGGTTTTATGAACTTATAGGTATTTATTATATAATGATAAAGTCATAAAAGTTACCATTTTGGTAAAAACTACATTGTTCACTATTCACTTAAAAATCTATTATTTATGAAAAATACCAAAAAATAAACTTATGATAATATTGACACATTTCATCTAAAAAATTATTCTATATTTTCAAATTCAAATTCTAAAACACGAGAATTCCAATTTTAAATGAAAACAAAAAAAAAACAATGGAAACTATTTTTATAGAAAAATATTTTTTTAAAAAATATTACCTATTATTATTATTATTTACTATAAATTAATAATCAAATTTTCATTAATATATTATTTATAACAAAAATATATTTTATCCATAAATTATTTATTTCATTAAAAAACTCATAAAAAGTCCATTTTTAGAAATGTTACATTTTAAAGCATAAATCTATCTTATTAGTTATTTAGCTATAATAATTTAATTTATCAATGTATTAAAGTTGATAATGAGATTTAATTATATATATATATATCATAATTATATTAAATATATTTTTACATACCAATTCTACGACTGCATTGTAATGGTTATATATTGTTCTTCGGTTCATTATGGCTCGGTGTTGTGTTTATCACATGATATCAAACATATTAGGTCTTAAAGAAACATATAATTTCAAATATTTTGGTGTTACAAAACTTGAATTCATGTGTTTATTGATATAGATACATGGTATAAAGTTCTTCCTATATCAAAGACAATCTTTTGGGAAGGAATTAAGGTAAAATTATGATATACTTTATCCATTTTAATGAAAAATAATATAATGAATAATTGATTTACATTTCATTATACCATGTAGAATATATTTATTTTATATAATTTTTGTAATAAATTTGTATTAATGGTTTCTAGAAAGGCTCAAAGATCTTTTCAAACACTTATGATGAGGTGTTATCTTAAGGATGATAAGGGTAAAATAAACCCCCACCCAAAAACTATGTATAAACGCATAATAAAATTAGAAAATTGGTATTATTTAATTTTTCAATGTGAGGATGGATTATTTTAGGTGAATTTTATTTGGTAATATTTTATTTTACATTATTTGTATTATTTAATTTTATTCATAATTGTTCATTTATGAAACAATAATTAAGTGCTTAAAAATAGCATGCATCAAAACCAACATACCCATACTATAAATAAAGAATGGGGTACACTTAACTTCAAAAAAATAGTATGAATTTTAAATCTATAGTAATGATTTTTTTTGGGATATGAAACAAAAACAAAATTATGTTCCATGTTTTATATACATATTGATGAATCGGAATATAAATCCACTCCCATCCCACACCAAGTGCTATGGAAGGTGGATTATGTAAATAAAAAAGGAAAAATATTAGATAAAAACAAATAAAAATTATATTAATCGTGTGTAATTATGACATAATAGTAATTTTTTATTCTTTTTAAAAAAATTATATAAAAATATCTACTTATGTTCATATGTTTTTATATGGTTCAGACACTAGGATCATCATTGGTTATACCAAATGAATGACTAATTAAATTATATTTAAAGAATCCATAACAATATGGACCCATTAAAGATGCAGGTTTTAGAGTGTCACCCTGATCATATTTTAAGAAAGAAAAGTCATAGGGGTTATAAATGAGAAAATGGAAGACATGCATGCTCAAATAGATGATCTAAAAGAAATTATTATCAAGTTTAGTTTGAGGGACCAACATATTCAAAGGGGTCAATGAGAACCAATAATAGAACAAAAACCACTACATGAAGAGTTAGACCCCACTATATTTGAGGTTATCAATTCATCTCAACCACCTTCCTTACTTGTGGCAATCGATTTTATCATGAATTGTTTTTCCAAATATAAATCAAATAACCACTGATAATTTTCTTATACTAAAATTTTACATAGTCAAATTAATTATGGTTTATATATATCAACACCCACCCACCACCCTATTTCAAGGGTTACAATTTACAATATCCAAGGATATTTTATACATAATAAAAAACTCCCAAAAGATTATGTGAGGTTAGGGATTGAAGTAACTCATGAGGTGAACACCAAGTTGCCTGTACCCCTTGATGATATGGTTGTTCACACAATTGAACATGTTATTGGAGCTTTCATATAAAGGATGTTTAATATTTTAAATATACATAAATATAATGTGGTATGTCCTTTATAATTTTGTAAAATTAAATTTTTTAAAAAAATGATAAAAAAATGTCTCAAATGATGTATGCTATTACAGATGGAAAAACATAAGGGGAAATGGGAGTTAGGTTAAAAAAACTAGTATATCAACTAAGAAATAAAATGGACCTTCTAAGAGTACCTTTACCCCCAACATTTCCATTTCTACATTTGTTAACATTATAAGTTTGTATGGATACAATATTCAAAGATAAAAATACAAACTACATTGAATTTGAAGAAAAAATTTATAGAGTGGTCATTACGGTTAGGATTGGTCTTGAGATTATAAATGAAATTCTTAATCACGAATCGCTTGAAATATCTATTTTGAATTTATACATTAGGTAAATTTTTATAATCTTTTTGTAACATATCTAGTTTTGTCTTTAAGACTTTGGAATTTTCTGAGAAATGTTTTCGAAGCCAGGTGCTGATCCAATGCAAGATTATGAGTCTTAGAGAGCCTCAACATTGATATATTTAAAATATTAAATATATTAAATCTTGTGTGCACATATTTTTGGAATAAATGTTTTCCCCATTAATCTATATGTCAAATGGTAAATTAGAGAATGTGGTTTTTTCCAGAATGTGACGTTTTCCTTAGGCATGATATAAAGTTGGTCAGAGTCGGTTATTTGGTTGAGGGCAGATATAAGTGGATTTATTAAGTGAATTAATTAATTTCTTTAATGAAATAAATATAATTCCTTATCTATTTAAATTATATTATGTAAAAACTCTAGGTTTATCTTCATAACCCTGGGAGATTAAAGAGGAGGAGGATAGATCTTTTGGAGGTGAAAAACCGGGAACAAGGATAGATGATAGTGATCGATGAAAATAACAAGATGGATGACGAACACAGTGAGATCTTCAAAAATATCACTAGAGACAATGTTCTTCTCTAATTATTTATCTCTTATCTAGGTAAGATATTTTTTTTGTAGTTTAATCCCAATTTATAATTTGAGATGAATGTAAATTAATTCCTCCTAAATTAATTAAAGAATCACTCTTTGTTGGTTTTCCACTGATGTTTTTTTCTCTTCCTAGATCTAGGAATTTTAGTTCTTTTTATCCTCATTAATTATTTTTTATTTTATAACCCCATTCATTGGATTCTTTCAATGATGGACAAATAAACATAGCCATCGATCGAGACTCATTTTGTGTTATGTGTCTTTCTCACTCCGTTTTTGGAATTCTTCATAAGTATTTTGGTTTTCCAGTGATTCAATGTTAATTAAGAAAATCAATCATAGTGAATTCATATTTTTACACAAAATATAGTGGTTATAGGTTCAGTTTCAAGTTTTGGAGATGTGATTTAGGTGCAGTTATGGTGAAATAAATTCAATGATAGGTCGGGTAATGGTGGATCTACGATCCGGATCGAGAAGATCTTTCTATGGAAGTAGTGGATGGTGATTCTTAGAAATGGGTGTCTAGAATCCAGCCACTAATGATAGAAGAGGTTTTATGAGGTGTGTTTGGTAGTTTTCCTATGGGTTGTTATGTGTGGTGGTCTAGGACGTGATGAAGAGGCATGTGGCGGGAGGAAAACATGCCTCATGTTGGGAGTGATCTATGCAACAGGGTGTGATGGTGGCTCCAAGGAATGAGGTCCACTGCTCGGTGCCAGATCATATAGATGAGGTATGATTGGGGATACATGTGAATGGTGATAGTGTGTGCGTATATATAATTTGGTTGGGTAAGAAGATAACCCCAGAAAAATGAGATAATAATAAAACTAAACTAATAAAAAAAAGTTAAAATAAAATAGGAACAAAGGGTTTGGGGTACGTGATCCTCAATCATGGAAAATGTTGTGGGGGGGGGGGGTTCTAGTGTATTCCTTCCCTTTTCAGTTTATATTATATAATCATAATAATATTATTGTTGTTGTCGTTATTGTTAAACCTTGTTTCCGATGTAACTTCTTCCTAAGATGTTCAATTGATGAACTGTCTATGTAATCATAACCCCAATATCAAGATAAATGATTCATGACCAATGTTGTATATTTTATTCTAACTCATGGATCGGGTGCATGAAATGATCTATGTACATGTTATAATGAAATGAATTATTTTCATCAAGTGCCCTTTTTGGGAAAGTCAATAGCCTATTCTGAGTTTTTTTTATGAGGATCATAATTAAATGACTAGTTTTCCCATTCATGACCATTTGTGGTGACATATTAGAGGATTTAATTTTTATCTCTTCAAACTGATGATGAGCCTCTTGCATTCACCAGGATCTTTACAAACTGTTATTTAGGCTCATTAATAGCCTATCTAGAGTAGTTTTCCATGTAAAACATGATGGTGGACTTAATTTTGGTATTATTGGTATAAAGTGAGGTGTTATGATTGTGATTATTCTTTTATAGATTCTTGAACAATGGCAGTGATCAAGTATGATCATAGATATGTCGAAGTTGGTATTCCCTTATCGCACCAAGGCGCAGGTCCCCTGTGATCATTACACAGGTAGATTCGGTACTCCCCCATATTACATTAGGGAATATGTCCTTTATCTATAGATTGGTACTCCCTCATCTTTGAGCTTTGGAAAGGCATGGGTCCTCCACTAGAGTTGTGGCTCCCTCGATTATGGATCACCGTGGCATGGTGTGGGCCCCTCCACATAGATTTTGGTGAGGTTGTGTATGATGCTAGGTATAAATTATGGAAATTTTGAGCTATCGGATGACTCGTCATTCTTATATGGGATATAGAGAGGGATCTCCCATTTCTATCTTAGTTTGGGCTTCTTATTGAGAATATTTGGGTTATTATGATTATGGTTGTTGTCTCATATTCTGATTGGAATACCTTAGTGGTGATGAGTTTAATTCACCCTCTTTTGATACTTTGTGTTTAGTGATTTCAGGGTTTCATACTAGGTATATATATACTCACCCCTGCATGGGTATTTTCCACACATGTTATATCTTATACAGACAATATATAGATTATAAGTGACTATGGTGGACCTGGTATCAGTGGATCTTATCAGTACGTGGTGACATTGAACGTGTTTGGTGGACAGACTCTTGGATTTTGAGTTATACTCTCCCCTACTCTACTCTTTACAGTTATATGAAGTTTGGTTTTCCCCCTATATTTCTGGTTGGTAGTGTATTTTTTCCAATTTCATTTGTATTAAACTGATGTACTCTGATATATGCATTTCCTATATGTTTTTTATGCATGGTTTACACCATATATGTTTCTGTTCTTTATTATATCTTTGCACTATTTCATAGAGGTGGTTATGTGCATGCATAAAAGTATTTATGCTAAGGCCTCCAATTTAAGTATTACCTAATCAAAACTGGTCACCAACCCCTGGCCTATTGAAGGAGGGCTTGGAAAGTCATGCCTCGAATTGCCACTGACCAGGTGAGATCTAGTGGGTCATGTTGTGAAAGAGTGGTATCAAAGTCGGTTTATCCTTATGTCAGTGTTTTGAGTTGGAACCATGGTGAGGATTGGTTTGAGAAATCATTGAAACTATGGAATAGTGTCTCAAGTGCATCTCTCAAGCCTAGGAACCTAGTGTTAGTGAGGTGGCTGCCATATCCATACACCAGGACTCCGACTGCATGTTTTTCAACTCAGCATGTTAATGTATAAATTATAGGGAAACCAATGGTACATGAGTCATATAGGATTGAATTTTTTTTACTTTCATGTACTTCTTGAGTTATATCCACATATATTTTCTTTGATCATGGTATGTCTTGATAAATTTCAAGATTTTTTTGCACTAAGATCCATCTAGGATTCTGAAATAATGTTATGATGATGACCAGTTGAGCGATGAGGCCTCAGTTCATGGACCCATTTATGAGGTGTTTCTTCTAGGTGGGAATTTAGTAGTGATACCACCTATTAAGCAGTGCATGGACCCTCCTCTAGTGGTCTAGGAAGATGATCATCTCCATGTTGAGTAGTGGATGAATTCAACATTACATGACAATGGAGAACAAAGGATTACCATGTTGCATGAGTTTTAGTGACTATAACCACTCAAGTTTTGTGACATTCCATGCCCTTGGGTAGTGCAGGATTGGATTGAGGTGGATTTTTAGGTTTTCCAACTTGTTTTTACCCCAAAAAATTGTATGGATGTGATTGTAACCAATTTATTCATGTATTAGTAGTTGGTTATGGTGATACCAGAAAATGATGTGCCAATGTTGATTATGCGTCATGAGATCCATATATAGAGATCAACCAGGTTTGGTGGTGAGCTAGACCCCCCAACTCAAGTGGTAGAGGGATTAGATTATCATGTGGTGTGGAAGTGTCACTTGTAAAGGACCCCTCTTGATGGTGGTCCTGGTAGTAAGACTTATTCAGGGTGACACAGAGCATCGGTAGATCCCTGTGTTGGAAACGTTTTATGTGGCTTTAAGAATGAATGGAAGAGAGACACTTTTCCCACCAAGACATATACTTGTGACATGATTTAAAAATGTGTGGGTGAGTCAGTGCTTACCAAATAGAATATTGTTGAGTTTTGGCCAATGAGTTCCTTTGACTTGTGTGTTTTTGGTTGTTGTTTTCTTTTCTAAGGTGTCATAGTAGGTATCAGTTGTGTTGAATAGGTGGGGAAAAGGAAAGGATAACTTTTAGAAGTATAAGATTGTGACCTATAGGCTTTAGGTATGATTGAGGTGTGACTTGTTCCTTCTATACTCTAGTTATAGTTTTGGTACACGATCACAAGCCACTTTTCCATGTATGTATCCCCTGTTTGAGGCCTAGTGATACCAATGGATCCTTTTTTTCTCAAACCTTGTGTTTATCGGCTCTTTCAAAGAGGATCAGTGATCATAAAATTTTACTGATTGTGTGACCAAAATCTGATAGGATAGAGAGCATCATATGGAATCTTTTCTATAACTAGTGGCAATTCCCTATGATGTTTTCCTTAGTATGAACTAGTTTCCTACTATCCATCGCCAGTTGAATGCTACCAGTATTTTTTTCAATGTACCCAAGTTAGTTAGATGGAATTTTACCATTTTTACTAAGAAGGAATCCAAAATAGAGTAGGATGAGGTTGTGTGTAGGAGGATAAAACCGATTCCTTATCAATTGGATATTATGACCCTTAGAGTCGCAGATGCTATGAGATTTCAGTTCCTATAATGTTGGAGAGGTATAAGGACATTTTTTCCTAAGAATGTTATGTTGGAGTTGGTGGCCTATAATTAACTAATTTTTAATTTTTTAATTAATAAATACCTTATCATATCTTGATTTTTCTTCTGTGTCACAATGCATGTGATAATGTCCTAAGGATGGTTGTTGCACCAAAGGGTCATAGCGTATCCCTACTATGATCAGAACTCGGAAGTTCCATAACACAATTCTTGAATATATGTTCTATAGCTGGATGATGTTATTTGACGGACACAAATAATAGAGGCCATTAGGGGTGAGGACTCATAAAACTTTGAGGCACCTTCTTATGGTGTGCGCCCTTGGTGGTATCTAGGTTATATTATGAGAACGAGACCCACCAGTAGGAAATCCACATTTCATAGTGTCATTGGATGTTCCTATCTGCAGATGTGTGTATTGGTCCTTATAATTGAATATTATTATTATTAGGTATTACAACTTGCGCACTTAGGTGTATTGATTAAAACTGTGACAACACATTTTTCGTTGTGAGGTAGGATATGTTCGGTGCGTCACAAGTAATGTTGCATTAATATATAATGTGAGAAAGTATTTGTCCCTTCTGTTCCATAATGTAAGTTGACATCTCATTCCCTTTTATGGAATTGATATAGCCTAAATAAATCCATGTCCATGGTGAGGAATGAGTGGATTCAATTCTGGAAATTCAAAGAAAGAATAATCAAGCACATGGGTTGATGGCACTAACATGGAACCCGCTTGATTCTATATATCGAGAAAAAGGGATTATATTACACGGTAAGCATTCATAGGAGGTGACACATCATTGCGGTGTTAACTTTTCTCTTGATGGGTTACTTGGTGTTTTCCTAGATGTTAGCCTTATACTTTAGGCAGGATCTACCTAATGCCACTGAGAACGAGGTCTAGTGGGTCACACACTAAGTCTGTCCAAGTATCTCTGTTAAATATTCATTTAACAAGTTAGATAAAGATTATCCCCGATTGTGGTTTAATAATTATTCAAGGATGCCTGATCGCATTTATTTTGACACTAGTTATTCAAGAGAATATATTTTTGGGTAAAATAATATATTTATTAGTGATTAATATAGTGATATTTATTTGAGAAATAAATAGTCATTATTCAAGGTCTAATAAATGTGGTGGAGGAAATAAAGAAAATGTAAAAACAAAAATGCACGTTGTGTATATTAATATACATGTCGTGTAGTTTTTTGGGGGATTTTTTAGAAATAATATTATTTATTTAATTAAATAATATTATTTTTAATTCGTTGGGCACATGTCAAGTGATAATAATAGTCAACTGTTATTATTAGACATGGGGTATTACTAAGAATTAAATGAAATGAATAAATGCCTTTGGGTAATTAATTCATTTTATTATTCTATGTATTATAAATCCCAATTACATTATTCTAATTAACCCTAGACATTCTTTGTGGTTGTTCACAACAAATTTGGAGAAAGGTCTCAAGCCAAGAGAGAATTTCATTCCTCCATGAATGCTCTCAAGTTACAAGAGAGATCCTCCTCCACTGGATCAAGGAGAGCGCTTTGGAAGCGGCTCTCAAGGTGATCAAAGGTGGAAATTGCAAGTGAAGGATCTTTTGTGATAGCACCCAGAGATCCCTTCAGTGATGTCCATAGATATGTGGAGCATTTATGGATCATCTCTAGATTAAGCCTACACTTGGCTTCTACAACGCAATAATGGATCACATTGGATCATGACCGGAAACATCAACGGAGAGAGAATTCCATCAAGGTAATTATTTTATTTTAATTAAATTAATTATAACCAACATATGATGATCCTTTCTATGGTTCCAAGAATCCCCTCTTTTCTTTCGTTCTTCATTCTACTATGACGATCTGGTGTTTTATCATCATGACGGATCTCAGATTGATTATTGTTAATGGAAAAAAATTAAAGTTGGGTACACCCATCCACATGCTTCCGCTACACCTAGAACCTACAAGTGGTATCAGAGCAGTCATATCATTGATTATAATTATTTAGTTTTTTTTATGATTTATGCATTTAATAATTTTGTTTTTCAATTCAAGTTAATCATTCTTCAAATCTAAATCTCGAGATCTATTCATCCTCTTTTATTTCTCGTTCACCTCATAGAAAAAATCTTTTATTTTAATTTTGATTAAAAAAAGATGATCTCATCCAGAGGTTCCAAATATTCTTGGTCATACAACGCCATAACACACAACGTGTATTCAGTAGTACATGCCTTGTAGTCAAGATTCAATTCATCATACTGATCCACCAAACCAAGTCGTGTGCTGGATTCTTTATAAGTCTTAAATGACTCCATGTGTTGACTAGGAATATGTGGCATGTAGTTTCTGGATTATACACCATGTGGCCCACTACACACGGTGTGTACTTCCTTATGGATAGGTTTGGACCATGTACCCCATACACAGCTTGCCCGGCTAGAGACTATGTAATGTGGACACTACACGACGTGTGTCCCACTAGTGTACTCCAATGATTTCCAAAGTAAATCTACACACCATATCCCTAGGTATGTACTTCAGATGGACGGTGAACGATAGTACACATCGTGTAGTCATAACTACACACTGTGTACTCATCCAAATTACACAAATTTATTAAAATTTATTATTATGTTATACAAACCCTTGATATGTGTACCAAGGTGTGGGCATAAATCTGAGGCACAACACATGATAGTTGTTATATATATATATGTGTGTGTGTGTGTGTTTAATTTAACATCTGTGTAATGTTCATTTCTACTCATTGGGTAGTTATGAATGGGAATTCACTGGGTTCCTCCAAGGTATAAGTTACGTAAAAAGATAATTTTAAATGAATTTATTTGTTTAAAATTATGATGAATGATAATCTCAAGTAAATTTAAAAAAGGTTTTAAGATAAAAGGATTGATTAATTAAAAATAATTAATTGATTCGAGCGTGATTTATCTTAAACAAGAATGATTAAAAAGTGGAATGATAGTTTTATTTATGCGTAAATATAATTTCATGTATGGATGATCATGAGATAGACCACGGCCTTTGTACGTGGATGGTTTCTTTTAATTTATTTATCTAAATTAAATTTGTTGGCCTATGAGCCTTCTTCTCATTAATATGTAGGGTCTGTATTCCCAAGGTTTTTTATGTAAAACCCCATTCTACCCCTCACATGTGAGTGAGATAAAATCATATTTAATGGATGGAGCTCCCAAGATAGTAGAGTAGGCTCAAATTATGAGCCAAGGTGAAACCAATCCCAAGGAGATACAAAGGTGGACAGGTGGAAAGATGTAAAAACAAACCCAAAAGGTTCAAAGTGTTTCTCCCCTAGGTCTTGGGTTAGTTTATCAACCTCTAGATAAAGTAACAAATAGAACAAGCTCATGATCATACCATTTATTTTATTTCTTTCAGTTTCATGGTTTATTTATTGTGGGTGTGTTGTCATGATCACACAATTAATGAATTAAACAAGCATGCAAGATGGAACTAATATAAGACTGGATTATGTATAAATATTATCTTAGACATGGTTATTCACTTAATTATTTTCTAATTAATATTAATAATAATGTAAAAAATATAATAAAATGGTAATTTATGTATAAGGATAAAATCCCTTAAAGAAATATTAAGTCGGTATAGCCTTCTATAATCTTGGTTAGAATCGAACCATATTTCAAAGTGCTTGACTAGCCCTAGTTGGGGTGCTTTTAATTATCGGGGAATTAGAATTTGAGGTTTTGGGTTGACTTGAATTGGTTCACATCAAGGGTTGATAGCCATAGCAATACTAGTTTTGAACAAGAGGAAAAGGTTAAGGAAATCCAAAATAAAAGGATTTCAGGATTGGGGAGTCCACTCAGTGAATCAAGGAGCTACGAGTTAATGCAGTTGGCATTTGAAATGCCTACCTAAAACCTTTAAAGTTTCTTGACCAACCCTAGCTATGATAATGCGAAGGGAAATATGGATCCTTTCTACTATAATATTCAGACAACAGAATATTACGAAGTCAATGGTGAGGGCTATTGGATTTTGATAAAATAGTGGGAGACTAATAAGTATTAATTTATTTATTTGTCTCAGTTTTTATCATGATAAAGTACTAAAACATTTCTCATCTTAATTTGTAGAAATGGAAAGAAAAATGAATTCAAAAATATTATTGTGAACCATACTTGAGAATGAAAACCTTCTCACCGGAACCAATTTCTCGGAGTGGTAGAGGCGTTTACGCGTCATCCTTAGCCACGAAAGGAAATTGTATGTGCTGGAGGAGCCTATTTCAATTACACCTAGAAACGAGGCTAGTGATGATAAAATGTCTCTCTATATGAATCATTTGGATGATATCATAGATGTCCAATTTTTCATGCTATATTCCATGTCTAATGAGCTCTTGAAGCAACACGAAATCCTGGACGCGTATAGCATGATGTCTCACCTTAAAGATATCTGTCAAGATAAGGTGTGATGGGAGAGATATAAGATCTCAAATTCTTTGTTCACAACTAACATTGGAGAGTCTATGCCAGTTGGGACTCTTGTAGTCAAGATTATTGGCGACATTGAATGTCTGGACATCTTAGGGATTATGTTCCTGGATGAGTTGCGTACAGATCTAATCCTATCATCACTTCCCAAGACCTTCTCTAGATTTATTTGCAACTACAACATGAGAAATAATGAGAGGATTATATCAGAACTTCTGACCTTAATTCTCGAGGTAGATAAGGACATGGGGCATGACAAACCTGCAGTCCTTATGGTGAATAAGAAAAGGAAGGACGGGGAAAAGGGGGAAAAGACTTATAAACAGTTTGAGTCCCCCGAGCATTGTCCCTACAATAAGGGGAAGATCTAGAGGCAGGTAAAGGAAAGGGAGGTAGTATGTTTTTCATGTGGAAATCTAGGACATTGGAAGATGAATTGCACCGAAAAGCATGGGGACACTAAAGGTGTGTTATTTATCGAGTGTAATCTTTCAATTTATACACATTGGGTATTATATATAGCTTGTGGGATCATATTTGTATTCAAATATATGAATAAAGTAGATTTGGTAAGGTTGTTTGAGGATATATGGATCTTCGAGATGCCAATGGTGCGAGGCTGGCTACATTGGCTATTGGAGATTTCCATCTCTCATTGCCAACTGGGATTATTTTGGTTTTACATAACTATTATTATGTTCCTAGTGTTACCAAGAACATAATTTTTGTATCATTTTTGGATATGGGTGGATTTATTTTCAAGATTGGAAATAAGGGTTGTTTATTTTATATGAATAATGTCTGTTATGGTATGACACATTTAAATAGTTGTTTGTATGTATTAAATTACAAAAACCAAGTGTTAAAAATCAATAATGAAACAAACTCACATGACTCATATAAAACCCAGTTGTGGCATCACCATCTTGGTCATGTAAATGAGAAGCGCTTGAAAAAGCTCTACCAAGATGGTTGTTTAGACTCTACTGAGCTAAAACCACTTCATAGATGTCACGCTTGATTACATAGTAAAATGAACAATCCACCTTTTAGTGGATAGGGTGACAGGGCCACATAGTTTCTAGGATTGGTACACATAGATGTTTGAGGACCATTTCTAGTAGAAGCTAGAGGTGGATATTATTAATTCATTACTTTTACTGATGATTTAAGTAGATATGGATATATCTACTTAATGAGGTATAAGTTATATTCCTTAGAGAAATTTAATGAATTCAATAATGAAGTAGAGAATCATCTTGGTAAGAAGATAAGGATGCTTAGATCAGATCGAGGTGGAGAATATCTGAACCAAGAGTTCATCGGCCTTTTACGGGAGTCTGGGATTCTATCTCAACTCACTCCTCCTTATACACCACAGTGGAATGGTGTTAGTGAAAGGAGAAACCACACCTTGTTGGTCATGGTGAGGTTAATGATGATTCATGTAGATCTTCCACTATCCTTTAGGGTATATGAATTAAAAACTATACCATACACATTAACCTAAGTACCAACTAGGGCGACAAATAGAATTCCCTCTGAGATATGGAACAGAAAAAACCCATTTTTTCACACAGATGTGTATGGGGATGTGAGGAATTTGTTAAGGCCTTCTTAGGAAACAAACTAGCACCTTGGGACACCAGTTGTATCTTTATAGGATATCCTAAGGAAACAAAATGATATTAACTATATAACCCTTCAGATAAGAAATTGATTGTCACCAGACAAGTCGTCTTTCTTGAGAAGGATCACATCATCAAGAAGGATAGTGGGAGAAAGATTGAATTCGATTAAGTTGATGCTCAAGATGCACATGATTTGGTAAAGGAAAAAGTTCCATAGTTCCCCATGGAAGAGGTTCCAGAAACATAAGTATTGCGTAGGAGCTCAAGAGAGGTAAGGGAACCAGAGAGATTTAGTTTCCTAGTCAATGAGGATGGTGAATCATTATTGTTGTACAATGATGAGCCTCTCTCCTACAAAAAAATAGTAGAGATCTAAAAATCTACAAGATGGCTAGAAGCTATGAATTCTGAGATGGATTCCATGTATAATGACCAAGTTTGGGTTATGGTTGATGAGATAATTGATGTAAAGCCTCTTGGATGAAAATGGGTATTCAAGAGAAAGTTGTACATAGAAGGTCAATTTAGCTTTATTGACTTGGGTTTTGGCCCTATTAGACTTTGGAATATTCCTATGAATAATTCCAGAGCTAGGCATGAAGACGGTGTGCGATTCCGTGGCACAGTGTGCCCGGAATTAATTTTATAAAAATATTAATTATTTTTATACTATGCACATGTTAGGGGTATTTTATCTCCTAAAAGGTAGCTCAGAATGAGAATCTGAGGGCACTGTTGCATCCGAAGCGTGTCATTTACCCTAGGAAAGGTGTAAACTTTGCAGGCGCGGTCCTGCTGTGAGAAAAGCCACCAGGGGAATTTTCATAAATAAATGGAAAAGTTTAATTATGAGCATCGGCTCGAATAAATTATTAATGGAGTCTCAGAGCGAAAATCTGAGTCTGTCGTTGCATTCAGAATGTCATTTTTACCCTAGGCGCGGCATAACTATAGTCGGCGCCAGGTGCCGGGTCGGAGGCGTGTTGGCGGGGAGTTAAATGAAGATTTTATTTTAAAAAAAATTAAATTAAAAACCAATCAACCCCATCCCTCACCTTCTATTCGTAGTAGATGAACCCCCCTCTCTCCCACCTTTATTCACCGACTCGAACCATGGGCGTCCATTTTCAGCGCTGATCGTTAGCAGATCGAACTCCAGCGTGTCGCAGGCATCGTTCTGCACCCAAAGCTTCAGTGCTTCACCCGCGAGGTAGGCGGTTTGAGTTTTAATCCCCCAATCCTATTTTTGCTTTGAATTTATTAGGTTTTTTTCATAGCAGATAAGATAGGGTATCGAGGGTCGCGCAGGAGGTCCCGGATCGCAAAACGGACCTCCGGGGTGCCCCCGGCGGTCCACAGAAGTTCCGCCGGCGCGGCACCGGCGCAGCGGCGCCGGCGGACCCGCGGCAGAGCGCAGCTGCTGGCTGCCCAGGATGGCGGCGCGGGTCGCCGCGCGGCGGAGGGCTTGCGGTGGCAGCGACCGGGCTGGCGGCGGCGACGGCCGGGTCGGCCGGCGCGGGCCGGTCCAGCCCCGTTTTTTTTATTACACTGGGGTTTTAAAACCTCCGTATCTTGCTCCCTGGAAGTCTGTTTCACTTTCCGTATGCAGTGACACAACTCTGGCAACGATTTGAACCCTTCGGTGTGGGTTCAAGAGTTTTATGTTTCAGGATCGTGGCCTGGGAGCTTTAAACGTTGAATAAAATAATAATATTTTATTATTATTCGACTTCGGGCCGTTGTATCTTCTACCCGGAGCATCCGATTGACGTGTCGTCAGTGGCATTGAGGCCCTGATAGTACGAAGGAATTTTCTTGTTGGTTTTTGGGTGTTGGGACCGAGTTTGGGGTGCGGGCCCCATGAGGTCGGGATTGGGCGTTTTCGGAGAAACGCAACTTCCTCACCAGGAGTCCGATTTTAGTGGATGAATAGTCCATCCTATGTGTTTTTTCGAGAGGATCACAATGGTGTGGTCCGCATGACGAGTTTTTGGATCGTGGTGTGGGACCCACCCGAGTTTCCTTCGGTGAATAGTACCTTTTTCACTAGGGGTCTATTTGGGATGAACGAGTAGTGGATCCGGTGTGTTCTTCCGAGGAGATCGTAGTGGTATGATCTGCTTGTTGAGTTTCGGGATCATAGTGTGGGCCCCACAT
Organism: Viscum album; assembly: GCA_963277665.1. Classification (NCBI taxonomy): domain Eukaryota; kingdom Viridiplantae; phylum Streptophyta; class Magnoliopsida; order Santalales; family Viscaceae; genus Viscum; species Viscum album. The sequence continues at coordinate 80,367,265 of OY728140.1, forward strand.
GGGCTAGCTTCGGTGAATACTCCCTTTTTCACCCGTTGTCCGTTTCAGACGAGTAAATAGCCTATCCTGTGTGATTTTCTGTGTGGATCGTGATGGTGGCCTCAATATCATCCTTGGAGGTGTATGAGGTGGTGTTGTGGAAGGTCTCTCGGGTTAGAGACGTTTGGACCAACAATGGTTGAGGGTACTCACTTGGTTCGTTCCTACGAGGGTTTGCACAACATCACAAACTTAGTATAGGTTTGTGATCCTCTCTATGGGAGGTTTAATCTGCTAGAGTTGTGGCATCCCTCCTGTGGGCCCGAAGTGGGATCCTCTAGCATCGTTTCCCTAGATCGGGTTCTTGGTATCATTGTGATCGCTTATCCACGGGCGGCGATCCCCTATCTAACAGGTTAACCCCGTAGGGTTTGTGGAATCATTTGGAATATGATCCCTTAAGCTGTGGTCCATGTTCAATAGGGTTGTGGCATCGTTAGGTATATGATCCCCTACTCATAATGAGGATTATAGTAGGGTTGCAGTATTGTTAGTTATACGATCTTCTACTCAGCGCGTGATTTCTATAGGGTTGCGGCATCATTAGTTTGATCCCATACAGCGCGAGATGTACCAGATAGGGTTTTGGTATCATTGTGACCGTCATGACACGGGTGACGATCCTCTATCTGAGTGACGTGGTTCTTTCGAGCGCCAGATCGGGTTTTGGTATCCCCCAGCGGATCCTGGGAGTGATTTGCTATCTGTGAGACCTACAAATGCCAGATCGAGTTATGGTATCCACCAGCGGACCTTGGGAGTGATCCCCTATCTATGAGATCTTCATATACCGATGTGGGTTATGGTATATCCTAGAGGACCCTAGGAGAGATCCCCTATCCAAGGAGTTTGGTGTTTGTATTGTTTCAGTGAGTTTTCCACAATGACGCTATTCGACGAGTGTGATCTCTCAGGTGGGCATATGAGGTGTTTTTGTGGGAACCGATGATGTGTATCTCTCAGACAAGTGTCATCTGGGATGACAGTGATCATAGAGTGTGTTCTCCTGGTTGTGAACCATTGCTGGTGATGAGGTCGGTACATCATGTGGCTTGGTGCGTGGGCTGAGTATATCTGGATGTTCATGGTATATGTATGGGAATACACCTGATTTGAGCTGACTAGTTGTGTTTAGCCGAGGATGGTCATGAGATGGAGTTTCTCTCTCGTCCGGGTTCCCTCTCACTGGGATGAGCGGATTGTTGCCTTTCAATTTCTCTCTTTTGTTTTGGGTTTTTGGGGTGCCTACTGAGTATTGTTATACTCACCCCTGCATGGGATTTGCCCGCATATGTTTGTGTCTTATGCAGACCACGATCCTTTTGATGGAGTCCCAGGAGGACCCGGAGCAAGCGGAGCTTAGTGAGCAGGTCTGACCGTGGAGTCTTACCGAAGCTGTGTCGGGGAGCTTTCTAGTGGTGCTTTTGGCAGCGTACCTCTTTTTCCGAGCAGGTTGGATGCTTCGGTAGTTTTCTTTTGGTGGGAATATTTTTCCCTTTTTGTTCTTCTGTTGCACTCTGGTTTGGGATAGTTGTTTTTATGAATTTAATTTTTAGTTTTATATATCTCTTCACTGTTTCATGGAGGTGTATGTGGGTGCGTGTGTACAGGTACCTTAGTCTAATGTCTCACATGTGTGTGATAGCCTACTCGGTGTTAGACGCCAGCCCCTGGATTATTGGAGGTGGGCTTGGAGAGTCGCGGATCGAGCCTCGTTGGGTCGTGTCATGACAGAGTGGTATCAAAGGAGGTTCCACCTTTGGGATCTCATAGCGTAGATGGTCTAGCTGTGAGTTTGGTTTGGGTTGCATAGCGGCAGTGTTATGATGTTTTGAGCTCGGATTTCAGGCCCGAGACTCTAGTGTTGATGCGGCGGCCGACGTATCCATACACTAGGACTCTGAAAACCTACCTTTCGACTCAGGACATTCGTACACTGGTCATTGGGGAAAAATGGTACATGCATCATATAAGACTGGGTTTTGGGTTTTTCCTTGTCCTTCTTGAGTCAGCTCTCCAGATATACTCTTTGACTATGGAGCGTCTTGATTGTATTTAAAGATGCCTCCATGATGACAGCCAGTGAGAGTTCCGTAGTGGGATTGTGGTGAAGATTTTCCCCGTGTTGAGGTTGTGGACCAGGGCGCAGGTTCTAAGGCTGGACCTCCAGGTGGTCTGTTAGTTGAGCCACCACCTGTCGAGTAGTTGGTTGTTTCGGCAGTGCAGGATGAGGTTGCGCATAGAATGAGTGTGCTGCACGAGTTCCAGAGGCAGCGGCCTCTGAGTTTTCATGGTGATCCAGACCCTTAGCTAGGTGATGACTGGATTGAGGCCATCACCCGAGTTTTCCGCCTTGTGAGGAAACCTCCTGATCAGATGGTGGTCCTAGCGGCGATCCTTCTACATGGTTTGGTCGGGAGATGGTGGAGCCTAGTGACATAGTCTCACGATGAGGAGACGCTCACGTGGGCATGGTTTGAGCATCTATTCAGGGAAGAGTTCTATCTGGTGATGCTGAGGTCATTGTGGATCCAAGAGCTTCTACAGCTTCGACAGGAGGGCATGACTATGTCAGAGTAATCGATGAGGTTTATAGACCTGTCACGCTACTCCCTGGATATGGTTTGAGACCCGTTCTTTAGGGCTCAGACCTTCGAGCAGGGCCTACGCAGAGACATTCGGGTAGGTGTGGTTTCTTTTTGTCTGTCCACCTATGCTGGAGTGATGGAGAAGGCGTTGGTGGTGGATGGATTTCTGGCTGAGCAGACCCCGGCTGTTAGTGTTGGGAACATGGCAGCTGAGATGTCAGAAAATGGTAGCCGAAAGCAGGTTCAAGGGTCTGTACATGGCTGACGTTTCAGGAGGCAACCCCAGGATGGAGGATCTCAGGCTCAGGGCTCACAGGGCTCGCAGGCCAATTTTGGTCAGCTACAGGAGATGCGGTGTTACGCTTACGACAGACGGGGACATCTTGCTAGAGATTGTCCGACCCGTCGTGCTGCTGAGAGGGAGCCGGTCGACAGACCGCCTTGGCAGAGGTAGCGTCTCGAGCAAGGAGGTCCACATGGTGGCCGACGTGGCGACGGAGCTGGTGCATCAGCAGGAGGTGGTAGGTGGTATCAGTTTCCACCACCCACACCCCCAGGTGGTCCACGCCAAGTTTAGGGAGCTGGTTGATGAGGGTAAGGACAGCTACATTCTCTAGAGGCTGTTGACACAGAGGCTCCGCTGATGGATAGAGGTACGCCTTGTGTCCTTTCTACTTTCTGCAGTATTTTTGTAGATACTGTTTAGCAATACCCTTCCTTTTTTTTGCTTGCTCAAGTTTTGTTCAGGGCGTGGGTAAGACCTTGTGTGAGTGTTGTTCGGCATGATTCGAATGCATGAAGAAGAGGGATCCTCCTCCACTGAGACACGTTTTTGTGATGCAATTAAAATCGTTCAGGCAAGACAGTGCTGCCCAAAGTGGATAGTGTTAATGTGTGGTGGATGAGTCCCTCTGACTTATGCATTCAGGCAGGGGTGTTTTTTGGTGTACTCACTGGCATGGGAGATCTAGTTGAGAGTCTAATTGCTTTCCTTATGCTTATGGATTTTTGGGGGCAAAAGGTTCTAAGGTGGGGAAGATGTATCGACTCGAGGTCTGGCCCTATTAGACTTTGTAATATTCCTATGAATAATTTCAGATCTCGTCGCGAAGAATGCATGCGATTCCAAGGCCTGGTGTGCCTAGAATTAATTTTATAAAAATATTACGTATTTTTATACTATGCACATGGAAGGGGGTGTTATATCCTAAAAGGTAGATCAGAATAAGATTATAAGGGCACGGTTGCATCCGGAGCATGTCGTTTACCCTAGGCGGGGTTGAAAACATTGTGGGCGCGGGCCTGCTGTGAGAAAAGCCACCAGGGGAATTTTCGTAAATAAATGGAAAAGTTTAATTATGAGCGTCGGGTTGAATAAATTCTGAACGGAGTCTCGGATCAAAAATACGAGTCCGTCATTGCGTTCAGAACGTCGTGTTTACCCTAGGCGCGGCATAACTTTAGTTGGCACCGGGTGCTGGTTTAGATGCGTGTTGGTGGGAGTTAAATGAAGATTTTATTTTAAAAAAATTAAATGAAAAACCAATCAACCCCGTCCCTCACCTTCTTCTATGTGCAGTGGAAGAACCCCCCTCCCTCCCACTGTTCTTCACCAGTTCAAGCCCCAGGCATCTGTTTTCAATGCCGATCATCAGTAGATCGAGCTCCAGTGCGTCGTAGGCGTCGTTCTACACCCGAAGCTTCGGCATTTCGCCCGTGAGGTAGGTGGTTTGAGTTTTAATCCCCCAATCCTATTTTTGCTTCGAATTTCTTCGTTTTGTTGTCGTAGCAGGTAAGATCGGGTCCCGAGGGTCACGTAGGAGATTGTGGATCGCAAAAAAGACCACCGTGGTGCCTCCAGCAGTCCGCGGCAGTTCCGTTGGCACTGTATAGGGCCGTTGGCCAGGGCGGGCCGGCGGCGGCCGAGTCGGCCGGCGCGGGCTGGTCCGACCCCTTTTTTTTAATACACGGGGGTTTTAAAACCCCCGTCTCTTGCTCCCTAGAAGTCCGTTTTGCATGCCCTCTACGGTGACGTGACCTTGGAAACGAGGTGAACCCTTCAGTGTGGGTTTGGGAGTTTTAAGCTTCAGGATCATGGTCTGGGAGCTTGAAAAGTCAAATAAAATAATAATATTTTATTTTTATTCGACTTCGGGCCATTGTATCTTCTACCTGGAGCGTTCGATTGACGTTCCGTCAGTAGAGTTTAGGCCATAATGGTACGGTGGACTTTTCTTGTTGGTTTTCGGGTGTTGGGACTGAGTTTGGGGTGTGGGCCCCACGATGCCGGGATTGGGCGTTTTTGGAGAAACACAACTTCCTCACCATGAGTCTGATTTTGGCGGATGAATAGTCGATCCAGTGTGCTTTTCCGAGAGTATCGCAATGGTGTGGTCCACTTGACGAGTTTAGGAATCATGGTGTGGGCCCCACCCGAGCTAGCTTTGGTGAATAGTGCTTTTTTCAACGGTTGTTGGTTTTGGGAGAGTTAAAAGCCTATCCTGCGTGTTTTTCTGTGTGGATCGTGATGGTGGACTCAGTATCGGCCTTGGAGGTGCGTGGGGTGGCATTGTGGCGGGTCGCTCGGGTTAGCGACGTTTGGACCAACAGTTGTTGAGGGTACTCCCGTTGTTTGTTCCTATGAGGGTTCACACAACATCACAACCTTAGTATAGGTTTGTGATCCTCTCGATGGGAGGTTTAATTTGTTAGAGTTTTGGCATCCCTCTGGTGGGCCCGAAGTGGGATCCTCTAGCATCGTTTCCCTAGATCAGGTTCTTGGAATCATTGTGACCGCTTATCCACGGGCGACGATCCCCTATCTTGCAGGTTAACCCCATAGGGTTTGTGGCATCATTCAGAATATGATCCCCTATGCAGTGAGTCATGCTCAGTAGGGTTGTGGCATCATCAAGAATATGATCCCCTACTCGGCATGAGGATTATAGTAGGGTTGCGGTATTGTTGGTTATACGATCCCCTACTCAGTGCGTGTAATCTGTAGGGTTGCGGCATCATTAGTTTGATCCCCTATAGTGTGAGATGTACCATATAGGGTTTTGGTATCATCGTGACCATCGTGACATGGGTGATGATCCTCTATCTAAGTGACGTGGTTCTGTCGAGTGCCAGATCGGGTTGTGGTATCCCCCAGTGCATCCTGGGAGTGATCCCCTATCTGTGAGACCTACGAATGCTAGATCGGGTTGTGGTATCCACCAGTGGACCCTGGGAGTGATCCCCTATCTGTGAGATCTTCGTATACCGTTGTGGGTTCTGGTATCCCCTATCGGACCCTAGGAGTGATCCCTTATCCGAGGAGTTTGGTGTTTATGTTGTTTCAGCAAGTTTTCGTCAGTGACGATATCCAACGAGTGTGATCTCTCAGGTGAGCGTCTGACGTGTTTGTGTGGGAACTGATGGAGTGTATCTCTCGGACTAGTGTCATCTGGGAAGAAAATTATCGTGGAGTGTGTTCTCCTGGTTGTAAACCATTGCTGGTGATGAGGTCGGTACCTCATGTGGCTTGGTGCATGGGCTCAGTATATCTGGATGTTCATGGTATATGTATGGGCATACACCTAATTTGAGCTGACTTGTTGTGTTTAGCCGAGTATGGTCACAAGATAGAGTTTCTCTCTTGGCTGGGTTCCCTCTGGCTGGGATGAGCGGACTATTGGATTTCAGTTTCTCTCTTTTTTTTTGGTTTTTTGGGGTGCCTACTGAGTATTGTTATTCTCACCCCTGCACGGGCTTTGCCCAAACAAGTTTGTGTCTTCTGCAGAACACAGGCCTTTCGACGGAGTCCCAGGAAGACCCAGAGGCGGAGCTTAGTGAGCGGGTCTGACCGTGGAGTCTTACCGGAGCTGTCTTGAGGAGCTTTCCAGTGGTGCTTTTGGCAGTGTACCCCTTTTTCCAAGCAGGTTGGACACTTTGGTAGTTTTCTTTTGGTCGGCCTATTTTTTCCTTTTTGTTCTTCTATTGCACTCTGGTTTGGGATAGTTGTTTACATGCATTTACTTTTCAGTTTTATTTATCTCTGCACTGTTTCATAGAAGTGTATGTGGGTGCGTGTGTACCGGTACCTTAGGCTAATGACTCCCATGTGTGTGATATCCTACTCGGCGCTAGACGCCAGCCCCTGTCCTATTGGAGGCAGGCTTGGGGAGTCGTGGCTCGAGCCCCGTTGGGTCGGGTCGTGACATTAACACCTATAAAGAAAGGCTAGTGGCTAAAGGATTCAGACAATGTCAAGGAATTGACTATGATGAAACCTTCTGACCAGTTTCCATGTTTAAATCCATAAGAATCATACTTTTCATAGAATCTTACCATGACTATGAGATTTGGAAAATGGATGTCAAAATAGAATTACTTAATGGGAACCTTTAAAAATATGTCCATGTGACACAACTAGAAGGGTTTGTGACACCAGGTGAATCCAAATAGGTTTGAAAGTTTCATAAATCCATTTATGGATTAAATCAAGCATCCAGGTCATGGAAAATTCTATTTTATGAAGCCATAAAATAATTTGATTTCATTAAGAACGAATGTGATCCATGTGTTCATAAGTGGTTTAATGGGAATTCGTTCATTACCCTATTAGTATATGTTGACAACATATTACTTATTGGAAATGATGTACCAGTATTATAGTCAGTTATGGACTAGTTGAACAAGTGTTTTTCCATTAAAGACATAGGAGAATAAGCCTACATTCTAGGGATCAAGATCATTTGTGATAGATCCAAGAGACTTCTTGGACTAAATCAGGGTATATACATTGACAAGATACTAAAGAGATTTAGTTTGGAACAATCTAAGAGGGGATTAGTTCCAATGTCACATGGCCTATACCTTTCTAAGAAAATGTGTCCTTAGACAGAACAAGAGAAATATAGAATGAGTAAGATCCCATATGCTTAGGGTATAAGATCCATCATGTATTACGTGTTATGTACCGAGCTTGATGTTACCTATGCACTAAGCATGGTAGGAAGATATCAAGAAGATTTAAGAGAATAATATTGGACTGTTGTTAAGACTATCCTTAAGTATCTCAGAAGAACTAAGGATATGTTCTTGGTGTATTGATGAGATGAGGAGCTTTTCATTAGAGGGTATGTTGATGCTAGTTTTTAGATAGATCACAATGATCTAAATTCACAATCAGTATATGTTTTATGTATCAACAAAGGTGATGTGAGATGGAAGAGTTCAAAGAAGCCATTTGACACCGATTCTATAATAGATTCTAAATATATAGCATCTTCTGATGCAGTCAATAAATCCATATAGATTTGAAAATTTTTCTAGGAGCTTAATGTGGTGCCTAGCAGTATATAACCTATCACATTTTATTGTGATAATACTCTAGCGGTGGAGCTTGAAAAATAACCAAGGTCACGTCAACGGACAAAGCACATTCTTCAGAAGTATCACCTCCTAAGGGATTTCTATCAAAGGGGTGAAGTTGCAATTATCAGAGTGTCCACATAAGAGAATGTGGAGGACCCCGTGACTAAAGTCTTATCTCAGTAGAAGCATGAATATCATGTGATAACTAGCGGGTTAAAGGTTGTTAGTAGTTGTCTCTAGTCTAAGTGGGATTTTGTTGGAGTTGGTGGCCTAGAACCAATTAATTTGTAATTTATTCATTAATAAATACCTTATCACATATTGATTTTTCTTCTGTGTGAAAATGCATGTGATAATGTCCTAAGGATGTTTGTTGCAACAAAGGGTCATAGTGAATCCCTACTATGATGAGAACCCAGAAGTGCCATAACACTATTCTTGAATATATGTTCTATGGCTGGATGATGTTATTTGACGAACACAAATAATACAGGCCATTAGGGGTGAGGACTCATAAAACTTTGAGGCACCTTCTCATGGTGTGCACCCTTGGTGATATCTAGGAGGATATTATGAGAATGAGACCCGTCAGTAGAAAATCCACATTTCATAGTGTAATTGGATGCTCATATATGCGGATGTGTATATTGGTCCTTAGACTTTAATATTATTATTAATGGGTATTAAAACTCATAAACTTAGATGTATTAATGAAAACTGTGATGACACATTGTTCGTAGTGAGGTATGATATGTTGGGTGCATCACAAGTAATAATGAATTAATAGATAACGAGAGAAAGGATTTGTCCACTCTGTTAACAGAAGTTGATATCTTAGGCCCTTTAATGGAATTGATATAGCCTAAATTAATCCATGTCCATGGTGATGAAAGATCGATTACAATTCCTGAAAGTCAAAAAAAGAATAATTGAGCACATGGGTTGATGAAACCAATATGCAACCTGATTGATTCAAGATATCGAGACAAAAGGATTATATTACATGGTAAGAATTCGTAGAAGGTGACACATCATTGTGGAGTTTACTTCTTTCTCTATGGGTGCCTTGGAATGTTTCTAGACGCTAACCTTGGACTTTAGGCAGGATCAATCTAATGCCACTGAGAAAGAGGCCTAGAGGGTCACACACTAAGTGTGTCCAAGTATCTTAGTTAAATATTCATTTAACAAGTTCAATAAAGATTACCCCTGTTTATGGTTTAATAATTATTCAAGGATGCTTGATCACATTTATTTTGAAACTAGTTATTCAAGAGAATATATTTTGAGAGAAATAATATATTTATTAGAAAGTAATGCAATGATATTTATTTGAGAAATAAATAGCCATTATTCAAGGTCTAATAAATGTGGTGTAAGAAATAAATAAAATTAGAAAAACAAAAATACATTCAATGTATATTAATATACACATTGTGTAGTATTTCTGGGGATTTGTGAGAAATAATATTATTTATTTAAATAAATAATATTACATGTAATTAGTTGGGTACATGTCAAGAGATAATAATAGTAAAATGTTATTATTAGACATGGGGTATTACTAAAAATTAAATGAAATGAATAAATTCCTTTGGGTAATTAAATCATTTTATTATTCTATGTATTATAAATCCTAATTACATTATTCTTATTAAGACTAACCATTTTTTGTGGTTGTGCACAACGGATCTGGATAAATCTCTCAATCCAAGAAATAATTCCTTTCCTCTAAGAACTCTTTCATGTTACGAGAGAGATCCTCCTCCACCAGATCAAGGAGAGAGATTTGGAAGTGGATCTCAAGGTGATTAAAGGCAAACATCATAAGTGAAGACTCTTCTGTGATAGCACCTGAAGATCTATTCGGCGACATCCAAAGATACGTGGAGCACATGTGGATCATTGTTAGAGGAACCTACACTTGGATTATGCGATGCAATGACAAATAACATCAGATCGTGAACAAAAACATCAATGGAGAGATAATTCCATCAAGGTAATTCTTGTATTTTAATTAAATTAATTATAACCAACATATGATGATCCTATCTATGCTTTTAGGACTCCTCTATTTTCTTTCATTCTTCATTTTATTTTGAATATCTGGCGTTTTATCATTGTGATAGATCTTGGATTGATTGTTGTTAACAGTAAAAATTAAAGTTGGGTACACCCATCCATGCACTTCTGTTGCACTCATAACCTACATGTTATAGGTTTAACTCCCCATAAATATATCATTTTCTTTATGGAATTACACAAATTATGTATAGATATTTTTGATAGAATATCATATGAACTCATGTAGTTGTGAGAGCTAAAGGTGTAGTTGAGGTGTATGCAGATCAGGGTCTTGTTACACCTAGTGTTCTCACCTGGGCATTCATTTATTTTTCTACTAAGATGTGGGTGAGATCTTGAGGTTGGGTGTGTATTGATGTCACCTAAATCAGTGGTTTGGGGTGAAGGGGTTCTCAGAGTTTGACCATAGGATGGGTGATCACCAGGTCCAGGTGTGAGAGGAGGATGTATCGATCATGGAATCTTAGAGCCTCTATGGTTTATTTGAGTTCTTGGTGATAACATTTGGTGTGTTGAACACTCAATAGAGGTCATGGGAATTAAGAACCAGATTTTTAATCCTTATTAGATCAGATCATGTTAGTTTACTTCGATATAACCCTCATGTACTTGTTATCTGAGGTGGATCATGTGATTCATTTGAGGATGGTTTGGGACATGCTATGAGAGTACCAACTTTATAGGGATCTCTAATAGAGACATTTTTTTATTTGGGAGTTCCAATTATTATTATATGTATTCTCAGGAATGGGAGTGATAATGGTCTCAATAGACGTTGAAGCGGTGCTAGCTTGAGATTCGCCTGAAGGCATGTCCATGTCAACAGATTCTCATAGTGAAGTTTGCAATTCATTATTGTTGAGTGAGGTGAAAGATCAGTTCACCTCTTTGTAGTTGTCCCCTCAGGTTGAGGATGATGAAACTTGCCTCCAGTTAATGGTTGTTTCCCCACCTTTTTTAAAGCATGTTAGGTATGTTAATCTTGAAGACAGCGAATGTGAGATTATGCATGGACATACATCTGCTAGAAATTTTCCTAATTGATTTTATAAATGTGGGGAGAACTTTATCTTTGTTAGATCATAGATAATAACACCATTCATGTGGAAATAGGAGGATATAAGGAGATATTTTCCATTAATAGTGCATCTAGTTTGTGGTTAGGATGTATCAGGGAACCTTTGGAATCAGGTTTGGTGGATAAGGATGTGGTAGCTTTTTACAAAGTTTAGCTCCTAATGTCTCACCTACCTTTAGGTAGAGGCTGAGGTTCTCAGATGGAGCGCAATTGGGATGGTATCTTTTTGATTTTCATGGAGGGGGATTCCATGACCAGTAAGATTCCATGATGTTATCTGAGTGATCATAGGATAGCTTTCCAAGTTGACCCACTTCCTAACCATCCAAGATTAATTATTACTAGAGATTTTGGGATGTTTGTGCATGAAAAAGGTAGTATGACTTCATGAAATTACCTAGATGATTATTTCATAAAATGATTCTTACTTCATATCATGATTATGTAGAGGATGAAGGATGCCTTTGGGACTTGGATTCAGTTTACCATAGTGTTTTTACCCTATACAGATGTCTAGGTAAAATGGATCGTTTAGGTTCTGATGCGCATGATTTGGGTTTTTATGTTGGTTTTGGGACATGGTTGGAAGGACCATCTACCATCGATGTAGTTTTAGTATCACAATAGTTACCACTCCACCATTAGTGTATTACCATTTGAGGTCATGTATAGGAGAACTTTAGGGCCACTGATGTAATGGTTATATCCAATGGGAGACCACCCTTGTCGACCTAGGATTGGTGCTAGCGATGGTTGGTAAAGGTGCAATCCATCCTGGAGAAAATGAGGACTTCCTAGAGATGTAAGGGTCCTATTTGGATTGAAGATGGTGGAATTTGGAGTTTAGTGAGGTGATCATGTGTTTCGAGAGATCTCACCTTGTCGAGGACCATGAGGATTTGGTCAGGATAGTAGATTATCTTTAGGGAACATAGGCCATTTTCCAGTTACTATGATGGGTTTGACAGGTGGTGTACTTCTTGGCGCCATGACCATAGTAAGATTGGGAGTAGGTTGTTTTCCATGTTTTGCAACTAAGGATATATTTTCATGAATTTTTACACTATATCTACCTGGATGAGTTTGATATTGAGGATAGAGTTACCTTTTCCATGGTGCCTAGTGGTGCTTCAGAATCGGTAGAAGAATACCATTCATGGGAAATTATTTCCCTTAGGTGTGTGTTTGTTGAGTACACATGAACCTTTAGTAGAGCTTTTGGTAATAGAAAACATAGTTGAGAGCTCAATATATTCACCTGTATAGTATGTTTTTTTCTTTTTGGGATGAAAATACTTGAAGGTGGGGAGAGTGTAACAACTCTAGTTTTTTCTTTTTAATACATTATAATATTTTGATAAATATTTTCAGAGCCAGAAACTAAGTCAGCATGAGATTTCGAGGCCCATAGAGGCTCGGTATTTATATATTTAAAATAATAAATATATTAAAGAACATGTGAATATATTTTTTGGAATAAATGGTTTTACCACTTATCGAGACCTTGGATGGTAAATCTGATATCACAGTTGTTTCTAGAATGTGTGGTTTACCTTAGGCCCAACATAAAGTTGGCCATAGATAGACATTCGATTGTGGGAAACCGTTAGCGGATGTGTTAAGTGAATTAATTAATTTATTTAATTAAATATACATAATTACCTCTATATTTAAATTCTATTGTGGAAAACTATATGGTTAGAAACATAACCCTGGGATATTATAGAGGAGGAGGAGGAAATCTCCATTAGCGATGAAAACCCAAGAATATGGATTAATGATGGTGATTGAGGAAAATCACAAGGTGGAAGATGAAAACAATGGGGTCTTCAATGATACTAATAGTGAGTGTTTTTTTCACCAACAATCGATCCATTCTTTGAGTAGGATGTTTTATTTTTTTGTTTTAATCCTTGTTTATAATTTGAGATGAAAATGAGTTAATTATTTCAAAATTAATTCCTAAATTGTTCTTCATTGGTTTTCCAATGATTATTTTTATCTTTCAAGATCTAAGAATTTTAGATCTATTTATCCTTGTTTATTTTTATTGATTTTATAAAAAATTTCATTGGATTCTATAGATAATGGACAAAAAACATAGCCATCGATGACAGTGGGGGTCCAATGAGGTGTGGATAGCGGTGTTCCCACGGGTTGGTTTGTGCGGTTATTCAGGACATGACAATGAGGTGCATGATTGGGGGTAGTGCACTTTATGTCAGGGGAAGCCCGTGTAAGAGGGCATGATGGTGTCTTGGAGTTTCCAGGGTCACTGCTCAGTGCAGAGCATGAAAACATGGCATGAGTGGGGTTACACGTGAATGGTGATGGTGTGAGTTAATTTAGGGTTTCTTTGGAAAATAAGATAACCCTAGAATTAGGATATAATAATAAAAATAAACCAATGAAAAAGGTATAATAAAAGAGAAACAATGGGGTTGGGGCGTATGAGCCTTAGGTGTGGAAAATGAGGGTGGGAGTTCTAGTGTATTCCTTCTATTTTCCTTTAATATTTTATAATAATAATAATGTTGTTTTTTTTGTTTTTTTTTTGTTATTATTATTAAACATTGTTTCTAACATAACTTCTTCATACAATTTCATATTGAAAATAATTTATGGAATCATAATCTTAGTATTAAGATAGCCAATTCAATACCAATGTTGGATATTTTATTTATACTCATGGCTTGGGCCCATGAAGTGGCATACATACATGTTATAAAAAATGTATTTTTTTACTAGGTATCCTTTTTGGGAAAATAAATATCCCATAGTATTTTTTCATGAGGATCACAACAAAATAATCCATTTTGTAATTCATGGTTTTTTTTATGATAGATCAGCAGATTTATGTTTTATCCCATCAGACCAAAAATGAGCCTTGTGTGTTCCCAAACTCAAATTTGGGTCAGTGAGTAGTCTATCCTGAGTAGTTTTACACATAGAATGGGATGATGGAATTAATTTTAGAATCATATGTATGAAGAACATTTTTATGATTTTGATTCTTCTTTCATTAACACTTGGTCAATGGTAGTGATCGGGTGTGATCAGAGAGATATCGGGGTCTGTACTCCCCTATTGTGTTAGGGCACATGCCCCCCATGCTCTTTACACAGGTAGAGTTAATACTCCCCATACCATAGCACAGTATGGTTCCTCTATATAAGGAGTAGTGCTCCTCCATCTTCAAGATCCAGTTGGGAGCAGTTCCTCCTCTGGAGTTGTGGCTCCCTTGACTGTGGTGCGTAGTGGAGATGTGTGTGCCCCTCCATGCAGATTCTGGTGAGGTTGTGTATGATGTTGGGTATCAATGATGGACCTTTTGAGCTTCATGATGAATCATCATTCTTAGTTGGGATTTAGATATGAAGATCCCATTTCTCTCTTATTTTGGGCTTCTTATTGAGCATATCTGGGTTATTATATTCTGATTAACACTCCTTGGTGGTGGTGATATGACCACTCCCTCCTTTGATACATTGTCTTTAGTGATTTCAGGGTGTCCTAGTAAGTATGAATATACTCACCCTTTCATGGTCTTTACTGGCACGTGTTTTATCTTACACAGAAGAAATAAAAATTAGCAGTGACTATGGTGGACCTGGTATCAGTGGAGTTTAGTAGTGTGTGGTGACACTGGCCATGTTCAATGGTAAGACTCTAGGATCTTGAGCTACGCTCTACCCTTCTCTACCCTTTACAATTATTTTCAGTTTGGTTTTCCCTCTGTATTTCTAGTTGGGAATGTATTTTCTCCTTTTTCATTCATATTATGCTACTATACGCTGATATATGTCTTTCCTAGAGGTTGTTGCATGCATGGTTTACACCCTAAATTTTTTTGTTCTTTATTATATCTTTTCAATATTACATGGAGTAGGTTGTGTGCATACATATATGTATTTATGCTAAGGGATCCTATTTTAGTATTTCCTACTCATCGCTTGTCACCAGCCCCAAGCCTATTGGAGGTGGGCTTGGGGAGTAGTAGCTCGGCTTTCCGCAGGCCAGGTGGGCCCTAATGTATAGGATCATAAAATGTTTGTCCAATAATTGATCTATTATGTTAAATATAATTAATAACTATTCATATTTTCTATAGGTGTATATTTCACTACTATATAAAGGTAAATCCTCATGAAGAAAAATTTGGGCTCATTAATCCTGCAATCATTTTCATGGAAAAAACTTTACTAGATAAAGAAGAAATTTATGAAAAAAAGATGAACTTTTTAGAAAATTTGAATATAAAATAACATATGAAAGAATCTTCTTGATGCCTATAACGTAGAGGTAAAACTCTATAATCTAATCATATAAAATATATTTTCATTTTTTTAATTACATATTACTTTTTGTTTTTTAGGGGTCATTAGATGGTCATTACATTCAATTTGGATACACCAAAGGTTTATTTTTCTGATCCAAAACATGGAATTCCAACAAATATACCACATGTTATGTACATTGTGAATTTATAATGCACTACAGTCAAAATTTTATAGGTAATATTTAAATTATACATGTTATATTATGTTTTAACATGAATTTTATTATGATAGACCTATATTTAAATATATAATAAATCATTTTATGAGGATGGTGATTGGGTATGATAAGTATATCGATTTCAACACATGGATACCAAATAATGGTATATATAATAATATTTAACTGTCAAAAACATATCAAAACATATTAATTGTTTTTATTAATTTTTCTGTAGTGTTTAAAACAAAATAATGAAAATGATTATGGATGTTATATTTGTAAATTTATGAAATATATCATATCCCATCAAAAAAATATCATCCCCAAAGAGGTATTTCTGAAGGTAATTAAACTTTTATTTAAAATATTTATTAATTGTTTGTTTTTTATATTTTTCTAGTACTAACATGATTTCTAATAGTCAAATTATTCAAAAGAAGAAGTATATTTTTTTATAAATGAGTGGGAAGAGTACATGATATCAGAATTTTTTTAGAAATCATGAAGATGTGATTTTATATTACATTTTTAATTATGTTCTTATTTCATATAGATCATGATGATTTGATGAACATGATGAAAAGTTTCATTTTACTTTCACATTGATATTAAAGTAACAATGTAATCTATATAAATCAAACACATCTCAATCTGATTCTTAGATTTCCTGGTATGCTGGAAAGTAATATTTTATATTGTTAACACTTATTAATAAAAAAATCACCTATGTAGGGATCATGATAGAGAAAAAACTCATATTGTCATGAAAACTTAGGACAACGATCTTCGAGTCATTTAAGATCAATTAGAATCAATCACACGTCAATCTGATATTCAAATTGATCGATGGTATATCTATTTTGTATCTATATATTCATGTGTTTTTATATGTGTTAATTGATTGAATATGAGATTCATGCTTGATATTAATGTTTTATTTATTCTTATGGAAAGGAAAACATTTGGAACAATATGAAGGAAATAATGAAACTTTGGGTAGATAAAGGCACTTTGTGTCGTGGCGTAAAGTAACACGGTGTAATAACAATAAATGAAAAATAATCTAAATATAAATATTAAATAAAAATATATCATTATTCCCATGTATAGAAGGTTTCCCACTATGTTGGATGATCATGGGATGCTCTAAAGGCTCGAAACTAAAGAACTGGAGAAAATGAGGCTTACAGGGCTAGAAATACTTTTTTTACATCATGAATCATGTTTAAAACATGTAAAATATACAATTATTGAACCCATTAAAGGACATGAAGTAAAAAAATGGACCAAAACATGTTGCCCATGATTTTCACAGTGTGAGCATATGTTTCAATGCTGTGAAACATGCCCAACTGGATTAGATACGATCTTTTGACATATCATTCTAAGGTGGCCTATGCATATGACCCAAGAACACTATTAAACACCATTTATAAACTAGGTAATCCAAAGTAAGAATTAAAGGATTATAAATAAGGGTTTACTCCAAGAGAAATATGGATTCATTTGAGGTGTAGGGATTCTACCACCGGGAGGCTGCCACTAGGGTTTCGACTCGGAGTTCTGTATAGATAGTTTTTTCTATAGTGATTTATTATTTTCCTGATTTTCTGTAAATGATGGATGATTATTAGTTTTATTATTTTATATTCTCTTTATTATCTTTCATCTATTATCTCCCCCATGGTTTGGGTTTATTTGTCGTTGGTGATCATTCGATGATGATTGGCGAAACCAATAGGGGGAGCAGAATCAGTTAAACTACGTGCGTACCAATTTATTTTATTTAGTTCTTCTCATGTGTAATTATTTTATTCAATTGGTATTGTGTTTTGATTTAAATTAATCATATTTTTTATTAAATCATGGACCAAGTGCAGTTGGTAGTAGATGAAACCCATCATGATAAAGGTAATAAATATAATACCCATATTTCCCAATATGATGGAAAGTGTTATTTCATATTGTTAACCCTTATTAATAAATGAAAAATCACCTGTGTGGAGGGAGTAATTGAACAACCAATCTTGGATTGGTGTTAAAACATAATAAAAAAACTTTGTGTCATTTTTGATCTATTATAATCTACCACATGTCAATTTGATACCCGAATTGATTGGCATGATTGAATGTTCCATTCCACCTTTACGTTTTTAATAAAGTAACAAATCACTTAAAAGGGATAAAAACCATGACAAAAAGTTCTTATTTCCATGGAAACTTAGGATAATAATCCTTGAGACGTTATTTATTTTTAGGAATTGACTTCAAAACAATCTGATACTTGAATTTCTCGATATGATCTGAAGTACTATTCAACTTTTTTATTTTTATTAAAATGACATATCACCCATCAAGGGGTCCAAACAAAGAAACATATATCACATTGACATGAAAACATAGAAAAATTATCCTTAGGTCATTTTTAACTATAATAATCAATCAAGCATCAATTAGATGCTCAAATTTCTCAATATGATCTAAAATAAAATTTCATCTTCATATTTTTATTAAAATGATATATTGACATCAAGGGTTAAAAATTGATAAAATGGCCTCAAACTGAAATGAAAACCTAGGAAAATGATCCAAAAATCATTTTTGATCTATAAAAATCGATTGTGCATCGGTATGATGTCTAGATTACTCATTATTATGGAAAATATGATTTCAAATTGTTAACACATTTTAACAAAAGACAAATTACTAGTGTATTGGTTAAAAATGATAAAATGGGTTCAGATTGGTCAAAATAATAGTAAAATGATCTTAAATTCATTTCAAATATATAGGAATAAAAAAATTAAATACAATTCCTAAATTTATTAGTATGATAATTTTTTTTTAACTTCATATTGTTATTTAACTATATGGTCAAGGGGTCAAAAAATGATCAAACGAGTTTGGATTATCATGAAAACATAACAAGATGATCTTTAAAAGCATTTAAGATCTATAAGAATCAACTGTTCATTAATTTGAAACCTATATTTCTTAGTATTATCCAAATTACTATTTTACCTTTGTATTTTTATTAAAATGACATATCACCCATCAAGGGGTGAAAACCAAGAATTTGAGGTCATATTGACTTGAAAACATGTGAAAAATATCATTGGTTAATTTTTTATTTATAGGAATCAAATGTGCGTTAATATAATGCCTAAAATTCCTAGTATGATAGAAAGTAGGATTTCATATTGTTTACACTTATTAATAAATTATAAATCACATATGTAGGTGTCATAACCTAGAAAACAAGCTTCGTTTTGTTTGAAAACGTATGACAACAATATTTGAGCCAATTATTATATGTTGGAATCAACAGTACATCATTATAATAGCCAAATTTACTGGCATGATTGAATCTTCCATTTCACCTTCACATTGTTATTAAAGAAACAAATCACCTAAAAGGGGTAAAAAATGAGATAGTGAGTTCATATTTCCATAGAAACTTGGTTGATTTATCCTTGAAACATTTTTTATTTGTAGGAGAAGATTGTGTGTCAATCTGATTCTTGTATTTCCTGGTATGATGGAATGTATGATTTCATAGTGTTCAAATTTTTTAATAAATAAAAAATCACTTGTTTAGGGGTTATAACTAGGAAAACAAGATCAAATTGGTGTAAAATCAAAGGAAAATGATCTTTGAGTCATTTTTTATCTATAGAAATCAATAATAGATCAATCTGGTTCCATAATTTCTTAATATCTTCAAAAGTTTCCTTTGATCAAAAGGTTCATTTTGAATTTATCATGGATTATATACCATTACAATTAAAATTTGTTTTTATTTTTTATGTACTCTTATTAAAAGAAGAATTTTTTTTATTGTAGACACATGATTTTGTATGAGGTTTGGTTTATCATTAGATTAAGCATGTTATGAGAGTTTTTTTATTGGTTGTAATTGTTTTCAATTGTAATTAAAATTTTCATCAATGTAATTTTGTTTTCCTAAAATTATTTAATATAATATTTTAATTGGACTAATGGTAAAATGTAAATTTAATGATGGTGCAATATAATTGTTTTTTATGTTTTTTTGTGTTTATTATGGTGAAATGTAATATTTATACTACATTAATTATATATATTTATAATATTTCAACTATGTTTTTTATTTTTAAGATATAATATTTGTTTATTATAATATTTGTACTATGATTTAATGATGATGCATTGTAATTGTATTTATTTGTAATATTTCAATTGTGTTTTAGTGTTGTTGTAGAGATGCTTTTCTACATCAACTGTTAGAGTTTTATCAATGCTTTTTTAGTACTAATAAAAGATACTATCTTTGTAGGTACTTATCACATCAACACCTTTTTATCACTAAAAAGATTTATTTTGAACACTAATAATGATTGTATCTACAGCAGTATAGACAACAAGATTTTATTATTCAATGTTCATGTTTCTTGCACTAATTTCACTCATGCAGACTTATAATTATTTAATGATGATTCATTTCTAAATGAGTTCAAGTTTGAAAGTTTTTTTAATTCATTGGATTCTAACAAAATCTAAAGGGGGAGATTGTTGAGCCCATTTTTTTATAGATTTTTGATACCATGGTATAATAAGAAGTGAAGGGAAGAGAAGTGGATATGGTGGTTGTTTTTTTCTTTATTTTCAAAAAATAAGTCATATTCAAACTCATGTGTTTCATGAAGATTAATTTGATTTGATGTTTTTATATGGTTTTATAATGATTTTAAGAACATGGAATAAATTTGAATCTTGAAGAGTGGAGTTTGAATTTAAAGTTGAGGTGAAATCACCGCATCGTACTCATACATAAAACTGAATTGAAGACTATTTGAGAATATAAAACGATTAAGTTTCATAGAATACAAGAATTTTCGTTGGATGTGGTCTAAAGAAGAAGCCTTGCTTATACTTTGGTGCTATGTAGAACATGTCATAGCGCTCTAAAGAACATAAAATAGCATGTAAATGGAGATATCACCTACACAATAATATTTTTAGTGGATATTTTTGTTAACAAATATCCCTAAGGGAAATGGATAGGCTCGTTTATTCCATGGAATGTAACTAGGGTGAATTTTAAGTGGATGTTTTGGGAAACAATATGTCATAGACCATATTGTGGTACATATTTAGTTGTTGTTTCAGTTGAGAAGTTTTCTATGGGAAACAAAGTGCTAGAATATGTCATGGAGGTCACTTTAGTGACTGAAGAAGAAGAGGTATCTGGGAATCAAAGAAGGGATCACCACACTGTGGTTTATTCCTTGTGATCATTTTTAGAAGTACTCAAAGTATTGAGGTGACTCATTCCTAAGGAGTGAAAGGGATATTCTGTTTAAATGGGGAGCTACATTATAACATCCCTCAATCCATCACTCTCTCACATGTCCAAAATGGGTTGGTTACGAGACATCAAGTGTGCCTACCCAAACCGTATAGGTTGTCAAATAGCAGTAGGGGTGTGATAAGTTTAGTGGGGTTACTATATCCCCTGGTTAGAGAGTTACAACATAATGAAATAATTCAATAATAGTAAATAAATACTAGATTTCTAAAATAATGGGAATAATATAATACATTAGAATACCAACAATAAAATCCAACTAAATAATACAATAAAAAAATACAAGAAATATGTAATATTGTGCTGTAATATAACTAAATTTCATGCTAGAAATAATAAAAATAAAATACTGGAAAACTCAAGAAAGTATCAAAGTCCCCAGTCCTGAACTCTATGTCGATCCCATCTCCAAAATCATACCCATCAATAAAGACAATCAATAGAAAGTTTCTTTTTTCCTTGTCCAAACATGTGTCCATGTAATCTACTCAGGTGCCAAATGGATGACTAAATAGGGTGTGAGTGTAACTTAGTAGTTTGAAACCATAGTGTATAAACATAACCAGTCTAATAATAAGTGTATGAAATAATGCAATAAATAGGTGTATTAATTAATTAAATAATTAAATTAATACCACATCAACCTACTTTGGCACCATGTTGTAATATCTCTAAGAATATCTCACAATAATGTTAACCATAACCATATAATCACGGTAAAACATAACCTACCTTGGCACCATGATGGAATGTCTCTGAGCATGTCCCACAACCATACTAACCATAACCATATAAACATTGTAAAACATAACCTTATAACCAAGGTATAAATCACAGAAATCTTGGTTAAAACCCGTTATATTATAATTTCATCATCAATCAGGGTCGAGCTTTGTATATGAGTATTTCAGCATTTATCAGGGCCAAACTCAATATATAATAATTTCTGCATTTATTATAGTTGATCCTGGTATATAATCATTTCAGAATTTATCAGGGTTGACCCTAGTATATAAGCATTTCATCACGTGTCACTGGGCCAATGCCTCATATAAGTATAACAACATTTATTACAACACAAGTCATAACATAAGGATATCACAATATCACATTATCAATGGTTAATTATAAAAATTACCATTTATAATTCAATTTCAAATTTAATTTAATCCTTTTCTCTTAAACCAACAAAATGTCAGTCACTTCAATAATCAGGCCAATCCATGGTGAATCTATATCAGGAAATCACTCAAATCCCATGTCATACCAAACACACTTTAATCCATTAAAAAAATTCATTTATAATAAAGGGTTTACAAACCCAAATTGTATCCACAATCTAGTTCAATAAGAAAATGGATCCAAAGGGTTTCCAAGGAATAGTCAAATTGATCATATAATTTATCCAGCGCACAGTATGTTGGTGAAATCTCAATATTGAACATACTTGACAATTATAAAACTATAGGTATAAGGTTTAGACCCCATACATTTAACTGGTGATCAACCAAAACATCCTACAAAAAAATACCATTAGGAAGAAGGTTAAGTTGATCGCAAGAAGGATCCTTGATCAAAACTGACGAAGATCAAAAACAACAATGAACATGGTCAAGAATATTACACCACAAAGGATGGAGAAAAAATGGAGAGAAAGGAAAACTTAAGAAAAACCAATTAACAAGTATTAGATGCTTGATTGAGTTTTCCAGAATCAAGAGAGGTGCTCCAAAATCATTTGTATGTTTCCCTAAGGTTGAGAGGAAGAAGCTTCATGTGAAGAAATGAGATCAATCTCATTCATGAAACTTTTTAAAAACCTACTCGGAAAATTACATGGCGTGTAACATAGTTACACATCGTGTAATTATTTTTAGATGGATACAAAAAAATCATCACCTTGAATAAATATTTAATTATCCCAAAAATTACATAACATGTAATTGGTTCATGACATGTGACCATTTTACGTCATGAATCAGTTTATGATGTGAGTCTTGTGGATTTTACATGTCGTGTAATAAATTTAGATGGTATATAAATTCCCTACAGATAGTTTTCATCCCAATTTCCTTATAAAAACCTAAAACCCCTTTTATGTCTTCTCAAATTACCAATAACCCTTGGTAATACTTGACCCATTTATACCCAGACTCCATTAATTCAAATAGAAAACCCAAACCACTCCTCGATTGGATCCTCTCCAATTTTCTCAAGTTCCTTCAAAACCCATGTATATGTTTATTCAAAAAAACATACATCAATTAACTTTAAGTCATTTTCCCCAGCAAGGGATCTCTATATTTGAACAATACTCAACCTCCAAGGCTTATATGAAAAACTCAAAGAGGGACATACCTGAAAAAATATAGGATCTTACAACCTCCCCACCTTATAATAGATCATCCCCAAGATTCTCCAACTATCACTATGGGGTCTTGGAGAAGAACTCTGGCCACTATTCTCACATATTATACTCACTCTTCTAGGTATCCTCTGAAACATTTCCATGCTAACTCTGTACTCAAACTAAAGTAATCACCCTACCCTAAAGATACTTCTCACTGCGGTCCACAATTTATATCAGATGCTCTTGAAAGGGAGAATCATCATTAAGCTTGATGTTTGTCACTTCTATCATATGATATGGTTATGAATAATATCTATGAAGCTAAAATACATGAAATATGTCATTCATGTCATAGTAGAACTACAGAACGGATAATCGGTATTCCAATGGACTAACCCTATAAACTATCTTAGATATCCCAAAAAACTTGGGCCCTAGCTTTCCATGTTTCCTAATACAATATTTCCCCAACCTAGGGGGCACCCAAAGGATAACATGATGCCCAACCTCAAACTCCATAGGTTGTATCCAATGGTCAGCATAAGATTTATGCCCACTTTGTGTGATCACCAACTGCTACCTGATCAACTGAGCCTACTCAAACGTCTTATGCATGTGACTCGGACCAATAAGCACTGACCCACCTACCTCCAACCAACAAATATGTGAATGACATGACCTTCCATAAAATGTCTATAAAGGTTCCATTTTTATTGATTCTTATTAGATGTTATTATATTAAAACTCCATGAGTTACATAAGATACTCTCATGAACCACTAAAATCCAAAACAAAGGCTCGTAACATATCCTATAGAACCTGAATAGTCTATTTAGATTGACCATCAGTCTAAGGATGATAGGTCATACTCGAAAGAACCTGTGATCCTTGAGCCTTCTAAAGACCCTTCCATAAATGTGATGTGAAATTAGGATCTCTATTTGAAATGATACTCTTCGAAACAATGTGTAGTTGAACTACCTTACACACATAAAGACTACCCAGATCATCAACTATGAAGCTCTCCCTAATAGATAAGAAATGGGATACCTTCTTCATTCAATCCAAAATCACCCATAAAGAATAATTCTTATGGGTTTTCCTAGGTAATCCTTTCATAAAATCCATAATGACATCATTCCATTTCTACTCAGTAATTTGAAAAGGTTGTAGAAGCCCAGATGGCCTATGATGCTCAGTTTTAACCTGTTGACAAGTGAAACATCTCACCACAAATCTTGTTAACTATATCTTTATTCTATAACACTTTTATTGTATATATAATTCATGAAACATCTTTGTCAAACCAAGATTTACCACCCATCTAGAAGCATGAAACTCTCGCATTATCTCCTCACGCAAGCCCGTAAAAATCCATACTCAACCATGAAAAATAAAATAATTTCCACCTCCAAGAGACCATCCTTATGGTCTCTCCCCACAATATAATATATCTATTAGAACTAATCCCTTTGGGATAGATAAATACTCAGTATTTATTAGTTCCAAAAACATGGATATAACAGATGTCGAAGTCTGGTCTACTAGCCCATGAGACTCCTAAACATCTAGATGAATGTTGATAAAGATGGACATCACACACCACTCATCGCAAGACTCATTTATTTCCCATGTCTATGTATTTAGGCTCAAATAATCGACAATGATGTTTCCCTTTCCTAGTATATAATCCAACTCAAAGTTGAAATACTACAGATACTCGACCCACCTCCTCTACTGAAGGTTCAGGTCCTACTAAAAAAATATGTACCTAAGGATATTATGGTACATGTATATTAAAAAAACCATATCCCATGAGATAATTCCTCCATAATCTCAGGGAATGTACTACTTCTTCAAACTTTAGATCATGAATAGGATAATTCCTCTCACACGGTCTTAGTTGTCTAGATCCATAAACAACCACTCGATCCTCCTACATCAAAACTGCTCTGAGTCCAACTTCATATGCATCACAATACAGAGTATATGGTTTACTCAACACACGTAAAGTGAGTATAGGTGATGAGGTCAGTATTTCCTTTATCTCTCAAAATAATTTCTTTCAAGCATCAGACCAAACAAACATCTCCCCTTTCTTGGTCATCCTAAACATCTGTGCTTCTAGGTAGGAAAATTCCTAGATAAAGCATAAATAATAACCTTTTAAACCTAGAAATATTTATATCTTGAATACATTATTGGGATACTCCCAAGATTCCATGACTAAAAATTTCTCTGGGTCCACTGACACTTATACATATGATAATACGGATACCAAGAAGTGCACTTTTTCAAACTAGAAACTAAACTTGGTTAGCTTGGAATAAATTCAATGCTCTCTCAATGTACTCAGGATTATGTTAAGAAGTTGGGAATGATCATATTTTTTTTTTGAGTACACTAAGATATCATCAATAAAAACCACCACAAACTAGTCCAAAAATGGATGAAAGATCATATTCATCAAGTCCATGAATATCATTGGTTCGTTTTCAAACCAAACAACATCACTACAAACTCATACAATCCATAACTACTATTACAAGAAGTTAAAGGTATATATAATGGTCTCAACCTCAAATGGTAGTATCCATATGTCAAATTGATCTTGTATAAGATCTTATCACCTCTCATATAATCAAAGAGATCATCAATGTGCAGGAGAGGATATCGATTCTTGACCGTCATCTAATTCAATATCTAATAATCCAAACATAAGTGCAAAGACTCAACATCATTCTTGGAAAATAGAACTAGAGAATCCTAAGGAGATATAATAGTCTATATGAAACATTTATATTATATATATTCCAACTTAACTTTCAACTCCTAAATCTCTTCTGGTTCCATTCTATAAGGTTGAATAGAAATTGGATCAACTCCTAGAACCAACTTGATTGTAAACTCAATATCTTATTTGGGTGGTAATCCATATAAATCATTTTAAGAAACATCCCAAAAATGGAATACCAATGGATGAAAAGAATCCTAATTCATTACACCATCATCTAGATCAATATTGGTTATCTAAGTTGTGAGAAAATTCAATCTGCACTGAATTGGTTCGGCATGACCAGCTTGAAGATCCCACTCACCCTGGTGAGAATAGCTACCTCCTTCTGAAGATATAAAGGTAACACACCTCCATTAATAGTCGATATGATCCTGGTATATAAATAACTAATCCATACCAAGAATCAAATCGAATCATATAATTTCCAACATGAATGGTTCCCAAAATAAATGGTAACCACAAATCTTTAGGGAACATGCCTTTCAACAATTGGTATTATCTGACTACACTCTCAATGGTGTGTCGACGGTCAAAGAACTATCCAATATTTCCAAATTCATGACCAAAACGTTTTTAAAAATAGAATATAAAAAATAATTTGATGCTCTTGTATCAAACAAAATATAAGCAAGGGTAGATGATACAAGAATCATACCTCAGATAGTATATGATCTTTCATCTGAACTAATCGGCATAGTCTATATAATGTGTAGCTAAAAACACCTCTTCCATGGGCTCCAACTTGACTCACTTGAGTTATACCCTCTTCCTGGCACTTTTGTTCCTACACTGTGGAACCACGTCAACTTCCTCCACCAGAACGCCCTGTGGAACTCCAACTACCTATCTTCTGAGGAGTAGCTGATTCCTTTCCATACTCTGGTACTTGTCTTGGGCCCCTTTTAGTGATTTTTTGCTACATGCCCCTACAAAAACTATATAGGTGTCCTAGTATACCACAAGAATGATGCTATGATTTTGGGTAATGAAATTGTGGTCTTTTATGGGTCATCTTTATACACTTATAGCACTATAATAGAACATGATACTGAGATGGATTCCCACTTCCTTGAACACTCTGACTATTGTGGTCTTGGTGAAAACTTTGATAGAGAAACTTATTTTAACTTAAGAGGATTTAACCATTCACTATGCTAAAATAGCCTACCCACTACTTGAGGCCTCTCTCAGAATCCATTCTATTATGAGAGCTTGATTAATCACATTTACAAAACTACACTGATGAAACATGTTCACCTATGACCATATCTCATAGTAAAGACCATCCTGAAAATGTCTCACCCTAGAGATCTCATCAGCTTCTAAAGATTGTTCAAATTATTGTAGGTCAATGAAAAGTTCAGTGTAGTCCAGCACTGACAGGCCCTCTCGTGTTAGGGGTATGAAATCACAAGCCTTTTTATCCCTAAACATCTCAAGATAGAAACTACTCAATAACTTTATCTCGAATTCCTTACATGATAGCTCATCCTTCAGCCCGAATTACTCCATAATGTCCTACCAATGCTTGGCTGGTTCATAAAGAATATATGCAGCAAGCTTAACCCTTCAATCTGTGGGTGTCTCAAGATGCTTAAAGATCTTCTGGACTGACTCGATCTAGAACTCAACTGTCTGGTGGTCTCCCTCCATAGTGAATGTAGGAGGATTCTATAGCAGAAACTCTCTCATCAGCTCAGACATCAAAGGAACAATGTGAACAATCTCTCTTTACATGGATCTCATTACCCTCAAGAATCTTTCATGAAACTGATCATCTATATAATCCTTAGGAACTATATGAATCTCTGTTTTATCTATGTTAGGAGTGTGCTAATTATAAATCTTCTGATTCTCAACTCGAAGATGATGAGGAGGAATTTTCTCTACAATACAAACACACTCCTTAGAAAACTAGTTATAACAACAGGTTCAACCACAATAGGTCACAACAATAGAGAACCACTGACTCCTGGTGTCTCTAAACATGTCTTATAAGTGTTTTATCATGACATATAAATTAATTTATTTAATTTCTCAGATATTACAGGTATTTCATGACATAATTCTATAGGAAATTATATATTACAGGAAAATAAATATGTTCATATCATGAACAATGCATGTCAATTTATAACCCTATGTTCCAATTATGATATATGAAAACTCATCTCGCACTCTACTGGGCCATGAGTATAAATTTAAAGAAACAATTACATCATAAAAAATAACCTCACATAACATGTGAATCACTCGGGGTGAAATAACATCAATTGTAATAAGAAAATAGTATAAACAGTAATCCACTTGTGGGTACTCAGACTTTCCCCCAAACATGGGTTAGCTACTCCCATGCACAATCTTATTAACAAGTCCTAACACATCCTATTACTGTTTCTACCTTTAACAAATATCAATGAAAAAAAGAGAACATGTAACCTTTGATACCACTTTGTAATGCCCCCCCCCAATTTGGAACTTTCTCACGTGGCTGAAAAGGGTTGGTTACGAGACCTCAAGCATGCCTCCCCATACACTAGAGGCTACCGAATAGTAGTGTGGGTGTGATAAGTATAGTGGGTAGAATATACCCCATGGTTACAGAGTTACAACATAATGTAATAATCCAATAATAGTAAATAAATACCAAAGTGTTGAAATAATGGTAACAATATAATACATTGAAATAAAAAAATAAAATCAAACTAAATAATCCAATAAAAATATAAGAATAATTTAATGATGTGATGGAATATAACTAAATTTCATGCTAGAAATAATACAAATAAAAGTATATCAAACTCAAGCAAGACTCAAATTTCCTAGTCCCAAACCCCATATCGGTCCCATCTCCAAACTCCATCCCATCCAGAAAAGACAAAAAATAGCAAGGTCCTTTCCCCTTGTAAAAACCTACATCTATACTATTCAGGTACCAAATGGAATCCCAAATAATGTGTGAGTATAACCCAGTAGGTTGACACAACCGTGTCTAAAAATAACTAGTCTGATGATAAGTGTATGAAATGATGTAATAAATAGGTGTATTAATTAATTAATTAATTAACTTAATACCACATCAACCTAATTCGATACCATACTGGAATATCTCTGAGCATGTCTCACAACCATGATAAATATAACCATATAAACATGGTAAAACATAACCTACCATGGTTCTATGTAGGAATCTCTCTGTGTATGTATCACAGCCATGTAAACCATAACCATATAAACATGGTAAAACATAACCTTATAACCAAGGTATAAATCACAAAAATATGGATCAAACCCTGCTATATAAGAATTTCAACATCAATCTGGGTCAAGACTGGTATATGATCATTTCAGTATTTATCAGGGTTAAGCCCAATATATAAGCATTTCATAATTTTCCATGGTCGATATTGGTATATAATCATTTCAAAATTTATTAGGGTCGAGCCCAGTATATAATCATTTCAACATGTTTCACTGGTCCAGCACCCCATATAATCTTTACAAAATTTATTACAATGGATTTCATAACATAAGGATATCACAATATAACATTATCAATGGTTAATTATGAAAATCACCATTTATCTTTCAATTTCACATTTAATTTAATTCTTAGATCTTAAACTAAAAAAATGTCAGTCACTTTAATAATTAGGCCAAGCTAAGGTGAATCTATATTAAACAGTCACCCAAATCCCATTTTATACTAAACACACTTTAAGACATTAAACAATTCATTTATAATCAAGGGTTCATTCACCCAAATGGTTGCCACAATATAGGTCAATAAACAAATGAATCCAAAGAGATTCTAAGGAATAATATAATTCATCATTTAAATTATCTATTGCATAGTATGTTAGTGAAATTTCAATATTACACATACATGGAAATTATGAAACCATCGGGTTAAGGTTTAGACCCCCTACATTTAACTAATGATCAACCAATGATTACTATGGTAAAGACCCATGAGGAATAATGTGTATACAAATGTAAGAAGGATCCTAGATCAAAACCGACCAAGATAAAAACCAACAATGACCACAATCAAGAAGATTAAACTACAATGGATGGAAAACAAAGAGAGAGAAAGGAAAATTGAAGCAAACCCACTTACTAGGGATCAAATGCTTGATTGGGATGTTCAAAATCAAGAGAAGTGCTCCAAAATTACTAGGATTTTATCTGAGGGAATGATATCAATCTCAAGCATGTCACTTTTTAAAAAAATGCTCAAGAAATTACATGGCCTATAATATAGTTACATGTCATGTAATAATTTTTAGATGGATATGATTAAAAACCTATCACCGCATATAAATATTTAATTTTCCCAAAAATTACATGATGTGTAATTGGTTCAAGACATGTAACCATTCCACACATTAATTAGTTCACAACATGAGTATGGTGGATTTTACACAACGTGTAATCCATTTACATGCTACGCAAATTCCATGTTAATAGTTTTTAGCCTATTTTCCTTATAAAATCCCCAAACCCATTTAAGGATTCTCAAATATATAATAACCCTTGGTAATAATTGACCCATTTATACCCAGACACCATTAATTCAAAGAGAAAACCCGAACCACACCCTTTGTGGATCCTCTACGGTTTTCTCAAGTTTCCTTGAAGCCTGATTCAACGTTTATTCAACCAAATAGAAATACATGAACTTTAATTAATTTTCCCCAAAAAGGTATCTTCTTCTTTGAAGAAGACTCGACCACCAAGTCTCAAAAGAAAAACTCATAGAAGAATGAACCTGAAAAAATATGGGATCTTACAACATCCTCGCCTTATAATAGCTGATCCCTGAGCTGCTCCAAGCATTACTATGGGGTCTTGGTTAAAAATTATGGACAATGTTTTCTCATATAATACTCCCTCTCCCATGTCTCCTCCTTAATTGTCCCATGCTTCCACTACACTCAAACCAAAGGAAGCTCCCTACCTCAGGGATACTTCTCACTACGATCCCCAATTCATATCAGATGAGCCTTAAAGGATGCATCACCACTAATATCAATGTCTTCTACGTATATAAAAAGAGAAGGGTCTAAATAATATATCTGAAGATTCGATACATGAAACATGTCATGCATGGAACTGTAGTGTTTTGGAAGGGCTGATCGGTATGCCACTAGACCGACCCTATCCACTATCTCAAATGGTATGAAAAACCTAGCTGGTAGCTTCCCCAATTTCCTAATATGACATTTACCTAACCTAGTCAACACCTGAAGGAAAACAATATGACGAACCTCAAACTCTAGAGGTCATCTCCGATGGTCATTATAATATTTTTTCCTGCACTGCATGGTCACCAACTACTTAATGATCAACTGAACCTACTTAGATGTCTCCTACACGAGACTAGGCCCAATAAGCATAGACTCTCCTTCCTGTAGCTAACAAAAATTCAAATGTAATGGCCTTCTATAAAAGGAATCAAAAATTTACATTTGGATTGATTCCTAGAATATATTATTATATGAAAACTCCATGAGTGCCATATGTTACTCCCATGAACTACCAAAATCCAAAACACCAACTCGTAATATATCCTCCAAAACCTAAATAGTCTTCTCATGTTGAGCATAAATATGAGGATGGTAGGCCATACACAAATGAACCTATGATAATGAATATTTCTAAAGACCCTACGAGAAATTTGATGTGAAATGAGGATCTCTTTCTGAAATGATACTCCTCATAACACTATGCATCTGAACTACATCACACATATAAATACTGCCCAGATCATCAACTATGAAGGTCTCCCTAATAGGTAAGAAATGGGATACCTTCATCATTCGATCCAAAATCACCCATAAAACATCATTCTTAAGATTTTTCATGGGTAGTCCTATCACAAAATCCATATTGACATCACCCCATTTCCACTTAGGAATGGGCAGGGGCTGCAAAAGCCCAGCTGGCTTCTGATGATCAGTTTTCACCTGCTGAAAAGTGAGACATATTTCCACAAATACTGCTAACTACTTCTTCATTACTGACCACCAGTATCGTCTATGGAGATCACGATACATATTTTTCAAACCAGGATGCACCCCCCATTTAGAAGCATAAAACTCTCTCACCATATCCTCACACAAGCCCGTAGAAACCCATACTCGTCCATAAAAATGAATAGAATATGCACCACCAAGAGACCATTTTAATGGTGTCTCCCCACCATATAAGTTTTCTCTAATAAATAAGACCTTTGGATCAGATAAATTATTGGTCTTGATCCATTCCAAAAGCACAGGTATAACTGATGTCGAAGTCAGAGCTACAAGTCCCTAAGACTTCTAAACATCTAGATGCATATCTACAAAGAGGTACATAACCCACTAGTCATTGCAAGACTCCCATATTTACCCTATCCATGTATTTTGTCTCAAATAATTGGAAAATACATTTACCTTTCCTAGTTTATAAGTGAAATCCAAGTCAAAAGACTGTTGATACCTGACCCACCTCCTTTCCCAAAGGTTTAGGTCCTACTGAGAAAAGATATACCTAAGTATCTTGCGGTCTATGTATACCACAAACCTCTCATCCATGTTATTATTCATCCAGAATCTCATGGAATATACCACTCCTTTTATCTCCAAATCTTGAGTAGGATAATTCCTCTCATGTGGTCTCAGTTATCTGGACCCATAAGAAACCACTTCATCCTCCTGTATCAGAATTGCTCTGAGTCCATCTCTGGATGCATTAAAGTACATAGTATATGATTTACCCATCATAGTTAAAGTTAGGATAGGTTTTGAGGTTATCCTACCCTTTATCTCATGAAAATATCTCTCACAAGTATCATACCAAATAAACTTCACTCATTTCTTAGTCAGCCTAGAAATCGGTGATGCCCAATGGAAAAATCCCTGGATAAAGTGTTGATAATAACCTGATAAACCCAAAAAGGCTCTGTGTATCAAATAAATTCTTGGGATGCTCCCAAGATACCATGGATGTAACTTTTTATGGGTCCAGTGATACTCCTACCTCTGAGATGACATGACCTAAGAAGTTCACTTTATTAAACCATAAATTGTACTTGGTTAGATTAGCATAAAGATTATGCTCTATCAATTTACTCATGATTATGTCAATATGTTGGTCATGGTTGTTTACTAGTTGGGATTACACTAAGATATCATCAATAAAAAACACAAAAAACTAGTCCAAAAAAGGATGAAAGATCTTATTCATAAATTTCATGAATATATTTTATGCATTGATCAAACCAAACGAAATCACTACGAACTCATACAATCCATAATTTTTATTAAAATAAGTATAGGGTATATCCAATGGTCTCAAACTCAATTGGTGGTATCCATATATCAAATTTATCTTGGATAATATCTTATCTCCTCTCAGATGATCAAATGGATCATCGATGTGTAGGAGAGGATACAATTTCTTTGCCATCATCTGGTTTAATCTATGATAATACAAAAATAATTGAAAAGACCCATCAGCCTTCTTGGAAAAGAGAACTATAGAACCCTAAGGATATGTACTAGGCCATCTGAAACTTTTATATTCCAGATCTTCTAACTAAACTTTCAACTCCCGAAGCTCTACTGGTGTCATTCTATAAGTAAAAATAGAAACTATCTCTGCTCTCAGCACTAACTCGATCGTAAACTTGATCTATCGCTCGGTTGTTAATCCATATAAATATTCAAGAAAAAATCCAAAAAATGGTACACCACTAGAAGAAAACAGTCCTATTACATTCCACCAACATCTAGAGAAAGAACTCTTATTCAAACCATGAGAAAAAAATATGCACTGAATTGATCCTGCATGACCAGCATAAAGATCTCACTCACCCTAGTGAGAATAGATATCTCCTTATGGAGATATAAAGGTAACACTCCTCCAGTAATAGTATATATGAGCCTGGTATAGAACTAAAAAATCCATAATAAGAATCAAATTGAATCCTATCTTTTCCAACATGAACAGTTCCCAAAAATAAATAGTAACTACCAATCTCTAAAGAACATGCCTTGCAACATTTTATATTCTATGACCGCACTACAAAAAGTGTATCTATGGTCAAAACACCATCCAATATTTCCAAATCCAAGAACAAAACATTTAAAAAAAAGAGTGGATAAAAGGGAATGTGATGCTTATGTATCAAACAAAACACAATCAAGGGTATATGATACAAGAATCGTACCTCTAACAGTAGAATATCATGCATCTACACTAGCCAAAGTAGTCTACATAATGTGAAACTGGTTGGATCTTCTACCCTAGGCTCCATCCTAACTCCCCTAAGCTATACACTCTTCCTAGTATTATCATTCCTGCACTATGAAACCACGTCCCCTGCCTTGACCAAAACATCCTATAGAACTCTAGGTACCCATATTCTAAGAAGGATCTGAGTCCTTCCCAGACTCATGTACCTGTCATGAGCCTCTTCCACTACTCTACAACTGCATGCCCCTAAAAAACCTCTATAGGTGTCCTAGTATGCTATAAGAACGACACTTTAAAGAGAGGTACGAACACAGAGGCCAATTGTGGCCCATCTTTCCACATCGATTAAACTACAATAGAACATGATTCTAAGATGGATGCCCACTTCCCTAAATTCTATGACCACTGGTACCTTTTTAAAAACTTCTATAGTGACACTCCTTTCAAATAGAATAAGAGTTCGTAGTTTTCCCTTCTGAAATAGTATGGTCACTACTTGGGGCCTCCCTTGGATTCCATTTTGTGATGAAGTCCCGATTCATCGTGTCCAGAAAACTGATTAGATGGAACACATTCACCTAAAACCTGATCTTATAGAAAATACCATCCTGAAAATGTCTCACTCTAGAGATCTCATCATCTTTCCAACACTGAAATGCTCTCCTGAATCAGGTGCATAAACTCATGATCATTTTTATCCCTCAACATCTTGGGATATAAATGCCTTAGGAACTTTTTCTGGAATTCTTTTCATGATACCTCATCCTGATTCCCATCATGCTCTAGAATTTCTCACCAACACTTTGATGGTTCATGAAACATATATGCAAAAACATTCATCCACCTATATGAGGGTGTCTCAAGATTCATAAAGATCATCTGGACTGACTCAATCCAGAAATCAACTTCCTGGGGGCCTCCCTTCCTGGTAAAAGCAGGTAGATGTTGTAACAGAAACTCTCTCTTCATCTCAAACATATAAGGCATGGTGGAAATAGTCACTCTTTCCATTACTGCATGACCCTCAAGAAGCTATTGTGAAGATAAATATCCATATGATCCTCAAAGACTATAGGAATATCTGGTTCAGTTGTTTTAAGAGTGTTCTGATTTCCACTCTCCTGATTCTCAACTCGAAGACGGTGAGGAGACATTTTCTCTACAAGATAATCACACTGCTTAGAACACTGGCTATAACAATAGGGTCAACCACAACATGTGACAACAATAGGGAACCACTAACTCCTAGTCTCTCTAAACATGGAATACAAGTGTTTTATCATGACATATCAATTCATTTATTTCATTTCCCAGATATAACAGGTATATCATATCACAGTTCAATAGGAAAGTATATATTACATTAAAATAAATATATCCCTATAATGAAAAATTTATGTCAATATATATCCCTATGTGCCTATTATCTTGCATTCACACTCATATCGTTCCAAACTAGTCCATGACTATAAATCTCAAGAACCAATAACATCATAAAACAATAACCACACTCAACATGTGAATTATTCAAAGTGAAATAACATTAACTTTAATAAGAAAATAGTATAAATAGAAATCCACCCCTGGGTACTCGGACTTTACCCCAAACATGGGTTAGCTACTCTCACACACAAGCTTATTACCAAGTCCCACACATCTTAGACTACTTTTTACCTTTCCCAAAGAATAATGAAACAAAAAAATAGGGCACCTGTAACATTTGATACCACTTTGTAATGTCCCCTGATCCATCACTCGCTCACATGGACAAATGGGTTGGTTAGGATACCTCAAGAGAACATCCTCATAAGACAATGACTATTAAATAGTAGTGGGGGTGTGATAAGTATATTGGGGAGACTATAACCCCTCGTTAAAGAGTTAAAACATAGTGGAATAATCTAATAACAGTAAATAAGTACTAGAGTTAAGAAATAATGGGAACAATATAATATAGGGGAATACCAACAATAAAATCCAATTGAATAATCCAATAAAAAGTACAGTAATAATGTAATTACATGATAGATTGCAACTAAATGTCATGATATAAATAATATAAATAAAAGACTAGAAGAATCAAGCAGGACTAAAAGTCCCCGGTCTCAAACCCCATGTCAGTCCCATCTCCAATGTAAGACCCCAGGTAAATAAAGAATATGAAATTTCATATTTATCTATATTTGTGAATAAAATATTGAAATGACTTTAAAGGGGAAGCTATGCTCGATGGCGTACCCAACACGCAACAACGAGTTTCTTGGGAATCTTACGTTGCACTCTAATAATAAAATAATATTATTTTAAATGGTAGTTAATATGTAGCCGTTGTATTGGAGGGAATGGATAGAAATAACTAAAATATGATTATATATGTTCTTAAATATTTTTACATTTATACAATAAAAGATAAAGGCTTAAAATACGGAAAGAATTCAATTTTAGGCGTATATGCCCTAGTTTTCACTAAAGGTTCACTTATCACCTTTTGATGGAGAACCGTCATTAAATATAGTTTTGTTCACTCTTAAACATTCTTTTGGACCAAATAAAACTATTATTAAGAATCGGGACATCAAAATTTACTTTGTGTAAATTTTTGGTATCTTTCCGATAAGGTTCATTTTTTTAATGAATAGTGTAAAATGTTGTATTTTAATTCAAAACCACTTTTTAATCTAATTTATTTATATGATTAGATTATATTTTTAATTGGTTTTAAAGTGAAATTAGAAAATATTTTTACCATTAAATCCAATAGTGGTCGTTGGAATCAATTTCACTTTGAAATCAGACTTAAACTAGTGTCAATCTTTTGATACTTATTGTTTCATAAAACACGCTATTTGTCATGACAGCGGGAATTAATTATTAAATTAATTAATGTGACTTATATATTTTGAATTTTTTAAAACGGACTTCATTTTTGAATTCAGAATATCAAATATAGCTTAGGGTGAATTTTTGGGATTTTTCTGAAAAACTTCAATTTTTGATGAATAGTGAAACCACTAAGTGGTACTTATAAAAACTGATTTTCCATTTAAATGAAATTTTGCCATCATTGTGTTTTGATTTTCAAAAATCCGACATACATGGTTTTCATTAAGAAGTAAAATGTGGTTCAATGAGATTAAAATAATTTTTTGGTGAATAGTAACTTATTAAGTTTTTAATCGCGATTAGAGGTAATTAATGTAGTTTAAGGTAAAAATGATATTATAAGAATGTGAAAACACCATGAAACTTGTCCTACACCTATTGGTTATATCATGGCCGACCAAGACAAGCCATGGGTCAACTTGGGGACCCCATGGAGACATTTTGGTTGGGAAATGACATAAATAACATTTTATTTAATGTAAAAGTAAAATTGACACAAACATGATATGTTTTACTAACACAATTTTTAAGTAGGGTTATACAAGTCATCTTTTTGATTATAAATATTCATTGGAAAGATAAAAAGATTTCCTACATCATGGTATTTTTTTTATAATTTTTAGACATTAAATAAATTAAATTATTTATGACATCATAATGATGCAGTGATGACATCATTATTTAACGATTAAAATAAAATGGAAAGATAATGTAAAATATATGAACTAAACATGTCCAAAACTTATTGGATGGGTGGATTTAGAACCTTTATAACCTTATCCACTAATTATATCAACTTGGGACCTTTTAAAACCGAAACACATTTTCAAATAAAGTAATATTTCCTTACTTTCCAAAAGTGCCCCTCCTCTCCTCTTATAAAAGGCCCCCACCTCTACCTCTTTTCACACACTCCTCAAGCCTTTGGCTCGGCCAACCCCTGCCCATTTACTCTCTCCACATCCCTCTCCTCATCCTAGAGGATTCCCTTTGGGAATAATCCTTTCAAAGGAAGCCTTTAGGCTCAAATCAAAAGGAGTTACACTTTTAAAGGTAATTCATTCTCTCATGTTCATTTGTTTTATTTTGATTCTCCAACCCCCTAAACTATTTCTATTTACTTCTTTTGTAACAACACCAGTATCTTCAATATACTAGGATGTTGTTACAATATTTATTCGACCTACACTCTCACACAACTACATCAAATGGTTAAATAACATACGGTTTCCGTGGATGGCGAAATTCTGCCTCCCGAAACGATGATTGTTCAATACTCATTTAACACCTTAAAAGGTGGCCATTATGATGTCACTATTTTTATATATGATATATAATATGTTTATGTTTTACTTATGCTTCTGTATTTTTCATTTTTGTCTTCCCTTTATGGCTTCCATTATGGGTATACGCGATATCTTCATTTTAGGAAGTGCGGACTACCGCCCCCTCAAAGTGATGTGATTCGTTAATGCCCTACGTGGGACGTATAAAGGATGGATTTAATGTTATTATATATTATGTTATACTGGAATTATTATATACCTCTATATCATCATTATTTCTTTCCATTAAAGTATGAGATAGAAATGAAAGTAGCGTTCATGCGTACGTACGGCTTACCGTCTCCATGAACGGTGCATTTCATTTCTTACCTCTAAATGATTATGTAATATTATAAATATATGTATATTCTGGATATATATGATATATATGATATCCAAATCAGGAATTTCATTCTGGATATAAAGAACCTTTGACCACACGAACAACATGTAATTGTAAGAAGTCCACTTTCGACTTAAGAACCAAATATCGGCAAAACAAATATTATTAACTTAAATGATTACATAATGTTTATGACATGGTAATAAGTGATATAAAAGGAATAATGAACTTGAAAAAGGTTCTTAAGGAAGTACAAATTAACTCAAGTTTATTATTCAGGAGATTAAAGAACGATCGAGTCAAGTCGGACCCGAAGGGATCCTACTCCTCTCTTTCTTTTTAAGTACACACTTTTATGTCATTCCTTTTAAAGCTCATCTTTCTTGTTATTGGGATGATATTTTATATTAAACTTACTGTAATTTTTATGTTCATGTGATGAGAGACCCTATTCTATCTCATCAATCCATTTTAGACGTTTTGAGTGGCGCCGTTAGGCTGCCGAACTTTCGTAAGAGATCTAACCTCTCTCTTTCTTTTTAAGTACTCTTCTTTATGTCACTTCTTTTAAGCTCCTCTTTGTAATGTTGGGGGATGTTCTTTTATATTACACTTTCTATAAATTTTATTTTAATGTGATGAGATAACCTATTTGATCTCATCAATCCATATTCGGAAGTTTTATGTGGCGTCGTTAGGCTGCTGAGTTTTCGTAAGGGATTTTTCATCTCACTT
The DNA here is from genome assembly GCA_963277665.1 of Viscum album. Taxonomy (NCBI): domain Eukaryota; kingdom Viridiplantae; phylum Streptophyta; class Magnoliopsida; order Santalales; family Viscaceae; genus Viscum; species Viscum album. The sequence goes on from OY728140.1 coordinate 80,406,937, forward strand.
TTTTTCCCGTGAGATTTATGCTACATTTGCCACAAATTCCATTGAGTGGTGTATGTACTGCCCATTATTCTACTATTTGTGTAATATAATTTTTTTTATGAGTATTTACATCAATGATCTATTGTCCTTCTTTCATGGGGTGTATGTTTTGAAAGATACCCAAGTCGGTAAGGGAACCTTTCACCCTCCTCTTTTTTTAAAAGACTTCTTTTATTGGGTCTTTTAATTTACATATTTTTATATTGGGATATGTTCTCATACATCCTTATTGATGTAAATTTTATGTCCAAGTGATGATATACACTTTTTATCTCTCATTAACTCATTTTGATGTGATGTCGTTAGGCTGTCAAGGGAACTTTTTAACCCAATTTCGATTTCTTTGGGTTCAACTTGTAGTCATTGAATATGTCATCCATTGAATATGTGTGAATGACCTTATATTGTTTTACACTTAATATCCACTTATATTTGGTGTATTTATTTTTGTCACACATATTTTTGAGATTTATTTGTCCTTAATTTAAGGATACCTTCTCTATAAGGGATTTCATCACATTTGACATTTCTATTGAGGGTTCATTGTTGTTATGCACCAATTCACTCTTATATGGTGTATATACTGTCCTTTGGAGTATTATATCATGAATCCTTTTATTCTCATGATATTATAAAGTTCTGAATAAATGTTATTCCTCGATTATTGTATTCAAGTGTCTCTAATTTTGGTAAAACCCCTTTAAACAAAATATCGTTTTAAATGTTTTAATTATTTGTTCTTATTAATATCCATGTTTTCAAAATTGTTTTAAGGATTTATTTATATGGATATTAATGGTTTAAAATGTTAAAAGATTCAAGGTGGTATGGGACACTTTGATTCAAAAATCTCTTTATTAAATGTTTTAAATGGTTTTGGAAATGGTTTCTTTTTGAATGGATTCGTTATTTCAATATCCTAAAATGTTATATTGTGATTGAAATGTGGAAATGTTATGTTTCCTTTATTCATGTTTATGTGATACGATTATGTTATGGTTCTTGGGAATTGTTATGAAGAACGGGTGGTTCCGTGATAAACTAAGGGCGGGTGAGCCCGATATAGCTCTCCAATGCATTGGGTAACGCGAAGGAGTGAAACGTTAAGGTTTCTCCGAAGAGATTTAGGGAATATACTGTGATGGGTATTCCAAATGTAACCAAGAGGGTTACTCCCTACGTAAGAATGTTATGAATGCCTCAAGTTACCTTTATGTCTTATGTTTTCTATGATTTATTCATGATTTGATATGCCTATGTTTTATGGGTAAAGTGTGATATTATTCTAATGTATATATGAACTCATGTTTCCTTTCCATATTTTTATAACTCTTACTGAGCTTTTTATGCTCATCCCAAGTTTTTGAAATGTTTTTCACAGGTCAAGGGAAAGGTACATGATGTGATGATAGTGTCAAGGATGTGTCAAGAAAGAACCCATGTTTTATTTTAAATATGTTTCCGTTGATGGGAAGAATGAATACTATCTTTTATGTAACCACTTTGCTTAAATGTGGAATGTAATGCAAGTTTCATGATCTAATTCTCTAAAACTCTAAACCTGAAAAGATCCTCAATGTGTAATCTTGTAATAACTCAAGGTTAAGTAAGGTTTAAGGCTGGGGCCTTATAGTTGGTATCAGAGGTCGGTTTAGATAACTTTAGAGGTTAGGGTATTCTTTAAGCATAATTGACAATTACCATAATGGTTAGGATTTCAGAAAGAGTCCTAGTTTTAGATAAAGTGAATGAGTAAGTGTATCTTAGTGTTTACCTTCATCGTTTGTACATGATGGTTTTGTTGATATACTCACACTGACATTTCTATTTTTAGTGAATGGATGGATCTAGCAGGCACCAAAGAGACAACAGGTTTGAAGGAAACTGTGGTGGTTCTCTGATTGAGATACTAGATAAAATGGAGGATTCAATGAGGAAACTCGTGGTTGTTCTAAACCAAATATCAAGGATTCATGATCAACCACTTCAACCTTGGTGAGTTCTCTAATGCATCATGTATGAGATGGCCAAACCGATGTGGAAATTCAGGTAATAATTATTAAGGTAACCATTAGGGTTTATATGATACTTAATTTTTAGGTAATTATGGGTTATTATATGTTATGATGTAAAATGAAAGGAATGAGATAAACTTGAGGTTAAAATATGTTATGATTATTCTTTAAGATTTTATCTCATTTTGGGGAATGTTTTAAGAATTATATAGTTTTGGAAAAAGGACAACACGTAGACCGTGTGACATCCCGTCGCGTCGGACAAAGCTGCGGGAATCGAACCCACAACCAATGTGCGACTGGTATTTATCGCCTACCACTGGACTACGTGAAGTCCCTGGTTAGTTTGACTGATTCATTCTAGTTATATGATTTTATGAATTAAGAGTAAGTTGATTTTGGGTTATTTATGAAAATGAATAACCTATCATGGAGAATATGTGATTAGGTTAATTACTTTTTAATACGAGACTTTAGGAGCAACTGATGTTGTTTGGAGATAAATGTTACGATTTAACTTGGAAGACTATGTGACTAAATCCTTCAAATATTTGGGTTTCAATCTTATATTGGTTTACTTTGAATAATTTTATGGACAAATTGATTATAGAATGGTCCTCATTGAACTTTGGGTTTTGTTGGACAAATTTTGGAGATTAAGAATAGATTTTCTTTTTATAAAGGGTTATCCTTTTCTGGAATATCTGATCTTGTACTAGCCTTTTTGGTTTTGGTTTTGGTTAAAGTCTAAAGACATGGGAAGTATATAGTTCTATTTTGTGGATTAGGTGATTCTATAGAAGTTGATTATAGTACTCTTAATGTGAACAAGTCTTCCTAAATACTCGTCTTTTGGAGAAAATGTGAGTTTGTGTAAGGAATCTAATAAAAGTTGAAAGTCAATATGATAAGTGATTATGTTTCCTTATGAATAAATTCCTCAATAAAACGTAACTTAAAACAAAAATGTTGTCTATTAACTTTTCCTACTGGGGAATCAAATACCGTTTAACCCATCACAAGTTTGTGATTTTCTCATGGTTAACTTTCTCTTGAACATGTTTTCTATCACTCTCCATCAGAACATGACCCTTTGTTTTTTCCTCCATGTCCATATTTTCATACTTGGAATCCTAGTATGGGTTAACTCGGGTGACCTTTGTACTTATCTTTCTTTATTTTAAAGTGATTGTTTTACCAACTCTTGTTCCGATGTGGGACTTTCAAGGATGTTTCCAAGCGCAATTTTAAAATTGCGAGGACGCAATTCCCAAAAGGGGGGAAGGATGTAACACCCCAGGTAAATAAAGAATATGAAATTTCATATTTATCTATATTTGTGAATAAAATATTGAAATGACTTTAAAGGGGAAGCTATGCTCGATGGCGTACCCAACACGCAACAACGAGTTTCTTGGGAATCTTACGTTGCACTCTAATAATAAAATAATATTATTTTAAATGGTAGTTAATATGTAGTCATTGTATTGGAGGGAATGGATAGAAATAACTAAAATATGATTATATATGTTCTTAAATATTTTTACATTTATACAATAAAAGATAAAGGCTTAAAATACGGAAAGAATTTAATTTTAGGCGTATATGCCCTAGTTTTCACTAAAGGTTCACTTATCACCTTTTGATGGAGAACCGTCATTAAATATAGTTTTGTTAAATCTTAAACATTCTTTTGGACCAAATAAAACTCTTATTAAGAATCGGGACATCAAAATTTACTTTGTGTAAATTTTTGGTATCTTTGCGATAAGGTTCATTTTTTTTAATGAATAGTGTAAAATGTTGTATTTTAATTCAAAACCACTTTTTAATCTAATTTATTTATATGATTAGATTATATTTTGAATTGGTTTTAAAGTGAAATTAGAAAATATTTTTACCATTAAATCCAATAGTGGTCGTTGGAATCAATTTCACTTTGAAATCAGACTTAAACTAGTGTCAATCTTTTGATACTTATTGTTTCATAAAACACGCTATTTGTCATGACAGCGGGAATTAATTATTAAATTAATTAATGTGACTTATATGTTTTGAATTTTGTAAAATGGACTTCATTTTTGAATTCAGAATATCAAATATAGCTTAGGGTGAATTTTTGGGATTTTTCTGAAAAACTTCAATTTTTGATGAATAGTGAAACCACTAAGTGGTACTTATAAAAACTGATTTTCCGTTTAAATGAAATTTTGCCATCATTGTGTTTTGATTTTCAAAAATCCGACATACATGGTTGTCATTAAGAAGTAAAATGTGGTTCAATGAGATTAAAATAATTTTTTGGTGAATAGTAACTTATTAAGTTTTTAATCGCGATTAGAGGTAATTAGTGTAGTTTAAGGTAAAAATCATATTATAAGAATGTGAAAACACCATGAAACTTGTCCTACACCTATTGGTTGTATCATTGCCGACCAAGACAAGCCATGGGTCAACTTGGGGACCCCATGGAGACATTTTGGTTGGGAAATGACATAAATAACATTTTATTTAATGTAAAAGTAAAATTGACACAAACATGATATGTTTTACTAAAACAATTTTTAAGTGGGGTTATACAAGTCATCTTTTTGATTATAAATATTCATTGGAAAGATAAAAATATTTCATACATCATAGTATTTTTTTATAATTTTTAGACATTAAATAAATTAAATTATTTATGACATCATAATGATGCAGTGATGACATCATTATTTAACGATTAAAATAAAATGGAAAGATAATGTAAAATCTATGAACTACACATGTCCAAAACTTATTAGATGGGTGGATTTCAAACATTTATAACCTTATCCACGAATTATATCAATCTGGGACCTTTTAAAACCGAAACACATTTTCAAATAAAGTAATATTTCCTTACTTTCCAAAAGTGCCCCTCATCTCCTCTTATAAAAGGCCCCCACCTCTACCTCTTTTCACACACTCCTCAAGCCTTTGGCTCGGCCAACCCCTACCCATTTACTCTCTCCACATCCCTCTCCTCATCCTAGAGGATTCCCTTTGGGCATAATCCTTTCAAAGGAAGCCTTTAGGCTCAAATCAAAAGGAGTTACACTTTTAAAGGTAATTCATTCTCTCATGTTCATTTGTTTTATTTTGATTCTCCAACCCCCTAAACTCTTTCTATTTACTTCTTTTGTAACAACACCAGTATCTTCAATATACTAGGATGTTGTTATAATATTTATTCTACCTACACTCTCACACAACTACATCAAATGGTTAAAGAACATACGGTTTCCGTGGATGGCGAAATTCTGCCTCCCGAAACGATGATTGTTCAATACTCATTTAACACCTTCAAAGGTGGCCATTATGATGTCACTATTTTTATATATGATATATAATATGTTTATGTTTTACTTATGCTTCTGTATTTTTCATTTTTGTCTTACCTTTATGGCTTCCATTATGGGTATACGCGATATCTTCATTTTAGGAAGTGCGGACTACCGCCCCCTCAAAGTGATGTGATTCGTTAATGCCCTACGTGGGACGTATAAAGGATGGATTTAATGTTATTATATATTATGTTATAATGGAATTATTATATACCTCTATATCATCATTACTTCTTTCCATTAAAGTATGAGATAGAAATGAAAGTAGCGTTCATGCGTACGTACGGCTTACCGTCTCCATGAACGGTGCATTTCATTTCTTACCTCTAAATGATTATGTAATATTATAAATACATGTATATTCTGGATATATATGATATATATGATATCCAAATCAGGAATTTCATTCTGGATATAAAGAACCTTTGACCACACGAACAACATGTAATTGTAAGAAGTCCACTTTCGACTTAAGAACCAAATATCGGCAAAACAAATATTATTAACTTAAATGATTACATAATTTTTATGACATGGTAATAAGTGATATAAAAGGAATAATGAACTTGAAAAAGGTTCTTAAGGAAGTAGAAATTAACTCAAGTTTATTATTCAGGAGATTAAAGAACGATCGAGTCAAGTCGGACCCGAAGGGATCCTACTCCTCTCTTTCTTTTTAAGTACACACTTTTATGTCATTCCTTTTAAAGCTCATCTTTCTTGTTATTGGGATGATATTTTATATTACACTTACTGTAATTTTTATGTTCATGTGATGAGAGACCCTATTCTCTCTCATCAATCCACTTTAGACGTTTTGAGTGGCGCCGTTAGGCTGCCGAACTTTCGTAAGAGATCTAACCTCTCTCTTTCTTTTTAAGTACTCTTCTTTATGTCACTTCTTTTAAGCTCCTCTTTGTAATGTTGGGGGATGTTCTTTTATATTCCACTTTATATACATTTTATTGTAATGTGATGAGATACCCTATTTGATCTCATCAATCCATATTCGGAAGTTTTATGTGGCGCCGTTAGGCTGCTGAGTTTTCGTAAGGGATTTTTCATCTCACTTTTTTTCCCGTGAGATTTATGCTACATTTGCCACAAATTCCATTGAGTGGTGTATGTACTGCCCATTATTCTACTATTTGTGTAATATAATTTTGTTTATGAGTATTTTCATCAATGATCTATTGTCCTTCTTTCATGGGGTGTATGTTTTGAAAGATACCCAAGTCGGTAAGGGAACCTTTCACCCTCCTCTTTTTTTAAAAGACTTCTTTTATTGGGTCTTTTAATTTACATATTTTTATGTTGGGATATGTTCTCATACATCCTTATTGATGTAAATTTTATGTCCAAGTGATGAGATACACTTTTTATCTCTCATTAACTCATTTTGATGTGATGCCGTTAGGCTGTCAAGGGAACTTTTTAACCCAATTTCGATTTCTTTGGGTTCAACTTGTAGTCATTGAATATGTCATCCATTGAATATGTGTGAATGGCCTTTTATTGTTTTACACTTAATATCCACTTATATTGGGTGTATTTATTTTTGTCACACATATTTTTGAGATTTATTTGTCCTTAATTTAAGGATACCTTCTCTATAAGGGATTTCATCACATTTGACATTTCTATTGAGGGTTCATTGTTGTTATGCACCAATTCACTCTTATATGGTGTATATACTGTCCTTTGGAGTATTATATCATGAATCCTTTTATTCTCATGATATTATAAAGTTCTGAATAAATGTTATTCCTCGATTATTGTATTCAAGTGTCTCTAATTTTGGTAAAACCCCTTTAAACAAAATATCATTTTAAATGTTTTAATTATTTGTTCTTATTAATATCCATGTTTTCAAAATTGTTTTAAGGATTTATTTATATGGATATTAATGGTTTAAAATGTTAAAAGATTCAAGGTGGTATGGGACACTTTGATTCAAAAATCTCTTTATTAAATGTTTTAAATGGTTTTGGAAATGGTTTCTTTTTGAATGGATTCGTTATTTCAATATCCTAAAATGTTATATTGTGATTGAAATGTGGAAATGTTATGTTTCCTTTATTCATGTTTATGTGATACGATTATGTTATGGTTCTTGGGAATTGTTATGAAGAACGGGTGGTTCCGTGATAAACTAAGGGCATGTGAGCCCGATATAGCTCTCCAATGCATTGGGTAACGCGAAGGAGTGAAACGTTAAGGTTTCTCCGAAGAGATTTAGGGAATATACTGTGATGGGTATTCCAAATGTAACCAAGAGGGTTACTCCCTACGTAAGAATGTTATGAATGCCTCAAGTTACCTTTATGTCTTATGTTTTCTATGATTTATTCATGATTTGATATGCCTATGTTTTATGGGTAAAGTGTGATATTATTCTAATGTATATATGAACTCATGTTTCCTTTCCATATTTTTATAACTCTTACTGAGCTTTTTATGCTCATCCCAAGTTTTTGAAATGTTTTTCACAGGTCAAGGGAAAGGTACATGATGTGATGATAGTGTCAAGGATGTGTCAAGAAAGAACCCATGTTTTATTTTAAATATGTTTCCGTTGATGGGAAGAATGAATACTGTCTTTTATGTAACCACTTTGCTTAAATGTGGAATGTAATGAAAGTTTCATGATCTAATTCTCTAAAACTCTAAACCTGAAAAGATCCTCAATGTGTAATCTTGTAATAACTCAAGATTAAGTAAGGTTTAAGGCTGGGGCCTTATATCCAAACTCCATCCTATACAATAATGATAATCAACAACAAGGTCCTTTTCCCTTTTCCAAAACCAGTATCCATGTAATCTTCCCATGTAATAAAATATGGCCTAAATAGGGTGTGAGTATAATTCATTAGGTCAACACCACCGTATCTAAACATAACTAGTCTGATAATAAGCGTATGCAATAATGCAATAAACAAGCATATTAATTAATTAAACAATTGACTTAATACCACCACAACCTGCTTCATCACCATTCCAGAATATATTTGAGCATGTATCACAACCATACTAACCATAACTATATAAACAAGGTAAAACATAACCTACCTCAGTTCCATGTCGGAATGTCTCTGAGAATATCTCAAAACCATGCCAACCATAACCATATAAACATTTTAAAACATACCCTTATAACCAAGGTATAAAGCACAAAAATATGGGTCAAAAGCCACTATATAATAATTTTAGTATCAATCATGGTCGAGCCCGGTATATGATAACTGAAAATTGTATCAGGGATAATCCCAATATATAAACATTTCAACATTTATCAGGTTCTAGCCTAGTATATAAGCATTTTATAATTTATAAGGATCGAGCCTAATATATAATCATTTCAACATGTTTCATTGGACCAAAACCCCATATAAGCATTACAACATTTATCATAACACATTTCATAACATAAGGATGCAAAAATATCACTTTATCAATGGTTAATTATGAAAATTGCCATTTATCATTCAATTTCACATTTAATTTAATACTTTGGTCTTAAACCAACAACATGTCAGTGACTTCAATAATTAGTCCAAGCCAAGGTGAATCTATATCAATAAATCACTAAAATCCCATGGCATGATAAAAACACTTTAATCCATTAAAAATCATTTATAATTGAGGGTTTTCTCACCCAAATGGCAGCCACAAGACAGGTCAATAACCAAATGGATCCAAATGGATTCAAAGAAATAGTCCAATTCACCATTTTACTTATCCAGCACATGCTATTTTGGTGCAATTGATATATTGGACATAATTGAAAATTATAAAACCATAGGGTTAAGGTTTAGATCCACTACCTTTAACTGACGATCAACCAATGCTTCCTATGGAAAACTCCCATGAGGAAGAAGTTCCATATGATCATAAGAAGGATCATAGATCAAAACTGACCCAGATCAAAACAAAAAACAACTTTGGTCAAGAATATTACACTATAATGGATAGAGAACAAAGGGATAGAAAAAAAATAAATAAAACTACTTAATATGTATTAGATTCTTTATTAGAACATCTGAAATCAAGATAGGTTCACCAAAAATGTATGGATGCTTCCCTAGGTTCGAGATGAGGAAGCTACACCCGGGATAATGAGATAAATCTCACACATGGTACTTTTTAAAAACCTACTCGAGAAATTACATAGCATGTAATATAGTTACACATATTGTAATTATTTTCATATGGATACACCAAAAAACCCATCACCTTAGTTGAATATTTAATTCTCCCAAACATCACACGATATGTAATTGGTTCTCAATGTGTAACTATTTCACATCCAGAATCAATTCATGATATGATTTTGGTGGATTTTACACATAGTTTAATCCATTTACATGGCATATAAATTCCCTACAAATAGTTTTTATCCCATTTTTCTTATAAAAACTCGAGCCCCATTTAATACTTCTAAACTTACTAATAATCCTTGGTAATACTTGACCTATTTACACCTGAACTCCATTAATTCAAATAGAAAACCTAAAACACTCTCCACATGGATCCTCTCTAGTTTTCTCAAATTTCCTCAAAACCTGAGTCTGTGTTTATTCAATAAAATAGACATCCATAAACTTTAATTCATTTTCCTTGACAAGGGATCTCTGTCTCCAAACAAGACTCAGCCACCAAGGCTCAAACAAAAAACTCAAAGATGGATGTACCTATAAAAATATGGGATCTTACGTACACACCATGGAGGATTCCATAGTGAAGGAAAAGAATCCATATCTAAAATGTAAAGTGAACAACTTTTCATGGTGATGGGAGTTTTGAGAGTAGTTTCGAAGTAGTTCAGAATAGTTGGATGAAAACAAGGTCCAACACATTGTGGTTCCAATAGAGGTTAGAGGTGTATTCCATATTTGAGTGGATGTGATGTCTCAAGGGTCTACTCTACTTGATATATAAAGTCCCTAAATCTCATAAATTGTGATGAAGTGATCTTAGATGATTCAAAGGCTCAAATGAAGAGAGGAAAGTGGAGTGGTAGAGAATTTAGAAATTGGAATTAAAATTTCAAATTCAAATTTGATCTGATATGTTGGTGTTGCATAATCAGAAAGTAGAGTTGTGAAGTGTGTGATATAGAAAAGAATATAGGATAATAGAGGTAGAAGAAGGTACAAGTTGTAGTGAAAGTGTAATAAGAAGAAGATGAATAAGGAATAACACAAGAAACAACTTGATATAGTTCCCATGTGGTATAATAATATCTTATTATTGAAATTAAATTCATTATTTTTGTATCTATGTGGGATCATATTACACTTTTGGGTGTTATCATCATAACATGAGTTCAGGGATAAACCCTGGTCATTGTAATCCATATGTTGATGTTAGTTGATTGAATGGTCTAGGCTAAATCCAGATCATTTCAAGTATTAGCCTTCTCATTTTGGGAGGATAACCTTGTAAAATAGATTATGATCCTTATGTGTGTGTGTGCTTAGATGTGGTTAAAAGTTATTAGAGTTATCGCACTAACATGTAGAGAATGTTTCTTCTACTAGAAAAAATAAACAGGAATTAAAATTATAGATTCATCCCCTCTTAGTTATTTCCACTTATCTTGAGGGTTTTTTCAATTATCACATTAATGTTATGAAGATAAATAATCATCATGTCATAAGATATTTATTAGTATTCTAATAATCGAATGTATAAAGTCGGTTGGATCTAGGACACCAACTCTAACAATTTCTAGTCATATACCTTCAAGAAATATCCCAAAAAACACAAAATTTGTGATTGGTTTCTTTAAGTTGAGAAATTGAAGTTGAGAAGTAAATGAAAAATGTAGAATTGATTGTTTGATTATTCATGAATTCTGTGAATAAAAGAGAGAAAATAGAAAACAAAAACTGAATTAACATTCTTCAGACCATTTTGGTCATATGTACCTGAAAAGAACACCACGTTATCCTAGATTTTAGTTATGATAAAACAAGAAAAAATACATGAGAAGAAACAAAGAAAACATAACGAGATAGATCTTAAAATACAAATAAAAATAATTTAAGAGAGCACAAAAAAAATAAGCTTGAAAATAGAAAGACCAGTAGGCCTTACTATTGACTAGTTCTTGGATGTAAAATCACTTAAAAGATGATTTGGTTAAGCTTTAAGACCTGAAAATAGCTAATTTGAATTAAACATGAATGCCTCACTTGTACCAGCTTCTGATCTCCACTAGAATACAACACCAAGATACTCTTGGCATGAAAACAACATGCCTTCAAGTATAATATAGTTGGGATGACAAGTTGAAACTCTGGTGATCCTTTCTAGCACTCTCACTTTTCTTTAGAAGCAATCTGGTGATTGGAATTAAAGTGATGGAATGTTATGAAGAGATGATGAGTTAATAATAATGATGGCCTAAAGCTCGAGAAATTGATGTAACAACCTTGAAATAGGTGGACATCTGCAATCAAACCAATTGTAACAACCTACATCTGATGGTGGATTCCTAGGGACACGCGGTAGTAGTAGATAAAAGAGGTGATTCCAGTTGTTGTGTTGAATTAAATCCTTAAACTATGTGTGACTTAATAAAACTACTATGTTTGATTCACTACTAAAAAGTGGAGCATGTGTAGCACCTACCTTTATCAGTGATAAACATAAAGTTATGATAAAAGGGAACCTTTATCAGTGATAGCTAAAAGAGATGATAAGGATAAACCTTTATAAGTTCTAAAAAAGCATCGATAAAGGTTGATCATTATTAGCGCTAAGAATAGTGCTGATAAAACTTTTTAATAAAATATATTATTAATATATATATCATTATTATATCTATATTAAAAAAATATTTATATAAATTTATTAAAAAATGTGTTTATAATTAATATATATATGCAATTGGGGTAGAAACTTAATGGTAAGTTGTCCTATAATCCTATATGTGTTTCAGGGATCTAACTCTGACTGTCTAAAATTTGAGGGCTTATTGGTGTGGAAATGTGGTGATAGAGGGATAAAGGTGTGTGGGACATGGAAGGGTTGTGGTGGTAATGTGTCAGTGGTGGAGGACATCGATCTACATGGTGAAGACCTCGAAGATGGTGGTAGGGCTCAATATAGCCCTTGATGGTGTCAATGGTGTTGACATCTCGGTAGTGGGGCAGTCTAGCTCATTGACATCGGTGGTAATGGGATGTTGCAGTCGGGTAGTATCAGTTGGAGATAGGGTATGGTGATGGTGCTTGAACCAAAAACTGGTGGTGATTGGCGGTGAGGCTGAGAAAAAAATGGTTGGTGTGAGTGAGCTCGATTCGAGCACAGGTGGTATTTCTGGTCGTAGGAGTGGTGGGTGGCTGCAAAGTACAATGATTGACTGTGAGGCCCGTTTGACGGAGGGGGCATGTGGATGGGACTAGTGGAGCTAGAATAGATAAAAAAATATGTGGTATTGTTGGAATTGTAATATAGTATTTTTTTTATACCTTTAATATCTAAATAAATAGGGCTGGATGGGTGGGTTATCTGTTGGGGGACAATGACCTGCCGTTCTGGCCTGTGTGTGAGGTATGCCTATGTGTTTGAATGTAATTGTACCCTTGAGAACCTAATATATATAAATATGATATATTAATATATATTTTTTAATAATACATATATATATATAGTTTTTTAAGAAGAGTATTTATAAAATTATAAATAAATAATTATATATTTCAATAATTATAAAATTATAATAATTTTTTAAAAATAATTATTGTAGCAGCATTGTAGCGGTACTGTATCAGAACTATAGCAGCGGTGGAACTGTAGCTCTGGAGACAATTTAGCGCTGGTGGGCACTGTAGTAGGAACTATAGTGGCAGCAGCACTGTAGCAAGTACTATAGCAGTCCGGGTATTGTAGCAGCACTATTCACCAGTGGGCCTTTGGGTCATAATTATGGGACTTCAGGGCCATGTAATGGGATTTCATGTCCACTGGGCCTACGGTTCCTATAATTGGTTTCATTCCCACTAGACCTATGGACCATGTACTAAATAAATAAGGTTTGATGGGTGGTTTATCCCCTTGGAGGGGCTATGGCCTGCCTTTCTGGCCTATGTGTGATGTGTGTATGTGTTTAAATGTAATTATACCCCCAAGCACCTAATATATAATGTATTTATATACAAATATTTATAAATATATTTATTTATAATTAGAATTATAAATAAATATATATATTTAAATAATTATAAATTTATAATAAATATATTTAAATAATATATATTTAATATATTTATAATTATATATACTTATATATTAATAAATATATATAATGATATATATATATATAATTATATAAATATATATAATTATATAAATATATTTATAATTATATACAAATATTTATCAATATATTTATTTATAATTATAATTATATATTTATATTTATATTTATATATTTTTAAATAATTTTATATATAAAAATTATCAAGTTTATATTAGAAAAAATGTTTATTAGTTTATTTATATACATTAATTAGAAAATGTGTGTATAATTAAAATAAATATAATATTTTAATATTTTATTTAAACAATTATATAATATATATAAATGAATATATTTATTTAGATATATATTTATATTAATATTAAATAATTTAAAATATATGTACATAACTGCATGTATGCATGTGTATGTGTGTGTATAGATGTGTGTATATATATGTGTTTATAGATATGTATGTGTACATATGTATGTTTGTAATTCATGTAAATGTTATGAATTCACTTTTTAATATTTTTTCCATTTATTTAATTTAATTTATCCATTTATTATTATAAATTAATTAATAATGTTAAAAATATATTTAATCATTTTGTAATATTTATTTATATATATTTATTTACTATACACATAATAATTTCAATATATTTGAAATTTATATAATTAACCTATTTAAATGATTTTTTTCATAATTTTGTAATTAAAATATTTAATTATACAATTATAAATATATATAATTTTTTTAAAAAAATATTTATGAAATTTTAAATATATATATATATAATTATAAAATTATAATTAATATATTTAGTATATTTATAATTATATATTACTAAAAATGGCTTAGTCGTGGATTTGAAGACCAAACTCATGACTCCAAATTTATTAAGAAAATATAAAAGTATAGAAAATAGATGAGTCATATAAGGCATTGAGCCCACAATGGAAGCAAAGTGGATACCCTTTTGTTTCAGAGGCACCCACAACAACAAACTTGAGGAGTGGGCTCAATCTATCCTTCTTGCGGTGGGCTGCTGGAGTTTGTGGGAGGCAAGGAACCAAGACCGACACAAGGGCCCCCTTTAGAGACAACTCTTATGCTGAGGACAGAAAGCTTAGAAATGGACCTTGAAAGTCTTCTGACTAGCGGGAGGAAGATCCCTCTCTTAGGTTTATTATGGTTATAAGGCATCCCCACATCTTTCCCAGACCTCTACCAGTGGGCCATTAGGTGAGATAGCTTCCACCTTCACATGGTCTGAAATTGAATACAGATGGTTCATGCAATTAAGGATGCATGCAGGGAGGAGGTGTGGTTTTTAACTTCAAGGGCTTGGTGTTACTTTCCTTCAGTTCTTTCTATGGGGCTAGTGATTCACTTAGGGCAGAAGGTAGGCTCTTTTTAATGGTCTTGATATGTTCCAATCGAAACAAATACCTTTAGATTCTATAGAGACATATTCAAATATTATAAGGAGCTCCTAGAAATATCTTTCTTCTAATCCTTGGAACATCGCTTACTTGATTCGTAAATTCAAATCACTTCTTCCTAACGACATTGAGCTTTCACTCACATGGAGAGAAGGTAATTGGATGGATGCCTTTCTTGCCTCAAAGGCCTCCCAGGAGGTCCCCTCTAGGGAGTTTACATGCATAGGTTCCCTTCCCCTAAGGGGTACTAATATTTTAATCGTGGATGCACTTGGTATTTACTTCTATAGGTCCCCTTTATTTCCATGTACCCTCCCATTTACCTCCCTCTTAATGTTTTTTTCCATGTTAAAGAAAAACAAGTAATTTAACTCTTGAAATTCCCTTTGGATCCCAAATTTCTAGGGTATTTCTCTCTACCCTTTAGATGTCGACCTCTACACCATGTATTTCTTTGTGGGGACTCATCTTCCCTACTCGATGATGAGTCATAGGAATCCCCATGAGTGTCGAAAATCCTGAATTTCCAAGACAAATCTTGAAAATCCATTTTTAGATTAGATCAGAATCCATCTTCAATGTTAATTGATAAAAATTTCTAAATAGATAAATAAACATTGAAACAAAAGACATCAGGATCCATCAGAGAATAAATGAATTCAAGCTGTGAAAAATACCAAAGAGATGCTTCCTTGCTAAGATCCTTAGTGGGTATTTCACCTTCCAGATCTCCAAGAGGTACGATATTAGAGTTCCTTTCTGGTGCATTATTACATTCTTGATCTGATGCCTTACCAAAATATTCATAATCATTTTTCATTAAATCATTGAAATGAGGTGGGAAGGACTAGTCCACATTCTCATCACCACTTGGAAAGACAACCTAAAGGGGAGTAACCTGTGATGAGTTGCTACCTGATGGGTTAAATGATTTGTATTTCTGAGGGATTACCAGTTGGAATCCCTCCTTATCCAAAAAGGTTTTTTTTAACTTTATGAGTCCTCAAAATAATCATTTGATCATGTCTTATCTGTCAATCATCTAATTCTTGAGAAACATCCTCATCAATGAAATGATCATCCATCAATTCCTCAACAAGATCACTATCCATAGCTTGGTTTTCAGTCAAACTCTTTCTTTTAATGCCCTCCACATCCACTTGTACATGAACATCTTATTGAGGCTGAATAGTAATTTCAATACCCTCTGTTGATTTCATTTTTTGAAAATCATAAACAAACACATATCACCCCTTCTCTCCATCCCCAAAATCCATATGATCATAAGGAGAAGGATTAACATAATCCCCCCTAGAGGTACCTTCCCTACAAGATGATTCCTTCAACCCCAGTTCATTAATGGGCTTGGACCTCTCTAATTCTTCTTGAGTAATCACTCATATTTGGGGAGTATAACGACCCATACTTTACATACATTGTTAATACTTCAAAATTGAAGCACACTTATTACAACATATGACAAAACCACAAAGGACCATATAGGTATAGTGTCTTTAGAAACTGGGAAACATAAACAACTGGTTCATAAATCTTCTACAGTGTCTCTCATTTATTTCATCATATCTAGGGTCCCTTTTAGCATATTCTACTTAATATCCATCTTCCTGACCTGGGGAAAAGAAAACATAAAAGGGTGAGCTCAAATGCTCAGCAAGGGCAAATAAAGGAAATAAAAATCATATCATATCTTTTTGAAAATCATAACCTGCAAAAGAGATCATAAAATATTAACATGGAATAAATCATAGAAGTGAAAATGAGATCCCCATAATCATAACATGAAACTTGAAACTTTGTGGCATGCACACATAATCATGGAAAATCATTTCTTGTTAGTCATAACTCATTGCCAAGACTATCTTAGTGGACAAAGTCCCTTTCTGAACCGAGTCACCCTCGTTCCAGTCCTGTTTCACTGAACCGGTATAACCTACCGTTCCAGCCATGTATATCTCATGAGATATAAAATCTTTACCCAATTCATTGGAGGGAGATATAGGTCCCACCCATCTTATAATGAATCCTTTCTTATGTGTGCCACATAATCATAAATCATACATCATCGCATAACACATGTAACAAAAATGGGATTCTTGAAACATCATGACATCATAAAACAAACCATATAAGGTAAATAACTTAATAAAAATAATTCCCTCACAACATAATCAAATCAATGTAATAATAGGGATAAAAACAGAACCCTATATTATCTTAGATGGAAAATAATTTTGATAAAACATTTGAACTCCATTCTTGAGGAAAATATCCTTTCTTCTTCAAAAACATTTTTCCTTTCATAACATGTCATACCTCTTTAAAATAAAAGAATTTGATTACAAATAAACTTGAAAACTTGTAAAGGAAGCTTCTTGGAAACAATTTTTTAAAAATCCATTCATGCCGTATAAGTTAAAAAAACATTCTTCGTACTTTTGTCGGAAAAGTCAAAAAGTACCTCATACGAAAAAAGACAAAGGATTCCTTTCATATTCTTTACTAAAAACTCACCTAAGGGTAAAATTGGATTTAAACTATTGTAAGTGGATGGAAATAATATTACATATTGATGAAACATGGATGTGGATGATAAAATACACCCCAGTAAATACTTACGAATAAACAATCTCGGATAAAAATGAGATTGTGATATTTCCCTTACCTTAGGTCCGATTTGCTTTGTACGTGTTCGAAGATCATGTATAATGGTTTAAATAATGTTATTGACTTATTTCATAATCATACATATTGATATGATATCATATATGGTCATATTCTTAGCTTCTTGTTAGTAATATTTCATTGTTACTTGTTACTCGGGTCTTTATTGCCTTTTGTTCTTATGCGTGTTTTGCCGAATACATTCTTATCCTTCTTTTAAGGTTATAGATACCTTATATCCAGAATGGTATTAGTGTAACATATATCATATTTATTCATTCAATTCATTTATATAATTACTATGTAACGATGATCATGTAGAACGAGTCGCATCACATCGTGGAGACGGTATTCCGTACGTACGCACGAGTGATGATATCGTTCCTATGATCGTGGAACTGTATTGGAGTATATATATATTATTTCAGTATCAATATTACTTTATAATAATCATAAATAGTTACTCATTACACCATTATACCCATCCTTGTAAAGTGATGGTGGAAAAATAGATTACACCACGGCGTGGAGACGGTATTCCGTACGTACGCACGCGCGGTGATTTCATTTTTCCGTGGGATGGATAGAAGGTGAATTAGGGTTGTTTCATATTTATAATAACATATCAGTATGTAAGTAATACTGATGTTATTACTTTATCATGAAACAACTAAATAAGAAGAAGTTGAAGAAGAAAGAAATTGAAAAGATCGGTAATGGATATTACCTCTTCTTTGGAACGCCTCTTTGAATCCTCCACTTAGGGAACTAAGATTGGTCTTTGAAGAAGACCAGGACCTCTAGGATTATTCTAGGGAAGTGTAGAGGAGAAAATGGCAGGGTTTGGCCGAGCTTGAGTGCTCAAATTGGTGTGAGGAGGAGGGGGAGGAGGTGCCCTTTTATAAGGGAGGAGAGGGGAACCTTAGGAATATCTCAAAATATTATTTTATATTAAAGTCAAAATCGGTTTATAATGGTTCCAAAGGGTCTTATTTCGAAGCTAAAGTGGGGATGGGTCGCAATCCTATCGACAAATAGGATTTAGACAAGTTTAGGGTATTATTTTAACCTTATCAATTAGATTTAACTCTAAGTTAAATAATTTAACTTTTACCGTGTCTTTTTGTTTTCTTTCACTATATGGTTAATACACTTACTATAACATGCCAAACGAACCCCAAATTGTTTATTATTAATATATATATCCTTATCTAAGTCAGTTGTCCGAACCTTAGATTTTTAGGAATAAAATAACAATTAATAATATAATATTTGATTTAAAAACTATTTTGTGTCAATTTTGACACTATTTGATATATGATTTTTGTGAAAGTCATAACAGAATTATATGTTCAAACCAAGTTGATTAAATCAACATTAATATATCATAGTAACCTATAAAATTAGTGTAATTCATAAAAAGTCTCAAATTAAATTTATTTTGGTGTTTATAACATCAATTATGTCAATATTTCATTAATAAGATAATTACTGCATCATCATTGTGTCATAAATAAATTAAATTATTTAATGTCTAAAAATTACAAATAAAATACCATTATGTAGGAAATATTTTTAGCTTTCTAATGAATATTTATAGTAGAATTTATCTTATGTATAACCCCATATTAAAAATGATTTACTTATTAAACTTTGATTTTAACTATTTTAACCCTTCTTTAAATAAATTAATAATAAATGTCCTAATCTAATCCAAGTGGGCCTAAATGGTCATATTTTTATTCCTAAGTTTGTTTTTGGTCGAATTACACTTTTCCAATAGAATTAGGACATGTGTTAGGGTAATATTAATATCATATTTACCCTTAGTTACCCTATTTACTATTAACCGCGGTAAAAAAAAGTAAAAAGTTACTATTCACCAAAAAATTATTTTTATCTCATTGAACCACATTTTACTTACTGATATCAACCGTGTCTATCAGATTTTTGAAATTCCATTCCCAGAAGCGGTAAAATTAAGTTTTATACAAAATTCAGTTTTTAACCTACCACTTAGTGGTTTCACTATTCATCAAAAATTGAAAGTTTTTAGAAAAATACCAAAATTTCACCCTAGGCTAATTTCGATATTCTGAGTCCAAAAATGAAGTCCATTTTGAAAAATAAAATTTATAAAATTTCAAAAAGTGGTTATTACTATTCATAACGGCTAGTTTTAATAGCATATTGTTGTTTAGTGAAACTCGGTATTGCGTACGACGCAAGCTATCGAGGAAGGTCGCGATTGCGTGTAAAGTAAGCCAAGCTAGTATGTAGTGAAAGATTCCTTTGATGATATATAAAAAAACAAAATATTACTTATAAAAATCTCGGGTGTTACATTCTACCCCCCTTAAAAAGAATTTCGTCCTCGAAATTCGTCACTTTGTAACAAACAGATGAGGATACTTCTCCCTCATCATATCCTCAAGCTCCCATGTAGCTTCTTCAAGTTGGTGGTTCCTCCATAAAACTTTCACCAATTGAGTGGTCTTGTTTCGTAGTACTTTTTCGCTACGATCCAGAATCTCTATCGGTTGTTCTTCATAAGAAAGATCTTGCTCCAGCGGTACAACTTCTGAGCTGAGTACATGTGAAGGATCTGGTATGTACTTTCTCAGGAGAGATACATGGAACACATCGTGAACTTGAGAGAGATTCGGTGGAAGCGCCAATCGGTAAGCTACCTTCCCAACACGATCTAGTATTTTGAAAGGACCGATATATCTAGGGCTCAACTTCCCCTTCTTTCTAAATCTCATAACCCTCTTCCAGGGAGATATTCGTAAGAACACTTTATCACCCACTTCAAACTCTAGGTCTTTTCTTCGGTTGTCGGCAACTTTTCTGTCGAATCTGAGCTGCTCTTATGTGTTGTTGAATAGATCTGACCTTTTCTGCCATTTCATCAACGAGATCAGGTCCTAATAGCTTTCTTTCCCCAACTTCATCCCAGCAAGTTGGAGTCCTGCATTTCTTTCCATAGAGAGCTTCATAAGGAGCCATCTGAATACTGGAGTGAAAGCTATTATTATAAGAAAATTACACCAAAGGTAGGTGTTGATCCCAAACTCCTTTGAAATCCATAGAGCAAGCTCTCAACATATCTTCTAGGGTTTGAATTGTTCTCTCAGACTGACCGTCTGTCTGGGGATGATAAGCAGTGCTGAAACTCAACTCTGTATCCAGAGTATATTGAAGACTTCGCCAGAACTTCGAGGTAAATCTCGGATCTCGATCAGATATAATATAAAGTGGTACTCCATGCAATCTTACCACTTCCTTTACAGATATCCTGGCAATCTGATCTAGAGAGAAATCCTCTCTAATAGCAATGAAGTGTGCAGAATTTGTAAGACGATCAACTATGACCCAGATAGCATTATTTCCTTTGGATGTTTTAGGAAGTCCTGTGACAAAGTCCATGGTGATGTTTTCCCATTTCCATTCGGGTATGGGTAATGGTTGTAACATCCCCTTAGACTTTTGTCTCTCAGCTTTAACTTGTTGACAAACCAAGCATCGAGAGACATATTCAGCAACATCTCTTTTCATGCCATCCCACCAGAAGTACTCTTTCAGGTCCCTATACATCTTTGTGCTTCTAGGATGAATAGAGAATGATGAACTATGAGCCTCATCAAGCATCTCCTTCTTTAATTCAGGGATGGGAGGAACACAAACCCGATTCCTGAACTTTATTATCCCATCACAATCAAGGTTGAATTCAGGAACATTTCTCACCTTCTTTTGTAACCCTACATCTTCTTTTTGTGCCACTTTAATCTTCACATGTATAGATAGTTGAACATTCATTTGAGAAAGATAAGATTTTTCCCCTTCCATTATAATTCCAAGATCCATCCTTTTTAAATCCATAAATATTGGATCTTTTGTGATCCTCATCATGGATAAACTAGCATGGTCTTGTCGACTTAATGCATCTTCCACCTTGTTTGCTTTCCCAGGGTGGTAATGGATTGAGCAGTCATAATCCTTAATCAGATCCAACCATCTTCTTTGGCGCATATTCATCTCCTTTTGTGTGAAAATATACTTTAAACTTTTATGATCAGTATAAATATCACACCTTTCACCATAAAGGTAATGCCTCCAAATATTTAATGCAAATATTACCACAGCCAACTCCAAATCATGTGTTGGGTAATTTTGCTCATGGATTTTCAACTGTCATGAGGCATAAGCTATCACCATATCATTTTGCATAAGAACACACCCCAATCCCTTCTTGGATGCATCACTGTAGATCAAAAACCTTTCTCCACTACAAGGCAGTGTGAGCACAGGTGCACTGGATAACCTTCTTTTCAACTCCTTGAAATTCTCTTCACATTCTTCCGTCCAGACAAACTTAACTCCTTTCCGAGTCAACTTGGTGAGTGGATTATATAATCGTGAAAAATCCTTTACAAAACGTCGATAATATCCAGCCAAACCAAGAAAACTTCGGATCTCAGTTACTGTTGTTGGTCTTGACCATCTTTCGATAACCTCTGTTTTTGCTGGATCCACAGATATCCCCTCTTTTGAGATTATGTGACCCAAAAATGCAACTTTTTGAAGCCAAAATTCACACTTGGTAAATTTGGCATAAAGCTTCTCCTTTCTCAGGGTCTTCAATATAGTTCTCAAGTGATCTTCATGCTCTTCCTTGCTCTTTGAATAGACAAGAATATCGTCTATAAAGACTACCACAAATTGATCAAGATAGTCTCTAAAGACTCTATTCATTAGATCCATGAAGATAGCAGGGGCATTAGTAAGACCAAATGGCATCACTATAAATTCATAGTTTCCATACCTTGTACGGAAAGCCGTATTTGGTATATCCTCCCTTTTGACCCTTAATTGATGATACCCTGAACGAAGATCAATCTTGGAAAAGTATTGAGCTCCGCGTAGTTGGTCAAATAAGTCATCAATGCGTGGGAGAGGATATTTGTTCTTGATAGTGATCTTGTTAAGTTCTCGATAATCAATGCAGAGTCTCATTGATCCATCTTTCTTCTTAACAAATAGAACAGGTGCTCCCCAAGGTGACGCACTAGGGCGTATGAATCCCTTATCAAGATTCTCTTGGAGTTGCTTCTTCAATTCCTGCAACTCAATTGGGGCCATTCTATAAGGTGTCTTTGAAATAGGCAAAGCACCCGGTATGAGTTCTATTGAAAACTCAACTTCACGATTTGGTGGAAGACCCGGTAATTCCTCCGGAAAGACATCATCAAACTCCCGTACAATGGGCATATTCTTAATCGTGAGTTTCTCACCAACCATTTGAGATAAATAACCTTCATTTAGTGGAATCAATACCCATAAGATGGAAGAAATTTCCACTGGAAGGTTATGTTCATCCTTGCATTGATAGACGATCGTAGATTGATCTGGAATATGAAATGTGACTTCCCTTCTTTGGCAATTGATATGAGCTCCATGTAGAGAAAGCCAATCCATGCCAAGAATCACATCAAATTCCACTAAAGGAAGGATCACAAGATTTGCAGGAAGCACTTTCCCACAAACTTCGATCGGAGAAGAATTATAAACTTTTGATGCGACTGTTGTGCCATTAGGTGTTGTCACAGCTAACTCAACATCTAATTGTTGAGGTGGTACGGTGATACCCTTAGAAATTTTTTTAGAAATAAAAGAGTGGGTGGATCCAGAATCAAATAAAACATTTGCTACTTTAGAGTGGATGGTAAGTGTACCTTTCACCACTTCGTTATCGTACTCCACATCGCTGATAGAAATTGCATGTGACTTTCCTTTGTCTTTAGCCTTAAGATTTTGTTGACGTCGACCATCATCATCAACCCTTGGATTTGGGCATTGATTGGCATAATGCCCCATCTCCTTGCACTTGAAACATTGAAGTGTAGTAGGTTCATTCTTTGTATCCCTTCCTTTGTTTGCATCATTAGACATCTTCTTCCCATTATCGCGGCATTCAAATGCCCGATGACCTTCCTTTCCACATTTGAAACATTTACTTGTCCCTTTAAGACAACTCCCTCCATGTTTCTTTCCACACTTTGAGCATAAGGGAAAGCTCATCTTCTTTTCAGTGTGCTCTTTAGATTTTCCTTTGAATTCCATCTTCCTCTTCTTATCAAACCCATGTGACTGATGGGTTACTCCAATCTCCATCTCGACTTTGAGAGCACATCGAACGATTTCCTCGTAGCTATTGAAGTCCCTTATGGCTAACGCCCTTCGAAGACTTGGTTTTAAGCCACTAAAGAATCGATCGATCTTACTCTCAGGTTGGATAATAATACCAGAAGCGTACCTTGCAAGTCTTGTAAAATTTGCTTCATAGGTACCAACAGATTCATCATCCCTTTGCTTCAGTTCAAGGAACTCTTTCTCCATCTTTGTTCGGAGAATACGAGGGAAGTACTTATTGAAAAATAAGTTCTTGAACTCATCCCATTCCATAGACTCAATTTCATCCCTTTGACTCGTATTCTTAATAAGATTCCACCATTGATCAGCATCTCCTTCCAAACGATACACTACTAGGATGAATTTATCATGCTCAGAACATTGAAGAACTGAAAATATCTTTTCAGTAGTACTAATCCATTGTTCAGCAACTAATGGATCAGTAGACCCACTGAAAGAAGGTGGACGCTGCCTCATGAAGGATTCAACAGAATGTTGTTCCTTCCTTTGCTCGTTTGGAAGTCCTGCATGATTCATAGCTTGAGAAAGTTGTGTGAGCATGGCTACAAGATTTTGCATTCTAGCTCCCATATCGTTTGGTTGCTCAGGGGGACAATCATTGCATTGCCCATCGCATTCCGCATTAACACGGTTCCTTCGGGTTCCAGCCATTGACTAAAACCAAGAAGAATAGTGTGAGCAACACTAATTATAATAGGAAAACCACATAATTCAAGAATAAAATTTTCATGCTTAAGGTCTTATTCTAGGGTATTCATGGACATTTCTAAAACACTAAGATTGTATTCTATGCTTAGTCTTATCCTTAGGGTTCTTACTAAGACTTTCACATCCTAGTTTCCAAAGGTTGACTATACCTTTCCTCTGATACCAACTATAACGACCCATACTTTACATACATTGTTAATACTTCAAAATTGAAGCACACTTATTACAACATATGACAAAACCACAAAGGACCGTATAGGTATAGTGTCTTTAGAAACTGGGAAACATAAACAACTGGTTCATAAATCTTCTATAGTGTCTCCCATTTATTTCATCATATCTAGGGTCCCTTTTAGAATATTCTACTTAATATCCATCTTCCTGGCCTGGGGAAAAGAAAACATAAAAGGGTGAGCTCAAATGCTCAGCAAGGTCAAATAAAGGAAATAAAAATCATATCATATCTTTTTGAAAATCATAACCCGCAAAAGAGATCATAAAATCTTAACATGGAATAAATCATAGAAGTGAAAATGAGATCCCCATAATCATAACATGAAACTTGAAACTTTGTGGCATGCACACATAATCATGGAAAATCATTTCTTGTTAGTAATAACTCATTTCCAAGACTATCTTAGTGGACAAAGTCCCTTTCTGAACCGAGTCACCCTCGTTCCAGTCCTGTTTCACTGAACCGGTATAACCTACCGTTCCAGCCATGTCTATCTCATGAGATATAAAATCTTTACCCAATGCATTGGAGGGAGATATAGGTCCCACCCATCTTATAATGAATCATTTCTTATGTGTTCCACATAATCATAAATCATACATCATCGCATAACACATGTAACAAAAATGGGATTCTTGAAACATCATGACATCATAAAACAAACCATATAAGGTAAATGACTTAATAAAAATAATTCCCTCACAACATAATCAAATCAATGTAATAATAGGGATAAAAACAGAACCCTATATTATCTTAGATGGAAAATAATTTTTATAAAACATTTGAACTCCATTCTTGAGGAAAATATCATTTCTTCTTCAAAAACATTTTTCCTTTCATAACATATCATACGTCTTTAAAATAAAAGAAGTTGATTACAAATAAACTTGAAAACTTGTAAAGGAAGCTTCTTGGAAACAATGTTTTAAAAATCCATTCATGCCGTATAAGTTAAAAAAACATTCTTCGTACTTTTGTCGGAAAAGTCAAAAAGTACCTCGTACGAAAAAAGACAAAAGATTCCTTTCATATTCTTTACTAAAAACTCACCTAAGGGTAAAATTGGATTTAAACTATTTTAAGTGGATGGAAATAATATTACATATTGATGAAACATGGATGTAGATGATAAAATACACCCCAGTAAATACTTACGAATAAACAATCTCGGATAAAAATGAGATTGTGATATTTCCCTTACCTTAGGTCCGATTTGCTTTGTACGTGTCCGAAGCTCCTGTATAATGGTTTAAATAATTTTATTGACTTATTTCATAATCATACATATTGATATGATATCATATATGGTCATATTCTTAGCTTCTTGTTAGTAATATTTCATTGTTACCTGTTACTCGGGTCTTTATTGCCTTTTGTTCTTATGCGTGTTTTTCCGAATACATTCTTATTCTTCTTTTAAGGTTATAGGTACCTTATATCCAGAATGGTATTAGTGTAACATATATCATATTTATTCATTCAATTCATTTATATAATTACTATGTAATGATGATCATGTAGAACGAGTCGCATCACATCGTGGAGACGGTATTCCGTACGTACGCTCGAGTGATGATATCGTTCCTATGATCGTGGAACTGTATTGGAGTATATATATATTATTTCAGTATCAATATTACTTTATAATAATCATAAATAGTTACTCATTACACCATTATACCCATCCTTGTAAAGTGATGGTGGAAAAATAGATTACACCACGGCGTGGAGACGGTATTCCGTACGTACGCACGCGCGGTGATTTCATTTTTCCGTGGGATGGATAGAAGGTGAATTAGGGTTGTTTAATATTTATAATAACATATAAGTATGTAATTAATACTGATGTTATTACTTTATCATGAAACAACTAAAGAAGAAGAAGTTGAAGAAGAAAGAAATTGAAAAGATCGGTAATGGATATTACCTCTTCTTTGGAACGCCTCTTTGAATCCTCCACTTAGGGAACTAAGATTGGTCTTTGAAGAAGACCAGGACCTCTAGGATTATTCTAGGGAAGTGGAGAGGAGAAAATGTCAGGGTTTGGCCGAGCTTGAGTGCTCAAATTGGTGTGAGGAGGAGGGGGAGGAGGTGCCCTTTTATAAGGGAGGAGAGGGGCACCTTAGGAATATCTCAAAATATTATTTTATATTAAAGTCAAAATCGGTTTATAATGGTTCCAAAGGGTCTTATTTCGAAGATAAAGTGGGGATGGGTCGAAATCCTATCAACCAATAGGATTTAGACAAGTTTAGGGTATTATTTTAACCTTATCAATTAGATTTAACTCTAAGTTAAATAATTTAACTTTTACCGTGTCTTTTTGTTTTCTTTCACTATATGGTTAATACACTTACTATAACATGCCAAACGAACCCCAAATTGTTTATTATTAATATATATATCCTTATCTAAGACATTTTGCCTAACCTTAGATTTTTAGGAATAAAATAACAATTAATAATATAATATTTGATTTAAAAACTATTTTGTGTCAATTTTGACACTATTTGATATATGATTATTGTGAAAGTCATAACAGAATTATATGTTCGAACCAAGTTGATTAAATCAACATTAATATATCATAGTAACCTATAAAATTAATGTAATTCATAAAAAGTCTCAAATTACATTTATTTTGGTGTTTATAACATCAATTATGTCAATATTTCATTAATAAGATAATTACTGCATCATCATTGTGTCATAAATAAATTAAATTATTTAATGTCTAAAAATTACAAATAAAATACCATTATGTAGGAAATCTTTTTAGCTTTCTAATTAATATTTATAGTCGAATTTATCTTATTTATAACCCCATATTAAAAATGATTTACTTATTAAACTTTGATTTTAACTATTTTAACCCTTCTTTAAATAAATTCATAATAAATGTTCTAATCTAATCCAAGTGGTCCTAAATGGTCATATTTTTATTCCTAAGTTTGTTTTTGGTCGAATTACACTTGTCCAATAGAATTAGGACATGTGTTAGGGTAATATTAATATCATATTTACCCTTAGTTACCCTATTTACTATTAACCGCGGTAAAAAAAAGTAAAAAGTTACTATTCACCAAAAAATTATTTTTATCTCATTGAACCACATTTTACTTACTGATATCAACCGTGTCTGTCGGATTTTTGAAATTCCATTCACAGAAGCGGTAAAATTAAGTTTTATACAAAATTCAGTTTTTAACCTACCACTTAGTGGTTTCACTATTCATCAAAAATTGAAAGTTTTCAGAAAAATACCAAAATTTCACCCAAGGCTAATTTCGATATTCTGAGTCCAAAAATGAAGTCCATTTTGAAAAATAAAATTTATAAAATTTCAAAAAGTGGTTATTACTATTCATAACGGCTAGTTTTAATAGCATATTGTTGTTTAGTGAAACTCGGTATTGCGTACGACGCAAGCTATCGAGGAAGGTCGCGATTGCATGTAAAGTAAGCCAAGCTAGTATGTAGTGAAAGATTCCTTTGATGATATATAAAAAAACAAAATATTACTCATAAAAATCTCGGGTGTTACATTCTACCCCCCTTAAAAAGAATTTCGTCCTCGAAATTCGTCACTTTGTAACAAACAGATGAGGATACTTCTCCCTCATCATATCCTCAAGCTCCCATGTAGCTTCTTCAAGTTGGTGGTTCCTCCATAAAACTTTCACCAATAGAGTGGTCTTGTTTCGTAGGACTTTTTCGCTACGATCCAGAATCTCTATCGGCTGTTCTTCATAAGAAAGATCTTGCTCCAGCGGTACAACTTCTGAGCTGAGAACATGTGAAGGATCTGGTATGTACTTTCTCAGGAGAGATACATGAAACACATCGTGAACTTGAGAGAGATTCGGTGGAAGCGCCAATCGGTAAGCTACCTTCCCAACACGATCCAGTATTTTGAAAGGACCGATATATCTAGGGTTCAACTTCCCCTTCTTTCCAAATCTCGTAACCCTCTTCCAGGGAGATATTCGTAAGAACACTTTATCACCCACTTCAAACTCTAGGTCTTTTCTTCGGTTGTCGGCATAACTTTTCTGTCGAATCTGAGCTGCTATTATGTGTTGTTGAATAGATCTGACCTTTTCTGCCATTTCATCAACGAGATCAGGTCCTAATAGCTTTCTTTCCCCAACTTCATCCCAGCAAGTTGGAGTCCTGCATTTCTTTCCATAGAGAGCTTCATAAGGAGCCATCTGAATACTGGAGTGAAAGCTATTATTATAAGAAAATTCCACCAAAGGTAGGTGTTGATCCCAACCTCCTTTGAAATCCATAGAGCAAGCTCTCAACATATCTTCTAGGGTTTGAATTGTTCTCTCAGACTGACTGTCTATCTGGGGATGATAAGCAGTGCTGAAACTTAACTCTGTATCCAGAGTATGCTGAAGACTTCGCCAGAACTTCGAGGTAAATCTCGGATCTCGATCAGATATAATATAAAGTGGTACTCCATGCAATCTTGCCACTTCCTTTACAGATATCCTGGAAAGCTGATCTAGAGAGAAATCCTCTCTAATAGCAATGAAGTGTGCAGACTTTGTAAGACGATCAACTATGACCCAGATAGCATTATTGCCTTTGGATGTTTTAGGAAGTCCTGTGACAAAGTCCATGGTGATGTTTTCCCATTTCCATTCGGGTATGGGTAATGGTTGTAACATCCCCTTAGACTTTTGTCTCTCAGCTTTAACTTGTTGACAAACCAAGCATCGAGAGACATATTCAGCAATATCTCTTTTCATGCCATCCCACCAGAAGTACTCTTTCAGGTCCCTATACATCTTCGTGCTTCTAGGATGAATAGAGAATGATGAACTATGAGCCTCATCCAGCAGCTCCTTCTTTAATTCGGGGATGGGAGGAACACAAACCCGATTCCTGAACTTTATTATCCCATCACAATCAAGGTTGAATTCAGAAACATTTCTCACCTTCTTTTGTAACCCTACATATTCTTTCTGTGCCTCTTTAATCTTCACATGTATAGATGGTTGAACATTCATTTGAGAAAGATAAGATTTTTCCCCTTCCATTATAATTCCAAGATCCATCCTTTTTAAATCCATAAATATTGGATCTTTTGTGATCCTCATCATGGATAAACTATCATGGTCTTGTCGACTTAATGCATCTGCCACCTTGTTTGCTTTCCCAGGGTGGTAATGGATTGAGCAGTCATAATCCTTAATCAGCTCCAACCATCTTCTTTGGCGCATATTCAGCTCCTTTTGTGAGAAAATATACTTTAAACTTTTATGATCAGTATAAATATCACACCTTTCACCATAAAGGTAATGCCTCCAAATCTTTAATGCAAATATTACCGCAGCCAACTCCAAATCATGTGTTGGGTAATTTTGCTCATGGATTTTCAACTGTCGTGAGGCATAAGCTATCACCATATCATTTTGCATAAGAACACACCCCAATCCCTTCTTGGATGCATCACTGTAGATCAAAAACCTTTCTCCACTACAAGGCAGTGTGAGCACAGGTGCACTGGATAACCTTCTTTTCAACTCCTTGAAATTCTCTTCACATTCTTCCGTCCAGACAAACTTAACTCCTTTCCGAGTCAACTTGGTGAGTGGATTAGATAATCGTGAAAAATCCTTTACAAAACGTCGATAATATCCAGCCAAACCAAGAAAACTTCGGATCTCAGTTACTGTTGTTGGTCTTGACCATCTTTTGATAACCTCTGTTTTTGCTGGATCCACAGATATCCCCTCTTTTGAGATTATGTGACCCAAAAATGCAACTTTTTGAAGCCAAAATTCACACTTGGTAAATTTGGCATAAAGCTTCTCCTTTCTCAGGGTCTTCAATATAGTTCTCAAGTGATCTTCATGCTCTTCCTTGCTCTTTGAATAGACAAGAATATCGTCTATAAAGACTACCACAAATTGATCAAGATAGTCTCTAAAGACTCTATTCATTACATCCATGAAGATAGCAGGGGCATTAGTAAGACCAAATGGCATCACTATAAATTCATAGTTTCCATACCTTGTACGGAAAGCCGTCTTTGGTATATCCTCCCTTTTGACCCTTAATTAATGATACCCTGAACGAAGATCAATCTTGGAAAAGTATTGAGCTCCGCGTAGTTGGTCAAATAAGTCATCAATGTGTGGGAGAGGATATTTGTTCTTGATAGTGATCTTGTTAAGTTCTCGATAATCAATGCAGAGTCTCATTGATCCATCTTTCTTCTTAACAAATAGAACAGGTGCTCCCCAAGGTGACGCACTAGGGCGTATGAATCCCTTATCAAGATTCTCTTGGAGTTGCTTCTTTAATTCCTACAACTCAATTGGGGCCATTCTATAAGGTGTCTTTGAAATAGGCAAAGCACCCGGTATGAGTTATATTGAAAACTCAACTTCACGATTTGGTGGAAGACCCGGTAATTCCTCCGGAAAGACATCATCACACTCCCGTACAATGGGCATATTCTTAATCGTGAGTTTCTCACCAACCATTTGAGATAAATAACCTTCATTTAGTGGAATCAATACCCATAAGATGGAAGAAATTTCCACTGGAAGGTTATGTTCATCCTTGCATTGATAGACGATCGTAGATTGATCTGGAATATGAAATGTGACTTCCCTTCTTTGGCAATTGATATGAGCTCCATGTAGAGAAATCCAATCCATGCCAAGAATCACATCAAATTCCACTAAAGGAAGGATCACAAGATTTGCAGGAAGCACTTTCCCACAAACTTCGATCGGAGAAGAATTATAAACTTTTGATGCGACTGTTGTGCCATTAGGTGTTGTCACAGCTAACTCAACATCTAATTGTTGAGGTGGTACGGTGATACACTTAGAAATTTTTTTAGAAATAAAAGAGTGGGTGGATCCAGAATCAAATAAAACATTTGCTACTTTAGAGTGGATGGTAAGTGTACCTTTCACCACTTCGTTATCGTACTCCACATCGCTGATAGAAATTGCATGTGACTTTCCTTTGTCTTTAGCCTTAAGATTTTGTTGACCTCGACCATCATCATCAACCCTTGGATTTGGGCATTGATTGGCATAATGCACCATCTCCTTGCACTTGAAACATTGAAGTGTAGTAGGTTCATTCTGTGTATCCCTTCCTTTGTTTGCATCATTAGACATCTTCTTGCCATTATCGCGGCATTCAAATGCCCGATGACCTTCCTTTCCACATTTGAAACATTTACTTGTCCCTTTAAGACAACTCCCTCCATGTTTCTTTCCACACTTTGAGCATAAGGGAAAGCTCATCTTCTTTTCAGTGTGCTCTTTAGATTTTCCTTTGAATTCCATCTTCCTCTTCTTATCAAACCCATGTGACTGATGGGTTACTCCAATCTCCATCTCGACTTTGAGAGCACATCGAACGATTTCCTCGTAGCTATTGAAGTACCTTATGGCTAACGCCCTTCGAAGACTTGGTTTTAAGCCACTAAAGAATCGATCGATCTTACTCTCAGGTTGGATAATAATACCAGAAGCGTACCTTGCAAGTCTTGTAAAATTTGCTTCATAGGTACCAACAGATTCATCATCCCTTTGCTTCAGTTCAAGGAACTCTTTCTCCATCTTTGTTCGGAGAATACGAGGGAAGTACTTATTGAAAAATAAGTTCTTGAACTCGTCCCATTCCATAGACTCAATTTCATCCCTTTGACTCGTATTCTTAATAAGATTCCACCATTGATCAGCATCTCCTTCCAAACGATACACTGCTAGGATGACTTTATCATGCTCAGAACATTGAAGAACTGAAAATATCTTTTCAGTAGTACTAATCCATTGTTCAGCAACTAATGGATCAGTAGACCCACTGAAAGAAGGTGGACGCTGCCTCATGAAGGATTTAACAGAATTTTGTTCCTTCCTTTGCTCGTTTGGAAGTCCTGCATGATTCATAGCTTGAGAAAGTTGTGTGAGCATGGCTACAAGATTTTGCATTCTAGCTCCCATATCGTTTGGTTGATCAGGGGGACAATCATTGCATTGCCCATCGCATTCCGCATTAACACGGTTCCTTCGGGTTCCAGCCATTGACTAAAACCAAGAAGAATAGTGTGAGCAACACTAATTATAATAGGAAAACCACATAATTCAAGAATAAAATTTTCATGCTTAAGGTCTTATTCTAGGGTATTCATGGCCATTTCTAAAACACTAAGATTGTGTTCTATGCTTAGACTTATCCTTAGGGTTCTTACTAAGACTTTCACATCCTAGTTTCCAATGGTTGACTATACCTTTCCTCTGATACCAACTATAACGACCCATACTTTACATACATTGTTAATACTTCAAAATTGAAGCACACTTATTACAACATATGACGAAACCACAAAGGACCGTATAGGTATAGTGTCTTTAGAAACTGGGAAACATAAACAACTGGTTCATAAATCTTCTACAGTGTCTCCCATTTATTTCATCATATCTAGGGTCCCTTTTAGCATATTCTACTTAATATCCATCTTCCTGGCCTGGGGAAAAGAAAACATAAAAGGGTGAGCTCAAATTCTCAGCAAGGGCAAATAAAGGAAATAAAAATCATATCATATCTTTTTGAAAATCATAACCTGCAAAAGAGATCATAAAATCTTAACATGGAATAAATCATAGAAGTGAAAATGAGATCCCCATAATCATAACATGAAACTTGAAACTTTGTGGCATGCACACATAATCATGGAAAACCATTTCTTGTTAGTCATAACTCATTTCCAAGACTATCTTTGTGGACAAAGTCCCTTTCTGAACCGAGTCACCCTCGTTCCAGTCCTGTTTCACTGAACCGGTATAACCTACCCTTCCAGCCATGTCTATCTCATGAGATATAAAATCTTTACCCAATGCATTGGAGGGAGATATAGGTCCCACCCATCTTATAATTAATCCTTTCTTATGTGTGCCACATAATCATAAATCATACATCATCGCATAACACATGTAACAAAAATGGGATTCTTGAAACATCATGACATCATAAAACAAACCATATAAGGTAAATGACTTAATAAAAATAATTCCCTCACAACATAATCAAATCAATGTAATAATAGGGATAAAAACAGAACCCTATATTATCTTAGATGGAAAATAATTTTGATAAAACATTTGAACTCCATTCTTGAGGAAAATATCCTTTCTTCTTCAAAAACATTTTTCCTTTCATAACATGTCATACGTCTTTAAAATAAAAGAAGTTGATTACAAATAAACTTGAAAACTTGTAAAGGAAGCTTCTTGGAAACAATGTTTTAAAAATCCATTCATGCCGTATAAGTTAAAAAAACATTCTTCGTACTTTTGTCGGAAAAGTCAAAAAGTACCTCGTACGAAAAAAGACAAAAGATTCCTTTCATATTCTTTACTAAAAACTCACCTAAGGGTAAAATTTTATTTAAACTATTGTAAGTGGATGTAAATAATATTACATATTGATGAAACATGGATGTGGATGATAAAATACACCCCAGTAAATACTTACGAATAAACAATCTCGGATAAAAATGAGATTGTGATATTTCCCTTACCTTAGGTCCGATTTGCTTTGTACGTGTCCGAAGCTCCTGTATAATGGTTTAAATAATGTTATTGACTTATTTCATAATCATACATATTGATATGATATCATATATGGTCATATTCTTAGCTTCTTGTTAGTAATATTTCATTGTTACTTGTTACTCGGGTCTTTATTGCCTTTTGTTCTTATGCGTGTTTTTTCGAATACATTCTTATTATTCTTTTAAGGTTATAGGTACCTTATATCCAGAATGGTATTAGTGTAACATATATCATATTTATTCATTCAATTCATTTATATAATTACTATGTAATGATGATCATGTAGAACGAGTCGCATCACATCGTGGAGACGGTATTCCGTACGTACGCACGAGTGATGATATCGTTCCTATGATCGTGGAACTGTATTGGAGTATATATATATTATTTCAGTATCAATATTACTTTATAATAATCATAAATAGTTACTCATTACACCATTATACCCATCCTTGTAAAGTGATGGTGGAAAAATAGATTACACCACGGCGTCGAGACGGTATTCCGTACGTACGCACGCGCGGTGATTTCATTTTTCCGTGGGATGGATAGAAGGTGAATTAGGGTTGTTTCATATTTATAATAACATATCAGTATGTAATTAATACTGATGTTATTACTTTATCATGAAACAACTAAAGAAGAAGAAGTTGAAGAAGAAAGAAATTGAAAAGATCGGTAATGGATATTACCTCTTCTTTGGAACGCCTCTTTGAATCCTCCACTTAGGGAACTAAGATTGGTCTTTGAAGAATACCAGGACCTCTAGGATTATTCTAGGGAAGTGGAGAGGAGAAAATGGCAGGGGTTGGCCGAGCTTGAGTGCTCAAATTGGTGTGAGGAGGAGGGGGAGGAGGTGCCCTTTTATAAGGGAGGAGAGGGGCACCTTAGGAATATCTCAAAATATTATTTTATATTAAAGTCAAAATCGGTTTATAATGGTTCCAAAGGGTCTTATTTCGAATCTAAAGTGGGGATGGGTCAAAATCCTATCAACCAATAGGATTTAGACAAGTTTAGGGTATTATTTTAACCTTATCAATTAGATTTAACTCTAAGTTAAATAATTTAACTTTTACCGTGTCTTTTTGTTTTCTTTCACTA
Source organism: Viscum album (assembly GCA_963277665.1). NCBI lineage: Eukaryota > Viridiplantae > Streptophyta > Magnoliopsida > Santalales > Viscaceae > Viscum > Viscum album. Next base: position 80,442,597 of record OY728140.1, read on the forward strand.
TATGGTTAATACACTTACTATAACATGACAAACGAACCCCAAATTGTTTATTATTAATATATATATCCTTATCTAAGTCATTTGGCCGAACCTTAGATTTTTAGGAATAAAATAACAATTAATAATATAATATTTGATTTAAAAACTATTTTGTGTCAATTTTGACACTATTTGATATATGATTTTTGTGAAAGTCATAACAGAATTATATGTTCGAACCAAGTTTATTAAATCAACATTAATATACCATAGTAACCTAGAAAATTAATGGAATTCATAAAAAGTCTCAAATTACATTTATTTTGGTGTTTATAAATCAATTATGTCAATATTTCATTAATAAGATAATTACTGCATCATCATTGTGTCATAAATAAATTAAATTATTTAATGTCTAAAAATTACAAATAAAATACCATTATGTAGGAAATCGTTTTAGCTTTCTAATGAATATTTATAGTAGAATTTATCTTATTTATAACCCCATATTAAAAATTATTTACTTATTAAACTTTGATTTTAACTATTTTAACCCTTCTTTAAATAAATTAATAATAAATGTCCTAATCTAATCCAAGTGGTCCTAAATGGTCATATTTTTATTCCTAAGTTTGTTTTTGGTCGAATTACACTTGTCCAATAGAATTAGGACATGTGTTAGGATAATATTAATATCATATTTACCCTTAGTTACCCTATTTACTATTTACCGCGGTAAAAAAAAGTAAAAAGTTACTATTCACCAAAAAATTATTTTTATCTCATTGAACCACATTTTACTTACTGATATCAACCGTGTCTATCGGATTTTTGAAATTCCATTCACAGAAGCGGTAAAATTAAGTTTTATACAAAATTCAGTTTTTAACCTACCACTTCGTGGTTTCACTATTCATCAAAAATTGAAAGTTTTCAGAAAAATACCAAAATTTCACCCAAGGCTAATTTCGATATTCTGAGTCCAAAAATGAAGTCCATTTTGAAAAATAAAATTTATAAAATTTCAAAAAGTGGTTATTACTATTCATAACGGCTAGTTTTAATAGCATATTGTTGTTTAGTGAAACTCGGTATTGCGTACGACGCAAGCTATCGAGGAAGGTCGCGATTGCGTGTAAAGTAAGCCAAGCTAGTATGTAGTGAAAGATTACATTGATGATATATAAAGAAACAAAATATTACTAATAAAAATCTCGGGTGTTACATTCTACCCCCCTTAAAAATAATTTCGTCCTCGAAATTCGTCACTTTGTAACAAACAGATGAGGATACTTCTCCCTCATCATATCCTTAAGCTCCCATGTAGCTTCTTCAAGTTGGTGGTTCCTCCATAAAACTTTCACCAATCGAGTGGTCTTGTTTCGTAGGACTTTTTCACTACGATCCAGAATCTCTATCGGCTGTTATTCATAAGAAAGATCTTGCTCCAGCGGTACAACTTCTGAGCTGAGTACATGTGAAGGATCTGGTATGTACTTTCTCAGGAGAGATACATGGAACACATCGTGAACTTGAGAGAGATTCGGTGGAAGCGCCAATCGGTAAGCTACCTTCCCAACACGATCCAGTATTTTGAAAGGACCGATATATCTAGGGCTCAACTTCCCTTTCTTTCCAAATCTCATAACCCTCTTCCAGGGAGATATTCGTAAGAACACTTTATCACCCACTTCAAACTCTAGGTCTTTTATTCGGTTGTCGGCATAACTTTTCTGTCGAATCTGAGCTGCTATTATGTGTTGTTGAATAGATCTGACCTTTTCTGCCATTTCATCAACGAGATCAGGTCCTAATAGCTTTCTTTCCCCAACTTCATCCCAGCAAGTTGGAGTCCTGCATTTCTTTCCATAGAGAGCTTCATAAGGAGCCATCTGAATACTGGAGTGAAAGCTATTATTATAAGAAAATTCCACCAAAGGTAGGTGTTGATCCCAACCTCCTTTGAAATCCATAGAGCAAACTCTCAACATATCTTCTAGGGTTTGAATTGTTCTCTCAGACTGACCGTCTGTCTGGGGATGATAAGCAGTGCTGAAACTCAACTCTGTATCCAGAGTATGCTGAAGACTTCGCCAGAACTTCGAGGTAAATATCGGATCTCGATCAGATATAATATAAAGTGGTACTCCATGCAATCTTACCACTTCCTTTACAGATATCCTGGCAAGCTGATCTAGAGAGAAATCCTCTCTAATAGCAATGAAGTGTGCAGACTTTGTAAGACGATCAACTATGAACCAGATATCATTATTGCCTTTGGATGTTTTAGGAAGTCCTGTGACAAAGTCCATGGTGATGTTTTCCCATTTCCATTCGGGTATGGGTAATGGTTGTAACATCCCCTTAGACTTTTGTCTCTCAGCTTTAACTTGTTGACAAACCAAGCATCGAGAGACATATTCAGCAACATCTCTTTTCATGCCATCCCACCAGAAGTACTCTTTCAGGTCCCTATACATCTTCGTGCTTCTAGGATGAATAGAGAATGATGAACTATGAGCCTCATCCAGCAGCTCCTTCTTTAATTCGGGGATGGGAGGAACACAAACCCGATTCCTGAACTTTATTATCCCATCACAATCAAGGTTGAATTCAGGAACATTTCTCACCTTCTTTTGTAACCCTACATCTTCTTTATGTGCCTCTTTAATCTTCACATGTATAGATGGTTGAACATTCATTTGAGAAAGATAAGATTTTTCCCCTTCCATTATAATTCCAAGATCCATCCTTTTTAAATCCATAAATATTGGATCTTTTTTGATCCTCATCATGGATAAACTAGCATGGTCTTGTCGACTTAATGCATCTGCCACCTTGTTTGCTTTCACAGGGTGGTAATGGATTGAGCAGTCATAATCCTTAATCATCTCCAACCATCTTCTTTGGCGCATATTCAGCTCCTTTTGTGTGAAAATATACTTTAAACTTTTATGATCAGTATAAATATCACACCTTTCACCATAAAGGTAATGCCTCCAAATCTTTAATGAAAATATTACCGCAGCCAACTCCAAATCATGTGTTGGGTAATTTTGCTCATGGATTTTCAACTGTCGTGAGGCATAAGCTATCACCATATCATTTTGCATAAGAACACACCCCAATTCCTTCTTGGATGCATCACTGTAGATCACAAACCTTTCTCCACTACAAGGCAGTGTGAGCACAGGTGCACTGGATAACCTTCTTTTCAACTCCTTGAAATTCTCTTCACATTCTTCCGTCCAGACAAACTTAACTCTTTTCCGAGTCAACTTGGTGAGTGGATTATATAATCGTGAAAAATCCTTTACAAAACGTCGATAATATCCAGCCAAACCAAGAAAACTTCGGATCTCAGTTACTGTTGTTGGTCTTGACCATCTTTCGATAACCTCTGTTTTTGCTGGATCCACAGATATCCCCTCTTTTGAGATTATGTGACCCAAAAATGCAACTTTTTGAAGCCAAAATTCACACTTGGTAAATTTGGCATAAAGATTCTCCTTTCTCAGGGTCTTCAATATAGTTCTCAAGTGATCTTCATGCTCTTCCTTGCTCTTTGAATAGACAAGAATATCGTCTATAAAGACTACCACAAATTGATCAAGATAGTCTCTAAAGACTCTATTCATTAGATCCATGAAGATAGTAGGGGCATTAGTAAGACCAAATGGCATCACTATAAATTCATAGTGTCCATACCTTGTACGGAAAGCCATCTTTGGTATATCCTCCCTTTTGACCCTTAATTGATGATACCCTGAATGAAGATCAATCTTGGAAAAGTATTGAGCTCCGCGTAGTTGGTCAAATAAGTCATCAATGCGTGGGAGAGGATATTTGTTCTTGATAGTGATCTTGTTAAGTTCTCGATAATCAATGCAGAGTCTCATTGATCCATCTTTCTTCTTAACAAATAGAACAGGTGCTCCCCAAGGTGACGCACTAGGGCGTATGAATCCCTTATCAAGATTCTCTTGGAGTTGCTTCTTCAATTCCTGCAACTCAATTGGGGCCATTCTATAAGGTGTCTTTGAAATAGGCAAAGCACCCGGTATGAGTTCTATTGAAAACTCAACTTCACGATTTTGTGGAAGACCCGGTAATTCCTCCGGAAAGACATCATCAAACTCCCGTACAATGGGCATATTCTTAATCGTGAGTTTCTCACCAACCATTTGAGATAAATAACCTTCATTTAGTGGAATCAATACCCATAAGATGGAAAAAATTTCCACTGGAAGGTTATGTTCATCCTTGCATTGATAGACGATCATAGATTGATCTGGAATATGAAATGTGACTTCTCTTCTTTGGAAATTGATATGAGCTCCATGTAGAGAAAGCCAATCCATGCCAAGAATCACATCAAATTCCACTAAAGTAAGGATCACAAGATTTGCAGGAAGCACTTTCCCACAAACTTCGATCGGAGAAGAATTATAAACTTTTGATGCGACTGTTGTGCCATTAGGTGTTGTCACAGCTAACTCAACATCTAATTGTTGAGGTGGTACGGTGATACCCTTAGAAAATTTTTTAGAAATAAAAGAGTGGGTGGATCCAGAATCAAATAAAACATTTGCTACTTTAGAGTGGATGGTAAGTGTACCTTTCACCACTTCGTTATCGTACTTCACATCGCTGATAGAAATTGCATGTGACTTTCCTTTGTCTTTAGCCTTAAGATTTTGTTGACGTCGACCATCATCATCAACCCTTGGATTTGGGAATTGATGGTCATAATGCCCCATCTCCTTGCACTTGAAACATTGAAGTGTAGTAGGTTCATTCTGTGTATCCCTTCCTTTGTTTGCATCATTAGACATCTTCTTCCCATTATCGCGGCATTCAAATGCCCGATGACCTTCCTTTCCACATTTGAAACATTTACTTGTCCTTTTAAGACAACTCCCTCCATGTTTCTTTCCACACTTTGAGCATAAGGGAAAGCTCATATTCTTTTCAGTGTGCTCTTTAGATTTTCCTTTGAATTCCATCTTCCTCTTCTTATCAAACCCATGTGACTGATGGGTTACTCCAATCTCCATCTCGACTTTGAGAGCACATCGAATGATTTCCTCGTATCTATTGAAGTCCCTTATGGCTAACGCCCTTCGAAGACTTGGTTTTAAGCCACTAAAGAATCGATCGATCTTACTCTCAGGTTGGATAATAATACCAGAAGCATACCTTGCAAGTCTTGTAAAATTTGCTTCATAGGTACCAACAGATTCATCATCCCTTTGCTTCAGTTCAAGGAACTCTTTCTCCATCTTTTTTCGGAGAATACGAGGGAAGTACTTATTGAAAAATAAGTTCTTGAACTCGTCCCATTCCATAGACTCAATTTCATCCCTTTGCCTCGTATTCTTAATAAGATTCCACCATTTATCAGCATCTCCTTCCAAACGATACACTGCTAGGATGACTTTATCATGCTCAGAACATTGAAGAACTGAAAATATCTTTTCAGTAGTACTAATCCATTGTTTAGAAACTAATGGATCAGTAGACCCACTGAAAGAAGGTGGACGCTGCCTCATGAAGGATTCAACAGAATGTTGTTCCTTCCTTTGCTCGTTTGGAAGTCCTGCATGATTCATAGCTTGAGAAAGTTGTGTGAGCATGGCTATAAGATTTTTCATTCCAGCTCCCATATCGTTTGGTTGCTCAGGGGGACAATCATTGCATTGCCCATCGCATTCTGCATTAACACGGTTCCTTCGGGTTCCAGCCATTGACTAAAACCAAGAAGAATAGTGTGAGCAACACTAATTATAATAGGAAAACCACATAATTCAAGAATAAAATTTTCATGCTTAAGGTCTTATTCTAGGGTATTCATGGCCATTTCTAAAACACTAAGATTGTGTTCTATGCTTAGACTTATCCTTAGGGTTCTTACTAAGACTTTCACATCCTAGTTTCCAAAGGTTGACTATACCTTTCCTCTGATACCAACTATAACGACCCATACTTTACATACATTGTTAATACTTCAAAATTGAATCACACTTATTACAACATATGACAAAACCACAAAGGACCGTATAGGTATAGTGTCTTTAGAAACTGGGAAACATAAACAACTGGTTCATAAATATTCTACAGTTTCTCTAATTTATTTCATCATATCTAGGGTCCCTTTTAGCATATTCTACTTAATATCCATCTTCCTGACCTGGGGAAAAGAAAACATAAAAGGGTGAGCTCAAATGCTCATCAAGGGCAAATAAAGGAAATAAAAATCATATCATATCTTTTTGAAAATCATAACCTGCAAAAGAGATCATACAATCTTAACATGGAATAAATCATAGAAGTGAAAATGAGATCCCCATAATCATAACATGAAACTTGAAACTTTGTGGCATACACACATAATCATGGAAAATCATTTCTTGTTAGTCATAACTCATTTCCAAGACTATCTTAGTGGACAAAGTCCCTTTCTGAACCGAGTCACCCTCGTTCCAGTCCTGTTTCACTGAACCGGTATAACCTACCGTTCCAGCCATGTCTATCTCATGAGATATAAAATCTTTACCCAATGCATTGGAGGGAGATATAGGTCACACCCATCTTATAATGAATCCTTTCTTATGTGTGCCACATAATCATAAATCATACATCATCGCATAACACATGTAACAAAAATGGGATTCTTGAAACATCATGACATCATAAAACAAACCATATAAGGTAAATGACTTAATAAAAATAATTCCCTCACAACATAATCAAATCAATGTAATAATAGGTATAAAAACAGAACCCTATATTATCTTAGATGGAAAATAATTTTGATAAAACATTTGAACTCCATTCTTGAGGAAAATATCCTTTCTTCTTCAAAAACATTTTTCCTTTCATAACATGTCATACGTCTTTAAAATAAAAGAAGTTGATTACAAATAAACTTGAAAACTTTTAAAGGAAGCTTCTTGGAAACAATGTTTTAAAAATCCATTCATGCCGTATAAGTTAAAAAAACATTCTTCTTACTTTTGTCGGAAAAGTCAAAAAGTACCTCGTACGAAAAAAGACAAAAGATTCCTTTCATATTCTTTACTAAAAACTCACCTAAGGGTAAAATTGGATTTAAACTATTGTAAGTGGATGGAAATAATATTACATATTGATGAAACATGGATGTGGATGATAAAATACACCCCAGTAAATACTTACGAATAAACAATCTCGGATAAAAATGAGATTGTGATATTTCCCTTACCTTAGGTCCGATTTGCTTTGTACGTGTCCGAAGCTCCTGTATAATGGTTTAAATAATGTTATTGACTTATTTCATAATCATACATATTGATATGATATCATATATGGTCATATTCTTAGCTTCTTGTTAGTAATATTTCATTGTTACTTGTTACTCGGGTCTTTATTGCCTTTTGTTCTTATGCGTGTTTTGCCGAATACATTCTTATTCTTCTTTTAAGGTTATAGATACCTTATATCCAGAATGGTATTAGTGTAACATATATCATATTTATTCATTCAATTCATTTATATAATTACTATGTAATGATGATCATGTAGAACGAGTCGCATCACATCGTGGAGACGGTATTCCGTACGTACGCACGAGTGATGATATCGTTCCTATGATCGTGGAACTGTATTGGAGTATATATATATTATTTCAGTATCAATATTACTTTATAATAATCATAAATAGTTACTCATTACACCATTATACCCATCCTTGTAAAGTGATGGTGGAAAAATAGATTACACCACGGCGTGGAGACGGTATTCCGTACGTACGCACGCGCGATGATTTAATTTTTCCGTGGGATGGATAGAAGGTGAATTAGGGTTGTTTCATATTTATAATAACATATCAGTATGTAATTAATACTGATGTTATTACTTTATCATGAAACAACTAAAGAAGAAGAAGTTGAAGAAGAAAGAAATTGAAAAGATCGGTAATGGATATTACCTCTTCTTTGGAACGCCTCTTTGAATCCTCCACTTAGGGAACTAAGATTGGTCTTTGAAGAAGACCAGGACCTCTAGGATTATTCTAGGGAAGTGGAGAGGAGAAAATGGCAGGGGTTTTCCGAGCTTGAGTGCTCAAATTGGTGTGAGGAGGAGGGGGAGGAGGTGCCCTTTTATAAGGGAGGAGAGGGGCACCTTAGGAATATCTCAAAATATTATTTTATATTAAAGTCAAAATCGGTTTATAATGGTTCCAAAGGGTCTTATTTCAAAGCTAAAGTGGGTATGGGTCGAAATACTATCAACCAATAGGATTTAGACAAGTTTAGGGTATTATGTTAACCTTATCAATTAGATTTAACTCTAAGTTAAATAATTTAACTTTTACCGTGTCTTTTTGTTTTCTTTCACTATATGGTTAATACACTTACGATAACATGCCAAACGAACCCCAAATTGTTTATTATTAATATAGATATCCTTATCTAAGTCATTTGTCTGAACCTTAGATTTTTAGGAATAAAATAACAATTAATAATATAATATTTTATTTAAAAACTATTTTGTGTCAATTTTGACACTATTTGATATATGATTTTTGTGAAAGTCATAACAGAATTATATGTTCGAACAAAGTTGATTAAATCAACATTAATATATCATAGTAACCTATAAAATTAATTGAATTCATAAAAAGTCTCAAATTACATTTATTTTGGTGTTTATAACATTAATTGTGTCAATATTTCATTAATAAGATAATTACTGCATCATCATTGTGTCATAAATAAATTAAATTATTTAATGTCTAAAAATTACAAATAAAATACCATTATGGAGGAAATCTTTTTAGCTTTCTAATTAATATTTATAGTCGAATTTATCTTATTTATAACCCCATATTAAAAATGATTTACTTATTAAACTTTGATTTTAACTATTTTAACCCTTCTTTAAATAAATTAATAATAAATGTCCTAATCTAATCCAAGTGGGCCTAAATGGTCATATTTTTATTCCTAAGTTTGTTTTTGGTCGAATTACACTTGTCCAATAGAATTAGGACATGTGTTAGGGTAATATTAATATCATATTTACCCTTAGTTACCCTATTTACTATTAATCGCGGTAAAAAAAAGTAAAAAGTTACTATTCACCAAAAAATTATTTTTATCTCATTGAACCACATTTTACTTACTGATATCAACCGTGTCTATCGGATTTTTGAAATTCCATTCACAGAAGCGGTAAAATTAAGTTTTATACAAAATTCAGTTTTTAACCTACCACTTAGTGGTTTCACTATTCATCAAAAATTGAAAGTTTTCAGAAAAATACCAAAATTTCACCCTAGGCTAATTTCGATATTCTGAGTCCAAAAATGAAGTCCATTTTGAAAAATAAAATTTATAAAATTTCAAAAAGTGGTTATTACTATTCATAACGGCTAGTTTTAATAGCATATTGTTGTTTAGTGAAACTCGGTATTGCGTACGACGCAAGCTATCGAGGAAGGTCGCGATTGCGTGTAAAGTAAGCCAAGCTAGTATGTAGTGAAAGATTCCTTTGATGATATATAAAAAAACAAAATATTACTCATAAAAATCTCGGGTGTTACAGGGAGTCTAACTAGTACTTAGAATCCTTATATTATCTGAATATGTTTTCCATTTCACAACCATTTCATCCCAAGATCTAGTTAAGGGATTCTTGTTAAGATCAATTTACATCACACAATTAGCCTTCACATGAGATCCCCTTATATTAGTCCTATTCTCAGCAGACTCAAGGCCAGTCCTCTTATCCATCGAGGAAATCTAAGAATTATATTGCAACATTTACTTACCAAAATTATCAGGCCCACCTGTAACATTAGAATTCACAAATCTAGTCTTTTTATAACATGATCCTTCATCATGCCCACATATATAGAAACAACCTAAAACAATATGTCTTCTGCAAGTTGAATTGTCATGACCTATTATCTTACAATCTAGACAGAATTGGGGAGTAATTTCATACTCAATTCTAAACTATATTTCATCATCATTAGTGGACAGAATGACCTTACCAACAAGTGTGGAGGACAAGTCTACTTCCACCAAAAATCAAGCTTATTACCCAAATCTGGCAGCTTATGTTTCTTCGTCCATTTTAATAATAACTCCTATTGACTTTGTAATATTGTAAAGGGTAATTGGGTGCCAAAGAATACAGTTAAGACTAAATACCTTGACCTAAATTTGAATAGAGGAATTACCCACTTCAAACGGGTTGAATTTTTTATCCCATTCTCTGATGCGCGTGACTCCCGGATTAAGAGAGATCGATCCAAATCCCCAAGACCTCATCTTTATGTCTTTATAGGGGAATAGAATGCGATAAAAACCACATCCTAGTGACACACATTTCCAATATAAGAATCCTCAAATTTCTGAGAGTCGTTCAAACAAAACCCTAACCCTCCACGGAACATATCCTCTCAACAAAATGAAACGTGCAATGATTAAATGCACACCAATCTCCAGATTCTCTAAAATCACAATTGAGTCTCCCTTAACGTGGAAAACATTTCCCTTCCATCAAATACCACTTGCAGTCGATCCATTGAAGAGAGAGAATTTGTGTTTGCACACACTAACCTCAGTCAATATATCTACAGTAGTTTTTAACTCACGTTTCTCCAATCCTCTGGTCTAGCACCCACATTCTTATGAGAGTTGAGTCTCCCCTTCCTGAGGAAGCTGTTTTCCAAATATTAAAATTTCAAAGAATCCATGAAAGAAATCCCTAATCGCCATTGCGTCGTAGAGAGCGAATCTCTCATCGACACGAACCCATATCAACATCTAATTATATATTAATAAATATATATATTTATATAAATATATATTTATTATATTTATAATTATATATACTTATATATTAATAAATATATATATATATATAATTATATAAATATATACAATTATATAAATATATTTATAATTATATAAAAATATTTATAAAAATATTTATTTATAGTTATAATTATAAATAAATATATTTATTTATATTACAATAAGTATATATATATATATTAATGTAACATATAAATATGAATTATATAACTTTTAATAAAAATGAATCTTATTTTCATAATTTTATATATAAAAAATTATCAAATTTGTATTAGTCAAAATGTTTAAAGATTATTTAAATAATAAATATATTTATTGTATTTATAATTATATATTAATAAATAAATATATTTATATAAATATATTTATAATTATATATAATTTTTTTAAAATATATTTATTTACAATTATAATTATAAATAAATACACATATATTTAAATAATTATAAAATTATAATAAATATATTTAAATAATAAATATCTATATTATATTTATAATTATATATTTAAAGCTATATATAAATACTTTTTAAAGATATTTATTTATAATTATAATTATAAATAGATAGATAGATGTTTTAAAAAATTATAAAATTATAATAAATAGATTTAAATAATAAATATATTTAAATTATAATAAATAAAATTCCTGTGTTACTATAGCAGTATTGTAGCAGAGCGCTATAGTGGCGGCAGGTACTGTAGTAGTAACTGTAATGGCAACGGTACTGTAGTGAGCACTTTAGTAGCCCGAGTACTATAGTAGTACTATTCACCAGAGAGGCCTTTGGACCACATAATGGGATTTCAGGCCTAGTATTAGGGTTTTCATGCCCCTTGGCCTTCAGGGCATATTCATGGGCCACTTGGTCTTAGGCCTACGGTTATGTAATTGGTATCCCTCTACCCAAATATAAATACGTATTTGCTTTCATAATAAAAAGAGGTTAGAGCCCCAACTTTTAATAAATATATACATTATATTTATAATTATATATTTATAAATATATAGAAATATTTTTAAATATATTTATTTATAATTATAATTATAAATATAAATATATATAAATATATTCTTAAGATTAGATCTTTATCAATGCATTTTTAGTGCTGATAATGAATGATCTTTATCAGTCCTGAAAAAGTGATGATAAAACTCTTCTTTATCAGTGATAAATTTTAGTGCTGATAAAGAGCAGTTTTATCATCATTTTTTAGAGCTTATAAAGTATTACCTCTATCAATGATTTTTTGAATTCATTTTTAAAATTCTTACTTGTTATTATAAAAATAACCTTAACTGAGACTTTTCCTTCACACCTCCAAGCTCTCACAGAACCCTACTGTCGTCGCCGCTCTCGCTGAATCTTACTACCCCGCCATTATCATCGCTGCTCTCAACAAAGTAATCCTCTCCAAATCTAAAATATATGTATCAACTTATTTTCCGTTTCATTGGATCTGTACTGCATGATTTATGTTGCCTTCATCATCTAATTTTCACCCTTTTTGGTGGTTCCACCTCAGCAGGTGCGACGTCCAGTGGTTCAGCCTCGACAGGCACAACGTCTGGCGGCATGGTCTGGATCTCATCCATCGCCTCCTCCCTTGCCATTTTCTTCCACCCCCTTCCTCCCTTATCTCCCCTTCTTTGTTTTCATCTGTCTCCCGCCGCCCCTCCCTTGTGGTCGGCTGCCACCTACGGCCCCTTCCTTATCGTCAGCTGCCACCCATCCTATTGAGACCCCCTCCTCTCCCTCACTTGCTTTCAAACGCCACCCATCCTCTCCATTCCCGTCATCCGTCATGCACTTCCCCTCCCTTGCTGCCATCCGCCACCCGCCACCCCTCCATTACTACCGCCCGCCACCCAGATTTTATCTAGGGCTTGTTTTTTTATAATTCTTTTAATTTTTTTAATTTTATTAATTGATTTATTTAATTTTCAAAAGTTGTCTCAATTAAAGATTTTCCATTATTTTTTTGCCCTCAATTGCAATTTGATATTTGTCCATGGGAAATTAGAGTTTTTATTATCAATTTTTATCCATGAAATTTGAGATTTTTTCCTATAGGTAATTGAAATTTGATAATTTTTTATATATTAATAATTCAAATATATATAAATATAATGTTTTAAAAATAATACTTATATAATTATAAATATATATATATTTATTCAAATAATAATAAAATTATAATAAATATATTTATTATATTTATAATTATATAAATATATTTATAATTATATAAAAATATTTATAAAAATATTTATTTATAATTAGAATTATAAATAAATATATATATTTAAATAATTATAAAATTATAATAAATATCTTTAAATAATAAATATATTAATTGTATTTATAATAAACTATACTCATATATTAATAAATATATATAATTATATATAATTATTAATAATTAATTAATATTTAATATTAGTTAGTAGTTGATAATTACAAGTTAGTATTAATTCTTATTAATTAATTAATAAATAAATAATAAATATGATTAATAAATTTTAATTAATTAATAAGTATTCTTAATTAGTAATTTAAAAAATATTATGGATTAATTAATACTGAATATCACTTAGTATAATTATTACTAATTAGTTTTAACCTTTATTAATTAATTACTATTTAATTAATAAACATGAATAATTTGCGATGATTATTATAATGTTGGGAATTCGGGGTCCAATTGCATGAGGAATCTTGTTTGCACTAGATTTCAATTAAGGGTCCATGATCTGTTACACTATAGAAAGAATGAAGATAATGGGGTTGTCCATGATATTGTAACTTAAGCTATAAACCAGGCTACTAATGACATTACACATTATTCTCTTCCCAGACATTTAATCTTTTGAGTGCACACCTGCCTTTTAATGTTGAAAAATCTTCTTTTTGAACACCACTTCTTGTTGCTGAAGGTGTTCCATAGAACATGAGAAGCATAGAAAGTCTGAAGCTTGGACCTCCATCTTCTCCTCGTACTATTGATGGGATTCTTTCCCCTCCTCAACTGAATGATAAGCCTGTAAACTCTAGGGTTGATATGGTAGAGGAAAATGAATTGGATACTGTGAGAACTTCATTCAAAGTTGTCTTAATTGGAAGAATAAGTGAAGAAAAAGATGAATATGAATCAAATTATAGTCAAGTTTATAGGGAAATATCATCATAGGTTGAGGTGGGTGATATGATTTGGCAAGAGAAAATTATTTTTTCTTCAAAATGTCGATAAGTGAAGGTCGAGATTATGGTTGCAAATTCAATGAAAACTAACCCCAAGAAGGTTCACACCTCTAATTTCCCATAGCATGGTAATTTTTCTCCTGTAAAAACATATGATAAAATTTTGTTTTTTTCTTCCAACTCTCTTAGGATCATTGGATCCAATATAGATCCTTTGGAAAAAACATTGGTTTAAATGAATTTGTGGCTCCTTTTGCTTCTATTGTTACTATTGTGGGTGATTTGTTAGGCGGGATCCTTTTTCACCAAGTGTATTTCAGGATCCTAGGGATCTTGGTAACCCAAAGGGTCAATTAAGACATGATTTTTCACTGAAACCTGCTCAGGGTAGGGATGTTGTTATTAATTCATCTATTTTGAAGATGGATTGAGATTCAAGAGGTGGAAGTACTGAAACTCTTGTATGTAGCATGCAGTTTGATCATGTCTTCTTTGATTTAGATACTCAGTAGGTTCATGGCTCAGTACCAGTATTTGTTTTGAGCAGGGAGAGGCACGATGATACTTTGTCTCCAAGGGTAGGCCCTGATAAAGGATATGGAACAAGTGCCACAAATGCTCTTAGAAAGCATAATATTGTCTTTGTTTATGGCCTTGAGGTGTCTATTTCAAAGCTATAAACCCCTAATCTTGATAAAGTAAGAATTTCCTCTTCTCTTGTAGATTTTGATACTTCATATCATGTGAAGAATAAATCATCGTTGAAGGTCACCACACATAGTTCATTCCGGATGATTGCATCCAGAAGTAGTGAAGATGATGAAAAACATATTGATTGTGTAGCTGTAATAGAAAAAATAATGGACGGTGTTGAGTTTGAACTACCAAATAATTGTGGTGGACTATGGTTACAGGTCAAATCATGGCAAATGATATGTCATTCATTCGGTTGAGGTGGATGTATCTCCCACCACAATATGTGTACTCGATCTCAAGTATCATGTTTTTTCCTCGATTTTATTTTCTTTTCACCGTGGACATTTTTTGTTTTGAATGTTCCTCATCTAGTTTTTAATCTTATTTAATAAAGAGGCCACTGCACCTCAACCTTTAAAAAATAAAAAATAAAAAAATAAACATGAATAATAATTTTTAATCAAAACTAATTATTACTTATGTACTAAAAATAATAAACAAATTAATTTAGATTATTAAGATTTAGTTTGTTATATGTAATATTTTATGATTTAAATCATAAAGGATATAAGTTAGATGTGTGATTTTGATTGGGTGTTGAATAAGTTTCAAAATTAGCTTTGATTTTTTTTGGATTTCTTACAGAACAATGTATCTAAGGGGGAACTTATTCCATTCCTTTTTATAATTACATCAGTAGACCATAGTTAATTCATAAATAAGTAATTTATCATATAAATTAAGTTGGATTTTAAAACACCTATGAGGTATGACACCATAACATAGAAACATTTCAAAAACTAGAAAATGTTGATAGACCTAAGAGGTGTGATGTGAAAGATATGATTTTTGATTAGTTTTCTTTTATTTACAAAACTTACTTTTCATCCATCATAACCTTCATGGTTTAAATTAGGGTAGTCCTCCACAACTACATCTTCTCCATGATTTGGTTTTAGCTTCTAAGGGGATGAGTCTTAGACAACAAAATTCAATAATAACTATAATCCTCACCAGATTCATCTCTCGAATAGTTATTATTTCATTTTGTTTCCTAAGACTCATCCCTCATATCATATGGACATGTACCTATGTTTCTTGAACTACTATAAGCAGCAGTCATCTCATACCATGTACTAGTGAACATTATAGATGAATTAAGAGGATAAAACCTACCACCAGTGGAGCTGTTCTTTTCTTAAATTCAATTACCCATTTCTTTCAAAGCATGATGAAATTATTTGAAACATTAAAATATTGGGTTCCTCATATTTTAAATACCCCTTTTGTGTATTTATTTAATTATTAAATATTAATAGTGTCAAATAAAATAGGATGGATATGACTAAGAAATGGATGGATTCCAATCATATGAAAAAATTGTATGAATATGGGGTGAAAGAGTTCACTAAGTCTTCAAAATATCATGTATATGGCCCTTCTCAAATCCTTTTTCCATGTTTACGTTGTTTTTATTCAAGATTAATTAGTCCAAATGAGTTATAAGAACACTTGATCAGTCACCAAATAGATCGAAGTTATAAATGTTGGAATAAACATGGGTAAAAGGTGAATGAAGCTAATGATCAGGTTAGCACTGCATTTTATGGATCATCTGATATGATTAAAAGTATGGATAATGAATAATACTATATCAAGGATGTGATTACATGTGTGAATGGTGATGAATATCATATTGAGGAAATGAAAAATATAGTTGAAGATGAACTTCGTGATTGTCTAAATTTGTTTCAGAAGTTGAAGAGTTGTGCAAAGACGGCATTTTATACTAGTTGCACTAAATATACAAAATTTTAGGGCATAATGAATCTATATAATTTAAAATCTAGAAACAGTTGTAGTGTCTCTAGTTTTACTGAACTACTTTCTCTCTTGAATGATATACTCCTAGAAGATAATGTGATTTCTAACCGAACATATGATGCTAAAATAATTCTACGTTTTATGGGTATGATCTCTTAAAAAATACATGCCTATCCAAATGACTATATATTGTTTTTCAAGGATCAAAAAGCGCTTAAATAATTCACAAAGTGTGGTTCTTCTCAATACAAGAAAGATGAATCGGGTCCTCCAAAATTTGTATGGTAATTTTCAATCATTCCAAGGTTTAGAAGCCTATATGGAAGTGAGGATACTGTAAGATAATTAATGTGACACATAGATATAAGAAATAAAGATGAGAAACTTCATCACCCAACATACTCTCCTTAGTGTAAGAGAATTGATCATGAGTATCCTGAATTTCAAAACAAGATGAGAAAAATTCATCATGTGCTATCTACAGAAAGAGTGAATCCTTTTGGTTTTAAAAGTAGTACTCATAGTATATGGATCATTATGTTGGTAAATTATAACTTTCCACTGTGGTTATGCATGAAATGAAAATACATTATGTTATCTATGCTTATATCAAGACCAAAACAATCGGGTAATGATATTGATGTTTATTTGTCTCCATTGATCAAAGATTTGAAATTATTTTGGGATTTTTGTATTATGTTGTATGATTCTTATAGAAATGAATATTTCATTTTGATATCTATGTTTTACAGGATGATAAATGACTTTACTAATTATGAAAAAAAATTAGGATATAACATTAAAGGAACTCAAGGGTGTCCCATTTGTGAACAAGATACACAATCAATTAGGTTGAAACATTCATCAAAGAATATGTTTCTAGGACATCGAAAATTTCTACCCCGATGATATAAGTACTGATCTTGGATAAAATCATTCAATAGAAGATCATAAGAACATAAATCACCATCTCTACTAATAGGTGATCAAATATTTGATAAGGTAAAATATATGGACACTACTTTTGGTAAACCTTTTTCAAAAAACCTTATGAAAAATGGTTGGAAAAAGAGATCAATTTTTTGAATTACCATACTAGAATTGTTGGTACGTTAATAATTTTCTTATTTTTATGCATGTGGAAAAAATGTATGTGATAGTGTTATTGAAAAATTACAAAATTCACCTAAAAAAATAATTTATGGAATTGAGTCTAGGTTAGACATGATTGACATGTGAATACGTGAAGAGTTGGCACCAGTGAAGGGTGAAAAATGAAATTCTATTTCTCTAACTGCTTACACTCTTTATAGGAAGTAGAGATATCAAATTTTCAACATCTTGAATGATGTAAAGGTTACAGTGGGGTATTCATCGAATATCAAAAATATTATATCAATGACCGGTTTAAATTTAAAGGGTCTAAAATCACATGATTGTCATGTTTTGATGCAATATCTAATACTTTTAGATTTACATTGAATTGTTCCCAATAATGGACATCATACATTAACCA
This sequence comes from Viscum album, assembly GCA_963277665.1. Taxonomy (NCBI): domain Eukaryota; kingdom Viridiplantae; phylum Streptophyta; class Magnoliopsida; order Santalales; family Viscaceae; genus Viscum; species Viscum album. Next base: position 80,460,683 of record OY728140.1, read on the forward strand.
AACTCTTATTATTTTTCAAAGTAATATACTGAAAAGTTATATACCTGATCAAATTTCCATTATATTATAGGAATTGGAAATGTTCTTCCCACTGACATTATTTGATATGATGGTTCACTTGATAGTTCAATTGGTGAGATAAATTCGACTATGTGGTCTTGTACATTATAGATGGATGTACCCCATTAAATGATATATGAAGATTTTGAATGGGTATTTCAAAAATCAAAGTTGGCTAGAGGGTTTTATTATGGAGATATATTTTGTTGAGAAAGTTATTGAATTCTGTACTGACTACCTATCCGGTGTGGAAAGTATTGGTCTACGAAAATCTTGTCACATTGGGTGACTTGTAGGTGAAGGAATTTCTAGAATAGATTTTGTCACAATCACCATTACATATTGGGATCAGACCCACCTTTACATTTTTCATAACAATTTAGAGGTTTACCCATATATTGAAAACCAAAAAGAAATTCTAAAGCATTTGAATCCATTAAGGGATGAAAACTGGATATGAAATATGCATAATCAACATTTTATAGGATGGTTTTAAGACCATATTTTTAAGGATTTAGCTTAAAGTACAGATTCAATTTCAGAACAACTTCTATGTCTAGCCAGAGGACCAAGTGTGCATGTATTATCATATAATGGTTATGTAATTAATGGTAATAAATTCTATACAAACAAACCTAATGAATTCAGTACCATAAAAAATATTGGAGTTACACTTATGGATGAAGTGATTAATGTATCTGGTACTAAGGACAAGAATCCAATTTATGTGAATATTCCATACTTTCACATCACTAAAAAAATATGGGAGTTGGATTATACAACATTCCAAGTTTTTATTTTTTAATGTAAGTGGGTTGATAATAGGAGTGCCGTTAAAATAGCTTAATTGAGATTCATGAAAGTGGATTTCAGTAAGGAAGGGTAAAAAGAAGAACTTTTTATAAAGGCGTCACAGGAAGTATAATTATTTTATGTTCCAGACCCTACAAACTGAAAGTTTTCAATTGTTTTGTCATCGACCAAAACCATTGAAGGGTCAGATGAAAATTCAACTAAATATGACCCTTTCATTAGGACATCACAATAATTTCACAGTGGTCCCATTGTAGATGGGGTCTTATATATTAGAGGATACCACAATAAAGGGATTTATATACTCGATAGAGGGGTCAAATCCATTCAACCTTTTAAAATAAGAGTTTAATAATCAAGTAATATTTTTTTTTAATATACATTTTGTTACCTCATATTATTATATGTTAACTACTATATTTACATAATAAAAATTAAATGTTCATCCAATTCTACAGATAATTACTTCTACAAATAATGATGCTCTCAATTATGAGGAATAGTAGGTTTCTCAACCTGATGGAACTTTCAATACATAGTAAAAATTACCTTATGTATATAAGGATGCTACCAATCTAGAGGAACAACATATTGATGATGTTGAACCTAAAGAAATTATAGACAATGAAGAACTGATGTCCAAAAAAAAGGAGCATTGTAGCGTGATAGTGTTAACCAGAATTATTAAGGTGAAAAGAAAAGGAATAAAATTCTAGGTTGGATAGAATGCGCATGACCAACCTATTAACCCAAACAAGGACATGTTTAGTAGTTTCATTAGGCTCACCACTCAGCAGTGCATGCCGATTGATGCAGATTCATGGAACTATGTTGTGCCCATGCTCAAGAAACTGGTTTGTGAAATGATTAAGGTAAAATTATGATGTACTTTATTTATTTTACTATAAAATAAAATAATGAAACATTTACTTACTCTATCACTAGTGCAGAAAACATTTTTTACGTCGGTTATTTTTCATTATTTACGTCGGTTTTTAGGCGACGTTAATACGGACGACGTTATAAATAACGTTTTTTACGTCGGTTATTTAAAACCCGACGTAATATCCCTAACATCACGGTGTTTATCACGTCGGTTCATTAATAACCGACGTGAAAAATGATGGGGGATGGGGATTTATAACGGCGGTTATGATATAACCGCCGTGATAAACCGCGGGTGGGGGGTTTAGCACGTCGGTTATTATATAACCGACGTGCTAAACATGAGCGGGGGAGTTTATCACGTCTGTTATTTCTAAACCGACGTGATAAAACGCCTGGGATATCGTTTATCACGTCGGTTATGTCATAACCGACGTGATAAACCCTTCCCCGGGCCTATTATCACGTCGGTTTCTTAAATAACTGACGTGATAAAAAGGCCTGGGAACGTTTTAGAACGTCGGTTATCCAATAACCGACGTGGTAAATCGATTCCCAGGCCTTTTAGCACGTCGGTTATATTAAGAACCGACGTGCTAAAAGGCCCGGGAACGGTTTAGCACGTCGGTTCTCGAAAAAACCAACGTGATAAACCCCTACCGATTTATTTACCACGTCGGTTATAAAATAACCGACGTGAAAGAGATATTTTTTTTTAAAATAATTACACTGCTCTCACAAAAAAGCAACCAGAAACCAAACAACAAAAATAACCATGCCAGCCCTCCCCCAAGCCCCAACTGAACCCCACCATCATCTATACCCACCTAACAACCTGGCCAGCCCTCCCCCACCACATTGGAGCCCCACCACAACCCTTGGACACCCCCCACCCCTTGGACAGCCCCCCACCCTCATTTACACCCCCCACGACCCCTAGTACAGCCTCAAACACCCATTGGACACCCCTCCCATATCCCTTGGACACCCCCCACCCCTTGGACACCCCCCACCCCTTGGACAGCCCCCCCCCCCACCCTCATTTACACCCCCAAGACCCCTAGTATAGCCTCAAACACCCATTGGACACCCCCCCCACACCTTGACAGCCCTCCCAGACCCCTTGGACACCCCCCCCGACCCCTGGACACCCCCTGAGCCCTTGGACAGCCCCAAACACCCCTTGGACACCCCTCCCATATCCCTTGGACACCCCCCCACCCCTTGGACAGCCCCCCCACCCTCATTTACACCCAACCGGCCCCTTGGACAGAACTCCCAGACACCTTGGACACCCCTCCCATATCCCTTGGACACCCCCCACCCCTTGGACACCCCCCCCCCCACCCCTTCGACAGCCCCCCCACCCTCATTTACACCCCCCGAACACTAGGACAGCCCCAAACACCCCTTGGACACCACTCCCATATCCCTTGGACACCCCCCCACCCCTTGGACACCCCCCCCCCCACCCCTTAGACAGCCCCCCCACCCCCTGGACACCCCCCCCCCCCCCCCCCCGACCCCTTGGAAACCCCCCCGACCCCTTGGAAACCCCCCCCCCCCCACCCCTTGGACAGCCCCCCCACCCTCATTTACACCCAACCGGCCCCTTGGACAGAACTCCCAGACACCTTGGACACCCCTCCCATATCCCTTGGACACCCCCCCACCCCTTGTACACCCCCCCACCCCTTCGACAGCCCCCCCCCCCCCACCCTCATTTACACCCCCCGAACACTAGGACAGCCCCAAACACCCCTTGGACACCCCTCCCATATCCCTTGGACACCCCCCCCCCCCCACCCCTTGGACACCCCCCACCCCTTGGACAGCCCCCCCACCCTCATTTACACCCCCCGAACACTAGGACAGCCTCAAACACCCCTTGGACACCCCTCCCATATCCCTTGGACACCCCCCCACCCCTTGGACACCCCCCCACCCCTTGGACAGCCCCCCACCCCCTGGACACCCCCCCGACCCCTTGGAAACCCCCCCCCCCCCCCGACCCCTTGGAAACCCCCCCCCCCATTCCCTTGGACAGCCCCAAACACCCCTTGGACACCCCTCCTATATCCCTTGGACACCCCCCCACCACTTGGACACCCCCCCCCCCACCCCTTGTACAGCCCCCCCCCCCCCCCACCCTCATTTACACCCAACTGACCCCTTGGACAGCCCCAAACACACCTTGGACACCCCTCCCATATCCCTTGGACACCCCCACCCCTTGGACACCCCCCCACCCTCATTTACACCCCCCCCCCCCCCGACCCGTAGGACAGCCCCAAACACACCTTGGACACCCCTCCCATATCCCTTGGACACCCCCCAAACACCCACCCACCCCCTTGGAACCTCTCCCCCCATACCAAAATCCAGACCAGAAAAACCATCAACAGTAGACGAAAACAAGAAGTAGAGAAAAATTAAACATTCACTTATATAACATTCAAAACTTACACTGTCAACTTCAAAAAAAACTAAATCCAACCTAAACGACTATGAAATACACAATTACATTGACAATATTCAAAATTACATTTTACATTACAAACAACTAAAAGTCAATCAAACCTGTAAAATAATTTGACCACTCCACTTGTAAGTGTTTGATATCTTCAGCAGTAAAGGGTTGAGGGTCATCAAAAAGCTACAAAGGAAAAGGATAGTAGTCAACGTGTATAATGAATAAATCAAATTGAAATATTATGAGAAAGAGGAAATCTTACCAGGTCAAAACTCAGAACTGTCCTAGTTGTTATTATTTCATACATAAATCTTAACATGTAATATCCGCATTCGATGATGCCTTGTTGCTCATGACATTTCTGTTTGAATGAGTGTAAATTCAATATATTATTTTTATGTAATAAATCAAAACGTACAAATTATAAATGGATATTTACCTTCGCATGTACATATTTGATCTTGTAATTCCTTTTCTTTGCGCTTTTTCGAAAGTGGACCCATGCCCTGTTAGAAAATGATACGAATGGGGTAAATTTAAAATTCATTATAATATATAAAACTATTGTGAAATTGAAACTTACGTTTCCAATATATTCTTAAAACTTTCTCGCACATCATCATGGAGAGAGCATATCCAATAAAGTGCTTTCTCCCTAGGGAAAAAAACCCCTAACATCCAATGATCCCTGATAAAAGGAAATTTAACGTTAGTGGTTTTTTATGTTAAAATATAATTAACTCTTTGAGAGGGATGTGTTTCATACCTCTCACAAAAAGGCATCATCCAACACTGTGTGATTACATTCTTTTCAAATCTATCAGTAATATAAATCATTCTTTGTTCCTCATCCAATGCACATGCTTCAGGGGAAATCAATTGTGGGTCCAGGAATCCATATACATCTGTCAGCTCATTCCTCTCACAAATTTTATACAGATACCTAATACAAAGCAGACATAAGTATACATTTTTAATAAATATAATGCAAGGAAAAGGTGTTAAGACTTACATGATAAAAATTTGCACCACGTTGATGCCCAACTTATCTCCAGTGACAAACTCCATGATATCAGTTTTCATAATCCCCACAGTTAGTTCACGTCCACAGACATGAGCTTTCATTGTAAAGTCATAATGATCCGCCAACAAATTTGAATATCTTGACAATTTGTCAAGACTGCTAGTATCTGCATCTGATGTCATAGCTATCTGTCTTTGTTGTTGTCTATACAGTATTTCTTTACCTTTGAAGTATTCCTGTAAAAATAAATTGAAAAATATATTAGTTTTCAAATGATAAAACATTAATAAAAATATAAAATAAAAGATATAACATTCATACCTCTATGGTAATGAGTCGAAGAAGCCTGGATGGCCAAATTAAAAAATGGCCGATACTATGTCCAACTGTCGTCACCTCATCTGTAGGTAATGGTATCCGAGCTGATCTATCTATAATATCCTGTACAGTGACCCTCTGATTCTCTACCTCTAACTGTTGATGATGAACTGTATCTCCTATACAATATACAATCCCATATGCAACTATATGATGTTGAGGATCATCAACATACAACTCACAATAAGTAGGTAGATGCGGCGGAGGAGGAGGATCAAAAACGGGGTCTGCAGGCTGAGGTGGGGGAGTGGGAGCTACTGGGAGAGGTGGAGTGGGAGCTGCACCCTGAAATTGTCTTTGCAAGTCTGCAAACATGAATTTCACCGATGCTCTAATCTTGTCCTCCATTGTCGCATTAATATTATGGACTTCAGCCTCCAAGGATTCTATTTTTTTTATAAACTCCCTCAACGTTAGAAGTTGAGGAACGTGGAAACACTTTTCTTACCGATACACCTCCCGGATATCCTCTTACACGGCCAGGATGTTCGGGCTTTCCCAATGCCACAGATAAAATATCTTCCCTCCCAGATGGTGTAAATGTCCCCTGTGAACTCTGCTCCTCAAGAGAGTCCTGTAATAATTAATTGAATATTTCTATAATGATTGGAAATATATGACGAAAATAGTAAACTTAAATAAATAAAATAGATATCTTACAATCCTCTCAACTACGAGTCTCAATTCTTCCGAAAGATATTGTCCTTTTTTTCCCTTCCGAGCTCTTTTGCATTTCTCATGTCTAGATGGAGGGGATGGAGGGGCCACCTCTCCAGAGCTTGAAGACTCAGCTCTTAGTTGTTGAAATTTTTCTGCCATCATTTGTTCTTCCAATAATGCATACCCTCCCCGAGATAAACTATGAGGGTATACATTTTTAGATTGGATCTCTTGATGAGCTTTCCTTGTTTGCTGTAAATTAAGAATAAGTAATCATTAACAAAACAATAATAAGATCATTTATATAAGAAAGCTTATAAAAGTTTACATTGCCCTTACCAAAAATGATTCTTTTCTTCTACTTTCAAAAAATTGTCTCCATGTGTCTTCATCTATAAAAGGATATATATGCCATGGATTCTCACGACTCCTATGACCATAAATGAAATCAGATGAGAGGGTTGATTTGAAATCCCTCCATCTCCTAGCAGCCAATGATAAGCATTTCTTCCTGACTCCTCCAGTGTCAGGAATATCAAATGTCATCTGATAAAAAAGAGGTTAAAAATATTATATATACTATAAACATTTAAAGAACAGTCAAAAAATAGCAAAAGATCTTACCAAAATGGTCTCCCCAAGCTGAGAAATTATCGCCTTATCCACACTTCTCCAATCATCATAGAGAATGCTTACTTTGCTCTTAGCCTGAGTTGCTACAAAACCCTTAAAATCTTTAGCATTTGGACCTCTAGGAAGATCATCATCATCAAACTCCACGACTATCCTCTCCTCCTTCGTACGGGCAAGAGATAATTTTGGTAAACGTGTGCACCCACGCTTACCAACCTTTGAACTCTTTTTCATAATAGGAGCATGTGAATGTTCCTCCCCAGATGTATGACCAATATGCTCATCTCCAGAATCATGTGGCTGATCAACTGATTGATCTGTCATTTTCCTTCAAATCAAAAAAACAAACATTAGTTCACAAATATACAAATTCAAATATTGTAATACTACTTAATCAGAAAATAGAAAAGTTTACTAAATTACATAATAGTAAACATTGGTAATATGGTAAGCATGTTAAATAATGATAAACATGGTAAACACAGTCTGTTGTACCCCTCTCTCTTGGATTTTAATGATCAAAATCACTCTTATTATGTTCTAACTTGTTTTCAAGTGTTTTTGTTGATAGGCAAAAGGTTGCCAAGGAGTTGGCCCAAGAAAGCTGAAAAGTGGACTCACTGAGTCCACCGGTCAGCCGGTGTGCGCTCACCGGCCAGCCGGAGGACCCAGCCAGTAGACTTGCCCACTGCCTGGTGTCACAGGCCGGTTGGTGGCTCACCACCGGCCGGCTGCTGGATCACCACCGGCCGGCCGCTGGATCACCACCGGCCGGCCGCTGGCTCACCATTGGCCGGCCAGTGGACCAGACAGAGAGCCTTCCTCTCTGTCTGGACCACCGGCCGGCCGCTGGCTCATCACCGGCCCGCCGGTGCGCCCAGGACTTCTCCTCTTTACGGTTTTTATTGCTTTATCATTTTGGTTTGATACATGTTTTAATAAGTAAAAAATTTACAATATCTAACATTATATGAAAAAACTAAATGTAAACAAGAAATAAACATGTGTTACCTGTAATTTTAGGAATGTACAGTTGGATTGTTTTCCCAAATTCCTTCGTCGTGATCGTTCCTTATGGCACAAACCATGTCTTCAACATACTCATCATTATGTTCTGTTAATCTTTCCATGAAAGTAGGGATGTCACATGAATCAGCATCTTCATCAAATTCATCCTCACCAACATATTGTTTTTTCCCATGTAAAACAACAGCCCACTGCATATATGATTGATCTACTACATAGAAAATTTGTTTGGCATGTGTTGCCATTATAAAAGAATCAACTGTGTCTTCCAATCTATTCAGATTAACAAGTGTCATTCCAAATTTATCGTGTCTGACACTGTTGTTACCGATAAACCATTTACAGTTAAAAACATGAACTTTAATTTTAAAGTAATCAGCCTCACATATGTCTTCAATCACTCCATAATATGCACTTGATGCCGAAATTGGGTTTCTGTCCTTAGCACTCGAAAAATGCATTGCTTCTGCAAACACCAATACACCACTATTCTGAACTGCACTTCTGTTGTCCTGAGCTTTCGTATGAAATGTATAGCCATTAATGTCATAAGCGGACCATGTTATCACATTTAAAGATGGACCACCCACTATCCATTTTAATGTCTCTGATACATCTGATCTACCAAGAAAGGTCTTTTTAAACCATGGCAAAAAAGTTTTGTTGTGCTCATTCAAAATCCACATTTCTTTCTTCTTTGGATGACATTGTTTCAACTCATTAATATGCAATGTGATATATGGTTGAACATCAGCTATGTTATTCAAGATGTATGATTCTAACTTCTTCATCTGTTCAGCTGACAGTGATTTGACTTTCAAGCCACGAATCCCCTTTCCCTCATTATTAACCCGTTCATGGAGAGATGGAGGCAAACCTATGTGTTGCGCCGTAGCCAAGTAGCTCGTACAAAACTCTGCTACCTCCTCAGAAATATACTTTTCAATAATGGAGGCTTCAGGTCGATATGGATTTTTAACATATCCCTTTAATATTTTCATATACCTTTCAAAATGATACATCCAACGAAGATATACAGGTCCACAAAGCTTTATTTCTCGAACCAGATGAATCATTAAATGCACCATCATATCAAAAAAAGTTGGAGGAAAATACATTTCCAAATGACAAAGTATAAAAATTGCATCCTTTTTCAAAATGTTCAAAGCATTCACATCAATCGCCTTGTTACAAATTGAATTGAAAAAATAACACAACCTCATTATAGTCTTTCTGACACGGATGGGCAATATTCCACGCAGTGCAACTGGTAGAATTTGTTGCATCATGACGTGACAATCATGTGATTTCATACCTATCAACTTCAAGTCTTTCAATGAGACAAAAATTTTTACATTTGAAGAATAACCTTGAGGCACTTTGATATCATGAAGACACTGACAGAAGCTACTTTTCTCCCTCTTCGATAATGTATGACAAGCCGGGGGAAGAAATGTTCGTCTTCCTTTAGGAGTTGGAGCTAACTCCAAACGTATTCCCATTGATAGTAGGTCTAACCTTTCATTCAACCCATCTTTTGTCTTTCCTTTAATATCTAGCAATGTTCCGATCAAATAATCACAGATATTCTTCTCCACGTGCATGACATCAATATTATGTTTGACTTCATGATACCTCCAATATGGTAGCTCAAAAAATATTGACCCTTTCTTCCAAATATGTCTATCATTACCAGATTTCTGTGTCTTTCCCAATGTCACATCAAGGTTTTTCACCCTCTCAAAATACAAATCTGGGGATAAAGGTTTTGGAGCAGTATCAAATTCTTGTGAGCCATTGAATGCCTTTTTTAGTCTTCTATAAGGGTGATCCATAGGCAAAAACTTTCGATGACCCATGTACACTGTTTTCCTCCCATGATGCAATTGACAATATGACGTCTGTTGTTCGCAAATTGGACATGCTTTATGCCCTTTAACACTGTATCCAGAAAAATTTCCATATGCTGGGAAGTCATTTATAGTGAATAGAAGCACTGCATGCAGTTGAAAATATTCCATTTTATAATAATCATACACCCTAATACCATCATCCCATAACAGTTTCAAATAATAAATCAGCGGTGACAAGTATACATCAATATCATTGCCGGGTTGCTTTGGACCAGAGATCATGATACTCAACATGACATATTTGCTCTTCATACAAACTTCAGGAGAGAGGTTGTAAATTACCAATAAAACAGGCCATGAACTATGTGTGCTACTGAGGGTTCGGTATGGATTCATTCCATCTGTGCACAAGCCTAGTCTCAGATTTCTAATTTCATTTCCAAATGTAGGGTACTGGGCATCAATTTTCTTCCATTGTGGACAATTAGCTGGATGACGTATTTTTCCATCACATACCCGCTCATCAGCATGCCATCTTAACCTTTTTGCATCATGTGAATTAGCAAATAAACGTTTGAAACGAGGAATTATAGAAAGATACCAAAATACATTTGAAGGGAGCTTTGTAATCTCTACATCAGCTTGTGATTTTTCTTTCACCTTATACCGTGATGTCCCACATTTAGGACACTCTTTCAGAAATTCATATTCCTTCCTATATATAATGCAGTCATTCGGACAGGCATGTATTTTCCTGTATCCCAATCCCATCGGGCATAATATTTTTTTGGCCTTATAATGTGAATCTGGAAGATCGTTATCTTTTGGAAGAATGTATTTCATCAATTGTAGCAGCTCTGTAAAACTTCTGTCACTCCATCCATGTTTCGCCTTCAGGTTAATCAATCTTAACACCGCCGACAAAACCATAAAATCTGTACAACCAGCATATAATGGTTTTTCGGAATCACCATATAGACGTGCAACTGTCGGTTCTATCTCAATTTGTTCTGCTACAATATCGCGAATCATTTCTTCAATTCCATCGGAGTTACCATCTTGCGATTCATTATCATCAGTGACATTCTGTCCAGTTTCGCCATGCCAAATCCAAGGGTTGCAACTCGGATTGAAACCATGACAAATCAGATGATCTTTTATCACTCTACTTTTCAACTTCTTCATATTCAGACATTTCAGGCATGGACAGAAAAAAATTTCACTACTTGGAACATTTCGTTTAGAAAATTCCAAAACGGCATCAACACCTTCCTCATATTCATTGCTCATTCGATGTGCCGTAATCCAACTTCGACTCATTATTACCTATAACAAATAGCAAAAATATATATATTTTTTAGATAAGACAAATATATGTTTATATGAAAAAAATCATAATTTGAATGTAAACAATTTTGAAATATAAAACAAATCGATGTGTATTTAAAAAAATATGCTTGAATATTATTTTTTAAACAAAATATAGTAAGATATAACACCCCCCCTGGACACCCCCCCCCCCCCCCGACCCCTCTGGACAGCCCCCCGCCCCTCCTGGACACCACCCCCCACCCCCTACCCCCTTGGACACCCCCCTGGACATCTTCCAACCCTCTGGACAGTCCCCCCCCCCACCCACCCGAACAACCCCAAATACCCTCTGGAGAGGCCGCCACCCACTTGGACAGCCCCCCACACCCATCCAACCCCTTGGACACCCCCCTGGACACCCCACCGACCCCTCTGGACAGGCCGCCACCCCCTTGGACAGCCCCCCACACCCACCCATCCCCTTGGACACCACCCTGGACACCCCCCGACCCCTCTGGACAGCCCCCGACCCCTCTAGAAAGCACCCCCACCCCTCCTGGACACAACTCCCCACCCCCGACCTGCTTGGACACCCCCCTAGACACCCCCAACCCTCTGAACAGCCCCCCCACCCCTCCTAAACACCACCCCCCACCCCCTACCCCCTTGGACACCCCCCTGGACACCCCCAACACCCACCCACACCCTTAGACAGCCCCCCACACCCACCCACCCCCTTGTAAACCCCCCTGGACACCCCCCGACCCCTCTGGACAGCCCCCCACCCCTCCTGGACACCACCCCCACCCCCTACCCCTTGGACACCCCCCTGGACATCCCCTAACCCTCTGGACAGCCCCCCCACCCACCCGGACAACCCCAAATACCCTCTGGAGAGGCCGCCACCCACTTGGACAGCCCCCCACACCCATCCAACCCCTTGGATACCCCCCTGGACACCCCACCGACCCCTCTGGACAGGCCGTCACCCCCTTGGACAGCCCCCCACACGCACCCATCCCCTTGGACACCACCCTGGACACCCCCCGACCCCTCTGGACAGCCCCCGACCCCTCTAGAAAGCACCCCCACCCCTCCTGGACACAACCCCCCACCCCCGACCTGCTTAGACACCCCCCCTGGACACCCCCCAACCCTCTGGACAGCTCCCCCACCCCTCCTAAACACCACCCCCCACCCCCTACCCCCTTGGACACCCCCCTGGACACCCCCCAACACCCACCCACACCCTCGGACAGCCCCCCACACCCACCCACCCCCTTGTAAACCCCCCTGGACACCCCCCGACCCCTCCGGACAGCCCCCCACCCCTCCTGGACACCACCCCCACCCCCTACCCCATTGGACACCCCCCTGGACATCCCCCAACCCTCTGGACAGCCCCCCCCCCACACACACACACCCGGAAAACCCCAAATACCCTCTGGAGAGGCCGCCACCCACTTGGACAGCCCCCCACACCCATCCAACCCCTTGGACACCCCCCTGGACACCCCACCGACCCCTCTGGACAGGCCGCCACCCCCTTGGACAGCCCCCCACACCCACCCATCCCCTTGGACACCACCCTGGACACCCCCCGACCCCTCTAGACAGCCCCCGACCCCTCTAGAAAGCACCCTCACCCCTCTTGGACACAACCCCCCACCCCCGACCTGCTTGGACACCCCCCTGGACACCCCCCAACCCTCTGGACAGCCCCCCCCCCCACCCCTCCTAAACACCACCCCCCACCCCCTACCCCCTTGGACACCCCCCTGGACACCCCCCAACACCCACCCACACCCTTGGACAGCCCCCCACACCCACCCACCCCCTTGTAAACCCCCCTGGACACCCCCCGACCCCTCCGGACAGCCCCCCACCCCTCCTGGACACCACCCCCCACCCCCTACCCCCTTGGACACCCCCCTGGACATCCCCCAACCCTCTGGAAAACCCCCCCACACACCCGGACAACCCCAAATACCCTCTGGAGAGGCCTCCACCCACTTGGACATCCCCCCACACCCATCCAACCCCTTGGACACCCCCCTGGACACCCCACCGACCCCTCTAGACAGGCCGCCACCCCCTTGGACAGCCCCCCACACCCACCCATCCCCTTGGACACCACCCTGGACACCCCCCGACCCCTCTGGACAGCCCCCGACCCCTCTAGAAAGCACCCCCACCCCTTTTGGACACAACCCCCCACCCCCGACCTGCTTGGACACCCCCTTGGACACCCCCCAACCCTCTGGACAGCCCCCCCCCCCCCCCCCACCCCTCCTAAACACCACCCCCCACCCCCTACCCCCTTGGACACCCCCCTGGACACCCCCCCAACACCCACCCACACCCTTGGACAGCCCCCCACACCCACCCACCCCCTTGTAAACCCCCCTGGACACCCCCCGACCCCTCCGGACAGCCCCCCACCCCTCCTAGACACCACCCCCCACCCCTACCCCCTTGGACACCCCCCTGGACATCCCCCAACCCTATGGGCAGCCCCCCCACCCACCCGGACAACCCCAAATACCCTCTGGAGAGGCCGCCACCCACTTGGACAGCCCCCCACACCCATCCACCCCCTTGGACACCCCCCTGGACACCCCACCGACCCCTCTGGACAGGCCGCCACCCCCTTGGACAGCCCCCCACACCCACCCATCCCCTTGGACACCACCCTGGACACCCCCCGACCCCTCTGGACAGCCCCCGACCCCTCTAGAAAGCACCCCCACCCCTCCTGGACACAACCCCCCACCCCCGACCTGCTTGGACACCCCCCTGGACACCCCCCAACCCTTTGGACAGCCCCCCACCCCTCCTAAACACCACCCCCCACCCCCTACCCCCTTGGACACCCCCCTGGACACCCCCCAACACCCACCCACACCCTTGGACAGCCCCCCACACCCACCCACCCCCTTGTAAACCCCCCTGGACACCCCCCGACCCCTCCGGACAGCCCCCCACCCCTCCTGGACACCACCCCCCACCCCCTACCCCCTTGGACACCCCCCTGGACACCCCCCTGTAAAAGGGCAACCCATCCAAATGGACACGCCCCAACCCTCTCGGGGATTTATAGAAAACGATGAAAAATTAGTGAAATCATAAAATTAGTCAATATTGCAAGTCGAACTAATAGATCTAGGGATGATAAATAAGATTATGGTGCCAAAACGAGTTAAAAGGGTTCGCAATCGAAGAATCTTAGCTAGTTTCAACAAAAAAATCACAACACATATATATATACTATCCGCGAAAAAAAACGAACGAGTGGGAGGATTACCTGAGTGCTGCGAGTTTAGATGATTGATCCGAGGATATTAAATATGAGAAACGATGATCGCAAAATGAATCTAAACCAACGAAATGGACGAGCCGATTCGGGTTTACGCGCGAGAGAGACGAGTCGCGACTGTCGAAGGTAAACTCGCGAATGACAATCCACGGGTCTGGGTAAATTTTTAAATGAGTTATCACGTCAGTTATTCAATAACCGACATTATAATATTTTTAAAAACATTTATAACGTCGGTTATTCAGTAACCGACGTAAAAACCTTCCTCCGATTCTTTTGTTACGTCGGTTATTTTATAACCGACGTTATAAAGGGCTCAAAATCCGCGTGTTTTTACGTCGGTTATTCCATAACCGACGTCAAAAACATCTGCGGATTCTTTTTTTACGTCGGTTATTTTATAACCGATGTAAAAAGGCCTTCAAAAACCGCGTTTTGTACGTCGGTTATTGAATAACCGATGTAATAACGCGAACATATGTCGATTTGTTACGTCGGTTATTCAATAACCGACGTAACAAACACCCCCCGCTTCTGTTTTTTATGGCGGTTAATGTATAACCGATGTAAAAAACGAAGCCGCGCGATTAATAACGTAGGTTATAAAAATAACCGACGTTAAAGGTGTACTAAACACAGGTTTTTACGTCGGTTATTAAATAACCGACGTAAAACACCTCGTTTTACATATTATGACGTCGGTTTTATATAACCGACGTAAAAAATAGTGACGTAAAAAACGTTTTCTGCACTAGTGTATATTATCTATTTTAGAGTTTATTTATAGTAGATTAATCCCAAAAGAAATTTGTATGAATGATTTATATAAAGGATCAAAAAGGATTTCACAAAATTCTAAAAAAGAATCATATGAAAGATTTTAAATGGGTGATAAACCCACACTCACTACATGTGTATGCACACCTGATAAGCCAATAAGCATGGTATGTGTTTACTGGCCTTCGTGAGAAGACGTCTTTTCAGGTAGACTGTGGATGGTAATACATTGTTTTATAATATGTGTATGGATAACTTTGATTAAGAATTATTAATTTATGAAACAAATATCGAGTGATTAAAATAAGAAATGGGTAGCAAAACCAACGTACCCCTACCATAAAACAAGGGTGGGGTACACTACACTTGAAAAAAAACGGCATGTATTTTAAATCTATTGTAATACTTATATGTTACTTGAAACAAAAAAATAATTATGTTCCTCTATTTATATGTAGATTGATGAATCCAATTCTAAATCCACTTCTATCCCATGTCATGTTCTATAGAAGGAGGCACATGTAAATAAATATAGGATACTAATAGATGAAAACACACAAAAATTGTGGGAAACATGTGTAAGTATGAAAAAATAAAAATTTGTTTTGGGTTTTGGGTTGACACCCTGAATAACTGTTATACCAGATGAACAACTACTATCAATATCCTTGAAGTGACTAGAAAAGTATGGTTTCGTCAGAGGTATGGTTTTTTGGGTTGACACCCTGAACATATTTTGAGGAAAAAAAGAACAAGGGGATAAAGATAAATAAATAGAAGAGATGCAGGCATGATTAACTTCCCTTGAAGAAAAATTTCATTGGCAGTTTGAGTTGCTACAAAATTTTATGGGGGGGAAGCAAAGAGAAGAAAAAACACAAGAATAACCACTATATGAAGATCCCCCCACCCTCATCTAGGTTTGAGGTGAGCCATTCCCTACAAAGAGCTGTCTTATATTAGGTAATAAATATTCTCATAATTTTTTCTGTGAAATGTGAATCAAACAGACATTGATACCTTTCCTGTACTGATATTATACATGATGAAAATTACTGTTATTTATATCTACTGGCACCTACTCATCACCTTGTGGCGAGGGATACCGTATTCAATATCCAAGAAGGCATTGTACACAACAGACAACTTCTAACAGGTCATGTGAGAGTGGGGACTACTGTGTAAGGGTTGGTGTCTTGAGAACCAATTGTTTTGTACTTTTATTACATGAATATTCACTTATTATATATTGTTCATTGTTCTGCATGACTATAATATAATAATGACATGGAATATTTGTTGCATTGATAAGGTCATGGCAGATCCCCGCTATGATGAGAACCTTGAAATTCAATAACAATATTCTTAAATAAATTTCTACGGTTGGATGACATACTATGATAGGACACATAGTATATAGACCATCATGTGTGGGTACTCGTAAGAAGATGAGACTCTCTCTCATGGAGTTCTCACTTGGTAATCTCCAAGATGGGAGATTATGAGAACAGACCTGCCAGTAGAAATTCTGCATGTCTTGGTGTCATCGTACATTGTTATCTATGAGCATGTGTAATGGTCCTTAGACTGGAAGATTATTATTAACTCATGTCATGACTCGCGCACTTAGATTTACTGACGAAAACCGTCACGCAGACAGTTGGTGAGAGGTAGGGTACTTTGGGTGCGTCACAAGTGACATGTTGTTAATGGATAAGTCGAGGAAGGATTTGTCCCTTCCATTTATGGAAGTTGATATCTCGACCCTTTAATTGAAATAGAACCGTCAAATGAAATTCCATGGATATGGTGTAACGATGAGTTTATTTCAGGTAGTCAAAGAACAACGGATCAAGCATATAGGTTTATGACACTTCCATGAAACCTTCTTGATGAGATATTGAGAAAAAGGGATTAAATTACACAGTAAGCGTTCGTATGAGGTGATACATCAATACAGTGTCAACTTCTTTCTCTTGGGTTCCTTGACCCGTTGCTAGACAGTAATCTTGGACTTTAGGCAAGCCTGCCTATTGCCAACGATAAATAGGCCTAGAGGGTCACACGCTAAGTGTATTCAAAAATATCAAGTTGAATAAAGATTATTCTCGTACATGGTTTAATAATTATTCAAGGAAGCCTAAATTGTTTTAATGTTGGAGGAAGAATAAAATGAAAACAAGTACACGTCGTGTATTAATTATTACATGTCGTGTAGTTTTTATTTTGAAAACAAGTACACGCTGTGTATTTTTAAATGTACACGTCGTGTATTGTTAAATGTACACGCCGTGTAGTTTTCATTATGGAAAGGAAATGAATAAATGAAAACAAGATATACACGTCGTGTACATTGAATGTACACGCCGTGTAGTTTTCAATGAAAAACAAGTACATGTTGTGTATTTATTATTACATGCTGTATAGTTTTTCTAGTCGGGATTTTGAGGATATAATATTGTTTTATTAAATGATATTTATTATACTCAGCGTGGGCGCATGTCAAGGAATTAATTATTCAATATGGGGGTTTTAAATAAGATTCAATGAAATGAATAAAACATATAATGCATCTATTTATTGTCATAACTCTACAACCTCAAACCTGATTATAAATATCCTCACAACCCCAACTCTTTTTCGATACACAAGAGAATCGTTGTGCACAACAATTCTGGAGAATTTTTTCAAGGCCGAAAGAACCTCTTCCTCCAAGAACGCTCTCAAGACCAAGAGAAATCCTCTTCCATCGGATCAAGATGATCAAAGGCGTACAATGCAAGCAAATGTTTTTCCACGCTAGCACCCGGAGAATCCTTTAGCGACGTCCCGAGATACGAGGTACACATGTGGATCACCGCTAGAGGAAGTCTCCACTTGGATTCTGCGACGCAACGACGAATCACATCGGAACATGATCAAGAACATAAAATAAAAAAGAACACCCAAAAGGTATTTCTTTTAATTTGATTAAATTAATTATAATCAACCTGTAACGATCCTACTTTTTGGTTCCGGGACTTTCCTTTTTCTTTGTCTATTTCTATTATTCTATTTGGTGGAGACTGGCGTTTATTGTCGTATTGATCCCAGATTGATCATTGTTAATGACAAAAATCAAAGTGGGTACATCCACCCACATGCTTCCATTGTGCCTGGAACCTTCAAATGGTATTAGAGGGAGGTTACAACGTTGATTATAGTTATTTAATTTTCGTTGATAATTTACGCATTTATATTTGATTCAATTCGAAATAAATCACTCTATAAATCTGAATAAATGAGATTTGTTCTTCCTCCTTCGTTTCTCGATTCATATCACAGAAACTGCCTTTAATTTTAATTTTTTGATTAAAATAAAAACGAGGAACTCATCCGGAGGAGCCGCTCTTTCTGTCTGTACAACATGGAAATACACAGCGTGTAATGAAAACTACACACCGTGTACTTAAGTTCAACTAACCGGTACTGGTCCGCCAAACCACGCCGTGTGAATTGATTACACCTAAGCATTTAACACCCCGTGTTGACCAGAATTAAATGGCACATGGGAACTGGAATACACGGCGTGTATGTTGGAGCAACATGTCGTGTAGTCCGATCTAGCCCAAGTGAAACCGTGTACAAAATAGAAGCCGCATACCATGTACACGGGATCGCCAAGCCGGTTTCCGCATAACAAGTAAGTACACACTGTGTATGATTTATCTACACGATGTGTACTCCAAAATTCCAAAGTACAGAAAAAATGCCAAATCCCCCGGCGTGTACTTTGGATAAAAGGTGAAAATAAATACACGCCGTGTAAATATAAACTACACGTCGTGTACTTTCTAGAAATGGAATTTCACCAGGTTTCCTCCAAAATTACAAAGACCTATACAAGGTATATGGATGATAAGAATCTCAAGGACATTCAAAAAGGAATTTAAGATAAAGAATTGATTAATTATAAGATCATAATTAATTAATTTCAAGCGCGAATTATCTTAAATAAACAGAACGATTAAAAGAATTTTAATTCTAAATATGTGTAAATGTCGTTTCATGCTATGGATGATCATGAGCTAGACCAAAGACCCTTTGTATGTGTGTTTGGTTTCATTTAAATTTGTTTTAATTAAATTTTTTGGCCTGCGAACCTTCTTCTAGTAAAATGTAGGGCCTGTGTGCCCATGGTTTATTTATTGTAAACCCCATGTAATGGAGGATCTCCCAAGCTAGAGGAGATGGTTCAAAACCCAAAGTTGAGGTGAAACCAACCTAAGAAGATACAAAGTTGGACAAGTGGGAGCTGCAAAAACACAAACCATCGGTTCAAGGTGTTTTCCCTAGGTCAGGGTTAGCTTATCAAACTGCTAGATAAGCTAACCAATAGAAGCTCATGATCATGCCATCTTGTTTTATTTCTGTCTGATTGCATGGTTTATTTATTATGTATGTGTTGTCGCGATCACATAATTAATGAAATAAACAATCATGCAAAGATGGAATAAAATAAAAACCAGACTATGCATAAACATTATTAGAACATGGTTAATCACTTAAGCAAGCATCACTTAATATTAACAAGCATGTGATAATGTGAAACTATGCATAAAGATTAAAATCCCTCAATACCATATTAATTCATACCAAGCCTTTCATTACTTGATTAAGGGAAAGACTCAATAAAACTATGTGTCTGACCAACCCTTGTTGGGACACTTACTTTTATAAAGGAAGCCCTTATGAAAGTTTTCGGGTTGACTTAACCATATTACATCAAGAAGAGTAGCCCTTTCTAGACTTGATGTCATATTGGAGGCAAGAGTTGAGGAAATCCAAGTCAGGATTTTAGGATTAGAGAGTCCACTCAATAGATCAAGGAACTATAAGCTCATAGTTGGAAAAGACTTTCCTACCTAAATACCTTCAAATAGCTTGACCAACCCTTGTTGGCGTTATGTGAAGGGGAATATGGATCCTTTATACTAGAATTTCAAAGCAACTAGACATTCCGAGTTCAATAGTGAGGGCCATTGCGACTTGATAAAATAGTGATAGAATTAATAAATTTATTATTTCTCATAAAATGTAATCGATAAAGTACTGATAAATCTGCTCTTTTAATTTGTAGAATCAAAATGACAAACTCGTCAACCACATTTTCTTTGCGATCAATTCTGGATAAAGACAATATCCTCACTGGCAGTAACTTTCAGAAATGATTTAGGTGCCTTTGGGTTATCCTACACCATGAATGAAAGTTTTACGTGCTGGATTCCTCACTTCCTGATTCACCCGTCCAAGGGTCAAGTGATGAAGATTTCCTAAAACATTTGAATGATCCTCTCAATGTTCAATGTTTGATGTTATCATCAATTTCTAGTGAGCTCATGAAGTCTCATGAAGACATGGATGCCTATAGCATGCTCAAGCACCTCTGTGGTCTATACTAGGAGAGAGAAAGACATGAAAGGTTTGAGATCTCCAAGGCTCTATTCCAGAGCAAGCTTAGAGAGGGTTCCCCATTTGGGCCTCATGTAGTCAAGCTCATTGGCTACATTGAGCAATTGGAGGTTATAGGGTTTAAAATCCTCATAGAACTGGGTACTGATCTCGTTCTCTCATCACTCCCCCAGAGCTTCTCAAAATTTGTTGTGAACTTCAACATGAACAATATTGAGAAGTCTCTATCTGATCTTCTTATCCTTATTCGCCAAGTAGACAATGACATGAAGCGTGAAAATACTTCTTTCCTCATGGTGAATAAAAGGAAATGGAAGGCAAAGATATTTAATCCCAAAGATTCTTCAAGGGATTATAAGAAAAGTAAGATCAAAGGGGAGGCAAAGGAACATGATGTTGTTTGTTTTTCATGTGGAAAGAAGGGCCACTGGAAGAAAAACTGCACCCATCCAAGGAAGCAAGGGGAAGCTTCAGGTGCGTTTTTTATCGAATGAAATCTATATATTTATACTAATTGGGTATTAGATAATGCTTATGGTGCTCACATCTATATCCAAATACAAAAACCAAGTAGATTCAGAAAGATTGACCAAGGTGAGGTGGATCTACGAGCAGCCAATGGAGCCAGACTTGCTGATGTAGCTGTCAGAGACTACCACCTCACATTGCCAACTAGAATTATCTTGGTGTTAAAGGGTTGTTATTATGTGACTTCTGTTACTAAAAACATTATTTCAGTATCCATATTAGATACTTATGGATTCATATTCAAGTTTGGAAATGAATGTTGCTAGTTTTATAAAGATAGCATTTGTTTTGGTAGGGAACATTTATATAACGGCCTTTATGTGTTAGAATACACAAACCAAGTAATGAAAATCAATGACAAAGTTAATTCACATGACTCATACCACAACCAACTTTGGCATCACCTACTAGGTCATATAAATGAGAAACTTTTGACAAAATTACATCAAGATGGGTATTTAGATTCTTTCGAACTAAAACCACTTGGTGTATGTCATGTGTGTCTACAAGGAAAAATGACCAAATCCCCATTTAGTGGGAAAGGTGAAAGGGCTAAATAGATTCTAGAATTAGTTCACACAGATGTGTGTGGACCATTTCCAATTAAAGTAAGGGGTGGGTTCTTGTACTTCATAACTTTTAATGATGATTTTAGTAGATATGGATATATTTACTTAATGAGGTATAAGTCAGATTATTTTGATCGGTTCAAAGAATACAATAATGAAGTTGAGAACCAGCTTGGTAAGAAGATTAAGAAACTCTGCTCAAACAGAGGAGGAGAATATCTTAATCAGGACTTCATTGATTTCTTATGCGAGTTTGGGATCCTATCTCAACTCACTCCTCCTTACACACCTCAGTGGAATGGTGTAAGTGAAATGAGGAACCGCACCCTGTTGGACATGGTGAGATCAATGATGAGTCATGTGAGTCTTCCATTATCCTTTTGGAGATATGCATTACAAACAGCAGTACACATACTAAACCAAGTACCAAATAAATTGATAAATGGTATTCCATACGAGTTATGGAGTGGACGCAAATCCATGTTATCAAATTTACATGTGTGGGGTAGCGAATCATTTGTTAAGACCTCTTTAGGTAACAAACTTGCACCCTGAGGCAGAAAGTGTATCTTTATAGGATATCCCAAGGAAACAAGGGGATATTACCTATAAAACCCCTCAGACAAAAAGGTTACAGTGGAAAGACATGCCATATTCCTTGAGATTGAGCACATATCCAAAAGAGATAGTGGGAGCGAGATAGACTTCGATGAAGTCAAGGCTCAAGATACACAAGAGTTGGTACAAGAACAGATTCCACAAAGCCCTGTGGAAGAACAATCTGTTCCAGAGACACAATAACTGCGTAGGAGCACGAGAGAGGTGATAGAACCAGAAAGATATGGTTTTCTTGTCACCGAGGATGGTGACTCACTATTGGTTGACAATGATGATCCTATTACCTACAAAGAAGCAGTTGAAGGCACAGACACTTCCAAGTGGCATGAAGCCATGAATTCTGAAATGGATTCCATGTACCAAAACCAAGTCTGGATTTTGGTAGATCTTCCAGTTGATGTAAAGCCTATTGGTAATAAATGGGTATTCAAGAAGAAACTGGACATGGAGGGGCAAGTCATAACCTATAAGGCATGACTGGTTGCCAAAGGTTTTAGACAGCGTCAAGGAATTGACTATGATGAAACCTTTTCACCAGTTGCAATACTGAAATACATCAGAATCCTATTGGCCATTTCCATTTACCATGACTATGAAATTTGGAAAATGGATGTCAATACATCATTCTTTAATGGGAACCTCCAAGAAGATGTCTATATGACACAACCTGAAGGGTTTTTGACTCCAAAGGATGCCAACAAGGTATGCAAGTTGCAGAAATCCATTTATGGATTAAAGCAAGCATCAAGGTCATGGAATATTAATTTTGATGAATCTGTAATGGAATTTGGCTTTGTTAAGAATGAATGTGAGACTTTTGTCTACAAAAGGTTTAGTGAAAGTGCAGTCATTTTCCTAATTGTATATGTTGATGACATATTACTAATTGGAAACAAATTACCTATCTTATAGTCAGTTAAGGCATGGTTAGATAAATGCTTCTCCATGAAAGACTTGGGAAAGTCAGAATATATTCTTGGGATCAAGATCCATCATGATAGATCCAAGAGAATGTTGGGCCTGAGTCAAAGTGCATACATTGACAAGATACTGAAGAGATTCAGTATGGAATAGTCCAAGAGGGGATTGTTGCCAGTGTCACATGGCATTCATCTTTCCAAGAAAATGTATCCTCAGACACATGAGGAAAGAAATAGAATGGAAAGGATCCCTTACGCATCCACGATTGGGTCAGTCATGTATGCTATGATATGTATGAGTCTAGATGTTTCTTACGCATTAAGTGTGGTAAGAAGATATCAAGATGATCTAGGAGACCGCCATTGGATGGCAGTCAAGACTATCCTTAAGTATATGAGGCGTACTAAGGATATGTTCCTGGTTTATGGAGGAGCTTAGGAACTAGTCATCAGAGGACATGTAGATGCTAGTTTCCAGACTGATCAAGATGACATGAAGTCATAGACTGGATACATCTTCAGTTTGAATGGAGGTGCAAGGAGCTAGAAGATCTCAAAGAAAAGTGTGGTGGCAGATTCTATAGTGGAGTCTGAGTATATCGCAGCTTTTGAGGTAGCTAAAGAAGCAGTATGGATGCTAAGATTCATCCAAGATCTGGATTTAGTACCAAGTAGTAAAGATCCTATCACACTCTATTGTGATAAAACTACAGTGGTGGCACTTTCAAAAGAGCCAAAGTCACATCAGTGGACAAATCACATACTTCGGAAGTATAATCTCTTGAGGGATTTTACTCAGAGAGGTGAAGTTGTAGTGAGCATTATTTCCATGGAAGAGAATGTGGAAAACCCCTTGACTAAAGCCTTGACTCAGTAGAAACATGATCATCATGTGAGGTCTAGTGGACTAAAAGTCCTAGGAAGTTGGATCTAGTCCAAGTGGGAGTTTGTGAGGGTTGGTGTCCTGAGAACCAACTTTTTTTTTACTTTGATTACATGAATGTTCACTTATTATATATTTTTCATTGTTCTACATGACAATAATATAATAATGTCCTGGAATATTTGTTGCATTGATAAGGTCATGGTAGATCCCCGCTATGATGAGAAACTTGAAATGCTATAACAATATTCTTAAATAAAGTTCTACAGTTGGATGACATACTATGATAGGACACATAGTATATAGACCGTCATGTGCGAGTAATCACAAAAAGATGAGACTCTCTCTCATGGAGTTCTCACTTGATAATCTCCAAGATGGGAGATTATGAGAATAGACCCGCCAGTAGCAATTCTGCATGTCTTGGTGTCATCGGACATTGCTATCTACGAGCGTGTGTAATGGTCCTTAGACTGGAAGATTATCATTAACTCATGTCATGACTCGCGCACTTATATTTACTGACGGAAACTGTCACGCAGACAGTTGGTGGGAAGTAGGGTACGTTGGGTGCGTCACGAGTGACATGCTATTAATGGATAAGTCGAGGAAGGATTTTTCCCTTCCATTTATGAATTTTGATATCTCAGCCCTTTGATTTAAATAGAACCATCGCATGAAATTCCATGTCCATGGTGTAACGACGAGTTTATTTCAAGTAGTCAAAGAATGAAGGATCAAGCATATAGGTTTATAACACTTCCATGAAACCTGCTTGATGAGATATTGATACAAAGGGATTAAATTACACAGTAAGAATTCATATGAGGTGATGTGTCAATGCGGAATCAACTTCTTTCTCTTGGGTGCCTTGACCCGTTGCTAGACAGTAATCTTGGACTTTAGGAGATCCTACCTAACGCAAATGAGAAAGATTCCTAGAGTGTCGCACACTAAGTGTATTCAAGTATCTCAAGTAGAATAAAGATTATTCCCGTACGTGGTTTAATAATTATTCAAGGAAGCCTAAATCATTTTAATGTTGGAGGAAGAATAAAATGAAAACAAGTACACGTCGTGTATTAATTATTACACACCGTGTAGTTTTTATTTTGAAAACAAGTACATGTCGTGTATTGTTAAATGTACACGTCGTGTAGTTTTCATTATGGAAAGGAAATAAATAAATGAAAACAAGATATACATGCTGTGTACACTGAATGTACACGCCGTTTAGTTTTCAATGAAAAACAAGTACACGCTGTGTATTTATTATTACACACTGTGTAGTTTTTCCAGTCAGGATTTTGAGGATATAATATTGTTTTATTAAATGATATTTATTATAATCAGCATGGGCGCATGTCAAGGAATTAATTATTCTATATGGGGGTTTTAAATAAGAGTCAATGAAATAAATAAAATGTGTAATGTGTCTATTTATTGTCATAACCCTACAACCTCAAACCTGATTATAAATATCCTCACAACCCCAACTCTTTTCCGACACACAAGAGAATCATTGTGCACAACAATTCTGGAGAATTCTTTCAAGGCCGAAAGAACCTCTTCCTCCAAGAATGCTCTCAAGAACGAGAGATATCCTCTTCCATTGGATCAAGACGATCTAAGGCAGACAACACAAGCAAAGGTTTTTCCACGCTATCACCCAAAGAATCCTTTGGAGACATCCTGAGATACGAGGTACATGTGTGGATCACCGCTAGAGGAAGTATACACTTGGCGTCTACGACGCAATGATGAATCACATAGGAACATGATCAAGAAAATAAATGAAGAAAGAACACCTAAAAGGTATTTCTTTTAAATTTATTAAATTAATTATAATCAACCTGTAACGATCCTACTTTGTAGTTCTAGGACTTTCCTTTTCTTTTTCTATTTCTATGATTCGATCCATGGAGACTAGCATTTATTGTCGTATTAATCCCGGAATGATCATTGTTAATGACAAAAATCCAAGTGGGCACATCCACCCATGCGCTTCCGCTGCGCCCAGAATCTTCATACTGTAGCTCATGATCCAAGCGCCGAATTACATGTTCCACTTGATGAAACAGATATTTATATAGTTGAGAAAGATATTGAAACATTTGTAGCATGGATGTCTGATCTTGTAAAAAAATATGTCGATAAGAAGTTATTCATTTCTAATTTATTTTTAATGCTAAACCTTTAACAATTAATGAAAAAAGGTCTAAACAGATAAATGTTATTATAGAAATACAAAGGGAAGGGTGTGTAACTAAATATCAAATAAAAACTGTAGAGACCCGTATCTTGACGTACATTGACATTACATTACATTTGCGGAATACTTAGTACAAAACCAAAACACACACACAAGGACCGTAATAGTTTAGTGTCTTTGGAAACTCGGAATATAATCCTCTAATCGTGGTGAAAGATCTTCAACATCTCCCATAAAGATCTTCCTTTTTTTTACCTAAAACCGTTCTTTATATCCTGGGGAAATAAAACATACAAAAGGGTGAGCTCAAATGCTGAGTAAGGGTAAACAAAATAAATATAAATCACATCATATACATAAGAACATAACTTTTTGAAATATTAACCTGCAAAAGAGATCATAATATCATATCATGGGATAAATCATAGAAGTGAAATGTAATCCCAATAATCATAACTTAAAACATGAAACTTTGTGGAATACACACATAATCATAGAGAATCATTTCTTGTTAGTCAAGACTCATTTCCGAGACTATCTTAGTGGACAAAGTCCATTTCTGAACCGAGTCACCCTCGTTTCAGTCCTGTTTCACTGAACCGGTATAACCTACCATTCCAGCCATGTCTATCTCATGAGATATAAAATCTTTACCCAATGAATTGGAGGGAGATATAGGTCCCACCAATCTCATAATGATACCATTTTTATGTGTGCCACAAAATCATAAATCATACATCATTGCATAACCCATGTAATAAAAATGGGAATCTTAAACATCGTGACATCATAAAACAATTCATATAAGATAAAGGAATTCATAAATATAATTTCATCACAACATAATCAAATCAATGTAATAATAGGGATAGAAACAGAACCCTTTATTATCTTAGATGGAAAATAATTTTGATAAAACACTTGAACTCCATTCTTGAGGAAAATATCCTTTCTGCTTCAAAAACACTTTTCCTTTCTTAACATGTCGTACAATTATAAACTAAAACAATTTGATTAAAAATAAACTTGAAAACTTGTAAATAAAGATTCTTGGAAATAATGTTTTAAAAATCCATTCATGCCGTATAAGTTAAAAAAACATTCTTCTCGTACTTTTGTCGGAAAAGTCAAAAAGTACCTCGTACAAAAAACGTCAAAATATTCCTTTCATATCTTTTACTAAAAACTCACCGAAGGGTAAAATAGGATTTAAACAATTTTAGGTGGATGGAAATAATATTACTTATTGAGGAAACATGGATGTGGATGATAAAATACACCCCAGTAAATACCAAAGTATAAACAATCTCAGATAAAAATGAGATTGTGATATTTCCCTTACCTTAGGTCCGACTTGCTTTGTAAGTGTCTGAAACTCCTGTATAATGATTTAAATAATGTTATTTACTTATTCCAGAATAATACTTAATTTTATGATATCATATATGGTCATATTATTATCTTCTTAGTAGTAATATTTCATTGCTACTTGTTATTAGGGTGTTTATAACTTTTTTGTTCTCATGCGTGTTTTGTCGAATAAATTCTTATTCTTTTCTTTAGGTTATAGATAACTCATTTCCAGAATGGTATTAGTGTAATATATATCATATTCATTCAATTCAATTCATTTATATAATCATTATGAAATGAAGATCATGTAGAACGAGTCGCATCACATCGTGGAGACGGTATTCCGTACGTACGCACGAGTGATGATATCGTTCCTATGATCGTGGAATTGTATTAGAGTATATGTATACTATTTCAGAATCAATATCACTTTATAATAGTCATATATAGTCATTATTTACACCATTATACCCATCCAAGTAAGGTGGTGGTGGAAAACAGATTACACCACGGCGTGGAGACGGTATTCCGTACGTACGCACGCGCGGTGATTTCTTTTTCCGTAGGATGGATAGATGGTGAAATAGGGTTGTTTAATACTTATAATAACATATCAGTATATGAGTGATACTGATGTTATTACTTCATAATGAAACAACTAAAGATGAAGAAGTGGAAGAAGAAATAAAGATGAAAGAATCGGTAACGGACATTACCTCTTCTTTGAAGTGCTTCTTTGAGACCTTCTTTTAGGGCACTACAATTGGTCCTTGAAGAAGACCATAACCTCTAGGATGTTTCTAGGGAAGTGGAGAGGATAATTGGGCAGGGGTTGGCCGAGCTTGAAGGCTCAAAGTTGTGTGAGGAAGAGAGGGAGGAGGTGCCCTTTTATAAGGGAGGAGAGGGGCACCTTTGGAATAACTAAAAATATTATTTTATTATAAAGTCAAGTTCGGTTTTAAATAGCTCCAAATTGATTTATTTCGAGGATAAGGTGGGTATGGGTCGAAATCCACTCATCCAATAGAATTTAGACAAGTTTAGGTTCCTATTTTAACCTTATCATTTAGATTTAACATTAAGTTAAATAATTTTACTTTTATCGTGTCTTCTTGTGTTCTTACACTATAAGGTTAATAAACATACTATAAGAAGACAAACGAACCCCAAATTGTTTATTATTAATATATATAACCTTATATAAGTCATTTGGCCTAACCTTAGATTTTTAGGAATAAAATAACAATTAATAATATAATATTTTTTTTAAAAACTATTTTATGTCAATTTTGACACTATTTAGTAATTGATTTTTGTGAAAATCATAACAGAATGATAAGTTAGAAAAAAGTTAATTAAATCAATACTAACATGTCATATTAACCTATAAAATTAGTATAATTCATAAAAAGTCTCAAATTATATTTATTTGGGTATTTATAACATCAATTATGTCAATATTTTATTAATAAGATAATTACTGCATCATCGTTGTGTCATAAATAAATTAAATTATTTAATGTCTAAAAATTACAAATAAAATACAATTATGTAGGAAATATTTTTAGCTTTCTAATTAATATTTATAATCGAATTTATCCTATGTGTTACCCCATATTAAAAATGTTTTAGTAAATAAACTTTGATTTTAACTCTTTTAACCCTTCTTTAAATAAATTAATAATAAATGTCCTAATCTAATCCAAGTGGGCCTAAATGGTCATATTTTATTCCTAAGTTTTTTTTTTGGTCGAATTACACTTGTCCAATAGAATTAGGACATGTTTTAGGGTAATAATAATATCATTTATACCCATAATTACCCTATTTACTTTTAACCGTGGTAAAAAAAGTAAAAAGTTACTATTCACCAAAAAATTATTTTCATCTCATTGAACCACATTTTACTTACTGACATCAACCGTGTGTCTCGGATTTTTAAAATTCCACTCACAGAAGCAGTAAAATTAAGTTTTATGACCAATTCAGTTTTTTTAACTACCACTTAGTGGTTTCACTATTCATCAAAAATTGAAAGTTTTCAGAAAAATACCAAAAATTAGGCCTAAGCTATATTTGATATTATGAACTCAAAAATGATTTCTATTTTACCAAATTCAAAACATATCAGTTGCATTAATTAATTTAAAAATTAATTCCCGTCGTCAAAACAAATAGTGTGTTCTTAAGAGATAATAACTATCAAAAGATTGACACTTGTTTATGTCTGGTTTAAATGTGAAATTACATCCAATGACCATCATTGTATTAAATTATAAAAATATATTCTAAATATACTCTAAAACCACTCAAATTAATAATTTATCACTATTAATTATTTCGATTGAAAAAGTTGTTTTTAATTAAAATTTAGTAATTTTCACTATTCATCAAAATATGAAAGTTATCCGAAAATCACCAAAATTTCACCCTAAGCTAATTTCGATATTACGAATCCAAAAATGAATTCCATTTTAAAAAATAAAATTACAAAATTTCAAAAAGTGGTTATTACTATTCATAACGGCTAGTTTTAATAATATTTTAATAGCATATTGTTGTTTAGTGAAACTCGTTATTGCGTACTACACACGCTATCGAGGAAGGTCGCAATTGCGTGTAATGCAAGGCAAATCAAGGATGCGTGTTGTTCAAGCTCCTTTTGGTGTAGCATACAACACAAGACATTAGTGAAATTAAAAAGAATATTTTTCATAAAATCTCGGGGTGTTACATTATACCCCCCTTAAAATGAATTTCGCCCTCGAAATTCGTCGGGGTTATAAATGGTTTACTATTCGAAAGTTTCTTTAATAGAAACCCACATCGTATAAAGGAATACCAAAACCAATCTTTAAAAACGAAAGTATTAAACGTAACAGTTACCCAAATAAACTAATCACTGGGTTTCCACATAGGTGAAAATATGGATGTGGAAGAGAAATCTAACCATCATGTTTTGATGGAGAGTGGTAGAGAACATGGCTATGGAAAAGCTAGCAATCACAATGCCATAAATTTGTGATGATCTAAGGTACCATCTGATTCATCAGATATAAGAGCACTAAGACAACATTTTTGGTTTTCAAGATCATTTCCCTAAAGTTGATGAAATTGTAATTAGAAGAAATACTTTCGTGATTTTGGTATAGTCTCACCGTTTTTCATTCTTTGGACAATTTCCACTTCATCTCTTAAAGAAATGAAGTTGAATTTTTCATTCGTGATGTGTTAGTAGATCATGTGATAGAATGATGGGTCATTCCATCTCTTTCAAACAAAAGGTTAGCAAACGTTATAAGTCCATCTTATGGTTAATCGTATATGGCTCCAAAAATGAACTTATACTTCATATATCATACCGCTTAATAAAATAAAACTAGTTTCTACTAACCAAGGACTTCCTGTAGGCCAGTGGTAGGCGATAAAGGCCAGTCGCACTTCGGTTGTGGGTTCGATTCCCACAGCCTTGTCCGACCCGATAGGTTGTCGCCCGTCCTACAGGTTGTCCTTTTTCTAAAACTACATTACTATAACATCCCATCAATAATATCAAAAAAAAAAAGTTCTATCCTTAAACAAT
The DNA here is from genome assembly GCA_963277665.1 of Viscum album. Classification (NCBI taxonomy): domain Eukaryota; kingdom Viridiplantae; phylum Streptophyta; class Magnoliopsida; order Santalales; family Viscaceae; genus Viscum; species Viscum album. The sequence goes on from OY728140.1 coordinate 80,492,009, forward strand.
ACTAACTTATGTCCAACATAATCCATTCCAATCTTTAGGATTATCTAAAATACTTCGGTCCACTCTCATAGCATAGTGAAAATGATTACCAGAGATTTAATACCATCGTTGATCCCCATATATCATAAGATATGTTTTGTTGGTCACATTCCAAACATTCAAAGTCCTTAATCATGTATTCTCTTGAATACCCATTGAACCTTAGTGAAAACATGAATGCAGTTAAAAGTTAACACCTTCCACATACCAAAATCCTCAAAATTCTATATACTCAAACCATGATATCACATAGTCCTTATATCAATCATGAGCTCATGAATACTGTTAAACATTTAATTTTCTTGTTTCCCTTCATTATGTGCATATCATCTTATTAAAAATATCTCAATCACTTTGAATACCACATTAGACCAATACATAACTATTCCAATACTCCATGATACAACATTATTTTGGAATCCCATTACAAAAACACTCAATCATTCCACCACATCGTTGTCATATTCAACATCACCAATGGTGATCGCATGTGACTTCCCTTTTTCCTTTGCCTTAAGTTTTTTCTCATATCGATCATCACTAACCCTTGGATTAGGGCATTTATTGGCATAATGTCCCATCTCCTTGCACTTGAAACATTGAAGTGTTGGTGGTGCGTTCTCTGCAGTGTTTTCTTTGTTCACATCATTAGAAACCCTTTTTCCATTACTTCGACACTCAGCTGCTCGATGACCTTCTTTTCCACACTTAAAACATTTTCTAGTCCCTTAAAGACAATCTCCACCATGCTTCTTTCCACACTTTGAGCATAAGGAAACATTCATTTTCTTTTCACCATTATTCTGAGATTTCTCCTTGAACTCCATCATTCATTTCTTTTCAAAACCATGTGATGGATATGTAACACCAACTTCCATTTCTACCTTCATAGCACAACACACAATTTCTTCATAGCTACTGAAGTCTCGTATAGCTAATGCCCTTAGAAGACTTGGTTTTAAGCCACTGAAAAATCGATCAACTTTACTTTCAGGTTGGATGATAATGCCAGATGCATACCTTGCAAGTCTTGTAAAATTCACTTCGTATATACCAACAAATTCATCATACTTCTGCTTCAGGTCAAGAAACTCTTTTTCCATCTTCGTTTGAAGAATACGAGGGAAGTACTTACTGAAAAACAAGTTCTTGAACCCGTCCCATTCCATGGAATTAATTTCATCTCTTTGCCTCGTATTCTTGATAAGATTCCACCATTGATCAGCTTCACCTTCCAAATGATATACTGCTAAGATGACTTTATCATGTTCAGAACAAAGAACTGAAAATATCTTTTCAGTAGTACTGATCCATTGTTCAGCAACAAGTGGATCAGAAGACCCACTGAAAGAAGGTGGACGTTGCCTCATGAAGGACTCAATAGAATATTGTTCCCTTCTCTGCTCATTTAAAAGCCCAGAATGATTCATAGCTTGTGTAAGTATAGCAATAAGATTTTGCACTCCATCTCCCATAACATTTGTTTGTTCAGGAGGGCAATCAGTGCATTGTCCATTGCATTGATCAACACGGTTCCTTCGGGTTCCAGCCATCGTCTAAAACCCAAAAAGAATAGTGTGAGAGGCAAAAATCATGCTAGGGAAAACAACATAATAAAGGGGGAGTACCTTCAATGTCTAACATCTTAGGTTAAATTCTATGATTTTTACCGTAGTTCTAGGACTGTATCCTATACGTATACTTATCCTTAGGGACATCCCTAGACATACCTTAGAAATATCTCTAGGGATCTCACTAACATTTTCACATCCTAGTTTCCAAAGGTTGACTAAACCTTTCCTCTGATACCAACTGTAGAGACCCGTATCTTGACGTACATTGAAATTACATTACATTTGCGGAATACTTAGTACAAAACAAAAACACACACACAAGGACCGTAATAGTTTAGTGTCTTTGGAAACTCGGAATATAATCTTCTAATCTTGGTGAAAGATCTTCAACATCTCCCATAAAGATCTTCCTTTTTTTCACCTAAAACCTTTCTTTATATCCTGGGGAAATAAAACATACAAAAGGGTGATCTCAAATGCTTAGTAAGGGTAAACAAAATAAATATCAATCACATCATATACATAAGAACATAACTTTTTGAAATCTTAACCTGCAAAAGAGATCATAATATCATATCATGGGATAAATCATAGAAGTGAAATGTAATCCCAATAATCATAACTTAAAACATGAAACTTTGTGGAATACACACATAATCATAGAGAATCATTTCTTGTTAGTCAAGACTCATTTCCAAGACTATCTTAGTGGACAAAGTCCATTTCTGAACCGAGTCACCCTCATTTCAGTCATGTTTCACTGAACCGGTATAACCTACTGTTCCAGCCATGTCTATATCATGAGATATAAAATCTTTACCCAATGAATTGGAGGGATATATAGGTCCCACCCATCTCATAATGATACCATTCTTATGTGTGCCACAAAATCATAAATCATACATCATTGCATAACCCATGTAATAAAAATGGGAATCTTAAACATCGTGACATCGTGACATCATAAAACAATTCATATAAGATAAAGGAATTCATAAATATAATTTCATCACAACATAATCAAATAAATGTAATAATAGGGATAGAAAAAGAACCCTTTATTATCTTAGATGGAAAATAATTTTGATAAAACACTTGAACTCTATTCTTGAGGAAAATATCCTTTCTGCTTTAAAAACACTTTTCCATTCTTAACATGTCGTACAATTATAAACTAAAAGAATTTGATTAAAAATAAACTTGAAAACTTGTAAAGGAAGCTTCTTGGAAATAATGTTTTAAAAATTCATTCATGCCGTATAAGTTAAAAAAAACATTCTTCTCGTACTTTTGTCGGAAAAGTCAAAAAGTACCTCGTACAAAAAACGTCAAAATATTCCTTTCATATCCTTTACTAAAAACTCACCGAAGGGTAAAATAGGATTTAAACAATTGTAGGTGGATGGAAATAATATTACTTATTGAGGAAACATGGATGTGGATGATAAAATACACCCCAGTAAATACCAAAGTATAAACAATCTCAGATAAAAATGAGATTGTGATATTTCCCTTACCTTAGTTTCAACTTGCTTTGTAAGTGTCTGAACCTCCTGTATAATGATTTAAATAATGTTATTGACTTATTTCAGAATCATACTTATTTTTATGATATCATATATGGTCATATTCTTAGCTTCTTAGTAGTAATATTTCATTGCTACTTGTTATTCGGGTGTTTATAACTTTTTTGTTCTTATGCGTGTTTTGTCGAATAAATTCTTATTCTTTTCTTTAGGTTATAGATACCTCATTTTCAGAATGGTATTAGTGTAATATATATCATATTCATTCAATTCAATTCATTTATATAATCATTATTAAATGAAGATCATGTAGAACGAGTCACATCACATCGTGGAGACGGTATTCCGTACGTATGCACAAGTGATGATATTGTTCCTATGATCGTGGAATTGTATTGGAGTATATGTATACTATTTCAGAATCAATATCACTTTATAATAGTCATATATAGTCATTATTTACACCATTATGCCCATCCAAGTAAGGTGGTGGTGGAAAACAGATTACACCACGGTGTGGAGACGGTATTCCGTACGTACGCACGCGTGGTGATTTCTTTTTCCGTAGGATGGATCGATGGTGAAATAGGGTTGTTTAATACTTATAATAACATATCAGTATATTAGTGATACTTATGTTATTACTTCATAATGAAACAACTAAAGAAGAAGAAGTGGAAGAAGAAATAAAGATGAATGAATCGGTAACGGACATTACCTCTTCTTTAAAGTGCTTCTTTGAGACCTTCTTTTAGGGCACTAAAATTGGTCCTTGAGGAATACCAGAACCTCTAGGATGTTTCTAGGGAAGTGGAGAGGAGAATTGAACAGGTTTTGGCCGAGCTTGAAGGCTCAAAGTTGTGTGAGGAAGAGAGGGAGGAGGTGCCCTTTTATAAGGGAGGAGAGGGGCACCTTTGGAATAACTAAACATATTATTTTATTGTAAAGTCAAGTTCGGTTTTAAATATCTCAAAATTGATTTATTTTGAGGCTAAGGTGGGGATGGGTAGAGATCCTCTCATACAATAGAATTTAGACAAGTTTAGGTTCCTATTTTAACCTTATCATTTAGATTTAACATTAAGTTAAATAATTTTACTTTTATCGTGTCTTCTTGTGTTCTTACACTATAAGGTTTATAAACTTACTATAAGAAGCCAAAAGAACCCCAAATTGTTTATTATTAATATATATAGCCTTATATAAGTCATTTGGCCGAACCTTATATTTTTAGGAATAAAATAACAATTAATAATATAATATTTGTTTTAAAAACTATTTTATGTCAATTTTGACACTATTTAGTAATTGATTTTTGTGAAAATCATAACAGAACGATAAGTTCGAAAAAAGTTAATTAAATCAATACTAACATGTCATATTAACCTATAAAATTAGTGGAATTTATAAAAAGTCTCAAATTATATTTATTTGGGTATTTATAACATCAATTATCTCCATATTTTATTAATAAGATAATTACTGCATCATCGTTGTGTCATAAATAAATTAAATTATTTAATGTCTAAAAATTACAAATAAAATACAATTATGTAGTAAATATTTTTATCTTTCTAATGAATATTTATAGTCGAATTTATCTTATGTATAACCCCATATTAAAAATGTTTTAGTAAATAAACTTTGATTTTAACTCTTTTAACCCTTCTTTAAATAAATTAATAATAAATGTCCTAATCTAATCCAAGTGGGCCTAAATGGTCATATTTTATTCCTAAGTTTGTTTTTGGTCGAATTACACTTTTCCAATAGAATTAGGACATGTGTTAGGGTAATAATAATATCATTTCTACCCATAATTACCCTATTTACTTTTAACCGTGGTAAAAAAAGTAAAAAGTTACTATTCACCAAAAAATTATTTTCATCTCATTGAACCACATTTTACTTACTGACATCAACTGTTTCTCTCGTATTTTTGAAATTCCACTCACAGAAGCGGTAAAATTAAGTTTTATGAACAATTCATTTTTTTTAACTACCACTTAGTGGTTTCACTATTCATCAAAAATTGAAAGTTTTCATAAAAATACCAAAAATTAGGCCCAAGCTATATTTGATATTATGAACTCAAAAATGATTTCTATTTTTACCAAATTCAAAACATATCAGTTGCATTAATTAATTTAAAAATTAATTCCCGTCGTCAAAACAAATAGCGTGTTCTTAAGAGATAATAACTATCAAAAGATTGACACTTGTTTATGTCTGGTTTAAATGTGAAATTACATCCAATGACCATCATTGTATTAAATTGTAAAAATATATTCTAAATATACTCTAAAACCACTCAAATTAATAATTTATCACTATTAATTATTTCGATTGAAAAAGTTGTTTTTAATTAAAATTTAGTAATTTTCACTATTCATCAAAATATGAAAGTTATCCGAAAATCACCAAAATTTCACCCTAATCTAATTTCGATATTACGAATCCAAAAATGAATTCCATTTTGAAAAATAAAATTAAAAAATTTCAAAAATTGGTTATTACTATTCATAACGGCTAGTTTTAATAATATTTTAATAGCATATTGTTGTTTAGTGAAACTCGTTATTGCGTACTACACACGCTATCGAGGAAGGTCGCGATTGCGTGTAATGCAAGGAAAATCAAGGATGCGTGTTGTGCAAGCTCCTTTTGGTGTAGCGTACAACACAAGACATTAGTGAAATTAAAAAGAATATTTTTCATAAAATCTCGGGGTGTTACAAAAAGCATATAAAGGATTATCCAACTGATCAAAAAGATCTTCAGAAAGTACCTCTACCCCACCTGTTGAATATATGTATTTACATACATTGAAGGTTCATGCAGATACAAAGTTACAAAGTGGTAGTAATCACATATTTGATTTTGGAGAACTAAGGTACATATAGAACATTATAGACTACATCCATCATGAGAATGTAGATGAAATCCTCAAGTATGAATGGCTAGGATTCTCAGTTGTAAATATATACAAGAGGTGTGTTTTCATGATTTTTTTCCAATAGTTGATCTACTATGTTAGTTATAACTAAATACAATTCATATTTTTGTAGGTGTTTATATCATTAATATTTGAAGGGAAAAACTGGGGAATATAAATATGGATTCATTAGTCCTCATGTCACTTATATAGAACAAACCAAAATGGAATTAGAACAATTTGATGAAATAGTGAAAAAACTATCCACATCATTTGAAAGAAAACATATGGATGATAGACTCTTCTTATTACCAACGATGTAGGGGTAAAACTCTACAATTTAATCATTTCAAATATATTTTCATTCCTCTCATTACTTATGCCTTTTTTTAGGTAGCATTGGGTTCTCATTGTAGTCAATTTGGACACTCAAAAGATTTATTTTATAGATTCACTACATGGATACCAAAAAAACCGCCCACATGTGACAACATTTGGGAATTTTTAATACACTACATCCAATTTTTTAGAACTAAACTTCAAGTTATATATTTTATATTTTTTTATAATGAGAATTCTATTATGATGGGGTGACGTTTAAATATCATGAACATCATGGCATGAGGACGGTCTATGTGCACAAGGTGCCTATCGACTTCTAAAAGTGGAGAAGTATCAGGGTATATATAATAAGATTTCACTATCAAAACACATATCAAAACAAATTAATTATTTGATTCTCGCTCAAATTTACCCAAGAGATGAAGGTAGAAAGGTCCTTGTAGTTTAGCTTGGGTTATCGAATCCTCAGAGGCCTAAGAAGAAACCTATAGACACGTACATTCTATGGACTGATTTTGGCTATGAAGTGGCCAAATTTGGTTGATTTTATATGGGTTTAAAGGATAACTAACATATTTAAGTGAATTCAATTTAAAAGAATGAGTTGATCCTAGGTTATCGCTCGGGGTGGATTGGATGAATTACTTTTTTAATGATTTCAATTTCTTATAATTGAGATGGATTCATTTAAGAAGATCAAATGAAATCATCACTTACTGTTTTAATTCCTACACACCCTAATACTAATCACCTATACACTTTAAGGATCAAAGTTTTGAGCACTCCAAGGTAGAGGTTCGTATTAGCACTTGAATGTGTGACCTTAAATTCAATAAGGATGAAGATGTTTTAAAATCATCAAATAAAAATCTCATTTAAAAGAAGTGATTTTACATTAATAGAGTGATAAATAACATCCAATCCAGCCCCTTGATACTCTATTGGATCAACCCATAAAAGAGTTATCCCTCCATTGATGACATGTCTTCAACGGAAGCGGGAAGTAAACTTACAAAGGTGGAATTGAAAAGTAAAAACAACAACAAAAAAAGATCACTCCTCCGTTGTGTGATAAATATCACAAGGTTTGGTATGAACAAGTTCACACCTTGAAACAATGGTATAAAAGTGATAAGGATAATAACAGAATAATAAGAGAATAAGAACTTTTATTAAGAAACTAAGGTGAATTAAACAACTTACATGAGAAAGAAATGCGATTACAAACACAAAGCGGCAGCATAACACTACAATGAAACCAAGCACCAAAGATTCTTTAATACTCCAACACAACTTCCTTAAATAGGCATTTTTTAGCCCTTGGGTCGTGCCTCCAACAGTCCAAGTCTCCTCAATTAATTTTGGTAGGCCATAGGTGGGTGGAAAGTAAGGGAGAGTTGATTTTTCCACCCTTGACCCGAGGTGGCATCCAGCTTTCCTTCACCTAAAAGACGTGTCTGAAAGACCTTCTAGATGGCCGAATCAGAGTGGGCCATAGAATAATAAAATGTATCTCCGGATGTCTTCTAATCTCCTGTAAAATCTGGGCCCATTTGGAGTTTTATATTCTGATATATTATTAGATTAGTGGGATGTTTTTCTGGGCCGTAGAATCTGGCCCAGAATTTTATCTCTAACTTGGTCCGCCTAAATGACCACTATGGAAGCCGAATTAGAATTATCTCCTGAAGAGTGATTTGTTACTATACATATCTCCTAGCATACCACGAAATTTGGGATTAATTGGGCCTGTATGTTGGGCCCCACAGTCTCATCAGTGGGATAGTTTCCAATCTGCCTTCTCCAGAATTGCTTCCTTTCATTGCCAAATATATCCATCATCCTCCATGAATTATCCATTGATCCCTGAATCAAACATTTTCATATTTAAGTGTAGATCAATTTCCAAAAATATAAAATTAAAATATGTATAATTCAATTCCTTAAAATCAGATGAATCATTGGGTACTTTAAATGATGTTCAAAAATGTACCACATAATAGTGCATTTTAAGAAGGTATTACAATCATAATGTGAAATGATGTTCAAAGTGTAAAATGAACTAAAATGGTGTTTATGAATAATAAATAAAATGAATATTATATATATTAACAATGAATATTAGCCTCATTTAGTGGCTAATCACACCCCCCAACTTGAGTTTTGCTAGTCTCGAGCAAAATATATCTCAACAATATGAAATTCGAATTCCCTTTTCCAAAAACATTTCAATACACAATGATCACCAAAAAAACCTTATACAAAACAATCACGAAACCCATCAAAATATTTTAATACAAGATAGTTTCATAAGTAGATCCCAATCCCAATCCCATTCCTTTGTTCAAATTCATTTCCATATTTCATCCAATATCAATTAAGTATGAGGATGTGTTGTGCATCACAATAGACATGGGGTTCATCTTTATTCAAGGGGAAATTACGGAAGCGCTAGGTGGAATCACATTTCAATATTAATAGGATTATTCTTTTTTTTTGTATAATTTTTTTTTTTGTTTTTTTTTTTTGTTGTTTTTTTTTTTTGTTTTTGCAATTTTTCCATGCTAATTGAAGTTGCACTCAAAAGAGTCAACCCCTGTAGCGAGACTTTGCCGATGACTCCCAAGCTCAAAGACCTTAGGGAACCAAGTGAATCCCACATACTCGGGCATCATCTCGAGTTAACTCAGTCACAAACAAATTCAAATTACCAAAAATAGAGATAAAATTACTAACTCTAGGCCAGACAACTATGGAGTCACGATCCCCAAGTGTCGAAAGCCATGCATTAGGTCATTTCATTGCTCTATGCGCAAATTTTTTTTTTAATATTTTTTTGAATACTCATATTAAACTAAAATGATCACCAAACCTATGCTATTTATTTAGGGGACCCCATGAACTGAAACTAATACCCCACTATCCAAGGGACGTGCATTGTGATATTTTTTTTATTTGGATGAAAATATAAACAATGAAATATCACATTGGACAACCACACTTTCCAAAATATATGCTCATGAAATTATACAAGGATTAAAATCAGAATCAGGGTATGCTAAATTATTTGATATTCAGTTCCAAAGTGTGCAATGTGTATTACCATGTTTAAAGTTAAAGGAATTTTTCCTTCCATTTAATTTTTTTTCAAATCATTCATTTTTTTTGACACAAAAGCATTTTTTTTATTTTATCTCTCCCCCCAACTTAAAACAACACTATCCCTAGTCACTCACAGAGTATAGGTGTTCATCAGGAAACGAATCAGACATAGAAAGGTGATTTGATTTGTCTTTGAATTCCATCCTAGAGTGGTGATCAGCTACAACATTTTCAACTCCCTTTTTATCCTTGATTGTGAGGTCAAATTCTTGTAAGAGAAGGACCTGCCTAATCAGTCTAGCCTTAGCATCTTGTTTTCGGAAGAGGTATTTTAGTACAGAATGGTCAGTGAACACAGTGATGGGGGATCCTAAGAGGTAGGACCTAAACTTCTCTAAGGCGAACACAATAGCAAGTAACTCCTTTTCAGTGGTGGTGTAGTTGATTTGGGCATCATTTAAGGATTTTCTAGCATAAGCAATGACATAAGGAGTTTTATCACAACGTTGTCCTAACACAGCTCCAACAGCAAAGTCACTGGCATCACACATAAGTTCAAAAGGAAGGTTCCAATTTGGAGATTTCATAATGGGATGAGAGGTGAGAGAGGATTTGAGGGTTTAGAATGAACCCTCATAGCTTTCTGTCCAAACAAATGGAGCATCCTTTACTAAGAGAGCACAAAGGGGACGAGATATTGAACTAAATTCCTTGATGAATCTTCTATAGAAACCATCGTGTCCTAAGAAAGACCTCACTTCCTTGACAGTTTTGGGTGATGGAAGGTGACGAATGATGTCAACCTTTGCTTTATCAACTTCAATCCCCCTACTCGAGACCAGATGGCCTAGAACAAGTACCTCTTTAACCATGAAATGGAATTTTTTCAAGTTTAGGGACAGATTCTTTTCTTCACATCTTGACAAGACTCTCTCCACATTCTGCATACATCCCTCAAAAGTATCCCCAAACACAGAGAAGTCATCCATGAAGACCTCTAGAAAATCCCCTACCATGTCTGAGAAGATTCCCATCATGCACCGCTGGAAGGTTCCAGGGGCATTGCATAACCCGAAGGGCATACGTTTGAAAGCAAAGGTTCTGAATGGACATGTGAATGTAGTATTCCCTTGATACTCTAGGTAGACCTCAATTTGATTGTACCCCGAGTACCCATCTAAGAAACAGTAGAAGGCATGACCTGCCACTCTCTCAAGGACTTGGTCAATGAATGGTAAGGGGAAATGGTCCTTCTTGGTGAATGAGTTTAGTTTCCTATAGTCAATGCAGACCCTCCATCCAGTACTCACCCTTGTTGGAGGAATCTCTCCATCCTCATTTGTTATCACTGTGATTCCAGCCTTTTTTGGAACCACTTGAATTGGGCTGACCCACTCAATCTCAGCTATGGGATAGATGATACCAGCTTTTAACAGTTTCAGAAGTTCTTTCCTTACTACCTCCATGAGATTAGGATTGAGTCTTCATTGAGGTTGATGACATGGCTTTGAATCAGATTCCAGAACAATCCTATGAGTCCCGATAAGTGGGCTAATCCCAGGAATATCAGATAGGGTCCAACCAATGGCTTTCTTATGCTTCTTAAGGACATATAGAATCATCCTCTCATGATTGGCTTCAAGAGAAGAGGAAATGACAATAGGATGTGTTTGATTGTCCCCTAGGAAAGCATACTTTAGTGCAGCAGGAAGTTCCTTCAATTCAAGATCAGGTTGGTTCATAATTTCAGTAGAATATTGGGACATTGGATCAAGATCAATTTCTTTTTTTAGAGTTTCATATAGGATTGATTCCCCACATGTAGAAGTTTCAGCTACTAGATTGGCTTGATCAGATTTAAGGAAGGAAATTGGAGTGGTCTCCATGAAAGTGGTTTCTTGAAAGGTTTCACTGATTGTTGGACCTAAGACTTCATCATAAGAGAAATTTGAAAATGATTTAATCCAAGGAGATAAACTTCCTTCATATGAACAAAGGAAATCAATCTCATCCTAACTTAAACATTCATCAAATATTCCTTGATGTTCCATGGATTCATTATCAATGCTTCCTATCATGTTTACTTTATGAATTTCCTCATCATCCCCTATTTTTGAGCTTGCATTATAGATGTTCAAGTCTAGACTCATGTTCCCAAAAGTGATGGTCATGTTCCCATTTTGGACTCGGATAACAGAGTTGATTGTTTCAAGAAAAGGACGACCAAGGATGATTGGGGTTTGTTTCTTATTTCCTAAGTTTGTATGGTTTTAAAGGACAATGAAATCAGCAGGGTAGATGAAGTTTTCAACCTTTACCAAAACGTCCTTTAAAATCCTTTTTGGAACCCTAATGCTACGATCAGCAAGTTGAAGTGTGACAGATGTGGGTTGGAGTTCTTCTAGGCCAAACTGGCAGTACACAGCATATGGTATGAGATTGACACTAGCACCTAGGTCACACAAGGCCTTGACAACTTTGCTTTCTCCTAGTTAAACATTGATGTAAGGGAAACCTGGGTCTTTCAACTTAGGAGGAATGGTCCCTTGAATGGTGGTACTCACATTAGCAGCCAAAAGGACTTGGTTTTTATGTAAAAATTTTCTTTTAAAAGTGCACAAGTCCTTAAGTTACTTTGAGTAGGCAGGTATGGTTTGGATTGCATCGAGAAGGGGTATGTTCAACTTGACTTGTGAAAATATTTCTCTCAACGTTTCACTCAGTTCGGGCTTGGGTTTCCCCCTCATGCGTTGGGGAAATGGTGCAGGTTGTGGGGTTGTTTGTTGAAGAGTTGTTTCTTTCACATTTTTATCAGTTTCCTCAGTTTGATCTTGTGGTTCATTTGAATTTTCATCCAAGTTTGAATCTTCAGGTGGGTTCTGAATTAGTTGTTCAGGTTTCTCAATTGATTTCCCACTTCTTAAAACAGTCACATCCTTTAGTTGTTCATGAGTTGTTTGAGCGCAACTTGACTCTCCCATTGAAGTTGAGGATGGCACCACCTGAGTAGGCATGGGTGCCTTTCCTGTTTTTATGGTTTGAAGTTCTTGTTTTAGGGAAGAGACTTCTGAGTTCATCCTCTCCATTTGTTTGCACAGTTGTTCTAGTAGGCTTTGTGGAACAGTTTGGGTGGTTTCTTGAGTAGGTTGGTTTATCCCAGGGGGATATTTTGGAGGTGGTATGGTTTATTGAAAATGGACCGGTGGCTGTTGGTATTGGATAGGTTGGGTTTGGAACTGGTTATGGGTTTGGTAGTTCTGATGGGGGTAAGGATTTTGTCCCTGTGGTTGGCTAGGTTGTTGGTTATCTTTCCAGCGGAAGCCTGGGTGGTCGTTATACCTTGGGTTGAAGTTGTTTTGGTATTGAGGCTTTTGAAAGTTAAAAGCATTTACTTCCGCTGGGGGTCCTCCTAAGAGAACATCCTTGATGGATGGAATGGTTGGGCAGTTGTCTGTATTATGGTCATGTTTGTCACAAATTGTGCAAACTGGGTCAACAGTTTGGATTTCATGGACTTTCCTAAGGTCTATCTCTTCAACCTTCCTAGAGAGTGATGCGAGTTTAGCCCTAAGACATTCCTCTTCTCTAAGTGTATGAATTCCAATAGTTCTTTGTGGCTTTTCAGAATAATGTGAAGTTCCCCATGTTTGGTTTTGTTCAGAAAGGCTTTCTAGATACTCGTAAGCATCATTTGGGGCTTTGTTTTTAAAGGTTCCATTACACATCATGTCAATGAATTGTTTGTTCCCTGGACCCAACCCTTCATAGAAAATTCTCACCTATTTAGGAATAGAAAAACCATGGTGTGGAACCATTTTTAGAGTGTCTTTGAACCTCTCCCATGTTTCATAGAATGACTCTCCCTCTTTTTCAAAAAAAATTTGGATACTCTTTTTAAGTGTAATTGTTTTATGGTGGGGAAAGTATTTTTTGTAGAATTCTCTTTGTAGTTGGTCCCAAGAGTTGATGGATGATGGTCTCAAATTGTTTAGCCAATTTTTAGCTCGATCCTTTAAATAAAAAGGAAATATCCTCATCTTAGCTGATTCTAGTTGATGTGGGGGACACATGGTTTCTACAATGTCATTGAACTCCTTAATGTGCAGGTAGGGCATCTCGGACTCCATTCCATGGAATGTGGGAAGGTGGTTTAGGACATGGGGTTTAAATATGTAGTTGGAATATCCTAAGTAATTGTGTCTAATTCATGAGGGGGCATTGGTCCAGGAAGGTGTGAGGTAGTCATTCATGGTTTGATCAATTGCATTCCCCAAGTTTGGGGCTGCCTCATTTGGGTTTCCATTTTGGTTCCCACTCGGGTTTATGAGTTGGTTTCTTTGAAGACCTTCCATTGAAATTGGATCAATTTTGGACTCTAGAGTATTAGGAAGATTAGGATCTAATGGAATGAGTTCCCTTGGTGTACTTGACTCCCCAACTCCAGGACTATCCACCCTAACTAGACGGTTTGATTGATCGCGGGTGTAGGCGGACATGCGCCAAAAGAAAAAAAAATGAGAAAGGGACAAGATAAGAGAATTTGGATGAGAAAAGAAGAAATGGGAGAGAATAGAATGGGTGTTTAGATGACTTACTTGGGTCCCCGGAAACGACGCCAAAATTTTATTCTCGCTCAAATTTACCCAAGAGATGAAGGTAGAACGGTCCTTGTAGTTTAGCTTGGGTTATCGAATCCTCAGAGACCTAAGAAGAAACTTATAGACACGTACATTCTATGGACTGATTTTGGCTATGAAGTGGCCAACTTGGGTTTATTTTATATGGTTTTAAAGGATAACTAACAGATTTAAGTGAATTCAATTTAAAATAATGAGTTGGTCCTAGGTTATCACTCGGGGTGGATTGGATGAATTACTTTTTTAATGATTTCAATTTCTTATAATTGAGATGGATTCATTTAAGAAGATCAAACGAAATCATCACTTACTGTTTTAATGCTGACACACCCTAATACTAATCACCTATAAACTTGAAGGATCAAATTTTTGAGCACTCCAAGGTAGAGGTTCGTATTAGCACTTGAATGTGTGACCTTAAATTCAATAAGGATGAAGATGTTTTAAAATCATCAAATAAAAATCTGATTTAAAAGAAGTGATTTTCCATTAATAGAGTGATAAATAACATCCAATCCATCCCCTTTATACTCCCTTGGATCAACCCATAAAAGATTTATCGCTCCATTGATGACTTGTCTTCAACGGAAGTGGGAAGTAGACTTACAAAGGTGGAATTGAAGAAGTAAAAACAACAACAAAAGATCACTCCTCCGTTGTGTGATAAATATCACAAGGTTTGGTATGAACAAGTTCACACCTTGAACCAACGGTATCAAATTGATAATGATAAGAACAGAATAATAAGATAAAAATAACTTTTATTAAGAAACTAAGGTGAATTAAACAACTTACATGAGAAAGAAATGCGATTACAAACATAAAGTGGCAGCATAACACTTCAATGAAACCAAGCACCAAAGATTCTTTAATACTCCAACACCATTGCCTTAAATAGGAATTTTTGAGCCATTGGGTCGATCCTCCAACAGTCCAAGTGTCCTCAATTAATTGTGGTAGGCCATAGGTGGGTGGAAAGTAAGGGAGAGTTGATTTTTCCACGCTTGACCCGAGGTGGCATCCATCTTTCCTTCACCGAACAGACGTGTCTGAAATACCTTCTAGATGGCCAAATCAGAGTGGTCCATAGAAGAATAAAATTGAGACCCGGATGTCTTCTAATCTCCTGTAACATTTGGTCCCATTTGGAGTTTTATATTCTGATATATGATTAGATTAGCGGGCTGTTTTTCTGGGTCACAGAATCTGGCCCAGAATTTTATATCTAAATTGGGCCGCCTAAATTACCACCATGGAGGCCGAATTAGCATTATCTCCTGAATAGTGATTTGTTCCTATACATGTCTCCTAGCATTCCACGAAATTTGGGATTAATTGGGCCTGTATGTTGGGCCCCACAGTCTCATCAGTGGGATAGTGTCCAATCTGCCTTCTCCAGAATTGCTTCTTTTCATTGCCAAATATCTCCATCATCCTCCATGAATTATCCATTGATCCCTGAATCAAACATGTTCATATTTAATTTTAGATAAATTTAAAAAAATATCAAATTAAAATATGTATAATTAAATTCCTTAAAATCAGATGAATCATTGGGTACTTTAAATGATGTTCAAAAATGTACCACATAATAGTGCATTTTAAGAAGGTATTACAATCATAATGTGAAATGATGTTAAAAGTGTAAAATGAACTAAAATGGTGTTTATGAATAATAAATAACATGAATATTATATATATTACCAATGAATATTATCCTCATTTAGTGGCTAATCATTATTTTTATCAATGTCTCTGCAGTGTTTGAAACAAACCAATTGAAAATATTGTGGTTATTATGTTTGCAAATTTATGAGAGATATCGTATACCATCAACATACTATCATCCTCAAAGATTTATTTTCGAAGATAATTACAATTTTATTTAAAATATTTATTAATCCTTTGTGTATTCATATTTTTTCAGTACTACCATGACTATAAATAGTCCTCGTATTCACAATATGAAATAGATTTGTTTAGAAATTATTGGGAAACATAACTGATGTCGGAATGTACACATATATCATGAATATGTGACTTCCTACTACTTATTTAGTTGATTTTATGATCATTTTATCTACTTTTTAGTTATTTTCCTCATCATTTTTATCTGATACTTATTTTGTTAATTTTCATAGGGATCATGAATAAATGACTTCATCAACAAAGATGATTCACTCTTGTACTATGATCATGCACTCAATCTGATACACAGTGTACTCGGTATGACTCAAATTTTATGGTTTCAGTTTAAAATTGACAATTTATTAATGTACTGTTTCATATTTAAGTTTAATTTATTTCATTATAATATTACTAACATAAGAATTGTTTTCTTATACAGCTGGATTCTTTTGCTCGGGTTAGGGTGGTTTTTTCGAACCTTCTCGTGCTCCTGAGAGATTGGACTTTGAGTATGAACCTAAGATAATGACAATAAGGAAATGGGTCAACAATGTATACAACCATCATGAAAAGGTGAATTCCCACAACTTATTTAATTAATTTTTTCATCATTTTATATAATATTTATAAGTTAATTTCCTTATCATTTTTATCTAATACTTATTTAGTTTTTTTATAGATCTTTTGGGAAGTCATATTTTATTTCAACTATCTACAAAAAGATATAAAATAGAGAACACGTTCCTTTATGATAGAAGAGGAAACCCCATGCTTCCAGAAACGTGAAGTGTTTCAGGGAGTATGGCGTTTCTCTTCCATCAGAATTGAACATGTTCTCTCTTTTATGGATTTTTACATGTATTTAAAAGTAAAACACATATCTCATACTCAATCATCCACACCTCAATCTGATACACAGTGTGCTCGGTATGACTTAGACTGTATGTTTTTTATTTATAATTTATATTTTAGTTCAAGACAAACATCACATAATCACAACTGACCAAACACATTATTATTACTTTTATAATTTAGGAAAACAATCCATAATTTATTTTTGATGCATATGAATCATTCACTCATTAATCTGATGCATGGTGTGGCCGTTATGACTCCATGTGTGTTCATTTATTTTAAATTGACATTTTATTAAAAAATAATTGATATGCTAAAAACTGAGAAACAAATATTGGAATTGTTTTGATACTTTAGTATAACAATCCCAAAATCATTTGTGACACATATGAATTAGTCACACCTCAATCCGATGCATGGTGTGCTCGGTATGACTCAAAGTGTTCATTATAAGTTTAAAATTGATATTTTAGTTCTAAACATGTGTCACTCATTGAAAAGAATGAAAGTGCGCTCAGATTGTCTTGATAATTTAGTAAAATGACCCATAAGTCAGATTTGATATTTAGGAATCAGTCTCATGTCAAACCGATACACGATGTGACCAGTATGACTCAAAGTGCGTGTTTCCAGTTTAAAATAACATTTTAGTAAAAACCAAAAGTGGCATACTCAAATCTGATAAAAAACATTCGGATTGTTTTGATAATTTAGGACAATTATCCATAAGTTATTTGTGACATGTAGGAATCAATCACACCTCAATCTGATACACAGTGTTCTTGGTATGACTCAAATTGTTCGTTATTAGTGTAAAATTGACATTTTAGTTCAAAACGTGTGTCACTCACTGCAAATCATTTTTTTGGATTATCTGATGGCCAGTTTGAGGGTATCTGGTTCCCATGAAACCAGTTTAAGGGTTGCCGGTACCCCTAACAGTCAACATCACCAGGAATTTGAAATTCAAACAAAATACATCCAAATTCAAAAACTCAGTCTTCAACGCCTCGAGCCGTGCCCCACCTCGGGTTTCGGAACATCACACAGACACCTCGGTCCGCACAACACTCTAGAACCACTCACACTCGCTGGATCACCACGCGCCCAGGCGGGGAACCATCGTCGGATCCACTCAACACTTACCTCGACGTTGCCGGAATCGCAACATCGAACAGGGACGATCCTCACTTCACCTCTGCATCGTCGTTCGCCTTGCAAGGTTCGAGCCATCACGAGTCCCAAAGTCGACTCCGTTCAGGCCGCTGGGAAAACACACCGGACTGCCACTGTATTCACGGATCCTAGCATCCAACGACCTTGAGGGAAAAGCCCAAACGGCGCAAGCCCGAACATCACCACCGTCGCAAACCATCCACTAAAACGAAAACAACATCCACAAAGCAACTTCAACCCATACTCGCGAAGACTCATGAATATAAACCACGGCAGATCGAAACCCCACAAGATAACAAGAACAGAAGAAAAAAAAACCCCAAAAACACGCCAAAAAGGAAAGCAGGAGATCCCGCCGCCGCCGACCAGATCAGCCGCAAAAAGCACAAAAACCCTAACTCATCAGAGGAGAGGCGGACCACCAAACCACCGACGCTTGAGCACACCTTCAAACGGTAGGGAAACTCACCATAGGTCGTCAACAAACTGCCAAACCGAATCAGAAGCGCTCTGTAGAGTATGCCGATGACGATCCGGTCTTACACCCCCAGATCCGAAGCAACAGCTGAAAAGCCTATGACGCATCACAAACCGCGAAGCCGCCTAACGCCACTGCAGCGGTGCCTCCACCAAAACCTGCTGATCTCGAAGAGAGAAGACGCGCCCTCCGCAGTGATGAGGAACGCGGCGGCGAGAGGAGAAAACCCTAGGATGAGAGCCCCTTACGGGCGCATCTTCGTATCATGAGTCCAATCGTGTGTCACTCACTGAAAACCAAGAAATTGAACTCGGATTGTCTTGATAATTTAGGATAACAATTCATAAGTCATTTGTAACATTTAGTAATTTTTATCACATCAAACTGACACACGATGTGACTGGTATGACTCAAATTGCGTGTTTCCGTTTTAAAATGATATTTTAGTAAAAAACACAAGTGACATACTTAAAATCAAGAAAACAAATTCAGATTGTTTTGATACTTTAGGAAAACAATCCATAAGTCATTTCTGACATGTAACAATCAAACTCACTTCAATATGATGCACGGTGTGCCTGACATGACTCGAAGTGTATCTTTTTATTTAAAAATGACATTAATATTAGTAAAAAAGACAACTCACATACTCAAAATTGAGCAAACGTTTTCAAATTGTTTTGATACTTTAGGAAAATAATCCAGAAGTCATTTATGATGTGTAGGAATCATTCTTGACTTAATTTTATACATGGTGTGCCATGTATGACTCAAAGTGTCTGCTATTAGTTTAAAATTGATATTTGAGTTCAAAAACTGTGTGAGTCATTGAAAATTGAGAGAACACACTCCAATTGTCTTGATAATTTAAAAAAAATGATTTATATGCTATTTATGACATGTAGGAATCAATCTCATCTCAAACTGACACATGATGTGACCAGTATAACTCAAAGTGAGTGTTTCCAGTTTGAAATGACATTTTAGTAAAAAACACAAGTGGCATACTCAAAATCCAACAAACACATTCAGATTATTTTGATACTTTAGGAAAACGATCCATAAGTAATTTTTGACGGGTAGGAATCGGTCGCACCTTAATTTGACACACGGTGTGACCGGTATGACTCAAAGAGTGTCTTTTTATTCAAAATCTACATTACTTTTAGTAAAGAACACAAGTGATATACTCAAAAGTGAGCAAACATATTTATATTGTTTTGATATTTTATGACAACAATACATAAGTCATTTGTGATGTGTATGAGTCAACCACACCTTAATTTGACACACGGTGTGACCGGTATGACTCAAAGTGTGTCTTTTTATTCAAAATTGGCATTACTTTTAGTAAAGAACACAAGTGACATACTCAAAACTGAGTAAACATATTCATATTTTTTTGATACTTTAAGACAACAATCCATAAGTCATTTGTGACTTGTAGGAGTCAACCACACCTCAATTCGACACACGTTGCGATCGGTATGACTTAAAGTGTCTGTTATCAGTTTAAAATTGACATTTTTGTTCAAAAAGTGTTTCACTCGCTGAAAACTGAGCAAACGCACTCTGATTATCTTGATAATTTAGGACAATGATTC
This sequence comes from Viscum album, assembly GCA_963277665.1. Taxonomy (NCBI): domain Eukaryota; kingdom Viridiplantae; phylum Streptophyta; class Magnoliopsida; order Santalales; family Viscaceae; genus Viscum; species Viscum album. Next base: position 80,512,185 of record OY728140.1, read on the forward strand.
ATAAGTCATTTTTGATGTGTAGGAATCAGTCTCACCTCAATTCGACGTACGGTGTGACTCAAAGTGTGTCCTTTTATGTAAAGTTGACATTTTTATTAGAATATTGTTTCATATTTATGTTTAATTTATTTCTTTATAGTATTACTAACATAAGAATATTTTCTTATAGAGGTGAATTCTTTTGCTCGGGTTGGGATAGTTTGTTTGGCAACCGATACCATGGTTTGGTTTTTTTGAGAGGGGGTTGCGGGTGGCAAAGACGATGAAACATTTATGTTTTTAAATGTTTGTGAAAAGTAATTTCAAATGTAATTATACAAAATATTGTTTGAAATGTATTTAATAGTGTTTTTGTTGTATTTTTTATATGAATTTTATTTCAATTAAATTATAAGTTTTCATCCAGATGTGATGCAGTGTGATGTTATTTAAACACCACACTACCTTTATCAGCGCTATTTCTAGCGCTGAGCACAACAACACTTTTTTAGCCCTTTTTACGTGTTTTTAAAAGACTTTGGTAGTAGTGATTAAAATGCAGGACAAACAACTCAAATAATATTAAACTACAAAAGGTGTGTGCTATACGTAAGAATACGTGGGTGATAAAACATTGTGCGTTTGGTGGAACAAAACACTCATGTCAGGTGAAACCCAACTTACATTAGATTACTCATGGCAAAATACTTCACGTTCAAATAAACTGGTCTCATTAGAGGATTAAACAGATAGACTAAAGAAATAGGGCTGGATGGGTGGGTTATCTATTGGAGGACTATGACCTGCCGTTCTGGCCTGTGTGTGAGGTATGCCTATGTGTTTGAATGTAATTGTACCCTTGAGAACCTAATATATATAAATATGATATATTAATATATTTTTTAATAATTCATATATATATATAATGTTTTAAGAAGAGTATTTATAAAATTATAAATAAATAATTATATATTTCAATAATTATAAAATTATAATAATTTTTTTAAAATAATTAATGTAACAGCATTGTAGCGGTACTATAGCAGACTATAGCAGCGGTGGAACTATAGCTCTGGCAACAATGTAGCGGTGGTGGGCACTGTAGTAGGAACTATAGTGATAGCAGCACTGTAGCAAGTACTATAGCAGTTTGGGTACTGTAGTAGCACTATTCACCAGTGGGCCTTTGGGTCATAATTATAGGCCTTCACGGCCATGTAATGGGCTTTCATGCCCACTCAGCCTACGGGCCCTGTAATTGGTTTCATGCCCACTAGACCTATAGACCATTTACTAAATAAATAATGTTTGATGGGTGGGATATCCCCTTAGAGGGGCTATGGCCTTCCTTTCTGGCTTATGTGTGAGGTGTGTTTGTGTTTAAATGTAATTATACCCTCAAGCACCTAATATATAATGCATTTATATACAAATATTTATAAATATATTTATTTATAATTATAATTATAAATAAATATAAATATTTAAATAATTATAAATTTATAATAAATATATTTAAATAATATATATTTAATATATTTATAATTATATATACTTATATATTAATAAATATATATAATGATATATATATATAATTATATAATTATATATAATTATATTAATATATTTATAATTATATACAAATATTTATCAATATATTTATTTATAATTATAATAATATATTTATATTTATATATTTTTAAATAATTTTATATATAAAAAATAATCAAATTTATATTAGAAAAAATGTTTAATAGTTTATTTATAGACATTAATTATAAAATGTGTGTATAATTAAAATAAATATAATATATTAATATTTTATTTAAACAATTATATAATATATATAAATGAATATATTTATTTAGATATATACTTATATTAATATTAAATACTTTAAAATATATGTACATAACTGCATGTATGCATGTGTGTGTGTGTGTATAGATGTGTTTGTATATATGTGTTTGTAGATGTGTATGTATACATATGTAAGTTTGTAATTCATGTAAATGTAATGAATTCACTTTTTAATATTTTTTCCATTTATTATTATAAATTCATTAATAACTTTAAAAATATATTTAATCATTTTGTAATATTTATATATATTTATTTACTATACACATAATATTTTCAATATATTTGAAATTTATATAATTAACCTATTTAAATGATTTTTTTAATAATTTTGTAATTAAAATATTTAATTATACAATTATAAATATATATAATTTTTAAAAAAAATATTTATGAAATTATAAATATATATATAAAATTATAAAATTATAATAAATATATTTTTTATATTTATAATTATATATTACTAAAAATGGCTTAGTCATGGATTTGAAGACCAAACTCATGACTCCAAATTTATTAAGAAAATATAAAAGTATAGAAAAGAGATGAGGCATATAAGGCCTTGAGCCCACAATGGAAGCAAAGTGGATACCCTTGTGTTTCAGAGGCACCCCAACAACAAACTTGCAGAGAGGGCTCAATCTATCCTTCTTACAGCAGGCTACTGGAGTTTGTGGGAGGCAAGGAACCAAGTCCGACACAAGGACCCCCTTCAGAGATGGCTCTTGTGATGAGGACCAAAATCTTAGCAATGGACCTTGAAATTCTTCTGGACTAATGGGAGGAAGATCCCTCTCTCAAGTTTCTTATGGTTATAAGGTATCCCCACATCTTTCCCAGACCTCCGCCAGTGGGTCATTATGTGAGATAGCTTCCACCTTCACATGGTCTGAAATTGAATACAGATGGTTCGTACAATCAAGGATGCATGCAGGGAGGAGGTGTGGTTCGCAACTCCAAGGGCTCGGTGTTACTTGCCTTCAGTTCTTTCTATGGGGCTGGTGATTCACTTAGGGCAGAAGGTAGGCTCTTTTTAATGGTCTTGATATGTTCCACTTGAAACAAATACCTTTATATTCTATAGAGATAGATTCAAATATTATAAGGATCTCCTTGAACTATCTTTCTTCTAATCCTTGGAACATCGCTTACTTGATTCGTAAATTCAAATCACTTCTTCCTAACGACATTGAGCTTTCTCACACATGGAGATAAGGTAATTGGATGGATTCCTTCCTTGCTTCAAAGGCCTCCCAGGAGGTTCCCTCTAGGGAGTTTACATGCATAGGTTCCCTTCCCCTAGGGGGTACTGATATTGTAATCGGGGATGCACTAGGTATTTACTTCTATAGGTCCCCTTTATTTCCTTGTACACTCCCATTTACCTCCCTTTTAATATTTTTTCCATGTTAAGGCAAAACAAGTAATTTAACTCTTGAAATTCCCTTTGGATCCCAAATTTCTAGGGTATTTCTCTCTACCCATTAGATGTCGACCTCTACACCATGTATTTCTTTGTGGGGCCTCATCTTCCCTACTCGATGATGATTCATAGGAATCCCCAGGAGTGTTGAAAATCCTGAATTTCCAAGACAAATCTTGAAAATCCATTTTTAGATTAGATTAGAATCCATATTCAATGTTAATTGATAAAAACCTCTGAATAGATAAATAAACATTGAAACCAAAGACATCAGGATCCATCAGAGAATAAATGAATTCATGCTGTGAAAAATACCAAATATTTGCTTCCTTGCTAAGAACCTTAGTGGGTCTTTCACCTTCCAGATCGCCAAGAGGTACGATATTAGAGTCCTTTCTGGTGCATTATTACATTCTTGATCTGATGCCTTTCCAAAATATTCATAAGAATTTTTCATTAAATCATTGAAATGTGGTGGGAAGGACCAGTCCACATTCTCATCACCACTTGGAATGACAACCTACAAGGGAGTAACCTATGATGAGTTGCTACCTGATGGGTTAAATGATTTGTATTTCTGAGGGATTACCAGTCTGAATACCTCCTTATCCACATGGTTTTTTTACCTTTATGAGTCCTCAAAATAATCATATGATCCTGTCTTATCTGTCAATCATCCAATTCTTGAGAAACATCCTCATCAATGAAATGATCATCCATCAATTCCTCAGCAAGATCATTATCCACAGCTTGGTTTTCAGTTAAGCTCTTTCTTTCCATGCCCTCCACATCCACTTGTACATAAACATCTTATTGAGGCTGACTAGTAATTTCAATAACCTATGTTGATTTAATTTTTTGAATATCAGAAACAAACTCATAGCACTCCTTCTCTCCATACCCAAAAGCCATATGAGCATAAGGAGAAGGATTAACATAATCCTCCCTAGAGGTCCCTTCCCTACAAGATGATTCCTTCAACCCTAGTTCATTAATGGGCTCAGACCCCTCTAATTCTGCTTGAGTAATCACTCCTCTTTGGGGATTCTGACTAGTACTTAGAACCCTTATATTATCAGAATATGTTTTCCCTTTCTCAACAATTTCATCCCAAGATCTAGTGAAGGGATTCTTGTTAAGACCAATTTCCATCACATAATTAGTCTTCACATGAGATCCCCTTATATCAGTCCTCTTCTCAGCAGACTCAAGGCTAGGCCTCTTATCCATCAAGGACATCTAAGAATCATCTTGCAACATTTACTTACCAAAATTATCAGGCCCACCTGTAACATTAGACTTCACAAATCTAGTCTTTTTATAACATGATCCTTCATCGTGCCCACATATAGAGCAACAACCGAAAACAATATTTCTCTTGAAAGTTGAAGTATCATGACCTATTATCTTACAATATGGAAAGAATCGGGGAGTACTTTCATACTCAATTCTAAACTCTATTTCATCATCATTAGTTTACAGAATGACCTTATCAACAAGTGTGGAGGACAAGTCTACTTCTACCAAAAATCAAGATTAGTACCCAAATCTGGCAGCTTCTGTTTCTTAGTCCATTTTAATAGGAAATCCTATTGACTTTGAAATATTGTGAAGGGTAATTGGGTGCCAAATAATACAGTTAAGACTAAATACCTTGACCCAAATTTGAACAGAGTAATTACCCACTTCAAACGGGTTGAATTTTTTTATCCCATTCTCGGATGCATGTGACTCTCGGCTTAAGAGAGATTGATCCAAATCCCCAAGAACTCATCTTTAAGTCTTTATAGGGGAATATAATGTGATAAAAACCACATCCTAGTGACACACATTTCCAATCTAAGAATCCTCAAATTTCTGAGATTCTTTCAAACAAAACCATGACCCACCATAGAGCAGATCCTCTCAACAAAATGAGACGTGCAATGATTAAATGCACACCAATCTCTAGATGCTCTGAAATCGTAGTTGAGTCCTCCTTAACATGGGAAACATTTCCCTTCCATAAAATACCACTTGCAGTCGATCCATTGAAGAGAGAGAATTTGTGTTTGCACACACTAACCTCAGTCAATATATCCACAGTAGTTTCTTAACTCGCGATTCTCCAATCCTCTGGTCTAGCACCTGCATTCTTATGATAGTTGAATCGCCCCTTCCTGAGGAAGATGTTTTCGAAATATTAAAATGTCAAAGAATCCATGAAATAAATCCCTAATCATCATTGCGTCGTAGAGAGATAATCTCTCACCGACACAAACCCATATCAACATCTAATTATATATTTATATAAATATATATTTATTATATTTATAATTATATATACTTATATATTAATAAATATATATATTAGTATATAAATACATACAATTATATAAATATATTTATAATTATATACAAATATTTATAAATATATTTATTTATAATTATAATTACAAATAAATAAATATATTTACATATTTTTAAATAAGATTTATATTACAATAAGTACATATATATATATATTAAAGTAACATATAAATATGAATTATATAAATTTTAATAAAAATGAATCTTATTTTCATAATTTTATATATAAAAAATTATCAAATTTGTATTAGTCAAAATGTTTAAAGTTTATTTAAATAATAAATATATTTATTTTATTTATAATTATATATTAATAAATAAATATATTTATATAAATATATTTATAATTATATATAATTTTTTAAAAATATATTTATTTATAATTATAATTATAAATAAATACACATATATTTTAAAAATTATAAAATTATAATAAATATATTTAAATAATAAATATTTATATTATATTTATAATTATATATTTAAATCTATATATAAATACTTTTTAAATATATTTATTTGTAATTATAATTATAAATAGATAGATAGATGTTTTAAAAAATTATAAAATTATAATAAATATATTTAAATAATAAATATATTTAAATTATAATAAATAAACTTCTTGTGTTACTGTAGTAGTATTGTAGCAGAGCACTATAGTAGCAGTAGGTACTATAGTAGGAACTGTAATGGCAGCGGTACTGTAGTGAGCACTTTAGTAGCTCAGGTACTATAGTAGTACTATTCACCAGAGAGGCCTTTGGACCACATAATGGAATTTCAGGCCTAATATTAGGGTTTTCATGCCCCTGGGCCTTCAGGGAATATTCATGGGCTACTTGGTCTTAGGCCTACGGTCATGTAATTAGTATCCCTCTACCCAAATAGAAATAGGTATTTTCTTTCATGATAAAAAGAGGTTATAGCCCCAACTTTTAATAAATATATACATTATATTTATAATTATATACTTATAAATATATAGAAATATTTTTAAATATATTTATTTATATTTATAATTATAAATATATATATATATATATATATATTCTTAATATTAGATCTTTATCAGTGATTTTTTAGTGCTGATAATGACTGATCTTTATCAGCGCTAAAAAAGTGCTGATAAAACTCTTCTTTATCAGTGATAAATTTTAGTGCTGATAAAGAGCAATTTTGTCATCATTTTTTAGAGCTTATAAAGGATTATCTCTATCAATGATTTTTTGAATGCATTTTTAAAAGTATTACTTGTTCTTATAAAAATAACCTTAACTGAGACTTTTCCTTCACACCTCCAAGCTCTCATGGAACCCTACTATTGCTGCCGCTCTCGCTGAATCTTGCTACCCTGCCATTGTCGCCACAACTCTCAAAAAAGTAATCCTATCCAAATCTAAGGTATATGTATTAACTTATTTTCTATTTCACTGGATCTTTACTACATGATTTATATTGCCTTCATCGTCTCATTTTCACCCTTTTTGGTGGTTCCACCTCAGCAGGTGCGACGTCCGGTGGTTCAACCTCGACAGGCACAACGTCTGGCAGTGCGGTTTGGATCTCAGCCATTTCCCCCTCCCTTGATGTTGTGTTCCACCCCCTCCCTCCCTTATCTCCCCTTCTTTGTTGTCATCTGTCTCCCACCACCCCTCCCTTGCGGCCGGCTGCCACCTGCGGCCCCTCCCTTGTCGTCGGCCGCCACCCATCCTATTGAGACCCCATCCTCTCCCTCCCTTGCTTCCAAACACCACCCATCCTCTCCATTACCGTCATCTTCCATGCACTACCCCTCCCTTTTTGTCATCCACCACCCTCCACCCCTCCATTATTGTCGCCCGCCACCCAGATTGTATCTCGGGTTTGTTTTTTTATAATTCTTGTAACATTTTTTTTATTAATTGATTTATTTAATTTTCAAAAAGTGTCTCAATTAAAGATTCGCCATTATTTTTTCGCCCTCAATTGCAATTTGAGATTTTTCCATGGGAAATTAGAGTTTTTTATTATCAATTTTTATCCATGAAATTTGAGATTTTTACCTATGGGTAATTGCAATTTGATAATTTTTTATATATTAATAATTCAAATATATATAAATATAATGTTTTTAAAAAAATATTAATATAATTATAAATAAATAAATATTTATTTATTTAAATAATAATAAAGTTATAATAAATATATTTATTATATTTATAATTATATGAATACATTTATAATAATATACAAATATTTATAAATATATTTATTTATAATTAGAATTATAAATAAATATATATATTTAAATAATTATAAAACTATAATAAATATATTTAATTAATAAATATATTTATTGTATTTATAATAAAATATACTCATATGTTAATAAATATATAGAATTATATATAATTATTAATAATTAATTAATATTTAATATTAGTTAGTAGTTGATAATTACAAGTTAGTATTAATGCTTATTAATTAATTACTAAATAATTAATAAATATGATTAATAAATTTTAATTAATAATTATTCTTAATTAGTAATTTAAAAATTATTATGGATTAATTAATATTAAATATCACTTAGTATAATTATTACTAATTAGTTTTAACCTTAATTAATTAATTACTATTTAATTAATAAACATGAATAATTTGCAATGATTGTTATAATGTTGGGCATTAGAGGTCCAATTGCATGAGGAATCTTGTTTGCACTAGATTTCAATTAAGGGGCCATGATTTGTTACCCTACAAAAAGAATGAAGATAATGGGGTTGTCCATGATATTGTAACTTAAGCTATAAACCAGGCTGCGAATGATGTTACACATGATTCTCTTCCCAGACATTTAATCTTTTGAGTGCACAACTTCCTGTTAATGTTGAAAAATCTACTTTTTGAACACCACTTCTTATTGTTGAAGGTATTCCACAGAACATGAGAAACATATAAAGTCTAAAGCTTAGACCTCCATATTCTCCTCGTACTATTGATGGGATTCTTTCCCCTCCTCAACTGAATGATAAGTCTGTAAACTCTTGGGTTGATATGGCAGAGGAAAATGAATTGGATACTACGAGAACTTCATTCAAAGTTGTCTTAATCGAAAGCATACGTGAAGAAAAGGATGGAGATGAATCAGATGATAGTCAAGTTTCTAGGTAAATATCAGCACGGGCTGAGGTGGATGATATGATTTGGCAATAGAAAATTGTTGTTTCTTTAAAATGTTGAAAAGGGAAGGCCAAGCTTATGGCTGTAAATTCAATGAAAACTAACCCCAATAAGAATCACACCTCTAATTTCCCAGAGCATGGTAATTTTTCTCCTGTAAAAACATATGATAAAGTTTTGGTTTATCCTTCAAACTCTATTAGGATCATTGGATCCAATATATATCATTTGTCCAAAACATTGGTTTAAATGAATTTGTGGCTTCTTTTGTTTCTATTGTTCCTATTGTGGGTGATTTGTTGGGTGGGATCCTTTTTTACCAATTGTATTTCAGGCTCCTAGGGATCTTGGTAACCCAAAGGGTCAATTAAGACATGATTTTTCACTGAAACCTACTTAGGGTAGGGAGGCTGTTATTAATTCATCTATTTTAAAGATGGATTGAGATTCAAGTGGTGGAAGTACTGAAACTATTGTCTATGGCATGCAGTTTGATCATGTCTTCTTTGATATAGATACTCAGTAAGTTCATGGATCAGTACCAGTATCTGTTCTGAGCAGGGAGAGGCACGATGATACTTTGTCTCCAAGGGTAGGCCCTGATAAAGGATATGAAACAAGTTCCAAAAATGCTCTTAGAAAGCATAATATTGTCTTTGTTCATGGCCTTGAGGTTCCTATTTCTAAGCTATAAACCCCTAATCTTGATAAAGCAATAATTTCCTCTTCTCTTGTAAGTTTTGATACTTCATAGCCTATGAATAATAAATCAACTTTGAAGGTCACCACACATAGTTCATTCCAGATGATTTCATCCATAAGCAGTGAAGATGATGGAAAAAATATTGATCATGTAGCTGGAATAGAAAAAATGATGGATGGTGTTGAGTTTGAACTACCAAATAATGGTGGTGGACCATGGTTACAAGTCAAATCATGGCGAAAGATATGTCATTCATGCAGTTGAGGTGGATGTATCTCCCACCACAGTATGTGTACTCGATCTTGAGTATCATGTGTTTTCCTCGATTTTATTTTCTTTTCACTGTGGACATTTTTTGTTTTGAATGTTCCTCATCTGGGTTTTACTCTTATTTAATAAAGATGCCACTACGCCTCAACCTTTTAAAAAATAAAAAATAAAAAAATAAACATGAATAATAATTTGTAATCAATAGTAATTATTACTTATTTACTAACAATAATAAAAAAATTCATTTGGATTATTAAGATTTAGTTTATTATATGAAATATTTTATGATTTAAATCATAAAGGATAGAAGTTAGATGTGTGATTTTGATTGGGTGTTGAATGAGTTTCAAAATTAGCTTTGATTTTTTTTGGATTTCTTGTTCAACAATGTATCTAAGGGGGAAATTATTCCATTCCTTTTTATAATTACATCGGTAGACCATAGTTCATTCATAAATAAGTAATTTATCATATCAATTAAGTTGGATTTTAAAACAACTATGAGGTATGACACCATAACATAGAAACATTTCAACAACTAAAAAATGTTGATAGACATAAGAGGTGTGATGTGAAAGATATGATATTTGATCAGTTTTCTTTTATTTCCAAAACATACTTTGCATCCAATATAACCTGCATGGTTTAAATTAGGGGATTCCTCCACAACTACATATTCTCCATGATTTGGTGTTACCTTCTAAGGGGATGAGTCTTAGACAAAAAAATCCAATAATAACTATAATCCTCACCAGATTCATCTCTCGAATAGTTATTATTTCATTTTGTTTCCTAAGACTCATCCCTCATATCTTCTGGACATGTACCTATGTTTCTTGAACTACTATGAGTAGTAGTCATCTCATATCATGCACCAGTGAACATTATGAATGAATTTAGAGGATAAAACCTAACACAGTGGAGTTGTTCTTTTCTTAAATTCAATTACCCATTTCTTTCAAATTATGATGAAATTATTTGAAACATTCAAATATTGGGTTCCCGATATTTTAAAGACCCATTTTGTGTATTTATTTAATTTTTAAACAGTAATATTATGAAATCAAATAGGATGGATATGAATAAGAAATGAATGGATGCCAATCATATGAAAAAAGTGTATGAATATGGGGTGAAAGAGTTCACTAATTTTGAAAAATATCATGTATATGGACCTTCTCAAATCCTTTGTCCATGTTTACGTTGTTGTTATTCAAGACTAATTAGTCCAAAGAAGTTATAATAACACTTGATCAGTCACCAAATAGATCAAAGTTATAAATGTTGGAATAAATACAGGTAAAAGGTGAATGAAGCTAATGATCAGGTTAGCACTGCATTTTATGGATCATCTGATATGATTAAAAGTGTAGAGAATGAAGAATACTATATCAAGTATGTGATTACATGTGTGAATGATGATGAAGATCATATTTAGTAAATGAAAAATATAGTTTAAGATGAACTCTGTGATTGTCCAAATTTGTTTGAGAAGTTAAAGAGTTGTGCAAAGATGACATTTTATACTAGTTTCACTAAATATACAACACTTTTGGGCATAATGAATCTATATAATTTAAAATCTAGAAACAGTTTGAGTGTCTCTAGTTTTACTGAACTACTTTCTCTCTTTAATGATATACTCCTAGAAGATAATGTGATTTCTAACTGAACATATGATGCTAAAAGAATACTACGTTTGATGGGTATGATCTCTGAAAAAATACATGCCTATCCAAATGACTATATTTTTTTTCAAGGACCATAAAGCACTTAAAGAATGCACAAAGTGTGGTTGTTCTCAATACAAGAAAGATGAATCGGGTCCTCTAAAATTTGTATGGAAATTTTCAATCATTCCAAGGTTTAGGAGCCTATATGAAAGTGAGGACACTGTAAGATAATTGACGTGACACACAGATATAAGAAATAAAGATGAGAAACTTCATCACCCAACATACTCTCCTTAGTGTAAGAGAATTGATCATGAGTATCCTGATTTTGGAAACAAGCTGAGAAACATTCATCATGCTCTATCTACATATAGAGTGAATCCTTTTGGTTTTCAAAGTAGTACTCATAGTATATGGATGGTTATGTTGGTAAATTATAACTTTCCACTGTGTTTATTCATGAAATTAAAATACATTATGTTATATATGCTTATATCAAGACCAAAACAACCGGGTAATGATATTGATGTTTATTTGTCTCCATTGATCAAAGATTTGAAATTATTTTGGGATTTTGGTATTACATTGTATGATGCTTACATAAATGAATATTTCATATTGATATCCATGTTTTACATGATGATAAATGAATTTACTACTTATATAAATTTTTTAGGATATAACATTAAAGTAACTCAAGGGTGTCCCATTTGTGAACAAGATACACAGTCAATTATCTTGAAACATTCATCAAAGACTATGTTTCTAGGACATTAAAAATTTCTACCCCTATGACATAAGTACTGATCTAGGATAAAATCATTCAATAGAAGATTATAAGAACATAAATCACCATCTCTACTAATAGGTGATCAAATATTTTAGAAGGTAAAATATATGGACACCACTTTTGGTAAACCTTTTTCAAAAAACCTTATCAAAACTGGTTGGAAAAAGAGATTAATTTTTTTGAGTTACCATACTAGAATTGTTTGTACGTTAAGAATTTTCTTATTGTTATGCATGTGGAAAAAATTTATGTGATAGTGTCGTTGAAAATTTACTAAATTCACCTAGAAAAATAATGTATGGAATTAAGTCTAGGTTAGACATGATTGACATGGTAATACATGAAGAGTTGGTGCCAGTGAAGGGTGAAAAATAAAATTTTATTTCTCTAACTGCTTACACTCTTTCTAGGAAGTAGAGATATCATTTTTGCAACTTCTTGAATGATGTAAAGGTTACCAAATGGGTATTCATCGAATATCAAAAATATTGTATCAATGACTAGTTTAAATTTAAAGGGTCTAAAATCACATGATTGTCATGTTTTGATGTAATATCTAATACTTGTAGCTTTACATTGAATTGTTCCCAACAATGGACATCATACATTAACCAAACTCTTCTTATTTTTTAAAGTAATATACTGCAAAGTTATAGACCCGATGAAATTTCCATTATATTATGTGAATTGGAAATGTTCTTCCCACTGACATTATTTGATATGATGGTTCACTTGATAGTTCAATTGGTGAGATAGATTCGACTATGTGGTCTTGTACATTATAGATGGATGTACCCCATTAAACGATATATGAAGATTTTGAATGGGTATTTCAAAAATCAAAGTTGGATAGAGGGTTTTATTATGGAGAGATATTTTGTTGAGAAAGTTATTGAATTTTGTACTGACTACCTATCTGGTGTGAAAAGTATTGGTCTACGAAAATCTTGTCACATTGGGTGACTTATAGGTGAAGGAATTTCTAGAATAGATTTTGTCAAAATCACTATTACATATTTGGATTAGACCCACCTTTACGTTTTTCATAACAATTTAGAGGTTTACCCATATATTGAAAACCATAAATAAATTCTCAGGCATTTGAATCCATTAAGTGATGAAAACTGGATATGAAATACACATAATCAACAGTTTATAGGATGGTTTTGAGACCATATTTTTAAGGATTTAGTTGAAAGTACAGATTCAATTTTAGAAAAACTTCTATACCTAGCTAGAGGACTAAGTGTGCATTTATTATCATATAATGGTTATGTAATTAATGGTAATAAATTCTATACAAATAAACCTAATGAATTCAGTACCATAAAAAATAGTGGAGTTACACTTATGGATGAAGTGATGCATGTATATGGTACTAAGGACAGAAATCCAATTTATGTGAATATTCTATACTTTCACATCACTAAAAAATTTGGGAGTTGGATTATACAACATTCCAAGTTTTTATTTTTTTTAATGTAAGTGGGTTGATAATAGGAGTGCAGTTAAAATAGCTTAATTGAGATTTGTGAAAGTGTATTTCAGTAAGAAAGGTTACAAAGAAGAACTGTTTATAATGGCATCATAGGCAGTATAATTATTTTATGTTCCAAACCCTATAAACCGAAAGTTGTCAATTGTTTTGGTATCGACCAAAACCATTGAAGGGTCAGATGAAAATTCAACTAAAGATGACCCTTTAATTGGGACATCACAATAATTTCACAGTGGTCCCATTGTAGATGAGGTCTTATATGTTATAGGAGACCACAATGAAGGGATTTATATACTTTATAGAGGGGTCAAATCCATTCAACCTTTTAAAATAATAGAGTTTAATAATTGGGTTATATTTTTTGTAATATACAGTGTGTTGCCTCGTATTATTGTCTGTTAACTATTGTGTTTACATAATATAAATTAAATGTTCAACCAATTCTATAGATAATGACTTCTACAAATGATGATGCTCTCAATTATGAGGAACAATAGGTTTCTCAACCTATTGGAGCTTCCAATACATAGTAAAAATTACCTTCTATATATACGAATGCTACCAATCTAGAGGAACAACATATTGATGATGTTGAACCTAAAGAAATTGTAGACAATGAAGAACCAATGTCCTAAAAAGGAGCATTGTAGCGTGACAGTATTGGCCAGAATTATTAAGGTGAAACGAAAAGGAATCAAAGTCTAGGTTGGATAGAATGCGCATGACCAACCTATTAACCCCATCAAGGACATGTTTAGTAGTTTCATTAGGCTCACCACTCAGCAGTGTGTGCTGATTGATGTAGATTCATGGAACTATGTTGTGCCCATGCTCAAGACACTAGTTTGGAAAAAGATTAAGGTAAAATTATGATGTACTTTATTTATTTACTATAAAATAAAATAATGAAACATTGACTTACTCTATATTATCCCTTGTAGAGTTTATTTATTGTAGATGACTCCCAAAAGAAATTTGTATTAATTCTTTCTAGAAAGGATAAAGAATGATTTCTCAAAATTCTAAAAAAGAATAATATGAAATATTTTGAATGGGTTATAAACCCACACTCACTGCATGTGTATGCACACCTGATAAGACAATAATCATGGTATGTGTTTACTGGCCTTCGTGAGAATATGTCCTTTCAAGTAGATTGTGGATGGTAATACATTTTTTGGTAATATGTGTATGGATCACTTTGATTAAGAATTATTAATTTATGAAACAAAAATCGAGTGATTAAAATAAGAAATGGGAAGCAAAACCAACGTACCCCTACCATAAAATAAGGGTGGGGTACACTTCACTTAAAAAAAATGGCATGTATTTTAAATCTACCGTAATAATTTTATGTTACATGAAACAAATATATAATTATGTTTCTCTATTTATATGTATATCGATGAATCTAATTCCAAATCCACTTCTATCCCATATCATGTTCTATAGAAGGAGGCACATGCAAATAAATATATGATATTAATAGATGAAAACACACAAAAATTGTGCGAAACATTTGTAAGTATGAAAAAATAAAAATTTGTTTTGGGTTTTGGGTTGACACCCTGAATAACTGATATACCAGATGAAAAACTACTATCAACATCCTTGAAGAGACCAGAACAGTATGGCAGCATCATAGGTATGGGTTTTGGGTTGACACCCTGAACATATTTTGAGGAAAAAAAGAACAAGGGGATAAAGATAAATAAATAGAAGAGATGCAATCACGATTAGATTCCCTTTAAGAAATATTTCATTGGAAGTTTGAGTTGCTAAAAAATGTTATGGGGGAGAAGCAAAGAGAAGAAAAAACACAAGATTAACCACTATGTGAAGATGCCCCCCACCCTCATCCAAGTTTGAGGTGAGTCATTCCCCACAAAGAGCTGTCTTATATGAGGTAATAAATATTCTCATAATTTTTTCAGTGAAATGTGAATCAAACAGACACCAATACCTTTCCTGTACTAATATTCTATAGGATTAAAATGACTATTATTTATATCTACTGACACTTACTCATAACCTTGTGGTGAGGGATACCGTATTTAATATCAAAGAAGGCACTGTACACAACAGAAAACTTCCAACGGGTCATGTGAGAGTGGGGACTACTGTAGCTCATGATCCAAGCGTCGAATTACATGATCCACTTGATGAAATAGATATTCATACAGTTTAGAAAGATATTGGAACATTTGTATCATTGATGTCAAATCTTGTAAAAAATATGTCGATAAGGAGTAATTCATTTCTGATTTATTTTTCATGATAAACCTTTAACAATTAATAAAAAAGGTCTAAACTGATGAATGTTATTATAGAAATAAAAAGGGAAGGGTGTGTAACTAAAGATCAAATAAAAACCATCTAAAGGATTAACCAACTGATCAAAAAAATCTTCAGAAAGTACCTTTACCCCACCTGTTGAATATCTTTATTTACATACATTGAAGGTTCATGCAGATACAAAGTTACAAAGTGGTAGTAATCACATATTTTATTTTGAAGAACTAATGTACAAATAGAACATTGTAGACTACATCCATAATGAGAATGTAGATGAAATCCTCAAGTATGAATGGCTAGGAGTCACAGTTGTAAATATATACATGAGGTGTGTTTTCATGATTTGTTTTTCCAATAGTTGATCTACTATGTTAATTATGACTAAATACAATTCATATTTTTTGTAGGTGTCTATATCATTATTATTTGAAGGGAAAACCTTGGGAATATAAATATGGATTCATTAGTCCTTATGTCACTTCTATAGAACAAACCAAAATGGAATTAGAACAAATTAATGAAATAGTGGAAAAACTAGCCACATCGTTTGAAAGGAAACTTATGGATGATAGACTCTTCTTATTACCAACGATGTAGGGGTAAAACTCTACAATTTAATCATTTCAAATATATTTTCATTACTCTCATTACTTATGCCTTTTTTAGGATGCATTGGGTTCTCATTGCAGTCAATTTGGACACTCAAAAGATTTATTTTATAGATTCACTGCATGGATACCGAACAAACTGCCCACATGTGACGACATTTGTGAATTTGTACTACACTACATCCAATGTTTTAGAACTATACTTCAAGTTATATATTTTATATTTTTTTATAATGAGAATTCTATTATGATGGGGTGATGTTTAAATATCATGGAAATCATGACATGAGGACGGTACATGTTCACAAGTTGCCTATCGACTTCTATAGGTGTAGAAGTATCAAGGTTTATATAATAAGATTTCACTATCAAAACACATATCAAAACAAATTAATTATTTTTATCAATGTCTCTGCAGTGTTTGAAACAAACCAATTGAAAATATTGTGGTTATTGTGTTTTCAAATTTATGAGAGATATCGTATACCATCAACATACTAGCATCCTCAAAGATGTATTTTTGAAGATAATTACAATTTCATTTAAAATATTTATTAATCTTTTGTGTATTCATATTTTTTCAGTACTACCATGAATGTAAATAGTCCTCATATTCACAATATGAAATAGATTCGTTTAGAAATGATTGGGAAACATAACTGATGTTGGAATGTACACATATATCATGAATATGTGACTTCCTACTACTTATTTAGTTGATTTTATCATCATTTTATCTACTTTTTAGTTATTTTCCTCATCATTTTTATCTGATACTTATTTTGTTAATTTTCATAGGCATCATGAATAAATGACTTCATCAACAAGGATGATTCACTTTTGTACTATGATAATGCACTCAATTTGATATACAGTGTACCCGGTATGACTCAAATTTTATGGTTTCAGTTTAAAATTGACAATTTATTAATGTACTGTTTCATATTTAAGTTTAATTTATTTCATTATACTATTACTAACATAAGAATTGTTTTCTTATACAGCTGGATTCTTTTTCTCGGGTTAGAGTGGCTTGTTCGAACCTTCTCGTGATCGTGAGAGATTGGACTTTGAGTATAAACCTAAGATAATGACAACAAGGAAATGGGTCAAGAATGTATACAACCCTCATGAAAAGGTGAATTCCCACAACTTATTTAATTAATTTTTTCATCATTTTATCTACTATTTATAAGTTAATTTCCTTATCATTTTTATCTAATACTTATTTAGTTTTTTTATAGATCTTTTTGGAAGTCATATTTTCTTTCAACTATATACAACAAGCTATAAAAGAGATAACATGTTCCTTTCTGATGGAAGAGGAAACCCCATGCTTCCGGAAACGTGAAGTGTTTCAGGGAGTATGGAGTTTCTCTTCCATCAAAATGGAACATGTTCTCTCTTTTATAGATTTTTACATGTAGTTAAAATTAAAACACATATCTCATACTCAATCATCCACACCTCAATCTGATACATAGTGTGCTCGGTATGACTCAGACTATAGGTTTTTAATTTACAATTTACATTTTAGTTCAAAACAAACATCACATACTCAAAACTGATCAAACACATTATTATTACTTTTATAATTTAGGAAAACAATCCATAATTCATTTTTGATTCATAGGAATCATCTGCTCCTTAATCTGATGCATGGTGAGGCCGGTATGACTCCATGTGTGTCTATTTATTTAAAATTGACATTTTATTAAAAAAGAAGCGACATACTAAAAACTGAGAAAACATATTGGAATTGTTTTCATACTTTAGTATAACAATCCCTAAATCATTTGCGATGCATATGAATCATCCACACCTCAATCCGATACACAGTGTGCCCGGTATGACTCAAAGTGTTCATTGTGAGTTTAAAATTGATATTTTAGTTCTAAACATGTGTCACTCATTGAAAAGAAAGAAAGCGCAGTCAATATAAGGCCCCAGCCTTAAACCTTACTTAATCTTGAGTTATTACAAGATTACACATTGAGGATCTTTTCAGGTTTAGAGTTTTAGATAATTAGATCATGAAACTTGCATTACATTCCACATTTAAACAAAGTGGTTACATAAAAGACAGTATTCATTCTTCCCATCAACGGAAACATATTTAAAATAAAACATGTATTCTTTCTTGACACATCCTTGACACTATCATCACATCATGTACCCTTCCCTTGACCTGTGAAAAACATTTCAAAAACTTGGGATGAGCATAAAAAGCTCAGTAAGGGATATATAGATATGGAAAGGAAACATGAGTACATGTATACATAAGAATGAAATCATACTTTACCCATAAAACATAGGCATATCAAATCATGAATAAATCATAGAAATCATAATACATAAAGGTAACTTGAGGCATTCATAACATTCTTACGTGGGTAGTAACCCTCTTGGTTACGTTTGGAATACCCATCACAGTATATTCCCTAAATCTCTTCGGAGAAACCTTAACGTTTCACTCCTTCGTGTTACCCAATGCATTGGAGAGCTATATCGGGCTCACCCGCCCTTAGTTTATCACGGAACCACCCGTTCTTCTTAACAATGCCCAAGAACCATAACATAATCGTATCACATAAACATGAATAAAGGAAACATAACATTTCCACATTTCAATCACAATATAACATTTTAGGATATTGAAATAATGAATCCATTCAAAAAGAAACCATTTCCAAAACCATTTAAAACATTTAATAAAGAGATTTTTGAATCAAATTGTCCCATACCACCTTGAAGCTTTTAACATTTTAAACCATTAATATCCATATAAATAAATCCTTAAAACCATTTTGAAAACATGGATATTAATAAGAACAAATAATTAAAACATTTAAAACGATATTTTGGTTAAAGGGGTTTTACCAAAATTAGAGGCACTTGAATACAATAATTGAGGAATAACATTTAGTCAGAACTTTATAATATCATGAGAATAAATGGATTCATGATATAATACTCCAAAGTACAGTATATACACTATATAAGAGTGAATTGGTTCATAACAACAATGAACCCTCAATAGAAATGTCAAAAGTGATGAAATCCCTTATAAAGAAGGTATCCTTAAATTAAGGACAAATCAATCTCAAAATTATGTGTGACAAATATAAATACACCCAATATAAGTGGATATTAAGTGTAAAACAATAAAAGGTCATTCACACATATTCAATGGATGACATATTCAATGACTACAAGTTGAACCCAAAGAAATCGAAATTGGGTTAAAAAGTTCCCTTGACAGTCTAACGGCATCACATCAAAATGAGTTGATGAGAGATAAAAAGTGTATCTCATCACTTGGACATAAAATTTACATCAATAAGGATATATGAGAACATATCCCAACATAACAATATGTAAATTTAAAGACCCAACAAAAGAAGTCTTTTAAAAAAGAGGAGGGTGAAAGGTTCCCTTACCGACTTGGGTATCTTTCAAAACATACACCCCATGAAAGAAGGACAATAGATCATTGATGTAAATACTCATAAACGAAATTATATTACAAAAATACTAGAATAATGGGCAGTACATACACCACTCAATGGAATTTGTGGAAAATGTAGCATAAATCTCACGGGAATAAAAGTGAGATGAAAAATCCCTTACGAAAACTCGGCAGCCTAATGGCGCCACATAAAACTTCCGAAATGGATTGATGAGAGATAATAGGTTCTCTCATCACATGAACATAAAATTTACAGTAGGATTAATATAAAAGAACATCCCAATCATAAGAAATATGAGCTTAAATGATATGACATAAAAGAGTGTACTTAAAAAGAAAGAGAGTTGTAGGATCCCTTACCTCAGGTCCGACTTGACTTGATCGTTCTTTAATCTCCTGAATAATAAACTTGAGTTAATTTATACTTCCATAAGAACATTTTTCAATTTCATTATTACTTTTATATCACTTATTACCATGTCATAAACATTATGTAATCATTTAAGTTAATAATATTTGTTTTGCCGATGTTTGGTTCCTAAGTCGAAAGTGGACTTCTTACAATTACATGTTGTTCGTGTGGCCAAATGTTTATTATATCCAGAATTGTATTCATGATGTATATATCATATATTTCATATATATCCAGTACATTCATTAATTTATAACGTTACATAATCATTTAGAGTTAAGAAATGAAATGCACCGTTCATGGAGACGGTAAGCCGTACGTACGTATGAACGCCACTTTCATTTCTATTTTGTATTTTATATAATGGAATAATAATGATATAAAGGTATATTATAATTCCAGTATAATATCATATATAATATCATAGTTCCATCCTTTATACGTCCCACATATGGTATTAACGAATCACATCACTTTGAGGGGGCGGTAGTCCGCACTTCCTAAAATGAAGATATCGCGTATACCCATAATGGAAGCCATAAAGGTGAGACACAAATGAAAAATACAGAAGCATAAGTAAAACATAAACATATTATATATCATATATAAAAATAGTGACATCATAATGGCCAGCTTTGAAGGTGTTAAAAGAATGTTGAACAATCATCATTTCGGGAGGCAGAAATTCTCCATCCACGGAAACCGTATGTTCTTTAACCATTTGATGTAGTTGTGTGAGAGTGTAGCTTGAATAAATCTTATAACAACATCCTAGTATATTGAAGATACTGGTGTTGTTACAAAAGAAATAAATAAAAAGAGTTTAGGGGGTTGGAGAAGCAAAATAAAACAAATGAACATGAGAGAATGAATTACCTTTAAAAGTGTAACTCCTTTTGATTTGAGCCTAAAGGCTTCCTTTGAAAGGATTATGCCCAAAGGGAATCCTCTAGGATTAGGAGAGGGATGTGGAGAGAGTAAATGGGCAGGGGTTGGCCGAGCCAAAGGCTTGAGGAGTGTGTGAAATGAGGTAGAGGTGGGGGCCTTTTATAAGAGGAGAGGAGGGGCACTTTTGGAAAGTAAAGAAATATTACTTTATTTGAAAATGTGTTTCGGTTTTAAAAGGTCTCACATTGATATAATTCGTGGATAAGGTGATAAGGCTTTAAAATCCACTCATCCAATAAGTTTTGGACATGTGTAGTTCATAGATTTTACATTATCTTTCCATTTTATTTAAATCGTCAAATAATGATGTCATCGCTGCATCATTATTATGTCATAAATAATTTAATTTATTTAATGTCTAAAAATTATAAAAAAATACTATGATGTAGGAAATATTTTTATCTTTCCAATGACTATTTATAATCAAAATTTGGACTTGTGTAACCCCACTTAAAAATTGTTTTAGTAGAACATATCATGTTTGTGTCATTTTTACTTTTACATTAAATAAAAAGTTATTTATGTCATTTCCCAACCAAAGTGGATCCATGGGGTCCCCAAGTTGGCTCATGTCTTGTCTTGGTCGTCCATGACTCACCCAATAGGTGTAAGACAAGTGTCATGGTGTTTTCACATTCTTATAATATCATTTTTACCTTAAATTACACTAATTACCACTAATCGCGATTAAAAACTTAATAAGTTACTATTCACCAAAAAAATATTTTCATCCCATTGAACCACATTTTTCATACTAATGACAACCATGTATGTCGGATTTTCAAAATTCAATACACATTAGTGGTAAACTTTCATTTAACTGAAAAATCAGTTTGCTTGATTACCACTTAGTGGTTTCACTATTCATCAAAAATTGGAGTTTTTCATAAAAATACCAAAACTTCACCCTAAGCTATATTTGATATTCCGAATTCAAAAATGAAGTCCGTTTTACAAAATTCAAAACATATTAGTCACATTAATTAATTTAATAATTAATTCCCGCTGTCAGAGCAAATAGCGTGTTTTTATAAAACAATAAGTATCAAAAGATTGACACTAGTTTAAGTCTGATTTCAAAGTGAAATTAATTCCAACGACCACTATTGTATTTAATGGTAAAAATATTTTCTAATTTCACTTTAAAACCAATTCAAAATATAATCTAATCATATAAATAAATTAGATTAAAAAGAGGTTTTGAATTAAAATACAACATTTTACACTATTCATTAAAAAATGAACATTATCGGAAAGATACCAAAAATTTACACAAAGTAAATTTTGATGTCCCGATTCTTAAGAAGAGTTTTATTTGGTCCAATAGAATTTATAAGAGTGAAAAAAACTATATTTAATGATGGTTCTCCATTAAAAGGCGATAAGTGAACCTTTAGTGAAAACTAGGACATATACGCCTAAAATTGAATTCTTTCCGTATTTTAAGCCTTTAGCTTTTATTGGATAAATGTAAAAACATTTAAAAACATATATAATCATATTTTAGTTATTTATATCCATTCCCGCCATTACAACGGCTACATGTTAACTACCATTTAAAATAATATTATTTTATTATTAGAGTGCAACGTAAGATTCCCAAGAAACTCGTTGTTGCGTGTTGGGTACGCCATCGAGCATAGCGTCCCCTTTAAAGTAATTTAAATATTTTATTCACAAATATGGATAAATATGAAATGTCATATTCTTTATTTACCTGGGGTGTTACAGTCAGACTGTCTTGATAATTTAGTACAATGAACCATAAGTCAAATTTGATATTTAGGAATCAGTCTCATGCCAAACCGATACACGATGTGACCGGTATGACTCAAAGTGCGTGTTTCCAGTTTAAAATAACATTTTAGTAAAAACCACAAGTGGCATTCTCAAAACCAAGAAAAAACATTCAGATTATTTTTATACTTTAGGACAACGATCCATAAGTTATTTGTCACATGTAGGAATCAGTCACACCTCAATCTGATACACAGTGTGCTTGGTATGAATCAAACTGTCCATTATCAGTATAAAATTGACATTTTAGTTCAAAACGTGTGTCACTCACTGAAAACCAAGAAATTGAACTCGGATTGTCTTGATAATTTAGGATAAAAATTCATAATTCATTTGTAGCATTTAGGAATTAGTAACGCATCAAACTGACACACGATGTGACTGGTATGACTCAAAGTGCGTGGTTCCAATTTAAAATGATATTTTAGTAAAAAACACAAGTGACATACTTAAAATCGAGAAAACACATTCATATTGTTTTGATACTTTAGGACAATAATCCATAAGTCATTTTTGACATGTAACAATCAAACTCACCTCAATCCGATGCACGGTGTGCCCGACATGACTCCAAGTGTATCTTTTTATTTAAAAATGACATTAACATTAGTAAAAAAGACAACTCACATACTCAAAATCGAGAAAACGTTTTCAAATTGTTTTGATACTTTAGGAAAATAATCCATAAGTCATTTATGATGTGTATGAATCATTCTCACCTTAATTTGATACATGGTGTGCCCTGTATGACTCAAAGTGTCTGTTATCAGTTTAAAATTGATATTTGAGTTCAAAACTGTGTTAGTCATTGAAAATTGAGAGAACACACTCCAATTGTCTTGATAATTTAAAAAACAATCCATATGCTATTTATGACATGTAAGAATCAATCTCATCTCAAACCGACACACGATGTGACTATTATAACTTAGAGTGAGTGTTTCCCGTTTGAAATGACATTTTAGTAAAAAACACAAGTGACATACTCAAAATCAAGCAAACACATTCAGATTGTTTTAATACTTTAGGAAAACGATCCATAAGTCATTTTTGACGTGTAGGAATTAGCCGCACCTTAATTTGACACACAGTGTGGCCGGTATGACTCAAAGTGTGTCTTTTTATTCAAAATTGGCATTACTTTTAGTAAAGAACACAAGTGACATACTCAAAACTGAGCAAACATATTCAGATTGTTTTGATACTTTATGACAACAAATCATAAGTCATTTGTGGCGTGTAGGAGTCAACCACACCTTAATTTGACACACAATGTGTCCGGTATGACTCAAAGTGTGTCTTTTTATTCAAAATTGGCATTAATTTTAGTAAAGAACACAAGTGACATACTCAAAACTAAGAAAACATATTCATATTGTTTTGATACTTTAGGACAACAATCCATAAGTCATTTGTGACGTGTAGGAGTCAACCACACCTCAATTCGACGCACGTTGTGATCGGTATGACTCAAAGTGACTGTTATGAGTTTAAAATTGACATTTCTGTTCAAAAAGTGTTTCACTCGCTGAAAACTGAGCAAACGTGCTCTGATTATCTTGATAATTCGGGACAATGATTCACAAGTCATTTTTGACGTGTAGGAATCAGTCTCACCTCAATCTGACGTACGGTGTGACTCAAAGTGTGTCCTTTTATGTAAAGTCGACATTTTTATTAATGTATTGTTTCATATTTATGTTTAATTTATTTCTTTATAGTATTTCTAACATAAGAATTTTTTTCTTATAGAGGTGAATTCTTTTGCTCGGGTTGGGATAGTTTGTTTGGCAATCACTACCATGGTTGGGCTTTTTTGAGAGGGGGTTGCGGGTGCCAAAGACGATGAAACATTTATGTTTTTAAATGTTTGTGAATAGTAATTGCAAATGTAATTATACAAAATATTGTTTGAAATGTATGTAATAGTGTTTTTTTGTATTTGTTATATAAATTTTATTTCAATTAAATTACAAATTTTCATACAGATGTGATGTAGTGTGGTGTTATTTAAACACCACACTACCTTTATCAGTGCTATTTCTAGCGCTGAGCACAACAACACTTTTTTAGCCCTTTTTACGTGTTTTTAAGACTTCGGTAGTAGTGATTAAAATGCAGGACAAACAACTCAAATAATATTAAACTACAAAAGGTGTGTGCTATACGTAAGAATACGTGGGTGATAAAACATTGTGCGTTTGGTGGAACAAAACACTCATGTCAGGTGAAACCCAACTTACATCAGAATACTCATGGCAAAATACTTCACGTTCAAATAAACCGGTCTCATTAGAGGATTAAATAGATAGACTAAAGAACAACAAACAATATATCATTGTGAATTATGAACATATGAACATATAAATAATTAACAATCAATTAGTTTCAGTTGTAAATCAAATTATCCATACTAAATCAACAAGTGGTTACATGTGATGAAGTGTCTTGGCAATTGTGTGTGTGTGACTTTCAAACGGATCCTTGTCAGCGCACACCGCTGACGATCTCCTGGAAAGTGTCCATGGCCGCCGCCGGCAGTCCGAGAAGCAGAGTGGTGGTGTTCTTCTCGGGGTAAAACAGCGCCACCTCTCTCTCCGGCGGGGCCACGCAGCCGAACTGCGCGGGTCGTCCCCAGCCGAAGTCCGTGGCGATGAAGGCGAGGCGGGTCCACGAGGTTATCAGCAGCGTCGCCGTCAGGGAAGGTTTGGCCCGGCTCGCCACGATGTGGTCGATGGCCGACCGGATGAACCCGTCCGTCACCCGTCCGATGGCGTCCCGCACCTGCTCCGCCGCGAAGGAGAGGGGCCGCCGGCTCAGCTCCCCCGCCGCGCAGAGGCAGCAGGTGAGGACGATCCCGTTCCCGAAGTACCCTCCGGGCAGCGGCGGCTCCAGCCTGGACCTCCCGTCCACCGCGAACAGAAGCTTGGTCCGCTGCTCCGGCCTCATTCCGAGGGCCGCGCTTCGAGCCCGCCACACGAACGCCGTGAGGGCCGTGAAGCTCGAGCAGCTCCCCATCGCGCCCCCCTCCGCCGCCATCCCCTTCAGTTTCGCCATCGTTTCAGTGTCGAAGCGGAAGGATCGGTACACCACCTCCCCGTCCTCGTACAGCCTGGATATCCCGGAGATGTCCTGGATCTCCGTGAACTCGTCGTGGCGGTGGGGGGTCCTCGGAGGCTGCCTCGGCCGCAGGATGGTTCGATCTACGAGCGGCGGGACGGTGAGCGGCACGCCTCTCGCTGTCTCCGCCCAACAGTTGACGAACTCCATCGCCGATATCCCGTCCACCATGCAATGGTTCACCGCCATCCCGAACACGAACCCTCCGCAACTGAACTTCGTCACCTGCAAATATAATCAAAATCCCTTAAGTTCTTCAAATCAAAGAGCAAAAATGAATCCGTACCTGAGCGGTGAGGAGGGGCGTTTCCAGAATACTGTTGGCTTCGCTGTCGGTGTGCACCAGCTGCCCCACGACCTCGGGTCTGGGCATGGAGATGTCTCCCAAAGCTGCGATACTACAGTTGGCTGCTGCTTCCACGAAGGGCACGCCATTGTTGGCGCACTTCACCACGAGCTTCCCGTCGGGGGCCTGCGTCAGAGTGCCGCAAAAGGGATAGAAATGAACCAGCACCCTCCCCAGGGCTTCCCTGATCACTTCACCCGCGGCGGTGACCTCGCCGTTCTCCTTGCACGGGCCGAAGGTGTACACCGTTTGAATGATGGAGGCCACGTTCTGATCGAGGTTGGAGAGGTAATAAAACTCGCCGCGCCGTGGTGTTGCACTTGCACAAGAACGGGGGTGAACCATGATGGGTTGTGATTTCTTCACCCAGATCCTCCCGTCTCCACGTGTTTCCTCCATGGATAGATCTGCATAAACAACTTTATTTTGACGATCTGCGATCACCAAGATGACGGGTGAATATATGGGGGATTTCTAAGCCATGAGCCGCATTTATAAAGAAAGAAGATGCCGGGGATGCCAGCCGCACCGATTCAATCCAATATACCCGGTGATGGATCACGGCGTTTCTTTTTCCGTAAGTCACGGGGACTTTCCTTATACCCCGCATCTATATCCCTCGGCAGTCGGGGCGGCAATGCTATTTTTACACACCACATCTTATTTCACTGCCATTTTACAATCATAGATAATTTTCACACCATGTAAATTGTAATCACATAATAATAAGAACTAAATTACAATATTGTTTCTCTTATTAAAACCAAAAATAAAAACCGAGAGAAATTGAGAATTGGGAGAGAGATGGAAATGGAAAAGAGACGCATAAATTTTATTAGGGTGTTTCCATGATAGTGTATCACTCATATAAGGGGGTTGCACTGCCCATTTTCTTGAAAGTATAAACTTGGTTTTTTGAACTGCGCCAAACTTCAAATGCTGCAATGGAGAGTAGGTGACTTCAATGAAGGCTGTTTGACGTGTTTGGTGTTAAAATATTGGGCGACACCTACTGCAACAAAACTATGGACTTTTTTATTTTTGTTTGGTTTTGCACTATTACAAAACAAGGTTTTATCACCACTAAACAAAGTCATTATTAGCACTAAAAAAGCGATGATAATCGAAACACTATGAAAATGGAATCCCTTTTATCGGCACTTTTTTTAACGTTGTTAAGACCCCTTTTATCAGCACTAAAAAAAGCACCGATAAAAGGCAAAAAAAAAAAGATTTTTTTAAAAAGATTTTTTTTCTACAAATCAGAGGACGGACCCCTCTTTTATAAGCGCTTGACCCCCCTTATAACAACACTAGCCTCCCATGCCCCCTTTAACAGTGCTAACCTTCCCCCCACCCTTTAATAGCAACGAACACTTGCTCACCAACCCATGCGCCCTTGCTTTTGCTGGATTTCGAATCTGTGACCTCCTCCTCATGCGCCCGCGACTCTTCCACTCACCTATATTGTTTTGTTTTACATTTTATGATATATATATATATATATATATATTTAAATACATATATAAAATTTGTTTTGTGTGTGTATGTGTCTGTGTGTGTTTATAAATACATACATATATATATTTATATATATGTGTGCATCTATAAATATAATTATACGTATTTATATTTATTTACATATATTATATATTAATATTTATATACATATATTAGAATACATAGATAAACATATACATGTTTGGCAACACACACAAATATATATATATATATATATATATATATATATATATATAAACATTATATATACATTAATTGTATATGTATATGTATATAAAGATTCATACATTTGTATTTTAAATAAAATGGATATTATTTTCTATTTGGATAAGGTTTATATATTGAGAAATATATTTTATCTGTAAATATGTTTAATTAATTAGTTAAAAAATTAAATTTTTATGGGTGAATATATAAAAAATATGTATATATTATTATATATTTGATTATAAATAACAGTACATTGTGAAAAATGATAAAATTTTAAAACCATAATATCAACATGAATGTAAGCCCTAGGAATAAATTTAGACCCCACTGAAAATGGGCAAAAATACCCCTTTAAGTGGGGTTGAAATTCCATCGAATGTTAAAAAGTTGGGGTACCCCAACTAAAAACTCAGTTTTGGAGGCCTAATGCTCCTTTTTTAGCTTAAAAAAATGTGGCAAAGGGTTTTCCTTTATTAAAAGTGTGTAGAGATCGTCATAGGATTCGATTTCATATGTGGTAAAGCCCAAATGAACACTCGGATCAAAAGTTATGGTCATTTGATGTTCGAGTTACATTTTCAACTTATTTTCAATATTTTGTTAATTTTTTGATTTCTTTTAATTTTCAAATTGTTATTAAATGACTTTTACTCGATAATAAATAGCAAATTTTTAATTAAAAAAAATATTTTTAATTATTTTATAAGCCATTTTCACTAATTATCTTATATATTAAGTGTAAATGCCTATTTAGCTTTATCTAAAACATATTTCAAAAATATATATTATATTTATATCAATATAAATATATTTATATATTAATATATTATTTTTAATGAAATATTTTTTTTTAAAATATACCATTTATCAGCGCCAGTAAAATAATGCTGATAAATGGGGGTCTTTGTCAGCATTTATAAAAAAGGTACTAATAAAGGGGGTCCCTTTAACAGCGCTAAAAAAATGCTGATAAATGGGGTGTAAGAACCCGAATCTTCTTTTCAGGTACGTTTTTCCTTTTTCTGGAGTTTTTGAGAAAAATGAATTTTCTGGAAATTTCAGAAGTACACACCGTGTACTCTTCCCCAGCTCGAAGCCGTGTGCTGGCCGTGTCCGGGCCACACACACGGTGTGTAAGGCTGATGTGGAGGCCGGTTAATTCGGAGTATGGAAAATCGAAGTACACGCCGTGTACTCAAGAAGTACACGCCGTGTACTTTCTTTTTTTTCATTAAACGAACCGGGGTCGCGCCTAACCCCCAGTTTCGTCTTCTTCTTCAGTTTTCGTCCGTTTGAGAGCGATCGTACGACCGGATCTTAGACGGGCTCCCGCCTCGCCGTCCATTCTCCGATTCGAGCACGGTCGATTGCGTTGGAATCGCAGCGGTGAGTTCTTCCTTCTGCCTTAGCCTTGTTTCTTGATTCCTCCTCGTTTCCATGTTATCGTGGGATGAACGTTTTGCGCGTTTTCTCAGATATACGTTGTTCTAAGAGGAATCTGTCGTCGAGGTTCACGTATATCGATCTCCTCGGATCGAGGTAGGTGGTTTGTGCCTTTCCGTAGAAAGTTGATGAATATTTTGTGCAATTTCCACCAATACCCTTGAACGTGGTATTGCGTGTTTCAGGTTTTGCCCTTGTTACTTGCCTGCCTTGCTTGATTGCTTTAGTAGATGTTATTGCTTGTGAGTAGAGTAATTTTTTTTGTGCTTAGGTTGCTTTGCCATGCTTGTTGTTCATGTTGGGCGTTTTGCCAGTTGCCATACCTTGTTGTAGGATAGTGGAACTGTCTCTTTTGTTAATACTGTTGAACCTTAGTTGTTAGCCAAATAGTTCTTGAGGTTTACTTGGACGATGCACGCGCGCTGAGCATGTTTAGTTATACTCAGGACTGTGGGAACCTAGAGTAGTAGACCAAAGGGAGAATTGACAGAAGGGCTTCTCCAGAGTGTCTTTTAATTACGATGCGAGACTATAGGGGGAATTGACGTTGAGTGCTTCCCCAGAGAGCCTTTAGCACGATACGAGACTATAGGGGGAATTGACGGTGAGTGCTTCCCCAGAGAGTCTGCTTAATTACGTAGCTGAACCGGAGGGGTGAGACTGTATGTGCCTCCCAGAGGGTTGCTAGTACTATAGGTTGAAACATAGGGGTTAGGCTGTGAGAGATACCCAGAGGGTTACCTGTTTTCTTTTTGTTACTGGTTGCTTGCTTGTGTACTTTACTTGTTAGAACTGTGGATTGTAGCTGCTTGTGCTTTCCTGTTTACTGCTTCTTGTTTATTTACTGCCATGTATTCATTGACTGTTAGGCACAAATCTTTGGGTGATTGCCTACTGGGATTGTATCTCACACCCTGTTTGGGTCATGCTTTTGGGCCCAAGCAGACTATGTTGCTGCAGGTATAGATAAGGGAAAGCGCCCTTCTACTTCAGGATCTTGACTGCATCAGGAGCTGGGGAGCATGGGACCGAGCTGTGGCTCGCGATGCTGAGGAGATTGCTTTGTTTTTCTTTTGCACTTGGTTTCAGTTGTATTTCAGCACATTGTTGTGTTTGCTGTTTTCCTTAGATACTTGTACCTACTGCATCATTTTCATCATAGTTATATATCTACATTGCTTCCTCTGTTTGGTTTCTGTTGTTATGCATGTTGTTTACTGCTTCCGTTGTTTATTGTTGTTTTCTTACCTTGTATACCTTACCGAATGAGGGCATAGTTTCCCCACCGACTCACTAAGGCCCTCATTGCTAGTCGGTAGCCTCTAGCGTTCGGGGAAACGCGCTTGAGGTCATGTGGCGAACCGGGTACGGGGCACCAGTGGAGGGGCTCCGGACGCGGGACGTTACAAAGTGGTATCCGAGGAGTTCTTTTCTCTTGCTTTACTGTTTGAAGAACTTAGCCAGGGATATGACGGATTCGGTACTCGGTATTAAGCTGTGCTCGGGAGTAGCTAACCCATGAACAGGGAAAATCCATACTACCTCGTTAATTGCAGTTGCTGATTCTGAGATTTTATAGTTGATCTGATTTCACTTAGAGTGATTCACATGACTTGTGCGGTTATTGTTTTGATATTTCGGTTCTATTTCTGTCGCAACCCGATGAGATGAGGGTATGCCATCTCATGCATCATATAGACACTTGTAGAAATCACATGTCATGCATTCTTGCCATGCCATCTAGGGTGCATTAGCGATTGCATGCTGTTGTGATAGACTTTGTGTAGATTATGCATGTTGTTGTGATAGTTGCTTGATAGATTCTCTGCTGCTATGTTAGAAAAAGGTTGTTTTGTTCTTTGTTTAAAGTGAACGCCAAAAATTTGGTTCTTGAGGTGTTATGGGCCCTCACGGATCGGAATTTGGCATATTTTCCCTTGTTTTTAGTGTTTCTGGAATTCTGCGCAGTTTCTGAGCTACTGCCCAGAAAAACCCAGAATACACGGCGTGTACTTTTTAGATACACGCCGTGTAGTTTTCAGGCCGTGTCACTGACCGTGTGAGCAGAACACGGTGTCGTGGGAGTAACTTTGGGAACATGCCGTGTACCATTGGTACACGCCGTGTGAGTTAGGAGCCGTGTACCCGGCCGTGTCACTAACAACACGGGCTGGGGAAGCTCGGGTAGAACACGCCATGTCCATAGGGAACACGCCGTGTAGTCTTGTCCAGGTACCCGGCCATGTCACGAACAACACGGGACAACATTACCTTCCTTTCCACATGCCGTGTTTGTTCGGAACACGTCGTGTAGTCTTGCCCAGGTACCCGGCCGTGTCACGAACAACACGAGACGATGTCGCCTTCGCCTATACACGCCGTGTTTGTTCGGAGCATGCCGTGTAAGGTTCAGCCGTGTATAAGGATGTGTACTCAACAACACGGACCGCCAGAGCCTTGTCTAGTGCACACCGTGTTTGTTTCGAACACGCCGTGTAGTCTCGGGTTGAGTCGGACCGTGTGGGTTAGCCATGTAAGGAGACTCGGGCAGGGGAATAGTTTTCAAGTACACGCTGTGTGTGGGGGTCAACACGCTGTGTAGTTTGAAGTGTACACGACTTGTAGGGTGAGAGTACACACCCATGTCAGTGGTTTAAGAAGACACGCCGTGTAGTTTTATACACGCCGTGTAGTCATGTTTTTCAATCTTGTGTGTTTTTCTTCCTCTGTTCCCATTTTGTACTCTTGTGTTCTCTGTCCTTGTTTTCTTGATCTAAGGTGTGCTTTTGATCTTTTAGAGATATGCCTCCGAGATGTCCTCCGGTCGTACGTCTGTCGTCAGGTAGTCATCAGATGCCAGATAGGGCTGATCAAGGACTTCCTGTCGATCCCCCAGTCGAGCCAGCCTTGGCACCGGTTGTTGTACCAGTCACGGGCGTTGATGCGAAGTTCAGGGAAGGTTTCATGAGGATGATGCAGGCCTTCCAGGGAGCACCACCTCCTTCCTCGTCTATGGTAGACTTGACATAGGTTTTCCAGCAGCACCATCCTCCCACGTTCTCGGGGGAGGGAGGACCTCAGGCTGCAGAGTCATGGCTGGAAGCCATGCTGACTATATTCGAGCATCTGGAGACGCCTCCAGAGAGGCGGGTCAAGCTCACCACCTATATGCTTCGAGACTTCGCCAAGAGGTGGTGGGACGTGATCTCACAGGCGGTTCAGCATCAGGCTATGGCTTGGGAGGAGTTCCAGCGCGTGTTCTACGACTACTTCTACCCGGAGACCCTAAGGGCCAATCGAGCTAGGGAGTTCATGAGCTTAGAGCATGGTACTCTATCTGTCATGGAGTATTCCTCTCGTTTCACTGAGCTGCAGCGTTTTACACCCCTTCGGGATGGGAGTGGGGTGTTCTTGGCGAGGAAGTTTGAGGATGGACTCAGGTGGGAAATCCGCTCGCAGGTGAACATCTTCCAGCTGACTTCCATTGCTTCCATCGTCAACCAGGCACTGATTGCGGAGCGCAATCTGAGAGACTCCGGAGCTGTGAGCCAGGGCGGTTCTGCTTCCAGAGTTAGTTTTCCTCCATATGACAGCAAGAAGCGCCGTAGGGAGCCCACACGCGGTGATTCGAGGAAGCGAGACGCATCATCAGGCAGCCAGGTGACATGCTATTAGTGTGGTCGGACAGGGCACACAAGGCCGCAGTGCCAGAGGGACCCCGTGGAGTGCCAAACTTGCGGCAAGATTGGTCACCTTCAATGGTTCTTCTAGGTTTTCTCACCAACAGCTGGTCACCGGGGTTCTTCCATGACTCCTCGTTCAAGAGAAGCCCCACCAGTTTCTTACCAGTCGGGAAACTGGAGTTCCTCCGGCTGTTTGGGCCGAGGTGGAGGTCGAGGCCATGGCAGTCAGCCACCAGTTCCTTAGCACCAACAGGGAGGTTTAGCTCAGAGTGGTCAGCCAGGGGTGTAGGGCCGCGGCACGGGTCAGTCTTTCACCGTGGAGCAGACTTATCATGAGCAGGATCCCATCCCTTATATTGTTCGAGGTACAATTTTAGTAGCCTCAGTTTTATCTTCAACCCTTTTAGATACTGGTGCTACACATAACTTTATCTCTGTTGCCGTTGTGGTGAGCATTGAACTCTGCATATTTTCTTCTGTCGACTCGTTGACACTAGACACACCTTTGGGAACATGGACATCTAGTGTACGCCAGTGTAGAGAGTGCCCTCTCGAGGTTGTAGGGTATCACTTCTTATGGGATATCTATGTCCTAGAGATGACAATCTATGATGTCATTCTCGGCATGGACTGGTTGATTCCCTTCCAGGCAGTCGTTGACTGTTATCACCATAGAGTCAGTTTCATTTCACCAGAAGGTGAATCTTTCCTTCATAGAGGCTAATGGGACGTTCGGGCGAGTCGGGCGGGACTCGAGCATCTTGGGCTAGGAGGAGTGACAACCCAGATTGATAGTCTTTATCTGGATGATCATGGGACTCCACAGTTGGACTTTCATCCAGTGGTGGATCGCTTCAGGGATATCTTTCCAGAGGACTTTTCAGGTTTACCTCTAGAGCGTGAGGTAGAATTTTCTATTGAGATCATGCCAGGAGCGGCACCAGTGTCCATTCCTCCCTATAGGATGGCCACACCTGAGTTGCAGGAGCTCAAGAAACAGTTGGAGGAGCTACATGCTAAGGGTTTCATCCGACCCAGTACTTCTCCGTGGGGTTCGCCTATTCTGTTTGTGAAGAAGGCAGACGGCACCCTTCGGCTTTATGTGGACTATCGGAAGCTGAACCAGTTGATGGTCAAGAACCAATATCCCTTGTCGCGGATTGATGACCTTTTCAATCAGCTTCGAGGAGCCCGAGTGTTCTCGAAGATCGACTTGAGGTCCGGTTATCATCAGTTGCGCATTAGACCATCAGATGTACCTCTGACAACCTTCAGGAGTAGGTACAGTCTTTATGAGTATACAGTCATGCCTTTCGGACTCACGAACGCACCTGCAGTTTTTATGGCACTGATGAACCGAGTGTTCCATCCTTACTTGGATTCCTTCGTCGTGGTCTTCGTGGACGATATCTTGGTGTACTCTCACACTCGACACGACCATGCCACCCATCTTGAGATCATTCTGAGTACACTGAGAGAGCATTGGCTTTATGCTAAACTCTCGACGTGCCACTTCTGGATGGATCAGATTCACTTCTTGGGTCACGTCATCTCAGAGGCAAGAGTATCTGTGGACCCAGAGAAAGTGAGAGCTGTAGTTTCTTGGGAGAATCTGAAGAACGTCTTTGAGGTACGGAGTTTCCTAGGGCTGGCTGGATACTACAGATGCTTCATTCAGGACTTTTCTCATCTAGAATCACCTTTGATAGGTCTGACCAAGAAGGGGGCGAAGTTCTTATGGTCAGATTCTTGTGAGTCAGCCTTCCAGGAGATGAAAGGGAGGTTGACGTCAGCACCTATACTAGTCTTGCTAGATCCAGGAAAGAGCTACACTATTTATTGTGATGCTTCAGGTGTCAGGATAGGGGTTGTGCTTATGCAGGGAGATGGAGTCGTTGCGTATGGGTCTCAGAAGCTGAGGCCACATGAGAGGAATTACCCTACGCACGATCTGGAGTTGGCAGCTATTGTTTATGCCTTGCACTGTTGGAGACACTATCTTCTGGGAGAGCACTTTGTGGTCTTCACTGATCACAAGAGTCTCAAGTATATCTTCACTTAGCGTGATCTGAATCTGAGGTAGTGCAGGTGGGTCGAGTATCTTTAGTATTTTGATTTTGAGCTTTCCTATACGCCGAGAAAGGGCAACGCCGTGGAAGATGCATTGAGCAAAAGAACTCAGATTCAGGTAGTTCAGGAGGCCAGTAGTGAGTGGAAGCTGATGGCTCTGTTCTCTGAGGTGCATCTGGAGGTGCATGACAGACGAGGAAATACTTTTCTATCTTTTGTATCTGTTACCTCCATGCTACTTGATCAGGTACGGATGAGGCAACTATCAGACTCAGAAAGCTTAGTCCTGCGGGAGAGTGTGTCAGGAGAGGACCCTCTTCCCGGATGGACAGTGGGTGAGGATGAGATCTTGCATTTCCAGGGACGCGTATGGGTGCCAGTAGACATACGCGAGGATCTGATACGGGATTCCCATTCCTCAGTTTGGACAGTTCATCCTGGCGTCACCAAGATGTATCAGGATCTTCATCGCCAGTACTGGTGGCCAGGTATGAAGAAGGATGTTGCTGGTTTTTTCATGAGATGTTCTACTTGTCAGCAGGTGAAAGCAGAGCATCAGTGACCAGAAAACCTTTTATAGCAGTTACCCATTACGGATTGAAAGTGGAACGATGTTGAGATGGACTTCATGACCGGGTTGCCGAGATCACCTCGAGGGAACGATGCTGTTTGGGTTATCGTCGACAGACTTACGAAGGTTTCTCACCTCTTGCCGATCAAGGATACCTTTAGTGTCGATGATCTGGGACGACTTTACATCAGAGAGACCGTTCATCTGCATAGAGTTCCATGCTCTATTGTTTCAGACAGAGATGCACGCTTTACCTCTCAGTTCTGGCAGGGACTTCA
This sequence comes from Viscum album, assembly GCA_963277665.1. NCBI lineage: Eukaryota > Viridiplantae > Streptophyta > Magnoliopsida > Santalales > Viscaceae > Viscum > Viscum album. The sequence continues at coordinate 80,548,669 of OY728140.1, forward strand.
GAAGACCTCAGGTACATAGGTACTTTTGAGTACAACATACCATCCCCAGACTGATGGCCAGTCTGAGCGCACGATCCAGGTTCTTGAGGATATGCTCCGGGCTTGCATCCTTGACTTTGGCGGTTCTTGGGAGAAGGATATTCCTCTGGTGGAGTTCTCCTACAACAGTAGTTTTCAGGCGACCATTCAAATGGAACCATACGAGACTTTGTATGATAGGACATGCTGATCACCCTTATGATGGCTGGATGCAGGAGAGGCAGCTTTCATGGGACATCATCTTGTGCAGGAGACTTCAGAGTAGATAGAGCTGATTCGGAAGAGGATGGCTACAGCACAGTCTCGACAGAATTCTTATTCTGATCAGCGGAGATGACCTCTGGAGTTTGAGGTCAGTGATAAGGTTTTCCTATGTGTCACACCGAGGTTGGGACACAAAAGGATTCGGAGACAAGGTAAGCTTTCACCACGGTACGTCGGGCCGTTTGAGGTCTTCGAGAGAGTGGGGCCGGTCGCCTATCGGTTTCAGCTACCTCAGAGGTATCGGGCCATGCACGAAGTCTTCCACGTCTCTCAACTCCGACATTACTTTTCATACCCTTCTCACGTCTTTCAGCCTGAGGAAGTTGAGCTTGAAGAGGATGCATCGTTCGAGGAGCATCCTATCCAGATTTTCGATCGTAGAACGAAGGTTCTCCACGGGTGGTCTATTCCTCTAGTATGAGTGCTATGGCAGTATGGGTGAGTATAGGACGAGACCTGGGAGAGGGAGGCCGATGTATGATCGCAATGGCCGGAGCTGTTCGGGGTTTCTTCTTCTCCGACTCGTTAGGTAAATTTGGGGATGAATTTCTTTAATGGGGGAAGTTTTTAAGAACTCAGATATTCTTTTCAGGCACGTTTTTCCTTTTTCTGGAGTTTTTGAGAAAAATGAATTTTCTGGAAATTTCAGAAGTACACGCCGTGTACTTTTTGAGTACACGCCGTGTACTCTTCCCTGGATCGAAGCTGTGTGCTGGACATGTCCGGTCCACACACACGGTGTGTAAGGATGAGGTGGAGGCCGGTTAATTCGGAGTATGGAAAATTGAAGTACACGTCGTGTACTCAAGAAGTACACACCGTGTACTTAATTTTTTTTTCATTAAACGGACCGGGGTTGCGCCTAACCCCCAGTTTCATCTTCTTCTTTAGTTTTCGTCCGTCCGAGAGTGACCGTATGGCTGGATCTTCTACGGGCTCTCGCCTCGCTATCCGTTCTTCGATTCGAGCACGGTCTATTGCGTTGGAATTACAGCGGTGAGTTCTTCCTTCTGCCTTAGCCTTGTTTCTTGATTCCTCCTCGTTTCCAAGTTATCATGGGATGAACGTTTTGTTCATTTTCTTAGATCTACGTTGTTCTAAGAGGAATCTGTCATCGAGGTTCACGTATATCGATCTCCTCAGATCGAGGTAGGTGGTTTGTGCCTTTCCATAGAAAGTTTATGAATATTTTGTGCAATTTCCACCAATACCCTTGAACGGGGAATTGTGTGTTTCCATTATTTCCCTTGTTACTTTCTTTCCTTGCTTGATTGATTTAGTAGAGGTTATTGCTTGTGAGTAGAGTAATTGTTTTTGTGCTCAGGTTGCTTTTCCATGCTTGTTTTTCCTGTTGGGCGTTTTTCCAGTTTCCATACCTTGTTGTAGGATAGTGGAACTATCTCTTTTGTTATTACTGTTGAGCCTTAGTTATTGGCCAAGTAGTTCTTGAGGTTTACTTGGACGATGCACGCTCGCTGAGCATGTTTAGTTATACTTAGGACTGTGGGAACCTAGAGTAGTAGGCCAAAGGGAGAATTGACAGAAGGGCTTCTCCAGAGTGTCTTTTAATTACGATGTGAGACTATAGGGGGAATTGACGTTGAGTGATTCCCCAGAGAGTCTATAGATCCACTACGCGGGCCACAGGAGGAATTGATGTTGAGTGCTTCCCCAGAGAGCCTTTAGCACGATACGAGACTATAGGGGGAATTGACGGTGAGTGCTTCCCTAGAGAGTCTGCTTAATTACGTAGCTGAACCAGAGGTTTGAGACTGTGTGTGCCTCCCAGAGGGTTGCTAGAAATATAGGTTGAACCATAAGGGTTAGGCTGTGAGAGTTACCCAGAGGGTTACCTATTTTCTTCTTATTACTGGTTGCTTGCTTGTATACTTTACTTGTTAGAACTGTGGATTGTAGCTGCTTGTGCTTTCCTTTTTACTGCTTCTTGTTTATTTACTGCCATGTATTCATTGACTGTTAGGCACAAATATTTGGGTGATTTCCTACTGGGATTGTATCTCACACCCTGTTTGGGCCATGCTTTTGGGCCCAAGAAGACTATGTTTATGTAGGTATAGATAAGGGCAAGCACCCTTCTACTTCAGGATCTTGACTGCATCAGGAGCTGGGGAGCATGGGACCGAGCCGTGGCTCGTGATGCTGAGGAGATTGCTTTGTTTTTCTTTTTCACTTGGTTTCAGTTGTATTTCATCATGTTGTTGTGTTTGCTATTTTCCTTAGATACTTGTACCTGCTGCATCATTTTCATCATAGTTATATATCTACATTGCTTCCTCTATTTGGTTTCTGTTGTTATGCATGTTGTTTACTTCTTCTGCTGTTTATTGTTATTTTCTTACCTTGTATACCTTACCGAATGAGGGAATAGTTTCCCCACTAACTCACCAAGGCCCTCGCTGCTAGTCGGTAGCCTCTGGCATTCGGGGGAATGCGCTTGAGGTCATGTGGAGAACCGGGTATGGGGCACCAGTGGAGGGGCTTCGGACGCGGGACGTTACATGGGGTACCTTTATTAGCGCTAAAAAATGCTGATAAAAGGATACTTTTAACTGCGTTTTTTTAGCACTGTTAAAAATACATCCATGAGAACTTTTTTTAGCACTGTTAAAGGGTGACACTACAAAAACCCATTTTTGTGGTATTGTTCATCATTTGTTTTATTGCATTATTACATCTCTATAAATAGGTATGTTTTGTGCTATGTAAAATTCCATGTTGAAGAAATAAAAACCAGTTTGTTTCCACTGCGTTTGTGTTGTTGTGATCACCTACAGTGATCTGCATCTGATTCTGCATGTTGTTGTGTTAGACACTGCTAAATCCTCCTTCGCATTTATTGTAATTGTAATGGTAGGTGGAAGGGGGAATTGGTATGGTGGTCATCCCTCCCCTATTTAAATCAATGACTGTCTAACACTCCCCCTTGGGATGCACACACCTACCAATATCATATGTGTTTTGATTTCGCTTCATTAAAAACCTTTTCAGAAAAATACATTTGGATAAAAACTAGAATAAGGGAAAAAGTACAGTCACATAGAATCCCCCTGAAAGATTCAAAAAAATTACCAATTTTGCAATCTGCACATCTCTATATTATGTACAAACTTTCTAAAGATAAAGGTTGGTAATGCCTTCGTAAATAAACCAACAACGTTGTCGCTGGATTGAATATATTACATATTGATCACTTTGTTCTTCATTAACTCTTATGTGAAAGAGAAAAATGTCTGTGGTATGTGGATTTTTATGATCACTTTTTATGAAGACCACCTTTAATTGTGTGATACACACAACATTATCTTCGAATAATATCGTTGGGATACAATCCATAGAAAATCCACTTGCCTCTTGAATGTGTTGAGTCATAGAACACCACCAGACACATTCTGGACAAGCTTCGTGTAAAGGCATTACTTCTCCATAATTTGACGATGTTGCAAAGAATGTCCTCTTTTGTGACCACCAAGGTATGACAGTACCTCTAGTTGTGAACACATAACCAGTTTTCGATCGTTCATTATGCAGATATGATAAATAACCTGCATATGCAAAATCATACATCTTCTTTTCTGATTTGTTAGAATAGAATAAACCCAACTCAATAATGCCACAAATATGATGTAAATTTGTTTAATTTAATTCCAGTGAATTCATGTAGGCGCTAAACTAAATCTCACTAATAAATTAGTAGCAAAAGATATATCCTGATGAATACAATTAGCAAGATACATATGTGCTCTGATGACACTGAGATATAACACTTCTGGACCAACCAACTCCTTACTTTCATCACAAGGTCAGAATTGATCTTTATTGATATTTAAAGATTGAAAACCATTGGATTACTTAAAGGATTCTATTTATACATATTAAAGAATTTTAAGACCTCTATAGTGTAGTTTGACTCATGAAAAAATATACCACTTGGAATATTCTCAATTTTTAATACAAGATAATACTTGGTTTCTCCCAAATATTTCATTTTAAATTCATCCTTTATGTTTATCCTTACTTCATTTATCTGTTCTAGACTTCTGATATAATTTAAATCATTGACATAAACAATAATGATTGCATATCTTGATGCTGTTTTCTTAATAAAAACACATTGGCATATGGGATCATTTATATACCTTTTATTTAAAAAATATTCACTCAAATGATTATAGCACATACACCTATATTTCTTTAACCCAAAAAATCATTTATGAAATTTAATTGAATATAGGTCTTTGGGATTTGATTTCAATACTTTGGGTATTTTTAATCCTTCAGGGATTTTCATATATATACTACTATCAAATGATGCATATAAATAAGCTGTAACAACATGAATAAGATGCATATTATCCTTTTCAGTGATTGTAAGGCTGATAAGATATCGAAAAGTAATATCATCCACAATAGGAGAATATGTGTCATCATAATCAATTAAAGGTCTATGAGAAAAACCTTGTGTGACAAGACGAGATTTGTATATTACAATCTCATTTTTCTTATTACATTTACACATAAAAACCCCTTTATATCCAACATGATTCATAGCTTCTGGCACGATCATGTTATTTCCAAAGACCCTTCACTTATTAAGTGAATTTAATTCAACTTACATTCGGTCTTTCCATTTATTCTAATCAGGACATTTTGACATTCCATAACAGACCTTGGTTCGAGATCTTCATTTTCTATATCATGTGACAAAATCTTCAATAAATATTTTCCACATTACTTTGATTCCATATATCACTTGTAGTAGAATAATTAATAGATATTTCATTATTACCAAAACCTTTAGGGTTTTCTATATCTTGTGACTTCTCTTTATGATTCTCATCATGTGTTTATTTAAGAAAACTTAAATTAGGCTTTTCTTTTGGAATACATTCCTCCATAATGGGGTTTTGAATTATACTTATTCCTTTTATTGTATGAGGATTTATATCCTTAGAGCCAATTGGCCTTCCATGCTTGAGGAGTTCTTTTGACATTTTTGTAACATCATTATGTAATTATGCCTTCGAAAAATCAATTTTAGCCAGTGAATTTACAATTAGTACATGTGATTTAGTCACACCCTTTGAATCAGTAAATGAATCAGGAAATTGGTTTTATAGTTATTGAAAATATAAAATATTTTTAACTTCCATCTCACACTACCAGGTGGAAGGATCGAGAAAATATAACATTTTCACATTCCAAGAAATCTCCTCTTTTTGTTTTTTTCTCCCCTTAATGCTGTGAATACTTCTTCAATGAAGTGACAATAAAAAAAGTGTTGTAAATACATAACTAGTTTTCTGTTCAAGATATCTAATGATGGATGGAGATTCATATCCCACATATATTCCCAACCACTTTTGAGGTCCCATTTTTGTACGTTGTGGGGGCGTAATTGGTACATGCACAACACAACCAAAGATTATTAAATTGGAGATGTTAGGCTCTTGGCCAAATTCCAATTGGAGTGGAGAGTTTTTATGATATTAACTTGATTTTATGTGTATTAATTCTGAGGCATGAAATATATCATGACCCCATACTGAGCACAATAACTTTTTTCTCATTAATAATGGTCTAGAAATAAGTTGGAGGTGTTTTATCAATGATTCAGCTAAACCATTTTGTGTATTCACATGGGTAACTGGATGCTTCATTGTAATCCCCATTTCCAAACAATAATCATTAAAAGCTTGTGAAAAAAATTCTCCATCATTTTCAATCCTTTATTTCTTGATGAAATAATATGATAATTGAATTCTCAATTTAATTATTTGAGCAAGAAAACGTGAAAATGCTACATTATGCATTGAGAGAAAACATACATGTGACTACATTATATATGCATCAATTAATAACACAAAATATTTAAACAACTCACACGATGGATAAATTGTTCCACATATATCCCATTGAATTTTTTCAAGAAAGGTAGAAATTTCATCCAAAATTTTAGCTATAGAAGTTCTCACAATCAACTTTCCAAGAGAACAAGCCCCACATGTAATTTTTCTTAGTGAATAGATCTTCTGGAAATTTATTAAATGTACATGAGAACTTTAAATTATTTTTTTGCATCATTCCTGAACTTGGATAACCTAATTGGTCATTCCAAAAATTAATGATTTTTGGTCTATTCTTTACTACCATATGTGTTTTGATTGTACTTATATATGATATCTCCATTCTTCATTAACAATTGTGTGAAGGATAAAAATTTCAGTGGAATGTGTTTTGTCCAATAATTTTTGTAAAGCATTCCTTTAATTATGAAATACACCAAAAATTATCTTCAAATAATATTATTGAGATACAATCCATAGGTAATTCACTTTTTGATCGAATGTGTTGAGTCATAGATTGCAACCAGACACATTCTCGCCAAGATTTGTAAAAAGGTATTACTTCTATATGATTGAAGATGTTGCAACAAGTGTCTACTTTTTAATATCCAAGATATGGTAGTACCTCTAATTGTGAACACATAACACGTTTTTGATTGTGAATTATACAGATATGATAAATAACCTGCGTATGAAAAACCGACTATCTTATTTTCTAATTTTTCAGAATAGAATAAACCCAAATCAATAGTGCCACAAAGATAAAAAAAATATGTTTAATTCCATTCTAGTGTGTTCATGTAGGGTTTGAAATAAATATTTCCAATGAATTAGTAGATATATTAGGAATAGTACAATTAGAAAGATATATAACTGCTCTGATGACACTGAGATATGGTACTTCTGGACCAACCAACTCTTTATTTTCTTCACAAGGTTGAAATTGATCTTTCTCAATATTTAAAGACCAAAAAACCATTGGATTACTTAAAATATTCTATTTATCTATATTAAATCATTTAAGTCATTTTCAGTATAATTTGACTAATTCAAAAATATACCACTTGGAATATGCACAATTTGTAATCCAAGGAAATACTTGGTTTCTCCCAAGTCTTTTATTTCAAATTAATCATTTAAGTTTCTCATTACTTCATTGATATCTTCTAGAATTCTTATAACATTTAAATCATTGACATAAACAGCAACGATTACATATCTAGATATTGTTTTCCTAATAAAAACACATGGGCACATGGGGTCATTTACATACCCTTTATTTAAAAAATATTTTCTCAAATGATTATACCACATATGCACATATTTCTTTAAACCATATAATTAGTTTTTTTCAATTTAATTTAATATAGGTCTTCAGGTTTTAATTTCAATACTTTAGGTATATTGAATCCTTTGGGGATTATAATATATAGATATTACTATCATGTGACCCATATAAATAAGATGTAATGAAATCCATAATAAGAATATTAGCATTTTAGCTACTATAATGTAGATAAGATATCAAAAATTAATAGCATCCATAATAAGAGAATATTCCCCCTCATAATCAGTTCTAGGTCTCTGAGAAAGACCTTGTGCAACAAGATGAGATTTGTATTTTGAAATCTTGTTTATCTCATTACATTTATACACCCAAACCCATTTATATCTAATAGGATTCACAGATTTTGGTGTGATCATGATATGTCCAAAGATCCTTCACCTATTAAGAAAATTTAATTCAACTCACATTGTATCATGCCATTTATTCCAATATGGTTGTTCTTGACATTACATAACAAACCTTGGTTCAAGATATCCATTTTCTATATCACATGACATAAAATATGAAAATATTTCATCAATATTTTCAACATTAATTCAATTATATATATCACTTGTAGTGGAATAATTATAAGAGATTTCATTATTAAAAAAAACCTTTAGGGTTTTCTATATCTTGTGAATTATCTTTATGATTCTCATCATGTTTTTATTTAAGAAAACTTAAATTACGTGCTTCTTCTGAAACACACACATCTTTAATGGGGTTTTCAATTATACTTATTCCTTTTATTTTTGAGGATTTATATTTTTAGAGCCAATTTTAATTCCACACTCCAAGTGTTTTTTTTACATTTCTGTAACATTATTATGTAATTGTGTCTTTGAGGCATCAATTCTAGTCTATGCATTTACAGTTGGTATGTATGATTTAGTCATTCCCTCTAAATCAGTAAATACATCTGGTAAGTGATTTTTCAGTTCTTGAAAATTTAAAATCTTTTTTCACTTCCATATCACACTACTAGGTGGGAGGATTGAGAAATGATAACATTTTCACATTCCATGAAATCTACTCTCTTTGTTTCTTTTCTATCCATAATACTGGGAATACTTATTCATTGAAGTGGAAATCAGCAAAATGTGTTGTAAATACATCACCGGTTTTTGGTTTAATATATCTGATAGTGTATGTGGATTCATATCCCACATATATTCATACCATTCTTTAAGGTCCTAATTTTTTACGTTGTGGGGGTGTAATTGGTACATATAATGATTCATAAAAGGGAGATGTTAGGATATTGTCCAAATTACAATTGGAGTGGGGAATTTTTATGATATGTACTTGGACTGATATGTATTAATGATTAGGCATGAAATATTGAATGAGACCATACCGAGCTCGACAAATATTTTCTCATTATTAATTGTCTAGAAATATATTGAAGACATTTTATCAGTGATTTAGATAAACCATTTTTTGTATGAATATGGGTGACTGGATTTTAACTGGATATGGTCTCACAATCATATTTCCAAGAGAACAAGACTCACATGGAATTTTTCTTAGTGGAGAGATATTATGAACCATTATTGAATGTCTATGAGAACATTGAATTATTATTTTTACATAAATCTGGAACATGAATGACCTAATTGGTCATGAAAAAAATTAAGGATTTGTGGTCTATTTTTCACTACCACATGCATTTGGATTTCACTTATATATGTATAATGGAGTCCATATGATAATTCTGGTAGTTTATCTAGTACACGACTCTTATCAAATTTATTAATGATAATGCACATTTACTTTTAATTTTTCTTAGATATAGTTTGGGTATCAAACCCATGCTGGTATATATCATTGAAACTTAATAAGTTTCTTTTGGAATTTGAGGAAAACCCATTGCTTATAAAGAACATTTTCCCATTTAGTAAAGAAAAACTCACTTTACCAGTCCCTTCTATCAGATATGTAGGACCTGATATAACATTCACAATTAGTCTTGTTGGCTCAAGATCCGAAAAATATTTTTTTAATAATTGTGTGTTGTTACACTATTCAGTATGTAAATATATATTATATTTATGCAATCCATTTTAATTCTTTCTCCCTTCTCGAGCTTTCATGTTGATAACGTGTTATGAAAATGAAGAATAAAAATAGAGAGCAATTGAGTATCAATAAAAAGAATAAAGTAGAAGAGAGAGCGACCAAAATTTTATTAGTACATTTCCATGGTAGTATATATCTCACTCATATATATCAGAAACCAAGGGGCTTGTACTTCCCATTTATAGGCTTCAAAATGATAGGTGGAAGGGGGAATTGTTGGAGGCGAGAATCCCACCCCCATTGAAATCAGAATCCGCATTCAGTGGCTACCTAACTGTTTATTTCATAATCAAAACCATCTTCACCTAAACAAACATAACCCATACAAGAGACAAACACCAACCGAACAAGTTCTATAAGAACAAATCCAATCCACCCCTAACCCATCATTTAAAGAGATAGCCATGAAAAGAGATGAAATCTCAAATGAGGATATTTACTCTATAAACTCCCAAAGTGCTTTAGCCAGGATCCTTGAGAAAGCTAGATGAAAAAGTCAAACATTAAACTCCTACTAATCACAAAACAAGTATTCATAGAAAAATGACCACAAAAAACATTATTGGAAGATTTCAAATTGAAGTAATGAAAATAAAATGGAAACAATAATTTTAGATCATAGATTATTATAAAGTAAAAATCATAGATATAGATAGAAATATTAATTTAATATTTATGTGAAATTATTGACACATAATTTTTTTATTATTATAATGAAAAAACTCATAAAAAAACTCTTTTGAATAAATTATAAAACCTTACAAAATACTAGGAAAACACACTATCAAATGATCAAATTGAAAATTTGAGGGAAAATCAGGAAGTGAAAGCTCAATTTATATGTGATATCCTCACTTGAATTTCCATTAATCTTGAACAAATCATAAGAGAAAGTTACCAATGATATCATATTTTTCCATTTTGGTCACAGGTAATGTCACATCCTAGTATAACCTCCATCCGTGGAAAACTCTATATATTCATCTTTAGGTTTCTCAAGGGTTTGTAAGGAATTCCGAAAGTATGGATCATGTGTGGAATTAAACCTCCATCTATAGAAAATATTGGTGATCCACTAGACAAACAGTGAGATCCACTGATCAAACTATGGTCTTGGATAGGGAAACACCATTCTACTATTTCCACTGACCAACTAGTGTGTTCTAACCATCCATCCAGTGCGCTTGGTAGAGGATATATCATTCTACTGTATCCATTGACCATCTAGTGGAACCTAATGGCTAGCCAGTGGAACTGCTGGGGTTGAGTTAAGTTATGAGTATTGTAATTATACACCCAAACACCCATTTTATTTCTGCTCCCTTATACCACATCCTTAACTTGACCCATACTAACCGGGGATGCCAACCGCACCGATTCAATCCAATATACCCAGTGATGGATCACAACGTTTCTTTTTCCATAAGTCACATGGAATTTCCTTATACCTCACACCTATCTCCCTTGGCATCTGGGGCAACAATTCTATTTTTACACACCACATCTTATTTTACTATATTTTTACAATCATAGATAATTTTCACACCGTGTAAATTTTAATCACATAGTAATAAGAAATAAATTAAAATATTTTTTATCTTATGAAAACAAAAAATAAAAACCAATAGAAATTGAGTATTGGGAGAGAGAAGGAAATGGAAAAGAGTGACATAGATTTATTTTATTAGGGTATTTGCACGATAGTATATCCCTCATATATATCATAAACCAATGGGGTTGCAATGCCCTTTTTGTTGGAAGTATAAACTTGTTTTCTTGAATGAAGCCAAACTTCTACTACTACAATGGAGGATTGGTGACATCAATAAAGGTTTCTTGACGTGTTTGATGCTGGAATATTGGGCGAAACATGCTACAACCTAACTATAGACTTTTTTATTTTTGTTTGGTTTTGCACTACTACAAAATGAGGTTTTATTAGCACTAAAAAAATATTTATCAGCACTAAAAAACAATGATAATCAAAATTCTATTAAAATAGGGCCACTTTTATTGACATTTTTTTATCATTGTTAAGACCCTTTTTATCAGTGAAAAAAAATCATTGATAAAAGGAAAAAAAAGAAATTAAAAAAAATCTACAAATTAGTGGGTGGACCACCCCCTTTTATTAGCACTCGACCCCCCTAATAACAACACTAGCCTCCCCTGTCCCCTTTAACAATGCTAATATCACCCTTATACAAGAGGGTCTATTTTATCAGCATTTTTTTAGCATTGTTAAGACCCTTTTTATCAGTGCTAAAAAAAGCATTGATAAAAGGCAAAAAAAAAATAATTTTTTAAAAAGAATTTTGTTTTCTTACAAATTAGAGGGTGGACCCCCCCCCTTTTATCAGTGATTTACCCCACTTATAACATCACTAGACTCCCTTTCCCCCCTTTAACAGTGCTAACCCCCCCACTTATACAAAAGGGTCCCTTTTATCAATGCTTTTTTAGCGTTGTTACGACTCTTTTTATCAGCGCTAAAAAAGCATTGATAAAAGGCCAATTTTTTTTTAAAAAGATTTTTTTTCTGCAAATCAGAGGGTGGACCCCCCCTTTATCAGTGCTCAACCCCCTTATAACAACTCTAGCCTCTCCTACCCCCTTTAACTATGCTAACCTCCCCCCTTTAATAACACTAGGCACCTGCTCACCAACCCATGCACCCTTGCTTTTGTTGGGTTTTAAATTTGAGACCTTCTTCTCATGCACCACAACTCTTCCACTCACCTATATTGTTTTGTTTTTCATTTTATGATATATCTATATATTTTTATATATTTCATTATATGTTTATCCACATATTTATATATATATTTAAATACAAATATAAAATTTGTTTTGTGTGTGTATGTGTGTGTGTTTATAAATACATACATACATATATTTATATATATGTGTGCATCTATAAATATAATTATAAATATTTATATTTATTTACATATATTATATATTAATATTTATATAAATATATTAGAATATATAGATAAACATATATATGTTTTTCAGTACACACACAAATATATATATATATATATAAACATTATATATACATTAATTGTATATGTATATGTATATAAATATTCATACATTTATATTTTAAATAAAATGGATATTATTTTTTATTTATATAAGATTTATATATTTAGAAATATATTTTATATGTAAATATGTTTAATTAATTATTTATAAAATTAAAATTTTATGGGTGAATATATAAATATTATGTATATATTGGTATATATTTGATTATAAATAATAGTAAATTGTGAAAAATGATAAAATTTTAGAAGTATAATATCAATATGAATGTAATCACTATGAATAAATATGGATTCCATTTAAAATGGGAAAAAATATTCCCTTAAGTGAGGTTGAAATTCCATCGAATGTTAAAAATTTGGGGTACCCTAACTAAAAACTCATTTTTGGAGGCTTCTGTTCCATTTTTAGCCTCTAAAAATGAGACCAAGGGTTTCTCTTTAACATTAGTGCATACAAATCGTCATAGGATTTTATTTGATATGTGCTAGATCCCAAACGGACACTCGGATCAAAAGTTATGGTCATTTGAAGTTCAAGTTACGTTTTCAACATATTTTCAATATTTTATTAATTTTTTGATTTCTTTTTAAATTAAAATTTTTATTAAACGACTATTACTTGATAATAATTTGCAAATTATTAATTAAAAAATATTTTTAATTATTTTATAATCCATTTTCACTAATTATCTTATATATTAAGTGTAAATGCTTATTTAGCTTTATCTAAAACATATTTAATATATATATATATATATTATATTTTTATCAAAATTAATATATTGATATATTAATATATTATTTTTAATGAAATATATTTTTTAAAATATACCCTTTATCTGTGCTAGTAAAAAAATGTCGATAAATGTGGGTTTTTATCTGTGGTTATAAAAAAATAAATCATAGAGGGGGTCCCTTTAATAGTGCTAAAAAAGTGCTGATAAAGAGGGTACCTTTATTAGTGCTAAAAAATGCTAATAAAGGGGTACTTTTAATAGTGCTTTTTTAGCGCTGTTAAAAGTACCTTTCTGAGCACTTTTTTTAGCGCCGTTAAAGGGTGGCACTGTGAAAACTTGTTTTGTGGCTATGTTGATCATTTATTTTGTTTCATTCTTATATCTCTATAAATAGGTATGTTTTGCGCATTGTAAAATTCCAAGTTGAAGAAATAAAAACCAGTTTGATTCCACTGCGTTTGTGTTGCTGTGATCACCTCCAGCGATCTACATCTGATTCCGCATGTTGTTGTGTTATACACTACTAAATCCTCCTTCACATTTATGGGCAGTGCAATGGTAGGTGGAATAGGGGATTGGTATGGTGGTCGTCCCACCACTGTTGAAATAAAAAGTTGTCTAACAGTCCCATTTGGGATGCACACACTTACCAATGTCATATGTGTTTTGATTTCTCTTCATTAAAAACCATTTCTGAAAAAATACAGTGGGATAAAATCTAGAATAAGGAAAAAGTAAAACCACATAGACTCCCCCTAAAATTTGAAAAAAATTACAAATTTTGAAATCTATTCATCTCTATATTATGTACAAACATTCTAAAGATAACAATTGGTAGTTCCTTTGTAAATAAACCAACAACATTGTCACTGGATTGAATATATTACATGTTGATCACTTTTTTCTTCCTTAACTCTTACGTGAAGGAGAAAAATTTCGGTGGTATGTGTTTTGTATGATAATTTTTGATGAATACTACCTTTAATTATGTGATACATTTAGCATTATCTATGAATAATATCATTGGGCTACAATCCATAGGCAATCCACTTTCTGCTTGAATGTGTTGAGTCATAGACCACAACCAGACACATTCTCGACAAGCTTCATGTAAAGGCATTACTTCTCCGTGATTTTAAGATGCTGAGAGGAGTGTCCTATTTTGTGATCACCAATATATGACAGTAACTCTAATTGTGAACACATAAATAGTTTGTGATCATTCATTATGCAGATCTGATAAATAACCAACATTTTCCAAATCGACCATCTTCTTTTCTGATTTGTTAGAATAGAATAAAACCAACTCAATAATTCCACAAAGATAATGATTTTTTTAATTTAATTATAGTTACTTCATGTAGGGGTTGAACTAAATCTCACTAATAAATTAGAAGTAAAAGATATATCATGATGAGTACAATTAGCAAGAAACTATGTGCTCTGATGACACTGAGATATGGTACTTATGGACTAACCAACTCTTCATTTTCAACACAAGGTTAGAATTGATCTTTATTGATATTTAAAGATCGAAAACCATTTGATTACTTAAAGTATATTTTTCTATATTAAATAATTTTAAGACGTTTGTAGTGTAATTTGACTGATGCAAAAATATACCACATGAAATATACTCAATTTGTAATCCAAGATAATACTTAGTTTCTCCCAAATCTTTCATTTCAAATTCATCCTTTAAGTTTATCATTACTTCATTTACCTCTTATATAGTTCTAATGTAATTTAAATCATCGACATAAATAATAACAATTTCATATCTAGATGTTGTTTTCTTAATAAAAACACATTGGTATATGGGTTCATTTATATACCCTTTATTTAACAAATATTCACTCAAATGATTTTACCACATATGCCTATATTTCTTTAATCAAAATAAGAATTTATGCAATTTAATTGAATATAGGTCTTTGGGTTTTGATTACAATACTTCATGTATTTTGAATCCTTCAAGGATTCTCATATATATAATACAATCAAGTGACCCATATAAATAAGCTGTAATAACAAGAATAAGATGTATATTATCCTTTTCAGCTATTATAAGGCTGATAAGATATCAAAAAGTAATATCATCCATAACAGGAGAATACGTGTCCTTATAATCAATTTTGATTCTATGAGAAAAACCTCGTGTGACAATATGAACTTTGTATATTAAAATCTCATTTTTCTCATTACATTTACACATAAAAACCAATTTATATCCAACATGCTTCATATCTTCCTGTGTGATCATGTTATGTACAAAAAACCTTTGCCTATTAAGTGAATTTAATTCAACTTTCATTCTGTCTTTTAATTTATTCCAATCATGTCATTTTTGACATTCCATAACAGACCTTGGTTCGAGATCTCCATTTTCTATATCATATGACATAATATTTCATCAATATTTTCCACATTACTTTGATTCCATATATCACTTGTAGTGGAATAGTTAAGAGATATTTTATTATTAGCTAAACCTTTAGGGTTTTCTATATCGTGTGACTTCACTTTATGATTCTAAACATGTGTTTATTTAAGAAAACTTAAATTAAGTGTTTATTTTGGAATACACACCTCCATAATGGGGTTTTCAATTATACTTATTCCTTTTATTTTTTTGAGGATTTCTATCCTTAGATCCAATTGGCCTTCCATGCTTCAGGCGTGATTTTGAAATTTTTGTAACATCATTATGTAATTGTTCCATTAGGACATCAATTCTATCCAGTGCATTTATAGCTGGTACATGTGATTAAGTCACACCCTTTGAATCAGCAAATGAATTAAGAAACTAGTTTTATAGTTATTGAAAATATAAAATCATTTTAACTTCTATCTCATACTACCAGGTGGAAGGATTGAGAAAATATAACATTTTCACATTCTAGAAAATATCCTCTTTTTGTTTCTTTCCCCCTAATGTTGTGAATAATTCTTAAATGAAGTGAAATTAAAAAAAAATGTGTTGTAAATACATCACTAGTTTTTGGTTCAAGATATCTTATTATGGATGGAGATTCATATCCCATATATATTCCCAACCTCTTTTGAGGTCCCATTTTTGTACGTTATGGGGGTGTATTTGGTACATACACAACACAACCAAAGATTATTAAATTGGAGATGTCAGGATCTTGGCCAAATTCCAATTGGAGTGAAGAGTTTTTATGATATTCACTTGATCTGATGTGTATTAATGTCGAGGCCTGAAATATTTCATGACCCCATACCGAGCACGACAACTTTTTTCTCATTAATAATGGTCTAGAAATAAGTTGGAGGTGTTTTATTAGTGATTCGGCTAAACCATTTTGTGTATACACATGGGTAACTAGATTATCTATAGTAAGCCCCATTTCAATACAATAATCATTGAAATATTGAGAGGAAAATTATCCATCATTTTCAAACCTTTCTTTCTTGATGACATAATATGGGAATTGCACTCTCAATTTAATTATTTGAGCAAGAAAACATGAAAATGCTACATTATGTGTTGATAGAAAACATACATGTAACTATATTATAGATGCATCAATTAATACCATAAAATATTTAAATGGCTCACATGATGGATAAATTGATCCACACACATCCCCTTGAATTCATTCAAGAAAGGTTGAAATTTTAGCCTAAATTTTTTCCGGAGAGGGTCTCATAATCAAATTTCCCAGAGAACAAGACTCGTATGTAATTTTTCTTAGTGGAGAAATCTTATAGAAATTTATTAAACGTCCATGAGAACTTTCAATTATTTTTTGCATCATTCCTAAACCTGGATAACCTAATCAGTCATTCCACAAATTAACGATTTTTGATCTATTCTTTACTAACATATGTGTTTCAATTTCACTTATATATGATATCTCCATTATTCATTAACACTTCTGTGAAGGATAAAAATTTCAGTGGAATGTGTTTTGTCCAATCTTTTTTTATAACTCATTCCTTTAATTATGCAATACACCCAAAATTCTCGTCGAATAATATTGTCGGGCTACAATACATAGGTAATCCAATTTCTGATTGAATGTGTTGAGTCATAGATCGTAACAAGACACATTCTCAACATGATTCACGTAAAGGTATTACTTTTGTATGATTTGAAGATATTGAAACTAGTGTTTTCTTTATAATACCCAAGATATGGTAGTACCTATAATTATGAACACATAAAAAGTATTTGATTATGCATTATGAAGATATGATAAATAACCTGTATATGAAAAATTGAACATCTTCTTTTCTAATTTGTCAGAATAGAATAAACCCAAATCAATAGTTCCAAAAATATAACAAAAAATATGTTTAATTCCATTCTTGTGTCTTCATGTAGGGTTTTAACTAAATATTTCTAATGAATTAGTAGATATATCAGGAATAGTACAATTAGCAAGATATATAAGTGCTCCGATGACACTGAGATATGGTACTTCTGGACCAACTAACCCTTCATTTTATTCATGAGGCTAAAAATGATATTTATCAATATTTAAAGACCAAACAACCATCAGATTACTTAAAGTATTATATTTATCTATATTAAATCATTTAAGTTATATTTATTGTAATTTTACTGGTGCAAAAATACACCACTTGGAATATGCTAAATTTGTAATCCAAGTCAATACTTGGTTTCTCCCAAGTTCTTCATTTCAAATTAATCATTTAATTTCCTCATTACTTCATTGATTTATTCTAGAGTTCTGATGACATTTAAATCATTTACATAAATAACAACGATTGCATATCCAGATATTGTTTTCCTAATAAAAACACATTGGCACATGGATTCATTTACATACCCTTTATTTAAAAAATATTTTCTCAAATGATTCTACCACATATGCACATATTTCTTTAAAACATACAAGGATTTTTTTCAATTAAATTGAATATAGGTCTTTGGGTTTTGATTTCAAAACTTCAGGTATATTTAATCCTTTGGGGATTATAATATATATATATATATATATATTACTATCAGGTGACCCATATAAATAAGATGTAACGACATCCATAAGAATCATATTAGTGTTTTAGCTACTGTAATGCTGATAAGATATCGAAAAGTAATAACATCCATAACAGGAGAATATGTCCTCTCATAATCAATTCTAGGTCTCTAAGAAAAACCTTGTACAACAAGATGATCTTTGTATCTTATAATCTCGTTTATCTCATTACGTTTATACACAAAAACCCATTTATATCCAACATGATTCATAGCTTATGGTGTGATCATGATATGTACAAATATCCTTCACCTATTAAGTGAATTTAATTCAACTTGTGTTGTATCTTTCGATTTATTTCAATATGTTTTTTTTGACATTACATAAAAAGACATGGTTCGAGATATCCATTTTCTATAACACATGACATAAAATATGAAAATATTTCATCATTATTTTCCACATTACTTAAATTCCATATATCACTTGTAGTGGAATAATAATGATATATTTCATTATTACCAAAACCTTTAGGGTTTTCTATATCTTTTGAATTCTCTTTATGATTCTCATCATGTGTTTCTTTAAGAACACTTAAATTACATGATTATTCTAGAACACACACATATTTAATGGGGATTTCAATTATACTTATTCCTTTTCTTTTCTAAGAATTTCTATTTTTAGAGCCAATTGGAATTCTATGATTTAGGCATTATTTTTACATTTCTGTAACATTATTATGTAATTGTGTCTTCAAGGCGTTAATTATAGTCAATGCATTTACAGTTGGTACATGTGATTTATCCATTCCCCCTGAATTTAAAAATACATCTAGAAAATGATTTTATAGTTCTTGAAAATTTAAAATCTTTTTCACTTCCATATCACACTACTAGGTGAAAGGATTGAGAAATGATAACGTTTTCACATTTTAGGAATTCTCCTTTCTTTGTTTCTTTTCTACCCTTAATGATGGGAATACTTATTCCTTGAAGTTATAATCAGCAGAATGTGTTGAAAATACATCACTAGTTTGTGGTTCAATATATCTAATGATGGATGGGGATTCATATCCCACATATATTCCTAAACTCATTTAAGGTACTGATTTTTTATATCAAGGGGGTGTAATTGGTACATATAATGATTCTTAAAAGGGAGATGTTTGGATCTTGTCTAATTTCCAATTGTAGTGGGGATGTTTTATGATATTAACTTGGAATGATATGTATTAATGATGAGTCTTATAATATTGCAGGTCCCCATACATATGTCAACATCTTTTTTCTCATTATTAATTGTCTATCAATATGTTGGAGACATTTTATCAGTGATTCAGCTAAACCATTTTTTTATGCACATGGGTGACTAGATGCTCCATAGTAATCCCCATTTCTATAAAATAATCATTAAAATATTGTGATGTAAATTTTCCATCAATGTCAATCATTTCTTTCTTTATGATATAATATGGGAGTTGTGCTCTCAATTTAATTATTTGAGAAAGAAAATATGAAAACTCTACATTATGTGTTGAGAGAAAACATACATGTAACCAGTTCCTAGATTAATCAATTAATACCATAAAAAATTTCAATGGAACATACAATGGACAAATTTTTCCACATATATCCCCTTGAATTCATTTAAGAAAGGTTGGAATTTTAGCCATAATTTTAACTAGATATGTTCTCACAATCATCTTTCCAAGAGAACAAGCCCCACATGGAATATTTCTTAGTGGAGAGATCTTATGAACCTTTATTGAATGTCTATGAGAACATTAAATTGTTTTTTACATCATTATAAAACCTGGATGTCTTAATTGGTCATGAAAAAAATTAATTATTTGTGGTCCATTTTTACTACCATATTCATTTTGATTTCACTTATATATATATAATGAAATTCAGATGATAATTTTGGTATTTTATCTAGTACACAACTCTCATTGAATTTATTAATGATAATGAACATGTACTTTTCATTTCTCTTAGATACAGTTTGGGAATCAAACCCATGCCGGTATATATCATTGAAACTTAATAAGTTTATTTTGGAATTTGAGGAAAAAACCATCTCTTATAAATAACTTTGTCCCATTTGTTAAAGAAAAACTCACTTTACCAGTCCCTTCTATCAGATATGTAGTACCTGATATAGTATCTACCATTAATCTAGTTGGTTTAAGATTAGAAAAATATTTTTTAATAATTGTATGTGCTGTTCCACTATTCAGTATGTAAATATCTATTCCATTTATGCAATCCATTTTAATGATTTCTACCTTCTTGATATTTCATGCTGATAATGTGTTATGAAAATGAAGAATAAAAATAGAGAGAAATTGAGTATCAGGAAAGAGAATAAATTAGAAGAGAGAGAGAGACCAAAATTTTATTAAGGCATTTCCATGGTAATATATCTCTCACTCATATATATCCGAAACCAAGGGGCTTCTACCACCCATTTATAGGAAGTGAAATGATAGGTGGGAGGGGAGATTTGTGAAGGTGGGAAGCCTACCCTCATTGAAATCAGAATCCGCATTCAGTGGCTACATAAGAGTTTATTTCATAGTCAAAAACCATCTTCGCCTAACAAAAATAACCCATACAAGAGCCAAACCCCAACTGACCAAGTGCTACAAGAACAAATCCAATTCACTCTTAACCCATCCTTTAAAGATATATCCATGAAAAGAGGTGAAATCTCTAATGAGGATATTTACACTACAAAATCCCAAAGCGCTTTAGCCCAAATCCTTAAAAAATCTAGATGAAAAAGTAAAACTTTAAACTCCTACTCATCACCAAACAAGTATTCATAAAAAAATGACAAAAAAATCATCATTGGAAGATTCCAAATTGAAGGAATAAAAATAAAATGGAAACAATAATTTTAACTCATAGAATATTGTAATGTAAAAATCATAGATATAGATAGAAAGATTAATTTCATATTTATGTGAAAATATTAACACACAATTTTTTATTATTATAATAAAAAAAGTCATAAAATATCTCTTTTAAATAAATTATAAAACCTTAAAAAATACCAAGAAAACACATTATGAAATGATAAAAATGAAAATTCGAGGGAAAATCGGGAAATGTAAGCTCAATTTATATGTGAGACCCTCAATTTCATTTCCATTAGTCTTGAACAACTCAAAAGAGAAATTCACCAATGATATCGTATTTTTCCATTTTTTTCATAGGTAATGTCACATCATAGTATAACCTTAATCCATGGAAAAATATTTATATTCATCTTTAGGTTGCTTGAGGGGTTAAAGGGAAGCCCTAAAGTCTAGATCATGTGTGGAATTGAACCTCTAGCTATAGGAACTACAGGTGATCCACTGACCAACCGGTGAGATCCACCAGCCAACCTGTGGGATTGGAAGGGAAAACACCATTCTAATATTGCCACTAGCCAACCAGTGTGTTCTAATCAGCCATCCAATATTCTTGGTAGAGGCTACATCATTCCGCTGTAGCCACCAACCATCTGGTGGCACGTAATGGATATCCAGTGGTGCTGCTGGGGTTGAGTTAAGTTAAGAGTATTGTAATTCTACACCAAAACACCAATTTTATTTCTACTCCCTTCTCCCATGGCCTTAACATGACCCATATGAACCTTGGGATCCTTCTTTTTCTATTTTGGTTCTCCCAACCTCAACTCTTAGTGGATCGAAGTTCCAATCAAAACTGTGATCTTCTTTTGGTAAGTCTAACTCCTCCTGGCCATTGATCTCTCCTATTTATCTTGTTTATTTTTTCCCAGAGGCTATCAAATCATATAGATTCATTGAATATAAAATGGTTGATGATTTTAGGATCTCTTATTTATTCTATCAATATATATCTCCCTTGATTTAATGTTTAACATTGAAGGTGACACATCTATGATTCATTATAGCTTGATCAATAATATTCTAAGGTAGGTGTCACTATTCCATTTCTTCTTGTTGTGATTCATGTGTTTCTTGAATTATTTAATTATTATGTTCAAAATTGGTAAATAATGGTTTTTTTTGTTTTAAATAATAAATAACCCTTTTTGATGAATGCTGTATTTGGCATGAATAGTTTCATATAGAATATTGATCCTTCATTTTTAAATAAAGTTGTCTTGTTTTCTAATCTCAATGGATTTTTGGTTTTTAAAATCAAAAGCCCTATTTTAATGAAAATGGGTTAATTATTTAAATTTAATTCCAAATTATTAAATGTGTGTGTTCTTGTAAATAATTTTTGGAATAATTTAAAGGATAACATGTAATAGTTTGTTTTGGAAAGGTTCGATAAAATGACATTGCAAAAAATTTGAAGCTATTGATTGGTCTTTTATGTTCTTTCCTCAAAGGCATGGTTGGAATGTTGAAATGGGTTTTAAAGGAAATGAGTATGTATGAAACTTTTTAATGGATGGTTCAAAGTTATGTTTTTTTTAATTTATAAAGGTTTAGTTTATTAATTAGGTCTTCCGTAAATTACTATTTTGAACTTTATGAAGTAAAAACTGTAGTTATGAAAATCCTTGATGAACCAATTATGTATGATTTTCCTTAACAGATGGTTCTTGGTTCACATGGTAACATGTGTTGAAAAAGTGGTTGTACTCTATGAGGGAGAATGGGGTAATGGTGAGATGTGGGATTTATATGCTATGAAATGCTGACTGTGCATGTTTATACTATTTTTGATATACATTGTGATCTTTACTACTTGTAATCTCACTCACCTCTATTGATTGGCCACGGAAAACCTAGGTAAATAGATGATAAGTCCCTATATTTATGCTACATTATTGCAGAATAACTCCTCAACTAGGGACTCCCTATAAAATGTGATTTCATGCTAGGGACATGCTATGAGGAAGTGGGTGTGCACTAAATTGGTAAGATTGTGCACTTGGTAAATATGAAATTTTCATGAAGTCAGTCATGAGATTTATTTTCTTACCTTTGGTGGAATCACTAACATATCTGGTACTTACCCATGACACATGACCTCAAAAACATGATATCGATACTCGATATATAACATTGGCCACTTGATTGTTTCTCAACACTGGAGTTTCCATTTTTAACTTCCTTTATTACTACATCTAATTGTTTCTATGAGGGACCTTATTTACCCATGTATTGTCATGTTATATTATTTTATTATATGTGGTGCCATCTTATAGTTAATTTATGCTTTATTGACTTTGTATTGTGAAACATTTTTCAAAGTTTTTTTGAAAATGATATTTTATTTTAAAGGTTTTG
This sequence comes from Viscum album, assembly GCA_963277665.1. Taxonomy (NCBI): domain Eukaryota; kingdom Viridiplantae; phylum Streptophyta; class Magnoliopsida; order Santalales; family Viscaceae; genus Viscum; species Viscum album. The sequence goes on from OY728140.1 coordinate 80,572,289, forward strand.
GAATGTTTTATTCTTGAAGTTTCTAAAAGGATTTTAAATGTAAAAAGTGATGGATCAAATGGTGTATTTCTTGTAAATTGATTTTACAGATTTTTATTCCTTTAAAAAGAGTGCATGATTTACCCCCTTTCATTGTAATCGGAAAAACATTTTTTCTTATTACTGTTTTTCAAACTAGTATATCTAAATTTCTTAATAGAGGAGTTATATAGATTTCTTAGTGAGATCCTACCAGCCTCTATTTTTCTCACACCCTGTATACGTCATTAACTATATGCAACCTTCATGTTTCTATAGAAGGCTTTCAAGAACTATTCATTTTTCTTTTGAGGGTTTTTTCATGGTCATCCATGGTTAGAGGATGTAGGATGTGATAAGTGGTCATGGACCACCGAGAGATGAGCTTTCATGGCTGTGTTTTTCTCTTATATCCTCGGGTTGAATGTAGCCGATCTATTGGTTGTATTTGTATGTCTTGGTTGTTATATTTTATTTTATGTTTCCACTGTGTTATTTAATTTATAACATATTTTATTTGGGTAAAATTGTTCCCATGGGTTGTTTCATGATGTGAAGAAACTTGTCTCTATTTCATGGTAATTGAGAATTCCCTTTAGGATACTGGCGAGTTGAGTCGGGAACCAGTTTAGATGGTAGCCCGAGTTGATTCAATAGAATTGGTATCAGATGAGGTTTTTTTAAAAAAGATTAATTTTAAGGACGTTATGTTATTTGTGGTGAATTATGGTAGTAAGAAGATTAGGAACATGTTAGGGTTTAATAGGTAGTTTGTAAATAGGTACCCGATCACCACCCTTTGCGATGAAACATGAGTTACTAGGGAAAATTGGGGCATGAGTCTTTCTATTGAGTTATTATTTTCCTTTTTTCGATGATATTTAGATTATTGATGAGACTATCATTGATTTTGGAAATCTATTATGATATTTTGAGTGAAATATAGAGGTTAACAAGGATGCACATGTAACCTACATGGTTTGGTAAATTTTGAAGAACCCGTGTGGTTGATCTAGAAACCATTCCAGTAACTATCATATGTTTGGTGTGTGGTTTACCAGCCCATGAATAGTTCTAGTTTAACCCTAAACTTGATGAATTATTCATTTTTTTCTGAATTGATTCCATTAACATGAGGCTATTGTTGAGGGGTTCTTGATTTTAAATGGATGATAATAGATATAGTTTTATTTTGCATTGATGTTTGGTTATTCTAGTATATTTTTTTTGGATTTTTTTAAATATTTTAGAAAACTAGATTTGAGGTTTAAAATTAGTTTCACTAAATTATTTGAGAAATGTTTTTGATTACCAAAAGGCGTGTCTTATGAAATGTTTATTTTTTAAACATAATTTTTTAAAGTTTATTATGTGATGTTTGTAAAAAAAAATTTGAAGGGGATTTTTGTTTTTGTAGTGTATTTTAAATGGTAAATGATTTTGAATTTAGGAATAATGTTTTGAAACCATGGAAGTAATTCCATGATCTGGTAAGTTTTTTTAAATTATGATGGATGTATATCAAGACTTCATGTTTTGAAGTGAAAGTGAAAATTCTAAAAATGGGTAAAACTTGTGTCTTTTAATATAGTGGTGATTTAATGAAAGGGATTTGATTTTTTTTGAAAAATTATGGTTTGTGTGTGTGTTATATATTGGGTTATGTCTTATGAAGAAATTTTTTACTTAATAAGTGATTCTTGAGTTGATGAGAAAATGTATTATGATGTTAAGAAATATCACCCATAAAGTTTTCCAAGAAGGATAAGAATCCCATTCAATGGTTCAATATCTAATGTATCCCTTTACATCTTCTAGAAGTGGTTTGAGAAGTTGATGACTCTACCCATAGTATAAATCAATTAGTAGAGCCAAAGTATTCCCAACTTTTTGATCCTATCCAATAATTCTTGAATCTTTGTTCACCTCTCAATAGAGGTGATCGAGATTCTATGGGGGAAATATGGTGGCTAGAAGAAGTTGAAAGAATATTTGAATCTCTCATGACAAGTTATTTCCTCTATTTAAAGAAGCTATTTGAGAGTGGTGGGAATTCATGGATCCTTCCCACCTATATTAAATCATGTCTTGGGAATTATTTAAGTCAATCTTCATTCAATAGAAATTTCCTGAGGAATTAAAGGATGGGAAATAATTCGATCTCGTGGGTATTCATCAAGGTGAGCGATTGGTTAGGGAGTATGAAAATAAATTTCCAAGTTTAGTATTCTTATCACCTAATATTGTCAGATATAACTCCCTTATATCCCTTTGTTTCAAGGGAGGTCTTCATCGGGATCTCAGAGATGTCATATTAGAGACCTGTCTAACCTATTATCCGAAGTTGTTTGAAATGGCCTTGTCAATTTAAGTAGAGATAGTGAGATAAAAAAGTAGTGGATAATGACTCATTTTTGGTTGGATTAGGAGAACATGTTTCAATATAAGAATCATGAAAGTTGGATGAGTTGGGAAAAACTTATAAAAGGAAGAAGAGGAATCATGTATACATCCAGTGTGGGGAACCTGAGAATTAAAAGAATTATTGTCTAAAATATAAAATATTTTTTTATCAATGTGGATACTTGAGTCAACTTTATATGTTTTTTATATTGGGTTATCAAAAGGGGAAGTTTCAGGTATAATTAGTTACTGGTGACCTTCTTGTTCTGGGGATCTTTTGTGTCTTTTTTGGGATATTCGTGGATTCTATCTTTTGAATCATGGTTGGTGTCATTTTTGATCTATTATATTGATGATGTATTCCTTTTTTTTGATATCTTCTCAGTATCTCCTTGTGTATGAATTCATATGAAGGGTATTAGTCTTTATCCTGGATGGTTTTTAATCTCTTGATGTTTTGTTTCTCTCTTGTGGATGGAATGTAATCTCATGATGGGAAAAATTCCATGTTTTGGGTTATTATTTCTCAAAAAACTTTTTCCTGCTTCTCATGGGGTTTTTGTTATGTTAGTTTTGGATATCTTTTTGGATTCTTGTTATTCCTTTAGAATCCTCTTATTCACACCGTTTGGTTAGAGTATAATCTTGATGTTCTAGGTTATCCACCTCATCAAATATTATAATACTTTTTATAAACTTTACTTGTTGTTATAATCTTTTTATGTTTGGACATGGATATGCATTGGATGTATATTCAGGTATCTAGGAAAAAACAGATTCTTTATGGGCCAATCACTTGAATTTACTAGTGTTTGATTTGATGAAATCACCAAGTTGTGAGGTAATGATCTAAATGTACTAGGTTGATGTTGAGTATTTACATGAGGTATAAATCCTTTCCAAGTTTTGTTCTCTGCTTTAGGATGGATAGAACATTGTTTTTTTATAGGGTTTTGTCTCTTTTGGAATATTCATGAGTTTTGGGTCGTGTTTCTTTTGTGTTGAGGATCAGTTTCTTTTAGTCTCTTATTGTTTGTAGTCAGGAGTTACTTTTTTGAGAATATAAATTGGTTTTTTTAAGCAGGTTCAGTATCTTTGTAGCATAATTTTATAGAGTTTATATTATAATGGTAGGGATATCTATAATAGGTCTTCTATACTTCTTAGAAATTTTATTTTCCCAGCAATGTTGGTTCTTTGTTTAGAAACATGCAATGATCTTGGAGGATCATCGTTAATGATTCTTGGGTATGTTGATCTTTCATCCCTTTGAGTTCATTCAAAATGGGTTCTTATTAGGCGAGTCTTCCTCTATTTCATGAACCTTACACCTCAAAAGTTGGGTGTGGAAGTTATTTCTATCTAATAATATTAATATTATTACTAGAGACTTTTTAGGGATATAAATCGATATGGTGGAGAGAATTGTCACATCCTGGTATCACCTTTATCTATTGAAAACTCTTTATTTTCATTTTGGGGTTAGAAATGGATTTGAGAGAGTTCCAAACGTCTAGAGAAGTGATCAACCTGAACATGAACCTACAAGAACTGTAGGTGGTCCACCAGATAGCTGGTGAGAGCCATTGGCCAGCTGGTGAGAGCCACTAGACAACACGTGGGCTTGGAAAGGTAAATGAAATTTCATTATTTCTAGTGTCTAGTTGATGGAATTGTTAGTGGATATAATTTTTTTTGTATTCACTGACCATCCAATGGTACCTAACAACTAGCTGGTGGATCCATTAGGGTCAAGTTAATTTAGCAGTAATATTATAATTGTACATCGAAACCCCCATTTTAATTCTCCTCCCTTATCTCTCGACCCATGATTGACCCATATGAAACATTGGAGCCCTCTTTGGCTAATTTATCTCTCCCAACATCAACTATTGGTGGATCAAAGTATCAATTGGATCCATGGACCTCTTTTGGTAATTCTAACTCTTATTGGCCTTTGATCTCTCATATTTCTCTTCGTTTAGTCTTCATAGAGGCTATAACAACCTAGGGATTCATTGAATCTAAAATGGATAATGTGGTTGATGATTCTAGGATCTCTTACCACTTCTCTCTAGATCTCTCACCCTTGATTTGGTGTTCTCTATTGAAGGAAACATATTTATGATTCATTGTAGTTGGATCCAATATATTACAAGGTATGTGTTTATATGCCATTTCATAATCTTTTTATTCATGTATTTATTTAATTCTATAGTTACCCCATTAAAAATTAGTAAAACATTGTCACGCCCCGACCTCGGGCTGCCCCGAAACCGATGCAGAGTTGAAATAAAACATGGTGTGTAAATTCTTTTATAAAAATAACAGCTGAAAACACACACACATGTTCCACTAGAGAGAAACATTTTGGTTTAGGTCCTAGAGAATCAGATACAATTATTAAATTTCCTTCAAAACAGAAAAAAATGTCTTCATTAAGTAGTCACCAAACAGAGGGACTCAAATCTATTAAACCTGTAAAAGAAAACAGATTGAAAACGTAGGGAGAACATAGGAATTCCCAGTAAGGGGTTTTAAAATAGTATAATATACCAATTAAAACCTTTTAAAAACATTCCTTTAAAATTATTCATAAACAATTTTCTTAAGGAATGTTGTTACCCATGTATCATAACATAAAAATTTGTCTAAGAAATAAAAGATCACATTTCAAGGATTACTACCAGAGATACAAAGAAACATGTTGCAATTATATGCATTCTCATACAGATCATAGGGTGTATATAATAATAAGTAAAAGTAATTTAAACTTCAATGTGTATAACTTGTGAATATGTATGTACGAAATTTAAAACTAAAAGTAATACATGATCAAAGTTGCGCCTAAAAATAATAACTTCAATTTTATCCTTTAATACTGTGAAACATACACTGACTAATAAATCTTGGAGTGATGAATAATTAATAATCCATAAGCTTTTACTTCATCCAATTATCATAAACATAATCTCTTTAACCAATAATATTCTACAAGTCAAATATTATTTTGGTTAATTAAATTACATAGTCATAATGAGGAAAGTGCATATACAGGACTGTGTCAAGGCCTCAGCCAAGATGCCTAATTATTAAGGCCTCGGCCAAAATCTATTACTCAAAAATTTTTCAAGGCTTTGTGCCAAGACCATAGTTTGTCTCATGAGACCTACCGATGCATCGAGGGGATATAGTGAGCCCCGCCTGATAATACATAAGTCCAATGCATTCCTCATCTCCCTAAATCAAAGTGCTCATACCACTTTGATTTATTAAATTACTTATCACTTATCATTCCAAGTGTCACATATTACTTGGTTTCTTATTTCATATTATTCAAAGTGTCCCATACCACCTTGAATAATTTAATTTCTCATTTCATATTATTCAAAGTGTCTTATACCACTTTGAATAATTTAATTCTCAATTCCTTAAAACTCCATTTGAGTTTGACTAAATTATTTAGCATTTACATATACAAAGTAAATCATGCATATAAGTGTTAATAACAATACTATCAATGCATGAAAATAAATGACAAGTATAGTGGAAAACACATGTGTTAATAACTAAAGCACAATAAACACTAGCTTATCAAATCAAATGATAATCCCTAAAATCCTTATTTTGAATATAAAAATTTTATATTTCAGAATTCAAAATTATAAAATTAGAATAATTTTCATTCATATTTAAAACACATGTTGATAAATAGACATATTTAAAAAAATAGAACTTAATGATTGAAAACATTTATTACAACAGATTCAAGTGCTTTAGAAAAAGAAATATTTCATGAAAAGCATGCATTCAAAAGAATACATTCAAAACATATTTTATATAAATAGGAGGGAACACACTAGGGTAACTATTGTAGTTGTTGAAATGTGGGTCAAAAGAAAATCATATGAACTACATAAACACAAAGTGTATACATGGAATTTTCTCTACAAACACAAGGTTTAATAAATTATTACGATCATTATACATACATATTTGAATAAACAAAACTTGTTTTTATGAAAACTAAATCAGTTTAATATTAAAACCTACAGGTATATATATATATATATACATATATAAATGAATATACAATATATGTATAAGGGTTTTACAATAATATTTAAAAGACACTTACATGTTTTTAAATATAATATGGGCATTAGTTAAAACAAGGGTTTATTAATTTCATTTGTTCCATATGATATAAAGGGGTTCGGTTATGAAAAATATACATATATAATTTATGTGTATAGCCTAAATATACAATATATATATAAGGGTCTTACACCAAGATTAAATGATACTTACATGTTTTCAAACAACATCAATTAAAATTAAAATTCAATTATTAAAAGACTGAACACTGGTTCTAAATGTGAGTTACATAGACCATAAGACTATATATATAAATTTTTATATATAAAACTATATATAAAATTTTACATATAAGAGTTTTGTACAAAAGATAATTCCTTACATTTGAAAACACTGCTTAAACTTTGAAACTCAATGTTTAGAATCCCTAAAATCGGACCTAATAGAATTTTATCTGAAGTTGTATGGTTAAATAACTACATATACAATCGAATATAAAAAGTATATAATTTGGTTTCGCATAAGGAAGACAAGTTTTATTAAACCCTTACCTTGTTTGAATGAGGAGGAGAGGCTTAGGAAGGCTCGAAGGAGGCTTGAGAAGAGGAAGAACTAAGATAATGGATGTGAAACGATATGTATATATAAACTATATTATACAAATTGTATAAAATAATTTAAAGCCACTTGCATAGAAACTGAGACCCACTCGGTTTATAAAATGACCGAGGGCGAGTCTTTGTGAAAAATGAGAGCAAGAGAGGGTCCACTAGAGTCACAGGTGGAGAAAAAAAATGAAGATAGTGGAAATACCCACTGGTGCAGTTCATGTGGAGGAAGAAAAAGAAGGCATTGAGGAAGAAAAAATGGAAAATAAACGGACGATGGAGATTAACTGAGGGAAGATCCAGTGGTGGAGGTGAGTCTGCGGATTTTAAAATGAGATAGACAGTCCAGATGAGACCGGGAATTGATCTGATGGATGTATTAAGCTGCAGTGATTTAAAAAGAAGGAACGATCATGATTAGATCCATTGGGATCAGACGACACACAGAAAACACGGAGGATATACCATGAATGCTGAGGATTGAAGACCGAACCGAAAAGGATAGTCCAGATCACGCGTGGTGAGATCCGATGGTCCATATCTGATCCCGAATGATTTTCTCCATCCCACATCGAAATGGGGAGGCTTCCATGACTCCTTTATAAGCCCGGGACTCTGAGCCATTGCTCATATTACTCCCCCTCCCCTCCCGGTACCGCCTCGTATCGGGTTCCTCTGCGGGCGTGCTCCTGCACACACCCACACCTCCATGCTACCCCGCATGGTGGAGTTCTCTAGTCCTCGCACATGCACCTTCGTGCTGAGGGAAATCTATGCTTCCCATGTGCGTGACTTAGCACACACCCTCTGTGCGCACCACCCCTAGGCCATTGCCAGGGGTTATGGGTGAGAATCCTATCCAGACCTTGAGTATAGTGACCCTGCTTTTTCTTACATTACTATTACATCATTTTAAAGATAAAAAACATAATAGTATTACACATAGATGATCCAAATGTTTGGTGTCTTGGGAAAACTAGGACCATACATAACAATTACAACATCAAGAATAAACATTTATTTAATTTATTCTTCTCTAGCTTCTTATTGGAACTTGTCCTCTCCTTAGTACATGAAGCCACCTGAGGATATACATCAAAATGGGTGAGCTAGAAGCCCCGTAATAGGATAGATAATAACGATATAGCATGGGGTGAGCATAATCATAACATGGGAAAAAGATCATGAACATGACAGGAAGCATAAATATAAGACTTGAAATGTGGCAATGCATAAAAACAAAACATCATGTCTTAGTGGTTAACTACCACACATACTTGTGAACCAAGATAGAAACTTTTTCACACATCATTTTACATTTACTCATGAGATTCATCACTTTAACCAATGCATTGGAGCGCTATATAATTCCGAGCGCACCCGTCACATTCAAACATTCATATTGCGCTATACAATTCCGGGCGCACCCGTCACCTTATAATATTATCATTATCATGCATGACACATAGAACATATATCAATAATTAAAATAACTAAACCATGTTTAGGAATGAGTTTCATCTCATAAGAATACATTTATAAACTCTGGGTTCCCAAAAGAAAGAGGGAACACCATACTTGATACAAGAACCATCAACCATGAATGAGAGGTAAAAGTTGAGTTCTTAAAAGAAGAGTTCTTTTGGAAAACATTTTTTTGACGTAAAATTTAGTAGAAAACATGTATATCCTAGAAAAGGTAATATAATGATGAAAAAAATATTATTAAGAAGTGATTATACCAAATTGGAGTGAAAGAGGGAGAACTCGAAGAAAGAAAACTGGGTTTGAGATTTCCCCTTACCTTGTATCTGAATGATTCCTTCTATTTAATGTCCTGTATAATGAAATTATATTCATTAATTAGAAATAAATAACCTCGTGTAAATTAATATGGTTCATTATAGTTTCACTAAGTGATTTTATGTGCCTTTGGATGAGTTATAGAGTTTTAAAACATTGTTCGAGAATGTTTGTTTTTATGGTTTTCTTGAGTGGTTCACTTGTATTCTTAAATTTAAGTTTAGGCAGAACATGGGTAAACATCCAGAACTTATATTACATGTTATTAATTATATTACAGGAATTTTAATGATCTTATAATGAATCATATTATATCCATGTGGATGTATCATTAGATAAGAATTAAATGATGATTATTTGGGTTAATTTGAGCGATTTTTCGATCATAATGAACTTGTTTTATTTTATCACTAGAAATATAATCATAAGTTAGTTCCAGAACTTTAAATAGGACATAATACATATAAAATGTTCTGGTTCAACCATAAAAATGGTTTCATGACCAGATCTAAAGATAGAAATGGAAGAAGAAAGCAAGTCGTTCTTGAAGGTGATAAATTAACACCTCACGAACCACGTTCTCTTTAATAAAATAAAAGGAAGAGGGAAAAGGGGGTTGGATGATATAATAGACCTTTATCATCATAAAAGTACATTATATGTATAATAATATATTAACAATACCATTTGGATGAATATAGGTGGGGAGAGATCAAGAAATGAACTTGAACTTGAAAGGAAATTAAAGGAGAAGAGGGAGAGAAATTACCTCTTAAATCCTCCTCTTGAGATTCTTCTTAAGGAAGCTAGGATTGGTCTTTTGATGAGACCAGAAGCTCTTGAACGTGGGAGAGGGGATAGGGAAGATTTTTGGGCAGAGTTTAGATAATTCTTGGTGCTTTAGAGGTGTGAGGAAATGAGGGTGTGAAGGGTGGTTTTTATGGTGGAGGGGAGAGGAGTTTCCTTAATATAAAATTCATTAGGTTATTAATTTACCCTAAGACAAGGAATAGTGAGTCTTGGATGACCAAGAATAGTAATTTTATCATGTGATACCAAACCAAGTGGGATTAAATCAGCATAAAATTACACATGACTCTATAATTAGCTTATTTAGCTTATTTTTGTAAATTGCGGTATTTCACTATTCATAAAAAATTCATGTATTTCAGAAAAAACCCAAAAATTTAAGCTAACTATTTTTCGATGTGTAGAATCCAAAAATGAAGTACATTTTTTAAAAATAATTTTCTAAATATTATTAATTTAATATTTAATTAAAATCATGGTTTATTACTAAAAAACAGTTTTAAAACACTCATTTACTTGTTCTAAAATATAGGTACATCATAATTTCACTTCAATATTATTTTTATACTATCATAGGTAAGGTTACTATTAGTTAGGGTATATAAATATTCATAGGGGAATGTTACTATTCATAAGGTTAGGTTACTATTCACCAAAAATTATTTTTGTTTTATTAGACTCCAAAAATCATCTTGAACACAACCGTGTATGTCAGATTTTTAAAATTCCAATCACAGAAGTGAAAAACTTGTTTAAAGGTCACTTATCACTTAGTAGTTCATTATGTTGTGTTTTCATGTTATTTTATGACATAATTATAAGAAGGGAATTTCTATTGAAAAACTTTGGGTCGTTACAATCTTCCCCCCTTAAGAAATTTCACCTATGAAATTTCACGTTACACAAACAGGTGTGGGTGTTTCTCCTTCATTGCCTCTTCTGGTTCCCAAGTTTCTTCCTCGAACTTATGGTTCCTACACAACATTTTTACAATATGGGTTGTCTTTTTGTGTAGAACCTTATCTCTCTGATCCAGAATCTTTACTGGCTGATCCTCATAGGAGAGATCATCTTCCAGCAGCACCACCTCTGAGTTTAGTACATATGAGGGGTCTGGTATGTACTTCCTCAGCAGTGATACCCAGAAACACATCATGAAATTGATCCATATTCGGTGGAAGTTCAAGACGACATGCCATGACTCCTATGCGGTCAAGGATCTCAAAGGGGTCAATATACCTTGGGATTTGATTCCCTTTCTTCCCAAATCGCATGACTCTCTTCCATGGAGATATTCGAAGGAAGACTTTATCTCCAACGTCAAACTCCAAGTCCCTTCGACGGTTGTCAACATAGATCTTTTGTCGACTATGAGAAGCTTTGATGTGTTTCTAGATGACTTGAACCTTCTCTGTCATCTCTTGCACAAGATCAGGTCCAAGTAGCTTTCTTTCTCCAACTTCATCCCAACAGGTTAGAGTTCTACATCGCTTTCCATACAGAGCTTCATATGGATCCATCTGAATAATCGAGTAGAAGCTATTTTTTATGAGAACTCAACCAATGGGAGATGCTTATCCCATCCTCCTTTCAATTCTATAGAGTAGGCTCTTAGCATATCTTCAAGTGTATGAATATTCCTTTCAGATTGGCCATTAGTTTGGGGGTGATAGGCCATTCTGAAATTTAATTTAGTAATCAAATCATGTTGTAGACTTCTCCAGAATTTAGATGTGAACCTTGGATCACGGTCAATGAAAATCGAGAGTGGAACTCCATGCAGTTTCACCACTTCCTTCACATATATCTTTGCAAGTTGTTCAAGCGAGAGATCTTCCCAAATAGCGATAAAATGGGAATTCTTGGTGAGTCGGTCAACCACAACTCATATTTCATTATTTCCCTTTGACGTCTTCGGGAGACCCATGAAAAAGTCCATAGTAACATTTTCCCATTTTCACATGGGTATAGGCAATGGATGCATCATACCTTTGGACTTTTTTTTCTCAGATTTAACTTGCTGACATACCAAGCACCTTGATATATATTCCGCAATCTCCTTCTTCATGTCATCCCACCAGAAGTGTTCTCAGAGATCGCGGTACATTTTGGTACTCCCAGGATGGATAGATAAAATTGAGCTATGTGCATTATCCAATAGCTCCTTTCTTATCCCAGGTGATGAAGGCACAAAAAGCCACGTTCCAAACCGAATCACACCATCATCATCGATATGGAACTCCTGTAGCTTCCCTTACTTTACTGCATTCACCCTCTTTTGTATCTCCATGTCATCTTTTTGTGCTTCCTTAATCTTCTAATAGATGGATGGTTGGGAAATAATTTGGGAAAGGTAGGATGTATCCCCTGCCCTTATTATTTCCAAATCCATTCTTTGCATATCCAAGAAGATAGGGTCTTTCTCAATCTGCAACATGGATAGAGTAGTAGGTTTTTTTCTTCTTAGAGCATTAGATACCTTGTTCGCCTTTCCAGGATGATAGTGAATAGAGCAATCATAATCCTTGATTAGCTCTAACCATCTCCTTTGACACATGTTGATCTCCTTTTGTGTGAATATATACTTTAGGATCTTATGATCGGTGTATATGTCACACTTCTCTCCATAAAGGTAGTGCTGTAAGATTTTCAAGGAAAAAAATCATGGCTGCCAGCTTTAGATCATGTGTCGGGTATTTCTGCTCCTGGATCTTCAACTGTTGTGAGGTGTAGGATATCACATTGTCATTTTTCATGAGTAAGCAACCCAAGCCTTTCTTTGAATCATCACTATATATCACAAAACTTTCTCCACTTTTCGGTAGTGTGAGTACAGGTTCAGCGATCAACCTTCTATTTAGCTCCTTGAAGCTTCCCTCACATTCTTCCATCCAAACATACTTTACCCCTTTCCTTGTTAACTTAGTTAGCGGGCTTGACAATCATGAGAAGTTCCTCACAAAACATCGGTAGTACCCAGCTAATCCAAGAAAACTATGGATTTCTATGACACTAGAGGGCCTAGGCCATTCCTCAATCGCCTTTGTCTTTGAAGGTTCCACAGAAATTCCCTCACTTGTGATCACATGTCCCAAGAATGTGACTTGCTTCATCCAAAATTCACACTTTCTAAACTTGGCATACAACTTCTCATTTCTTAATGTTTCCAAAACAAGTCTTAGATGTTCTTAATGTTCCTCCTTTCTCTTGGAGTAGATGATAATATCATCAATAAACACTACCAATTTTTTTTCGAGGTAATGTCTGAAGACTCTATTCATCAAATCCATGAATATTGCAGGGGAATTAGTAAGTCCGAAGGGCATCACAAAAAACTCATAGTGCCCATACCTTGTATGGAAGGTAGTCTTCTGAATATCTTCCTTCTTCACCTTTACCTGATGATATCCAGAACGAAGATCCACCTTTGAGAAGTATTGAGCTCCTCTTAACAGATCAAACAAGTCATCAATCCTTGGGAGAGGATACTTGTTCTTTATGGTGATCTTGTTGAGTTCGCAATAATTGATACACAGCCACATTATTCCATCCTTCTTCTTCACAAAGAGCACTGGTGCACCCCAAGGTGATGCACTAGGGCGTATGAACCCTTTGTCCAGATGCTCTTGTAGCTGCTTCTTTAACTCCTCCAGTTTGATAGGAGCCATCCTATAGGGACACTTCGAGATAGGAGTATCTTCGGGTATGAGTTCAATTGAGAACTCAACCTCATGATCCGGGGGAATTCCGGGTAACTCTTCGGGAAATACACCACCATATTCCCTCACGATGGGAATTTCCTCAAGGTTGGCACTTTCCTTCAACTCAACCATTTGGGCGAGTTATGATTCTTTATAGGGAATCAACACCCACACCATTGAAGGATTTTTCAAATGAGTTTCATGATCTTCCTTTCATTTGTAGAGGAGCATGGGATGGTTCGGAATATGAAAAGATATTTCCTTTTCCTGATAGTTGGTATGTTCTCTATATAACAAGATCCAATCCATTCCCATTATAGTGTCAAATTCCACTAAAGGAAGTATTACAAGATTTGTTGGAATAATATTCCCACATACACCAACAATAGAGGAGTCAAACACTTAGGTTGCAATGATTTCACCACTTGGTGTTTTTACAGATATCTCTACTTCAAGGTTTTGGGGATTTGATTCTATAGTTCTAGAAAACTTGCAAGATATAAAGGAATGCGTAGAACCAGAATCAAATAAGACCTTTTCCATTCTTGAGTGAATAGGAAGTGTACCTTGTATGACTTAATTATCATGCCCCACCTCCGTAGTAGTGATGGAATAAGCCTTCCCTTGTTCCTTTGGCATTGGTGGATGCTGACACTGATTCCCTTCGAGAACTTGAGGTTTAGTGCACTGGTTTGCATAGTACCCTAGCTCCCTACAGTTGTAGCATTGAACCATGAGTGGTTCTCTCCTTTCATCGGCTACATTCTTCTTCCTTTTCATGTATTTTCAACACTCTTGAGCATGGTGTCCTTATTTCCCACACTTGAAGCATTTCTCCGTCCCTTTGAGGCAGTAACCATGGTGCAACTTCCCACATTTTTGGCATGTGGGTTGTTGAGTTTTATTCCCACTTTTTTCATTATATCCTCCAGCTTGAAAGTCCATATTTCATTTCTTATCCCCATAGCCATGGGACCATTCTCCAAACCCCATCTCCACTTTGAAGGCACATCGAACAACTTCTTCATAACTCCCAAATTCTCGAATTGCAAGAGCCTTTCTAAGGTGTGGTTTTAATCCACTAAATAATCTATCAATTTTGCTATCATTGTTGATTACAAAACCCAAAGCGTACCTTTAAAGACTTGTGAAATTCACTTCATAGGTTGTGACAGATTCTCCTTCTTTTTTCTTAAGCTCTATGAATTCTCTCTCCATCTTTGTGTAAAGAGTTATTGGGAAATACTTGTTATGAATCATTTTTTAAAGTATTCCCATCCGATCTCTTCAATTTCCTCCCTTGGCTTGGTGTTATTAATAAAATCACAACATTTATTGGCTTCTCCATCTAGATGATAAATGTCTAGGGTCACCTTCTCCATCTCAGAACAGTGAATCACAGAAAAGATCTTCTCCATGGAGTTGATCCACTATTCCGCAACTAGTGGATCAGAGGATCCACAAAACGTCAGTGGTCTTTGCCACATAAAACATTCAATAGCCAGTTGATCCCTCTTTGGTGAAGGAGGATGTTACCCATTATTATGGTTATTGTTCATAACCTGAGATAATTGGGTAAGCATCGCCATGAAGTTCTGAACTCCACCTCCCAAATCATTGGGGATGTCATTCGGGCAATCGTTGCATTGGCCCTTGCACGAGTTGTTGGCCTGATTTCTCATGGTTCCCACCATTTTCTAAAATATAAAAGGTTAGAAATAAACATAAGTAAACAAGTCATGAATACATAACTTATTCATTTGAACAATTTATACTAAAATCATAACATATGGGATACCTATGTAAATTTTCTTGTGTGCATATTTGTACTTAGCCTCATGATATTGGTTTTCTCTAGGGTTCATTATCCTAATTCCCAAATTAACTAAACCTTTCCTCTAATACTAACTATAGTGACCCTACCTTTTCTTACATTACTATTACATCATTTTAAAGATAAACAACATAATAGTATTACACATAGAGGATCAAAAGGTTTGGTGTCTTGGGAAAACTAGGACCATACATAATAATTAAAACATAAAGTATAAACATTTATTTAATTTATTCTTCTCTAGATTCTTATTGGCACTTGTCCTCTCTTTATTGTAGGTTCTGGGCACAGTGGAAGAGCGTTGGTGGGAGTGCCAAACTTTAATTTTAGCGTTAAACAACGTTCAAACCGAGATCCATCACCATATAAAACTCCGGATCTTTAGAATAGAACAAAGAATGAAAAACAAAATAGGGAGTCCCAAAACCATATAGATAGGATCATCATATGTTGGTTATAATTAATTTAATTAATTCACAAGAATTACCTTGATGGAATTATTTCTTTGTTGATGTCTCCAGTCACGATCCGGTGTGATCCATCATTGCGTCGTAGAATCCAAGTGTAGGATTCCTCTAGCGGTGATCCACACGTGCTCCACGTATCTTTGGATGTCGCTGAAGGGATATACGGGTGCTAGCACAGAATAACCTTCACTTTCGATGTCTTCCTTCGATCACCTTGATCCTATGGTGGTGGATCTCTCTCGATCTTGATATTTTTCTTGGAGGAAGGAGTTCTTTCGGCCTTGAGAGAACTCTTCAGAATTGTTGTGCACAACAATTATCTGTGGAAATGTGTTGGTGTTGTGAGGATATTTATAATCGGGTTTGAGGTTATAGAGTTATGACAATAAATAAATGCGTTATGCGTTTTATTTATTTAATTAAATCTTATTGAAAACCCCCATGTCGAATTATTAATTCCTTGACATGCCCATGCTTATTATAATAAATATAATTTAATAAAACAATATTATATCCTCAAAATCCTGACTGGAAAAACTACACACCGTGTAATCATTAATACACAGTGTGTACTCGTTTTCCATAAAACTACACGACATGTATATTTAATATACATGGAGTGTAATTTTATTTTCCATTTTCCTTTATTTCCTCCACCAAATTTATTAGTCCTTGAGTAATGGCTATTTATTTCTTAAATAAATGTAACTGCATTACTCGCTAATAAATATATATTATTTCTTCCACAATATATTCTCTCAAATAAGTAGTGTCGAAATAAATGAAATCAGGCATCCTTAAATAATTATTAAACCACAGTCAGGAATAATATTTATTTAACTTGTTAAATTAATATTTAACTGAGATACATGGGCACACTTAGTGTGTGACCCTCTAGGCCCCTTTCTCAGTGGCATTAGGAGGAGCCTGCCTAAAGTCCAAGTTTAGCGTCTAGAAACACGCCAAGGCAACCATAGAGAAAGAAGTTAACGCCGCAATGACGAGTCACCTCCTATGAAAGTTTATCATGTAATATAACCCCTTTGTGATGATATCTCAAATCAAGCATGTTTCATGCTAGTGCCATCAACCCATGTGCTCGATTATTCTTTCTTTGACTTTATGGAATTTAACTCTCACATACCTTACCATGTCCATGGATTTATTTTGGATATATCAATTCCATCAAAGGGAATGAGATATCTACTTCTATTATGGAACATAAGGGAAAATCCTTTCTTGCATTATTTATTAATGAAATATTACTCATGACGCACCCAACGTATCCTACCTAGCTGCGAACAGTGTGTTGTCACAATTTTCTTCAATAAATCTAAGTGTGTGAGTTGTAATAACCATTAATAATAATCTTAAAGTCTAAGGACCAATACACACATCCATAGATAGGAACATGCAATGACACTATGAAATGTGGATTTCCTACTCGCGGGTCTCGTTCTCATAATATCCTCCTAGATATTACCAAGGGTGCACAACATGAGAAGGTGCCTCAAAGTTTTATGAGTCCTCAACCCTAATGGCCTGTATTATTTGTGTCACTCAAATAACATCATCCGAACATAGAACATATATTCAAGAACAATGTTATTGAACTTCCGGGTTCTCATCATAGTAGGGATCCTCTATGAACCTTTAATGAAACTACTGTCCTTAGGACATTATCACATGCATTATCATGTAGAAGAACAATCAAGATGTGATAAGGTGTTTATTAATGAATAAAGTACAAAGTAGTTGGTTCTAGGGCACCAACTCCAATAGACTCCCACTTATACTAGAGCCAACTGCTAACAACCTTTAACCCACTTTCTCTCACATGATATTCATGATTTTGCTGAGATAGGCCTTTAGTCATGGGGTCCGCCATGTTCTCTTCCATGGACACTCTGCTCACTGAAACTTCACCCCTTTGATAGAAATCCATCAAGAGGTGATAATTACAGAGTATTTGATTTGTCTATTGATGTGACCTTGGTTCTTTTGTAATATCCACCGCTGCAGTATTATCAAAATAAAAAGTGATAGGATCTTTATTGCTAAGCACCACATCAAGATCTGAGACAAAGTTCCGAATCCAGATGGCTTCCTTGGCTACATCAAAATCCTCTATATATTCAGAATCCACTGTAGAATCGGTGACAACTGGGTTCTTTGAACTCTTCCAGCTCACAACTCCTCCATTGAGACAGAAAACATATCCAGATTGCGACTTCAGATTGTTCTGATCTTTCTGAAAACCAGCGTCAACATACCCTCTGATGAAAAGCTCCTCGTCTCCTCTATACACCATGAACATATCCTTAGTTCTTCTCAGATACTTAAGGATAGTATTAACATCAGTCCAATGCTGTTCTCCTGGATCTTCTTGATATCTTCCTACCATGCTCAGTGCATAGGCAACATCAATCCTGGTACATAACATTGCATACATGATGGATCCTATAGCCTAAGTGTATGGGATCTTACTCATTATATCTTTCTCCTGTTGTGTCTGTGGACACATTTTCTTAGAAATATTTAGACTATGTGACACCGGAACTAATCCCCTCTTGGATTGTTCCATACTAAATCTCTTTAGTATCTTGTCAACGTATGTACCCTGACTTAGTCGAAGAAGCCTCTTAGATCTATCACGAATGATCTCGATCCCTAGAATGTAGGCTGCTTCACCCAAGTCCTTCATGGAGAAACACTTGTTCAACTAGTCCTTAACTGACTGTAAGACTAGTACATCGTTTCCAATAAGCAATATGTCATCAACATATACTAATAGGATAATGATCACATTCCCATTAAACCTCTTATAAACACATGGCTCACATTCATTCTTAATGAACCCAAATTCCTTTATGGATTCATCAAATTGAATTTTCCATGACCTAGATGCATTCTTTAATCCATAAATGGATTTCTGCAACTTGCAAAACCATTTAGCTTCACCTGGTGTCACAAACCCTTCTGGCTGTTTCATATAGACATCTTTCTCAAGGTTCTCGTTAAGGAATTCTGTTTTGACATCCATTTTCCAAATCTCGTAGTCATGGTAAGCTATTAAGGAAAGTATGATTCTTATGGATTTAAACATGGAAACTAGTGAGAAGGTTTCATTATAGTCAAATCCTTGATGCTGTCTGAATCCTTTAGCCACTAGCCTTGCTTTATAGGTGCTAACTTGACCTTCCATGTCCATTTTTCTCTTGAATACCCATTTTCATCCAATAGGTTTTACATCAACTGACTCATCGACCAGAACCCAGACTTCATTCTGATACATGGAATCCATCTCAGAATTCATAGCTTCTATCCATATTGTATCTTCTGATCTTTCTACTACTTCCTTGTAGGAGAGAGGTTTATCATTGTCCAACAATAATGATTCACTATCCTCGGTGACTAGGAAACCAAATCTCTCTGGTTCCCTTACCTCTCTCGAGATCCTACGCAGTACTTGTGTTTTTGGAACCTCTTCCACGGGGACCTGTAGAACTTGTTCCTGTACCAACTTTTGTGTATCTTGAGCATTAACTTTGTCGAAGTCAATCTTGCTCCCACCATCCTTTTTGAGGATGTTCTCCCTCTCAAGAAAGAGGACTTGTCTAGTGACGATCACTTTCTTGTCTTGAGGGTTATATAGGTAATATCCTTTCATTTCCTTAGGATATCCTATAAAGATACATCTCATGCCCCGGGGTTTTAGTTTGTTTCCTGAGAAGGCCTTAACAAATTCCTCACATCCCCATACACGTGTATGCGACAAAATGGGTTTCTTTCCATTCCATAGCTCAGAGGGAATTCCATTTTCCTCCTTATTTAGTACTCGGTTTAATGTGTATACTGCAGTTTGTAATGCATATCCCCAAAAGAATAATGGAAGATCTTCATGACTCATCATCGACCTCACCATGTCCAAAAAGGTGCGATTCCTCCTTTCACTAACACAATTACACTGTGGTGTATAAGGAGGAGTGAGCTGAGATAGAATCCCAGACTCCTGTAGAATATCGATGAAATCTTGGTTTAGATATTCTACACCTTGATCCGATCGAAGTTTCTTTATCTTCTTACCAAGTTGATTCTCCACTTCATTCTTGAATTCCATAAATTTCTCTAAGGACTTTGACTTATACCTCATTAAGTAGACATAGCCATATCTACTTAAATCATCAGTAAAAGTAATAAAGTATGAATATCCACCTCTAGATTCTACTAGAAATAGTCCACATACATCCGTGTGCACCAATCCTAGAAGCTCTATGGTCCTTTCACCCTATCCACCAAAAGTCATCTTTATAAGGCCCCAGCCTTAAACCTTACTTAATCTTGAGTTATTACAAGATTACACATTGAGGATCTTTTCAGGTTTAGAGTTTTAGAGAATTAGATCATGAAACTTGCATTACATTCCACATTTAAACAAAGTGGTTACATAAAAGACAATATTCATTCTTCCCATCAACGGAAACCTATTTAAAATAAAACACGGATTCTTTCTTGACACATCCTTGACACTATCATCACATCATGTACCTTTCCCTTGACCTGTGAAAAACATTTCAATAACTTGGGATGAGTATAAAAAGCTCAGTAAGGGTTATAAAAATATGGAAAGGAAACATCAGTTCATATATACATAAGAATGAAATCATAATTACCCATAAAACATAGGCACTTTAACCTACCTCATCAAATCATGAATAAATCATAGAAATCATAAGACATAAAGGTAACTTGAGGCATTCATAACATTCTTACGTAGGGAGTAACCCTCTTGGTTACGTTTGGAATACCCATCACAGTATATTCCCTAAAATCTCTTCGGATAAACCTTAACGTTTCACTCCTTCGCGTTACCCAATGCACTGGAGAGATATATCGGGCTCACCCGCCCTTAGTTTATCACGGAACCACCCGTTTTCATAAAAATGCCCAAGAACCATAACATAAACGTATCACATAAAACATGCATAAAGGAAACAAAACATTTCCACATTTCAATCACAATATAACATTTTAGTATTTTGAAATAATGAATCCATACAAAAAGAAACCATTTCCAAAACCATTTAAAACATTTAATAAAGAGATTTTTGAATCAAAGTGTCCCATACCACCTTGAAGCTTTTAACATTTTAAACCATTAATATCCATATAAATAAATCCTTAAAACCATTTTGAAAACATGGATATTAATAAGAACAAATAATTAAAACATTAAAAACGATATTTTGGTTAAAGGGGTTTTACCAAAATTAGAGACACTTGAATACGATAATCGAGGAATAACATTTTGTCAGAACTTTATAATATCATGAGAATAAAAGGATTCATGATATAATACTCCAAAGGACAGTATATACACCATATAAGAGTGAATTGGTGCATAACAACAATGAACTCTCAATAGAAATGTCAAATGTGACGAAATCCCTTATAAAGAATGTATCCTTAAATTAAGGACAAATCAATCTCAAAAATATGTGTGAAAAATATAAATACACCCAATATAAGTGGATATTAAGTGTAAAACAATAAAAGGTCATTCACACATATTCAATGGATGACATATTCAATGACTACATGTTGAACCCAAAGAAATCGAAATTGGGTTAAAAAGTTCCCTTGACAGCCTAACGACATCACATCAAAAAGAGTTGATGAGAGATAAAAAGAGTATCTCATCACTTGGACATAAATTTTACATCAACAAGGATATATGAGAACATATCCCAAAATAACAATATGTAAATTAAAAGACCCAACAAAAGAAGTCTTTTAAAAAAGAGGAGGGTGAAAGGTTCCCTTACCGACTTGGGTATCTTTCAAAACATACACCCCATGAAAGAAGGACAATAGAACATTGATGTAAATACTCATAAAAGAAATTATATTACACAAAGAGTATAATAATGGGCAGTACATACACCACTCAATGAAATTTGTGGCGAATGTAGCATAAATCTCACGGGAATAAAAGTGAGATGAAAAATCCCTTACGAAAACTCGGCAGCCTAACAGCGCCACATAAAACATCCAAAATGGATTGATGAGAGAGAATAGGGTCTCTCATCACATGAACATAAAAATTACAGTAAGTGTAATATAAAAGATCATCCCAATAACAAGAAATATGAGCTTTAAAAGGAATGACATAAAAGTGTATACTTAAAAAGGAAGAGAGGAGTAGGATCCCTTACCTCGGGTCCGACTTGACTCGATTGTTCTTTAATCTCCTGAATAATAAACTTGAGTTAATTTATACTTCATTAAGAACCCTTTTCAAGTTCATTATTCCATTTATATCACTTATTACCATGTCATAAACATTATGTAATCATTTAAGTTAACAATATTTGTTTTGCCGATATTTGGTTCTTAAGTCGAAAGTGGACTTCTTACAATTACATGCTGTTCATGTGGCCAAATGTTTATTATATCCAGAATTTTATTCATGATTTGGATATAATATATGTCATATATATCCAGTACATTCATGCATTTATAACATTACATAATCATTTAGAGGTAAGAAATGAAATGCACCGTTCATGGAGACGGTAAGCCGTACGTACGCATGAACGCTACTTTCATTTCTATTTCGTATTTTATAGAATGGAATAATAATGATATAAAGGTATATTATAATTCCAGTATAATATCATATATAATATCATAGTTCCATCCTTTATACGTCCCACATATGGTATTTAACGAATCAAATCACTTTGAGGGGGCGGTAGTCCGCACTTCCTTAAATGAAGATATCGCGTATACCCATAATGGAAGCCATAAAGGTAAGACAAAAATGAAAAATACAGAAGCATAAATAAAACATAAACATATTATATATCATATATAAAAATAGTGACATCATAATGGCCACCTTTGAAGGTGTTAAATGAGTATTGAACAATCATCGTTTCGGGAGGCAGAATTTCG
This sequence comes from Viscum album, assembly GCA_963277665.1. Classification (NCBI taxonomy): domain Eukaryota; kingdom Viridiplantae; phylum Streptophyta; class Magnoliopsida; order Santalales; family Viscaceae; genus Viscum; species Viscum album. Next base: position 80,594,988 of record OY728140.1, read on the forward strand.
CCATCCACAGAAACCGTATGTTCTTTAACCATTTGATGTAGTTGTGTGAGAGTGTAGCTCGAATAAATATTATAACAACATCATAGTATATTGAAGATACTGGTGTTGTTACAAAAGAAATAAATAAAAAGAGTTTAGGGGGTTGGAGAAGAAAAATAAAACAAATGAACATGAGAGAATGAATTACCTTTAAAAGTGTAACTCCTTTTGATTTGAGCCTAAAGGCTTCCTTTGAAAGGATTATGACTAAAGGGAATACTCTAGGATTAGGAGAGGGGTGTGGGGAGAGTAAATGGGCAGGGGTTGGCCGATCCAAAGGCTTGAGGAGTGTGTGAAATGAGGTAGAGGTGGGGGCCTTTTATAAGAGGAGAGGAGGGGCACTTTTGGAAAGTAAAGAAATATTACTTTATTTGAAAATGTGTTTCGGTTTTAAAAGGTCCCAAATTGATATAATTCGTGGATAAGGTTATAAAGGTTCGAAAACCACCCATACAATAAGTTTTGGACATGTGTAGTTCATAGATTTTACATTATCTTTCCATTTTATTTTAATCGTTAAATAATGATGTCATCACTGCATCATTATGATGTCATAAATAATTTAATTTATTTAATGTCTAAAAATTATAGACAAATTACTATGATGTAGGAAATCTTTTTAGCTTTCCAATTACTATTTATAATCAAAATCTGGACTTGTATAACCCCACTTAAAAATTAATTTAGTAAAACAATTTATGTTAGTGTCATTTTCACTTTAACATTAAATAAAAATATATTAATGTCATTTTCCAACTAAAGTGGCTCCATGGGGTCCCCAAGTTGGCCCATGGCTTGTATTGGTCGGCCATGACTCACCCAATAGGTGTAGGACAAGTGTCATGGTGTTTTCACATTCTAATAATATCATTTTTACCTTAAACTACACTAATTACCACTAATCGCGATTAAAACTTAATAAGTTACTATTCACCAAAAAATTATTTTTATCCCATTGAACCACATTTTACTTCTTAATGACAACCATGTATGTCGGATTTTTGAAATTCAAAACACATAAGTGGTAAAATTTCATTTAAACGAAAAATCAGCTTTTATAAGTACCACTTAGTGGTTTCACTATTCATCAAAAATTGAAGTTTTTCAGAAAAATCCCAAAAATTCACCCTAAGCTATATTTGATATTCCGAATTCAAGAATGAAGTCCGTTTTACAAAATTCAAAACATATTAGTCACATTAATTAATTTAATAATTAATTCCCGCTGTCAGAGCAAATAGCGTGTTTTTATAAAACAATAAGTATCAAAAGATTGACACTAGTTTAAGTCTGATTTCAAAGTGAAATTAATTCCAACGACCACTATTGGATTTAATGGTAAAAATATTTTCTAATTTCACTTTAAAACCAATTCAAAATATTATCTAATCATATAAATAAATTAGATTAAAAAGAGGTTTTGAATTAAAACACAACATTCTACACTATTCATTAAAAAATGAACTTTATCGGAACAATACCAAAAAATTACACAAAGTAAAATTTGATGTCCCGATTCTTAATAAGTGTTCTATTTGGTCCAAAAGAATGTATAAGAGTGATCAAAACTATATTTAATGACAGTTCTCCATTAAAAGGCGATAGGTGAACCTTTAGTGAAAACTAGGGCATATATGCCTAAAATTGAATTCTTTCCGTATTTTAAGCCTCTATCCTTTATTGGATAAATGTAAAAACATTTAAAAACATATATAATCATATTTTAGTTATTTCTATACATTCTCGCCAATAAAACGGCTACATGTTAACTACCATTTAAAATAATATTATTAGAGTGCAACATAAGATTCTCAAGAAACTCGTTGTTGCGTGTTGGGTACGCCATTGAGCATAGAGTCCCCTTTAAAGTCATATTAATATTTTATTCACAAATAGGGATAAATATGAAAATGTCATATTCTTTATTTACCTAGGGTGTTACATCCTTCCCTCCTTTTGGGAATTGCGTCCTCGCAATTTTAAAATTGATCTTGGAAACATCCTTGAAAGTCCCACATCGGAACAAGAGTCGGTAAAACAATCACTTTAAAAAAAAGAAAGATAAGTACAAAGGTCACCCGAGTTAACCCATAATAGGATTCCAAGTATGAAAATATGGACATGGAGGAAAAAACAAAGGGTCATGTTCTGATGGAGAGTGATAGAAAACATGTTTAGGAGAAAGTTAACAATGAGAAAATCACAAACTTGTGATGGGTTAAACGGTATTCGATTCCCCAGTAGGAAAAGTTAATAGACAACATTTTTGTTTTAAGTTACTTTTTATTGAGGAATTTATTCATAAGGAAACATAATCACTTATCATATTGACTTTCAACTTTTATTAGATTCCTTACACAAACTCATATTTTCTCCAAAAGACGAGTATTTAGGAAGACTTGTTCACATTAAGAGTACTATAATCAACTTCTATAGAATCACCTAATCCACAAAATAGAACTATATACTTCCCATGTCTTTATACTTTAACCAAAACCAAAACCAAAAAGGCAAGTACAAGATCAGATAATCCAGAAAAGGATAACCCTTTATAAAAAGAAAATCTATTCTTAATCTCCAAAATTTGTCCAACAAAACCCAAAGATCAACGAGAACCATTCTATAATCAATTTGTCCATAAAATTCTTCAAAGTAAACCAATCTAAGATTGAAACCCAAATATTTGAAGGATTTAGTCAGATAGTCTTCCAAGTTAAATCGTAACATTTATCTCCAAACAACATCAGTTGCTCCTAAAGTCTCGTTTTGAAAAGTAATTAACCTAATCACATATCCTCCATGATAGGTTAATCATTTTCATAAATAACCCAAAATCAACTTACTCTTAATTCATAAAATCATATAACTAGAATGAATCATCCAAACTAACCAGGGACTTCACGTAGTCCAGTGGTAGGCGATAAATACCAGTCACACATTGGTTGTGGGTTCGATTCCCGCAGCTTTGTCCGACGCAACGGGATGTCACACGGTCTACGTGTTGTCCTTTTTCCAAAACTATATAATTCTTAAAACATTCCCAAAAATGATATAAAATCTTCAAAAATAAACATAACATATTTTAACCTCAAGTTTATCTCATTCCTTTCATTTTCCATCATATCATAGAGTAACCCATAATTACCTAAAAAAATTAGGTATCATATAAACCCTAATGGTTACCTTAATAATTATTACCTGAATTTCCACATCGGGTTGGCCATCTCGTACATGATGCATTAGAGAACTCACCAAGGTTGAAGTGGTTGATCATGACTCCTTGATATTTGGTTTAGAACAACCATGAGTTTCCTCATTGAATCCTCCATTTTATCCAGTATCATAATCAGAGAACCACCACAGTTTCCTTCAAACCCATTGTCACTTTGGTGCCTGCTAGATCCATCCATTTACTAAAACCAAAAAGGTCAGTGTGAGTGTATCAAAAGAACCATCATGTACTAATGAGGAAGGTAAACACTAAGACACACTTACTCATTCACTTTATCTAAAACTAGGACTCTTTCTGAAATCCTAACCATTATGGTAATGTCACTTATGCTTAAAGAATAACCTAACCTCTAAAGTTATCTAAACCGACCTCTGATACCAACTATAAGGCCCCAGCCTTAAACCTTACTTAATCTTGAGTTATTACAAGATTACACATTGAGGATCTTTTCAGGTTTAGAGTTTTAGAGAATTAGATCATGAAACTTGCATTACATTCCACATTTAAACAAAGTGGTTACATAAAAGACAATATTCATTCTTCCCATCAACGGAAACCTATTTAAAATAAAACACGGATTCTTTCTTGACACATCCTTGACACTATCATCACATCATGTACCTTTCCCTTTACCTGTGAAAAACATTTCAATAACTTGGGATGAGCATAAAAAGCTCAGTAAGGGTTATAAAAATATGGAAAGGAAACATGAGTTCATATATACATAAGAATGAAATCATAATTACCCATAAAACATAGACACTTTAACCTACCTCATCAAATCATGAATAAATCATAGAAATCATAAGACATAAAGGTAACTTGAGGCATTCATAACATTCTTACGTAGGGAGTAACCCTCTTGGTTACGTTTGGAATACCCATCACAGTATATTCCCTAAAATCTATTCGGAGAAACCTTAATGTTTCACTCCTTCGCGTTACCCAATGCATTGGAGAGCTATATCGGGCTCACCCGCCCTTAGTTTATCACGGAACCACCCTTTTTCATAACAATGCCCAAGAACCATAACATAAACGTATCACATAAAACATGCATAAAGGAAACAAAACATTTCCACATTTCAATCACAATATAACATTTTAGTATTTTGAAATAATGAATCCATACAAAAAGAAACCATTTCCAAAACCATTTAAAACATTTAATAAAGAGATTTTTGAATCAAAGTGTCCCATACCACCTTGAAGCTTTTAACATTTTAAACCATTAATATCCATATAAATAAATCCTTAAAACCATTTTGAAAACATGGATATTAATAAGAACAAATAATTAAAACATTAAAAACGATATTTTGGTTAAAGGGGTTTTACCAAAATTAGAGACACTTGAATACGATAATCGAGGAATAACATTTTGTCAGAACTTTATAATATCATGAGAATAAAAGGATTCATGATATAATACTCCAAAGGACAGTATATACACCATATAAGAGTGAATTGGTGCATAACAACAATGAACTCTCAATAGAAATGTAAAATGTGACGAAATCCCTTATAAAGAATGTATCCTTAAATTAAGGACAAATCAATCTCAAAAATATGTGTGACAAATATAAATACACCCAATATAAGTGGATATTAAGTGTAAAACAATAAAAGGTCATTCACACATATTCAATGGATGACATATTCAATGACTACATGTTGAACCCAAAGAAATCGAAATTGGGTTAAAAAGTTCCCTTGACAGCCTAACGGCATCATATCAAAAAGAGTTGATGAGAGATAAAAAGAGTATCTCATCACTTGGACATAAATTTTACATCAACAAGGATATATGAGAACATATCCCAAAATAACAACATGTAAATTAAAAGACCCAACAAAATAAGTCTTTTAAAAAAGAGGAGGGTGAAAGGTTCCCTTACCGACTTGGGTATCTTTCAAAACATACACCCCATGAAAGAAGGACAATAGAACATTGATGTAAATACTCATAAACGAAATTATATTACACAAAGAGTAGAATAATGGGCAGTACATACACCACTCAATGGAATTTGTGGCGAATGTAGCATAAATCTCACGGGAATAAAAGTGAGATGAAAAATCCCTTACGAAAACTCGGCAGCCTAACGACGCCACATAAAACATCCAAAATGGATTGATGAGAGAGAATAGGGTCTCTCATCACATGAACATAAAAATTACAGTAAGTTTAATATAAAAGATCATCCCAATAACAAGAAATATGAGCTTTAAAAGGAATGACATAAAAGTGTATACTTAAAAAGGAAGAGAGGAGTAGGATCCCTTACCTCGGGTCCGACTTGACTCGATCGTTCTTTAATCTCCTGAATAATAAACTTGAGTTAATTTCTACTTCATTAAGAACCCTTTTCAAGTTCATTATTCCTTTTATATCACTTATTACCATGTCATAAACATTATGTAATCATTTAAGTTAACAATATTTGTTTTGCCGATATTTGGTTCTTAAGTCGAAAGTGGACTTCTTACAATTACATGCTGTTCATGTGGCCAAATGTTTATTATATCCAGAATTTTATTCATGATGTGGATATAATATATGTCATATATATCCAGTACATGCATGCATTTATAACATTACATAATCATTTAGAGGTAAGAAATGAAATGCACCGTTCATGGAGACGGTAAGCCGTACGTACGCATGAACGCTACTTTCATTTCTATTTCGTATTTTATAGAATGGAATAATAATGATATAAAGGTATATTATAATTCCAGTATAATATCATATATAATATCATAGTTCCATCCTTTATACGTCCCACATATGGTATTTAACGAATCAAATCACTTTGAGGGGGCGGTAGTCCGCACTTCCTTAAATGAAGATATCGCGTATACCCATAATGGAAGCCATAAAGGTAAGACAAAAATGAAAAATACAGAAGCATAAATAAAACATAAACATATTATATATCATATATAAAAATAGTGACATCATAATGGCCACCTTTGAAGGTGTTAAATGAGTATTGAACAATCATCATTTCGGGAGGCAGAATTTCGCCATCCACAGAAACCGTATGTTCTTTAACCATTTGATGTAGTTGTGTGAGAGTGTAGCTTGAATAAATATTATAACAACATACTAGTATATTTAAGATACTGGTGTTGTTACAAAAGAAATAAATAAAAAGAGTTTAGGGGGTTGGAGAAGCAAAATAAAACAAATGAACATGAGAGAATGAATTACCTTTAAAAGTGTAACTCCTTTTGATTTGAGCCTAAAGGCTTCCTTTGAAAGGATTATGACTAAAGGGAATAATCTAGGATTAGGAGAGGGGTGTGGGGAGAGTAAATGGGCAGGGGTTGGCCGAGCCAAAGGCTTGAGGAGTGTGTGAAATGAGGTAGAGGTGGGGGCCTTTTATAAGAGGAGAGGAGGGGCACTTTTGGAAAGTAAAGAAATATTACTTTATTTGAAAATGTGTTTCGGTTTTAAAAGGTCCCACATTGATATAATTCGTGGATAAGGTTATAAAGGTTCTAAATACACCCATCCAATAAGTTTTGGACATGTGTAGTTCATAGATTTTACATTATCTTTCCATTTTATTTTAATCGTTAAATAATGATGTCATCACTGCATCATTATGATGTCATAAATAATTTAATTTATTTAATGTCTAAAAATTATAGAAAAATTACTATGATGTATTAAATCTTTGTATCTTTCCAATGACTATTTATAATCAAAATTTGGACTTGTATAACCCCACTTAAAAATTAATTTAGTAAAACAATTTATGTTAGTGTCATTTTCACTTTAACATTAAATAAAAATATATTAATGTCATTTTCCAACTAAAGTGGCTCCATGGGGTCCCCAAGTTGGCCCATGGCTTGTCTTGGTCGGACATGACTCACCCAATAGGTGTAGGACAAGTGTCATGGTGTTTTCACATTCTAATAATATCATTTTTACCTTAAACTACACTAATTACCACTAATCGCGATTAAAACTTAATAAGTTACTATTCACCAAAAAATTATTTTTATCCCATTGAACCACATTTTACTTCTTAATGACAACCATGTATGTCGGATTTTTGAAATTCAAAACACATAAGTGGTAAAATTTCATTTAAACGAAAAATCAGCTTTTATAAGTACCACTTAGTGGTTTCACTATTCATCAAAAATTGAAGTTTTTCAGAAAAATCCCAAAAATTCACCCTAAGCTATATTTGATATTCCGAATTCAAAAATGAAGTCCGTTTTACAAAATTCAAAACATATTAGTCACATTAATTAATTTAATAATTAATTCCCGCTGTCAGAGCAAATAGCGTGTTTTTATAAAACAATAAGTATCAAAAGATTGACACTAGTTTAAGTCTGATTTCAAAGTGAAATTAATTCCAACGACCACTATTGGATTTAATGGTAAAAATATTTTCTAATTTCACTTTAAAACCAATTCAAAATATTATCTAATCATATAAATAAATTAGATTAAAAAGAGGTTTTGAATTAAAACACAACATTCTACACTATTCATTAAAAAATGAACTTTATCGGAACAATACCAAAAAATTACACAAAGTAAAATTTGATGTCCCGACTCTTAATAAGAGTTCTATTTGGTCCAAAATAATGTATAAGAGTGATCAAAACTATATTTAATGACAGTTCTCCATTAAAAGGCGATAGGTGAACCTTTAGTGAAAACTAGGGCATATATGCCTAAAATTGAATTCTTTCCGTATTTTAAGCCTCTATCCATTATTGGATAAATGTAAAAACATTTAAAAACATATATAATCATATTTTAGTTATTTCTATACATTCCCGCCAATACAACGGCTACATGTTAACTACCATTTAAAATAATATTATTAGAGTGCAACGTAAGATTCCCAAGAAACTCGTTGTTGCGTGTTGGGTACGCCATCGAGCATAGCGTCCCCTTTAAAGTCATATTAATATTTTATTCACCAATAGGGATAAATATGAAAATATCATATTCTTTATTTACCTGGGGTGTTACAATCTTGGTCATTTTACCTTGTAAACAAGAGTGACATCTATCAAGTGTTTTTATCTTAGTAGAGTCTAAATATCCATCTTGGCAGAGCTTTGTCAAGCGCTTCTTGTTTACATGACCGAGACGGTGATGCCACAACTGGGTGATGTATGAGTCATGTGAGTTTATTTCGTTATCGATTACTAACACTTGGTTTTCTTAATTTAATACATACAAACCATTATTTAAATGTGCCATACCATAACATACGTTGTTCTTATAAAAGAGACAACCCTTATTTACAAACTTGAAAATAAATCCATCTATATCCAAACAAGATACATAAATTATGTTCTTGGTAACACTAGGCACATAATAACAGTTATGCAAAACCAAAATCATCCCAGTCAGCAATGAGAGGTGGTAATCGCCAATATCCAATGCAGCTAGCCTTGCGCCATTGGTAGCTCGAAGATCCACCTCTCCTCTGAAATTTTTTCTAAATATACTTGGTTCCTGTATTTTAATATAGATGTGAGCCCCAAAAGCTATATCTAATACCCAACGTGTATAAATAGAAAGATTACGCTCAATAACGAAATCACCTTTAGCATTCCCACGCTTATGGGTGCAGTTCCTCTTCTAGTGGCCTTACTTTCCACATGCAAAACACACTGCCACCCATTCCTTTCCCTGCCTCTGGATCTTCCCCTTCTTGGAAGGATGACACTTGGGGGATTCAGACCGTTTATAAGTCTTTGGCCCCTTTGCCTTGTCCTTTATTTTCTTATTCACTATAAGGAATACGGGTTTGTCACGCCCCATGTCCTTATCTACTTGGATTATTAAGGTCATAAGTTCTGATAGAATCTTCTCATTATTTCTCATGTTGTAGTTGACAATAAAGCTTGAGAAGGCCTTGGGCAGTGATGATAGGATGAGATCTGTACACAACTCATCCGAGAACTTAATCCCTAAGATGTCCATGCATTCAATGTAGCCAATTAGATTGACTATATGAGGCCCAGATGGCACAGACTCTCCAAGATTAGTTGTAAACAAAGAATTGGAGATCTCATATCTCTCCTATCTTGCGTTATCTTGGTAGAGATCCTTAAGGTGAGACATTATGCTATACACGTACATGTTTTCATGTTGCTTCAAGAGATCATTAGACATGGAAAATAGCATGAAACACTGGAGATATGTGGCATCATCCATGTGTTTCATATAGAGAGATAGTTCCTCATCACTGGCCTCCTTTACAGGTGCAACTGTAATAGGATCTTCCAGCACATACAATTTCCTTTCGTGGAGAAGGATGATGAGTAAACGCCTCTGCCACTCTTGGAAATTGGTACCAGTGAGAAGGTTTTAATTCTCGAGTATGGTTCGAAATGATATGTTTGAAGTCATTTTTCTTTCCGTTTCTACAAATTAAGATGAGTAAATGTTTAGTACTTTATTAAAAAAATGATACAAATAAATAAATTATTACTTATTAGTCTCCCACTATTTTATCGTAATCCAATAGTCCTCACCATTGACTTCAGAATATTCTGTTGCCTGAATATTCTAGTGGCAAAGATCCATATTTCCCTTCACATTACCCCAATAGGGTTGGTCAAGAAACTTGAAGGGTTTTAGGTAGGCATTTCAAATGCCAACTGCATTAACTCGCAGATTCTTGATCCTCTGAGTGGACTCCCCAATCCGAAAATCCTCTTATTTTGGATTTCCTCAACCTTTGCCTCTTAGTCACACCAAGTCCTACTGTGGCAGTCAACCCTTGATGCGAACCAAGTTAAGTCAACCCAAAACCTTGAATTATATTTACCTGATAATTGAAATCACCCCAACTAGTGTTGGTCAAGCACTTTGAACTATGTTTCGATTCTAACCAAGATTATGGAAGGCTATACCAACATAATATTTCTTTTGAGGGATTTTATCCTTATAAATAAATGGCAATTTTTATTATATTTTATTACATGCTTGTTAATATTAAGTGGGATATACCATCTCTAAGATAATATTTATGTATAAGACGATTTTATTTTAGTTCCATCTTGCATGCTTGTTTAATTCATTAATTATGTGATCGTGACAACACACCCTCAATAAATAAACCATGCAATTGACAAAAATAAAATAAATGGTATGATCATGAGCTTGGTTCTATTATTTAGTTTATCTAGAGGTTGATAAACTAACCCAAGACCTAGGGGAGAAACACCTTGAAACTTTCAGGTTCGTGTTTATAGTTTTCCACATGTCCACCTTTGTATCTCCTTAGATTGGTTTCGCCTTGGCTCCTGACTTGAGCCAACTCCACTAGCTTGGGAGCTCCATCCATCACATATGAATTTATCTCACACGCAGGTGAGGGGTAAAAGGGGGTTTTTACATAAAAGAATCCTTGGGCGCGTAGGCCCAACATATTGATGAGGAGAAGGATTGAAGGCCAACAAATTTAATTTAAATAAATAAATTAAAGAAAACCATTCACATACAAAGGTCTTGGTCTAGCTCATGATCATCCATACATACAACAATATGTACGTATAAATAAAACTATCATTCAATTATTTAATCATTCTTGTTTAAGATAAATCACGCTCGAATCAATTAATTATATTTAATTAATCAATCCTTTTATCTTAAACCCTTTTCTGAATTTCTTTTAGATTCTCATCCATCATAATTTCAAACAAATAAATTTATTTAAAATTATCTTTGTACGTAACTTGTACCTTGGAGGCAACCCGGTGAATTCCCGTTCATTACACAGATGTTAAATCAAACACATATATATAAAACACCTATCACGTGTTGTGCCTTATCTTTATGCCTACACCATGGAAGACGTCTCAACGGTTTGTATAATATAATAATAAATTTTAATAAATCTACGTAATTTGGGTGAGTACGCGGCATGTAGTTCCAACTACATGGTGTGTACTTTTCTTTACCGTCCATCTGAAGTACACGCCCGGGGACATGGTGTGTTAATGTAATTTGGGAATTTTTAGAGTACACAGTGTGTTTTGTGGGACACACGCCGTGTAGTTTTCACATTACACGGTTTCCAGCAGGGCAAGCCGTGTATGGGGTACACGGTCTAACCCTAACCTGAACGTAATACACACCGTGTTTTTTTGGACCACACGACGTCTAATCCAGAAACTGTGCGCCACCTGTTCCTGGTCAACACATGGTGTCATAAATGAATTTCATAAGATCAATACACAACCTGATTTGGTAGACCAGTTCGATGCATGAACCTAGACTACACGACGTGTACTTATGAATACATGCCGTGTATTTTTGTGTTATACGACCATGAACGTTTGGCTCCTCCGGATGAGATCCTCTATTTTATTTTAATAAAAATTAAAAGAAAATTTCGTTTCTATATGGTGAACGAGAAATAATAGAGGAGGAACAGATCTCGAGATTCAGATTTAAAGAATGATTAACTTGAATTGAAACAACTAAATTATTAAATGCGTAAATCACCAAAGAAAAACTAAATAATTAAAATCAACGATATGAACCCTCTGATACCACTTTTAGGTTCCGGTCACAGCAGAAGCATGTTGGTGGGAGTGCCCAACTTTAATTTTAGCATTAAACAACGTTCAAACCAAGATCCGTCCCGATATAAAATGCCAGATCTTCAGAATAGAATGAAGAACGAAAAAAAGAGGGAGTCCCGTAACCATAAAGATAGGATCATCATATGTTGGTTATAATTAATTTAATTAATTCACAAGAATTACCTTGATGGAATTCTTTCTTTGTTGATATCTCCGGTCACAATCCAGTGTGATCCATTATTGCGTCGTATAATCCAAGTGTAAGATTCCTCTAGCGGTGATCGATACGTGCTCCATGTATCTCTGGACATTGTCGAAGGGATATTCAGGTGTTAGAACAGAAGAACCTTCTCTTGAAATGTCCACCTTCGATCGCCTTGATCCGGTGGTGGTGGATCTCTCTCGATCTTGAGAGCGTTCTTGGAGGAAGGAGTTCTTTCAGCCTTGAGAAAACTCTCCAAAATTGTTGTGCACAACGATTCTCTGTGGAAAAGTGTTAGGGTTTTGAGGATATTTATAATCGGGTTTGAGGTTATAGAGTTATGATAATAAATAAACACATTACACATTTTATTTATTTCAATAACTCTTATTGAAAACCCCCATGTCGAATTATTAATTCCTTGACATGCCCATGCTGATTATAATAAATATCATTTAATAAAACAATATTATATCCTCAAAATCCCGACTGAAAAAACTACATGCTGTGTAATCATTAATACACGGCGTGTACTCGTTTTCCATAAAACTACACGACATGTATATTTAATATACAAGACGTGTTCTTTTATTTTCCATTTTCCTTTATTTCCTCCACCACATTTATTTGTCCTTGAGTAATGGCTATTTATTTCTTAAATAAATGTAACTGCATTACTCGCTAATAAATATATATTTTTTTGTCCACAATATATTCTCTCGAATAACCAGTGTTGAAATAAATGCAATTAGGCATCCTTAAATAATCACTAAACCACAGTTGGGAATAATATTTATTTAACTTGTTAAATTAATATTTAACTGAGATACATGGACACACTTAGTGTGTGACCCTCTAGGCCCCTTTCTCAGTGGCATTAGGTGGAGCCTGCCTAAAGTCCAAGGTTAGCGTCTAGAAACACGCCAATGCACCCATAGAGAAAGAAGTTAACGCCACAATGATGTGTTACCTCCTATGAACGTTTACCATGTAATATAATCCCTTTGTCACGATATCTCGAATCAAGAGGGTTGCATGCTAGTTCCATCAACCCATGTGCTCGATTATTCTATCTTTGACTTTCCGAAATTGAACTCACCCATACCTTATCATGGACATGGATTTATTTAGGCTATATCAATTCCATCAAAGGGCCTGAGATATATACTTCCATTATGGAACAGAAGGGACAAATCCTTTCTCGCATTATCTATTAATGTAGTATTACTCGTGGCACACCCAATGTATCCTACCTTTCTGCGAACAGCGTGTCGTCACAGTTTTCGTCAATACATCTAAGTGAATGAGTTGTTAGACCCATTAATAACAATCTTAAAGTCTAAGGACCAATACACACATCCGCAGATAGAAACATCCAATGACATTATGAAATGTGGATTTCCTACTGGCGGGTCTCATTCTCATAATATTCTCCTGGATATTACCAAGGGCGCACACCATGAGAAGATGCCTCAAAGTTTTATGAGTCCTCACCCCTAATGGCCTGTATTATTTGTGTCCCTCAAATAACATCATTCGACCATAGAACATATATTCAAGAACAGTGTTATGACACTTCTGGGTTCTCATCATAACAGGAATTTGCTATGAACCTTTAATGAAATAGCTGTCCTTAGGACATTATCACATGAATTTTCATGCAGAAGAACAATCAAGATGTGATAAGGTATTTATTAATGAATAAAGTACAAATTAGTTGGTTCTAGGCCACCAACTCCAACACTTAGTAGATGTAGCCACCTGAGGATATAAATAAAAATGGGTGATCTATAAGCCCAATAAGAGGATAGATAAGAACTATATAGCATGGGGTGAGCATAATCATAACATGGTAAAAAGATCATGAACATGAGAGGAAGCATAAATATAAGACTTGAAATGTGGCAATGCATAAATACGAAACATCATGTCTTAGTGGTTAACTACCACAAATACTTGTGAACCAAGCTATAATCTTGTTCACACATCATTTAACATTTAATCCTGAGATTCATCACTTTACCTAATGCATTTGAGTTATTTATAATTCTGGGTGCACCCGTCACATTCAAACATTCATATTGTGCTATATAATTCCGGGCGCACCCGTCACCTCATAATATTATCATTATCATGCATGCCACATAGAAAATATATCAATAATGTACATAAATAAACCATGGTAAATAATGGGTTTCATCTCATAAGAATACATTCATAAACTTTGGGTTCCCAAAAGAAAGAGGGAACAACATACTTGATACAAGAACCATCAACTATGAATGAGAGGTAAAAGTTAAGTTCTTAAAAGAAGAGTTCTTTTGGAAAACATTTTGTTTGAATTAAAATTAAGTATAAAACATTTATATCCCATAAAAGTTAAGATAATTATGAAAAAATTAGTTTTAAGAAGTGACTATACCAAATTGGAGTGAAAGAGGGAGAACCCGAAGAAAGAAAACTGGGTTTGAGATTTCCCCTTGCCTTGTATCTGAATGCTTCATTCTCTTTAATGTCTTGTATAATTAAATTATATTCATTAATTAGAAATCCAGAACCTTGTGTACATTAATATGGTTCATTATGGTTTCATTAAGTGATTTTATGTTCCTTTGGATGAGTTATAGAGTTTTAAAACATTGTTCAAGAATGTTTGTTTTTATGGATTTCTTGAGTGGTTCACTTGTATTCTTAAATTGAAGTTCGGGTAGAACATGGGTAAAAATCAAGAACTTATATTACATATTATTAATGATATTACAGGAGTTTTAATGATATTATAATGAATCATATTATATCCATGTAGATGTATAATTAGATAATAATTAAATGATGATTGTTTGGGTTAATTTGAGCGATTTTTCGATCATAATGAACTTGTTTTATTTTATAACTAGAAATATGTTCATAAGTTAGTTCCAGAAATTTAAATAGGATATAATAAATATAAAATTTTATGGTTAAACCATAAAAATGGTTTCATGACCAGATCTGAAAGTATAAATGGAAGAAGAAAGCATGTCATTCTTGAAGGTGATAAATTAACACCTCACGAACCACATTCTCTTTATTAAAATGAAAGGAAGAGGGAAATGGGTTAGATGATATAATATCCCATTAGAATCATAAAATTACATTATATGTATGATACTGGAGTTATAATACCATTTGTATGAAGATAGTTTGGGAGAGATCAAGAAATGAACTTGAACTTGAAAGGAAATTAAATGAGAAGAGGGAGAGAAATTACCTATTAAATCCTCCTCTTGAGATTCTCCTTAAGAAAGATAGGCTTGGTATTTTGATGAGACCAGAATATATTGAACGTGGTATAGGGGATAGGGAAGTAGTTTTGTCAGATTTTAGAGAAGTCTTGGAGCTTGAGAGGTGTGAGGAAATGAGGGTGTGAAGGGTGGTTTTTATAGTGGAGGGGAGAGGGGTTTCCTTAATATAAAATTAATTAGTTTATTAATTTCCCCTAAGACAAGGAATAGTGAGTCTTTAATGACCAATAATAGTAATTTTCTCATGTGATATTGAAACAAGTCGGCTTACATCAGCAGAACATCACACATGAATCTATAATTAGCTTATTTAGCTTATTTTTTGTAAATTACGGTATTTCACTATTCATAAAAAATTCAAGTATTTCAGAAAAAACCCAAAAATTTAAGCTAACCATTTTTCGAAATGTAGAATCAAAAAATGAATTCCATTTTTCAAAAATAATTTTGTAAATATGATAAATTTAATATTTAATTAAAATCATGATTTATTACTAAAAAACTGTTTTAAAGCATTCATTTACTTATTCTAAAATATAGGTACACCATACTTTCACTTGCATATTATTTTTATACTATAATTAGTAAGGTTACTATTAATTAGGGTATATCACTATTCATAAGGGTATGTTACTATTCATAAGGGTAGGTTACTATTCACCAAAAATTATTTTTGTTTTATTAGACTCCAAAAATCATCTTGAACACAACTGTATATGTCAGATTTTCAAAATTCCAAACACAGAAGTGACAAAAAAATTTAAAGGTCACTTATCAATTAGTAGTTAATTATGTTGTGTTTTCATGTGATTTTATGACATAATTATAAGAGGGTAATTTCCATTGAAAGAATTTGGGTCGTTACATTGAGGGCTTCCTAAGAGGTGGCTCTTCGTTAGGTGGGGTACTCACCTATATTTTAACATAGGAAAAGTTTATTTTTTGTTAAATATAAAACTAGGTTTCCATATACATATATAGGTATTTTCAAACAAATATGAATTCTCTTTTACAACTAAACTATGTCCTAAAACCAATATTTTTTTTTAGTTTTACAGATACTAAAGTTTTAAAACACAAAGTGATAAATCAATGTTTAATACATCATTAAGAAAATATTATACTAGTATTAAAAAAATCAAAGACATAGTTTTAGTGAAAACCTTGGTTTAAACATCAAGAAATAAAACATTTATAAATTCTTTTCAACACATTTGAAATATTTGAAAGGCATTTAAAATACATACCTAAATTTTAAATTTTATTAAAAGTATCTAAAATATTTATAAAAAGAGTTTATATGTTTTAAAGTTATAATTTCAATACATACTTTAAATATTTTGGAAAACTGATTACACCTAGGTATTTTAAATTAATCCACCATAATGACCAATGGCTATAATTGTAGTCATTTGATACTCAATGGTATCCTAAGGGAAACAGTCAAATTAAGGCCTTATAAAACCATGTTTAGGGTCGATCCACTTCTAAAAAACCTGGTGAAAATGGTGCTTGTCATTCCACTGATGCCCAGTACAGATATCATGGTTCTGGGCATGATGTTCTTCATTCTGACTGACCCAAAGGATATTCTCTATTTACTGGGTCTCGTTATTGTGTTAGGTGGCCTTCCAGTAGCTCTAATAGGGCTTTTAGTAGGATTTTTTTGGTTACTTGGATTCTCTTAGCCTTGAAGCGATGTAATCAATTCAATGTTTAATAATAATTCCTTGTGTTTATTTCATATGTTTTGTTCGGATATCATGAAAATTAAATAGAATAGAACCATAATATTATTATTACATGAGAAACAAGTTTTGGGGCGTCACATTATCCAACCTTCAATGAATCACATCCTCTCAATTCCAAAACACTCGATCACAACCACCAACAAAACTAAGCACACATTACCTCTAACATCCCTTCACTGAAACCACCACCATGGGTAGGATGCTGACGATCTCAGATTTATTCCTAGGGTAGTGTTCATATCCTTGATTTGCTTGGTCCAGATACACTGTGGATAGCTTGGGTCAAACCTGTGCATAAATCACTCAACCTTCCATAGAGAGGCAGGAGAGGTGTATATGTTAGAGATTTCAGAGTGGATTCGTTTCCTATAAATCCCTTATACCACATCATGCTTGAAAATATTGATGTTGTAGAGGTCCCCATACATACTAAAACTCAGGACCTGGAATAGGTAGGCTGCTCGATGATCAATTTCCAAAGAGGATTTTAGAAAATTACCTATAGCTAAATCAGCTAAAGTAAAACATAGAAAAAGAGATTTATGATAATTTCATCTCTTCCTATATTCTGAAAATTGTGCATTTTAAATATGGTAATAGACAAAATTGTCTCCTTGATAGAGATGGAGGATGTTTGGCCGGTTCGAAACCCGATGGAGTTGTTTGCAGGTCATACGTAACTTTTCATAGGGTTGGTATTCCTCTATGCATATCTTGAAAATTATAATCTCTAAAAGTTCATTTGTAAGTGATAGAAGATTGGTTGGTGAACTCATGTCTTCTATATGAAAATTTCAAGATATTTTTTATTAATCAAGGCACAATCATATTAGAATAGAGACTTTATTTTTAAAATCATGTTAAATTTCCAAAACATATAACATTATTCAATTATACAAGGTTTAGAAAACCATAGTCATTACATCACTACTTGATTCCTCTCACAAAACACTAGTGTGGATCTTATGATGTCCTCCAAGATGGCACTTCACTAGATTCACCGGTGTGTGTGATTTCCCCAATCCCCAAATAAGCAGATTTACAGAGTTGTTCTAAATTCTTCAATCTCTTAGGTCCAGATGCAACGCGAACAACTAGGATCAAACTCATGCGGGCATCCATAGTTCAGTGTGAGAGAAGCATGTCAAGCATCAAGTTGAGCAACATAAGTATGAACTTTATGTCTACAATGTAAACGGGTAGTCTCGTCTTCAAGGGATCCAAGGTCTATAATTTTCCCATGGAGACCGTAAGTAAAAAATTGACATAAGTATGTTGTTTATAGGCCACCCTCCAGGGCAGCCTCTTGGAAGACCTCTCAAGATGAAAAATTATCAACTAGAGTAAAACACCGAAACAAACCCTCATAATATTTTCCCTTCTGTACATAGAACTAGAATTGAGTGCTCATCACCAGAAAATAGTCAAAGCCTCCACCTCGATAGATTTGGAGTACACGAGGAGAATTGGATATATGGAAAGGGTGTTTTCACGACAACCGAAGGCTTTCAAAAATCTCGTAGCCTTCTAAGCATGATTTTCATACTATAGTTTCTAACACTTCTGTTGGAAGTGACAGAAGTCTTAATTCATTTTCCATCTGATTTTTTTAAGAAAGCTTCACTTAGTAACACATAATCAAGTTTTTAGTATTGTTCTAATTTTATAGGGTTTTCTAAACCAATCCTCTTATACCAACTATCATGCCTTGGCCCCGGGCTTCCCCAAAGCTGGTGTGAAGTTGAAATAAAACATGATGTGCAATTTTTTTTAATAAAAAGAAAATATAAAAACACACAGACATGTTCCACTAGAGAGGAACGTTTTGGTTTAGGTCCTGGAGAATCAAATACAATTATTCTATTTCCTTAAAAAAAACAAAAATGTCTTCATTAAGCAGTCACTAAACAGAGGGACTCAAATATACTAAAACTGTAAAAGAAAACAGATTGAAAACGCAGGGTGAGCATACGAATGCCCAGTAAGGCGTTTTAAAATAATATAATATACCAATTAAAACCTTTTGAAAATATTCCATTGAAAGTATTCATAAAAAATTTACTTAAAGAATGTTGTAACCCATGTAACATAACATAACAATTTTTCTAAGAATTAAAAGAGCAAATTTCAAGGATTACTAACAAAGTTACAAGGAAACATGCTGCAATTATAGGTATGCTCATACAGATCATAGGGTGTACAAAATAATAAGTAAAAGTCATTATAACTTCAATGGGTATAAATTGTGAAATTGTATGTAAAAATTTTAAAACTAAGAGTAATACATAATCAGAGTTTCATATAAAAATAATAACTTCAATTTCATCCTTTACTATTGTGAAACATACACTGGCTAATAAATCCCTGAGTTTTGAATAATTAATAATCCATAAGCGTTTACTTCATCAGATTCTCATAAAAATTAGCTCTTTAACCAAGAATATTCTACTAGTTGAATATTTTTTGGTTAATTAAATTAAATAGTCATAATGAGGAAAGTGCATATTCTGGACTATGTCAAGGCCTCAACCAAGACATCTAATAATTAAGGCCTCGACCAAAATCAATTACTCATAAAATTTTCAAGGCCTTGTGTTGAGATCGTAGTTTGTCTCATGAGACCTACCGATGCATCGAGGGGCTATATCGGGCCCCACCCGACAATACATAATTCCAATGCATTCCTCATCTCTCTAAATCAAAGTGCTCATACCACTTTGGTTTATTAAATTACTTATCAGTTATCATTCCAAGTGTCACATATTACTTGGTTTCTTATTTCATATTATTCAAAGTGTCCCATACCACCTTGAATAATATAATTTCTCATTTCATATTATTCAAATTGTCCCATACCACTTTGAATAATTTAATTATTAATTCCTTAAAAGGCCATTTGAGTTTGATTAAATTCTTTATCATTTACATATACATAGTAAATCATTAATATAAGTGTTAATAACAATACTATCAATGCATGAAAATAAATGACAAATATGGTGGGCAACACATGTGTCAATATATAAATCACATTAAACACTAGTTTATCACATAAAATGAAAATCCCTAAAATCCTTATTATGAATGTTAAAATTTTATATTTCAGAATGAAAAATTATAAAATTAGAATAATTTTCATTCATATATAAAACACATGCTAGTAAATAGACCTATTTAACAAAAAAAACTTAATGATTGAAAACATTTATTGCAGCAGATTCTAGTGCTTTAGAAAAAGAAATATTTCATTCAAAGCATGAATTCATAAGAATACATTTAAAACATATTTTCTACAAATAGGAGGGCATACACTAGGGTAACTATTGGTCTTGTTTAAATGTGAGTCAATAGAAAATTATATGAACTATATAAACACAAAGTGTATATATGGAATTTTCTCTACCAATACAAGGTTTAATAAACTATTATGATCATTATACATACATATTTGAATCAATAAAACTAGTTTTTATGAAAAATAAATGAGTTTAAGATTAAAACCTAAAGGTTTATATATATATACATATATAACCGAATATAAAATAAATGTATAATGGTTTTACAAAAATATTTAAAAGACACTTACATGTTTTTAAATATAATAGGAGAATTAGTTAAAACAAGGGTTTATTAATTTCATTTGTTCCATATGATATAAAGGGGTTAGGTTATGAAACATATACATATATAATTTATGTGTATAACCAAAATATAATATATATATATATATATATAAGGGTCTTACACTAATATAAAATGATACTAACATGTTTTAAAAAAAAATCAATTAAAATTGAAATTCAATTGTTAGAAGACTAAACATTGGTTATAAAGGTGAGTTATATAGACCATAAGACTATATATATACATTCATATATAAAAAATGGTATATAAAATTTTACATACAAGAGTTTTGTACAAAAGATAATTCCTTTCATTTTAAAACACTGCTTAAACTTTGAAACTCAATGTTTAGAAGTCTTAAAATCAGACCTAATA
This sequence comes from Viscum album, assembly GCA_963277665.1. NCBI lineage: Eukaryota > Viridiplantae > Streptophyta > Magnoliopsida > Santalales > Viscaceae > Viscum > Viscum album. The sequence continues at coordinate 80,616,081 of OY728140.1, forward strand.
GAGTTTTATCTAAAATGTATGGTTAAATAACTACACATACAACCAAATATTCAAAGTATATAATTTAGTTTCACACAAGGAAGATAAGTTTTATTAAACCATTAATTTTTTTGAATGAGGAGGAGAGGCTCAGGAAGGCTCGAAGGAGGCTTAAGAAGAGGAAGAACTAAGAGAATGGAATTGCAATGAGATGTATATATAAACTATATTATAAAAATTGTTTAAAATAGTTTAAATCAACCTGCAAGGAAACTGATACCCACTCAATTTATAAAATGATCAAGGGTGAGTATTTGTAGAAAATGAGAGAAAGGGGGTCCACTGGAGTCACGGGTGGAGAAAAACAAATGAAGAAAGTGGAAATACCCATTGGTGAAGTGCATGAGAAGGAATAAGAAGAAGGCGATGAGTAAGAAAAATCAGAAAATAAACGAATTATGGAGATTAACTGAGGGAAGATCCAGCGGTGAAGGCATGTCTATGGATTTTAAAATGAGATGGACGGTCCAGATTAGATCATGACTCGATCTAATGGCTGTAGTAAGACACAGTTATTTAAAAAGAAGGAATAGTCATGATTAGATCCATCAGGATCGGATGAAGCACAAAAAATGAGGAGGATATACCACGGCTGCTGAGGATTGAGGACCGAACTGAAACAGATAGCCTAGATTGCGTGCGGCGAGATCTTATGGTCCAGATCCAATCCCGTCCGATTTTCACCATCCCACAAAGAAACGGGGAGGCTTCTGCGACTCCTTTATAAGCCCCAGACTTTGATCCATTGCTCAGATTACTCCCCCTCCACTCCCAGTACCACTCTGTATGGGGTTCTTCTACAGGTGCACTCCTGTGCCCACCCACGCCATTGTGCTACCTCACACGGTCGCACACTCCGGTCCTTGCACACACACCCATGTGTGCTAAGGGAATGCTATGCTTCCCGTGCATGAGACTTATCATGAATTCTACATGCGCACTGCCCCTGGGACATTGCTAGGGGTTATGGGTGAGAAGCCCATGAAGGCCTTGAGTGCAGCCTAAGAGGTGGCCCTCAGCTATGTGAGGTACTCACCTATATTTTAACATAGTAAAAGTTTATTTTTTGTTAAATATAAAACTATGTTTCCATATACATATAAAGGTGTTTTCAAACAAATATGAATTCTCTTTTATAACTAAACCAAGTCCTAAAACCAATATTTTTCTTAGTTTTAAAAATACTAAAGTTTTAAAACACAAAGTGATAAATCATTGTTTAATACATCATTAAGAAAATATTATACTAGTATTACAAAAACCGAGGACCTAGTTTTAGTTAAAACCTTGATTTAACCATCAATAATGAAAACATTTATAAATGATTTTCAACACATGTTAAATATTTGAAAGGTATTTGAAATACATAACTAATTTTGAAATTTTACTAAATGTAGCTAAAAGATTTACAAAAAGAGTTTATATGTTTTAAAGTTATAATTTCAGTACATACTTTAAATATTTTGGAAAACTAATTAGACCTAGGTATTTTAAATCAATCCACTAGAATGACAAATGAATATAATTTTTGCCGTTAGAAACTCAACAGTCTCCTATGGGAAACGGTCAAATTAAGTCCTTATAAAACCAGGTTTAGGGTTGATCCACTTCTAAAAAACCTAGTGAAAATGGTGCTTATAATACCATGAATGCTCAATACATCTATGGTGGTTCTGGTCGTGATGTTATTCATTCTGATTGACCCAAAAGATATTCTTTATTTACCGGGTCTCGTTGTTGCATTAGGTAGCCTTCTAGTTGGTTTGATAGGGATTTTAGTAGGTATTTTTGGTTAGTTGGATTCTCTTAGATTTTAAGCGATGTAATCAATTCAGTATTTAATAATAATTCCTTGTGTTTATTTCATATTTTGTGTTTGGATAACATGAAAATTAAATATAATAAAACCACAATTTTATTATTACTTGAGAAACAAGTTTTGGGGAATCACATTATCCCCCCATTCAATGAATTGTGTCCTCACAATTCCAAAATACTCGATCAGAACCACTAGAAACCCTAAGAACACATTACCTCCAACATCCCTTCACCAAAACCACCACCATGGGCAAGGTGCTGAGGATCTCTGACGGATTCCTAGGGTAGTGTTCATCTCCTCGATTTCCTTGGTCCAGATAAACTGTGGATAGTTGGGGTCAAACCTATGTATAAAGCACTCATACTTCCATAGAGAGGAATGAGAGGTGTGGAGGTAAGAGATTTCAGAGTGGATTCGTTTCCTATAAATCCCTTGTACCACATCGTACTTGAAAATATTGATGTCGTAGAGGTCCCCATACATACTAAAACTCCGGACCTGGAACAAGTTGGCTGCTCGATGATCACTTTCTGAAGAGGCTTCTAGAAACTTACCAACACCTTGGTAGTTATCAGCCAAAGTGAAACATAGAAAAAGATCTTCATAATACTTTCATCTCTAACTATATTATAAAAATTGTGAATTTTCAATACAGTAATATAAAAAATTGTCTCCCTGATAGAGATATAGGATGTTTGTCCAGTTCGACACTTGATGGAGATGTTTTTTGGTCCAACATAAGTTTACATAGGGTTTTTATTCCTCTGTGCAAGTCTTGACAATTATAATCTCTAAAAGTTCCATAGGAAGTGATAGAAGATTGGTTGGTGAACTCATGTATTCTATCTGAAAATTTCAAGAGATGTTTTATTAAGAAAGGCACAATCATATTAGAATAAAGAATTTATTTTTAAAATCATGTCAAAGTACCAAAACATATAACATTATTCAATTATAAAAGGTTTATAAAACCATAGGTGTTACATCACTACTCGCTTCCTCTCACAAAACACTAGTATGGATTTTCTAGCATCCACCAAGATGGCACTTCACCAGATTTACCGATGTTGGCGATTTCCCCAATCCCTAGATAAGCGGATTCCCAAAGTGGTTCTAAATTCTTCAATCTCTTAGGTTTAGATGCAACATGGGCATCTAGGATCAACTGCAAGTGGGAATCTATAGTTCAGTGTGAGAGAAGTATGTTGAGTATTAAGTTGAGCGACATCAGTATAAACTTGTGGTTGACAATGTAAATGGGTAGTCTCATATTCAAGGGCTCTAAGGTCCATAATTTATCCACAGAGACCATAGGTCAAAATTTGACATAAGTATGCTACTCGGAGGTCACCCTCCAGGGCAGCCTCTTGGAAGTCCTCTCGAGATGAAAAATTATCAGCTAAGGTAAAACACCTAAAGAAACCATTGTAATATTTTCCCTTCCATACATTGAACAAGAATTGAGCGCTCATCATCAGAAAATAGTCAAATACTCATCCTTTATGGAGTTGAAGTACACTAGGGGAATTGGATATATGGTAAATATGTTTACACGAAAACTGAAGGCTTTCAAAAACCTCATAGCCTTCTAAGTATGCTTTTCCAACTATAGTTTCTAAAACTTTTTTGGAAGTGATATAAGTCTTGATTCATTTTCCACATGAATTTTTTTAAGAAAGATTCACTTAGTAACACATAATAAAGTTTTTAGTATTTTTCTATTCTTCCAGGGTTTTCTAAACCAATCTTCTGATACCACCTATCATGTCCCATCCCCGGGCTGCCTCAAAGCCGGTAAAGAGTTGAAATAAAACATGGTGTGTAATTGTTTTCTAAAAAAAACATCTGAACACACACACACATGTTCCACTAGAGAGGAACATTTTGGTTTAGGTCCTGGAGAATCAGATACAATTATTACATTTACTTCAAAACATAATGAAAATGTCTTCATTAAGTAGTCACCAAATAGAGGGACTCAAATATACTAAACCTGTAACAAAAAATAGATTAAAATCATAGGGTGAGCATACGAATGCCCAGTAAGGGGTTTTAAAATAATATAATATAAAAATTAAAACCTTTTGAAAACATTCCTTTATAATTATTCATAAAAAAATTTCTTAAGGAATGTTGTAACCCATGTATCAAAACATAACAATTTGTCTAAGAATTAAAAGAGAACATTTCAAGGATTACTAACAGAGTTTCAAGGAAACATTTTGCAATTATAGGCATGCTCATACAGATCATAGGGTGTACAAAATAATAAGTAAAAGTCATTCTAACTTCAATGGGTATAACTTGTGAATATGTCTGTACAAAATTTAAAACTAGGAGTAATACATGATCAGAGTTTCGCTTAAAAATAATAACTTCAATTTCATCCTTTACTACTGTGAAACATACACTGGATAATAAATCTTTGAGTGCTGAATAATTAATAATCCATAATATTTTACTTCATCAGATTCAAATAAACATAATCTATTTAACCAATAATATTCTACTAGTTGAATATTCTTTTGGTTAATTAAATTACATAGTCATAATGAGGAAAGTGAATATGTAGGACTGTTTCATGGCCTCAACGAAGACGTCTAATGATTAAGGCCTCGACCAAAATCCATAACTCATAAATTTGTCAAGGGCTTGTGCCAAGACCGTAGTTTGTCTCATGAGACCTACTGATACATAGAGGGGCTATAGCGGGCCCCACCCGACAATACACAAGTCTAATGCATTCCTTATCTCTCTAAATCAAATTTCTAATACCACTTTGATTTATTAAATTACTTATCACTTATTATTCCAAGTGTCACATATTACTTGGTTTCTTATTTCATATTATTCAAAGTGTCCCATACCACCTTGAATAATTTAATTTCTCATTTCATATTATTCAAGGTTTCCCATACCACTATGAAGAATTTAATTCTTAATTCCTTAAATGGCTATTTGAGTTTGATTATATTCTTTAGTTTTTACATATACAAAGTAAATCATGCATATAAATGTTAATAACAATACTATCAATGCAGGACAATAAATTTCAAGTATTGTGGAAAACACATATGTCAATAACTAAAGCACATTAAACACTAGTTTATCACATAAAATGAAAATCCCTAAAATACTTATTATGAATGTAAACATTTTATATTTCAGAATGAACAATTCTAAAATTAGAATATTTTTTATTCATTTTTAAAATGCATGCTGATAATTGGACCTATTTAACAAAATATAACTTAATTATTGAAAACATTTATTATGGCAGATTCAAGTGCTTTAGAAAAATAAATATTTCATGAAAATCATGAATTCATAAGAATACATTTAAAACATATTTTCTACAAATAAGAGGGAATACTATAGGGTAACTATTGTTCTTGTTTAAATGTGGGTCAAAATAAAATTATACAAACTACATAAACACAATGTGTATACATGGAATTTTCTCTACCAACCCAAGGTTTAATAAATTATTATGATCATTATACATACATATTTGAATCAACAAAACTGGTTTTTATGAAAACTAAATCAGTTTATGATTAAAACCTAAAGGTATATATATATACATATATAACCAAATATACAATATATGTATAAGGGTTTTAAACCAAGATTTAAAAGACACTTACATGTTTTTAAATATAATAAGGGCATTAGTTAAAACAAGGGTTTATTAATTTCATTTGTGCCATATGATATAAAGGGGTTAGATTATGAAACATATACATATATAATTTTTGTGTATAACCAAAATATACAATATATATAAGGGTCTTACACCAAGATTAAATGATACCTGCATTTTTTTAAACAACATCAATCAAAATTTAAATTCAATTGTTATAAGACTGAACACTCATTCGAAAGGTGAGTCATATAGAACATAAGACTATATATACACATTTATATATATAAAACTGTATATATAATTTTACATATAAGATTTTTGTAAAAAAATAATTCCTTACATTTTAAAAAACTTCTTAAACTTTGAAACTCAATGTTTAGAAGTCTTAAAATCGGACCTAATAGAGTTTTATGTAAAGTTGTATGGTTAAATAACTATATATACAAATAAATATACAAAGTATATAATTCGGTTTTACACAAGTAAGACAAGTTTTATTAAACCCTTACTTAGTTTGAATGAGGAGGAGAGGCTTGGGAAGGCTCGAAGGAGGCTTGAGAAGAGGAATAACTGAAAGAATGGATGTGCAACGAGATGTATATTTACAATATATTATAAAAATTTTATAAAATAATTTAAATCCACTTGAATGGACACTGAGACACACTCGGTTTATAAAATGAATGAGGGTGAGTCTTTGTGGAAAATGAGATCAAGGGAGGGTCCACTGGAGTCAGGGGTGGAGAAAAACTAATGAAGAAAGTGGAAATACCCACTGGTGTAGTGCATGCAGAGGAAGAAGAAGAAGACGACGATGAAGAAAAACCGGAAAATAAATAGATGATGGAGATTAACCGAAGAAAGATCCAGCGGTGGAGGCGAGCGCACATATTTTAAAATGATACGGACGGTCCAAATTAGATCATGACTCAATCTGACGGCTGCGGTAATACACGTGATTTAAAAAGAAGGAATGACCATGATTAGATCCAACAGGATTGGACAATGCACAAAAAATGCAGAGGATATACCGCAACTACTGAGGATTGAGGAACAAACCGAAATGGACTGACCAGATCGTGCACGATGAGATCCGACGTTCCAGATCTGATCCCTACTGATGTTTTCCATCCCATATCTAAACGGGGAGGCTTCCACAGCTCCTTTATAAGCCCGAGACTTTGATCCATCGCTCAAATTACTCCCCCTCCCCTCTTGGTATTACCCTGTACCAGGTTCTTCTACAGGCATACTCCTACACGCACCCAAGTCATCGTGCTTCCCCTCATGGTAGCATGCTCTGGTCCTCTCACATGCAATCGTGTGCACTAAGGGAAATCTATGATTCCCATGCGTGCAACTTAGCATGAACCCTACATGCGCACCACCCCTGGGCCATTTCCAGAGGGTTATGGGTGAGAATCCCATCAAGGCCTTGAGGGCTTCCTAAGAGGTGGCCCTCGTCTAGGTGGGGTACTCACCTATATTTTAACATAGTAAAAGTTAATTTTTTTAAGTATAAAAATTGGTTTCCATATACATATATAGGTGTTTTCAAAAAAATATGAATTCTATTTTATAATTAAACCAAGTCATAAAACCAATATTTTTCTTAGTTTTACAAATAGTAAAATTTTAAAACACAAAGTGATAAATCAATGTTTAATAAATCATTAAGAAAATCTTATACTCATATTAAAAAAATGAAAGACATAGTTTTAGTTAAAACCTTGGTTTAATCAAGAATGAAAACATTTATAAACTATTTTCTACACATTTAAAATATTGGAAAGGTATTTGAAATACATACCTAATTTTAAAATTTTACTAAATGTAGATAAAATATTTATAAAAAGAGTTTATATTTTTTAAAGTTATAATTTAAATACATACTTTAAAAATTTTGTAAAACAAATTATACCTAAATATTTTAAATTTATCCACCAGAATAACCAACAACTATAATTTTAGCCCTTAGAAACTCAACAGTATTCTAAGGGAAACAATCGAATTAAGGCCTTACAAAACCATGTTTAGGTTCGATCCAATTCTAAACAACCTAGTGAAAATGGTGCTTATCATACCACTGATGCTCAATACAACTATCATTGTTCTGGACGTGATGTTCTTCATTCTGACTGGCCCGAAGGATCTTCTTTATTTACTGGGTCTCGTTGCTACATTAGGTGACCTTCCAGTAGCTCTGATAGGGCTTTTAGTGGGTATTTTTGGTTAGATGGATTGTCTTAGATTTGAAGCGATGTAATAAATTTAGTTTTTAATAAGAATACCTTATGTTTATTTCATATGTTTTGTTTGGATGACATGAAAATTAAAAAGAATAAAACCATAATATTATTAATACATGAGAAACACGTTTTGGGGCATCACAACCATGGTTTGTTTATTTTGAATAATAGATGACCCTTTTTAATGAATGCTGTATTTGGAATGAATAGTTTCATCTAGATAATTGATCCTTTGTTTTGAAATGAATTTGGATTGTTTTATAATCTCAGTGTATTTTGTTTTTTTAAATGAAAATCCTAGTTTTAATGAAAATGGGTTGATTCTTTAAATTTAATTATAAATGGTTAAATGTGTGTGTCCTTGGAAATATGTTTTGGAATGATTTAAATAATAACTTTTAATTATTTATTTTGGAAATGTTGTTTGAAATGATATTTAGAAATGTTTAAATGGATTGATTGGTATTTCACTCTCTTTTCTTAAAGTCATGATCAAGGATTATAAATGTAATTTAAAAACCTTAGTATGTATGGACCTTTTTAATTGATGGTTCAAAGTGATTTTTTAATTGATAAATGTTTTTTATCAATTTGGGTTTCTTTAAAGGTCTATTTGGAACTTTACAAAGTAAATGATCTTGTTATGAAAATAATTGATGAACCACTAATGTATGGTTTTATCTTATGGATGGTTCTTGGTTCACATTAGGATGGGTGTTGAAATAGGGGTTGTACTCTATGAGGGAGTATGGGGTGAGGGTGAGATGTAGAATTTGTATACTGTGGAATATTTATTGTGCATGTTGATACTATTGTGGATTCACATTGTGATCCTTACTACTTGTAATCTCACTCACCTCTATTGATTAGTCATGGGAAACCTAGGTAGATAGATGAGATGTACAAAGATTTATGTTAATCCACCAAAGACTCACACCCCTACTAGTGTATCCCTAAGGAATATGGGTTCAGGATAGGGATGTGCTTCGAGGAAGCGAGTGCACGCAAAATAAATATGCTTATATACTTGGTAAATACAAAATTTTCATGCAATAAAACATGAGATTTATTTGATTTCCTTTTGTGGACTCACTAACATATTTAGGACTCACCCATGATATATGACCTCGTCAATTGATATTGAAACTCAACATATGATGTTGGTCTCTTGATTGTTACTCGACACTAGATTTTCCATGTTTTATTTCCATTATTATTACATATGATTATTTATATGAGGGACCTTATTTACCCATATATCTCCATGTTGTATTGTTATATAATATGTAGAATTAGCTTATAGTTCTTTAATGTTTTATTGACTTTTTATTATGAAATGGTTTTCAAATATTTTATGAAAAGGGTATTTTATTCAAAAGGTTTTGGAATGTTTTATTATTGAGATTTATAAATGGATTTTAAATGAAAAAATTGATGGATATAACTATATATTTCTCATAATCTAATTATATGTTTTTTTATTCCTTTAATTAGGGTGTCATTCTTTAACCTTATTCATTGTAATAGAAAACCATGTTTTCACGTTACTATTTTTCAAACTATTATATCTAAAATTTTTGATAGAGGAATTGCATAAATGTTTTTGTGGGATCCTATTGGGATACATACATCACTTTATGTATGCGACATTTGTGTTTTTATAGTAGGTTCTCAGGCTCTCTTCATCTTTCTTTTTTTGTGTTTGTACTTGGTTAGCTGTGAGAAGATGATGTGGTATATGGTGAGTAGTCGAGGACCACCGAGCGATGGGTTGTAGTGGTTTTGTTTTTCTTTTATGCCCCTAGGTTGATATGTATCTTATATCTTGGTTGTATCTAGATGTCCCAATTTTTATGTTTTATTTTATGTTTCCGTTGTGTTCTTTTATTTATGAAATATTATATTTAGGAAAAATCATTCCCAAAGGTAATTTCATGATTCCCATATACTTGTTACCATCCTATTGGGATTAATAATTCCTTTCAGGCTAGTGGAAAGTTGGGTTAGGAGATAGATCAGATGGTAGCTCGGGTCAGTATTTTATAATCATAGTTGTTCGAAGACCCTTTCTTCCACATTTAAACAACTCCATTTGTTTTGTGTAAACTCAAAAAACATGTTTAAAAACTCCAATTAAGTATTTTTGTTTTTTTTGGAAAATACATACAATAATTATTTAAAAGACTCGTATTTATATTAAGAAATCATTATAAAACATTTCATCATGTTTGGAGGAAGAAAGTGGTAGTTTGGTGAGAATAATAAAAACCATGATGTAGTTAGGTATATTTCATCATGGTGGAAAAAGATACTACATAATGGTTATTCCTGGTGGTTTTAGAAAAACATCTTGAATTTGCGGTTAAAGTTGATGGTAGTTTTTTGGTGATTGTTTGATGGAACTAATTTCTACTATGATTAGAAAACACATCATGGTTTACCCCATGGTGTGAAGATCCAAAATGGGTTAGGAAAAAAATTATGATTAAAAAGTTATCTTGAATATGGAAGGAAATATAGAGGAAACAAAAATTTTATATTGTGCTGTGTTAGAATTTTAGAGGGAGTTTGTATATAGTTATTATGTAATATGAATCATAGGAAACCATGCTATAATGCATGATATATTTAGATTTTTATTTTTCATAATTGTTAAGTTCAGTGAAATAATGTAAAATGTCTAGAGGGTGGGGGGTGAATAGACTAGTTTTAGAAATTTAATAACTTGAATCAAATATCTAAGTTAATTCAAATTGTTATCAAATTTAATTATTAAGCACAATAAATAATAAATAGTAAAAGAAAATAATGGGAGATAAAATGAAAATTTTATAGTATTTTGGTTCAATATGAACCTACATCAACTCTTACATCTCGCTACTCCTTGAGAGATGTTTTATGTACTATAGATATGATTTTTGAAGGGAAATTATAACCTGATCATAACATACCTTTTCTAGTTTAAGTATAACCAAAAGAAAACTGAGATTTGATGGGGAGTCACAACCTATTAGAACACTAACTTTAGAATCCAGGAGTCACAAAATGAATATCCTAACTTTAGAATATGAAAGTATTAACTTCAAGATAGAAATATTCTTTTGGAAAAATAATAAACCAACATTTAGGAATAGGTTAGAGAGATATAAAGAATTAGTATATACTCAAATATAACCAGGGAGAAGAATTAAATGTAGAAAAATGGAGTATAAACACCAGTTCTTGATTAATGGATCATTACATCTCTTAAAGAAAATAATAGTTGTAGAAGATTATTTTCTCTTTGAGTGTCATCCAATAGATGAAAATAGTTCACATAATACCACAAAATTTTTTACAGTATCACACAACACTTTGAGAGTTCAAAAGTTCACATTAAAATATTATCAACTATGCCCAATATTGTATTTGTATACATTGAATGAATCCAGATCCCTTTAAATAAGACTAAACAAAAACTAAACAACAATAAAACAATCTGTTTGATAATTAAAATGATAAATCAAAATTATCAAAGAGAGCGAATTATCATTACACAAATATAGTTGATATTCAAAAGACTAAATAATAAAGACTAATTTAAACCAATTTAAATTATTCATTAAATAGTTAAAAAATATCTCCATAATAATAAGATTTAAATACCAATTCAAATTATTTTAAAAAATCCACAAATATCACAAGATAGTCCTTCAAAAAAAATTGAAATTAAAAAACATACCATATTCTTGTATATACGTAGAAAATATAAATTTAATGAAAATACATTCAATACTATAAAATTATTTTGAATATGATCATTACAATTAATCATGAATTTATAAATATTAAAAAAAAATATATCACTCATAAAAAATAAATTTGAATTTTTGAAACTTCATGTTGTAAGTTCATGCATAAATGAAGAATAAATTAAATCTTTATTTGGATTTGTTTAAAAATTTCCAAAAATACATCACATAGTTTCTATATAATTAATATAAATTCATAGATTCTATAAGATAATTAAAAAATCTAACACGAACATGCAGTAAATCAAGATATAAAGAAACTTGAAAAATAGAGCATGTTTATAATGGATTGACATCATAAGTTTCATGCCAACATTAGAGCCTAAAATATTATATTCAAATTTTGGTCTAGTTGAATTATATTTAGAATTTTTTTTATCTTTATAAATCATTAAATATCACCTTAATCACACTTATACATCTCAAGATATTACTAAAAAAAATAGAAAAAAGAATCTAAAAAACTATAGAATTATGTCTAAAAACTTACAATAACTTCATATTAAATTCTATTCATCCAAATTATTGATTTAGAATTATTTACAATTGAATAAAATGTATATAATCATCTTAGATATACATCTCAATTAAAATCATGCAATTACTAAGTGTGTAGCACAATTTATGATCAAAATTCATATAAATTAAATATATAATAAAAAAATATGATAAATAATGAATAAAAAAAATTTGAGGTATTTTTAGTATTCAAAATTATAAAATATAAAATCCAATAACTAAAAAACTCCCCCTTTTTTAAAATTACCAAACAGATTTTTTTTAAATTCAATTTTTTTTAAATTTATCAAAAAGTAAAAAAAAATATAAAAATTATTAAATTAATTATAAAACCCCCTAAATAAATTTATAAAAACTAAAAATCCATCATTACAACTTAAAATACTATTTTCTCAATATTCAATACATCCAAGGGTTTTGTAAAAGTATTTTTATGTTGATTATATTTTGAAACATATTCAAGAATAATATCTCATTTATTAATATAATCTATGATAAAATGATATCACATTTTAGTATTTTTTTCCTGAATTCTATAAATGGTTCTTTGAAATTGAAAGTGTATAAGAATTACCACAATAAAGATGAATCTTTTCAAAATTAAAACCATAATCAGATAATGCTTGTTTAATCCATAATGATTGGGAACAACATTCTTCAACATAAATAAATTCATTTTCAGTAGTAGATAAAACAAATGAATTAAATTTCTTTTAACTCCAATATACTTTGTTTTTTCTAAGAAAATGACACATGCCTAAAGTACTTTTTCTATCAAGTTTTCATCCAAAAAATTTAGAATTAGAATAATTAAACAAATAAAAATAGTTTTGTTTAGAATAAACTAGTTTATAATTTATAGTTCCTTTAACGTATCTTATAATTAGTTTAACATTATTTAAGTGTGAATCCTTATGATCATATTACGATATTTCACATAAACAAACTCTAAATATAATATCAGGTCTAAAAGTAGTAAAATATTATATACCCCCAATCATACCACTAAACATTTTAGAATCTATAGATTTTCCAGATATATCTAAGACCAATTTACAATTAATACTCATAGTGGGTTTAAAAGTATTATTTGAATCTAAACCAAACCTTTAAAATAATTATTTAGCATATTTACTTTGATTCCAAAAATATTACACTATTTAATTGAAAATTTGAAGACCCAAAAATAATTTATTTTCACCCATTAACATATATCAAATTCACTTTCCATCTAGTTAGAAAAATATTTACAAAGAAATTAACATGAATTTCCAAAAAACAATATCATCAGCATAAATTTGAATAATCAAAATAACATTTAAAATAATTTTATTAAACAAAGGCATATATACTTAAAATTTAATAAAATCATCATTGAATAATAATAAAGCAAGTTAATCATACAATTCATGAGGCACTTGTTTAATTTCATAAAAAACTATTGATAAATGAAATAATTGATTAGGAAAAATTACATACTTAAAACCATGTGGATGATTAACATAAAATTCATTATAAATAAAACTATTCTAAAAACCACTTTTAATATCCGTTTAAAATAATTTAAAACTTTTAGAAAAAAAGCTAACAAAATTATAATATAATCAATCATAGAAAAAGATAAAAAATATTTATCAAAATATATACCTTATTCTTGGTAATAACCTTGAGCTAGAAGTCAAGATTTAATCTTAACAATTTGGCTAGATTCATTCAATTTATTCCTAAAAATCTATTTATTTTTAATAATTTGTTTATCTTTATGTGGTTTAACTAAAGACTAAACATTATTTCTAGAAAATTTATTAAGTTAATATTGTATATAAAATATCCAATTATCATCATTAAAATCTTAAAAAACATCATTTGGCACACATTCATGAAAAAAAGTAGAACATGCATAAAAATTCAAAACAAAATTTCTAGTTTTAATTCCCAAATCAACACTACTGATTAAATTATCAAAAGGGTGGTAATTATTTATTTTATAATATTTTGGATCATAATGAAAAAGTTTAAGCTCCCCCTTAACAATTATATTATTATCTTGAGTATTTTCTACACCAAAATTAATGTCATTAATTATTCTTGAAAAAGCTCTAAATATGAAACTCTTTTCCAATTATCTTTAATAAAAGTAACATGAATATTTTATTCTATAAACATAGTTATTTTATTATAAACCCTATAATATTTAATTTTATTAGAATACCCTAGAAAAATTCGTTTACCCCTTTTACAATCAAATTTATCCATATTATCCTTAGAATTTATAACAGTAAATTTACACCCAAAATGTTTGAAAAAACATTTATTTTCTTACCATTAAACAATTCATGTGATGTTTTCTTTAAAAAATGACTAATTAAGAATATATTTAAAATAAAAAAATTTGTGTTCAAATATTTATCCCAAAAAATATTTAGGTAAATTATATTCATTTAACATAATTCTATTCATTTCTATTATAGTTTTATTTTCCATTATATAACACCATTTTTTTGTGGTGTTCTAGGAGTAGATTTTTATTTGTTAAAACCATTTTTATAAAATAAATAAAGTTCACGAATGAAAAATTCACCAAAATTATAACTTTCAATGGAAATAATTACATAACCTTTTTTTAATATAATTGATAAAAACATTAATTTTATAAAAATTTTCACTTTTATAAGACATAACATAAGTGTAACGCCCTGAACCCAGTTACCCAGAGTCAGTGCCTTATTATATAACATTGTAATGGTCACAAAAGATCAAATATCGAAAGACCGATTAGTTTAGTAGCCTTGGAAACACTAGATAAATTCATAAAGTTTACATTACATCATAAAATGAAAACTACAACAACATATTGTCTCCACACTCATATCCCCTTATACTATCCCTGAAGTTCATTCATAAAATACTTTTTCACATCCTGGGAAAAATAAAACATAGAAAGTGGTGAGCTCAAATGCCCAGTAAGGATAACAATATAGCAGAAACTTTCATAAATAAGCATAAACATTTAAGGCAATGTTTAACTAAAACAAAATCCTTTTAAACTTGAACTTTAGCATAATATGGAAAATATAAAATGAAATAATTCCATTTACTTATTCACATGGATATTCTACTAGTCGAATAATCACATGAAATATCAATAACCACTTTCATAATGATGGAATGCATAATGCTAGACTATCATAACCACATAGTAAAGGCCTTGTGCCAAGACTAAAAATAAGATTTTTTCAAGGAATTGTGCAAGACACTAGTTTGTCTAATGAGACCTACTGAAGCATCGAAGAGCTATAGTGGGCTCCACCCATCACTTATTAAGTCCAATTAATTCCTCATATGAATAGGTTTAAACATAACATAAACATTCGTATTAAAACTAGCATACAAAATGTCAATACTTTCACCATAAACCATGAATGGTATAAAAATAACACATACACAGTAAAACATATCGCAAAACCTTCAATACAATATGGATGTTTTGTATCATAATAAAGCAACTTCATATAAGCTTAAAATCCATCAAAGGATGTTGACATAGATGAAATCAAAACTATTTGAGAGAAATATCTTTTTTTGAAATCGTTTAAAAGTCACTTAATTATAAAAGAAAACATTTACTTTGAAAACATTCTTATATGATTGTAAGGTAATCTTAGATGATTTTATAATAGTGGAAAATAGCTGCACCCGCCGTATATGTTAAAAAAAGACATTCTTACCTTAATTCTGTCGAAAAGGTTAAAAAGGACCTTGTTTGGAAAACGGCGGGAAGATTCATTTATAAACATCTAATAAATGGTCAAAAAGGGTATAAATTACTTTAACCCATAGTATATAAAATATTAATAATGATTTGAAATACATTTTTAAGAAACATGGATGTGGATGATAAAGAGGTCCTAGTAGATAATTATGTATAAACAACCTCAGATAATGAAGAGATTGTGAAATAAACCCTTACCTTGTACTTTTCCTTGTCCAAAGGTAGGTTAACCTCCTGTATAATAGTTAAATCATTGTTATTAAATAATATAATAATCATATACATAAATATGATATCATATATGATCTTTTAATGTTGTTTCGTTAATAATATTTTAGTACTATCGTCATTTCGGGTGTTCACTTACTCGTTTTAATTTATATGTTTTGTTACATAAGACATGTTTGTTATCCATGGGTTGTATATTATTCATATCCAGAATGATATCAAGTCATTAAACATTATTTTTAATCATCAAATGAGAATTAGTCTTGAATGGATACGATGGGGAATGAATCTCACCACATTCGTGGAGACGATAGTCCGTACGTACGCACGAGTGAAAATATCATTCTTTTGATATTAAAATCGTATATAATGGATGGTATATCATATATACAGAATCATTATAATGTTATATTTTTTATTTATTTCAATTACACATCATTATCATACCCATCCAAATAATAATGTTTTGAATAACAATTATACCATGACATGGAGACGGTAAGCCGTACGTATGCACGTATGGTGACATGTCATTCAAAGGATGGATAGAATACTGAATATGGTTGTAAAATATTTATAATAACATCACAGTATTTAGAAGATACTGGATTTATTATTTTATAATGGAAATAACAAATAGAGAAGAAGTGGAAGAAGAAAGGAACTTGAAAGAGGGTGGTGAAAACATTACCTCTTCTTCGGGTTCTTCCTTTTGATTTGATCAAAAGGGATCCTTAGAATGGATTTATGATCAAGATAATGCCTCTAGGTTGAATTTAGGGAAGTTGGGAGGATATTTGGGCAGGGTTTGTCTGAGAAAAAATGTTTTGAAGTTATGAATTTGAGAGAAGGGGGAGTGACCTTTTATAAGAGGGGTGAGGGGCACCTTAGGAAAAACTTAAAATATTATTTTATAATAAATTAATATTCGATTTATAATGGCTCCAAATTGATTTATTTTAAGGATAAGGTGGTTATTGGTAGAAATCCTTTCAACCAATAGGTTTTTGACAGGTTTGTGTTACTTTATTAACCTTATCTTTTAGTTTTAACTCTTAGTTAATTAGTTTGAAATTTACAATGTCTCTTTGTATTTTTATATTATATAGTTAATAAACTTACTATATACCTACAAGAGACCCCCATGTGGTCAATTAATGATACACCTATCATTATATATGTCATTTGGACTAACCTTAGATTTTTAGGAATAGAATATCAATTAATAATATAATATTTGTTTTAAAAACTCTTTTATGTCAATTTTGACACTATTGGGTATTTTGTTTCTGATAATTTTATAAAAGAATTATTACTTCGAAAAAAATTTATATAACCAATCCTAATATGTCATATTAACCTAGAAAATTAGTTGAATTCATAAAAAGTATCAAATTACATTTATTTGGGTATTTATAATATCAATTATCATAATCTTTCATTAATACGGTAATTACTGCATCATCATTGTGTCATACATAAATTAAATTATTTAATGTCTAAAAATTATAAATAAAATACCATTATGTAGAAATTTGTTTTATATTTCTAATGAATATTTATAATCGAATTTATCATATGTATAACTCTATATTAAAAATGTTTTAGTTATTAAACTTTGATTTTAACTCTTTTAACTCTTCTTTGAATTAAATAATAATAAATGTCCTAATCTAATCCAAGTGGACCTAAATGATAATAGTTTATTCATAATTTTGTTTTTGGTCGAGATACACTTGTCCAATAGAATTAGGATATGTGTTAGGGTAATATTAATATCTTTTTTACCCTTAATTACCCTATTTACTTTTAACCGTGGTAAATAAAAGTAAAAAGTTACTATTCACCAAAAATTATTTTTATCTTATTGAACCACATTTTACTCCTTGATATTAACCATGTATCTTGGAGTTTTTAAATTCCACTCACAGAAGCGGTAAAATTAAGTTTTATGTGAATTTCCAAATTCTCCTAGGAGGTGGGTAAAAGACGGTGAAAAGTTCCATAAAATTTTTATATATCTAAAATTATTCTAAACTAACTTCAATGAATTACATTGAACTTATATAGGTATTATGTATATATTTTTACCTTAATTAAATTCAAATAAAATAAATATTTATTTAAATAAAAAATTCAGTTTTAAACTATAACTCAGTGTTTTTTCACTATTCATCAAAAATTGAATGTTTTCAGAAAAATACCAAAAAATTCACCCTAAGCTAATTTCAATATTCAGAATCCAAAAATGAATTCCATTTTGAAAGATAAAATTTATAAAATTTCTAAAAGTGGGTATTACTATTCATAAAGGCTAGTTTGATTGGTTGTGGTGTGTGTTAGAACTCGAAGTTGCGTACAACACACGCTACTATATTATTCAAAGAGAAGCGTACCGTGGAAGCTTGGGGTGTTACATTCTACCCTAATTAAAATAATTTCATCCTCAAAATTTCTAGAATACTACTGCATGAAAATACTCGGGTTATTCTTCAACATAAGTTCCTTGGGTTTCCACGTTGCCTCTTCCTTTTTATGGTTTCTCCATAGAACTTTTACCAGAAGAGTCGTTCGGTTTCTCAACACTTTTTCTCTTGTATCAAGAATCCTTATGGGATCTTCGCAATAAGATAGACCAGGTTCCAGTTCTAATTCTTCATAGTTGAGTACATGCGTTGGGTCAGGAATGTATTTTCTCAACAGTGATACGTGGAACACATCGTGAACTTTGGAGAGATTTGGAGGCATTTCCAAATGGTAAGCTACAACCGCAATTCTTTCTAGAATTTCAAAAGGTCCGATGTACCTGGGACTCAATTTACCTTTCTTACCGAAACGTATAACTCCCTTCCATAGAGATACCTTCAAGAAAACATGATCTCCTACATGAAATTCCAAATCCTTCCTTCAGTTATCGGCATAGCTCTTCTGCCTACTTTGAGCTGCTTTGATGTGGTTTTGGATTACCTTCACCTTTTCCATCGTTTCCTCCACCAGTTCTGGACCTACAAGTTTTCTTTCACCAACATCATCCCAACAGGTTGGTGTGTGAAATATCATTCCATATAACGCTTCATATGGTTCCATCCGAATACTTGAATGGAAGCTATTGTTATAGGAAAATTCTACCAGAGGTAAATATTGATCCCACATAGCCTGAAAGTCAAGTGAGCATGATCTCAACATGTCTTCTAAGGTTTGAATAGTCCATTCTGATTGTCCATCTGTTTTAGGGTGGTAGGAATTTCTCAAATGAAGTTTAGTATCCAAGGCCTTCTAAATACTCTTCCAGAATCTTGATGTAAAACGTGGATCATGATCAGAATCAATCGATAGGGGTACTCCATGAAGTCTCACAACTTCATTAATATATAGTCTTGCTAGAATTTCTAGGGGTATATCTTCTTTTATACATAGAAAATGTGCTGACTTGGTAAGATGATCAACAATAAACCATATTGCATCGTTCCTTCTGGGAGTCTTTGGTAGTCCCATGAAAAATTCCATCATGATATTATCCCATTTCCACTCAGGTATAGGAAGAGGTTGCAATACTCCACCAGGATGTTTCCTTCCATCTTTCACTTATTGACAAACCATACATCTTGACACAAAATCATCAATCTCCCTCTTCATGTTGTCCCACCAAAAATGTTCCTTCAAATAACTATACATTTTGGTGCTCCCAGGGTGTATAGAAAAATTGGAGCTATGAGCATCATCTAACAATTCCCTTTTCAGATAAGGTATATCAGGAACACAAAGTCTCTTCCAAAATTTAAAAATTCCTTATTAATATACAAAGTCTCTCAATATCGCATCATTCACAGCTCTAATCTTCTTTTTAAATTCTTCATCATCGGTCTGAGAACTCTTAATCCTTTCTAGTAAAGATGGTTTGGAAACCATTTGAAAAAGAATTGATGTTTCACCTTCCATGGTGATTCCCATATCTAACTTTACTAGAACCATGAAAATTAGATCCCTTTCAACTCTCATCATGTTCCAAACTCCATTATCCTTTCTGCTCAAAGGATCTTCCTCCTTATTTTCCTTCCCTGGGTGGTAGAGTATCATACAATCATAATCCTTGAGTAGTTCAAGCCATATTCTTTGCCTCATGTTGAGTTCTTTCTGTGAGAAAATATACTTCAAACTCTTGTGATCAGTATAAATCTCACATTTTTCACCATAGAGATAGTGTCTCTAAATCTTCAAAGAAAATATTACAGATGATAACTCAAGATCATGAGTAGGATACTTTTCTCATGAATTTTCAGTTGTCGTGATGCATAGGCAATAACCCTATCATTCTGCATAAGGACACAACCAAGTCCTTTCTTTGATGCATCACTATAAATAATGAACCCATCATTCCCCGATGGTAGAGTCAATATAGGAGCATTGAATAATGTTCTCTTCAGTTCTTCAAAACATTCTTTACACTCTTTTGTACAAAAAAATTTAACACCTTTACGTGTGAGCTTCGTTAATGGGTTAGCCAATCGGGAAAAGTTCTGGATGAAACTCCGATAATAACCCGCTAAACCAATAAAACTGCACACCTAAGTTATACTCATCGGTGCTGGACATTCTTGGATTGACTTGGTCTTAGAAGGATCAATAGAGATTCCATCTTTAGAGACAATATGTCCAAGAAAAGAAATCTCCTGAAGCTAGAATTCACACTTTCTAAACTTCCCATATAATTCATGTCTTCTCAGAGTCTTCAGGATAATGCGCAAGTTATTTTCATGATCTTCGTAGCTTTTGGATTATACCAAGATATAATCAATAAATAACACCAAAAAATCATCTAGATATTCCTTTAAAACTATATTAATTAGATCCATGAATACAGAGGGTGCATTAGTCAGCCCAAAAGGCATTATTGTAAACTCGTAATGCCCGTACCTGGTTCGAAATGCAGTCTTCAGAATGTCTTCCTTATTCACACACAACTGATGGTATCTATATCGAAGGTTAATCTTTTAAAAGTATTGAGCTCCATGCATTTGTTCAAATAAATCATCAAGGCGAGGTAGGGGATACTTTTTCTTTATTGTTATAGCATTGATATCCCTATAATAAATGAACAACCTCATAGATCCATCTTTCTTCTTTAAAAAAAGAATAGGGGCTCCCCATGGAGAAACACTAGGGTGAATAAATGCCTCATTACTCAATTACTCTAGTTGTTTCTTTAGTTCCACTAATTCCACAGTGGCCATTCTATAAGGGGTCTTCGATATTGGCCTTGAACCAGGAATTAAATCAATGGAAAAATCAATTTCTCGTTCTAGAGGATGTCCAGGTAAATCTTCTGTAAACACATCAACATATTCTCTCACAATTGGTACATCCTCTATTTTAACATTCCTTTCCTCACCCACAGTCATTTCATTCTCTTCCTCCCCAATAATTGAATTTAGTTGAGCTATTGAGGGTGGATCTAGGTAAGAATTAGGTAGTGATGATTCTGCTCTAAAGATAAGATGTTCCTTATCATCATCATCATAAAAAATAGTAACCTTCTTCTTATTACAATAAAGTTTTTCATCATGGTCCAAAATCTAATCCATACCAAGGATTATATCAAATTAAATCATAGGTATGACGATGAGATCCGCAGATAAAGAACATTTATGTGCTCTAATGGGGACTGATTCAAAAATCTTTGTTGCAATGATAATTCCCTTAGGAGTTTTGACTGACAACTCCCTTGTTAAATCAAATTGGAAATATCTAATTTTCATAGAAAACTGGGAAGATATGAAACAATGCGATGATCCAGAATCAAATAATGCATTTGCTAAAATTGAGGAAACCATTAAATTATCTTCCACCACGTCTTTCAGAGATTCTACCTCAGCAGTAGTGATAGTATACGCTTGGCCTTGATCCCTTGGTCTTTTCTGAGGTAAGTTCCCATGATGCTTAGGAAATTCATTTTCATAATGTCCCATCTCCCTGCAATTATAGCATCGAACATTGGTAGCTTCTTTCTTCCGCTTACAATCACAAGCTTGGTGGCTTTTTTCACCACACTTGTAACAGACTCCCATTCCCTTCAAGCAAGTACCAGGGTGTTTCTTCCCACATTTACTGCAGGATGGATATTCAACTTTTCCCTTCTTCCCCTTATTTCCATTTCCAGAGTGATCAACAGATCTCTTCTTCTCTTTCTTTTCTTTAAAGTCATAAGACTTAGAGAATTATTTTTCTGTATTGATAGCACATGAGACAATATCTTCATACAACGAGAAGGTTTGTGAGACTAATGATCGATGGAGAAATGGTTTTAACCCATCAAAGAAATGATCAATCTTAATTCTTGGGTTACGTATATAATCTACAACATACCTTTCTAACCTTGTAAAGTTATCCTCATACTTTGCGAAATTCTCATCCTCCTTTTGTCTCAGAATTAGAAATTGCCTTTCCATATCTGCTCGATGTTCATGAGGAAAGTATTTTTATAAAAACAGATCTTTGAACTCCCTCTATTCCATATTGGATACTTCATCATCTTCATTCGTGTTTTGAATCAATGACCACCATTGATCAGCATCTCCAGTGAGGCGGTAAACTGCCATGATAACTTTTTCCCTTTCACTACTCCCCAAATCATGAAATGTTTTCTCTAGGGAACTTATCCATTGATCAGCTACCAATGGATTTGTACTCCCATTGAATGTTTGTGGTTTTTGCCTCATAAATCGATCTAACATTTATCCTCCACGTTATGGATCAGTGTGATCCATATGGGTAAGGTTATTATTCATAACCTGAGTGAGTTGTCTTAGTACGGTGATTAGATGATCAACACTAGTTGTAACACCAGCTCCACTATAATTATCTTGAGCAGGAGGTAAATATCTACATGGAGTGCGTGCATTGATTCACTTTACATTTCTTCCACTAGGTTCCATTTCAAAACAATGGAATAAACTAGATTAATTTATGAATCAAAATACATAATTACATACTTGTAAAACACCTAAAATAAATTGAACTATTTATGGATATAATCTATAATCATAAAAATGTTTTTTTGAGGAAGTATATACTCATAAACCCTTCATAATGGTTTTTAAATAAAATGATAATTATCCTAAGCATATCCCCTGGGAGTGTCGTAACCAAGAGTGCAGCAAGGCCCGTTGTCGTGCACCAGTTCCCGTTCGAGTCTAGATCAAAGCGGTGTTTTTGGGTTTTACCCCTAGGTATATCTGTGCCAGAGCCGCCTCTACCTGCTCATATCTAGACATGGATGTATTTCTCGGAAAACTCACAAAATCTCTACAATACCAAAATTCTAGGAAGTTATTCTATACTAATCCTCAAAGTCTATCTTAGGGCTATGTGCTCTAATAAGAGTTTATCTAAATCTAGCTTCCAAGGTTTGTACTAAACTTCATTTGATACCAACTGTAACGCCCCGACCCCAGTTACCTAGAGTCAGTTCATTATTACATAACACTGGTATGATCACAAAAGATCAAATATTTAAAGACCGATTAATTTAGTAGCATTGGAAACACTAGATACATTCATAAAGTTTACATTACTTAATAAAGTGAAAACTACAACAACATCTTGTCTCCACACTCATATCCCCTTATACTATCCCTGTAGGTCATTCATAAAATACTTCTTCACATCTTGGAAAAAATAAAACATATAAAGGGGTGAGCTCAAATGCCCAGTAAGGATAACAATATAGCAGAAACTTTCATAAATAAGAATAAACATTTAAGACAATGTATAACTAAAACAAAAGCCTTTTAAACTTGAACTTCAGAATAATATGGAAACGATAAAATGAAATAATGCCATTTACTTATTCAAATGGATATTCTACTAGTTTAATAATCACATACAATATTAATAACCACTTTCATAACGATGGAATGCATAATTCCAGACTATCATAACCACATAGTCAAGGCCTTGTGCCAAGACTACAAATAAGATTTTGTCAAGGACTTGTGCCAAGACACTAGTTTGTCTCATGAGACCTACCAATGCATCGAGGATCTATATCGGGCTACACCCATCACTTATTAAGTCCAATGCATTCCTCATATGAACATGTTTAAACATAACATAAACATTTGTATTAAAACTCGCATACAAAAATGTAAATACTTTCTCCATAAACCATGAATGGTATACAAATAAAACATCCACAACCAAACATATCACAAAACCTTCAATATAATATGGAAGTTTTGTATCATAATAAATCAACTTCAAATAAGCTTAAAATCCATTAAAGGATGTTGACATAGATGAAATCAAAACTATTTGAGAGAAATATCTTTTTTTTGAAATCGTTTAAAAGTAACTTAATTATAAAAGAAAACATTTACATTGAAAATATTCTTATATAATTTTAAGGTAAGCTTTGATGATTTTATAATGGTGGAAAATAGCTGCACCCGCCGTATAAGTTAAAAAAAGACATTCTTACCTTAATTCTGTCGAAAAGGCTAAAAAGGACCTTGTTTGGAAAACGACAGAAAGATTCCTTTATAAAAATCTTATAAAAAGTCAACAAGGGTATAAATGAATTTAACCCATAGTCTATAAAATATTAATAATGATTTGAAATAAATTTTTAAGAAACATGGATGTGGATGATAAAGAGGTCCCAATAGATAATTACGTATAAACAACCTCGGATAATGGAGAGATTGTGAAATAAACACTTACCTTGTACTTTTACTTGGTTGAGGGTAGGTTAACCTCCTGTATAAAAGTTAAATAATTGTTATTAAATTATACAAGAATTATATACATAAATATGATATCAAATATGATCTTGTAATATTGTTTCATTAATAATATTTTAGTATTATCGTCCTTTTGGGTGTTCACTTACTCGTTTTCTTTTAAATGTTTTGTTACATAAGCCATTTTTTTATCCATTGGTTTTATTTTATTTATATACAGAATGATATCAAGTCATTAAACATTATTTTTAATCATCAAATGAGAATTAGTCTTGAATGGATATGATGGAGAATGAATCTCATCGTGTTCAGGGAGACGGTAGTCCATACGTACGCACGAGCGACAATATCATTATTTTGATATTAAAATCGTATATAATGGATGGTATATCATATATAAATAATCATTATAATGTTATATTTATTATTTATTTCAATTACACATCATTATCATACCCATCCAAATAATAATGTTTTGAATAACAATTACACCATGACATGGAGACGGTATGCTGTACGTACGCACTTATGGTGACATGTCATTCAAAGGATGGATAGAATACTGAATATGGTTGTACCATATTTATAATAACATAACAGTATATATAAGATACTATAGTTATTATTTTATAATGGAAATAACAAATAAAGAATAAGTGGAAGAAGAAAGGAACTTGAAAGAGGGTGGTGAAAACATTACCTCTTCTTCGGGGTTTTCCTTTTGATTTGATCAAAAGGGCTCCTTATGTTGGATTTCTGATCAAGATAAGGCTTCTAGGTTGAAGTGAGGGAAGTTTGGAGGATATTTGGGCATGGTTTGGAAGAGAAAAAAGGCTTTGAAGGTATGAATTTGAGAGAAGGGGGAGTGCCCTTTTATAAGAGGGGTGAGGGGCACCTTAGAAAAAACTTAAAATATTATTTTATAATAAATTCATATTCAGTTTATAATGGCTAAAAATTGATTTATTTCAAGAATAAGGCGGGGATGGGTCTAAATCCCTTCAACCAATAGGTTTTATACAGGTTTGGGTCACTTTATTAACCTTATCTTTTAGTTTTAACTCTTAGTTAATTAGTTTGACATTTACCATGTCTCTCTGTATTTTTATATTATATAGTTAATAAATTTATTATATACCTCCAATAGACCACCAAGTGGTCCATTAATGAAAAAACTATCATTATATAAGTCCTTTGACCGAACCTTATATTTTTAGGAATAGAATATCAATTAACAATATAATATTTGTTTTAAAAACCCTTTTATGTCAATTTTGACACTATTGGGTATTTTGTTCTTGATAAGTTCATAACAGCATTATTACTTCGAAAAAAATATATATAACCAATCATAATATGTCATATTAACCTATAAAATTAGTGGAATTCATAAAAAGTCTAAAATTACATTTATTTGGGTATTTATAATATCAATTATCTTAATCATTCATTAATACAGTAATTACTGCATCATCATTGTGTCATAAATAAATTAAATTATTTAATGTCTAAAAATTATAAATAAAATACCATTATGTAGGAAATACGTTTATATTTCTAATTAATATTTATAATATAATTTATCTTATGTATTACCCTATATTAAAAATGTTTTAGTTATTAAACATTGATTTTAACTCTTCTTTGAATTAAATAATAATTAAACGTCCTAATCTAATCCAATTGGACCTAAATGATAATAATTTATTTCTAAGGTTGTTTTTGGTCGAGATACACTTGTACAATAGAATTAGGACATGTGTTAGAGTAATATTAATACCATTTTTACCCTTAATTACCCTATTTACTTTTAACCGTGGTAAATAAAAGTAAAAAGTTACTATTCACCAAAAATTATTTTTATCTTATTGAACCACATTTTACTCCTTGATATTAATCGTCTTTCTCATATTTTTTAAATTCCACTCACAGAAGCGGTAAAATTATGTTTTATGTGAATTTCTAAATTCTCCTAGGAGGTGAGTAAAAGACGGTGAAAAGTTAGATAAAATTTTTATATATCTAAAATTATTCTAAACTAACTCCAATGAATTACATTGAACTTATATAGGTATTATGTATCTATTTTTACCTTAATTAAATTTAAATAAAATAAATAATTATTTAAATAAAAAATTCCGTTTTAAACTATAACTCATTGTTTTTTCATTATTCATAAAAAATTGAATGTTTTCAGAAAAATACCAAAAATTCATCCTAAGCTAATTTAGATATTCTAAATCCAAAAATGGAGTCCATTTTGAAAGATAAAATTTATAAAATTTCAAAAATTGGGAATTACTATTCATAACGGCTAGATTGATTGGTTATGGTGTGTGTTAGAACTCGAAGTTGCGTACAACAGACGCTACTGTATTATTCAAAGAGAAGCGTACCGTGGAAGCTTGAGGTGTTACAATAAGTCCAAGTAAAACTACTAAAATCATTAAAAAAAATATATTTCATTCCTCAAAAAATCGAAATTTTTATAGGAATAAATAAATCTAAATGAATAATTTCTAATGGTATAAAAGTTATAATTTCATTAATTGATCTAAAACTTATTATATGATGTTTACCTTTTAAACAAGAATAATAAAAACTATTATTACTAATTTTCAAATCAGGTAGCTACTGTAAATGTCATTTCTTTTATAGTTTTTGTAATATCCAAAAGTTCACTTGTACTTGCTTCTAATTTCATAAGATATCCTCTCTATCAATATAATTAAAAAAATTAACATTATAGTTAGTCAATTCATAAAAATCAATATAATAGATATTCTCTTTCTTATTTGCACAAAATTAAACAGATTCACTTCTTATAACTAGAAATTTATTATCTTAAAATTTAATACTCATTCCATCATCATATAATTTTAAAATACCAATTAATTGTTTTTAAACCTTCAATGTATAATACTTTATAAATTAAAACAATTTTAAATATACATACTTCACTAAATCCATTAAACATGTCTTTGAATTATTATTGAATGTCATAGAGCCGCCATCACATTGATTATAACATAAAAACCAAGATGTATCTCCAATCATGTGTCTGAAGTTGACACTATCCATATACCATTTATCTTTGATAGTCTTAAGGCATGTTTCCAGAAAATATTATTTAAGCTGCTTTTTTTGTTACCCATGCTATCTTGGCTCTAATCGGGTTAGTTTATGGATTCTTAGTTTCCCAAACATTATTTAAACATGTATTTATGGGTAATATTGAAGATAAATTCTTGGAAATAAAAGATTTAGTATTTCCTAAATATTGAGAAAATATCTATGAACATTCATTAGTATAGCATTCTTTCATTCCATATCTAAAGAATATATCATTAAATATACTACCTTTAGAACCTTTAACAAATAAAGTTTTATATAACTTGGGTATTTTTTTTATATCCAAATCTACTTATATATTTATTTTTTTCTTAATTTTCATACTTTTCTTTACCTTGAACAAAATTAGATAAATTTTCATTAAAACATAGAATTCCATTCTTCATATTTTTATTCTCTTTTTCTGATATCTCTACATCAAGGAATTTTTTTATCTAAAAAATAAGAAATATTTTTAAATAGTTCATTTTAATAAGTCAATTTATTATTTTTTTATAATTTTCTTATACTCTTATTTGGTTTTTTTATATAAATCAACATTTCCTAAAATATGTTTTCAATTATTTTTTATTTTTTCTCAATTAATTATTCTATATTAGGTTATTTAGATTCATAATAATATGAAATATAACCAGAATAATTACTAACCTCATTAAAACTAGTCTTCATCAATTATAGGTTCATAGTTTCTTTTTTAAGTTCTAGTTTCATCCCTTAAATTAGATTATTTTGTGAAACTCCATCTTGTAATTAATGTTCTTTTATTCTTTTTCATATATTTTATATCTTTTCTTTCTTTCTTTATTTTAAAAATTTAGGATTTATGTGTCCCTTATTTATAAACTCATAACATGTTAATTCAAAATCATCATTATAATAAAGTTTACATTTCTTCTTTTGATCATCATTGTGATTATCATTTTAAATCATTTCTTGAATCCTCCCATTCTTTTTATATTTTTTTAAAATCATTTGGAAAAATTACTTATTTCTTTCTCTCTAATGTGTATTTTAGAATCAAAATAGTTAGTAGATATAATTTTATTTTATTTAATACAACACATTTCTTCTTTGAAGTACCCTCTTCAGCCATATTATTCATATCCATCTCATATTGAAGTAATGAACCAATGAGACCATCCAATATATTTTTTTTAAAGTTCTTGATTTTATTAATTACTACTTTATTTCCATGAAATTTATTTGGAATAAATCTCAAGAATCTTTCAACAAGCTTAAGATTCTCTAAAGTTTCTCCAAGTGAATTTCTTCCATTAATTGAGCTAGTAATTTTTTGGAATGTATTTTTAACACTTTCATCTTCACCCATATTGAAATCTTGGTACTTTTTTTGATGCATTCCAAGATTAGTTCTAATCAGTTTATCTGGGAAAAGGTGAGAAACTTTCAAAATTTTCCAAATTTATTGAGCTATCTTACAAGAAGATACATAACTAAAAACATTTATATTAATATCACAATATAAAATATTCATAATTTTTTATTTCAAAACATACCTATCAGAATAATTTCCTTAAAGTATGTTAAGGTCAGAATTAGGTAATTTATATGGTTTTTCAATTTTAGTTTAATGTTCAATTCATAATTTCTTGAGGTATACCTATATTCTAGATTTCCAGTAATTATTGTTATTACCTTCAAAATGTAATGGATTATAAAGAATACAACCATTTTTTATATTCATTCCTCCGATATTATAAATATATTTTTCCTTAAACTATTAGTTCTAGGATATTTATGTAAAAAAACTAAAATATATGTATTAAAACTTATATCTAAGTGGACTAATCTCTAATACCAAGTGTTAGGTTTGGTTAAAGAAGGCATAAAGTTATGGGGGGGGGGGTGAAAGGACTAGTTTTTAAAATTAAAATAGTTAAATTAAATATATATGTTAATTTAAATTATTATCAATGTTAATTATTAAGAACATGAAATAATAAATAGTATTGATAAATAAAGAGAGATCAAAAACAATTTTATAGTAGT
This sequence comes from Viscum album, assembly GCA_963277665.1. NCBI lineage: Eukaryota > Viridiplantae > Streptophyta > Magnoliopsida > Santalales > Viscaceae > Viscum > Viscum album. The sequence continues at coordinate 80,646,024 of OY728140.1, forward strand.
TTGGTTCAATGTGAACCCACATATACTCATACACTTATCTATTTCTTGATATATGCATTATGTAATATAGAACTATTTTTAAGGGGAATCATAACCCAATTATGACCTATCTTTTCTAGTGGTAGTATAACCAAAATACACCTAAATTTGGGTTGAGAGTCACATCCCGTTACAACAGTAAACTTAGAACGTAAGAGTCAAAACCTGAATATACCTACTTCGAAATCTAGTATTAACAACCTGAGGATCCTAATATTAGAATATAGGATTCACACCCAAAATAGAGATTTATTTTTTTGGGAAAATCATAAACAAACATTTTGGAATAGGTGATACTGAAAGGAAAAATTAATACATACCCAAACACAACTAAACAAAAATAAGTTGATGTGGACAAATGAAGAATAATCAGCAATTCATGAGTAATGTATTTATATGTCTCTTCAAGGTAATAATAGTTATAGAAGATTATTTCTTCCTTTAAAGTCATGCAATAGATGAAAACAATTCATCGTGGATCACTTGAATTTTTACAATATCACCCAAAAACATTGAGTGTTTGAAAGTTCACGTCAAAATATTATCATCTCAACTAATTTCATATCCAAACTCCATGAATGAGTCTCGATCACTTTAAAAAATATTATAAAATAACTTAATAGTATCTAAGTAATTAGTTAGACAATTCAAATAAAAATTCAAAATTATTGGGGGGGAGAGAGAGATTACCATTCCAAAAATATCATTGAAATTTAAAAGACTAAAGACCAATTCAAACCAATTTAGATTAATTATTAAAAAATTGAAAATACATTTATAATAATATGATTTAAATACCCATTAAAATAAGATTAAAAAAATACATAAATACCACAGGATAGTTCTTCAATAGAAGAAGTTGAAATTAAACAAACCATATTCACGCATACATATAGAAGATATAAATTTAATAAAATAAAATTAAATACTATAAAATTCTTCTGAATATAATAATTATAATTAATCATGAATTTGGAACCTTAAAAACAATGAAACCACTCATACTAAATAAATTTGTAATTTCAAAACTTCACAATATAAAAAAGAAGAACAAATTAAATATTTATTTAAATCTATTTAAGACATTCAAAAAAAAAACTTATCATAGTTTCTATATAATTAATATGAATTTATATAATCAATAAAATAATTAAAACATATAACAAAAACCTTTAGTAAATCAAGATAACAATAAACATTAAAAATAGAGAAAGTTTATAACAGATTGACATAATAAGTTTCAGAATAGCATTAGAGCCTCAAAAAATCATAATGTGCTTCTAGTCCAGATTACTTATATTTAAAAAATTTTATTATCTTCACAAATAAATAAATATATACTCAATTAGTCTTATTTATCTCTAGATATTACTAATAAATAGTATCAAATAAAATGTGAAAAAAATGTAGAATTATGATTGATAACTTACAATGAATTTAGAATAAATTATAACCATACAAATAATTTATCTATACTTCCTTATAGTTTAATGAAATGTAAATAATTATCTTATCTATCCATCTCCATAATATTTTTCCAATTCAAAGTGTTTATCTCAAGTTATGTTCAAAAGAAAAATAAATTAAACATGGAATAAAAAAATATGATAAATAATGATTGAAAAACAATTGAGGTATTTGTAATATTTAAAAACTTAAAACATAAACTCAAATAACTAATAAAAATCTTTTTTTATATGGATAGTTTATTTTATTTTTGAACATTGAGTTTATTGGTTTACATGAGATGACTATTGGAGTTATTATAACAATACCATGACTTTATTGGTTGATGTATACATCATGGTTTATACTAGACAATACATTAAGATTATGAAAACATGTAAAAAAGGAGTATAATGAGATGGTTACTATTGTTTATGGAGTATATGATTTATCAGAGGACTAGTTCATGAGATTATGATGTGGTTTGTAAGATTTTAGTTAAAATAAAAGATTAATATCTCATTAAAAATAAAAAAGTTAAATAATTTAATAGGATAACTTCAATTATATTTTTAATTTATATTTAAATGGTATTCACTAATGAATAATCAAGGACCAAAGATTTGACATTTTGAGAAGATATGAGAAAAATATTTTAATGTTGAATTTTATTGAACATCTTGGAGTTGAATCAAAAGTATAATTTATATGAGGGAAATAGGATAGAGAATTGACACTCATTGAAATACCCTACCAATAAAAGAATAAAAAGAAGAAGTTCATCAATATGATTAAGATAGAGGTTTATACTATACTAATATCAAATGGTGTAACTATCATCTTTTTATTTAATAATTTTATTCATATTTTTTTTATAATTTAAATTGTGTCTTAGCTTTTGAAAATATTAGTGATCTTTCAAGAGTGAAGTTTTTAAAAAATATGGATAAAAAATATTCACTAAAAATGATAATAAGAAGTGTGTTTAGTGAATTTGGTACATCGACACATATATATTTTATGATCCTTAAAAATAACTCAATGAATGCAATAATTATTCACTAAAACAAAATCTCAAAAATATGGATGTCTCCACATCATAGTTTTCACTAAAAAACAATGTTGTAGTGAAGATCACTACATCATGGTATAGTTCATGATAGTGCATGTGTTATGTGATAAAAAATTATTTTACTATTTATTTAAAAAAAATATATAATAAATGATTTGGTAATAATGATATTAAAGAGTTTCAAATATTCAAATTAAAATTTTAAATGTTATACAATTAATTTAAGGTTTAACCAAATATTATAAGGATATATAACTTTGTTAAATAGTTAAATTATGAATGAATGTTAATGAAATGTTTGAGACTCCAAGGAATGTCCCCAAAGGCCTATATAAAGTGGTTTAAGCCTCTTGTTTTTTTAATTTGTTGTATATGGACATTGTTTAATATTGGGTAAAACTTTTTATGTCATAGATCTAATTTATATCCACTATTTAACTCAAAGGTTCTAATAGTACATGAGTGTGTGTGTGTGGGGGGGGATCCTTAATAAGAATTAGGATATCAATACAACCAATGTATACCTTTAGAGGTGGGAGTCCTTTGGTTTCCATTGATATATCAGATAGAAATAAACTAAAATAGAGAAATAATATTTTTTAATTGTTCAATATTTTATACCTAGATATTCATATAATTAATATCATAGGATACAAATTGGTTATGTTGTAATGGGATTGAATTTACTCTATCATAACATTCAGTGGGATTATGATATGGGTGAATGGATACTGAAACATTATCCCATGAGTTTCCTTCAGTTATTGATCATTAAGATGATTAATTTATTGGTTCCAAAACATATAATAATAATTTTAAACATTCAATGATTATACACCAACCAAAATTCATTATGGAAAACACATGTTAGCTATCAAGCATTGGAAACCAACCCCAAACCCACTTCATTTAATGTTAAATCCTGTATAAAGGACATAGATCCTACTTTTAGGAGAATGAAATATTATCTTACCTAAGATGAATCTCTATTCTATATTGTTTCTATATTTTTCTTTATCTAAAAATGTTCTGGCACATGTACCATGCTCACAGGTGTTGTTACATCCAACAACTTCGAAATATATTAGAATTTAAAAACATGAAACAAAAATTACTAAAACTACAAAGAAGTAGTATATGATATGCATGCCCTGATTTTAGCCCATGAGTAATAGGAAAACTATAAAACCAATAGATACTATGTCATAAAATAGTTACTAAACTAACTAAAATATGAAAGTGAATCGAATGATTGAACTTATTAGCTAACACAAAAAAGAAAAAAGAGCAGAAAACTGAATCCAAGGATGGTTTTTCATTCAAGAAAAATACACTCCACTTTTTAAAACAAATAAAATCAATATCCACATGAATTATTGGGGTATCTAGCTCTAGCTCTCAATAAAAAATAAAAACACATAGGCTAATGATCCCTTTGGGTGAGGTGATCTATTACCAACCTAGATACATTAAGTTCAATATCTAATCAAAAATTGGATCTAAGTTGTCTCCCAATCCTCAATCCCCAATAAAATATTAGTATTCAATACATATAATCATCACTATCACTATATAACACCCCATAAATTTTAAAATATGAACATCATATTCGATAGCTTGTATAAAACGCAACACCAAGCATAAAAATGAATATAACATCCTAAGACTATTATATATTTAAAATTTTAAATAAATTAAATACATTATATAGCTTCAAATTTATAAAACACTGATTTTATCTTGCATTACATGAAATAATGAATTACTTTTATAGCTTGCGTTACACACAAGACTCAGTTTTACTGAACCACAATATATTATTAATATTATTATTTAATATGATAGCTATTTTCTAGTTGTTGGAATGGTGGGTATGAATAAAATTATATAAATTATGAAAATATATATTTTACACAAATTTATTGGTTATATATTGATTATAAATAATAATAATAATCATTTAAAATAAAAATAAATGTTTTCAAGAAAAAATGTATTTTCTTAAAAGATAGTTTAGTCACACTTGGTGTGCATAATTTAAAATTAATTTTTTAAATTTTCATAAAGAATATTTGAAAAAATAAATTTAATTTTTTAAATCATAATACATAAATCATATTAGTGTGATTTTTTGGTAATTTTATGAGAAGTTTTATTTTTTGATGGATAGTGAAAAATACTAGATTTTAATTGAAAAATGCATTTTCATCTAAATAATTAATAATGTGAAATTATATTTTGAATAAGTTTTAAAGTAAAATTAGTTCAATTATACATATATTAATCCAATTTATGTCATTAGAATAATTTTCATATAGAATTTAGATATAAAAACCTTGTAAACTTCTGACCATTTTCACTTTAAAAACTCACTTTCTCATCACGTCTGCAGGTTTGATTTTAAATTAAAAGTTTCCAATTATGTGAATTTAATTTATAAAAATAGATTAAATATATTTAATTAGAATAATTTATAATTTATAATAAGGTAAAAACAATTTTTTACCAAAATTAATAGTGAATGTAGTAAAAATTAATAATCGTGGTTAAGGTAAAAATGAGTTTACAAGGGGTTAACTAAAATGATAAGGTCACAATTAACCTATAAACTTATCTAAAAACTATTTTCTAGACATATTTCAACCATGAAACCTATAAGATTTTATAATTTTCTGTTTTTAACCCATTAAACATATGAAAAATGTGTGAGCACTCAATTATTTTAAAAAATAACAAGTGTGTCTTCTCCCCCACTTATAAAAGGAAACCCCCTCTCCTATATTATTCACACCTTAAAATAAAATTTTTTCAGCCAATAAGAGATCAAATTACTTCAAAATTTTAATATTTTTATCCTAGAAGACTTACTTTTTGTATAAATACAACCTATAAAGGCATTAGTGCAAACCTAAGGAGGATACTTGAAGAAGAGGTAATGTTCTTCATCGATCGTCTTTATTTTTTATCATTCTACACTTACTAAATTTTTTATTAAACCATGAAGATATAATAAAATAAGTTAATTCCATTTATCAGGACATTTTTATAATAATTTCATGACCTAAAACCATCTCCACTTTGGCAGAAACACTCAAGTCACCCATACATGGAGGGAGGGGAATAAGGTGGCAGACTATTTGGCTTCTATGGCAACCCCAGGTAACCTGTTTCAATATATTTACCATGTTTATCGCCTCAAACCTGAGGGGGTGAACCTGATCCGGGGGGATGCCCTTGGTCTTCATTATTGCTTCCCTCCACAAGCCTCAGCGCTCCTTGTACGTTGTATATTGTCTGTTGTTTGTTTTTGTTCTGTTCCCTTTGGAATAAAAATGGTAATGTTGGATGGTGTGTACGACAAACTACCACCTCACAAACTGATGTCATTCGTTTATCCATTTCCACCTCTCAAGGTTAGGTATGATGATGGATATAAAGTATATATATGATATTTAAAAAATATTTATACCTATTCAATCACTATATTATATATATTTTTACCTTCCATTATGTTCGAGATATGATAACATTTATCGTATGTATGACGGATAACTACCTCACGGAGCGATGTGGTTCGTCTTTCACAAACGCTTCACATGGAAGGTGATAAAGAAAAAGTTAATGACTATATGTGATATTAATGAAATAATTATGATATTAATTACATATTTATCATTCTTTAAATATAATATATATCATTTTATTTCTTTCCTTTTCACTCACGTAAATACGATAATATTGTTCATGTATTTGTGGACTACCGCCTTCATGAAGGGATGTGAATCTCTTTATATCACCACAAAACATGGAAGATATATATATAATCATATAATATGGTATATATGATATTATGGTAATTATTTAAATTTAAAATATTTCTTAAATTATTTCCAAATTGATCATTTAAAAATGGAAATGTTATTTATGCGTACGTACAACCTACTGTCTCCATGGTCGTAACATACTTAATTTTTCATAACCATAATTCATGATTGGTTTTTAAAGTAAAATTGATGTAAAAATATGATAATTATTTCATTATTATTATTATAGAGATGATGAAACTATATAACATGTGAAAAAAATCAGATCTTTCATGAAAAAACATGAACGAAAAAATAAGGCACTTAACACCCAAAACCATGAAAATAATAAAATATTATTAAATAATGGGTAATGAGATGTTATAGAAAGATCATATATGATATTAAAAATATTAATATGGTTATGTAATAAGTAATAACATGTTTAAAACCACTATACAGTAGGTTAAATCATGTTCAAACCAAAAGGGGGTTTAAAGTAAGTGATTTCATCTCAATTTCTTTTCATTGGGACATATTGTAATATTATGAACCTAATTTCTTTTATATAGGGTATATACTGCCTTTTTGAAATTTAATATAATTAATAATTCATTCTTCATGATATTTTAAGTTTCAATTTGAATTATTTCCTCTCATTTTATTTTAATTAAAAGTCACCAAGTGGTAAATAATTTTATAACTCAATTTCGTTTCATTGGATTATATTACTTTTTCATTATTGTTGATATTATAAGATTATGTTTATAATGAATTCTTATTTTATTATGTTATATTTAAAATTTTTTTATGTGGATTTATATTTCATACACATAATTGATTCACTGATTAATTTTCACTTCAATTTTATAATCATTGTAAGGGTTTATTTCATAATCTCATTCTAAGCAAGATAATTTATTCATAGATTTTAGTGGAAGGAAATTATTCAATCATTGTCTAATAAACCATTATAATTTTATTATCCTATTATTATTTTGATATTTTCATGTAATAGTTCCATTTTTACACTATTTGGTACTTAAAATGTTATAGAATATGTTTTTAAGAAAATATGACTTCATTTCTCTCTTCGGTCAGAAATCCATTTTCTTCAAAAACCATGTTTTTTTAAAAAAAGTCTATTTTTTAACCTTTTCAAAAATTATTTATTGAATAAAATTTTACCCATATTTACTTATTAAAAAATGTTTTCAAAGGAATATTTATGTCATTTTCAAAACAATTCATGTTTGAATTTTACCAAAAATGGGAAAGGAATATTCATATCATTTTCTGAATAGGGAACTTTCTTAATATTTTTACAGTGAAACAAAATGTTCTTTTTTACATTTATGGAATGTACAGAATTACCCATAGTCATTAACATCATTTCTTTGAAGCTTTCCTTGAAATTTTATGAGTATCTTTTTAAAGAAAATGTTTTTAATAGTTATATTTTGAAATTGTTTTAAATTAAAAATATTCAAATTATATATAAATTAATAAAATTTAGGGTATTAGAATATTTTTCATATTTAATTTAGATATAAAAACTTTGTAAGATAATTTTAACTTTAAAAATATGCTTTCTCGTCATATTTATGAGATTAATTTTAAATTAAAAATTTTCACTTATGTGAATTGAGTTTGAAAAAATGGATTCAAAATTTGGAATCATAATAATTTATAATTTCTATTAATTTCAACTTAATTTTTTTACCAAAATGAATAGAAAATGTAGTAAAAATTAATTACCGCGGTTAAAGTAAAATTGGGTTTACTGGGGGTTGAACTAAAAAAAATGAAAAAAATAACCTATAAATATGTATAAAAACTATTTTATGGACATATTTAGACCATTACACTTATAAGTTTCGAAGAGGGTCCATTTTTTCCCATTTTTATATATAGAAAACCTGGGAGCACTCAATTATTTTCAAAAATACCAAGTGTGTTCTCTCCCCCACTCATAAAAGGTCACCCTCTCTCCCCTCTTCTTCACACTTTAAAATCAATTTATTTCAACCAATAACTACTCAAATAACTTCCAAAAATACATTCCCACATCCTAGAATCCTTATTTTTGGTAAAAATCCAAACTAGGAAGGATTTAGTGAAAACCTAGAGAGGATACCCGAAGAAGAGGCAATGTTCTTCATCTGGCGTCTTTATTTTACTTCTTTCCCCACCATCATCATTTTTTATTAAAATATGATAATATAATAAAATTAGTATATTAATTTTTTATGTTCTGTTTTTATAATAATTTCATGAAATAAAAACTTCTCCACTTCAATCAAATGTGTTACAAAATCATTGTTTGTGTGTACGATAGACTACTACCTTGCGAACCAATGTCGTTTGTTTTTCCCTTTCCACCTAAAAAAGTTGGGTATAATGATGGATATAAAATATATATATAATATTTATAAAATATTTATACCTATTTAGTCACTATATATTATATATATATTTTACCTTCTATTTTGTATAAGATATGATAACGTCGCTCGTGTGTACGACATACTACCACCTCACGAAGCAATGCGATTCGTCTTTCACTAACGCATCAAATGGAAGGTGATAAAGAAAATTTTAATGATTTTATGTGATATAAATGAAATAATTATTTTATTTATTAAATATTGATCATTTTTATAATATAATATATATCATTTTATTTCTTTCCTTTTTACTCATATAAATATGATAACATCATTCGTGTACGTGTGGCCTACCACTTTCATAAAGCGATGTGAATCTCTTTTCATCACCACACCAGATGTATGATATATATAAGTATGATATTATGATAATTATATAAAGTTAAAATATTACTTACCTCCATTCCATAATTATCATTGATAAATAAAAATTTTACGCATGCGTACGTACAACCTAACATCTCCATGATCGTAATGTACTTCATTTTTCATAACCATCATTAATGATTGGATTTAAAAATAAAATTGATGTACAAATATGATAATTATTTCATCATTATTTCTATGGATATGATAAAACTATATAATATGTGAAATAATTGGATCTTTCATGACAAAACATGAATGAGAAAACAAGGCAATTAATACCCAAAACCATGAAAATAATAAAATATTATTAAAGAATGGGTGATGAGATGTTATAAAAGGATTATATATGATGTTATAAATATTAATATAGTTCTAAAATCAGTAAATAACTTTTTTTAAACCACTATACATGATTTTAAAACACGTTTAAATGAAAGGGAGTGTAACGTAAGGGATTTTTGTCTCAAATTCTTTTCATTGGGACATATTGTATTGTTATGGACTTAATTTATTTTATATAGTGTATGTAATTAAACTTTGACATGTTATATCATGAATAATTAAATATTCATGGTATTTTAATATTTAATTTGAATTATTTTATCTTATTTTATTTTACTTAAAAGTTACTAAGTGGTAAAGAATTTCATAACTTAATTTCTTTTTATTGGGTTATATTACTTATTCATTATCTATTATATTATAAGATTATGTGTATAATTAATTATGATAATATTATGTTGTATTTAAAATTATTTTAGCTGTTTTTATTTTTGATATGAACAATCAATTCATTTATTATTTCTCACTTAAATTTTATGATCATTGTAAGGGTTTTTTTCACAATCTCATTTTAATTGAGATTTTTTATTCTTAAATTTCAGTTGAAGGAAATTATTTTATCATCATATAATAAAACCTTATCATTATATTACCATTTTTTAATTATTATATCTTCAAGTAATATTACCATTTTCCACTCTTTGGTATATAAAATTTTTTAGAAAATGTTTTTAATTAAATCATACTTCATTTCTCTCTTCGATAGGAAATCTATTTTCTTACAAAACCAATTTTTCAAAAAATGTTTTCAAATATATTTTTAACCTTTTAAAAATGATTTATTAATGAGATTTTTACCCATTTTACCTATTTAATTTTTTTTTTAAAAGGAATATTTATTTCATTTTGAAAGCAATGTCCTTTGGATTTCACAAAAAATGTAAAAGGAATCTTCTTGTCATTTTCTGAACAAGGAACTTTCATAACCTTTTTACAGGGAAAAATAATGACCTTTTTTAATTTAATGGAATATATGAAATTACTCCCCATCACTTCCATAATTTATTTGAATCATACTTTTCATTTTTTTGAGTATATTTTTGAAGAAAATGTTTTTAAAAGTTATTTTCAAATAAAATGATTTACAATGTTTTCTTCAAAATGAATATGATATTTTCCTAAAAAATGTTTTGAAAGATATTTTTATGGAATTTATATTAATTAATGACAAAAAAACTTTATTCATAATCCAAAGGGAATATTTTCATACCATCCTTATTCTTCCTCTCGATGGTTTATGATTATTTTGACTAAGTATAGTATTGACATTCACTTTATAACAACCCTTATCTTTATTAAACACTTAAACATGATTTATTACATAAAATTTCACTTAAGAAAACTCCAAGGATTGATAGGGGAAGTGTCTTGGGAAATTATTAAAATTATATAACAACTTAAAACATTAAATACAACATCTTAGTTGAAATATTCTTTTACATGGCCACAATATTCCTTCGTACTTAACACTGCATGATATAACCTAAGGATATACACAAGAAAGAACTGATCAATAAATTCCAGAAAGGGAGTAAACAAGAAATAACATAAAGAATACAATATATGTTAGGAAATAGACATATAAATGGTTAAAAAAATAAACATGAACATAAAGGCATGATATAACATGAATATCATAACACGGAAATGTGGTAACAACATACAACATGATATTAGCATGAGCCAAGGCTCATCACACATGGATTAACAGGAGTAAAACCCCATTAAACATGAATTATAATGAGTAAAACCTCATTGAACATGAATTATAATCAGTAAAACCTGATTTACCATGGTGTATCATGATACTAAACATTACCCAATGCATTGGAGTGCTATCAGGGCACACCCTTCATAAACATTTAATTTCATGCATAACTGTGCCACATAAATCATATAACATGGAATCATTAAACATAATAAGTTATTACATGATCAAGGACTATGTAATACATAAATTTGAGTACCTTTAAGTAAGTATAGTTGTATAAAGTTTAATACCATTGATAGAGAAATTGGTATGGTTTTCACTACATGATGATTTTGGCTTGGAAAATCACGGTGTAATTTCAGCAACAAAACGACGTCATATGGAAATTTATAAGTTAGTTTTATGAGAGATAAAGTGGTATATCTTCATTTATACATGAAATAGATAGTAAGGGTATCATGTAAAATAATATACCAACATATGAAATGGAATTTAGATGCATAATACGGAAGAAATTCTTGAATAGAAATAAGAAGAGAGAAATCCATTACAAAATTTCGGCATGGTAAAGGGTGTATACAAAATGAATTAATGAGAAATAAAGTGGTATATAATCATTAAAAAACAATTATGGTAGTATGGGGGAGGTGAAAAATCATACCAAAATATTTTTAATGGAAAATAAAATGGTATAACAACAAAAAGAAACTTGAATAAAAATGAGAAAGGAAGGAAAGTGAGGATCCCTTACAGAAATTCGACATGGTAACTAGAGTACATAGGGGTTCATAAGAGAGATAAATGAGAGTGAAATGGGATCTAATGATTTATAAATAAAATGGGAATTAAGTATGATATTTAATAACATATACCAACATAGTAATAAAATAAATTAAAATACATACCATGAAAATAATGATTGATAAAAGAGGTGGGTGGAAAATCCATTACTTGGATGTGTGTGATTAAAAAGGATTGGGAGAAGATTCTTGAGAGATTTGGGGTGCCTTTAGAGGAATATAGGGAGTATGGGGAAGGGTTTGGTTAAGCTCCAAATGGTTTTAGTGAAGAGGAATGTGAGATTGAGTGAATTTATATAAGATATGTGGGGGAATTCTTTATTATTTTGGTTTTGGACCCTACACCCTAAAATATTCCAAACCACAAAAATCCCATGGTTTCTAGAAAAGTGGTGTGGTTTTCATTATTTTATAAGTGAAAGGTCCGGATTTATTAAAATAATGGGCTCGCTTATGTGGAGGTGTGTCAAACTCTCAAGGAAATTATTTTAAAATCTTATAATATATTATCAATTTTGGAGGATTCACTAAGGAATTATAAAATAAATAAAATATAAAATCACATTATTTTAATGGGAAAAAATATATTGGTCTGATAATACCCATTATAGTATTTATTACATCATTCATGGGTCATTATGATGTTATAAAACACATATTTTATTCATACGATATTTAATTTTTACCCAAATATTTGACTGTCTCAGAAAATTATGAAAAATTCACCATTGGATAATTTCAATGTCTTGATTCAAAAAATAATATTCATTTTAGATAAATAATTTTATAAATATGTGAATTTTCACTTTCAAAATGAAAACTTCTATTTATTAAAAATTCATGGGTTTTGACAAAAATAGTTTTCAAACCTTTATAAAAATTAAATTTGACTTCATAGAAATCATATACTCATTTATTATTTATAAAAGTGATTTGATAATAATATTTTATTAAAATATTAATTATTTCAAAAATTTGAAAATTCCTTAAAATAAATTCTTTAAAAATACACTTTCTGTTTTATCTTATAAAAATATAACTTTTATTATACTGATTACCTAATCATTTACAGATAAAAAACTAATATAATCATCATTTATAAGAATTTTTTTATAATATTATTAATAAAAACCTTAGTTTAATATAATAATGAATATATTTCTCCAAAGTACCATTTTTACCCAAAGAATCGATTTATCACATTCATCAGTTTTTTAAGAAAGACTATTCTCATAAATGAATTTATTGAATATGACTTTTATTTGTAAAAAGGGATTACACAATAAGTAACTAATACCTTGTTACATAACCCCTTATAATACCTGCATATGACTTAAGAGTAAGGTGTGCGATGGTGACATACTCTTAGGGAGGCTTAGATAACATTGCTCGGGTGGTAATCTCTATTAACTTGAAATTCTCCCGTATGTGATTCCGTTCATGATTAACGCATTGAAGCTTGGATTGGGATTGGTCAAGAGCAAAGCCCAGTGATGCTACCTCCTTTATAAGCTCTGACAAATGAGCTTCATATGGCCCAAGTCTACTAGAGGAGGCCATTATCTCCTTTGTCTATGTCAAAAGTATTTTTTAAAACATTATATTTATATCAGTCATGTGATCACTATTCAATGGCTATGTTATCAATGATAATGATACTTAACAGTCATTGAAACCCAATAATAAAAAATATATTTCATTTGTTTTTTATATCCACAATACATTAAAATAAAGGAAATTTTATTCATAAAAGATCAGGTCATTACAACATTCCCCCCTTAAGAAATTTTGCCTTCAAAATTTTATTTTCCTACACTAAAACAGATGAGGTTAACTCTACTTCTTCACTTCCTCTGGTTCCCACATTTATTCTTCAATCATGTGGTTTCTCCACAACACTTTGATGAGGGGCATCATCTTATTTTGTAGAAATTTTTCACTACAATCTAAGATCTTCACCGGCTTGTCTTCATAGGAGAGGTCATTCTCCAATGATAGCACCTATGGATTGAGTAAATGTAATGGGTTAGGTATGTACTTACTCAATAGTGATACATAGAATACATCATATACTTGAGATAGTTTTGGTGGGAGTTCTAGTTGATAGACCACTACTCCAATGCAATCAAGGTTCTCAAAAGGGCGGATGTACCTTGGAATAAGATTTACCTTCTTCCTAAATCCCATAACTCTCTTCCATGGTGCTATTTGGAGGAATACCATGTCTCTAACATCAAACTCTAGGTCTCGTAGATGGTTCTAAGCATAGATCTTATGTTGTTTTTGAGCATATTTGATGTGCTGCTGGATGGTATTAACCTTCTCCATTATTTCTTTGACCATTTTCGGACCTAGAAGTTTTCATTCCCTAAATTCATTCAACATGGAAGTGTTATGCACCTCTTCCCATTAAATTCTTCACAAGGATCCATTTGGATTCTTGAGTGGAAACTATTGTTTTAAGAGAACTCAACCAGAGGAAGATGTTGATCTCATCCTCCTTTGAAGTAAATTTAGAATGCTACCAACATTTCCTCACGTTTTTGGATAGTCTGCTCATATTTTCCATCAGTTTGAGTATGATAATCCATACTGAAGTTCAGCTAAATATTTAGATCATGTTGGAGACTCTTCAAAAATATAGAGGTGAATCATGGATCTTTATTGGGTACAATCAATAGTGATACACCATGCAGACTTACCACTTCTCTGATGTATATTCATGCTAGTTGATCCAATGAGAAATTCTATCAAAGCACAATGAAGTGTGTAGTCTTTTTAAGATGATCCAAAACAACCCAGATAGCGTTATTTCCTTTGGATTTCTTTGGAGGTATAGTTACAAATTCCAAGGTGATGTTTTCTAATTTCCATGTTGGTTTAGGTAATGGTTTCATCATCCCCTTATACTTCTACCTCTTATCCTTTACTTGCTGACATACCAAGCACATTGATGTAGAATCAGTGATCTCTTTATTCATTTCATACCACTAATAATGCTCTCGGATATCTTGATACATCTTTGTGTTTCCTAGGTGAATGGGGAAATTCAATCTATGTGCATCATCCAAAAGTTCTTTAATTAACTCTAAATTTTATGGAATACATAGTATTGTCCAATATCTCACAATTCCTTCTTCTTTAACATTGAACTCCAAGGATTTAAATTTCCTAATAGTTTCCGCTTTATTCTAAATTCCCACATCATCCTTTTGAACATCATTTAAACTTTCCAAAAGAGACGGTTGAGCTATAATTTTTGAAAGTATTGATGCTGTTCCCTTATTTATGATTCCCATGTCCATATTCATCAAATATAAGAATATTGGATCCTTTTCAATTCTCATAAATGAAAGAGTTTCTGGATCCTTTCTAGTTAGAGCGTCTTCCACTTTATTCGCTTTCCCCGGATGGTAGTGAATTGAGCAGTCATAGCCTTTGATCAGCTCTAACCATCTTTGTTGAAACATATTCAACTATTTATGTGTGAATATATACTTGAGGCTTTGGTGATCCGTATATATTTCACACTTTTACCCAAATAGGTAATATTTCCAATTTTTTAAAGAAAATATTACTGCAGCTAACTCCAGATCATGTGTTGGATAGTTCTGCTCACAAACTTTCAATTGCCTTGAAGCATAAGCAATGACTTTTTCATTTTGCATCAACACATATCTGATAACCTTCTTTTAAGTATCACTAAATACCACAAAAAGTTCTCCATTTGTGGGTAGTGTGATAACGGGTGTAGCGATAGGACTCATTTTCAAATCCTTGAATCTCTCTTCACATTCATCATTCCAAGAAAACTTGACTCCCTTCTGAGTTAGCTTGGTAAGAGGGTTTTACAATCATGATAAATTTCTAAAAAATTTGTGATAGTATCCATATAACCCAAGGAAGCTACGGATATCTATCATAGATGTTGGTCTCAGCTATCCCTCAATTTACATTGTCTTGGAGGGATCCACAAATATCCCATTGCTTGTGATGATATGACCTAAGAATGATACATCCTTCAACCAGAACTCACACTTGCTATAATTTTCATAAATATTATCCTTTTCAAGGTCTCTAGTGCAGTGATTAGATACTCCTCATGCTCTTCCTTGGTTTTAGATTATATTATAATATCATCTATAAAGACTAACAAAAATTTGTTGAGGTAATATCTAAAGACTCTATTCCTCAAGTCCATGAAGATTTCTAGAGAATTAGTGAGTCTTAAAGGAATTACAATGAATTTATAGTGCCCATACCTTGTATGAAAAATAGTCTTGGGGATATCCTCCTTTTTTACACTTACTTGGTAATATCTTGGCCACAGATCCACCTTGGATAAGTATTTTACTACACATATCTAATTGAACAAGTCATCCATTCATGGAAAAGGATAATTGTTCTTTATCATGATTTTGTTAAGATCATGTTAATCAATTCAAAAGATCATCGAACCATACTTCTTCTTGATTAAGAGGACCAGTGCACCCCACAGTGAAGCACTTGGGTGTATAAACCCTTTATCCATATTCTCTTGTAGTTGTTTCTTTATCTCCTCAAGATCCACAATAGCCATTCTATATGGAGTCTTGGATATTGGAAATTACCTAGGTATGAGATCAATCAATAATTCAACATATCTTCTAGGAGGAAGACTGAGAAATTCCTCAGGAAACAAATCAACAAATTCCATCACAATAGGCATGTCTTCGAGGATGATTCCTTCATTAGACTCAATCATATAAGAAAGATATGCATGATCATAGGGAAGTAATATACACACTTGAGATGGTGATTCTAAAGAAGATTCATCCTCCTCTTTGCACTTGTATAGAATCAGGGTTCGATTTTCCATACGGAGAGTGATTTCCCTCTCATGGCAATTTATGTTGGATCTATATAGGGAAAGCCAATACATGCCATGAATTGCATCAAATACAACCATATGGAGTATGATGAGGTTTTCCGAGAAGTTAAATATAAAATTTTTGATAGGTAATGAGTTATATTCATGGGATGCAATAATTTCCCCATTTTCAATTCTCACAAACATCTCTACTTCCATGATTTGTGGTGGTGTTTGGATTTTTCAACTAAACTTTCAGGATATAAAATAATGTGTAAAACTATATATGATAACCCTAATGTTCACTTTTTGATTCTGGTTTTACATTACCTGATATAAACATAGTGATGGGTATCTTAAATAGTTAAACACATAAAGGGGAATCCAATGAAAAAATTGATAACTTATAAATTATATTTATTTTCTTAACTTATGAATTTAAAAGCCTCAATACAAGTTATCCATGATCTATTTTCTAGAATATATTCTTAGGGGAATTTATTTTTCTCCCTTAATAATGGTTCATAATAATATTATGAATTTACCAAAGGATATCCCCTGAGAGTGTCAAACCAAGAGTACAACAAGGCCCATTATCATGCACTAGTTCCCGTTCGAGTCTAGTTCAAAGTAGTGTTTTCGGGTTTTACCCCTAGATAAATTTGTGCCAGATCCACCTATACTTGTTTGTATCTAATAAGGGATGTTTTTTCTTGATAAATCACTTACTATATACTCAAAAAAATTTAGGTATTATTTTCCTATACTCAGTCTTATCCCTAAGGCTTTAACTAGAGTTTTATAACCCTAATCCGAAAAATAACTAAACCTATATTATATTACCAACACTAACAAACCTACTCTTTATTAACCACTTAAACATGATCTATTAGATAAAATTTCAATTAAGAAAACTCTTAGGATCGAGAGGTATAGTGTATTGGGAAATTAGGAACATTACATAACAAATTAAAACATGAAATACAACATCTTTATTGAAAGCTTCTTTTACATGACCACAAAATTCCTTCATACTTAACACTACATGGGATAACCTAAGGATGTACACAAGAAAGGGGTGAGATATAAAGCCCAGTAAGGGAGTAAAAAAGGCATAAAATGAAGAATAAAATACATGTTAGGAAATATACATATCGATGGAGCACAATATAAACATGAAAATAAAGGCATGATATAGCATGATTATCATATCATGGAAATGTGACAACAATATACAACATGATATTAGCATGATCTAAGGCTCATCACACACGGATTAGCATGAGTAATCCTTCATTGTACATGAATTATCACGAGTAAACCCTCATTGAACATGAATTATCATGAGTAAACCCTCATTTCACATGGTGTATCATGATACTAAACATTACACAATGCATTGGAGCACTATCAGGGTGCACTCTTCATAAACATTTCATTTCATGCATAAGTGTGCCACATAGATCATATAACATGGAATCATTCAACATCATAAGTTATTCCACGATCAAGTAATGTGAAATAAATACATGTAATTACCATTCAATAAGTATATGTTCATAAATGTGAACATCCATGATAGAGAAATGGGTATGGTATTCAATACACGATGATTTTTGTATGTAAAATCGTAGTGCAATTTCTACAGCATAACAACGTCATATAGAAATTAATAAATTGGGTTAATGAGAGAGAAAAGGGTATATCATAATTTATACATGAAATAGATAGTAAGGAAATCATGGAATATAATATCCCAAAAAATGAAATGGAATTTAGATTCATAATATGGAAGAAATGCTTGAATGGATATAAGAAGAGAGAAACCCCTTACAAATTTTTTCCATGGTAACAGGTGTACACAGAACAAATTAATGAGAGAGAAAGTGGTATATCATCATTAAAACATAAGGAGGGTAGTATGGGGGAGTTTTGAAATAATACCCCTAAATTGAAAATAAATGGGAATAACAATATAAAGAAACTTGGATAAAAATGAGAAAAGAAGGAAAGTGGAGATCTCTTACAGAAATTCGGCATGGTAAGTGGAGTACATAAGGGTTCATAAGAGGGATGAATGAGAGTGAAATGGGATATCATGATTTATAAATCAAATGGTTAGTAAGAATTATATTTAATTACATATCCCAACATAGTAATGAAAGAAATTAAAAGACATAACATGAAAAAAATGCTTGATAAAAGAGGTGGGTGGAAGATCCCTTACTTGGATGTGTGTGATCCTAAAGGCTTGGGAGAGGCTTATTGGGAGCTTGGGGGAACCATTAGAGTAATATAGAGAGTATGGGATATAGTTTGGTCGAACTAAAAATGGTTTGAGTGAATATGAATTCGAGATTGGGATGGTTTATATAGGAAATGTGGGGGAATTCTTTAATATTTTGGTTTTGGACCCTACACACTAAAATATTCAAAACCACAAACCATCCCATGGGGTTTCCCATGGTTTCTGAAAAAGGGGATTGGTTTTTATTATTTTATAAGATAAATATCCTAATTTATTAAAATAATGACCTTCCTTATGTGGAGGTGAGTCACACTCTCAAGGAAATTATTTTAAAATCTTAAAATATATTATACATTTTTTGAGGATTCACTAAGGCATTATAAATTAAATAAAACGAATCTAAAATAAAAATATTTTAATGTAAAAACATGTATTTTTCTAATAATATCCATTATAGTATTTGTTACATCATTTTGGGGTCTTTATGATGTTATAAAACACATATTTAATTTATACAATATTTAATTTTTACCCAAAAATTTAACTATCTTATAAAATTATGAAAAATTTTCCATTGGATAATTTTGAAGTTATGATTCCAAAAATACTATTCATTTTATCTAAATAATTTTCTAAATATGTAAATATTCACTTTTAAAATGAAAACTAACATTTATTGAAAATTTACTGGTTTTGAAAAAAATAGTTTTCAAACCTTAATAAAAATTATATTCGACTTCATAAGAATTACATACTCATTTGTTATTCAAAAAATAAATTTGATAATAATATTTTATTAAAATATTAATTATTTCAAAAATCCATTAATTCCTTAAAATGAATTCTTTAAAAATACACTTTCTGTTTTATCGTATAAAAATATAACTCTTATCAAACTGATTATATAATAATTTAATGATAAGGAATTGATATAATAATAATTTATAATATTTTTTTAGAATATTATTAATAAAAACCTTAGTTTAATATAATAATGTATATATTTCACAAAAGTACCATTTCTACTTGAAGAATCAATTTATCACATTCATCATTTTTTTAAGAAATACTATTCTCATAAAAGAATTGATAGAATATGAATTTTATTTATAGAAAGGGATTAAAAAATAATTAACTAATAAATTGTTACATAACCCCTTATAACACCTGCATAAGACCTAAGGGTAAGGTGTTCGATGGTGACAGACTCCAGGGGAGGCTCAGATAACATCGCTCGGGTGGTAATCTTTATTAACTTGAACTTATCCCATAGGCGATTTTGTTCTAGCTTAATGTGTTGAAGCTCGACTTGGGCTTAGTCCAGAGAAAATCCCAGTGATTATAACTCATTTATTAGCTCTGAAAAATGAGATTCGTATGACATGAGACTATTAGATAAGGCCATTATCTCCTTTGTCTGTGTTAAAAGGGTTTGTTAAAACCTTATATTTATATTAGTCACGTGATCACTTTTCAACGACTATATTATCAATGGTAATGATACTTAAAGTAAATTTAAACCCAATAACAAAAAAAGAGTTCATTTTTTTTCTATATCCATAAGACATTAAAAGAAATGGAATTTTATTCATAAAATATTGGGTTGTTACACACTTTCTTCATTTTGTAGTCATTAACTTCACCTTGAAATATTCACTTTATTGTGATCATTAAACATTAAATTTTACCTAAATATAAAATTTATTTATCATGGATATGATTATTGATTAAACCATAAAAAATATTAATGTATGATGTTTACATTGGAAGTTATTTGTTTATTTAGAGAAATATTGATAAATCCATATTCTTTAGTCAATATGGATATTTGATGATAAGGAACATTGTTTATGATTTAAATCAATTATTATATATATGATAAATGATTTGGACCTATAAACATGGGAGAATCTCCGTTAATGACAGCCCCTCGATGCATCAGTATTCTCATAGGAATAATTATTTGGATAAACTTAGTTAAATGGGTTTCTACCAATCATTTTTAAACTGTATTGAGAATAAATATTTATGATTAAGGTATCATGTTCCTGGGAAACATGAATTAAAATAAATAAGCATTTCCTTCATTAATATTTTAGTTATTATTATAATATATAATTTCACTATAAAATATTATTTGGATGCATTTTATTTTCATTTTATTAATTAAATGTAACGAGTTTTAGTTATTTACCTTTCCATATTGATTATGACTTATATATTCGTAAAACTGAGTTATTTAAATAGAATTTTTACTTAGTTATTTACCTTTACATATTTATTATAACTTATCCAGTTACTTAAATGACATGCTTTCTCAGTTATTTAACTTACCAAATTGATTATTCCTTATCGAGTTATTTAAATAGAATGTGTTATTAGTTATTTACCTTTCCATGTTGATTATTTTTATTGATTCCTAATAGCTTCTACTATAATTAACCCTCACTGGGAATTTTATCTATACCTTTTTTTCTTTTCTTATAACTCCATTAAGTTTACAATCATAGATATACATGAATATTATAAAGGGAATAACGGTGCTCTAGAAAGAAATTATGTTGTAATTTGTGTATTCAAATGTAATGTAAGAATCATGTATTCATCTAGTTTAACAAGACAACTAAATTGAAAAGTCCTTCAGGATGTGATTCCTTGTATCTTATGCCAATGTAATAAAGAAATCAATAACTCCAGGCTACCAGGGTTGAGGTCACTACACATTAGGTACTAGAGAATATGATATGGATTAATATCAAAGTGATTCTAAATAATAATAAAATATCACAAGATTAGATGAATTAAAACCGTTACACCCTCATCATATTGATAAATTTAACCCTCCCTTATAACAATTATCTCCCCATGTTAATGTGGTAATCTCATGTTATGATCTCATCACCGAGATGATCCCATCACCAGGCCGACCTCATCCTAATTTCCTGACCTCATCGGTTGGCCTCTTACTCACATGACACCTCATGTACTGACCCACATAGTGCCTCTATACTTTATTTATCATCTTAATTCTTATCCCTCAAACACTCATTGTATATTTAAAATCCAACATTTGGAACCTAAAAATCAGAGGATACTGAATCTTACACTCCTTCTCAGTGACATCATGTTCCATGCTATGGGCCTCCTGCTCACTTTACCCCTAATGTTCCAACCCATGCAGTATCTCGATACCCACTTTCCCATATCAATGCTTGGCCCATGCACACTCCTTAGATAGTTAAAATCCTACATTTAGAACCTAAAAATGAATCATTTTTCCTTAATTAAAAATTCAATAACACTTATATATTAAATTACTTTTTTAATTTTTTTAAATTCATATTTACCCATAAATTATTTAATCAAATAATGATTTTGAAAAAATATTACACAATAAATAAAATTTTATAAATTTTAATTAAAAAAATACGCGTAAAATGTATACATAAAATACCCCCACAATTAAACTATTATTGTACTTAAGAATACATCTCAAATTAAACTAAGAGGATGATCTTGTTACCAATATTTTGAATTTATATTAATAAAATTGAAGAACTATAAAGGGGGAAAAAAACCTTCAAGAATCACATAGAAATAACTCTTAAAATCCTCATTCTTCAATGAAACTAATTAGTGATGCATTTTAATATTACACTTAAAAAATTTATTTAGATTTTCCTAACTTCCATTCAATAACCTCAATTTATTATTACTAAGCAAGTCAGGCTATGATATACCTCACTTTAATGTTTTTATTCATCACTCATGGTTACCCTTCAATAGAGTTTTTTAATACCTTGAATACATGATCCTAACCATATGATTACATTGAATCTAAAATATCTACTTAATAAATAAGAATATCATGACTAATAATGGGGATATAACATTAAAAATCAAATGACTTTGATGATTTAGGTGTGTAGGTAAATGAAGTTAACATCTAATTTGGATAAAAAGGATTTTTAACTCTTAATACCAATGAATGATACTCAAAATAAAATATCAATGAAAATATCCTATTTAAGGTGACATCAACCCTTTCCCCAAAACTTAATGTAAAATTCAGGAATAAAAATAAAGCACAATAAATTATATACACCCTCTTATTTTGTTTTTATTTTTTTTTCATTTTTTCCGAAATTTGTGATTGGGAAAAGTATCACATACCTAACACAACCACACATGATATTATCATGTTAATTGTTTAAATATTTATAAAATATAATTGGTAATGTAATTGTGAGTTTGACCTATCTAATACACAACCCATTTTCCCTTATTTATTTTTTCATTTTTTCATTTTTCTTATAATTGTTTCATAAAGGGGGATAATTAAATAAGTAATATGAAAAAAATGAACCACCCCAAAAATCATGAAATGACCCCACAAATTCTCCTCAATGAAACATATCCATTTTCACAAAAGTGGACCCTCTTAACACTTGAACCATTAAATGTCATGAAAAATAAAGAGTATAGGTAGGATAGGATAATATAGACTTGTAATGTAGCTCTACCCTAACAAGTTAATTCACGAATTCTATGGTCTAAAAAAATATAAATGTAAAACGTTGGTCTCATGGATAAGTCCTCAACAATCAAATATTCAAAAAATCATTTTAAAATTTATTTTATTCAATAATAGATTTGATATGATACCACGACAAGTTCTTGAAGGTTTATGTGTCCCAAGACCCTCTCAAGAAATATGAATTGAAATAATGAGAAATATGAGGTTTAGAATATTCTTGGGAACAAGAACACATGATAAAAGTAAATCACTCATGGCATGACTACTAATTAAAAAATAATACACATGAATTTCAGAAAATCAAACCATGGAAACATATATGGTAATTTAATCTACACGAGGGTTGCTGACTGAGACACTCCTTCTTAGAATCCTGATTCTCCATGTGTCGAGCCTCTTTCTCACTTGATACCTAATGTACTAACCCATGCAGTATAACACCACCTTCTTTCCCATCTTAATTATTATCCCATGTACACTCCTCAGCTAGTTAAAAGCCAACATTTTCACTTATAACTTGGGGCCTGATGAATGATACACTCATTCTCAGTGTCATTATGCACCATACTCCAGGCCTCATATTCACTTGACACCTCATGTATCGACTCGCGTAGTTCCACTATACCTGCTTTTCTATCTTAATTCTTGTATCATGTACCCTATTTGTCTAGTTAAAAGTAAAAATTTGGCACGTCCAAATAAATCATTTTTTCCTTATGTAAAAATTCATTAACACTTATATATTTATTTTATTTTGTAAAATTTGTTCTTAAATTTATATTTACAAATAAATGATTAAATCACTTTATAATTATAAAAAATCGTACAAAATCAATAAATGTTTAGAAAATTTAATTAAAAATAATATACGTAAATTGTATACATCAAACACCCCCACACTTAAAATATGATTATCCTGAAGAATATATCTCAACTTAAAATAATATGAGGACTTTGATACCAATATTAAAACTTCAAATTAGTAAAATTTAAGGACTATAAATGGGAAAACAAACTTTCAAGAATTACATAAAAATAATTATTGAAATACTCATTCTTCAAAGAAACTGAACAGTGGTTCATTTTAATATCCCCATTAAAAAATCAATGTATCTTCTATTAACTTCCATTAAATAACCTCAATTTATTATTACTAATAATTACAGGCTATTATCTACATAATTTTAATGTTTTTTATTCATCACTAAAGGTAACCATTTAATGGATTTTTTCTTATACCATTAATACATGATAAGATACCTATGACTATATTGAATCTCAAAGATCTACTCTATAAAGAAAATTATCATGAATAATCATGGGTAATTTTCATTATGGATCAAATAAATTTGGGTCTTTAGGATAATTAATTAACGATGTTAAATATTTTTTCTCAAATAGAGGTTTAACTATTAATCCCATTACATGATACTCAAAATTAATGATAAATGTAAATATCTTATTTAAAGTGACATCAGTCCTTTCCCCCAAACTAAATGTAAAGTTCATAAAAAAAAATAAATCACAATAAATGATATACACCCTCTTATTATTTTTTCATTATTTTCATTTTTCTTTCTTTTTTTAAAAGTTGTTCTTGGGATAAGTCACACATCCATCACCTTGCCCTATATGATCTCATAATGACACTAATTACAATAGATATAAAAGATCATTGGTAAAGTAATTATGATTTTTTACCTATACAATACACAAACCTTGTTGTCCTGTTTTTTTCTTCCATTTTTCCCTTTTATTTTATTTTTTCTATAAAGAGGGATAATATAATTAAGAAACATGAAAAAAATCATAAACCTCCCCAAAACACATGAAAACATCCCTAAATATTCTCCTCAAGGAAACACACCCCTTTTCACCATATAGAACCTCCCCCCCACACTTGGAAAATTGAATATGTGGTGACACTAACCCTAAAAACCTAGAGTCAGTGCTTACTTCCATTACATTAGCATAAATACAAGATTCAGATTCTAAAGAACCGATCATTTTAGTTGTCTTGGTAAACTAGATACATACATGAGTCTTTTATTATAAACTCAGAGACAAATTAAAACATAATTTTTTTCTTTTAAAATAAATTTATTCCATATAGTGAATCCCTAAATATAAGTCCTAGTAAACATTATGGAATCCTAGGGAAAGGAATCAATATAAGGGTGATTTCAAATTCTCAATAAGGGTTAAATATTGTGGAAGAAAAAATTAATCAATGCACATAATGAATATGTCATGGTAAATAACTAAACACATATACCATTTAAATAAGTGGATAAGGCATAATAAATATGTCAAGGTAAACATCAGAAAACATTTGATTTAATCAATAAATTGAGAATTAAAAACATCCATATATTTTTTTGTATTAAAAATATCATGGATAATAATAATAGAAAAATTATAAATGTAATAAATGATTAATTATTAGACGACATGTCTCAAGGAAATGAAAACCTCTAATTTAAAGATCTATCCTCAAGATAGTTTAAAATTATAGGTAGAAACCCATTTAATTTGGTCAAATGATTTGTATTATGGGACCTTTCGATGCCTCGAAGGGCTATATAAATTTTAGGACCCACACTTCAATGAATGTCCAAATTATTACTCATATTTCAAATAATTGATTTAATTCATAAACAATGATCCTTATTAAATATCCATATTGAGTAAAGAATATGGAGCTATCAATATTTCCCCAGATAATGAAATAACTATCAAAGTTAACACTATATATAAAAAATGATATATGGTTTATGAAATGAATATATACATGATAAATAATATTTATATTTAGTATAAATGTTATTTAAAATGAAAAATTATTAAAATAAAGTGGTTATTTCAAGATAAAGTTAAAAATCACAAAAGAATGTCAGATTTCACAAGAAATTGTATTTACATCATTATTAGCAACCTTTATAGGTGGTAATGAAAAAATGGACGACATTGGTTCGTGAGGCGGTAGTCATCCATACACATGAATGATGATTTTGTAACCCATTTTATGGAAGTGTGTGTGGGTATAAGATATACTATTAACATAAAACATCTCAAAATATTTATTATACTTAGTTTATCATATAGTCATGGTATAATAACAATTTAATGGGGGTATGTAAAGAATGAAAATAAGAATTCACATTGATGGACATTACCTCTTCTTCGAGTAACTTCTATTGGTTTACACCAAAGTCCTTCCATGGATGTATTTATTCCAAAATTAGGGATTATATTATAAGCGTATGGAATTTTATAAGTGACTTGGATAGTTATTTTCTAATCCAAAGGGCTTAATAAGTGTTAAGAGAGGAGTATTGGGGGAGGCCTTTTATAAGTGGGTTGAGTGGCAAACTTGTAAATTTTTGAAAGAGGGAATTTCACCCACATATTTTCTATGTCAATTGGATCTAATAATTAAAAAAACTATAGGAAATATGGGATAATTTAGTGGGTTGTTTAGATGTTTCTAGGTTATTTGGCCCTTTAAGTTTACAGTTTAGTCCACTGGTAAACTCATCTTTCTCTTAATCATAGTAAATAATATTAACCGTTTTCACTAATCAATTTGTTCAAAAATTAATTTGGAATTATTAAAAATTAAAAAATATTCTTATTCCAAATATGTAATATATTTTTCCAAATTCAATTCACATAAGTATAAAAAATTAATTTAAAATTAATCCCCTAGACAGGATGAGAAAGCAAGTTTTTAAAGTGAAAATGTTCAAAAGGTCACTATGTTTTTATCTAATGATTGTAATGTAAAAAATTAAATTAATAGATGTATAATTTATTTAATTTTACATTATAAAAATTTAAAATACAATTTAACATTATAAATTATTTAGACAAAAAGTAGTTTTCAATTAAAATTTAGTATTTTCACTATTCATTTAAAAAATAAAATTCTTTTAAAAATACCAAAATTTTACCCTAAAATAATTTTGAAATTTATATTTCAAAAATATATTTTATTTTTTCAAATAAAATTTATAATAGTGTAAAAATTTATTTTTTAAAAAAGTATACCATTAAAATTTGGCAAAACCCCCTTTAAAAAAATACAACTTTTTATGTGTACAATTAGATTTATTCTTATCTAAGGCATACAAAATATATTGAATGGATGAAAAATAAATTGATTAAATAAATAATATATAAATTTAATTTATACTATTCACTAATAGTAATTAATTTAATTTAATAGGATAAATTTTTTTGGGTGCAAAAAAATTGTTTTTTATGAAAACATTTCCTTTATATTAAATTGGTTGATATATTCATTTATAATTATTTGGTAAACAATGAATTCAAAAATATATTTTTATAAGTTAGTTAATCCTTTTCATAACCATAAATTTAATTTATAATAGATAATTTTCATTTTAACTAATATTATTAATAGTATTTGGTAAAACCTAGTCTTATGTGTAACATAAGCTATTGAAGAAAGTCACTATTGCATGTAATGCAAGTGAAAATCAGTGTTGAGTGCATTGAAAGCTATAGAATAGATTTAAATTATTTAAAATAGTAAATATATAATAAATTATCAGGATATTATATTCCTTTCTACACTTGGTGTTACATGTCATACACACTATCAAATATGAATTTCATATTTTAAAATTTCAGGGTGTTACATTCTCTCCACCTTAAATAAATTTTGTCATCGCAATGTTTACTAGATTTTTTTATTTAAAATTTTGATATTTTAAAATTATTTTGTTGATAAACCCACATCTTTATAAGGGTTCATAAAATATCCTCTTAATAAAAGAGAATGAGAAGTATGAATGATACATGAAATAACACATAACTAGGATTCTATGTAGAAGAACATCAGTGGAAAGTGAAGCTATGGACATGTAGAAAAAACATAAATATTTATAGAGAGTGATTGAGGTCATTGATAATGAGTAAATGAGTAATCAATGGAAATTTGAGGAGCACAAAACCTTAAATCCAATAGGTTTTAAAAGGTCAATGATATAATTAGAAATGATGGTACTAAGATATCATTTTATTTTAAAATCCTTTTTTTGAAGTTGAGGAATTATTTTACTATCTATAAATATAAAAAAATATAATTACTTGAATTGTTTATATTTCATAAGAAAAATTTTATCCTTTGGTTGTGATTTCATTTATTACTCCAATAAATGAATATCCAAAAATGATTTTTTATACCCAAAGAACTAAAATTCACTTTTAAGAGGTTGTAAGATCCATGGAAGAGTGAAAGGTATTTCTGTCTATCTCTATATACTTTAAAAAATTAATAAATTTAGCACAAGTTATCCAATATAATAAATTAATCTCTAAACATAAAAAGTAACACTACTGGTGCATCATTATTATTTATTCATCAAATTGTTTAATTAAAAACAATTTCATATTAACCAGGACTTCACGTAGGCCAGTGGTAAGTGTGAAACCATTATAATACATCGGTCATGGGTTTAAGCCCCACCACCTTTACTGATTTTATGGGTTTTCACCCTACATGTGGTTTCACTTTTTATAAACTATATGAATATAATTTCTATAAAGTTCCTAAAAATATAATGGATATACTTGAAATAAAGTTAATCATTAAATAACCTATTTACGATGGGTTTCAATAAAAATAATTATATTTTTTATATTCAAAAATTATAGTAATATTATTTTAGTATTATTATAATTCCATTAATGATCATATTAACCCTAAAGGATATCAATACCTTTAAACTTATGTCTGTAAAATGTAAGGGCATTATTCCTCAAAAAATGTTTTCACTAAAACATATACATTCTATAAATTTCTCTAAAATTTTATTAACCTTAGTAGATTCATAAGAATATGTTTTTATGACTTTGAACACATGATCAATTTTAAACTCATTAACCCTGATGGTATCCATAACACTTATTTTAATGAATACATAATTTATTCTAAACTTTAACAGATTCCATAGATGTTTCATGATTTTTATAACAAAAATACAACTGGTAAAATACTTAAAAAATTTATTTCTCGAATCCCAATACATAAATAATTCACCTATTTTATTTCCAAATTGGTCCTTCCTTGGTCTAGGGGTTAACCTAGGTCCCTAATTATCATTATCTATTCAAATCCTTTATAATGGTTTGTAAAGAAAATGTGAATTATCATATGAATATCCCCTAGGAGTTTCAAACCAGGTGCACAGTAAGGCCCTTTGTTGTGCACTAGGTTATGCTTGATTCAAGCCCAACACACCCTTTTCAATGTTATTACCCCTAGGTACATCTGTTCTAGAACCATGTCCACTTGTAGTATCCAAAAAGGGATATATTTCTAGGAATACCCATATAATATATACCTTACCAAAACTTTAGGATGTTATTATATACATATCCTCCATGTCTATATTAGGGTTATGTTACCTAATCTATGTTTTCTTAAATCTAGTTCCCAAGGTTACTAATAAACTTTATTTGATTCCAACTATAGAGACCTCGACCCCAAAATACCAAAGCCGATGCCTAGTACTATTACATTAGTATAGATACAAGATTTAGATCCCAAAGGAATGGTATGTTTAGTAACCTTAGTAATATATATATATAAATTAGTTTTTTATTTAAAATTAATAAAAAAATTAAAACATAATTTTTTTCTTTGAAAATAACTTTATTCCTTCTAGAGAATCCATGCATATCAGTCATAGTAAACTTCGTGGAATCCTAGGGAAAGGAAAAAATATCAGAGTGAGATCAAATTCTTAGTAATGGTTAAATAAATTATAATAAATAATTAATTAATTAGAATAATCAATATGTCATGGTAAATAACTGAATACACATTTCATGTAAATAATAGGATAAGGTATAGTCAATATGAAAAGGTAAAAAACAAAAAACATGTCATTTAATCAATAAAATGAGAATGAAATATATCAATAGATTTTTTCATATTTAAAATATTATGGATAATAATAATAACTAAATTATCATTATAATAAATTCTTAATTATGGGATGTCATGTCTAAGGAACATGAAAATCTATAATGTAATGATATGTCCTTCAGATTGTTTAAAACTACAGGTAGAAACCCATTTAATTTGGAAAACTAATTTGTCACATGAGACCTGTTGATGAATTGAGGGTATATATAAATTCCATGACCCACCCATAACTTAATGTAAAAATAATTACTCATATTTTGAATAATCAATTTAATTCATAAACAATGCACCATACCAAATATCAATATTGAGTAAAGAATATAAATTTATCAATATTTCCCCAAATAATCAAATAACTATCAAAGTAAACACCGTATGTAAAAAAGGGTAAAAAATTTAACAAATAAACATATCCATGATTAATAATATGGATATTTAAGAAAAATTTAATGTATAATGAAAAATTATTATAATAAATTGATTGTTTCAAGATAAAGTTAACAGTAAAAAATGAATGTGAGATTTCACAATAACATTTATCACTTTGTAATTTTCAAATAAAATCCTCTTGGATAAAATAAATAAAATTGTAACTTAAAATAACTTGAATAATTAAGTATTCAATATATTACATTTCAAATGATAAATATATACACCACATAAAATTGAATTGGTTATTATAACAAATAAGTCTTAATGGGAAGTAAATTGAGATGAAATCCCTTACCTTATAATTACTTTGCTTTGAACACCATTTAACCTAATTTATAATGGTTTTAATCATGTTATTAAATTATACCATAACCATATTAATGTTTAAAATGTCATATATGATCCTTTTATAACTTATTATACCTATTTTATTAAAATTTTTTCATTATTTTCCTTGTTTTGGGTGTTAATTTCATTATTTTTCATGTACGTTTTGATCTGTTATTTTTTGTTCTTATTACTTATATCATGATTTAATAATATATATAATGTAACAAATGATGTAAATATCATTCATATTCATTATATATGTACTTATAGTATTCCATAAAATTTTTCTGATGAGAAATGAAATACACCGTTCATGGCGACAGTAGACTGTACGTAGGCATGAACATTGTTTCCATTTTCTTATCATATTGAAAGAAATAAAAGGAAATAATATGTATGTATATTATCATTCCATTATCATATTTATTTCAAATATGTCAAATATTTTTATTAAACCCTTACTTAATACATTCTATCTAAATCATGAAATAAGCACATCGCTTCATGAGGTGGTAGTCTGCCGTACACATGAACAATGTTATTATTTTACCAATAAGTGGAAAACAAGAACATATGTTTTATATAATAATTAAAGAAACATAAATAAATCATAAATATCATAAATATAATATATAAACTGTATTCCCATCATTATTCCCAATCATTATAGGTGTTAATGGAAAAACAAATGACATGGGTTTGCGAGGTAGTTGTCCACCGTACACACGAACGATGATTTCATAACCCATTTGATTGAAGTGTGTATAGATTTAGGTGATAACTTTAACATAGAAACAAATAATAATATTGATTATACTAAGGTTATTATATAATAATTGTATAAGAATAATTTATGGTGGTTGATAAAGAAATAAAACAAAAAATTCACATTGATGAAAATTACCTCGTCTTCAGGTAACTTCTATTGGTTTTCACCAAAGGCCTTCCTGGGATGGATTTATGCACAAATTGAGGCTTTTAGGATGATGCGATATTTTTGGAGAAGTTATTTGGGAAGATATTGGATGATCTAAAGGGATTTAGAGGTGTGAAGATAGGATAATATGGGGAGGCCTTTTATAAGTGGGGTGAGTGGAAAACATGAAAAGTTTTGAAAGATGGAATTCCACCCATGTTTTTTCAATGTAATTTGACACCAATAATGAACCAAAATAGAGTCTATAAGAATAAGGTATAAATATTTTCATCCAATAATGTTTACATCCTTGTTTCAATGTTCACAAAATCATGATTATAATGATATTAATGAGCTTCATGTTTTCTATTAGCATTTTACATTATATAGTAGATTAAAGAACTTTATCTAAGTGTGAAAATGAGTCACAATTCCATTTTTCTCACCATTCACAATGAGTCACCACTAAAAAATTCTCACCATCATATTGAGACACCACCAGAGTGTAAATTTGGAAAAGTATGGAATGAATCATCATCGGATGTGTCATACCACTGAATCAGAAAATTGGTAAGTATGAGTCACCACTAGCCTGACCTAACTTCAAAGGAGTCAACTCCAGAATGATGAATCCCTACAAGCTTAAAATTTTGGCCAAGTATACATTGTCACACCACCTGTGTCACAATTCCAGTACAAGTCTCCACATGCATTGTGGAATTGTTCTAATATCACACCTCCAAACTTAGACATCGCTACAGAGGGACACCATTACAAAGACACACCACCAGAGTCTTATCATAGTTCCGAGACTCACAACTACTATTTCTGTACTTATCATATTTTAATTAATTTCTATAATGGATATATTATTTAATTCAATGAAGTTTTTTATTTTAATGATTGTTTCTTAATGTATTTAAAAAATGTATTAAAGGATTTTTCATCCAAGAGTATGATTATTAAAAATATCTAGATTCTCAAGTGCATACTCATGCATTATGATGATAAAAAGTAAAGAAGACTCCCTCATTAAATAAGTGTAATGCATTGAAGGAGGAACATGCTAAAATCTGTATAAAAAACAAGAGTTTTAGATCATTTCAAAAAATACACGACTACACTCGACTAAGGAAGTCTAAGAATAATAAAACTCTAGTGAATTCATTCAATCAAGAAAAAAATAAGTCTACAACACTCTGTTATACACCAATTTTTGGAAATATGACTCAAGATTCATTTTAAATTACTTTAAATGAGACACAAGCTACAAATATTAACATACTGAGCATTTATATCTTTTTACAACTTTTAGCTACTCAGTCTATATATATTCGTTACATTATGAGAAGTGTGTGTTATAATCTATTTTATATATACACACTATCTCCTACATTAAACTAGAATATACATAAATATATTCTCAATATTTCTTTATTTTTTTCCCACAAAAATTGTGGAAGAGGCCCTGTGTGACCTCTTGCATTTTGTTTTCCCACGAACAATGTGGAAGAGGTCCAGTGTGGTCTGGACAGTTGGTATGTTATTGAAAAACCTGATCCATGTTTTGGATCAAAATTTTATTTTTACCTAAAATACTTGGAGTAAGGTGATCACCAAGTGGAGAGGACTAAGTCTCATCTTGAGACTAAACCTCTAATTTTCAAAATTCCCCTGTTTTTTTATTTTATTTTATTTTGAATCTATTATTTGATCCTAAGATTATTTTAAATTGTAAAAAAATCAGTACTTTTATAGATAAACTTAATCAGTGTTTTTATAAGTTTTTGATTGATTAAATCAATTTCAATGGACTAAGTAATATTTTATATTATTTACCTGAGACCTAATCAATCTTTTGAGAAATCTTTTGAATGATATAAAGTTATAACAATCTATTTTTTTTGTTTAACTATGACATTTTTAAATTATTTAGGGGATTTAATTATAATTAATTTTAAATAGAAATTTTTATTGGGTGCTCAATTAACCCCCTCTCGAGATACTCACTCTGACCAACATTTGGTATAAAAGGAAAAAGATTTGGTATCAAAATTTTCAAAACTTTTTCAACTGTGATTTTCATTAAGATTTAAAGTTCTTAAATTTATATCATTTATAAATTTATATGTTTAAATAAATAATAATAAAAAAGGTTATGCTACCAATAAAACACATATTTTTAATGGAAACAACTATGCTCAATGGAAGTTAAAAATGAAAATACATATAGAAAGCATTGGTTTTGAAATCTGAACTACAATAGAAGATAAATATAAACTACCTGCAACTGCTTGAGTTACTTGGAATGAGGCTACCAAAACTACCTATAATAATAATTTCAAAGTCATGAATGAATTATATTATGCATTAGGAGATATCTAATTCAATATAATTTCTTCTTGTAAGATTGACTATGAAATTTGGGATACTTTATCTATTTCACATGAAGAAACAAAAAATGTAAAAGAAATGTGATTAAATATATATACTATTAAGTATGATTCTTTTAAAAAGATTCCCAATGAACTAATATTTGATATGAATCTAAGGATTACTGAAATTGTGAAAACTATGGGCTCACTTGGAAATCTAGTGTCTGATGAGGATCAAATCATGAGATTACTCATATGCCTTCGAGAATGATGGAGTGGAATATCTGTTTCAATTAGAGACTCATGTGAAATCAGAAAACTTCTATTAAAGGAGATGATTGGTAAAATTATGATGTATGAATAGGTGTTTAAAGTCAATCATGAGGAATATGATGAACTGAAATGAATGTTCGTAGCCTTCAAGTCCACCACTTCCAAACAAAAATAAAAGGAAAAGATAATGACTAAAAGTTCAAGTGACAGTGAGTCACCTCTAGATAATGATGAGGATATGGACCACCTGAATAGAATATTCAAGAAATTTTATAAAAAATATGTTTTTAATAAATCAAAACTATAAATGAAAGTATGACGGTAAAGGCATCTGAGGAAAGGATTGTAAGAAGGATGATAACACAAATGAGATTATATGCTATAAATGAAAAATAAAAGGATAGGTGAAAGCCTATTTTACAAAGTTAAAATAAAAAAAGAAATATGATGATAAGGATTAAATTTATAAGAAAGAAATGAAATCATATTTAAATTCTATAATTTCTCAAAATGTTTCCTTCTTGAGTTCCTTTTCCAAAGAATCCTGACTTTGGCATAGTATATTAGGCCATTGTAATATTCACTCACTTAGGAAGCTTACTAGAAAATGTGTAGCTAGGGATCTATCTAAGTTAGAATTACTAAATGAAAATTTATATAAACCCTACCAAAAAGGGAAGCAGAACAAAGTTTAATTTATATTAAATAAAGAAGTGTCAAATTATCAATCTCCTGAGTTGGTTCAACTGGATTTATTTGGACCATCTATATTTCCTAGTTTAAATGTTATAAACTATGTCTATGTACTAGTAGATGAATTTTATAGGTATACTTGGGTTTTCTTTCTAGATCACAAAAGTGAAGCCTGTTCTTATTTCACTAAGTATTCTAGATATGTATAAAATCTTAGTGGAGTTATAATTAGGACCCTAAGAAGTGACCATGGATTTGAGTTTGAAAATAAAAACTTTGAATATTCTTTATCAAAAAATGTCTATAGTAATAAATTCTATGCTCCTAGGACCCCTCAGTAGAATGGATTTGTTGAAAGAAGAAACAGAAAAATTTAAGAGATAACCCAGGACATTTAAATGAGTATTTATTACCTATCTATTTTTTTGGGAAGAAGCTATGAATTTAGCCTACTACATCAAAAATAGAGTGTTAATTAGACCAATTTTGAAGAAGAACCCTTATGAGTTTTGGAATAGTAGAAAGCCTAAGGTTAATTACTTTAGATTTTTTTGGTTTCACAGTATTTATTCTTAACACTAAGGATAATTTGGACAACTTTTCTTCCAAAAGTGATGAAGAAATTTTCCTAGGTTATTCAATTTATAGAAAATCCTATAGTGTCTTTAATAAAAGAACTAAGAATGTGTAATAATCTATTAATTTCAAAGTTTATGAGACAGATCCACATGACCTGAAGGACTCCCTAGAAATCAGATAGGATGATTTATATTCTCTGAACATAAACTCCAAACCTACTGATTCTTCTGTGAAACAGTGAGAAAAACCATCCAATTCATAAGAATTTCAAGAACATCCAGAACCTGAACCTATAGAGGAACCTGAAGTGACCAACCATACTTTTTTAGAGTTTTTAGGACCCTTAATTACTATCCTTTATATGACATAGTTAGAAACCTGAATAGAGTTACACATACTAGATATTCTCTTAGAAATAAGGTTAAACTTCAATCCTTCTTGTCTTATCTTGAACCAAATAATATCAATGAAGACATTAATGATTAATTCTGAGTAATAGATATGAAATAAGAGTTAAATCAATTTTAAAGAAATAAATTATGGGTACTAATGTATAGAACCAAGAACACCTTGACTATAGGCATTAAATGGATGTTTAGAAAAACTGTATATAAATCGACTATAATTGTAATAAACAAGGCTAGACTAGTTTCACAAGGTTATAGTAAAGAGGAAGGAATATACTATAAGGAGACATTTGTAACAGTATCTAGACATAAATCCATTAGAATCCTATTAGCCTATGTAGCTCATCTATATTTCAAACTTTATCAAATGGATTTGAAGAGTGAATTTCTAAATGGGTATATAGTTGATGATTTTTTTGTAGAACAATCCCCTAATTTTTAAAATCCTCATTTTCCAAATAAATTTTTCAAATTAATTAAATATGCATATGGTTTGAAACAAGCCCCTAGAGCTTCATATGACATGCTCAACACTTTTCTTATTTTAAAAGGTTTTTCAAAAGGTATAACTAATCCTATAATTTTTTTAAACAAATTTCAAATGATGTTTTAGTTTCATAAATCTATGTTGATGATATTATTTTTGGATCATCAAGAAATTATCTTTGTATTGATTTTTCAAAAAATGATGAAAAATTATTTTGAAATGAGTTTATTGGGTGAACTCAAATTCTTTCTCAATTTTCAGATTTTTTAAAATAATGAAGTAATCATTTTAAATCAAAGTAAATATACAATGTATCTTTTAAAATGTTTAAACCTAGATAACACTAAGAGTAGTGATACTCCTATGAGTAGCACCTAAAAGTTAGATATTGATGAAGCTGGGAAACCATTTGATCAATCTAGTTACAAAGGTATGATTAGAATTCATCTCTACGTAACTTCTATCCATGATGATATTATGTTCAGTGTGTATATATGTGCTTGTTTTTAAGAAAATTCAAAAGAGTCACACATGGTTTCTATAAAATGAAATTTTTATTACATAAAAAATACTAAAAATTTTGGATTTTTTTATCCAAGAGGACAAGAATTTGATTTAGTTAGTTATTATGATTTTGATTTTTCTGTATGTATGTTAGAAGAAAAATAACCTCTAGAACATGTCACTTTTTAGTAAAGTAGTTAGTATCTTGGTGTAGTAAGAAGAAAAATTCTATTACACTATCCACTGATGAAGCTGAGTACATAGCAGAAGGTAGCTACTATGCATGAATTTTTTTGGATAAAACACACTTTAATAGACTATGGATATCAATTATGACACGTCCTAATAAACTATGATAACAAAAGTGCTATAAATATTTCTAAGAATCATGTTTCTCATTCTAGAAAAAACATATTGATGTAAGAAATCAATTTTTGAGAGATCATTTCTAAAATGGCAATATCAATCTTAAATAAATCGGTAAAAAATATGATCTTATTGATATATTCAATAAAAATTTGAATTATGAGAGAATGAATCATATCAAACATGAGTTAGGTATGATAAAGTTTGGTTAACTTTAACAGTTTGGTATGTCACCGTTGGGTATGTCACCATTGGGTATGTCATTGTTGGGTATATCATCATTGGTTATATGCCCATTGGACTTCTCACCATTGGAATTATCACTATTTAACTTCTCACCATTGGACGTATCACTGTTGGAATTTTCACTATTGATTTCTCATGCCTTTATAAAATGTTCACCTCTTAAGTGTTGAACTGCTTGTTTTATTTTATTATAGTTTATTTTATTTCATAACCCGATTCAGTTTTTTCGCATTTTTTGATTTTAGTTTTTCAAATCCCTAAATCCAAAATGATATAAATTTTATATATTTCTAGGTCCAACATATCTCATTCCTCTCACCGTTTTCTCTCGATCCCTATTGCGACAATTCTTCTCCCAACCTGCAACCTTCCTTTCATCTTCAAATGATCCTTCTGAATTTTTTTTTCATGGACAGAGTAAATAAACCTTTGATTTCTTCTCTAGATGAATCAAATATTTCTAAGAATAAAAAAGGATATATGAGTGGTTCTTATGCAGTTGAACTTATTCTTCCTGAGCTTGAAAGACATGTAATAGTACCCTAAAAGGAAGTTGAAGTTGAATGGATTATCTCAAGTAAGTATTTAGTATTAAAAGTCTGATAGAGCCAAGGTTGGTTAGATTGGTTCTCTTAAAATTAGAGACCTTTTTATCTTAGGATAGTATATTCGTTCAATCAGTTTGTGGAGTTCTCTTTTAAAGATAATGAAGATTTGTTGGGAAAAATAATCAATGGTCATATAGTTTATTTTTATTCAATTAAGTAGTCCAAATTCTTAAAAGTTACTCATGAGGGTATATTTAATGAATACCAAGAATCTATTTATAAGTACAACGATGTTTTTATGTTTGAGGATTATCTTGCAAAGCTGATTGGTGATAGGATAGCTAGAAGGATAGTAGCTTCAGAACTTGATGGAGAATCTATACTAATATTTAATTTTATACAGAATATACTATTCCCAAGAAAAGTTGATTTTAGTACTCTAAGGTATCATGATGTATATCTACTAACTCTTATGAAAAAATTACCTATGATAATTCTATGTGGGTATCTTATGGTTCATTTTTCATAAAAGTTAAGCCTATATCTAAATCCAATTCCCTGACTTACCCAAAATTCATTTAAGAAATGTTAAAAGAAAAAGGGTTAGTTTCAAATGATAGAGACTCATTTGTAGAGAGTAGTGATTTTTGTATCTCAAAAGAGATTTGGTAAAGGATGAAAATCAATTGGAACCCTTAGAAAATGTAGATGGTATATGACAGTGAAAAACTCTATGTTGACTTCAACTATATAGACCATAATTCAAGGCTAAAAGACCTTATTGATCATAGTTGAGAACCAAATGAGATAGTGGAGTATTCATATGAGGAGGAAGAAGTTTCTTCCTCCATATTTGAGGAAGAGTCTTATCATATTGATGAGGGAAGTTATCCAAATCTATCTCATGAATCTCCAGCAATTATATATAGATATCCTAGTCCCATTAAGGGGCTTCCTAAAAGATAAAAATTAGTAAGTGATAAAGATGAAACTAAAGTTTTTGGAGAATAACAGATAAATATTAGCTCTAAATATCATAATGATGATAATGATAACGATGAAGAGGAGTAAGAATAATATGATGATGAGAATGATGATAAAAATAGAGAAATAAATAGAAATGGAAATGGAGATGATGATAATGGTGATGATAATGATTCATATCCAAATAATTCAAATAGGAATATAAGAATAAAGGATTTTGAAACTCCTCAATACTTTTTTCATTATCCTGATGAATCTATTTAGAGATATATAGACAAACCTAGTCTTGTTAGTGAGATAAAAGTTTCCACCAGAGAAGAGGAATATGCCTATATTGAGGGGGAGAAATACCTAAGTCTTAAAGTTGATGATGATTTTGAAAATATGTCTATTTCTGAATTGTTCATAGTTATTGCTGCTTTTGAGCAGCATGTGGCTAAAAAATGAGAAATGATCTTATTGAGTCTACTATTGATGAACTTGTAGAAGTGGAACCAACTATTGATGCACAAATGGAAGAAGATCCTGCTTCTGGTGATAGACTGTTTTTGTTTCAGATAATCCCTCTGTTGATGAGAATAATGAAGTTGAATCAACCATTTTTGTGCATAAAGATGATCTTAAAATGGAATAAGAACCTACTACTTGTGTTGAGATGACCGTTTCTTCATAGAGTAAAGATGCTATGAGACATATGGAAATAAAATTTGTTGTACTAGCTGTATTTATTCACACCATTGATGAATCCTCTGTGGTTAAGGTTTTTGACAACTGGATTGATCCTATGAAAGAAGAATGTGGTATATTCTATGATAAAGTTTAGTGTCTACCAAAGGATGTTGTACCTATTTTTCAAGATACAAGGGATCCCGAGGGATCAATGGTTTTTCAAGTTTATGTTTCTGATTTGTTAGAAAACTCTTTTTTGTATGATAACCCACACCTGTTGTTCCACTAGTTCTAGTGGACTTTGTCAACAAGGGTGACTTAAATGTTTTTAATGAAAATACAGTCTTATATTTTCATAATGTTTTGAAGAATCAAGAACCTATACTCACTAAGATAAGTGAAAATGATGCAAGATACCTATTTCAGTTGGTGATTAACCATATTAAACCAAATATGATGCATCATATTTAATAAATTGAAAATAAAAATAAGAGGATTAATTGTGAGTTGGAATAAATGAAGTCCCTGTTAGAAGGGATGAAGTCCTCCTTTGCAGCTTCTATAGATGTCATTCTTAAGAGCCTTAAAGATGTATCCTTAGATACTTATACTACAACTATTTATTCTACTATTGATAATGACATACTTAGAACTTCTATTAGAGAATAAATTAATACCATTTCAAGTTAACCTTTCTGTGGTGAACTTACCATTCCATTGAAAATTTTGAGGAAGTTTGAGCAAAACACTGATCATGATAAAATTATTATAACACAATATTCCAAATACATGAACTCAGATAGGGAAACTATATTAAAGTCTATAAAATACTATTTTTGAAGAATATACTCTAAGCATGAGCTCAATTATCACTTCAAGTACTTAGATTAGAACATGAAGATACCTCCTGTGAAATAAGAATTAAAGTAACAATTTAGGGAGTTAAAAGAAATGACTCAAGTGTTACAATATTTTATAGAAGAGAAATGATACTTTTTAGTGCTATGGAGTGAGGTGGGTAGATCATAATGGATTTAATTAACCTTATGAAACATTTCATTCATGTTCACGGTAATACCATTTTCTCGCATGAATCCATTCCCATGAAAGTCGACCTGACACCTCTTATGGAATACTCCCTTCATCCAGAAGTAACCATAAACCCTCATGCATAATTGAAAACCTGATTACAACCCAATACCTTATCTCTTAATGAATCTGTTCGATACCTAAGTCCAATATTTATTAGAGAGCCTCATTCTATACTTGGTGTTCCTAATACTCTGCCTCAAGATTATTCAAACTTTGATGATGATACTACTATCTCTGATAAGGACCAAGGACCAAACTAAAGATTAAGGAAAAGCAATGTTGGTCCCTTCTTCCCTACCTAAATATCATTGAATTAGACTTTATGTTTTTGATGGGAATGTTTTTGTATAATTTTTTGTTAAACCTTTTTGAATATCTTTAATGTGAATGTTTCATGATCTTTATATAGTCTTTTTATTTTTTATTTTATTGTGAGCTTTTTGATAATCTCAAAAGGGATAGAACTCCAGTATGGAATTTATTTCTATCCTTTAAAATTGATATTTTGTTTTCTTTTATATCATGTGAATGATATGTGATGATTTTTTACCTTACCTTTGATGCTATGATTTGTGGTCATCAAAGGAGGAGATTGTTGAAACCCATATTTTAATGATCAACAAATCATGATTATAATGATTATAATGAGTTTGTTGTTTTATATTGGAATTTTACATTATATAGTAGATTGATTTTTTTTGGATAAGTGCAGAAATGATTCACCATCACATTTTTCTCACTGTTCTCAATGAGTCACCACCAAAAGAGTCTCACTATCATCTTTAGACACCACCAGAGTGTAAATTTTTCATTGTATGGAATGAATCATCGTAAGATATTTTATACCCTTGAATAAAAAAACTAGTAAAGTCTGAGACACCACTAGCTTGACCTACTGTCAGAGGAGTCACCACCAGAAGGATGACTCACCACTAACTTAGAGTTTTCATCTATTTATAAATTGTAACATCACCTGATTCACCCCACCGGTACAAGTCACCTCCAGCATTGTGACACCATTCTAATGTATCACCACCACACTTAGACACTGTTACAAATAGAAACCTTTACAAAGTCACACCACCAGAGTCTTATCACTATTCCAGGACTCACCACCACTATTTCTATATATATCCTATGTGAATTAATTTCTCGAATAGCTATATTATTTAATTTAATACTGAGTGTTATTTTAATTATTGTTTCTTAATGGATTGATAGAATTCATCAAAGAATGTGTAAGGACTGAGTACGAGGATGCATAATATACGAATTCTCATGTGGATACTCATGCATGATACTGATAAAAATGAAAGTGGAATCCCTTATGAAAAAGTGGAATGCTCTAAAAGAGGAACAAAATGAAATATGTACAAAAG
The DNA here is from genome assembly GCA_963277665.1 of Viscum album. NCBI lineage: Eukaryota > Viridiplantae > Streptophyta > Magnoliopsida > Santalales > Viscaceae > Viscum > Viscum album. The sequence goes on from OY728140.1 coordinate 80,688,925, forward strand.
AGAGAGAGTTGTAGATCATTTTAAGAACTTATATGACTACACTAGACTAATGAAGTTGAAGAACAATACAGATCTAGTGCCTTACTACAGCTAAGAATAAAATGAGTCTACGATACTATGTTCTACACCAGTTTTCATAAATCTAACACGAACTGCATTTTAAATTAATTTTAAGGAGTCATGAGTTGCAAGTATTAACATACCAAAAATTTCCACCCCTTTACAACTTTTAGCTGCTTAGCCTGTCTATATTATTTACATTTTGAGTAGTGTGTGTTATACTCTATTTTATACATGTACAATGTCTCCTGCATGAAATTGGAAGATACATAAATATTTTATCAACCTTTATTTATCTGTTTTCTCAAAAAATCATTGGAAGAGATCATATTTTACCTATTGTATTTTTTCCCATGAAAACTATGGAGGAGGCCCTATGTGGTCTACATAGTTAGTAAAGTGTTGTAAGACCTAATCCAGGTTGTGGATCAAAAATTTATTTTTATATAAGATGCTTAGTAGAAGGTGATCGCCAAGTAGAGAAGACTAAGTCTCATCTTGATATTGAACCTATTATTTTAAAAAAATTTATGTGTTTTTTGTTTTGTTTTATTTTGAATACATTATTTAAAACTAAAATTGTTTTAAACTGTAAACAAAATCGATACTTTGATAGTTAACCTTAATAAGTGTTTTTATAAGATTTTGATTAAGTAAATTGATTTAAAAGGACTAATAGATACTGTATATTATTTACATAACAACTAATCAATATTTTTATAATTCTTTTGAAATATTTAATGTTATAATGATATACTATTTTGGTTAACTAGGACATTTTTAAATTAACTAAGAGATTTAATTTAAATCCATTTTAAATAAAACAATTATTGTGTAATAAATTCACTCACCCCTCTTTATAAACTCACTCCAACCAAAAAATATGTGTTGTAATACTTTAAAGGTTATTGTCCCCCTTAAGATTAAAATTTAGTTCCTTGGTAAACTCGTTTTTATCTTAAATGCTAAAATTAATTTTAACTATTTTCACTAATATATTTGGTCAAAAATTAAGTTAGACTTATTAGAAATTAGAAATTATTCTGATTTAAAATATTCAATACATTTTTAAAAATTCAATTCATATAAGTGGACAAAATAATTTAAAATTAATCTCAAAGATGGGATGAGAAAGCAAATTTTTAAAGTGAAAATGTTCAAAAGTTTACTATGTTTTTATTTCTAAATTCAGTATAAAAATGATAAAAATGATAAAAATTGAATTAATAGATGTATAATTGATCCAATTTTTCTTTTTAAAATATATATTATCATTATAAATTATTAAGATCAAAAATTAGTTTTCAATTAAAATTCACTATTTTTCATTATTCATTTAAAAAATGAATCTTCTAAAAAAATTCCAAAAATTAAACCTTAATTAAATTTTAAATAATTATTTTGAAAATTAATTTTATTTTTTCAAATAAAATATTATTTTTTTCAAAATTTAGTTTTATAACATGTGTGCCATTAGAAGGCAGCACAACTACCGTTAGAAAAATATGACTTTTTATGCGTAAAATTGGATTAGATCTTATCTCATGCCTAAAAAATATATTGGATTAATGTCAAAATAATTTATTGAATATATAATATAAAAATTTCATTAATATCATTCATTAATAGTTATTAATTTAATTTATTTGGTTAAAATTCCTTCAAGCGCATAAAAATTGTTTTTTATAAAAAAATTTCCTTTATATTCAATTGGTTTTTATATTAATTTCTAATTAATTGACAACAAATGAATTTAAAAATATATTTTCCTAATTTATTTAATCCTATTCACAACATCCAATTTAATGTCTAGTATATAATTTATATTTTAAATAATAATATTAATAGTATTCGATAGAACTCGGCCTTGTGTATAACACAAGCTATCGAAGAAAGTCGTTGTTTTGTGAATGAAAGCTAAACTTAGTGCTGAATGCATTAAAATATATAGAATAGATTTAATTATTTAAAATAGTAAATATATAATAAAATATTGGGATGTTATATTTCTATCTATAATTGATTTACATTTCCTGATATTCTCTCAAAAAATATGAATTGAAATGATGAGAAATATTGGGTCTAGAATATTCTTAGGAATGAGAACACATAATGAAAGTAAATAACTCATGACATCACTACTAATAAATAAATAATCTAAATGGGTTTCATAAAATCAAATCATGAAAAAATGTGAGGTAATTTCATTAACTTTAGGGAAACCTACCGAGACACACATTCTCAAGGCCGTCATACGCCTTACGTCGAGCCACTTGCTCACATGACAGCTTATATTCTGACCTATGCAGTGCCACTCTACCTGCTTTCCAATCTTAATTCTTATCTCATGTACACTCCATGGGTAGTTAAAATACAACATTTGGCACCTATAACATAGGGGATTTCAAATTATAGACTCCTTCTTAGTTCCATCAAACACCATGCTCTGGGCCTCCTTCTCACTTGAAACCTATTTTTTCTAACCATGTAGTGCCGCAGTACCTGTATACCTATATTAAAGCTTGGACAATGTACGCTCCATGGATAGTTAAAATTGAACATTTTTTACCAATAACTAATTTTTTTCCTTAATTAAAAATTCATCAATACTTATATATTTAATGTTTGTGAATTTTTTTCCTTAATTCCATATTTACCCATAATTGATTAAATCAATTAATAATTTTGAAAAAAACTTACATAATCAATAAAATTTTATAAATTTTAAGTAAAAAAAATATTCCTAAAATTTATACATAAAATAAACTCACACTTGAAATATTATTTTCCCCAATAATATATCACAACTTAAATAAAAAGGAGGCCCATGATACCAATACTAAAAATTTATAGTAATAAAATTTAATAACTATAAATTGGGAGACAGGTTTTCAAGAAACACATATAAATAATTCTTCAAATACTAATTATTTAATGAAAATAATCAGTTATTAATTTTAATATTCCCCTTAAAAAACAATTTAGCTTCTCCTAAATTCCATTTAAGATCATTAATTTATTATTACTAAACATTACTAGGCTAGTATCTACCTCACTTTAATGTTTTTTATTCATAACTCTTAGTAACTCTTTAATTTATTTTTTATCATACCTTGAATACATGATCCTAACCATATCATTGCATTGAATCTCAAATATATTCTCCATAGAGAAAAATATAATGAATAATCATGGGGAATTATCATTATGGATAAATGACTTTGAGTCTTTAGTAAGGTAGGTAAATCATGTTAAAATAAAATTTGGCTAAAAAAGGAAGTTAAAACCTTAATACCAATGAATTATACTCAAAATCAAAGATCAATGAAAATTTACTCTTTAAAGTAACATTGCCTCTTTTCTAAAAAATTAATATAAAGTTCATGAACAAAAATAAATCACAATGGATGATATACACCCTCTTATTTTTTTCCATTTTTTCTATTTTTAATTGTTTTTTCCAAAGTTGTTCTTGGTATAAGTATTACATCCATCACCCACCCCACATGATATCCTCATGAAACTAATTGAAAAATTTATAAAAGATTATTGGTAAATTAATTTGGATTTTTGACACATCTAATACAAAACCCATCTTCCTTAAATGTATTCATTTGTTTCTATATTTTTCCTCAAGAGAGATAATTAATGATGTAATATGAAACAAATCATAAAACCTCCCCAAAACGCATGAAAATAACCCAAAAAATTCTAACCAATGAAAAAAAATCAATTTTCACCTAAGTTAATCCCTCCCCACACTTTAACTATTGAGTATTATACAAAATAAAAAGAGAATATATAGGAAAGAATAAGATATGTATGTAATGCAGATCTTCTATAACAAGTTCATTCATGGATTCTATGGGCTAAAAGTAATATAAATGTCAAAAGTGGATCCCATGGATAAGGTATCAACTATAAACTATGACATAATCATTTTAAAATTTATTTTGTTAAATAATGGATTTGATATAATACCATAAAAATTTCTAGAAGGTTTACATGTCCCAAGGTTCTGTCAATAAATATTAATTGAAATGATAAGAAATATTTGGTCTAGAATCTTATTGAGAATGTGAACATATGATAAAATTCAATCATTCATGTAATGTGTTCAAATAAAAAACTAATCCACATGAATTTTATAAAATCAAAGCTTGAAAACATGAAAGGGAATTTCATCTACTCGTGGGATATTAACTAAGACAATCCTTCTCATCACTATCACGATCCATGCATCATGCCCCTTTCTCACTTGAGACCTCATTTTCCAACCCACGTAATGTCACTCTACCTTCTTTGACATCCTAATTCTTAGACTCTGTACACTAATTATCAAGTTAAAATCTAACATTTTATACCTATAACTTAGGGGCTACCAGATGAGACAATCCTTCTCAGTTTTATCCCGAGTTATGTTCTCCGCCTCCTTCTCACTTGATACCTCATGTGCTGACCCACATAGTGCATCTCTACATTATCTCCCATTGTAATGATTAAAATATGTACATTCCTTGTATAGTTAAAATCCCCTATTTCTCCTATAAATCGATCATTTTTTACCTTAAGTAAAACTTCATCAACACTTCTATATTTATTTTTTTGAATTTTTTTCTTAAATTCACATTTAACCATAAATGATTAAATCAATTAATAATTTTGAAACAAATTTACACAAAAAATATATTTTTTTAAATTTTAATTAAAAATAATATGAAAAAATGTAAACATTAAATACCCCCACACCTAAACTATACTTTTACTGAAGAATATATATGAACTTAAACTAAGAGGAGGCCTATAAAACCAGTATTAAAACTCTAATGTAATAGAATTAGAGAACTATTAATAAGGAATCAAAATTTTAAGCATCAAATAGAAATAATTCTTCAAATCCTCATTCATCAAAGAAACTAATCAGTGATGCATTTTACTATTACCCTTAAACAATCAATTTATATTTTCCCAACATACATTCAAGAACCTCAATTTATTATTTCTAAGCATGTCAGGCTATGATCTTCCTCAATTTAATGTTTTTTATTCATCACTCAAAGTAACTATTTAATGGAGTTTTTCTCATACCTTTAATACATGATCCTAACCATATTATTTCATTGGATATAAAATATCTACTCCATAAAGAAAAATATCATGAACAATAAAGGGTAATTAGTAATATGGATCAAATGACTTTGAGGCTTTAGGTAAGTAGGTAAATGATCTTAAAAACAAATATGGATCAAAAATAGGTTTAAATCTAAATCCCAATGCATGATACTCAAAGTTAAATCTCAATGAAAATCACATTTTTAAATTGAAATTAACCCTTCCCCCTAAAATCAAATTAAATTTCAAGAAAAAAAAATAAAGCACATTGACTGATATAAACACTCTCATTTTTTTTATTTTTTGATATTTATTTATTTTTTTGAAAGTTTTACTTGGGAAGAGTCTAAAATTCATAACCTAACACCAAATGATCTCCTCATAAAACAAATTTAAATGGTTAGAAAATATCATTGGTAAAGTAATTGTGTTTTTTGGCCTATCAAATAAACAACCTATTACCCTCTAATTTTTTCAGTTCTTTTTTTTCTAATTTGTTTCCTCAAGAGGGATAATTAATGAAGTAATGTGAAAAAATATCATGAAACTCCCTAATACCCATGAAAAAACCACAAATATTATTCTCAATGAAAAATATCATTTTTTCATAAAAAATAACCCATCCCCAACAATTGAAACATTGAATATCAAGAAAAATAAAAATAGTATGGCAGTAAAGAATAATATAGGTTTTTAATGTAACACTTTCATAACAAGGTCATTCATGGATTATATGGGTCAAAAGTAATATAATTTCTAAATGTGGGTCCCATGGATAAGGACTTAATAATAGAATATTCATCAATAATTTTAAAATTTATTTTGGTCAATCATGTCTTTGATAATAACCATTATAAGTTCTAGAATGTTTAGATGTATCAAGATTATCTCAAGAAATATGAAATGAAATGATGAGAAAAATAAGGTCTAGAATATTCTCGTGAATGAGAACATATGAAAAAATACAATCACTCATGGAATGAATAATAATAAAAAACTTATTCACACGAATTTTAGAAAATCAATGTATGAAAACATAAAATAAAAATTCATATACTTAGGGGATACCGACTGAGACACTCTTTAGAACCATCATGCACCATGTGTCAGGCCTCTTGATCACTTGAAACCACATGTTTCAACCCATACAATGTTGTTCTACCAAATTTCCCATATTAATTATTATCCCCTATACACTTCTTGGATAGTTTAAATCCAACATTTGGCACCTACGAATTAGGGGATTCTGAATAAAACTTCTTCTCAGTGCTTTCATGTGCCATATTCTAGGACTCCTACTCACTTAAAACCTCATGTTCCTACCTGTGTAGTGCCACTCTACCTATTTTCCCATATTAATGCTTAGACCTTGTACACTCCTTGGACATTTAAAATCCAATATTTGGAAACTACAAAGGAATCATTTTTTCCATAAGTAAAAATTCATGTACACTTATATATTTAATTTTTTTTGATTTTTTTTCTTTCATAAATTTATATTTACCCACAAATGATTAAATCAATTAATAATTTTGAAAAAACAAACATAATCAATAAAATTTTATAAATTTTAATTTAAAATAATATTCATAAAATGTTTACATAAAATACCCCCACACTTAAACTATGATTTTTCTCAAGCATATATCTGAACATAAACTAAGAGGAGGACCATGCTACCAATATTCAAACTTTAAAGTAATAATATTTAAGAACTATCAATGGGGAAACAATCTATCATGCATCACATATAAATAATTATTCAAATAATCATTCTTAATGGTAACTAATTAGTGATTCATTTTAATAACCCCCTAAAAAATGAATGTTTCTTCTCCTAAATCCCATTTAAGAGCCTCAAAATATTATTATTAAGCAAGTCAGGCTATATTCTAGCTTACTTTAATGTTTTTTATTCATCACTAACATATCACTTTAATGGAGTTTTTCTCATTCCATGAATACGTGATAAAAAGTCAATGATTTCATTGAATATTAAATCTCTACTCTATAAATAAAAATATCATAAATAATCATGGGGATTTAGAATTATGGATTAAATGAATTTGAGGCTTTGGGTAGATAGGTAAATTATGCTAAAAAAATTTGGATAAAAAATGTGGTTTAAATATTAATTCCAATGAATTATATTCAAAAGTAAATATCAAGGAAAATATATTATTTAAAGTGAAATCAACCCTTTCCCACAAAACTTAAAGTAAATTCATGAACACAAATAATGCACAATGAATGATATAGACCCTCTTATTTTTTTTCTAAATTTTTAAATTTTATTTCTTTTTATTTAATTTTTTATTATAAAAAGTCTCACATCCACCACCCAACCACATATGATCTCCTCAAGAAACTAAATAAAATAGTTATAAAAGATCATTATTAATGTAATTTAGATTTTTTACCTATATAATACACAACCCAATTTTATATAATTTTTCATTTTTTCTATTTTTTGTAATCTTTTTACTCAAGATGGATAATTAATGAAGTAATATGAAATAAATCATGAAACTCCCCACTACCCTTGAAAAAACCACCACATATTATTCTCAATGAAACACATCCTTTTTCAGAATAGAGAACTCTTCCCCCACACTTGAACCATTAAATATCATGAAAAAATAAAGAGTAGGGTAAGAAAGGATAATAGAGGCATGTAATGTGGCTTATACCTAACAAATTCATTCATGGATTATAAATTAATATAAATTTAAAATGTGTGTCTCATGGATAATTTCTTAATAATAAGACATTCCTCAATAATTTTAAAATTTATTTTGTTAAATCATGGATTTGAAAAGATACCACTGCAAGTTATAGAAGGTTTACATGTCACAAGATTCTCTCAAGAAATGTGTATTGTAATGATGATAAATATTAGGTCTAGAATATTATTAAGAATGAGAAACATTTGATAAAAGTAAATCACTTATGGAAATACTACTAATAGTAAACTAATACACATGAATTTTAGAAAATAAAATCATTAAAACATGAAAGGTAATTTAATCTACTTGGAGGATAGAAACAGAGACACTCCTTACTAGTGCCGTCATGCACCATGCGCCATGCATCCTTCCCACTTGAAACCTCATGTGGTAATCCTGGCAGTGTTTCTCTAGCTTATTTACCAAATTAATTCTTGGCACATGTACACTCCTTGGTTAGTTAAATTCCAACATTTTCACCTATAAATGAATCATTTTTCTTTAAATAAAAATTCATCAAAACTTATATATTTATTTTTTTTGAATTTTTTTAAATCATATTTACCCCTCAATAATTAAATCAATTAATAATTTTGAAAAAACATTATACAATCAATTAAATTTTATAAATTTTAATTAAAAATAATATGCATAAAATGTAAACATAAAATATACCCACACCTAAAATATTCTTATCCTCAAGCATATATCTCAACTTAAAATAAGAGGATACCCATGCTAACAATATAAAATATTTAAATAAATAAAATTGAAGAAAAATAAATGGGGAAACAAAATTTCAAGCATCACATTGAAATAATTCTTCAAATACTAATTATTCAAAGAAACCAACCAGTGATTCATTTTAATCATCCCCTTAAAAAATAAATGCATCTTCTCCTGAATTCTATTCAAGAACCCTAGTTTTTTAGTACTAAGAATTATAGGAAGTGATATACCTCACTTTTAGGTTTTTTATTCATCACTCAAGGTAACTATTTAATGAAGTTTTGCCACATACATTGAATAAATTTTTATAACCATTTTTTAATTAAATCACACATATCTACTAAATAAAGAGAAGTCTGGGGACTTAGCATTATAGATCAAATGAATATGATGATTTAGGTAGGTAGGTAAATGATGCTAATTTTTTTTCTACGAAATGGGGTTTAACTCTTAATACCTCTGCATGATACTCAAAAATTAAATATCATTTATAACTCCTCTTCAAAGTGACATCACCCCTTTCCCCGAAACTCAAAGTAAATTTTGAGAACAAAAATAGAGTACAATGAATGATATAAACCCTATTATTTTTTACTTTTTTACTTTTTTTAAAGTTTTAATAGGGAAATTTAAAACATCCATCCCCCAACCCCACATGATCTCATTATAAAAATAATTTAAATATTAATAAAAATACCATTAGTAAAGTAATTGTGATTTTTTATCTATAAAAAAATATTTATTTCCTAATTTTTTCATTTTTTTCATTTTTTTATAAATTTGTTCCTAAAAAGGGATAATTAATGAAGTAATATAAAATAAATCACAAACTTACCCACAACACATGAAAAAAACCGATATATTATCCTAAATTAAACACACCCCTTTTAACTATAGTGAACCTCTCCGCCACACTTGAACAATTTAATATCATGTAAAATAGAAAGAGCAAGGTAGGAAAGGATAATATAAGATTGCAATGTTGATCTTCCATAACAAGTTCATTCATTGATTTTATGTGATAAAAGTAAGATAAATATCAAATGCGAGACTCATAGATATGGTATCAATAATAGAATATGTCTCAATCATATTAAAAGTTATTTTGTTTAATCATGGATTTTATAATATTCCACTACAAGTTCTAAAAGGTTTATATTTACCACTATTCTCTCAAGAAATACGCATTGAAATGCTGAGAAATATTATGTCTAGAATTTTATTGGGAATGAGAACATATGGTACAATTAATTCACTTATGGAATTAATACTAATAAAAAAAAATCTATATGAATTTTAGAAAATCAAAGCAAGAAAACATGAAGGGAATTCCATCTATGTGAGGGATACTGACTTAAATAATCCTTCTTAGAACCGTCATATGCTATACACCAGGCCTCCTGCTCACTTGACACCTCACGTCCTAACTGAATCAGTGCTAGTCTACCTATTTCCCCTTATTAATACTTATCCTATGGACACCCCATGTTAGATAAAATCCAACATTTAGAACCTATAAATAAATCATTTTTCCTTAAGTAAAAATTCATCAACAATTGTATATTTAATTTATTTTTTGAAAATGTGTTCTGAAATTTATATTTACCCATAAATTACTAAATCAATTAATAAATTTGAAAAAACATACATAATAAATAATTTTTTTATAAATTTTAATTATAAATTTTATTAATAAAATGTATACATCAAATATCCCACACTTATATTATGATTTTCCTTAAGAATATATCTCAAATTAAACTAAGAGGAAGTTTGTGCTACCAATACTCAAACATTAAAGTATCAAAATTGAATAACTATCAATGTGAAATAAACTTTCAAGAATCACATAAATAGAATTCTTTAAATCCTCATTTTCAATGAAACTGATCAATGATTAATTTTAATATTACCCTTATAAAATCAATGTAACTTCTCTCAACTTACTTTAAATAGACTCAATTTTTTATTGCTAAGCATGCTAGGCTATGATCAACCAAAATTTAATGTTTTTTATTCATCTCTCAAGGTAACTATTTAATAAAGTTTTAATCATACCTTGAATAAATGATCTTAACTATATACATGAATCAAATCTAGAATCTATACTTTGTAAAGAAAAATATCCTGACTAATTATTGGGACTTAATGTTACAGATCAAATGTATAAAAAGCTTTAGGTAGGTAGGTAAATGATGTTAATAAAATTTGGTTAAAAGGTATTTTTAACTCTTAATACCTATGAATGATACTAAAAAGTAAATATCAATGAAAATATCCTCTATAAAGTGACATCACTCCTTTACCCTTAAACATAAAGTGATTTTCATGGAAAAAATAAATCACAATGAATGATATACATCCTCTTATTTGTTTTTCCATTTATTTCATTTTTATTTATCTTTTTTTAAATTTGTTCTTGGGAAAAGTCTTACATCCATCAACAAACCCCACATGATATCCTCATAATAATAATTGAAATATTTATAAAAAGATCATGGAAAATTAATTGTTTCTTTTGAAATAACCAATACACAATCCATTTTACTATATTTTTGATATTGTTTTATTTTTTTCTAAATGTTTTTATTAAGAGGAATAATTAATGAAAAAATGTTAAAAAACATTGAACCTCCACACAACCCATGAGAACCCCCACATATTCTCTATGAAACACATTCATTTTCACCATAGAGAGAATCTCCCCCACATTTGAACCATTGAATATCATGAAAATGACAAAGAGTAGGGTAGGAAAGGATAATAAAGGATTATAATGTGGATCTCGTCTAACAAGTTCATTCAAGGATTCTATGGGATAAAATTAAGATAAATGTAAAAGGTTGGTCTAATGGATAAGGGCTTAATAATAAAATATGCCTTAATAATTTCAAAATTTATTTTGTTCAATAAATTATTTGATAAGATACTATTATAATTACTAGAAGGTTTATATCTCCCAATATTGTTCTAAGAAATATGCATTTAAATGATGAGAAATTTTAGGTATATAATATTATTGGGAATGATAGAATGTAATAAAATTCAATCAATCATGTAATGACTACTAATAAAAAACTAATCCACATGAATTTCATAAAATAATATCATGAAAACATGTATGGAAATTTCATGTAATCGGGTGATACTGACTAATACACTACTTATTAGTTCCATCATGCACTATGTGCTAGGCCTAAATCTCACTTGACACCTCATGCATTGACCTAAATAGTGATTCTCTGCCTAATTTTTCATTTAATGTTTTTTTGTACACTTATTATATAGTTAAAATATAACATTTGGAACTATAAAATACGATATTTTTCCGTAATAAAAATTCATAAAAACATATATATTTAATTTATTTTTGAAATTGTTTTTATAAATAAATATTTAATAATAAATGAATAAATTAGTTAATAATTTTGAAGATAACTTACATAATAAATAAAATTTTATAATTTTTGATTAAAAAAATATGCATAAAATGTAGGCATGAAATACCCACACTATTAAACTATTATTGTCCATAATAATATATATTAACTTAAACTAAAATGAAGCACATTATCCCAATATTCAAACATTAAAGTAAAAAAATTTAAGAACTATCAATGGGGATAAAAACTTTCAAGCATCAAATAGAAATAATTTTGAAAATCCCAATTCTTCAAAGAAAGTGACCAGTAATTCATTTCACTATTCATGTTGATAAATCAATGTTGATTCTCCAAATTTCCATTCAAGAATGTTGAATTATTATTTATAAGCATGATAGGCTATGATCCACCCCAATTTAATGTTTTTCATTCATCACTCAAGGTAACTGTAACACCCCATGCTTCCACGATATGCTTCTCTTTGAATAATACAGTAGCGTGTGTTGTACGCAACTTTGAGTTTTAACACACCACAACCAATCAAACTATCTGTTATGAATAGTAATACCCACATTTTGAAATTTTTAAAATTTTATCTTTCAAAATGGACTTCATTTTTTGATTCGGAATATCGAAATTAGCTTAGGGTGAATTTTTGGTATTTTTATGAAAACTTTCAATTTTTGATGAATAGTGAAAAACACTGAGTTATTGTTTAAAACCAAATTTTTATTTAAATAATTATTTATTTTATTTAAATTTATTTTAGGCCAAAATAGATACATAATACCTATATAAGTTCAATGTAATTCATTGGAGTCAGTTTATAATAATTTTAGATATATAAAAATTTTATTGAACTTTTCACCGTCTTTTACCCACCTCCTAGGAGCATTTGAAAATTTACATAAAAATTAATTTTACCACTTCTGTGAGTTGGATTTCAAAAATCCGAGAGACACAGTTAATATCAGTAATTAAAATGTGGTTCAATAAGATGAAAATAATTTTTGGTGAATAGTAAATTTTTACTTTTATTTACCACGGTTAAAAGTAAATAGGGTAATTAAGGGTAAAAATGTTATTATTATTACCCTAAAACATGTAATAATTCTATTGGATAAGTATAATTCGACCAAAAACAACCTTCGGAATAAAATATGAACCTCTTTGGTCCACTTGGTTTAGATTAGGACAATTATTATTATTTAATTCAAGGAAGAGTTAAAAGAGTTAAAATAAAAGTTTAATAACTAATTTTTTTTTAATATAGGGTTATACATAAGATAAATTAGACTATAAATACTAATTAGAAATCTAAAAATATTTCCTACATAATGGTATTTTATTTATATTTTTTAGACATTATATAATTTAATTTATTTATGACAAAATGATGATGCAATAATTACCTAATTAATGAAATATTAAAATAATTGATATTATAAATATCCAAATAAATTTAATTTGAGAATTTTTATGAATTACACTAACTTTATAGGTTACTATGACATATTACGGTTGGTAAGATGAATTTTTTTTGAAGTAATAATGCTGTTATGAATTCAGAAAAAACAAAATACAAACTAGTGTCAAAATTGACAAAAAAGTGTTTTTAAAAAAAATAGTATATTATTAATTGATATTCTATTCCTAAAAATATAAGGTTCAGAATAAAGACTTATATAATTATAGGTGTATTATTACTGAACCACTTTGGGTTCTTTTTAAAGTATATAGTATGTTTATTAACCATATAATATAAAAATTCAAAGAGACGTGGTAAATTTCAAACTATTTAACTAAGAGTTAAATCTAAAAGATGAAGTTAATATAGTGCCCCAAACCTGTCTAAAACCTATTTTTTGAGTGGTTTTCGCCCATACCCACTTTATCCTTTAAATAATATATTTTGGAGCCATTAGAAACCGAAAATAAGTTTATTATGAAATACTATTTCTAGATTTTCTTAAGGTTCCCCTCACACCTCTTATAAAAGTGCACTCCCTATTCCCTCTAATTAACACCTTAAAATCCATTTGGATAGAAAAAAATCTGACCCAATACCCTATAAGCTATCCTACCTTCATCATAGATGCATTACTTTAGTCAAAAATCCAACCTAAAGAGCTCTTTTGATCAAATCAAAAGGAAGAACCCGAAGAAGAGGTAAATATTTCATCACCGCTTTGAAGTTCCTTTCTTCTTCCACTTCCTTTTTCTTTATTGTTTCCATTCTAAAATAATAACTACAGTATCTTCTAAATACTGTGATGTTATTATAATTATGTTACAACCAAATTCATTATTCTATCCATGCTTTGAATGACATGTCACCGTATGTGCGTCCGTACGGCTTACCGTCTCCACGTCGTGGTGTAATTGTTATTCAATACATTATTATTTGGATGGGTATAATAATGATGTTTAATTGATGTAAATAATAAATATAACATTATAATGATTGTGTATATATTATATAACATCAAATTATATATTATTTAAAATCAAAAGAAATATATTGTCGCCCATCCGTACATACGGACTACCGTCTCCACGAACGTGATGAGATTCATTCCCCATCGTATCCATTCAAGAATAATTATCATTATATGATTAAAAATAATGTTTAAATACTTGATATCATTCTCGATATTAATAAGATAAATCCAATCCATAACAAATATGACTAACATAACAGATAATATAAAGGAAAACGATTCTGTTAACACTCGAAACAATGATAATACTAAGATATTATTAACAACACAATGTTAAAAGATCATATATGATATCATATTAATGTATATGAATCTTTTATAATTTAATAAAAATTATTTCACCATTATATATGAGGTTAACCTACCATTGACCTAGGAAAAGTACAAGGTAAGGGTTAATTCTACAATCTCTTCATTATCCGTGGTTGTTTATATGTAATTATCTACTGGAACCTCTTTATCACCCACATATATGTTTCTTAAAAATGTATTTCAAAACATTCATACTATTTTATAGACTATGGGTTAAATTCATTTATACCATTGTTTGACTTTTATAAGATGTTTATAAAGGAATCTTTCCGTCGTTTTCCAAACAAGTTACTTTTTGACCTTTTTGAGTTTTCCAATGATTTAATTCCTGGATCAAGGCCCATATAGAAGACCCCTTATAGAATGGCCACTGTGGAATTAGTGGAATTAAAGAAACAACTATAGGAATTGAGTAATAAGGGATTTATTCTCCCTAGTGTTTCTACATGGGGAGCCCCTGTCCTTTTTGTTAAGAAGAAAGAAGGATCTATGAGGTTGTGCATTGAATACAAGGAGATCAATGCGATAACAATAAAGAACAAGTATCCCTTACCTTGCATTGATGATTTATTAGACCAACTACATGGAGCTCAATAATTTTCAAAGATTGAACTTTGATCTGGATACCATCAGTTGTGCATGAAGAAGGAATACATTCCGAAGACAGCATTTCGAACCAGGTATGAGCATTACAAGTTTACAGTAAAGCCTTTTGGATTGACTAATGCACCCTCTGTCTTCATAGATCTAATGAATTGATTTTTCAAGGAATATCTTAATGGTTTTGTAGTGGTATTTATTGATGATATCTTGGTATACTCCAAAATCTATGAAGATCATGAAAATCACTTGCGCATTATCCTGAAGACTATTAGAAGACATGAATTATATGGGAAGTTTAGCAAGTGTGAATTCTGGATTCAGGAGATTTCTTTTCTTGGCCATGTTGTCTCTAAGGATGGAATCTCCATGATCCTTCAAAGACCAAGGAAATAAAAGAATGGCCAGCACCGATGAGTATAACTGAAGTACACAGTTTTATTGGTTTCGCAGGTTATTATCGACATTTCGTCCAGAATTTTTCCCTATTGGATAACCGATTAACAAAGATCACATGAAAATGGGTTAAATTTGTTTGAAAAAAAGAGTGTGAAGAATATTTTAAAGAACTAAAGATAATATTATTCAGTGGTCCAATATTGACACTACCATTGGGGAATGATGGGTTTGTTTTTTATAGTGATTCTTCAATGAAAGGACTTGGTTGTGTCCTTATGCATAATGATAGGGTTATTTCCTATGCATCACGACAACTAAAAATTCATGAGAAAAACTATCCTACTCATGATCTTGAGTTAGCAGCTATAATCGTTGATTTGAAGATTTGGAGACACAATCTCTATAGTAAAAAATGTGCGTTATATACAAATCACAAGAGTTTGAAGTATATTTTCTCACAAAAAGTATTCAACATGAGGAAAAGTCGATGGATTGAACTACTCAAGGATTATAATTTCACTATACACTACCACCCAAGGAAGTAAAATAAGGTGGAAGATGCTTTGAGTAGAAAGGATCATGGAGTTTTAAACAAGATGAGAGTTGAAAGGGATCATATTTTCACGGATCTAGTAAAGATGGATATGAGAATAACCATGAAAGGTGAAACATCAATACTTTTTAAAATGGTTTCCAAACCATCTTTAATATAAAGGATAAAAAGTTCTCAGACCGGTGACGAAGAGTTTCAAAAGAAGATTAAAGCTGTGAATGATGGGAGATTGAGTGACTTTATGTATGAAGATGGAATTTTGAAATTTGGGAAGATACTTTGTGTTCTCGATATACCTGATCTAAAAAGGGAATTGTTGGATGATGCTCATAGTTCCAATTTTCTTATACACCCTAATAGCACTAAGATGTATAGAGATTTGAAGGAAAAGTTTTGGTGGGACAACATGAAGAGAGAGATTTCTAATTTTGTGTCAAGATGTATGGTTTGTCAACAAGTGAAAGCTAGAAGGCAATAGCCTGGAGGAGTCATGCAACCTCTTCCTATACTGGAGTGGAAATGGGATAATATTACGATGGAATTTGTCATGGGACTACCAAAGAATCCTAGAAAGAATGATGTAATATGGGTCATTGTTGATCATCTTACCAAGTCATCACATTTTCTTTCTATAAGAGAATATTTAACACTTGAAAGATTGGAAATACTATATATTAATGAAGTTGTAAGACTTCATGGAGTACCACTATCGATTGTTTCTGACCGTGATCCAAGTTTTACATCAAGATTCTCAAAAAGTATTGAAAAAGACCTAGATACTGAACTTCGTTTGAGCATTTCCTACCACCCTCAAATTTATGGACAATCAGAATGGACTATTCAAAACTTAGAAGACATGTTGAGATCATTCTCACTTGACTTTCAAGGTATGTGGGATCAATATTTACCTATGGTAGAATTTTACTATAATAATAGATTCCATTCAAGTATTCAAATGACACCATATGAAGCATTATACAGAAAGAGATTTCCCACACCAACATGTTGGGATGATGTTGGTGAAAGAATACTCACAGGCCCAGAACTGGTGGAGGAAATGATGGAAAAGGTGAAGGTAATCCAATACCACGTCAAAGAAGCTCAAAGTAGGAAGAAGAGCTATGCGGATAATCGAAGGAAGGATTTGGAATTTCAGGTAGGAGATCATGTTTTCTTTAATGTATCTCCATGTAAGGGTGTTATACATTTTGGTAAAAAGGGAAAATTGAGTCCTAGGTACGTCAGAACTTTCGAAATTCTAGAATGAATTGGGCCTGTAGCTTACCGGTTGTCAATACCCCCAAGTCTCTCCAAAGTTCACGATGTGTTCCATGTATCATTGTTGAGAAAATACATGCCTGACCCAACACATGTACTCACTTATAACGAATTAGAACTAGAACCTGATCTGTCTTATTGCGAAGAGCCTGTCAAGGTTCTTGATATAAGAGAACAAGTGTTGAGAAACCAGACGACTCATTTGGTAAAAGTTCTATGAAAAAACCATAAGATGAAAGAGGAAATGTGGGAACCCGAGGAACTTATCATGAAGAACCACCCGAGTCTTTTTACGCAGTAATACTCTAGAAATTTCTAGGATGAAATTATTTGAAGGAGGGGAGAATGTAACACCCCAATCTTCTATGGTTCTCTTCTCTTTCAATAATACAGTAGCGTGTGTTGTACGCAACTTCGAGTTCTAACACACCACAACCAATCAAAATAGCCATTATGAATATTAATACCCACTTTTTTGAAATTTTATAAATTTTATCTTTCAAAATGGAGTTCATTTTTGGATTCAAAATATCGAAATTAGCTTTGGGTGATTTTTTGTTATTTTTCTGAAAACTTTCAATTTTTGATAAATAGTGAAAAACACTGAGTTATAGTTTAAGACCAAATTTTTATTTAAATAATTATTTATTTTATTTAAATTTATTTTAGGTCAAAATAGAAATAAAATACCTATATAAGTTCAATGTAATTCATTGGAGTTAGTTATAATAATTTTAGATATATAAAAAAATTATTAAACTTTTCACCGTCTTTTATCCACCTCTTAAGAGCATTTGAAAATTTACATAAAACATAATTTTACCTCTTCTTTGATTTGAATTTAAAAACTCCAAGAGTAACAGTTGATATAATTATGTAAAATTTGGTTCAATAATATGAAAATAATTTTTTTGTGAATAGTAACTTTTTACTTTTATTTACCACGGTTAAAAGTAAATAGGGTAATTAAGGATAAAAATGATATTATTATTACCCTAACACATGTCCTAATTCTATTGGATATGTATAATTCGACCAAAAACAACCTTAGGAATAAAATATGAACCTCTTTGGTCCACATGGTTTAGATTAAGACATTTATTATTATTTAATTCAAAGAAGAGTTAAAAGAGTTAAAATCAAAGTTTAAAAAATAAAACATTTTTAATATAGGGTTATACATAAGATAAATTCGACTATTAATATTAATTATAAATCTAAAAATATTTCCTAAATAATGGTAGTTTATTTATATTTTTTATACATTAAATAAGTTAATTTATTTATGACACAATGATGATGCAATAATTACCTAATTAATGAAATATTAAAATAATTGATATTATAAATATCCAAATAAATGTAATTTGAGACTTTTTATGAATTACACTAATTTTCAAGGTTAATATTATATATTGGGGTTGGTTATATGAATTGTTTTCCAAGTAATAATGCTGTTATGAATTTAGAAAAGACAAAATACCAAATAGTGTCAAAATTGACATAAAAGAGTTTTTAAAACAAATATTATATTATTAATAGATATTCTATTCCTAAAAATCTAAGGTTTGGAAAAAAGACTTATATAATGATATGTGTATCAATAATGAACCACTTGTGGTTCTCTTAGATGTATATAGTAAGTTTATTAACCATATAATATAAAAATACAAAGAGACATGGTAAATGTCAAACTATTTAACTTAGAGTTAAATCTAAAAGATAAAGATAATATAGTGACCTGAACATATCTAAAACCTATTAGTTGAGTGGTTTTCAACCCATCCCCACATTATACTTTAAATAATTCATTTTGGATCCATTAGAAACTGAAAATGATTTTATTATAAAATAATATTTCTAGCTTTTCCTAAGGTGCCCCTCACCCCTCTTATAAAATGGAACTCCCCCTTCTCTCTAATTCACACATTTAAATCCATTTGGAATGGATAAACTCTAAAATACCCTATCAACTATCCTCTCTTAATCATAGAGTCCTTACTTTAGTCATAAATCCAAACTAAGGAGCTCTTTTGATCAAATCAAAAAGAAGAACCCGAAAAAGAGGTAAATATTTCATCACCTCTTTCAAGTTCCTTTCTTCTTCCACTTCCTTTTTCTTTGTTGTTTCCATTATAAAATAATAAATCTAGTATCTTATATATAATGTGATTTTATTATGAATATTTTACAACCAAATTCATTATTCTATCCATCCTTTGAATGACATGTCACCATATGTGCGTACGTATGGCTTACTGTCTCCACGTCATGGTGTAATTGTTATTCAATACATTATTATTTGGATGGTTATAATAATGATGCGTAATTGATGTAAATAATAAATATAACATGATAATGGTTCTGTATATATGATATATCATCCAATTATATATTATTTTAATATCAAAATAATGATATTGTCGCTCGTGCGTACGTACGGATTACCGTCTCCACGAACGCGATGAGATTCATTCCCCATCGTATCCATTCAAGAATAATTTTCATTATATGATTAAAAATAATGTTTAAATATTTGATATCATTCTGGATATGAATAATATACATCCCAAACATAACAAATATGACTCACATAACAAAGAATATAAAGGAAAACGAATCCGTTAACACCCGAAACAACGACTATAATAAGATATTATTAAAAAAACAATGTTAAAAGATCATATATGATATCATATTAATGTATATGATTCTTGTATAATTTAATAACAATTATTTCACCATTATACAGGAGGTTAACTTACCCTCGACCAAGGAAAGGTACAAGATAAGAGTTAATTCTACAATCTCTTTATTATCCGAGGTTGTTTATACATAATTATCTACTAGAACCTCTTTATAATCCACATCCTTGTTTCTTAAAAATGTATTTCAAAAAATTCTTAATATTTTATAGACTATGGGTTAAAGTAATTTATACCCTTTTTTCTTAAAAATTTATTTCAAAAAAATTCTTAAGAATGTTTTTTAACTTATACGGCGGGTGAAGCTATTTTCTGTTGTTATAGTGTTGTCGAAGCTTCCATTATAGGCTTATAAGAATATTTCAAAAATAAATGTTTTCTTTTATAATTATATGAATTTTAAATTATTTCAAAATAGAAAGATATATTTCTCTAAAAAGGGTTTTGATTTCATCTATGTCAGCAACCTTTGATGAATTTTAAGCTTATTTGAAGATGATTTACTATGATACAAAACTTCCATATTGTATTAAAGGTTTTGTGATATGTTTGACTATGGATGTGTTATTTCATACCATTCATGGTTTATGGATAAAGTATTGAAATTTTGTATGATTGTTTTAATATGAATGTTTATGTTATGTTTAAACCTTTTCATATGAGTAATGCATTGGAATTAGTAAGTGACGGGTGGAGCCCGCTATAGCTCCTTGATGCATCGATAGGTCTCATGAGAAAAACTAGTGTCTTGGCACAAGGCCTTTACAAAATATCATTTATAGTCTTGGAACAAGACCTTGACTATGTGGTTATGAATGTCTGGCATTATGCATTCTATCATTATGAAAGTGAATATTGATATTGCATGTGATTATTTGACTAGTAGAATATCCATGTGAGTAAGTAAATGACATTATTTTATTTTATCTTTTCCATATTATGATGAAGTTAAAGTTTAAAAGGATTTTGTTTTATTCTTATACATTGCCTTAAATGTTTATGCTTATTTATTAAAGTTTCCACTATATTGTTATCCTTACTGAGCATCTGATCTCAACCCTTTCTATGTTTTATTTTTCCCAGTATGAGAAGAAGTATTTTATGACTGACCTGTAGGGATATTCTGAGGGGATATGAGTGTGGTATATGGAAACAATGTTGTTGTAGTTTTTTTATTTTATGATGTAATTTAAACCTTATAAATGTATCTAGTACTTACAAGGATACTAAACTAATCGTTATTTTGAGACTTGATATTTTGGGATCATGACAATGTTATGTAATAATGTACCGACTCTGGGTAACTGGGGTTGGGGCATTATAGTAACTAATTAATATAGTTTTTATTATACCTTTAATACATTATCCAAACCATATACATGCATTAAATAAAAAATTTATACATTGTAAATAAAAATATCATGAATAATAATGGGGAATTAACATTATGGATCAAATAACTCATAAGCTTTAGGTAGGTACGTAAATGATGTTAAAAACAAATTCATCTCAAAAGGAGGTTTAACTATTATTCCCTATCCATGATACTCAAAATTAAAGATAAATGAAAATCTCTTCTTAAAATTGACACCACCCCTTTCCTCCAAAACTCAAAGTAAATTTTTGGAACAAAAATAAAGCACAATGAATGATATACACCATCCTAATTGGTTTTCAATTTTTTTTTCTATATTTTTTTCAAAACAATTTCTTGGTACATGTATCAAATATATCACCCAACCCCAAATTATCTTTTCAAGACACTAATTTCAATAGTTATAAAAATATCATTGGTAAAGTAATTATAATTTTTACATATCCAATACACAACCCATTTTCCTTAATTTTTTAATTTATTTTTCCCTAATTTTTTTCCTTAAGAGAGATGATTAATGAAGTAATATAAAAAAATAAACCTCCACACAACCCATGAAATAAACCCCACATATTTACCTTAATGAAACAAATTATTTTTAACCATAGAAAACCTCTCCCTCACACTTGAACCATTGAATCTCACGAAAAATGCAAAGAGTAGGGTAGGAAAGTATGATATAGTCTTTTAATGAAACTCTTCCCTAAAAAGTTAGTTCATGGATTATATGGGATAAAATTAAGATAAATTTAAAATGTGGGTCTCATGGATAAGGTCCTACCAATCAAATATGTCTCAATAATTTTAAAATATATATTTTTTAAATCATAGATTTCATAAAATACCATTACAAGTTCTAGATGGTTTACATGTCCCAAGATTCTCTCTATAAATATGCATTAAAATAATGAGAAATATCAAGTCTATAAACTTATAGGGAATGAGAACATATGATAAAATTCAATCAATCATGGACTACGAATAAAAAAATTAATCCACATGAATTTCATAAAATCAAATCATGAAAAACAAATAAGGGAATTTCATTTACATGAAAAACTAGTCCACCTAAATCATGATTCATCAAATCCATACCCCAATGATTATATATAAATATTAATTATAACATTTTTATTATTTAATATCATTAAGAAATACATCTAAAACATGGAATCATAGTTTTGAGAAGTAATCCTTTTCATCATAGATTTGAAAATTAGACAAAATCTATGTATGGGGAATGTATTTTTTCAATTTAAACTGCAAAAATAGATTTTTAAAATGTAGGTGAGAAAAAATAGTAATAATTAATACCATTTAATTATGAATATATTTATTGTTTTTATGTATTTTTATTTTCCCCCATGGACCTAAGAAAGATTAATACACATGAAAGTGAAAGGTCTGTGATCATGTAATCTCCAATGTATAAGGTAATAAACACACATCCTAAACTAAATTAATAAAAAAAATATTAATTCCTATAAATTAATAAATAAAAATATGGGTTGCCTCTCCAAAACTGATTTTTTAATCTTTCTAAGCTAAAAATTACCTCATTGTATCACATAGTTAGAGTATGCTATAAATACAGCCATCCTAGATTTACTTAATCCAGATGCTGTTCTGTATATGAGTTTCTTTCTTTCCACCTTTTCTTTGAAATCTTCTTAAAACTTTATTGAATAGAAACCCTTGTAGTGGAAATCTATTGAATAATTAATCATACTAATCTCCATAAATTTTTATACATCTTCTTCTATTCCTTTAGCTTCTCATACTCAAAATAATCAATGGTTTATTTGGTTTCAATAGCCATCACAATTTCATCTTTATTTTCTTATCCTCGCTACTCTATAACTGGTGTTATAGGTTATTATTATTTGACTCTTTAAATAGGCTTCTTATACTATTACTCCATTAGGTTTATCATATTGTTTCATTTTTCAGTAGTTTCATCCCCTCCTCATCTTATTCTTTATATTATTCCTATTTTTTATCATCTTATGGACCTATAGTGGAGACGAAGTCTTATAAAGAACCAATTTTAGTTTTGGACACAATAATTACACTATATTTGTCCTTGGAAATCAAAATTAATCTAATATATCTCCTCAAGAGAACCCTAAATCTTAGCTTCCTCAGAAAAATCTACATTTGAATCATCAACCTTATTTACTATCTTTTATAGATCTTGAAATGCCACCTTGAATACAAATTATAGGCTATGAAGCAATGTCTCATCCTGAAATAGTTATGGTTATGGGATCCTACTATCTTCACTATTTATCCATCTAAGTTATTCAATTTGATGTGAAAGGTCTATAATATGGATATAAAAATTTTCATTCTCAGTTAATATTCATTGACTACCTAACATCACAAAAAAAAAGAATCATTGAATATGAATACAAAAAATAGGAAAGAAATATTAATTAAAATAAGAAAAATAAAAATATGGGGGGGGGGGTATTGTTCAAACTATTAAATTAATGTTTTCAACCTAATACTTGATAATAGTGTCAAAAAACTTGACCGAGCCTACATGTGTCATTACTTTGTACGATATCAAATTATTTTATAGTTTCTTGAAAAATAAAACCAAAAATTATTAAAAATACAAAGAAGTAGTATACTATATGTGAATGCCTTGGTTGAACTGAAAGGGAATATGAAAACTATAAACCCAATAGATATGATGTCATGAAATAATTAATAAAATAACTAAACTAGAAAATTTAATTGATTGATTGAACAAGTAATATGATAAAAAAAGGATGAAGAGAGGGAAACTGAATACAAGGATGGTTTTTTATTTATTCAAGAAAGATCCACTCCACTTGTGAAAATAAATAAAATTAATGGTTTTAAGAATTATTTGGGTATTTATATATACCTATCAGCACAAACTAAAATTACCTAAGACCACCTATAACTTTGGTCTAGGTGATCTATAACCAACCATATGAATTAATTTCAATATATAAGAAGAATGTAGTGTAAGGCCAATATCACTCCCCTCAACCTTTACCATATGGGGTTTTATCCCATGAAACCATAATTCTTGCAAGATACTATATAATATGAAATATATTAATCTAAAAGTGATAGTAAATCATACAAAAAATATCACTATATTAGAATAATTAAAACCCACTACACACTTATCCTCTTAATAAATTACAGCCCTCACTTATAACACTTTTTTCACTTATGATTGATTGGACATCAAACATGAAAAAATTATGCCTCATAGAGAAGGGAATAAACCAGTTAGACTAAAATAAAGGTCTTTAATAAAAATATCATAATTTATTTTTTTGGGAACAAATTCAATAATCCACTATTATGAAACTAAAAAGAAAACAGAAAACAAAATCCTAAACTATTCATCTGTTTAAGTGGCTGATCCACTCTCTCTTCCCAAAGCTCCAAGTTTCCAGTCCTATGAAAGTGTACAAAACAACCTCTATTTATAGACAAAAGTCCTCACATATATATCCATTTAATCTCTTATATTACTGATCTTTTTCTCAATATCCTATATTATCTGTAATTGTATCTTTTGACCTCATCTATCATCATTTAAATAACCCTCCACTCATCACTTATATATTCATGGAAACCAATGTGCAAGAGTTCTCCATTTATCTACTTTATGATAAACCAACAAATTATCTAGGAGATAAGTTCACAAACAAAGATTCATATCTTCATATATGTTTTGTATCCATATCTTCTATCTCATATATATCTCCCACTTTGAAATGAAAAAAACATACAAGGAATCCATGTGTCACTATCCAATTACAAATCCCATGATGTATACCCTATTATTCATAAGGGATATAGATTCTACAAAATAAATATATGTGTGTAGAGACACTCAAGATCTGTTCGTCATCCATAGTAGATTTTATGATGCAAGAGATCTTCTATGGCACAACTTGGATACATAAAATGTTTGAGGAAGAAGGAACAGGAGTGTGGCTTCAGACTACATCATTTATATTAAACTTTCACAGTACTACACAACCCACCCCACATTAGTTTTCAAATAAGGATCCCCCACTAAATATACCACTATGTGGCATGGGAATCATAGTTTTAGGCCCTTAGGCTACAACCTGGGACACTTTTTCTCAATGATATCCATGCATCAGACCTCCTTCTCACTTGACAGCACATGTGTTAACTAACTCATAGCCCCTGTGCATGATTCCCATATTAAATATTGTCCCATGTACAGTCTTTATCTAGTTAAAATAAAAAAATTTACACCTATATATAAATCATTTTTTCTTTAGAAAAAATTCATTAAAACTTATTTATTTAATTAATGTTTCAATTTTTTTCTTAAATCTTTATTTACCCATAAATAAATAAATAAAGTAAAATTTTTTCAAAAACACTTTCATAATCAATTTTTTAAAATTTTAATTAAAAATAGTATGCATAAAATGTAGTCATCACACACCTCATGATGTTTTCATGAAGGGGTGAATCAATGTACTGAAATTTTACTCAGTTTTACTTTCTTTTAATTATCCCCTATTATAGTTGAACCTTTTTCTCGGTTAAAAGGATTGTATCAATATATGAGATACATAACCTCATGTTACAATGTAATTTAGAAATATAAAAATTACAACAACACACAATATTTACAAGGATCAACCTTGATGTGAGAGCCTACTCCTTACCATGTTTTTTTGTCAAGTATAAGAATTTTATTATCACCATATAAATATGGTTATTATAGGTGAATTTCAAGTAAAACATATCTATTAGGATGATATTATCCAAATATGAAAATAAAAAAATAATTAATTTTTTAGATGTAAAACATTTTCTGTATTAGTATCACCAGTTCCTCAATATTGTTATTTAGACAAGTACCACATATTCTTCAAGATTTATGCACAAAACAATGAAAAAGTATTCAATATAAAATGATTGATCATCACATATTCATATTAAATGTACATATTATCCACATAGACTCACCATGATTATTTTATCATAGTGGTTCTTAATATTCAAGAATCTTGAAGCCAAAAGATAATTAGCATGTGAAACATCAGTCACTTCTCAAAATCCCCCATCCTTATTCTTATGTAGTATATAGATATCATAGGGAAACATAAACTCTTACATAACTCTCAAAATATTACAAATATTTCTAGAGTTGAATCTATCTCACTATGTATTCTTTGACAGATGATACTTTCTTCCTGATAGAACACAATGCCAATGGCTCTTCCTTTTCCCCTCTTTTTTTTCTCAAATCAGAAAGGGTGAAAAAGAAGTAAAAAATTTAGACAACATATTTTATTTAATCATATATATATGTATATATTTATATTTATTCATGAATATATTTCTACGAGTCTCTATAAATCTAAGGGATTCATCACTCCATAGAAACTCGACATTCAAAGTTCTTGTTATCTCTCCATTTAAAACAAAACATACTAGTCTATGGTATTTAAAACATTTAGAATATTTAATCATTATAAATTTCATTAAAAAAATAGATAATATTAGATAAATCCATTAAAGTATTAATAATTATAATTACTATGTGGGTTTTTAATTACCAAGACTTTATCTTCTCCAAAAATCACGCGACATTTGATTTTGTTCCATATTTTCATGTATCATGAAAAAACATGACATTTCCATTGATATGGGGGTAACTCACAATTTTAAAAAGGTAAAAATTTCAGTTGAAATGCTCACTACTATAATGTAGTGTCCATAGTCTTCCATTTTAAAACTATGATATTATACAATCTCAATGAATTTACCATAGTTACTACCACGTCCATTTCTAACTTTCTATTTTTCATAGAATTCCCCCCCTAAAATTTTCATTATTATGATGTGTTATCAATTAGTATCTTATTTTACCTATTCAATGGCTTCTATAAGAGTCACCATGACTACCTCAATGAAATGTCCCAAATTTCCATTTCTCATAGGTGAATTTTTTTTCTAAAATAATCTCTTAAATGGAAGGCTCCACATCCTCCTAACTATTTCGTTAACACCTCGATCCAGAATCCACTAAATAGGTGCTCTGAGCTGGTGGTCCATATGGCCTCATGCATTCCTCCCCATACACTATAGGTTGTCAACTAGCATCAATGGCCTTGAGTGTGTCTATGGAGAGACTATGCCCTCATTTTAGAGTAGATAAGAATCGATATTATAACATAACAATAAATAGTGGGAGAATAATAATGCATAAATAAAACTGGAATCAAGAGATAAGTATAAATATCCAAGAACTAAATAATAATCAAAAGTTTGAAACTAAATCATATAAAAATGACAATATCATGCCATGTATCTAAAAATCTAGAAAATAGGTATAAATGGTAGTAGGAAATATATTCTATAAAAATGGAGAAAATGAAGCCAAAAACTATCCAAGAATCCTGAGCACTGGCCCGATCATCTACTACCCAGCTCCATCATAATGTACGAAATCAAGATCAGGTGTCCAAAGTGGGACACTTACACTTATCAATATCTATATACATGTAATCTTCATAGGTACCAATAGTGGTTCAGATAGGGTGTGAGATAAATCTCAGTAGTACACCACCAACTGTGTCTATACAATTCAGTCTGTTAATATAAACTAACAGTGTGTGGATATATATAAATGCAAAGAAATTCCAAATAATTAACTCATACCTAATCCAACCCTAGTTTGAAATGTATCT
This sequence comes from Viscum album, assembly GCA_963277665.1. NCBI lineage: Eukaryota > Viridiplantae > Streptophyta > Magnoliopsida > Santalales > Viscaceae > Viscum > Viscum album. The sequence goes on from OY728140.1 coordinate 80,717,392, forward strand.
GACCACATGATCATTTAATTAATTCATTTAATTTCAGCTTATAAAGGTAAATCACATTAGGTGTAAACAACACTGATAATATATCACGATAATAATAAAATAGGATCTAAGGTATATACAAGGAATCCTTGACCTCAGGGGTCATCCAACTCATAGGAATAACTCATGGAGTCTTTTAGTAAAAAAATGGGTTTGAGTGTAATACAAGGGGCATCGCCAAAGGTATTCCACTATAAATAGTTTTAACCAAGTATAAGGATCTTGTCTAAGGTCAAATGGGATAAACATAAATGGGGCCCAGTGGGGTGAAACCATGGCGCCACGTGTCCAAAGACATCAAGCTGGATCAAAGGATTTTATCCAAGGAATACTAATATATAGAATATTTTTAGGGATCCTACAACATCATTCTGAGAATTTTATAGTAGACAAGTACCATGTTCCAAGGTGAGTATCTCCCTCGGAAACTGGCTCCAAGAATCAAAATGCTTTCCTCTGAGTGCTCAAGGAATTCCATCAAGAATCCAAGGCTAGCTTATGTTTGACAACTCCTATAAAGATAAAAAGTTCTATATTCATTAGGCACCTTATAAAAAATTATTTATTTAATTTAGGCCGTGTAATACTCATGAATTTTTTGATAAGTCAATTGGTTCATTGTATTACCTTTCATTAATATGACATAATATATAAAATATATTAAACCATTTATTATTTTTATTTAAAAATCATTTATTAGGTTCATTCCTTTATGTTTCATAAAAATGAAAAGGAGGGATAAGGACATGCAACCACAAACAATTCAATTATAATTAATTGGGCTAAGTGATATCTAGAAATATACTTTCCATTTAATATTTTGTAGGGTTAGTAATTAATTTAAACACTTAACTTAGAAGGGTGAAACAGTAAATAAACTTGTGCTATCAATTTGAGATTCACAATTAATTTAATTTAAGAAAGATTACCATTAGTAGGGTCAAGCCACAAACCCAAACGTTGTCCCAGATAAACCCACATGGGTTACAAAGGAATAATTAAAGAATCACCCTACTTGGGATGGAAGGTGTTGATGTCATAACCTCCAATAATGTGATAATAAAATATAAGAAGGGATCTAGATTATGAGTGAAATGACTATAATAATGGAATATGATTTTAGTAAGAAAATCCTATTGAATTCGGAATGCACACAACAACAAATGTTTATAAAATGGTGATACTTGAGGGATGAGTCATAGAACACCTACCTTGAGCCTGTAACACCCTCATCTTCTAGTATTGGCCTTTAATTTGGCTTGTATTAGAAGAAAACATAAGATTGGATCAATACACTGAAAATATGGCTTATGATCCCAAATCAAACTAACATCATCACGAAGAAGACAAATGATGAACTGATCCTAAAAATTTAAGAGATTACCTATAGGAATCCAATTTGATGATCAGATCTTGAATTAGAGTTTGGACAACAAAGATATCAAGAAGCATATCTTAGGAGGCATTGGTGCTCTTTAATGGGGGAAAGGGAGGCCTCTTGTCTGCTGGAGTAGAAAATGAGAGGAGGTATGAGGTTAAAACAAATTTATGTCGAAAAAAGTCATTTTACCGAAACATTAACGGGTTGTAGAGTTTGGATGCATAGTGATCCAAACTGTGTACCTCCCATTGACTAAGGAGGAACCCTACACAATTTTATATGTATAGTTTGACTAACCGTGCGAAACCATGTTACACACCTCTAATAAAAACTTTAGAGCTACCTAAACAGGAATGAAACCCTAGATACACAATTTCCTCAAACTGTGTGGCCTCCTGAGTTCCTCTTTCCATCCCTTGCACGGTTAAGGAAACCATGTGTACTGGATCACATAGTTTATACTAACCATACAATCCAATAATTTTCTTTTTTACCTTGGGTTCTGATCTTTGAACAAGCCTTGTTAAAGGATCAATATTTTATATAAAAACTAGGCTCTTACAACCTTCCCCTTAAATGAAATCATCCCCGAGTTCACCTTCCAAGGGAGGCAAAAACACTATTTGATAACAATTCTATCCACTGAACACATACATCACCCTTCCGCTCCCAAGTCTCATCCTGTACCCGACCATTTATCCATAGGACCCGTACCAAGGTTACAAACTGATATCAAAGAGACCTCATGCTCTGGTCAATTATTTGTTTGTGATACTCCTCAAAATAAGATTCAACATCTAACTCAATCTTCTCAAGATAAAAAGTACGATATAGGTCGACATGATAACTATGAAGCTGTGAAACATGAAAGATTTAATTCATGACATGATACCTATGAGATAATAGAAATCGATAGGATACCATCCTATCTCTCTCCAATATCTCAAAAGAATTAGGAAAAATGAGGTGACAACTTCCCTTGCCTCTATATCCATCTATGCCCAAGTCTGGGAGATACCCACAGGAAAACACGATCCATGAACTCGAACTACAAAGGTCGTTGAGGGTGATCGACATATGATTTATATCTTGAATGAGAAGTATAAATATTCTTAATAATTAGTTGAACATGCTCTAAATTCTCCTACATGATATAAGGACCTAATAGCACTACCTCTCCTTCCTCCAACCAACACAAGGGTGAACAACACAACCTAATATTCAAGGCCTTATAAAGAGCCATATGAATCATCTCCAAAAAACTATTTTTATAGTAGAAATAAAAGATAGGGATACGATTCTCCCAAGAACCCATTAAATTAAGGACACATGGCCAGATCATGTCCTCCAACACCTATGCCATCCATTCTGATTGGCCATCGGTCTGAGGGTGAAAAGTTATACCAAAGAGAACCTATGTATCCATAACTCTCTATAAACCCTATCAAAACCTCATTGTGAAATGATAATCCCTAAATAAAATGATAGTAAAAGGGATACCATGTATCTATATAATCTCATGAACATATAGACTTCCTAGAACATTAACAAATAAAGTCTCTCAGATAGGAAGTAAGTGGGCTACTTTCGTTTGTCGATCCACGACTACCCAAACTACGTCGCTACCTCCTGGTGAACTCGATAAGGAATGTAAAAAATCCATAACAACATCTTACCATTTCTATTATGGGATATGTAACAGTTGTAATAATCCAAAAGGACACTATTTCTCCACCTTCACTTACTAATAGGCGGAACACCTAATGATAACTCCTACTATTTGAAATTTCATCCTAGGACACCAATACTGGTGTTTAATATCTTGATATATCTTGAATATTTATAGATGGACTACCCACTAAGAAGCATGCAACTCTTTCATCAGTTCCTCTCTCATATATGTAGGAACCCAGATATTCCCCAGTATATGTAGGATGTCATCTCCATTTACAGACCAATCTATAAGTGGGTCCTCACAAAAAATCATCTCCCAAAAAAACAAGCCTTGAGGATCTAAAAATTTCCTTCTCTTCACCCTATCAAGGAGTGAGAATGTAACTATCAAGGATATAAGATAAGACAGATCATGACCCTTATGGAACTCCAGACATAGCTTAGAAAATAGGTCCATTAATTTCCATTCATTAGTGTCTTCCCAAATGGCCTGTGCCTAGGTTTTATAGATCAGTGCATCATCTAACTCATTTCCCAGGCATATAGGCAAGATCAAAGTCAAAGGAATGAGGATATTCACTTGTATTAACTATATGAGATTAAAATCATACTAATTAAATATATATTTGAGGTTCTTATGGTCCATATTCACCAAAAATCACTTTCCCATCAAATAGTGTCTCTAGAATCGCAAGGCATTGATAATTGATGCTAGATCAAGGTCATGCATCAGGTAATTATGCTTGTTAGGTATCAACTAAAGATACCCATATGTAATGAATCTATCCTCTATAATCAACACTACACCCAAACCAATTCTCAATGCATCACAGAACACTATATAGCCTCTTCCAAGATCTAGAAAAATTAGAGTCCGTGCTAAAAAAAGTATTCCTTTTAGCTCCTAAAAGGTTTTTTCACATGCTTCTGACCACAATAACTTCACACCCTTATTTGTAAGACCGTTAATAGAGTATAAAGTCAGGATAAGTCCTTTATAAAATACCCATAACATCCATCACACACCAAGAAACTCTTTATATGCCTAAATGGCCCAAAATCCTTCATTTTTATTTATTTTTATAATACCATTTTTAAGTGTTGAAGGAGAAACCGTACATGTCACGTAGGCTTTCTGGAATTACAGGTCCCTAAGGTCTTAAATAAATTAAACCCAAAAAATGACTACTTGAAATCACCCCTCCCCATCATCTGCATTGTGACCTACACGCCACCATCGCATGACTGGTCGACCGACTATCATTTGTAGGGATTCACATGCCTAGTACTGATGGAAAATCCACACCCTCTCAATCTTAAAAGTATGATTTTCAATGATTTGGTGAATGTTCCTGCTCTGAATCCTCATCTAGGGCCTTGTTCTTTATAAGTTATTCTAGTACATATTCAATTCATGTGGCCCGAAGGCCTTTAGCTGTCCTGAAATACTTACTGGCCCGAAGGCCTTAGGTGGCCTGAAAGAATTTGGTGGCCTGAAGGCCTTTATGGACCCGAGGACCAAACCGGTGGCCTAAATGCCCAAACAGGTGAATAGTTCTAGCTGATAGAGTACTAAAAATTACCTTCTATAGTAACATCTATAGTGCTTGCTATAGTACCTGCTATAGCATTGCTATAGTATCAAAAAAATTCCTCTTCCTGGATTTGATCTTGGGACTCTTGGATTCACTTAAAGAGTCCTCACCAAATGGGATGAGGCTCATGTGCCAAGAAACTCTATATATAAAACACATTCTTGGGATGCTACTAGGACACAATAACAATCTCCTTCTATAGGTTAACTAATACCCCTAATTCCGAGATAATATTACCCAATAAGTGAACTTCGGTGATCCAAAAGTGTAACTTAGAAATCTTAGTATACATATGACGCCTTCTTAGTTTATTCAAAATGATCTCAAGATTTTTAGCATGGTCACTGCGAGACTAAAAATACACCAAGATGTTTTCCCCAAAGACAAAAAAGTAATCTAGATTGGGAAGGAAAACCCTATTCACTAAAGCCATGAAAATTGAGGGAGAATTTGTATGACCAAACAATATAAAAAGATACTCATAAATATCATACCTATTATGAAAAGTTTTATAAAGTATGTATGACAACCTAACTTTCACCTGATGATATATAGGTCTCAGGTCAATCTTTGATAATACCCCATCTCCTCAGATATGGTGAAAGATATCATATACTCTAGGTAATATATACTAGTTCTTAACCATAAGTTAGTTCAACCATTAGTAATACATGCATATCCTAAGGGTCCTATCCACCTTCTTGGAGAAAAGTATAGGTGAATCCCAAGAAGTAATAGGTCTGATAAACCCTTAAGTCTCTAGATCCTCTAACTATCTCTTGATATCCTAGAGCACAATAGGTTTTATCTTGTATGAAGTAATTGACACTATATATTCTCTTAGAATGATCTTAATCATGTACTTTACCTCTCTCTCCGGAGGTAAGATAGAAAAATTATCAGGAAAGATATACATGAAATTATCAACTATGGGAGGATAGCCTTTTATATGTTTTCCAATATCCTCCATTAAAATACTAGAAATATAGGTGGCCACTGCACTAATCCCCTAATGATTTGGTCTAGATCTAGTGGCATGGAAATCCTACTTTCACTTATAGAGATAACTACTTCCCTATGGTGATGTCAACGAAACCCTATAGAGATGAAATTACACATAGGTGTGATATGGAAACCACCAAACCATCCCAATAATGAAATTGAATCCCATCATCTCTAGTATGAAGAGGATCCATAAGAAGAGATAACTGCCTACCTCAATGGGGAAATCCCTGCATTGATATATGCCCTCAGACCGCACTCCCAATGATGTGTCCAAGGTCATCACCCCACAAAAGTACTAAATATACAACATGATACATTCCATAGTCAATAAATAGATAAGTGAGTGATAATCACTTATATTGAATAATTTTGATACAATAGTAGAGGCTACTAGAATAGTAACTCATACAGTCGATGATCCTGCATTCTAATCCTCAAGTATCGGATATAAAGCATAAAAATGGCCTAATACATGGACCTATGCTATTGATGGACTACCTCAAGTATTTATGCTATATTAAAAGTGATAATTAAAATTTTGGATACCACAACCACAACCACCTCCTTATCCAGTCCTGCTGGTGCTACTCCAACTTCCCACCTGACATGGTACAACTCACCCTACCCTTGAAGATGGAGCTGGTGTGAATCCTCTTGTAATATAAATAAGGGGAAATGTAATGACCCAATGTTTTTCAATGGCAATTACCTTTTTATATTTATTTCAATCACAACATAATGAAATAATAAGGGATAAGTTACCTTTAATTATAAGTTTGTCACTTCTGTGTTTGGAATTTTAAAAATCCGACATTCACGGTTGTGCTTAAGATGATTTTTGGAGTCTAATAAAACAAAAATACTTTTCAGTGAATAGTAATGAAAACATAGGAATAATAATATACCCTTATGAATAGTAATATGACCCTTATTAATAGTAAATCATCCAACATAAGATTAACCTTACCCATGAATAATTAAATAAAATTTAGACATCTTAGAAAGTGACAATTTGACCTTAGTAAACATTTTAGAATTTTGTAAGTAATAAATAATTAATTATAACTAATTATTTAATTTAAAGGAAAATGTATCTTCTTAAAATTTATTCATTATTTATCAAAATTAATGTCTTATAGTTTTTATATAATTTTATAAGACCCTACGTAATTTTTGAAAGCACTATAAAATCAGTTTTAATCTTAAAAACTATTTTTTAAGTAAATTATGATTTTAATTAAATATTAAATTAATAATATTTAGAAAATTATTTTTAAAAAATGGACATCATTTTTTTATTCTACACATCAAAAAATGGTTGGGGTAAATTTTTGGGATTTTTCTGAGATACTTGAATTTTTAATGAATAATAGAATCTGATAATTCACAATAAATGCTAAATAATGGATTAATTGAGTCATCGATGATGCTCTGTTCATGTAAGAACACTTGTTTCGGGATCGCATGATAAAATTACTATTTTTGGTCATGTAATACTCAATATTCCTTGTCTTGTGAAGAAATAATAAACTAATGAATTTTATATTAAGGAAACCACTCTCCCCTCCACTATAAAAGCCACCCTTCACACCCTCATTTCCTCACACCTCTAAAGCTCCAAGAACTCTCTAAAATCTTTCCAAAAAACTTACCTATCCTCTAACCCACGTCCAAGAGCTTCTTGTCTCATCAAAGGACCAATATTAGGCTCTTAAGGAAGTTCTCAAGAGAAGGATTCAAGAGGTAATTTCTCTCCCTCTTCTCCTTTAATTTCCTTTCAAGTTCAAGTTCATTTCTTGATATCTCCCCACCTATATTCAACCAAATGGTATTTTAACTCCATTATTATACATATAATGTAATTTTATGATTCTAATGGGATATTATATCATCAAAACCCCTTTACCTGTCATTTTATTTTTTTAAAGAGAACGTTGTTCGTGAGGTGTTAATTTATCACCTTCAAGAATGACATGCATTCTTCTTCCATTTCTACCTTCATATCTGGTAATGAAACCATTTTTAGGGTTGAAACAGAATATTTTATATTTATTATTTTCTATTTAATGTTCTGGAAATAACCTATGGCCATATTAATAACTGATAAGTTAAAACAAGTCCGTTGTGATCCAAAAACTGCCCAAATTGACCCAAATAACCATTATTTAATTATTATCTAATTATTCATCCACATGGATCTAATATAATAAATTATAAGGTCATTCAAGCTCTTTTAATATCATTAATGACATGAAATATCATTTTTGTATGATTACCCTTGTTTTACACGAACTTCAATTTATGAATACAAGTGAACCACCCAAGAAAAACCATAAAAATGAACATCCCCGAACAATATTTTTAAACTCTATAAGTCGTCCATAGGAAAAAAAATGACATATTGAAACCAGAATGAAACCTATTAATTTATAAAAGGTTCTGAAATTTATAATTGATGAATATAATTTCATTATACAATACATTAAAGAGAAGGAAGCATTTAGATACAAGGTAAGGGGAAATCTCGAACCCAATTTTCTTCCTTCGGTTCTCCCTCTTTCACTCCATTTTTATATGGTTACTCTTTAAAGATCATTTTTTCATAATTTCCTTTAATTTTATGGGATATAATTGTTTTCCACTAGTTTACATGTCAAACCAAATGTTTTCCAAAAGATCTCCTCTTTTAAGAACACCCCTTTTACTTCTCACTCAAAGTGGACGGTTCTTGTAGCATGTATGTTTTTCCATATTTATTTTGGGAACCCAAATCTTATGAATGTGTTATTATGAGATGAAAACCATTCCTTTTCATGGTTTCATTATATTAATTTATTTTATATTTTCATTGTTTCATGCATGATAAATGATAATGTTATGATGTGACGAGTGCACCCGAAATTATATAGTGGATTATGAATGTTTAAATGTGATGGGTGGGCCTGGAATTATACAGTGCTCCAATGAATTGGGTAAAGTAATGAATCTCATTAGTGAATTTGAAATGATGTGTGAACAAGATTCTAGCTTTGTTCAAAAGTATGTGTGGTAGTTAACCACTAAGACATGATGTTTCATTTTTAGGCATTACAACATTTCAAGTCTTATATTTATGCTCCTCTCATGTTCATGATCTTTTGAATATGTTATGATTATGCTCACCCCATGATATATTGTTCTTATCTATCCCCTTACTGGGCTTCTATCTCACCCCTTTTGATGTATATCCTCCGGTGGCTACATTTACTTAGGAGAGGAAAAGTTCCAATAAGAAGCTATAGAAAAAGAAATTAAATAAATGTTTATGATTGATGTTGTATTTGTTATGTATGGTCCTAGTTTGACCAAGACACTAAAACTTTGGATCCTCTATGTCTAATACTATTATATTGTTTATCTTTAATATGATGTATTATTAATGTAATAAAAGGCTCTGGTCGCTATAGGAAAGGTCCAAAATAATCTTTGTATATGTCCCATACTACTGTAATCATGTCATTCAAGAGATTACCTATCAGACTGAGGCTTCATATTCCCCTACCGTCCACACTGATGGAATATAATGGAGCTTCCAATGCATATACTCTGGCCACCACTGCTCTGATGAGAAATCACGAGACTACGCTTCCTCCTACTAGAATAACTACTACCCTACCTCAACACTAAACCTCCATGCTTGATACTATTGTCTTCTCTTAGGTTACACTCCGTTATGATATTTTAATTAAAAATCTATGAAAAATTAGTTAGGTGAAAGTAATTTACCTATGAGTAGATGGGATACTTTATCCCATCCTAAAACATTGTGCTCGTGATATCTCATCACTTTCTAGAAGCGGTGAAAAGCATTACAACTCATTAAATCATAATGAATAGTCCATGATAGACATATAACCATGATCAAAGTGCATGAACTCTCCAGATCAGTCAAATATCAACATTAGAGGGAAAAAGTAATCATAGATTGAAGTATAGAAGTCTGCCCAAGCCATTCCCTAATGACAAACAAAATTAGTAGTTACATCCCACTAGTTCTTGGTGGAATAAAAAATCATATAGGTGGAAAACTTGACCCTACTCTATGGAGGTGTCTCTAGATGTTCCAATATAGAAAGAGTTAACTCTTTCCAAGAATCAATATCCTATGGACCACCATCCTTTGAGAATATGAGAGGATGTTGCTGCTAGAACTCACAATTCAGATTAACCATTGTAGAAACGAATCATAGAGAACCCTACATGGACTGATTCATATGTATAAATCCCTCAAAAAACTGAGCATTATAACCCTGTTCAGGTATAGAAGGTGGTTCATCTTGTGGAACTACAGGAGGTATCATTAGTGAAATATGTCCCACCACCTCTAGATCATGGTCATTACCACCATCCTGGCACATGACTGGAAGACGTTGTAGTGTCATATCCCTAAAACTTCCAATAACAAGCCTTAGAATAAGATTTTATAATAGACAGAAGCACTAGGGAAGTAGATCATAAGAATAAGTGCTCACTACCAAACATACTAACCCAACTACCCACTTAAAAGGATATGGTATTGGTAAGTGTTCAAATTTTATTTTCTAAGGTTCTAGTAAGTGAAAGGTCAATTTCGCTTTGCCTATTCATTTATTGGAAACAATTTTATTTTTATAAGTCAAAATTTACATTTAATGTTTTCATTTTGTTATTTACTTATATCAATGTTTGATTAAATGGATTTTCATTCCAAGTTAATAAAGGCCCTTACACTCTATAATGAAAGTGACACCCATTTAATATTAAATAGTACCCATATACATTCAGTCACAGAATGTAATGGGTAATATATTATGGCTCAACTCATTTAATTAACCATTTAAATTCATAAGGGACCATACATTTCATAAATTGAAACTAACAGTCACTCAATTATAGAAAAAGAGCCACACATGTATCCATAGGTACATAGATAACATTGGTAGAAACTAGTTATTTAAGATCACACCATAAACCTATACAGGAAAACACTATTTGGATTGAAATTGACACTTTAAATAACCAATTACCTATCCAATAAAAGATTTTCACAGCACTGTAATATATAACAACCATGAACCACTCAACAATAATAGACAACACAAGTAATGAAAGTAGTGAATTTCACCAATATGGCATGGCATATGCATGGAATGTGAATTCTCGGTGCCTATAATGGTGAATGTAACAATTCTACTTACCATATTAGGCTAATGTAAAATATCCATAAATCATATTAAAATAACAAAAGTCATGTGCATCACCCAACAATGAAAGGATATCAATAGTAATAAGAAAGATACAAAATAACAATTTCCCATTCCTAGGAAACTCAGTATTTACCCCAAATGAGGGTTAACTACTCCCACAAAAAGCTAATAACCAAGTTCTAACATGTTTTAATCTTCTATCTACATTCCAAATCAATAAGACAAAATGAAAGAAAAGATACTCTGATGCCACTTTGTAATGTCCTGACCCGGAAGCCAATAATGGGTGCCCTGATCTAGTGGTCCACATGGCCTCAAGTGTACCCCCATATGCTAGAGACTTGTTACTAGTAGGAAGGTCCTAGGATGTGTCTATAGGGAGACTATTCCCTCATGTCTGAGTGGAGTAAAACACATATAAAAATATTATAGAAAATAGAGGAATAATAATAATTAATAAATAAAACAAGAAGAATGATATACTGATATGCATCCTAACACTAAATAATAACCAAAAATTGGATACCGAATCATATAAAAATGATAATTTCATGACATGTCTCTACAAAACATGAAAAAAATTATAGATGGTATTAGGAAATACATGCTATAAAAAAGAATCAAAAGAAGACAAAAACTATCCAAGCATCATGATCACTGGATTAGTCATCTTCTACCCAGCTCCATCCTAATGAAAGAAATCAATATTATGTTTCCAAAGCGGGATGCTTCCCCTTATGAACACTTGCATAAATGTAATATTTTTAGGTAATAGTAGTGTACCAGATAGAGTGTGAGATAAATCTTATTAGGCCATCACCAAAAAAATATATATAATACAATCTGTGAATATAAATTGACGGTGTCCAGGTATATATAAATGTAAATCAATTCCAAATAAATAACTCATACCTTCTTCATCCTCAACTTGAAATATCTATTAACATGAGATAATTTAATTAATTCATTTAATTTTAGGTTATAAATGCAAGTCATGTGTGGTTTAAATAGAACTAAAAATATATCATGATAATAATAAAAGAGGATCCAAGTTATAAGTAAGGAATCCTTGACCTTAGGGGTCAGATAACTAATAGTAATAACTCATGTAGTCTCACAGTAAAAAGGGGTCTGAGTGTAATCCAAGGGGAATCTCCCAAGGCAATCCACTATAAATAGTTCTAACTGAGTCTAAGGATATCATCCAAGGTAAACAGGGTTAAGAATTATCGGGAAAATATGGGTGAATCCGTGAATCTAATGAGGGTATCCAAGGAATTCTAATATCTGGAAGATATAAAGGGATCCCATGACATCATTCCAAGAATCCTATAATATACAAGGACCATGTTACAAGGTGGGTATCTCCATTGGAAACTAGATCCTCAAATTAAAATATCATCCTTTGAGTGCTTAAGGAATTCCTTTAGAAATCCAAGGTTGGCTCAAGTCTAATTGCTCTTATAAATATAAAAAGTTCCATATGTAATATGCACCTTATACAAAATTCTCTATTTAATTTAGGTAATGTAATACTCATGCAATTCTAATAAGTCAATTGGATCATTCCATTACCTTTAATTATTGTGAAAATGTATGTTAAGAATATAAAAACATTTATTAATTTGACTCCATAATAATTTATTTGGTTCATTCATTTACCTTTCATTAAGATAACAAGGTGGGATAAGAACATGCAACTATAATCAATCAATTTTAATTAACTAGGCTAAGTGATATCTATAAATTCACTTTCCATTTAACATTTTAAAGGATTAAAAATTAATCGGATCACTTACCTTAGAAGGTTTAATATATAACAACACATTTTATATCCATTTGTGATTCATAATTCATTTAATTTAATAGGGCTTACCATTAGCAGGATTAAGCCACACACCTGAACGGTGTGTCAGATAAACCCAAATGGGTTAGCAAGGAATAATTAAAGAATAAACCTACTTTGTGTGGAATTATTTGAGGTCATAACCTCTAATGAAATGATAATAAAATATTTTAAGGGATCTAGATTACAAGTGAAATGATTATAATAATGGAATATGAATTTAATAAGAAACGATGAATGAAATCGGCATGCGCACAATGATGATAGTTTATGAAACTATGATACTTGAGGGATGAGTCATAGAACACATACCTCAAGATTATAACACTCTCAATTTCCAATATAAGCCTTTATTTTGGATGGGATCATAATAAAATGGAAGAACAGATTGATGCCCTGAAAATAGGGCTCACGAGCCTGCATCAAAATAGCACCATTGAGGAGAAGGGAAATGATGAACTAATCCAAAGGACCGAGGAGAATAACTAGAGAAATAAAATGTGATAATAAGATCTAAAATTAGAGTATGGACAATATATATATCAATAATCATAGATTAGGAGGCTTTGGAGCACTTCAACAGAGGTAATGGGGGACTTATGTCTTCTGGAGGAGAAAACGAGAGGAGGGATGAGGTTAAAATATATTTAACGAAAAAATAGTGATTTTATCCAAAACTTAATAGGTCAAATAGTTTCTCTTCATTTTTTGAAAAACCATTGCCCAATCATGATCCTCCCATTTACTAAGGTGGGACCCCACACATTTTTATGTCCACAGTTTGACTAACCTTGCACAAACCATGCTGCATGCCCCTCCTAAAAGATACAGACATACTTGCTTATTCATGAACCCCTTGAGGCATGGTTTCCTCAAACCATGTGGAATATTTAATCCATCTATACATCCCTCACATGGTTATGAAAACCATGGAGACTAGATCACATGGTTTCTACTAACAGTGCAATCAAGTCATTTTCTCTACTGGTTAGGGTTTGAAGCTCTAAACAATCCTCAGACACTCCCTAAACCTCTATGACCTCATTAGAAATCTATAATAGGTCAAAAATAACTAATTATATAAAAATTTAAAGGATCCATACCTCCTATAAAAATCATTTTCTTATAGTCTTCCTCCTTTAAAGGAAATCGTCTCTGAGTTCACCTTCTAAGGGAGGCGAAAACACTGTCTGAGAAAAAATCCGACCATTGAGCATGTATGCTAGCATACCACTCCCAAGTCTCGTCATATACCTATCCATGATTCTATTTCACATATAATAAGGGGAATAATAACCTCTTAGATACTTTTTTATCCTATCAATTATTTGTTTTGGGTAATCCTCAAAAGAAGCACCAACATCTAACTCAACCTCATTGGGATAAAAAGTATGAGACACGTTGGAATGATAATGGTGAAGATATGAAACTTGGAAGATGTTTTTCATGGCACGATACCTCTAAGGTAATAAAAATCAGTATGTTACCAGCTTTACTCTCTTCAAGATCTCATAAGTCCTGAAATAATGAGGTGAAAACTTCCTTTACCTATGTGTCTATTCACAAGTATGTGTGATACCTGTAAGAAAAAAAGTTCACCAACCTCGAACTCCAGAGGTTTTAGATGGCGATTGAAATAATATTTCTATCTATATTGAGAAGTATACATAAACTTCCTGATAATATGAACCTACTCTGAAGTATCTTGCAGGAGACGAGGACTTGTAGTGCTGCCTCTTCTGCCTCTAATCAGCATAGTGTTGAACGAAACGACCTACCATACAAGGCCTCATAAGGAGCCATATTAATCATCACCTAAAAGCTATTATTGTAGAAAAAATTTAATAAAGGGATATTATTCTCCCATTAATTTAATATATCAATAATTCATGCATAGAGAATGTCCTCCAACACATGTATTTTCCATTCTGACTGACCATCGGTCCGAGGGTGAAATGTTATGCTCAAAAGCACCTGTGTACCCACAAATCTCTATAAACCCTAAAATAACCTTGATGTGAAATGATCTTACCTATATTAAATGATAGTATGAGTATAAAATACCATATTCCAAGCTCATCAACTAATAAAGTCTTCCAGATAAGAAGTAAGGGGGATAGTTTCGTCAGTCGATCCACTACCACCCAAACTGTGTTGTTACCTTGAAGAGACTATGGTAATCCAACTAAAAAATACAAAGTAACTTATTCACATTCCCATTCCAGGTATGGTAATGGATGTAACAATCCTGCAGGATACTGGTGCTCTACCTTCACCTGCTAATAGGTGATGCACCCAGTGATAAAACCTATTATTTGACATTTCATCCGAGACCACCAATACTAGTGTTGCATATCTCGATACAACTTAGTGATTCATGGATGGAATTAATACTAAGAAGCATGGGAATATTGAATTAGATCCTATATAATATAATTAGGAACATAAATATTACCACGAATATATAGGATTTCATGTCCATCTACAACCCAATATGGAGGTGATCCCTTACCAGAAATACTCTCCCAGCCAACCAAGCCTTTAGGATTAAAACTGCTCAATCTTCACCCTATCAAGGAGTGAGGTGGTAACTATTAAGGTTGTAAGATAATAATACTCATGACTCTCATATAAATCTAGATGAAACTCAGAAAATAGGTCGATCAATTTTCATTCATCATTGGCTTCCTAAATTTCTAATTCTTAAGTTTTATGGCTTAGCACACTAGCTACCGCATTGACCTTTCCAGGCATATAGGAAAGATCAATGTCAAATTACTAAAGGTATTCAAACCATCTTCACTATCTGATATTCAAGACACAATAAATAAAGATATAATATAAGCTCTTATTATCCATATACACTACAAAGTGCTATCCCATCTGTTCGTGTCTCCCGCAACATATGGCATGGACAACTACTACTAGCTCAAGGTTGTTCATTGGGTAATTAGTCTCATGTGGAATTAACTAAAAAGACCTTTATGTAATTAATATAACATATTACATCATTACTACACCTAGTTATTTTTCTAATGCATCATATAACACTATATAGCCTCTTTTAGGCTCTAGCAGAATCAAAATCAGCACCGAAACAAGCCTTCCTTTCTTCACCTGAAAGGCCTTTTCACACACTTATAACCACAATAACTTCACAACATTATTTATAAGACCATTAGGGGGTGAATAAATGTGTGATAAGTCCTATATAAAATACTTGTAATATCCATCCATCCCCAAGAAACTCCATATATCGAAAATGGTCTTGGGATTCTCCTAGGAAACAATAACACTCACCTTATTTGGGACAATTTATACCCTTAATTCTGAGATAATATGACACAAGAAGTAAAATTTATCAATTGAGAAGATGAAATTATCAAGATTATAATATAGTTGATTCTCTCTTAGTGTATTATAAATGGTCTTAATATGTTTATAATGTTCTATATAAGAATGATAATACACCAAGATTTAATCCCCAAATATCATGAAAAAAGAATACGGATAGGGATGGAAAACCCTATTTATACAATCCATGAAAATGGTGAGTGAATTTGTAAGACCGAATGTCATAATGAAATACTAATAAATACCATACCTACTACAAAAATATGTACAAGGTATGTCTAAATCCCTAACATGCACATGATGATAGCCCGATCTCATGTCAATCTTAGAGAATAACCTAGCTCTTTGGAGCTGGTCAAATAGATCATCTATTTGAGGCAATGGATACCAGTTCTTAACTGTAAGATGGTTAAACCATTGGTAATCCACACATAGAAAAAGGGTCCCATCCACCTTTTTGGTGACAAGCATGGGTAAAACCCAAAAAGAAGTAATGGATCTGATAAAGCCTTTAGACTATATATCCTCTAATTGTCTCTTGAGCTAACAGTGATCATTAGGTGCCATCTTTTATGGAGGAATGGAAACTAGAGTTACTATTGGATTAGAATTTATCAGGAACTCTACCTATCTCTTAGGAGGTAAGATATAATAATCATTAGGAAATACACCCATAAAAAATCTAATATGGGAGAAAAGTCTGTTAAATGTATTCCCTGATACTCCATAAAAAAGATTAACAATCTAGGTGGTCACTACAGCTAGTCCATGATTATATAGTACTTTTCTACCATCCTGGACATCCCACTCACCCTTTTGGAGATAAATTCTACCCTATGGTGATGTAGACGACACCCTAAAATGACAACAGTCCATATAGGAATGATATGAAACCAACCAATCCAGCCCAATAATGAAATTTAATTCCTTCTTCTTGAGGATTAAGAGGTTCTACAAGATGGCATAACTACTTATATCAAGGGGGAAGTACCTACAATGGCATATTACCTCAAAGCACACTCCCAATGGTGTGTCCTGGTTCATCACCCCATAAAAGTATAGAATCTTTATCAGAATACATTCCAAGATTTATAAAGAGATAAAGGAGTGAGAAGAACCTGTATTGAATAAGGCATATATAATAGTAAAGGCTACTAGAATAGAACATCATATAGTTAATGATCCAACACCCTGATCCTTAGGTATTAGCTGTAAAGCATGAAACTAGCTTGATCCATGACCCTGTGCTATATCTAAAATACCCTAAGTAGGTCCTCTTTACTGGTGATAAAAATCAGAAGTTTGGATCCATTATCCATGACCTCCCCCTCAAATAGTCCTTTCAGTGCTACTCATACTCCCCACCTAAAACAACACAACGGATCATACCCCTAAAGGTGGAGCTAGTACAGATCCTCTTCCACTAGAATAATGTGTTAATGTCTTAACAAATCTCATGAGATGTCCCATACAGACACAAGCATGACACTCAAGAGGGTCCCTATCACACAGAGGATTCAAATTCTATTATTTTCCACACTGATGGAATATAATGGATCTGCCGATATAGATACAATGATCACTAATACTCTGATGATAAAACTTGAGGCTATGATTCCTACTACCGAAATAACTAATTCCCTACCTCAGTAAAACTCTGTGATTGTTACTATTAGATTATCTAAAGTTGTGCTTAGTAATGAAATCTTGATTGAAAATCTAAGAAAGTAGGCAAGGAAAAAACATTTAACTATGAGAAGATCACAACTAGAAAAATGGCCTATTGCCATGTTTCAAAACTGTGGAAATTGGATCCAAAATCTTGGCTATAGGATATGTCCCCAGTTTTTCCCAACCATGGGTGCAATCGCTGTGGTAGTAGGGTTTGACCTATGGCCACAATTTTTATCTGTGGAAACTGGTGGCCTAGTGCCACAATTTTGAAATATGTGGAAATATGTGTCTCCATTGTCAACCGTGGTAGTTGACATATGGCCACAGTTTTAACCATGGAAATAAGTGGAATATTGCCACAATTTTAATTGTGGCTATATCCCTAGAAAAATGTGGCAATAACCTAAAAATAATGTGTGCTCAGCTGGATTTGATCACAACACCTTCCCTTCATGTTTCAGCACCCTAACCACTACACCAACAAGGATTTTGTGAATATATATATATATATATATGTAATATGTTATATGTATTATTAAAACCTATGGAAATATCATGAAAACTATTCCAATAGTTCTTCCTGCCATTTTTTGGGTGAGAAATGTTTCCCCCCACGCAAGGGTGGGAGACCTATAGCCACGATTTTCAAAATAGTGGCTATAGGCCACATAAATGTGGCTATAAATGTGGTCTATAGCCATAGTTTTGAAAACCATGTCTATATCCCATGAAAAAATACCTATATCCATAGTTTTAAAATTGTGGCTATAGGTCTATGGATGTAGCCTATTTTTCTAGTAATGGATGGCATACTTGATCCCATCCTCTAAATGTTGTGATCACAATATGTCATCATGGACTAGAAGCTCTGGTAAGTGTTATAACTTAGTAAAATGCATTGAATAGTCCATAAAGGACATTTTCCCATGCTTCAGGTGCATGGACTCTTTGGATCGATCTTATCTCAGTGTTTGAGGGAAAAAGTTATCATTGAAGGAATTCTGGAAGTCCACCCATACCATGCCCTGATGACGACCAACCTGAGTAATCACATTCCACTAATTCTTGTTGGAATAATGATTAATATATGTGGAATGACTGATGATCCTCTCTAGAGGTGTCACCAAATGAATGAAGATAGAATGAGTGGACACTATCCAAGTCTCAGCAGCCTGTTGATCACCATCCCTTGAAAATATGGGAGGATGCTGCTTCTAAAACTCACATGTCAGACCAACCATTGGAGGTGCAGGTCATGGATCAACCTACATGTAATTCCTCTTCCATAAAAAACCCTCAAAAAACTAAGCATCAGTTTCTAGTTTAAGTATAGAAGGTGGTGAATTTTGTGGAACTATAGGAGGTATCACTAGTGGCTTAGGGCCCCCCACCTCCAGAGCGTGTTTGTCATGAACCTCCGGGTGAACAACTGGAGGTTTTCTTGGTGACATACCTTTAAAAATTTGAAGAACATGCCTTAGAAAAAAATTTGAGAGTAGAAAGAAGCACTAATAGAAGAAGATCATAAGAACAAGGGCCCATACACTTTATAATGAAAGTGAAATCGATTTAATTTTAAATATTCCACAACTGCATTTAGTATCAGAATGATACAGGTAGTATACGATGGATCAAATCATGGAATTAACCATTATAATTCACAAGGGACCACATACCTCATGAATTGAAACTGGTATACACTCAATCACAACCAAAGAGAATCTCATGTAACCAGAGGTAGATAACTGACATGGGTAGCAACCTGTTATTTAAGAAGCCACCATTAACCTATATAGGGAAAAACTTTTTATATTGATGTTGAAACTCTAAATAAATCATTCCATACCCTATAAAATATGATAGTATAATAATAATTTATAAAAATCGCGACTCACTCAACAATTAGAGGCAACAAAATCTATACAAGTAGAGAAATTCATATATATGGAATGGAATATGCATGACATGTGATTTCTATGTTCCTATAATGATGCATGTAACAACGAACCTTTCTATATCTATCCAAGATAAAATAACCATAAATCATATCAATATAGCACAAGTCATATGCGTCACCCAATAGTGAAAGGATATGAACAATAATAAGAAATATATAGAATGAAAATTTCCCATTCCCAGGAAACTTGGTATTTACCTCGAATGTGGGTTAGATACTCCTAGGTATGGATTATAACCATGTTACAACATGTCCTAATCTCCTATTGACATTCCCAAACAATAACACAAAAAAAAGAAAAACATATCTACTACCAATTTCAATGTCCCAACCTGGAATCCACTAAACGGGTGCCTTGATCCAGTGGGCCACATACCCTCAAGCACGCCTCTCCATATGCTAGAGGCTTCTGAATAGTAGTGATGGACGAGGGTGTGTCATTAGGGAGACTATTCCCTCATATAATAGTAGATCAAAACAAATATAATAACATAATAGTAAATTTTGAAAGCATAATAATGAATAAAGAAAACTGGTAGTGGAAGATAAGGACAAACATCCACAAACTAAATAATAATAAAATGATGGAAAATGAATCATATACAAATGATAATTTAATGAAAAATCTCCAAACAATAAGAAAACATGTATACATGGAAGCAGGAAATTCATGCTATAGAAAAGAAGAAAAATAATCCAAATACTATCCAAGCATCTAGAGCATTATATCGATTTTCTTATACTCAACTCCATTCTAATGTAATAAGTCAAGATTATGTGTTCAAAGTGGGATGGTTCCTCTTATCAACACTTGAATACATGTAATCTTCTTGGTTACCAATGTCATCTTAGATAGGGTGTGAGATAAATCTTAGTAGTCCACCACCAAAAATGTCTATACAATCCAATCTGTGAATATAAACTGACAATGTGTAGGTATATATATACGTAAAGTAATTCCAAATAAATAACTCATACCTACTTCCACCATAATTGGAAATGTCTCAAAACATGATATCATTTAATTAATTAATTTATGTTTATTTCATAAAGGTAAGTCACATGAGTTGCAAACAACACTGAAAATATATGATGATAATAATAAAATAGGATCCAAGGTATAACCAAGACATCCTTGACCTTAGGGGTCAGCCAACTCATAGTAATAACTCATAAAATCATATGGTATAAATGGGTATGAGTGTAATCCAAGGGGAGTCACCCAAGGAATTTTACTATAAATAGTTCCAACTGAGTCTAAGGTAAAATGGGAAAAGCATGACCAGACCCAATGTGGGGAGTCCATGGCGCTACTTGTCTAAATACATCTAGATGGATTTAAGGGGTGTATCCAAGGCATCATAATATTTAGAAGATAGTGATGGATACTAAAAAAATATTTTGGGCATCCTATATTAGACAATGACTATGTTTCAAGGTGGGTATCTCCCTTGGCAACTGGCTCCTCGAATCAGAATGATGTTCTATGAGCGCTCAATGCATTCCCTTGGGAATCCAAGGCTAGATCAAGTATAACCACTCCTATAAAGATATTAATGTTCATATACAATAGTAACCTTATAAAAAATTATTTATTTAATTTAGGCCATGTAATACTCATTCCTTTTTAATAAGTCAATTTGTTTATTCCAATACCTTTCATTAATATGACAAGGCATATGAAGTACATACAACCATTTATTAATTTTATTCTATAATGATTTATTAAGTTGATTCATTTACCTTTCATAAACATGACAAGGTAGACTTTAGACATGAAACCATGAAAAATTAAATTATAATTAAGTCGGCTAAGTGATATATTTAAATATAATTTCTAGTTAACATTTTAAAGGTTTACTAATTAATTTTCACACTTACCTTAGAAGGGCCATGCGATAACAACACATGTTCTAGCCATTTGTGATTCACCATTCATTTAATTTAAGAAATATTACCATTAGAAGGGTCAAGACACACACCTGAATAATGTCACAGATAAACCCACATGAGTTACCAAGGCATAATTAAAGAATCACCCTACATGGGGTGGAATTAATTGAGGTTATAAACTCTAAAAATGTGATAATAAAATATCGTAAGGTCATAATATTATAAGTGAAATGATTATATGCATGGTATATGAATTTAGTAATTCATGAATGATGAAATTGGTGTGTGAAAAATTACATCTGTTTATAAAATGGTGAGACTTTAGGAATGATTCATTGATCACCTACCTCAAGCCTATATCACTCTTTTCATCCAGTATAGACCTTAAGTTTGGCCTGAATTAAAAGAAAATGTAATAATGGATCAATGATAGGAAAATTGGGAATATGAGATAACATCAAAATAACATCTTTTAGGAGAATACTAATGATGATATGAGCCTAAGGACTAAGAACATACCTGGATGAGTCCAACATGAAAATCAGATATCGAATTAGAGTTTGTATGATAATGATATCAATAATCATAACTTAGGAGACTTTGGATCTCTTCAATATAGTAAAGGGAGGCCTACTATCCATTGGAGGAGAAAATGAGAGGTGGGGATAGGTTAAAATATATTTATGGGAAAATGGACATTTTACCTAAAAATTACTGGGTTGCACAGTTTGGCTGCACAGTTAGACAAACTGTTTTCCAACCATACACCTCTCACTAAGGAGGGACCCTACACGATTTCATGCACAGAGTTTGACTAACTATATTCAAACCATATTGCATGCTTCTTCTAAAAGTTGAAGATCTACTTGCATGGGCATGTTCCCCTGGGGGCATGGTTTCCTAAAACCATGTGGCCTCCAAAATCTCTATGTCCAACCCTTTCAAGGTTGGGGAAACCATGGGGACTAGATCACACATTTTCTACTAACCATGTGGATCAGCCATTTTCTCCACTAATCGGGGTTCCCAGCTCCGAACAAGACCCAAACACCCCCGAAAACTATATGACCTCATTAGGAATCCATAAAGGACCCAAATAAATAATTATAAAAAAATTTAAAGGATACATACCTCATAAAAAACCAGGTTCTTATTGTTTTTACTATAGTATGAGAACCCTTATTTTATTATTTCACCTTGTTGTAAAAAATCCCCATGAAAAATTCCTTATAGTATGGACATCGTCATTTTATAGTGACCAAAACATACAAAATGAAATGAAAAAATTAATCTTCTCACTTAATATAATTTTTAAAATCACTTAAAAAACACCATCCCATCCCATGTTTAGTTATTTAATCACAACAGATAGGATCATTATATTCTTCTATAATCATAATTCTTGAATCTATATGGAATGTTTCACGAAGAATCCTCTGATTTACTATTCAAATTATCTGATGATAAATATTTAGACACACTCGACTATCATCAGTTTCTCGTAGTAAGGTATTGATAAACATAGAATGATCTCCCCATAATCACTACTCAAGTTTCACATAAACACTCATGGTATATTGTTCGTGAAACTCATGATACTATTTCATAGTGCATGAAGAATTCCACTAGTGTGGTAATACAATATGATTTACAAGGTTGAGGACAACATGTACATAATCATTTGAAGTAGTTCACCCGAATCCATGTTTTAATTGATGAACAATGTCAAAAATACCTCACCCCACATGGGAAGATAAGATAGAAATATTCTAATTTATAAACAAAGTCACTCCAACACTGGCTTAATTAAATCCTTATGAATCTGGTGATCTCTAGTGGTAGAAACTCACTTGTTTTCAAGTAGCTTCTCCACCCACTTTTGATTTTCAATTCAATTTGAATTAATTGAAAGAAGAATTAACACTACATGTTTTCTTAGAAATTACCCTCTTGCTAGGAACCTCTAAATCTATATGGTATAACCCAATTTATAAAATAAGTGTGAGTAACCATGGTATTCAAATCTATCGATTAGTCATCAGACATGTAATACTACTTTGAATTATTTATTTTACGAGATAGAAAATTATACTTATCAAGAATATTTATACTTCTACTCATGTCAATAAACCCAGAAAGAAAATTAATGTATATAAATATTTTACTCCCTATTTATTTTTTGTTCCCATTAACCAACACTCCTTATTATTAACATATCTAATATAACTAATGAAAAATAGAAAAGTGTGATTAGAATACCTTATTATTAAATTTAAGTAGTGCTTAAGAACCTTATAGAAATCATATTTGTGTTTTTATAAATGGTGATGCTAGCTTCTCTACACTATATTAACCTATATATCCCTTCAAGGGGTACTCATGGTTATCTTCAACAAGGAATATATATATATATATATATATTATATGGACTTCATGATTTCCCATGTTGAGAGTGCACCAAATTGGAGCATTTCAAAATTTTACTAAATATTGAATAGTGATTATAGTTTATTTATTTCTATTTTTGATGTCTAATTTTGATAACTTCCACCCCTTCTAGTTACTCATTCAATTCCCTGTAATGTAAACACACAAACATAACACAAAAGCTAGGGAATAAGGTGGATATCCTTGCTCATTAATTTGAGTAGTTGAGTTGACAATTTCTTTTAAACAACATTTCTTTGTCCTTTTCTTATCCATGTAAATATAGACTCATTATATTATATTTCATGTTTATCAAGATTTTATACTATCTAATCATGTAATTATTTATCGAATTTACTTATTTGTGTGGGGTGTTCCCCTAATGATAATCTATTAAATAACATGCATCTTCTTATTCTATCTTCATCATATTTAAAATCTCTTATTGGGATGGAAACATAGTTAAGAAATTTAGGGAAATATATCCATACTTATGAGACCTACCAAAATGAAATTTTGAAAATATTGTATTTTAATTTTTTGAAAACCACTCTTGAAATTTAGGTTCTTTATGTGGAATATTCTATTTTTCTTTAGCACTATCTTTCTCTTTGGATTCATCCATAATTTTTTCCTTCTCTAATTCCCATGTACAAATTATTAATAATTCTTTAGGTACACTGATATATTTATTATAGTCTCCACATGAATTATTTTTCAAAGTCCCTTTTATTCAATCAGTATCTTTATTACTTTATTTTATTGATTTCTATTTGTGTTTTTTCTTGACTCCAACACATATATTCATGACTTATTTTTATGTATCCATGATGTTATATTTATTTATAAAATTAAAGAATATATTACCTTTTAATTTATCACTCCTATAAATTTTGTACTGCATTTGAACATTATCATCATTCAAATTGTTTTCTAAGTCTGAACCATTCTTATTTTGAATCTTCTTAAGAGAAATTTAGAAATCAGTTTTGTCTGTCTTCCTTCTCAAGGTCATCTCTTGTTTTTGCATCATTTTGGCCCTTAATTCCCATTTTCTTTTGATTCATAATAAAATTGATATCAATAATATTTTTTACTATAACCATTGAAAACCTCACAAATATATCCATGATTCTAAGTCATTTTAAGTAAGAGAGGGTTTTTTATAATATGTGGATGTTTCTTTTTCTCAGGCTTTCTCACACTCATTGTAGGAATTCCTTGAGTTATAGGTGTTGGATTACAATGATAAAAATATATTTTTTTATTCCCAAACATATTGAAGTACAAGTAATGAACTATAAATATTTTTCTTCTTCTTTGGAGTGATTACTGTCTAAAATTTACAGAACTAGATGCTTCCTATTTTTGGATGTTTCCACAGTTGTTTGTGATTCCATTGAGGAAATACCTATTTAACACACTTTTCTATCCACCCTTTATATGGTGGAAGTAATATCATAATTTTTACCCATATTTATATAGTTTTATCATTAAAACCTATAAAATCAAATAAAATAGATTTAATTCAATTATCCGATTTTAGTTTGGAAAATATATTTTATTTTAAAAATACCTGAGATTAATCATTGGATTATATTGGGGTATTATTTACACTGGATAGAATAATTATTTTCAAAATAATTTCACTTGGACAAAATGTGACAAAAAAATTCCTTTTCTTGACTTGTTTGGGAAGTTCAAAATTTTATTATCTCGGCATTTATTAACTTGACAACATATTCTAAACACACAATACCGAGAGTATTTATTTAAGCCTCAATTGAAATAATTTTTTATTATCATTGTTTATTTTCTTCTCAAACTATTCCTCACACAACCTACACTTTAATTTCAAAGATCCATTATGTCACTCCACCAGACTAGTTACTTTTTTTCGACCCAAATTCTATATATCCCAATTCCAAATTGAGTTTAGTGGAAGTATGTGATTGATAATCTATGAAATATTGGATATTTTTTAATATTAATTCTTAATTTTATTATTTAAATAATAAATCATTTATTTCAAGGACCATTCCTGACTCAACCGATCCTAAATTGATGTTCTTTAAGTTTTATGTCAAAAAAAAGAAATAAAAAACATGGGTTTTTGGCTTAATGATGATGATGCATTTGGGTTATGGAATTAAATGGATAAAATTTTAATTGTTTTATATTATGTGTTTTATTGTTCATAATATATTAAAACCTCTAGGATTCAAGTGTTTTAATCCACCTTGTCCTGGAAGAGTTCAATTAAAATATGGAAAATCAAATTCTTGATATGATAATTATTTTTTAGGAATTTTTATGAAAGTAAACCCAAGGTGATGATGAATACACCAAATGGTAATAATTATTTTCATTTTAATTCCTTTATAAATACTTTGTTATGTCATTCCTGGTCTGATATGACATATCCAATGAATTAAATAAAGAATACATGAATAAATCTTGAGAAAAATATAAGAATGAAATAAGAACAAAATAATAATTCAATAACCTAAGAAATTATCCATTATCACAAAAAACTACAACATAAATAAGAAATTATCCACACATGATTTAAATGAAAAAAATTTTCATCTTACCATTGTTTTTAATTATATAAAATAGAGAAAGGAGATATATAATCTGCCTTAGAAAAAATTCGGGAATTCCCCTCTTTATGAGTTTCAAGCTCCTCCCTTCTCCAATATAAATCTCCCAGGTGACCCCAATCCTTAAAAATAAAAAAACTAACATTAATTAGTCAACCCACAATGTCTCTAATTTGTTAGGGGTTTAAATATTTGGTCAAATTATGGTTATGGTGGTAAATATGGGGGTTTTGGAAACTTAACCTATAACACATGGTTAAGGTTCTTGACTGGGTAAACTATGTTCCAACTGTGAATGTAGTTATGTATATCTAGTTGTGTTTTCATGGTTCATGGGGAGAGGTTCATAGTTTAGTTAATCATGAATAAACCATGTTCATGGTTATTTGTCCTCATATTATAGTTTCCATGGATTTTGGGGAGAGGTGTATGGTTCAAGTAACCATGTGGAGGTCGTGCACAAGGTTCTATCCCATCAAATTATACTCTGTATTATTTTTGGGTGTACCTACATGGTTTGATAATATATTTATAGATAGTAAAATGAATAATATCTCTTGAAATTTGTCTTTTATGGTTTGTTTGTCTAAGGTGCATGGTTTTTGGATTCTAGTGAAAATCATTCTCAGTAGGAAATAAACCCAAATGCTTCTATTTTGACTTTAAATCCTTCAGTTAACTCCATATTTGATGAAACCTCAATTGTACACATAGTTTTTTCCTATAAAAACATCTTAATTTTATAAAAACAATAATGTGCATGAAAATGAAAATTTCAAGTGGAATTTATTTTGAAACCAAATCATTCACACTAGTGCATAAAACTATGCCAAAAGTGATCAATAGTTTGTCCTCAAACAATTAAATAGACAATCATTCCAAAGATAATACCCAATATATAGGAATATATTTCATATATTATATCAATAAAATGAACACAAGTTTTAAATGAATAATTATTTGAAATTATACAAAAACCCTTCAAGTCTTAACAATCCTCAAAGAAAACAACAAAAGTCAATTTAATTCAAATATTCCAAGTTTCTATACTTAAATACTTGATTTTTTAAATTTCTAGTTTTCCTTATTCATTTAAAATAACGTTCCTCCCTAAATTTACTTCTCATTACACACTTGGTTTGGTTAGGAAAGAGATCTCATCAACATAAAATGTTGGGTTATCACTTGTATAGGTCACAAAAAGTCATTGAATTGTTATTTGAAGTTTAGGAAAGGATTATTTCCATCCAGGGTATGCTTGTGATATATCATATTTTCATTAGAGTGATATACTATCATTTTAATTTTTGTACTTATATTCTTTTGATGACTCAACTTTATTCATTTTATAATAAAATCAAGAGCTCATGAAATTAAGTCCGCCTAATAACTACATGAAAAATATAAAAAATTTCAAATATTAACATGAAATAATATATAAATTCAATTAAATATCAGAAGGTTATTTAATTTAAAATACTCAATAAAAAACCCATCTTTAAAAATAATGTTTTATGATGAAAATTTGATTAACTCTCTTCAATTTTCTTAGGCTTTCTCACATCGAAGATGAACTTATCAAATCAAGAATTTCTAAAATTTCAAAATGATTCATTAAATTCATAACCATTTAATTACTATGAATTAATGAAATTTATAACATCTATTAAATGTTTTATAAGAGAAACATGTCAACCTTGAAAATTACCTGGCATGTTGATCAAATTGGGTGCCAAAGATTAAGGTGTCCTCCCCCACACTTAAGACCGATCATGGTATTCCATGAATGTATGTTGTGGAGAAGGGTGAAAGTATTTATAAGTGAAAGGTAAATGAGGAAAAAATAAAAATATGAAAGTGCATAAGATAAATAAATAAGAATCCCCTAGAGTGTGTCTAGATGAAGGGAATTAATGTGCGAGAGCCTCCCATGCGAAAGATTTTTCATAACACCATTGGAGTAGTCAACCAATATTCTGAACTAGAGAAACTAAAAAGTTTACAGAAATAATGAAATAATTTTATTAGAAGAAAAAATATATAGAAACCAATCACACTAGAGAAATAAAATTGATATGCAATACACACAACATAAAATAATAAAAAAGTACAACAAAGGGATAGCTATAGAAATGATAGTTTGTGAAATGGTGGAAAGAAAAATAGTAATAAATATGTAAAATATTTAGTCACAACCCATGCGAGTTATAATGATATTGGAATATGAAAAAATATTTGGAAAGACTCATCTGAAGACAGATATGATATGACTATCTCTTAATCTATGCTTGTAGTAGTTGTAGGGGTAACAATAACATTACCCATCAAAGAAGAACCAAACCTAATCCCACATAATGTTTCCTTTTAACTAGTATAAGATGATTCCCATTATGTTCATTAAGGTGTGAAATCATCATTTTTAATGTAGTAGGAAGGTGGGAGGTTAGGGAGGGTGTGGTAAATTAATATGGGATTGGAATCCTACAAACTAGAACCTTTTAGTTGGTATCAATATATTCAAACTGCAAGTCAAACATGGAATACATATCTTGATCATGGTTCCACTTAGGGTATAGTTTAGTATATAGAGTATCTTATAGGATAGAGTGGGTGGTTTATGGGAAGTAAGTGGGTGATGGAATGGATGTGGCTGGGTAGGTTGGGTGGGCTATGATAGTATGAAATAGGGTGTGCTGCTCCTCCTTATATAGTGGAGTTGGTGAGGGGAATCTTTGATGGGAGCATTGTCACGAACCAAGCCGGGTCGCCATCTGACCCGACACCCGACCCGGTCCGTGGCATGGCCCGAAGGGCGTTCTTGATCACCATGGACTAGAACAAGTGCCCAGGTATCAAAACTAACACATGGGAACGATTTACCTAAAATAGTTTAGACAAAATAATTGACAAGATAAATAAATTAAATCTAAAAACAGACAACCAAACAAGACCTCAAACTAAAAACATGTTTAAGTATACAATTCAAATAAAAACCCAAAGTGAACAACAACAAAGATAGAGAACTAAAACTCCAATACCAACCTCCAAGTGAATACCATCAGAAACTAGAACCACCATCACTAAGCACGATTCCCCAACCTAGAAAACACAAATGACAAGATCTACATACACCCAAATGTGTATGTCAGGTGTGAGCAAAAAGCCTAGTAGGATACCACCTAACAATATTTTTCCATGCCATTACATCAAAAAAAATAATTTAACATGCTTATTTCAAACAATGATTTTAAAACTATTTTAAGGAAAACATTCAAAATCTGAAAGTGAAAAGAAAAGAATACCGAAAAAAACCATTTCAAAAATATTACTTTAAATTGGAAGAGAAAATTTATAAAGAACATGAACATACTCATGTGGTCCTCCATATTCTGGCAGAAGGCACCACATCATGAATTGTAGAGAACTGTGGGTAAATCCCCTAAGGTAGCAAGTATACATGGTGCACTAGAGACATCATACCTCGGTGTAAATGTCGCATAAGATCCACAAGAAACAACTCTCTCATGCATGAGCCACTAGTAGGGAAACACATCCATAACCTGATGGTCTTTAATCATCACAAAAGTTTAGTTAGTGTTGTAGTATCAATCCTGCTAGATGAAACCGGGACAAACAACTTCTGTAACATCTAGCGTACTTGTTGTAATCCACCCACCTAGGTACCTGAGGTTCCCTTTTAGTGCTCAAACAAATTTGACATTTACAAATCACTAAAAAATCACATTTACACCCAAAAGTCAAGACAAACAAGGTACACAGTGTGCCACCACATGCACACCCAAACCCCACTCTAAAAACATACACATACCAAACCATTTGATAAACAAGCCTCACACCACTTATGAAATTTAATAGCTCAAAAAGAAAACAAAATAAAACTTCTAAAACAATTTCCAAAGGCAGCACAAAACTTTACACCCAAAGACATGTTCAAAATACCCCCTTTTAGACCAAACACACACCAATACCATTTCACATCATAAATCACACCACATGCATGACTTCATAAATTATTATACAACTAATATAAATTTTCTAATTGGAACATCAAGGGTTTCACATGAAAAACACCTAATTTTCACACAAAAACGACACCTAAAATTTAACACATGTCTAACACTATCAAACACCACATCTGCACATCACATTTAATTAAATAAATTTAAGTAAATAGTTTTTAAAAAATTTAAGATTAACACACGATAGTTTACACCAAAAACACACTTGATCTCATACCAAAACACTACTTTAAAACCACATGTACAACATAACCATTCCAAAACATATTTTTTTTCTAATCCGACTATTTAAAATTTAAATAAAAATATGTGAAATAATTTCAAAATTCCAAAATAAATAATTTAATTTAAAAAAAACCCCTTTTTAAACACCCTCACCTCAAGTGTTTTAGAAAATATTTCACACTTTGAAGATAGGACCCCAAACACCTTTTTTAATAAACACTTCAATATAATACACATGACACACAACCAATTATTTTCAAGAAAAAAAATACATTTCTAACTCAAATACGTATTAAACTATTACCAAAACATATTTTGTACACCTAAAATAATTAATGGCATGTTTCCAAGAACTGCCACGACAAGACTCATATGATAGGTAGACTCACTATCACATGTGCATTTCAGTAATATTTCCGAGGGAATTTTGCACCACCCAAACCACACATAAAACCCATTTTTAAAAAAATTTCATCGAACCACGCACCAAAGCATGACTAATCTCTATATTAGAAATCCAATTTCAACATTTAATCATAAACCATTTAGGAAACACCAAACACATCACATAATAAAACCAAAGAATACATTAATAAATTAAAAAAAAGTAAATTAATCTAATAATCTCAGGCACGGAAACACCTACACTGGTGTAAGAAAACTCTGAAAACTTCTGTGAATCTACAATCACACCAAAAGCGCACCACATGTGGATTGAATTGGATCCCAGGGGGATTTCACTCACAAGGAAGATGGTGGAAAGTTCGTGACAGAGAGAGGGGGACACAGAAGGTCCACGCAGGAGGGAAAACCAGCGTAGGAGGCATGCACATGGGTCTAGGCGGCTGTGTGAGCCGGATGGCTAGGAGGAGGGGTGCGACATCGGGTCTTTAGGGGAGGTCGCATGATGGTGTGAGAAAGGGAAACTGACTGAAAGCGCAGGTGAGGGGATTTGTAGATGGCACGACGAGCAGGCCGATAGGGGGGGCATCGTGATCCGAAAGAGGAGAGGGGGAGGTTTCAATGAAAAAAAATGAAACGGAGGAGGGGATAGAGGAATGGTGGGAGGCGCTGGAAAGGGGGTGAAACACTAATACAAAGATATAAAAAAGATAAAAATACAAATAAAAAACCTAATAATATGTAATGATATTAATTAATAATAATTTTAATAAATAATAATATTAACTTAATAAAAAAAAATTTAAAAAAATAATTTTAATCATACCACTAATAGATTAATTAAAACATTAATAAAAAGGATAATAATAATAATAATAATCTTATTATTATTATTATTAGAACACTTAATTCATTTTATTCTTCTCATTTTATTTTTTTCTAACTACATTATTTGTCTCATTAAATAACGAATTAACCATACACCAGATATGCCACGTGGGAACTCGGGTAAAGTCACGGGGCTTCGGCCATTCCCTACCTGTGCGTTGGACACCGCCAAGCCCAAAATATTCACTTATTAGCATAATGTAAGATTTCAATCAGGCTCGACCTGCACTCTGACTGAGATTTTATAGCCGTATAAAATAATAAAGTGCTAGTAACTTAATATAATATTAAAAATAATATTAATTATTATATTATTAATATCAACTTAATAAAATTTATATTATTAATGTTATCGATAATAATAATAATAATATTCTAAAATGATGTTATTATTATTATCATTAAAATTATAAGGCCCCAATCTTAAACCTTACTTAATATTGAATTAAATGAATAATTCACATTGAGGATATTTTCAGGTTTAGAGTTTTAGAGAATTAGGACATAACTATTACATCTCGAAAGATTATAAAGTAGACACTTCTACTAAGTTTCCATAAAATAAAAACTCTTAAAAAGAGACATGTCTAGTTCCATGTTTTAGATAGAATGACTTTTCCTTGATCCCATCCTTGACCCTATTCCTCATTAAGTCTTGTAAAAAACATTTCAAAAACCTGGGGTGAGCATAAAAAGCTCAGTAAGGGATACACAAAGAATGAAAACTGTTAGTTTCTCAAAACAACAAGTAAACCATGTATACTTTATCAAAGTAATACTTTTCACCTTTATGAATTAGTAAAAACTCTTCACTGGATAAAAGATCAATACTTACCCTTTTGTAACCAAAAGATTACCATAAAACACATATAAATAACACATAACATATAAAGGTAACATGGGACATAAACATACTTAAATGGAATAAACATACGGTCGACTTCCACACATATCACTTAATGGAATAGCCATAAGGCCGACTTCCATACCCAATGCATTGGAGGTTATAACGTAACCACCCGTCCTGGTATTCACAGCACCACCCGTCATATGGTTTATCACGTAACTGCCCATCAAATGTCTAAGCACCATTATAAAATCATAAGACATAAAACAAATATAATGAAAAGAAAACATTTCCACACTTTGATCACAATATATCACTTAAATATATTGTCATAAAAAATCCATTATAAAAACCATTTTCAATACCAAAATACATAAAAGGGTATATGGTATTTATTTCATTTTAAAAACATTATGTCTTGTTGAGGAAGCCAAAGACCAAATAATACTCGCGGCGGCGGAAAAGGTCGTTGTCACCACGTATGTTAAAAGAAACATTCCTTTTTTTCGTTTTGTAAAACACTTCGTAGAAAAAGATTCCATTTGAATGAAATGAAAATTCAAATAAGTTTTATACAGCGTATAAAAGAAAGTCTTGTATTAGAACAAAATATGCCTCGATGAAAGGAGATTGAGACGAAGTCCCTTACCTCGTGTCCTGCGTGACTCGATTGCTCTTTAATCTCCTGAATAATAAACTAAAGTTAATTTCTACTTGCTTAAGAACCTTTTTCAAGTTTATTATACCTTTTTATATAACTTATTTCCATGTTATAAATGTTATGTAATCATTTAATTTCATAAAGTTTATTTTGTCGATATTTGGTACTTAAGTCAAAAATGGACTTCTTACAATTACATGTTGTTTATGTGGTAAAAGGTTCATTATATCCAGAATTATATTCATGATTTGGATATCATATATATCATATATATACAACATATACTTGTATTTATAATATTACATAACATTTAGAGGTAAGAAATTAAATGCACCGTTCATGGAGACGATAAGCCGTACGTACGCATGAACGCTACTTTCATTTCTATGTCATATTAATGGAATTAAAACTAACTGAGAGAT
The DNA here is from genome assembly GCA_963277665.1 of Viscum album. NCBI lineage: Eukaryota > Viridiplantae > Streptophyta > Magnoliopsida > Santalales > Viscaceae > Viscum > Viscum album. The sequence goes on from OY728140.1 coordinate 80,751,550, forward strand.
ATGTATATTTTAATTCCAGAATTATATTCATCATTTAGATGTAACATAAATCACATATATCCATTATATATATGTATTTATAATATTATATTACATTTGGGGATAAGAAATGAAATGCACCGTTCATAGAGACGGTAAGCCGTACGTACGCATGAACGCTACTTTCATTTATATCTCATACATTAATTGAAAGAAATAATAATTATATAAAGGTATATTATAATTCCAGTATACGATCATATATAATAAATTTAACTCCATCCTTTATATGTCCCACATATGGTATTAACGAATCAAATCACTTTGAGGGGGCGGTAGTCCGCACTTCTTAAAATGAAGATATCGCGTTTACCCATAATGGAAACCATAAAGGTATTCCATAAATGAAAAATAAAAAATATTAAGTAAAACATAAACATATTATATATCATATATAAATATAGTGACATCTTAATGTCCACCTTTGAAGGTGTTATATGAGTGTTGAACAATCATCATTTCGTGAGGTAGAAATTCTCCATCCACAGAAACAGTATGTTCTTTAACCATTAGATGTAGGTGTGTATAAGTGTAGCTATAATACTTCACATAACAACATCCTAGTATATTTAAGATACTGGTGTTGTTACAAAATAAAGGAATAAAAATATTTTAGTGGGTTGGAGAAGCAAAATAAAACATAAGAACACAAGAGAAAACACTACCTTTAAAACGGGTAACTCTTTTTGATTTGAGCTCAAAGGCTTACTTGGGAAGAATTCTTCCCAAAGTGAGGCTTCTAGGAGTAATAGAGGGATGTCGAGAGACAAAAGGAGCAGGTTTTGGCCGAGAAAAAGGCTTGAGAGGTGTGGTTAAGGAGGTATAGGTGGGGGCCTTTTATAAGAGGAGAGGAGGGGCACTCTTGGAAAGTTAAAAAAAGATACTTTATTATAAAATGATTTTCGGATAACAAAGGTCCCAAAATTATAAATTCAGAGGTTAAGGTGATAAGGGTTATAAATCCACCCATTGAATAGGTTTTTGACATGTTTAGGTCTTAGATTTTACATTATCGTTTCATTTTATTTAAATCGTTAAATAATGAGGTAATCGCTGCATCATCATGGTGTCAGAAATAATTTAATTTATTTAATGTCTAAAAATTATAAAAAATATATCATGATGTAGGAAATATTTTTAGATTTCTAATGAACATTTATAGTAAAAAATATTACTTGTATAACCCCTTTTAAAAATTGTATTAGTAAAACAACTCATGTTTGTGACATTTTTATTTTAACTTTAAATAAAAAGTTATTTATGTCATTTTCCTACCAAATTGTCTCCATGGGGTCCCCAAGTTGACCCATGGATTGTAGTGGTCGTCTATGACACATCCAATTAGGGTAGGACATGTTTCTAGGTCATTTCATATTATTAAAACATTATCTTTACCTTAAATTACACTAATTACCTCTAATCGCGATTAATAAACTTAAAAGTTACTATTAACCAAAAAATTATTTTAATCCAATTGAACTAGATTTTACTTACTAATGAAAACCATGTATGTAGTATTTTTGAAATTCAAAACACAGAGGTGGTAAAATTTCATTTAAAAGAACAATCAGTTTTTTAAGTACCACCTAGTGGTTTCACTATTCATTAAAAATTGAAGTTTTTCAGAAAAATACCAAAACATCACCCTAAGATATATTTGATATTCCGATTTAAAAAATGATTTCTATTTTAAAAAATTCAAAACATATAAGTTACATTAATTAATTTAATAATTAATTCCCGCTGTCATGACAAATAACGTGATTTTATGAAACAATATATATCAAAAGATTGACACTAGTTTAAGTCCAATTTCAAAGTGAGATTAATTCCAACCACCACTATTGTATTAAATGGTAAAAATATATTCTAATTTCACTTTCAAACCAATTCAAAATAAAATCTAATCATATTAAAAAATTAGATTAAAAATAGGTTTTTAATTAAAATACAATATTTTTCACTATTCATTAAAAAATGAACTTTATCAGAAAAATACCAAAAATTTACACAAAGTAAATTTTGATATCCCGATTCTAAAGAAGAATTTTATTTGGTCCAATAGAATTTATAAGAGTTACCAAAACTATATTTAATGACGGTTCACCATCAAAAGGCGATAAATGGACCTTTAGTGAATATTAGAGTATATATGCCTAACATTGAATTCTTTTCGTACTTTAAGCCTTTATCCTTTTTTGGATAAATGTAAAAACATTTAACAGACATATATAATCATATTTTAGTTATTTCAATTCATTCCCACCAATACAACGACTACGAGTTAACTACCATTTAAAATAATATTATATTATTACTAGTGTGCAACGTAAGATTTCAAAGAATCCCTTTGTTGCGTATCGGGTACGCTATCGAATATAGCAACCCCTTTAAAGTAAAATTAATATTTAATTCATAAATATTAATAAATATGAGAATGTTTTATTCTTTATTTACCTAGGATGATACAAAAATAGCCTCTTGAAATTTTTATCAGACTTCTTATTTTTATTTTATTTTATTTTTATTTTACCACACACATAATGTTATTTCTTAATTATTAATTCCTTTTAATTAATTAGTTTCACATCAGGCAGGCTTGTGGGGAACCAGGCACTCGCGCGGTGACCCAAGTGAGGTTGCGTGACTTTGACAGCAGCGCGCTAAATGCTGTCAAGGCCAAAATGATTTTTTTAAAAAGAAATCAAAATTTTGAGTTGGGGTTCAACCCAGACCACTTAAAGAAAAGAAAATTAATAAAATAAAATAATTAAAGATGGCAGGTGTGATAAGAATCATGAGGCACATCATGTATGCCCTCATAGTGTAATTTTTAATGATTGTTATTCCCATTAAACTCAAGAATTATCATACGCTAGACCATACTGATATCAATGGGAAGAGGTGGTACATGTTCATTGAAGTCATAATTATCAAAATTTATTCCCAGATAGTCATACAAGAGCCTGATTTTAGGGACTCCAGGAATTTACTCCTTCATCTTGGTAAACCTATACACAAGATTCTATATAAATAATAATTTCAGGTTGATAGGATGACTATATACTATAGAATATAGAAAAAACAAGTCCTGTAATGTTATGTTTCCTTCGATATATGAGCACGCTGAAAATTAGGTTTTTAGAACATAATAGAGGATTTTGTGGATAACATTTAGAAATCAGAAGGCCTATGTAGTTTTGGGAATGTAATATATCCATTATAGAGTGATTTGAGCCCAAAATTATCATGCTATGGTAAGGTACCACATCAGAGAAGCCTCATTGTAATTGGTTCCATTCATGAAAAATTCATCATATAACATGATTGGAGTTGTGAATTTCTAGATATGAAAGGTATATAACCACTTCAGGAGGTGGAATGTGACATCAACATAATTATTCATATTATCACAATTATTATCTATGGAATATCAATCATTATAGTGAAACGTTACTGTGAACTCCAATACCGACTCTTTATATGTTAGGCCGCACATAGAAAGGGAATTTGTGAGGTGAACTCCATTAATTAAGGGTTGGATCTCCTATTAAATTCCAAGGGTATACTTTTTTTAGACTTGTATTTGTGGTGGGGGACACCTCTTAGGTATTAAAGACCTATTATCACTTATTTTTCTCTTTCTCAGAGAATTAAAGTTAGTGTTTGGAAGGGCTGTCAGAGTCAAAATATCATGCTCGCTTGGATGAGGCCATGGTAGGGTTTAAAGATTTAGGGAATGATCCTATAGGAAAAAAATAAAACAAAATCTAAAAAAACACATAAAAAGGTTTATAATTGAAATTAAAATTTTAATATACAAATAGATACCCATAGAATCCCTAATTCCATAAAAAATAAGAAGGAAAATTGATGTTTTTAATAAATTGAATGGGAAAATTGTGCATAATCACAAATTTAGAAAAAATTGGCACAAAAATTCAATGTATAAGAAGGGTAAAAAGGGAATTAAATTGAAAATTGAAAGTGGTAAGAGAAAAGAAACACTAAATTAAAAGATAAAGGAATGAAAGAGGATAGTAATGATGAGAATAAAAAGAAGAATATTTGGAGATGGAGGAGGAGGAGGGAGGTTAGATTCCATTTAAAGAAGAAGATATAGGCAATGGATAGAGATGATGGAATAGAGGATAATAATTTTTGGTTTCATTCACATGAAATAGTAGGTGGTATAGTTTGGGTGTTTTAAATTTGGGACTTTTTTTATTTGTGAAATTGAAAAATTGAGGGGTTATAATATGTAACACGGTTTTACCACAAAGATTGATAAACTGTGCTATAATAACGCATATGATACTCCAAAATGAACCAACCCTCACTTTTTCATTCCTCATAGTTTTTAAATAATATGTGTTCTATGAAAACTATTTTTTCTTTGTGCTTCAATTCCGTATGGTTTCAGTTCACGATTTGGTTAACCATGCGTTTCCTATGCGAGGTGTTCTATTTTTGCAGAAGTGATTCCCAAAAGTTTTTGAAATGAAATGTCCACCACTAAAATAAAATTTTAATTTCCCCAATGATTTTGAAAATTAATTAAGGATTATTTAATAACATATTAATACATTCATAATGAAATTTCAATAATAAACCTATCACTTCGTACTTACTTGAACACTAAAACACAAAGAAATTTAAACATATTGGAGTTGGTGCCATATAACCGACTATTTTTACTTTAATCACATGTATATTCAATTATTTTAATATTAATAATAAAATATTTATATATATTGTTCATTTATTTTCATGATGTTAATGTAATAATGTCATAGAGTATCTGTCGCATTGATAAGGTCGCAATAGTTCCCCACTATAATGAGAACCTTAAAATTATATGATGATATTATTAAATATAGTTCTATGGCTGGATAGAATTATATTTTTGAATACATATAATGTGATTGTATGGTGTGATTACTCATAATCATATGATACTTATTCTCATAAAGTTTCACTTGGTAATCTCCACGATGTGAGATTATGAGAATATACTTGCCAGTAGGAATTCTAGATGTTTTGGTGTCATTGGATATTCCAATCCATGAGGGTGTGTGATGGTACTTAGACATTAATAATATTATTAATGGATATTATAACTCAAAAAATTAGATTTATTTCATAAACCATGATGATACATTTTACTATGAATTTGGGTACGTTGGGCGCACCATGAGTGATGTGTTATTAATGAATATGTCGAGGAAGGATTTTTTTTCTTTCTATCATTATGGAAGTTGATATCTCAGCCCTTTGATAAAAATAGAACTATAAAATTAAATTACATTTCCATGGTGTAATGATGTGTTTATTTAATATATCCAAATAAATCCATATTAATCATATAGATTGTTGTCATTGATGTACAACATTCTTGATGAGATATTGTGATAAAGAGATTATATTACATAGTGAGCATTAAAATGTGGTTGTCAACGTTCCAACTCTATGTTATTTCTCTTTGGTTCCTTGACCCATTTCTAGATATTAATCTTATACGTTATACGTACACTCCTAATTCCTATTAGAAATAATCCTATAGGGTCACACACTAAGTTTTTCCATTGATCTCGATTAAATTCTATTAGATTTTAATAGACAAAATAAATAATTTTATCAAGATTGAGGAATAATTTTATTCATGTTTTATTGATAACATAAATTAAATAAATATTTATTCACCATATTGAGAATGAAATATATTTATATATTTTATTGAATGTTTAATAAATATTGATTCACTGGTTTCTGGATAAAAATATCTATTTATGAATAAAATATTTATTTGGGTATTCAATAAATTCCAAGGAGGATGAACATAACAAAACCACATTCATCGTAACTATTAATTTTCCATATGGTAAAATTATATTTATCATTTCCCATATTAGATAATGCCATAATATAATAATAATATAATTATTATGTGGCATGGGGTTTGTTAATGATTATTATTTTATTTAAGGGCCTTTCTATAATTAAATAATATTTTAAGTTAAATAATAACTCTATAAATATATGGTTATGTCTATTGTGTAGGGTTAATAAAAGGCAAAGAATTTAGAATCCTTACAAAAAACATAATTCTCACTTGAATTCATCATCCCTCTTCTCAAGAATGATAAGAACTCTTTCAAGACCATAGACTCTTAGAGAGATCAAGATGAGAAATACAAGAATATTTAATTCACTACACTAACTCTTAGAAATCAATCAATTTCACTCAGAGATCAAAAGAGAATGTGTGGATCACATCTAGATGTATTATATACTTAGATCCTCCTAACATAATAAAGGTAACCTGAGAAGTGGTTTTTAAAAGATCAACATCATCATCAGTGAAAGTTCCTAAGATGAGCTAACCATTTCTCCCAATCTTAAATAAATTAATTATAAATTTAACATGAAAAGATACTATATTGGGGTTTAAAGATACTCTAATTCAAATTATTTATTTATTTATCACCCACTAAGTCACTTCTAGTTCTCGTGGATCCTTTAATTGGTATCAGAGTAGTCACATTCAATTTTAGAATCATTTCTCTGATTTTTGATCATTGCACATTTAAAAGTTAAGATTAATTTCAATTTTTAATTGATTCTTGATTTATAATAAAAATATGTTCTTTTTATTATTCATTTATTGAAAATATTACAACGTTTAGTTAATTATTAATGAATTTTATAAATGAAGATCCCATTTGGAAGAGCTAGGGTCAAAACATGTCATGTAATTAATAAAAATTGTGTATTTAATACACGAAATTTAAATATTGATAGATTTTTAACTTTAAGTACACACTCTGTATCTTCTATACACACTGTTTAATTCATAAATGTTCATTAGAAGTTCATGTTCAGTTCTTAGGCATGTACTACAGATATATAGAGAAGATAAGTACACACTATGTGGATGGATTGCACATACCATTTTCTTAACCTACTTATATGGAAATATTAAATTTAATTTATTACTTCATTAAACCTCATCAACCCTAGTTTTGTGTTTCTAATTATATTGATAGTACACATCGATCATTAGGTTTTATATTATATTAAATGATTAATTAATTCTATGTAATGATCAATGCTATGAATCATGTATGGTTATTGTACAATAAATACTCAACTCATTAAATTGTACAAGATATATAATTATAATGTGTTCTATGTGGAAATAAATTTTCCATTCACATAATAATATTATGATGCATGTCATGTACATAACATGTCGTATGAGTGAATTGTTTACAACTTATACCATACAGAGTAGTTTTGATAGGTAATCACTTGCTTTCTCCCAATCACAAATCTTTGTACCATTTTATTGAGTTTTAAAATTAAATAAAATAATTTATTTTATTTATATTAATAGAAAATTATAATTTAAGGATAACTGGATGAAATTAGATAAAATAAACCAATTGATTTATAAGACAACTAATCTGATTAATTTACATACATTTTATCTTATCAAATAATAAATTGAAATGAATTATATATAGTTATTTTAAATGTGAAATCATTTGAGTTTAATGAAATATCATAATCCTGACCAATACCAATGTATGTGTTAACATTAATTAATTTTTATTTCATTGTTTTTAAATTATTACTTATTAAATTAAATATAATGGTTTGTGTGTCATCCATCTCTCATTTATTATGTAAGACCTATGTGTCCAAAGTTATTTATGTAATTCCACTTAACCTATCCATTGGTTCCCCTAACCTATGTGTGAGTTATAGATACATTAAATTAAATGATTTTTCTAAGGCATGTGGAGGTAGTATAAGACCGAACTAAGATGTTGCTGACCCATGTGATACACAGGTGAATAAGTGGAATGTTGTAACTCATGCCAAGTCTGATAAAAGGAGTTTTACCATAGGTTAAGGGTTGATTTATTTTACATTCAATAAATCAACCATTAGATAAGTTCATGATCTGGTAATTTATTTATTTATTTATTTATATCTTATATCTTATTTATTTTTTGATTTAATACTTTAATCATATAACTAAATTAACAAACATGAAAAAATAGAATTTAAATAAATGTATTATGTGTTAATGATTTATCAAAACATGGTTAAATCACTTAAGACAAATCAAATTAATTTCAATAATACATTTAATGGATACAATCATAAATCTATATGTACAATTGATACAAAATCCCTCATGTTAATATTAAGTCATTAAGCCTTCCATTGCGAGAATTATGATGAACCCATTTTGGTTCGGTTAATGTTGGGGGAATTATTAATTATTAGAAAGTCTTAAATTAGATATTTGGTTGACATAACCAAAATTATATTTAATTAAATGGCCAAAGTCTATTAAATTCAAATTTGGAGGTAAGTGCTACAAGAATCCAATTTAGGATTTTAGGATTGGGGAGTCCACTCAATGAACCAAGGATATGAAAGCCCATAGTTAGCCAGACTGCATACCTAAATACCTTCTTATGGTGTTCATGGAAAATGTAGGAATCATAAATAAGAGAAATATGGATCCTTTCAACTATAATGTTTTGTGTTTAGATACATTCCAATTTCAATAGTGAGGGATGTCTCATCTTGTTAAAATAGTGATATATTTAATAAAATTAATTATTATTATTTCTAAAAACAATTTCATTCAAGAGATGTCCTAATATTATGATCCTTTTAAATTTTAGAATAAAACAAAAAGTTTTTCATCCACATCATCCTTCTGATACATATTATAGAAATATCATCAATTCACTAGAAATAACTCTCAGGAATAGTTTAAATATCTTTAATTTGTTTTTCTTCATAAATAGAAACATTATGTGCTAGAATACTCAATACCCGATCTACCTACTTGGGAGGCAAGTGATGAGGAGTTAACTTTTTATTAAAAACAATTAAATTATAGGATTAATGTTAAATATATGATTCTTTTGTATATATATAGTGAACTCATGAAGTATCACAAAAACATAGATACTTATAGCATACTTGAGCATCTCTATAGTGTCTAACAAGAGAGATAAAGATAATAATTTTTTGATATATCCAATGAAATATTTTATAGAATGTTTGGAAAGGATGTACCAGATAGGCCTCACATAGTCAAGCTCATTGGAAACATTGATCACCTAGAGGTACTAGGGTTTAATAACCCTGATGTACTGCACATCAATCTCACTCTTTCATCATTCCCTCATATATTCTCAAATTTTGTTGTTAATTTTAATATGAATTACATTAAGAAGTATATCCTAGATCCGTTTATTCTTATTTTCCAAGTAGATAAGAAGAAAAAGTGAAAAAATCATTTCAACCTTATAGTAAACAAACAAAAAGGCCAAGAGAATAGCTCTAAGACCAAATATTATTCACAGTTTCCTTCCAAAAAGATAAAGATTTGGAGGTAAGCAAGTGAACGTGTTGAAATCTATTTTTCATGTGGAAAGAAGGGCCATTAGAAGAAAAAATACACCCATCCAAGAAGTAAGGGGAATCTTCTGTTTCATTTGTTATTGTGTGAAATTTATATGATTCTTTAAATTGTGTATTAGATACATATTTCAATGCTCACATATATATTAAAATATAAAAACCAAGTAGATTTATAAATATTTACCGAGGGGTGGTACATTTATGATCATACAATGGATCTAAACTCGCTATTGTGGCTATCAATGACTACCACCTCATGTTTTCAATGCGAAGGATCTTAGTTTTGAAAGGTTTTTATTAGGTTCAAACTGTTACCAAAAACATTATGTCTATATCTAGATAGGATACATATAGATTTATTTTCCATTTCAAGAATAAATTTTTCTTCTTTTATTAAGATCGAACTTTTTTATGGTAAGAAATATTTAAATAAAAATCATTATGTGTTAAATTAAATGAACTGAGTGATGGATATTGATATGGAGATGATATCACATAACTCGTATAACAATCCTATATAGAATCATTTTCTAGGTCATTCAAATAAAAAATGTCGTTCAAATATGTACTAAGATGGATATTTAGATTCCTTTGAACTAAAAAAACTTGGTGTTTGTCACACATGTATACAAGGAAAAATGGCCAAATCCCCATGTAATGGAAAAGGTTAAAGGGCCTATAAGATTATTGAATTAGTTTATACCGAAGTGTGTAGAACTTTTTTAATTTAAGTAATGGGTGGGTACTCATAATTTATAACTTTCACTTATGATTTTAGTAGATATGGATATATATACCAGATGAGATATACGTTAGATTAATTTAAAAAATTTAAGGAATAAAATAATGAAGTAGAGAACCATATTGGTAAGAAGAGTAAGAAAATACACTTAGAATATGGGGGAGAATATCTAAATCAAGAATTAATTGATTACAAATGAGAGTTTTGGATCCAATACCAGATCAATCCTCCTTATACACCTCATTTCAATAGTGTAAGTAAAAGAGGAACCACACATTTTTGGACATGGTGAGATCAATGATGAGTCATGCGAGTCTTCCATTATATTTTGAGGATATGAATTACAAATAAAATTATACATAATAAATCAAGTTCCAACTAAAGTGATAGACGGTATTACATACCAACTATGGAGTGGAAGGAAAACCATGTTTCCATACTTACATATGCATGGAGGTAAATTATTTGTTAAGGAATCTTGGTAAAAATCATTCACCCTGAGGCATAAAGTTTATATTTATAGGATATCCCAAGTAAAAAAAAGGATAATACCTATACAATCATCTTGGAAAAGGGTTGTGGATGATAGATGTACCATATATATTGAGAAGGACCATATATATAAAAGAGATAGTGGGAGTGAGATATACTTCAATGAAGTCTATGATTAGGATATAAAAGAGTTAGAACATGAAAAAATTCCACAAATCCATTTGGATGACGATATTTTGGAGACACAATTAATACGTAAGAGTAAAAGAGAAGTTAGATAACTAAAAAGATATGGTTTTATAGTCACAAAGTTTGGTGACTCAATATTAGTTGATAATAATGATCCTCTAACCAACAAAAAATCAGCAAGTAACATAGATGTTTCTAAGTTCCAAGAATCCATGAATTTTGAAATGGATTCCATATACTAAAACCAAGTCTGGATTTTGGTAGATCCTATATTGGATATAAAGACCATTGGTTGTAAATGGGTATTCATGAATAAATTTATCTAAGATGGGGAATTCAAAACCTACAAGGCATGAATAGTTGAGAAAAAGGTGAAAGTAGTTTCAATACATTGACTATGATGAAATATTTTCACCAGTTTTAATTCTAAAATTGATTAGAATTATACTTTCCATTTTAGCCTTCCATGTTGATGAGATATGAAAAATAGATGTCAAAATAGTATTTCTTTTGGGTTCCTTGACCCGTTTTTATAAAATAATCTTAGACTTTAGGAATTACTGCCTAATTCCAACAATAAAGAGTCATAGAGGGTAACAAACTATATGTTTTTGATAATCTATATTAAATTTTATTTTCATTTAATTAACGGGACAAATATTATTATTGATACCGAGGAATAATTTTGTTCAATTGTTTTGATCATATAAATCAAATAAATATTTATTCACTATATTGTGAATGAAATATATTTATTCACTATATTGTGAATGAAATATATTTATTCATTTTATTGAATTTTTAATAAATATTTATTCATTTTTTGTGGATATAAATGTTTATTTATGAATAAAATGTTTATTTGGATTTTATATATGGACAAAAACTTAAACATTACACAATATTGAGTTAAGTCAAGAATATTATTTTCTATCACATTTATGATATTTTCAGGTTCATAATTTTAGATAATTAATCCTTAACTCATACATAACAAAGCCATAAAATAAAAAGTGGACACTTCTGATCAGTATAAAATTTTCCCATAATATAAAACTTTTAAAATAAAGCATGAATTATTTTTAGGGTAAATATCCATGACTTTCAACTTGACTTCTTAATTTCAGTTACCCAACCTTAAAACTTGTGAAAACATTTTGAAAACTTTGGATGAGAAAACAATCTCAGTGAGGGATATACAAATAAAGGAAACCATTAGTTCAGTAAAAACATGAAAAATCATATAACGTTTACTGTTATCATCAATGTTATTTGAGAATATTAAATAAATTTTTTTCACATGAAACAAAATATAGATTGTTCTTATAAAAAATAATTAAAACCCATAGAAATCAATTAAAATCCTTTAGACAACATAAAGCATCATATTCATTAAACCCTTTTAAAACCCTTTCAATTGGAATAACCATACATCCACCTTCCACACATGTCACTCTTGTAAATGGAATAATCATAAGGACATCTTTAATACCCAATTAATTGTAGGGATATCATAGAACCACCTATCCTTTAAGTTATAATGGTCTCACCCAGTTCTATTTGGGCCACTGTAAATATAATTTGTAACGGATTGACCCAATGTTATTTGGGACACCCCATATATAAGTTATAATGGGATTACCCGATGTTATCTGGGACACCCCATATTGTAATTATTAGTAACACTTCATAAATAAAACAAATTCATCATAAAACAATTTTAATAAATATTTTAAACTCATATAAAAACACATTCAGATAAAAATACCATTATTATTTTAAAAAACCATTTTCAAAACAAAATACACCTTTTCGTTTGAGTATAATTTTCAATAAAAAAATACCCAAAATAAAAATAGGGTTTTTGATTTATAGAAACCTGAAATATTTCAATAGAATACAAAAATAAAATAATGTCCATGTGGCAGAAAAGTCATTATTTTCGTGTACGTTAAGAATAGAACAATTATTTTATCATTTGTCAAAATATTCCGTATAAAACATGTAAAAAAGATCATTTTTTAAAACAATTGAATGAATTTAAAAATATAAATAAAATTTTATTTATAATAATTTTATATAAATAAGAATATAAAATGATATCAATAATATTGACATAGTGGATTTTTTTTTGAAATTAAATCTTTAAACATATAAAAATATATTTTTAAATCAAAGTGTCCCATACCACTTATAATTATTTGAATCAAAAGACCCATGAAAGAATAAAATTTTAAAAAAAATTAAATAACATTTAAATAAGTAATTTAATTATATGATATTTAAAAGGGGATATATATATACCTTATAAAATAAAGTGGGTGTATAATATAAAAATATGCCTCAATGAAAGGAGACTGAGACGAAATCCCTTACATTGAGTCTAAATTGTCACATATGTCTTTATATTAATGAATAATAAACATAATTTAATTATTTTATTTCTTTATAAACTTTATAAAGTTTATAATTACTTTTATTTCACATATTAAAATGTTTTATACAACTACTCAAATAATTAATTCTATATTAGGTGCTTTGACCATATTCCGTTTATGTGTCAAAGCGACTGTGGTTGGTTGACTATGGTCAAAGTGGTCATTATATAAAAATCTCCAGAATAACAATAATGATATAATTATATTATTTATATATAAATTATAATTCTAAAACAACTCATAAAATATTTTTATGAAAAATGAAACAACATTACAATCATGGAGATGGTAGGCCGTACATACGCATGAGTAACATCCCCTTTTTTCAATGATCATTATTGAAAGAAGGTAAGTGAAATTTTTCTTTTAAGAAAGGTAATTATATAATATATATCCTATCATTTAATAATATTTAATTATATATATATATATAATTATTTTTATTTAAAAGGAATTACATTGCTTTGAGGAGGTAGTAGTCCACACGTCGATGAATAACATTATCGGCTTTTCAATGTGTGAAAAGGTAATAAGGAAAATGATATATTATATTTATAGATAGATAATTATGTCATTAATATAATATATATGTTATTTATATTTCATATATTTATTAAAATCATCCTTAATACATTCCATGTAAAGCGTGAAAGAATCACATCGCTTTGAGGAGGTGGTAGTCAACACGCCCACAAATGATGTTATCATATTCCCATAAAATGTAAAGCATGAAGGTATATGTTATATAAAAATTAAATAAGAATTAATAATTTAAAAATATAATATATATCATATAAAAATAGTATTTCCATCGTAATTCCCAACCATTATAGGCAGTAAATGAAAAACGAACGACATTATTTCGCGAGGCGGTAGTCTGTCGTACACACGAACGATAATTTCGTTACCCATTTGATATAATTGTGTATAGGTGAATGTTTTAACCTATACATAACAACATATAAGAATATTTATGATAATTATATTATTATATAATAATTTAATAAGATTAATTTTGGTGTTTTTAGAAAGAAATAAAACACAAATGCATGTTGAAGAACATTACCTCATTTTCGAGTAACTTATTTTTGTGTGCCCCAAAAGGATTACTTAGTTGGATTTATGACCAAATTTATGATTCTAGGATGAGATTATAAATTTTGGGAGTTTATTTTTTCAGGTTTTAGATGATCCAAAATGGATTGAGAGGTGTGAATAAGTGGGGATGGTGAGGCCTTTTTATAGTGGATGGAAAGTGAAATTCTTGTAAAAATAAAAAGGTAAACACTATTGGGAGGAATCCCTTACGCCATTTGATTATAAAAAGAAAAATTGTGAATTAAAAGGGAATTATTTTAAGACAAAACTCACACCACAAAAAAATAAAATCATTTTTATAATTTTTTCCTTAGTCTTTAAGTTTTCTTATTTTTGTATTTATTTTGGGTTTTGATTTTGGTAGCTAGTTTTCTGGCCAATGTAATTCATCTATAAAGACAAAATTAAAGTGAGTATTATTAGAAAATTTAGACATAATTATTATAAAATACTATATATAACTTATAAAATAAATATCTCATATGTCTTGGAGAATAGTTTTAACTAAAATGCATGTAACACACAAAAACACTGCTTTAACCCTAACAGCCAGAACAATGTTTTTACTATTTATGGGTAAATATGTTCATTATAAAAGATAAATTAGACAATTAATAGAAAATATTATATATTTATTAATACTTATGAATAAAATTTAATAATATAAAATTTTTAGTAATTTAAATCATTTAATAAAATATCATTTATTTTATTTAATTATTAAATAAATAATCCATGCATTGGCATTTCATAAGAATTTAATATAGTTATATAATATCTAAAAATTAAATATAAATTATTATTATAAAAATAACTCATTTATTTTTCCAAAATAATATTCACAACCAAACCTATGTAGCTTATTCCCTACTCCAAAGCTATATAAGTGTTAAATACAAAGAAGGTTCTTTTTTCTTTTTCCTTACTTAACTTATTATATAGGTCACATTCCTATAATAGTATCAAAATAACTCATAAAAATAGAGCCTAATGTGGTGAGGGTATAAATAGTTCCATAAAATGGGTTTTTGAAAAGCTTTTAGTCATTTATACACATTATATTCTATGTTTAATCATTAAGTAAGCTTGTTCTTACCTTAATCACTGTATTTAATTTAAACTGTTTCACTAATCATTTTCGTCAAAAAACTAAGTTTATATTATTATAACAAATATTTTATGATGATTCCAAATACTTATATCCATTTTTCCAAAACTTAATTAAAAAAATTGGATAAAATTATTTTAAAATTAATTCCACAGACACTGTGAGACAACAAGTTTTTGAGGAGAAATGTTCAAAATATTGAAATGTTTTATATCAAATTTCAATATGAAATTGAATAAATTGACAAAAAATGGATATATTTATGTATAATTTAACTACATATAATTTAAACCAAATTTAAAATATAATTTAATTATATAAATAAATCATATGAAAAAACAATTTTTTACTAAAATGCAGTGTGTTTCACTATTCACCAAAAAATGATACTTCTCAGAAAAATACAAATGATTCACTCAAAGTAAATTTTGATATTATGATTTCAAAAATCAAGTTTATTTTTTCAAATAAAATTTATAAAAGTTTCAATTTTTTTTAAAACATGTCTTCCATTAAGAGGTGGTAAAACTACTTTAAAAAAAAATATAGTTTTTAAGTGTAAAACTGGATTTATTATTATCTTATGCCTATAAAATCTATTAGATGAATGTCAATTTTTTTTATAAAATCCTGTAAAAATAATATAGTTAGTCATATTCAAACCTGCTAATATAACTATATTGTGATAACATAGATATTAAATAATAATATCAATATTATATTATAGTTCGGTAAGACTCAACCTTGTGTGTGACACAAGTTATCAAAGAAAATCGATGTTATGTGAAATTAAATATAAAATCAGTGTTGTGTATAACACAATTGAAAATATTTATTGCATGTAATTCAAGAAATCAAATAATTTAAATAAATTTGAAAGAATATAATTTATAAAATATTGGGATGTTACATATTCAATAATAATTGAGGAGGATGAACAAACCGTGACCGCATCCATTGATAAATTTTAATTTAACATCTTTTAAAATTATATTTATCATTTCATAACTTAGATAATTCCATTAAATAATAATAATTATAAAATTATTTTGTAGAATGGAGTTTGTTAAATATTATTATATTATTTAAAGTATAGTTCACAAATAAATAATATTTTAACCTAAACTCAAGCTCTATAAAAAGATGGTTATGTAAATTGTGTAAGATTAATAAAAAAATAAAGAATTGAGAATCAGTGTGCACAACTAACTTCTCTATCAAATTCCTTCTCCCTATTCTCAAGAATCATATGAACTCCTTTAATCCAAAAGGATCTTAGAGTGATTAAGATGAGAAACACAAGACGATTTGATTTGAGGCTCTAGCACCTAGAAAAAAATCACCATTGCTCAGAGATCAATAAAACATATGTGGATCAATACTAGAGGGATTCTACACTTAGATCCTCATAATAAAATGAAGGAAATCCAATAAGGGTTTTAATAAGATGAACATCATCATTGGAGAAAGTTCCTAATAAGAAGTAACCATTTATTCCAATATTAAATTAATTAATTATAAATTTAAAATATCCTCTATTGGGGTTTTGGGAAAATCGATCTAAAATTAAATTTTATCTATCTCTCACCAAGGAACTTCTCCTGTAGCCCGATCCTTCAAAATACACTAACATGATCTCTTATAAAAACACAAAAAATTATATAATTTTATGAAATGTGGGGTTACCTCCATATCAGTGATATATTTAACATCATAATCCAAACATACATGGTCCTCTTTCTATTAAAAATTCTTTATGAAAACTATTCCCATGATGTCTTCTATTTTAAAGTAAGGATTTCAGCATTGTCTATTTACCTTAAAATCTATGCCATCATTTTTAGTGATCTCCACAACAACACGGTGGAAATATTTGATCACTTGAAAGGCCCTTAACCATAAAGACTTACATTTCTTAGAAAGATACCCAACTATGAGTTCAAAATAAATGCCTTATCATTGTGTTGAAATGATTTACGAGTGATCATGTGGTAACAAACCACTATTATCTTAATATTATAGATAGTTTCATTATCTTATTCATCCTTACTATTCTTATAGAGCTTATATAATAATAATTTATTTTTTACCTCGACATTTTTAAGATCAAAATTTAAATCTTTTACTACTTAGCATGGTTTATGATCTAATTATACTGGTAAGTGACATGTCTTCCTGATGAACAATTAAAAAGGATACATGCATAAAGGATTCTTATATACAGCCTTACATCCCCATAGGGTGTCATCGAGATTCTTCTCCCAATCTTTCCTTATAGCACCCATCAACTTATGAAGGATTTTTTTATCAGAGGTTAGAGACTTCCAGTTGACTTCTAGATAGGGTATGGTAAGTTGTAACCATGTTATACTCAACCCTACACTTCATCAAGACTTTCCTTCTTATAGTTATCAAAATGAGTTCCCTTATCATTGATGATCAGCCAAGGAAATCCAAAATGGATGAAAATATTCTTTTTGAGAAAGGAAATGAAAACCATGTCTATATTATGTTATTAAAAAGTTAATTACACCAATTTGGAAACACATTCCTTAAAAAAATGTAACTGTTACCAAATGATATTCATAATGTCCACATAAAATAAATTGCCTATAAATCAAATACTTCTACCTCTAGAATAAAATCATGTGAAATTTCTAATCTACTCAAAATGTTACCTGTGAGTTGGCATATATCACATAATGTTATTAAACTCAAGACATCCTTGTGTATAATGGGACAAAAGAGAAAATATTGGAAGATCTTAGTAATATTTTTGTATGTTCTATGATTTCCCCCAGTTAGGGAAGAATCAAATGATTCCAATATTCATTACACTATTTCATATAGAACAAAACAACAAATTATTACATCTCTAGATGATCAGAACTGAAGTAAATCCACATAAAATAGTAATTCACTTAAGATAAAAATAGTTTTATTTCTTGGCAGGACAACTCAGGGTGTAGAAATATAGTGGAAAAATAAATTTCAATGTATACAAAATAGAGTCCAGGATCTAACATAATCAAAATGATATTTTGATCAGTGAAATCCTCCTAGATCTCTCTATTATCTTCCACCACATAATGGGGTAAATCTAATTTGGAAATAAGGTTATCACTCCCATTATAGTGGTTAATCACTAAATAAAATTTATGATGTAATATTACCTATCAAATTAGTTAGTTCTTGGTGTCATTATTATTTTTTAGGTATTTGAGGGCCGTATGATATATATAGACATATACCATGTATTCAAAAAAATAGGAAAAAAATCTATCAAATTCAAAAAAACCGAAATAATATTCTTGTTCATAGTAATGTAATTAACATGGGATTCATTTAATGTATTTATTTTATAATAAATTGGGAAAAGGATACACTCAACCTCTTTCCAGAGGAATAATCCCATGATATAGTTACTAACAACACAGATGATCTCAAATGGAACATTCCAATCTAGGGAAAACATTATTTGGGATTCCACCAACCTTTTCATTAATAGATGAAATTATTTGATGCACGATTCATCAAATTCAAAGGTAAAATCTTTTTTGAGAAGGTTGGTTTGTGATTGATAAATCTTAGAGAAGTATATTATGAACTATTGATAAAATACTACTAGTCATAGACAACTCTGAATTGGGTGAACTAAAGTTAAGATATGAAGGATTTTTATGACTTCAATCTTTATTGTATCTGTCTCAATTATGTTACAAAATAATTAATGGCCCATGATAATTCACTAATGTACTATAAAATGGTATTTATCCTTGTTAAGAGATAGATTGGTTTGATCGCACCTTTATAAAACTAACTCCAATTTATTTAAGAATGATTAAAATGACTTCCCATACATTGAAAAAAATACATGAAGACCTCCAAAATGAATCCAACCATGTCATGAAAAATGGACATCATGTAGAATTAGATATTAGATGGAGAATTTCAAATGTAGAATGAAATTTTATGATTAGAGAATGTTACACATGGGCATGTGAACGTGCTCTTATCATGGTCTTTAAGGGTGATAAAGATCTAATTATACCCCGTATAACGATCTAATAAATAATGAAATTCATGAACTTCTAGTATCTATAGAATTTTATTCTTGAAGAGGAGTGGAAACAGGTTTTTGGTAGTGGAATCATTCATATTTTGATAATCCATACACACTCTATAACCTATGACTATCTAAATGGGAATGGGTTCTTTTTTCTCAATTGAAATCACAGTAATACTATCCTTCATTTTTAAAACTTATAAAGGGATCACCCATAAGCTATACGGTATCAGATAGTCAATTACATTATACAAGATTTTAACTAATTCCTTTTTAACTACCTAATTCATTACAGGACTCTATCATCACAAAAGATTCCTAGATAGTTTGTATCCTTCTTTTAATAGAACCTTAAGAGTTCGTATTCTTGGGATGATCCCTTTAAGAATAATGACTATCCACCCCAAAACTTGCTTCATTTTCTTAAAAACTTACAGAAATTATAATTCTTAGTCATCAACAAGAGATTTATTAACAATGACTGATAGTGTATCCCTCTACCCTAAATATCTATATTTTAGAAATGAAGGAAGGGAATTCAGTTATAGTTGAGGTGATTTCATTATTGAAAAAACCAATCGTTTAATTTTATTTTTCTCTAAAATATTTCTAATTGTGTCTCATTACCACTAAAAATTTATTTTTCTAGATATGAACTACTTTTTCTTCTTATTATTAAAATACCTGGTCTTTATCATCACCTTGTTATTTACATAATTGTGGAAAAGCTACACCAAATTATTTACATCCTAAATAACTTTACAAAGTGGAAATCATGCCACAACCCCCATAATCCCTAAATGAGTCTTTTTTGAAAACCTTTATCATATTGTATGATGCCTTTTCATCACTTACAAGAAATATAATTACCCCTCGTTGAACTCCAACCATCACCTTTCCTCTTTTTAGAAATGGTCACCCTAAAATTTATGGAACTTCAATATCTTCCTCCATGTTGAAGATGTTGAAGTTAGATGGAAAAATAAATTTCCCAAGATTCTCTAGTATATCTTCCAAGAGTCACTTAGGATATATGATTGAAAATTTATCCAATTTAATCTCTATGTGAGTGGGTTTCAATTCATCAAGTCCTAAATTCTGGAAGACTCCAAATGGAATCTAATTAATACTAACACCCAGATTACATAAATCTTTTCCAAAATTATAGGATCTAGTTGTAAATGGAATAAAAACTACCAGGATCTTAATGATTTGGTGGGATTTAATTTTGGACCGTCTTTGAGAATTCCTTGTTGAGATTTATGGTGCCTAAGTCATTCATCTTTCTTTTAATCAAAATAATTTCTTTCATAAATTTATAATAAGTAGGAACATTAGATAACGACCAATAAAAATGAATATTTATATTCTGTTTTTGAAACAACTCTATTAATTTCATGAACTACTAATAAAAATTCCTTTCTTTCATTCCCTCTAGAAAAGGATCAGGCATTAGATATGGATTTTCATATCCTCATCCATCTCTTTCACTACGTCATTAACTTTTTATTTTCCTTTCTCTAATTTAATAATTTAATGTTAAAATACTATTTCCATAATATATTGGGGTCCATCTTGAGTCTCACCATCCACTATATTTTGTTTGTGTTGGGGAAGGTTACACAAAATCCCTTTCAAACTTTATGGTCACCACCTTAGCCTCCTCACTCGGGCACTTTTCCATGTTACCCGATTATATACTAGGTTGTCTCATTGAGATTTGATTGGAATGATTCAAAATCTATTTATTGAGGATTTATATAGTGTTATACTAATTATGAAATATGGGTTCATTAGTGATGATAAACATACACATAATTTTCTATAGATTTGACTTTATATCATATTGTAGTTATTATTGATCCTATTATTTCTATAAAGGGGGTGCATTGTATGAGGGTTTTGATATCCTTTATATTGATGGTATTGGCCCAACAAGTATTGAGTAACTTGTTTTTTCCTTGGTTAAGGATTTTGATATTATGGTTTGGTGTACCTGAGAGGTCTTTGAGGCCTCAAATAGTGACTTTTTTTGTTTATGTTTACCCTAGCCAAAATTGGAATTATCTTTCAATATTGGATTTTGGTATTATGAAAGCACATTCAGCTAACAATTTTGTGAGAAATAAATCATTTTACTAGTAGATAGATCAAAAATTATGGTTAGACACTCCCTAATGGAATGGTTATCTTCACACTCATTATATGATGGATGTTTCATAACTTTAACTTGTACATTTGAATTCAGATGGAGTGCATCAATTTTATTTATCTTAGAATCTAGTTGGGAAGATATCATGGTAGTTGACTCTATGTTAGGAATTTCTCCTTTTTATGTGACTCATTTACTATTATATTTGAAACTATTAGCCTACATTTCTTCCAATATGTTGAATAATACCTTAGGAGCATTCCTCGTAATCATTCCCCCAACCACTACACCCATTATAGATTTTGTGTTCACAGTGAATCATCCATTTAGGGTTGTACCTGCTTCAATAATGAGATTCCATGGTGTGGAAAATTTATTATAATATCCTTGAATCAATCCCATGAATCATAGAGGGATTCTATTTCATTCTACTAGAAATTTTGGATATGATTTCTCAATATTACCATCTTTGTCGAAGGAAAATAATTTTACAAAAATCATTGAGAAAGAGATAAACAAGTAAAAATAAAGCACTATAGTAAGACTTTGATCCATTATTTGTACTTTTAAATTATTTATAATGTGAATATTTTAATCTCAATTGCATCATCAAATACTATATTATAATAGAACATTTCAAAAATCTCCAGAAAATTGGAAACATGAACATTTATGTATTCTCTTGAAAAGACCCCAAATTGAACTATATTCTGAATGAGTTTCATTATATCTAGTTCTAATTTAATTTTTTTTCTTGAATGGGTGGCTAAAAAAATACTTGATTCATCCCCATGATTTTAGGGTAGGCCATATTTCATTAGTGTTTAATGAGTTGGAATCTATACTTGAGGAACATATAGTATATACTATTGTTGTTCTTATTAAACACATCCCATTAAAAATTGAGATAGTGGTTACCAATTTAGTGGTGAATAATTTTTTGTGAATTTATGTAATTGTTGGTTCGCTCCCCCAACATGTTCAAATTGTTTTTATCCCCCATTTTGGTGCAAAACGTTTTCCAACACCATGGAAAATAGTTGGGTCTTCCACTTCTACGTTCAGCATGGGAGGGTCTTGTATGTGTTCCCCCATGAGAACTATTTATCACCTTGAAACGTTCTATATAATTTCTATATCATATAAGAGTCTCTTTGATTATTATACACACTTGGAATGAGTTTGGAAGTGACTCGTATGCCTAATATTTGACACAAATACAAACAACACACCAAGAATAAAGGGAAAATAAAAAATAAAAATAAAAATAAAAAAGTGTTATGAAGAAACGTTTTATAATTTTTTTTGTT
The DNA here is from genome assembly GCA_963277665.1 of Viscum album. Lineage (NCBI taxonomy): Eukaryota > Viridiplantae > Streptophyta > Magnoliopsida > Santalales > Viscaceae > Viscum > Viscum album. The sequence goes on from OY728140.1 coordinate 80,774,637, forward strand.
TTGAAATAAACCTACATATAATTGAATTAAAATACACCATTTAATGATATTACCTGGAAATGATTCCTGAATTTGGTGTAGCTCTTCTTGACTAGTAATTTCTAGACAACAAATATTAATTATTTCCCAATTCAAAAAAGAGTGTAGTGAATGTATGGGGTTGATCCTTAGGGATATATTGTTCATTTACTGACATTAATTATTTGGTAAATTATATAAATAATTTACTAACTATTTTAAGGACTATTCATGATTCAACTGGACCTAAATTGATTCTCTTAAAGGTTTATGTCACTAAAAATAGAAATAAAATACTTAGGTTTTTGACTTAATGGTGATGATGAATAAGGGTACTAGAATTTAATGGAGAAATAAAATATTTAAGTGTTTTAAACCCCATTGGTCCAGCGGAGTTTTATTAAAATCTTGAAAATAAACTTCTTGATCCATTAATTAATTTCCATGAATTTTTATAATACCAAACCCATGGTGATGATGAATTAAAAAAATGGTCATAATTAAATTAATTTTAATTCCTTAAAATATACTTAGTTATATCATTCTTGGTCTAATCTGAAATACCTAATGAATTAAATAAGTAAGTCAAAAAGAAATTGTGAGATAATATAAGAATGATACAAGAACCCAAGAAATATTCAATTACCCATGAGGCTCTTCATTATCATTGAAAATACCAACATAGGGAATTAATTAGATACACATTATGAAAATTATGAAAAAGATATCTTCTAACACTTGTGTTCATTACAATAAATAAATAGAGAAAAAATACATCCACCTAAATAAAAATGATGGAATTACACTTCTAATGAGTTTAAAGATCCTCGATTATGATATATCTACCATGTGATTTTACCTACTTAAAAGTGGTTAGATAACATTAATTAGTCAACCAAAATTATCTCCAAGTGTTAAGGGGTTTAATTATCATGTTGAATAGTGGTTATGGTGGTAGATGGGGGGTGGTTGGCAAGCTGAAATATGGCGCATGGTTACAACGCATAGTTGGGTATACTGTGGGAAATCTATGCATTTTGTTATATCCATATGATTGGGTTTCATGGTTCTTGGGGAGAGCCTCATGGTTTAGGTAAACATAAATAGAACAAGATCATGGTTTTGTATCCTCAAATTTTTTCCACATGGTTTATGGGAAGAGGTGAATTGTTCCATTAACTGTGCATAGGATGTGCACATGGTTTTGCCCCCACAAATTGTATCCCACAGGGTTTTTGGATGGTACCACATGGTTTTATAAATAATTGGATATAACTCAGTTAATATTGTAACATGAAATTTATATTTTATGGTTTCTTTAGCCAAGGTTTTGGGTTTTTATATTTAAGTGTAAACCGTGCTCAGTAGGAAATGAGATCAAATGATTCCATTTTTCATCCAAAACCTACAGTTAATGAAAAATTTGATCAATCCTCCACTGTAAACCTAAATTTTTAAATAAAAAATGTTAAGGTTATAAATAAAATGATGTGCATACAATGATTCCATTTTCAAATGTAATTTTATTGTGATACTATGCCATTAACCCCAATGAATTAAACACCCCACACTTGATAAATTGTTTTACTAAAATAATTAACTAGAAAATCATTGAAAATGGATTAATATCAAAATGGGTATAAATTTAATAGATTATATCATCCAAATAAATTGATGTTTTAAATTAATAATTATTGAAAATTATATATATTCCCTTCATGACATACCAATACTCAAATAAAACTAGTCAATTCAATTTGTATTTTACAAGTTTCCATAATTAAATATTTTTTAATAAGGAATTTTCCTTCATCATTTTAAAGAAATTTCATTGGTCTATTTTCATCTCATCACACACTTTGATTTGTTATAAAAGTGATCTCATCGACACCAAATTGTAGCTTATACATTTAATAGGTCACATAGACTCATTGATTTGTTATTTTCTATTTAGGAAAGGATCAATGTTATCCTCGATATTCTTATGACATATCAAAATTTTAATTGGATTGAGACAGTAGAATTTTAATTTTCAGTACCAATTTTTTTTGATGAATCACCTTGATGAATTTTATAAGCATGTCAAGTGCTAATGAAATTAAGACTGAAAAATAATAATGTCTTCAATATCAATAATTTCAAAGGTATACTTTCTTTAATTCATAAATTGAATTTCATATATGAAAGTTCCTTAATTTAAACTAATCCATAAAAAATAATTCTTTAAACATAACTTTTTAAGATGAAAATTTGAAGAAAACTCCTTAAATTCCCAAGAATTTATCACTTAAAAGATGATATTTTGAATCCAATAATTTGTAAAATTTCATAATTATTCATCGTTTCCATAATTATCTTAATGATATGAATGAATGAAATTTATACTAGCCATTAGATATTATCTAATAAAAACATGTCATCATTGGGAAGGCCATGACAATTGATCAAATTAGGTGTTGATTATTTTTGTTCCATCCCCCACACATAAGACTGATGATAGTAGCCCATGAGAATATAAGGTGGGGAAATTTGAGTAATGGTTATGAATAAAGGGATGTGGAGAAATCTTTTAATTATTATAGTGTAGAAGTTAAAGAATAAATAATCTGTTGGAGTGTGGCCTGATGAATGGAATTAAGTTAGTGTTTATGAGCCCACCTAATAGAAGAGTGTTCTAGACATCATTGGAGTAGTAAACCTATTGTCTAAATGTGATAAACCAAAAATATTGAATCATTATTAACATCACATTAGTAGGATAAAACATACAAAACACACAATCACACTAGATAAAGATAAATGATTCATTTCACTTACAACATAGAATACTAAAAATAGTGAAACAAATGGTTATTCAGGGAAATTATAGTTTGTGAGATAGGGGAGGAAAAAATAGCTATCAACACAGAAAATGATTAGTCCTAGCACATGGGAATTCCACTAATATAGGGGTCTAGAAATATTTCTTCGGACACCTCCTCCAAAGCTGGATCTTATCCATCTGTCTCAAAATCCATGCTCATAGTGGGTGTAGGGGAATCCAAAACATCACCTATCGAAGAAGGGATATCCCAACTACCACCTATTTCTATATGCTCCTTGGATAGAGAGGAGGCCCATAAAGTTCCATAAGGATTGAAATCATCAGTCAGGATGTAGTAGGAGGGTTGAAAGTCAGGGAGGGTCAGTAGAGTTTCAGGGGATGAAAATCTAGAAAACAATCATCTTGAAGTTGGTTTCGAGTATATTTGAACTTCTTATAAAATATGGAATACATATCCTGACTACGCTTCAATGGAATTTTTGGGTCGATATATTTATTACCTTATAGGTTAGGGTGGGTGGAATATTTGTAGTAATAGGTTAGTGGCATAGTTGTTTCTAGGATGGTTAGGTGGTATATGATAGTATGAAATGAGGTGTGGTACTTTTCATCTAGTGGTGGAGTGTGGTGAGAGGCTTTTGGAAACATGAGGGGGTGACTTTGTGAGGCTCATCCTAATCTACATCCTAGGATCTTATAAAATGATAGTGCTACCCATAAAACTCAAGCAGTATCAAATATTCTACCAAGGTGATATCATAGGGAAGAGGTGAGTCATGTTTAGAAAATGATTCTTTATCAAAATTTATTCCTATATTCTTAACCAAGATCATGATGTATTGGCCCCCCAAAATCCCCCCTTAGGATGGTTAAACATATTAATAAGTTACTATGTATAGTTATATTTTAGGTTTATGGGCTACCAAAATTCTATATAATAGATTAAAAAAAATTCTTTCAATTTCATGTTCCCTTAACTATCAGATTGAGTCATAAGAAAGGTTATTTGTTCCTATTAGAGGATTTAGTGAATGATATTGAGAAATAAGGACACCTTATCAGTTTAGGGTATATTAGCGAGCCTTGGTGGGGTGATTCAGGCCTAAAAATATCATGGAATAGTAGAGTTCCAAGTCAGAGTAGTCTCAATGGAATTAGTGATATTCATGGAATATTTACCATATAATATGATCAGAGTTGTGCCATGTATAACATGAAAACTGTATCGCCACTTTTGGAGGTAGAATGTGATGTTAAAATCCTTCTCAATAATCAAACCATTATTATTGGTGGAATATTGATTGTTGTAGTGAATTTTCATTGAGAACTCCAAACCCATATATTTATATGTTGGGTCATGCACAGAATGTGATTTCACCCTCATAAAAGTATCTATGTAATTCCTAATTATCTAGAATTTATGGAATGAAAATTGGGGTTTTTGAAAAATTAATGGTTTAAAGTGTGTGAAATGATAAATTTGGAAAACAATTGGCATGAAAATTCTTTAAAAACAAGGGTAATAATGGAATTAAAATGAAAATTGAAATGGGGAAGGAAAAATAACCTTAATTAAACCAGAAATGAAATAAATTGGAGAGGAAGAGAAATAAGGAGAAGAGGAAGAAGATGAAGAAGAAGAGGAGGAGGAGGATGAGGAGGAGGAAGAGGAAGAAGAATAATAAGAGGAACATACCTAGTATTGGAATCCAATTGAATATGTAGAAGGAGGAAAGGGATATAGATAAAGGAAATGGATGAGAAGGATAAGGAGTTTCATGTATATAAGAGAGTGGAGTGAGGGGTGGGGGGGAATTTGGGTGTTTTAAAATGGGATTTTGAGGAATTGAAAAATCAAGGGGTTTTAAATTGTCACATGATTGTATATAATAGTTTATTAAACCATATGGTAATCAATATATTCTAATGGAATGGTAATTATACCTTACATGGTCACAACACATGGTTTGTTAAACCATTCATGGATTGTATGAACAATTCTTTCTTTTTTCTTCAATTATTCATGGTTTTAGCACATAGTTTGGTAAACCATGCATTACCTGTGTGGGGTATTTCTTTTTTGAAAAAATGATTCCCATCCCAATTTTGAAAAGAAAAATTTTCCACTAAGACGATATTTGAATTTTGCTAATGATTTTAAAAATTTATTATAGATGATTTAAAAACATATTTAGACCTACCTAATGAGAATTAAATCACAAACCCATCACTTTATACTAACCTATAACTAAAACAAACAAAAAGTAAAACAAAGTAACATGACATCTTAAACAAAAAAAACCTATATAATTTTATGAAATTTTTGGTTTCCTCCATTGTAATGATATATTTAACTTCTTAAGATATAAGTATCTGAGCCTCATGCTATTAAAAATGTATGAAGAAAACTATTCCCACCATGAATTCCATATGAAATTATGACTTTAGGAGATTCCCATTTAACTTGAAGGTTGTGCTATCATTTTTAGTGATCTCTACCACACTATAGTTTACATATTTGATCACATGATAGGGGTTGGACCATCGCGACTTTAACTTTCTTCAAAAGATCCTCAAATGAGAGTTAAAAATAAATAAATTATCAACAGGTTGAAATTATTTCTGAAAGGTCATGTGGTTATATGACACTTTTTACTTATCCTATAGATAGAGAATTTTCATATGCCTCCCTCCTAATATAATCAATCAAAGATAGGTGAAATGTTTTCTTTTCATTATTATTTTAAGATGAAAATTTAAAGTTTTAACTACCCAATATTACTTGTGCTAAATTATACCAGTAAGTGTCATGTCTTTCTGTAGACCAATAAAAAAGGATACATACAAAAATGATAAAAAAAATACACATACAAAAATGAGTCTTATATGAGGTCCTGTAAGTACATAGGTAATCATAAAGATTCTTAAACTGGTCTTTCCTTGAAGCACCCACTGTCTTCTTGAGTATTTGTTTATGTTCTTGGATAGAGACTTACACCTTACCACTATATTTGTGATGGTATAGTGTACTCACATTACAATACACCCCACACCTCATTAATATGTTCCATAATATGTAATTATCAAAATGAGTTCCCCTATCACTGATAAGAACTAAAGGGAATCCAAACCAACTGAAAATGTTTTATTGAGAAAATAAATGACAATATTGGTGGTATTTTGTGCTAATGTAATGGATTCAACCCATTTAAAAACATAGTTGACACACACAATAATATAAGAATTACCAAATTATGGTGGGAATGAACCCATAAAATTAATTACCAAGATTTCAAATACTTCCACTTCCAGAATATGGTGTTTTGGAATTTATAATCTACACCCAACATTACCCATATGTTAGAATATATGAAATAATGCTATGAAACTCCAAGTATCGTTGTTCATAGTGGGTCAAAATAAACAACATTGAAGGATCTTAGAAATATTAATATCTTTGCCATGATTTTCATTGGATGGAGAAAAATAAAAAGATTCCAATATCAATTACACTTTCACCACTATAAAACAATGATGAATTATTCCATATCTACATGATAAAAACATTAGTGGATACTCCCAAAAATTGTAGTTCACTTCCAATATTTTTTTTATTTATTGATAAGATAAGTTAGGATAGATCACTCTAATGAAAAAATAACTAGTAATGTCTATAAACCATGTTTGAGGGCCTACCATCATTAAAAAGAATATTTTATCTTAAAAATACTCCCAAATCTCTAAATCATCTTACACCACATGAAGGGGTAACTCTAAGTTGGAAAAGTTGTATGAAATAAGGTTATATCTCATATTTTCATCATGGATATCTAAATCAAAATATTAAAGAAATAACATCCATAAAACCAATCACATATTAGAATTGTTCTTATTATAAAGGTATTTGATGGTCTTATGATCTATATAGACACTTACCATGGATAACACCAAATATGAATGAAATATATCAAATAAAAAAACCACCACCAGTATATCCTTCTATTTAGTAGTGCTATTAACATGGGTTTAATTAAATTTATAACCTAAACAATTTCTTGGGTCAATGATACAATCATCTCAATTTTCAAGGAATACACCCACAATAAGGTCACTGACATCACACACAAGCTCAAAAAACTCATTCTGATTCAGAGAAACCATTATCAAGGCTTCCAAAAACATTCTATTTAATATCTAAAATGATTTGATACATGTTTAGTTGAACTCAAAGATGGAATCCTCTATGATAAGGCTCATCAGTGGTTGAGAAATCATAGATAAAAATATCCTTAACCATCAATAAATGTATAAATGTCCCAGAGAAATATAAATTTACCTAACTAAGTTCAAGATAGTAATGTTGGATGCGACTTTAGTATTTTTTAGATCCAACTCAATGCCTTTCCTATTTAGTTTATGTACCAAGACTATTCTCTTCCAGAAGATAAAATAAAATTTCTCCCAATTAAGAACCATATTAGTTTGATCACACATTTATAAAACTAACTCTAGGTTCATTAATCATGCTTCAAATTGACTTCCTATATATATAAAAATATCCTATCAAGACCTCTATAACAGGTTCCACCATGTCATGGAAAATGGCTAACTTACAGTTATGTAATTAGATAGAGCATTGCACACGATGAATGTAATTCAATGATAAGTGAAAATTACATTTGGTAATGATAAAATGATATTAATATTTTATTTAAAGGTGATATATATCTTGTTATACCCTAAATAACCATATAATAAACAATAAAACTCATTCCCTGCCAGTATATCTATCATTTGATCTATGAGTGAAAGTGAAAGGCAGCCTTTTCTAGTAGATCCATTCAACTTGAGATAATCCATTAATACTCTCCATATTGTGACTGTCCATGTGGTAATGAGTTCATTTTTATTATTCTAAATCAATTTAATACAACCCTTCTTTGGTATAAATTATAAAAGGATCACCCAGGGTCTATCCATGATCTGATAGATGATTCCTATTTCTAAGAATTTAATTTATTCTCTTATAAGCACATACTTCATGAGAGGACTAAATTATCATTGAGGTAGCCTTGATGGTTTGGTCCATTATTCCAATGACACCTTATGGGTTCATATTCTTTGGCTGATCACTTTATGGTCTGTGAAAATACATCATACAGATTTCTTCATTTTCTTAACAACAAACAATATTTCCGATTCTTGGTCATCGGTGAGGTATGAGTTAATTATAACCATCAGTATTTATTTCTACCCTAAATAGTCATATTTTAGTGATGAATAAAGGGGATTCAATTATTGTTGAGGCTGTTTCAAGACTGAAGGCACTAATGGTTCAATTTTCGATTTCTCTAAACAATATATAATTATGTCTAGTAAGTAGTAATTTTTTTTGGCGATATATGTGTTTAAATTCTTCTTATTCTTTAACTAAATGATCTTTCCCATCACGTTGGTCTTCACATAACTTTAGAAAACCTACACTAACTTATTTACACCTCATTTAATTATCTATTATAGTAATAGAACCAAAAACCTCGTACTCCACAAAGGAGACTTGTTTAATAGCCATGATCACATTATACGATACATTTTCACTTCCTACATGAAATATAAGATCCCCTTGAGAACATTAACAACACATTTACTATTGTAAGAGATGGTCACACCAAAATAAGCAGGACATCAACATCATCTTCTTTGTGAGGATGATGAAGTGAGCTCGAATGTTTTCCTAAACTTACCAAGTACGTCTTCAAAGAGTCGGTTGAGATAATATATTAAATGATTATATAATTAATGATCTATGTGGGTAGGTTTCAATTTGTCAAGTCCAAACTTTTGGGAGACACCAAATGGCATTAGATTAATTTTAAAACCATATTAAAATAATTTTTTTGAACTTGTATGATCTAATTGTACATGTAATAGAAAAACATATAGGATCTTGAAGATTTAGTGGGAATAAATATTGGACCACCAATGAGTATTCTTTATTGAGAGTTATGGTTCCTATGTCCTCTATATTAATTTTATTAAAATTATTTCCTTTATAAATTTAGCATAAGTAGGAAAATTGAGATAATTTAATAGAAAAATGAATATTGATATGATATTTTTAGGAAACCTTCATAAATTTCCCAAAATATTAATCCTATTATATTTATTGCAACCTCTATAGAAAAGGAAAAGGTGGTATATACATCTTGATAATTTCTTTCTCTATTACTTATACTATCGATTTTCTTATTTATTTTCCTTTCTCTAATGGTACAATATGAAGTTCAACTAATCGTTTTATAGGTTTTGGAAGTCCATATTGCTTTTCACAATCCTTTATATTTTTTTGGTGTTAGGGTAGGTTATTCAAGATCCTTACCACTCCTTAAGGTCATTGTATTGGATTCCCCATAGGGTTTCTTTTTAGTGTTACTAAGTTGTGTTCTAGGTTGTATTGTTGAAAGATAATTGGAAATCAACCCAGTTGGTTGAACGAGGATTTAGATAGTGGCCTCCAGATTTTGAAATCTCATTTTCATAGTGGTGATGAACTTCAAAATCATAACATATAGTTTTCAATTTGACTATTGTTGATTTGTGATTGATCCTATTGTTTATTTTGAGGGGGATAAATCAAATAAGAGTTTAGATACCATTTTTTTGTAGGTATTGGAACTATTGGTATTGAGTACCATTTTATTTCCTTAGGTATGGATTTTTTTATTACGCCTAAGCGTACCCATGAGGTTTTTGAGGCCCCGAATAGTGAATTTTCTATTTATATTCACCCCATTTAGAATTATAATTATCATGTAATGTTGTATTTTGGTATTTTAGAAACATATTTTCACCCCAATTTTATGAGATGCAACTAACATTACTAGTTGATGGTTCAATATATCTAGTTTATACTCCCCTATGGGATGGTTATCACCACACTCTTTTTATGTTAGAACTACTACAAATCTAGGTTTATCTAGTGCTAGCGTTTTAACATCACTCACTAAAAGAGATATTAAAACTCCCCTTTCTCAGTAATAGAAAAAGCGTTATTAAAAGGGGTCTTTAACAGTGCTAAAAACAAGTTCTTTTAAAGGGGTCCATTTATGAGCGCTAGTAAAAAAGTACTGGTAAAAAAGGATTTTATCAGCTCTTCTAAAATATCACTGATGGGGGGGGGGATTTATCCATGCTTCTAAAAAATAAATGATAAATGTGTGGTCTTTATCAATGAGTTTTTCAAATAACTGAAAAGGCCCCCTCTTTATCTTATATTTTTTTACTAGTGATAATAAAGGGTATATTTCAAAAAAATTCATTAATGGACACCTATTGGAGAAGTTATGTCCATTTGGATGCCTAATGGATTTCAGCCTCAATTGAGGTGATCAAGGGTTTTTGTGGGTCACTAAGGTGTATATCATGTCACATGATTCGATTTGATTTCTGTTAGAGGAAAATTAGACACATGGTTTAGAAGTTATTTTCGTCCTATGTGAGAAACCATTTAAACCCCTAAAAACACTGAAAACCTTTAAAGAATCATAAATTTTAACATAGAAGTCCATTTCACCTTAAAAAATTATCAAATAAAATCTTAAATAACAAGATAAAACCATGATATATTAAAATTTCCTGAAAACTAAAGAAATACAATTTATTATAATTTTAAAAAAGTCATAAATAGTACTTGAACTTAAAATGGCCATAACTTTTGATCTGTGTGTCTGTTTGTGTTATACCACATATATAATAAAAGTTTTCAATGAGATATATGAGTTTTATGTCTGGAATTATCTCTTTGACCATTTCCACCTTTTCTCCAACAGGCCCAGAAGGCCTCTTAAATAGAGTTTTTAGTCACCGACCCCGATTTCTTAAAATTTAAATGGATATAACATCCGATCCAGGCGTTCTATCAGCCTATACTGTATATAATATTTAATATAATTCTATGATATTCTATTTAACTAGTTACGGAGATGAAATGGTCTTCTGAATCAGAAGATATGGTCATTTTAGTGTTTTTAGTGGTTTTAGGGTTTTTAGAGTTTCTTAATGTTTTTATGTGTTTTAAATGTTTCTATTGTTAATATCCATTTCAAAAAATATATATAAATAAATATTCATTTAATATTTTTTATATATTTATATACATATATATAACATATATAGAAACATAAATATAACTAAATATATATAAATATACAGATATATCATAAAATTTAAAACAAAATAGTATAGGGTATTGGAAAAGAAATGGGTTTATAAGATGGAGGCCCTAGGTTCAAAACTCACTGGAGGAAGGGGAATGTGAAAAGGGTTGACAAAGAAGGGTGGGAAGTGCTGATAAAGCGGGGTGGGAAGCACTGATAAAGGGGGGTGGGGTGCGAAGTGCTGATAAAGAAGTGTGTGTGTGTGTGGGGGGGGGGGTGATAAGAGGGGAGATGGGGGATGAAAAAAAATTTATACCATTTATCAGTGATTTTTTAGCACTATTAAAGGGTAACTTTAAGAGTGTTAAAAAAATAAATGATATAGCGGGCCTTTAACAGTGCTAAAAAGCGTTGATAAAGGCCCCCTTTGTCAGTGCTTTTTAGCAATGATAAAGGGGGCCTTTATTAGCAATTTTTATGAGCACTATTAAAGCATTCCCTTTATCATTGCTTACAATATCAGTGCTTCTATAGCCATGATAAATCACTTTTACTAGCACTATTAAAGGCCTGATTTTTAGTAGCGTGGATGTTTAATAACTTTAACTTAAATAGTTGAAAATTGATGGAAAAAATGAATTTTATTTGATATATCATCTAGTTGGGAAGCTAGCATGGTAGTTTCATAGAATTTATTCATTCATATTTTCTATGTTCCCAATTCACTATACAATTAGAATCCATTTGCTAACATGGCTTCAAATAAGTCAAATAATTTCTTTGAAGATTTCCTCATAACTGTTCCTCTAGTTTCTACATCCACTACGTATTTTATGATCTTATTCATTTCTTCATATAATGTTTTTAATTGCACCCGTAATAGGATTTCAGGGCATTGGAATTTTCTTAGAATATTCCCATGAGTTATATATGGATTCACCTTCATGCTACTAGAAATCATGGTTATCATTTATTAAAATTACCATATTGGATGGAGTATTTTTTACAAAAAATATTGAGAAAGATCCTAAAAAGTAAAAATATAGTGTTTATATAAGAATCTAATCTACTATTTATACTTATAACTTAATTATAATTTAAATATGAAAATCATAATTGAATCCTTAGACACTCCATTGTAACAGAAAATGTCACAAATCTCTAAAAAATTGGAAAGGTCATCATTTGGGACGTTACTTGGAAACATCCTAAATTGCATTATATTATGAATGAGTTACATAATAATAGGTTTTATTTATTTTTTTCTTTAATGTGTGGACAAAAAATTCTTAAGTTATCCCTATGAATTTAGGGTAGGCCATACTCCATGAGATTTTGAAGAAGAGGAAGCTGGACTTGAGGAACCCATGGAATATACTGTTGTTTTACCTGTGAAAAATATCCTGAAAAAACTAATCTAGTGGTTGAAGATTTAGTGGACCATTCTATAGAATTAATATAGGTGGTTTCTTTTCTATCCCCCCACACATGATTTTTTTGATTCAACCCTCCTTCTCCCTTGAACTGTTTTCCAATCACATGGATAATAGATGGATCTTCCACTTCTACATTCAGCATGAAAGGGTTAGGTATGTATTCCCCCATGAGATATTATCATCTCCTTGAAAATGTTAATTCAATTTTCAGATTAAAGGGGAGTCCATATAATTATTTTACAATCTTGGAATGAGTTATCTAGTGAAAAATACAGCCACAGCCTTGAACAAACACGTAAATTACAACAAGCATAAAAGAGACAAAAACAAAAATGAGATAAGAATAGTTTTTTTTTCAATGAAACCAACCTAGTATTGATCAAGAATACACCATTAAAAGATATTTTCTGACATCATAGCCATAATTTCATGTCACTCTACCTAGCTATTAACTTTTGAGTATCCAAAATTTAATGATTCCCAATTCCAAAATGAGTGTAGTGGAAGTGTGAGGTTGATCTTAAAAGAAATCTTGGCTATTTTATAACATCGATTATTTTTTTAATTTTTTTTAATAATTGATCAATTTTTTCATGGACCATTAACAATTAGACTATAAAAAAATTGAATCTATTAAGGGTTTATGTTGTCGAGAATATAAGTAAAACAAACATGGGGTTTTGACTTAATGATGATGAATCTATGTTGTAGACTTTAGTCAAGATAATTGAAATTGTATTATCTTGTTAATCATGTTATTCAGAATAAATTATCACCACAAGGAATCAAGTGTGTCAGAATTACCTTTTTCTAGTAGAGTTCAATTAAAATATTGAAAATTTACTTCTTGATTCGATAATTAATTTTTTTTATTTTTTTAAAGAAAACCCAAGGTGATGATGGATACACCTAAAGTTCATAAATTTATTCATTGTAATCCATTTATTGAACCTTGGTTATGTAATTCTTGGTTTGATATGACATATCTAGTGAATTTAAGAACTAATATAAAAACAAAATTTGAGAAAATATAAGAATGATACAAGAACACAACAGTAATTAAATTACCCAAGTGATTATATTTTATTTTCCACAACTCCAATACAGTGAAGGAATTATATGAACATGATGAAAATGATGTAAAAAATCTTTTATTACCATTAGTGTTCATTATAGTTAATAGAGAAATAAGAAATATAATCCACCTTAATAAAAATTCTATAAATCTCTACCTTATTAGTTTCTAGCTCCCCCTTCTCCAAGATGGATCTACCAGGTTATTACGCTACCCTAAAAAATATTAGAGAAAATTAATAATAATATTATATGTCTCTAAGTAGTTATAATTTGAAATACTAGGTGGTATGGTTGTTATAGTGGTCAATTGGGGGTGGTTGGCATGTTGACCCATGACACATGGTTAAGGTGCATGGATAAGTAAAGAGTGTGAAAACCGTGCATATAATTATATTAATTTGGTTAGGGTCACCTAGTTACTAGAGAGATATGAAATATTTAGGTAACTATGCATAGAATTTTCATATTTTTCTATCTCATAAAATTATAGTCTTCATGATTCTTAGGAATAGGCGCACAGTTTAGGTAACCATACACATGGTTCTGTCTCCTAAAATAGTAGTATTCATGGTTCCTAGGGATTCCCACATGGTTTGGTAAACAGTGACGAGATTTTTTAGTGCATACCATTTATTTAAATTTTCTTAATTTATTTATAGGTATGAGTCACATGGTTTTTTGATTTCAGTGAAAATCGTGCTTTGTAAAAAATGATCCCAAATGCTTCTATTTTTCCACCAAAACCTCCTCTTAATACCAAATTCAATTAATAATCCATTGTATTCTCAATTGTTTCATATAAAAACATTTTAAGTTCATAAATACAACTAATTTAATACAAAAAGGACATTTAATTGGAATTTATTATGAAACCAGCCTATGCACCCTAGTCTATTACATTTTCAATGTATTTTACCCTCTTTGTCTTTATCTCTAATTGTGAATTATTAGCATTTAAAATAGATTGGTGAGTATTTATAAAGCAAGGATTAATTCAATAAATACTATTTCTGTGACTAACTTCTCATGAACATGATTTTTCAATTATTATTCAACTAATATAAAAAATTCATTGTAAAGAGATACAGATTCTTACTTGCCTTCCACAAATTGAGTGAGAGATTTGACTCTTCAATTTTATGGCTAAATAATATTCCCATATAATTAGCCTATTTATTCAGCTGAGTATCTTAATAATGAATTCATTGAATATAATTGAGTTTATAAATGATTACTTTATAGGTAATTTTTTTTCATTTCCCTTGAATTCAAGGTAGGATCTTTTAAATGTATTAATAGGCTCATCATCATCAGTTTTTTCACACCTAAAAATAGTATCATTGAAAGGATACTTCTTAAAAAAATTGATAGATGAAAATATATGACTATTATTAGATTAAAATTGATGTAGAAATTTCTTTTACTTTTACACTTTCTTCTTATTTGCCTCTCAATTATTCATGGTTTTCAAAGATTTAGCTGAAATCATCATGTCATGTTCAATAGGTGATGAGACTAATTATTCATCTTGAGGAACTTTTAAATCAACTTACTGTATAAAATTAATATATAGATTATAAACACATCTAAAAAATTATCCACTCAAAGGAAAACCTAATTTCCTCTAATACCACATATAGATCCAAGATGGATTATGCAGGGATAATGAGAGGCGTGGGGGGCAGGGTGAATCAGTGTACCCAAATTTTACTAAGTTTTTATTTCATTTAATTATCCTCTATTACAATAAAACCTCTACCATAATTAATAAGAATATAAGAATAGTCACACTCTATAATATCACCATACCCTAAAATTTAGAAATAAATGAAGAACAAAAACACATAATACTTACAAGGTTCAGCCTCTAGGTAATATCCCACTCCTTGTTGTGTTTGAATTTTTTTAGAACTTAAATTTTATTATATATATATAATTTTTTTGATTAAATGTTTAGTTCAAGTAACACATAATGATTGTGATATTATCATCCTAATTTTAAAAAGTTAGGAACAATCAGCTTCCTAAATATAAGGTACTATTTATACTGGTACAACCAGTTTTTCAAAGGAAATATTTAGATTGGCACCAACCACTATTGGAGAATCCTCCATGAAATAATGAACAGGTATTAAACCACTAAATAATGATCACCACATATTTATATTGGCTAAACTTTTTCTTCACTCAGAATAACTATAACTATTTTATCATAGTGGTTCTTAATCATCCAGAATCTCATTACCAAGAGATAATCAGTAAGTGCAGTATTGATCCCTTATCAAAACCCTTATTCTTATTCATAAATTTAAAAATATCAGAGGGATTCCTTAACTCCCTAGGAAATCCCAAAACTAGGAAAATAGTGTATGATTTCAATCTCTCTCACCATGTTTTATTCAAAAAATGATTCTTCTCTCTCAATAAAACACAATGTTGAAGGCTCTCTAAACTTTTCCTCTATTTTTTTCAACTCACAAAGGGTGGAGAAAAAATAAAAGAGTGGAATTTTTTTCCTTGATCATATTATATATATATATATATATTAATAGTGTATCATAAATATATAGTTTTTAAGTATCTGTAAATCTTGGTAAATCATCAATCCATAAAAATTGATATTTAATGTTCACCTTATATCTCTATTAAAAAAACAACTTCCCCTTCAAACTTTAAAACATTCATCATTTTAGAATTTTAAATTTAATTTGAAATAGATGGATAATATCTGATGAATCTCTTAAATAATTTACAATTAAAAAACACTTTGGTATTTGAATTACCATATATTTATGTACTCTATGAATTATGTGACATTTTAGTTTGTTCCACCTCTGCATGTATCATACAACAACACAACATCCCATATGGCTTGGATATAAAACACCATTTCTTTTAGGTAAAACTTTTACATGAAATTATCACCACTATAATATAGTTTCCAAAGTCTTTAAATTTTTGAAGTAGGATATTCAACACACTTAGTGAATTTACCACAATGACTACAACATATATTTATAACTTGTCATTTTACACATGCAAACCATTTTCTCGAAATCATCATCATTATAGTATTGTTTCCATAATTATCTCTATCACCGAGATAGTGGTTTCCTTGCAAGTTACTATGATAGCCTCCATGGAATTTCCTAGATTTCCATTTTTCATAGGCATGCATCTTTTCTAAAACACACACTGAAATGACTCTCTCCACATTTTTGACAGAATCAATTTATGCATATATATTTCAATATGAAACACATTTTTTGTTGAAATTAATTGATTATTCATTTTGGTATTTGATTATTATTTTAATTTATGGTAGGATATAAAAATTATCATAAATAAAAAAGGAAATGAATTCACGATTCAAATGATTTCATGTGGTGACCGATAGGTCAATGTCCAAGTTCAGATCTTAGATATGAAGAATCTGGTGGAAAAAGAGTCATAAAAGATGGAAATTAATCATTCAAATTGTGAATCTGTCATTAATGTAGTGAACTTATTTGAAAATTTGACATATGGGGAAGAAATAGGAAAAAAAGAGTTTTGGATCATAAATTTTATTGTCACAGTGTGGCATATATTCAATATTTTGTTCCATACCCCCAAACAAAAGATTTAGGGCATGAATGAAGTTATTAAATAAATTTTAAGAAGCTAAAACATGAATATTAATTATGTTAAAACACTATTCAAGTTGCGAAACACTTTTACCATACCAAAAAATGTATGATTTAAAAAAAATTAATGCCAGACCATTCCATTTACTACCCAATTATGACTTGGGATGACTTGGACCCAATTATTGGGAAATTTATAATGCCAGAGGTTACTTTTTAGGAGTATAATCAGTGGGCCATGGGAGATTGAAATCTATATTATAGGATCCATGGATCTTCCACTTTACTGGGAGTAGAATGCTGTTTAGGTTTTTTTTCATTTATTTTAATTTATTTTCCATGTATCCATAATTTATATTTTTATTAATGTGTCTCCTTTTTCAATTCTATCTATCTCTCTCTCTCTCTCACACACACACACACACACTCTCTCCCTCTTCTATCATGAAATCTTACACTCACGATGGCAAGTGACTGACTTGATCCCTGGACTTGGGGTAGGTTTTTTGTTGTTCCCACATTCTTACATATTTTTTTTAAAAGATTTAATTCTATTTTCTGTGTATGAGAGAGAAGTGTATGGGTGCAGTGATTTTCATCCATGAAATGACATTCAAAATCATCTATATTTCTAAATTAAAATTATATCACTCCCTTCTATTGGGTATAATCATTATACGATGGATTTGAGGGGTATCATAGGAAGAAAACAACATATGATGGATATCACTATGGTAAGGTATTACACATTTGATTGAGTTGTTTATATTACTTGGATATTGAAGGTGGTGTGATTTATTATGTTTAATAGATATCATAGGCATGCTAAGTTTAACACTCAATTTTATACATGATGTGAACTCCGTGACCAATAATTGTTTTTCACTGAATATTGACCTAAAGAAAACCCAAAACATAGAGAGGATATTTTCATGTTAAATATATAATAAATTTAGTTAGGATCAATAGAAATTATTACCTCACCTTAGGATATTTCTGTAATGATTTTGTTGATATTCTAAAAACCCTTCCAAGATCACATTTGTTGCATTAGGAGGATCCAAGTGTATAATCCCTCAAATAATGATCCAAACATTCTCCTTTGATCTCTGAGTGATCCCAATTGATTTTTGAGTTCTAGAAGATTTAATCAAATCATATATTATTGCTCATCTTGTCCACTCTATGTTCTTTCAGGATTGGAGGAGTTCCTCTCATTCTTGAGAAGATGGAGAAGGAATCCGAGAGAAGAAGTCCTTTGTGCATAGTTATTCTCAATTCTTGATTAAAAAACACTGTAGAAATAACAATATATTTATAAATATAGAGATTAATTTTAAATATTATCTAATTGAAAATCAATTATAAAATAATATTATAATATTTATCAAACCCCATGTCACATAATAATAATAATAATATTATTTTATGGTAAACGTTCTAACTTTCATGATAATAAATATTATTTTACCAGATTGTAAATTTATACTTATCACTGGACACTGTTTTCTCCATTCAAACTCTATGACATTTATTAGAAAAATAAATAAATATTTAAATAAACATTCATTAATTAATAAAATATTTATGATCAATAATTCATGAATAAAAGTATACCTCAGTTTGAGAGTAATATTTATTATATTAATTAAGTTCAAATATAATTTAATGGAGATTAACAGAAACAATTAATGTGTGAACCTCTAGGATTTGTTCTCATTTGAATTAGGAAGGCTTACCTAAAGTCTAATATTACTATATAGGGATGGTTCAAGACTCCCATTATAAAAAAATTAATGTCACAACATTGATAACCACATATAAAAAATCACTATGTAATAAAATCTCTTTATCGTAGTATCACATCAAGCATGTCGCATATCCTTGTCATAAACTTATGAACTTGATATGTATTTCTTTGACTCTGAAATAAACATTCCAATACACCATGGTCATGGAATTTAATGTGACAGTTCTATTCTAATCAATTTTCCATGATATTAATAAATATGGAAGGGATAAATATTTCATTGATTTATTCATTAATAAAATGTTACTCATAAAACCTCAAACATATCCAACTTCACCATGCACTATATCTTCATGGTTTATAAAATACATCTATGTTCATGAGTTTTAACATACATTAATAATAATATTAAAGTATAAGGACCATTGCACACACTCGTAGATAGGAATATCTGATGACACCCCAACCTGTAGAATTTCTACTCAAGGATTTTTTCTCCTAATCTCCCATCTTGGAGATTACCAAGTGAGATATTAATGAGAAGAAGTCCCATCATATTATAGGAACTTTAACATTATATTCACCTTATATGTGTCCCATAATATAACATTATCTAAACATAGAACAATATTTAATAATATCAGTAGGTAATTTCATGGTTCTCATCATAGCATGGAACTACTATGTCCTTATCAATGTGAAAGATACTCAAGGAAAGTATTACTTTAAAGTTATGAATAATAGTGAAAAATATATAATATGGTGTTTATTTAATATTCATATAAAAAAATATACATGTAATCAAAGTACAAATAGTTGGTTATAAGAAACTACCTCAAACAAACTCCCACTTGTACTTGATCTAAATGCCAACAAATTTCAGTCATCTTGACCTCAAATGATAATCATGTTTCTACTGAGTTAAGGATTTAGTCAAGTGGTTTCCCATGTCTTATTCCATGTAAATAATTATCACTACAACCCCAAAATTTTTATAAAAATAACTCAATATATTTTAATTCCAAAGTACGTGCTTCATCTAGTGATGTGACAGTGGCTCTTTTTCTAAAGCCACTACTGTAATATTATCATAATAGAGTGTGATAGGATAATTACTTCTATATACCATGTCAAGATCTTGGATGAATTTTTGTATCTGCAATGCTTTTATATATTCATAATAATCCCCAATATACTCCGAATCCACAGTAGAATCCATTATAATAACCTACATTAAGCTATTCCAACTTACAACACCCCCATTCAAAGTAAAGATGTATCCTGTTTTAAACTTCATATCATCTTGATATATTTTTAAAATATAATCTTAATGTCTTCTGATGACTAGTTAATCATCACATTCATATAACAGTATCATATCCTCAGTACAACTATGATACTTAAGGATATTCCTGAATTCCATCAAATGGTGTCTACCTAGGTTAGATTGATATCTTTCTACTTTACTCAAGGAATATGAAACCTCTAGCCTATTTGATAACAAAATATACACAACTGAACCAATTTATGATGTGTATGGAATCCTTGATATCCTTTATCATTCCTCACGTGTCTGAGGTCACATTTTCATGGAAAGATCAATTCTATTTGACACTTGAAATAATTCATTATTATATTATTACGTACTATATATCTTCAGTAACGTATCAATATATATACCTTGAATTTGGCTGAGAGGCCTCTTGGATATATCATGAATGATCTTGATCCCATGAATATACACTACTTCACCTATGTCCTTTAAGGAGAATCATTTATTAATCCAGGAATTAAAAAACTATAAGATTGGTATTTTGATTCCTATATTCACTATGTCATCAACATATACTATTAAAAAAATGATCACACTCCCACTAAACCATTTATAGAAACTAGGATTGAATTCATTATTTAGGAAAAAAAATTTCATTATGGCCTCATCAAACTAAGCATTGCACGACATGGATGATTGATTTAATCCATAAATGAAATTTTGAATTTTTCAAACCTTGTTAGAATCCTTTAGATTCATGAATCCTTTAGATTATGTCATATATAAATATTCCGGAATGTTCCTATTAAGGAATTCTTTTTTAATATCCATTTTCCAAATCTCATAGTCATGGAAGGATTCAATGGAAAGTAAAATTACTATTATTTTCCATATTGAAAATAGTGAAATATTTTCTTCGTAGTTAATGCCTTGATGCCATTTAAGAAATTTTCTAACTTTCCATGACTTATAGGTACTGAATTTCCCAACCATGTACAATTATTTTCTTTAATACCCATTTACAACCAATGTTATTTATGTCCATTAGAGGATCTACCAAAATCTAGACTTTTTTTTGGTACATTGAATCCATTTTAGAATTCATGGTGTCTTTTCACTTAGAAACATATGTTCCACATTCTTCTCATATATTGGTTAGAGGTCAATTATTATCAACTAATAATAATTAACTATCATCGGTGACTAGGAAAGAAATTATATTCTAGTTCTCAAACCTCTCTTGAACTCCTACACAGTATTTGTGTCTTTGGAAATTACTCTTCTATGGGGATTTGTGGAATTTGTTTCTATGCTAAGTCTTGTGTATAATGTGCCTAAATGTTTTTAAATTCTATCTCACTCCCACTATATATTTTGAATATATGATCCATCTCATAGAATATGGGAATCCTATCATCCAAAATATTTTTTTATGAAGGTCTGTTTAGGAAGTATCCTCTTATTTCCTTATGTTATCCTATAAAGAAACACATTTCACATTTGGATGAAAGTTTATTACCTGAAGAGTCATTAATAGAAGCTTCATATCTCCACAAATGTAAGTATGACAACATGAGTTTGATTCCATTCCACAATTAGTATATAATACCATATACTTATATAGTTGGAACCTAGTTTAGTTTTTATATGATGTTGTTTTTAACTCTTATCCCCAAAAAGAAAATGGAAGAATCACATGAATCATCATTGATCTCACCATGACAAAAAAAGTGTGGTTACAACCTTCACTTACACCATTTAACTTAGGTGTATAAGGATAAGTGAGTTGGGATAAGATCCTAGAATATTTTAAATATTCAATGAAATCTTGATTAAGATATTCTCCACCATGGTCTGAGTAGAGTTTCTCAGTCATCTTACTAAGAGGTTTATTAACTTTATTCTTGTTTTCCTTGATTTTTTCAAAGGAATCTGACATATACCTCATTAAGTTTACATATCCATATCTACTTAAATCAACAGTAAATATTATGAAGTATGAATACCCACCCCTTTAACTAGAAATGGTCTACAAAAATTGGTATCAACTAATACATGGATCTATTTGTCCCTTTCACCTTTTCAATAAATGGGGATTTGGACATTTTACCTTGTAAACAAGTTTCAAGTACACCAAGTGGTTTTATTTTAAAGGAATATATATATCCATATTTATGTAATTTAGCCAAATTATTTTCATTTATATAACTTATCTTTGTTTGATTGGAATAATATGAAGACACAAGGGGGGGGGGGGGTGAATAGTTTCCTTTTTAAAAAATTGAAAAACATTAAACATAATCTTTTATTTTGATTTGAAATGATGTGAAATGTTCTTTTCTTTAGATACATTATGCATTAGAAAAATAGAGTAGAAGAATATTTTTTTATAGTGGTTCGGGGAAGATGCCCTAGTCCACTCCACCAATGCTCTCTTAGTGATCTTAGCGATTTTCACTAAACATGTCCTCTAATTTGGAGACCTTTATAAATGAGTGAAACCAGTTGAAACCTTATAATAATTCATGTTATATTATAGGGAACCACAAAAACCCCAAATTTATTATGAGAAACTAACACTCCATCATGACTGTATACAAGCTACCAATACCCCAAGAATATAGATGAGATGATAAATTATTGAAATAACTTTGGAAAAAAATTATAGTAGAAACTAATAGATGATGAATCTTATTTTTTATAAAATAAATTCTTTAGGAATGAAAAACTATGAAAATATCCTAGTTTCACAATATATTGAAAAAATAAAGAAAAAGAAGAATAAATTTTAAATAATAGTAGATCAAACACTCAAAAAAAGATAAACAAGTATGTGTACAAAGTGTAGCTTTACTAATAGGTTCAATGAACTATAGAGAAAATGTTGACAATGAATGTAGTATAAGAATAACAAATATAAAAAACAAATAGATAAAAATATATGTCTTTCCAAATTAAATATATTCAGTTAACTAGAGACATCATACATCATTATTGTTTTGAGAAGAAGATACTCTAAGTATTTAACATGATTTTTGACATTATTCCAATCAAACATATCAAGAAAATATTCTCGATAAAATGAGATCATTTGAATTTACAAACATGTAGGAAAAATTGCAAGTTCCCT
This sequence comes from Viscum album, assembly GCA_963277665.1. Taxonomy (NCBI): domain Eukaryota; kingdom Viridiplantae; phylum Streptophyta; class Magnoliopsida; order Santalales; family Viscaceae; genus Viscum; species Viscum album. The sequence goes on from OY728140.1 coordinate 80,797,927, forward strand.
CAGAAATAGGAATGATGCATTTTTTTGAATAAGGGATTTTTAAATGGACTTTAATATACTTTAAATATATATAAAATCTCTCATGATACTATTGTAGAAAATGTATTAATAATCCGTAATTCAAATCTTGTAGATGACTGGGTCAAATATTGGGGTTCACTACATAGGAATAATCATCAAATGTGATGTTAAAAATATATGGTTGATACCAAATGTAGGTTTTATAAACCATACATTAATTATACAAACATTTAGTAGCTAATAAAATTATGGTTCCTAATCATAATGCTTACTTTAAACACGAGGTTTTAGAATCCATGGTTTTTACAAAAGTAGGGTTCCTAATCTTAATGTACACTTCAAATGTAGGGATATGAACAATGATTCTAGACTACTTCGAAACTCCCAGAATAATTAAGAAAATAAAATTTCATCGTAATTAAAACTAAAGTAATGAAAGCCTAAAATCCACTTAAATAAATTTAATAAGTAAAAAAATATGTTATTTAGGGTCATTAAAATCAATAAGAATTTCAATAATATTATTGGATCAATATATTCCCAATAGTCTCCCCCTTTTTTATGATAACAAAACCCATAGATATATAATAACAACATCATAGGTTTGAATTAATTTATCAAGGAATAATGATTCAATAAAAATGAGACTGTATTTATCCTTAATTTTCATAAAAATAAATTCTTATTTCTCAAATAAAATATAAACATTGAAAATAATATATTATTTAATATAATAAACATATAAATTATGTGTTTTATCAAAATTTCTTCCCCTTTTTTGTGATATGAAAATAAATTATAAAAATAAAATAGAACTCATTAAATGTTTGTAAATAATTATTAGTAAATGTTATATAAATCCAGAGATAAATTAATTCCAGAAACAAGAGTCTTAGACATAAAAAAAATATAAATAATAAAATAGAATAGATTAGAAGAAAGATAATTTATTTCATTAATAATTCTTGATGACATGATATATTTTACTTGATAATGAAAAAGGTTAAGAAGTCGGATTGGAAGTGGGTGAAGGATTATGTTAAAAAGAAGTTTATGAGATTAGGGAATCATGGAAAACCTATATCCAAGAATTTTGATTCAACAAACTAGATCACAACGTCATCAAAATCTTTGACTCCTCACCCATATTTAGATCTTCAACAAATTTAATTTTTATAAAATCATGAATAGATATAATCTAAATAAACATATCTTCTAACCATATCTCCCAGTTTGTTTACATTATTTTTAACACCAAGTTTTATATATGTAAGCCTAAAAACAAGTTCATTCTAATTATACAACAAAGTGGGTAGAGTGATACTATCACACTATTGAGTTTGAATCCATTCATTTATAAAAGATATAAAAGTTGTTAGAGACTCAAATATCATTATAAAATTTGGATATATTGTTTGTATTGAAGTAAAATCTCTCCCCTATCATGTACTATCTCAAAAAGATTCTAACCGACTTCCCAATTTTTTTTTCAAATATCCAAAATTAGACTTAGAAACTGATTCATCTTTTATTTTTAAAATCCAATATTCTATCTTCCTTTTAAACACATCAAAATATATTTTTAATATTAAATTTTCATTCCAAATTTTCTGATGATCTTGGAATGATTTTAGTTTTATTATTGGAGTAGATGAGATTCTTAAATCTTCAAAATATTTTATAAAACATTCTATAACTTAATGTAATTTATCATTAACTTCATATTAGCTAATTGAATTTAGAAATCATATTATCATTATAATTATCATAGAACCAGAAGAATCCTTTTTGGTACTCCCTGAGGTTCTAATTTCTTCAACCAAAGGAAGGGAAAATACTTATAACATTTCACTTGATGGGGTTGAAAAATCTCGGAGTACTTATTCCTTCTTACCCACCCCACTAAGAGTCTTCTCTAAAGACTCTTCAACAATAAAAACTGTCGAATATATAATAAAATATGACGAATCAGCTAGGGGTGTGTGCATGAGTTCATCACCTTGAGTTTCATTATTAATATTCTCTTGTTCATAATATTATTTATCATCTTGAATTTCAACTATTATTTCAGTAGAATCCTAAGAACCAACTTCTTCAATTATTTATTCTAAAAAAAGTTGGTGACCCTATCCAACCTCAGTTTTAAGACTACTCTACTGGTTATGAACCTATTTATTCAACCATTAGAAATTGTTGAGAAAAATATTTAATGAAAGGTGGGAAAACTTTTCCAATAGGTCCCTCTCTTCTTCTTTTCTTGAGAATAAGGTTTGGACCACTATTGCAATTAGAAGGTTCTTCAAAAGTTCTTGGAACCTAGGGAACTCCCCCTGTAGTTATTTTATTATGCACATACAATCTCAAAATTATTCTTAAAGTGACTGGAATGTCTATTGTAAATGCTTGCAGTTGTTCATATATTTTGACTACTCCTTTTATTCTTGATTCCCAAACAACTTCAGCATAAAATTTCATAGAACGAGATGATTTTTAACTTATGTTATCCTCCTGAGCACCATCACCAAATGGATATTTCTCCTAAAATCTAATAAAAATTAACACTCCATTAATTGTGATCCATAAAAATCCAGAATTTATGAGAATCCAAGAAGATATAATATTGTTGAGGTGAAATTTTATACTTTTTTTAATTTCACTGATCTTACCAATTTTATGAAGAAAAAGAGAAACTATCCTTCCATAAGGATATAAATAAATACTTTCATCATTTTAATAGATATGATCTATTTATCTCAATATAAATCAACTAAAATTTAACTTTATTCCACTCAAAAAAAGAAAATTATATACATATGAAGAATAAAGTATTTTTTTTATATTTTTTATCCTTAGTCTTATAGTATTCTAAAAAAACATAACCCAAAACTTTGGAATTTCTTATAGATCCTTCATAAAAAAATTTCTAATGTTAAAAGACCCAAAAAAATAACACTACATCCCATGAATTATGGGAATAGTCTCAATTTGACCTTAAACAAAAATTATATTCCCCTTCATGGGGAACTTGAAAATTTTAGTGAGATTAAGTATAGAAACGGAAAACCCTCGATCATTTTTCTTCGAAGAGATGGAATTTCAGAACCCCAAAAGCAAAACTAAGAATTTTCATAAAATTCCATGAAATAAAACTATAAAATATACTCTATATTTTATATATTAAAAAATTACTCCAAACCTTGAAATATTGTGGCTTTATTCCGTATGAGACTCATCTGGAACAACCATTCAAGATCTACCACTTTTAATTAAAGAACTCTAATTTCCAAACCAAATCCTTTTTTATTCTTTAAGATTCTTAGACTAAATTCATTAGTTATATTGGTTTTTTTTAATTTTATATAATCATAAGGTTGATGAATCTATGTTTAGGATTTGAAGAGATATTGAGATCTTAGGAGGATAAAGGGGTCCACGATTGAATATTATAGAGATATATTATATCTGATGATTTTCAGCATCATTTTAGTTTCTTGAGAAAAAAACTTCACATAATAATTTGGGATTTTAATTTTGAAAAACCAATTTAAAAAGATTAAATTACATAATTAATATTTTAAAACATAAATTGGAAAATTAACAAGATGAAATTTAAAAAGAAAATCTAGGAAATTACATTTAAATTTAATCATGGAAATCTAAATAAATAGAATAAATATCATAAAAAATACTAATAGCATCATCTCAGACAAAATAATTTTAAATTTCTATAGATATTATTTAAATATGATTAAAGTCTATTTAAAATTTAAAAATCCTAAATCCCCCTTAATAAAATGAAAACTTGTGGTGATAAGTTTTTTAGTAAAAATATCTACAAGTTGATATTTTGTATTTATAAATTCGAAAGAAATATCTCATTTTAGGACATAATGTCAAAGAAAATGATGTCTTATATTAATAGGATTAGTCCAATAGTTACTTATAGGATTTTTTGAAATATTAATAGATTTAATATTATCACATAAAATAAGAATGTGATTAAAATTTTATCCAAAGTCCAAAAGTGTGTGTTTCATCTCAACAATTTTTCACAAAAACTGCCAGTAGAAATTTATCATGCCTCAGTTTTTGACAATGAAACAGAATGTTACTTTTTAACTTGACCATGATATAAGAGAATTTACTAAAAATTGAAAAGTTCCTGAGGTTATTTTTATATCTAATATACATGCTAGAAAATCAACATCTAAATATGAAATAAAATTAAAATTAGAAGTTTTTTATATAGTAAAGATAGAAAAATAATTCCTTTTAAATAGATAAAGATTATTTTAACAGTATTAAGATGAGTTTCTTTGGGATTTGATTAAAATATTTCACAAAGACACACAAAAAAATATAATTTCTGACCTATTAAAAGTATAATACCACAAACTACCAATCATACCTCTATTAAATTGGTGTCTACTAGTTTTCCAGCTTCATCCAAATTATGTTTTACATTAGCACACATGAGAGTTATGCAACACCCTGACCCCACTAGGCTGAAGCCGGTGCATTACTTATGATATTGGAATGGTTAGAAGGAATGAAAATTCCAAAGGAATGATCAGTTTAGTTGTCTTGAAGAAACTAGATACATAGATGTTACTCTAATTACATTGGAGCAGGTTACAAAATACAATACATAATAAAAACTAAAAACTGCGTCCACAGGAACTCAATAAATGATCTCCACTTCATCACCTATTAAATCTAGACAATGAAAGGGGTGATCTCAAATGCTCAGTAAGGGTTAAAAATAGCGGAAGCATGAGTAAAATAATAAGTCAATGACAATCAATCTGACATAATCAATATGGCATAATGAATAAATGAATAACCAATGCCATTAATAAACTGAGAATGAAACTGCATCCATAGATTTTGTCACAGTGAAAACCTCATGGATAATAATAATAACTGATAATGTATAAATAGAATGATTATTAATTGGATTTAATGTATCTGGAACATGAAACCATAATACCGTAAAAACGGTTTAGTTTTATGGGTAGAAACCCGTCTGATTTCTTGGAAACAAACTATAAGAGTTTTTCGCCAATTGATTTGTCTAATGAGACCTACCGATGCATCGTGGGGATATAGCAGGCCCCAACCGCCACTGTATGTCCAAATAATTCTTTATACATTGATTCAATACAATAGAAATATGCCTTTTCAATATCCGTATAGAGTAGAGTATACATATTCATCAATATTTCCTTAACTAAAATAAATTTCCAAATAAATACCATATGTAAAATGGTATACGGTTTAGAAAACAAACATATCCATGATATGGGATTATGAATATTAATATAAATATAATTTAAAATGAAAATTTATCTCGAATGGGAAGTAGGTACACCACATAAGGATTATTAGGTGCACCATACAATGTTAGTCACAACCAAGTAGAAGTTGAGACAAAGTCTCTTACCATAATGTAATCAGTCGAATCATATAACCAGAACGTAATAAAAATCAAATGACTCATTGAATAATAGGAATATAAATAGAATAATGTTATTATATATCAAATTTCAGTACACATATACCACATACAAGAAATAAGTGGCGAACAATGACAATATCACAAAAGTGAAAGTGAGATGAGAAACCCCTTACCTTTTGCTTGAGTGTGTTCTTCATTTGTTTTAATGACCTGAATAATAAAATTTAGATTCATTAATTAATAAGTCCAAAACCTCCTATACATTTAATTGATTTAGTATAACCTTATTAGGTTCATTCATGGCCCTTCTAATGGGTTTAAGAGGTTCAATTTTATTGTTTTGGAAGCATTTTCTTCCTTGGTTTTCATGATTCATTTACTTTCTTTCATGAAAGGAAGTTCATTTGAAATGTCGATAAATATCCATATTTGTTAATAAATATTATTGGTGACATTAAATAGATTTAAATGATCTTATAATGATTATAGTTTATATACTTAAGGATGAATCATTAGTGAAAAGTTTTTGATAATTGCTTGGATTTAGCTTGGCAGTTTTGTATACAATGAACTCGTTTTGTATTATTATTCCTTATAATGAGTGTGTAATGATTATAGAACATTAATGAGATGAAATAAATATATTATTATTTGGTTCAACTATTAAAATGGTAACATGATAAGTAATTAAGGAGAAAGTGAAGAACAAAACTCTATTTTCCACAAAGGTTATAAATTGAAACCTCATGGACGTTGATTTCGCTTATAAAAATAAAAAGGGGGAGTAAGAATATTGATGATGGTTATTCCATTAACATGATATAATTCCAGTATATAGATGATAATGGAGTTTTTCATGGTCATTTGGATAGTGGAGGAGAGAATAGAAAAAGAGAAGAGATGATCTTGAAAATAAAGGAAAAGTTGAGAGATCCCTTATGAAAATTCGACAACCTAACGACGTTGCTTAAAATTTCATAAAATGAAATGATGAGAACAAAAGGGTATCTCATAATATTGGAATAAAAAGGATAGTAAGAAGAATAAATAAAATAAAACCCCAAAATATGATAAAGGAATTTCAAATAGCTAATATAAAATAAGTGTCGACTTAAAGAAGAGAATGAAGGATTCCCTTACCTTGTAGAGTAACTCAAAGATCTTGAAGGATGAGACCTTAGGAGCTTAAGGACACCTTGTGAGGACTCATAGAGAGGTAAAACCACCAGAGATTCAAGGATGAGGGATTTGGAATGAAATAAAATGAATGGATGAGTGGGTATTTATAGAAAAAGAGAGGTGATTTTTTAATAATTTCAAAGGGACACCTCATTAGTGGTTTTTGCAAAACCATGGGCTTGCCCATGGTATTTTCCCATGGTTTTAGACACTTGGGACACCTAATGTCATAAGTTACTGTACACAAGTCGACCATACTTTTATATTTAATTATTACATCCTTTTGATGTCATTAAACTACTGAAAACTCAAAACTGTATTTTTACTATTCATTTAAAATTCATGTATTTTAGAAAAATCAAAAAAATTCACCCTAACAATTTTCAACGTGTAGAATTAAAAAATGAACTCAATTTTTTGAAAAAAAATTTCTAAGTATTTTTAATTTAATTTTTTAATAAAATCATAGTAAATTCCAAAAATAACAATTTTAAAGGTATAATTAGTTTTATATCACATTGAAAAATTAATTAAGACCTCATTATCTTATTACCTTAAGAAAATAAAATATTATCATTAGTTACTATTTATAAGGGTCATATTACTATTCATTTTACTATTCATAAGGGTATGTTACTATTCATCAAAAAATCAAGTTGGTTCTATCAGACTCCAAATGACTTACTGGTCACAACTCCAGATGACTGTTTTTTGAAATTCAAAACATAGAAGTGGAAATTTTATGTTTAATGGATAGCTTATAAGTTTCTCCTATAGTGTTCTGATTCACAAAAGACATAATTTTTCATGTAATATGAGCTATCTAATGAATATAAATTATTTAAGAGCATCATACCATAAAATGTTTAGGGTGTTAAATTATTCCCTCCATGGAAGAATTGCGTCCTCGCAATTCATTTCATAACCACAAAATAAATCTCTCTGATGTTCTTACCACATCTCCCATCGTAGAGGATCCTCAGGTGCGTTCAGAAGAAAACCCAAATTGATGCTCAACTCCTCTAGTTCTCTTACACAGACACACCTCAGACAGAAGGGGTTGAACTCTTGCATCGAACAATTGGGATTCCAGAGGGAGGCTCGAACAGTAGAAAGTTTGGAAATGTCTAAATGGACCAACACATGAAGAACTCGCTGAAATATGTCTCGAATGAGGACATCTAATTCATAGACATTGTTCTATAGGCTAAAACTGAGGAGTTGGTCCATGTAGGACGCACAAAGGTTTCCCTCCAAAGTAGCCTCTTGAAAACATAACCTGGCCGTGTAGTTCCGGCCTAGGGTGAAACATAGGAAACTCCCTTCATGGTATTTTCTTATTCGCCTATACTCAGCCAATTGTGTCGTGGCTATGTGGTAGTAAATGGAATCATTCCCTTGATAGGTCTAGAGAATGTTCGAGCTGTTTTTCACTTCATGTAGTTGCTTACACATTTTTTTGCAAGTTTGTGAGAGGTAGGTACTCCTCTTCATAGGTTTTGATCGAAATAATCTCTAGTACCTCCACAAAAAGAGATAACATATGGTTTTGTCCTTGCATCTAAAAATTTATTAAGAAAGCACACTTAGTGATACTCATTCAAAAGTATAACCGATGAAAGGATAACAAAAAGAAGAGACAACAAGTTATATTCTTATATAACCAGTGGTTCAAAAAGTAAAACATGGATAATGGTTTCCCTAGTCCCCCAATACACGAATCCCCTAGACTAGTTCAAAGATTTTAATCTCCCAGAACCATATACATCACTAGTCACATGTCACTCTCGAAGTCCCTTTACCGGAAATACCACCGATGCTTGGGTGCTGACGACCTCAGGTGGATTCTTAAGGTAGTATTCAACTAATCAATTTCCTTAGCCCAAACACACTGCAGACATCTAGGGTTGAATCTGTGCCTAAAGTACTCATGCTTCCCTAGAGAGTTACGGGAAGTGTAGAGGTTGTAAATTTCAGTGTGGACTAAATCCCTATAAATCCCACCGCTCGGTAGTTATCATCGAAAGTGAAACATAGAAAAAGAGCTTCATGATACTTCCCTCTTTTCCTATATGTAGAAAATTGTGCATATGTAATATGATAATAGACCAGATTTCTTCCTTGGTAAAGATGGAGAATGTTTGGATGATTCGACACCCGATGGAGTGGTTTACAAGTCAACATAAGTTGGCATAGGGCTGGTCCTCTTCAGAGTATGTCTTGACAATTATAGTCTCTAACAAATCAGTAGATAGTGATAAAATATTGGTTGGTTGACTCATATCTTCTATATGAAAACTTTTAGTAAATAAACTTTCAATATGGAAAATCCATTTTAAACAAAGTTATTGTTTTATATAAAAACATATCAAAACATAGAATACAACATAATTCATTTAGACATGATTTATAAAACTCAAGAAATTATGCAATCCCTTGCTCCCTTTTCCAAAAAACTAGTATGGAATTCAGGATGTCCTCTAAGATGACTCCTCATAGATTCCACTGATGTTGGGGATTTCCCCAGTTTTCAGATAAACAGGTCCCCAAAGCGATTCTAAATTCCTCTAACTCCTTGGTCCAGATGCATCGTGTGAAACTAGGGTCAACCACCTACGGACATCTAGAATTCAGATTGAGAGAAGCATGTCGGGTATCAAGTTGAGAGAAATCAGTAAAAACTTGATGCCGATAATGCAAATGGGTAGTCTCATTCTCATGGGCTTCAAAGTCCACAACTCGACCATGAAGTCCGTAGGCCAAAATCAGACATAGATATGCTGCCCGGAGGTCGCCCCCTTGTACAGCCTCCTCAAAGTCCTCAAGAGAAAAGAAATTATTATCTAGGGTAAAACATTTAAATATACCTAGAAGTATTTCCCTTTTCATACATAGAATGAGAATTGTGCGCTCATCGTGAGGTAATAGACGAAACCTGCTTTATGTTGAAGTTGGAGTACACGAGGAGAGTTGGATACTCGGTAGAGGGTTTTTAATGATAAAAAAATATTTTCAAAAGTCTCATAGTTTTATACACATGATTTGACCAATATGGTCTTTAATAATTCTGTTGGAAGAGATAAAAGATAATTACTTTCATTTTCCATCGGAAAATTACGAAAACATCGTTCATAGTATTGTTTAAGTAAGTTTTTCATTGTTCAGTTTTGGTTTCCAGAGTTATCCAAACCAAATCAACTGAATAAAATTTACATTAAACTTCTTGAAAATGTCTTGTAAAGAAAATGTGAATTAACCTAAGTATATCCCCTGGGAGTATCGTAACCAAGAGTGCAGCAATGACCGTTGTCGTGTACCAGTTCTAATTCGAGTCTAGCTCAAAGCGTTTTTTTTTGGGTTTTACCCCTAGATACATATATGCCAGATCTTCCTCTACTTACTCGTATCGAGACAGGGATTTATTGCTTAAAAGATACACTTAATCTATTACTTACAAAAATACTAGTATGTTATTGTATGTTTATCCTCAAAGGCTTATCTTAGGGACTCTTCCCTAATCTACATTTTCTAAATTTTGTTCCCAAGTTTCCTACTAAACTTCCTCTAATACCAACTGTAACACCCCGACCCCACTAGGTTGCAGCCAGTTCATTAATTGTGATATTTTCATGGTTAAAAGGAATTAAAATATCAAATGAATGATTAGTTTAGTATTCTTGAAGAAACTAGATACATAGATTTTACTCAAATTACAATGGATAAGGTTACAAAATACAATACATAACAAAAACTAAAAACATCATCCACATGAAATCAATAAATGATCTCCAATTCATCACCTGTTGAAGGTAGACAATGAAAGGGGTGGGATCAAACATTCAGCAAGGGTTACAAATAACAGAAGCATGAGTACAATAATAAGTGAATCACAATCAATCTGACATAATCAATATGACAGAGTGACTAAATGAATAACTAATGCCATTAATAAACTGTGAATGAAACTGCATCCATAGATTTTGTCATACTGAAAACCTCATGGATAATAATAATAGCTCATAATGAATAATGATAATTCTTATTAATTTTACGTCTTGTATCTGTCACATGAAACCATAATACCATAAAAATGGTTTAGTTCTATGGGTTGAAACCTGTCTGATTTTTTGGAAACAAACTCGAAGGGTTTGTCGCCAACTAATTTGTCTCATGAGACCTACCGATGCATCGAGGGGCTATAGAGGTCCGCACCCACCACTTTATGTCCAAAATATTATTCATAAATTTATTCAATACAAGATCAATATGCCTTTCCAATATCCGTATGGAGTAGAGTATACATATTCATCCATATTTCCTTAACTAAAATAACTTTCCAAATAAACACCGTATGTAAAATGGTATATGGCTTAGAAAAAAAACATATACATTATATGAAATTATGGATATTAAATATAAATATAATTTCAAAATAACATTGATCTCAAATGGGAATTAGGTACACCACATAAGGATTATTAGGTTCACCATACAATGTTAGTCACAACCAAATAGAAGTTGAGACAAAGTCTCTTACCAAAATATAATCAGTCGAATCATCACCAGAACATAATGAACATAAAATGAATCATTTAATAACATGAATATAAATTGAATCATGTTATTATATATCAAATTTCAGTACACATATACCACATACAAGAAATAAGTGGCGAACAATGATAATCTCACCGAAATGAAAGTCAGATGAGAAACCCCTTGCCTTTTGCTCGAGTGTGTTCTTCATTTGTTTTAATGACCTGAATAATCAAATTTAGATTCATTAATTAAAAATTAAAGAACCTCCTATACATTTAATTGAATTATTTTAACCTTATTAGGTTAATTGATGGCCCTTCTAATGGGATTAAGAGGTTCAATTTTATTGTTTTGGAAGCATTTTCTTCCTTGGTTTTCATGATTCGTTTACTTGCTTTCAGGAATGGAAGTTCATTTGAAATGTGGATAAATATCCATAGTTGTTAATAAATATTATTAGTGACATTAAATATATATAAATTATCTTATAATTATTATAGCTTATATACTTGAGGATGAATCATTAGTTAAAAGGTTTTGATAAACGCTTGGATTTAGCGTGGCATTTTTGTATATAATGAACTCGTTTTGTATTATTATTCCATATTATGAGTGTGTAATTATTCCATAAATTTAATGATATGAAATAAATATATTCTAATTTGGTTCAACCATTAAAATGGTTTCATTACCAGTAATGAAGGAGAAGGTGAAAACAAAACTCCGTCGTCCACAAAGGTTATAAATTGGAACCTCATGGACGTTGATTTCACTTATAAAAATAAAAAGGGGGAGTAAAAATATTGATGATGGTTATTACATTAACATGATATAATTACAGTATATAGATTATAATGGAGTTTATCATCGTCATTTGGACAGATGAGGTGAGAAGAGAAAAAGAAAAGACATGATCTTTAAAAAGAAAAGAAAAGTTGGGAGATCCCTTATGAAAATTCGGCAACCTAACGACATCGCTTAAAATTTAATAAAATGAAATGATAAGAACAAAAAGGTATCTCATCATATTGAAATAAAAATTATTTTAATAAGAATAAATAAAATCAAACGCCAACATATGAGAATGGAATTTCAAATAGCTAACATAAAAGAAGTGTCGACTTAAAGAAGAGAATAAAGGATCCCCTTACCATGTAGAGTAACTCCTAGATCTTGAATGATGGGACCTTGGGGGATTAAGGACACCTTGTGAGGACTCATAGAGAGGTAAAACCTCCAGAGATTTGAGGATGAAGTATTTTGAATGAAATAAAACGAATGGATGAGTGGGTATTTATAGAAAAAGAGAGGTAATTTTTTAATAATTTCAAAGGGACACCTCATTAGTGGTTTTTGCCAAAACATGGGCTTTCCCATGGTATTTTCCATTGGTTTTAGCCACTTGGGACACCTCATGTAATAGGTTACTGTAGAAAAGTCGACCATACTTTTGTATTTAATTATTACATCATTATGATTTCATTAAACTACCGAATACTCAAAACTGTATTTTTACTATCATGAAAAATTCATGTATTTTAGAAAAATCCCAAAAATTTACCCTAACCATTTTTCGATGTGTAGAATTCAAAAATAAACTCCATTTTTTGAAAGTAATTTTCTAAGTATTTTAATTTAAATTTCAACTAAAATCATAGTTAATTTGAAAATAACAATTTTAAAGGTATAATTAGTTCTATATTACATTAAAAAATTAATTTAGATCTCATTATCTTATTACCTTAAGAAAATAAAATGTTATCATTAGTTAATATTTATAAGGGCCATATTACTATTCATTAGGGTATGTTACTATTCATAAAAAAATCAAGTTGGTTCTATCAGACTCCAAATGACTTACTGGTCACAACTCCAGATGACCATTTTTCAAAATTCAAAACATATAAGTGGAAATTTTATGTTTAATGGATAGCTTATAAGTTTCTATTATAATGTTTTGATTCACAAAAGACTTAGTGATTCATGTAAAATGGGATATCTAATGAATAGAAAGTATTTAAGAGCATTATACCATAAACTTTTTAGGGTGTTACAAGTTACAAATGTCTTACTATTTTAAATTCTAAATTTTTTCTATAAATATATAATTTATATAATTTATTTAAAAAAATTCCAAAATATTTTTTATAAATTTGAAAACTAAGAATGAAATTTAATTCTCCCATAACATTTATTTCAAATTATTTTTTCATAAGTTTAAAGAAATCATTGAAAATATTTTATCAGTTGATCCAAAAATAAAATCATCTAAATATTTGTACTAATAAAATATCAGAATAATATTTTTTCATAAATAGAGTAGGATATTCCAATCATAATAAAAAAACATTTTCAAAAGAAAATAACTTAATATTTTATACTAATACCTTGGTTCTTTTTTGAGGCTATACAGAGATTTAGTAAGTTTAAAAAACGAATTTAATTGATGATGATTTTCAAAACTCTGAGGTTGATCAACAAAGACTTCCTCCATTATATAAACATTTATAAATTCATATTTAACATATATCGGTTATAATTTAAAATTCATATAATATTCATAGGATAAAAGGATCCTAATTGATTGTAGTATAGCTACTAGGGTAAAGGATTCCCCATAATCTATTAATTCTTCCTAGAATTATCCTTTAGCAACTAGTATAACTTTACTTCTAGTAATTGTACCTTTATCATATTTCTTATTTATAAAGACCCACTTAATTCCTATTACATGATGGTTTTAGGTCCTATAAACTGATTCCCAAAAACTATTTCTATTAAACTGGTTTAATTCTTCTTTTATTTTTTACCCAACTTTAATCTTCCTAGGATTCTTCTATACCATAGGTTCTCACTGGGATAGGAAGGCAGAGAATTCATCTAGGTTTCCTATGTTACTTATACTCATAACTCACGTATCTAGGTATCCTATAATATTCTCTAAATGATGATCCTTTATAGTTTAAAGCTGTCCTATTAAGACACATTCTAGCTCTCCAATCTCATTTTCTTTACAATTGAATTCAATTTCATCATATTCAAAATTGATTTCAAAAAAATATTAATAGTATTCATGTCTCATGTTGTATAAGAAGTTGATAACTTCATCTATTTCATTTATATTGTGATCAAAAGGATCAAATTCATCAAACATCACATGAACCTATTCTTATACTATCCTTGAATTTTTATCCACACTATATAATCTTTAGAAATAGTAGAATATACATGAAGGATCAATTCATAAAACTTTAGATCAAACATAACATGGTTTTCATTAGTGCTCAATATATACACTTAGCATTATAAAATTCAAAGTATCCAAGTTTAAGTTTTCTGTTATTCCATAATTCATAGGGTGGATGATTAAGAAAGGCCCATATTGATACTCTAGTTAGGATATAATAAGCTATAAAAATAGATTCTACTAAGAAATAGGATAAAAGACATTATTAATTTAACAGAGTTATTTCCATTTTTTGAATAAATATATTTCATATTTCTATAATACTATTTTATGGTGTTTTTGGAGAATAAAATGAATGTTTAATACCTAAGTAAGAGTAAAAGAATTTAATTTCTAATTCTAAAACTGTCCTCCATGATCACTTATTAGTGAAATTATTTTGAAAACATTTTCATTTTGAAAAACTTGATAGAAAATTACAAAAATCACCAAATATTTACTTTTGAGTTTTAAAAAATAAACATATGTGATTCTTGAAGAATCGTAAAAAAATAAAAACATAAGATATGCCATCCAATATTTATACTCTTGATGGTATAATAAAAACCATGTGGATAACTTCTAAAAGATTAGATATAGAAAACCTATTAATAAATTAAAAAATTTGACTTATTCTACTTACCTATTTTTCATGCATCATGAAGCCTTTTCTCATGAAATTTAATATTGTGTAAATCAGAAAGTAAATGTCTCTTAAATAACCTAAATAATAAAAATACATTATAGTGTACAATTATCCTATAAAGAATATAGGATTCATTTATTTTAGTAGTTATATAGTTAATATTTTTTGTCACACAAGGAACTCAAGTCCAAAGTATAATCATTTTCAATTATTGGTGATTTAAATTTAAGTTGTTTATCTTTAAATATAGAGTAGGAGTTGTTAGAGAAATCAAAAAAAACCTATCATAAAATGTTGATATATACATAAAATATTGTTATTAAACCCTTGATCATATATAAATTTATTTATTAGGATTGATTTTGGATCTCCAAATGATCCAACTCTAATTATTTTTCCTTTAGCATTATCTCCAAAAGTGATCAGTACTCCATCTACTTTTGAGAGTGTATAGAATTTTGAAAATTATCCACTCATGTTTCTTGATAACCCATTATCCATATAACACATTTTATTTCTATTCCTATGGACTTTTTATCTATAAAAAGTATCATGTAAAAACTTTTTTTGGTACCCAAACATTCTTGGATCCTTCTGTTTCACCAAGTAAGGATCTGGGAAACCAGAGATTCTTTATTTTACCAAAATTAATATAACTAACTTACAACATACTCTTTGAAATAATGGTTTTCTTTATGATACTGATACAAGGGTTCCTTATAAAATAATTATTATCATAATAAACTTTAATTCCACAATACAAAAAAGTAATTATAAGAATGATGTGTTTCTTAGAACTGGGAACAATATGACTTTTTATAAAGTTTTGACTTTTCTCAATTACGTCCTATTCAACAACCTTATTTTATAAAAATATTTTTTTCTAATAATATGTTTTAAATATTATTATTATTTAGTAATAATACTAGTATAACTTTTAAAACATCATACCCAATCCTATAACTTTTTAATTTTATCTTCTTGGATAATGCAATGTGAAACTGATTTGATAAATTTAACTTTCAATTCAAGGTGCTATTTTTGTTAGGTCAGTCAGTGTAAGGATAAATGTTATAGAGGGAGTGAATATAATAGATTAAAAATTCAATCAAATAAATTAATTATTTAAATTAATTATCATGGTTAATTATTTTAAATAATTATCAGTGAAAAAGGTAAAGAACACAAGGATGTTTTTATATTAGTTTAGTCCAAAGTGGGCGTAATCTAATCTTACACATCTCAACTCAATAATAGATATGTGTGAACTAATTTTATTTTTAAGAAGGAATCATAACCAAATTAAAATATCCTATTCTAGTGGTGGGGTAACCACAAAACACTGACTTTTGTATGGGGATTCACAACCTCATTACA
Organism: Viscum album; assembly: GCA_963277665.1. Lineage (NCBI taxonomy): Eukaryota > Viridiplantae > Streptophyta > Magnoliopsida > Santalales > Viscaceae > Viscum > Viscum album. The sequence continues at coordinate 80,814,373 of OY728140.1, forward strand.
ACATTGGATTTAGAATACAAGTATCACAAACCAAAGAGTTCTGACTTTAGAATTCAGGAGAATAACCAGAATGTAAATAAGAAGAATAATGATTTTTTATGAAAAATCATAAATATAAAAAGTGAGAGTAAGTGAGAGATAAGAAATAGTGTTATAGACATAAGAACCCAGGATTAAATAGATGATAAAATAATGACTTCATAGGTACTGTTTCTCGAGTAATGAAGATGTCTCATCAAGGAAGTAGTAGTACTAAAATATTTCATTATGTTAGAGAGACTATAAACAAGATGAGAAATTTATCACCTGGGTATTGGAATGTATAACTGAGTAAATATTCTAGTTTAAAAAAGTAACATGTTCTTATAAGTATCATGTCAATATATTTTTTTAACTCATTGGAATGCATCCCAAGGCCTTTAAATAGAATCTGTAAAGACTAAAAATCCAAAATTCAATTGGGTAAAACAATTCAAATTCAAATAAAAAAATTATCCAGGAGAGAAAATATTATCATCGAGAATAATGGTATCAAAATTTATTTGAATTCAAAAACTAAAGGTTGATTAAAACCATTTTGAATTAGCTTTTAAATGATAATAACAATTCAAATAAATCCCATAAAAATCACAAGACATTTAAAAAAAAATAAATTCATTTTAATTTAATGCATCCCATAATTTAAAAATTAATTATACTAATTTAAATAACATAAAATGTGTTTGAATAAATTCAATGTCATTAAATATTAATTCAAAAAAGATCTAGTCAAATAAATTAATTGAAAATATTAAAACATAAAAAATATGCAAGTGTTATATAAGAATAATGAATAAATTAACAAATTTTATTAAAATACTTTAAAAAATATTCAAAACATTTATCTTAACTTAAATATATTATATATTAATTTTTGAAATGAATAAAATAAATAAAATAATTAATATAAGTATGTAGTTCATCAAAATATTAAAAATGATGAAAAATAGACCATGAAGAAATTTTGAAATGAACAAAAAAATAAAATGGAGGTACAGATTTCTTTTATAACTGATGGCAGGAAAAATTAATACATGGAAAAAATAAGAGATTTCTACCATCACATTAAATAATATGTGATGCGATACTATTATAACAGGCAGTGCTACTAGTAGAACAAAGGATCTACCATTAGTTATATTGTTCTACCATCATAGTGGACATGATAATGATGGCAGTGAGATGCTACTACCATTGCTAATCTACCATCATAGGAAGAGCATCTACCATTGATATTTTAAAATTGATCTACCATTAAAATTTTAAAATGATGTACCATTGAAATAAATTTTTCTAGCATTATAATAAGAAAAAGATATATAGTAGGCTTAAAAATATGATCTATCATTATATTAAAATAAATTATCTACTATCAAGGGAAACTAATCTACATCTATAATTAAAACAGGCAATATACCATCAGAATAAAACACCTATCACTAGTATAAAAATTGGAAATATACCATTAGAATATAACATATACCTTTTTAGTGAAAATTAATTTAACATTAAAGGAAACTAATATACCTTTGAAGGAAAATAATCGACCATTTATATGAAAATTTCATCTACTATTGGATTTGGAGATCTACAATTGGAATATAGATTCATCTATCATCAGATTTGGAGATCTACCATTGGAGGATTTCTACATCTACCATTGGATATAGAGATCTATTGTAGGAAGATAAATGGATATACTATTCTAGTATACCTCATTTAACACTGGTATAATGTGGTTCTGATGTTGAAGAGAAAATATACTTGAAGGGAGAAACTTAGCAAGGTCACTTGTGTGCTACTGAGGGCTGGAGAATAAACTTTCACGAGCTACTGTCTAGGTTCTAGAGAAGGTAGAAGAGGATAGATACTGTAGAGAATCATGTTTATGTTGTGGTATATCTTGTGTTGGATACTTTTAATGACCTAATTTTATTTTTAAATGATAAATAACCAACCATTGAAAATGGAGAGGAAGCTGTAGAGTGCATCCATAGAGAAAAATGGTTGGAGGTAAATGATGAAGAATAATAATTCATCATTTCATGTAAAATATTGACACACGATATTCAGTGAATTTTAAATACAACTAAATGATAGAATTAAATATTGGTCTATAATACTTAAATGAATATAATTTTTATATATTTCCAAACATATAAAAAAATTCTTCAATCTGACATGTATATTAAGAGATATGTTCAGAAAACTTTGAAATACAAGATTTAAAAGCTACAAAAAACATTGTAGTACTTTATATATTTTTTAGGAATCTAAATGAAATTTTTATATTTTCATGTAGTTTAATGAAATTTATAAAATATTAATATATTTACAAATTAATAAACACTGAGTGATTATGATGTGAAATGAAAAATATATCAAGGAAATAAAATTTGTTTTAATTCTAGAAATAAAATAATTTCAGAATTGTTTCATAATATTTAGAATTTTTTTGAACCACATAAAAAAATCACACTTTCATTAATTCAAGTTAAATATAGAAATATGTATTGGTTTTTAAACTTAATAAGTTTCATAATAATAATGTCAGTATAACTCATGTTATAATTGAACAATGAAATAAAACTATAATGAAATTTAAACTAAAAATAATTCTTTAAACCAAACGAATTAAGAATGTTTAGTCCAAAATGAGGACATGATAAAGATAAAATTAGTGTAACACCCCAAGATTTTATGGTATGTAAATTTTTATATTCAATTTCTTCGATAGCTTATGTTGGAAAAAAATTGGGCTTAAAGAAACAACTAAACATTATTATTTAATTGTGATAGTTATCACCTAGCTGTTGGAATGGAGGGAATTAATGAGACTAAAAAATTATAAAAATATAGTTTAGAAATGTTTATAAAATTAATTTATTGTTTACCAATTAATTATGAATGAAAATAAAAACCAATTGAACATTAATGATGCATTTTTATAATTTTTATGCCCATAATGTAATATTATATTAATAGATTAAATCAATAACTATCATTAAAAGATATTAATAAAATTTAAATATTATATATTTAAAAAAATGTTTTTAAATTTATCCGATAAGTTTTATAGGCTTAAGATAATAATAAATCCAATTATAAGTGTAATAATCTATATTTTTTAAAAGAAAAATTTCCACCTTTTAATGGGACACCTATTTTGAAACTGAATTTTGACACTTTAATAAATTTTATCTGAAAAAATAAATTTTATTTTTTGAAATATTAATATCAAAATTATCTTAGGATTAATGTTTTTAAATTTTCAGAGAATTTTCATTTTTTACGAATAGTGGAAAATAATAAATTTTAATTAAAAAATAATTCTTCATCTAATTTATTTATATAGTAATCTTATATTAAAAATTAGTTTTAATGTATAATTATTTAAATTATACATTAATAAAACCAATTTAGTTTATTGGAATCAATTTGACAATGAAAATGAATATAAAAACATTTTAAACATTTTACCTTTTCACTTTGAAAACCCACTTTTCTGTTGTGTATGTGGGATAATTTTTAAATATAATTTTGAAAATTATATAAATTGAATTTGGTAAAATGGATTCCATATTTGTAATAATAAGATCTAAATTATTTATTAAGGTAATTTTCATTTTAAAACATAAAAAATATACTATGGTAAATAACTATTTACCATAGTATGGGTAAAATAATAAAAAGGTAAAAGGTAAAAGGTAAAGGATTAAAACACCGAAAAACATCAAAATTAAATGGGTTTTTAAAGTACTTATAATCCCTAAAAATATTTTACAACATTAATTATCATAAAAATTTGTGTAAATTAATGCCACCTCAATTTGGTCGGTTTGAAATGTAAAATAATAATTATTTAATAACTTAAACCCACCTTTTCTCAAGTGTAAATAACACCCCTCACCACAACATTTTGACCCAAAAGCCCTTAATATCATTAAATATATTTAAAAACTCTAATAATAACTCTCCCAATTTCCAAGTTCTTTTGGTCTCACCAAAAGATCAAATCCATGGTTCTCAAGGGGTCCTCCATGGAGGTGATATTCAAGAGAAAATTTTCTCAAAACAGCTCTCTTATTTTCATTTCTTCTCGTATACTATCCTCATCTACTTCATCCATCAAGTAATGATACCTCCAGAATCATGTATATACTTTAGTGTTATTTGTATAATTTAACATCTTATATCCACCCATTTTATTACATCTTCTTATTCAAATAAATGGAACTGTTGTCCAAGTTATGCCGGTTAATCACCTCCGTGAATAATGTTTTTGTTCGTTTTCTATTACCACATCCATGGATGGTAATAAAATATTATTATTGTTAAATAATATTTTATTAGGTATATAATAATATATTTCATGTTATTTAATTAATATATACTCATAATAGTAAATAAAATGAAACTAGTTCATGGGGTTTGGAAAAAACCTCCAAAATAAACTAAACATTTGTCATTTAAATTTTATCAAATGAATCATCCTCATAAAAGAAGTAAAAAATGATATATGGGACCATTTATAATACTTTAAGTAAATTAATATAATTTCATTACACTAATTGAGTTTTGTTTCCATTTAATAAGAACATCTATAATTATACTCAAGAGAACCGATCATGAAATGAACACACCCAAAAAATGAAAATCTTGAAATATTATTAATGAGGGGGGAATAAGTTTTTATAAAAGCATAATATAAGGTATTATAAATATTAATATATTTATTTAACGATTTAATGAAATTATTTAAGACTTTATACCTAAGGTTAATGTTTGAACCACTAAAGGTAAGCGTGAGGTAAGGGGTTTCACAACTCAATTTCCATTCATTGGGTTATACATCTACTATATTGATTATATTAGTATATGTTGAAAACAATATATATTTATTTATGTTATATTATTACTTACATAAGTGTGTATATATTTGTTTTACTCATAATCACCCCATTATTAAATTCTCACCTCAATGATATGATCTTTGTAAGGGAATTTCTAGTCTCACTTTTACTTTTGTGAGACCTATGGAAAATTCACTACTTATCTTTATTGTGTGGTGTATATGATACCCATGAATTTATTTTTACTTTATTAATTTACTGGTATTTACATATCCATTAGATTTTCTCTCTTTCACGGGGTTTATGGTTTTAATGTTAACAATGCGGTAATTGATTTTTGTCACAAGTTGCATCCTTTGAGACATTTGTTATATTACACACCTATCTTATTTCATGAGGTATATATATAGATTCTTTGAAATGTTATATCATGAATATTAATTTTATAATTATATTATGGGTTTTATTTAATGTTTTCCCTTCATGTATAGTATGATTCAAATGTTTCAAAGTGGTATGGGACACTTTGGAATGTTGAAAGATTATTTTCCTCAAGAATTTTTCAATGATCACATTTAAAGTATTTTCATCTATTTAAAAATACTTTGTTAAATATTTTAATTCATATAGGTTTATATATTATGATACCATATAACATATTTTATTAGATGGTTATTTAATATTTTGACTAGGGATGTACTATTTTGATAACATTCTCCATATTACTTTGGATGGTTTGTGATTATGTCAACTTAATGAAAGTTATTTAAATTTGGTGTTCTAGTTTAAATAAATATTTATATGTTGATTATGTTTCAACACATTTATATTATGGATTTATTGGAATTATTAAGTGATGATAAACACCTACTATGTACCTTCAATGAATTGGTAGGTCTCATGAGACAAACTGGTTTTGGTATTGGCTTATGTCTTACCCGCTTATATATGATGTATTGGTTAAAGCCTTGACAGAAAGTTTTAGATGTCTGAAATTATGAATTCTGTAATTATGAGATTATTTATTTATTTATATGTGATTATTATATTAGTATAATATCCATCATTATGTTTTCTAGCTCATGTTATTTTTTTGGGGAATTATTTGATCATATTTTATTCTTGTCATATTATGCTCAAGTTATTGATTAATTGGAATGTGTATTAGTAATTCACAATTAAATGATGATTATCCTCTATTATTTTATAATATCTACCATTTTACTTAAACCTTAATGAAAATTTGATCTCATCCTTATTTTTTTCTTTCCCTAGGTTATGAATAAGAGAATATTTGAATGTTTTTTCAAGGACGCATCTTATTAATTTTTTTTATGTATTTTATTTAGATTTTCTTTTAATAATGTAAAATGGGTTTTATGTAGGTAATATGGTTTCCAAAAATTCTAAACTATTGGATCCTCTATGATTTTAATCCTGTATCTATACCAATTTAATAAATTAAGGCACCATATATGGGCTATTGGGGTCGGGGGTGTTACAATTAGACCTCATCATAGTTTAATAAAAGTTATCAAAACATGATATATTTCATATGAAATTGGAATTTTAAAAATATGATCACTACAAATCATGTTATAATAAAAATACATATAGGTTCTAAAAATATTTTTTCACATAAAATGATAATAGGGTTTTGTATTATTTGAAAACATAAAATAACATGTAATAAAAAACATGCCTAAAAAACACAAATAATAGAACCTTTTTTGTTTGATTACAAAAAATGATCGTTTAAAACCAATTTCCACCCCCTTTTTGTAAATAAAAAAAAGAAAATACTTAAAATCCCTCTATTTATATGCAATGATAAAATAATTAAGCTTCCAACATCCCAAGATGATATTTAATTTTTTCAAACAGAGAAGAGTCTAAAGCCTTAGTAAAAATATTTAAGATGATTTTTAGTTAGGATAAACTCTCAAACAATATCACTCATATTCACATGATATTTAATAAAATAAAATCTAAGATCAATATGATTTGTTCTAGAATATTATAAGTGATTTTTATAAAGAGAAATTATAGAAGTATAATCATAATAAATAGGAAATTTATCAAGATAAACACCAAAAATAGAATTTAGTTTTGTTAATCTATAAGATTTGAGTACAACTACTGGTAGTATAGATATACTCATATTTTACAATAGATATAGAAACTAATAGTTTCTACTTAGAAGACCAACAAATTAAAATTCTTCCAAGAAAATTAAAGATTCCTAATTTTATTTTTTTTCTCAATTATAAATCCTCCTAAATCAGAGTTAGAATTAATTATTAAATAAAAAATAGTCATATTTAGGATAAAACAAACCTGAGTAAATAGTTCCTTTGACATATCTAATTATTATTTTAATATATATTAATATGACTCTCTTTAGTATTAGCCTAAAATATTGCACATAAAAAATCTCTAAACATGATATCAGGTCTATATGTCATTAAATATAAACATTTACCTTTCATGCCTCTATAAACATTAATATAAATAGATTTACCAGATACATAAATATATAATTTATAACTAGAACTCATAGGTGCTTTCATGGATTTAGATTAATTGAGACCAAACCTTTTAACTGACTATTTAGTATACTTAGATTTATTAGGAAATATCATATATTTCCTTTGAGAAATTTGATTTCTAAGAAAGAAGTTCAATTCTACCATTAGACTCATATAAAACTCAGATGACATAAAAGTAGAAAAATAATTACAATGAATTTCACTAAGAAACCCCAAAACTATTTCATTAACATAATTTTTTTTAATTAGAATATCATTTGTAATTAAATTAATAAAATGTGTATAATTATTTCCCCCTTGATGAATTAGTCACTCGATGATTGATTGCATGGGTTTGAGTTTTGTGAAATCATTCATCCCAGGTTCACTATTTTTTAACTATTTATATATGGTTTGTTCGTAGAACATGAAAAAACATATAGTTATATATACAAAAGGACATGATTTCTAATGGAAGGAGCTCATTAAGTATTTTGACCTACGATGCTTAAGAACTCAAATTTTTTCAAGAAGATGGGAGGTCATGATCATCACACCCTTTTGGGGGTAATTTTTTCCTACTTCGAGACTCTCTTATAGATTTAAGATATATTCATTAATACTTTATTAATTCACAAGTATCACATGAATTTTCATTTAATTAGAAATCAATTATTAGGATTTATGGAATTTATAATCATCTGTATGTATTTGGAGTTCTTTATCAATGGGGACATATGTATGTATCCGAGTTTCTCCATCAATGGTATCACCTTATGTACTAAATAGAGACTCTTTAGTCATTATTATGATGATTCCAGTTTTATATCCACTTATTGTGGTGATCTAGAGTGTATTTTCTTCTAAGGAGTGAAGATTTATTTTGATGTTGGGACTATACGAATGAAATGGAATTCCTATTTATCCTTATGAGAGGGATTAGAACCCATATAGTTTAGTGTAACTTGGTGGGACACATTATACATTTTAAGGTCATGTGATAAGGACTTAACCATATAGTTTAACATCATGTGGATAGGACGTCCGGGCAGAAGGTTCCTAGTCAAAGTTTAGTGTGGGACTTATGCTGAAGCAGCCCAAGGATCCTAGAAGGGATATGAATCTCCCAGTTGAATTAGACACTACAGAAAATATGAACCAGATAGAACATGATGAATTTTGTGTGATGGGTTTGGACCTCATGAAGGTTTCCTATGTATCCCACTTAGAAGGGAATCAAATCCTAAATAGTCCGGTGTTGAGGACTTATGCCTATGGAGGTCCTCAAAGGTTTGTCTCACAGGGGAGTATTTTAATTTGTGAGGATTAAGATAGAGATTTCTCCTAAGAAGTATTCCCCGTAAAGGGACAATTAAGGATTTATATATTCATGGTGGTTATGAGGATTACATTGGGGATTACTCCTGAGGAGGGTTCTCAGTTTAAGGGAATCATAAGTGGGGATTACACCTGAAGAATATTCCCATTGAGCCTAGGCCCTGGGTGGTCATGCTATATATTCTGATTAGATCTAGAAATTAAGTTCCTATAGTTTAATAGAGGGAATAGTTCATGAATATTTTATCATCACCATTAATATCTAATCCCACATGAGTCATTCTTGGTGTGAGAAACAAGAAGCAGTGGATGATATGAGATACCAAACAATATTATTTTTTCCACATGTGGACGTGGTGAAAAACCCCAAAGGGAAAGGTATGAGGCATTTAGTTTTCCCTTCTCCTATTTCACCTATTACGCTAATGGAAGAGGCAAGAGCTACGAACATCACTTTACCTTGGAATGGGTCCAGGGTTTGGAGAATGAGGAGAGAAGGAAACTAGAGAGAGGGGAGATGGATTGGGTTTCAAAACCCTATCTGACCTAGTTTATAGGAAGAAAAGTGGAGAAATATTTAAACATCTTACAAGAAATTATATGGTCTTAATCTAAGAGGGATTACCTAAAACCATCTTGGTAGTAGGAAGGAGGATTTCATTCCTTGTAAAAAAGAAACACAAGCGTTATCCCTTCCCTCCCTACTTGAAGTCGGAGACTTTGGGTCTTAGAGACAACAAGGGTTGGACATGGTCCTAACCCTAGATCCCAAGATGAATAACTAAATGACACTATCCCTGGGATAAGGGTACTCATGACCATAGGTATACACATTCACATGCACCCTGAGGACCCTGAATGGAAAACTAGAAAAGTGTGGGAAACCTCTAACTATAGGAATACACACCCAAATGGGGGACACGATGATGTGACACTCACCATTGTTTTTCAAGTTAGGAGGCTTCAGTGGGGGTTACAAATTTTCCCATTTTAGACAGTGGATCCAAAGGAAAAGAGGCCTTACCATGGATGGCTTTGGAGAAGGCCTAATGAATGTCTCACACAGGCTGGGGGTTAGGGTGAACCAAGGAGGATCATGTAGGGGGTGCTTCACGTAGGTAAGAGTAGGTGAATTAGAGAAAAATATTTCAATGAACCACTTGGACAACTACACTTGGGTGATATATTTCTCAATCCTTCAAGGGTCTCTAAAGGTATTCCCAGAATTGGCTCACATAGGTCCCTTATTAAAGAAAGGGACCTCATGCTTTTTCATTAATCACAGGGGAATGAATGCCTCACATAGGTATTGATTATTTTAAAACCATAGGAGGACTTTAGTTTCACTATCCCTATTTAATCCTCTCTCCTTTAGATATTAGAAAGCTTCCTAGAAGGTGTATCATGTAGGCTCTTTCATAGGGTGATCGTACTATCTGCAGTACAGGTAACCTAAGCGATGGTACTGCCTTGGGGTATTTTTGCATATATCTTGGGTGAACTTACTGCTTTATACTGTGGGTGGTTCACCTCACACCCCTAATTAGGATATGTTCCAGGCTATGGTTCCAGACCTTCGAGCCAGTCCCTTCGCTACCACCACTAATCCCCATGAAAAATTTAAAGTCGTGCCATGAATTTTTCGAGCCGAGTCGAGGTTTTTTTTTCTATTGGGAGTCATGAAAATCTAATATTATCCTTCTTCTGGAATAAATAAATATTTCTACTCAAACTCAACATTTTGTATCTAACTTAGGTTCATACCTTAAATTCTGTAGAAAAGTGAATGGAACACATTTTACAGTGTTGAAAAATCCTCCCATTATAATTATATTAGTTCATAATGAAAAGAATATTTTTCCAAGTTAACAATCAGGAACTTTGATGAATTCCAAGATCATTTTTTGGGGGTTTAGAGTTTTGTCATGTTTTGAAGGATGTTCTAATTTTTCCATAATCCATGAGGCATAGTGAGAATATTTGGAATATTGTAAGGGTCATATAGAAAACCCTACCAACGTTTTGTCCTTTTTGTCATCACCCAAATTTGTTTAGCTCAATATAGTAGGGGATTAGTGGGAGAGACTTGAATTTTACTTAGACTACCATTTTTGGGTTTTCATCCCAACAAGTTTTGTTTCTATTTCATTTCATTTCTTAATTTTTAGCTAAAATATATAGGGTGTAGGTCTAGTGAGTAGAGACTCAACTTTTTTCCAGAGTTCCCTTTGTGGATTTTCAATCTTGTGAGTACTATGTCTCTTTTTGTGGGAAGTTTATATTCATGCAAGTTGGACTAATAAGGGTAGTGTATTAAGTTGAATATATTTGACTATATGTTTTTAAATAATGTCCCAAATAGGGATTATTGTCTTATAATGTTCCAAAAATAATCATATATCCAGTGGGGAATATTAAGCCACAATTTTGGGGTTCCTGTATATAAAAAATGATATTAGGGAATAGAGTAGTTCTCTATTGAGGATAATGATACCACTAATTGATTGAACTGTTTTGCATGCTATTTTATGCAAGGCCAGCTAGGGTGTGTACTACATAGTCAATGGTGACATTATTTTACTGACAGGCTATAAATTTTGTTAGAAACTTATGAAAATCCAACTAGGGAATATTAAAACATATTCAATAAAATAATATATAAACAATTATGACATTATATTCCTGATGGTTGAAGTTTAAGATTTGTATTTATCAATACTACGTTAAATGGGTTTTCTAGAGGGAGGTGTCTAATAATTGAGGGAATATCTATATTGGTACTGGCTAGGAATGGGAAACTTCTCCTATAATAATTTGGTTCAAGTAATAGAGGGTAAATTTTTTTAGATGGTCAATGTACGGGAGAAGGACCCTTTCTGACATAGGTAAAATTATCATGCAGTTTAATGTCATGTGATCTGGATATTGACTATGTAGTTTAACTTTATACGGACATGATTTTATTCTATTCAATTTAAAGTCACATTTAAATGAAGTTATTCTATTTATTTTAAATTCAGGAAGTAAAAACATTAGGGGTCTTTAATTTAAGATATTTAGCTTTGACTGAAAGTTTGATGGCTCTCGCATTCTTGGTAATTTATCTGGAAATGTACGACCATATTTTGGTGTAAGAGGAGAAAGTTTTAATCCATATACTAGAGATCTCTAGATCCTAATTGTGATATGGGGAAAGATCTTATGGAATTAGTAAAGGTTCCGGGTGCAGTGGAAGTGCGTGGGTGGATGTGCCCACTTGTATTTTTGTCATTAAAAATGATCAATCCAGGATCAATACGACAATGAACGCCAGTCTCCACGGATCAAATCACAGAAATAGACAAAGAAAAGGAAAGTCCTAGAACCATAAAGTTGGATCGTTAAAGGTTGATTATAATTAATTTAATTAATTGAAAAGAATTACCTTTTTGTGTTCTTTCTTCGTTGATATTTCTGATCATGTTCCGATGTGATACATCATTGTGTCGCAGAATACATGGGTAGAATTCTTCTAGCGGTGATCCACATGTGCACCTCATATCTCTGGATGCCGCCAAAGGAGTCTCCGGGTGCTCGCGTAGAGAAACCTTTGCTTGCATTGTCTACCTTAGATCGTCTTGATCCGATGGAAGAGGATCTCTCTCAGTCTTGAGATCATTCTTGGAGGAAGAGGTTCTTTCGGCCTTGAAAGAATTCTCCAGAATTTTTGTGCACAATGATTATCTTTGGTGTAGGAAAAGAGTTGGGGTTGTGAGGATATTTATAATCGGGTTTGAGGTTGTAGAGTTATGACAATAAATAAACACATTATGCATTTTATTTATTTCATTGAATCTTATTGAAAACCCCCATGTTGAATAATTAATTCCATGACATGCGCCAACACTGATTATAATAAATGTCATTTAATAAAACAATATTATATCCTTGAAATACTGACTGGAAAAATACACGGTGTGTAATCATTAATACACAGCGTGTACTTGTTTTCCATAAAACTACAGGGCGTGTAATCATTAATACACGACGTGTAATCATTAATACACAACGTGTACTTTTTTTTCAATTTCCTTTCCAAAATGAAATCTACACAGCTTGTAATCATTAATACACAACGTGTACTTGTTTTCCACGAAAAACTACTCGGTGTGTAATCATTAATACATGACATGTATATCTTGTTTTTCATTTCCTTCTTCCTCCATTATTAAAATGATTTACACTTCCTTGAATAATTATTAAACCATGTATGAGAATAATATTTATTCTACTTGAGATACTTAGATACACTTAGTGTGTGACCCTCTAGGCCTGTTTTTCGTTGGTATTAGGCGGGTTTGCCTAAAGTCCAATATTGCTGTCTAGAAAAGGGTCAAGGCACACAAGAGAAATAAGTTGACCATGAATTGACATGTCACCTCATATGAACGCTTACTGTGTAATTTAATCCCTTTTCCTCAATATCTAATCAAACAGGTTTCATGAAAGTGTCATAAACCTATATTCTTGATCCGTCGTTCTTTGACTACCTGAAATAAACCCGTCGTTTCACCATGGCCATCGAATTTCATGAGATAGTTATATTTCAATCAAAGGGACGAGATATCAACTTCCATAAATGGAAGGGACAAATCCTTCCTCGAATTATCCATTAACAACATGTCATTCATGATGCACCCAACATACCCTCCTTCCCACCAATTGTCTACGTGACGGTTTTTGTCAGCAAATATAAGTGCGTGAGTAATGACATGAGTTAATGATAATCTTCCAGTCTAAGGACCATTACACATGCTTGTGGATAGTAATATCCGATGACACCAAGACATGCAGAATTACTTCTAGCGGGTGTGTTCTCATAATCTCCCATCTTGGAGATTACCAAGTGCGAACTCTATGATAGAGAGTTTCGTCTTCTTACGAGTACTCACACATGACGGTCTTTATACTATGTGTCCTATCATAGTATGTCATCCAACCATAGAACTTTATTTAAGAATATTATTATATCATTTCAAGGTTCACATCATATCGGGGATCTTCCATGACCTTATTAATACAACAAATATTCCAGGACGTTATTATATTATATTCATGAAGAACAATGAACAATATATAATAAGAGTACATTCATTTAATCAAAGTAAAAAATAGTTGGTTCTTAGGACACCAACCCTTAAAAACTCCCACATGGACTAGAGACAACTGCCTACGACTTTTAGTCTGCTAGACCTCACATGATGATCATGTTTCTGCTGAGTCAAGGCTTTAGTCAAGGGGTCTGCCACGTTGTCTTCCATGGAAATACTGCTTACTGCAACTTCACCTCTCTGAGAAAAATCCCTCAAGAGATGATACTTCCGAAGTATGTGGTTTGTTTGTTGATGTGACATTGGCTCTTTTGCATGTGCCACTGCTGTAGTATTATCACAATAGAGTGTGATAGGATCTTTACTGCTAGGTACTACATCCATATCTTGGACGAATCTTTGCATCCATACCACTTCTTTAGCTGCCTCAAAATTTGTGATATACTTGGACTCTGCTGTATAATCTTCCAACAAACTTTTCTTTGAGCTCTTCCAGCTCATTGCACATCCATTCAAACTGAAGAAGTATCTAGCCTGCGACTTCATGTCATCTGGATAAGTCTGGAAACAATCATCTAAATTTCATCTTATGACTGGTTCCTCATCTCCTCCATAAACTAGGAACATATCCTTAGTTTTCCTCAGATACTTAAGGATAGTCTTGGCTTCCATCCAATGGAGGTATCCTGGGTCAGCTTGATATCTGCCAACCGCACTTAATGTGTAAGAAACATCTAGCCCTGTACATATCATAACATACATGACTGAACCAATCATCAATACGTAAGGGATCCTTTCCATTTTCTTTCTTTTCTCATGTGTCTAAGGAAAACTTTTCTTGGAAAGATGAATGTCATGTGAAACTGGAAACAATCCCCTCTTGGACTGTTGAATAATTAATCTCTTCAGTATCTTGTCAATGTATGTACTTTGACTCAGGCCCAACATTCTCTTGGATCTATCATGATGCATCTTGATCCCAAGATTATATGCTGTCTCTCCCAAGTCTTTATTGGGGAATAATTTATCTAACCATGCCTTAACTGACTATAAGACAGGTGCTTCATTTCCAATTAGTAATATTTCATCTATATATACTATTAGGAAAATGACTCCACTTCCACTAAACCTCTTGTAGACACAAGGCTCACATTAGTTCTTAACAAATCCAAATTTCATTACGACTTCATCAAAACGAATGTTCCATAACCTTGAAGCTTGCTTTAATCCATAAATAGATTTCTAAAAATTTCATACCTTGTTGGCATCCTTTGGAGTCACAAACCATTCAGGTTATGTCATGTAGACATCTTCCTGGAGGTTCCCGTTAAGGAATTCTATTATGACATCTATTTCCCAAATTTCATAGGCATGGTAAGTGGTAATGGAAAATAGGATTCTGATAGATTTCAGCTTCGCAACCGGTAAAAAGGTTTCATCATAGTCAATTCCTTGATGCTGTCTAAAACCTTTGGCAACCAGTCATGGATTATAGGTGCTGACTTTCCCCTCCATGTCCAGTTTCTACTTGAATACCCATTTATTACCAATAGGATTTACATCAACTGGAAGATCTACCAAAATCCATACTTGGTTTTGGTACATGGAATCCATTTCAGAATTCATTTCTTCTTGCCACTTAGCAACATCTATGCCTTCAACTGCTTCCTTGTAGGTAAGAGGATCATCATTTTCAACCAATAATGAGTCACCATCATCAGTGACAAGAAAACCATATCATTCTGGTTCTCTCACCTCTCTCGTGCTCCTACACAGTTCTTATGTCTTTGGAATAGATTGTTCTTCTATGGTGCTTTTTGGAATCTGTTCCTCTACCAACTCCTGTATATCTTGAGCCTCGACTTCATCAAAGTCTATCTCTCTCCCACTATCTCTTTTGTATATGTTCTCCCTCTCAAGGAATATGGTGTGTCTTGCCACTGTAAACATTTTTTATAAGGGATTATATAGGTAATATCCCCTTGTTTCCTTGGTATATTCTATAAAGATATACTCTGTGCCTCTGGGTGCAAGTTTGTTACCTAAAGAGGCCCTAACAAATGCTTCACTACCCCACACATGTAAATTCGATAACATGGCTTTGCATCCACTCCATAACTCATATGGAATACCATTTATCAATTTAGTTGGTACTTAGTTTAGTATGTGTGCTGCTGTTTGTAATGCATATCCACGAAAGGATAATGGAAGACTCACATGACTCATCATTGATCTCACTATGTCCAATAGGGTACGGTTCCTCCTTTCACTTACACCATTCCACTGAGGTGTGTAAGGACGAGTGAGTTGAGATAGAATCCCAAACTTCTGTAAGAAATCAATGAATTCTTGATTAAGATATTCTTCTCCTCTGTCTGAGTAGAGTTTCTTAATCTTCTTACCAAGATGGTTCTCAACTTCATTCTTTTATTCTTTGAACCGATCAAAATAATCTGACTTGTTCCTCATTAATTAAATATATCCATATCTACTAAAATCATTAGTAAAAGTTATGAAGTATGAGAACCCACCCCTTGCTTCAACTAGAAATGGTCCACACACATCTGTGTGAACTAATTATAGAATATCTTTAGCACTTTTACCTTTCCCACTAAATGGGGATTTGTTCATTTTTCCTTGTAGACACGCATGACATACACCATGTGGTTTTAGTTCAAAAGAATCTAAATACCCATCTTGAAGTAATTTTTTCAAACGTTTCTCATTGACATGACCTAGCTGGTGATGCCAAAGTTGGGTGTGGTATGAGTCATGTGAATTAACTTTTTCATCGATTTCCATTACTTGGTTTGTGTAGTATAACACATAAAGGCCGTTATATAAATGTGCCCTACCAAAATAAATTCTATCTTTATAAAAGTAGAAACATTCATTTCCATACTTCAAGATTAATCCATCAATATCTAATCTGGATACTGAAATAAAGTTTTTTTTTATAGAGGGTACATAATAACATCCATTTAAAACCAAGACCATCCTAGTAGGCAATGTGTGGTGGTAGTCCCCGACAGCTACAACATCAAGTCTGGCTCTGTTAGCTGCTCATAGATCTACCTCCCCTTGATCAATCTTCTCGAATCTACTTGGTTCTTGTATTTGGATACATATGTGAGCACCACAAGCTGTATCTAATACCCAATTTGTAGATACATATAGATTTAATTTGATGACAAAGGCACCTGAAGCTTCCCCTTTCTTCCTTTCCTGGGTGCAATTTTTCTTCCAGTGGCCCTTCTTGCCACATGGAAAACAAACAACATCATGTTCCCTTGCCTCCGCTTTGATCTTACTTTTCTTGGAAGTCCTTGAAAAAAGCATTGGGCTTAAATCTCTTTGCCTTCCATTTCCTTTTATTCACCATGAGGATAGAAGGATTTTCATGCTTCATGTCATGGTCCACTTGGAGAATGAGGATAAGAAGATTAGACAGAGACTTCTCAATTTTGTTCATGTTGAAGTTCACAAAAACGTTTGAGAAGCTATGGGGGAGTGATGCAAGAATGAGATTGGTACCCAGTTCTTCGAGGAGTTTAAACCCTAGAAACTCCAAGCGCTCAATGTATCTAATGAGATTGACGACATGAGGCCTAGTTGGGGCACCCTCTCCAAGCTTGCTCTAGAATAGAGATTTGGAGATCTCAAACCTTTCCTATCTTTCTCTCTCCTGGTATAGACCACGGAGGTGCTCGAGCATGCTATAGGCATCCATGTATTCATGAGACTTCATGAGCTCATTAGACATTGATGATAGCATCAAACATTTAACTTTAAGTGGATCATTCAAATGTTTATCATAGACCAGAAAATCTTCATCACTTTCCCCTTGGGCGGGCGAATCAGGAAGTGAGGACTCCAACACGTAAAACATCCGTTCATGGTGTAGGATAACACGAAGGTGACAAAACCATTTCTGAATGTTACTACCTGTGAGAATATTGTCTTTATCTATAATTGATCGCAGAGAAAATGTGGTTGACGAGTTTGTGATTTCGATTCTAAAAATTAAAAGATCATATTTATTAGTACTTTCTTGATTACATGTTATGAGAAATAATAAATTTTATTAAGTATCCCACTATTTTATCAAGTCCCAACGGCCCTCACCATTGAACTCAGAATGTCCAGTTGCTTTGAAATTCTAGTGGAAGGGATCCATATACCCCTTCGTATAACCCCAATAGAGGTTGGTCAAGCTATTTGAAGGTATTTAGGTTGGTAGGTCTTTGACAACTGTGAGCTTACAGTTCCTTGATCTGATGAGTGGACTCCCCAATCATGAAATCCTGACTTGGATTTCCTCAACTCTGGACTCCAATATTACATCAAGTCTAGAAAGGGATACTCCTCTTGACGTAATATGGTTAAGTCAACCCGAAACCTTTCATAAGGACTTCCTTTAAAAAAGTAAGTGTCCCAACAAGGGTTGGTCAAACACAAAGTTTTATTAAGTCTTTCCCTTAATCAAGTAACATAAGGCTTGGTATGACTTAATATGGTATTGAGGGATTTTAATCCTTTATGAGTAGTTTTTCATTATCACATGCTTGTTAATATTAAGTGATGCTTGCTTAAGTGATTAACCCTGTTTCGATAATGTTTACGCATAGTCTGGTTTTTATTTTATTCCATCTTTTCATGATTGTTCATTTTATTACCTATGTGATCGTGACAACACATACATAATAAACTAACCATGAAATCAGAAAAAAATAAAATAATATGGCATGATCATGAGATTTTATTGGTGAGCTTATCTAGCGGTTTGATAAGCTAACCCAGACCAGGGTAAAAAAACCTTGAACCGATGGATCATGTTTTGCAGCTCCCACCGGTCCACCTTTGCATCTTCTTTGGTTGGTTTCACCTCACCTTAAGATTTTGAACCGTCTCCTCTAACTTGGGAGATCCTCCATTACACAGGGTTTACATTAAAGAAACCATGGGCACGCGTGCCCTATATTTTATTGGAAGAAGACTCACAGGCCAACGAATTTAAATTAAACAAATTTAAATGAAACCATACACACATAAAAAGGGTCTTTGGTCTAGATCATGATCATCCATAGCATGAAACGACATTTATGCATATTTAGAATTAAAATTGTTTTAATATTTCTATTATTTAAGATAATTTTCACTTGAAATTAATTAATTATGATCTTATAATTAATCAATTATTTTTCTTAAATTCCTCTCTGAATTTCCATGATATTTTTCTCATCCATATCCCTTGTACAGGTCTTTGTACTTTTGGAGGAAACTTGGTGAAATTCCATTTTTGTAAAGTACACGGCGTGTAGTTTATATTTACACGGCGTGTATTTCTTTTCACCCTTTATCCAAAGTAAACACCATGGGATTGGGCGTGTTTTCTTTACTTAGGAAATTTTGGGGTACATGGTGTGTAGATTAATCTAACATGGTGTTTACTTCCTTGTTACGTGGTTACCGGCCTGGAAATCCCGTGTACGCGGAACACAACTTCTCCTTGTACACAGTTTCACATGGGCCAGATAAGACTACATGGCGTGTTGATTCAACATACACGCCGTGTATTCTGGTTCAACACACTGTTCATTTCTGATCAACATGGGGTAATAAATACTTAGGCACACTCAATTCACACGGCGTGGTTTGGCGGACTAGTACCGGTTCATTGAAGCTAAGTACACGACGTGTAGTTTTCACTACACGCCGTGTATTCTTCTATTGTACGGACCGAAAGAGCGGCTCCTCCGGATGAGTTCTTCATTTTTAATTTATTCAAAATTAAAATTCAAAGGTTGTTTCTGTGATGTGGATTGAGAAACGAAGGAGTAAGAACAGATCTCGTTCATTCAGTTTTATAGAACGATTTATCTAGAATTGAATCAAATATAAATTCATAAATTATCAATGAAAATTGAATAACTATAATCAACATTGTAACCTCGATCTGATACTAGTTGAAGGTTCTAGATGCAACAGAAGCGCATGGGGGGATGTGCCCACTTGGCTTTTTTTCATTAACAATGATCAATAAGGGATCAATACGATGATGAATGCCAGTCTCCACAGATCGAATAACAGAAATAGACAATGAAAAGAAAATTCCCAGAACCACAAAGTAAGATCATTATAGGTTGATTAAAATTAATTTAATTAATTGAAAAGAATTACCTTTTGGTGTTCTTTCTTCGTTGATATTTCTGATCATGTTTCGATGTGATACGTCGTTGCGTCGCATAATCCAAGTGTAGAATTCCTCTAGCGGTGATCCACACATGAACCTCGTATCTCTGGACATCACCAAAGGAGTCTCCGGGTGCTAGGGTGGAGAAACCTTTGCTTGCGTTTTCCACCTTTGATCGTTTGGATCCTATGGAAGAGGATCTCTCTCAGTCTTGAGAGCATTCTTGGAGGAAGAGGTTCTTTCAGACTTGAAATAATTCTCCAGAATTGATTTTCACAATGATTCTCTTTGGTGTAGGAAAATATTTTGGGTTGTGAGGATATTTATAATTGAGTTTGAGGTTTAAGAGTTATGACAATAAATAAATGCATTATGTTTTTTATTTGTTTCATTTACTCTTATTGAAAATCACCCATGTCGAATAATTAATTCCTTGACATGTTCCCATGCTGATTATAATAAATATCATTTAATAAAACAATATTATATCCTCAAAATACCGACTGGAAAACTACACGGAATGTAATCATTAATACACGGAGTGTACTTGTCTTCCATAAAACAATACGGTGTGTAATCATTAATACATGGAGTGTAATCATTAATACACAGCGGGTACTTTTTTTCCATTTCCTTTGGAAAATGAAATCCACACGGCGTGTAATCATTAATACACGGCTTGTACTTGTTTTCCATGAAAAACTACATGGCGTGTAATCATTAATACACGACATGTATATCTTGTTTTTTATTTCCTTCTTCCTCCATCATTAAAACGATTTAGGCTTCCTTGAATAATTAGTAAACCATGTATGGGAATAATCTTTATTCTACTTGAGATACTTGGATACACTTAGTGTGTGACCCTCTAGGCCTCTTTCTCATTGGCATTAGGTGGGTTTACCTAATTTCCAAGATTAGTGTCTAGTAAAGGGTCAAGGAACCCAAGAGAAATAAGTTGACCATTAATTTACATGTCACCTCATACAAACGCTTACTGTGTAATTTAATCCCTTTGTCTAAATATCCCATCAAGTAGGTTTTATGGAAGTGTCATAAACCTATATTCTTGATCCTTCATTCTTTGACTACCTGAAATAAACCCGTCGTTTCACCATGTCCATTTAATTTCATGCGATAGTTATATTTCAATCAAAGGGCCGAGATATCAACGTCCATAAATGGAAGAGAAAAATCCTTCCTCGAATTATCCATTAACAACAAGTCATTCGTGACACACCCAACATACCCTACTTCTCGCCAACTATCTACGTGACAGTTTTCGTCATCAAATCTAAGTGCATGAGTCATGACATGTGTTAATGATAATATTCCAGTCTAAGGACCATTACACATTCTCGTAGATAGTAATATCCGATGACACCAAGACATGCAGAATTACTACTGACGGGTTTGTTCTCATAATCTCCCATCATGGAGATTACCAAGTGAGAACTCCATGGGAGAGAGTCTCATCTTCTTACGAGTACTCGCACATGACGATATGTATACTATGTGTCCTATAATGGTATTTCATCCAACTGTAGAACTTTATTTAAGAAAATTGTTATAGCATTTCAAGGTTCTCATTATACCAGGGATCTTCCATGACCTTATTAACGCAACAAATATTCCAGAACATTATTATACTATAGTCATGCAAAAAAATGAACAATATATAATAAGAGTACATTCATGTAATAAAAGTGCAAAACAGTTGGTTCTCAAGACACCAACCCTTACTATTAGAGGTGGTGTATCTCAAGGAAGAAGTTACCACTGATTGAAAAACCCGTTTGTGGGATGTTTTATACAAGGATGATTATGGAGCATACTGCATAGTCCAACACTAACATCCTTTGGATGACAAACCTGGTTTGTGGGATGCTTTCTGAAATGAAAACTAGAGATTATTACAACATAGTCAAGCAAATAAGTCCATAATAATTTCTACATTCAATCACTATAAGATGATGGAAGTTTACAGAGATTCAGATTTCTCCATGCACAGAGCTTTATATTTGGGAGGAAAGTACCTAAATACAGAATGTGTATTTCATGTAAAATTTTCTCAAGAATGGGGAATAGAGTTTACTTATGAAGTTCTAACCCAGGAAAAAGAATAAAATGGTGTCTATAGTTTTATGTCATACGACTAGAACCATAATATCATGAAAACAACAGAGGATACATTTCCTTATCAGACCAAGTTCATTCCTGTATACTTTGGAAATACAGGTGGAAATTTTTAACCACAATCTTGGAGGTTTTCAGATTAATAGAGAGGAAATGGGACAAATATGTGAGGGATGGCTGATGACGTTGAACCGTGGGTTTCAACATATTATCGTCAAATCTTATATGGATAGAATAGGCTTCTATCGAGGGTGAATTTAACACTATTTGAAAAACATGATTTGTAGGCTATTTTATGCAAGGATAAATAGGGAGTGTACTTCATAGTCAACCAATGGAATCCTTTGGATGACCAACCCATTTTGGGCAGTTTTATGAAAAGGAAACTGGCTCATGTTACTGAATAGTTTAGAAAAGAGCTCATATGTATCATACATTATTACACAAGAATCCAAGTAAATATTATGAAGATATTACAATGTTCAAAATTAGGAGTATTACCTGAAAAATGGGAAATTTTACAACGCACAAATGAAGAAACTATACCAATATTGACCATGAGGTTTGAGTCCCTTTCATAGAGCTGATTCATATGTAGAAGGAGACATCTCTGTTTCCTTGGTGGGAACCCTAATGAGGGGTCACAAAATAAAATCTTTTGCATGGAAATATTTTTTTTATGCTAGAAAGGTGGTATTTTTCATTACCACATGACTGGGACTAGTTTATGGGCCCTCAGAATCAGTACAAATATTTTTAGGACAATAATAAATATACACATTGTTCTAAATGAAGATCATCTACACTAATTGATTTCTTATGTTGAGGAAATGAATTTTTTTTGAATATGGGTTCATGCATAGGGTGAAAAACCAAATTGGATACTCTCATGTAGTTTTGACTCATACATGGAAGATTGGGGTATTTCTTATTTAGTGTTACGATTATTTATAGAAGTAAATATTTGTAAGTGACTGCATATCTCATTGGAATGAGAACCAATCCATACAAAGTTCTTTAAGGTCCATGTAGTTTAAAATCATGCGAAGAGCATGTGGGTGATTCTAACATGAAAAATAATATTCTTGATAGACCAAGGATTAGGTCCCCTGTGTCACTACATATCTTGATAATGAACGAATAAAGCCACATATAGTTCTTAAGAAGATAGTGCAGTTTATTATCATTTGACGAGGAAATCTGGTGTGTCTTTTAAGGTATTGTACCCTGGACCATGGTAACACCAATGTGAATTGATATACCATACTTATGCAGGGAAGTTTTTTTACCAAATATCCTAAGACCACATGATCTATGCTCAGTGTGAGAAAAAAGGAGTGGAAAAAGATTTATTCTATATTAAAAGGGAAACAAAAGTGAAGGATAGGGACATTGAGACTCTATAGTGGATAGGTCAGGAGGTATGATCTAGGTTTCACTACTTATCTCATTGAGATGAGAATCAATCCATACATAATTCTTCATCTCCCATGTAGTTTAACTTCATGCAGTATGAAAGAGGATGAACCGGTGTTAAAGAAAAAAAAATTTGGGCCTGGGCCAGGGTATAGGTCCTAGGTGTAACGACTTATCTTGCTGGGGAAAGAATAAATCCACATATACTTCTTCATAAAATTCCCTATATAGGTCTGAATTTAAACACATGGAGTGAAGGGGATTTTGTGGATTAATTGTGGATGGACCCGAGATTAGAGATCTGGGTGTCACTACATATCTCACTAAATTTATAATCAAGACACACATTTTTATTGAAGATGTTTCCATACCAACTGGGGTTTGATGCGGGAAAGGGGGATTTAATTATATTTCAGATTGATGGATGTTCCCAAAACATGAGGTATAGGTGTCATTATGTATTTCATTGTAATGAAAATCAATCCATATATTCTGGAAAAGTTCCCTATGCAGAGCAAGTTTATACACAAGGAAAGGTGAAATTTTATTTATGGTCACAACTGGGCCCAAGATTAGAGATCTAGGTGTCACTAAGTATCTCACTTGAATGAGAATCAAGCCACATGTAGTTATTCAACAGATCGTGGAGTTTAACATCATCCAATGAGGATGAATGAATGTGAAATTTTCTACCTTTTGTTAATGAATTTATAATGATAGGGTTTTTACCTATAAAGCGGCCCAAATTATATTATGAAGTGGAAATGATGTAAGTGGTGCTTATGTAAGGGAGTTGACCAACTTTTCTACCTCATGTTCATATAATATGGAATCTTGACCCATTGAGGTGTTAGAGGGATGTTATTGGGACCTATATGTGAGACGGAGGCCCATTATTAAGGGACCTTGAGGGATATATCAACTCATGGTACTTTGGTGGTTTCTTAATGTCAAATAAAAAGGATGTTAACCATGAAGTTTAATCTCATGTGGTGAGGAAAATTGGTGTCTTGTAGTTTTAGGTCATACGACTAAGACCATATATCATTCAGTTTATTTTCCACATGAATGATATATCCCTCAAGGATAAGCCCGTATGGAATGAAGGATCTTGTCAGGATAAGAATTCTTATCTATATCCACCATCTTACGGAGTATTTTATAAATAGTATTATTAAAATACTCTATATATCCATTATACATTTCATGAAAGTAGGATTAATGGTTGAATTTGATATTGTATTCATAATACAACTTCTCTACCTCATCAAAATAGAAATAGGTTCCATTTTCCATCAATATTTTATGAGGGGCACCAATTATAGAAATGATGTTGGATTTTAGGAAGTAGAAAATTATTTTTCCCTCGAATTCTTTGAGTGGTATTTCCTAAACCCATTTAGAGATGAAATCGGTAGTGGTAAGTATGTAATTGAACTTATAGACCATAGATAGGTGTTAAGGCACTACTACATCCATTCCCTATGTGGAAAATGTCTATAAGTATTTGGCTATATGTAGAATCTTCAAGGGTTTGTGGATGGAGTTGTCATACACTTAGAAAAGATGAAACTTCTTAGTGAATTCTATTCAATCTTGCATCATCAAAGGATATAGGTATTCAAGTATTCATATTTTATTATCAAGCCTATGACCTAACTGATGGGAACCACAGGTTCCCACATGTACTTATTCCATAATATCTGCAGTTTCTTCTCTGTGAACACATCTCAAAAGTATTCCATAAAATCCTTATCTATAGAGGAATTTCTGGTGATCCAGGACATTATAAAGAGTGAAGCTAGATACTCACTGGTGAACATCTATTTTCCAGATCTATCCATTGGGAGAACTCCACTATGAAGTCAGTCCACGATTGACACCATTCACTTAGAGGAAGTTAAATATGGATTTGGGATGAGACTAATTTCATTAATTTCTTCTATTTTCATATGAAAAAAGGTGGGATCAATATTCCGTGGGAAATTCTGATGATTATTTCATCTCAATTTGGATTTTCCAGGGTTGTGGCTTCATTTTTCAATGCATCATCCTGGAAATGTTATGGTCATTAGACGTGATTAAATGTTGGATCTTAGGGAAATTATTACATTAAACCTTTAACATAATCACAGAGGGGCATTAAATCCTCTTTTCTACTGGCATAATCCTTGTTGATATGTTTAGTTACCAACTCTAAGTCTCCCTTCACCTCTAGGTGGTTCCCTATTATTTGAAGTTCCAATAACCAGCTTGAAATGAGATCATGATATTATACCTCATTATTGGTTCATCCTTTTGATAATAGGAAGGAGTACAAACATAATTTATTTTTTGGGGAGATAAGCCTAATCCCTAAACCAACTTTTTTATGCTTATGGTATTCCATTATCTTTACCGTTGGACTCCTAGATGAACCATAAAAATACATTTACCTTGTTTAGGGGATGCCTTGAATAGAGAATATATCTTCCTTGGGTAGTTCAGTATTTAATGATGTCTCTTCTTTAGATGGGTGCTCTAGGAGGAAATATTCTAAGGTCTGGCCTTTCATTGCTTTTTGAGTCAGAAACTATATATCAAACTACTATATAATAAATATCCACCATTCGAGATGTCCTATCAGTATAGGATGACTTAGGATAAATTTGAGCGGGTTATTATGAGAAACTAAGTGGACGTCATGTGGCTATAGATAGTTCCTCAGCTTCTGAACTACAAAGATTAGTGCTGGGCATATTTTATTGATACCTGAATAATGAGTCTCTACGTTAAGCATGGTTCAAATGAGATTATAAAGGCCGTTTTCATTCCTAGAATTCTTTTTTTGCGCTAGGAAGGCTCCCAGTGATCGCTCCAAGGCCACCACATAATGAATGATTGTATTTCCCTTTAAAAATATAATTAATACCAATGGACTCAAGAGGTATTTATTGAGGGTGTAAAATGTGTCTTGACAGTATCTGGTCCACTGATATGTGACTCCATTCTTCATTAGTTTGGTGAAAAGAAAAAACTTTTCTATAAGGTTGGATATAATGTGGTGGATGTTGGCCAAATGTCCTAGAATTATTCTCAACACTTTCAAGTTTCGAAGAGGTGAAACTACATGGATGTATTTTGTTTTCTTAGGATCAAATTCGATATCGTGGTGTCATACATAGAAGCTAATAAATTTTATCGAGGTTACCCTGAAATCATATTCCAAGGGTTTCATCTTCAAGATATGCTATTGAATCTTGTTAAATATGATTTACATATTATACAAGCGGTCAACCTGTTACCATGACTTGAACACTAGATCCTCAAAGAAATATTCAATCAACTTCCTCAAAAGGGGTTGAAGATGTGGTATATGTAATGTTGGTATGTGGAACCGGTGTTCTTCAATCCAAATTGAATTAACCGATAGTAGAATACCCCTAAGGGGGATTGATAGTCCATGAATTATTCATCTTCTAGGGCCATAAATTTTTTTTATACCCTTAATATCCTTATAGGATGGGGAGGGAATGATAACTGACCATTAAATTAATTAGGAGTTATGTGATTAGAACTATGAATTCATATTTGGGAAAATTCCCGTTGAGATCTCTAAAATCAATGGAAAATCAGAATTTCCCATTATTATTTTTTACTGGGAAAATATTGTCTATCCATTTTTGATGTTGCACCTCTCAGATAAAGTCATCCTTGATAATATTTCCCACTTCATCCTCAACTTTGGTGGTGTGCGATGGGTATTCCCTTCTAGTTGTCTGTTTTTATCCCTGATGCTCTTCTGGAAAACCCAATTTATGAGTGGAAACATCAGGGTTAAGGTCTAGAATTTCTATGTAGTTCCAAGAAAAAACATCTTGGTGTTTCTTTAGAAAGAAATTATATATATTTTATTCTTCAGGATTCACGGCTAAACTAATTAGATTGGATTATGGATCTTATTTTGTACCCATATATATCTCTTAGAGGTCATCCACAGTGTTGGAGATGTCTTCCTCAAATCCTGGAGGGGATTACCTGAGGTCTTCCTCTTCTTCCTATTCATCATGATTTACTTTTTTTACCTGTTCTTGGGAGGTAGGTTATGAATCCATAATCTTAGAGTTAAGGGACGAATCATCATTTGGACATCCATAATATGAAGCAATCATTTCTGGCTTAATCAATTATGGTGGGCCGTTTTGAGACTTTGAAGGGAAGATGAGGGATTAAGAATGAGCATCCATGTCTTTTTCCATTAGGGTGAGAACTTATTCCAGCCTAGATGATGAAACATGTATTTTTTGAGGCTTGGATAGGGGGAATAAAGATATTTATATTCGAGGTTTCATTACTATTTGGAGAGTTGAAAACTTCTCCCACACTCTCTAGTTTAGTTTACACAACTAATATTACAGAAATCACTAAATGAGTTCTTAAATTTGGGCGCACCCCTTTAATTTGGATAATGGTCAGCACATACTCTACACTGAGTTTCTTGAAAGGGTTATTTGGGATCATCTACAAACCATTCAAAGCATTGATTCGAGTAACATCATCCTCCATGGACTATTTTACTCCTTTGTGGTAGAACCATGCGTTAATGTAGAGTGACTCACAAGATTTGAATGGGGTATTTCCACCGTGAAATGTATCAATTTTACCATTTACATAATATTTGACACATTGGTGGTATGAAGTAATGACCACAATCTAATATAGACAAGGTCGTCCCAGCAGAATATTGATAGATGTATCCTACCGAACAACCATAAATTCTAAGTTGAACATGAGAACCCCAAATAGAGTTTTGAGTGTAATCTGGCCAAGAGGTTCTTACTCATTATTGTCATAACCTTGTAACATCAGAGTGGAGGGAGACAAGTGA
Organism: Viscum album; assembly: GCA_963277665.1. Taxonomy (NCBI): domain Eukaryota; kingdom Viridiplantae; phylum Streptophyta; class Magnoliopsida; order Santalales; family Viscaceae; genus Viscum; species Viscum album. Next base: position 80,842,833 of record OY728140.1, read on the forward strand.
GATTCACTGCAACCCATTTTTTGATGTTTCCAAACCAGAATGAGGTTAACTCCTGATCCATTTTCAATAATGGCTCATCGGACATCAATTTAATTTATTCTGTAGGATATATAAAAGGGTCTAACATTTCCTTTATTTATAACATCCTCATCCTATTTTATGAAGGAGATAACCACATGTTATTATGGAAGATCATTCTCTACATGATATACTTTAGTAGAAAAAACCTTGACATCAAACTCCTAAGGGATTGAAAAGGCCTCGATGAGTTCTTTGTGAAGATCTTTTGATAGACTTAAAGCATCTAGGATTGAAAACTTAGCATGCACTTGGGTCAATTTCTTCAAAACATCAAAAATATGATACCAAGTTATACACTTCCCAACATGGAGAAGTTCTTTCATAGGTAATTTGGGATCTAATGTTCTGGATGTTGGTGGAACTTTCATTAGAATGAAAGCTGAAAGTGCTTCCATTCCTATTGGGTTTTTCATATGAGTCTACCTACACGATGATGATGATTAGGTGGTGACATGTCCTCTAATATATATTATAGGATGATTATGTTGGGGAAGAACCTATCATGTGTGGGGGAATTTCCTTGTTCCCACTATGCTTGATGGAGAGATCCCCCATGAGTTTCAGCCCTATAGACGGTTCAAGCTGGGGTGTGGTTGAAGTAGTGACTCCTAGAATAACCACATACTCCCCTGTAACCTTGAATTTGATGGCCTATTCCTCCAGTTTCCCAATAATTTGTGGGGAATTAGAATTTATAACCATTATCATCATCTATCAAGGTATCCATTAAGTGAATAACATTAATGGAACTGAATATAAACACTTCAATTGATGAGGATTCCATCTAACATGTCGAATCTTTTTCTGTCATTTTGTGGGGTGGTCTCCATGCTTTTGGGAATACCAGCATGAATTTTAATAAGGTTAGGGATACTTTTGGCCTTGAAACAAGATCATATTATTTTTTTTATTCTTATCCCTCCATCCATGTCAATTTTTAGAGTATTTTTCTATAGAGGACTATGATTTTGATGAAGCTTGATTTGCTATTACGGAAGTGGTTAAGGGAACATTTGGCTGTTTAGCTATGCTTAGAGAATATTATGATTCCATCTGATCATTTTTATAACTATCTATTCACCAAAATTCTATTCACTCTTAATTTTAAATTCTTTCTACTCATTTTCGTCCTCTATATTGGTATTAGAAACACACGCTATTTGGGTGGGTGAATTTTTCAGTTTCCCCAACCCAAAGTCCACCATATTTTATAAGAGGTATTTAATGAAAAAACAATCCCATATGTGGTGTCCTAGCATTTTATGGAAGGGTAAATAGTTTTTGAGATCTTCATCACCTTATTTAATGGGATTCCTGGGCTTTTACAACTTATCTAAGTTTTTTTCCAATGTCGAGATGAAGTAGCCGGTGAATTGGTCATTTTGGAAAGAATGTACCATGTTTTTCACCTCCTCAAACTCTTTTCAGCTCTAATATCTTTTATCATCCTAATGAGGTAGTCATTGCTGTTGAAATCTGGGAGCTTGAGCTATATGATAAGGTGAAGACATTGAAGTAGGAGAGGGTATATTGGCCTACTTAAGTATAACTGTAGCGACCTCTGATTTTTCTTGTTCTCCTTACCTGAGCTGATGGAATTACTCAAGGTTTGGATTTGGTATTTGCGATGGATTTTTACCCCTATAGAACAATTGAAGAAAGTTCCCGAACCACTCCTACATATTTCACAAGGTTTAATGGAGTGAAGAAATCATCGTAAATATTCTCTACACATATGGGAAAAAAATCTTCTTGAGCGAGTGGTGGGTTCAAGGAGTAAGTCAATTCCCTCCAAAGAACAATGAATTCTAAGAACCTTTCATTATCCATTTGTTTATAGTTTATGAAATCAATTATTATTGTCTTCGACAATGTTGATATGAACTAGAAAAGGCGACATAGGTCTTCCTATCTAATTATTGACTATGATTTCAAACTTGTGTACCACACAATGTCTGGTCCTTACAGTGATTATACAAAGCACCTGAGTTTCATAACCTCCAATTGTACAGGGGAACCCATCATGGTATCATAATGAGAGGGGAAATGAATCAAGTTCTGATTTAGATCTCCCTAAACATTAAAGATTGGAAATATAGGATTCCAAAAGTTTGGCGGAGGAAGCTTTGGATCTACCTATCCAGGGTACGACTTATTTTCTGGCTATATTGGCACACATCATTCCTCCATGGTTTCAAATTGATCCTCTAGTGACTCAATAGTGTTCATAATAATTTAATGAACATCTACCTGAGATGGATCCTATATAGGTGTGGTTGGGAGAGCCTAAATAGGTGCGGTGGCTGGTAGATCCATCAATAGAGGCACTACTGGTACATGCCGGGGATAACTAATAGGGGAAGCCATATGAGGATGTGCATGATCTTGTTCTGGTTGTGCAACAAATGGAGGGAAATCTCGATCTGATGCTATGGGAAAAGTATATATTGGTTGATATCCTAGGTTGAGTGAATATTCCAAATCTTCTTTGTTTGTTGTGACAGACACCCTTGGTTGAGGTGCACCAGTTGGAAGAGAAAGATGAGGAGCTGGTTGTAGAACATATATAGAAGGATAGCTACATCAGAGTAATTATCACTAGTACAAAAACAGTTTTTTACGTTAGTTATTTTTACTTTTTCACGCCGGTTTTGAACCGACGTGTTTGCAAGAGACGTTAAAAATATTATTTTTAACGTCGGTTATTTATTAACCAACATTATAAATATTTTTTTCAAGATTTTTTACGTCAATTATTTAAAAACTGACTTTAAAGACCATATATTTTTTAAAAAAATGATGTTGAAACTCTATATTTCACATCGGTTATTTAAAAACCGATGTGAAATGCCATTCGTTTTAAAAAAACGATGACTGAACTCTATTTTTCATGTCTGTTTTTAAACAACCGCCGTTAAAAGGCATTTTTTACAACAGTTATTTAATATTCGATGTTAAAAATGTTAACCATATTGTAGATAATTTTGCGATATTTGATTTGACAGGTCGTAGAGCTAAAAAAGAGTTATGGTTCAAAAGTTATGACTATCAGAAGATTCATATTTTTTTCCAAGGAAACATCAAACGAGCCAACGAAAGATTCATCTTAAAAAGATTTTTTGAATCCTAAGGAGGATTTGTAGTTTTACCCTGATAAGAAAAATTGTTATTCATTATAGTAAAATAATAATCATTAAATCGTATATGAATTAATAAAACTAATCATAAAAAACATAAATCATGGGAAAATAATAACGAATTCCTTGATGAGATTGCGGAGTGAAGAACTTCGTCTTAATTTTTTTTGAATCCGAAGGATGAATTGTAGTTTTAACATGATACAAAACATTATTATTCATTATAATAAAATAAAAATCATTAAATGGTATAATAATTAATAAAACTAATCATAAAAAACATAAATCATGGAAAAATAATAACAAATACCTTGATAAGATCGCAAAAAGAAGAAATAATGGATTCATGATGAAGATCAAACGAGTCGACTCGGTTGGATGGTGATGGTTGAAAGAAATGATCTTAAATTTTTTTAACCATATGTGTATAATGAAAACATATAAATGATATGGTAAAAGAAAACGCGGTATTAAATGTTTTAGGCGGCAATCAAAAATTTCGATTTCGCACTGTAAAAAATTGAAATTCCGCGTTGGTGGGAAAAAAACTTATCATTCACGTCGGCTATAAAAAAACTGACATCAAAGTTAAAATTTCAAATTGCTCCAATAATGAGATCAATTTTTTTACAACGCGTCATTGAAAATTTCAATTGCCGCCTAATATTTGGTATTTTTTTACAATGTGACATTGAAAAATTCAATTGCCGCCTAATATTTCTTATAGTGTGAATTTATTTTCAAGCGATTTTCACTGATTTTTCACATCGGTTATTATACAATCGACGTGAAAAATAAATTCTTATGACCTTTTCATGTCATTTATATATGAACTGACGTGAAAAATACATTTTTATGACTTTTTCACGTCGGTTATTAAATAACCAACGTGAAGAATCAATAACAAAAATGCAGTTAACTTCCTAATCTTCTAGTTCACTGGTTTTGGAGCTCAAATGGAGTTACAGATCATGAGTTATAGCCATCAAAATTTGATCCCCTCTAAACAAAGTCATAAAAAATCTCAACTTCTGATGGCCATAAATTTTGATCCGTAACTCCTTTTGAGCTCCACGACCACTCAAAATGAAGCATGAAAAATTATATACATTTTTATAAACATTTTTACGCCATTTATTAAATAACCGACCTGAAAAATGACTTTTATCATCGATTTTATAATAACGGACGTGAAAAATCAACTTTCATTCGATTTTTCACGTCTGTTATTAAATAATAGACCTTAAAAGTCATTTTTTATGTCGGTTATTTAATAAATGACGTGAAAAATGTTTTCAAACATGTAGATAATTTTCCAAGCTTCGTTTTTACGGGTTGAGGAGCTCAAACGATGTTACATATCAGAAGTTATGGCCATCAGAAGCTGACATTTCTTAAGACTTCATTTAGAGGTGATCAAATTTCGATGGCTATAACTTTTGATCCGTAACTCCATTTGAGTTCCGGGACCTGTGAAATAGAAGATTAAGAAATTAACTACATGTTTGTTATCAATTTTTCACATCATTTATTTAATAACCGATGTAAAAAAGTCATAAAAATGTATTTTTCACGTCGGTTCCTATATAACTGACGTGAAAAGGTCATAAGAATTTATTTTTCACATCAGTTATATAATAACCAACATGAAAAATCAGAAAAAATTGCTTGAAAATAAATTCGTACTATACGAGATATTAGGCAACAATTGAAAATTTCAATGCCGGATTGTAAAAAAATTGATCTCATTATTGGCGTGATTCAAAATTTCAACTTTCATGTCAATGTTTTTAAAACAAATGTGATAAACTCATTTATTATGTCCGTTATTATATAACTGGCATAAAAAATTGGCTTCCACATGTCAGTTATTTTATAACCGACCTGATAAAGCAATATAATGGATTTATCACGTCGGTTATAAAATAACCGACGTGGTAAATCAACATAATGCATTTTTAACATCAGTTATATTATAACCGACATTATAAATCAATTATACAGCTTTTCACATCGGTTATAAATAACTGACGTAAAAAATTATGATGTAAAAAATGTTTTTTGTACTAGTGTATGCATTGATTCTCCTCAATTCATTCATTTCTTACTTCCGGAGAAAATATTTCCTCCATAGAAAGGGACTTAACCTCTATAGAAGGATGGTAAGGTCTAATCTAACCCTTACCTCATTTATTGTTGGGTTCCTTTAAATGAGGCAATGATGGATTGTTCGATGGAGTTTCCAAATTCTATGAAATCCTCTATTTCTGAGTATTCACACCTCTTTTATTCATTTTGGTGTGGACCATATTATTGACTGGAACTTACTATTCCAACTATTTTGAATTGGAATCATTTTTTGGAGGATCTTCAGGGGTAGAGTTTATGATGTTCAATGATTCGTAATGTATTAATGAAATTTGATCAGTGTCTTTGTGAGACTATCTTATTATATGCCCTCTATGAGGCCTTTTACTCTCCTTTTTGACTCTATGGGTGTTTTTTAGCGGACAATAATCTGATAGGAATCACTAAATAGTTAAGTCATATACATCTCTAATAAGGATACCAGATCAAGGGATGGAATTTTGTGAGAGAATTCACTTTATATCCATTTACCTAATCAGGAGAATACTGATTCCCATTCAGGAGGGGATTTTTGAGGTGAAAAATCCTCCAGCCATGTGGTTTGGGGATGTTCTTGTTCTAATTTCACAACCCTTAGAGTCTGGTTTTCTAATCTTGATGGTTTGGTTAACAAAACCCCCAACGCTGTGTGTTGGGATTGATCCCGAACTGTTGTGGATGATATTATTGTGACTGCACTTATAATTTTATGGAGTTTTTTTGAAAGGGGGCTGGGTTCTACATTTGAAACATACTTATATTTCCCATTTATGAAGATCATTGTGCTATTTCTGACATTTGTGCTTTCTAATAGTTGACATCCTCTAATTGGGAGGCCTTCTCGATATTCTTAGATGATTGACATAAAATTCTCTCAACAACCTTTTATCTTCTAGCCCAACATTAGTGAGAGTCATTCAGGGACTGTTGTTACTGATCATGTCTTTGGTTACAAACAAATTCTATTTTTAATCCAACATGGAGCTATAAAATTTCATGTTACAACTTTTTGGAAGGCTTTTCTGGTTGGGGAGTGAAGAGAAATGAAATACTCCATGTGTACCCCATACTACGATAAAACACTAGATGTGGCATCAACGATCAACTATAGAAACCTCATTAATGCGTCGAGGCTTTCATATTAAAGGGATTCTTTTTGTTTCTCGATATTTAGATTTCATGAATCTAGGAGGGATGCCTAAGTCAATTTGGAACTGATACCCTTCTATTAACTTGACATGAATTTGATACTCGTCACTAGGTAATACATTTTATTTCAAGTGTTGAAGAGTTCTCCATATATTGATATGAATTTTGTGCACACGATATTCTGATAATTTATCTAGAATGATTTATTAAATAGGGGATAAAGGCTAGAACATGACTTTTATGTCAAATTTAGATTGTTTTTTCTTCATGTTTAGGATATATTCTTCATATTTAACTAGAGGTTCCTCTACTTGGTCTGACCAGAGTGGATACTTTCCTATCATTTTATCCTAAGAAATGAGATCGATAGGGGCTTCCTTTATTGTACTAGAAGGTAAGTGACCCAAGGGTGGTTTAGAGAATGACTGTCATCTTGGGTTGTCTTCCAGTTGATAAAAGATTTCACCTAACAATGATAGAGAATCATACATGAATGTACTTGTATTTTCAAGTGGCTCATGATAGGAGGGTTTTCTCATCACTATATCCAATTGGAGAATTATTATAACAATGAGAAACACTATCACAAAGATAACATTCATAGTGAACACCGTCATGGGGAGAAATGACATAGTGGATTATATAAATAGAAAGTACCAATTTCTCCTTGATCTTATAGCCATGAAGAGGGTTATCATGTCTCTCATCTAGAGATGGGATCTCAAGATTATTAGATTATAGAAATGAATATAGATTTCATAGTGAAGTGTCTGATGAGGACCTTCAGAATTAATACTACTGATCTTGTTATTTGGTAACATGAGGGTAGGATCTTGAGACGAGGGCTTCAAAAACTCTAGCATTAAGTTGATCTATATCATAGATCAGATCACTATTTTATAATCATTTTTGTTGAGGATTCTTCTTGGATTCCTTCTTATAAGCGATTGGGTTCACTTGTTGGGAGAAGTGGTTTTCATAGGTAGATGTATGTTCCTGACTTGGAGTGGCCATTGGGATAAACCAATTTCCTCTAGTTGGAGTGGGTGTATGTTACTGATATGATTTTCTACATAATATGAGGGAGTTTTCCCTATTACCCTCCTGGATAGGAGAAGAGGTGTGTATATGTTCTAGGATGACATGCTGATGAGCCACCCCACTTGCGAGGATAGAGTTATGTGTTCATCCCTAGGGTACTTTTTTCTTCACCATTATGATGTTCGAAAAAGTCCATAGGATATGGGAATGGACTTGAGTCTTCTCTTTCACCATTGACAAGATGTATTTGTTGACTTAGGGGATTGGAACATGGATATATATCCATTCCGTTTCTGGAGTTAGTGTATCTAACTACTTCTATACCCCCTTTTCATGCCGATGGATACTGACAGTACTCATGTGTGAGGGTAGAGAGTTAATTCTACACCCTTCTTTTCATTTTGAATTTCTAACCGACTTCACCGGGTGCTAACAAATGAGGCTGTTGATAGGATTGATTAATACTGGTAGGTGTGTGTTCCTACTCGCTATTTTACACAAAACTTAATTGGAGGTCTTCTTTGCATGATTCTAGACAAGTCTTTTGGCCGACTTGGTAGGTGCAAGCAAGTGTATGTTCTTTCTCATAACATTCCACCAAGTTCGATTGGAAGGAGTCCTTGAATACTACTAGAAACGTCTGTTGGATGGCTGAATAAAGGTGTATGAGTGTATGCGTCCGCTCATAAGTTTCCACCAAATGGGATTTGTGGGATTCTTTGGAGAGGGAATAGGTGTGACCTTACTCCTTTTTGACTGATTGTCATCCCCGGTGGACCATTTTGCATGCCCAGGTTTGAAGGACTTGGGCCAAACAATCAAAGGTGACACCCTCTTCTTGTTGAGGGTACACTACAACATGACATTGGTGGTGGTGATTACAGCAAGGATCCCTTAAAAAAGACCCCTATTTGACTAGGATGAGTCTTTATATGACCTTTTGATCCACCTACCTAAGGTAAGGGAGATACTGGTTGTCATGTTCTAGCGATAAGCTCCTGAAAAAGTTGAATATGGTGGTTGGTGTTGTCTTCTTTAGGACCATCGGTCGTCATTGACCAGATGATCGATGGTGTTTGTTGAGATAGAGGGCATATTAGTTAGCCTCTAGGGTAAGGATTGTACTGTTTTGACAGTACTCAAAGACCAGCGAGTTCAATACCCAAGATTGAAGACACCAGGTTAGTGATTGTTTTTTTTATGTGGATGAAGACCCAACCTGATCATATTTTAGAGAATTCGTTAGTGAAAGATGGAATGCCTCCATTAGTTTGAATGTATCTATGAGAGTAAGTTCCTAGAATATATAACATACAAAAACAAGAAAAAGCTCTTAAATAACCATTTTTTGGATGAAAACATGTGATTAATTTCCATATTTGGTCCTCCTTTATCAATTGAAAGTGGTCTGAAAGATAGGTGACACTATTATCTTGGTTAAGGGTTTACATTAGGTTCACCATTTTCATTTCCACCTTGGAGAATCATTCTCTCAATAATTGATTGTAGGTGTTTGATTTTTTTTCAATCAATCATCTCAATTTCACTATTTATGAATGGTTACCATTTGGTTTATTTGTAGAACTTAGAAACAACCAATGATTCTATATCCAAAAGGGCGTACTTTCCAAAGGTAGGTTCTAGTTTGGGATTTTTACCTATTATGATTAAGAAATCACATTGGTTGAGAGGATGGAAAATTAGTCCCATAACATCATTTTGGGGGTAATTGTTTCCTACTATAAAAATCTGTTATAGATTTAAAATATCTTCATGAATCATTTATTAATTGCCAATTATGACATGGGTTTAACTTGTATTAGAAATATATTATTAGCATATAAACAATTTAAAATCATCTATGTATCTGAGATTATTCATCAATGAAGATATATGTATATATATAAGGTTATTCATCAATGATACCCTCTTATATACCACTTATATATTCTTGGGTTGTTATTATGACGATGTTGGTTTCCTAGACACTTAATGTATCACTCTATAGTGTATCATCATCCAGGTATATGAGAGTAGTTTTGATGTTGGGATTAGACCCATAAAATGGGATACCTACATATCCTCATGAGATGGATCATAACCAACATAGTTTTGTGTCACTAAATGGGACACATCATAAATTTTATGCTCATTTTATTAGGACCTAGCCAACAATTTAACATCATGTTGTAAGGATGTCCAGGTGGAAGTGTCATAGTCAAAGTTTAGTTTCAAACTTTTGGTAAAGCATTCTAAAGAACTTGAAAGGGATATAAATCTCAAAGTTGAATTAAAACTTGTTGTGAATATGTCATGGAAAGAAAATTATTGATTTGGGGCATTAGGTTTGGACCTCACGGAGTCTTTCTACATATTATATTTTGAAGGGAATCAATTCCAATGTAGTTTTGTTTTGAGGACCTATTCCTATGAAATCCCTCTAAGGTTTGTCTCACTGGGGAGTATTTCTCATGGAGAGGATTAAGTTGGGGCTTACTTCTAAAAATGATTACTTGTAAAAGTACCATGAAGTATGTGTTTATTCATGGTGGTTTGGAGGATTACTTCACAGATTAATCTTTAAGAGGATTCCCAGTTTAAGGGAATTATGACTGGGATTACTCTTGAGAAGGATGCCCATTGAGCTCGGGCCCTAGGTGGGAGTCCTACATATCCCAATTAGAGAAGGAATCAGAGTTCTCATAGTTAAATAGATGGATTGGACCATGTAGATTTAATGATCTTCATTAACCTCTATGCCCACATGAGTAATGATCAGTGTGAGAAAAAGAGGCAGTTGATGATATGAGAAATCACAGAATCAGATTTTTTCTATAGGTAGACATGGAGACAAACCCCAAATAGAGAGGTATAGGGTGTTGAGTGTACCCATATCTTCTTCCAACTCGTATAATGATGGAAGAGGTCAAGGATAAGACACTCCCCTCTATTCAATTTACCTTATAATGGGTCCAGGGTATAGAAAATGAGGAGGGAAGAAAATAGGGGAGAGGGGAGAGGGCACAGGTTCCCACCCCCTCTCTGACCCAGTGGCCAGTAGGCAGAGAAGAGAAAGAGTGAATCCTCATGGAAGACAATCTAGGGGATTACTCCAGGAGGGATTCCCTGAAATCGGTTCCACTGTAGGTAAGTAGGATGTCGTTCCATGTCAAAAGGAAATAGAAGTGTTATCCCTTCCCCTACTTATAACTGGAGGCTCTGGGTCTTAGAGATGACAAGGGGAGGACAATATTCCTACCCTAGTTCCCAAGACTGGGAACTCCATGACACTTTATATTGGGTAAGGGTCCTTGTGACCATAAGGATACACACTCACATTAAACATGGGGACCTTGACCAGCCAACCAGACACATGTAGGAAACCATTGATCAAAGGAATACACACCCAATTGAGCGATAAACTGATGTTCCACTCTCCATGGTTTTGCAATTCAGGAGGCTTTTGTGGGGGTTTTAACTTTCTCCCTTTTACACAAGGGACCCAAATGAAAATAGGCCTTTCCATGGATGTATTTGGAGAAATCCTGATGAATGGATCATATAGGCTAGGGGTTAGGGAAAATTAAGGAGGCTAACATAGCGGGTCATTCTTCTTGTGAGTATCCTTGTGCAAAAAGATTGGTTTTATTTTTTACAATCTATCCAGATTCATCAAACTTGTCTCTAAAGATCCATTTAGTTCTAATTACCTACTTATACTAAGGAAATTAAACTAAATAAAAAACATTTTTTTCTAAAAACATTATTAAGAACATATTTCATGACAGAAATATAATTAGAATCATTTAAAGCATCATTAAAATTATTAATAATAAAATTTGATTTAAAATAATAATTGGAAAAAAAATTTAAAATAGAATATATAGTTTTAATACCATAATCAAAATTACCAATAAAAATTTCAACAAGATGATATTTATCAATTTTCCCTAATCTTGGATCAGGTCAAGAATAAGTATGTTCCCCTTCTATCAATTAATCATTATCCTAAGGTTTTTATTCACCAAAAATGAAATCTCTAAACTTGTAATGAAAATAATTAGAATTGGAATTTAATTAAACATTATTTTCATCAAACATAACATGAATAGATTCTATAACAAACATATTTCTTTTATTATAAACTCTACAAACATTACTATTATAAGAATAAGCAATAAAAACTTCTTCATCACTTTTTAGCATCAAATTTACATAAATTTTCTTCTGAATTCAAAATAAAAACTTTACATCCAAAAAATATAAAATAAAAAAATTTAGGATTTTTATTTTTAAATAATTCAAATTGGGTTTTTTTAACAAAGGTCTAAAAATAATTCTATTTTAAATATAAAAATCATAACAAATAGACTATTCCCAAAAATATCTTGGAAAATTAAATTTAGTTAACATAGTTCGAGAAATATTAATAATATTAATAATTTTTTTTCTATAAAACCATTATTTTATAGTGTTCTAGGAGTATAGAAATTCTGTAAATAATAATTATTTTCATATAATTTTTCAAAATCTAAATTATGAAATTCACCACCTTTATCACTTTGAATTGAAAATGTCATACAACCTTTTTCATTTTCAAATAAATTACAAAAAATAGTAAATCTAGATAAAGTATCATTTTTATGACTAATAAAGTATACCCTTGTAGATCTATTATAGTAATAAAAAATAACTAAATTATATTTCTTTATACCAAGGCTAAAAATTTAAGTAGGATTAAATAAATCAAGATGCACTGACAGTAAATGTCTACTAGTACTTATTTTATTGATAATTCTAAAATAAATTTCATGTTGTTTCCCTTTCACGAGAACATCACAAACATAGAGCTTTTCTTTCTCCAGGGAAGGTAACTGTAACACATTATCATGTTTATAGAGCCTATGTAACATTATTAAATTAATATGACCTAAATATTTATGCCAAAGGATGATACCACTCTTCACAACACTCAAAACACTTAACATGTTGAACAGTTTGTTTAAAAAAATTAGTCGTATAAATATTTTCTTTTCAATTAGCATAAAATAGTAAATAATAAATTTTAAAAACAAAAGACTTATCATTTTAAAATTTATCTTCCATTATATCTTTACATAAATGAGAAATACTAATTAAATTATATTTTAATACTTCAACATATAATAATTTAGATATAAAGGTATAATTTAAAACACCAACTTCACCGAAAACTTTTAGTTTTTCTTTAGAATTGTCTCCAAATGTAATAGTGCCTCAATAACATGTGTTTTAATTTGTAAAATTTGTTGGGTATCTAGACATATTCCTAGAGAATCCACTTTCCAGGTGCCATATGTTGTTCTTGAGACATCCAAGGATATTTTTCTTCAAAAATCAATTACTTGACAATTTTGGAACCCAAACTGCTTTGGGTCTGATTGGATTACTAATAAATTTTTTTCGTAACCATACAGGATTTAAACATGTATTTTTTCCTAATATAGATAAAAAAGAATTAGAAATATTAGTTTTTGTAAATAATTAGGGCTATTTGAATCTATGAGAAAATAATTTGTATATTTACCATTCATGACACATTTAAAAAAAGTAAAAATCTAAGTAAAACCATTTTTATTTTCAACAAAATAATTTCTATACATTTGAGGTAATCTATTATAATATCCAATGGGATCTTTATTTTTATTTAGTTTATTCAAATACATCATATTATTATATTTTTAACAACCTTAAATAAATTATATAAACATTGTTTAATACATTAATCTTCCCTTTTAAATTTTTCGTTCGAATGTTGAGTAGATTTCCAATTTTCATAAACCGTTGAATGATAAGTAGAATATGTATTTATTAATTTTTTATTATCTTATATAAAAGAATTTAATTTTCAAAAACAAGTTTCTCTTTATTTTCATTAAGATTATTATATAAATTAGAACCTTTTAAAATATATTTTCTTATTATTTCAATTTCTTCATTTTAATTTATAAATATTCAGGTTTTCAGAATCATAGTCAGAATCAGAACATATGAAATAAAAACATGAATCACACACCCTATCTAGTGATTCCATGAATCACAAGTTAGAATATTCTATCACATGTCCTGATTAATAACCAGAATCTAATTCTTTTATACAACTCCAACTAGTTATCAATACCTTTTTATGCTTATTTTTTATTTTTCTTTATTATTTAGTTTAGAATAATTAGTTTTGATATTACATTTATTTATTTAATCAAAACATGTTACATCTGTAGTATTGAAATTATAATATCTTTTCTTTTATCCCTTATGTTTTTCCTTTTGAGGGTGTCTTATATATTGGTTCTTGAAACAATTATTTTCATTCTATTGTATAATATAGTCACAATATAAGACATATATTGTTTTTCTGTATCCTGTAGATCAAAATCAAAAGATTCAGTAGAAAAAAACTAATATATTTAAAATCCACAAATTTTCTTTTTTGTTGTGTCCACTACAGCTATGTTATTCTATTTTAGTTCATAATGAAGAAGTTATCCAATAAATTATTTGAAATTTAATTATTTTATTTTCTTTCTTTCATCAATGGAAACCTTCTTTGCATTCCATTTTATTGGAAATTCTCGTATTTCTCATTAAACAATTATTGGGTTTTCCATAGATTCTTTGAGTGAATTCATTCCATTTGATAATGTCTTTGAATAGATGGAACAATTGGTTTACAATTTCGTCTTCACCCATATTGAAGTCTTGGTACTCATCTCGAAGCATTCCAATCTTGGTTCTAATCAATTTGTATCCGACAATGTGAGTAACTTGAAAAATCATTCAAATCTCATGAGATGTACTACAAGAATATACATGAATTAAAATGTTATTTTAATAGAACAATATAAAATATTAATTACTTTTCAATTTAAAAAATATTTAACAACATCATTTTTGGAAAGATTATTTGGGTAAAATTCTGGTAGTGTGTATTGTTTTTCCATGATAGACCAGTGTTCTATGCTTAATTGCTTCTAGTATGCCTCCATTATGGATCTCTAGTATCCATAATCAATTCCATTAATATAAGTTGGCTTATGATGAATCCATGAATTGTATGTATTTATTCCTACCATATTATAAGAACTTTATCCATAGACTGGGATGTATGGAAATAGGTTAAAACAATAAAATATAAATAAAAGACTCTATATAAGGATCAAATAATACTTAAACGAATAACCTCTTATACAAATTTGTTAGGTCGAATAGGGTAATGATAGATGTCCTGGAGGGGTTTGAATAGACCAGATTAAAAATTTAATCAAATAAATTGAGTATTTAAATTAATTTTCATGGTTAATTATTAAAATTAATTATCAATACAAAGAGTAATGATTATAATGATATGTTTTAAATTAGTTCAGTCCAAAGTGAGCCTACTCTACTCTTATAACTCTATACTTAATGAGAGATATGTGTGTACAAATCTAATTTGTGAGGTGATATCATAACCCAATTACAAGATCCTTTTATAGTGGAGGGATAAACATGTCACACTAAGTTTTACATTTGTATTTACAACCTAATTACAACAATGAATTTAAAATATGAGTGTCACAAAATGAGTGGTCCTGACTTTAGAATCTAGGATGAAAGAGAAGATAAAACAATGAAATCCAAGATAATGGTTCTCGGGTAATAAAGATGTCTTTTCTAATAAGTAGTAGTCATAAAAGATTTCATTCTACTTGAGATACTGTCTAATATGTCATAAATTTATAGAACAAGTACTGTATTGTACAACTGAGTAAAGATTTTGGTTCACAAAATGATTATATTATCATAAGTATCATCTTAGTATATTTTTGCAACTCCTTTAAATGTATTTCAAGGCCTATAAATAGAATATGAAATGAAAAACAATACAAACTCCAACCAGTTATAATAATTCAAATTCAAATAACACAGTTATCTAGGAGAGATAATATTATCATCGAGAATAAGGGTAAAAAAATTGTTTGAATTCCAAATCTAAAGATTGATTCAATCCATTTTGAATTACCCATTAAATGATAATAATAATTCAAAGTAATCCCCTAAAAACAATAAGACATTTTAAAAACAAATATTAAATACATTTTAAATTAATGAAATGTGTTATTTAAAAACTAATTATACTACTATAAATTCCATAAAATTTGTTATAATAAATTCAATGTCATTCAATATTAATTTAAAAAGGACTTATTCAAATAAATTAACTCATAATATTAAAACATAAATAATTTGAAAGTGTTATGTAATCATAATGAATAAATTAACACATTTTTTTAAAATAGTTTAAAAAATATTAATAACAGTTAACATTGCTTAAATATAATATATATTAATTGTTTAAATCTATAAAATACTCACAAAAAATTAATATAAGTATGTAGTTAATCAAAATTTAAAACATTATGAAAAATAGAGTAAGGAGAAATTTTTAAATGAAATAAAAAAAATACAAGAAGTACACACTTTATAAAAAATGGTATATTAAAATAATACATGGTGGTAGAAAAAGGTTTCTACCATCGCATTGAAGAATATGTGATGTGATACTACCATCATAGATTGTTCTACCTGTAGAATAGAGGATCCACCACTAGTTATGTGGTGATACCATCATAGTGGAAATGCTACGGTTTGTAGTGAGATGTTGCTACAATTTCTGATCTAATGTCGTAGATAGAGAATCTACCATTTTTATTTAAAAACTTATAAACCATTGGTATTTTAAACTGATATTTCATTGAAAGAAATTGATCTACTGTTGGAATAAAAACAAGATATATGATTGTATTAAAAACATAATCTACCTTTGGATAAAAAGAAATGATCTATATTTGGGGGAAACTAATCTACCGCTATAATTGAATGAATAAATCTACCATTAGAATAAAACAAATACAACTAGAATAAAAACTTACAATCTACCATTAGAATAGAACATATACCATTATAGTGAAAATTTATCTACCATTAAAGTCAAATTTTATACTATTAAAGGAAATTAATCTATTATTACTTTGATAAATGTAATATACCATTGGATTTGGAGATCTACCATTGGAATAATGTTACATCTACCATTAGATTTGGAGAACTACCGTTGCAATGATGTTGCATCTATTTTTTGATTTGGAGATCTCCCATTAAATGATAAATGGATCTACCATTAAACTAGACTTCATCTACCATTTGTACAAAGATTTACAAATGTTTAAGTGAAAACATGAAATAAGTTATGAACCCAACAAGGTTGTTGGTGTGATACTAGAGGATGGAGAATAAACTTGCATGAGCTACTTTCTAGGTCCTAGAGACGATAGAGGATGATAAAATTTATAGAGAAGCATCCTAATGTTATTGTGTATCTTACATTGGAAACATTTAATAACATTATATTATTTTTAAATGAGTAATAACCTACATTAGCAGATGGAGAAGAATTTGGAAAGTGAATCCATTGATGGAAATAGTTGGAGGTAGAAGACGACAAATAATAATTTATTATTTCATGTAGAAGCTTGACACACAATCTTTGATGAATTTTTAAACTATATAAATAATAGAATTATATGATGTTCTATAAAACTTAAGTCAATATAATTTTTATTTTTTTCTATTTAATCAAAAATAGATTCAATCTGATAAGTAAATTAATAGATATGATTGAAAGACAATGAAATAAAATATTTAAAAACTGCAAAAAAATTTCATTACTTTGGATTATTTCTAAGTAACCTAATTTATATTTTTATATTTTCATGTATTTGAATAAATTTTTTGAAATATTATTTTATTTCTAACTAAACAAACTCTGAGAAAATATGATTTGAATTGAAAGATATATAAATGAAATAAAAAATATTATCAATTCTAGAAATTCTTGAATTCTTGAATTATTTCATAAACTTCAGAAATTGTTCACCGCACTTAAAAAATAATTAAGACATCCATTTATTATAAGAAAATATATAAAAATGTGGTTCATTTAAAAATGAAAAAGTATCAAAATATTCTTATAATTTTAACTCATGTTATAGTTTAATAATGAAAGAAATCAATAATGCAGTTTATGCTAAAAATAATTATTGAAACCAAAATCATGTAATAAGTTTAGGATAAAATGAGAAAATCATAGAGATAGACTTAGATTTGATATTATTTTAATAAAATTTATATAAAATTGTTATATTTTGTCATGACCCATCCCCCCAGGGCTCGTATCGTGACTACCCCAATCCCACCTTCCATAGGCCAGGTACTGGTGACTAGCACAAAAGGAATAAATCCCTAAACTGGGAAGGCATTGTCTTTTTAACAGAAAACAAACACAACAAAGTACACATCTAGAAGAAAAACACTAAGTAAAACCGGATACAAAAGAAGTTCTAGAAAGTAAAAGGGGATGGAAATAAAATCCCAATAGTAAAGTACAATTACAATTGAAAAGAAAGTACAAATGATGAAAAGTAAAGCAGATACCGGGTCGTCCTCCAGGGTTCCTACCTGAAGGGTAGGTACAGATGGTCTCCTCAACACTCCACGCCCATCAGTCTCCTCCGTGTACCATCACGCCGAGTGGTCCACCTCTAGGTACCGTCCATTCCTGCTACACTCTGCCTCAGTCAGCGTTGTCCATTGTCTGCAACCAACACAAAGAGGTGCAGGAATAACCCGTGCATGGGTGAGTATAACGATACTCAGTAGGGACCCTGAGATCCTCAAGGTCTCACAAAATCCAACAAGGATAAACCACAACGTATGAAATAAACTGATAACCATTACTTAGGTATATGCCCATACATATACCTAAGTTATCTAATAACCCATCTCAATCATGAGGAAAACACAAAAGTCATTAACTCAACTCAAACCAGGATTTTCATTATCAAAACCACAGCTGTTGGGGAACTCCTCCTCTGTCGAGTACAGTGGGCCTCTCGTGACACCAAGGTGCTTCTCACTAACCTTTGACTTCTGAGGTACTCCTCCTTTCGAGTACCGCGGGTATGATGCCAACTACCAGGTGATCCTCCACTGTGGGTCTGCCTCCAACTACTAGGCGCTCCCCCTAATAGCCTGCAGAGGTACTCCTCCTGTCGAGTACCATGGGTCTACCTCCAACTACCAGGTGCTCCTCCTCCGTGGGTCTACCGCCAACTACTAGGTGCTCCCCACTGGGCTAGTTGAATCACTCGGAGTCGAAACGGTCAAGAAATCATCAGGTCTGCCAGCTACTAGGTCTCCACACTCTGTCTCCTCATCACTGGAAGGATCTACTCCATGAGCTATTGGGAAATACTCCAACTATCACTAAGTGAAACAAATAAGTATATAAAAGGTCCTCCATGTCATAGGGGTCTTTTCACAATAGACGGCGCGTCAATCGGATGCCCGGTCTGTTAGTTATTGGCATTTCTGTTCGGGGGGGGGGGGTTGGATTTTAGGTTCAATACAACCCAACTGTACCCCAACTGTGCCCAAAAATTAAGTAGGGTATTCCAAAAGAACCATCTCACTCCAAGATTTTGATCGCCTCAGACGGTTCATTCATCGGACACATGTAGCCCAAGTTATGGGTGAAAAGGTGTATTCAGGTCGATGGGTCCGGACTGGGGTCCGACCTGGTCCGCGGGTCTGACCCGGTCTGCGGGTCCGACCCGGCCAGTGGGGGTAGCCCGGCCCGAGGGGGTGACCCGGCCCGAGGGGGCGGCCCGGCCTGTGCTGGGTCCGGCCTGGTGGCACGCGTGGCCTAGCTGGCTAGCGGCTAGCGGTGCCCTACGGGGCCCGCCCTAGCCGCGTCCAGGGGGAGGCGTGCGCCCCCTAAATTCCCAATTGGATGAACCATTCGGGTGGGGACAAAACCGGCACCAGGTGGCACTGGTCCATGTCATGTGGGATCCAGCGGGGTCCTGCTCCTCCCGGCTGGCCGAGCGGCCAGCCGCTCTGCACCACCGGCGGCCGGCCCGACGCCGACCGCCTCTGCTCCTCCGCCACAAGCTGCCCTGGCCGTGACTCTACTCCTCCACGCGGAACGACGACGCCGCGCCCTTCCACCGCATCTCGGCCTGGCCGCGACCCTCTTATCCTCCGCGCGGAACGACGACACCGCGCCCTTCCGCCACGGCCCGACCTGGCCACAACCCTTTCTTCTACGCGTCACGACGGTGCCCCACCCTTCCGGCGACCCGGCGGCCTTGCACCACCAGTTTCTTCATGGCCAGCCTGACGCTGGCGGCCGTTGCTCCACCACGGTCGTCAACAAGAGAGGAAAAATGAAGGGGGAGGGTCAGTCTGTGTTTGTGCGGTCTGAGACCACCACGTTATGGTGTTATCAATCAGAAAAAATTACCCACGAGTGAATGACGTAGAACAGAAGAATTTCAAACTCAAATCCCCTACCTCGTATCACTGTTCGTTGACGATGTTGCAGAAAAGCGGACGTCGATTCATTGACGTCGAAAATAAAAAATCTGAGGATGGCATCGTTTGCATTCTTCAAGGATGGTGCTCCCTCCTTTATCCCGGTTGAAGAAGGAAGAAGGTGTCTGTCATTATTCGTTGGAGAGTTCTTTCCTCCTTGGCGTTCTATCTCCAAGAGCCCCTCCTCTCCTCAATTCTCACTTCCAACAAAAAGAAAGATGTCAACAAAATGAAATAATAGTTTGTCTATTATTTTAATTGTTAGCATGAATTCAAAAGAATAATTAATTAAGTGGGTATCCACTTAATTAATTCTTGTGTGTAGGCACAAATTAAAAAAGGAGTTCAAGAGGTTTCATGGGTGGTGGCTCTATAAATGGGGAGTTCAAGGGTTTCATCCTCGGGTCGTCCCACCACTTTAATTGATAAGATGTGTTTAGACCTCAGGTGAGCCCCACCAACATAACTTTTCATGGGAGGTTATGGTGTGGTGGCCCCCACCCCTAACTTCCTCTTGGATTTTTTAACCACAAAATAAAAATAAGCTACACACTTATTTTTATTAAATTTATTCTTAAAAACTCATAAAACTAACTTTCATTCTCGACCTACTGCCTTCGAGGTGAAAGTATTCTTAAGAGAATACCGGCACTACGAGTTCAATGGTGCCCTCAAATTTCAGTTCCGAGCACCAGTTCAATAGTTATAAAAACCCACTCGTACATTTACTGAACGTACCTGAAAAAAACATCAGAAATTGATTCCAGGCACACCGGGCCTTGGAATCAAGCGCTGTAAATTTTCGCAGACTCGTAAAATTCTCATGTATTTAAAAAAACATTCCACAGGAATTCTAGGTCTTTAAATTCTCCCCACCTCATGGAATTATGTCCCCATAAGCTACAACACGAACTAAGGGAACAAATGGGGGAACTGAGCATGCATCTGAGCCTCCTGCTCCCATGTACTCTCCTAGAGGTTCCTGTGCTGCCAAAGAATGCGCACTAGAGGTATCGACTGTCCACGTAGGACCCGCTTCTATCGATCCTCAATCTTTACTGGAACCTCCGTGAAAGTTTCCCTGTCATCTATGTCCAGCTCTCTCCATGGTCAATGATGTGGGAAGGGTCATGCACGTATCTCCTCAGCTGAGATATGTGGAAGACGTCGTGCACCCGATGCAGCTGAGGTGGAAGAGGTAACTGGTAATCCACCTCACCTACTCGGCTGAGGACCTGGAAAGGTCTGATGAATCTCAGATATAACTTTCCACCTCAGCCAAATCTCCATAGACCTTGTCGAGGTGAGATCCATAGAAAGACGTGGTCGCCATCCTCGAACTCTGGAGGTCTCCGACTCCTGTCAGCATATGACTTCTGCCTACTTTATACAGTCTTCATCCACTCCTGGATGATCTACACCTTCTCAATGGTAGCTCGTACCATCTCTGGTCCAACTAGTGCTGACTCCCCAGGGTCTGTCCATCACAAGGGTGATCTGCAAGTTTTCTCGTACAACACCTCAAAAGGTACCTTCCCTATGGTGGAGTGATAGCTATTTTTGTATGAAAACTCCACCAAAGGCAAGTTATCCTCCCAGCTATGACCGAATACGAGGAAACATGCACGTAGCATGTCCTCAAGGGTCTGGATGGTCCTCTCAATCTGACCATCTGTCTGAGGATGGAAGGTGGTGCTCAAGCAAATCTGTGTCCTGAAAGCTTCCTACAACCCCTCCCATAGCTGGGAAGTAAACCGTGCTTCATAGTTAGAGACAATTGAGGAAGTTACTCCATGTAGTTGCACAATCTCTTGCACATAGAGGTGTCCCAAGCTCTCTAATGAACCCTACTCTTTGATCGGCAGGAAGTGGGACGACTTGGTGAGTCGGTCAACGATTACCCAAATCGAGTCGTGACCCTTGTATGTATGCGGAAGACTCATCATGAAGTCCATGGATATCCCATACCACTTCCACTCTGGGACCTCTAAAGGCTGAACCAAGTCTGCTGGTACCTAGTGCTCTACCTTCACTTGCTGACAAGTGAGGAAACGTGAGACAAACTCCACTACTGCCTTCTTCATACCTGGCCACCGGTGCTGTCATCGAAGATATTGGTACATCCTCGCCACACCTGGATGTACCGTTTGAGGGGATGTGTGGAACTCACTCAACACTTCCTCCTGAAGTTCCACTAGTACCAACATACTTCCTCTAAAGAGGATGACGTGCTCCCCACCTTCAGAAAACCCATTAGGTGCCTGCCCTGTGGATATCTGAGCACGCCGTGCCTTGCAGTCAGCATCCCCATGTTGCACCTACCAGACTCACTGAAGAAGTGGGGGAGTGACCATAAGAGACTTTAGATAGGATGCTCCATCTCTATCCACAAAGGATATCTATAAGGCAGCTAGCTACTCTGTCGCCTTTTTTAGCAGCTGTATACCAGATCGTCTACTGAGAGCATCTACTACAACATTCCCCTTCCCAGGAGTATAGACTATCTCAAAGTTATAGTCCTAGAGGAACTCAAGCCATCACCACTATCTTAGGTTCAGTTCCTTCTGAGAGAAGATATACCTGAGACTCTTGTGATCATTGTACATGATAAAATGCTCTCCCATCAGATTGTGTTTCCACATCTTCAAGGCGATGACCACAGCTGCTAACTCTAGGTCATGGGTAGCATAGTTCTGCTCGTGCTGTCTCAACTGCTGAGAACCATAAGCAATCACTTCTCGCTCCTGCATCAAGACACACCCGAGTCCGGTCCCTGATGCATTGTAGTAAACTACATACCCTACTCCTTCCTATGGAAGCCTCAAGATTAGGGCACTAGTCAGCCTCTTCCTCAGCTCGTAGAATATCTACTGAAATCTATACAACCATACAAAGGGTTTCCCCTTTTTATTCAAGGCTGATAGTGGTGCTGCAACTCTGGAGAAGTCTGGAACGAACCTCTTGTAGTAACCAGCCAAACCTAGGAAACTTCATACCTCTATCACACTCCTGGGTGACTCCCAAGAAAGTACCACCTCGATCTTTTCTGGATCCACTGCAACTCCATCCTCTGAGATAACATGTCCGAGAAAGTGAACCTATCGGATCCAGAACTGGCACTTCAAGAGATTACCGTAAAGATGGTGATCTCGGAGTGTGTCCAGTACCACCCAAAAATGGTAGGCATGCTCCTCCTCAGAAGTCTAGTAGATCAGAATGTCGTCGATGAATACTATGAAAAATCGATCGAGGTAAGGCTGGAAGATCCTATTCTTGAGACTCATGAACACTGCTGGAGTGTTGGTTATGCCGAAGGGCATAACCAAGAACTCGTAGTGGTTGTATCGACACCTGAAGGCTGTCTTCTAAACATCCTCATCTCGAACTCTGAGATGGTGATAGCCTGATCTGATGTCTATCTTCGAGAACCAACGTGCTCCCTTCATCTTGTCAAAGAGTTCGTCAATCCTCAGGAGTGGGTACTTTTTCTTCAAGTTCACCTGGTTCATGTGACGTTAGTCGACACAAATCCTCAAGCTCCCATCCGCCTTCTTGGAGAACAGAATCGAGGATTTCGATGGAGAAACACTGGGACAGATGAATCTCTTCCCCTGCAAGTCCTCCAGTTATACCCATAGCTCATGCAGCTCAGCGGGAGCCATCCGATATGCTAGAGTAGATATCGGTGTCGTACCGGGGTAAAAGTCAATGTAGAAGTCCACATATCTGCGAGGAGGTTTTCCTTGAACATCATCAAGGAAAACATCCGCGTACTAGTCCACCACTATAGGATAAGTCGGACTCTCCACATCAACTGCTCTGAGGGTAAGGCAAGCCAACTAGGGAGTGATCGGCTGCACCCTCCTCCGAGTAAGTCTATCCCATGATGCAAAGGTTCCCTTCCCACCGATTAAGGTTAACCTGGTCCCATCCATGCGGGCACACCACACTTTTGACCTAATACAATCAATCGAAGCATGGTGTGTAGATATTCAGTCCATACCCAAGATGATGCCGTAAGGCCTCGATTCCACTACTAGGAGATCCCAGCTGAATCTCTCGCCTCCTAGAGTAAGTTCGCACTACCAACACCAGTGTGTAATTGTCGAATCATCTCCCATAGGAGTCTCTATCCATATGTATTGAACTAGAGGCTCCTTCGGAATCTCCGAGCTCCAAACGAGGGATGTGGAAATAAATGAGTGACCGACACCTATGTCTATAAGAACTTCAGCTAATGCGGAGTAGACACATATCGTACCTCGAATCATCTCCAGAGCGTCGTGATTGTAAATCTTAGCTACATGAAGCTGAGCTCACCCTTATCCACCCACCCCCCGCGGTCGGGGTGGACCTTAGAGTAGTGATGGTGGCAACACCTCAAAACATCGTCCACTTCCAGTTGCACATCCATATCCTTTTCCATGTCCGCATCTTCCCTGTGGACCACCTTGATCGAACCTATGCCTCTACCTGGGAGGTCCCTCAACTATCTGCTGATCATCAGAACGATAGTTCGGAAAGTCACAAGCCATGTGACCATGCCCGCCGCATGAGTAACACTACCCACTCTTGGTATGTCTAGCTCTGTCTCAACTCTGGGTTCCCTACACAACCGATCCTGAGTTGTGCGGTCGTCCACCAGTAGGGATGGTTCTCTTTGACCTCTGTGACATCTATCTACTGCTAGCTGCAGAGGACTCCATTGCGTGTCGGCTAGTGGTGGATCTCGCGGCTGGAGACTACTCAGCAAGGAAACTCTCCACTAGTAGGGATCTCTCTAGCACCTCGCCTGCGTTGGGATGCTAAGTGAGATCATCATAACTCTGATCTCTCTCCTGAGCCCTTGCACAAAGGTCCGGTCCCTGAAGAAAGGGTCTCGTACCATGTCAGTGGAGTAGTGTGAGTGGTCAGTGAACCTCGCTGAATATTGTGCTACTGACATGCTACCCTACTGTAGATTCAGTAGCTCCTGTATCTGCACCGCTCAAAGGGTGGCTAGGACAAACTCCGCCCAAAATAGGCTCTCGAATTTTGTCCATAGTAATGTCATCTTGTCATGTACCTGGAGCATCAGGCTCCACCATCTGCCTGTTGCTGCCTAAAGGAGGCTAGAAACAAGGATCACCATGAAGTCGGCTAGTGTCCCTACCAGTCTGAAGACTCTCACCACAGTCTCTAGAAAATCCTCAGCCGCCTGTGGGTCCATCTCTCCCCTGAACCTGGGTGGCCTCTGACGCTGGAACTCGTGCAACGTGATCAAACGGCATGAATTGTCTACTGTTGGGGCTGATGGAATCGGTGGCCAAACAGGAAGTAGTACCGATGGTGACTCCACTTGTAAAGGGACCTGCACCGAGGCCTCATCGCTCGGTGGGCTGTCAGTACGTATGACTCTCGGGGCTCTAACTGGTCTTCTGCAGGGAGACATCTTGGATGAAACAGAAGCGACACGGTCAAAAGATTTATACCCAATGAGCTGAACTAGTTGAGCTGACTTAAAGAAAAACTTTTGAAAACACACACGCAATAGGTGTTTTCGTACACTATGTCGAAAATCAGAAGTCAGGGTCCTGGTGTATGGATACGTCGGCCGTCCTCACCAACACTGGACTCCCTAAACTAAAAACCACACTTAGTACCCTTGACATTATGTCTTCATAGAAAAGAATTATTAGAGTCTTAAGTTCTGCTGTAGAACCAACTCCTCTGATACCAATTTGTGAAGACCCATCCCCCGGGGCCCATATCGTGACTACCCCAAACCCGCCTTCCATAGGCTAGGGGCTGGAGACTAGCAAAAAATGCGTAAATTCCTAAACTAGAAAGACATTTCCTTTATAACCAAAAACAAAAAAAATAGAGTACACAACTAGAAGAAAAACACTAAGTAAAACAGTATACAAAAAAAGTGCTGGAAAGTAAAAGGATCCAGAAATACAGGCCCAACAGGAAAGTACAAGTACAACTGAAAATCATGTAAAACTGAAGAAAAGTAAAGTAGCCACTGGGTCGTCCTCCCGGGTTCCAACCTGAAGGGTAGGTATAGATGGTCTCCCAGCACTACACGTCCGTCTGTCTCCTCCGTGTACCATGACGCTGAGTGGTCCACCTTCGGGTACCGTCCAGTCCGGCTGCACTCTGCCTCATTTAGCGTTGTCTGTTGTCTACAACAAACACAACGAGGTATAGGCATAGCCTGTGCAAGGGTGAGTATAACGATACTCAGTAGGGACCCCGATACCCTCAATGTCTCACAAAATTCAACAAGGATAAACCAGAAAGTATGAAATCAATGGATAACCATTACTTAGGTATACGCCCATAAATATACCTAAGTTATCTAGTAACCAATCTCAATCATGAGGAAAACACAAAAGTCATTGACTCAGCTCAAACCAATATTTTCATTACTGAAACCATGGCTGCTGGAGAACTCCTCCTCTGTCGAGTACAGTGTGCCTGCCATGACACCAAGGCTCATATCACTAACCTTTCACTGCTTAGGTACTCATCCTGTCGAGTACCGCGAGTCTGCTTCCATCTAACAGGCGCTCCTCCGCTGTGGGTCTGCCGCCAACTACCATGCCCTCCCCCTAATAGCCTGAAGAGGTAATCCTCCTGTCAAGTACTGCAGGTCTGCAGACAACTACTAGGAGCTCCTTTTCCATGGGTCTGCCTCCAACTACCAAGTTCTCCCCACTTGGCTAGTCGAATCACTCAGAGTCGAAACAGTCAAGCAGTCGTCAGGTCTGCAAGCTACTAGGTCTCTGCACTCTGTCTGCTCGTCGCTGGAGGGATCTGAACCACGAGCTACTGGGAAATACTCTAAATTGTCACAAAGTGCCACGAAGAATTATCTCAAAGGTTTTCCACATCATATGGGTATCAATGCAAAAGAGGATGCATCAATCAGACACACGGTCTGTTAGTTATTGGCATTTCTGTTCTGGGGGCCCGGTTAGATTTTAGGTTCAATACAACATGACCGTACCCCAAATATTCCCAAACCTCAATTAGGGAATGCCAAAAGGACCATATCGTTTCAAGATTTCCATCACCACAGATGGTTCTTCAATCGGACACCTGTAGCCTATGTTATGGGTGAAAAGGTGTATTTGGGTCAACGAGTCTGAACTGGGGTCCGACCTGGTCCGGGGGTTTGACTTGGTCTGTGGGTCTGACCCGGTACGTGGGTCCGACCCGGCCCAAGGGGGCGGCCCGGCTCGGGCGGGGGGACTCGACCTAAGGGGGCGGCCTGGCCCGAGGGGGCGGCCCGACCCGAGGGGGGGTTCCGACCCGCGCTGGGTCCGGCCCAGTGGCCCGTGTGGCCTGGCTGGCTAGCAGCAGGCGGCGCCTTGCGCAGCCTGCCCTAACCGTGTCTAGGGGGGAGGTGCACGCCCCATGGATTCCCGAAAGGATGAACCGTTCATGTGGGGACCAAACCGGTTCCAAGTGGCGCCGGTCCAAGTCTTGTAGGACCAAGAGGGGTCCCGCTCCTCCCACCTGGCCGAGCAGCCAGCCACTCCGCACCGCTGACTGCCGGCCCGACACCGGCCGCCTCTGCTCCTCCGCCAAGGACCACCCTGGCAGTGGCTCTCCTCCTCCGCGCGGCGTGACGGCACCGCACCCTTCCTCCACGACCCTTTCTTCCTCACGGCACGACGGTGCCGCACCCTTCCCGTGACCGGGCGGCCTTGCGCCGCTGGTTTCTTCGCAGCCGGCCCGATGCTGGCTGTCGTTGCTCCGCCGTGGTTGTCAACAAGTGAGGAAAAATGAAGGGGGAGGGTCAGAACGTATTCATGCGGTCCGATCCATCCACGTTATGGTGTAATCAATCATCTAAACATTACCCATGACTGAACTACGTAGAACGGAGTAATTTCAAACTCAAATCCCCTACCTCGTATCATTGTTCGTTGACGATGTCGCAGAAAAGTGGACGTCAATTCGTTGACGTGCAAAATTAAGAATCCAAGTATGGAGTCGTCGACGTTCTTCAAAGACGATGCTCCCTCCTTTGTTCCGATTGAAGATGGAAGAAGGTGTCTGTCATTCTTCATTGGAGAGTTCTTTCCTCCTTGGCGTTCTATCTCTAAGAGCCCCTCCACTCCTCAATTCTCCCTTCCAACAAAAAGAAAGATGCCAACATAATGAAATAATAGATTGTCTATTATTTTAATTGTTGGCATGAATTCAAAAGAAGAATTAATTAAGGGGGGCTCCTCTTAATTAATTCTTGTGTGTAGGCACAAATTAAAAAAAAATGAGTTCAAGAGGTTTCATGGGTGGTGGCTCTATACATGGGGAGTTCAAGGGTTTCATCCTCGGGTGGTCCCCACCACTTTAATTGATAAGAGGTGTTTAGACCTTGGGTGAGCCCCACCACCATAACCTCTCATGGGAGGTTATGGTGTGGTGGCCCCCACCCCTAACCTCCTCTAGTCGGTTTTAACCACCAAATATAAATAAGCTATACACTTACTTTTATTTAATTTATTCTTAAAATCTCCAAAAACTGACTTTCATTCTCGACCTACTGTCGTCGAGGTGAAAGTCTTCTTAAGTGAATACTAGCGCTGTGAGTTCAATGGTGCCCTCAGATTTCAGTTCCAAACACTGGTTCAAAAGTTATAAAACCCACTTATACGTTTACTGAACGTGCCCGAAAAAAACTTCAGAAATTGATTCCTGGAACACCGGGTCTCAGAATCAAGCGCTGTAAATGTTTGCAGACTCGTAAAATTTCAATGTATTTAAAAAAAAATTCCACTGGAATTCTGGGTCTTTACATATTTAATATGAAACTGTAATTTTAAAAATCTATTCACTACAACTCAAGTTATAAAAAAATATAGAGAGGTTGTAAAAAAAGTTTTTCATAGAAAGTGATAAGAGGGTTTTGGATTATTGAAACATAAAATAATATGTAATAATAAAAAAATACCTACATGAACAAGAAAAAAAAATTAAACATAGAATATTTTTCATTTATAACTTATTTATGAATAATATTTAAGTATTTATTCTTTTTTATTAGAAATTCATATTTCTCTTGAAGCATAGAGCAGTATGTTGCTGAGAAGATTTTAGACTCAGCTGTAGAAGTGTAATAGGATTGTAATTATTTTTCATTTTCCATAAAGTAAATATTTTCATTTATATTTGATGTCTTCTCCTTTGAATCATATTTATAATATCTGTTGGTGTATTAAAAAAAATAATACATGTAGCCTTCATTGATTTATTTCCTTTTCATTCATAATCAACATTAATCTAATACTTATTTTCTTTCTTTTATATTTTTATTTTCTATTTTTTTGATTATAGTCAATAAGGTCAGATGTTCCCCATATATTTTCAATCATGAAATCTAAATTAATTGTCTATGTGCCTTTTTTTCATGAAATCATTGAATAAATTCTTGAATCCTTTCTTCTTCTTATAAAACTTACTGAATATTTTGGATTGATGAGCGAGTTCGATTCTAGAATATATATTTTTTGAATAATTTGAGGATTCAGAATCCACCTTATATTTTTTCATTTTTTATATAGTAACATTGAGGGCAGTATTATCTCTTTTTATCATTATATGATCTTCTACTTTAGATGTAATTTTAGATTAAAACATCATTATATTCCCAATCAGTTCCTTCATTGATATATTTTTGACAAGATTAGATTGATTGATTACAACAAATATTACATTCCATATAGTGGATAAAACAAATTCTTGATCTAGTTGAGAAATTGGATATCCTAAGGTAGCAACACCATTTACAATTTTAGTCAATCTTACATTCATTTGAGTGTTTCTTTCCCCATCATACATCCTAAAAGTGTAAAACTTAATTTTAGTGGTGTTATATCTTAATTTCCTGACATTGTCCGTTCCTTCACAAGAAACTATGATTGGTTTCCACATTTCATAAGTTTTATCACATTTTGATAAAAAAATTAATTAATCTAAACCAGGTATATATATAATAGCAGTCATGGTTCTTGAGTTAACATCATATCCATCTTCATTTGCTGCATCCCACTTCTATAGTTATATAATAATATCTTAAGGTTTTTTAATCTCTATATAAAATTTAAATCAATGATTTTTAAATAGATAATTATTCTTGCCTTCTAACAACCATAATTTCTCCATTGAAGTTTGGAAATATAATAATTAAGATGGATTTTTTAATATCATCCATCAATATATTTCTTCATATAGACTTTTGAATCAAGATTTAAAGAGATTAATATTATTCTTTAAATAGAACTCATCTGATACTAATTTTTATGTTATAATAATACAAAGACACAAGAGGGGGTGAATTGTGACCTCTTTAAAATACTTGAAAAAATTAAACTTAATACTTTTTTGTGACTTGAAATTAATTTCCTCATTCTTCTATTTAGATAAAATATTCTAAGAAGAAATAGAGAAAAAGAAAAAAAATCTATTTTTATAGTGGTTCAGGGTTGAAATATCCTCAAGTCTACTTCACCAACACTCTCTCCGTGAGCATAGAGATTTTCAATAAAAAATTCCTCTTATCTAGAAACCACTACAGCTGAGTGTATATAGTTGAAACATTACAAAAAGTCAGGTTATTTTACAAGGAACCTTGAAAAGTACTGATTAGTATGAGAAGTTGAAACTCCACCATGATTTAGAACATGAATCTGATACTACCAAAAATAGATGAGATGATAATTTATTGAAATAGAAATGGCATATTATTATAGAAACAACTGACAGATGATGGATCTTTTTCTTTGTAGAATAAAGTCTTTAGGAAAGAACAACTATGTAAAGGTCATAGTTTCACATGATCTCTAAATAAATATAGCTATATAAGAATACAATTTTAAATAAAATAATATCAAACCCTCAATAGAGGATAGACATGTATAAATACAATGTGTAACTCTGATAATCACATTGAAAAACTATAAAAAATGACTTAGAATTAATAAAAGAATAATTATATGTATATCAAACAAAAATATATCAAAACATGAATGTATCCAAATTTTATCACTTCAGAGAACTAGATATGTTTTTTCTTTATTATTTTGATATGAATAAACTTATGAGATTTAACAAGATTCTTGGTATTATTCCCATAAAAAAGATCCAAAAAATTCTATTTTAAACCAGGATTATTTTAATTTAAAATCATCTTGGGAAAATAATAACTTCTATTAGAAATATGGAATACTTATTACATTAAATATGTATGTTAGAAATAGTCTATAAATGGATTAAAAGAGATATAAGAACTATGATGAAACAGTTAGAGAAATCAAAGAAATAATCCATAATTCAAATATCATTGATGTGTAGGTTAAACATAGGGTTGCACTATGTATGGACAACATTCAAAAACATTATTTAAAATGTATGATTGATACTAGACATATGGTTAATGAAATATATTTTAATTATGAAAATATAGGGTAGTTGATAAAATTGTGGTTCCCAATTGTAATACTTACTATAAACATCAGATTTCAAAAGTAGTTATCCTTATAAAAGTTAGGTTCCCAATCCTATTTGTGTTATGAACAATGATTCCAAACTATTTTGAAATTCCTAGAATACATAATAAAATAAACACATCATCCAAATTTACACTAAATTAATTTAATCTTGAAATTAAATTAAATAAATTTCATTATTAAAAGAAATATGGGTGTTTATGAGAATAAAAATAAATAATAATATAAATAGTATAATTAGATCAACATATTCCTAACAAGATAGTGATACTAATGTTGGGTGTGGTATGGGTCATGTGAAGAAGTTTCATTATCAGTTTCCATTACATTATTCATGTAATCCAACATATAAAGATCATTATTTAAATGAGCCTTACCACAATAAATTCTATCTTTATAAAAGATGAAAATTTTATTCCAAAACTTGAAAAATAAATCAATCCGTATCATTTTTGTATATAGATATATTTTTTTGGGTAATAGATGGTACATAATAACAACTTTTCAAAAAAAAAATCATTCTTGTTAGAAATGTGGGGCGGTAGTCATAGATAAATTCAACAAAAAGATTAGCTCCATTGGTTTCTTGTTGATTTTACACCCCTCAATCAATATTTTTTATTCTACTTGGTTCATTTAATTGAATACATATGTAAGCATGAAAATATATATCTAATACCAAATTTTAAAAAATAGACAAATTTCTCTGTATAATAACTGAAACAGAATCATCCCCTTCCTACGTCAGATAAGTACAATTTTTTCATCTAGTATCCCTTATTACTACATGTGAAACAAAAAATCATCATATTCCCATGAATTCCCCTTGATATTTCTCCTCATGGAAGGTAATTACAAAGAACAATTGTTCTTAGAGATCTTCACTTGTC
The DNA here is from genome assembly GCA_963277665.1 of Viscum album. Taxonomy (NCBI): domain Eukaryota; kingdom Viridiplantae; phylum Streptophyta; class Magnoliopsida; order Santalales; family Viscaceae; genus Viscum; species Viscum album. The sequence goes on from OY728140.1 coordinate 80,875,212, forward strand.
CTTTCCATTATTTCACCATAAGGATAGAAGGATATTCATGATTAATATTTTTATCTACTTGGTGATGAAGAGTAATCATATCTTAGGTAGACTTCCCAATTTTTTTCATGTTAAAATTTAAAATAAATATGGAGAAGATCTGATGGAGTGATGCAAGAATGACATTGGTTAACAATTCATTAGGGTGTCTAAACCCTAGAACCACTATATGCTCAATTTGGCTAATGATATTGACTATGTGAGGCCCAATTGGTGAACCCTATATAATATTTATCATGAAAATATCCTTGGATATCTCAATCTATTCATGTATTTCTTTTCTCTTTTACAAATAGATTAGGTAGTGAGGATTCAAGCATGTAATGTTTCCGTTTATGTCACAATACAACCCAAAGTCGTCATCACAATTATTGGAAGTTACTGATAGTTAGGAGATAGTCTTTATCCTATATAGATTTTAGGGAAAAAGTTAATGAAGATATTACCATTTATTAAACCATTTTTAAGATCATATTATTAATACATTTCTTTATTACATATTATGTGGGAAATAATAATAATTAATTTTATTAAGTCTATAACTATTTTATCATGCCTCAATAGCCATCACCATTAAAATTATAATGTATAGTACCTTTGAAATTATGATGGAAAGGATACATATTTCCTATCTTATAATCCATACAGAGGTCGTAAAAATTACTTGAGTATATTTTAGTGGGTGGTATTGCAAACTACCGGCTTGGATCTTCTTGATCAGTTGAGTGAACCCTAGTCCAGAAACCCTAACTCAAATTTCCTAAACACTTAAAAGAAAATTTTTATTAGGTATAAAAAGGATATTAAACCCAATATAGATCTGGATAAGCCTACTCAGAATATTAGTTAAGACTTTATTATAATTATTAGTTCCCTTGAAAGAAGCTGAACTAACACTTAAACTGTGGGTTCATCATAATTTTGACGATGGAATACAGACAGACTTAAACTTCACTTGAGGTATTTTGTTCTATAATGCATAATATTTTTCTTGTTTTATCTTTTACATGTCTTGTTTATATATAATTTATTTTACTTAAATGATTATCCATTTTTTGGTAAACAATGTATGCATAATCCATTTATTTATATTCCATCTTTGCATATTAATTCTTTTATTTATATGATTTAGGTCTCATATACATAAAATAAATATTGAAAAAGATTGTAATAAATAAAAAAATGAACTGATCATGAGATTATATAATTGTTGATTTATTGAACGGGTAAAAAATAAACCTTTGGCATATAGGAAAAACTCTATATGCTATTCTTGGAATGAGTTACAAATATCACCTATCAACCTATGAATTATCTATGTTAGTGTCATCTTAGTTATATCTTGAACCACCTCACCACACCTTAGGGTACTCCATTTATTACAAGTATTTATAAATCTCATGAAGGTGAGGGGAACCAATTGATTGGTTAAGGGGGATTAGATAAATAACCTTGTACACACATGTCTTACATAATAATGGAGAGAGGTATGACTCACAAGTCATCATATTTAATTTAATAAATAATAATTAAAAATCTTGAAATAAATTTAAATTAAAAGTAGCAACACATACAAAAGTTTTGGTCAACCTCATGATCATTCATAGATATACAAAAATTTTATATTTAAAATATTAACAAGCATTAATTTCAATTTGTTCTTCAACAAGATAAAAAACACATAAATTAATCCAATTAATTATCTTATTAATTAATTAAATCATCCTTTCTTATTTTAAAAAATATTTATTTCATTCAAGTACATCGTGAATTTAAATAAAATAAATTATTTTATTTTATTTTTGACTCAATAAAATAGTAAAAAACCTTTTTACTTAGAATAAACATGGTGATTTCTTATTCTAACTACTTAGTAACGTATAAATTGTAAACAATTTAGTAATACGATAGGTTGTGTACACAAGATATTTCATAAATTCTTGGTGTTAATGGATTATTTAATTCGACATGGAATAGATGAAAATTTTATAGTCAGTCAGTACAATTTAATGAATTGCGTCTTTGTGGAACATTAACCATACATGATTCATAACATCTAATATTATATGGAATTAATTAAGCACTTAATATAATATAAAATATAACGACTAACATGTACTATCAAATTAATCACCAAAAAATAGGTATATGACGTTTAATGGAGTAATAAATTAAATTTAATATTTATGTGTAAATAAATAATGTACATAGTGTGCACATGAATTTCACATGGTGTGTACTTATCTTAGCCAGATATCTATAGTACATTCTTAGAGACTCAGCATGTACTTATCATGAACATTTATAAAGTACATGGAACATATGGAGGATAATGTTGGATCAGAAGAGTTACTTTGGCTATAAGGGGGGGGGGGTGAATTGCAGTTTCAAAAATTAAACTATTAAAAAACATAATACCTTTTTATGTAAAAAATATTGGACACAATGATCATCCGATGATCGGAGTAAAAAAATAAGAATAAAAAACTATTTGATTATATCAGATTACTTTTATCAGTATCACAGACCCACTGATAAAATAATATGGTTAAATAGAGAAGTATACAAACCAAATTTATATTACTTGAAAATATAAAATTTAAATCATTCACAAAAAAAATAAAAAGCTTATACAAGTAATAATTAATTACAATATTATAAAATAAATTACTCTTTAACCTTAAGAGTTAAGGTAGTCAGAAACCATAACTAAAAGTATCCACATTTTTATACTTACTGTAATGTTTATATTTAATTACCAGGAAATCCCTCAATATGATGATCGAACACCATCATCCTATCCCTTTAAGCCTTTTATCATTACTATGATCAAACAATAAATACAAAAGAAAATTTATTCGTAAGGAATTAAAATCCATATAATGATTCCTTAGATATTGAACTCTCTAATCTATTACAATGACTAGGAATGCTATGTTCAAACAGAGTAACCCTTAGATGACTTTATTTGCGAATGAATCATCTTAAAACTCTTCAAATGTACTTTAATTTATAGGTTAAATTATAGTGGTAATATTTCAGAGTTAGTTGTAATGGCCTCAGACAGCTTTCACTTGACAGATTATAATGATTTGGAATAACATAATATTCATTGTCATTTGGTTTAGCACTATTAAAATGCTATGTTTTATTCCCTATAATTGAAAAAAAAATCAATATTTTCTAATTATGAAATAGGTATCATCTAATGGACTTACTTATTGATTTTCAATTTGATAAACTGAATGAGGTTCAGTATGATGTATTAATACCAATGTCATTATGATGTTCACGAATTTTATTATTCCGATAGACAAGTCATAATTCTAACCATAGATTTAGACAAAGAACAATATGATTAATCTGACACACCTATAGTCTTATTGATCAGATTGAATAATAAATATTTAAATTTGTAATACATCAGAAACATTTCTATGTGTACTATAATTTAATGTTTTCTACAAAAACATACCAAAAATAATTTGGATATAAAAAGTTAGTAAACATGGTTTTATGAAGGTTTTAGTGATTTCCAAAACTAAAAGTAATGGAAATGTAAAAAGTAATACTTTTGACTCCACAATATCCCCCTTTTGGGAAAGTAAAAAAACACAATTCTTAAATGAAAATAAAAAATTTAAAAAACTAAACCAATTTTTATTTTTAATAATTTTGAAGATAAACTTCATAAAGAAACTCCCAAAGTGTTTTTAACTACATAATAAACCAATATAAATTATTAATATTTTTTAAATCCCCCCCTTATAGAATTATCCATATTAAAAATATATCCTTATACTTCTTCAAATATTTCTCCCCATAAATTTCTCCCTTTATAAAACTATTACCTCTTTACAAATATCTCAAACCTTCACCCCTTTTTGATTTTCAAAATATATAGGGAAAGTATCTAACCTTAAATTTTAGTGAGAGATAACATATGAATTTTTTATAGGAAATAACTAATCACCTATGAAATTAACAAAATAACATAAATCCAATAGTAATTAGGAAAAATTCAAACACAATGTATTTGGATGAAAATTTATTCGCATTAAAAAACCATTCAAATGTTTGAAAATATCCATCAAGAGTCAAAATGTAAAAATTTTAATTCTTTCTTTATTAATTTCTTCACAATTAACATTATCTTTATGAAATATTCATGGTCATTCTGAGCATCTTCCATCAACGACTAAAGATTTACAATATGATCTTTCATCACAGTCTGCTTTAAACCTCTAATTTAATTCTATATACTTCTGCACTAATATTATTATTGTCCTCCTTAAAAAGAAATGATTCATCTTCATATGTTAGTATATCTATATTATCTAACTCCAAACTATGAAAACTTTCTTTAAGAAAATTCAGTTCCTTATGCCATTCATCAACTGCATCCCTAAATTCTTCCAAAACATTTACATGGTCTGATACATATATTGAAATTTTATCAAAAGAATTATTTATTTCCAACGATAGTTTATTTAATTATATGTGATGATATTTATGATATCTTAGAACACTATCAACTTGTTCAACAACTTAACCACATAATTATATGATATTTTATTATAATTGGACTTTTCTTCAAAACTTTTCAAATCTTCCTTAATGTTTACTACTAATTAAGTTAGAAATTTCAAAGATTCTAATTTCTCATTAAGGGTTATCTAAATCAGTTTACATATCACCTCAATATCTTAAAGATAAGGAATCTAGTCACTAATCCCTCTCTTGACGTAGGAAGTAAAATGAAAACCTTTTAATTCTACTGTAGCTTCAGAGTCTGATGTTCCAGAAGAAAATTTAAGAGTCTTCTATTTTGAATACCTGACACTATTTTTTCTTTCTTCCTTACCATTTTATTTTCCTTTAAATAAATTTTTTATCTTATAAAACTTCTACAATGTCCACATTTTTATCAGATTAAATTTTTTGATATTTGGTGTGTAATTTTTGATATTATTCGTAAACTTTGGTAGATTACTTTCCTTCCCCTATTGTTGATGAATTTTCTCCATCTAATGATTATGATGATTTTTAATGTTTAGAAAATTATATGTTATAATCTTTATCAGACTGTGATGGTAATGATGATGATGATTATTATTATGAATAATTCTTCTCTTCTTTATGTTCATATATATCATTTTGTTCATCATCAAACTCTTCTTCTTCTTCCTCAACTTCTTCTTTCTATTTTTTTTATTTTTAATTTTCTTCTTTATCTCCTACCTCAAATTCTTATTTTTTTTCTCATTTACTTCCTCAAGTTATTTCTGTAATTTCCATACATTTATAAGAACTCATCTTCTAAATTTCTACAGATATTATTGTTTTTATTCTTTATCTAATTCTTTACCTTTCCCTTTATCATCTACTAAAGGGACCACTATAGGTAAACCATAAGTTTCAACAAACTAAAGTCCCATATCTAGATGAGATTGATTAACATGAGCATTTTTTTGGTTTGAAGGGTTGGATGAGAAATTTATAGTTGTGAAACAAATAATAGTGGATTCCTTGAAGGATTCTTAATATATTTCAATAATTTTTTTTCAATATTTCACACCACAAATATCTTGTTTTTTTCTTTTTCTTTGCTTCTTTAAATTCATTTGAAGTCCAAATATTGAAGGATTTGGTCTTATCTACATAAAAACCAAATGTAAGACCTTGAGGTTTCTTTTTATCCTTTTTAACCATGAATTATTTGATCATTTTTTAGAAATTATATTTTCTTTTTTTCCTTTTCCATGTGGGAATATTCTACCATTATTTTCTTCTCAACATCATCTACCTGCTTAGAAGGTTTTTCTTTAGACAAAAAACCATCAACCTTATCAACAAACATCTTTGAATTTTATTAAAAGAAAAATTAATTCTTGATACTATATCTTTACTGATAAAATAATCATTTTTCCTTATTTTAATCAATAAATGTTTTAAGATTTTTTTAGAAAAAAATTATTTTTAGAAAACTGAATGTTTTAAGAAATATATTTTTTTTCAAAAAACAAAAACATATGTATACCAATATTTAAAAGGAGTTAATTAATGTAAGTGTGTTGAAAAAAAATAAGTAAATATGAATAATCACTTGATATTGATCATTCCTAACTTTAGTTTAATGTATTCAAATCTATTAGAACTAAGAGTTTTTATAAAAATATCGACCCATTTTTCTTGTGTTCTGATGAATCATAAAACGATATATTCTTTAAGTGTGTCATCCTAAGGTAAGTGATGTACAATATCTATGTGATTATAATATGAGTGATTTTATGGGTTTTTTACTTAGGTAAATGACACTTGTGTTATCACAAAAAAAATTTGAGTTTTTATAAAACTCATTCCATAGTTAGCGAGTGTTTTTTTCATCTGCAACTCTTGATCATAACAACTTCCAATATCTAAATATTTGGATTCAGTAGTGAAAAGTGATACTAATTGTTGTTTCTAACATGACCAAGAAAATAAATAATCTCTTAAAAAAGACATGTTCCAAATATATTTTTTATTTCCATTCTACAACCACCAAAACCAGCATCTGAAATGTTTTTTAGTTTAGAATCATTTTTAGAAGAATAGAATAATCCTAAATCCATAGTTCCATTAATATAATTGAAAAACCATTAAATAGATTTAATATGGGATATATTTTTATTATATTGATATATATCAAAAAATCATATTGAAAACATTAAATCTGGATGACTAGATATTAAGTAAAGTAGAATTCCAATCATTCATCTAAAAATATTTTGATCGACTCATTTCCCAACTTAATCAAGATCTAAAGTATTGGAGGTTATGATAAGAGTAAAAATAATATTAGTGTTTTCATACCATAATTTCTTAAGACGATATTTTATATACATACATTGATATATAAAATTCCTTTCTAGTTTTTGTTAAAATTGAAAACCAAGAATGTATTTTATCTCACCCATCATACTCATTTCAAACTCAGACTTCATGATATCCACAATGGAATCTGTTAATGATTTTTGAGTTGAACCAAATATAATTTCAATAACATATATCTATATAATAATAATTTTATTATTTTCTTATTTTATAGAAAGTGTTGGATCTGTAACACTATTAACAAATGTTTTTTTAACAAAAATTCAGTTAGCCATTCATGCCTAGCTCTATGGACTTGTTTAAGTCCATAATGTTCTTTGATTAGTTTTTAAAATTGTTATGGATGTTTTTTTCTAAAAAAATGGTGATTTTTCTACATAAAGTTTCTCTTGAACATATCCATCTATAAAAGCACACTTCACATCGATTTTAAATATTTTTAAATGTAAGAATGTTGTAATGGATAAAAGTATTCAAGTAGCTTCAGGTCTGGATACCAGAGAATATTTTTCTTCATAGTATATTAATTCTTGTTGAATATATCCCTTAACAACAAGTATACATTTATTTCTAATTATAATTCCATTCTCATCATATTTATTATGAAATACCAATTTTACTCCAATTATAGAATTTTTTTTGGTCATTCAGTTAAAGTCCATTCTTTGTTCCTTTCAAACTCATTGATTTCATCTTATATAGATTTTATCCAATCCTCATCACTTAAATACTAATAAGGTTTCTTAAGTTAAAATTGAGATAAAAATGTAAGTTGTTTAATTTTCTTTCTCAATGAACTTTTAGTCCTAACTGCTTGATCTACATCACCAATGATATTATCACTAGGATGATTCCTATGAAAAAACTAATTCTTTGTATTTTGAAAATGCTATTATTCTACACTATGTTGAAAATATTCATGAGGAATAACTTTAGAAAAAAATTCTTGTGTTATTTACATATGATAATAACATTATACTATATATTAAAAATGAGTTTTATAAATTAAATCTGAGGATGTAGTGTGGGGTTGTTTAAAAAAATAGATTAGTTTCATAAAACATAACATGTACTATTTCCTAAAGAGTAATTTTTCATTAAAAAATCATTAAGACTTAGTAGTTGTGGAATAACCTAAAAATATTACTTCATCGGATTTTGGTGAAATTTTATGAAGGTTATATCTAGTATTAAAGATGAATACATTGTATATAAATACTTTGAAGTAAGAAACTTTTGGTTTTATCCCTTTCCAAATCTCATAAATATTTTTATTAATAAGAGGTATAATTGAAACACAATTTATAAAATAACATAAAGTACTAATAGTTTTAACCTAAACATGATAAGCAACTTAGTATTCACTCAGTATGGTTCTAGTAATATCCTAAAAAACTCTTTTTTTTCTTTCAACCACACCATCTTTCTATAGATATGTAGGTGATAAAAAGTAATGTATTATATATTTTTTAATAAAAAAGTTTCAAAATTAGAATTAACAAATTCTGTACCATGACTACTATGAATATTTATGAAGGAGAGGTTTTTCTCATTTATAACTCTATATACAAAAAGTTTGAAATAACTAATGGCTTTAGGTTTTCTTGTTAAAAAATAGACCCATGTTTATTTAGTGTAATCATAAACTAAAACATATAAATAGTATTTTCAACAAATACTTATAGTCGGTATAAGACTAAATAAATCCACGTTCATTAACTATAATGAATAATAAGTTGATACTTCAATAATATATTTAAAACTTGTCGTATGTGTCATACCAAATTGACAAGGATCAAAAAATTTTGAAGAATCAAACCATAATCTCTAATAGATCCGAAAAATTATTTTCCTTTTCTACTGAGCTATAGTTAAGAGGTTACAATGTCTTAAACTTATATTAAATAACCATGATTTATCTTCCATAGAACTAAGAAAAGGTAGATTTTGGCTCTTAAGGTATTCTAAGTATAAGGGGAAAACATTCTCATGCTAATTGGTAGAAAGAATAAAATCATCTTTTGAACTATGAACAACGCATTTTTATTCTTGATATTCACAGGATAACATTAATCACATAATTTAATTGTTCTTATAATGTTGTGATTAAGTATTAATAAAATAATACATACAAAGTTAAGGTTTTTCAAAGAAGAAAAATGTTACATATTTTGTTAATTTCTTCTTATGTATTATCTATAAAATTTACCTTTTTACCTTTCATATTTATAATATTCTTAAAAAAGTCTTTGTTATCAGTCATATGACTAGAGAAACACTTATCCATGTACAAAATGTTTGTTTTGTTGGAACTTTTTCTATTATCCTGAAAATAAAGAAATTTATTTTTTGGAACCCAAACATTCTTTGGTCTGGTATTATCAGAATATAGAATTTTAGGTAGCTAAGTTTTTCTAAAATTATTTTGAGAAAAAGTCATTTACTTTGAAAAATATTCTTTATGAAAATCCAAAGATTGAAAGCTATTTAAACAAAATTTAAAAGCATCATGAGACTATGGATCAGGCTAATGCAATGTAGGTAGAAGGAATGATGTCACCATTGAAAAAAAATGATTCTCCTGATAAATGAAAAGAAAGAAAATAGGGCAACTCTAACTCTGAAAGCACTTATGCTAAGACGCTTTATGAAAGGATTTAATCTCTCTCAATTAGGCCGAGGTCGGGGAAGAGTAGAGTAGAATTCACTTTGAGAATAAGAAAAGAGGCCAAGCAAGAAACTGGTGAAGAAAATTAAACAAATATCTTTTGTTTTAGGCCTTGCCTTGTTTTCCTGTTTTTTCTCTTCAGTCCCTTTCTTTTACTTTCTTTTAATAAAAGAGGCCTAACCTCCATCTTTTCTAACCAACTATCTATTTAAAGAAAAGTTATGCAACAAACCAAAATTAAATCAATGATATTTCCATTCTAATAATTATCTCATGTAGTATAAAACACATAATATCACTTAGATAACACAATAAAAACTCTATAAATGAAGAATGAATGAATCAAGAGGTTTTTATAGAATTAAAGGAACCTATACCAATAAAATAGTAACATGACCTTAGGAATAAAAATATGAACCTTATGAATATAAAATAAGATTAATTAATAATAACCTCACCCATGAAGGTATAAATAAATTTAAGAATCTTATAAATTAATTTATGATACAATTATATCATATTATAAGTAAGTGAATATTTTAAAAACTTATAATTAAGTGTTGGTATATTTTTAAGTTGTAAATATTTAATTTCAATGGTATAATTAATAAAAATATTTAAATTAAAATTTATTTACATAATATTTACTATTAAATTAACATTTTATTTGTATTATAATTTTAGGATAACTTTATGAGACCTTAGGTGATTTTTCAAAGTGTTATAAAATCAATTATAATTTTAAAATATGTATTTTTTTGAGTAAGTGATGATTTTAATTAAAAATTAAAATTTTCATACTTAGAAAATTATTTTAATAAAATGGATTTAATTTTTTAATTCTTCCCATAAAAAATGGTTACAATAATTTTTTTCATATTTCTCTAAAATAATTGAATTATTGGTGAATATGAAAATACGATAATTTATGATAAATGCTAAATAGATGAATTATTGAGTCATAGATGATGCATGGATGATGTAAGACATAAATATAGAAATTTACATAATTATTTTAATATATTTGATGATAATTTTCTAAACTATTTTTAGTTTTGAGATAAAATAATAAACAAATAAATAGAATATTCAAAAAACACCCCTCTCCTACACTATACCACCCCTCACCACCCCTTCCCCTCACACCATAAAAGATTTTAACCTTGTCAAATTTATACCCATTAATCTTTAAATATCATACCACACATCCAGTATCCTTTTGCCTCATCAAAATAAAAAAAAGCCCCTTAAAGAGGTTCTTAAGGAGGAGAATTCAAGAGGTAAAAATCCTTTTTCTTTTCTTTTATTTTCGTTTCAATTTATTTTATTTTCTTATTATTCCCTCACCTCACATGCCTAAAGATATATAAGAACTATATTATTATTTATATAATATAATTATATCATTTTAATGGAATAATCCACCATTAGCCCCTTTTCTGTTCTCTTTCATTATAAAAAAGGAAACATCGTCAGTGAGGAGTTGTTTTATCACCTTCAAGGATGAAAAGTTTTTATTTTCATTCAACATATTTTAGGATGTTCATAAAACCATTTTATTGGTAGAGATATATTTTAGAATTTATATTACAAACCTTTTTATATTCTTTATGTAACATATTTACATAATACTAAATGATAAAAAAATGAATTTGTTGTGATCTAAAACTGCTAATATTAATCTAAACGATTATCCTTAAAATGTTATCTAATGATAAATTCTAAAATATGGGAAAAATATAAAAAAAGCAAAATTATTTATGTTCATTAATTTCATGTAATTAAAATTATAGATAATTAATCCCATTTACATGAACATCCATACTTATAAACAAACAAACTGATCCTGAAAACCAAGAAAGCAAATGATCCAGAACAATGAAATTAATATCTATAACTCAATAGTAAGGCCATAAATGAAATTAATCAAACTATAATGAATAAATTAAATAAATAAAATGTTTTTAATTAATTAATTAATGGATTTAATTTTGTTATCCCGGACATTAAGGTCATGTTTAGAATACATTATGACATAAGGTAAGAGATTCTACACGAACCTTCATTTTTTCCTTCAGGTTATTCTTTCACTATATTAACCCAAATTCAATGATTATTTATTTTTGTGTAATTATTCTATATTCTGTTTATATGTTCCAAAACCATATATCCAGATCAGTTCATCTTTATTTTAGGGTTAAATACATGTTTTATAAGGTTCCCTTCTCAATTCTTCCCAATAAGCAAACCCGATTAAAAGGAACATCCCAATTTCTTACCCATTTTCAAGTACCATTCAGAGTATATATTAAGACTCCATTATTTTTATTAATTTATAATTTTTTCATGAAAAACTATAATTTTTCATTTCTGGTTTTATACAAAAAATTATGACAAATACAAATGATTTTTTCTAAAGAATACTTCTTTGAAAAGTAAAAGGAGTTATTCTATCAAGATTTTCTCGACAATTTTGTTAGAGTATTTTAATTTATTTTGACATCTATGATTAATTTTATGATTTATTGACATTGATATATTATTATTATCATACAAAATATTTTATTAAATGGTTTATGATCAGGTATACTATGGATGTGCTATCTTGATACCATTTACCACACTACCCAGAATGGTTAGTGATAATGTTTACAAATTGGGTAAAGTTATTTAAATTATATATATATATGTTGTTTATGTTTAAAACCATTCATATGAGGAATTAATTGGAATTATAAAGTGACTGTTTGGTTCTACTATAGACCCTTGATACATCAGTAGGTCTAATGAGGCAAACTTGACTAGGTTTTTACCCATTATGTATGATGTCTTGGATGAGGCCTTGAAAGTAGGTTTATGATGTCCAGTAATATGAATTACTTCACTGGGAAACTATTAATTGATATTCCATGTGATTATTAGACTATTAAAATATTTAGGGTTATTTTTTATTATGGAATTATTTAATCATCTTTTATTCTTGCCATATTATGCACAAGACTATGTTTTAATAGAACGTTCACTCTTAGTTATTCATCATGCCTTATTATTTATTCTTACACTATATTACATACCCTTACTGGTATTTTGATATCACCCTTTTATTTTGTTTTATTTTTCACTATGATTCAATGATGAATATTAAGAATGACTTTCATGAATAATTTATAAGTTTATGGGTGTTTCCAATAGAGTTGAAATGTTGTTATTTTTTATTTCATCTTATAATGAAAAGTACATGTATATAATCTTTATTACAAAAATGATAAAATGATCAGCCTTTTGGAATTCATGTATTTTATCTATTATAGTGTTTTAATATAAGGCACCAACCCTAGCTTATTGGGGTCATGTTATTTACTGTCAGCATGAGAGCAAGTTTAGTAGAAACCATGGAAACTAGATTTAGAAAACATATATTTGGGAATATAACCCTAAAATAGAATTTTAGGATAAGCATAGAAGAAACTCCTATAATTTGGATAAGGTAGATATTATGTGGATATTATTATCAATACATCCTTATCTTGATACTATAAGCAGATGTGGTTCTAGAATAGATGTACCTAGGGGTAACAACTCCAACAACGTGTCACGGGCCTAACTTGGTGTAACTTGGTACATGAAAATATGCCTTACTACACACTTTGTTTGGCACTCCTATGGGATATTCTTATGATAAGTAACATTTTATTTACAAACCATTATGAACGATTCAAAAGTAAATATGTCCCCAAAGAAACCATACTTATTATTATGATATTTAGCTATGCATAAAATTTAAAACCATATTAAGTGTTTTTATAGTTTGATATTATACATTATATTTCATAACCTAATCTAGTGTATTCCATCATTTTGGAATGGAAACTATTGGAATGAATAGAAATTGTATCGATACACATATCCCATGTAGGTATTTCCCTCCTATGAATGATAATGATGTTGGTAGTGGAGATACGACTGATGCTGAGAAACTTATTACTATACTAGGATGGATAAATCATGTTATGAAAAATAACCTTACCTATATGGAGCATCCTAACCCAAAATGTGGCTGACCAATTTAAGATCACTTTATGCGAAAACAACAAACATTATTCAATGAGTCTACAAACCCATTTGTAGTGAAGAAGTGGATAAGTTCCTTAAAGAAGATATTTCTTGCTTTGGTAAGTAATGAAATGGAGAAGGTTATCATGGAATTTTATCTTCCCTCAAGAGATGGGTATCACTAGTGGTAATTAATTCATAACACAAAGTATGTGTAAGAAATCACAAATAAGGAATAAAATGATTTAATGTAATTTTTTATGGAAAAATATTTCCCTCGTGAATAGAGAGTAGATATGGAGAGGTAATTCATATGTCAGAAACCAAAAGATGATGAGAAAATTGTGAAGTATGTAGGAAACTTTACGAGGTTATCAAGGAAAGACACAAACTACATACATAATCCAAGAAGAAATATTGATAAATTCATTGATAGTTTGAAACCATCACACCAAAGGGAATTAGTCTCTGAATAGTTCTCATCATATAAAGATATAGTCTCATGTTATATCAAGAGAGAAAAATAATTCTCTAAGTCATATGGATTCAAAGGTAAGTAAGAGAAGAAGAGGAATTTTGTACACTATGGAAAAGGAAATAAGGAAAACAGGAATAAGGGAAGAGTTTATTTTCCATCCGGTGAAAATTGTTGGAAGAAACATCATGGTAATTTCCTGAATGGTATGGGTCATTATTACAAATATAGAGAAAAGGACCACCAATACCATGATTTCAAGGGATAGAAAGAAGCTACCAATGTCTAATGATACAATTTCAAAGAGCCAATATGTTATGAAAATTATTTTCATAATAATCAAGGAAACTTTTCCCAGAGAAGGTTAAGGGAGAAATACCTTGATTATACAGTCACAACAACTGAGATTGAAGTTCCTAATGATGTGGTAGATGATACATTAATCGTTTCTTAACACGTAGAAAATGATTTATTTGATTATATATCATCACATTGTTTTATATCTTCCAAGTATTCCATGAAAATTAGATATTTTCCTTTTGATTTAATACAATTGTTATCATTACAAACTCTTAAGGGAAGTATCATTTAAAAAAATATGTGTAAGTCAGTACCTTTTATGAAACATAAACATTCTTTAGTTGCTGAACATTTCATCATACCTATTATTGACTTTGAAATAATCCCCATTATGGACTGGATTTTAAAATATGATGCAAAAATATATTTCAAAAAGAAAGAAATTATGATTCTTGAGGTGGATGTGGAATCCCTTTTATTTAAATAAGAAACCTCATCATATTATTCTTATTTAGATCAAACCCAAATATCTCCACTAAATGAAATTATTATAGAAGAAGAGAAACTATAATCTATGGAAGAGGAATGAAATATTTGAATTCAAAATTTAACAATTATGCAATAATATTATGATGTATTTCTAGAGGATGGACTTAGAAATCATCTAGAGCTGGAAGTTGAGCTTTCTATTGATTTAATTCTGGGTGCAAGACCTTTATAAAATAATCCTTATAAAATGAACACTGTGGAATTAATATAACTGAAGAAAAAATTAGATGAATTGGTTGATAAAGGATTCATTTTCCCTAGTGTTTCTCCATGGAGATCCCATGTTCTTTTTGTCAAGAAGATTGATGAATCTAGGAGGCTGTGCATTGATTATAAAGAAATCAATGTTATTAAAATAAATAAAAATATCCATTGACTCATTTTGATGATTTATTTGATCAAATTCATGGAGATCAATACTTTTTGAATATTGAACTTCGATATTGATATCCTTAATTTCATGTGAGGAAGGATGATATTCTAAAGGCAAAATTTTGAACCAGGTGTGGAAATTATATTTTTAAAGTAATGCCATTTTGATTGACTAATTCCCCCTCTATATTTATGGATGTAATGAGAAGAGGGTTCAAGGAATATCTTGAAATTTTTTTGTTATATTTATTAATGATATATTTATATATTCCAACATATATAAGGACCATGAGAACCAATTGTGGGTTGTTCTGGAGACTCTTAGAAGAAAAACGTTATATGGGATGTTTACCAAGTTTCAATTCTGGCTTCAAATAGATAATTTTTTTGGATATATTATCTCTAAGGATGGAATATAAATTGATTATAGGTAGACAAATGAAATTCAGGAATGGCACACACCAACAAACATAAACAAGGTAAATAGTTTTATTGGTTTAGCATGTTATTATTGGCGTTTTGTTCAGAACATCATAAGATTAGCTAATCGTTAACCACAATTACTCATAAATGGGTTAAGTTCAAATGAACAAAATAATTTGAAGAATTTTTTGAAGAATCGAAGAGGATATTAGTGAAGTCTATGATCCTGACTCTACCATTGGGAAATGATGAATTTTTGATTTATAGTGATGAATGAAAGAAAGGAATCAGTTGTGTCCTTATGAAGAATGATATAATTATTGACTATGCATAAAGGTAGTTAAAACACTAATGAATAGAACTATCCAACTCATGATATTGAGTTATAAAACCTAATATTTTCTCAAATGATATGGATAAACTATTTCTATGATGAAATATGTGAGATATATACAGATCACAAGAGCTTGAAATATATTTTATCAGAAAAAGAACTCAATATGAGACAGTGTCAGTGGCTTAAGATACATAAGGATTATTATTATTCAATACAATACTACCCATGGAAGGTGTATAAGGCAATATATGCATTTTACTGGAAGGATCATGGAGTTATGAACAAAATTAGGATTGACAAGGACCCTGGGTACATAGATATATCAAATATGGATATGGGAATTATCATGGAAGGTGAAACCTCATTAACTTTTCAATTGGTTGTCTAACAATATTTATTGGAATGGATTAAAGTTTCTCTGTCTGATGATGAGGATCTTCAAAAGAAAATTAAAGTTGTGAAAAATGGAAAGATGTAGGACTTCGTGTATGAGGATACAATTCTAAAATTTGGGAAGATGCTTTGTGTTCCCTTTATACCCAAGATAAAAGGTATTCATTTGATAAATCCCATGGTTAAAATTTCACTATACACCATGTTATAACTAAGGTGTATATATATTTTAAGGAACATTTTTGGAGGGATAATATGAAGTAGGAAATTGCTGATTATGTATCTAGTTGTTTAGTCTGCCAATAAGTGAAGGCTAAAAGAAAACTACCTAGAGGATTCATGCAACCTCTTCTTATTCGTACATAGAAATGGGATGATTACTATTTATTTTGTCATCATATTACCAAAAAATCCATGAAATAATGATGCAATATGGGTAATTATTGATCGAATGACCAAATCTGCGGATTTCCTCGCTATAAGGGAGGATTTTACTCTAGAGCACATTATATGAATCTGTGTTGATGAAGTTTTAAGAATTCATATAGAACCAATTTCTATTGTGTTTGAACAAGATCCATGATTTACATCAAAATTATGGAAAAGTATTCAGAAATATTTGGATAATGAACTCCATTTTAGTTCTGCTAATCAACCTCTAACTAAAGGGAAGTTGGAAGGGAAGATACAAACATTAGAAGACATGTTCATATCATACTGACTTGACTTTCAAGGTATGAAAGATCTGTTTTTACATTTGTTAGAGTTTTCTTATAATAATATTTTCCATTCAGGTTCTAAAATGACACCATATGAAGCATTGTATGGAAAGAGATGTCATACACAAAATTGTCGGGATGAAGTTGGTGAAAAGAAGCTTATGGTTCTAGAGCTTGTGGAGGAAACAACAAAATAGGTAAATACTATTCAAACCCATATCAAATTAGATCAAATGAAGAAAAGTAGATGTACTGATAATTGAATTAATGATTTGGAGTTTCAAGTGGGAGATTATGTTTCCTTTAAAGTATCTTCATGGTATGGTGTTATATTATTTAGGATGAAAGGAAAACTGATCCCTAGGTAAATTGGTCTTTTTGAATTTCTAGAGAGAATTAGAGTTGTGGATTATCATTTGGAAATGTTTCCTATCATTTCTAAAGTACATAATGTCTTCCACATATCTTTGTTAAGGAAGTACAATCTAGAGCCAACACATGTACTAACTTCTAAAGGAATAGAATTAGAACATGACTTATCTTATTATGAAGAGACTATCTGGATTATGGGCACTAGAAAATAGGTGTTGAGGAATTGGATGATTCATCTGGTTAATGTACTTCACAAAAATCATAAAATTGTAGTGGGGATATGGGAGCCCAAGGTACTTATGAGGAAGAACTACCCAAATCTTTTTATGACGTGACAATCTGGAAATTTCAAGGATGATATTTTTGTAGGAGGGAAGAAGGTAATGACCCATACTTATATCAATGAGATTTCCCTTATTATAATTATTTTATATAGTATAAAACACATAACATCACTTATAGTGCATGATAAAAACTCTGTAAGTTAAGAATGAATAGAATAAGAAGTATTTCTAGAAGTGTAGTAACCTATACTAATAAAATACGAACTTGACGTTATGAATATTAATATGACCCTTATGAAAATTAAATCGGTCTAATAATTAGTAACCACACCCATGAAGTTATAAATAAAATTTAGGTATCTTATAAATGAATGTATGAAACAATTATATCATAGTGTAAGTAAGTGAATATTTTAAAAATTAATAATCAAGTGTTGGTATTTTTGTAAGTCATAAATATTTAATTAAAATTTTATAATTAATAAAATGATTTAAATTAAAATTTATTTACAGAAAATTTATTCATAAATTAACATTTTATTGTATTATTATTTTAGGATAATTTTATGAGACCTTAGTTAATTTTTCAAAGTGTTATAAAATCAGTTATAATTTTAAAATCTATATTTTTCAAATAAATGGTGATTTTAATTAAAAATTAAATATATCATATTTAGAAAATGATTTTCATAAAATGGATTTATTTTTTGAATTATAAACATTTAAAAATGGTTAAGGTAAATTTTTGGGTTTTTTTCTAGAATACTTGAATTTTTGGGGAATAGTAAATACAATAATTTACAATAAATGCTAAATACATGAATTATTGAGTCATATGTGATTTATGGATGATTTAAGAACATAATATCGAACTATATTTCATTATTTTAATATATTTGATGATAATTCTCAAACAATTCATTTTTAAGCCGAAATAAGAAACAAATGAATACAATATTCAAAAAACACCACTCTCCTCTACTATAAATACTACACCTCATCACCCCTTCTCCTCACACCTTCCAAGATTTTAGACTTGTCACATTTATGACCAATACTCTTTCTAGGACCCTCTGTTACTTCCATAATCTGTTTTTTAGAAACTAATACCAAAACAATATACCCTTTAGGAGTTTCTCAAGGAGGAGAATTCAAGAGGTAAAAATCCTCTTTCTTTTCTTTTATTTTATTTTAAATTTATTTTATTTTCTTATTATTACATAAAATCCCATATAAAAATAGACACGATAACTCTAGTATATTTTTTATACTAGAATTTGGTCATGTTAATGGGAATAATATAGCATCAAGTACCTTCTCCTCTCTCTTTTATTCTAAAAATGGAAACGTCGTCCGTGAGGTATTGTTTTATCACCTTCAAGGATGTAAAGTTTTCATTTTCATTCAAAGTACTCAAGTATTTACATAAAACCATTTTAATGGTTGAAATATATCATAAAAGTTATATTTAAACCCTTTTTATTTTTTATAAGTAATATATTTACATATTACTAAATGATAAAATAAAATAAGTTTGTTGTGATCTAAAACCACTAAAATTAATCTAAATGATTATCATTAACATGTTTTCTGACGATTAATCCTAATAATTGGGAAACAAACAATTTATAATACCAATTTAACAATCTTTTATATTCATTAATATCATATAATTCCAATTCTGGATTATTATAGCCATTTTACAAGAACTTCATTACTTATAAACAAGCAAATCGATCACGAAAACCAAGAAAACAAATGCTCTCAAATGATGAAATTAAACTCTATAACTCATTAATAAGGCCATAAATGAACTTAATCAGACTAAAATTAATCAAATAAATATATAAAAGTTTCTTAATTAATTAATTAATGTATTTAATTTTATTATCAAGGACATTATGGTCATGTGAAGAACACATTCAGACATAAGGTAAGAGATTATACCCGAACCTTCAATTTTTCCTTCAGGTTATTCTTTAACTATATTTAACCCAATGCAATGTTTCTTTATTTTTTTTATAATTATTATATATTCTATTCATATGTTCCAAAACTATTTAAAAATATCATTTTATCTTTATTTTATGGGTAAATACATGTTTTATAAGGTCCCCTTCTCAATTCTTCCCGATAAGAAAAACTGATTTAAAGAAACTTATAGATTTCATAACCATTTTCAAGTACCATTCATAATATGTTTTAGGACAGAATTAATATTCTTAATTCAATAATTTTTTAATGAAAAACTATATGTTTTTCCTTTTTGGTTTTATACAAAAAATTATGAAAAATACAAATGATTTTTCCCAAATAAATCTTCTTTGGAATGTAAAAGGGGTATTTCACCTAAGATTTTCTCAATGGTTTTATTAGAGTATTTTAATTTATTTAAAAACCTATTTTGAATTTAATTATTTATTGAGATTGATATCTTATTTTTATCATCCATCATATTTTATTAAATGGTTTATGATTATTTTGACTATAGAAGTGTTATCTTGATACCATTCACCATACTACTGAAACGCACGACCGATTGTCACCCATCGACCAGTCAAAGTTCCGATGCTCTTCTAATGTGTATAGCTGCACTCGGGTCGAATCCTCGGTGATGATACTTTGTAATTGTCATTTATTTTTAGTTGATTGTATTTTGATTAGGGGGTTTGTTTTTAGAGCTTAATTTAAATGATTGATTGACAATAATTGAATTAAAAAATTGATAATGATTGGGGTGAGTTCATTATTAGGGAGTTAAGCTTGTGATATCCTTGATCTTTTCTTTATATTTCATTTAAATTAACACCCACTTCACAAGATAACGTTGATTGGAATTCCTAAGTGTTAAGGCTTTAATACAAGCCTTAACTTAACTTAGGGTTCTAATCGTTACCATTACTTGTTTATAGTAGTATTTTTATGGTTCCAATAATCCATGGAAACCACATGTTAAACACAATATTTCATTAATCCCTAACATGTAAAGTCCAATATAAACAATGTTAAATTAACGAATACTCATCGATAAAATACTCTCAATCACTTAACATACCTAAATTTTGACTCAGCCCAATGAGATATTTACTCAACCATTTGTGTGTTTAATAATTTGGCTATAATGATTCTGATTATAATTTAATAAGAAAAGAAAAATAATGGGATAAGAAAAGAGTGGTGCGTCGAATACACACACACACACACGAATAATGGTGATAATTAAAAATGGATTTTCGATTGAATGAGGAAGAAAAAGAAGGTAAGGGGATTCAACTGTATTTAAACTATTTTAAGAAAATTAATATTAAACTACATAAGGTGGATGAGAATAAGATATATTTAAGAAGAAACTTTCATTAAAACAGAATTACAAAACACAAACTTACAAGATTACAAATGAAGAACAACACAAAAGTGAAATGAAGCAAAGAGAAGAGTAAGGGTATCTAAAGTGAAAAGATGAGCATGAAATGTCCTAAAAAACCTTTATAAAGGCTTTGGTCATGCCAATATGTGCTCCTATCTTATAAAATGATAACCCCTTTGAAGTAGTGGAGGGGGGGTGTATTTATAGCCCAAGGAAGTGGACTGTTTGCATTCCCAATATGTCCCTCCACTTGGATAGATGATTTGGACATCGAGACAGCCGAATCTCGAGATATCTACTTCTTCAAAGCCGTACATAATAAATTTGGATGACTCCTTGAAATATTTGGAGGTATTTGGACCTATGTAAGAAAATCTATGGCTGGCGGATTAAACAATTTTACTCTGTCCATTTCAATCCAGTCTTTTTAAAGTCCAAAATGTTAAAGGGTTTTGGAATATTAATATGCCTTCAAAACCAAATTATTTCTTCAAAAAAGTTGGACACCTAAATCTCTTATTTGACACTGAAATTCCTCAGCTCTATTTGATGATTACGTCATGATATTTGTAATGAATAGTGTCCGGATATTAAATATCATCCAGAATGGTGGGATGTACTTCATTGCTTTATTTGGGCATTTTGTTCTTAGAGTTGGGCCCTGAAATATTTACCCATGATTCTTTTTGATAATAACTAACACATGGTGGAGTTTCACAAAATATGGGATTCTAGAGTGAGATCGGTAACTCAATCATCATGGCTGGTCGAGTTTCTTCACAAAATCTTTAGGTCATATTGTGTGGTTCATATGAGCCATCAAATAGCAGAATTAGCCCATGATTCACTCTAATGATATGTGAGAAATTGAATACGGAATTCTAGAAGACAAGAATCACACAATTTGAATCATTAGGGTAAGATTTATAAATAAAATAGTAAACTGACTCAATTGGACCATTTCTAAAAATGCTCAAAAATTATATTTAGTATTAAAACATTAATATTTCACACAAATTATGCACATTTCATATAAAAAAAGTAAAGGGAGTATTTAATAAGTCATGAAAATATTAATAACATCAACTCCCCCACACTTAGTCTTGTGCATGTCCTCATGTTCAACAAATATAAAAACATAAAAAAATCATTTTCACTCACCAAAAAATAGTAAAATTTTGTTTTCTCCAATCAGAGGAGGTTTAAACTATTTCACTCATCCATTTTGAATTACACCACAAATTGTTAAGGAAACAATTTTTCAAAACTAATTATTTTTTTCATGCTCAAATTTAGAAATGGAAAATGTGGTCACTCAAATCTCACACCTCTCAAGATGATAAACTTCATTTGTGGTGGTTCACTCTTTCACCAACCAAAAGTGAAAATCTTAGAGTCTGAAAGAGCTCTCATCTTTAAATACCTATCCAAAGAGCAGAAGAATCAAAAGGTATTTTTAAGGGGTTTTTTCTGTGGCTATGGGACGGTAGGAATATCATGTCCAAGAGAGAGAATAAGAGGGGTAAAACACCAACATAGAAAAATCAATGCACATTTTTTTTGAAAAAAAACATAGAAGGAAATGAAAACCCATATTTTAAAAGGGAATGATTGTGTGAAGAAAGACACAATAGAGGATGAAAATTTGAAGGGTATGAGAAGATGAAATATTTACAAACCATAAAACTTCTCTCAATGATATAAGAATATAATGCAAGTGTTCTTTTTTCATTTTTTTCTTTTTTTTCGAAAGTTGAACTTGGAAAAGATCTCACACTCATATCCCAACCCATGATTTATCTCCTCACGACACTAATTTTAATAGTTATAACAAGATCAAAGGTTGAGGAAGAGTGATTTTTGACCTACCTGAGAAACAACCCAATTTTTTGTTTTGATTTTTTTTGATTTTTTTTTTTCATTTCTTTGAACACTTTTCAATAACATTTACAAAATTACATAAATGAAAGTATATTACATTCCCCAAAAAACACTGAATGATGACCTCTCCCCCACACTAAAATGGATTCTTTCCATCAATCATATTATAACATGGTGAAATCAAGAAAGGGTACCCAAAATTAAATCCATCCCCCCATACTTAAATTTCAAAAAAAAAATATGAAATAAAAATACATGTTGATAATGGGTTGGAAAAGGTATTGGGATTGTAATGTGTCTATAAAAGAAATAGTTTTCATAGGCTCGAAGGGGCTTTCAAAAGGAGGATTAATGTATGGTCAATGGGAGGCTATTTGGCTATTATAATTCTCATGGGGTTTAGAAAATGCCTATATCATATTAATGCACACTAAAGTAGGAAATTCAGCTAAAAGGTCCACAAACTCAAGACTCACAAATGGGGGTGAAAAAACACATTTTGAAAAGATGGCCATAGGTGGCCTTAGCATGTAAGAAAATATTGTTCCTCATAGGTGGGGAAAATAATATTCCAAATAAAACATTTATCATTAAAAATGTGTTGGTTTTTACACAAAATTATTTATCCAATATCATGATGAAAATAAAAAAATTTTGTGATGAAAAAATTCATGTTGACTCTCCAAAAAGGTTGGAAAAATTTCAAAACTCGATGGTGAGTAAGCCTGAATCTTAATTATTTTTGTATTTTTTTTGTTATGATTATTTTTTTAGATTTTTTTTAGTTTTTAATAAATACACACTCACACAAAATAGAAAGGTAAAAATAAAGGGTTTGAAAAAGAATGTGGTAAAAAAATTAAAGAGAGAGTAAGAAGAAGAAAGAGGTAGAGAGAGGAAGATAGATAGAGAGAGATAAAGGGAAAGAGGTGCCCCTAGTTTGGATTTGGAGGGTTTCCATCTCCATCTAGTGGTAGGTCAACTGGAGAAGTTGGTGATCCAGTGGAAGTCGATGTTGATCTAGGATTGTGCATCCTCTCACGGAAATGCTTTAACCGATGTCCATTAACTGTGAATGTCCTTTTGGAAGAGGGGTTTTGGACTTGCACTGCACCAAATGGCTAAAAATTAGTAATAACAAAAGGACCTTGCCAATGAGAATTAAGTTTACCTGGGTGAATCCAAAATCTAGAATTTAAGATAATTAACTTTTCACCTTCATGAAATACCTTTCTCGGGATGTTTTTTTCATGGAGTGTCTTGGATTTTTCTTTGTAGAGATCAGAATTCTCATAATAATCAAGTCGAAGCTCGTCCAGTTTAGCCAATTTCAAAAAATTTTCTTCACTGGAATTTTCAAGATTGAAATTAAAAATTTTCACTGACCAAAAAAAATTATGTTGGATTTCAACTGGTAGATAACATTCTTTACCAAAAACAAGCCTAAAAAGAGACATCCCAATGGGTTTTTTATAGGCAGTTTGATAAGCCCAAAGTTCTTCACCAAGTCTTTCAGGCCGGTCTTTTCTGGTGGGTTTTAAAATTATCTCAAACACTCTCTTCACTTTTCTATTAGTAATTTCAGCCATGCCATTTGTTTGGTGGTGATATGCAGTTGAAGTTTTATGTACAACCCCAGCCTTTTTCAGAAGTAATTCCATGGTTCTATTACAAAAATGGGTTACTAAGTTACTGATCAAGGCGCAAGGCATGCCAAATGTATGGAAGATGTGTGTCCTTAGGAACTCACTAACGGTATGTGAATCATCCTTTCTAGTGGGTTTGGCCTCGACCCACCTAGAAACATAATCAACCGCAAGAAGGATGTATGAGAATCCATTGGAAGGGGGAAATGGTCCCATGAGATTAATGACCCAAACATTGAAGATATCAACTAAAATTAATGGTTTTTGGGGAATTTCATTTCTCTTTAAAATTGTGCCAAACTTTTCGCAAGTGGTACATGATTGACAGAACTCATGTGAGTCCTTGAAGTGTGAAGGCCAGAAGAATCTAGAGTCTAGGACCTTTCGGGAGGTCCTATTTGGTCTAAAGTGGACACCTCCGGAAAGTGAGTGACATAATTCTAATATGGAAGAATTTTCATTTTCATTGACACATATCCTTAATACCATGTCCGCCTGAGTTTTCCAATGTTTATTTTCTTCCCAAAAATAGTATTTTGAATCACTTTTCAACTTCATTTTTTGTTATTTTGAAAATTTTATAGGAAAACACTAGAAACAAAATAATTTACAATTGGGGAATACCGTGGTATTATTGGAGTGAGAGATGAAAGGTGCTCAGTGGGTAATTCCGGATCGATGATTTTAGAATGATAAGAACTAGAAATTCTACTCAAGTGATCAGCCACATGGTTTTCTTTTCCTGGTATATCTTTTATTTCAAGGTCAAACTCTTAGAGAATTAGGATCCATCTTATTAGCCTCGGATTGGAATCACTTTTCTTTAGTAAGAACTTTATAGCAGAATGGTCTATGAAGATGATGATTTTGGCACATAAGAGATAGGTCCGAAATTTATCTAAGGAAAAAACCACTTCTAAATGTTCCTTTTTAGTGATAGTGTAGTGAGATTGAGTTCCATCCAATGTTTTTTAGGCATAATAGATGACATGAGGAATCTTTTCTCTTCTTTGACCAAGAATAGTCCCAACGGCTCTATCAGAAGCCTCACACATCAAATCAAATGGTAAGGAACAATCTAGGGGTTGGATTATTGGGGAAGATGTAAGAGTAGTTTTGAGTTCAATGAAGGATCTCTTGAAAACCTCATCAAAATGGAAAGGGACATCATTTTGGAGAAACTGAGTGAGTGGGAGGGAAATTTTATAGAAATTATGGATGAATCTCTGATAGAAACTGGCATGACCAAGAAATGAATGGATGTATTGAACAGAAGTGGGTTGAGGACGTGATTGGATCACTTCAATTTTGATAGGATCAACTTCATTACCATCTTTTGAAACTATGTTCCCTATAACAATCCCATTTGCAACCATGAAGTGACATTTTTCAAAATTTAACACAAGGTTGCACTTGACAAACTTTTGGAGGACTAGAGAGAGTGAATTAAAACAAGATTAAAATGACTCACCATAAATGGTGAAGTCATCCAAGAAGACTTCCATGCAGTGTTCAATGAATTCGGAAAAGATACCCATCATACACCTCTGGAATGTTTCAGGAGCATTGGAAAGTCCAAAAGGCATTCTTCTATATGTATATGTTCCAAAGGGGCATGTGAAAGTAGTCTTTTCATTGTCCTGAGGTGCGATTG
The DNA here is from genome assembly GCA_963277665.1 of Viscum album. NCBI lineage: Eukaryota > Viridiplantae > Streptophyta > Magnoliopsida > Santalales > Viscaceae > Viscum > Viscum album. The sequence goes on from OY728140.1 coordinate 80,901,620, forward strand.
GTATTTGGAAGTAGCCGGTGTATCCATCAATAAAGCAATAGTGTGACTTTCCAGCTAATCGTTCCAGCATTTGATTAAGAAATGGAAGAGGGTAGTTATCTTTTCTTGTCTCAACATTCAATTTCCTATAGTCGATGCACACACGCCATTTGTTCTTTACTTGAGTTGTGACTACCTCTCCATGTTCATTTGTGACAACAGTTATCCCACCCTTCTTAGGTATAACTTGAATTGGACTAACCCACTAACTATCAGAAATTGGGTAGATAATACTAACTTGAAGAATCTTGGTGATCTCTTCCCTAACTACCTCAAGTATGAGTGGATTGAGTCTTCTTTGTGGTTGTATAATTGGTTTGGATGACTCCTCAAGATGGATGTGATGAATAAAAAGGGCAGGATTGATTCCTAGTATGTCATCTAGGGTCTACCCTAAGGCATTTTTGATTTCCTATAACACTTGAACATGTTTGGACTCCTCAGTTTCTGTAAGTGAAGTAGAGATAATGAAAGTGTATGAGTGATAATAGAAAAGGAATTCATATTTCAGGTGTTCAGGAAAGAGGTTTTAGATCAGTCTCATCTTTCATTTGTGGGTTAGAAAACTCAGGAATGGAGGAAGGTAATTCAGTTGCTTAAGATTCATTCTTCTTAATATTTTCCATGGTGGAGCATTAGAGATTAGAGTTGATGTGGGATTCAAGAGAGTTTTCAAGTTCTTCTAGATTGATGGATTATATGAATGAGAGGTCCACATCACCTTCACCATTTATGACTTGGTTAATCATGGTGCAGATTTCACAAGATATTTTGTCATAAGAACATGAAGAACATGGTGGATTGGGGTTTGATTGACTCTTATAAGTGTCCTCGGAAGCATAGGATGAGAATGCAGAGTGATCCTCAGATGGGTATCACATGGCTTGGAAAATGTTGAACTTGACCAGTTGGTCATCGAATTCCATGGAGAAGATATAGGAATGGAAATCAATCTTAGTTCTCACAGTCACGAGGAATGGTATTCCTAGAATTAGGGGAGATCGAGAAGAGTTCGTCTCACCTTCCATGTCAAGGACATACAAATCAGCAGGGAAGATAATATCATTGACTCGGACAATGACATCCTCAATTATTCCCTCAGGACTGGCTGTGATTCGATTGGCCAATTGAATGACAACACCCAATGGATGTAAGGGACCTAGAACAAGGTTGTATAATATGTATTTGCTCATGACATTAATTGATGCTCCTAAGTCTATGAGTGCATCATCGAAGTTGGAACTTCCAATTTGGCATCGAACTGTAAAGGTCCATGGATCTTAGCACTTTATGGGAATAGACTGCTGGGTGGAAACATTTTCAAAGGTCCTAAGTTGCCTCTTATGGGTGCACAATTCCTTAAGAAACTTGGTATACTTAGGAATTTGTTTTGTGGCATCGAAGAGAGGAATTTTGACTTCAACACATCTAAACATGTTGAGCATTTCAGGATCGGGTTCAAAGGACTTATTTGGCTTAGAAACAGATTGAGAAAAAGGAATTGGGTTCCTAAGTGGAATTGAAGGAGGTGAGGGAATGGTTTCAGGTTCCTTTTCAAGTTTCTTTTTCTTTTCATTATCTAGGACAACATGTAAAGGGGGGTTGAAGGACTTATCTTGAGTCATAGAAAGTTTCTTTCCTGATCTAAGTGCAATTGAACTTACATTACACTTGGGGTTGGGTAATGGTTTAGCTGGAAGTTGGGAAGAATTATATGGTTGATACTGATTAAGGTGGGATGCAAGTTGACCAATTTGGGTTTCAATATTCTTAAGGCTGGAACGGGTGAAGGAGGAAAGATCTTCCACTGCACTTTCCCATGGTTTCTTGGAAGAAGAGGCTTGTCCCAAATTGGGATTACCATGATTTTAGTTTTTGGTAAAGTGATTGTATTGCTTTTGAAAATGGGAAGGCTCACTAGGATAATGGAATCTTGGAGGATGATTTTTCCTTTGAGGTTGAGGAAGAAAAGGATAAGGTTGTTGTAAGTTACCAACACCTTGACCATATTGGAATTGGTTTGGGTTTTGGGAGGGAATTGAGGAGACTGAGATATTGGATTACCATACCTATAGCCTTGGTTATAGGAAGAAGAGAATGGCTCAGAGTGAGGTTGGTTGAAGTTTCTAACAAACTGACATGATAGTTGAGGGTTGGTGTTCCACTGAACATATGTTGCATTGAGCTCCATTGGTCCAGATGAATCAGATTGATCCTCTTGAAGTTGTGGTCATGTGTCAATTAGATGAGATGAAGATTTGCAGATTCCACAGTTTTTGACAGGTCCAAGAAACATTGATTGCGAAGAAGATGAGGTTGGGGATTTGGTAGCCACGGCTAGTTGTCGCATAAGACCTATAAGTTCACTCATCCACTCAGTCATCTTGTTCGGCTCAATTGGTTGATTATCTTGGTCTTGTTTGACTTGATCATGTGCTCGAGTATGGAATTGTTGTGTGTTTTCAGCCATGTTACTTATGATATCTCTTGTAGCTGTAGGAGTTTTATCAACAAGATCACCACCACTTGCGGCATCAATGGGAGTTCTCTCTATTGCTAATAAACCCTCATAGAAGTATTGGATCAAGGGTTGGTCAAGAATTTGGTGATGTGGGTAGGTTGCAACAAGATTTTTGAACCTCTCCCAGTACATAGAGAGTGATTCACTTGGGAATTGGCAGATACCACTTATTTCCTTTCGGATAGAAGCAGTACGAGAAGCAGGGAAAAATTTCTCTAAGAGAAATCGTTTCATGTCATTCTATGTGGTTATGGAACCAGGAGGGAGGTAGTAAATCCATGACTTGGAAGTGTCAGCTAGGTAGAAAGGGAATTATCAGAGTTTGATTTATTCCTCAGAAACCCCTTGAGGCATCATGGTAGAGCACACTACTTGAAACTCTTTAAGGTGGAGATGTGGATCCTCACTAGCTAGCCTGTGGAAATGAGGGAGAAGATGAATCAAACCCGATTTGAGTTCAAAGTCAGCCTCTATGTTTGGATATTGAATACCAAGAGGTTGGTAATTCATATCAAGGGTAGCAAATTCTTTAATTGTTTGTTCCCTGGGATTGGCCATATCTAATTCAATTGGTTGGAAAAGGACTAGTTCATTAATTAGCTGATGATCTCTTATGTTTTTCTTAAGTTGGCGAAGTGTTTGCTCAATTTAAAGGTCAAAAAAATATGAGGGATGGTTTAGGAGGCTATGGGGAATTCAGAGAGATGTTTTATGGAAAATGAAGATGAGTTTTTAATTGTGTTTTTTGTGTTTATGATTTTTATGAGAAGACAGGTTTTTCTTTGTGTTTCCTTTTCAATTTTTTTAAAATTTGTTTTTTTGTTTTTTTTACAATAACCAGAAACTAATGACTACATAAAGCACCATCCTCGGCAATGGAGCCATTTGAAATGCATGGTCTATTGTCTCCTATCGATCGGTCAAAGTTCCGGTGCTCTGCTAATGTGTATAGCAGCACTCGGGTCGAATCCTTGGCGATGATACTTTGTAATAGTCATTTGTTTTTAGTTGATTATATTTTGATTAGGGGGTTTGTTTGTAGAGATTAATTAAAATGATTAATTGACTATAATTGATTTAGTAAATTGATAAATATTGTGGTGAGTTTATTATTAGGGAGTTAAGCTTGTGATATCCTTGAGCTTTGCTTTATATTGCATTTAAATGAACACCCACTTCACAAGATAACGCTGATTAGAATTTATAAGTGTTAAGGATTTAATCCAAGAGTTAACAAAACTTAGGGTTCTTATCATTACCATTACTTGTTTATGGTAGTGTATTTATGGTTCCAATAATCCATGTAAACCACATGTTAAACAAAATATTTCATTAATCCATGACATGTTAAGTCCAAGATACACAATGTTAAATTAACAAATACTCATCGAGAAAATACTCTCAATCACTTAACATCGCTAAATTTTGACTCACCACAATGAGATATTTACTCAGACATTTGAGTGTTTAATAATCTTGTTATAATGATTATGATTATAATTTACGAAAAGAAGAAAAAGAGAGGGATAAGAAAAGAGTGGTGCATTGAACACACACACACGAACAATGATGATAATTAAAAATGGATTTTCGATTGAATGAGGAAGCAAAATAAGGGATGGGGATTCAACTGTATTTAAACTATTTTAGGAAAATTAATATTAAACTACATAAGTTGGATGACAATAAGATATATTTTAAGAAGAAACTTGCATTAAAATAGAATTACAAAACACAAACTTACAAGATTACAAACGAAGTACAACACACAAGTGAAAGGAAGAAACGAGAGGAGGAAGGGTATCTCAAGTAAAAACATGAGTATGGAAGGTCCTCCAAAGACTTTTTCAAGGATTTAATTGTGCCAATATGTTCTCTTCTCTTCTTAAATGGAAACCCCTTTGAAGGAGTGAAGGGGGATGTATTTATAGCCCAAGGAAGTGGACTATTTGCAGTCCCAATCTATCCCTCCACTTGGCTTGATGCTTTGGACAATCAGATAGCAGAATCTAGAGATATATCCTCCTTCAAAGTTGTAGATAATAATTTTTTCTGACTAATATGAAAATTTGGAGGAATTTGGAATTATGTAGCCAAATTTATGTATGGATGATTAAACGATTTTAATCTGTCCATTTCAATCCAGTCTTTTTGAAGTCCAAAATGTGAAAGGGTTTTTGAATAGGAATATTCCTTCAAAACTGAATTATTTCTTCAAAAAGGTCAGCCGCCTAAATCCCATATTTTCTAATTCAAAAGTGAATCTCTATTGGATGATTACATCATGAGATATGTCATGAATAGTTTCAGGATTTTAATTGTTGGCCACAATGGTGGGATGGACTTCAAAGCTTCGTTTGAGACCCTTGTTCTTATATTTGGGACTTAAATATTTTTTACCATGATTATATTAGATAAGAAAGAACAAATGGTTGAGTTTCAAAAAATATGGGCTTCAGGAGTGAGACCAGTAACTCAATCATCATGGCTGGTCCAGTTTCTTCACAAATTCTTTGGGTCATCGTGTGTGGTTCATATGAGCCTTTAAATGGGAGAATTGGCCGATGATTCATTCTAAAGATATGTGAGAAATTTAATAAGAAATCCTAAAAAACCAAAACCATACAATTTGAATTAGTAGGTTGAGAGTTATAAATAAAATAGTAAACTGACTCAATTGGACTACTTCTAAAAATGCACAAAAATTATATTTAGTATTAAAACATTAATATTTCACACAAGTTATGAACATTTCATATAAAATAATTAAATAGAGTATGTAATAAGTCATGAAAATATTAATAACATAAACTAATCAGAAAATTTCATGATTATGTTTACATATTGGGGAATGTTATTTACATTTCATATGTATATGTTGTTTGTGTTTATCACCCTTCATATGAGGAATGAATTGGACTTAGGAAGTGATTGGTGGGGCCCTTTATTTCCCATATATGCATCTGTAGTTCTCATGAGACAAACTAGATTGGGTTTTTACCCATTATATATAGTTTCTTGGTCGATGTCCTAACAGTATGTTTATAATGTTCAACATTATGAATTCCCTCATTATGAAACTAGTAATTTATAGTCCATGTGATTATTCTACTAGTATAACATATATGGTTATGTTTTATTATGGAATAATTTAACCATATTTTATTCCTACCATATTATGCTCAAGATAATATTTTAATGGCATGTTTACATTTTGTTATTAACCATGTCTTATTATTTATGCTTCTACTGTATTACATACCATGAATGATCATTTGAGATCACCCACTTATTATGTTTTATTTTCCCCCAGGATGTAAAGATGTATATTAATAATGTCTTGAAGGAATAATCTAGGAGTTTATGGTTTTTTACTATATAATGGAAATGTTGTTTTTTTCTTTCATGTTGCAATGTAAAGTTCATGTATGTAATATAACTTCCAAAACTACTAAAATGATCAGTCCTTTTGGATTTATGTCATGTATCTATGACAATGTAATAATATAAGTCACCAACCTTGGGTTACTAGGTTTAGGTTCTTTAAAATTTAATTTTCCAAAGTCCTCCACTTTTAAACTTTTTGCAAAATAGGTAACTTTTAGAAACAAGATAGTTATTAATAAATAGGTTTTTTGTTTTTAAAACCGAATCCATTATTATCCCTAAGTTTAATTTTCTTATAAATTTTATCAATGTTTTCTTTACTACTGTTAAACATGAATAAAATTTTCTTTAATATATAAATATAATAATTTTGTTTTATAACCAAATTATTATCCTCATTATAAATATTATTAGAACTATTTTTTACAAAATAATTTTGTTATCTATTTTTCTCAAAAATAATTTTCTCAAAATATTTATATAGATTTTACTTTTAGAAATCAGTTTTATAATGATATTTAGAAAGATATGATATTATATTTGTTTAGATAGTTATTCTTGAATCTTCATTCACAAGTTTTTTGGGCCGTATAATGTTTTTTAAAAACATTACAATTTTCCTTTTCTATAAGTTTAGAGAATTTTGATATCTCTTTATAACTGGTAAGGTATTTTCTTCATATGATGAAGATGTTTCATCATGTGAATATTTATAATTGCTCTCATTTTTACTTTCAGGGAATTATTTATTTAATGAAATATTTATAACGGATTTAGTAGTGTGTACCTTAAATATAATAAATTTATTCCCTAAAGGTATTTCTAAAAATAATACAATGTTACTCTATCTGGAACATTCATTGTCTTATTAATTCTCTAAATAACTATCTGTACCATTGTAACTATAACTATCAGATGATATAATACTTTTCATACTATTTGAGTTTTAATATTTGGAAATTTTCTTCTAAATTTAGTTTCTTCTTATCTTTCCTTTTGAGCTTAGGAAAATCTGTTTGAATATGTCCTATATTCTTACATTTATAATAAATAAATTTAAAATAGAATTTATTGTAATTTTTATCCTTATGAATATTTTGTTTCTATATTGAAAATAATTATTTTCCACTATCTTATTCATCCTTCTATCATGATTTTCCAACCCAATATCATAATGTTTTGAAGGTTTATAATTGAACTAAACAAAAAATTTCTTCTTTTTTTATGATTTCACAACTTTATCTACTGACTAAACATTAGTATAATCATTAGATGTTGTTTCAAAGGAAACAAATCCACTATTCGTTTTTAGCTTCTTAATATCTATTTACAATCTAAATTCATATTGGAGTGTGGTACAAATCAAATCATCTAAATTAAGATTAGTAATATTTCTTGTGTCATCCATATAAGCCCTTTTATATTCACACTCATTTATAACGACCTTTATAATATTTTAATCCAAAATTCTATCTACATGGTCTTTCTCTCTAAGATAATGTAAAATATTTATAATAGTTATAAACCGTTGGTGCATCTTGGAAACATTCTCTAATAGTATAAAATTAAAAGATAGGTAATAAGCAGGAATCAAAGTTATTCTTATTTTGATAACTTTAGAATTTAAAAAATTCATTACTTATAACTTTTTCCAAATAATATTGGAAGATTCACATGAATATATCATACTATAAATGATTCAAGTCATAGAACATAAAATAGTGTTCCTTACTCTATAATTTATGTGTTACTATATATTTTCATGAATTGTAAAGGTTGTAACATACTTAACAAAAATTGGGTAATTACCAGTAAAAATGAAAAAATTATCTACTCTAGTATTAATAACAATAATCATCTTCCAATCTCTCAAATGTTCATAATCATCACCATCAACGGTATTTGGTATACTCAGATTCATATTTTAAAGGGTTCTAACACTTAACCATACCATATTATAAATAATATAAACTCTTTTTATGAAAACACATTATTGTAAGAACATTTTTAAACAAAAAGTTTATAAAAAACCTAATAAAAATTACAATCAATAGAAAAAGTAAAAACTCAACAAGTATAAGCAGTAGAACCTTCTGTAATACAAATTTTTGGATCAAAAGAGTTACTATGGATTCAATAGTGGGGGTTAATTATAGTTTAAAAAATTAAAATAGAACAAAAAAAATACCTCTTTCTGTAAAAAATATTTAACACAAAGATCATATGATGATAAGTGTAATAAAATCAAAATTAGAAACTATCTGATCATATCAAATTACTTTTATCGGTATCATAGATACACTGATAAATTATTTTTTTTATAAAGATAAGTATACTAACAAACTTTTTAATACATTCATTATGGGAATTTAAATATTTAATAAATAATAAATATAAATATTATAAATGTTAAAATGAATTATAATCTTATAAAATAAATTAATCTTTAACCTTAATAGTTAAGGTATTTAGAAACCCTGACTAAAAGTATCCACGGTTTTATAACTACTTTAAGGTCTATCTTTCCTTACCAAGAAATCCCTCGATATGATGATCAGACTTTGTCTTTTGATCCATGGATGCCCTCAACCATTACCATTACTAGACAAGAATTATAAAATAAAATTTGTTTTTAATGAAGTATAATCCTTATTAAAATTTAATAGAACCTAAACTCTCTAAAGTATTACAAAGATAATGAAAAATATTTTAATGTAGAGTAATACTTAAATTAAATGAGTTTTGAATGAATAATATTAAAACTCTTCAAATGAAATTCTATGTATAGGTGAAACTTCTATGTTTACATTTTAGAGTTTGTTGAAACAAAATTAGACATATTTTACTTGAGATATCACAATGATCTAGAATAAGTAAATATCCATTGTCATTTTTGGAACTATTCAAATTCTATTTTATATTCGTTCTTATAAAAGAATATATATATGTATTATGATTATAAACATTGTATAGTCTGATGGAATTCATTATTGATTGTAAGTCTAATAATCCGAATGTAGGTCAGTTTGATGTATCGATAACAGTTTCAGTTTGATGGTCATGAATTTTTTTAGTCCAATATACAAGACATATGTCTAACATTGGTTCAGAAAAAAGGTTAGTTTAATTAATCAGACACAACTTTATCCATCCAACATTAATAAATTCTATTGATATGGGGGAAAATCCTAAAAAAGTCATAGGGGCCTAAAATAATGGATCCCAAGAGAATTTTATATCATAAAAGTCACATATTTATGGGGAAGGCACCCGATAGTGTTAATGAAGATACAATAATTGATAGGGGTGTCTCAGTAGGCCCTGAAGTAAGCTACTATATTACCCTCTCCCAACATACGGGTAATATCCATCTAATTAGAAAGTTTATTTCTAAATCTACGTACAATATTGGGGATAGCCCAAGGCATTTATATGGCCTCTGTGATGGACCCATAGTAATGGAGTAATCCATTTCCACCCTTGCTAGCGAGGTATTGTAAGAGAGACAAAATTGTAATCCCTTGTTCATGGAGAAAACATTATCAAGGAGAGAATCATCATTTACATAAGAATAAATAAATGAAAATATGACAGAACCATCCTAGTTGTGGACAACCCCGCTCATATTTCTATTGATACATGACCAATCAATATTCATCGTTGAGACAAAAAAATAGGGGGAATCTAGTGAACACATTTTCCTAGAGAGGGTGGTCTGTGAGGTGTGTTTGGAGAGATATTATCATGCATGAGCCGATGGAGGGAAGGGGAAGTCTCCAAATGTTTAATCATAGGGTCCAATTCAACCAACCTAGATTGAGGTCAAATAAGAACATCTAGTTTCAAAATTCAAATCCCTTCATGATGACTCTTGTTGCGAGCATTCCATATTATCCAGCATTTGATGACCATGAACATTTCCCTCACCCTAATCTTCTGGGGATTGAAATCTATGTTTCTAAACCATGCATGGAGAAAATTTCTTCTAGAAAGCTCATGTTCATAAATTCTATGAAAAATTCCAAGACCGACTGACACAATATATTATCATTCCCCATCAAAGAAAATATGGTGGAAGGTATCCCCATTAGCTCGACAAAAATAGTTCCACTAAGATACTAGTGATTTACCGCTCCATCACACCGGATCATTAGTAGGAAATGCTTGGGTTATGGATATGATAAAGAATAAAGGAGAATTTATCTATAATTTCCTTGCACAACAATGAAGCTCTCCATGCATCAAGATCAAGTTTCCTATGTAGAATCTACTGATAATATTTCATTGAGGAGATATCGATTGAGTATATGGTAAAAACCCACATATTGGGGTCCGAACTAGTCATGAAGTTGTTGTAGAATCCCTATTCGTGATGATTCTGATTCATGTGTGTTGACGCAGAAAAAATATCGTAACTCTCGAAGGAAGTTTCGGAATGACAAAGCGAAGTCATATTCGGAATCAGAGGCCCGATCCGGAGGACCGAGATGTGGTGCGTGAAATAAGGGAGGCTCCACGTGAAAATTTTTTATGCGCGCATAGAAGCACTGGGTTTCGCGGAATTGAGCCAATGAGGCGCGCAATCTTTGCATGCCCCGGTTTCTGCGCGGCGATATTTTGCGCGCCGGCTGCGCTCGACGCGAAGAATTTCACGCGCCGCCTGGATTCCACACCGGAGGTCACCTATAAATACAAGGTGACCCCGAACGGTTTGGGGGTTGAGGAATCCGAAGCGACTCCCGTGCGCGCAATTAGGATCCCCCCGCGTGCAAGATGACATCTAGGTAAAACCCTCATTTCACGCCACCATTGCCCCAGAGTTCGCCTTGGTTCGCAACTCCACCGGCTTCAGTGAATTTTCCCCCTCCCCAGTGTTCCGGCCTTGCGCGCAATCCGTGTCACGTGCGCGCAAAACCCTGTCGTGCGAGCAATACCCTGCGCGTAGTTCCCTCTCTGCGCGCAATTCCTTTTCTCCATTTGCACGCCGTCCCGGTCTTTTGCACGCAAACATTCCCTTTTGCGCGCAAAGACCAAGACTCCTCACCTTGACGCCCCTTGGCTGCCCCCTGCACCGGCACCTGATGTCTCCCCTGCCGGGCATGCGTGCCGTGCGTTGTTTTTTCCGTACGGCCTTCTAGGCTCGTGCGAAGTAACCTCAAGGTCCCTCGAACCGTGTTTCCCGTTGCGTTGCTTTGCCTTATGCTTCTCCGCATAGGCACGCTAATGGATATTGCTTCTTCGCATAGCCACGCTAACGTGGACCCCCCTGTGGTTCACCCTACGGCCCCCCTTCGTGATGGCCTTGCCGATGCCTTCCCTCCCACAAGGGGTAGAGGGCGTTGGGAATGTACGCCCTAGGGGTGTGGAGCAGACCCACCTCGTCCAAGCTGCAGGACGTTAAACTACTAAGCACCTCATCCTTAACACAAGACGTTAAACTGTGGTCTGACCTCATCCTTCGCAAGCAGGGTCCCCCCAGCTCGGACATTTTTTATGCCCACTAGTCTCCACGGGAATGGACTCTTCCTCACATATAATGAGATCATCCTTATCGAAGCGACGTTTGTCCGCGGGGGAAGGGCTACCTCAGAGTGTAAGCCCCTAGCTTTTCTTGTAGATGATTGCACCCATGCATCTCCGTACTTCCCCCCGGCCAAGGCCAGTGGAGTCCTTTTCCCACTATGCTTTGTCGCACCACGGGCCTCCACCCTAGAGTAAGCCCCGACATCAAGGGGAACTAACCACGCCAAAGCCCCTATTTCCTCTTTGGGCCGCTCAACACGTAAGCCCCATTCCGCTTCTCACGGACGCACCCTTCGCGACGTGATCGTCTGGTCCCTCCTGCCACTTGTTTCCCACACCAAGCATGAATCACGTGGGCTTAGAGCGCGCATCGACAATGAAATCCTCTTATGGGCCGCCTCAGAGTGTAAGCCTCATCCTAGCGAACTACGTGGACTTTGATCTGTGCTAACGCACAGTACGTAGGAAGCCTCCACGAGGTTCAATCCCACCACCTGGTCGTCCCGACCTCTCCATGTCGGTTCCCCGACCACCTTGGGACACCTCAGAGTGTAAGCCCCAAACCCTTTGTCCCGCATGACATTAAACTGTATTCTGTCCCCCGTGACGTTAAACTGTATTCCGTCCCGCATGACGTTAAACTGCATCGCGTCCCGCATGACGTTAAACTGTATCCCCCACCTTGGGCCGCCTCAGAGCGTAAGCCCCAAACCCTTCATCCCGCATGACGTTAAACTGTATTCTGTACCGCATGACATTAAACTGTATCGCATCCCGCATGACGTTAAACTGTATCCCATCTCTTGGGTCGTCTCAGAACGTAAGTCCAATGTCTCACTCCACCATCCATCCTGATCCTTACCCGGGCTGCCACATCCTGGTGAGCTCATGCCACCCCATCCCACTCCATGACACCCAAGAGGCCGCCCACGTGCTGGCCCCATCATCGGTGTTCCCCCCTGGGGATCCTTCAACCCGATCCATCTCCGCAAGACGTTGGATTCGCGACATACCCCGTGTTAAACATGGGAAGCTGAGGAAAACCTCAGATGGTACATATTCCCCGCGTTCAATGCGAGATTCCTTGGGCTTCCGGGCCCTCAAGAAGCCCTGTGATGAGGGTCCAAAGACAGACATGCCGACGACGCCCCAACGTGACCATTCTCCTCACCGAAGGTTTCTTCCCCGACAAGACCCCATGGAGCGTCTTGATGGAAGAAACGTAATTAACTGGCGTCCTTGTAGATATGGCACCGGGAATGAGCTTCATGAACCCGTATTATATCTATGAGGGAGTCCCGGACTAGGTAATGAGCTCCGAGGAGGAATCCACAGAAGGAAGAACCGACATCCCATCATCCCGGTTTCGATCAAGGAGTAGACGTCCCTGAACAAGGAACGGATGGCTCCCGACTTTGGAAAGCGGGAATGCGGGGTAACAAGCAGCGCGTCCTCCTCCACAGACGGATGCGCGTGCCCCGACGAAAGCGTCGGAAACAAAAAATGGTGAACCCGACGTGAAGCTTTTTCCTCAATATGGGGAATGGTAGCCGTCGGGGCATCGTGAGAACAACATGTCACCAGGTCCGGGTAACCCTCACCGGGACATGAACCCGCCAGGGGTCAAGGCGGTCAGGACGTTGACTATTCCGTTCTGTGATGTCGTCAGCGTGGATCCCTCTCACCGACCATGGAAGACGGAATGACGCTGGGCCTTGGTTATTGATCTCCTTTCCTGTTGATGCTAATGGGTTCATCTCCCTGTTTCTAGGAATCAGATCACTGCATTCGGAGCTCGATCGCCACCTGCCACCGGCGCAGGGGAAGGGGCAGTACCGATGAGGCTACCCCACGCAGTCCCACCTATTCGACAGTCGCTCCGGCTTTGACCGTCGTAGCAGCCGGGCGCTCGTGCCCCCTATCCCCGTCAGAAATCATCCAACGGAGGGTGATCAATAACCTAGTTCGTAGGTATGACGAGGAAGGGGTCATCCCCACCAGGGGCATGGACCGCTTGGATCTAGAGGCGGTCGCCCCTCACCACCATCGCCGCCCTCGAGGGCCGTGCAGGGAGCCGCCGCTCCCCACGCCGACGTTCAACCCCTTCGGGAAACTATCCCCGGAGCGCTTTGACACATCCCTCCCCCACGCCAATGAGGTGGGGGATGTCTGAGCCCACCCGATCAGCGATCCATCCCAGGGGTTAACGGCAAGAACCCCCGCCAGGCTGCGTCGACACCACCTCCCAACTCCTTGAGCCGAAGAGAAGGCAATCTTCATGCCCGCACCGCCGGTTCCAGCCCATCTGACTCGACGCCAGCGTCGGCCGCTAGTGGGAGAGAATGCCCATCCTGGGGCACCAGCATCAGCAACCACTGTGGCCCGAGCCACTGCTGACACCTGTTACCAGATCCCCATGCATGTTGAGCAGGGGCAGCCGCATGCCCGACTGGGATCGAAACCCCGACCGCCTTGCAGGAAAGTTGGGTCGATTCTCCCGGTCACGGACACTGGCAATGGCCACTGCGGACCAATCCGCGGTAGTGCCACTCACCATGAGGGCTCATTCTTTGCCACCGATTTGGGAAGTCGAAAGCTTCTTCGCGACGGCTATGCTCTGGGTATGACTCCTCCCAGCGCCCACTGCATGGGGTATGAGGTCACTCCCCCTACTACCGGCCGCGGTCATGGAGTCGTTGTGTATCCAGTCTCCCACTCACATGGAGGTCCTCCCCATGTCCCTTTCGACATCTGTCCCGGTGCTTCTCGCACCCCGGCCTTCAGTCCCCTCTGCCCCAGCTCTATTGTGGCCAGGGGACCCCATGACGGAAATCATCCTTACCCTGAGGAGCTACCCAGGGGTAGGAAGGCCGAGCTTCGTCACCGTAGGAGGAATGTCAGGGGAGTCCGGACGGAAATCAGACCAGTCTGTTTCTCGAATTCGGAGGCAGAGTATGACTCGACGATGGAACCTCCCCCCAACCTTTCGAGTTGAGGGCAGGGGTGGGGATGCGGTGCGTCAGTCTCTTACTCCCCGAATGCGAGATCTGTATGACTCCCTCCTCCCTTAGAAGGTATATCCAGGAGGAAGAGGACTTGGCATACCGCCAGGGATCAAGCCCGCAGTTTCCGCTGGCCTCCTCGGAAGCACCTCCCGCCCCTGTTAGGGAGGGTGAGGAACTTTTCTGGGGGCCGACGGAAGAATCGCGAAGAGATACACCCTCGAAAAGCACCGACGCTGTGATAGGATGCCCATTCGCTGGCCCATCCTCTCGCGACGTGGTAGCCAGGGCACTGCAACCCCTGGAGGATGACCCAGGGATCGGCAGCCAATCGGCATGTTCGCCGTATTCCCTGCCGGCCAGCCCACCTCCCCGACGGTCTGCCTCGGCGCCATTGCCAATTCCCCAACTTTCCTCAGTGGACGAGCAGAGGCGGCAAGTTCTGGACCCAGAACCGGAGCCGTGGAGCTTCTGGACCGTTCTTGCAGTGGGCCACTTCCCTGAGAAGTTTTGGCCGGTCGCAGAATCTGGTTTTGATGTTCCAGAGTCACTCACCCCGAGAGAGTTTGAATTCTTCCCCAAGATTCTTCGGGTGACTCACCCCCGCCTCCGCCATCAGCCAGCGCCTTATCCCGGGAGCCAAGCGCATCTCGAGGAGATTGGTGAGCAGTGCCGCCGGTCCGACCTAGAAGCACTCCCCGCGGTCCGTCACCCCGAGTTGCTGGACCACCACGAGGCCCTTCAGCAACAATGCATCCAGATTTTTCAAGTACTCCGCAGAGTTAGTGAGGAGGCCACCCCCCACGCGCACGTCCGTGGGTGGGGGCAGTACGCTGCTCTCCTCTTCTGTGCGATCCACCGGCAGCCCGATCCACTGGGCGGCCCTAAGGGAACGTCGCCAAGGGTAGTAGCAGTCAACATGGATGAACCTTCAGATGAGGGAAACATTATGGAGCCCCTTGAAGGGGACTCACCCCTCGAGGACAGGCCACTACTGGACCCATCTAGGAGGATTACTTGCCAACAGAGGAGACTCCTAGTTCTTCCTGTACCCACGGAGGCACCGGCGTTGGGCCGAAATATCAGCAGGGGTAAAGAGCCCGTCAGGTCTGTCAAACTCGCTGACCCATCTGCCTCAGTGTAGAGGGTAGAGGAAGATCCCAAGAAGGACACACTGCGCCAATAGCTAGCCGATCAAAAGAGGCTGGTTGATGAGCTCCTGGCCGAACGCATTGTAGAGCGGCGGCCTGACTATGGCAACCCTAGACCAGGACAACAGGGGAAGGAGCATCTACCCCTTGCCGAGATTCCCCCGGGCAACCGTGACCGTGTCGTGTTCACCGATAGGGGAGACACTGGGGCCCATGGCAAGAGGGCGCGATATGTTTCGCAGAACCCTCCCGAGCAGCGAGACAACCAGGGGGACCGTGCTCGATTTCCTCCTGCCGTTCCGAGAGTCGCTCCGCTAGCTGCCCTGCGAGCCGCTGAGCGCGACTATCGTATCGATGATCCTGGCAATGCACTTGTGGTTAGAGATCCCCGTCAGGACATTAATCCGCATCCGGATGATCTGATTTAAGTACTCATCGCTCTCTTGGAGGCCCTGGAAACTCGGCAGGTGGAGATCCCACCGGATGCAAGCCGTACCCCGCATGGGTGGATGACATGCCGGCCTCGCCGGGATTCGGGAACCCCACTTTTTCCCCCTTTAACAGGACTGGAGACCCGCCACAATACTTGGACCACTTCAACTCGAGGTGCGGGCCTATGTTAGGGACTCTGGCGCAATAGGAGGCTGCCAAGATCCGGTGCTTCGTTCAGACACTGGAAGGGACAACATTTGTCTGGTACAACCAGCTCCCTGTTGGATCAGTGACTAGCTGGGAGGACCTTCATCGGCAATTCCTCTACCAGTTCAGTTCCACAACCCGGAAGACAAACATTGCAGACCTCTTCAGGTGCAAGCAAAGGCCCGACGAGCGAGTCGCGGACTTCATCGCCCGGTGGAAGGGGCTCACGTACTCCCTTGACATGCCACTGACTCAGGAGAAATTACAGACGATGTGTGTGGGGAATGTCAAGGTGGAGTTGGTTCCTTCCCTGATCACACAGAATTACCCTGGAGGGTTCCGAGACTTCTCGGATATGGCTTAGCGCCTCGAAGAAGCCCTGCAATAGGCCGGCCAGGCACGCCTGCTACCTCCTGTAATTTCTGAAAGGAGAGCTGCCAGAGCCGAGCCTGCTGATGTGACGTAGATAGAGGCCCCCAGATAGCTAGAGTTGCTGCCAGTGAGGCCAGCTCAGCAGGCTCATAGGGGTCCCCCCCCACAGCCTCTGGCCCAGCAGCGACCGCCCCAAAATCGGAAGGTGCCTCCGCGTAACGCACCGCCACCACCTAGGCGAGGTAATCCAGCTCTGCCTCCTCGGCCTGCTCCTCCGACCCCTGGCCATGGTCAGCCCCCAAGAGCCCCCTTTCCAGATGGAAGGAATTGGTCCTACTCATTTGGTGAGGCCCAGGTCCCCGGTTATTTCCATAGCGCCTTGGAGCAGAGGATCGTGCGACTGCCTGAGTGCCGGAAGCCAGAAGAGTCGTGTCTCACGGATCACCCTAACTGCTGCCCTTATCACTGTTTCCTGGGACACACCATCCATCAATGCTATGTGTTCAAGGACTGGCTCCAAGACCAGATTGAAAACAACATAGTCAGGTTGGGCCCAGCACCGACACAGGTGGCAGGTGTCTTCGTGGGATCAGATGGCAGTAGTGACGACGGGGATGTGTGGGAATAGGTTTCTGACAGCGGGTCCCGGAAGTATAATGACTGGATGGCCCGCAGGACGGTCGCCCATGACCATGGCATCATCCGTGCTCTCCTGGATCAGCCAGAGCCCTCGAAGTCTGCGAGCGCCGCTTCAGCATCGTCGTCCCAGCCTACCTTTTCCCAGAATAGCAGGCGGCGACGCAAGAAGAAAGAACGTGCCCTGCCATTGCCATCATCTTCTTGCACGCTTGGCGATTTCATGCCCTTGGAAATGGGGATCCCTCCGAGACCCCGTCCGGTAGTGGATGACTCCTCGAGTGAGAGCCCGAGGTACGCTTCGGTTAACACCGTAGAGTTGGTAAATCCCTTTTTGGCTCCCGATGATGAGGAGCGCCAGGTGGACCTTCCCGAGAGCCCGGGGTACGCTTCGGTTAACACCGTAGAGTTGGTAAATCCCTTTTTGGCTCCCGACGATAAGGAGCACCAGGTGGACCTCCCCGAGAGCCCGAGGTACGCTTCAGTTAACACCATAGAGTTGGTAAATCCCTTTTTGTCTCCCGACGATGAGGAGCGCCAGGTGGATCTCCCAGAGAGCCCGGGGTATGCTTCGGTTAACACCGTAGAGTTGGTAAATCCCTTTTTGGCTCCCGACGATGAGGAGCGCCAGGTGGACCTCCCCAATGTCCCCATCCATCGCCAATGTCGACGGAGCCGTGGATACGTGAACCGCTGGGGAACGACAGTCGTCACCTCCAGTCAGTCCATGCACGCTACCGAGACCAGGCAGCAGTCCTGGTATAGAGAGCAGCACTCGTGGCTCCCTCACCCGGTGACAACAGGTTCGCTTCCACCACCGTTTGTGTTGCTGTATCGGGTGGAACCGCCTTGCCCGCGTCGCAACCAGCCCATCCCTACCACTGGACGACTGCGGCCTTTCAGTCCTAGCATGACATCCACCTCCTGAGCTTCATCCGGTGAACAGCGGGACGTGCCTAGTACCAGTCAGTCACCGGTCCCGCCAGCAGGGCCCGTCATGCCCCCAATCGCAGAGCGACCTCCTGTAAGCAGAAGCTCGCGTTTGGTGCGAAATTATGATGTCCTGAAGTATCTGGCTAGAATTCCAGCAAGGATTTCCATCCTTGAGGCCCTTCGCCTGTTGTCCGAGATGCGTGAGGCGCTCGACGAGGCTATAAGGATCCCCCTCCAGTTTGAAGCAGAGGTCGCGGCCGCAGAAGCCTTCCACACCGAGGTGATTGAGGACGCCGAATGTCAGGCGGTTATCTTATTCTCCGGTGAAGATGAAGACCCTCCCATACAGGGGAACATCCGCCCGTTGTACATCACCGACCAGTTCAATGGCATGGAAGTCCGTCGCTGTCTTGTCGACACGGGTTCTGGGATTAACTTGATCCCAACTCGGACACTGCGAAAGCTGGGGTTGTCCGAGGATGATTTAACTCCCTCTGACCTCAGAATCCAGGGGTATGACAGGACCGAGCAAACTCCACTCGGCAAGATTCGTCTGAAGACCCAGTTCGGCGGCTTAATTGCCAATACTGAATTCATGGTTGTCTCTAAGGAAACTGCCTTCAACGCATTGATGGGAAGGCCATGGATCCATCTTCACGCAGTGGTTACCTCATCATATCATCAGTGCCTAAAATAATACCTTAAGGGTCGAGTGGGTGTGCTCCAAGGAGATCGTCTCCATTTGCCTCTTGTGAAGCTCGTTACTTGGACGCTGACTATTACAAGATCAAGGACAAGCAAATCCTAGCAGGTGAGGTTGAGCCCACCATTGTCGCGGGTGATCTTTGGGCAGGTTTGGATGACACATATGTCTTCCCAATCCATCGGTTGGAGGCCATGACTCCCGATATGGGAGAGTGCTTTGTTGTCTTGGGTACCAGAGGAATGCATATTTCCGGGTCTAAGCGATGGTGGGAAATTACCTCGTACTCTTACACCAACCAGGCCCAGGTGATCCCCGAGCCTCCTACCCCCGTACGATATCGGGACGTTGGGCTCATGGAAACGACAACACGTCATACGCGCCTGTTTCGCCGAGCTGGGATCAACTGACTCAAGCCAACGCATCACCACTACTTTGATGTTGTAATGTGTGGCCCCTTGGGCCGTAGGCCGGATGGGATTGGATCAACCACCTTCGTCGCCATGGTCTCCGCGGTGCATGAGTCTCCCGTCGTGACGACCTCTGCCGCCCAAGCCGATGCCAGCTCCCCATCAGGGTCGAGCAGCCCCAAAACGGCTCCCCCCATGGACGATCCTTCCACAAGCGGAGAGGAAGACAAGGAAGATGCTCCTCCTGCCTTTGAGGAGGGCATCTCTGCCATGGTCGACGAGATAGTATAGGTGAACCTCGGTAGTGAGGTGGACCCGAGACCCACCTTGGTTAGCGCCGCTATGCCTCCAGAGGAACGACAATAGTACATAGAATTCCTCAGACAGCACCATGATGTGTTTGCCTGGAGTTATGAAGAGATGGCGGGACTAGATCCCCAGGTACCCGTCCACCGCCTTGGCCTCCCAGCAAACCATCGCAGGTTCAAGCAGCCTCCCAGAAAAATGCACCCCATTCATGGTGCCATGGTTGAGGCCGAAGCTGATAAGCTCATTAAGGATAACTTCTTCAAGGAATTCCAATACCCCAGGTGGCTAGCCAATATTGTGCCCGTCAGGAAGAAGAACGGGTAGATCAGGGTCTGCATCGACTTCTGCGATCTTAATCGCCACTGTCCAAAGGATGACTTTCCCCTTCCTGTGACAGAGTTGTTGATCGACGCAACTGCCGGGTTCTGAGACCTTTCCTTCATGGGTGGGTAGTCCGGGTACAACCAGATCTGGATGGCCCCCGAGGATGAATAGTTCACTGCATTTAGGGCCCCCCAGATCACTTTCTGCTATCGGGTTATGCCCTTAGGCCTGAAGAACGAGGGCACCACCTATCAGCGGGCTATGCACCGCATATTCAAGTCGATCCTCGGGATGCTGGTGGAGTGCTATGTAGATAACCTGGTGGTTAAATCTCATCAGTGCCAGGACCATCTCAAAGACCTTGAGAAAGTGTTCATTTTGCTCTGTTCTCGCCACTTGAAGATGAACCCATTGAAGTGTGCCTTCAGGGTCACCTCCAGAAAGTTTCTTGGCTTCATCATTAGGTATCGAGGTATCGAGATCGACCCCGAGAAGATCAAGGCCATCCATCAGATGCCTCCCTCAAATAATATTCGGGAGCTTCGAGGCCTCAAAGGCCACTTAGCCTATATACTCCGATTCATTGTGAATCTGGACGGCAAGTGTAAGCCCTTTTCTCGGCTCATGAAAAAAACGCGCTGCCTATGGGTGGGATGAAGAGTGTCAGACCACTTTTGAGGAAATCTAGCAGTATCTGCTTCAACCTCCAGTCCTGATGCCACCCGTTCCCGGAAAGCTGCTGGTCCTTTACGTGACCGCCCTGGAGCGATCCCTCGGCGCCCTTCTCGCCCAGAAGAACAACGAGGGAACAGAGAATAGCCTCTACTACCTCAGCCGAATGCTCCTCGACATGGAAGTTAGATACTCTCCCATCGAGAAGAGCTGCCTGGCGCTCGTATTCTCCGTACAGAAATTACAGCACTACTTGCAGCACCACGAGGTACAGCTGGTCTCTCGGGTAGACCCACTGAAATACATCCTGATCCGGCCTATGTTGACCGGCCTATTGGCACGCTGGGCGGTGATCCTCTAGTAGTTCGACATTAGGTTCGTACCTCAGAAGGCCGTCAAAGGACAGACGTTGGAAGACTTCTTAGCTTCCCACCGAACCTTCGCGGACCAGCCACTGGATTTGGGCTTTCCTGATGAGGCAATCCTCTCAGTCGATCACGCTACCCCATGATGGAAGATGCACTTTTATGGCGCCTCCTGAAGCCCTACCGGTAGAAGTCTCAACGATCCTAGGCTTAACATAGTGGGCTTGGGTATCGTCTTCATCACCCCGGAGCAAGCCTTTCTGCCATACTCTTTCCTATTGTCAGAAGGCTACACCAACAATGGGGAAGAACATGGCCTCATCACTGGCCTCGAGTTGGCTCTGGAGGTTAACGTACCCCACCTGTATGTAGAAGGGAACTCTGAGCTAGTCATCAAGCAAGTTAATGGTGACTACGCTGTCAAGAAGCTGGAACTCATGCCGTTGCTGGAATGCACTCTCCATCTAATGGCTAAGTTCCCCTCCCGACCAAATGTCGTTCACGTTCCCCGGTCGTAGAACAGTCGAGCAGATGCATTGGCCATCCTGGACGCATCACTTGCGGAGCCCGAAAAAGATGACCTAATCATCCACGTGGCGCACCAAAGAGTCATTGCTCCTGTTATCCCAGAGGGAGATCGTGGCCCACGAGTGAACCATCTCACCGCTGGTGCCCCCGCGTCAGGACCCCCCAGGGCTTCAGGCATGGTGATCGAGACAGTTCCTGACTGGAGGGCACCCTTGGTTGAATATCTACGGCATGACAATCATCCGATGGACTGAGCAGAGCGGGAATGAATTCGGCGCTGCGCGCCGCAGTTCACCCTTCAGAGCGGTCCCAGCCTTGAGCAGCTCCTTTACAGGCGTGGGTTTGACGGTGTTCTCCTCCGTTGTCTTCACGGAGTGGAGATCCCACAGGTCATGTAGGAAGTGCACGCTGGCTCCTGTGGCGCCCACCAGGCCGGGTCGAGGTTGTCCCACCAGATTTGGATACTTGGATACTTTTGGCCCTCCATGATCCACGACTGCATCGAGTACGCCAAGAGGTGTCATGCATGCCAAGTTCATGCTAACTTTGTGCATCGGCCACCGGAGCCTCTCCATACTACTAAGTATTCTTGGCCCTTTTCGGTCTGGGGGTTGGATGTCGTAGGGCCTTACCCACCGGCGACGGCCCGCTAGTGCCGGTTCATCTTAACCGCCACAGATTTCTTGTCAAAGGGGGAAGAGGCAGCCCCGCTCAGGGAAGTCGAGGCTGGTTCTATCACCGATTTCGTGAGATCCAATATCATTCACTGGTTTGGAATATCTCACGCTATCCTCACAGATAACGGAACCAACTTCCGAGCTGCCGAGCTGAAGAGATTTTACACCAAGTACAACGTTCTCTCTAACCACACCTACCGCTATCATGCGCAGGAGAATGGACAGATTGAGGCATTTAACAAAACCCTATCTAACATTCTGCAAAAAATGGTTGGTCAGAACAAGAAAAGTTGGTCAGACAAGCTCCCCAACACCCTCTGGGCTTATAGGACGACAACTCGCAATTCCACCCAGGTGACTCCGTATTCCCTGGTATACGGAGCTGAGGCTATCCTTCCCATCGAGGTTCAGCTGCCCTCATTGCGCATGGCGGTCTACAACCAGCATGCGCCGGAAAGAGTTGTCAAGATCCATCTAGCCGAATTGGAAGTGCTGGAAGGAAGTAGGCTTCGCGCTTTACATAACTTGGAAAGGCATCAGAGCAGGATGGCTCGAGCTTTCGATAAAAAGGTTCACCTCCACTCCTTCCTGCACGGTGACTTGGTGCTGTCTCTCAAAGTGCCAATGATTCCCGTCAGGAAACCACCCAAGTTGGAGCCCAAGTGGGAGGGGCCTTTTATTGTCCATAATGTCTATCCCAATGGCGCGTATTCCCTAGTGACTATGGATGGTGAGCGTATCACTCCTCCCACCAATGCCAGGTTCCTCAAGAATTACTTTGCCTAGACTGTATGGTCTTGCATGACCTTAAACTGTATGGTCCAGAACGACCTTAAAATACACTCTGCCCTACATTTGGGCTCCATGGTCCAGGTTCTAAGACCTAAAACTAAGATCCTCTCGGTCCGAGCTCTAAGACCTAAAACTAAGATCCTCTTGGTCCGAGCTCTAAGACCTAAAACTAAGATCCATATTTTGTCCAATATGACGTTAAACTGTATCGCCATCTTGGTCCGAGATCTAAGACCTAAAACTAAGATCCATATTTCGTCCAACATGACGTTAAACGGTATCGCCAGAACTACGTCTAGCTTGATTCCCATCATAATGGGATACGTAGGAATGCCCAGACCTTTCATCTTTGGGTCCAGCTTGAGGTCTGCTATCGCATCTGTTTCGCCTTTGGGACCTTGACCACAGGATCGTGTGGCGTGGTGTGAGATTATGTCTCCATTCACCTCGGGTTTGCAATAGCTGCACCACACGCACCCTATCCTCAGGATTTAGCCCTCCTCTGTCCAATGGAATTTAAAGACGCATATCAAGAACTACATGTGGCTTGATTCCCATTCTTATGGGATATGTAGGACCGCCTGAATACCTAGATGTCAGGTCCAGCCCAATCTCTTAGGGGATCCCATGATCTTCCGGTGCCCAGGGTGTTTGGCATTACACCCCTCTTTTTTTTCTTTTTTTTTGCCCAGGGATCCGCCATCTTTTGGCCGCTCTCGGACTGAGCCCTCTGACCCTTCCCAG
Organism: Viscum album; assembly: GCA_963277665.1. Taxonomy (NCBI): domain Eukaryota; kingdom Viridiplantae; phylum Streptophyta; class Magnoliopsida; order Santalales; family Viscaceae; genus Viscum; species Viscum album. The sequence goes on from OY728140.1 coordinate 80,925,347, forward strand.
TGGTCTGCTGATGTGCTCAAGGCACTCTGGTCTAGAACTTGGAGTGCCAGATTCGACTTAGGTAAGTTCCATCCACTTGCCAAGCTTCGTGTTCCCCTTCATTTGGGCCCTAGTCATCCTTCACACCCGAAGGGACCCCCAAGAACGACCTAGATAAAACGCCCAAGGGCTCTCCTACTGTCATGGGGCAACGCCCTCGAGGGTTTCAGACAACAAATTGATACAAATCCCGCATTGCGAACATGGTCAGCAGTTGATGCTCATTTGTTTGTCCTCGTGGCTAACACGACAGGATACTGCGTTGCAAACATGGTCAGCAGTAATCCTCAGTCGTCACGCCGGCTTCCCCAGGCCCTGAATGTTGGTGGAATGGTTCATGTCATGTTCCGCCCCACTGCTTCAATGTGGAATCTTGACACTCCTTATACTAACCCTCAGTACACCCCCGCACATCAGACAGACCGAGCTGTGTAACGGTGTCTCTCGGGGCTCCCCGCGATCTGAGCGCTAGAGTATGTTCTTGAGTCTCTTATTTACGGGTTGCGTGCAGCTTGACCCTCATCCCCATGGGGAATGAGGAGTTGCCCAAACATTGCGTTTCAGGCCCAGCATGGCTGGGAGCTAGCATCTCTTGTCTCTCCCAAATTGTTGAACCCTCGTAGGCCCCTTTGGTCCGAGGCTCCTCTCTCGGTTGGTCCAAAACATATGAACTTAAACTATGTTGTTGGTCCAAACCATATGAACTTAAACTATGTTGTTGGTCCAAACCATTAGACCTTAAACTATGTTGTTGGCCCAAACCATACGACCTTAAACTATGTTGTTGGTCCAAACCATACGACCTTAAACTATGTTGTTGGTCCAAACCATAAGACCTTAAACTATGTTGTTGGTCCAAACCATAGGACCTTAAACTATGTTGTTGGTCCAAACCATAAGACCTTAAACTATGTTGTTGGTCCAAACCATACGACCTTAAACTATGTTGTTGGTCCAAACCATACAACCTTAAACTATGTTGTTGGTCCAAACCATACGACCTTAAACTGTGTTGTTGGTCCAAACCATACGACCTTAAATTGTGTTGCTGATCCTATCACACGACCCTAAATTTTGACATTATCGTCCTGGCCGCATGATGAAAAATGACACCGCATTGTGACGACCTCGTTGTAGAGGACATCACGTTGGGTATTGGTCTTGTGCCATGCCATTTGTCAACGCCTATCACGACTTGATGCTTGTGGCGACACCATGGCCTACGACTTTAGGTCTGTCGCTTCACAAAAAAAAACCACTCACCTGAAAGGAAAAACAAGATTTATCAAATTCCGCTTCTTTTAGTGCAAGGGCCATGCCCTCACTCCCCCTTTTTTTTCCTGGCACTGGTATCTTACCATGTCACCTTCCAGAACTACGCGTGGCTTGATTCTCATCCTTATGAGATACGTAGGAACGCCAGGGGCACTTCCCCGCGGGTCCAGCCTACCTTCGTGTTCGGTCCCTCGACTCGAGCATTTCCCCGGAGAGCACATGGTAAGTAGGGATTAGGTCCTCATTCACGTCGGGTTTTGTAACCGCCTTGCCATGTGTCAATTTCTCCCCTTACCCATTGATGGTCCGAGATCTAAGACCTAAAAATAAGATCCTCATGGTCCGAGCTCTAAGACCTAAAACTAAGATCCTCACGGTCCGAGCTCTAATACCTAAAACTAAGATCCTCACGGTCCGAGCTCTAAGACCTAAAACTAATATCCTCATGGTCCAAGCTCTAAGACCTAAAACTAAGATCCGTATTGCATCCCGCATGACATTAAACTGTATTCCGTCCCGCATGACATTAAACTGTATTCCATCCCGCATGAAGTTAAACAGTATTCCCTCTCGCATGACGTTAAACTGTATTGCGTCCAACATGACATGAAAATATGTTGCAAGAACTACGTGTGGCTTGATTCTCATCCTTATGAGATACGTAGGACCGCCCGGACATTTTGTCTTGGGTCTAGCCCCAGGGATTACTAAACCCCGTCCTTCCTTATTGTCGGCCCCTCGGCCCGACATCATGGGAAGTGGTGTAATCGGTATATCTAACCCGAGCAGGTTCAGGATGCCCCATGGTAATAATGGGAAGCGGCAGTTCTATCGCCAAAGAGGTCCTGCCTGGAAATTGGGATGACTCGTGATCAGTTCGGTACGTCCGCTTGATGCGCCTTCGCCATGGTGGCGCAATTCCAGGAGTGTTGGACTCTGTTCGAACAAACCACCACTCCACCTTCTACGCCTTGCATCCCCCCTTATTGGGATCCTCATTTCCTTTCATGTTTGACGGGACCCCCTAACAGTATGGATTCTTGACCTATGGTCCACCTACTGTCCTGGACCAACGTTCCGGAGAACTGATCATGTTTGACGGGACCCCCTAACAGTATGGATGCTCGAACTATAGTCCGCCTACTGTCCTAGGCCAACATACCGGATAACTGGTCATGTTTGACGGGACCCCCTAACAGTATGGATGACAGACCTATGGTCCGCCTATTGTCCCGTGCCAACGTTCCGAAAAACTGACCAACTATATTTGAGTTAGGCCCCGTGTTGCGAACATGGTCAGCGGTCAGCCCTCATTTATTGCCCCCCCATTCCAGGCCAACATGATATGGATGCTCTATTTCCACCACGGTTGACGGTTATCCTCCATGGTTGCGCCCCATTGGGTTCCGAATTTGGGCAGCATGATTCACCCTTCCTCTCCATCCCCCTGTGTTCGGATGGATTTCAATGCCCCCGGCATTACTCCACTTGTGTGTTAGAGCACATTGAGAAGTCGACACATCAATCGGCTCGGGGTCTCCTTAGAAGTCCAGGCCCAATTTTGGATGCCTGAATCTTGGTCAATGCCCCACAGTTGAACGAAATGATGGTACGAGCATCTTCTGCTTCTTGCATTGGGCACAACCCACATGAGCCTAGGGATGAGTTGTTATTCGTTTCGAAACTATGGTTGAGTTCATTAAAACAAGGGTACAAATGAATGGATTTCACCACATATTGGATTGAGATGATGATCAGTACAAGCAGAAAGTTCATGAGATGGCAAAAACAAAGCCCTTAGGGATTAGCATGCTGAAGCGATCTCTCTAGTGCTGCTACCCTCTGGGTGGTAGCCTCCAATACTACTTCTCGCTCTTTGAAGACTCTCTCCTCATAGGCCACCATAGAGCGCAGCTCGCCAGCCCTAGCTTGTGCCTGTGCCCACTCGGTTTGAAGTACGATCATCTGGTGACTCGCCTCCACCAGTTGATCCTGTGCATCAGCCAGCTGGGCTGTCAGTTTCTCCACGAGCTCAGAGCATGTTGCGATGAAGGCCTCCTTATCTGCCGCCTGCCCTTCGAGGTGCCGGACTTCCTGCTCTTCCCTCAGCAGTTCTTGAGCGCTCGCTGATCCTTCCCGGCACTGGGAAATGTCGGTGCGCCGGCTGCTCTCACGTATCTTCTCAGCCATGTAATCACGGACCGTCAGATGAAGGCGCTGAGCGTCAGCCCCTCCGGCGCACAGGAAGCACAGCCAGGTCTGAAGTGATCCCATCTGCCTCAGCCAATCCGACTGGGGCTGCCTGAGGAAGCGCTGGATACACTTCCACTCTTTGCGCCGTGTCATCCAGATCTCCTCAACGGCCTCTGAGTCTGAGTCATCTATCTCCTCAGGGTCATTGGGGCGATATATGGGGAAGGACGCCAACAGATCAACAGTAGGATCCGCCCCAGGGATTTCTTCATGAGGAATAGGATCCTCGATGTCCGGACGACCTTCTCTCACCCCAGCAGCAGTGATGCCTCCACCAGCTTCCGACCTCGTTTCAGGAACAGCGCCGCTGATGTCCGCCACCCCCTGTTCATCAATTGTCGGGGCCGACTTAGTGTAGAGAGCATGTTCCGAGCGAGGTGGTATGTCCGCCGCTGGTCCACTCGCGGATGGCCCGGGCTCCGCAGCCTGATGTGCCTCCAGTGTTGAGATCACTGCGCAAGGCATACGCTGGTCAGACGGGGTCTTTCGACACTAAGCACCAGTAGTGAAGCGGGAGACTTACAGGAATACAGAGCATCAGTCCCCAGTGTTTCGGCCGCTACAGGAGCCGCCGTAAGGGGAGACCCCTCTGCACTTGTTAATTCAATGATGGGTGCCGGATCCCCATCATGTCCCACTGGTTCCTCTCCACCCTCCTCTGGTGGGGACGCCCGTCCACCGCTCAACTACTCCTGAGTAGGATAGGGAAGTGAGTTAGAAGTTGGAAAGTAGAATGGATGAATGAGGGAAATGAATGACGACAGAGACAAACATCGAGAATCTCTGTTATGTCGAGATCAAAGTCGGCAATCTCGCCGCTCCCTCGGAGACTCCCTTGGTAGGTCACCCCTTGCGACCCCTCACCTTCGGGCTCCTCTTCTTCATCTTCTCCCTCGCCTTCATCCTCTCCAGTTTTCTCCTCCCCCTCCGGCTTCTCGTCACTGTCGCCTTCTCCCGGCGGCATCGCTTCCGGATCATGCTCCTGGCTGAGCATCACTTTCACTAGGAAAGTTGGCTTCGTATGCCGCCCCCGTTGGCATGCGTATGCATCCATGGCTGTCAGATAAGAATTCTGCCGATGGATGTTTACTCGGTCGGTGATTCGAACAAGCCCGACCTCTGGCAGTTGGATCCCGTTTTGCATTATCTTCTTCCAGATGGCTTTGACGCTCAGCGATTTCCGCAAGGTCATCCAGGCCGACCACAGTGCCGAGAGAATTGCATCTTGGGAAGGTTTGAGTAGATATCTTATCTGCTTCTCGGTCAGTTCCCTGGCCGCCTCATGTGACCCCCCTGCGGGTAACGAGGATGTGGCAGCACCATGTGATGTTCCCGCTGCCGAAGTCCCGACCTGTGCAGGCCTCGCTGCCTGATGCGTCCTTGGTTCCCCTCTTCCGACGGCACCGTGCCTTCTTTCCCGTCGCCCAGTTTCCGCGTGAGTAACCTCGAGTTGCCGAACGCGCTTGCGTAATAGCCCTTTAGGGTACGCAATGGTCCAGTTTTCAGCGTATTCAGTTGCAAGTCCGACATCGACCCTAGTGGGAGGAAGAGTAACGACGTCTCCAGAGCCGAAAGTGGTAAACATCAACCAAATCTGGCACAAGACGCATGGATTCTTCTCCTTCCAGACAGCCGTGAATACCTTCTTCGGCATTCGTTGGAGGCACCCGAACTGCCTGGAGAATCAGTATGACACGTAAGGCTCACAGATCACCTTCCCGTCGATCCGAGCCACGAGCACCCCGCCCCGAATGCTCTGGAAGTATTCCTGCTGTTCCAGAGAGCCTCGCCCGTTGTCCACTAGTTGGACGACTGGGGTGGGGAATGGCCTGAAGTTGAAGTTGGTATGGTTGCCGATGCGGATCCTCACACCCTCCTCACTGAGCGTCATCGGTGCCACCCCTGTGATGTTTATCAAGGACGGTCACAGACCATTTCTCGGAGGACGGACGGCGTTTGGGAAAGTATACCTGCCGAGATGAGCCGCCACCCAGCCATGCAAGATCTTGAAGGGACCACATACTCTCTGAGTCGACCCCCCTTGTGAGATGCGCCCCAGGATGGTATACAGCTTGGCCAACACGGGGACACCCAAGTTGAACCGTTTTTTGGCGGCCATGGAGCCCGCCATCACCAAAGTCGCTGGACGGATGCCCATCCTCGCATCCCGCACTGGCAGAAGCCACCCGCTCAGGAAGGTGGAAAGGAACCCGGCATACCGGATGTTCGGGTCTCGAGCCTCAATGACGCAGTATCCCCATGATTGGTCTTGCCCCGCCTCCAGGGCCCTCTAGTAGGACCCATCCTTGCTCCTCTGAGTCACGGTTGGGCACCGTTTTCCCCGTCCTGACATCTTGACGGCAGGATACCTCTCAAGGAATAGGCTGAACTATCCCTTGTAGGCGATGGCCTTCAGGAATTCCTTGACCCTCAGCCTCTCCTTGGCCAGCTGCAGCAGGTGCCACGTCAGCATAGACGTCTGTGACCTGTCTCCCCAGGTGTTCTTTGGAGGAACGAACTCGTCGTCTTGGTAGACCTCCAGTGGGATACCTCCGATGCAGTGAACATCCCAGAGACTGATGCCGACATCCCCATGATGAAGGTGGAACATGTAGTTGTCAGGAGACCACCGGGTGAATAGATCCGGTCCGAGTTCAGGTTAGCGGTGGAAATGGAACTGCGATGTCCATACCGCCTCGAACAGGCCGATATACCACAGTTCATCCTCGAACTTGTCACAGGTATGGGGAACCCCAAACACCCAGGCCCATTCGCTGGTGAAGTTACCCCCAGACCGCAGGTCCCAATCAATCATCCAGCCATTCGTGTCATCCGTGATACTTTGACGGAACGTGCTCGCGTAGAGGGCCGAAGAATCCTCCGCCACAGGCTCATCCCCGTTAATGGTCCTAGTACTCGGGTTCAGGACATAAACGTCCATATGTCTACTTTCCCTAGAAGGATGGCCATTGTTGGTGATGTTGTAGAGAGGAAGTGCATCCTCTCGAGTCACCCAAGACCGCGGCGTGTCCACCTCGAAGCCCGGCAGTGGAACCTCCTCTAGGATGCCAAAATTCCAGAGTGGGAGGTTGTCCGACAAGGGATATGCCTTCTGGGACGGAGTCAGAAGGTTGAACAAGGTCATATTGTTGGAGACAATCACCTTGGCGCCATAAACCTCCTCGTTTTCCACCATTTCTATCCTACAGGCAGCAGCTTCCCTCTCATCAACTCGGTTTGCAGCCATCTCGAATCTTTAGGGAGTTGGGCGAAACCAGGATGCAGTGCGCGGAATCGGAGAGATCTGCGAAAAATCTGGATGAGTTGCGCGGAATCTTAGAGATGAGCGCGCAATCGGTACGCGGAGCACGAAAAATCCCGAAGAGGCGTGAGATGACGACCAAATTTCGGATGGAATTCTGCACTGCCAGAGCGTTATTACGTGCAGCAAAAGATGTGATTTCATGCACGAGAGCGATAAGCTTATCGCACGGAAAAAGCGAAAGTACGGATTTGGGACCCAGCGCCACTTTTTATAAGCGAGGCCAGGGTTCCGCACCACGCGGAAAGAGTATTTTGCGCGCGTTCGTAGGTTTTGCGCGCCCCATCGGAATTTTGCGCGCAACTTGACCTGGCGACTTAGCTTTTTGGCATTTCGGTTTTTCCCTTGGAATCTGATCGTTGCGACCTCTCGCCGATCCAATTCCAAGGGGGGGCATTTGTTGACGCCAAAAAAAGACCGTAACTCTTCGAGGATGTTTCGGAATGACGAAGCGAAGACATATTCAGAATCAGAGGCCCGATCCGGAGGCCTGGGATGTGGTGCGTGAAATAAAGGAGGCTCCACGTGAAAAATTGTTATGCGCACGTAGAATCACCAGGTTTCGCGGAATTGAGCCGATGAGGCATGCAATCATTGCGCGCCCCGGTTCTGTGCGGCGAGCCTTTGCGTGCCGGCTGCGCTCGGCACGAATAATTTCGCGCACCGCCTGGATTTTGTGCCGGAGGTCACCTATAAATACAAGGTGACCCCAAACGGTTTGGGGGTTAAGGAATCTGAAGCGACTCCCATGCGCGCAATTCGGCTCCCCCCGCGCGCAAGATGAATTCCATTTAAAACCTTCATTTCGCGCCACGTTGCCCCGGAGTTCGCCTTGGCGCGCAACTCCACCGGCTTCAGTGAATTTTCCCCCTCCCCAGTGTTCTGGCCTTGTGCGCAATCCGTGTCTCGTGCGCGCAAAACCCTGCCGTGCGCGCAATACCCTGCACGTAGTTCCCTCTCCACGGGCAATTCCTTTGCTCCATTTGCGCACCGTCCCGGTCTTTTGCGCGCAAACCTTAACTTTTGCGTGCAACGCTCAGTACCCCTCACCTTAACGCCCCTTGGCTACCCCCCTGCACCGGCACCTGATTTCTCCCCTTCCGGGCATGCGCGCCATGCGTTGTTTTTCCGTACGGCCTTCCAGGGTCGTGCGAAGTAACCTCAAGGTCCCTTGGGATGTGTTTCCCGTTGCATTGCTTTGCCTTATGATTCTCCGCAAAGGCACGCTAACGGCTATTGCTTCTTCGCATAGCCATGCTAACGTGGACCCCCCGGTGGTCCACCCTGTGGCCCCCCTTCATGATGGCCTTGCCGATACCTTCCCACCCACAAGGGGTAGAGGGTGTTGGGAATGTAAGCCCTAGGGGTGTGGAGCGAACCCACCTCATCCAAGCTGCATGACGTTAAACTACTAAGCACCTCATCCTTAACACAAGACGTTAAACTGTGGTCCGACCACGTGCTTCGCACGCAGGGTCCCCCCAGCTCAGACATTTTTTACGCCCACTCGTCCCCACGGGAATGGACTCTTCCTCACAGGGAATGAGATCCTCCTTGTCGGAGTGGCGTTTGTCCACGGGGGAAGGGCTGCCTCAGAGCGTAAGCCCCTAGCTTTTCTTGCGGATGATTGCACCCATGCATCTCCGTACTTCCCCCCTACCAAGGCTAGTGGAGTCCTTTTCCCACTGCGCTTTGTCGCACCACGTGCCTCCACCCTGGAGTAAGCCCCGACACCAAGGGCCTCTAACCACACGTAAGCCCCGATTTCCTTTTTGGGCCGCTCAACGCGTAAGCCCCATTCCGCTTCTCACAGACACACCCTTTGCGACGTGATCGTCTGGTCCCTGTTGCCTCTTGTTTCCCACACCGAGCGTGACTCACGTGGGTTAGAGCGCGCATCGACCATGACATCCTCTTATGGGCCACCTCAGAGCGTAAGCCCCATCCCAGCGAACTATGTGGACTTTGATCCGTGCTAACGCACGGTACGTAGGAAGCCTCACGAGGTTCAAGCCCACCACCTGGTCGTCCCGACCTCTCCATGTCGGTTCCCCGACCACCTTGGGCCGCCTCAGAGCGTAAGCCCCAAACCCTTCGTACCGCATGACGTTAAACTGTATTCCGTCCCGCATGACGTTAAACTGTATCGCATCCTGCATGACGTTAAACTGTATCCCCCACCTTGGGCCGCCTCAGAGCGTAATCCCCAAACCCTTCGTCCCGCATGACGTTAAACTGTATTCCGTCCTGTATGACGTTAAACTATATCGCGTCCCGCATGACATTAAACTGTATCCCGTCTCTTAGGCCATCTCAGAACGTAAGCCCCATGTCTCACTCCACCATCCATCTTGATCCTTACCTGGGCCACCATATCCCGGTGAGGTCATGCCACCCCATCCCACTCCATGACACCTAGGAGGCCGCCCATGTGCTGGCCCCAACATCGGTGTTCCCCCCCTGGGGATCCTTCAACCCGATCCGTCTCCGCAAGACATGTAATTCATGACATACCCCGTGTTAAACATGGAAAGCTGAGGAAAACCTCAGATGGTACATATTCCCTGCGTTCGATGCGGGATGCCTCGGGCTTCCGCGCCCTTGAGAAGCCCTGTGATGAGGGACCAAAGACAGACATGCTGACGACGCCCCAATGTGGCCATTCTCCTCACCGAAGGTTGCTGCCCCGACAAGACCCCTTGGAGCGTCTTGACGGAAGCCGCATAATTAACTAGCGTCCATGTAGATATGGCACCGGGAATGAGCTTCACGAACCCGTCTTAAATCTATGAGGGAGACCCAGACTAGGTAATGAGCTCCGAGGAGGAATCCACGGAAGGAAGAACCGACATCCCATCATCCCAGTTTTGATCAAGGAGCAGAAGTCCCTGAATAAGGAACGGATGTCGCCCGCCTTTGGAAATCGGGAATACAGGGTAACAAGCAGCGTGTCCTCCTCCACAGACGGATGCACACGCCCCGTCGAAAGCGTCAGAAACAATGTGGATAAAATAATGACACATATTGGCCTATGAAAAAGAAAAATTCTAGTATTAGAAAACCCAAAAATGTTAAAATCCTTCCCATAAAATTAGTGTTACAGTATTTAATAGATCCACATCCAATAATCAAACATGGATGATGTTGAAGTGTAGGTAAGTGATGAAAAATAGTGTTGCAAAACCTTAAACTCCTACCCACTGGACCAACTAGACCCTTCCCATATTTTCTATGTATAATATTTTCCCACAATGATGTCCCTTCCATAAATACCCTTGATAATATTTCTTAGAGACTATCCATTGTTTTAGTGACACTTCTCAGGACAATTCCCCAGCACTCAACATCATGATTAATCTAATTCAATGATACCTAATGACATTTACATTCTCTATGTGAATCCTAAATGAATCTATAAATAGTCTTTTCTATGATCTAGAGGATAGCCTTAGGGATAATAAGTGTGGAAAATACATGCATTAGGATAGAGGAGAGGACGCTGTTAATCAGGGTGATGCGACCAAAAAAATAAAGGAAGAAATTTTCAATATTGATAACGCGGTTAGAGATTTTATCAAAAATACTCTCATAGTGATGTATCCAAACTCTAAATGGTGATATTTGAGCCCCCAGATATTCTATGTGGAAGGGTCCTTTTTGGATTCCTAGACTATTAATTATTATCTTTCCCCTTGATTCAGGACATGAGTTGGGGAGAAAAACACTACTCTTCACCCAATTAATGGATTGACCACACCATTTATAATATAAAGTAGGGATTCATTAAAAACATTTCTATATACAACATAAAGTAATGTTTTATAAAAAAACATACTAAAACACGTTAGATATAAAATGTTAGTAAATAAGGTTTTATGAAGGTGTTTGTGATTTCAAAATATAAATGTAATGAAAAAGTAGACAGTAAGAATTTTGACTCAACAGATAAACGATGCATACTTCTATTTACACAAAAACTAGTATTTTTATGTCATGTATTAAATACACACAATGTATTAATTACCTAACATGGGATGACCCCATGTTTTTGGTCTTTAAAGAACATGGACTACATAGTGTGTAGTCAAATTATATGACATGTAATTTGGAGAATCCATGTGCCACTATGGATGGTCTACAGAAAGTGTATTTACTTCATGTGACATATATTAATTACACAATGAACTATAATCCATGTGGGTGACTTCTTATAATGAACAAGGGTACACTACATGTAATAAAGGAGTACATAATGTGTGGTCTTGTATTATCTATCAAGGATACATGGCACATTATAATGGTATCTTCATATATAAACATCCTTAATTATTAATCAATATTGTTAGTATTTGTGAGAAACAAAGTAGAGGAAAAAACAATTTTGAGGATAGATCAATAATGAATTAAAAGTTAAAATGAATATTAACATTCAAATTTGAAAAAAAATCAACAAAAAAAATAAATAATTATAAATTTAAACATGATCACTTTGATACTTCTTGAAGATTCTGAGAATAGAAGAAGCACTTGGGAGGGCATGAAATGAAAAAATGTTTTTTCTTTGGTGGATCATTCACAAAATTATTCATGAAATCAATACTATGAAATCCAAAATATTTCCACTGAATATTGACATAAAGAAAACCAAAAACCTGGAGAAGTTATTTACATGTTAAATTTATAAATAATTTATTTATTATTTGGAGAAATTGTTACATCAAATTAAGGGATTTATCAGATTATGATGTTGTTATTATGAAAAACCCTTCTTAGATTACATTCATTGGGTTAGGAGGATTAAAGTGTAGAATCCCTCTAACGATGATCCAAATGTACTTATTTGATCTCTGATCGATGAAAATTGATTTATGAGTTCTAAAATGGAAAATAATATCATAATACATTTCTTGTATTGATCTCTCTAAGATCCATCAGAATTGAAGGAGTACTTCCTGTTCGTGTGATGAGGGAGGAGGAATTTGAGAGAGAAGTTTTTTGTCTGCAATGATTCTCAATTATAAATTAAAACTACACCACATTAATAACCATCAATTAGTAGAGGTACCGTTTAGGTTAAAATATTATTTTCTCTCATATAATCCCATAAATAATATTATAATATTTATCAAACCCCATTGCACATAATAATAATATTATTATTTTATGTCATGCACACTAACTTGTGCGTTAGTGAATAATATTTTCTTGGATTGTAAATTAATATTTTTCACCATACATAGTCTTGGTCTGTTCAAAATCTTCATTATTTATTGAATATCTGAATAAATATGTAATTAAATATTTCATTCATCAATAAAATATTTTAATCGATAAATCAGGAATAAAATTATTCATCGGTCTTGAGAATAATATTTATTCGATTAACTAAATTTAAATATAATTTACTTGAGTTCAATGGAAAAACTTAGTGTGTGACCATCTATAATTATTAATAATTTAAATTAGGAGGGTGGGACTAAAGACCAATATTATTAATTAGAAACTGGTCATGATACCCAAGAGAAAGAAGTTAATGGCACAACATTGAAAACCACATACCAATTATCATCGTATAATATAATATGTTTGTCACAATATCACATCAAACAAGTTTCAAATTTATTTCATTAACTTATATACTTGATACATATTTCTTTTCCTCCCAGAAATAAGATCATAGTTACACCTTGGCTAGGGTATTTAATACAACAATTCTATCATAATCAAAGGGATGATATATCAACTTCCATAATGATGGAATGAACAAATCCTTGCTTGACTTATATATTAATAACATGTTACTCAGGATGCACCCAACGTATCAAAATTCTCCATGAACTATATAATCAAGGTTTAGGAAATGAAACTAAGTGTGTGGGTTCTAAAATGTCTTAATAACAATATTAAATTCTAAGGACCATTACACACACTCATATATAGGAATATACGATGTCACCAAAACATACTGAATTCTGACTGGTGGGTTTCTTCTCCTCATCTCCCATCTTGGATATTACCAAGTGAAAATGTCATGAAAAGAAGTCTCATGATCTTATGAATATATTCTCCTAAAATTAATTTTTTATGTACCCTATAATATAATGATATTAGACTATAGAACTATATTTAAGAATATCATCATTGAATTTCAAAGTTCTCATCATTTTGGGGAACTGATATGAACTAATCACTGTGATAGATACTCTAGGAAAATATTATTGTTAATTCATGAAGAATAATTAATACCATGTAATAATATATTTTAATAATATTAATATCATCATATATACATGAAATGAAATTAAAAATAATTTATCCTAAAATACCAACCCCAATAGGATAAATCCCTTTTTTATAACATCATTATGTTTTTTCTTATGTATGTTATGATAATTTAGATTTACATTCTCAATCTAATTTCCCATATTTAATTTTATTTAATACGTAATAATTTTTTTAGAAAAGGTTAATTACGAATAAAATTTGATTGATAATAAAGGTTATCAGGTGATAGGACCCTGGTTAACCAAAATGTTGAAATAATAAAGTAAATTGTGGATTTTTCAACACCTATGATAGGAATATAAAAACTGGGCACTCTTTTTGAGAAGCCAAGATGTATTTTATTAATTAATTATTTTTAAATTTTCTATGTATTTGCCTTGATTTTTATATAAATAAATAAATATATATATATATAAATTTATTTTTCCTTGATGTCCCAAACCATCCATATCCTGCATGGACTAATTACTCATATGTGAAACATCAAAACCAAGATTGTTAACAAAGATATAGAATATTCGATTCAATGGATTGAAGAAATTTTGTAGTTGTTGAAGAAAAAAATAGATTAAATATCTCTTGAGTATATTGAGAAACTCGAACATGATCTAGTGGTGGAATAAATTCCCCATACATTTTTCATTTTGATAAAACTAAGGAGGTAATGGAGGAGATGACTAAATATCCATTCAACCTTAGTCAACCATTTCTGGAGGAGATAGATAAATAATACCTTACTTCTGAGATACACATGGGAGATCAACATGATTTTTAAGACTTATAGAAAAAATATGAAGTGAATTATGATATTATAATTTATGATAAGTAGAAGCATCATAAACACTTTATTTTTCTCTGGCAATGGAATAATAAACCACCCAGGTGGTGGAATTTGAAGAGTATTAACAACTATCTCTATCTGGTGAAATTAAAATCCAATAGGTACTTTCCATCAAAGAAGTAATTGAATTAGACCATATCATGGAAATAATCCTTAATTAAACTCAATTTCATTAAATTTTACCATATTTAAATTAAGTATAAAATCTACTTGTTTAAAATCTATAGAAATAACCAACTCTTATTCTAAATTGGAAGAAGAGTAAAAAAAGTGGGTTCAAAAATTAAGGAACATATGAATCTCCCCAAACATATTGAATATTCATCAGAGGATGTTTGCAAAGAGATATATGTGCCTCTACTATAAGAAACCAAGATAACAGATTTTTATATTAAAAGGTATGAATTTGATATTGAATATTCCCTTTAAAATATTTCTCCAATAAAACTACACTATAACTTTTGTTTTTTTATTAAATTTATGTATCACATCTCAAGAAAGAATTTTATTGGGAAGAAAAGTTTGTACAAGTCACAACCACCAAGGTGGAGGACCCATACTTTATCCTACATCCTCCATACAATCTATATCTCATTTCCATTGGGGGGGGATTTTGTGTACTCTATCAATGTTTTTTTCAAAAGAAAAAAAGAAAAAGTTAAATATAGACTAAATAAATGATGGTACTTCAAATAAAAGAAACTCAAACCACCATCAAATATTGGATAAATATAGTTACTACCCATATAGTGGTAGCAAAAACCAAGGGACCACTTAGGGGATCATACTATGAATTATATTTCCTTTATTTTATTTTATTTATAGAAGTTAAATTTTAAATCACCTTCTCAAATAATTAGTTTTTGGAATAAATTAGAAGACAAACCCATTTTTCTACTTATTTTTGAGATTTAATGACATGGTCTTATGATTTTATGGTTGATTTTATTTTTTTGGTCCATTAACATGGCACCAAGTGGCAATAATGAAATTGAAGAAACAACACATTCTCCACACTTTAAAAATGAAATTCAAGATGTGAAAATGGAATTCACATTGTTAAAGTTGAATTAAAATAATAGAATGATATAGAATAGAACATGTATAATAAGAACGTAGAAACATGAATTAAAGTATCACAAGAAGGGGAGTATTAATTTAAATTATTTATTTTATTTTACCCCCATAATTTTAAAATAATTTTTTAGATTTAAAATTAATTGAATGCACAAAACAAACTCTTATACTATAGTATCAATCTAGGAGAGATAAGTTTCTTAATATAATGATTATGAAATGTTTTAATTTTCACTATTGACATGATTTAATGGGTGAAATGGGAGTTTTTTAGTAAAGTTAATCTTGAGTGGATGAAGTTTACCAATCATGATTTTTATAGATGAGTTGATTTAGTAGATGAAAATTTTGTTATATTTGATAATTTTTGTTAATTTATGACCACAATATGGGTTGGTTTATTAATTTTTTGTATTCATATGAGTAAATATACCAATTATATGTCCTCATTATGGAGAGTTTTTTTGAAACAATATTTCCCCTTCCTTCGATAGTATATTTCTTGAGAGACTCGATTATGTTTTCTTATAGAACATTCTTGTCATCTCGTAAAATATATTATTGAACAAAAGAACTTTTAATATGATTGAAGAATTTTATTATTTAACCCTTTATGTTTGGACCCACCTAGATATTGAATCATTTTTCCCCTTATAATCCATGGATGAATTATTTAGGAAAAGGGACACATTTGAATCCTATTATATCTTTTCCTACCCTACTCTATGTGTGTTTCATAATAAAGTACAATGTACGACTTAATAGGTATTTTCATAGGATTTTGGTATAGTATATGTTATTATATATTGTAATTTATTATTCACCTATCTTGATAATAAATTTATAATAATAAAAAAAGGATTGCGTCTTCGGAGGATAAAAAATCACCATTACCAGATCAATGATATTTTGATGATATATGGTTAGGTGGTGGATGTGAGATTTTTCATAAGAATAACTTTCAAAAAAAAGAAAAACCTAAAGGAAAAAATAAAAATAAGAAATCCAGAGAGGGATATTTATTCATTATTATTACTCGTATCATGTGCCTAATTTGAGCTTTATGGAATGGGGATATGATATATTTATCATTATAGGAGAATTTCATTGAGTTTTTTATTTTGATATCATTAAATATTATTTGGATTCTAACATCCTTTTTGAAACATATATTTATGAATTTCCCACCTACCTTAAGCCTAAGAGATATTAAAACCCTATTGAAAAGTCCTCATGATTAATTTTGATCTCTATCTTTACAAGGTGGAGACTTTAGATGGGTTGCAAACCTATGGTATATTACACGTACTTTAGGTATGAGTACAACTCATTATATTTATAACCTTGAGTAATGAGTGGATGAAGTTAAATGTGAGGTAAATTTTAAGTGGCATGTTGTAATGTCCCGACCCGAGTGTCACACAACAGTGCCCCGAGCCGGTTTTCCACATGACCTCTGGTGCATCTCCCTGCATGCCAGAGGCTACCGAAAAGTAGTGAGGGTTTGGTATGTCAGTCGTGGGGAGATAATACCCTCTTTTATCAGAGTAAAAATACCAGTGGAAGTAAAAAATCAACAGCAGAAGCATATATAATTATAACAGTACAAATGTAACAAGAATAACCAAGATAGGAAATAAAATACTCAAATGAAAACATGCAATGTATATAAATATGTATCAAGTCTCTAAAAAAAGAAAAATAGATTTAAGAGGTTAGAGACTCCCAAGCAGGTTCCAAACCATGTCTGGTTCCCTCATCAAAGCTCCATTCCCAATCAGAAATCTAAACCTAGGCCCTTACCCTTACCCTATCCCACAACAACAAAGTATATTCGGGTACCGATCAGGAAGCCCGAGTGGGGTGTGAGTACGACTCAGTAGGTCCCCACTAACAGTGTAAAAAAAAACAAATCCAGTCAGAAGAAGTGTATGCATTTGTATTAATAAAAAAATAATGAAATAAAAAAATAATTTATATTTATCCAATTAGCCTTTATTTAATAACATAAATTTCTGGGTTTCAGAGGACACCCAAACCACAATAACTTCTTCGGCATGTGCCGAATCCTGAACCATTTTCCCTATTCAATTCATAATCATTATGTCACAATATTTAATTTATATATAGCCAAAAGAAACTATAGTACAAAATAAATGGAGTGTAGAACATCATGTCTAGCACACATGTGAGTATTTGGAGTGTCAGTACCTGTCTCACAACCCCATGGGTATTTGGAGCATCAGTCCTTGTTCCATAATATTATAATTTCATGCATGTCATTGGTTCTATAGTGCCATGTCTAGAACCCCTGTGGGTATTAGGAGTGTCAGTCCATGTCCCACAACCCTTTCCTAATCAAATATCTATTTCACATATACAACATCATTCAATGTTTAATCAACCTTAACCTTCCATCACAATTCTCATTCAAAATATTGATGGATTAATTCAACCATTAACTGCAACAGTCATTCCATTAATTCAAATAAAATTATTTAACTAAATCCACAATCACAAAATCCGCATAACAAAACAACCAATTAATTATTTAAAATAACTAACTAATTAACCACATTATGGCCATCAATTAATTCTGAATATCCATCTTCACAAAGTGCTATTAATTAATTTATTAATTAATTACTTATTCCATCCAATTCAATCAACAATTTCATATTTCCCAAATTAATTAATTTACCGAATTAATTAATTGATAAAAAAACTCAATTATTATTTACACCACAATATTTTTAGAACTGCATATGCATAAAAAGATGAGATTGTGGGATTGGATTTTAAACCTCCTACCTTATGTTAAAGATAACTCAAATTTCAAAAATAGAGGTATGGTTTGATCTGGTTTGAGCACAAGAGGGCGGATGAACACCTTAAAAAAATGCACGTCAACTGCCGATAAAAATCTGATGATAATACTATATTTATTTATCTTGTAATAATTCCATACTATTTCTTTATAAATATATTTTATATTATTATGAAAAGACAATAAAAAGATAATTATTGAATGATTATTTTAACAAATCAAACATTTATAGTTTCTTTAAAAAAAATCCATGTAATCACCATTTGAAAACAAAATTATCTATTATAAAAAAATTCCCTATTTTCTAATCCCTTTTAAAAAATAAGAATTATTGTAAATGGGTGAGAAGATAATAATAATAAAAGAAATAAAAAAACCTGATTTCTTGTGCACACCAGGTTGAGAGGCAAAAATGGCGCACACTCTTCGGGTCTTTGGATGGAAGAAGATGAAGGCTAGTTATGCGAATATCATCTAGATTATTTCACACATGGCTGCTCTAACCCAAAACTCAACAAATGGGATGTTTTAAAAATAAATCTAGAATCGTTCAGATTCAATAAAAAACCCCTAAATTAAAACTCTTCATTTGATGCATGTTTGATCCATTTCTTGTTGGCAGAGTGATTTATTTCACTCATAGAGGTTGTTTTAAAATTTATTGCATTTAAAACGGTCCATAGTGAGGTTCCCAAAAGCTTCCACAGACAAAAAATGGAAACGGTGCATGTTGGAGATGAATGATTAGTAACTATCATTATAATTAATTAATTTAATTATTTAATTAAATAAAAAAAATTAATTTTTTACTTTAATAAAAAGTTCACTGTGAATAAAAATTATTCTCTACCAAGGGTAAACCCCCCATTTCGGACCCATAAGTGGTCTCATATTTCTTGTATGATGCATGGTTTTTGAGTTATTAATGATTTATTCTTTAAAAAAATGGAATAAATAATTAATTAAAAAAATACATTTTTTTGCGAGCGGGGCATCCAATCCCTCGATGTAAACATATGTTATACCTTTTCTAGGGTAAACCCCTTATTCCAGACCCATTGGTGGTCTCAGATTTCCCATAGGATGCACTGTTTAAGATATAATTAATTATTTTTAAGAAAATAATATATAAAATATTATTTAATAACTTTAACCTACAACCGGGGCATCCAAACGTCTGACGTCAACATATGCCCTACTCTGCCTAGGTAAAACACCCTATTCTGGAAATAGCTGTGATCTCAAATTTCCTATATGGTGCACCATTTTGAAATTATTCAATTTTTTTTCAAAAATATTCTACGTTTTAAATACTTTAATTAATATATTTAATTCTTCTAAGTCGAGGCCTTTCGGGCCTTGAATCTCTCACTACTCAGTGACTAACTTTGAAAAAATTCCATTAAAATATTATAAAGTGTTGACTAGGAATTATTTCTTATATAAAGACTTTAGTCATTTGTTAAGTTGTTTTCCAAGGAAAATGTTATAATATTATTCACAAAAAATATTTATAATCTATAAAAAGAAGATATTCAAAGGAAAACATACCTTAAAAAATAGAATCTTACAAGCTCCCCACCTTATAAGTGCTCGTCCTCAAGCTATACTCCCAATCCTCTCTGAGATTCCAAGCTAAAAAGATCGGGCCACTGAGCCTGCATATCTTTCTCCCTTTCCCATGTCTCTTTTTTCACACGTCCATGTTTCCATAATACACGAACTATCGGTACAGTCTTTCCCCTCAACACCTCCTCACTACGATCCAACACACGTATCATATGCTCCTCCAAGGATGCATCTATCTCAAGCTCTACATCATCCACATCGATCACATGAGAAGGGTCAGGGAGATACTTTTGTAGTTGTGATACATGGAAAACATCATGCATAGCACTATATTTCTATAGAAGATCCAATCGGTATGATATCGGCCTGATTCACTTCACGATCTCAAAAGGTCCAACACACCTGGGTTCCAACTTTCCCTGCCTCCATATCCTGCGGTGACCCAACCTAGGTGACACCTTATGGAAAACATGATCACCCTCTATAAACTCCATGGGTCGTCTCCATATGTTAGCGTATTACTTCACCCTAATCTGAGATGTAGCCATATGTTTCTAAATCAGATGAACCTGATCTGTTGTCTCTTACATGAGACTCGGTCCCAAAAACTCTGAATCACTTGCTTCCATCCAGCATAGCGGTGATCTGCATGGCCTACGATGAAAATCCTCGCATGGTTCCATGTATATAGTTTCCTGATAACTATTCTTATAGGAAAACTCCACTAGAGATAGGTGTTTCTCCCATGAGCCACCAAAGTCAAGAACACACACCCTCAACATATCCTCAAGTACTTGTATAGTATGCTCTAACTGTCCATCTATTGGCAGATGGAAAGCCGTACTCAATAAAACCTGCGTACCAAGTGCCTTTTGCAAACCCTTCCAGAATCACGAAGTAAATTGTGAATCATGATCCAAAACTATAGTTCATGGAACCCTGTGCAATTGAACTATCTTCTGTAAATACAACTCTCCAAAGTCATCATATGTAAAAGTTTCTCTTATAGGCATGAAATGTTCTACCTTTGTCAATCGATCTACAATGACCCAAATAGCATCATTCTTCATAAGTGTTTTTGTAAGACCTATCAAAAATTCCATGGTTATGTCATCCCACTTACATTATGGAATGGGCAAAGGTTGGAGTAAACCTCCAGGTCATTGATGCTCTGCCTTCGCCTGCTGAAAAGTGAAGCATCATGTCACAAACCCTGCTATCTCTTTCTTCATGCCTGGCCTCCAAAACTATCATTGTAGGTCATGGTACATCTTCGTCACACCAGGATGCACCACCCATTTTGAGGCATGAAATTCCCACATGAGTACCTCTCACATGCTCATAGTAACAAAAACCTGATTCCTCATATAAATTATATCATCCTCATCTATATTATAGTCTGAAGGTGCCTCCCCTCCTTCAATGTTTTCCCTCAAGGCCAAGCACTCTGTTTCCTCATATTTCTTGTCCCTAATCCATCTTAAAATTGTAGACTCCACTTCAACCAGCATGTGTGTCATCTTCTCCTATCTCTACTGAACCACAACATGCATCTCAACTAGAAAAGACATCATTATCCTCTCAGCACTAGATTCCTGAACAATCTGAGTCCGAGTTTTCCTACTCAAATCATCAGTCACATTGTTTCCTTTCCCGAGTGTATATTCCAACTCAAAATCAAAATACTGCATATACTCAACCCATCTACAAGTTCAAAGATTCAAATCATGATAATAAAAGATGTACTTAAAGCTCTTTTGGTCTGTATAAACTATAAACCTTTCACCCAAGAGGTAGTGTCGTGAACACTTCAAAGCATATACAACCGCTGCCAACTCAAGGTCATGCGTAGGGTAATTCCTTTCATGCAGCCTCAGCTGTCGAGACCCGTACGACATAACATTATCCCTTTGTATTAATGCAGCTCTAAGTCCTATACCAGAAGTGTCAAAATACACCATTTACTCTTCACCCGACTCAGGTAGAACCAAAATTGGTGCGGACGTCAAATGCTTCTTCAACTCCTAAAAATATTTCTCGAAAGCCTCTGACCATTCAAACATTACTCCCTTTTTGGTCAAGCCTGAAAGTGGCACTGCCAAATGGGAAAAGTATTGGATGAATATCCTGTAATATCCAGCTAACCCCAGAATGCTTCAGATATCAAAAATATTCTTGGGATGCTCCCAAGAAACCACTACGTGCACCTTCTCTGGATCCACTAAAATAACATTCTTCGAGATAATGTGTCCCAAGAAGTGTACTTAATCAATCCAAAATTTACACTTAGATAGCTTTGAATATAACCAATGCTCTCTCAGTGTACTCAGGACGATGTCAAGATGTTCAACATGATCGTCATGAGTCTTGGAGTACACCAAGATGTTTTCCACAAATACCACCACAAACTGATCCAGGTATGGATGGAAGATCCTATTAATCATGGCCATAAACACTATTGGTGAATTTGTTAACCCAAATTCCATTACAATAAACTCATAAAGCCCATACCTACTCCTGAAATCTATCCTCTGTATATTAGAAGTCTGAACTCTCAACTTATGATACCCCGATCTTAAGTCGATCTTTGAGAAAACACAATCTCCCTTCAGCTGGTCAGACATATCATCAATATGTGGAAGAGGATATCGGTTCTTCACAGTCATCTTGTTCAACCTCTGGTAATCGACACACAAACATAAACTCCCATTAGAATTCTTTACAAATAGCACAGGTCATCCCCAAGGAGACGTACTTGGATGGATAAATCATTTATCCTTCAAGTCTTCTAGCTGAGTTTTGAGTTCTTGAAGCTCTGTCGGTGCCATTCTATATGGTGGAATAGATATTGGCTCAGCTCCTGGCATGAGCTCCAAAGTAAATTCAATATCTCTCTTAGGTGGCAGCCCTTAGAAGTATTCCGAAAAGACATCTTGAAACAAATAAACCACTAGTGGAAGGACATCTTGCCTAGCACCTTCTTCATCTAGTAAAAGACTAGAAACATGGGTTGTGAGCTCTCCCAGTTGATGAGTAATTGGCCTTGCTCAGCCTTTCAGGATATCCCACTCCCCAAAATGAATGTAATGGTCACCCGTAGGTGACATAAATGTCACCCTCCGATGATAACAATCAAAGTGGGCTCGGTATGTGAGTAAGTAGTCCATACCCATAATTAGGTCAAAGCCTATCATGTCAAGGATATAAAGACCCCACCGAAAATGGTACTCCCCGATCTCAAGAGATCATCTTTTGCACATACAGATGTCTCTAGACTACACTCCCAAAGGTGTATCTATCATCATAACCCTACTCACAAACTCCACTGTCAAACTAAAACCATTAACATGTTTTGTAGATATGAAGGAATGTGAGGTACCGGTATCACATAAGGCACAAGCTAAGGTAGAATCCATAAGAATAGTACCTCTCACTGTTGATGGTCCAACCTTGCTATCCACACATGTAGGTTGTACTGCATGCAACAATGTTGTTCCTCTTCTCTGTGATTCCATTTGACTCCCCTGACTTGTACCACTCTGCTGATATGGTCCTTGTTTCCCAAAATTACCAAATCCATTACCTTTACCGCCTCAGCTAGTAGAACTACAACTCTAGGACTGATAAGGTGTAGAAGATCCCCTTCCCACACTCTGACTCTGTTTAGCTATTCCATCACTACTTGACAACCTTGGGTTCCTACAGAACCTCTGGATATGTACCATCCTACCACAAGATATGCATTCCAAAGGGGGTCGGGTACCTTGATTACGATAGTGTCCCGACCTACCACACTGGTGGAAAAACACTCGGGTAAGGTCATGAGTAACTGACCCCTCTATCTGGTTACTCTTCTTTCCACTTCCCTGATAGACATTCTCATAATGTCGCTTCCTACTCTTGAAAGTCGCACCACCTAACCCTCAAATAAAAACCATTTTTCTACCACTAGAAGCCTATTACAGGTTCACCTCATAGATGAGAGCCCGATTTACCACTTTAGAAAACTTCTTCAGCCTAAAAATATTCACTTGAGACTTAATTTCACATTTACGTACATCCTAAAATCATCATGCTGAAGTAGGCTCATCTACTGCCAAAGATAGAGAAAAATGTTGTAAGTCTGTAAAGAGTCCAACATAGTCCATCACAGACATATTCCTTTGACTTAGCCTCATGAAGTCAGCTGTTTTCCCCTGCCTGAGCGTCTCTGGATAAAAGTGCTCAAAGAACTTCTCCTGAAATTCCTTCCACTCCATAGCTTCTAGATATCCATCTCGAGTCTAGATGTATCACCAACGTTTCTCTTGACCACACAACATGTAAGATACCAACTTGACTATCTTATCAATAGGTATCTCTAGGTGGTCGAGTATATTCTGGATAGATTCAATCCAGAAGTCAGATTTCTTTGGACCACCCTCTCCAGTAAAAGTCGATGGGAGCTGCAACTGAAACTCCCTCGTGAGAACAGAAATGCTTTTCAAAACCAGACCTAGGTCTCTTTCCATTATTTTCATGAAATAGGTGAATTTCTCTTGAAACTATTCCTCTACTTCCTCAACTGGTACTATTAGTGCCTCATGTTCAACTATTGGAGGACCATTCCCAGCTATGCCCCCTGTTCATTCTATCAACAAGCATCATGGAGTCATATTTCTATAAAGCTAAACACACAGATTAGGGAACAATTTACAATTTTATCATAATTAAAAAATACCAATTTATTTATATCGTTTTAAAATTATTTCTCTCAATTTCAAATTTTGACACCATTTTCATTTCAATTTCAAAATCAAGGAAAAAAATAGTTTAAGTTCAACAACCTACCCATATCCCGTTTTCCCATCCGTGCCTAAAATAAGGCATGTCATAATAATATTGAGTTCCTAGAATGATGCGTGTAGATGAAACACTCATTCCATTTTGTTCCATGAATTAATAATCAATAAATTCTAGAAATAATAATTACATCACACAAAAGTGCATCAGCCAAGGTGAAATAATATTCAACTGTAATGACAAACAACAATAACATGAATCCCACATTGAGTACTTGAGTTTTACCTCGTACATGGGTTTGAATCTCCCATGAAAGAGATCATTATCAAGCCACTACATTCCCTAGTATCCTTTCTACATTTCCCCAAATAGTAATACAAAATATTATAAGAAAGAAAACCTCCTCTGATACCACTTTGTAACGTCTAAACCTGAGTGCTACACAATAGTGCCCCGATCTGGTTCACCACATGACCTCAGGCGCATCTCCCTGCACACCAGAGGTTTTCGACA
Organism: Viscum album; assembly: GCA_963277665.1. Taxonomy (NCBI): domain Eukaryota; kingdom Viridiplantae; phylum Streptophyta; class Magnoliopsida; order Santalales; family Viscaceae; genus Viscum; species Viscum album. The sequence continues at coordinate 80,950,130 of OY728140.1, forward strand.
AGCTGCGAGGGTCTGGTAAGTTAGTTGTGGGGAGACTATACCCTCTTTTATCAAAGTAAAAATACCAGCAGAAGTAAACAAGAAATAACAGAATCATATATAATTATAATAGTACAAATGTAACAAGAATAACCAAGATAAGAAATACAATACTCAAATAAAAACATTAAATGTCTATAAATATGTATCAAGTGTTTAAAAAAAGAAAAACATATATAAGAGGCTAGATACTTCCAAGCGGGTTCCGAAACATGTTCGGTTCCCTCAACCAAGCTCCATTCCCAATAAGAAATCTAAACCCGGGACCTTGCCTTTTCCCTGTCCTGCAACAAAAAAGTCTATTCGGGTACTGATCAGGCATCCTAAGTAGGGTGTCAGTACGACTCAGTTGGTCACCAACAATAGTGTAAAAAAACAAATCTAGTCAGAAGCAGTGTATGTAGTTGTATTAATAATAAAATAAGGAAATAGAGGAAACCATTTATATTTATCCAATTCACATTTATTTAATAACTTAATCTTCTGGGTTTCAGAGGACACCCAAACCACAATACCTGCTTCTGCCTATGCCGGAGCCGGAACCGTTTCCCCTGTTCAATTCATTATCATTATTTTACAATATTCAATATTTAAATAGCCAAAAAAAATCATAGTACAAAATATATGGATTATAGAACGTCATGTCTAGCACACATGTGAGTATTTGGAGCATCAGTCCCTGTGTGACAGCCCCATGGGTATTTTGGAGCATCAGTCCTTGTCCAATAATATGATAATTTCATGCATGTCATTGGTTCTGGAGCGCCATGTCTAGAACCCCTGTGGGTATTAGGAGCGTCAGTCCGTGTCCCACAACCCTTCCACAATCAAATATCTATTTCACATATACAACATCATTCAATGTTTAATCAACCTTAACCTTTCATCACAATTCTCATTCAAAATATTTATTGATTAATTCAACCATTAACCACAATATTTGTTCCATTAATTCAAATAAAATTATTTAACTAAATCCACAATCACTAAAACCACATAAAAAACCACCAATTTATTATTTAAAATAACTAACTAATTAACCACATTATGGCCATCAACTAATTCTGAATATCAATCATCAAAAAGTTCTATTAATTAATTAATTATTTATTTATTTATTCCAACCAATAAAATTACAAATTTCATATTTACCAAATTAATTAATTTACCCAATTAATTAATTGATAAAAAAACTCAATTATTATTTACGCCACGATATTTGCACAACTGAATACGCATAAAAATATGAGACTGTGTGATTGGATTTTAAACTAATTAACTTATGTCAAAGATTACTTGCATGTCAAAAATCGAGGTATGGTTCGATTTGGTTTAAGCGCAAGAGGACAGATGAACACCCTAAAAAAACTCACGTCAACCGTCGATAAAAATCTTATGATAATATCATATTTATTTATCTTGTAATAATTCCATATTATTTATTTATAAAAATATTTTATATTATTAGGCAAAGACAATAAAAATATAATTGTTGAATTATTATTTTATCAAATCAAACATTGATAATTTCTTTAAAAAAATCCATGTAATCACCATTTGAAAACAAAATTATAAAATATAAAACAATCCCCTATTTTCTTCATCCTTTTTTTAAAAAGAATTATAGTAAAGGGGTGAGAAGATAATAATAATAATAGGAGAAATAAAAAAACAAAAACCTGGTTGCTTGCGCGCACCAGGTTGAGAGGAAAAAATGGAGCACACTCTTCGGGTCTTTGGATGGAAGAAGATGAAGGCCTGTTATGCGAATATCATCCAGATTATTTCACACATGGCCACTCTAATCCACAAATCAAAAAAATGGAATGTTTTAAAAATATATCTAGAACCATTCAGATTCAATTAAAAATCCCTAAATTAAAGCTCTTCATTTGATGCATGTTTGATCTGTTTTATGTTGGCTGAGTGATTTATTTCACTCATAGAGGTCATTTTAAAATTTATTGCATTTAAAACGGTCCACAATGAGGTTCCCAAAATATTCCACAAACAGAATTATGGAAACGGTACATGTATGAGATGAATGAACATTAACCGTCATTTTAATTAATTAATTTAATTATTTAATTAAATAAAAATATTTTAATTTGTTACTTTAAAAAAAAGTTAGTAGAAAATAAAAATTATACTTTGACTACGGTAAACCCCCCATTTCAGACTCATCAGTGGTCCCATATTTCTCATACAATGCACGGTTTGTGAGTTATTAATGATTAATTCTTTAAAAATGGAAAAAATTATTAATTAAAAAATATATATTTTCTTGCGAGCGAGGCATCCAAACGCTCGATGCAAACAGATGTTATACCTTTTGTAGGGTAAACCCCTCATTCCAGACCCATTTGTGGTCTCAGATTTCCCATAGGATGCACCGTTTAAGAGATATTTAATTATTCTTAAGATAATAATATACAAAATATTATTAAATAACTTTAACGTACAAGCGGGGCATCCAAACTTCTAACGCCAACTTACATCATACGCTGCCTAGAAAAAACACCATATTACAGATACATCGGTAATCTCAGATTTCCTTTACGATGCACCATTTTGATGTTATTCAATTTTTTTTTCAAAAATCCACCGCATTCTAAATAATTTAATTAATATATTTAATTTGTCTACGATGAGGCCTTTTGGGCCTCTAAATCTCTCACTACTCAGTCACTAACATTGAAAACATTCCATTAAAATAGTATAAAGTGTTAACTGGGCATTATTTCTTATGTAAAGCCTTTAATTATTTATCAAGTTGTTTTTCCAAGGAAAATATTATTATATTATTCACATAAAATATTTATAATCTATAAAAAGAAGAGATTCAAAGGAAAACATATTTAAAAAAATAGAATCTTACACAAGCATATTAATGATGAATTAAGGAATTAAAGATATTAGTAAGAAGAGAATTATTATTTCAAAATAGGAAAAGTAAAATATAAGGTTGGATTTTTTTTAAAGTGAGGATTTGGAGGATTGATTTTACATAAAATTTGTAATTTTATCTTCCATGAAATTTTTTGGTTATATTACTTTTGAAAAATAAATTTTGTTTGAATTTAATTCTTTTATAATGTTGCTAAGATTACATTCTTGATAATAAGAAATTTATTAGTGTGGGGGAGTTGGAGAAACCAATTTAAGAATATATATTTTAATATAAATATATTTATTTTTTCAAATTAAATGATTAATCTTGATCATATTTGATATTTTTAATGTTATGTAAGGATACAAAAAAATATAGAAAATAAGAAATATGTAATGAATTTATGATTCAAACGTTGTCCCGTGACAATTGATATGTTAAGGCCCAAGTCTAGAGCTCATATTTGAAGAATCAGGTGGAAACTAAGCTATAAATATAGAAATTAATCATTCATGTTGTGAATTAGTCATTCACGATGTGAAATTATTCAAAAATACGATACATGAGTAAGAAATGACCCAAAAAAGTGTTTTGGATAAGAACTTCATGAGTCACGACATTAAAAATTTTATTCACACCGTGACATACAAAAAATCAAGAAAAAATGATTCTTAGTAGGAATGAAGCCATGAAATCACCTACAAGGAGATTGAACAAAACTATTCATAACATGAATCCACTATTCACAATATTAAAATTTTTTAATGGACCTATAAATCGTATATTTTGGTGAAATTAATGCAGGACCACACCTTTTACAGCCCCATTATGACCCAAGATGACTTGGACCCATTTTTTTTATAAATTCAGGATACATGTAGGTACTTTTTAGGTTCATAAAAAGAGGGCCAATGTGGATTGAAATCTATATCATAGGATCTAGTGATCTAACACTATGATGGGAGTAGGGTTTGATTTAGGTTATCTTCCTTTTATTTTTAATTTTTTTTTCCATGTAGCCTTAATTCATATTTTTATTTTAGTGTTTCCCCTTTCCATTACATCTCACTCTCACTCTACATATTTCCCTATTCTACTATGAACAATTACTCTATTTATGGTGAGTTACTGACCTGAAAATTTTTCTTGGGGGAGGTTTCACAGTGTTTATAAATACTTTCACATAATTTTTTAAATGTTTTAATTCTATTTTTGGTTGATGAGACCAAAGTTCATGAGTGAGATGATCATCTACCATGACACGACTTTAAAATTAATATCTATTATTAAATTAACATTCTTTTCATCCCTTATCTTTGGTAAATTCTTTATATTATGGATTTGAGGATTCTAGTAGGGAATAAATAACATATGACGGAGCTGGGTATGGTAAGGTATTACTCTATCGATCAAGGTGTTCATCTTACATGGCTATTAGAGGAGATGAGATTTATTGTGCCAAAGTGATATCCCAGGAATGATAAACATCATAATCAATTAATAAAATAATAGAAATTGATGAATGGGATTTCATTAATGAATTATCAAATTGAATTTAAAAAAAGTTTAAATAATGAAGGAACTTGAGTAACCAAACCCTAGAACCAAGACTTTTCTTTTCTATCTTAATTATGTTTTTCATATTCATTTTTGGATAGTTTAGATTTTTATTCTCAATTTAATTTCATATAATTTTGTTTTTTTAAATAAAATATTAATAAATATAGAAAAAATGAATTAGGAATAGTGTTTGATCTACTATAAATCTTCTCAAGTGAGATGACCCGAGTCATCCTATATGTTTCCCTTGGAAAATAATTTACAGATTTTGCAATACCATATGATAAACATGTCATCCTTCTACCTATTTCTCATTATAGTATCATTAAACCTATTTCACGAATCTTCCATGGTGACTAAAAAAATATAGAAACTTCCCCACAATGTAGTTGTCTTCATTTTATAGTGATCATGAATTACACAACACTGTGTTCGACTCAATCTTTCCATTTTTCTATAATGTGTAACTCATATCAGAAAGACTAGCTGCTCTCATGATCAATTTTTCAATCAAATTATCAAGGATCATGATCTTTTGAAATTATCATGACGCTTGAATCCATTAAAAATGTTTCGCAAAGAATCATCTGATTTAATATTTATATTATCTATCAATCAATATTCAGACACACTAGATTTTTTTTAGTATCTCACAACAAGGTATTAAAAAACATTACATAATCTCCCCATAATAATTTCTCGATTGTCACATAAACACTCTTGTTGGATCATTCATGAAACTCATGTGGATATTTTATTATACATTAATAATTCCAAATGCACTCTAAGAAAATATATGTGCTATGGTGGAAGAAATATTATATATTTTCATGTGAAGAAGTGAATGTGTGCCTTTATTTTAATTGATGAAAATTATTCTGAATAACTCATATCACATTAGAATGCAAGTTGTAAATGCACTAATTTATAAACAAATTCAATACAACATCATCTTAATGAAATCCATTTAGATTTAATTCTCTCCAGTGGTCTTCCATGATGACCCACATGGAGGAGGCTAAGAACCATTTTACCTACTCATTGCTTTGACAAACTATATAGATTTTATCATGTCTCTATGATTATTTTGGTCAGCTTTAGGTAGGATGTTGCTTTTAAACTTGGTTGGGTGTCCTTGTGATGACCCGATTTCTTAGGTGGATGTGATATATTTGAGATTGGATATATATTTTTCAATGTATTTAGAGTTTCTATATCCACATAATAGTAGAAAAAATAACAGACCAATTACCTCATACTCATATGTGTAACTATAATGTGAAACTAATATACCCAAACTTATCCTATACTTTTAATCATTTTTCCAAGTTATAACTTTCTCAACGTGCATAGATTCATCAACTCACTTAGAATTCATTTTATTCTTCCACATGCATTGATGACATAATTCACACTAAAGTAACTATCCATTTTGACAATAAATAAAACCATAATAATTTGGATCTCTAGTTTTCTTCACTGCAAATTTATTCAATGATGATAGATTTGGAAATTGAATGGTTTTATTCCTCTGCATTGATCATGAGACGATCGAAAAAAACCCATTAATGGTATTAAATACACATTCTTATCAAATAAATATGTTTTTATAATAATTTTATGAAGAATATACATGTCATAGGGAATTATAGATGATATAATAGTATACAATATGACATGTATATATATCAATGGTTGGATCACTCTTCCTAACATTATGATATATGACATCATAATGCATGATTCTATTGTTTCTTAGTCATAGGGTGTAAATGGTTTATTCCATATGTAATGATACATAAAAATATCATAGTTTGGTTTTGTGATGTATTCTACAATATATAATATCATAATCTATACTTGAACCCCAAATTTCACAAAAATAGAGCATCGAATCATAATAGTTATATAATAGATATCATTGATCCCAATAGGTAGATGAAGACAATAGTAATTGTAAATGACAATCCTCCAAATCATTTTTTTGTTATTTTCAAAATCCAATTTATTGTTAAGTGGGAACCTCACATTCAACGGGAATTGGACCAACCACTTTTTAGATTTAAAAATTCAAAATCCTGATACATCAAAACCACCATCCCGAATTTTAATTTTAAAATGGAAAAGGCACATACATCCCATTACCTCGGTTCAAGAAACCTTGAGCTATGAGATACCTTGATCTGCATCCCTTAATTACACCAAATCTCTAGAGATAACTCTAACGGAGAACATCCCACCACGACATCTATAAAATAAAACACTCATACTATTTTTGATACACCCTTGTCAGCACTATCAACGCTGACATCCTTCACATTACCAGAAATGAAAATAACCAAAACGAAAAAAAATCAAAATATTCACTGAGAGAGCATTAAATGGATCAAGATATCATTAAAACCACTAAAATATATTCTCTGATAGCTCATGGAAAGAAACACTAATAATATCTTTCAAACTAATAACCATTTTTCCAAGATTATAACAACTCATGTGACACATGAAGCACTGATGGCCACTAAACCACAAATCCCAAAACCTCATACTTTCCACCTCACCAGATTTGACTTGGAGAGACATAGAAGAACACAATAAATGAATAGGTATTTGAATTGATGAGGGATCTAAACACTGACATCGTCGATGAAGTAGAATACCGATAGGTTTGAAAATAAAAGAAACCTGACTCTGGTAGCTCTTGGAAACCTATTGAAATCTAAACCATATAACCCAAATCCTCTTTATTACCACTATACCAGCTCTGAAAAGGATAATAATGGATGAATGTGAAGTTAGAGTAGGGTTTGAGCAGTCGAGGGATTCCACATCAAATAACCTTCGATGAAAAAACTGAAAGATCTATAGAAGAAAACCTAAAAAAGAGAGAACCAGAGTTGGGAAGAAGGAAACCCAATAAATAAAGAACTTCTTGTAAGAATAAGAGAACAAAAATGAATAATAAAATCATAAAGGAGGCAATCCAATTAAATAGTAGAAGAGGGGTAGAACCATCACTACTAAGGAGGGCCTCAAAAGACCGAGGAGGAGAAGCATTTACGAGATCATAGAGGAGTGCTGGGAAAATGGGGTTACTTCATACTATAATTTCAATCTCAAATGAGCTTTATGATAGATAATAAACATCAATATATCATAAAATATGATATTAGTCGATATAAATATAATTTAATATTTTGCTAAAATGATTTTGGTTTATAAAATGTTTATAAAAGATAAGTGTTAGGTATTAAAAATGGAATATTTGTATGCCTAAATAAAATATGAAATGTTCATATTATTATATCTTATTGATTAAATAAATAAAGTTTTTATTTATTGATTTAAAATATTAATGTATATAAAATGTTTTTATGATGTGAATATTATGAAATATTAAATTTATGTGATAAATTTCTTGTTATAAAATTTTTGTGTGATGAATTACATGATAGTTATGGCTATATAAGAAATAGTTTTCACTCACCATGATATCATTTTGTTATTAAATTTAATATCTTGAATATATAGGTTGAATATTATTTATAAATATTATTTTTTAGAGTTATAATGATTTGGGAATATCTCTAGGGCGATGTATCCTTGGGTAGAGGGTCTTTGGGATAGAGTTCCCAATAGACCAGAAGCTTAAACCATATCTAGAAAAGTGGGGGTTGACTACCCATGGTTCTAATATTACTCATCTAAGGATTGTTAATTTCATATAATTTAAAACTTTTCATGAAATTAGTTTCTTGTACCTTATACATAAAATGAATTTTGATATTTGTAAATATATTTAGATTCATTTTTGGGTGAGTGACACAAATTTTGAGTTTGTTGGTTCTCTAATTTTGGAAAAGGACGTACACTTTGAATAAAGAATTATACCTACAATACATGATAGAAAATTCCCATAGAAATGAAATATAATTTTACCTAAAGCTGCTAAATTCCATGAAATTAAACCCTATGCACACCACTTTCATGAACATGTGTTTTTCACATGAACCACCTATGGACACCACTTAGACACCAAAAACAATTCTAAGGTATCGAATTTTCTTATAAATAGGACCCTTAGGCTCCTCATTTACAACAATTGGAAGATGAAGAGATGGAAACAAGCTCTTCTCACCCTTATCCCATTCCCAAGTCATCAAATCCTACTAGGTATCATATTTAATCCTAGAAACAAAGGAAATTACCCTAACTCAGGGTGTTTGAGATTCCAAAGGACTTGTTATATTCAATAACATTGTGAGGAACCAATTATTATCTAGTTCATCAATACTATTTTGAATAAACCTTCCTAGAAAATACACATTTGAACCACTAATCCAAAGTCACATGTGCAGACCCCTTATAACTAGTGTGAATCTTTTTTTATAAATTTTTGTCACTCAGAATATCATCTCTCTCTATTACCATTAGGGTGATACTTTTCTAGAGTATCACTATGGGAAGCCTCTTACTCACCTTATCTAGGGTGAAGCCTCCGGACATCCCTCACTAGGGTGATGGTTCTATCTCTACCTCTCTAGGGAGAAGGCCATTTCTCATACTAATTAGGATGAATCCCCTTATTCACTATCACTAGGGAGAACTATTATGTTATTATTTTATACCAAGGTATTGTGCATACTTAGGCCTTAATGTAAAATAAAACCTTTTAACAAGTTTCTTACATGAAATACCTGTTATCAAGGCCTCCTTCGAAGCCACTTGATATTTATAATCATATTTTGAAACATGATAGGGTTCCCCTTATTTGATTATGAATGACCTTGATAAAAGGCATCTCTCACTTATCCTCCCTAACTAAGAGGGATCTCAGGGAATTTGTAATCATGAATTCCCGTACAAATGAGAGTCCCCATCATTTCGATATCAATGAGACCATCCCCAAGCAAGGAAAATTAATCTAATCAACCTTAGATCAAATATTATTGAAAGGGTAAATTTGTTGGTACCTATATACGAATGGTGAGGAAGGAAAATAGAGTTGGAATAAGACTTGTATCTACCCTTCCAATCCCATGAATGAGAGTGATTGTCCTTTATCTACCCACCCATCAATAGACAAGAAGATGAGAGGATGAGTATAAGATTCATTTTAGATGTTAGTACTAATTACTAGATCCATGATATATTTCTTCCCTACCAAATGTTCCATACCCAAAAAGGGTAGATCCAATGAATAAGTCCTAACATATCATCCTTAAGGTGTCATATTAATTTTAGGCCATCCTTATTAGAGTAAGATCCTATAATTTATTATATCATTCCACACTCCTCCGACCTCTATATCCTACCTCACCTATCAATTGGTATGAAAATCGAAGGTTGAATTTATCCTCAAGGTGTAAGACCCAATATGGTTCCTGTTAGCCATACCATAAATGTTCTAGGGATACTCACAAGTGGGTGTCTTATATAACAAGACCCATCAAAATATAATTACAAAATCTCATAAAATGTTTCCTATTTTTTATGATCACTTATTTTACTCACTAATAAAGACTCACATGGGATTTGATATCTGAGTTTATTTTCCTATTAAATCAATTAAAATTCCTCCAATAAGGGAATTTTTCAATATTTAATTCCATCCTATCCTACTAGGGTAGAAAAATATTTGTAAGCCCCAATAATTCATATATGGTTACATATTTAATAACACAAACATCCCTATAGGGTGATGTTACACTATGTGGCAAAATACTAGTCACATGATATAAAACTACTTTAAAATATCCTTACCACATGATGTTAAAATGAATGGTATAGTTCTATCACATGACCATAAACTCTTTCATTGAAACTACATGATATTTGGTGTCTGTTAAGATAGGGTATGTAATATGCCTCTCTAGGTTCAATCCCATCATCATCAAACATTAAAATCCACCATCATGGGGATATATTCCCCTAGAAGTGACTTATATCCCTCCTTATTGGGCCACATGCCCCATGAGCCTAGGCATCCACACTCATTGGACCATATACCATATGAGAACATTCTTTCATACGTTAGGGACATATTCCCCATAGGCAATCATTTATTACAACATATTAGTAATAAAATAATTCCCTAAATTAGAGGACTATATCCCTTATACGTCATATCAGATTTCCCTGTCCAGTTCATATTCCCTACTAGATCTGTCATTTTTGGGCCATACTCTATTGGAGGTCAAATAGAATTGGACTCTCTTGTGTAAGTCCGAAAGAAAAATTTACTTGGAATATTTCAACTATTTATACTTACTACATAATGTTAAAATACATAGATCAATCCTCATCACAAGACTATAAAAGGTAAAACGTGTCCCGTTAAGTGGTGGTGAACTATGTGGGTTGTAATTCCTCTCATGAGGATACATAAGAAACTCTTATAAAGGGATTTATTCCAACACCATAAAAATATACTACTTCCCTAGATGGTGGTGAGGTCCAGAGTTCCCAGATATACCCTTTTAAAATATAGCATCTTAAAATTATGTATCACTAACCATTAAAGAATAAATATAGATAACCAATGATATATATACACTTTCATACCAATACATGTTAGATAAAAATTATTGGAACATGGTTAACCGGTACACTATTGGGGCTTGTGAAGGATAAAAAACACATATTAAATCTATAAGAGAGTCCAAGAGTAGAAAATAGTTCCTTAAAAGAAGCGATGATCCAAAAATCCCTCGAACTCAACCAATGCGCATTATGAAGAATTTATGGAAAAGAACCCCAGTGGATACCTACCTTTGGAAAGATGGATCACAATGAAATCCATGTTGGTCAATATAGTATTTATGGGAACATAATATTTTGTTATTAGGATTTGAAAATGTGATCTTGATATGAATCCTTTAACCCTGTTGTCGATCAATTGAACATGACTATTTCTACTTGTGATAATGGATCAAGGAATTTTCTAGTTTGTGTTTGTTGATATTTTCAAGAACAACCTAGAACTAAATTAAATCAAAATTAATTTCATTACCTCAATGATAGAAATATTCCTCATATGCGATCACAGTTGTGGGATGGTTGAATAGGTAGTCACTATCTCTGACACTTCATCTATAGAAATAAAAAGTGAATTCATTATTTTTCATGTACTATATGAATAGTATTATACTGGTTATGGAGGTTGAAAAAGAACCCCTCCTATACATTAATCCCTACTAACTATCTATATAATGATGAGTGGTGGAAATGAAATAGGCAAAACCTATCATTGTTTTGAACTACTTTGGGATTCTCTCCCCGAAGTGTAATAAGAAACACTTTATTTATCTTATAGAGTAAGATAAGGAGGTCGAATATGCCTTCAAATCATCACAAAAGTTTCCAAATATGGTTCCCATAAACCACTATAATAACTACCAAAATATAGCATCAAATATCTAACAACCTATTGAAGACTCCATCTAAGGGATCCCCAATCTGGTCACCCAGACCCATGAATCTAAAAGTAATTGTTAGGGGTGTCTGGAAATAGATCAATAGAGGTGGGATCGTTTCCATTCTCCCACTAATTAATTGCACTAATATTATTTTGAGGCAACTAATGTGATGTACTATATCCAATTGTTCACCTAGAAAGTCCACCCACACACCTTGGTAGCACTAGAGGAACCATGTCCATATATCCTAACATCCAATAAAGGGTGGGACCATATCCACTATCTCACACATTAATATATTCAATGTAGAATGGTAGAATCTAATAAATAATGATGATATATCCTGGCTACAATTAGGGGTAAACACATCTTCCCACCCTTGTGCATCATGCCCATCAGTATATCCAGGGGTAACTAGAGGACATGAGTAAGATCATATCCCTACTCTCATTAAGTAATGGGAACATATAATCATTTCTAATACAAAATAACATTAACATATCTTAGTGGTAATGGATATTCATACCTACATCCCTCCTCATATTACAAAAAAAATCCTCTATATCCGGGCAGTGGTAGTAGAATACGGTCGTCATCATATCCCAGTGGAAATTAAGGGCCAAGAACACATTCCCTCACCTACTACTAGAGAATCTCATCAAGATGTTTCAAGATATAATTAGGATATGTAATATACTCCTTCCCCCATAAATGAGGGTTTTCAACACATCCTGGTGAAGAATTAAAATCCAAACCACACACATATTCCCATTCCAACTAGTGATCATCAAACCAATTCAATGAACACTTATGGTAGAATTATATTCCTAAAAATCATTTAAAATCTTGTAAACATATTATAATGAACACAGAATATTCACATAAGAAGACTCCATTATATGAAGTTCATTATGCACAACACATGACCTTATCTTACCAACATATAACATCCATGAGGAATTATTTCCCAGAATATCCCATGGTCCAGGAGAAATACAATATACCTTTAATTCTCAATGAAATAATTCTTGTGGTCCTAAAATATATTACAGTAATGTTATATGAATCCACTAACTCATCATCGGTATAGTTATGACAGTACTCCTATAATAATTTTACTAGTAGCTATAGAGTTCCTTTCCATAGATCCTTCTAAAAAGGTCCTATATTTATTAATATAAATATCAATCATTGAAACTCTTCTCATGGTGAGACATTAAGAAATACTATACATTGATGAAAGTTCAAATGATAATAAGGTATTTCCCTTACTACATCAAATTTTGTCTACAATAAGGGTCCTCCCGAGGGAATATGTCACAGGAACCCCCACTATAGATAGACAATGATACATTATGGTGGTCCTCTTTATAGTGACATTTATAGTGAAGGTCCTTCCCACAATGAAATATCATTTTGATAAGAAGGTTCTCCCCTTATTGAAGAAACTCATAGAAATCCATCATATCGTGAGGCGCTTAAGAGATAATGGATAGATACAAAATACACCTTATCTTTGATGAGAGATATTCTTTATCAACTAAAAGATATCCTAAGGAACTGTTTATTATATTTAGCACTACCAAATTTATTTTTTATCAATACAATATAAAATATTACAACTTATCCCGATCACTTAAGTATGGAAGCTGGGAAATGACAGCTCAAGTTAGATAAGGTATCAGAATATCTCATTGAATATGAATATGATTTCGTAATGATAAAGAAATAAATAGATCAAGATAACATACAAACATGTTCTGGTCTTAATTTACATCTCATTATGATATTCCTAAAACATTGGGTGAGGAATTCATACACCATTATTTTTCTGAATCTATAGATGAATTTTTTCATTTGATTTAAAATTCTATACCTTACATGGAATATGAAAAACCCATCAAATAAATATAATAAATTAATAATAAAATTGACTTTTCTTCCCTTTTAGTAGATAATCAACCTTAATTAGGAAGGTAGTATAGTGATCAAAAAAATTCATTACATATCTCTCTAAGGACTATACATGAGTTGATTACTGATACTTCATATGGCACAAAAATCAAAGGGTGTGGTGAAAATGGAGCACGATGTTTCAATCTGTTCCTTAGTAAAAATAGTAATCCTATAATAATGTCACAAAATGCCACCACATCTGGAAAAATCTAAGTTCTGATCCCTACACATGCTATCCATTCTATTAAACAAGTTTCTGTAATCTCTAAATCTAAAGAATAGTGATCCAAAAATGAATAAGACATTGATATATTCTTACATAAATCCTCTAAAACGGTTAAAGTATCACCCTCTAGAGAAATTATAAGTCCTTAGATGAAACAATTCTCTTATTGGAGATCTTATCATATTTAGAACATGCACTATATGTATCTCATACTCAAATAAAATAATTAAAAATCAAAAATGAAACTGAAATGGCCACTGTAGTTTCAATATATGAGCAACCCTAGCTCGCAAGGCTAGGGTAAATTTTACCACCACGGCTACCCTATAGATCTACAAATCCTTTTTGAATTCAATATTTCATGGTGGAAGAACCAAGATATCCCTATCCCCTATGGTTGGGTCCATTTCTATCACAACCACCTCTTACTCCAAAAAAATTAGTTTTCTCTGTTTTGGGAGATACACCAAAAAACATTCCTTCACAATTTACCTTTATCCATGATCAATCAATCCCTTTCGGGAAATTCTCAAAATGAGTTTCTAGATATTATCTGAAGAATAGCCTTCATAATTAAATTTATAAGGATCATTTAAAGGGGAAGGAAAAGTATTATAAGGGCTACAAGAAAAAATAGTTTTCCAAGAAAGGGAAGAATAAAGAGAGTTATAACTTGAATCTTGTAATTGTTTTGAGAGATAAAAAACCCCATTACCATTTTAATGAGGATATGGGTCTAAAGGTATACTACATATTTGAAAAGGTCATCACCATAAACCCCACCTATGATCTTGAGTAAGAATCTAACAAAAAAGAGTATATTGAATAAGTTTCTATCAAAGGCATATCCGCATTGAAATGATAAAACAAGGTGTGTGTACCTATCACTTGATAAAATCTTGGAATATTAGAATTAGACAAAATTATCTATTTCCACCTCCTTGATAGGTTTTAACAAAATAATAGTGTAATGGTGTGGAAACAACCCACCCATAATCTGATGAGGTTATACCTAATACTATTAAAAAGAGGGTTTAAAGTTAAAATAAAGATGTTAAAATGACTTAATGATGAATAAATAATGGTAAATATTCACACTCAGTCTAACTCCCAAACTGAGGTAAAAATTTATATTCTAGTAAATATCCCTCAATATGAAGAGGATGATATAACTATGAGATCATAATTCATCCATACGAATAACTCATGGTGAAATTAGTAAGTCTACCTAGACCTAGTGTCTAGAGAATATAAGGATTTCCCTCCCTTGGGGTGGTATCCAAATCCATGTATGGAAAGATATCCTAAACCAATCATTATTAGTTGTCTGAAAAAGACATAAAAAATCCAACCATATAAAACTATATCGATTACATATTCAAAAGTGTTTCTCCAAAAAACAATCTCACATAAACTCATTAACTTCATAAAATATTTGAAATATTGAATAGAGGTAAGGGGAGGACGGTGTGCTCCAGTGAAACTGGAAAGAAATCTATACTATGAATGGGTGGACATTATTCATCCTCCACCTAAATTTTAAAATAAAACTTTTTTGACCTTTTATGGAACTATACATCTAATATAGAATATATCACAATTTGTATCTTGATGTGGTCCCATGATGGGGACCCTTGATTAATAAAATGTAGCTATGCTCTGTTGTTTTTTTACAGGATCTGGATGAAAAAATGTTAGTTTGGTATAACAATCTACTGACCAATTTAGTCATAACATGAGATGAACTTGATTGAAAATTACTCTACCAATTCATCTCAACACTAAGAAATATGACAGTTCTTGACCCCTTAAATTACAAATAATGTGACAATAAGAGCATTTTAGATTTTTTTTTCACGTATAAGGGTTTGAATTACTATTTAAACTTACAACTCCCTCAAGAAGAGTTATTTAAAACCTGCATTGAAAATATCTTTGATGAGTTGAAAATTTCACTCATTAAATTAAAATATGCAACTCGATTAATTGAGTTTTACATAAGTTTACAAAGTTGGGAATATTCTATTTGGTAGACCAAGTTCAGTACTTGATCAATTCTGACATCTCAAGGTAATAGAACTAGAAAAGTATGAAATGAAACCTAAGGTGATTAAACTAGTTCCAACACTAGATCCAACACCCAAAGAAGTGAAATATCACATGGTTTCTCCTCTTTAGTGACAAAAACACCATAAAAATCCTCTCCAAGAGGGGATAAAGGAGAATATATTCCCACCTTATAAAGTCCGAAAGAAAGAAGTTTTTTATTTTTGAGATGATTAGGTCTATGGTTATTCATTAGAGGTATATAAATTCTTTTTCTAAAGCTTACAAAACCCATAAATCATTATCAAGTTATCTACAATGTCTACTTTAAGTATTTCTCTATCCACTGGATTTTAGGGCACACCATCCAAGAGTATTTCTATTGAGTCCATTATTTAGTGTTGTATGTATTTTCAATATAAGTGGATTATTTTATGTCAATATTTTAAATATGAATCATAATAGAGTATAAGTTTTGGGTAGTTGGTTTTAGAGAACCCAAGCATTATGAAGAAGAAGTTCCCAATCTGTGAAAATATTCTTTTATATTGAAGTGATTCTTTCAATCTTTTATATTTAAGGTATTTTTCTTGATTCATGGGACAAAAGGAATGATGGTAAAGATACTAGAAGAAGAATATCTAATGCAATCATGTGAATTTCATTGTGAAGGAATTTATGAGGATCAAATTTTCTTCAAGATAAATTGAAAGTAGTTTATGGTTTGAATAAGTCCCATCTATAAAAAGTTCCAAGGTCAGATATTTTATTTTTTATGATGTAAATTTTATGTATGACGATTGATGAACATGTCAACTTTCTTTATGATCATGATCTAAGTTGAACATTGTTTACAATATTATAAAAATATAGAAGTCTATAGATATATTAATTTTCATGAAGGGATGTTTTTAAGTAGGCAGTGATGAGACGAACATGAAAATATTTATTTTTATGAAATAAATATTCTGAATAAAAATATTTAAATAAGGTTTCATTAGAAAATTTAGACTTTCTAATTATACTAAATGCAATGGATTTTATAGAAACTTTTCCTACATCGACAACAAGGCCAGTCCATATTAATGCCACACATGTGGGTAAAATATCAACCAGATGGATAGAGAAATAGGCCACATATCCAGGGTTGTAAGAGGTAGTAGCTGCATAGTTCCTATAAGGTTACTCATAGGTGTGCACATGGAGCACATATACTACACACTATGGTCCTCGAGGGGCCATGAAAGGGTGTGTCATTTCCCATGAGGGGAGAGTGTGTGAAGGTGTTTTGGGTTCCAACCTTGGTTTTAGATCGAGAAACAGAAGGGAAAAAATTTCTTATAAACGAGTTCTCAATTGAATCTAAGATCAATATAGGAATCGTGAGTGCGCATTACTATTTATGGATAAAATAACATATTCTTATATAACCAACTTCCCAATTGTGTGTGTATCCGTTGTTAGATGTATCCAATTCATCATCTTTAACATCTTGAAATCCTTAAAAATGGAATATCCTTATGTGGATCAAACCTCATGCTAGTAAACATAAACATCAGTAAGGGATACCTTTCCACAAAAGTTCAAATTCCAACATGAATTTCTAATCACCCCCATCATCTTCAACATTCAGATACCCTTATATAGGGTCACCCTTATATATGAATAGGAACAAGTTAGAAACCCTTATGAAAATATGAATCAAACATTAAGTGAAAAACTTAGGTATTCCAATGTCCACTCAAATCTAGCACTGAACAGACAACCATCTCCTATGATCAATATGAGAGATCAAGATAAGCTTGATCGATCCAAGGCCATGAATATATATGATAATAGAAGGAATTTTATACTATCTATAATGAATAAAAAAAATGTTGTTTGAGGCTATTAATGCATATGGTAACACACTTATATCATTCCATGATAATTCATATAATCTTTTTACATGCATGTGAGTGTTTCATTACAAAGAAAGAAGCCTACTAGGTGAAAATTATTTGATTTTCGTCGTTATGTTATGAAAAATACATTAAATAAGATTAAAATATGGAAATATTTGGTAATATTAATGATAATAATCATTGAAGAATTTTAATATGTGATATTAATGAGGATACTTTGCACAACATGAAATATGGATTCGAAGTGGGGGAAATATAAGTGCTATTTGAGAAGAACCTCATAAATAAATTTCCAGAATGCTAGTTGAGAGACATTGTTGAATATATTGTGAGATCCAATATCTTTAAATAAAAAATATATTATATTATATCTACTTGGTTTCATGAAGATTTATTCCACACATAACTATTATGCAAAGAAGAACCAAGATCCTCCTAGTTTATTGAAGTAAAGTTTCATGAAACTCTATTGATTTTTTGAAGAATAAATTTCTCTACTCTTGATTCTTATCAGAACACATGAGTATTACATGAAGAATAAGAAATATAATTTCATAGTGTATAAAAATAAAAAAGTTTTATATCTTTATCCCATGAATATTATATTATTTTCACAAAGTAATTTCATGTCTGGATTGTGTGAAAGAGTATATCCCGTGTGATTTATTCACATGAAGGAAAAGTTATTGATTTGATAAAATATATCATGAAATATATGATATATTGAAGAGATATAATGTGAAGAACAAGTGATACATATAATGTGAATGGACCTAGAGTTTATAAGTAATACTTTTTCTTGAATTAATGTGTGTTTTATTATATTATATAATATCATACACATGCAACACATATAGAAAATAACAACAATTTATTTCATTAATAAAAATTGTCAAAATAGTCATTAACTGAACCTTTAAAAATGAAAACCTTACAATGTGACAAAATAATATAAAATAACAACAATAAAATGGGAAAATTAAAATCCATTCAATCTCCTAGAATGATCGACCCATGAACAACACCATAGAAAATAAATAGAATATAGGTAAAGAAATAAACATATTTAAAAATAAAAATATTTAAATTTGGGAGTAATTGTATTGAAAAATGTATGAAGGAATGATGAAGTATTCATAGGTGGTCATATTACTATTGGAATAGTAATGTGACTATTGAAATAGTAATGTGATGGTTGGAATAGTAACATGACCATTAATAATAATAACCTAACCATTAAGAGTAATAATTTAACATCAAAATAATAAAATATATTATAAATTATATTTATCCTGAGTAATTTAAGAAAATATAAATATTATTAAACTGTAAAATAAATATCAAAATAAAAAACTCGAATAAATTATAAGCACCATTTTAATAAACTATATTTAATTATATTTCACCAAAATCATAAAATCTATGTTAATAAATAAAATTTATTTTTTTAGAAAATTATTTATATTAAATTAATGTAATATTTAGAGTCATCGCTTTAACATTTTCCAATGGAGAGTTTTTGGTAATTTTTGTAAATACTTCTATATTTATTGAAAAGTAATTTTTTTTTCTGATCCTGCTTATTTTATGACATAATAATTATTAAATAATGACTTAACAAATGATAAATTAGTTAATTTATCCCAAAATAATTTTAATAATAAAAAATAGTTCATTTAAGAACAAAAAAGGTAAATTAAAAACCTAAAAAGTATTTTCCAAAATATAAAGTCAAAAGTATTCCATTAGAATAATATTTTTCTCTTATTCTAGTTTCCTTTTTAATAAATTAATGAATTTTATTTATAAAGGGTTTAAATTACTAAATCCATTTTATTTTTTTATATATCATTCATAATGTCAAAAAAATCACTACTACAATGTTTTACTTTGAAACTATATATTATTCAGTCTTTATCTTTAAAATACCACTCTCCTCAAGTATAAATAACCCCTCACACATCCATTTAAAAACACATAACATCCTCTTAAAAAATCTATTATTATTAAAACATATTCCATATTAAACCCTTTAATATACCTATGGAAATTATTTAATAAGATAAATACAAGAACAAAGGGATTTTAGTTTCATACGAATTAAGGAGCACCCAAAAAGAGGATGTTTTCATCAACTCTTCTCTAATTTTTCTCTTCTATTCCTCTTTTTATCTATTCATTTCAAACCCAAATCTTCAAAAATTAATTTATTCGTAGGATAAAATTATATTAAAATTTTTAATCCACTTTTATGACATTATTTATGTCATAATTAAATGTTAATATTCTCTTCTCAGCACTTTTGATAATGTCCCTCCAATAGTCAAGAAAGCACTTACAAAGACATTGACAACTCTATGACAACCACCACCTTCATGTATGTATAGTAAAAAATATAAAAAATATATAAATATTTAATTACATTTATTCTAATATTTTTTAATTAATTTTACTTATATAGAAATGACCTTGAACCAAAATAACAAAATTTCAAAAGGATGGGATAATTTAATGAAAACATGATATCAAAACAATTTAAGTTTTATAAATAATAATATAAAATTGAATCTAATAATTATAATTGATCAAATTAAACATATATTAACATAATAAACTTATGTTTAAATGTTTTAAACAACCTATTTTTATTATAAAGTAGGTGGAAAGTTAATGAAATATAGAATGATTTAAGGTAAGGGGATTCTCGAACCAAAACTCATCCTTTTTAGGGTAGATATTCTTTAAAACTTTTCAGTATGGATGTTATTTATATGTTCTTAAATTTTTTTGTACACTATCCTTCCCCATTTCATTTTTGGGACATACATTTTTACACCATTTTAAAATGTTTCCAAGGCCATTTAATAATCTTTTTCGAAAAGAAATTAATTTCTAAAACATCGCATTGACTCCTCTTGAGTTTTTTATTATCCCTTAATGAATGATTCTATTATGGAGACCCTAGACTTTTACATATAAAATTACATGATTTTAAGAATAAATATACATTAGAGTACATGGTAAGGATAATAAATTCTAGTTTCTTGGAGGACTAGGTATATAAAACTGAAAACATGGAAATAAATAAAATATTTCTTTATTTAATATTTAATTTGATCTCCTGACATCCATTGTGATAAAAAATATACATAGGGTACCCTAGGTAACAATTAAAGAAAGGGAGGAGCTAAATATCCCAGTAAGGGAATAACTATAAGGAGAAATCATTAACACATGGGATATAAGGCATGACACGATGATATAAAAAAACATGTACATATAGAATCATAACATATAAACATGGAATCATATAAACATGGAATCATAAAAAAACATAAAAAAGACTTTATAATGAGTCAAGTCTAACCTCCAAAACCATTTCACAAGGTAGAAATAGCCCAAGATAACCCCCAAAACTACCGCACATGGTAGCATAATCCAAGGCTAACCGCCAAAATAGTCGCACATAACATCTGATGAGACTCAACTTTACCCAATGAATTGGAGTGATATCTAGCCACACCCAACATAAATTTTCATGAATATTTTTTCCACAAAAATATTAATATATAATCAATCTTACATAAACATAAGGGTTACCCATGAAAAGAATGGGGTACCACAATCATGTCATAAATCATAACAAATAGACATATCACAAAAGTGTCCATGAAATAAAAGAAATAAAATACACATGTAAATTCATAAGGTAAAATAGTCATGTATTATGGTATGTGATTTCAAGTATAAGTGTCAACATTTAAAAAAGTATTTAAGAGAGTATAACATTAATACATTTTTGTGCAATTTTAAAGAAAATACTATAGAGCCTTTAAAATATAAAAGGGAATAATCTTTTATATAAAATGATAATTGAACCAAGAAGGTTTTAATAATAAACAAATGATTTTATAAAGAAAATTATGGCTTAAAATAGATGATATAGTGCACTTAAAATCAGGTAAGAATTCATGAAGTTCCCTTAAACCAAGTTTGCTTATTAAGACATATTTAAGAGGGAATCACTTAAAAACATGTATATACTTGAAAGAGAATAAAAAATGGCCCTGATAAATGAATTGGTAATATTTAAAAAAAATTAGAATATTCACATAAAAGGGTAATATGAGTTCCTTTTTGGTAAGAGGAAGATAAGGCATCCCGAAGGAACAAAGGTGGATCGGGGAGAACCCCTTACGGATAATCGACATGGTATCAGGTGTAATTAAGAGGGATTAATCAGAAGGAAGGGGGTTTCTAATAACTTATAAATCATGAGGTATGTATGGTGGAGGTGATAAATCATACCCCATAATTAGGCATTACACATAAAAGGGCATAACATAGAGGACATTCTATAATAAAAGTGAAATAGAGAGGATCCCTTACCTTAATCCTGATGGTGTTATCCACTTGATATTAATGACCTGAGTAATAAAATTAGGTTCATTAATTAGTAATTAAATATACTATTTTACATGTATATGATTTATTATATCCATTTTGAGTTCATTAATAACCTTTTTGATTGGTTATGAGGTTCAATTTCATTTTTTGGGTTCGTTTGTTTCCTTGGTTTTAAAGAAAGGTCCCCTTATATTCATGTTCAGACACACATGTATGATGATGGTGGTTGTCCAGAATTGAAGTTATATAACTTTAGTGATCATCAAGAAGATTACATGGTTATAAAATTTATTTGGTTATTTTTAGTTAAGGTGAATCATTATATAAAACATTAATGTTAAACACTTCGATTAACTTGGCGAATTTGTTTATAATTAACATTTTTTTGTATTATTATTTTACATAAAGTGTGAAAAAGGATTCCAGAACAAAAAAATAATATAAAATAAATATTTAATAGTCAGGTTCAATCATAAAGATGGTTTCATGACCAGAATAAAAGACGGTAAAATAAATTGATACACCATTGTCCTGGAATGTGATAAATTAACACATCTCAGATGATGTTTTCGTTTCTTTCATATAAAATAAGGGGAAATGAGAGATGATAAATAATTATCCCATTAGCATAAAAATATTCAAGTTCATTTATTTTACTAGAGTTATCATAACATTTTCATGAAGGGAGGTGAGGAAATAAAAAAGAAAATAAAATAACTTGAAAGAAAATAAAATAATCGAAAAGTGGAATATACCTCTTGAGTTTATCTCCTTTGAGAACCTCTTAAGGGAAGAGGATTTGGTCTTTTCAGGAGACCATGGGATTATAGATATGGGTGACGATATTGGGGAGATATTTGGCTAGAATTCAGGGAAGGAAAAATTCTTTAGGGGAGTGAAGAGAAGAGGGGAGTGTTGGTGGTTTTTTATAGTGGAGGGGAGGAGGGTTTTCTTAATATTTTAATCATTAGTTTTTTAATTTTCCATAAGATAAGAAATAGTAGTAATTATTGTGACCAAAAAAGTTATATGTTCTTGTGAGTTTGAACCAATTTCCATTTACAACATCCATGACTCATCCATGATGCATAAATTTTGGTTTTAGTATTTATTGTGAATTATTGTATTTTACTATTCATAAAAAATTCGTGTATTTTAGAAAAATCCAAAAATTAAACCTAATATTTTTTTTGAGTGTAGGACTCAAAAATTAAATAGATCTTCCAAAAATAATTTTCTAAATATGATTAATTTATTTTTTAATTAAAATCATAATTTACTTGAAAAATATATATTTTAATATTCTAACTGATTTTATAATTCTTTCAAAAATTACATAAGTTCTTATAAAATTTTCTTAAAACCAAAAGACATAAAATTGTTAATTTATGAACACCTTTTAGGAAAATATATTCTATTTTAAATTAATTAATTAATTTTATTTAATTATTTATGGATTACAAAAATACCAGTGCTTTTACTGTGGTCATATTATCACTTATAAGATGCATAAATTTTATTTATACAATTAAGGGAGAGGTTACCATTCTTTTGGATGACATAATATTAATAAGGGTCATATTACTATTCATAGGGGTTGGTTAATATTAATAAGGTTAGGTTACTATTCACCCAAATTTTTTTTCCTTATCAAACTCCATACATCTTACTAATTGCAACCGTGTTTGTCGGATTTTTAAAATTCCAAACACAGAAGTGTCAAAATTATGTTTAAAGGTCACATCTAACATTGTAGTTAATTGTGTAGTGATTTAATGTGATTATATGTCTTGTTTATACTAAAGTAATTTCTATTGATAAAACATGGGGTCGTTACATTATTCCCCCCTTATAAAAAATTTCCCCTCAAAATTTCAATTTACATTCTAAGCTATAAACAGGTGTGGGTACTTTTCTTTCATTGGATCCTCTAGTTCCCGTGTTTCCTCTTTGTACTGATGGTTCTTCCACATTACTTTGACAAGGTGATTAGTGTTTTTACATAGAACATTATTTATATGATCCAAGATATTCACGGGATTCTCCTCATAAGAATGATAATTCTCCAACTGTACCACCTTTGAAGAGAGTACATGTGAAGGGTCTGATATGTACTTCCATTATAAGGATACATGGAAGACATCATGTACATTGTCCATGGTAGGTGGAAGTTCTAGTTGATAGGCCAAAACTCCACCATGATAAAGAATTACGATGGGGATGATATACCTGGGACTTAGATTTACTTTCTTCCCAAACCACATGAACTTTTTACATGGAGATATGCGTAGAAATACTATGTCTCCAACTTTGAAATAAAGGTCTTGTCAATGATTGTCTGCATTACTCTTGTATCGACTTTGGGCTGGCATGATGTGATACAGAATGGGTTTAACCTTCTCCACCATTTCTTCAACAATTTCAGGTCCTAGCAGCTTACTCTCACCAACTTCATCCCATCATGATGGTGTTTTTAACCTTTTACCATAAAGGACTTCATATAGTTCCATTCAGATGATTGAGTGGAAACTGTTGTTGAAGGAGAATTTTACTAGTGGTCGTTATTAGTCCCATACTCCTATGAAGTCTATATAAAATTATCTCAATATATATTACTGTGTCTAAATATTCCTCTCATATTATCCATCAATTTGAGGATGATAGGCCGTACTGATGTTCTATTCAGTGCTTAGAGCATGTTGGAGGCTTTTCTAGAACATCAACGCGAATCTAAGATCTCTATCGATACAGTTGATAGTGGAACTCCATTTATACTTACCACTTCTTCGACATATTTCTATGCAATTTGATCCAATGTGAAGTCCTCTCGAATCATGATAAAGTGATATGTCTTTGTAAGACGATCCATAATGACCCGTATAGGTGTGTTTCCTCTAGATATCCTTAAAAGTCCAGTGAAAATTTACATGGTGATGTTCTCCCACTTACATGTTGGTATGAGTGGTGGTTACATCATCCCCTTAGACTTCTGTCTTTCAGCCTTCCATTGATGACATACCAAGCACTTTGATGTATACTGAGCAATCTCCTTCTTTATATTGTCCCACAAAATGTTCTCTTGGAGATATCATTACATCTTTGTGCTCCATGGGCGGATAAATAAGGTCGAGCTATGTGCATCATTTAGAAGATCCTTCTTGATCACTGGATTGGATGGTACAAATAATCGTGACCTAAATCCTACAAATCCTTCCTCATCAATCATGAACTCCCATGATATACCATTTTTAATGGATTCCACCATTTTTTGAATTTCCAAATCTTTTCTTTTAGAATCCATTATTTTCTCCATGAGGAATGGTTGAGAGATCATTTGATAAAGTATTGAAGACGTTCCTCCCTTAATGATCTCCATGTCTACCAAATCTCTTATTCCATTTTCTAAAATCCACATTTTGGATTAGTGGTAACCACACAATTAAAAATTCAACTACAAAAACATTCCATACTTAAAAAATATGAACTTCAGCAGAAAAAATTCACAATACCCAGATTAGAAAAAAGTAGCGAAAGACCAACCCTCGTGAGGAATTTGAAAATTTGAATTTCAAAATTGAAAATTCAAATAGCCATCATTACCACCTTGGTCGATGAAACACCTCGCGCCGCACACCCTGACCACTATCACTAGCATCTCACCACTGTCAGCTGCATCTCCACCACTGCTATAGATACACCACAACCGGAGCTCAAAGGAAATCGAAAACACAAAGAGTTGATGCTTCTGTAATGCCAAGGACCGCTCGAACTGCACAACCCAAGACCCCTTGGAAACCACTATGTGATTCCGACTAGGAGAAGAGAGGTGGAATACTAGAGCAAGAGTGGAGGAAGGAGTGGAAAAAGGCCACGACGAGGAGATCCACACCAGAAGAGTCCCACCAGTGAACCAAAACACCATCCATCATGGTGAACCACATCATATCATCACTGAAATCCACAACGCGATCACTGCAGTAGATACTATAAAACTAGAATTCCCAAGACCTCAAATCCACCAGTAAAACCATAAAACATTTGCAAAAAGAAGAACCTCCACACAGGATATCCTCCAAAAAAATATGAATACCAACACATAAAACTTAAAAAAACCTGATTGCTGGAAAAGAAACCACTGAAGAGCACCATCATCACCGGCCAAAAACAATGAAAATCATCCTTAGTAAGAAGAAGAACAAAACCGTCACCATTGGAAAATAGAACCCCATCATCCGCCAAAACCCACATCCCAAAGCCCCTTCGAACCCACCACTCCCGGTTCAACCAGGAGGGAGCGTAGGGATTAGAGGTCAGGGTAGTGCTTTGAATAGATCGGGACATCGATGGCCACCGAAAAAGTCAATAACAAGTAGAAATCCAAATCAAAGAAAAAGAATAAGAATTGAAGAAGCACACAGGTTACACGATCTTCGTATACCTCCTCCCAAAACCATCAAAGAGCCACTGCTTTAGGACTGACTTGGAACGGATCATGGGGACATGAGTTTAGGGTAGAGATATGGCCGACCAGAAACCAGAAAAATAAGAAAATAAACCAAAGGGGGGAAAAACAGAGAGCGCCTAAAGAAACCTTTGACCGCTGAACCACCAAACTCAAAACCATTGTGAAGCCTTTACACCGGATCCGACATGGAGGGCACAGAGGAAGGAAAGGTCAGAGAGGGTAGAATAGGCCGCAGGTTTCAATAGTGACAACCCTCGACAGAGATGGCACAAGGGATATAGAATGAGTAGGAAAGGATATAAAGTAATGGGTATTGAATGCGCCGCCACCCCAAAGCTTAGGGTTTCAGGAGAAAACCCTAGGTGAAGACGAATGAGACCAGGAGTGATTCAGGAGAATGATCCCCATGTCTATACTATACAAATCTATGAAGATCACAACCTTTTCAATTCTCATCATTGATAAATATGAAGGATCCTTTCCACTTTGAGAATATTCCACCTTGGTTGGCTTATTGGGATGGTAGGAGATTGAGTAGTCATAATACATGATGAGATCTACCCATATTTTATGGTTTATATTGAGCTCTTTTTGTGGGAATATATATTTGATAAGATTGTGATCAGTATATATCTCGCACTTCTTCCCATGGATATAATTCCACTATATTTTTAATGTAATGAACACAAATTCCAATTCCAGATCATGCGTAGGATAATTTAGCTCATGGATTTTTAGGTTCCTTGAGGCATATGTTATCACTTTATCATTTTTCATCAGCACACAACCGAATCCATTCTTTGAAGCATCAATTTACACTACAAAGAGATCTCCACTTGTTGGGAGTGTGAGTACTGGAATAGTGATTAGCGTCCTTTTCATCTTTTTAAAGAAGTCTTCACATTCTTGAGTCCAGGAAAACTTTAATCCCTTCCATGTTAGCTTGGTCATTGGGTTTAAAAATTATGAATTTTTTTTCATAAATCACCAATAATACCCATCTAGACCTTGAAAGATGAGGATCTATGTTACAGATGTTTTCTTAGGCCACTCTTCAATTGCCTTTGTCTTATAAGGGTCCACATATATCCTTTTTCTATCCATAACATGCCTCAAGAATGATACTTACTCCATATAGAACTCACATTTACTATAATTTTCATATATCTTCTCCCTTCACAAATTCTTTAACACAATATTCAAATTCTCCTCATGTTGTTCCTTGATCATTGAGTATATCAAAATATCATCGAGAAATACTACCACAAATTTATTTTGGTAATCTCTAAAGACTCTATTCATTAAATCCATGAAAATTGATGGAGATTTAGTGAATCTAAAGGGAATCACTATGAACTCATAATGTCCACACCACGTTTGGAAGGCAGTCTTGGGAATTTTTTCCTTCCCCACCTTTAATTGTCGATATCCCAACTGAAGGTACACCTTTGAGAAATAACTAGCCCCACAAATCTGATCAAACAAGTCATATTTCCGTGGAAGGGGATACATGTTCTTTATAGCAATTTTATTGAGATAGTGAGAATAAATGCAAAGGCACATTGATCCATCCTTCATTTGACAAATAGGACTGGCACAACCTATAGTGAATCACTTGGGTGTATAAAACCCTTCTCTGGATTCTCTAGTAGCTGCTTCTTCAGCTCCTGTAGCTCTATGGTGGCCTTTCAATAAGGTTTATTTAATATAGGTAGATATCTACGAATAAGTTCAATTGATAACTCAACCTCATTATCAGGAGGAAGACTAGGAAAATCTTTAGGTGAAACATTAGTGTAATTCCTCATGATGGACATGTCTTCAAGCATGATTCTATCCTTTGTTTCAATCATTTGAGATAGAAATTATTTCTCATAAGTAATTAATATCCACATTTGAGACATTTATTCTAAAGTAGATTCTTCTTCTTCCTTACACTTGTAATGAATTGGAGGTTGCTTCAGTATGTGAAGAGTGATATCCCTTTCCTGATAGTTGATTTTGGATTTATATAAAGATATCCAATCCATTACTAAGATAGCATCGAACTTCACTAAAGGAAGTATGATGAGATATTATTAGAGGTTCAGTCCACAATCGTTAACAAGGAAGTAGTTATAAACCATGGAAGCAATAATTTCCCCATTCACTATTCTCAAAGATAACTTATTCTATAAATTTTGAGGTGGTTCTTGAATTGGTCTACTAAACTTGTAAGATATGAAAGAATGTGAAGAACTAGAATCAAATAGTATGTTATCTATTCTTGAATAAATGACTAGCGTACCCATTACCACATTGGTTTCCTACTCCCCCTTAGTAGTAGGGATATCCTAAGACCTTCCATGTTTCCTTGGAGGTTGTTGTTGATTTCCTCCAACAACCCTCAACTTAGGGAAATTGTTCGCATAATGCCCATTCTCCTTTTATATGTAACACTACATAACAGGCTGATTATTGATCTAAACCTTCCATTATTCTTCCACATTAACAGGGTTCTTCATATCCCATTGAAACTTTTAAACCAGATGTCCCATCTTTCCACATTTGGAGAAATTTTGAGTTCCCTGTTGACTGTTCCCAAGATGTTTCTTCCCACAATTTCTACATGTGGGATGGTTGGGATTCTTTCTATCATGGAATTTATTTTCGGGACCACCCACATTATAATTCATTTTCCTCTTTTAGTCACCGAGCCCATGATACCACTGAGAGTCTCTGATATCCTTTTCAACCTTAAGGGAACAATAGAAAATATCCTCATTATTGTCAAAGTCTCAAATTGCTATCACTTTTTTGATACTCAGATTTAGTATTCTAAAGAACTGATCCACATTTCTTTTAGTGTTCATGAAAATTCAAGTGTCTTACCCTGAAAGCCTTGTCAAGTTTTATTCATACTCCCAAATTTAATTATCTTCCTTCTTCTTGAGTATGAGGAATTTTCTTTCCATATTGATACAGAGGGTTTGTGGAAAATATTTATTGAAAAAAATTCTCTTGAATTTTTTCTAATACATGGAATCAATTTCACCCTAGGGTTTAGTATTCTTGATCATTTTCCACCACTGATTAGATTCCCCGAGAAAATAATAGACTACCAGTACAGATTTCTCTTCTTTTGAGAACCAGAGGATATAAAGTATCTTTTCAACTGAGTTAATCCACTATTTTCTGAGGAGGGGATCAGATGATCCACTAAACATGGGAGACCTTTACATCATGAAGGATTAAATTAAAACATTCCCTTTCCTTGGAGGAGGAGGGTTTTCCACATGATTCAAGTTATTATTCATAACTTGATCCAACTGATAAAGTACTACCATAAATATTTGAGCACCCGTTCCCATCATATCAGGCATATAATTAGGGAAATATTCACATTATCTATCACATTTATTTTTGGAATGTGTTCTTATATTTCCCTCCATTAACTAAGAAAAAATACGTATAATTAGATGTCTTGAATAATTATCCACTGAGAATAAAAAAGAAACTTTGAACATAAGAGGATAAAATTATAAAGGACAAGTATATCCTAACTTGTGATTACCTATGTTTAAATATAGTATATCATTGATCTATTTCTTAACATATATTCTTATGGAATTTTCTTCATTCCCTTATAATGGTTTGTACCAAGATCATGAATTTACCCAAGCATATTCACCTGGAGTGTCAAACCAAGAGTGCAACAAGTCCTGTTGTCATGCACTAGTTCCTGTTATAGTCTTGATCAAAGTGGTGTTTTTAGGTTTTACCCCTAGATACATTTGTACTAGATCCACCTCTACCTATTTGTATCTAGATAGGGATGTATTTTATTGATTAACCACTCAATATATACTTACCAAAATTTAGGGTTGTTTTCTTATACTTAGCCACGTCCTAAACGTTCTTAATAAAGTTCTCCATTTATAATCTCCATAAATAACTAGAACATCCTCTGATACTAACTAAAATGAACCTATAATTTTACATATAACATTACATTATTTTAAACATAATTATACATGAGAGTACAAACCAAGGATCGTAAAGTCTAGTGTCTTTTGTGGACTAGGTACATAAAACAGAAAACATGGAACAAAATAAAACATTTATTTATATAATCTTCAATATAAGATCCTAAATTCCATTGTTATGAAACATATACATAGGGTACCCTAAGGAACACATGAAAAAAGGGATGAGCTAAATAGCCCAGTAAGGGAATACCCCTAAGAACAAAGAATTAACACATGGGATAAGAGGCATGACATGATGATATAAAAAACATGTACATATGGAATCATAACATATAAACATGGAATAATATAAAAATGGAGTAATAAAAATGTGGCAGAAACATAAAACATGACTTTAGCATGAGTCAAGGATAATCGCCAAAACTATTTTACATGTTATCACAAGCCAAATCTAACCGCCAAGACCGTCACACATGGTAGCACAAGCCAACGCTAATATCCATGACCATCACACATAACGTCTCATGAGACTAAACTTTACCCAATGCATTAGAGTGATATTTAGGATCACCCATATTAACCTTTAATGAATATTTGTTTCCACAAAAATAATCATACATAATCAATCTTACATAAACATAAGGGTTACCCATGGAAAGAATTGGGTACCACAATCTTATCATAAAGCATAAAAAATGGGCGTATCATAAAAGTGTCCATGAAACAAGGAACTAAAATATACATAGACATTCATATGGTAAAATAGTATTTTATCACGGTATGTTATGTCAAGTATAAGTGACAACATGTAAGAAAAGAATTTAAGAAATTGTTGCATTAAAACATTTTTGTGTGGTTTTAAGGAAAATACTACAGATCCTTTAAAATAGAAAAGGTAAAAATCTTTTATATAAAACCAAAATTGAACCAAAAAGGTTTTCATAAAAAAAATACTTATTTTATAATGACAATTTTTGATTAAAATAAAAGATAGAGTGTACTTGAAAGCGGGTAAGAATTCAGGAAGTTCCCTTAAAACAAGTTTGCTTATCCATGAGTATTGAGGTGTGAATCGCTTTAAAACATGTATATCCCAAAAATATAATGGTGAAATGGTATTTATAAATTAATTTGTAACATTTAAACAACATTTCAAAGATTCACATAAAAATATTAGATAACTTCCTTTTGGTAAAAGTAAGATAAGGCAACCTGAAAGAATAAAGGAGGTTCGGGTAAAATCCTTTAGGAATTATCTGCATTGTATCAGGTGTACTTTTGAGGGACTAACAAGAGAAAAGGGGGTTTCTAATACCTTATAAATAATGAGGGAAGTATGGGGGAGGTGATAAATAATACCCCGTCATTAGGTATTACACATAAAAAGGCATAACATAGAGGACATTCTTGAAAAAAAGTTAAACAAAGAGGATCCCATACATTATGTCGAATGGTGTTCTCCACTTGATATTAAGGAACTGAGTAATAAAATTAGGTTCATTAATTAATAATTAGATAAACTATTTTAAATGTAAATGATTTATTATAACTTTTTTTATTTCATTCATAACCTTTTTTATTTGTTATGAGGTTCAATTTCATTGTTCGAGTTTGTTTGTTTCCTTAGTTTTAAGGATCAGTTCACTTATATTCATGTTTTAATACACATTTATGATGAAGGTGGTTGTCCATAATTTAAGTTATATAAAATTATTGTTCATACATAAGATTAAATTGATATAAAATTCATTTGGTTATTTGGAGTTAAGCTGAATCATTATATAAAATATTAATGTTAAAGGCTTCGATTAACTTGGAGATTTTGTTCATAATTAACTAGTTTTGTATTAATATTTTATATAAAGTGTGATAAAAGATTCAAGAACAAAACATAATATAAAATACATATTTAATTTTCTGGTTCAACTATAAAAATAGTTTCATGACCAGAATAAAATATTGTAAAATAAATTTATACACTGTTGTGTTTGAATGTTATAAATTAACACATCCCAAATGATGTTTTTGTTTCTTTCGTATAAAATAATGGTAAAAGAGAGATGACAATGAATTATCCCATTAGCGTAACAAAATTAAATTACATTTATGTTACTGGAGTTGTCATACCATTTGGGTTAATGGATGTTAGGAAAGAAAATAGAAAAGAAAAGAACTTGAAAGAAAATAAAAGAATCAGAAAGTGGAATTTATAACTTGAGTTTATCTCTTTTGAGAACCTATTAAGGGGAGAGGATTTAGACTTTTATTAGATCAAGGTATGATGAATGTGGGTGACGATATTGGGGATATATTTGGGTAGAATATAGGGAATGCACAATTCTTGATATGAGTGAAGAGAAGAGGTTAGTGTGGGTGTTTTTTATAGTGGAGGGGAAAAGGGTTTTCATAATATTTTAATCATTAGTTTATTATTTTTCCATAGGAAAAGAAATTGAAATGATTATTGTGACAAAAAACAATAATATGTGCACTTGATTTTGAACCAATGACCATTTACATCATCCATGACTCATTCATGATGCAGAAATTCAGTTTTTAGCATTTATTGTGAATTATCGTATTTTACTATTCATAAAAAAATCATGTATTTTAGAAAAATCCCAAAAAATTCACCCAAACCATTTTTTTATGTTTAGAATCCCAAAATGAAATCAATTTTTCAAAAATAAATTTCTAAATATGATTAATTTAGTTTTTAATTAAAATCACAATTTACTTGAAAAATAAAGATTTTAATACTATAAGTGATTTTATAATGCTTTCAAAATTACATAAGGTCTTATAAAATTATCTTCAAACCATAAGACATAAAATTGTTAATTTATGAAAACATTTTTAAAAAATATATTTTCTTTAAAAATTATTAATTAACTATAATTAATTATTTATGACTTACAAAAATACCAATACTTTTACTATGGTCATATTATCACTTATAAGATGCCTAAATTTTATTTATAAAATAAATGGTGGGGTCAATATTGTTTTGGATTATTTAATATTCATAAGGTTAATATTAATATTCATATGGGTAGGTTACAATTAACCAAAAAAATTTGTCTTATTGGACTCCAAACATCTTACCGATCACAACCGTGTAGGTCAGATTTTCGAAATTCAAAACATAGAAGTTTTAAAATTATGTATAAAGGACACATAAAATTATTAGTTCATTGTGTTGGAATTTCATATGATTATATGATATATTCATAAGAAAGTAATTTCCATTGATAAAACATTGGGTCATTAGAGATATTTTCTGCCAAAATATTATTTCATTTATTCATTTGGGAAACTGAAAGGTTTTCCATGAATGTATAATTTATGAAACCTTTATAAAAACAATTCCTTTCTATAAGTGTATTTTATAACTACAACTATTTTACATTCTATTAGTTATGCATAATTTTGAGTATTTTATAATTTTATTAGTGGTCATGAAATTATATAGTCCTCTTGGGAATTGGGTCATGTGATATATCACATGATATTATGTGTATTATTTGTGAACATGATTTTATATATTTTTGCAATTATGATGTTATAATTTATGCTCATATGTTATTCATGAACATGATACTATATTGATTCACAACTATATGTGGTGTTTGGACACTATGTTATGATGTTTCATTATTATTAATATTATAAATTTCATTCCCTTTTCATGATTATGGTCCTATTATTATGATATGACTATATTGATTATTCTCACCCACATTATTGATTCATATCCAGTAATCCTTCCATAATATTCCTCCCATAATTGGGATTTTATCTCATCAAATTCTTTGATGTATATCCTATGGTGATTACATATTCTAATGAGAATGTTAGAGATTTTTAGAGGATAAATAAGAAGGATTTAAGTAATTATTATTCTTTATTATTTAATATGTTTGTATGAGCCTAATATTTCTAATATAAAAACCTTTTATAACCAAGATTTTATTACAATTATATTTTTTATCTTAAAAATAATTTTATAGTCTTGTAATATAATGTTGGATTGCTATAGTTGTTATCAGAGGAACGATTTAGTTAATTTAGGAATTGGGATTATAAAATTTTAATGAATACTTTAAGTACAAGTATATGTGTTGATAAAAAACCTATGTTTTTGTAAATTATAAGAGGGCATCGTTTCTGGTTAATGAAATCCATATCAGGATACTATAGGTGGATGTGGATATGGAACTATTGTACCTAGGAGTAATAATCCTAAAAAAGGGGGATTGAGAATTTACTTGATCACCACCTAATGAATGAAAAATATATTTTTCTAAACACATGGTTTGACACTCACAAGTGATATTCATAGGGTAATAAAAAATTATATAAAAACCAATATGAAGGATAAATATCTAAATTAAATTTTCCTCTTAATGTTAGAGAACGATTAAAGTACATGATCCTAGAATCAACGTTTGAGAAAAAGGATAAAAATAGGTATCCCATAAGATATTTATCTATAATTAATTTTGGTATAGTAATAGATTAAAAATTCATTTTTTTAATTAATTTCTTTTCCAACATTTTCTATTTGAGAAAATGGAAAGAATCAGACCAACAACGCATGTGAGGGAAAATGAAAACAATTTCACAATGATATTCCTAACAAAATGGGATTTGGAGTTCAAAAATTAATGGAAATGAATATCCATATATCTTAGTATATTAAAAATAACATAAACCACATGGAAGACCTACCTTCAAAAAAGAATGAGAAACTCACTATAGAGTCTTTTTTATGGAAAAACCCACTAATGTTTAGAAAAACATCTCATCCAATTTTCATGGAACATTGGGTTAACTCAACAGAGAAGATTGTTTTTGTGCACTAATATTATAAGAAAAATAACTCAACCTTGGTTGTCTATAATTTTGAGAAAGAGGACGATCAATGGTGGGCATTGATAAAGAATAACAGTATGAAATATGAAATGGAAGAAATGGAGTGGGAAGAATTTAATAGGTAATTTATCAAAAAATATTTTCCTTGAACTCTTCAGAAAATGATAGATAGATAATTCCTAGATCTCAAGAAAATAGAGTGTGAATCTATGATGGATTAAAAGGAAAAATTCATAAGTCATGAAAGATACTCCTTGGGGTTTTTTATTAATAATAATAGAAAAATAAATAGATTATTTACTAGTTTAGAACCACACATTAAGAAGTTTCTACCTATATAAGATTTTTGGAGTTATGAAGAAGTATTTAGATGTGCTCTCAAAGTAGAGATCAATTTAAGATAATGATCTTATATTTATGGAGATAAGAAACAAAATATAAAGTTTTAGGTTGGAGAATCGAATGATAATGTAGTTAAAAAGATCCAACCACCCACATGTTGAAAATTTAGAAAGAAGCATAATGTAAATTTCCACAAAGGGATAGGGAAATACTTTAAGTGTGGGAGACAAGTACACCATGATCATCAATTTTGAAGAGACATGGAGAATATATCCTATTTAATGGAGTAAATAAAGTCACCTCCCAATTCACCACCCAAGGTATAATTCTTCAACATTAGGAATTAGGGACACTATGAAAGCCAGATCACTAAACCACATCCCCTGAGTGTAATCAACATCATCAACCACCATATAAAAAGGATGAACGGAAATATTATTCCATCACTAACTCTAAGTTGGAACATTAAAATTAAATTAAAGAAGGCACACAATGTTTTCACTCAATAATGGTAAAAGTTTTATTTGATTTTTGTTCTGAACATTTCATATATCTTGTAATTTTACACGATCTATTGAATAAAAAACCCAATACATTGAAGTAGATATATATGTAAAAACACCTAGTTGTGTGATCATTGAAACATAATGTTGGACTCTTCTCATCTTAGCATTTGTGGAAATATTCTTCCAACCAATATTGAAATCCTTTCATGGGTGGAATTTGATGATTTATTTGTCATGAATTGGATCTTGTTATCTAGTGATCATATTAAATATAGATAAAAGGAAATATCATTATATATTATGAACTATCCTATGAACCTATAAAAAATCAAGGAATATCATAAATCTACTTTGGAAAAAGCCTCAATGATGTGGGTGTTGATACCCGACAAGGAAGCATACATTTACAAAATTATTGAGTTAAAGGAAAGCATCATGATTGAGAAAATACCAATTGTGATGGAATATAATGATGTATTTTTTGAACGGTTACCAAAAATTACCCTAGACCATGATGTATATTTTTCAATAGAACTTATGCCCGAAGCCACTCCTATATCCAAATTCTCTAATAGGATGGCCCTGATTTAACTGGAGAAGTTAAATAAATTTCTATAAGAACCTTTAGTAAAATATTTCATACACCCAAGTGCATTGTCTTAGGGTGAATCAATTATATTTTTCAAGAAAAAAGGATAAATCATTTAGGTTTTGTATTGATTATCAAGAGCTAAAAAAGATCACTATAAAGAATAAGTATCCCTTTTTAAGGATTTATTAATTTTTTTTGATAAAATTAAATGAACTCAGTACTTTTAAAAGGTATATATTCATTTTGGATATTATCAACTGAATTTCAAGAAGGATGATATTATAAATATAGCCTTAAATACAAGTTATAAGAGCTGTCATCTCATCATGATTCCCTACAGAATTAATAACCCCCCTATAATATTCATGGATTTAATGAATATAGTCTTTAGTGAATAATTTGAAAGTTGTTTTATTGTATTTATTGATGATATTCTCATCTACGTCAAGAGAAAGGAGGATCACAAAGTGAATCTGAGGAATGTTTTGGAAACATTAAGAGAAGATATAATTTATGAAATGTTAATCAAGTGTGAATTTTGGATTTAAAAAAGTCCCATTATTGGGGAACATGGTCACAAGAATGGTAATTTATAAGTACCATTCAAAGGAAAAGAAAATTGAGAAATTTCCTATAACCTTAAGTGTCCATGAAATCGATAGTTTTGTTGGATTAGCTAAGCACTACTGATGATTTGTGAGAAACATCTCATGGTTGTCTATATAACTATCAAAGTTCACCTAGAAAGAGGTAAAGTATGTCTAGATGAAAAAATGTAAGGAAATATTTGAGGAGATCTAGAAGAGGCTGAGCACTAATCCTGTACTCACACTTTCACCTAGTGGAGAAGGTTTAATGATATAAAATGATGCTTTGAAAAAGATCATGAATTGGATACTCGTTATAAATGATAAAGTGATATCCTATCCCTTAATTCAGTTTAAGATCCATGAGTAATGCTATCCACCACATGATCTAAAGTTATAAGTAGTGTTCTTCTCCTTGAAGATCTATAATAATTACCTCCATGGTGATAAGTGTGACATATACACAGATCAAAAGATTTTAATGTATATATTCATATAGAAAGAGATGAAAATGTTTCAACAAATATGGTTAGAGATAATCATGGTCTATGATTTCTCTATCCACTACCATCTTAGAAAGGTGAACAAGGTAGATAATGCTATTAGTAGAGAATTACCTGCTACTCTATCCATGATGTAGATTGAGAAGGACCATTTCTACAGGAATATAAAAAGGGTATATTTTGAAAACATAATAATAAGGAATATATCCTACATTTACCTATTTATTTCCAAACAATTTGTCCAATAAAAGAGAAAGGAGGCACAAAGTGATGATCTGGATCTTCAAAAGAAGGAAGAAGTAGTAAATATGGTGAAGATCCATGAATTACATATCGATGAAGATGAAATAATTCAATTTTGAACTATAATTTTTGTTCCTTCATCACTCAAGATAAATAAGGTGTTATTGTATAATTCACATAGATCATATTTTTATAGCCATCCAGGAAGTAATAATATGTACTGCGATCTTAGAGGGAATTTTTATTTAAAGAATGAAGAAGGAGATTGGAGAGTACACCACAAAGTTCTTGGTACATAAGAAAGTTAAAGTAGATTAAAATAATTCTAAGTATATGATAGAACCATTTCCCATAACCAAATATAAATTGGAGAACATTACTTTGTACTTTTTTACTGGTCTCCAGAAGACATTTAAATGAAGCAAATAGATATAGGTTATGGTAGAGAAACTCACCATAACGTCCCACTTATTCACTATTAAATATGATTCATTATTTTAAAAACATGATAAGTTATACATAAAGTATGTGTGGTTCACTTCCAAATTCTAGATAAGTCTTCAAATTAATCTAAATAATGAATTTTATTTTAGTATAAAATATTACCCCCAAAATTATGGCCATTTTTAAAGGATAATTCAATCTGTCAAGGACATGTTGGGGGTCATATTAATGGAATTTAAAGGTTTATGGGATCATAATCTCATATTATTTGTTTCTTAGAGAACAATAACTTCCACTCATGTATTTAAATGGTTTCATATGAATCTCTATATTGGAAGTGATTTAGAACTCATACTTTTTGGGTTGATATTGGTGAATGAAAGCTACTTAGACTTAATCTTGTGGAATAGATGAAAGAAAATGTTTAATCCATTCAACAACATATAAAATCTACCCAGAGTCAACATAAGAGAAACATTGAAAACTGTCAAATGGAGTTTGAGTTTGATTTTGGAGACAAAGTTTTCCTTTGAATATATCCACGGAAGAGATACATGTTGTTTCGAAATAATTTGAATCTCATCCCTAATTACATTGTCCCCTTTGATATCCTTGATCTAATATAATCAGTTGGCTATAAACATTTACTTCCACTAAACATGGTTCACATAAATGATGTGTTCCATGCAGATCTCATGAGAAAATAAATTCTAAACCCCTTACATGTGATGGATCTTGAGGTGGTACAATTGAATAATGAACTCTATTATGAGGGGAATATGGTGAAGATCTTGAAATATAGAGAAAACTTTCTATGTAACAACATAACTAACCTTGTCAAAGTGAGGTGGAGGAACCATAAATATGAAGATAAGACAAGAGATCTAGATTAAAAGATAAAACCGAAGTACTCTCATCTATTGTCAACTGAAAATATGAGTATATATTTTATTGATGAAATTTCTAACGAAGGGAAGAATGTAATAACCCAATGTTTATAAGTGATATTATTTCAACGAATAAATGTGTATTATATTATATTATATAATATAACACACATACAATACATAGAAAAAATACATTATCTCATTAATATTTATTGTAACATTAGCCCGCAAAAAACCCATGAAAATTCCAAAAAATAAAATAAAAAATATATATATAATAATAACTGTAGAATGGGAAAATTCAGGTCCTTCCTATCTAATAGAATCATCACCCCTCACAAACAACCCTATAAAAACAAAAAATAAATTTTTTAAACCAATCTACATATTTGAAAAGGAAAATATGGAACATTGGATGAATTGTAGTGAATAATTTATAGAAAAATGCATAAGTATTTATATAAAGATATATGACCATTGGAATAGTAATCATACTATTAGAATAGTAATGTGACCATTAGATAAATAACCTGACCATTGGGAATAGTAACATGACTGTTGGGAAAAGTAATTTGAGCTAAATATAAAAAACATTAATTTAAATAACAATTATAATGACTAATTTAATAAAATATAAATATTACTATACGATAAAATAAATATCAATATTAAAATTCAAATACTTATAAGAAACTTTTTAATAAACTATATTTTAATTCATTTTACAAAAATATTAATTTTTTCGTAATAATTAAAATTATCTAATTTAGAAAATTAGTTTGATAAAATGAATGTCTTTTTTAGAATCATTATTTCAAAATTTTATAAGGGTGAATTTTTTAATTTTGTGAAATATTTCAATTTATATGTGTGAAGTTAAAAAACTAATTTTCAAATACCTCATGTTTTATGACCTAATTATGATGTAATAATGACTTAAAAAATGAAAAATTGGTTATTTAATTACAAAATAAATTTAATAAAGTAAATGGGTCATTTAAAAACATTAAAAATTATTTTTAAATCTAAAAACTATTTTCCAAAATCTAAAGTCAAAGGTATTCCATTAAAATAACAATGGTTCTCCTTTTCCACTTTAGTTTTTAATAAATAAATGAATTTCATTTATGAAGGGGTTAAAATTCCTATATCTATTATATTTTATTAATTTATCATTCATAATATAAAAAAAATCACTATTACAGGGTTTACCTTATAAACGATATTTTATTCAATATTTTATTGTTAAAATATCCACCTCCTCAAGTATAAATAAACCCTCACACCACCATAAAAAACCACTTCACTTCCTATGTAAAATCCAAATTTATTCCAAAAATTCTCTCTATTAATCCCTTCAACATCCTTGGGTTTGTTCTAGAGTATACTAAATCTAATCACTAAGGGAGATAAGTGTAGTACAAAAGAAGAAACACCGGAAACAAATAAGGTTCCATCAACTATTCTATCATTTTCCTTTTCCCTTATTCCTTTTATATTTTCCATTTAAACTAAAATCTTCTAAAATTAATTTAATATTATGTTTAAATTATATTAACAATGTTAAAATTCTGTAATGATTATATTTATGGCATATTTAGCTGTCAAGTTTTTCTTCTCTCCACTTTTGAAATGGCTCACCAACAGTTGGTTAACTACATATGAATACATTTCCAATTCTATGACCACTGCCTGTTTCATGAATGGATAGTATAAAATATTTAAAATAAATAAATATTTAATTACTTGTATTATAATATTATCTGTTTTTTAGTTATGTATAAATGAACTTGAACAAAAATATCAAAATCAAAAAAAGGAATGAAAATTTAGGGAAAACATGATATCAAAACAATTCGCACTTAATAAATAATATTATAAAATAGAATACAATAATTATAATGGATCAATAATGATATAAATTACTATAATATATTTTTGGTTACATGTTTTAATAAACATATTGTCATTATACAAGAGGAATAACATTGATGAAATAAATAAGAATTTATGGTAAGGGTATTTTCGAACCCAAAACTCATTATTTTTGTGTTATATACTCTTTAAATTATTTTTAGTATGAATGTTCTTATAATTTCCATAAAATGTACTTCCACTATCCTTTTTATTTAATTTTTATGGGTTATACATTTTTATACAATTTCAAAATGTTGTATAATCCATCTACAATGTTTTTAAAATAAAATTTAATTTCCCAAACATTCTATTGACTCCCCTTGAGTTGTTTCTTATCCACTCAATAATGATGTTGTTTTATTAAAAAATATGATTTCGCTTATTCATTTTGGAAACTAAATGGTTATTCATGAAATTATTCGTTATGAAATAATTTTAAAATCAAGTTACTTCATTGTATTTATTTAATGACTATGATTATTTTACATTCTTTGTGGAAAATATGAATATGGGTAATTTATGATATGATGAGTGGGCCCAGAATTATATATACATCAAATACATTATTTAATGAGATATAGTTCATGATGTTATGTTCATTATGTACAAACATGATGCTACATTTTTTTCACAAATATGATGTTGTGATTTATTCACATATATTTTGAATGAACATGATCCCTAATTTATTCACAACTATATGTGGTATTTTACCATGATGTTATGATGTGTAATTACTATTAATATTACACATTTCATTCATTTATCATGATGATGATCCTATGGATATGATATGATGATATTGATTATTCTCTCCCATGTAGTATTTATTTTTCCCTTTATTTCCCCCTAGAATTTCTCTCTTTAATGGGATTTTAGTTCACCCATTTCTTGGATGTATATCCTTAGGTGATTACATGAACTAATGATAATGTGAGATATTTTAAGAGGATAAAAAATAGGGATATTTGTAATTTTTAATTTTTCTTATGTAAAAGTGATTTATGATTCAAATTTTCCAAAGATACAAATCCTTTGGATCCTGGATTATATTACTATTATGTTCTTATGTTAAAATGATGTAATAGTATTGTATGAAAAATTTGGGTTTCTATAATATAAATATTACTTATACATTGAAAACTAATAAGTGAAGATGATATAGAGATAAGCATACAATTTTTGATCAACCACAAACCAAATTTCTGAGTATTCATCCTACAATACAGTCTTATATTTTATAAGTATAATGAAATTCAATGAAGGCCATTTGATTGTTTCTTGATAAGAATAAGATAAATTTATAT
Organism: Viscum album; assembly: GCA_963277665.1. Lineage (NCBI taxonomy): Eukaryota > Viridiplantae > Streptophyta > Magnoliopsida > Santalales > Viscaceae > Viscum > Viscum album. The sequence continues at coordinate 80,993,212 of OY728140.1, forward strand.
AGTATCAGTGATACTCAAGTAAACACACGTGACCTTGATTCAAGGTGGCATAAACACAATATTTCATAAAAAGATATTTCAATCCCACTATTGCATTGTACCTAGTGAGTTCCAGGTTAATGAGTTCAATTCTATACCATTTCTCATGATTTATTTGATTATAAAGAGGTATATGTGCGTGTGTGGGATAAAAACGTCTATGCACTGGTGTCGTAGTCATCCTAAGGGAGGAGAACCTCATCAACAATCCGAGTGTTCTCTTTGGATACTTTTAAATTCCAAATACACATTTACACTAACCAAATATAAGATAAAAAATGGTGACAGAAAAATTCAATCACTAAAATAGTGAGGAGGTAGCAAAGGGGAAATATTTCTACTAGTTCATCCAACACAAATTCCTCCCATCTAAGTGTGGTTATATCCCTATGCGATTCTTTTGAATTGGTATTAGAGTGTGTTCACCTGTGTTTTTATTCTCAATATGAAGTTATTCTTTTTTAAATATATGAGCCTCTTTTTGAAACGACCATGCGAAGGTGGAGAGCTGATTTCACGGTGAAGATGTTGGGAGGAGCAGTTCGAAGTAGTTAGTCTGGGTTGTATGTAATGCTTTCAGCCTACAGGAAATCAATTATTTTAAGGCCTACATGGACATGTAATAATTATGCCTACAGTCATTGTAAGGGTTCAAACTCCCCCCTTGAAAGGTGGATTATCAAAATCAAAAAAAATGAAGCCCTTCGGGCCATTGGATGGAAAAAATGTTATGTGTTAATTTCTATTTAAATTGTCTTGAAGACGATCCAATCACTAGTGAAAGTGATAACAATTCAATTGATGCCTTAAGGGATATGATGTATTTTTTTTCAAAAAGATCATATTTTTACTATTTTTGGGATTCTTGAAATAAGTAAAAAATAACTTTTCTTACATTTGAATATGAAGAAAAAAAGAAGATATTAAAGAACAAGTTTAACACCTATGAAAATCTCTCTAAGTACATTGGAGTAATTAATTTAGAGTATGAGGAACATAAAGGAAGATAATAAAAACTTGAATAAGATTGTATCAACACAATCCAATATAAGGATGAGTAAAATAATGAATTTGAGATGAATATCCATGAAATGGAATAACATCTAGAAAACAACATAAATGTTAAGAAAACAAAAATGGATATTAAATCCAATAGAATAAAGGAGCTTGAATCATTATTTCATGATAAGGATGTTATGCATGAAGAGGTTTTTTATAAGATAAGGATGGAATATGAAGAAAAAATAAAATTTACCCAATATCAAAGGAATTATCTCAACATGATATGTCTTGAATTGGTGATCAAATTGGACAATCTTGAAAATACACATATTGAGACTTCACAATCAAAGAATTATGGAACTACTACCACACAATGTTATTAAGAGCATTCTACTATAAAAGAACTCAATAACATAGAAACAAGATCATTGCATAAATTGATGATCACTCTAAAAAAGATATGAATAAAGAGTTCTCATCAATATCTCAATTTAACATTTTTTCTAAATCAGTTCTAACAAAAGTAAAATCTTTCATAAGAATTATATACAAATATGGATTTGTAGAGATGATTAAAAGGTACCAAACCCCATTATAAAGTTTTATATAATAATTATATGAAAATTTTATTCTCAATAACATCCTAATGGGTGGTGAAGAAAACCCACAAAAACATTCTGATTAAAATGGGAATTCTTGTCAACATATAGAAGATTACAAAAGATCATTGTTTTTGGGTCAATGTTAGTGTTGTAACAGATTTGAAAATTATGAATTGGATTGTTGGTATGATCCTATAAATGAAAAATAAAAAATAAATTCCATGTTAAGGGGGGTAAAGGCATATATAAAAATGCAATATCCACAACATAAGAAAAATATGAAAACATCCAACAGATTTGGAAATTTTGAAAATAGCTGTGATGTTAGCACAGATGATAGTCACAATAATGGCACAATATCATATAAATATGTGTCTAATGTTTATAGTAAAATAATAATATATAATTTAGTTAAGAGGTAAGAATAATCCTAGGTATGTTTGTTGAAGAATTTGGTAAACAAAAATTCACCCAATAATATTTCATGTAGAAAAGATGAGAAGACATTAGATTCTAAATCTAAGAAGCCTATGAGAAGTGCAACATCGAATAGAACTAATATGAAGGAATGTTCTCAGAATAATCCATGTGGATAATAAAAACTTTATAGCAATGTTCCTAATGATTTTTTATTCATTTGGCCAAAATATTTGGATAAGATGAGTAAAATTGATGAAGTACAAGAAAATGGTAGTAAAAAATGAAAATAGAAGATTCCATATGAATATGAAGAATTTATATAGGTGTGTTACAAAATGGATGTTCATGATCCAAAATAGTGTTCTATAATAATTCTATTATAAGAGGAGTTATAAAACAATTTGAAATTTGTAGCAGGGGATACAATTGCATTAAAAGATCTTGTTAAGTGAAAGTTTGCACAAAATGAAATTAAAGAAATGATGAGGTCTATGTTACCTGAGACTAATATGAAATTAAAAAAGTCCAAAATGAAAAATATTAAAAAAATAATAAAGAAGAAACAAGTCTCATGGTTTAAAAGAAATTCATATCCTTGCTTACCACTCTATAGAGAGAAATAGATTCCACCTTATTCCATAAATAAATTTTATTTTATTTTAATTCTAACTATGATGGTAATTGAAGGTGATTATTGTTATAAAATGAATAACTAAAGAAAATTATGAAAGAGTAAATATTCCAAATCTGAAATTTTTCTATCTTTTCATGATTTATCAATCAATTATAATATCAAATAATACCTAATAAATTTTATTCATTGATGATGTGATGAAAGAAACCATCTCTTGAGGGTGTGTTTCTTAAGAATTTTCAATATTTTATAACATATACACATTTTAATTCTAAAAGGTGCTTATGATCTTTTCATTAAAAGTTATTTATTAAGATTATATCATCTTACAAAAATTCTTCATAACACCAATGAGAGATTTTTTTAGTTAATGAAAAAATGGAATGATTTTTTGAAATTCTAGAGCTGCATGAAATAAAACACAGTGTCTGTACTTGAATGTTTTCAATCTACGTGCTAAGTGGTGTAGAAATTTTGGTTTAAAATCTCAATATATAGTTACATCAATTTAAATCAACATTATTTAACTATAATAAATGAAAAAAACCTCTGAGGGAAATAATTAGGATATAGTAATAAGTATAATTTGGTATCATTATCAATTTTTTATGTGGACGACTTTGTTATCTAATTTAGACCCTCATGTTTGCAACATCGATCATAAATCACATAAAATTTTAGTTGGATAAATGATGGAACATTTATAAGAACAAAATTATTGTAAAGACCCATAAAATTCAAGGGAAATGTTTTTCTTAATTTTCTTTGGGATTTTACAAGAATGCAGTCTCTAACGACACCTGATTCCGAGGCCCGGTGTGCCAGGAATCATTTTCCGAAGTTTAGCTCTGGTACGTTCAGTGAACGAACAAGTGGGTTTTTTCTAACTTTTGAACTGCTGCTTAGAATTTAAATCTGAGGGCACCGATGGAATTGCAGTGCCGGTAATTACTTAAGAACACCTTTTCTGGAGTTGCGTTTGCTTGGGTGGAGTTTTACTTATTAGGTTAACTAAAGAATAAAATAAAATATTGTGCAACATATTTTATTTTTATTCAAGGAAGTGTTAACCTAAGCTAAGTGGTTGAGTGGGACCCACATCCTAACTAATCTGCTAGGTAGGATATTAGTGGGGTGGGGCCCACACGAGCCCCACCCTTTCAACTTCCTCAACCCCCTTTTTGATTAAAGTAACGCACCCGCACCCCCTATTAAACGAAGTCAGCCCTTGCATTTAATCTGGTTAATAAAAGCCTCATAAATTTGGTGGTTTAAACATTTCCATTAATTCAAATAATTGATTGTTTCATTTTCTTTGAAATTCAAAACGTTGGTTTGTTTGTTAATAAAATAAGACAAGTCTCATTTTATTATAGGATGGGTTGTGCGAGAGGGTTTGGGGAGAAATCACTAAAGCCGTGAAACACTCCTTCCTCGACGAAGAACGCGAAGAACGCCGACCTCTGACGAAGGTCGACAAGAACGCCGGATCCTCGGAGATCGACGACGTGATGCTGACGAATCTTTTCTCCGTGACGCGACTTCGTTCAACTACGCTCGAGGTAGGGAATTTATTTGTGATTGTTAGTGAACCCTTGTTTACTTCCTTCTAAATCTAGGAACGCGGATCAACTAAATATTAAGTTGATCCACGAAGATTATATTTTCGGGTTGGGAATTCTTGATTTCGGGGAAAACTGTCTGGGTTGATTTCTTTTGTTCATGAAAAATCCTTGTCGTTCTTCATCTTTTGGGCCACTTGTTACCAACTTAACGAGAGGAGGTCGGACCGCACAAACACGACCGACTCTCCTCCTCCTTTGTTGTTTTGTTTGTTGCGGCATGAACAGAGGCGACGCGGTACAACGGCACTGCGTGGAAACAAGAAAGAACACGACGAAGAAGCGTGGCGCCGTCGCGCCGCGCAGTTGAGGCCGAACCAAACCGCTGACGGAGTTAGGGACGCGGAGGCAATTCAAAGACTCCGCTGGTTGATCGTTGTGCGCGGATTGACAGGCGATGACAAACAGGGCCGCAAAGTAAATTTGAAGCCTCCGCAGTGAGGGTCGGGTCCCGAGATGTAACACCCGAGAATTTTATGTTATATAAATCAGCAAAGGAATATTTTTCTACACAACACCTGCTTGGCTTTCTTTACACGAAATCGCGACCTTCCCCGATAGCTTGCGTCGTACGCAATACCGAGTTTCACTAAACAACGATATGCTATTTAAATTTTATTAAAACTAGCCGTCATGAATAGTAATAACCACTTTTTGAAATTTTATAAATTTTATTTTTCAAAATGGACTTCATTTTTGGATTCAGAATATCGAAATTAGCCTAGGGTGAAATTTTGGTATTTTTCTGAAAACTTTCAATTTTTGATGAATAGTTAAACCACTAAGTGGTAGGTTAAAAACTGAATTTTGCATAAAACTTAATTTTACCGCTTCTGTGAATGTAATTTCGAAAATCTGACAGACACGTTTGATATCAGTAAGTAAAATATGGTTCAATGGGATAAAAATAATTTTTTGGTGAATAGTAACTTTTTACTTTTTTTACCGCGGTTAATAGTAAATAGGGTAACTAAGGGTAAATATGATATTACTATTACCCTAACACATGTTCTAATTCTATTGGATAAGTTTAATTCGACCAAAAACAACCTTATGAATATAATATGACCATTTAGGTCCACTTGTATTAGATTATGACATTTAATACTATTTTATTTAATGAATAGTTAAAATAGTTAAAGTCAAAGTTTAATAACTAAAACATTTCTAATATGGGTTTATACATAAGATAAATTCGATTATAAATATTCATTAGAAATATAAAAAGATTTCCTACATAATGATATTTTATTTATAATTTTTAGACTTTAAATAAATTAATTTATTTATGACACAACGATGATGCACTAATTACCCTTTTAAGGAAATGTTAACATAATTGATGTTATAAATTCCCAAATAAATGTAATTTGAGACTTTTTATGAATTCCACTAATTTTCTAGGTTACTATGATATATTAGTGTTGATTTAATCAACTTGGTTCGAACATATAATTCTGTTATGACTTTCACAAAAATCATATATCAAATAGTGTCAGAATTGACACAAAATAGTTTTTAAATCAAATATTATATTATTAATTGTTATTTTGTTCCTAAAAATCTAAGGATCAGCCAAATGACTTAGATAAGGATATATATATTAATAATAAACAACTTGGGGTTCGTTTGGCATGTTATAGTAAGTGTATTAACCATATAGTGTAAGAAAACAAAACGTCGCGGTAAAAGTTAAATTATTTAACATAGAGTTAAATCTAATTGATAAGGTTAAAATAATAACCTAAACTTGTATAAATCCTATTGTTTGATAGGATTTCTACCCATCCCCACTTTAACTTCGAAATAAGACCCTTTAGAACTATTATAAACCGATTTTGACTTTAATATAAAATAATATTTTGAGATATTCCTAAGGTGCCCCTCTCCTCCCTTATAAAAGGGCACCTCCTCCCCCTCCTCCTCACACCAATTTGAGCACTCAATCTCGGCCAACCCCTGCCAAAATCCCTTCTCCACTTCCCTAGAATAATCCTAGAGATCCTGGTCTTCTTCAAATACCAATCATAGTTCCCTATGTGGAGGATTCAAAGAGGCGTTTCAAAGAAGAGGTAATATCCATTACCGATCTTTTCAATTTCTTTCTTCTTCAACTTCTTCTTCTTTAGTTGTTTCATGATAAAGTAATAAAATCAGTGTTACTTAAATACTGATATGTTATTATAAATATGAAACAACCCTAATTCACCTTCTATCCATCCTACGGAAAAATGAAATCACCGCGCGTGCGTACGTACGGAATACCGTCTCCACGCCGTGGTGTAATCTATTTTCCACCATCACCTTACAAGGATGGGTATAATGGTGTAATGAGTAACTATATATGATTATTATAAAGTGATATTGATACTGAAATAGTATTAATATACTCCAATACAATTCCACGATCATAGGAACGATATCATCACTCGTGCGTACGTACGGAATATCGTCTCCACGATGTGATGCGACTCATTCTACATGATAATCAATACATAGTAATTATATAAATGAATTGAGTGAATAAATATGATATATGTTACACTAATACCATTCTGGATATAAGTTATCTATAACCTTAAAAGAAGAATAAAAATTTCTTCGGCAAAATACGCATAAGAACAAAAGGCAATAAAGACCCGAGTAACAAGTAACAATGAAATATTACTAATAAGAAGATAAGAATATGACCATATATGATATCATATCAATATGTATGATTCTGGAATAAGTCAATAACATTATTTAAACCATTATACAGGAGCTTCGGACACATACAAAGCAAATCGGACCTAAGGTAAGGGAAATATCACAATCTCATTTTTATCCGAGATTGTTTATACTTTGGTATTTACTGGGGTGTATTTTATAATCCACATCCATGTTTACTCAATATGTAATATTATTTCCATCCACCTACAATTGTTTAAATCCAATTTTACCCTTCGGTGAGTTTTTAGTAAAGAATATGAAAGGAATCTTTTGTCGTTCTTCGTACGAGGTACTTTTTGACTTTTCCGACAAAAGTACGAAGATTGTTTTTTTTAACTTATACGACAAGAATGGATTTTTAAAACATTATTTCCAAGAATCTTCCTTTATAATTTTTCAAGTTTATTTTTAATCAACTTCTTTTAGTTTATAATTTTATGACATGTTAAGAAAAGAAAAGTGTTTTTGAAGAAGAAAGGATATTTTCCTCAAGAATGGAGTTCAAATGTTTTATCAAAATTATTTTCCATCTAAGATAATACAGGGTTCTATTTTTATCCCTATTATTACAATGATTTGATTATGTTTTGAGGGAATTATTTTTATGAAGTCATTTACCTTATATGATTTGTTTTATGATGTCATGATTCAAGAATCCCATTTTTGTTACATGTGTTATGCGATGATGTATGATTTATGATTATGTGGCACACATAAGAAAGGATTCATTATAAGATGGGTGGGACCTATATCTCCCTCCAATGCAGTGGGTAAAGATTTATATCTCATGATATAGACATGGATGGAACGGAAAGTTATTTCGGTTCAGTGATACAGGACTGAAATGAGGGTGACTCGGTTCAGAAATGGACTTTGTCCGCTAAGATAGTCTTGGCAATGAGTCATGAATAACAAGAAATGATTTTCTATGATTATGTGTGCATGCCACAAAGTTTCAAGTTTTATGTTATGATTATGGGGATCTCATTTTCACTTCTATGATTTATTCCATGTTAATATATTATGATATCTTTTGCAGGTTATGATTTTCGAAAAGATATGATATGATTTTTATTCCTTTATTTGCCCTTGCTGAGCATTTGAGCTCACCATTTTTGTATGTTTTCTTTTCCCCAGGTCAGGAAGATGGATATTAAGTAGAATATGCTAAAAGGGACCCTAGATATGATGAAATAAATGGGAGACACTGTATAAGATTTATGAACCAGTTGTTTATGTTTCCCAGTTTCTAAAGACACTATACCTATACGGTCCTTTGTGGTTTTGTCATATGTTGTAATAAGTGTGCTTTAATTTTGAAGTATTAACAATGTATGTAAAGTATGGGTCGTTATAGTTGGTATCAGAGGAAAGGTATAGTCAAACTTTGGAAACTAGGATGTGAAAGCCTTAGTAAGAACCCTAAGGATAAGTCTAAGAATAGAACACAATCATTGTGTTTTAGAAATGGCCATGAATAACCTAGGATAAGACCTTAAGCGTGAAAATTTTATTCTTGAATTATGTGGTTTTCCTATTATAATTAGTGTTGCTCACACTATTCTTCTTGGTTTTAGTCAATGGATGGAACCCGAAGGAATCGTGTTAATGCGGAATGTGACGGGCAATGCAATGATTGTCCCCCTGAGCAACCAAACGATATGGGATAAGGAATGCAAAATCTTGTAGCCATGCTCACACAACATTCTCAAGCTATGAATCATGCAGGACTTCCAAATGAGAAAAGGAAGGAGCAACATTCTGTTGAATCCTTCATGAGGCAGCGTCCACCTTCTTTCAGCGGGTCTACTGATCCATTAGTTGCTGAACAATGGATTAGTACTACTGAAAAGATATTTTCAGTTTTTCAATGTTCTGAACATGATAAATTCATCCTAGCAGTGTATCATTTGGAAGGAGATGCTGATCAATAGTGGAATCTTATTATGAATATGAGGCAAAGGGATGAAATTGAGTCCATGGAATGGGACGAGTTCAAGAACTTATTTTTCAATAAGTACTTCCCTCGTATTCTCCGAACAAAGATGGAGAAAGAGTTTCTTGAACTAAAGCAAAGGGATGATGAATCTATTGGTACCTATGAAGAAAATTTTACAAGACTTGCAAGGTATGCTTCTGGTATTATTATCCAACCTGAGAGTAAGATTGATCGATTCTTTAGTGGCTTAAAACCAATTCTTCGAAGGTAGTTATCCATAAGGGACTTCAATAGCTACGAGGAAATCGTTCGATGTGCTCTCAAAGTCGAGATAGAGATTGGAGTAACCCATCAGTCATATGGGTTTGATAAGAAGAGGAAAATGGAATTCAAAGGAAAATCTAAAGAGCACACTGAAAAAAAGATGAGCTTTCCCTTATGCTCAAAGTGTGGAAAGAAACATGGAGGGAGTTGTCTTAAAGGGACAAGTAAATGTTTCAAATGTGGAAAGGAAGGTCATCGGGCATTTGAATGCCGCGATAATGGGAAGAAGATGTCTAATGATGCAAACAAAGGAAGGGATACACAGAATGAACCTACTACACTTCAATGTTTCAAGTGCAAGGAGATGGGGCATTATGCCAATCAATGCCCAAATCCAAGGGTTGATGATGATGGTCGACGTCAACAAACTCTTAAGGCTAAAGACAAAGGAAAGTCACATGCAATTTCTATCAGCGATGTGGAGTACGATAACGAAGTGGTGAAAGGTACACTTACCATCCACTATAAAGTAGCAAATGTTTTATTTGATTCTGTATCCACCAAATCTTTTATTTCTGAAGAATTTTCTAAGGGTATCACCGTATTACCTCAACAATTAGATATTGAGTTAGCTGTGACAACACCTAATGGCACATCAATCGCATCAAAAGTTTATAATTCTTCTCCAATTGACGTTTGTGGGAAAGTGCTTCCTACAAATCTTGTGATCCTTCCTTTAGTGGAATTCGATGTGATTCTTGGCATGGATTGGCTTTCTTTATACGGAGCTCATATCAATTTCCAAATAAGGGAAGTCACATTTCATATTCCAGATCAATCTATGATCGACTATCAATGCAAGGATGAACATAACCTTCCAGTGGAAATTTATTCCATTTTATGGGTATTGATTCCACTAAATGAAGGTTATTTATCTCAAATGGTTGGTGAGAAACTCACGATTAATAATATTCCCATCGTACGAGAGTTTGATGATGTCTTTCCGGAGGAATTACCAGGTCTTCCACCAAATTGTGAAGTTGAGTTTTCAATAGAACTCGTACCGGGTGCTTTGCCTATTTCAAAGACACCTTATAGAATGGCCCCAATTGAGTTGCAGGAATTGAAGAAGCAACTCCAAGAGAATCTTGATAAGGGATTCATATGCCCTAGTGCATCACCTTGGGGAGCACCTGTTCTATTTGTTAAGAAGAAAGATGGATCAATGAGACTCTGCATTGATTATCGAGAACATAACAAGATCACTATCAAGAACAAATATCCTCTCCCACGCATTGATGACTTATTTGAACAACTACGCGGAGCTCAATACTTTTCTAGGATTGATCTTCGTTCATGGTATCATCAATTAAGGGTCAAAAGGGAGGATATACCAAAGACGGCTTTCCGTTCAAGGTATGGACACTATGAATTTATAGTGATGCCATTTGTTCTTACTAATGCCCCTGCTATCTTCATGGATCTAATGAATAGAGTCTTTAGAGACTATCTTGATCAATTTGTGGTAGTCTTTATAGACGATATTCTTGTTTATTCAAAGAGCAAGGAAGAACATGAAGATCACTTGAGAATTATATTGAAGACCCTGAGAAAGGAGAAGCTTTATTCCAAATTTACCAAGTGTGAATTTTGGCTTCAAAAAGTTGCATTTTTGGGTCACATAATCTCAAAAGAGGGGATATCTGTGGATCCAGCAAAAACAAAGGTTATCGAAAGATGGTCGAGACCAACAAAAGTAAGTGAGATCCGAAGTTTTCTTGGTTTGGATGGATATTATCGACGTTTTGTAAAAGATTTTTCACGATTATCTAACCCACTCACCAAGTTGACTCGGAAAGGAGTTAAGTTTGTTTGGATAGAGGAATGTGAAGAGAATTTCAAGGAGTTGAAAATAAGGTTATCCAGTGCACCTGTTCTCACACTGCCTTTTAGTGGAGAAAGGTTTGTGATCTACAGTGATGCATCCAAGAAGGGATTGGGGTGTGTTCTTATGAAAAATGATATGGTAATAGCTTATGCCTCACGACAGTTGAAAATCCATGAGCAAAATTACCCAACACATGATTCGGAGTTAGCTGCGGTAATATTTGCATTAAAGATTTGGAGGCATTACCTTTATGGTGAAAGGTGTGATATTTATACTGATCATAAAAGTTTAAAGTATATTTTCACACAAAAGGAGCTGAATATGCGTCAAAGAAGATGGTTGGAGATGATTAAGGATTATGACTGCTCAATCCATTACCACCCTGGGAAAGTAAACAAGGTGGCAGATGCATTAAGTCGACAAGACCATACTAGTTTATCCATGATGAGGATCACAAAAGATCCAATATTTATGGATTTACAAAGGATGGATCTTGGAATTATAATAGAAGGGTAAAAATCTTATTTTTCTCAAATGAATGTTCAAGAATCTATACATGTGAAGATTAAAGAGGCACAGAAAGAAGATTTTGAGTTACAAAAGAAGGTGAGAAATGTTCCTGAATTCAACCTTGATTGTGATGGGATAATAAAGTTCAGGAATTGGGTTTGTGTTCCTCCCATCCCCGAATTAAAGAAGGAGCTGCTGGATGAGGCTCATAGTTCTTCATTCTCTATTCATCCTGGAAGCACGAAGATGTATAGGGACCTGAAAGAGTACTTCTGGTGGGATGGCATGAAAAGAGATGTTGCTGAATATGTCTCTCGATGCTTGGTTTGTCAACAAGTTAAAGCTGAGAGACAGAAGTCTAAGGGGATGTTACAACCATTACCCATACCCGAATGGAAATGGGAAAACATCACTATGGACTTTGTCACAGGACTTCTGAAAACATCCAAAGGCAATAATGCTATCTGGGTCATAGTTGATCGTCTTACAAATTCTGCACACTTCATTGCTATTAGAGAGAATTTCTCTCTAGATCAGTTTGCCAGGATATATGTAAAGGAAGTGGTAAGATTGCATGGAGTACCACTTTCTATTATATCTGATCGGGATCCGATATTTACCTCGAAGTTCTGGTGAAGTCTTCAGCATACTCTAGATACAGAGTTGAGTTTCAACACTGCTTATCATCCTCAGACAGACGGTTAGTCTGAGAGAACAATTCAAACACTAGGAGATATGTTGAGAGATTTCTCTATGGATTTCAAAGGTGGTTGGGATCGACACCTACCTTTGGTGGAATTTTCTTATAATAATAGCTTTCACTCCAGTATTCAGATGGCTCCTTATGAAGCTATCTATGGAAAGAAATATAGGACTCCAACTTGCTGGGATGAAGTTGGGGAAATAAAGCTATTAGGACCTGATCTCGTTGATGAAATGGCAGAAAAGGTCAGATCTATTCAACAACACATAAGAGCAGCTTAGAGTCGACATAAAAGTTATGCCGACAACCGAAGAAAAGACCTAGAGTTTGAAGTGGGTGATAAAGTTTTCTTATGAATATCTCCCTGGAAGAGGGTTATGAGATTTGGAAAGAAGGGGAAGTTGAGCCCTAGATATACCGGTCCTTTCAAAATACTGGATCGTGTTAGAAAGGTAGCTTACCGATTGGTGCTTCCACCGAATCTCTCTCAAGTTCATGATGTGTTCCATGTATCTCTCCTGAGAAAGTACATACCTGATCCTTCACATGTACTCAGCTCAGAAGTTGTACCGCTGGAGCAAGATCTTTCTTATGAAGAACAACCGATAGAGATTCTGGATCGTAGCGAAAAAGTCCTACGAAACAAGACCACTCGATTGGTGAAAGTTTTATGGAGGAACCACCAACTTGAAGAAGCTACATGGGATCTTGAGGATATGATGAGGGAGAGGTATCCACATCTGTTTGTTACAAAGTGACGAATTTCGAGGGCGAAATTCATTTTAAGGGGGGTAGAATGTAACACCCGAGACTTTTATGTTATATAAATCAGAAAAGGAATCTTTTTCTACACAACACTTGCTTGGCTTTCTTTACACGAAATCACGACCTTCCTCGATAGCTTGTGTCGTACGCAATACTGAGTTTCACTAAACAACGATATGCTATTAAAATATTATTAAAACTAGCCGTTATGAATAGTAATAACCACTTTTTAAATTTTATAAATTTTATTTTTCAAAATTGACTTCATTTTTGGATTCAGATAATCGAAATTAGCCTAGGGTGAAATTTTAGTATTTTTCTGAAAACTTTCAATTTTTGATGAATAGTGAAACCACTAAGTGGTAGGTTAAAAACTGAATTTTGCATAAAACTTAATTTTACAGCTTCTGTGAATGGAATTTCGAAAATCCGACAGACACGGTTGATATCAGTAAGTAAAATGTGGTTCAATGAGATAAAAATAATTTTTTGGTGAATAGTAACTTTTTACTTTTTTTACCGCGGTTAATAGTAAATAGGGTAACTAAGGGTAAATATGATATTACTATTACCCTAACAGATGTTATAATTCTATTGTATAAGTTTAATTCGACCAAAAACAACCTTATGAATTTAATATGACCATTTAGGTCCACTTGGATTAGATTATGACATTTAATATTATTTTATTTAATGAATAGTTAAAATAGTTAAAATCAAAGTTTAATAACTAAAACATTTTTAATATGGGTTTATACATAAGATAAATTCTATTATAAATATTCATTAGAAATCTAAAAAGATTTCCTACATAATTATATTTTATTTATAATTTTTAGACTTTAAATAAATTAATTTATTTATGACACAACGATGATGCACTAATTACCCTTTTAAGGAAATGTTAACATAATTGATGTTATAAATGCCCAAATAAATGTAATTTGAGACTTTTTATGAATTAAACTAATTTTCTTGGACACTATGATATATTAGTGTTGATTTAATAAACTTGGTTCGAACATATAATTCTGTTATGACTTTCACAAAAATCATATATCAAATAGTGTCAAAATTGACACAAAATAGTTTTTAAATCGAATATTATATTATTAATTTTTATTTTATTCCTAAAAATCTAAGTTTCGGCCAAATGACTTAGATAAGGATATATATATTAATAATAAACAACTTGGGGTTCGTTTGGCATGTTATAGTAAGTGTATTAATCATATAGTGTAAGAAAACCAAAAGTCACGGTAAAAGTTAAATTATTTAACTTAGAGTTAAATCTAATTGATAAGGTTAAAATAATAACCTAAACTTGTCTAAATCCTATTGGTTGATAGGATTTTGACCCATCCCCACTTTACCTTCTAAATAAGACCCTTTGGAACCATTATAAACCGATTTTGACTTTAATATAAAATAATATTTTGAGATATTCCTAAGGTGCCCCTCTCCTCCCTTATAAAAAGGCACCTCCTCCCCCTCCTCCTCACACCAATTTGAGCACTAAATCTCGGCCAACCCCTGCCAAAATCCCTTCTCCACTTCCCTAGAATAATCCTAGAGGACCTGGTCTTCTTCAAAGACCTATCTTAGTTCCCTAAGTGGAGGATTCAAAGAGGCGTTTCAAAGAAGAGGTAATATCCATTACCGATCTTTTCAATTTCTGTCTTCTTCAACTTCTTCTTCTTTAGTTTTTTCATGATAAAGTAATAACATCAGTATTACTTACATACTGATATGTTATTATAAATATGAAACAACCCTAATTCACCTTCTATCCATCCTACGGAAAAATGAAATCATCGCGCGTGCGTACGTACGGAATACCGTCTCCACGCCGTGGTGTAATCTATTTTCCACCATCACCTTACAAGGATGGGTATAATGGTGTAATGAGTAACTATATATGATTATTATAAAGTGATATTGATACTGAAATAGTATTCATATACTCCAATACAATTCCACGATCATAGGAATGATATCATCACTCGTGCGTACGTACGGAATACCGTCTCCACGATGTGATGCGACTCGTTCTATATGATCATCATTACATAGTAATTATATTAGTGAATTTAATGAATAAGTATGATATATGTTACACTAATACCATTCTGGATATAAGGTATCTATAACCTTAAAAGAATAATAAGAATTTATTCGGCAAAACACGCATAAGAACAAAAGGCAATAAAGACCCGAGTAACAAGTAACAATGAAATATTACTAATAAGAAGATAGAAATATGACCATATATGATATCATATCAATATGTATGATTCTAGAATAAGTCAATGACATTATTTAAACCATTATACAGGAGCTTCGGACACATACAAAGCAAATCGGACCTAAGGTAAGGGAAATATCACAATCTCATTTTTATCCAAGATTGTTTATACATTGGTATTTACTGGGGTGTATTTTATCATCCACATCCATGTTTACTCAATATGTAATATTATTTCCATCCACCTACAATTTTTTAAATCCAATTTTACCCTTCGGTGAGTTTTTAGTAATGGATATGAAAGGAATCTTTTGTCGTTTTTCGTACGAGGTACTTTTTGACTTTTCCGACAAAAGTACGAAGAATGTTTTTTTAACTTATATGGAAAGAATGGATTTTTAAAACATTATTTCCAATAATCTTTTATTATAAGTTTTCAAGTTTATTTTTAATCAACTTCTTTTAGTTTATAATTGTATGACATGTTAAGAAAATAAAAGTTTTTTTGAAGAAGAAAGGATATTTTCCTCAAGAATGGAGTTCAAATGTTTTATCAAAATTATTTTCCATCTAAGATAATATAGGGTTCTGTTTTTATCCCTATTATTAAAATTATTTGATTATGTTTTGAGGGAATTATTTTTATGAAGTCATTTACCTTATATGATTTTTTTTATGATGTCATGATGTTTCAAAAATCCCATTTTTGTTACATGTGTTATGCAATGATGTATGATTTATGATTATGTGGTACACATAAGAAAGGATTCATTATAAGATGGGTGGGACCTATATCTCCCTCCAATGCATTGGGTAAAGATTTATATCTCATGAGATAGACATGGCTGGAACAGAAGGTTATTTCAGCTCAGTGATAGAGGACTAAAACGAGGGTGACTCGGTTCAAAAATGGACTTTGTCCGCTAAGATAGTCTTGGAAATGAGTCATGACTAACAAGAAATGATTTTACATGATTATGTGTGCATGCCACAAAGTGTCATGTTTTATGTTATGATTATGAGGATCTCATTTTCACTTCTATGATTTATTCCATGTTAAGATATTATGATCTCTTTTGCAGGTTATGTTTTTCAAAAAGATATGATATGATTTTTATCTCCTTTATTTGCCCTTGCTGAGCATTTGAGCTCACCCTTTTTGTATGTTTTCTTTTCCCCAGGTCAGGAAGATGGATATTAAGTAGAATATTCTAAAAGGGACCCTAGATATGATGAAATAAATGGGAGACACTGTAGAAGATTTATGAACCAGTTGTTTATGTTTCCCAGTTACTAAAGACACCATACCTATACGGTCCTTTGTGGTTTTGTCATATGTTGTAATAAGTGTGCTTCAATTTTGAAGTATTTACAATGTATGTAAAGTATGAGTCGTTATACGAGAGGACCGTTGGCGAAGGCGGTGAGCAAAATGGACCACCGAAGCGCATCCGGTGGTCCGCGGAAAACACCGCCGGCTTGCCGGAGGCGGCGGCAGACACCGGTCGGCCGCCAGGAGGTGGTGGCACCCAGTGCGCCGCCGGGAAGGGCCGCTGCGACTGAAGCCGCGGCGGCAGGCAGCAAGTCCCGTGACCGCGCGGGACTGAGGGAGGCGGGACGCGGCACTCGGTCGCGTTTTCTTTCAAGGGGCCGACCGCACCCCCTGTCCACTCAGTCGGACAGCCGAGCGGCCACGCGGCTGCGCCAGTGCGGCAGGCCAACCGGCCGGGCTGCGCCCACCAGGCCGCGCCGCGCCCTTTTGGGCCGGACCCGGAC
Organism: Viscum album; assembly: GCA_963277665.1. NCBI lineage: Eukaryota > Viridiplantae > Streptophyta > Magnoliopsida > Santalales > Viscaceae > Viscum > Viscum album. The sequence continues at coordinate 81,010,333 of OY728140.1, forward strand.
CCGGTTCGGGCCGACCCAGGGGGTCTCGGGCCGGGTCGGACCGGGCCCGAACCCCCTATTTTCGGGCAGTTTCCGTTCAAATGATCATATCATGGGCTACAGACCTCCGATCAACGCACCATCAGTTGCGTAGTGATCCTTGGATCGAGAAGGTCGTTTTGGAATATTACACTCAGGGTTTCGGAGAACCTTGGGTATGTCCGGGTTGGTTCGAACAAAAAACCAACCGACCCCTCGGAGAGGAAACACTTATATCTTGAGCTCCAGACGTCCGATTGATGTGTCATAGACTTTGTTGGATTCCTATTGATTAGAAAGAAATTTTGGCATATTTCTACTATGTTTTGGTTGTAGTTGGATAGTGGCCGGGTTGGATTGTACCCGAAATCCAACTGGGCCCCTAGAATGGAAAAGCTGATAACTTTCAGACTGGATATCCGTTTGATGAACCGTCAGCGGCGTTGGTGATCTTTTTGAGAAACGGTCCCTATGAGTATACCCTATGAGAGTTCTGGGTACAGTTGAGATACGTCTGGGTTGGTTCGCACACGAAACCAACCCGGACCCTAGGACGAAAATACTAATAACTCATAGATCGGGCGTCCGATTGACGCGCCGCCTGTTGCGTTAAGACCCCTATGATGAGCCGGTCCTTTGAGATACTTATTCATGGGACATTGAGATACTTGGAGTATCAACCTATTGCTTGTGGAGCGGACCCTCTTGGAGACGAGTGTACGGAGTACAGAGACTGTGTAGCCCGCTGAGACCTGACGACTGCTTGACCGACTCGACTTGGAGTGAGTCGACTAGCCCAGTGGACGGAGCACTAATTTGTTTGGATGTAGACCCATGGCGGACGGAGCACTACTGTGTGACAGTGCAGACCCACGGTACTCGTCAGGAGAGTACCTTTGCAGGCTATTAGGGGGTGTTCACTACTGTGTTTGGGTGGCATACCCCGGCGGGAAGCACTACTGTGTTTGGGTGGCTGACCCGCAGTACTCGACAGGAGGAGTACCTCAGCAGTCTTAGGTTAGTGAGAAGTACCTCAGAGTCGTGATATGACCACTGTACACTCCAGAGACGGGGCTCTTCAGTAGTTACGGTTTCGATAATGAAAATCTTGGTTTGAGCTGAGTCTTTGATCTTTTTGTTTACCTCATGTTTGAGATGTGTCACTTGATAACTTAGGCATATGTATGGGCATATACCTGGGTAGTGGTTATCTGTTGATTTCATAATCTTTGTGTTTTCTCAAGATTGAGATGGATTACTTGATAACTTCGGTATATGTATGGGTATATACCAAAGTGGAGGTTATCTATTGAGATCTTCTTTGTGGTTTGCCTTGTTGGTTTTAGTGAGACCTTGAGGGTCTCGGGGTCCCTACTGAGTATCATTATACTCACCCCTGCACGGGTTATTCCCAAACCTCGTTGTGTTGGTTGCAGACATCGGGCAGTGCTGACAGAGGCCGAGTGTTCGAGGACTAGACGGTAACCAGAGGTGGACTTCACGAAGAGACGATACTCAAAGGAGGTTGACGGTCAAGAGCGTTGTGGAGGCTATCGGTACCTACCCTTCAGGTAGGATCCATGGTGGAAGATCCAGGAGCTGCGCTATCTATACCTACCCTTCAGGTAGGATCCGAGGAGGACGACCCAGGAGCTACTTCCATTCTTCCAGCTGTTGTCTTTTTCTGTTGTAATTTTGTTCAGTTGTAGCTGTACTTTCAGTTGGGTTTGTATTCTGGCCCATTTACTTTTTAGAACTTTCTTTTATACTTAGTGTTTTACTTCCTCTTGTACTCTGTGGTGTTTTGTTTACTTTTATAAAGGAAGTGTCTTCCCAGTTATCAGTAATTACGCCTTTGGTGATAGTCGCCAGCCCCTGGCCTATGGAAGGAAGGCTTGGGGTAGTCACGACAAGGGCCCCGAGGACAGGTCGTGACAAATTGGTATCAGAGGAGTCAGTTCTACCACAGAGCTGATAACTCTGATATTTTCTTTCTGTGAAGCAATAGTGTTAAGGGTATCGAGTGTGATTTTCAGTTCAGGGAGTCCTGTGTTGGTGTGGGTGGTCGACGTATCCATACACCAGGACCTTGACAACTGATATCCGACTTTGTGCACGAAAACACTGATTGCATGTGTGTTTCCAGAAGTTTTAAAAAATTCATCTCAAACCAGGTCAGCTCACCAGTTATAAATCGTTTGAACGTGTCACGTTGTTTCTTCAGGATGCCTTTTCATGGACGACCAGATAGATCCCAGAGGGATGTGCATACTGACAGCCTGCTGAGCGACGAGGCTTCGGTACAGGGCCCTCTTGCAGTTGAGGCACCAGCGGAGGCACCAGCGGTACTACCATACATTGGGCCACCGATGCCACCAGCCCCAGCAGTAGGCGATGCATGCCTCTTGAGCACGCTGCATGAGTTCCAGCGCCATTTTCTACTCAGGTTCTGGGGAGAGATGGTCCCACAGGCAGCTGAGTATTGTATGGAGGCTGTGGTGAGAGTCTTCAGGCTAGCGGGGACGCCTGCAGACTTCATGGTGATATTTGCTACCAGCCTCTTTCAGGCAGCAGCTGAGAGATGGTGGAGCCACTTGTTCCAGTTTTGCGACAGGATTACCTTCACATGGGGAGACTTCGAGACCTTTTTTAGGGTGGAGTTTGTGCCAGTAGCTCTACACCCTGAGTGTGTACAAGAGCTGCTGCCTTTTCCGTAGGATTTTCGATCAGTAAACGAGTCATATGTGGGTAGTAGACAGATGATGCAGAGGTCCAAGAGGACTAGAACCATCCGTACAAGGAGCAGAAAGTTTTATGAATGCGGTAGGATGGGTCACCTGGCACCTGACTCTCCGACCCCCCCCCCCCCCCCCGCACAGTTGATCTGCAGGCTTTGGAGGAGCCACTGAGGCAGAAGCAGCGGCAGGTGCTTGAGCAATAGCCGAGCAGTGGACAAGGCAGTAGAGCTCCAGGAGTAGGTGGATAGGAGCGGAACTAGTGGATACGTCCCTTGTACTTCTAGTTCCATGTTGCTATTGTATTCGTGTATTTGTACTAAGAGCTGCAATAATAAAAAGACACTTAACGTTGTGATATTTGTATTCCTGTCCTTTTGTTTGGTTGATACTGAGAGGTTCGGGTTAAAACTATTGACTTGACCCTCACTTTCGAAATTTCTACTAGAGGAGACCCAGTGGCCTCACACTGATGCCGACAGCGTGACTCGACCCTTGGAGGCGAGAGTGACGGTTGGATCTCTTGGTAGTTAAGTTGAGGCCTTACGAAGTCTTCCATGGCATGAATGCATCATTCATGTCAGGATTGCATGTATTAGGCAATGGGCGTGGTTCATCCAGGGGATGAGACCAAGTTTCTCTTTTCGGCAAGGGAGAAATCTTAGCAGATCTTACAAATCATAGGCAAAGAAGGTGTAGATCATCCAGGAGTGGATGAAGATTGCACAGTGTAGTAAGAAACAGGAAACCAGCGCCAGTCTTAGAGACTCGAGCGTGTTAAATGTTTCAAGAAGAGGAATCTTTAAGAAGAGATGAGTCTGTGAAGCAGCAGACGTGGAGGCAGAGCTAGGAGAGCAGCATGAGGTGGTGTACATTTTAACATGCTACAACCACCCGCCATAGTTGTCCCCACTAGGACCAGGGAGCTGGAGGGCGGTGGAAGAGTGTGGCTACATGCAGTCAAGGAGTGTGACCCAATGGCTCTAAAAATGATCAAGGGACAGTATGTGTCCACTACTAGCTGTTGTAGTAACAGACGTTGATATGAATCATTCCGTCCTTCCACAAATCTTGTCCCAGACCTAGAGTTTCTGGTAATCCGTAGACTTGACCCTCACGTCTGGAGATACATTGGGAGAAGACTCAATAATCACACTTACGACAACGGTGTGGTCAGACCCTCGAGGTGAGATTTTAGGTTAGAATCTCTTAGTGGAAGCATCGAGGCCTTACAATGTTGGTTTGAGTATGGACTGGGCAATCAAAGTTCATACACAAATTGACGGTATTAGGCAAAAAGGTTATGGTTTAACTATGAGGTCAGGATGGATTTTCCTTGGTCAGCAAAAAGGAAACCCTAGGAAGCATAGGATAAACTCATTCACATGAGGGTGCGACCGATCACTCTTAAGTCGGTCAACCTTACCCTCTTTGTAAAATTCATTTTGAGTTTTAGTTCTAATAGGAATTGGAGACCTCTAGTGTTCGAGGATGACGATCACGTCCTTATGCGGGTCTCACCTCGACGAGGTTTACAGAGATGTGGACAAGGCGGCAAGTTATCTCCACGGTTCAGTGGACCTTTCCAGGTCCTCAGCTGGGTAGGAGAGGTGACTTACCGTTTGACCCATCCACCTCAATTGCACCAGGTGCATGATGAATTCCACATATCTCAACTGAGGAGGTACGTGCTCGACCCTTCGCATATCATCGACCATGAGGAGCTGGACGATGGTGATGGGGTGACTTTCATGGAGGTTCTAGTGGGGATCGAGGATCGACAAGAGAAGATCCTACGAGGATGGTCAATTCCTCAAGTGCACTTTCACTAGCAGTACGGGAACCTCCAGGTAAGAACATGAGAGCAGAAGGCTCAGATGCGTGCTCAATACCACTTTTGTATCCCTAGTTTGTGCTAAAGATTTACGAGGACGTAAAGCCCTGAGGTGGGAGTAATGTAAAGACCCGTAAAATTCAAGGGAAAGTTTTTTCTTAATTTTCTTTTGGATTTTACAAGAACACAGTTTCTGACGGAACCTGATTCCGAGGCCCGGTGTGCCCGGAATCATTTTCCGAAGTTTAGCTCGGGTACGTTCAGTGAACGAACGAGCGAGTTTTTCTAACATTTGAACTGGTGCTCGGAATTGAAATCTGAGGGCACCGATAGAATTGCAGCGCCGGTAATTGCTAAAGAACACATGTTTCCGGAGTTTCGTTTGATCGGGTGGAGTTTTACTTATTGGGTTAACTAAAGAATAAAATAAAATATTGTGCAACAGATTTAATTTTTATTCAAGGAAGTGTTAACCTAAGCTAAGTGGTTGAGTGGGACCCACATCCTAACTAATATTCTAGGTAGGATATTAGTGGGGTGGGGCCCACACGATCCCCACCCTTTCAACTTCCTCAACCCCCTTTTTGATTAAATTAACGCACCCGCACCCCCTATTAAACGAAGTCAACCCTTGCGTTTAATCTGGTTAATAAACGCCTCATAAATTTGGCGGTTTAAACGTTGAAATTAATTCACTTAATTCATTTTTTCGTTTTCTTTGAAATTAAAAATGTTGGTTTGTGTGTTAATAAAATAAGACAAGTCTTATTTTATTAGAGGATGGGTTGTGCGAGAGGGTTTGGGGAGAAATCACTCAAGTTGTGAAACACTCCTTCCTCGACGAAGAACACGAAGAACGCGAAGAACGCCGACCTCCGACGAAGGTCAACAAGAACGTCAGATCCCCGGAGATCGACGACGTGATGCCGACGAATCTTTTCTCCACGACACGACGATCCCCCTTCCGCGACGCCTTCTTCCGCGATGTGCAATTCCGTGATGAGCCTTCGTTCAACTACGCTCGAGGTAGAGGATTTATTTGTGATTGTTAGTGAACCATTGTTTACTTCCTTATAAATTTAAGAATGCGGATCAACTAAATATTATGTTGATCCACGAAGATTATGTTTTTGGGTTGGGAATTCTTGATTTTGGGGAAAACTGTTTGGGTCGATTTCTTTTGTTCGTGAAAAATCCTTGTCGTTCTTCATCTTTTGGGCCGCTTGATACCAACTTAACAGAAGGAGGTCAGACCGCACAAACACTGCCGACTCTCCTCCCCCTTTGTTGTTTTGTTCGTTGCGGCATGAACAAAGGCGGCGCGGTGCAACGACACCGTGTGGAAACTAGAAATAACGCAATTAAGAAGCGCGGCGCCGTCGCGCCGCGCCGTTGAGGCCGAACGAAACTGCGGCCAGAGTCGGGGCCGCGGAGGCAATTCGAAGAATCCGATGGTTGATCGTTGCACGGGGATTGACAGGCGATGAAAAACGGGGCTACAAAGTAAATTTGAAGCCTTCGCATTGAGGGTCAGGTCCCGGGAGGACAGTTGGCGAAGGCGGCGAGAAAAACGGACCACCGGAGCGCGTTCGGTGGTCCGCAGAAAACACCGCTGGCGCGCCCCTGGGAAGGGCCGCTAGTCCCACGACCATGCGGGACCAAGGGAGGCAGGACACGGTGCTCAGATGCTTCCATTGGAAAGGGGCGGACCCCACGCTGGGGGCTGTGGTTTCTTTCAAGGGGGAGACCACACCCCCTGTCCACTCAGCCGGACAGCCGAGCGGCCGCGCCAGCACGGCAGGCCAATAGTCTGGGCCGCCCAGGCCGGGCCGCGCCCACCAGTCCGAGCCGCGTCCTTTTGGGCCGGACCCGGACCCGGTTTGGGCTGACCCAGGGGGTCTCGGGCCGGGTCGGACCGGGCCCAAACCCACTATTTTCGGGCAGTTTCCGTTAAAACATCCATATCTTGGGCTATAGACCTCTGATCGTCACATCTTCAGTTGTGTAACGATCCTCGGATCGAGATGGTTGTTTCGACATATTACACTCAGGGTTTCGGAGAACTTTTGGTATGGACGGGTTGGTTCGAACACGAAACCAACCGGGCCCTCGGAGCGGAAACGCTTATATCTTGAGCTCCGGACGTCCGATGGACGTGCTGTCGACTTTGTTGGATTCCTCTTGATGAGATGAAACTTTTGGCATACTTCGCATGAGTTTTGGTTGCAGTTGGACAGTGGCCGGGTAGGATTGTACCTGAAATCCAACTGGGCCCCTAGAACGGAAAGGCTGATAAATTTTAGACTGGACGTCCGTTTGACTAACCATCAACGACGTTGGTGATCTTGTTGAGAAACGGTCCCTATGAGTATACCCTATGAGAGTTCGAGGTACAGTTGAGATACAGCCGTGTTGGTTCTCACACGAAACCAACTGGGCCCCTGGGATGAAAGGGCTAATAACTCACAGACCGGGCATCCGATTGATGCTCCATCTGTTGCGTTGAGACCCCTATGATGAGGCGGTCCTTTGAGATACTTCTTCATGGGACTTTGAGATACTTGGAGTATCGACCTGTAGCTCGTGGAGTGGACCCTCTTGGAGACGAGTGTACGGAGTACGAAGACCGTGTAGCCGGCTGAGACCCGACGACTCCTTGACCGACTTGACTTGGAGTGAGTCGACTAGCATAGTGGACGGAGCAGTACTTTGTTTGGGTGCAGACCCATGGCAGACGAAGCACTAATATGTGACAGTGTAGACCCACGGTACTCGTCCGGAGAGTACCTCTGCAGGCTATTAGGGGGTGTGCACTACTGTGTTTGGGTGGCATACCCCGGCGGGAAGCACTATTTTGTTTGGGTGGCTGACCCGCGGTACTCGACAGGAGGAGTATCTCAGCAGTCTTAGGTTAGTGAGCAGTGCCTCAGAGTCATGACATGATCATTGTACACTCAAGAGACGGGGCTCTTCAGCATTTACGTTTTCGATAATGAAAATCATGGTTTGAGCTGAGCCTTTGATCTTTGTGTTTACCTCATGTTTGAGATGGGTCACTTGATAACTTAGGCATATGTATGGGCATATAACTGGGTAGTGGTTATCCGTTGATTTCATAATCTTTGTGTTTCCTCATGACTGAGATGGCTTACTTGATAACATAGGTATATGTATGGGCATATACGTAAGTAGAGGTTATCTGTTGAGATCTTCTTTGTGGTTATCATTGTTTCTTTTAGTGAGACCTTGAGGGTCTCGGGGTCCCAACTGAGTATTGTTATACTCGCCCCTGCACGGGCTATGCCCGCACCTCGTTGTGTTGGTTGCAGACGTCGGGGAGCGCTGATAGAGGACGAGTGTTCGAGGAATGGATGGTAGCCGGAGGTGGACATCACTATGAGATGATACTCAGAGGACATTGACGGGAAAGAGCGTTGTGGAGGCTATCTGTACCTACCCTTCAGGTAGGATCTGTGGTGGATGATCTAGGAGTTGTGCTATCTGTACCTACCCTTCAGGTAGGATCCGAGGAGGACGATCCAGGAGCTGCTTCCATTCTTCCAGCTGTTTTATTTTTCTGTTGTAATTTTGTTCAGTTGTAGCTGTACTTTCAGTTGGGTTTGTATTACGGCCCATTTACTTTTCACCACTTTCTTTTGTACTTAGTGTTTTACTTCCACTTGTACTCTATGGTGTTTTGTTTACTTTTATAAAGGCAATGCCTTCCCAGTTATCGGGATTTACACCTTTGGTGCCAGTCGCCAGCCCCTGTCCTATTGAAGGCGGGCTTGGGGTAGTCACGGCATGGGCCCCGAGGATGGGTCGTGACAATTATACCATCCTATCTTCTAGAATTCATTTTATTTTTATCATTTAGGGAGAGAGAAGAAAATGGAAATTTTAAAACGGATGGTAGATAGATGAAATAAATCATATGTTTATAGTGGAAAAAAATATTTAAATAGAATTTTCTATTGGAATGGAAAAAAATACAATGTGGGGGATTATTGAACCCAATTTTGGGTGTGTAATTTTTTTTCAACGTACAATGAGAATTTGAGGTCAATATTTTGAAGATGAAATAGAATAGACTAGAAGTGATTGGAAGTTGGTTTTGGAGAACTAAAGAATAATGTAGAAGAAGTTCTAAATCAAAGGGAATATTATTTAAAACCAAAGTGAATACTTGAATATTGGATGTTGAAGAAATATGTCCCTATTTATGAGACAAAGATAAAATATGGGGAATATGTTAGAAGAATAACTTCCTAATTAGTTATATGAATTGTATTGTAAGATATTTTATGATGATAAAATTTCTTAAAGAAGGATCAGAAGTAGTTAATGTTTTGATGTTGATATATCCAAAAGAGGTCAATAGACACAAATTATTTTTTGGATAAAGTATATTTTAATTATGAAAATTGATAAACATGTCTACATATTTCAAGAATATGTTCTAAGTTTCACATGGTTTACAACATTATGAGAAGGTATATGGACATTTAAATATTAATTTTCGGGAAGGAATTTTTGTATAAGTTAATGTAGAGAAGACTAAAAAATATTTATTTTCATGAAGGAGTTATGTTGAGAAATAATATTTGAATATTATTGGATTAGAAAATTAATACTTGGTAATTATTTTATGTGTATGCATGTTTAAAACTAATTGTCCCTCCATGACCAACAAGGATAGGCCAACTCAATCCCACACCTGTGTGAGAAAGATCAACCATACAAGAGATCTAGCTAGGACACTTATCTTTGGTGGAAGGAGGTAGTGTGGATATATCACCCACACAGTTGCACATAGGTGTGCTCCTAGGGCATTAAAAACACACATGGAGGTCACTGAGGGACCATTCATCAGTGTGACATGACCCGTGAGGGGCGATTGTGTGAATGTGTTCTGGGTGATGACCTTAGTTTTGGGTAAATAATTGGAAGGAAAATATTTTCATATAAATGAGCACTAAAATGAATCTATGGTATATTAGAGAGTTACAAGCCTGTGTTATTTTTCATATGTTAAAAATAATAAGAATATATAATCAGTAATCTGATTTCATGCATATCCTCTATCCGATGGGTCTAGCGAATCTTCTTCAACCTCTAGAAACCAATATGCATGGTTTACCATTATGTGGATTGAACCTCATAATGGTACACTTACGAAGTAAGGGGAATACATTGGTTTAATAATTTTAATGTGTTGAAATCTATATTATCTCACCACATCTTCATCAATATTCACATACCCTTACATAGGGTTGCCATTACATGTGGATCATCACACAGTAGAAACCCTTAGGAAACTATAAATAAAAATTTACATCAGAAAACTCAGGACACCTTTCATACATTTGAATCTATTGTTTTATGAAAAACCGTCTTCTATGATTAGTCTAAGAGATTGAGAAAAGAAAGATTGATCCAAATACAAGAATGCATAAGATAATATGAGGAATGATATGTTATCCACGTTGAATGAAAATTATGTTGGAGGCGGCCATTAACACATCTGAATACAAACTGAGTTCAATAAAAGATGATTAATGTGATATTTCTTCATGTATGTGAGTTTTTCATCATGAAGGATGAATTATACTACGTGAATATGATATTATTTTCTACATAAAGTGATGTAAATCACATTCAAGACATTTTAAATACTAAAACATTCTATAATATTAATGAGGATACTTGACATGGAAGTTTAATTAGAGATATTCCCAAGGCGACTTGACATGATTTGAAATGTGGATCCGTGGTGGTGAAATGAATGAGCTACAAGATAGGAAACGCATCTATAAATATTGAGTCTCCAATCCGAGATACACTATTGAACATATTGAGATCTCTAATTTTTTCAAATAAAAAATACAGTATTTATGAGCCAATCGGCTTCATAAAGAAGTGTTACTCAAACAACTATTTCTTAAATAAGAAACACATGCATTCTATTATCAATATTGAATGTTCCATGAAACTATGTTCATTTTATGAAGAAAATATCCACATACACTTTTTTATTCTCAAAACACTCATGGGTTACATGAAGTAGAAGAAATATAGCGTATCGATTTATAAACACAAAGATAATATTGTATCTAGATCCTTTGAAGAATCTATTGATTTCATGAAGTTCTTTGATCTTGTATTTCATGAAGGTGTAGAACCCATGTGATTTATTCACACAATGGAGAATTTATTGATTCAATACAACATTGATTGAAAACATTGATATATTGAAGAGAGATAAAGTGAAAAACTAGTTCATCACAATAAGAATATTTCTTGTACACCGAAGAAGAAGAGTATAAGAATATTTAGAGAGAAGAATACTATATTTAATCAACCATAAGACAATGTTATAAATATATAGAGTACATTATATTCCAATATTGTTGAATTCTAAAGAACATTGAGGTATCTTATCCGATTTCTGTTGGGGAAGAAGAAGTTCAATTTATATATTCTAGGATGGAATCAGGTAAACACATGTGATCTTCCATCAAAGTAGTACATGGAAAATATATTGGACAAAGGTACAACAAGTCTTGTTTTTCTTTACACCTGGTTGGTGAAAGGATAACATGTTTAAGGTCACACCATTTCTCATTAATTCTTTGCTGATAAGAATGGAGTTGGGTGTGTGTTGGATAAAAGAATCCATACACTAGGGAATTAATCATCCATAGGGAGGAAAAACTCACCAACATTTTGGGAGTTCTCCTGTACTAATTTTTGATTCCATGTCTATATTTACACTGAAAAAAGATAATACAATGAGAGAGAATAAAAATCTAATAACTAAATAAGTTAGGAGGTAACAAATGGGATTATGTTTTGAATAGGTTATCCCAAACTGAATAATCTCCTCTTTGTGTGGTCCCATACCTATGTGATATTTTTAGTATCATGACATCATCTAAAATATGATAGCTTCTACGTTGGTTAAGTTGGGCATGTCATCCACACACGTGTCTTGAATTTCCTCCACCTCACTAGAAGAAGAAGGTTGAATGATTGGATGTTCCAAAAAATGGTTCATTAAAATTTAACGATTAGATGAAAAGAATGTTGCTCGACCAAGCACTTCAAATCCTTAGAGAATAACTAAACATACAAATTTTGGCCTCAACTTCCTATGTGACAACTCAATCGTCTTCTTCAACACCACACACTTGAAAGATATATTCTTATAATAACTTGAACAACATGTGTAACAAGATAAAGGAACATGGAGATGAACTCATCCCAATTCCAAAGAAAGTTCAACCCCTATCATATTTTATGCCCCCAACACTAGGAAGATAGGCACCACACCATCAAATAGTTCAATTGGCACTGAATGATCACACAAAATCCTTATCATATGAAGAATACCAGTATGAAAATTTGATTCACTTGGGAAATACCTCCTTCAATTAAGAGGGCATGTATAACTCTGATTTCCCTTCTCACAATCAAGGAAGAGGGAAATCTTTTCAAGGCTGATGGGGAAGATGAATATGAGGTTGGAAAGGATCTCAACACTCAAGCCACATTCCTACTTAAACCATATATGATGGAGAGACCCATACATAGGCGTTATAGTGGGAGCAGCTGGAGGGACAATCTATTCCCAAATTATATAGGTATAATTAAAGCTTGATCATACTGGATGATCAATTGTTAAATAAATATTCTTTTGGATGTGAACTAAAATGTAATTGCATAATATGATTTTACAGATACATATAATCTATGAGATATATGTATATATAATAAATTTGATATTATATATAGTGTAAATTTGTTATATTCATTTTATTTTTGTAAAAATCATGCACGTGATACATGAAATATATATATATGATATATATAATTTATCTATTAATTTTATCTTCAATGGTTTCATAAGTTATATTTAAATATTAATGGATTATGTGAATATCATTTATTTATTGAAATGAAAAAAATAAATTGATACACAATGGGTTGTAATGCATGAGATTCATTATGAAAAGAAGGATAATTGCGTTTCACCAATATAAACGGTTGATATCATCCCCTATTGGTGTGTGCTGAGTGTGATATATATGATACTTTTCTAAAAATATATTTCTATTGAAGGTTTTTTTTCTCCTTTTAGAATGAATTAGTACCCCTTTATATTATGAGTATCCTTATGAAGCTTTATTGGATCCATTGGTCGGTGTTCCTTTCTAGAAGGTAGGGTGATTTCATTTAGTACGTTAACTGATCCCCCTCAAACAAACTCCATTGAAGGAATAAGATAGATACTACTAATCACGTGTTTCAAGGTACATTAGTTTTCATTTTAGTTATATTTTATTATTCTTAAATAAATACCTCCTATGGTTTTGAGATGTATTCCACTATTTATGACCCTATTATGTTCATATGAAACCTGTCAATGGCATCAAAGGACTAGTTAAATATTTAATTGATTCCTAGGAACTCTCATACATGAACTGTTATTAAGAGTGGTTTTCCACCCATGAGATCCATTTTTATGAAAAGTGTTTCATGCCCATAGAGTTGGGGAAATTGATTCCATTGATAGGGTTATATGGATGTCACATTAGACATGTTCATATGAGGAATTGAGGTTCCACCACCAATTTGTGGTATCAAAGTGAGTTATTTATAAATTTTACATTATTTGATAAGTATTTTTCAAAGAAAAATGAAAAAGAAAATTTTCATTAAACATGAAACCAATTACGAACCCTTATATGAGCTTCGTAAGGGTAACATTTTGATTTTACCTTATACAGGTAGGCTATGTAATGGTTACACCATTACACAAACCATTGCATAAATGTAATACCGTTACATGACATGTTAATTAATGGTAGAAATGCCTATACCCTTACACTAATGTGAGGTAGTGTTAGATAAGGTTAATGACCTTATGAAAGGGGTTTCATAAAGTTATTAGAATTACTAAAAGTGGGTATCATGAGGTTCATTTGAAATTTTTCCTTATAAAACACCCTCATGAATTTGTTTAAAAATTGAGGCTACCCTTATGAGAAGGAGTTATATCAACATAGTACCCTTACATGAGAGGTCTACATAAGGGTTATTGGATGTTTTACCCTTACGTTTAAAGGTAACAGATATCCATAAAGGTGCTTGATGTTTTCCTATATACACCATGTGAAAAATACATAGTACCCTTATAGAAAAAAGTTTTTATAAGGTTAATGCCATTATATGAGAGAGTTGTGTAAAGGTAGTCCTCATATTATTTCTCTGCAGTAGAAAAAACATCAGTACTACTATATAAGGCATTTGTGTAAGGGTAATAATGGAATGACCTTACATATAGTGGAGGTGCTCCCTAAAGTTTACAAAAAAATTGATAATAATTGTTTTAAACATATTTAAATGAAATTTAGGGTTTATAAATTGTTCATAAAACATAAAAACGTTTTTCTAGGATATTTTAATTTATATTAATTTTATTAATTAATCAATTAATTATAAATTTTTCATAATTAATTTAATTAATTTTTATAAAACATTTTCACAAATATTAATGAATAATATATTTAAGATACCTTGAAACAAATTATATAGAAATTAATATGATCTAGAAATAAAACAATTCATTAAGAAATCATATGAAATAATTTATAAAGGGTTTTAAATTATGAAATAAGGATAAAATATAAAATGTTTATATTTAAATTTTCTTAATTGTTCATAATTAATTAATTTGAAAATTCTGAAATTAAAGGGTCCTTATTTGAAATATTATTTTATTTAAATCAAAAGGTGTTTTTATGAGTGATATGATAAGAGTTTAAATAATAAATAAGTACGTGATATTTCGTTTATGTAAAATGATTACGTAATTAAAATTGGATTATAAGTTGTTTATAAATCATAAAATATCATATATTTCAAATGGAAATTCAATATAATAATAACTATTAAGGAGTTAATATTAAATTGAATATAAAATGTTTATATTCTTGATAATTTGTAAAATGTTTTTAATTAGAATTTATTTATGAGTAGTTTATAAAAGTCACATGTTTTGAAAAAAATGAATAAATTATTTATTTTTTAAATGTATTTGATATTATTGTTTAGTAAATTATATGAAATATGAATATTGCATATTCTGATTTATTTGATAAATTGATTATAGGAAAGATATTTTCATTTTACCCAAGGGTTGATGTAGTAAAATTTTGTTGTCATCTACTTTAACCTCATTTTTTTAGTTATGATCTTGAGAATAGTTGTTTGGAATTTTTTTTTCATATTAGGTGTTGGAGTTTTTATGAATTAAATTATCTCTTATGTATAGTATCCCTAGACATTGGGACATAGGGTCAGAACAGCTTCTTTCTTCAGGGATTTCCTTAACTCGTAAAGTGAATTGGGTTGGATATATATAACTTTGGGCTTACTCATGTGGAGTATTTTAATAACATAAAAGTAGATTACTTTACATGAAGTGTTCATGTACCTTATGCATTTGTTTTTTATATATGTATAAATATACATGAATTATTTAAGGTTATTAACATATAATTTTTGGTTGTGTAAAGAGTTACACATTAATTTTATGTGAACACATTAATTTATTGGTTAAAATAGAGATTGCAAAAATAAATCCTTTTAAGAATACATACAAAGAAGGAAATAAAACATGTAAAGAAAAATATTAGGTAAGATATAATAGTTATGAACATAATAAGAATATAATGTATATTAAATTGATGAGACTAAGAGCCCTTCAAATACTAAGTGTGATATTCCATAAAAGAGACAAATTTAAATACCTCAATCATAAAATCATTTAGGGAATGATAAAGATATATTCTTTTGTATAGTATTATATAGGGAAAGAAAGTAATGACTGAGTTTGGAATATTTTTTTGATGGTCATGCTAAAGATTTCCCCCCCTTGATCATTATTTATTAGATTTCTTTTGGAATTTCCTTTGTATTAACCTATATGGGAAACCATAATAGGATTTGGTTACTAGAGGATGAGAGTTGAGTGAATCTATTTCATGGATTTAGATAAGTGGTTATCCAATCAACTATTAAATTCTCA
This sequence comes from Viscum album, assembly GCA_963277665.1. NCBI lineage: Eukaryota > Viridiplantae > Streptophyta > Magnoliopsida > Santalales > Viscaceae > Viscum > Viscum album. The sequence goes on from OY728140.1 coordinate 81,026,012, forward strand.
AAAGTGTTGTGATTAGGATGATTCACTTCCTAAATAAGCAATTTTTGGGAGAAACATTAAAGTAGAATTATTTCTTAGTGAAACATGGATCTTGGATCACTAAATGGATATGATTTCTAAGGTTATCAATTTTAATGGAAATACTTCAATAAAATTTCTTAATGAAAAGATATAATACATGATATTCATCTGATTAATTTTTGTTGTTTTAGATAAATGTAATCATCATTAATTTTGACTTTGAGATTAGTAATTGAAAAATAAAAAATTAATGGTAGAAAAACCCCTGATATGTATATAAATTTGAGAATTAATCTCAAACAATAAGGAACATTTTATGTGTTGGAACAACCTTATTCTGATAAAATGACTATTGAAGCTATTAAAAAAACTATTTTTTTAACTATGAAAAAAATAAAAAGGACGCACATGAAGTCACTACACTCATTATGGTAACAATGGGGTCAAAATTTCATAGGTAACATAAGAATAATAATTTCTCTAAAATGACAAATATATTTAAAATTATTTATAAATAAATATAATGGAATGAATATATGAAGTGTATAAATTTAGTTTTTATTACAATATTTTAGAGGGAACATTAGTCTCCACCTAAAAAGTCAAAATTACTTGGAATATCGTTGACTTGGAGAGGGTTATTTCACCTCTAAAGGTCTAATTGGAAACAAATTTCATTATACAGTTACTATTGTAAAGGTTTCAATTTTTTTTGTAAATTACAAAAAGAATGAATGCTGTAAAAAATTATATGATACACTTAATATGTTGATGATTACTAAATAAGACATGGGTGGTTCAGCCTCTTATACAATAATGATGATATAATAGGATTTAGGTAAAGGTTATGAAACAAGTGGGATGAAAATTGTTTTTGGAAAGTATATACCGCCTATCAAACCAAAACAAGAAAATTAAGGAGAAAGTTTTCAATGTGTCAATGTTAGAAATTAGAGATGAAATTATATTGATTAACTGAAAGGATTTCAGAATCCACATAGATCATCTGATTCAGGTATTAATGTAATAGAATTTATTTTTTTATGTAATGCGATACAAATTATATATTTTAAAAGTGTTGTAAATATAAAATAAACTGATAGAAGAAATAAAGGAATGATAAAAATTGAAATTAATATCCAAGTGATAAAGAAAAAGTGTTCATATATTGGAGACTTGGATACTTAAGGATCAGATTAATTTTTCATAAGAGGTGTATTTTCTTATTTTTCTCCTAATAATAACTCTATGAAATTGTTTTTTTAAATGATATGAATAATAGTACACATAGTTATGATTTTATCAATTTATATAACATGATTTAAAGAGAATAAAATTTCATGTTATTTTTAAGGAATTCATAATATTTCCATTTATGGTAATATTTCAACACAATGAATGAAATCAAGGAAATTTTACCAGAAATTCTAAAAGTGTCGAGAATAGTTGAACTAGGAATATAATATTAGGATTCTAGTTATATATGAATAGTATTAGTGGATAATAGTTCAAACTAGCAGAAGAAAATTAATTTGAAAAGTTTAATAATATATTTTCATGTAGCCAATCAAGGTTATCAAAACCTAGGGGTTTTATGGAGATAGAATAATTATTCCATATGATGGGGATGTTATAGAAATTAAATAAAAGATTTTTGAAGGGTATTTGATATAAAATTTATATTTTAAAATGTTTTTTTAATATAATGGAATTTAAAAAAAAGGAATAATTGTTTGAGCTGGTAGTTGAAATTCATGAAGAAAATAATTGTTTTATAACAAAGAGTTGTTATCAACATTATGAGATGATTAATTTTATACACATGGTTTATGATTCATCAGTATCTATAACATGTTTTGAGAATAAGATTTGGATAAAGTGTTTGTCTAGGATAAAATTTTTATCTAAGATAATGTGTTTATCTAGATATTAGTTAATATATATAGGAATTTGTTTCCGACCACCGATGAGAGGTATATTTTAATAAAGTATTTTTTTCCAAATTGGAATGTTCCAAACACATAGAATACAATATATATGATATGGAAACAATATCTTATTAGTTATACAGTCACACGAAAATGAAATAAATTTTATTTTCTAATATAAAATGGTTTATGTATCTTATAAAAATATTTTGAAAATAATATATTATCTAAGAGGATAGTGGGAGTATTTTTTGACATGGAAAATTTCAAAATTAATAAATAAAGGATAATATAATTAAAGTTAATTTCACTCAAAATCTTAATAGAGTTTAGGATATATGATGATAAATAAAAATGTAATGATCCATACTTAGTTACTGTATTAAAGTGAATATCACTTTATCCTAAATTCGTTTAATATTAGATAGTAATGTGTCAATTAAAATAGTTACATTATTTAAAAAATGTTAACAATATGAGGTTTATGTATAATCTCTTGGAATTAGACACATGATATATTGGTTTTAATCGTTTTAAATTCATCATGTTATTATAATAAAGGAAATATAAAATTAAAATTCTTTCATGTATGTTGTAATTTAATTTTATTTAAACAATATAATGATAAAATCCCATAGAAGTAAACATTGAGTAGTCCCTAACCAATGATAATTATAGTGTATTATGGGTTGTAGTGACATGAAAAGGTTATAAATAATAAAATATTTTATTTTTTGTAAATATATGTATACATGATATGAATAATAGATTCATGGGGTAATAAGTAGATACTTATTAGTTGGATTTATCTGCTAAGTTATATCTCCTGTAATTTCAAATAGTCATCAATATACTTAAGAACGTATTGTTATTATCAATCTTTATTAACTGATTTTTGAAAGGTAATTATCATGAGAACCTTAATAATTTGATACACTACTTACAAAAGATAACATATGACCTTAGCTAATCTGGGGTGGTTGGTTATGTTGTCGATAATGTCGTTGGATGGAGTAAAACCAAGATGTGATTTTCCCACTTGTATGATTAGAAAAGGCATCTATACCCTGAATGAATTAGAATAACTAAATGTATGTCCATGAATTGTTATTTCACATATAATGTTGATGACTACATAGATAAGATTAATGTATTGGTATTATCAGATGGATGAATGACATGTGACATATTCATCCACATAGTTAGTAATTTTTAGAGAATCAAGAAACTATGGGTGGCCAAAACTAGATTGACTTGTTCCAAGCCTAGTGGCATCTTTATGTAACGGAAATAAAAGGAAATATATAAGATACATACGACATATATGACACATATTCTGGTGTACATGTTCATATAAATATATGGTTTTGTTTGATGAATATCACATAAGACCCCTTAATAGATTTATTAACATTGATTCATTTCTTGAAATCGATCTTTCTTTATATATAAGAAATAAATATTTTATAGTTGTTGTTAATGGTATAAAGGCCCATACGGGGACTCCATTTGGACCTTAGATATGGATAAAAGTTTGGATATTATTTTTTAAAATGAATAAATTTTGATGAAAAAACGTATCCAAAAGAGTTTGATGGATTCTCACAGAGTTTTTATGATTTGTATAAAATCATTATGGTATTTTAGTGTATGTGGGGGATTATTGGATAATCACTATAATGTACAAGCATAAAATTAATGTAAACATGAATATGATGCATGATATATATCTATATATAACATAATGGATATTATATACGGTGCACATTTAATATTTTCATTTAATGTATGTAATATTTATAAATTTGATGCATGATATAGTACATATATACACACACACATACATACATACATATATATGATTTATTTATTATTAATTCATTTTGTCTAAAATGGTTTCATCAGTTTTATTTTATTATGAATTTATTAATTACATATCATTTATTTATTTAAATTAATTCAATAAATAAATACATGATGGGAAGCAATTCATGAGATTAATTACGAATATGAGGATCCTCAGGCTTCACCTATATAATAGAATAAGATCCTTTCTTATTTGTGTGTGATGCATATGAGCCTTTGATAAACCTATCTTACTCCTTAATTTTTTATCTATTGAGAAGGTGATACCACCCCTCATATTATGAGTATCCTCATGAGGAATTCATGGATCCATTGGTTGGTTTCCACCATAAAAGGTATGGAACGTTCATTCACCACAATTAGTGATCTCACTCAAGTACACTCCATCATAGAAAGAAGATAGCTAATGTTGCTCATGTTTTTAAAGGTACTCTATTTTTATTTTATTTACACACTATTATTCTTGATGATAAGTATTTTATGGTTTTGGGTTGTCTTATTCTATTTATGATCATATTATGTTAATTTATTTACCATAATATATGTTTGGTGGGTGTAAAAATATGGGAAATACAACTCAACCCAACCTATAGATGACATAGATACCATCGAGTTACAATAGGGGAAAATAGTCACAATAAAAAGAAACCTCTTACTCAAAGCTTTAGTATAAGGAAAAACTACCATGTGGGGAAACATATTCATTTGGCCCAGAAGTTTGAAAACTTGAAATAGTCAATCATCATTACAACTAGGATTTCAATTCTTAATGGACTCCATCTATTAATAGATATTATAGAATCACTTGTTCATACTATAAAAATCCCTAATGATTTTGAAGTATAGGTCATTATCACCAAATTATATAATTTTGATATCGAACCTATTGAGTTTCATGCAGTGATCTCTTTCATAGATCAAGATAGAGTAACTTCCATGCTTGGATATATCAATACTCATTATATATATGGAATGTGAGAAAAAATCGACGTTCTTTTATCCCTTATTGATAAAGGTTCCATAATCAACCTCATTCTAATCTAGAAATTATAAAGTTTAGGTTATTGTGAAGATGATTTTCCTAACTCTACCTTAAAAATCCAAAGGTATAGGAAAAATGATCAAAATCATTGTGGCCGAATCAAGCATTAAGCATATTTTGGGACCTCGAATCTGATTCCAGGTTTATGGTTATCTACAAGGATACAACTTTCATTTTTTTATTGGGAAGACCATATATTCTTTCCCTCCTATAAGTACCTTTATCATATCATTGGTGTGTAAAATAATCCTTCAAAAGTCATGATGGAGTATTTCATGGTGATGGTTCCCCATTTAACTCCCTTGAATATCAGTATATAGATGTATTCTATCAATATAAGGGAAAAACTAGTGATATGTTATTTGATCTAAATTTCCACTCCAAATGGCCTATAAATGAATAATTTCATCAGGTTACATGAAATATATGAAAAATATATATATCTCATCAATCAAATTGATTAAATCTATTCAAATACGCGGATTCATCAATTTATTCATACCCTATTTGAGTAGACAATTAATTTGATCACTTTCCCATCATATGAAGGATAATCTAAATTTACCCCTAAAATAACCAACTCTATTAGAGATATTGAATGTAATTCCATATATTAATATTAATCTTGTTCCTTAATATCACTATAATAAGGTTGGACAGATTGATCTTCCAAATCATTCAACATAACCTATACTCATTATCCAAGTTAATATTAATCCTATGAGAAGAAGGAAATACCATGGTTTGGGATTGTTTGCCTATATGTTTAGGACTTAAGTCACATGAAATGAATATAATAATGTTAAAGAAGGTTCTGATCTTGACAATAGTGATGATAGACCAGATAAAAATTCTCATCCCTTTTTTGGAATACCTATTGAGATAAGCGCATAACCATATGGATAAAAAAATCCTCCCAAGTCACCAATTGAAATACAAACCTCTCCTATGAAATATATTGAATCTTATTTTTTTGGAAACATAAATACCACTGATTATGATCAATAGAATGAATAATATATCAAAAAATTATTTTATAATGACGTTCATACATCATTGCTCTCAGGACCTATAAACACCTCCACATCATTCACAGAGGATAAAAATACTGCCTCACTGTCTCATAGTTTTGTTAAAAAAATCCAATCAGCACTCTCTTACGCCAAAATTAAACCAGAGGAATAAGAGGCATAAGAGGATGATAGTTATCATAGATACCCCTATGATTTTAGAGGAGGGTGTCTCCACTTCCATTGATAATCTTAGATAAGTGAATTTTAGTGAAGAAGAAAACCCATTACCTATGTTTAAGAACCACAATGTATTTAGAAGAATAATTGATATATATATATATATATATATATATATCTCATTCATGAAGTTTTATCATGATATCTTTTCATATAACTATATAGAGATGCATAAGCATGATCCTGATGTGGCCACCCATCATTTGGTTTTTTCTAAGGATCATCATGGATACAAACATGAAACCATGAAAATACATTCAAAATAAGGAAATATGGTATAGTTTGAGGTTAAAAAGATTTTCAAATCCAAATTAATATGGGAAGTTCAATATTAAAAATTTACTTCCAACATTTCCCTAATAAATAAGAAGAATGGAACGATTTCAGCATGAATTGACTTTAGGTATCACAATCATCATTTCTCATAGGATAAATTTCTAGTATAGATCACTGATGTTTTTATCAATGTAAATTCCTAATACTAAGACCTTTAGATAATGGATGTAACTATGAATATAACAATATTTGGATGGTTGTTGAAGATACAAAATCCCTAGATTTTATGAAACCTTAGGGAGTGTATTTATATTGAGTAACTCTCTTTATATTTAAGAATAATGGTTCCACATATCAATTTATCGTGAAAAATATCACCAATACCTTTTTGGAGAAGATTGTGGTATTCTATGTGAATAATTTGGTGTTTAAATCTTAGTATCACTGTGATCATATTTCTTTTATAAATACAATTTTTAAGATACTATTACAACACAACCTAAAAATGAACCCCTTAAAATTATCTTTTTGGGGAAACACAAAAAATCATTGTTAGTATTGTAGTATTCCATCATGAACTAAAATTTGATCTTGATAAAAACAAGGTGATCCTAAACATTCCACCTCCTTGAAATTTTATTGAGTTGGGATGGATTTAAGGATGCCTCACCTATATCGTATCTTTTATAGTGACCCTCGTAAGATATTTCCTAACTTCCTCCATGATCATGATAAATGGATTCAACTACTAGTTGGATGAATATTACCAAGAATATATCAATAATCTCAAGAAATTTCTCTTTTACACATTGATATTTATGGAACCTGTCAAAGGAAAACCAATCATCATGTACATGGAAGATTTGGAGCCATCACTCAGTACCTTCTCAGATTGAAAAGTTTTATAGAAAAATAAAATGCTATGTACTATCTTAGTCAAACAATGATTGAAACTATGACTTGATATTATGACATAGAGAATAATTTCATTTCCCTGATCTACATAGTTTATAAATTGAGTAATTAACTAAAAAGATGATATCTTTATGGTATATCATATTTAACCAATCAAATATTTCCCCAATCATCAAATACTGGTGAGATGTTTGGCATAATGGATCATTAATATACAAAAAATTGATTTTAGTTTATAACATAGAAGGGTTTAAAAGGTAAAACATGTACATATTTTCTAGTGGTACATCATACCTCGAAAAGCACACCAGTGGATATAGAATTTCCTAATGAATAGGTATTATCCGTTCACGAAACTCCCCAGAAACGGTGGATGTATTACAATGTCACTTCCAGGAGTCCAACAAAGAGAGGATGGAAATCCCTAAACCCAAAAAAATTATCTTTTGAATTATCTTTTTTTCTCTAGAAATGGTAGTCTTTCAATATTTCTTATAGTTGTCAAAATTCTACACGTAAAAAGAATTAAAATATGAAGATATCATTAATGTTTTTGAATCTAATATACAGGTTCCTATTTCTTGTTGAAATGTAGAGGGTGAGTTAGAGTTGGTATATTAATGGGGAATACACCATTAAAAAAGATAAACTAATTCCATTGCATAATTATATATGATGGTTGATGGAATAATTATACTATAAAACAATACTGTTTCGTGTTCCTCATTTGAAGAACAATCATGAATATGCATAATCTAATACAACCACTACTCTAGAATATCTGAAATAATATGGAATAGTATTTATAAATGCACATCATAGGGTGGTATCCTCAGTCATTAGAAGTGATATAGAGGAGATAAATGAGGTTGATATCACTCTTGAAAAAAATAGTAACACATGGGTTGGATGTCCCTATATTGGATTATCACAAAATAATAATTTTTCCATCTAATAGTGTAAAGAAAGAACATATCCAATAATGTGTAGTAAACTTAATTCTTTATGATGTCATGAATTCTAAAAAAACATTTATAAATGGGGCTTTTATTGAGTCCTCCTCATATTTATTGATGGAGGATATACCGTCTATATTATGAAAGAAGTCCATGAAGGTGTTTTTGGTGATCATCAATGTCGGAAAACTCTCCCCCATCAGAGTAGATGGATTAGATAATTCTGACCGTAATGTCCCATAATTGAGTGGAATTCACCAAGAAATGTCATGATTTATAGATACATGCGAATTTCATCCATCAATTCATAGAGTTTCTACACACCAGTAAATATTATTAGAATTTGTTTTGGGGAACAGATATCATAGGGCCATATCCCCCATCAATAACCATGTAATTTAATTACATACTTATTTACCCCAAATTTATCACCAAGTGGGATAATTTTATAGCACTTGAAGTAGTAAAGATGAATGGAATAATAAACTTTAATATGTGAAATATCATTACCAAATTTTGTGTCCTATACAAAATATTGATAGAAAATGGGACCAACTTCTACTCTTCTCAGTTGAAAAGGTTATATCATCAATATTTAATTCATTATAACCACACATCATATTACCAAGTAGTGAAAAATGATATATTTAATATTAATATAAGACTCCATATAACATAATCTAAGATATGGTGGATAATAAAAATAAGACCTTTCTTGAAAACAATTTTCATGCATTGTGGGATATGACAACACACCAAATACAACTACACAATCGACCCCATATTCTCTCATACATGAGATAAAGAAAATAGTTCCCATTAATGTTCATCTACCCTCACTTTGAATTTCCATATACAACCCCCAGTATGAAGTTGAAAAGTCTCAAAAGTTACTAGATGATTTGGAATGACTCAATGGGAAAATATTGTGCAGCCTAAAAAACATATAGGTTCATCAAAACAGAGTAGTATAAGTTCTCAAAAAGAATTATCACCTCCATTTTTTACTCTAAGGAGAGCTGGTATTGTTTCTCAGAACTCAATTGATACTAGGGAAGAAAAACCCAAAGCTCAAACCAATGTGGGAGGGGAATTATGTCCAAAAAAAGGTATACTCCATTAGAACTTTTTTACATAGTTATGATTGAATGATAGAACATCCAAACTCCCACAAATGAATGGTTTATAAAATAGTAAATTGTATAATATTAATGTTTTTGGTTCCCTTTATCCCCTTCCACATTACATTAAACTAGGAGAAACACATCCAAGTTGAATGTATTTAAAATGCACCACATAACATCATATTATCATTACATAAGACTACACAAGATCACCATAACTATAGGATTTTAAACTACAAGGTTGATATCCCTGAAGCAAGATGGTAAATGGTATGGTATAAGTACTTATTGTAGTAAATTATAATAAATTACATAACTTCCTAATCCACGACCTAAAATTATATGAAAACTTCCACCCCATAGATGACAAACCCCATGGTATGAATTGAAATTACCATGTCTTTCACTCTATTGTGATATAGATACTCCTCTGAATTCCTTTTTCAATCATTGAACATGAATCACATAAGCTTAAAGGTATTGGGTGATCATTCCATTTAGCATGACTAAGAGAACCATGATAAAAAATAGAGAACAATATGACCCATTATACATGAACCTAATCTGGTTAGAGTGGTCTATTCAACATAGTCTAATTTCCGTATATTAAGGCTAGATCTGTATAGGATTCCTTGACACATAATATTCTCATGTCCAAGGATATCAGTTCCCCTTCCTTTTAAATGATCTTGATCTATGAAAATAAATTCATTAATAACTATGTGTTTCTTGATTAAAGTTACTTCATGATATATAGTGATTCTTGGACCCTTTATCCTAGTCCTAGACAGAAATAAAAAAATCTCATTTTACTTGCCTATAAATATAATATATTAAAGTAATTACTCTCTAAGAAACACATCTGACTTTATTTCTATTATTTTAGGATACATAATAATTCCTATATCCCTTATCCTATACATAAACACACATTTAAAAAAAATAAACTACTCTATTTATTGTGTGGTACCACACTAAATTACTGCCTAACATCCTTCCCCTTCACAAAAATCCATTATGTGTAAAAGAATCCACATAATAATTGTGTATGGACTAATAAAAATTCAATGTCCACCATACAATATTTATTTATGTAGAGAATAAAAATATATGTTCATCCCTGTAATCTATTCCTATAAATTACTCCTATTTTATGTGTGAGGTAGATCTATAAAGGGACCATCATTTTCATTATGAATTTCTTCATTTTTGAAACCAAACTAAGAGTTATTCTCTTATATGTAAGATCTTGATCTATGTAGTGGTTCTATCTTTCTTTCATGGTGATACAACGGTTATGAATACGTTATAAAACTCTGGAAGCATGGTTTACTTAACCTGTGATATAAAATTATCCATTTGTTGTATATAATCTAGATATACATTGGAAGGTTTCTTATAATAACTAAAAATGGCTTGATCCATATCCACAAGATAGGTAGTAACTCCTAAATTTTATACTTTAGGCCCAACCAAAAATCCCAATCAAATACCCACATCTTTCTAGTTCTTATACCCCTTTATTCATATCAAATTTTATTTGTCTAGTTCAATATGGAGAGGAACCCATATCATTTTTCACATGATCTAGATTTATGAAAATCCTTCATATAAAATTTCTCTTCATATGAAATTATACTAAAAAACACTTGAGTCCTTATCACTAGATATTAAATTAAATGACATTTGGTCACATATAAAAGACAAAAAACAACTTATACTGGTCTATTTATAAGGCCTATTTTCATAATATGGGAGTCGGGTCTATGTAAAAGGGCCTGATGTGTGGTTATTATAACAAAAAACATTAAGATTAAACAACCCTTTTTCAATATTATATCATGATAGTTAGATATTCTATTACTATAAAAGAACCTAACATTGATTGATTCATGTTATCCAAGTTTACATAGTGATCCCCAAATCAAATATTTAAGCCCTAGCCATGAATCATCATCCTTTTAAATTAAATTAAAGAAAATAATGAAACCCAATAATAAAATTTCTAAATCTCAAAATTCTTATCACCCGTTTTGAATATATTTTTTCAGAAATCTCACTTTTCACCTCAAATGTCTTTGATTTCAATAAATATTTTCATTTCTATTAGTAATGAGTGTATCCAACTCTAAAGGACACCAAATTTCAACAATGAATACACTCCTCTGATATGGATCTACATATGATCCCCCAATAGATCCTTTGATTTATGTATACCTTCAAAAACTTTTAATGGAATCTATCATTAATATGTGGTTAGCAGTCCTCCAATGTATACCTATTCCATACAACACCTCCTGATCCAAGAATGTCTCATTGTGATTTATGAAATGCAAACTCCCTTTTATGAATTTTTGGAGATTCTTAGTCTTTTATACCACATATGGGTTTTCATTCTCACCACTCTAGTCCATCCACCATGACTTTAAACTCTGCAAACCTTCTATGAGACAGTCCCTTGATTAATTGGACTTCCCATTCACATCATGCCACACCTAGTTATTTTGGTACAAACTATCTAACTTGTTGGATAAAGTCATATGACTATAAAGACACCATTTTTTGGTAAATATTTATTATTTTAAAATCTTACCCTCATTTTTCTTGATTGAAAGATCCTATCTACAAGTGTAGGAGATACCAAATTTACCAGGCTAAAAATAGATAATGGGTATCCCAAGAAAGAGTTATGTTTTTTTTTCACTACATATCCCACTCTTAGGTATTATTTTTAAATTACAGTATAAAAAAGGAACGAATACTTTAGGGATTATCATATACCCTAGTAAACGTTGATCCATGCTCGCTAGACCCACTGGTCTAGAAAAACATTAGAGTGGTGACATATCATATCTCTTTTGACCAAAAATGCAGTTCATACCAAATGGAATAACCATTAAGTTTCAAGAACCCCTATTGGATATCCATTTTATTTGTACACATTCTTCATTTTATAAGTGTTTGAATACTTGAAAATCTGTTTGAATATTTGTAATGGTCATATTCGACTCCAAATGGAACCTCTTCTTAACTATGCAAACATTCCCCCAAAATGAGTTTGCATATACACCCCGGATATGTTCTATCAACAAATGTAATCTAAATCCTAAGGGGAAGATACTCTAATATACATAATCCTACAAACAATTTTAGTTGATAAAATCTATTGAATGTTGTATAGAGTCATCCCTAATATATTTATTCTGTCTCATAACCCGGATTCAATTTTCTTGAGTTTTGATTTACAAAACCCAAAACAGAATTCCTAAAGTGGATTTGATACCCTATATGTTACACACTATTTAATAATTTTCACCTTATTAGTATATATTTGATATATCTCCCTTTATCATTTATAGGGTCCTCATGACATGACCATAAAATTCATGACAAAATAGTAAAATATTTATGATTAAATATTAAATGTTCCCCTATTCCAAGGTAGTCTATAACAAATTAGACCCTAGTAGTGGAAATATGTGACATCTTCCTCATTAAATTCTCTATAAAAAATCATTATATTTTATCCAAATATGAATATAAGACAATGAATATCATGCCAACTCTTATATAGTATACATATCTGCCTCCCAATATTATAAAATCAATCTCTAAAACACTATCGGAGAGTGAAAACCAATAATTTTCGACACTGATGGTCACTCTAATTGGGTTAATCAGGTTTTTATTATTTTATAGATAGTATATATCAGTAACATTGGGATTCACCAATTCATATCGGGTCTAAATCACTAGTGTTACCATATATGCCATAACACCCTTTGGGGATAGCTTCTAGGCATTAAACATCAACTACATCGACTCGCCTTACACAACCTAAAGTTGTTAAAGTAAAGACACATAGTTCATGGATGAAAAAAATAAATTGTGAAATTGGAAGTGTGTGTGTGGGGGGGGGGGGTTGAGTATCCACTCACTAAATACAAAGTTCAAATGATATTTCAAGGATTTGGGAATTTGAAATTGTAAATTCACAAAACTAGTTGGATTGAAATACTATAAAAAGTGTCTTTAGAAAAAGTAGAGATCCCATGCACTAAGATTCCCTAGTATTGGGATTATGAATAATTAGGGAAATAAAATAAAATAAACAAAGCTCATGGGGTCAATAATATGACTCTAACCAAAGAAAAATTATTCTTTCTAGGCCCCTTGGTCTAGGAAAAATAAATAGATTTCTACCGTTCATTATTTTTTGGCATATTAGTTTAAATAACACATGATAAACACATAAATAAATCACTTCAAGGAATTTAAAATATTTTGAACACTATAATAATCATTCCAATATTTCCCCTTTTTTATCCTCATCACATTGGGTATTCTCATTCTACATCTAAATGGACTAATTCTATTGTTACGATGATAGTATTTATATGTATATCAATTCATGAACCATGCTAATAAATAAATAATTCTTCTAAATAGACTAATTATAGTATTAATGTAATGTTATTTGTGTCTATACACATCCCTGATCCAAACCAATGTCAACATAAATTTGAATCATAGTATTTGGTAGCCATATTTGAATTTCTTCATTTCAATTTAAATGCTCTAATGGTTTTTATATTTTGATAATGATTTTTAGATTTTGAAAGATTATTATAAGGAAATAATTGAAGCATTATAGAAGTTTATAGATATAAATTATTGATAAAAAATTATTGGTCATTCATTGAAATAATAATGAGAACAAAATCAATATATTTGAGACTATATTCAAGATAATAATAAATAAAAACACAATAAGAAATATTAAATTTTGTCAATAGATTCTCAGGCTCCATAAATATTTTTGAAAAGATTAGTAATATTTTTAGTTTAGAGCTCTTTAATAGGGAATAAAAATTCTACCATAGTAACCACCCTTCAACCCTAAGCCCGAGATTCCTCAATAATTTTCATGTGTTCCTCTAAAAATATACAAGAAATATTTATTTCTTTATCAAGGAAGTATACATGGGAATACTTTTCATTATCTAGGAATTTTTTCTCTATGGATACCCCTAAAAAATGGGATTGAAATTGAAATTTCACTTCTCAGAGTTTATCAAAATAAATATTTGATTCTTTTTATAGATATGACACACGAGCCACCTCCTTTTGGTCTTGTTCTTAAATGATTATCTTTATTTTATAAAAAATTTCAAAATAATGGAAACCCATTCTTTCTAGGAAGATTAATTGATGATGTAAATATTTATACTTCATTCTTAGATTAGTTATGGGGGTATTTTAAATAAATATACATATGTTCACCTTGTCCTATTGATGAGAAGTTTGATATAATTTTAGTGACCATTCATCTAATTCAGTCTCATTATTTGATGGTGGTACAGATTCTAAGAAAAAATCAATTATTTAAATGTTTCTAAGTGTAAATTAAATGCTATGTACTTATAGGTCTATTGATATTGGGAGTGAATCATCCCGTTATACACTACGACTGCTAGGATATGAATGTATAAACATTTTAGAAAAGTGTGTTGTCTTGGTTTGATGACACTGAAGTGATATAAATATATATTTGTTAATCAATTAATTCTATGAGTACCATAATATGACATAAATACTCGCCAATATCAGTTAAAATTATGGCCTCTACGGATGGTCCTACTTCAGTTGAAAAAACCATATAAAAATTACCACCAATAATTATTTCATCATTAGTGATGATTGGAGCATCAACCATTGGCACAATCTTATCCATGGATTCCATAAATTAATTCTTATTCCACATCATATCCAAAATATCAATCGATCATTGTTAAACTTCTATGATAACTAATTCCTTAATATGGTCAGTTGGGGTGTCTAAATATGGAATTATACAAGAAGGAATCTTGTTGATTGTTTCAGGAATACTCAATTCATTAATTTATCCATCAGGGTTAGTTTAAGGGCTAATGATATTTGTGGTTTTCACTTTAATCAAACTGAATTCCTAACCATATCATTTATATATAGTTGAAGACTCAATAACATATGTGTTTTCCAAGAGGTTTTGAAATGTAAGTAGAAAATCATGAAGTATAATTATTCCTGATACCAGGAAATGGGACATTAGTGATTTCATGTAATAAAAATAATTTTCAATTTTGATACCAAAATATTCTTTTTCTTCTATGTTGACATGAATAGTGAGGTTATCACTACTACTGCATTTCTAGATGTGGTTTTGACCTCATCAATAGGGGTGTCAAATTCCCCCAAGGCACCGATCTCTGTATTCTATGATCCTACACTAGATCCCTTAATTGTATAAAGAGATGTAGATTGAAAAACTAATTAACAGGTCCCAAGTTAATCGTTATTTCATTTAGGTCAAATAAAAATTAAAATTAATAAAACTCAGATTAGTTATACTTAATAAATTAAAATTAATATATATTAAAGATAGATATCAATCCCATAGAGACGATGAACTAATTTTTATTATGTTTTTAAAGATTTTTTATTTGATTTGTTTTAATAAATTGGGAGAAGAAAATACGTTGGTTTTGAAAATTATTTGAATAAATAAAGAGAATGGAGTAAAAAAGTTTGGGTTTTGAAAATAATGTTTGAAATAATGATGTGTTTTTGAGGTTTCTAGGTTCGAAAACAATTGTATTTTAGAAAATAAATTGATTAGTCCATATTTTGAGTTGTATTCCAGATGTGGTGAATACAATGATCAAGGTATCATCTCTTCAATGTGACAGTCCCCTGGTTCCCTTAGATTGTTAATTTGGGGTTTTTACAAATTGATTTTATCTTGATACATTATTTAAAACTTATTTACCTAAATGAGATAATGTACATTCCTCAGTTTAGGTTAATCAGTTGCAAAAAATTACATTTCATTTTATATTTTATTAAAAATGGAAATGATAAAAATAAAAAAGGGATTGTAATAGAATAAAATAATTACATCAATCAAGTATATTAATAAAAATACACAAATCCAATAACAGCTTACCCATTCTGCTATATAACCCCAGCATAAAGAGGGTTTTACCCTTTCATTATAGTGAAAAGGGAGTAATGGTTAGGAAGAAATAAAATAAATTATAAAAAACTAGAGAGAACGTATTGGAGGACCTTACAGTAGTGCAACTTCTCACCCATAGACTTTGGTATATATATTTACACTCAGACAACTACATCACAAATCCATATTTATAGAACATTTTGGGTATCAGGTTTTATTTAGTTTTTCATTAATATATCCCATTATGAGTGTCTGGTCCATCCCCAAATTTAATAACTATTCATGAAATTATTTCATTATATGTTGAAATTTCCCATATAAATGGTTTATAATGTGATTTGGTTTCACATCATGAAAGTGTTAATCTCTCCTCTGATTGAAGTTAATTCAATTCATTATCTGTCTTCATTTCACATCTTTTAAATGTTTTATATCATAAAATATTTAAACAATGTTAATATTTAATTTATAATGTGAGAAGCTCCATTTTCCTTGGTTTGTTACATCCAAGATCCACTACTGATTTAGTTTCTTGGAATAACATCATGACATGAAGTGTATTTTTTCTCATAAAATTCATTCCTTTTTGTTCCTTTTCTAAATATTTATTATACCCTTCCAATTATAACAAAATAAGTTAAATAGTTAAAATTTTGGTAATATTAATCAATTATTTACAAAAATCATTGTATTATAACACACTAAAATATATGCATGAAATACACGTATCACTAATAAATCCCAAATGTTAGTGTTATAAATCATGAACATATGTGAAAAATAAATGAGATATGGGTTTAATTAATTTCCATGATTAAAAAAATTAGATAGTGATTTTACGCTCTAACAGTATTTGGTTTCATATGGTAGAAGGCTAAACCGTGCCTCCAAAAACACTAGTATTTTTTGTGGGAGGGGGGGGGGGGTTGAGAATGGACCCTCTACCAATTCCTACATAATTATCCAACTTTGGTATAATTTACATACCTATTTATGATACTATCTCTCTATGTCAATGATAAAACTAGTCTGATGCACAATTTTCATGGGGTGTTGGAAAAGCTATTTAATTTTCACTAGGGGTGTAGTAGTAGAGTTAACCACAATTATCTCCATGGATAAGTGATTTAATATAGTTGTCATGATGAAAAAATAAATAATAAGATCAAGTGGACTATAAAATGATGAGAATATATTTTTTTAAATTCAAGATGAGAGATAAGTGATTGTGGTTTGGGTTATCTTCCATTTTGTAATGCTATCATTTCATTTTACATAGAAATTCTATTTTTAATTAATTATATAAGAGGATTCACAATTTCTTTTCATTTTTCATCATTGACTAATTTTGATAATAATGAAAATAAACTACCAAATTTACATGCTTTTATTATTATCCTTTCATTTATTAAAATCCACAATGATTCTTCTTTTAATAACCTAAGAAATACACAATCATGTATTTCAATTCCCAATCATTCAAGAAAGACCACTGTTTCTTCCTCACATGCTTAATAATCACTAACAACTCTCTACTAAATTCAAAACCAATTAATAGATAAGATTCATATTCAATAAGTGGTATAAATTATTTCTTAACAAATACAGTAATTAATAATTTTAATCATTCATAAACATAGTCACATTCAAATGAATTTCGGTAATTAAATATTTAAATACATCTTAACATGGAAAAAAGAATCATAAGTTTAATAAAAGTCCATAAACTCAAGAATTACAATCTGGTCACCTACCCTTAACACAATAACTCAAGGTTTATACCCCTACATTGATGAATAAATAAATAGAGTATAAGGGGTAGACAAATTTTTTAAAAAAATACAAAAATAAATAAAATATAAACATAACAGTAGAAATAGTGAAAGTTCTCTATTTTAACCCCCAAGGCTTCCATAATGGTGGTCCTATAGAAATAAATTAAATTTTAATAGATTAAAAACCATTATATGAAAACCAAAAGGGTTGAATGTGAGAGGTGAATTTATCTTAAACTCATAAATCCAATGAAACTAACAAATCATGGGTTGTCTCTGGGAAGTGCCATTAGTTAATTTCATTAGTGCAACCTATACTCATGAGAATAAATCTATTGATTCATTGGATAAGTTTTAGATCATCCGAAAGTTCTTGAGGTGGATACCCATGGAACCTTTTTAGCCTTTTCCCCTTGATAGTGGAATGATTTATTTCTTTTTTTAAATCCACATTCTTTCCTTTGATTGAAGAAATTTTCTCAGATTCTTCCAATTGCTTGGCCAATTTCATCTGACATGGAAAAACATTTAGAAACTTTTTTTTTTCATTATCATTAATCTCATAACTTTTATTAGTCTTAACATTGAGTTTATTTAGAAACCAATTCTATTTTATATCATAATAAGCCTCTTATTTTGGAATTTTAAATTTGTTTTTTATATGTAAATGTGTTTCAGATATAGTCACTGGTCCTTTGTTATGAGGTTTTTTCCTTATATTCTTACTAAAACACCTTACTAGTCCATTCCTCTTTTCTGGTAAATACATTTAAAAAAAATGAGTAGACTTTATGTACATGATTACCACAACACTAGGAAAAACCTTTAAACTTGGTAATTCTAGATTGCCTCTCATGTATCCAAATTAGTGGTGTTGTTTTCATGTTGTTAACTTATCTTAAATTTCATGATATGGTTGTGGAATCCTTGGAATTTTTTTCTTTATTTGATGTAAAATATTACTTCTTATATTTCTTCGCCCATATATACTTAGTGTTGGATTCTTCACCTCCAATTTTAAATAAAAATAGTCTATTTTGAAATTTGCTGAATGAATATTTACCTTGTTCACATGGAATGTTTTTCTTATTAGTATTAGAATATTTCCTCTTAACTATGAAATTATATTAGATCCTTCTATTTCCTTGTTTAACATGAGTTGTACAATAATAAATATTGATTATGTATCATCCAACGCTTCTATATTTTCTATCAATTCCTTCCTATGATCTTTTTTTGATCCTTTCAGGTTTATCCTCTTTAAACATGTAATTCTTTAATCTATAATCTTATATAATTTCTAATTAATCAGTACTTTGAAGTAAACTACTAAATAATTAAAATGTTATCTATTATTCTATCATTAAATAATAATCTCTAAATTTTGGATCACTCACATGATTTATGGGAAACTGATCTACCATTCAAAATAATTGATAAGAAATACTTGAATCTTTAATAGAATAAGTACCTTATTAATGGGATATTAATAAGAGATAATGTCTTCTTGAAGGGTGTTTTCTAGAATCAATAATGCTCAAGTAAACCTTTCTATATCCAATCTCTATTTAATGTTTTCCTTCATGCACATTGATGGATGTCTAGGCCATCTTCAGGAATGACCCTCCCAAAATTATGGGTAAGTATCCTAGTGATTTTTTTCCTCCATGGTGTGTACAAAAAAGTATTCTATAAAAACATGTCCTTCTATTTCCACCATCACATCCTTTATCACTCCTACTAGTAAAATAGTGTAACTATTCTCTAATTGGAAAACAACCTATATGGGCTACAATTCACCAATTTTGAATGATACAAAAACATAATGAGACCTACAATTTATGGAGGCTCTATGATCACACAAATAATTAATTTTTTCAAAGATCCAATAGTGTAGGGAATAGAAAATGAACCTATATCTTGAAATTTATTGGGAAATGGTGGTGTGATTATAACTATGACATTCTTACCTAGGATGATTCTATCATTCCTATCATACCAGGTTTTTGGTAAAAATATCTTTGAGAAATTTAGCATAATTGTGTATTTTTTGGATAGCTTCTAAGACTGGTATGCTAATTTCATGATTTATAAATTTCTCTTGGATATCTCTTTTAAAGTTTCACTTCCTCTTTTATTTTTGATTTGGAAAACCTGGAAGAGAATGGAAGGGGAATAACTAGTTTCTCCTTTTTTCTGTTATAAGGGAATTTAGGTTAGTCCTTTTTGAATATTTTCCTCACTACCTATTTCTTATTCTGGTATTTCTATTTTGGTTTAGTGGGATGTTCTTACAGAGTATGAATTTTTTTTAGACATACCTTATTCAAGTTCAACATGAAATTTCTTGGGTTCTAGTGATCAAATATCCGTGAAACTCATTAAGATGATCATGCTCACACTGTTCTTCACGTTTTGAATTCTTTGAGATGGATATTCTCATGGGTTTTTGGTTAGTATATATATAAGTATTATTAATCAGTCTTATCAATTTTATATTCTACTCCCAAAACTTTGGATCACATGTGTTGTTATTTAGTTGATGGTGCACTTGTTGATGGCTGATCAAAATTCTTTTTCTAGAAGGAAGGTAGTCGATAAGCTTATTGTTGGTAAAGTTTCTTGAATGGATGGAGTAAATGGGGTGGATTTAGGAATTACTATTGGAAATGAGTATGATTTGGGTATTGGTTTGAAAAGGTACTTCAAGAATAGTTTGTTTAACCACCAAATATTTTTTAGTATTTCCCCTCTCTATATGATTGATTTTGTTGAAATTGACTTAGCTGGAGTGCAGTTTCACTAATATCTATACCCTGTACCTTAACACATTTACTAGAGAAATGGTTTTTTGGTGAACCCAATCCATATACATAGGGTGGGGAAGGTTTCTCATTCACTTTTTTTTCCATTAATCTGTATCACTAAATTTATAATTATTTATTTTTGGTTTAAATTAAAGGTGAGGAGTCAGATGTTCATACCTAGTGAATACCTCTTAGTATAGTAACTTTTGATCCAATATATTGGGAATTGTGTTCTATTTTCTCAGTCAGGATCTAAACTTCCTTTAATGTATTCTCAATCAATTCTCTTCTTGATGATTCATCCAAGATGTTTCTCTTGTTTTCTAGAAGTCCTAGGTAAAAAAGACTAGTAAGTGGTAGTCTTCTACTTCTTGATGAGGGAATCTTTCAAAAATATTCTAGAATTTTCGCAATAATAATAGATGGTCTCATCATTATCTTGTCATATACAGTATATTTATGTTCTTTTTTCATTCTCAAGGAGGTTAGGAAAATATATTCATGAAACTACATAATTTCAATAAAATATCCTAGCCTCAAATATTAAAATTGTATAACCTACCCTTCACCCAATCACTGAATGTTTCTAATACCCCATGTAATAAAAAATAAATGGAGTATATTTTTTGTAAAACATGATAAAAATAGGTAAAAATAAATGAATCATAAATAGATAAGTAACATCAGTGGTGGTTTCCTCTTTCGATCCCCCGATATTCCTCCCATTGCAAAATAGGAAAGACCTATTATTTAAAGAGGGAGGGATTATTATATCCTCATTTTTTTGAATCTTCAGTATCTACCAAATCATCACTTACCTTTAAATTCTTTTTAATGATTCTTTTTTTAAATATTTCCACGTTTAATATTTAGATATATAGGGTGATTACTATTTTGATTATAAACTCACTTTTATGGATGTGGTTTTAATAGTTGTAGTGAAGATGATTTATTTAGTGCATGGTCATTCATGGACACATCATAATTTATTTTCCACTTCGATTTTCTATTTTTATGTAGCAGTGAGTTACCATTTTTATTTGAGGAAGGGTTTTACTGTAGTATTTTACACATTTCCGAACTTTCACATAGCCATTTCCTTTCATGGAACATGTAGCTGATTCATAATAGATCACATGTACGAACCTACTACCATGAGAATAAGGTATCATATATTAGTGATCTCTCCATGGTATCACACATCTACCATTTTTTCATCCTTCATGATAACCATCATCGACCATTGTAATTTTCTATGATACTATAATTTCCATGATCCACCGTTGTAGTGCCTTTAGTGATTGTAACTTCCATCAAAGTATATCACCATATTATCTCATGAACAAATTAATTTTTTATATTATCTATTTATCACTTGACATTAATCCCCATGTGATGGTAGCACAACCTTTTACCTGTTTCAACATGCAATAGTAGTGGTAGTACTTGTCATCAATAATGCTTCAGTCAAGCATCCACTTACTCAAACTCATCTATGATGATATATTCGATGGTAGCTACCTGTTCATGGTAGTATGTCTGGTAGTAGAACTTTTCCCATATAATCAATGTTAGATTGATCAGTAGATAAACATGATAGAAAAAATGATGGTATTTCTCTCCGCAACCAACAACATTATCTTGAACCGTAGTTAGTTCTGATGGTAGATACTACTTCAGTGATAGTGGATTAACTCAAATATATTATGATTGTTTATCTATGGTAGTACTTCTAATGTTATCTCATACTTCCTAGTATAATTCAATGTGATTATGAATTTCAATATCCAGGGTGTATAATTCATCTCGTCAGCAGGTGTGGCAGTGGTGAAGGTATCATCATCAGAGTCATCCGATGTTGACAATGTCCATATAAAGAATTTATTATTTTCATAGATTTCTCTCTTCAAAATGGGTTTCAAGTTGGTCATATAAGGTCTAGGATGTGGTCCAGGGTGGTTAGGGGACACTGTAGTGGTTATGATCATGTGCTCAAGCTTCTATATTAGCAGCCATGGTGATTTCTGGTGACACACATACGATGAAGTAAACTTTTGCGTGGTAGAGGTGGTGGATAGGTGTGTTTGAGAAAATAGTAGTGGAATAGAGGAGAGATGATGGAGTTTTGATTAAATTATGAATAGTTACATGAAAAAGACATCTAACATTAAAAATGATATTGGATTGACACATGCTTATATTACAATCCCTCCACATCATTGATATAGAATCCTACTGTAGGGATGATCTCCCATAACAGAACCGAACATGAAATGGACCACCCTAATATATATAGACAATGCTATCATTCACCCAAATTTTATATGGTAACTTCCCTACAAGTTCTAATATCCTCTCTACCACTGGGCAGACCCTCCCAATGGGACTACTTGGTTCACAGTATCCTTAAGTCTATTTAAGCGAGTTTCTTACTTTTTGGTTGAGGGCCAGCTTGGATGGCCTATTTTTTACTTGAAAATATGTGAAAAACATATTTAGTATATTTCCACCTAATATTCATAAGTTAAATTAATTATTAAAATCAATTTTTTTTTCATTCAAATACATTTTAATTTCCTCAATTATAAATTTCCATATTTTAGTAAATGGATTAATTAGATGGGATTTATGAATAAAATCCATCATAAATCCTTATAATTTCATTAATATTTTGCATGCAAATATGTGTGCATCATAATAATAGTGTACCAAGGAGACTTCATTAGATGAAAATATGTTTCCAACCTCTTTAAATTGAATCTATCATTCACATTACAAAGGTTTTTCGAGAAATAATAAATATTCAGTTAAAATATTTAAATCCTCAGAAACAAGAAATTCATCTCACTCTCTAGTAGAATGGTCAAACACCCCTTCAGTGGTGCCCAATTCCATTATATCTTTAACCCACAATGTGATATGGATATCACTCTCAGTAGAATAGATGAGAATCTCCAAATATTAAATGATCTTTACAACCTTTGAAGGGTTGTTATTCTTGTATATTCCTAAGTTGAAGAATGTGAACACTAACATAGAGGATTAATAAAAAATACATAACATTAGAGGGTCCATTTTCCAAAAATGGGGATGTCTCTAGGTATAAAGTTCAAGGATTCCTCATTTTGTTTTAAAAATAATCAAGATCATTTGAATTGACTATGTTTCTGAACATTTCCATATCGATCAGAATCTGGATAGTTAGTGATCAGGTCTCTTCCAACTAGTGATGAATGGATCATATCATCCTGACTATGATGTCATTGTATCCTTCGCTTAGATTGATCACATTTCTCATGGTCAAGGATGTTTTGGAAAATCTGGGGCTCTATAAGTATCCTGCTATTATCAATCAATATTTCTTCACTATCCCCATTCTGGACTCACTGTAATGTCAACTAAGGTTGAAACCCAGTATAATTCCCTAAGGATATGAAGAAATACAAGAGTTATAATATCCAAGGGTCAATCAAAAAGATACACTCAGTAGATACAATTTAATATTTTCTTTGTTAGTTTTCTATGCCATCATCTCCTAGATTTTTCAGGCCATAATTAGATTCTTATATGCTTAAACATCCATTAATAGTGATACAGCTAGAAATTGTAAGCACCTGAACTACTATGAAAGATTGTGTCACACATAATATTCATAACTAATCTCTCCAACAAGTTATGTCTCCAGACCCAGTCTCTTACATCCAATATGGAGGACTTAACATCATTTTTGGAAAAGTCACAATCAATAATCATCTTAATATGAGGATTACAATAGGGAAAAAAGTCAAATAAAAAGATAAGCATTGAATCTTTAAAGATAGTATATACATTAGAGACAAAGGTAATATTCTATAGATAATTTGAATGAATGGAAAGAGTAGAAATTTAGCAATGAATTCTTTACTATGTAGCATATATGTATTGAAATGCATAAAAACCATGCCCATAACTTCTTAAATGGTCCCAAAATATGGAAGGAGTCCTTTCCCACATATACATGTAGAATGATCTAATTGATATTAACCATTATAGGTTCTTTTAAACCCAAATTCTCTCCTTTTACTAGTATATCCCCCATGATAAATGATATTTTCATGATACAATAATGGGAGTTGAAGACTCTAAGTGGATATATTCTTATTTACAACCCACTAAATCACACTATTTGGGTTCATGCATAGATTTTTAGAATAAATTTAACCCCACTATTTATAGTATCCCTATTCTGGTACATGATAATGTTTTTCCATTATTACCTTTTTTCCATTATGGGTCATCCCATGGGGGATCTTGTAGCTTGACCATTTACCATACATCTCTAAGAACGACTTTATTCACAATTTAGAATAGATGTCAGCACGTGGATGGGGATCCTTCACCATAATTTTTAATTTCATTATCAATAGTGCATGAACCTCTGGGAGAATCCACATAAAATCATACCTCGTAACCATTTTAGGATTAATTCATTTTAAAAGTCTATAATCATGATTTCCCCCAATTATTTTTAGATATCCCTAAAACAAATGAACACCACTCTGTGTTTCAAATGGAAGAAGCTGGATTTTCGAATCCATCACCTCGGAAAATCTACAAAACAATAGTTATTATATACATTTTTAGGGGACATATAAATATATTTATAAATGGAGACCATATTAAGATAAAAATTTAATTCAATAAATGTATTGTTCATCCAGTATGTCCACATCAATTTGGTCATGATGCCACCCCTACACAAATACCCCGTTCTTCATTTTATCATTTTGATTTATTGAGGTATAATTGATAGAAAATTTAATGATAAACAATGTGTATTAGGATAAAAAAATATGAGGCTATGCATATGGAGTGGTTTTTTTGTTATGTATCAAGCACAATGTGTGATTTTCTCCCTTATTGAAAAAAACACCAAGAACAGAAATGTTGGATCTGGTTACACTAGGGTACTTAGTGAACCATAAGCATAACACATATGCATATAGACATATTATAGGTGTGTACATCAACAGACTATGTCTATAAAGTGTAAGGGTCTTAGATACAGGATACTTTTGTTGATGTTACTTCAGAATATTGCAATATGCGATATGAAAATGTTACACTCTAATAATAGACTAGTCCAAGAATCTCAAGTGTCTCTTTAATGCGAGTGATGAACTAATTATCTAAAATAGTGGTTAAAGTATGACAAATTGTTTTCCTATAAAAAAATATTACTTCATAATAAATTCACCCCATATCCAAGAAGATATAGTAAGGTAATGACAGGAAAAGAAAAGAAACACTAGATGAAAATTTGACTTAGTACAACTTAGTTCACCGATGTCATTTTCCCAAGTATTTCACAAAAGTAATTCACCTAATTATTTCATATAATTAGTTTACCCATGTCCTTTTCACATTTATTTTTTAACACCCCAAGCTTCCACGATACGCTTCTCTTTGAATAATATAGTAGCATGTGGTGTATGCAACTTCAAGTTCAAACACACACCACAACCAATCAAACTAGCCATTAAGAATAGTAATACCCACATTTCGAAATTTTATAAATTTTATCATTCAAAATAGACTTCATTTTTGGATTTGGAATATCGTAATTAGCTTAGGGTGAATTTTTGGTATTTTTTTGAAAACATTCAATTTTTGATGAATAGTGAAAAAACACTCAGTTATAGTTTAAAACCGAATTTTTTATTTAAATAATTGTTTATTTTATTAAAATTTAATTAAGGTCAAAATAGATACATAATACCTATATAAGTTCAATGTAATTCATTAGAGTTAGTTTAGATTAATTTTAGATATATAAAAATTTAATGGAACTTTTCACCGTCTTTTACCCACCTCTTAGGAGAATTTGGAAATTCACATAAAACATAATTTTACCGCTTCTATGCATAGAATTTCAAAAATCCAAGAGACACGGTTAATATCAAGGATTAAAATGTGGTTCAATAAGATAAAAATAATTTTTGGTGAATACTAACTTTTTACTTTTATTTACCACGGTTAAAAGTAAATTGGGTAATTAAGGGTAAAAATGATATTAATATTACCCTAAAACATGTCCTAATTCTATTATAAAAGTGTATCTAGACCAAAACAAACCTTAGGAATAAAATATTATCATTTAGGTCCACTTGGATTAGATTAGGACATGTATTATTATTTAATTCAAAGAAGAGTTAAAAGAGTTAAAATCAACATTTAATTACTAAAACATTTTTAATATAGGGTTATACATTAGATAAATTCGATTATAAATATTAATTAGAAATATACAAAGATTTAAAACAGAATGGTATTTTATTTATAATTTTTAGACATTAAATAATTTAATTTATTTATGACACAATGGTGATGCAGTAGTCACCTAATTAACGAAATATTAAAATAATTGATATTATAAATATCAAAATAAATGTCATTTGAGAATTTTAATGAATTACAGTAATTTTATAGGTTAATATGACATATTAGTATTGGTTATATAAATTTTTTTAGAAGTAAAAATTCTTTAATGAAATTATCAAAAACAAAATACCCAACAGTGTCAAAATTGACATAAAAGAGTTTTTAAAACAAATATTATATTATTAATTGATATTATATTCCTAAAAATCGAAGGATCATCCAAACTACTTATATAATGATAGGTGTATCATTAATGGACTACTTTGGGGTCTCATGGAGGTATATAGTATGTTTATCAACTATATAATATAAAACTACAATGAGACATGGTAAATGTCAAACTATTTATCCAAGAGTTAAATATAAACGATAAGGTTAATATAGTGACCCAAACTTGTCTAAAATCTATTGGTTGAAAGGATTTATACCCATACCCACCTTAACCTTTAAATAATTCACTTTGGGTCCATTAGAAACCGAATATGAACTTATTATAAAATAATATTTCTAGCTTTTCCAAAGGTTCCCCTCACCCCTCTTATAAATGGGCACTCACCGTTCTCTCTAATTCACAACTTCAAAGCATTTTGGCATGGCCAAACCCTTCCCAAATATCATCTAAAATTCCCTCACTTCAACCTAGAGGCCTTAGTTTGATCATAAAGCAAACCTAAAGATCACTTTTGATCAAATCAAAAGGAAGAACTCGAAGAAGAGGTAATGTTTTCACCACCCTCTTTCAAGTTCCTTTCTTCTTCAACTTCTTATTTCTTTGTTATTCTCATTCTAAAATAATAAATACAGTATCTTTTATATACTATTATGTTATTATAAATATGGTACAATGATATTAATTATTCTATCCATCCTTTGAATGACATGTCACCATACGTGCGTACGTACAACTTACCGTCTCCACATCGTGGTGTAATTGTTATTCAAAACATTATTATTTGGATGGGTATAATAATGATGTGTAATTAATATAAATAATAAATATAACATGATAATTATTCTGTATATATGATATAATATCCAATTATATAGTATTTTAATACCAAAAGAGTGATATTGTCGCTCGTGCGTACGTACAGACTACCGTCTCCACGAACGCAATGAGATTCATTCCCCATATATCCATTCAAGTATAATTCTCATTTGATGATTAAAAAAAATGTTTATGGACTTGATATTATTTTGGATATAAACTATCCATAACAAACATGGATTATGTAACAAAACATATAAAAGAAAATGAGAAATTTAACACCCGAAACGACGATAATACTAAAATACTATTAACAAAGCATTATTAGAAGATCATATATGATATCATAATTATGTATATGGTTCTTTTATAATTTAATAAAAATGTTTTAACTATATTACCAGAGGTTAACATACCATCGACTAAGGAAAAGTACAAGGTGAGGGTTTATTTCACAATCACTTCATTATCCGAGGTTGTTTATACATAATTATCTACTGGGACCTCTTTATCATCCACATCCATGTTTCTGAAAATTGTATTTCAAATAATTCTTACTATTTTATAGACTGTGGGTTAAAGTTATTTATACCCCTTTTGACTTTTTCTAAGATGTTTATAAAGGAATATTTCCGTCGTTTTCCAAACAAGGTCCTTTTTAACTATTTCGACAGAATTAAGGTAAGAATGTATTTTTTTAACTTATACGTCGGGTGCAGCTATTTTCCACTGTTATAAAATCGTCAAATATTAACTTACAATCATATAAGAATATTTTCAAAGTAAATTTTTTCTTTTATAATTAAGTGACTTTTAAATGATTTAAAAAAGATATTTCTCTCAAATAGTTTTGATTTCATCTATGTCAATATCCTTTGATGAATTTTAAGCTTATTTGAAGTTGATTTATTATGATACAAAACTTTCATATTGTATTGAAGATTTTTTGATGTGTTTGACTGTGGATGTGTTTTTATACTATTCATGGTTTATGGAGAAAGTATTGACATTTCGTATGCTAGTTTTTATACGAATGTTTATGTTATATTTAAACCTGTTCATATGAGGAATGCATTGGACGTAATAAGTGATGGGTGGAGCCCGCTATAGCTCCTCGATGCATCGGTAGGTCTCATGAGAAAAACTATTGTCTTGTCAAAAGGCCTTGACAAAATCTTATTTTTAGTATTTGCATAAGGCCTTGACTATGTGGTTATGATAGTCTGGCATTATGCATTCCATCATTATGAAAGTGGTTATTGATATTGCATGTGATTATTCAACTAGTAGAATATCCATGTGAATATGTACATGGAATTATTTCATTTTATCTTTTCCATATTATTCTGAAGTTCATGTTTAAAATTCTTTTGTTTTAGTTATACATTGCCTTAAATGTTTTTTCTTATTTATGAAAGTTTCCGCTATATTGATATCCTTACTGGGAATTTGAGCTCACCCCTTTATATGTTTTATTTTTCCCAGGACGTGAAGAAGTATTTTCTGAATGACCTGAAAGGATAGTATAATGGGATAGGAGTGTGGAGACAAGATGTTGTTGTAGTTTTCACTTTATGATGTAATGTAATCTTTATGAATGTATCTAGTGTTTCCAAGGCCACTAAACTAATCTGTTTCTTTGAGATTTGATCTTTTGTGATCATGACAATGTTATGTAATAAAGCACCGACTCTGGGTAACTGGGGTTGGGGCGTTACAGTTGGTATCATAGGAAGTTTAATACAAACCTTGGAAGCTAGATTTAGAAAAACTCTGATTATAGCACATAGCCAGAAGATATACTTTGAGGATTAGTATATAATAACTTCCTAGAATTTTGGTATTGTAGAGATTTTGTGAGTTTTTTGAGAAATACATCCCTTTCTGGATACAAGCAGGTAGAGGCGGCTCTGGAACAGATGTACCTAGGGTTAAAACCTTAAAACACCGCTTTGAGCTAGAATCGAACAGGAACTGGTGCACGACGACGGGCCTTGCCGCACTCTTGGTTACGACACTCCCGGGGGATATGCTTAGGATAATTCTCATTTTATTTACAAACCATTATGAAGGGTTTATGAGTATTTACTTCTTCAATGAAAACATTTTTATTATTATGGATTATATCCATAAATAGTTCAACTTATGTTAAGTGTTTTACAAGTATGGAATTATGTATTCTGATTCCTAAACTGGTCTAGTTTATGCCATTGTTTAGAAATGGTGCCTAGTGGAAGAAATGGAAACCGTATCAATGCACGCACTCCAGGTAGGGATTTACCTCCTGCTCAAGATAATTATAGTGGATCTGGTGATACAACTAGTGCTGATCAGCTAATCACTGTACTGGGACAACTCACTCAGTTTATGAAGAATAACCTTACCTGTATGGAGCAGACTGATCCACAATGTGGAGGATCAATGTTAGATCTCTTCATGAGCCAACAACCACCAACATTAAATGGGAGTAAAAATCAGTTAGTAGCTGAGCAATGGATAAGTTCCCTAGAGAAAATATTTCTGGTTTTGGGGAGTAGTGAAAGGGAAAAGGTTATCATGGCAGTTTACCACCTCACTGGAGATGCTGATCATGGTGGTCATTGATTCAAAACATGAAGTAATACTATGGAGTATCAAATATGTAATGGAGGGAGTTCAAAGATCTGTTTTTATAAAAACACTTTCCTCTTGACCATCGAGTAGATCTGGAAAAGCAATTTCTAAGTCTGATACTGAAGGAGGATGAGAATGTCGCAAAGTATGAGGATCACTTTAGAAGGTTAGCAAGGTATGCTGTAGATTATATACGTAACCCAAGAAGTAATATTGATCAATTCTTTGATGGGTTAAAACCATTTATCCGTCAATCATTAGTCTCACAAACCTTGTCGTTGTACGAAGATATTGTCTCATGTGCTATCAAGACAGAAAAAGAAATCTCTAAGTCTTATGACTTTAAAGAAAAGAAAGAGAAGAAGAGATCTGCTGATCACTCTGGAAATGGAAATAAGGGGAAGAAGAGAAAAGTTGAATATCCATCCTGTAGTAAATGTGGGAAGAAACACCCTGGTACTTTCTTGAAGGTAATGAGAGTCTGTTAAAAGTGTGGTAAAAAATTCCACCAAGCTCGTGATTGCAATGGGAATAAAAAAGCTATTGATGTTCAATGCTACAACTGTAGGGATATGGGACATTATGAAAATGAATTTCCTAAGCGTCAGTGAAACTTACCTCATAAAAGGACAAGGGATCAAGGTCAAGCTTATGATATCACTACTGCTAAGGTAGAATCTCTAAAAGACGTGGTACCAGGTAATTTAATGGTTTCCTCAAGTTTAGAAAATACATTATTTGATTCTGGATCATTGCATTGTTTCATATCTTCCTAGTTGGCTATGAAAATTATATATTTCCAATTTGATTTAACAAGGGAGTTGTTAGTCAAAACTCTTAAGGGAAGTATCATTGCAACAATGTTTTGAGAATCATTCCCCATTAGAGTACATAAATGTTCTTTATCTGTGGATCTCATCATCATACCTATGATTGAATTTGATATAATACTCGGTATGGATTGGATTTCAGACCATGATGCAAAAATTTATTATTAGAAGAAGTAGGTTACTATTTTTGATGATGATGATAAGGAACACCTTATCTTTAGAGTGGAATCATCACCACCTAATTCTTACCTAGATCCACCCCCAGTAGGTCAACTAAATTCAATTATTGGGGAGGAAGAGAATGAAATGATCATGGGTGAGGAAATCAATGTTCAAATAGAGGATGCACCAATTGTGAGAGAATATGATGATGTGTTTCTAGAAGATTAACCTGAAATCCTCTAGAACAAGAAATTGAGTTTTCCATTGATTTAAATCCTGGTTCAAGGTCCATATCGAAGACCCCTTATAGAATAACCATTGTGGAATTAGTTGAACTAAAGAAACAATTAGAGGAATCGAGTAATAAGGGATTTATTTTCCCTAGTGTTTCTCCGTGGGGAGCCCCTGTCTTTTTTGTTAAGAAGAAAGATTGATCTATGAGGTTATGTATCGACGACAGGGAAATTAATGTTATAAAAATAAAGAACAAGTATACCCTACCATGCCTTGATGATTTATTTGACCAACTTCATGGAGCTCAATACGTTTCAAAGATTAACCTTCGATCTGGATACCATCAGTTGTGTTTGAAGAAGGAAGACATTCCGAAGATAACATTTCGAACTAGGTATGGGCATTACGAGTTTACAGTAATGCCTTTTGGGCTGACTAATGCACCCTCTGTATTCATGGATCTAATGAATAGAGTTTTCGAGGAATATATCTCGATGATTTTGTGGTGGTATTTATTAATGATATCTTGGTATACTCTAAAAGCTACTAAGATCATGAAAATCACTAGCGCATTGTCTTGAAGTCTCTGAGAAGATAAGAATTATATGGGATGTTTACCAAGTGTGACTTCTGGCTTCAAGAGATTTCTTTTCTTGGCCATATTATCTCTAAATATGGAATCTTTTTTGATCCTTCTAAGACCAAGGCAATCCAAGAATGGCCTGAACCGAAAAGTATAATTGTGGTATGCCGTTTTATTGGTTTAGCAGGTTATTATCGACGTTTCATCCAGAACTTTTCCCCATTGGCTAACCCATTAATGAAGCTCACACGTAAAGGGGTTAAATTTTTTTGGACAAAAGAGTGTGAATTTTTTTTAAAGAACGAAAGAAAAGATTAGTCAATGATCCTATATTGAATCTACCATCAGGAAATGATGGGTTCATTATTTATAGTGATGAATCGAAGAAAGGACTTGGTTGTGTCTTTATGCAGAACGATCGGGTTATTTACTATGCATCACGACAATGGAAAATTCATGAGAAAAACTATCCTACTCATGATATTGAGTTATCTTTTGTAATTTTTCCTTTGAAGATATGGACACATTATCTCTATGGTGAAAAATGTTATATTTATACTGATTACAAGAGTTTGATGTACATTTTCTCACAGAAAGAACTCAACATGAGGCAAAGGAGATGACTTGAACTATTCAAGGATTATGATTGCACGATACACTACCACCCGGGGAAGGAAAATAAGGTGGAAGATGCTTTGAGTAGAAAATATCATGGAGTTTTGAACATGATGAGAGTTGAAAAGGATTCAATTTTCATTGATCTAGTAAAGTTGGATATGTGGAATCACCATGGAAGGTGAAACATCAATACTTTTTCAAATGGTTTCCAAACCATCTTTACTAGAAAGGATTAAGAGTTCTCAGAATGATGATGAAGAATTTCAAAAAAAAGATTAAAGCTGTGAAGGATGGGAGATTGAGAGACATTGTGTATGAAGAAGGAATTTTGAAATTTGGGAAGAGACTTTGTGTTACCGATATACCTGATCTGAAAATGGAATTGTTAGATGATGCTCATAGCTCTAATTTCTCTATACACCCTGGGAGCACCAAAATGTATAGAGGTTTGAAGGAACATTTTTTGTGGGACAACATGAAGAGGGAGATTTTTGATTTTGTGTCAAGATTTATGGTTTGTCAACAAGTGAAAGATGGAAGGAAACATCCTGGTGGAGTATTGGAACCTCTTCCCATACCTGAGTGGAAATGGGATAATATCATGACGGACTTTATCATGGGACTACCAAAGACTCCTAGAAGGAACGATGCAATATGGGTTATTGTTGATCGTCTTACCAATTCAGTAGATTTTCTTTCTATAAGAGAAGATCTACCACTGGAACGTCTAGCAAGACTATATAATAATGAAGTTGTGAGACTTCATGGAGTACCCCTATTGATTGTTTCTGATCGTGATCCCCATTTTACATCAAGATTCTGGAAGAGTCTTCAGAAGGCCTTAGATACTGAACATCGTTTGAGCACTGCCTACCACCCTCAAAAGATGGAAAATCAGAACGGACTATTCAAACCTTAGAAGACACGTTGAGATCATGCTCAATTGACTTTAAGGGTATGTGGGATCAGTATTTACCTTGGGTAGAATTTTCCTATAATAATAGCTTACATTCAAGTATTCGGATGGCACTATATGAAGCGTTATACGGAAAGAGATGTCGCCCACCAACATGTTGGGATGACATTGGTGAAAGAAAACTTGTAGGCCTGGAACTAGTGGAGGAAACGATGGAAAAGGTGAATGTAATCCAAAACTACATCAAAGCAGCTCAAAGTAGGCAGAAAAGATATGCAGATAATCGAAGGAAGGATTTGGAATTTCAGGTAGGAGATCATGTTTTCTTGATGGTATATCCATGGAAGGGAGTTATAAGTTTTGTTAAGAAAGGTAAATTGAGTTCCAGGTACATCGGACCTTTCGAAATTCTAGAACGAATTGGTGCTGTAGCATACCATTTTGCAATGCCGCCAAAATCTCTCCAAAGTTCACGATGTGTTCCACCTATCATTGTTGAGAAAATACATGCCTTACCCAACACATGTACTCACCTATGAGGAATTAGAACTAGAACCTGATCTGTCTTATTGCGAAGATCCCATCCGGATTCTTGATACCAGAGAACAAGTGCTGAGAAACTGAATTACTCGTCTGGTAAACGTTCTATGGAGAAACCATAAGATGGAAGAGGAAACATGGGAACCCGAGGAACATATGATGAAGAATCACCCGAGTCTTTTAATGAGGTAGTATTATAGAAATTTAGAGGATGAAATTATTTGAAGGATGGGAGAATGTAACACCCAAAGCTTCCATGGTACACTTCTCTTTGAATAATACAGTAGCGTGTGCTGTACGCAACTTCGAGTTCTAACACACACCCCAACCAATCAAACAAGCCGTTATGAATAGTAATACCCACTTTTTGAAATTTTATAACTTTTATATTTCAAAATGGACCTCATTTGTAATGACCCAAAATTTTGAATAAATCTTGTTTCCTAATTTTATGTGTTATTTTATTTTATTTTTATACTCAACAAAAAAATTTCATTTGATAACATGATTATAATTAAAATGAGACCATTGGGTTTAGACGGTTATATGACCATTGGTCAATATGACCGCTGGAAACTAAACATTTTGATTATTGTCTCTAAATACAATTAATATTGGTTAATTATTATAGAAATAAGATTCGATGGCCTCACCCAGTAGTCTTGGACCAATCGAAGACCATCTAACAGAACTTGGGAAGGAGGTAGCACCACTGGGATTTGCTCTGGACCAAACCCAAGCCGAACTTCATCGTGTGAAACTAGAACAGAATCGCCTTTGCAAGAAGTTCAAACAGATAGAAATTACTACTCGTGCGATGTTAGCTGAGCCTCCCTCAGATTCTCTCACCTTAGCACACCTTACACTTAGGTCCTATGCTGGTGTGATAAGGGGCTATGTAAGGAGACTGTAACTGCCTTGTGTAATCCTTTGTTTTAAATAAAAATTGGGATTTCTTTTTATGATGAAGTTTATGAATTTTTAAATGACTGGATAAATATAGTATTCATATTTTTGATGAATTTTAGAAAAAGGATATTTTAAAAAAATTTATGTAAACCTTAAATAATTAAAAATGTGTAATGATTTTCAAAAAATGGTCTGCTACAATTATGTTCAGTACGAAATTTAGAGTCTAATAAGATCAACTTGATTTTTGATGAATAGTAAATTATGAATAGTGATTTTATGATTAGGATTAGTAATGTTTCCAAATGGATTAGTAATCTCACTTAAAGAAAGTATTAATATAATCTAGGCACCTTGATTAAGTAATGTGATTCAATAAAATGGTTAAATAACGGTTTCATAAATTATTATTCAAGTTTTAGTTTTTTCGATTGAATAGTGTTTTTTAATTAAAAATTAAATTAAAAATATTTAAAAAAATTATTTTTATAAGATGGATTTCATTTTTGAACTCAGAGCACCGATATTATGTTATGGTAATTGTTGGGGTTTTTTCTGAAAAAATGAATTTTCGGTGAATAGTGTATTTATTTAAAAAATAAATTAAAAATATTTAGAAAATTATTTTTATAAAATGGAGTTCATTTTTGAAATCATAGCATTGATATTTGGTTAAGGTGAAATTTTGGGATTATTCTAAGAAAGTTGAATTTTCGATGAATAGTGAAAATACAGTTTTTAAGTTACGGGTGTTTAATGACATCATTAAATGATGTATTAAGTTTTTAATCAATATGTTCGAATTATGAATAGTACGATAAGGTATGAGGTTTCTCAAGTGGCCAATACCATGGGCAAATACCATGGTCAAGCCCATGGTTTTGCCAAAACCACTAATGAGGTGTCCCTTGGCCATTAATGCCTTGTCCCCTCACTTTCCCTATAAATACCAAGCCATAATCTCATCCATTCGACTCATCACTCTCCCCCAACAAAGTTATGGTCTCATTACCTCCCAAGGAGTCCTCCCAAGGTGCCCCCAAGCCCTCAAGGTCCCAAACTTTGAGTTTTAAGAGTTACGTTTTAAGGTAAGGGATCCGATCTCTCTCTTTCTTTTCAAGAAATCTCTTTTATGTAATTTCTTTTATGCTCCATTTTCTTATGTTAAAGGGTGTTCTTTTATACTTATCTTACTTACCTTTTCATTTTCACATAATGACATATCCCCTCTTATTCTCATTATTTCATTTTATGAAGTTTTAAGTGGCGCCGTTAGGCTGCCGAAATTTTTGTAACGGATTCTTTCTCCCTTCTCATTTTTCAAGATCTATTATCATGTAAAGTATTTCAAGTTCCTTTTTATTATGTTGGGGTATGATATCTAAATTTATCATACTGATATTTTATGATAATATGATGAGAGACCCTATTTTATCTCTTCAATTCAGTATTTTAATGTTTTAAGTGGCACTGTTAGGCTGCCGAATGTTTAAGTGGTTCTTCACCCTTCTCGTTTTGAAGTTCTACTTTCATGTCAATTATTTCAAGATCCTTTTTGTTATGTTGGGGTATGATCTCTAAATCTGTCATACGGGACTCTTATGTTCATATGATGAGAGACCCTATTTAATCTCATCCATTCATTTTTTGTTGAAGTTTAAGTGACGTCGTTAGGCAACCGAATTTTTAAGGGATTCTTTCACCCTTCTCATTTTCAAAGTTCTAATTCCATGTAAAGTATTGAAAGTTCATTCTTATTATGTTGGGGTATGATATCTATATATATCATACTGATCGTTTATTTTCATATGATGAGAGACCCAATTTGACATCATCAATTCATTTTTGGTTGATGTTTATGTAACGTCGTTAGGCTGCCGAATTTTCATAAGAGAAATCTTATTTTTGTCTTCCTTTCATGTTCTTCATTTCATATGGTATATTTTCAAATTTCATTACAATGTTCTTAAATCCCTTATATTATGTCCCTCTACTGTTTTATGTGTCATTTATTATTGTTTGACCCATGTCCCCTCTCTTTTCAACGTTTTCTAAAACCCTGTAACGTAGATGTTGTGCTGCAGAATTTTCGTCTCAAAATGCCTCTCTCGTTTTCTAAAAATTACTTCATGTTATTAAGTGAATACTCAAAGCTCTTATTTCTATAGGGTTATTCACATATATACAAAAATTTTCTATTTTAAATTCTGTGATTTACATACATGAAACCCGCTCTCCCCTTCTGTGGGTTTAAAGTGACGTAAAGATCATGTCTTTAAAGCAGTTTTTAAAACGTTACGATTATTAAATGAAACCCATTTATTTTCTATATGGGTTATTTATGAAATTTTTGATGATGATATATATAGATCACATGATAACAAATTCAAATTTAAGGGTGCGCTCTAATAGCGCTCCAATGCATTGGGTAATGATGTAACCACTAGAGATTACAATTTTCACGATACCTTGGTGAATAACCTTGGTAATTTTCAAATGACACCTTGGGGATGGACCTTGGTGATATGTTCATGATTGTCTATGTTAAATGATGTAGCCACATCTTCAAGTTATGAAAATGTTATTTTTATTATGATATGCCTCATGATTTCATTCTCATGCCTTAAAGTTCTTTTCATGACCTTATTGAAGTATCTCAAGTTCACATGTAAAATGTTTCTCTTGTTTCCCTTACTGGGATTTTTTCTCACCCTTTCTTTTGATGTATGTCCCCAGGATATGTGATGCAGTAATGAACCTAGGATGAACATGAGGAGAATCCTTTCAAGTGTTTTAGAAGAATGTTTTATGTTTTCATGTTTAAAGTTCCTGGTTTCCAAGACACTAAACCTTAAAGATCCTCGGTTTTGTAAAATGTAAGGAAAGTTTATGTGATAAAAAGGCAGGATTCTATAGTTGGTATCAAAGGATGGTTTAGTTATTTGTAAAAATTAGGATATGAAAACTTTAGGAAGAAGCATATAGAAAAGTTAAAAAATAGGAAATCTTCCTGGTATTTTGGTGAGTATTGAGTAAGGGGTTGCCAAGCAAATACATCCCTTTCTGGATACGAGCAGGTAGAGGTGGCT
Organism: Viscum album; assembly: GCA_963277665.1. Lineage (NCBI taxonomy): Eukaryota > Viridiplantae > Streptophyta > Magnoliopsida > Santalales > Viscaceae > Viscum > Viscum album. The sequence goes on from OY728140.1 coordinate 81,064,871, forward strand.
CTGGCACAAATGTACATAGGGGTAAAACCCGAAAAACCCATTTTGAGCTATACTCGAATGGGAACTGGTACACGACAATGGGACTTGCTGCACTTTTGGTTACAATACTCCCGGGGGATATGCTTTGGTAAATTCATAAGCTTAGTATGAACCATTGTTAAAGGAACAAAGATAAAATAAAATAAAGATTCACATAATAATATATGATCATGGATAACCTAGATGGGAACCTAGGGGATCACAAGTTAGGGTATACTTTTCTTATACAAGTTATCCTTATATGCTTTCGGTTCCTTTTCATTATTATTGGCTAAGTATTTAAGCCCCTAATTAAGGTTTCTTTTCTTAGTTAATGGCGGGAAATGGAAGAACATGTCCCAACAACCAATGTGATAGGAAATGAGACGATTGTCGTATTAATATGACAGGGATGATTAGGGGATTAAAATATGATTATTATTTTGGAAGACGTTCACTATTTTGGGGACCCTATATGATCGAGGTAAATATATTACTACGGTATTTTCATTGAGGGGTAAGGTCGACTTATATTTTGAAGAATCGATGAATTTAAGGTGGACTTATAGAAATTTAGGTAAATTATGGAAATGATTAACCTATCATGGGTAAAATATGTTTAGGTTAGCTACATTTGTTATAAGATGTTAGGAGTGGTTGATGTTGTTTGGAGATGAACAATGAAGTTTATTTTGGAAGACTATGTTATCAAATCCTTCTTGTATTTGGGTTTCAATATTAGCTTGGTTTATTTTGAGGAATCTTAATGACCTTTATTTATGGAATGGTCAATGATGAACTATGGGTAGTACCATGGAACTTTGAAGATTTAAAAGTAGTTTCCACTCCTATGGGATTATTTCTTTTTGAAGAGGTGTTTTACCTTACCCTTTCTGTTTTTGGGATAATGTTTAAAGATAGAAGAAATAGATAGTTAATATTTTGTGGATTATGAAGACGATTCTTGTGTTTTGATGAGACCAAGTAGTTTTGAATGCTCATAGTTTGGAGAAAAGATTAGTTTTGGGTAGAAACTTATTAAAGGATTAAACTCTACATGATGATAGGTATATTTTCTTATGTTTTTGTTTTATGTTGTAAATTAATTCCTCAAAATTATGAAAAGGAACGTAAAACAAAAACGTTTTTGGTTTACGTTTCCTACTAGGTAATCAAAGACCGTTTACACACATCATAAGTTTGGGATTTTCTTATGGTTTACTTTCTCCTAATCATGTTCTCTATCACTCTCCCCCAGAACTTGACCCTTTGTTTTTCTTCCATGTCCATGTTTTCCTACATGGAATCCTACTATGGGTAAACTCGGGTGACTTTTGTACTTCCCTTTCTTTCTTTTAAAGTAATGATTTTACTGACTCCTTTTCCGATGTGGGACTTTCAATGAAATTTCAAAACCCAATTTTAAAAATTGTGAGGACGCAATTTCTTAAGGGGGGAAGAATGTAATGACCCGAAATTTTGAATAAATCTTGTTTCCTAATTTTATGTGTTATTTTATTTTATTTTTATACTCAACAAAAAATTTTCATTTGATAACATGATTATAACTAAAATGAGACCGTTGGGTTTAGACGGTTATATGACCATTGGTCAGTATGACCACTGGAAACTAAACGTTTTGATTATTGTCTCTAAATAAAAGTAATCTTGGTTAATTATTATAGAAAGAAGATTCGATGGCCTCACCCATTAGTCTTGGACCGATCAAAGCCCATCTAACAGAACTTGGGAAGGAGGTAGCACCACTGGGCTTTGCTCTGGACCAAACCCAAGCGGAACTTCATCGTGTGAAGCTAGAACGGAATCGCCTTTGCGAGAAGTTCAAACTGATAGAAATTACTAATCGTACGATGTTAGCTGAGCCTCCCTCAGATTCTCTCACCTTAGCACACCTTACACTTAGGTCCTATGCTGGTGTCATAAGGGGCTATGTAAGGAGATCGTAACTGCCTTGTGTAATCCTTTGTTTTAAATAAAAATTGGGATTTCTTCTTATGATGATGTTTATGAATTTTTAAATGACCAGATAAATATAGTATGCATATTTTTGATGAATTTTAGAAAAAGGATATTTTAAAAATGTTTATGTAAACCTTAAATAATTAAAAATGTGTAATGATTTTCAAAAAATGGTCTTCTACAATTATGTTCAGAACGAAATTTAGAGTCTAATAAGATCAACTTGATTTTTGATGAATAGTAAATTATGAATAGTGATTTTATGATTTGGATTAGTAATGTGTCCAAATGGATTAGTAATCTAACTTATAGAAAGTATTAATATAATCTAGGAACCTTGATTAAGTAATGTGATTCAATAAAATGGTCAAATAACGGTTTCATAAATTATTATTCAAGTATTAGTTTTTTCGAGTGAATAGTGTTTTTAATTAAAAATTAAATTAAAAATATTTAATTTTTTTTTTATAAAATGGATTTCATTTTTGAACTCAGAGCACCGATATTATGTTATGGTAATTTTTGGGGTTTTTTCTGAAAAAACGAATTTTCGGTGAATAGTGTATTTATTTAAAAAATAAATTAAAATTATTTAGAAAATTATTTCTATAAAATGGAGTTCATTTTTGAAATCAGAGCATTGATATTTGGTTAAGGTGAAATTTTGGGATTATTCTGAGAAAGTTGAATTTTCGATGAATAGTGAAAATACAGTTTTTAAGTTACAGGTGTTTAATGACATCATTAAATGATGTATTAAGTTTGTAATCAATATGTTCGACTTATGAATAGTAATATAAGGTATGAGGTGTCCCAAGTGGCCAATACCAATGGAAAATACCATGGGCAAGACCATGGTTTTGCCAAAATCACTAATGAGGTGTCCCTTGGCCATTAATGCCTTGTCCCCTCACTTTCCCTATAAATACCAAGCCATCCTCTCATACATTCGACTCCTCACTCTCCTCCAACGAAGTTCCGGTCTCATTACCTCCCAAGGAGTCCTCCCAAGGTGCCCCCAAGCCCTCAAGGTCCCAACCTTTGAGTTTTAAGAGTTACGTTTTAAGGTAAGGGATCCGATCTCTCTCTTTATTTTCAAGAAATCTCTTTTATGTAATTTCTTTTATGATCCATGTTCTTATGTTAAAGGGTGTTCTTTTATACTCCTATTACTTCCCTTTTTATGTTCACATAATGATAGATCCCCTCTTATTCTCATTATTTCGTTTTATGAAGTTTTAAGTGGCGCCGTTAGGCTGCCGAAATTTTTGTAACAGATTCTTTCTCCCTTCTCATTTTCAGGATCTATTATCATGTAAAGTATTTCAAGTTCCTTTTTATTATGTTGGGGTATTATCTCTAAATTTATCATACTGATATTTTATTATCATATGATGAGAGACCCCATTTGATCTCTTCAATTCAGTATTTTGAAGTTTTAAGTGGCGCCGTTAGGCTGCCGAATTTTTAAGTGGTTCTTCACCCTTCTCGTTTTGAAGTTCTACTTTCATGTCAATTCTTTCAAGTTCCTTTTTGTTATGTTGGGGTATGATCTGTATATCTGTCATACTGGACTCTTATGTTCATATGATGAGAGACCCTATTTGATCTCATCAATTCATTTTTTTTAAGTTTAAGTGACGCCGTTAGGCTGCCGAATTTTTAAGGGATTCTTTCACCCTTCTCCTTTTCAAAGTTCTAATTCCATGTCAAGTCTTGAAAGTTCCTTTTTATTATGTTGGGGTATTATCTCTATATATTTCATACTGATATTTTATGTTCATATGATTATATACCCTATTTGACATCATCAATTCATTTTTGGTTGAAGTTTATGTAACGCTGTTAGGCTGCCGAATTTTCATAAGAGAAATCTTATTTTTTTCTTCCTTTCATGTTCTTCATTTCATATGGTATATTTTCAAATTTCATTACCATGTTCTTAAATCCATTATATTTTGTCCCTCTACTGTTTTATGGGTCATTTATTATTGTTTGACCCATGTCCCCTCTCTTTTCAATGTTTTCTAAAACCCTGTAACGTAGCCGTTGTGCTGCAGAATTTTCGTCTCAAAATGCCTCTCTCTTTTTCTCAAAATTACTTCATGTTATTAAGTGAATACTCAAAGCTCTTATTTCTATAGGTTTATTCACATATATACAAAAATGTTCTATTTTAAATTCTGGGATTTACATACATGAAACCCGCTCTCCCCTTCCGTGGGTTTAAAGTGACGTAAAGATCATGTCTTTAAAGCTATTTTTAAAACGTTACGATTATGAAATGAAACCCATTTATTTTATATATGGGTTATTTATGAAATGTTTGATGATGATATATGTGGCTCACATGATAATGAAGTAAAATTTAAGGGTGCGCCCTGATATCGCTCCAATGCATTGGGTAATGATGTAACCACTAGAGATTACAATTTTCACGATACCTTGGTGAATAACCTTGGTAATTTTCAAATGACACCTTGGGGATGGAACTTGGTGATATGTCCATGATTGTCTATGTTAAATTATGTAGCCACATCTTCAAGTTATGAAAATTTTATTCTTATTATGATACGCCTCATGATTTCATTCTCATGCCTTAAAGTTCTTTGCATGACCTTATTGAAGTATCTAAAGTTCACATGTAAAATGTTTGTCTTGTTTCCCTTACTGGGATTTTTTCTCACCCATTCTTTTGATGTATGTCCCCAGGTTATGTGATGCAGTAATGAACCTAGGATGAACATGAGGAGAAGCCTTTCAAGTGTCTTAGAAGAATGTTTTATGTTTTCATGTTTAAAGTTCCTGGTTTCCAAGACACTAAACCTTAAAGATCCTCGGTTTTGTAAAATGTAATGAAAGTTTATGTGATAAAAAGGCAGGATGCTATATCATTTTTGGATTCGGAATATCTAAATTAGATTAAGGTGAATTTTTAGTATTTTTCTGAAAACATTCAATTTTTGATGAATATTGAAAAAACACTGTGTTATAGTTTAAGACCAAATATTTTATTTAAATAATTATTTATTTTATTTAAATTTAATTAATATAAAAATAGATACATAATACCTATATAAGTTCAATGTAATTCATTGGAGTTAGTTTAGAATAATTTTAGATATATAATAATTTTATGGAAATTTTCACCGTCTTTTACCCACCTCCTAGGAGAATTTGGAAATTCACATAAAAATTCATTTTACCGCTGATGTGAGTGGAATTTCTAAAATCCGAGAGACACGGTTAATATCAAGGAGTAAAATGTGGTTCAATAAGATAAAAATAATTTTTTGGTGAATAGTAACTTTTTTACATTTTTTTACCACAGTTAAAAGTAAATAGGGTAATTAAGGGTAAAAAATATATTAATATTACCCTAACACATGTCCTAATTCTATTGGACAAGTGTATCTTGACCAAAAACAAGCTTAGGAATAAAATATTATCATTTAGGTCCACTTGGATTAGATTAGGAAATGTATTATTATTTAATTCAAAGAAGAGGTAAAAGAGTTAAAATCAATGTTTAATTACTAAAATATTTTTAATATAGGGTTATACATAAGATAAATTAGATTATAAATATTAATTAAAAAGATAAAAATATTTCCTACATAATTATATTTTATTTATAATATTTAGACATTAAATTATTTAATTTATTTGTGACACAATGGTGATGGAGTAATTACCTAATTAATGAAATATTAAAATAATTGATATTATAAATATCAAAATAAATGTAATTTGAGACTTTTTATAAATTCCACTAATTTTATAGATTAATATGACATATTAGTATTGGTTATATAAATTTTGGTCGAAGTAATAATTCTGTTATGAGTTATCAAAAATAAAATACCCTATAGTGTCAAAATTGACATAAAAGAGTTTTTAAAACAAATATTATATTATTAATTTATATTATATTCCTAAAAATCTAAGGTTCGGAAAAAGGACTTATATAATCATAGGTGTATCATAAATGGATCACTTGGGGGTCTCTTGGAGGTATATAACAATTTTATTAACTATATAATATAAAAATACAAAGAGACATGGTAAATGTCAAACTATTTAACTAAGAGTTAAATATAAATGATAAGGTTAATATAGTTACCCAAACCTGTCCAAAATCTATTGGTTGAAAGTATTATTACCCCTCCCCGCCTTAACATTTAAATAATTCACTTTGGAGCCACTAGAAACCGAATATGAATTTATTATAAAATAATATTTCAAGCTTTTCCAAATGTGCCCCCACCCCTCTTATAAAATGGCAGCCACCTTCTCTCTAATTCACACCTTAAAAGCTTTTTTTATCGGCCAAACCCGGCCCAAATATCTTCTCAAATTCCCTCACTTAAATCTAGATGATTTAGTTTGATCATAAAGCCAACCTAAGGAGACCTTTTGATCAAATGAAAAGGAAGAACCCGAAGAAGAGGTAATGTTTTCGCCACCCTCTTTCAATTTACTTTCTTCTTCAACTTATTCTTTCGTTGTTATTACCATTATAAAATAATAACTCTAATATCTTCTATATACTGTGATGTTATTATAAATATGGTACAACCATATTAAGTATTCTATCCATCCTTTGAATGACATGTCACCATATGTGCGTACGTACGGCTTTCCGTCTCCACGTCGTGGTGTAATTGTTATTCAAAACATTATTATTCGTATGGGTATAATAATGATGTGTAATTCATGTAAATAATAAATATAACATGATAATGATTTTGAATATATGATATACTGTCAAATTATATATTATTTTAATATCAAAAGTGTGATATTGTCGCTCGTGCGTACGTACGGACTTCCGTCTCCACGAACACGATGAAAGTAATTCCCCATCGCATCCCTTCAAGAATAATTGTCATTTGATGATTAAAAATAATTTTTAAGGACTTGATATCATTCTGCATTTAACCTATCCCTAACAAACACGGCTTATGTAACAAAACATATAAAAGTAAGTGAGTAAGTTAACACCCGAAACGACAATAATACTAATATATTATTAGCAAAGCATTATTAGAAGATCATATATGATATCATAATTATGTATATGGTTCTTGTATAATTTAATAACAAATTTTTAACTATTATAAAGGAGTTTAACATACCATCGACTAAGGAATAGTTCAAGGTAAGGGTTTATTTCACAATCTCTTCATTATCCGAGGTTGTTTATATGTAATTATCTACTGGGACCTCTTTATCATCCACATCCATATTTCTTAGAAATGTATTTCAAATCCTTCTTACTATTTTATAGAATATGGGTTAAAATCAATTATACCCTTGTTGACTTTTTATAAGATGTTTATAAAGGAATCTTTCCGTCGTTTTCCAAACAAGGTCCTTTTAACCTTTTCGACAGAATTAAGGTAAGAATGTGTTTTTTTTAACTTATATGGTGGGTGCAGCTATTTTACACCATTATAAAATCTTAGAATATTACCTTAGAATCATATGAGAATATTTTCAATGTAAATGTTTTCTTTTATAATTATGTGACTTTTAAACGAATTCAAAAAGAAGATATTTCTCTCAAATAGTTTTGATTTCATCTATGTCAACATCCTTTGATGGATTTTAAGCTTATTTGAAGTTGATTTATTATGATACAAAACTTCCATATTGTATTGAAGGTTTTGTGATATGTTTGACTGTGGAGGTGTTATTTTTATACCATTCATGGTTTATAGACAATGTATTGAAATTTTGTATGAGAGTTTTAATACGAATGTTTATGTTATGTTTAAACCTGCTCAAATGAGGAATGCATTGGACTTAATAAGTGATGGGTGGAGCCCGTTATAGCTCCTCGATGCGTCGATAGGTCTCATGAGACAAAATAGTGTCTTGGAACAAGGCCTTGACAAAATCTTATTTGTATTCTTGGAACAAGGCCTTGACTATGTGGTTATGATAGTATGACATTATGCATTCCATCATTATGAAAGTGGTTATAGATATTTAATGTGATTATTCAACTAGTAGAATATCCATGTGAATAAGTAAATTGCATTATTTCATTTTATTTTTTCCATATTATGCTGAAGTTCAAGTTTAAAAGGATGTAGTTTTTGTTATACATTGCCTTAAATTCTTATTCTAATTTATGAAAGTTTTCTCTATATTGTTATCCTTACTGGGAATTTGAGCTCACCCCTTTCTATGTTTTATTTTTCCCAGGATGTGACGAAGTATTTTATGAATGACATGCAGGGATAGTATAAGGGGATATTAGTGTGGAGAAAAGATGTTTATGTAATTTTCACTTTATGATGTAATGTAATCTTTATGAATGTATCTAGTGTTTCCAAGGCTACTAAACTAATTTTTCTTTCGATATTTGATCTTTTGTGATCATGCCAATGTTATGTAATAATGCACCAAATCTGGGTAACTGGGGTCGGGGCATTACATATTTTTCCCAAGTGCTGCAAGCAGGATGTTCTCTAAGCCTCAACATACAACATTAAAGTGATAGAAGAAGTTTGAATCCGACAGATGTTGATATACCTTAAGGTAACAAGAGTGAAAGGGTGAAAGATGTCGATTTATTCTCAATCATGTTCAGAAAAAGTATATTTGGAGGGCCCATTTACAAATATTTATAGGCACTGATCTTGGTATATTAACTTGATACTTGCACACAAATATTACACATAGAACATGTAGAATACACTTTTTGATGAAACTTTCATGAAACACCAGCATGCACAACTAGCATGATCCATACCATCATTTAGCATAGATTTATCATCCTTTTAGAAATTCATTCATGCCAAGGTCACTTTGACTTAAAATATTATCATAATTGTTCCAATTGGATCTATTCCCAAGGAGGGTAATTTCTGGTTCACTCCTTTTGGAAAATGATGAATTATTTGAAGAATGTGGAATACCAAAAATACATGAAGGAATATTCATAAGGAAATATAATAAAATTTCCCCTAATACCTGGAATTTACAACATGTAAACCCTAAAAATTTCACTTACCTGACTATGTGTTGTAAGAAAGTCAAACCTGTATACACCACTTGAACCCCAATATACCTTACACTAGGGTACCAAATTTTCCTATAAATAGGACCCTTGTACTTCTCTTTTTTACCTTTTGGAAGATGAAGAGACAAATTGAAACTCTTATCGCCCTAGTCTCAAGATAAATTCATAAAATCTATTTAGGTATCATATTTAAGCATAACAATAAGGTAAATTAACCAAAAGTGAAGGTGGTTGAGCTTCCCAGTGGTTTGTAATATTCAAAAACATTTTGAGGAACTACTTATTCTCTAATTAATCAATACTAGGGAGAAAATGTATTCCTAGGAAATAAACTTGTGTCACAGTTTCCCAAACACAACTATAGATACCACATAAAACCTTGGTATAGCTTCTCCCAAGTTCAGTCTCCAAAAATATCATCTTTACCTATAACTGTTTTGGTGCCACTTCACCCAATTATCACTAGGGTGAAGTCTATTGTGTTTCCTCACTATGATGAATCCTATTTCTCATCCGAACTATTATAAATCCCCTTAACAACACTAACCTGGGTGAATTACCTTGTTCATTATCTCTATTAATAATGACTCTATTCTACTTTTATATCTAGGTATTATCCATACATAGGATTTAATAGTGAATCACCCTTTTTTTCAACTCTCTTACATAGGCTGCCTATTTTCAAGTCCTAAAAATCCACCTGGTGCATATAATCAAATTACTAGGCACCCCAGGGTGCCACTTCTTTGATCATTCATTCACCTAATAAAAAGTGTCTTCAATTTTTTTGTCTCTATCTTATATGTCCCTTAGTGAATTTTTAATCACACATTAAAAGGATAATGAGGGTCCACATCATAGAGACATCGGTGAGCCCATCCTCAGGCCATGTAATCCAATCTTACCAACCACAACCCAAATACTATTTTCCTTGGTATTTTGGTTTATCCCTAAGTCTACTTAGTGAGGGATTAAGTAAAATATGGAATAATACCTTCATATACCCTCCCAGTACATTGATCAAAAGGGGACCTCATTTGTATCTACTCACCTATCAACTACAAGAATATTGGAGTTTGAGGATGTTATTCCTTATAGGTGTCTGCCCTGATTTTTGACACTATGGTGGATTTCCTCTCCACACAATGAGACATTCCCCCCAAAAGGGAATATCCAATGCATAAGACCCAATATATCATCCTTAATGGGTCATATTCATTTTAGGGAATTCCAAATAGAGTAACCCCATAGTATTTCTTTTATGAAGACACACTCCTCCAACATATATATCCCCAATTTTTATCAACATTTAGGAAGAAAGAATAATGAAATTTTCCACTAGGTGTAGGAACCAATATGATTCATGTCGGTGATACCATCAATGAGCCAGGTATACTCACACATGGTTGACTTAGTGAATAAGACCCAATCAAATATAATGGTACACTCTCACACAATGTTATTGATATTTTATTATCTATTGTTCTCTCAATGAGCATCAATAATTTCATATTAGATATCAGATTAGATTTTTCCATTACCATAATTTAAATTCAACCAATAAGGGCCTCATAATAAGTTAAATCCCTAACCCATCTTTCAAGGAATCATGATATGCATAATATCCTTTGAATCCTCTATTGTCACATCTTTTCGGATATAAAATTCCCCAAAACATGATGTTAAATTATTTTTCCAACAACCTATCTACATGATGTAAAATTTCATGGCATCTTCTTTAGCATATGATGTTAATCTGAAAGGTATAGTCACACAACCTTAATCTATATCATGAAGACAACATGATATTTGATTCTTCTAAAGACAATATATGTATGAAAACTATCTTATGTTCAAATAAAACATCATAAACCATTCTTATCCACCCTTATGTGGTTATATTACTCATGTTGTGGCAAATATCCCTCTTCATCATGCCATATTCCCTGTGAATGCACATATACCCACTCATTGTGAAATATTCTCTTTAAGATCTAATTATCATACATTATGGACATATTACTTCTATAATTTCATTTATTAGGATATAATCCTATAAATATTAGTCCTCCACCTAGAGTTCCATATCCATTATAAGACTTATCACATTTACTACATCGAGTCATATTCCTAGTGACATCCATTTTCATAGATATATCCTCATCGGGATTTTCCTATTCACATAATAATCACAATTTCTTCCATGAGGAAACCATGATGTTCCCTAATTACTAAAATGGGTTTTCAGGGAGTTATTATGGACATAATTTATTAATTAAATTAGTCACTAAGTTGTTTTTTCATCTTTTCTTGGGATTATGTGCTTTTCAAGAGGGTGGTAGGTTGGGCTCATTACACATTTTATGGGATTCATGATTACTCTTAGACTCTATTATAGATTAAAGATATTTTTGTGAATCCTTACAAAAACCATATCATGAGACTAGATACACCTGTGCAACTAATTGGTCATTAATATGAATTTATGAGAACATTTTTATATATTATATGTTATCCATATTTATTTTTTACTAATTAATTATTCCCAATTTTAAGATAATGTGGTTTAAAGATGTATAAGTAGGAACTCTAGATATCATTTTTAGAATAGGAAATGGTAGGTATCTATGGTGTTGGGATTATACTCTTGAAATGGGATTCCAACATATCCTTATAAAAGGAATCATAACCCCCTTAGTTTAGTTCCACTTAACCTGACACATTTTACATTTTAAGGTCATGTGATATAGACCAATCCATGATGTTTACCATCATGTAGTAAAAAAGGATAGGAAAAATATGACAAAAAAACATTTGGTATCAGACTTAGGCATTATCACCCCTTTACGGTTTACCTCAAATGGAGTATGGACTAAAAAGTATGGGTATCTCTAGTAATATGGCTCAATAAGGGAAATGTGAAAAGACATAGAAGGGATATAAAACATTGTGTTAGGGAATGATTTTATGAGTAATATATCCCAACACAGGATGATCCATAGGGAATATGACCCTAATATAAAGAAACAAGGTCTTAGAGGGAATATACACCAAGGAATTTGGATATCTAGACTCATGGGGAATATGGATTGATGAGGAGGGTTATAAGTTCCTTCATGATGAATATTAACCCATGCTGGTGTTGGTTCCAGGTGCAACGGAAGTGTGTGGATGGGTGTACCCAACTTTAATTTTATCATTAAAAACGATCAATATGAGATCTATCACAATGATAAAACATTGGATCTTTAGAATATAATGAAGAAGGAAAAGGAAATAAGGATGTCCCAGATCCATAAAGAGGATCATAATATGTGGGTTATAATTAATTTAATTAAAAGACAAGAATTACCTTGAGGGAATTATATCTCTTTTGATGCTTCCATTCACTATCCAATGTGATTCGTTATTTCATTGTATAATCCAAGTGTGGGATTCCTCTATAGGTGATCCACACATGCTCCACATATCTCTGGACATCGGAAAAGGAATCTCCAGGTGCTATCCTGGAAGAGCCTACGCTTGCAATGTCCGTCTTCGATCTCCTTGAGAGCCGCTTCCAAATCTCTCTCCTTGATCTAGTGGAGGAGTATCTCTCCCATAACATTAGAGCATTATTAGTGGAAAGAAATTCTCTCTTTTATTGAGAGATTTATTTAGATTTTTTGTGCACAACCACAGAGAATGGATAGATCTAATGAGAATAATGTTGTTGTGATTTATATTACTGGGAATAATAAAAATAATTAATTACCCAAATGCATTTATTCATTTAATATAATCATTAGTAAGACTCAATGTCTAATAATAACATTTGACTATTATTATCACTTGACATGCACCCATAGAATTACACCTAATATTATTTAATTAAATAAGTAATATTATTTCTCACAAATCCCCAGAGAAACTACACGACATGTATATTAATATACACGACATGCACTTTTGTTTTTCTGTTTTATTTATTACTTCCACCACATTTATTAGACCTTGAATAATGAATATTTATTTCTTAAATAAATATCACTCCATTATTCATAAATAAATATATTATTTCACACATAATATATTCTCTTAAATAACTAGTGTAGAAATAAATGCGATCTGGCTTCCTTGAATAATTATTAAACCACAATCGGGAATAATATTAATTTAACTTGTTAAATGAATATTTAAATAATATACTCGGATACTCTTAGTTCGTGACCCTCTAGGCCTCTTTATTAGTGGAATTTTATGGAGCCTACCTACTGTCCAAGGATAGAATCTAGAAATAGGCCATGGAACCCATATAGAACAAAGTTAACGCCACAACGATGCGTCCCCTCATACAGATGATTACCACATAATGTAATCCCTTTGTCTCGATATCTCGAATCAAGTAGGTTTCAAGCTAGTGTCACCAACCCATACACTTGATTACTATTTATTTGACCTCTCAGAATTGAACTTTCCCATTCCTTTCTATGGTCATGGATTTATTTAGGTTATATCAATTCCATCAAAGGGCTTGAGATATCAACTTCCATTATGGAACAGAAGGGAAAAATCCATTCTCACCTTATCTATTATGGAAGTATTACTTGTGACACACCCAAAATATCCTACTTCTCTATGAATAGTGTTTTGTCATATTATTCATGAATACATATAAGTGCGTGAGTCGTAATACCCATTAATAATAATCTTAAATTCTAAGGAGCAACACAAACGTCCCCAGATAAGAAAATCCAACGACACTATGAAATGTGGATTTTCTACTAGTGAGTCTCATTTTCATTATATTCTCCTAGATATTACCAAGGGTGCACACCATGAGTAGGTTCCTCAATGTTCTATCAGTCCTCACCCTTAATGGAATATATTATTTTTGTCCCTCAAATAACATAATCTTTACATAGAACATATATTCAAGAATAGTGTTATTGAATTTTCGAGTTCTCATCATAGTAGGGATCCTCTAGGAACCTTTAGTGTAACAACTATCCCTAGGAAATTTTCACAATCATTTTCACATATAAGAACAATCAAGATGTGATAAGGTATTTATTAATATTCAAATCCATGAATAAAAGTTTATCATAAAGTACCAAGTAGTTGGTTCTTGGAAACTAACTCTAATAGACTCCCACTTGTACTAGAGCCAACTTCTAACAACCTTTAACCCACTATCTCTATCATGATATTCATGTTTCTGATGAGATAATCCTTTATTCATGGGTTCTACCACATTCACTTTTGTGGACACTCTACTCACTACAACTACACCCATTTGATATAAATCCATCGGGAGGTGATACTCCTTGAGAATTCATTTGTCTATTGATGTGACCTTGGTTCATTTGCAAGAGCCACCACTGTAGTATTATCACATTATAATGTTTTAGGGTCTCTACTTCTAGGTACCACATCATGAACCTAGAAAAAGTTCTAAATCGAGACAGCTTCCTTCGATACACTAGAAGATACTATATATTCAAACTCCACTGGAAAATTGGTGAGAACTAGCTGCTTTGAACTCTTACAGCTCACAACTCCTCTATTGAGACAAAAAACATATCCAGATTGTGACTTCAGATAGTTATTATTTTTCTGAAAACCATCATCAACATACTCTCTAATGACAAGCTCCTCGTCTCCTACATACACTAGGAACATATCCTTAGTTCTTCTCAGATACATAAGGATAGTCTTAACAGCAATCCAATGCTATTATCCTGGACCTACTTGATATCTGCCTACCATGATCAGCGCATAGGCAACATCAAGCCTATTACATATCATGGCATACATGATGGATCCTATAGCCGAATCATATGGTATATTACTCATCCCATCTTTGTACTATTATTTCTAAGGACACATTATATTATAATGATGTAGGAAATGTGACACTAGAACCAATCCCTTCTTGGATTGTTCCATACTGAATATCTATAGTATCTGTTCAATGTGTGTACCCTAACATAGTCCAAGAAGACTCTTTGATCTTTAATGAATGATCTTGATTACTAGAATGTAGGCTGCTTCACATATGTCCTTCATCGAGAAACACTTGTTCAACCAGCACTTAACTAACTATAAGACTGGAACATCATTTCCAATAATTAATATGTTATCAACATATACTACTAGGATAATGACCTCATTCTAATTAAACCTCTTATAAACACATGTCTCACATTCATTATTAATGAAACCAAATTCCATTATGGATTCCTCAAATCAAATGTTCAATGATCTGGATGCTTTCATTAATCCATAAATGGATTTTTTCAACTTTCAAACCCATTTGGCTTCACCTGGAGTCACAAACCCTTCTGGTTGTTTCATATAGACTTCTTCCTGAAGATTCCCATTATAGAATGCTGTTTTGACATCCATATACCAAATCTCGTAGTCATGCTAAGCTGCTATGTCAAGTATGATTCTTATGGATTTAAAGATGGAAAATGTTTAGAAGGTTTCATCATAGTCAATTACTTCATTTTTCTGAATACTTTAGCCATTATCCTTGTTTTATTGGTGCGAAATTGACTTTCCATGTATATAATTCTCTTTAACACCCATTTGAATCCTATAGGCTTTACATCGATTGGATCATCAACATAAACCTAAACATAGTTGTGACACATGGAATATATTTTAGAATTAATATCTTCTAGAAATCTTCTAGATTTTGAGATCTCTACTAGTTCCTTGTAGGAGAGAGGTTGATCATTGTCGAACAATAATTATTCAACATCCTGAAACCAAATTTCTCGGGTTCCCTTACTCTCCTGAGCTCCTACGTAGTACTTGTGTTTTTGGAACCTCTTCTATAGGGACTTGTAGAATATATTCCTGTACCAACTCCTGTGTATCTTGAGAATCAACTTCATCGAATTTAATCTTTCTCCCAATATCATTTTTTAAGATGTTCTCCCTCTCAATATAGACAACCTGTTTGGTGATAATCAGTTCCTCATATGAAGGGTAATATATGTAACATCCTTTTGTTTCCTTGGGATATCCTATAAATATTCACATCGTGCCCTGAGGTGCTAGTTTGTATTCGGAGAAGGCCTTAACAAATTTCTCTCATCCCCATACACATGTGTGTTACAAAATAGGTTTATTTCCATTTCATTACTCAGAAGAAATTCCATTTTCCGACTAATTTGGTACTCAGTTTAATGTGTATGCTACAGTCTGTAATTCATATCCCCAAAAGGATAATGGAAGATCTGCATGACTCATCATCAACCTCACCATGTCCAACAAGGTGCGATTATTACATTCACCAAAACCATTCCTTTATGGTGTATAATTAGGGGTGAGTTGATATATAATCCTAAACTCCCATAAAAGGCTGATGAACTATTGGTTCAGATATTCTCCACCTCAATCCTATCGAAGCTTCTTTATCTACTTACTAAGATAATTCTCTACTTAATTCTTGAATTCCTTAAATTTCTCCAAGGGCACTGACTTATACGTCATTAAGTAGATATAGACACATCTATTAAACTCATAAATAAAAGTTATTGAGTAAGAATATCCACCTCTATCTTCTACTGGAATTGGTCTACACACATCCATGTGAACCAATCCTAGAAGCTCTGTGGCCCTTTCACCCTATCCACCAAAAGGCATCTTGTTTATTTTCCCTTGTAAACCAGCATGACATCTCTCAAGTTGTTTTATCTAAGTAGAGTTTAAATAACCATCTTATAAGAGATTTGTTAAGCACTTTTTGTTTACATGACTAAGATGTTGATGCCATAACTTGGTGTTTTATGAGTCCTATGAGTTTGTTTTGTTTTAGATTACAAACTCTTGGTTTTCATAATTTATTACATACAAACTATTATTTAAATGTGCCATACTATAACATACATTGTTTTTATAAAATAAACAGCCCTTATTTCCAAACATGAAAATATATCTATCCAAATCCAAAAAAGATACATAAATTATGTTCTTCGTAACACTAGGTACATAATAACAGTTATATAAAACCAAAAGAATCCCAGTTGGAAATGATAGAAGGTAATTTCCAATGGACAACGTAGCCAGCCTCATGCCATTGGGAGTTGGAATAACCACCTATCCTCTAGAAGTATTTCTAAATAAACTTGGTTGCTGCGTTTGAATACATATGTGATCCCCACATGTTGTATCTAATACCTAATGTGTAGAAATGAAAAAATTACACTTGATAAAAAATGAACCTTTATCATTCCCATGCTTCTGGGTATAGTTCCTTTTCCAGTGGCCTGGCATTCCACATGCAAAAAATATTTCCTCCCATTTCTTGCCCTACCTCTAGATCTTCCCCTTATTAGAGGGATAGTGCTCGGGGACTTCAGACCGTTTATAAATCCTTGTCCCCTATTCATTGTCCTTACTCTTTATATTCACCATAATGACTGTAGGTTTTTCATGCCCCATGTCCTTAACTACATGAAGAATCAAGTTCAGAAGTTCTGATAGACTCTTCTCATTGTTTCTTAGGTTGTTGTTGAAAATAAAGATAGATAAGGTCTTGGAAAGTGATGAAAGGATGAGATCTATACACAACTCATCCAGGAAATTAATCCCTAAGATGTCCCGACATTCATTGTTTCTCACATCATATATTATATGAGGTCTAACTGGTGTAGAATCTCCAAGCATAGTTTTGAATTAAGCATTGGGGATCTCATATATATCCTATCTCTCCTTCTATTGATAGTGATCCTTAAGGTGAGACATCATGCTATACACGTCCATGTTTTCATGTTACATCACGAGCTCATTAGACATATCCAATAGCACAAAACATTGGATATCAGGATCATCATATAAAGGTTTCATATAGAGAGATATTTCCTTATCACTGGCCTCATTTCTAGGTGCAACTGGAACATGCTCCTCCAGTACATACAATTACTTATCCTGGAGATGATGATGTGTAAACGCCTTTGCCACTACTAGAAATAAGTGATGGTGAGAAGGTTTTCCTTATCATGTAAGGTTCACATTTATTTTTTTGATGTTATTTTTCATTTAATTTCTACAAATTAATATGATAAAATATTTAGTACATTATCATGATAAAACTAATACAAATAATTAAATTAATACTTATTAGTCTCCCACTATTTTGGAGAAATCCAATAGCCCTCATCATTGACTTTAGAAAATTATATTTCCTGAATATTCTAGTGGAAAGGATCGATATTTCTCTTTGCATTACCACAAATATGGTTGGTCAATAAACTTTAGGGATTTAGATAGGAATTCCAAATACCAACTACATTAACTCTTATCTCCTTGACCCGCTAAGTGGACTCCCCAATCCTAAAATAATTTTATTTTGGATTTCCACAACCTTTACCTCACGGTCACACCATGTCCTACTGTGGAAGTCAAACCCTGATGTGAACCATGTCACGTCAACTGAAAACCTTTAATTAGAATTCCCTGATAATTGAAATCACCCCAACTAGGGTTGGTCAAGCACATTAATCTTCTAACCATGACTATGGAAGGCTATACCGACATAATATTTCCTTGAGGGATTTTATCCTTATACATAAATTTCCATTTTATTATCTTTATTACACTCTTTTTAATATTAGGTGTGATATACTTAAGTGATTAACCATGTATAAGATAATATTTATACACAATCCAATATTATTTTAGTTCCATATTGCATTCTTGTTTAATTAATTAATTTTGTGATCGTGAAAACACGCCCAAAATAAATAAAACATGAAACTGGAAGAAATAAAACAAATGGAATAATCATGAGCTTGTTATATTTCTTATTTTACATAGAGTTCGATAAACAAACCCTAGACCAAGGGGAGAAATCACCATGAACATTTTGGGTTCATGTTTACAGCTTTCCACCAATCCACCTTTGTATCTCCTTGGATTGGTTTCACCTTGGATCCTAACTTGATCTGCCAATACTATCTTGGGAGATCCATCCATTACATATGCTTTTATCTCACAAGTAGGTGAGGGGTAAAATGGGGTTTTACATAAAAGAAACCTTGGGCATGTAGGCCCAACATATTAATTAGGAGAAGGGTCACATGACAACAAATTGAATTTAAATTAATAAATTAAATTAAATCATCCACATATAATGGTCATGGTCTAGCTCATCATCATCCATACAATGAAATGATATTTACGTATAAATAAAACTATCATTCAATTCTTTAATAATTCTTGTTTAATATAAATCACACTCGAATCAATTAATTATTATATTTAATTAATCAATCCTTTTATCATAAACCCTTTTATGTATTTTTTTAGGGTTCTCATCCAATATAATTTTAAACAAATAAATTAATTTAAATTATCTTTGTACGTTACTTGTACCTTAGAGAAAATCTAGTTAATTCCTATTCATAACTAGCTAATGAGTAGAAATTAACATTATACTGATGTTAAATTATACACACATATATATAAAACACCTATCGAATATTGTGCCCCAGATTTATGCCCTCACCTTGGTACATGTTTCAAGGGTTAGTATAATATAAAAATAAATTTTAATAAATTAGATTAATTTGGATGAGTACATGAAATGTAGTTCCTGCTACACAGTATATACTATCGTTCACCATCCATTTGAAGTACACTCCTGGGAATATAGTGGGTAGATATACTTCAGAAATATGTGAAGTACACGATGTGTTCAGTGGACCACACATCGTGTATTACCCATGTTACATGGTCTCCATCTAGGAAAGTCGTGTATGAGGTACTCAATCCAACCCTAACCTGAAGGGACTACATATTATTTCTAGTGTGCCACAGGGTGTGTATTCCAGAAACCTTGTTCCATCAGTTCCTAGTCAACACACGAGGTCATAAAGACTCTGTTAAACTTCCACACATGGCTTGGTTTGGCATACGAGTCCCAATGAATTAGACCTTAACTACATAGTGTGTGAGGCAGAATACAGGCTATGTGTTCTGGAGTTTTCCAGACAGGAACCATTGGTACCTCCATATGAGATCCTCAATTTATATTTTAATCAAAATTAAAAGAAAATATCGTTCATCTACGGTGAAAGAGAATCCAAAGAGGAGGAATGGATCTCGAAATTCAGATTTACAGAATGATTAACATGAATTGAAACAACTAAATTATTGAATGTGTAAATCATCAACAAAAAACTATATAATTACAATCAATGATATGACCACTCTGATACCACATATAGGTTTTGTGTTCAACAGAAGCACATGGATGGGTGTACCCAACTATAATTTTACTATTAACAATGATCAATCCAAGATCCTTCACGATGATAAAAAATTTGATCTTCGAAATAGAATGAAGAAAAAAAGGAAAGAGGGATGTCTAAAAACCATAGAGATGATCATCATATTTTGGTTATAATTAATGTAATTAAAAGACAAAAATTACATTGATGTAATTCGCTCTCCATTGATGATTCCAGTCACGATCTAATGCGATTCGTCACTGTGTCGCAGAAGCCAAGTGTAGGCTTCCTCTAGTGGTGATCCACACTTGCTTAACATATATCTAGATATCACTGAAGGAATATCTAGGTGCTATCATGTAAGAGACTTCACTTGCGATGTCCGCCTTCGAGGGCCTTGAGAGCCACTTCCAAGAACTCTCCTTGATCCAGTGGAGGATGATCTCTCTCGTAATTTGAGATCGGTCTCAGAGGAAAGTAATTATCTATTGGATTTACAGCTTTCTCCAGATCTGTTGTGAATAACCAAAGAGAATTTCTAGATCTAATTAGAATACGGTAATTGGGATTTATATTACATAGAATAATAAAACTAATTAATTATCCAAAGGTATTTATTCATTTCATTTAATTCCTATTAAGACCCAATGTCTAATAATAAAATTTGACTATTATTATAACTTGACATTCACCCAATGTATTACACCTAATATTAATTAATTAATTAAATAATATTATTTCTCACAAATCCCTAGAAAAAATACATGGCATGTATTTTAATGTACACAATGTGTACTTATGTTTTTCTATTTTATTTATTTCCTCCACCACATTTATTAGACCTAAAATAATGGAAATTTATTTTCTAAATAAATACCACTACATTATTTTGAAATAAATATATTATGTTTCCCACAATATATTCTCTCGAATAACTAGTGTTGAAATAAATTCGATCAGGCATACTTGAATAATTATTAAACCGTAATATGGAATAATATTTATTCAACTTGTTAAATTAATACTTAACTAAGATAATTAGATACACTTAGTGTGTGACCCTATTGGACTATTTCTTAGTGTAATTAGGCAGAGCCTACCTAAAGTCAAGGGATAGCGTCTAGAAACATGCCAAGTCACACATAGAGAATGAATTTAATACCATAATGACGTGTCACCTCATACAAACTCTTACCATGTAATGTAATCCCTTTGTCTTGATATCTAAAATCAATTGGGTTTCATGATAGTGTCATCAACCCATTCGCTCGATTACTCTTTCTTTGAACACCAAGAATTGAACTTTCCCATTTCTCACAATGTCCATGGTTTAATTTAGGAAATATCAATTCCATCAAAGGGCCTAAGATATCAACTTCTATTATGGAACAGAAGAGACAAATCCTTTTTTGCATTATCTATTAATTCATCTTTACTCATGACACACCCAACATATCCTACCTCACTGTGAATAGCATGTCATCATAGTTTTCATTGATACATCTAAGTGAATGTGTTTTGATACCCATTATTAATAATCAGAAAGTATAAGGATCAATACACACGTTTGCAGATAGAAACACACAATGACACTATGAAATGTAGATTTTCTACTGGTGTGTATCGTTCTCATTATATCTTCCTAGATATTACCAAGGGATCCAACCATGAGAAGGTGCCTCAATTTATTATGCATCCTCACCCCTAATGGCATGTATTATTTGTTTCCCTAAAATAACATCATCCGGACATAGAACATATATTCAATAATAGTGTTATGGCACTTTTGGGTTCTCATCATAGTAGGGATCCACTATGACCCTTTAGTAGAATAGCTATCATTAGGACATTATCAAATGAATTGTCATGCAGAAGAACAATTGATATGTGATAAGGTATCTATTAATATTCAAATAAATGAATTCAAGTTTATAATAAGGTACAAAGTAGTTGGTTCTAGGCCACCAACTCTAACAGAGGGTGGATATGAAAGGTTGATGATTTTAGAGTTGGACCTCTAGGAGGAATCCTATCTATCCTTTATTAATAGGAATTAGATCCTGAAATAATTAAATTTCAGTGTTTAAGGACTTGCGATACGACATTACAACAAAATTTAACATTATTTAGTAAGGATGTTGTCTTGCAGTTTTATATTGCACGATATAAATGTTGCATGAATAGTTTTATGTCATGATGTGGGTACATATCTGTCATGAAATATAAAAAATAGAGGATTAATAAGTTATTACACATATAAGGCTACTTGGGGAAGATATAATGGTAGATACACCTAATAGAAGGCCCATATTGGAGGAATTTTAATTTTTCTGATTCCACAGTCAGCTCATATATCGAGTCCCACATGAGTCATGATTGGTGAGAGAAATAAAATATAACAGAACATCAATCACATTATATGAGAGTATACTATTATATTTGACTAGATATTACACATTAAGGTTTCCCTTTGTGAGTATGCCTATATTATTGATGGTATCACCAATAGAAACCATCTCAGGTATTATACATAGAGAACAAACTAACCCTCCATTCTTCCTACCAATTGATAGGTGAGGTGTGATATGGAGGGATAAAGAGTGTGTAATCTTGAAAGATATAAATGGGGATTACTCTAGTAGGTACTATCTAAAATTAATATGACCAAATAGGGATTACATGTTGGGATTTATACATTAGATCTACTATTTTTGTGAGTGTGGATAATTTTGTGGAGAGGAAATCCATCGCGGATCCAATAATCAGAAGTTACACCTAGAAGGAATCCCAGCCTCATCCTCCATCCTTATTACCTATTGATAGTTGGGGAGAGATGAAGGAGGGACCCTCCATATTAGGGGGTCAGAAGGGATGATGAAACTATTAATCCAAATTTGGTCTCCCCATCATTTAATGTACTTATCACCCTCTAATATCCGAGGAAAATCAGATTTGGGTTGAGGTAAGCCATATTAGATGTCATGGCATCAAGATGGTATAATCAATTTCCCTATGACGATTACCCTTGTTATCATGGTAATGTATGAGTGAAAATTCCATAAGGGACTTACAAATTAATAAGTAATGGTGGATGATACCCTTTTTTAAATAATGGAAACTCTGTTGTTCTATAAAACTTTATTATATACATAAAGTGTATCTAGAGGATATCTTGATAATAGTCATACCAAGTAGATGACTTGGGAAAAGGGGTGATTCACAATTAAGGCTCGAGTATTTAAAATACAATGGTATATGAGTATAATAGATAGGTTTAACCTAGTGTGAGTGAACATGGGACTTCACTACAACGTGGATGAGAAATGGGATTCACCCAAGTGGGGGAGAAGAATAGGCCTAACCTTAGTGATGGTGAGAAAGAGGCTTCACTATAGAGAGGATATGAAATCTAATTCTCTCTATTATGGGGGGAGAATGATACATCACCCTATTAATAACCAGGTGAAGTGGTGACCTAATAGTACCAGGTCGAGATTATATTCTAGGGGATTGAACATGGGAAAAGATTCACTATGGGTTTAAGGGGTCTCTATAGGATTCCTTTTATGAGTGGCACAAAATTGTATTAACTAGGAAGGTATGATCACTATAATATCGATGAACTAAGGAAGAAGTGGTTCCTTGTCACGGTTTTGAATATTCTAAATTCTTAGAGATCTTAACGATAATCTATTCTCATTATTTTATTTTTTTTATTTCCTTTTTTTTTAATACTAGGATATAAGACTTGGGCGAGAAAATATTCATCTATTATATTTGTCTTCCAAAATGTGAAAATGAGGATCCTAGGGGTACAATTTAGAGTAAAATATGGTACCCTTGATGAATATATTTGATCATATAAGTGGTGATTTTTTTTCATGTGATTGTTGGGCACAAAAATAGAACGTTCATGGACTACTTGTGTGAACATCATGGGGTTTGGACCAAATTAAAAAAAAATCCCTAGGAATTTTGGATTTTTTAGGTATTTCCAATTAATATAATCCATCCTTTTCCAAAAGGTATACTCTAATGAATTCCCCCATCTGGATTGGATCTGATGGGAAGATGGATGATTTAATTTTTCAGTCAAAGTGACCATAGGGAAAGGGATGGATTATAAAAATTTTATTAAATCTATAATAGAGTCTATTAATGGGAAGGAATACCCTTAAAAAGGTGTGATGAGCCCAAACTCATACCCTTTTGAACAATTCTCATTCGGAAGCATCAGTTGAAAAAACTCATGTGACCACCTGCCTTTGGATAAAAGGCATGTAATGATGTATACACTATAATATCATAGACACATGGATTTATTAGAGTTTCAAAATATAAACAATGTTTTTAAATAATTTTACATCAATAATATTTTAATGAATTGTTTTTTTGGGTAGAATATGAATTAAAAAACTAAATCATTAATAGAATGAATGTGTAATTGAATAAATCATGTGATAATAAATATTTAATGGGATGAAATAGTTATAAATATTATATCAATATTATGTATATTACTATAGATACATTAAAATAAAAAACCTCAAATTCTACTTTTGAAATTCCTTTTAAAGTAAACATATATCAAGGCCTTGACCACACAATCATGCGGGTCATCTTAAATTTTGGTTCCTATAGATTATCTTATGTAAGGTATAATGAGCATGGGTGAACCTATTAGGTTTAGTTTTCCATATTAAACTATGAGTTTTGGGTTACAGTTGGATGAGAAACCCTAAGAATATAATGATACCTAATGTAATAGATTTGGGTTCATCCATATAATGTATTGGGGAAAAGAGTTCTACACTAACTATCCAAGATTCATATTTGAGAGTATTGGCATAGTTTCCTACATAAATAGCTAAGTGATGTGAGAAAATATAAAGCTAAATAAAACTTAGTAAAATATATATATTGGACCACTAAATATAATTATTTATGGGGTAATCATTTTTAGTGAGAGTTCTTCCATTAATAATGTTTGATAAAAATATATAAAACATGATACTCACTAATAAATATGTCATTTTTATAGATTATGGAAGGCATAATGTTTATCATTTTCTAGTATGTTATAGGTGTAGACTACAAAACTATTATACATTGATATATATGGTTGAAAAGTTATCTCAATTATAATAATTCTGAGTATATTGATGTGAAAGTTATAGAAATCAATTCCTCAAACAATAACACGTATTTATTAGATACTGGGTGTGCATAAAAACATTTTCTTGTAAATACATACATAAAGATAATATATAATTTATTAAAGGTAAATTAAATCTATATATTGGAAACAGGGAAATATTTTCTACAATATAGGTTGAAACTTTTTATCTAAGTATACATAGTTGTTGGAATTATAAAAATAATATTATGTCCCTACTGTAAAAAAATTAAATTTTTTATAATATTTCGAAAAGGATGAATTTTAATTAATTATTAAGAATGAGTGGTTTATATATATATGAATGAAAATTTTCAAATCATTATGACTAATGTAAATAGTATATAAATTCTGGATATGAATAATCTTATCTGTTACTTTCAAAATAATAAGGCCATGATTGATTTTGATCCCAGTTACCATTTGAATATTCACCTTAAATATGTAAATAAGAAATGAATTTAAAAACTAAATAAATATTTATTGTTGTAATCCTTAAATTATTAATTCTTTGATATATAAAAATATTTTAATTAGAAAAAATGACCAAAACAACTTTTAGAGGATAAGGTGAATGGACTAGTGGACTGTTATATTGTATAAATATTGATGTATGGGGACTAATGAGTACTCTAGAAATTGGTGGTTTTTATCGTAATATTTATTAATGAATTTTATCGGTTTGGTTATATGTTTCTGATGAAAAAAATTCTTAACATTTTGAAAAGTTCAAAGAATTTAAAATGAATTATAAGATCAACTAGGTAGAGGATTTATGATTCATTTATCATATTAGGGTGGAAAATACTTGGACTAGGAATATATTTATTATCTGATATATTGTGTAATTTCATCACAACTCACACTTCATATAACACAATAGTGGAATAGTGTGCCTATTTTAATGAAACATACCCTTTTATAAATGGTTTCATTGATGACTATTTAGTGTGGCCATCATATTTCATTCCAGGTGAATACTTCAGAAACCGCTACATTCCTACTTAACTATATTCCATCTAAATCAATCATAAAGACACCATATGATATATGGACATGAAAATAACTATTAATTGATTTAGGAATATATAACGTGGGGAAATATTCATATAATTTATATTTGCAAAAAACATTACCCCAAATCTGATTTTTTTTATTTATTGGTTATCATAAGGAAAACATGAGATATTATTACTAAAATACTACTAAACACAAATTATTTGTTGACCAAAATAGTATATTCCTTGAAACGGATATATAATCCATGGAGTAAGTTGAAGGAAAATTGAACACGGAGAAGTTTAAGACCCATAAATAGGAAATTATAATGAGATGGTAGCATATCCGAATAGTTTTAGAAGAATAGTTGATTTAGGTTTCATATTAACCTTGTATTTTTGGTATGATTTGTGAAAATCCCAATAGATATGAATTTATTAGGGAACATTATGATGAATTAATGTTTATAAATGATAAACATAATACTCACTATGTTTCCATTTATGGTGTTGATTTTTGTAAAAGGCTAAATTTCATGAAATCTAAAATAGACTCTATATACATTAACTAAGATTGGAACTTGATAGATTCCCCTAAAGGGTTAAGACCAATAGGGGTAAGTTGGTTTTCTGAGAAAAAAATCTTATCCATGGTAAATTGTATACAAATATGGATCCCCTAGTTGAAAAGTGTTACCAAATAATTCTTGGTATTGACTATAAAAAAACCATTTCTCTAGTGGTAATGATAAAGTCCATTTGTATTTTAATTTTTAAAGAAGAACATTTTGAGTATGAGATAAATAATTTTTTTCCAAAACCAATTTATTTTATGATAATTTCCCTAGGGTATTGTATATGATACAACCTAATGGTTTATAAGTTCCAAATTATTTTTCTATGGTTTTGAATTTTCAATGGTATATTAATGGATTAAAGAAGCTTCTTAGAGTTGGACCATCTGATTTTATAATGTGATCAAAAAATTTGTATTCATAAGGAACATGGTTAATTATTGTATATAAAAGTGAGTTAGTATGACTTTTATTGTATTTATAATATCTTATATGATGATTGGTTTTTGGTGGATCATAAAATTATCTTGGTAGTTGAAATCCCACTAAATATCCCAATCAATCACGAACAAAAAAATTTCAAGTATGAAGAACATAAACAATATAAGAGCACTATTATCATAGTGAGAATCATGTATATTGATCACAATAGTGTTATGTTAATATAGATAACCAAGAAATGTCCATAATACTCTTTTATCTATATGGATTATAATGGCCACAATCATCTTATTCATAACAAGAGGATCCCTGGACACTATAGGTATACTAACACCTTATTTGTAAATATGAATGGTGAATAAGGAGTGAAGAGACTATCGAATATAGATTATTAGTGTAATATATATACAATAATGGGATAAAATCCCTTTTTATTGTCTTTAATTAGTTAATGTAGGGAATCGATCATTGGATACCATCGTATGGAAGCCACCATGTATTACTGATAACAAATGTCCATTGGGATATTATAAAAATTTGAGCATTAAAAAAACTACGTTCAACTACACATGAATCAACCTTTGGATTCATAATTGAAAGTAAATAATTTGGAAGATATAGTAAAATATCTTACACCTGATATCCCATATTTACATCTAATAAAAACTATGATATATTCTGACAATAGATTCCCTAGGAATCTCGTAATGAAGATATATCGTAATATATGATATACATAAAATTCATTTTATAGGTTATTACACAAGTTATATTGTATAACATGATATGCTCATTTTAGTGCATACCCAATAATATCCCAATTTCACTAAAATCCCATAAGAACATTTTACAAAAATTCACAAATATTTATAAATCCATCCAAACTATTTTAAATACATTTTATCATACTGTATTCTTTTTGGAACAATTTTTTTTGAAATTTAATCCTTACCTTATGGCCTAACTATGTTACCCTACTGACCTTTTGTTATTTATAAATAAAATAAAAAATTCTAATTTCATATAGGTAATCAAATAACGGTCTCCAATAATGCATTAGTGCTACTAAAGCTCCAAAGTGGTCATGGGGGATCTCAATAAAACTTACTCATATCTCCATATGAAAATGTTAACCAAAATGTATATCAATATATCATATATATCATATATATCATATATATCATATATATACCTACATAATCCAGTTTGCCATGGAATTGAGTGATCAAAATACATAATACTTTTTAATATTGTATAGGATACCTCAAATATTCAAGATTCTCTAAAATTGGTTGAATAGTTTGACTGAATACATAACATGAATTTCATCCATGTACTAAAGAAAATTACATGTCACTAAAATAAGAATGACCATTCAACTCTTTATAGAAATTAAATAAAGTTTTTAGATGTCTTTAACTCATTATAAAAGTAGCAGAATCCACTTGGTTGTGATATAAATAAAAAAATGATAAAAACATAACTAACCACAACATATTATTTAATCCTTACTGATTTCATCAAAAGAGATTTCAATGTGTGATGATTCTTATTTATAAATGTTTCCAACTACAGGTAAGAGAGATTCATAATAAGAATAAACCTCAATGTATATCAATAACCTAATGAAATTATATATGACATAATTTGGAGGGTTATTTGAGATAATAATTATTTATTTATTATCTATTGAGTCCATTCTTTGTATAATTAATATCACTCTTGGCATTTATTGAAAAAAAACACACTCATTTGAATATTGACATATCATTACAGCAAATAATACACATTAAAGATCATAAATTATGGATAATTCAAGACATAATTTGAGGGTATATTATCATTATATAGTTAATATAATGTAAATGAAACACACAATAATTAATGATAACTAAATATTTACTTTATTATTAAATCTTGATATATTTTAAAAAAACTACATATAATATCCCATGTATTTCAAAAACAAAATTCAACATGAACTTCTATTATTTTCCAGTTCAAATGGTTTGGTAAAAGTATTTTATTTATTTTTATATCTATCTAGACAAACTATATTTTTAAATCCCGTCCCAATGATCTCTCAAATGAAATGGTACTTGAGAAGGATGTTTTCGTTCTTTTAGTGAGACATAGGTTCCTTAGTTTGAGCAATAACTCCATTATGGTCACATAAATGCTCTATTTCTCCCCCAATTATTGGAAACACCTTATGTTCATAAATAAAATTATTGACTCAAATATATTATTATATATCATTTAATGTAGTGATGTACTCTTCCTGTGTTATTGAGTCCGCTACGGTGGATTTTTTGAAACTCCTCCAACTAATAACTCCATTATTTTTGAAAAACAAAAAACCATTTTTAGATATTATATCTTATTTTTTGGACTGGAATCTAGAATAAAATTTAACCCTTACACTAAGATAATTATTCCCTATAAATATCAACAACACACCTTTACTTCTTAATAAGAACATAAAGACATCCTTGACAATAATCAAACAACTCTAAGAAGGATATGATTTGATTATTTTAGCAATTCCCAGAATATAAGTGACATCAAGTCACATATATAATATTAAATACATCATAGATCCAATGGAAGATCCATAAGATGCATTATCAAACATTTTAACTCTTTATAAGGGTTTCAAATCATCCTATGATTCATGATAAGAAACACTAGTAAAGACCCTTTTTTAGAGTTCTCTATGCTAATTCTCTTTAGAAATTTACCATCCAGAGTGATTTAAATCAATCCAATAAATCTCATAGATCTATCTCTTTATATATTCATACCTAGTATATAGGTTTTTTTCCCTGTGCCTTTTAATGAGAATAATTTTCCTGACCAAATATTTACAAAGTAAAAAATACAAGAAATCAATTTAGATAATTTTGATGTCATCCTCATGCAATATTTGAAATACCGACAGACCTCAACTAATCCACATTTATACATAATAACCATCCATTTTATTGATCTAAACAGTTTGATTACATCATCAATCTAGATATTCCAACCCAATACGATTTTTTAATCCATAAATAGATTTTATAACATTCAAATGTTCAAAAATATATGTAGAACTTAAAATCAATCTATATATAATATATACAAATCCATGAATAAATTTTCATTGAGGAAAGTGGTTTTGTAAACTATTGAATATACCTCATAATCACAATGATCTGTAAAAGAAATAAATATATGGATAGACTTTATCATGGTATATAGAGAAAACCATTCTTTACATTTAATAGAAAGAATTTGTTTGTAACCTTTTTCTAGTGTGCAAGAATTATTAAAAGACAATTGCATGTTATTTTTATAATGGAAAAAACACTTACACCCTATGGGTATTTCCCCTTCAGGTGTATCCATTATGTTACAAACTTGGTTTGTGTGTATTTAGTCCATCATAGATTCTATAGGTCATAACCATTTTCTAGAATTAGAATTCTCAGTATAATATCAATTATTAGTGGGTTAATCATCAATGAACATTAATTTATCATCATTTTATATAATAAGTTTACATCTCTCATGATCCTGAAATATCATTCTAGACATTAAATTTTCTTGTGTAACCTATGTTAGTTCTTAATTAATAACTCATTATCGAATAAGATCAACTTCTATTTCAAGAGAAATTATTTTTGTGGTATTTAACTCCTTTAAGATAACATTTTCTCCCACTATTCCCATTAATAATAAGTTACTTATTAATAAATATACTATTTCAAGCCCAACAAAATATTTTTTGGTAGGATTATAGAAATAATATCCCTTTGTTTTCTTTGGATAACCAACAAATAAGAAATTTTTCTATTTATAGTCAGGTTTCTTAAAATCCAAATGTCATATGATTTCTATGAAACCCAAAATCTTAATAAAATATATATTTGGAAATTTATAAGTCCATATTTCATAGTGTATTTTTGGTAGCTTTGATTGAATATTGTCATGTATGAAACTAATAATTGATTAGGTTAGAATGTTTTTTTACTTTCTACAATATTAAATTGGTTTATAATTTATAAAAATGAAATAAAAAATCACTAAAACCACTACCAAGTGTTATAGAATATGTAATTAACAAGGTCTAATCCATGGGGTATATGATAACTATAACCCGAATAGAAAGGACTTTTAATGAATAACATACAATAAATTAAACTAAAATAAATAGGTGAATTGAAATGTTGAACACATTTAATGACCTAAAAATGGATGAAAAGAGGGAAATCAAATACAATGATGATTTTTCATAATTTAATACAACTCAAAATAACTTATTAATAAATTAAATTAATAGTCATGATACTTCTTGGGGAATTTAACTATACCTATTAGTACTATCTAAAACTAACTTGGCTCACACATCCCTTTGGTTGAGGTAATCTATAACTGACGTAAATGCATTAAAAAAATCTCTATGCTTAAGGGGGAGTTAAATCATATCGGACTCCCATACCCCCTCTATCATATTGGATTGATTCACCAAGAACCATAAATCTCTCTATTTAACTAGTGAATGTGATATAAAAAATCTTAATGAAATAATAATTAAAAGGAAAATATCACAAGCTTAGAAGGACGTAAAATATTATATCCTTTTAACAAATTTGGAATATTTTATCATTTTTATATAGAAAGAGCTCATAAAATATCTCTAGTGTATATATCATATCATACCTAGTATGTCACGACCCGTCCTCAGGGCCCGTGCTGTGACTACCCCAAGCCCGCCTTCCATAGGCCAGGGGCTGGCAACTAGTACCAAATGCGTAAATCCCGATAACTGGGAAGGAATTTCCTTTATAAAAGTAAAAAAAACACCACAGTGTACAAGCAGAAGTAATACACTAAGTACAAAAAAAGTTCTGAAAAGTAAGTGGGCCAGAATACAAACCCAACTGAATGTAAATCTACAACTGAATGAAAGTACAACAGATAAGACAAACAGCTGGAAGAATAGAAGAAGATCCTGGGTCGTCCACCTCGGATCCTACCTGAAGGGTAGGTATAGATTGCGCATCTCCTGGATCATCCACCACGGATCCTACCTGAAGGGTAGGTACAGATAGCCTCCACAACGCTCTCGCCCATCTACCTCCTCCAAGTATCATCTCATCGTGAAGTCCACCTCCAGATACTGACTTGTCGTGAGGTCCACCTCTGGGTACCATCCAGTCCTCAAACACTCGGCCTCTGTCAGTGATGCCCGTCATCTGCAACCAACACAATGAGGTGCGGGAATAGCCCGTTTAGGGGTGAGTATACGATACCCAGTAGGGACCCCGAGACCCTCAAGGTCTCAATAAATCCAACAAGGATAACCACAAAGAAGGATCTCAATAGATAACCCTTACTTAGGTATCAGCCCATACTTATACCTAAGTTATCAAGTAAACCATCTCGATCATGAGTAAACACAAAGGTTATGAAATCAACGGATAACCACTACCTAGTTATATGACCATACATATACCTATGTTATCAAGTGACCCATGTCAATCATGAGGTAAACACAAAGGTCATAGACTCAGCTGAAACCAGGATTTTCATTATCGAAACCGTAACTGCTGAACAACTCTGTCTCTGATGAGTACAGTGATCCTGTCACGACTCCGAGGTACTACTCACTAACCTAAGACTGCTGAGGTACTCATCCTATCGAGTACCGCGGGTCAGTCACCCAAACACAGAAGTGCTTCCCACCGGGGTTTTCCACCCAAACACAGTAGTGCACCCCCCCTAATAGCCTGCAGATGTACTCCTTCTATTGAGTACCGCGGGTCTGCACCCAAACACAGCAGTGCTCCATCCTCCATGGGTCTGCACCCAAAAAATAGTAGTGCTCCATCCACTAGGCTAGTCGACTCACTCCAAGTCGAGTCGGTCAAGCAGTCGTCAGGTCTCAGCCAGCTACACGGTCTCCGTACTCCGTACGCTCGTCTCCGGGAGGGTCTGCTCCACGAGCTACAGGTCGATACTCCAAGTATCACAAGTCCCACGAAGAAGTATCTAAAAGGACCGTCTCGTCATAGGGGTCTCAATGCAACAGACGGTGCATCAATCAGGCGCCTGGTCTGTGAGTTATTAGCATTTTCGTCCCAGGGGCCCGGTTGGTTTTGTGTACGAACCAACCCGGCCGTATCTCAACTATACCCTGAACTCACATAGAGTATACTCATAGGAACAGTTCCTCAACATGATCACCAAAGCCACTGACGGTTCGTCAAACAGACGTTCGGTCTGAAAGTTATCGACTTTCCCGTTCTAGGGGCCCAGTTGGATTTCGGGTACAATCCAACCCGACCATACTCCAACTGCGTCCAAACCTCAGGTGAAGTATTCCAAAAGTTCCGTCTCATCAAGAGGAATCCAACAAAGTTGACGAGATGTCAATCGGACTTTTGGAGCTCAAGTTATAAGCATTTCCGCTCCGAGGGCCCGATTGGTTTCGTGTTCGAACTAACTCGTCCGTACTCAAATTTCTCCGAAACCTTTTGTGTAGTATACCAAAACGACCGTCTCGTCCCAAGGATCGCCACACAACTAACAGTGTGGCGATCGGAGGTCCATAGCCCAATCTATGGGCAAAAGACCGGAAGTGATCCAAAAATGGGGGGTCTGGGCCCGGTCCGACCCGGACCAACCCCCCTCGGGTCGGCCCGAACCGGGTCCACCCGACCCGGGTCCGGGTCTGACCCAGTAGGGTGCGGCCCGGCCCGTCCCGACCGGGTGGCAGGCTGGCTCGGCCAGTGAGCCGAGCGGCCTTTGCACTCCACGGACGCGGTGAGCGCCACGTCCTACTCCCCCGGATCCCACGCGGCCAAGGCTTCAACCGCGGCGGTTCATCCTCGCGGCGCGCCGGGGCGCAGCCGCCTCCGGCTGCCAGCGCTGCCATGCCGGTGATGTTCGCGGGCCACCAGAGTTGCTCCGGTGGTCCATTTTTAATTCCGTCTGTGCCGGGAATCCTTACGGGACCTGAACTTCACTGTGGGATCATCAAATCACCTCTGCGGCCCGTTTTGTCATCGCCCGTCGATCTGCATGTCAAATAAACAAACTGCGGAGTCTTCGATTCGCCTTTGCGGCCCCGACTCCAACCACAGTTTCGTTCAGCCTCAACGGCACGGCCCGACGGCACCGCGCTTCTTCGCCGTGTTCTTCCTTTTTTCCACGTGGTCTTATTGCACCGTGCTACCTTTGTTTGTGCCGCGACAAACACAACATCAAGGGGGAGGGGATTCGGCCGTGTTCGTGCGGTCTTACCCCCTCTTGTTAATCCGATATCAAGTGGCTAGGAAATTTACGTTGGACGACAAATAACATTTATGAAAAAAACATACCCCTACCTCGATGAAGTCATCGAACGAGATTCGTTGCGGAAAAAGGTCATCGCGGAAGACGGCGTCGCGGAACGATGCTCCATAATCACTGTTGGTGTCGCGGTACACAGCGTCGCAGAGAAGAGGATCATTGGAATCATGGTACAAAGCGTCGTGGAGAATAGGATCGTCGGCGTCGCGGTACACGACATCGCAGAGAATAGGATCGTCGGCATCACGGTACACGGCGTCGCGGAGAAGAGGATCATCGGCGTCATGGTACACGACGTCGCGAAGAAGAGGATCATCGGCGTCGCGGTACATGGCGTCGCGTCGTCGATATCTGAGGAATCAGCGTTCTTCGTCATCCTTCGTCGGAGGCCGACGTTCTTCATCGTTCTTCGCATTCTTCAACAAGGAAGAGCGTTCTTAAAGACTAGAGGTCTTTTCCTTATTCCACACAACGAAACCACATTAATAAAATTAGGTTTCTTTTATTATATTCCTCATGTCAACCCATTCAAAATTCAAAAATAATCCACGAATTAATTAACGTGTGTTGACCAATTAATGATGAATTTAATAAAACAAACAAATTCGAGAGTTGACTTGGTATTAAGTGGGGGTGCGGGTGCGTTACTCAATTAAAGATGAGGTTACAAAATTAAAGAGGGAGGTGAGGAGTTATGGAAAAAGCGACGGGGTGGGGCTCGTGTGGGCCCTACCTCTCCTTTATTCTCCCAAGGGAAGTTAGCAACCCAACGAGTCCCACTCCAACTCCCACACCTAGAAGTTAAACCACAAAAGAGAGGGAAAAATTGTTGTGACACAACAGTTAAACCACTTAGCAAGAAATAAAAATAAAATTGTAAAACAATTATATTTTTATTCCTCACTCTTTTTTTAACAACTCCTCCCGAGCAAACACAACTCCAGAAAGGGTCTTCTTAATCAATTATCGGCGTTGTGGTTTCATCGGTGCCCTCAGATTTTGATTCCAAGCACCGGTTCAAAAGTTAGAAAAACCCACCCGTTCGTTCACTGAATGTACCCGAGCTAAACTTCAGAATTTGTTATCGGGCACACCGGGCCTCGGAATCAGGTGCCGTCAAAAACCGCATTCTCGTAAAATTCCCAAGAAAGTAAAAAAAAATATTCCTTGAAATTTCCGAGTCTTTACATTACTCCCACCTTAGGGCTTTACGTCCCCATAAAGCTATAACACAAACTAGGGAAACAAAAGTGGTACTGAGCACGCATTTGAGCCTTCTGCTACCATGTGCTCACCTGGAGGTTCCTGTACTGCCAGTGAAAGCACACCCGAGGAATCGACCATCTACATAGGATCCTCTCCAGTTGATCCCCGATCCCCATTGGAACCTCCTTGAATGTCGCCCTTCCATCGAGATCCTACTTCCTGAGGTCGATGATATGTGAAGGATCATGCACGTATCTCCTTAGCGGAGATACGTGGATGACATCATGCACCCGGTGCAACTGAGGTGGAAAGGTAAAATGGTAAACCACCTCACCTACCATGTTGAGGACCTAGAAAGGTCTGTTGAACCATGGAGATAACTTGTCGCCTCGACCACATCTCCGTAAACCTCGTTGAGTTGAGACCCGTATAAGGACGTGATCGCCATCCTCGAACTCTAGAGGCCTCCATTTCCTGATTAGAATTGAAACACAAAACTCCTACTACCACGAGGTCAATGTTGGTCGACCCAAGAGTGATCGACCAAACCCTCCTATGCATGAGTTTATCCTATGCTGCCTGGGGTTTCATTTTCGCCGACCAACGAAAACCCATCCCGATGTTGTAGTTAGACCACAATATTTTTGCCTAATACAGTCAATTTGAGCAAGAACTATGAATCCAATACATACCGAGACCAACGTCATAAGTCCTCGACGCTTCTACCAAGATATTCCAACCAAAACTCTCACCTCAAGGGTCAGACCACACTGTCGGCGTAAGTGTGATTATCGAGTCTCCTCTCAAGGTATCTCCAGACGTGAGGGTCAATCCTACGGCTTACTGGAAACTCTAGGTCTGGGACAAGATTCATGGAAGGAAGGAATGATTCATATAAATGTCTGTTACTACGGTAGCTAGTAGTGGACACAGACTATCCATCAAATCATTTTTTAGAGCCATTGGGTCACACTCCTTGACCGCATGCAGACGCACTCTTCCCCTGACCTCCAGCTCCCTGAGCCTGGTGGGGACAACTAAGGCGGGTGTTTATAGCATGTTGAAATGTACAACACCTCATGCTGCTCTCCTAGCTCTGCCTCCACGTCTGCTTCTTCGTAGACTCATCTATCCTTAATTATTCCTCTTCTTGAAACATTTAACACTCCCGAGTCTCTAAGACTGGCGCCCGTTTTATGTTTCTTACTGCACTGTGTAGTCTTCATCGACTCCTGGATGATCTGCACCTTATTTGCCTACGATTTGTAAGAGCTTCTAAGATTTCTCCTTTGCCGAAAAGAGAAACTCAGTTTCATCCCCTGGATGAACCACGACCATTTCCTAATATAGTCAATCCTGACATGAATGATGCATTCATGCCATGGATGACGTCGTAAGGCCTCGAAGTTACTACCAAGAGATCCAACCATCACTCTCGCCTCCAAGGGTCGAGTCACACTGTCGGCATCAGTGTGAGGTCACTAGGTCTCCTCTAGTAGAAATCTCAAAAGTGAGGGTCAAGTCAACAGTTTTAACCGTGACCTCTCAGTATCTACCAAACAAAAGGACAAAAAAGAAAACATCACGAAGATAAGTGTCTTTTATCATAGTAGCTCATAGTACAAAGACACAAATAAAAAAGCATCATGGAACTAGAAGTACCAAGAAAAAAAAGGAATCCACTAGTTCCACTCCTGTCCACCTGCTTCTGGAGCTCTACTTCCTTGTCCACTACTCGGTTGTTGCTCAAGCACCTGCCACTGCTTATGTCTCAATGGCTCCTCCAACGCCCGCAGATCAACTGTGTGGGGGGGTCGAACAGTCACGTGCCAGGTGACCCTTCCTTCCGAATTCATAACACTTCCTGATCCTCGTATGGATGGCTCTGTTTTGTGCGACTCGCACAACCAAACCTATATCCCGAGGTCGCCCAACTGCTGGTCTGGTCCTCTTGGACCCCTGCATCATCTGTCTACTGCCTACAGATGACTCGGCTACTGATGGAAAATCATGCGGAAAAGGAAGCAGCTCCTAAACACGCTCGGGGTGTGGAGCCACTGGTACAAACTCCACCCTGAAAAAGGTCTCAAATTCTCCCCATGTTAAGGACATCTCATCACAAAACTAGAGCATCCGGCTCCACCATCTTTCTGCTGCTGCCTAAAAGAGGCTAGCAGAAAAGATCACCATGAAGTGCACTGGTGTACCCACTATCCTGAAGACTCTCACCACATCCTCCATCCAATCTTCAGCCGCTTGTGGGTCCATATCTCCCCGGAACCTGGGTGGCCTCTGGCGCTGGAACTCGTGCAGCGCGCTCAAGCGGCGTGCATCGCCTGTGGCTGGGGCTGGTAAAATCGGTGGCCCAATGTATGGTAGTACCGCTGGTGCCTCCGATGGTGCCTTAACTGTAAGAGGGCCCTGTACCGAATCCTCGTCACTCGACAGGATGTCAGTACGTATATCTCTCAGGGTTCTAGCTGATCGTCCGTGATAAGGCATCCTGAAAGAAACAAACATGACACGGTCAAACGATTTATACCTGGTGAGATGACATGGATTGAGCTGTTTTAAGGGAAAAAGTTTGGAAACACACACGCAATTAGTGTTTTCATGCACTAAGACGGAAATCAGAAGTCAGGGTCCTAGTGTATGGATACGTCGGCCGCCCGCACCAACACTGGACTCCCTGAACTGAAGACCACACTCGGTACCCTCAACACTATTGCTTCACAGAAAGAAAAATATCAGAGTCATAAGTTCTGCGGTAGAACCGAATCCTTTGATACCAATTTTTCACGACCCATCCTCGGGGCCCGTGCCATGACTACCCCAAGCCCTCCTTCCATAGGCCAGGGGCTGGCGACTAGCACCAAAGGCATAAATCTCGATAACTGGGAAGGCATTCACTTTATAAAAGTAAACAAAACACCACATAGTACAAGAGGAAGTAATACACTAAGTAGAAAATAAAGTGCTGAAAAGTAAGTGGGCTAGAATACAAACCCAACTGAAAGTACAACTACAACTGAACAAAAGTACAACAGAAAAGACAAACAGCTTGAAGAATAGAAGTAGCTCCTGGGTCGTCCACCTTGGATCCTACCGGAAGTGTAGGTACAGATAGCGCAGCTCCTGGATCGTCCACCATGGATCCTACCAGAAGGGTATATACAGATAGCCTCCACAACTCTCTCTCCCATCTACCTCCTCCGAGTATTGTCTCGTCGTGAAGTCCACCTCCGGATACTAACTTGTCGTGAGGTCCACCTCCGGGTACCATCCAGTCCTCGAACACTCGGCCTCAGTCTGCGCTGCCCATCATCTACAACCAACACAACGAGGTGCAGGCATAACCCGTGTAGGGGTGATTATACGATACTCAGTAGGGACCCCAAGACCCTCAAGGTCTCACTAAATCCAACAATGATATCCACAAATAAGGATCTCAATAGATAACCCTTACTTAGGTATAAGCCCATACTTATACCTAAGTTATCAAGTAACCCATCTCAATCATGAGGAAACACAAATGTTGTGAAATCAACGGATAACCACTACCTAGGTATATGCCCACACATATACCAAAGTTATCAAGTTACCCATATCAATCATGAGGTAAACACAAAGGTCATTGACTCAACTCAAACTAGGATTTTCATTATCGAAACCGTAACTGCTGAAGAGCTCCGTCTCTGACAAGTACAGTGATCCTGTCATGACTCTGAGGTACTGCTCACTTACCTAAGACTCCTGAGGTACTCCTCCTGTCGAGTACCGCAGGTCAGCCACCCAAACACAGTAGTGCTTCTCGCCGGGGTCTGCCACCCAAACACAGTAGTGCACCCCCCCTAATAGCATGGAGAGGTACTCCTTATGTTGAGTACCATGGGTCTGCACCCAAACATAGTAGTGCTCCATCCACCATGGGTCTTCTCCCAAAAATAGTAGTGCTCCATCTACTGGGCTAGTCGACTCACTCAAAGTCGAGTCGGTCAAGCAGTCGTCAGGTCTCAGCCAGCTACACGGTCTCCGTACTCCATACGATCGTATCCGGGAGGGTCTGATCCACGAGCTACAGGTCGATACTCCAAGTATCACAAGTCCCATGAAGAAGTATCTCAAAGTACCGACTCATCATAGGGGTCTCAACGCAACAGACGGTGCGTCAATCGGGCGCCCGGTATGTGAGTTATTAGCCTTTTCGTCCTAGGGGCCGGGTTGGTTTCATGTACGAACCAACCCGGTTGTATCTCAATTGTACCCCGAACTCACATAGGGTATACTCATAGGGATATTTCCTCAACGTGATCTCCAACGCCGCTGATGGTTCGTCAAACAGACTTCCGGTCTGAAAGTTATCGACTTTCCCATTCCAGGGGCCCGGTTGGATTTCGGGTACAATCCAACCCTTCCATACTCCAAATGCATCCAAAACTCAGGTGAAGTATTCCAAAAGTTCCTTCTCATCAAGAGGAATGCAACAAAGTCGACGACATGTCAATCGGACGTCCGGAGCTCAAGTTATAGGCGTTTCCGCTCCGAGGGCCCGGTTGGTTTTGTGTTTGAACCAACCCGTCCGTACTCAAAGTTATCTGAAACCTTGAGTGTAATATACTGAAACGACCGTATCATTACATGGATCACCACACAATTTCTGGTGCGTTGATCGGAGGTCCTTATCCAATGATATGGGAAAAAGACCGGAAGTGATCCGAAAATGGGGGGTCTGGGCCCGGTCCGACCTGGCCCAACCCCCCTTGGGTCGGCCCGAACCTGGTCGACCTGACCCGGGTCTGGGTCCGATCCGGTACGGCGCGGCCCGACCCGGCTGGACGTGGCGAGCGCCGCGTCCTGCTCCCCCGGATCCCGCATGGTCGCGGGATCCGACCACCTGCCGGCGCGGCTTCAGCCGCGACGGTTCCTCCTGGCGGCGCGCCGGGGTGCTGCCGACTCCGGACGGCTGGCCAGTGCTGGCTGCCGCCTCCGGCTGCCGGCGCCGCCAGTGATGCCCGTGGGCCACCGGAGTTGTTTTGGTGGTTCGTTTTCAATTCTTTCTGCGCCAGGAATCCTTACAGGACCCGAACTTCACTGCAAGATCATCAAATCACCTGTTCGGCCTGTTCCGTCATCACCCGTTGATCCGCACGTCAAATAAACAAATTGCGGAGTCTTCGATTCACCTTTCCAGCCCCGACTCCGACCCCGATTTCGTTCGGCCTCAACGGCACGACGCGACGACGCCTTTCTTCTTCGCTGTGTTCATCCTTGTTTCCGCGCGGTGTCGTTGCACTGTGCAACCTTTGTTCATGTCGCGACAAACACAACATCAAGGGGGAGGAGATTCGGCCGTGTTCGTGCGGTTCGGCCCCCTCTCATTAATCCAATATCAATCGGCTACGAAATT
This sequence comes from Viscum album, assembly GCA_963277665.1. Taxonomy (NCBI): domain Eukaryota; kingdom Viridiplantae; phylum Streptophyta; class Magnoliopsida; order Santalales; family Viscaceae; genus Viscum; species Viscum album. The sequence goes on from OY728140.1 coordinate 81,106,268, forward strand.
TACGTCGGACGGAAAGGAAAATTTATGAACAAAACAAACCCTTACCTCGATGAAGTCATTGAACGAGGTTCGTTGCGGAAAAAGGTCATCGCGGAAGACGGCATCGCGAAATGAGGCTCTGTAAGCACCGTCGGCGATGCGGTACACGGCGTCGCGGAGAAGAGGATCGTTGGCGTCGCGGTACACGACGTCGTGGAGAATAGGATCATCGGCGTCGCGGTACACGGCATCACGGTACATGGCGTCATGGAGAAGAGGATCATCGGTGTCGCGGTACACGACGTCACATTGTCGATCTCCAAGGAATCAGCGTTCTTCGTTGTCCTTCATCGGAGGCCGGCATTCTTCGTCGTTCTTCACATTCTTCAACAAGTAAGAACATTCTTAAAGACTAGAGGTCTCTTCTTTGTTCCACACAATGAAACCACAATAATAAAATAAGGTTTATCTTATTTTATTCCTCATGTCAACCCTTTCAAAATTCCAAAAGAATCCTCGAATTAATTAACTTGTGTTGACCAATTAATGAGGCGTTTAATAAACCAAACAAATTCGAGAGTTGACTTGGCATTAAGTGGGGGTGCGGGTGTGTTACTCAATTAAAGATGAGTTTACAAAATTAAAGAGGGAGGTGAGGAGTAATGGAAAAATTGAAGGTGTGGGGATTTTGTGTGCCCCACCTCTCCTTTATTCTCCCAAGGGAAGTTAGAAACCCAACAGGTCCCACTCCAACTCCCACTCCTGGGAGTTAAACCACATAAGAAAGGGAAAAAGTGTTGTGACACAACACTTAAACCACTTAGCAAGAAATAAAAATAAAATTGTAAAAAAATTATATTTTTATTCCTCACTCTTTTTTTAACAACTCCTCCCGAGAAAACGCAACTCCAGAAAGGGTCTTCTAAAGCAATTACTGGTGCTACGGTTTCATCGGTGCCCTCAGATTTCGATTCCGAGCTCCGGTTCAAAAGTTAGAAAAACCCGCTCGGTTGTTCACTGAACGTACCAGAGCTGAACTTCAGAAATTGATTCCAGGCATACTGGGCCTCGGAATCAGGTGTCGTCAGAAACCGTATACTCGTAAAATTTCAAAAAATTAAGAAAAAAAATTTCCTTGAAATTTTTGGGTCTTTAGATAGTATCTCCATCTACCTCCCATAAAAATTTGTATCTCTTGACCACCAATTCTCATTAGATATAGTGTATAATCTATATGTTGGAGTCATATCATATTTACTATAATATATATCTATAATAATGAATATAATGTAATAAGGCTCATTGAATATAACTAGGTAGATATATCATCTATGGTGTGGGATGTGTCTATGAAACACAATGTTATCAACAATTCTATATTAAAACATAACATAAAAACAACATCATAAGGGAACAGTAACCTAACCGCCATGTATCTTCCAAATATATCATCATAATATAATATCAAACATTACACCATAAGCTCTGTACTTTCGAAAAAATATTATTTTCATTATCTTCCACCAGTGGTGAAAAACAATTCCTATGGTGTAATTTCCTATAGCCGCTAACACATTACCTATCTCCCTAGTATAATGTATCATTCTATAAAACAAAGCATAAAATTCCTGTAAAACTAAGCGACTACTAATTTTAGGAACTCTATGATGTAATGGAAACAAAATTCTACAACATCCTCATGAATCTAATTTCCTACATCGTGTATGACATAGTGAAACTATAAAAAAATGTATAAATATTCATGCAATAGCTTCCATTAACCTTTTATAATCAATATTACTTTTTTAGCCTTTATGGGACCCAGGTTTACCTTTCCTTATGTACTATTTACCTTTACAAAAAATTCAAAAATGTCATATAACCATTAAACAGTTCCTCAAGGCACCCTAACATAGCCCAACCTATGAAACAATATATTTCACTAAGCTTTAGCCTACTTTATTTTTCTTTTCCACACAATGCATGCATGATATTCCTCTTTCTTCACAGTGGTTCTCCAGAGATTAAACTGGTCTATTCATGGAATTCTTCATCATTATAAAGCTTCATAATAATGTAAAATAATCTTCCATGGTGATAAAATGTTTTAGTAACTTCTCAAATGTTATCTTAGGCTCCCCATGCGGTTGTCATGGCGGTCTTATGATGTAGCACATGTGTTTGAAGTGCATGTAAAAAACAAAAAGATGATGTGTATCATATCATTATAATGAAATTTCTATAAAAATAAACCATATTTTATATGGGATCATCACAAGTCGGGTTTTAGTAGGGGTTACCTCTAGTTAATAATACTCGATGCAGTTTAAGATGACTAGAATATCAACCGCTTGACTTCCTGTTAGGACCTCTTTCCTAATGCATCCCCCATGTGCCATGTTATCCTTTACTCAAACCTATACACCCCATAGTGTCTACCCATGCCATACATATTCCCATCCCTTCTATTCACATTCCACCACTCTTATAGGTCTACAATCAAGTCGCTGACTACCCACAATAGCTTGATCTCATATAAACAAGGACTTTATGCTATAAAATTTTTTAGTACTTATTTATCCATTACATTTTCTAATTTCATTCTATACAATTCAAAAACCTTTATCCAAATTTAACAAAAATTCATAAAAATATTATTTTTTACTTTCCTTTTTCGAGAATTTTCTTTAAAGTTTTAATTACCCAAATAATATAATAAAATAGTGAAAACATGGGTAGAATATACCATTTAAAATACAAAATTATGGAAATTAAATTTAAAAATATATGTATAAAATTATACTATCAAATACCCCAACACATAAAATCATTCTTGTAATCAATCATAAATCCTAATAAAATTCTCAAAGTGCACCGATGCTTCCAATATTTATATTTCATTATAAAAAACAAAACAATTATTAATGGGGAGAATACACATTCAATATTCACAAAAAAATATTTATTCAAATCTTAATTTTCTAAAGAAACTGTTAAATTGTTTTTTAATCACCATTTCTGATATTTATGGGTCCTCTCCTAACCTCTATTAAATCATACTAACCCATTACTATTATAAAATCCACTTATGATTTACCTACCTTGATTGTTTTTCCCTCACCACTCATGGTAAAAATTTTAAATGTAATTATTCTCAAACTTATGTACATGATCTAATATGTATCCTTAAAAAGGATCTCAAATGTCTAATAGGTAATGATAAATTCACAATTAATACTCTAGAAATTTAATTAATGTTCAAATAACTGTAAGGTAAAGGGTTAGAAGGTAAATCATATAGAAAAATTATAATCCCAAAAAGTATCTTTGATATTAGTAAATTATGAATAGTAATTAAAAATTAAAGTATAATAAAAATAAAATATTGGTATCAACATAAATTTACTCAAACTCAAATTAGGCTCATGAATGACAAAAAAGTATACTGAAAGGTTAACATATTGCTTTTCTTTCTACTTTTTTATGTTTTTTTTGAAAAAAAATTCTAGAAAGGTTTTACATAAACTAATAAACCCCATATAATTTCCTCTAGAATTGAATAAATTAGAAGAATATCATTGGTCAAGTAATTGTTATTTTGTTGACCCACACAGTTTAGAACACTTTTTTTCCATAATTTCCCTATTTTTTTCTATTTCATTTTTTATTTTCCTTTTTTTTTATTTTCTTATGGGGAAATAAACACTAAAACACAATGAATTAAAATCATGAACCTTTTCCCACACCCAGGGAAAACAAATCACATCTTCTCCTTAAATAAATAAATAAATCTATTTACACTATGGAAAACTTCTCCCTAAAGCCAAACCATCAAATATAATAGAAAAAATATGAGTATGGGTAGGTATGATAAGATTGTATTATAATTTGTATCTTCCCTAAACTTTTAATTAATTTATTCTATGTGTCAAAAAATATTAAATTATTAAGTATTTTAAAAGGATAAATTATTAAAAAATAATTCTATAATATTAAATCTAACTTTTTACAACCATAGATTTGATAACATACTAATGCCACATCTAGTAAGTTGGCATGCCCTGAGTATCTATCATGAAATGAGAATTTAAAATAAAATATAAAAAATAATCTTATAACCCTCTCAATAATGGGATAATATATTATGTACAATAATTCATGGAATAAACTATAATATAAAATTAATTAGTATGAATTTTAGAAATTTAAATCATGAAAAATTTATTTGAATTTCATCTATATAAAATAACTACCATCCCCAAATCACGATTCATCAAATCTATACCCATATTCTAATAAATAACCACTAATTATTAATGTATAATAATTTAATATTATTAATAATGAAAACTAGGACAAGGAATAATAGGATTTCTAAGTAATTTATGCATCATTGATAGAAAAGTAGAAAAAATATAAGGCAGGGCATGAAATTTTTCAGTTCAAACTTCAAAAATAGATTTTTAAAATACATGGGAGAAAAAAATAAATAATTAAAGAATCAATCCACTTAACTCATGAAACTATTTTTATAATATTTTTACATTTTTCAACCTGGACCTAAAAAAGTAAACAACACCTGAAATAAGAAAGTAAATGTATTATATGATTACAATGATAAAGGGGTTTGTTAATTCATCCCAATAGATATTCCTAAATAAAAAAGACTAATTTAAAAAAATAAAAACAAATATGGTTGATTTGTATAAAGGGATTTTTTAACGTTTTTATTCTTCAACTTAGCTCATTGGATGACCTAATATGAGCCTTTTTCTATGATAACTTTCATTAAATTACCCATGAATTATTTTATAGTGCATTTAGTGTACTTATACTATTTCCCCTCTTAGAAATAATTTTATTTTATTTTTTAGGATATTTCAAAACAATGTAAACCCCACTTGAACTATGAAGAAACTCATAGGTTTTCCATACCAAATATAACTCCTATTTGCATCAACTACTGGTTGGATTTGTTAAAATTATTCATTGGTTTATCCAAGTTCAACTACCAACCATTCCTCTCCCTTTCTTAGCTATTTTTCTTAAACTTATTTATTGAATTTGTAAATTTTGCTAGACAACTAATCTTATTCCTCTACTTCTATATGCATTTTTTCAAGTATTATATTATATTTGTTTTCAAACTACTCACCAATCAAATTTATCATTCCCTTAAAAATTTGAACATCCCTCACAACTTCCCCATGTCGACATTTTCCCTCTTCTTATTATTCTTCTTATTCATGAATGTTTGTAAAGACCTCAGCCCCAGTAACCTGGATGTAGTACCTTACATAATTACATTGGTACTCTGAATAAGTTTTCGCATCCCAAAATTCCAAATAGATTAGTATCTTTACAAAACCATATACTAACATAATTATTACCTTGAAACTTGAATGAAAAAATAACATAGAAACTCCATTGGAAACACCCAAAAACTCTTAGAGTGTCCCTAGAATTTATTCATAATATAAATCATCACATACAGGGGGAAAATAAAAGATATGAAAGGGGTGAGCTAAGATGCTCAGTAAGGGTAAGTAATATAGTATATGTAATTAACATATATGATAACGTATGGTGAATAACTGAAAACACATTCCATTAAAACATAATATTGAGCATCATATTTCATTAATAAAAGATGAATAAATAGTTCTATATAAATAAACCCTTGAGAATGATACTTAATCATGAAAATTATATTAGTAGAATAATCACATGGGATATCAATTTCTAATATCATAATGAGGGAATTAATAATTATTTATGTGATAAACATACTGTCAAGGCTTCAGGAAATACACCATACCTAAATAGGTAATAACCTAGTCTAGTTTGTCTAATGAGACCTACCAATGCATCGATGGGATATAACAGGCCCCACACTCCACTTACTAAGTCAAATGAATTTATAATATCTTAAATAATTGATTCAAAGAGATAAATTTAAATAAAAGTGTCCCATACCACTTTGAAATATTTGAATCATAATCATATATGAAATTACAATAATAAAACCATTGATAAATTTATGAAAGAAATACCCTTTTACTTTGGAAAAAATTGTTATTTTGGAAAACATTTTTTAATTTTCATAAAATTTTATTGTATAAATGTTCATCCCCTAAAAATAAAATGGATGAACAATAAATTTTATGAATATATGATTTCAAACAAGTAGAAATATTTTTTAAGAAACTTTAGAAATGATCCACTTTGGTTCTGTTTAAGGGAAAATATTAATGAGTTCATTAGAAGAAGGCATAATTGTTTTTATAAAACATGTATTGAACTAATATTTTTTTTCATGGTAAAATTATTTATTTTATAAAAATATTTTTGTATTAAAATATATTATGGAGTGTACATAAAAAATGGGTACAAAATTGGTAACTTCCCTTTAATCGGGCTTGCTTATCTTCCAGAATTAGAAAAGTAAACCTTATAAAACATTGATTTACCATAAAATAAAGAATAATTTATAATGGTACATATTTTTAGAAAATAAACATAGAATTTTGGAGTATTAAATAAGAATAATTAATCATTACATTGGGGTAAATATGGAGAAATCATAATGCGAAGGAAAAATGGAGGTTCATGAATGAACCCTTACCACTTTGTAATTGTTCTACCTATTCGGTGGCGCATTTACAGGTGGTTCAGAATTGGAAAGGTTATCACCATCAACCATCACTTTTTCTATAGAGATGTTTTCTTGTTGAATTCACCATTCCATTTTTTATGACATGTTCGACGTCCTTATTCATTAAATAAGGGTGCACTAACCAATGGAAGCTATTGGCCTCAACGAGAGATTGCATGGGGTCAAATAATTTTAAAATCAGTCCTTCTTGGATATAACTTTCTCGGATGGTCTCCAAAGGGTTTATTCGTAGAGCCAGGAACACCCAACCACCCTGGTATCCATGATTCATGGACCTACTTTCAAAAGTAAGGCTCTCATTGATTGATGATTCATCCAATGAAACTTAAGGACTACATTGGTCTAGAGGATGGTATTTCAAGCACACCAAAACCTTCAGGGGGAGGATTGTTGCATGTTCTAGGACTCTCTTATATATTTAAGTCATGTTCATAGGTTCTGGAATCAGTTTTTCACTCTCTAAGAGTGTGTCCATGGGCTACCCTTGTCTTGCAAGATCATCATAGGCATGCATATGTTTGATTCTACGGAGGTGATGATGACTCGAGCCATATATTAAGGCGTTCTAGAGTTTATTTTCATCTAGGGGGGATGCAAGTTGACTTGATGTTGGGATCGGCCCCATAATAAAGGATTCCTACATATCCTCGGGAGAGGAATAAGAACCCACATAGTTCGAATTGTGAATGGATTACGCATAGAAGATACCAATTTTATGGGTCATAATAGGATGAAATATTTTTTGGATGGGAACCCTTTTGAGATAGAGCCTTCTGGTAAGTGTCCTACGCATCCTAATTTGGTTAAGAATCAGAGTTCTCATTGTTTAGATGGTGTGGGGCTTACATGTTGGAGCTTCCCGGTTGAGGGAAATGATTAGATGGACCCTTTTGGATGGGAACCCTTTTGAGCTCATGCCTTCTAGTTAGAATTCTACATATCCTGATTTGGTAAGAAATCATAGTTCTTATAGTTTAGATGGTGTGGATCTTACTCATGGGAGATTCCCAGTTGAGGGACATTATTGGGTGGAACCTTTTGTATAGGCACCCTTTTGGGGTCGGGCCTTCTGGTAGGGATCCTACATATACTAATTTGTTCAAGAATCAGAGTTCTCTTAGTTGAGATGGTGTGAATGTTGTAATCCTCAAAAAAATCTAATCCCTTGTGATCGATGCTCGGTGTGAGAAATAATAGGATTTGAATGATTCAACAATGCACATGATTCCTCCTTGGTTTGTTGGGGAGGGAGATCCCATGGAGGAAGAGGCTGGGGTGACTATAAATGAGGGTGTAGAGAAACAAACCCTTTAATGTGAGATGAAATTAAGATTCATGCAGCCCGACCTCAGAATATTGGGGACTTACATTAGTGGGAGGGCCCCAGAGCATGTTCTGGGAAGGGGAGGAGCTCAATCCTCATCAAAGGGGATAGCGAACATAACCCCTTCTGTTGATCACTATTCTTCATTAAATGGAAAAGAATGTTATCCCCATTAATCCCTAGAATATGGAGGTTCACATCAGAGTCCCAAGGTTGGACTTAGGGTTAACAAGGGAATGTATCCTCACATTAATTCCCAAAGATTGATCCATTGTGGGGAGAGCCTTCATGATTCCTCTTAACATGGGTATGTAGACTCAATGGGGTGCACTGATGCCCCTGATGGTCTGATCATACAGGTCCGGTGGCTTTAGAAGAGGTTTTGGCCAGATTTCGAAGGACTGGTTAACAGAGGGATCATGAAGGACTTGATGGTAGTCGAGGGATGAGGTTGGAAAAAGAGGACACAATACCAAAAAATACCCCATTCAGCATAATAATGTTTTATGCGGGATGGAGGAGGATCCGCAAACCATAGTGGTATATAGGCAGAGGGGTCATCTACATACTGAGGCGGTACATGGGAATGGGTATATACAACCACGTACCATAGCGGTACACGATTCACTTTTCCGATTTGGGTTCCTTCCACGTACTGATGCAGTATGTGGCGCCTGGTTTAGTCTGGGTAGTGATACACTACGCATGTTACCATTTTGAATGAGGGTCTAGGGGATCATCGTTTGCAGGGAGTTCATCCATGAGAAGTTTATGGTTCATGGTTCATCAGTTAGGGTTGTGGTTCTATTATTATTATTCAATTCCCCCATTTTATGGTTCGCGACAGGTTGTACCTATGGAGAAATTGGTTTGCGATTCAGGCTTTGGTGATGAATCAAGATGAAAGCCGGAGTCCTCTCTAAACACTATCTTCCAACCTCTAGGTACCCTTAAAGAATTCATCATCTATCCCATGTCCTTCTACTGTGCTCCCTTTTATAGAAAATTGGAACACCTGTATCTATTGGGCATGGAAACCCATTTTTGGAGGCCCAGGTAGATATATTGACCCACAAAAGACTCGGTAAACTAGGGTTTATAGAGGCTTAGGTTCGCGATTTTGGTTTACAAAACCTTTCTGGTTCACTTTGTCCATGATCTGATGAGTTCACGACATGGTACATAGATGGTCCTCTTGAGTATAAATCTGTCAGTGACTTAGTTCACGGTCTGGCTTGCTCGCTGTCCATATCCTCGTGGGCCAACAGTTTTCATATCGTTTTGGGTACCTGGTGGTTCATGATCTAGTTGGTCTTCATACCTTTCTTGGTAATGGTATGTGATCCACAAGGAATGTTTGGAAAACATGAATTCATTTAAGATTATATTGAATATTGCAACTCAATTTGTGTCTATTCATCTTTCTAGACTTGTAGGAGTACTTTCTTCCTTCTTCAAAGCGTTTGCAATTGTGGGGGTATTTCCTTCCCTTGGTGGAATTTTCATGACTCTACAAATTCCCTCCATTAGAATGTTTTTTGTTCGAAACGAAAATGGTATTATTCTGATGTATAAGTGATCCTGAACTAAAATGGTTCATGGTATAATAGATGGACTCGGTAGGATGGGACCACACCTATATAAAGAGGCCTATGTCATTTGGTTTTTACTGTTTCTCATGGATAAAAGAACTCTCGATTTACCCAAATTCCTATGCTCTCACGTACCGTGCTCCTCAAGAAAATCCCATTCGAAAACTACTTCGTACATTCTACAAACTAATTTCCTTTCCATTTCTCTGTCTGTGTACCATATTTTGGATTCTGTAAACAGAACTGTGGAATTTTAATATTAAAATCTGGATTCTACGTAGGAGGATGCTACACGGCTGGCTTGTCTGCATACCAGATTTGTCCCAGAAAATATGACATTTGAAAATTAACAATCTGAACATAAACCTTAATCCATCATTTTGAAATATAAACTTAATCAAGGCCTACATTCGTGATATCCTATTTCCACGAATCTTTCTCTTCGCCGACCAATGATCCATGGGCCAACGCCTCACAGATGGTTCACATACCATGGTTTTATGCGGTAGGATGTGACCACGTACCATAGCTATTGTCAGGATTACCTATTCATATTATGCAGTACAAGGATTTTGGCTTCCGCATAATATTTCTGGAATCCACTATGCAGATAATTATGTGAAAATAATTTGAATCCTTATCCATTCTTTTATAGCCTTTATCCAAATTTTGTTTATCAGACTGACTTCTCATTGGCTTCTTGATCTTCCTGTACATGTTACAATGGATGCTTCCTAGGATTCTGTTCATGTTGTTGCTTCATCTGAGGATATAATTTCTACCCATATTTCTACTACTGATGATAGATCGAAGGATATGGTGAATTTGGTTGATGACAAAACTCTAGTCATTCCGTTTCACCAATCTCTTGAAAATTTTCTCATAGTGGGTCAACGAGAGTACCCGGTCTTAGAAATTATTTTTTCTTATAGGTTTGGCCTTTTATATGACACAAAAATCTTGACAGAGTACCTGATTGATCATCCTACCACCTAGATAATCAATATATCTATTTTGAAGGCCTTGATATCTTCTAAGGGGAGCTACCATCACAGGGATACTACCTCCAGATCATTGCTTAACTATGCACCTCGAACCCTAGAGGGGGTGCAGTAGAGGCCCGATTAGATGACCCATTGTTATTAGAGCATCGCGAGGAAGAATAAAATGAACGAGCCACACAATTATTCCTCTTTAAAGGACCATTTCTTAGGAGGCTCATTTTCCTTGGACTGGGGGGTGGAACTTTTGGATTCACCAGAGTTGTGAAGAATTCCAAGCTGAGTTATAGACTGTGGGATTGTACGAGGCATTTTGGGTTTCACAGACATACAACCATCGTCCTACTGCCCTTATTTCAAACCTATTAAGTAGGTGGAGTCCAGATACCAACACTTTCCATTAGACCCATAGGGAGGTATGAATCAGCCTTTGGGATGTCTAGCTGATTTCAAGAGTCCCTATTGTTGGGGACTTGTATAATGAATTTCATCCTCCCTCTGCTATTTTGGATGATGAGGAAAGAACCCACCATTTGTCCAAAAAACTCATCATACAAGTGAATATGCTTTCGAAGGAAATAAATCCCTATATTAATCAGGATGTTTCGTTTGATGATTGGTTTGGTGATTTTGTTAAGCATACTGGTCTCGAGCTCAATCTGCGGAGATCGAGGGCTTGTCCCAACATAGCCACCCAGAGGAGAGTGGGTACTTACTGGGCCCACCTTAGAAGAGGGGGATTATAAAAAATGGGGATGGGGTATCATCCATGATGTCAATCAATTATTTTGACTGGAATCTTTATTGGGAATGTTCCTCAGTTAGTGGATCCTACTTGTGCGAGAATCTGGTGGTGTAAGAGCCTCAACCTTTATCATGGCCGCTCAGTTCTCCACTGATAAATGCATCAATTTGGCTATCCCAGTGTCTTCCAAGATATATCAAATACTATTCTGAATCATTGAAGGGGGGTCACCCTACCGGATGGCTGGACCATTTCAAATTCTTTGGGGATGGATGGGAGCCCACATAGGGGGTTATTACTTCATCAATTCCCTACCAATTCTGTATTCTTACCACCCTAATGATTCCACCACTAGTACTATTACAAATAATGCATCAGAAGATTCCATCAACTATGTTTGCTTATTTTCTCTATGAGAAGGCCTCCAGGTTTCCCGTATCACATGAGAACTTATTTGCGAGGGCTATGCACAATGACTATTTAGTCAACAATTCAATTTTATTTATATTTTGTTCCCTCCTGCTCTTAACATCCCTCTTTAAGAGAAACATATGATGATAGATCACTAATTATAGATAATGTTCACCCAAAAGGACACCCAGATCTGGTTTAGATGTCTGGGTTCTGTACCCTTCCTTACCTATAACTATGCTGAGGCCTGGGTTAACTTATATCCCGATTGACAATTTACCAACCTAGTGCCTATTGTGACAACTTCAAATGCATACAAGGTGAATGGAATGGGGAATGAGAATGGAGGTTCTGAACAGTATTGAATAGGAAAAGTACTCTGAATGTATTTTTGATCACCCCCTAGGAAAGTTGTGAATGATGGGGTTATGAACTCACTGGCAGCCGAACATGCTGCTGGAGATGTTTCCAGGAATCCAGCATCCATTCCTTCCGAGGCTGATTTTCTAGTTGCCAAGATGTAATGGGACCTCTTGAAAGGTCATTTATTTACCCATGAATTATCCCCCCATGATATATGGCTACTCCTCTAGACTAGGGAAGTTTTCCTTACTGTCATAGAAAACATGTCACCACCAGATGACATTTCTTTGGATGAGGATTTAGATAGGGTGAGTTTCTATCTTAAGGACCATGAGACCCTCATTCACTCTCAACGTTGTCACCATAAGTACTCACATTAGGTACATGTCATGTTGTGACAAGAAACTATTGATGAGTATGAAGACATCGTTGGATTAACTATGTCTGCTACCCCAGAGAAAGTTTCTTACTTGCTCCCATCATCCCATAAATGTTCCTCTTCTCGAGATCTTGAGTTTGGAGGGACACCTGAGAAACATTTGCGGTTGTCAAAACCTACTCCACTCCCCTATATCATCCTTCCAGCACTGACCAACACAATTACGGCTACATTTATAGAGTCTTGAAGAGTTTGCGATGAATTGAGGAAAGCACTTCAGATGAAGATATATATATTATTCTTCAGAGGGAACTCTTCAATATTCCAGGTTTTGGGGGTGCCATTGCTCATACCTATATTTCTGCCGATGAAGAGTCTGATGAGGTGGAAACGTACTTGACTAAAATGGATAAGTGTCTTCACACTCCTACATAGAGTAATTATTGGTCGTACCACATAGTGTTGATGGAATTATTCCCATAGATGTTATGATAGGAATTATTTTCAAACTTTTTCCTTAAATTGTTTTTCCAAAGATGCTGAAAGTATCCCCCTTTCCTTTTTACTCTTTAGGGACCTACCGGATCTTGGGAAACAGATTTCTCCCCAAATTATTCTCCTAGAGGTACCACAGCTTGGAAGTACACCCCTTCAATGGTTGGGGGTACTATGGAAGGATCCCCCAGATCCCAAGAACATATGGAAGTGGTTATCGCAGACCCTTCCCAGGAATTTCTGCCTCCATCTCCTCTTGGTGATCTTATTCCAGAGCCATACCCCCATCAGTCAAATAAATTAAAGAAAGCCTTTCAACTGTTCAAGAATATTCGATGGGGGATCACAAGTAATTATCTATTTACGTGGTGAATGAAGAAAGTACCTCTATCTGGTCAAATTACTGGTACATACATGTACTTTGACAAAGGGACTACTGGAAACTAGATGATGACTGGTCAAGAATCTATTGCACCTATCCCTTTTAGGGTCGAGGAAGATTCATCATCTTTCATTCCAAACCATTTGAAGAGGTCGGGGGTGATGCTGCTCCTACTGGAACAATCTCTGCCCCAATAATGGAAAGACCTCCATAAGTTGTGGTCTCACTTGACTGTGCTGAGATGAATCTCCTAAAGATAGACAAGGTAGTATTTATGGAAGGTGACAAGTCCAATGATGAGCCTCATTACTTACTGTATCCTGAATGGGATTCGAATATTAATGAGTCAATGAATCTCAATCGAGCTGTTTATTCCCCTAAAGAGGGAGTTACTCCAGAGACTACTGTTTAGTCTGAACATGGTGGCTCTAGTGAAGTCATAACTAGGGATGTTGATGTTCTGTCCTCTGAAAATTTGGAGTGGCCTATCATGCCCTTTTTTCCAATTTTGAGAGGGGTTATGTATTCTGCCACGAGCATTCCCTGACTAGTATCCTTATCTAGACAGACCATACTATCATGCATTATATTAACTGACAACCATTGGGGGGCTTCCTTGAGGGATACTATTTCGTCCGAGCATGGCCCTAGGTCTTCAGTGTCCCCATATATCCATAGAGTGTCAGTAATGACTGAAGATATAGTGTAACCTGTTTTATATAGCAGTACCACTATAAGGTTGGGCATTATTGAATCCATTTCACCTCCATCCCCAAAATCACAACCACAAGCCTTAGCAATGGCAGAAGATGCTGCTACCTCTTTATCTATTACCATTAACCGAGATGAGGTTGTTACTGGGTCAAGCTATGATGTAGCTTCCGAGTCAAGTACCCCTCTAGTGACATTCATTTCAGACTATATTTAATCATTAGGGAGTGATTCTAAGACTGATCAAGAAATCCTAGTCGATCTTCATCCCATTCAACAAAAGGAGTTGAGGAAAATTTGGAGAATAATCTCCTAGACTCTATTAAATGAGATACCTGTGAATTTTCCAATGTTACACCACCAGTTTGTGGTCCGGGGCTTTAGTGGATTCATCTATCATGTCATTTATGATATATTAAGATAGGTATTTGTTGCTCGAGAAGCAACTGGTGCACTTAAATATCGACTCTATGTTTGAGAGTCGACGAATTATCTTGCTGATACATGAAAAATTATCATCACCGAAGCTTCCACCCATGCTTGAATGGTTGTGAAGTTACAAAATGAACTCATGAAGCCAGAGTCTTTGATGGAACAACATGACTATGAAGTGGAGCAACAAATCTAGAAGTTGGAGCAGCTTAGATAGGAGCGGGCTCGAGCCGTATCCTCCATTGAGGAGGGGTGATGACAAATGTAGGAGGGAGAGAGAATCGGCCTCCAATACATGAGGGAACCGAAGGCACTGCAGGCGAGTGCAGAATTCCAGACTATGAATTTATTAAATCTTCCCTAAGACTTTGAGGAGTATCACCAATCGTTCATGAAACTTTGAGACTGTGCCGAACGTCTCATGTGAAGGTGTTGCCTTTCTCACAAAGAGATGCCCCAGGCTGTGGATGCCCACTATATATTTTTATGGAATATGATGGAACTGATTTGACTCTAAATTCTCTATCTTTTCCTTTTCTTGTCAACATAATTTTAATCAGGTATAATTTTAGACCATGAAATGAATCCAGTAAACTAAAACAATCAAATTGGGCTCTAATATTTCCCTGAGCCGTGGGACACAACGAGCGTAGTTCAACTATTGTTGGGGTTTCGTGGAAAACCCCCATGAACTTTTTTTTTAATTTACAATTATTTTTTCGTTATACTACTTGGTATGGGATTAGCAGGTATGACATGGATTTTTATTAGGCTTCCCTTTAATTGTTTTCGACCTAGCAATCTTTACGCCTTTTTTGATGGCTCAATGTTTTTTTAACGAGCCAATACTTGAATTTTATCTAGATGATACCTTTGTGAATTTTTCATCTGGAATGTATGGAATCTCTTTCAGTGACAGTTCAAAGTTCTTCCAATCAAACATATTACTGATGTTTTAGGTTGAACATCTTTGACCAAACATAATGGCACAAGGCCTTGACTTGAAACCATTAGCCGGGAATGTTCTAATATCCTTTAGAAATAGATTTGGGTTTTCTCTTGACCCATTTTTTTGGATTCTGGACATGAATTAGCCTTGGAAGATTCTTTATGCATATATAGGTAGGAAAAGACTCTCCTAGGTATGAATTTCCCTTTGATTGACAACCATTTTTGTGGGAGACATATGCAAATCCACCGGGGGATGATGTGCATAGTCGATCAAAGGTGACTACAGGACATTGTCCTTACATTTCCTCTATCCTAGTGGGATTTGAAACATTTTGAATTTATTTTGTTTTTGTGTTCTATAGTGGGTGGCTGGCCTAAGTAGTGGTTTCTGAAAACATTAGGGACATTCATGTCAGCTTTGAGTAGACAACCCTTCCTACACGACTCTCACTTACATGAGGGAGAGATGGTGAATGATCAGTTCAGTTAAGAGTATTTTTTATGTCAGCGGAACTTGGAAAGATGGTGGTACATAAGCCATTTTCTAGGATTTTCCCAAATATGGGGTGTTATAGGACATGAATTTCATTTGAGCATACAGAAGCTGGAAAGGACTCACCTAGGGAAGAATTTTCGTTTAACTGATGGTTGTTTTTGTGGGAGACATATGCAGAACCACTGGGGCATGATGTGCATAGTCAATCAAAGGTGTTCGCCAGACATTGGTCTTCCATTTTTTGATGGCCATTGACGGTTATTAATATTGGGAACTTTTTCAATATGGTATGTGACCTTCGACCAGGGGTGCTCGTGAACACAAAAGGAGGCATTTCAACTGAACTTCATTGGGGAAACCTGGAAACGAGTGGGGGAACTCTTATTTCATATGAGGATCAACTTCATGCATAGAGATGGGAAATATTTAGAAATATCAAAAGGGACTAGAGATGAATTAGGCATGTATGATTTGATACATCCAGGATATGTGTAAGGAGGAAAGTGTAAACCATGACTTGAGGGCCCTTGAATCTGGAGGGATGGAACAAGGCGTGGAATCCATTGCGAATACTGAGATAGTAGTGGACTCTCTTGGGGCTAAATTTTCCTTTTATTGATGGCCGTTTTTGTGGGAAACATATGCAAAGACACCAGGGAATGATGTGCATAGTCAAGAAAAGGTGTCCGCAGGACATTTTCCTTCCATCCCAGTTGGATTTGGAGGGTCTTGTAGATTCAAGATTACTCAGTGTAGAGAGTTTGAAATATAGAACGAGCATATCCAGACATATTGGGGACATTTGGGCTATAATTTACTCATGGAATTGGGTGTCCCTTATATTGATCTGACTAGTACGCAGGGTGAGGCATTTATTCCATCTTTGGGATACCTGGTCATTTAATATCACATAGCCAAGACAAGGGGTTCCTCTCGGGGGAGGGAATTGTGACATGCCTTATAGGGTTTTGCTGCTAGGACCAAATTCATAGACTGTTTTCCATAATTCCATGGTTTATCTCTCATTTATATCCCTAAGATCATGTAAGCAATGCTCGGTATGAGAAAAAAGGGATTATGAGGATTATGTGTCATTGATTAGAAATAGAAAAATCAACATTACTGGGCACATTTGGGCTTAAAAAATTGTTGTGAAGTTTAACATTTTACATTAAGAATGATTTGAGACTTGTAGTTTAATGTCATGTGGTGATGACATGATTTTGTGATGTTTAGAGACATGCAGCGAAGAAGATTATACTATCATAAAGATCATTAATAGTTTTTGGTTAATCGGAGTCATGATGTTCCAACGTTCCTTATATTTGAGTGATGATAGAAGGTGTAAACCATAATCCTGAGGGAATCTTGAATAATGAGGAATGAAATGGGGATTGGAAACCATTGGGTGTACTGAGATAGGTGATGATTCTCATGGCATTGGAAACTGTTTTTTGGGAAACATATGATGATCCACTGAGGCATGATGTGTATAGTCAAGAAAAGGTTTCCACAGGACACCGGCCTTCGATCCCAGATGGCCATGAATGATTATGGGGTTCCATGTTTTCCCAGAGTATGGATTTTGAAAAATGGGAAAGATGTGCCTGGGAATGTGATAATACCTAGACCTTGATTATCTGTTCACTACTGGGGCTTCCACATAGGCCTGGCTGATATGTAGAGGGGGAAGCATGATCTTTTTACTTCTCATAACTGAAGGGCATTTGCGGAATCTCATAACACTAAGGACTGGGCTACACAAAACTCTTGAATAATTTCACAATTTAATGTCATTTGATAGAACCTTTCATGGAATCCCCGTACAAGTCTGACCTACTTATAGGGGAAATGGTCATTTTTTTCTGGTGGTTGGGCCAGGATGTCGAATACGAGAGTCACTACATATCCAGCGAGGGCAGGAATCAAGCCACATGTAGTTATGAAAGTCCCCTATACCAATTTAGCTTGGTCAATGTGTGAGGATAGGTGAGGGAATATTAGTTTCACATGATACAGGTGTCATGCCTACTATATTCCCCTGTGTTTTTTTTGTGTAAACGAATCCTTACCACTGATCCTAAGCTCATTCATGTTATACTAGATGTGGAAAACAAGGAGTGGTCACAGGGTCTCCTTCACAATTGAGGGGAAGTATAGAATATGATGGGGGAATTTTTTTGTGGGGGTTGGGCGAAGATCAAGTATCGAGGCATCGGTATGAATCCTACGAGGGCAGGAATCAAGCCATACATAGTTTTTTTTATGTTCCCTATATCAATATTCCTGATTCATTGGGGTACATACATCTTAATTATATCAATTAGGGTTACCGGGTCTATCGTGTTACTCCATAGTTTCTTTCATAAGATAATCCCTACCACTGATCTTAAGCTCACATTAGTTATAATCGATGTGAGAAACAAGTAGTGATAAGGGTTTAACTTATAAATATGGGTAGATATCGAGCATGAAGGATGATGTTTTTTAAGGGGGTTGGGCCAATATGGAAGATCGAGGCATTTCTACATATCCGACAAGGGAAGGAATCATGCCATAGGTACTTTTATAAGAGATGAGATAGTTTATTTCCATACAATTAGGATGATATGTGCCACGTATTTTAACTTATTATAGTGAGGACATGATTCATAGTTTTATTTCATGTTTTAGGGATAACTTCCATATAGTTTTACATCACGTGGAAAGGACAACGACTCATAGTTTAAGGTCTCGGAGTTTGGACCATGTCACGATGGTTCGATGTCATGTTGCATGGTCTAATACCCTACAAGTTAATGTCATGTGGTCAAGAAAATGACTCATAGTTTAAGGTTTTATATTTTTCACCATGGCATCATGGTGTTTTTTTGTTACTCATAGCTTAGGTTCTAAGAGTTTAAACATTGGCTTCATGGTGTTTTTCCATTACTCATAGTTTATGGTCTTAGAGTTTGGACCTTGGATTCATGGTGTTTTTCCATTACTCATAGTTTATGGTCTTAGAGTTTGGACCTTGGATTCTTAGTGTTTTTTCGTTACTCATAGTTTATGGTCTTAGAGTTTAGACCATGGCTTCACGGGGTTTTACCGTTACTTGAAGTATTTCTTTAAGAAATTTGCATTTGTAGGAGCCACGAGGAGCTATCCGTCCATTGAATTTAGGGAATATTATTTATTGGAATAGACCCTACGTATGACATACGGTCCTTCCCACTTTGGTTCAAGCTTTGTTGGATTCTTCCCTAGAATCATTGGGGTTCAGAGGACTAAAACCATTTCTCCTTCAAGGAAAGATCGAAGGAAAACCTTTTTGGTGAAGGATTGTGAAATATGGTTTTTATAGATTTCCAAATGGTGTAAAGTGTCCATCCTTTTCTTGTCTAGCTGCTCTAATTCATGAAATCATCTCTAGGATTTTTCATCCATGTAGAATTGATCGCAAATGGCCACACAAAGTGATGACACGTGTATTTTGATAGGTAACACAGCCTATGCCTCATATACTAGTGAGTACAGGGTTGCCTAGGTGGTAGTGTAGGTCAAGGTCCAGTAAGCCCACAAAGCATGAAGGAGCTTGTTTGGAAATGATTTATTGTTCTTATTGTCAATCTTTTGATGTATGTGGGACATAGTCTTGTTGAAATCCTCTATCTGACCATTGCAAGACACGTGTTAACGGGATGAACAATTGGCTTTAATTCTATACTCATGGTATAACTTTTCCAACTCAGTAGAGCATAAGTTGGTGCCGTTGTCTGTCAAGATTGTATGAGGGATGCCAAATATTATGATGATGTTGTACTTTACAAAGTAAACGATGTTTTTCTACCCGAATTCATTAAGGGGTATGACTTTACCCCTTTTGGAAAAGAAGTTGGTCACTGTGATGATGAACTTGAATTGATTGGCTGTGGTAAGAGGATATGGCCCCACAACATCCATCCCTCAGGTGGAGAATGGTTAGGATTAATTAGCAGAATGAATTAACACTAGGGTACAGTGTATGAAATTATCATGAACATGGTTGGAATGACACTTCATGGTGAATATGGAACAATACTATATCATAGTGGGCCAGTAATACCCAAGCCTTTTGATTTGGTGAGATAGCTTTGTTGCTGGTTGGTGTGCTCCAAAAGCTCTGGCATGCACTTATTTTATAAAGGTAATAGTTTATTCTCCATCAATGCACCATATAAGGACTCTGTCAAGACCTCTATTATAGAGAAACGTTTCTTGGATTACCTCATTGTAGAGGGGAAAAGTGACTTCCCATCATTGGACATGCTCCCTTCCAACCCAATCTGGCGGGAGTTCCCCATTATGAAGGTAATTTGTAATGGGCGTCATCCAACCAGTGGTATGACCATAAGGTTCAGAGATGGGGAAAATTTCATTGAATTCCTCTATATTGTTCTGGATGAATAGAAAGAACATATTATAATGAGAAATGATAATGATTGTATCATCCCTTTCAAGATCGACCAATGCTCTAGCTGCATTTTTCAAAGCGTCAGGTTGAGCATTTTGTGACCGAGGTACATAGGTCAATGTTGGTTATGATGGGAATTATTCCATCAGTTCTCTTCATCATGGAGACCAATAAAACTTTCTTGATGGCATGGTCACCATTGACCTATTTGATGACTAGCTTTGAATCACCCTTTATTTTGAGGCGTTCGGCTTGCACCAAAAGTGCCAAATCCAGCCCTATAATGAGGGCCTGATACTCTGTTCATTATTTTTTCGCCCTTCCAAAAGCAGGAAGAAGTAAGGAAAGATGAATTTTTGGGGGATACGAGTATAACTCTCATACCCACTTTGTTGAGATTAGTATCCTCCATCCTTTTCCCTATAGGTATTCGGGAAGCACCAACGAAGTACATTTCCCATGTCTTGGGGTCCACATGGACAGAAAAAACTTGTTCATTAGGGATTTTGGCATCCGACAGTGTTGTTTATTTTGAGGGGTTCTCAGATAGGTAGTCTTTTAACACATATCTTTTGATGGCCTTCTGGGGTACACACTGTATTTCCAAATATTGTAGAATGATCTCCCATCATGATAGGTGCTAATTTATCAGGGGACAATTGAGAATAAATTTGAGTGGGTTGTAGTGGGAGACAACTTGGGCCTCATGGTGTGGTATGTAATGCCAGAGTTTATGAAATGCAAAAATTTAGAGCAAAGAAGTTCTTATTATTTTTGAATACTGAGTTTCGGCATCAATCATTGTTCGAATGATGTAATAGAGTCTGTTCTCACAGCCAGAAACATTATTCTACATGAGGAAGGAACCTAATGACCATTCCAGGGATGTTACATATAAAATGATAGGTATCCCCTAAACTAGAAGCATCAACACACAAAAGCTTAATAGACACATTTTGAGATTGTCGAACGCTTCTTGGCAATCATTATCCCATTCAAATGTAACTCCTTTCTTCATGATACTAGTGAATGAAAAACATTTACATTCTTGGTTGGCTATGAACTGCCGAATGAAGGAGAGGATCCACTGGAGACGTCTAAAATCAGTGGGGTTTAGAGGTGGGTAATTAATAATAATGGTTTTTTTCTTCATGGGGTTCACTTTGATTCCGCGATGGCGTACGATTAAGCCGAGGAATTTTCCCGAGGTAACGCCAAATGTGAACTTTAGGGGATTTGTCTATAAACTGTGATGTCACAATTTGTTGAAGACAGTTTCAAGATCATCCAGGTGGTTTGAGTGTTTCCATGATTTAACCACCAGATCATTTACATAACAGTTGATGAATTTTCCCAAAAGGGCTTGAAGATGTGATGCATGGCACACTGATATGTGGCGCCACCATTATTTAATCCAAATGGAATCACTTTATAACAGAACACCCCCTGACGGGATCTATAAGCGGTAGCTTCTTCAGATTCTCAGGAAATCTAGATCTGATTGTATCCATAATATCTATAAATGAAAGAGAGGGCTTCATATCCGATTGCTTCGTCAATAAAAAATTTTGTGTTCAAGATCGAGAAGTCATATTTTGGGAAATTCTGATTAAGGTTCCTGAAGTCAATGTCGATTCTATTATGTCTATTCTTCTTTTTGACTTGAAATATGTTCAATAGCTAGATATGATATTGAACCTCACATATTAAGTTGTATTTGATTAGTTTGTCAACTTCAACCTCTATTTTGGAAGCATGCATTGGATGGGTCCTTCTGGCTGCTTGCTTGTTGCCCCGATGATCCTCTGGTAAGCCTAGATGATGGGTGATGACCTCAGGATTGAGGTCCATCATTTTTGTGTAATTCTAGGAAAACATATCTCGATTATTCTTTAGGAACAAGATGTATGACTTCTATTTCATGAAACTCATGACCAAACTGATCATAGTGGGTCATTGTTTGTCTTCATTGCCCAGATTTATCTCTTTAAGTTCATCGAATGTGGTGGATACACCTTCTTCGAAAGAAGGAGGGGCATCTTTGAGGTCTTATTCCTACTGTTATTCCTTTTCATCATCTTCATCATCTTCATCATATTTCTTTGGATGGAGAAAGGAATTTTGATACAAACTCTCTAATGATGGGAGATAAATCGTCTATTGCCTTAGTGTGTGAGGCAAGGGCGGTTTAATGTCTCGAGGACGAGCTGAGATCATCATTTATAGCGCTTTTCCTGTCATAGTGGGAGTCAACATGCCCTTACGGGTCCTTGGACTCAGTGGACATGGTAGAGATCATACATACAATTGAGTCTACATCTAGACTTTCACCTAAGCATTCAACTTGGTTGTTGGGTAATACGTACTCATTTCCAAGTTGCCAGAGGGGGTCAGTAGGATCCGTTTCAAATCTATTCGGGGCATTTATCCAATCAATCTTTCCAGTTGAAAGATGTTTTTATTCGGATTCATAGAACACTATGTCCATATAATGTGCCTCACATGACTCAAAGAGGGGTTTATCGGTATGAACCATCCTATTTTTCTTATTGGCATAATATTTGATGCACTGATGGTTTGATGACGGAATTGCAGCATGTTAATGTAGCCAAGGGCTCCCTGAAAAGACATTGAAGGCCATACTTTTCCGCACCACTAGGAACTCATAATCTGACATGAGATCTTTGAGCCAAGTTTTATGATAGATTCTCCCCAATGGTTTCTACTAACTCTTGTCATATCCCAGCAGAGTTGCAGTACAAGGTGTTAAGCTATCATCATCATAGCCCATCCAATAGAGCATTTGTAGTGATATGATGTTGACTCCAGATCTGTTGTTGATGAAGATCCTCTAAATGTAAATTCCCTTTATCTTTTCAGACATATACAAGGGTTTGATGTTCCCCTGTATAGTATCATTTTCATCCATTTATGTGAAGGAGATTACAACATGATATTCTTCGAGGCCAGTCTCTGTCTGATAAAATTTGGCTACTTCTACTTCATCCTCGAAATTCTTTGGGCTTTGCAAGGATTCGATGTTTGCCTCCCTAAGATCAATGGACAAGATCAATGCATCTAGGATTAACATATTTGTTGGTACCGAAGCCAGCTACTTTAAAATATCATACTTCTACTCTAAAGGTCGGCACTTCCTAGCTATGGATTGCTCTTTCATGGACACTTTAGGGGTTTGACCTTTGGACGTAGATGGTCAGATTTCTATGTCCAGGGCCGATGGACCTATGGCCTTTTTCTGGTTAGGCCAAATTGGTCCACCGGTATGCCTTAGGAGATTTTATATTTATTCTTCCCCTGATGAATATTCCAAGATAATTGGCCTTGGATTTCTTCCAATGGGGGTGGAGGAGAATTCCAGTTCTTATTTTTTATGCCGGAGGGTCCTTCTAAAAATTTCCGCGATGTTAATGGTTTGAATTGTGGTGTGGCTGGGGATTTGACCCATGCCATGATCATGCCTTCCAGGAAACCTCCAACTTCTGTGGCCTCTTCCTCCGGCTCTCCAGTTAGTCTTGGGGAATTCTGGTTTGTGGCCATAGTCTTCATCTGAGAAGGGGTCTCTCAATTGAAAGACATTAATGGAGCCGAATATCAGTTCTTGATCCAACATTATTTCAATATGACTGCCTTCTTTATGATGGTTCCATTTTCCAGGGCGGTGCCTGCAGAACTGTTTGGCGGGGTGTTGACTGTTGGACCATTTGGAGGGGCGATGCCCGTTGAACCAAGTCTATTGGCATGAATTTTGAATGTGAAAACACTGACTTCATCTTTGGTGTGATCAAATATTATTTCTCTTTCTTTCTGCCCTTATGTCCTTTAGAAGACTGGTGGGTTGAGGAGGATGGATATGTTGTATTGGGAGCTTTTGGAGGTTCCGTTGGTTGTTTCAACTACACCTGGAGGATACCATGTACTCGGTTGACGATCTTCCAGGTCATCTAGTTGTCAAACTTTTTTTCCATCTTACTGGAGACTATTTTCCACTCTTATTCTTCTCTTGAGTCTGAGGTGGATACACACGCCACCTGTGCTGGTGGCGGGCCCAACTCGAATTACCTGAAATCCACCATCTTCTCCAAGATATCCTTTAAAATGAAGCATTCATGGATGGTGTGTCATAGTATTCGGTGATAGGGGCAATAATTTGGATGGTCATCAAGACCCACTTCATCGAATCACTTTGGATCTGGTAGCCAAAGTAAATTTGAATTCATAGTGGCTATGAAATAGCCACGGACCTGGTCATTTCGGAACAAGTAAAATTTATTTCTTCACTCTTTGAACTGACTTCTTTTAGAACCCTATCGCTCTTCTTGTCAAGGTGGGGGTGGTTGTTGGCGTCCTGGGGGTCCTACACGGTTCGGTGGGGGCCTTACAACTGGTGCTAGTGTCGAGGGAGTCTTAATAATGACAGAAGATGCTTCATCATTTCCCATTCTTTTCCCTGGGGTAGAAGGGTCCATTCAAGACATAAGATTGGTCTGCTACAAGGAGTCTTCCATCATTTGGGAAGTGGAAGACAAGTCTCTAAACTGACTTGTGTACTTCACCAGGATGAGAGTAATTCGTAATTTATCCAGAAGGTTATCTATGCACATGGAGATCATCCCATCCTATGGGAGTGGAAGATTCAGGGAAAAACTCAGCCCCTTCCATTTGGAAATGAAGTATGTGGCACTATCGTTCTCTTGCTTCTTGCAGTTCGTGAGGTCAATGAATGTCATCTTAGGTAGTGTTGAACTAAAATGGAATAGAAACAATCAGCGGAGGTCCTCCCAAACTGTAATTGAACTGGCTAGTAGGCTATTATACCATACGAAGGATGAGCCCTATAGGGTTTACACGAAGAACCTGAGTTTTACTAATTCTTATTACTCTGGAGTGCCCATTATGGGGTCACAATATAAGGCATAGTGAATTAAATGTTGTTCCATGTCCCATAATCCATTTAATACTGGGAATATGAGGTTTCCTAAGTTTAGAGGCGGTGGAACATTACTCACCCACTTAGGGTAGGGTTTTCACTCTAGTTATATTGGAGCGCGCCGCCCCTCCATGGATTCTAGTCAAGATGATAGTTTCTCGATGGTGTTTAAGATCCCTTGATGCATATCCTATCAGGCTTGAGATTGATTTGGTGTAGCAGTGGCCAAGACTGGGCGTGATGGTGCTTCTGGAATTTGGGGTTGATACCCAGCCGGAGGTAGCAATTGTTGGTTTACCTGAATATATTCCAGATGTCTTCATAATGGGGGGATTTCTTGATGTCATTCCAGGGCCGGGTTGAACATACATTTGATCTTGGATTCATTCACTGGTATAAGTGCTTGTTTTATGGGAACCTCTTCTGGGAGCTACTACTGACATTCCACAGAGGGAACACATCCAGAAAGGTTGCTCCCTCGACGTAGCTCAGCATTAATATTCTTGAACACTTTCATTTCTTCCTCCTTCTTTTTGAACATTTCCTAGATGGAGAGGGACACATTTCTAGGAGGAGAAACTGGTGGGTCATAAACCACCTTCAATTTATTATTATCCTTGTTGGAGTTTCACAGTGGAGGTATCATTGGATTATTTGAAGGGGCGCCCACATTTAAGATCAATTTCTGGTTCTGGGTATGCACACCACAAATCTCAGTGTGGGATGCTTCTGAGAGTGAACCATATACCTTCACATCCTTTCCCTATGTTTCATTTCCTGTGATATCCATGGGGTTTATGTTTACCACTATCACTGAGGCATACCGCATTGGGGGTGGTGTACCCGACACTGAATGGTAGGAAGGCCTCTTGCACCCTTTATTTGACTTTATCCTTCCATTTTGAAATATTCTTTGGGTTTCTTGATGAAGATTGACCCAAAGGGAGCCCTGTTATAACCTCGTAACACACCTTTGTTTTAGAGGGTGCGAACCATGATAAAAAGTGGAATGGGTAACTCATATGTCCATCGTTCTTCCTAGATGGTTGAAGATAGATGTCCACTCTGCGGGGATTTGAGGTAAAAATTCACCCAGCCCTGTTGGCTAGGGTTTTTCTAGTTCTCTTATTGATAGGATACGACTTGAATTTGTTGGTCATACATGGGTATTTTGATTTAAAAATTCCCCCAGCCATGAATGCTACGGTTTTTCCCATATTACGGCGGTAGATGCCGCTAATGCCACCATTAAAATTTCATGTGCTCTCATATAGGTCTGATACGATATGGAATTGGGGCTGGATGGAGTCTATGGCCTTTTAAAGACATGTGAACTACTTACTGGTTGGATTCCTAGAGGCATGAAGCCTGTTGGATGTTCCGGGTTGCCTGACTCATAAGCTTTTATATGTCTTGATCTCTTCAGTCTTAAATCTTTTGAGACTTACTCGGAGCCTATTTCTATTGAGTATCCCATCTTTACTGAGAAGGGGGTTCCTTTTATTGCTGCCTCTGGGTGATGAAATCGCTGGATGCCATTTCTAATGGGGTCTGTTATAAAGGACATGCGGTGAAGTGTAGAGCTCCATGTTCTCCCCATCCACGATTGTGAAATCTAGTTGGGTTGTTTCCAATGAGGTGAAACAACTTATGCAGTGCATGGAGGCAGGCCAATTCATGGGTTTTCTTTCACCTTTCTGACTATGGATTCCTTGCTGAAGAGAGGGCTTCTAGGTCAATTAGACGGTGATGCTCCCCTATATTTCTAACATTGTCCTCGTACCATTCACAGGGTAGGAATTTTCTTTTCAGATAAAGAATATTCATCGATATGTTGTGGTGAATTTCATGCATGCATTCCCCATAAAACTATCCTGGTATGTCGAAGTGAGAAGTGGTCGTACGCTAATACATCACTGGTATACTATCCCTAGCTAGTTGTCTTCTCACAAGTAACATATCATGATGTTGTTCTTTTGGAGGATCCTCTACTTGATACGTGCAGCTCGATTGCTTCTTAAGAAGTTTTTTCCAAGCTATTGGGCTGGTGGGAGCCTTATAGATTTGCGGACAGCATGAGGGTGGCTTAGAAAATGAGTGTGGCCTCGATCCATCCTCTAGTTGAGAAAGAATATCTCTCGTTATAGATGGAGTTCCCGATGCATCAAACTCATTTATGAGCACCTCAGCATAAGAGTGATTTCTCACATTTTCCCCAGCAATGGGAGGACCTTTCCCCTAGTATGAATTTCTATTGCGGGGCATATCTTCATAGTTGGGACTGTAATGGAGAAGGCTACTAAGAAACCAGATTGTCGACCACATAAATTTTCATTAGGGCATATACCCCGGGGAGGACATTTAGGGTGGTCTAAAGAAAGGGCAGGACCTTCTTGCTTCTTGATGTCACTAAATAGGGGTCCTTCACAAAAACCATCATTGCGGGGAGGGCCTTCGTAATGACTGTCATCATGGAAAGGACTACTATCATGACTTGATACCTGGCTGCAGGGAGAATTTCTATAGTGTACATCCTTGGGATGGCCTTCAAGATGTACTGCAATGAGGGGATGGACTTCTCATTGCTTAGAGTTACTATGGGGAGGACCTTAATAGTAACAGTCATTATGGGGAGGTCCTTTGTGATGATTTTCATCATGGAATAGACTACCATTATGACGTGATGTCTGACTATAGGGAGAAGTGTATCTGTAGTGTATACCTTGGGGAGGACCATCACAGAGGATGAAAAAAATAGGATGAACTTATTTCTATCTGATATTTAGGTCTAGGGTAGGGATACCCTGATGTGCTCAAGAGATAGGCTCTCATGATTGATCATTCATAGCCCACAGAGTGAACCTTTGTGGGTGCTCTATGGAGGACCTTCAGAGCTGCAGGTAGCGATATTGCAGGGAGGACCATCGCAACTGATACTTCCACCTCCATAATTTGGTAATGGAATGATAAGGTATTGATCATTTGTTAATATATGTTTGAGGGCATCAATAACCCCATACTCCAGTAGAGTAGGATCATTTAAGTGCTCTTTAGTTTCCAGTTTCCTTTGGCACCTTTAATTTTTGGGTGCTATGTTGTGGGTAACTGGGGCCATATGTTATTGGTAATGAAATTAATATATGAGTCACACTCTTTTTGGTTCCCATAATGTCTTTGGGATACGATGAAGGGAATCTTGAGTTTTGGCAGGGATATATGTCTGCCCAAGAGTAGCCACCATGTTGGGCTGGAATTCCCCAGTTGGAACATGTATTTGTTCCCGATCCGGTTGTCCGAATATTGTAGGATATTGCCATCGACTCTCCTATACTAGAGTAGGGATTCATAACTACTCTAAAGTGACTAAATCATTTTTTTGAGTGAGTCATTCCATTCGAGGAAACTGGGTAATGGGACCAATTTCTCGCCTTTGCTGCCGATTCAATGATATATTGGTATGTTTGAAGGATATGGTCTGGAATCGACGTCTAATCTTCCATCATTTCCAAGATGTTTTGGGATATATCTTTGGCTGGAATGGGTATAAAGGCCTATTAAGATGTTGGAGTAAGAGTTTTTTCCTACTCTAGTCCTCCATGAGTGTCCAGTAGATACTAGCAGTTCTCCTATTTCAGGACAGAGGAACAAATCTACCATCAGTTGTCTTCTCTGGTTGCCACTGTATTTGTATGGTCGTCTTCATATTCATGATTAGGGTTTTTCATCCACTTGTTTGCCATAATATTTTTCTCATGGATTTTTTATGCATCCGCATGAATATGACTCTTCTCATATTTGGTTGTCGCCCTATTTCAGTGGAGGTATTGATATGCATCAGAAGGTAATTGTGTCTGCATATAACATATTGATTCCCAATTTAGATGGAAGGAATGAAATGTGTCATTAGGTGTTTGTGCCTTCATGTAGCAGAGTGCTACCAATTTGGTTTACAAGATTGCAGTACGTCAGTAGATATCTGCATATGCCTGTGGTTTTCCACTCTGTCTGCATGACATGACCAACACGAACTAGTAGGAACATTCACTACTAAAAAAACGACAATTAGTGACCGCCAATGGCGGTCGCTATAGGGCTCTAGCGGCCGCCCAGCGACCTCCATTGGCGGTCGCTTTAGCCTCGTCGCTAGAGGCCCAGAGCGACCGCCAATGACGGTCGCTATATTGAATTTTTTTTTTAAAAAAAATTTCCAATGAAATAAATAAATATATATATATATATATATATTAAAAAAAATCACATATATACTATTAAATACAATATTTTAAATATATATATATATAATATATTTAAAATGTTTTAATATATATAATATTAAATATATGTATAATATAGAATCATTGTGCTATAATAATTTAAAACCCCTGATTTAAGAAATGCTATCATTTCAGGTTTTTCGGAGCACGTTTGCTCCGAATTCGACCGCCGCACGCCGTTTTGGTGTTTTATAACTCCGGAAACGCATTTATGGCCGCCGCGGTCAAACGACACCTCCGATTGACATGCTGTCTCTCCGACCATTTCACAATTCACGCAATGGATGTTGTCGTGCGGTTTCGTGGCATTCGAAGGTTGTTCGGGTGGTTTTGACCCCCCAACGCGCCATTTCAGCGCGCGCCGAGCTGCTAAAAACGACGCATTCAGTCGTGCCGCACGCACCGCATGTCCGATGGATGTTCCACCTCCTCCTGCATCTCAGGAATAATATTCCTATCATTCTCGTGCGGTTTCAGGTTTTTCGGAGCACGTTTGCTCCGAATTCGACCGCCGCATGCCGTTTTGGTGTTTTATGACTCCAGAAACGCGTTTCCGGCCGCCGCGGTCAAACGGCACCTCCGATTGACGTTCCGTGTATCTGAAAATTTCACAATTCACGCAGCGGATGTTTTTGTGCGGTTTCGTGGCATTCGGAGGTCGTTCGGGTGGTTTTGACCCCCCAACGTGCCATTTCAGCGCGCGCTGAGCTTCTGAAAACGACACATTCGGTCGTGCCGCGCGCACCGCTTGTCCGATGGATGTACCGCCTCCTTTTTCATCTCAGGAATAATATTCCTATCGTTCTCGTGTGGTTTCAGCTCATCCGGAACACATTTTCTCCGAATTCGACCACCGCACGCCGTTTTGGTTTTTTATGACTCCGGAAACGCGTTTCCGGCCGCCGCGGTCAAACGACATCTCCGATTGACCTGCCGTCTGTCCGACCATTTCAAAATTCACATAACGGATGTTTTCGTGCGGTTTCGTGGAATTCGGAGGTCGTTCGGGTGGTTTTGACCCCCCAACGCACCATTTCAGCGCGCGCTGAGCTGGTGAAAACGACGCATTCGGTCGTGCCACGCACATCGCACGTCCGATGGACGTGCCACCTCCTCCTGCATCTCAGGAATAATATTCCTATCGTTCTCGTGCGGTTTCAGGTTTTTCGGAGAACGTTTTCTCTGAATTGGACCATCGCACGCCGTTTTGGTGTTTTATGGCTCTGGAAACACATTTCTGGCCGCCGCGGTCAAACGGCACCTACGATTGACGTGCCGTCTGCCAGTCCATTTCAGAATTCACTTAACGGATGTTGTCGTGCGGTTTCGTGGCATTCAGAAGTCGTTCGGGTGGTTTTGACCCCCCAACGCACCATTTCAGCGCGCACCGAGCTGCTGAAAACGACGCATTCGGTCGTGCTGCGTGCACCACACGTCCGATGGACGTGCCTCCCCCTCCTACATCTCAGGAATAATATTCCTATCGTTCTCGTGCGGTTTTAGGTCGTTCGGAGCACGTTTGCTCCGAATTCGACCGCCGCACGCCGTTTTGGTGTTTTTTGACTCCGGAAACGCGTTTCCAGCCGCCGCCGTCAAACGGCACCTCTGATTGACGTTCCGTCTACCCGACCATTTCACAATTCACGCAACAGATGTTGTCGTGCGGTTTCGTGGCATTCAGAGGTCATTCGGGTGGTTTTGACCCCCCAACGCGCCATTTCAGCGCGCGCTGAGCTGCTGAAAACGACGCATTCGGTCGTGCCGCACCCACCGCACGTCCGATGGATGTTCCGACTCATTCTACATCTCAGGAATAATATTTCTATCATTCTCGTGCGGTTTCAGGTTTTTCAAAGCACGTTTGCTCTGAATTCGACCACCGCACGCCGTTTTGGTGTTTTTTTACTCCAGAAACGTGTTTCCAACCGCCGCGGTCAAACGACACCTCCGATTGACGTGCCATCTATCCGAACATTTTACAATTCACGAAACGGATGTTGTCGTGCGGTTTCGTGGCATTTGGAGGTCATTTGGGTTGTTTTAACCCCCCAACGCGCCATTTCAGCGCGCGCCGAGCTGCTGAAAACGACGCATTCGGTCATGTCGCGCGCACCGCACGTCCGATGGACATTCCGCCTCCACCTGCATCTTAGAAATAATATTCCTATCGTTCTCGTGCGGTTTCAGGTCGTTCGGAGCACGTTTGCTCCAAATTCGACCGCCGCACGCCGTTTTGGTGTTTTATGACTCTGGAAACGCGTTTCCGGCCGCTGCGGTCAAACGGAACCTCCGATTGATGTGCCGTCTGCCCGACCATTACATAATTCATGCAGAGGATGTTGTCGTGCGGTTTCGAGGCATTTTGAGGTCGTTCGGGTGGTTTTGACCCCCCAACGCGCCATTTCAGCGCGCCCCGAGCTGCTGAAAACGACACATTCGGTCGTGCCGCGCGCACCGCACGTCCGATGGACGTGACGCCTCCTCCTGCATCTTAGCAATAATATTTCTATCGTTATCGTGTGGTTTCAGGTCGTTTGGAGCACGTTTTCTCCGAATTCAACCGTCGCACTCCGTTTTGGTGTTTTATGACTCCGGAAACGCGTTTCTGGCCGCCACGGTCAAACGGAACCTCTAATTGACGTGCCATCTGCCCGACCATTTCACAATTCACACAAATGATGTTGTCGTGTGGTTTTGTGGCATTCAGAGGTCGTTCGGGTGGTTTTGACCCCCCAATGCGCCATTTCAGCGCGCTCCGAGCTGCTGAAAACGGCACATTCGGTCGTGCCGCGCGCACCTCACATCCGATGGACGTGCCGCCTCCTCCTGCATCTCAGGAATAATATTCCTATCATTCTCGTGCGGTTTCATGTCGTTCAGAGCACGTTTGCTCCGAATTCGACCGCCGCACGCCGTTATGGTGTTTTATGACTCCGGAAACGCGTTTCCGGCCGCTGCGGTCAAACGGCACCTCCGATTGACATGCCGTCTGCCCGACCATTTCACAATTCATTCAACGGATGTTTTCGTTTGGTTTTGTGGCATTCAAAGGTCATTCAGGTGGTTTTGACCCCCCAACGCGCCATTTCAGCGCGCGTTGAGCTGCTGAAAATGACGCATTCGGTCGTGTCGCGCGCACCGCACATCCGATGGACGTGCCGCCTCCTCCTGCATCTCAAGAATAATATTCCTATCCTTCTCGTGTGGTTTCAGGTTTTTCGGAGCACATTTTCTCCGAATTCGACCGCCACACGCCGTTTTGGTGTTTTATGACTCCGGAAATGCGTTTTCGGCCGCCGCGGTCAAACGGAACCTCCGATTGACGTGCCGTCTATCCGACCATTTCACAATTCACACAACGGATGTTGTCGTGCGGTTTCGTGGTATTCGGAGGTCATTCGGATGGTTTTGACCTCCCAACGCGCCATTTCAGCGCACACCGAGCAGCTGAAAACGACGCATTCGGTCGTGTCGCGCGCAGCGCATGTCCGATTGACGTTCCGCCTCCTCCTGCACCTCAGGAATAATATTCCTATCGTTCTCGTGCGGTTTCAGGTCGTTCAGAGCACATTTGCTCCGAATTCGACCGCCGCACGCCGTTTTGGTGTTTTATGACTCCGGAAACGCGTTTCCAGCCTCCGCGGTCAAACGACACCTTTGATTGACGTGTTGTCTGTCCGACCATTTCACAATTCACACAACGGATGTTGTCGTGCAGTTTCATGGCATTCGGAGGTCGTTCGGGTGGTTTTGACCCCCCCAACGCGCCATTTCAGCGCGCACTGAGCTGCTGAAAACGACACATTTGGTCGTTCCACGTGCATCGCACGTCCGATGGATGTGCCTCCTCATCTTGCATCTCAGGAATAATATTTCTATCGTTCTCGTGCGGTTTCATGTTTTTCAGAGCACGTTTGCTCTGAATAGGACCGCCGCACACCGTTTTGGTGTTTTATGGCTCTGGAAACGCGTTTCCGGCCGCCGCGGTCAAACTGCACCTCCGATTGACGTGCCGTCTGCCCATCCATTTCACAATTCACTTAACGGATGTTTTTGTGTGGTTTCGTGGCATTCGGAGGTCGTTCGGATGGTTTTGACCCCCCAACGCGCCATTTCAGCGCGCGCCGAGCTGCTGAAAATGATGCATTCGGTCGTGTCGCACGTCTGATGGACGTGCCGTCTCCTTCTTCATCTCAGGAATAATATTCGTATCGTTCTCGTGAGGTTTCAGGTCGTTCAGAGCACGTTTTCTCCGAATTCGCCCCCCGCACGCCGTTTTGGTGTTTTATGACTCCGTAAACGTATTTCCGGCCGCCGCGGTCAAACGACACCTCTGATTGACGTGCCGTCTGCCTGACCATTTAACAATTCACGCAATGGATGTTGTCGTGCGGTTTCGTGGCATTCGGAGGTCGTTCGGATAGTTTTGACCCCCCAACGCGCCATTTCAGCGTGCGCCGAGCTGTTGAAAATGACACATTCGGTCGTGCCACGCGCACCGCACGTCCGATGGACGTGCCACCTCCTCCTGCATCTTAGGAATAATATTCCTATAGTTCTCGTGCGGTGTCAGGTCGTTCGGAGCACGTTTTCTCTGAATTCGACCGCCGCACGCCGTTTTGGTGTTTTATGACTCCGGAAACGCGTTTCCGGCCGCCGCGGTCAAACGACACCTCTGATTGACATGCCGTATGCCCGACCATTTCACAATTCACGCAACAGATGTTGTCGTGCGGTTTCTTGTCATTCAGAGGTCGTTCGGGTGGTTTTGACCCCCCAATGCATCATTTCAGCGCGCACCGAGCTGCTGAAAACGACGCATTCGGTCGTGTCGCGCGCACCGAATGTCCGATGGACGTGCCTCCTCCTCTTGCATCTCAGGAATAATATTCCTACCATTGTCGTGCGGTTTCAGGTCATTCGGAGCACGTTTGCTCTGAATTCGACCACTGCACGCCGTTTTGGTGTTTTATGACTCCAGAGACGCGTTTCCGGCTGCCGCGGTCAAACGACATCTCCGATTGACGTACCGTCTGCCCGAACATTTCAAAATTCA
Organism: Viscum album; assembly: GCA_963277665.1. NCBI lineage: Eukaryota > Viridiplantae > Streptophyta > Magnoliopsida > Santalales > Viscaceae > Viscum > Viscum album. The sequence goes on from OY728140.1 coordinate 81,140,918, forward strand.
CACAACGGATGTTGTCGTGCGGTTTTGTGGCATTCAGAGGTCGTTCGGGTGGTTTTGACCCCGCAACGCACCATTTTAGCGCGCACTGAGCTGCTGAAAACGACGCATTCGGTCGTGTCGCGCGCATCGCATGTCCGATGGATGTGCCGCCAAAGGACCGCCGCACGCCGTTTTGGTGTTTTATGGCTCCGGAAACGCGTTTCCAGCCGTCGCGGTCAAACGGCACCTCTTATTGACGTGCCGTCTATCCGACCATTTCACAATTCACACAACGGATGTTGTCATGCGGTTTCGTGGCATTCGGAGGTCGTTCGGGTGGTTTTGACCCCCCAACGCGCCATTTCAGCGCGCACCGAGCTGCTGAAAACGACGCATTCGGTCGTGCCGCGCGCACCGCACGTCCGATGGACGTGCCGCCTCCTCTTGCATCTCAGGAATAATATTCCTATCGTTCTCGTGCGGTTTCAGGTTTTTCGGAGCACGTTTGCTCTGAATTGGACCGCCGCACGCCGTTTTGGTGTTTTTTGGCTCCGGAAACACGTTTCCGGCCGCCGCGGTCAAACGGCACCTCCGATTGATGTGCCGTCTACCCTTCCATTTCAAAATTCACGCAGCGGATGTTGTCGTGCAGTTTCGTGGCATTCGGGGGTCGTTCGGGTGGTTTTGACCCCCCAACGCGCCATTTCAGCGCGCGCCGAGCTGCTGAAAACGATGCATTCGGTCGTGCCGCGCGCACCACACGTCCTATGGACGTGCCGTCTGACCGACCATTTCACAATTCATGCACCGGGGGTGCGGGGGGGCTGTCCGGGGGTGCGGGGGGCTATATGGGGGTGCCGAGGGGGGGGGGGGTGTACGGGGGGGGGGGGGGGGGCTGTACGGGGGTGCAGAGGGCTGTACGGGGGTGCGAGGGGGGGGGGGGGATGTACGGGGGTGCGGGGGGGATGTACGGGGGTGATGGGGGCTGTACGGGGGTGCGGGGGGGGGGGGGGGTGTACGGGGGTGTGGGGGGCTGTACGGGGGTGCGGGGGGGCTGTACGGGGGTGCGAGGGGGCTGTCAGGGGGTGCGGGGGGCTGTACGGGGGTGCGGCGAGGATGTACGGGGGTGCGGGGGGGCTGTCCTGGTGTGCGGGGGGGGAGGGGGGGGGGCTGTCTGGGGGTGCGGGGGGCTGTACGGGGGTGCAGGGGGCTGTACGGGGGTGCCTGGGGGGGGGGGGGCTGTACGGGGGTGCGGGGGGGCTGTCCGGGGGTGCGGGGGGCTGTACGGGGGTGCGGGGGGGCTGTACGGTGGTGCCGGGGGCTGTACGGTGGTGCGGGGGGGGGGGGGGGGGGCTGTCCGGGGGTGCGGGGGGCTGTACGGGGTTGCGGGGGGCTGTACGGTGGTGCGGGGGGCTGTCCGGGGGTGCCAGGGGGGGGGGGGGCTGTACGGGGGTGGGGGGGGGGCTGTCCGGGGGTGCGAGGGGCTGTACGGTGGTGCGGGGGGCTGTACGGGGGTGCGAGGGGGCTGCCCAGTAGGTGCGGGGGGCTGTCCGGGGGTGCCGGGGGGCTGTACGGGGGTGCCGAGGTGGTGTACGGGGGTGCGGGGGGGCTGCCCGGGGGTGCGGGGGGCTGTACGGGGGTGCAGGGGGGGTGGGGGGGGGGGGGTGTACGGGGGTGCGAGGGGCTGTACGGGGGTGCGGGGTTGGGGGGGGGGGGCTGTCCGGGGGTGCGGGGGGCTGTACGGGGGTGCTGGGGGGCTGTACGGGGGTGCAGGGGTGCGGGGGGCTTTATGGGGGGTGCGGGGGGCTGTACGGGGGTGTCGGGGGATGTACGGGGGTGCGGGGGGGCTGTCCGGGGGTGCGGGGGGCTGTACGGGGGTGCCGGGGGGGGGGGGGGGGGGGGGCTGTACGGGGGGTGCGGGGGGCTGTACGGGGGGTGCGGGGGGCTGTACGGGGGTGCGAGGGGGGGGGGGGGGGGGCTGTACGGGGGTGCGGGGGGGGGGGGGGGCTGTACGGGGGTGCTGGGGGCTGTATGGGGGTGCGGGGGGGAGGGGGGGGGGTCTGGGGGTGCGGGGGGCTGTACTGGGGTGCGGGGGGGGGGGGGGGGGGGGGGGGCTGTACGGGGGTGCGGGGGGGGGGGGGGGGGGCTGTACAGGGGTGCGGGGGGCTGTCCGGGGGTGCGGGGGGGGGGGGGGGCTGTCCGGGGTTGCGGGGGGCTGTACGGGGGTGACGGGGGGGGGGGGGCTGTAAGGGGGTGCGGGGGCTGTACTGGGGTGCGGGGTGCTATACGGGGGTGCGGGGGGGGGGCTGTCCGGGGGTGCGGGGGGCTGTACGGGGGTGCGGGGGGCTCTCTGGGGGTGCGGGGGGGGGGGGGGGGGGGGGCTGTACCGGGGTGCGGGGGTTAGAGTTTTTAAATGCACGCCTTAGATAATATTAGCTATCATATAATAAACAAGAAATGAAAGAAATTATAAGTACACAACCTTCTAATTTAAATTAAATGAATAAATACAGTACATCAATGTCAACCCCACCAGTAAAAACAAAAAACATATCTCGTGAATATATGATGCGTCACGCGTTGTCATCACTGCTACCTCCTTCTGGTGGGCCAGGGGCCTACAAAAAATAAACATTATAAATATTTTAATAACAAAAATAATTTAAATTAATTAAATAAATAAAGTATATACCTGCGTCGTATGATCCCCTGCACCATCATCTCGACGCTCATATTCCCGCAGTTCTCTAACCTCAGCTATCAATTGCGCATTTGCCTCCTCGGAAGCGCGCAGTCGTGCCTCAAAATCTGACATCTGCTATGTCATATGAGCAACAGCAGGACCGACAACCGCAGCGTGTGACACTACAGAACGAGGAATCCCTGCTCCATAGGTCAAACTATAGCCATGCCCTTCCCGACCGATAATGTGATGAAAGATCTCATCCCGTCGCATGGGAAGTTGTCGCTGGTCCTCTGGCAGATGTTCTAACTCAGCTTCAAATTGAGCCTGTGAAATATTTAAATATATATATGTTAATATATAGATTTATGTAATTATTGGTAAGTATAGACACTTACTATCAATGCTGCAACCTCTGGATCATTGTGATCACGAGTCCTCATCCACACCGACATTTTATCAGTTGCTGCACCTTGCTCTCGCAACTGTATATTAAAAGAATATAAAAACAAAACCATATTAATTAATAAATTAAAAAATGAATAATATATACCTCATGTCGGATCTGAGACACGTGATGAGTCCCGAGCCTGTGAGGTGGTCCCTGCAACGCTCGATTCTCAGAATGGCGTGTTGACACCTCCTACATTCAATTCATTCAAATTTCAAACAAATCACATATTCTTGAAAATATATATACACCAAAATAATTAATATACAAACCGCAACACCCTCAGTAGACCAATATGCAACCAAGTCACGCCACTGAGCCGGGAGGACACCTCTTGGGACTTTTTCCAAAATGTCTAGGGAACCCACATTTGGTACCCAGTGGTCCCTCTTCACTTTGCCTTTATAATCCTTCCACATCTTATGGCATTTTCTCATACACACGGGCCGAAACTCTTCAGGGAATACTTTCAAATTTTGGTATAAAGAAAATATTCAAACATATTATTATTCTTTATACATAGAAAATAAAGTAAAATGATTTTCTTACCTGAACCTCCCTCCATAGACGATCTAATGTGTCCTGAGGGATAGAAGCCCAGTCACACGTGGTCAATGGAAAGCGATGTGGGTCACGTATGATATGACCCATCTGACGAATAAATGCCGGGGCATTCGGTCCCACAGGATGAAAACCTCATCAAATGAAACATCTATCGTCGTGTCGAAATTCCATGATAATATGCCACGACCAGGGCCTCTCCTGCGAGAGGAAGAAGCAGCCGAGTCTGATCCTGTTGAAAACAATTTTATATATAAATTGACAAATGTTATATATATATATATGTATGTCAATTACATAAAAAAATATAGACAATGACATTCAAACATACCTCGACCCTGAGACGTATATGCCTCAGATGGATGATGTGGATCTTCTGCCTCTTCCCCTAACATGTCTGCAGTCATAGAAAACATCAGTAATGATTCCAAAGTGTTTAAAAGATAAATTGGATTGTTCTTAAAAAATCAAACTTGTACAAATGTTAATCAAACAAAAAATGAATTGAATAATTAGTTGTGAATGAATTTTAAAAAATCAGAAAGTTAACAAAACAAATATACAAATTATGTACAAAACCAGTCAATGCATAGCCAAATTTCAGATAGAACTAATAAAAATTCAAGCAGCACATGAATCAGATGAAGAATACCTCAAAGGAATGATACACCGACCATAACATCAATAAATCAAGAGTAAAAACAACCTAAATATTTATGATTGAATTATCTTACAAAAGTGAGGATTAAAACTTATAAAGATTTATAAAATGATTAGATAATTTATGATATCCTAGGACATTCTACTGAATAGCGGGAAAACAATTATACCTTTAATTAAGCATGAAAATCGACCATTTCTCCTTCAACAGCCGCTCTGACCCAATAAATATCTTCTTCATGTTGAACTACGGTATGTTGATCAAGTTGTTGGTAAACAAACGGAACAGTCTCGGGTTCATCTTCTTCAAATAAAAACACTCCTCACCGAGGCATTTTGACAACAACTTTCCAACTTGGATCCGAAGGCAAAGTAACGAAGAATACTTGTTCCGCTTGTGATGTCAAAATAAAAGGTTCATTCTCAACTCGTTCATTATTTCTGTATAACATATAGTTAAAATTCACCAATGAAAACTGATATTGATCGACTTTACATCCACGCACTGGATCAACCCAATTGCACTTTAACAATATGTACTTCAAACCGTGTGTGTATACAACTTCAATGATGTCTATCAATTGACCATAGTAATAACCAGAATCGACAAAGGGACAATCGATTCCACTGTTTTGTGTTGCTCGTTTTTCATCAACATCTTTAATGCAAAATCAAAAACCATTAGCATCAATAGCTTTATAATGACGAGCCGTTATAGATGGACCCTCAGCCATTTGGATAAATACTTCAGGTAGCGTGGGGTCCCCTAACTCCCTCAGCTTACGAACCTACATAATTTATAAAAATCAATACTGATATATGCAGAAATAATTAGTATAATACTTCACTCATAATGAAAATCAATTTATACATACATAATCCTTGAACCAATCATGAAATGACGCATAATGAGATTATTGAATTTGCAACTCAGTCGCACGATGCATCTCTTCTTTTATCTCATTAATTTGTTTCCTAAAAATGATAACGCGATGTTTAAAAGATCATCTTATGCAAACAAAACATGTAAAAGTTATACAAGCACATTGATAAGATACTTACTGCATTAATGGTGAAACTGATGGAGTATTGAACAAGATATATCGATGTGCTTGTATCCACTCGATGTTGTACATATCAAATGTGGTTCCTTCTCCAACTGGACCATCATGAATCCAAGAGGGCTTATCTAATTTTGTTTCAACATCCATAAGATATTCTGCACAAAAGGTAGTACACTCATCCATCAAATAACCATTGGCTATTGATGCCTCTGGACGAGCTCTGTTGCGTACAAATCTTTTCAATGTACTCAAATACCGTTCAATTGGATACATCCACCTGAATTGCACTGGACCAGCAACCATTACTTCATCAGTTAGGTGCACTGTCAAGTGGACCATAACATCAAAAAATGATGGGGGGGAAAAGTTTCTCAAAGTGACAAAGCGTAAGTACAATTCGGTCCTGCAAACCTTTCAATTCACTCATTCGTTGATTTCTTAAACAAAGCTTTCAAAAAAAATTACTCATCTCAATCAAGGTCTGAACAACATTGGGGGATAAACAATCACAAATTGTGATTGGAATCAACTGCTGAAGTAAAATGTGATTTTCATGACTTTTCAACCCTTGAAATGTCTTGCTCTTCAGATTCACACACTTTGAAATATTAGAAGAATAACCATTAGGCACCTTGACCATCTTCAAAATGGAAAGAAATGTCTCTTTCTCCTCTGTAGTCATCGTATACTGTGCATCAGGCATATATGACTTGTTTCCCTCAGCTAACTGTAAATGCAACTGTTTCCTTAAACCCATTTCTTCCAAATCACGGCATATATTAACATGGTCCTTTGATTTTCCACTGACACCTAAAATGGTCCACAATATGTTATCACAAACATTTTTTTCAATGTCCATGAAAACCAAATTATGCCTCAACATGTTAGTTTTCCAATATGGAAGACTATAAAAAATACTTCTCTTTTTCCAATTGTGACTGCGATGCCTACCCGCAGCACGAATATTACGTACTGGAGGAGCCACCAAATCCTGAATTTCATATACCGTGCGGATGTTTTCTTCCTCAATATGCGATAACATTTCGACTCCTGTCATGATCTTTGGTGCTGAGCTGAACTCTCTAGAACCATCAAATTCCACTCTGTCCTTTCTGAATCTGTGCTGAGGAGGGAAAAAACACCTGTGACCCTCGTATGCCCATTTTTTGGAATGTTTAATCCATACAGATTTTTTACTTTTATTGCAACAAGGGCAAGAAAATTCCCCTTTCGTACTCCAGCCTGATAAATTTGAAAAAGCTGGGAAGTCATTGATTGTCCACAACAAAGCAGCATGTAGTTTGAACATTTCATTCATTTCAAAGTCATAAATCATCACACCATCGCCCCAAAATTCATTCAACTCATCAATCAATGGCTGAAGGTAAACATAAATCTTATCCCCCGGACTTTTAGGTCCATCAATAAGAGTAGAAAGTAGTATAAATTGTTGCTTCATACAAAGCCACGGAGGAAGATTATATGGAACCAACACCACGGTCCATGTGCTATGAGTTGCACCAATGATAGACTTGAATGGATTGAAACCATATGCTGCCAATCCCAATCGGACATTACGAACATCTTTAGCAAAGTCGGGATGTCTCTTATCAAAATCCTTCCATGCATGAGAGTCTGCCGGGTGGGTTAACATATCACTTTAATGAACTCTTTCTGTATGCCATCTCATTAAATTAGAAACTTTAGATGACATAAAAAATCTTTTCAACCTTGGTTTAAGGGGATAGTAACACATTTTCTTTACAGAAATTGGTTTCCCCTGTATCGCAATCTGACTTTGATGAGTATTATTTCCCCTGTTCTCTTTCCACCTGGAAGCACCACAAACCGTACAAATATCCAAATGGACAGTTTCTTTACTAAACATCATACAGTTGGTTGCACATGCATCTATGGTCTCATATATAAAACCTACGTTCTCTTTCAACTTACGAGCATAGTAATACGATTCAGAAATCTTAGCGTTGACAGGAAGAACTTTTTTCAAGAAAACCAAAAGCATGTCGAATGATGTGTCTGACCAATTATTCAAAGTCTTCAAATGAAACAACTCCACGATAAATGACAGTTTATTTTAAGAAGTACATCCAGGATATAATTCTATTTTCGCATCATCAAGTGCTTCATAAAACCTCCTCGAATCACGATCTGCACCAAAGTGAAGATTTATCTCACCGGTCTGAAGATTCTGGATGTCAATGCCTTCAGGATCAAACCCACGTACCATTTCAGTAAGCATTTCATGCATTGGATCAGTCATCCTTGCATCAACATCCATCTGAGCTACATCTGTATTTTGAAAATGAACATATTCATCTCCATGACGAGTCCAACTCTTATAAATTTTCAGAAATCCTTTAAAGAAAAGGTGCTCCCTCACAGTATCTCGTGTGAATTGATATCTGTTAGCACATTTTCTACATGGACAAATAATATATTCACTTTCAAATCCTCTCGTGAAGTCAATAAACTGCATAATGACATTGAAATATTCTCTAGACGTTCAATTTAGAAGATCAATCCAACTCTTATCCATAATTATATCTGTATAACAAACATTTACACAATACTTATTACATTTACATTTTTCAAATCAACTATATTTAAAATAAATATTAATCATTTGTTTATGAAACATTGATAAAATAATAATGTAACTAAAATCCCATGTTACCTGATTGAGCTACAAACCTGAAAGGGAGGGGAGCCGAAGGCGGTGCAGCGAGAGAGAGGAGGCAGCGAAGGGGAGCCGGAGCCAAAGGCGATGCAGCAAGGGAGGGGACGGGCGGCGGCGGTGGAGGGGAGATGGAGGAGAGGAGGAGGTGAGGGGACGGGGGACGGGCAGGGAGGGGGGGGGGCTGTCCGTGGTCGGGGTGGGGGGGGGGCTGTTTGAGGTGCGGGGGGGGGGGGCGTCCGGGGTGCGGGGAGCAGTACGGGGTGCGGGGGGGGGGGGGGGGGGGGCTATCCGGGGTGCCGGAGCCGTCCGTGGTGGGGGGGAGGGCTGAGGGGGCGGAGGCTAGAGGGCGGAGGGTGGATGGTGGAGGCCGGAAGGCGGAGGGCGTGCGGCGGGGGATGCCGGGCGGTGGGGGAGGCTGGGAGGCGGGGGGGGGGGGGGGGGGGCGAGAGGCGGGGGGGGGGGCATCGGGGGGGGGGGGGGGGGCGTCGGGGGGGGATGGGGGGGGGAGCAGGGTTTGATCGAGAGGGGGCGCGGGGGGGGGGGGGGGGGTTGAAAAAAGGCAAGGGTTTTTTTATCAAGTACAGCGACCGCCATTGGCGGTCGCTCTTAGATATCTATAGCGACCGCCAATGGCGGTCGCCCGATTCTGGGGGGCTTCAATGCCCCCTTTTCTAGTAGTGATTCATGTGCTTTTATTGGCCCCATATTTTTGTGGTGGGCTTGAGTGGAGATGGAAGAGTCCTATGTCTATCCATTGAACGCCGCTGCATTAGAATGGAGTAGTTTCTCCTCAGGAACAAGGGTGATAGCATTTTCTTGGTTGTATTTTTTTTGCCCTCGGTGGGAATCCTTAGAGGCCTGAGTCTCCTAGACTCTGGCAAGTGCCCTTGGAATAAGGTCCTCTTCATCGGGAGGATCCTTGGTCATCTGGAGTCAGTGATGAAATTCTCTGGCAGGGGCCCTTGAGTAGGACCCTTTTGTAGTTGAGATGAAGATGACTACATCGAATTCATTTGCCTCTGTAAGAAAAGGGAGGTACTCATTGTAATGTTTTGAGGAAAGGCTCCCGAAACAGTTTGAGATGACCACCAGAGTTGCCTTGGGCTGGGGTACCAACAATGGATGAAGAGGCGATTGGAGGACCTTTGCAGACTGGGGGGATTTTCTAGAAACCTTCAGCGTGGGGAGAGTACTATTTTGGTGGTACTCTTTGATCAGCATGTTGGATAACCAAATTTGAAGGCGCTGGGTTGGTTGAGGGGGTCCTGCTCTTCGTTAGGGATCCGGCCTCTTGCGGGACCACTGATGTGCGTGTCTGCATGGGTCATTGGGATATCATTAAGATCAAAGGTTGATTATTGGGAACCTATAATATACATACATGAAAAACAAACAACAAAACCTTGTGAAAGTTTTATTCCTTAAAAAATAAACAGATTTGGAAATTCATCTTTGCCCCTTACCTTTTTCTTATGTTGTGGGGTGGAGGGGCCTGAGTGGGGTAGAACTGCCACCTTGGTTAAGGATTCATGTTGAGTTCACCATTTTTGCTCTACCTCATAGGTGGCGTGTTTTGCGGATACTAGGGAAAAAATGGTCTGATGTGTAGTATCCTGTTGTCTTTGATCATTAGTGTAGAACCACCACCTTGGTTAAGGACTCACACCAGGTTCACTATTTTTGTCCAACCTCTGACATGGTGTGTTTACGGGTGCTGTATAAATGGAATGAAAAGGATCATCACCCATCCCTTTTTCTATAGAGACGGGTTCTCTTCGAATTCAATATTACTTTTATTACTACATGTTCGATGTCATTATCCTTTAAAGAAGATTGAACTAACCCTATGGGAACTGTTGTCCCCAGCGGGAGATTGCGTAGGGGTCAAATACTTGTGAAATCAGTCCTTCTCGGATATAAATTCCTTGGATACTCTCCAATGGGTTTATTCGTGGATCTAATAATGTACAACAACCATGGTATCCATGATTCATATACCCTCTTTCCAAAGGCATGCGCTCGTTGATTGAAAATTCATCCAATGACACTTAAGGACAACATTGGTCAAGGGGATGGGTGGTTAGGCTCACCGCACCCTTACAGGGGATGATTGTTTTCTATTCTCGGAATCTTATATTGATTTAAGTCATGTTCATATGTTCGTGAATCCATGGTTCATTTTTGAAGAGTTTTTCCACGATCTACCCTTGGTTTGCTAGATCGTCATAGGAATGCATATGTTTGATGCTACAGAGGTGATGCTAACTTGAGCCATATAATAAGGAGTTCTAGAGTTTATCGCCATACAAGGGGGAAGAAAGGTGACTTGATGTTGTGATTGGGACCATAAGAAGGGATACCTACATATCCTAAGGATATAAATAGAAACCCACATAGTTCAGATTGTGTGGGCTTACGAATAGAATCTGCCAATTTGATGGGTCATAATTTGGTGAACCCTCTTTGTATGGGAACCCTTTTGAGATCGGGCCTTCTAGTAGGTGTCATACGCATCATTATTTGGTCAAGAATCGATTTCACGTAGTTCAGATAGTGTGGGGATTACATATGAGAGCTTCCTAGTTGAGGGACCTGATTGGTTGGACCCTTTTGGATGGGCACCATTTTGAGCTCGGGCCTTCTAGTAGGCATCCTACGTATCCCGATTTGGTCAGGAATCACAATTCTCGTTGTTCAGATGGTGTGGGGCATACACATGGGAGCTACCCAGTGGAGGGACATGATTGGGTGGACCCTTTTTTTGTGCACCCTTTTGAGATTGGGACTTCTGGTAGGCATCCAACATATCCTAATTTGGTCAGGAATCAGAGTTCTTGTAGTTCAAAAGGTGTGAATGTTGTAATACTGACAAACCTATAATCCCACATGTTCCATGATCGGTGTGAGAAACAATAGTATTTGAATGATTCAAAAATTCACATGATTCCTCTAATATAGGTGGGGGAGTGAGAGCCCACGACAGAAGAGGATAGGGTGACTGTGGGAGAGGGCGCGAAGCAATAAAACCTTTAATGTGAGATGACATTAAGGTTCATGTGGACCAAACTTAGATTATTGGGGGCTGACCTCAGTGGGACGGCCATAGATCACATTCTGGGAAGGAGAGGATTTCCAACCTCATCAATAGGGGGGGAGAAAACAGAACCCCTTCGACTGATCACTATTCATCATTGAATGGAAAAGAATGTGACCCCCCTTAATCGCTAGAATAGAGAGGTTCACGTCAGCATCCCAAGGTTGTAATTGAAATACCATGAGAATGTCTCCTCATAGGCATTCCCGAAGACCGAAAAGTTGTGGGGAGAGCCTTCGTGACTCTTCTTACAATGGGTATGCAGACTCAATGGGGGCACTGATGAACCTGATGGTCTGATCATACGAGTCTGGTAGATTTGGATAAGGCTTTGGTCTGATGTCGGAGGACATGTTAGCAGAGATATTGTAACACCCCGACCCCAGTTACCCAGAGTTGGTGCATTATTACATAACATTGGCATGATCACAAAAGATCAAATCTTGAAAAATCGATTAGTTTAGTATCCTTGGAAACACTAGATACATTCATAAAGTTTACATTATGTCATAATGTGAAAACTACAAAAAAATATTGTCTCCACACTCATATCCCCTTATACTATCCCTGAAGGTCATTCATAAAATACTTCTTCACATCCTAGGAAAAATAAAACATAGAAATGGGTGAGCTCAAATGCCTAGTAAGGATAACAATATAGCAGAAACATTCATAAATAAGCATAAACATTTAAGGAAATGTATATCTAAAAAAAATCCTTTTAAACTTGAACTTCAGCATAATATGGAAAAGAGAAAATGAAATAATGTCATTTACTTATTCACATGGATATTCTACTAGTTGAATAATCACATGCAATATCAATAACCACTTTCATAATGATGAAATGCATAATGCCAGACTATCATAACCACATAGTCAAGGCCTTGTGCCAAGACTACAAATAATATTTTTTCAAGGCCTTGTTCCAAGACACTAGTTTGTCTCATGATACCTACCAATGCATCAAGGATCTATAGGGGGATCCACCCGTCACTTATTAAGTCCAATTCATTCCTCATATGAATAGGTTTTAACATAACATAAACAATCGTATTAATACTGGCATAAAAAATGTGAATACTTTATCCATAAACCATGAATGGTATAAAAATAACACATCTACAGTCAAACATATCACAAAACCTTCAATACAATATGGATGTTTTGTATCATAGTAAATCAACTTCAAATAAGCTTAAAATCCATGAAAGGATGTTGACATAGATGAAATCAAAACTATTTGAGAGAAATATCATTTTTTTGAAATCGTTTAAAAGTCACTTAATTATAAAAGAAAACATTTACTTTGAAAATATTCTTATGTGATTGTAAGGTAAGATTTTATGATTTTATAACGATGGAAAATAGCCTCACCTACCGTATAAGTTAAAAAAAAGACATTCTTACCTTAATTCTGTCAAAAAGGTTAAAAAAAACCTTGTTTGGAAAACAACAGAAAGATTCCTTTATAAAAATATTATTAAAAGTCAAAAAGGGTATAAATTAATTTAACCCATAGTCTATAAAATAGTAAGAATGATTTGAAATACATTATTAAGAAACAGGGATGTGGATGATAACGAGGTCCTAGTAGATAATTAGGTATAAATAACCTCGGATAATGAAGAGATTGTGAAATAAACCCTTACCGTGTACTTTTCAATAGTAGATGGTATGCTAAAATCCTTTATAATAGTTAAAATATTGTTATTAAATTATACAAGAACCATATACATAATTATGATATCATATACGATCATCTAATAATGGTTTGTTAAAAACAATTTATTATTATCGTCGTTTCGGGTGTTAACTTACTCCTTTTATTTTATATGTTTTGTTACATAAGACGTGTTTGTTATAGATAGTTTATATTGATAATGATATCAGGCCCTTAAAAATTATTTTTAATCATCAAATGAGAATTGGACTTGAATTGATACGATGTGGAATGAATCTCATTGTGTTCGTGGAGACGGTAGTCCGTACGTACGCACGAGCGACAATATCACTCTTTTGATTTTAAAATAATATATAATTGGATATTATATCATAAATATAGAATAATTATTATGTTATATTTATTATTTACATGAATTACAGATCAATATTATACCCATTCAAATAATAATGTTTTGAATAACAATTACACCATGACGTGGAGACGGTAAGCCATACGTACGCACGTATGGTGACATGTCATTCAAAGAATGGATAGAATACTGAATATGGTTGTACAATATTTATAATAACATCATAGTATATAGAATATACTAGAGTTATTATTTTATAATGGGAATAACAAATAAAGAAGAAGTTGATGAAGAAAGTAACTTGAAAGAGGTTGGTGAAAACATTACCTCTTCTTCGGGTTCTTCCTTTTGATTTGATAAAAAGGGCTTCATAGGTTGGATTTATGATCAAGATAATGCCTCTAGGTATAAGTGAGGGAAGTTGGGAGGATATTTGGGTAGAGTTTGGCTGATAAAAAATGATTTTAAGGTATGAATTTGATAGAAGGGGGAGTTCCCTTTTATAAGAGGGGTGAGGGGAACCTTAGGAAAAACATAAAATATTATTTTATAATAAATTAATATTCAGTTTATAATGGCTCCAAATTGATTTATTTATAGGATAAGGTGGGTATAGTTAGAAATACCTTCAACCAATGGGTTTTAGATCGGTTTGGGTCACTTTATTAACCTTATCTTTTAGTTTTAACTCTTAGTTAATTAGTTTTACATTTACCATGTCTCTTTGTATTTTATATTATATAGTTAATAAACATACAATATACCTCCAAGCGACCTCAAAGTGGTCCATTAATGATACACCTATCATTATATAAGTCCTTTGGCCGAACCTTCTATTTTTAGGAATAGAATTTAAATTAATAATATAATATTTGTTTTAAAATCTTTTTTATGTCAATTTTGACACAATTGGGTATTTTGTTTTTGATAATTTCATAATAGCATTATTAATTCGAAAAAAATTTATATTACCAATCCAAATATGTCATATTAACCTATAAATATTTTTTAATTCATAAAAAGTCTGAAATTACATTTATTTGGTTATTTATACTATCAATTATCTTAATCATTCATTAATACGGTAATTACTGCATCATCATTGTGTCATAAATAAATTAAACTATTTAATGTATAAAAATTATATATGAAATCTTTTTAGATTTCTAATGAATATTTATAATCGAATTTATCTTATATATAACCCTATATTAAAAATGTTTACTTATTAAACATTGATTTTAACTCTTTTAACACTTCTTTGAATTAAAAAATAATAAATGTCCTAATCTATTCCAAGTTGACCTAAATGATAATATTTTTATCCTAAGGTTGTTTTTGGTCGAGGTAAAATTTTCCAATAGAATTAGGACATTTTTTAGGGTAATATTAATATCATTTTTACCCTTAATTACCCTATTTACTTTTAACCATGGTAAATAAAAGTAAAAGTTACTATTCACCAAAAATTATTTTTATCTTATTGAAGCAAATTATACTCCTTGATATTAACCGTGTCTTTCAGAATTTAGAAATTCCACTCACAGAAGTGGTAAAATTATGTTTTATGTGCATTTCCAAATTCTCCTAGGAGGTGGGTAAAAGACGGTGAAAAGTTCCATAAAATTTTGATATATCTAAATAATTCTAACCTAACTCCAATGAATTACATTGAACTTATATAGGTATTATGTATCTATTTTGGCCTTAATTAAATATAAATAAAATAAAAAATTATTTAAATAAAAAATTCAGTTTTAAACTATAACTCAGTGTTTTTTCACTATTCATAAAAAATTGAATGTTTTCAAAAAAATACCAAAAATTCACCCTTACCTAATTTCGATATTAAGAATTCAAAAATGAAGTCCATTTTGAAAGATAAAATTTATAAAATTTTAAAAAGTGGTTATTACTATTCATAACAGCTAGTTTGATTGTTTGTGGTGTGTGTTAGAACTCGAAGTTGCGTATAACACACACTACTGTATTATTCAAAGAGAAGTGTACCATGGAAGCTTGGGGTGTTACATTCTCCCCTCCTTCAAATAATTTCACCCTTGAAATTTCTAGAATACTACCGCATGAAAAGACTCGGGTGATTCTTCATCATAAGTTCCTCAGTTTCCCACGTTGCCTCTTCCATCTTATGTTTTCTCCATAGAACTTTTACCAGACGAGTCCTCCGGTTTCTTAGCACTTGTTCTCTGGTATCAAGAATACTGATGGGCTCTTCGCAATAAGACAGATCATGTTCCATTTCTAATTCCTCATAGGTGAGTACATGCGTTGGGTCAGGCATGTATTTTTTCAATAGTGATACGTGGAACACATCGTGAAATTTGGAGAGATTTGGCGGCATTGCCAAACGGTAAGCTACTGCACCAATTTGTTATAGAATTTTGAAAGGTCCAATGTACCTGGGACTCAATTTACTTTTCTTACTGAAACGTATAACTCCCTTCCATGGAGATACCTTCAAGAAAACATGATCTCCTACCTGAAATTCCAAATCCTTCCTTCGGTTATCGACATAGCTCTTCTGCCTACTTTGAGCTGCTTTGATGTGGTTTTGGATTACCTTCCCCTTTCCCTTCATTTCCTCCACCAGTTCTGGGCCTACAAGTTTTCCTTCACCAACGTCATCCCAACAGGTTGGTGTCCAACATCTCTTTTCGTATAACGCTTTATATAGTGCCATCCTAATACTTGAATGGAAGCTATTGTTATAGGAAAATTCTACCAGAGGTTAATATTGATCCCACATACCCTGAAAGTCAAGTGAGCATGATCTCAACATGTCTTCTAGGGTTTGAATAGTCCGTTCTGATTGTCCATCTGTTTGAGGGTGGTAGGTAGTGCTCAAATGAAGTTCAGTATCTAAGGACTTCTGAAGACTCTTCCAGAATCTTGAAGCAAAACGGGGATCACGATCAGAAACAATCAAAAGGGGTACTCCATGAAGTATCACAACTTCATTAATATATATTCTTTCTAGAAGTTCCAGTGGTATATCCTCTCTTATAGCAAGAAAATGTGCTGACATGGTAAGACGATCAATAATAACCCATATTGCATCATTCCTTCTAGGAGTCTATGGCAGTCCCATGAAAAAGTCCATCGTGATATTATCCCATTTCCACTCTGGTATGGGAAGATGTTGCAATACTCCACCAGGCTGTTGCCTTCCAGCTTTCACTTATTGACAAACCATACATCTTGAAACAAAATCAGCAATATCCCTCTTCATGTTGTCGCACCAAAAATGTTCCTTCAAATCTCTATACATTTTGGTGCTCCCAGGGTGTATAGAGAAATTGGAGATATGAGCATCATCTAACAATTCCCTTTTCAGATTAGGTATATCGGTAACACAAAGACTCTTCCCAAATTTCAAAATTCCTTCTTCATACACAAAGTCTATCAATATCCCATCATTCACAGCTTTAATATTATTTTGAAATTCTTCATCATCGGTTTGAGAACTCTTAACAATTTATAGTAAAGATGGTTTGACAACCATTTGAAAAATCATTGATGTTTCACCTTCCATGGTGATTCCCATATCCAATTTTACTAGATCCATGAAAATTGGATCCCTTTCAACTCTAATCATGTTCAAAACTCCATGATATTTTCTGCTCAAAGCATCTGCCACCATATTTGCCTTCAGCGGGTGGTAGTGTATTGTGCAATCATAATCCTTGAGTAGTTCAAGCCATCTCCTTTGCCTCATGTTGAGTTCTTTCTATGAGAAAATATATTTCAAACTCTTCTGATCAGTATAAATATCACATTTTTCACCATAGAGATAGTGTCTCCAAATCTTCAAAGCAAATATTATAGCTGCTAACTCAAGATCATGAGTAGGATAGTTTTGCTCATGAATTTTTAGTTGTTGTGATGCATAGGAAATAACCCTATCATTTTGAATAAGGACACAACCAAGTCCATTCATTGATGCATCACTATAAATAACGAACCCATCATTCCCCGATGGTAGATTCAATTTAAGAGCATTGACTAATATTCTATTGAGTTATTCAAAACATTCTTCACACTCTTTTTTCCAAACAAATTTAACCCATTTACGTGTGAGCTTCGTTAATCGGTTAGCCAATCGGGGAAAGTTCTGGACGAAACACCCATAATAACCTGCTAAACCAATAAAACTGCATACCTTAGTTATACCCATCAGTGCAGGTCATTCGTGGATTGCCTTGGTATTAGAAGGATCAATAGAGATTCCATCATTAGAGACAGTATGGCCAAGAACAAAAATCTCCTGAAGCCAGAATTTACACTTACTAAATTTCACATATAATTCATGTCTTCTCAGAGTCTTCAGGATAATGCGCAAGTGATTTTCATGATCTTTGTATCTTTTGGAGTGTACCAAGATATCATCAATAAATACCACCACAAAATCATCGAGATATTACATGAAAACTCTATTCATTAGATCCATGAATACAGATGGTTCATTAGTCAGCTTAAAAGGCATTACTGTAAACTCGTAATGCCCGTACCTGGTTTGAAATGCTGTCTTCGGAATGTATTCCTTCTTCACACAGAACTGATGGTATCCAGATCGAATTTCAATCTTTGAAAATTATTGATCTCCATGCAGTTGGTAAAATAAATCATCAATGAGAGGTAGGGGATACTTGTTCTTTATTGTTATATCATTGATCTCCCTATAGTCAATGCACAACCTCATAGATCCATCTTTCTTCTTTACAAAAATAATAGGGTCTCCCCATGGAGAAACACTAGGGTGAATAAATCCCTTATTACTCAATTTATCTAGTTTTTTCTTTAGTTCCCCTAATTCAAAAGCGGCCATTCTATAAGGGGTCTTCGATATGGGCCTTGAACCAGGAATTAAATCAATGGAAAAATCAATTTCTCATTCTGGAGGATGTCCAGGTAAATCTTCTAGAAACACATCAACATATTCTCTCACAATTGGTACATCCTCTATTTGAACATTCCTTTCCTCACCCACAATCATTTCATTATTTTTCTCCCCAATAATTGAATTTAGTTGAGCTACTAAGGGTGGATCTAGGTAAGAATTAGGTGGTGAGGATTACACTCTAAAGATAAGGTGTTCCTTATCATCATCATCAAAAATAGTAACCTCCTTCTTCTTATAATAAATTTTTTGCATCATTGTCTAAAAGACAATCCATACCGAGGATTATATCAAATACAATCATAGGTATGATGATGAGATCCGAAGATAAAGAACATTTATGTGTTCTAATGGGGACTGATTTACAAAAAGTTGTTGCAATGATACTTCCCTTAAGAGTTTTGACTGATCACTCCCTTTTTAAATCAAAGTGGAAATATCTAATTTTTTAGCAAACTGGGAAGATATTAAACTATACGATGATCTAGAATCAAATAATGAATTTTCTAAAATTGAGGAAACCATTAAATTACTTTCCACCACACCTTTTAGAGATTCTACCTCAGCAGTAGTGATAGCATAATCCTGGCCTTGATCCCTTGGCCTTTTCTGAGGTAAGTTTCCCAGACTCTTAAGACATTCATTTTCATAATGTCCCATATCCCTGTAATTGTAGCATTGAACACCAGTATCTTCTTTTTTCCCCTTGAAATAACGATCTTGGTGGCCTTTTTCACCACACTTGTAACAGACTCCCATTACCTTCAAGGAAGTACTGGGGTGTTTCTTACCACATTTACTACAGGATGGATATTAAACTTTTCCCTTCTTCCCCTTATTTCCATTTCTAGAGCGATCATCATATCTCTTCTTCTCTTCCTTTTCTTTAAAGTCATAAGACTTAGAGAATTATTTTTCTATCTTGATAGCACATGAGACAATATCTTCATACAATGAGAAGGCTTGTGATAGTAATGCTCGACAGAGAAATGGTTTTAACCCATCAAAGAAATGATCAATCTTACTTCGTGGGTTACATATATAATCTGCAGCATACCTTGCTAACCTTGTAAAGTTCGCCTCATACTTTGCAACATTCTCATCCTCCTTTTGTCTCAGAATTAGAAATTTCATTTCCATATCTGCTCGATGGTAACGAGGAAAGTATTTTTCTAAAAACATATATTTGAACTCTCTCCATTCCATATTTGATACTTCATCATCTTCCTTCATGTTTTGAATTAATGACCACCATTGATCAGCATCTCCAGTGAGGCGGTAAACTGCTATGAAAACTTTTTCCCTTTCACTACTCCCTAAAGCCTAAAATATTTTCCCTAGGGAACTTATCCATTGCTCAGATACCAATGGATTTTTACTCCCATTGAATGTTGGTGGTTGTTTCCTCATGAAGCTATCTAACATTGATCCTCCACGCTGCGGATCAGTGTGCTCTATACGGGTAAGGTTATTATTCATAACCTGAGTGAGTTTTCTCAGTAGGGTGATTAGCTGATGAACACCAGTTATATGACAAACTCCACTATAATTATCTTGAGCAGGAGGGAAATCCCTACATGGAGTGCATGCATTGATACATTTTCCATTTCTTCCACTAGGATCCATTTCTAAACAATGGCATAAACTAGATCAGTTTATGAATCAAAATACATAATTCCATACTTGTAAAACACTTAACATAAATTGAACTATTTATGGATATAATCCATAATCATAAAAATGTTTTCTTTGAGGAAGTAAATACTCATAAACCCTTCATAATGGTTTGTAAAGAAAATGAGAATAATCCTAAGCATATCCCCAAGGAGTGTCATAACCAAGAGTGCATCAAGGCCTGTTGTTGTGCACCAGTTCCCATCCGAGTCTAGCTCAAAGCGGTGTTTTCGGGTTTTACCCCCAGGTACATCTGTGCCAAAGATACCTCTACTTGCTCGTATCCAGACAGGGATGTATTTCTCGGAAAACTCACAAAATATCTACAATACCAAAATTCTTGGAAGTTCTTGTATACTAATCCTCAAAGTCTATCTTAGGGATATGTGCTCTAATCGGTGTTTATATAAATATAGCATCCAAGGTTTGTACTAAACTTCCTATGATACCAACTATAACACCCCAAACCCAGTTACCCAGATTCGGTGCATTATTACATAACATTGGCTTGATCAAAAAAGATAAAATCTCGAAATACCGATTAGTTTAGTAGCCTTAGAAACAGTAGATACATTCATAAAGTCTACAGTACATCATAAAGTGTAAACTATAAAAATATCTTGTCTCCACACTCATATCTCCTTATACTATCCTTGAAGGTCATTTATAAAATACTTCTTCACACCATGTGAAAAATAAAACATAGAAAGGGGTGAGCTCAAATTCCCAGTAAGGATAACAATATAGAGGAAACTTTCATAAATAAGCATAAACGTTTAAGCCAATGTATAACTAAAACAAAAGCCTTTGAAACTTGAATTTCAGAATAATATGGAAAAGATAAAATGAAATAATTCCATTTAATTATTCACATGGATATTCTACTAGTTGAATAATCACATGAAATACCAATAAACACTTTCATAATGATGGAATGCATAATGCAAGACTATCATAACCACATAGTCAAGGCCTTGTTCCAAGACTACCAATAAGATTTTGTCAAGGCCTTGTTCCAAGACACTAGTTTTTATCACTAGACCTACTGATGCATCGAGGAGCTATAGCGAGCTCCACCCATCACTTATTAAGTCCAATGCAATCCTCATATGAATAAGTTTAAACATAACATAAACATTCATATTAAAACTAGCATACGAAATGTCAATACTTTCTCCATAAACCATGAATGGTATAAAAATAACACAGCCACAGTCAAACATATCACAAAACCTTCAATACAATATGGAAGTTTTTTATCAAAATAAATCAACTTCAAATAAGCTTAAAATCCAACAAAGGATGTTGACGTAGATGAAATCAAAACTATTTGAGAGAAATATCTTTTTTTTGAAATCGTTTAAATGTCACTTAATTATAAAAGAAAAAAGTTACTTTGAAAATATTCTTATAAGATTTTAAGGTAAGCTTAGACGATTTTATGACGGTGGAAAATAGCCGCACCCGCTGTATAAGTTAAAAAAGACATTATTACCTTAATTCTGTCGAAAAGCTTAAAAAGGACCTTGTTTGGAAAATGACGGAAAGATTCCTTTATAAAAATATTATAAAAATTCAACAAGAGAATAAATTACTTTAACCCATAGTCTTTAAAATATTAAGAATTATTTTAAATACATTTTAAAGAAACATGGATGTGGATGATAAAGAGGTCCTAGTAGATAATTACGTATAAAAAACCTCGGATAATGAAGAGATTATGAAATAAACCCTTGACTTGTACATTTCCTTAGTCGATGGTATGTTATCCACCTATATAATAGCTAATACATTGTTATTAAATTGTACAAGAACCATATACATAATTATGATATCATATATGATCTTCTAATAATGCTTTGTTAATAATATTTTAGTATTATCATCATTTCGGGTGTTAACTTACTTGTTTTCTTCTATATGTTTTGTTACATAAGCCATGTTTGTTATGGATATGTTATATCCAGAATGATATCACGTCCTTAATCATTATTTTTAATCATCAAATGAGAATTATACTTGAATGGATACGATGAGGAATGAATCTCATCGCGTTCGTGGAGACGGTAGTCCGTACGTACGCACGAGAAACAATATCACTCTTTTGATATTAAAATAATATATAATTGGGTAGTATATCATATATACAGAGTCATTATCATGTTATATGTATTATTTACATGAATTACACATCATTATTATACCCATCCAAAAAATAATGTTTTGAATAACAATTACACCACGATGTGGAGACGGTTAGCCGTATGTACGCACGTATGGTGACATGTCATTCAGTGGATGGATAGAATACTGAATATGGTTGTACCATATTTATAATAACATAATATTATATAGATGATACTGGATTTATTGTTTTATAATGGGAATAACAATGAAAGAAGAAGTTGAAGTAGAAAGGAACTTGAAAGAGGGTGGTGAAAACATTACCTCTTCTTCGGGTTCTTCCTTTTGATTTGATCAAAAGGGCTGCTGGGGTTGGATTTCTGATCAAGATAAGGCCTCTAGGTTGAAGTGATAGACATTGGGAGGATATTTGGGTAGAGGTTGTCCGAGAAAAACGGCTTTGAAGGTATGAATTTGTGGGAAGGGGGAGTTCCCTTTTATAAGAGGGGTGAGGGGCACCTTAGGAAAAAACTTAAAATATTATTTTATAATAAATTCATATTCGGTTTATAATGGATCCAAATTGATTTATTTCTAGGATAAGGTGGGGATGGGTATAAATAACTTCAACCAATAGGTTTTAGACAGGTTTGGGTCACATTATTAACCTTATATTTTAGTTTTAACTCTTAGTTAATGAATTTGACATTTACCATGTCTCTTTGTAGTTTTATATTATATAGTTAATAAAATTACTATATACCTCCAAGTGACCCCCAAGTGGTCCATTAATGATACACCTATCATTATATAAGTCCTTTGGCCGATCCATAGATTTTTAGGAATAGAATATCAATTAATATTATAATATTTGTTTTAAAAACTATTTTATGTCAATTTTGTCACTATTGGGTTTTTTGTTTTTGATAATTTCATAACAGAATTATTACTTTGAAAAAAATTTATATAACCAATCATAATATGTCATATTAACCTATACAATTAGTGTAATTCATAAAAAGTCTAAAATTACATTTATTTGGGTATTTCTAATATCAATTATCTTAATCTTTCATTAATACCGTAATTACTACATCATCATTGTGTCATAAATAAATTAAATTATTTAATGTCTAAAAATTATAAATAAAATACAATTATGTAGGAAATATTTTTATATTTATAATGAATATTTATAACATAATTTATCTTATCTATGAACCTATATTAAAAATGTTTTAGTTATTAAACATTAATTATAACTCTTTTAACTTTTCTTTGAATTAAATAATAATAAAGGTCCTAATCTAATTCAAGAGGACCTAAATGATAATATTTTATTTCTAAGGTTGTTTTTGGTCGAGATACACTTTTCCAATAGAATTAGGACATGCGTTAGGGTAATATTAATATCATTTTTACCCTTAATTACCCTAATTACTTTTAACTGTGGTCAATAAAAGTAAAAAGCTACTATTCACCAAAAATTATTTTTATCTTATTGAACCACATTTTACTCCTTGATATTAACCGTGTCTCTCGGATTTTTGAAATTCCACCCACAGAAGTGGTAAAATTATGTTTTATGTGAATTTCCAAATTCTCTTAGGAGGTGGGTAAAAGACGGTGAAAAGTTCCATAAAATTCTTATATATCTAAAATTAATCTAAACTAACTCCAATGAATTACATTGAACATATATAAGTATTATGTATCAATTTTTAACTTAATTAAATTTAAATAAAATAAAAAATTATTTAAATAAAAAATTCGGTTGTAAACTATTACTCAGTATTTTTTCACTATTCATAAAAAATTGAATGTTTTCAGAAAAATACCAAAAATTCACTATAAGATAAATTTGATATTACGAATCCAAAAATGATGTCCATTTTGAAAGATAAAATTTATAAAATTTCAAAAAGTGGGTATTACTATTCATAATGGCTAGTTTGATTAGTTGTGGTGTGTGTTGGAACTCGAAGTTGCGTACAACACACGCTACTGTATTATTCAAAGAGAAGCATACTGTGGAAGCTTGGGGTGTTACAAGTATCATTTATTAATGGACGTTAGTATAGGTATGAGGTTGGAACTAGAGGAAACAATACCCAAAAATACCCCATTCTGCGTACTGACATTTTATGCCGGATTGGGGAGGAAACGCATACCAAGGAT
The DNA here is from genome assembly GCA_963277665.1 of Viscum album. NCBI lineage: Eukaryota > Viridiplantae > Streptophyta > Magnoliopsida > Santalales > Viscaceae > Viscum > Viscum album. The sequence continues at coordinate 81,165,038 of OY728140.1, forward strand.
TTATGTCGTTAGAGGGGCCATCTGCGTACCGATGTGGTATGCTGACATGGGTATAGACAAAAAATCACCATTGTGGTATGTGGATATCCACGCTGATTTGGGTTCCTTTCACGTACTGATGCAGTACGCGATGTTGGGTTTAGTCCTCGTAGCGATACAATACGCGGAGCACCGTTTTGAAGGAGGGTCTGGGGATCCTCATCTGCAAAGAGTTCATCCACGAGAAGTCTATGGTTCTTGGTTATCCAGTTAGGTTCACAGTTCTATTATTATTTAATTCCCCGGTTTTATGATTTCTGTATGGATATACCTATGGAGAAAGCAGTTCACAATTCGTGCTTCACCGACGAATCATGACAGAAACTAGAGTCCTCTCCGAACTCTTTCTTCCAACCTATGAGTCCCCTTAAAGCCTTAGTCATCCATCCTCCATCCTTATACTGTGATACCTTTTATAGATCATTGGTACACTTGTATCTATTTGTCTTTCTACACCACTTGTGGAGGCCCATGCAGATATCCTGACTTGCAGAAGACTCGGTCAACCTGGGTTTTTTGAGGTTTTTGTTCGCAATAATGGTTTGTGGAACCCTGCTGGTTCGATTTGTATTCTAACTAATGAGTTCATGACATGATACGCGGATGTTCCTTTCACATATGAATCCATCAGCGAATTGGTTCACTGTCTACCTTGCTCGCTGGCCATTGCCTCGTGGGCCAGTGGTTTGCGGATCCATACATGTACCCGGTGGTTCATGATCTATATGGTCTGCGTACCTTTCCCAGTGATGGTACACATGCCAATTGAAATGATTTGAAAACGTGAATTCCTTCAAGTCTCTTATGAATATTTCAACTCAATTTGACTCTATTAGAATTTCTGTAATTGTAGGAGTACTTTCTTTCTTCTGCAAAGTGTTTGCAATTGTGGGGGTATTTCCTTCTCCTAGTGGAATTTTCAGGACCCTACAATAATCAATTGTATCATATACCCCAAAAGTTAATAATCATAGAATTAAATATAAAATAACATGCCAAAAAAAATATTAATGATATGATAAATTAATAGAAAATATACATACACCATACATAAAAAATAGTAGTGAATAAGGCATATCTGACAAAAATGAAAGTGAGAGAAGAAAAGCCTTACCTTATGAACGAATGTGTTCTCCACTTTATTTTAATGTCATGGATAATAATATTAAATCTATTAATTAATGAATTAATAAAATTTAATATACGTATTTAATTTTTTAATAATTTATTAATTTCATATATTTTCTTTTTTGATCCGTTATAAGATACAATTTTATCATTCAGGAGGGTTTGTTTCTTGTGTTTTCATGATCGGTTCACTTGTATACAAGTAAGGAAGATCATGTGAAATAGGGAATATTTATCCATAATTGAAATTAGATGTTATCAATAAAAATAAATAATATTAAATTGTTATATAAATAATTAGGTTATTTTTTTGAGGATAAATTATTAGATAAGATGTTAGTAAAATTTGTTTAGATTATTTGGGTGGTTTTTTGATCATCACAAAATAGTTTTATTTTCTGTACTAATATTATGTATATATATTGGTTGTATAACATTATATAAGATATATTACATATATTATAATATGTTTGAACTATATAATGTTTTTTATGTCTAACCTTGAAAGTAGAATTGCAAGACAAAAAAATAGTCATCATGAAGGCGGTAAATCGACACCACACAGATGATTTTTTCATCATTTGAAAAAATGTAAGAATATAAGAGAATTCATGGTTCATTATAATCTAAAACAAGAAAAATATAGTATATAAATGATACTGGAGTTATTGTGTCACTATGTGATAGGGAGGTGAGGATAAGATAATAAAATAAAAGAACTTGAAATGAAAATAAATTAAAACGGAATAGGGTTTTACCTCTTGAAATTCTTCTCCTTGATAACCTCCTCAGGGAATAGGTATTGGTATTTTACTGATACAAAGGCTCATTTATATATGGGATATGTTTGGGAGAGTGTTTTTAAGAAAATGAATAATATTCAAGGCCTTGGATTGTGAGGATAAGTGGTGGTGAGGGTGGTATTTATAGTGGGGGAGAGGGGTGTTTTTTGAATATTTTGTTCATTTTTCTATTATATTTGATAAAGAATATAATTTTTTTTGATAATTATCACTTAATATATTAAATTAATTAAGGATATTTATATATTATGGGCTTATGTCATCTATACACCACCTATTACTCAATAAATCAATTATTTTTTAAATACCATAAATTTCCATATTTCGCTATTCAATAAAAAATAAACTATTTTAGAAAAATAAAAAAATAACCCTAACCATTTTTATACATGTAGAATTAAAATATTTACTCAATTTTATGCAAATAAGTTTCTAAACATGAGACAATGTATTTTTAATTAAAATCATCATTTATTTGAAAAAAAATCAATTTTAAAATTATAAATGATTTTATAACATTTTAAAAAATAATTAAGTTATCATGAAATTATCTTATAATCCTAAGAAAAAAATGTTAATTTATTAATCTATTTTATAAAATTAAAATAACTTTTAAATAATTATATTAGTTATAAAATTGTAAATAACATTTACATTTCACAAAAATACCAACACATAATTTATCATTTTTAAAACATGTATGTTGTTATTATATAATATAAGTATACCATATTTTGATTTTTGGGATACTGAAATTTTATTTATAATTTAATAGGTGAGTTTATTGCTCTAATGGCCACATTACAATTCCTGATGCTCATATTTTTATTCCTATGTTCATATTACTATTCATCAGAAAATGATACTTATCATAAGAATACCAAATATTTAACCAAAGTAAATTTTAATATTACTATTTCAAAAAAAATTATCTTGAAAAATATATTTTATAAATGTTTCAAAATATATATCAAAAACAATGTTTGCATTAAATGGTGGTAAAGAAATGTGTTTAGAAAAATATAATCTTCTTATGTGTCAAATTGAATTAATTATTATCTTATGCATCTAAACATATTTTGGTTCAATATAAAAATATTTTATTGAATATATAATATATAAATTTCATTAATATATTTCACTAATATTGTTAATTTAATATATTAATATAAACTTTCATTTTGGGAATAAAAATTATTTTAATGAAAATACATCCGTTATGTTCAACTGGTTTTCATTTTGAATTAATTGGAAAGCAATGAATAACTTTTATAGACATGTCTAATATATATTTTCATAATTTACTTAATATCACTCATTCCCTCCATTCCCAATATCTATGAGATAACTATTAACTAAATAATAATATTAAATTATTTGTTAGGCGCGTAAGCTATCGAAGAAGTTAAATTAAAAAAGAGGCATACCATAAAATATTGGGTTGTTATATTCTCCCATCATTCAAATAAATTTCATCCTCACAATTTGGAATCATACATCCAAAATAAATTTTTGGTACTTCAAAATTAATATTTGGGAAACCCACATCGGAAATAGGGTTATAAAACTATCCACTTAATAAGAGGGAAAGGGCAAAATATTTCACAACAAAAACATGATTTCAGGTAGGAAATAATTAGTGGAAAGCGATAAAATAGACATGGAATAAAAATATGAATATCTTGTTTTGATTTAGTTTTATATAGAACATGGTATTTATAACGTTAACCATCAAAAAACCGTAAATTTTGTGATCTGTAAAAAGGAAATTGTTTTATTATAAGGAAAAATAAATGGATAAAATTTTTGTTACAAAATATTTTTCCTAGATTTGAGGGACTATTTTAATATTCCTAAAAACATACTTGATACCTTTTCATGTCATAATAATAATATCATCCTTTGGTTTTAATTTTATCTACATTTACTTCATCCTTTACACTTAGAAATGAATGTTCAAGTTGTTGTTTTCATGCCTGAAGCATATTTAATGAATCATATGGTCCGTAAGTATTTCCTTAAACCATTTAATGTTTACTTAAACCAGGATGATTACAATATGTTATAAATGTAAAATAATGCCAAAACTTTATATTGACCCATTCTAGAAGTATATAATCTTAAGAATCGTCTAAAACATGTCTAACCACATTCACCGACCTAAAAAAATTAGAGGGAAGGCCAATAAATTTCCAAAATCAATATAACATAAGATTCTACAAATAATGTAGCTTGTAAAACCATATAAAAAATATATGAATACCTTTATCATAGTAAAACCACAATGAAAACGTGCATGCATTTTAGAGTAAATATCAGGTTGTCCTTAAACCCAAGCATATAATAATTACATCATATTAGATCACCTTCATGGTCACTAATACATTCCCATAAACATCCATTTATTATTATATCAATCCTTAAGGACATATTTAGGGTTTTAATTTCCAAGTCATGTGTTTTCAAAAAATTTATCCTATAATAGAATCATTTCTCTTGATTATGCGTTCTATTCTTGTCATGCTTCTAATTCCTTAAAGAAAACATACTGCAACACAATACTAATATTTCACATTAACATAAAAAATTAAAATTTATTGATACAATACTCTAATAACATAATTATTGAATGAAAAAATAGGTAAATTATTCATTTCTATTCATCTGAGGTAGTATTATAAGCTTGATCATGATCCCTTTACTTATTCAGAGCTATATTACCTTGACACTTGGGACATTCATTTGTGATGTGACCCTATCCTTAAAATTTAAGCATTAAATATTAGAATATTCATTCCTTTTCTTTATATCATGATATTGGTGTCCCTTTTATCCACATTTGAAGAAAACTCCATTACCACTTAAGCATATACCAAGGTGTTTCCATCCATGATTATCACTTGCTAGAAAATACTTCTTTCAAATTTCCCATTTATCTATCTTTTCCCCAATTATCCTCTTCATATCTCGTTTCCTTCCAAAATAATCATACATTGAAAAATAATTCTACATATTTTTAGAACCTGACTCTATCTCTTAATATAATGATAACATTTGGGAGGGTAGTTCCCTTTGAAAGACAAGATTAATCCCATTGATTAAATGATAATTCTTTAATCTTTGGATTATATGCATTGATTTGGTTCCCATTACATCATCTAGGATACATTTATAAAAAATGACATATAATTGATTAGATCATAACATTATGAAGCATAATGTATATTCTAAATACTAGATAAATACTTTATATAATTTGATAAATTTATGTGTAGCTAATCGCATAATCCTAAACATGGTTTCATTGGTACATGTCCAGTTTTTAATCCTTCATAATGGTTTATAAAGAAAATATTAATTTTACTAATCATATACACAAGGAGTATCAAACCATGTTTTAAGTAAGTCATATTTTCATCTACCAGATTACACTAAGTCAGGACAGACACACCTTGTCAGAGTTATAATTCCTAGGTTCGTCTATTCCAGAACCACGTCCACTTGTAGTGTCTAGACATTGATGTATTTGTAGAAAGACCCATATAATCTCTAATTTAACAAAATTCTAGAATGTTTTTATATCATTATCCCCAAATTATATATTATCATTATGTTCCCAAATATGTGTTTTCTAAATATTATTTCTAAAGTCTCTACTAAATTTAATCTGATACCAACTACAATGACCCCGACCATAGTATCCTAGAGATGGTGCCTTACATAATTACATTGGTACAATGAAAAAGTTTTTACATCCCAATTGATCAAACATTTTAGTATCTTTGGTAGAATTGAAACAGAAATAATTGTTACATTACAAATTAGAATGGAAAAAAAATATATAAAAACCATTTGTAACACCCATAAACTTCTATATTATCTCTGAAAGATACTCACAATATACATCACTTCATCATTGGGAAAAATAAAACATAAGAAATGGGTGAGATCATCTGATCTATAAGGGTAATAAATACAATGTAATATATAATCATAAATAATAATACATGATGAATAACTAAAAAAACATTCCATTAAAACATAATATTGAGCATAATATGGTAGTAATAAAAGGTGAATAAATAATTCCATATAGATAAACACATTATAATGAAACCTAACCATGGATATTCTACTAGTCAAATAATAACGTGGGACATCAATTTCTAATATCATGATGAGGTAATTAATAATTCTAGATATCATAAACATACCATCAAGGCTTCATCCAAGACACCATACATAAATGGGTAAAATTTTGGTCTAGATTGCATCATGAGACCTACCGATGCGTAGAGGGAATATAGTGGGCCCCACACATCACTTACTAAGTCCAATAAATTCCTCACATGTTGAATAATAAATTTTAAAATATATATTTAAATAAATATTTTACTTACCAATGTGAAATATTTGAATCATAATCATTGATGAAATTACTCTAATAAAATCAATGATAATTTCTTAAGAGAAATACCATTTTACTTTTGAAAAAAGAGTTGTTTTGGAAAATATTTTATATTTTTCATAAAGATGGTAAAAATGTACATAAAATAAAATAACAAGTAATAATAATTTATTTGATGCATATATGATGTCCAACTTTTCAAAATAGTTTTTAATGATCTTTAGAAATGAGCCACTATGGTGCGGTTTAAGGGAAAACATAAATGAGTCCATTAGAAGAAGGAATTATTGTTTTTATAAAAATATTAATGAAATAGGATAGTTTTTAATGATAAAATTAGTTAATTTAGAAGAATATTTGTGTCTTAAAAAATATTATGGAGTGTACTTGAAAATGGGTAAGAAATTGGAAAATTCCCTTTAATTGGGTCTCATCAGCGGGAGGAATTAAAAAAGGAAAGATTAAAAAACATGGATTTACTTTCAAATAATAAAGTATTTAGAATGGTAAATAATTTTTGACAATAAACACAAAATATAGGATGAGTATGTAAGAATAGTTAAGAATTAAATTGGGGTAGAGAGAGAGATATCATAACACGAAAGAAAAATTCAGGTTTTGAAAAAAACCCTTACCACTTAGTAATCAATTGAATTGTATGACCCATAAAGTTAATAGAAATCAAATGAAATATTAAGTAATATTAATAAAACGAGATTAATTAAATGATACATAAAATTATAGTAAACATACACCATAAACAAGAAATAGTGGTGAATAAGGCATATCTCATAGAAGTGATAGTGAGGAGGGAAACCCTTACCTTACGTTTGAATGTGTCAAAACATGAAATTAATGTATTATGTAATAAGATTAAATAAATATATTAATTAATTCATAACCTTTTATATATTTATTTTACTTATTATAATTTTATTATGTTCATTTATGGCCTTTTTTATGAGTTATAAGATACATATTTATCATTTGGGAGCGTTTATTTGTATGGTTTTCATGATTGGTTCACTTGTATACATGTATGAAATTCCATGTGAAATAGGAATAGTTATAATGAATTGAAATTATATTTTTTAATGAAAAACATAATATTAAATGGTTATATAAATAATTTGGCTATTTGGGGTGAGGATGAATCATTAGATAAGATGTTAGTGATATTTATTTAGATTACTTTGGCAGTTTTTCGATCATCAGAAACAAGTTTTATATTATGTATTAATATTATGTATATATACTATTTATATAAAATAAAATATTATTTAATAAATATATTATATTTTTATTTAACCAATAAAATCCTTTTATGATTATATTTAATTGAGATATTTAATAACAAAAAAAGTCATCCACGTAGGCGGTAAATCAGTGTCTCAGAGATAATGATATCATATTTAGAATAAAAGGAAGAGAAGAAGAGAGTTGATGATGAGTTATTACCTCCACAAAAAAAAATAATGGTATTTAAAAGATATTGGAGTTATAATTTCAATTTGTTATGGATAGGTGAGGATAAGATAAGAAAAAGATAGAACTTGAAAAACAATTAATAGAAAACGAAAGAGGGTTTTAACTCTTCAACTTCTTCTCTTTGTGAACCTCCTTAAGGAAAAGGGATTGATATTTTATTGGAAATAAAGGTTCTTTTAATTTAGGGGAGAGGTTTGGGATATTATGATTCATAAATTGTATAATATTAAAGGTTTTGGAGGTGTGAAGAGGAGAGGTGGTGAGGGGTGATATTTATAGTGGAGAAGAGTGGCGTTTTTAAAGATTTCATTCATTTTTTTTTATTTTGGCTAAAGAATAATATTTTTTAAATTATCACTAAATATATTAAAATAATTAAGGATTTTTCTATATTACGTGCTTATATCTGCCATACATCATCGATGACTCAATAAATCATGTATTAGTTTAATACTGTAAATTACCGTATTTCACTTTTCACCAAAAAATAAACTATTTTAGACAAATAAAAATAATAACCCTAACAATTTATTGATGTAAATAATTCAAAATTTACTACATTTTATGAAAATAATATTCCAAATACGAGGAATTTAATATTTAAATAAATCATCATTTATTTGAAAAATACTAATTTAAACTTTATACCTGATTTTATAACACTTTGAAAAATTAATTAAGTTCTAATAAAATTTTTGTATAATCATAAGACCAAAAAATATTAATTTATGAATCTATTTTATGAAAATAAATTTTATTTTAAACCATTAAATAAACTATAAAATTGAAATAAAATTTATATTTCCCAAAAATACCGACACTTAATTTATCATTTAAAAACATTTGTTTACTTATTATAGGATATATATTTTAATTTATGATATTTCTAAATTTTACTTATAATTTAATAGGTGGGGTTATTTCTCTAATGCCAACATAAATATTCCTAATGGTCACATTATTATTTCAATGGTCACATTATTTTTAATTAATAATGAAACTTATCATAAAAATACCGAATATTTAACCAAAATATATTTTGATGTCATGCATTAAAAAATAATGTTTTTTTGTCAAATATAATTTATAAATGTTTCAAAATTTTTATTTAAAAAAATTTAACTATTAAACGATGCTAAGAAATGCGTTTAGAAAAATATATCCATTTAATGGGAAAAATCAAATTTATTCATATCTTATGCCTCAAAATATATTTTGGATGAATGTAAAAAAAATTAATTGAATATATAATACATAAATTTAATTAATATATTTCACAAATGTTGTTTAATTTAATTTATTAAAATAAAATTTCATTGTGGGAATAAGAATTGCTTTTAATAAAATATATCCTTTATGTTTAATTGGTTTTTATTTTTGATTAATTGATAACCAATGAATTAATTTTTATAAACATGAGTGAACTATGTCTTTGAAATTTACTTAATCTCATTTATTCCATCTATTTCCAACATCTGATAGATAACTATTAATTAAATAATAATATGTAATTTTTTTTAAGATCATAAGCTATGAAAGTAGTTAATTTAAAAAGTGGAATACGGTAAAATCTTGTGGTGTTACACCTGTTATTCTTCTAGACTCTCTTACAATATTTAAATGATATCATCTATTAATTTAGTATCAATCCATTACCATACATATTATCTTCCCTTCAGAATAATATTTATAGATGTGTCTTCCCTTAAAATATAAAATTCTTTTTTTCTTTATCATCACAAGGAGGGGTAACATTGGGTTTATCATTAGGGTTAATTTATATATTAGATGTCACCTCATGATTTTTATTATTTATGGTATTACAACTTTAAACATTTACATTAATACCCAAAATAAAATTTCTAGGTCTTGACAGGTCACTTTGAAAGAAAATTCTAGGTATTTGAGTAGTTCCTCATCCTCTCTTAGGTATGGTTTTTGGATCCCTCATTATTCACATTAGATCCTTATAAGTTATTTAATATTACGTGAATTGTCTATAAAATGGATTGATTTGTTTTATTCTCAATCAGTATACATTGGAGTCCCACCAACATGAAAAAACACTAAACTCATAAAATGAATACTAAAAGATAAAATAAATCTAATATAAAATCATAAAACTAAAAAGATGGGATGAAACTTATTTTCTTACAATATTTATTTTATTTTGTTACTGAATTACCCAACAACAATTCCAAAAACATTATAATGACAACATGTGTCATTATTTCCTATGGTCTCAAATTAGTTCATAATTTATAAAAATGAAAGAAAAAATCACTAAAAATGATAAAAAGTTATATAGGATATGCAATTCTTGAGTTTGAACCCATGAAGAATAGGAAAACTATGAACCATATAGAAATGACTTGTCAGGAAATTTTATAATAAACTAAACTAACTTAGATTGGTGAATTGAAATGTTGAAGAATTTTTATGAAAAATGATAAATGGATGGAAATAAAATCCTAATATGGTTTTTAATAATCTAATACATCTCAAATCCACATATGAAATAAATCAAATATATAGTCGTGAGACAAATTGGACTATTTAGCGAAACCACTCAACAAAAACTATAACCACCTAGTCATACTGATCCCTTTGTCCGAGTTAATATATAACCAACACAGATGAATTAAAATAAACCCCAAGTGAATGGTATATTAAATTATTCTCTCTATCCCCCACTCCACTCTATCACATTAGGTTTTATCCTTTAACATAATCACTCTCATTAAGAAATAGAATGTGATACTAAATTATCTCATAGAAATACTAATTAATATAAAAATATCACAACCTTAGAATAATTAAAAACATCACGAACACTTCATTTTAATTAATTTTATCCTCCACTATAACACATAACTATTCAAGATTGATTGGTAATCAACCATAAATAAACTATTCAACATAGTGAAGAGATTATATTAGTTGGATAAAACAAAATTATTGAGAAATTGGAATAAAAATTACATTATCTACTTTTTACAACCAACATTGGGATACAAATATTATACAAATAAAATAAAAAATAAAAATAAAACCTAATATATAGAGTTACTCCAGTAGTTAATCCAATATCCCATCCCAAAACATTATATTTTTGACCCCTTCAAGTGTGTATAACAACTCCAATTGAAATATAAATCTCTTAGAAGATATATATAGTCTATATCTCATATCTAATATTCTATCAACCTATATATCTCCTATATATATATATATGTGTGTGTGTGTGTGTGTGTGTTTTTATGCATCTATCGACATCTGATTCCTCTTAGATATATTGTATAATCCATATGAAAGCATCCTATAAAATCTTCTATAAGATATATATTAAATCATTCGGGGAGATAGATTCAGTTGAATCAATATATCTATGAAGATATATATTCTAGGGTGTGGGATATGGATCAAAAATTTAAACTTATTAATAACTCCACACTTTATCAGGGCACAAAATCTATGATATAGAGAAATATTAACCTCATCCTCATGTCTCTTCCAAATACACTATAACTATATCTTAGATAAATCCTACGATCCAAGCTCTGTACTCTGTGAAAATATTATTTTCATTATATTCCTAATATATTGGAAATAATTTTTTTCTGAAATTTACTCATATATCTACTAAAACCGTTTCTATCTACATTATACACTATATCTTTATAAATAAAAATATCCATAATCTTCCAAATTTGGGCCCCTTTTAATTTAAGAACCTCTTTAATACATAGGAAATGTGATTCTAAATTGACATTATGCAACTCAATTCATTCTTTAGAACAAAAAAATTAAACTCTCCCTAAAGTTGAAATATTATTTCAATAACTTCAATTACCCATATGTTAGAAATATTACATTTACATGCGTATTGTTTTCTTTTAAATAGGATTAAAAAAGATCAGATATCCTTTAAAATTTTTTGGAAGATACCCTCACACAACCCAACCTAGAATGTAGAATAATCCTATATATAGTACCCTCCTTCATTCTATTTTTCCATTAACTACATGCATGGAATTACTCAATCTTCATAGCGAGTCACCTTGGATTCAACTAGTTCCCACATATTGATATTTATAAATCTGGGGCTACAAAATGGTGCAAAAAAATATTTCATAGAAATATCAGACACTAGATTGAATTTTTAGGTACTGAACTGATCTCCCAATTTTGTTTACGTAGATGTCTTATGAAAGAGTTTGAGGATCCATTACATTCAGGATAGGTGATATGACAACCCTGATTTTTATTATAACTTAAACATGATTTATTACATAAAACTTCACTTGATACAACAAAGAAGATCGAGAGGTTTAGTGTCTTTTGGGATTAGGATAATTACATAAAAACTGAAAACATTAAATACAACATATTTATTGAAAACTTCATTTTCATGACCACTACATTCCTTCGTACTTAGCATTGCATGAGATAACCTGAGGACATGCATAAGAAAAGGGTAAGCTATAAAGTCCAGTAAGGGAGTACACATGGAATAACATGAGGAGTACAATACATGTTAGAAAACAGACATAAAAATAGATCATAATAAAAACATGAACATAAAGGCATGATAAAGCATGATAATCATAACATGGAAATGTGGAAACAACACTTAACATGGAATTAGCATGAGCCAAGGCTCATTTCACATGGAGCATGAGTAAATCCTCATTGCACATAAAGCACGAGTAAACCCTCTTTGCACTTGAATTAGAATGAGTAAACACTCATTGAATATGACGTATCATGATACTATACTTTACCCAATGCATTGGAGCGCTATAAGGTCACACCCTTCATAAACATTTCATTTCATGCATAAGTTTGCCACATGGATCATAAAACAAGGATTCATAAAACATAATCATTTATTCTAAGATAAAGGAATGTGGAATTAATACATGAAACTTTATATTAAATACGTAAATGTGCATAAAGGTGAATACCCTTGATGGAGAAATGGGAATGGTATTCACTACACAGTGACATTGGCTTAGAAAATCGGTGCGATTTCGGCAGCGTAACAACGTGACATAAGAATTCATAAAAATGGTTGATGAGAGAGAAAGGGGTTCCTCATCATATTTACATGTAATTGAAGGTAAGGAGGTCATATAGATACATGTCCCAACAATTATAATGGAAATTATATTCATGATACAAAAATATTGCTTGAATGTAAAAGAAGAGAGAGAAGCTCTTTTCGGAATTTCGGCATAGTAATGGGTGTATATGGGAGAAATTTAATGAGAGCGAAAGGGGTATCCCATCATTCAAATAATAATAGGGAAGTATGGGGGAGGTGAGAAACCATAACCCAACATTAATAATTGAAATTAAAAGGGCAATACAACTTAAAGAAAATTGACAAAAATGAGAAAGGAAGAAAAAACCCTTACATGGAAGTGTGCTTCCAAAGGCTAGAGAGAGGCTTGTGAGAGGCTTCTTGGGAGATTGGGGCACCTTGGGAGGATTATAGAGAGAGTAAGGAAGAGGTTGGACGAACTCCAAGGGATTTGAGTGAGGTGGAAGTGGGAGCTTGGGTGGGTTTATATAGGAAAGGTGAGAGAATTCTTTATTATTTATGTTTGGGACCCCTTATATTAAATTAATCCAAACCACAAACCATCCTATGGTTTTTGACCATGGTTTTTGGAAAAGGGAAGAGTAAAAAAATATTGTATAAGGCCAATCTCCGAATTTCTTAAAATATTAGGGTTTCTTATGTGGAGGTGAGTCACACTCCCATGGAAATTAATTTAAAAAGGCAAGGTGTTGAATAAGTCTTGAGGGGCCCATTAATGATTTGAAAAGTAAGTCAAACAAACCCAAAATCTAATTATTTTAATGGTAAAACATATATTGGCCGAACATAAAGATCATAGTATTTTATTACATCACTATTGGGTCATTATGATGTCATAAAACACATTATATATTTAAACGATATTTAATTTTTTCCCAAAAATTTGACTGTCTCAGAAAATTATGAAAAATTCACCGTTGGATAATTTCGACATCCTGATTCCAGAAATAAAATTCATTTTATCTAAATAATTTTTTAAATATTCTTATTTTCAATTTTAAAATAAAAACTGACATTTATCGAAAATTCACGGGTTTTGAAAAAAATGGATTTCAAATCTTAATAAAAATTACAATTGCATTAATAAAATTATAAGATCATTTATATTTAATAAAAATTAATTTAATAATAAAAATAATATTTTATTAAAATATTATTTAATTCAAAAATACATTAATTTAATAAAATATATTTCTTAATTAAATAATAATTAAAAACACTATTTGTACTTTAAAAACTATTTACAATGTCTCAATAATGACAAGAAAGTATATACATCATTATATAAAAACAAATAATGTACATGAAAATAGTACTATCGATTCGTTACATAACCCCTTAAAACAGCCACATAAGACCTAAGGGTAAGGTTTGCGATGGTGACAGACTCTTGGGGTGGCTCGGATAACATCGATCGAGTGGTAATTTCAATCAACTTCCACTTTTCCCGTAGACGGTCACGCTCGAGCTTGACATGATGAAGCTCAGCTTGGGATTTGTCAAGGGCGAAGCCCAAAGATGCCACCTCTTTTCCGATCTCTGACAAATGGGCTTTGTATGGTGAAATTCTAATGGATGAGGCCATCGCTTCCTTTGTCGGAGTAAATTGGATTTGTTAAAGTCCTATATTTATACTAATCATGTGATCACTGTTCAATGACTATATTAGAACCGGTCAAAATTCATAACATCAAACCAAAGAAGTTGACATTTTATAATAAAAAAAGAGACATTTAATTAGATCAAGAGGGATTTACATTAATGAAACTTTGGGTCATTACAATATTCCCCCCTTAAGAAATTTCGCCCTTGAAATTTTCTTTTTCCCACACTAAAACAAATGTGGGTAACTCAGCTTCATCATATCATCTGACTCCCAAGTCACTTCTTCAAACTTGTGGATTCTCCACAACACCTTGATGAGGGTAATTGTCTTATTTCGTAGAAATTTTTCTCTACGATCTATGATCTTCACTGGTTGTTCCTCATAAGAAAGATCATCTTCCAATTGTACCACCTCAGAAGAGAGTACATGTCAAGGGTCCGGTATGTAGTTCCTTAAGAGGGATATATGAAAGACATCATGTAATTTGACCATAGTAGGTGGAAGTGCTATTTGATAAGCCACAACCCCAACACGATTAGTAATTTCGAAGGGGCCAATGTACCTTGGACTTAACTTCCCTTCTCTTTCCAAACCTCATGACCTTCTTCCACAAAGATATGCGTAGAAACACCATGTCTCCAACTTTAAACTCAAGGCCCCTTCGACGGTTATCCGCATAACTCTTCTGTCAACTTTGGGCTGCCTTGATATACTGCTGAATGGTTTTCACCTTCTCCGCCATTTCTTCGACCATTTCTGGTCCAAGCATCTTACGTTCACTGACCTCATCCCAACATGTCGGTGTTCTGCACCTTTTCCCATACAGGGCTTCATATGGTACCATTTGGATGCTTGAGTGGAAACTGTTATTATAAGAGAACTCAACCAGAGGAAGATGTTGATACCATTCTCCCTTAAAGTCCATTGAGCACGCTCTCAACATATCCTCAAGTTTTTGGATAGTCCGCTCGGATTGGCCATCAGTTTGAGGATGATAGGCCGTACTGAAGTTCAGTTCAGTATTCACAACATGTTGAAGACTCTTCCAAAACATAGAGGTGAATATTGGATCTCAGTCAGACATAATAGATAGTGGTAATCCATGCAAACTTACCACTTCCCTGATATATATTTGTTTCAGTTGATCCAAAGAGAAATACTCCCGAATAGAAATGAAGTGTGCAGTCTTTGTAAGACGATCCACAACAACCCAGATTGCATTTTTGCCTTTGGATGTCCTTGGAAGTCCAGTGAAAAAGTCTATAGTGATGTTCTCCCATTTCCATTCTGGTATGGGCAGTGGTTGCATCATCCCCTTAGACTTCTGCCTCTCTGCCTTCACTTGCTGACACACTAGGCACTTTGATGTATATTCAGCGATCTCCTTCTTCATATTTTCCCACCAAAAGTTTTCTTGGAGATCTCGATACATCTTTGTGCTCCTTGGGTGAATAGAGAAATTTGGACTATGTGCATCATCCAAAATTTCCTTCTTCAGCTCCGGACTTGATGGAGCACAAAGTCTTTTCCCAAACCGCACAATTCCTTTTTCATTAACATTAAACTCCGAGGATTTCCCTTTTTCGATAGCTTCCACTTTTTCTTGAATTCCCACATCATCCTTTTGAGCATCCTTTAACCTTTCCAAAAGAGATGGTTGAGAAATAATTTGTGAAAGGATTGATGATGTTCCCTTTTCTATGATTCCCATGTCCATCTTCATCAAGTCTAAGAAGATTGGATCCTTCTCAATTCTCATCATTGATAGAATCACTAGATCCTTTCTACTTAGGGCATCCGCCACCTTGTTCGCTTTCCCAGGGTGGTAATGGATTGAACAATCATAATCCTTGATGAGATCGATCCATCTTATCTGGAGCATATTAAGCTCTTTCTGTGTGAATATATATTTAAGACTCTTGTGGTCAGTATATATCTCACATTTCTCCCCATAGAGATAATGCCGCCAGATTTTCAAGGCAAAGATTACCGCTGCCAACTCCAGATCATGTGTTGGATAGTTTTTCTCGTGTATTTTAAACTTCCATGAGGCATAGGATATAACTTTATCATTATGCATCAACACACATCCTAAGCCCTTCTTCGAAGCATCACTGAATACCACAAAAGTTCCCCACTTGTGGGTAAAGTGAGAACGGGCGCAGTGATAAGCCTCCTTTTCAACTCCTTGATGATTTCTTCACATTCATCACTCCAAGAAAACATTACTCCCTTCTGAGTCAGCTTGGTAAGATGGTTGGACAATCATGAGAAATTTCTCAAAAATCGTCGATAATATCCAGTTAACCCCAAGAAGCTACGGATATCTGTTACCGATGTTGGCCTCGGCCATCCCTCAATTGTATCTGTTTTGGAGGGACCCACAGATATCCCATTTCTTGTGATGATATGGCCTAAGAATGAGACTTCCTTCAAACAAAACTCACACTTTCTGTACTTTTCATAGAGCTTCTCCTTGCGCAAAGTCTCTAGTACAGTTTTTAAATGCTCTTCATGATCCTCCTTGGTTTTGGAGTATATTAGAATATCATCTATAAAGACTACGAAAAATTTGTCAAGGTAATCTATAATGACTCTATTCATCAAGTCCATGAATATTTTTGGAGCATTGGTGAGTCCGAAAGGCATTACTATGAATTCATAGTGCTCGTATCTGGTGCGAAAAGCAGTCTTGGGGATATCTTCCTTCTTCTCCCTTACTTGATAATATCCCGACAGCAAGTCCACCTTGGAGAAGTATTGTGCTCCAAGCAGCTGACCAAACAAGACATCGATTCTTGGGAGAGGATACTTTTTCTTTATCGTGATTTTGTTAAGTTCACGATAATTGATGCAAAGATGCATTGACCCATCCTTCTTCTTGACGAAGAGGACTGGTGCACCCCATGGTGAAGCACTTGGGCATATAAACCCTTTATCCAAACTCTCATGTACTTGTTTTTCCAACTCTTCAATCTCTACAACAGCCATTCTATAAGGATTCTTGGATATTGGTAGCGTCCCAGGTATAATTTCAATTGATAACTCAACATCTCTTCTAGGAGGAAGACCAGGCAGTTCCTCAGGAAACACTTCCGCGAATTCCCTCACAATAGGCATTTATTCAAGGATGGTTTCTTCTTTGGACTCAATCATCTGAGCCAGATACGCACGCTCATAGGGCATTAATATCCATGCTTGAGATGATGGAGCTAAATGAGATTCATCTTCCTCCTGACACTTGTAAATAATCGGGGAATGATTCTCTATACGGAGTGTGATTTCCCTCTCCCGACAATTTACGTTGGCTCTATATAAGGAAAGCCAATCCATGCCAAGAATTGCATCAAATTCCACTAGAGGGAGCATGAAGAGGTTCACCAGGAAATTAAATCCATATATTATAACAGGGGAGGACTTATATTCATGGGATGCAATGATTGCCCCATTTTCCGTACTCACCGACATCTTTACTTGCATGATTTGTGGTGGTGCCGGGATTGTTCTAATATACTTTCGAGATATAAAAGAATGCGTAGAACCTGAATCAAAAAGTACGTTTTCTATTCTTGAATGAATAACTAGCGTACCTGTCACCACTTCGTTTTCGGGGTTCACTTCGGCAGAAGTGATGGAAAAAGCTCTTCCTTGCTACCTTGGAGGTTGTTGGTTGTCTCTGAAAACCCTTGGATTAGGGCACTGATTTAAAAAATGACCCGGTTCTCTGCATCTGTAGCATTGAACAACACGTTGAGGTTCGAACGGAGCGTACCTCTCCTATGTCGCAGCCGTGGGTCTTTCTTGCCGATAGTTAACAGCTAGGTTCCCTTACCTTCCATACCTCAAGAATTTTCTCATCCCCTTAAAGGCAATTTCTAGGGCGCTTCTTCCCGCACTTTTGGCAAGTGGGGTGCTGGATCTTCTTAGCACCATTGGATTTATCCATCAGATCGCCAGCATTGAATTCGACCTTACACTTCTTGTCCCCGTGATACCCCTATGATTCCCTGATCTCCATTTCGACCTTGAGGGAACATCGAACAATTTCCTCATAACTGTCAAAGTCACGGATCACTAACACTTTCCGCAAGCTAGGCTTCAGCCCACCAAAGAAGCGTTCAACCATGCATTCGGGGGTAACGACAAAGCCAGAAGCGTATCGTGCAATCCTTGTGATGTTTTCCTCATACGCTCCAACAGATTCTTCATCTTTTTGCATGAGGTAAAGGAAGTCCCTTTCCATCTTAAGCCGGAGTGTGCGTGGAAAATATTTATCAAAAAACATCTTCCAGAAATAATTCCATTCCAATGCCTTGATCTCCTCCTCAGGCTTCGTATTTTTTATCAATGTCCACCATTGATCAGCTTCACCCTCCATATGATAAGCTGCTAAGAGAACCTTCTCTTGTTCAGAACATTGAAGGATGGAGAAGATCGTTTCAATGGAGTTGATCCATTGTTCAGCGATTGTGGGATTAGATGATCCACTAAAAGTAGGAGACCTTTGTCTCATGAAGCTCTCGATAGCGACTTTTTCTTTCTTAGGGGGGTTGAAAGTTCCTCTTGACCCGTGTTTCTATTCAAAACGTGAGTTATCTTAGAGGAGAGCGTGAAAAAGTTCGTGATTCCCGCTCCCATTGGATTTGGAATCTCATTAGTTCAGTCATCACACTAATCTTCACAATGGTTGTCAGCCCGAGTCCTCCTATTACGTGCCATTGGCTGGAATAAAAGGATAGTTAAGGGTAACACATAAAAGGTAATCCAAAGACCAAAGTTGATGACTTATAAACTTTCATTTCCTTAACTCATGAGTCTATTGGCTTCAATCTAGGCTTTTCATGATCTACTTTCTAACATATATTCATTGGAGATTTTTTTTAATTCTCTTAGTAAGGGTTCATACTAAGCTTATGAATTTATGAAATCATATCCCCCTGGGAGTTTCGTAACCAAGAGTGCAACAAGGCCCGTTGTCATGCACCAGTTCCCGTTCGAGCCTAGCTCAAAGCGGTGTTTTTGGGTTTTACCCCTAGGATACATCTGTGCAAGAGCCACCTCTACCTGTTCGTATCCAGACATGGATGTATTTGTTTGATAAACCACTTACTCTATACTTAACAAAACATAGGGATGTTTTTATTATTCTTAGTCTTGTATCTAAGGTTTACTAGGGTTTCCTAATCCCAAAAATAACTAAACCTATCCTCTGATACCAACTATGACAACCCTGCTTTTTATTACAACTTAAACATGATTTATTACATAAATATTCACTTGATACAACAAAGAAGATCGAGATGTTTAGTGTCTTTGGGGATTTGGATCATTACATAAAAAATTAAAACATGAAATACAACATCTTTATTGAAAACATCATTTTCATGAGCACTACATTCCTTCGTATTTAGCATTGCATGGGATAACCTGAGGACATGCATAAGAAAAAGGTGAGCTATAAATCCCAGTAAGGGAGTAAAAATGGAATAACATGATGATTAAAATACATGTTATACAATAGGCATAACAATAGAGAATAAGAAAAACATGAACATAAAGGCATGATAAAGCATGATAATCATAACATGGAAATGTGGAAACCACACTTAACATAGAATTAGTATGAGCCAAGGCTCATTGCACATGGAGCATGAGTAAATCATCATTGCACATAAAGCACGAGTAAACCCTAATTGAACTTGAATTAGCTTGAGTCAGCACTCATTGCACACGACGTATCATGATACTATACTTTACCCAATTCATTGGAGCGTTATGAGGGCTCACCCTTGATAAACATTTCATTTCATGCATATGTGTGCCACATGGATCATAAAACATGGATTCATAAAACATAATCATTTATTCAACGATAAAGGAATGTGTAATTAATACATGAAACATTATATTCAATAAGTAAATGTGCCTAAATGTGAATACCCTTGATAGAGAATTAGGCATGGTATTCACTACACAATGACATTGGCTTAGAAAATCCGTGCGATTTCGGCAGCGTAACAGCGTGACATAAGAATTCATAAAAATGGTTGATGAGAGAGAAATGGGTTCCTCATCATATTTACATGTAATGGATAGTAAGGAGGTCATATAGATACATGTCCCAACAATTGTCATGGAAATTAGATTCAGGATACACAAATATTACTTGAATGTAAAAGAAGAGAGAGAAGTTCCTTTCGGAATTTCGGCATAGTAATGGGTGTATATGGGAGGCATTTAATGAGAGAGAAAGGGGTATCCCATCATTCAAAAAATAAATGGGCAGTATGGGGGAGATGAGAATCCATACCCCAACTTTCATAATTGAAATTAAAAGGGCAATACAACTTAAAGAAATTTGACAAAAATGAGAAAGGAAGAAAAAACCCTTACTTGGAAGTGTGCTTCCAAAGGCTAGAGAGAGGCTTGTGAGAGACTTCTTGGGAGCTTGGGGCACCTTGGGAGGATTCTAGATAAGTTAGGTCAGAGTTTGGACGAACTCCAAGGGCTTTGAGTGAGGAGGAATTGGGAGCTTGGGTGGGTTTATATAGTAAAGGTGCGAGAATTCGTTATTATTTAGGTTTGGGAGCCCTTATATTAAATTAATCCAAACCACAAACCATCCCACAGTTTTTGCCCATGGTTTTTGGAAAAGGGGAGAGGAAAAACATAATTTATAAGGACAATGTCCGAACTTCTTAAAATATTAGGGTTGCTTATGTGGAGGCGAGTCACACTCCCATTGAAATTAATTTTAAAAGGCAAGGTGTTGAATAAGTCTTGAGGGGTCCATTAATGCTTTGAAAAGTAAGTCAAACAAACCGAAAATCACATTATTTTAATGGTAAAACATATATTGGCATAACATAAAATCATAGTATTTTATTACATCACTATTGGGTCATTATGATGTCATAAAACACATTATATATTTAAACAGTATTTAATTTTTACCCAAAAATTTGACTGCCTTAGAAAATTATAAAAATTAACAGTTGGATAATTTCGACGTCCTGATTCCAGA
This sequence comes from Viscum album, assembly GCA_963277665.1. NCBI lineage: Eukaryota > Viridiplantae > Streptophyta > Magnoliopsida > Santalales > Viscaceae > Viscum > Viscum album. The sequence continues at coordinate 81,186,641 of OY728140.1, forward strand.
AATAACATTTATTTTATCTAAATAATTTTCTAAATATGTGAATTTTCACTTTTAAAATAAAAACATACATTTATCGAAAATTCACGGGTTTTGAAAAAATGGATTTCAAATCATAATAAAAATTACAATTGCATTCATAAAATTATAAGATCATTTATATTTAATAAAAATTAATTTAATAATAAATAAAATATTTTATTAAAATATTATTTAATTCAAAAATCCATTAATTTAATAAAATATATTTCTTAGTTAAATAATAATTAAAAACACTCTTTGTACTTTAAAAACTATTTACAATGTCTCAATAATGACAGGAAAGTATATACATTACTATATACAAAAAAATAATGTACATGAAAATAGTACTATCGATTCGTTACATAACCCCTTAAAACAGCCACATAAGACCTAAGGGTAAGGTGTGCGATGGTGACAAACTCTTGGGGTGGCTCGGATAACATCGCTCGAGTGGTAATTTCAATCAACTTCCACTTTTCCCATAGACGGTAACGTTCGACCTTGACATGATGAAGCTCAGCTTGGGCTTGGTCAGGAGCAAATCCCAAAGATGCCACCTCTTTTCCGAGCTCCGAAAAATGGGCTTCGTATGGGTAAATTCTACTGGATAAGGCCATCGCTTCCTTTTTCTGAGTAAATTGGATTTGTTAAGTCCTATATTTATACTAATAATGTGATAACTGTTCAACGACTATATTAGAAACAGTCAAAATTATTAACATAAAACCAAAGAAGTTGAAATTTTATATAAACATAAAGAGACATTTAATTAGATCAAGAGGGATTTCCATTAATGAAACTTTTGGTCATTACAGGTGATGTGTCTTGGAATTAAAAAAAATGCTTCTGTAAAAATGAGCTCTTCAAAATATGTTCTTTCCCCACATTAGTTTACAGTTGGTGTTTCCGCCTCTTATTAATACTCGATTAATGTTAGGGACACAATAATATAATTTCGTGCCCCTCCTTCTAGGACTCTAGTTCCCAATGACTCCAACACATTTGGTGCCCCACTCTTAACACATTCACAACCCCATGTGGTAAACAATGCTAGGGCCATAGTCAGCCATACTATTTACAAGATTCCACTATTTTTGGTGTATTATTGAGGGGTCAATTACCTTGAATTTTATTTCTCTATTATAGTCAACACCATTATTCTAAATAATTTTTTAATACGTCATCATTCTTATCCTTTAACAAATTCATCCTATAAAACATATACAACCTTTATAAAAATATAAAAAAAATCTAAAAAAAATCATAAAAAGAAATTTCATTTCCATTTCTATTTCCAAAAATTCATTTAAAATATTTTATACCAATAAATATATTAAAATAATGATAATATGGAGAGAACATTTAATTCAAACTCTAAAATTAAATAAAATAAATTTTAAAATGTGTGCATAAAATTTGACTATTAGTAGTCTCAATTAAAAAACCCTAGAATTAAATAAGAAGGTCACACTAACTCATTATAGATTAATCCATTTCCCGTAGGGTATTTTTCCTCCACACAAACACACTAATCTAATATGGTGTTCCAGAATGAGTGATTTGTGAAAATAATAACACAATATCTTAGGTAACAAGTTAATTACTAGCTATATTATTCACCAACATGATTTAATCAGAGAATATTAATAATTTATCATAGTTTATTTTCTATTTTTTTAATAAAATCTATTAATTATTCATAGAATCCATACTTATGTCTCATCATAAACTTATAACATTGTCAAATAAAGTCATCAATAATGTTTTTGAAGTGACTAATCCCACTGATTTCTGGATTACTCGTTGATCTACATACAATACTATGTATAAGATCCAACAATACACATTACCTTCCACCTTTTCCACTAAAAGGTGATTTTCTCATCTTTCCAAATAAAATTGATTCACATATATCAAATGAATCATAATAAATTTTTTCCAATAGTCCATATATATAGAGTCTTATAATGTTTTTTCACATATATGTCCAAGGAAACAATGCCAAAGGTATATGGAGTTAGAATCAATATTTACCTTCCTATCTTGAATGTTATAGACAAGATTATCCTTATCTGAAATGTATAATCCACTTACTATATTACCCATTACATAAAACATTTTATTATATATTTATATATATAACAACTCTTTTTCTTCAGAATGAATGAAAACTTTATATTTTCGAAACAAGATTAAATATTAATTTTTTTTGTTTGTAATGAGAATAATATAAATTATAAAATTATATAACCAATCCTTTTGGTATAATTATATTGTTATAAACCAACCTAGGAAACCCCTAAATCTAGAACCCAATATGGAAAGTGGAAAGTCCTAATTGGAATTCATGTCCAAGAGATGGAATCTAGTTCCAAGGAATCCTAACATACTGAATGGGAATGATTTCACAAAGATAAATAATAATAAATAGGTAAATAAATTATACTGGAACTCTAGATTTATGAATCCTTACACTAGAATCCCATTAAAATATAATAAAAGAGTTTCAAATTTAAAATGAAACCAAACAATTCATAACCATAAACAACCATCAAAACATTGAAAAATGAAACAAAATAAATAAGGTATATAAAATACATCAAAGGATAACATGTCTTATACATCCATGAAAAAAAAATTCTCAATATATGCACCTAAAAAAATTCCCATGACCCAAGGCCACTCTCCAAAACCATACAAGATTCACTCCATGACCCAATAAAGAGAATAAGTCTATAAAAATGATATTATAAAAACCAAAGCTTGTTCCAAAAAACACCACTTGGTGTATATACATTTAGTGTTGTATGTAGTATTTGAGCATCAACATCCTAGTCATATATTATCAAATATTAACTGAATTTTCATTTTATAGAATATCAGTAAATTCCAGTTTTTAATAAAATAATTAAAATATCATTTTTCCACTTTAAAAAAAATAAATCCAATGTATTCATCAAATTTTATTGTAAAAAGAAGAAACATGCTTTAAAATGTGGGAAAAAAATTATTTAATATGTTTTAAACAACATTTGAAATCTATTACTTTAACATAAAAATTTTTAATAGCATAAAATATAATCCAAAAATAACTAAATAAAACATAAACTAAGTAAAAATAATAATAAAAAGGCTATAATTTAAATAGATAAATATGTTTTGTACTACAAAATATAATGGAATAAGACAAGTAGTAACAAATTAAATAGGGTAAAGTTTTTAGAATTATCACTATATAAAAGTGAAATAAGTCAAACATAACATGACAGAGCACAAATAAAAAAATTAAAATAGAACTAAATCTAAACTAAAGTAACTATAAAATATTAAAATATATATAATCATGGGGAAATCTAAAATATACAATGATGCAATCCGAGACGTACTCTGGTGGAACCATCTAAAGGTCTATGGATGAATTCATGGACTATAACCTCCCATCTTACTCCAATTATCCTAATTGTTTGCACTCCTCAAAAAAATATGACAATCATATAATAGGAAAAATAAATAAATATTATCATGAATAGAAATTAAATTGTCCCTCACATCTCACTAATATTTCAAGGATCTAGATGAAGATAACAATAAGAGGTGGTGACACATTTATCAAATAAAAATCACAAAACAGAACATCATAATGACACATACTCAACCCATCCCTTTACAACCTGTAACATAAAAATGCTATTTCAGGCACGCTAAGTCACCAATAAATTATATCAATTCATATCACACATGTATTCTAATAAAATGAGGCATAAGTTATGGGTGTATCTCATTTTATAAAAATATTTTTTAATAAAATTTTAAAACAATCCTCTAGTATAAATCCAATAATTATATATATAAAAGTAGTCATTCGAAATCATTTTAAAGATCAATTCCATTTGAAAATATTTTTTTTTCAAATAAAGGGTAAAATTCACATTAAAACATCCAATACCAATTTTTATATATATATATATATATCATATAGGTAATTATCTATAATCTCACCAAGCATATAAGAAAACACCATGAACTTATATCACCTATAAATAGAATAATAACATATAAAAAAACATAACAAAATTCAAAAATAAAAATAATATCCAAACAATCCTGTAAAATCCAAAAAATAGTCCATGTAAAATAATTTTAAATTTTAATCATTATTTTAGTATCCAATTTCCTTAAGCAAACCTGCCGAGATATTTTTGAAAAATCTATATCATCCAAGCCCCTACGACATAAAAATTTCATTATTGGAATCCATGGAAAAGGCCTTGGAATTTGAAAAATTAGTTTATAATGCTTTAATATATATATATAATAATCCATTAGAGATTAAAAATAGTATCAATTAGGAAAAAAATGATGATAAAAAATTCAATTATTTCATGATGTGTCATGTAAAGGAAAATACATGAAAACTCCAACCTTATAAAATCACCTTCATTAACTAAGGTCTCATTTTTCCATGACCCCTATCTCCAAGGGTACCCCTCCTTGGCCAAGAATGACAGAAGAGTGATAATGACTTCCCAAGTCCACCCTTTAGTAGGCCCTAGGTTACCAGCATGCACTGAGGGTATAAACATCTCACATATGAATGTCATTTCCATCAAATAATTTTTATGATTAGGGGATATGATGTCCACCATAATGATACACCTTAACATAATATATTTATAAAACAAAACCACCACACAATTATTGTAAAAAAGGAAAGGAGTTTCTAGATTAATACCCAAAACAATCCTAAGGCAATGACTAAGAAACACCCCCAAATTATGAGCTAGTAACGTCCAACACAGTTCATGTAGTCCTCCTAGAAACCTGAAAAATAGTTTTTATATATGTGGGTAGATAATATAAAGTATAATAAGTATAATGATACCTAAAATCTCTCATTTATACGTGAAAAGAGTGTAGTAATTTACCCATGACAAAATAATATAATCAAAGCACCTAAGTAGGTGAAATAAGCAATATCTTCCTGACTATAGAACACTCACCTAATAAAACACCTAATTATAATAAAATAATTGGAAACATATTCATAAAAGGGTACCCTCACCCCTTTTCCATTGATTTACTACTCTCATAGTTCAGTTTATTATGTATTGGTTCTCTTATCCATTCCGTATAATCCAACTTGAAGACACCTAGGAAATTGAATAATTACAAGTAACCTGCATGCAACTGACCATCACATCCTACCTCAAGACACATTGGAAACCACATAACATCTCTCCTGAAGATACTTGTGCCATAACATCACATATCAAGCATTTACATAACCAGAAGAGTTGGGTATCATGAACATGAAAGACATAAACCTCATTCCTTCTTCTAACAGTGAATGAACCCAGCATGAACCACCTCACCAACTCATAAAACATCACTACTAGTGAATTTTTGAATTCTGGCTATCATAGCCCATGCATAATAACCATTATTGGAAGAGAGACCATATAAGAGGGGGTATCCAACCATCTATCATCACCATTCAAGATGTTAGAGAAAACACCCTAAAAATATTTGGGCATCGACACATAGTGCTCAAATCAGGTTGGGTGCATATGCAAATCACAATTAAAATACAATGTATATTTATGTCACATAAAAAATCATAACCTATGGGTTTATAAAAAGGGTACCATACCAAATCACCAAAACTCACAAGGCCTTACAAATTATGCCACTTTTTTTAACACATCTAATTAGATGAACCCACACAATAAAGACACATTCCATATTTATTTTCATGTAAAGACAATTCCTCAATTTTCATGTTACTAACTAAATTTATATATCAATCTGATTCATTTCATATTTAACAAAAACCACTTAATCTACGCACCCATTTTAGTATAATATTTCCTTAATAATTCCACACAATTTTACAATTCATCCCATTATCTGTTTCATTTTAATCATGAATATTTAATTTCATTACCACCCAGAAACCAATATGACACATCACCATAACAAACCACCCACCTTTTCTTTCCAAAAAGACCAACATTACCAACACCACACACCATAACCACTTCCTCATCACGAATTCAAAAAATCACAACCACATCTCTTCAAACAACCACATAAATAAATCTTTCCACATATTTCATTTCAATTTAAAAAAATGTATTCCATCACATTTAATTTTTTACATTCAAGGGAATTATCACACAAGCCCAGATTCTATGGGCAACCAATTCAGCAGAAATATATAAGTGATTAAAAATTTCATTCAAGGGGATTTTAAACAATCACACAACAAAGGTTATATAAAAATGTCAACCATAACACAAAAAAGGATTCCAACATACATGATTTTATGTATCGAAATTGGGCATGTATAATAGTAGTAACATCAAAAGTGAAAAAAATGAGTTTCCTTTCCATTCCCTTTCAATTTAAATTAAGCCAAATTATTATATTCATCAATCAAGTGCATACTACCTCCCTAATGGGAAAACAATAATGATCCCTCATGCATGTAAGACTATAAAAATGATGAGGGATCCCCTCATTAGATCAAATAATATTCACATGATTTTCTACACCAATACATGGGATGCATTCCTAGGATTGAATCACCATAGGAAGAACTCAAACCAATCAATATCAGAGGTGCATGACTCCAAGGGAAAGGCTCTAGAACCTATCATTTTAAGAGAAAGAAATTAGAAATGAATGATGGAAATATATTTGTTTCGAAAATAATGAAATAAAACCATTAGGATTTTAAATTATAGGGAATACTTTAATTAAGATTTAATAAAGATCTCAATAAATTTCACGTGGAAGGGACCATTCATAGACTTAGTCATCAAGGAAAATCAAAGATATAATTACCCTAAAAAATGGACTTTAAATACCCTTAATTAAAACACTGAGACATCATATATGTTAAAAAATAACATTTAGGATGTTTAGGGGTATTTTAAGGAAATATTTGTTTTAAAAAAATTGGCTATGTTCAGAATTTAATTCACCAACTAACCAACAAGATGAATAAAAAACAATCTGCATGATGGAATTAAGTGACTGTTCCAACCAACTTCATGACCAAATGACCTAAATCATGTAAAAACAACTAAATACAAAAAGGAAACAAATGACCATTATAACTAACCACCTTAGTAACCAAACTATCATAGGAAAAAACAAGCAATTTCAGGATGGAAAAAAATTTCTATGCGAATCGACCACATGATCAACCAACCTACCACAAAAAAACTAGTGTTTTAAAAATGAAATAGGTGAATATGAAAAACATACACATTACCAACCAAAATATAAAATAAAGAAACCAATGACTGCATAAAAAGAAATACGTGATTAGGAAAACTAGCAACAAAATCATCCTACCTACTGCATGAAACAATTAGAGACCACCCAAAGTAAATTTAGTTGGAATAATCATTCAAGTGACTATGAGACTAAACATAAAAAATATAAGAGAAGAAATACTCTAAACCCCCTATCAACTCCACTAATTATCATAAAATAAGAATTAAATGGTTTTAGAAATATGGGACCTTACATGAAATACCTCTCAAACATTTTTCTTTACTAAGAATTTTAAAAACCCAAAAGGAAAGGGAAAATATTTATAAATCCATCACATGAGATACCCGTTAGGGATATTGTTACACCCCAAATGCCCCCACAACATTTCAAACAAAGAAAAACCATCCTCTGTTTCATATAACCTCTATCATGACCTTTTAAACCTCTACATAGCTAAATAAATAAACCACTTACCATAACATAACACTTCTATAAGAAAAATATTATTGGAATCCCACCTCACATATCAAGATATTTTATTCATTGGGATTCATTGAATAACCTACATGGTTTTAAAACATGTCATAAACATGACACATCTTGATTAGGAAGGGGGATTACCCTATACATATACATTATATAATAACACACATAACCCATAAGGGAAAAATAATCCGCATCTCAAAAAACTTGTAATGTTAAAACATCACAACCTAAATGGAAAATAGAATAAAGAAAAACCCATAAAAACACAGTGTAAAAGGAAAAAAATAAACTTTTTACACTCCCAAGTACTCTCCTCTAGTCCTCCATTCTTCCACAATAGATAAACCAATGTAATGGACTATCCATGTATCATATTCGACTGAAGATACTTGATATATATGGGAAAATACACAAAACTTTCATCATCCTCAATATATAACTCTCCCCAGTCAATGAATTATGTGTCATCATGAAGATACTGATGAAGCTGAGAAACATGGAAGAAATCAGGGATCATGTCTAGAAGTGGTTTAAGTACTAACTGATTCTCTACATCCCTAATGTAGAGAAACACCTAGAATGTCCCAAAACTATGGGGCGAGATATTCCTACCATACCAATCATCCACTGCCCTTGGAGATGAGAAATATTTTGGAACTCATGGTCTTCCACTAAAAATGTTTCAGGGCTCCACCTGAGATCAACATAATATGTTCACTGGCCCTGCCACACCTTCATCCTCTCATGAAAAAATCGAACCTTCTCTATCAAGATCTATACCACATCATATTTGAGAACTAATGAATCTCTAAAGTCAACCCAGAATAATGGAGAGTGACATGACCTATCACTTAATGCCTTGAAAAAGTTCATTCCAATTGAAGAGTTTTAGATATTATTATAATTAAACCAAACTGATGGATGTATTCCCTTTTCAATATCCTCTAAAGATTAAGACTTAAACAAAAAAACATACCCTCTAGTGTCTAGATGGTATGATCTATCAACCCATATATCTGTAGGTGGGAAGTAGTACTGAAGCATAAATATATGAAAACACATGTTGAAATCCTCCCTGGACCGGTGAGGTAAAAAATCCCAATCTAATAAATTGGACCTTACAAATCAATGTATCCACAAAACCTCATCTATATAACTTCATAAAAAGAGACCCATGGTTCCCAACTCAACGATCCCTTGGAAGTTAACCGAGTTCATTAAATGATCCAAATGTATCTAGAAATCATCAAAGCCTCCCTTATCTATGGGAAATGTTATGATGATTTCCATCAATAATTTATCTGACATCTACTTGGGATCATCAAAGGGATACAAGAAACATCTATGAATAAAATGTTACACCAATACCGGTTTCAAAATCATACATTGAGCTATAAACTCTTATACTATTTATTTCATCTAGGGCCACCAAAACTGAATTCTCAAGTCCAAGTACATCTTAGATACTCCTTTTCTACCACCAAACATGAAAGATGAAACCCACTAAGTAATCCCTCACAAATCTCAACTAGAATAAAAAACATTACCTGAAATATCATCTAATTCTGAATATCCTATAGCCATCCCTCAACAAAATAACTATGATTAAAAAGGGTTTTCATCACCTCTACCTCTATGTAAATACCCTAAGACTATTCCACTTATTTCTTATTAAAATACTAAACTGTAATCTAAAATATTACCCTCCATCATAAACCACCCTTACATCTATGTGTAGGTTTGTTAAGTATTCAATTACCCTCTAATAATCCTTTAACACTTGAACAATATCATCTTAGAACTTATTTCTCAGTGTGATAGCTACAAAATTCCCCTTTTACGAGGTTTATAAGATGCCCAAGTCATTATCATAGTGAATATCCCTATAATATCATTTCACTAATTCATATCAAGATGATAAAAGACATACCTCATGATATTGTGATATGTGAAGACTACAAATCATTCTTTGATGATGTAATGTCACCACAACTTGATCATAAACACAACCACTACTAGCTTCAGATCATGGGTGGAATAGTTACACTCATGGGGATGTAACATCATAGATCCAGAATTGATCATAGTTTTTTATATCATTAAGAAACATCCCATCCACATATGGGAAGAATCAAAAAATTCATTAAACATCACCCCTTCATCTAGAAATAGTATCACCGGTAGATTCTCCCTTCAGTTAGTCAAACACTTAATCACATTCATAATTATAGATGAATGTGTGGAAATTTAAACTCATTACTATGAGTGGATCCAAAATCTGATATACATTAGTTATGATACTCTCATAATATCCTGAAAGTCCTAGGAAGTTATACACCTCTATAAATTTCATGGTTTCTTCCTAAGAAATAACAACATCAACCTGCTACTGGTCCATAGTTGCACTTTGTTGATATAAAAGAAAACTCTAATATGATCTACATGCTCCTCCTCTATCTTTGAGAAGATCAAGATAACATCAATGAAGCTAACTACAAACTAGATTAGAAAACTTTGGAACATGTAGTTCATGATTCCCATGAACACAGATGGTGCATTCATCCCAACAAATGTCATAACCATGAAGTCAATGTGCCTATACATGTAAATAGAGGCATACTTATAGATATTATCTCCAATAACCCTCAATAGGTGATATCCAAACCATATATCGATCTTATAAAACCAACAAGTTCCCCTCAACTAGACCAAAATATTATCCATCCTTTTTGAGTGTAATTATTCTATATATTCACTTGGTTAAACCTCCAATTATCTATGCAAATCCTCAACCTACCATCTTCCCTTTTAGAGAATAACAATATAGAACCCCATGATGAAACATTATGTTAGATGAAACACTTCTACATCATATCAACTATCTGAATCCTCAACTCCCAGAACATAGAAGGAACAATCTGATAATTACCACCAAAGTCAGAGAAGCACCATGTTGTAGATTTATCCTGAACTTGATATCACATCGAGGTGGGTAGTGTCACAATCCCCATGAGAGAGAAATAAAAAAATCCACAATTAACTTTGGAAACTCTATTTCCATAGAAACTATTGACCCTATAGACAACTAATATATCATGGAATTAAGGGGATCCATGTATTTACTCACAAAATAAAAACCTTATAGAAAATGAAAATTTCATACTAAAAATCCACATCCAAGAAAATAAAATTCATCTAGAAGAAGTCGAGAGCATCATGTATAAAATAAAACTAATAAATGGTGAGGATGGCATCACATAGCTGTGTTTATAGAAATAAAATATATCTACATGACTAATATTTATCGATCACCAGTATACACCCCTGACACACATCAATCAATTTGGTCTATCCTCTGACTGGTGTAGTAAACACTAGGAGAAAAAAAATACTCTCTATGTATAGTCGCAAAGTATATAATCAAGTTAGTGTAATTTAGGAGTGTGAATATCCTAAATCAAATAAGGGAAAAAATTATGGGTGACAAGATGATATTACCTCAAGCAATCTCTTCCCCCTTTGGTGCTCGCAGCATTGTTGCATGGAAATGTCCAAAATCAGCCCACCATAGTCACTAATGATAACCACTTACATGACCATGATCATGTTTGGGTCCCTATAGATGAGTAATATTCCATGTACAACCTCTTCTAACTCCATCACCTCTCAAAAGTACATAAATATTCACAACCTTGCAGTTGAAACGACCTTACTTTCTACTGCTACTATGGATGATGATGAACTTAGCCACCTCCATAATAATAATCTATGAGAATCACTGTGAACTAATTTTCATGATGAATAGATCCCTCCAAAGGTAAAAAATACTATCCCAAGATACTATGTAATTCTAGAAAACCACTATCCTTGTAAGGTCGAAAAGGAATCTACTGAGTTTAATTCCCCACTGGTCCAAACCTCAAACGACCTAGAACCTAAGACCTATCATTGAAAGCTCTACAACTCAAGGAACCTATCTGGTTCGACACTAATGGTAAAACTGAATGTGAGTGTATACACTTGATCACATATACATTCTTCTAACCTCCACATAAATTGGAAGAAGAAAAGGAGTAACTAATTTTTTTAAATAATGGTATATATCCTCCTTAAGATGGTATAAATAAGACTCATCATTAGGAAAAAGGTCAATTGAAAAATGTAAAAATCTCTTTAAACTTAATTCATTGTCATCACACAGTCACGATCCAAGAAAAAATAGATAGTATCTCGTATATCATCACCCCTTTATGGTTGATGATAGAAACCCTATTCAAAACTCATTTTTGAATGAATTACCATAAAACATATACATCCTTCCACCCCAATGTAAAATTTAAACTACTAAAAAGCTTCACCCATAATATAAAAAATATTATCAAAACCCTATACTCCATTAGGGAATGTATCAAACTGGAGGAAATATCATGCTCCTCTAACCAATTCTCTATCTGTAGGTCATATACATTTCCCTCATACTTATCCAAATATTTTTTTGGAAGGAACACAAAATCCCTTACCACTAATTATCCTCATTAACTCAGTTAACTATATAGTGGTCAATAAGGTTATTCTAATGACCATCACCATCTTTAACCACATGTGTTCAATGTTTAAGAGCCATAACTAAAAGAGAAAACTATGAATCCCTAATTCGTGTAGTATGTAATTTTATTAAGAATAATTTATTCATGTTAAATTCCCAAATATAACCAATTAAAATAATAAAATAAGAAATAATTTTTGTTTACCTCTGATAGGTATCTAACCTACAAGTGTAATTTCCTAACATGGTAATTTGATAACCTTAATTTCATTACATAAAATCATGGGAGGATGTAAAATCTCTTGTCCTAATTGGTAATCTCTCTCCAATGTCACACACCAAGATCAATTAACACCATTTCCTTACCAATGCATGAAATAGTCCCTATTTTTTACAATAAACTCAATCATATCTCTCGACCTCCCTCTGATACCACCCAATCATAACCCCTCCATCTAAGGCACCCCTCTATTGCTAGAAATTAAGGAAGAGTGTTATTGAACTGTGAGTTCTACCTTCAATAGGCGCATTGGTTGGTGACTAGAATCAAGGGTATAATAATTTCACATATGGAAGGTAATATCATCAAATATGACATAGGATCATGAAATAAGAAATCACCATCAAGAAAATCCATTACATAATATAAAAAAATCTTCCCACAAAGCATGTATGGAAAGAAATATTCTCTAAATAAATGCGCAAAGGAAATCCAAATTTATCGACATAATAACAACCACAAATTCCATGATAGTAATGTCCATAATGATTCATTCTATCCTCCAGGAAATATAAATACTAAATTTTATAAATATGGGATTAACATAATTTGTATATGCATTTTATTCATACCCAAATTCTATCAAGCATATATGAAAAGAGAATACTCATGCAAACAAGAGACAAAAGTAAAACCAACATCATCTTAGTAGGTCAAATTTCCTATACCATCCTTATTATGGTATGCTAACTAAATAATGCACCAAAATATAATAAAACAGTAAGAATCATATCAATAAAGGGTACCATATACTACTTTCACACTAATTTTCCACTATCATAACCTCACATTGTTTGTCTAGGCACAACCATATCTTCTACATTATCCTACCCAAATACACATAGGAAACAACATCCTAAAAAGTAACCTACATTCAACTGACCATAAAATCCTTCATGAAGACACCTAAGTCAACGCATTATATCTCACCTAAAGACACTAGGGCCACTACAAAACATCTCAACCATTTCCATAACTTGAATAGTTGGGTATTATGAACATGAAGTGCATCAACCTCATGCCCTCCCTCCATTAATGACCCCCACCAAGAACAACCCCATCATATAATCAAATATCACCACTAGTGAAATATTTTACCTTTCCCATAACATACCTTTCATAAGAACCTCTATTAGAAGAGGGGGAAATAAAGAGGATATTTCCTTACATCCTGCCTCATAATCTCTTATGTTAGGGAAAATTACCCAAACCATTTAGGTGTTGGTATATAGTGCTAAACTATGGTGGGGTGTGTACAAAAATCAAAATGAAAATACATCATGTGCATATATATATCATACACAAAAGACCAACTTATAGGTTAAAAAAAGGGTACTATCCCCACTCACCACACCTCACAAGGCCTTATAACCTCCCACACTTTTTCTGTAACCTATAAATTCATTAAACCAGATATATAAGGTAAAAAAAATCCAATTTTGATCATTTGATTCTAGTTATAAAAATTCTCTCAATAACCTATTACCAACCAAATTTTTTTATCCACCCAATTCATTTAATTTATAATTATAACAACATAAGATACAATTCCCATATTTATTTAAGTATTTCTTAATAATACCCACATATAATCCCATTCCAACCATTATACATTCCAATTTAATCAATAATTGTTAATTCTATTACAACTGAAAATCTATCACAACACATGAATCACATAAAAAAACTAGCTTATCATGACTACAATCCCCACATTAGCACCACCAAAAACCAAAAAAACTTTTTCATAAAAACCATCATAAATTAGAACCACATCTTATAATAGAACCTCACAAAACAACCTATTTTCACACATATAATTTTATTTTAACAAAGGGGATTTCATATCATTCACCCCTTTACATTCAAGTTAATTCTAAAAAAACCAAGATTCCAGGGGAAACCAATTAATTATCCATATATACGTGAATATACATTTCATTCAAGGTGATATGACACAATAACATAACATAGAGTTTTTAACCATATCAACTTTAAAAAACTAGGCTCTTAACAGACATGATTTTCGGTAAAGTCATCTAGAATTTTCAATAATAATAACATGAAATGTGGTAAAAATGTGTTACCTTTCCCTTCACATTTAATTTAAATAATAATAATTCATTTTCATTATTAGGTCAAGGAATACTACCTACCAAATGAAAAAACAAGGATCCATCCTATATGTACATTAACAAGAAAGATAAAGAATACTCTACCTGGATTAAATAAGGTTCACATGATTCTCTATAAAAAATTGGGGCTATACACATAGGAAGAAATCACCCTAGGAAGACCTCAAACCAATCGATAATTTGGATCCACTACTCCTAGTAAAAGTCTCCCAAATAACCCATATTGAGATAATGTAAGTAGGAATGAACAATGGAAATATATTCATTTTAGTATTAAAGATACAAAAGCATTAAGATTTCATATCACAGGTAAGAATATAACTAACGATCAATGTGGATCTTATTAAATTGCACATGGAAGGAATCATTAATAGCTTTGGACATCAAGGGAAATCAAGGATATTGTTATAGTACTTGAAAAAACTTTTAAATAACTTTAATTTAAAATTTAAAATATTATTTACTTTAAATACTCATATTCATAACTTGTAGGGGTATTCTGGGGAAAATGAAAATTTAGGAAATTTGGATAATTCCTGAGCTGACCAGGCCAACTTGCTTACTACATGAAAAAACAATTGAATGAATGAAGGAAAAAAGTGACCATGCCAACTAAATTCATGACCAAAAATCTTGTTGTACGAATAAAAAACTAACCATATGAAGGAAACAAGTGACCATGATAACAAAACTCATGACCAACCAACTTACCAGACAAACAAAAAAATGGTTGTATAAAGGTAACAGGTGGCCCTGCCAACTAACTTCATGACCAACCGATATACTGTCTGAACCGACATGTGACCACAAGAAAGTATAATCTAACTATTTTAACCAACCACCTAACCAACCAAGCTACCACATGAACAAATAAGTGATGAAATAAAAGAAAAAAAGGGACCATTATAACTAACCACATTACCAACCAACCTACCATATGAACAAAGAAAAAAACTCATGAAGAAAATTATGGTATCATGGTCAAATTATGTGACTGTGAGAATAAAAATATAAAAAAAGATAAAAAAAATAATCGAAACACCCTCTTGAGAACACCAAGTCTCATAAAACACAATGGAAAGGGTTTTAGAATCCTGAGACCTTACACACATTACCTCAAAAAATTGAAGGAACCCCAAAATTATAAAAGGTATCTAAATAAAGAGGAACCCAAAGTAAAAAATTTATTATAGAAAACCATAGGTACTAGAAACCATCATAGAGCTAGAAAAGACAAGGAAAACAAAAAGGAAAAAAAGAAAGTAAAAATAGAAATATGCCATAACCATGAATAATTAGCTTGAAATCATTTGAGATGAAGCATATAATTGATGTAAAAAGCTGTGAGATCCCGTAGGGCCTCCCTAGTGAAGCGTCATGACAATAATATGGTAGAAGACTCAAAATGATCTTATAATCTTCACAAAAAAATAATGATTTAATTTAATTACAACTCTATCGATGTCACACCATAATTGGGAATCCCTATATTGAAATTTAGACACATTAAGATCCCACATGGTAACAATATAACAAACTATGTCACAATTTGATTAGAACCTTAAATACCAAGTATGAATGTGACATCAGAGCCCATGGTATGTGAAAAATATAATGACCATATCATGAAGATGATTAATTTATTCCACGTAAGGCTGTGACGTGATGACCCTAGTCAGGGTATGATCACACTCCCTTCAAATCCTGGAGGAAATGAGCCATAAATACCCAAGGAACATCATGTATGTGATGTACAAATCAAAACTATGATTTTTATAGACCCAACTAGTTTAGTTTTCTAACCTTAATCGTAGTTGTGAGTTGGTGTTGTTTAAAAATGAAATTTAATAAACACTCAAAACAACACAAATCTCTAGAAAAATGAAAAAATAGGTAAAATATAGATAAGATAAATGGAAGATAAATTCAAACCAAAATTTAATATGATGGGCGTTTTAGTTCTATCTGTTATATCACATTATATCACTATTAAGTCACAATGTTTGAAAAAGGACAAAAAAAGTGAAATTCATCTCAGAAAGAAGGAACCAGACATCAATAAAATATCTAAATGACACCAAAACTAAAGGAAAATTGAAAAAACACTTATCCCAATCCATAGGGATTGGTTCATAATATTTCCATAAGAATTGATACTTTTTTGAGACACGAGGTTCTCTCCAATATAAAAAAATTTCACTTATATGATTGATCAATAAAACAATGACATAATAATAGAATAAATTTAATATAAAATCTAAATCATGAATCAATATACGAAAATAGAGTACAAAATCCAAAAAACACCCATAATCATAGAAAAAGGAAAATTAAATCCTTCAAGGAACAAACACTCCCAAACATCCTAAAAAAAGATATGTGTAAGAAATTAAAATAAAATAGAAAAAACATGAATAAGAAAGGTTAAAATGAAGAATAATTAAATAATAGAGATACCACAAATAGGTTCTCTTATACATACATCTTATATCAATCTCTATAAAGTTATAATTCATGAAACTTATAGGAATAGACTCAACCGAGCACAACAATGACTATAACGAACCATACATTACATACATTGTTAATACTTCAAAATTGAAGCACACTTATTACAACATATGACAATACCACAAAGGACCGCATAGGTATAGTGTCTTTAGAAACTGGGAAACATAAACAACTGGTTCATAAATCTTCTACAGTGTCTCCCATTTATTTCATCATATCTAGGGTCCCTTTTAGCATATTCTACTTAATATCCATCTTCCTGACCTGGGGAAAAGAAAACATAAAAGGGTGAGCTCAAATGCTCAGCAACGACAAATAATGGAAATAAAAATCATATCATATCTTTTTGAAAATCATAACCTGCAAAAGAGATCATAATATCTTAACATGGAATAAATCATAGAAGTGAAAATGAGATCCCCATAATCATAAAAATGAAACTTGAAACTTTGTGGCATGCACACATAATCATGGAAAATCATTTCTTTTTAGTCATTACTCATTGCCAAGACTATCTTAGTGGACAGAGTCCCTTTCTGAACCGAGTCACCCTCGTTCCAGTCCTGTTTCACTGAACCGTATAACCTACCATTCCATCCCTGTCTATCTCATTAGATATAAAATCTTTACCCAATGCATTGGAGGGAGATATAGGTCCCACCCATCTTATAATGAATCCTTTCTTATGTGTGCCACATAATCATAAACCATGCATCATAGCGTAACCCATGTAACAAAAATGGAATTCTTAAACAACATGACATCATAAAACAATTCATATAAGATAAAGGAATTCATAAAAATATTTCCATCACAACATAATCAAACCAATTTAATAATAGGGATAAAAACAGAACCCTTTTATTATCTTAGATGGAAAATAATTTTGATAAAATACTTGAACTCCATTCTTGAGTAAAATATCCTTTCTACTTCAAAAATATTTTTCCTTTCATTACATGTCATACGACTTTAAAATAAAAGAAGTTTATTAAAAATAAACTTGAAAACTTGTAAAAGAAGTTTCTTGGAAATAATGTTTTAAAAATCCATTCTTGCCGTATAAGTTAAAAAAAACGTTCTTCGTACTTTTGTCGGAAAAGTCAAAAAGTACCTCGTACGAAAAACGACAAAAGATTCCTTTCATACATATTACTAAAAAATAACCGAAGGGTAAAAATGGATTTAAAAAATTGTAGGTGGATGGAAATAATATTACATATTGATGAAACATGGATTTGGATGATAAAATACACCCCAGTAAATACTTGCGAATAAACAATCTCGGATAAAAATGAGATTGTGATATTTCCCTTACCTTAGGTCCGATTTGCTTTGTACGTGTCCGAAGCTCCTGTATAATGGTTTAAATAATGTTATTGACTTATTACAGAATCATACATCTTGATATGATATCATATATGGTCATATTATTAGCTTCTTATTAGTAATATTTCATTGTTACTTGTTACTCGGGTCTTTATTGCCTTTTGTTCTTATGCGTGTTTTGTCGAATAAATTCTTATTATTCTTTTAAGGTTATAGATACCTTATATCCAGAATGGTATTAGTGTAACATATATCATATTTATTCATTCAATTCATTTATATAATTACTATGTAATGATGATCATGTAGAATGAGTCACATCACATCGTGGAGACGGTATTCCGTACGTACGCACGAGTGATGATATCATTCCTATGATCGTGGAATTGTATTGGAGTATATATATATATTATTTCAGTATAAATATTACTTAATAATAATCGTAAATAGTTACTCATTACACCATTATACCCATCCTTGTAATGTGATGGTGGAAAATAGATTACACCACGGCGTGGAGACGGTATTCCGTACGTACGCACGCGCGGTGATTTCATTTTTCCGTGGGATGGATAGAAGGTGAATTAGGGTTGTTTCATATTTATAATAACATATCAGTATGTAAGTAATACTGATGTTATTACTTTATCATGAAACAACTAAAGAAGAAGTTGAAGAAGAAAGAAATTGAAAAGATCGGTAATGGATATTACCTCTTCTTTGGAACGCCTCTTTGAATCCTCCACTTAGGGAACTAAGATTGGTCTTTGAAGAAGACCAGGACCTCTAGGATTATTCTAGGGAAGTGGAGAGGAGAAAATGGCAGGGGTTGGCCGAGCTTGAGTGCTCAATTTGGTGTGAGGAGGAGGGGGAGGAGGTGCCCTTTTATAAGGGAGGAGAGGGGCACCTTAGGAATATCTCAAAATATTATTTTATATTAAAGTCAAAATCGGTTTATAATGGTTCCAAAGGGTCTTATTTCGAAGCTAAAATGGGGATGGGTCTAAATCCTATCAACCAATAGGATTTAGACAAGTTTAGGGAATTATTTTAACCTTATCAGTTAGATTTAACTCTAAGTTAAATAATTTAACTTTTACCGTGTCTTTTTGTTTTCTTTCACTATATGGTTAATAAACTTACTATAACATGACAAATGAACCCCAAATTGTTTATTATTAATATATATATCCTTATCTAAGTAATTGTGCCGAAACTTAGATTTTTAGGAATAAACTAACAATTAATAATATAATATTTTATTTAAAAACTATTTTGTGTCAATTTTGACACTATTTGATATATGATTTTTGTGAAAGTCATAACAGAATTATATGTTCGAACCAAGTTGATTAAATCAACATTAATATATCATAGTAACCTAGAAAAGTAGTGGAATTCATAAAAAGTCTCAAATTACATTTATTTTGGTGTTTATAACATCAATTAGGTCAATATTTCATTAATAAGATAATTACTGCATCATCATTGTGTCATAAATAAATTAAATTATTTAATGTCTAAAAATTACAAATAAAATACTATTATGTAGGAAATCTTTTTATCTTTCTAATGAATATTTATAGTCTAATTTATCGTATGTATAACCCCATATTAAAAATTATTTACTTATTAAACTTTGATTTTAACTATTTTAACCCTTCTTTAAATAAATTAATAATAAATGCCCTAATCTAATCCAAGTGGGCCTAAATGGTCATATTTTATTCATAAGGTTGTTTTTGGTCGAATTAAACTTATCCAATAGAATTAGGACATGTGTTAGGGTAATAGTATTATCATATTTACCCTTAGTTACCCAATTTACTATTAACCGCGGTAAAAAAAATAAAAAGTTACTATTCACCAAAAAATTATTTTTATCTCATTGAACCACATTTTACTTACTGATATCAACCGTGTCTGTCGGATTTTCGAAATTCCATTCACAGAAGCGGTAAAATTAAGTTTTATGCAAAATTCAGTTTTTAACCTACCACTTAGTGGTTTCACTATTCATCAAAAATTGAAAGTTTTCAGAAAAATACCAAAATTTCACCATAGGCTAATTTTGATATTCTGAGTCCAAAATTGAAGTCCATTTTGAAAAATAAAATTTATAAAATTTCAAAAAGTGGTTATTACTATTCATAACGGCTAGTTTTAATAGCATATTGTTGTTTAGTGAAACTCTGTATTGCGTACGATGCAAGCTATCGAGGAAGGTCGCGATTGCGTGTAAAGAAAGCCAAGAAAGTGATGTGTAGAAAAAGATTACTTTGATAACATAAAAGTCTCAGGTGTTACATTCTACCCCCCTTAAAAAGAATTTCTCCCTCGAAATTCGTCACTTTGTAACAAATAGATGAGTATACTTCTCCCTCATCATATCCTCAAGCTCCCATGTAGCTTCTTCAAGTTGGTGGTTACTCCATAAAACATTCACCAATCGAGTGGTCTTGTTTCGTAGGACTTTTTCGCTACGATCCAGAATCTCTATCGGCTGTTCTTCATAAGAAAGATCTTGCTCCAGCGGTACAACTTCTGAGCTGAGTACATGTGAAGGATCTGGTATGTACTTTCTCAGGAGAGATACATGGAACACATCGTGAACTTGAGAGAGATTCGGTGGAAGCGCCAATCGGTAAGCTACCTTCCCAACACGATCCAGTATTTCGAAAGGACCGATATATCTAGGGCTCAACTTCCCCTTCTTTCCAAATCTCATAACCCTCTTCTAGGGAGATATTCGTAAGAACACTTTATCACCCACTTCAAACTCTAGGTCTTTTCTTCGGTTGTCAGCATAACTTTTCTGCCGACTCTGAGCTGCTCTTATGTGTTGTTGAATAGATCTAACCTTTTCTTCCATTTCATCAACAAGATCAGGTCCTAATAGCTTTCTTTCCCCAACTTCATCCCAACAAGTTGGAGTCCTGCATTTCTTTCCATAGAGAGCTTCATAAGGAGCCATCTGAATACTGGAGTGAAAGCTATTATTATAAGAAAATTCCACCAAAGGTAGGTATTAATACCAACCTCCCTTGATATCCATAGAGAAAGCTCTCAACATATCTTCTAGGGTTTGAATTGTTCTCTCAGACTGACCGTCTGTCTGGGGATGATAAGAAGTGCTGAAACTCAACTCTGTATCCAGAGTATGCTGAAGACTTTGCCAGAACTTCGAGGTAAATCTCGGATCCCGATCAGATATAATATAAAGTGGTACTCCATGAAATCTTACCACTTCCTTTACATATATCCTGGCAAGCTGATCTAGAGAGAAATCCTCTCTAATAGAAATGAAGTGTGCAGACTTTGTAAGACGATCAACTATGACCCAAATAGCATTATTGCCTTTGGATGTTTTAGGAAGTCCTGTGACAAAGTCCATAGTGATGTTTTCCCATTTCCTATCGGGTATGGTTGTAACATCCCCTTAGACTTCTGTCTCTCAGCTTTAACTTGTTGACAAACCAAGCATCGAGAGACATATTCAGCAACATCTCTTTTCATGCCATCCCACCCGAAGTACTCTTTCAGGTCCCTATACATCTTCGTGCTTCCAGGATGAATAGAGAATGAAGAACTATGAGCCTCATCCAGAAGCTCCTTCTTTAATTCGGGGATGGGAGGAACACAAACCCGATTCCTGAACATTATTATCCCATCACAATCAAGGTTGAATTCAGGAACATTTCTCACCTTCTTTTGTAACTCGACATCTTCTTTCTGTGCCTCCTTAATCTTCACATGTATAGATGGTTGAACATTCATTTGAGAAAGATAAGATTTTTCCCCTTCCATTATAATTCAAAGATCCATCCTTTGTAAATCCATAAATATTGGATCTTTTGTGATCCTCATCATGGATAAACTAGCATGGTCTTGTCGACTTAATGTATCTTCCACCTTGTTTGCTTTCCCAGGGTGGTAATGGATTGAGCAGTCATAATCCTTAATGAGCTCCAACCATCTTCTTTGACGCATATTCAGCTCCTTTTGTGTGAAAATATAATTTAAACTTTTATGATCAGTATAAATATCACACCTTTCACCATAATGGTAATGCCTCCAAATCTTTAATGCAAAGATTACCGCAGCCAACTCCAAATCATGTGTTGGGTAATTTTGCTCATGGATTTTCAACTGTCGTGAGGCATAAGCTATCACCATATCATTTTGCATAAGAACACACCCCAATCCCTTCTTGGATGCATCACTGTAGATCACAAACCTTTCTCCACTACAAGGCAGTGTGAGCACAGGTGCATTGGATAACCTTCTTTTCAACTCCTTGAAATTCTCTTCACATTCCTATGTCCAGACAAACTTAACTCCTTTCCGAGTCAACTTGGTGAGTGGATTAGATAATCGTGAAAAATCTTTTACAAAATGTCGATAATATCCAGCCAAACCAAGAAAACTTCGGATCTCAGTTACTATTGTTGGTCTTGACCATCTTTCAATAACCTCTGTTTTTGCTGGATCCACAAATATCCCCTCTTTTGAGATTATGTGACCCAAAAATGCAACTTTTTGAAGCCAAAATTCACACTTGGTAAATTTGGCATAAAGCTTCTCCTTTCTCAGGGTCTTCAATATAATTCTCAATTGATCTTCATGCTCTTCCTTGCTCTTTGAATAGACAAGAATATCGTCTATAAAAACTACCACAAATTGATCAAGATAGTCTCTAAAGACTCTATTCATTAGATCCATGAGGATAGCAGGGGCATTAGTAAGAACAAATGGCATCACTATAAATTCATAGTGTCCATAACTTGTACGGAAAGCCGTCTTTGGTATATCCTCCCTTTTGACCCTTAATTGATGATACCCTGAACGAAGATCAATCTTGGAAAAGTATTGAGCTCCGCGTAGTTGGTCAAATAAGTCATCAATGCATGGGAGAGGATATTTGTTCTTGATAGTGATCTTGTTAAGTTCTCGATAATCAATGCAGAGTCTCATTGATCCATCTTTCTTCTTAACAAATAGAACAGGTGCTCCCCAAGGTGACGCACTAGGGTGTATGAATCCCTTATCAAGATTCTCTTGGAGTTGCTTCTTCAATTCCTGCAACTCAATTGGGGCCATTCTATAAGGTGTCTTTGAAATTGGCAAAGCGCCCGGT
Organism: Viscum album; assembly: GCA_963277665.1. NCBI lineage: Eukaryota > Viridiplantae > Streptophyta > Magnoliopsida > Santalales > Viscaceae > Viscum > Viscum album. The sequence continues at coordinate 81,210,370 of OY728140.1, forward strand.
ACGAGTTCTATTGAAAACTCAACTTCACGATTTGGTGGAAGACCCGGTAATTCCTCCGAAAAGACATCATCAAACTCCCGTACAATGGGAATATTATTAATCGTGAGTTTCTCACCAACCATTTGAGATAAATAACCTTCATTTAGTGGAATCAAGACCCATAAGATGGAAGGAATTTCCACTGGAAGGTTATGTTCATCCTTGCATTGATAGACGATCGTAGATTGATCTGGAATATGAAATGTGACTTCCCTTCTTTGGAAATTGATATGAGCTCCATGTAGAGAAAGCCAATCCATGCCAAGAATCACATCAAATTCCACTAAAAGAAGGATCACAAGATTTGTAGGAAGCACTTTCCCACAAACTTCGATCGGAGAAGAATTATAAACTTTTGATGCGACTGTTGTGTCATTAGGTGTTGTCACAGCTAACTCAACATATAATTGTTGAGGTAATACGGTGATACCCTTAGAAAATTCTTTAGAAATAAAAGAGTGGGTGGATCCAGAATCAAATAAAACATTTGCTACTTTAGAGTGGATGGTAAGTGTACCTTTCACCACTTCGTTATCGTACTCCACATCGCTGATAGAAATTGCATGTGACTTTCCTTTGTCTTTAGCCTTATGATTTTGTTGACGTCGACCATCATCATCAACCCTTGGATTTGGGCATTGATTGGCATAATGCACCATCTCCTTGTACTTGAAACATTGAAGTGTAGTAGGTTCATTCTGTGTATCCCTTCCTTTGTTTGCATCATTAGACATCTTCTTCCCATTATCGCGGCATTCAAATGCCCGATGACCTTCCTTTCCATATTTAAAACATTTAATTGTCCCTTTAAGACAACTCCCTCCATGTTTCTTTCCACACTTTGAGCATAAGGGAATGTTCATCTTCTTTTCAGTGTTCTCTTTAGATTTTCCTTTGAATTCCATCTTCCTCTTCTTATCAGACCCATGTGACTGATGGGTTACTCCAATCTCCATCTCGACTTTGAGAGCACATCGAACGATTTCCTCATAGCTATTGAAGTCCCTTATGGATAACGCCCTTCGAAGACTTGGTTTTAAGCCACTAAAGAATCGATCGATCTTACTCTCAGGTTGGATAATAATACCAGAAGCGTACCTTGTAAGTCTTGTAAAATTTGCTTCATAGGTACCAACAGATTCATCATCCCTTTGCTTCAGTTCAAGAAACTCTTTCTCCATCTTTGTTCGGAGAATACGAGGGAAGTACTTATTGAAAAATAAGTTCTTGAACTCGTCCCATTCCATAGACTCAATTTCATCCCTTTGCCTCGTATTCTTAATAAGATTCCACCATTGATCAGCATCTCCTTCCAAACGATAAACTACTAGGATGACTTTATCATTCTCAGAACATTGAAGAACTGAAAATATCTTTTCAGTAGTACTAATCCATTGTTCAGCAACTAATGGATCAGTAGACCCGCTGAAAGAAGGTGGACGCTGCCTCATGAAGGATTCAACAGAATGTTGCTCCTTCCTTTTCTCGTTTGGAAGTCCTGCATGATTCATAGCTTGAGAAAGTTGTGTGAGCATGGCTACAAGATTTTTCATTCCAGCTCCCATATCGTTTGGTTGCTCAGGGAAACAATCATTGCATTGCCCATCGCATTCCGCATTAACACGGTTCCTTCGGGTTCCAGCCATTGACTAAAACCAAGAAGAATAGTGTGAGCAACACTAATTATAATAGGAAAACCACATAATCAAGGATAAAATTTCACACTTAAGGTTTTATCCTAGGGTATTCATGGCCATTTCTAAAACACTAAGATTGTGTTCTATGCTTAGACTTATCCTTAGGGTTCTTACTAAGGCTTTCACATCCTAGTTTCCAAAGGTTGACTATACCTTTCCTCTGATACCAACTATAATGACCCATACTTTACATACATTTTTAATACTTCAAAATTGAAGCACACTTATTACAACATATGACAAAACCACAAAGGACCGCATAGGTATAGTGTCTTTAGAAACTGGGAAACATAAACAACTGGTTCATAAATCTTCTACAGTGTCTCCCATTTATTTCATCATATATAGGGTCCCTTTTAGCATATTCTACTTAATATCCATCTTCCTGACCTGGGGAAAAGAAAACATAAAAGGGTGAGCTCAAATGCTCAGCAAGGGAAAATAAAGGAAATAAAAATCATATCATATCTTTTTGAAAATCATAACCTGTAAAAGAGATCATAATATATTAACATGGAATAAATCATACAAGTGAAAATGAGATCACCATAATCATAAAAATGAAACTTGAAACTTTGTGGCATGCACACATAATCATGGAAAATCATTTCTTGTTAGTCATGACTCATTTCCAAGACTATCTTAGTGGACAGAGTCCCTTTCTGAACCGAGTCACCCTCATTCCAGTCCTGTTTCACTGAACCGGTATAACCTACCGTTCCAGCCCTGTCTATCTCATGAGATATAAAATCTTTACCCAATGCATTGGAGGGTGATATAGGTCCCACCCTTCTTATAATGAATCCTTTCTTATGTGTGCCACATAATCATAAACCATACATCATAGCGTAACCCATGTAATAAAAATGGAATTCTTAAACAACATGACATCATAAAACAATTCATATAAGATAAAGGAATTCATAAAAATATTTCCATCACAACATAATCAAACCAATGTAATAATAGGGATAAAAATAGAACCCTTTTATTATCTTAGATGGAAAATAATTTTGATAAAATACTTGAACTCCATTCTTGAGGAAAATATCCTTTCTACTTCAAAAACATTTTTCCTTTCATAACATGTCATACGACTTTAAAATAAAAGAAGTTGATTAAAAATAAACTTGAAAACTTGTAAAGGAAGTTTCTTGGAAATAATGTTTTAAAAATCCATTCATGCCGTATAAGTTAAAAAAAACATCCTTCGTACTTTTGTCGGAAACGTCAAAAAGTACCTCGTACGAAAAACGACAAAAGATTCCTTTCATACATATTACTAAAAACTCACCGAAGGGTAAAAATGGATTTAAACAATTGTAGGTGGATGGAAATAATATTACATATTGATGAAACATGGATGTGGATGATAAAATACACCCTAGTAAATACTTGCGAATAAACAATCTCGGATAAAAATGAGATTGTGATATTTCCATTACCTTAGGTCCGATTTGCTTTGTACGTGTCCGAATCTCCTGTATAATGGTTTAAATAATGTTATTTAGTTATTACAGAATCATACATATTGATATGATATCATATATGGTCATATTCTTAGCTTCTTATTAGTAATATTTCATTGTTACTTGTTACTCGGGTCTTTATTGCCTTTTGTTCTTATGCGTGTTTTGTCGAATAAATTCTTATTATTCTTTTAAGGTTATAGATACCTTATATCCAGAAGGTTATTAGTGTAACATATATCATATTTATTCATTCAATTCATTTATATAATTACTATGTAATGATGATCATGTAGAACGAGTCGCATCACATCGTGGAGACAGTATTCCGTACGTACGCACGAGTGATGATATCATTCCTATGATCGTGGAATTGTATTGGAGAATATATATATTATTTCAGTATCAATATTACTTAATAATAATCATAAATAGTTTCTCATTACACCATTATACCCATCCTTGTAAAGTGATGGTGGAAAATAGACTACACCACGGCGTGGAGACGGTATTCCGTACGTACGCACGCACGGTGATTTCATTTTTACGTGGGATGGATAGAAGGTGAATTAGGGTTGTTTCATATTTATAATAACATATCAGTATGTAAGTAATACTGATTTTATTACTTTATCATGAAACAACTAAAGAAGAAGAAGTTGAAGAAGAAAGAAATTGAAAAGATCGGTAATGGATATTACCTCTTCTTTGGAACGCCTCTTTGAATCCTCCACTTAGGGAACTAAGATTTGTCTTTGAAGAAGAACAGGACCTCTAGGATTATTATAGGGAAGTGGAGAGGAGAAAATGGCAGGGGTTGGCCGATCTTGAGTGCTCAATTTGGTGTGAGGAGGAGGGGGAGGAGGTGCCCTTTTATAAGGGAGGAGAGGGGCACCTTAGGAATATCTCAAAATATTATTTTATATTAAAGTGAAAATCGGTTTATAATGGTTCCAAAGGGTCTTATTTCGAAGCTAAAGTGGGGATGGGTCAAAATCCTATCAACCAATAGAATATAGACAAGTTTAGGGAATTATTTTAACCTTATCAATTAGATTTAACTCTAAGTTAAATAATTTAACTTTTACCGTGTCTTTTTGTTTTCTTTCACTATATGGTAAATAAACTTACTATAACATGCCAAACGAACCCCAAATTGTTTATTATTAATATATATATCCTTATCTAAGTCATTTGACCGAACCTTAGATTTTTAGGAATAAAATAACAATTAATAATATAATATTTGATTTAAAAACTATTTTGTGTCAATTTTGACACTATTTGATATATGATTTTTGTGAAAGTCATAACAGAATTATATGTTCGAACCAAGTTGATTAAATCAACATTAATATATCATAATAACCTTGAAAATTAGTTTAATTCATAAAAATTCTCATATTTCATTTATTTTGGTGTTTATAACATCAATTATGTCAATATTTCATTAATAAGATAATTACTGCATCATCATTGTGTCATAAATAAATTAAATTATTTAATGTCTAAAAATTACAAATAAAATAACATTATGTATGAAATCTTTTTAGATTTCTAATGAATATTTATAGTCTAATTTATCTTATGTATAACCCCATATTAAAAATGATTTACTTATTAAACGTTGATTTTAACTATTTTACCCTTCTTTATATAAATTAATAATAAATGTCCTAATCTAATCCAAGTGGGCCTAAATGGTCATATTTTATTAATAAGTTTGTTTTTGGTCGAATTACACTTATCCAATAGAATTAGGATATGTGTTAGGGTAATAGTAATATCATATTTACCCTTAGTTACCCTATTTACTATTAACCGCGGTTAAAAAAATAAAAAGTTATTATTCACCAAAAAATTATTTTTATCTCATTGAACCACATTTTACTTACTGATATCAACCGTGTCTGTCAAATTTTCGAAATTCCATTCACAGAAGTAGTAAAATTATGTTTTATGCAAAATTCAGTTTTTAACCTACCACTTAGTGGTTTCACTATTCATCAAAAATTGAAAGTTTTCAGAAAAATACCAAAATTTCACCCTTGGCTAATTTCGATATTCTGAGTCCAAAAATGAAGTCCATTTTGAAAAATAAAATTTATAAAATTTCAAAAAGTGGTTATTACTATTCATAACAGCTAGTTTTAATAGCATATTGTTGTTTAGTGAAACTCGGTATTGCGTACGACGCAAGCTATCGAGGAAGGTCGCGATTGCGTGTAAAGCAAGCAAAGCAAGTGTTGTGTAGAAAAAGATTCCTTTGATAACATAAAAGTCTCGGGTGTTACAATGACCAATCACGAGAACATTTATAAAAAAGGGGGTATTGAATTTATATATAACTACACTATAAGTAAGAAAAAGATAAGATCTTCATAGGTGGTAAAACAAAAATATGAGAATATGCACCCAAACTATCCCAAATTTTTATATTGGTAAACCCTTCTTCCACTTCTGTAATGTTTACATACTCAAATGAAAGAATTATTCTAGTTAAGAAAAATATCAACTATGTCATGGAGAAAATCTATGAGATATGATCACATGCTATTTCAAGGATCCTTAAGAATGGTCAAAATTATAAGAAGGGTCTTTATCTACCTCTTTACATGGATTAGGGGTAGGATCGATAAGCTGGGATGATTACAAAAAACTAAGAGATAAATAAATCTGGGGAAAACTCCATGATACTGACATCATACAATCCATTATTAATTTTATGGATGTCATGGTCTAAATATCATAATTAAAAATAGGACTCAATCAATAATATCCAAATATCATATCACTCTCAAACAAATATAAATCATAATTTAATGTAGTGGTACAAAATTAAATTTTAAAAATACCATTTAGAAAAACCACACCATTTGTCCAGGTTAGAAAATCCATTTTAATCCTTTTCTTGATAGGATTAAAAATTAATATTTTTTAACAATATTGAACTAAGTTGGAAAAACATATCTAAAATTCCACAAATCTATCATAGAAAACATTTTTGAATCTAATAATAAAACTCGGTTCAACCATTCCCAAAGTATCCTTTTATTATTTTTTTAGAATAACTAGTTACCATTTAAATCTAAATATTTCTTTACTGAACATTAAAAAAATTAGTCAAATAATTTTTAAACATGATGAATGGTTTCTTAAAAAGTTATTAGTTACTATGAATTAACTATAATTTTTTATAGGACCATTATAATCGAGAAACTATCACTAGGGAATACATACAACTAGACACATTTCAACCATACCGAATGTGTGAGATGACTATAGAATTCAAGATCTTCTCCCATTAAAACCCTAGAAAATATAAAACATTTATATATTTCACATAATCCCAACGTCTTTCTAAAAAACCATTAATAAAAAATCATAATATTTCAAAATTATTATAGAACACCATTGAAAATTCATAAATCGCAATTCCCAATATACTATGGTAATTGGATGATCCAAATGGAAAAGATCCCAAAAGAATAATCCCACACTTACCTCTCATTTCTGGATGATCACACGTATGATCTACCATTACTCGTTAAATAAAAATGTTAACATTGATACCATCTTATCAAAACCTAACCTAGACCACCACTGAATCAAGTACTTGAGATTACCCATGGAAGGGCCTAAAAGGAATTCCCTATCTCTATAAGATAAAAACTATTGTAATGGAATCAAAACTTACACAATAGTAATAATTTCATCAGTATAAATTACAATAAATAGGAAAAGTAATTATACTAGAACTTCAACATGGTTTTTCTATAAATTGGACTCCCCTGAATAAACAAATAAATAATTTAAAATTTAAAATGAATCAAAAGAAAAAATAACTATAAAAACCCATCTAACTAAAAATAAATAAAGACAATTAAGGCTGGATCTGGAATATTAGTAAGGTTTACTTAACTAATACATTCATGATACAAAATAAATTAAAGAACTCAAGATATGAACCCAAACCTCACCTCATGACCCAATTTCACTCTCCCACATCCTAATGAGATTTACTACATGAGTGATAAAAGTGAGTAATTATATAAAAATTTTATTCTAAAGATCATTTATTTTCCCTAAAAAATCTACATTGTCTATAGACACTGGTTGATGAAATTATTATGGGATCATAAATATATTAATAGGATTTTAGAAAATAATTAATGAATTTAATTTTTTAAATCAATCTATAAATCATTGTTTGAAATAAAATATAAAGAGGTGAATTAAACAATTTTAATAAAATAATCTCATTAGACTTTTTTAAATCCCCATATAAAAAAAAGGAAATTTGTAAAACGAGATAAAGTTTGTCTATAAATAACCCATTTTAAACTACCTTTGAAATCAATCTGTTTAAAATCCATTTTTATAATTATATAAAAGGGAAAAAATAATTAAATAAAATGTAAACTAAATGAAAAATAGATATAAGAAATAAAAAATATAAATTAGAAAATAATTCAGGCACTAAAAACTAAGACGAATTAATTTATTTAATATAAAATAGAACAACAAAAAAAATGATATATTAATCACAATATAAGAGTGAAATAAGTTAAACATAAAATGTGGGAGTACTAATAATATAATTAAAATAAAAATTGAAACTAAAGTTAAATAAATGGAAATATTAAAATAAATAAATTATGGAAACATTTAACAATATTGTGAGATGATCCTATTCATACTCAGTCTAAACAATCTGTTGAACTATCGATTACTTTCTAGAATAAATCCTCATAACATGCTATAAAAAGCCTCACTTGTGGCACTCCACATAGTCTAACCAAGTCATATACTAGGGGAAACTAGTAAATCTAATTTTTAAGAGAATACAAATAATCAATCATCTCATATTAAGATTACCCAAATCCCTATGATGATAGTCATAGGAGGTGGGGAACTTTAATCACACATAAATCATGAAACAAAACAACATAATAACATATTCTAATTCACCTCATTACACCCTATAACTCATAACCCCTCTATAATGCACACTAAAGCATCAATAAATCATATCTATTCAAAAATCACATTTAACCTGATATCTTAGGTCTTACTGCAAAGGGGAATATTCTTTTTATTGAAATAATTCACTTGTAAAGTTCCAAAAGTGCCTCCGGATTAAATTGAATAATTCTATACATAAAAAAATTATTTAAACATAGTATTAAAAACCAATTCTACTAAAAAAACCTGTTTTTGAAATAGAGTTGAAAAATCACTTTAAAATACAACAAAAATACAAACCAACACATATTTATTTCATATGTGGGATTAGTTATAATATCAACAAAACACTTAGAAAACAAAATGAACATATGTTTCCAAAAAAACAAAAGTAAAATACTATAATCATTCTAAAATCCAATAATAATGAAATAATAGCTAAAAAATCCATTAAATCATAATAAAATCCATGTAAAATCATTTTAAATCCTAAACATCATTTTAGTATCCAAATTCATTAATAAAACACTTAAATAGATTTTATCAAAATGTAATATAGGAGATCCTTTGACAAAAAATATGAAAACAGTTAAATAAAATGAAACCACCCTTGAAATTGAGCCATGAGTTTGTAAATCATTTTCCTCAACATAATAATCTTTTATGTCTTTAATGTACCCTTAGATAAGGGGGAGGGGGTGAATAAGGGAGATCCGTTTTAACCCATTTTGACATTTTAACTCATTTCATTATTTCGATCTTATTCCCACATAGGCATGAATTTTGTTCAACTAATATATCAATTATTTTACTCTAAACCCACTTAATTCCCCCTTGTGAGAGAAGTAATGCATGTAAGAAATGTATATAAGGATATTATTTTTTTCATTTGAACTCGGATACATCCAAGGTGCATGAAATCGGTAGAGCATCAATGCATGAAAAATCCAACATTTCACTAGTTTAGTGGATACAAGAGGTTCGGGTTCCTCCCAATATAATGTTTTAGGCTAAATCCCTATTTACTAAGTCTCGCTACCCTTCCTCCTATGTTCCTCATTACTCTCGAAAATAATACCCACAGTTTAAGGACAAGTATTTCCATCATCAATAATTAAATATAGCATGGGTGGGTGACCAATTATTTTTATAAAGATGCATTTCTGGTCTCCTTAAATTCACTTTCATTGATGATATATTAACTACTATATGAAAACAATCACATTCTTCCCCATATAATAACTATATAATCCAATTCTTTCTTGAACAACCGTGACATATTCCCTTATTATAAAATTTATAAAACATTTCACTCTCATTCTTCTTGAAATACATATATTCATTATGGTGATAGGTTTATTCTTTTCTATTGATGAGTATATATACAAAGAGGATGATATTTTCATAAATATCCCTTTTCATTGAAATTATTCATATATATGTGGAATAAACTAAAAAGATATTACATTATATATAATTTTAAATTATAGAAACAACCTATTTCATCTTCTTTATCCATTTTTACAGATGCAAGAAAAAAGAGATATTTTTGGTTAAATTGCATCTACCAATATTTCTTATATAGAGTTGGGTTCAATACTTAGTCCTAATGATACACTTTATTTCTCCATAATATGGAAACCCATGTATTTAAAAATACATATAACCAATGTTGCAATAGTTTCCAAATCACCACTTTCCCTTTCATGATGTGAAATGTAGTAACCTCTAGTTCATTATTATGTGATATATTAGGCACGAAATATTTTTTATATATTATATTATGTAAATATTTAGACTTTAACCTCTATAAAATATCCATAACCATCATGACATAGACAAAAAATTCTGTTTAAAAGTTTGAGTCTCATGTGAAACATCCCATGCATGTAATTACTTCGTGAACTTATTACTCTTCTTTATAGTGAGTGATTTATATTCATTTAACCCACATATATAGAACAATAAATCCATCCTTCATTTTATTATTGAATCATGGATTTTAAATAATATTGATGTTTAATAAATTTATAATGAAAACAAGAATCATAAAAAATAAGTATTTACATTAAAAAATTAACTCACTAAAATATCAAAATATTATTCATTTAAAACTTCAAATGACATAATTTTTATATGAGATCATTCTCTCATATGAATCCCCAAAATCCACTAACTAAATAGTATTAATATGTTTTTTATACCTTATGAAGATCTAGTGCCTTATAATCTCCTATTTTCCTTATAAATGCACCCTAAAAAGATCATCATATCTAAAATTGTGCTAAGTGATTTACAATATGATGATCCACTATAACCTTATCAAGTACCCCTACCAAACTTATAATGTCACATACAACCCTTATAGTGACTCAAATAAACCTTAAAACAACTCATATAAACCTTAAGAAACCACTGGATTATTCTTACAATATATCGTTCCATCCTTATGGGGAAAAGTACAATCCTTATAAGAACACACACCAACCTTAATAATTATTTTCCAAAAATTATGATGGACTTTAGGAACATTAAAAATGACATGAAACAGCCTTATAAGGATTCTCCCATGGTGTTTTTTAGTCTTATGTGTGGTTGTATCAACCTTACATGTATCAAACTATGTATGTCCCAACCAATCAACTCTCTTGTATCAAACTTATATGTGGAGTGTCTCAACCTTATGGGTTGTTATAATTATTCTATTCTCTCATTAGACTTATTAAAACCACTTCTAGCCATATTATATGAGCTTAACACTAATGGATGGGATTCCATGAACATTCCTTCAACTTCTTTAAAAAGAACCACATCAATAATAATCATGATCCATTTTTAAAAAATCTTCTAAGAATTATGAACTTTTTTAGCAAATTATTTGACAACTAAAATATACAAGATAAAAAATCCATTCTATTTAATATGATGAACAACTCATTAATTTATCTTTCTAAAACATATTGTCAAAAAATCTCACATTCGACCTTACTACACTTCCATTCTAGAAAAATATAACACAAATACATAGGGCTTCTATAAGTATCCCTATTTATATTTTTTTAACAATATATATCCATTAAATACAAATTACTTTTCTCTACCAAATTTAACTACACTTACATAGAAATAAAATATAAATGTTCTACTATATCCATGTTTTAACTTCAAAATATATCTCCCTTAATGTTTGAGTACCATTAGAAGAAGCTCTAATAACTAATCCCATATTTTTTCAGGATAAAATAGGGCCTACACATATAATTATACTCATCTTTTATATCCCCAACAATTATAACAACAATATCCTTGAATAATATTTTCAAAAATATCCAAGAAAATAAAGGTAGAAAACAATATTTCATTCAAAAAATGGATTTAATTATTTGGTTCTCCCCCTTTGTAAATTCTAATCTACCTTCCTTCTAGGGCTTTATTTACTCACTAAAAATAGTGAGTGAGACTCCCACTTAGTATTTGGGATATTAAAAAATATATTATAAGTATACTAATAATGTTCTTATTATAGGAGACACTATTCAATTTTATACTCCATAATGATATCCATGTCACTAAATAATGTTAATAAATACACAAATCTTGTGATTTTCACTTTCTTAACCAATTTATTTATGTGAATTCATCCAAAAATCCAACAAAAATGTTATTAGAAAGGAAAGAAAGCACTGAATGTGAGAAACATAGAACCTATTGAATATATTGATACAAATTTTTACAAATGATCTATTGATAAAAATTTAATTCTTGTTTAACCAATGTCTCTCAAGTTTCTTTTTCTTCTATATATGGATGAAGAACCTTGAGAATTCATCACCAAATCTCCTATAATTACTACGTGGTATTTCATGAATTTTTCTTTACATTGGATACACAACTTAGTAGTTAAAATACATACTATTTAGTGGAACATTAGTGTCATGTAACCATGAAAATATAATTTTTTTTTTTATAAAATAAATATAAAAATATAAGTTTAATCCCTACTACTTATTCCCAAAAGTTATCTTTCTTTTGGTGAACTATTTTTCACAAAACAATTAGCTTGATATAGATCAAGATTTTTTAAATCTAATATTTACATTTAGTAGACTTATAACATTGAATTAATAGTATGATATAACTTATAAAAATATTTATTTATTATAATAACACTGTTTTCCTTAGTTAGAGATTTAAAATAATTTTATCTTATACTAGGATATACCCAAAAACTCTAGATTTAGCAAGGAATTCCATTCTAGAATAAAAAATTCAAATTTATTAGAGAATTTACTTCCATAAAAAAACCTCTAAGTGTTGGTTTTTTAAGGATAACGGTTTTCTTGACATCACTAGATGATTCAGGTTCAACCATGACACTTTTATAGGGCTGGTATCAAATAGGTCGGGGAATACTCCAAACACCCTCTTATTGCATGTAGTTTTATAGTTTTTTCCAAGTATATCTTTAGGATCTAGAGAATATGTTTGGTTATAATAATCACCCCATGGATCATATCTTACCAATAATATTTAGTAACTCCTCATAAATATTTTACCTTTTAATTCATTGTTGTATTTGGATATTTTTATACAAAGGCATGAACAACGATCAACCAATCTCCGAAGTGTTTGGACTGCAACATCTGCAAATTTATTCAAGAGAAATAAACAATTTAAATATGAATGAGACATGAGGATGTTATGTGGTTCAATGACCATGGGATATGTCCATGGATAATTCATTAATTAGAGCAATGATTCCCCAAAATACACTACATCAATTGATCGATTGATACAAGAGGTTGTGGTCACTCTAGGCATCATCTTACATCCTATAAAATGTTTTCAAATATCTCATTTTTACCAAAGGCTTTGATCTATTACTAAAATGTTTCTCATTACTCCAAGTGAAAATACCTAATGTTTATGGATATGCAGGTTTATCCTCAATTAAAAATAAAAGCATGGATAGTTACATCTATATTGTGTGTACGTGAATGTCTGATCTCCACAGTTCTCCTTTATAGGAATTCTATGATCTCATCAAACATGTGTATTTTATTCCATTTAAAAAATGTTGGAATCTACTTGTTCTCTAAACATCAACAATTTATTACTTTTTATTGGCTTTTTTACAAATAAATAATCACATTTTTCTCATAATATATATTTTCAATTAGGATTTTGGTTCATTCTTTTCCCTCAATGGGTAAATGTTTTATGGGAATTATATTTTTAGCTATGTCTTTTCTTTTCATCATATTATATATATATGTTGTATAACATTGTGTGTGATTACTTCCATATTATTTCAGAATATCCCAACCACCAATTCCATATTCTCTCACCAGTTTAGGAGGTATAAGATAGGGAGATATTTTTGAATCCATTGAATCTTCTAAAATCATATATGTTGAGTTGGGACAACTCTTCATTCCTCAGACTATATAATATTTCTACTTAATATAGAAATCTATTTCTTTATAGATACATGTTATTGATGTTTTTTAAATTTCCATGTATTTATTAACTTATTCAGTGATGTGAAACATGGTGACCACTGGTTCAATATTTTTTATATCTAGATAATGAGATATTTTCCTTGTCTTATAATATGTAAATTTAGAGACTTCCTCCTCCTTCAAATCTCCAAATCCTTTTCTATATATATAATACTCATAATTTGAAATATATATACTCATGTGAGTCATAACATTCATAATATTATTTCATAACCTTTTCTTATTATTTATAGTGGGATATTTATTTTCATTTAAACCATTAGTATATTAATAAAACTCCCTCTCTTAACATAATCATTAATAATTTATTTTTAAGAATGATGATGTTTTAAAAATTAATGATCAGAATAGTAGTCATTATAAATAATTAAATAATTCAATAATTTAATTTAATGAATTTTTTTAATATTAATCTCTTAGGATTTGAAATGATATTCCTTTTATACCAGATCAGTCACTCGTATAAAGTCTCACAAACTGTCAAACTCAATTTTTTTTATAAGATTTTTTATACCCTATAATGATATGGTACATTATAAAATATAATATAACTTAGGAAGGTATTTTATGAATCACCCTCTCTGAAATTTCATAAAGAGTTGCACCCAATGTTGATATTTTCCAACATTTTGAGTTCCTCATACCAACCACAAAAAGTAGTGTACAAATCTCATGGTGTATCACATCAAATTTCCAAAATAATTTACTAAACTTATGATAAATCATATAATCCTTAGAAAACTATTATATATACATTATGAGGTACCATTCCAACATTAATATTCCTCTTATCAACCTTATGGTAACTCTTATTAAAAATATAAAGTGTTGTAATAACATTACAATGAATAGTCAAAGTCCTTACAAAGGATATAAATGAACCATATAAGGATTCCCCCATAATATGTATCAATAATAAGAATGTTCAAATTCACCCAATGCATATCAAAATAAGTCTATTCTAACCATACAACTAACTTGTCTTGACATTACATGTTGTTTGTCTCAAACATATGATCATCTAGACTTCTCCCATATACTGTCATTAGTATTCTTCAAACATCTTCAATCCTTATGATATGAACTCAAACCCATGAATTGAATTTCAAGAATAATACATAAAACTTTCAATCAAACAAAACATAATTAATAATCGAGATCAATTTTACAAAAATTATCCAATAATCACAACTTTCATTAATGACTACCTTTCTATCTCCAATATATAGGTAAATAAATCCAATTCAACACATATTTGAAACCAATAATTAATTCATATAGATAAAAAATATCATTAAAATATAATCCATGCATAAATTCTCTAATTTAATTGTAAACTCTAATACAAAACCATATAGTATCTGTTTCCGACGCTTTCGCCGGGGCGCGCGCATCTATCCGTGGGGAGGACGCGCTGCCTGTTGCCCCGCATTCCCTCTTTCCAAAGGCGGGCGGCATCCATTCCTTGTTCAGGGAAGTCTGCTCCTTGATCGAAACCAGGATGATGGGATGTCGTTTCTTCCTTCTGTGGATTCCTCCTCGGAGCTCATTACCTAGTCCGGGTCTCCCTCATAGATTTAAGACGAGTTCGTGAAGCTCCTTCCCAGTGCCATATCTACATGGACGCTAGTTAATTACACTGCTTCCGTCAAGATGCTCCAAGGGGTCTTGTCGGGGAAGCAACCTTCGGTGAGGAGAATGGTCATGTTGGGGCATCATCGGCATGTCTGTTTTTGGTCCCTCATCGCAGGGCTTCTCGAGGGAGCGGAAGCCCGAGGCATCCCACATCAAACGTGGGGAATTTGTACCATCTGAGGTTTTCCCCATCTTCCCATGTTTAACACGGGGTATGTCGCGAGTTTAACGTCTTGCGGAGACGGATCGGGTTTAAGGATCCCTAGGGGGGAACACCGATGTTCGGGCCAACACGTGGGCAGCTTCCCATATATCATGGAGTGAGATAGGGTGGCATGATCTCACCGGGATGTGGCGGCCCGGGTAAGGATCAGGATGGATGGTGGAGTGAGACATGTGGCTTACGTTCTGAGATGTCCCAAGAGGGGGGGTACAATTTAACGTCATGCGGGATGTGATACAGCTTAACGTCATGCGGGACGTGATACAGTTTAACGTCATGCGGGACAAAATACAGTTTAATGCCATGCGTGACGCAATATTTAGGGATTACACTCTGAGGTAGGCCAAGGTGGTCGGGGACCCGACATGGAGAGGTCGGGATGACCAGGTGGTGGGCTTGAACCACGTGGAGGCTTCCTACGTACCGTGCGTTAGCACGGATCAAAGTCCACGTAGTTCGCTGGGATGGGGCTTACGCTCTGGGGCGGCCCATAAGAGGATGTCATGGTCGATGCGTGCTCTAAGACCATGTGAGTCATACTCGGTGTGGGAAACAAGAGCCAGCAGGGACCAGACGATCACGTCGTGAAGGGTGCGTCCGTGAGAAGCAGAATGGGGCTTACGCGTTGAGCGGCCCAAAGAGGAAATAGGGGCTTACGCGTGGTTAGCGACCCTTAGTGTTGGGGCTTACTCTAGGGTGGAGGCCCGTGGTGCGAAAAAGCGCAGTGGGAAAAGGACTCCACTGGCCTTGGCAGGGGGGAAGTACGGAGATGAACAGGTGCAATCATCCGCAAGAAAGGCTAGGGGCTTACGCTCTGAGGCAGCCCTTCCCCCGCAGACAAACGCCGCTCAGACAAGGAGGATCTCATTCCATGCGAGGAAGATTCCATTCCCGTGGAGACGAGTGGCGTAAAGAATTTCTGACCTGGGGGGACCCTGCGTGCGAAGCACGGGGTCAAACCACAGTTTAACGTCTTATGTTAAGGACGAGGTGCTTAGCAGTTTAACGTCCTGCAGCTTGGACGAGGTGGGTTTGCTCCACACCCCTAGGGATTACATGCCCAACGCCCTCTACCCATTGTGTAAGGGAAGGAATTGGAAAGGCCATAATGATGGGGGGGGGGGGGGGGTCTTAGGGAGAACCACCGGGGGGTCCACGTTAGCGTGGCTATGCAACGAAGCAATAGACGTTAGCGTGCCTATGCGGAGAAGCATAAGGCAAAGCAACGCAACGAGAAACATGACCTAAGGGACCTTGAGGTTACTTCGCATGAGCCTGGGAGGCCGTACGGGAAAACAACACATGGCGCGCATGCCCGACAGGGGAGACATCAGGTCCCGGTGCAGGGGGCAGCCAAGGGGCGTCAAGGTGAGGAGCCCTGGGATTTGCGCACAAAAGGGAAGGTTTGCATGCAAAACTCTGGGACGACGCGCAAAAGGGAAGGTTTGTGCGCAAAAATCCGGGACAACGCGCAATTGGAGTAATGGAATTGCGCGCGGAGAGGGAACTACGTGCAGGGTTTTGCACGCACGACAGCCTATTGCGAGCACGAGACAAGCATTGCGCGCAGGGCTGGAACACTGGGAAGGTGGAAAATTCACTAAAGCCGGTGGAGTTGCGCGCAAAGGCGAACTCCGGGGAAAGGTTGCGCGAAATGAGGGTTTTACCTAGAAGCCATCTTGCGTGCGGGGGGAGCCGACTTGCACGCATGAGATTCGGTTCAGATTCCTCAACCCCCAAACCGTTCGGGGTCACCTTCTATTTATAGGCGACCTCCGGCGCGGAATCCAGGCGGCGCGCGAAATTCTTCGCGCCGAGCGTAGCCGGTGCGCAAGAACTCGCCGCGCGGAACCGGGGCGCGCAAAGATTGCGCACCTCAACAGCCCAATTCCACAAAACCCGGTGATTCTATGCGCGCAGAACAATTTTTCATACGGAGCCTCCTTTATTTTGCGTACCACATCCCAGGCCTCCGGATCGGGCCTCTGATTCCGAATATGACTTCGCTTCATCATTCCGAAACTTCCTCCAAGTGTTACAGAACTTTTTTCGGCATCAAAAAATGCCCCCCCTTAGAATTGGATCGGCGAGAGGTCGCGACGATCGGATTCCAAGGGAAACGCCCAAACACCGTAAAGCCAAGTCTCTTGATCATGTTGCGTTCCAAATTCCGATGGGGTGCGCAAAACCTACGGACGCGCGCGAAATCCTCTTTCCGCGCTGTGCGGAACCCTGGCCTCGCCTATAAAAAGGGGCACTGGGTCCCAAATCCGTACTTCCTCTTTTTCCGCGCGATAAGCTTATCGTTCTCGTGTGCGAAATCGCTTCTGTGGCTGCGCGTAATAACGCACTGGCAACACGGAATTCCATCCGAAATTCGGCTGCGATCTCACGCCTCGTCGGGATTTTTCGCACTCTGCATGCCGATTGTGCACTCATCTCCAAGATTCCGCACAACTCAGCCAGATTTCGCGCTGAAATATCTGATTCTGTGCACTACATCCTGATTTCGCCCAACTCCCGAAAAATTCAAGATGGCTGCAAACTGAATTGATGAGGGGAAAGCCGCTACCCGTAGGACAGAAATGGCGGCAAACGAGGAGGTTTACGGCGCCAAGGTGATTGTCTCCAACAATCTGACCTTGTTCAATCTGCTGACTCCGTCCCAGAAGACATATCCCTTATCGGACAACCTCCCGCTTTGGAATTTTGGCATCCTGGAGGAGGTGCCCCTGCCGGGCTTCGAAGTGGACGCGTCGCGGTCTTGGGTGACTCGGGAGGACGAACTTCCTCGCTACAACATCACCAACAACGGCCATCCTACCAAAGAAACTAGACATATGGACGTTTATGTCCTGAACCCGAGGACTAGGACCACTACCGGGGACGAGCCTGTGGCGGAGGATTCTCCGGCCCTCTACACGAGCATGTTCCATCAAAGCATCATAGATGACACGAAGGGCTGGCTGAAGGATTGGGACCTACGGTCTGGGGGTAACTTCACCAGCGAATGGGCCTAGGCGTTATGGGTTCGCCATACCTGTGACCAGTTCGGGGACGAACTGCGGTATATCGGCCTGTTCGAGGCAGTATGGACATCGCAGTTCCATTTCCACCGCCATCCTAAACTCAGACCAGAGCTATTCACCCTATGGTCTCCTGACACCAACATGTTCCACCTTTATCATGGGGAAGTCGGCATCAGTCTCTGGTATGTTCACTACATCAGAGGTATCCCACTAGAGGGTTACCAATACGATGAGTTCGTTCCTCCAAAGAACACATGGGGAGACAGGTCGCGGATGCCTATGCTGACGTGACACCTGCTGTAGCTGGCCAAGGAGAGGCTAGTGGTCAAGGAATTCCTGAAGGGCATCGCCTACAAGGGCTGGTTCATCCTGTTCCTTGAGAGGGATCCCATCATCAAGATGCAGGGACGGGGCAAACGGTGCCCAACCACGACTCAGAGGAGCATGGACGGGTCATACTAGAAGACCCTGGAGGCGGGGCAATACCAATTATGGGGTTACCGCGTCATTGAGGCACGAGACCTGAACGTTCGGTATGTCGGGTTCCTTGCCGCCTTCCTAAGTGGGTGGCTCCTGCCGGTGCGAGACGAGAGGATGGGCGTCCATCCAGCGACTTTGGTGATGGCGGGCTCCATGGCCGCCAACAAACAGTTCAACTTGGGTGTCCCCGTGCTGGCCAAGCTGTATACCATCCTGGGGCGCATCTCATGAGGGGGGTCGCCTCGGAGAGTCTGTGGTCCCTTCCAGATCTTCCATGTATGGGTGGCGGCTCATCTCCGCGGGTATACATTCTCAAACGTCGTTCGTCCTCCGGGCAATGGCCTGCGACCGTCCTTGATAAACATCGCAGGGGTGGCACCATTGACGCTCAATGAGGAGGGCGTGAGGATCTGCATTGGCAACGATGCCAACTTCAACTTCAGCCCGTTCCCCACCTCAGTTGGCCAGCTGGTGGAAAACGGGCGAGGCTCTCTAGAACAGCAGGAATACATCCAGAGCATTTGGGGTGGGGTACTCATGGCTCGGATCGACGGGAAGGTGATATGCGAGCCTTACGTGCCATCCTGATTCTCCAGGAAATTCAGGTGCCTCCAACGAATGCCGAAGAAGGTATCCACGACTGTCTGGCAGGAGACGAATCCATGTTTCCTACGCCAGATGTGGTTGATGTTTACTACTTTCAGCTCTGGCGACGTCGTTACTCTTCCTCCCACTGGGGTCGGTGCCGGCCTAGCAACCAAATATACCAAAAACTAGACCATTGCGTACCCTGAGGGGCTATTACGCAAGCGCGTCTGGCAACTCGAGGTTACTCGCGCAGAAACCGGGCGACGAGAAATAAGGCATGGTGCCGTCAAAAGGGGGGAACCAAGGGCACGTCAGGAAGAGAGGCCTATGCAGCCCGGGACATCAGAAGCAGGAACATCACATGGTGCTGCCACGTGCTCGTTACCCGCGGGGGGGGGGGGGGGGGTCACATGAGGCGGCCAGGGAACTGACCGAGAAGCAGATAAGATATCTGCTCGAACCTTCCGAAGACACAACTCTCCCGACACTGTGGTCGGCTTGGATGACCCTGCGTTAATCGCTGAGCGTCGAAGCCATCTGGCAGAAGATAATGCTAAACGAGATCCAACCATCGGAGGTCGGGCTCGTTCGAATTACTGACCAAGTGAACTTCCATCGGCGGCATGCTTATCTAACGACCATGGACACATATGCACGCCAAAGGGGGTGGCGTGCGGAGCCAACTTTCCTAGTGAAACTGATTCTCGGCCAGGAGCATGATCCGGAAGCAATACCGCCGGGAGAAGGCGACATTGACGAGGAGCCGGAGGGGAAGGAGGAAATCAGAGAGGACGAAGGCGAGGGAGAAGACGAAGAAGAGGAGTCCGAAGGTGAGGGGTCGCAAGGGGCTACCTACCAAGGGATTCTCCGAGAGAGCGGAGAGATTTCCAGCTCTGATCTCGACATAACCGAGATTCTCGAGGTTTGTCTCTGTCTTCATTCATTTCCCTCATTCATCCATTCTACTTTCCAACTTCTAACTCACTTCCCCATCCTACTCAAGAGCAGTTGAACGGTGGACGAGCGTCCCCACCAGAGGAGGGCGGAGAGGAACCAGTGGGACATGATGGGGATCTGACACCCATTAATGAATTAACCAGCGCAGAGGGGTCTCCCCTTATGGTAGCTCCTGGAGCGGCCGAAACACTGGGGACCGACGCTCTGGATTCTTGTAAGTCTCACGCTTAACTACTGGTGCTTGGAGTCAAAAGATCCCTTCTGACCAGCGTATGCCTCGTGCAGTGATCTCAACACTGGAGGCACGTCAGGCTGCGGAGCCCAGGCCATCCGCGAGCGGACAAACGGCTGACATACCACCTTTCTCGGAACATGCTCTCTGCACTAAGTTGGCCCCGACAATTGATGGACAGGGGGCGGCGGACATCAGCGACACTGTTCCTGAAACGCGGTCGGAAGCTGGTGGAGGCGTCATTGCTGTTGGGGCGAGAGAAGGTAGCCCAGACGTCGAGGATCCTATTCCTCATGAAGACATCCCTGGGGTGGATCCTGCTGCCGATCTGTTGGCAACCTTCCCACTATACCGACCCGATGACCCTGAGGAGATTGATGACTCAGACTCAGATGCCACCGAAGAGAGCATGATGACATGACGCAAAGGGTGGAAGTGTATCCAGTGCTTCCTCAGGCAGCCCCAATTGGATTGGCTGAGGCGGATGGGATCACTTCAGACCTGGCTGCGCTTCCTGTGCGCTGGAGGGGCTGATGCTCAGCACCTTCATCTGACGGTCCGTGATTACATGGCCGAGAAGATACGCAAGAGCAGCCGGAGCACCTACATTTCCCAGTTCCGGGAAGGATCCGCGAGCGCTCAAGCACTGATGAGGGAGGAGTAGGAAGTCCGGCACCTCGAAGGGCATGTAGAAGATAAAGAGGCCTTCATCGCAACATGCTATGAGCTCGTGGAGCAACTGACGACCCAGCTGGCTGATGCGCCAGATCAACTGGTGGAGGCGAGTCACCAGACGACCGTACTTCAAACCGAGCGGGCGCAGGCACAAGCTAGGGCTGGCGAGCTGCGCTCTATGGTGTCCGATGATGAGAGAGTCTTCAAAGAGCGAAAAGCGGTCCTGGAGGCTACCAGCCAGAGGGTAGCAGTGCTAGAAAGATCGCTTCAGCATACTAATCCCAAAGGGCTTTGTTTTTTCCATCTCATGAACATTCTTCTTGTACTTCTCATTGTCTCAATCCAATATGTGGTCAAATCCACTCATTTGTACCCTTGGTTTCATGCGCTCAACCATAGTTCCAAAACGAATAACAACTCATCCCTAGGCTCCTGTGGGTCGTGCCCAATGCAAGAAGCAGAAGATGCTCGTACCATCATTTCGTTCAATTGTGGGGCATTGACCAAGCTTCAGGCATCCAAAATCGGGCCTGGACTTCTGAGGAGACCCCTGAGCCGATTGATGTGTCGACTTCTCAATGTGCTCTTACACACAAGCGGGGCAATGTCGGGGGAATTGAAATCCATCCGAACACAGGGGAATGGAGAAGAAGGGTGAATCACGCTGCCCAAATTCGGAACCCAATGGGGCAAAACAATGGAGGATAACTGTCAACCGTGGCGGAAACACAACATCCATATCACATTGGCCTAGAATGGGGGGACAATAAATGAGGGCTGACCGCTGACCATGTTCACAACATGGGGCCTAACTCAAATATCGTTGGTCAGTTTTCCGGAACGTTGGCCCAGGACAGTAGGCGGACCATAGGTCGAGCATCTATACTATTAGGGGGTCCCGTCAAACATGACCAGTTTTCCGGAATGTTGGCCCAGGACAGTAGCCGGACCATAGGTCAAGCATCTATACTGTTAGGGGGTCCCGTCAAACACGAAAGGAAATGAGGATCCGAATAAGGGGGGACTCAAGGCGTGGAAGGTGGAGTGGTGGTTTGTTCGAACAGAGTCCAACACTCCTGAAATTCCGCCACCATGGCGAAGGCGCATTAGGCGGACATACCAACCTGATCACGGGTCGTCCCAATTTCCAGGAAGGACCTCTTTGTCAAGAGAACTTCCACTTCCCATTATTACCATGGGGAATCCCGAACATGCTCGGGGTAGATATCCCGATTACATCACTTCCCATGACGTCGGGCCGAGTGGCCGACAATAAGGAAGGACAGGGTTTAGTAATCCCGGGGGCTGGACCCAAGACGAAATGTCCGGGCGGTCCTACGTATCTCATAAGGATGAGAATCAAGCCACACGTAGTTCTTGAAAATTACATGGTAAGATACCAGTGCCAAGGGAAAAGGGGAGTGCGGGCATGGCCCTTGCACTAAAAGAAGCGTAATTTGATAAATCTTGTTTGTCCTTTAAGGCGGGTGGTTTTTTTGTTGTGAAGTGACATGAATATAGTAGTAGGCCGTGATGTTGGCACAAGAATCAAGCCGTGATAGGCATTGACAAATGGCATGGCACGTGACCAATACCCAACGTGATTTCCTCTACAACGAGGGCATCACAATGCAGTGCTGTTTTTAGTCGTGCAGCCAGGACGATAATGTCACAGTTTAGGGTCGTGTGATTTGACTAGCAACACAGTTTATGGTCATATGGTTTGGACCAACAACATAGTTTAAGGTCATATGGTTTGGACCAACAACATAGTTTAAGGTCATATGGTTTGGACCAACAACATAGTTTAAGGTCATATGGTTTGGACCAACAACACAATTTAAGGTCATATGGTTTGGACCAACAACACAGTTTAAGGTCATATGGTTTGGACAAAAAACACAGTTTAAGGTCATATGGTTTGGACCAACAACACAGTTTAAGGTCATATGGTTTGGACCAACAACACAGTTTAAGGTCATATGGTTTGGACCAACAACACAGTTTAAGGTCATATGGTTTGGACCAACAACCCAGTTTAAGGTCATATGGTTTGGACCAACAACACAGTTTAAGGTCATATGTTTTGGACCAACAACACAGTTTAAGGTCATATGGTTTGGGCCAACAACATAGTTTAATGTCATATGGTTTGGACCAACAACACAGTTTAAGGTCATATGGTTTGGACCATCCGAGAGAGGAGCCTCGGGCAAAAGGGGCCTACGAGGGTTCAACAATCAGGGAGAGGCCGAAGATGCTAGTTCCTAGCTATACTGGGCCCAAAACGCAATATATGGGAGACTCCTCACTCCCCAAGGGGATGATGGTCAAGGTGCATGCAACCCTTAAAGAAGAGACCCAAGCACATACTCTAGCGCTCAGGTCACGGGAGCCCCGAGAGACACCGTTACGCAACTTGGTCTGTCTGATGTGCGGGGGTGTATTGAGGGTTAGTACAAGGAGTGTCGAGATTCCACCTTGAAACGGTGGGGCGAAACATGACATGAACCATGCTAAAAACATTCAGGGCCTGGGGAAGCCGGCGTGACGACTGAGGATTACTGCTAACCATGTTCGCAACGCAGCATCCTGTCATGTTAGCCACGAGGACAAACAAATGAGAATCAACTGCTGACCATGTTCACAACATGGGATTTGTATCAATTTGTTGTCTGAAACCCTCGGGGGCATTGGCCCATGATGGTAGGAGAGACCTTGGACGTTGTATCCAGGCCGTTCTTGGGGGTCCCTCTGGGTATGAAGGATGACGGGGGCCCGAATGAAGGGGAACACGAAGCTTGGAAAGTGGATGGAACTTTCCTATGTCGAATCTGGCACTCCAAGTTCTAGACCAGAGTGCCTTGGGAACAATAGAAGACCACTGGAAAGGGTCAGAGGGCTCAGTCCGAGATCGGCCAAAAGATAGCTGACCCCTGGGAAAAAGAGGGGGCGTAATGCCAAACACCCTGGGCACCGGGAGATAGTGGGATCTCCTAAGAGATGAGACTGGACCTGACATCTAGGCGTTCAGGTGGTCCTACGTATCCCATAAGTATGGGAATCAAGCCACACATAGTTCTTGACATGCGTCTTTAAACGCCATTGGACAGAGGAGGGCTAAACCCTGAGAACAGGGTGCGCGTGGTGCAACCATTGCAAACCCGAAGTGAATGTGGACATAATTTCACACCACGCCACGCGACCGTGTGGTCGAAGTCCCAAAATCGAAACAGATGCGACAACAGACCTCAAGATGGACCCAAAGACAAAAGGTCTGGGCATTCAAACGTACCCCATTAGGATGGGAATCAAGCTAGACATAGTTCTGGAAATACAGTTTAACGTCACGTTGGACGAAATATGGATCCTAGTTTTAGGTATTAGAGCTCGGACCGTGGAGAGTAGAACCAAAAGAGGATCATAGTTTTAGGTCTTAGAGCTCGGACCATGGAGCCCAGATGTAGGGCAGAGTGTAGTTTAAGGTCGTGATGGACCATACAGTTTAAGGACATGCAGGACCACGAGGATCTTAGTTTTAGGTCTTAGAGCTCGGACCGTGGAGCCCAGATGTAGGGCAGAGTGTAGTTTAAGGTTGTGTTGGACCATAAAGTTTAAGGTCATGCAGGACCACACAGTCTAGGAAAAGTAATTCTTGAGGAACCTGGCGTTGGTGGGAGGAGTGATACGCTCACCATCCATAGTCACCAGGGAATACACACCATTGGGATAAACCTTGTGGACATTAAAAGGTCCCTCCCACTTGGGTTCCAACTTGGGTGGTTTCCTCCCGGGAATCATTGGCACTCTGAGAGCCAACACCAAGTCACCTTGCTGGAAGGAGCGGAGGCAAACCTTCTTATCGAAAGCTCGAGCCATCCTGCTCTGACGCCTTTTCAAGTTATGTAAAGCGCGAAGCCTACTTCCGTCCAGCGCTTCCAATTCGGCTAGACGGATCTCGGCAGCTCTGTCCGGCGCTTCCTGGTCATAGACCGCCGTGCACAATGAGGGCAGCTGGACCTCGATGGGAAGGACGGCCTCAGCTCCGTATACCAGGGAATACGGGGTCACCTAGGTGTAATTGCGAGTCGTCGTCCTATAAGCCCAGAGGGCGTTGGGGAGCTTCTCCGGACAACTTTCCTTGTTCTGACCAACCATTTTTTTCAAAATGTTAGAGAGGGTTTTGTTAAACGCCACAATCTATCCATTCGCCTATGAATGATAACAGGAGGAGCGGTTAGAGTGAATGTTGTACTTGGCGTACAATCTCTTCAGCTCGGCCGCTCGGAAGTTGGTTCCATTATCCGTGAGGATAGCGTGAGGTATTCCAAAACGGTGAATGATATTGGAACTCACGAAGTCGGCAATAGAACCAGCCTTGACTTCCCTAAGCAGGGCTGCCTCTGCCCACTTTGAGAAGAAATCCGTGGCAGTTAAGATGAACCAGCATTGGCGGGCCGTCGTCGGTGGGTAAGGCCCTATGACATCCAACCACCAGACTGCAAAGGGCCAAGAATACTTAGTAGTATGGAGAGGCTCCGGTGGTCGATGCACAAAGTTAGCATGAACTTGGAATGCATGACACCTCTTGGCGTACTCGATGTAGTCGTGGATCATGGAGGGCCAGAAGTATCCCAGTCTCCGAATCTGGTGGGACAACTTCGACCCGGCCTGGTGGACACCACAGGATCTAGCTTGCACTTTCTGCATGACCTATGGGATCTCAACTCCTTGAAGACAACGGAGGCGAACACTATCAAACCCACACCTGTAAAGGAGCCTCTCACGGCTAGGACCACTTTGAAGGGTGAACTGCGGCGCGTAGTGTCAGATTCGTTCCCGCTCTGCTCGGTCCGTCGGAAGATTGTCGTGCCAGAGATATTCAACCAAGGGTGTCCTCCAGTCAGGAACTGTCTCGATCACCATGCCTGAAGCCCCAGGGGGTCCTGATGCGGGGGCACCAGTAGGGAGATGGTTCACTCGCGGGCCACGATCGCCCTCCGGGATAACAGGAGAAATAACTCTTCGGTGCGCCATGTGGATGATTAGGTCATCCTGTTCGGGCTCCGCGAGTGATGCGTCTAGGATGGACAAAGCATCCGCTCGACTGTTCTGCGACCGAGGAACATGAACGACATCTGGTTAGGATTAGAACTTAGCCATTATATGGAGGGTGCACTCTAGCAACGACATGAGTTCTGGCTTCCATATAGCGTAGTCACCGTTAACCTACTTGATGACTAGCTGAGAGTCCCCTTTTACATACAGGTGGGGTACGTCAACCTCTAGGGCCAACTCGAGGCTAGTGATGAGGGCATGATATTCTGCCTCATTGTTGGTGCAGCCTTCTGACAACAAGAAAGAATATGGCAGAACGGCTTGCTCCTGGGTGATGAAGACGATACCCAGGCCCACTCTGTTAAGCATAGGATTGTTGAGCCTTCTACCGGTAGGGCTTCGGGAGGCACCATCAAAGTGCATCTTCCAGCATGGGGTGGCGTGATCGACTGAGAGGATTGCCTCATCAGGAAAGCCCAAATCTAGTGGCTGGTCCGCAGAGGTTGGATGGGCAGCTAAGAAGTCTTCCATCACCTGTCCTTTGATGGCCTTTTGAGGTACGAACCTAATGTCGAACTGCTGGAGGATCACCGCCCAGCGTGCCAATCGGCCGGTCAACATAGGCCGGCTTAGGATTTATTTCAACGGGTCTACCCGAGAGACCAGCTGTACCTCGTGATGCTGCAAGTAGTGCCACAAATTTGTACGGCGAATACGAGCGCTAGGTAGCTCTTCTCTATGGGAGAGTATCTAACATCTGTGTCGAGGAGCATGCGACTGAGGTAGTAGAGGCTATTCTCCATTCCCTCTTTGTTCTTTTGGGCGAGAAGGGCGCTGAGGGATCACTCCAGGGAGGTCACGTAAAGGACCAGTGGCTTTCCGGGAACGGGTGTCATCAGGACCAGATGTTGAAGCAGATACTACTTGATTTCCTCGAAAGCAGTCTAACACTCTTCATCCCACGCATAGGCGGCACCTTTCTTCATGATCCGAGAGAAGGGATTACACATGCCGGCCAGATTCGCAATGAATCGGCGTATATAGGCTAAGTGTCCTTGGGGGCCTCGAAGCTCCCGAATATTACTCGGGGGAGGTATCGGACTAATGGCCTTGATCTTCTCGGGTTCGATCTCGATGCCTCGATACCTAACGATGAAGCCAAGAAACTTTCTGGAGGTGACCCCGAAGGCACACTTCAACGAGTTCATCTTCAAGTGGCGAGAACGGAGCAAACCGAACAATTTCTCAAGGTCTTTTAGATGGTCCTGGCGCTGATGAGATTTAACCACCAGGTCATCTACATAGCACTCCACCAGCATCCCGAGGATCGGCTTGAATATGCGGTGCATAGCCTGTTGATAGGTGGAACCCGCATTCTTTTGGCTGAAGGGCATAACCCGATAGAAGAAAGTGCCTTGGGGGGCCTGAAGGCAGTGAACTCTTCATCCTCGGGGGCCATCCAGAGCTGGTTGTACCCGGAGTACCCATCCATGAAGGAGAGGGCTTGGAACCCGACAGTTAGTCGATCAACAACTCTGTCATGGGAAGGGGAAAGTCATCCTTCGGACAGTGGCAATTAAGATCGCGGAAGTCGATGCAGACCCTGATCTGCACGTTCTTCTTCCTGACAGGCACAATGTTGGCTAGCCATCTGGGGTACTGGACTTCCTTGATGAAGTTGTCCTTAATGATCTTATCAACTTCGGCCTCAACCATGGAACCATGAAAGGGGTGCATTTTTCTGGGAGGCTGCTTGAACCCGCGATGGTTTGCTGGGAGGCCAAGGTGGTGGACGGCTACCTGGGGATCTAGTCCTGACATCTCGTCATAACTCCAGGAAAACACATCACGGTGCTGTCTGAGGAAGTCTATGTACTGTTGTCGTTCCTTGGGAGGCATAGCGGCGCTGACCAATGTGGGTCTCGGGTCCGCCTCACTACCGAGGTTCACCTGTACTAGCTCGTCGACCGTGGCGGAGACACCCTCCTCAAATACAGGGGGAGCATTCTCCATTTCTTCTTCTCCACTTGTGGAAGGATCGTCCACGGGGGGAGCCGTTTCGGGGCTGCTCGACCCTGATGGGGAGCTAGCACCGGCTTGGGCGGCAGAGGTCATCACGACGGCAGACTCATGCACCGTGGAGACCATAGCGACAAAGGCGGTTGATCCAATCCCATCCGGCCTGCGGCCCAAGGGGCCACGCTTTACGACATCAAAGAAGTGGTGACGCATTGGCTTCAGCCGGTCGACCCCAGCTTGGCGAAACAGACACGTATGACGTACTGTTGTTGCCATGATCCCAACGTCCCGATATCGTACGGGGGAGGAGGCTCGGGGATCACCTGGGCCTGGTTGGTGTAAGAGTACGAGGTGATTTCCCGCCGTCGCTTAGACCCGGAAATATGGATTCCTCTAGTACCCAAGACAACAAAGCACTCTCCCATATCAGGAGTCGTGCCCTCCAACCGATGGATTGGGAAGACATATGTGTCATCCATTCCTACCCAAGGATCACTCGCGACAGCGGAGGGCTCAACCTCACCTGCCAGGATCTGCTTGTCCTTGCTCTTGTAATAGTCAGCGTCCAGGTAACGAGCTTCACAAGATGCAAACGGAGACGCATCTCCTTGGAGCACACCCACTCGACCCTTAAGGGAGTATTTGAGGCACTGATGGTATGATGAGGGAACCACTGCATGAAGATGGAGCCACGACCTTCCCATCAATGCATTGTAAGCAGTGTCCTAAGAGACAACCATGAATTTAGTATTGGCAATTAAGCTACCGAACTAGGTCTTCATACGAATCTTGCCGAGTAGAGTTTGCTTGGTCCTGTCATACCCCTGGATTCTGAGGTCAGAGGGAGTTAAATCATCCTCGGACAACCCCAGATTCCACAGTGTTTGAGTTGGGATCAAGTTAATCCCAGAACCCGTGTCGACAAGACCACGACAGACTTCTACGCCATTGAACTGGCCGGTAATGTACAGCGGGCGGATGTTCTCCTGTATGGGAGGGTCTTCATCTTTGCCGGAGAATGAGATAACCACCTGACATTCGGCGTCCTCGATCACCTCGGTGTGGAAGGCTTCCGCGGCCGTGACCTCCGCTTCAAACTGGAGGGGGATCCTTAGAGCCTCGGCGAGCGCCTCACGCATTTCAGACGATAGGCGGAGGGACTCAAGGATGGAAAGCCATGCCGGAATGCCAGCCAGATGCTTCAGGACATCATACTTTTGCGCCAAATGCGAGCTTCAACTTACAGGAGGTCTCTCTGTGATTGGGGGCATGACGGCCCCTGCTGGTGGGACCGGTGACCGACTGGTACTAGGCAAGTCCCGTTGTTCACCGGCTGAAGCCCGGGAGGTGGCTTCCATGCTAGGACCGGAAGGCCGTAGTCTGCCAGTGGCAGGGATGGGCTGGTTGCGATGCAGACAACGTGGTTCCTCCCGATCCAGCAACACAAACGGTAGTGGAAGAGAACCTGTTGTCACCGGGTGAGGGAGCCGCGAGTGCTTCTCTCTATACCGGGCCTGCTGCCTAGTCTCGGTAGCATGAACGACCTGACTGGAGGTGACGACCGCCATGCCCCGGCGATTCACGTAGCCACGGCTCTGTTGACGTTGGCGACGACTAGGGATATTGGGGAGGTCCACCTGGCGCTCCTCGTTGTCGGGATCCAAAAATTGATTTACCAACTCTACGGTGTTAACCGAAGCGTACCCCGGGCTCTCGGGGAGGTCCACCTGGCGCTCCTCGTCGTCGGGAGCCACAAAGGGATTTACCAACTCTACAGTGTTAACCGAAGCGTACCTCGGGCTCTCGGGGAGGTCCACCTGGCGCTCCTTGTCGTCGGGAGCCACAAAGGGATTTACCAGCTCTACGGTGTTAACCGAAGCGTACCCCGGGCTCTCGGGGAGTTCCACCTGGCGCTCCTCGTCGTCGGGAGCCACAAATGGATTTACCAGCTCTACGGTGTTAACCAAAGCGTACCCTAGGATCTCACTCGAGGAGTCATCCAATACCGGCCGGGGTCTTGGAGGGATCCCCATTTCCGTGGGCATGAAATCGCCAAGCGTGAGAGAAGATGACGACAATTTCAGGATGCGTTCTTTCTTCTTGCGTCACCGCCTGCTCTTCTGGGAAGAAGTAGGCTGGGACGACGATGCCAAAGCAGCGCTCGCAGACACCGAGGGCTCTGGCTGATCCAGGCGGGCATGGATGATTCCATGTGCACGGGCGACCGTCCTGCGGGTCATCCAGTCGTTATGCTTCCGGGACCCACGGTCAGAAACCTGTTCCCACCCATCCCCGTCATCACTACTACCATCTGATCCCACGAAGACACCTGCCACCTGTGCTGGGGCTGGGCCCAACCTGACTATGTTGTTGTCAATCTGGTCTTGGACCCAGTTCATGAAAACATAGCATTGCTGGATGGTGTGTCCCAGGAACCGGTGATAAAGGCAGTAGTTTGGGCGATCCGTGAGACACGCCTCTTCTGGCTTCCGGCACTCAGGCAGTCACACGATCCTCTGCTTCAAGGCGCTATGGAAATAACCGGGGACCTGTGCCTCGCCAAACGAGTAATCCCGATTCCTTCTGTCTGGAAAGGGGACTCTTGGGGGCTGACCATGTCCGGGGGCCGGAGGAACAGGCAGAGGAGGCGGAGCCGGATTACCTCGCCTAGGTGGTGGCGGTGCGTTACGCGGAGGCGCCTGCCGATTTTGAGGCAGTCGCTGCTGGGCCGGAGGCTGTGGGGGTGGACCCCTATGAGCCTGCTGAGCCGGCCTCACTGGCAGAAACTCTAGCTGTCCGGGGGCCTCTATCTGCGCCACAGCAGCGGGCTCGGTTCTGGCGGCTCTCCTTGGAAAGACCACAGGAGGCAGCGGGCGTGCCTGACTGGCCTGTTGTAGGGATTCTTCGAGGCACTGAGCCTTATTTGAGAAGTCCCGGAACCCTCCAGGGTAATTCTGCGTGATGAGGGAAGGAACTAACTCCGCCTTGACGTTCCCTACACACATCTTCAGTAATTTCTCCTGAGTCAGCGACATGTCCAGGGAGTACGTGAGCTCCTTCCATCGGGCGGCGAAGTCCGCGACTCGCTCGTCGTGCCTTTGCTTGCACCTAAAGAGGTCTGCAATGTTCTTCTTCCGGGTTGTGGAACTAAACTGGTAGAGGAATTTCTAGCGAAGGTCCTCCCAACTAGTCATAGATCCAACAGGGATCTGGCTGTACCAGACGAATGCTGGTCCTTCCAGTGTCTGAACGAAGCACCGGAGCTTGGCAGCCTCCTGCTGCGCCGGAGTCCCTAACATAGGCCCGCACCTCGAGTTGAAGTGGTCCAAGTGTTGGGGCGGGTCTCCGGTCCCTTTAAAGGTGGAAAAAGTGGGGTTCCCAAATCCCGGTGGGTCCGACATGTTATCCACCCATGCGGGGTACGGCGTGCCATCTGGTGGGATTGCCACCTACCAAAATTCTAGGGCCTCCAAGCGAGCGATGAGTACTTACATCAGATCATCCGGATGTGGATTCCTGTCCTGACGGGGATCTCTAACCACAAGCGCATTGTCAGGCTCTTCGATACGATAGTCGCGCTCAGCGGTTCAGGGGGCAGCTGGCGGAGCGACTCTCGGAGCGGCAGGAGGAAATCGAGCAGGGTCCCCCAGGTTGTCTCGCCGCTCGGGAGGGTTCGGAAAAACATATCGCGCCCTCTTTCCATGGGCTCTAGTGTCTCCCCTGTCGGTGAACACGACACGGTCACGGTTGCCTGGGGGGACCTCAGCAAGGGGTAGATGCTCCTGCCCCTGCTGTCCTGGTCTAGGGTTGCCGTAGTCAGGCCGCTGCTCTGCAATGCATTCGACCATGAGCTCATCAACCAGCCTCTTCTACTCGGATATCTGTTGGCGCAGCGTGGCCTTCTCGGGATCTTCCTCTACCTTCTGCACTGAGGCAGATGGGTCGGCGAGTTTGACAGACCCGACGGGCTCTTTACCCTTGCCGATGTTTCGGCCCAGCGCCAGTGCCTTCGTGGGTACAGGAAGGCCTAGGAGGCTCCTCTGTTGGCGAGTAATCCTCCCAGATGGGTCAATTAGCGGCCTCTCCTCGGGGGGTGAGTCTCCGTAGAGGGGCTCCACAATGTTTCCCTCATCTGAATGGTCAGCCATGTTGACTGCTACTGCCCTTGGCGACTTTCCCTTAGGGCCGCCCAGTGGATCGGGCTGCCGGCGGATCACACAGAAGAGAAAAGCTGCACACTGCCCCCACTTGCGGACGTGCGCAAGGGGGGTGGCCTCCTCAATAACCCTGCGGAGTACTTGAAAACTATGGACGCATTTTTGCTGAAGGGCCTCATGGAGGCCTAGCGACTCGGGGTGCCGGACCGTGGGGAGTGCTGCTAGGTCGACCCGACGGCACTGCTCACCAATCTCTTCGAGATGCGCTTGGATCCCGAGATAAGGCACTAGCTGATGGAGGAAGCGGGAGTGAGTCACCCGAATAATCTGGCGGAAGAATTCAAACTCTTTCGAGGTGAGTGAATCTGGCACATCAAAACCCGATTCTGCGACCGGCCAAAACTTCTTAGGGAAGTGGCCGGCTTCAAGAACGGTCCAGAAGCTCCACGACTCCGGTTCGGGGTCCGGAACTTTCCGCCCATGCTCGTCCACCAAGGAAAGTCAGGGAATTGGCAATGGTGCTGAGGCAGGCCGTCGGGGCGGTGGGCTGGCCAGTGGGGAATACAGCGAACATGCCGATTGGCCGCCGATCCTTGGGTCATCCTCCAGGGGTTTCAGTGCCCTGGATGCCACGTCGCGATAGGATGGTCTGGTGCATGGGCCTCCTGTCACAGCGTCGGTGCTCACCGAGGGTGTGTCGCCTCGCGATTCTCCCATCGGTCCCCAGAAAATTTCTTCACCCTCCCTAACACGGGCGGGAGGTGCTTCCGAGGAGGTTAGCGGAAACTACGGGCCTTATCCCTAGCGATACGCCAAGTCCTCGTCCTCCTGGATATACCTTCGAATGGAGGAGGGAATCATACGAATCTCGCATTCGGGGAGTACGAGACTGATGTGCCGCGTTCCCACCCCTGCCCTCAACTCGAAGGGTTGGGGGGGAGGTTCCATCATCGAGTCGTACTCTGCCTCCGAATCCGAGAAACGGACTGGTCTGATTCCCGTCCGGACTCCCCTGACATTCCTCCTACTGCGATGACGCCCGGCCTTCCTGCCCCTGGGTAGCTCCTCAGGGTAAGGACGACTTCCGTCATGGGGTCCCCCGACCACAATAGAGCTAGGGAAGAGGGGACCGAAGGCCGGGGTGCGAGACGCACCAGGACAGATGTCGAAAGGGACATGGGGAGGACCTCCATGTGAGTAAGCGACTGGATACACAACAACTCCAAGCTCACGACCGACAGTAGGGTGAGTGACCTCATACCCCATGCAGTGGGCGCTGGAAGGAATCATACAAGGAGCATAGCCGTCGCAAAGAAGCTTTCGGCTTCCCAGATCGGTGGCACGGAATGAGCCCTCATGGTGAGCGGCACTACCGCGGATTGGTCTGCAGTGGCCATTGCCAGTGTCCGTGACCGGGAGATTCGACCCAACCTGCCTGCAGAGCGGTCGGGGTTTCGATCCAAGTCGGGCACGTGGCTGCCCCTGCTCAACATGCGCAGGGATCTAGGAACAGGAGTCAGCAGTGGCTGGGGACACAGTGGTTGCTAATGCTGGTGCCCCAGGATGGGCATTCTCTCCCACTCGCGCCAGATGCTAGCGTCGAGTCAGATAGGTCGGAACCAGCGGTGCGGGCATGAAGATTTCCTGCTCCTCAGCTCGGGGAGTCGGGCGGCGGTGTCGACGCGGCCTGGCGGGGGTTCTTGCCATTAACCCCTGGGATGGATTGCCGATCGGGTGGACCCGGACATCCCTCACCTCATTGGCGTAGGGGAAGGATGCGTCAAAGCGCTCCGGGGATAGGTTCCCGATGCGGTTGAACATCGGCGTGGGGAGCGGAGGCTCCCTGCGCGGCCCTCGAGGGAGGCGATGGTGGTGAGGCGCGACCGCCTCTAGATCCATGCGGGCCATGCCGCTGGTGGGGATGGCCCCTTCCTCGTCATACCTATGAACCAGGTTATTGATCACCCTCAGTTGGATGATTTCTAATGGGGAGAGGGGGCGCAAGCGCCCGACTGCTACGGTGGTCAAAGCCGGAGAGACCGCCAAATAGGTGGGACCGCGTGGGGTAGCCACGTCGGTACTACCCCTGCCCCTGCGCCGGTGGGCAGGTGGCGATCGAGCTTCGAATGCAGTGATCTTATTCTTGGAAACAGGGAGATGAACCCATTAGTATCAAAAGGAAAAGAGATCGACAACCAAGGCCCATCGTCATTCCGTCTTCCATGGTCGGCGAGAGGGATCCACGCTGACGACGTCACAGAATAGAGTAGTCAACATCTTGACCGCCTCGACCCCTGGCAGGTTCACGTCCCGGTGAGGGTTACCCAGACCTGGTGACATGTTATTATTCCGAGGCCCCAACGGCTACCATTCCCCGTGTTGAGGAGAAGATCTTCACGTCGGGTTTACCATTTTTTGTGGATCCGACGCCCCAATGGCTACCATTCCCCGTGTTGAGGAGAAGAGCTTCACGTCGGGTTCACCATTTTTTGTGGATCCGATGCCGCAACGGCTACCATTCCATATGTTGAGGAGAAGAGCTTCACATCGGGTTCACAATTTTTTGTTTCCGATTCTTTCTCCGTGGCGCGCGCATCCGTCCGTGGGGAGGACGCGCTTCCTGTTGCCCCGCATTCCCTCTTTCCAAAGGCGGGCGACATCTATTCCTTGTTCAGGGACGTCTGCTCCTTGATCAAAACCGGGATGATGGGATGTCGGTTATTCCTTCCGTGGATTCCTCCTCGGATCTCATTACCTAGTCTGGGTCTCCCTCATAGATTTAAGACGGGTTCGTGAAGCCCATTCCCGGTGCCATATCTACATGGACGCCAGTTAATTATGCTGCTTCCGTCAAGACGCTCCAAGGGGTATTGTTGGGGAAGCAACCTTCAGTGAGGAGAATGGTCATGTTGGGGCGTCGTTGGCATGTCTGTCTTTGGTCCCTCATCATAGGGATTCTCGAGGGCGCGGAAGCCCAAGGAATCCCACATCGAACGTGGGGAATGTGTACCATCTGAGGTTTTCCTCAGCTTCCCATGTTTAACACGGGGTATGTCGCGAGTTTAACGTCTTGCAGAAACAGATCGGGTTGAAGGATCCCTAGGGGGGAACACCGATGTTGGGGCCAACACGTGGGCGACTTCCCATATATCATGGAGTGAGATAGGGTGGCATGATCTCACCGGGATGTGGCGGCCTGGGTAAGGATCAGGATGGATGGTGGAGTGAGACATAGGGATTACGTTCTGAGATGACCCAAGAGGGGGGGGGGGGGTAAAGTTTAACGTCATGCGGGACGCGATACAGTTTAACGTCATGCGGGACGCGATACAGTTTAACGTCATACGGGACGGAATACAGTTTAACGTCATGTGGGACGCAATATTTTGGGCTTAGGCTCTGAGGTAGCCCAAGGTGTTCGGGGAATCGACATGGAGAGGTCGGGATGACCGGGTGGTGGGCTTGAACCTCGTGGAGGATTCCTACGTACCGTGCGTTAGCACGGATCAAAGTCCACGTAGTTCACTGGGATGGGGCTTACGCTCTGGGGTGGCCCATAAGAGGATGTCATGGTCGATGCGCGCTCTAAGCCCAAATGAGTCATACTCAGTGTGGGAAACAAGAGGCAGCAGGGACCAGACGATCACGTCGTGAAGGGTTCATCCGTGAGAAGTGGAATGGGGCTTACGCGTTGAGCGGCCCAAAGAGGAAATAGGGGCTTACGTGTGGTTATCGGCCCTTGGTGTCGGGGCTTACTCTAGGGTGGAGGCCCGTGGTGCGACAAAGCGTAGTGGGAAAAGGACTCCACTGGCCTTGGCAGGGGGGATGTATGGAGATTCACGGGTGCAATCATCCGCAAGAAAGGCTAGGGGCTTATGCTCTGAGGCAACCCTTCCCCCGCGGACAAACGCCGCTCCGACAAAGAGGATCTCATTCCATGCGAGGAAGAGTCCATTCCCATGGATACGAGGGGCGTAAAGAATGTCCGAGCTAGGGGGACCCTGCGTGCGAAGCACGGGGTCGAACCATAGTTTAACGTCTTATGTTAAGGATGAGGTGCTTAGCAGTTTAACGTGCTGCAGCTTGGACGAGGTGGGCTCGCTCTACACCCCTAGGGATTACATGCCCAATGCCCTCTACTCCTTGTGGAAGGGAAGGCATTGGCAAGGCCATAATGAAGGGGGGCCGTAGGGCGAACCACCGGGGGGTCCACGTTAGCGTGGATATGCGAAGAAGAAATAGCAGTCAGCGTGCCTATGCGGAGAAGCATAAGGCAAAGCAATGCAATGGGAAACACGGACCAAGGGACCTTGAGGTTACTTCGCATGAGCCTGGGAGGACGTATGGGGAAACAACGCATGGTGCACATTCCCGGTAGGGGAGACATCAGGTGCCGGTGCAGGGAGTAGCCAAGGGGCGTCAAGGTGAGGAGTCCTGGGCTTTGCGCGCAAAAGGGAAGGTTTGGGTGCAAAACTCTGGGACGACGCGAAAAAGGGAAGGTTTGCGCGCAAAACTTTGAGACGACACGCAATTGGAGTAACAGAATTGCGCGCGGAGAGGGAACTACGTGCAGGGTTTCACGTGCACGGCAGCCTATTGCGCGCACGAGACACGCATTGCGCGCAAGGCTGGAACACTGGGAAGGGGGAAAATTCACTGAAGCCGGTGGAGCTGCGCGCAAAGGCGAACTCCGGGGCAAGGTTGCGCGAAATGAGGGTTTTACCTAAAAGCCATCTTGCGCACGGGGGGAGCCAACTTGCGCGCACGAGAGTCAGTTCGGATTCCTCAACCCCCAAACCGTTCGGGGTCACCTTCTATTTATAGGCGACCTCCGGCGCGGAATCCAGGTGGCGCGCGAAATTCTTCGCACCGAGTGTAGCCGGCGTGCAAGAACTCTCCACGCAGAACCGGGGTGTGCAAAGATTGCATGCCTCAACAGCTCAATTCCGTGAAACCTGGTGATTCTACGCGCGCAGAACAATTTTTCGCGCGGAGCCTCCTTTATTTCGCGCACCACATCCCGGGCCTCCGGATCGGGCCTCTGATTCCGAATATTACTTCGCTTCGTCATTCTGAAACTTCCTCCGAGTGTTATTGACTTTTTTCGTTATCAATAGTATCCAATAAAATGTATTAGTGTTCACAAAACTTGTTAAATTTTGAAGAAAACAATGATAGGAAACTCATGATTATCATGGTGTGTCAAGTAAAGGTAAATTCATGGAAAACTAAATTAGATCATCAGTTTAATAAAAAATGGTCACAATTCACCTCAACTATAATATATAGATATTTATTATGTATTTATTTCTAAATAAATTTAATTTCTTCTATAGCTTGTCTTACATGAAACATTGAGTTTAAATGAACCAAAATCTACTTTTATAATAGTATTTAAATGTGATAATTATAAACTATACACTAAAATTAGTTGGTAAGAGTAAGACTAAGTAAATTATGAAATAATTATGTTTTATACAAGTATAAAATAAATACACCATTCATCAAAATATTAGAAATAAAAATAAAACTCATTTGAAGGAAAAAGAGATGTTTTTATGAAGACCTATTTTTATGTGCATAAGGTATTTTTATATTAGTAAATTCATTTGATCACTATTGGTGAGTTATTTTAAAAATATTTATATATAGTATATATTCAATAATTTTTTTAACATTCATCTATAGTTTTTAATAGTCATTGGATAATTATAAATCATGTTTTATGCCTAAAAACTATATTTTTCTAAAAAGATATTTCATTGCCCACTTATTTAAAAATTAATTTCTAAAAATTATAAAGATATATTTTTTAAAAAAAGAAAAAATATTTTGAATCAGTAGCTTCAATTTTAGAAAATATTTCCTTCTATTTTTTCTCATTATAAAACATATCGACTGAAAAATTTATCCCCTTCGTAAATGATAAATTGGGATAACCCAGGTTGAAAATAATTTTCATGGTCACCATTTATCATTTTAATTAATATAAGATGATGTAAATTCTAACATTATCACTACATGCTCAAAATTAATTAATTTAAGGGACCCTTTTCTATGAAAATGACCTATATAATATTTAAAGTAAAGAAAAATAAAAAGTGTCACTATCTTACTTTTAAATAACTCTTACATGTTTACATGGGGGAAAATAATTTTTTAAATGAATAATATTTTTATTTTGAAAATAATGAAATAATTTTAATGATAGTGATTTATTTATAATGTTTAGTGGTCATATAATTAACTGCAATCACTACACAACATCAAAAAAGATTACAATCAATTAATAAAAAAATAAAATATATTATTTTAAAAATAATACTGAAAATATAATATGAGTGATTTATAGTGTTACATGAATTTTAAATATTAATATAATATATTATCTATATGTTAACTGATAATATTTGAATTACAAATTTTTATTGATGTATTTAAAGACAAATTGATTTAATATTTTCATAAATGACAATAATGATTTTTAACAAAAATATATATATTATTAACTAATTTATTAATAATAAAAAACCTGAAATAGGATAAAGGGGGATATGATATGGTCAATAATTTCAAAAATATCCATTTAGGTTCCAATATTCACCATAGATGTTTAATTACAATCTATTACTATTTAAATATTTATTACCATGATTAAGATTAATATTAATTAACCTAGAGGTTAAACAAAACGTTAAAGAATAAAATGATGAGAAAACCAATATAAATTTAATTTTATGAAGATATTAAACCTTAGTATTTTTTTATTAAAATATATAGCCATTTTAAATATGTTTTTATTGATAATTACTCAGTTATATATTTTCTAAATTCCGAGCGTGTCCTTTCCCTCCCTTATAAAAGGACACCCCTTTAACTCAATTCTTGAAATCAAATAGAACCATATATCTCAACAAAAACCTATCTAGTTCTATTATAAGAATCATTATACATTTTATAATTTTTATGGTATTCCCAAAAGACCAACACTAGGGTCATTATGTAGAGATATAAAAGAGTTATTTCAAAGAAGAGGTTATCCCCTTAACTAAAAACAATTTTTTACTTATTTTATGTTAAAAAATATGCTTCATTTATCACAAAATATTAAATTTAGAATACTAAATATATTTATTTTTTAAGAATCCTAAACCTCCATTTTTACCCTTTTTCCATTAAATGAAAAATTATAACATCGCTCAGGCGTATGCGTTCACTATCACCTCCATGAAGCGATGTGATTTGTTCTTCATTTTCTATTTACTTGGTTGGTAATAGGGATAAATTTAATAAATATATATCACAAATATAATATAATAATTATCTTCAATAAGGTAAATTATTATTCACCTTTCTTTATTTCCATCTATCGAAAAATGAAAACAACATTCATGTGTACGTATGACCTATCGTCACCATGAATGGTGCAATGCATTTTTCAACCTCTAACATTTATATATTAATATAAATATATATATAATGAATATATATTTTATTTAAAACATAATTAATTTTTTTTATATAATGTTACTTTTATCAATGTACAAGGAATTAAACATCTGAACCATAACATATATGAAAAACAAAGTAGTTATTACCTAAAACAATAATTTTAACAAATACTTCTTATGAAATGGGTGATAAAATAATAAAAGTTAATAATATATGGTATGATATATTTTAATGTGGTTCTATAATATATTTATGATAAATATATATTTATTATATCATGATGTTTTGAATCATATGAAGGAAGTTGAACTTGGTGTAAGGGTATATTTTATAATCTCATCATTATTCAAGATTAATTATCTGTATGTCTTCCCTTGGAAAATTATTTTATATTTTATTACTTAAACCTATTTATTTTATTATAATTTGGTTATGTATATAAAATAATGTTTTTTAATTTTTAGCTTCTTCTCTTTAAGTACTCAAGAAACTGAAATAATGTTGTAAGGAAAACCATATTTTCTTTTCTACATAGTCAAGAATATTTTTATTTCATGTCTATAAATACCTTAAACTGTTTCATAAATTTTAATTTTTCTTTAATTATATATTAATTTTTTTACCCATGATTATTTTTAAATAATGGTTTAAAAGGAATATTCTTTTCATTTTCTAAATGTGGTATTTTTTTTAATTTTTTCAAAAGCGTGGATGAAATGTTTCTTTAACTTAAAAGACATGGAGAGAATTTTACACTATCATGAAAAATTATTAAATTGTTGATTAATTTAAAAGTTTAAATGTTTTTAGAAAAGGAAAATGTTTTATTTAAAATTTTCGAAATATTTAGTATATAAATAAATAATTTCAAAGTGACAAGAGTATTTTCATTAAAAAGTTTTTCAGTGATAATTTGAATTTTTTTCATCTATGTAAACATCCTTTATTAAATATTATGATTAAATGAGGATTTATTCTAATGATAAAATCCATTACATTTATTTAGGTGGTTTATAATTAGTTTTAATGAGTAAACTATTTACATTACATATGTTTATTCTTCTAAAATGAACAAGTATTGAATTATATGGAAAGGTGATTATGTTGTATTTTATGTTAATATGACGAATACATTTGAATTATTATGTAATGGATGGGGAACCATATTTTAAATCCAATAGATACATTGGTAGGTATTATGAGACAGACTGGATCAGGTATTTGGCCGATGCCTTACACATTAATGTAAGATTCCTTGACACGAGGACTTGATGGTATGTTTTAGATGTACAAAATTATACATTCCATCATTATAAAATAATTTATTGACATTCCATGTGATTATTTGAATACTAATCTTTTACATGGATAACTTTCAAGATAATGCAATTATTTGTATGGAATTATTGGATTATCATGTATTCTTTCCAAACTATTCATGCTATATTATCTTTTCTATATGCATACCCTTACTGAGTGCCTGAGCTCACCCATTTATTATGTTTCCAAACCAAGATACTAATAGTTGCATTATTATTGATATATAGGGATATAATAATGAGAATATATATGGTCTAAAATAATATACTATGTTGTATTTTTTTTTAAATTTAATTTGAACATCAAGTATATATTTGGTTTTCCAAGACTAATAATCTTTTAGGTCCTTTAGGATGCAATCACTTGTAACTAGTACCAACGTAATAAGGTTACTAATGACTTTGGTCCACTAGGTTCAGGGTATTTATAGTTGGTATTAGATTATGTTTAATTGAAACCTTGAGAAATAGATTTATAAAAAATATATTAGAGAACATAACCCTATGCCAAACATTAAGGATTAGTCTAAGTATAATATAAAATTTTTGTGTGTTAGATATTCTGTGTTTTTCTTAGAAATACATCCCTGTTTAGATAATTTAAGTGGATGTGGTTTTGGCAGAGAAGTATCTAGGGGTGATTACCATGATTTGATTCAGTCATGTATATCTTAGCCAATATTCTGAGGCATGGTGAGTGTTCCCTTAATGTAAACTTGGTTCGATGCTCCCTAGGATATTCATGGTTTAATTCAATTTTTTTTAAACCATTATGAAGTATTTGATTTTTTTTATTTGAAAATATTCCAAATAATATAACATTATGATTTTGATATTTTCATTACAGAATCTTTTGAATTTATGTTAAGTGTTTCCAAAGTTTATAAATTATAAATTATGATTCATAATTTTATGATCTAATATAGTGTATTAAATTGTTTATAAATAGAATATAGTGAAAGGATTGCAAACCACATCAATTCATATAATTCATTTAGATATTCCCTCTCTGGAATGATAATGAAGATGGAGATAAATCTGAAAAAATTATAACTGTATTGGGGATGATATATAAGGTTATGAAAAATAAATTCGCTATATGGTGATTCATGCTAATAAAAAACATGGCATAGTAGTTTTAGATCACTTCTTATTTCATAATCATGCATTAGTCAATGGGATTTCAAGTCTATTTATATCTGAACAAGTAATAATTTCCATAAAGAATATATTTCATGCATTGGGAAGTAATGGAAGAGTGAAGGTTTTTTCATGGTGGTTTATCATATTCGAGGGGATATAGATCAATTGTGGTCATTGATTCAAAAAAACTGAAGATGTGAAGGAAATTACAAGAATCAATTCTACGGATTTTAAAGAACATTTTATCAAAAAAGATTTTCTTCACGAACAATGAGAATATATGGAGAGAAAATTATTGAGTCTTAGAAAAGAGTATGCGAAAAATGTTTCTTAGTATGAAGATAACTTTTTAGGGATGTTAAGGCATGATAAAATCTACC
This sequence comes from Viscum album, assembly GCA_963277665.1. Taxonomy (NCBI): domain Eukaryota; kingdom Viridiplantae; phylum Streptophyta; class Magnoliopsida; order Santalales; family Viscaceae; genus Viscum; species Viscum album. Next base: position 81,253,409 of record OY728140.1, read on the forward strand.
TACATAATCCAAGGAGAAATATTTTCTGTTTCTTTGAAGGGATTATAAAAATCCATTAAATTAAACTATTCCCCCTAGAATTCTCATTATATGAGGATATAATATCAGGTTATATCACAGAAGATAAATAATTCTACATGTAATATTACATTAAAAGAAAATTAATAAAATAATATGAGTATAGTGAAAAATATTGATAAGTGGAAGCATATAGAATGGAATTTTCAAACAATCGATACTGGTAGAAAAAAACCTAGGTAAATTCTTAAAAGGAAGATGATTTTTATTCAAGTGAGAATAAAATGGATATCATGCTTATGGATATAAGTGAATGTGAGATACCATCAAATTATAGTGCTTTAACTATAAGGATATGTGGTACTATTCCATCCATTTCCCGAATTATCATGTTTACTATCCTATAAAGAAGCCATATGGAGAATGCTAAGATTACGCAGCTACTACAACCGATGTAGAAGTTCCTAGTGAAACGGTGAATGGTACACTAATCATCCACCCTAGAATTTGTTTTTTTATTTGATTCTATTTCTACCCAAAAATTTTAATCTCATGAGCATTCTAAATGCATCACATCACTACCTAATTTATTAGATATTGAGTTGGTGATGAAAACTCTTAATGGTAGGATGACTGAATCTCATGTTTATAACTCATATCTAATTGATGTTTAAGGAAAGGTTATTTATAAAAATACCCTTATTATTCCTCTAGTAGATCATGATTATATTTTTTGTACATATTGGATAACTATTTATATAGATCTTATCTATTATTAAGTATGGTAATATACATTTGATATTCCAAATCAACCTTAAATTATCTGTCAATGATAGGATAAACTGAAATACCCAGTGGAGATTACATACATCATATTTTTTGTAACCTATTCAAGAAATATATTTATCTCAAATGGTTGGGGAGAAACACAACATTGAAAATGGGAATATTTCTTGGGAATATCATGATTTATTTTATAAGAAATTTCATATTCTTTCCCAGAATCGTGAAGTTGAGTTTTCAACAGAACTTATACCCAGCTCAATGCCTATTTAATAGTCTCGATATAGAATAACCACAATTGAGTTGTTTTTATTGAAGAAACAACTCCTTGAAAATCTAGATAATGGACTCATTCAGACTAGTTATTCTCTATGTGGTGCACCTATTCCGTTCATTAAAAATAATGATGGGCCAATACATCTTTTCACGAATGTTTTCGAACATAACATTACCACTATTAAGAAAATTTATCCTCTACACCATATCGATGACCTGTTTGATTAATTTTGAAGAGTTTTATATTTTTCCATGATTGACCAATGATATAGAATTTTATCCTCTATGGACCAAGAAAGAGGATATTCCCAATGTGACCTTCTATACGAGGTATGATCATTATGAAATAATAATAATTCTATTTAGACGTACCAATTCTCATGTTATCTTCATAGATTTAATGAATACTTTCTTTAGAGATTACCTTGACGAGTTTTTAGTAGAATTAATAGATTATATAATTATTTATTCAATGGTTAATATAGATTATGAATAACATCTGATAAATGAGCTATAAACCTTGAGGAAGGATAATTTGTATGCTAAATTTACCAAGTGTGAATTTTGGTTTCATAAATTTTAATTCTGGTGTCATATAATCTCAAGTAAGGGTATATTGGTTGATCCTTCAAGGATTAAAATTATATAGAAATATTTTAGATCAACCATGGTAATTCTAATTCATATCTTTACATGGTTGGATGTATACTATCGATGTTTTTTAGAGATTTATTACAACTATATAATCCAATTACCATGTTGACTTGGTAGGGGGTTGAGTTCTTAGGGACAAATGAATGTGAAGAGTGTTTCAAAAAACAAAAGAGAAGGTAGGTCAGTCATCTTGTTATTACACTAACCTATAGAGGATAAGGGTTTGAGATAATTTTTGACACATCAAATAAGGTATTAATATGTTTCCTTGTACAGAATGACATGATTATTAGATATTCCTCTTTCTAATTAAAAATTAATGAGAACAATTACCCGAATCATGATTTGAAGTAGACAGTGATAATTTATTAGTTGAATAAAAATTGAGATTATATATATAGTGAAATTTGTGATATATTTACTAAATTATATATTTACACCAAATGATTTTATTATGTTCCAAATAATATGGTTAGTGTTGATCAAAGAGTATAATTTCACAATAAATTACCATCCTGGGAAGGAGAACAAAATGGCAGATGATTTAAGTAAGAAAGAATTTTCTAATTTTTCTATGACGAGGATTGAAAGAGATAGAAAATTAATGGATTGGATGAAGATGAATCTTGAAATCATGTGGAAAGGGGAAAGATCTTATATTTATCATATGACTATTTGACCATCCTTCCATGGGAGTTTTAAGAAGGAATATGATGGTGATATAGAATTACAAAAGAAGGCAATGAATGTTTCCGACTTCAGACATGATCATGCTTGAACTAGAAGTTTAATTAATAATGTATGTGTCCCATATATACCACAATTTTAAAGGTTCTATATGATTCAGCTCATAGTTCATCAATCTCTATTCATATTAGAAGTAAAAAAATGTACAGTGATCTGAAAGACTATTTCTGGTGGGACCAAATGAAGAGATATATTTCAAGTATGTATCTTGGTTCCTAGTATATCAGCATGTTAATTTTATGATACTAAAATCAAATGGAATGTTTAAACCATTACCTATAATATAATGGAAATCGGAAATATCACCATTGATTATATCATTAGACTCCGCAAAATGTCAACAGGACAAAATGATATTTAGGTTATAGTTGACCCCCTTATGAATTCAGATCACTTCATTAACATATAAAAATATTTACCTCCTGATTGTATTTCTATAATATGTATTAGGTATGTTCTATGGTTTTAGGGAGTACCACATTTTATTATATCTGATCTAAATATATGGTTTACCTAAAAGTTATAGAAAAGTATTCAATGAGATCAGGATATAGAGTTTGGTTTTAGTACTATATATCATCTTCAAATAGATGGTTGATCTGAGACAACAATTAAAAATCTCTAATATATATTAAATAAATTCTTTATGGATTGAGAATTTCTTTGGTATCAACACCTTCCATTTGTTGAATTTTGTTATAACAATAGCTTTCACTTGAGTATTCAGATTGGTCCTTATGAAGCACAGTATGGAAGAAAGTGGTAAAATATAACGTGTTGGGATTATTTTGGGTAAATAAATATATTGGGACTTAATTTAGACAATTAAGTGATTGAGAATGTTATATCCATTCAACTATATATCATGGTAGCTTAGAGTCGATAGAAATGTTATGCTAATGATCAACAATGAGATCCATTGTTTATATTTGGTGTGAAAATATTTCTATAAATTTATCCCTGAAAGAATTTAATGAGATTAATAAAGAAGGGTAATATGAGATCCAGGTATACATTCTCATTCTATATTCTTGATCATATTAGGACATAAGATTATTCCATGGCGCCTTCACCAAATCTCCCTCAAGTATATGATTTTCTTCAGGTATCTCTATTAAGGATTTACAAACCCATTCCGTTAAATGTACTGAAATAAAAGGTAAAAACACCTTAAAATGATATCTCTAGTAATAAAAAACAAGTGAATATTTTTTATCATATAAAAAATTCTAGGAAATAAGACCACACACCTGGACAATGTTTTGTTGTTAAATCCTAATGTTGAGGAAGCTATGTGGGAAACTAAGGTTGTGATGATGCAAAATGATCCTTAGTTTTTTTTATCATATTGAAATAATTTGGGGTAAATATTAAATATAAGTGGGTAAGATTTAATAACATTATATTTTATTATGTATTTATTTTTAAATAAAATTAATTTCATTGATATCTTGTGATATACGCAACACTGAGTTTGAACTATCCGCGATCTTCTATAAAAATATTATTTAAACATGATCATTATAACCTATATACTAAAATTTATGGGTATGAAAATGGATATCAAAATTAGTAAAAAATTATGTATTATACAATTATTAAACTAATTACTTAATTATCGATTTATTAGAAATGAAAATAAAAATCAATTTTCGGAAAAATAGATGTTTTTTTCTAAAAAACTATATTTATGAGCCCAATTTGTTTTTATCATAGTAAATTTAATTGATATCCATTAGTGTATTTTAATTAAATTTAAATATCATATTTTCAATAAAAAAATTTGACCAACATCTACATTTTTTAATAGGCATGGGATTAAAATAAATCTAGTTTTATGCTTAAAATAGTATTTTTCTAAAAAAGTGGGTTTTGTGATGTTTTGTGCACTTTTTAAAATATAATTTTATACAAATTAAAGAGATTTAATATCATAAAATGGATTCCATATTTTTAATTAGGATGTTCAAATTTTTTAAATAGGCCCATTTTATTGTTTGATTTTATGAATAGTAACTATGCTTAAACTTATCAAGTTGGTCAAGGATAAATCAACATAACATTGGTTAAAACTAACTGTTAAGGTCACCATTTTTAATATAAATTTTTTTATACGAATTTAAATAAACCCCTATAATCTTATTCTTGAAATATATTTTTTTAAGGGACACTTTTCCCGGTAACGACAAATATAATACTTAAAGCAAAGGAAAATATAGAATGACACACTCTTACTTTTAAAATCACTTATGTGTTAACATAGAGACAAATGAATGTTTTCATTGAATATTAATTTTTATATCGATATAAATAAAATTATTTTCATGATATTAGTCAATTTATAATTTTTTGTGAATGTATATTAATATTAAATTCTTACACAATGTCTATATAGAATTTAATAAATAAAAATAAAAATAAAATAAATGATTTAAGAAAATAAAAAGTAATATTATTTGAGAGATTTATAGTGTTGCATGAATTTTATATATGGATATCAAACATTTTTTACATTTAAAAGTATTATATTCTAATTATATAATTTTCTTGATGTATTTTTTGTAAAATTGAATGAATAGTGTCAACAATGTAATTAATGACATTTTAGGAAAAAATAATTTTATTACCTTTTTTTAAAAAATAAAAAATTTAAATAGGACACTTATGATAATAATGGTTTAAAATTATATACCTGGGAAATTGGTGAGACAATTTTTACCTTATAAGTTAAATTATATCCCCTAATTTTTAAAAATTCATTACCATGGGTAAGATTTTAATTAGTTAACCAAGGGGTTAAACCAAATGATAAGGTTTAGAATGAAACCAAAACCTATATAAATTTAATTGAATAATTATATTTAGAAGTTATCCTAATTTTATTTTAATATATGGATTTTTTAAAGAATTATTCTTGAGAATTAGTTACATACATTTTACATAGTTGTTTAAAAAAAATCAATGTGTGTTCTTTCCCACCATAATTCATGAACAACCATTTCTCTCAATTATTCACACCATATTGATCCATGAGGCACGAAAAAACAGTTAAAATCTCACTTTTATACATCCTTATACTTTCTATAAGGGTTATGTTCCTCCCAAAATACTAACTATAGGGTTCTTAAGGGGATATATAAATGTTTTCTTTTAAAGAAGTGACAATCACATTAACTGGTCGCTTTATTTTTTACTTATATTTTACCTTCTATAAATATATGGTATTTATCATGAAGTAATAGTGTACGTATCTTAAATATTCTAAAATATTATTATGATTATGAAACCACCTTTATCAATCCTATTTTCAATCAAATAAAAAATGTTAATGTCGCTCTTGCATACAAGTGGAATACCACCTTCACGAAGTGATGTTATTAATTTTTCATTTTCATATTAAATTAATTAATTTAAGGGTATATTACTTAATATAAATGATATTATAATTAGTATGTAATGGTGGATTATTATTTACATTTCTTTTATTCCATCTGTTAAAAAATGAAAACAACGCATTTGCATTTGTACGACCCACCATTTCACTGAATGGTGTAATTCATTTTTCAATATATAAACATTATAGATTAATTTAAATATATATATAATGAATATATTTGATATTAATATGATAATTAACAATCTTTTGATAATATATCCTTGATATCATTATAATGCCCAAAACCACCAAACCAAATCATACATGAAAAAAGAAACTATTATTACTCAAAACCGTGATTTTAACAATGAATTTTTAATAATGGGGTGATAAAATATTATAATTAAATAATATATAGTATTATATATATATGAATTATTTATTTAACATATTTATGATAAATATATATTTATTATACAATAGTTTTAAGCCCATATAAAAGAATTCAAACCTATGGTAATGGTTTAATTTACAATCTCATCATTATTCAGGATTGTTTATGTTTAAGTATCCACCAGGAAAGTTATTTCATCATTATATATTAATTTTTTTATTATAATATATTAATTTATATAAATTAATTTGTTTCCTTTCATATTATTCACTTTAATTTCTCAATAAAAAATATAATTTTTTAAGGAAAACCGACTTGGTTTTTCTACGAAGTCATTAACATTTTTCTTCCATGTACATATTTTCCAAAAAAGTGTTTTATTTTTTTTAATATTATCTAATAATTTATTAAATAACCATTTTCCCATTAATTACTTTTTTATTATTTAATAAAAAATATTCTTTCCATTTTATGAATGGGGTAATTTCTGACTTTTTAAAAGTGTTAACGGCATTTTTGTAACATATATGACATGTATAGAATTTTACATAATAATTACCACTCAAATACTTGAATATTAATTTACAAGATATAAAATTTTCATTCAATTAAAATGTTTCCATAATATTTGGAAATTTTTAAGATTCTAAATAATTTATTTCATAGTACAAAAGGGTTTTTTCTCACGATTTTTCAGTGATATTTTGAAATTATTTTTATCTATGTCAACATCATTTATTTAATATTATTATTTAATTTTGATATACTCTAATGAATCCATCGACCATATTTCTATGGATATATTATGATCAATTTTACTTGTAAAGGTATTAAAATTCCTTATACTAGTTCCTATAGTACATATAATTATTAATATTTGAGGAATATTGATTAAGTTTTATTTTTTATTAATATAATGAATACATTAGACTTATTCATTGAATATTGGCCCCCAAAATTATATACCCCCTCGAGGAATTAGTGGGTTTAATGATACAAACTATATTGGGTATTTAGTTGAGGCCTTACCCATTTATGTAAGATGTCTTGGCCTAAGGGGGGGATGGAAACTTTCTAAAGTACAAAATTATACATTCCATCTTTATGAAATAATTTATTGATTTTTTATGTGATAATTTGATAAGTTATTGTATCCAATGATATTTTTCTAGTTCATGTGATTATGTATAAGGAATTATTTGATCATAATTTAGTATTTTCACAGTATTCAAGCCCTATTAGATTCTTCTATACACATAACATTATTGAGAATATAAGATAACCCATTTTTTATGTTTCCTTTCCACTTGATGTCAATAATTTCATTATGATTGATATTAAAGGATGTTCTAAAGGGTATAATGGTGATATCGATGATTTTTATTTTATTTTATGTTTTTATATTTAATGTGATATTCATGTTTGTGTCTAATTTTCCAGAACTTATAACCTATTAATTCCTTTATGTTACAATATCTTTTGTAAACTACAATTTTAATAAATCTACAACTAGATTTGAGATACAAGGTACATAGTATTTACATCATTAAATTATAAGGAACCACAAAAGATAAAGAATAATCCTAAACATTGATGAATTTCTTGTAAAAACTTGCACGATAGTAATCCATTGGTTACTCGGACTATTAAGGGGTTAGAAAAGAGGAGGAAAATTAGATAAAGAAGAAAGGAAGAGGAGATGAAGGCCCTGCCCTTGAAGAATCATCATCAAATCAAGGGAGAAAAATCTAGAAATTATAGGGAAAGAGGAAATATTTCCTTTGTTCCTCCATAGAAAAGTATCAAATAAATATAGGGGAATAAGACACCTAAGGGTCTAAAATTTGACCTAGAAAAATCATAATTTCATAAAATTAAAATTATACCTATTTCATGTCCTAAATTTGATTCCCCATATCATGGTATTGATTCTTTAAGGCCTAGAATAGTCATTGAGGGGAAACCAATATCATGGCATGACCACCCACTTCAAAACCAAATAGGAATGAGGTATCACTACCCAGGGTATATATTAACTACGAGGACCAAGTTTTAGTTTTTATGTTGTCAAACCCAGTAAAATTATGGTGTTATGTCTCTAGTAATGACATTACCATCCCCTTCAAAACATATATGTAATGATAAATCAATAACCAGGGTAGGTCACATCTGTGAAGACCACATCGAGGTGGTGATAACTTCAGTACAAGTATGGTCAGACCTTGATGAATCTATTCACAGTTATGACCTACCATGATTATTGATTTAAAAACATCATTGAAGACCCAAAATATATTATAAATTTAAAAAATGAGAAATATAATGATAGGATTCAATGGAAAAAAATTCATACATGAAATTAATATAATTTTTATGACATAGATCATACATTCCAATCTAAAATGTAACAACTCTTGAACTATTATTGAAATGAATATCTACTTTTCCATTATTCAATTTTCTATGTTCTATGTGTTTTTTAGTAAACAAATCTGTGATAGACACATGATATCTAATACCCATGATTTAGGTACTGAGAAATTGATTTATATAATATTAACATTCATGTTCTTAAAATTCTTATCATTTGAGAACAATTATCAAAATTGGAAACTATCATAGAATAAATTAATAGTTCATACCTATAAGATATCTCAAAATTATTAATCTGATGCATTACATAATTAAAAATAATGATATATCTGTAGGTGATTATATTGTTTTATATATTTTCATCAAAGAATTTTCATGAAAGTACACCAACTAAAAATGATGACTTTATTCATAATATCCATTTAGTGAAATAAAAATCATAGTTCAATAATTAATGAGTCTATTTTTTTCTTTTACATCAGGAAATCTTTACTTAGGTATGGTATCATCTCAATCAAATTATATATGAATCTTGGATAGTTTGGAGGATAACACTTTACCCAATCCATTATATAGATTAACACAACCATATTCCTCCATTAACCTAATCCAATGAAGGTCTCTTTGATAAGTTTAATGAAAATAATATGACTAGAATGGGATCCAAATTATTTTGTAACAACCCATTATTTAATTGACTTACACAATATAATCGAGGGGAACTAAAACTAGATTTCCTTCCCGGTAAGATGATCATGGTCATTAAATGTTAATATTTTAAAGTAATATCATAGTTATTATTTTTGGGATTTTATTTTGAGTCCCACGAATCTAATATATATCCCATGAATATTAAATTCATAACTACTTAATCAAACAAAATAATTTTTATCACATGATTTTATTCCTTTATGTCTACATGATTCAAATGATTCACTTCTAGAATACCTATCCCATTAACCAAATTAAAATTTTCAAACCATATTAATATTTAACTATTTACAAAGCATATAGTTTGTATTATCAACTTAAAAATATAATCCAAACATACTTACACATATCTTGATGAATCATGTGGATCAGATATATGATTTCCAATCTAAATGTTTAGAATTATATGAAATTTATAATACCCACATGGGTAATCCTAGATCCATATATAACTAAACCAAAATAATTAATATATGGTATAATCATCTATCCCAGAGGGATGTCTAACCCAAAGTCCTTATACCCATGGTTACATTACACATGAAAGATTCTAGTTCATAATATCTCTAATATATAATATATATAAACATTATTAAACAAATTAATATTATTTACTTATACCAAAATTATAAAGCATGCAATTTAAATCTATAAGAAATATTTTATCCTAATGATTGAAGAATTCATAGAATTAATATTTTAAAAAAATTATAAACATAAATATTAAAAAAGAATAAAAAAATATACATGTTATTTATCTTCAAAACATTAGTTTTTAATATGAACATTTTTAACTTATTTATGCACACAAATACCTTAATTATAATTAAAAAAAATATAATTTATAAAAAAATCATAAATAATAATCATGTTTATACATGATATTTCTTTTCATCATTTTTTCCTTTAGCATTATTTTATCATTGATTGTGGAATTATCAATCGTAATCTATGACTGAATCAATACTTATGATAATATATATCATGAAAAGTAAAAATTATAATGCATTGAGAAATTTATTATGTGAGAAAATATCATATAAAAGATAATTTCTTACATATAGAAAAATTTCTTATGTATCAAGATATTTCTTACATATCATGAAATCCTACCATTCCACTTTATTTTTTCTACTACATAAGAAGAAGATATCATATATATTGGATAATTTCATATGTATGGGTGCAACATATCAATAAACCCTTATGTGTCACTATATATTAACATCTATAGCAGAAGAAAATAGCATACATATGAGAAATATCTTATGAGTAGAAATTTATTACATTAGGAAATATCTTACAGTTGGAAATATCACATGCATTGAAATTTCTTACACATAATTGCATATATAATTATATGTGATATATTATTATTATGAAGAAATATCTATTTTTTTGAAATAGGATATCCTATATCATAAATCCAGCCATTGTGAGTCTAATAAAGACATTCATCCCCACTATATCATATGATATAATATGGGCTATAAAATATTATAATATTAATGTTCTTTATAAAGATATTAAAATAACATATTGATTAATTGATGAAAATTGATTTTATACCATTGATGGGTTTTGGTAGATCATCACATGATAATGGTAGTAGAAAAAACCCACTAAAGTATCATATCTACTATAAAAAAGAAACATGTATTATGAATAAAAAACAATTCATTCATACATTTATCATAATTATGTCCATCACCATATTCCAAAATATATTTTAGTAGATGAATAACATTTAAGAACAACCATAAGACACATTCCTCTACATTAATGAGACATAACACCAGGATCCTTATTATAATATGATATTCTTTGAACAGTAAAGTTGTACTAGAAACTTCCTTATGAATATGAATGATTAAATGTGAGTGAAAAGTGTATCATCAATAAATTATTAGTATCATATATATCCAATAATATAATTTAAACCATTTATATAGGATCCCTTTATATAATATATGGTGTCAATAACAAACTAAAATCTCATAGAATCCACCTTGCATTACTTATAATTTATTCCCTTTGGGGTAAAATAATTATTTGAATTTGTAGAATAATAATTTTTATCCACAAGTGAATAGACCAATTGATTCAAAACTAAAGGAAACAAGTGTGGAAGACATGGAAGAAGCTCATGTACTAGATATTCCATATCATTATCCTTTCAATAATAACAATAGATGTTGATAGTGGAATCCCTATTCCTTTTATCATATAGATATATCACAATCTATGATATGAAAAATATTCATATCACAAGATATGACTTAGAATTTAATTTATAGTACAATATATCAATTATAGTTCACATCCAATATGTGGTTGGAATAATCATTACCAAAAATTATTTCATAACTGTAAACTCTATAATGGTTTCGCTAGTAAAATAATTTTATGTAAAAGAGATGGGTGAATTAAAATATATAATGGGTATGAAGATCTATAAAGATTTATCGTAGAGTCTTATTTAGATATTAAAAAAACACATATATTTCTAAAGTGATAAAGTGGTTTACCATGGAAAAATCTAATAAGGGTCTCTACTAGTGTTTCATGGAATAAATCTCAATAAGATTCAAAATCATTATAAAGATTTTGGAATAGTTGAAAATATTAAATTTACAATTTTTGTATATGGTCCATCAGGTATTCTATGGAATTAATATGACCCTATGCCACATATGTTTTAATCACAAATGTTAGATGCTAATCCAATCACGGCGAGAGTCACTAGATTGTAGTAAATAATACAGTTTAACCACTTATGAAGAATTTAGGAAATGTTAGTGGTCTTTACAGGTGAGTATTAGAGAACTATAAGTGGTTTTATTGATTATATTTTCATTCTAACAATGATGAAATGATATACATATCAAGTTTTTCTTCCTAAATGGTGATGAATTAGTTAAAAGGGTTTTAAATAAGACACTGTAGAATAATATATTGGCTTTAACTTTTTAAATAACTAGGGGAGGGGTGAATAAGAGTATAATATATTAACATAAATACCCCATTTTGGATCTTATGTTTTTATTTGACAAAACTATATTTTAATTTCATCATATTGAGAAAAAATTGTGGAAATTAAAACTTTGATAGGGAACAATAATTCTACTTGGTTTACCTTTACTGAGCTATATCCAAGTATTATACCATGAAAATGTACAGATGTATCATATCCAATATTGGGAACCAGTTGTTACAATATTCCGAGTATGCTCATTATCTCTCTTATTTATCTAACATTCACACTTTAAAAGATAATTACTCCCTAAACCGAAATGTACTAACTACTCATCAAGAAAATTATTCCATTTATCACATGAATCAATATTTTTATACTTCATTTGGTGCATCATGAATCTCAACATTCATCAATATGATTAATATCAATTTACCCCATAATATTTTGTTAATTCCTTTTAGTTTTCACAAAAGTTTTCAATATTTTCAAATTTTAATTCAAATTACACACCTATTACGATACATTTATATTTATCATGGACCTCCAAACATTCATGAATCTTTCAGTTTATCGTAGAACACCCAACATTTTCAGAACTTTTGGTTTGTGGTAAAACTCAAAAATTTCATTAATCATTTGGTTTTCCATGGGACTTACTTTGTCCTCGATGTACCTTTTATTTTTGAAAATGTTGTTTAAGTCACTACTTCTCAAAAGGAATAAATTTGGGCAACTCTTAAACTCTTTCATTGAATTGATATTCTCTAAGTGAGGTCACTATCACACTGGCTGACTAGGGTTGTCTCAATTGGGGAGTCTTTCAGTTTGGTTCAATTAAATATTCTAAATCACCAAAGTTATTTATTTTTGTAGATTTTATTAATTTTGGAATGAAATTACAATATATTTTTGATTAATGACATTGAAAAATGGAAATTCTAACTTATAATAACTTTAAAACTAAAAAGAATGGGTTAATGAAGGAATGTACTTGTCCTTGGGTTTGGTTTTTGAATCAATAATTATTTTCCATTATATGTTTGATTTCAATTTTATAATCCAAACACAAAATCACTTGTTTTAACTGCTATAATTTATTTATAAATTTTGGAATATCATTGAATGCCTAAGATTCCTTATTTCCACGTTCTTCTTTAAGCAAGGTTGAGGACACTCATTGGTCTAGGAGGTTCTATCTTCTAGTACTTGGGTCGATTTAATCCGTTTTATCCATTGGTTAGACAAAATCCAACATGTGAAGAGATAACCAATGGAGAGAGGAAACATGATTAAATAAAGTAATATTTGTTGGTTGAGTTGCATGTCATAGGAGGAAGTCACCATATTGGGGACATTCGGATCACACATGCATGCTACTCAATTCGATCTACCCATATAAAATTAAACATTAAGGAAAACTCAGGAATAAATTGACCGCACCCTATGCCAAGCCTCAGGGTTAGCCTGTCATTTCTGAGAGTAAGAGATCACTTTGTGGAGTGGGTGGAAGAGAAGAGGAAGAGAGAGAAAATAAAAATTAATGGTGGATGAGTAAAATAAAAAGGATGAATTAGGGATGAGGGGAGAGATAGAGATAAAAATTATATAAGAAAATAAATGATATTAAATTAAATTAATATAGAATATAAATAATGATAAAATAATAATAATAATAATAATTATTATTATTAATGTTGTTGTTATTATATTTAAGAGAAGATTTATTGAAAATAGGGACAAAAAAAATGAGAAAATAATTTCAAATAAGAATATTTTAATTATAAAAATGATAGTAATATAAACAATAATAATAATAGTAATTATAAAAATAAAAAAATTAATAATAATAATAATAATAATAATAATAATAATAATTATAATTAAATAACGAAAATTGAGAAGAATAATTGTGGGAGGGATAGAAAAAATCCAATGGATAGATTAATTTACTAAAACTAAAATTTAAATTACAATTGAAAATAAAACTAAAATAAATAAAACTAAAAAAATAAAGAATGTGAAATTGGGGATGAAGAAGAGTATGTTCTGGCTAACCATCCATGGTGGATATATTCTCCTTGGTGCCTCAAATGGAATGGGATGAAGTGGAATCATTTTGGAAGGAGGAAATATCACTCTTTTATAGGAAAAACATTCAATTTGAATGTGTCAGCATGTTAGACCCATTAAATGTATGATTTATATATGGAATACTTCATGGAAGTTATTCATAGATGTATTTCGTGTCTCCCCTAAAAATTTAAGAATATTTTCCATGTGTAGTGAGAGTTATGGTCATTTAACACTAAGAATTTTATATTCCTTGATAGACTCTCTAGATTCCATATATCTAGTTGTACATGAATTAATGTCCTTCCAAATGGTTGATTCATATGTGGAATCCTTAATGAATGTTGTTAATAAATTACTTATCCAACTCCATGTCTAATTTTTTATTCATTGTGCCAATAAATGTATAGACATAAGTGCATATTTAAAACATTCCAGAGCAATGAAAAATTTTATTGGATAATGTAGTGAGCTGATTTGGGGCCTCCAATTGATGGACTTATCTTGTAGTCAAGAAGGATGAAATATGTCCTAAGATGAAAGAGATCCTAAAAAAGGATTTTAATAATTTAAATTAGTTTATAAAAAGTTATATATTAAATATAGAATAAAAATAACATAGTTAAATCCCAAAATTTGGGCATTTTAACAATTAAGATAAAAAATACACAAATACATAAAAATTTGACAATTTCCAATGAAATAATACCATGGTGTGTTTAAAAACATATATATTCTTTCATTAATTTGTCAAAAATGTCAAATAGTACCTCATTTGGAAGGCGATGAAAAGATTTATTTCAAAAAAAATTACAAAACATCAAACATTGGTAAAAATAACTTTAACCAATTGACAATGTTATATTGAAATACATTTCTTGATACAGATACATGGATGATAAAAATTTTCCAATATATACTTACGTATAGACAACTAGGGATAATAATGAGATTGTGAAATTAACCCTTAAATTTTACTTTACTTTAGTAGAGGGTGATTTAACCTCATATATAATGGTTAAAATATTTTATTAAATTACACAAATACAATATTCATATATATGATATCATATATGATCCTCTTATATCATTTTGTTAATAATATTTTAGTATTACTATTGTTCCGAGTGTTAACTGCTTTGTTTTACCATTAATGTTTTGTCATGTAAGTCATGTTTGATATGAATATTATGTATTTGATTAATATCAAGAGTGATATTAAGTTCATAATTATTATTTTTACTCATCATATAAATTTTATAATCAATCATGAATGGCTAACATGGAGAATGAAATTTTTTCACGTTGTGGAAATGGAAGAACGTACGTATGCACGAGCGACGATATCACTACATTAATGGTTTAAATAGTATGAAATTGGTTGGTATATTAATTATAAATAGTAGTTTTCATGTTATATTAACTATTTATATCCATTATACACACCATTATACCAATAAAAATAAAGCAGTGTTGAATAACAAGTTACACCATGGCTTGGAGACGATAAGTCATATGTATGCACGCATGGTGATATTTTTATTAGTAGAATGGATAAATGAATTAATATGGATGTCCCATAATTATAATAACATATAATAATGTATATTATATAGTATTTATTACTTTGGTACGGAAAAAAATGAGGAATAGGATGTAGAAGAAAAAAAGTACCTTGAATGAGTTGATAAAACATTTACCTCTTTTTCGAGTATCTCCATTTTATTTGAACAAAAGGACTCAATAGATTATATTTATGCCAAAATTATGGAATATATGATTAATTTAGATAAGTTTTGAGGATAATTGGGAAGGTTTTTTCTAGAGACAAAGGGCATTAGAGGTGTTAATAAAAGAGAAGGAGAAGTTCCCTTTTATAATAGTTGGGAGGGTAACTTTTGGAAACTCAAAAACTATTAATTTATTATAAATTGAATTTCGATTTCAAATAGCTCAAAAGTGAGTTATTTAGAGAATTAGATGAGTATGGGTATATATCCTCTAAACCAATGATTTTTATACAAGTTCAGATCACAAAATTAACCCTGTCTTTTGGGATTAACCCATAGTTAAATAGTTTAACTCTTATAGTGTCTACATGTCTTTTTATACTATCAGGTAAATATCGTTAATATAAAATGAAAAAAATAACCCAAATTGGATCAGTTAAGCCATATTTAACACTATCATAGTCATTTGAAAAAACGTTATTTTTTTAAAAAATTTATAAAATATTATAAAATATTATTTATTTAAAGTATCATATATATCAATTTTCATACTGTTAAATATTTTCATTTTTAAAAATATCAAAACAACCTGACAAGTTTAAAAAAATATATAATATATGAAACTAAAATTTCTATTTTATCTATTAAGTTCATTGATGTCTTAAGTGAAATTTCTTTTATTTTAATATTTTAATAACATTTATTTGATATTTATATTAATTAAGAAATTTCCTCTTCACTATTGTGTCATCATTAATGGTAATTATTTAATCTATAAAAATTATAAGTAAATTATTTTTAAGTATAAAATAATTTTATGTTTAGAAAGAATATTTATAGTGAACCATATAACTTATATAACCTCATATTAAAAATTATATAGTTACTAAAATTTGAATATGACATTTTTAACTCTTCTTTAAATAAAATATAATAAATGTCCAAATATGACACAAGTTTATTAAAAATGATACTATTTTATACCTAAGGTTTATTTTGGTCGAAACACACTTATCCAATATAATTAGAACAAGTTTTCAGGTAATTTTATATTATTATAATATTTTTTACATTTAATCACCCTATTTACCTTTAACCGTGGAAATAAAATTCAAAAGTGACTATTCATTAAAATATATATTAATCCTATTAGACAAACTTTTTCATGATTATTACGAAAAATAATTTTTGTTTTTTGAAATTAAATTTAAAAATGTTGTAAAATTACGTTTAATGCTCATTCGTAGATGTGGTTTGAAGGTGGGTAAAAGAGACGTTCAAAAGTTCAACAAATGTTTTATATCTAATTATATTATAAAAATGATTCCAATGACCTATATTGGACTAATATATGTATTATGTTTTTTTTGAAATTAAAACAATTATTTAAATGAAAAAGCCTATTTTTTACCAATAATGCTGTATTTTTCACTATTCACCAAATATTTTAACTTTTCAAAAAATTACCAAAATTTCACCATTAGATAATTTTGATATTCATAATTCAAAAATTGTTTCTATTTTGAAAAATAAAATTTATAATTTTTGTAATGTGGTTAATACTATTCATAACATCCTTTTAAATGGCTAATTTGATAAGCTACAGTGTGCACAAAATTGGTGTTGTGTGTAGAGAAAGCTATAGAATTATTCAAAAATAAGCATACCATGGAAGTTTGGAGTATTAAATTATTCACTCCAAATAATATTGTCCTTTAAATTTTTATAATATCACTTCATAAAAAGATTCAGGTGGTTCATCATCATAAGTTCTTCTTCTTCCCACACCGCCTCTTCTATTTTACGGTTTCTCCGAAAAACCGTTACGAGTCATGTCGTTTGATTCCTCAATACATGTTCTATTATGTCAATAATCATTATAGGATATTTAAAATAAAATATATTAGTTTACAGTTCTACATCTTCATAAGTGTGTATATGTGTTAGTTCTATCATGTATTTCTTTAATAGTGATACATGGAACACATCATGAATTTTAGAGAGACTTGGAGGCATTACCAAATGGTAACCTACCGTTCCAATTCATTCATGAATTTCAAAAGGTCCAACGTACCTGAGGATTAATTTAACCTTCTTACCGTATCTTGTAAAACCCTTACATGGATATACCTTCAAAAATCATGATCTTCTACTTGAAATTACAAATCCATCCTTTGGTTATTGACATAGATCTTTTTCCTACATTGAGATTTTTTTATATGGGTTTGAATATTTGTCACCTTTTCTGTTGTTTCCATAACATGTTTTAGGCCTATAAGTTTTCTTTCACTAAAATCATCCCAGCAAGTTAGTGTACGACACCTCTTTCTATATAACGCTTCATATAGTGCCAACCAGATACTTGAATAAAAGCTATTATTGAAGACAAATTATACCAGAGGTAAATATTGATCCTATATACACTAAAATTAAAGTGAGTATGATCTCAAAATATCTTCTAAAGTTTTAATAGTCCTTTCCCATTTTCCATCAGTTTGAGGGTGGTATGTAGTTCTCAAACGAAGCTCAGTATCTAGAGATTTCTGAATAATTTTCTAGAATATTGTTTTAAAACTCGGATCATGGTTTGAAAAAATAAATAGGGTCACTCCATTGAGTATTAAAAATTAATTAATGTAAATTATTTATAAATGGTCAAGTGGTAAATCTTTTCGTATAACTAGAAAATAAGCTTATTTGGTAAGACAATCAACAATAACCTGTATCACATAATTTCTTCTGGGAGTCTTTGGTAGCCTTATAAAAAAGTCCATGATAATATCATCCCATTTATAGACATGTATAGGAAGAGGATGAATGACTCCTCTAGGATTTTGTCTTACAACTTTCTCTTGTTGAAAAAACAAACATCTTGACACCTAATCAGAAATATCCCTCATAATGTTATCCCCCCAAAAACGTTCTGTCAAATATATATAAATTTTAGTTCCACAAATGTTTGTAGAGAAATTGGAGCTATGAGAATCATCAAACAACACCGTTTTTAACTTAGGTATAGAGGGAACACATATCCTATTTCCAAATTTCAATACTCCATCCTCACATATGGTGTCTATCAATCTATCATCATTCACAACATTAATTTTCTTTTGATGATCCTCATCATCATACTGTGAACATTTTAACCTTTCCAGTAAAGATGGGTTGGAATCAATTTGAAAACAATGTGATGTTTCAACTTCCAGGATAATACTCAAATCCATTATTACTAGATCCATGAACATAGTATCCAATTAAAATCTTATTATTTTCAGAGCTCCATGGTCCTTCCTACTCAAAGAATATTCCACCTTATTTTCTATAACTTTATGGCAGTGTACTGTTAAATCATAACCATTGAGTAGCTCACACCATCTCTTATGTCTCATGTTGAGTTCTTTCTATGATAAAATATATTTCAAACTCTTGAGATTAGTATATATCTCACATCATTCAGTGTGGAGATAATATATCTATATATATAGAGAATATATTAATATAGCTAACTGAATATCATGAGTTGGATAGTTTTTTTCACGAGATTTTAATTTCCTTGATTCATACACATTAAATATATCATTTTTCATAATGAAACAATAATGAACATTTCATGATTCATCACTGTAAATCACAATACCATCATTCCTAGATTGTAAAGTCATGATATGATAATTGAATAATCTTATCATCACTTCATTAAATCATTCTTCACACAAATTTGTAAAAATGAATTTAACCCCTTTATATGTGATCTTGGTTAATGGGTTATCCAACCAGGAACCGTTCTTTATGAAACAACAATAGTAACCTACTAAACCTATAAAACTGCATACCTCAGTTATGCTCATCAGTTCTATCATTTATTGGATTCCCTTTTTATTTGAAGGATCAATAGAAATTCTATACTTGGAGACTATATTACTAAGAAAATAAATTCCATAAGGAGATAATTCACACTTTCTAAACATCCCATATAGTTCATTTATTATAAGAGTCTTTAGATCAATCCGCTTGTGGTTCTCATGTTTTTCTAATATTTTGGATTATACCAAGATATCGTCAATAAATATTATGATAAAACCATCATGATATTCCTTGAACACTCTGTTCATTATATCCATCAAAATATATGGTGAATTAGTCAATCCTAATGACATTACTCTAAACTCTTAATGCCCATACCTGGTTCAGAATTCAATATTTATAATATCTTCCTTATTTTAAAAAAAACAATGATATCCATAACAAATCATCAATTCGATGTAGGGGATACTTGTTTTTTATTTTGATAAACATTCGATACTAAGGAAGATATCAATTCGATGTAGGGGATACTTGTTCCTTATGGTAATTGCATGTATTTCCCTACATTCAATTCATAACCTCATTGCTAAACCTTTCTTCTTAACAAAAAAAATGGGGCATCCCATGGAGATACACTAGGGGGAATAAATCCCTAATTACTCAACTATTATAATGGTTTCTTTATCTATACTAATTCCACATTATCTATTATATAATGAGTATTTTATATGGGCCTTGAATCAAGAATTAAATCAATAGAAAACTCAAACTTCCTCTATAGAGGACATCCAAGTAAATCATCTAGAAATACATAAATTAATTCTTTTACACTAGGTACATACTAAATTTAAATATTGGTAAGTTTTATCTTCTATTATTCCCTAAGAATTGAATTTATAAGATCTACATGTTTTGGATCTAGATGAGAATCATATTATAATGTTTATGCTCTAAAGATAATGGATTCTATATCTTCATCACAAATCATAACTTCCTTCATCTTGAAATAAATTTACACATAATATTTTGATAAACATTCAATACCAAGGATTATATCAAAGTCGACCGTAGTAGTGATGATAAAGTCAGTTGATAAATCAGGTTTATATGATATAACGGAATCTTCCTGAAACATATTTTTTGCAATGTGACTTCTCATTGTGGTTTTCACTGAAAACTCCATTTATAGAGTGAATGTAAGTATCTAATTTTTAATAAAGATTGGGATGATATAAAGGAATGTGAGAAATTGGATTCAAATAAATATTTTTCTAAATTTGCTGAAATGATTAAAAACAGGCCACAAAATCATTATGAATTTCAACCTCAGTAGTTGTGATTGCAAAAGCCTCACCTTGATCCCCTATAATTTATGGGGAATGTTTCCTTAATTATTAGAAATAACATTTTCATAATATTCCATCTCTTTATAATTGATGCATTGAACCATAGTTTCTTCTTTCTTACCTACTTTAATCATGAGTTTGGTGGCCTTTTTCTCCACATTTATAAAAAACTCTCATTCCCTCGTGGAAAATACCAGTGTGTTTCTTTCCACAAATACTACATGGTGGAAACCCAACTTTTTTCTTCTTTCCATTACTTACTTTTCTAGAGTTTTCAGTGAACCTATTTTTCTCTTCAATTACTTTAAAGTCACAAGACATAGAGAATTTCATTTTCGTCTGGATAACACATGAGACTATATCTACGTATGATGAGAAAGATTGTGAGACCAGTTTCCATAATATGAAGGGATTTAACCCATCAAAGAATCTATCAACCATACTTATTGGATTATGTATGTAGTATGTATCAATCCTTGCTAACCTTGTTATGTTATCCTCATAATTTGAAACATTTTTATTCTCATTTTGTCTCAGACTTAGAAATTTCCTTTCCATATTAGCTCACTATTACTGAGAAACATATTTTTAAAAGAAAAGTTATTTAAACTCCCTCCATTCAAACTTTTATACTTATCTATCAACCTTATTGTTTTGAATAAATGAAAACTATTGATCTTCATCTCTTAAGAGACAATAAAATTTCATGAAAACGGTTTCCCTTTCATTACTACCCAAAGAAGGAAATATTTTCTCTAAGGAACTTATCCATTGTTCAGCCACAAATGGATTTTTATACCCATTTAATGTTAGAGGAGGTTTTATCATGAAGTGGTCTTACATTGACCCTCCATATTATGGATCACACTGCTTCATATGGGTTAGGTTATTAGTCATTACCCGAGTCAGTTGTCCCATTATAGTAATAAGTTGTTCAACACCAATCACATCTCTTACTTCAATACATTTTTATTTCATATGATATAAATCCCTACATTAATTAAGTGCATTGATAAAATTTCTATTTCTTCAACTAGGAACCATTTCTAAACAAAAAGATTCACTAGATTCAGTTATAAATCCTAATGTATAATTTCAAAATACATATCAAAAACTGAAAAATTTATGCATATCTAATCTTATAATCATAAAAAGGGTTTCTATGAGTACATATTTACTTTTAAATCTTTCATAATGATTCATAATGAAAATATGAGTTATCCAATTCATATCCACTGGTAGTTTCAAACATGGTGCACAGTAAGGCCTATTGTCGTGTACCAGGTTACTCAGAGTCAAGCCCAAAACAAATTATGAAAGTTATTACACCTTGGTACATCACGAATATAACCACATACACTTGTAGTATCCATATAAGGATGTTTTCTTAATAACACCCACAAAATATCTACATTACCTAAATTTTAGGATGTTCTTATATAATTATCCTCGAAGTCTATCTTAAGATGGTGACCCCTAATTAAAGTATTTTTCCTAATATTGTTTTTAATGTTCGAACTAATCATCCTTAGATACCAACTTTCACTCCCAAAACCCAAAATCTTAGAGCCGATTAATTTTTTATTACACTATTATGATCTTAAGAAATAAAATCTTGAAGGATGGATCATTTTAGTATCCTTGAAAAACCTATATACATACATAAGTCTTACATTACATATTGAATTTTTAAAAAACAAAGTTTCTCTTTTAAAAACACTCATATCAATTAGATTATCCCTACAAGTCAGTCATAATATACTTCTTCGTATCTAAGAAAAAAATGAAACGTAAGAAATGGGTGAGCTCAGATGATCGGTATGGATAAACAATATAGTAGAATCTAACATAAATAAGCATAAACATTTAAGTGAATGTATAAAACTAAAACACAATCATTTTAAAACATAATATTCAGCATATTATTTAATGAATAAATAAAATAATTTCATTTAAACATTCACATTGATATTATACTAGTCTTATAATCACTTGTAATATCAATAACTTATCTCATAATAAGGGAATGCATAATGCTGATCATTATAACCATACCATCAATGCATCATGCCAAGACCATACATAACCATACCATCAAGGCCTCGTTACAAGAAAATAGTTTGTATCATGAGTCATACCAATGCATCAAGGGTATATAGAGGGCCCACCCCATTACTTACTAAGTCTTATTCATTCCTCATATGAAATGGGTAAAACATAACTTAAACATTTTTTTTAAAACTAGCATATTAAATGTTAATATTTTAACCATAAACCACGAATGGTATAAAAATAAAACATCCATAGTCAAACATATCATAAAACCTTCAATACATCAAGGACTATTTTATCATAATAAATCAACCTCAATTATTCATAATATCCAACAAAGGATGTTGACATTAATGAAAATAATATAATAAAATCATTAAAACTCTTTGATATAGATATCCCTTTTTTACATTGAAATAGTTTAAAATCCGCACTATTATAAAAGATAATATTTCGTTTGATAACAACATTATATGATTATAATGGAAGCTTTAAAATTTTATGGATTCATAACATCATAAAATAGTCACTCGAGCCGTATAAGTTAAAAAAACATTCTTTCCTTAATTTTTCGAAAAGGTCATAAAGGAACTCATTTGGAAAATGATAGAAATATTCCATTCAAAACATTATATAAAAATTAAATAATGGTTAAAAATTAATTTAAAAAATTTCGATGATATATTGAAATACATTTTAAGAAACATGGATATGGATGGTAAAGATGTCCCAATAGATAATTATGTATACAAACCTTAGATAATAATGAGATTGTGAAATTAACCCATACCTTATAATTTCATTTAGTTAAAGGAGAATTAACCTACAATATAATAGTTAAAACATGTTATTAAATTATACTAGGAGTATATCCATATTTGTGATATCATATATGATCCTCTAATATCATTTAGTTAATAATATTTCAATATTACCATTATTATGGGTGTTTGCTGCTTCTTTTTCCCATTCCTTATTTGAAATGTAAGTCATGGTTGATATACATAAGAAGTATTTTATTCATATATAGAGTGATGTTATGTTCATAATTATTGTTTTTACTCATCATATAAATTTTATAATCATTCTTTAATATTAAACATGGAGAATGAATCTTGTCACGTCATGGAGATGGTAGACCGAACAAACGCACGAGCGACGATATCTTTCCTTTAATGGTTTATATAGTATGGAATTTGATGGTATATTAATTATAAATAATCATTATCCTGTTATATTTATTATTTATATTCATTATACTCATCATTATACCCATCCAAATAAATTTGTGTTGAATAACAAATTACACCATGGTGTGGAGACAGTGAGTTATACATACACACACATAGTGATATTGTTATTCGTAGGATGTATAAAAGAGGAATATTGTTTTACCATAATAATAATAAAATCTCAGAATGTAGATGATACTAGATTTATTACTTGGGTAGAAAAAAAACATAGGAATAGGAGGTACAATGAGAAAAGTACTTTGAAAGATTTGATAAAACAATTACTTCTTTTTCTAGTATCTCTAATTGATTTGAATAAAAGGACTCCATAGGATGGATTTATACCAAATTAATTGCCTCTTGGATTAATTTATGGGATTTTTGTGTATAATTGGGAAGTGGTTGGCCGATTTAAATGGATTTTGAGGTGTGAATAAAAGAGAAGGAGAGGTGACCGTTTATAATAGAGGGGAGGGGCACTTTTGGAAACTAAAAAACTATGAATTTAAAATAAATTTATCATCGGTTTGAAATAGAAAAAGTGAGTTATTTATAGGATATGATGAGGATGTGTCTATATACTCTAAACCAATTGTTTTTTGACAAGTTTAGTTCAAAAAATTATCCTTTTCTTTTGGGATTAACCCTTAGATCAATAGTTTAACTCTTACCGTGTCTACTTGCCGTTTTATACAACAAGGTTAATATATTTACAAAAAAATGGAAAAAATAACCCCAATTGGATCAATAATTACATATTTAATATTATTCTAGTCAGTTGGGCTAACCTAATATTTTTATAAATTTTATAACAATTAATAATAATTATTTATTTTAAATTACCATTTTTGTCAATTTTGATACTATTCAATATTTTCATTTTTATAAATATAAATAAAACATGATAACTTCAAATAGATAATTCCAATATTAATATAAATTTTATATTATGTCTATAAAATTCTTTTATGTAATTAATTAATTCTTATTTTATTTATTTTAATAGTTATAATATCATTTATTTTATATTTCTTTTAACAAAATAATTTTAGCATCACTATTGAGTCATCATAAATAATAATTATTTAATATATAAAAATTATAAATAAATTAATACAATGTAGTTAATTATTTTATATTTCTAAAAAATATTTATAATTTACCATATCACTTACATGACCGCATATTAAACATGATATAGTTATTAAAAGTTTTATAAGACATTTTTAACTCTACTATAAATAAAATATAATAAATGTCCTCATCTAATAAAAATGAATTAAAAAGGATCATATTTTATAAATAAGGTTTATTTTGGTCTATTAAAACTTATCCAATTAAATTAGCACATGTTTTAGGGTAATTTTATATTTTTATTATATTTTTTTTACCTTTAATTACCCCATTTACATTTAATCGTGGTAAATAAAATTCAAAAGTTATTATTCACAAAAAATTATTTTGATCCAATTAGACCAATTTTTTCATACTTATTAAAAAGATATGTGTTATTTTTTTAATATTCAATTCATAGAAGTGGTAAAATTACATTTAATGCGCATTCAGATATGTGGTTAAAAGGCGGGTAAAAGAGAAGTTCAAAAGTTTAATAATTTTTTTATATATAATTCTATTATAAACATGATTCTAATGACCTACATTGGACTAATTATTTTATTATGTATCTATTATGACATGGAAATCAATTTAAAGTAAAATATTTATTTAAATGAAAATGTCTATTTTTTAACAGTAATGTAGTATTTTTCACAATTCATCAAAAATTAAATATTTCCAGAAAATTACCAAAATTTCACCCAATGATAATTTTGACATTCCAAATTCAAATATTGAGTCTATTTTGAGAAATAAAATATTTAATTTTTTAACGTGCTTAATACTATTCATAACCTCTTTTTAAATTAATATTTTGATAGGTTATGGTGTGCTCAAACTCAGTGTTATGTGTAGACAAAGATATTGAATAATTTATAAAGAATCATACTATGAAATATGGTGATGTTACAAAGGCCTTTAATCCTTAGTTTCACAAAACATTTCAAAACTCTTTCACCCTTTCATTCATCATTTTCATTTGTGTGGAAAATATATCCTTCTCAATAAACAAAATTTTATATCCTCAATAGGTTTACCCTAAAAATTTATCAACCACTGGGAAACACCATCACGTTGTACATGAAACTTTTTATGCAAATTCAAGAGCCTCTATACCTCTATCTGAGATATTATTTAATATACATTATCAATAATCACATTGAAACTTCATAGATAAACTTTTGCATCAACTATTTTTAACAAAAGAAATTGAAAAAAGCAGCACAATGTCACCATGAGGGATTTTTCCGAAAAATGTTCCCCTTTTGGTTTATTAAAAACTGTTAAACTATTAATATCACATTAATAATATTATTTATAGATTATTGATAGAAATTTCAACATTTTACCATTTACCCACAATTTTATTCTTGTGACTCTATATAGTTATCCATGATTAAGAAAAGACATATTCTAGGCCCACATGATCTATAATCGATGAGAGAAAGAAGATCACCATGAAAATTATATCAAGGAATAATTTTTTCTTGAAACCAAACTCTATCCAAATCTGTGTTTAGAATTGAACCATTTCATTATTTCATGAAAACAATGATGCAACTCTACCATGATAATAGAACCATTTCATTATCTCTTAGAATAAATGTGGAACTTAGAGAGAGGGCTTGATCAATAATCCCATTTCTTTGTGAATACTAAAGGCACTTGAGATAACCACATTCCCAACACAATTGAGAAATCACTTTAATCAAAAACCCTATAGGTTAATTTTTTTTGATATATCTACTTTTAAGGAAGATCTTCAACATCCATATATTTAAAAATTCCCTTATTTATCCACCACTCTATTTTTACTACTCCACCAATTACCATCTCACTATTTATTATAAAAATTTATGGCCACTCATTTTTTGTCGTAGAGTCTGGGGGTTCCACATCCATACAGTTTATGTTTGGGGGTTGGAACATGCTTCATGATCTGGTTGATGACTTTAAATTTTTTTTGGGAACGACCTTTTTTAGAAGGGATACTACCTGATGTTTGTTGGAATGTATTACAACTTCAGAAAACCTTAATCCAAATTTTACATTATATAATGGTATATTATTTAACTTTGAGTTTTTTATTTGTGGCTAACATGAATGTTTAAAATATTTATATCACTTGAATTACCCTAATTGATTATTATTAGGGAATTTACTTTAACTCTCATATCTTTAGGTTGATTATTCATCATAGTAAATTTTTTTAATCATATGTAGTGAAAAATTATTCATATTATGAATTGGTCAAAGAAATTAAATCTTGTTTCCTTCCAAACCACAATATACATAATATTCCATGATATAATTCACAACCTGATGCCGAATTTCTATCATTTTTTAAACTGAACCAATAATTATATGTATAACCCAATAAGTCTTGTAAATATTTTTTTTATACTACAAAAAAAAATCCATTTCTCTGTTAATATATTAATGTATTCATTTTATTGAAATTAAGTGTATTTCCATGGGATTACGTTGGTACCATGTCTCCAAGAATTTAGAAAACAATACCAGGTTATGTTGTTATTATGTACAACAAGATCTTAATGATATACCAATATTTTGTGACATTGGATAATTTTCCTTCATCATATCTTGAAAGTTACACCTTGGTTGTGATAAGAGTTTCCATGACCTTATAATTATCTCTTATAAATATTCTCAAAAACTCATTTTAATTTCTTGATTGAGAAAAAAATGGGAAATGACTTCCTTGCATCACATATAATCTAAAGAAAAAACAACATCTCAGTAACCATATATATTTCAAACTCAGATTTCATAAATTCTATTAATTATTTTTACCATGATTCATTTAATTCACCAAATACTATTTCTTCAATGTATACCAACACTTTAATCCTATGATTACTCTTATTATTGAAAAAGAGATTGAAATAAACTCCCTATTTCTCGAAACATAGTTTCTTTAAATATAGATTGATTCATAGATACCATGGTATCTATTCTATCTTCAACTGATATATCACATTCTTCAGCCCAAAAACATTGATCTCATTTTCATTGATATGAAAACCATCTAGATATTAGTTTTAAAATTTATCCTCTAGAACTCTATTCAAAAATTAATATTTGATATCCATCAAGAAAACATTGAACATACATTTCAATACTATGGATAAGAATAGGAGAATATTTTATATCCTTCAAAAAGTTAAAAATTTATCATCTATAATGATTCTATATATTTGAGAGTATTCCTTGAACACAATTCATGCCTTATTTATAATAACAATTATAGATCCATTTAATTTTTTATATGACCTATTTAAATCTAATGAAATTTTTATATGAAATACTTGAAACATTCTCCCACACATGTTTTTTTTATTTTACCATGCCCTTAATTCATCTTTTAAACCGATATCGCATATCTTGTATGTTCTTAAGAAAATATTGGCTCTACATGTGATATGAAAGATGTTTTTTGTCGAGACTAAATTATCTATATCGAAATTAGAAATGAATGATTTCCAATTATACTATGCGTATGAGTTTTAGGTATCCCATTTGGATTTTATGCAATATAAAACTAGACTTCATCTTTCTTATTATATGTGTCTTCTATTGAATCTATTTCTGGAACATTCACACCCACATAGTTGTTCATCGATTCATTTCTCTTATTGTTCATGGGTTCTCTAAATATTATAATCATTATCCACCACAACAACATCATTTCTCTCCACACCCATTCCTAGAAACTTATTGAAGAATTAATATGAATTATTTATACATGAGCAGTAAATATAGATACCTTTATCTCTAGGAGATTCGAACTTCACGTGTTTCTATTTATTGGGATTTACACACTTACTTTTGAAGACTCAGAAGTAATTAAAGGTTGAATTATTTCCATAACACATTTCAAATGGCTCCTTCTCTTCCCTAGGCCATTACAAGACTCTGTTAGATATGTACGAAAATTTCAAAATTGTTTCTTTTTGTCACGAACCAACCCGGGTCAACCCTAAACTGGTCACCCGAGCCGGTCCGCGACATGACCCGAGAGGCGTTCCCGATCCTCCCGGGCTGGCGACAAGCGCTAGGGCATCAACAGTGAGCAAGTGGGAACGATTTTTCCCAATAAAAATAAATAACTAAAGCAGCAGAAAAATAAACAGAGCAGCGCAAAATAAATAAACAATGTAAAGTAACTAACATGAACAAAAGAAAATAAAACTAACCGAAAGAGACAACCACTATCACCGTGTGACCTCGAGGGTCACTCTCCAACTCACGACCAAACATCGCCCACGGTGAACGCACCCAAGCTGTAGCCTGCACAACACTAAAAACAGAAAGGAACTATAGGTGTGGGTATTAAAACTCAGTAGGCTAGCCCGATATCTATTCCCAATGCACTACCTTTAAATAAAGAAATTTACTAATTCCAGTTATGAACTAAATATACAAAATATTGGTTTTCACTCACACTATCATTTCTAAAACAAGTATCAGTCCATTTCCCTTTTTAATTTTAAAACAAGTTTAATGTTTGAAAGGAATAGGTAAATTTTATTTTTAAAACATTTTTTTTGAACAATTTAGAAATCCAGAATTCAGTCATTAACCAAAAGGAAAACCACACATAGCACACAACACACCCCAAGGGCAATGGGAAAAGTGGCGCACATAGGCCAGCAACCGAACTAGACCTCTCAATCATCCGCCACACACAAATACACACTGAAGGAAACATGGGTCAAACCTAGGAGATCATGAACAATCCAGAAAGTACTATACATCTGAATCATCCTGAAGGCATGCCCTAACTCGATGACGTCATAATGCCCTAATGCCCGGCATAGCCCTGCATGGCCTAACCGAGGGGCCCAATCCCCATAGCAGCAATAACTCAGTATTCCCCTGCTATGGGGCCACTAGCTAGTGCGTAATCTAAACTAGTGCAACAATCGTTCTCAGAAGATTCACTCACTATGCCAGGTTCCCATGTCAACACATGCAATACACAGGGGTGCATCCACAATGTAAATCAAATAGTCACGATGCACAAACATCACATACAGCTCACACAATCAAAACACAACAAAAGTCACCCCTGAGTGGGTTTTCCAAAATAATTTATTTTATTAAAGTGCCAAATGGGCCTTTACAAATTTTAAAGAAAAACCTCGTTTCTCAAGAAAACCCGAAATGCTTGTTCAGAAGAAACCATTTATCTTTAAAACCAGAATCACTTTTGAAGTTCCGTGAATTATTTTTAAAGGCCAAACGAGCATTCTTTCAATACTGGGTGTCCGCTCGTCAAGAAAATATTTCAAGAGACGTGTATAAAATAAACGGATATTTTTTACACCAAATAATCATTTAAAAATTAAATATCTTATATTGTTTATCATTCATTAAAATTAATAAAATGACAAGAAATTAATAAATTCTAAATTTAAAGGTGAGTGCAGTGGGGGACCTACCTCAAGACCAAGGCGCGACGACAACGCAAGCTCGGAAACCAGGCGCGACGACGATGCTCACTCGGAAACAGGTGTGACGACAGCGCTCACTCGGAAACAGGCGCGACGACGACGCAGCCTCAGAAACAAAGCGCGACGATGGCGATCACTCAAAAACGCCCCGCGCGGGTCCTAGAACGTCAAGACGACCCAAATAAAATTTAATTGAAAAAATTCTAATTAAACCAGGGAAACATATATATATATATATATGTATATATATATATATATCAAATAAAATATCAAATGAAGCATCAAATAAATAGGTATACCCATCGGGGGGGGGGGGGGTTGCGACAAGAAACAGACTGCCGGAGGCCGTCGCATTGGAACAAAAGAAGGCACGTAGCTGGACGTGGTCCGACCAGGGGCTACGGCAAGGGACGCCGAACATCAGCAATGCAAGGCGGCCGATGGGCAGGGTGCGAGTGAGCTGAGAAGCGGTCTTGCGGCTGGATCCAGGGCAGAAAGATAGGGAAGGGGGTTGCGGGTCACTGTAAAAGAGCGGAGCATCTGATGGCCGAGAGGAACTACAGGAGAAAGAGAGGCCGAGATCGGCTGGGGGCTGGTCGGTGGTGGCAGGCCGGGACTAGAGGGTGTCCGTGCAGGCCGAGGCAGCGCCGTTGGGGCTGGTGTGCGCAAGGTAGGGGGTAGCGCGGGGTCCCGACAAGCAGGGAGGTGGGAACGGAATGGCTAGATGCAGGGAGCAGAGGCGGAGCCTGGCGGAGGCCTGGAAGCAAGATGGAAACAGGAGGGCGTGGTGAGCAGCCACGGGTAGTAGGGGAGCCGAGGGGGGTTGGGGCGCTAGCTACTGGAAAGGGCTGAGGCGCCGGGCTGGAGCGGGTTGTAGCAATGGGATGAGGGAGGCCAAGCGGGCTGGTTGCTGTGTGTAGGAGTCAACAAAGAGGGACGGGTAGCAGCTATGTGTGGCGCATGCAGGAAGCACCGAACAAGGCTGCTGGGGGAGTCGACCGCGTTGGGGAGCTGTGCTGAAGAAAGGATGAGGTGTCGGGAAGGCCATATGGGGTCGCTGCAGGCTGCTGTGCAAAGAAGAGAGGCTGAGCGCAAGGGAGGCGCTGGATCTGGCTGTTGGGCGCTGCTGCATGGGAAGGCAAGGCTGGTCATCGGGCAACAAGAGGCACGTGAGGCAGAGGCAGGTTGAGGGATGCAGGTGGCGCATGTGAAGTGACTGTGCGGAGGTAGTGCAGGCGCGCTACAGGCGGGGTGAAAGCCGGGAGGAGGTGCAGGCCGACACGACTTTGTACAAGGAGGAGGCGAGGGCCTCATGTGGCTGGCGCTGGAGGAGCCGGACGGGGTGAGCGGATCCTTGGAGTCGGAGGCGGTGCAGGGGAGCTGCTACGGGTCCAGCGTGCGTCGGGGAGAAGCAAGGGAGAGGGAAGACCCGGGGGAAGACCTGGGTGTGGCCTGCGCAGAAACAGGGGGAGCAGGCAGCTGGGGAGTGATCTCACCAGGGAGAGCACCGAAGTGAGGTGCTGCAACAGGAGGGTGGCATGGCTGGCGGATAGGGATGTCTGCAGCAGGAGGCGCCGGACCAGGCTGCTGGGAGATGCTGCTACACGACTGCAGCGGTGTGCAAAAGAGAAAGAAAAAAAAGGAGAGAAGGGAGCAGGTGGGGCACAGCGTGTCCGGGTCGCACGGGAGAAGAAAGAAAGAAGGAAAAAAAAGAAAGGGGGGAAGGGGACACCCGCGTGGAAGAACAACAAAGAAGAGGGAAAAAAGTAAAAGATAATGAATAATAAGATAAAATAAAAAAAGTAAATAAATGAAATAATAATAATAATAATAATCTGACTAATAATAATAATAATAACAATAATAATGATAATTCTAATCCAATAATAATAATAACAACAATATTAATAATAACAATAATTATTATTATTATAATCGACCAACTAAGAAGTCTCCAGGACCGAGCGCACGATCGGCGCTAGCGGTGTGGAGACTGTGCACCTACCCGGACCAAAAGGACGATGACTGCTAGCAATGCGGTGACTATGCACTGGTCTGAAACCCACCGAAAACCACCAGAGCTTCAAAAAAAATTAAATCCAGACCTAAACCCAACTCTATCCAAAGTCGCGGGACCGAGAAAAGAATAATAAAAAAACATGGGTGTCCATGGGCGGGGTGTGACAATTCTCCCCAGCACAGACACTTTCTGCCCCCAGAAAGTCACCAAGACAACCGTTGACACAACTTGCGTTCATTCCCAGACAAAAACACATAGAACCGAGAGCTTCGGGGTGACCATTCCCAACAAACGTCAAACCCGACCAATTTAGGGGGGGGGGGGGGAAGAAACCACTACCCGAGATTGAGGGGAGAACATGAGAGGGTTCTCCCCACCACAAGAATTCACTAATACAAAAACCCTTGAAACACGAACAAACCACCCCCGAGGGGGGTAAATACGGGAAATACCAAACCAAACTCATTCATTTTCCCCAAATATACCGAACAACAGACCTAAGACTTGACGAAAAGTTTGTTACGGAACAATCCAACAACTTGAGGATGAGAAATTAACTCAACACCTCCCATAAACTTTACAAAACGAGCATTCCCCTATTGAACACAGCTAGGACCAACTCAAAGACAGAAATGGTCCGTTTATTCATGGGCCCACACCATTAAAAGAGTCCAAACAACTTAAAAACCACACTGAGAGCAGATAAGACTGCTTGGATTATGGGAGAATGCGCTCCTCATGCCACCACAACAAGGATAAGATTACAACAGTGATGTGAATAGAAGAAGGAAACTTTGGATATTTCCCCATTCCGAAGCTGAAGACATTATCTGGACCGAGGTTCCACACACCCTCAACAATTCCTGACTGCGCGCGAACTTCAACGCAAGACCTATGGTTGGGGCCTTGATGGCTGAAGCATCTCCTGCCTCGCAGTCAGACATTTTCATCTCCTGGTTTCTAACTCCTTCTGTTCGATGATTCCAACAACCACGATGGTCGTACATTTTCAATGGTATGCAACAAGATGACTTAGAATGTCCGGGCAGGCCATACTGGTGGCGCACAAGAGAGCGGTCCGACGAACTAGGAGCCGGTACCGACGATGATAGTTTCTTGGGGACAGGTTCCACCGGCCCGCACTCCTTTCCAGATGAGGAAACTTCGTGGAAGTCGACTACCGTTAATCACACCCAAAATGATAATGACGATGAGACATTTCATCTTTACTAACCCAGAACTGAACACTAAAACAACTCTAGGTCGGTATGAACCTTAACTATCCTGCGAGTTACCAACAACCTGAAGACACACTATCTTTCATAACTATACAACTACCTCTAATAGACTTCAACTACCTCAATATGCAAGAAACACACAAAAGGAACTGAGAACTGAGAATAACTTATTGACAACTTTGGGAGGCTTTCTAGGCAGCATACTCATGACAACATGAAAAACAACATCGAAACCGGCATCAAGCCAAAACTCAATAAAAGTAATAGCATGAGCTAAGGGCAATAGGCCCATAATCCAAACATATACAACACAAGGAGAAATCACTTTTCCAAAACCATTATCTCATTAAAATTTTCAAAACTCACATATGGCACTTTATGAACCATCACACGTGCATTCATTCAATCCCACTCACATCATCTGTGAACAAGTTCCCCCACGCACTTTCCATACATACCCATGCACGTGTGACCCTCCATAAGGAGTGCCAAGGTTCAAACACTTCTTCTCCTTACCAAATCTAAACACATACCATGTTTTTCCAAACCGATACACCTTCTCTTTAAAAACCCACTTTAGTAATTTCAAAAACAATTTGGAAGAAACACCTTTTTTTTCATTTCGAAATCACTTTCATTTTCAACACACACACACATCAACCGAGTTCAAAAAGAAACACAACCAACAACAAACCACCGGAACGAGGAACTAGTGCGTTTGCCTAACTCGGCGACATGGTGGTGAGCCATATCCCAAGTAAGGTATATCACTAAAAGGACCTTGAACTAGACATTTGGACTCCACATGGGTCACCACCCCATTTGAGGCCACAATATGAACCAGTTCGCCTTCATTATCATCCCTCAAACCATAACAATCAAAGGCAAAAGACTCAAAACCTGGACTAACCCTGGTAACTCAGGTCTCTTCACGAGCGGTGGTGATCAGGCACCGACCCGTAACCTACATCCTGAGCCCCGACAGTTCTAATCTCCTTTTATCGGACATCCCAAATAACAAAGGGCGCTCTGAAAAGTGAGGTCCGCTGAAAGCGAACCTCCTCTGATACCATTTTGTCACGAACCAACCCGGGTGAACCCTAAACCGGTCACCCGATCCGGTCTGCGACATGACCCGAGAGGCGTTCCCGATCCTCCCGGGCTGGCGACAAGCGCCAGGGCATCAACAGTGATCAAGTTGGAATGATTTCGTCCAATAAAAATAAATAACTAAAGCAGCAGAAAAATAAACAGAGCAGTGCAAAATAAATAAACAATGTAAAGTAACTAACAAGAACAAAAGAAAATAAAACAAACCAAAAGAGACAACCACTATCACCGTGTGACCTCGAGGGTCACTCTCCAACTCACGACCAAACATCTCCCACAGTGAACGCACCCAAGCTGTAGCCTGCACAACACTAAAAACAGAAAGGAACTATAGGCGTGAGTATTAAAACTCAGTAGGCTAGCCCGATATCTATTCCCCATGCACTACCATTAAATAAAGAAATTTACTAATTCTAGGTTTGAACTAAATATACAAAATATTGGTTTTCACTCACACTATCATTTCTAAAACATGTATCAGTCCATTTCCCTTTTTTAATTTTAAAACAAGTTTAATGTTTGAAAGGAATAGGTACATTTTATTTTTAAAATTTTTTTTTTGACCAATTTAGAAATCCAGAATTCAGTTATTAACCAAACGGAAAACCACACATAGCACACAACACACCCCAAGGGCAATGGGAAAAGTGGCTCACATAGGCCAGCAACTGAACTAGACCTCTCGATCGTCTTCCACACACAAATACACACTGAAGGAAACATGGGTCAAACCTAGTAGATCATGAACAATCCAGAACATACTATACATCTGACTCATCCTGAAGGCATGCCCTAACTCATAACTCCCTAACGCCCGGCACAGCCCTGCATGGCCTAACTGAGGGGCCCAATCCCCATAGCAGCAATAACTCAGTATTCCCCTGCTATGGGGCCACTAGCCAGTGCGTAATCTAAACTAGTGCAGCAATCGTTCTCAGAAGATTCACTCACTATGCCAGGTTCCCATGTCAACACTTGCAATACATAGGGGTGTGTCTACAGTGTAAATCAAACAGTCACAATGCACAAAAATAACATACAGCTCACACAATCAACGCACACCAAAAGTCACCCCTGAGTGGGTTTTCCAAAATAATTTATTTTATTAAAGTGCCAAACGGGCCTTCACCAATTTTAAAGAAAAACCTCATTTCTCAAGAAAACCTGAAATGCTTGTTCCGAAGAAACCATTTATCTTTAAAACCATAATCGCATTTAAAGTTCCGTGAATTATGTTTAAAGGCCAAACAGGCATTCTTTCAATACTGGGTGTCTGCTCGTGAAGAAAATATTTCAAGAGACGTGTATAAAATAAACGGCTCTTTTTTACACCAAATAATCATTTAAAAATTAATTATCTTATATTTTTTTATCATTCATTAAAATTAATAAAACGACAAGCAATTAATAAATTCTAAATTTAAAGGTGAGTGCAGTGGGGGACCTACCTCAAGACCAAGGCGCGACGACGACGCAAGCTCGGAAACCAGGCGCGACGACGATGCTCACTCGGAAACAGGCGCGACGACGATGCTCACTCGAAAACAGGCGCGACGACGACACAACCTCAGAAACAAAGCGCGGCGATGGAGATCACTCAGAAACGCCCCGCGCGGGTCCTAGAACGTCAAGCCGACCCAAATAACATTTAATTAATAAAAATTCTAATTAAA
The DNA here is from genome assembly GCA_963277665.1 of Viscum album. NCBI lineage: Eukaryota > Viridiplantae > Streptophyta > Magnoliopsida > Santalales > Viscaceae > Viscum > Viscum album. The sequence continues at coordinate 81,290,586 of OY728140.1, forward strand.
CAAGGGAAACATATATATATATATCAAATAAAATATCAAATGAAGCATCAAATAAAAGGGTATACGCATTAGGGGGGGTGGGGGTTGCGACAAGAAACGGACCGCCGGAGGACGTCGCACTGGAACAGCAGAAGGCGCGCAGCTGGACGCGGTCCGACCAGGGGCTGCGGCAAGGGACGCCAGACATCAGCAATGCGAGGCGACCGATGGGCAGGGTGCGAGTGAGCTGAGAAGCAGTCTCGCGGCTGGATCTAGGGCAGAAGGACATGGAAGGGGGTTGCGGGTCACTGTAAAAGAGCGGAGCATGGGCTGGCCGGGAGGCACTATAGAAGAATGCGAGGCCGAGATCGGCTGGGGGCTGGACGGTGGTGGCAGGCCGAGACTAGAGGGTGTCCGTGCAGTCCGAGGCAGCGCCGTTGGGGATGGTGTGCGCAGGGTAGGGGGTGGCACGGGGTCCCAACAAATAGGGAGGTGGGAACCGAACGGATGGATGCAGGGAGCGGAGGCAGAGCCTGGAGGAGTCCTGGAAGCAAGATGGCAATAGGAGGGCGCGGTGAGTAGCTACGGGTAGCAGGCGAGCCGAGGGGGTTTGGGGTGCTAGCTACTGGAAAGGGCTGAGGCGCCGGGCTGGAGCAGGTTGTAGCGATGGGATGAGGGAGGCCAAGCGGGCTGGTTGCTGTGTGTAGGAGTCAGCAAAGAGGGAGGGGCAGCAACTATGTGTGGTGCATGCAGGAAGCGCCGAACAATGTTTCTAGGGGAGTCGGCCGCATTGGGGAGCTGTGCTGAAGAAAAGATGAGGTGTCGGGAAGGCCATATGGGGTCGCTGCAGGCTGCTGTGCAAAGAAGAGAGGACGAGCGCAAGGGAGGCGCTGGATCTGGCTGCTGGGCGCTGCTGCATGGGAAGGCAAGGCTGGTCATCGGGAATCAAGAGGCAGGCGAGGCAGAGGCGGGTTGAGGGATGCAGGTGGCGCAGTTGAAGTGACTATGCGGAGGTACTGCAGGCGCGCTACAGGCGGGGTGAAAGCCGGGAGGAGGTGCAGGCCGGCACGACTTCGTACAAGGAGGAGGTGAGGGTCTCATGTGGCTGGCGCTGGAGGATCCAGACGGGGTGAGCGGCACTTTGGAGTCGGAGGCGGTGCTGGGGAGCTGCTGCAGGTCCGGCGTGCGTCGGGGAGAAGCAAGGGGGAGGGAAGACCCGGGGGAAGACCTGGGTGTGGCCTGTGCAGAAACAGGGGGAGCAGGCAGCTGGGGCGTGATCTCACTTGGGAGAGCGCCGAAGTGAGGTGCTGCAACAGGAGGGTGGCATGGCTAGAGGATAGGGATGTCTGCAGCAGGAGGCGCCATACCAGGCTGCTAGGAGATGCTGCTACACGACTGCAGCAGCGTGCAAAAGAGAAAGAAAAAAAGGAGAGAAGGGAGCAGGTGGGGCGCAGCGTATCCGGGTCGCACGGGAGAAGAGAGAAAGAAGGGACAAAAAAAGAAAGGGGAGAAGGGGACACCCGCGTGGAAGAACAACAAAGAAGAGGGAAAAAAGTAAAAGATAATGAAGAATAAGATAAAATAAAAAAAGTAAATAAATGAAATAATAATAATAATAATAATAATCTGACTAATAATAATAATAATAACAATAATAATGATAATTCTAATCCAATAATAATAATAACTACAATATTAATAATAACAATAATTATTATTTTTATAATCGACCAACTAAGCAGTCTCCAGGACCGAGCGCACGATCGGTGCTAGCGGTGCGGAGACCGTGCACCTACCCGGACAAAAACCGCGATGACTGCTAGCAGTGCGGTGACTGCGCACTGGTCTAAGACCCACCGAAAACCACCAGAGCTTCAAAAAAAATTAAATCCAGACCTAAACCCAACTCTATCCAAAGTTGCGGGACCGAGAAAAGAATAATAAAAAAACATGGGTTTCCATGGGCGGGGTGTGACACTTTTTATACTTTTCAGGTAGGAATTTTTATATAATAATTGTTATGAATATATTTTTAATGACCCCGTATTTCCTCTCAATAATTCTATTTGGTCATAGAGTTATCCCTATTGAGACATGGTGACTTATCTTATGCCTCTTCAGATAATATCTCACCTATCCATTTTTTAAATCTATAACATTTTCAATTTAGAACATTAAATGTTTTTCCCAATCTTACATTTAGCCTCTATATAGTATTATGCTAGGAAAGTGAATACCGTAAACACATGGGTGATGAAAAACATCCATTTAATTATATTATAATCATAAATTAATAGGACATTGTATCTCTTCACAACAATGGATCTTGATGAGATTGGTCCACACAGATGAATATGAACTAATTCCAACTCTTATGTTAAGTTATTTTATTTTTTTCTTGTATATTTTTCGAGTTATCCTCCTTTTTTGAAAATAATCACACATGAGTGTATAATAATGTGATAGTTCCGAGAGATCTCAAGATCCATAAATTTTCACTAGATATTATATGTACAGTTGGCTCAAATGAATAACAAGTTTATTCCAAAACCTTTTCCCATTATATCTTGGATATAATGAATATATCTTCTTCTGAACTCACATGGTAGAGATTCCCTTTTTTTCACTTCATGTGCATAAACCCTATTTCATTTTTTCTTTTTACAACACACAAAATATCAGTAATGTATAATTCATTCCATGAGTTGTGTTAATCGATAGAACTATGAATATTTTGCATTATAACTTCAATTAATAAGACATTTGAATGTCTTATATCTTTTTCCCCCAAACATAGATTTTCTAAAAGAAATAATTTGTAGTCATTCAATGTTTCCTAATTTTACAACACATTCCTTCCCATACTATATTCCTATGAAAAATTCATTATTTATTATCACATGGTAAGTGAATAAAATATCAAATATCTGTATACCATCATGATATGATAATTTAAGGGAAATACATACAACCACATCCTAGTCATGTTTTTTCTTTCCAATTAATGTATTAAAATTCATACATGATGTTGATTGGTATTCAAGATCATTATTAGAGTATAAAAAACCTACTGTAACATTGAAAGATGAAAATTGATTTTGAGTTTTCATCTCATTCGATGATTCTTTGATCTACTATGTATGATAAATTTGGTTCTAATTGTAATCATTCCTCTACATTATGAATGATAAATACATATCCTTATATAAATATCCTCCACACTAAAAATAGTGACCATTAAAGTATATCATGGAATATTTTACACTATCTTCTTTCCTATATTTCTCTTTTTTCATTCTATACTTCTTGTCTATAGAACAAATATTTGGTAAATGTTTCATCTTTTTATAACTATAGCACTTGATATGAGGTTTATTTATATATATTTATCCTAGAATAAAATTTTTTATCCCTTGGGTTCTCTGAATCTTTTGATTTTGATTATTACCCAAATAAATCATGAACGTCACAGTGGGTTCTTGTGGAATGACCCCAATCATCAATTCTTTCTATTTTAGTTCAGGCTTTACACTTTTTGGGTCGTTCTAATGCATCATGTTATTCTCTTGAAAATTATTTGATTGTTTTTTAAGACTTTCATACTCTAATTTTCCTTAATTATTTCTTGTATGATCTGATTTCTTGATTTCATATCGATATTCAAGGATCTCTCATGATATTATACTTTTCAATGTAGGCCAATAACTTCCACCCCAAGTCCACTGATATGTTTATATTGATCTTTCATTGTGTTTCTCAAACCATTGATAACCTTTGAAGGTTTTTTATCTCTGATATTTTACTTAATGACCTTATATTTTTTAGTATTTTTATATTTGAGTTTTTTAATTTATTCTATAAACTCTAACTTCTCTTTTTCTTACTATTCATTAGAAAATTTGGTATAATGAACCAATATTTTGGATTTATTTCTCTTGTTTCTTCAAATATTTATCTCCTTAAATGAATATTATAATTTAACATAGAGATGTAATCTTCCTTAAAATTATCCTTCATCATTTACTCTGTCATCCCTTTATTATAAATTTTCTACAAAAGGAAATATTGATTTTATCTTGTGGTGTCTGGAATCTTAAATTTCCCCTACCTATATTTGTTTGTTACTACAATTATATTATGGAATAGGGTTCCTCTTACTGAGGAAATTTCATGGAGTGATTTTCCTATAATTCACATTAGTTGAAGACTTATTTATGGGAATTTTATCATTATACTCATAATTTTATTATATCATATTTTGAACCTTTTATATAAGTTTCACAACATTTACACATAAAAAAACAAGAATATAATCATCCATTTAAACATTTTGTTTTCTCTTTATAGATTGGATGATAGGAATTAAATTATTTCATCCACTCTATATTAATCATAGCCATTATCTATAGTGTTCTTATTAAAGTCATTGAATTCAACTCCCTATAAAATTCATTTTTAAATTGAATCATTATCATGATTTCACATCTAATATATGAAAAGAGTACTATAGAGACAGTCAAATGTTAGATATATTTGATCTTTATCCTCAAGTACTAATACTTTCAGATTGAATTGGTGTGGAAATATTCTCACAATAATTTTGTAAATATTTTACAACATAAAGACCCCATTTGAGATTTCACATGTCCTATAAAATGATATTCACTGGGTCAAAGAATGCATTAAAAACTAAAGAAGGTGAATCCCAAAGTCCTTATAATTGTTCACCATAACATTCACTTGGCTTCTCAAACTTTTAAGTCACCATAATAAATATTTAGTAGCTTTTACCATATAGAATGTGGAGACAAAAATGAAATTACCTTCAATTAGATTATGTTAGATAACCCCCTTAAAGCATTGATTCCTCTAGCATCAGTATCCACTTATTTTTTGGTATAAATCTAATAAATTATCACTGTCCATATGGGATGTTGTAACTTGAATCACAGTGGTAAAAACATATATTCTTATTGATCACAAGTAGTTCTTCAACTAGTCTATCTATAGTTTTTTTCCACCGATGATCATAATACCATTATGATTTATAGCTTCCAAATATTCATAGAGAGGGATGAAATGAAATTAACCTACCACTGATACCAATTGATATCTTTACCAAGTAAAATACCCATAGAATGGGGGAAACTATATATATTTTAGATTAAAAAAATACTCCTCTCTGGAACTTTTCTTGTTGTTAAAACACACTCTCTTCTCTCTACAACCTATAATGAAGAATAAGAATAAATTAAAACATGGACATAATATATCAATTTTACTTGGTTCACCAACATTGGGATACATCCATGAAATAGAAAATAATAATGTACTGACGTACCAAATGAACTATAGAACACATCTTATTACAATAGTTGGAGTTGACTCTTTATCCATCCAATGTCTCTATCAGTCAATATTTGAAATCTCATTGATCTCCCAATTTACGTTTTCTCACCGATCCTCCAAATGATTCTTCCATTAATCACTTGAATCAATATTGTCTATACCCCATTAGTTTCATTATGAATATCAAATTTGATCCACATGATGAATATAAAATTACCATACAATATCTATGTAATTCCTATTTGTTAATGAAATTTTCTCTTTTATGCAACTATTACACAACTTTTTTACAACTCCCAAACAATCCATTAAACTTTTATTTTTTTATAGAACTTTTATCATTTGTGAATATTTTTGTTCATTGTGGAACTCAAAACTTTTTGAAAACTATTGGATTGTTGTAGAACACCAAAGATTTACAAATGTATTGGTTTATCTAGAATATAACTTGTTCATGTAGATACAAGTCACTTTTTTGTGATAAAATTAATATTAATTCATTTCTTATCAAAAAAAATTTCATTGTAAAAATATTACATGATTATAAATTCATGACATTATATAAGTTTTGGAAACACAAAATGGGGGGGGGGGGTATAATCCATTTATATATGTTGTTGACTATTTTTAAAAACTATATAGTGAAACATTTATCTTGCATGAAATATTAGTAGTTCACTGAGATTCAGTGATTTTATGTTTCCTTTTGTGTGCAACTAACTACCATTAATAGGGGAATTTTTCTTAATAGACTCTAAAATGGAGAAAAAGTACAATGCTATGTTAGATGGTATGAAAGAATATATTTGGATCAATATATTCATTTCTAAACATGATTTTCCTACCATTTAGGGGAAAATTGAGTTTTTCTACAACAATAATATATCTATTGTTCTGGACAAAAAATATTAGTATCACCAAAGGACAATACACAACTTTTTAAAATACCATCTCATTCAAGAGATCATTAAGAGAGGTGACGTAAATATCAGATTGGTGGCTCCGATGAAATATTGTGGATACATTTAAAAATAAATTAACATAAAAATCCCTACAGTTCATATTGAATCTCTTGGCACTCGATACACGAGAGACTAGATGAACTATTTATAAAATGTTTCATGGTTTTAAAATCATACAAAATATATTTATCATTAATTAATGTGAGTTTTATGTATATTAGTTGAAAATTGGAATTTAAATATTCACCCTATATATGAATTTGAGTTGTCCCTAATAAATTATAATCACATAGTATTATGGTATGGGATGATATATTAATATTATAATGTGATGAATCTTGTACTCAATTAAAATAGTTTTATGGAATATAATGAATAAGATATAGAGGAAATATGTCAAAACATATTTTCTTGTCTAACCATACAAATTATATCACATGGAATTTCATATGGTCATTGATATACTTTGGGTTGTATGTTTAATATTAATCCATATTACTCGAGGTTTTTAATATCACTAGTGTGAAAACCCCTTTAATTTATCACCTTTCCCACATAAGCCTTCAAACATAGCTAATTAGGGGTAGGTTAGGTTTTTTTTGATCATTTAATCAGTTAGAGCTCAATAAATATGGTATTTGTCAACTTTTATGACATGAAAAGTCATTTGGGCTCTTGATTTAATTAAAATGAGGGAATTTCTGGCCATTCGTGGTTGATTAGCATGCAATTTTCTTAGATATTAAAATGAATTACATGGGATATATTCACTCATATTATGCAGTCTATTTTAAATAATCATGATTGTATGTGATGATAAATAATATATTGACATGTTATATGTCTATTGATATCTTTATGTCTTGAAAAAATGATTAAATAACTATTAATATGATTTTTTTGGTATATATTATATTGGAAATTTTCATATGAATATTTGAGTATATTTGATAAAGGCCACCGTAGACCCCATTATAGACAGAGTAAAAAAATTTTTTTTCTTTAATAATCTCTTTGTATAAATATATGAAATCCAGATTTCATATTTTTTTCAAAACTTTGAAGGGATGCATGGTCACATAGTTAGACCTTATAATAAGGATTCACATTTTGTAAATAATATTTTTTTTTCAAAATTGAATCGTGTTTGATAAATGTTATCCAAAAGTGTTTTCAAGGATTTGTATGTGTTATGAATATTTTCAAAATGTTTTTATATGGTTTTATCGAGGGAGGGATGTTGAAATAATTTCATATAAATAGAGAAATCATATTTCACGATTGTTATATATTAAAGACTGAGATATTCATATGATTCATATAGTAAGAGATAACTTGATTAGATTCTAATGGGAATATATTTAATATATTATTACGAATGATGGGAATACAATATGGGTTCTTGGATCTTGATATGTATTCAATTAAGTTTACTTGGTTTATATATCATTGAGATGATCTATTTATGGATTCAAAAATGTATAATAATCATTTGAAATATTGAAATTATTATGGACCACATAGATGAATTATAGGTAACACATATCATATTCATGTGTTGGAATCGAACCATCCACTCCATTCATTTAATTTAGGGATCATATATATACGATGGGGATCATTCATTCTGGAGTGTAAAACACTACATCTCAAAATTCAAAGCTCTATTTGAGGATGGTTTTTAACTTTACTTCATAAAATAATATGCAAGCACAACTCTTGGAGTTTTCATGATTCTCTCCTGGAATAATATGATTCTTATCTCTAGTGTACATTTTTTTGGGGGAAGGATTCATTGGATGTTTCTATAGGATCTCCATAAAAGTTTCTCCAACAATATCAATATATATATATTTTTAAATATAGTAATGCATGTTTATATTAAAGTTATTTAATTGATTTTGGTTTGATAAGGATAAATTGGGAAATAAAATTGTTTTATTCTACCTATATGATCATGAGGTGATAATATAAAACTCACAAATATCTTCTTCAAAATATTATATAATAATTATTATAATTAAACATTAAATTATTATAAGTGGTATAGAACTTATCTATTTTACATTTAATTCAAATGATGTTGGGTTGGATCATGTGGAAATGAGTTTTAGTGGTAATTTATTTTGTATTTAGACATTTATTAACCCTATTAATTCAAAAAATTGGTTTCCTAATCATTTTCATTTTTTGGGATTGATGTTTTAGTTGTTCATGTTTTTTAAAAGGTTATTTTCTTGAACCATGATGTGATTTATAAAAAAACATGTCTTTTTTTGACATTTAGAATCTGAGAAATTTTCAATATAAAATGAGCATGTATTAGGAATATTTATTGTATCACACCATGATTTAATAAAAATGTGTCTTGGAAAATGTTTATGTAAAATTTAGAATTTTATATCCATATTTATTTCTACAATTATTTTAACTAATATTGTTGTGGTTTCTATGGGAATTTGATTTCCATGAAAAAAACCAATACATGGTTGATCAATAGAGGTCAAAGATTATTGCATGTGTTTCGAAGGATCTATTAAAAAATTAATTTAACCAAGGAAACTCATGTAGTTAAAATTTGAATGGTTGTTATATGTGAAGGACCACATCATAGTTAATGAAAAACATCTACCACTGTACTGTATTTTAAGAATAATTATTTTCCATAAAATCTAAAAAATATTCACCAATGAAATCCCAAAGTGCCATAACAGAAAATGTGTTTAGTGGTATTTTTATTATTATAGCTATATAGGGATGTAATTGGATTCCCATTGATACATATCATACATTACATAAATATGTAACATATTTAATAAAAGTTAAAAAATTAAATACTAGTAATTTTAGGTCATTTCATAGTGTTTGTGGAAATTTGTTGCTTATTTTTTTGTTTTGTTAGTAATCATGAAATATTTTAGGAATGTATATTTATCATTCATTCGTGTAGGTTTCATATTTCATTGACTTAAATGATAATTAAATCATCAATATAGGTCATTGAATTCTCTCAAATTGTTGGTTATCATGAATAATTATGTGGTGTGATTTCATTAGAATATTAGTGTGAGTTAGGGTTCATATAGAGATATTGAATTAAGAAGATATGGTACAAAATGATTTTTTTGTTATAGATAACTCACTATGTATTCTACATATATTTTCATATATTATCACTTTAGTAAACTTGGAGTTTATTTTTCAATGTAATCACTATTAACTATCCTTAATACGTAATATCATATCTAAAACATCATGATTTGATACCTTACTTATACCAGCATTGAGGTTGAGCCAACCTGGGGTGGTTTAGTATAGTTTTGTTCATGTTTTAGAATTTTATTAATAAAAATATGATATACCTCCAATATGAAAGGAATGAAACTATTCCATTAATGGTTAATGACCAAGAAAGTGTATGAACATACATAGATAAGTGTACAGGGACATATATATCTATTTAGGTGAGTGTTATTTTATTTCGTAATATACTTGAAAAACAGTCATGACACATTTTCTTATTCAGTTATTACTTAAATAATCAAGAATTTAGTTGGGGTTTGACTTAGTGGTAAGCACCTCGTAATCCTAAATGAAAAATGGGGGTTCAAAACCCATTGGGAACAGGTACTGGAGTGTACTATAGCAGCATAGGAACTATAGCAACGACGGGCACTATAGCATCAGCATGCCACTATAGCGGCAACAGGGTAATGTAGCAGTGGTGGATACTGTGTAGTACTATAGAAGACGGGGTACTATAGCAGTACTATTCACAGAATTGGCCTTGGGCCAAAACATTGGGCCCATGGTCCATGTAATGGGTTAAATGCCCACTCGGCCTTCAGGATATGTAATGGGTCTCCCTCTACATAGTTAAAAATGTCATTGCTTTGCTTTAAATAATAAATGAGGCTTCAACCCCGACCTTTAAAAAAAGAATGTATGAGTATTTCTATACCAGAGTGATGAATTCCTTGTATATTGGTTACTCAATGTCTTCAAAAAAGGTATTATATGATTATGAAAGATGTATGTAATTCATCGAGATTACACATGTCTGGATATACATGATTATGATGGTGATATTTCTTAATACCTATTTAGCTTTAGTATCCCTAATGCCTTTTTATAGGTGGATACACACTTAAAATTATAGATTATAAAATTCAAAGTTATATAAGACACAACAAATGACCATGTGATTAGTTCTTGAAATATTTTCATTTGATTTTTATTTTATGGGGAAACAACATTTTAGGAGTGGGAGGTTGTTAAGAAGAGCTAATGATGCATCAATTTTCACATCAAAATCAATAGTATGGGAGGTTTAATTAACTTATTAAGGGTATGATTTTATTTTGTGTAAATCCCTTATATATTTAATAAACATCATATAATCCATCCCAATAACTAAATTTGTTACCCTTTTTATGAAAAATATTGATTGATACCCTGAATCTTTAGATATTTTTAATGTATAAATGGTTCTCTATATCCCCATCTATTGTTTGATTAACGTATCCATTGTTTAAATCCATATGGTTGGGTACCATATAATCTATCTTCCCCCAGAGAGGATGAATTTGTTTTGTGGTTGGGATTATTCATTTTAAAAGGGATCTATACACATACTTGTGAATGGAATCAAAGCCAATGAGTTTTCTTACATTAAACATAAGAAATAAGGTATTTAATGATCATGTTACAAGGATGATTGTAATTACTTTTATGGTTATGAAAACATTAACAAATAATTTCCATTCAATATTGTACATCAAGGACTGATGGTGTGCCTATTAAATTCATACATAAATGACCCATGGGTTTCCTTTTATTACCATACATCTAAGACCTATATGATCCCTTTCGAGTTCATGCATCGAGGACCGTTATGTCTTAAAAATTATACTTGTGTGACTAGGGTAAATACTAATAAATTTAGAGTCATATAGAATATAACCTTAACCCAAATTGATAAAAATGGATAGCTTGTGACTTATCCATTACAAACCCTTTTTTGTTTAACCTGATCGATTTGTCAGGAGAATGTAATAGGGGGATTAGACCGGGTTTGAAGGCAATTGTTTTTTTCATATCAATTTATAACTAGAAAATAAAGGATTATTGAATAAATGGGAGATGTTAACTAGTGAGGGAATATAGGTAATTACACTAGATTTGTATCAAATTTGATTGTTCATGGACTATAGACTGGACTATGTGGTTTTATTAGATGTTTAGGATCTATAAGATCTAATTTTGAGTGTCTAGGATGATTGAACTGTGCCTAGAAGAAGTTCACTAGTTTTAAAAATAATAGGAACCTTATTATTAATGTGAATAATGATTGAATCTATACCAAGGTTCTTATCAGTCAAAATGAAAGTAGAGAGGTTTCCATTTTCTAGTGTGGATATTATTTAAGGAAACATTTGAATTTAGATAATGATCAAGTCATGTAAATCATTTTTTTTATATTAGAACTTGATAGTGTAGGATTATAAGGGGTTTAACTTGATAAAATATTTTATAACATGGTCTTTTGAGAAATTAATGTAGAAAGAATTATGTTAGATATCATGATAAATAAAAGAAAATTAATTTTCTATGAATGGTCTTGATGGATAAGGAATGATCAGTTTGTACGAGTCTTAATCAATATTTTTTAGTCTTGAGAAAAATTCATTTGTAAATAATCTTACCATAGGATGGTTAATATCTGTAGATGAAACATCTAAATGATGTAAAAAAACACTCATGTCAGCCCGTGGGAAATATAAGACCAGGTTTTTGTATAATGGTGGTTCATATAAGAAATTAGCATGATTAAAGTATAACCCCATATATGTTTTACATTTTCAAATGCATCTATAAATTTTTTTCATGAGTTAGGCCATATTGAAAAGGAATGTTATAGTGATCCATGAAGGATTAATGCTGAGTAAATCATAATAGATTTAATTTGGAGTGGCACACAAAGATCATATATTCATAGTATATTGTTTTCAAGATCTTATGAGATGGTTTTTCAATATCTTTAGACCTTGATTTGGAGTTTACCTATAGGAATGTTTCACTATATATTATATGTGTAATAAAACTTTCAAATAATGAAATTTTATTTCAATTCCATGCCATGGAATATTCTATGAGTAATGTATCTTGAATGTCATATTATAAGTCTAATTTTTATGGAATACTTTATAACCTATTGATGTATTATTTACATAATTGGTAACACATAAAATGTTTTATGGACCAATATAATCATAACTTATCTACCGTAAATGAGGAAGAAACCACAATAAATAATGGGGGAAACATAAAAAAGACCTACTACTTTCTAAAAACAATATGATTCTATAAACTAATGATTCTATATATTAAAACTCATGAACACATGATAAAATAAACTCCCTTCAATAAATTTAGTGAGGTAAAAAATCATAATGACGCCTCGCAAATAATACTCATGAACACGTGAGGGGATCACCCATCCTTAACAAATGACATGGACCCCTAAAGAAATAAGGAATTTTAAATATCCTTCATGGACATCAGAAATGACTGCCACCCTTTCAAAAATGACACAACACCCATATGAATCTTACCTAGTATCTATACTATTTATGCAATTGTTCATCTACATTATATATAATTAAATATCATTAGCTGGTTTTCTTCCTATATACATAGAAAGGTTTTTATTATTTTTTCAAGAACTAATAAATGATACCTCAGAATTATATTTGTTTGAAACAATTATCAAATTAAGAGGAATGGATAAATATTATGTATAATATTTAGATGGAACACAAAAATTGAAAGTTGAAAAGTTCCCCCCTACAACTAAATGTATTGTGGTAGGCCCAATAATTTTTGAATTTGGAGCCATAAATTTTTTTTTGAGATTTTATAACTTCTTTATAAGTAAAAATATTATTAACCACTTATGGATTATCTAAAAAAAATTACTTTGGTGGTTTGTTATGAACATAATGGATGAAAACCTATACAGGTGATATATCACATCAAACTTCTAATATAGACTTCTTCTGATCATATATAACATTTTTAGTTTTCTGTCCACAAAAATTTAATTTGGAATCTTATAAAACATTTCATGGTCATTCATAGTACAAATTATTTATCAAAATTAACTCTACCATTAATTTTTTATATATTTTTCCTAGAAATTGAAATTTTACTAGAATATTATTATTTAATCTTAGTTGGATGGATATGGATAATAATGTTGATTATATACAATTCCATTACATTAACCTGAAATAGCTAATTCCAAGACACTTGATAGTTGATAACCTATGGAATTACCTAACATTAGAAAAAATTCTACATTTTGGGTTATAATTACTGACCGAAAAACAATCTCTTGATGAAGGCCATGTGAGAACCAATCAATGTATTTAATTAACCTCCATTCCAATATTTCTCAGGATAAAAGTTTTGTGACCGGGTGCCTAATTAGTGAGGTTTGTAACAATGATGGGTATGTCCTTGGTTATACACCTAAATATTGAAGAGATACATGGTGGATTTAATCCATTTAAAGTTCGAAATGATTGAGAAATTAGTGTAAGAGAAATAGTAGCTACTTAAGGAGGATTATAAAGAATGGATGGATGGTGTTACAAGGGAAGATGCATTGTGTCTCGACTAATAGGTCAATGGTGTAATTATGGTTGAATTGAATCATTGAATTAGTGACTTCGAGAAATAAATGATCTAACTCCAGGATTAAATTGAAAATGGATTGTATTAATATGTCAACCAATTTTATTTTTTAATTATTTTTGTTAAACACTAATAAATAGAATTCTTTATATGGATTTTCATTCCTTAATTCCTAATAAATAAAATAATTTTATTATATCAAAAGAATTATCAACATTTAGAATCTTTATCAATTTTAAAATTAGTTCATAACAACTCATGATAACCTATAAACATTAATATCATAGAAATTTAAGCAATATGAATAATGAATGAAAAAATTGGTACATCATAACACTAAAATACTTGATTTGATGGTGAAATGTTAAATCAATCAATTATTCATAAGGAATGGGGTCCTAGAAAGATATAAATGAGTTAGAGACATAACATATATCCCAACACCCTAAGTTATGGATAACAAGTTAGATAAAATTTAACAATGTTTAATTTACTTCTAGAATTTTGATCCAAGTAATGTATATATTTTTTAGATACACAGTGTATCTACAATCACCATAATACAAGGATAGTATACTTGGATATGGGGGAGTGAAAAAATAAATATAGTTGAGATCATGATCAGGGTTCTTAATAAGAGAGTTAATATTAAATAAGTTTCATGTTCCCTATAATTATATTTTTTTATATTTTGCATAGATCATAGAAACAAACATGGTTTGGGAATAAAAAGAAACTCTAATTTTTTAAATGACCCATAGACCCAGTGAGTATAGCATGAAATTTTATTTGACTAGATAGTGAACCCTCTTAGATTGTTTTCCTTAATTTTGAACTAAATATTGTGTAAGTTATGAAAAATTGAGACCAAATGATTATAAAATAATATTTTTATTAGGAATCCCTTTTGGGGGTTTTAGTTAGATATTATTTGTGTAGATATCTCTATTCTATTATCCATCCTTAATTTTTCCCAAGACATTTAAGAATTAATTCACGTGAGTAGAGAGTGAATTTTCTTCAAGGACTTTTCTTATGGGGTTTCAACATGGTGAGTACCATTTCACATTACTTTTTTAGTTTATGGTCTTTCAAGTCAAGCCAAATATAGCTATTGTTTAATTTCACAGAATTCTTATAAAAGTTACGTTAAATTTTATGGGCATACAACTTTATGTAATATAGTTTGTGTCCTATACTATAATGAGGGCGAGGTAAACCTTAAAAGAATGGACAACCAATGTTAGTATAGAATATATCGATTAAATTACACATGGTTCACGTTATTAGTTATTCAACAATAGGGATGATGTTTAATTTCATACTACTGTAACTAATGTTGGTGTCAATCTTAAGGTGATACAAAATTAACCAAAATGGAGAGTAATATTTCAGGAATGAAAATAGAGGAAAAATAAATACAATGTGAATTGATATACCTTATGTAAGTACAAGAAACATCTTACAAAAATTATTTACTTATTTTCAACCCAAAATTCATATAATATGGAAGGAAGTGAGATAAACCATTTGGGGGGAAAAGAGTGAGAATAATTTCAAAACATTTAATCATTGTATGAGAATGATGTAAATAAAAAAACTTGGGTTTTTTAAATCAAGAAGTGGTTAAATGAAAAAATAGTATGGAATGACCAATAAAAAAATTTGAATGATAGGCTCATTACTTTATCATTAAGGATTCATACTGAGGATGACACCTGATCACATCTGAATAAGTATTCCTCTAAAATTATGTTAAAGGCATATTCATATAATGTATATTCTCCATGGGAATAAATAAAACCACTAATTTAGTATAGTTGGGATTTATAAACAATATATATGTAATTAAAAAATATAAGGGTCCTTTCAGATTTAGTTATACCCATTAATAGTATCCATGAGAGGGTTTATGAATTCAAATACTAATGGTACCATGTATAAAATATATGAATTGAATGTTAAAAAGGTGACAAATATGCTATGGATTATAATTGACTGGGATTACTTTATTATAGAATATTAGATAGGATTTTAATTAGATGAGGATTATTGGTTGGGTCTATTATAGATGGCCTAGCTATTGAAAACTATCATACTATAGTAGTATTCCATCCACACATAGTTGAAGGAATATGTGTACTCGTATAAATATAGTTTTTGTGTAGGGGAGAGAGAGAATGAATTGGTTCTATAGTAACATAAGGCCATCAGAGTAATCCTAATATTAATTGGCGAGGTAATAAACACTAGAATAAAATAGGGTATTTGGGTGGTTGAAATTAATGGACAAGTTTCAGGAAAAATACTAGTGGATTAGTAATACCTATGTAATATGCAAAACTATACTCAAGACATATAGAGTTATTATCAATATACATTATACTCATATGGATCATACACAGGGGTGGATAAAATAAATCTACCTTAGTTCATGGTGTTTTAAGGAAACCCAACATGAATGGAAAGACCAAATACTAGATTGGGGTTTAATAGTTTTGAAATTTTTTGTTTGGTCCTAGAAAGGAGGTCAATAAATTACTATGTATTCTTTGATAATAGGAATCAGGAAACAAACAATTATAGAAAGAATAACCTATATATATATATATGGATCATACAGATTGGATATTTGGGTAAATTGATAGGATCCTTGGTTAGAGAAGAAAGAATTAAACATTATGTGAATTGACATGGTCTCAACCTCAAAAAGAAATACAATGGTTAAATCTATTCTATGGTCATTAAAGGCAGTTGTGTGAATGAAGTAGATCCAGGATGAATGAAATTGAATGAAATTTGTATATGGACCCATGAAATTAGATCCAGGATGAACTATTAATCCTATATGAATTGGAATAAAGTAATAAGTAGTTATAAAATATGGGTCAATTTTTTATTTCTAACACATGATTATAGATGAGGGAATCTATATGATTTGAAAATTTTCATTGATCTAACTCAAATATAAAGAAATTGGGTAATATAAAACAAAGTATTAAAAGTGATTTAATGGTCATATAGGATATAACTTTATACTATTCAGTTCAGGTTTATGTAATAATGACCTGATGAGATGTATTTTAATGTCATGTCATAAGGGTAATGTTATTTGTGTTGTACTTCTAACTCACTCAGATGTTTTAATGATAAAAATCACCTCTTATGATTATAAATTTTTTATTTGATATTATTTTAGTTATTTTCTTTTGGATATAATCTTATGAGGTTGACTGGTTAATCAATACATTCAAGAGGAATTTGGAGACAATTATTTAATGCCTCACTGGGCATTTCTACTAGATAGATCAGGTCACACCACCAACCAACCCGTGAGACAAATAGAGAAACTTGAGGACAACCATGAAGACTAGATTCCAAATTGATGTCCATATCATGATAGTAGGATAGCTAGTGTAACCTACTCACTACCTAATCCCATCAGATAATAAGTGAGCCTCACCATCATGATGAGGGAACATTGTGGTTCCCCGATGTCCATTTTCCATAAATTTAAACTATCTACTAGAGGTTATCCCCAACAACTTCTCTCACCTCATAATGAATCTATTGGTGAAGGAAAACCTCAAAAACCACCTTATTCACTCTAGGGGTGATAAATAAATGATTAATAAGGATATGACACTAGCAGTTACTATCACGCCCTCACTTTAACTTCATTTTTGATCTTATCATTTCAATCAATTAATCTATAATACATTACTATCATTCTATATTTTTCAATTTAAATCATGAAAAAATATGTGAGTGTTATATTTAAATGGTATAGCCTAAAAAACATCTCATTCTTAATCTTCTTCTCCATGGGTTCTCACTTCCACTAACATGATATATTTGGGGTTTCTTTATTTCACTATCTAAAAATGTGTATTCGGGTTTCTTTCTTTCGGATTCATACAAAAGTGTTTTCCTTTATAATTTGGTTCTGGGGTAACATAGATTCCAAAGGACTATGGGAAACCTCAATTCTTTTAGAAAGGATATATCGACACTCAAAATGAGCATTTTATAAATACTTTTATCATATTTACATATCATTTATTTTATTCTCATGCATTTCATCTTTTAATTATTTCCTATAACTTAATTAATATTTATATTTTTTTTGTTATTAAAAGGAAATGCACCACCTATTTATATCTTAGAATGTAAAAATAATTGGTTTATGAAACATTCTTAGATTCTAAACGATAACTTGTTTCAAAGAATGATTATAAAAGATGTCCACTTCATAGAACACCCAATTTTATACTAAAGGACACTAAATGTGTTGTGATCCATTATTTTATTTCCAAGATTTTAATTATTATAAATGTTACATGTATACATTTCCTAGAATAATTAATTATCCTATTTGGAAAATTTTAATTCTTACTTATACAACCGCTAAGGATTCAACGGATAAATGGGATCCTGATGATATTGCATCCTTTGAACTAAATGGAAAATCCATGAATGCCCTTTAATGTGGGTTATAATGAAATGAATTTAATTATATATCCAAAAATAAAATATATATATAAATTTTAAACTTATGAAACTCACACATGAGGGAACTAACATGTTCAATACACTAGACTAGACATGTATATTCAATATTTTGAATGTTTTAACATATATATTAATGAATCATTTTCTATTATGTTTCCTATCTTTACTAATATTTTAAATTGGACATTATTTCATAGGGATGGTCATTTTAGAGAAAAATTTGTGAAGAATATATTTTTGGTATTTCCATTTTCATCATCACTCAAGGGAATGAAAATTTAAGGAGAAAATGATATTAAGAACAAATTAATATGAGAATTAATTGGGTCACTTATGAAATATTAAATTACCATGAAGTAACAAGCAAGAAATGAATAAAATGAATCGACGTAAGTCAAGGAAAAGAATAATATTTCGTTTAAGGCAATTTATGATAGTAGTGACCTTTTTCTTGTAAGAGTTTAAAATATTTTAAGGAATAATTTTTGTTTCCAGGCACTGAGACATCGTGGGATTATGAGGCACGGTGAAATGATAATTGATATAATAAAAATATTATTAATATTAAAACCACATGTATGTATTTGTTTCAAAATAATGGTTAATCTCATTAAAAAATCCTTCGATTTGAAATTCCAGACCACATTTGAATCTTGAAGCCAGTGTTTACCCTAGGTGAGACCTAATGTTGGTTAATGTCAGACGTTCAGATGAGGAAGCTATTGGAGGGATGTTAAGTGAATTAAGTAATTAAATTACCAATTTAATTCATTTAATACCCAAAACAAATATCCTTTATTTATTAATTATTATAAAAATTATCTAGGTTTATCCACAAACACATTTCTGAGAATTGAGAGCTTTGACATTCTTCATTACCAGGTTGAGATCAGAGAACATTAAGATATCAAATCTAGGTGGATTAGTAGGTAGATATTGCAATAGGATCCCCACATAATTTTAAAATTTTTATTCAACAAAAATTGTTCCAAATTGAGTTAGGAATCATCAATTGTGTATTCAACCCTATTTATTAAATTTTTAAAGCATGTATATAATATCATTTATTTATTTTTTCCGATTACACACCCTTCACAGGATCCTATTAAAAATTAAATTGTTTTATTCAATTTAAATATTTATATGTCATTTTATCATCATAAATATCTCTGATATATGATCAATGGTTAAGAATACTTGGACAATGAAACTTTCACCTTTATTCTTCTTCTTTTCCCCAACCTGTTGATTAAGTTCTTCATTGTTAGACCATGAGTGTCACGACCCGTCCTCGGGGCCCATGCCGTGACTACCCAAAGCCCGCCTTCTATAGGCCAGGGGCTAGCGACTAGCACCAATGGCGTAAATCCCAATAACTGGGAAGGCATTGCCTTTATAAAAGTAAACAAAACATAACAGAGTACAAGCGGAATTAAAACACTAAGTACAAAGAGAAAGTGCTGAAAAGTAAATGGTCCAGAATACAAACCCAACTGAAAGTAAAACTACTACTGAATGAAAGTACAACAGAAAAAGACAAACAGCTGGAAGAAAGGAAGCAGCTCCTGCGTTGTCCTCCTCGGATCCTACCTGAAGGGTACGTACAGATGGCGCAGCTTCTAGATCGTCCACCATGGATCCTACTTGAAGGATAGGTACAGATAGCTTCCACAACGCTCTCTCCCGTCAACCTCCTCAGAGTGTCGTCTCGCCGTGAAGTCCACCTCCGGGTACTGACTCGTCGTGTAGTCCACCTCCGGGTACCGTCCAGTCCTCGAACACTCGGCCTTCGTCAGCACTGTCGTCGTCTGCAACCAACACAACGAGGTGCGGGCATATCCCGTGCAGGGGTGAGTATAACGATGCTCAGTAGGGACCCTGAGACCCTCAAGGTCTCACTAAAACCAACAAGGATAACCACAAAGAATATCTCAACAGATAACCTCTACTTTGGTATATGCCCATACATGTACCTAAGTTATCAGTTAACCCATCTCAATCATGAGGAAACACAAGGATTGTGAAATCAACGGATAACCACTACCCAGGTATATGCCCATACATATAACTAAGTTATCAAGTAACCCATCTCAATCATGAGGAAACACAAAGGTCATAGACTCATCTCAAACCAGGATTTTCATTATCGAAACCGTAACTGCTGAAGAGCTCTGTCTCTGGAGTGTACAGTAGCCCTGTCACGACTCCGAGGTACTGCTCACTAACCTAAGACTGCTGAGGTACTCCTCCTGTCGAGTACCGCGGGCCTGCCACATCACATAGTAGTGCTTCCCGCCGGGGTCTGCCACCCAAACAGAGTAGTGCTCCCCCATCATAGCCTACAGAGGTACTCCTCCTGTCGAGTACTGCGGGTCTGCCACCCAAACACAATAGTGCTCCCCGCTGTGGGTCTTCCACCCAAACACAGTAGTGCTCCCCACTGGACTGTACAAGTCTCTCTGACTCGAATCGGACAAGCAGTCTTCAGGTCCCAGCCAGCTACACGGTCTCCGTACTCCGTACGCTCATCTCTGGGAGGGTCTGCTCCATGAGCTACTGGTCGATACTCCAAGTATCTCAAAGTCCCACTAAGAAGTATCTCAAAGGACTGCCTCGTCATAGGGGTCTCAACGCAAGAGACGGCGCGTCAATCGGACGCCCGGTCTGTGAGTTACTAGCCTTTTCATCCCAGGGGCCCGGTTGGTTTTGTGAGCGAACCAATCCCGGCCGTATCTCAACTGTACCCTGAACTCTCATAGGGTATACTCATAGGGACCTTTTCTCAACGAGATCATCAACGCCACTGAAGGTTCGTCAAACGGACGTCCTGTCTGAAAGATATCATCTTTTCCGTTCTAGGGGCTCGGTTGGATTTCGGGTGCAATACAACCCGGCCACTATCCAACTATATCCAAATCTCGAGCGAAGTATGCCAAAAGTTCCATCTCAACAAGAGGAAATCAACGAGATAGACGATGCGTCAATCAGACCCCCGGTCTGTGAGTTATTGTCTTTTTCGTTCCAGGGGCCCGGTTGGATTTCGTGAGCGAACCAACCCGACCACACTCCGACGGAAACCAACCCTTGAGCGGAGTAAGCCAAAAGATCCGTCTCACTTAGAGGAATCCATCAAAGTCGATGACACATCAATCGGACGTCCGGAGCTCAAGATATAAGCGTTTCCGCTCTGAGGGCCCAGTTGGTTTCGTGTACGAACCAACCCGGCCGAACCCAAAGATCTCCGAAACCTTGAGTGTAATATACCAAAACGACCGTCCCGTCCAAGTATCGATATGAAACTGACGATGCGTCGATCAGAGGTCCGTAGCCCAAGATATCGGAATTTGAATGAAAGTGGTCAGAAAACGGGGGGTCTGGGCCCGGACTGACCTGGCCCGACCCCCCCTGGGTCAGCCCAAACCGGGTCCGACCCGACTGGACCGGCCCGGCCTGGCCGGCGCGGTGCGGCCCGGTCGGCTCGGTCCGGCCCGACCGGCCAACAGCTGATCGGCGTGGCCGATCCGAAGTCGGGGAGCGGGGGGTGCGCGTGGCCCGCCCCTCGCCGTTAATTGAGGGCGGCGGCGCAACCGCCGCCGCCAATTCTTCCAGCTGCGCGCTCGGACGCCGCCGTCGCCTGGCGGCCGGACAGCTCCGGCCACTGCCTCCGGTCGCCGGCGGCGCCGCGCAGGCGACCCGCGCCTCCGGGTGTTTCCACGGGCCACCAGAATTGCTCCAATGGTCCGTTTTCAAAACCGTCTGAGCCGGCGTTCATCTCGGGTCTCGTACTTTACTGCGCAAGCTTCAACAATACATTGCATCCCCGTTTTGTCATCGCCCGTCAATCCGCACGTCAATTAACCAAACGCGCCGTCTTCGTGGCTCTCCGGCGCGGCGCGTTGACGCCGCACCCCTTTGCCGTGGCCCGACTCCGTCCGTGGATGTCTTCGGGTTTCTCCGACGCGGTGCGATGGCGTCGCGTCCTTGTTCTTCTTTTCACGGCGCGGCGCGACGGCGCCGCGCATTTCCTTGTCACATGATTCTGCGTGGTGTGACGGCACCACGCCTTCCCGTACCAAACCACAATGGAACCAACATGAAAAAAAGGAGGAGGGTCAGCCATGTTGGTGAGGTCCGGCCCCCTCGCATTATTCGATAACTATTGGTTTTAAACCACAAAGATCGTGAAGTTGGTATTTACAAACAAAATAAATAAATAAAATTAAATCCCCTACCTTGGTTTCAAGAGCGGAACTTCTTCGGAGGTTCGTCGAAGAGAAAACTTCGCAGTATAACTGTTGCGGAAAGAGACATCGCATCGCGGATCGGTTTCGCGGAGTCGGTCTTCGAGGACTTAGCGTTCTTCGACAGAGTTCGATGCGTTCTTCACGTTCCTCGAGTTCTTCATCGAAGAGGATGAAGAACTCTAGCTTTCATTAGCTTTTCTTCTCCAAAGGCTCTCAAGCAACTATGAAACTGACCCAAAAATAAATTAAGCCTCACTTAATTTATTAACACCACAAAACCTTTGAAATTCAAGAGTTTGAAATTAAATTAACTCACATAATTAAATATCTCCAGTTGTCAAATTTAATGAGAGGGAGGTGAAGAGACTCATTTAATTAGAGAGAGTTTCATCCACATAAATGGAGAGTTCAAGAGTTAAAGGGGGTTAAGGGGGTTTGATACTCATGTGTGCCCCACCTTATAACATCCACCCAAGGGAGGTTATGTGCAGGTGGGCCCCTCCACTAACCTCCCCTTGGAAGTTCTAACTACCACTTCAATTAAAAATATGGCAAACACATATTTTTATCCAGTTTAATTAAAACCCCCCTGAAAACTAACTTCCAAACTCGATAAAACACAACTGCGGAATAGGTGTTACTAAGTAAAAACCGGCGCTGCGGTTCCATCGGTGCCCTCAGAATTTGATTCCGAGCACGAATTCAAAAGATAGAATTTCCCGCTCGTTCGTTCACTGAACGTACCCGAGCTGAAATTCAGAAATTGATTCCGGGTACACCGGACCTCGGATTCAGGCACCATCAGAAACTGCGTTCTTGTAAAATTCCAATGGAAATTAAGAAAAAATTTTCCTTGAAATTTCTGGGTCTTTACATTACTCCCACCTCAGGTCTTTACATCCCCGTAAAGCTTCAACACAAACTAGGGTCACAAAAGCGGTACAGAGCATGCATCTGAGCCTTATGCTCCCATGTGCTTACCTAGAGGTTTCCGTGCCACCTATGAAAACGCACAAGAGGAATCGACCGTCCTCGTAGAATCTGCTCCTGTCGATCCTCGATCCCCACTGGAACCTCCATGCATGACGCCCTATTATCGACGTCCAACTCCCTGAGGTCGATGATGTGTGAAGGATCAAGCACGTATCTCCTCAGTTGAGATACTTGGAAAAATGTCATGCACCTGGTGCAACTGAGGTGGATGGGTCAAGCGGTAAACCTCCTCGCCTACCCTGCTGAGGACCTGAAAAGGTCTACTGAACCTCGGAGATAACATGCCGCCTGGGCCATACCTTCGTAAACCTCACCGAGGTGAGACCCGTAGGGAAACGTGGTCGCCATCCTCGAACTCCAGTGGTCTCTGCCTCCGGGATGACCTGGACCTTCTCTGTTGTGGCTTGGACCATCTCCGGTCCCACAAGAGCTGCAAAGATTTCTTCTTTGCCGATAAGAGAAATCTGATCTCATCCCCTGGATGAACCACTTTCTTTGCCTAATACAGTCAATCCCGACATGGATGATAATAATCCATACCAAGGATGAAGTCGTAAGGCCTCGACGCTACTACCAAGAGATCCAACCATTACTCTCACCTCCAAGGGATGAGTCACACTGCCGACTTCAGTGTGTGGTAACTGGGTCTCTTCCAGTAGGTATCTCACACGTGAGGGTCAAGTCAACAGTTTAATCCAGAACCTCTTAGTAACAACACAAGAGAGGATAGGATTGATAACATCACAAAGGTAAGTGTCTTTATTTTATTGCATCTCATGGTACAAAGACACAAATATAACAACAACATCATGGAACTAGATATACACCACTAGTTCTGATCTGATCCACTCGCTTCTGGAGCTCCGTAGTCAAAAGATTCTACTACCTGAAGCTGAGCTCTCCCATGTCCTCCTGTCCCCTGCGATCGGGGTGGACCTCCTGGTGGTGGTGGTGGAAACATTCCGAAGGGTCTTCCACCTCCAGCTGCACGGCCAGCTCCTCTGTCATGGCCGCCTGCTCCTTGCGGTCCGCCCTGATCAGACCTCTGCCTCTGCCTCAGAGGTTCTTCATTTAACTGCTGGTCATCTGCATGGCGGGTTGGACAGTCACGTGCCATGTGACCAACTCCGCCGCAGGAGTAACACTGCATGGCAGGTCTGGCTATGTCACTTCCCTTGGTTCCTCGCACTACCGACCCTAAGTCACGCGGTCGACCACCTGTAGGTCTGGTTCTCTTGGACCTCTGCGTCATCTGTCTACTGCCTGCTGTAGAAGATTATGGCACATGCCATCTAGTGGTGGGTCCTGCTGCTGGAGACTGCTCAGAAAGGAATCTCTCCACCAAAAGGGCTAGCTCCAACACCCCAGTCTGTGTCGGAATGCTGAGTGGAACCACATAAGCTCTAATCTCTCGCCTGAGCCCCTGCTTGAAGGTTCGGGCCATGAAGAACAGCTCCCGTACCATATCTGTGGAGTAGCGCGAGAGGTCTGTTAACCTCGCTGAATATTGCACCACTGTCATGCTTCCCTGTCGCAGCTGAAGTAGCTCCTGTATACGCACCGCTCGAAGGGTGGCTGGTACAAACTCTGCCCAGAACAGGCTCTCGAAGTCTTCCCAAAGAAGAATCGCCTCATCATGTATCTGTAGCATCAGGCTCCACCATCAGCTGGCTGCTTCCTGAAGATGGCTGGCAGCAAGGATCACCATGAAGTCTGTTGGCGTCCCCACTAGCATGAAAACTGTCACCACATCCTCCAGCTAATCCTCAGCCGCCTGCGGGTCCGTCCCTCCCTAGAACCTGGGTGGTCTCTAGCGCTGGAACTCGTGTAGTGCACTCAAGCAACGTGCACCCTCTACTGCTGGGGCTGGTGGCATCGGTGGCCCAACGGGTAGTAGTACCGCTGGTGTCTCAACTGTGATAGGGCCCTATACTGAGGCCACGTCGCTCTGCGGGTTGTCAGTACGTACCACTCTCGGGGCTCTAGCTGGTCGTCCACGGGGAGGCATCCTGAAAGAAACAACGTGACAGAGTCAAACGATTTATACCTAGTGAGATGACCTGGTTTGAGCTGATATTTAAATAAAACTTCTGGAAACACACACGCAATCAGTGTTTCCATGCACAAAGTCGTAAATCAGTTGTCAGGGTCCTGGTGTATGGATACATCGTCCGCCCGCACCAACACTGGACTCCCTGAACTGAAACCCACACTCACTATTCTTAACATTATCGGTTCATAGAAAGAAAATATCAGAGTTATAAGTTTTGCGGTAGAACTGGTTCCTCTAATACCAATATGTCACGACCCGTCCTCGGGGCCCGTGCCGTGACTACCCCAAGCCAGCCTTCCATAGGACAGGGGCTAGAGACTAGCACCAAAGGCATAAATCCCGATAACTGGGAAGGCATTGCCTTTATAAAATTAAACAAAACACCATAGAGTACAAGCAGAAGTAAAACACTAAGTACAAAGAGAAAGTGCTGAAAAGTAAATGGGCCAGAATACAAACCCAACTGAAAGTACAACTACTACTGAACGAAATTACAACAGAAAAAGACAAACTGCTGGAAGAAAGGAAACAGCTCCTGGGTTGTCCTCCTCGAATCCTACCTAAAGGGTAGGTACAGATGGCGCAACTTCTAGATCGTCCACCACGGATCCTACCTGAAGGGTAGGTACAGATAGCTTCCACAAGGCTCTCGCCCGTCAACCTCATCATAGTGTCGTCTCGCCATGAAGTCCACCTCCGGGTACTGACTCGTTGTGTAGTCCACCTCCGGGTATTGTCCTGTCCTCGAACACTTGGCCTTCGTTAGCACTGCCATCGTCTGCAACCAACACAACGAGGTGAGGGCATAGCCCGTGCAGGGGTGAGTATAACGATACTCAGTAGGGACCCCGAGACCCTCAAGGTCTCACTAAAACCAACAAGGATAACCACAAAGAATATCTCAACAGATAACCTCTACTTAGGTATATGCCCCTACATATACCTAAGTTATCAAGTAACCCATCTCAATCATGAGGAAACACAAGGATTGTGAAATCAACGGATAACCACTACCCAGGTATATGCCCATACATATACCTAAGTTATCAAGTAACCCATCTCAATCATGAGGAAACACAAAGGTCATAGCCTCAGCTCAAACCAGGATTTTTATTATCGAAACCATAACTGCTGAAGAGCTCCATCTCTGGAGTGTACAGTGGTCCTGTCATGACTCCGAGGTACTGCTCACTAACCTAAGTCTACTGAGGTACTCCTCTTGTCGAGTACCGCGGGCCTGCCACCTCATATAGTAGTGCTTCCCACCGGGGTCTGCCACCCAAACACAGTAGTGCCCCCCCTCATAGCCTACAGAGGTACTCCTCCTGTCGAGTACCGCGAGTCTGCCACCCAAACACAGTAGTGATCCCCGCTATGGGTCTGCCACCCAAACACAGTAGTGCTCCCCACTGGGCTATACAAGTCTCTCCGACTCGAATCGGACAAGCAGTTTTCAGGTCCCAGCCAACTACATGGTCTCCGTACTCCGTACGCTCGTCTCTGGGAGGGTCCGCTCCATGAGCTACTGGTCGATACTCCAAGTATCTCAAAGTCCCACGAAGAAGTATCTCAAAGGACCGCCTCGTCATAGGGGTCTCAATGCAACAGACGACGCGTCAATCGGATGCCCGGTCTGTGAGTTACTAGACTTTTTATCCCAGGGGCCCGGTTGGTTTCGTGAGCGAACCAATCCCGGCCATATCTCAACTGTACCCCGAACACTCATAGGGTATACTCATAGGGACCGTTTCTCAACGAGATCATCAACGCCGCTGACGGTTCGTCAAACAGACATCCTGTCTGAAAGATATCAGCTTCTCCATTCTAGTGGCTTGGTTGGATTTCAGATGCAATCCAACCCGGCCACTATCCAACTGTATCCAAATCTCGAGCGAAGTATGCCAAAAGTTCTGTCTCAACAAGATGAAATCAATGAGACAGATGGCGCTTCAATCAGACGCCCGGTCTGTGAGTTATTAGCCTTTTCGTTCCAGAGGCCCGGTTGGATTTTGTGAGCAAACCAACCCGACCGCACTCCGACAGCATCCAAACCTCGAGCGGAATAAGCCAAAAGATCCGTCTCACTTAGAGGAATCCATCAAAGTCGACGGCACATCAATTAGACGTCTGGAGCTGAAGATATAAGTGTTTCCGCTCCGAGGGCCCGGTTGGTTTTGTGTACGAACCAACCCGGCCGAACCCAATGTTCTCCGAAACCGTTAGTGTAATATACCGAAACGACCGTCCCATTCCAAGGATCGCTACGCAACTGACGGTGCATAGATCGTAGGTCCGTAGCCCAAGATATGGACATTTGACTGAAAGTGGTCTGAAAACGGGGGGTCTGGGCCCGGACCGACCCCCCCTGGGTCGGCCCGAACCGGGTCCGACCCGACTGGACTCGGCCCGGCCCGGCCGGCGTGGCCCGGCCCGACCGGCCAACCGCGGCTCAGCATGGCCGAGCCGAAGTCGGGGAGCGGAGGGTGCGCGCGGCCCACCCCTCGCCGTTAATTGAGGGCGGCGGCGCGCTCGGGCGCCGCCGCCGCCTGGCGGCCGGACGGCTCTGGCCGCTGCCTTCGGTCACCGGCGGTGCCGCGCCAGCGACCCGTGCCTCCTGGTGTTTCCGCGGGCCACCAGAATTGCTCCGGTGGTCCGTTTTCAAAACCGTCTGAGCCGGTGTTCATCTCGAGTCTCGTACATTACTGCACAAGCTTCAAAAATACATTGTGGCCCCGTTTTGTCGTCGCCCGTCAATCAGCACGTCAATTAACCAAATGCGCCATCTTCTTGGCTCTCCGGTGCAGCGCGTTGATGCCACGCCCCTTCACCGTGGCCCGACTCCGTCCGCGGATGTCTTCGGGTTTCTCCGACGTGGCGCGACGGCGTCACGTCCTTGTTCTTCTTTTCACGGCGCGGTGCGACGGCGCCGCACATTTTCTTGTCGCATGATTCCGCGTGGTACGATGGCACCATGCCTTCCCATACCAAACCACAAAGGAACCAACATGAAAAAAAGGAGGAGGGTCGGCCGTGTTTGTGCGGTCCGGCCCCCTCGCGTTATTCGATAACTATTGGTTTTAAACCATGAAGATCGTCAAGTTGGTATTTAAGAACAAAATAAATAAATAAAATTAAAACCCCTACCTTGGTTTCAAGATCGGAGCTTCTTCGGAGGTTCGTCGAAGAGAAAACGTCGCGGTATAACCTTCGCGGAAAGAGACGTCGCGTCGCGGATCGGTGTCGCGCAGTCGGTCTTCGAGGAATCTGCGTTCTTCGACAGAGTTCGATGCGTTCTTCGCGTTCCTCGTGTTCTTCGTCGAGGAGGATGAAGAACTCTATATTTCCTTAGCTTTTCTTCTCCAAAGTCTCTCAACCAACTGAGAAACTAACCCAAAAATAAATTAAGCCTCACTTAATTTATTAACACCACAAAACCTTTGAAATTCAAGAGTTTGAAATTAAATTAACTCACATAATTAAATATCTCAAGTTGTCAAATTTAATGAGAGGGAGGTGAAGAGACTCATATAATGAGAGAGAGTTTCATCCACATAAATGGAGAGTTCAAGAGTTAAAGGGGGTTAAGGGGGTTTGATACTCATGTGGGCCCCACCTTATAACATCCACCCAAGGGAGGTTTTTTGCGGGTGGGCCCCTCTACTAACCTCCCCTTGGAGGTTCTAACTACCACTTCAAATAAAAATATGGCAAACACATATTTTTATTCAGTTTAATTAAAAACCCCCGAAAACTAACTTCCAAACTCGATAAAACAAAACTGCGGAATAGGTGTTCCTAAGAAAAAACCGGCGTTGAGGTTCCATCGGTGCCCTCAGAATTTGATTCCGAGCACTGGTTCAAAAGAGAGAAATTCCCGCTCGTTCATTCACTAAACGTACCTGAGTTGAACTTCGGAAATTGATTCCGGGTACACCGGACCTCGGATTCAGGCGCCGTCAGAAACTGCGTTCTTGTAAAATTCCAAAGAAAATTAAGAAAAAAATTTCCTTGAAATTTCCGGGTCATTACAATGAGGCCAAAATTTGAATTTCCCTGGGTGAATTAAAGTGTGATTGGAACCCATATTCATGGATGTTTTGAAACTGATGAATAGATCATTTTTTTACAGAGGTATCATGATATATATTTTTTTGTTACAATACTGATTTTGGAACAATTAATAGAGATGAGTGATTGGGGTAAGCACAACATGCACATTATACTTTGTGAAGATCACCATATTCTATTTCCTTGTATTAAATGGAGGAAAATGATGTTTGGAGGTTTTAACCTTCAATATCATGTTTTCAAAAAATAATATTCATAGAAACAATAACATATCTAGAAACAATATAAGGGTTTAATTGATTCTATGAAAAACATGAGAAGATACTTTCTAGTCTAATGAACACACTTTTGTGTAGCCCAATGGATGAAGTTCTAGGTTTTCAGGTGAACTTCAATATCATAAATTTTGTTGATGGTCCTACATTCCATGTGAACCCACCTTGATGGAAAATCCCTGTCCTAATTACACATGCCCATGACCCCATTTGAGATGAAATTTCATGTACTGAAGTAAAGGAGTTTGGAATTAAATATATGGTAACAACTAGAAGCACACATGAAGGCCCTAGATGGACAAGGCATGTCATTTGGGATCCTTAGATGTTGTGTAAGGTAACATGAATTCTAGATCTATTTACATAAAGAACACTTACAAATAGTGGAGCGGGGCCATGCATCATGTGGAACAAATATACACTCTTTAATCCTATATGAGTATTCTTTATTTCATATATCGTTTATTTGGAAGCAAATTTTAACCCAGAGTATCCAATCTTGAGTTATTTTTCTCATAGAATATTATGGTTTCCGTCATTGTGGATTTTCAAATGGGATAAGGTATTTTTTGAGAGTGAATATTCATCAAGAGATTATAAACAATTTTAGAATTCAGGGTAAGAACATCGAAGATATTCTAGGTATAAAAAATTTGAACTCATGTGACACACATGATGTTTAGGGTTATTGTTATGATTTGTTAGGGAATTATCTCTAGGAAATGAATGAAGGAGGAAACTATTAATATATAATTATTAACAAATAGGATTCACATGATATGTATGGGAATATATGTGTGTTATTGTATCACTAAAGATATTATAAGTTCATTAAAGTGTCCATAACTGCTCATTTAACATTTTCAGCACAATTACCTTGTGGAATTATAATTATTTTCAACATCTTGTATATTTATACAATCATCTGATGGTAGGTCATATGGATTTAAGGTGAGAAAATTGATAATGAAAAATACAATACCAACCTATGAGAATAGGATGTGAAGTGAACTTAGTATGCAATTAATCCCCATGTGGGCTTAGTGGGAAACCCCTAGTTGGTTTTTATTATTTATGTTTGGTTACATATTGTGAAAGTAACATCCTATATTTTTTTATCATATATATTGGAATCCCATTATAATTAACTAATATAAAGAACGTGATTACCTTAATATTTATCATATAGGGAAGAATGATTATATGTATAGACATAGAGTGATGAGACCATGATTCTCGAGGTAACAGACCCACATGTGGATTTTCATGAGAATTAGGGATTTGGTAAGAAGATGACTTGGTATAATTTATCTGATCTCTATGAAAATGATACCAAAGGGAGGTATTTCATGTAATGACCAGACCCCAGTTTCCTAGAGTCAGTGCATTATTACATAACATTGGCATGATCACAAGAAAGATCAAGTCCCAAAAGACCGATTAGATTAGTAGCCTTGGAATAACTAGTTACATTCTTAAAATTTACATTACATAATAAAGTGAAAAACTACTACAAAAACATATTGTCTTCATATCCCCTCATAATATCCCTACAAGTCATTCATAGATTACTTCTTCACATCCTGGGAAAAATAAAACACTGAAAGGGGTGATCTCAGATGCTCAATAAGGATGAAAATATAACAGAAACATTCATAAATAAGCATAAACATTTAAGTCAATGTATAGCTAAAACAAAATCCTTTCAAACTTGAACTTCCAAAAAATATGACAAAGATAAAATTAAATAATTCCATTTACTTATTCACATAGATATTCTACTAGTCGAAAAATCACATGAAATATCAATAACCACTTTCATAATGATGGAATGCATAATGCTAGACTATCACAACCAAGTATCCAAGGCCTCTTGACAAGAATACAAATAAGATTTTGTCAAGGCCTTGTTCCAAGACACTAGTTGGTCTCATGAGACCTACCGATGCATCACAGAGCTATAGCGGGCACCGCCCGTCACTTATTAAGTCCAATGCATTCCTCATATGAACAGGTTTCAACATAACATAAACATTCATATTAAAACTAGCATACAAAATGTCAATACATTCACTATAAACCATGAATGGTATAAAAATAACACATCCACATTCAAACATATCACAAAACATTCAATATAATATGGAAGTTTTGTATCATAATAAATTAACTTCAAATAAGCTTAAAATCCATCAAAGGATGTTGACATAGATGAAATCCAAACTATTTGAGAGAAATATCTATTTTTTGGAATCATTTAAAAGTAAAATAATTATAAAATAAAACATTTACTTTTAAAATATTCTTATAAGCTCGTAAGGTAATCTATAAAGATTTTATAATGGTAGAAAATAGCCTCACCCACCGTATATGTTAAAAAAAGACATTATTACCTTAATTGTGTCGAAATGGTTAAAAAGGACCTTGTTTGGAAAAAGATGGAAATATTCCTTTATGAACCTCTTATAAAAAGTAAAACAAGGGTATAATTGACTTTAACCCATATTCTGTAATATATTAATAATGTTTTGAAATAAATATTTAAGAAACATAGATGTGGATGATAAAGCGGTCCCAGTAGATTATTACGTATAAACGACCTCGGATAATGAAGAGATTGTGAAATAAACCCTTAACGTGTACTTTTACTTGGTCGAGGGTTGGTTGACCACCTGTATAATGGTGAAATAATTGTTATTAAATTGTACAAGAATCATATACATTAATATGATATCATATATTATCTTTTAGCAATGATTTGTTAATAACATCTTAGTATTATCGTCGTTTCAGTGTTAATGGATTCATTTTCCTTTGCCTGTTTTGTTATGTAAGCCATGTTTGTTATGGATAGGTTGTATATTATTCATATTTAGAATGATATAAAGTTACTAAACATTACTTTCAATCATCAAATGATAATTAGTCTTGAATGGATACGATGGGGAATGAATCTCATCGCATTCGTGGAGACGGTAGTCCGTACGTACGCACGAGCCACAATATCATTATTTTGATATTAAAATAATATAAAATTGGATGGTATATCATTTATATATAATCATTGTCATGTTATATTTATTATTTACATTAATTACACTTCATTATTATACCCATCCAAATAATAATATATAGAATAACAACTACACTGCGATGTGGAGACGGAAAGCCGTACGTACGCACGTATGGTGACATGTCATTAAAAGGATGGATAGAATACTGAATATGGTTATACCATATTTATAATAATATCACAGTATATAGGATATACTGGAGTTATTATTTTATAACGGGAATAACAAAGATAGAAGAAGTTGAAGAAGAAAGGAACTTGAAAGAGGGTGGTGAAAACATTACCTCTTCTTTGGGTTCTTCCTTTTGATTTGATCAAAAGGGATCCTTAGTTTAGATTTCTGATCAACCTAAGGACTCTAGGTTGAAGTTAGGGAAGTTGAGAGAGTATTTTTTCAGGGTTTGGCCGAACCAAATGGATTTGAAAGTGTGAAAAATTGGTTATAAGTGGTGTCCTTTTATAAGGGGGAGGAGGGGCACCTTAGGAAAATCTAGAAATATTATTTTATAATAAATTAATATTCGGGTTATAATGGATCCAAAGTGGATTATTTAATGGTTAACGTGGGTGTGGATCGAAAACCACCCAAACAATACAATTTAGAGAGGTTTGGGTTGTTATATTAACCGTATCGTTTAGTTTTAACTCTTAGTTAATTAGTTTGACACTTACCATGTCACATTGTATTTTTATTTTATATAGTCAATAAACTTACTATATACCTCAAAGAGACCCCCAAGTGGTCCATTATTGATACACTTATCATGATATAAGTCACTTGGATGAACCTTATATTTTTAGGAATTGAATATAAATTAATAATATAATATTTGTTTTAAAAACTCTTTTATGTCAATTCTGAAACTATTGGGTATTTTGTTCTTGATAAATTTATAATAGCATTATTACTGCAAAAACAATTTATATAAACAATACTAATATGTCATAGTAACCTATAAAATTATTGGAATTTATAAAAAGTCTCAAATTACATTTATTTGGGTATTTATAATATCAATTATCTTAATCACTCATTAATACGGTAATTACTTCATCATAATTGTGTCATAAATAAATTTCATTATTTAATGTATAAAAATTGTAAATAAAATACCATTATGTAGGAAATATTTTTATACTTCTAATGAATATTTATAGTCGAAAATATGACATATATAACCCTATGTAAAAATTGATTTTCTAAAAGATATATGCTTTTGTCATTTTTGTATTTACTTTAACATAATTAACATAATGTGTCCTTATCATTTACATGTGGATCCATGGGGTCCCAAAATCGACCCAAAGATGTCCATGGTTGGACATGTATCAACGAATAAGGTTAAGACACGTTTTATGTTAATTTATTATTATTATAATATTATTTTTACCCTTATTTACCAGATTTAGGCTTTAACCAGGGTAAATAAAATATTTACTGAAGTAATTTTTTAAAATGTCTAAAAATAAGTTACCTATTGACACAATTTGGACATCCAAGTTACAAATATAGAATCAATTTTTTCAAATTCAGAACACAGAAGTGGCAGAAATTAATTTAAAATTAATTCCCGTTGTTAAAACAAAAAGCGTGTTTTTTAAGAGATAATAACTATCAAAAGATTGACAGTTTTTTATGTCCGGTTAAATTATGAAATTAAGTCCAATGAGAAACATTGTATTAAATGGTAAAAATATATTCTAAATATATTTTAAAACCACTCAAATTCATAATTTATCACTATTAAGTATTTCGATTAAAAAGTTGTTTTTAATTAAAATTTAGTAATTTTTACTATTCATCAAAATATAAAAGTTATCTGAAAAGAACCAAAATTTCACCTTAGGCTAATTTCGATATTCCGAATCCAAAAATGAAGTCCATTTTGAGAGATAAAATTTATAAAATTTTAAAAAGTGGGTATTACTATTCATAACGACTAGTTTGATTGGTTCTGGTGTGTGTTAGAACTCGAAGTTGCATAAAACACACGCTACTGTATTATTAAAAGAGAAGCGTACCGTGGATGCTTGGGGTGTTACATTCTCCCCTGCATCAAATAATTTTGTCCTTGAAATGTCTAGAATACTACCGCCTGAAAAGACTCGGGTGGTTCTTCATCATAAGTTCCTCAGGTTCCCAAGTTGCCTCTTCCATCTTATGGTTTCTCCATAGAACTTTTACCAGATGAGTCGTCTGGTTTCTCAGCACTTGTTCTCTTGTATCAAGAATCCTAATGGGATATTTTCAATAAGACAGATCTGGTTCTAGTTCTAATTCCTCATAGGTGGGTACATGCATTAGGTCAGGCATTTATTTCCTCAACAATGATACACGGAACACATCGTGAACTTTGGAGAGATTTGGCGGCATTGCCAATCGGTAAGCTACAACCCCAATTCGTTCTAGAATTTTGAAAGGTCTGATGTACCTGGTACTCAATTTAACTTTCTTTCCGAAATGTATAACTCCCTTCCATGGAGATACCTTCAAGAAAACATGATCTCTTACATGAAATTCCTAATCCTTCCTTCAGTTGTCAGCATAGCTCTTCTGCCTACTTTAAACTGCTTCGATATGGTTTTGGATCACCTTCACCTTCTCCATTATTTCCTATACCAGTTCTGGGCCTACAAGTATTCTTTCACCAACGTCATCCCAACAGGTTGGTGTGCGACATCTCTTTCTGTATAACGCTACATATGGTGCCATTTGAATGCTAGAATGGAAGCTATTGTTATAGGAAAATTCTACCAGAGGTAAATATTGATCCCACATACCTTGAAAGTCATGTGAGAAAGATCTCAACATGTCTTCTAAGGTTTGAATAGTCCATTCTGATTTTCCATCTCTTTGAGGGTGGTAAGCAGTGCTCAAATGAAGTTCAGTATCAAAGGCCTTCTAGAGACTCTTATAGAATCTCAAAGTAAAATGGGGATCTCGATCCAAAACAATTGATAGGGGTACTCAATGAAGTCTCACAAATTCATTAATATATAGTCTTTCTAGACGTCAAAGTGGTGAATCTTCCCTTATAGAAAAAAAATTTATTGACTTGGTAAGATGATCAACAACGACCCATATTGCATCATTCCTTCTAGGAGTCTTTGGTAGTCCCATGACAAAGTCCATAGTGATATTATCCAATTTCCACTCAGGTATGGGAAGAGGTTACATGACTCCTCTAGGCTGTTGCCTTCCACCTTTCACTTGTTGAAAAACCATACATCTTGACAAAATATCAGCAATATCCCTCTTCATGTTGTCCCACCAAAAATGTTCCTTCAAATCTCTATATATTTTGGTGCTCCCATGGTGTATATAGAAATTGGAACTATGAGCATCGTCCAGCAATTCCCTATTTAGATCAGGTATATCGGAAACACATAGTCTCTTCCCAAATTTCAAAATTCATTCTTCATACACAAATTCTCTCAATCCTTCATCATTCACAGCTTTAATCCTCTTTTGAAACTCCTCATCACCAGTCTGAGAACTCTTTATCCTTTCTAGTAAAGATGGTTTGGAAACCCTTTGAAAATATATCGATGCTTCACCTTCCAGGGTAATTCCCATATCCATCTTCACTAGATCAACGAAAATAGGATCCCTTTAAATTCTCATCCTGTTCAAAACTCCATGATCT
Organism: Viscum album; assembly: GCA_963277665.1. NCBI lineage: Eukaryota > Viridiplantae > Streptophyta > Magnoliopsida > Santalales > Viscaceae > Viscum > Viscum album. The sequence goes on from OY728140.1 coordinate 81,327,439, forward strand.
TTTCTGCTCAAAGCATCTTCCACCTTGTTTGCCTTCCCCGGGTGGTAGTGTATCGTGCAATCATAATCTTTAAGTAATTCAAGCCATCTCTTTTTCCTCATGTTGATTTATTTTTTTGAGAAAATATTCTTAAAACTCTTGCGATCAGTATAAATCTCACATTTTTCACCATATAGGTAGTGTCTACATATCATCAAATCAAAGATCACAGCTTCTAACTCGATATCATGAGTAGGATAGTTTTTCTCATGAATTTTTAACTGTCGTGATGCATAGGAAATAACCCTATCATTTTGCATAAGGACACAACGAAGTCCTTTCATCGATGCATCACTATAAATAACGAACCCATCATTCCCCGATGGTAGAGTCAATATAGGAGCATTGAAAAATCTTCTCTTTAGTTCTTCAAAACATTCTTTACAATGTTTTTTCCAAAAAATTTAACCCCTTTAAGTGTGATCTTTGTTAGTGGGTTAGCCAATCAGGCAAAATTCTAGAAGAAACATCGATAATAACCTGATAAACCAATAAAACTGCGTACCTCAGTTATATTCGTAGGTGCTGGCCATTCTTGGATGTCCTTGGTCTTAGAAAAATCAAAAAAGATTCCATCTTAAGAGACAATATGTCCAAGAAAAGAAATCTCATGAAGCCAGAATTCACACTTGCTAAACTTCGCATATAATTCATGTCTTCTCAGAGTCTTCTGGAAAATGCGCAAGTGATTTTGATGATCTTTTTAGATTTTGGAGTATACCAATATATCATCAATAAATACCACCACAGAATCATCGAGATATTCCTTGAAAACTCTATTCATTAGATCTATGAATACATAGGGTGAATTAGTCAGCCCAAAAGGCATTACTGTAAACTCGTAATGCCCGTACCTGGTTCGAAATGCTATCTTCGGAATGTCTTCCTTCTTCACACACAACTGATGGTATCCATATCGAAGGTCAATCTTTGAAATGTACTGAGCTCCATGCAGTTAGTCATATAAATCATCAATGCGAGGTAGGGGATACTTGTTCTTTATTTTTATAGCATTGATCTCCCTGTAGTCGATACATAACCTCATAGATCCATCTTTCCTTTTAACAAAAATAACAGGGGATCCCCATGAAGAAACACTAGGGCGAATAAATACCTTATTACTCAATTTCTCTAGTTGTTTCTTTAGTTCCACTAATTCTACAGTGGCCATTCTATAAGGGGTCTTCGATATAGGCCTTGATCCAGGAATTAAATCATGGAAAACACAACTTCTCATTCTAGAGGATGTCCAGGTAAATCTTCCGGAAACACATGTATATATTCTCTCACAATAGGTACATCCTCTATTTGAACATTCCTTTCCTCACCCACAATTATTTCATTCTCTTCCTCCCCGATAATTGAATTTAGTTGAGCTACTGGGGGTGGATCTTGATAAGAATTAAGTGCCATCGATTCTTCTCTAAAGATAAGGTGTTCCTTGTCATCATTATCAAAAATCGTAACCTCCTTCTTCTTGCAATAAATCTTCGTATCATGGTCTGAAATCCAATCCATACCGAGGATTATATCAAACTCAATCATAGGTATGATGATGAGATCAGTGGATAAAGAACATTTATGTGCTCTAATGGAGATTGATTCACAAAACTTCGATGCAATGATACTTCCCTTAGGAGTTTTAACTGACACCTCCCTTGTTAAATCAAATTGGAAATATCTAATTTTCTTAGAAAACTGGGAAGATATGAAACAATGCGATGATCCATAATCAAATAAAGCATTTTCTAAACTTGAGGAAACCATTAAATTACCTTCCACCGTGTCTTTCAGAGCTTCTACCTCGGCAGTAGTGATAACATAAGCTTGGCCATGATACCTTGGCATTTTCTGAGGCAATTTCTCCTGATACTTATGACATTCATTTGATTAATGTCCCATCTCTCTAAAATTATAGCATTCCATGTTGACAGAAAAAAACTTTCCCTTGAAATCATGAGCTTGGTGGCCTTTTTCACCACACTTGTAACAGACTCCCATTCCTTTTAACCATGTACCGGGGTGTTTCTTCCTACATTTACTGCAGTATAGATTCTGAACTTTTCCCTTCTTTCCCTTATTTCCATTTCTAGATTGATCAATACATCTCTTCTTCTCTTTCTTTGAATTAAAGTCATAAGACATAGAGAATTCCTTTTCTGTCTTGATAGTACATGAGAAAATGTCTTCGTACGATGAGAAGGATTGTGAGACTAATGATCGATGAAGAAATGGTTTTAACCCATCAAAGAAATGACCAATCTTAATTCTTGGGTTATGTTTAAAATCTCCAGCATACCTTGCTATCCGTGTAAATTTATCCACATACTTTGCGACATTCTCATCCTCCTTTTCCCTCAGACTCAGAAATTGCCTTTCCATATCTTCTTGATGGTCACGACGAAAGTATTTTTCTAAAAACAGATCTTTGAACTCCGTCCATTACATATTTGATACTTCATAATCTTCATTCATGTATTGAATCAATGACCACCATTGATCAGCATCTCCAGTGAGGCAGTAAACTGCCATGATAACTTTTTCCCTTTCACTACTCCCCAAATCCTGAAATATTTTCTCAAGGGAACTTATCCATTTCTCAGCTACCAATGGATTTGTACTCCCATTGAATGTTGGTGGTTGCTACCTCATGAAGCGATCTAACATTGATCCTCCATGCTGTGGATCAGGGTGCTCCATACGGGTAAGGTTATTATTCATAACCTGAGTGAGTTGTCCCAGTATGGTGATTAGTTGATCAACACCAGTTGCATCACCAGCTCCACTATAATAATCTTGAGAAGGAGGGAAATCCCTACATGGAGTACGTGAATTGATACGGTTTCCATTTCTTCCTCTAGGCGCCATTTCTAAACAATGGAATAAACTAGATTAATTTATGAATCAATATACATAATTCTATACTTGTAAAACACTTAACATAAATGGAAAAGTTCATGGATATAATCCATAATCATAAAAATGTTTTCATTGAGGATGTATATACTCATAAACCCTTCATAATGGTTTGTAATGAAAATGAGAGTTATCCTAAGCATATCCCTCAGGAGTGTCGTAACCCAGAGTGCAGCAAGGCCCGTTTTCGTGCACCAGTTCCCGTTCGAGTCTAGCTCAAAGCGGTGTTTTTGGGTTTTACCCCTAGGTACATCTGTACCAGAGCCGCCGCTACCTGCTCATATCCAGACCTAGATGTATTTCTCGGAAAACTCAAAAAATCTCTACAATACCAAAATTCTAGTAAGTTCCTCTATACTAATCCTCAAAGTATATCTTATGTCTGTGTGCTCTAATAAGATTTTACCTAAATCTAGCTTCCAAGGTTTGTACTAAACTTCCACTGATACCATCTGTAACACCCCGACCCCAGTTGCCTAGAGTCAGTGCATTATTACATAACATTGACATGATCACAAGAAAGATAAAATCTCGAAAGACTGATTAGTTTAGTATCCTTGGAATAACGATATACATTCATAAAGTTTACATTACATCATAAAGTGAAAAACTTCTACAACAACATATTGTCTTCATATCCCCTTATATTATCCCTGTAGGTTATTCATAGATTACTTCATCACATCCTAGGAGAAATAAAACATTGAAATGGGTGAGCTTAGATGCTCAGTAAGGATGACAATATAGCAGAAACATTCATAAATAAGCATCAACATTTTAGAAAATGTATAGAAAAAACAAAAGCCTTCTAAACGTGATATTCATCATAATATGGGAAATATAAAATGAAATAATTCCATTTACTTATTCACATGTATATTGTACTAGTCGAATAATCACATGTATTATCAACAACCACTTTCATAATGTTGGAATGCATAATGCCAGACTATGATAACCACGCAACCAAGGCCTCGTGCCAAGACTACAAATAAGATTTTGTTAAGGCCTCATGCAAAGACACTGGTTTGTCTCATGAGACCTACCGATGCATTGATTAGCTATAGCAGGCTCCACCCGTCACTTATTAAGTCCAATGCATTCCTCATATGAACATGTTTCAATATAACATAAACATTCTTATTAAAATTAGCATACGAAATGTCAATACTTTCACCATAAACCATGAATGGTATAAAAATAACATATCCACAGTCAAACATATCACAAAAACTTCAATACAATATGTAAGTTTTGTATCATAATAAATCAACTTCAAATAAGCTTAAAATTCATCAAAGGATGTTGACATAGATGAAATCAAAACTATTTGAGAGAAATATCTATTTTTTTGAAATCATTTAAAAGTCACATAATTATAAAATAAAACATTTACATTGAAAATATCCTTATAATCTTGTTAGGGATGCTTCTAATATTTTATAACAGTGGAAAATAGCCTCACCCGCCGTATATGTTAAAAAAAAGACATTCTTACCTTAATTCTGTTGAAAAGGTTAAAACGGACCTTGTTTGGAAAATGACAGAAATATTCCTTTATAAACCTTTTATAAAAAGTCAAAAAAGGGATATAATTGACCTTAACCCATATTATATAAAATTTTAATAATGTTTTGAAATACATTTTTATGAAACATATATGTGGATGATAAAGAGGTCCTAGGAGATAATTATGTATAAACAACCTCAGATAATGAAGAGATTGTGAAATAAACCCCTACCTTTTACTTTTCCTTGGTCAAAGGTTGGTTAACCTCATGAATAATGGTGAAATAATTGTTATTAAATTATATGAGAATCATATACATTAATATGATATCCTATATTATCTTTTAATATTGATTTGTTAATAACATCTTAGTATTATCGTCATTTCTGTGTTAATGGATTCATTTTCCTTTGTCTGTTTGGTTACATAAGCCTTGTTTGTTATGGATAGGTTGTATCTTATTCATATCCATAATGATATAAAGTTCTTAAACATTACTTTTAATCATCAAATTCGAATTATTCTTGAATGGATATGATGGGGAATGAATCTCATCGCGTTCGTGGAGACGGTAGTCCGTACGTACACACGAGCGACAATATCATTCTTTTGATATTAAAATAATATATAATTGGATGTTATATCATATATACAGAATCATTATCATGTTAAATTTATTATTTACATGAATTAAACATCATTATTATACCCATCCAAATAATAATATATTGAATAAGAACTACACCGCGACGTGGAGACGGTAAGCCGTACGTACACACGTATAGTGACATGTCATTCAAAGGATGGATATAATACTGAATATGGTTGTACCATATTTATAATAATATCATAGTATATAGGATATACTGGATTTATTATTCTATAATGGGAATAACAAAGAAAGAAGAAGTTGAAGAAGAAAGGAACATGAAAGAGGATGGTGAAAACATTACCTCTTCTCCGGGTTCTTCCTTTTGATTTGATCAAAAGGGCTCCTTCAGTTGGCTCTATGATCAACATAAGGCCTCTAGGTTGAAGTGAGGGAAGTAGATAGAGTATTTGTATAGGGTTTGGTCGGTCCAAAAGGCTATGAATGTGTGAAGAATTCGTTAGAAGTGGTGTCCTTTTATAAGGGGGAGAAGGGGGACCTTAGGAAAATCTAGAAATAGTATTTTATAATAAATTCATATTCGGTTTCTAATGTCTCCAAAAGTGAATTATTTAAGGGTTAAGGTGGGGATGGGTCGAAAACCTCACAACCAATATAATTTAGATAGGTCTGGGTCATTATATTATCTTTATCTATTAGTTTTAACTCTTTGTTAATTAGTTTGACACTTACCATGTCACTTTGTATTTTTATATTATATAGTTAATAAAAATACTATATACATCCAAGTGACCCCCAAGTGGTCCATTAATGATACACCTATCATTATATAAGTATTTTGGCCGAACCTTAGATTTTTAGTAATTGAATATAAATTAATAATATAATATGTTTTTTAAAAACTCTTTTATGTCAATTTTGACACTATTGGGTATTTTGTTCTTGATAAATTTTTTAAAGCATTATTACTTAGAAAAAAATTTATATAAAGAATCCTAATATGTCATAGTATCCTTGAAAATTAATTTAATTTGTAAAAAGTCTCAAATTACATTTATTTGGGTATTTATAATATCAATTATCTTAATATTTCATTAATACGGTAATTAGTGCATCATCATTGTGTCATAAATAAATTAAATTATTTAATTTATAAAAATTATAAATAAAATACCATTATATAGTAAATTGTTTTAGATATCTAAGTAATATTTATAGTTGAAACTATAATATATATAACCCTCTGTAAAATTTTTTTTCCTAAAAGATATATGCTTATGTCATTTTTGTATTTACTTTAACTTAATTAATATAAAGTGTCCTTATCACTTACAAGTGGATCCATGGGGTCCCAAAATCGACCCAAATATGTCCATGGTCGGAAATGTATCAACCAATAAGGTTAGAATACATTTTAGGGTAATTTATTATTATTTTAATATTATTTATTTACCCTTATTTACCGGATTTACCCTTTAACCATGGTAAATAAAAAATTTACCGAAGTAATTATTCAAAATGTATAAAAATAAAAGTTACCTATTTACACAATTTGGACATCCTGATTCCAAATATGGAATCAATTTTTACAAATTCAAAACACATAAGTGGAAGAAATTAATTTAAAATTAATTCCCATTGTTAAACCAAAAAGCGTGTTTTTTAAGAGATAATAACTATCAAAAGATTGACACTTGTTTATGTCTGGTTTAATTGTGAAATTATGTCCAATGAGCAAAATTGTATTAAATGGTAAAACTATATTCTAAATATACTTTAAAACCATTCAAATTAATAATTTATCACTATTAAGTATTTCGATTACAAATGTTGTTTTTAATTAAAATTTAGTAATTTTCAGTATTCATCAAAATATAAAAGTTATCTAAAAAGTACCGAAATTTCACCCTATGCTAATTTGGATATTCCGAATCCAAAAATGAAGTCAATTTTGAAAGATAAAATTTCTAAAATTTAAAAAAGTGGGTATTACTATTCATAACGGCTAGTTTGATTGGTTGTGGTGTGTGTAAGAACTCGAAGTTGCGTACAACACACACTACTGTATTATTCAAAGAGAAGCGTACTGTGGAAGCTTGGGGTGTTACATTTAATAAAATTATAAACCTTATGGAATTTAATATGGTATTTTGGTTAATAGTCCTTGTTTTATTGTTGTGAGAAACCTATTTGTTCGGGATAGGTGGGAGACCGAGAGAACATATCTCTGACTCAAAACGTAGTATGTTAGTGACCTATATGATTGAGAAAAACCCATTAATGGACAATTAATGGATTCAATATAGTAAACTACCTAATTCATAAACCCCAGTTAGAAAGGGTCCTTCATGTGACAATATTTATTAAATTGAATGAACCCTCTTTTATACAATCCAAACTCTAGTAGGAGTAGTCTCCCATTCATGGAAAGTGATAATACAAATTCTCTCATTACTCTCAGGCACCTTACCTTGGAAAAGCACCCATTATGATCTTGAGAAATATGGATATTTACAAAATACCCATCCATCATCATTGGAATATGAGATTCTTAAAGACACATTTCTTTAACTATGCAGTAATACACCCCGGTGGTCTTTTCATAAGTTTCCCAAAAAAGGGCACATCAGATAGATGGTTCTACTATTTGATTATGCAATAATAAAACCCAATTTAATTTTCATATTTCACCCACTAAAATGAAATATCAACTAGAAGTACATCTCTTCTCAAGAGAGACCTTTTCTATCTCATTAAACCCCCAAAACAAATCATGGTGTAAACCACTTTTCAAATATAGTTCATAGACTCTTCTTATATGTTTGTCTCACATCAGGTTTCAGATTGGGAAATCACAAAATTATTACTCAAAAAATCAATTTACTAATCTGAATAATTTCATAACATTCATGGACAACAAGTCGTGTTTGGATCATCATTCTAGAAGTAATGGTAAACACCATTTTAATTAAAAAAATAGTCACATTATTCTGATTACATGAAGTTAAAATTACCATAAAAAGAGACATCATACTCCAAAGGTTTAATACCCACAAATGGTACCTAGGGTAAAAGATGAGTCTCATATTTTGGGTCCTATTCTCTACATGGTGTAAGTAATAATCAAGAAATGAAAATATGTGAAGAAAAAAACTTGTTAAAAAGAAAGACCAATAAGGGAAGCTTAAGGAAAATCCAAGTTTTTCCCACTAGATATTTTTCATATCTAACATATGAAAAAATTCGGGTGAAAAGAGAAAAGTCACAAAATTTGTAGAGTTTTCCATATGAACCTAGTAGTTGTGTAACTATTCCTACATATCTAAAGTGATTGGAAATAATTAGATCACTTCCTCACCCCTATCATTGCAATTATAACACAGTACATTTTATTAAATATGTCATTGTCATAATAATATTATGATTATTATGAATATATGAATTCAATAATATGTTACTATAAACAATGTCTTTTTTAATTCATGTTCTAAAATGAAGTGGATCTTCCAAATTATGATGACTCTCTTCAAAATTAAACAGTTATTCTATGACATATGCCATGAGATGCAGAACAGTGGCTCAAGAATTATCTGTATCACTGTAGAACCCATCCAATTGTATGGTTGTAACATCCTTATTAATATTAAGTTTCTTCTTCTCAACAATAATAAATTCTCATCCTCGTTCCATGGGCCCTTCCAAGATTGGTGGAGTTGAACAATATCTTCCTTTATGAAATCAAATTATTCTTGAAGGAATTTAATTTGGAGATATATATTATCATGATTATTTTCACATTAATCCACCTCCTTGGCTTGAAGGAGCTCATCTTGGGATATAATAGCTCTATTTTATTCAAATATCCCTCCCAGTTGTGCCTCAGGGACTTTTTACCTTTTCTCCACTTCCCATTGTCGGATGACCAAATTCACAACATGGTGTATCATGTGGTAACCAAAAACATCATACCATAAAATGTAAAATATGGTTTCGAGTTAGTGAAGTCACAATGTAATATCATCAAGTGGAATCCCTGAGACTATCTCTACAATGTCCTGTAACTCTCCTATCCATTACTTTGTCAAAATGTAGTTTTTGGGGTGTTTTGGAAGGCAAGGGTAGCTTGTTTCAAGAGTTTTCCAAAATTGTAGTTTTTCCATCAGTGACTCAGCATCTGTAGGGGGTTTCAGTAGCTCATCATCAGTAGTTAGTATTTGTATCTCATGTCGGTAGATCAACATTAGTGGCTTAGTGTTGGTGGCTCAGTGTCTGTGGCTCAACGTCAGTAGGTTGTGTATGAGTAGGTCGGGTGTCCGTAGGTTGGGAAATAGTATTTTAGGAGTCAATGACTCACGTTAGTGATTCATGTGTCAGTGGATCATTTTAGTGAATTACTATCATTGGTGCACATCGGTGACTGAACCTTTAGTGAGTCATTTCCATATTTTCCTAGTTTTTTTAGTTTCACTACTCTTAAATTTTATTTGAAGTAAATAGAGTTTAAAAGCTTGTTTGATAGTTTCTAAAAAAATTTCAATGAATATTAATTATATCTATAGAATCATGATGCTTCTTAGAAATTTAAGTAGTCAAATTGTGTAATATGTACCATGATTCGACTTTTAGGGCCCTTAAAACCATTTCCCATTATTTGATATAGGATATGGATTAAATCAAGATCCTCTTACCTATTTGTTTCTATTTTTTTCTTGGTGTGCCTAGAGACTTTATTACCAATGGTGTTTTGTGTTGTGTTGTGGCCTTCAGATTCTGTTTCCATTAGAGCCTACTTCAGCTTGTGTGCCCTCGGTTTTTAACATGAGAAGGACTTTATGATCATCTGTTTTTCGATGTAGGGATTCCATTGTATTTCATTATTTTTGTATCATGCAGGGTTGGTAAGATAATGTATCCTTTGGTTTACAGTTTAATCCTAGTCATAAAAATAAAATCTAACATGTTATAAATATAATCATACTTATTGTGGGTTTTTTTACCTTTGTATTAAATGAGGTTTAGGGAAGACGATGACGATGATAGGGTTGTTTTATCTATTATTATTGACCCATGTTGTGATTTTGGTTGGTCATATGCATTATGAAAATCAAGACAACGGGTGGTTTATATTTTCACACTGATGTTATGAATTCTTATTGTTAAACATCCATTGAATGGTTATGAACATAAAAACATGATTAATCATGTATATCTGGTTAATTAAATGGTTTAACCAGGATCAAACTTATTCTATGATAACCGTTTTTTTTTCAAAGTGGAATTAATGATTGAGGGTTGATAAATCTGAATAAACCTTAGTGTTTAGTGTGGATGTGTATGGATCTGTTCAACATTGTGTTTTTGTGCTGGTAATTTAGTGTTGTGGTTGGGAGTGTGGTTCTGTGAATGGTGTGGTACGAGTAGTGTAATGGAATCTCTAGCTGGGAGATTTATTGATTGTGTAATTGATGAACTTTTTGTGTGGTGTGACTACATCCGATTTGTGTTATGGTTGGTGGGCATGGTCTGCTTGTTCAGTGCGACTTCAATATGGTTGAGTTTTGTTGTTTTGATGGATATGGTGATTTTTATGGAGTGGGGATTATGGAGATTGTTTTTGAGGGATAAATTTGAAGAAGAATGGTGTAACCTGGCATGGGAGTTTCTCTTGGAATTTCTAGATAATTGTGGGAAGTCTGTGTGGGTTATGAGAATACTTTTGGTGTTCTGTGTTTGATAATTTCTTGGGTAGGGATGGAATAAATTATTAAATGAATTTTTTAATGCATATTGATAATTGGTAAAATGAATCAGATGGGGTTATGAATTAGTTATATGGCCGGATGTGTTGTTATGAATTAGAGTTGGTTTAAAGGGATGTATTGTGGGGAATTATTAGTTGTTTTCAAACCCACATGATTGGTTGAGTGTTTGATACAAATATTTATATACTTTTAGTTCTTTGTGATTTCTATGTGCACCCACCGTAGTTGAGAACTATGTACTGACCATCCCCATTTCATGGGGGATTGTGTTTTTTACCACATCCTAATGGGATGATATATGGATGGTTAATAGCCCTTCTATCCTCCCTCTTCTAGGAATTGGTATCCCAAGACTCTTCTGGCTGGTTTTCGTGTGGTTTTGAGGCCTTGGTGTTTGCAGGCGAGGTGTGTTTCCCATGTGTACTTGGGATGAGATATGTTGTGCTTTACAAGGTGTCTTCGGGATGAGGTTGTTGTTTTGTGGACTAGGTGTCTTCGAGTAGAATGTGATGTGATTGTGGCCCAGGTGTTTGCGGGTGGGATGTGGTATGTGGATAAGGTGTGTGTGGAAAGGTTGTGGTAGTGGGGCTTATGGAAGAGCGTGGTAGAATCAGGACATTCACCATTAAGGATGAGTTGTAAAATAGTGAGAATGTTTTGGGGGGTACCCTATCATATAGAATCTTATTATATTACTTTACAAGGATTGTGTTATTTAGTGAGGGTGTATTGATGATATTTGGGATGAATAGCATCCCTTTTAACGTTATTTTGGGTTTTACTATGTTCTCACAAGGGTATTAGTACGCTTCCACACATGTCCACAAGAGGCTTTTGTTTTCTCTAATAATTATACTTGTATGCTCACCCTATGTATATAAAACAATATTCAGGTTTTTATGGAGATTACGTGGAACGTGTTGGACCTTAGTAGATCAGGCGTTGGGACTGTTGTTGTGTCGCTACTTAGATTTGTTCTTTGGGTACTTACATTTGATCTTTTCATTGTATTACTAGTAGTATTACATAAAACATGCAAGAATTATGGATGTTGGATTATTTTATATTTATGACATGGAGTTGTTTTGAGGTTGATACATCTTATCTTCTGATCATTGTTACTATGAAATGGTTAATGCCTCCCATTTTGAGAGATTTTTGAAACCTTGGTGATGGTCACCATAGTAGGGCCTACTATAGGTGGGTCTCATGGGTCATCATCTATTTTTCATCTTGAAGAAGCATGGTCATGTCACTTTTCCATCCCTTACCTCCTCTTTATGAAGGAGGGTCATGACGGAATAGTATCAGGGGAAGATGGTTGGGATATTATATGTAGTTTGGAGTTAGGAACAATGATGATTAAATGAGTTGGTAGGGAAAAAGTGTTAGATGATCTTGGTGTGTGGCATAGTCTAGGAAGGAATGGCTAGGAAATGGGATTTTAGGTCCCCCTATGATCCAATGCAAGGAGTCTGAGTCTACCGAATGACTAAGTGTGGCTACACTGGTTGCAGGGTAGAGACCCTAGGAAATGTTCATGCATCATGACGACTTTTATTCTTGTTTGAGTTGGGAATTTTCAGGAAATTAAATAAGGAAAAGTTAAAATAAACCTTAAGTAAAATTCCATACTACTCAGGATTAGTAGTTCCTTATTTACTTTTCAGCTATGGCACTTAGTTTTTGTCCACGAGTGGATCGTGGAGCGAGGAATTATCAGGCTGGCCTGATTGACTAAAGGAGGGTTAAACCAGTGGGGGAGGATGATCAATTGTATAATATTCATAATGATTTCCAGCTACAGAATCTGGGAAATTTTGAAGGCATCATTCTAGATATAGTGATAGAGAGTTTACTTAAGGAATTAGTGATCACTTCATGCTTGATCTGAGCCCCAAAAGAGTAATGGGTTATTATGCTAGTGAGATAGATGTGTTGTGATTCACTTTATTGGTGGATTCTCTACCTGAGGGAGAGGATGAAGAATGATTTTCTATGGGTTGATTTTGAGATGGAGTTCTGGGACGAATTCTATTCTTTGACCATGAAGGCTGAGATGCAACCGGTGCTACTCTCCCTCTAGTAGGGGAGTATGTCTGTATAGGATATAGAGATTAAGATCAAGGATCTCCATTTATTTTCTCCGGATATCCCTCCGGATGATGAGTCTTAGTCCAGATGCTTAGAGGAGGCACTCCGTCCTTCCATCCAGTACAAAGTTTATAACAATCATGTTATTTATTACACACTTAAAACAGATTTATTACATAAAATTGACATGATAAAACATAGAATATCATGAGGAGTAGTGTCTTAGAGGCTTATGATCATTACATAACATCATATAACATATAACACCCAACATCTTTGTTGAAAACTTTCTTTACATGACCACTACATTCCCTCATACTTAGTATTGCATAGGATAACCTGAGGACGTACATAATAAAAGGGTGAGCTATAATGCCCAGTAAGGGAATAAACATGGAATAACATGAGGAATAAAATACATGTTAGATAATTGGAATATCAATGGACCATAAGAGAAACATGAACATAAAAATATGGTAAATAATTATAATCATGACAAGGAAATGCAGCAACAACACTTAACGTGGAATTTAGCATGAGCCAAGGCTCATTGCACATGGAGTATGAGTAAACCCTCATTTCACATGAAGCATGAGTAAAAATTCATTGCACATGAATTAGCATGAGTCAAAACCCATTGCACATGACGTATCAGGATACTATACTTTACCCAATGCATTGGAATGCTATCAGGGAACACCCTTCTTAAACATTTCATGTCATGCATAAATGTGCCACATGGATCATACAACATGGAATCATTCATCATAATTTATTCCATGATAAAGGGATGTGGAATACATACATGAATATTTATAATCAATAAGTAAATGTGCATAATGGTTAATAACGTTGATAGAGAAATGTGCCTGGTATTCCCTACATAATGACATTGCCTTGGAAAATTGTAGTACAATTTCAGCAGCATAACGACGTGAAATAAGAACTCATAAAAAATGGTTGATGAGAGTGAAATGGGTGTCTCGTCATATTTACATGAAATGGACAGTAATGGGGGTTGTATAGATATATTTTCCAACAAACATAATGAAATTCAGATGCCCAATTCAAAAGAATTACTTGGATGTAAATGAGGAGAGAGAAATATCTCATGAAATTTCAGCATGGTAACAGGTGTACATGAGAGGAATTAATGAAAAATAAAGGGTTATCACATCATACAAACATAAACTGGGTAGTATGGGGGAGGTACAAAATCATACCCCCAACATTTTTAATTGAAAACCAAAGGGCATAACAACTTAACGGAAATTAGACAATAATGAGAAAGGAAGAATTCCATTACTTGGAAGTGCAATCCCAAAAGCATGGGAGAGGCTTGAGAGATGCTTCTTTGGAGATCGAGGCACCTTGGGAGAATTCTAGAGAGATTCGGAAAGGGTTTGGACAAACTCAAAAGTCTTTGAGTGAAGAGGAAGTGGGAGATTGGGTGGGTTTATATAAGAAAGGAGATGGAATTCATTATTATTTAGGTTTAGGACAGAACACATTAAACTAATCAAAAAAACATACCTAACCATGGTTTTTGCCCATGGTTTTTTCCAAAGGGGAGTGAAAAAAATATTCTATGAGGAAAATGGATGAACTTCTGAAAATACTAGGGTTGTTTATGTGGAGGTGAGTCACACTTTCAAGGAAAACAATTTAAAACAGAGAACTATTTTATAAGCCTTGAAGGGCCCACTAAAGCATTGTAAAATAAATACAAAAATATAAAATCACATTATTTTAATGATAAAACATATATTGTCCGAAAATAATGTTTATAGTATTTTATTACATCATTATTGGGTCATTATGATGTCATAAAACCTATTATATATTAAAAGGGTATTTAATTTTTACCCAAAAATTCGACTATCTCAGAAAATTATGAAACATATACTGTTGGATAATTTTGACATCATGATTCCAAAAATAATATTCAATTTATCTAAATAATTTTCTAAATAATTGAAGTTTTATTTTTTAAATAAAACCAACATTTATCGAAAATTCATGGTTTTGACAAAAACTGCTTTCAAACCACAATCAAAATTACAATGTCATTCATAAAATTATATGATAATTTATATTTAATAAAAAATAATTTTATAATAATAATAATATTTTATTAAAACATTATTTAATTCAAAAATCAATTAATTCATAAGAATAATTTCTTAGTCTAATATTAACTAATAATACTATTTGTACTTCAAGAACGATTTACAAGGTAAAAATAAAAAGAATGTATATTATCTATAAAAAAATAATTTACATAGTCATAGTTATAGGGAATCATTACATAACCCCTTATAACACCCACATAAGACTGAAGGGTATGGTGTGCGATGGTGACAGACTCTTGTGGTGGCTCGGATAACATCACTCAGATGGTAATATCTATTAAGTTTCACTTCTCCCGTAGTCGGTTCTGCTCATGCTTAACGTGTTCAAGCTCTGCTTTGGCTTGGTCTAGAGAGAATCCCAATGATGCCACATCCTTTATGAGCTCTGATAAATGGGCTTCATATGGGGAAAGTCTACTGGATGCGGCCATCACTTCCTTTGTCTGAGTAAATTGGATTTGTTAAAGTCTTATATTTATACTAATCACGTGATCACTGTTCAACATCTATATTAGAAACGACAACAATTCATAATGATATTTTAAAATCCAAAAACATAAAACTAATGAATTTCAAATTTTATATAACCATAATAATACATTTAATTAGATCAAGAGGAATATCCAGTAATAAATGTTTGGGTCGTTACAATCTTCCCCCCCTTAAGAAATTTCACCCTCGAAATTTCCTTTACCCACACTAAAACAGACATGGGTAACTCTACATCATCATTTCCTCCAATTCCCATGCTGCTTCTTGAAGCATTTGGTTTCACCAGAACACCTTGACGAGGGACATTGTCTTATTTTGTACAACGTTTTCTCTACGATCTAAGATCCACACTGGTTTCTCATCATCAGAAAGATCATCTTCTAGTTGTACTATGTCTGAAGAGAGTACAATGGAAGGGTCTGGTATATACTTTTTTTAGAGTGATACATTAAAGATATCATGTACTTTTTCCATGGTAGGTGTAAGTGCTAGTCGATAGGTCACAACCCCAAAATGATCAAGAATCTCTAAGGGGATGATGTATCTAAGACATAACTTTCCTTTATTTCCAAACATCACGACCTTCTTCCATAGAGATATGTGTAGAAATACCATGTATCCAACTTTAAACCAAAGGTCTCATCGACGGTTATCTGTATAACTCTTCTGTCAAATCTAGGCTCCCTTCATATGTTGCTGAATGGTTTTCACCATCTCCACCATTTCTCTGACCATTTATGGTCCTTTCATCTTACACTCACCGAAATCATCCCAACATGCTAGTGTTCTACACCTCTTCCCATACAACGCTTCATAAGGTGCCTTTATGATGCTCAAGTGGAAACTGTTATTATAGTAGAATTCAACTAGAGTAAGATGTTGATCCCATACTCCTGTGTAGTTCATTGAAAATGATCTTAACATATCTTCTAATGTCTGAATAATTCGCTTAGATTGGCCATCATATTAAGGATGATAGGTCGTACTGATGTTCAGTTAAGTATCCAGAGCATGTTTAAGACTCTTCCAAAATATAAAGGTGAATACTGGATCACGATCATATACAGTAGATAGTGGTACTCCATGCAGCCTTACCACTTCCCTGATATATATCCATGCAAGTTGATCCAATGAGAAATCCTCCTGAATTACAATGAAGTGTGGAGACTTTGTAAGACGATCCACAACAACCCAAATTTCATTTTTGCCTTTGGATGTATTCGGAAGTCTGGTGACAATGTCCATGGTGATGTTCTCCCATTTACATGCTGGTATGGGTAATGGTTGAATCATCCCCTTATACTTATATCTCTCAGGCTTCACTTGCTGAATCACCAGTAACTTTTATGTAAATTCAGTGATCTACTTGTTCATATTATCCAACAAATAATGCTCTCGGAGACCTCGATACATCTTTATGTTTCCTGGGTGAATAGAGAAATTTGAACTATGTAAATCATCCAAAAGTTCCTTCTTGAGATATGTACTTGATGGACCACATAGTCTTGTCCCAAATCTCACAATTCCTTATTCATTAACATTGAACTCCAAGGATTTCCCTCTTTTGATAGCTTCCACTTACTTCTGAATTCCCTCATCATATTTTTGAGCATAATTTAACCTTTCCAAAAGAGCCAGTTGAGAAGTCATTTGGGAAAGGATTGATAATGTTCCATTCTTTATGATTCCCATGTCCATATTCATCAAGACCAAGAAGATTGGATCCTTCTTAATTATCATCAATGATTGAATTTCTGGGTCCTTTCTACTTAGAGCATCTTTCACCTTGTTCTCTTTTCCATGGTGGTAATGGATTGAGCAGTCATAGTCATTGATCAGCTCTAACCATCTTTGTTGGTGCATGTTCAACTCTTTCTGTGTGAATATATACATGAGGCTTTTTTGGTATGTATATATTTCACACTTCTCCCCAAAAACATAATGCCACCAAAATTTTAAAGCCAAGATCACCGCAACTAACTCCAAATCACGTTTTGGATAATTTTTCTCATGAAATTTCTATTTCCTTGAAGCATAGGCAAAGACTTTGTCATTTTTCATAAACACATAGCCCATGCCCTTCTTCGATGCATCACCGAATACAACCAAAAGTTCTCCACTTGTGGGTAAAGTGTGCATAGGCACAATGATAAGCCTCATTTTTAAATCCTTGAATATTTCATCACTTTCATCACTCCAAGTAAACTTTACTCCTTTTTATGTTATCTTGGTATGAGGGTTTGACAATCGTGAGAAATTTTCCACAAATCGTCGATAATATCCAGCTAACTCTAAGAAGCTACAGATATCCATTACCGATATTGGCCTTGGACATCCCTCAATTGCATCTGTTTTGGAGGGATCCATAGATATTCCATTACTCTTGATGATATGGCCCAAGAATTAGACCTCCTTCAACTAGAACGCACACTTTCTGTATTTTACATAGAGCTTCTCCATTAGCAAGGTCTCTAGTATAGTTCTTAAATACTCCTCATGATCCTCCTTGGTTTTGGAGTATATCATAATATCATCTATAAAGACTACCACAAATTTTCGAGGTAATACCTAAAGACTCTATTCATCAAGTCCATGAAGATAGCTGGAGCATTAGTGAGTCCAAAAGGCATTACAATGAATTCATAGTTCCAATATCTTGTATGAAAATCAATCTTAGGGATATCTTCCTTCTTGGCCCTTGAAAATATCTCAACCACAAATCCACCGTGGAGAAGTATTGTGCTCCATGCAGCTGATCAAAAAAGTCATCAATTCATGGGATATGATACTCGTTCTTTATTTTGATTTTGTTAATCTCATGATAATTGATGAAAATGTGCATTGACCAATCTTTCTTCTTGACAAAGAGGACTGGTTCACTTCAAGGTGAAGCACTTGGGCGTATAAACCATTTATCCAGATTCTCCTATAATTGTTTCTTTAGCACCTCAAGCTCTATAACAAAAATTATATAGAGAGTCTTGGACATTTTCAATGCCCAAGGTATATGATCAATTGAGAATTGAACATCTCTTCTAGGAGGAAGATTAGACAATTCCTCCGGAAGCACTCAAGAGAATTCCCTCATAATAGGCATGTATTCAAGGATTATTTCCTCCTTAGGCTCAATCATTAGAGCCATATATGCATTCTCATAGGGAATTAATATCCATGCTTGAGATGATGGTGATAAATAAGATTCATCTTCCTCCTTGCACTTGTACAGAATCAGGGGTCGATTCTCTACATGGAGAGTGACTTCCTTCTCATGACAATTTATGTTGGCTCTATATAAGGAAAGCCAATCCATGCCAAGAATTGAATAAAATCCCCCCAATGAGATTATGATGAGGTTTTCCAGGAAGTTCAATCCATCAATTATGACAAGGGAGGAGTTATATTCATGGGATGCAATGATTTCCCCAATTTTCGTCCTCACCGACATCTTCACTTCCAAAATTTTTGGTGGTACTGGGACTGTTCTAATAAACTTTTAGGATATAAAAGAATGTGTAGAACCATAATAAAAATCTATGATCACTATTCTTGAATGAATAACTAGAGTACCTTTCCCCACTCTCTTTTTGGGGTTCACTTCGGTAGTAGTGATGGAAAAAATCTCTCCCTTACTGCCTTGGAAGTTGTTGGTTTCCTCAAAAAACCCATGTCTTAGGGACCTGATTTTCAAGATGCCCTAGTTCTTTTCAGTTGTAGAAATTAACAACATGTTGAGGTTCAAACATAGTGTTCCTCTCCTCTGTTACAGCAGTAGGTTTTTCTTGTTGGATGTTAACAGCTAGGTTCCCTTTTTTTTCCACAACTAAATAATTTCCTCGTCCCATTCAGGAAATTTCGGGGGTGCTTCGTTCCGCACCGTTGGCAAGTGGGGTATTGTATTTTCTTAGCACCGTTGGATTTATCCATTGGACCACCAAAATCGAATTGCACATTGCACTTCTTTTGCCCATGATACCCTAAGATTCTTCGATCTCCATTTCGACCTTGAGGGAACATCAGACAATTTCTTCATAGCTGTCAAAGTCACAGAACTCTATAGCTTTCTGTAGGCTAGGTTTCAGCCCACAAAATAAGCATTCAACCATGAATTTCGAGATAATGAAAAAGATGGAGGAAAAGTGTGCAAGACTTGTGAAGTATTCCTTATATGCTCTGTTAGATTTGTTTTATTTTTTCTTGAGGGAAAAGAAGTCCCTCTCCATCTTAAGCTGGAGGGTGCACAAAAAATATTTATAAAAAAACATCTTTCCGAAATCCTTCCATTCCAACGCATTGCTCTCATCCTCAGGCTTCGTATTTTTGATCAATGTCCACCATTGATTAGCTTCAACCTCCATATGATAAGCAGCTAGGGGAAACTTCTCTTTTTCAGAACATTGATGGATGAAGAAGATCGTTTCAATGGAGTTGATTCATTGTTCGATGGTTGAGGGATTGGATGATCCATTAAAATTTTGATGCCTTTGCCTCATTAAAATTTCAATAGAGACTTTCTCATTCTGGGGGGGGGGATTTAACATTCCTCTTGACCCATGATTATAATCAAATATTGAGTTAACTGAGAGAGTATCATGACAATGTTCGTGATTCCCACTCTCATCATATTGAGAAGTTCATTAGAACAGTCATCACATAGATCTTCAAATCTATTGTTAGCCTGAGTCCTCCCATTACTAGCCATTGGATGGAATGAAGGGAATTCTAGGGGTAACACATAAAGGGTAATCCAAGGACAAAACTAATGACAAATAAATAACTTTTATTTCCTTAACTTATGATTCAATTGGCTATAATCTATGTAATCCATGATCTAATTTCTGACATATATTTTAAGGGGAAGTCCCTTAAAAATGGTTCATACTATGCTTGTGAATTTACCAATTCATATCCCTAGGGAGTATAAAAACCAAGAGTTTAGCAAGGCCCATTGTCGTGTATTAGGATACCCCGGGTCAAGCCCGAAACTCCCTGTTAGGGTTTTCACTCCTAGGTACATCTGTGCCTGAGCCGCCTCTACCTGCTCGTATCCAAACAGGGGTGTATTTTCTTGATAAAACACTTACTCAATACCCAACAAAAACCGGGGTTGTTTTTATTTTACATAGTCTTGTCTCTAAGGATTTCACTAGGGTTTTCTATTCCTAATCCAAAAAATAACAAAACTTATCCTCTGGTACCAACTATAATAACCCTTATCTTTATTACACTATAAAACCTTATTTATTACACAAAATTAAATTGATATAACAAAGAATATAGAGAGGTATAGTGTCTTTGAGGCATAAGATCATTTCATAACAACTTATAACATAAAACGCCTAACAAATTTATTGAAAACATCTTTTACATGATCACTACATTCCCTCATACTTAGCATTGCATAGGATAACCTGAGGGCATGCATTAAAAAGGGTGATCTATAAATCCCAGTAAGGGAATAAAAGTTTAATAACATGAAAAATAAAATACATGTTAGACAATAGGAATATCAATGCTGTATAAGAGAAACATGAACATAAATGCATGATAAATCAAGATAATCATAACATGGAAATGTGGCAACAACCCTTAACTTGGAATTTAGCATGAGCCAAGGCTCATTGTACATGTAGCATGAGTAAAACCTCAATTCACATGAAGCATGAGTAAACCCTCATTTAAATTGAATTATCATGAGTAAACAACCATTTTAAATGACATATCATGATTCTATACTTTACACAATGCATTTGAGTGCTATCAGGGCGCACCCTTCTTAAACATTTCATTTCATGCATAAGTGTGCCAAATGGATCATACAACATGGAATAAATCATCATCATTTATTACAAGATATAGGGATGTGGAATAAATATATAAATATTTATAATCAATGAGTAAATGTGCATAAAGGTGAATACCCTTGATAATGAAATGGGCATGGTATTCACTACACAACGACATTGGCTTGGAAAATCGTAGTGCAATTTCAGCAGCATAATAGTGTGAAATAAGAACTCATAAAAAATGGTTGATGAGAGAGAAAGGGGTGTCCCAACATATTTACATGAAATTTTAAATAATTTGGGGTCATATATATATATTTCCTAACAAACCAAATGGAATTTATATACCTAATACAAAATAATTACTTGGATGTAAATGAGGAGAGAGAAATCCCTCACGGAGTTTCAGCATGGTAACAGGTGTACATAGGAGGCATTAATGAGAGATAAGGGGATCAAAAATCATCCGAAAATAAAGTAAAATGTATGGGGGAGGAGCAAAATCATACCCCAATATTTTTAGTTGAAAACAAAATGGCATAACAAATTAAAGAAAATTGGAAAACAACGAGAAAGGAAGAAATCCATTACTTGGAAGTGCGATACCAAAAGCTTGGGAGAGGCTTGAGAGAGGATTCTTGGGAGATTGGGGAACCTTGGTAGGATTATAGAGAGAGTATTTTAGGTTTTATACTCACTATAAATGATTTCAGTTAAGAGGAAGTGGGAGCTTGGGTGGTTTTATATAGGAAAAAAGAGGGAATTCTTTATTATTTAGGTTTGGGACACTACACATTAAACTAATCAGAACCAGAAACCAAACCATAGTTTATGCACATGGTTTTTTCAAAAGGGGAGCAGAAAAAAATATTTTATGAGTCCAACTGATGAAATTATTAAAATAATAGGGTTCCTTATGTAGAGGTTAGTCACACTCTCAAGAAAAACAATTTAAAAAGGAAAAATGTTTTATAAGCCTTGAAGGGTACACTAATTCTTTGTAAAATAAATAAATCAATTATAAAATCACATTATTTTAATTTTAAAACATATATTGTCCAAAAATAATGTTTATAGTATTTTATTACATCACTATTGGGTCATTATGAGGTCATAAAACCCATTATATATTTAAACGGTATTTAATTTTTACCCAAAAATTCAACTGTCTCAGAAAATTATGAAAAATTAACCATTGGATAATTTATACATCCTGATTCGAAAAATAATATTCAATTTATCTAAATAGTTTTCTTAATATGTGAATTTTTACTTTTAAAATAAAAACCGTCATTTATCAAAAATTCATGGGTTTTGACAAAAATAGCTTTCAAACATTAATAAAAATTACAATTGCATTCATAAAATTATATGATAATTTATATTTAATAAAAATTAATTTTATAATAATAATAATATTTTATAAAATATTAATTAATTAAAAATCCATTAATTCATAAAAATATATTTATTAGTCGAATATTAACTAAAAATACTATTTGTGTTTTAAAAACTATTTACAAGGTAAGAATAAGAATGTATATTATCTATACAAGAATAATGTACATAGTCACAGTGCTAGGGTTTCATTAATAACCCCTTATAACACCCATATAAGTCTGAAGGGTAAGGTGTATGATGGTGACAGACTCTTGGGGTGGCTTGGATAACATCACTTGGGTGGTAATCACTATTAACATGTTCATGAACAGAATAAGCTTGGTAAAGAGAGAATTCCAATGGAGCCACCTCCTTTCCAAGCTCCAAAAAATGGTCTTCATATGGGGCAAGTCTACTTGATGAGGCCATCAATTCCTTTGTCTGTGTAAATTGGATTTGTTAAAGCCCAATATTTATACTAATCATGTGATCACTGTTCAACGTCTATATTAGCAAAAGTCACAATACATAATGGTATTTTAAAATCCAAAAACATAAAACCAATGAAGTTCACATATTATATAACCATAATAAGACATTTAATTAGATCAAGATAAATTTCCATTAATGAATATTTGGTTCGTTATAATGCTACTCACTTCACCTTGCAGACGTATCGAGATATCCACTAAAAAGAGAGAGGGGTTGAGAGGATGAAATCATGTAGAGGCATATAGTGAGATGGAATCCACTAGGGTTATAGGATGGGAAAGGCTTCCAGCTATAGGTCTTAGGAGCTGTAGCCTTTGATTTTTTGACCAGTAGGGAGTCGACCCCCATAGTTTTAGTTTTGAACTTCTAGTACTCCTAATTTTCCCAAAGGCATTTAGGTGATATATTTCACTTGTGGATTTCATGGGAACCTTCAGAGTTAGTTCCTAGTTTGAGCTCAGTATGGTGGATGTTGGAAAGTTCTACGCCCTCCTCAACAGCAGTTTCCAGCCAATCAGTTTCAATAGTATGGATAGTAGGCTCGTGCTGCACCGAGGGGAGATAGATCAGGAGGGTTCTGACCTCAGGGAGTTCCTCAGGGACCTAGTCTTTGAAATATCTGAGTAGGTGTTGGATAAAAAAAGGGGAAGAATATATGGGTGTAGTTAGTTTCATGTTTAAGAGGCAACAGTTCCAGATGGGCTAGAGATCGTTCAAGGTATAATCAACTAGTTTAGTACTCTTGTTTATGCCTTATTTGATTCAAGAGCTTCACGGTCCTTTGTTTCACTAGATGCAGCCCATGATCCAAAACTAAACATAGACAGAATTCTGTGCCCCTGGTGTTGAGTACACTGGTTGGAGGTCAGTCTAGCATGTTTGATATGTATTGGGGATGTAGACTGATGATGGGAACACATTGGTCCTATGGATATCTTTTCCTATTACAAATACAACTGTACAATATCAACCTTATCACTGACTATTTGTACAATTTTCATTCTATTATCGAATGATTATAAATAAGAGTCATGTTTTCAGACATGGATGGACAATTTGTGGCTTTCTTTTGGGAACAAAGTTGTCTAATGGGAAGTCAGCATGTGGAGCATCTTCTTTCTCTATTGGTCAAGATGTGAGTGGACTCTGTGGATGCTGAGATAGTGGGGGATCCCAGAGCTTTTGAGGAGTTCGTGGATGTTATTTTTGAGGAGGATATGAATCTACCCCTCATCATGATGTTGAGTAAGATATTGAATTGCAACCTGGTGTTTCTCCAATTTCGATGGCTATTTATCAGATGACACCTTTTGAGCTACGCGTGCTAAGGATTCAGATAACTGATCTGATGAAGAATAGATTTATCTGGACTAGTATGTATCCATGGGGTGATTTAGAATTGTTCGATAAGATGTAAGATTATGTTTTGAGGATTTGTATAGATTACTAGAGTTGGAATAAATTGATGGTCAAGAACTGTTACCCTCTCCCAAGGATAGATGAAATTTTCAACCAGCTAAGGGGAGTGAGATTGTTTTCTTAGATCAATCTGTAGTCATGGAATTAACAGTTGAAGGTGAAGGCGGGTGACATCCCAAAGACTAATTCCAGATGTAGGTATGTGCACTTTATGTTCAGGGTTTTTTCATTCAGTGTTACAAATGCAACAACCATGTATAGGGTACTTATGAACTCTGTCTTCAGTGAGTTCCTGGACTAGTTTGTCTTCATGTGAATCGATGACATCATGATATAATCCAATTTAGAGGAGGATCATACCAATCGTCTCAGGATGGTATTGTATATTCTTCAATTCCACCATAAATTGGGTATTTTTTCTATATGAATGTTCTTGACAATATATGTACACTTCCTTGGGCATGTGTTGAATCAATAGGGTGTAGTAGTGTACCCATCTAAGGTTGAGGTAGTTTTTCATGGATATCACCCAAGAATTTGGTGGAAGTTCACAACATTATTGGTATGGAAGGATATTACTGGATATTTGTACCTATTTTCACTAAATTTGCAGCTTCATTGAAGGATTTGACTAGAAAGGACCAGGACTTTTCATCGAGTGAGAAGTGCCAAGCATCTTTCAGCTATCTGAAGGGGAAGTTGGTTAGTGATCTGGTTTCCAGGGGAGGGGTGATATTTGAGGTGTTCTATGATGCTTATCATCTAGGCTTGAGGTGTGTGATGATAAATTAATAAGGATTGATCTCTTATGGGTCTAGGTAGTTATGTCCCCACAAATGTAACTATGTCACCCATGATTTGGAGCCAACAACGGTCGTGTTTTCACTATATTTGTTGTGGAATTACCTCATTGTAGAGAATTTCGTGGTATTAAATGATAAAAATATCATGAGGTATATATTTTCCAAACTAGACCTAATCATATGATAATGGAGGTGGATGGAGTTTTTCTGGGAATGTATTTTTGAGATCTCCTACAAATCAGGAAATGAGAATGTTGTGGAAAATGCTCTGGGTAGAAAGTCCTAGAAGGATGTAGTCTGAGAAAATGTGGATGCCTGGAGGGTTATGGAGGAGTTGGATGCCATGAACATAGATGTACGAATGGATTTCGGTAGAGGCTACCTATTTAAGATGATGGTACAGTCATCTCTAAGGCAGTATGTGGAGAAGTCTCAGTGGGGGACTCAGAGGTGAAGGTGATGCCTAATCACATTGACCCAGGTGATACAACAAAGGTATGGTCAGAGGATGGATAGAATCAGATGATATTCCATGGAAAGTTGTTTGTCCCAATAGATGTTTTTTAGGGTGTTATTGGTGAGTTCTATAGATCACATTTTGAGGTACACTTATGAGTTTCCAAGATGTATCGTGGCTTAAGGGTGTTGTTTTAGTGGCCCGTGATGATCCAGACCGTAGGAATGTTTGGGGAAAAGTGCCTAGTGTTCCAGAAGGCGATGGCTGAGTGCCTTGTTCCCAATGATTTTTTCAACCCTTAGATGTACCCCAAGTGGATGTGGGATGAAATATTAATGGATTTCATCATACTATTAACCAAGTCTTTGGGATGATATGATGCAATCTGGGTAGTAGTGGATCAACAGAAGAAACTGGCACCCTTCTTAGTGAATAAAGTGTCAAGCACAGGGAATTACTAGGAAAGAAGGTATGTGGATGTGGTGGTGTGGGTACATGGTGTTACAAGATCCATTGTCTCAGATTGGGATATGTGTTTTACCTCGTGATTATAGAGGGGATTGTAACATGATTTTGGAACTCAGTTTCACCTCAACACTACTTTCCACCCTTAGAAAGATGAGTAGATAGAAAGGACAATCCCAACATTGGGGGACATTCTGAGAGCATTAACCTTAGATATTAGTGGGTCTTGGGTGTGACACATTCCCTTGGTAGAGTTTTCTTACAATAATTAATGTCATAATTCTATTGGTATGGCTTTGCTCAAAACATTGTATGGAAGACCGTGTCGTTCACATTTGTGTTCGACCAATGTTGTGGAGGCAACTAATCTTGGTCCAGACATGGAATGGAGCATTACAGAGAAGGTTCAACTCATGTGGGAGGGGATTAAGGGAAAACATGACTAGAAAAAGTCTTATACTGATCATAGGAGGAGGCACATGGAGTTTGATGTTGGAGACTAAGTGTTCTTAATGTTTTCCCCTTGACGTAGGAAACATAGGTTTGGCCGAGGGAAAAAGGTTTCTCCCAAGTTCAACTAAGCCTTCAATGTTTTGGGGAGAGTTGGTGAGGTAGAATACCCATAGACATTAAAACAAAAATTAAAGAGTATCCACAATGCCTTTCATATCTTCCATCTTTTTCAATATCTTCACGATGACTCCCATGAAATTGACCAGGGAGAGCTAGTTATTGAGGAAGAAACAATGCTCCTGGAGAAGCTAATGGAGGTCTAGGATCATCATGAGAAGCTACATCACGGATGGACCATTCCCTTGGTTTATGTATTGTGGAGGAATGGTGGCATAGAGGAGAGTACTTGGGATTGAGAAGCTCAAATTTATTCCTAGTACCTTAAGTTGTTTTGAATTTTTCTTATGTGCCTTACTTTGTGATGTAAAGATTGAACCATTTTTTCTATGAGATGGGTTGTTCCCTTGTTATGTAACATGTGAAAATGTACTAACCATGAGGTGGGTAGGACCTAATTCCTAATCAATATACATTAATAGAGATGAGATTAAACCCATGTGGGTGAGTTAGTTCCTCCCAAAGTAGATGGTATCTTGACATTGGGGAAGGAATTCCCTAATTGATTTGTCCAAACAGTTGATGCTTGGGTGGGATATCTTGTGGATTATTGGGTTAGAAAATGTTGGAGGAGGTGTTCATGGATATTGAGGTATCACTCTATCTTTCTAACAACATAGGGTGGTTTGTCCTTTAGAGGTATCTTATATGGTGGTTGTTCAGACCCCTCTTTTATATGGGGTTAGTTTTGAATACTCGAGGGCCAGAATAGTATGAGAGTTTCTTGATGTAATGGCCCAGACCTACGCAGTCCATTACTTTTTTAAAATCCATTTTGTGGGGTGTTATAGGAGGAATGGGTAGCTTATTTCAATATATTTCTAATATTCTATTTTTTCAATAAGTGACTCAATGTCGATAGGTTATACCATATCTCAAATTGGTAGCTCAGCATAGGTAGGTGGTATATATATATCACAATTGTAGATCAGTGTCGGTGGATGTGTGTCAATGTCTCAGCCTCAATAGCTCAACATCAGATGGTCGGGCATCCGTTGGTCAGGTGTCTGTAGGTTGGGCATCAGTAGGTTGGGTATTGGTAGGTCATGTGTTGGTTGGTCGTGCATCAGCAGGTCGAGCGTCGGTGACATGAATTGGTGTGTTGGGTGTCGATGGGTCACAACAGTGACTCAATATCGGTGGGGAACGTCAGTGACTTACTGTCCATGACTCACATCAGTGTCTCACCCATCAATTATTCATTTTAATCTTTTCCATCTTTTTCCAGTATAGCCCTTATTTGTTTTATTTGACATAAATCAATTTTAAATTTTTTTTATAGTTTTTAAAGGCATTTCAAATGATTTTAATTATATCATTAATATATTACCACTCCTATGATTTTGAAATAGTCAAAGTACATAATTTTAACCACGATATGTCTTTAATATCCCTTGAAACCATTTCCCTTCGATTCATATATGATCTGGATCTTCTATGTTGAGATCATCTTCCCTGTGTGTTTCCATTTTTATCTTGATGTGCCCATAACCCTTTCCCCCACAAAGTAATGTGTTGTGTTATGACCTTTAGATCTAGTTTCTCTTGGAGACTCCAATTTATTGATTGAACCCCTATTTTGGGCATAAGGAGGAGTTGTTGATCGTCTATTTTTTGAGGTAGGGATTCATTAGTGTTTACTTATTTGTGTATCATGCATGGTGGGCAAGTTATTGTCTCTTTGTGATTATTGTCGAATACCAGTGTGACGAAGATAATATAACTTGTTATAAAGATATTTAGACATTTTATGGGGTTTTACCTTAGCAATAAATACGTTTTAGGGAAGATTATGATGATGATGATGTTGCTTTATCTATTATATTTTATCCATGCTGTGAATTGTGTTGGTCGTATGCCTTTTGAAAATCGTGTCCATGGGTGGCCTCTGTTTGTGCACTAAACTTATGAATTCTTGTTGTTAACCTTCAATTGATCGACTATAAACATGAAAACTTGATTAATCAAATATATTAGGTAAATTAAATTGATTCCACAGGATCAAAATTTTTCTATATAACCCCTTTTTATCAAGTCGAATTCAAGAATGAGGATTTCTAAATCTGAATACACATTGTTGTTTGGTATGACTATGTGTTGTGTATGGATCTATTCAACCTTTTATTTTGTTCTAGTCATGTGTTGATGTGGTTGGGAGTGTGTTTTGTGTATGGGGTGGTACATACAATGTAATGGAATTTTAGAATGAGATATTTAGTGATTATGGAATGGATGAACCTTTTGTGAAGTGGGACTGCATCTGGGTTGTGTTATGGTAATTGGGCATGGTCTTCATGTGCATTGGAACTATAATCTGGTTGGGTTCTATAGTTTTGATGGATATGGTTCTTTTCTTGAAATGGGGATTCCTAGGATGGGTTTTAAGGGATAAAGATTAACAAGCATGGTGTTACCTTTCATTGGTATTTTTTATAATGTTTCTAGAGACTTTTATGAAGTCTGTGTGGGTTATGATGTCACCTGTAGTGTGATGTGTTTGGTAGTTTCCCTGGTTGGGATCGAATAAATAGTAAAATTATTTTTTTAATGTAGAGTGATAATTTTTCAAATTAATTGGTTGGGCTTCTGAATTAAGTCTGTGGTTGGCAATGTAGTTATTCATTAGAGCAGATAGTAAGGGACGTTTTGTGGGGGCTGGTTGGTTGTATGGAAACCCATAGCTTGGGTTGAGGGTTTAATAGCTATATTTATATACATATTGTTCCATGTTGTTTTTATGTTAACCCCACCCTAATTGAGCACTATGTGACGAACAAACCCATTTCAAGGGGGAGTATGTTTTTCGAAACATCTTAGTGGGAGTATGGACTGAGAGTTATTGTATCTTATCTGCCCCCTCTTCTAGGAATTGGTATCCCAAGACTTATCATGCAGGTTTTGGTGTGGTTTTGAGGCCCCAGTGTCTATGAGTGAGGTTTCTTTACATGTTTTCTTTGGGACGAGATATGTTGTGCTTTGCATGTGTCTTTGGGATGAGGTTTTGTTTTTTCGGCCAGGTGTTTGTGGGTAGGATGTGATGTGGTTGTGGCTCGGGTGTTTGTGGGTGTGATGTGGTATGTGGCCTAGGTGTGTGGAGGCATGTTGTGGCAATGGGAATCGAGGATTATTGTGGTATAATTAGGACATTATCTATTAGTGATGAGTGGTTTAACTGTGGGAAAGTGGTGCAGGGTAACTTATCATCGATGTGCTTATAATATTACATTATATTACTTGAATTATTTGGTGAGTGTGGATTGGTGATATTTAGTTGGATAGTATACCTGGATAGGTGATTTATGGTTTTCCTATTTTCTCATGAGGGTATTAATATGCTTCCACACTTATGCAAGATAGAATTTGGGTTTCCCTACAGATTATACTTGTATTCTCACCCTACGTGTATAAAACTATTTTTAGGTTTCAAGGGAGATTATGTGGACTGTGCTAGACCTTACTAACTCAAGCGTCGGGATAGTCTCTATTTCTCTAATTATATTTTTTCTTGTTTTATTTACATTTGACATTTTCATTTTAATTCTTGTAATTTTTCTTTAAACAAGAATGTGGGATGGATCTTAGTTTCATTTATATATATATGTATATGAGTTGTATTGAGTTTGATACATCTTATCTGCAAATCATGGTTACTATGAAAAGGGTAATGCCTCTTATTTTGAGATATTTTTATAAACATGGTGCTGATCACCACCCCGGGGCCTACTAGAGGTGTGACTCCATGGTCATTATCTCTTTTCCTTATTAAAGAAGGAAGGTTATGACAATTTTCTTTCCCTTCCCTCATTTTGATGAAAGATGGTTGTAATGATCTCCTAGATGTATTTCCAAATTATATAGTGCATACTATGAATTGAATCATGTATCTATATGTCTGTTTTAGAACCACTTTCATAGGGTGAGATATATTTCAGGATCAATTCAATCAACGATTCACCCTCCTCTACTCCCTCTACTACTATATCATCATCACCTATCCATGTTTAATGAATTATCACAGAATCCCCACATCATGCTTGGCCATTAAGTTTGATGACATTGAATATAAAGTGTCACAACCCATTAACATTAGGATGTTAAGATACTGAAAAGGTAGTAAAATAACTAGATCATTTAATCATAATCATCCATTGTTGGATCAACGAATAGAATTGATTCCTCTCTAATATCCCTAGTTTTAAAACTTCGAGTAGAGAACTCATGAAAGGATAATCCTCTTGAATTTTCATAGGGAATGGGATGGATGGCCCTATATGATCTCCCACATCAGAGGTCTTATATATTAATCAATCCTAAATGAATGTTGAATAGAATTGGAGGCCTTGGTTGTGAATTTTCTTAGTGATGTTCTTTACAAAAAAATCTATTCATGTTAAGTTCTCATCAAATAAATCAAAGGAAAAAAGGTACACTATATAAGAAATTGTAAAAAAAGAAATACACATATTCTTATAACTCCCTATTAACGTATAAAAAATTTCCAAAAGAGGTGAGAAGATTAATAAGTTTTAACCTATCCTCAAGTTATGTAATTTTATTATACATATCTCCACATCTTGCAGTATCCTCACTGATAGGGGAATCTGAGATGTGTAGTTCAGGACCCAAATTGTGTTTTCCATCGATTTACTCTACCAAAAAATCTATAGATAAAACATCTCCAAACTCCAAAAGAATAGGATTAGTACTGACATCTGCTTCAAATTGACTAGGATCACTTTCAACCCCTTCTGGAGTGAAGACTGAGCCATTGTTGGTTGTTGTAGGGTCTTCTAGTGTAGGTTGAAGATCTAAAATATAATGAGGAAGAATGTTGGTGGAAATCACATGAACCCTTATGATATACATATGAAATTACCATAAAACTCTTCCCTCTATAAATTAATCTAAGAAATACACGTCTTCCTCTCTTGGTACTTCATCCATCAAAGTCAGGGATTCACTAGCAAGAGTCTATGCCTCCTCAATGATTTTCCACTCTATCATCTACGTATCAACACCACACCACTTCTAGGAGGAATGTGAAGAGTATCTTGAAAACTGAAAGCCTGGTCAAATGGGTATATGAGAAAATTCATGATTTAAATGAATTTAAATAGACTTACCATGACTCATATGCCATTCCAACTTATCCCCTATATTTCATTTTTTCTCTAAAGATAGATATACGCTTGTATCATTCCTCCTTGTCATGGAAACTTGAGTTGGTAGTTGATAATATCCTCCCTATATTTCCTCCATCATATTCTATTAACCTAGATATAGTTACAATGACTCATGAAGGCTTGGAACTACTCTGATGGGGGTGTATGTAGGACCATATTTCAGTGACTTAAGTTTTATTCCGGCTAATTCATATATTTTGACTCCAAACTGGGAGATACATCCCCTCAAAATTAATTATTTTGGATGAATGATTGAATAGATAAGGGAGACGTGATAGATACCTCACTAGGGTTGACATAATCATCTCATTCCTCATTAGATCTACCAACTATCCCTTTAATGTAAAATTGATCATGTTTTTCAGATACTGATTTTTTGCCTAGGATACGATCATTAGAGACATATATAAAAATTTATAGATCTCAAAAATAATAACCCACCTCTGTCATATTAATGTTGGGGTAAAGATCAGAGGGTTATCAGATATACCCTAGCTCCAAGATGCGTACAACAACATAAGAAATACCCACATTTCCTTAATTTCATAGGTTACATCCTTCCATGATTGGATTTCTAGGGGTCTAACATAATCTAGTGCTAGTGTGGCTAGCTGGGAGGAAATTAGGAATCTTTTGACTTTGATTCCCCTTCAGGACTCTCTACTATCATAGGATACTTGGTGACCCAATATCAAAACTCTTCCTTGTGTTAATGACTAGAACAACTTAGACCGAGGTATGTGGTTATCTCAACCCTAGCAAAGTTATTGGCCCTTAACTGAGATCACATTGATGGATTTGGATATTCAACATTTCCACCTCTAGATTGATCCTTCCTTACATTCATTATAGAACCAGAAGTTTTCATAGTTGAAACTCAAGGAATGCTTATTGTAAAAACCCCCTGAGGGAATGTAGAAATATAAGTGCAGGAATTCTTAGATTCTGGTCCAATTGATGCTCATAATAGAGGAATCTGGATTAACATTTGGGATACCAGCTAGGTCATATGGATCCAAAATTTCCAAGACACTATACAGTGTTTCTCATGTCTAACTTGTATATGGAGAGAGACACATGGAAATTGAAAAAACATTAATTTTAATGTGAATCGATACAGATCATATGTGAAAATATGATCTTGCTAAAAATATGGGCCACCAGTACCTTGTCTCTGAAACAAATTATCTACGACCTTAGATCTTTGTTATATTTTCCATTTTTAATGAATATCATAAAAGGGAGGTTACCCGATAGTAAATATTTGAACTCTCTCGATACTTTCAATATCTTCATCACTTCATAATTCTTATGGGATAAAGAATTCAAAAAAAAAATAGCCATAATGAATAGGAGAAAATATTCCTCATGGATATGAAGTCCACTTAAAAAAATGTAAGAGTTAATGTGTAATGAAATCCACACCAACAACACTTGAAATAGACATGAAATTATGAATGGGAAATTCCATGTGTACACATATAGTAAACACTACTATATCTTCACTAGAACTATGGCATGCATGCCTATATTTCTACCTTATGTTAGTTTGGATGCCATAAAACTGTTCCATGTCTCACACCATTGTTGTATTTTTTGACTAACAATATGTAGATACTTTTCTACATCATGAGGAATCCATTTAGATGGTTCCTCAGGGAACCTCACACATGACCATGTAACTCCAATGAACACACTGGACTTTCTCTAATGTAGGAAAAACATTAACAGGAGTGCTCTGATTTTCTAAATTAGGGAATCCTATAGGGAACTAAAAAGTGGGACCTAGTCCTTCTGTCTTGAAGAAGGTTCCCATCTACACTTCCTGATGGATATCACCCCTCAAGAGAGGGTCTAACTTCATAATCTTCTGTTTTTTTGACTGTGTTTTCATGACCCATAAAATAGATAGTTATTTGAAAAATATTTTTCAGTCTAGGTTAGACCCTTGTTTGTCTCTCAAGGAGTGTTGGTAGCTTATAGTGTTTATTTTTAGAAAAGATTACGAAAAGAGGGGGTGATTGTGAAAATGGTTTTAAGAAAATAACTTAACATAAAGAGTTTAATAGTTGATAGAATAAGGTGGTTATTTAAGAATTACAAGAGAAAAAGATAACTTGAAGATCACTACACATCTTGGTTAGTTCATTATTCTGAAAATTTGACAAGGTTTTGTTTAATTCTTTGGTTGAGGGTTGTCAAGATCTTGATTCCCCTATTTCCACTTAAAACGTTACACAATGTACCAACCTTTGACACAAAAATCGCATTGCCAAGGTAGGGACTTCAAGAATAGATTAAAGGCTACCAAAGCATACTAATACATTTTATGTGTGAAATAAAGAGGATTATTGAGTTTTCCAATTGGAACAACCCATGTTTCCCACTTGAAATTTCAACCCAATCAGTGGTGAAATGAAATGAAGTTCAATTAATTAAACCAAAGAAATGAATCAAGGGGTGAAACAAGGTTAGATAAAATAGAAGTGAAATAATCCACAAAAAAATTATATAAAATCAATAGAGTATGACGTGCTAGAACTCCTTCCCAATTATGTGTAGCTCCTTTGAACTGATCTTTCACCATTTAGCACACCATCGGGAGGAGGAGAAGTCTCAGGTAGAAATTAACCTTAATTCTAGATCCCTCTATAAGAATAGGCTCCTTCAAAACTTCTTGGATGAGGAGTGGAATTATTTGGGTCTCCAAAATACCAACTCTTTTCCACCTGGTCGAACATACAAATGAGGAGCCCAATGTTCCATTTTATAGGAAAATTCAAAGGTGTTTTAGTGAATTCGAATTTTGAGAAACCACGTGGTTCATGGTTTTTGATGGCTAGACAGACTTATCTCACATTTTAAAAAACTAAAAAGGTGTATCCCAAACTCCTTAATATCTCTAACAAAAGTTTTGTGCCATTTGGACAATCAAAACTCGAGATATCGACAGAACACGACACACTACTTTTGACTTCGTACAAATTCAGTGTGCTGGACAGATTAGTCTTGATGAGACACCAGATGGCTAACTAATATTTGGGTGTATTCATATGAAATGTTGAACATCGAATTTAGGATCGGCCAACAAAATATCATCCCATTTGGATGCATGATTTAGTATGAAAATGTGGTTGAGTCCACTGGTGTGCATGGATCCTGCGCAGTTTGGGCCATTCTTCTTGGACATCATCATGGTCCCTTCAAATAACCTCCAACTTCAAGGAAATTATCAAAACAAATATCATTAAACTTTTTAACACTATTTAAAAAAATAACTGAATAAATCATGAAATGAAATTTGTTATTATTTTTATAATTTTCAATATGAAGCTAGTTTAGCACAGTGGTGTAAGGGTGAAAATGAAATAGTGGCTCATAGTGTGATCACATCCCCATACATAAACATTTTCACTTCTGGGAAAAGTCATATTTTCAGAAATTATGCATGTAGATATTAAAAAAATCATAAATATTTAACATTTTATGTAAATATAATTCATTAAAGTACTGTGATCAATGCACAAACCCCACCGAGGAGTATTTTCTAATTAGCATAGAAAAGAAGGCTCATAAATCATATCATAGTGATATTTAAAGATATTCATGATACCAAATTGACTAAGGAATTACGAAGTCAACCATGCCACTAACTCTCTACGTGTGTCTGTGAGAACCAATCCATGATATTCTTTCCACTTTCTATCCAATAAATATAGTTTATTTTAACAGTTTCATCTTGAATGATTTTTTCCACCAAAACTTACCAACTCCTTTGAAATCATATTTTAAGACCCACTCACTTAAGCATTCCCAGAAGTCAAACCATAATCTCCCAACCTAGATATCCCCACATGTTTCACATTTCATCACTCCCCTCATTTGTTTTTTTGTTATTTTTCAATAGTTTCATTATGAAAAAGTCTCAAACTCACCACTCAACCCTTGTTTGATCTCCTCGTGACATTAATTTTAATAGTTATAACAAGATCAATGGTTGAGAAGGAGTGGGTTTGGACATGCCCAAGACACAACCCAATTTTTTTTGATTTTGTTTTTTAGGGCATAAAATAGTCGCATATCAGGTATACATGCATAGGTCAATCTTGTATAGTAATGAAACAGATTAGATAAGGAATAAACGTATGGAAATATCATTTTATGTTGAAAATTATTAATCTAACATATATTTACCTTCTATTATGTATGAAATATTCAATATTTGAGGTTTGGTGAAAGAAATATGTGGAGATATTTGTGTAACAGTTTTCCCAAAAACTAATCACACAATTGGCATCAATCATCTCAAATGTTTCACAAAGATAGAACCATTTATATCATGGATAGAAAACTAATTCACTAAAAATCACTCCTTGATGTTAAATTCATACAAACATTCATTTCATAACATGGTCAGGTTTTCATCAAATCATAAATAAATGGTGAATAAAAACATTCAACATGGATTTTGAGTAAGTTCCATGATTTGGTGACTATAAGGGGGGGGGGTAAAAATACCATAAAGAAGGTGAAGAAGAGAAGAAAGAAGAAAGATGATGGAAATCCTAATGAATTGAACAAGATGGGGAAATGTAAAAATACCATAAAGAAGATGAAAAAGAGAAGAAATAAAAAAGATGATGGAAATCTTAACGAACACAAATAGATGTGGAAAATTGAAAATACCATAATGAAGGAAAAAAAGAGAATAAATAAAGAAAAAAATGATGAAAATTTCCATCTAACCTCGGAATGTACCCATCCCCCCCACACCTAGAGTGCGATGTGTTCTCACTATAATAAAATATACTATGGGACGGAAAGATAAATCCTAGTGGGTTTCATTGGTATATTTCTTCTTGAACATGGAGTTCTTCCATCGGGAACTCTGGAAGGGCCTTGTGGAAGTGCTTTAGGCACTGCCCATTGACAATGATGGTTTTCTTAGTTTCTTCATTTTGAACCTGAACAACACCAAATAGAGATACATTGTCAACAGTGTATGGTCTAAACCAATGGTAATGAAGCTTACCTGGATGCAACTTATGCCTTTAATTATAGAGGAGGAGCTTCTGCCTAATTTTGAATTGCTGATGAAGGATGATACGGTAATGGGAATCCTTGTCTCACTCCTTATAAATCCAAGAGTTGTTATATTCATATCTTATCATTTTCCCCAACTCCTGAATCTACAACTTCCTTTGATAACCTGCACCAAAAGGATTATAATTTCATTGTTTGATGGCCCAGTAATCCCGGTGCTCAAAATAAATAGGGTGGTGACATCTCTTTCCAAACACTACCCAATATGATTACATGCTAATGGGGGTTTTGAAAGCAATACGAAATGACCATAATGAATCATCGAGTCTAAGACTCTAATCTTTTCTATTGGGTTGAACCATTTTTCAAGAATATGTTTTACTTATCTATTTGAAACCTCAGCTTGACCATTGGTCTAGGGGTGTTAAGAAGTAGACAATCGAGGCACAACCCCATACCGACACAAAAGAGATTTCATTGTTCAGTTTCATAAATTAGAACCTTGGTCACTAACGATGAACCTAGGTAAACCAAACCTACATAAAATTTGGTTTCTCAAAAATTCCACAACTGCCTTAGAATCATCATTCATTGTAGCTTGTTCCTCTACCCATTTTGAAATGTAATCCACTTCCAATAGAATTTATAGGTTACCAAATGAATTGGGGAATGGTCACATAATGTCAATGGCCCAAACTTAGAAAATTTCAAGGAATAGCATTGTTTTTTGTGGCTTCTCATTTTTTTAGATTCATTCCCCATTATTTGATAGTGATAATAAGATTTACCAAAGTCATGGGCATCTTGAAAATTTTTTGGCCAAAAGACACCAGAATTGAGGACCTTGTGAGCAATCTACTGGGGACCAAAGTGGACCCCACAAGAAAGAGTGTTGCAGAACCTAAGGATGGACTGAAACTCACTATAGGGAATAAAAATCCTGAAGAATTGATCACTATATCTACACCAAAGTTAGGGTTCATCCCAAATGTACCAAAAAGACTCATATTTTAGAAGGCCGACCTTGTTTTTGTAGAAATTGGTAGGAATGAAAGATTATACAAAATAATTTACTATATCAACATACCAAGGAATAGAATCTTGAACTTGGTACAATTTCTCATCAGGAAACATATAATTTATAGTAATACAAGGGTGTGAGTAATTGTCTGAGGATGGGTGGATCATATTGATATGGTTAGCCACAACATTCTCTGCTCCTTTTTTCTCTAACATCTAAATTTAAATCATGAAGGAGGAGCATACAGTGATTGAGATGTGGTTTAGCTTCATGTTTCTTAATGAGATACTAGAGGGCTTCGTGGTGTGAGAACACAATGACTTTGGACCCTAAAAGGTATGACCTGATTTTGTCCAAGGATAACACAATGGAAATGAATTATTTTTCAGTTGTGGTTCAGTTTTCTTGGGCATGGTTCAATGTACATGAGGCATATGTAATGACATGTGGAGCCCAATGGACCCTTTCTGATAAGACTGACCCAATTTCATTGTTAGAGGTTTCACACATGAGATGAAATGGTAAATACCACCGAGGTGGTTAGATTACCGTGGGTAACTTGGGAATCCATTTTAACTTATCAAAATCTTCCTCACATTCTTTATAATAAAAATACTTTTTCTTTTTGGTGTAATCCAGAGATGGGGAGTGCAATTTTACTAAAGTCATGAAAGAAAAAATAGTAAAAATCAGCATGACCTAAGAAAGACCGAAAATCGTGTATGTTTTTGGGGGAATGGTAGTGATGAAATGACATACACTTTTGATTTATCTACCTGGATACTATCCCAAAAACGAACATGTCCCAAAACTATACCTTTTCTCACCATGAAATGGAATTTCTCATAATTTAATACGAGATTATTTTAATTACAGTGACGTAGGACTGAAGCAATACTACTCAAATATTCATCAAAAGAGGAGCCATAAATAGTGAAATCATCTTTGAATAATTCCATGAAATTATCTTTGTAATATGAAAAAAATACTAACCATGCATCGCTAGAAAGTTCCTAGATCATTGAAAATACCAAATAGAATCCTATTATATGAAAATGTTCCAAAGGGGAAAGTGAAGGTCATCTTTTCCTAGTCCTCAGGGGAAATATAGATATAAAATTATACAGAATACCAGTAATGGAAACAATAGTGGGACTTACTCGCTAGCCTCACAAGCATTTGGTCAATGAATGGAAAAGGGAAATGGTCCTTCCAAGTTTGTTGGTTTAGTATGTGATAGTCTATACAGACATGCCAACTATTCTGCACATGATTTGGAACCAATTCATTGTTTTCATTTTTAGTTATTATAAGGCTAGTTTTTAGGAACTACATGAATGGGATTGACCCATTGGCTATCAGAGATAGGGTAAATGATTCTAGAAGCTAATAATTTTGTTACCTTCCTTTTTCACAAATTCTAAGAGATTTGGGTTCAGTTGATGTTGTGGATACCTCACTGGTTTAGCCTCATCATTTAACAATATACGATGCTTACAAATTGAAGGGACAACACTAGGAATGTCAAAAAGTGTCCATCCAAATATTTTTTATACTCCCTCAAAAGATCAATCAGTCACAATTCATGCTCAGGTGGGAGTCAACTAGATATGATGATGGGTATCCTATTTCCATTCTCAAGATATGAATATTTTAAATTTTGAGGCAGTTGTTTTAGTCCCAATTCAGGTATATTTTTGATTTATGGATGTGTGTGTGAAAGTGAGAGGTCACTAATATCATATAACCGCTCAATGGTATCATCCTCAGTTGAATAATGAGCTTTTACAAGCTTACCAGTATCATCTATGGCCATTGGATTATAAGTAAAGGGATCAATGTAATGAAAAGAAGTGTTTTTAGTGGAAGGGAGCACATCAATTTAGTTTCTTGAGAAGGAGAACTGTTCTTCCGAGGGGTTCTTCATGGCATCAAGGATAATGAAATGGAATATGTCACCACCAAATTCCATAGATAATGTACCATTATGGACATTAATAATTTTTTTGGTGGTTTTCAAGAAAGGTCTCCCCAAAATAATTGGTGCGTGTCCTTTTATCTTATCATCTTCTATTTTTAGCACATAAAAACCAACAGAAAAAATTAAAATTTTCACTATCACAAAAAAATCCCTTAACACACCAGAAGGGTGCATTGTACTTTGATTTTCTAGCTAAACGAAGATCCCAGTTGACTTCTATTCTCCAAAAATCAATTAAGAGTAAATGGAGTGAGGCATCACATTTACAGAATCACCAAAATCCAACATAGGATTGGAAAATGAATACTCCCCCTATGATGTATGGAATTGAGAAGGTTTTAGGATCATTTCATTTGGTATGCAATGACTGTTCTATCAATTCTGAGACATTCCTCCCCAATCATACATTCCCATCACCTCAAAGTCCCCTTCGGTTTGTATACAACTCTTTTAGAAACATGGCATGTCATAAAATTTACTTCATGTCATCAATCAAAGGAATGTTAACTTTGACTTTTATGAAAGTATTCAATATTTCTTTATCATGTTCAATTTATTTTTTTTTCTTGGTTGGGCTGGCCATTGGAGAAATTGAAAAGTAATGTTTGGGATAGGAGATTCATTGATATAAGTAATCTTTCCTTTGGAAGATATTATCTCTATAAAATGATTTTCTTTTCTGGACCATTTTCAATAGTTAGGATGGTAGTTTACTATGGAGTGGATGAATTTATTGGAGGTTTCATTTGGGTTTTAAGTTGTTTCCCATTCCTAAGGTAGATGATACTAACATTTCCCTTATCC
Source organism: Viscum album (assembly GCA_963277665.1). NCBI lineage: Eukaryota > Viridiplantae > Streptophyta > Magnoliopsida > Santalales > Viscaceae > Viscum > Viscum album. The sequence goes on from OY728140.1 coordinate 81,368,455, forward strand.
CAAGGGTTTACTACTGGTTGAGAGGGTAGTTTACCTAACCCATGAATTTGAATTTCCCCCACCGATTTAGCAAGTTAGAATCATTGGGTGTTTTGGTCTTGCATGGCATCTTTGGTGGTTTGTTGGAATTAGAGATTATTCGTATACATTTGTTTCAATATATCTTCTAGGATAGGCTTGGGTTTTTGAGGGTGTATTTGGAAATTACTTTGGGGTGGTTGAGTATTTTTTGGTGGTGGCGGTAGATGACTACTCTTTCTTTGTTGGTTCCATGGCTGATGAGGCTGGTTTGAATAACCCCATTTTATATAATCTTATTTTTATTTCCTCCCAGAGTTAGATGGATAGTATGGTTCTTTCCTAAAGTGTTCATTATTAGGGTGTCCTGGGTAGATTTCCTCCGAACTCTCAGAAGTTCCTCTCAATTGGGGGAATTGTTCTAAATCATAGGTATCAGAAGAGAAGATTCCACAATGTATGGGAGGAGGAGATTGAGATTTCCCTTGGGATAGAGCGAGTTTTCATAGAAGGGTTCGTACCTCTTTAAAAATGCTGTCTACCATCTTCTGAAATTCAGTACTTTTCACCTCATGGACACCTCAAATAGGTACAATATACATTATATCGAATTATTGAGTGTTTTTTCCCTGTTATCAATTAGGGTCCTTATAGAAATTGGGGTTTTATCCACTAGTGTATCAACTACAATATCATCAGTCATATTACAATCAATTGGAATTAAACCTTCATAAAAAATTGAATTAATAGATGATCACTTATTTGGAGGTGTGGGAAACGTGAACATAACCTTTTAATTCATTCCCAATATTAATGTAATTTTTCCCCTTGTGATTTCGTTATACCACATATTTTGTTCCTTATAGTTTCAGTTCAAGAGGCTTGGAAATTTTTTTCATGAAAAAGGCGTTTCATGTCTGCCCAACCTCTTATTGGGTAATTAACATAATAAATCTAGTCTTTTATAGTGTCTTCTAATGAAAAAGGAAATTACCTAATCTTTACTTGTTCTTCATCCACATTTCAAGGATTTAATGTAGAACATACAGTATGAAATTCATTAAAATACTTGTGTGGATCCTCTCTAGGATGTCCATGGAATATTAGTAATTAATGAATTAAACCAGATTTTAGTTCAAAATTGGATTCCTCACCTTTTAATTGAATGTATGTGGGATGGATATATACATCATGTGAGGTTAGTTCTTTTAGTGCTCTATTTTATTCATCTATGTTATACAATTTCATTTCAATTTTGTAGTCAATTCCAGAAGAAGGAGTATAAGGATCAAGAAGAGTGAAGATGTTTTGTGCATCCTTCTTAAAAGGGTTCTCATCTGTGTCTCCCTGTCATTGACATAAGATCCTTTCCAGTTCAGGTTAGAAAGGAGGTAAATTTACATGGTTATAATGAATCAGGAACCAAACCTACTCAACGAAATAGATCAGAACACAGATGGATTGAAAAGGTAAATAAATATTCACAATAGTTACAAATATCTTATAAAAACATGGAGTAAAAACTGAAGCGCTCCCCGAAAACAGTGCCAAAATTTGACATATTTTCCATGAAAAGTCAAATTGATAGTTAATTAAAAAATATTTGGTATTATATGTAATACCCTAGTTCATCTCTCAAGGAGCGTTGGTAGCTTATAATTTGTATTTTTAATACAGATTACTAAATTATGGGTGATTTTGAAAAGAGTTTTATGAAAATAACATAACCTAAAGTGTTTAATAGTTGATAAAATAAGTTGGTCATTTAAGAATTTTAAGAGAAGGATATCACTTCAAGTTCACTAAACATCTTGGATAGTTCATTGTTTTGAAAATTTCACAAGGTTTTGTTTTATTCATTGGTTGAGCATTGTCGAGATCTTGATAACCCTCATGCCTCTTAAAAAGTTGCACAAAGTACAAACCCTTAAGAAAAAAATTATGTCGTAAATGTTTGGACTTCGAGAATAGATTAAAGGATAAAAAATCATACTAATATATTTTTTATGTGTGTGATAAAGAGGATCCTCGTGTTTCCAAATTGGAACAACCGATGCTTCCCACATGAATTTTCAAACTAATCGGTGTTGAAATGATCATCAGTTTACTTAATTAAAGCCAAGGAATAAATTTCAAAGAGAAAAATGATTAGATAAAATATATGTAAACTAATCCACACAACAATTAACCAAAATTATTAGAGTATAAAGTGTGGGAACTCCCTCCCAAGTATGTGTAGCTTCCTCAAAATGATCGTCCTTCGTTTAGCTTGCCATCGATAGGAGGAGAAGACTCAGGAGGAACTTCACCTTCATCCTTGATCAGCTATGAGGATCAGGGCCTCTATAACATATCAGATGATGATAGGACTCCTTTGCATCTCCAAAATAGCAGATATTTTCCTCATGTTCGAACCTACAAATGAGGATCCCAAAGTGACATTTTATAGGAAAATTGGATCGTGGTTTTGAGCATCTTGACTTCAAGATACAAATTGGTGTAGGATTTTCGAGGGCTAGAGACTCTTATCTAAATTTTTTAAAAAATAAAAAGTTTTAGCCCCACCTCCTAACTATCCCCACCAAATGATGGGATCCATTTGGGCAATCACAGCCCGAGATATTGACAAAACACTGCACACCACTTTTGATATCGTAAAGATTTGATGTGATTGACATATCAGTCTGGATGTGAACCCCGATGAACGAATTAGCTTTGGGTTTATTGAAATTAAATGTATCCAATTTCATTTCGGACCATTACATAAAATTTCATCCCATTTCCATTCACTGGTTTGTAGCATTATGCGGTTGAGTCAACTAGTGTGCATGGATCCTACACAGTTTGGCCCATTTTTAATGGACATCATCATGGGCCCTCCAAATCACCTCTACCTACAATGAAATTATCAAAACAAGTATCATTTATCTTTTAAAATTTAATAAACAAAAAATAATTGAATCAATTACAAAGTGAAATTTGTTAATATTTTTATAATTTTTAGTACAAGACTAATTTAGTGCAGTGGTGTAATGTTGAAAATGAAACTGTGAATCACAGTGCGATCATCCACATTCAAAATTCAATGGGATGAAGCGTTCATAAATTTAGTATCATCCCAAAATTATTTTAGTGATATAATGTAATCATACATGTCAATGGGTATAGTGTATACAAAGACCATGTAGATGTCCCCCAGGATAATGAAGAATTCACCATGAAACAAATGTAAAAAATTTATATAGGGGTTCCATGATCTTATAATATTAGGGATGATGTCTGGGTTCTTGTAAAAATATGTTTTCCCCACCCAAATAAATTCATACATATTTACATCTAACAACTGAATCATTAATTCTACACAAATTTGTCACACCTAGTAAGAACACTTTTATTCAGGTCATATACCCCCCAGATAGAAAGTCTGAGTCCTCTTTACATCCTTATTGTTTTTCTATCTTGGAGGCATGAGAGTTCGACTCATATTATTGAGGTTTTCACTCTTGGGTGTGAGGATTAAGATCCGGGGTACATCGACTGAGGATCATGAAAATGGTTGTAGTAACCATTCCTTATTTATGAATACACCATGGATGGAGACATTGGTGGTGGGAAAATTGGTATATTCCATGAACCAAGAATTAGTAATGTAACTATAATCCATCAGGATGAGAGAATCCCTATAAAGTCCATGATTGTATAGATGAAGATAATAACTTCATGGATACTCATACTAGTACTACATCAAGTGATTCATTAATTCTGGGAGAGTGGAGTGAGACATATCATAATAATACTTCCCAATATCTTGATGCATCTATGAGTCACCTGAATCATATTTTTCGTGGGAATAAATATGTATATCCATTAAATATCTACAAGAACACATAAATATTTTCCTTTATGTAAAAATATTGTTATCATTAAATTCAGAATATAGGAAAAGGAGATGACCTCACATAGGACACTCATGCATGAAAACCACACAAGTGGCCTTATGTAGGTCCATCACCAAGTTTAACTTTTGTAGGTACCTCACATAGGGCTCTATGACACATCAAATTGGTCATAATGAGTGCTTTCACGAAGGATATTCTTTTGAACAAGTGCACGACTGAAAAGTGTGGTATGACTACGTGGAAGGTTTAGGAAACAAGAGTAGAATAACATGATAATGGAATGAATAATACACCAGATGTACAATCATATTTTTATAAATAGATGACCTACTTACCTGACCTACACACCAGACCTGCACACCTGACTAGCTCTCTATACCCGTGCAACAAACATATAAAATGTATCTTACACAGACCACCTCCATAACCTGGAAAACATTTTACTCCATTTAACTCAGGACTAAGACCTATTCTTCCGACCAGATCCAATACCGAGTGATGTATTTTTTTTACATTCTAATTTTTCACATGGGATGTAAACTTTTAATGAAAAATACATATTGTATCAGAGAGGTGAATTCCCCCAAGAAGGATCAAGTGAACTCACCTATTCCATCTTACATACACCCATCCTACTTCCCATACGGTTCACACATGACCCCCTTCAGAGCTCAGAAGATCATATACCCCTACAAGAGGTACCTATGATGGGTACCTATGTGGGAAAACTCCTTCAACTAGGGTTCCATGTGTGACTATAAACAATACCACGGGGATCTTCATTAGAAAAAATTTAAAAAAATAGACGAAACCAAGAAGATCTGGTCACACAACCCCTTCCCCGAGGACCTCAAAAATCATTCAGGTTGACCTTTAAAACTAAATAGAAGTGTCAATTAAGTGTGATAGTGGGTTAAAAGTCCTTCCAGGGTATGGGACACAAGAAACCTATGCGAGTACCCCCTCTCCCTTGATGAAAAGAACTAATGGGGAGGTCCCTCCCCAGTCCCACGACCTGTGCGGTACCCTTCCACGGACACTGGAGGAAGCCATTGGTACATAGATCAAGGCCTCTACCATGTGATATTCAAATAGATTCCCATTTTTCTAGGCATGTATAAATCAGGTAGGCCTACCCCTACGTGAAGAAAATATAGTTCCTCTGAGGCCTACACTGTCTGATGCACCTTCTGGTTGCCCAGGGCCCCTTTGTGAAGAAACTTATGCTCGCCAAGACTTGACCTGTTTGAGACACCATATAGGCTTTATATTAACCCACAAATGTTAGGATCCATTTCATTGGTATCCCTTATATGAGATGAACCAAATTGAAACCTCCACTAAAGCATCCAGATGTGAAAAACCATAAAGAGACACCCATTAGAGTGTCTCCCATTCAGTTGTGCCTTTCTTTGTCCATAAGAGTCGCGTAATTTTCCTATCTAATGAGTAGGGTCCATTAGGTGCATCCAGTTATGCATCTCATCATTTATAAGGACATCATACTAGGGGATAGTGTTAGTGAACTCCCTATATCTAATACGAGGGCTAGGATCATGTCCTTCCCTCCTCATCTCTAAGACCTGTAACCCCCCAATTCCAGGTGTGGATGGACAAGATCACAATTTCCGTTAACTTTAATGGTTATTGGATTATAATGTAATATTATCTAGAAAATGTTAGTAGGGAATCCCTTTTATATTAAGTTCCTAGCATTTTATTATTGGTTATGACCATATAGGTAGTCAAATGTGACTATCATTGTTACCGAAATTGAAGAAGTTGGGAACCTCAATGCCCTTTATTCTCCTCCCATAGCCATAACAACTTCCAACAGTGGAAGAAGGATCTTGTGGTTTTCTCGATCTCCTATTTCCTCTTTTTTCTCACATTTGAGAAAAACTCACCTGTGATTAGTGGTTATCTACGATCACGATACCCGCCTGGCCAGATACATGTCTTAGTAGAGAATCATTTCCGAATCTTCCTCTAACCATCTTGAAGATCCTCTTTAGGTGTGGGGACTCATATCCATATATCCAACCAATTTATAATCCTATTGAATAGTTTAGTCACCAAAATCATTCCTCTATACTCTCAAAGGGCCACATTCCCAACGAGAAAATCCATCAGAGGGCCTCTATTGGTGTGGCTCCTAATAACCGAACTATGTAGGCTTTAATTGTCATCCAAATGGGATGTATAGGAAGAATTCCTATGGTCCAAAACCAAATCCCAAAATCAACCCCTATTCTCTCTAGGAAAAATTTCTAGTTGGGTTATACCTAACATTGGAGCCCACATCCCTTCAAGGTTCGTTGGGTCACTTCAGCATAAGTTCCACAAATATTTTTTACTCAGAACATTTCACTTGATAATTCTAGCCACACAAAATTTAACTACAATGTTTGGACCTCATCACATGAACTTAACATGGTTTTTTTTAAAGGGATATCTACTCAATCAGTAATTACCATGGAGCATGTGTTGGTGGTAGATATCAACATCAAATCACACAGATCAAATGTGTTGATTAAAGTGGACATGCAGAAAGACTATGATGAAAAGGAATGGAGAATTATAATTAATGTGTAAGGGAATATGGTATTTTCTAGAGGGGGTGTGGACTTACTGTTTAGAATATTCAGTTCTCCCTGGCTAGCCATTTCTTTCATAGATAAGAAATGTGGGGTTTTCAAGCCCAACCATGGACTATGATCCGGAGATCCCCTCTCTCCCAGCCTCTCTATTTTGGTGAAGGATGCCCTTAGAAGATATATCGAGGGGAACGTTCCTAGTGGAAGCGTTCATCCTTACTATGGTAGAGCCAATAATAATGATATTTTGCATATATTGTTTGCTGATGACATGAAATTTTTCATGAATGGTAACACGCCTACCATTATAAAATTTAATAGAGTAATGGAAATATACTACAAGCGGAGTGGTCTGGACATCAATTGAGAGAAAATTAGCATGTTTTTATCGAAATGGTGTTCAAGAAATAGGGTGAAAAATATTACGAACATACAGGGAATTCATAAAAAATAATTTCATATCGAATATTTAGGAGCACTTATTGTGCTAGGAAGGGTTCAGATTCACTAATTAAATGGGTAGTTGGGAAAATTACATCCCACATTACAAACGAGAATAATTGATTCTTGTCCTTTAGGGGGCATATCAAATTGGTTAATTGTGTCCTGTCTTTGATTCACATGCATGTGTTTTTAGTTCTTAACGTTCCAAAGGTGGTTTTGAAAAATAATAAAGAGGTTTTGACAGGATTCATATGGGACTCACACAATAAAGGAATAATTCTTTGGAATTCATGGGATGAGATTTCTAGGGATATTTCTAATGGTGGTATTAATATTCGAAGCTTCAAAGGGGAGATTCGGGGCATGTAAGATAATCGTTCTTGGGATTTTCTGTAAAATACATCAATGAGGGAAATATTTATCATTAATCGCTATGGAAAACAAATAGACCGTGGATGATGGACTTCATTTCAACTCGGGATCATGATTTCTAAACATTACCAGTGTTCCACATGAATTACAAATAGATTGTGGTCTGTGGTAAAATTAATTTCTAGAAGGAGAACTGGTTCGGTCACCACTTGGGTTCCCAGGCCATCCAGTCCTGATGATCTCCTTTTATCGAGCTAGAAGATTCTATCCACTTCATCATGCCATTCTCACACACGACCAACTGAAGGAGTTTGAAGACATCACCCTAAATGAGGAACCATACAAGCTCATCTTTACAGGGATGGATTCGAGTGCTTTATCTACTAAGGGGTACTGATTGATGTCTTTGGACCATGGTATTCTAGACAGATGGAGTGAAATAGTTTGTTTTGGTGACCTTCTGGTGAAATGTAATTTATTTATTTTAAATATTCTGAAAAATTAAATTACAATAAATGACCAAGTGAGGAACAGAGGTATCTCTTTGGCATCTAAATGCCTTTGATGTATTAATTCCAAGGAGGAATTGGTCGATCATCGGTTTTTTTCCAGTGACTGGGTGGCTACAGTCTGGAGTTCTCTAGGAAAAGCTTTCAGACGGGGATTTCAGGTAGCCACACTTTCTGTGTTTCTTCAACATTGGTTATTGGGATTGAAAATATTGCTTCTGAGAAGAAGGAGCGGTCATTGTTGCTTGTTACCGACTGTTTGAGCATATGGAATACTCAGAACCTAAACATCCATAGGGGAATTCCATGATCTCGCATGGCTGTTTCGGTTAGAACTAGGTGCATCAGGGTTAAACTGGTTTTCCTAATCAAATAATGGGTGGATATTCCTACAATGAGAGTTTCCAAGGAAGGTAATTATACATCTCTCCCCTTATAGGTTGTTAGCAGGAAATGAAATGGGTGAAGTGGAATCCTTTTATTTGATTGTTCAAACTCAATTTGAATAGTTCATGTATGTTTGGATTTAGAAGGGGTGGAGGAGTGGTCATGATTCCCAACGAGCTGTGATTCTGGCCATCATGGATGGTTTTGGAGTGGGAGATTCCCTCAAGGAGAAATCTTCTGTGATGATAAAAGGCATTGAGCTTTGTCATTCTCACAACATTAAGGTAGATTTGATCGAGACCAACTCAGTTATTATACATGGTTCAGTGCAGGGGAACCTCCAAATCCCTTGGACCATTGCCTATATCATTCATAAGGGCAAGAATCTACTGGACCCAGAGGTGATTATTATTCACACTTGGCGCAAGGGGAGAATGGTGGATGACTTTCTGGCTTCAGGAATTACTAATGGTGATCATAATTTTTTATTTTCAAGGAAGGGGTCTCTTTTATAGGCATGTGGTAACATGGTTAGGGAAGATGAATTGGGTCTCCAGTACTTTAGACCTCCTTTGGTTTGTTCTATGTTGGGATTTTTCCATCTTGAAATAATAATAAAAAGTTAATTTTTGATGGATGGATGAAAATGAACTACATGGTTTCTGATTCCTTCCATGATGATACTATGGAATCTCATCTTATGGGCTTGATCCTAACATCTAAGTGACATATATCTCTTTAGATGATGATATAATCTGGAGAAACCTACTGTGTGGATTAAAACAAGTTTCGTAATATAAATTGACCAATGAATTTTTAAACTGTATGAAATAGGGTACTCTCAATAGAGAAACTTGGATACATAAAGACATCTCCATTTTTGAATATCCTCAGATACATATAGATGATTCTAAAGTGTATACATGCTAATAATTTATTTTTAATTCATGTCAATGCTTTTTATTTTTGGGAATTAATGGAGGATTCATGAATATGTCTTTAATCTATATGAGAGTACCAAATTTTTGTAATTAATCCCCCCAAAGGGAGAGATGAACCTGACCTCCCATCCTCATGACCAATGCAGGTCCTTAAAAATATTTGAGCCTTATATTAGCATCAACATACATTTTGGAAGTATGTTTGTGAAACATCTTGAATATGGGAACCCTTAGGGGTTTTCAGCTCCATGAAAAAACCAATTGGAATCTGTTTAAAGATGATGAATTTTATGTAAATGATTTTATAACCATTAAAACCCAAACAATTATACTGTTGATGAAAACACAAATAAATTTTTGATCATACAAAGACACATAAATTTATATGATCTCCATTGACAGTGAGTTTTACCTATAATTAAAAATTTTAAGTTTAGGGGTGTGATTTAATAGTGATTTATCATATATTTTCACCCGCAAATATGTGATTTACAATATTTATTGGTCTTTTTGTCCCATAATTAGTTCTTTTTTCATTATATATATAATATTCGTTACTAGAAAAAACATTCAATATAGAAAATATTCTATTATTATTTTTGTTAAAAATGGATTATATGTTTTCATTGTAACACCCTAAGATATTATGATATAGATTCATTTTAATTTCATTGATGTATTGTGTTATATAATAATATATTTCTATACACCCAACATATTATTATCTTGTAGTATATGAAACACTATTCTTGACTTGTGTTGCACACAATTTCTTGGTTTTTTGATAGAATTCATTTCAGACAACACTGAGTATAGATTTTTTTCAATGTATAAATGAACACAATTTGGATTATGTTAAAAAAACACCAAAGGAATCTTGGACTATAGAAAAAATTGACATGGCTTGCATTACATGCAATAGTTAAATTTCTCAATAGTTTACCTTGTACGCAATAGCAAGTTTTACTAAAAAACAAAATATTATTAAAATATTATTATTTAATGGGATATAAACTAGCTTTTATAAATATTATTAACAACAATTTGAATTTTATATAACATTATATTTCATCCTACACATTTTATTGAACATTATATAGGAACAAATTCTTTTATTTCAGAGAAAACAATTCTTTTTCAAAAAATGTAGTTTTACATCCTTTTAATGGCGTACCCATTTTAATTATAGTTTTTGACACTTTTATAAGTTTAATTTTGAAAAATAAAATTCTTCCTTGGATGAGGGATTTTTTTAATTTGGATGAATATTTCTTATTTTTCTGATAACTTTCATATTTTTATGAATTAAAAAAATATGATAAATTATAATTGAAAAACAAAATTTCATCAAAATAATTTATATGGTTAAATTAATTATTGACTGGTTTTAATGTGTAAATATAATATTTTTTAATTTAATACAATTTAAGTGATTATCATTAATTTTACATTGAATTCATATGTATAAACATTTCAATCTTTTGGAATATTTTAACTTTTAAACAAACACCCATTTTTTTATGACAACGTGATTAATTTTAAATTAATTACAATGACTTATCTGTTTTGAATTTTAAAAAACCTATTCCATATTTAGAATCAGTGGGTCCAAATTATGTTAATAGGTTAAGGTTTTTTTTGATATTTTGAATAGTAACAACGTTTATTTTTATTTAATGCCATTAAAGGTAAATCAGGTAAGTTTTTGTAACAAATAATATTATAAAGACAATACAATTATACAAAAACCATCCAAAATCCTATTTTATTAATATAATCATACCTTTAAAATCATAGGTTTTAATAATAGTCATTTAATGTCCACATGACAATGAAAATGAAATATCTATTAATAAAACCAATTAAAGTGACAAAATGTCAAACTCACATTTATTATAAGTATAATATTTTAAATATATGAATAACATGGTTATATCTTATAAACCAAATATTCCATGCAAATATAAAAGTATTAAATACATCATATTAATTTATTTTTAATTTTTTGGAAAAAAATAATTACCTTAACGACTTATTCTTTGATGATATAAAAATTAATTAATTGATTGGAAATCATTGAATCAAATTTTATTAAAATATTAATAACCATAGAATGTCCAAAAACAAGATCAAATCTTATTGGTCGAGTATATATCGACCATAACCATCCAAATTTCAATCTAGTGACCATTTTGAGCCTTATAGAATATATTTTTACCTTTATATTATTTTACATAAAGTAATGTTTAAGATGTCACATTCATACATTAAAAAGTATAACATTTTAATGATTTATTTTATAGTATATAAATTATACTAAATATATTATAATGAAATATATTAAATTTATCATCATTATAGTTCTTTATTTTTAATTTTTACTCAATAAATATATATATTAAATAACAATACCAAAACATTGTAGTAATTATTTTATTAATTCCGATTTCAAATAAATGTTATTATAAAAATTAAAATAAATATATTTTTTGATAATTAATATTTCCAAAGAATTTTATATATAACCTAGAACTCTTAGTAATGTAATAAAATAGTTGTTTTGATTATAAATTTTTATGTTTTAATTTTTAAAAATCAATAAATTAAATAGTGTCAAAATTGAAACTATTGATTGTCTATCAAAATAGTGTTTCATTAAATTAATTAGAAATAATAAAACATTATTAAAAATATATAATAATAATTATATGATCAAAAATGTTCTGAATTATTTATTTTTGATATAATTTATATCAAATAATTAAATATTTTACCCTTTTGATATAGAAATATTTGTTACCCTAATTAAAATGAAATAAAACAACTAAGTGTTAAATTGAAAGGATAAGGGTTTGATGGATATAAAAACTCATATAAAATTTATTTTATGATCATATTACTACCGTATACCATCTTATCTTAGAAATTGGGCCATTTTGGATGTTTTTTAGTGGGGTCTGATTTTATTAAAAATAAATATTTTTGAGGTTTCCAAAAGTTCCCCTCACCTCACTTATAAAAGGGAACCACCTCCCTCAGTTATCCAAAACTAATTAATAACTAAATATCATCCATCCCCTAAAAATTTATATTCTAAACATTCCTAGTTACATTCTAGATATTTTGGTCCTCTCAAACGACAAACTCTAGTTCCATTACGAGGAGATCTAAAGAGAGCACGTCAAAGAAGAGGTAATCCCCTATACCGATTCTTTCTAATCTATTTCAACTTTTACTTATACTAAATGAGGTATTCAATTATAGAATAATAAATACAAAATAACTTATATACTTTGATCTTATTATAATTATGAAACCACCATATTCCACTTTCTATATCTCATATGAAAAATAAAATCACCACGTATGCATACATACGATTTACCGTCCACACAATGGGGGTGTAATCAATTTTCCCCACCTCCATACCTAGATGGATATAAAAATGGGCGTAATAACAATATATGATTATTATAAAATGATATTGATTCTCAAATATAGTACACCATGCGATTCAATACCATTAAAGAATTATGGAAATGATATCATCGCTCGTGCGTACGTACGACCAACCATCTCCATAACACGATGAGATTCATTCTCCACGTTAACCATTCAAGAATTATTATAAATTTTATATAATAAATAATCATGAAATATTTTACATAATAATTATTTTGGATATATATATATATATTTCGTTTACATAATTCAATTCAATTCCACAAGGAAACAGAAACATCATTCATGCATATATACAACCTACCGTCTCCATAATCGATGTATTCCATTTAATTTATCTATATTATATATATACATATTTATATACTAAATATATATGATATATCAATCATTTTTTAAATTTTGGAAGTAAGTAAATTATAATATATATAATAATATCATGAATAACAAGTCAAAACACGCATAATAAAAAAACAATTATTACCCAAAATGTTGCTTTAACATGGAATTGACAAATGAACAGGTAATACAAAGTCAGAAGTGAATCATATATGATATATAAAATATTATTATAGTTCATTTATATGTTTATATTATGTTTAAATGCACTATACAAGAGTTTCAGATATATATGGATGAAATCAGACCTAATGTAAGGGATAATTTTACTATCTCATTATCATCCAAGATTTTTTATTTATTAGTATTTACTCGGGTATATTTATAATTAAAATTCATGTTTCAAAAATATATAATATTATTTCTATTATTATAATTTTTAAACTAAATTTTACCCAATATTGATTTTTTATTAAATGGTGTTGAAGGAATATTTTTTTTATTTTCAATAATTTTTTTTTACTTTTCTGGATAAAGTACGAACATAATTTTATTTAACTTATATGGCATGAAAATAATTTTACGTATTATTATCACCATCATTCCATGAAAATTCATCCACAAATTTTCAATTTTATTTTCATCTATATTCTTTTCTTTTAAAATTTCATGTCATTCTGAGAAAATAAAATGTTTTTGAAGAGGAAAGGATTTTTTTCCTCAGGAATTAAGTTAAAGTGTTTTATGAAAATTATTTTCCATCTAAGATGGCATAGGGTTATGTTTCTAAAACTATTATTTATTTTATTTGATTATGTTTATAATGTGATTATTATTATCAAATCCATTTATTTTATGTGGATTATAAAAGAATGATATTTTATAAGGATTATGTTTTGATGGAATAATGCTTAAGAAACCCATTTTATTTCTTGGGTTATCCATTGATTAGTGATTTATGTTTTTTAGGAACTTATAAGAATTATTTCATTATGAGATGGGTGGGACACATATTTCCTCCCATTTCATTGGGAAATTATTTATATATCATGAGATAGAAATGACTAGTGTGAAAAGTAAATCTGTTTCCATAATATAGGGTTGGAACAACAAGTAAATCCGGTGTAGTAATACATGGATGGAATGAAAAGTAATCCCGGTTCAGTAATGGACTTTTTCCACTATAATGGTAATTGTAGCAATGAATCGACTAATATGGAAATCACATAATGTTCTAATTTATTTACCACAATACCATGTTTTATTCCATTGATATTTTATCATGGTTAGTGTTCCTCTATGATCTATTCCTTCCACACTACCACGATTTATTTTATGAATCACGATTTTGATATTCAAGAATATATGTTCAGGATTTAACATTCATACGTTTATGTTTTGTTTAATGTTCTTCATGTTTACCATTACTGAGAATTTGAGCTCACCCTTTTTATGTTTTCTTTTCCCCAGGATATAATGAAATGTTTTAGGTAGGAAAACAAAAGAGGAAGATCTTTATGGGAGATGTTGAAGATCATTCACCAAGATAGAAGATTATGTTCCAAGTTTCAAAAGTCACTAAACTAATATGGTCTTTAAGAATATATTAATGTAATGTATTAAGTATTCTTAAAAAGAAATGTATTGTCTATGTACTTCTAGATTTGTTCTTAACAATTGGTCTCACATTGAAGGTGTAGTTAACCATTGGAAACTAGGATTCGAAAACATTTGTGAGATCCCTAGAGATATTTCCATAGTATCTCTATAGATGTCTCTAAGGGTATATCTAACTATATGTTACAAACCTAGAATTATGTTTATTATCAAGAATAACCTATGATTAAACCTAAGACGTTAGAGATTGAAAGTACCCCCTTGATTATGTTGTTTTCCTAGTATGTTTTTTTTCCTATTACACTATTTTTTTTGGTTTTAGAAAATAGATGGAAATAGAAGGATTTATGTTAATGGAGAATATGATGGACAATGGAGTAATATTATTCATGAGAAACCAAATTATATAGGTGTTGGAAGGAAAACATCATTATTATGCCTAATAAAAAATCTCATAATATGATCAATAATCTCAAATTTGATGAGTTTCCTGACCCATCTAATAAGAGAATGATGAAGTTTCATATTGATAATAGAGGAATGAAAGTTCAATTTTCCTCATGTAAATCACATCTGAAGTAGAATAAAGGAGAATGTTTCAAAGGAACTGGAATATTATTTGAGTGTGGAAAAGAAGGATGCAATGATAGTAATATCAAATGAAAAGGTTCAGTTAACACAAAGGACACAAATAATGATATTGTTAAGACATTAACAATGTTTAAATTTTTTAAATGTGTAACATACCAGAATTATGAAAATAAATGACCTAAGTGGAAATATCCTAAATAGAATCATCATGGTCGTATTGGTATTATTTATGTTGTTGATGATGAAGATACTACAAATGATATATGATATGAAGGAAGTTTTAAAGAAAAAAATGACGAACCACAGATAATGGTTTAAGAAGATAGTTTAATGATTTCATGTTTATCAAGAATAATGTCATATAATTAATTTTATGGTACTATAGAATAATTAAACATATAAGTACTGTTACACTATGTTTTTTTTAAGTATTAGAAAGTATATTTTGAATGGTACCTATAACCATGAAAATTAATTTAGATATTTTTGGAAAACACAAGATATATGGGATAAGGGGATAATGAGTTTTTTGATAGTATTAATGACCTCATGAATGATATAAGGAAAAAGTGATATCATTCTTTGAATATATATATTTTTTAATTTTTGCCGTGTGGAAGGAGTTAAGTTTGACTGAATTCAGGTTTTCACTAAGGTTCTATTGTAAATCATATTATTAAAATTTTTCTAGAGAATACATTATCATGGTATTCACATGTCTAGAATGTGACAACCAAGAACTACCTAATGAGATATGGGAGATAAATGATAAGTAAATTTAGTTCAACTATTTCTATGGTTTTATATTTTCAGTTTTTGGAAGGATTGTATGGTTATCTATTTATGGATAATTTGAGTTATACTCCAGATGAAGTTTCTTAGATCAATACATTATCTTACTATTGGTGGACTTATGTATATTGGATTACCTATGCTAACATTTTTGTTAATACAAATGGAATGGACTATAATTCTATTGTATGATATGCTAACTCTTCAAGGATGAAAAATTCAACATCATTTCTTTAAATAAGAGCTGACGTGGAAATTGTTCAGGGAATGACCAACGGTGAGATTATACTGAAATCAAGTATGTGTTTCTCCTCATGCCAAAATTCATAAAATTTAGGAGAAGTATCTTGAAACAAATTTTTTTTATTTTATTACCTTATTATCTAATGAATTAGATGGTCAATTAAATCATCACATATTTATATATTTCTATTAGTTAACATTTTCCAAACATTATTCTCTATCACTATCCATTAGAACATGATCATTAGATTTCTCTTCAATATCCATGTTTTCACTTCCCACCTATGTTCTCAAATGTGGATGGCCAATGATGAGTTATATTGGGTAACCATTATGTTTCTAATATTCCTTTTTAAAATAAATATTTAGTATTCTCTTTTAAAATGTGGGTTTTCATGAATGAAACTTTCAAGTAGTTTTCCTTTTATAAACCCAAAAAATTTCGAGGGTGAAATTAATTTAAAGGGGGTAGACAGTAACACCATGAGATATTATGAGGAATATTACTTTTAATTTCATTTATGTCTTGTGATTTTCGATGATTACCTTGCGCTATACACAACACATTATTTTCTTAGAGTATTCGTAACACTATTCTTGGCTTGCGTTACACCCAATTTCAAGTTCTTCTGATTGAATTAATTTCAAAAAACACAGAGTATAGATTTTGATCAATATATAAATTAACTAAGTCTAGATTATGTTATATTCAACACCAAAGGAATCTTGTACTACACTAAACACTAACTTTACTTACGGTACACACAAGAGCGACCTTCCTCGATAGTTTGTGTTGTACGCAATATCACGTTTCACTGAACAACAATATATTATTAAAATATTATTATATAATGGGATATAAACTATCCACTATGAAAATTATTAACCAAATTTTTAATTTTATATAACATGTTTATTCATATTACACATTTTCTAGAACATGATATAAGAAAAAATTCAACTTTGTTCGGATAAAAGAAGTATTTTTAAGAAAATGTTATTTTACCTCCTTTTGATTACACACCCATTTTAATTTTAATTTTTGACACTTTTATAAGTTAAATTTGAAAAACTAATCTTCTTATTTGGATTGGGGAAATCAAAATTTTTTTGGATGAATTTTTGATATTTTTCTAACAACATTAATATTTTTATGAATAGTAAAAATAAGAAAAATATTAATTGAAAACAAATTTTTTCATCAAAATGATTTATATGGTTAAATTATATTATTTAATTTTTTTATTGTATCAATAGAAAATATTTTTATTATTTAATATTATTTTAGTCATTGTCATTAATTTTTCATTGAATTAGTATGTAAAAATATTTTAATCATTTGCAATGTTTTAACTTTTAAACAAAACCCTCTTTTTTCATTCCAACAACGAGATTATTTTTAAACTAACTACTGCAAATTATGTATTATGATTTTTTAAAATGGAATCTATATTTGGAATCATTTTGTCTAAATTATGTTAATAGGTTCCTTTTTTTCATATTATGAATAATAACAATGATAATTTTTATTTAACACGGTTAAAGATAAATTAGGTAAATTAGTGTAAACAATAATATTATAAGGACAATAAAATTAACCCAAATCCTTCCAAAATCTTATTTGATTAATAAAATTCAACCCTTAACGTATTAGGTTTGATAAATAGTCATTTAATGTTATATTGATAATGAAAATGACATAGATATTAACAAAACAAATGAAAGTGACAAAATATCAAAATCACATTTTTTATAAGTATAATAATTTTAATAAAGAGATAACCATGTGATATCTTCTAAATTAAATATATCATGGAAATCTAAAATAATTACCTACATCAGGGTAATTTATTTTTAATTTTTTGGAAATAAATAATTACCTTAATGTCTTATTTTATAATGATGTAAAAATTAATTAATTGATGAAAAATATGTGGTTTTTTTTATTAAAATCGTAATAACCAAAAAAGATCCAAAAACTTGAAAAAATCTTTTTTGTTGAGTAGAAATAGACAATAATAATCTAAATTTGAAGCTAGTGACGATTTTTAACCTTATATAATAGATTAATAACTTTATATTATTTTA
Source organism: Viscum album (assembly GCA_963277665.1). Classification (NCBI taxonomy): domain Eukaryota; kingdom Viridiplantae; phylum Streptophyta; class Magnoliopsida; order Santalales; family Viscaceae; genus Viscum; species Viscum album. The sequence goes on from OY728140.1 coordinate 81,386,754, forward strand.
TGTATAGTAATGTTAAAGATGTCACATTTATAATTTAATAAGTATAAAAATTTTAATGTTCAATTTTATAGTATATAAATTATAAAAATTATAATATAATTCAATATATTAAAATTTTATTCATTATGGTATTTTATTTTAAAATTTTTTCTAAACAAATAAGTGTATTAAATAATTACGCAAAAACATTGTGGTAATTATTTTATTAATAGGGATATCAAATAAATGTTATTAAAAATATTAAAATAAAAATATTTTAGGTGAATTAATTTGTCCAATTAAATTTATATATACCCATTAACTCATAAGAATATAATAAATTTTATTTTCTGAAGTTACCAAGTTACCTCTATAATTTTATAAATCAATGAATTGAATATTGTCAAAATTAACACTATTGATTCCTTATCAAAATAGTGTTTTACTAAATTATTTAAAAATAATAGAACATTTTTAAAAATATATAATAATTATTATCTGGTAAAAAATTTTGTGAATTATTTATTTATGTACTAATTGAAATAAAATAATTAAAAATTTTATCCTTTTAATATTGAAATATTTTTTACCCTAGTTAAAATGAAATAGAACAACTAAGGGTTAAATTGAAAGGATAAGGTTTTAATGGAAATAGATACTTTTTAAGAATTTAATTTATAATGATATTAAAACCCTATATCATCTTAAATTATAAATTGGGAATTTTGGATTTTTTTAGTTGGGTCTGAAAAATTATAAATTAATATTTTTGAGGTTTCCAAAAGTGCCCCTCACATAAATTATAAAAGAGAACCTCCTTCCTCATTTATATATAACTAATTATGCCTTTATGTTCTCCCATACCCTAACCATTTAGCTTATTAACTTTCCCAAGGTACATTCTAGAGGTTCTGGTATTCTCAAAAGGATAACTCTATTTCCATTAAGAGGAGATCTTAAGAGAGTACGTCAAAGAAGAGGTAATCACCTATACTGATTCTTTCTAATATCTTTATACTTCTACTTCTACTTAATGAGTTGTTTAATTATATAATAATAACTATATTATCCCTCATATAATAATATGTTATTATAATTATGAAAAAACCATATTACACTTTCTATCTATCCTAAGAAAAATGTAATCACCACACGTGGGAACGTACGAGTTACAATCTCCACGCCGTGGTGTAAACTGTTTTTCATCACCGCCTAACTTGTATAGGTATAAAAATTGATGTAATAAATATATATGATTGTTATAGTATGATATTTATTTTTAAATTTAATACACTATGCAATTCAAGACCATTAATGAATTATGGGAATGATATCGTCCCTCGTGCGTACCAACGACCTACCGTCTCCACAAAACGATGAGATCAATTCTCCACGCTGACATTTCAAGAATGATTAAAAAGTATATTTAATAAATAAGAATGAAATATATGACATAATAGTGACACTGGATATATATATATATATATATACTTCATTTACTTACATCCATTCAATTCAATAATGAAACAAAAACAACGTTCATGCGTACGTATGACCTACCGTCTCCATGAACGATGTATTCCATTTCATTTATCTATCTATTATATATATATATATATATATATACTGAATATATATGATATATAAATCATTTGTTTTAAATTTTGGAAGTAATTAAATCATTATCTATGTAACTATATCAAGAATAAAAAGTCAAAACACGTACGTTAAATAAACCAATTATTACCAAAAGCGTTGCTTTAACATAGAATTAAAAAAATGAATGGGAAATATAAAGTCATAAGTTATTCATATATGATATCAAAGATATTATTATGGTTATGTTATAAGTTTTTAATATGTTTCAACCCACTATACATGAGATTTAGACCCATATATAAGAAATCATACCCAAGGTAAGGGATAATTTTACAACTCATTATTATATGAGATTGTTTATTCGTAAGTATTTACTAGGTTATATTTATCATTAAAATCCATGTTTAATTTATATATACTACTATATAAATTATTAATTTTTTTAAAATTAAATTTTATCCATTGGTGAATTTTTATTATTTGGTTTGGAAGGAATCTTTATTTTGTTTTCTATAGGAGGTTCTTTTTGAATTTTTCGACAAAATTACGAAGATTATGTTTTTACTAACATATATGAAATGAAATTTTTCTATGTCTTCTTAACTCATTCATTCCATGAATTTTATTATTCAATATTTCATTTTTATTTTCAACTAAATTCATTTCTTTTAAAATTCCCTGGAATTCTAAGAAAAGAAAATGTTTTTGATGAGGAAATGATATTTTCCCCAGGAATTAAGTTAATGTCCTGTATCAAAATTATTTTACATATAAGATGCCATAGGTTTATTTTTCTATCACCATTCTTACTTTGATTTGATTGTGTTTATGATGGATTTTTTTGAAAACATTTTATTTTATATAATTACTATGGAATTATATTTTTATGGATTATGTTATGATAAAATAATGTTTAAGAAACCCACTTAATTTAATGGGTTATGCTATGATGAATGATTTATGTTTTTGTAGCACATGTAAGAAAGATTTCATTATGAGAATGGTGGGACCAATATCTACCTCCAACTAAATGGGTAAGGATTCTCATCTCATGAGATATACATTACTTGAACGACATGTAAATCCCTTTCAGTAATACAGTGATGGAATGACATGTAAATCTAGTTTAGTAATACAAGGCTGGAACGGAAAGTAAACCTGGTTTAGTATTGGTCTTTGTCCCCGATTATGGTCATTTGAGCAATTCCTTGGCTACTATAGAAATCATGTAATGTTATTATTTATTTTCCACAATAGCATGTTTTATGCCAATGTTATTTTATCATAATTAATGTTCCTTTATGATCTATGACTTAGACACTGCCAATATTTATTTCATGACACAATATTTTGATATTCTAATTTTATGTTCATGTTTTCACATTCTTATATTTTTGTTTTGCAATATTTTCATCATGATTACCCTTAATGATCATATGATCTCACCCTTTTTATGATATATTTTACCCAAGATATAAAGAAAAATATTATGTAGGAAAACAGAAGGGGAAGATCATTTTGGGAGATATTGAAGATATTTCACAAAGATATAATATTATGTTACATGTTTCTAAAGACACTAAAGTAATACAATCCTTGGGAATATATTTATTTAATGTATTTAGTTTTCTGCAAATGAAATGTAATTTTCATGTATGTCAAGATTGGGTCTTTAATTTCATCGTGTTTATTTTGTGGATAAAAATTAAATATTGTTCAATATTTACCACTTATTTATTTCTAGAAAATTTCTAAGGATACTTATATTTTTTTGCGACTTTGGAAAAAAATTTAAATAATTTAATATGGGACCTAATTTATAATATATTGGTATTCTAAAATTAATATTTACTAAATTGATAGTAGTGGATTTTTTCTTCTTCAAAACAATATTTATATTTTTATACAATTAATTTAAATATACAAATAACTAAATAAAATATTAAATGTCTCAATATATAAGAATACAAAATAACGAAATTCATGGTGAGAATGAATGAACCCACCTTCATTTAATTGAATATTAGTTAAGCTAAGAGACTCTAATTCCAATTACTTTAGTGGAATTTTAATAAAAACTAAAAGAAACACATTCCATTAAATATTATATAATTATTCAACTAATAAGGTAGTTTTTTAGGAACTAACATTCAAGGATACAACATGGTTACAAACCATTAACCTTCCCCATCACGACCATTTACAATAAAGGGGAATTTTTGTATGAATTATTGATAAAATAACTAAAGCCTCATTACTATAGGCTAATGAATTGATTGGAGATATTTGATTTATTTTGAGTTTCCTTTTGATCATTTTATTATTCATTTCCATGTATGATGTTCTGTTCTCCTAGTGATCACTCATTGGTGAAGCATATTGTAATCCCAATATTTGAACGTATCATATTTTCATAATCATTTTAATTATAGGTTTTTCTATTTTTTCATCAAATAGTATACCTTTTAATTTCTTTGGCTTTTCGACTCTTTTATTCAAATGGTCATATTCGGTGGGTACCATATCTTGGGGGTAATTCATACATCCAATCTATATTTCAAATATTTTCATCAAAATTTTTATATGTTGAGAATATAGTTGATCAGTAGGATTTTTCATGGACCCCTCACTAATAAATTTTTATTACCTATGAATGAAACATAGTTCACACCCTAGGGTTGATCTCTCAAGGAGTCTACTAACACACATAGATTTGCTATTATCTCTATTCAAGACTAAAATATACTGCTATAATAATAAAAAATATAGGGGTCGGTGGATTATAAATTAATGTGATATGTAGATATATATGTGAAAATAAAAATAAAAATAAAAAAAATACTTTTCAGATCATAAAATTGTTAGTGAGAAGAAGTTGTTGTTATTAGGACTTCACAATGATGGCATCACTTTTCTTTAAAAAATTAATCACATTATCCCATTCAATGTAGAGATAAAATGTATCAATATATACCCAAACTTTATAATTTTAAATACAACACATTAACCCTTGACATATTTTAAAAAACTCCATTATAAAATTAGTACAATTCTACACAGACCCTCGACGTTAAATATTATTGTATCAATGGAGATGAGTAAATGTGAACAAGAAAAAGAACACATTAAAAGATAAATTTGAGTGATCCATTTACTAAAACAAGTTTATATACTATTTAAGTGTCATTATATAATAAATATAACCATTTAATAACAAAAAAATCATTCCCCACCACTCCCCCAGTCTAATAACGGGGGTTAGTTGTCCATTTTCATAGAGACTAAAATGAGAAAGGTACGGGAAAACCCAAATAGATAAAAGGGAAGGAAAATAAAGGAAGAATAAGGGAGAAAAACTAACTTATATATATTATAAAACTAAATAAAATTTACATTATAAGAACTATACTATATCCCCATGAATATATTTATCCATTGGAATGGATGTTGAGGTGTACATTTATTGAAAAATGTGTGGAAATATTTCCATCCCAAAAAATCCTCCAAATTGTGACATATTTTCAACATATATAATGGTAAAATAATGCAATTTCATGTTTATGTTAGTTTTTTATATTTATTTTCTCAAAATCAAAAATAGTTGAGCACCATTGGCCATATGTATAAAATGTTATGACAATTTTCATCAAGAAAACATTTCTATTCAGGGAGACTAATCAAATTAAAAAGTGTCAGCATTCCAGGATTCTATGAAGATATATGAGTATGAATAATGGGATGAAATAGTTAAAGATAATATTCCAGATTATTATATCTAACGCAATGTGAAATTTCAATTAATTTGGGTTTCCCATTTGTGAGATACGGGCCCATCAACAAAATCATCCATATATGGGAATAGATTTTGTTGCAGGAATTGTGAGTTGGTTTTGGGCATCAAAATATTGGATTTATGTTTTGTTCAAATAGAATAACATGAATCCACAATTTATTTAAGAAAAAAAAAATGTAATTTTACTTTATTATTATTGAAGAAGTTATGGTCAAAATACCAATCTGATATAAAAACCATTAAATTCCCAAATTAGGCCATTTTTAAAATTAAGCTCAAATTTTTAATAAAAAATAAAATTGTTACAATTTACCTTAACATATAAAAATTGTGGGGGTTAAAAAATTGAATAAAAAGTTTTATATGTGAAATTATTAGTTTCATCAATCCTTTAGAAGTAATCTTTTCAAATATGGGAAATCATCAAATATCCAAAGAAAAATCTGCACATATATCAAAAATACAAAAAATGTACTTGATTACACACACCTAAATCCACCCTTTAATGATAAATATCCCAGGGAACCCACACGAAATTCCTTTCCCCACAGTCAATCATGAAATATTCATGAAAAAATACGAATAGTGATGGATGTTAAAGAATATTTGGATTGTAATGTGGATTTTTCCTATAAATAAAATTATATATTATATGGGATAAACAAGGGTAAGTATAATGAAGTGTCTCAAGATAATATTTATCTTTCAAAAAAAGTCCTCAAAAAAATATAAAATTTATGGACATGGACTTATGAATTATACATTCTTGTATTTTATACATGAATTTATTTTCTTATATAATAATATATATTTTAGGTTTAGTGTTTTAGAAAATTACTTCACCACCCCTTCATAGATAAATATTACATGAAATATTGGACCCTTTATTATAGTATCTATTATTATCATAATTGTTTTAAGATATACCAAGTATTATTTCCATGAAACGCCTTTACAATTTTCATCTTGAAGTAATCCTTGATAATAATCTTACATAAAACAATACGAATACATTTTATAAAGTGGTATCCGCCCAAAAAACTCAGTAAGGGTTATATAAATTGTGATGGACATTATTAGTCAATTAATACTTAAAAAATGTATATTTTAAAAATAATCATTGATATCAAGATAAATATTTTCATAAAAAATAAATCCAATTTATTGAAAAATACTTTCAAATTTTTTTTATAAGAAATATTTAATGAAAAATAAAAATCATAATGGTTTATTTCATTTCATAGAAAACATCTAAAAATATTTTCTCAAAGTTATTCCTTTCGCCCATAAAAAGTATCATATACTTTTTTAAACATAAAATAATTATATTACCATTAAAATGATAACATTTCCATAAAAACACATTGAGATAATTGAAAAATCATATGTGTAACTTTGGACATTATTTTCCATAACACACTTATAAATGGAATCACCAATATGTTCTATATCTAAATCAATTTCATTAGGTGGACATCAGATACCCATTAATCCTCAATTTATAATACAATAAATTATATGTGGTATATAAAAAAAATCCAACTATTATCATAATAATTCCTATGAAAAATGGCATAATCATAAAATATAAATGTTTTTAATTTCCAACATTTCACTCATAAAAATATACTTTAGACCCATAATAAATGTTTTCTAGATATTTTTTATCCATTCTATTTTAAGAAACATTTTTGAAAATAACCGTAACAAAGGGAATGTGGTTTCTCATTTTTTAAAAATATATACTATTTTAAATTAATAAAAAACTAAAATAAAATTTATGATAGTGGTAAATGTTTTAACACTGTATATGATAAAATAGAACCTTCATTTTTTCTTTTTTTGTAACCAAATTACATATAATATACATAATTGTTTTTCGAATCCTTTTAAAGAAAGTAAAAAGTGACATAAAAGTTCCTATATAATTCATTAATATCTATATAAATACATCAATAATTGTTTTATTAAAATGGACATGGATGAAAGTGATTTATGAAATAAGAATTTAAAACAGTTTAAATGACATTTTTAATGTAAAGTGTCTCTTACATAGAGTTCGATATGTCATGTATATTCTCTATGTTCTTAAATAATAAAATAATGTTATTTATTTAGATTATTAAGAACCCTTTTCATGTTTTTATCCGTTTTTTAATTCCATGTTATAATCATTATTTAATAAATGAACCTCATAGTGGATGTCTTGGTGATTCTCGACAAATATGTCAAAAAAGAATTCAGTAGATTGACTACGGTCAAAATGTAATTATTGAATACTAACCAAAATAATAACAAAGACACAATTTTATGTTTAATGTCAAATTGATAATTTAAATCCAACCTTGATATATGGTTATAAATAATGAATAATGTTGCAATCAAAGGGACGTTCGACCACATATACACATGAGTAGTATTTCTATTTCCAATAAATCATAACGAAAAGAAGGTATGTGTTATGTTATATTTAAATAATTATCCTAATATATTAAATAAAATTTTATTTCTTTAAATATACCTATATATATCATCCATGGGATGTGGTTATGAAAAATTAATCACATTGCTTGGTGGAAGCGGTAGTCCACACATAAAGATGAACGTCATTATCATTTTTCTGTGAATGGGATGGTACGAAATTAAATGATATATTTTATTTTAAGATAGAAAAATATTTCATGAATATAATTTTTATACATCAAATCATTCATTACATCCAACTGTAGTAGGAGGTTATGAAAAATAAATTACCTCAGTCTGTGGGGCGGTAGTCTTCTACACACAGGAATGATGAATTAATTTCCCATTTGAAGGAAGAGGAGATGGGTATTGGTTATAAAATTAACTTAATGAAATATTTTAATATGGATTATAATGGTATTATTTTTTTTTCATGGTTTAATAATATTTTAAAAATAAAAAAAATAAACAAAATGAAAATTCATGGTTATGATCTATAACTTATCTTCAGATAATCTCTTATGGTTTACAAGAAAATAATTCCTAGGATGGTTTAATGATATAAAAGGTTTATTATAAATTTAATGGGTTGTAATTATGGTATTTTTTAGTTATCCTACCATAAAAATGGTTCTTGAATTCTTAAGAAATGATTATAATATGCGCCCTTTTATAATATAGGGGATGACAAATCTCTGAATTTCATAAAATATAGAATTAATATAAATTAATTATCACATTCTAATTTATAAAAAATGATATGATTTGAATATAAGTTTACTTTAGGTCTAAATACTCATAAAATAAATATTGTTAAATTTTAGGTCAAGTTTTTTCCCTTATAGTTATTACCCCATTTTAGTCAATTTTAATAATTACAATAGAATTAAAGGTTTTATTATTTATGGTTCAATAAAATCACTATAAAAGAAAAATACAACCATGAATAGACTATTAATTATAATATAAACCATTTAACATTAACATGGATGAATAATATATTTTTAGGATTTTTAATCATTCAATAAAATATTATTCACTACAAAATATCACCTATGACAATTTTTATAGTATTTATTTAATATTAATATAAAAACATAAAGGCAAACATAAAATTAGAATCTCAAATTTTCCATAAAATATAATAATAATATAAAAATTCATGGAACACAATAAATCATCCAAATTATATTTATTGTAATATTTTATATCATTTATTTTTTTTACGTTTTAATTAAATAATTACTTCATCGGCGTTGCGTATATATTTTAGGTAAATTTTTCGTAACTAAAAATTAGAAATAATATACCATTATAAAGAGAAATTATTTATACACCAAATTAATCTTTATAAATAAGAACACCTTCTTAATATCCCAATACCAAAAATTTATTGTTAATAATACAAAGAGAATGAAATTTTTGTGTTTTCATTACTTAAAGTATTATAAAGGTCATAATAACGGTCATGTGGAAAAAATAGTATCTATTCGAATATTTGATGACTATCGATGAAATATAATTATACAATAAAATTATGATAAGTTTAAAGATTACTTTTTAGTCATCATCAAATTATCATTACACTTAATTAATCCATTTTACCTTTATCGTGACAAAAACTAATATATTATGATTACTATTATTAATGTCATGAAGTAAAAGTAACCCATTTATCAAATTTGAACCTCTTCATTACCAATATAGTGTAATATTTTTAGGATCCAAAACATCGAAGTGAAAACTTTTAATTTAAAACTAAATGAGAATAATCGGATGCAAAATGTTTTTTTCATAAAAATTCCTTTTTATGTACGAAATTATTTTATAAAAAACAAAAGTATAAAATTAATTAAATATAATATAACTGTATTATTTAAAAAAAATAAATGAATAAATTTTACAAATAATCAAAAATTAAATTTTTAATTTTTTAAATACTTGAAATGAAATTAAAATTTTGAATTAAAATTGCTATATTTTTTACTATTCATTAAAATATAAAACATATTAAAAAAAATCCAAAATTCATTCTAAGATAATTATGAATTTTTTTTTTCAATTTTTTTCCTTTTATAAAATTCAATATTCAAAAGTGGTATAAATTTATTATATTATCCAGTCACAATAATAATAATTTTTTTGAAGAAAACATATCTTAAATTAGAGAAGGACTCTACAGAAAATTTAGTGATTATATAATAAGAATTTTTCAAATAATTTTTATTGAGTATTATCTATATAAATAGATAATAAATCTATTATTCCTCTTTCGCTGGTGATGGTCATCGACGGTTTGTTGCCGACTCTCTCCTCTGGTGGAATGCTTGTTTTCGGTGGTCTACTCTGATGGGATGTTGGTGAGCCGCGATGTCAGGGGTGCGAATAGAGGTGGACGCGTGGAGTGAGGTGTTGGTTTGGTCATGATTTCGATTGAAGTTTGAATTTTGAAAAATTTAATGGTAATCTATAAGTTTTGGTAATGTGCTGTGGATCTGTTTTTACTTGGACATTTTTTTTGTAAGGTTACCGGTTACCCTTAAACTGGATTTTCTATAAAATTATAAAATGGCTTTGGCTATTATTCTTATTCATGCCTTAAAATTTAATGGATAGTTTATAATGGATATATTTAAGAAATAGTTTGTTTTGGCTCAAAGTTTAATGTAGTATATTTTATCAAACATAGTATTAATTTTATAAACTTAGTGTGTTACATTATCCCCCATAAATAAATTAAGTTCTCACAATTTTATCTTTTTCTTTATATATAAATGTTTTTCCATCTCAAAAATTGTTATGTATAAATCCCACATGTTAAAAGGGTTTAATAAAACATCATCGCAAAAATATAGAAAAGTAAATACAATGGTCATAATGAAAACATATCTAGAATTTAAAATCAAAAAATTTCAGTAATAGGTAAAAATATTGAATAAAACAAACAATTTTAAATAATTATGGAGATTTATAGAGGTCATTGATCAGAATAATGTGAATGGTCATGAGAAAGTCAACAACATCAAAACCAGAATCCAATGATGGGTGAAAAATTCCATTGATTCATTAGAAATAAAGTTAACATGATAACATTATTATTTCAAGATCTTATTCCAATATTTGAGGAAATCCATTACCATATAGATGAATAATATAAGTAAATATTCTTACTTGATAAGTATAATTTCATCCATTGATCAAATTTCAGCACAATCCAATTTTTTCCAGAAAATTATGACTAATAAAGATAAATATTTTAATGCACAAAAAACTACTATAATGTTATAATTGTGAACATAATCTAAAAAATGATTACAATCTCATCCTACTATTTTTTTGACATCATCAAAAACCAAAATGTTTAGAATTCGATAATTCTCAAAATGCCTGCCTGCGAATCATTTTTTTGATTTTATAAAATCCAATTTACGGGTGTCGGGTTCCCAACATACAACACTAATCCAGTTCAGAAGAACAAAAAAATCACACATCACAAAAACCATAGATTTAAACATCATAAATTAAATAATAATAATAATTTCTATAAATTACATGAATCACCGTAAATTTACCTTACAAACATATAGGATTTGAAAAGATAAGTCAACATTTATTCATCAAATAAAATTATATAATTTTATGTCAACCTTATACATATAAGGTTCCAAATATAGTGAAATGTTTCCAAAATGACATATATCACCCAATCACCAAATCAAATTTTAATCCTAAAGTTATACATTAGAGATAAAATATATTCCAAACAATGTAGACTTTATGTATAACATAATATTAAAAATAAGTGTCACACTAAACAAGACATCACATAGGATAGTGGTAAGCATTGAATCCTTGTCACCCTTCGACTATGGGTTTAGGCCCCACATCCATGTATAATGTGATTGGATGTCTGTTTAACTGAAAATATATTAACATAATCCATAAAAAGTAGGTGAACATGCTTAAAAATAATCTTAATTATGATATATCACATAAAACCAGATGGTTATCAGTACCTTGAATTTTTTTAAAATGGGATAATTATTAAAATAACACTCCATGTTTCTTTTCTAGGTTACATATACCTCAAACATATGTCAATTTTTAATATATGTCCCACAAAGTACATCCATATAATAAAAAATAAAAAGGGTATTAATTATTTTAAACATATGATCACCCTTAGATCTACTAATATATCCTAATTGTTGAATCCTTACATGTAAACACCTTCACCATTTACTATTATTCAAAACCCAATAACCATTATTTTCCATATTATTCCTTAGTAAATTTTTCAAACAAACAAATATATGAACCATTTACTAAGATTCAATAAACATAATCCAAGATATATTTTAAACCTTTAATATGTCATTTTCAGTTTTCTCATCTCCCACAACAATGAAATTAGGCATTTCTAAAAACATTTATCTATGGTATTAAGGATCCCATTATTGAGATTACCCCTAGGAATATAATTTTCAAAATTCCCATAGTCACCACATTAAAAAAATAGATGTTTTATTTTGGAAAAAAATTATTTGAGTTCATGACATTAAATGAAAAAAAATCTTTTTTCCATTAAATATTATTTATTTATTCCATCTTTTTCTAGATAAAACTAATCTCCCTATTATTTTAAGGTTATTTGGTGGGTTATATTTACCACATTCTTGATATATAGGTCATTGAAAATTCTTATATTTGTGATATTTATCACCAAATCTTCAATAGAGCCACATCTATATCTCAGTTGATGCTTTGGGAAACACACTATAGTTCAATTTGATAATCATATCTCAAAATATATGTATCAGAATAACCACAAAAGCATTCACTATATCCCAAATTCCATTAAGTTTCTCATTTAAACATCCACCAAATTTGGTTTACATCCATGTTAATTTTAATCCAACTAGATCAATCCATTTACTGAGACCCAAAAGGATAGTGTGATTATATTAGGAAAATAATAATATCTTCTTTATGAGTATGATAAACACTATGATACCATTATTAATGATATCTTAATGTTTTTACATTTATTAAAAATAACTAAAATTATCCATAACATACTATCCATTTTGGTTACAGAATATTTCTAAATTACGTTCAAATATAATTCTTAACATCTATATTTTTATATATCATTTATCTGATACAAACTACAAGGACCCAAATATAGAAAATACAAATTGTTATGTCTTTAAGATATAAATAATTTTCGTGAATTCCTGATGAACATTTAGGTTTAGAGTTTTAGGGATTTAGTTAAACATCCTGAACTAAATATGAATTTCATTAAAAAGTGGAAACTTCCACCTATTATCAATTAATAAAACAAAAACTTTTAAGATATGACATGTTTTATTTCTGTGACACATCTTCAAAATTTTCATCTGGACCTCATTCACGTCCTTAATCATCCTTAAAACCCAATGAAAAATATTTTAAAATGTGGGATGACAAAAAAGGAATAGTTATGTACAAAAAAGAAAAATAATGAAACTGTGAGTCTAAGAGTATGTATAAAAAAATTTCAATCTGAAAATGATCATTATTCTCAAAATAAACATTTTATTACATTTGAAATCAGAAAAAATGTCCAAATAATTTTATAAAACATTTATTAAGAAACCAATAATAAAAAATAATACCTATAAAATTCTATTTTATGTCTTAAAAAAAGTTGGAATCATTTTCTCAAAGTTATACTTTCTACCTTTCAAGGTGGAATATACATTCCATTAAATAGAGGATCATTTTGAAAAATTAGTGAATGATAATATTTCAAAAAAATTATATAAAAACAATATAAAAATATTTTATCTAACTTAATATATCATCTTATAAATTACCCTTAAAAATGGAAAAACAAATATGGTCATCTTCCATACCTAATGCATTGGAGGGCTCTCATGCACCCACTCATATTTAGTTTATAATAGAACCAACCATCCATGTTGTATAATATAATCACCCATATAAGGTTTATAAAGATACCAACCATATTTATAATAATTACAAATAATTATAGAATAAAAATAACACATTGAATACTTTAATTTAGAACCTCCCAATCATTTAAATAATATTCACATTAATAAGAAATCATTTCAGGATATTAAAATATACATTACATTTTAAAACCCTTTTTGAAAAAAAACATGACAATATGGTAAGATGTTATAAATTTTAGGGAAAAAATAAATGATTTTCAATGAATCCAAACATCATAAAAGGGATATGGTGGTAGGAAAATATATTGATGCCATATATATTAAAATAGAGATTTCTATTTATCTGTTACTATGAAAATGTTATGTATTAAATATATTAAATGGTTTATTTTAAAAAAATTAATGAAAATAAAAAGTGACATAATATTTTATTTAAAACTAATTCTTTTCTATATAAATTCATCAATAACAATGTTGTAAAGAATATGGACTTAAAGGAATTATATTTTTTATATAAATCATTAAAACATTTTAAATGACAATTTTAAAGTAAATTGTTCCTTATGTAGATTTTGAATCATCACATACATTATCTATCTCCCAAAATAATGAACTTATATTAATTATTTACTTTATTAATAAACATTTCAATTTAATTATCAATTTTTTTACTTCCTGGATATAATCAATTATTTAATCACTTAACTTCACATTTAATGTCTTGATGATACTCATATCTGTGGTACAAAATGACTTTGGTAGGTTGACTATAATAAAAAAATTTCATTATAAAATCATATATTAAAAAATTATCAAGAGATAAATTATCATTTTATATCATAATTCATAATTTTAAAACCATCCATGAAGTATGGTTAGAAAAAATGAACTATGTTATAATCCTGGAGATGATAGGTCATATGCACACACGAGCGACGTTTCCATTTTTCAAATATCATTATAGAAATAAGTTAGGTATTATTTTATTTTTATAATATTTATAATATTATCATTAATACTATATTATTTCTCTAAATAACCTTATATATATCATTTAGGTGATATGGTGATGACAAATAAATCACATTGCTTCGGGGAGGCGGTAGTCCACACATATACATGAATGATGTTATAATTTTTCAGTGAATGGAAAGGTAAGAAATTAAATTATTTATTGAATTTTTATAATGATAATGATTTAATTAATATGTTGTATTTACATTAAAAGTATCATTAAAACCCGCCTTAAATGAATTTTATCAAAAACTTATTACATCAGTTCATGAGGCCATTGTCCACCATACACATGAACTCTTGGTTTATTTCCCATTTTTTGGAAGAAGGGATAAATTTAGGTTAGTATATTAACATAATATAATGTCATAATACTATAGACATTGTTTTGGTTATTTAATAATGGTTTAATATTATTTGAATATGTTTTAAAAACAAACAAAACAAAAATGGTTGGTAAATAATTATACCTCTGGTGTGGACCACACCTTAAGGTTTACACCAAAATCTTTTCTAGTTTAGTTTTCTAACAATAAAAGGCCTCTAAAAAGTGGGATTGAATTTATGGAAAGGATTCTGGTAGGTAATTTATAATCCAATAGTTTTCTAAATTGTTATGAAAATAAAATATTAGGTTTCCCTTTAAAAGAGTGGAGGGATGGGTAATCTTGGAATTTCTTAAAATATTATGTTATTAAAAATTTATTTTCATATTAAAATGGATCTAAATTTATAAAAAATTAATCTAAAATTTTTATGAGTCTATTTACACCCATCCAAATAATATTGGCCATGTTTATGTGATGTTTTCATCTTTATCATTTTATTTTAACATATTTTAACCCTTTTTGACAATTATCATGGTATTAATGTTTTTTACTCTTTAGATGTATATAAATTTAACAAAATAGTGGAAATTAACATTAAATGGACCATGGTTTATATTTTCAACCATTTGACATTAAATTTTCCAAATATAATATTTTTTGTGAATTTCAAATCATTTAAAAAACAAAATTTATTACAAAAAGAAACATTATTGTGATTTTTGATACTATTGAATTAATTTGACATTAAAAATATATAGAAAAAGATGGAAATTGAATTAATACCGTTGAAACCTAATTTACATGTTATATTTATGTCAAAAATTCATGGAATATAATAATTTCTTCAAAATATATTACCTTTAAAAATTTTAAAATCATTTATTTTATTTTCATTTTAATTAAATAATTTCTGCATTAGCATTGGGTGTTCTTTTAACGTAATTATTTCTTCAATAAAAATTATAAATAAATTTCATTGATAAATAAATATTATTCAACCTTCACATGAATAATTAAAATGGAAAGTACACTCTTTTAATATTTATATGAATAATTTAATGATAATAAAACAAATGAGGAAGACATATTTTACTTTTCATTAAAAAAAGTATTATAAAGGTATTAATCGTGGAAATATTGAAAAAGGCTCATATATTAATATCTTATATAATTACAGATGAAATATAATCATCTAAAAAATTAATACAAGTTTTAATGTATATTCTAGTCCTTATTAAATTATATTTACCCATAATTAACATATTTAACCTTGTTCATGGTAATAAATATTTATTATGGTTAAAGTTAAAAATAACAAAACAAATTAAAGGGTACTATTAAAAAAAATTTAACCTCATAATTTCAAAAATTGAATCCTTTTTTAAATATTTAATTTACAAAATTATCGATTTTTTTTTAAATTAAATTGGAAAAACACGATGAAAAAATATTCTTTAGAAAAAATGATTTTTTGGATAAGAATATTTTCATACAAAATAAAAGTATAAAATTACTTAAAAAACTATAATTGGATAAATTTTTCCCAAATAAACAATTTTGTTTGAAACTATTACAAAATAGAATTTTACTTTGTAAGTATTTTAAAATAAAATTAAAAATTTGTATTTTTCTCTCTTCCATTAAAAATAATTTTTTTCAAAAAATATCAAAAATTAAATCTAATAAAATATTAATAGTATAGTTTCAAAATTAATATACTTTTTATATAACACAATTTCTGAAATTTACAGAAATTTATTATATTTTATACATAAGAAACTGAATAAAATCATTTGTGATGAATTCATATTTTTAAATCGTAAAATAATTTTACTGAAAAATAAGTTATTATATAATAAGTATTTATTAATACATTTTTATTGAGAATGACCTTTATATATATGTTTAAAAAATTATTTAATACTATTCAAACTAAACAATTTAATGGATGGGTTATAATTTCTATATTTAAATAATAATATTAATTGGTTTGTTTAATCTCAGTGTTGAATTTTTTATATGATATCAAACAAAGTATTCTTCTTTAAAATATGAGGGTGTTATATAAAATATTATATGAACACCAATGATTTTAAAGAGAATAATCATAATCTCTATTCTATAGAAAAGAATATATATTTCTTCATGAAAATGTGTGTATTAAGAAGAATATGATAAAAGTGTTTAGAATACCACACAAGATTTGAAATATAAATTTTTCCACTTTTTAATGGGAATGGATATAAAATATTAGTCAAATTATTAAAAAATATTGAAAAAATTCATTGAATGGTTTCCTAAAAAAATATTCATTTAAAATAAATTTAATTGAAAATCATAAAATCTATATCAAGATGAATTCAAGTTATAGAAATGAAAAAAATAATCATCGAAGATCAATATTCCAAAAAAATGAAAATAAAAATAAAATTTTATTAAATAATCCTAGCAAAGTTAAAACTCTCCCTATATGTAAATTTTATGACCATTCATTTATGCTCTTGAAAAATAAGAATATAAGGGATGGAAATAAAAATATAAGGAATGATAGAAAATAATTTTTTCTCTAGTGGAATCATTATGGTAAGAACCAAACTATAAACACATAAAAGTAAAAAGAATGAAAAAAAACATACAAACATTTTTAAGAAGAAAGGTAAATTTAATAAATAAGGACATAACATGTTCTGATCCCCCAAGAGGGTGATATGATTTTATGAACCATACTGAAAATGTTGTAAAAAAATGTACCCAATATGATGGGTGTTGTTCTTTATGTGATTTGAACCACAACATTATTTTACTTCAAACATATATTCCAACATTTTTGTTGAGGAAGAAATCAAGTAAATAGTAAAGAAATTTCATCTTCATGGTAATGTCATGGAACATTCAAGGAGGTTGAAGAAGAAATAATTTTCACCCTACTGCTTCTACCAAAAATAATTTTTCCTCTTCAACATTAATATATAAGTCATGAACTTCAGATTCTATTTTATAAATTTTAGAAAATATTAATTAAAAAAAATTCAATATGAATATGATTAAAATTTTATGGTTTGATAATGAAGTCTCCCCCGTTAAGTAGTTCATCTTGGAACTTGATGTATTTTAGCTGGGTCATTAGTAACTCATTTTTAGTAGCTATATCATACTCTTTATCCACATCCTCCAAGGAAATCCATGTATTACTTAACTATGAATAATTAATATATTATTAGGTAATAATCAAATAATATTTAATAAAATTAAAATTAAAACAAGTTTAAGAAAGTATTTTCTCCCTAATTAAACATGGATTTAAATTATTCGTCATTTCATTGTGACGATTGAATATATTTGATGTGGATGGAGGAATATCCATCAATATCATCCAATTTCTATTCATATTCTAGAACTTGTGTGTTACATTTTTCTAAATTTGTAGATACTTATAGAGGTACTAATATTTTTTTTGAAAAATAAGGGATAATGAATTACCATTTCAGCTTCTATAATATCAATCCAATATTCATTAAATTCAACTAAATCTCCCACTTATGAATATAGTGTAAATTATTATTCTTTAACCAACTCTCAAAATAGTATGGATAGGTTCAATTCTAGTTCAATTATAATTTTTTCCTCACATGATTCTTCAATTAAAAGTTTTTGAAAAATAATCTTTGGTTTCTATTTATACTGAGCCTCATTTTTATCTACCAATTCCATTTCATTCCATAATACCTAGATAATTATTACATTATACACCAATTGAATATTCAATAATGATTTTAGGGTGGCCTTATAAAATTTTTTCGGAACATTACATGATCATGAAATGTCACTATCAAATTCAATCTCTTACATTAGTAAATATATATTCAATAATGATATTTTTTTCTGTTGAATTTTGTTTCTTTTTTTGAAAAAATGTTTTTGAAAGATCTTGGCCTCAATAGAAATAAAACCAAACTAATATGATGAATTCATCTAAGATCCCACACCATAAAATATTTATGACATAAAATGTATCATATTTCACACCCTTTGGTTAATATCTCAAGGAGGGCACTTACACACATTGATTTAATTATGTGAGTATTTTAAATTAAAATATACTACTATAATATGAATATAATAAAATGTGTAGTTTTATAAATGAATTGGATATAGAAATATATAAATGAAAATGAAAAAAAATTCAAAATTGAAATAATTGAAACACAAAGATGTTCGTGTGAATATGTTTTCATTTTTAGGAGTTCAAAGAGATTATATCATTGTTATTTAAAAATATAATCTGATTATCTAATATCATATAGAGAAAACCCTATCACATAAAACCATCCTTACAAAATTTCAATTACCCCACACCCAAATTTTGAATGGCGGATTATATCCCTTAAATTATCTTTAAAATTTTACACTGACCCTATGTATGAAAAATTATGAGAATGATGGAGTGAAATAAATGTGATTAGGAAGAAGATAACAATAGCATATAAAGTTGGGTGACCCCTTATACAAAAAAAGTTTGTCACTTACTGAATTAATAGAATATAATATAAAGATACATTTATTCACAATGATTATAATCACTGCCACTACCCACCATGCCTCTAACAACAAAAATGTTTGGATATCCATTTTCATTTTGATTTCGATAAGCAGAGTTGTGGAACCAAAAATTAATAAAATGAAATGAAAATAATGGTATAAGAATGGTTATAAAATAAATAAAATACACTAAAATTTAACAAAACTATTATTTCTAAAATCCACCATATCCTCCTATGAATGCAAATCCCTATGAAAGGAAGCGGATGTGTACATTTATAGAAAAATGTTTTATTTAATTTCCCTCCAAAATTGTATTATGATGTCGGGTTTCATTTAAGTTCAATTTATTTCATAATATCATAATTGTGTCTTTATGGAAGATGTTTGGATAAATATTTTATATACACCCATAACATTTGTGCTCCATTGTTCACATTTATTATGAGTTATGAATGTTTTACATGAGAAACTATTTATATCCTATAGATGGTCTAAATTCTAATGTGCATACTTTTAAAGAATTTATGACCATTAATAAGGCTAAATCTTAGTGTTAAACAATTAAAGAAAATATTCTACCTTATGTTCTCTATCTCAATGCGAGTTTTTAGATAATTTGGGACACCTATTAGTTTTATATGGTCACGTCACCATAATTATCAATATATAGGCATAGATTTGGAGGGCTGGATTACTTATCCATTTTGGGTCTACAAATAATGGATTTATCCTATGTTCTGGTTGAATAAATTTCATTCCAACCTATCAATTATCCTTAAAAAAGTAATTTTTTAATTTTGATTAGTGTAGAAGTTATTATGGATGAAATAACTATTTAATATAATAAATTTAAATTCCAAAATTATATAATTGTCACAATTAAGATGAACTTATTAATTAAAAAAATGTAAAATTTATCATTAAAATATGAATTTGGTGGGGTTAAATATTGAATAAAAAATATATATATGTGAAATTGTGACTTTTGTGAATCGACTGATCACCTATACATGGAAAAAATAATATTATTGAATATATGATTTATGGGGTTATGATAAAAATATATTCTAATATTTAAAACACTACATGTTATTAATGTGTTTCTAGGATGATTATTTATTTTTCTGTTAATATTGAATAATTTATGTTTTTATAGTCTTCACTGAATGACATTGAGTTTATAAACGAACACAAAAATGTATCATTCTATAAATATCATAAAATTATAATTTTTAAATTGAAATACCAAGGATTTAAAAGACCTAAGTGTTTTTCATATGGAAAGTAATAATATTCCCAAATTATTTTTCTAGGTATAACTTGCTCCTTATCATAAGTTAATCTTCAATTGTGTATTCATTTTTCTTGACCCCACACCCCCATCTTCTCTAATTTTTTTATAAAGTAATAATATTTTTATAAAATTAATTATTTATGGCTTTTTGAGAGGTCCAAAGGGTCCTTGCTATATTATTGAAATTATAGTGAAGGTAAATAA
Source organism: Viscum album (assembly GCA_963277665.1). Classification (NCBI taxonomy): domain Eukaryota; kingdom Viridiplantae; phylum Streptophyta; class Magnoliopsida; order Santalales; family Viscaceae; genus Viscum; species Viscum album. The sequence continues at coordinate 81,407,934 of OY728140.1, forward strand.
CCAATTTTACACATCATAAAAACATGATCAATAAATGTTTTTGAATGTTATCCCTTGTAATGATTCATTTTGGGTGATCCTTTCCCAAATTTAAAATGATTTTGTTTTTTATTTTTGAGGATAAATATTTATTTAAATGTATCTAATATAAATTTTAAGATATTCTATTTATTACCCTCTTGTGTATTATGGGTGTTGAATAAGGATAAAGGTGAAGAATGGTTAATTATGAGGATAATTTTATCTGAATAAAAACAACATATTATTATAGTAAAAAATGTATTTTTTAATTTTGATAGTGAGGGATTATTTTTAAAAACATTGGTTCACATCCCCCAAATTATTTGATCATTATAATGGTGTATTCCTTGGATATTGAACACTTTTGACCACCCTGAGTCTGAGGTTTGTCACTTTTTAAATTTTTTAATATTGATGATGATTATAGTGACATGTTCAAATTTTGGAGGATATAAATATTATTAAGTGGTTTGTTTAGATGACTTCTAAAATATATTATTGTATTTGTGATAAATTTATGGGTTTTAAAAAATTTCACAGTTTTAGGAATGGTCTATTTAACATTATACTGCATATAGTTGATATATAGATAAATATAAAATAAAATTATAATTAAAAAATTTTCAACTTTTATTTTTATTTAAATTTTTGATTTCACTCGTTGATAAAAGGATGTGTGAATGTCGTGGTTTTATAAAACGTTTTTTATAGTGTTAAATAAAGATGTCATAGTACTATTACATACATCATGTTAGAGGTAAGATAATATTTAATTCATTTTTTTATTTGGTTTCAAATTTTATTGAATGAAATTTAAATAAAAAACAAAATTTGGAATGGGATTTGACCAAACGAATCAAATTTTGATTCTAGCGAAAATGCCATTATTTTTTTGGAAGGTAGATTATAAAATAACTCAAACGTCTTGAACCCTCAGTATATCATCTTGTATTTTTTTCCTCAACATTGACATTTATTTGAGAAATATTTTAGTTCCATTATATATATATTTGCAGTCTATTTATAAATTTATTCATTGGTGTAATTTGATCAAATATTTCATCATCCGAAAGTAAAATCACATGTGTATTATTGTGGGGGATTGAATAAAATATTCCTTTTATCTATGTCTCTTTGAAATTTATGAGAATGGATTGATCAAGTTGGTTTCTTATAATATATGTTATTTTGAAGAATGGAGTACATTTTTAGTAACACCCCATTATTATAGAATTTATTTTCCTCTAAACTAAAATGATTTTTGATAGTTTGTTTCACTTGCAACACCAAACTAAAATGATCAATAAAATATTACTTGAATATTATTAAGAAATTATAGGAATAATAACTTCCCAATTAAAAAAAATTACATTACTCAATTAAAATTACTTATCATTTGATTTAAAATAATATGAAATAGTTTATATTGAAAATGATTATTCTTTCTAAAATATTTTTTTAAAATAGAGATGTATTTCAATAAAATATATTAAATAAATCACTTTTAGAATATTATATTTATAGTATATGATATTTATATATATTAACTAACCTATTAACACTATTTATGTAAGGAATTTTAATGAAATAGTACTAAAGAACACTTAATGATTAAAATGGTCAATTATTAATAAAATATATTTTTTTATTTATATTTTATATTCACCAATCAAAATTAAATATATAAGTATATTAATTTTAATATTATAATACTAGTTTTATTTTTGAGTTCTAGATATAAAAACATGACTAATGGGTATTTTTAGATTATTTAAAAATAACTTTTATTTAGGTAAATAGTGAAATAATACTGATTTTGATAATATCGTCAGTTTTATGAAATTATCATAATACAAGAATTAATCTAATGACTTTGAAAAAATTTTATTTGAAATTTTATATTTATAATTTAAAATAAATAATTTAACAATACTATGTTGAATTTATGATATCTATGTTCATCATTTCAAAAAATTATGTAATATTTTATCTTTAGAACTATTTTTATTCACTTATATCAAAAATCAGTCATTATAACTTTTAGAAATTAAATATAAAAAAACTATTTAATATTTTAGACTAGAATTTTTATATTTTATAATAAGTAAAATTTTATTTTAGATATAGAAGTATGATTATAATGATTAATGTTAAAGACAATAATAATCTTTAAAGGGATATTTTCTAACAATTACTTCATCATTGTTTTTTATTTTTTATCTAAAAAATATAATTACACCATTGTATATAATGAAATTGATATGATTATTATACATATATAAAATAATGTTAGAAATACTTTAATAGGTAATTCGTGTTATATATTATTAAGAACACTTAATACCAAAAAATAATTTGTTTTCTACAAAACCTATTATATATATATATATATATATTAAATGACTGAATTTAAATGATAATTATCCATTATTTAGAAATTGAATTTAACTAAATGGCGATCAAATTTATTTTCATAAAAAATAATTGTTAGCTTATTTCCATATTTTTTTATTAAGATATAAGTTAAATGGGTAAAAATTAACAACCAAGGAAAAAATGGTGAAATATTAAACAATATTTGTAAATAACATCATTTTTTTAAATCATTTGTTAAAATGATTTGTAATGGATTTAACGACCTTATAACATCCTAAATTTTATTATTTTTCACTTTGGATCTCTTAAATCTTGAATAGTGTCATTCATTTTTTCAAAAAGCAATGGCTATGTATAGAAATATTAGTTTCATTACTAATCAAAGGAGATCTCTTCCACTACTCCTTTCTAACAATTCTAATGCCTAAAATCTTCCAAATATATATCAAAATTTTTATTTAACCCTATAAAAATGTTCTATAATACTTGTTATATAAAAAAGATCAAGATAATGTTATTTTAGTTGTTACCCATGGGTAACATCCAAAGGGAGATGGAATGTTCTCAACCTGGATCTATTAATTTTTTTTATTGACCTCCTAACTTATTCTATAATCATGAATATATTTTAAAATCAATATCATAATATTTTTTTATTGATTTTATACTAATGTAATTTCACTTTTATTCTTATGTCAAAAACCATTTGAGAAATGAAGACTCCATCATGCGTTTATGCAGATTACTGCCTCCGATGAACATTGTGATCTATTTTTAAAAACCAAATTACATGGATGGACCAAAAGAGATATTTAATAATAAATATAATAGTTATAAAATTATTTTTATTATAAGTTTACAATTATTTAATTTTTATACCTCAACCACTTTTATAAAAATCGAGAGTGTCACTCATGTGTATATATGAACAACCACCACCATAAAACATCGAATATCAATTTAATTTTAAATTTTAAGGCATATGAATTTTAATTTGTATTTAATGTAAAAAATTATATTCAAACACTATTAATATTATTTGAGAAAATATTGTACTTTAAAAAGTTTTATTAATAATAAAAGGTCAAAGTAATCATAACTTTCATAAATGAACATATCGAGTCATGTTTCTTAATTTGAACCCATTTTGGGGAATCATATATAACTAAAAAATTTCTTATATTGGAATAATAAAATATATAAACCCATATAAAATGGATATTATGAATATTTTTATGATACATTTTATCATGTCCAGTTAACCATGGTTGTTTTTGAGAAATATATTATACAACCTAATGTAACCGTAGTAAAAGAAAAATATTTTATAAATAATTAACACATGAAATAAATGGACCTTATGAAATGAAATATATATGGTAATTTATATTAATAATGTATTTAATTATCTTAATTTGATTATTCATGATGTTAGACACCCATGAAGAATGAATCAACACCCAAGAGAAGGATTATTTGTCTCTAATTTCAATTATATTAGACATGTATTATATTGCACACCATTATTTCTTCTATATGGTGTATTAATTTTCCCATTACCTTCATGTTTGATGAATATATTTATATATGATATTTAAATTTCCATTTCATTGTATCCCTTATATTATATTTTTATTCTTATATTACCATTAATATAAATGTTTTTTCATCTCAATTTAGCTTCATTGAGATATAATTTTTATCCACAAGTTGATTATTATTATTGCGTATATATTGTAAATTGAATATTTATATCATAATTTTCCAGAAGAAATAATTTTTTATAAATCAATCTCTTTTTACCCTATTTATGGATTTTATATTAAAAATATTATGATTTTGTTAGGGGGTATGGAATCCCAATTCTCATTCATTGAGTTATGATTGTTCTTATTGAATTTATATCACATAAATTGGTCATGTTATTTTATAGGATGTTATTATGTTTTATTTTCATTTTTAGAGGATTTACTTTTTTACCCCATAATCCCCTCTCTAAATGCATCATTCTTCATGCACTATGATATCCATAAGGGATTTGGTTAACTCCAAGGTTCTTCCATCGAGTTATAATGTTATTTCGAAAAATCATTATTATAAGTTCAATATATAATTTTATTTCCTATTTCCTAAGATAATTTCAAATTTATTAATGTGGAATATTATGTTCTCAACACAAATATTATTTCTCGATGAATTAAATTCTCATAAATGGAAATAGTCATAGAAAAAATTTATTATCCATTAAAAATAAATTTTCAAACATTTCTAATACCATTATCTCATAAAAATGTCATAATTTATTATTTTGAAATCCTAATATATGTTTACCCATGTGAACATAATATTTTTAGTACCAATTTTCAAATAAAAAGGCTACTACCTCTATTTATGATATTGGTTTTCAATAAAGGTATTTGAGAATATTCAAATGGTTTTCTATTCTTTAAAAATCATATGTATTATGTTATACATGAAATTACTCTTTGATAACCATTATATATTTTTAATGATTTTTTCTAGAAGATACATTATAAAGTAAAATTCTTGTAAAGTGTTATCACTTCACCTTTTTGAAATATTTTTTTTTCATTTTCTGAGATTGATTTTTAAAGATTTGTTTTTAAAAAGTAAACATTTTAAATATTCTTACACATCATCTTATTGAGATAAATATACAATTTTCAATGCTCATGTACGGAACATTCTTTTTAAAAGTAAATTAGTATAAATTTGTTGACAATGCATTCTTCAAAGTTAATTTACAATGTTATGGTAATTTTTCAATTTATGCCAAATATAAAAGAAATTTATAAAACCTATTTTCTTATTTTACTAACATTAATCTATTTATCTATAAATGATTTATATCAAGATAAATTGTCTTACATGAATGAACCTCTAAATGTTCTTATGAAATATTGTTTTTGGGTGATTGAATTTTTTGTGTCCAGAGATTTCATTCATGGGGTAAATTTTTAAAACCATTGACACATATAAACCAATGTTTTCTAAAAACGAAGTCACTTATGGATAGTAGTTTTGTGGAACCCATCTCATTTATGTCCTATAGGTCTATGAACAGTATGTGACTTATAGTAAATGGTTTTGGGAAAGATAAAGAACTTATAGACTATAGGTTTAGAAAAACTAAGCAACATATGGTTAGTAGGTGTTTAAGCCTAAGTCACTTATTTACCATTAGTTTGTGAATCCCAATTCACTTATAAAACAATGTTTTGACATACTATTCCACTAATGGACAATATTTTTTTTGATACACATATCACTTTTAGAACATAGGTTTTTGAAAGATATGTCACCTATATACTGTATGTTTTTGAAACCTAATTCACTTGTGCATCATGGATTTGTGAAACATAACTCACTTTTGGATAGTAGGTTCTTGAAACCAATGTTACATATATACAATACAGTTTTGAAATAAATTTTACTTATAGACCGTATGACCGATAAACCTATGTCGATATGGACAATTGGTTTTTGAAACCTAAGTCACTTATAGACCTTAGTTTTGTGAAAATTAGCTTATGAGATATAGGTTTTTGAAGACTTAACAACCTTGTAGTGAATTAATTTTCAAATTATTAATCTAAAATTTTTGTTATACTAAATTTGAATGACATGCCATATTTCTATCAAATATGCCGATGATTATACTGAATGAATAATGTTTATTATATCCTGATTTCACACTCTTTTTCAATGGTAAATGTGTGTTCATTTAAGATTAAATGTTCATCTTAAAGACCTTAAGACAACTATTATATCTCTATATTATTTTAAATCTAAAATTCCTCCCATACACATTTTTTATCTTATTCTTATGATATAACACTTTATGAAATGTTAATAGGCTTTCCCTTAATATAAATTTGATTTCACCACATTCTTATGTCACCCTTCAATTGGTTATGAAGATGAGCACAATATATGATAATTGTTTAGGTGAGTATTGTGAGGCTCAATTATATATAAATATTCAAATTTTTTTAAAATAAGTTCTATATATAAATAATCCCCAATAAACTAATCCTATCATTCATGGGATTATGAGTATTAATGTTTAAATTATAGAAATTTTATTAAATACATATAAAATAATCCCAATTTTTATCGAGGAAACTGTTTAAATAAAGGGATTTCAGACCAGATTCGAGATTATGTGTATGGGGTTCGTATGTTTGCATCAGAGAAAAGATGATTTTCTTTCGATTATTTTAGGTATATTTTTGGATTAGGTTTAGAGTAATTTAGTTAAAATCATATGGATATATCTAAGAGATAATTATTAATACATGATAACATCCAATAATTTTGGTAATGTTTAAATTATATGGGTTTCCTTGCAATTACAACCATGTATTGATATTAGAATGTGGTTTCTGTTGTGGTACATATCCATGTCGGCATAATCCGCCTAAAAATGTTGGTTGAGTTTCAAATCCATCTTCACTCTGTGAATGATGAGCGGGCCATATATATACCCCATCCTAAGTAGCCCAGAGTTAATTGTTAGTTTATGGTGTTGGTACTCTATACACGTTAATGTGTCCTCAAGAATTAAATAGTTTATTAGTCTTTGAAAACAATATTCATACATGAATCTCACATTACATTTGAAAATATAAAATTAAATATAATATTTTATTTCATAAGACCATTATTCCTTTTATAATTACCATAAAAAAGATATAATTTTTTATATAATGGATAATGGAAACCTTTGGATGTGGTGATATCATATGATTAAAATGGTTATACGTATAATATAATCGAATAAGGCAGGAGTAATATGGTTGAAATAATTGATAATAAAATAATTCCATATAAATAAGAAAACATAATTGATAATTATTTATGGATATAATAAGTAATTAAATAGTCACATGGATATCAATGACTAATTTTATAATGATGAGATGTATAATTTTAGACATCCAAAACATATATTTGAGGAATCTTGCTATGAAATATCACACAAATGGGTATGGCATTTAATAAAAACCCAATATAGTTTGTCTCAAGAGACCTAAAAATGAATGGAGGGGATATGTAATTATAGGATCAAATCATCAATTAATATGTTTAATACCTTCATAATATGTATAGAAAATATAACATTATTAAAATTCCTTAAAAATTAATATCTTTCTATATTAGAAGAACTAACATACAAAATATCAGTACTTCTTCTAAAATAATTGATTATAAACCATCCAGAGAAAAATGGTGGATGGTGTAATTAGAGTATATACTCAAGATAATATTAAATAAAATACATCTATATAGATGAAAATACATTAAAAAATTAGATGAAATTTCCATATCCAAAACTCACTTTCCACCAATAAATCACTTATTTAAACTCAAAAATAATTCCAAAATATCATAGAAAATATTTTATTTCAAATGATCTTTGAGAAAATATAACACAATCATTGAAGTAATGAGTTTCATGATAAAAGTAATTTTTTTAAAAATATATATGTTATAAAAAACATTCATTTCAAATATTTTTTAAAAGTTTAAAAAGTGACTTACGTGGAAAATGGAAGAGAGATTCATATTAAAACATTTAAAAAAAAGTCAAAAAATGGGTAAAAGTGTATTTAATTAATCATTGGATAATTTTAAAACAGTATTTAATACATTTTAATGAAAATACGTACATTATAGAGTATTATTCTGGGTTGATTTGAAAAATACAAGTATTTTTTCCTTTAAAAACCTTATATATGTATCTTGAGTACATAAAAGAATACTGAATAATGATGAGATTGTGAAATAAACCCTTACCTCATGTTCAAATTGATTCATAGGTGTCTAAGCCTCATGTATAATAAATATTGTGTTATTATACATATATTCAAGAATCATAGTAATATATATCATAACATATATAATTTACTTATAATCCTTCATCATTCAATTATTAATAATTATCTGTTAAAATCACTATTATGGGAAATAAACCCTTCATTTTTTATGTTCGTTGTGGTTCAATAATTTTGGTCCTTATTCATTAGTCAGGGTTTTATAACTTTATAATTTTAATCATGATATAAAATATATTAACTATATACATATTTATATTCATTTATAAAATTTAGAGATAGAAAAATGTGTTACATTGTTCATGGAGACTGTATATCGTACATAAGCCAGAACACTATTTTCATTTTTTGAATTATATAATAAAAAAAGGTAAATAGTAGTCCAACTATATAGAATTACTAATATATCACATATAACACACATACACAGATATATATATATATATATTAAATATAACTTTATTACATTCCAGGTGAAAAAAAATGAAATACAATAATCACACTACTTTGTGGAGGTGGTAGTCCACACGTACAAGTGAGCGACAATATCATTTCAAACATATTAGAATGTGTGAAATAAGATGTGATATTATAATTCTAGAAGTATAATTATTTAATAAATATCATAAATAATCCTTAAATAAATCTTTATATACTATCATGATTAGTAGTTATGGAAAACGAATTACATCTATTCATGAGGCTATAGTTCACCATACCAATGATTGACCATTTCTTACCCAATCTGATGGATGAGGATAAAAATATTGGGTATTAAATAAACATAAGAACATATTATTATATTTTTTATACTGGGGTTATTATATTGGAATTATTAATACATAAATTAATGTGGTAATAAAAGAAATAGAAAAGAAAGAGCTCAGTGAAGACTATTTCATTCACTTAGAAAACATCATTTTGATCACTTATTAAGGACCCTAGGGTTAGAATTCTAGGAATTCATGAAACTATAGAATGTGGATAAGGATGTTTGAGGGATATTTGGTTGTAGATTGTAATTATAATGGATTTAGAGGCATCAATAAATGATCAGAGGAGTCTCATATTTTTAATTGATATGAGTGGAATACTTGTAATTTTATAATGCTTTAAAATAATGTAATGTCAGTTTTTAGAACACTAGATAAAAAAACTAAAATTAGAAGTTGATAATGAATATAAATAAATAAAACTAACCAATGTTGTTTCAAATAGTTTTTATGTCATTTTAACTCATATCATTATCGAATAACCCATGATAAACTAGTTTTAACTACAACCACAGTAACAAATTTTTAATATATTTACTATTAATTATGGCCGAAAATTTGTTTTACCTTATTAGGAAAAAATTAAATATAAATATACCAGTTATTGAATAATTTTTCTAAAATTTAATTCAGAAAAGTGGAATATTTTAATTTAAAATAAAACTCAAAAACGTAACCAAAATTCATTTTCCAAAGAAATTGTTTCTATAAGTATCAAAGGTTTTAATATCCAAATTAATCATAAAATTGATTAAAATCGCCAAAATTGGATTACTAATAATAAAACTGAAAAAATTATACTTTTAAAAACATTTTAAAAATAAATGATACTTTTTAAATTCCTTAAATTCAATGATATTTTTTAACAAATATCAATATTTTTCACAATTCATCAAAAAATTAATCACTTCAGAATAAACGCAAATATTCACTCTAAGATATTTTTTACATTTTGATTAAAAAAATTAAATTCATTATTTCAAATAAAAGTTTTGAATATTGTATGAAATTAATTTTAAAATACGTTCCTAAAACATGACAAAACGACTTTTTTGAAAAATATAGTTTTAAACATAAAATGGGATTTATTCTTATACCACACATAGTAAAAAATACATGAATGAAAAAAATGTTTTATTGAATATATAAAATCTTAATTTCATTTAAATAAATCACTAATAATGATTAATTTAACTTATTAAGATAAAAAACATTTCATGGAAAAAAATATTTATTCATAAAAACATTTTTTTTCAAATGACATTTATTTAAATATAGAATCAATTGAAACATGTGGGAACCAAATAATTTTCTTAATTTAGTTATTACTATTCATACCCACTAATCTAATGGATATTTTATAATAGTATATTGTATTATGTTTTTCTTATATTCTAGGTTGCGTATAACCCAATCCATCGAAGAGATTAAATTTATTTAAAAATTGTATCATAAAATCTCGAGGTGTAAAATTATACCTACATTAAAATGAATTTATTCATTTAAATTATAACATTATGATATAATTAATGGGGATATATTTTTTAAATTCCATTATCCAATTCTGAAGTATCTTTTTTTTATTTTTTATTCTTTGAATGAACCTTAACTAGGTGAGTAGTCTTTTTTAGTAGCTATTGACCTTTATGAGCATTGATTCCTACTAGTTGTTCGTCGTTGGAAATATCATTCTCTAGTGGTATTAACTTTTATTGTTCTATAAGAGAAAGATAAAGTATATACTTCCTCATGAGAGATTCATGGAACTCACCATAATCTTGAGAGAGGTTTTATGGAGGTTCCAAGAGATAAGTTACATTCCCTACTCAATCATGAATCTTGAAGGGGCTAATATACCAAAGACTCATCTTTTCATTCTTCCAAAATCTAATAATGTTATTACATTGAATGATTTCGAATTCCACCTTCTCACTAACTTCAAACTCTAAACCTTGTGGATGATTATCAATATGTTTTTTATAATGACTCTAATATTCTGTGATATGAAATTGAATGTTCTTGACTTTCTCACTTATTTATTCAAGTTTCTCATGTTATCATAACCATGTTTCTATAAATCTATTTAATAAAATTGTAGTTCTATAATGGTTTTGATATATGGACTGAAAATAATCCATCTAGATTCTCTATTGAATGTTATTTTTTCATAATAACTCTACTATAGGAATGTGTTGATCCCAACTACCTTATAAATCCATAGAAAAAGATCATATAATATCATATAGGGTTTGAATGGTCCCAATAGGCCGACTACATTTATAAGTATGATATTATGTACCAAATATAAACTATATATCTAAAGTCTTGTGAATATATATTTATATCATCAATGTAAACCTCATATCTAGATCAAATACAATAGAATATTGTACTCCATGAATCCTTACTGCTTCCTTAATGTATATTTTTCTAAAAATTTCAAGATTGAAATATTTTTTAATATAAATTATATTCAATGACATTGTAGGGTGATTGAACATTTCCCAAATAATGTTATTCCATTTTGTAATTTTAGAGTGTTTGATGAAAAATCATAGTGATGTTTTATCATTTCCATTTTCAAATTTTTATTGTCAAAAAATATGATTAAAATTGTGTCTATAAACTATAACTTTATGAAATAAAAAAATATAGACACAAACTCAACATATATCTCTTCATGCACCACCATAAGAATTCTCTTTCAGATCTCGATTTATATTCTTACCTATAGGATTAATTGAGAATGATAAACTATGAGCCCCATCGAAAATATCATGCTTAAATTATGGTATGGATAAAAAACATAAATACTTCATGAACCATATCATTTCAGCATAATAAAATTTAAACCTAGAAACATTTTAAACCTTCATTTATAGATATTTAAATTCTTTTTATGACTCTTTAATATTCACTTGAATAGATGATTGAACACCCATTTGAACAAGAAAATATTTATACCCTTCCATAATGATTTCAAGATACATCATATGAAAATATTAATATATTATAATATTGGTTAGAGTAGGAAACTCAAGAGGGGGGGGGGGTAATTGAGTTCCTACAAAAAATTTCATTTCAGAAAAACATATTTGAAAAATCAAAAATTTAAAACCAAAAAAGTCAAGTTAATCAAGGTAGTAAATTTTTAATAGACTGCCAGTTTAATTTATTTCTCATAAAAAATGATAAATTAACAGTTATAACAATACGATATATCGATATATCTTTTGAAAATAATTTACTAAGAAAAAACAGTTATAAATACTTTCCAAGAGTAACAATGAATGGAATACATAGTTTTTTTAAATATGAGTTAAAAGAAAGTAAACAATATTTGAAAACATAGAGGATTACAAAAAGTGGTTCAGTCTCAAGATGATTCTTAATCCACTCCATTTGGTGATCACCAAAAACAAAAAAATTATATATAATGCTTTTATCCACACCCCAGATCACAGTTATCACAACATTATACAAACATTCTTGTTCATAAGACCTCAACCACATTTCTATGTGGGATATAACATGTGTAATTTTTTGTGTGTGGGGATATCTTGTATCCTCTAGTTCAGTGAATGAGATAGTGTGTGTTTAATAGACTGATACACACACTACTCTAAATGTAGTAAAAATGCACACAATAGAGAAAGAAATAGAGAAAAAGAGTTTAGAAGGATGTGATTGTTATGAAATGAATATATGGACTCTTTGGATGTAGTAGATGTTAATATTGAGCCCTCTTATGGAAACAGACACTAAAACTGAGTGTTGTGAATCATTTTGTATTGGGTTTCAAGAAGACGATGTTCAATTCCATGGGTTATGTTTTTTTTGTGGCATGGGTTTTGGAACTTTGGTGCACATAACATTATCCTTTGTGTTCAGTTCGTAAAAATGAGAATTCCTTTTTATTTCTAATTCTTTTTATTCACATAATTAGTATTGATTATCATGTGAGTCCTCTTCTATATGTTTCTGTCTCTATATCTATCATCTTGCATGCTTTTCTTGTTTAGATTTCATATTCTGACAATAAGAATGTGGTGGTACCTCGTATCTCATATTTTCCACTGTCAGATTCATTAATGTTTTATGGAAAAATTATTAACTACGTATGTAGAATTAAAACACTCAAATATGATCGTTAGACAAAATTTTAAATAAAGAAAATTTATAGTTGTCTATCAGTTAATTCTCTATCGGTGATTCATTCTTTCAGTGAATACTTCTATCGATGAGTCCTTCTATTAGTATCAATGAATCATTCTTTCAGTGAGTTATACAAACTGAATCTCCATGCGTCGGTGACTCATTTTGTTCAAGTGGTGAGTCATTCATTTTTTTAGTGTCTCATTTTTACAATTTGTGAGTCATCTATTGATGAGTTAGTTTGTACTATCAGTGATACATTTGAACTGCTAGTGTCTCAGTTGAACTGTCGATATCACTGAGTGCGTTTGCGATATCGGTGAGATATTTGTTCTTTCAGTGACTCAATCACAACTGTCGGTGTCAGTGACACGTACATAGACAAATTTTTATTTTAACTATATTATAACATGAATATAAAAAGAATGTGTTAAATACATAGTTGATCATAGATAAACATAATTAAACATAACTTAACATGATTTAGTATAAGCATGATTATAATTATTTGACATAATTTTACATGATTAGTGATTACTAAAACAATTAAAACTAGATAGGGTCCAATGATATCCTATTGGCCAACAATATCCCCTTTTTTATGATCACAAATCATGTCATTATATAGTAATTTTTTTTAATGATTAATATAATCTGTGTACATAAATTCTCCCATTACTAATTTTATGAAAAAAATGAAATTGTGAAAAAACATATATGGTTCAGAGGAAAAGTAAATAATGCGTTATTTTCTCTACCATTATATTTTCTCCCCCTTTATCTTAATAAGATTTAAAAAATTATAATAAAATTAGAAATAATGAATGATTATAATAATGCCTTTCATTTTCTCCACATTTTGGGATTATAAAAAATATTAGAGATTGGAAAGAATAGAAATCAAGAAAGACAAAGACATAACACGCAAATAGAATTTAAAGATCAGTGAATTTCATAAATAATGGAAATTAAAGTAAGTGGAATACGTCCAAGGTTCAATTAAGAACCCATTTAAAACATATGATCCACACAACTCCTTGAGATCTAGTGGGTCATTTCCTTTTTTAGAAGGATCAATAGTAGGTTCAGTGGATGTTGGCAGAGATATTGGAGGATTTTAATGAATCCAAATAATAGGAAGATGTATTCATTCAAGAATAGATGGTGCAAGGATGGGTCTATGTTGTGAAAAAACATGAGGTTGAGTCTGTTCTATGATAACTGGCTGAATATTTCTCAAAGCCTAAGAGACAGACATGAACTGTGGCTAGGGAGGTAATGATGTAAAAGGAGAGGTATCAGAGGGTCTGGGAGGTGCAACAGTTTGGACCATGATGGCTTCACTCTGAACATAGAGATATGGCTTTAACATCTTTATAAAATTATCAATTATTTGTCCACAATATTTCATTACCTTATCTAATTTTTTTTTCTTCATAAACATTTCATGAAAATGTGTGAAGTATTTCAATTGCTTGACTTCTTCATTGAATGCTCGAGTAACTAGGGGTAATGTTAAATTATCTACCAAATACATAAAGTGACATGTGAGCTGGTTATTTGTGTAAATTATTGGGGAATAAGAATTAATAATCTTTGCAATCTCTTAATGAGTGGAATAAACTAGTTTTATCATCTCATTCCCAAGTATGGTATTGTTTGAAATAATTGTTTTAGCCGTAGAAATTTAATTTTTCTGAATTGCAACAATCACTTTCTTTGACACATTAACTTCATAAGCCTCCATCACACCAACTGTCGGAATTTGAATAGGATAAGAATTCATAGACATATTCATCTCTTCTATCAAATACTTTAAGGAGAATACCTCATAACTTATATTAGTCATGGGATCAAATTGAGCCTGAACATATTCCCTGACAAGTGAACACATTTGTTCTTTAAACCATTCAAAGTCAGCCTTAGTGACGTTGCCACCAGGAAGTGTTTCTGCTATTGATTCTATGGCAGTAGGGACATACACCTCATCATCTAAATATTTTGAGTCTAAACCAAGAGCTACATATCCGGGATTCCTTACCTATTCAGGCATAACATCCTCATCTAAAGGGGTGAGTGTTTCAAGTCTCACCCTACAAGTTGATGATCATCCTTAACTAGACCTATCCTTATAGAGGCTCCTCCTCTACTTGAAGTGTCCTTCTAGCATAAACCAGATATGGTGTAGATACAATGTGAGCATCCAATGCACCATCAACTACAATTGATTTCCCATATCTATCAAGAGCATCCACTTATCTTAAAATATCAACCACTACCTCACATAAAGTTTCAAATTTTGAATATTCTATAGACTTTTATTTAACTACATACTCAACATGATAAAAAATTTCACACTGATCATCATATGGATGATCACTATCATTACCAGTTTCATTTCTTTCACCATTTTCATCATTTACATCATCACCTTTATTTCCTTCCTCCCCTTATTCCTTCCTTATAGAGATAACGTGAATTTCTTCTACTTATCTTCCTTATTATTCTTCGTCTTCTTCTTATTTTACTTCTTTTACTTCTCCTCCAAATTATCCTTCAGAACCACTATTTCTACCCACATACTCAAAACTTCTAGACTCTTTTTTCTCCTCATCAGCATTATCACCAAGATTTGGTTCATCTGATGGTAAGGCTATAGGTGGACTCAGAGGTCCATAAGTCATTCTTCTCAGATCTTAATTGGTGTTTGGGCCACTTATATCATCAATACGAGATCCTTGACCTCTATTAGGAGTAGCAGCCTATTGATCATTAGAATAAAAAGGTTCAATATCTTATGGACCCAGATAATGGTCCACAAAATCTCTCGGCCTAATTGGATGGTCTATTGGGTTAAAATTGTCAAAAATATTATTCTTATCACTAACCCATTCCTTCTTCCATGGGTTAAAATGGATCTTCATTCTCATGCATATCTCCTTACTCAAGAAAATTATACTATGTGATGAAATAGTTTCTTCACCTTCATCCACACATCTTTTCACTTGTAGCATGGCTGAGATCATCCTAGGGATGAATAGGAAATTGGTCTTACTATAGGGCTTAATCATTTCACGGATATGAACTATCAGATATCACTATAGATTCAGATTGAATCCACTCACTAACAAACAAAAAAGTATACATCATGACACTTTAATGATGCTAATTCGCCTTTACTAGGACAAAGTTTGTTATGAATGATCTTAAATAGTTTCCTACCTTTACCATATATCTCTTTAGAAATAGGAATCCTATGCTCTAAATTTCTATTCAGCTTCTTCAAATATATCTCAATGAAAAAAAGATTAATTTCTGGTGGATAGGTTCATTGGAAGTCATTATAGATTCCCCCATGAGTTACCATAAGGAATTATTCCCAATGCATAGAAGAAAATGAAATTATCCTTCATTTAACTATAGATTTTAGCCAACATAACTCAATATCTACCAAAATAAATTCACCATTCATAGAAAAATCAGGGAAAAGATTTGGGTAGTTATGCCTTTAATTATCGGAATACTAGTCCAACCAACATTGGTTCTATAACACCCTCAACAATACAAGATTACACTATAGAAACCATTCAACTAGATCATCAGTCTTTAGAGTTACCAAATTGTTATCAAGGGATGGATTGACAGACTGAGACATACTCGATTCTCCCTTTTTCGTCTAAGAAGGTTGTGACTTGTCTCCAGATCATCCATCATATGTTCCTTTCATTATTTCCATTTCGGATGGTTTAGTTTAAGGTTGGAAGTGAGAGGTCGATGATAGAGATCAATGAACAGAGTGTAAGGTTTAATGTGGGAGGGTATGTAATAGAGTGGATCAACTCTAATTTATATCATTTAGGACATTAGAGATCATAAAATCCTAATCCCTATCAAAATAAATAAATAAACCAACCTCTTATTGATGAAAAAACAAAATGGATAAAAAATGATTCATCGATGTTGGTAGGATAGTGTTTTCAAAACAGTTTCAGTGTCTGCATGACAACTATGTCGGTATGAAAAAGAGTTAGTGTCATCATGACAACTATGTCGGCATAAAAAAGTGTTAGCGTTCACATGGAAAATATGTTAGTGATATATCACCAATTTTTTTATTCTAACAGTTTGAAAATTACACTCATTTTTCATAAAGATATATCAATATAGGGTCCTTATAAATTAATCATCCCTAATGCACGTTTTATATAATTCATTCTTTCAGAGTTCAATTTTTTTGTGAATATGGAATAAATATGATGTTCAGTACCGATAAAATCTAGTTTTATATCACTTTTTTGTTAATGATATCTCTAAAAGTTATGTCATACATTAATATTCTTTGTTATAGAAAAAGGAACATGATTCTTAGAGATGTTAAAGGAACTGGTATTATAAGAGTTTATAGGGACATGTATAAATTAATATCCATAGTCTAGTAATGTTTGTTTCATCCACAAAATATAAGCACAAAAAACTATCAGAAGCTATGTATTCAGCTTCAACAGTAGATAATGGTATATAAATTTTGTTATTACTACACAATGAAACATGAAACTAGACGAATAGTTACATATTCCATAGGCGATCTTTCTATATAATATACAACCAATATGATCAGCATCTGAATAACTAACTAAATCAAAAGGTTGTCCTATAGGATAGAACAATCCTAAGTTTGTAGTATATTTAAGGTATTTTAAAATTCTTCTAACAACATATAGATGAGATTATACTAGTTTAGCATGAAAATGGTCACACATAGATACACTAAACATAATATCAGGCCTGCTAGCAGTCAATGAGAGTAAACTATCAATCATTCTTATGTAAGTGGTTTGATCAATTGATTTACCATTCTCCTTAATATCCGACATGCATTTGGTACTCGTTGGTGTATTAATACTTTTTGTACCATAAATGCAAAAAACTTATTAAAATATCTTTAGTATATTTACATTGATTTAAAAAAATACATTTTTTTGAATGATCTCAAATATAAGAATGAATTGGAGTTCTCCTATTAAACTCATTTCAAATTCACTTTTTATCAATTTTGAAAAATCAAAACATATAGAATTTTTGGAAGATACAAAAATAATATCACATACATTAATTTGAACTTCTAATAAATATTTATAATTTTTTTAAAGAGAGTAGGATAAGATATACTTTTTTTTCAAACCTTTGGAAATAAGAAAACTACTTAGTCTATCATACCAAGATATTGGAGCTTGATTTAATTCATATAAAGCTTCTGTTAATTTGAAAACTTGATTTGGAATGTGAGGGTTCGTAAAACATGGGGTTGTTAAAAAAAATCCTCAACTATATACCCATTTATTAATTCACTTTTAACATCCATTTGATTTTTCAATAAATTAATATATACTTCATATGAAAGAAAGATTATAATGGCTTCAAGTCTAGAAATTGGTGAATCAGATTACTCATAGTTAATGCCTTCTTCTTAACCATAACCTTATGAGACCAATATGGCTTTATTTCTTACAATATTACCAGCTTCATATACTGTTTTTATAAAAACCCATTTAGTTCCTATATTCCTGATGTCTTTAGGTTGGTTTTCAATTTTACAGACTTTATTTCATTCATACTGATTTAATTATTTTTTCATATCCTTTATGAAAAATTATTCATTGAAATCATAATTTATGTTCTTAGGTTCAAGATGTAACAAAAAGTCATGATGTTCAACACAATTTCTCAGAGAAGCTATAGTCTGTGTTCCTTTATCAAGATCTCCAACTCTAACATCTAAAAGATATTTTATAAGACTTGTTATTGGTCTACAAAAAGAAGGGATAGTGATTTCAGAATATTTCATAGGTTTGGTTTGATCAAGACTAGATTCTGGTGAATTTATAGCACTATATTATTTAACATATTGTTTAATAGTAGAGTCAAGAGATATTTCATTTATGTCCAGATTTGACAGATCATCCTCGATATTTTCTACAGAGGTCTTAAGTTCATGTGGATCTGTTTCATTAAATTTAACATGTATAGATTCTTGCACACACTTAGTTCATTAATAAAGATGATATAGGATTTAATAGAGATTTAATAACCTTTAAATATTACATCAACACTTTTGGAGGAAATTTTTTATATATTTTCCTTTTTATTATGGATATAGACTTTGCAGCCAAAAAATTTGAAGTAACTAACTTTGGGTTTCCTACAATTCCATAGCTCATAGGGAGTTTTGTTAAGAATTTTTCTGATTAAGAATATTTTAATTATATAATAAGATGTATTGATAACCTCTGCCCAAAATAGAAACCTAAGTCTAATTTATTAATCATAGTATGAGCTATCTCTTGTAATGTTATATTTCTTCTTTATACAACACCATTTTAATGAGGTATCCTAGGAGTAGTGAAGTTATGACTATATCTATTTTCTGAGAAAAAGGATTCAACCTCTGGGTTTTCAAAATCATGGCCATGGTCACTTCTTAAGGATTTAATGCCACATCAACATAGGTTCTCTACTGTTCTAGAATACTTAGGGAAATGAGAGAAATATCCCTTTACTATGAACAAGAAAGAATGCCGAAGTATATTTAGAATATTCATCTACCAAAACATGGACATAGTGCTTCCCATTTAGACTTGAAACTCTAGTTGGTCTAAAGAAATCCATGTGAACCCAATCAAGTGGTTGATAAGTTGAAACCTTTTTCTTTGGTTTGAATCATATTTTGTACTATTTATCCTTTTGATAAGGAATACATACTTTGTCATTTGGGAACTCAAGATTGGGTAGACACCTAACTAGTCATTTCCTACTGCGATTTAAATGTGAATGAATATTACAATGTCATATCCTCCTATGACAGAGCTGAGACACAATATTAAAGGCGCTTAAGCATGATACATTCTGAGAAACTAAGGAACTTATGTTTACAACAATAATATTTTCATTTTAAAAGAAGAAAATACTAATTTATTTTTTGAATTAAAAACATTGCATGCATCATTTTCAAATTTACATTAAAACCATCATTATAATTTGATATATACTAAGAAGATTGCATTTTAATCCATATAAAAGTACTTTATAAATTAAAACTGAATTAGAGTTACAAATTTGACCAAGGCCAATGATTTTTTACTTTACCATTATCTTTAAAGTTGACATGCCCACCATCAATCTTTATCTGATTCTTGAAGAATGAATAATCCCCAGTTTTGTGTCTTGAGAATACATTGTCCATGTACAATGGACTTTTATAGGATCTCTTCATACATATTTCTTACAAAAAAATATTAGGCAAGAAATGATTTGGGTATCTTGATTTGTTTGGGCCTAGTAAAATTAGTAATATGTGATTTGGGAGCCCATAATTTATTCATGGGTTTCCTATAAACAACATGTAAATTATTGACAAAATATTCATTATTTAGGGTAGAAAAAGTGAAATAGTAGGAGTTGTTTCATTGCTAGAATTTGTAGAATATTTTCCAGAACAAGGAATAAAATTTGATTTTCCAGATTTAGATACAAAATTGGGTCTGAAAAAATTTCTTTTTCTAGGATGATAACCAATATCACTAGTGTATTTGGATGAAACATTTTTACCAAGAATTATAACCAAGATCTATTTTCCATTGGTAAATTTTTTAATATTTTTTCAATTGATAATTGGACAATTTAGGATCACTATTTTCTTTAAGAAATAGAGAATCTTTCTCTATTTCTATGGTATTCATAGAGTCACTAGTATAGGTAAGAGCATGTATTTTATTTAAAAGTTTATATTTATATTTTAATTCATTATATATATCTTCAAAAAAATTAGAGTATTCAATCATTTCCTAAGAAATAAAATTTTTCGAATCACTTTCATTTATATAATAATAAAAACATTTCACAGGAGACTTAATGGTTACCTCAGATGTGTTGGTCATAAAATACATGCTTTACTTGTCACATTTCTCATCATCTGATGATCTTTTTCACTTGATCAACTCAGAATCACTCTAAGTGGCCTTCATTTCCTTTTTGTATCTTTTATCTTTGTCCTCAAATTTTGTTTTTTATTTTAACATAGGAAAATCAGCCATTACATGTCCTCTCCTCTTACAATCATAGTGAACTATTTTATTCGACCTATAATTCCTTTTCGAATCCATATTACAGTTTACCTTATTACCATACTTACCATTATAGATGAGATTCTGAAAAACTTTATTCCTTCTATGAAACTTATTAATCATTCTAGCTAATTGAGCCATTTCCTCATCACTATATGATAGTGAATATTCATTACTCGTACTGTCAGAATGAGTTTTAATACATTCTATTTCTCTGTTTTTGGATGTAGTGGTTTTGAAATCCAATGAGTTTCTCTTTAGTTCATTCTACTCTTCTTTTTTGACCTTTAATTATTCCTCAAACATCATCATCTTTCCTATCAACTCCTTGACTGGAATCGTACTAATATCACAAGATTCTCTTATTGACACTAATGTTCCTCTACATATTTCTTATAGATATCTGAGAATTATCATGATTTTCTCCATAGTAGTTACATCCATTCCAAGATAAATCATAGTATTTATTGTATCATTGAACCTGAGATACATATCTGAAATAGGTTCATCAGGATTAATATTAATGTTTTCATATTTAATAGAATATCTATTAAGTCACATTTCATTGACATTATTGGTTCCATCATGTGAAATGGATAGTGTAACCCAAATTTCATGGGTAGTTCTATAGGAAGAAATCCAATTTAATTCTTTAAATCCTAAAGAAAAATATAAGGCATTAATAGATTTTCTGTAATTATTATAAAAAATCATGGTTGGATAATCCCATGTATTCCGAGTAGTATAAGTAATCTTATATTCATATATCATGGAAGACCAAATTTCAACACTCATACCTTCTAAGTTAATTATCATATTTATTTTCCACTGGGCATAATTGGTTCCATTGAAAAAGGGAGGTGTGTTGGTAGCTCCACATTCCAATATATTATCCATAACAAAGAATGAGTAGGTTTTGAAAGAGCTAAAAATTTATAACAAACAAAAATTTAGAGATATTTAAGACAAAAATTAAATCATAGCTGATAGGATTTGAAAAAGCTTTTAAATAACATATGATACCCAATATTGTCTGGAGCAAGACACTAAAGTGGGGGTGAATAAAATTCCTTAAAAAAATTTTTTGAAAAAAAATTCTAAAATAACCTAATTTATAAACAAAATAATCCAATTAAACAAGGTAATAAATTTATAATAGTCTGACTGTGCAATTAATTTCTTAGAATATTGATTATTTATAAGTTATAAAAATATGAGATATTGATATAACTTTTGAAACTAATTTAATACAAAAAACAGTTCTAAATACTATCCAAGACTAGTTATCAAAGTAAATCATTGTTTTCTGAAAAATAAGTTAAAATAGAGAAAACTAAATTTGAAAACATAGTGGATTAAAACAAGTGGTTATGAATCAAGTTGAGGATTAATCCTCTCTACATGGAGATCACCTTTCACCACGGAAAAAAGAAATAAATATTAGATCATCACCCTAGATCCGGGTTTACAAAATTGTATAAAAACATTCCAGGTCACAAGACCAATGCCACATTTCAACATGGGAACTTAATCGGTCAGGTCACGCATGACCTCTAGCATAGTTATACATGGGATATAACAGGTTTAAGAAAAATTGTTTGTAAGAGGATATATTGTATCCTCCATTTCAGTGTAAGAAAAAGTGCATGTCTAATAGACATATACACACACTACTCAAAATATAGTAAAAATTCACCCAATTGAGAAGGAGATAGAGATATAAAGTTTAGAAGGATCTGAGTTATATGAAATGTTGCTCTGGGCTCTTTTGATGTAGCAGATATGAAGATTGATTCCTTTTCTGGAAACCCAACACCGTAACAAAGTTTCATGGGGATTTATGTTCTGGTTTCTAGGAAGATTTTGTTCTATTCATTAGGTTCTATTTGATTTTATATAGGGGTGTTGAAACTTCAGTGGAAAACATGTTCTCTTTTGTGTTTAGTCTGCAAAAATGAGAATTCCTCATGTATTTATCTTTGTTTAGTTCACAAGTTCTATATGGCTGCTCATGAGAGTCCTCTCCTGTATTTTTATGTCTCTATATCTATCATCCTTTATTTGTTTCTCTATTATATTCTACATCCCAAAAATAATCATGTGGAGGTACCACATACCTTGTACTGTCCACTGTCATAGTCATTAATGTTGTCTACAAGTTGTATTAATTAATTAAGTATCCTTAAAACACTCAAATATGACAAATAGAGATAATTTTAAATAATGGAAAATTTAAACAGTCTGTGGGTGAGTCATTCTATTAGTGACTCCTTCTATCGGTGAGTCCTTCTGTCCGCATCTCCATGTGTCGAGGAATAAATGTTTCAGCGACACATTTTTTTCTATCGGTGAGTCATTATTTCTGTCAGTGTCTTATTTTTACTATCGTTGAGTCGTCCGTCGATTGGTCAGTTTATACTGTTGGTGATACATTTAAACTATTGGTGTCTTAGTTGAACTGTCATTATCAGTGATTCAATTAGCGTTGTCGGTGAGAAATATTTTTTGTCAATGAGTAAGACTCAATTGCCAGGGTCAATGACTAATACATAACCAATTTTTAGTTTTAACTATGTTATAAAATGAATATACATAGAATGTGTTAAATACAAAGTTGATCATAGATAATCATAATTAAACAAAACATAACATCTTTTAGTTTAAACATTCTTGAAATGATTAGAACTGATTTGACATGAATTGTGATTATTAAAACCATTAAAAGCAGAGAGGGGCCAAAAATATTATATGGGACAATATATAACTTTTTTTATCCTCATCATAGATAATATAGCATGGTTTTTTAACTCAGAGCATCTTCAAACTTGTTAGACTTCCTCGTTTGGTAATTCATTGAACAATCATAACATTTGATCAACTCCAACCATCTTCATTAGTGAGTATTCAATATATTTATTATAAATATGTAGTAATTGAATCTATGATTGGTATATATATCACACCATTCACCATATATATAATTTTATAAAATTTGTAATGAAAACATTACCATAACTAACTCCAACTCCACTATTGGGTGATGTTTCCCATGTGAATTCAGTTTTCTTGAGGCATAAACTATCACTGTATCATTATTAATGTGTAAAAATAATGGCCACTTGTCTGATTCATCACTATTGATTTTAAAACCTTCTGTCCTAAAGGGTGGTGTAAGCATAGTAACACAATCTAGCCTTATCTTTAGTTCAATTAAACTCAATTCACATTCATTTATCCATAAGATATTTACCCCCTTTAAAATCAACATTGGGAGTGTATTATAGAGTTATTAGAAATCTATCAAATAGTGTTTTTAATATCCATTCAACCTGACAAAACTGTGGATTTCTTTTATAGGGGTTTGACTCAACCATTTCTCACTAAATTCTGTCTTTGTAGGATCCACCGATATAACATCACTTGAGGTTATATGGCCAAATAATGAATATTAATGAATACAAAATTTGTACACGGTAAATTTGGAATAAAAACTATCTTCACCTATGTTATTTTCGACAATTCATAAACGTTCCTCATGTTATTACTTATAATTTGAATACACAATAATATAATCTATAAATATTACAATAAATTTGATCAATGTAATATCTAAATAATCTATTTATTAATTCCATGAAGATAGCCGGAGCACTGGTAAATCAAAATGGAATTATTTTAAATTTGTAATGATCAAACCTTGTGTATATTCTCATCCTTGATCCATACCTGATGTTACCATGATTAGAGAAATATATATAATAAATCTAGATCTCCTAATATTTTATCAAATAGATCTTTGATATGGCGGTAGAAGATGTATGTTCTTAATAGTGACCTTGTTATATTCATGAAAATCAATGAAAATAAGCATTGTCCAATTTTTATTCTTAAAAAAAAGAAAAGGTAAACCCCACAATGAAGTACTAGAATGAATGAATCCCTTATCAATATTCCTTAGTATTTTCTTCTTCAATTACTTCAACTCAATCAAGGTCATTCTATATAGAGAAATTGAAATAGATATATCTCCTTATATGATCTTTATTGAAAATTTAACTTCATGATTCAGGGAAATACCAGGAAATTCATTTGGAAATAAATCAGTATATTAATGAATAACATGAATAGTTATCATATTGAATTTATCACAAACCATTTTAGACAAATACCCATAATAAACTTGTAGAGAAACCCATATGAATGAATTAATTTCCATTAGTTGTTTTAGTTTATCATTTCACAGATAGAATATTTAAAGATGATTTAGAATATCAAATTTAACTTCCATTCCTTGATACTTCATATGGGATTTATGCTTATAGAGTTAAACCATAGCCAAAATTATGTCAAATTCAACTAGAGAAAGAATAATAATATTCTTAGGGGGAACCAACCCAAAAACTTCTACCAGAGAATATTTATAGAGTTATTATGTGTTCATCCCACCATTAGAAGTTTTCAACAATAACTAAATATATTATTGTTTAGGTGCTTATGAGACACCAATAAAAGATTATTTTGATATAAACAATATGGTAGAACCAATATCAAATATGAAATTTTCAATCCCATAGTTGATCATATGTGTGTGTTTCACCACATTGATCAGAATTTCCATGCCACCAGTAGTAATGGAATATGTTTGACCTTATCCCAATATATTCCTTTATGAAATATTCCCCTGATACCTGGGTCAGTAGTTAAAATAATAACCAACCTCATATAATTAAAGAACTATACATTGATGGATTCTCCCTTACCATTGCATTGATGATCATGATGTACTTTTACTACACACTGGAATGCAACTCCATCTTTCTTTTAGGAATATACCATGGTTTTTCTTTCAACATGTATTACTTGTTTTAGATTTCTCATTCCTCTTTTTCGAACTATACATAAATTTATCTAAGATTATATTGATCCTTTTCTTTTTGTCAAATCAATAATACATGGAGAATTCATTCTATATATTGAAATCACATGATACTATATCCTCATATAATGAGAATGATTGATAGACTATTACTTTTTAAAGGTTTGTGTTATTCCCATTGAACAAATGATAAATCATACGTTTTTTATTATGTACTTGGTCCACATCATTAATTTATAAAATTTTAAAATCAGATTCATAGATAGAAATATTTCCTCATCATTTTTTCTAAAACTCAATAATTTTAAGTACATATATTCTCGTTGTTCAAGAGAAAAATATCTTTCCATTTAAGATTCTATAAAATACATCAATTCAATGCTCTCTATTTCCTCATCAAACATAGTTTTCTGAATCAATTACCACAATTTATATACACCCCTTATGAGATTATAATGTACTAGGACAATCTTATCCTTTTCATGACTTCCCAAAAAGAGAGATATATTATCTTAGGATCTTAAACCTTTCTTATATACAAATGGATTTGTAGTACCATTGAAATTATAGATGTTTATGACACATGAAGCAGTCAAAAGTTTTTATAAAACATTTTAGATCATCAGGATTCTCTCTATGGGAATGATAGTTTTTTATAACCTAATTGAAATTGAACAATATATTTATAATTTATTTAGATATATCTTTAGCTTCATTATCTTCCCTGGGAGGGAAATATTTGTGTGGATAGCATGCATAAATATTGTTCCCATTCATTCTTCCCAGTTAAATTTATAAACTATTAAATACACAAGAAAAGATCATAAAATTATGATTTATAATGTATAATTTCAAAAACAGCACAAAAACAACATAAATTGAAAAAATTAATGCATAACTAATCCTAGAATCGTAAACATGGTTTCTTGGGGAATGTTCTAAAATAATAATAATATTTCTAAATCCTACATAATGTTTTGTAAATAAAATCTTAATTAACCCAAGAATATTTCCTAGGAGTTTAAACCATGTATGAAGTAAAGAAAAACTCACTATGTACTAGAATGATGGAAGAGATATACTTGAACAAACTCTTTTCAAGGTTATTAATAGTAGATGCATCTATGCCAAGACCACATCAACTTGTATCATCGAAGAATGTTTTTCTTTCTGAAAAAAATAATATATACCTTACCGAAAACATTATGATGTCATACTATAGTTAGATGTATCCTAAAAGTCATTAACAGGGTTATATTCATTTATAAATTATTTATAAATATAAATAAAAATGTTTCTACTAAACTTGATTTGATGGAAAATATAAAGTCCCTAGACCCAGTATGCAATAGTCTATGGTTACATTATTACATTGTTATTGGATATAAAAGATCACATCTAAAATGATTGAATAATTTAGTTTTTTGAAAAAACTAAATACATAATTGAATATAACATTACATTAGAAAAAAAATAAAATTGAATACAGTATTTTCTTGTGGAAAACCATTATACCAAATTGAATATCCCTATATTTAAATCATAATATGCTTCCTATTGTCATGGGGAAAGGGACCATAAGAAATGGGTTTGTTCAAAAACTCATTACGAATATGTGGATATCATAAAAAAATAAGGCATTATTAATATGGTAGAAATAAATGATTATCGAATAATTCCATAAAATAAAAAACATGACCTCTATACTGATCCTTGTATATTATAACTAATCATGTAATCACATTGACATCAATAACTGAATTCATAAATATAGAATCCATAATGTAGGAAACATAAAAAGTACTAGTGAAGCCTCATTCTAAGACATCTTAAATAAATTGATATGGTCCGATCCAAATACTCAATCTAGTTTGTCTCATGAGTCCTACAAATGAATCGATGGGATAATAAATTCTAGGTCTGAGAAATTTTTTAATATTTTCAATGTGATCTCCATATGTATAATCAACAAAACATAATCAATATGTTGTTGAAATATATAAATACCCATATTAATAAAACTAGGAAACATAATATGAATACCTTCCACAGTAAACCTAATCATAATCCATCTAGATAATATGGATTGAGGTGTCATTAGAGTATGTTTTTATAATATTATTAAATAATGATATTGACATATGTAAAATTGAATTAAAAATATCACTGTAAAATTTCATTATGAAAATACCAATTCAACATTGAAATAAAATATTTTAAAGTGTAAAATTATTAATAAATTATAAGGGATTTTTTTACAAATGGTAATTTTAAAAATGTGATGCCATTTTCATATAAATAAGTGGACATAATTGAGAAAAATTATGTTCCTTCTGTATTTGTTATAAAAAACATTCCTTTCACATTATTTGAAAAATTTCAAAAAATACCACATTTCAAAAATGATAGGAACATTCCATTCACAAATTTTCAAAAAAAGATGAAAATGGATATAAATTTCTTCTATTAGTAATTTGATAGTGTTAAAAATATTATTCTAAACATTTTACAGAATATACGGACATGAAATGGAATGATTCATGATAGGTTAGAAAATACAAGACTAGTTTCCCTTAAAAATTTCATTTAAGTATCTTGAGTACATAAAGAGAGTAAAATTAAAGGAATAAATGAAATTTATATAAATAAGTATATTAAATGAAAATAAATTTGGTTTAATATTAATGTAAAGACCCGCAAATTTCAAGGAAATTTTTTTCTTAATTTTCTTTGGAATTTTACAAGAACGCAGCTTCAGACGGCACCTGATTCCGAGGCCCGGTGTGCCCGGAATCAATTTCCGAAGTTTGGCTCGGGTACGTTCAGTGAACGGACGAGCGGGTTTTTCTATCTTTTGAACCGGTGCCCGGAATCAAATTCTGAGGGCACCGATGAAATCGCAGCGCCGGTATTTGCTTAGAAACGCCTCTTCCGGAGTTGCGTTTGCTCAGACGTGGTTTTTAAATTTTACGGCTTTAAGTCAGAAATAAAATAAAGTTTGTGCGACAACTTTATTTTAAATCACTTAAGCTGCTTGGAAGCCTCTTGAAGTCACTTAAAGACGGCTTGAACTGAGTTGAACTGGATAGGATGCTATCCAGAAATATCCTACCCCTTGGTAGGATATTTGTGCGGTGGGACCCGCACGAGCCCCGCCGTTTCTTTCGCTAAGTAACGCACCCGCGAAAACCCGTCAAAGTAACTGAAAAGTCAACCGACGCGTTTTCTTTAATTCTTAACAGACCATTTAATTGGGCGGTTTATTTCGTGAATTAAATGGACTGTTTCTTCGTGAATTAAATGGGTCGTTTCTTTCGTTGAATTAATTCAACGAATTGATGGATCGTTTCTTAACCGGTTTCGTGTTGGCATGTTTATAAAATAAGACCAACATAAAAATCCTTGGAAAGGATTTGAGAGAATCTTCGTTCCTCCACCCTCTCCGCGAAGAACGCGAAGAACGCGAAGAACGCGAAGAACGCGAAGAACGCGAAGAACGCCGACGACCGGAATTCGACGACGCACACCAAGATCTGCGACGTCGACGAGATCTACCCGCGACGTTCTTCGGCGACGCCTCTTCTTCCGCGGCCGACCCTCGTTCGGCAACAAAGGTGAGAATCAGATCTTTTCTTCTCCCTTTTTAATCTCAATATCAACGGAATTAAACTAATTAAATCCGTTGATCTTGATCCGGAGATTGGCGACGCGACGAGCGATTCCGCGACGACGCGACGATCTCCTTCCTCCGCGACGAGCAATCCCGCGACGATCCCTCGTTCGGCAACGACAGCTGCGAGGTAAGGGTTGATTGGAATATTTTCCTTCACGTGATTTATTTCTTTTAAAGTAAAGAACTTGATCTTCGAACAATTTTAACATTTAAAATTGTTGTTGATTGTTTTATTGTTCCTCCCGTGGATTATGACTAACGCGGAGGGTGCGGGTCTAACGAACAAGACCCGGCAACCCTCCGCCGATCTATTTTGGTTGTGCGGATTTGGCGGACGTCGACAAACCGTGCGGCAAGGGCAATTTGTTGGCTCCGCAGTGAAGATCGTCCCCCAGGAGGAGCATCGGCGCAGACGGGAAAGAAATCGGGCCACCGGAGCATCTCCGGCGGCCCGCGGAAGGAGGCGGCGGCGCGGGTCGCCGGCGCGGCGGCGCCGGCGACCGGAGGCGGCGGCGCCAGGCGCGCCGCTGTGGAAACCTTCCGCCGCGGCTGAAGCCGCGGCGGCGGCGGCAGCCGGTTCCGCGGCCGCGCGGAACCGGGACGGACGCGGCGGCCCGGCCGCGTCCGCGTGACAGGCGGCCCCCCGCGGGGCCGCGGTTTCTCTCAAGCCGCGGGTTCAACCCTGCGGCGGCGGCTCTTCGGCCGCGCGGCCGAAGACCGAGCCGGCCGGTCCGGTCGGCCGGGCCGCGCCCAGGCCGGACCGGACCCGGCCGAGCCGGTTCGGGCCGGGTCGGGCCGACCCGGTTCGGGCCGACCCGGTTCGGCCGACCCCAGGGGGGGGGTTCGGGCCGGGTCGCCCCGGGCCCAGTACCCCCGTTTCGGGCCCTCTACGGTCTTTCGCCCATATCTTGGGCCTGGGACCTCCGATTGACGAACCGTCAGCGGCTACGCGATCCTTGGATCGAGACGGTCGTTTCGGTATATTATACTCAAGGTTTCGGAAGACTTTGGGTTCGGCCGGGTTGGTTCGTACACGAAGCCAACCGGGCCCTCGGAGCGGAAACGCTCATAACTTGAGCTACGGACGTCCGAACGACGTACCGTCAGCTGTGGTAGTTTCCTCTAAGTGAGACGGAACTTTTGGCATACTCCGCCCGAGGATCGGATACAGGCGGAGTACGGTCGGGTTGGTTTTGCCCTAAAAACCAACCGGGCCCCTGGGACGAAAATGCCAATAACTCTCAGACCGGGCGTCCGATTGACGCGCCGTCTGTCGCGTTGAGATCCTGTTGTCGATACGGAACTTTTGGATACATCAACTTCGGACTACGTGTCAGTTGATGTATCAGCCCCTCGGCTCGTGGAGCGGACCCTCCTAAACGAGCTCGCTACGTGCGGGAACCCTAGCGCTGGCTGTGACCTCGACGACAGAGCAGAGATCCTCCGTGGACTGCGACGACGGCAGAGCAGAGATCCTCCGTGGACTGCGACGACGGCAGAGCAGAGATCCTCCGTGGACTGCGACGACGGCAGAGCAGAGATCCTTCGTGGACTGCGGCGACGACTGTGCAGAGATCCTCAGTGGACTGCGTCGACTACTGCACTCAGCGATCCCACGTGGATCAGTGCTTCAGGTTCTGTGTGAGCCCGATCCTCCGTGGGTCCTTACTACCGGTTCTGTGTGAGCCACTGCCCACAGGTTCTGTGTGAGCCCGATCCTACGTGGGTCTTTTTGCGGGGGTTAGTACCTATCGATCCTTCGTGGGTCCGACGACTGAGACGAATCAGTGATCGTCTTTGACGTCATCTGAAAAAGTATACCTGGTTGAGCTGAATCTTATGTTACTCTCCTTTGTGGATTGTGTTGAACCATCCTTTGTGGATTTACTGTTTACTCTCCTTTGTGGATTTGGGTCTTGCTTTCCTTTGTGGATTGAGTTGTTCTTGAGCTCGTGAGCAGAGCTAGAATTGGGGACTTAGGTATATGTATGGGCATATACCTAAGTCGAGTCAGATGTTACTTCGTGATTGCATCTTTCTTTTGTGCTATATCCTTTGTGGATTTCGGGAGACCTTCGGGGGTCTCGGGGTCCTTACTGAGTAGTTGTACTCACCCCTGCACGGGCTATGCCCGCACTTCGTGGTGTTGGTTGCAGACGACGGACAGCGCTGATCGCGGTTGGGGCGTGGAGCAGGACGGTACCTGGAGGTGGACCACTGGACGGGACGTGCTCAGAGCGGACGTGGGGCCCGAGGAGCCTGGAGGCTATCTGTACCCACCCTTCAGGTGGGATTGCCAGTGGACGACACGAGGCCGCCGTCTTTTCTTCAGTTGCTGTTCTTTTTCTTTTCAGTTGTACTTTACAGTTGGGCTTGTATTTC
Organism: Viscum album; assembly: GCA_963277665.1. Taxonomy (NCBI): domain Eukaryota; kingdom Viridiplantae; phylum Streptophyta; class Magnoliopsida; order Santalales; family Viscaceae; genus Viscum; species Viscum album. The sequence goes on from OY728140.1 coordinate 81,440,168, forward strand.
CGGCCCCTTTACTTTTCTGCACTTTACTTTCCGCTTGCTGACTCTGTGTGGTTGTTACTTATAAAGGCAATGCCTTCCCTGTTTACTGGGATTTTACGCCTTGGTGCTAGTCGCCAGCCCCTGGCCTATGGAAGGCGGGCTTGGGGTAGTCACGGCACGGGCCCCGAGGACGGGTCGTGACAAATTGGTATCAGAGGCGGTCGGTTCTACCGCAGACTCTGATCGTCCTTTCTTTCTATGTGAAGCAATAGTGTTTAGTGTATTGAGTGTGGTTATCAGTTCAGGGAGCCCAGTGTTGGTGCGGCGGCCGACGTATCCGTACACCAGGACCCTGACTCCTGATTTCCGACTTAATGCATGAAAACATTGATTGCGTGTGTGTTTCAAGTTTTCTTTGTGATTACTTATGTCAGCTCACCGGGTATACTGATCTGCTTTATGAAAGTCTCAAGTTTTCCTTGTGATTACTTGTGCCAGCTCACCAGGTATACTGTTCTGACTGTGGTGCTCTTGTTCTCCTTTTCAGGATGGCCCCGCGACGACTGCCAGCTAGGGTTCCGAGTGTAGGGCGCGACGGCAGCCCACCGAGCGACGAGGCCTCGGTGCAGGGCCCTTTGCCAGCAGTGGCACCGGCGGTAGCCTTACCCGCCGAGCCACCGATGCTTCCAGTACCAGACGCCGACGATGCACGTCGCCTCAGGGCACTGCACGAGTTTCAGAGCCAGCGACCGCCCAGGTTTCACGGTGAGGCGGACCCCCAGGCCGCCGAGGACTGGCTAGAGGCGGTGGTACGGATCTTCAGGCTAGTGAGGACACCAGCGGATCTCATGGTGATCCTCGCAGCGAGCCTCCTGCAGGCGGCGGCAGGACGATGGTGGAGCCTGATGCTCCAGGTTCACGATGAGGCATCCCTGCTCTGGACGGACTTCGAGAGCCTCTTCCGCTCTGAGTTCGTCCCGGCCACCCTCCGAGCGGTGCGCATCCAGGAGCTTCTCCAGCTGCGCCAGGGCAGCATGACGGTCGCTCAGTATGCGGCGAGGTTCACGGACCTATCTCGCTACTCGACCGACATGGTACGGGACCCCTTCTTCCGGGCCCGGACCTTCGAGCAGGGCTTGCGACAGGAGATTCGTGCGTCGCTGATCTCCCTCAGCATTCCGACCCAGGCAGGAGTGCTGGAGCGAGCCCTCCTGATCGAGAGCTTCCTGGCAGAGCCTTCTTCAGCGGCGAGACCTAGCGCAGGGCGGCAGGTAGCTGAGTCTTCGGCAGCAGGTAGCCGACGGATGACTCACGGGTCCAGGCAGACCAGACCCCCACGCAGACGGCCTCAGGACACCGGCTCAGCAGTACGAGGCACACAGCGGAGTGCCAGCCTTTCGAGAGGCAGGCTGTGCTACTCTTGCGGCGGGCAGGGTCACATGGCTCGTGACTGCCCGACTCGCCGATCAGAGGAGCAGCAGACGGTGGAGGGGCCACCCAGGCAGAGGCAGAGGGTCGACCGTGGCGGTCCGCAGGGAGGAGGCGGACGAGGCCGAGGAGCTGGCCGAGCAGCGGGTGGTGGGCGACGCTTTCAGGCTCTACCCCCACCACCACCAGGAGGGCCACCTCGACCACAGGGAGCCGGCGGGCAGGGACAGGCCCAGCTCCAGGCAGTGGAGGCCTACGACCCCGACATGCCAGAGATGATTCGAGGTACGATCTGTGTCTATTCCACCCTTGCTGCAGTACTTATAGACACAGGAGCGAGTCACTCTTTCATAGCCTCTGCCCTTGTTCGGAGCTCGGAGATTCCGACTGAGCCGTTGGCTCGATCCTTACGGCTAGAGACTCCTACGGGAGCAGACTCGACGATTACGCACTGGTGCCGGCAGTGTGAGCTTACTCTAGGAGGCGAGAGCTTCGGCTGGGATCTCCTTGTAGCGGCGTCGAGGCCTTACGACGTCATCTTGGGAATGGATTGGCTATCCACGGTTCATGCCCAGATCGACTGTTTTAGGCGCAAGGTACGATGTGTTCGTACCGACGGGAGCAGGTTTACCTTCACCGGCGAGAAGGGAACCTTTGCAGCACAGGATGGACTTCCGCGGAGGAGAGTGCAGCCCATCTCACATCAGTTGGCTAGCCTCATCCTAGGAGCAGTGGACGTGCGGAGTCCGGCTTTTCCTGCAGTGGTGGACCAGTACGTGGACGTCTTTCCCGACGACGTTCCAGGGCTACCTCCTCGTAGAGAGGTAGACTTTTACATCGACTTGTACCCCGGGACAGCCCCGATATCTACTCCAGCATATCGGATGGCCCCCGCCGAGCTTCGAGAGCTGCGGGTACAGTTGGAGGACTTGCAGAGCAAGGGGTTTATCCGACCCAGTGTTTCACCCTGGGCTTCCCCGATTTTGTTCGCCAAGAAGGCGGACGGGAGCTTACGACTATGTGTCGACTATCGTCGCCTGAACCAGGTGACAGTGAGGAATAAGTATCCGCTGCCACGGATTGATGACCTCTTCGATCAGCTCAAGGGAGCGCGGTGGTTCTCGAAGATAGACCTCCGGTCAGGCTATCATCAGCTCAGAGTTCGAGACGAGGACGTGCAGAAGACGGCCTTCAGGTGTCGGTATGGCCATTATGAGTTCTTGGTTATGCCGTTCGGCGTAACCAATGCTCCAGCGGTGTTCATGAGCCTCATGAACAGGATCTTCCAGCCATACCTCGACCGATTTGTCGTTGTCTTCATTGACGACATTTTGGTATACTCGACGACTGAGGAGGAGCATGCCTACCACCTGCGAGTTGTGCTAGACACACTCCGAGAGCACCAGCTTTATGGCAAGCTCTCAAAATGCCAGTTCTGGTTACGTGAGGTCCATTTCTTGGGGCACGTCATTTCTGAGGCGGGAGTTGCAGTGGATCCCGCGAAGATCGAGGCAGTGCTAGCTTGGGAGCCACCCAAGAGCGTGACAGAGGTGCGGAGCTTCTTGGGCCTAGCGGGATACTATCGGAGATTCGTGCCAGACTTCTCCAGAGTTGCAGCACCACTCTCAGCCTTGACGAAGAAGGGGAAACCCTTCGTGTGGTCAGACAGATGTCAGCAGAGCTTCCAGGAGCTGAGACAGAGATTGACCAGCGCACCTATCTTGAGGTTGCCTGAGGAGGGAGTTGGGTACGTAGTTTACTGCGACGCATCAGGGACTGGACTCGGGTGCGTCCTGATGCAGGAGCGGGCCGTGATCGCCTACGGATCACGTCAGTTGAGGCCGCATGAGCAGAACTACGCCACTCATGACCTGGAGTTAGCAGCAGTGGTCTTCGCTCTGAAGACTTGGCGGCACTATCTGATGGGCGAGCGCTTCACAGTCTTTTCTGACCACCAGAGTCTTAGGTATATCTTCTCTCAGAAGGACCTGAACCTGAGACAGCGGAGATGGCTTGAGTTCCTCCAGGACTATGACTTTGAGATAGTCTATACTCCTGGGAAGGGGAACGTGGTAGCCGATGCCCTCAGCAGGAGGACGGGCATTCAGCTGCTTGAGGAGGCGACGGAGCAGCTAGCCTCCTTGCAGATATCCTTCGTGGATAGAGACGGAACAGCCTTTCTTCAGTCTCTCACAGTCTCTCCTCCACTTCTACAGCGGGTCAGAGAGGCTCAGCGTGGGGACGCTGACTGTGAGACCCGGCGTGCACTGATATCCTCAGGTCAGGCGCCTGATGGTTTCTCCCTTGGAGCAGAGCACGACATCCTTTTCAGAGGACGTACCTTCGTACCAGTCGCTTTACGAGAGGAGGTGCTGAGAGAGTTTCACACTTCTCCCTTGGCGGTACATCCCGGAGTGGCGAAGATGTACCAGGATCTCAGGCGACAGCACTGGTGGCCGGGTATGAAGAAAGCTGTGGCAGAGTTCGTTTCACGATGCCTCACCTGCCAGCAGGTGAAGGCAGAGCACCAGGTACCAGCAGGTTTGGTACAGCCCTTGGAGGTCCCGGAGTGGAAGTGGGACGGCATATCTATGGACTTCGTGACTGGACTTCCACGCACTTCCAGAGGTCACGACTCCATTTGGGTGATTGTCGACCGACTCACCAAGTCGGCACACTTCTTACCCATCAGAGAGCAGGGCTCAGTAGAGAGCTTGGGACGTCTTTACGTCCAGGAGATCGTACGGCTTCACGGTGTGCCATCGTCTATCGTCTCCGATCGAGATGCTCGTTTCACTTCCAGGCTTTGGAAGGGGTTGCAGGAGGCGTTCGGGACGCGGCTCCATCTGAGCACAGCCTTCCACACTCAGACGGATGGACAGACGGAGAGGACCATACAGACACTCGAGGACATGCTCCGTGCATGTGTTCTCGACTTTGGTCGCAGCTGGGAGGACCACCTACCCTTGGTGGAGTTTGCGTACAACAACAGCTACCACTCCACCATCGGGATGGCACCATACGAGGCGTTGTACGGCAGACCCTGCAGATCACCGTTGTGCTGGACAGACCCTGGGGAGTCAGCACTCGTGGGACCAGAGATGGTCCGAGCCACGACAGAGAAGGTCCAAATCATCCAGGAGAGGATGAGGACAGCTCAGAGCCGGCAGAAGTCATATGCTGACAGGAGGCGGAGGCCACTAGAGTTCGAGGATGGCGACCACGTCTTTTTGCGTGTCTCACCTCGACGTGGTTTACGGAGATTTGGCCGAGGCGGCAAGCTGTCTCCCCGCTTCATCGGGCCTTTCCAGGTCCTCAGCAGGATAGGAGAGGTGGCTTATCGCCTGGCTCTACCACCTCAGTTGCACCGGGTGCACGACGTCTTCCACGTGTCTCAGCTGAGGAGATACGTGCACGACCCGACGCACATCATCGACTTTGGGGAGCTGGACGTGGACGATGGGGCGACTTTTGCGGAGGTTCCAGTGGAGATCGAGGATCGACAGGAGCGGGTCCTACGTGGGCGGTCGATTCCTCTTGTGCGCGTCAGATGGCAGCACGGGAACCTCCAGGAGAGCACTTGGGAGCGGGAGGCTCAGATGCGTGCTCAGTACCCCCATTTGTTCCCCTAGTTTTGATGTATCTTTACGGGGACGTAAAGCCCTGAGGTGGGAGTAATGTAAAGACCCGCAAATTTCAAGGAAATTTTTTTCTTAATTTTCTTTGGAATTTTACAAGAACGCAGCTTCAGACGGCACCTGATTCCGAGGCCCGGTGTGCCCGGAATCAATTTCCGAAGTTTGGCTCGGGTACGTTCAGTGAACGGACGAGCGGGTTTTTCTATCTTTTGAACCGGTGCCCGGAATCAAATTCTGAGGGCACCGATGAAATCTCAGCGCCGGTATTTGCTTAGAAACGCCTCTTCCGGAGTTGCGTTTGCTCAGACGTGGTTTTTAAATTTTACGGCTTTAAGTCAGAAATAAAATAAAGTTTGTGCGACAACTTTATTTTAAATCACTTAAGCTGCTTGGAAGCCTCTTGAAGTCACTTAAAGACGGCTTGAACTGAGTTGAACTGGATAGGATGCTATCCAGAAATATCCTACCCCTTGGTAGGATATTTGTGCGGTGGGACCCGCACGAGCCCCGCCGTTTCTTTCGCTAAGTAACGCACCCGCGAAAACCCGTCAAAGTAACTGAAAAGTCAACCGACGCGTTTTCTTTAATTCTTAACAGACCATTTAATTGGGCGGTTTATTTCGTGAATTAAATGGACTGTTTCTTCGTGAATTAAATGGGTCGTTTCTTTCGTTGAATTAATTCAACGAATTGATGGATCGTTTCTTAACCGGTTTCGTGTTGGCATGTTTATAAAATAAGACCAACATAAAAATCCTTGGAAAGGATTTGAGAGAATCTTCGTTCCTCCACCCTCTCCGCGAAGAACGCGAAGAACGCGAAGAACGCGAAGAACGCGAAGAACGCGAAGAACGCCGACGACCGGAATTCGACGACGCACACCAAGATCTGCGACGTCGACGAGATCTACCCGCGACGTTCTTCGGCGACGCCTCTTCTTCCGCGGCCGACCCTCGTTCGGCAACAAAGGTGAGAATCAGATCTTTTCTTCTCCCTTTTTAATCTCAATATCAACGGAATTAAACTAATTAAATCCGTTGATCTTGATCCGGAGATTGGCGACGCGACGAGCGATTCCGCGACGACGCGACGATCTCCTTCCTCCGCGACGAGCAATCCCGCGACGATCCCTCGTTCGGCAACGACAGCTGCGAGGTAAGGGTTGATTGGAATATTTTCCTTCACGTGATTTATTTCTTTTAAAGTAAAGAACTTGATCTTCGAACAATTTTAACATTTAAAATTGTTGTTGATTGTTTTATTGTTCCTCCCGTGGATTATGACTAACGCGGAGGGTGCGGGTCTAACGAACAAGACCCGGCAACCCTCCGCCGATCTATTTTGGTTGTGCGGATTTGGCGGACGTCGACAAACCGTGCGGCAAGGGCAATTTGTTGGCTCCGCAGTGAAGATCGTCCCCCGGGAGGAGCATCGGCGCAGACGGGAAAGAAATCGGGCCACCGGAGCATCTCCGGCGGCCCGCGGAAGGAGGCGGCGGCGCGGGTCGCCGGCGCGGCGGCGCCGGCGACCGGAGGCGGCGGCGCCAGGCGCGCCGCCGTGGAAACCTTCCGCCGCGGCTGAAGCCGCGGCGGCGGCGGCAGCCGGTTCCGCGGCCGCGCGGAACCGGGACGGACGCGGCGGCCCGGCCGCGTCCGCGTGACAGGCGGCCCCCCGCGGGGCCGCGGTTTCTCTCAAGCCGCGGGTTCAACCCCGCGGCGGCGGCTCTTCGGCCGCGCGGCCGAAGACCGAGCCGGCCGGTCCGGTCGGCCGGGCCGCGCCCAGGCCGGACCGGACCCGGCCGAGCCGGTTCGGGCCGGGTCGGGCCGACCCGGTTCGGGCCGACCCGGTTCGGCCGACCCCAGGGGGGGGGTTCGGGCCGGGTCGCCCCGGGCCCAGTACCCCCGTTTCGGGCCCTCTACGGTCTTTCGCCCATATCTTGGGCCTGGGACCTCCGATTGACGAACCGTCAGCGGCTACGCGATCCTTGGATCGAGACGGTCGTTTCGGTATATTATACTCAAGGTTTCGGAAGACTTTGGGTTCGGCCGGGTTGGTTCGTACACGAAGCCAACCGGGCCCTCGGAGCGGAAACGCTCATAACTTGAGCTACGGACGTCCGAACGACGTACCGTCAGCTGTGGTAGTTTCCTCTAAGTGAGACGGAACTTTTGGCATACTCCGCCCGAGGATCGGATACAGGCGGAGTACGGTCGGGTTGGTTTTGCCCTAAAAACCAACCGGGCCCCTGGGACGAAAATGCCAATAACTCTCAGACCGGGCGTCCGATTGACGCGCCGTCTGTCGCGTTGAGATCCTGTTGTCGATACGGAACTTTTGGATACATCAACTTCGGACTACGTGTCAGTTGATGTATCAGCCCCTCGGCTCGTGGAGCGGACCCTCCTAAACGAGCTCGCTACGTGCGGGAACCCTAGCGCTGGCTGTGACCTCGACGACAGAGCAGAGATCCTCCGTGGACTGCGACGACGGCAGAGCAGAGATCCTCCGTGGACTGCGACGACGGCAGAGCAGAGATCCTCCGTGGACTGCGACGACGGCAGAGCAGAGATCCTTCGTGGACTGCGGCGACGACTGTGCAGAGATCCTCAGTGGACTGCGTCGACTACTGCACTCAGCGATCCCACGTGGATCAGTGCTTCAGGTTCTGTGTGAGCCCGATCCTCCGTGGGTCCTTACTACCGGTTCTGTGTGAGCCACTGCCCACAGGTTCTGTGTGAGCCCGATCCTACGTGGGTCTTTTTGCGGGGGTTAGTACCTATCGATCCTTCGTGGGTCCGACGACTGAGACGGATCAGTGATCGTCTTTGACGTCATCTGAAAAAGTATACCTGGTTGAGCTGAATCTTATGTTACTCTCCTTTGTGGATTGTGTTGAACCATCCTTTGTGGATTTACTGTTTACTCTCCTTTGTGGATTTGGGTCTTGCTTTCCTTTGTGGATTGAGTTGTTCTTGAGCTCGTGAGCAGAGCTAGAATTGGGGACTTAGGTATATGTATGGGCATATACCTAAGTCGAGTCAGATGTTACTTCGTGATTGCATCTTTCTTTTGTGCTATATCCTTTGTGGATTTCGGGAGACCTTCGGGGGTCTCGGGGTCCTTACTGAGTAGTTGTACTCACCCCTGCACGGGCTATGCCCGCACTTCGTGGTGTTGGTTGCAGACGACGGACAGCGCTGATCGCGGTTGGGGCGTGGAGCAGGACGGTACCTGGAGGTGGACCACTGGACGGGACGTGCTCAGAGCGGACGTGGGGCCCGAGGAGCCTGGAGGCTATCTGTACCCACCCTTCAGGTGGGATTGCCAGTGGACGACACGAGGCCGCCGTCTTTTCTTCAGTTGCTGTTCTTTTTCTTTTCAGTTGTACTTTACAGTTGGGCTTGTATTTCCGGCCCCTTTACTTTTCTGCACTTTACTTTCCGCTTGCTGACTCTGTGTGGTTGTTACTTATAAAGGCAATGCCTTCCCTGTTTACTGGGATTTTACGCCTTGGTGCTAGTCGCCAGCCCCTGGCCTATGGAAGGCGGGCTTGGGGTAGTCACGGCACGGGCCCCGAGGACGGGTTGTGACAATTAAAGTATAAAATAAAACTCCTAGTAAAAACATAAATTGGTAGTCTACACATGTCATGAGTGACGTTATATTTTTTCAATAGATTGGAATGTAATAATTTAGATGTTATATTATAATTATTTAAGTGTAATAATTTAATAAAAACAATATATATTTATATATAATCCATAATTATATCCATCTAGGAGAGGCAGTGATGGAAAGATAATTACATCAGTTTGCGAGGCGGTATCCCACCTTACACACAATCGACAGTCTTGTTTCTCATTTGACAGAATAGGATATAGATATATGTTATTCCATAAGCCTAACCACATATGAGTATATTTTATATAATATTGTTTTTATATTGGAATTATTAATAAATTATTAAATGTGGTAATATAAGATGTAAAAAAATTAGGATCTCATTGAAGACAATTACCATCATTTTGAAAAACCGCATTTGGATATCTTATTAAGGACCCAACGGTATGTTTTTTAATGGCATAAGAGCTATAAAATTTATAATTATTTTATTGAATTTTTTGTTTTTTTATTTGTCTAAATGTCTTAATAGGTGTGAATAGGTGAGGGGATGAGGTTCCCTTTTATAATTGAGGTGAGTAACACACTTTTATTTTTTAAGTGTTTTAAAATAATATCATGTCACATTATTAGAAAAGTGGATCTAAAATTGATCATCGTAGGGTCCTGAAAATTCTGCAAGGGGGAACTCCGATTAGCCAAAAAAATTGGAAGAAGACTAAAATGGTCCGCGTATCAGCTCCCAGCAATAGTACGCGACTGGTTCGGCGAACCGCCCTCCCGCAGATGTTGTCGTCTGCAAAATAGAGGCGGAATCCCCTTCGCGGCCGCGAAGCAGGACAGACGCCATACCGGTCCACCGCCGCGAGACTCCCCCTCTGTGGACCGTTGTTGTTCGCAGAATAGAGGCAGAGTGGTGCAAATCCGTGAAGCAATTCTACGGATCTCGGTTCGAAAAAACCCCCAATTGACTGAGTCATTCGCTGGTGGGGATTCCTTCATGGGCTTCCACAGAAAGTGCCATGGGCCCATCGATACTTTCTCTTTCCCGACTCTATAAATATCCACCGAGGGGCACCAAAAGGAAGGGAGGAAGGACGGGTAAAAACCCATGGGGAGACTCTAGATAATTTTCACATAGCGGTAAAGTCCCGCAACCATCTGCAGACCCCATATCGTCCACGGATGAACTCTTCCACGGAGAGGAGAAATCAGTTCATGAACCACATGCGGCCAGCTCCTCCGCGACCAACTCATAGCGGCCATTTCCTTCACGGATTACCACCCCCTCCATGGACCTGTGTCGTTCGCGAAATGGAGGTGGGAAACCCTCTTTGAAAGCAAAGTAGGACATGCTCTAGCCCCTTTGCAGATGCCCTTCGCGGGCATCCTTTGTAGGTATCCTTCGCGGACAGCCTCCTTCACGGCCAACTCCTTCATGACTGACTCCTTCACGGCTTGCTCCCTCACGGATGGCCATCCTTTGCGGATTGACTCTTTCGCGGACGACTCCTTCACGACCTGCACCTTCGCGGATTGCTCCTCCGCAGACGACTCTTTCTTGGCCAGCTCTTCCGCGGGCACCCTTCGCAGATGACCAAACCGCGAACCACATGTGGCCAGTCCCTCGTGGCCAGTCCTTCGTGAACGGCCCCTCCGCGGCTGGTCCCTTGCGGCTGGCTTTTCGCGTCGAACTCTTACGTGGCCCTCCCCATGCAGAAAACACCATGCACTCATTGGTCCACACCACAGGGGCTGCATCCCCACACCCCCCCGCTCGGGGTCAGTGTCAGGCTTCGGTCCCGGCCCTCCGGACCGGTCCCTTCGCTACCATCACTGACCCCCATGATAAGTGGAGAGTCGTACCACACAATTTTCAGGCCTGGTCAACAGTATTTTACATTTCACCCTTGTGCTGCCCCAAAATCCGTCCTACAAATGCCATGAGTCGAGCTACTCCTCATGAGACTCCTAAAATCCCATTACCTAGATCCCATGCTAGGTTCATCTGGAAAGGTCCGCCCTTGCATAAGTCCCACACCAACCATTTCTAGGTATCCCCTAACTAATCATCTTGGCCACATGACGTTAAACTGTATGGCCCTCGTCCTATCTATATGACGTTAAACTATACGGAAACAGTCCTCTCTAAATGACTATAAACTATAGAATTCCCTTTCATTCAATAATCGGATTCCAATTTCTCCATGCAAGGGATTCCTTATGCTCCAATCAAATGATGCCTCAGGCCATGTTTACAATGGCATAATTTCAAGAGCGCTGGAATCCGTTCAAACATTCCATCACTCCAGCCCACGCTATCAGTGTCCTTCATTCGGATCTCCATCCTATTTCATGTCTGAAGGGACCCCCTAACGGCCTGGCCTCATGCCGCATCGGCTCACCTACCATCCTGGGCCAACGCCCTGGAAGACTTCGGACAACACTTCGAGATAGGTTCTATGTTTCGAATATGGTCAGCAGTCGACCCTCATTTGTTCGTCCCCATTTCAGGCTAACGTGATATGAATACTGTGTTTCGAACAATGGTCAACAGTTATCCTCCATAACCATGCCTCCCTAATTGTATTCCGAATGTCAGGCATATAATTCACACTTTTCATCTCCCTTTGTTTAGAATGATTCCAACACCCTTGGCGTTATCCCTCTTGTGCACTTACACATAGGCATTGGCCCCCATTATATTCCTCAACCCACTAATGGGTTGGGATGACCTCATGGCCAAAAATGAGGAAGACAGCATGGGAATCCAACCCGGAGTAAAATCCGACTTAATGGGCCACCCTCATGCGTAAGCCCCACTTCACTTCTCACGGACGCACCATTCGCGACGTGATCCTCTGGTCCCTACTGCCTCTGGTTTCTCACACTGAGCATTACTCACGTGGGCTTAGAGTGAGCATCAACCAGGACATCCTCAGAGTGTAAGCTCCAATCCATCACTATGGACCTCCTCAGAGTGTAAGCCCCAATCCAACACCATGGGCCTCCTCAGAGTGTAAGCCCCAATTCATCATTCTGGGACTCCTCAGAGTGTATGACCCAATCCATCACTATGGGCCTCCTAAGAGCATTAGTACAAAGCCAATGCGACCTATGAAGAATTTGATTCCCTACCACAGGGATACGTAGGAAGCCTCCATGAGGTTCAAGCCCAATCACCAACGGACCCTCGAGTCCACCTTTACGTCGGTTCCCCGACACTCCCCTTTCGAATGATGTGGACATTGATCCCTGTCCCCTAGGCAGGGTATGAATGAAGCCTCCATGAGGTTCAAGCCCAACAACCGGTCGATCCGACTATCATCACATCAGTTCACCGCACCACTATTAGTGCCGCTTCAATGAGTTCCGACTCCACGGGGTCATTAATCCAATGAGGGATGGTAAACCTCAGGCCTAAATGATTTTGAAACCCCTGCATCTAGTTGACCATTTCCCACCAGGGTTAAATCCGTGGATACTATGTTTGGGTATAAACCAAAGATTCACGAACATATAAATACGTCTTAAATCTATAAGAGAGTCCCTGAACAGGCAATAATTCCCCCCCAAAAGGGTGCGATGAGCCCGAATTCCCATCCTCTCAACCAATGTGATTTCCTAAGCGTCGCTGGTCAGACCATCCGGTAAACACCTGCCTTTGGAAAGCAGGTCCACGTGTCATTGGATACAGAACCGTTGGGTATTTTGAGACTGAAACCATGAAACAATCATATTATAAGTTTACAAGGGAATGGTATTCATAAATGGTTTATGTCATTTTAACCATTATCTTAATACATAAACCCTCTAGTAAATATGTTTTCACTTTAATTGTGGTAAAAAAAATTAATTATTTTTTCTATTCATTATGATAGATAATTTAGTTTGAATTATTACATAATATTATTTTTTTGGATTATAAGGATGTAATCAATTTTAGAAAATTAAAATCATATAATAGGTAGGATATAATTTAAAATTAAACCCACAAAAATGATGAAAACAAATATTCTAATTAAATTGGTTTCTTAAGTATAAGAAGTTTTTATATCAAGAATAATCATAAAAATGATTCTAAGGACATAAATTGAATTAATTATCATATAATTAAACTAATTTTACGTTTTAAACCATTTAAAATATTTTTTCTATGTAAATTATTACAATTAAAGGGAACATTTTAATAAAAATTACAATTTTTTAATATTTATCAAATAATTAATGTTTTTAAACAATTATCAAAAAATAATTATAATATATTTTTACATGTTAATTTCAGAAATGAAGGCCATTTTATAAAATAAAATTTCAAATGGTGGGAAAATATAAATTTAAAATATCAACCAAAACATCATAAAACCTTTTTTAATACGAATTTTAAGCATGAAACTGGATTTATTCATATCCCTTGCATAACAAAAATAAGATAAATTATTAAAAAATTGATAGAATATATAAAATATAAATATGATAAAAATCATACACCAATAGTGAGTAATTTAATATATTTAGTTAAAAAATTTTTATTAATTAAAATATATTTTCAGAAAAGAATTTAATTTTTTTCAAATATTGTTTATTTCCATTTATAATAAATCGGTACATGTGTAAGCCATATAATTTTCATAATTTAGTAAATTAGATTCATGCCAAGAAATTCATTGTCTTCTATATAATGGTATCATATATAACAATTCATTTAGACTTAGGGTTGTGTGAATCGAATGCTACCATATACATTAAATTTATTAAAAAAGAAACATATAATAAAATCTCTGGGGGATAAAGGGCTCAGATTGAATAAAATTCTACACACTCAAGGTATTTTATTTATTTGATCATATTATTTTTACTAAACATTATGTAGTAATTAAATTGAATGTTGAGTATGTTAGTAATAACTTGTTAGGTTAGAGAACCTGATAGGAACTTGACCATTGAGAACCAAGGTTAAAACTAAAGGAGTTATAGGTTGATGTAATTATATCATTGTAAAACTAAAGTATTATTGGTTGAAAATAAGTTGTCGTAGGAGAATAAATCATAAGGTTTTTTTTAATTTGCATATGATCATTTAATATGATGGTATTATATACAATCATAACAATTTTAGTTTTAGTATTTGGTTGGAAATATAATCATAAAAACGATGTTGTGAAATATATATCCTTAAAAACCCATATACACCACAAAGGAACCATATTAACAATAAATTATTCTAATAAAATAAAAAACCACTACATTTTAATTATGTCGGAAATGATGAGTCTCTATGTATCAAAGATTGTGGAGTTGATATATCACAAGAAGACATACGTTGAGTTTCGTATGTATCAATTAACTTCTTTTATTATATAATTATAATTAAAATTTTGGGGAAAAAATTATTTAATGGGGGATAATGTACCACCTAAATATTTTAAAATTTTGTTTTGTTAAATTAGTACTATGTTTGATATGAGATAAATATAAGAAATGACATATTAAAATAAATATTTTTATAAAATATTAGAAATAAAGACAACATGTAGTAAATAAAATGTTATCAATCATCTAAAATAGCTTACGTTTATAGGTCATATAAATAATATTGTTTTATATAAAAAAGGAATCTTCCTTATCAAATAAGTATTTCTCTAAAAGCGTTGTGTATTTTTTCCTAATATATTACACTAACCAATTTTAAAATTTCATTTTAATAATATATTATATTTCAAAATATGAACTAATATATTAACAATCTTTAAGGTTGGAATTGGTATGAAATAATTCTAAATACAAATAATGTTTTAAAGGGATATTTTTTTTATAAAATTAGTTTCTCATTATTTTTTTGAACTAACATTAAAGATAAATTAATTTTTTTAGAATCTTAGTTTTTAAATTTAACATAATTTTCATGTTATATATTAAAAAATAGCCTAAGGTGATTTTTTTAGATTTTCTGAAATAATTGATATTTAGGTAAATAGTGGAAAAATGCATGTTTGGATAACACCCTCACTTTTTCAATTTTATCACAATATAAGGTTGGATTAAATGGTTATGAAACGTTTTTATATAAACATATAAATTAATAAAGTAAAATAAATAATTAAATAAAAATATATTGAATTTATAAAACTTGTCATCAACATTTTTAGAAGTTAAGTGATATGTGACTCAATTTTTTTATTCACTTATATAAAAAATTGGTTTTCATAACCTATAGAAGTTAAGTATAAAAGAATGGATTTCATATTGAATATCATAATGATCTTATTTTTTTAGTTAGTTCAATTTAATTTTAGGCATAAAATTGTGTTTATATGATTATATTTAATTACCCTCATAATTGAAAAAGTGTTATTTTTAAATAAATATTTTAATAATGTAGTGTATTTTTTATTAAATATTTTTAATAAATATATTAATATAATGAAATTGATACAGGTTTAGAAATATATAGTTTTTTTAAAATCCTTTAATTTTTAATTAATTTTTTTTATAATATTAAGAATAATTAATCATAAAAACAACATTTGTTTCTAAAAATATATATTTCTTCATATTAAATGATTTTACTTAAAATTTAATTTTAGATACTTTAGAAATTTACCTTTTCAATATGGATCTTATGTTTAGCTTCTTAACATAGAAATTTTATAAGATGGGTTACCTTATAGTTTTAATAAAATATAAATTACTTGTGAAGAAAGTAGTTATAAAGGTAAAACCAAAAAAGAAAAAAATGTGAAAACTAGGTTATAAATGACATGAAAGAGTCTCGAAAAATAAGTAATAATAAGTATTAGATGAATTATATTCATTTTATCTCCACAATATTTATTATTTCATACTTTGGTATACGTTCACTATTGAATAGTTCCATTCCATCATTGAACAAGTATTGGGTACTTACAGAAGTTCCATTTTATTCATATAAAAAGGGAGATCACTTCCCCCTACATTTCTACACCAATTTATATGTCTTATAAATTTCAAAAATATACCATATTATCTCCAAAACCCTATTCCCATGTCTTAGAAACATTGTTCTTTTCCAAATACCAAGCTAACGTTCTTTATTTGATTTACCCAAGAGAGAACATCCAATGGGAGAGGTAGTGTTTCGAATATAGCTTACTTATTTATTTTCTTCTCTAACCCCCTAATATATTATCTATTCCTAAATTTATGATAAGATATTTTTAATTAATTTTATTAAATGTTATTATACTAATAGATTCTCACTTTTATATATCCCACAAATTTCATTGGGAAAACAAAGACATTGTTATGTATCTATGTAGGCTATCGCCGTGATGAATGACATATTTTTTTTAAAACACTCCTTAAATAGATGGTCAAAAATTATTATTTAATGATTACATATAATTATGATAATATATTAATGTTTATAAAAAAATAATTATCTCTTTATTCCCCCTATACATTAAATAATATGAGTCTTACCCATGTTTACATGCGTACTACAATCTATACATAATGTTGTGTTTCATTTTTCATTACAACTAAACATGGACACCCATAAAAATATATTTATGGTATAAAATGATTTATTTTACACTATTAATATTATATTAGGATAATATTAGAAATTATAAAAGTGATATTAACAATAAATGGTTACAAAAAACCTAACTGCCTTAAATTAACATATTGAATAAACTTTCAAAATTAAAATTGATTTTTAGAAACGATAAGGGAATTTACAAATATTGGAATAATGTAATTATAATACAAATAAAAATATGAAATTATAGAGATTATGAACATATTTTACAGCAGATACAACCACATTCAATATACCAGGGAAGTTTTAAATAAATCTACGAGACCATTTTATGTAACCACCATAAGAGAAAACTATTTTATAAATAATTAATGTATGATAATAAATAGACCATTTAAAATGTAATATAAATTTTAATTTTTATTTATAATTTTTTTAATGAACTTAACTTAATTATTAATTATATTATGATCACATTTAGAATGAATTGGGACTGGAGGTAAGGGTTAATTGTCTCAATTTGCAATTCCACTAGACATGGTTGATATTCTGCATCATCATTTCTATTATATTTTGTATTTACTACACAATTACATTAAATAGAAATTTTTATATTTCCTTAATTTTATTAAATTTTTAGTTCATGGAATCCCACTTATTCAATTTAGATTATTATGTTACATTATTGTAAGTGATTTTTATTCATAATTTTTATTTATTGAGATATGATTCAAATTCACCACTTCTTTCTTTTTGTGGGGTGTATATTGAACTTTGACTCCTTTTATAATTTTTAATGATACTTTTTGGATTTAAAAATACATGTATTCTTACACCTTATATGGATTTTAAAATTGAAATGCTATGACATTTTAATAGTTTTTGGAAACTAAATTAAAAATAATTAAGTTATGATTTTTCTTCTTAAACATATTTCAAATACACTGTGAAAATTTTTGTTTTTGAATTTATTTTGTGTTATTTTCTATATTTTAATAGTGTATTCACATTTTTATCACTTAATACCCATTATACATATCTTTTTTTCAAGAAATATTAGAACCATAATGTATTTGGTAAACTCAAATTTCCTTTATTTGAGTTAAAATGCTATTCTTTGTCCATAATTATTATATGTTTGGTAAATCACTTAATTTACTATTTCATAGTATCTTTAGTATTTTATATATTGGTAAAATAATAATTTAATCCCAAAAAATATTTCTTTATTAATTTCATTCTCATAAAAGCTTAATGATTTTAATATAGAATTTCATCTTCTTTGAAGATATGTTTTCCTATATTTACATGATCATAATTCTCTATAATTATTTCCTTTTTTGATTTTAAATAATAATATATTTTTAACCATTTGATCTTCTCTTTTTCATTACCAATTTCAAAAAGGAAAATTTTATTACTTCTTTTAATGATGTAGGTTTCATTATAGGAATTTCAAAATATTCAAAAGGTTATCCATCCTTTCAAAATAAAATATTTTATCTTCAACACCAAAATAGTTTTTGAAAGCCTTTATGTCTTCTTGAATACATAATATTAAAGAGTATTTTTAAAAGTAAACTTTTTCAAAAAAAATTCAATTAATCCATTTAAATCCATTATGAAATTTTACAAGTTCCATTATTAAATATTATTTTTAAATTTGAAACTTTTCTTAAGATGTTTCTATTTCACAATTTTGAAAGAGTTATTTTTTTCAAGGATCCAATATGGAAATTTATTTTTAAAAGTAAATGATTTGAAATATTTTGACATAACCTCTTCAAAAATGAATTTTAAAAGTGTTTTTAAATTCATATTTTATAGTAAATATAAATATATTTTCTAAAAAAACATTTATGATTTCACTTCCAATATTCTATATACCTCTAAAGGATTTATTTAGCTAGATATTAATTTTGATGAATTACATTTTAAATGTCATGATTTTGTATATTTTTGTTTTATTGCCTTTTTTGTATCATCTATTTGGATACAATATGGAAATATTGCAAAAAACTATTTTTTATTATGGGGTTTTTTATCTTGTGGTAAAAAATGGTTTTCCCAGGGTACTAATATATATATATGGATGATTGATAGGTGGGTTTTAATATCACTCTAAAATAAATTGGTTAAGGTTCTATATCTCATCAGATATATATGAATTATAGATTTCTGAAACCTAATGCAATTATATACCATATATTATGAACCCTATGTCACTTACTGGTTATAGGTTTACAAAACATAATTCACATATGGACTATTAGTTTGTGAAACATTATTCAAATATATGGTGTTTTGTTTTTAAACCTAATTAACTTATGGACCATAGGTTTGTGAAACATAAGCCACATATAGATCATAGGTTTTTAAAACCTATCTCACTAATATACAATTGGTTTGAAAAACCTAAGTCATTTATGAACCACATGTTCATGAAATCTAAGTCACTTATGGACCATATGTTTGTGAAACCAATGTGACTTATAGTCCCCGAGTTTATGAAATCTATGTTAGAGATAATATATATGATTGGAGATACTGACTAACATATGGACCATATGTTATTGTATCCTAGGATACTTATGGATCATATGATTATGAATCCTCATCAACTTACAAATAGTAGGTTCAGGAAACCTAAATCACTAATGGATAAAACGTTTATGAATCCAAAGTCACTTATAGACCATTGTTTTATAAAACATATGTCACTAATGAGAAATAGGTTTGTGACACCTAATCCACTATTTAATGAATTCTCATATTTATTTTGATTCCAATGTTTATTATTATACTAAATTTAAATGATATTCCATCCTTCTCTCCCACATGAATATACTTATAATTTATGACATATGTTTATTATCCCATGATTAAATATCATTTTCCCACTGTATATATTTTTTAAATTTTCATTTCATATCCTTTTATCATTAAATTTTGAAAACTCTTATTATTCATTTTTTTTAGTAAGATATTCCTTTGATGATCTTGTTTTTAATATTATTTATATCTAACAGTTGATGAAATATTGATAGGTTTTACATTACTCATCATTTGAGCTTATACATTTCTTTTTATACTTTAAATATGTTATAAATATGAGTATACATTATGGGAATTCTAGAAGGTAGCCAAGTGTGTTTTTATTATAGATAAATTCTCAGAAGTTTTGGTAAATGAGGTACCAACTTAAATTGTCCTCAATTAATGTAAATCTTATATTTTTTGTATTATGAGATTTTTTGTGAGTTTAAATGTTTAATATATATAAATTTTTTAAAAAATATATATGATATTATTAATTTATATCATATCTAATATATAATGAAATTATTTTGAGCACCATATTTTGGAGTGCCGGTCTAGGGAACCATATGATGGAAGCAATTTTAAAAAATAAATCAAATATTTAATGAAATATATGGTTTATATTTATCATGAAATAATTATTATGGGTAGACAATTTGATTGGTAAATCTAGTTAAAATGATGGTCTACATGAATACATGGGAAGTTTAGTTTATCCAAGATTTAATATTGTTTTAATTTATATATTGATATTTTATCATTATGGAATAGATGTAGAATATATTGATGGGAAATATGGACAAGATATTTTATTATAAATTAATTAATTTGGTGTTATTTCATAAACTGGAAGTTGCATACATAATATTTCATGATGTAGATGGAGATATGGATTTTGGGGAAATATAAATACAATGTTCCTTAATTTTAAGTATATATAAAAATAAAATCACACATTAATACATATATTATCCCAACTATATTGGATCATTATAATAATTATAAGGGGAGATTAGATGTTTCATTCAGTAGATAACTTGATAATGTGATATGGAGTGGAGAGTTGTTTATTTTTAGAATGATGTGATATTGATATATAGAATGGGATATTAATTATGTGGATTTTTATTTGTGTATGTGATTATATTATTTCTATATTTTTGTGTAAAAAAGATATATAAATGATTTAATATAATTTTTATAACATTTATATTATAGGAAGGATGTCATGGGATAACTGAAATGATTTGATTTTGAACTATGAATAGATATGGAAATGGGATGTTTTAGAAGTGAAATGATGATATTTAAAGATAATTACGTTATTATTATATCATTTTTTTTATTTTAGTGATGGTTTATTATTTTATGGACTCCAATTTTAAGACACCATGATTGTTAACTACCATATTATATCAGATGACTATTTACCTACCTATCATGATATTCTACCTTGATTTTATATTGGGATTGGTGTTTTATTCTGTCATGAATGTTATAATCATCCAAATCATATTCTTTTGTGATATAGTATCCATTAGGGATTTTATATCCCAATAAAATAAAAATTGTGTGAAAAATGTTGTGGGGACCTATTGATATTATTATTTTGATGTTCTTTTTTACATTATATATTGTATATTGTTTCAATGGGAGTGTGATTTTGAACAAAATATAAGTGTTATAATTACATTGGGGTTGGATGGATAATTTCTTTCTAATTCATTCATAGTGTATTGTGAAAATATCATCTTTACTTTCATGATTTAAATATTTGAAAGAATGTGTTGAAGATTGTGTTTTTTTATATTATCTAGTATAACCTGGAAGGTATATAGAGTTAAATGAGTATCATAAATATTTTATTTTTTATTACAATTTATGTTTAGTAGTTTTATCTTTATTATCCATTTATTAGATTTATTTTTTAATTTTTTGGCATAACATATTATTAGTGGTTGATATTCAGGCGTACATATATTTTCTCTTACATAATAGGGTATTTCATCCCATAAAGTGAACCTCATACCTTTTTTGCTAGTCTCCACCATGTGGCCTCTTGGATGTGGACTTTGGGGGGGGGACTCTTAATCTCACCAATGACTCATGTGGAGTGATGGTGGGGCTAAGATGTGACTATTTTAATGTATCAATATTTATTATAATCCTTTGTATAGTTGATAGACAATCCTCATAATATTTTACTACATATTTATATATCATATTTCTATATCTTATTAGATAAATTAAAGTAAAAAATTTATATGTTTTTTTCTAAGAATACAAATGTGAATTTCTTTAATGTTATATATAGTAACTATCATAATTAAAATCATTTTTCTTATTTGCGACGAATAACAAATAATAAAAAGTTTTTTCTTAAATTATCCCATTATAAACATGTTTAACTATTATTTATTTTTATTTTATAATATATATTGATAAAAATATCCTTATTTTCGAAAACCAATGTGAAAATAAAATGGAATCAGAAAATGAATAATATATAATAAATTTTCTCTTAATCTAATAACATAAACAATCCTTTACCCTTATAATAATTAATTAACCTTGACATATCTTTAGATATTCTCCATTGTATAGTAATTTTCATGACATGAATTTTCCTGGAATTAATTTACCAAACCCACTCATTATTATATTCAATTTTTATAATATATTATAAATATATTTTTATCTCCTATTGATTCATAAAATTATCAAAATAATTCAATTCCATCTACATCTTTTTCAGGATCCTTTAAAATATATAATTTAAATTAATTGAACGTTAGATGAATATTGAAATATAGTATTTTATGTTAAATCAATCCAAGATTTTCTTTAAGTAATTATTATTATAAATATTTAAATCTATGTTATTTTTTTATTTTAAAATTTTTATCCCATGTATCATATTTTCTTATTCTATATTATATATATCAAATATACTAATTTATTATGACATTAACTTATGGATTGAATAATTATGGTTGACCAAAATTAACATGTTATACCGATAAAATATACGAATGATAAAAAACTCTTTACTCCACCATCAAAAAAAATATGGGCGTCAATTATAATTGTCTATTCATATATTTTTATTTATTACTATACATACTTCTTATGAATTAGACTTTTTGGTACTTATATGTTCATTATGATTTCTGATCCTATTTATGCTAATATGTTGATTATTTTTGCCACCTTTTTACCATAAAAAATTGCGTATAACATTTTTGGTTCCCAAAATAGTAATAAGATTAAATGAAATCTAATATTACTATTTTTAAGGGAATCTTAAAATGTAACAGGCTAATAATTCATGAGAAGTAAAAACGAAAAAAATAAAGAACATAAAAAATGACATGAATTATTTACAATGATATTAATTATATGTCATTTATATATATCACTCATTAATAATTTTTATTTTCTATCATCGAATGACGATTAATGAGAAATAGAATCTCCAAACTCTTTGAAAGAACATTATTTGGATTCCAAAGGTATGTTAGCACCCCATACCATTAAGAAAAAATGTTTAGGGTTTTAGAACAAATATCAATTATTATAAGAAACAAATTAACAAGAAAAAAACCCTAATTCCAGATGATATTTTCAAAAATTGGATCATTAAAAATAAATTAAAATAAGGAACATTAGATTTTATTATCTATTATTTCATTAATTTATTTTAGATTTTGATCCATTATAAATAAAAAATATGTTATTATATATATTAGAATTAATAAATCATGTAAATGACCAAATGACTTGGAATAACCTTCTTTTAACCAAGTTATTATTGGGAATAATCATGGAAAAGAGATAAAATAAGGGTAAACCTTCATCTCTTAATGTTTGTAATAAGATATAATCACATCAGATTTAACCTCATATATATAGGCTCTCCTTGTACATTTTAAGGGGTTGACTGAATAAAATAACATTTTAAAAATACAAAATGCGTTATAATACTTATAAAACTAATTTTATAAATAAATACAAAACATCAATGAATATGTAACAATTAAATATTTTTTGCGATTTATTATAAATTGCACCAATATCATCAAATGAAATTTAGAAAAATAATCAATATATCTTTGTGCATGAATATTAATAGAATTATGAAATATCCAACATCAAAAACAGTTTTCACTAATCAATATTCTTACCAAACTAAAAATTATAGGAACCTAAAAATTATGCATCTATATGAATATGAAAAAATCGTATGCCTAATCACTATATATCACACACACACAAAGACATATATATCATAACATATGATACATTTTATATAAAATATAACATTATTTAGTCTCTAAATTATTGTAAAACAGCATCAGAAATATCCAATCTTCACCTTTTGTCACTACATAAGTAACAAAATGTGGAATTAAATCCAGAAACACATTTTGTAATCATCAAATATAATATTGGATATAGTATCAAAAAACTCTATTGGTTTGGTATAAACAATTTCTAATAAAATAATTAATCATTAACCTAATATTTTGGGTTACTCTATGAAAATTTATGGAATTTAAAATAATTATTAATTCTTGATTTATAAGAATAGGAAATTTTATGCACAAAAGAAACTATTACTTCTATTAAATCTATATGAGAGAAAACATGATTTACATAAAACACCTGAATCACAATATAACAATCCATTAGATGATTATCATATACCATGTATAATAATATAAAATATTTATTTTAGACATTGAGTGAAACCACGCGATATATAAAATGTAAATGTTGAACAGGCCAAAAAATATATTCTCATCTCTCTGATAAACTATCATTCAAGGTTTATGAAAACATCACATTTCTTTCAACCCTATGAATACATCACATTTTAGCTATTTATTTATATGAGTACATTACATTTCACTTAACTATATATGTTAATAAACTTTTTTATTTTTTTCAATGATGAAAATTCTGTGCTTGTCATATTGGGGGAAAACCCCATCTAGGTCAAACAATAATAACTATTTAATAAAAAATAAATCCAATCACCCTTTTATTAGGACACCAAAAACTATCATACAAAATAGTATTAAATTATTATTACTAATATATAAGGTATCTTCATAACCTCATGTATTAAGGATTACTATAAAAATATTTCCCAAAGAATGCTAATGACAATATATTTGACATTTAGTGCCTGAGAATAGAACATTTTATCCAAAATCTTACTTGCAATTATTTCTCATGAGTGAAATATATAATCTAATACAATCGGACAAATTCTTCTTATCATCACTTCTCAGTATAAACCATTCAATTCCAAGATGGTCATTGACCAATGATAACTGAGAAATTTATCTTTAATGGGTTAATTATAATTTCAGTCTCAAATTATATGGAACACACATTAATGAATAAGAAATAAGAAATTAATTTTTTAACATGAATGAATTTTATATTCTCAAAGGTATTTTAAGAATATAAAATTAACAGTCATATACACTAATTTTACAACAATCACATTATAATATATAATGCTTTTATATGACCATATATTTTGATTATTTTATTAGTTTTATAAAAAAATGATACACAATAGTACAAAACCTACTAGTCAACTTGTAGATATCTAACAATGAAATACTCTCATTGAGCTACTTATTGAGATCTATTTTTTTAAAATGAATATTTATGTAATGGTGAAATTATGATTATTAATCCTTTTATTCAATATATTAACATTCAATCATGTTATCATTACTTTATAATAGCTATTCTAATGATTTATTTACATTTATTTCAGTCCAAATTTCTATTATTGAATTTTTTAAGGATCATATCAAATGAGAACCAACATTTAGATTTCTAATAATAGGAAACAATGATAATTTATTTTAAATTATAACTCTACCATCGCATACAACCAGAATTATTCTCTTGTGATTATAATATATTCATTTAATATTTTAATTATATTACCAACGTTTCTAAAAAACAAATATTTTTGTTATTTTTTACATGAAATTATCAAAGATAACTAATAAACCCACTAGTATATAAGGTATTATATTACCACAACATATATTATTCTAAAACATAAAAACATGTATGTTCCAAAAATAATATCTGATTTGATTTCGTTTATAAAAATTTTAATAAAAAAAATTAAAACCATATCATATTGAATTTCATAACGTCGAATCTAATTTGAATTTTAAAAATCATCCTAAAAATAAGATCTTAAATTAGAATTATTTTCACATTGAATCACATGAATGAAATAGTTCATATCAATATCATAAAATTTTCATTATAATACACCCCCCCTTATATTTCATTTTATAATATGTTATTTACTAGTTGAAAATAAGAAAATAGTGTTTCAATAGAATCTCATTCAGTAATAAAGAATATTTTTACAAAAATCAAAAGTCATACCTTTTAAGACAAGGGGAAATGAAATAAAATTATTATAATTTTATCAAATGTTTCCAGAATTTTAGAGAAAGGATTTTATAATTACCACACCTTGTGTTTCAATGATGATAGTAGCGACCCCTTGAGGAATGGATAAGTTATTAACCTTCTATATAAGTTGGGGGTATGATGTGATATATCTATGATGAGTGTAAAAGGGGTATGCTCCATTCATTTTACTCTTCTAGATATTCTTCCCCCCATAATAGATATTTTAGAATCCTCAATAGTGGGAATGGATAGTGATTAAATTTTAATAATATCTATTGGGGATTTGAATCATGAAAAAATATTTCTGGGCCACTTATTCTCAGTAACATTTTAATTTGGGAGAATATATATAATTTCAAATAAATTTAAGTATTATATCTAATGCTCTTATGATTTTTATAATCATGCGATTGTTGGTTTACTCATCCTTCACTATATTTTGATTAGTCATGCACACAAATATGATTTTATAATAGTTTCTTATTGGAAATAATAATATTTTAAAGGGTATAATTTTTATCTATTATACAATTACTTATATGTATATTTTATTTATGTATTTCCTCATTCTAAAATCTATATCTATATTTTAGGAATGTTTATTCCATTATAAGAGAGAGATATTCAATTACCCTATATAATTTCTATGGGGTCCTTTTTTATGGATAAACAATAATCAATTTTAATGAAATTGACCTTTTAATTATGAGTTCGTGACTTTAAAGGGAATTTATTTGTGATTTTTATATTTGGGGGAAATATTGATAATTTACATTAAGATCAAAATTATTAGATTTAAAACATATCATCGTGGGATTTTAATGTTTTTAGGTGTTTTGGAGGTGCTCGGGGGTCTCATTAAAATGTTCGAGTTACGGAAAATCATTCTTCAATGAAATATACTCCACTTGGTACCAGACAAGGGAATTCATAGTACATTATTAGGAAAAAAAAATTTAGGTAGCCTCTATGGGGATACATTTTATCTAGTTTCCACCAACCAGGTGCCACATGATACCAAATTTATTTATTTTTGTCTCAATTAACTAGACTTTTTTTTAATTCGAATACCGTTACTACCCTTTAACTTTAACATACTGAACCATATGCCACTAAACAAGTGCTCTTACATGGATCAACAAAAGGATTCAATGGTTCTTCTCCTAAATACATAGGCTTCTGACTAGAACCGAGGGCCTAAGGTGTGACTATGTAGAGATTATTTCTTTATATCCGAGTCAAAAACATAAAAAATAACAAGATATCATCCAATGTAATAAATAAACAAAGTAAAAAAGTAGTATATAAAGAGAAATTAAAACATGATATAATATTAAATTAAATGATATAAAAGCTTTAGTGGTTATTCCATTCACACCACACCAATATCCAACATTGCTGGTCATATATATATTCATTTATAAAAGGAAACTATATAAATATATATGGATCTACCACTAATATCTAGCCAGACTATATACATGGTCTCAAAGAAAGTATTTCTATGATCTATCCCAGTTAACATAATCAATATGAGTTTATATTCCTGTTCAATAATCCTTTGGAATCATCCTTATATTTGATATATCTATTATTAACAAAAAATAACACATAAGGTTTGCATGCACACTGAGGAGAATGTATAGAGGTAAGAAATAATTTAGTAGGACACCCCATTGATGAACCTATAAAAATGCTATCATAATTTAATTGTCATGAAATATTCTCAGACTATATGAAACAAAATTTGAAAGGATAAATAAAATCAATAAAGTGAAACCAACGGCAATCCTTGGGTTTGTGTCCCTGACCAACTCGACATAATTGCATCATGTATATATATATGTGTGTGTATATATACTACTATAAATATATTTATATTTACTTAAATATGTATATACATGTGTATGGAAAAAATCATAAATCAATAGTAGTGGATCCTTAGGTATGTAATCATGATTATCTAGACAACATTTGAAAAGGTAATTGAGTTGGATGTCATAACACTCAATCCATGTATAATTTTGTCGATCCCTTGTTCCATAATCCTAATTGATAATACATAATTCTATCAATGTTATAAATGTATATGAGAAAGCTACATCACCACCGTGGGATATATTTCCTAGCCCAGAGATCACCCATACCTACCTCTAATATCTAAAATATTAGATTCATGGAAACACCCATATATCCTATAAATGGGTTTTGAGTTGGATTCCATATAACTCAAGCCATGTAAATCAAGTCCAATTCCTAGGCCTAGGGTCCTAGTTTGTAGGTGGTCACAAAATTACAACTCATATAATATTTACTGTGTTGACACTTTGGTGATTGGTAAAGGTAATTCCTTACATATCCATGAATATGATCATTATACATTAAAAATAAACAGATCAACAACCCACTCCCAGTCAAGTGTGTAGAGTTAATTAATGTAAGGGTGTATCCAACAAAAATAAGGGATAATACTAATATTTTATTGGGTGGGTGTAATCACCCCTATTTTAGAAAAAATGTGGATCACCATGTCCCAGACCATGGTAATTTAATTGATAGAGTATAGAATAATCATCCCCATATCATGGGAGCGGAAAATCAACATCATATATATCTCATTATCCAGATCCCAATAAGCATGTCTATGTATCCCAATAATATTAAAAAAATAAAAAGGCATAGAATTCAGTCCCCAGGAACTACCTATTTGAATCCTAAAAATACAATAATCAAATTAAAGGTCTCAGAATCCTGGTCCCATGTAGCATGTCTGGGAACCCAAAGAATATATCACACCATGTCAGGCCCATCATCCAAAACTATGAACCATAACTATAAATAATATTTTCATATATAGTAATCA
The DNA here is from genome assembly GCA_963277665.1 of Viscum album. Classification (NCBI taxonomy): domain Eukaryota; kingdom Viridiplantae; phylum Streptophyta; class Magnoliopsida; order Santalales; family Viscaceae; genus Viscum; species Viscum album. The sequence continues at coordinate 81,468,501 of OY728140.1, forward strand.
TGAGACTTCATAAAAAAAATTGGTGGTGGATGAACACCTAATCCCACCACTACTGACACTCTCTCTTGGGTTCACAAATTTTGTATGGGTTTTGAGGGGACTCTCACTACCATCTCTACCCAAACACGACATAGTATCTCAGGATTGGTCAAATACTGAGGCACCCATTGGGTCCCTCATATAATGAAACAGGAGAGGTATAATACTTGTGATCCCTAAGGCCTATATTTATGAAATTTAATCACATTGGGGAACTTTATAAATAGTAAGTCATCAAAGGCATATGACCTGGGATCCTCAGAAGATGTAAGTAAACATAGGAATCCTACATCAGATGCTCTAGGTCAACATAAGTGGAAGAATTCTATGTGGGATCCTTTTAATAGTATATATAGGAAGAAGGATTCTATATGAGATCCTTCCAATAGTAAAAAATTAGATGAATCCTACAAGTGATTTCGTAGGTCATTATGTTGTCGAGGGAATCCCATTGGACACCCTCAGAAATAGTAGTAAGATAACTTTATATATGGGATCATACAGGTGAAAAGAGAGGATAACCTATTGTCTAAAATGGAAAAGTATTTGAACATCATAATAGATGGATAGATACAAGACCATATTAGATCAATGGTCTTACTCTAGGTTGATATGAACACACAACCATTCTATCTCACACTCATAAAATAACTGAATCCAATTATTGGAGGAAGAACATCTTCATTATATTTATTTTAACCCAAAAAACATTTTAGGAGTCCTAAAATCACTATAATGTTTCCACCATCACAATATACATGGAACATATTCTAATGTTGGACAATTATTTTGTCCAATTTTATCTATGGGGCAAGAAGATATGAAAATATCACAAAAGGCCAGTGAGGGAGGAGCACACGACATGTATACCATAGTACATGGTGTATACCATCGATGCTCCATATAAGCATGTACTCCATACAAACGTGTTATATAAAACCCATGTACACAACAAATATATATAGTACATGACACGTAATTTACATGGGGAAACTACCCATGTACCTCACATGGCCTCACCATGTATTTTGTTGGGTTGGAAACCTCTACATGGTGTGCAACCCACCAAGGGTATGGACATGTACGTTACACAGAGATGTACCCCTATACACATTGTCTATCTAGGTACTCAAATACATGATTGATAAATAGTACATGAAATGTTTTCCCTATAAATGGGATTTTACTTATAAATAAACCATATCCCATTTTCAAGAAGAACAAAAAGTGTTTTTTCCAGAACTATATGTTGTGAGATCATGATTTTCAAATGGGAAACAACTCAAATCACCCAGAATAAATATTATTCTTCCCAAAACATAGTGATCGACCCTCAAGTGTTCATAATTAATCAATATAGGGTTTTAAATCTAGCAATCAAAAACATAACAGGGATTTAATGAAACAAATTAAAAATGTATAACCTTTGTGAATTATTGGTAGAAGCTTTACCCATATCCATAATAGGTGACTACCACATGATGATCCAATTCCTTCCAAGATCCATGGTGGACCCTACCTTATTTTTTCTCTTAAGATATCTATACATATCCTTTTTCCCTCTTAGATGTGTGATTGATAATCCTATAGGGAGTACATGATAATCTAGGTGGAGGACAAAAAAATAAAGGAAGATGAAATTAAGAATTGGAAAGAAAAAGGAGCTAATGATTGCCCCTAGTGCCCAACATGAGTTTATACCCTGTTAAAGAAAAAAAATCATATTCTAGAATCAATATAGATGTTTCAATTTCAATTTGATGATCTTTTCAAAATTTATTTGCAAACGAACATTATTGAGAAAATAAATATATAGTTAATTAAGTATTAAATATTAAAAATTTTAGGAAAACTCAACTGACTCCAAATTACACCAAACTCTTAAACCAAGTTAGAATCTATATTATGGGACCAGTAAAATTGGTAAGGAAATTATTTGTTGTCATATTATTGGGTAAATTAATCATTTTCTAGATTATAATAAATTGAAAGAAATATAATCAAATTTAGGATCTAATTTCTTGATTGTAAAACACGATTCGTTACAACATACCCACTACAAATCTTCTCAAACCTAAGAAGCCATAGTGGAAAAAATATTCATGATCTCATTCCATGAATATATAAAACAACACTTTATTAATCTTATAAAAACTGGTCTTAAAGCATTAACAACTCTCCCATCATAGAATACATTTTACCGGTGCTGATATGATAATCCCCACTATAGAAGTAGCCTAATATATTCTTCGCAACCAAGATCAATAAAACCTACACACACTATTTTCATTAAAGGAAACAAAAAAACACATGGATTAACCTATATTATAAGAGTGACTTTGAAAAATTATTAAAACATCATTTGTCCCACTACATGAGAATGGTTTCTAAGACAATGAAAGATTTAAACTAAAAGAATGGTTCACCACCCTAAAAAAGATAAAGGTTTACTTCACAACATATGGATTTACTCATACCACTCCTCAAGAGAAACTCAAAATGATATCATCCATCAAAATTGAAAATATATTTATGAATCTGATTGTATAACAGACATTATCTCAACATACTTTGAATGATTTCATGACAAGGTACATGATCACTTATAGGCTAGTTGTACATTGAGTGTTTTTAATATAATGTGTATAGAAATATCCAAGCCACTCTCACCATCCTATGAATACCTTAACATGAGTTAGATACTTGGTCATGCCACAACATTCAAACTATCCTCTATGTACCATCTTCCATGAAGGGTTACTTATCACCCTTTCACAACTCACAAGTAATAATACTAGACATATTTCAGTAAACAAATCACATCTAGGATCAAACCTATCAAGCCAATAATTTATGATTTAAAAGGTACTATGCCCAACCAACATGCACCATCATCACCTGACTCAAGATATTGTGATGTATCCATGAATAGGTTCAAATGGAACTTGCTATATGGTACTTTAGAATTTTAACATAATGATTGTTCCCTTAAAAATACCTTTCTAAATTGTTAATAACATATTTTCTTTGATTTATTGAATGGTAACCCACCTCATGGATTACATTCATGGAAAAAGGAACCAACCACTCCACTAGTGGTCGATCGGGAGAGGCACTTGAACAATCATTTCCATGAAAGATTGTTTAAAAAAAATCCTTATGGGTGATTTAAAAATGAAATGATCAACCTTCCTGATTCAGATGACTTGAGTACCTACTATTAATTAATCTATAAATGATCATAAAATTAATCTTGAAAAAAATACGTCAATAAAACTAGCCAATCCTCATTTATAGGTTTCCATCAAACAAGAAAAAAGTTGACAAACTAAGTTCTCAGTCACAATAAAGGGTCTCTAGGTATCCCACCATGAAGTATAGATCAATTCCCATAAAAGGGTCACTATTTCAAAAAACATAGAAGAGAGGGTAAAGCAATCATCAATGCTACAAATTATATGGAATAATCCACACATCCATCAAGCATAAGACATCCATTATTTTGGTCAACTCTCTCCCCCTCAATAAAATTAATAAACAAAACCACAATATACAAGGTTATGATTCAAAACTAAGGATTTATATTTATCCAACCTACACCTAAGGTAATGTATCATTTGAGCATCACTAGTTCTAGAAACATAAACCGATTTTTAAACCTATATAATAATGTTAAAAATCACAATGACCAATGAGGGTCAATGCTGTCTACTTAGAATCAACTCCAAAGCAACGTAAAACTCGGCTGTGACCCTCTCCTAAAAATTTCATAAGGTACGTCTCCCTAGAGGTCATGGTAAGTGATTAGAAAAGATACTAAACTAACAATAACTAAGAATACATATATGGAAATACCACCTTGTGGTTCAGTTCAATATAAGCATTTTGGTGTCTATTAGAATCTTACAAAGTGATCATACTAGATAACCTAAATCAAAAGTATCATAATCCACGATTTACTTAAAAGGTTAAATATTATTCACACATAATTGTATTTTTAATCCATGTGAAATCATAATTACATGATTTTGATAAGTATAATGTTAACCTACTATATGTAGGAAAACACTAAATTGGGTGATACTGACACTTTAAATAACTTTACCTAAGTAAAAACACTATTTAATGTGTTAAAAACATGGTAATTGTATTCCATATCATCCTAATAGGTTCCCTACACCTTCTGTGTATGAGGACTAATTCATCATCCTTACTATCAATCATATCACCGTAGATCTACATAGTTTGTTATCTGTTGTAAATAATTATACAATTAAGACCAATGGAGTTGAATTCCACCAAGAACCTATAAAGGAAATAACATTTAGGCTATTGTTGTCACTTTATAATTTTAGTATTGTTTATGATCAATAATACTAGAATATCATTCCTGTTACATATTGACACTATATTCCAAATATGATTCATGGGATTCCTTTTTCCTTTTTCAACCAAGATTCAAAATCAATCAATAGCTGTTTTCCAATGTTCTATGATCTATAAATATATAATAATTTCTAACATCCACACAATATATACATCACTGAATATTAAAATCATATAAAACTATAACATCTGAGAATATAACATTAATCCCATAACCCTAGAAACATAGAATTATTACACGAATAAGTGTTCATGATTCACCCACCTAACAACCATCATTGGTTCCAACAAGTTCAAAATAATTATGTCTACCATATCCAAAATAGTAACAAATGATGAAAGAAAAACCACTAATACAAATGTTTAATAACCCAACCCGGATGCCATTAAAAGAGTTCTTCCATCCAGTTCCCCAAAAGGCCTCAAGAATGTGTCTCTATATTTTTGAGGCTATTAAATATAATAAAGGGCCTATATAGCATCCATGGAGTGAATATTCCCTCATAACTGAGTAATGAATATTAGAAATAACTTTATATAATCTATAGAAGTAAACAAACACTATGATGATGATGTAAAATAAGTAAAATAAAACTATGTTGTAATAATAAATGTGAATCTAGAAAATACCTAATGTCCATTCCAAACATAAAACAATGATCACTCATTGGGTAAATCAAACATACAAGATTATACAAAACAAACTAAATTTGTGTAGGTATCTACAACTAACAACAATCAAGACCAAATACTCACTCTCCAATATAATGTTGATCTTCTCTAGCTTGATCAATATAATTCACATGAGCGGCTAAGTCGATCATGAAACTTAGGCCTTAGCTCTATCTGTCTTGTATTTGCAGTCAACCTGAAAAGAAGACAAAAGGTCATTATATACACAGAGGTACATGAATAAGGGTGAGAAATAATCTCCGTATGCCACCAAAATTATGAACATATAATCTTGATTTAATGAGTTAATTTTTATGAAATATTTTCATCATAGAGAATAAAAAAACTAAAAATATAAATAAAATAAATAATGTGAAAGCACGGTCAAACCTTGTGTCCATGACCCTTAACAACAAAAATTATTCCATATTGTATATATATATTACCATAAATATCAATGTATAAGTATATACTTTAGTAAGGTGAAAAATAACCTAAATTAATAGTAGTCATTCCTTGTGTTAAAAATCATGACTGTCTGGACATCTTCTAAAAAGGTAATCAAGTTCAATGTACTACTAATCAAGCAATTTATAATTAATGAATTACAATTATTTGTAATCCTAATGAACAATACATATTTTGTATAACATTGTAAATGTCTCAACAAGACACATCCCCACATGGGGATACACATCCTAGAACTGGGATCACCCATACTCACTTCCAATCATAATAATTTAGGATTCATTGAAACAACCCTTTATTATGTAAATGGAATTTGATATGGTTTTCATACCACTATATTCATGAAACTCTAGTCCAATGTCTAAGGCCTTGGTACTAGTCTATAGGAGATCATGACACTATGACTCAGATAACCCCATATGAGATTACCTTTAAGTGATATGTAAATGAAATTGTCTCCAGATCCAAGTACATTCTCAAAATCGATTATATATAAACAACCAAATATAAAAATCCTTATCTTGTATGGATATTGTTTTAATTTAATGGTGTATCCACCCGACAATATAGAGTATCCTATATTTCACTCGTGAGACCATAATCATAATAATGTAAATTAATAATGTGGATATCCATGTCCAACACTAAATATCAAGAAATCTATTAGGGAGAGAATAATAATCCCCATCACTCAAGATAATGTAATCATACATTGGTATATCTCATAATATGAATACCAAAAATTATATATGGGATTCAAAATAATATAAAAAAATTACAAAAAACACAAACTTTAGGAAGTACCTCTATAAATCTTAATAAATAAAATGAAACTAAAAGGCTCATAAGTGAGATCCCCAGAAGAAAATTTGGGCACCCCAATAATAAATTACCCCAAATTAGGACCATATAAAAAACTATGATGCACATCTAGAAATCATAGCTATGTCACTAGAAATCATGTGAATTTCTAAACAATTGAGGGTGGGTGGCCAAATGCCTAAACCAATCACCCATGCCACTGGCTCTCAAGCTCACATGTTTGGTACATGTTGTAAGTTGACACCCACAACATTATATACCCAAAACTGACATACAAGATGTAGGTTGGTCAGAAACTGGGGCACCCACTAGGTCCCTCATATTTTGATACAGGAGAGGCATCCAACTTAGGATTCTCTATAATGACCCAATCTATTATAAAGATAATTAGCATTGGAATAAATTAAATTCACAAATATTTATTGTAGTTATCAAGAACACATTCACATATTTAGTTTTTTTATTAATATTATATCAAATAAAAAATACCATTAATCGTCATAAAAATTGATAGTATAAACATTGAATAGTGATATGATGCATTATATATATTAATGGTTAAGAAAAATCTAATTGAAATGAAAAAATGAAGATATGACATCAAATAGTTGGATCTTATCCTATAATGGAAACTTTTTAGATATTCCAAGGGAGATAACACATCTGAAGGTTTCCCTTAACCATGCCGATGAAGATATTTAATAACTACATCATGATAAAAAAAATTAATAGGAGATGTTCAAGCTCAGTGAGATCATGACCCAAACCATGTTTTCTAAACCACACATGAAAATATCATTGTCACACACCATAAACTTTTGAAATTCAATTATTTAATAAAATGATATGTATCTTGACAGTAATATATTGAATTTTTGTATTTAATTTTCTAAAAAATTATTATTATATTTATTTATTGTTGATTTTAGTTTGATAAAAATTATATTTCAATATGAAAAAACACAAACTATATTTTTGTGTAGTTGTAATGTTCAATTAAGACATTTTTTTGAATAATTCATAATGTTTTGAAATAAATTATATTTTTTAAAAAATAATATTGCTAAATAATATTTTTTAATTATTGTTTGTAATATAATTCCATGAAGTCAAAATTAATTTTTAAAAGGGTCAAAAAGATGTTATTTTTGAAAAACCTATTATATTTCAATAAACACGAGATTTAATTTAAAAATAAACATTATCATATTTATATATATTTTTAGGGAAAAAAATATTATTTTTGATTCAGTATTTCAAAACTATCTAATGCTAAATTTCTCATAATTTTATGAGAGTCGAATACTCTTGTAAAAACTAAATAATGTATAAATATATTCTATGTATTATGATATCATAATTATCTAACAGTGATGTAATATAATTCATAGAAGGTTTCTATGAATAAAATTATTTATAAAAATTAAAATATTTAATTTTTAGGATAATTGACTAATTTTATAAATCCTTTATGAATCCTCTAAAACCTATATTATATTTTATGGTTTTAAAATAAATTGATTGTAAACATGGATGATATCCACATTACCAAGATAAATATTTTAATTTGTTTGGTTCTTAGAAATATAAATGTTTTAAAATAACTCCCTTTTGAATGAAACCATGGGAAAATGATGGTATTTTAAATTTTTTGAATACTTGATTATATAGATTCTAAAACCTATGTTTGTGAAATTAAAAAGAACTCCCCTCTATGTTCTTATATAAATCCACACCAGATCGCATATATATTCACTCAAAAATGAGGTATAAATTCCTCAATCTTCTTCTCCATCTCTAGATGCCTCCCACAGTTCCCCCATACCCTCAAGAAACTCATAATAGTCTATAGGAAACACACTAAAAAGGTAGGGATCCTCTAATTATCTAATTTATTAAAGTACCTTCTTTATTTTATGCCTTATGATTTTCAGTTCCAAAAGATGGAATATGTTTATTCACATAACTCATAATATAATCTTGATTTCCAAGTGATTATAGACCGCTTTCTCTATCATTAAACCACATTATTATCCTTTAAATACTATTGTCAATCTATTGTTATTTATCTACGATTTTTCATGCCAAATTTTTAAAAAGGTAATTTCCATATTTATTTCCACTCAAGGGTGTTAAACTAGATGTATTAATACCTATTTTATCATGGAATTATATGTATATTACCAAAACACCTAAATGGTTGGTTAATATAGATTTATGAAAGTATTAATTTATATGATCTATGTGGCCCACTTATGGATGTACATGATTTGATTGGGATGGGTGTTCCTAGACATCAGTCCAATGAATTGGATAATGTTTTAGTCTCATGATATCTCATGTATGGTGAAAATGAGGTTCTCTTTAGAGAATTTTGATATGATGTATTTGTGGTTGTCATTGAGTAATGATTATGATGCCATGTTTAATGTTGTTACCACATTCTCATGATTCAATTATGGTTTCAAGTGATATAATTCTTCATTGTTCATGATTATGATTCTGACCTATTATGTTACTTTTTTTCCTTTGATCACAGGTACTGATTTACTATATTCCATTATTTGTTTATTCCCTTACAAGGGTTTATATATCAACCAAATCTTTTTTATGTCCTTAGGTTATCCCGTTCTATTTTGGAATGGTGGTGAATTTTTTTGACCATGTTATGGATGTTTTCCATAAATTCATAATATCCTATTTTTATAATGTTATCTTTTTTATGTAATCTTCCAAATATACTAGGCCCTTTGATGTTTGGGGATTTATTAATTGAAACGTTATGTAATATGTTAGGAATTAATGTTTATTTTAGACCAGGGTTGTCATAGTTGATATCAAATAAAGTATAGTAAATATTTTTTTGATTAGTATTAGAAAAATCTAGTAAAATCCAAAGGGGTATAAAAGAAAATAAGAAAACACCCCTATAATTTTGAAAATATATAGTGAAAGAGGTTTCTATGAAAAATATTCTTGTCTGGGTACTACATGTGAAAATGGGTCTACCATAGACGTAACTTGGAGTTACAAGCCCAAAAACAATATATTGAGCTATAAAACATCTGGAATTGGTGCACTAAAAGAGGCCTTATTTCATACCTTATTTGACACTCCTAGTGGATATAATTTTGTGTATTCACAAGCTCAATATGAACCTTTATTAAGGAAACAAAATATATATATAAGATTTTATTCTTGGTAATAGATTAGGGATAACATAGACAGAAATAAGGAAATTTATAGGTTAATGAAGACATATAAATTATTATTTATCCCCTTATCATTCAAAGTTTTCCTTTATGTGTTTCATAATTTGAAAAATATCATTCCTAATTTTTACATTATTCTCTTTAATATTCATAAATAGAAGTAACCAGGTCAAAAACAAATTTGAGGGGAAATGGGATAACTTCCCAAATAAAATGAACAAACAAATGGGAGTGGGTGTAACACCCCGAGATTTTATGAAAAATATTCTTTTTAATTTCATTAATGTCTTGTGTTGTACGAAACACCAAAAGGAGCTTTCAAAACACACATCATTGACTTGCCTTGCATTACACGCAATCACAACCTTCCTCGATAGCGTGTGTAGTACGCAATACCGAGTTTCACTAAACAACGATAGGCTATTAAAATATTATTAAAACTAGCCATTATGAATAGTAATAAACACTTTTTGAAATTTTGTAAATTTTATTTTTCAAACTGGACTTCATTTTTGGATTCGGAATATTGAAATTAGCTTAGGGTGAAATTTTGGTACTTTTTGGATAACTTTCATTTTCTGATGAATAGTTAAAATTACAAAATTTTAATTAAAAACAACCATTTTAATTGAAATAATTAATTTTAGTGGTTTTTATGTATATTTAGAATATATTTTTACAATTTAATACAATGTTGGTCATTGGATGTAATTTCACATTTAAACCAGACATAAACAAGTGTCAATCTTTTGATAGTTATTATCTCTTAAGAAAACGCTATTTGTTTTGACGATGGGAATTAACTTTTAAATTAATTAATTAAACTGATATGTTTTGAATTTGGTAAAATAGGCATCATTTTTGAGTTCATAATATCAGATATATCTTAGGCCTAATTTTTGTTATTTTTCAGGAAACTTTCATTTTTTGATGATTAGTGAAACCACTAAGTGGTAGTTTAAAAAAATGAATTTTTCATAAATCTTAATTTTACTGATTCTGTGAGTGAAATTTCAAAAATACAAGACACACTATTGATGTCAGTAAGTAAAATTTGGTTCAATGAGATGAAAATAAATTTTTGGTGAATTGTAACTTTTTAGTTTAATTTACCACGGTTAAAAGTAAATAGGGTAATTAAGGGTAAAAATGACATTATTATTACCATAACACATGTCCTAATTCTATTGGATAAGTTTAATTCGACCCAAAACAATATTAGGAATAAAATATGACCATTTAGGCCCACTTGGATTAGATTAGGACATTTATTATCAATTTACTTAAAGAAGGGTTAAAATAGCTAAAATCAATGTTTAATAAGTAGTTAATTTTTAATATAGGGTTATACATAAGATAAATTCGACTATAAATATTCATTAGAAATATAAAACGATTTCCTACATAATGGTATTTTATTTGTAATTTTTAGACATTAAATAATTTAATTTATTTATGACACAACAATGATGCAGTAATTATCTTATTAATGAAATATTGACATAATTGATGTTATAAATACCCAAATAAATGTAATTTGAGACTTTTTTTGAATTCCACTTATTTTATAGGTTACTATGACATGTTAGTATTGAATTAATTAACATTTTTCGAACCAATCATTCTGTTATGATTTTCAAAAAAATCAATTACGAAATTGTGTCAAAATTGACATAAAATAGTTTTTAAAACAAATATTATATTATTAATTGTTATTTTATTCCTAAAAATATAAGGTTCGGACAAATGACTTAGATATGGTTATATATATTAATAATAATAAACTCGGGGTTCGTTTGTCTTGTTATAGTAATTTTATTAACCTTATAGTGTAAGGACACAAAAAGACACGGTAAAAGTAAAATTATCTAACTTTAAGTTAAATAAAAATGATAAGGTTAAAATAGGAACCTAAACTTTTATATATTCTATTGGATGAGAGTATTTAGACCCATCCCCACCATAGCTTCGAAATAAATCAATTTGGATTTATTTAAAACCAAATATTACTTTATAATAAAATAATATTTTTAGTTTTCCAAAGGAGCCCCTCTCCTCCCTTATAAAAGGGCACCTCCTCCCTCTCTTACTCACACCACATTGAACCTTAAAGCTCGTGCAACCCCTGCCAAATTCTCTTCTCCACTTACCTAGAAGCATCCTATAGGTCCTGGTCTTCTTAAAAGACTAATTTTAGTTCCCTAAGAAGAGGACTTAAAGAGGCGCTTCAAAGAAGAGGTAATGTCCGTTACCGATTCTTTCAACTTTATTTCTTCTTCCACTTCTTCTTATTAGGTTGTTTAATTATTAAGTAATAACATAAGTATCAATCATATACTGTTATGTTATTATAAGTATGAAACAACCCTATTTCACCATCTATCCACCTACGGAAAATGAAATCACCGCGCGTGCGTACGTACAGAATACCATCTCCACGCCGTGGTGTAATCTATTTTCCACCACCACCTTACTTGGATGGGTATAATGGTGTAAATGATAACTATATATGATTATTTTAATGTGATATTGATTCTGAAATAGTATAAATACACTCCAATACTGCCCCATGATCATGAGAATGATATCATCGCTCGTGAATACGTACGGACTACCGTCTCCACGACGCGATGAGATTCATTCTCCACGTTAACCATTCATGAATGATTATAAAGTATATATAATAAGTAATCATGAAATATATGACATAATAATGATACTAGATTTATGTGTATATATATGTATTTCATCTACTTAATTCCATTCAACTCAATAAGGAAACAAAAACAGCGTTCATGCGTACGTACGGCCTACCGTCTCCATGAACGGTGTATTTCTTTCCATTTATTGATTTATTATATATATATGTATATTCTGAATATATATTATATATAAATCATGTTTTATATTCTATAATTAATTAATCATGATCTAAGTAATCATATGAATAATTACAAGTCAAAACACAGACGACAAATGAAACAATTTTAACCAAAACGCTCTTTAACATTTAATTTACAAAAGAACGGGTAATATAAAGTCATAAGTGAACCATATATGATAACATAACAATGCGTATGATTATGGAATAAGTCAATGACATTATTTAAATCATTATACAGGAGGTTCGGATACTTACGAAGAAAATCGGACCTAAGGTAAGGGAAATATCACAATCTCAATTTTATCCGAGATTGTTTATACTTTGGAATTTATTGGGGTGCATTTTATCATCCACATACATGTTTCCTCAATATGTAATATTTACATCATTCTAAAATAGTTTATATCCAATTTTACCCTTCGGTGAGTTTTTAGTAAAAGATATGAAAGGAATCTTTTGTCGTGTTTCGTACGAGGTACTTTTGGACTTTTCCGACAAAAGTACGAGAAGAATGTTTTCTTTTAACTTATACGGCATGAATGGATTTTTAATAAATTACTTCCAAGAAGCTTCCCTTACAAGTTTTCAAGTTTATTTTTAATCAACTTCATTTAGTTTATAATTGTATGACATGTTAAGAAAGGAAAAGTGTTTTTGATGTAAAAAGGATATTTTCCTCAAGAATGGAGTTCAAGCGTTTTATCAAAATTATTTTCCATATAAGATAATAAAGGGTTATGTTTCAATACCTATTATTACATTGATTTGATTATGATGTGATGGATTTTGTTTATGAATTCCTTTATCTTAAATGAGTTGTTTTATGATGTCACGATGTTTAAGATTCCCATTTTTATTACATGGGTTATGCTATGATGTATGGTTTATGATTTTGTGGCACACATAAGAATGGTATCATTATGAGACGGGTCAGACCTATATCTCCCTCCAATGCATTGGGTAAAGATTTTATATCTCATGAGATAGACATGGCTGGAACTGCAGGTTATACCGGTTCAGTGAAACAGGACTGAAACGAGGAGTGAACTCGGTTCAGAAATGGAGTTTGTCCACTAAGATAGACTTGGCAATGAGTCTTGACTAATAAGAAGTGATTATCTATGATTATGTGTGTATGAAAGAAAGTTTCATGTTTTAAGTTATGAGTATTGGGATTACATTTCACTACTATGATTTATCCCATGTTATGAAATTATGATCTCTTTTGTAGGTTAAGATTTCCAAAAGTTATGTTATTATGAATATGATGTGATTGATATTTCTTTTGTTTACCCTTACTGAGCATTTGAGATCACCCTTTTCTATTTTATTTTCCTCAGGATATAAAGAAAGGTTTTAGGTAAGGAAAAAAGGGAAGATCTTTAAGGGAGATGTTGAAGATCATTCACCATGATTAGAATATTACGTTCCGAGTTTCCAAAGACACTAAACTATTACGGTCCTTGTGTGTGTGTTTTTGTTATGTAATACGTATTCCGCAAAAGTAATGTAATGTCCTTGTACGTAAAGATTCAGGTCTCTACAGTTGGTATCAGAGGAAAGGTTTAGTCAACCTTTGGAAACTAGGATGCGAGAACTTTAGTGAGATCCCTAGAGATATTTCTATGGTATGTCTTGGGATGTCCCTAAGGTTAAGTATAAGTATAGGTTATAGTACTAGAATTACGGTAATCCAAGATGTTAGATATTGAAGGTACTCCTCTTTTATTAGGTTGTTTTCCCTAGATTGATTTTTTCCTCTCACACTATTCTTTTTGGGTTTTAGACGATGGATGGAAACCGAAGTAACCATGTTGATCAATGTAATGGACAATGCAATGATTGACCTCCTGAACAAACAAATGTTATGGGAGATGGAGTAAAAAATCTTATTGCTATACTTACACAAGCTACGAATCATTGTGGACTTCCAAATGAGAATAGAAGGGAAGAATATTCTATTGAGTCCTTCATGAGGCAACACCCACCTTCTTTCAGTGGGTCTTCTGATCCACTTGTTTCTGAACAATGGATCAGTACTACTGAAAATATATTTTAAGTTCTTCAATGTTATGAACATGATAAAGTCATCTTAGTAGTGTATCGTTTGGAAGGTGATGCTGATCAATGGTGTAATATTATCAACAATACAAGGCCAAGAGATGAAATTGAGTACATGGAATGGGATGAGTTTAGGAACTTATTTTTCAATAAGTACTTCCCTTGTATTCTTCAAACAAAGATGGAGAAGGAGTTTCTGGAACTAAAGCAAAAACATGATGAATCTGTTGGTATATACGAAGTGAATTTTACATGGTTTTCAAGGTATTCATCTGGATTTATCATCCAACCTGAAAGTAAAGTTGATCGATTCTTCAGTGGCTTAAAGCCAAATCTTCGAAGGGCATTACCTATAAGAGACTTTAGTAGCTATGAAGAAATTGTGAGTTGTGCTATCAAGGTAGAAATGGAAGTTGGTGTTACTTATCCATCTCATAGTTTTGACAAGAAATGAAAGATGGATTTCAAGGAGAAATCTCAGAATAATGGTGAAAAGAAGATGAATGTTTCCTTATTCTAAAAGTGTGGAAAGAAGCATGGTGGAGATTGTATTAAAGGGATAAGTAAATGTATCAAATGTGGAAAGGAAGGTCATCGGGCATTTGAATGCTGCAATGATGGGAAGAAGATGTCTAATGATGCAAACAAAGGAAGGGATGCACAGAATGAACCTACTACACATCAATGCTTCAAGTGTAAGGAAATGTGGCATTATTCTAATAAATGCCCTAATCCAAGGGTTAGTGATGATCGACATGAGAAACCACTTAAGGAAAAGGACAAAGGGAAGTCACATGCGATCACCATTGGCGATATTGAATATGACGATGATGTGGTGGAATGATTAAGTGTTTATGTAATGGGATTCCAAAATAATGTTGTATATAGTATCGTGGAATATTGGAATATTTATGTATCGGTCTATTGTGGTCTTCAATAATTTAATGGTACCGGTAACCATGGGAAGTGATTGAGATATTTTTGGAAAAAATGTGATATGTGCATAATGAAGGGATAAGGAAAAAATGAAATGTTTGACAGTATTCATGATCTCATGATTGATATAAGGACTAAGTGATATCATGGTTTGAGTATATAGAATATTGAGGATTTTGGTATGTGGAAAGAGTTAACTTTTAACAGCATTCATGTTTTCAATAAGGTTCAATGGGTATTCATTGTTTTCAGGAGAATACATGGTTAAGGCCTTTGAATGTTTGGAATGTGACCAACAAGACATATCTCATGATATATGGGGATCAACAATGGTATTAACATGCTAGTTGTATGAACTCTTTGGTAATCATTTTCACTATAATATTAGATTAGATAGCATTATTTTGGATAAGCCTAAAGATTGGAATGGATTATGTTGGACATAAGTTAGTATTGTTTAAGGATATAAGTTTTTTTGATATTATTTATGGAATGTTATAGTAATGTAATATTAGAAAAAGGACAACCTGTAGGATGGGCGACAACCCATCGCATCGGACAAGGCTGTGGGAATCGAACCCACAACTGAAGTGCGAATGGCCTTTATCGCCTACCAATGGCCTACAGGAAGTCCCTATTTAGTATAAACAAGTTTTATTATATTAATGAGTATGATATATCAAGTATATGTCCATATTAGGAACCATATCTTATTAATCTCACTATAGATGGACTTATGTATTTTTTTGACAACTTTTCTAACCTTTTGTTTGAGACAGATGGAATGACCCATCATTCTATCACATGATCTTCTAACACATCACGAATGAAAAATTCAACTTCATTTCTTTATAAGATGAAGTGGAAATTTTCCAAAGAACGACCAACGGTGAGACTATACCGAAATCACGAAAGTATTTCTTCTAATTCCAATTTCATCAACTTTAGGGATATGATCTTGAAAACAAAAAATGTTGTCCTAGTGCTCTTATATCTGATGAATCAGATGGTACCATAGATAGTCACAAATTTATAGCTTTGTGATTGCTGGATTTTATATATCCATGTTCTCTACCACTCTCCATTAGAACATGATGGTTATATTTCTCTTCCATATCCATATTTTCACCTATGTGGAAACCCAGTGATTAGTTTATTTGGGTAACCGTTACGTTTCATAATTTTGTTTTTAAAGATTGGTTTTGGTATTCCTTTTTACGATGTGGGTTTCTATCAAAGAAACTTTCAAATAGTAAACCATTTATAACCCCGACAAATTTCGAGGGCGAAATTCATTTTAAGGGGGATAGAATGTAACACCCCGAGATTTTATGAAAAATATTCTTTTTAATTCCATTAATGTATTGTGTTGTACGCTACACTAAAAGGATCTTTCACGACACACATCCTTGACTTTCCTTGCATTACACACAATCACGACCTTCCTCGATAGCGTGTTTAGTACGCAATACCGAGTTTCACTAAACAACGATATGCTATTAAAATATTATTAAAACTAGCCGTTATGAATAGTAATAACCACTTTTTGAAATTTTTTAAATTTTATTTTTCAAAATGGACTTCATTTTTGGATTTAGAATATCGAAATTAGCTTAGGGTGAAATTTTGGTACTTTTCGGATAACTTTCATTTTCTGATGAATAGTGAAAATTACTAAATTTTAATTAAAAACAACCATTTTAATCGAAATAATTAATAGTGATAAATTATTAATTTTAGTGGGTTTAAAGTATATTTAGAATATATTTTTACAATTTAATACAATGTTGGTCATTGGATGTAATTTCACATTTAAACCAGACATAAACAAGTGTCAATCTTTTGATAGTTATTATCTCTTAAGAAAACGCTATTTGTTTTGACGACGGGAATTAATTTTTAAATTAATTAATGCAACTGATTTGTTTTGAATTCGGTAAAATAGACATCATTTTCGAGTTCATAATATCAAATATAGCTTACGCCTAATTTTTGGTATTTTTCAGGAAACATTCATTTTTTGATGAATAGTGAAACCACTAAGTGGTAGTTTAAAAAATGAATTTTTCATAAAACTTAATTTTACCACTTCTGTGAGTGGAATTTCAAAAATCCGAGAGACACTGTTGATGTCAGTATGTAAAATTTGGTTCAATGAGATGAAAATAATTTTTTGGTGAATAATAACTTTTTACTTTTATTTACCACGGTTAAAAGTAAATAGGGTAATTAAGGGTAAAAATGATATTATTATTACCCTAAAACATGTCCTAATTCTATTGGATAAATGTAATTCGACCAAAAAAAATCTTAGGAATAACATATGACCATTTAGGCCCACTTGGATTAGATTAGGACATTTATTATCAATTTACTTAAAGAAGGGTTAAAATAGCTAAAATCAAAGTTTAATAAGTAGTTAATTTTTAATATAGGGTTATACATAAGATAAATTCTACTATAAATATTCATTAGAAAGCTAAAACTATTTACTACATAATGGTAGTTTATTTTTAAACTTTAGAAATTAAATAATTTAATTTATTTATGACACATCGATGATGCAGTTATTATCTTATTAATTAAATATTGACATAATTGATGTTATAAATTACCAAATAAATGTAATTTGAGACTTTTTATGAATACCACTAATTTTATAGGTTAATATGACATGGTTTTATTGATTTAATTAACTTTTTTTGAACTAATCATTCTATTATGAGTTTCAAAAAAATCAATTACTAAATAGTGTCAAAATTGACATAAAATAGTTTTTAAAACAAATATTATATTATTAATTGTTATTTTATTCCTAAAAATATAAGTTTTGGACAAATGACTTAGATAAGGTTATATATATTAATAATAAACAACTTGGGGTTCTTTTGGCTAGTTATAGTAATTTTATTAACCTTATAGTGTAAGGACACAAAAAGACACGGTAAAAGTAAATGTATCTAACTTAAAGTTAAATATAAATGATAAGGTTAAAATAGGAACCTAAACTTGTCTAAATTCTATTGGATGAGAGGATTTAGACCCATACCCACTTTATCTTCAAAATAAATCAATTTGGATTTATTTAAAACCGAATATGAATTTATTATAAAATAATATATTTAGTTTTCTAAAGGAGCCCCTCTCCTCCCTTATAAAAGGGCACCTCCTCCCTCTCTGCCTCACACCACATTGAGCTTTAAAGCTCGTAAAACCCCTACCAAATTATCTTCTCCACTTCCCTAGAAACACCCTAGAGGTCTTGGTCTTCTTAAAAGTCCAATTTTAGTGCCCTAAAAAGGGGACTCAAAGAGGCGCTTCAAAGAAGAGGTAATGTCCGTTATCAATTCTTTCAACTTTATTTCTTCTTCCACCTCTTCTTCTTAGGTTGTTTCTTTATTAAGTAATAACATCAGTATCACTAATATACTGATATGTTATTATATCTATGAAACAGCCCTATTTCACCATCTATCCATCCTATGGAAAAGAAAATCATCGCGCGTGCGTACGTACGGAATACCGTATCCACACCGTGGTGTAATCTATTTTCCACCACCACCTTACTTGGATGGGTATAATGGTGTAAATAATAACTATATATGATTATTTTAATGTTATATTGATTATTAAATAGTATAAATACACTCCAATACTGTCCCACGATCATGAGAACGATATCATCGCTCGTGCGTACGTACTGACTACCGTCTCCACGATGCGATGAGATTCATTCTCCACGTTAACCATTCATGAATGATTTTAAAGTATATATAATAAGTAATAAAGAAATATATGACATAATAAGGATACTAGATTTATTTGTATATATATGTATGTCATCTACTTAATTCCATTCAACTCAATAAGGAAACGAAAATAGCGTTCATGCATACGTACGACCTACCGTCTGCATGAACGATGTATTTCTTTCCATTTACTGATTTATTATATATACGTATATTATGAATATATATTATATATAAATCATGTTTTATATTCTGTAATTAAGTAGTCATGATCTAAGAAATCATATGAATAATTACAAGTCAAAACATGGACGACAAATGAAACAATTTTACCCAAAACGCTCTTTAACATGGAATTTACAAAAGAACGGGTAATATAAAGTCAGAAGTGAACCATATATGATATCATAACAATGTGTATGATTTTGGAATAAGTCAATGACATTATTTAAATCATTATACATGAGTTTTGGACACTTACGAAGCAAATTGGACCTAAGGTAAGGGAAATATCACAATCTCATTTTTATCCGAGATTGTTTATACTTTGGAATTTACTGTGCTGCATTTTATCATCCACATCCATGTTTCCTCAATATGTAATATTGACATCATTCTAAAATAGTGTATATCCAATTTTACCCTTCGGTGAGTTTTTAGTAAATGATATGAAAGGAATATTTTGTCGTTTTTCGTACGAGGTACTTTTTGACTTTTTCGACAAAAGTACGAGAAGAATGTTTTCTTTTAACTTATACGGCATGAATGGATTTTTAAAACATTATTTAAAAGAAGCTTCCCTTACAAGTATTCAAGTTTATTTTTAATGAACTTCTTTTAGTATATAATTGTATGACATGTTAAGAAAGGAAAAGTGTTTTTGAAGTAGAAAGGATATTATCCTCAAGAATGGAGTTCCATAGTTTTATCAAAATTATTTTCCATCTAAGATAATAAAGGGTTCTGTTTAAATCCCTATTATTTAATTGATTTGATTATGTTGTGATGGAGTTATTTTTATGAATTCCTTTATATTATATGAGTTGTTTTATGATGTCACGATGTTTAAGATTCCCATTTTTATTACATGGGTTATGCTATGATGTATGGTTTATGATTTTGTGGCACACATAAGAATGGTATCATTATGAGACGGGTGGGACCTATATCTCCCTCCAATGCATTGGTTAATGATTTTATATCTCATGAGATAAACATGGATGGAACAGCAGGTTATACCGGTTCAGTGAAACAGGACTGAAACGAGGAGTGAACTCGGTTCAGAAATGGAATTTGTCCACTAAGATAGTCTTGGCAATGAGTCTTGACTAATAAGAAATGATTCTATATGATTATGTGTGCATGAAACAAAGTTTCATGTTATAAGTTATGAGTATTGGGATTAAATTTAACTACTATGATTTATCCCATGTTATGAAATTATGATCTCTTTTGCAGGTTAAGATTTCCAAAAGTTACGCTCTTATGAATATGATGTGATTGATATTTCTTTTGTTTACCCTTACTGAACATTTGATCTCACCCTTTTATGTTTTCTTTTCCCCAGGATATAAAGAATGGTTTTAGGTAAGAAAAAAAGGGAAGATCTTTATGGGAGATGTTGAAGATCTTTCACCATGATTAGAAGATTACGTTCCGAGTTTCCAAAGACACTAAACTGTTACGGTCCTTGTGTGTGTGTTTTTGTTATATACTATGTATTCCACAAAAGTAATGTAATGTCCTTGTACATCAAGCTTCGGGTCTCTACAGTGGGAGTCATACTATTCATGAATATAAATTATCAATTGAATCATGTTTTCAAATATATATTGAATCAGGAGAAAGAACCAATTCCCCATAAGAAATAAATAGTTGTAATTGAGGCCTTACTACAATAAAGGCCTTTGAATTTTAGTGGATCTTTTGTTCCCTTATTGTTGAACTATAGATTAGCTGCATCAAAAATTTCTTCTATGTCCTTAAATGGTCTATGAATTAAAGGTCATTCTAGATGTTTATCTTATGGAATAAGAAGATGAAAAAATGGAAAATATTAGTTTGGAAAACAAACCCCAAGGAATAGATCAGAGAGATGATGTGGAAATAATTCAAAAAAAACACAATTTAGATTAATTTTTTTTCGCGCTCTAAAATAAAATAGAGAAGGAATTATTTATCCTTAAGAGAATGGATGATGAATCTATTAGGGCACCTGAGAAAAAAATTTGAATACTTAACAGTCATATCTCAAACATTATCATTACCCCTGAATGTTATGTTTACTAATTCTTTGGTGGTATAAAAAATTTCCTACCCAAATCATTGGAAATTAGAGAATTTGACAGTTATGGGGAAATTGTCTTATGTACGGTCAAATTTAAAATAGAGATCCGAGAAATTAAAAGGCTCACAGTGATAAAGATAGAAGTTATAGATCAATTATGGTGATGTAATTGATAAATATGTTAGTGTAAATAAATTCAGATATCTCATATTTCAAAAGTGTGGGATGAAAGGCCTAATAAATTCTTTTAATGGGATGCATAAATTCATTAGGTGCAGAAAGGAAGGGTACCTTGGTAGAAACTTTCAATGGGAGTAACCCTCCAATGTGATGGAAGAGAAGAATTCCCTATTCAACCATTATACTATTTCCTAATCATTCAACTTTAAAGAACAAAGACATGAGTTAAATCACTACCCCAAGGAAATGGATATTGAAAACAATCAATCCCAACTTCCACCAAGGTAGTAAGTGTTTGTATATCATATCACAACCATAATGGTGGATCTAGACAAAAAATTAGTGATAGGCACCCTAGTAATTAATTCCATAATAGTGAACTTAAATTTTGATTTTGGTTCAATGAAATCTTTAGTATCTCAAATTTTTACTGGAACAATTCAAACTCCATCTATAATAAAGGATGTATATTTGTCTGAGAAAATAAAAAATGGGGGAATTATTGCATTAAATGAAAAAAAATCCTTCCCCATCCACATATATGAAAATAAATTCTTTTTAGTAATTATCAAAATACATTTAAAGGATTTTTTATTTTTTTATCAAGGCTTTTATTTCCTTATATAGTGAAAACATAAATTTATGATTTAAGTGAAAAACCGTTGATTTTATACCAGTTAAATGAAGAGGATGAATCAAACATGGATATTATTTCCATATAAGTATGAATATCTTTATCTGCCAAGAAAAGAGGTTCAATTTTGAATCAATCATATACCGATATATTTTCAAATATCCATGAATCTATATATAATGGACATTGTGGAACTCATGGAGTTAAATAAAAATTTATAAGACAATCTAGATAAAGGTTTTGTCAGAACATGTTACTCAGAGTAGGAGTTCACCAGTCTTATTCATCAAGAAGAAGTATATTTCAATTCACTTTGCATCGATTATTAAGATATGGAAAAGATAAAGATAATGAAAAAGTATACACTTACATATATTGATAATTTGTTGGATCACCTACACGGAGCACTATATTTCTCTATGATATTTATTCGTTAAAGATATTATTATGTAACAGTGAAGAATGAGGATATATTCAAGAAGTTTATTAATACAAGTTACATTCACTATGAGTTTTAAGTGATTCTATTTGGACACAGAAATTCTCCAACTATCATTACAGATGTTATGAATTGTGTCTTTATAGATTTATTTAACCAATTTGTTGTAGTATTTATAGATGATATTGTTATCTACTCCCAAATAAATGAAAAAAATGATGATAATTTAAATACTATACTATGGATATTTTAGAAATAAAATATTTATCAAAATTATAATAAATTTGAATTTTTTTTGGAGAATGTGACTTTCCTATGTATTTTTCAGCATTAAATAAGGATATCTGTTGATCCATAAATAACTTGAGATAATTGATGGGTGTCTTCGACAACCTCTAAGATATAAATCCACAGTTTCCTTACATTTTTTTGGGTAAAATCCTCGATTTTTGAGAAACATATTATGATTTTCAATCACTATAACAATGATAAATTGTAAAAGAGTCACACTTGTATAGAATGATGAATATGAGGAATGTATTAAAGTGACAAAGAAGAGGATAACCAAGAAACATGTTCTTAAATTACCCCCTAGTAGTGGAGAATTGGTGATATACAATGAAGAATTTAAAAATTTCTTGGGTTGTGAAATCATGAAAAATTAAAGAGTGATTGCTTATTCCTCCCACCAAATAATGATCCATTAGCCAAACTACCCTACTCATGATGTATAATTGGATGTTGTGATCTTTTCATTAAACAATTAGTGGCATTATCATAATTTTGTGATGTTAGATATATATAAATATATATGAACCATAAAATAATGAAGAATATATTTACATACAAGGAGACTAATATCGTTTAATTGAGGTGTTTAGATATGACTAAGGATTTCAATTTTTTAATCTGTTTCCATCGGAGGAAGGAAAACAATGTGTTAGATGTTATGAGTAGAAATTATCCCACAACTCTATCAATGATGAGGAATGAAAGGGTTACAATTTACCTAGATATGAAAAGGTTATGTATTAGAATAATAAAATAATATTCATAATACATTATCAAGTAAATCCTCAACCATATATTCATGATATAATTAAATAGGTTTAGAAATATGATGAGTTTCTATATAATAAAGTAATAAATTTTATAGAGTTGAAGATAGAGTTATAATGTTCAGAATATGTATCCTCATTGCATCAAAAACCATTACCGAGGAGGTATCTTTTAGATGATAAACATAAGTCATCATAATTTTTTAATCTATGAAAAAATAAAGTGTATATAAATTTAAGAACAATTTCTAGTGGGATAACTAGAAGAGAGGGAATTTAGTGTTTATATCTCGATGATTGGTATTCCATCATGTCAAGGATGAACAATATATTTATATGTTTATGAAGAAACTATTTCCTATACTTAAATTTTAATTTTAAATAATAACTATAGATTTCATTTTTGGACTCCCGTAGACACCAAAAGTAAATAACCCAATCTAGGTAGTAGTCTACCACCTTACAAAGATAGTATATTTAATTTCTATCATGGAGAATTTATATCTAGAAAATCTCTCCATCATATATATAAGTGAACTAGAATGACCGTATGGATTTTCAATATCTAATGTTTTTAATATAAATCCAATGTTTACTTTAAAATTTGGTAGAAGCCTTCAGTAATCATTCAATATAGATATGAGCTTCATCACTGCATAACACACACATACGGATGGTCATTCTAAAAGGACAAGTAAAACTATGGAATTTTTTTTTGAGAAAATGTTCAATGAATTTGTATTTTTTTTGGTATGAACACCTAACTGTTCTATATTTATCATATTCTAATAGTGTAAGAACCCTAAATTTTAAAATTTGAGTATTATATTCAATTGTGTATTTGACCAACAACACCAAGCATAGAAATGAATAGAACATCATGATACTGTTTGATATGTTTTATATTTAAAATAAACTCAATTTATTATATATATTGAAATTAATTAAATACGTAGTTACATTTCATTAAAATCAATAATGTGTTTTTTCAATAGCTTTCATTACACACAAGATCTTGTTTTAACGAACAATAATATACTATTAATATTATTCATTAATATGATATTTTTCACATAGCCCTTGGAATGAAGGGTATGAATACTATTAAAAAAATTAAAATATATATTTTACATAAATATATTGTTTATATATTTATTATATATAAATAAAATAATCATTTAAAATAGAATGATATTTTGGTCATAAAAAATGTATTTTCTTAAAAGTTGACATAGCCATGTTTGGAGTAAATAATTTAAAAATAATTTTAACCATATACAATATATATATATATATATATATATATTAGTTTTTCAAATCATAAAATATAAATTTTATTTGGAAGAATATTTTATATTTTTTTAGAGAAGTTTCTTTTTTTAATGAATATTGAAAAAATACTAGATTTAAATTTAAATTTTTATTTTCATCTAAATAATT
This sequence comes from Viscum album, assembly GCA_963277665.1. Taxonomy (NCBI): domain Eukaryota; kingdom Viridiplantae; phylum Streptophyta; class Magnoliopsida; order Santalales; family Viscaceae; genus Viscum; species Viscum album. The sequence continues at coordinate 81,493,768 of OY728140.1, forward strand.
TATAGTGATAAATTATATGTTAAATTTTTTATAAAGTCACAGTAGTTAGATTATTCATATTTTATTTCAATTTAGGTAACTAGAATAAATTTTATAGGTAAGTTTTATATAAAAACATTACAATCTTTTTAAAATTTTCACTTTAAAAACCAGATTTCTCACCATATATGTGAGATTAATTTAAAACTAATATTTTAACTTATGTGGATTGAATTTGGAAATATAGATTCCATATTATGAATAATAATAATTTATATAGTCAAATAAGGTGAAAATAATTTTTGAACCTTGTTATTAGTGAAAATAGTTATAATAATCACAATGATTATGGTATAACGAGTTTACATAGTGGTTAAAATTTAAATGTAAGGCTTATAATGGTCTACCAACTTTTCCAAAACCCATTATATGAAACTGTTTATACCATTAACACCATAGGAACTATTCTTATTATTCTATGGGATACTATTCTATTAATGTTACAAATATAATATGTAAACATAGAAAAAGACAAAAATGGATCCTCCCTTACCTTTAATATTTATAAGGCTTTGAGAAATGAAAATAAATCATATTTTAAATGTTAAATGAGTTTTTTTATTGATAATTTATTTTAATTTTTTTACATTTAAAATAATCACATTAAATTATTATGAAACAACAACACAATAATTTTTTAATTAATAATTAAATAAAATAAATGATACAAAAATAATAAAAGTGAAGTAAATTGAATGAATTGTTTTAAAATTTAATTTTTTTGAATTAATATATAATGTTACATATCTATTAACTTAATAGAATCAAATTACCTCATTTTATTTATAAATTTTAAATGAAATTAAATAATGTAAAAATTAAAATTAATATTATTTTATAATAAAATAATTTTTATTAATTGATTTTAAATTAATAAATTAAATCTTATAGAACGTGGTTTTTAAAATTTAATGAATATCAAATATGTTCCATTAATTTACCCATTTATCTTTTATAACAAGCATATTAAACCCTAAATAGTAAAAAATTATTTTCGTCATTAGGGTTAATCTAGTGTTTTTTTCGCGTTACTAGCACTTCTGTTAAAATAAATTTCCAACAGACATGGTTTTTTTATTTTATAAATTAGAAATAATATTTATATTTGGTTGGTATAAATAATACGACTCATTTTAATTTATTCTCAATGAATAAATTATAGAAGTTATTATATTAGCTACATTAATGAAAAAATATTAAATGTGGGGAAACAAAGAAGTTATGGAAAAAAATTATGAAACATCTCTTATTTTTTTGTTTTGGAGGGGTTTCTTGAACATAAAAAACTCTAATACGTTATTATTCAATTTTGGAACCATATAATGTACAAGAGACCATCCAATAGTGAATACCTTTGAGTGTTTACAAGAACACCACTTGTCCGCAACTATAAAAAGGAACTCACTCTCCCCCGATGTTCACATCTCTTAGGACATTTTAATCAACCAAACGATTCCGTAATCACATACCAATATATATAAATTAATCCAAGAATCCATAATGTTTCTTAAAACTAAACCATTTAAAGATTTAGTGAAAACCAAAGGGGTATAACCGAAGTAGAGGTAATATTATTCTAAAAGAGTATTTATTTTATTTTCATAGCCACCGACATAACTTACTGTTATACCATGATTATTAAATAAAAAAATATATTATTTGTACTAATATTTTTTTATGTAAATGGTATGACCTAAGGAATCACACACTTACATCAAATGGGTTATAAAATCATCATTAATGTGTACAAGAGACTACCACCTCACAAACTAATGTTATTCAGTTTTCCATTACTACCATTCATGGTGGGAAATAAAGATGAATGTATAGTTTATATATGATGGATATTTTATTAATGATTTTATTATGATTCATTAATTTAAATATCAAAAATACTTCCATGCTTTCTATTTTTTTGGAATACGATAACGTCACTGGTTTGTATAAAAGACTACCATCTTAAGAAGCGATTAGATTCATTCACCCTTTCCATGGAATAGATTAAGTATGGATGAAATAAATATATATTATATAAATTGTATAAAAATGATACTATAATTATAGTATATCTGTATCATTTAATATTCTTTCTTTCAAAATAATATGAAAATGGAAAAAAAATTTATGCGTACGTACAACATATCATCTCCATGAAAAATGTATTTCATTTGATATCACCAAATTTTATGTATTAATGTAAATAATTATTTAATAATTATATATTATATTTACATTATGGTTTACATTCTGTATATTATTAAATCATAATCGGATTAATCGGAATAAAAAAACCATAACATATTCAAAAATGGAAATTAACACCCAAAATAATGAAAATAATTAAAGTTAAATTATATACGGTGATATGATGTCATAGAAGAATAATATATTATATAATATATATTAATATGATCCTTTTAATTGTAAATAACATGTTTGAAACAATTATAAATTAGGTTAACTCAAGTTTGATAGAAAAAAAACTACATGGTGAGGGATTTCATATCAATTTTATTTCATTGAGGAAAATTGTAATTCTATGAACCTAATTATTTTTATATGGTGTGTATACAACCCCTTTAAATGTAATATAATGAATAATATATTATTTTGTATATTTTATGTGTGATTTTTATTATTTGTTCAAACTTTTATTTTAATTAAAAGATTACATGTGGTATATGAATTTTATTACTGAAAAACATTTCAGGGTATTATATTACATCTTCATTTTCATCAACGTTATATGATTATGTGTATAATTAATTTAAATTATATATTTTATTATTTAAACTTGTTTTATCCATATTTAATGTTTTTTAAAATAAATGACTCATTTATTAGTTCTCACTTAAATAGTATGATCATTTTAAATGTTTATATAACAATCTCTTTCTAATCGAGATTATTTATTTTCAAATTTACATGAAATTAAATTATATGATAATTTATTAATAAAATATTTAATTTTATTTTCTTCTATAAATTTATCATTTTTTCCAATTATTGAACCATTTTTCACTATTTTAATCTTAAAATTGTTGAGAATTGTTTTAATTAAATCCGACTTCATTTCACTCTTTGGCTAGAAATTTATTTTATTACAACAACATGTTATCTAAATTTTTTTAATAAAATGTTTTATTGAACCTTATAAAAATTATTTATTAAATAAATTTTAACAATTTTTTTCCATGGAATCCTCTTATCACTTTTAGAACATGACACTTTTCAATCCGTTTTACCAAGAAAAAAAATTCCCTTTATAGATTGAACAAAATTACACACTGATATGACATTTATTTTTTTAAATATTCCTTTTAATGTTTATGAGGACCCTATTAAATATTTTTTCTGAAATGTTATTCTTCAAAGAAATTTTTTTTTTGAAAAAAAATCTAAACGAATAGTATATTATCCCCATAAATATTTTTATATATCTTTTTATTGTATTTCTATTACTCAATGACAAAAACCATTTATTATTACTCCAATGGGTATATATTATATTTATACCATCCTTGTTATTCCGAAATTTGGGTGAATAAAATTTTGACCTAGGAAACTGGTGACATTAACTTCAATGATTCATTCTTGTAGTCATTAACTTTCCCTTGAATTATTAAATTTCCACTAGACCAAAATATTTCCCCAAATATCCATATTTTTATAATTGATATATTCATTGACTAAATGATATACCATTATTAAATATGATTGTTCATTTGAATGATATTTGATTAGATAAGGAAATATTGATGAATCTGTATTATTTACTTGATAAAAATATTTGATAAGACACATTGTTTATAAATTATATCAATTATTCAGAATATTGTGAATTCTTTGGGTTAGTATAACATGGTCTAGAAACCATTTAATAAAATTCCCTTTCTAAATATGTATTACCATGGGATGACTCGATTGGATAGCCTAATCTATATGGTTTTTTATACATCATGTTTTCAACAATATGCTGAATTTTTGAGACCATAAAGGTTCAATGTACATAAAAACGATGGCTTTGAATATTTAAGAATTAATGTCACCAAGATTTCAATTATTACAATATAATATATTTTAACTATGATATTATCAATAGATTAATTTTATTATAGTTCACCAATTAAATGAAATGTTCTTTCTATTATTTACCTTTAATTATTGTTATTTTTACTTATCCATATATTTAAATGGAACATGTTCTCAATTATTTATCATTACATGTTGATTATAATAATTAATTCAATATTTCTTCCACCATACTTAATGCTTGTTAGGAATTTGATCTCACCCTTATTTTGTTACCTCTTCCCCAGATTCCAGAAAGTTTACTATGACTGATATATATGAATATTTTAGATTAAATAAAGTTATTATAAAAAAATGTGGAATGTTTTGAATTAAAATTTAACATGTGAATATGTATGTATCTAGTATATTAGGACTACTAAAATGATTAGTCTTCTATAATAGAATTCATTATATCCTTCTCTAAATTAATGGTAGTATGAACCAGATCTTTGATATTGGAGAATGAGTCACTACAATTTGTATCAAAAAAAGTTTTGTAGAAACCTTTTTAAATAGATGCAAGAAAATATAGATTTGGGAATATAACCCTAAGATAGGATTTGAGGATATGTATATAAGATGACCATCAGGTTTTGGTAAGGTAGATCTTATGTGGTATTTAACTAAAATACATGCATTTTTAGATGATACAATTTGATGTGGTTCTAGCATATATTTACCTCATGGTAATTACTCGGAAAAGTGTGTGTCAAGCTAGAATCATGCGTAACCTGGTACATAACCACACACCTTACTATATAGCTGGTTTGACACACCCATGGTATATTTTTTTGGATAATTCTAATTTTTTTTTAAATCATTAAGATGTATTTTAATAAATAATGAAAATTAATTACTTAAGTAAAACATGGGAACATGGAAGGACCTATATAGAAATAAAATGGATGAAAACCTTTTTATTTGTGATTCAATAAATAAGTTATTGAATTTTAATTTTTAATGGTATTGGGTTTATAAGAATCATGATATATCTATGGGTAGTGTTAAAGTTTAGATTAAATTTTTTATTAATTACCATTATAGTTATGAATACCATCATCAATTAATGAGTCTATAATTTATTAGTGGTTCATATTCTTTATAACCTCTTTTTAGGTCTTATGTGGTAGAAATGTCTTCAGATTCATGGTATTTTGGGTGAAATGTTTCACAAGAATTGGTTTTAGTTGGAAATTTATTTGAGGAATAATGGATTTACATTTTACTGAAATACTATTAAAGGTATTGATAACCATTAAGGTTGATATTATCATTAATTTAATTTTAATAGCAGTTAAACAAGATTATTATACATTATAGAAAAATAAATTTTTGTATATTTACTTCTTATAATTAAAAATGAATTTCAAATTTATTGAAGCACAACTAAATGGTGAAATTATTCTTATAATATAGAAATTTATTAAGTAAGAATATTTAATCATATTCTTATAGTGTAAAATAATTCATTTACTTTCAGAAAAATTATCACAAAATAAAATTTGATCTTATTATCATCATTTCTAAAGAGATCAATAAAATTTTCACACTGATTATATTTATAGCTTTGATGCCCTCAACGTCCAATTAATCCTTAAATTTATTATGAAAAATGGCCTCAATAACATTATATAATCATTTGAGATTTTTTTGCATGTCCATATATTCAATCTCCATTATTTTATTACACATAGAAACATATTTTTACATTATTTCACACGAACATTTTACTTATCAATGTCTCTTATTAAGGGGATATTTTATTAACCATATTATAATTATGGTTTTCAAAGAATTTATTTTTAAAATATGAAACACTAGATTTACAAGATCAATTTTATATTTTGATGAAACTATTTATTTATAGTTTGGAGAATGTAACACAATGATGTATTAAAATATGAATACCATATTCAATTTCATATCTGTTCACACCAAAAAGCATAGAAACGAATATAATACCATGAGAATTTAAAATATATTTACTATTTTGAAAAAAATTCAATCTATTATCTTGATCGAAATTTAATTAATACTCATTCATCATTATTTCATAAAACAACAAGTTTTTGGATATCTTATGTTACATACAAGGCTAAGCTTTACCGAACAACAATATAGTGTTAACAATATTATTTAATATGAGACTTATCGCATAGACCGTGGAATGGAGGTTATGAATACGATTAAATAAATTATGAAAATTTATTTTTATAGACATTTATTGGTTATCTATAGATAATAAATAATAATAAGAATCATATAGGAGAAAAAATAAACGTTTTTGAAAAAACTATATATTCATATAAGGCGGCTTAGTCGTGTTAGTTGACATAAATTAAAAGTTAATTTTTACCATTAAAAGTTAATTTTTATGTAAAAATAAACTTAATTTTTAAAATTATAATATCTAAATTATTTTAAAGTCAATTAGGTATTTTTTTCTAAGAAGATTCATTTTTTGATGAATAGTTAAAAATAATGGGTTTAATTAAAAATAGACTTTCCATCTTTATAATTTCTAATGAAATTTTTTGTTTTGATTTGACTTTCATTTCAGAATTATTATGTTATAAATTTCTTAATATAATTTAGGTCATTATAATCAATTTTAATATTTAATTTTGAAATTAAAAATTCTTATACTTTTCATTATTTTCTCTTTAAAACCCCATTTTCCACCATGTCTCCGAAATTAATTTTAAATTGGTTTTTTCCAAAAATGCTAATAGAATTCCAAAAAATGTATTACATATTTTCATTTTAATAATTAATAATTTATTTTATTTATGGATTATTTTTTTCCAAATTTATTATTGAAAATACTTAAAATTAATCACAGTAATTAAGGGAAAACATAGTCTACATAGTGGTTAAACATAGAATATTATTTGTAAAATGAAATAACCAATTCTTGAACACCCATTGACTAGTTCTATTTCTACCATTAAGACCATAAGATCAATTTTTATTAGTTATTAGGATACTATTCCCTGAAATACTCCTATATAATAAATTAAGTTACAAAAAAGTACAAAAAACATCATTCCCTTAAATATTTATAAATCATTATTATTGAGAAAAACATCATAATTTATATTATAAATACTATTTTTAAATTTTAAAGATATATTTTTATCATGATAATTTTTTTTCCAATTTTTAAATATTAAATAATTCCTTCAACAACTTATGAAACACTAACACAAGAATTGCATAGTTAAAAATTACAAAAAAGAAATGTTTGAAAAAGTATTAAAATTAAATAAAAAGAATGAATTATTATTAAAAATTTATTTTATATATGATTATATTAAGTTCCACAGGTATTAACTCAAAATATTTAAATTCCATCATTGTCTACATATTTTAAAATTAAAATTTAATTAATAATTTCAAGATTTAAATTAATGGTATTTAAAAAAAACGATAATTAATTAAATGATTTAAAGTTAAATAAACCTATATTTTATATGTTTTTGAGAAAATTTTAATGAATATGAAATATTTTCCATTAATATAGCAATTTATCTTTATTAATTAAAATCTAACCCCTAAAAATGTAAAATCATTGTTAGCAAGGTTAATGTTAATGATGTTTTTTTCCATGTTACTCATGCTTCTGTTAAAATAAGCATCCAAAACAAAATATTATTTTATCATAAATACAATATATAATATTTACCTCTGGTTTATATTATCAAATAACTATCACTCTAATTTATTCTTCATGAATAAATTATCTAAGTTAGAAAAATAGTTACCTTAATTAAAATCAAAAGTTGTTAAAGTTGGTAGAAATATATTTTATGGGAAAATAGTATACAAATGCACATATTGTTTTGGGTGGAGGTTCTTATATATAATTGCATCCCTCCCATTGATTATTAGTTAATATTTTAGCCACATGTGGTAAGGGATACCTCCTAATAGATAATAGTGTTGCGTATTTACAAGAATTCAGTCCCCCTAGACTATAAAAGGGAAATCACTCTTTCCCATTATTGATATATCCTGATCCATTTGGATCAATGAAAACCTAACAGAATAATTTCCCAAATTCGTTAACCTCATTAAAGAAACCATAGTTTGTTCATAAATCAAACATTTCTAGGTTTATTTGAAAACCAAAAGAGGGTTCCCAAAGATGAGGTAATATTCATTGAATATTGTTTTTGATTTTATTTCATTCTCCACCAATTCGTCTAAAACCATTAATATATTATTTTATTATTTTAGTACATATTATATGATATTTTTATGTTATGGTTACATATTTCAACTTCACACGCTTCCATCAAATGGGTTATGAAATCATCATTTGAATATTGTTTTTGATTATTTAGATAATGTTTTAATAAATGATGAATTCATTTTTAACTTTAGTCATTAAAATTTTTTCTTAAAAAAATTTTTTATAAATATTTTCAAAAATGTTATCTATATTTTTTAAAAATTAATTATTAAATAAAATTTTACACATTTTTTATTTTACAATGGGTTTTCAAAGGAATATTCTTGTCTCTTTTTTAATAAGGAACATTTCTAATATTTTTACCATTAAAAAAAGTATCTTATTTAAAACATATAAGAAATTATCCTACAATAGGATCACCATTTTCTCATTCCTCTATTTTAGGTTAATGAGGATTTTTTTAATATTTCTTTTAAAAACTGATTTTCAAAGAAAATGAATTTTCAAAATGAAATGGATATTTTCCTCAAGATTGTTTTAAAAGATATTTTTAGGCTATTTCTATTCATCAAAGATAAAAAAACCATTATTCTAACTCTAATGGATATATATTATAATAATATAATATTTATTGTAATTTTGGATGGTTTTTGATAATTTTGACTAAGGAGGGTAACCAAATTCACTTCCTTAATTCATTCTTGTAGTAACTAACTTTTCCTTGAATTATTCACTTTCCACTAGACATTAAATATCCCCATAATATCCATATTATTTATCATGGATATGTTTATATCCTAAATCATATAATATTTTTACATATTGTGTTTATCTTGAATGTTATTAGATTAAATGGGTAAATATTGAAGAATATATTTTATTTAATATAAATAGATATTTTATAAGGTGAATTGTTTATGAATTTAATCAATTATATGGAATATGATGAATACATTCAGATGGTATGGAATGGGTTGGGATACATTTAATGTAATACCAATGATTCATCAGTAGTCTCATTGGATGAATCATTTAGATATCCTTATATAAATTTGTTTTTATCTAATTTGTTTTAAACCATATTAGGAATGGTCTTAATGGTTAAGGTTCCATGTACCAGGAAAACATGGCATCCAATATTTAAGAATATCATTAACTCATAATTATTTTATTATCTTATAAGATATTTTAACGATGATATTATCTCAAGATTTATTTCATTTTCAATAAATTGAATAAATGAAATGTCTTTTTAGTTATCTACCTTTCTATAATGATTTTTTTCTAACCTATTTAAATAATTGGCATGTCTGCCCAGTTTTTTATTTTTACATGTTAATTATTATAATTGATTCATTATTAACTCCACTGTACTTAACCCTTAGTAATCATTTGTGCTAAATTTTATTTGGTTTCTTTTCCCTAGATTTTATGATGTTTAATACAACTAATATGAATGGTTATGCTATATTTAATAATGTTATTCTCAAAAACAATTATTTTATATTTTATATTAAAATGTAATATGTGAATAATGTATGTATCTAGTATATAAATACTACTAAAATGATAATTCCTTTTGGTTGAAATTTATATTATCATAGTCCAATATAACAGTACCATGCACCGGCTCTTGGATTCTTGCATTGGGGTCTCCACAGTAGTTTTGATTCAGGCATTCAAATGGAACATTATAATGTACTATATGGAAATATGTTTAAGACTCTGACATGCTGGGATAATTTTGGAGTGCATAAGATGATCAGACATGGTCTTCTCCAAAACATGAAAAAATATTTCAAACCATTCAACATCATAAAAATTCCACACAAAGTGAATATATGATTTATACCAATAATCATTATCAAGATCTAATGATTGAGGCTGGAGGAAATTTGTTCCTTCATATATCCAAATGGAATAAATTCATGGGGGTTGGGAAGAAGGTAAATCTTATTCAGTAGTAAATCTCCCCCTTTGAGGTACTTGATCACAATGGAGTAGGGGCCGATCAAATAACAATTCCACCTACCCAATCTCGAGTACATGATGTGTCCCATGTATCCATATTGGAAAAGTATATACCAAACACATCACATGTACTGAATCTAGAGGTGGTACAGTTGGAGGGTGATATTTTATATAAGGATATACTGGTGAAGATCATGAATCATAGAGGTAATTTTCAACAAAAATTATGGCTCTTATAGTCAATGTTTGTGGAAGAACCATATGTTTGAGGAAGAAACATGGGAAGTTGAAGAGTTAAGGAACCACAAGTACCCTAATATATTATAGTATATGAAACAAACAATTCTGGGGTGCAATTTCTGAAGGGGGAATAATGTAATGTTCTGAAATTTTATAAATAAATTTCCTTTCTAAATGTATTAAATTCCATATTATATATATATATATATATTGAAAAAGATACAATTAATTGGTTTTTGGGAAAATTATAACCTATTTGATTTAAAAACAATTATTCATGATAACCATTTTATATATATCCTTTTAATTCTAATATTAGTATTAGTATATAGTAAGGGTTATAAAATATCCAATTTACATTGACAAAAATGAGATGACCATGACCAGTTGAAATTTACCCTATGAAGCCCGATTTTACAGAAAATTAGGGAGATAGAGTCTATGGGATTTTCGATTGAACATGGTCGTGCAAAGAATCAATAACTAATGAATGTACAAAACTGTTTATAGGATATATTTATGCTTTTAGAGATCATAGAGAAAACCATGTTCGTTGAACCACTCTATGAAAATCCCACTATCACAGGCCTTACAATTAGGGTGTTTTCTGGTGTAATAAAGGGTTATGTTTCTCAATCATAACAATATGAATATATATATATATATACTATTTCCAATGAAATAATTGTCATATTTTTCCCTAATTGGTTTAATTATATAGATTATTAGATAATCATTTCATCAAACATAGATTTTAGTACGAAAAAGCACAAATTATATTTTTTCTGTAGTATGAAATTTCAATGAAGAAATTAATTTACTAGATTTCATAACATTTAATAATAAATTTTATTTAATAAAATATTGTTATTAAATAATATTTATTATGTGTAGTTGAGAATTTAATTTTATGTTGTCAAAAATAATTTATATAAGGGTAAAAAATGTTAATTTAAAAAATTATTATTTTCCAATAAACTGTGATTTTTATTTAAAATAATAAACTATCATAGTTTTATATTTATTTGGATAAAATAAATATAACTTTTTATTCAACATTTAATATTTATCTAATACTGAATTTTTAATATTTTTCAGAGATAGTCGAACTTTTAGATAAAAATTAAATATAATATGAAAATATTGTATGTATTATGAAATCACAATGACCAAATATTGAAGTAATATATAACATTAAATGTTTCCTTAAGTAAATATAAATTTTAAATTTATCATATTGTGTTGTTAGGTATTCTAAAAGTTTTTAAAAAGACTTTCTAAATCTCCAAAACATATATTATATTTTAAGTTTTGAAGCTGAGACCTTTGTAAACATTACTCACATCCACATGATTAAGTGTAATATATTAATGACTTAGGTTCCTATACATATAAAATATTCAAAAATACATTTCTTTGGTATAAACCCTGAGTCAAAACCATTGTAAGGATTATTGTTTTGATAAAATTATTTTATAGAGTCCAAAACCTCTGTATGGAAAATAATAATGAACTCCACACTGTTTTCCTATAAAAAACCACCCATGAATCCATTTGTCTTCACTAAAAACCATGTAACACATACTTAATCATCCCTAAAATCAATGAAGATAACTTAAGGCTCAAAAAAGTTATAAATATTCTTTTACCAAGCATTTGGAAACACCTTCTCAAGGTGAGGGATCATCTCCTTCACCGATTTATTCAAGTAACTTTTTTATTTTATGCCTTTTGATTTTCAATTCCTAAAAATGGTTTATTTTTTTCACATACCTCATAATATTATTTTTATTTCCTAATAACTAGAGGCCATAATCCCTCTAATTAAACCATTTTATGAATATTTAATTATTTTTATTATGATACCAAAATTTCACTATGATTTTTCAAAGCCAAAAGATTATGAAGTGAATTCTCGTAACCATTTCCACTCTAGGGAATTCACTTACTTGTACATGTACTTATTTTTTGGGTAATACCTTCTATTTAACCCACACTTATCAATTTTGGGGATAAATTATATGATATAAATTCTTATGTTATATGATCTATGTGGTACACATAAGCATGTGCTTAATATGATTATGATGGGTTATCCCAAATAGTGTTATAATGAAATGGGTGTCCTTTTACTCTTATGAGATTCCATATACAATGCATAATTTGTGATTCGAACCACATTATTTAATTATTTCATTTTGTTCAACTTTGAATTATTTTTATGATGTCTTGTTTAATTTTATTTAAACACTCCCATGTTTCCTTTAAGTAATCATTTTATATAAGGTATCATTATTCATGATTTTGATGATAACATCATAGATTATACTATTATGCCTATTAGATCACATTTATTTCTTTACCCTATTATATTCTTTTTTTAATTACTTTAATGGTCTATATATCTCACCAATTTCGTATGTATATTCCATGGTTATCCTACGCCCTTTTAGAAGAGTGGTGAAAAATTAAGATCTTGTTAATGATATTTTCAATAATGTTATTATAGAATAGTTTTATGATGTTATGTTATGCACTAAATTTCCCAAAGGAACTATTAATCTTGAACTTTTGGTTTTTATTGAGTGAACGTTTATGTAATAAATTGTGAATTTAAGGGTATTAAAAATAATGGTTCTCATATCTTAAAGGTCTATACATAAGAAATGAAATGCGTCAGAGGAACCAAAGAAATAATAATCTATTAGAGGAATCTTTCCTGAGATCCTTGGAAGAGGTTTGAAAATATAAGAATAATAAATGGGATAATCTGGGTTAAACATAAGTGGAGTCAACCTACCCAAAATCCTGGGAATGACATATATTTGAAGATGAATCCTACATAGGATCCTTTGGAAGTGTTAATAGGTAGATGGATCCTAAAATTGATTCTATATGTCAGCTTGTGTTCAAATATATATAAATGTGAACTATCCGAAATGGTATTAATGTAGAGGAAACCTATAAGGGGTCCTCTTGGTCAAAATATAAGGAAACTATTTGGGTTTAAAAGAAATGGTTTTGAACATCATACCAGAGATATTTCTGGCATCCCATTTTAGATAATGGGTCTCACTCAAGGTTAGTACAAACACCCAACCAATATATATCACTCCAAATATGAAAAAACCCCAATTATTATAGTAAGAACCTCTTAATTATATCTTTTTCTCTAAAAAATAATTTATTAGTCCTTGAATCATATGAATGGTTATAACACCACAATCTACATGGATAAATGATCATGCTGGACTAAACATGTGTCCAATTATTTGTTAGGGGTATGAAGATATGAAAAACCCTGAAACGAGTAGCTTGTGAAGTGTAAATAGTGTGTATACCCTCGTACACGACATGTAATCATGAAGCTACACCTATGAATGTACTTCATGTAGACATGGAACTTAAAACCCATGTACAAATGATATTCACCAGGTATATAGAATGTACCTTACATGGAATACCTACCCATATACCTCCCAAGGTCTAGACATTTAATCTTCTAGGCCATGTACCTTGACATGTCATGCAGCCCACTCGAGGTCCACTATGTATTTTACATGGCCATGTACCCATACATAGGCTGTCTCAAAAGACAATCCACTACATGGATGAGTACCAGTACATGGATGAGTACCAGTATATGGCATTTATACACTACACATGGTATTTGATTATAAAAGTAAAATCTTCCCTAAATGGGATGAACACATGTCTTGTGTTGTTGAAATAGAGGTCGTACGACCGTGATATAAAAAATGAAACCCCTCAAATCAGAATAAATACCCACTTTCTCCCCAACATCTATAAATCAATAACTATGGGTTCCCAATATATCATAATTGGGATTTAAAACTATAAATCACTAATTATGTTGGTTTTTAATGAAAAACATAAAAATTTCAAACCATTAGGTGGAATCCACCAATGCTTTTCCCGTATCCATGGTCCGAGACAACCGTATGACGATTCAACTCCTCCCGAGCTCCATGGAGGCTCCTCCCTTCCTCTTCCACTCTCTCCATTTATCCCTCTGACCCTTAATTTTTCCATCTAAGTCACCTGATGGAGAATATTAAATACCATATGGTATAATCAAATAGAATTAGATGAAAAAAAGTGGAAAAAGAAAAAAAAAGAAATGAAAATAAAATGAAAATAGGGCTCGTGATATTCCATAAGGCCCAATATGAGTTTAAGCCTCAACTACAAAGAAAACACATTACTACCTAAATAATGGAGAGGATATATGAATATGATGATATATTCAAATGAAATCTATGAATGAACATGTGTTAATAAATTAATATCTATTGAATTATTTATTAATAATTATAAGTAATCTCCAATGGATCAGAATAATCAAAAGCATCTATTTGAGGGTAAAAACCCAATTATGTTACCCACAATGTGGTCAAAAAAATTTCTCTAGTTATATTCTAGGGTGAAATTAATATTATATCCATTATAAGAATCTGAATTAAAAATTTCAAATTTATGCTAAAATTTCTAGCATAAATAATATATGTTTTTAAATTGAACACATAATGAAATCCACTTTACACCTATACCTTATATTATATCATATCCAAATCCCTTTTAAATATCATCTTGAGGACCATCTATCATCATATTTATACTCCACCATATATATGAATAGACTCTTGAAAAAATCTATTGTATGCCACATGTTTCCCCACACTCTTCCATTCAATTCACCACTCTATAAATAAGAACCCCATTTCAATGACTATGTGTTTTATTTCTCAATTTATCCAATGTTTAGGAAAAAATTTACAGGTAAAATGATACGTGATTCAAGTTTTATACATTGATTTTGGTATTGTAGATTTATTTAAATGGATGAAAAACTAGTTTAAAGTCAACTTTAATGTTTATACATGAGAAGAATCAATATAAACATATTGGAATAAGATAAAGAGATTGATTTCATCATTTAGATGGAAAATAGGTTATGATTCAACCAATATAATTGGGTAATAAATTTTTAACTGATGTTTAGTAGAGATGCTTGAGAATATAAAGAATTTTATTGAAGTCGATGTCCACAATTGGTGTAAGGAGATTTAATTAAGTTGAATTGATGTAAGGTCCGTCAAGTTGGAAGAATTATAATAATTTTATCTCTTTGAATAAGTCTAGAAAATAATAGTTTGAGATACATCCATTTTATTATCAGGTAAATAGGCATAAAACTACCAATATTATACCAAAAAATGTTTTATTTTGATATGTAATAAAGCCTTGTGAATTAGAGTTTTATTTATAAAAACACTACTAAAAATAACTATGAAATATTTTAAGGGGTTTTTTATAAAACACAACTAATTTACATCAGTTTAGAAAAAGAATCATCTTTTTTTCTAGTGGTAAAGAATCACAAAATATGAAATTTTATTTCAAAAAATTCGTAGTGGGGTTTTTAAATGTTTTTGTGAAGCTAATATTGGTTAATTATAATAAAAATAATTAATAAAAATTTAATTACATGTTAATAATTAATAATTGACAGATAATAATTTTTAAATACTTATTAGTATTTATATGTTTTTTATTATTTAAAATTTCAAATAACATGTAATTGTTAAATATTAATTAAGTTGGGGTTAGAATTTATTTTTATTTGTTATTTATATATAGATATAAATTATTAATTAGTAATTATTTATATATGTGTATATTTGCCTATAAATACACATATATAACTATATATATTTTATTTTTATTTAATTTAATTTCATTATATATATATATATATATTTCATTAAATTTAATGTAAACATATTTATATTTATTTATCCCTAATTATATTTATAAATAATTTTAAATATAGTAATTTATATTTATATTTATTTATTTACATTCATATACATTTATATATATTTGTGGGTGTAGATATAAAATTACATATATTTGTGTGTGTGTGTATATATACATAAATATGTGTTTATATATATTATTATATATTCATATTTATATATAATTATATTGAATTCAATATATTAAATTATTTATATGTATTTTTGAAAATTTATTTATAGATATATTTATTTCAAGATATTTATATTTATTTATGAGTATTTATATATATTATGTGGGTTTGTGTGTTTTTTTGTGTGCATTTGTGTTTATGTAAATATAAATGTGGTGTTATGTATATTTATCTGGTTTTATAGAATTCTGTCAACCAATTTGTACTTCTATGGACATGTTGGATGTATTGAATCTGGGTGATGTTGAGGTCATTCTTGATGCACTTGAGATTACAGAAGAACATATAAATGTGTCCATTGGGGAAAAAATACCCATCCATTCTAAAAGGGACCCTATTATGTAGAAGAGGATGACAACCTTGTGGTATGGAAGCTTAGGAAGCTCAAAAAAATATGAGTCTTTTATCTTAGTTTCAACACTTAAGGTGTATTGGTCATTATTTGTTTTCCCATTCTCATGATTCAAGGGGAATTCTTTCACTTTTTTCCTTTTGGTTACCAGAAGGAGGGCCTCAATGTATTGTTTGATCCATTTCAACTCTTTTTTGTTGTTTTGGAATTTATTAAAAAAGAGTCTAGAAAACAACCTATTTCGATATATATATATATATATATTACATGGATATATATTTATAATAATATTTAAATAATATATAAGTGTGTGTGTGTGTTTATAAATACTGATGAAATTTATTTATATTTGGATATACATTTATTAATTATGGCTTTCCCCTCTATCTAATATATATATATGAATATATGTAAGTATTTAGATATATTTTTATATAATTATATGAGTATATATATATATATTATTTTGAACATAGAATTAGATTTCCCAAAGAAGGGGGGGGTGAATTAGTGTATACACTATTGATGACAATGAAAACTCTTACACCTTCACAGTCTCAACCATAAGGGTCACATTGACACATCTTTAATGAGATATACTTTTAATTTACTGAAATATTTTTGTTTTCTAGAATAAATAAAATATGAACTTTTTTATTTTCTAGGTTCACCCTTAATAGGATATGACCAAGTAGCATTGATCAGCATTGTGTCATGAACTAAAATCACTATGAAGCTCACTGAATATAGATGTTTGAGTGAGGTCACTATTATGTATAGACTTAATTCATTACACGGTGTAGAGACATCAAAAAAAATTTGAAGGGTCACACTCCAAAACATTACTCCATTGACACAATGTTGGTGAAAAGGATAACCATTATTTCTTAGGGACATGTAGGTCCATTCTATAGCATCACTAGCATGAATTTCATTTACGAGTATGAATAGATACTCTATTGAAGTTCCACGAGGATTCTTCTTCACCTCATGTGAAATAACAAGACGTTAAACCTCATTTTTATTTCTAGATTATTGACAAATACATCCATTTAATAAATGCACAAAAAAGAAACTCTCCCCCTTATTATAAGGAACTTTAATTGTTCTAAATTATTATGTATGCAAGCCCCTCATTGGAACAAGAATTTTTCACTCCTCTAATTTTTGGATCTTCATGATGCCTTTTGTTCAGATATCATTCTTTATAACTACTTATTTTTTAAATATAATTCTTATTTATCCATTCAATAATTTTTTTGGAGTAAAAATCCTCTTCACAAAGAACCTATTAGGTTTCCCATAAACTTAATGGGATCGTATGTTCCTTTGCGTAAGAGTTGGACACTATAGAGCCATTGACATTGACTCCCCTTCCTTCAGTTTCTAGGGAAAGAACTAACTAATAGAAAAGTTCATGGTTATGGTATTGTATTATGTACTATGACATATATCATCCCATTTTACAACTTCTTTAGCACGGATTAGTATACTATGGAAGAGTTTTTACTTTCTATAATTCCCTATGGTGTGGTCTAGAGTTCTTCGGCATGGAACTTTTTTGTCAACCAGATCTAAGAAACTCATCATGTAATTCCTCAATTACACTTTCAAGTTCTCCAGTATAATTTCTACTTACCACTTCTTACCCAAAATTGGGTATATTTCAGACATATTCCTACGGGCGTGGTATCTTTTAGTAAAAGATACGTCACAATTCTATAATTGTATTAAATTCGGTCCCTAACCTATGAAAGTAATAATTGTGGCATGGAAATATTACTATCAAAGGGGACTATAGAATAGCCTTATATGATTCTGAATAGATGCCTCAAAACATTATGTTTATGATACCCTTACAGGAGCTCAGGTTTACCCTTACATGAGAAAAGTGTTGGTGGATTATCTTTACATGATTTCCAGTTTATCGTTAGACACCAAGGGCTTGGGCATTGCACCATTACATTATTGGTTATCTACTGTTACACACAGTGTCCTGGACCTTGCTTTACCAACTTACAACATAGATTGATAAAACTATATCCCATATCATAAATCCCTCAGGATGTCCAATGAAATATATTAATCTTCACATCCTCCACACATTTGATGCGAGTAAAAAGGTATACTCCCACAGTCCACTATGATGTTGTCTTGTGGTGCAGACCACCCCCACAACACTATCACCCTATAGTTTGGGAAATTTATTCAATGTGAACTCATTACCATGTGCATGATTTTTTGTCTCCTATTTCTACTAAGACTAACTTGACTTACTTGTTCCCATTAATTTTCATAAATTCTTCCGCATGTGTAGGGACGAGATAACTTGGATAGGCTGCCTATGTTTGGGTTTCAGTTTTTAAATTCCATATTTAATACAAACCAACCATCAACAATTCAACATAGTCATGCCTAACACAACTACAACTATGACATAGTCTTGTCACTATTTCTTCTATATTCCACTCTTATATAATACACTCTAAGAACATCTGTTCAAGAATGTCTATGGAAATATCCACTTTTCTCTTTATTTTTAAAATCATAACCTTTTATTTTGTTCAGTAATCATTATAGATATAATGAGTCTATAAAAATTCTATATTTATTTTCACCATGTTCTTCAGATTAAGAACTACCAATCACCCAATAATATTCTCATCACATGGGTTATCTACAATATGTGTTGTTAATAATGCCATTATAACTAAATATAACTTTCTTCTTTAGGATTCCAACACATGTCTTGGACATTATCCATGAACATGTTTAATGTCAATCAATATTGAAAATATTTATTGTCAACAAATTGAACATCAATCTATTGGTACTGCAATATATTATTTGGTATTATATATAAAACTATATTTAATAATAATATATATTTTTTTATCTATATATATTTATGTAAATTTATTAATATTTTTATGTATTTAATAATATTTATATATAATTATGTGTATTTATTTACATTTGTGAATATATTATAAATTAAACTGATATAAATAAAGATATATATATATGTAATTAAATTTTCTATTATTTTTTTGTAAATTATATTTAAATATATGCAAAAATATTTGTTTTTTAGCCCATTTATTTTCATTAAAAAATCTATTTTAAATCTAGTAGAGGGGGAGTCCAATACACATGGGTAGGCAAGGGAATATGATCAATACCAATACCGATCCCACAAATACCACATATTTTGATGCCTTAATCTCCATTCCACACACCTTCCACACCACCTTTCAATCAGTAGATAGTAGGTGCCGGCAACACTGGTCCATCGTTATGGCTCTGGACTACCATGTCGAAGACAACAACCATTGCTTCACAACATTATAATACTAGAGGGGTTGATCGCTCGAGCAGAGAAAGAATGAGGGTGAGATAAATTCCAAATGGAGAGGCTTTATTCAAGATATTGAAGAACTAGG
The DNA here is from genome assembly GCA_963277665.1 of Viscum album. NCBI lineage: Eukaryota > Viridiplantae > Streptophyta > Magnoliopsida > Santalales > Viscaceae > Viscum > Viscum album. The sequence goes on from OY728140.1 coordinate 81,514,095, forward strand.
ACTATAGACAAAAAGGGTAGAAAGCCGATGAAGACCCACAAACACATGAAGTCTAGATCACTTTAATGATATAATTAAGATACTGTAATGAAGAGGTACACTTCTACAAAAGCCACTCTGATTTCCAGATGCTCAGTAAATATCCTCTACCAACACAGTACCAATACACAATGAAAAATAACATACGTAAATGAGATGGAGTCATATTCCTAAAAATATATGAAACAAAAGAGGACTGATATATAAAAATAGATGTAAGTGTGGAGAAAAGATACAAAACACAACTGAAGATATAAAAGGCAAAAAGGAGGAAAATAATTTTTAGACTTATGAAGATGGAAAAGGTTTACGAAATAACCAAGCTGTATGTGGTTTGAATATCAAAAAAAAATATAGGATTTATTTAATAAGGGGATTATGGGTGAGCCATTATAACACTTTATCATTTTATAAAATATTTTTTTTAAATTAATTTTTTTTAATATTTTTCCTTACACACTACACTTAGGTTAGATTCCATTACGTGAAAAACTATGTTTAGATTCAGTTATAAACACCACTAAGTTTATCATATGTTCCAAAAAACACATAGTTTAGGTTATGTTATATGTAACACCCTTTTTATGTTTTCATTACATGAAATAGTGATTTTAACTGGAACATGTGATATTATTAAAATATTATTATATGATAGCTATCACATATCAATGGGAATGGTGGGTTTGAATTGGATGATTTTTTTTGAAAATTTATAATTTACACATGTATATAAAATTAGTTAATATCTATCTAATTAATTATAAACCAAAATAGAAAACATTTTAAAGGAACGAAAATAACATTCTAAAAATCTATTTTGATGCACACATTCTTATTTTATTTAAATAAATTAAATAATAATTTTTTTATGAATTATTTGATTGAAATTTATATATATTACATATTCAATAAAATTATAAACATTCTATTTATGTGATTTCTAGGAAATAGATAATAATAAATCTAATTATATGATTAAAAGATGTATTTTTCTAAAAAAATGATTTTTCACCTTTTTGTGAAATTATTTTAAAACTAATTTTTGACAGTTTTAGAAAATTTATTTAAAAAATAAAATGATTTCTTGAAATCATATTATCAAAAATATCCAAGGGTGATTGTTATTTATAATTTTCTGAAAACATTATTTTTTGGATGAGTATTTAAAAATACTGAATTTTAATTGAAAACCGCCTCTACAGTTAAAAGATATTTAATGTAAAATTATATATTAAATATTTATTAATGTAAAAAAATAGTTCAAATATATATCTATTAATAAATTTATGTCATTTTAATCACGTTCATTTGGAAATTGGATATAAAACCTTTGGAAACATTTGAAAAATTTCTCTTCGAAAACCCTCTTTATACCATGTATGCTAGATTAATTTTAAATATCAATTTTACATTTATGAGAATGTAAATTATTAATATTTATTCCATATTTATAATAGTAATAATAATTTATATTTTCTAGTAATGTGAAATTAATTTTTGAAAACAATGAAGAGTTAAAATATAAAAACTAATATTCACGGTGATGGTAAAAATGGGTTTAACAGGGGTAAACTAAAATTATAAGGGTTAAAATAAAATAAAATATATTATAAAATATATATTAAGTTCATATTTATGCCCTAGAATGTATAATACTAAGTAATAATCCTTTTGGGTCCATTTTGGTACGTTAAAAACTAGTGTAGTAATTTTTCTTTTCTAAAAATAAAAGTGTGATACTCACCTCAATTATAAAAGGAAACCCATATCCTCACTTCATCACTCTAAAAAACCAATTTATTTCTGATAATTATTGAAAAAAAACTTCTCAAATTACCTCCTCTCATTTTATAAGCCTTATTTTGGGAAGAAATCCAACATAAGAAGGAATTTTTTTGAAAACCTATAAAGGTTACTCAAAGAAGGGGAATGTTCTTCAACGAGAATTTGTATCTTATTTCTTCCTCAAAAAATTAGTTTTTTAAAATCATGTTGAAATAATAACAAAAATATATTGCATGTAGTATTAGTTTTTTTTGTTATGGTAATGAACTATAGTCGTCTCCACATTCATCAGTTGGGTTATGAAATTATCATTTTTGTGTAAAGTTGATTTACACTCACGAATCGATGTCATTATTTTTTCCATTACCAAGTTTCATATTTGGGTATTATGATCGATATAAGGTATATTTATTATATTTACCAATATTTTATACCTATTGAGTCATTATATAATATATAACTTTTTTTACATTCCAATCTGTAGGGAATATGATAATGTCATTTATGCATATGGTAGACTATTGTCTCACGATGCGATGAAATTCATCTTAACTAACAGATTACATGAAAGATAATATGAATAATTCTAATTAATTTATAGGATTTAATGACATAATTTTTATATTAAATATATATTTATCATTCTAAATATAGTATTTATTGTAACACCCAGAAAGTTTAAATATGAACATCATATTCAAATTCATACGTGACACATGACAACAAGTGTAAAGGGAATACAATATCCTAAAAAATTATTATATATTTAATATTTTAAATAAATTAAATCACTTATATATATTTAAATTCATGAAAATCTATGTTTTCTTACATCCAATGCGACAATGACTTTCTATGATACATTCTGTTACATGTAAGACTGAGTTTTACAGAATATTATTAATATTATTATTTAAAATGAAAATTATCTACTAGCCATTATATTAGTGGTTAGGAATAGTGTTATATAAATTTAGAAAATATATTGTTAAAATAATTATATACCAATTAATTTGAAATGATTATAAAAACTAATTGAATATAATTGAATAATTTTTATAAACCAATTTTTATGCACCCAAAGGAATTTTATCTGAATAAATTAAATTAATTAATATTAGAAAAATAATAAAAAATAAATTTAAATATTATATATTTAATTAAATTTTTTACATTATACAAATATATTTTTTATGTATAAGATAATAAGAATGCAAATTTTATATATCAGAAGATGTGTTGTTTTTAATGGAATTGTTTCACCTTTTAATGAAAAAAATATTTTAAAACTAAATTTCAACAATTATAAAAATAATATTTTAGAAAATAAACATTATTTTTGAATGTGTAATGCCAATATTATATTAGGGTGATTTTTTGGTATTTTAATGAGAGGTTTCATTTTTCATGAGCTGTGCAAATATGTAATTTAATTGAAAATTGATTTTTTGTCAAAATAATTTATAATATTAGATATTATTTTGAATATGTTATAATGTAAAATTATTTAAATTATACCTCAATTAATTAAATATAGTCTATGGTAATCATTTTTATATTTAATTTAGATATTAAAACCTAATGAAAGTTTGATAATTTTCATTTAAAAACCTCGGTTTCCCGTCCCTTCTATTAAGTTATTTTTAAATTAATTACTTCCACTTATTTGATTTGAATTTGAAAAAACAGTTTCCATAATTGGAATAAAAATAATTTATAATATCTAGTAATTTCAATAACGGTTTATAATGAAAATATCAGGGAATGAAATTAATATTAATTTCAATGATTAATGTGAAAATGTGTTTACATAGTTTTTAACATTAATCTTAAGTGGAAAATGACCTAGAAACATGTAAGAACTATTTTTAGCTATAATCAGACCATAACCCTAAAACATTTCATTATTTTAGTCACATAAAGTAAGGGAGATCTCCCAATAGTGTTTAACTTTTGATAATTATAATAATGCCACTCCTCCTCCGCTATAAAAGAGAACTACCCAACCTTAATTATTCAGACCACTCAATCCCTTTCTCACAGCTAAAACATGAACAAATAAACTCACTAATTTCCTATATTCACACAATAATCCCCAACATTTTATGAAATATAACCATGGAAGTCCTCTGGTTCAATTCCGAAGGAGCTACCAAAAGAAGAGGCAAGATTTTTCCACAACCACTTTTGTTTTTATTCTTTTTCCAACCATAAAATTATTCTTGTAAATTGTATGTAAAATAACCTCAGTATAATCAATATACAGATAAATTTTTATCTTAATGTTATTACCTACACCCACACACACATCAATCAAATGATATACGTAATCGTCGTTCCTTTGTAAGGAAGACTATTGGCTCACGAACCAATATCGTTCTTTATTCCATTATAACCTTTCAAGGTTGAGAATAGTGACAGAGTTTTTGTTTATAAAAGACAAATATGATATTTATAATTTCTTTTATTCATATTTAATACTTATATAACATAAAATATTATACTTTCCATTTTTAGGAATACAATAACATTGTCTGTCGACGTTTGGACAACCACCTTCTCAAAGTGACATGATTCATTCACACTTTACATGAAATATATTAATGATTGTTTTAATAATTTTTTTGACCTATATGAAATAAATAATATATAATAATAACAATAATATACCCATATATCATTTAATTTTATTCCTTTTTATATTATAATAAAATGGATTCATCGTTCATGCATGCATTGTACCTACCGTCTCTATGAACTAGACATTTCATTTCATATCACAAAATTTTATGAATTAATATCAATATATATAAATATTCAATGAATATATGTGGAATTTAAAACAAGGTTTAATTACTATAGATAAGTATATAATCATTTATGTAAGGGTAACAAACAATAACAAATTAGATCATACTTGAGAAACATGGGGATTAACACCTGACAAAAAAATGAATGATTATTAACAAACGGGCAATAAAATGTTCTTAATGGATCATATATGATATTATAAATATTAATATGGTTTTTTTAAATGTCAAAAAAATGATTAAGACCATTATAAATGATGTTAAGGGGTGTTCCACAAAAAGTGAATAAAAAGTAATAGATTTTATCTAAATTAGCTATCCATTGGGACTTATTTATTATTATTACCCAACTAACATTAATGTGGTATATATGTTACCAATTTTTCATTTAATATAATTATTTACTCATAATTCATTTTATATTAATATTCAATTTGAATTATATCATTCGAGGGATTTTGAATTGATAATGACCATTTGGTAAAAGTTATCTTGGCAATCCCACTTTCTTTTGGTATTGTTAATTTTATCTTAAAACAATTAATTTTTTGTAATATTTTATATTTGCAAATTAAAATTATATTATATATCCATATCATTATAATATGCATATGATTATTTCTTAAACTGTTTACTATTTTTACTTACAATGATTTCATTGTATGTAATTTGATTAATATGGAAAATATTGATAAATCTATATATTTTAATCAATAAAAGTATTTGAAGATAAGGATAGTAGTCAATTGATTTGATTATTTGATATATAATGAATTATTTGGACCTAAAGTTATGTGTGGGCCCTGAAATAATACATTTCCTTGATACATTAGTAGGTCTCATGGGGCAAATTAAGTTGACCAAATTAAATAGATTTCTACGTGTAGTTATAAACCATATTTGGAAACGTCTTGATGATAGTGATTTTATGTTCCAATTACATGAAAAGAAATAATTAAATCATTAACTTCATTTATTATTAAATAATTTTTATCCATAGGATTTTCATTATGACAAAATATATGGATTCTTTTCATTTTCACTGCATTGATTAAATGGCATGTGTTTTCAGTTATATACATTAATAAGTGTTTATGGATTCTCTATTTATTTATATGGAATTTTTTACTAGTTATTTATCATTCCATATTTCTTATGCTTATTGATTCATCATAGCTTCCTCTTTATATGTCCATTACATATAATTTGAGCTCAACCATATTGCATTCCTTTCCTTAGGACATGAATATAAATTCTTCGAATGAGTTTAATGGAAGTAGATTACTATTTTTTTATGTATTATGTTTTATTTTCAATTAACAATGTAAAATGGGTATCAAGTGTTCAATCTAGTTTTCTAGAATTACTGATCTATTCATTCCTCTGGTATATGAATCTTTTATCTATTATAATGTAATAATGTAAGGTACTAGTTTTGAGATACTTGGGTCGAGGTTGTTATAGTTGGTTTCATTGCAAGTTTAATAGAAACTGTAACATCCCAAGTAAGTAATGAATAATAGATATTTTTATCTATGTCTATTAATGATTAAGATAGTGTTATAGAGGCTTAAAATGAAAATAAATACAATCTTATGCATGGAATACACTAATATTCCTAAAAGATTGTTTTACTGCCTTTTGATGGAAAACAATTTTTGAATCTATATTTTGACAATTTTATAAACTATTTTTGTCAAGATAAACTTATCCTTTATGATTGGGACATCAAAATTTACCTTGTGTGAATTTTTGGTATTTTTCTAACAATGTTCATTTTTTAATGAATAGTGAAAAATACTGCATTTTACATCAAAACTGATTTTAACCTAATTTATTTATATGATTAGATTATGTTCTGAATTGGTTTTGAAGTGAAATTAGAATATATTTTTACCATTTTATCCAATGGTGGTCATTGGAATCAATTTCACTTTGAAATTAGACTTAAACTGGTGTCAATCTTTTGATACTTATTGTTTTGTAAAAACACGCTTTTTGCACTGGCAGCGGGAATTAATTATTAAATTAATTAATGTGACTTATATGATTTGAATTTTGTAAAATAGACTTCATTTTTGAATTCGGAATATCAAATATAGCTTAGGGTGAATTTTTGGTAATTTTCTGAAAAACTTCAATTTTTGATGAATAGTGAAACCACTAAGTGGTAATCAAGCAAACTAATTTTTCAGTTAAATGAAAGTTTACCACTAATGTGTATTTAATTTTAAAAATCCGACATACATGGTTGTCATTAGTATGTAAAATGTGGTTCAATGAGATTATAAATTTTTTTTGGTGAATAGTAACTTATTAAGTTCTTAATCACGATTAGTGGTAATTAGGGTAGTTTAAGGTATAAATAATACTTTAATAAAATGAAATGACCTAGACACATGTCCCAACCTCATTGGTTGTGACATGGAAGACCATGAGATGCCATGGGTCAACTTGGGGACCCCATGGATCCACTTTTGTTGGGAAATGACTTAAATTACTTTTTATTTAATGTTAAAGTGAAAATGACACAAACATAATATGTTTTACGAAAACAATTTTTAAGTGGGGTTATACAAGTCCAAATTTTGATTATAAATAGTCATTGGAAAGCTAAAAAGATTTAATATATCATAGTATTTGTTTTATGATTTTTAGACATTAAATAAATTAAATTATTTATGACATAATAATGATGCAGCGATGACATCATTATTTGACGATTTAAATAAAATGGGAAGATAATGTAACATCTATGAACTACACATGGCCAAAACCAATTGGATGAGTGGATTTGGAACCCTTATCACCTTAGCCACGAATTATATCAATGTGGGACCTTTTAAAACCGAAACACATTTTCAAATAATGTAATATTTCTTTACTTTCCAAAAGTGCCCCTCCTCTCCTCTTATAAAAGGCCCCCACCTCTACCTCATTTCACACACTCTTCAAGCCTTTGGCTCGGCCCAAACCTGCCCAATTACTCTCTCCACATCCCTCTCCTCATCCTAGAGGATTCCATTTGGGCAGAATCCTTTCAAAGGAAGCCTTTAGGCTCAAATCAAAAGGAGTTACACTTTTTAAGGTAATTCATTCTCTAATGTTCATTTGTTTTATTTTGCTTCTCCAACCCCCTAAACTCTTTTTATTTACATATTTTGTAACAACACCAGTATCTTAAATATACAAGTACGTTGTTATAATATTTATTTGAGCTACACTCTCACACAACTATATCAAATGGTTAAAAAACATACGGTTTCCGTGGATGGTGAAATTCTGCCTCCCGAAACGATGATTGTTCAACACTCATTTGACACCTTCAAAGGTGTCCATTATGATGTCAATATTTTCATATATGATATATAATATGTTTATGTTTTCCTTAAGCTTCATGTTTTTTTCATTTTGGGCATACCTTTATGGTTTCCATTATGGGTAAAACACGATATCTTCATTTTAGGAAGTGCGGACTACCGCCCCCTAAAAGTGATTTGATTCGTTAATACCATATGTGGGATGTGTAAAGGATAAAGTTAATGATATTATATATGTTATTATACTAGAATTATAATATACTCTTATATCATTATGATTCCATTCCAGAAAATATGAAATAGAAATGGAAATAGCGTTCATGCGTACGTACGGCTTACCGTCTCCATGAACGGTGCATTTCATTTCTTACCTCTAAATGTGATGTAATATTATAAATGCATGTATGTACTAGATATATATGACATATATGATATCTAAATCATGAATACCATTCTGGATATAGTGAACCTTTGACCAAATTAACAACATGTAAATGTAAGAAGTCTATTTTTGACTTAAGAACCAAATACCGACAAAATGAACATTATTAACTTAACTGATTACATGATGTTCATAACATGGTGTAAAAGGAATAATGAACTTGAAAAAGATTCATAATCAAGTAGAGATTAACTCACGTTTATTATTTAGGAGATTAAAGAACAGTCGAGTCAAGTCGGATACGAGGTATGGGACCTCGTCTCAATCTCCTTTCGTTGAGGCATATTTTATTTTATACACAACTTTCTTTTATAAGCTGTATAAACCCCTTTGACTTTTACGTTTATTCAAAAGGAATCTTTTTTATATGAAGCGTTTACTAAACGAAAAAAGGTAATGATTTTGTCGTACGTATGCGGCGACAACGACTTCTCCGCCGTTGTGACCGTTATTTGAGTTTCGGCTTCCTCTACAAGCCATACCTTCTTTTTTTTAAAAGAAAAATAAATACCATGTTTTACTTTGGTATTGAAAATGGATTTCATAATGTTTTTATTATATCAATGTGTTTTATTAATATCTCATGATTGAAATGTGGAAATGTTATGTTTCCTTTATGCATGTTTTATCTGAAATGATTATGTTATGGTTCTTGGGCATTATTATGAAGACGGGTGGTTACGTGATAAACTAAGGGCAGGTGAGCCTGTTATAGCTCTCCAATGCATTGGGTAACGCGATGGAGTGAAACGTTAAGGTTTCTACGAAGAGATTTTAGGGAATATACTGTGATGGGTATTCCAAACGTAACCAAGAGGGTTACTCCCTACGTAAGAATGTTATGAATGCCTCAAGTGACCTTTATGTCTTATGATTTCTATGATTTATTCATGATTTGATGAGGTATGTTAAAGTGATTATGTTTTATGGGTAAAGTATGATTCCATTCTTATGTATATATGAACTCATGTTTCCTTTCCATGTTTTTTTTATAACCCATACTGAGTTTTTATGCTCATCCCATGTTTTTGAAATGTTTTTCACAGGTCAAGGGAAAGGTACATGATAAGATGATAGAGTCAATGATGTGTCATGAAATAATCCATGTTTTATTTTAAATGTGTTTCCATTGATGGGAATGAAGAATACTATCTTTATGTAACCACTTTGTTTATATGTGGAATGTAATGAAAGTTTTATGATCTAATTCTCTAAAACTCTAAACCCGAAAAGATCCTCAATGTGTAATCTTGTAATAACTCAAGATTAAGTAAGGTTTAAGGTTGGGGCCTTATAGTTGGTATCAGAGGTCGGTTTAGATAACTTTAGGAGTTAGAATTCTATTAAATGATTATCAAAAAATATATATATATTTTTTTGAAATGATATAGCATTAAAAGATTACCATGTTTCTTCATCTAAGACATGTTTGTTCAGAATGGTTTTCCGCAGAGGAAACAGGGAAGCAGTGCTAGGAAGGCATACAGAAGGAAATAACCTTCCGAATCAGCATCCATAAATGGTCGGAATTGGAACTGAACAGTTTGTTGCAGTAATGGCGCAATTGACTCAAGCGATAAATGGCGGTGGTATCCATACACGAGATCAGCCAGACCAACCGCAGAGGAACATGTCAGTGGTGGAACATTTCATGAGGCAACATCCACCATCATTCAGAGGATCATCTGACCCTGTACTAGCTGAAGGGTGGATTAAAGCACTGGAGAAGATTTTTGATGTCATGGGGTGTTCAGACAATCAAAAGGTTAGTCTTGCTATTTACCGTTTGGAGGGTGAAGCAGATCAGTGGTGGTCTATGGTTAAAAATAACAGGGATGCCGATGAGATTGATGCTCTTGACTGGGATGAATTCAAAGGTATGTTTCTTGAGAATTATTTTCCTAAGGCTGTTCGACTTAGGATGGAAAATCAATTCTTGGAATTGAGGCAAGAGGAAGACTCAGTGGCTGCTTATGAAGAAAGGTTCACTCGATTGGCAAGGTATGCTCCAAATTTTATTCGAGACCTTGATAGTAAAATCAATCGTTTTTACTCAGGATTAATGCCAAAATATCAAAGGGCATTAGCTTCTCGTGAGTTTAAAAGTTATGAAAAGCTTGTTCGATGTGCTGAGAAGGTGGAAATGGAGTTTGCCGATGACCAAGTGTTCTATAACAACCAGCAGAAGAAGAGACCGAGGTGGCAGGAGAAAGGTAATAATTCTTCAAAAAAGTCTGATGGTAAGAGAACTAAGTTTCCAGTTTGTGATAAATGTGGCAAAAGGCATGCTGGGGAATGTCTTCCGAATTCTGGGAAGTGCTACCGATGTGGTAAGATGGGACATAAGGCTCGTGATTGCACTGAAAAGGATCAAGGTGAAGGTAAGAACAAATTTGATTTACAGTTAGTGAAATGTTATAAGTGCAATGAGATGGGTCACTATGCAAACGAGTGTCCGACAAGGAGCTTGAGTGATGGGAAGCAGTTAGACTACAAGCAGAAAGGGGTGGTGAAATCCTTTGCAACTACTTCAGCAGATGTCGGGCCATCAAATGATGTTGTATCAGGTACATTGTTTGTTTTTTCAGATTATGCCAGTGTGTTGTTTGATTCGGGGTCTACACATTCATTCATCTCTGAAACCTTTTCTAGTAAAATGGGAATACCATCTCAAGAAATGACTCCTGAACTTTTGGTAAAAACACCTGGGGGAAATGTCGAGGCAAAAAGAATTTATAAGAATCTTCCTATCCTTATCTGTGGAAAGAACCTACTTGCAATCCTTATTGTTCTACCTCTAGTAGAGTTTGATGTTATCTTGGGTATGGATTGGCTCTCTATTTACCATGCTAAGATTGACTGTAGAGCTAAAGAAGTTTCTTTTCAGAAAGACTTTCAGTTTGTTTACAAGAATGAACCCTTACTTTTGATAACATATCAAGAGGCCGAGAAACTTGTAAAAGATGGAAATGAATGTTACCTTGCACACGTCGTTGAAAATAAAGGAACTGTTCAGATTAATGATGTGCCAGTGGTAAATGAGTATCCTGATGTTTTTCCTGATGAGTTGCCTGGAATAATACCAGATCGGGAAGTTGAGTTTACTGTTGACTTAGTTCCTGATGCTAAACCAATTTCAAAACCCCCTTATCGAATGGCACAAATTGAACTTTTAGAGTTGAAGGAGCAATTGCAAGATTTATTAGAGTAAGGTTTCACTAGACATAGCACATCACCATGGGGTGCTCCGGTTTTATTTGTTAAAAAGAAAGATGGTTCTATGAGACTTTGCATTGATTATAGAGCATTGAATAATATCACTGTTAAGAACAAATATCCTTTGCCTCATATCGATGATTTGTTTGATCAGCTGCAGGGAGATTAGTTTTTTTCAAAGATTGACTTGAGATCGGGGTACCATCAGCTGAAGGTAAAGGAGGCAGATATTCCGAAGACCGCATTCCGTACGAGATATGGCCATTATGAATTTGTAGTAATGCCTTTTGGGATAACCAATGCACCTGCTGTATTCATGGACTTAATGAATAGAATTTTCCATGAGTTCTTGGATAAGTTTGTGGTTGTTTTCATTGATGATATTTTGGTGTTTTCTAAAAGTAAAGAGGAGCATGAAAAACATTTAAGGGTTATCTTGCAAACCTTAAAATAAAAGAAACTGTATGGGAAATTCAGTAAGTGTGAGTTTTGGTTGCAACAAATTTCTTTCCTTGGTCACATTGTTTCTAAAGATGGAATAACTGATGATCCTGCAAAAACAAAAGTTGTGGAAGAATGGCCAAGACCCACAAATGTAACCGAGATTCGTAGCTTCCTTGGTTTGGTGGGCTATTACCGAAGGTTTGTTAGAAATTTTTCACGGTTATCTAGTCCAATGACTAAGCTAACTCGGAAGGGTGTTAAGTTTATCTGGACAAAAGAATGTGATGATTGTTTTCAGGAATTGAAATGAAGATTGATGAATGCTCCAGTTTTGGCACTACCTTCCAGGAATGGTGAGTTTGTTATATACAGTGATGCTTCATTGAAAGGACTTGGTTGAGTCCTAATGCAGAATGATCAGGTAATTGCTTATGCTTCACGACAGTTGAAAACTCATGAGGTAAATTACCCTACACATGATTTGGAATTAGCTGCTGTTGTTTTTGCTTTAAAAATTTGGAGGCATCATTTGTATGGAGTAAAGTGTGAAATATATACCGATCACAAAAGTTTAAAGTATATATTCACTCAGAAAGAGTTAAACATGAGACAAAGGAGATGGCAGGAATTAATCAAGGATTATGATTGTACAATTCATTACCATCCGGGAAAAGCAAATAAAGGGGCTGATGCTTTGAGTCCAAAAAGTAATGCTTCATTAACAATGTTGCGTTTGGAACGTGATCCTTTGGTTAAGGATTTGATGAACTTTGGAATAGAATTTGTTGGTGCAGGAAGTCCTTCTGTTTTGTTTCAGGTATCAGTGAGATCTTCTCTATCAGATAGAATCAAGAAAGCACAGAAGCAAGACAGTGAGTTGTAGAAAAGGGTAGAGCTGGTTCAGAAAGGTAAGTTGCCTGAATTCAACATTGATAATGATTGCGTTTTGAGATTTGGGAAGAGATTATGTGTGCCTTGTGATTCACAGTTGAAGAGAGAGTTGTTATGTGAAGCTCATAGTTCTCCGTTTTCAGTTCATCCAAGTAGTACTAAGATGTATAGAGATCTGCGGGAGTATTACTGGTGGGATGGAATGAAAAGAGACATTGCTGATTTTACTGTGAAGTGTTTGACTTGTCAGCAGGTTAAAGCAGAGCGGCAGTTACCGAAAGGGATGCTTCAGCCTTTACCAGTACCAGAGTGGAAATGGGAGAATATATCCATGGACTTTGTTGTTGGATTACCGAAGACATCTCGAGGTAATAATGCAATCTGGGTTATTGTTGATCGCTTGACCAAATCTGCTCATTTCCTTGCTATACGAGATACTTTATCTCTTGATCAACTTTCCCGTTTGTATCTTAAAGAGATAGTCAGGTTACATGGAGTTCCTCTCTCCATTGTATCGGATCGTGATCTCAGGTTTACTTCTAACTTTTGGAAAGGCCTTCATAAGTCTTTGGGTACTGAGTTAAATTTTAGTACATCTTTTCATCCTCAATCAGATGGGAAGTCAGAACGAACAATTCAGACATTGGAGGATATGCTACGAGCTTGTTCTATGGATTATCAGGGAAGTTGGGACCAACATCTTTCTTTGGTTGAGTTTTCATATAATAACAGTTTTCATTCCAGTATACAGATGGCACCATTTCAGGCATTATATGGGAAGCGGTGTCGAACTCCAGCTTTCTGGGATGAAGTGGGTGAAAGGAAGTTGATGGGACCAGAATTGGTAGAAGAGATGGCAGAAAAAGTTCAGCTGATTCAGAAACACATGAGAACAGCTCAGAGCAGGCAGAAGAGTTATACGGATAACCGGAGGAAGGATCTATCTTTCGAGGTAGGTGATCATGTTTTTCTCAAGGTTTCTCCTTGGAAAAGCGTGATGAGATTTGGTAAGAAAGCAAAGATGAGTCCAAGGTTTGTTGGACCATACGAAATTCTGGAGAGAGTTGGATCAGTTGCATACTGAGTGGCTTTACCTCCGAGTTTATCTCAGGTACACAATGTTTTTCACGTTTCGATGTTGAGAAAGTATAGGCCAGATCCATCTCATGTTTTGAGTCCAGAGGTAGTTCAGCTGGAAGAGAACCTATCTTATGAGGAACAACCGGTCCAGATTCTTGACCACAGGGAGCAAGTGTTACGGAATAAAGTGATTCATCAGGTAAAGGTTTTGTGGAAAAACCACATGATTGAAGAGGCAACATGGGAATCTGAAAATGCAATGAGGGATAAGTACCCCCATTAATTCGATAAGTAAATAAATTGTGGGGACACAATTTTCTAAAGGGGGGAAGGATGTAACATCCCAAGTAAGTAATGAATAATATATATTTTTATCTATGTCTATTAATGATTAATATAGTGTTATAGAGGCTTAAAATGAAAATAAATACAATCTTATGCATGGAATACACTAATATTCTTAAAAGATTGTTTTACTGCCTTTTGATGGAAAACCATTTTTGAATCTATATTTTGACAATTTTATAAACTATGTTTGTCAAAATAAACTTATCCTTTATGATTGGGACATCAAAATTTACCTTGTGTGAATTTTTGGTATTTTTCTCACAATGTTCATTTTTTAATGAATAGTGAAAAATACTGCATTTTACATCAAAACTGCTTTTTATCCTAATTTATTTATATGATTAGATTATGTTTTTAATTGGTTTGGAAGTGAAATTAGAATATATTTTTACCATTTTATCCAATGGTGGTCATTGGAATCAATTTCACTTTGAAATTAGACTTAAACTGGTGTCAATCTTTTGATACATATTGTTTTGTAAAAACACGCTTTTTTCTCTGGCAGCGGGAATTAATTATTAAATTAATTAATGTGACTTATATGATTTGAATTTTGTAAAATAGACTTCATTTTTGAATTCGGAATATCAAATATAGCTTAGGGTGAATTTTTGGTAATTTTCTGAAAAACTTCAATTTTTGATGAATAGTGAAACCACTAAGTGGTAAGCAAGCAAACTGATTTTTCAGTTAAATGAAAGTTTACCACTAATGTGTATTGAATTTTAAAAATCCGACATACATGGTTGTCATTAGTATGTAAAATGTGGTTCAATGAGATTATAATAATTTTTTCGTGAATAGTAACTTATTAAGTTCTTAATCACGATTAGTGGTAATTAGGGTAGTTTAAGGTATAAATAATACTTTAATAAAATGAAATGACCTAGACACATGTCCCAACCTCATTGGTTGTGTCATGGCCGACCATGACATGCCATGGGTCAACTAGGGGACCCCATGGATCCACTTTTGTTGGGAAATGTCATAAATTACTTTTTATTTAATGTTAAAGTGAAAATGACACAAACATAATATGTTTTACGAAAACAATTTTTAAGTGGGGTTATACAAGTCCATATTTTGATTATAAATAGTCATTGGAAAGCTAAAAAGATTACCTACATCATAGTATTTGTTTTATGATTTTTAGACATTAAATAAATTAAATAATTTATGACATAATAATGATGTAGCGATGACATCATTATTTGACGATTTAAATAAAATGGGAAGATAATGTAAATTCTATGAACTAAACATGGCCAAAACCAATTGGATGAGTGGATTTCGAACCCTTATCACCTTATACACGAATTATATCATTGTGGGACCTTTTAAAACCGAAACACATTTTCAAATAATGTAATATTTCTTTACTTTCCAAAAGTGCCCCTCTTCTCCTCTTATAAAAGGCCCCCACCTCTACCTCATTTCACACACTCTTCAAACATTTGGCTCGGCCAACCCCTGCCCAATTACTCTCTCCACATCCCTCTCCTCATCCTAGAGGATTCCCTTTGGGAAGAATCCTTTCAAAGGAAGCCTTTAGGCTCAAATCAAAAGGAGTTACACTTTTTAAGGTAATTCATTCTCTAATGTTCATTTGTTTTATTTTGCTTCTCCAACCCCCTAAACTCTTTTTATTTACTTATTTTGTAACAACACCAGTATCTTAAATATACAAGTATGTTGTTATAATATTTATTTGAGCTAAACTCTCACACAACTACATCAAATGGTTAAAGAACATACGGTTTCCGTGGATGGCGAAATTCTGCCTCCCGAAACGATGATTGTTCAACACTCATTTAACACCTTCAAAGGTGGAAATTATGATGTCACTATTTTCATATATGATATATAATATGTTTATGTTTTCCTTAAGCTTCTGTTTTTTTCATTTTGGCCATACCATTATGGTTTCCATTATGGGTAAAACACGATATCTTCATTTTAGGAAGTGCGGACTACCGCCCCCTAAAAGTTATTTGATTCGTTAATACCATATGTGGGATGTGTAAAGGATAAAGTTAATTATATTATATATGTTATTATACTGGAATTATAATATACTCTTATATCATTATGATTCCATTCCAGAAAATATGAAATAGAAATGGAAGTAGCGTTCATGCGTACGTACGGCTTACCGTCTCCATGAACGGTGCATTTCATTTCTTACCTCTAAATGTGATGTAATATTATAAATGCATGTATGTACTGGATATATATGACATATATGATATCTACATCATGAATAACATTCTGGATATAGTGAACCTTTGACCAAATTAACAACATGTAAGTGTAAGAAGTCTATTTTTGACTTAAGAACCAAATACCGACAAAATGAACATTATTAACTTAACTGATTACATGATGTTCATAACATGGTATAAAAGGAATAATGAATTTGAAAAAGATTCATAATCAAGTATATATTAACTCAAGTTTATTATTCAGGAGATTAAAGAACGGTCGAGTCAAGTCGGATACGAGGTATGGGACCTCGTCTCAATCTCCTTTCGTTGAGGCATATTTTATTTTATACAGAACTTTCTTTTATACGGTGTATAAACCCCTTTGACTTTTACGTTTATTCAAAAGGAATCTTTTTTATATGAAGCATTTACTAAACGAAAAAAGGGAATGTTTTTTTCGTACGTATGTGGCGACAACGACTTCTCCGCCGTCGTGACCGTTATTTGAGTTTCGTCTTCCTCTACAAGCCATACCTTCTTTTTAAAAAAAAAAATAAATACCATGTTTTACTTTGGTATTGATAATGGATTTCATAATATTTTTATTATATCAATGTGTTTTATTGATATCTCGTGATTGAAATGTGGAAATGTTATGTTTCCTTTATGCATGTTTTATGTGATATGATTATGTTATGGTTCTTTGGAATTATTATGAAGACGGGTGGTTCCGTGATAAACTAAGGGCGGGTGAGCCCGTTATAGCTCTCCAATGCATTGGGTAACGTGAAGGAGTGAAACGTTAAGGTTTCTCCGAAGAGATTTTAGGGAATATACTGTGATGGGTATTCCAAACGTAACCAAGAGGGTTACTCCATACGTAAGAATGTTATGATTGCCTCAAGTTACCTTTATGTCTTATGATTTCTATGATTTATTCATGATTTGATAAGGTATGTTAAAGTGATTATGTTTTATGGGTAAAGTATGATTCCATTCTTATGTATATATGAACACATGTTTCCTTTCCATGTTTTTTTTATAACCCATACTGAGTTTTTATGCTCATCCCAAGTTTTTGAAATGTTTTTCACAGGTCAAGGGAAAGGTACATGATAAGATGATAGAGTCAAGGATGTGTCAAGAAATAATCCATGTTTTATTTTAAATGTGTTTCCATTGATGGGAATGAAGAATACTATCTTTATGTAACCACTTTGTTTATATGTGGAATGTAATGCAAGTTTTATGATCTAATTCTCTAAAACTCTAAACCCGAAAATATCCTCAATGTGTAATCTTGTAATAACTCAAGATTAAGTAAGGTTTAAGGCTGGGGCCTTATAGAAACTGTATAAACTAGATTTAGGTAAAACATGAATCGAGAACATATCCCTATGATATACTAGGAGGATAAATATATTACAATATCCAAAATAAACCATGTTTATGATTGTGATATTAGTTATGAATTATTTTAGTTTATGTTAAGAATCTAAATTTTTATGGTGTAATGTCCCAGCCCAGCTTCTACTCAAACTGTGCACTAAACCAATGGATCACATGGCCTAAGACACACCTCCCCATATTCTAGTGGCTGTCAACTATATATGAGGGTGTAAAGGTGAGAAAATTGGCAGACTATACACTCATTTCAGAGTAGCACAACAAATACATTCAAAACATATAACAATAATAGAACCATAATATAAACAATCCGAATCATTAAACTATGTAATTGTAAAAGGTAAATAAAAAAATAATTAGAGGATGAATTAGATTGCTAAAAAATGGGATATAATTACCAAAGTCTTCTAAAGAAGTTTCTAATACATGATGCATGGCATGATAATAATACAAAAAAGAAACAAGAAGATACAAGCATGACATGAAATAGTAAAAAATAAAAAATAAAAACAACACCATAATAATCTCAAGCCTAAACCCAATCCATTTCACCTAAGATCCAACTGAGAAATAAAAATGATCAATCTATAAAATAGATATTTCCCTTATCGATACTTGCAAGAAGATAGTCAACATGGGTGCCAAGGGTGGCCCGAGTAGTGTGTGAGATAAAACTCTCAGTTTTCCACCACCAAAGCTGTCTACATGTAATCCGATTAATGCTCATAATTCAAAATATGTGAAGTCCTAAACAATAAAGTAAATAAATGACGAATAAATAAATTTACACTGGCTCCGGATCTTAAAGTACACACGATGGGTATACCCACTTCAGATCATGTTTGGAATGACTGTTTGATCATGTCAATATCTATTTAAATAGTAATATTATAAATATATATCGTTTAGTTCTATATTTTATCTACCTATATGTACCAAGTGTGTGAGGATGACTACTGAACATAAAAATGGAATACCTGTGCGTATAGTACTCAGATGTGAATAACTTTCCCTTGAAAAGTTTAATGAGATTAAAATACCATGCAATCCGGTATATTACCTACATCCGAGAAGAATGATATATACCATTCTAAATCACTCAGGATGGTGATTCTGCATCCATGGAAACACTCTAATAATGGAATGTGGGGCATAAATCCCAACACCCATATATTATCAGTTGTGTGAGACGTCATTAAATCAAATAATGGATGCAAGGGAGTGTGATTACCATCACGTCTAATCACCACTTACCATCATATCAAAACAACTTTAACGGTTCATTAAAATTATTACTAGCAAGGGGAATTACCTCTCGTCAATTTATTTTTTATATTACATATAAATATAAATGAGGGATAATCATTTATAATATAAAATATAATTCATAAAATCTTATGCAAGTCGTTACCCATGTTCAATTACAAAAACAATCATTACATAACATATGAGAATTTGATCAAGAATAAAAAATGTACATGAATTTAACATCCCATAGTCCATTTCAAAATTAAACCATTTGATTCATTTCAAGGAGTGAATCTATCATTCTGTGTCCCTTTAATATAAAACAAGCCATTCATTTCATCAAAATATGAAAAATTCACATATAACACACAAAAAGTCAAATGGAAGGTGTCAAGGTCAATCCATATATAATATTTGACCAAATTTCCAAATACATCCAATACAATACATTTACCATGAAAAATAAAAAAAACTCATTTAGACATGGGAATAGGTCATAAGGCATCAAGGGTCATTTAGAAGAAAGGCATGATCACTATTTAAATTTCCCACTTGGTAAATTTCTACTTCCCAAGGGCCAAGAACCTAAGTCGTGCTTTAGGTCACACATAATAATCAAAACCCAAAGGTAATTACAATTAGAACCCAAGTGAAAAGCTAAATCGAGTTTTTGAAAAAATTATACCAACTTTCCAAAATGGTCCATTCTTAGCAGAACACCCATGGGGTGACCATAACAGTTATGAACAACCTCCACCCCACCTAACAAGGGTCAATAGACATGTATTAGGGTGAAACAGTTGGTTAGAAATAATTGAGTCAATATAATTGTAATTCTTGACAAAGGTTGGTATATGTAATGATGAAATAATTTTGAAATGTCCAAAAAATGAAATGGAAAATGATATAACCACCTACCTCAAGTCTGTAGATGATTCCTCGCTCAATATGGGGCTCATATTTGATGTAGGTTTTTAGAAATAATTATGGTCCAATGCTTGGAAAATAGGGCATATCATCCAACACCAAATTAGCATGACTGATTTGATGAAAGGGTTAGGATATCCGTACCTTGTTCCATCCAATGATTCCTTTGGATATTGAATCAGGTGTCCGAAGAGAGAGGTGTAGAAGAACCTACCATGAAGAAAATTTGAAGGCTAATGAAGAAGGAAGAAATTCCCATCATTTAAAGAAGGAGTGTGAAAATAGAAAATGTATTTTATGTTTAATGTAGCGAAAAATTACATTTCACCCCAAAATATCTAATAAAATGGGTTGGAAATGCAATTTGGGAAAATTGTGATCATTAAAAAACTAAAGGATACAATACGCACATTTATGTATAACAATTTACCAAACCCTAATAAAATAATGTAAAAAACAACTGTAAAACATTAAAATGATGTCACACAGCTATGCACCTTACCTCACATGGTTTCAAACAAACCATGTGGTCTATAGCATCCTTTGTCTGCAATCAATCAATTTTAGACAAACTATACTACCTAGGATGCATAGTCTAAACTAACAATGTGGCCTAGTTATTTATCCCATTTTGAGTAACTGCAAGCTCTAAAAAAGACCAAGAATTTCTTGTTACCTTCCTTAGGTCATAACACAACATTACCATTATTAATGTAATGATTCAAATTGAAAAAAAAATGATATATACCTTAATGAAAAGACGTGTCTTTACAAACTCCCACCCTTAAAAAAAGTCATCCCCAATTTGGACTTTTGAGGGAAAAGATATATCTTCAAATAATAGTTATAGACATTAAGATCGTATATCAATTTCCTACTCCCCGGTCACATTCTATACTCGATTGTGCTACCATTTAACCGATACTAAAGGAACAATCCTACACCGGAGGGTCGTAACACATCAATCCAAAATACACACATGATACTCCTATAATTAATCATCCATATCAAATTCTACCACATTAATCTAAAATACATGGGATGGGTCTAGATAGTATCAATGAAACTAAGATACATGAAATAAATATTTCATAGACTGATTATTATGAGAATGAGACAACTGGTAAGGCACTCCTCCAACCACCTTCACAACATAGAAGGGTACAATATCCCTCGGTGAGAGGTTACCTTATATCTAAATATGTCAATTTCATATCCTGGGTGAGCATCATAAGAAAACCCAGTCCTCAACCACACACCCAAGATGTCACAAATGTCTTTTGGCATATGACTACTATCTGGACTGAGCTGTCAGTATGCACATTCTAATAAGCTAGACATAATTTTTAGTCCCCTGAAGGAGATTCACACTTATAATTACTACTTATCTTACCTATATCCATCATATGGGGGAGCGATAAGTCCTAACATATAAGGTTTCTTTGGTATCCATCACAATGGTAGCCTGAAATATGTTATTATAAGAAAAAACCATAAGACGAATGAGTTTTCCCCAATAAAATAAAAATGTCACGGAAAGATGCACAAAGCTTCTTCTCTAAAACCTGAATCATCCATTTTTCCATTGGTCTATGGGTGCTATGTCTTTCTTAGAAGTAAGAGCATAACTATTTCCTTCTATAATTCCATCCAGAACCGTGATGTGATATGAGAATCTCTACAGAAAATGATAGAATAATGATCTCAATGAATATATATAATATCTATGAGGTATATCCTTCCTAGACCAACTACATGATGGTCTCTCAAAAAGGTAATAATTGTGTGACCTTCATCAAGCAATCAAGGAAATCCCACACTGTATCATTTTCTCTACATGATCTGGGTAGACAAGTCACGAAGTCCATCGAAACACAATCCCATTTCCACTCGGTAATGGAAAATGATTGTAAAATTCTTTTAGGATATTTATGTTCTGTGTTTAATTATTGACATGTTGAAAATCAAGTGATCATGCTGAAAATTTCATGCTTTATACTAGGATAGAAGTATTGGTGTCATAGATTTTGACATTATTTAGGGACACCAAGGTGAATTGCCCATGCTGAGGCATATAATTTCTGCATCAGCTACTCATTGATGTTTTAATGGGACCCATACACACCTGTGAAACAATTTAGTGTCATCCACATCCATTATTATACTATAAAATGTATAAATATTAGAGACATATTCCAATAGAACATGGACTTTGATATCTGATTACATTCTCCTTCTTACATATTCTAGAAGAGTATAATTCACTATGAAGGCTAAAAGGATAGTCTTACCATGTTCCTCCAGAAACAGAACATGAATATCTATTAGTAAAGCCATACTATTGCAATTATAACTGGATTCCTAAATTTCCTATGTCGGATTCTTCTTCCTTAGTGCATCTAACACAATGATTCCTTTTTCCAGGTGTGTTGGCAAGATCAAAATCGAACAAATATAGGTACTCTACCAAACTATGTTTTCTGAGATTCAGATCATGCTGTAGTAACATGTACGTAAGGATTTTTTAGTTTTTGAATACCAAAAAAACACACTAAATAGATAGTTTATCATAAATTGTAAGGGATTCACTAAAAATAGCTAGCTTTAGGTCTAGTGTTGGGTAATTCCCCTCATAAGACCTCAAATGATGATACCCATATTTCAGGATTCACCCATCCTTCATCTAAAAAATACCATGACTGATACTTGATGCATTATTGTTTATAATTTACCTACTTCTTTGGTATGTAAGAATCAATATCATCCCATAATTAAGTCTACCCATCTACTCCTCAATGTATTCTTCACATGTTACTAACCTTAATAATTTCACACCCTTCATTTTGAAGCCCATAAGTTACATGGAAAGGCATGATAAATCCTGGATGAAGTGTCTGTAATATTTGAAAACCATTTGAAACTATGGATTTAAAATATGATCATGGGATTATCCAAATAATATACATCTATCACTATATCTAGGTTTAGAGAAACTCCTGACATCGAGATGATGTGACATAAGAAGTGAAATTTATTATCCCAAAAGTGGAATTTAATGTCATTAGTATATAGGTGAGGTTCTATTTGTGTATAAGCGTGATCTAAAGACCAGTTTCATTGTTGTACGTGGAACATGAATAAAATAAGATATCATCAATAAAATCAACCACAAATGAATCTAGATATGAGTGAAAAAACTGATCCACTGGAGTCATAAAGACTATATTTTGTTTGTTGTGTCTGAACAACATTACCAGGTACTCGTATAGACTATACCTTTTCTTGAAAGTTGTGAGAGGTATTTCTAATGTCTTGATGCAATCCTAATGATAAGATAAACACTAATCACTATTTGAAAACACATTCACTCATCAGAGATGATCAAAGATGTCATGTATTCTAGGATGTGGAAAATGATTCTTTACAGTGAGCTGATTCAAACGACGATAATCCACACCAATCCTGAGAGTAATGTTTGAGTTCATGGAAAATATGAATGGGATGATCCTTTAGATAAATACTAGGGTGTACAAAACCTTTATCCTCCAAACCATTAAACAACTTCTTGAGCATCAAGAACTCATTAGGATCCATCCAATAAGGAGGACTGTCACTAGTGTGACTCCCGAAAAAACATTAATAATAAACTCTACCTATCTCACTAGAGGTAGACTATAAAAGTTTTTGAGAAAATAATCTATGAAATGCTCCACTAAAAGAAGAAATATAGCGGGTTGTAACCCCTAATCATCGAGGAAAAGTCTAGTGACATTCCCTATCACATTAACCAACCTCTACTGCTCGAGTCCAGACCATGTTGCACTAACATACCATCCTCTCCTATGAATGTGCCTAATGCCCTATGGTGATGTAAACCCTATACTATGACAATTAATGTCAACATGAGCTCTATAATGAACTAATAAGTCTATCCT
Source organism: Viscum album (assembly GCA_963277665.1). Classification (NCBI taxonomy): domain Eukaryota; kingdom Viridiplantae; phylum Streptophyta; class Magnoliopsida; order Santalales; family Viscaceae; genus Viscum; species Viscum album. Next base: position 81,538,191 of record OY728140.1, read on the forward strand.
GATGATTATATTAAAACCAATCATGTCTAGGATGTATAGATTCCATATGATAAGGTAACTGTCAGACCACAAAACCCCCAAGAGGGGGGTGGGGGGGAGGGGGTGAATCAGGGCATCAATGTTTTCGTACAAAGGTGATATATATTATTTTCATGTTGGTATAAACATGATAGAAATTTATGATTCACTCAATCAGAAATCATACATTCACATGTAGAGGGAAAATAAAACACTTTTACATGGTTCACTACTAAGGGTTGGTCCATGGAGAAAACAACGATAGTGTTTAATTCACACCTAAATCCACTAAACATCACTAGTTTTGGAATAAAAAAGTTCGGTCATAGTAAATATATACCATACACACTAACAATACATAATTTAATGGATATCTCACCACATCCCTCAAAACACAGCTCTATACTCCCCTAGCTTACTACTTTGAATGAATTGTAACTTCATTTATCGACATAAAGGTCACTTTAATGGATTGGGATTAAAATGTTTATCCCCGACATATCATAAGACTCTACTTGAACCACAAACTTGAGTTGATGCACTATGAAATCACTGTTCACTAAAAACCAAATGATCAAAACATCATTTCACAAATCTCCTTCATTGTGCTCCCTTCGTGAAACAAACTACCTTCATGAAGAATTCGTCCCTTCGTGGAACATAATCCTTCACAAAGCCCACAATTTCAATATATTTAACCCTATAATCACTAAGCACCATTTTCAAAAAAGAATTGGCATCGGTCAAGACTACACAAGTCTTTTCATGATGTTCAAGCTCACATGGAATGTCAGTTTTGTAGAGCTCCCTTGGCTTCAAGAAATAAGTGCCATTCCAGATTTTCCTTGGAAATATTGATAAGAAGTGAAGAGGGGTAGCCTCATATTTATAGTATTATCTATTCACAAAGATCAATGACCATTTTGAGGATTTTCTAGATCTTTCAAAAATATATTAACGAAGCTCATTTGTCATTTAGCTCTATAGAAATTCACTATTCATGAAGCTCATCGTAACCGAGATTCTTTCCATAAAAACCATTGTGCCACCTCAAAATATCAAATTCTCATAATCGTGTAGATCACCATCCCCATTCTCGATGTTCTATTTCTTCATTGTTCGTGATGCTCATCATTGTCACATTGATCACCACCAACATTCTTTTTTCAATCACTAAACACAATTGGTGAATCACAACTTCATGAAATTCAAGTGTTTTCCATATTTTCATAAGGCCTTCAAGAACATACACTTGTCAGAATTATACCCTTTCGCCAAATTTTGGACAATTGTTTTTTGCAGACACTCGGAAACAATGCCACCTTTAATAATGTTGTCCGATTAAATTATGGGATCCATTTCCTTAAAAACTCCTTGATATTCCATATATGATTTCAAATCAAACGAAATCATACTCCATTTACATAAGAGAATACCCATTGACCCAAAAATCTCATCCTTCGAGTTTTTTTCCAAATCATTACATAAATCATATTACGCACCAACCACAATCAAGACCTAATGAACTAGAAGCAACTCAGCCAACAATCTATGTCTACGTTAGCAATAATCAGTTTAGAAAATAATTGGGGAAGCTTCACTTGGTTTATCATGTTTTTTGAATGATTAAAGATGTCCAATATATTCTTTGACCATGTCATAGAAGAATTACATTCCCTGAAGTATTTCCTCATAACACATAAATCTCATTTTCACCCTTTGAAACTCATAATATTTCTCAATTCTCCATTCTCTATGCACTTTCACCAAGAAAACTTGGATAACATTTCATCATCCTCCATTGTACCATGAAATTTATCCATTCTCCCACTTTTAAAATAAACCCAAATACCATTAATTGTATATTATAGAGCTCAAAACTCACCCCTAGATTGTATCTCCCCCATAAACCAACATCTATTTAACAAATATATTAAACCAGTTTACACAACTAGGGAGAGTGGAACCCACATTACCTCCTCATCCAGTGGGATGTGGTTGAACACCAGGGTTCAACCGATGCTTCTCAAATACATGTGATGATGATGGATTAGTAAGTGTGTTCGACACTTTCTCATCATCTCCAACATGATTCCTTTTAACCATGCATTGTTAAATAGTTTCCTTGATGAAGTGATATATAATTTCAAATTGTTTCATATTATAATGTTGAACATGATTCTTCCTATGATCAATTACACTATTTTTATCACAGTGAGTCACCATTGGCCATTTCATATCATCACCAATATCATTTAATTTTAACTTCATCCAAAGTAGCATAGAATAAGACGTTGAAGTGGTGATATTCCAAACATTAGTAGTACTAAGATAAGTACATTCCTGTTTCCTACTCAACCATACCACACATTTTTTTTCAATAAATAATTCTCCACCACTGATGGAATTTCTATCAACAATATCACCTATCTAGTCACATCAAAAATAATTATAATTCCCTATCACTTCCTTCTACAATGTATACACCATTACTGTCATTACCTCGAATGTACCTCATGACTCCTTTCATTGCTATCATATGTTCTTCCTTCATATTACATTGAATGTGGTATGCTAATCATGTTTTTAAGAAAATATTTGGCTATTTTTTACACATGTAAAATACGATTCCAATGATTCTACAATACATTATAGGGTCTGAAGATGACCGCTCATCAGGATTTCTTAGTATTGTACCAACCTCAATCAAAGTTGATAATGGTTTGGAGTCAGGCATATTGAATTTATCCAGTAACTCTCTTGAACAATTTTCTTAAGAAATAAAAGTGTAGTCTTTCCTATGAATAACTTTTATCTGTATGAAGCATGTGAGTTCACAAATAATAGATTTCTCAAATCATAATTTCATGTGATTAGAGACACTTTCCCTGATCTATGACTGCTTCTACCAAATATAATATCATCCATATACACTAACCCCCCAATATAGATATTATTTTGAGGTATTCATATAGAGATTGTGATCCACTACTCTTTTTAATTTTCATTTCTATATATAGGAATATTATCTAGAGTACCATGACTCTGGTGCCAGTTTTAGACAATATAGTTCCTTATTTAATAATCAAACCTTATTTTAATCATTACCATGTAGAAAAGCCACTGGTTTCTCTATGTATACTTCTTATTAAAAACACCATTTAAGAAATCTATTCTGACTGGATCTCGTGTTTGGTTCTTGTCAATCTGATCTAACACATTAATCATGGATTTAACCCATGATTCATCCTTTACAACTTAATTAAATGATTTTATTTCCATAACTGAAAGACATACATACTATTAATGATTCCCAATTATACTTGTGACGGTGGGTTTGGTCTAATCCCCAATGATATTGGATTAGTCAATTACAACTCTACTATTTCTCTTGCGAGGTTTAGATGAAGTTTCTTAAGCAATTAGTTTACATTAAACTTTTTTCCCAATGACATGATATTTTAAAAAATTTGAAAATAGTTAGGTTAGATAAATATTTAAATAATGATTCAGGAATCTTCTTCATCATTCAACATTTTCTCCACCTATGGAAAAACACTTCTAAACCTCTTGATAATGGTGGATGTCATCTAGAATGGATTTACTGAAATTTAAGTATGGAGAAAACACCATGATGGTTCATTATCCTGTGGCTTTCCACATTGGAAGAGATTCACATCATTACCATAGAAAATCTTATTAAAAACATATTATACATGATACCATAAATAAGCTCTATCCATGATGGTACCTTCTCTATCCCATTTGTTAAGAATAGAAAAAAATTATCATCATTAAAAAATTATCCTCTATCATATCTATATTTGAATATAGAATTGATTAATCATTCAAATATTTTGACTTATTCAGCTTGGCTATCAAGAATTGACAGACCTATATGCTTCTCCGTTCCCCCCTGTGAACATGGTTCACCTTCAATTCCCTACATTATAAGCATAAAAACAAAAAAAATTATTAATCGAAGAAGGATGTTTCTTATTGATTTATCAATATGAACTGTAATGTTGAGATGATCTTCTCTACTAAGCTACCTCATTTAATCTAGTCTACAAGCATGCACCCCTAAATATATGTTCTGATATATGTTGTCATGGAATGAATCTCTTTATATTATTTTGAAATTTGTGTGGAGAATATTTCATCCGAATATCCATCATGGATGATAAAATCTTCATACTATTAAGGGATCATTATTTCTATATTATTATGGATAAACATCATTTTTCAACGTGAAACGGCTGAATGAATCACTCACATAGAACCTCATTAATACATGATTTTCCTTTTGTTTTAAAACTTTCATGAATATTGAGTTCATTATGTGGAATATTCTATTTTCCTTTTTCAATATCCTTGGATTGTGCATCTTCAAGATTCCTCATTCAGTCCAAATCTTCTATCCAAATAACTAACATGTTATTAGGAACTATTACAACATGTTTGGATCTTCCACATGGGTTCATCTTTGTTTCCACCATCTTAGTAGTTATCTTAGATGCACTAACCTTCATATAATTGGATTTAGAATACAACACCTTCTCATAAAACATCATTAGTACCTTCTTGGGAGGATTTTTACTCATAAAATTATTCTGATTTATTCTTACAAAATCGTCTTAATTCATAGACAGTTTGGGTGGTGAAATTTTCTTATGATCTTTGGAAACATATTGAGATGATCATTTCCTAACTTTGTGACCACTATCATTACACACATCACATATGTGATCAATCATTTCAAATATGTTTGCAGTAAATAGATGCTTCTATGACTTTTTCATGTTTCTTCTTTATATCAAGATTTTTCATCCATGATATAGGCTCTATTTTTTCTTTCATATTTTTGGGATTGTACAAAACTTTTAATGCACAATGCCAAAATCTATTGCAACACTAGTATTAACTAACTAACCTTGATCTTCCTATAAATTTGGTATAAGTTTGTTGGATCTTTCAAATTATTATTTTTTCTCTTTGTTGTTAACCAAATCCTTTCCCTTTTACCTATTCATCATAGTTATTGTGGTAGGATTCTTATCACCTTTCTTCATCCATAATTTTCTTTCACTTATCTTGAAACCTAGACTATTCATGATAATAGGTTTAGAAACATTATCAAAATTTGGTATTGATGGTACATGTTTCTTCGCATATACTTGATATAGATGATCAAATGATGTCTAGATCTTCTAATCATATGTTGGTGGAATTTTAGATTTTGAATCCTCTAGTGAACATTATGTTGTTGTAGAAACTATTTTCTTCTTTTGTGAGGTCTCAACAAACGTATTCTCAAGACTAGCCAATTGAGATTCTACATATTGACTTTTCATACTAGGGATGCTTTTTAGATCTTCAATAATAATAAACTTTTCCTCACAATCCTTTCTCATTCTAATAACTTCTCATTCATGCAGATAAACATTATCAATGAGTCTCATTATTTGATCTCATTGAATATTTCTTCCAATTGTAAATCCTTTACGTCAGTTCTATTTTTCAAAATTGATTCAAGAAAATAAATCATTTCTTCAAGAGTCTTTTTTGAGTACCTCTTTATCTTCAACTTCTTTGATGCATTTTGTTGAACATATTTCATGTTCCCAATTTTCTACTTTAATGTTCCAGCGTATTTGGAGGGATTTAAAGACTGGAAAGTTTTTCCTTTTATGCATGTTTCCATCAAACCAGCTTCTCCTTCTAGCTAGGTGATCTCTATATGAATAAATTGCACGATTCCACAATAAAATGAAACTATTTATTTGGGATTATCATGTAGATATTTTTTTAATCATTCAATTACAAATTCATGTGAAGTTTTAGATTGATTAACATCACTAATTGTTCTAGGATATTTATTTCGATGATAATGATCAAAAGTCTCTATAAATACCTCATGATCACTTGATAATTTTGACTTACATGAGGTAGAAGTGTAGTCCTTTTTATTGGTGGAATCATGTACCACATGTTCTTAACCTTACAAGAAAAATATACATTTATTATAAAAAAGGCATGGAAATCAAGATACTACCTCTTCTACAGATAAGTTAACTTCTTCTACAATCCCTTCTCTTTCTTTTTTGTATTCATCATTGTCTTGGTGAAATTTAATCTTCTTCTTAGAGATAAAATGATCTCCATCAAAACTTCACATCATTATTGACATAGGAAAGAACAAAAAATATTTAACAATGAATATATTTACTATATAGTATCCAACAAATGTGAACCATCCCTATGATACCACTCATAGGACCCCCGAACATCTTGAGATGGGAGAGGTGAATCAAGGTATCATTTTTTTAATAAATTGATGGATATTGTTACCAAATTAGTGTAAAAACAATAATCCTATATGATGGATTCAATTAGTAATCAAACATTCCCATGGAGAGAGACAACACATCAATTTTACTTGGTTCACCACTGAGGGCTAGTCCATAGATCACACACCGATAGTGTGACTATTGTATCAAAATCCACCAATATTCCATTGTAGAAGATTATAAAATTTCAGCCATCATTATCTTATGACAGGAACACTTCCTGTATAATAATTTAGGAATAGCTCACTGCGTACCTTGGAAAACTTCTATGGACACCCCTAGATCACTACTTTGAGAGAATACTAACTCAGTTTATCAGCATAAAAGTCACTTTAATGGTTTGGAAATAAAATCCATGACCCTGACATAGAAAAATAATATAATGGCTTTATAGAACTGAGTTTATTCACTTTTAATGAACTATTCACTTAAAACAAAATGTTCAAACTCACATTCATGAAGCTCTTCACAAAGCCCCCTTCACAAAGTTCCCTTTATTTCTTGGAAGAAACATCCTTCGTGAAGCCCTAGTTCTTTCATGGAATAGACTCCTTTGAAAATATATCAAATTCAACATGGTAAACCCTATCATCACGAAGAAACATTTTCTCAAAATCATTTGAATTAGTCAATACTATAGAATTATTCTCAGGACTCTCAATCTCTGATGGAATGTCATTTTTACAGATCCCCCATAGGTTCTTGAAATCAGAGTGATTCTACATTTTCTGTTGAAACATTTGTTGGATGTGAAGAGGGGTAGCCACATATTTATAAGATTGGCTATTTTTAAAGGTCCACTGCCTCTTATAGGATTATCTATATCATTAAAAACATCTTAATGTACCTCATTCTACCAAAAAAGTCAATAAAAATTCACTATTTGTAAATCTCTTTGTAACCAAGGTTCTACCCATCAAAAAATTTGCACTATTAGGAATCCCCAATTCACTTAATCATAGAGACCGACCTCACTATTTTTTATGATCTAATTATTATTCATTCTTGATGCTCATTGATGTTGCATAGATCACCACCAAATATCTTTATTTCATTGCAAAAAAATTGGTGAAGTGCATCTTTATGAAATTGATTCCCTTACCATATTTTGATAAATACATAATTAACATAAACTTTTTTCAATGATAGCCATCGTCATAAATTGTGGACCCCATAAATTTGTCAAACACTAGGAAATGTTACCACCTTGAATATTGTAGTCATCTTAAACTATGGGTTCAATTACCTTGAAAAATCCATGATCTTCTACGTATGGATTGATAAAAAATAGAAACCATACTCCATTTCCATCCAAGAATACCCTTGGATCCAAAAGTAACCACCAATCTCATGGTAACAGTCCATAAAATAGTGAACACACTCAAACCAGATACCTAATGGTGTGTCTAGAATCGCAATTCCAGGAAAGTAATCGATGTCAAGGCCAAAAGACTCACTGATTTCTTTATATATAAATGAGCGAGACATACACACCTATGTCAAATAAAGAATACACTAATGTAGAGGAAACTACAACAGTACATTAAACCGTAGAGGGCCCAATGCTCTACTCCTATTGAAATGGATGGATTGGATATAACTTTCTTGTAGAATGGATCTTTCTCATTATATAACTTCATTGAGAAACCTCACTATACTGGTGCTATGAATCATATGTTTGAGTACCAATAACTCAACTGCCACCTTGTCCTGATCGGTCGGTGGGATTCAATATACCTGCCCTTCATGATCCTAATGGCCCCACTATTAATGAATGAGTAGCTGGAGATCCCTTTTCACTTGGAACTATAGGTAATGTCTTGAATAAATGTGAGAAATTAACCATATATTCCAAAATTCAACATTAAAATGGATCCCATGGACACTAAGACATGATGTGCCCAAGCTTCCCTCACTAGTGACATATAAGAAGGATTTTTCGGTGAGGATCCTAACTATTTATACCTCTCCAAGTAGTCTCAAAATTATTATTTAAATTATAAGAATTACCACTTCTAGCTCTTGATGCCAAACATCCCCGATTTAGACCTTCAACACCCCTCAAATTAAACACTATGATTAGGTCCTAGTAGAAAAATTTAGAAATGGTAGTCTACCAAAACACAATAACATGCGATCAGATTGTGTAAACCCACCCATATTTAAATCTCCACGAGGTCACTATATCATCAACAGCTAAATAGGGAGATAATAACTACTAGAATGTGAAAAATAGTAGTATTCTATAAATTAATAACTTCCTTGATGTCAGTTTGTGAATTCTATAGCTATATCATCCCTCAGAGTCTTGGGAAAGAAGTAGTCCTACAAGTTCATCTAGAAATCAATCCACACCATATTTTGTTACTGATCTACCAAGGCGATAATGTCCCACCAAGACATAAATGAATAACATAGTATATTGTTTGATAGCCTGAACATATACTCTTGAGGTGTATCGACTATCTTGAATATAGATAGGATAGTCCTGATCCAATAATTTGCAGTGCGTGGTCTGCTGTCCCCTGATAAGGTTGGAGGATGCCACTACTGAAACTCATGACACAACATTTCCATGATGGGGTAGGTTGAAGAACTCATTTTATAATATTAAGAATACACAGAACACCATCTCAGAATTGGGAATCATCCCCCATATATGGAATAAAAATAGGATCCACATGTGTTTCTATAGGAAGAATCAATGACATCTCATGGCCTGCCACCTTGAGAACATGGTCATCACCACCATAAAAGTGTGAAACCAAAGGAAGACATGGTAATAGAATCCTAAAAAACTAAATAAAATCCTCATAAGATATTTAAGAAATAAAGAAGATTTCATTTCACTATTTTAGGATAGGAAAAAAAGACTACTTATAGAAAAAACTATGCATCTATGACTGGTTCAAAATCCAAATCTAGATTATTCGGAAAAGACCACAATAGGCCATAATAATGTATGAGACACCAATACCAAGCACTAGGGCATGGTTCATGTCTATGTATCTTTGGTAGTTATATAGAAGATTGACATTACAATTTAAAAGTCATATTCTTTTTAGGAGTCTTATTGTTTAACATATATATTACATAAAAGGGTTATATTATATGATTTACCATTTTATAATCCATAAGGGCCTATACCCCATATGAATCAAAATAAGGAATCCACTTGATTCACACCATAACACATTACATCTCATGCAACCAATGGTACATAACACAACATGACATAATTGACTGCTCAAGGTGTCTGCATAGACCTATTTAGGAAATCAATGTCAGGTTAAGGCAAGCAATTTAAGTATAAATTATTATTTTAATACCTTCAAGAAATGTTAGAATAATTCAATACATATATCAAGGCACAATCAATATGACATATAAAAATTAACAGTAAAAATAGATGTGGAAAAGAAAAATGCATTGCCTATTTATCATACTATTCCTAGGGTGTTTCTTGATCAATTGAAAATCCCACATTTCATCAAGCCTAATAAATAAATCATAATTTCAACCACACCAATGTCGATGACATCAAAAATAATGTTCGTCCAACAATGGTGAAATGATATCAATTATGAAAAATGAAAATAGATTAACAATTATAATTCAAGAAAGGTAGACTTTACCCCAAACATGGGCCAGAGATTCCTAAGCATTTCTTAAGACCATGTTCCAAGTGCTTCCAAATATCCAATATATTGTCTAAAAAATAGCAAAGCAAGAAATGAACATCTTTGATACAACCTTTTATGTCCAGACTTAATGTCTACTAAAATTGTGCCCCGATCGAATGGGTTACAAGGCCTCAAAATGCCTCCCCATACGCCAGAGGCTACCCACTATAAGAGATGGTGTAATGGTGTTAGACTATGGGATAATACACCATCATTTTAATTTACAAGAATAGAAAAAATAAAAAAAAACAAAAATAATAGAATCATAATATAATTAACTAGAGTAATTAAAATGTAGAAGCGTAAACAGAATGGTATACAATTAAGCTGTGGAAGAAATAGAAAATTTAACAACATGATATAATAACCAAATGCCTTAATTAAAGTGTTTGATACATGAGGAATGGAATGATAGTAATAAAAAAAGAACAAATTAGGTAAAATCTAGCTATGAAATAGTAAAAAGGAATAAAGAAAAACTGCTCTACAAGAATCTCGAGCCTAAGCTGATCCTCTTCTCCAAAGCTCCAATTGAAAAATTGAAATGAGATACCTATAAAAGGGTGATTTCCTTTATTGATTCCTAAAAAAATAGTCTTATTGGGATCCAAGGGTGGCCCGAGTAGGTTGAGAGACCAAAATTATAGTAGGACACCACAAATGGTATCTACACGTAATCCAAGTAGTTCACAAAAATAATAATATATGAAGACATAAAAAGATATGTAATGAAATGAAGAATAAATAAATAAATGTTTTCTTATGTTCCTAGAGGACACTTAGTGGGTTTACCAACTCTTTCTCATGGAAAGAACGTATGTCTGATCAGTTAAATTTATATATATATATTATATTGTTAAGTTCTATATTGAATCCACCAATATGAATCAATTGCATGAATATGGATAATGGCCATATAACTAAAATACTATTTGAGGTGAGATTGGGACATAACTCACTTACCCATGACCAGAATAATGATCCTAAAATACCAAGTAATAAAGTACATTCCCTACACCCGACAGAGTGAGATATTCCATACTACATCACCATGGATGGAGAGTGGGACTCTATGGAAACACTCTAATCGTATAATTTTGTTAGTAAAGTATAACACCAAAATAATATCACTAGTGGGAGACTCCATGAACTCAACACCTGATGTAATGGCGTGTGATTACCCTCTAGGATCATCACTCATTACCATCGTATAACAACCTCTATAAAAGAGAAATACAATTATAACTGTCAAGGGGCATTACATCCCATCCATTTCATTCATATATCCCATATACATATATAATAATTATAATCATTTATAACATAATAAATAAGTTATAACCTTTTATGAATATCATTACCCAAGATCAATTCCAAATAAATAATTACATTTCAAATAAGAATTTGATAAAGCATAAACAGGGGCATGGATTTTCTATCTCTTGGATCACTCATACTTTAAAACATTTGACTGATTTCAAGGAGGAAATCTATCATGCATTAGTCCTTTCATTTAAAACAACCCCATTCATTTCATCAATAACTAAAAAGTCCACTTATAAGGCTAAAAAGTTCAAATGGAAGGTGTCATGGTAAAGAAATTTAAAGGATTCCTCCATTTTACCTAATTAATCCAAAAAAATTCATTTATCATAACCAATTAAAACAATTCATTTAAATATATAAATAATTTATATGGCTTAAAGGGCCATTTTGGAAAACGGAATGATCACAAAATAAATTACATAGTCTGTAAATTCCAACTACACAAGGGACAAGCCCCTAAAAAAACCTTGGGTCACATGTAATTATGATAAAACAATGACAATTACATTTAGAGATGAATCCACAATATTAGTCATGTTAAATGGTAAAATAATACTAATTGTCCAAAATAGAAAATTCTAAGTCGAACACCCTTGGGGTGACCATGCACAGATTTCAAAAGCTATAACTCAACTAAAAATTCTCAATATACATGTATTTGGGTTATATTTTCAATTATAAATGAGGAATCAATAAAATTGTAATTCTTAATATGTTCCAAAAAATGGAACAAAATCATATTTACAGAAAAATCCAAAACAAAAATGGAAATTGACCTGACCAACAAACTAAAGGTCGTATATAGCACCTCACTCAATATTATGATAACATTCAAAGTAGGTTATGAGAAATATGGGAAACAATCCAAGACCCTAAAAATAGGGAAAATGAGCCTACACCTAAATTCTGCTACAGATTCAAAGAAAATCCAGAGTATGAAGCAAGGATGAGGATCGAATTTCCTTGAGTTATCATTTGCTTCATTCATATCATGAATTGGGTGTGAGATGAGAGAGTTGTAGAGGAACCTAACGTGAGGATATTTTAAGGCAACCTAGGAATGAAGAACTTCCCATTGTTAGAGGAAATAAATGAAAAATATAAAAATTATTTTATGTTAAATGATGGGAAAACGTCATCTCACCCCAAAATATGTAATTACACTATTTGGATTCACAATTTGTTCAATATGAGCACAAACTATTCTCAGGGAAAATAATTAAGGATACATTATGCATGGTTACAGTAAACATTTACCAAAACATGAAAGAAAAACACAGTCCAAAAAACCAATATATGTCGCATTGCCATGCACCTTGGATTGAATGGTTTCAGAAAAACTATGCATCCTGGGTTTCTCAGTATAAACAAAACATGTGAACCATATAATCAACATATTTTGAGAAACTACATGCTCCAAAATATCCATAAATGCTCTTGGGAACTTCTGTAGGCTATAGAACACTTTTACCATGATTATAGGAAAGATTCAAATTGAAAAACAAATTATCCACACCTTCATGAAAATTTGGGTCATTACATTTGGGATTATACATTATGTATCACAATTATAGGATTTTATCTTGAATATGACATTATTTAGAAATGGACCTTATAAAGATGAAGGTAATCAATACTTTTGGCCAATGGAGAGGTTTCCTTACTAAGAAATCTGATATAGATGGTATTAGAATAAATAATGCAATTGATATATTAGGGTAGCTTAATCACGTTATGAAAATTTAGCGTTCTAGGATGGATCAACCTATTCCATAATAATATTCTCTAATTATGGATCAATTTATGGGATAGAGGCCCCAATAATTTAGTGGTAATACTAATCCAATGGAATATGAGTAATAGATTATGTTTTTGGAGAAGGTATTTATGGTGTTTGGATGTGGTGGAATGGAAAATGTTATAGTTTTAGTGTATTGTATCAATTGTGATGTTGATCAATGGTGGTCATTGATCACGAATAGTTGGGACTAAGTGGAAATAGAACTCATGTAATGGAAATATTTAATGTAAATTTTCTTAGAAGAATATATCTGTTATGAGATAAAAACTAAGATGAACAGAATGTTCCTTAGCATGATGAAAAAGGAAAACGAGAGTGTTTTAGAGTATTAGGGAACTTTTACAAGGTTAACTAGGTATTCTATATATTACATATGAAACATAGAGTGCTGGATTGATCACATATTTGAAGGTATTAAGACAAGTCACTAATGAGTTCTGTGTCTCAAAACTTTTATTTTTACGATTAAATAGTTTTATGTGATATCAATTCATATAAATAATTCTCCAATTCTTATGTATTAAAAGGGATCCAAGAGAAGACGATGATAAAAGAGAATATAATAGATAAAGGGAATAATGGAATGAATGATTTACCCACATGTGAAAACTGTGTAATGAATCACCATGTTAAATTTTATAAATTATTGTCAGTTTTCTATATGTGTTTAGATAACGACCACTGCACCAATGATTTCAACTGAAAGAAAGATATTTTCAATTTTCAATGATTTAACTCTATGAATATGGTGCACTATGATAATTAATTCACAAGTTTTCAAGGGAATATACCATATAAAAAGCTAAGGGATCAATGGAAAGAATATGTTATTAATACATCATAGTTTGATGATTAATCTACCAATGTTTTTTGATCCTTATAATATGTTATAAAATAAATTTATTGATAATATTTTCATTATATAAATGACGAAAAATGTAAGTATTATACTATAATAATATTTCATTAAGTATTTGAGATAATAATTATTATGGTACCAAGAAAATTGACTGAGTATCATGTTTTTTCAAAAAACACAAGCTTAAGAGAAATATAACACTTAATAAGTTCCTAATATTGAGATAATGATGGTTTTATAAAGATATGATTAATATGGATAAATTAAATTGGACAATACTAACTTCCTTCGAACTGATTAAAGACATGTTGTAAAACATTTATATTCTATCATTGATGGAGTTATCAACTTATTGATTTTTATTAATATATCCGATAATATGTGTTTTATATAATAAATAAGGATAAATACATGTTTTTAATAAGGTTTTATGGAAAATAGAAGAATTTCCTTGTTTTCAAAGAATAGATGATGATGAAATTCAGAAGACTATTAAAAGATCATTTAGAGATGCTTCATATTTGATTGACTAATGATATGTTTTTTTTAAAATTTGGTGAAATTTAATTTGTTTAAAATATTGATATTTTTATGGGATATAAGGATAACCATTTATGAAATCATTTAGGTTGATATTGGCACAATTATTAAGAGATTAATGTATTACTTCTCTATATAATGCAACTTGTACTTATAGATGAATTATAAACAGTTCAAGGAATAACCAATGGATAATATTATGTATATGAAATTAAAATTTATCAAGTATATATATTTCCTTATATTCTTATAGAGTGATAGAATTCCTCAAATTTAGGAAAAAGGTTCTTTAAATAAAAATGTTGTCTTATTATCGTCATTATTGATGATATCAATGAACTTTTTTACATATTTGTTTTTTGGTTTTTTTAATCATTAATATTATCCTAAACATTTTCCCCATATATCTTCTTGAGTATGTTTTTGTTTGTTTTCTTTTAATGGTCCAGGTTTTCCTTTCGCACCCATTTTCTCATATTTTGTACCTTAGTTATTTGATCGTTCCAGGTGACTTTTGTATTTCCATTAAATATTTTTAAGAGAATATTTTATTAAACCATTTCACAATCATAGAATTCAAGAAATTAATTTCCATTTATCAAACAATTTATTACCATTATCTAGTTTCAATTTCATGGATGCAAAATATTTTAGTTTGGGAGATTGTAACACCCAGAAATTATAAATATGAACATCTTAGAGAAGTGTGTAAGTGAAATATGACAATAAGAGTGTAAATGGATATACAAACCAATACATTATAATATATATAATATTTTAAATAAAATAAATCTATTATATATCTTTCAATTCACACATTACTGCATTATTTTTCATCACACACAACAATGACTTTCCTCAATAGCTTCTGTTACACCGAGTCCCTGTTTTACCAAATACTATAAATATTATTATTTAAAATTATAAATATCTACTTGAAATTTAATTGGAATTTATGAATAAAATTATCTAAGATAAGAAAATATACTGTTAAATTCATTGGTAACCAATTAAATAAAAATTAATATAAAAAACAATTGAATGTAATAAAAATGTTTTGATAAAACTATTTTAATACACACAAATGATTATTATTATAAAAAATGAAATTAATTAATATTATTGAATGAAAATAAATTATATTTACATATTATATATTCTATTAAATGGTCTCAAATTAATAAAATATATTTTATAGGCATAAGATAATAATAAATCCAATTTTACAGATAAAAGATATATTTTTCTAAAAGTAGTCATTCCCCCTTTTAATGGAGAAATTTTTTAAAAATAAATTTTGACATTTTAAAAACATATATTTTAAATAATAAAAATCCTTTTTATGTATTAATGTAATGATTATCATATGTTTTTTTTATAAATTCGAGAAGTTTCATTTTTTGATGAGTAGTAAAAAATAGTGAATTTAATTAAAAATATAATTTTAATCTAAATAATTTATATTTTTAATTAGATTAAAAGTAAAATTATATACATTATACATATATTAATCCAATTATTTTGTAATCATCATTTTTATATTGAATTTAGATATAAAAACATAGTGATCTCTTGAACATTTTCACATTAAAAACCTGGTTTTATGTCCTTTCTACGAGATTGATTGTAAATTAATTTCTACCTCTTAAGGGATTCAAAAATGATAAAATAGATTTAATATTTGTAATCCATAAAATTAATAATTTATACTAAGGTATTCATATTTTAAAAATGATATTAGTGAAAAAATTAATATTAATTACAAAAATTAATGTGAAAATTTGTTTACTTAGTGGTGAAATTTTAATTCTAAGGGACCAAATGACCATGACACATTTCCAAAACCAATTTTATGGAAATAATTAGAAAGTATATGACATTTTATGAGACATTATTAATTATTTTAGGTACATTATATATGTTATAAATCCCTATATTTCTTACCTTTTTGTATTTATAATAATATCACTCCTCCTCCACTATATATGGGCACGCACCCCCTCACTTCTCCACAACTCTCAAGACATTTAGATCATTTAATACCTACCAAAGTAACCTCAAAATATTCCTCCACAAACTCTATATGACTCAATTTAGGAATAATTATAACTAATTAAGTCTATTGGTGTAAACCAAATGTAGTTGCGTGAAGACGAGTTAATGTTCTTTAACAATCAATTTGGGTTTATTTTTTTCTTCACCCTTTTAATTATTAATAAATTTTGATTATATAATAACATGAGTATAAAAAGATAAAAATATTTTTTTGTAAGACCTAAATCCATACACACTTCTATATAATTGGATACATAACTATCATTCTTGTGTGTGACAGACTACAACCTCACGAACTGATGTCGTGCGTAATTCTATTACAAAATTTCAAGATATGGAATAATGATGTATTCATAGTTCATATATGATATATATTATATTTATCATTTATTTATGTTTCTAAAATTTTATATACCAAAAACATATTTCTTTCTAATTTGTGGGAATATGATAACAATGTTTGTGGACATGTGAACTATCGCCTCCTCAAAATGATTTGATTCATTCACACCTTACATAAAATTTATTAAGGGTGTTTTTAAAAAAAATATGTTATATATATATATAATAAATATGATATCATAATAATGTTATAAATATATATAATTTAATTTTCTTCATTTTTATATGACATAAAAATGGAAGTAACATTCATGCATTAGTACGACCTACTATCTTCATGAACAAAGCATTTGATTTCCTATCAAGAGATTTTATGTATTAATCTATATATATACTGAATATATATAACATTTAAATAATTTTATAACTTCTGTAGATATATAAATAATCATTAAATAATAATTAATGAAATATAAAAAGTCAAAACAAACATGAAAAACAAGGCGGTTAACAACCAAAACAACAAAAATAATGTATGATTGTTATGAAATGGGTGATAAGATGTTATAAATTGAGAATTCATGATCATAAAAATATTAATATGATTCTAGTATAAGTTAATAATGTTTTTAATATAATTATACAAGAGGTTAAATGGTGTTCAACCAAAAAGGACTGTTGTGTAAGGCATTTCGTCTCAAGTTATTTTCCATTGTGTCTTATTTGTCATTGTGAATTAATTAATATTACTATGGTGTATATACTATTCATATTAAATTTAATGTAACACATCAAGAATTTAAAATATTCTAATTTTAGAATAAAATTTTGTTTATTAATTACATTATTTATACACAACACCATGTGTATCCCATAATACACACAATAATGAGTTAGCTTGTTTTACACACTAAACCGAGTTTTACAACCTTTTAATGCGAATATGTTTAAAAAATGTTAATTTTTTAATTTTTTTTTAAAAAAATTTATGAATGTGTAATATCCACTTTATATTAGGGTTAGTTTTTTATTATTAGGAGAAGTTTTATTCATTTATGAATGGTACACAATACCTTATTTTAGTCGAAAACTTCTTTTTTCCTTTGAATAATTATTAATGTTTAATAATATTTTAATTTACTATTAAAGATATAATAGTAATATTATACATGTATTAATCCAATTGAGAATATTAGAGTAATTTTTATATAGAATTTAGATATAATAAAATAATCAACTTTTGAACATTTTCACTTTAAAAGCCCGATTTCTTTCCACATGTGCAGGATTATCATTAAATTTAATTTTTTCACTTATGTGAATTGAATTTGAATAAATGAATACTAATAGTTAGAATCAGTATAATATATATATTCTAATAAGATCAATTAATTTATTTGACAAATTATATTAGTGAACGCAACTAAAATTACTTACAGTGATTCAGATACAAATTAGTTTACATAGTGGTTTAATGTTACTCGTAACAGAAAAATGACCAAGAAATTATTTCAAAAATAAATTAAATGTGCATATTTATACAATATTCCATATTGGTTCTAATTTTATTATTTATCAGGATAATATTTCATGAGAGTGTACTATATAAGATGTTTGTACGGAAAAGGACAAAAACGATCTTTCCTTGCCTTAACCATTTATAAAGCCTTGAGATATGAAAAAAAATGTCAAATTTTAATTTATACATATATTTTAAAGATAAATTAGTCATTTTTAACATAATAATTTCTCATTAATTTTTATAAATGAATAATTTACTTAAAATGAAAAAGAAACACCAACACATTGATTATTATGTTAATAATTAGAGAAAACATATGATACTGAAAAAATTTAAAAGTGATGAAAAACTGATAATTATTGAGTTATATTATTTTTATAGATGAATAAGTCTTGTTACCTATCATTTAACATAATATATTTTAATTACATCATTTTCTTGATATTATGAATTTTATAATAAGTAAATACAGTCAATATTGACATTAATTTTGTTTTTTAATAAATGATATTTTATTAAAATAAAGAAAATTATGTAAAATTATATCATATAAAAATTATATTTAACTATTAAAAATTATTAAATATAGTTTATTTAAGGACCAATATCTATTTTATTATTATCTTATTGACCCTTAACTGTTGAAAATATTTTTAGCATGGTTCTTGTTAAAGTAGTGTTTTTTTCTCATTACATGTGCATCTATTAAAAATAATTTTAATGAAAAATATTATTTTTATTTGGTAAATTAAATATAACATTTATAATTAATGGGGTATTTATTTTATAATAAATCTTCCTTTAATTAATTATTCATAGTTAAATTAGAGAGGTTATAAATCTAGTTACCTTAATTAAAAAATGATAAAAGTGGGCAGACATATAAGTTAAGATAAAAATTTATAAATATGAACATACTTTTGTTTGGTGGAGGTCTATATAAACCATAATTTAAATTTAATCTATTATCTGTTAATTTTGGGGGGCACATTAGGTAAGTGAGACCTCCCAATAGTGTTTTCGTTTTTCTAATTACAAAAATTCCACTCCCCTCCTATATAAAAATGCATTCACGCCCCCCATTTCATCACACATATAATGACCTTTGGATCTCCCAAAACATTAAATAATAATATAAAAAATTCCCTATCCCAAACCTAGAAGACTTACCTTGGGAAGAAATAAATTCAGTGATGTCCTTTGGTGATGTTCAAAAGAGTTTCCTGAAAAAGTGGTAACATCTATCAATGATCGTTTTTGTCTTATTTCATTATTGAACGATTAAATTATTCATATTAGATTATTTTATAATAATAAAACTATCCTAAATAAACTTAAATGGTTTTATTTTAGGTTTTCTTCAAACACCTACATATACTTCCATCAAATTTCGAATGAAATTACTATTCGTGTGTATGACAGACTACCTCCTCACAAAATGATGTCATTTGTTTTTCTATTTCATCATCTCATGGTTGGTAATTATGATGAATAAAATATTTTTAAATGATATATATGATATATATTTTTTATTAATACTTTTTAAATTTTATATAATATATACCAACATTCATTCCCTTTTGGGTAAGTACAATAACATCGTTTTTAGACATGCAGACTACCACTTCCTCAAAACGATGTGATATGTTGACATATTACATCGAATGCATCAAAGATGAGTTTAACTAAAAATATGTTAAAAAAATGACATATATATGATATTAATGAAATAATTATATTTTTGTAAATATAATATATAATTTTCTTTTTTACCCTTTCCACACACTAAAAAAAGTGATAATGATATTCGCGGGTGTGTGTACTACAACCTCCTATGCGTGATGTGATTCATTTTACATAACCAAAATAAAATATATAAGTATTTTTGTTTAAATAAAATTAATATATGATATAATTGTAATTTTTGAAATATAAGATGGTACCTTCTTTCACTAACGATCATTGAAAAATGGAAACGTAGCCTATGTGTAAGTATGACATATCGTCTCCATGAGTGTAATGTAGGTTCATTTATAAATAAAAAATTTATTATTGGTTTTAAATAAATATTTATTTATAATTATGATAATAATTTAATGATTATTATTCTACATATGTATATATAATGACCCGTTTGACTATTTTCATCCTACCAAAGTCATTTTGGACATGTAAACTGAATTTGGTTAAAACAAACGACCTAAACATAATTGTTTATGTAGTTTTTAACACATTTTAATAAGTGATATAAATCTAATAAAAAATTGAAAAACATTATCAAAAAGGTAAATAATTAACATATTTATATTATTAAAGAATATAATGACACATTAGATAAGTCAAACCCAAGGAAAATGATTTTCTTCTCACCGTTTTACATATGTGAGATAAATTTCATATTGAAAACCTATTTTGTGTGGTGTATCTACTGACCCATTTTAGTATATCATATAAAAAATCCTTTTATAGTTTTTTTATTTAACGTTTCAATTTGAATGATCTCATCTAAAGGGTATTTACATGAAAATTACATAATAATAATAGTTAACTTGGAAACTAATTTTCTTATGTGATTATTGAATTTGTCTTAAAAAATCAATTCCTCATAATAATTTTATATTTAAAATTAAATTTATTTTTGATAAAAATATTATATTACAATGGATATGATTATATCCAAAATTTTAAACCCTTTTTTATATACAGTCGTTACTTTAAATGTTATTAATTTACTATTGAAATATTGATATATTTTTATCATTTACTAAATAAGGATATTTGATAAGGCACTTTTTTCATGAAATTAAATAAATTATTAGATATGTTATGAATGAATTTTATATTCAAGATGCAAGTTGGGGAATGATTAATGAAACCCCCTTGATGCATCAATAGTCCCATGGGATGAATTTAGTTGGACAAACCTTTTGTGTTTGTAACCATGTTTTAAACCATCTTGTGAAAGGTCTTGATATTAGAGTTCTGGTCGGACAAACCAAATCAGTTTTTACCTAATATTTTTTAAGCCATATTGTGAAATGTCTTAATAATAATGTTTTCATGTGCCTAAAAAACATGACATCCAGTATTTAATAATTTCCTTCAATCATGTTGTTATTATCTAAATAATTTTAACTATGAAACAATTTATAGATTATTTTCATTCTCAGTTTATTTATTTCATATCATGTTTGTTCTATTATTTACCATTACATATTGATTATAATCATCAATTCATTATTTATTACATTTTATATAACCCTTATTGAGTATTTAATCTCAACCTAATGTGGTTTTCTTTCCCCATGTTATGAAGAAGAGATATTTGAATGTGTTTCAAAGATATATTTTATTATCCTTTGTAATGTTTTGTGATTTATTTTTTTATTTCCCAATGTAAAATTGGTATCATGTATCTATTTGGTTTCCAGAACAACTAAAATTATTGGTCTTTTCGGATTTTATTCTTTGTAACCATACTAATGTAATTAAGTGAGGAACTAGATACGGGAATCTAGGGAAAGGGCACTACAATTGGTATCAATGGAAGTTTAGTATAAGCCTTGGAAACTAGATTTTTCATAACATATATTAGGGAACATAACCATATACTATACATTGAGAATATGTAGGGGAAGAACCCATAGAAATTATTTTCATGATTATGATATTATACATTAATAAGTGTTTTAATTTATGATAATTATTTCACTTATATTGGATTAAAAAGTTTGTTAAATAATGTTATGATCTAGTATAGTGTATACCATTATTTTTAAATAGAACCTTGGAGGAAGTAGTGAATTAATAATCATAAAAAATGTAAAGGTTTCCATAATGAGGAAGCCACTATAGTTGGAATTGGAACTAAGAATTTCATGGATATGTTAGTGAAGATTATTCCGGTTACGATAGATAACCTTACTCTGATGGAGAAACATACTCCAACATGAGATTCCCTATTGAAATATCCCTTTATGTGATAGAATACTCCATCATTTAGTGGGACTACAAATATTATTATATCCATGAAATGGATTACGTCTTTGGAGAGTATAGTTATGGCCTCGGGAGGTGGTGAAAAGGAAAAGGTTACATATGTAGTGTATTGTCTCAATGGTGATGTAGATCAATAGTGGTCATTGATCCAGAATACTAGGGATGAAGAAGAAATAAAACTCCTAGATTTGAAACATTTTAAGGATCCATTCTTTGAAAAATAGTTCCCTTATAAGAAAAAATTTGAGATGAATAGGATGTTTATATATTTAACAAAAAATGATAATAAAATTGTTGAGAAGATTAATGTTAACTTACCAATGTTATCGAGGTATTTTACATATTATATATGCAACACAGAGTGAAATATTAACCATTCCATTGAAGGGACTAATCTATGTCTCTTAAGGGAATTGTTTTCAAAACAAAATTAAGCATATAATGAAATAGTTTTATGTTCTATCAAAATAGAGGAATAATTTTATAAGTATTATGGAATAGAGGGAATCGAAATAAGAATAGGATGACAGATCAAAAAATACATATGTGAAATAAGTGAATTATGAATATTCCGACATTTCGTAATTATTGAAATAAATGTTCTTGTACTTACTCAAATGGAATGTTAGTTTGTTATAACTGTGGAGAAAAAAGACACAATGTTGGTGATTTCAAGGGAAATAAAAAAATTCAAATGTTCAATTCATCCACTATAAAGATATTGGGAAGTACACTAATGAATTCTACAGAATTAAGGCAGTATACCCCATAAGAAGAAACATGGTATATGTTAATATTATGTTATTGATATAGATGAAGTGGGATGAATAAAATACATATTTATTTGGATATATGTGTGATTTATTAAAACTATTTGATCAAGGATGTCTTGTTTATATAAATTATGAAATATATAAGGATTTCAGTATAGTAATATTTAATTAATTATTTTAGATCATATGTTGAATGGTAATAAATAAAGTGATTTAGTATCAAGTTATGCTTTTTGGAAAACAAATGGTTGAGGAAATTATATCCCTTAATATGTTCCTGATTTTTTGATAAGGATTCTTGGATAAATAAATAATTTCCAGTGATAATGTAAATTAGATAATAATAAATTTCTTCTAACTTATTATAATGTTTTAGATCATAATACATGGAATGGTCAAAAGTTCAACCATTTTAAAGATGGTTTAAGTTGAAATTTGGACATGTTTTTATCCATTGATGTACTAATACACTCTATGATGAAACATGTGATAATATATGAAGTTGAAACTGTTCAAGGCACAAACAGAGGATAAAATTGTGCTTAAAAATATAAATATATCAAGTTATTATATTTCATTACATTAATATAGAGTGATATAATTCCCCAACTATAGGAAAAGTCTCTTAAATTTTTTTGTCATAGTATCCTCATTTTTTATTATATTAATCTTTTTTATTAACAACTTTTGTTTATGGCCTGATGGTCAAACACGTTTTCATGAACATGTTATCTATCACTCTCTGTCAAAACATGATAGTTATATTTATCTTTTATATCCATGTTTTTATTGATGTTATCCTTTTCAAAATCATAGTTTTGTTGTTACCTCCAGATTTTGTTTTATATATTATTAAAAATATTTTTTGTTAACTTTATTTTCAAAGTGGGTTTTTCAAAATTAGTTTATTTTCAAATATCAATCCCTATATTACCAATATAAAATTAAATTGTGTGGATGAAATTTATTTGAGGAGTGGAGAATGTAGCACCCCTTAAAAATTAGAATATTTAAATTTTAAAATAAAATTAATTTTTTTGTATCTTTCTTTACACGCAATACCATGTTATGTTTATAGTACACACAACACATAGTTATGTTGTGTTACATGCAAGACTAAGAATTACAAGATATTAATTGAGGACCTATTTCAGAGATAAATTATTAATGTTTTATAAATTTTATTTTTCAAAATAAACTTAATTATTGAATTTGGAATGTCAAAATTATCTAAGGGTGAATTTAATATATTTTTAGGAGAAGGAAATATTTTGATGAATAGTAATGAAATGATGCATTTTAGTTGAAAACTGGATTTAAATTTAAATAATTATTATTGTTAAATTATGTTTTTTGTTGGTTTTAAATTTTAAATATATCTATTATACATCTATTAATCCAATTTTTGTAATTTGAATCTTTTTTAACATGAATATATATGTATATATAAACATAATGGGCTTTTGAACTTTTTATGTTTTAAACCCCAATTTCTCACTACATGTCCATGATTAGATTTAAAATCAATTTTTTCACATCAGTCGTTTAAATTAAAAAAAGGTTATATAAATATTATGAATCAGTATAATATTTATATTCTAATAAGATCAAATTGGGTTTTGACCTAAATTTTTAGTGAATGTAATTCAAATTTATTTCAATTATTATGGTAAAACATATTCTTCTTAGTGGTTTATAATTAATATTGATGGGAGAAATGACCTAGAAACAAGTCCAAAAGACATTGTCTTCCCATATTTCCACTATACAGCCTCTTTTTTGTAAATTTCTGACTTATTGGGATACTATACCATAAAAGTAACCTATCTAATAAGTTAGGGAAAAAGGTAAAAAAAAATGAACCTTCCATACCCTTGAAACCTATAAAGACATGAGATATAGAAAAAACATTTAATATTGGTTATATATATATATATATATATTTTAAAGTTAAATATGTTATTTAAATAAAAATAATTTATCATTATATTTTATAGATAAACTATTTTCTTAAAATACCGAAGAAACTTCAACAGAATGATTATTTAGTTAATAATTAAATAAAATAAATGTTACTAAAATTATTTAAAGAAAATAAAATTGAATAAATTATTGTATTAACATATTTTTATTTTTATTTTCATGTTAAATTGATTTGAAATTAATATATTTTAATTCAATCATTTTCATGACATTTTAAAATTTAAATGTTGTCAAAATTGTCAATATTAACACTAAAGTTATTTTACAATAAATAATTTTTATTAAAATAATTAAATTTAAAAAATATCATATCATCTTCCAGTTGATTTTATTTTTTTAAAAACATGAAATATGGTCTATTTATGTACTAATTTATCTTATAACATGGCCATATTGACCCCTAACTAGTGAAAACATTGTTCGCACGGTTCAGGTCAAAGGAGAGTTTCTACACGTTACACGCAATGATGAAAAAATAATTTCCAACAAACATACGATTTTTATTTTATCAATTAGATATAATATTTATAATTAATTTGATATATATTTTCTAATAAACCTCAGTTTAATTTATTTTTGGTGGTCAAATTTCTTAGGTTGGAAAACATACCAAATTTTTAAATGTAGATGAACATAGAAGCTAAGAAACAAAATTATAAAAACACACTTATTTTTGTGTATTGTATGTTTTTATTAAGATTAAATTCACATTAATAAATTATATTACAATTTTTGGGGCATGTGATATAAGGGAGACCTCCATATAGTGTTTACCTTTTAATATTTACCAGAATGTCACTACTCCTCCACAATAAAACGATATTCACTCCCATAATTGCTTCACACCAATAAGACCATTTGGATCATAAAAACCCTACCAAAATAATCACCCAATATATATCCCATTAAAATTTTATCCTTACATTGTAAATAAATAAATCAAAGAAACTCATCTGGCAAAAACCAAAAGGCATTAACCAAAAAAGTGGTAACATTCTTCAATAATCAATTTTTATTTATTTATTTCTCATATGATTAAATAAATATTATTCCATGATTATTTAAACAAATCAGTATAGAATATATAGAAATATTTTTTTTATCTTAAGGGTTTCAACTATACATAAAAACACTTCCATGAAAGTGGAAAATACATTATAGTTCATGTGTACGACGGACTACCGCATCACAAAAAGAAGTCATTTGTTTTTCCTTTACCAACTTTGATGGTAGGGTATTATGATAGAATAAATATTTTTATAACATTTTTATGATATTTATGTTCTTTTAATACTTTTTAATTGTTATATAACACATACGTTCATGCTTTCCTTTTTGTGTAATTATAATGACATCATTTATGTATGTTGGGACTATCACCTCTTCAAAGCATTGTGATACGTTCAAACATTAAACAGAATTTATTATGGTTATTTTTAATAAAATATATGTGATAGAAAAAACATATATATTATATTCTTGACATAGTTACCTATATGGAAATAAAATATATCATTTTCATTATCACCCTTTTCACACACTAAAAAAGTTATAACATCATTAATGGACATATGGAGTATTGTATCCTTGACGCAATGGATTCATTTTAAATCACCATAATTAAATATATAAGTATATAGGATTAAATAAAATGTTATTTCATATTTAATTATCATTATATGAAGATAAAATATTACATAACTACTTTTTATTATGATCATTAAAAAAATGGGTTTATTACTCATTCGAAAGTATGACCTACCATCTCCATGATTGTGATGTTGGTTCAATTTTTATAACTGTAATTCATACATTATTTTAAATTAATAATTTTTATATAAATATTATGATAATTTCATTATTATTATTCTTTATATTTTATATAATGAACCTCTTGACCATAGTCGACAAACAAAAGTTTTTTTGACATACAAACCGAATTTGATCAAAACACTCGATGTAAACATAATTTTTTAAGTAGTTATAAATTTTATTTAATAAGTCTAATTAATGTAGAAATAAAAACGAAATATCATACTATACATGTACATAATTAAATTTTTTTTATTATTAATCATGATAAAGAGATACGTGACAAGTAAGACTCAAGGTAAGGTATTTTTATCTTATATATTAACATATGTGAGATAAATGCCATAATAACAACTTACTTATTTTTGTGGGCTATATACATAACCTTTTTACATAATATATGATAAATAATTTTATATTAGTTGTATTTAAATATTCACTTTTAAATATCTCATCAAAGGGGTTTTAAATTTATAATTACCATCTGGTAAGATTTATATTGCAATCTCACTTTCTACTATGTTTGATAAATTTCTCTTAAAATTCATTTTCTTATAATCACATTCCATTTAAAATTATATTTATTTATTATATATAAATTCTTGAATGATGGATATGATTATTTCCTAAACCATATAACATTTTTACATTCTACATTTAATTTGGACGTTATTGATTTACTAGGGGAATATTGATAAATCTATATCTTTTACTCAATTGAGATATTTGATAAGGTACTTTACTCAAGAATTTAAATCTATAATTCGATATATGAGAAATTATTTGTACATGAAATACATGGGATGGGGATCAGTTAATTAAATACACTCAATTCACCGGTAGTTTTATGGTACAAATTCAATTGCAAAATCCCTTCTCATTTTTAATTAGTATGTTTTAAAATATCATGTGAATGGTCTTGACTGTAGAGTTTTGGTTGAAATCAAATCAGTTTATAACCAATATGTTTTAAACCATATTTTGAAATGTTTTGATATTTATGATTTCATGTTACTAGGAAACATGAAATCTAATATTTAATATTATCCTTCATTCATATTATTATTATATAAAAAAATATCACTATAAAAAAAAATTGGATTTATTTCATTATCAGTTTCTTGATTATATAGATTGCGTGTTCAGTTTTGTACCTTTACATATTGACTGTAATCATTGACTCATTATTACATCCATAATAATTAAACCCTACTAAGCACTTAATCATACCCTTATTTTGTTTCCTTTTCACAAGTTATGAAGAAGATATCCTTTAATGGGTTTCAAGGATGTACTTTATTAGCCTTTTTATTTTTTAGGACTCATTTTCTATTTCCCAATATAAATTGGGAATCATCTATCTATCTGGTTTCCAAAACATCAAAATTGATCGGTCCATTAGGATATGATACTTTGTAATAATTCTAATATAATAAATTAAGGCATCAACTCTTGGATTCTTGATTCAATGAACTACATTTAGTATCATGATTCACTAACACTTCATGGTATTTCATGATTTAATTTTAATTATCTTATTAATAGGGTTTCTTACTAGAAGATTACAATGTGTTAAATGTTATCCTTCAAATCCCACTTTCTTGTGTAACTTTAATAATTCCCTTGAAACAATTTCCATTTTTTTAATTATAGAAATAACATTTCTTTTAAATATAAATATTCTTGAATAATGGATATGATTATTTCCTTAATCATATTCTATTTTTTACACATGTAGTTTACGTTGAAAATAATTTTATTAACAAAGTGAATATTGACAACTCTATATCTTTTATTCAGATGAAATATTTGATGATTAGTCATATTGATTAATTAAATCAATTATTCAATATATGAAGAATTATTTAGACCTAATGTGACGAGTGGGGCTTGATATAATATAGTCCCAAGATGAATTCTTGGGTTTTATGAGAAAATTTAATTCTAGAAATTTAAATGGGTTTGTACCTATAGTTTTAAATAGTCTTGTAAAATGTATTGATGGTAGTGGTTTCATATGCCAGATACATGATGTAGAATAATTAAAAATTATTTTCATTAAGTGTTCTATTATAATTATCCAAAGGATTTTTAATATGTTATAAGTCATTAGATGAATTTCCATTTAAGTTAACTAATTAAATATAATACTTTTTAAGTTATTTAAAATTCCATGTTATTTATGACATTTCTATTTATTGAAATGTAGTGTGTGTTTAGTTATTTACTTTTTATACTATTTTTTCGTATTTATTTATCATGGATTATATTGTACTTAACACTTGCTGAGCATTTGATCTTATTATTATTTTAATTAGTTTCCCTATTATATGATGATGAATTCATGGAATGAGTTTCACAGATTCAGTTTTTTATTTTTTTTATGTATTATGTTTTATTTTCTATTACCGATGTAAAATTGGTGTGATGTATATAATCAAATTTTTCAAAAATTATTAATTTTTCCATACATTAAGATGTTGATCATGAATCTATTAAAATTTAATAATGTAATTGATCAATTGTAATATATAGGGGCTAGGGTCATTATATATCATTTTCCTTCTCACCTTCTCACCCAGTTAAAGATGATAACATCATTCGTGTATATGTGGACTAACGCCTTCACAATACGACATGAATCTCTCAGATCATCACCCCAAAAAATGGATGATATATATATGTATATATAAAGCTATAATATGTTATTTATTTTATTATTATCATTCTATAATGATAATATGTTACTTACCATCATTCCATAATTATCCTCTAAAAATGGAATCATTACCCATGCATATATAAGACCTGCAATCTCCATGATCATAACATAATTCATTTCTTCAAACCATATATCATGATTTCTTATAAAAGTATAAATAATCTATTAATATGATTTATTTATTTTGATTATTATTATGGATATGAGGAAACTATGATCAATGTAAGAGGAATAAAAATTAACATATCAAAACACACATGAAAAGCAAAGTAGTCTTTAATAGAAGAATGGATTTAGAAAAAAACTGTTAATAAATGGGTAATAAAAGGAAATAAAAAATCATATATGCTCTGATATATTTAATTATATCTATTTAATATTTTTATACTAATCATATGTTTATTATACAAGGGGTTTGAATGTGAACGAGGGAAGTTGAGACTTAAATTAATGGATTTAAAGTATATCCTTTATTTATGTTAAACATATGAAAATTCCCCACTTGTTTCTTTTGTGTACTGTACATACTGAGATATTGTAATATTATATCATGAATTTACTTATTTTCATTATATTAAAAGTTAATTTTTATATTTTTTTATTGGGGGCCTACAATTCATAATATTACTGAATTTATAAGAGATTTTGGTCAAAATTTTCATTATTTGAGGCATATGTTATCTGTCACACCAATATTTTCATGATGTGTATAAAAATACACCTTGAAATGTAATATCATGAATGTTTTTATTCTAATTATATTTTATGATTTATATGGTTTTATTATTTCATGGAGATTATGATTCATAGTTAGAAAAGTGTTGCAGTTTTTATGTTATAATATCATTTTTTATCATGATAGATCATGATTATGCTTACAATGATGAAATCATAAAATATATGTATTAAAAAATTCAGGAATTTTCTTATCATATTGTTATTTCATTAGGTATCACGTTTTCATTTAAATTTCGTTTATTTATGTATCCAAGAGTTTTAAAAGAATTTGATCACAAATTCTCTATCATTTTTCTCTTCGATCGAATTTTGTTTTCTAGAAAACCACTTTTAAAAAAAACTATTCAAAAAAGTTTTTAACATTCATAAAATGATATATTAATTACATTTTTACCAATTTCATAGTTATCATAATTTTTTTTGAAATTTATACTGTTTTCCATTACCGAACAATTAATATTTGGATTTTACCAAAAATGTGAAAGGGGTTTTTTAACATGAAAAGAATATATGGAATATTACACCATTATGACATCATATTGTTTAAAATAATATTTTATTTGACTTCAATTCTATTTTGATGTAAAATTAGTATCAAAATATATTAGGTATTAAAAAGTGATTTCTAGGAAGAAATTCTATTTTCCTTAAAGATTTTTTTAAATGACTTTAATACATCCAATGAAAAGTTTCAAGGTTACATTCAAAAAAATAGATTTCACAATGTTTTCTGATTTTTTTGGTTTTCAAAACTAATTTTCATAGAAAATTTATTCTGAAAAATAAATATTCTAATTTATTTATCTTTCCCAATAATTATCTATCTAAGTTGATATCATTTTATGAAACTTATGATTTCTTAGGGTTTTGAATAACAAATAACATTATCCTTATTTATCTGAATGATTTATAATGAAAAGAAGTTAATAAAACCCATTTATATTATAAAAATATAAAATTATTAAATTAGAATGAAACCCATTTTTTACCTGTGAGTTATGTTATAATAAAATGATTAAATTATTATGAAACCTTTCACTTTTCCATTGTTATTGATACGAGGAAATGTTCTTGAAATCAAATTCATTTCATATATTAGGATATGATTAATTTTTTATTATATTGTGGAAAAACATGTATTATTTTTATTAGGTGATGGGTGGGACACATATCTCCATCTAATACATTTGATAAGGTTTTTTTCTCCTCAGACAGGAAGGTCTGGAATTGTGGTGATAATAGTTTGATAAGTAAATTTATCTACTACTACAGTCTTGGGAGCGAAACATGAATACTATGTTGTTTCAGATATTGAGATCATTCCACCACGATATACTAGGTAGTATTAATTTACTATTATAGAAAAGATTTTATACAGTTACTTATATGAGAATATTTTAGGTATTAAGCCAATGTTATGCTCTTATAGATAATGTTATTTGATTTCATTATGATTCATGTCTTATAAATTGGTAAACATTATTACATGACTTTTTATTTGTATCATTGATATTTAGGTTATGGTTTTCTATTGGTGTGATAATTTTTTAATACCCATAGGTTCATGTTTTTCGTTTGTATCTCTCTTGTATACCCTTACCCAGAATCTGATCTAACTCATTATTATGCTTCATTTTACTATGTTATTAAAAAAATAATGTAGGGAATGGTTGTGATGAAAACATAATAGAATGTTATTTATTGGATACATTGAAGATATTTTAATAATTAGGAATATTTTATGACTAGTCTTCTAGGACAATAAAAAATTATATTCCTCAGGCATGTGTTTTTGTAATGTAATGAATTATTATCTAAAATGGTTTACTATGTATGTATGATAAGATTGACTTTATACAATTGTTATTATAGGAATGGTTTAGTTAATATTTTAAAGTAAGGGTGATAAAAATTTAGTTATATAATTAGGGATAATTCTAAGGAAATATATAGCAATGTCTCTATGGATAATTCTAAGGGAGAGTCAAAGTATTGGAAAATGTCAAGGAATTTTTATAAAATATTGAGCATGTGGTTTGTATGAAATTAAATCAATTTATAGATACTACATGTGTTTGAGGCCCTATAATATAAGTACTTAGGGGAAATAAATCTAAAATGGGTGAATTGATATGGACTCGATTCTCACCTCATTTATGCCAAAGGGCCTTGCTATACAATTGTTTTTACACACCTAAGGGATATTCATTGAAAATAAACAAAATATTTATGATCCATTGTACAAGATTTAAATTGATGATGAAAAAATGAACTAGGATATACCTATATGATCATATATTAAAAAAACATTCATAATTTTATCATTTTATAAGTGATTTTTTTTAAGATAATGTGGTTTTATACTATGATTGGTATTTATCACACATTGATTTTTGGTTTTAGTCAATAGTGGGAACCAGAAGGAACTTGGTTTTCTTTGAATGTGATGTATGATTTTCTAATGATCATCCAAAATGGATGAGTAATAGAGTGAATGATAAATTGATTATGATAAATCGTTTATCATGTATAATTATTAATAATGTTAATTATAACCAACTCTGAGACTCACCAGAAAAAGGATAATGTTCATTGAGTGTTCAGGTAGTGGATACCAAGTGGTTAAAAATATTGAATTTACTATATGTACAGAATCTGGGAAGAATAACTCTATATAATAACTCAATGAGGAATTATTTTTATATTTCTGAAAAAGTATAGAATTTATTAAAAAATTGGTGAGGGAAATTGAAATGTTTGGTTAATGTGATGGTGGAGAATAATGTAAACCCAAATGCATCATTGATTATTTAATGTTCCAATTGTGAAAAGTATGGGAATTCAAAAAATAAATGAAAAAATTGAAATTCTATGAAAGAGAATAATCAAGGTTGTATGAGTGATGTTTTTTCAATTGATGATGAATATATGAAATATTAAATGGAGGAGGTATTAAAGAATCCGATGATAAAGATTAATTAATGGCTTAAGGATGTGGTGGAATAATTAAAGTCATTATTTATTGGAAGTTAATAAATTTGATATATGAATCAAAATATATAGACTTTTTTAGAAGTTTTTAATTATGTATGTTCAAGAATATTTAAAATGATACTAATGGACTAGAAAAGTGATTTAACAGTAAAGTGATATCTTGATTAATAGACGATAATCATTAATATGTTTTATATTTGGAGATAATAATGTCAGGATAATGTGATTCCTGATATTAATATATGAACTAGATAATACTTATTACCTTGAAAATAATTATTGATTTGATGAAAAATTTGATTGTGTGATAATTGGTGGATTTTAAAACATGTTTGGAATTATGGAATATATTAGATAATCTATTTTTTTATGTTAGGAATGAATAATAATATATTTTTTCTATAATAATTTATTATGATAATGTATATTAACATATTACAAGATAATACATGATAATGGTATTTATATGTTTGGTATGTGACAATAAATAGCTACCTTGTGGTATATTGGTTATCAATGTTAATTTGATATTGAGAAATTATGAGACCCACCTTTTAAATTTTGAATTTTGGTAGGGTTATAAGGTTAGGAATTTTTATAATGGCTTAAGATGAACATTGTATGGAGTTTTAGAGAAAAACATATTACATTACTACAAAAAGATATTTTTATATTGAATAACCAATGTTAACTTTTTTAAAATAGTGATAAAAGAAATAAATTAACATTTTTTTGGGGTCTTGTGATCATTAAGGGATTTGGGGAGACAAAATTCATCTTTATTTCATAGAGTTAAAAATGAAGTGGAAATTTATTAATCCACAACTGAAGGATTAGAATTTTCTACTAATGAAACGGAATGATGTTCCCAATGTATATTTTTCCCATTTATATTCTTAATCATATCAGGATGATAACATATTGATTAGAACTACCATGAAATGTCTATTAGGGTGAATATGTGTTCCATTTATCTATCTTGAGGATGTACATTCAACATCTATCCCATGAACTAATCCTATAGTTCATACCACTAGATCCTGATATTCTCGATGAGTATCAACTGTCAGATATTATAGATAGAATATAAAATGTTCTATGAAAACAAACCACTTAACTGGTGAATGTTTTTTGGTGAAAAAACCAGTGTGACGAAGCTACATGGGAACCTAAATATTTAATGAGATAGAAGTCCCCTTAATTTTTGGTACCAATGTAATGAATTTCTAGGTAGAAATTAATTTTACAGTGGTAGAATATGACTCTCTAAGATTTTATGAAACATTATATTTAAGTTAAATTTAATCTTTTTGATATTTTGCATTATAAGAAACACTAATTTTAGATTTAATTACACATAAAAGTTTTTTTATGATTCATTACATACATCAATGAGTCAATATTGGTTTATATATAACATTGAATTATCTTGAGTTATAGAAAATATAAATTTTTTACTTCTATTATAGGTAAATGTGAGTTTATATTGTGATAACCACCCATGTACATTCTTTTGGATTAGGATAACATCTGGTGTACCCTTATTGGGATTTTGAAAACCTCAAATATCCATATTGATCTCATGAAAAAAATTAACCATTTAATTGGAGGGTATAATGGAACCAAATATCACATAATCACAACTCATTAAAATGTATAAAATAAGACCAAAAATACATTTAACATTTATTTACTACCTAACCCATGCAATTGAAAACATATTTTATCATTCTTTCATTATCATAACAACACACCATTTAGAGATAGATTATGGATATTATCATATGATCATATCTATAGTGATGCATAAAGAAAATCAAATGATTTTATCATATAAGAAAGAATTCACTTTTATATATTTATAAAACATTACTTGATGAAAATACCTTTTTCAAATTGAAATCATATATTTGAAATTTAACAATTTCAAAAATATCAAAGAAATAATTTTCTATGAAAGGTTCATTGGAATATTTTGATGGATACTTCATATAAAATATTATTTATGATTGTGGGAATATCTGTTCATATTGGATATGTTAAAAAAATATTCATTTCGCATATTTTGTAAAAAGTACGAAGAAAAGTATTTGGGAAATGATAATAAGATTTCCTTTAATAAATACCCTAAAAAGTAAAATATAAGTTAAAAAAATGTGTTAATTATTTTCTATTATTAATAATATTATAGAAAAAAATTTAATTTCAATATGAACATAAAATAAAATACTAACATCCAAAGATAGAAATGAAGTTAGTTTTTCTTAAAAAAATTATTTCAGACATTTTAGTAATTAGTAAGTTGAAAATTAAAGGAAAAAATTAATATCTAGAAATAAACATTGCGGAATAAAATTTAGGACATTTTTTACTAATGTATCATATACATTTTTTTGCAATTTAGTAAAAAAATCCTTATAAAAAAGTAATTATAATGTAAAACCACTAACTCATGTCTAAATTTATCTATATTAATTTTAGAATCTTGTATAGTAAATTTAAATTTGTTATAATTATATAAAAAACCATATATGTACTTATTATATCATATTTGACAACTTGTAACATTTTAAAAACAAGTTATTAATAATTCATTATTATAATCATCATTTCTGGGTGTTAAAGGTTTCATTTTTCATGTATGTTTCCTTTAATAAGCTCAAATACTTATTAATTTATCACATTTAAATCATATATAAAATTTAATCATGATAAAAATATAATATATATTCATTACATATATTTTTTGTAAGTATCCATAAATTGTGAAGATAAAGAAATCTGTAACCCCGTTCATAGAGATAGTAGTCCGAACATACCCTTGGAAAGTATTTTCATTTTCTCCTGGAAAAAATAATGGATGATAAATAATATTTCATAATTACATAATATATTTCATAAATATTATATATATTTAATAAATATTTCAAGGTACCTATACATGAGAGTTGGGAATGAAAATTTACTACATCAGTATATGGAGGTGGTAATCATCATGTATACATGGGTGATTATTTCAATTTCCCATTTAATGCAGAGTGTGTGGAAAATGATTGTGGAATGATCATAATAATATATAATCATTATACTATATTCATAATGTTATTATTCAAAAAATATATATTGATAATATGGATGTACAATTTTTTTTGAAAGAGCTCAGTTAAGATATAAACATTTTCTTTGAGAGAGACCCTTTGGCTTACACCCTGTGATTTTAAAAACATTATTTGACAAATAAATTAGGATATATTATGAATATATTTATTGTAAAAAGTATTTTTGGAAGTTAGTTTCTCATATATAAGTATAATAATTCAATAATAAGTTTTTGAATGATTATCCCCATTACATGAGAGGAGATGACACACATGGAATTACATAAAAGAATTAAATATATTTAATATCTTTCTAAAATATAATTCTTCCAAATGGAATAGTATTAAAATTTATTATAACATATGATTTGAATATTTTTATCCAAAAATAAATATATAACATTATGTGGAATTATTATCCTTATCACTTAGTTTAACCCAGTCAGTAATCCAATTTTAACAACAATTATGTTATTAAATTTTTCCAGTTTTTATAATTTATTTTGAACATAATTAAATATTACCGATTAAAAAATATGGATTTTTTAAAAACATGGAATCCATTTTACCAAAGAAAATCTAAATAAGTGGTGGAAATTAATTTGAAAATAAATAAGCGAAACGCAACACAAAACTATTTTTAATAAAGAATTTTAGTTTATAAAACAAAATTTAATATAATTTTATACATTGTAAATACATTAAAATGAATGTTAAAATAATTTATTAAATATATTATTTATGAATTTCACTATAAAAATTAATATATAGTTATATATTTTTTTATACATATAGTTTTATTGAAATGAAATATTTTTTGTTCATTTGATTTCATCTTCATTAAAAACGTTTAGATAACTAATGTTTTAATGATTATACTTACATTACCAATAAGTGACATTAATATAAAATTTTAATAGTGATTAGTGTAATTTTATTATATACTTCTACAAAACTTGTAGAAAAATTCATTTTCTTGAAAAATAATTATTTTAAACCAAAAATTATTCAGTTAAAAGTTATTTGATCACATATTACGAATCAATCAAGACATATTAATTTAAGAAGAGATTTATATATATATACTTAATAATATGGTTGTGTCTATTCATATCCTCCAATCTAATAGGTGCGTTATAATGGTATATTATACCATTTTTCATTTTTAAATTGGGTTTCATGAAGAGAAATCTATTTAATAAATCATGTTTATTTAAAATGAAATACATATAAAATATTATAGTTTTACCAATTGAATGAATCTATCATTATCTACCAATTAGTAATTTATCATAGGTCCGAGAATATTTCTTTCTATAACCTCATACCATCACCATACATTTCTACACTTCCTACCATAGAGATAATCATAAGGAGGCATCTGAATGCTTGAGTGAAAGATATGATTGTATGAAAACTCATCTAAAATAGGTTTTGATCAGAAAAACATTTTAATCCAAATAATATGTTCTTGAAATATTTTCTAGGGTTTAAGTAGTCATCTCAGACTTGAAATTTTAAGGGGTTGATATAAAGAGATAAAAATTATCATTGTATTCAAATAATGTTGATGTCATTTAAAGAACATTGGGGATAACCTCAGATCCATATAAAATACAATAGAGTGTGGTACATATTGAAAATATACAAATAAAAAAAATACATATTGGAAATATGGTTAATATAGAAATTTAATCTTAGTTCAATTAATTTTTTTGAATTTATAAGATGATCCCATACATCCCAAATAACATCACAGACTTTAGATATGTTGGGGAGACTGACATTGATATTAATGGAAATTTTTTTCAATTACAATTTTGTTACAGGTAACGATTATAACGTCCCCTTAGACTACTATCTCTCAACCATAACATGATTAAATACCTGAAATAATGATACACACTCTTGAATTTCCCTTTTCATGTTATCCCAACTGAAATACTCTTTCTTATCTATATATATATATATTCATATGTCATAGATGAATAGAGAATGATGAAATATGATCTTCATCCAAAATCGAATTCCCGATTTATTTTTTTACTAGACATATACTTAGTTCCTAATCCACATCCTTACATCACATCCATTTTTGAACATAGAATTTTTTCTGAAATTATTTAGTAGTTATATATCTACCTTCTACGCATGTTTATTCTTGAAATGGATTAGTGGTTGAATATTTATCTAAAAAGACATTATATTTCCCCTTTACTCATGATTTTAAGGAATATAATCTAAAAATGCATAAATATAGGATCTCCATCTATCCTCATCATAAAAAAACTAGCATGGTCTTTCTGACTCTATTCATCAAACATCTGGTTATCCCTCAAATGTTGGTTCTGTATTGATAAATCATAATCATTAATAAATTTCAAAAAACTAATTTAGCACACAATCTACTATTATGATGCTAATATACAAATTAAGATTATTTTAATTATTTATATATCAAACCATCAACCATATATATAATGAATCCATATTGTCAACAATGAAATTACCGGTAATAAATTCAAATATTGAGTTGGGTAATTTGGATAATTAATTTTCAATTAGTAGGATGCATGATCTACATACATGTTATTCTATATATAGGTGGATAACATCACCTTAATTAATGAAGCTCTATAGACCGCAAACCCTTTTCTAGTATTGGGTAGAGTGAGAATTGTTGTGCTAACTGACCTTCTCATAAGTTCCTTGAAATTTTATTTTCATTGATAGACCCAAAATAACATAGATCCCATCAATTTCATCTATGATATTTGTTTAGAATACTATGATAAATACATCTTTGTACGTTAATGGTATCCATCTAATGAGAAAAATACACATCTTATTTTCCTGGAGGGTCCGGGAGATGGGTTAAAAACATCCATCTTTAAATGGTCTATAGATATACCATTTCAAGAGATTATATTATCCATGAATGAAGCCTCATATGAAAACAATTCACACTTTTAAAAATAACATTCAAACTATCCTTCCTTAAGGTCTTCAATAAATCATAAGAAGGTATTCGTTATCTTCATTATACATTGTATATATAATAATATCATCTAAAATGACTTCCAAAACTTGATCAAGTTAATCTCTAAAGAGTTTATACATTAAATTTGTGAGGATAGCTAGGGAAATGGTATATCCATAATAAATTACTATAAATTCATTATGTTATACCTTATTTGGAGGGATGTATTCATTATATCTACCCTCTTAACTCTAATCTAATTATATAAAGAATAAAGGGTAGTATGCAAAAAAATTTGAGATCGGTTTTTTCTATTATAAAATCATAAATAAAGTGAAAGAGAAACTTGGTCCTAATATTGATCTTGTTTTAGGATTGATAATCAATGTAATTATTTTTTGACCCGTATTTATTCTTAAAAAAATAAATAGATTCAACCCATGCTGACACACTCCAATATATGTATCTAATCTACAATTATCATTGAGTTTCTTAATTAATTCATGAAACCCAATTTTAGCCATCCAATAATGATAGCTTAAAAAAGTTATAGAACTATTTATGATTTACATTAGAAATTAAACATATTTATTTTTGGAAATACTCAACAAGTCTTTTTGAAATACAT
The DNA here is from genome assembly GCA_963277665.1 of Viscum album. NCBI lineage: Eukaryota > Viridiplantae > Streptophyta > Magnoliopsida > Santalales > Viscaceae > Viscum > Viscum album. The sequence continues at coordinate 81,578,414 of OY728140.1, forward strand.
CATAATATTTTTGAACAATATGTATATCCTCAAATTTTATTTTCTCTTTAACCATTTTAGAATCATTTCTCTCATAAATAGGTAGTACGACTCATATAATAAAAGTAATTCCCATTAGAATTTAATATTCATCCTTTCACCAAAATATGATCATAGCATGATTCAGAATATGAATTTTGATTTTATTTTTCGAGAAAATTAATTGTAATTTATATAATGATAGCGAATAATTTCCGAATATCACATCAACCTATTTTAAATAATGGATAAAAATATTTTGATGGGGAATATTCATACAATCATAAACCTTGAATCTTAAACTATGTAGTATAGGATAAGTTTTCTCCAATAATAATGATCCACATTATTGATTGACATAGAAAAATCTTATCATTGATAAAGGTGTTAACCTATATATTATGAATAGACTAAGATAATAACCATGTCACACTGATTTAATACTTTAAACTAATAGTGTTACATTAAAAAAAATAATTCCATCAAATAATTTGATTTTCATCAGAAATTATTTGTTTTTCCCCTTATATTTAATATTCAAAACATATTCCAATTCATTTGATACAATTTCGTGGTTATTTCATGCCACATTATCTAAATGTAACAATATAAATCTTATTAACTCTTGGAGATTCATGAAAAACTATTATTCTATTCTTTTTTTATTTATACATTCACATCTATTATGGTTGTTAATCATATATCTAGATTTCAACTTTGGAATAATGACATTATTTCATAATATAGAACGAAGATCATTCTTAAAATCATTTCATTTTTCATTATATTCAATTTTAAATCAATTAATTTGGGTTTTAACCATTGAATTAAAAAAATAGGTAATAAATAATAATAATAATAATAATAATTGATTCACATGATTTCTAAATCATGATAGCTACTTTTCAATATATGAAACATTATATAGAAACATGGTCATGAGTGGCCATTTTCTTTACAATTCCTTGATAATAGTTCATAAATAAAATGTTAATTACCCCAAACATATGCCCTAGTAATATTAATCTATATGTGCGGTCTTAATCACACACATCATGAAAAACTGAATATTGAGTAAATAAACAATCCAAAATATTCTTGCGTTGTTACCAATAGGTGAATTTGTGCAACAACAATATCAACATTTCAAAATACATACATGGATATATATATATATTTTAAAATGATACTCTATTATTTACCATAACCTAGGTTGATCTTCTATACTTAGGCTAATCCATAGGGATCTCTCAATTTTTTTTCAAACACTAATATCTAAATATAAGAAAACACTACCTCTAATACCAAATTAAGAGACCCAACCTCGACATACCTAAATATTATATCATTTTAAACTAATACTCAATGCATATCACAATTAAACATGCCAATGTATCTAAGAGGTTTAGTAGATTTGAAGAATAGAAATAATATAAATTAATTATTAATATATTTTCAACATGTCCCAGAGAAAACATGATATTAGTACCCTTATATAATATCATACATAGAGCATTCTATCAGAACCCAGTGAAGGAATGAATAATAAAACATTAGATTAGATGCTTAGTAAGGGTTATAATGGGAGGTATCATCCACAATATTGAAATAGATGATAATAAGGGGATTATAATATAATAAATTGAATATTATAAATATAAAAGATTCAAACCGAAAATATAATTGATCATTAAATCTAAAATAATATGATATTCATTTGAATGATTAATAAGTGTGTAAAATCAGTAATCATCATAAAATAGTTTTAACAAAGTAATGTGGAATAAAAAAATAAAAAACAATAATATTGTGAACATAGATATTAATGATCATGTACCCACATAATCCATTTTTAATAGTTACAATCAATAATACTGATGGATCAAAATATGATCAGAGCAAGTCAAAATCATGTTCATGTGTTATTATGTGAGCATAACTAGAAAAAATCACAATCATGCATCAAAATGTGACAATAGATAATTATAATCATGTCCATGAATAATCTTGTGACCACAGATAGAAAAAAGTATACAAAATATACATCGAAGATGTTATGTTAATAGAATAACCTATACCCATAATCTCTTACATTAATTGGGAAACAAAACCATTGATCGTGTGTATGATAGACTACTTCCTCATGAGTCGATGTAATTTTATTTCCATCACAACCTCTCATGGATGGGTATAACAATAGTTATAATATATATGAATTATATTTATGAAACAATTTTACTTATAGAGTTATTTTATCACATTTAGCATTGTACCTTCTAATATGTTGGAAAATGACAGTGCCCCTGTGCGTACTTGTGGATTACCACATCAACAAAGCGTTGTTATTATTTTTTTAATTTTATTTTACATGCATGGTAATAAGGATATATTTAATGATGTTATATGATATATATGATATAATAATTAGTATGTAAAATTTACATACTGTTTTCTGTTTTTTTATCTATCTGTTGAAAAATTGATACACTTTTCATGTGTACGTGGGACAAACCATCTTCGTGGAAAATGAAATTTATTTTCTAATATCCATAAATTATGGATGTATCTAAATAAATATATAATGAAAATAAATAATATTTATATAAATATAAAATTTTCTATGTGATTTAATCATGAACAAATAAACAAAAACAAAAAAACAAAAAAAACAACATATATAAAAATAGAAAAGCAGGTACGACCCATGACAATGATTTTATAGAATAACTTTTTATTAACGGGTGATAAAATATTATAATTCAATTAAATATAGTATTTTCTATAATATTATGTTTATAAAATATATTTATAATAAATATATATTATTATGTAGGAGGATAAGACACATACGACAGAATCCAAACTTGAGGTAACGGGTTATTTCATAATCTCATCGTTAATTTGGATTATTTATGTTTAATTATTCAATAGGATAATTCATTGATATTTATATATTAAACATAATTTAACTTTTTATATAATATTTATTCAAAGAAATTAAAATTTCTCCATTCAATTTTATCTTATTATGTTCTCAATATATTTAATTATTTTTATCGAAAATCAATATTTAATATTATACAATTTTTATAATATCTCTCTTCTCTGCCTATATTTTCCTTAAAATGTAAAAAATAATTTTTTTAAAATATAAATTGATTTATTGAGTAAATATTTTCCTAATTTTGGAATTTTAAATAATCTTATATAATGTATTTTCTTATCATTTTATGAATCAAGATTTTTTAAAAATTTTCCCATAAGTGTGAAGGAATGTTTTTTAATTTATACGACATAAAAAAAATTACATCCATCAAACACAACAATTGATTTGATGAATCCATACAATTTTACATGTTTTCTATAAATTAATATTTTTTCCATAATATTAATAAAATATTTTTGACATTAAATTAGTTATTTTATTAGAAAGGGTATTTTCCACAGAATTTTTTCAAGAGATTTTTTAATGTATTTTCATATATGATGAAATATTTTGTAGAAATGAATGTTTAGGATATACTCTAATGATAATATTAACCTGATTTATTTGGACGGATTATGATAAAAAATTCAAGGGAAATAATTGATATTCATTATGTTTGTTCTTTCAATAAAGACAATTATTGATTTTAAGGCATGTTGTTTAAGATATATTTTTATTCATATGTTTAATGAATTGGATTGGTAAGTTGATTTTTGGTCCCAAAATTAAATTTCATCATGATTCATTTGTAGGAATCATGGGGAAAACTATATTTGGTATTTGGAAGTGGTCGAACCAATTTATGTTAGATGCCTTCAAACGAGGAATGGATAATAAGATTTAGATGAATGGCATTTTTCATTCCATCATTATGAAATAAATTTTTGATATCTGTGTTATTATCTGATAAGTTATGATTTCCAAGGATATGTTTCAATATATTGTTAATATATATATTCTCTTATTTAATTATCATATGTTTTTTCATATTATTCATTCCTTATAAGCTTCTATAATAATCTAACCTTAACTAAGCATATAAACTCACCACTTTTATGCATCCCTTTTCTAATATATCAGGAAGCGTATTATTATTTATATATAGGGAGATTATAAATGGAATAATGGTGTTCGCAATTAAAATATTATATAGTATTTTATGTTTTCAAATGTAAATTGAAATTTTTTATGCATCTAGTTCTTTAGATAACTAAACTAATCAATAATTTTGGATGAAATCTTTTATATATAGTATAAATAAATTATATTTAATAAAATCTAGGATACTAGGTTCAGATTATATATTTAATTCCCTAATGATATAAATTAATAAAATTGTCTTCGATAAAAAATGTGACATGTATCCCCGTGATTAAAAAACAATTGAAATATATTATATTAAATTTATTATCATTGATATCTGGGGAAACACATAACCTAGAGTGTAAATGAACAATAATATTGTAAACCATTTAAAATTAATACATATTTTGATGGGTATTAATAGTTCTTTTATTTTTGTAAGTTATGTATATCCACTTATTTGAAATTAAATAAGAATCATTTAAATGAAATATTATTGTTTTTTTTGGAAAACTATATTTTTCCTTGAAGACCGTTTAATCTCGCTGGGCACACATAATTTAAAAATATTTTTTAATAATTTCAGAAACATTTTTGATAAAATGATAATACTTCTATAAATAAGAATACCAAAATAAACATAGGGTGGCATTTTTTTATTTTTTTTAAATGTTTCATATTTTTATGAATCGTGAGAAATTCATAATTTTAATTATAAAATGCATTTTCATTTGTTTTATTTATAAAGTTAAATGTTATTTTAGATTAGATTTAATGTAACATTAGTTGAGTAATTTATCTATTAATCAAATTTATAGAATTAATTTTTTTAAATAAATTTTAATTTTTGTTTAAAACCAATTTAAAAAATCGAAACTTTTCTATTTTAAACACCACGTTCGTATCGTGTATGTATGATTAATTTTAAATTAAAATTTTTCAAATAATTGAATATAATTTAGAAAAATTGATTAGTTATTTCAATCAAAATAACTTATATTATTTAATATTCCCCAATTAATTTTGACAATACCAAATTGTAAAAATAATAAAAATTATTTAGCGATTTTAAGGTAAGAATGTATTTTCCAAAGTTTAAAAAAATGATAAGGGTTAAAATAACCAAATAAGTTTCTTAAAATATATTCTTAGGACATATATATACCATATCATGTCTAATTAACTAGAATAATCCATTTTGGATTCTTGTGTCATGTGAAATATGTGGGAACACCTTTTTCTTTTAAAATATTACAAGTGTGCCACTCACCGCACATATAAAAGGTTATCCCCACTCCTTTAAACTAATGAAAACCATTTTTTCATAAAACATACATTCTTAAATAACTTATATACTTCCATAAATGTATCCTAGAATAATTATTTTGGGTAAAAATACAACATATGAAGGTTATTAGTGAAAACTTAAGGAGGATACATGAAGAAGCGGTAACATTCTTCAACGAGCAATTTCATTTTATTTCTTCTTCAACCACACAAATTATTATTAAAACATGATTATATAATAAAATAAGTATATTTTAAATACTAATATGTTGTTATTTTATGATCATTACCTACATCCATCTGCACTTCGATAAAATAGGTCATCAAGTACTCATTAATGAGTATGATAGACAACCACCTCACGAACCGATGACAATCGTTATTTCCTTACCACATTTCAATGTTTGGTATCATAATTAATATATAGTATATTTATGATATTTAAAAAAATAATTATACCTTTAGAGTAATTATATCGTATTTTCCTTTTTTTAATTGATATTATTTATGGGATATGATAATGTCTATCATGTGTACGATGGACTACCTCCTCGTGAATCATTGTTAATCATTTTTCACTAACACTTTTCATAGAAGGAAATAATGGAATATTTATTTAATATATGTGACATAATTGAAATAATTATGATATTAATGACATATTTATTACTCATATTAGATAATATATAGTTTTATTTCATTACATATATCTCACATAAATATGATAACATTATTCGTGTATGTCTGGGATACAACCATTACAAGGTTATAAGACACTTTTTTCATCACCACACCAAATTGATGATATATATAAGAACATTTAAGGAAATAATATGATATTATGATCATTAATAAATAGTAAAATATTTCATACCTTTGTTCCATAATGATCACTATAAAATAGAATGTTTACCCATGAATATGTACGACCTACCATCTCCATGATTATAAAATAATTCATTTAATAATACTATCATTATTGAGAATAAATGTATAATTTATGTGTAAATATTGTAATTTTGTAATTATTACTATTATGGATATTATTGTATTATATAATGTACATAACAATGGTAACTTCTAGGATTAGGAATGAATGATAAATCAAGGAATTTTACACCAAAACTAATTAAAATAATGAAATACAAATAATTAATGTGTTATGAGATGTTATAAGACGATGATATATTAAATTATTAATATATAAATTGTTTTTTCATAAAATAATTACACGATAAAAAAATTATATAGGATGTTAAATAATGTTTAACCAAAAGGAAGTGTAATGGATGAGATATCGTAACCCAATTTCAATTCAACGGATCAACCTTCTTGTTCATTGATTGTTTAATGGATTGAATTTGTGCGTAATAAAATTTATTATTTTACATTTTATATGTACATTTAAGTGTTTATTTATAAATGATAAACACAATTGATTCATTGATTAATTATCACTTCATTGTTATTATATTAGTAAGGGTCTTTGTCTAAGCTTACCTTTATTGTGGAAAATTGTATTTTTATGAAACTAATTTATTTTATAAAACATTTGTAATTCCTCTTTTATATATAATACCGTGATTCCTTAATTATTAGTTATATACTGTGTGTAAATTTAAATTATTCTATCCAAGGGGTTATGACATAAAATTTACCCAGGGGTAAATAATTTCAAAACTCAATTTATTTTCATTGGCTATAATAATTATTCATTGTATTTTATATTCTAAGATTATGTGTTCAATGAATCATGGTTATAATAAATTATCTTTCCCATAATTTCATTCATATTTACATTTTATACTCATAATTTATACATTTTTTAATTATCACTTCAATTTTTTTATGTTTTTAAGGGTTTAGCCGACAATATCATTTTTATCGAGTTTGTTTATATATGAATTTCAATTGATGGAAATTATTTGACCATTATTTTAATAAAACTATTCATTTTAATATCATATAGTTATTCATGAAAATTATAATGGAATAGTACATCGTTCTTACACCTTTGAACAAAAAATAATTGAGAAAATGTTTTAATGAAAATTTTACTTCACTTATTCTCTTCTGTTAGAAATTCCTTTAACTTTATAACCATGTCTTATAAATGAATTTTTATAAATGTTTTTAGCCTCTTAAAAATGATTAAACTGAGTAATTTTTTTTCAAATGTTTTTGAAAGGAATCCTTATGGTTTTTCAAAAGAATGGATGTTTGGATTTTACTAAAAAGGGAAAGGAATATATGTTTTATATCATACGACGTGAATAGAATTTTCAGTCTTCAAGACCACTAAAAAGTTTTAATTTTTTTTATAGTATTCAATGTTTATTTTTGAATAAAATTATTTTCAAAATGTTTTGTATAATTTTAGTTTTAGAATGTAATTTTTAATATGAACTTTTTTTAAAAAATAATGTTTTTAAAGATCAGTTATAGTATTTCTATTTATAAACAATAAAAACCCTTATTTTACATTTAATCCAATGAGGATATGTTGTATTTATACCAAAAATTTTCTATGGATGTAGTGAGATTATTTTGTCTACGTAAATAATATAAATTAATTTTACATATTTATTTTCACAGTAATTAACTTTAACATGATATATTTAGTTACATGTAATCAGTAGACATTAAATTTCCCATAGATGTACATATTATTTATCATATATGTGGTTTTCATTAAACCATATATCTCTTCTATATAATATGTTCTTCATTGAAAGTTATTTATTTATCTGGGGAAATATTTTTAATTCTATATTGTTTACTGAATACAAATATTTGGTGTTGAGAATCATTATTCATGATATAAATAGATTATACAATATACAAAGAATGCTTTGGACATGATGATATAGGTTGGGTTAAGTTATAAATATCCCAATGATTCATTGTTAGTCTCATGGAGGGAATCATTTAGATAACATTAGTTAAATTGGTTTTTTCTATATACATTAAATTTACTTTTAAACTGTCTTGTTGAAAGAACGTGATGGTAGTGATATTATGATACCTAAGATCATGACATACAATTATTAATCATTTATATCATTTAAAATTTAGTTATTGTTATCCATGATTTTTTAAAAATGATATTATATTTGGATACATTTCATTCTTAATTTATTGATTAAATGACATGTGTTTTAATTTATTTACATTATTATATTAGTTTTGTACTATCTTATTATGACAACAATGTTATTTATTAAATGTAATCTATGTTCAGTTATTCACCTTTTCTAAATCTATTATTATTTTTTGATTTATGATACCTTCTCCTTTACTAAAACCTTTCCATAATTTGGAGCTCACCCATATTTTTTTTCTTTTCCCAAGAATCCATGAGGTAAAATATGATTGATGTGGAAGGATATACTAGAGAATAATGATATTATAAAAAAAATTGGATTTAATTTGTGTTTTAAAATCTACACAAAGACTCCATTTTTTTATTTTATCAGGAGTACTAAAATATATGTTCATTAGTGATATGATACTTTATATCTTATGCCAATTTAATAAAGATGATACATGAACTGGATTTCTGGGGTTAGGGTCACTACTTTTGGTATTTGAGGAAGTTTAGTAGAAATCATGAGAAGTAGATTTAGGAATGAAAATAATATGAAACATAACTCTATGATATACATTGATAATAAGTATATAAGAATATCTTATTTGTTTTGTAATGTATATATAATCGGGATTTCCATTGAAATTATTATCAATATATAAACTATAAGTTGATGTGGTCCTGGAAAAATTGACCTTAGGGTACTAACTTTGAAAAGAGCACCAGGAACATGACAATATGCCTTACTTCTCACCTCGCAGGACACTAATGAGGTATATTCTTAGGATAATTCACATATTATTTAAAATCAACTATGAAGGATTTAAATATATAATAAGAATGAAATACATGGGATAAAACTAGGGATTAATATATTTAAAATAATGTGTAATGATTTAAATATATTATAAATGATTATATGGTTTTACCAATATTATTATTGTATATTACAATATATTTTTTGGTTTCAGTCAATATCTAGAACTGTACAGAATCAAGTAAATATTGAATGTGAATGAGAAGGTGGTGACTATGAGCAATAGAATAGGTTTATGAATGTTGTTAAAGATATTATGATAATGAGTCACTAATTATCTCTTTATTTGATAAAAAAACTATACCTTAACCAACTCTCTAAATCACTAATAATGGGGATGATGGTATTCTCTAAGAGATCGAGGGATGTAGACCATTGATGAAAGAAGGCTTGATTTCCATGATCTGGGGAATATGGAAGGAGACACCCAAGGAAGTGTCACAATTTAAATAGAAAACGGTTTACGTATGTTAATGAAGGTTAAAAATCAAAGAATTAGTGAGTAAAAATGAAGAGTATAAGAGAAGGATATAAATATCATCCAAGGGATACATTTATAGTTGTTTGACTTAAATATATAAAACATGGGAATTGTTTGATTTAATTATTAATTATAAATTTAAACCCTAGAACAAGTAAGGATATACGTAGAAATAAAATTGATGAAGAATTTATATATTGGTGTTCAAGAGATAAATTATAGAATAAATTTTTTACCAATGATAATTTAGTTATAATAAACATGAATCATCTAAGGATTTTTTAAAATTTTAGAAGCATGTGTGTATTAATTAACATAATATTTATGGATACTATCATTAGTTAATGAGTATAAGATTTAACATAATTAAAATGTATTTAACACCTCTTTTTATATTTTTGTGATTGGAGACCACCATGATTATGTATATTTTTGGAAAAAATTATTGAATATTTATGTTGTAGTGGAAATGTTATCTAAGGAATAATGCATTAACATTTTATAGACATAAGATTAATGTTATTGATAACCATTAAGATTAATATAATAACAAATTGTAATGATTTTCAAATAAGAATATTATGCTTTGTGAAAAAAATTAATTACAGTTAAAAAATTACTAAAAAATTTATTTAATGATTAATTTTTTTTTTCAAGCATGTCCATCATATTTTTTGGAATGTTATTGGAGTTATATTAATGTAGTTTTAGAAAAAAGAAAACCATTATGTTGAGTAAAAACCCATCATGTTCGGAAACATTATGAGGTTTGATTCTATAATTGAAGATTGATAACAGATTGATTATTATAGCTAGCATATATGATATTTCGCTTAATATGTTTCTTGAATGATTTTGGCTGAAGCATGAATTTATTATTAAAGCAAAGACATATTTTTTGTATGGGTAGAGGGAGACCAAGTACATAGCCTAAAGGCCCAAGGCCAAGTGGCCTGAATACAAGGATCGGAAGCCCATTTTGGGCCCAAAGGACTCTTCTGTGAATAGTACTGCTAGAGTACCATGCTGCTACAGTACCTGCTACAGTTCGACTACCGCTACAATTATGCTATAATACCTCAACCACTACTACAATACTGCTATAGTCCAGAATTTCTTCCCTGCTTGGATTAGATCATAGGAATTTTGGATTCCAAGCAAGAGCATGTACCACTTAGGTACATGATTGTTGGAATATCCCATTTAATATGTAATTAGTCAAACAATTTGGTAAATAAATATTAATGATGAACTAATAGAGTACCATTTGAAGCTTATAGATTAATTTTTTATATTGGATAAATTTTTCTAACAATATCGGTTCTGGATAATAGTTAGAGACATATGAAAATACTTATCACTCTTTTACAGATCTCACAATCTATTAATGGTGAATTGTGTTGCTTATGGAATAAAAATAATTTTTGGATAATAATTTATTTGTGTAATAGATGAATATTAAATTTATAAAGGAAAAAACATAGGATGAAATTATTTTTATGAAATTAAATCATATCATGTTATTATATTTCCTTATATTCATATATTGTAAAATAATTACTCAACATTTGGAAAAGTATCCTGGAAAAATTGTTTCCCAACTACATTAATATCTGATAAATTATATGATCTTTTAAATCTCTAAGGATTTACAAATTTGTGGTCCTTCGCATTGCATTGATTATTACATTTAACTGTGATAAATGATGTTTATTATACCCAATATTTCTTTAAACGTTTTCCATGTCTATATCATTGCGTTCAACCAGTTTTTACCAACATAAAAACCAGGTTATGTGTAATTACACATAACCCATTTACATTCATTAATCTATTATTACGATGATATTTTATCATTCCTTTTATGATGTGGGATTTTCAAAAATGGTAATTTCAAATTCTAAAACCATTGATTACAGAGACGGTGTTTAGATTTCCATGGAATAATTTAGTTAATGTTTGGAGAATGTAACATCTTAGAAATTATTAAATAATTATTTTTTTTCAATAGCATATGAAACACACTACAAAAAGATTAAATACACAATTAAATATATTTCATTAAATTAAATATCTATGAAATATTTTGAATCATACTGTAACACACATATTTTTTATGAAATAATGTTTTTTAAATAAATTATATTTTTTTATGGATTCAGTTACACACAACACCAAGTTATGTTTTATTTTGATGAAACACCAAGTTTATCTTGCACTAAATGCAACACCATGTTTAGCCTTTTTATCATGAAATAATATGTTTTTTAATATTTTACAAAAAATCCTGAGTTTATATTGTGTTTAAAAAAATACTATGTTTGGATTTTTTACACAATTTCATGTGTAGTTTTTTGCAATGCACAACACCAAATTTAAACAAAACACGACATACTATTATTAGGATTGTTTTAAACTGATCATTAGAATGATAGAAATTAATAGAATTGACCAAATTATGAAAATATGGTTTATAAATGTTTATAAAATTTTTTCTATGGTAACCAATTAATTAAAAATGAAGGTAAGAACTATTTAAAATTAAGTTAATTCACATTTCTGATAAAATGTATTTTTTATGCAAAATGTATTTTTATCTCAATAAATTAAACAAATAAATTTTTATTTTTTATTTTAATTTATATTTATATTATAATTAATTATATATTTAATATTCATATTAATTATATTTTTGATAATATTGAAGAATAAATCCAATTTTACGCAAAAAACATGTATTTTTCTAAAGCGTAGTGTTACAAACTTTTAATGGTTCAATTCTATTAAAACTAATTTTTTCACATTAATAAATTAAATCTTAAAAACATATCTTCAATTTTTATTTTTTAATGAAAATGATATCTCAGGGTAATTATTTTGGGATTTTTATGAGTATTTTCATTTTTTGACGAATATATAAAATTACAGAATTTTAATTAAAAAATGCCTTTTTTTTAAATTTTGATAGTGTTAAAATAAATTTTTAATTGTTTTTAATGAATAATTAGTTAATTTATAAATATATAAATCCAATTAAAGTCATTTTAATCAATTTAAAATTGAAATTTTTCATACAAGCATTTTAATCGTTTAAATATTTTTTCTTTAATAACCAGTTGTCTCGTCCCGTCTTCAGATTTAATTTTAAATTAATTTCTTCCAATAATGTTATTTTAATTTATAAAAATGGATTAAAAATTAGGAATTATAATTTATATTAAATTATAATATGGACAACTAAATATTCGGTCAAATTAGTAGTGAAAAGAGTTAAAATTAATCACAGCAATTTAGAAAAAACAAGTTTACCATTGGAGTAAACAATACACATACATGAATAAATAGCCAAGATACATTTAAGAAAACCGTTGTATGGAAATATTAATACCTTAAACATTAATTTATATAATATTATTTATTATATTTGTATTTTTAAGTTATAATTGTGGCTATTTGTAACATTATTTTTATAAATACCAAGCGTGTCCTCTCCCCAACATATAAAATTCCATCACCTCTCCAACTCTCTTCACACCATAAAACCATTTGTTTTGGACCATACCTGCCAAAATAAAAAATAAAAATCCCAAATCCCATCCTAGAAGCCTTAATTTGTGAATAAATCCAACAAACGTTTTCTTTCGGTGGAAACAAAATAGAGATACCCAAAGAAGCGGTAATGTTCAACAAAGATTGTATTATTTATTATTTCCTCCTAAAAACCCTTAAAATATTTTTATATCTTAATTATATAATAAAATATTATAGAAAATATAATTATGTTTCATTATACTATGAGTATTACTGACAACAATACACAATTCTATCAAATGAGCTACAAAATTATCATTCATGTGTACGACGCAGTACGACATCATGAACCGATGTCGTTTATATTTTAATTACCATATACTATATTTGGGAATAATGATATAAATTATATTTATGTATTATATATAATATATTTATGATTTATTTATTATTATTTAATTATTATATATTATATCCGTTAATTGTTTCCATTTTATATGTATATGAAAACCTTGTTCGTGTGTACATCTAACTACCACCTCACGAAGCAAATTGATTCATTCATGTTTTACGAGGAATGTATTAACTACGTGTTTTATATAAATTTGTGAAAATATTTATGCTTTAATGATATTTTATTAAAATATATAAATATAAAAAAATATGTATATATCATTTAGTATTATTTCCATAAATATGAAAAGAAAAATGGAACTTGCATTGATTTCTATGTATTCCCTACAGTCTCCATTTATAGTGTATTATATTTCATATTTATATATTTTTATAGAATATTACAAAAAAATATATACTTAAAATATATGATATTTATATATTTTTTACATTCAATAAATTATAAAATCATGATCATTGTTAGAGGACTGGGAAATATCTTGTCAAAACACGTATGAAAAACAAAGCAGTTATTATCCAAAACATATATTAAGCATTGAATTATTGATAAACAGGTAATATAAATTAATATTTAAAATATATATGACATTATAAAAATTAATATGTTTTTGGAATAGTTTTGTAACAATATTATAATTATTATATAGGTGGTTTGAAGGAGTGTGATAAATGTCCAGACATATGGTTAGATATTTCCTTCTCAATTTTTTTATTTATGATACACAAGTGATGCTCACCCCATATTTATTATATTTTGGGTATATAATACTAATGGATGTATTTTATGATTTTTTCACTGATATTTATTAGGATTTAAATTTTTTTTAGGATATCTCTTTTATGGTGTTTACAGTTAAAATGATAATAAATGAGGAAAATATTTTAGCCTCAATTTACGTTCTTTAAGATGTATGTTATGATAACACCTATAATATTTAATGAAGTTTATATACATAACATTTTATATTTTATATCATGAAATTATCTACCCTCGTTATATTTTATGTTCCACTTTTTTTATTCCTTCACTTCGCTTAAGATTCATGGTTACCAATGTGGTAATAGTTTTATGTTATAATCTCATCGTTTATCCTAATTGTTTATGATTATGCTTCCATTGATGAAATATAATGTTATACATCTCAATAATTATCATTAAATTTATTATAATATATTTATTAAATATATATTCATGTAATAGTTCAATTTTACCCCTCTTTGGTACTTAATATAAATATGAAAATAATTTCATAAAAACCCATATTTATTTCCCTATTTGGTCAGATTTTTTTTCTAATCCCATGAATTATAAAAAATTTAGAAAAATCTTCTAATATTATCCTATATTTTTTAAAGAAACTTTTACCACTTTTTACCTCTTTTCAAAATTGGTTTATAATGAATATTCTTATTTTTTTCTGACCAAGGCTAATTTGACTACTTCCAACAATGTCAAAGGAGTCTTGAATATTATATATACGTCAGGTACGTAATTCCCCCCAAACCTATAAAATCAATTCATTGAATATTCTTTCACAATTATTATATAATAATTTCAAAACAAAATTATTTCAATTATTTGTTTTAAAATGATTTCAACTTTTTTAATGGTTCCTTTTATATTTTCAAAGCTATTTTCAAAGGAAAATGTTTTCAAAATGTTTTTTAATTTAAAGAGAATTTTTTAAAAGGGAAAGGATAAATTCGTCAATGATTGTTTAAAATTATTTTTATACCTTACATTATATATTTTCAAATTAGTTTTAAAGGAGAATTATTTTTAAAATGTATTATTTCTAGATAAATGGTTGTCAATGAAATTTAATCTTCCATAATAAATTATACAAGGGATATTTCAAAATACAATTCTATATAATATTAAATAATTTGATATAGTTTAGGATTTACTTGTGATATGATCCATTTAAATCATTATTATCCTCTCTTTGAATGTTTAATATTTATGAATATATGTTCTTTATGAAAATCATTTCATTTACAAGGGTTATGACATGATAAATCAGTTATGAAACCTAATTCATTTAATGATTTATTCTACGATGGAGAAATTGTAATTCATATCACTTTTCCTAGGTTAGGATTTGATAAAAGTTTTATGATACCCATTTCATTTCATGTTTTATGAAATGATTTTTATAAAATAATTATATTTTTATGGGTCATGATATAATGAATGTTATATTATCTTAGGATACAAAAGTGTATGATTTCATTAGGTGATGGGTGGGACCTATATCTCTCTCAAATGAATTGGATAGTTTTTAAGGACTTTAACCTATTAGATGGTATTGGGAGTGAACCTTTACTATTAAGATGGTCTTTAGAGTGATCCTTGAATACTAATATGGTCTTGGGAGTGAATCATGACTACTATGATGGTCTTGGGTGTTTTCCTAGACTACTATTATGGTCTTAGTATTGAACCTTGAATTATTATATCATTAATTGAGTGAACCCATTCTACTAAGAATAAATTTTTAGTGATCCTTAACTACTGTAGAAAAACATTAATAGGTTTTTTCATCTCTTCCACAATTCCATGTATTATTCCATTGTTATGATGTCTTAGTTTATTCCCTTGATTCTCATATGATTCATTTATTATAATCTATAAATATTTATTCTATGACACATGTGAAGGATATTAGATATACAATGTATGATCTTTAAATGTTTTGCTCATGTTCTCATACAATTATGTTCATGTTAGTCTTAGGTATCTCTTTATGTTTCTCTTACTAGACCTCTTAGGTCACTATTTATTATGTTTTATTTCCCCAGGTTACGATATATTGTTTTATGTATGATTAGGAAATGAGAAGATCATTGTAAAAAAATGGAATATCTTTCACCGGGTGAGAATATTGCATTCCTTGTTTCTAAATAAACTAATATATTATAGTCCTCGAGAATCTACTTTTCCAATGATCTGAATATTATTCTAGAAAAATTTAATATCCATGAATGAGAAGTGTGGGTCACTATAACTGGTATCAATAGAAATATTAAGTTAACCTTTGAAAAGTAGGACGAGAAAAATATAGTGATCTCCATAGGGATATTTCAAAGTACATTTCAAGGGAAGTATAAAAGGATTAGTCTAAGGGGGGTTACAAGTTTAGGAAAATGTATTGAATTTTTTTCAAAGGATTTATAAGGTGGTTTCAGTGAAATAAATCCTTTTTTAGACACAAAAAAGTTGATGTTTCGTTGGTGTATATGTACACAGTGCTAACAACCCTAAAATAGAATATTGAGATACACTCAATTTAGAACAGGTGCACGATAACAGGCCTTACTGCATACCATGTTTGACACTCCCAGGGGATATGATTTGGAAATTAAAAAAACTCGTTACAAACAATCAATGTGGTTTTAAATAGATGGTGACCTAGTATGACCTAGGATGAACCAATGGTTTTATATATTAAAAATAATGTGTTATGATTTAGAAATTGAATAATTAATTTTCATGGTTATATTGGTTTTAAGTATGATTAGTGTTTCTCAAAAAATTATTTTAGTTTTAGTCAATGGCTATAACACGAATGAATCCTGAAAAAATTTATTCTGATAGAAAATTTTGTGAAAATTTTGAACCAAATTGTATTATTTTTAGAGGAAAACATATTGTAATTATGTCTAAGTAGGTATCACAATATATGATTAACAACATGAAATTTAGTGACATTCTGGACACATTTTATTATAGAAGGATGCACTTTTGTTGATGTTCGGGTGGTAAGGAACATATAAAAAATGAATTGACTCCCTACATCTCAAGAAGGTGGGAGAGAAACCTGAAGGAATATATCAAATGTAAGGGAAGATGTTATTTGTGCTGAAAAAAGATGTATAGAGTGAAAAACTGTCAAGAAGTTAAATGTCTTATCTAGGATAAAATGTAAATTACCCAAATCAATGCCCTATCCCACGAATTTAAATATAGACCAAGGATGGAATAATTATGTGCCATTAATTTAAGTAGAAGGAATAAATTATTTTTATTATTTGGATACAATAATTAGGAATATTTCAAAATATAAGGAATGTTATGTAAATTTATTTCATTTAGGATTTTAAAAGATATATTTAATGAAACCAATGAACTATAAGAGGGATTTAATGAAAAGGTCATATTTTATGGAACAAGCATGATTAATTTAATGTGACCCTTATTATGTTCCTAATTTTATTGTCCTGGTTTTTAGTTTTATTAATTTATTTTTAATGAGAATAAGTTAAATTGAATATTATATATGAACAAATAGAAGTTAATAGATTTGATGAATAATTTTTTTTATTATCATTGATGATGGTTAAAACATTTCTGGATTTAAGTAATATATCCAACAATCAATGTTTTATCTGATGAATGAGGAAGAATGTATGATTTAAATATGGATATATTGTAATTCAGTTTATTACCATGTTACAAAAAAATACATGATTAAATATGTTTGGTTTGTGAAAATCAAGAGAAAATATTTTATTTATGGTGGATCAATGTTAAGAAGATTTAGTGACCTTAATAATAATTTATGTTATTTTTCATATTTATTAAGGGTGAAAAGGGTCACCATTTATGGAATTGATTAATTTAAACATCATAATATGTTTTTAAGATTAATGAATTATCTCATCATTTGAGAATTTATTCATAATGATAACCTATGCTAAACATTTTGTTATGATGATAACTGAAGAGAGAAGAAAATAAGTATAATTAAATTATGTATAATAATATCAATTAGTTATTTATGTAAAAAAAATCGCATTCATTTCATGGAGTAAGACATGAAGTGAAATTGTATCAATGCATAACCAAATAGTTAAAGTGTTTTTATGGAATGAAATCAATCAAATATATCTTGTTGTAAAAATTCTATAATTTTATGAAAATGAACTTTAAATAATTTTTTTTTTCCAAACATATCATTTTTAAGTATAATAATTACCTATTTCTACCCTCTTTATTTTTTGGTTTTGTGAATTTTAAATTTATCCAGATAACCCAATTTATTATGAATAATCTCCATTATCACCCTATGTAATTGTCTACCCTTTTCTACCATTTCAAAACCATCACTTATGTTCTCACATATGGAATCCTAGTTATGAGAATCCATGTGTAACTATTATATTTCCACCATTACCATTAAAAGTTTGTTTTAGTAATAATTTTTATGAATATGGTTTTTATTAAGGAAAATTCATCTTTTAATCCATTAAGAGTCAAGATGAGTTCAGTGGGTTAAATTATGTTTATGTGGGGTCACCCCATGGTTTTATGAAATAATATTCTAAAAAACAAAATAAAATTATTTTGTTGATTGTATTACATAGTACACTATGTTAGGATTTCTTTATACGAATCCTGAAGATAATATTGTGGTACATAAAACACTGAGTTTATCTTTCACAACACAAAATACAATGTTTTTCATATGTTACACAAAATATTTATTTTATCTTGCCCTATAGACAATAATACATTTGTCCAGTTTTTCATAGAATTCCATGGTTATCTTGTGCTATAAGCAACATTGGGTTTACACCAAACATGACAAACTATTATTACAAGAGTTATCAAATAAGATTTGGACTGTTAGGTATAAATAATATTAATTAAATTATATAAACTATTTTCTATTAATGTTTATTAAATAATATTTGCGTAACCAACTAATTTTAAATGAACTTTATAAATATTTGAAATTAAATAAATTCATTCCCTATAAATAACTATTTTTTCTATGTACAGAAATATTTTACCTAAATAAACTAAAAACCACATTGAATGAATTATTTTTAAAAAAAGTATATATTATATTCAATAATATATTTAAAATTTATATTATGTATTTTCTATAGAAGAGATATGAATAAATCTAATTTTATGCATAAGAGGTGTATTATATAAAAAAAGATTTTACCTCTTTTTAATGAAGAACTTATGTTTTTAATTAATTTGTAAAACTCTTATATATTCTATTTCAAAAATTATCATTATTTTTATATTTTAATGTCATGAATTATATTACATCGATTTGTTTGAGATTTTTTAAAAAAGATTCATATTTTGATGAATAATTAAAAATACTAAATTTTTTTGAATACTGCATTTTGGTTTGAATTATTTATATAGTTGACTTATATTTTAAATTAGGTCTAAAGTATAATGAGTAAATTTATACATATATTATTATATTGTTTTTAATTTTAATAATTTTCCTAATTAAATTAGATATAAAAACATTTCAATCTTTTGAACATGTTCACATTAAAAACACATTTTCTCCTAACTTATATTAGAATACTTTTAAATTAATTTTGGACACTTATGTGATTGGAATTTGGAAATTTATATTAAGTATTTGGAATCGTCATAATTTATATTTTCTAATTAGGTTAACTTATGTTTGTCACAAAATTATTAGTGAAAACATTTAAAATTAATTAATTTGATTAAGATAAAAATGAGTTTACCAAGGGACTAAACTTCAAATGTAAGGGGAATAATGACTGATAAACTTATTCAAAACCTATTAGGTGGAAATATTTCAACTGTAAACCTTAATTAATTTTTTTGGTGAATTAGTTAGGAATTTTTTAGTTAAAAACTGCAACACCTCAAGCTTCCACGGTACATTTCCCTTTGAATAATGCAATAGCTCGTGTTGTACGCAACTTCAAGATTCTAACACATCACGGCCAATCAAACTAGCCATTATAATTAGTAATACCCACTTTTTGAAATTTTATGAATATTAACTTTCCAAATGGAATTCATTTTTGGGTTATGAATATCGAAATTATCTTAGGGTGAATTTTTGTAATATTTCTAAAAACATTCAGTTTTTGATGAATAGTGAAAAATAATAAATTCTAATTACAAAAAACATTTTTAATCAAAATAATTTATAAAGATAACTTATACTATTGAATGGTTTTCAAGTATAATTAGATTATAATT
Source organism: Viscum album (assembly GCA_963277665.1). NCBI lineage: Eukaryota > Viridiplantae > Streptophyta > Magnoliopsida > Santalales > Viscaceae > Viscum > Viscum album. The sequence continues at coordinate 81,599,116 of OY728140.1, forward strand.
TTACCATTTAATCCAATATTGGTCATTTAAGGTAATTTCTCAATTAAACTGGACATAAGCCAGTGTCAATATATGGATAGTTATTATTTCGTAAAAACACGGTTTTTGTATTGACAATGGGAATTAATTTTAAATTAATTTCTCCCAATTCTATGTTTTGAATTTAGAAAATTAGATTCAATAATGTGAATCAAGAGGTCCAAAATTTGTAAATAGTTAATGTAAATTTTTATACTTTTTGAATAATTACTTTGGTAAATAATTATTTACCATGGTTAAAAGGTAAATCTGTTAAATAAGGGTAAAAAAATAATATTATAATAATATTAAATTACACTAACATGTGTCATAACCATATTGGATAATACATTTCTGACCCCGGGAATCATTGGGCCAATTTTGGGACCCCATTGAGCCACTTTTAAGAGATAATAACACTTTATATTAGCTAAGTTAAATTAAATAAAAAATGACATAAGGATATATATTTTAGTAAAACAATTTTTATAAAGGGTTATATATGTTATCTCTTCGACTATAAATATTCATTAGAAATATAAAACGATTTCCTACCTAATGGTATTTTATTTATAATATTTAGACATCAAGTTATTAAATGTATTTATGACACAATGATGATGCATTGTTTTTCTTTATTAGTGAATTAATCAAATAAATGGTATTATAGATGTTAAAATAAATATAATTTAAATGTTTTGATGCCATCCCCAAATTTTCTAGGTTAATATTACATGTTAGGATTGATCAAATTATTTTTTTTGATGTAATAATGAAGTTACAAATTTAACAAAAACAAAATAGAAAATTGTGTCAAAATTCACACAAAATATTTTTTTAAAAAAATATTATATTATTAATTTATATTATATTCCTAAAAATCTACAGTTTGGTCAAATGCCTTAACAAATATTATATATGTTATTAATTAACCACTGGAGGTTCTCTTGGAAGCTTATTGTATGTTTATTAACCATGTAATATAAAAATACAAAGAGACATGGTAAATGTCAAACTAATTACCTAAGAGCTAAATCTATAAGATAAGTTTAATATAGTGACCAAAAACTATCTAAAACCTTTTGGTTGAGTGGTTTTAGACCCACACCCACTTTAACCTAGAAATTAATCATTTTTTATCCAATAAGAAATATAAAGTTATTTTATTATAAAATAATATTTTAATCTTTTCCTAAGTTAAAAATCACCCTCTTATAAAAGGTCACTTCCCCTTCTCTCAAATTCACAACATCAAAACCATTTGGATCAGCCAAAACCTGCCCAAATATCCTATAAAATTTCCTCCCATCATATCATTATCCTTCCTTTAGTCAGAATACCATCCCAAAGAGCCCTTTTGATCAAATCAAAAGGAAGACACCGAAGAGGAGGTAAATATTTCATCACCTCCTTCAAATACCATTCTTCTTCCACTTCCTATTTCATTGCCTTTTCCATTCTAAAATAATTAATCTAGAATATTATATATACTGTTATGTTATTGTAAAAATGGTGTAACTATATTCATTTTTTTATCCATCCTATGAATGACATGTCACCATATGTGTGTACGTATGGCTTACCGTCTCCACGTCGTGTTGTAGTTTTTTATTCAAACACTTCATCATTTGGATGGGTATAATAATGAGTATAAATGATGAAAATAATAAATATAAAATAATATTTATTTTTTATATATGATATACCATCAAATTATAAATTATTTTAATATGAAAAGAATGATATTGTCGCTCGTTCGTACATACAGATTACCGTCTCCACAAACATGATGAGATTCATTCCACATCATATCCATTGAAGACTAATTATCATTTGATTACTAAAAATAATGTTTAAAGACTTGATATCATTCTGGATATGAATAAGGTACGTCATGTCCACCATAAACATTTCTTATGTAACATAGCATATAATGGAAAAAAAATCAGTTAACACCCGAAACGATGATACTACTGAAATATCATTACCAATGCAATATTAGAAGATCATATATGATATAATATTAATCTATATGGTTCTTGTATAATTTAATAACAAATATTTTACCATTATACAGGAGGTTAACCTACACCCGACCATTGAAAAGAACAAGGTAAGGGTTAATTTCACAATCTCTTCATCATCCGAGGTTGTTTATACATAATTATATACTAGGAAATCTTTATCATCCACATCCATGCCTCTTAAAAATGTATTTAAATTTTTTTTACTATTTACTATACAATGGGTTAAATTCATTTAAAACCTTATTTGAACTTATATTTTTTCAAAGGAATCTTTCTGTCGTCTTCCAAACAAGGTAATTTATGTCCTTTTCAACGAAATTAAGGTAAGAATTCTTTTTAACATATACGGCGGGTGAGGTTGTTTTCCATCGTTATAACATCGTCAAAGCTTACCTTATAGGCTTATAATAATATTTTAAAAATAAATGTTTTCTTTATAATTATGTAATTTTTAAAATATAAAGATATATTTCACTAAAAAAAGGTTTTGATTTCATCTATGTCAACATAATTTGATGGATTCTAAGCTTATTTGAAGTTGATTTATTATGATACAAAATATCCATATTGTATTGATGGTTTTGTGATATGTTTGATTGTGGATTAGTTGTTTTTACACCATTCATTTTTTATGTTTTGACATTTCATATGATGGTATAAATAGTAATGTTTATGTTATGTTTAAACTCTTTTATATGAGGAATGAATTGGACTTAGTAAGTGATGGGTGGATCCCACTATAGCTCCTCGATGCATCGGTAGGTCTAATGAGACAAACTTGTGTCTTGGAACAAGGTCCTGACAAAATATTATTTGTATTATTGGCACAAGGAATTGACTATGTGGTTATGACATCTGGAATTATGCATTCCATCATTATGAAAGTGGCTATTGATATTGCATGTTATTATTCCACTATTATAATACCCATGTGAATAAGTAAATGAAATTATTTGATTTTATCTTTTCCATATTGTGATAAAGTTCATGTTTAAAAGGATTTTTTAGTCTTACACATTTCCTTAAATGTTAATGCTTATTTATGAATGTTTCCGCTATATAGTTATCCTTACTGAGAACTTGAGCTCACCCCTTTATATGTTTCATTTTTTTCCAGGATGTGAAGAAGTATTTTATAACTGACTTGCAGGGATAGTATGAGGGGATATGAGTGTGTTCTATTGAAATAATTTTGTTGTAGTTTTTTATCTTAAAATGTAATGTAAAACTCATGAATGTATCTTTTATTTCCAAGGCTACTAAATGGATCAGTATTTTGGGACATGATTTCCCTATATCAAGCCAATGTTATGTAATAATGTACTGACTCTAGGTAACTGGGGTTAGGGTGTTACAGTTGGTATCAGTGGAAGATTAGTACAAACGTTGGAATATAGATTTAGATAAACTCTAATTAGAGAACATTACCCTAAGATATAATTTGAGGATTAGTATATAAGAACATCATAGAATTTTGGTATTTTAGAGAGTTTGTGAGTTTTCCATGAAGTATATATTTATCTGGATATGAGCAGGAAGAGGGGGCTCTGGCACAGATCTACCTATGGGTAAAACCCAAAAACACCACTTTTAAATATACTCGAACGGGAACTGGTGCACGACCATGGGCCTCACTGCACTATTGGTTATGACACTCCTGGGGGATATTCATAGGATAATTCTCATTTCCCTTACAAACCATTATTAAGGGTTTATGAGTATGTACTTCATTAAAGAATTTTTTTTATGATTATGGATTATATCCATAAACTGTTCAATTTATGTTAAGTATTTTACAATTTTGGATTATGTATTTTGATTCACAAACTAATCTAGTTTTTTCCATTCTTTTGAAATGGTTCCTAGGGGAAGGAATAGAAATTGTATCAATTCACATAATCAATATAGGGATTGACCTACTAAATATGATAATTATAGTGGATATGGTGATGAAACTGGTGTTGATCAACTTATCACTATACTGGGAAAAATCTCTCAGGTTATGAAAATAACCTTACCCATATGAAGCACCCTGATCCAAAGTGTGGAGGACCAATGTTAGATCGATTCCCGAGGCAAAAAACACCAAAATTCAATGGGATTACAAATCCATTACTATATTAGCAATGGATAAATTCCTTATAGAAAAATATTCCATGCCTTAGGAAGTAGTGATAGGGTAAAAGTTGTCAGGGCAGTTTACCACCTCACTGGAGATGCTGATCAATGGTGGTCATTGATTCAAAACAAAAAGGAAGAAAATGAAGTATTAAATATATAATGGAGTGTGTTTAAAGATATTTTCATAGAAAAATACTTTCCTCCAAACCATCGAGCAGATATGGAAAGACAATTTCTGAGTCTGTGGAAAAAGGAGGATGAGAATGTTGCAAAGTATATGGATAACCTTACAAGGTTAGCGAGGCATGATGCAGATTATATATGTAACCCAATAAGTAAGATTGATCGTTTCTTTGATTGGATAATACCATTTCTCCATCAATAATTAGTCTCATAGTCCTTCTATTCATACGATGATATTGTCTCATGTTCTATAATGACAACAAAAAAATTCTCTAAGTCTTACAACTTTAAAGAAATGATAGAGAAGAAGAGATCTATTGAACACTCTGGAAATGGAAATAAGAGGAAGAATGGAAAATTTTAATATGAATCTTTCAGTAAATGTGGTAAAAAAAACCCGGTACTTTCCTGAAGGGAATGAGAGTATGTAGCTAGTGTGACGAAAAAGGCCACCAAGCTCGTGATTGCAAGGGGAATAAAGAGGCTGTAAATGTTGAATGCTACAATTGTAGAGATAGGAGGCATTATTCAAATTAAATTACTAAACTCTAGGGAAAATTACCTCAGAAATGTCCAAGGGATCATGGCTAAGGTTATGCTATCACTACTACTGAGTTTGAAGCTCCGAAAGATGTGGTGGAAGGTAATTAAATGGTTTCCTCAAGTTTATCAAGTGCATTATTTGATTCTGGATCATCACATTGTTTCATATATTCCCATTTTTCTATGAAAATTAGATATTTGAAATTTTATTTGACAAGGGAGTTGTTAGTCAAAACTCCTAAGAGAAGTATTTTTGCAACAATGTATTGTGAATAAGTCCCCATTATGGCATATAAATTTTCATTATCTACTGATCTCATCCTCATACGCATGATTGAATTTGATATACTCCTTAGTAATGAATGGATTTCATACCATGATTCCAAAATTTATTATAAGAAGAAGGAGGTTGCAATTTATTATGATGATGATAAAGAACACCTTATCTTTAGAGAAAAAATGTTACCACCTGATTCTTATCTAGATCCACCCCCAGTAGCTCAACTATATTAAATTTTTGGGGAGGAAGAGAATGAAATAAATATGGGTGAAACAAATAATGTTCAAATAAAGGATGTACCTATTGTGCAAGCGTATGTTGATGTATTTATAGAGGATTTACCTGAACATCATCCAGAATAAGAAATTGAGTTTTCCATTGATTTAATTCCTGGTTCAAGGCCCACATCAAAGACCCCTTATAGAATGGACACTATGTAATTAGAGAATCTAAAGAAACCACTACAATAATTTATTAACAAGGGATTTATTCACCCTAGTGTTTCTCCATGGGGAGCCCCTATCGTTTTTGTTAAGAAGAAAGACTGGTCTATAAGGTTGTGCATTGACTACAAAGAGATCAATTCTACAACAATAAAGAACATGTATCCCATACCTCGTATTGATGATTTATTTGACCTACTTCATGGAGCTCAATATATTTCAATGATTTACCTTTGATCTAGATACCATCAGTTGTGTATGAATAAGGAAGACATTCCAAAGAAAACATTTCGATCCAGGTATGGGCATTAAAAGTTTATCATAATGCCTTTTAGATTGGCTAATTCACCCTCTATATTCTTGGATATAATGAATAGAGTTTTCAAGGAAAATTTTGATGACATTGTAGTGGTAGTTATTTATTATATCATGTTATACTCCATGAGCTACAATGATCATGAAAATCACCTGCGTATTATCCTGAAGACTCTTAGAAGAAATGGATTATATGGGATGTTTAGAATGTTTGAATTCAAGCTTTAAGATATTTATATTATTTTCCATATTGTCTCTAAGGATAGAATCTCTATTGATACCTAAAATACCAATTAAATCCAAGAATTGTGAGCACCGGCGAGTATAACTGAGGTACGTAGCTTTACATGTTTAGCAGGTTATTATCGGCGTTTTGTCTAGAATTTTTCATGATTGGCTAACCCATTAACCAAGATCACACGTAATGAGTATAAATTAGTTTGGAAAAAATTGTGTGATGAATGTTTTGAATAATTTAATAGATGAATAGTCAATTCTCCTATATTGAATCTACGATCGGGGAATGACGAGTTTGTTATTTATAGTGATGTTTCAAAGAATGGACTTGGTTGTGTCCTTATACAGAATGATAGGGTTATTGCCTATTCCTCACAACAGCTAAAAATTCATGAAAAAACTATCCTACTCATGATATTGAGTTATCAGGTGTAATATGTTCTTAGAAGATATGGAGCCACTATCTATATGGTGAAAAATGTGAGATTTATACTGATCACAAGAGTTTGAAGTATATTTTCTCACAAAAAAAACTCAACATGAGGCAAAGGTTGAACTACACAAGGATTATGATTTCACTATACACTACCTCTTAAAGAAGGAAAATAAGGTGGAAGATGCTTTGAGTAGAAGTGATAATGGTGTTTTTCATAAGATGAGAGTTGAAAAAGGATCTTATATACATGGATCTAGTAATGATGGATATGGGAATAACCTTGGAAGGTGAAACATGAATTCTTTTAAAATGTTTTCCAAACCATCTTTACTAGAAAGGTTAAAAAGTCCTCAGGCTGATGATGATGATTTTAAAAAGAATATTATAGCTATGAATAAAGGGAGATTGAGTGACTTCATATATGAAGATGGAATTTTGAAATTTGGGAAGAGACGTTGTGTTCCTGATATACCTGATCTAAAAAGATAATTGTTGGATGATGCGCATAGCTCCAATTTTTCTATACACCCTGGGAGGACCAAAATGTATAGTGATTTGAAAGAACATTTTTTGTGGGACAACATGATGAGAGGGATTGATGATTTTTTGTCAAGATGTATGGTTTGTCATCATGTGAATGTAGGAAGGAAACAACCTAGAGGAGTCATGAAACCCCTTCCCATACCTGAGTGGAAATGAGATAATATTATTATGGACTTTGTCACGGGACTACCAAAGGATCCTAGAAGGAACGATGAAATATGGGTAATTTTTGATCATCTTACAAAGTCAGCACACTTTCTTGCTCTATGAAATGTTTTACCACATGAACATTTAGCAAGACTGCATATTAATGAAGTTGTAAGACTTCATGGAGTACCCCTATCAATTGTTTCTGATCGTGATCCTCGTTTTACATCATGATTCTGGAAATGTCTTCTGAAAGCCATGGATACTGAACTTCGTTAGAGCACTGCATACCACCCTCAAACTGATGGACAATCAGAATGGACTATTCAATCCTTATAAGACATATTGAGATCTTTCTCACATGACCTTCATGGTATGTGGGATCAATATTTACCTTCTGTAGAAGTTTCCTATAACAATTGCTTCTATTCAAGTATTCAAATAGAACAATATGATGCGTTATACGGAAAGAGATTTCATACACCATCTTGTTGGGATGATGTTGTTGAAAGAAAACTCATAGGCCCAGAACTTGTTGACGAAATGATGGAAAAGGTGAAGTTAATCAAAATCCACATCAATTTATCTCTAAGTTGGTAGAAGAGCTATGTTGATAATCGAAGGGAGGATTTGGAATTTTATGTAGGAGATCATGTTTTATTGAAGGTATCTCCATGGAAGGGTGTTATACGTTTCAGTAAGAAGGGTAAATTGAGTCCCAGGTACATCGGACATTTCGATATTCTAGAAAAAATTTGGGATGTAACTTACCATTTGGAAATGCCGCCAAGTATCTCTAAAGTTCATGATGTGTATATATCACTGTTGAAAAAAATACATGCATGACCTAACACATGTACTTACCTTTGAGGAACTAGAACTGGAACTTTATCTGTCTTATTGCGATGATCCTTTCAAGTTTCTTGATATAAGAGAATAAGTGTTGAGAAACTGGAAGAGTCGTCTGGTAAAAGATCTATGGAAAAACCATAATATGGAAGAGGAAACGTGGGAAACTGAGGAAAAAATGATGAAGAACCAACCAAATATTTTTATGCAGAAATATTATAGAAAATTTGAGAATGAAATTATTTGAAGGAGGGGAGAATATAATAACCTAAACATCCACGGTACATTTCCCTTTGAATAATGAAATAGATTGTGTTGTATACATCTTCGAGATTCTAACACATCGCGACCAATCAAACTAGACATTATGAATATTAATACCCACTTTTTGAAGTTTTATCAATACTATCATTCAAAATTGATTTCATTTTTGGGTTCAGAATATTGAAATTAGCTCAGGGTGAAATTTTGTTATTTTTCTGAAAAATATTTAGTTTTTGATGAATAGTGAAAATACTAAATTTTAATTAATTTTTTTTATTCAAAATAATTTATATAATTACATTATACTATTGAGTGGTTTTTAAATATAGTTAGATTATATTTTTACCATTTAATCAAATTCTAGTCATTTGACGTAATTTCACATTTAAACTGGACATAAGCAAGTGTCAATATTTGTATACTTATTATTTCTTAAAAACACGCTTTTTTATTTTGACAATGGGAATTAATTTTAAATTAATTTCTGCCACTTTCGGGTTTTAAATTTAAAAAAATTATTCCATATTTAGAATCAGGAGGTCCAAACTATGTAAATAGGTAACCATTATTTTTAGACATTCTGAATAATTACTTTGGTAAATATTTTATTTACCATCGTTAAAGGGTAAATCAAGTAAATGAGGGTAAGAAAATAATATTATAATAATATTAAATTACCCTAAAACATGTCCTAACCCTATTGACTGATATATTTCAGACCATGGGAATCCTTGAGTCGTTTTTGGGACCCCATTGAGCCACTTGTAAGTTATAATGACACTTTATTTTATTTATGTTAATGTAAATACAAAAATGACATAAACATATACCTTTTAGTAAAAAAAAATTTACATAGAGTAATATATGTTATCATTTCAACTATAAATATTCATTAGGAATATAAAATTATTTAATACATAATGGTATTTTATTTATAATTTTTATACATTGAATAATTAAATTTATTTATGACACAATGATGATGCAATATTTTCCTTATTAATGTAAGAATAAAATAAATGGTATTATAGATGTTAAAATAAATATAATTTGAAAGTTTTGATGACATCCAAGAATGTTCAAGGTTAATGTGACATATCAGGATTTATTATATGAATTTTTTTCGAATCAATAATGCTTCTAGGAATTTAGCAAAAACAAAATAGAAAATAGTGTCAAAATTGACATAAAACCTATTTTAAATCAAATATTATTTTATTAGTTTATATTCTATACCTAAAAATATAAGGATCAGACAAAGGTCATAAATAATATTATATCTTTTTATTAATGAACCACTTTAGGTTCTTTTTGAAGTTTATTGTATGTTTATTAACCATAAATTATAAAAATACAAAGAGATAGGGTAAATGTCAAACTAATTAACTAAGAGTTAAATATAAATGATAAGGTTAGTATAGTGACCCAAACCTGTCTAAACCCAATTGGTGGAGTGTTTTTCGACCTATCCCCACCTTATCTTCAAACGAAATAATTTTTAATCCATTAGAAACCGAAAATGATTTTATTATAAAATAATATTTCAATCTTTCCTATGGTGCCCCTCACCCGTCTTATAAAAGGGAACGTTCCCTTATCTCAAATTCACACCTTCAAATCCATTTTTCTCAGCCAAACCCTGCCCAAATATCCTCTTAACTATCATCCCTTCATCTTAGAGGCCTTCCTTTAGTCTGGAAGCCAACCTAAGAATCCATTTTGATCAAATCAAAAGTAAGAACCCGAAGAAGTGGTAAACATTTCATTACCTCCTTCATGTTCCTTTATTCTTCCACGTCCTCTTTATTTGTAGATTCAATTTAAAAATAATAACTCCAGTATCTTCTATATACTATTATGTTATTATAAAAATGGTACAAAAATATTCATTATTTTATCCATCATATTAATGACATGTCACCATACGTACGTACGTACGACTTACCGTCTCGGCGTCGTGGTGTAGTTTGTTATTCAAACACTTAATAATTTGGATGGGTATAATAATGAGTATAAATGATGCAAATAAAAAATATAACATGATAATGATTCTTTATATATGATACACCATCCCATTACATATTATTTTAATATCAAAATAATGATATTGTCGCTCGTCTATATGTATGGATTACCATCTCCCCGAATGTGACGAGAGTCATTCCCCATCATATACCTTCAAGACTAATTTTCATTTGATGATTAAAAATAATTTTTAAGGACATGATATCATTCTGGATATGAATAAGATACATCATATCTACAACAAAAATTACTTACATAACAAATCATATAAAGGAAAACAAATCAATTAACTCCCGAAACGATGATACTACTGAAATATCTATAACAAAGAAATATTATAATATCATATATGATATCCTATTAATGTATATGTTTCATGTATTTTTTAATAACAATGATTTTACCATTATACCGGAGGTTAACCTACCTCCGACCAAGGAAAAAACACGATAAGGGTTTATTTCACAATCTCTTCATTATCTGAGGTTGTTTATACATAATTATCTACTAGGACCTCTTTATCATCCAAAACTATGCATCATAGAAATGTATTTCAAATTTTTTTTACTAATTAATATGCAATGGTTTAAAGTCATTTATACCCTTATTTAACTTAATATGTTTTGAATGGAATCTTTTCCTTCATTTTCAAATAAGGTACTTTATGTCATTTTCAACAAAATTAAGGTAAGAATGTTTTTTTAACTTATACGGCTGGTGTGGCTATTTTCTACCATTATAACATCGTCAAAGATTCCCTTACAAGATTATATGAATATTCTCAAAATAAAACTTTTCTTTATAATTATATAATTTCAAAATAGATAGATATTTTTCTAAAAAAATGTTTTGATTTTATCTATGTCAACATCCATTGATGGATTTTAAGAATATTTGAAGTTGATTTCTTAGGATAAAAAACTTCTATATTGTATTGAAGGTTTTGTGATTTCTTTGACTGTGGATGTGTTATTTTTACACCATTCAGGGTTTATCTATTAACATTTTGTATGCTAGTTTTAATACGAATGTTTATGTTATTAAACCTTTTCATATGAGGAATGCATTGGACTTAGTAAGTGATGGGTGGAGCCCTCTATAGCTCTTCAATGCATCGGTTGGTCTCATGAGGCAAACTAGTGTCTTGTAACAAGGCCTTGATAAAATATTATTTGTAGTCATAGAACAAGGCCTTGACTATGTGGTTATGATGTGTTTCATTATGCATTCCATCATTATGAAAGTGGCATTTGATATTGCATGTGATTATTCAAATTGTAGAATATCTATGTGAATAAGTAAACGGAATTATTTGATTTTATCTTTTCCATATTATGTAGATGTTAAAGTTTAAAAGGATTGTGTTTTAGTCTTATACAATGATTTATATTTTTATGCTAATTTATGAAAGTTTCAGCTATATTTTTATCCTTACTGAGCATCTGAGCTCACCACTTTCAATGTTTTATTTTTACAAGGATGTGAAGAATTATTTTATGACTGAACTGTCGGGATAGTCATAGGGGATATGAGTGTGGTCTATGGAAATTATTTGGTTGTAGATTTTCATTTTATAATGTAATTTTAAACTCATGAATGTATCTATGATTTTCAAGGATACTAAACTGATTAGTCTTTCGGGACATGATTTCCTTGTATCATTCCAATGTTATGTAATAATGCATAGAATTTGGGTAACTGGGGTCAGAGTGTTACAAAAATTTTGGTATATCAAAAATTATTTTAAAAAATTTAAAATGTGACCTCTCCCCCACTTTTAAAATTCCACCACAACTCCCTCAATGTTCAATCCATTAAAACAAATTAGTTCAGACCATAAGAAGAAAAACAAAATTTTTTAATTACCTAGTCTCATCATTGAATCCTTACTTTGTGATGAAATACAACAATGGAGGTCCTTTCGTGAAAACTCCATTCCATTACATAGGCTTTGAAATCATCATTCAAGTGCACATCAGACTATTGCCTCACAATCAAATGGCATTCATTTTTTCTATTACCATTAATTAAGGATGATAATAGTTTTGAAAATTCTATTTATATATGATATATATGAAATTTAGTATTAATTTATGCATAATTAATAACTAGATAACACATACATTCATGATTTACTTTTCTCAGAATACAACAATGTCGTTCGTGTGTACAGTGGACTATCGCCTCGTGAAGCAATGTGATTCATTCACATTTTTAATAGAATATAAAAAACAATGGTTTGAATAGAAATATGTGATATATATGAAATAAAAATTATAATTGAATTATAATATATGTATATATATTGCTCATTTATTTTTTTCCCTCAATACAACAACAAAATAGAAAAATGTTCATCTATATGTATGACCTACCATATCCATGAATGATGTATTTAATTTACTATTAATATCATTATATTTATTATAAGAAAAATATATTATTAATATAAATTAAATTTATATCATGTATTACATTATTTAAATTATTGAATCATTATCTATGTTAGATGACTAAGAATAGTGGGTTAATTTTTTTACGAAAAATTGTTTATTGACCAAAATATAAATTAATCCTAGAATTGTTAAAAATTTTGTAATATTAAGTCATGAATAAAACATTTATGATATTACATATATCAATATGTTGAATTTATAGTTTTATAATTAACATATATTTGTTATACATGAGTTTTGAATGAGTACGATGGAAGTAAAGAATTAATATATGATATTTATATCTCCCTCTTATTTTCCATGAGATAAAATCCATGATCAACAGATATTTCATGTATGTCGTGTATAAAATACCCATGGATGTACTTTAGGATTAATATACAGATAATTATAAGTATATACATATAAAATTTAGTATCTTACTTTTATGGGGTTTACTATTTAAAAGTTACCAAATAGGTAAAGATCTTTTGTCTTTTTTTTCTTTATTTGTGATGTATGTTTTGATATGCACCAATATTACTTCATGAAGTGTATGTAAATAAAATATTACTTGTTATATGATTAAATTATGTATCCTCATGAAATTTTATGTTCCATTATATGTAATTCCTTCACAGAGCTTATGATTCAACGTTACCAAAGTGGTAATAAGTTTCTGTTATAATCTCATTGTTTATTGATATTGTTTATGTTTTTCATTACATTGATAAAATATTATTATCCAAAAAACATGAATATACATTAATTTTATTATACTATATTTATTCATTATGTATTCATATAATGATACCATTTCCATGTTTTTCTACTAATTATAATTAAGATTTGTTTTACGAAAATCCAACCTAACTTCTCTTTCCGATCAAAAATCTATTTTCTTCCAAAACAATGTTTTCTATTTTTTTTTTAAAAATATTTTTCTATTCACCTATTATTGTTAAAATATAATTTTATCTATGTTTTTTTAAATTTTAAAAAAATTATTTAAAAAGAATATTTTTGCGTTTTCCAATCACAGATCTTTTGACATATATAAGTATTCTGAATGAAATTTTAATTTTTATATATAAATCATATATATAATTCTCCACCTTAATGACCTCTACATTGGTTTAATCTTTATTTTTATTTTTCAATGAATATTTTCAAAATAAAGAGATTTCAATTGTTTTCTTTAAAAAAGGCATATAATGTTTTCAAATATCCAGTTATAAGTTTTTGATTTTTTAAAGAAAAATTATATCAAAATGTTATATAATTATATTTTTATTGAAATATAAATGTATATTATCTATAATAAATTTTTTTGAATTATTTTTATAGATTAAATTATTTGTTTTTAATGTGTATTTCAAATAAAACTATTTTCAAAATATTTTTGTATTAAAAAATGATATTCAAAGAAAGGTTATTTTTCATGAGAAATTATATAAAAGATAATTAAAAATAATTGTTCATATATGATGAAATAATTTGATTTATTTTATAAATTTCAATGGATATTATGAAAGGACACTATTCATATCATTTATGGTAATAGTTTGTGTTTAAAATGACAAGTTGTTTATGAAACCCATTTCTCTCCCACAACTTATTCTATGATAAAACACTTATGAAACATGAATAAATTCATTGTATATTCTATGATGAATTTATTATGAAACCTGTATCAATTCCATAGGTTATGGTATGTTGATTTTTTTTATGATACTCATTTTAATTTTTGAGTCATGACATGATAATTATGAAACCAATATCTTGTTATGGGCCATGATACAATGAATATTTAATTATCTTGTAGAACATATATATATATGATTTAATTATGTGAATGATGGGACTAATATATCCCTATAATTAACTGGTGTATTATTTCTATATCACAATACAATCATATATGGAATTGGGAGTGAACCCAATTATATAAGGGAATTTCTCATCTAAGATGAGCATGTTAGTGAACATTGACTACTAAGATGGTCTTGGGTGAAAACCATGATAATTAATATTGTCTTAGGAGGGAACATTGACTACTAATATTGTCTGGGGAGTGATACTTGAATGCTAAGATAGTTTTGGGAGATAACCCATTCTACTAATATAACATTTGCATTGATCCCTGACAATTATGGGAATCATTTCTTATGTTTATTTTTTTTTCACAACTATATGTCTTATTCCATTATTATTATCTAATGGGATATGACCTTGATTCCCCTCTGATTCTTGTCTTATGAGCTTTTAATATTTATTCCATGACTCATTTTTAATATCATTAATATGAATGGAATGGTATTCAAATGTTATTATCAGGTTCTCATACAATTATGTTCGTGTGATTCATACATATCTCTATTAATAACTTTTACTAAGAAAATGAGAACATTATTTATTATATTTCCTTTCCCTGGGTTATGAAGAAAGAATTTAGTTAGGTGTAATAAATGGGAATCTATTTGTGGGAAAAATTGAATTTCCTTCACCATTTTATAAAATTGTATTCCTAGATTCCAAATTCCCTAATCTATTATGGTCATTCGACATGTAATTTTTGAATGGGTTGAATATTTATCTAATATGACGTAATATCAATGTATGAAAATCATAGGGCTATATAGATGTAAAACTGAGTTTAATTAATTATAAATATATTATACCATTTTAACATAGACATAAATTTCGTGGTTATGAATAATACTCAATAAATTATAAAAATTACACCAATCAATTTATAAAAAATAGAAAAGATTCATTCAACAGAAAAAAATATTTTCCTGAAAAAATACATTTTTTTTAAATAGTATTTTGTTAGACTTTTATCAATTAATATAAATTATTTTTTATTTTTTTTTGAAAATATATGTAATGAAATGAAATTAATTTTTGAAATCATAATATAAAAATTATATTGGGGTGTTTTTTGGTATTTTCATGAAATGTTTCATATTTTTATGAATTTTGAAAAATATTAAATTGTAATTGAAAATTTCCATTTCATTTAAATTATTTATAAATATAAATGATAATTAAAATTTGTTTCTATGTAAAATTTCTTAAATTTTATATCTATTAATAACATTTTGGTCCTTGGAATCAGTTTCATATTTAATTTTTATATAATAACCTTGAAATATTTTGAATCTTTTCTCTTTAAAAACTATCGTTCTCATCACGTGTGTGGGATTAACACAAAATTAATATTTTTCCAAATATTTAAATGAAAAATTAATAAATATATCAAATATTTGGAATCGTAAAACTATATTATATATAATAATTTCAACTTAATATTTGATCAAAAATAATAGTAAAAACATTAATATTTTTACCATGGTTAAGCTAATTTTTCTTACCATGATGTTGAACTAAACATATGGGTTCCCAATTACATAAAAACCAATATAAAATATATTAAAATTCTATATTTATACCTTATAATTTATAAATATGGGTAAAACACTATTTTGGACCCTTAGAGAATGTCAAAAACGTGGGTAAACATTTATATTTTAAAAAATTACATGTGTGGCACACACCTTATTTATTAAAGGCCACCCCAATAATATCCTCTGAAAAACATAAAACAATTTAGATCGTCCTTGAAATGACCTAATAATTTAAAAAATTCTATATCATCATCCAAGAAGCATTAATTTCCATATAAATCTAACCAATTATGGATTTTGGGTAAAACCTAAATTGGTTACCAGAAGATGAGGTAACATTCTTCGATGAGCATTTTTATTTTATTTCATCCCCACCTCCATAAATTAGTATTAAAATTTTATGATATAATAAAATTATTATATTACATATTCTTCGAGGTTTTTATATTATGTTTTCGGCCTAAAATTATCACCACTTCCACCATATGGGTAATAAAATCATTATTTTTGTGAACGATGGACTACCAACATATGAATAAATGTCATTTGTTTTTTCAATTACCACCTCTCATGGCTGGGTACGATGATGAATATAAAGTATATATATGATATTTATAAAATATATATTCCTAGTTGTTATTTATATAATATATAACTTTAATCATTCCATTTCATAGGTGATATGATATAATCACTTCTGTGTACAATGGTCTACCACCTCATAATGAGATATGATTATTTTTTCAGTAAAAAATTACAAAGAAAATAATTGGGGTAATGTTAACAAATATATGTGATATAATTAAAATAATTATGATATTCATGACAAATTTATGACTTTTATAGTATTAAATATCATTTTATTTCTCATCTTTTCAATCAGTGAAAGATGATACCGTCATTCGTGTATGTGTGGACTACCTCCTTCATGAAGTGTTGTGACTTTCATTTCATCCCCAAACAACATGGATGATATATATAATTAAATATTAGAAAATAATATGATATTATGATCATTCAATATTTATTAATTATTACTTACCCCATTTATATAATATTTGTAAAAAAATGAAAAAGATACTCATGTGTATGTACGACATACTCTATGATCATAACATTATTGATTATTTAAAACCATAAATAATTATTATATTTATATTAAATTTTATGTAAAAATAATAGAATTGTTTCATGATTTGTTTTCAATATATTATAAGAATATTTAATATTCACATGAACTCAAACATTCATGACAAGAAACGAATGAGAAAACCAAGAAATTAATCCATGAAACATTGAAAATTATGAAAATTAATTATGTATGTGTGAAAAGATGTTATAATAAGATATGATATGATATTATAAATATAGATATTATTATTTAATTAACAAATAAAATGATTTAAACTATTATAAATGATTTTAAAGCATGTTCAACTAGAAGGGAGACTAAGGTAAGGGATTTCATAATTGAATTTCCATTTATGGGTTTAAATTTTAACTTCAATGATTATTTCATGATAATATTTTTTATTTTATGATTTTTTTATTCTATTTCTTTTTTATGTGTATTTACATTTTATACAAATAATAAATTTATTTATTAATTACCACTTCTTTAATTTCATATTTGTATGGGACTGTATCTCAATTTCCCATCATGAAGGCAAATTTTAATGGTATACACCAATAATCTTTTATATGGATCATATATGGACTGTTTCACATGTAATATAATTATTAATTATTAATTCATTGTATTTTAATTATCAATTTTAATTGTTTCATCAAAAAAGATTTTACATAATTGCTACCAAGTGGTTATGAATTGCATAACTCAATTTCATTTCATTGGGATACAATACATATTTCTGGTTTATGATATGCTAAGATTATGACTGTAATATATTCAAATTATATATATATGTTTTCTATTTTTTTTATTTTTTTTATTTAGATTTGATATAAATAATGAATTCATTGATTAACTATCACATAAATGTTATGATCTTTATAATGGTTTATTTCATAATCTCATTTTATTAAGGATTGATAATACTTTAATTTCCATTTGTTGAAATTATTTAACATATTTTTATAAACATTTAATTTTTTTCCTCAAATGGATTTTAATTAAAATTTAAAATAAATATTACAATTTTCTTCCCTTTAGTGATAAAAATAATTTAAGAAATATTTTTAATAAAATCTAACTTCATTCTTCTCTGCAGTAGGGAATTCGTTTTCTTCCATAATTTTTTAATAAATATATATTAATTTTTTTTAACAATTTTTAAAAAATATATTAAATTATAGGTATGAATTTTATCATCTGATGTTTTATGAAAGGCATTTTCTTGTCATTTTAAAAGTAATTCACATTTGAATTTTACAGAAAAAAGTTAATACAATGTTTATTTTAATGAGTATGATATGAACCGAATTTCCAGTCATCATAACCTCTCAAATGTTTTACATGTTCCAATATAAGTGTGAAAGGTTATTTTAAATGAATATAATATTAAATTTTATCTGTGAAATTTTAGTTTTAAACTGTTATATTCATAATTAATGTTATATTTTCCTTAATAATGTTTCAAATAATATTTTATGGTATTTCTATCCATTAAAAAAAACATTATTTTTATAATACTGTATTAGGGATATGTTGTATTCACACTATCCTTATTATTTTTGTGTATAGTTTATGATCATTTTGACCAAGGAATTTATTAACATTAACTTTCTTGATTCTTTTTTTATTAATTAACATAGCACTAAAATATTAAATTATATATGATCTTTTGAAATTAAATTTCCCATACATATCCTAATAAATTATCCTAAATATGTTAATTTCATAAAAAATATATCACTTCTATATTCATTATCCTAAACATAATGTTATTTTTTTATCTAGGAAAATTTTGAAAAATCAGTATAATTTACTGAGTACATATATTTTATAATAAGGCTCATTTTTTATCAATGAAATTGATTATTTGATATATATATATATATGTAATTATTATGAAATTTAAATATGAGTGGGGGCCAGAACCGAGAACTCATTGATGAATTAGTTGTATCTGGTAATGAATAAGGTGGCTATCCTTTGTTATATATGTTTTAGGTGTATATATGCCCAATTTTTTGAAACTATATTGAGGAAAAATTTTATGGAAGAGGTATCATGATGCCTAAGGTTAGGACATCCAATAATTAATCATTTTCTTAATTTTGAATTCAGTTAATATTACCCATGAGTTCTTTAAAATTATATTACCTCTTTATTCATTTAATTTTATGTTTATTGATTAAATGGAATGTGTTTTTCATCATTTTCCTTGAAATATTATGTAATTTCTAATTATGATATAAAATTTAAATATTAATTGGAATGTGTGTTCAGTTATTTACATTTTCATGTTCATTATTCCAAGTTGATCTATGATACAATCTAATATACATAACCCTTACTGATTATTTGACAACAAAATTATTTTTTTACCCTACCATGAATCCAAAATGCATACTCTGATTTATATTCAAGGGCATATTAGAGGGAATAATGATAATTGAAAAAATTATTTTGTAATTTGTGTTTCTAATTAAAATAAAATACTTAATTATGTATATATTTTACAAATACTATTAAACCATTTGTCACTTTGGGATATAACTCCTTGTATCATATTCCAATTCGATAAATCTGAAACTAGCTCCCGGTTACTGCAGTTGGGATCACTACAATTTATATACAAGATTAAGATTGTGTGAATAAGGGATAGGAATAGGTTCCCTTTTACAACTGAGGGGAAAGACATACATTGAATTACTTAAAATATTTAAATAATATGTGGAAAGAATATTTTGAATATGGTACCAAAGATATATAACTTTAAATTTAAGATTCCATAATTTAAAAATTACTTCAACAAAAAATAGTTATACAAAATTTAAGTGTCTCTTTTACACATATCAATTATTTAAACCCTAGTGGGCCCATTTAATAAACAAAATGGTAATACTAATTTCAATTTTTAATGGTCATTATGTAAAAATATTATGTTGAGCTGATTAAATAATTTTAATTATTATGGTTTAATACATTTATTCCATTTTATAAGATTCAATTTCAATAAGTGGATTTAATTCATTTGAAAATAAGTGCGCAAAATGTAATAAAACCATTTATATAAAAATGAACTTTTTGCACATGAACCTCATCCTAGTTTCTGAGGACTCCTGAAGTGCATCTGAACAACCCATGACCCAATACAGTCAGAGGTTAATTTCTGGGGGTACTGTAGAATTACTGTAGCAGGTACTTTAGTGGGAATTGTGCAACACTATAGTAGCTATTGTAGTGGGAAATGTTGCAGGCACTGCATGACACTGTAGTAGCTGGGAATATTCCACCATTTGGGCCATCAAGCCACCGATTTGGTCCTGGAGTCCTCTAAGTCATTCGGGCCACCCATGCCTTTAGGTCAGTAAGGCCTTAGGGCCACCTCAAGGCCTTCGGGGCCCCTTTTGTGCAGATGAAATCCAGAAAACCTACATAGATCAAGCTTCAGAAGGAGGATAAACAAGGATATTTTACCAGTTCCCAACCTAAAGGGATTGCAAGAATGAGAGGGTATGGAACCATCCCTCAGGACAAGCATGTGCATGAAAGGGAGAGCCTAACTGAATAGCAATGCAAAGCTGGAGAGCTGATTTCATGATGAAGATGTTGGGGAGGAGTAGTTCCATGTAGTTCGTCCAGGTTATATGTAATGTTTAAAGCCTACGAGAATTAATTCTTCTAAGGCATATGATCCATTTAATATTTAAACCTACGAGCCCTTTATGGGTTCCACCTCACACCTTGAATGGTGGATTATCCAGATCAATAAAAAATGAAGGCCTTCGGGCCACTGGATGGATGAAAATGCATTTTTATGCATAAAATTGAATTTACTAATATTCCATGCATAGTGAAAACAATTATATGAATGTTAAAATATTTGATTTATTATATTATCTAACATTTCAATAAAATCATTAATTAATAGAGATTAATTTTTTATATTAATAAAAAAATATTTCTCACAAATAGAAAATATTTTACTAAAAAAATATCATTCTACCTTTGAATACTTTAATTTTATTTTAAATAAATATATAATTGATTAATTATATATAGGAATGGGTATTTATTAAAATATTAAATTTATTCAGTCAAATTTATACCTGCTAAACCAATAACAAGGTGATAAATATTTCTATATAATAATATTTGAGAAGAATATCAATGTTTTGTTAATGTCCATGTTCAGTATCAAGAATGATATCAATTAAATTCAATTTATCAAAAGAGAATTATATCATAAAATTTTCATGTAATTTATAAGTTGCATCAATTTTTTTAAATATAAACAAAAATTATTTGAAAAATATTCCAAGGTTAATATTTAGGTTAAAGAGATTCATGGGGATTTTGAGTATATCGAGAAAGATAGGATTTGGGATATTTTTATGAGACTGAAGAAAAATAATATGTTCATACCAATATGTGTTTTTGGTAAATTTTTTATTTAATATTGAAATGTGTCATGGAACACATAACATCTTGTTTGAAATGGTTAATCTGAAACCAAAGGTATCGATGATTATGAGACTTTTTCATTTATGGTGTAACATGATACTACTTGATTATTTTTTTCTAGGGATGTGAAAAAGGTCTTCAAATTGAATAAATGTATTTTAAAGTTGGAATTCATGAATGGATTCCTAGAATAATATGTCATTATTGAAAAACTAGATGGTTATCTCATTGTTTAAGTGGATGTATTAGTGAGCCGGTTGAAGAAGGATTTGTATAGACCAAAACATGCAATGGGAGCATGGTACACATTGATTGGTTAATATTTTAAGACACATATGTTTAATAGGATATATGATTATTATAAACATTACAAAAATAATGATAAATTGTATAAGATGTTGATGCTTGTATATATTTATGGCATCATATTTAATGGATCAGATAGAACACAATAAAAACTGTTTTTTGAACTAGTGATATGTGAATTTAAGGTGTCTCTAATTAAAGAATTATCAATTTTCCTGTCATTTATGGTTTTCACGTTTCATAATGGGATAATGGAAAATCTATTTATTATTATATATGTTCCAATTAGGTGTTGAAAATTTATTAAATGTATTATTCGAATCCAATCACTACTTTAGTAGATACATTGAAAATATTATAAAAAAATGAATGAGTGTAAGTTAAAGTGGCTATTTATAGGAATATCAATTGTAGGATACCCTAAATGGTTTCCACAAGAATAATTTTTTGGTTTTACCAGCTCTAAAACTATCATTATAAATGTATTCCAATAAATATAATCATCAATACCATGAGAATAAATATTTCATATATCAGACTAATAGTAATTTGTGAGCTATTTTATTACTCTAACTCACAACTACAACTATTGAGATTTCTACATTCAAATCATATAGGTTTAGAAGATGAAAAAAAATTATGGTGTTGTAATATTACATTTAGTCTCTTAGATTTCTTAGAAAAGTAAATAAAATAAAAATTTCATGTCATTAAGCTCTATAAAAGTTAAATTATATCAGAAAATAATAATGAATGTACATACTAAATATGAATGATACCAAAATTTAATGAAATAAGAATTATATGGTTATTGTTTATTTTGATATTTTGTGAAAACACAGGTTCTATATTTATTAACAAAAATTATATTTAACCTAAAATAAATAAGAAACATTAACAAAAAATTAAATTTCTAGAATGAGAATGTTGTGCAACAAGTTGTGAAATTAGTGTATGTTCATTCTAAGAATAAAGTGCATAGAATTATAAGTGAAACAATACCAATGAAGTATTTTAAATGACATCATTTATCTATTATATTTCAGTATAATCCATCCATTAAGATGATTAATAGATAGGACCCACACTCCCTTAAAGTTATTACTTTTTAGGAAATGTAGGATTTTGGTAATCAATAAATTTATTATATATTTAACTATAATTTTTAACAATCAAATTAGTACTCCATGGGATTACTAATTTTTTTTTAGAATATAACAATTTCTTATAAAATGAAAAATATATGTATTATATCTCAATAGTTTCCTTATTTTCTCATAATGGGAGAGAACTACAAAATGGGTATAATCATCACACAACATGAGAGTGTTTGATATCAAAATTAGAAGAGCAGCGTGGAATAAAATATTCAAATAAATATATTCATAGAGGCATTACAAAATGGATTATTTTATCTAAATAATATTTTTCTCACTGAGAAACTATCAAATTAGTTTAGAGTATGTGGATGATAAATAATTTATGCACTCTTAATAGTAAATAACATCAACATGTGGTTAGAATAAAAAATATTTTTATGAGATATCTAATTTATTTATTATGAAATTTTACAAGAACTGATGATCTATATTCAATTGTAATTTCCAAAAAACCCTAAGGGGCGGGTTTTATAAGAAATAAATTTCATGTCCTTTCTAGAATGAAATTGTCAAAAAATTCCATGTTAATGTGAATTTATGAATATTGAATACTTATAGAGAAGAAATTGGTATAGAAGATAGAATCAAGACCATAATGCTTGAGTCTTAACCATAATAAGACGCTGGAAGGAGTAATACTTCTATTAGATTTGATTATCTTACAGTATATATAGACATCACACCTAATGTAATTATATTATAACACCAGAATGATATTTTTATAGTATATTTAATATGAAATTGATATAATGATCTCCCGACTCCTGAATTATGAATGGGTTGTGAAAATTATGTGACGGTCCAAATGTAATGGTAGAACTCATGTAATGGTAAACCTTTCTTAATGATTTTTTTATTTTTTTTAACAAATGTTCAATCAACATCACCGGGATTATGTAATGGAATGTTTTTCACATGTATGGGAAGATCCTAGCGGATTTGATAGATTATATGACCTAAATAATAGTCAGTTGATCTCATATTAGGTTAACTAAACAAGTAAAAGGGGAATCCATCCAACCATACATTAGTATTTAATGAATTCTAACCCCATAAATAAATTTCTTCAAAGTATTTATGTTGAATAAGAGCCATCCATGTTGTAGAAAATCCTTGTGATGTAGAAGGCATGATTTAAGAATCACTAAACTTTTAATGAAATCCAGATGTATATGTGTCCATGTCATAGAAAATTGATTATGTCTAAGGTCTAATGGTATATGAATAAATTCTAAGTGATAATTTCATGATCATGAGATAGAATTGTTGATGTTCAATTGTGTGATATTTTTGGTTATATTATCTAGAGGGTATGATTTATTGATAGTAGTTAACATCATATTTTTTGATTCATCTCCCAAATTATACTATAGTGTATGGAGAAATTAGTAGTAAAGATATGAAGGATGTTTACTAAATTCTAGAGGAAAATATCATTCCATAAAAAATATTTACATACTTCTTGACAATTTTATCCCAATTTTTTTATTGGTATTTGTTTTTTGATTTTTAAGCGGCATCTATGGAACTTAATCAAAAAAATAAGCATCGATGACCCATGGTTTGATCTTAGTAAGAGATAGGAGGAAATGTTTGTCCCAATATTTGGATGAAATTAAGTATATTTAAATTCATTAAAACAACATACATTAATTCGAGAGAAAGAAGAGATATAAAATTGATATCTTAAATATGAATGGATAAATTAGGGACATAGATGAGGCTTTCAAGAATACTTTAAAACTAAAAGTGTTAGAGAAGGAAGTAATTATAGGAGTAATGTATCATAGATAACACATTAGGGTGGTGATACTATTATAAACTATTTTAGGTGTGATTTCTCATAAAATGTATATGGGAGGATAAAATGGTCAGAAATAGAGTAGTGATAATCTATATATAAAGAATATAAGTGTGTTATTTCAATAATTTGAGGATATTTACTCAAAAAACATAGTTATGGTTTTTGAAGCCAAACCTAGGAAAAACATTTATTAATAAAAGATAAATGTACCTCAGAGAGAGCGGTCAAATAATGACATAGAAAGACCACATTAAAAAAAGTATCGCATCCTTTTAATACCCCTAGATCCCATATTCCTAGGAAATCTTCCTCTTAACTTTTTGATTTCATCTACACGTCCATGTCCTGGGATATATGGAATCTTTCTCCTCATTAGATACTGTCTCGAAGGATTCCTCAGACAAAGAACAAGTATTGAATTTCTTGGAATATTACTGTAAATTCAACTCATGGTTCAAGATATGTTCTTTATTATAATTAACTTCTTGTAGTTTTTGTACTTATATGAAGTTAGTAGATCGAAACACATCCCGATCCATCATAGAAAATGTAACGACCCAACGTTTTTCAATGGAAATTCCCTTCTAATATTTATGTCATAAAATCACATGAAAACACAACATAATTAACTACTAAGTGATAAGTGACCATAAAACATAATTTTTTCACTTATGTGTTTGTAATTTTTAAAATCCGGTATACACGGTTGTGTTCAAGATGTTTTTTTGGAGGCTAATAATTTTTTGGTGAATAGTAACCTACCCTAATGAATAGTAACATACCCTTATGAATAGTGAAATACACTAATGAATAGTAACCTGACTTATGATAGTATAAAAAAAATATTCATCTTGGAAGTACAATATACATATGTTATAGAATGAGTTAATGCATGTTTTAAATATGGTTTTTGATAATAAATTAAAATTTAATTAAATATTAAAATAATCATTTTTAGAAAATTATTTTTGTAAAATGGACATCATTTTTGGATTCTACACGTCGAAAAATGGTTTGGGTGAATTTATGGGATTTTTCAGAAATATGTGAAATTTTGATGAATAGTAGATTCCGATAATTCACAATAAATGTTAAATAATGGATTAATTGAGTCATCAATGATATTATACTGATTTAATCCCACTTGGTTTGAATTTACATGACCCATTTACTATTCTTGTTCATGGAATACTTACTATTCCTTGTCTTGGGATGAAATTATAAATTAATGAATATAATATCATGAAATCCCTCCTCTACTCCACTATAAACCCCCCCTTCTCTCCACTCCTATAAAGCTCTATGCCTTCTCTAATTTCTTCCCAAATCACTCTCCAAGGTCCTCCCCCACGTCCAAAATATCTCAGCCTCCTCAAAAAACCAAAACCTCTCCCCTTAAAAGGTTCTCAAAGGAGGAAGTCTCAAGAGGTAAATTCCTCTTCCCAAATTTTTCATTTCTTTTAAGATCTTTTCTTTTTTATTTTCTTTCCTCACCTCCCTTCACCATAATATTATGATAAATACAGTAAAAAACATTTACTGTAATTTCATCATGCTAGAGGTATATTTCATTATATTCTCCCCTTTCCCCACCCTTTTTTTGAAAGAAATTAAAGCACCGTTTGAGATGTGGTAATTTAGCCCATTCAAGGAAAACGATTTATCAATTTATATTATAATCTTTAATTATGATCATGAAACCATTTCTGTTATGGTTTAACCATATTATTATATATGTAATATGTCCTATTTTTGGTTCTTTTATCTTTTGGTACAATCGTAATTACATTATAATGAAAAACACATTCTTTGTAATCAAATCCTCCGATTAACAAAAACGGTTACCACTAAAGTTATATATACAATAATTAAACATTACTCTAAGTATCCTAATTAAAAATAAATCCATGTAATCTACTGGATATGAAATAATTAATAAAACTTTAATTCTGGACAACCACTTTCATCTTGCATATAATCCATTCCTGAATATAAGTGAACCGATCTTTTAAAGCCAAGCAATCAAACAAGCTGAACAATGAAATTGAAACTTATAAATAATCAAAAATGCTTTGAATGAACAAAAAAGGGTCATAATAAATAAATTACATATATAAGTGGTTCTGTAATTATTAGTTAATAAGCCTAATTTGTTTATTCAAGTCATTAATAAGAAGTGGAGAACACCACCAGATTCAATGTAAGGGATCCTCTCATTTTCTCTCTTTATCAAGATTGTCCTCTATACTATGCCTTTATATGTGTACTAGATGATGATGGGGTATTATTAAGAACCTCCACATACTTTCCTCTGGATATATAAGTGATGATAAACCCCATTTATCTCTCATTAATCCCTCTTGGTTACACCTGACACTGTGCCGATAAAATTGTAACAAATTCTACTCGAGCCTTCTTTGTTCTTTCGGCTTGCCTTATATTTATTTCAAAATGGTGTTATATTATCAATTTATGTGAGTCTCATTAATTCTAGTAAGTTGAACATGATTTTTATATCATGACATTTTCATCACATTCTTTCGGGGATATACATGATTTTGAAATATTCCCTCCTTAGAACTTTTTGATAAGCAAATCCATTTTAAGGGGACATCCCAAATTTTTCCCCAAATTTGAAGTGCACTCTATCCTATGTTTTAAAACACCATTGTATTTATAAAATTAGTTTGTTTATTATTAAAAACATATTGGTTCAATTCTGGTTTTATATAAAATAATTTATTCAATTTTATTTGAAAAGCTCTAGAGTGTTTTCCTTAAAACCGCACAAAAATGTTTTAATGCTAATGGTTCCAAAAATACATTTATAATATCTTATCACTTATATTTGAAACCACTTTCCATGTTATATGCCTATTTTACCCTATGAATGTTCATTTATGTTCTATTCCATTTTTTTCATGGAAACTTTCATGATCCTCCCATTAGATATGTTTTATGTCATGATTGTGGCACCCAATTCTTTCCATGGGTACCCTTATGTTTATGTATGGTTGATTATGTATGATTATTTATGTGGAAATATTATTTATGAGGAAATAATATTCATGAATATGTTGAGATGGGTGAACCAAGATAGCGCTCCAATGCATTGGGTAAGGTTAATTCTAATGAGATGAGATGTGAAACAGGATTGGCAGTTAGCCTTGACCCATACTAAAATGGGAAATGGGATTGGCGGTTAGCCTTGAACCGTACTAAAGATAAGATTTATGATTCTTCCAAATTTATATAATTCCATGTTTCTATGATCCCATGCATATATTAAATGATTTCATAAATTTCATGCTTTTGATCTCATTATGTCATTCCTCCTAACTCATCTTCTTGAGATGTATCCTTATGTTCATTCCATTACTGGACTTTTTAGCTCATCCCTTTGTTCATGTTTTCCCCAAGGTACCCTTTGCAGATGTAAGATCTCAAAGAAAGTTATAATATCTTTATGGAGATTAAATAAATATGTTTTTTTAGTCCCTTTTTTTATGTTATTTTTACCTAGTCTTCCAAGATACTAGAATTAACGATCCTTGTCTTGTACTCTGATGATTAATTATGATTAAATTCATGAAATGTTTTATGTAAAATTCTTAGGTCGCTATAGAAAAAGTAACATCCAATTTCGATAAGAACTAGTATTCATATCCATTATTTATTCCAACAACGATTCATTAACCATCATTATCTTTTAGAATAATAAATTTAATATTTATATTGCATGCAACGATGAATTCATCCATTAACGAAATACAAATATACACAAAGGCACTATTTAAGAGATCAGAAATGATTGACGGATAATTAAAATAATTGTGCTATAAACCATCCACATTAATGGTAGGAATTAGAGACTACAGGGTAATGAGTTGAGTCACCCCCTCAAATTCCACATCCCTTACAGTCTTAAGAATATCCATTCTAGGTGGTTCATCTTAATAACATCCCCCCCTGATTGGAAGAACAACCAGCAGGGCAGATGACTCTGCGGGTTGCAAACAATCTTGATTTATCATTATACCGAGAGCCCATGATGGATAGGAAATTTTGGCATTCTAGGGGATGACCATTTGGAACCATTCTGTATCAACTGAAACCTTACTTCCATTATGAGCCCTTATGACAATCAGTTTCAACAACTCAGGATATAGATCAGCAAGTTTTGTGAAGTATCTTCCTTAATGGAATGTCTATCCATTGATGTCGCATCCATCTATTTTTATCACTACCTAAAATGACACCATCATTTTAGGTAGTATGACACTATCATTTGAGTCAATTAAATCAACTTCTATAGTGTTTTATATCTCAGAAGAATTCTTATTAAAAACATCATCTAATCATCCCTCCTCTAAAGTATCATCCTATATTCTCGTTAATTTATTCTACCATTATGATCAGGGTAAAGTCTATCTAACACACTATATATTATCTTATCATCTCCAACACTACTGTCATGGACATTTACATTCGAAGAACTACTATGGTTTGGAACATGTTAAGGGTCAGGTGCATTCCACTTCCTTATATGAGTTCTCATTCCATCCTACTACATCCCATTTCCAACATTGTTCATGTTTGTGTAACAACTCCCATCTCTTCCCAAGAAGTATGAAGCCTCATCATGTCCTCAACCTGAATAGAATACATATATAATCCATTTGTTTCAATTCACCATTTTCTGACCAATCACCTTGTAGATAAAACTGAAATGGGGAACACTCAAATAATCAATTCTCATATCCAATTAATAATATTCAGTTGATAGAAATAGTATATCAACTAATGAAATAAACAAAACAATTTCAATGAAAAATTGGTCATAATTCCAAAAATTGATAAATTTATGTTTATTTATCCAATTTGATCATCACACCATTGACTAGTACAATGTTTTAGAGAATATTGGGGCTCATTAAGATCCAATTTAATCCAAAGACCTTCACATTTACCTAGATAGAAGATCCTCTAACCTTCAGTGGGTTGAATTTGTAGTTTCACTCATGTATATGAAAGAATCCATGATTGAGAGATGTTGAGCCAAGACATTAGGCTCTCATATTTATATCTATAGTATTAAAGAGGATATAGAAGTATCCCAATTAGACACAATAATAATTTGAAAATCCCCAATCAACCAATAGTTTCTCAATAAGAATCCCGACATTCCAAGGTGCCAAAAATTTTGGAAAAATTAGCCACATGATGACTGAGTGCTCTAAAATTTCAATCCATTCCAAGATATCCATTGGGTCAACTCTTACATGAGTAACATTTCCTTTTCAGTGTATACTATTAACCATCAAACCCTTGTAGAGGGATATGTGATTGTGAGAACAAACCTATATTAGGGAAGGCACATCCTTCCATCTAAAATCAAAATCTCTTCCTTATATTAAGACACCTACATCTATGTGATAGTTAA
Source organism: Viscum album (assembly GCA_963277665.1). NCBI lineage: Eukaryota > Viridiplantae > Streptophyta > Magnoliopsida > Santalales > Viscaceae > Viscum > Viscum album. The sequence continues at coordinate 81,629,698 of OY728140.1, forward strand.
ATAGACCACATACAAATAAATCATACGTTGAGGACAAAGACTTTCTCTAATATTTATAGTAGGACAAACCACACAGATCTTTTAGATCCGTCATCTCTCAGTTGTGGATATTTAATATGTAGGATTTCAACATCCTCTACATTTTGTATCCATGTATTAAATAGTTATCTATGTATATCAGGATCATAGGTACATTACTATGAATTCACTATCGATTAGCCCACATGGGTGAACCATGTAAAATAACATATGATAACTTAATAATTTAATTACTCCAGAGATTTTGTAAATGATATAAAGAATATTTCCTGTTATGGAGATAATAATACCACGATCATGTAAAGTTAAATTATTCAATCTAGAATACTAATATGAACTCCCTCACTAATTGTATAATCTATGTCGGGGACCAATATAGATCTTCGGTATGATAGTGGAAAATCTAGTATCCACACCCCTAACTAGAAACAATACTACTAGTAAGGAAAAGACACCATGAATAGAAGATGATGTTGTGCTTATGAAGAATCAAATAAATTCATCTAGTTTCAGATGTATGATGCATGTCATGGCCTATACTTTCCAAAACATTTCAAAAAAGTGAGATTCAACAATAAGTTTATTGTAACTGGGAGGCTATGAATTGTATTATTTAGATATTGATGGGTTATAGATGTTTAGATTTTTTTATAATAGATGATTTTTTTCAAAGTTACGTAGATTCATAAATGTGTGGAGATTTATAAAAATACAAGAAAAACATATTTATGTGTTCACTTTTTTTGGAAAAATAGAGGGTTGGAAGTCGAAGAATAAATCATTGGTTTCATTCACATAATTGTAAGTATAATACAGTGTATTTATGGACATATTGAAGGAGTTGGATTTTTTGAATGTATTTAATAAGGATATCAAAAGTGAACTATATATTACGATGAGGTTTTTTTGATTCATAGAGTATAACTCAATTTTAAAAAAAATTGACAATTCATTCTTGGATTAATCACATTCAGATAAAGTTTCACATAAATTGGAATATTTTAGATGACAAATTTTCATATATATAGAATATAGATGGAATTAAAAATATGATAGACATATTGATTAATGTGGTTTCTAGGAAATTGTTGCGGTGGTGCATAACCTTAATTTGGAATTTGGTGACTAGGCACTATGTTTTTTGAATCCATGTAGTTTATTTACAATATTAAATGATGATGTCTATGTAAATTTGGGGAGGAAGATCCCATGACCGAACCTAAAAAAGAATTTTAGGTGAGAGATTGTAGGGAGTGTGATATTTATTTTATAGTGGAATAAATTAATATCACAAAAAGAATAAAAAAACAGATCGAAATGATTTTAATGATAGGATGGGTGACATTGAAGCAAAAAATCATGGTAGCTCATCAGATGTTTGAGTAGATCATAACTAGGGGGTGTAATGAATTTGTTCAATATAAATTCAGATCATGAAAATATATATCAAACATTTTATATATAATTATCATAGAAAGGGGAACAATGCACCAAAATATCCTATTAAGGTCTTTGGAGTCCACATCTACATTGAATAACTTATTTGACAATCAAATGAAGTTGATAGATGCACAAATATATTATTTTGTGATGGTTACCAAAATATATGTGTGGGGTACTCAATTTATGCAATGTGTAATCACACTAAAATGAGATACCTGGATAGATTGAGTTTCAGTGAGATTATTTAGAATTATAATCATCATTAAATATTTTGAATTTAGTAAACCAACATTTTCCAATGGATTGTTGAAAAATCCTGATAAATATAATACTTTTTGTTATATCGACTTTATTTAATTTTGATTGGCGCATCAGATGGGTCTCTTCTGCATCATTAAGTTGTTTTCTATTATAGCATGGTATCTTGGGAATAGTTTCCATTCACGATTGTTATTTCATAGAAAATTGTTTTTTTCTAGATATCTTGACTATATGTGTGATGTTTCTTTTCTTACACGAGCATAATATAAATAAATATTACATCATTTATAATAAGTATTCAATACATTCCAAAATTATACATGCTCGAGGACCTTAAATGTTTATTATCCTTATAGACTAAATATCAAATGAAATTATTTATTATAATAACTTAAACATAACACATAAGTTTCTTTATATTAGTAACCATATAGATATATAAAATGTAGGACATTCCATCAAAATATAGGGAAGGAAAACAAATAAATTGTGAGCATATATTTTCATTAAGGGAAAATATGTGAGATATTAATCATAAGATGGGAATAAGGGTACGATAACATATTCATGTTCATGTTCATTACATAAATGATTGATACCCAAAAAATAATATATCAAAAAATAACAAATGAATATATATATATATATATATATATGATTAATATGGGTGTTGATGTAGTAATCATCATCCAATAATCATAACATATGCATGCGTTAACATAAGAAAATGAAATCATAATCTTGTGAATATAGCTATTCACAATCATGTGAACTCATAATCATGTGAGCATTTCTACCATAAATCATAGTCACATTTCAAAATGTGAAAATAATTATTCCCATTCATTCCCACACATAATATTATGATCATAACTAAAAAAATCATACTCATTCAAAAAAATGTAAACATAAATATTGACAATCATTTCCATGCCTATTATCATCATAACCCAGTGCATTAGAAGTCTTTAACGCACCCAACACTATAAATAATTTAATATCACTACTGTTTTAAAAAGCACTACTAAATCCTTCTTCAAACATTTTTGTGTTAGTTTTTTTAAAATCACTGTTAATTGGTTTTTTATTTTGATTTTTAATGTTTTGAATGCATTTTTAGTGGAATATTTTAAAAATATTCACCACATTTAATGGAAAATATTTAATATTAATTTTTTTATTAATAATTATTTTTTATTATTTAAAATAATTTATTAATTATTATTTTAACTTGTAATTAATTTTTGTGTGTTAATTATAAATTATTTACAATATTTAGTATATAATTATTTGAAAGATAAATTAATTCATAGTGAATTTGAAAAAAAATACTTTAGCATAAAATGACCACAACTTTTGATAGGAATGTATATTTTAGATCAAAAACCAGTTTAATACAAGGTTATAAAGTTAACTACACTATAACAATATAGTAATTTGGTAATAATTAATGGAAACAAATTATTAAATTTTTTAGAGCGGTTGAAAAATCAAACATCAAAGATCAAATCGCTATAACAATTGATCTAGGTGTCCATTTAGATGTCAAATCCAATATTGGGAAATGATATACACTATAATGTTCCTAGAAATCCCCATTCCTTATTTTTAAAGGACCAAAAGTCCTAGAATAAACCCAATACAAATTGTTTTGTACAGATACCATGTTGTTTGAACATTTGATGTAATTTTAGCTTCATTTTATAGTGGATTCTTATGAATTTTGGGTTATCTAGGATTTTAATCAATAGGTCTACATTTATATTGATTTTATGGAGTTACAATTATTTATGTTTTCCCTCTTTTGGCGATTTATTAGATATTATATATATATATAGAGATTTATGTGTTTATATATTTTTGGGTATCCATCTCTAGGGATTTATTATATTAAATAAATATATTAATTTACTTTTATGTATTTATATTTATTTATTTAAGTTTTTAGGTTATATGGGTAAATATTTAATCTTATATTTACTTCTTATATATATATTATTATATATATCTATGTATATTTATATATATTAATGTAATATAAATATGTGTTTATATATATTTATATAGATTTCATTATATGAATATATTATTATAAATACTTATATCCATTTATGTATATTTATATACATTAATGGGTGTGTGTATATATATATGGTGTTGGTATTTATCATTTTATTTATTTTGTTGGTTGGTGTGTGTGTGTCTTCAAACTTGTATTTATATATATTTATATATATATATATATATACATTTATTTTTTCAAGAAGATTTATAAAAATGTATTTAGATAATTTTTATGTATATATATTAATTTATTAATTATAATTTCTTATATATTTAATTATTATTAACTATTAACATATTATAATATTATTATTAATCTATTACTTATTTATTATATAAACACTTGTTATTAATTTAATATTAAACTACATTCCATTAAAAAAATATTTAATTAATAATTATTTTATATGATTACTTAATATTTATTAATAATTATTAATTTCCATGTTATTATTAATTTAAAATTTATTATCAATTTCTAATTAGTGTACTATTATTTTTTATTTATTTTTGGTATTTATTTTTTATTTAATGTTTTGTTACTTATTTATTTATTATATATTGAATTCAGATATTTTATATATTGATTTATTTTTTTAGTAGATATGGGAAAGTGTCAAAAATCCCTTCCCATTTATTAAAAATAAAAATAGAATATGTGAAGAGGGATGGGGTCAAATGGAATAAAGGGTGGCCACATTAAGAAAAAAAGGAAAAAATGGCCATTGTGCAAATTAATTGGACTAGATGTGTGAACCTCAAGCACTACAACCTCAATGGGTTCACCTATCACAAGGATAGTATCCATGCTTCCATTTCTTTTATCTCTTCCATGGTCCGTGCCTGCCAGTTGATGATGATATGGATGATTCATCAGCAGTATCATTCCCCATGATCTATGAACCCTTTTCTATGTCATATCATGAATTACTAACTTAGGGTTACATTTAAATTTTTCTTCAATATTAATGGAAAACACCTCAAATAAATCAAAATAATATTTTATTCATAAAAGTCCCTTCTCTATTTGAGGTAGGACACCATCGACCTGTGAGTCAAACTACTCCATAGAATCACTTAGGCTTTCTGGTGACCTCTATCACTCTAGCTCACCCAGATGAGGTTTTATTTGAGTTAATATCTCTTTATTATGCACGTTCATCAACATTGTATTTTGTAAAGTTATAACAGATTGATTTCAATAATTGGTAAAAATATTATGGATAACTAATTATCTCACTCTCCCTGGGGGACATACAATCCAAATGGGATATGGAAGGCCCCATATAATCATGGTTATATGTTAGGTGTTCTTTTATAAAATCATAAAATAATTCATATGAGTTATAAATTTACCATGTCTTTTGGAAGAATGCTTTGAAACATGACACCCCATGGACTAGGGTGCAAGATAAATTAAATAATACATATTTATTAACTTATTTTTGATCTAGATAAATTTATTTCCAAGGGATTCCTACCCTATCCAATTATTCTAGGGAATTACATTGATTTTATTATTGATAGGTAGTAGCAAGATCCATCAAATTATCCAAGAGATTTGTTCTATCACTCCTTCACCTTCCCAAAGACACTTTCTACCCATCATTAATTTTATTAGAAACTTTTATAATATTTTATTGAGTCATTTTAGTCCTTGAAATTCATGTCAAATACCATAATTATATTTTCCCTTCTAAAGGCTGGTGTCAAGTTGGTTCCATTCATGATTTAACTATCTTTCAATAGTGTATTTCCCATAAGGTTCAATGAATTATTGGATATGAGAACCCCTTATAAACTCCATTTACTTATCTTCACCAGTGTTAGCCTATAAACACAACTAATCCAAATTTAATGGGGAACCTGTCTACTTCAAACGAATTGGTAACCTTTTAGGAGTGTCTTTTAGACACTGAACTCTTGGAACCATAGAAGCACAATCCTTAACACCAGGAACCATTCCTTCCTAAGATTTATTTTTTTCTATCCTAAATGGAAGATTCAATCTCCAAGAACAATTATTTATTCTAGTATGTAGAATATGTCTCTATGACCTCTAAATTGAGCTACTACACCACTGCAATAGACGTCCCATGAGCATCGAACCTTGTAGTTTTCATCCCAAACACTCTAGTTTGAGGATTTTTCATCTCTTGGATATACCATATGAAACCTATTTCTAGGTTCCCATGGATACCAAATTTCAAACACTTATTAATTCTTCAACATCTATCTTTGTAATGACAAATCAAATTATACTCCTCAAAAATGGGAAGAATATTTTCCTATTAAACTCTTAGTTTTGATATCATCATATCATATTGAATGGATTACATTATCTATGTGGGTTTCATTGACAATATTATTAATAATGAAATCATTCTATTTCAGTTTATCTATCAAGGTGTGTATGGTTTCCTAATGGTAATGAAATGTCATGAAGAAGTTTAGGATGCTAGATAATCTAGATGAGTCAATATATATAATTCCAGATGTGAAACAATGTGTTCTTGGCATTGTACAGATTAATGTTAACTGACCAATCATGAAAATGAAATAGATTATATTTCAAGAATAATGACCCAAATCTCAAAGAATTTTTTTAATATCCTCGGATGATAAAATATAGTAGAAAAAAGTAGGCTAAAGAGATATGGAACTCAAATTAAAAAAACCCTATAACCGAGAAATTATCATTAAAATTTTATCACATTTCCATGGATTATCATCACGAATAATAACCAATCTTCAAAAAAACTGACTTTTTCACATCAACAATCATTTATAACCCACATTAGGATTCTCCTTAACATGAACCATCGATCCATTTTTGAAAATCCATCTGATGAATGTGACAATGTTGGATGATAAAGGCCAAGAACTAGACTCATATTCTTTCAAGTGATTTACATATGAATACCCTTTATCTAGAGTGTCTCCTTTACAATGTCGATCATTCAACCTCCCACCACCAAGGAGTTCCTCCTGCTCAAACGAATTGCGAGTGAAATCCATAAGATGAAGTAGGGTTTAATCTCCATCACAGTCACCACCAACAAAGCTATTGACAAACCTATCAAACTCTATTGGTACATTGATTTATTATTTATCCACTACATGTTTATTACATATTGATTTCTTATTCTTTATAAACTTATTAATTTTTATTAATTGTTTATATACATTGATAATTAATTTATTATTGTTTTATTATAAATATATTACTACTGTATTATTTATAAATAATTTATTACTTATATGTTATATATTCATTATATATTAATTATTAATTATCAAACAATTATTAAATAATTATTTAATTATGATATATTGATATATTATTTATTATTATTCGTTTTTTTAATTATTTAATATTTAATTAATTATTAATTATTTAATTAATAATTATTTAGAATTTACTATTTAATTTTTATCTATTATGAATTTATTAAATATTAAATATTAAATATTAAGTACAACCATATATTTTAGTTATTTGTTATTTATAACATAATATATATTATTCATTAATAAATTCTGATTATAGATTTTTTATTATTAGTTAATAAATAATTAATTATTCTATATTTATTTGTACTGTATGATTTTTTATTTATTATTTATATAATTTATAAATTTTATTCATATATATGGATTAATATGTATTTATCTGAAATTATATATTAGTGTAGTGAATTTAATTTTTACACCACAAGAATGGAATACCAGAATTATAATGGTTTTGCAGAATAAAAAAGAGTTGATTAAATGAAATATTATCCAACACATATATATGCTGAATTTCTTCCTGATATTGATGACACATGCATTAATGGTAGGATAAAAAATTAATTACAAAATAAGAATTTTCCAAATTTCAAACCTTACATAACAAAAAATAAATAAAAAATAAAAAATAATAAATCAACATTAAATTTTTTTATAAAAATAAAAATAAAAAATTATAAAAACCACTACTAAACAATTTACAATGTTTATGAAAACCATCATGAAATAATTTCTCTGTTGTTTTTTAAAATGACCGATAAATGTTTTACACTTCCACATTTCATGGGTGTTTTAAATATCCAATGTGACATGATTTAGCAGAGGTTTAAACTACCACTAAATACTTTTAATAATCTATTTCAAAAATTACATAATCATATTGTATTCATATAAATGTGATAGGATCATGATTTTTTTTGAAATATCACAACATAACTTTTTGAAAAGAAAATGAGTTTTATCAAGATTTCCCCATCATAATAAATATAAAACAATAGAAAACATAGCATGTTAATACTAGATCATCTCGCCAGTGAAGCAAAAGTATCCTTAGTGGATGTTGTCATATAAGAAAATAAATTTTAAAGATCATTAAAATATTTGTTCAGGGAAAATATACTTTCATTTTGAAATTACTTATTTGAAATCAATAAATGTTTTGTATATTTGAAAAAACATAATCATTTAAAATAACCAAAGATATTTGTAAGTAATATTTTAAAAAAAAGTTTAATCATAATGGTATGAAAATTTATTCATGTGTTATATGTTAAAAAAATATTCTATTTTCACCATTGTAAAAATTTCCTCATTTTGAAAATTAAAATAATAATATTTTTTAAATTTCTTATATATATAGTCAAATATAGGAAAAATGAATTTAATAAATCAATGGAGAACTGTAATAAAAATTATAGAAAACATTTTTTAAAGTTTATGTGCACATGGAAGCAAAAAATCATCAACAATGTGGAATTATTGTGATTTTTTTGTAATTTCTTTATCAATCGTTATATATATCAAGGAGATAGGAATGAATGAAAAATTTGAAGACCATATAAATTAATATAGTAGAACAAAATAGATGATATTTAAAGGGCACAGATGATATAATTTCACATAATAGAGACATAATGTATAAAATCATGATGTGAAATGAGATTATGTCATAAATCATTTTCCTCATGTTGTGTTTTGCGTCATATGTGCTCAAACCTCCTATATTATGAGAATCACCATTTGAATAACTTAATAAGAACCCATGAATTCATACATTACAAAGACAAGAAAATTTATAAAATGAATATAATATTTTAGGTGAGATTTATTTTAGGTTATGAATGAACTAAAAGGGTCATTTTTTGTTGAGAATAGAGGATAGAGGGTTCCACTTTATAGGTGAGGGGAGTTTCACACTAGTAATTATTAAAAATATTACAATTAAATTTTTTTACTATTAATGGAATTTGGCCCAAAATTTGATCAAGATATATGATTAGATGATGTTTAATCAATAAATAATTATCTATTGTGATATTGATAAGTTTTTATATCATTTTTCCCTTATCTATTTGTTTTATCCCCTCATTAACCCCGTTAAATCTTTACAATAGAAATGTTTTTTACCAAGATTATGATTACTAAGGAAAAAAATTAATGTCAAATGTATTGGTTAGTACTAATTATTATTCATAATATGAAATCAATTTTTATCAAATTAACATATTATCGGTGTAAAAAATAATATTCAGTATAGGTGTACAAAAACCTAATGAAAACGTTTAGAGAAAATTCATTTTAAAGGAAAACATTGAATTGATTTTTATTCCTTCAATAATAAAAACCATTATATGATTATTTATTTATTTTATTGAATATATTATCTAAAATATTAATTAACATCATTTATAAATAGGGATTAATTTAGTTTATTATAATAAAATTGCATTGTATTTAAAAAATTGATTTTTAAGAAAATATCCCTTTTTACCTCAAAAATAATTTATAATAATTTCAGCCAACAAAAAAATAATGAATTCATTATATATGTATAAAATATTGTTTTTCATAATTCATATATTTCTATTAATAACTGTTATTCCAATGGATATGTGATAACTACAACATTAAATAATAATATCATTTTTTTTTATCGTGGTCCCTTTAAACTCTGTGTTACTTGTAATGAAATATATTAATGAAATAAAATTTATTTAAGGATAAAAATATCATAAAATATTAGGGAGCTATATTCTGCCTCCTTTTAATAATTTCACAAATGAAATTATTTTTCTGCAATAGAAAAAATTGAGGATACTTATCCTTCATCACATCCTTGTGTTTACATATATCTTCCCCAAATTTATATTTTCTCCACAACCAATTGAGCATGTAAGCAGTCTAATTCGAAAATATTTTCTATCTTTGATTAATAATCTGCACCGGTTTTTCCTCATAAGAGGCATCATGATCTTGTGGAATGACATGTTTTTTAGTGGGAATATTATTTTCAGAATAATAGTTTTATATATTAAATACATAAGATTAATTTTACTAAAACCTTTAGGGTTTACTTTATTTTTGAAGTTATCGTAATAATATTGAGTTAAGGTTTATTATTTTTGGTGGAAAAATATGTATTTAAAACCATTGTGGTTAGAAAGTGATTTTTTGACAAATATTATTTTCTAGGATACTCATTATATTATTTGACATGTTATAAGAATTATATTAATATAGGTTTATAAAAAAGGAAATCCCACATATTGGATAACAACCCATCACATATGGTAAGGCTGTAGTGCTTAACCACAAAACTCTAGGGTGACAGGGGTGTGATGCCATTCTTAGGCATATGTGATGTCCTAGCTAGAATGAAATTGTTTTTAATTAAATATATTTTAGAATAAATATTTTTTCGATGTTCAGAATCATATTATAGGATTTTTTTTGCAATTTTAGTATTTTGAGGCGATTAATGAGATTTTTCGAATTCATCATTATAATGATATATATATATATATCCTTAAGGGTAAACATATGTTTTAACACTAAATATTATTTGTAAAAAATACAATTAATGTTTATTGGATATAATATTAAATGTATGAGTCCACTGTAAATGTTAAAATATTCAGTAATTTTGAGGTTATTAGGGATAATTCGGATGTATGGATATTTATTTGTGGAGTCATATAAGTTGAAAAATTAGTTTTAGTTTGGAAATTTTGAATTAAAATGTATTATTTAATCATAGCAAGGTTTATAAATATTTAAAATTATTAATAATTGTGATAAGAATTTCACTTATGGTTAATATTAATGAATATTTGAAACATATAAATATCCTTTAAATGTTAATTTTATTACATCATGCATACCAAAATTGCAAATAGATATTTATTTATGAGATTTAAAAATGTATTAGTGATTTAATGAAGAATAAAAAAATGATGAAATTTTGCTTATGGAATAAATATGTATATTGTAATTATATATTATATTATTATCTACCTTGATAAAAAAATAATAACCGAAATTTGTGAATAGGATCTTGAAATAGACATGCGAAACATTTACCTTCACTTATGAGGAATAATTGACATTTTCACCAAGTACACATTTATGAATTTTAAATGATTATAATTAAATTGAGTATGTTTTCACTCAATTAGTTATTGGGAATTACCTATCACCTCAAAAAATATTTTCACTTCACAATAATTTTATCCGATATGGAAACATATTTTTTTATTCCATAAGAAAATCATATTACCATTTCTATCTTTTTAAGATGAGGTTTTATTAAAACTATTTTGATGTGGATTTTCAACAAAGTAATTTTCATATTTATGACCCTTTATTTTTGAGAAAACTTTCAAATTGTAAAGATACATTATATTAAAGGTGGTGATAATTTAAAACATAAATGTTTTAAAATAACAACATTATTTTCAATTTCATATACAACATGAAACACCGAACCTAAGAAATACATGAAATATTATTATTTAAATACAACCACAATAACATAGTTGTTAAATTGGAGGGTATCAATAGGATTAATAATATGTGAAATATATATTAATTTCCTACTACATATAAATTTACTAATAAAATGAAAACATCATTTTTGCTTATATTTGTACTACCACATACATGAAGTGGTGTCATTCATTTTTCATCACCACATCAAATTGATGATATATATAATTACACATAAATATATAATATGGTAATTATGATATTATGATCAATATAGGAAGAATCAATAATACATAACATCTTTCAATAATAATCATTGAAAGTAGAAACATAAACTAATAAGTATATATGGATATCCTTCTCTATTATTGTAACATAGATCATATTTCATAACCATATTTAATGGTTTGTTTTAAAAGTATAATTTACGTATAATAATAGATATTATATAATGATTATTATTCTTTATTCTATGGAATATTAATATCATTTACCATAATCATCATACAAAATCCATTTTGAAAAAATGAGCTGAATATCTTCAAAATTTCAGATTTGAAGTTTACTAATTAAGATAATAACCATGAAATGGTAATAAATAATAGTAAAAAAATAATAAAGACTAAATATTTAGTAAATTATGTAAATAACATAAATTTATTATTTAGGATGATAAATAATGTATGTGATAAGCCTAACCTAATATAAGGTATTCTGTCAAATTTCCATTCATTAAATAAAATTTTTATGTTTTCAACAATTTTCATCTAAAAATCCATTAAACATCCCCTTTTAAATGTTATTTTATAAATAATCCATAATTCATCATATTTTTAGTTTCAATTAAAATTATTTCTTCTATGTGTATTTGAATTGAATGTTCCCATGTGGTAAGGGGTTTCATAACTCAATAATTTTTTACAGGGTTATTTTAATTCTTCATTGTCTTTGATATAATATAAATATGTGTGTAACATATTTTTGGATTATTTTATGATGTTTTTAAATTTTTTTATATTGAATTAAATTTAATGGCCATACACAATTCCTTTATTAATTATCAATTCATTAGTATGATCTTGAAAAAAGATTTCATCTCAATTTCCACTTCAATGCAACATATTTAGTATTATTAACATATTTATATTTGTGAGGTGTCTCTATTACACATTGATTATTTTATATTTTTAATCTCTTTATATTCAAGTAATTAAATATTTCGTTAGATGTTATATCATTTAAGGGTTTATTTACACACCCAAGATCTTCATTAAATGAACTTATCTTTCTTATATATTTATCCTAACATCCCGTATATGTGCCCCCTAATCCCCCAAAAGATATGGTGGAATTTGGAGTTGTTTTGAGGGGAGAAAGGAGGGTGCACAGTTTTCCAAACCGTGGACACAAACTGTTACATGTTTTCTAGCTCATTAAAAATGAGTTAAATTACTTTTTTTCCCAATCGATATTTATACTAATTATCCCCATTATTCCACATTTTATACTAATTACCATGGATGCCCAAAAAGCCTCTAAAACCCTCATCGAAACTCAGTATGGAAGGGGGATTTGGTGGAGGAATATCACACAATATCAAGTAAGTGTTTCTCAATCTTAGTTCCTCCCCTTTTCATGGTGTTTCTTCCAATTTCCGTGAAGTCCCAAAATGACCATATGGTACGGTTTCTAGCCTAGGGTTTATCATTGGATTTTTTTGGTCCATTATTTTGATTTTAGGTTTCATCTACCTTCCTTGAGGTGTGGTAGTGGTGTGATTGAATTTTCGAACAATGAATTCAAGGTCTTAACAATTTTGGTAGGTGATTCCATGTTCATAAAATCATTGTGACTTAGCATGATGTGTTTATAATATTTTCATGTTTATGAAATTTTATTATTGGTGAAGAAATTTTTTTAGTTGTATTTGTATATAAAATGATGTTTAAGTTCCAGTTTTAGGAGAAATTGGTGGTTTTTCATATGAATCATTTACTAGTTCTTTTGGGGCTGCCCTATAACCACTTAGTTGATTTTATTTAAATATAATTGGGCTAAAAATACTTTTTTATTATTTATCTCCACTTTTTGTTTCTGCAAAAAAATTGTTTTAATGGTTTTTGTGAAGCATATGAACATTAAGTGCAATGTTTGTGTGAAAATAGAGGTTTTACAAAGATATCACTTCTTGGTCTATATGGAGATACAAAATAACTCATTTTTTGGTTTAATTGGAATTAGTTTGGCTGGAATTTTTTTTGGTGACTTATAATTTTTCCCATACTTTTCAAAGTTGGGGCTTCATGGAGTTTTGGGTGCAGAACAATGCGAGAATTTGAGAAGTTGTTTTGTTGAATAAATAAATGTTTTATTGTATGATTTATTCTTTATAAAGTCTGAATAGATACTTTAAGGTATTTATGTGACCACTAGTGGTGTTTTTATATGAATTGGGATGTAGGTATCATGTTGAAAGTTTTTGAGAACAACTTGGGAAGCCCGGGTACCAAGGAGAGAGGATATGTACTAGAACACTTGTGATATGGATGGGTTTTGTCCTTATTTCATTGAGAAAAATGGATAAATTCAATAATAAAAAAACTATATTGGTTATGATTGGGGATCACTAGGTTATGGGTATGTTTCATACTGGTGGCTCGTGCACAGGAACATATTTTTCTATAGTTATTTTACACTGAGGTAAAAGCCACAAAAGGCCCGAGACTATCTAGTGCCTAGGAGAGTTTCCGATTTTGGTGATCTTTTTATTTGTAGTATTTAAAATTTTATTAGGTTTTGTATGGATGTAAATAAATGTATCTAAAATTCATTATTTAAATGTGTTAACATTCTGAATGTTTTATTTTGAAAACTGTTTAAAATTGAAAAATGCATTCATGGAATTTATCCCTGTATTTCCTTAAACATTAAAACTGCGTGATTTTTAACCTTGTATTTCATATTCATTATAATTATTGGGAGGTACACTATTGGGATTAGGATCACAACATAATTACACCCCTTGGGTATAAGTACACTTGATTTTGTTTGGCATAGGTAACGGCAAAGCCTTGGGTGAAGGCGGTTGGGGTTGTTAGTCCCCTTCTATAGTGTGGTGTTGTGGAGACGGCTTGGGGTTATGACCCCTTGTCATGTGGAGTTATTTTGGATGATTTGATGTCGTTTATATTTATGTTTGGACCTATTGTAATTTATTTAAAACCATTTATTCAGATCAGGTTTCTGTGAAGTCTTATTTGGAATGAAAATTCTAGATTTGTATTATTGATTATTTTTAATGTTTTATGGTTTCATACTTGGGTAAATAGTTTCAAAACCAACATTATTGACACATAGGAACTTGTAACAACCCATGAAGATAGAGAACACCATTTAGGCCTTGTCATGATCTGGATTTGGTTACAATATTAGTGGTGACCAGATTCAGTTTGTGACATAATAGTATCAGAGGAGGCCAACGTATTTGGGTTATATTACTATTTTGGGATGAGTTGGTATAGATGGAAGCTTTAAATGTTAGGGATCAGGGTTTTGGTTGTGAGTAGGGTTCATTAACCACAACTCTCATTGTAGAACATGAGTCACCAGGGAACATTGGAATTGTGTGATTGAATTCACTTCCAGGTGAGACGTGTGGGCGACCGACCACACATGGACATTGGGCGAGGGCGGAGTAGTTGTTTCTTTTATTAGTGTAATGTGTTTAGACTATTTATATTGTATTTATTCGATTAAAATTTTCATAATTGTTGTATTTACTACTTTATTATTACTATTTCGTTTTGTAGCATCATGACTCCCGGGAAGGCTCCCATGCGCCCACAAGACGAAGCCATAGAGAGTTCTCCAACACCGTTTGATTAAAGGCTAGTTGAGGTTGTGATTTGGGCTGTCCATGATCTAGGACATGGACAAGATCCTGTTATATATCATGTTATAGAAGATTATATTTTCCATGGGAATGAAAACTCTCATGAGTTCCTGAAAAATAAGCCTCCTACCTCTCGATGTAGAATAAAACCCCATGAACCATTGGAATGGGAGAAAAGATCAAGCGGATGTTTGAGTTCCTGGATACACCTAAAGATCTCAGGGTGAAGTGAAAATATATTCTGTTAGAGTTTACCATCCGCATGGGTTGGGAATCAGTACTTCAAAATGGGAAGAATGAGTAGATGCACTGGGTAGATTTCAAGGCCGTCTTCAATGAACAGTACAACCCTAAGGTCTTCGCATATTCCAGGTCTTCAGAGTTGATAGATCATGATCAAGGGGATCTATCGTTGATGGATTATGAAAACTGTTTCACTGATTTGGTTCAGTATTCTCTTGAAATCATCTCTAATGAGTAAAACAAGGCCTAGAGGTTTCAGAAGGGCTTACGACCAGAGATAAACTCCCATGATTTCTTGATTATGCTGAGGACTGGTGCTGAGGTGGTCGACTGGGTGTGTATAGTAGAGATTGACTGAAAATAGAGGGATGGATTCTTTGGTTTAGTATTGGTCATGGGTAGTGGAAGCTACTCAGAGAAGAAAGGATGTGGGAGGAACAGGTGAAGAAAGGAGGTGGTAGTTAAGGCCACACTACCAGGTATTTTTCATTCGTGGATTCTGATGTATGATTGGTCATGTGCCACCAGTGTGGGATGATGGGGCACATCCGACCAGCATTCCCACTTCCTCTAAAACCTTGTAACCAATGTGGAGGTATGTGTCACTTGTAGTGCTTTTTTATGATGGCATGTCCACTTTAAAGTGGGGCAAGGTCTGTGGCTTTAAGAGGAGTGCCAGCTCAGTCAGATCAATCATGGATAGGAAGATCTCGTTTTCGTAGCCATGGTAGCAGGTCTAGGTCATCTTTTTGTAAGATCATGTTCATGGTATATTCATAGACTAGTGGTCATTCACATAGAGAGACAAAAAATTTTCATGTGGTCGATCTGGCACTGGCTGGATCAGAGGCGGGATCGTCGACCATTTGAGGTACTATTTTTATTGCATATTCTACAACTGCAGTGATTTTTTATATTTTTGACTCAATTCCTTTTATCCCTACCTTTATTTTGTATATAGTTAATTTTCCAACTGAGTTGTCATCTTTTGTGATAGAGTTAGTGACACTACTGGGAAAGAAGAGGGAGTAGGGTCTCAGGTGCCTGTCATGTGCACTTTTTATGTCAGGGGTTGAGTTGTAGTGGGACCTATTTGTCTTAGATATAGAAATGTTTGACATAATACAAGTCGTGGATTGTCTAGTGATCATCCAGGTGCACATCAATGGCTATTGGATGTGGGTCATTTTCACAGCACTCGATGGCAGTACTCGAGTTTTTCAATGGGGAATGGAATCCTCAGCTGAGTCATGCATGACCTCCACTCCCAGAGATGGGAGATATTTTTTTAGTTATCATTTATTATGATGAAGGATGATGGTCATGCTACTGATTTTGGACTACCTCGTGTAGTGGACATGTTTCTGGAGATATTTCTGTATTATTTTTCAAGTCTTCCCCCGGAGTGGGATGTTTAGTTCTTGATTGATCTTGCACCAGGACCACAACAGATATCTCATCCCTCGTATCAAATGGCTCCCACTATGTTGATGGAATTAAAGATACATTTGGAAGACTTAGATTCAAAAGGATTCATTCACACGATCATCTCTCCTTGGGCCGTTCCTATGTTTTTTTGTGAAAAAATGCTCACAGAACCCTCCGGTTGTGCATTGACTACATGAAGCTAAACAAGGTGACAATCATGAACAAATATCATTTTCCCTGAATAGATAAATAGTTTTATTAGCCGAAGGGGGAAATTTGGATTTCTAATTTCAACTTGCGTTCAGGTTATCATAAACTTTGGGTGAAAGAGGCAGATATCCCAAAGACATCCTTCTGAACCAGGTACGACCACATCATGTACTTGGTCATGCCCATCGGATTGACCAATGATCCAGTGGTCATTATTGAACTAATGAATAGGGTGTGCTATTAAAATCTCGATTCTTTTTTCAGTTTATTTGTGGATGACATCCATTATTATTCGAGATCCGAGGAGGAACAAGAGCATCACTTGCGGATCATTCTAGGCACCTTGCGTGAGAATCGCCTTTATGCAATGTTGACCAAATTCACTTTCTTGATTAAGGAAGTGAATGTTATGGGGCATGTGTTCTTAGAGTAGGGAGTTTAGTGGACCATGAAAATATCAGTGATTTCATGTCATGAGAGCAACCTAAGAATGTGTTTGAGATCAACAGTCTCCTTGTACTTTTAGGTTATAAGAGGTAGTTTGTCCGTGATTTCTCTTAGCTTGCTTCACCGATTACCACACTCACCCAGATAGAGGTGATGTTTGTTTAGGTCCTAGAATTTCAGGCATCGTTCGACGAGCTGAAGAGGCAGTTGACTACTACCACCTTTCTAATTTTCCCAGAGGATAGAAAGGGGTATTTGGTGTATTGTAAAACCTTTTGGATGGGTCTTGGGTGCATAATTATGTAGGATGATCACATGATGGTGTATGGCTCTATCCAACTCTGACCACATGAAAATAATTACCCGACCCCTAAAATGGATGTATGATATTTGATAACTGGTTTAAAGACTTTGTGTCACTACCTCATTGGGGACAAGTTTAGGGTCCACTCTAATCACAAAATATTGGCACATATCATCTTTTAGAAGGACATCAACATGAACCAGTGTTTTTGGATTGAGTAATTGAAGGGGTTTGACTTTGACATTGTCTATACCCAATGAAAGGGTAATGCGGTGGATAACACCTTGAGAAGAAGAGTTCTAGTGCATGATTTTAGAAATTACATTGATCAGTTGACTTTGATGGGGATCTATGCTTAGATTCATGTGGAGACCATGGATAAAATGTTGGTGCGTTCTTGGCGAGTGTTCAGTTGACTCCTTCTCTCTTGGAGTTGATCCATCAGGATAAACCTAGTGATAATCTTTGTCAGCAGTCGAAGAAGTCTCATAATGGTGGGGATATGTCTTCTGATTGGTCGTTGTCTCCTGAGGGCATCCTATGATTCAAGGGCCATTCAGTAGTGCCATCGTCATGGTGGAAGGCGGTGTTCAAGGGTAGCCTCCATCCTCAGTGGGATATCCATCCAAATTCCCCCAGATGTATTATGAAGTGCGGAGAAAGTTCTAGTGGCTAGGTATGCGACGGTACATAGAAGATATTGTGTAAAGATGCTATACTTGTCATCCGGTGATGGCCAAGCACCAAAGGCCCTTTGGTTTTCTCCAACCACTACGCATTCCTACCTTAAAGTGGGATATGGTTTCTAAGGACTTCATTGTTGTTTTTCATCATACACCTCGAGGTAATAATTCCATTTGTGTGGTGATTGGCTGTCAAACCAAATCATCCCACTTCATCCCTATCAAAGATATAACTAAAGTGGATGAGATGGGTTATTTGTATCTTCAAACGGTATAAGACTCCATTGCATCCCATGATCATATTTCTCAGATAGAGACCCTTGTTTCACTTCTCGGTTTTGGGAAGGCCTATAGATGGCATTAGGGTCACAGATCAAGATGACCACAGCATAACATCCTCAAACAGATGGTCAGATAGAGTGGGCGAACTACATTCTGGAGGATATGCTCCATGGATGTGTTTTGGAATTTGGAGGTTCTTGGGATAGGAATTTGGAATTGGTTGGATTTTACTATAATAACAGGTACCAATAATCTATTCGAATGTACCCTTTTGGGGTGCTCTTTGGTCGTCTATGTCATCCCCCCTTATGTTGGGCTGTGGTAGGTGAGACTCAATTTTGGGGCCGAGCATTGTGCATGAGACTTTTGAGAAGGTCAAATTGATCCAAAAACACTTGTTGAAATATCAAAGTCATCATAAATCTTATTCTGACTAGATTAATAGAGACCTAGAGTTCTCTAGGGTTGATAGGGTATTCTTGAATGTGGCCCCTCTTCTGGGCCATCGTCGATTGGGGAAGCTAGGGAAGCTAACATCGTGATATAACAGCCCTTTTGAGATCACCATGTTTATTGGAAAGGTGTATTATAGGTTGGAATTACCTACTCAGTTGAAATCCTTCCACGATTTCATCCATGTATCCCAGTTTAATAAATATAACTTGGATTCGTCCGATGTGGTGTGTTGGGAAGAACTGGATATAGAGCCTTACATGTCTGTTTTTGAGCAGCTGATGCAAATATTGGACTCCCAAGAGATGGTGCATTGAGGGATGTATATTCCACTCGTCCATGTTCATTTTCATCATGGTAGTGATACACATGAGAGCTAGTAGAAGACATCAAGGGTTGAGGTTCAATACAGATTCTTATTTTCCAATCAAGACTCTAGTCGTCTTTCTAAAACATAATGTTTTCATGGTGGGGAGAATTGTCACACCCATGTTCTTCATTAAAATTAATTATATTTAATATATTTTAACCTAACATACCACCGATGTACCCCCCTAATCCCGCAAGACATTTTGTTTAATTTGGAAAAATTTTTTGGGGACAAAGGGGGGTTTACAGTTTAGGTGCACGTTTTCGAAACTGTACATACAAACCCTACCCCCATGTACATCTCATCAAAAATGAGTTAGATGACTTCTTTTCCCTCCATGGATTTATCCTAATTATCAACTTTATTCTCCAATTCAATGATAACTGCCATAGAATCACTCAAATCCTCTCAAACTCTCATTATAACTCTATTTTGATGGGGGATTTTGTGGATGAACTTCACAGAACCTCATGTAAGTGTTTCTACCTCTTAGTTCCTTCCATTTTCATGAAGTTTATTCCAATTTACTTTAATATCAAGATGAATAGATGGTAGGGTTTGTAACCTAGGGTTTATCTTTGGATTTTCTAGGTTGAATATTTTTATATAATGCTCGATCTACCTTCCTTTATGTGCGGCAGTAGTGCGATTGAATTTTCAGACAAAGGATTAAATGTTTTAATAGTATTTGTAGCTAATTACATGTGTATACAATCTTTGCGACATAAAATTTTGTGTTTATAATATTTTCATGTTTATTCCATTTTATTATAGGTGAAATGTTTTTAGTGTTATTTGAAATAAAAATTGTGTTTATGTTCCATTTTTATTTGAAATTGGGTTGTTTTCATAGATATATTTTATTTATTCATTCGAGTCTTCACTATAACTACATTGTTGATTTTAAAGATATGTATTAGGGCTCCAAATAATGTTTTTAATGATTATCTCATATGGTTGTTGCTGAAAAAAATTCGTTTTAATGGTGTTTGTGAAACATATGATCTTTAAGTGCCATGTTTGTGTGGAAATTGAGGTTTTACAAAGATATCACTTCTTGGTTTATATCAGACAGCCCTATAACTGGTTTTTTTGGTTTCAATGAAAGGTATTGGGTTTCCTTATGTGTTTTTGTGATTTTTAAGTGTTCACATAGTGTGAAAAGTGTGTATTTCATGGAGTTTTGGGTGCAAAAAAATGCAAGATTTTGAGAAGTTGTTTTATTGAAAATAAATTTTTTTGTTGTGTGTTTTAAGTGGTATAAAGTCTGTATAGCTACTCTATTGTTTTTATGTGACCAGTAGTGGTGATTCTATAATAAAATGGATGTATGTAGAACGCCGAAATTGTTTTATCACAATGGGAGGAGCCTAGGTTCCTTGGAGGGTGAACATGTACTAGTATGCCAGTGATCAAGATGGGTTTTGTCCATGTTTCAGGGAGAAAAATTGATAACAGACACACTAAAAAACTATATTTTTGATGATTGGGGACCACTAGGTTATGGTTATCTTCTCTACTAGTTTCCCATGCATGTGAACAAATTTTTATATTGTTATTTTACACTGAGGTACGAGTTACATTGGGCCAGAGACTATCTAGTGCCTAGGGGTGTTCCTGGGATTGGGGATCTTTGGATTTATGGTATTTACCCTTGTATTAGAGTGTATCTGAATGTAAATTACAGTAGCAAACATGTCTTCTTAAAATGTGTTAAAATTATGTATGTTTTATTTTGAAAACTATTTACAATTAAAAATTTCATTTCTTGGTATTTATCGCTGCTTTTCCTTACACATTAAAACTTCATGAATTTTCACATTGTATTGAATACACTTAGGAATATTTGGGTGGTATCTTATTTGGATTAGGATAACACCCTAATTAAACCCCATGGGTGAAAGTATATTTGATTATTTTTGAAACAGGTAAAGTAAAATCCTCAGGAGAAGGTGATTCAGGTTGTTAGTCCCCTCCTATGGTGCAATGTTGTGGAGACGACATGAGGGTGATGATCCCTTGACATGAGGTGTATTTATGGATGATTAGATTTTGTTTTTATTTTTGTTTGGACCTATTTTTACATTATTTAAAACCTTGTTTTCAAATATGGATTCTGTTATGGCTTGTTTGGCATGAAAATTTCTTATTCATATAATTGATTGTTTTTAATGTTTTATGATTTCATACTTACGTAAATTATTCCCAAAACAAATTTATTGATACCCGATCAGTTGTTCCATACAATGGGGATATGGAAATACCTTTTCTCTTTGTAATTGGTTGGATTTAGAGATGCTATTAGTGGTGGTTATATTTGGTTCATGAGAGTTATGATTCAAAATATACAGAAGTTGTAATAGTTAATTTCAAAATCTCATAGTTATAAGAGATTGTTTTTTATTACGTATATAATGGGGGAATTATTTGAAAATTCTATATTAAAAAAATTTATTCTACTAAGTTATTTCTTTGAAATTATCTGTTTTTTGTTCATTTCACTTTCTATAAGAACTTACAATACATTAATCTTTTTTAATTAAAACAGATTTATATTTCTTATTCGTCAGATATATTTTTCATCCATATCTATATTTTTCATAAAAAATTATAAATATATTTTAATAACTTCACATGATTTATTAATGAAATTATTTTCATTTTTTTTTACTTTTTTAAAAATATTATTAAAGGAATCTTCATAGAATTTTATAAAAAAATAATTTTTAATTTTACTGAAAATGTGAAAGGAATATTTGTTTTTACGAACAAAACATGAATGTAATTTTCTCATAATATTAACAACTCATTTCCTTATTAATTACATTAAATTTATATAATTTTCGTCTCAAAGAATTTTATTTCTTAATATTCTAGTATTTTTTAGTTTTTAAATGTGATTTTTATACTCAAATGGTTATTTTCCTCAATAATATTATATTGTTATTTTTTGGTATTTCTATTCATCAATGAAAAGATCCATTTATATTACTTATACTCAATTAGGGACATGTTCTATTGATACCATCATTATTCTTTATCTGGATGGGTTATGATCAAATTTGATCAGGGAATGTATTGAATGTCACTTTATTGATTTTTTTGTAGTCATTTACTTTTCTTGAAATAAAATTTTTCTTTTGATCATTAGAAATTAAGTTTAAATTAGATATCCATAAACCAAGAATCATGGATATTTTTATTTCCTTAAAAAAGTAACATTTATACATAAGGTCTATTAATTTTAATGATTTATTATATGATGGGGAAATCTTGATAAATCTGTATTCTTTACAGAATAAAACTAGTTTTTGTTAATAAATAAGTTTTATTAATTAAAATTATCATTACATATATAATGAATGAATTATACAAGTAGTGATAGGAATCACTCATCTATAGAAATATACATGATGCATCAAAAGTCTCATGAGGTGAATTAGTTGGTTTGAAAAATTAAATGTATTTTTCTGTATACCTGCACATCAATTCAAATATCCAGGCATAAGGTATTGATGATATAGATATGGAGATGGAAAATATTAAGTAATCCAATAGTAATAATTTCCTTCACATAGAAGTTATTTACAATTATAGAATTTATTTGTTCATTGATATAGTCCAAGGATTTATTTTTTTAGGTTATTTATTATATGGACTATTTTATTAGTTATTTACTTTTACAGATTGATTATTCCTTTTTTAATCAAAATATATTACACTGTAAATAACCCTTATTGAGAATATGAGATAACCCTTATTTCTTTCTTTCTAAATGATATGAAGATAGAATATAGGAACAAGTTTAATAATAAATAATAATTTTTCTCACAGTGTTTTATATTTTTCCTATTGTATAATGGAAAAAAGTATGTATTTAGTTTCTCAAGACTACCAATATATTCTGTTTTTTGGGATACAATAACTTGTATATTATGATAATGTAATGAAGAAGCCCCCATATATTGTTCACTTGGGTTAGTGTCACTATATAAAAAAATTATCTGAAAAAAATTTATAATGTCTATCATATGGAAGTCCTATAATAGCTATTATATAGAGTCCTATAAATTCAATTGGGATGGGTTCATTGAATGTTGACATAAAAAACCTACAAGATGATGTTTTACTACCCCTATAATATTTATAGATAGAAAATATATTAGATGAAGACATATTTTTTCTACCATAAGGTATATTGAAATGAATAATAATGGTTTTATATATAGTGACCATCAAATATAGTGATCTTGGGATGAAATCATAAAGAGACGAATGTGTGATACCGTTATAACTAATAGTGAGAAGTGAAAACTCTCACAATTGGAAGAATTACAATAAATAAGACCACAATATAAAGAAGATGATTCCACTAAGTTGCAAATTCTATAACCTTCATAGTTTTTGGCACTAGAAGATCCATGCTTTGTGCTGTTTTTTAGGCTCTGTATTTTATATTGGGCGAGTCTATTACATATATTCATGAATGGTTAACTAATATACTGAATATTATTAATCTCATGTAATGAGATAGTTAAATAATTGTCAAAATATATAATGGATTATTCATATCATCCCCATGGAGGGGGAATCAAAGAATATAAATAAATATTATACAAATATTCAAGATAAGTTATTTTTAGATGGTTTGATTGGAAGTATCATATAATATAATTGTATATTGAAAGGATTTTATGATAATGGAATTAAAAAAGTTGTGTTGATTGTTTTAAGAAAATAAAACTATGAAAAATAATGTTACATATAGATAGAAGGTTTAATAATATTTTAAATGTATGAAAAAGGATAATGAAAAATAAGAAAGTAGTTTTTTATATAAATTTGATAATGTGATTTCTCAACTATAAAAAAGGATGAAATAGATATGTGGAATGAATTATTTCAAATATAAGTATTTGAGAAACAAAAAGGTTAATATTGAGATGAAATATTATTCTATGAAAATATTATCTGAATATAATGGTAATACATATTCAGATAGATTTTCCCATGTTTACAATAAAGAAAAATAGTTCATAGAATTTTTATGAGTCATGATTAAAGAAAATCATGAATTAATCCGGTAGAGAGAGTGATACAAGAGGAGATTATTAACCAAAAATTAATTCACATGATATTATTTAGAATCATAATGTTATAGGATTTTATGATTAAATTATGTCCGATAGAAATATATATATATTAAAGGTATACATTGAGACTCTCAATTTTTTTTCCTAAAATGATAATTATCCAACATTAAATAGGAATATTCTTACGTTATTAGAATAAGTAACTTTTATTCCATCAGATAATGTGGATTGTTTTTCATGAATAGATGAAATAACGAGATATGCTACATTATTACTGACATATAATTGGAAAGATATGAGTGAATATGATTGTACCAGGGAAGAACATGGTAAATTAAATAATACGATTAGAAAAAATATTATATTTTTTCTAAAAAATCCTTTGAGTTCTATAATTACCCTATCTATAGATGAACCTATAATTATATTAATTTTACTTAAAATTTTAATTAAGAGGTACTTAGTCAGAATTTTTTCCCCAATGCTTAAAATTTAGAAGTAAAATTTTGATAATTAATCAATATTATTGATACCACTTACAATAATATTTTACGATATGATACACCAATAAAATACCATATTTGATGTCTAATTATTATTTTACAATATGTTCAACTATTTTTGTGATGTTTCGAATTGGGTAAATTAGAAAAATACATGTTCTTTAAAAAATATCATTCATTTAATTTTCAAAAATATGATAAATATATATATAAATGACGCCATTTTCACATAAAAATATTTGGAAAATATAGATCCTTAATGTATTATTTGATAATAATTTTGGAACCCATCATGTATGGGCACCAAACCCTAAAATCATTTCATTTTATAGGGAAATAATGGGTACCAATAGTGAAAACATTTTGTTCATGGATAATAAGTTTTCGAAACATATAACTAGTAACAAAAATTTATTTTAGAATATTATAATGAAGATGTATAGAAAAGTGACATTAAAGGAAGATATTTAAAGATAAACATATGACATTATGGGATATTTAATGTCTATTAAAGGCATTAATTTACAATGTTTTTTATTTACTGTATCTTTAGAAATATCTCAATAGAAAAATCTAGTTATGAAATAATGGTTACATTTTGATCTTCAAGAATGATAAAAACAGTCTTAAAAGTTCAAAAAGTTAATTTATTCCTGTTGATAATAGTCATAATAATGTTCATAATTTAAATATAGAAGACCATATAAGCCAAAATATAACTTACCTAGGTACAATGGATGATCAATAATTGTTATGGAATTAATGTTTAGCAGACTATAATGTAAAATATTTAACCATGGTTTTTATTTTTGTTATTATAAGATTTCTATATTTACATCTGTTTAACTCTATAGAAGTATTTTATCCTAGTCAATTTGATAAGAAATATATGTCAATATTTAAGGTAACAACTTTTGAATATTTATAGTTAGTGAAAATAGATTTTTTAGCTTAAAAAAGGTGATGTATCGAATGAAAACACTTCGTGTATGAATTTCTTGATTGATACACTAAATACATGTAGATATATTTTCTATATATAAATTATAATACCATTTCAATTTTTAATTAAATGTAGACCATTTCAAAAATTAGAAAAACCTATCGCAAGACATTATCTTTACTGATCATGGTGGTGAGTGTCAAAAAATGGATTTAGAAATATTATGTAATAATAATGAAATTACAAATAACTTTTCAACGTTGAGAACACCTCAGGGAAATGGGGAAGTTGATTGAAGAAATAAAATTATATTTTTTATTAGAAGAACTATATCGAGTGAATAATCAGTTATTAAACATATTTGGGATCAAAATATTAATAATTATTTTTATGATACATATCATTTCATTCTTTGAGTCAATAAAATGTATGTAATATCACATTTTTTAAAAAACCCAAGAAACAATTTTTTTTGAAAAATAGATTGCCATGTTTTGTTTAAATGATCTTTATGTTTTTAAATGTATAATAACTATATCTTTCAATGATGTTTCAAAACTAATATGCTTCCCAAGTTGTAATCTTATTGGGATTTAGCAACATCTAAGGAAATATATTTAGTATATAAAACATAAGAATATGTTCAACCTATTACAAAGGAAAAACGTTTTTATTATCCAATGAACTAATGGATCTTAAGTAATTGTCCAAAAAATAATATCCTCAGTGATTTAGATCAATTGGTCAAAACTCATAGTTTTTTATGAAATAAAAGTGATCATTGTACATTCATTTCCGTTTTTGAACAAAGAAAACCAAATGGGGATTTAGATGATGATGATTGGATGAAGGAAATATAGGATGAACACAATGAATTTAAAGGAAAATTTGTTTGGAATTATCTCTAATTACCCATGTATCTTTAATGATTGGATTGAAAAAAATAAAAAAATTAAAATAAATAAATAAAAAAAATAAAGAATAAATAGTAAAAAGACCTAACAAACCCCATGAAGATTAATGAAAATAAAGAAAATGAAAACTTTTTCATGAGTTGCAAACTTGCCCCAAGAATTATAGTATCAAATAAAGAAAACATTATTGCTAAGGGTTATTATTAATAAAATTAAATAAATATAAAGAAACATTTTCATGATTGACAATACATGAATATATTCCTATATTTCTTAAATGTTTAGCATTTTCAAATAATTATCTTTACCAAATATATGTGAAATTTTCTTTTCATAACATATATGTATATGAAGATATTTATATAGGAAAAACATTTGGTTATAAAAATAAAAACTCTTTGTATTATTTTTTTAAATACTCCATGGTATTTTATGGAATCAAACAAGCCCCATAATCCTAGTATGATAGAAATTAATTCTATTTAATTAAATATAAATTTGTTATGGGAGATGTTGATTGAACTATATATATGAATAATGTTTTCAAATATACCATCATAGATGAAATTTATTTCATTGCTATTATAGTACTCTTAACATAAAATTATATTAATGATTATTTTTTTTGAACTTGTGGAGTTTGAGTTCAATATGAATACGATTGGTGAACTTATGTTTTTTCTTGGAATTAAAAATTCACAAAATCTAGAAGGAACATTATTTTCCCTTCATTTTTTTAAAATTATTTACTAAAAATATTTGTTTTATAAAATGATAAAATCATATGTAATCCTATCAAAACCTTAAAAACATTGGATCTGTATAAATAATATAAACCATTTAATAAATATATTTTTCAGAGTAATAAATATAATTTTATTAAATATTGTAGAAAGTTCACTAGATTTTTTTTGTGCACTTATGTGTGAGATCTTAAAAAAATATGTAAGAGTCTCATATTAATGATGTTAAATTGTTATTTAATTATCTTAAATGTAATCAAGATCATTGAATGTTTTACTCCTCTGGAATTTATTTTAAATAAAAACATAGTCAGATTCTAAATTGTGAGAATGAAAATTATGTAGGAAAAGTACATACAGAACATGTAATTACTTAATATAGTCTTTAGTTTCATGGTCCTGTAAGAAATGACACATAATATCAAATTATACTATAGAGGTTTAATATTAATCTTTTGGATGTTTTTTTTCATGTTATGTACATGAAATATACAATCACTTCATTTTTCATGATTTTAGTAAAAATTCATTTTTGTGTGATAATAGAAGTGATATTAATTTATCTTAGATCCCTGCACATCACTCATGAGAACAAAACAAATATATAAGATGCCATTTTCTCTAATACGACACATAAAAAGGATGTACTACTTTACAATTCATCAGAACACAATATCAACACACAATATTTCTAAAAAACTTCTTATTTTTTAAATACTTGAATATATTAAATAGATGTTTAGTATGACCAATATAAAATTATGTTCAATGCGCGTTTTGTTTTAAAAGCACTATGCATTGAAAATCTCATAAAAATGAGGGTGGAAATTTCTATTTTTTTACATTGTTCATCATATTGTTTAAAAAATATAGAGACTGATATTTCTTATGAAACTATTATATTTCGTTGAAATGAGTTTTTTCTGAATATTCATAGAACATACTATATTCTAATATCATTTTATTTTGGACCGAAGTCTTCACCACAATCCTTTTTTTATTGAAAAACCAATTTTTGGATAAGTGGTAACATACAAAACCAGTCCTTCACATCAAGTCAAACCCCCATAGACAAACATTTTACAATTTAAAATAGTAAAACAGAACCAAGTCACCAGATATCCTCACAAAAAGACATTATAGAATTCAAGAATCAACAATAAAACATAACCAAGTCACCGCGCCATCTGCCTTCACGCGCCAGTTTCAAAATTCAAACCACCAACGCAAATCACACAAATCCCATGAGTGACTGAGGTGTATCAACCGCATTAAGGAAGGACATGTCTGGTATACACTTCATCAACATCATACAATCACATTGCCATTATCACTGATATCCACCTCCAAAGGCCGCAACAAACAACCCAAAAATAGTCCATCACAATGAAAAAAAACATCAAGGCTACAGACAACCGTAACACTGGAGGCACCATGAACCCTTCGAATGCTAAACTACAAATCCAAAAACAACGTAGTTTCCATTGTGCCAGATCCAACTAGGAGAGTCGAATTGAAACCTGGGGTTAGAGTAGGCTGAGAAGACAAAGAGCATCAGCACAGAACTATCATCAGACCCAATGAAACTTCTTGAAAACTATCGGCATTGACACAAATGTAAATAAGCTCTCCAATTCCATAGTAATAGAAACTGAAAAACACATTGAAACTATGAAACAGACAAATAATACTGAATCCAACAAATCAAAAATACACTAACTCTGACACCACCTTGTAGTCCTTCTAACAATGAACTACAAATCCCAAAACCATGTAGTTACCTCTGCACCATATGCATCTAGGAGATGTGCATTGACACTTGGGGTAAGAGCATGTTGACAGGACAAGGAACTCTTCAGCACAAAACTGACGTCGGACCCGCAAAACCACCATGAAAACAGACGTCGTCATCATAAAATTGATCTGAAATTCCATCAAAGTTGAGCAGAAAAAATCATGAAAAAAGGAGGAAGACGGAGAATTGAGTTCGAAGGGACGAGAGGAGGAGAGAGCTGGGAGATAAAGAGGGAAGCTCACTAGAGGAATCCAAGAAAGGGTACAATAGGAAGGGAAGATGATTAGAGATGCCTAAGGAATCTCAACACGAGAGGGTGACGAGACGGAGAGAGCAGTGGCGCTAGGAAACCCTTGCGAGAGGGGAGAGCGAACCTGGAGACTCGGGAGCCATCAGACCGAAGTCTTCATTTCAAAAAAAAATTATAATAATGTAAAATTACAAAACCCTTAAGAAGTTACTTCTTCTATTTATCCATATTTTTTCTGGGAAAAATTTTATATATATTTTACAATAATTAATATACTTTCGGAATGGAATTTTTCTAATAAAACCTAAATTCATTCTAACAAACATAAAAAAATTTTCAAGAGTTTAAAACCAACCCGTCGTTAGTTTTTTTAAATAATAATCTTCTAAGATCAAATAATTAGTATTGGATCATTTAGATTTAGAAGAGTCTATCAGATCACTTATATATTGTGTATGGGGACCAATTAGTTTTTTCACAAGATGTTATTGTGGAGATCTCTGACTAGTTAGAATCTATTCAGTTTGTATGAATCTAAAGTTCTTCCATTAGTTCTATGCTTTATCCATCCATCTTACATGAAAATCATTAAAGATATATCATTAATATTAGAAATTAAGGAAAGATTGATAGATCAAATCTAGTTGGAGGGGTATGATTCCCAATTATCATTATGAATTATTATTGATTTTTGGGAGTCCATATCTATAACGAAGGAGGAAATTGATCTATATTATCTACATATAGTGAATGTTTTCAATATCATTTATTAATTTAATTAAGTAATGTGATTAAGAATGTTTCATTCTATATTCTTTGAGAGGTTCAAAATATGAATATTAAAATATTTTCTAATCTTATAGAAATACGTTGGTAATTTTTGGTTTCTTTTGTAACTCATATGATTATAGAAAAATTAATATTTTTTAAAATACATCTTTCTGAGATATCACTTATTATATTGAATGAAAATGTTAGGAAAATTTAAAACCTATCACCAGATGTAAGAATAATACATATATGGATTCAAATCTATCTTTTACCACAGAAAGAGATGGAGATATATTTATCATACAAGATATATAAATATTTTATTTCGAATAGAATATGAGTGTTTGGTTCACAAGGATGAATACCATGAGAGGTGGGGGGGTTGAATCAGGATATGACTAATTTAAAATTAAAGCCTGTTCTGATCTTGCTTCACTGTTAAGAAAAAAACTCTTCTCTCTCTTTCCCGTTGTACAATATAAACAGAAAGTAAAGCATGCATAGGACACATGGATTTTTACTTGGTTCAACCTCACTAGGTTACGTCCAAATAGCACACGCCGACAAGTTTCCTGTCGTACCAAATTCTACTAAACTTCACTAGCTATGGATTACAAGGTTCGGGCACAGTTACTCTGTCCCAAGCTCCCTGCCTTTGCAAGGTTTAGTGTTATCTCAATGCTTTCCCAAGGGTCACTCCCTATTTATCTCTCTCTTGCTCACTGCCGGTGGAGAGGATCACATTATTCCTCTTCCTTTTCTCACTGAACTTGAAGGAATCCACTCATAGTTTATAGAAATTTAGGTCTCCTCATTATCACTAATGAAATCTTCATCCTTAACTGTTGATAGATGCTCTGTTGACGTCCAAATTTCTCCCACAGATGAATATCAGTTTGCACCGGGCTACCGGGCAACCCCAATTTTTAAGCGCTGCCCTTACGACACCTTGCGCGCAATTCCTATGAGCTGCGCAAAATATAATTTTCACACAACACCTTCCTTATATGGAACCTCTTCTTTTTGCGCGCAGTCTCGAAACTGCCTTGCGTTCAATTCTCGGCTTTTGCGCGAAATCCACTTTTCGTGCAACACCACTTTTACGCGCCTATGCCAACCTTAAAGTTTACGCGCAACTCCCTTGTGGACTTCAATTTTGCGCACCAGAGCTTGGGTATTCTCTATGTCTTCAACTTTCTCGAATGGAGGTGTTCACTTCATATTTATAGGCAAAATAGACCCCGCGCGAAAAACCCTTCTTGAGCGCGTAATTCACTCCGAGTGTGAAAACATATCTTCCGCACAACACCATTTTTCACGCACTTCTCCAAAATTTCACACATCTTATGCCTTTACCAATTTTCAAGCTTCGGACCTCGAAACACCAATTGCGGGAAATAATTTATCCCTATATTTCGTGCAACACGCTATTTTTCGCGCGCCACATGAATTTTTCGCGCACCCCGCTAATTTTTGCTCCACACTTAATTTTCCCGTGCACCTCTTTTCTTTAGTGCGCCACACCTTTTGCCAAAAACATATTTCACCATTTTCCATTTTTCGAGCGCAAAACGTTTGCAAACACTGGAAAATAGCACAACCTGGTATCTGCTCTTTTTGTACCACTTCCAGATCGTCTATTACATTGTCGATGTTCTTCATTCAATAATCGATTTCTTAAATCATCCCTTGAACCTGAAAAATTACCATGTAAACCCCCTTTGTCGACACACTCATACATCATGGTCTGATTTTTCAACAAAAATAACATGGAGGCCCACTTTGTCAACAAACACAATCACCTCAAAAATGCTTCAATGATGCCTTGATGGATTTTTTCCAAACAATGTGAAAGTTAAATTTTGTTAACATCACAAAAAACTACATTTAATCTATCATGATACAGATGGTAAGGCTCAATAATATCTTGTATATGAAGTTCAATAACATATTTTAGTTGATTCTAAAAGTAGATGAACATGCCAAAAATAATGGTATTACTATATATGGTAAGGTAAAATATTTTGTAGATGAATCTATTTAGAAATTTATAATAGCATATTTTCATTCCATGACCATTTTCACAGAAAAACATGAAGAATTATTTTTTTCTGAATAATTTGACATTTTTAATAAGAATTTTCATGAATATAGGAAAGATGAATCTTAAAAAACATCCCATAAAAATCTATTGAAAAATACAAAAGAAATTTTCAATGACTATTTTACAATGTTAATAAAGAATAATTTAGGTAAGAAAGAAGAATGACCATGTTTGGGAATGGATACTACTAAATTGGAAGCCTAAAATGATGATGTTTTTAAAAAAGTTAAAATAATGGGAAAAGAAGAATGGGAATTTTTTAAACTGATGATGGAAAAAGTAACTAAAAATTTAATAAGTGAAATAGAAAATAAATATGAATATTTAAATAATATTGAAGATGTAGTTCCCCCATCTATTGATGTTAGAAATGAATAACTAGTTCCTCTTTCCATTTCTCTGGCTGGTTACTGACTTTTTCCTAATAATTTGATTATTGTGTCTATTTCTTAGGACAATGGGTATTTAAATTTTTATTTTTTGGAATATTTTGTTAAATATTTAATAACATTTTTTTTAAAAGAATGATAAAAAATGAAAAGATGATACTAATGTTACTCATCCTATTGAACCATCATGAGTATAAGGGAAGAGAAATATTTTATTAATTTTAAAATATGTTTTTCAAGATCTTATGTAATATTTACATATTGAAAAAACTAATGTAAATTGATTTCCTAAACTTTACAATTTGAATAAAAAGATGCATCTCTTATCTCTTAAAAAGAAAAATTCTCAAAACTCAACAGTAATGAATAAATTATGAATTCATTATAACAACATCAGACTAATGAATATGTAGATATAATGGAAATATAAAAATCATATTTTATTAAAACTGGAGAACCATCACTTACTTGATTAAAAAAATTATTCATCCCTATTATTCTTAATGGTTCAAAAAATTACATCCCAAGAAGAATATATTAATGTAATGAAATGAAAATAAATTACGTTAACAATTTAATCAAATTATTAAAGGTATTATTTAATAAATTCATGAAATTAAAGTTTGGAATAAGTACATCCAGTGGAAAATAGTTGTCACTAAAAGATATGGCTCCCTAATAAAATCATTGAATAAATTATACAGAAAAAAGTAGAGATTAAAACATAAAATGGAAATTCTTGAGAATAATTTTGACTTATAATGATCATTATCAACTAGATAAATCACACTGAGGATGCTATAATGTTTTTTAAATAGAAGATAAAATTTATTAAGAGGAAATCCAAATATATTTTAATGTATTTTGACAACATAAACTCTAATGTTAGATGTTATTCAAGAGAAGTATATATTTTTATGTCCATTTCAATGCCACACCATATATATGCTACCCGAAAGCATATGATGATATAGATTCTAGAATAGATTATTCAAAATCATGAGACGAATGAATAAAATTCTAAGAAAACATTGAAGGATTTAAGGAAGATGAACGGAATAATTAATATGTTTAACAAGAAAGAATAATTTTCAAAAAACACATGATTATTTTTTAATATTTTTTCTTAAATAAATATATCTACCATAGAATTAATACATAATAGAATAAAGTTCTAATACGTGAATATTACATCTTAATTGATGAATACTGAAAAAATTATATGCACATTCCTTTCCATAATCATTTATTTCTAGTTCCGTTGGAAATCCCGATTCAGAAAAAACTCATCCATTAGTGAGGTACATGATTACCAAATAGTTTTCCTCATATTTAGGACCTATAATTGAAATATTATACATAATACCATCCTTCATATCCTAGGGAAAGGAAAAATAATTTATGGTGGGCTTAGATTCTTAGTTAGTGAAAATAAGGGAGATATCAACATAAGAGGAGAATAAGGGTTATAGAACAAGAGAATAACATTTGAAAAACCAAACCCTTCATATCATAGATCAGAAAACTATGTTAAGGAATTAATCATGTAAGATTATAATATACGAATAATATAGGAATCAAATAAAATGAGACAAGTGATCATAATTAGGACATATGATAGAGATATTTTCTGTACACATAATAATAAATAATCTTATTTCAATGATATGCACCAAGGAATTCATAACATGATAGGCTTAGGTTAACCACTCATGTACCTTAATTAGGATTGGTATGACCTCCCTTATAAACTATATTAATATTTCGATAATTTATATACTCTATTTTAAAAAAATACATTTTTATATCATATGTGATATGCAACACCGATCTCAAACAATCAATGGTTATTTAAATATGACGATTTTAACTTTTTCCATTAAATATGTAAATATGTACATGATTAAATAGATTATAACATATATATTTGAATATTTGTTTTTTCCATATACTCATAAATATATTGATAATGTATTATTAAATTAACAGGCAATTTGTATTGGTATTATACTTTTTTTCTCAAAAATACATTTTCATCGAAAGAACTTTTTATTTTAATTTATGAAAAAAGGAAAATTTTATTTTACAGAACATCTAGAAAATTTATATGTTAAAATTAAATCTACTTTTAATATAAAAATATAAAAAATATTATACGGTGAAACAAATGTATTTTTCATAACATATAGATTTTTATTTGAAAAGTGAAAATATCAATTTTTCCTAAAATTATAATTAATTTTGATAAATTTGGTAATTTAACAGTCCCATTATTATTTTAATTTATATAAGAAGGTAAATATTTATTCATGGGTTATATTTACTCTAAATAATTTCATTTAAATAATTTTTATATCTATGTTTAGAATAATATTATTTATATGATTAAAATAATTTTTTCTAAAAACATTTTGAAATATATAATGTTTTTATAGTTAAAAACATTAATATAAACCCAGATGAGGAATAAATTGAATGAAAATTTTTATTTATGTCTATATTTATTAATATAAATAAATATAATTAATACAACTGGTTATATGGTTAAATTAAAATCATATTTCAATTGAATTATTTCTTTTTCAGAAAACCTCTTTCCATAGTATCTATGGGTTTTATATTGACATTAAAATTTCCATATAAGTTAATTGATTTTTAGAAATTGTATTCCATATTTATAATCATCATAATTAATATTATTTAATAAATATAACTTAATTTTTTAATATATTTAATAGTAACCTTACTCAATATTTATTACAATGATAAAAAAGAAAATATTTTAATTACTTGTAAAAATAATTTAACAAATGAAATAGAAAAAACGTAAACATAATAGAAAGAATATATTTAAATATATATATATATATATACATTTCAATATTATAATTAATATATATTTATTGTTACTTTATAAATTATTTATTAATGATTTGGATAAAAAATTTGAATTTCTGTACGTGCAAACATATATTTTATATGGTGTCTAATATGATTTTAAAGAAGAAAGATATTTATTTTTAATTATATAATAGATAGAATAAATTAAATTTTAATAAACACTATTATTAAATAATATATATATATAATATTAATTAAGGAATAATTTCATGAAGTGGAAGTATAATATTTATAACGCTGAGTAAACTATTATTGTAAAAAACAATTTTTTGCAATAGATACTTATTTTACTATAAGTGTTTCAATTATCATATTCACATAATTATATCAATAAAATAAATATCATTTTTGGAATCAGAACTTCAAAATTATCCAATGATGATTTTCTCAAAAACAAAATTGAGACAATTACTTTTTCAGGTAATTATTACCCAAATGTGATGTAATATATACCATATAAGTTATCCCTGACCAAATCTATGCTTCCCCTTTTAATTATTTTTTATTATAAATTTTATAATTCCTTTCAATAAAATAATATACTATATTTTATGGTTGTAAAATCATTTTATTTTAAACATGACTCACTACCAGATTACTATGGGTAACAATTTAATGATTTTAGTCTATAGAAATATAAACTAATGATAAGCACTTCTATTTGGAAGAAACCATGGTAAAATAAAATGTGGGGTTTTTGGATTTTATTTTTATATTTTATGTAGTCCAAAGCATATGTTTTAAAAATTATAACCAGTACTCTTTTCCAATAAAAATCCACACAAGCTCTAATTCCCCTTCACATAATATCCATGAAGCAGATCCATACACATAAACCACATATCTGGAGTCTTATAAAGGTTCCTCAAGCTCTCATAAATATCCCCTAATAATATGGGAATCACCCTCTCAAGGTAATTGTTAGACCTTTTTTTTCTAGAACATCCTTTATGTTCTGCCTCTTAATTTCTAGTTGTTTTTGTTTCGGTATGTTTTTATATACCATACTTACTTCAATTATGATGTATAAATAATGAGAGTCCCCTTTCAATCACATTAATAACTTCCTTGAAAATTTATTTACACCAATTGTTTTGGTAAAATTTTCATTCTATATCCCATACCAAATTTAAAGTGCCATCTCCCAATTCTTTTGAACTCAATCACCTTATTTTTATTTGTACTAAAAAATATATTTGTGTTTTGTTCAAATAAACTTATTACAATCCCTTTGTTGTCCATTTTATTTCCTAATAAATAGACATCATTTATACCCTCTCATTATAGAATTTAGTTATGTTGTTACTATTCTAAAATTTAGTAAGGGATCTCCATCTCTTCTTTTTATTCAAGTACCAATTTTATGTTATGAATATTAATGTCTATTTGTTCTTTTTAGTATGTTTTTATACATACCAATTACTATACTTATGATTTATAAATTGATGTATATATAATTATTTAGTATTTAGTATTATATAATCTTCATATTTGATCATGAATTTACATTCTTTTACATTGAGGATCTTTTCAGGTTTAGAGTATTAGAGAATTTGACAATAACTATTACATTATGTCTCAAATATTAAAAGTAGGTACTTCTACACTATCCATTTTTTTCACAATAATAAAACTACTTAAATGAAACAACTATTATTTTCTTGGTACAGATCTTATTAAATTCTTTTATTCTTTTAATGTTTCTTATACCCTATGAAAAAAATTTCAAAAAACATGGGATGGGTATAAAAATCATAGTAAGGTATATAAAATAAGGAAATAAAACATTAGTAAATGAATACATAAAAATCATTGAAATCATAATTTTCACACCTAAAACATAATATATTTAACATAAATCATGAAATAACATGATTTATGAATAACTCATAGAGTTCATAAATCACAAAGGTAACTTGTGGCATCTATAAAATACTAGCATTTTAGTTTTCACATCTATATAGAGATAACCTTTATGGTTATGTTTAGAATACCCATTATTGTATATTCCCTATATCTATTAGGAGAAACATTGATGTTTAACTCTGTCACATTACCCAATGCAATGAAGAGCTATCTCCGGCTCACCCACCCTCGGTTTACCACAGAACCACCCATATATATGAACAATACCCAAGAACCAAAACACAATCATAACAAATAAAACAAGCATAAATAAAAGAAAAAATTTACACATTGTAATCAAAATATATCATTTAAATATATTGAAATAAAAAATTCTTTCTCAAAACCATTTTCAATACCAAAATACATAAATGGGTATATGGTATTTATTTTACTCTTAAAAACATTACATCATGTTATGAAATATAACTATCATATAATACTCGCAGTGACAGAAAGGTCATTATCATCACGTATGTTAAATGTAAACATTCCTTTTTGTATTAGTAAAATGCTTCGTAAAAAATATTCCTTTGAAAAATATATGAAATAAATTAAAATAAAAAGGATATAAGTATACAATGTATAAAATAAAGTTGGGTATAAAACAAAATATGCCTCAATAAAGGGTGATTGAGATGATATCAGTTACGTTTAGTCTAACATGTCACATTAATTGTTTATATAAATGAATAATAAACATAGGTTAATTATTAATTACTTCATAACCTTTTAACAATTAATATTAATTTTATATGACTTATCATCGTTTTATAAAAATTTCATAATTATTTATGTTCATTTCGGTTGGTTTGTCGATATTCGGTAATTGAGTCGAAAATGAACTTGTTTGATGTAAATTATCATTGTGGTAAAAATTCCATCATATAAAGAATACAAATAATGATATATATATCATATATATCAATTATATATGTATTTATAATTCCAAAATATTTGGATATAAGAAATGAAATGCATAGTTCATGGAGATGGTAGCTTATACACACACATGAACACTGCGTTTCATTTCGTTGCCATATTAAAAGAACAATAATAAAATGATATAAATGTATTTTATAATACCATTATTCTATTTATTTTAGGTATGTCTTATAGGTTTAATAAAACCATCCTTTAAACATTCCATTTATAGCATGAACATGTCATATCATATTGAGGGTGTTGTAGTCCACATTTCATCAAATGAAATTATCGTATTTAAAAATCATCGAAGGAATAGAGGTATATAGTAAATAAAAATTATTGATGAACAAATACAATATAAATATAATATATATCACATGAAAATACATTTCCATAATAATGTCCAACATGATAGGTGGTAAGAGAAAACTGAACAATAATCATTTTGTGAGGAAATAGTTTTCCGTACAGAGAAACAATATATTTGTATGCATTAGATAGAGGTGTGTGTAAGTTTATTTTATATAATTATCCTAAAAACATTATAGTAAATTGAGTATACTTGTTTTTTATTTAATCCAAGAATAAGAAGATCATATAGATAACATAAGGAAATTAAAGTAATGAACCATGAAGAATCTTTTACCTCTAAATCGGGAAACTTCTTTTGATTTGAGCCAAAAGGATTTCTTAAATTGACTTTTTCCCCATGTTAAGGATCTTAGGAAGAAGTGTTAAATGATGGGAGATTCTATGAGCAGTGTTTTTATGAGTCAAGGGGCTTGAGATGTGTGAAGAAGTGGGTAGAGATGGTGTCTTTTTGTAAGAGGACAGAGCGACACTTTAAGAATGTCTTGAAATGTAATTTATTATAAATTCCATTTTTATTAAAAATAGTCCAAAAATAATTTAATTTTTCGATAAGAGGATTTTGGTTTGAATACCGATAATTAAATACTTTTTATTCAAGTTTATATATTTTTAATCATTATCCTTTTGGTTTAACCCTTAGTTAAAATCATTAAATCTTACTATGTCTTCTTATACATTCACAATATATGGTAACTATATTTACTATAATATCCCAATAGAATGATAAATGGATAATTAATGACATTAATAAAAATATAAAATAGATTTGGATTCATTTTGGATTTTTTGGACAATCATATCATTTAATAAAATATAATTTGTTATAAAAACTCATTTCGGTCAATTTTGACACTATGTAGTAATTGATTTGTATTAAAGTCATATCATCTTGATTCCTTTGATCCAAAGGAATTTACTCTAACATAAAATTTAAATATCATCCATAAAATTTGTTCATGTCATCTAAATAATAAATTACATTTATTTTAATATTTATAATATCATTTATTTTAATGTTTCATTAATAAGGTAATCACTCCATTGTCATTATGTGAGAAACAAATTTATTAATTTAATATCTAAAAATTATAAAAAATACTACAATGTCAGATATATTTTTATATTTATAATGACTATTTATAGTCAAAGATATTAGTTATATAACCCTATATTAGTGTTTTTAGTAAACAATACAATTTTATGTTTTATTTCTCATTAAATTAAATTAATTCTTATAACATGTCATTATCTATTCCATGTGGCTCCACGGGGTCACAAAATAAACCCATGTATTCCAATGGTTGGAAATATCTCATAAAATATCATAAGTACACTTTTTAGTTTAGTTTAATATGATTATAATATTATTTTTTATTCTTATTTATGAATTTTATAATTTAAACATGGTAAATAAAATAATTACTGAAGTTACTATTAAAAATATCTGAAAATAAAAGGTACTTATTTTAACAATATGGAAATTATGATTCAAAATATGGAATTTATTTTTTCCAAATTCAAAATACATAATTGGATGGATTAATTTATAATTAACTTCATTTGTCATCACTTGAAAGCTTATTTTTAAGAAGTAAAAATAACCAAAAGATTTTCATGTGCATATGTCCAATTAAAATGTGAAATTAATTCCAATAACCAAAATTGGATTAAAAGATAAAAATAAATCAAATTACACATTAAAAAAATTAAAAATTCAATTTAACTATATATATATAATAGATAAAAAGTCATTTTTGAATTAAAATGCAGTATTTTTCACTATTCATTAAAAATCAAATTTACTAGAAAATTACCAAAAATTTGACGAAAGTAAATTTTGATTTCATGATTCTATAAGCAGAATATTTTTTCAAATAGAGCATATAAAAGTGACAAAAAATATTTAATATGTTTTTTTAATAAATGCTGGAAAATTGGCCTTTTAAAATTATTAGACTATTTCATGATTAAAATAAAATTCATTCTTATTTTAAGACTCTAAATATTATTGTATAAATGTAAAAACATTCAAAAAACATGTGTAATCATATTTTAGTTAGTTCTATTCATTCACACCCATAAACCAAGCTAGGAGTTATCTACTTTTAATAATAATAATAATAATATTGTATTTTTTTGGTGTATAAATCAATGTTTTGTGCGACGTAAAATTACGGAGAAACCCATTATTGCCTATCGAGTATGCTGCCGAAAAATAATCCTCCTTAATAAAAAATAATGACCTTATTTATAAATATTAATTGATACGAAAAAATAATTATTCTATAAATACCTAGGATCAAACATCATTCCCCCTTTTAAAAATTACATCCCCAAAACATTACTTACTTATCAAATAAGTGGGGGTATTTATCCCTCATAGAATTTCAGATTTACATGTTTTCTCTTAAACTATATGGGTTTTCCATAAAATAATTATCTAAAAAATGATTTATTGTGCAACACTTTCACTCTATGGTTAAGAATCTGGTCAAACTATTCTACATAAGAAAGATCCTCTTCCAACTAAACAACCTTTGGACTAAAGACATGAGATGGATCCAGTATATACTTTTTAATCATTGAAACATGAAAACAATTGTGTACCATGGATAAACCTAGAGGTAAATCAATACTTTATGAAACCGATCTAACATAAATAAGATTTCATAGGGTCTAATGAACCCTGGACTCAGCTTTCCATTCTCACCAAAACACATCACACTTTTCCATAAAGAAAAATTGAGAAAGACATGATCACCTACGTCAAAGGAAAGTCATGTCCTCTTATTATCCACATAATATTTCTCTATGCTCTGATCTGTTCTCATGTGCTTCTGAATCAAATGATATTTTTCTGCCATCTCTTCTACCAACTCTAGTCCCCTCATCTTCCAGTCACCTACTTCATCCCAAAAACATTGAGTTCGAAACCAGTTTCCATATAATGATTTAAATGGTGTTGTATGTATACTAGAATGAAAACTATAATTATATGTAAACAAAACCAAAGAATGATTTTGTTCCCAACTTTCATAGTAATCCATTCAACAAGAACATAGCATATCCTCCATGGTTGGACATAATTTTTCTGACTTCCCATCTGATATAGGATGAAAAATTGCACTGAAATATAATTCAATTACCAATGAATTTTGAAGGCCTTTCCAAAAGTTAGAAGTGAACTTGGGATCACGATCAGATATAATGGAGAGAGTAACTCCATGTAACATTACTATCTTTTTAATATACAATCGAGATATTTCATCTAGAGACAGAGTAACTCAAATAGAAAGAAAATGAGTGGATTGAGTCAGTTGATCAACAAAAACCCAGATTGCATTGTTACATCAAGAACTGTTTGGTAATCCCACTAGGAAATCTAGGGATATATTTTCCCATTTCCACTCAAGCACTCGTAAAGGAGGATGTATCCCTTTTAGTAACTATCGTTCTTATTTAACCTATTAACATGTCAAACAATTCATAGTCATGTCAGCAATGTCTATTATTATTCCATCCCACTAGAAATACTCTTGAAGAACCCTGAACATCTTAGGATTGTTTGGTTGAACTGAAAACCTTGAACTATGTGATTCATAAAACAAATCATTCTTCAACTGTAAATCAAAAGGCACACATAATCTCTTTCAAAACCCCAAAATATAGTATTTATTAAAGATAAATTTTGGAAACATTGCCTTCTGAACCAATTAAACATATTTTTGTAACTCACTATCTTTTTTTGGCACATGATTAATTCTTTCAGATAGAGCTGATTTCATTACACCCTAAAATGAATTAGAGGAATTCCCGGCACCAAAAACATCTAATAAAAAATTCATCAAAAAAAAAACAAAGGTTCTAGTTCCAAATTTAGCAAGGTTAATATAGCATTTCACTTTCGACTCAAATCATTAGCCACTCTATTTACCATTCTTCTTTGGTAATGATTCACGTGATCATAATCCTTGAATAATTCCAGCCATATCTTTTATCTCTTGTTTAATTTGATCTAAGTGAATTTAAACTTCAAAGATTTGTGATTAGTATATATTTCACAAATTTGTCCTTAAAAATGATGCCTATATTTTTTTAAATCAAAATTAGCTAATTCCTAATCATTTCTAGTTTAATTTAACTCATGAGTTATCAACCGATATGAAGCATCATTAATTACATGATCATTCTGCATTAGGACACTGTCCATTACATTCAATGAAGAATAACTATAAAAAAAAATTAACCAATTTTGGATGGAATTTACAAAATAGGATAATTCACCAAAATTTATTTCAATTCCTGAAAACATTCATGACATTCTTTTTTCCAAACGAACATAAAACATTTTCGAGTTAACATAGCCACTGTGCTAGATAACCATGAAATATTTTCAACT
Source organism: Viscum album (assembly GCA_963277665.1). NCBI lineage: Eukaryota > Viridiplantae > Streptophyta > Magnoliopsida > Santalales > Viscaceae > Viscum > Viscum album. The sequence goes on from OY728140.1 coordinate 81,673,602, forward strand.
AACCTTCAAAAATGAACTACTTATCCAAGAGAACTATGAATATGGGTTATATTTGTGGGTCTTGGTAATTCTTCAACAACTTTTGTTTTTGAAGGATCTACAATTATGCCATCTCTAGAAACAATGTGATAAAGGAATGAAATATTTTGTAATCGAATCTCACACTTTATGAAAATTTTATATAGTTTATTTTCTTATATGGATTGAAGTAAAAACCATAAATGATATTTCTTATCATCATTACTTTCATAATATACCAAAATATCATCAATAAACACGTTCATAAATTTATCCAAGTACTCAGAAAAAAATTTATTCATCAGATCCATGAATACAACAGGTGCATTGGTTAACCCAACAGTCATAACTACAAACTCATAATGGACATATCTAGTATGAAATGTGGTCTTCAGAATGTTTTCTTCCATTACTTTCAACTAATGGTACCCCAAACTCAATTCAATCTTCAAAAAATACTGATCTCTCATGATCTGATTAAAAAAATCATCATTATGTGGTAAATGATACTTATTTGTAATAGTAATGTTATTCAAGGTCTATAACCAATGAAACATCTCATTGAACCATATTAATTTTTTTACAGATAAGATAGGATAAACCCATAGTGATGTTCTTGGTTGAATGAATCCTTTATCTAAAAACATTTTAAATTTATTCATTAACTCTAAAAGTTCAATTTGAACCATTCAATAAGAGGTTTTTGAAACTAATATATAATCAGGGACCAAGTCAATAGTAAATTCAACTTGCCAATCGGGTGTTAGATTAAGAATCTTACCAGGAAAACAGCATGATACTCATTGAAAACTGTAACATCATTAATACGAAGAGTTCCTTTGTTTTGAAAAAAAATGTGCAAGAAAACATTCATTTCCAGCTTTTAATAGATTCATAGCTTCCTAATATGTTATCTAAAGTAAGGGTCCATTCTTGTAAAAAAATTGAAATTCTTAAAAAGAGAAAACTCTGTAGCTCTACAGTAAATATTTACACATAAAAGGAAAATCCAATCTATACCCAAAATAACATCAAACTCAACTAGCGAAAAAATAAGGTTTTCAGGTAGAATCTTTATGCACACAAAGACATGATGTTTCTTATAATTTCTTTTTGTCTCAAAATTTACCCCATGTGTTTTTACCTCATGTTAAAGATTCAAATCATGATATGGGGTTCCAAATTTATTGGAAAACTTTTTAGAAAATGAAGAATGCGTAGTCTCATAATCAAACAACACAATGGCATAATCTTCATAATCAAACAATATACCTAATACCACATCATTTGAATTCCCAACACTTGCTGAAGTAGTTTCAAAGGATCTAACCACACATTTCTGATTATAATCTTTCCATTTTCTATCATTTGAGTTATTCTTTTTACACTCATGTTCATAATGACCCATTTCATTGTACTTATATCATTTTACTGGATGTTCATCATATTTTTTCTTACCAATACCCTGATCTTTTCCTGAGATATTATGAGAATTATCTCTCATTTTACCACAACAAAATTATTTATCATAATTAAAAAGGCATTCCCTAGTGTGAGTTTTACAATAATTTTCACAAAATATAAACTTAGGTTTCATACCATCAGGTTTTCTATAGGATTTTTCCCTTTCATCTTCCTCCTTGACCTCATATTTCTTTGTCTTTCAAATAACACCAGATCATTGGCAAACACCATTTCAAAATTCTCCACACACTGAACAAGTTTTTCATAACTTTTGAACACATGAGAAGCAAATTCCCTTACATAATTTGGATTTAATCCTGGGTAAAGATGATTTATTTTACTATCAAGATCCCGTTCTAAATTTGGAGCATAATTTTATAGTCGAGTGAATTTTTCTTCATAAGAAGTCACTATGTCAACCTCCTACCTATATTCCGAGAGTTGTTTTCCATTCCAAGTATAACCACCATAGGGAAATATTTCTCAATAAAAATACCTTTCAATGAATCCCAATAAATAGAGTCAATAACATCAGTATCTCAAATATTTTTAACTATCGGCCACCCCTTATTAGCATCACATTAATAATGGTAAACAATAAGACTATCCTTTTGTTGTTCTGAACACCCCATGACATCGAAAATCTTTTTCAGTTCATTAATTCACCCATAAACTAGTACAAGTTTAGATGATCCTATGAATAATGGGGGATATTGCCACATGAAATGTTCCACTACAGACATGTTCAATTGTGTTTGATCCGGATGATCTCATGAATCTATACCACAACCATTTAAAGCCTGAGTAAGTTACCTGATCACTTCAACAAACTATTCAGTTCGTATTCTGACGATATCTAGTTTCTTATTTTGTAGGTTGCTTTCCACTGGATGTATTTTAATCAGTGATACCATGTATCCACTGGGGAACACCATTTTGAAAAAAGACATTTATTATGTGAAGCAATAAGGTAATTTTCAAATTCTCACTCATTTCAATATTACCATAAATTAAAAATAATTTATGGATATACATTTGAAAATATCCTTACTCTTAATTTTATCTAAACCGGCCTTTGATATGAACTATATGGATCTATCCTTATTCATTCCATAATATTAATTTTTGATCGTGAATTTACTTTATTTCACATTGAGTATCTTTTTATGTCTAGATTTTTGGAGTATTATTCCATAAATATTACATTGCATATCAAATATTACACAGTAGACACTTGTACTCTATCCAATTGTTTTAACAATAATAAGTCCACTTAAATAAAACAATATAAATTTTATTATTATAAATCATCTTTAATTCTTTATTTCTCTTACCCTTCCATATAACCTATGAAAAACATTTCAAAAATGTGGGATGATCATAAAAATCTTAGTAAGGGATATAAAATAAATAAATAAAACATTAGTCCATGAATACATACAAATCATTGAAATCATAGTTTTCACTCATAAAACATAAGATAATTAACATACCTAATAAAATCATATGATTTATGAATGACACAAAGAGATAGTACACTGTCAATGTAACTTGTGGAATCCATAACATACTTCCATTGTATCTTTCAAAACTACATATAGGGTAACCTTCATGGTTATATTTGGAATACCCATCACAATATATTACCTAAATCTCATTGGGGAAATATTAATGTTTACCTCCTTGATTTTACATAATAAATTATAGATCAATCTTGGGATCACCCTCCCTTGGTTTATCATGAATACACTTGTATACATAAACAATTTCTAAGATCAATACCATAATCACAATGCATAAAACAAGCATAATGGAATGATAACATTTCCACATTGAAATCCCATTATATCATTTCTAGGTATTTACATAATCAATTATTTCTCAGAACCATTTTAAATACCAAAATAAATAAAAATTTTATTTGATATTTATTTTCCTCTAAAAAACATTACTACTAGTTATGAAATCCAAATATAAAATAATGATTATGGTGGTAGAATGGTCATTGTTGATGCACACATCAAAAAGATACATTACTCTTGATGTTTCCTAAAATGATTCATAGAAAAGGATTCCTTTTGAAAAACCATAGAATTAAATTATAAAGAAATAAGATATAATAATACACATTATAAAATAATGTTGTGTATAAACAAAAATATGCCTCAATGAAAGGAGATTGAGACGAAGTCTCGTACCTTGAGTTTGACTTGTCTTATCCATTATTTATATTAATGAAAAACCAAGATAGTTTAATATTTTCTTTATTCAGAACCTTTTTCAAATTTATTTTTCATTTTATTTTAATTATCCTCATGTTATAAAAATCACATAATTATTTATGTTCATATCGGTCGGTTTGGCGATATTCAGTACTTGAGTTGAAAATGTACATGTTGGATGTAAATTGTACTTATGGAAAAAAGTGAATCATATCTAAAATATTATAAATGATTTAAAAAAATAATATAACCAGTATATATGTATTTATTATTCCCATAATATTTTGATATAATAAATTAAATGCACTGTTCATGGAGATGGTAAGTCGTACGTATACATGAATGCCACATTCATTTATTTTCCATATAAAAATAAAAATAAATAAAATGATATAAATGTATATTATAATACAATTATTATATTTATTTCATTTATGAATCATAGGTTTAAATAATCCATCCTTTATATGTTCTAGGTATTGCTTGAACAAGTCATATAACTTTGAGGGGGCGGTAGTCCACACTGAAATGAAATTATCATATTTACACATAATGGAAATCATAAAGGTATGTTGTAAATAAAAATTAAATAATCATACAGAAATTATAAATATAATATATATCATATAAAAAAATACAATTCTATAATAATGGCCACCATGATCGGTGGTAGGATAAAATTGAACAGTCATTTTTTCGTGAGGTAGTAGTTCGTCGTACAGAGAAACAATATATTCATATCTATTAGATAGAGGTCTATATAAGTGTATCTTGAATCCTTATAGTAAAATAATCCTAGTATATTTTGGATAACATAGTTGTTATGGTATAAAATAATAATAAAAATATATGGATATGAAAATCAAAATAGTTTTAAGTAACTTGAGAGAAGTTGTTAGAGGGAGGCATGTCACTTTTGGAATGCCTTGAAATATTAGTTTATAATAAATAAAATATAGATGATAAATGGTCCAAAACTAATTTAATTATAATATATGATGATTTATGTTATAATAATAATTATTAAATAATTTTTATACAGGTTTTAAATATTTTTTATCCTTATCTTTATGGTTTAACACTTAGTTAAAAACATTAACTCTTATCTTGTCTTTTTGTATTATCACAATATATGGTCACTATAGTTACTATAAAATGATAAAATAACCATAAGCGGATAAGTAATGAAATTTGAACATTATTTAAGTAATTTTGTGGAATCATATGTTTCTAGAACTAGTATATCATTTAATAAAATAATATTTTTATAAAAACTAATTTTTTTCAATTTTGATAGTATTAAGTAATTGTTTTTTAAGTCATAAATAAATGATTCCATTGAATCAAAGTAATTAAATAAAATTTAAAATGTCAATATCATCTATAAAATTCGTGGAAGGCATAAAAATAACCAAATTACATTTATTTTGATATTTATAATATCATTTATTTGAATGTTTTACAAATAAGGTAATCATTTCATTGTCATTGTGTAATTAGTAAATTTATTTATTTAATATGTAAATTCATTAAATAAAATACCATGACATAGGAAATATATTTAGATTTCAAATTACTATTTTTAGAAAAATAATTCTGTTATATAATGCTATATTAATATTTTTTAGTAAAAGATTCAAGATAATGTTATATTTCCCTATAATTTAAATTAAATCCTCTCACATGTCATTATCACACCCAAGTGGGTCTATGGGGTCCCAAAATTGACCAAAGGATTACCATGGTCCGAAATATATCATAAAATAGGATTATAACATGTGTTACTAAAGTTTAATATTATTATAATATTATTTTTACTCTTATTTAACTGAATTACTCTTTAACCTTGGTAAAGAAAATAATTACTGAATATACAACTCAGAATGAAAAAAATAAATGGTACCTATTTACACAATTAGTAACTTTTCATTAAAAATATGGAATTTATTTTTTCCAACAGATAATATAGAATTGGAAGAAATTAATTTAAATTTAAATACCCTTAAAAAACAAAAATAATGTGTTTTTAAGAAGTAAAAACTAACAAAATATTGACATGGATTTATGTTCAATTAAAATATGAAATTACATAAAATTACTAACGTTCTATTAAATAATAAAAACATAATCCAATTAAACATTATAACTAATTAAAAGGACAATATAACAAAATAAATAAATTGGATGAAAAGGAAGTTCTAAATTAAAATGCTGCATTTTTCACAGTTCAATAAAAAATGAACTTTATCAAAAAATTACCACAAAATTACCGAAAGTAAATGTTGATATCTCGATTACAAATAAGAAGATTATTTTGTCAAATAGAAGATATAAAATCTGACAAACATGATTCAAAAAGGGTTCTCTATTAAAAGGAGGTAAAACAACCTTTTAAAAATATCTGATGAGTTCATTCTTAAAATCAGATTCATTTCTATTTTAAGATTATATATTTTATTAGATAAATGTAAAAAAATTAACAAACAAATGTTATAATATTTTATATATTTATGTTAATTACAACCAATATAACTTCTAGGTATTAACTACTATTTATAATAATAATATTATCATTGTATTATTTTATGATATAACTCAATGTTGGGAGCAACATAAGATTTCGGAGAAACCCGTTGTCGAGTTTCTGGTACTCTATCAAAAAAAGCTTCCTTTTAATGTAATATTAAGATATTATTCATAAATATTAATAGATATGAAAAATTATTATTCTATAAATACCCAGGATCCTATAACATACCCATTTTACTCTCATTAATCAATCTGATGAACATTTATGTACACCCTTTATTCTGCAGATAGTCATATGATTTTCTATACCAAAAGTAATTGACCTCCATCTCTTCATTTATATTAAATAACCTTATTTATTTCTAGATGTTTTATAATAGATTTTTTGAGTGCTCATGAATTTATTAATTTCTTATTATTATCCTCAATGTATTATTTTAAGGACATGTCATTTATTCCCTATCATTTTTACCATCACATAATCCATTAACAAGCCAAAATTTAGTAATAGATTTACCCTCTTTTCTTTTACATTCAAGTACCTTAATTTTATTTAACCATTAAAATATAAATTTTTTATGTTTTCCTGTTATTATATATTACCCTATAATGTAAATTTATTTCCTACCAGTGATATATCATTTATACCCACTGATTATAGTATTTACCTAAGTTGTTGCTATACATAAATTTGATAAGGGATCATTTCCTTCTCATCTTTATTCTAGTATATTCTTAGTGTAATTCCTTTTATTCCCAATACATGTTGTTATAATATGTTTTTTTTCACATCCCACTTACAATTAATTTGATATCCCAATTTTGAGAAGGTCTATTCACTCCCGTTAAACCATTTTATAAATCAATAATTACTGTCGTTATCCTTCCAACATTTCACATAGAAGGTTCCAGGAAAAACATTTCTATTGTAAATAACATCACTATATCAGCATACAGGATTTCTCATAGAAAAATATATAATCCTTTTATAAGGGTATTTAATTTATGTCTTCCAACCAAATTTATTTTGGAATTATATGTGATTAAATATTATCCTGTAAAGAATGATCCATGTGACACACTTATGAACATACATGATATGGGAGCGATAGGTGCGCCTAAATTTATATATCACTGCCATATATTGGGTCATTTTTTAGATTCATTGTAACACCCCAAGATTTTATAGTGTGTTTTTTCTTCAAAATAATTCATTAACTTTCACTACACGCAACACCAAGTTCAATCGCACCATGACTTACCAAACAATCTGTTCAAAAGATGTTATGAATAGTGTTAACTAAATTTTAAACTTTATATAATCCTTATAATTTTAGAATCCATATTATGAGTTTCTTAGACATAATGTAAGAACAAATTCATTTTCAGTATTGCACTTTTACCAAATTTTAATAGTGAACCATTTTTAGATACTATATTTTAAACTTTTTGACTAAATGGGGACATCAAAAATTTAAAATGAAACATCCCAAGCTTCCACAGTACGCTAGCGTGTGTTGTACGCAACACCGAGTTCTAACACACCGTAACCAATCAAACTAGCCGTTATGAATAGTAATACCTACTTTTTTAAATTATATATATTTTATATTTTAATATGGACTTCATTTTTGGATTCGGAATATCGAATTTAGTCTAAGGTGAAATTTTGGTACTTTTCGGATAACTTTCATATTTTGATGAATAGTGAAAATTACTAAATTTTAATTAAAAACAACTTTTTTAATCAAAATAATTAATAGTGATAAATTATGAATTTTAGTAGTTTTAAAGTATATTTAGAATATATTTTTACCATTTAATATAATGTTGGTCATTGGACATAATTTTACAATTAAACCGAACATAGACAAGTGTCAATCTTTTGATAGTTATTACCTCTTAAAAACACGCTTTTTGTTTTGACAGCGGGAATTAATTTTAAATTAATTTCTGCCACTTCTGTGTTTTGAATTTAGAAAAATGGATTCCATATTTGGAATCAGGATGTCCAAATTGTGTAAATAGGTAACTTTTATTTTTAGACATTTTGAATAATTACTGTGGTAAATATTTTATTTACCATGGTTAAGGGTAAATCCGGTAAATAAGGGTTAAAAATTAATATTATAATAATACAAAATTACCCTAAAACGTGTCCTAACCTTATTGGTGGACACATACCCGACCATGAGCATCCTTGGGTCAATTTGGGGACCCCTTGGAGCCACTTGTATGTGGTAGGGACACTTTATATTAATAAAGTTAAAATAAAAATAAAAATGGCATAAGCTTACATCTTTTAGAAGAACAACTTTTACATAGGGTTATACATGTTGGATTTTCTATTATAAATATTAATTAGAAAGATAAAAAGATTTTCTACATAATGATATTTTATTTATAATTTTTAGACATTATATAAGTTATTTTATTTATGACACAATGATGATGTAGTAATTACTATAATAGTGAAAAATTAAACTAATTGATATTATAATTACCAAAATAAATATAATATGAAACTTTTAATGAATTAAACTAATTTTATAGGATAATATGATATATTAGGATTGATTGGATTGACTTTGTTCGAAGTAATCAATCTGTTATGAGTTTCAAAAAAATCAACTATTGAATAGTGTCAAAATTGACATAAAAGAGTTCTTAAAACAAATATTATATTATTAATTGATATTAAATTCCTAAAAATCTAAGGTTCGGCCAAAAGACTTATATCATGATATGTTAATCATTAATGGACCACTTGGGGGTCGCTTGGATTTATATAGTAAGTTTATTAACCATATTATATAAAATTACAAAGAGACATTGTAAAAATGAAACTAATTAACTTAGAGTTAATACTTAAAGATAAGGTTAATATAAGTACCCAAACCTGTCTAACTCCTATTGGATGAGTTGTTTTCGACCTATCACCACCTTAACATTTAAATAATCAACTTTTGAGCCATTAGAAACCGAATATGAATTTATTATAAATTAATATTTCTAGCTTTTCCAAAGGTGCCCCTCACCCCTCTTATAAAAGGGCACTCCTCCTTCTCATTTCTTCACACCTCTAAAGCATTTTGGTTCGGCCAAACTCTTCCCAAATACTCTCCCAACATCCCTCACTACAACCTAGAGGCCTTATTTTGATCAGAAAGCCAACCTAAGGAGCCCTTTTGATCAAATCAAAAGGAAGAACCCGAAGAAGAGGTAATGATTTCACCACCCTTTTCTAAGTTCATTTCTTCTTCCACTTCTTCTTCCTTTGTTCTTACCATTCTAAAATAATAACTCCAGTATCTCACATATACTGTGATGTTATTATAAGTATGGTACAACCATATTCAGTATTCTATCCACCCTTTGAATAACATGTCACCATACGTGCGTACGTACGGCTTACCGTCTCCACGTCGTGGTGTAATTGTTATTCCATATAATATTATTTGGATGGGTATAATAATGATGTGTAACTCATGTAAATAATAAATATAACATGTTAATGATTCTGTATATATGATATACCATTCATTTATATATTATTTTAATATCAAAAGAATGATATTGTCGCTCGTGGGTACGTACGGACTACCGTCTCCACGAACGCGATGAGATTCATTCTCCATCGTAACCATTCAAGTATAATTATCATTTGATGATTTAAAAATGATTTTTAAGGACTAGATATCATTCTGGATATGAATAAGATACAACAACCATGGCTTATGTAACAAAACATATAAATAAAATGAGTAAGTTAACACCCGAAACGACGATAATTCTAAGATATTATTAACAAATCAATGTTAAAAGATCATATATGATATCATATTAATATATATGATTCTTGTATAATTTAATAACAATTATTTAACCATTATACAGGAGGTTAACCTACCCCAACAAAGGAAAAGTACAAGGTAAGGGTTTACTTTACAACCTCTTCATTATCCAAGGTTGTTTATACGTAATAATCTACTGGGATCTCTTTATCATCCACATCCATGTTTCTTAAAAATGCATTTCAAAACATTTTTACTATTTACTAGAATATGAGTTAAAGTCATTTATACCCTTTTTGACTTTTATAAGTGGTTTATAAAGGAATCTTTCGGTCGTATTCAAAACAAGGTCCTTTTTAACCTTTTCGACAGAATTGAGGTAAGAATGTTTTTTTAACTTATACGGCGGGTGCGGTTATTTTCCGCCGTTATAAAATCGTCGAAGCTTTCCATACAAGCTTATAAGAATATTTTCAAAGAAAATGTTTTATTTTATATGGACCTTAAATGATTTCAAAATAAAAGGAGATACTTCTTTAAAAAGAATTTTAATTTCATCTATGTCAACATCCTTTGATGGATTTTAAGATTATTTGAAGTTGATTTATTATGATACAAAACTTCTATATTGTATTGAAGGTTTTGTGATATGTTTGACTGTGGATGTGATATTTTTATACCATTCCTAGTTTATGGTGAAATTATTGACATTTCGTATGCTAGTTTTAATACGAATGTTTATGTTATGTTTAAACCTTTTCATATGGGAATGCATTGGACTTAATAAGTGACGGGTGGAGCCCTCTATAGCTCCTCGATGCATCGGTAGGTCTCATGAGAGAAACTAGTGTCTTGGCACAAGGCCTTGACAAAATCTTATTTGTATTCTTGGCACGAGGCCTTGGCTATGTGGTTATGATAGTCTGGCATTATGCATTCCAACATTATGAAAGTGGTTATTGATTTTTGCATGTGATTATTCGATTAGTAGAATATCCATGTGAATAAGTAAATGGCATTATTTCATTTTATTTATGCCATACCATGTTGAAAGTTCATGTTTGAAAGGCTTTTTTTTAGTTATACATTGCCTTAAAAGTTTATTCTTATTTATGAAAGTTTCCGCTATTTTGTTATCCTTACTGGGCATTCGAGCTCACCCCTTTTATATGTTTTATTTTTCCCAGGAAGTGAATAAGTAAATTATGAATGACCTGCAGGGATATTATGTGGGGATATGAGTGTGGATTATGGAGACATTATGTTGTTGTAGTAGTTTTTCATTTTATGATGTAATGTAAAACCTATGAATATATCTAGTGTTTCCAAGGCTACTAAACCAATCGGTCTTTCGAGATTTGATCTTTCTTGTGATCATGCCAATGTTATGTAATTAATGCACCGACTCTGGGTAACTGGGGTCGGGGCGTTACAGTTGGTATCAGAGGAAGTTTAGTACAAACCTTGGAAGCTAGATTTAGATAAACTCTGATTAGAGCACGTAGACCTAAGATGAGCTTTGAGGATTAGTGTAGAAGAACTTCCTAGAATTTTGGTATTGTAGAGATTTTGTGAGTTTTCCGAGCAATACATCCCTGTCTGGATACGAGCAGGTAGAGGCGGCTCTGGCACAGATGTACCTAGGGGTAAAACCCGAAAACACCGCTTTGAGCTAGACTCGAACGGGAACTGGTGCACGACAACGGGCCTTGCTGCACTCTTGGTTACGAAACTCCCGGGGGATATGCTTAGGATAATTCTCATTTTCTTTACAAACCATTATGAAGGGTTTATGAGTATATACTTCCTCAAAGAAAACATTTTTATGATTATGGATTATATCCATAAATAGTTCAATTTATGTTAAGTGTTTTATAAGTATGGGATTATGTATTTTGACTCATAAACTAATCTAGTTTATGCCATTGTTTAGAAATGGCGCCCAGTAGAAGGAATGATAACTCCAGAAATGCACATGATTCAAAGAGAAGGAAGGATCATATCTCTCATGGTCTTAAGCTATAATTTATAATAGAAATAGTCTCCCATGTATTATCATCATATGAAGAAATAATATCATGTGTTGATAAGATAAGTAAAGAGTTTACTGAGTCCTATGGATTTGAAGGGAAGCAAGAGAAGAAAAGGATGGAAGAGAGAAAGATGGATAAAGGGAAGAGGGAAAAGAAGAATTTTCCCATATGTGGTAACTGTGGAAAGAAACACCCTGGAACTTGCCTGAAAGGAATGGGAGTTTGTTATAAGTGTGGAGGAAAAGGGCACAAAGTAAGTGACTGCAAGGGTAAGAAAATGGTTTCAAATGTACAATGCTTCATTTGCAAGGAGTTTGGACACTACGCGAACCTATGTCCCAGTCATCAGACTATGCCGCAAATGATGTTATTGGATAATAATCATGTTATGATACTACCACAGATGAAGAGGGATGATTAGAGTTCTTATGTTGATTATGTCAATTGAGTGTTGTATCAACAATGTACTTGTTACAATAATCATGGAGTATATAAGGATTGTACTGCAGTACTATTTCATTAAGGACTTGAGATTGTGTGGAACAAAGAAAAGTGACTCAATAGCAGGATAAATTTTTGGAAAATATATGGTTGAGAGAATGATAAATCATAATATAGTTCTGATACTGAGGTAGTGATTTTGGAATAATATGTGATTATTTTGGATAAATTATATTGGATATTATTGACTACCTTGAAGCTGATTAATGATTTGTATATTCCATCATTGTTGGGGTTTAAAACATTTTTGGATTAATGAAGTATATCCAGCATTCTATATGGAATAAGGGAACATGAATGTAATCAATAAGGAATATGGTAGTACATGATGAAGTTATTCATATTCTATTACAGGGTAAAAAGGATCTATATTATGTTTACCTTCCTTATAAATGTTGGACTGTGAGTTTGGACAGAGGTATTTTGGATAGTTCTAGTTTGGATTATTTTGGATTTCCATAAAAGGACAACCCGGAGGTCGGGCGGCAACCTGTCGCGTCCGGCAAGGCTGCGAGACTTGAACCCGCAACCGAAGGGCGACAAGGGTGTATCACCTACCACTGGCCCAAGAGATGTCCTGGATTAAATAATGTAGTTTTTTTAAAAGATCTGGTAGATGAATTATAAATTCGTTTATTTTGGAACCCTGTACGAATAGTATAAATATAATTTTTTTTTACGAGTGAAAGATGAGTTTATGGTAGAAATTTATTAATGGACAAAACTCTAATTATAAAGTAAGTATATCTCCTTATGATCTTATCCAATCTCATAAATAAATTCCTCAATATTAAGAAAAGAAACTTAGAACAAAAATGTTGTCCTAGATGGTACCTTAAATCATCACTAATTTATGGCTTTGGGATTGTTGGCCTTTTCATAGCCATTTTCTCTACCACTCTCCATCAGATAATTGATGGTTAGATTTCTCTTCCATATCCATATTTTCCTACATGGAACCCTAGTATGTGTTATTTTCAGTAATCTTCATACTTTCGACTCTTTATTTTAAATAGAGGCCTCATTAATTCATTTTTCGATGTGGGATTTCAACTAAGATATTTTGAAACGTCAAAACAGTGTTATCCTAATACCCTATGTTTTGTTGAACCGATGGTATTTCAAATCATCATAGATTGATGAATTTAAGGACCTCAATTTTATACTTGTTTGTAATTGATGACCTCAATCACTACCTATAAATATTTACATTTTCCTCCAATTATATGTCTTTAATTGCCACCAATATTCTCCTAATAGAGATCATAATTTGGTGGTGATACTTTCATTTATCTTTTCCTCATATTAAGATTAAATTTTAGTAACCCAATTTTCGATGTGGGTTTTCCCACAAAGATATTTTCTATTTTCAACCTTTAATTTTCGAAAAACAATTTCAAATTGCGAGGACGCAATTTATTGAAGGAGGGGAGAATGTAACACCCCAAGATTTTATAGTGTGTTTTTTCTTAAAAATAATTCAATAACTTTCACTACACGCAACACCAAGTTCAATCGCACCATGACTTACCAAACAATCTGTTCAAAAGATGTTATGAATAGTGTTAACTAAATTTTAAACTTTATATAATCCTTATAATTTTAGAATCCATATTATGAGTTTCTTAGACATAATGTAAGAACAAATTCATTTTCAGTATTGCACTTTTACCAAATTTTAATAGTGAACCCTTTTTAGATACTATATTTTAAACTTTTTGACTAAATGGGGACATCAAAAATTTAAAATGAAACATCCCAAGCTTCCACAGTACGCTAGCGTGTGTTGTACGCAACACCGAGTTCTAACACACCGTAACCAATCAAACTAGCCGTTATGAATAGTAATACCTACCTTTTGAAATTATATATATTTTATATTTTAATATGGACTTCATTTTTGGATTCGGAATATCGAATTTAGTCTAAGGTGAAATTTTGGTACTTTTCGGATAACTTTCATATTTTGATGAATAGTGAAAATTACTAAATTTTAATTAAAAACAACTTTTTTAATCAAAATAATTAATAGTGATAAATTATGAATTTTAGTAGTTTTAAAGTATATTTATAATATATTTTTACCATTTAATATAATGTTGGTCATTGGACATAATTTTACAATTAAACCGAACATAAACAAGTGTCAATCTTTTGATAGTTATTACCTCTTAAAAACACGCTTTTTGTTTTGACAGCGGGAATTAATTTTAAATTAATTTCTGCCACTTCTGTGTTTTGAATTTAGAAAAATGTATTCCATATTTGTAATCAGGATGTCCAAATTGTGTAAATAGGTAACTTTTATTTTTAGACATTTTGAATAATTACTGTGGTAAATATTTTATTTACCATGGTTAAGGGTAAATCCGGTAAATAAGGGTTACAAATTAATATTATAATAATAAAAAATTACCCTAAAACGTGTCCTAACCTTATTGGTGGACACATACCCGACCATGATCATCCTTGGGTCAATTTTGGGACCCCTTGGAGCCACTTGTATGTGGTAGGGACACTTTATATTAATAAAGTTAAAATAAAAATAAAAATGGCATAAGCTTACATCTTTTAGAAGAACAACTTTTACAGAGGGTTATACATGTTGGATTTTCTATTATAAATATTAATTAGAAAGATAAAAAGATTTCCTACATAATGATATTTTATTTATAATTTTTATACATTATATAAGTTATTTTATTTATGACACAATGATGATGTAGTAATTACTATAATAGTGAAAAATTAAAATAATTGATATTATAATTACCAAAATAAATATAATATGAAACTTTTAATGAATTAAAAAAATTTTATAGGATAATATGATATATTAGGATTTATTGTATTGACGTTTTTCTAAGTAATCAATCTGTTATGAGTTTCAAAAAAATCAACTATTGAATAGTGTCAAAATTGACATAAAAGAGTTCTTAAAACAAATATTATATTATTAATTGATATTAAATTCCTAAAAATCTAAGGTTCGGCCAAGAGACTTATATCATGATATGTTAATCATTAATGGAACACTTGGGGGTCGCTTGGATGTATATAGTAAGTTTATTAACCATATTATATAAAACTACAAAGAGACATTGTAAAAGTGAAACTAATTAACTTAGAGTTAATACTTAAAGATAAGGTTAATATAAGTACCCAAACCTGTCTAACTCCTATTGGATGAGTTGTTTTAGACCTATCACCACCTTAACATTCAAATAATCAACTTTTTAGCCATTAGAAACCGAATATGAATTTATTATAAATTAATATTTCTAGATTTTCCAAAGGTGCCCCACACCCCTCTTATAAAAGGGCACTCCTCCTTCTCATTTATTCACACCTCTAAAGCCTTTTGGTTCGGCCAAACTCTGCCCAAATACTCTCCCAACAGCCCTCACTACAACCTAGAGGCCTTATTTTGATCAGAAAGCCAACCTAAGGAGCCCTTTTGATCAAATCAAAAGGAAGAACCCGAAGAAGAGGTAATGATTTCACCACCCTTTTCTAAGTTCATTTCTTCTTCCACTTCTTCTTCCTTTGTTCTTACCATTCTAAAATAATAACTCCAGTATCTCACATATACTGTGATGTTATTATAATTATGGTACAACCATATTCAGTATTCTATCCACCCTTTGAATAACATGTCACCATACGTGTGTACGTACGGCTTACCGTCTCCACGTCGTGGTGTAATTGTTATTCCATATAATATTATTTGGATGGGTATAATAATGATGTGTAACTCATGTAAATAATAAATATAACATGTTAATGATTCTGTATATATGATATACCATTCATTTATATATTATTTTAATATCAAAAGAATGATATTGTCGCTCGTGCGTACGTACGGACTACCGTCTCCACGAACGCGATGAGATTCATTCTCCATCGTAACCATTCAAGTATAATTATCATTTGATGATTTAAAAATGATTTTTAAGGACTAGATATCATTCTGGATATGAATAAGATACAACAACCATGGCTTATGTAACAAAACATATAAATAAAATGAGTAAGTTAACACCCGAAACGACGATAATTCTAAGATATTATTAACAAATCAATGTTAAAAGATCATATATGATATCATATTAATATATATGATTCTTGTATAATTTAATAACAATTATTTCACCATTATACAGGAGGTTAACCTACCCCAACAAAGGAAAAGTACAAGGAAAGGGTTTACTTTACAACCTCTTCATTATCCAAGGTTGTTTATACGTAATAATCTACTGGGATCTCTTTATCATCCACATCCATGTTTCTTAAAAATGCATTTCAAAACATTTTTACTATTTACTAGAATATGAGTTAAAGTCATTTATACCCTTTTTGACTTTTATATGTGGTTTATAAAGGAATCTTTCGGTCGTATTCAAAACAAGGTCTTTTTTAACCTTTTCGACAGAATTGAGGTAAGAATGTTTTTTTAACTTATACGGCGGGTGCAGTTATTTTCCGCCATTATAAAATCGTCGAAGCTTTCCATACAAGCTTATAAGAATATTTTCAAAGAAAATGTTTTATTTTATATGGACCTTAAATGATTTCAAAATAAAAGGAGATACTTCTTTAAAATGAATTTTAATTTCATCTATGTCAACATCCTTTGATGGATTTTAAGATTATTTGAAGTTGATTTATTATGATACAAAACTTCTATATTGTATTGAAGGTTTTGTGATTTGTTTGACTGTGGATGTGCTATTTTTATACCATTCATAGTTTATGGTGAAATTATTGACATTTCGTATGCTAGTTTTAATACGAATGTTTATGTTATTTTTAAACTTTTTCATATGGGAATGCATTGGACTTAATAAGTGACGGGTGGAGCCCTCTATAGCTCCTCGATGCATCGGTAGGTCTCATGAGACAAACTAGTGTCTTGGCACAAGGCCTTGACAAAATCTTATTTGTATTCTTGGCACGAGGCCTTGGCTATGTGGTTATGATAGTCTGGAATTATGCATTCCAACATTATGAAAGTGGTTATTGATTTTTGCATGTGATTATTCGATTAGTAGAATATCCATGTGAATAAGTAAATGGCATTATTTCATTTTATTTATGCCATACCATGTTGAAAGTTCATGTTTGAAAGGCTTTTTTTTAGTTATACATTTCCTTAAAAGTTTATTCTTATTTATGAAAGTTTCCGCTATTTTGTTATCCTTACTGGGCATTCGAGCTCACCCCTTTTATATGTTTTATTTTTCCCAGGAAGTGAATAAGTAAATTATGAATGACCTGCAGGGATATTATGTGGGGATATGAGTGTGGATTATGGAGACATTATGTTGTTGTAGTAGTTTTTCATTTTATGATGTAATGTAAAACCTATGAATATATCTAGTGTTTCCAAGGCTACTAAACCAATCGGTCTTTCGAGATTTGATCTTTCTTGTGATCATTCCAATGTTATGTAATTAATGCACCGACTCTGGGTAACTGGGGTCGGGGCGTTACATTCATTAGAAATATTGTATGAGATTAGGGATTAAACCTAATCCATCAAAATAATTTTTCAACCATGTTAGGAGATTGTGTAGGTTTTCCTTGACCTATATTTATGATTCAATTTTTAATGTTGTTTCCACTTTCCCATTTATCCATTACATTATCATCCTATATCAAGCTTTATTGTTAAAAATTATGATTCTAACACAAATTATATTACCTATATTTTCATATTGTATTTAATGTATGAATTTATCATCATTCTATGATTTTTTATTCCCTTAATGTGCATTATAGATCACACATTTCATAAGTATGTCCTTAGGTTTTGAAATACAGTATTATTGGACTTTTGATTTCTAAGAGCTTGTTAATAATTTTTTAATAATGTTGTTGTGTCCCATGATCATGATGTATGAAATTTTTCTAATTATCAATAATATTATACTTCTCGATCTTTTGGGTTTTATTAATAGTAATATGAAGTAATAAATCATGAATTGATGTATAATAAAGACATGGGTTGTAATAGTTGGTATCAAAATAATGTTTATTTATTAATGGTATTATGAAAATAAATAATTATATTTGGATTTAGGTGAAAAATTAAACATAAGAATACATCCTTAAAATTAGTAAAGATACATTGTAAGTGGTTTGTATGAGAATACATCCTGGTTTGGATACAATAAGTGGATGTTTATGTAGAACAAATATACCTATGTGTAAAACAAAAAAACATTATTATATGATGGAATCCATCAATAATTTATGTATGAAAATTGTCTATGATCCACACCTAGCACAAGAGCATCAGCCTTGTTAGTGAGGACTCAGAAAGTTCAACTATGAGACCGAGATCAAAACCAAGCAGAGGGATAATTTCTGAGTCACTGTAGTAGTATCAATAGTGGGTACTATTCGGTACTGTAGTGGGTACGTTACCTATTACTATTTAGTAATATAGAAGTAGGAACTATACACCCATTTCGGAATTCAATCCACCTGTTTGGTCTTCGGGCCCTTCAAGGCCTTCGGGCTACCCAAGGCCTTCAGGAAAGTAAGGAATTCAGGCCATCTCAACTCCTTTGTGCCACATGATAAATGCAGTTTCCCAATACATACTCTAAAAAAAGTGCATCCCTAGAGGAGGATTCAGAGTTGGCACACTCACCAAAGTAGAACCAACAGATTTGGAATAATGAGAGAGGGTATGAAAACACCTTCGAGATCAGCATGTGCTTGTATGGGAAGCATAATTGGAAAACCATAGGAAGGTGGAGAGTAACCATCCCAATGCAGGTGTTGGGGAGGGACATTTCCTTATCGTTATAGTCTGGTTTAATTCATTAAGACCTTCCGGTCATGTAATGTCTCATAATCTTATGGGTCGTTTAATCTCTAAACCTAAGGGCCATGTAAGGGGTTCCCCTCATCCCTTGAAAAGGGGATTATGAAAAATTAATTAAAAATGAAGGCCTTTGGGACATTTAGGAGGTTTATGATCCAAAATTAGTTTGAAACTCTTGGGGGATATACTTAGGTAAATTAACAATATCATTATGAACCACTATTTAGGGAACAAAAATTACCAAAAGAGTCCATTTAATGAAAAACATAATTAAGAACATATATTAATTCATCAAAATTCATTTTAAATGAAATAAATTTCATTTTTAATTTATCCCATTAATGTATTGGACTTCCATATGATTGTTTAATAGTTTTTTGTACCCATCCCTAATTTACCCTTTATTGTATTCAATGGATGTAAATATGGGGACCCTAGAGAGAGAAAAAAGGTGCAGGACTAGGCCTAATGCCCAGTCCCGTGAAAATTTATTAATAAAAGAGAAAGTACAAAGAGCAGAGGAGAAAAAGAAATATGATAGCATACCACACAACCTTACAACCTCATACCTTAGAAAACATCAAACCCATCCTCACCACCACCTTTAGAGAACTCATCCGGATCCGCCGACTCCCATTCAGATTGAGGAGCGTGTTGATTGAGCATTCGGATATACTGCTCCCTCAGACGTAACTTTGCTGGAGACATTAGATCTTTATTCTGTCGTCCCTTCTTCTGCTCCAGATCTTTCAGCTTTCCATTTTTGGTAGATGACCTGGTGGATATGGTCCTGAGCGTATTGGAGTAGTCTTTTCTGGGCTTCCTCTTTTGTGGAGCAGTGGAAGCCCCATTACTCTCATCCCTCTTCTCCTCTTTCCTAAGAATGTCACTATATGATTCCTTCATAGAACTCTTTGATCCTCCTCCTTGATTTTATTTCCCCTCATCCAGCCTTGGATATCCTTCATGCACCAAGGAGGATGCAATCCTGGAAGACTTCTTGTTAACATATATGGGTGTCAAACACGGATATTTGTCCCTGCTAACCTGATTTTTGCAACTTGCCTCCAGAACATCCTGTCTGTTCGGCGATTTCTCCCTGACATTCTGCGTCTCTGGGTTGGCATAATCATTCAGCCCCCCTCCGAGCTGTTTCCAACAGCACCCACATGAATTCCCTGCACCATGTTCAAAACAACACTCTCTTGTGGCTCACCACATCCCTCAAGCGGCTCCTCCTGTATCATGAGAGCTGGATCGCCAACAGCCTCTCCAACATTTCCATTCCCAATTTTCTCGGATAAATCAGCACCAGCAGTATCTGTATCCTGCTGTGATAAGGGTGCTTCCTGCTCATTTAAAACTAGATCATTCAAGCATGTAAAACTATTACCCAGAGGCACATCACTGCCTTGCTTCAAAGCATTCTCACAGCCTCTCTTATTCAGCATCCAATTGCCACCAACAACATCTGGACAGACCTTTTCCCTTCTTGATTAAGCACCAGCCCCATACATTAGATCATGTTGCAGCCTTTTAAAAACATCCCCAACCGAGGGATTGACAGAAAAGTTGGTTTTCTCTTTCTGAACAGGATCAGGAACATTGTCACTTGGCATGCTGATATTCTCCTTCTGGACAACAGCAGGAGCAGTGGCACTCGGGATCTCTGTGCTTGCACCCTTATCAGATGCAGTGACAGCGAGATCCAGTGACCCCCCTGTCACCGGCAGCGAACCATGACCAGAAATCTCATCACAAACCACAACAACATCCTTCCTACAGAAATCCTTACGACGACACTGAGTATCCGAGTGACCAAGTCGACAGCAAATCGCACAATAAGGAGTCCATGATTCAAACAAAACAGGCTGATGCCATCTGATCTCCCCTTACACTTCAACACAAACCGAATCAACTTCTTCCTTCGAGACATCCACTTCAACACAGATGCGCGGGGCAACAGGATGACATGCAACACGGGTTCTCATGTCCATACACAGGAAACGCCCAATCAAATTGCCAATGACACGGAGGATTGCAGGATTTTGAAACAGTAAAGCCAGACCAGGTAGCGTGACCCAAATCGCAGTGGTAGGAGGATCGCGATGAAGATGGAAATCAAAGGACCAACGAAAAAGAGAAAATCTGGACTCATTAACCACCCTCGATGTAGAAGACCAAGCATAGACTAAATCATCATCACAGGAGAAACGGATTTGGAAATGCCTCGAATCTAAAATCCCGATGACCGCCTGTTCAAGAAGCAACCAGGCAGAGGAAACAAACATGTGAAAGCTGTCCACTGAAGGTCGAGACTTGCCAAACCTTGCGACAAGGATGAGATCCAACCGCGACACTGCTTGCGCGAACTTCGAAGAAGAAATCGGAACCGAGAGCTCACCATTCACCCGATTCGGCACCTTAGGGCAAACGTCAATCTCCGGGAAGTCTGGGAAGGAAGAGGGATCCACTCGCCGTGAAAGAGGAGAGTCATTGCCCCCATCTGGCCGAGGCGCAGAGGGGGAACTCCGCCGCGAAGTCATTCTATGCCATCTAGGGTTCGCCGGAGATCGCCGCTGCGGGAGCTCTCTCTCCCGGAAAAATATCAATAAATTAAATATCGTATATGGGGAACCTATTCAAAAACCAATTTGATGGGAAATTTAATTAATTTCTAGATGAGACACTAAACATGATGGTATCTCTTATAAGTAAAATCTTCATTATGCCAAAACATAAATCAAAAATTACAATTAAGAACATTAATATAGCATAATGTCTAGTGAAATTGAAGAATAGGGGGAAAACATCTCAAATAATTATAACAAAGTAATTTTTTTTGAATGTAGTTTCACTTTCCAGCATTTAAAAAAACTATAATTTGGATCCATGGAAAATTACACAAAGTTACTCAAAGGTTTTTTATGTGTTAAAAAATACGGAATAATGATGCAATTATCCATGATTTTCTTAAGTATGATAGATGGGAATAGATTACATACTTGTAAAACTCATTATTGTTCAATGTATTATGAGTGGAAAAAATGGGCATTATTAGAATCAATTCATTAATCTGATGGTTATAACTAAGACTAAGGAATAACCAATTGTATGGAAATTATTGTAGTCTAATAATTAAAGTGTTTTGTTTCTATTTGTATTTCATAGGTATGTTGTCGAAGTATTATATCAATGAAGTTATGAATTTAAAAATAATGATACATCTAATGATTTTTCCAATGTATTTTTTCTTCAAGGACATAAAATATTAGTAAATTAGTACAGATAACTTGAAAATGTGATTTAGTGATAAAGTGATATTATAGAAAACACTTGATTAAAGTATTAGAAACCGTCAATAGGTGTTTGATTTTGGGATAAACTAAAAGTTAATTGGGATGGTATGTATAAGGATAATATTATGTATAAAAGTGTTGATTAAACATTTAACGATTTATGTGACCGAAGTTTAGTATGATATTCTAGGAAACATGTTATTATATTAAATATTATTTATTTTGAGGTGATTAATGATAATTTAGGAGATTTTTTATATGATTAAGGTTTATATAATTAGAAGGATTATTTGATACTAATACTATTATGTATTTGAAGGTGTAAGCTGAAGTGTTTTAGAAAAAATTTGAGTATAAAACATTCATTAATTTTGAGGTGGTTACTATCATATATTGGTATTTATTTAAGGAATGATCTAGGTTAATCCATTATAATTATTTGTGGAAATTTGGAAATTAATGTTTTAAGGATTATTTCATTTTAGTATTATCTTAGTTTTTGATAACCATTCTATATATAGTAATTATAAAAGGAAACAATTGTTATTTTTTGGTGGATTATGTGATCCTTAAGAAGATTAATCTAGTGATTCAGACATAAAAAAATATCTAAAGTACTCATCCTTTGAAGAGAAGGTGATACTGTGGTGAAAAATGATTAAAAGATGAAATTATAGTCCTTGAGAAATTATATTTCATTATGTTCCTTCTCTTGATGGAAAGGGAATTCCATAACTCATGGAAATAATCATAAAACAAAAGAATTTTCATATTATGATCAATTTCTATGAATTGATTTTCATTTTACCCATCATAGATTTATGGAATTTTGGTCATTAAATTTCATATAATTGTTTTCTCTATATCACTCTTTTAATTTTTGGTGTTAATTTTCTCTTCCATGTCCATGAAATCATTTACAACTATTGGTATCTTATTAGGTAACATAGTTAGCCGATGACATTCATACTTCACATTAGTTCTATTACAGTGCATGTTTTATGAATATTTTTAAGATGTGGGTTTTCATTAAATATATTTTATAGTTTCAAAACATTACTTATAATGTTTATTGTGAGGATATATTTTTTTTAAATGGGGAAGAATTTAATTCCCCTTCTTTTCAAAATAGGGAAATATGATTGATAGCATATGTGATACTCATCACCAAATATAAAAAAATGATTATTTAATTATGACCATTTTATCTATTCCATAAATCTTTGGATATTTGTTTGAATAAAATAACACCCAGTCATTTTAAAAACACGTTATGTTTTATATCTTTCGTTGTATAGAACACCAAACACAAATGAGGTAAAAAATACCATTATTTAACATGCCATTATAATATAGTAATTATATTGGAGAGTGTTAATAGGATTATCTATGTTATAATATATATATATATATATGAATTTCATGTGATATAAATATTTATTTATTATTAGGAAGCAAAAAACACAATCATTAGAGGTTTCATTTTATTCTTCATATAAATGTTTTCTTCAAAATGTGCATTTATTGATTTCTATTAGAATTTAAATATAACAAATTATTGAAAAATTAATAATTTATTTGAATAGATAAACATCATTTTTTGTATCATCATGTCAAAATTATATTATAATTTTATTTTTTAGTAATTTTCTAAAACAAATTAATATTTGGTTAAAAGGTGAAATTAATTTTTTTTCGCAAATACCATAAACGTTATGAAAAAATAATTATCTAATAATTTATTAATCTTTATAGATTATAAAAATTTATTTATTGAATTAAATAATAAATAAGGTTTTACATTTAGAAACATAAGCCTAGAAATTTTGTAACCCATGCTTTTTACTATTTAAAATCCATTTTTATGAGTTATACGAAGAACATATTCTGAATTTATTTTCATCAATTTTATAAATTGAATAATGTTAAATGAATTCCATATTATTATTTCGAGGATAAAAACAAGGTTATAATGAAATAATAAATTTTAGGACAAAAACTGTTATGATGGTAATAATATATTTCCCATTGTATAAGTAAAAAAATGTAATGGGTTAAAGTTAAAATGGTAAAAGCCAAAAAAACTAAAAATACAACCTTAAATAGATGATTCTTCTATATATCAACTATAAAAAACCGTTAAAATATTAATTATCAATATTATTTATTGAAATTAATTCCATTCAAAATTGGTGGGACTTATATATAAAAAAATCATTATCTTATCTCTTTAAACCACCACTCTTTAAGTATAAATAACACCCCTCGCCACCACCTTTATCCCCATAGGACATTAATATATTAACACATATACTGAAAACACTCCCCCCCACTATCAATACATCCAAGTGTTTTTGGTCTCACCAAAATACCAATTACATGGTCATTAAGAGATCCTTTAAGGAGGTGATATTCAAGAGGCAATTTTCTCAAACCACTACTCTTATTTTATTTTCTTAATCAACATTATCCTTAAACCATTATTCATGGGATAAAAATAATCTCCATAGTCAGGTAAATATTTAAATTATAATTTTCTAGTGTAATAGAAGATAAACATCCCTTTATTTACCTCCACTTATTCAAATAAATTAAACCATTGTCCAAAATATGGTGGTAAAACATCACTATGAATAATGATTTTTCTTTTTTTCATTAACGCAGTCAAGTCTAGTTATAAAATTATTATTCAAGAAATAAAATATTGAAAAACATATATTATCACATCTTTATTGTTCTGTAATTAATATATGTACATAATATTAAATATAAAATCTAGATTATGACTACCGAAAAAAGATCCAAAATAAAGTAAACATTTATCATTAATATTTTATCAAATAAATAATCCTCATAAATAAATAAACATTATATATGGAAAATTTCCAAAAAATGGAAGTTCATTAAATTTTGTTTCACTTTTAGTGTTTTATTTTATTTGACATGAAAATCCATAATTATACATAAATGAACCAATCATGAAATCCATAATCCATGGTACCTGAAACAATTAAAAAAATATTGTATGACTAATGAATGGGTGAACATTTCTTATAAAATTAAGAAATATGGTATTATAAATATTTTATTGTTTTCTAGTGATTTAATAATATTATTTAAAACTATATACTAACGGTTAATGTACACAATACTAAAGAGAAGCATGAGGTAAGGGTTTCTTATCTCACAATTATTTCTATGAGATATATGACTTATACAAAAACAATTTCTTAGGTTTGGGGTATATATACATTCCATTGATATGTAATATCGTAAATGACCATTCCACCATTTAATTAAATGGGTAATTAGATACTTAATACTTTTCTGGGCTATATTATTTGATTGATTTCAATGTGGAAAGGAAATTCATAACACCAATTCCCATTTTCGGGGTTAAACTTCTACTTCATTAATTACGTCATACTAATCATTGTTATGAAATTTTTTTATTATGATTTTATTTACACCTTTTTATGTGTATTTATAGTATATACACATAATTGGATAATATTAATAATGACTGATTTATTGATATAATATTTATTGGGTAATTTTATTTAACTGTTATCTTTTTAATGTTTCTATTAAAACTTTCATATTACTCAATTCCCATGTTTTATAAAACTGTTCCAAATTTTATTTTACTATTATATTATTATTTTTGAATGATTTTTTACTCATGTTATAATTTTTTAGCAATACCATTTCAAAATATGCATTTTTCATTTTCTATGTGATGTTATTTACGAATTATCTAACAAAAATATAAAAAGAATATAATTTTAACCCATCTATAATGGATGTTTTTTCCTTCTATCTCGACATCATGATTCCATAAAACATACATTATTATTTTTTAAGTTTCTTTTCAAAGAAAATATTTTCTTTTTTAATTTGGAGTCATTTTAAGCATAATTGTTTTCCAAGTAAAAAGGGTATTTTCTCATGAATATTTCAGTGAACTCATTTAATGTATTTTAATTGAAGTCAATAAATTTGGTTGAATTTTTTATTTATAGAGTTTTTTCTATTATGATACCATATGAAAATGTTATCAATGGTTTATAATCAGTTTTACTAGGGATGTACTATTTTCTTACCATTCATTATATCGCTCTAGATGGTTTATTAATAGGTTAATTTTATTTTGGAAAGTATCGACATAAAATATGTTAGTTATTAATATGAATGATTAGTTTCACTATTTTTTACATTTATTGGGATGATGTATTTGGAAATTCAAGACATGGGTGGGTCCATGTTATAAATATCCCATTAATATATCGGTAAGTCTTGTCCGTAAAATTAGTTGGCCAATCATAATTTATTTGAATCGTGTGGTTTTAAACAAAATTTTCAAAGGTATTGAAAATAGATATGATTTTTGACAGACATAATTCATTTAATCCATTGGTTTTGAATCATATTGTGAATATTCATGATATTATAGGTACCATGTTACTTGATATCATGTTGTAAAATAATTAAGAAATAAAATTATTTGAATTTCAGTTTTATTAACCATGATATTTTCACTATGATATTATCTCTAGATGCAGCTCATTCTCAGTTATTGAATTAATAAAATGGATTTCTAGTTATGTAAATTTATGAATTTATTATTAGTTATCGTATAATTATATCCATGTTTTTTGAATGGAATGTGTGTTTAGTTATTTACCTTTCCATGTTAATTATGATTATAGATTCACGGCAGCTGCCGCTATACATAATCCTTACAATGAATTTGAGATCACCCCATTGTTTTGTTTTATTTTTCCTAGGATTCAACAATGTATTTTTTTATTGATAAGATGGTTCTTTATAATGTGGATAACAGTTTTCTCAAATAAATTAAATTCTGTATTTTGTATTTAGAATGTAATTTTAATTTCATCTTGGTATCATGTTATCTAGGATACCAACATATTCTGTCATTTGGTTTTTTATTCCTTGTACCTTAATCCAATGTAATTATGTAACCACAAAATATGGGGTAATAGGGTTAGTTCATTACAACTGTTATTAGAGAAATTACAGTGTAAACCATTGTAACTAGATTTATGAAAATACAGATTAGGAAACATTACCCCATGCATAAATTTGAGTATAAGTCTATGTATAGGTTATTATCATATATATTTTGTAATGACCATGGATAACATACACTAAATCTAAAGACTCAAACAATTTTATTAAAATGTAAATATTTATGGGAAATTTTAGAAATATTATCTCACCCTGATCAGACTAGTTTGAAACATACACTTATCTTCTTGGTTTTTGTCAATGATGGGATCTAGAAGGAACTTGTTTAGTATTAAATGGTTTAGGTAATATGTGGTTGAGAAAAAAATGGTGATGATAATTAAATTATTGGATATTGTGTTTATGCCTAATAATTTATCATTATTTATGAATAAAAACATGAAACATCGCCAACTCTCAGACATAGAAAAGAAAATAAAGACAGAGGTCATTGAGAGATCGGGTTGTGAATATCATGGAGAAAAGAATAATCAGTTTCCCAACAATGATAATATGAGAAGAAACACCAAAGTGATTTTCTAAGATGAACATGAAGATGTTTTGGGAGTGGAATCAAGAATATAAAATAAATAATTCCATGAAAAAATGAAATGTTTTGAATAATAAATCCCTATGGTATTATCGATGGTTGATTTTTTTATATGTGTAAAGTATAAGAATTATGTAAATACATTTCCTTGGGGGTAAATCATGAATATAATTTGTGATAATTTATATGTAATAGTAATATTTATTATGATACTAGGAATAAAACATAAATATAAAAGGAATGTCAAATAATATTATGAAGCATTGTTAATGGTTTAGGAAGGATGTGGAATAAGTAAGTTCTTGTGTATTTGGGTTCATGAAATATGTTGTTAAATTAAAAATGACCTTATGGTATTAGGAATATATATATATATATAAGAATTTTACTATTGTAATTCACCTTTAAGTATTTGGATGACTGTGGTGAATAGTAACAATAACCCAGAGAAGTGATTCTATTACAAGTTTATCTTTTCCAAGACACATGATTTAGAGAAAATAACCCAAAATATTTTCCCAATATTGATATAATAATAGAAAATGTATATTATGGGATATTATTAGAGACCATGAAACTGGTTATTGATTTTCTGGTGTATGTTATATTTACAGTGTTTATAACAAGATTGTATTTAGGGTATATATTCGACAATATGATATATTTTTTTGGAATCACACATATTTTCATTATGGTTATATGGTGATAAAGGAATTTATATATTTTTAAGTAACATTAATAGTTACATTATGTTTTTAGGGAATCTAATGTTATATTGATTTTGAAATTTAGTGACCTTCGTTCTAAATTTTTGGTCTTTGAATTTATGCAGATATATTTTGGTTGAGTCTTAAGATTAATTAATTATATAATATATTTCATTGAACATTGAATATTATTGTATATTTATTTCATATTTTAATTTTTTTTGATATATATTTAGATGAATTTTGAATAACTTGAGGATCTTATTATTCATTAAAGGATATTATGGATAGAAAAATTCACCACCAATATACATTTCCTAGTATAATAGAACATGTGTAAATAAATTGATGAATAAAAAAAGGATTACACTATGATTATAAAAAATGTAATTTTAATTGTTAAAGGATTTATCTATATAGTAAAATAATCACTAAACTCTATGAAATGGATTTTGGAACAAAAAAATTATCCATTTACATTTCATACCAAAAAACAATAGCATATTATCTCATCAATGATTGAAGATTTTGTGATGGTAGAAATTAAAATGAGAATGATCTATATCACTCTGTATCAATAATTGATAGTTAAATTTCTTTTCTAATTCCATGTTTTCACATAACACTAATTTTCTCATATATGGTAATCTAATTTTTTTATGAACATGGAATTTTCCTCTTCCTCTTATTTCAGAGGATGTTTCTTAACCCTTCTTATGATGTGAGTTACCCAGAAATGAATTATCAAATATGAACCATTATGTTTATATTTGAAGTTTCAAAGTTATAGGATGAAATTTATTGAGGGAGTGAGAATATGACAACCCATTATATTAAATAATCACTTGTTTGATATTTTACGTTGAAAAAAACATCAACCTTAAACAAAATCCAAAATATCATCATTTTAACACAATAATTATTATATATCCATTAAATTCATATATTTTAATTGTATTAAATATATTATGAAGTATATATGAATTTCATGTTCATTACAAATTGATTCATGCTTAAGAAATGATTTTTCTAATTACGTCATTCTATTCTTCATATAAATGCTTTCTTCATGAAAATATTTTTATTTATTTCTATGTGAAAATAAATATAAATAATTTTAGAATTTTTTTTAAAATTTATTTTAAAAAATAAACATAATTGTTTTAATTATCATGTAAAAATTATCTTAGGTTAATATTTCTTGGAATTTTCTTTAAAAAATGGGTTTTTGTGTTATAAGTGGAAATACTGTTTTATTGAAATACCATAACTCTTTTGAAATAATTATTATATTTTTATTTATTAAACTTTATAAATGAAATAAATTTATTTGTGAACTGAAATAATAAAAAAGGTGTTACACTTAGAACAGATGCTTAGAAATTTTGAAAAACGTTCCTTTAACCATAAAAATTATTTTTTTGAGTTATCCACAAAACATATTTGGAAATGATTTTTAACAATATTATAAATTGAAGAAATTAATATATATTAATTATTTTGAAATATGAGGACCATATTAGGTTATATGGTCATTTTTGATTGCTATTATAAAGAAGTTACCGTGGTAAAAAATGATTTACCATAGGGTCAGTAAAATAATATATCAGGTTAATGTTGAAAGGGTAAAGCTTATATACCTAACAATACCACATTAAATTTGTGGTTGATTTTTAGATCAATCAGATTTTTTTTAAATTTTAATTATAAATTTAATTTTCTTGAATTTATTCCACACAAATGTGGTTGGCTATAAATATAAAATATTCATTTTTTTATTACTTATAGTCACCCCTCCGAAAATATGAATACAACCCCTCACCACACCCATTAGTATTTCATGTATTTAATATCACAAAATTATTCTCAAAACCTCTCCTCCAAAATCTAATCATTCCCATGTAGTTCTGGTCTCACCAAATTTCCAATTTGATGTTCTTTAAGGGATCCTTCAAAGAGGTGATAATCATGAGGTAATTTTTTAATACTACCCCTCGTATTTATTTTTTTGTAACTTATTATCACATATTTCATACATTAAGGTATCATAATTACATAATCACAAAAAGAAATTGTGTTATATATCTAATATAATATCTTATATCAAAATATTTTATTACCTCCTCTTATTCAATGAAACAAAGCCATTGTACAAATTATAGTGGTAAGTTGTCTCCATGAATAACCAATTCTTATTTTTCATTACCACCTTCAAGGTAAGACATAAAATTATTATTATAATTAAATATGATTTTAAATGGAATATTATAACTTATTTATGTTTAATAAATGTATAAGGCCCTAGCCTTAAACCTTACTTAATCTTGAGTTATTACAAGATTACACATTGAGGATCTTTTCCGGTTTAGAGTTCTAGAGAGTTAGATCATAAAATGTGCATTACATTCCACATTTAAACAAAGTGGTTACAGAAAAGATAGTATTCATTTTTATCCCATTAACGGAAACATATTTAAAAAAAATAAAGCATGGATTCCTTCTTGAAACTTCCTTGACACTATCATCATATCATGTACCTTTCCCTTGACCTGTGAAAAACATTTCAAAAAAACATGGGATGAGCATAAAAAGCTCAGTAAGGGTTATATAAAAATATAGAAAGGAAACATGAGTATATGTATACAGAAGAATGAAATCATACTTTACCCATCAAACATAAGCACTTTAACATACCTCGTAAAATCATGAATAAATCATAGAAATCATAAGGCATAAAAGGTAACATGAGGCATTCATAACATTCTTATGTAGGGAGTAACCCTATTGGTTTCGTTTGGAATACCCACCATATTATATTCCCTAAATCTCTTCGGAGAAACCTTAATGTTTCACTCCTTCGCGTTACCCAATGCATTGGAGAGCTATATCGGGCTCACCCGCCCTTAGTTTATCACGGAACCACCCATTTCCATAACAATGACCAAGAACCATAACATAAATGTATCACATAAAACATGCATAAAGGAAACATAACATTTACACATTTCAATCACAATATAACATTTTAGTATATTGAAATAATGAATCCATTCAAAAAGAAACCATTTCCAAAACCATTTAAAACATTTAATAAAGAGATTTTTGAATCAAAGTGTCCCATACCACCTTGAAGCTTTTAAAATTTTAAACCATTAATATCCAAATAAATAAATCCTTAAATCCATTTTGAAAACATTGATATTAATAAGAACAAATAATTAAATCATTTAAAGTGATATTTTGGTTAAAGGGGTTCTACCAAAATTATAGACACTTGAATGCAATAATTGGGGAATAACAATTAGTCAGAACTTTATAATATCATGAGAATAAATGGATTCATGATATAATATTCCAAAGGGCAGTATATACACCATATAAGAGTGAATTGGTTCATAACAACAATGAAGTATCAATAGAAATGTCAAATGTTATGAATTCCCTTATAAAGAAGGCATCCTTAAATTAAGGATAATTCAATCTCAAAATTATGTGTGAAAAATATAAATACACCCAATATAAGTGGATATTAAGTGTAAAACAATAAAATTTCATTCACACATATTCAAAAGATGACATATTCAATAACTACATGTTGAAACCAAAGAAATCGAAATTGGGTTAAAAAGTTCCCTTGGTAAAATTCGACAGCCAACCAGTATCACATCAAAATTCAGAAAATGAGTTGATGAGAGATAAAAAGGGAATCTCATCACTTGGACATAAAATTTACATCAAAAAGGATATAAAAGAAAATATCCCAACATAATAAGATGTAAATTAAAAGACATAACAAGAGATGACTTTCAAAAAGAGGAGGGTGAAAGGTTCCCTTACCGCTTTGGGAAACATTCAAAACGTACACCCCATGAAAGAAGGGTCAAACAATGATGATATAACTACCCATAAATGAGAGTATATTATACTAATAGTAAAATAATGGGCAGTACTTAAACCACAAAAAAAGGAAATAGTGGCCAATGTAGCATGGATCTCACGGGAACAAAAAGGGAGATGAAAATCCCCTTACGGAAATTCGGCAGCCTAACGGCGCCACATAAAACTTCCAAAAATGGATTGATGAGATCAAATAGGGTCACTCATAACATAAAAATTACAGAAATAGGAACATAAAAGAACATAATCCATCATAATAACATGGAGCATTAAATAAATGACATAAAAGATAGTACTTGCAAAGAAAGAGAGAGGTAGGATCCCTTACCTCGGGTCTGACATGACATGATCGTTCTTTAATCTCCTAAATAATAAACCTGAGTTAATTTATACTTCTTTAAAAACCTCTTTCAAGGTAATTATTCCTTTTATATCACTTATTACCATGTCATGAGCACTATGTAATTATTTTAGTTAATAACGGTCGTTTAAACGATCATTGGTACTTGAGTCAAAATATGCTCTTTGTAGTTACAAGTTGTTCATGTATCCTTATATCCAGAGTTATAATCATGATGTATATATCATATATATCATATATATCCAGTACATATTCATTTTATACTATTCCATATCATTTGGAGATAAAAAAAGAAAAGCACCATTCAAGGAGACGGTAGGCCTTACGTACGCATGAACGCTACTTTCATTTTTTTCTTTTTCATATTAATGGAATTAAAAAAATGATATATATTTATATTTATTATAATTCCATTATAATATATATTTTATATAGATCACATATGTTCTTTAATTTCATTCTTTATACATTCCATGTATTGCATGTACAAGTCACATCACTTGAGGGGGCGGTAGTCCGCACTTCCTCATATGAAATTATTGCATTTACACAACATGAAAAGAATATAGGTATGGTTTAAATATAAAATACATAATCATATAGTAAACATAAATAACATATATATCATATATAAAATACAGTGACATCATAATGGCCACCTTTAAAGGTGTTTAAAGAATATTGAACAATCGTCGTTTCGTGAGGCAGAAAATCGCCAACCACAGAAACATTATGTTCTTTAACCATTAGACGAAGGTGTGTGTAAGTTTAGCTCGAATACTTCTTATAACAACATCCTAGTATATTGAAGATACTGGATATGTTACAAAATAAATGAATAAAAAGATTTTAGGGGGTTGGAGAAGCAAAATAAAACAAAAGGACTCAAGTGAAGACATTACTTTAAATCGGGTAACTCCCTTTGTTTTGAGCTCAAAGGCTTCCTTGGAAAGACTTCTTCCCAATGTAAGGATTCAAGTTGTTATAGATATATGTGGGGAGACAAAATGGTCTGGGGTTGGCCGAGCCAAAGGCTTTGGAAGTGTGGGTAAGGAGGTAGGGGTGGGGGCCTTTTATAAGACGAGAGGAGGGGCACTCTTGGAAAGGTATAAAATGTAACTTTATTTCCAAATGAGTTTCGGATTTTAATGGTACCAAATTTATTTTTTTCGAGGATAAGGTGATAAGGTTTCTAAATACATCCATCCAATAGGTTTTGGACATGTTTAGGTCTTATAGTTTACATTATCTTTCCATTTTATTTAAATCGTTAAATAATGAGGTCATCACTGCATCATCATGATGTCATAAATAATTTAATTTATTGAATGTCTAAAAATTATAAAAAAATACTATGATGTAGGAAATATTTTTAGCTTTCCAATTAATATTTATAGTCTAAAATATAATTTATGTAGAGAATATTAAAAATATTTTACTTAGGTGATACATTCTTTGTTACATTTAACATTCTTTAAAAATAAAAAGATAGAAAGTCACTTTCTCACAAAAGTGATTCCATGGGGCCCCCAAGTTTGGAACAAGGCATCCCATGGTCGGAAATGAGACAAGCAGTAGCCTTAGGAAAATTGTTTTGGTCATTTTTTATTATTATGATATTATATTATTATCTTTAACTACCCGATTACTCATTAATCAAGATAATTAAAGATAATTACCGTCGTTACTATTCATAATGTCCAAGAACAAAATAGTCTTAATTGCATAATTTGGACCTTCTTATTCCAAATATGTAATCCATTTTACCAAATTACAAACACATAAATTTCAATAATTAATTTAAAAAACATCCCGTTGTCAAAACAAATAGCAGGTTTTTTAGAAACAATATTTATGAAAAGTTTGGCACTTGTTTATGCCTAATTCCAAAGTGAAATTAATCCCAATGACCATAATTGAATTACATGGTAAAAATATATTCTAATTAAACTTTAAAAAAAATTAATAAGATAATATAAACATATAATTAAATTATATGAAAAAGCAGTTTTGATGTAAAATGCAGTATTTTTCACTATTCATTGAATAATGAACATTTGTCAGAAAAATACCAAAAATTAACCCAAGGTAAATTTCAATGTCCCATTCATAAATAAAATGTTTATTTTAAAAAATAGAGCTTATAAAATTGCCAAAAAGTGGATTTAAATAGGGGTTCCCCATCAAAAGACAGTTAATCGACCTTTTATAGAATATTAGAATGTTTACGCTTAAAAACTGGATTCATTTTCATTTTTAATCCTCTAACATGTATTGAAAAGTAAATATATTTGAAAAACATATATAATCATTTTTTAGTTATTTCTGTTCATTCCCTCCATTACAACGGCTAGGCGTTAACAACTATTTAAAATAATATTATTTTATTATTAGTGTGCAATGCAAGATTCCCAAGAAACTCATTGCTGTGTATTGGGTACACCATCGTGAATAGAGTACCTTTTAAATTAATATTAATAATTTATTCACAAATATGGATAAATGTGAAAATGTCATACTCTTTATTTACCTGGGGTGTTACATCCTTCCCCCCTTTTGGGAATTGCGTCCTCGCAATTTTAAAATTGAGCTTGGAAACATCATTGAACGTCCCACATCAGAACAAGAGTCGGTAAAACAATCACTTTAAAATAAAGAAAGATAAGTACAAAGGTCACCCGAGTTAACCCATAGTAGGATTCCAAGTATGAAAATATGGACATGGAGGAAAAAAACAATGGTTCATGTTCTGATGGAGAATGATAGTAAACATGTCTAAGAGAAAGTTAACCACAAGAAAATCACAAACTTGTGATGGGTTAAGCGGTATTCGATTCCTCCGTAGGAAAAGTTAAAAGACATAATATTTGTTTTATGTTACTTTTTATTGAGGAATTTGTTCACAAGGTAACATAATCACTTATCATTTTGTCTTTCAACTTTTATTAGATTCCTTACACAAACTAATATTTTCTCCAAAAGACGAGTATTTAGGAAGACTTGTTCGCATTAAGAGTACTATAATCATCTTCTAGAAAATCACCTAATCCAAAAAAGAGAACTATATACTTCCAATGCCTTTAGACTTTAACCAAAACCAAAACCAAAAAGGTTAGTACAAGATCAGATAATCCAGAAAAGGATAACCCTTTTTAAAAAGAAAATCTATTCTTAATCTCCAAAATCTGTCCAACAAATCCCAAAGTTCAACGAGGACAATTCGTTAAACAATTTGTCCATAAAATTCTTCAAAGTAAACCAAACTAAGATTGAAACACAAATATTTGAAGGATTTAGTCACATAGTCTTTCAAGTTAAATAGTAACATTTATCTCCAAACAACATCAGTTGCTCTTAAAGTCTCGTATTGAAAAGTAATTAACCTAATCACATATCCTCCATGATAGGTTAATATATTTTCATAGAAAACCCAAAAAATAAAATTAATCTTAATTCATAAAATCATATAACTAAAATGAATCAGTCAAACTAACCAAGGACTTCACGTAGTCCAGTGGTAGGTGATAAATATCAGTTGCACTTTGGTTGTGGGTTTGATTCCTACAGCTTTGTCCGACGCGACGGGTTGTCACACGGTCTGCGTGCTGTCCTTTTTCCAAAACTATATAATTCTCAAATCATTCCCCAAAAAGAGATAAAATCATCAAAAATAACCATAAAATAATTTAACCTCAATTTTATATCATGCCTTTCACTGCCATCATAACATATAATAACCCATAATTACCTCAAAAGTAAGAATCATATAAACCCAAATAGTTCTTTATAACTATGTCCACAAAAAAACAGATAACTATTCCTTGAATAAAATTTTCATATATTAAACATCATTGTTACACATAATATAAAAAGTCTTCTAATGTAACCCCATAATCAAAAGAGACTTAATACTCTTAAGAATTTCACCATAACTCTTGAAGCCCTTATATGTTGACATCTTACTCATTCAACATTCTTCAAGATCCATTAACCATTCCTTTCCAACTTATTCTGAAATAATTCTTTCCTACAAACAAAATCATGAATCATATCCTAAGATTTCAAAATAGGTAAACAATAGTCATGAAATAATTCATACCTTTGATTGGCCATTTTTAGTTTCTTCATCCTTAATCGGAATGGTATTAGGTACTGGTAAACGAACATTTGTACGATCTTGGTGATCCCATTCACGAAATTTCTTCATAGGACATGTGTTTGCATAATGACCATGCCCACCACATTTAAAACATTCAATTTATCACTCAGAAAGAACTTATTTCCCTTTCCTCGAGTCAACAGGATGGTTCCTTTTTTCATGGTAGGTTCTTGCTTTATGACCTTCATTTCCACATATATAGCATATTTCTGTCCCTTTGAAACATTTTCCTAGGTGTTTATTTCCACATTTTTGACACATAAGTTATTTAACACACTTACCTTTTTGATTATTACCTGTAGTTCTATAGGGACATGTTTCTCGCATATATGATGCCTTAGAGAAATCACCAAGGTTTAGGTGGTCAATCATGATTCCAGATATTTGGTTGAGGATAATAACAAGAGTTTTCATTGCATCTCCAATATCATTCAGTTTCTTGCTCAAAAAACTGTCACAGTTTCCTTCACATCCACTGTTACTTTGGTGCCTGCTAGATCCTGCCATTTACTAAAACCAAAAAGGTCAGTGTGAGTATATCAACAAAACCATCATGTACTAATGAGGAAGATAAACACTAAGATATACTTACTCATTCACTTTATCTAAAACTAGGGCTCTTTCTAAAATCCTAACCATTATGGTAATGTCACTTATGCTTAAACAATACCCTAACCTCTAAAGTTATCTAAACCGACATTTGATACCAACTATAAGGCCCTAGCCTTAAACCTTACTTAATCTTGAGTTATTACAAGATTACACATTGAGGATATTTTCAGGTTTAGCGTTCTAGAGAATTAGATCATAAAACATGCATTACATTCCACATTTAAACAATGTGGTTACATAAAAGATAGTATTCATTTTATCCCCATTAACGGAAACATATTTAAAAAAAATAAAGCATGGATTCTTTCTTGACACTTCCTTGACACTATCATCATATCATGTACCTTTCCCTTGACCTGTGAAAAACATTTCAAAAAAACGTGGGATGAGAATAAAAAGCTCAGTAAGGGTTATATAAAAATATGAAAAGGAAACATGAGTACATGTATACAAAAGAATGAAATCATATTTTACCCATCAAACATAAGCACTTTAACATACCTCATAAAATCATGAATAAATCATAGAAATCATAAGACATAAAAGGTAACTTGAGGCATTCATAACATTCTTACATAGGGAGTAACCCTCTTGGTTCTGTTTGGAATACCCACCATAGTATATTCCCTAAATCTCTTCGGAGAAACCTTAACGTTTCACTCCTTGGTGTTACCCAATGCATTGGAGAGCTATATCGGGATCACCTGCCTTTAGTTTATCACGGAACCACCCATTTCCATAACAATGCCCAAGAACCATAACATAAACATATCACATAAAACATGCATAACAAAACATAACATTTCCACATTTCAATCACAATATAAGATTTTAGTATATTGAAATAATGAATCCATTCAAAAAGAAACCATTGCCAAAACCATTTAAAACATTTAATAAAGAGAATTTTGAATCAAAGTTTCCCATACCACCTTGAAGCTTTTAAAATTTTAAACTATTAATATCAATATAAATAAATCCTTAAAACCATTTTGAAAACATGGATATTAATAAGAACAAATAGTTAAAACATTTAAAGTGATATTTTGGGTAAAGGGGTTCTACCAAAATTAAGGACACTTGAATACAATAATTGAGTAATAACATTTAGTCAGAACTTTATAACATAATGAGAATAAATGGATTCATGATATAATATTCCAAAGGAAAGTATATACACCATATAAGAGTGGATTGGTGCATAACAATAATGAAGTCTCAATAGAAATGTCAAATGGGATGAATTCCCTTATAAAGAAGTTATCCTTAAATTAAGGATAATTCAATCTCAAAATTATGTGTGAAAAATATAAATAAACCCAATATAAGTGGATATTATGTGTAAAACAATAAAATTTCATTCAAACATATTAAAAATATGACATATTCAATAACTACATGTTGAACCCAAAGAAATCGAAATTGGGTTAAAAAGTTCCCTTGATAAAATTCGACAGCCTAACGACATCACTTCAAAATTCAGAAAATGAGTTGATTAGAGATAAAAAGGGAATCTCATCACTTGGACATAAATTTTACATCAATAAGGATATAAAATTACATATCCCAACATACAAATATGTAAATTAAAAGACATAACAAGATATGTCTTTTAAAAAGATGAGGGTGAAAGGTTCCCTTACCTATTTGGGAAACATTCAAAACGTACACCCCATGAAAGAAGGTTCATACAATGAAGATGTAACTACCCATAAATGAGAGTATATTATATTAATATTAAAATAATGGGCAGTACTTACACCACACAAAAAGGAAATAGTGGCCAATGTAGCATGGATCTCACGGGAACAAAAAGTGAGATGAAAATCCCCTTATGAAAATTCAGCATCCTAACGGCGCCACATAAAACATCCAAAAATGGATTGATGAGATAAAATAGGGTCTCTAATCACATTAAAATTACAGAAAGATTAACATAATAGAACATCCGCCAACATAATAACATGGAGCATAAAAGAAATGACATAAAAGACAGTACTTGCAAAGAAAGAGAGAGGTAGGATCCCTTACCTCGGGTCCGACATGACTCGCACGTTCTTTAATCTCCTGAATAATAAACATGAGTTAATTTCTACTTCCTTAAGAACCTTTTTCAAGTTAATTATTAATTTTATATCACTTATTACCATGTCATGAACACTATGTAATTATTTTAGTTAATAACGGTCATCTAAACGAGCATTGGTACTTGAGTCAAAACATGCTCTTTATAATTACAAGTTGTTCATGTATCCATTATATCTAGAGTCATAATCATGATTTATATATAATATATATCATATATATCCAGTACATACTCATTTTATACTATTCTATATCATTTGGAGATAAAAAACTAAAAGCTCCGTTCATGGAGATGGTAGGCCGTACGTATGCATGAACGCTACTTTCATTTTTTTCTTTTTCATATTAATGGAATTAAAAATAAATGATATATATTTATATTATAATTAAAGTATAATATATATGTTATATATATCACATATGTTGATTAATTTCATTCTTTATACATTCCATGTATTGCATGTACGAGTCACATCACTTGAGGGGGCGGTAGTTCGCACTTCCTCATATGAAATTATCCCATTTACACAACATGAAAAGAATAAAGGTATGGTTTAAATATAAAATAAAGAAGCATATAGTAAACATAAATACCATATATATCATATATAAAATACAGTGACATCATAATGTACACCATTAAAGGTGTTAAAAGAATATTGAACAATCATCGTTTCGTGAGGCAGAAAATGACCAACCACAGAAACAATATGTTCATTAACCATTAGACGAAGGTGTGTGTAAGTGTAGTTAGAATAATTATTATAACAACATCCTAGTATATTGAAGATACTTGAGTTTTTAAAAAATAAATGAATAAAAAGAGTTTTGGGGGTTGGAGAAGAAAAATAAAACAAAAGGACTCAAGTGAAGACATTACCTTAAAATTGGGTAACTCCCTTTTGTTTGAGCTCAAAGGATTCTTTGGGAAGACTTCTGCCAAATGTGAGGATTAAAGGAGTTAGAGAGGTATGTGGGGAGACAAAATGGTCAGGTTTTGGCAGAGACAAAGGCTTTGGAAGTGTGGGTAAGGAGGTAGGGGTGGAGGCCTTTTATAAGAGGAGAGGAGGGGCACTCTTGGAAAGGTATACAATGTAACTCTATTTTCAAATGATTTTTGGATTTTAATGGTCCCACAATGATGTGTTTCAAGGATAAGGTGATGAGGGTTCGAAATCCACCCATATAATAGGTTTTGGACATGTGTAGGTCTTAGATTTTACATTATCTTTTCATTTTATTTAAATCATTAAATAATGAGGTCATCGCTGCATCATCATGATGTCTGAAATAATTTAATTTATTTAATGTCTAAAAATTATAAAA
The DNA here is from genome assembly GCA_963277665.1 of Viscum album. Taxonomy (NCBI): domain Eukaryota; kingdom Viridiplantae; phylum Streptophyta; class Magnoliopsida; order Santalales; family Viscaceae; genus Viscum; species Viscum album. The sequence goes on from OY728140.1 coordinate 81,715,028, forward strand.
AAACTACTATGATGTAGGAAATAGTTTTATCTTTAAAATAAATATTTATAGTCTAAAAGATCATTTATTTAGACAAAATTAAAAATATTTTACTTAGGTGATACATTCTTTGTTACATTTAACATTCTTTAAAAATAAAAAGATAAAAAGTCACTTTCTCACAAACGTGATTCCATGGGGCCCCCAAGTTTGGCACAAGGCATCCCATGTTCGGCCATGAGACAACCAGTTTTCTTTAGGACACATTTTGTGGTCATTTTTTATTATAATGTTATTATCTTATTATCTTTAACTACCTGATTACTCATTAATCAAGATAATTAAAGATAATTACTGTCGTTACTATTCATAATGTCCAAAAACAAAAGAGTCTTAATTGAATAATTTGGACCTTATTATTCCAAATATGTAATCCATTTTACCAAATTGAAAACACATAAATTGCAATAATTAATTTAAAAAAACTTCCCATTGTCAAAACAAATAGCAGGTTTTTTAGAAACAATATTTATGAAACGTTTGGCACTTGTTTATGCCTAATTCCAAAGTGAAATTAATCCCAATGACCATAATTGAATTACATGGTAAAAATATATTCTAATTAAACTTTAAAACAAATTATAAAGATAATATAACCATATAATTAAATTATATGAAAAAGCAGTTTTGATGTAAAATGCTGTATTTTTCACTATTCATTGAAAAATGAACATTTGTCAGAAAAATACCAAAAATTAACCCAAGGTAAATTTTAATGTTCCAATCATAAATAATATTTTTATATTGAAAAATAGATCTTATAAAATTTCCAAAAAGTGGATTTAAAAAGGGGTTCTCCATCAAAAGGCGGTTAATCGACCTTTTAAAGATTATTAGAATGTTTACGCTTGAAAACTGGATTCATTTGCATTTTTAATCCTCTAACATTTATTGAAAAAAATAAAAATATTTGACAAAAATATATAATAATTTTGTAGTTAGTTCTGTTCATTCCCTCCATTACAACGGCTAGGCATTAACTACCATTTAAAATAATATTATTTTATTATTAAAATGTAATGCAAGATTTCCAAGAAACTCATTGTTGCGTATTGGGTACGCCATCGTGCATAGCGTCCCCTTTAAAGTAATATTAATATTTTATTGAAAAATATGGATAAATATGAAAATTTCATACTCTTTATTTTCCTGGGGTGTTACAAAATGTATATGTATACATAATAATAAATAAAATGAAACTTGTTCTTGATGGTCCTAGAAACCGCCAAAATAAACAAAGCAATTATCATTAATATTTTATCAAATAAATCATCCTCATGTTAGAAATAAAACTTATATAAGGGAATATTTAATATTATTTAAGTCAATGAGTAGCATTTCATTTCATTTCTAGAGTTTTATTTCCATTTGAATACAATGTCCATAATTATACAGAAATCAACAAATCATGAAACCATGAAATAAACACACCTGAAATAATGATTTTAATGAAATATTTTTAATGAATGTGTGGTAAAATGTTATATAAGTATAAAAAACCGAATTATAAATATTATTATGGTTATATAATGAATTATTAACATTTTTATTCCATTTTTATAGGAGTATAAATTTAAAGAAATATAATGGGAAGCATGAGGTAAGGGTTTCTCATCTCATTTTAACATTTGTGAGAAATATGCATCATTAACCACTTATTTCATGTGTTTTAATATATACTAACATTAAATATATAATATCATGAATCTAGTTATCTTCATGGTATTGAAACATTCATTTGATAATTACAACTTGTATTGGGCTTATGGTTCAATTGATTAAAAAGTTACAAGAGAATTGTTAACCAAATTTCTATTCATTGGGTTAAACATCCTCTTCCTTGATTATGTCATATTAAGATGAGATGTGAAATAAACATTGGTTATATAATGATTTTATTTCTAATTTATTATGTTTAATTACATCAAATAAATGAAATCAATTAATTTTATTTATCCTCACTTCAATGATATGATATCTAAAAGAATTATCTTTTTAAAATTTTCATTTTAATGTTTCCCTTAAAACTATATTTTTTTCAAAATACCAATGTTTTCTAAAAGTGTTTTTAGTTTTCAAAAATAATTTCTTTTAATTTATTAAATGAATTTTTACGCTTGTTTTAATGTTTGTAAAAAATTATTTGAAATGTTTTTTTGTTCCGTAGGCGAGGTTTACTATGACCTTTTTGAGAAAAATACAGAAGGTTTGTTTTCTAACATATATTTTCTATGAGGATATTAAATCTGTAATAATGCCTTAATTACTTGAATCTTTTTTTTAAAATAATACATGTTTATTATCAATGAAAATATTTTCTTTTTTTATTTCACAGTGTTTTAAGCACAAGTTATTTTCTCTGTGATAAAGGGTATTTCCAAAATAATTTTTTTATGAACTCATTTAATATATTTTCATCTATTTAAAAATAATTTTTGAATCTTATACTTCATTTAGGTTTATATATTATAGTAAATATTTAATATTTATTTAAAGTATTTTCAATGAGTTTGGTTCTGTTTATAAAACTTTCATACCTTTCCACTAATTACTCTAGACGGTTTATGATTATGTTCATTTGATGGAGGTATGTATTATCATTTCATATGATGGTTATTAATAATAATGTTTATGTTGATTAAGAAAAATCATTTTATATAAATAATGATTTTTAAATGAATGAAATGTGTGCATCCTGGTTATAGATAGACCCTCAATTCATTGTGTGGTGTCATGAGATAAATTAGTTTTCCAAACCTTATCAGCTTCTACCCAGTAGTTTAAAAAAATATTATGAAAGGTTTTTTATAATAGATATGAAGTAGAAAAAACCTAATTAATTTAAACCAAGTATTTATAAATTTTATTTTGAAAGGTTTTTAAAGTAAATGGACCATGATTCATTAGTTAATGATGTCCAACAATTAACTTCTAACTTTATTATGATTTCAGTTTTATTATCCATGGGATTTTCACAATGATATTATCTTTGAGAGAATTTCATTCCATGTTATTAATTAAATGGAATGTGTTTCTATATTTATACATTTTCATATTGATTATTCCCTATCCTATCATGATATATGTGTTGTTTAAATGGAATATGTGTTTAAATATTTAAAAATACATGTTGATTATGATTATTTATACATGATAGCTTCTTATTTACTTAACCCTTACATGGAATTTGATCTCACCTATTTTGTGTATTATATTTTTCCAGGATACCAAAAAAAATTTATATAGGATATAAATTATTAAGTTAAGTTGAATAAAGTGTTTCTCCAAGAAAATATTTTTATTATATTATGTTTGAAATGTAATTTTAATTTCATCTATGTGTCTAGTTTTCAAAGGCTACTAAACAATTCAGTCCTTAGGGATGTGAGTCTTTATATGTTATAACATTGTAATGAAGTAACCTCCAGATCTGAGATACCTAGGTCAGGGTATTATAGTCAACAACTTTGTGAATATATATATATATATATATAAATCCTACTCATAATAATTTTATTGATAAAAACGTAGTAATTAATCACTAAATTTTATTTGGAAACACCAATTTGTTCTTGATTATAAATTTTATCCTAAAACGATTAATCTATTATTTTTTTTAAAAAAAATTATAAATATATTATATAAAAATTAGAAAATAAATTTGATAAAATGAAATCCATTTTTGATATTAGTGTATAAAAAAAAACTTTTGATGTAATATTGGGATTTTTTAAAAATATAGATTATTCAATGAATAGTGAACAATATCATTTTATGTAAAATTGTAATTTATTTTTATATATTATATAATTTTGATGTCCCGTTATTTGTTTAATTTTATTTAATAGTAAAACAATTATGCATGAGCTATTTAAAATCAAAATTATTATATATAAATCATCTTTATACAAGATGATAGAATATGTTAGTTTTTAGGTATTAAATACATCTATCTGATTTTTTCTAAATGTATAGTGATTATCTATCATATATAATTTAAATTAAATAAATAGAAAACATATCAATATTTATGAATTTAAAATCATATACTGGCTATTTCTAGTTATATAGTTAAGGTAAAATATTTGTTTCCATGAAAAAAATCATCTTTTATAAAACTGAAATCCACCGCACAATTTAGTTTTTTATTCAATTGAATTATTTACCATTTAGGAATATATTTTGATAAAATTTAGGCCATATTTTTTGTTATCATAATTAATATTAGGTAACTAGGTAAACAAAATTCATAAACAATATGAATAGTAACCCTAAGATATATTTATTACCACAATCAAAGGAAAATCGGTCATTTAAGAGTAAAAATTATTTTTCAATGAAAATAGAATCAAAGAATCCATACGTGGATGAATATATATAAATATATATTCATTTCCACATAATAATGAATTTATTTTTTAGTTATTTTATAATTATAAATCAATTATTTTGATAATAATTATATTTATGATACTTCAAAACATAAATTTTTTTGGGGTAAAATATAGTTGTAATGCAGATTGTTTTTGATTTATTCAATAAATTTTGAAACTATACATATTATAATAAAATATTATTATTAAATTTTATATATTAAATATGAATTGTATTACAATTTTATGATATGAGAATGAAATTATTATAAGGGTCAAAAAGATGTTCTAAAAAAACTACTATTTTTGAACAAAAAATATTTTAATTACACATTTTTATTTAATATATTTATATAATTATTTCGATAAAATAAATTACATTTTTGGAATTTTAATGTCAAAATTATCTAATGACGATTTTTCAAAAAAATATCGGACAATGTAAATTTCTATTGAAAACAAAATAGAGTATAAGTATATGATATCTATTATGAAACCATAATTACGAAAACATATTGTAATATAAAAAATATAAGGTATCCATGACAAAATATTTTTTTCCAAATTAGAGAAATTTTTAAAATATTTTATAAATTTTATGATGCATTTAGGAATTCTTCAAAAACTGTAATATATTTTATGTATGTAAAACCATTTCTTTGTAAACATGATTGATTTCCACAACATGAAGGGTAATAAATTAATGTGTTGTGTAGTTATACTTATAAAATGATTAAAACACTAATATATTTTATAAATTATGGGAAAACCCATGGAAAGGTTTGTAATTTTTAAATTTATTGTATAGAGTCCAAAACCATTGTTTTGGAAATAATAATGAACTCCCCTATAATATTCCAATATTAACCTATAGAATAACACATTCCACTTCAAAAAAATAGCCATGTAGCAGGTACATACTATACTCTACCCACTATATAGTCCTCCCAAGGTTCTCCCATGCTTTGACAAATCTTCCCCCAACATTTTGAATCACTCATGCAAGGTATGTGATCTCCCTCTCTTCTATTTTTCGTAGATCCTCTATTCCGTAATTCCTATTAAATTACTTTTTTTATTGTTTAAAAAATCACCATTCTATTATTTTCTAGATCTTATGATGTTAGAGTTTTATTTTAACTTTATTTTTGAACATATCGTTTATCCGTCATAGAGAAATTTTTCATAAAACTAAGATGAATATCATTTTCTCTAAAAAAGTATAAAATAATTTTTATTAAAAATATTTGTTTTAGACAATGAGATAAGTATAATTACTCTTATAGGAACCACCATAAACATTTGATATTAATTAGTATAAGAAATCATATGATCAATATATTTTTAAAGGAATGATTATAATTTTATTATATCTTATTGGTAGTCTACCAGTCAAAAATGTTTTTCTAATATTGAGTGTCTTATTTTTGGAAAATACCATGGAGTATCATCATAAGTTAATTAAATGGATATCTAGTTATCTTAAATGATCTCAAGATTATGGAAGTTTTTACTATTTTTAAAAGATTTTGAACTAAAAGGTTTTTCAGATGATAACTTTGGTGAATGTAAAATGGATTGGGAAATTACATAAGGATTTTTTCAAAAATTAGGGTAGTATTTTAGTTCATGGTATTGTTGGAAAAAAATGTACCACATTCTAGTAATGATGCTAAATATGTCATAACTGGATTCTTTTTGATGAAGTGTTGTACATGAAATGTAAACTCATTAATGTTTAATTTTTTAGTAGTAATCTAATTTTTATTATAACAAATGTACAATAGATTTGTCTAAGATCCAAAGACTTTACTCATGATAAAAAATACAAAAATATATGACACCAATTTCTATGAGATAAAACAAAAAAAAGTGGTATTATAAAACTATTCATCGAAAAAAAAGATCTACATGGTAACATGTATACAAAACCTAATATTAATAATAGATTTGAATATATTAAATAGAAAGTTGTAGTGATCAATATAATGTGAATATTAAAATACATATTTTTTAGAAATAACATTACATTGAAAATCTCATTAAGAATGGGGGATGAGATTTGCATTTTTTTCCCTTATATTGTATTTTATATTTATTCAAAAATCACTGGACTGATATTTATTATGATAATTTTATTTTTCATTAAATTGAGATGCATCTGAAGATTCATCACACATACTCTATTCCAATATTATTTATTATTAAGCTAAGTCTTCATATAAAAAATCGTTTTTAGGAATTTATAATTATGAACTATTTGTTAATTATGCCTTTAATTTTCCTATATTTATTAATTGGAAAATTTATAATATTTTATAAAGACATTAATGTTCATTCATTATTTCTTTATATATGGAAATTAAATTCTAACAAACCTTATACCAATGTTTAGGATTTCAAAACTGATACATTCTTAATTTTTTTTCATAATCATATTCTAATATCAAATCACATCCACTTGATATTCAAGGTTTTGAAGAGACTCTCATCACACTTTTATGTAGTATATGTGGTTTAGTCATTTCTTTCACAAATTATTTGTGTGGATATCTATTGTAAACTTTTTTGGATCGGTTTTTTTACTATTGTTTTTCTATTTGTTCTATGGTTCATCCCTTTAATTTATATGGATTCCTTTTATGATTCCTCAATAATGATAGTAATTCAGTAAATATTGGTCGATCAAAGCTAGTCTGATGTGTAGTATTCACGATTAAATTAAAAAAATAATCAATTATGGTTTGGAATCTATTCAAAAAAAATGAGTAAATTTATCTATAATATCGAAATATAAAATGTGAGTTTAATATTAGTTACAAATATTATGGACTCGATGGGATTACGAATATTTCATTAAATATTCTTCCAAATCCAGAAAATTTGAATATCTAAAGATTTTCTAAAATTCATGAAATAAATGTTTATTAGTGGTATATTTATAAACTCGTAATATTATAGAAAAAGATGGATATTTTGAAATATCTATTACTGAGATATCATTGTTTATATCAAATCAGAATTTTAGAAAAGTTTCACAATATTCCCTAGGTGTAAGAATCCATTATTTATAGATTAAAAGCTATATTTTACTAAGGTAATGAAATTGTGAATCTTTTAATGTATGCAATATATATGTGTTTGATTTCTAATTAAATAATAGAAATTTCAATATTGTTATGTTTATGGGGAACTACATTAAACCTATTAGGTCATGTATATTATATCAATAGATTTTTTTATCTAAAGATCATAAATAGTGTTTTATTGATGATTTAGTAAATTGATTTATCAAGAATGAAGCTATTCTTAACTAAGATAAGGTAACAAATTTTTGAGATGTATCCATTGATAAAATGGTATTATATTATTATAATTCTGTGAAAATTATAATAGATAGTGATGAAAAATATAACTCTCTAGTTGAACATGATGTATTAAAGAAGTTGTTTCATGAAAAGTGGAATGTGGTGTATTCCAAAACATTTTATAATATTCTATAGAAAAATACTAAGTCACGGTTCATTAAAAATTTCATTATACTGATAAAGAATAAATAATGTAAAAATTAAAGAAGACAATATTTGGGATTGGATACTATTGAATCAAGAATCCATGAAGTTTGTAGTTTTTAACGTGTTAAAAAAAGAGGCATGGAAGAAAATGAATATTATAAAAGGGATAAGCATAATGTTACTCATGATATTATATGATAAATAGAAAATTTATGTGAATATATTATAAGATTGGGGTGGTAGTTCCTCAATATGTTGATATTTCCTAGGAATAAGTGGTTTCTCTGTCTAATCCTCTAGCTTATTCATTATCGATTTTTAATAAAGGGGTTGTTGTGTCTCTTTTATAGAACAGAGGGTTTTAGCATTATGTTTCTGTGGAATCTTTTAAAAATATGTAATAACATTGTTATCTAATATAATGTTCATAGATGAAAAGAATATGATTGAGTTTCTCATCTTAAAGAACCATATTGTATTTAAAAGTAGATAAACACCATAATTAAGTCAAAATATGTCATTAAATATCTTATGAGATCATTATATATTGAGGAATATTGTGTACAAATATTTCCTTAACATCATAATATGATGATGAAAAAGTAACCCTAAATAATTTAGAAGTATAATCATTCATTAGTAATAGGAAAACATCAACTAAGAATGAATCAGAACAACATAAACCAAATGAATATTTAGGTATAATGTAAATATCACAATCAAATTTCATAGAAATTGAAAAAACAATTCTATGATTTAAATAATCTATCTTAATAGTGGTGTCTAAAAAATCAATAAATCCCACCATAAGGATAAGAATTAAATAGAATGAAATGGAAATGAATTACTTCCATAATGTAATCATAATTATTAATGATTTTACAGAATCCTTTCATGATACTCAAGTTTTTTAAAATCACATCTAAGTGAAAAAAGGATTAATTAAAGGATTTGGATCCCTAATTAAATATATGTAGAATTTATACAGAATAAAGAATTGTATTAAATTCATAATAGAAAATCATTTAAAGAATTATTATTGGTAAAGAACATTATCAACTAGAATAATCAGACCAAGGAAGATATTTTTTTGAGAAGATATATTATATTAGGAGGAAAACCTAATTTGTTTTAATTTATATTGAAAATATAAACTCAAATTTTAGATAAAATTTAAGATCTATTAGTGGTCTTAAGTTTATTTCCATCCAATTGGACACAGATTCTCCCAAAAACACATGATGTTATAGTTTCTAGAAGGAAGGTTAGAAAAACATGAGTTGAAAGAATAAAACCCAGAGAAAAATCAGATGTATCTATGAAGATAAAAGACATAATGAAGAATTTTTCTATGAAATATTAATTTTCAAAAAAATCATGAGTATTTTTAATAATTTAACCACAAAATTTCGGGAATATTAGAATTTATTTCCTATTGGGATGATTGTCACTACAAATATATATTGAAAAACATATTTACATTTCATAAATTCATAATCATTATGAAATTATTTTGTAAAATATTTTATTAACATATTAGGGAACTCCTTCTAATTAGTATTTCATTCCATTAAAATTAATTTTGATAAACATAAAGGGGAATAATGTGTATAAAGAAATGATATTTAAGTAATTAGGAGTATGATTTTGAAAATAATTTCTTAATATACTACTCATACATTATGTACATTGTTATTTTCAAAAACGGGTTGATTATTTAGCCAAAACGAACTCTTTTTATCATTACATTTGATGATAAAAATCCATTATTTAAAGTGTTTCCATATTTCTAAATCTTAGATTTTTTGAGTTATATTTATTTTTTTGGAATACAATCTAGTTTAACTAATATAGAAAAATTTACTACCAAAAATATATATCAAGTATATCAAACAGACATGTACCATTTACGTTAGACGTCCATGAAAAAAGTATATATGATAGAAATTTTTTAAGTCTAACATATGAAAAAATTATAATTTTCATCAAAACATTTCTACAAATTCCATCGTATGGAGTGCATTATATGGAGATATAAAGAGTCTTATCCAATAATTTTTACTAATTTTACCATGGAATGAAATAAAAAAAATACTAGATGATGACTTATAATTTTTACCGGACTGAATATTCTAAATCATTGTAATAGTGATACATCTATGGAACTGAAAACATAGTGACACAATAATGAACTAATCAATATGGGAATATGTTTTTATAATGCTATTAAAATAAACAAAATATGTGAAAATTCAGACCACAGTAATCATGTCTATAAATATGACTATAGTCTCTAAAAAAATATGAATTTTCAATAGAATGATCTAATACTTCCATTATTTTATTGGAACATTTTTTTGAGTGTTCTTCAATTAAAATATTCAGTGAGTTTCCATTAAGCATCATATGTGCCCATTTCCAGGAAAATTAATTATGTTGTTTCTATTGTAATTGTTTTTTATCTGATCATGTGATCCATGGATCTATTGGATAGAGAGAAAAATGTTTTTTGATTTATTTGATTTAGGTCACCCATGGATTGTGAGATATAACTATGGCCCTTTTTGCTGATCAATAGATTCCATGGCTTGGAAGAAAGACTTGATGACATGTTTCGTCATGGGTACCTGAAGTGATGTATAGAGGATACCATGTGCATTATATAGAGAGAATATATTTTTTAGTATAACTCTTCTTGGTTACACTTACTTTATAATGTATTTTGGAATTAGTCAATTTTATATTGACTTTATTAAATAATTTGAGGGGATATATTTTTAAAATTATATAAACTACAATTCACCACACACCCATATTTCTGAAATTTTAATACTCGTTTTATCTGACAATACATAATCTACAATATCTATTTTCTATTTATCTCATTATAAATATTATTTTTGTACTCTATAAATCCTCAAAAACGTTGGATTAATGATGAATGATGAAAAACAATCTTAATACCATAAATCCTTCTTCAGGTTTGGTATCTTGGTGACATATAAATAGTTCATAAAACTTATCATTACACCATAATCAATTCTTAACTTTCAAACATTTACCACATTCTTCTGTAGTTCTAAATCCATTTTTAATACCTTGTTAACCCTTAAATATATTTAAATATAATGATTTATATGATAATTTTATGATATGGTAAAATTCATAATTATTTTAAGGTATATCATCTAAAAATACCAAAATATTGGATGTCATTCAATCCACATCATGGATAAACTAGTATGGTCCTTTTGTGTCAACGTATCTTCCACCTTGATATCCTTAATAATGTGGTAGTGTATTGAGAAATCATAATCATTAATTAATTATAACCATAATAATTGGTTTATATTCTTCTCTTTTGGTGAGAATATATACATAGATATTTTATAATTAGTATATATATCACATCTTTCTCCCTAATGATAATGTAGCTTAATCATGAATCGGGTATTTTCATCAAAAGTTCTCAATTAGTGCGAGGAATAATATATCACCATGTAATTATAGATAAGGTCACATCCTAGTCCCCTATTTGACACATAACATTATTTGACAAAATATTATCCATTATAGGGTATTGTGAGGATATGTGTGATGACCAAACTTATTTTATATTCCTTGAATTGTTCCTCATTGTTTTTTATCTATAAGAACATAAATCGGATAAATTTTGACTTAATTCATGGATTATATATTAGTGATAAATACCACATAATGAAATGATAGTTTCCATCTAAAAAAATAAAATTGCAGATACCAGTTACTGTTGTTTTTTTAAATTTTAAAAAGCATGTGTCTTTTAAGGGTCTTTGATATACCCTCACAAGTTATTAAATTACCCTTGAATCAAACATAATATAGACAAAATTCCCACGTGGTATATTTTGCATTAAAATTATCATTCTTTAAGGTATTTAACACAATATTAAAATTTTCTTCAGGATTATCCATGAACACTGAAAATATAATAATATCATCAATAATGTATGCCCAGAACAGATCATGGAAATATCTAACGAATTCATTCATTAGATTAATGAAATTACCATAAAATTGTTAAGACCAAATTATATTACATTAAATTTATTATGACCACACCACATATAAATTATTTTCATTGGTATACCCTCCTTATTAACCAACAATTTATGTTTTATATATTGATGTTCAATATTTGAAATGTATTTATCTCTATGATATTGATTAGGAAATTCATAAAAACCATGAAAATGATATAATTTAATGATTATTAACTTGTTATTTAATTGATAATCATCATAAAGATGCATTGAACCATATTCCTTCCTAAAAATTAATAGGCTCAATATATGGTTATGAACTCCAAAATATGAATACATTTTCTATAATCTTATAGAGTTGTTTCTTCTATTAATTGAATTCAATTTGTGTATCTCTATAAGGAATATTTGAAATCATTGTTTCTCCAGGAATGAGTTTTATTGAAAACTTATATTCCTTATTTTTTATATGACTCATGAAATATTCTTAAAGTACATCATTATTCTCATGAAAAATAATAATGGCATCATTGATTTTATCCTCAACCATTTAATATAGGTTTCCATATTAAAAAGATAATAATTAACCAACAATGAGAGACATTCCAATTGTATATTCATGCTCATCCTCACACCAATAGATAAACATTGTTTGATTGAGAAGATATAAAGTGAATTCACTTACTCTGAAATTGATATCAGCTTAATAAAAATAAATATTCTCACTCCCTAATATAACATAAAATTCAAATAGAGGGAGAATAAATATATTTGATGGATGTAATTTACAATAAACCTGTATATGAGATAATCTATAAAGATAATATTAAATGATCATTCCATTTAGATTTTTTATTTCCATCACATCATCTAATAATTTCTGTGGTGATGTGATACTTTTAAAAAATTCATTAGATATAATATAGTGTATAATGAAAGATTCAAATATTACATTTCAGTTATAGAGTGGATAAATGGTGTAGTATTCACCTAGTAATTCTCCTGAACCACTGTAGTTGTGATAAATAATGCCTCGCGTTTATGACGTTTAGGGGGTTATTGAGTCATATTGTCTTAATAATCAATTGGAATATTGAATTTATTCACATTTTTCCCAATCTCCCTAAATCTCAAACATTTATCCTTGTTATTTTAGTCCTTATTTTCCTATGTTTGATTTTCATACCTTTTCATTACTCATTGGAAATAACCAGATAAAAGGAAAACAACTGTATAATTGAATAATTTAACAGTTAATTTTATAAAATATACTTTGTTCCATTCCTCTCATTATTGGCATGTAGGTGGATATTTTTTTTCTATAGATGTTTTACCATTTGAAATTCCTTTAATATTTAGATTTCACATTGATTCACTAAATCCATATGAATAATTAGGTTTTCCAATCACTATTTCTTCCTTTATATCAAATTCAATGATTTAGTTATACTTACTGAAGTCTCTTTTGGCTGAATTATCTCAAATACATGACTTCATTACACTAAAGAATCGTTCATTTTTTCTCAAAAGGATGATGATAATGCTTGAAGTATAACTTTGAAATCATGTAACGTATTCTTCATAGGTACCGATGGAATGATCATATTTGTCACACCCCGACCGCGGACGTCCATAATTTTTCTCTTTTCTTGGTCCCGGTTTAAATTTTTCGAAGATTAATTGCATTGGTGGTTTCGCGCCGATGCATCGCTAGCAGTGATCGTGCATTCGGCCCGGGTGACGATGTGTCCACCCGGCGTCTTAAATATTAAAGTTTTTACTTTTTACTTTTTGTTATTATTACTATTTGAGTTGCGTTACTATTATTGTGGTTATTTTCCTGGTATAAGTGTATATACATATATATATGTCTATATATGTGTATATATATATACATATGTATATACTTTAATAAGTTATGTTTATATATGTATATGTATATATATATATTGTATCTATGAGTTTATATTTATATATAGGTATATATGTATATATGTGTTTATGTGGGTATATGTGTATATATCTGTTTGTATATGTTTAAATATATGTATATATGTCTATATATATATATATATGTGCGTACGTGCGCGCGCGCGCACGCGCGCACACATTTATTTTCAAATGGTTTTAATACTTTAAATTTTTGATTTAAAATAATTATTATTATGAATTTTCTAATTATTACTATTATTATTATTATTTCTGTGAAATTTTATTCCATTGATGTTTTATTATTATTATTAAGATTTCTCTATTTATTTAATTATTCTATTGTTGTTATTATTATTGTTATTATTATAAAGTTTTAATATTAATATCATTATCATTAATTTTATTATAAGTTTTGTTATTATTATTATTATTATTATTATATATATATATATATATTTTATAACCCCTAACCCTATTTCCGTTTCCCCCCTCCCGTAGCCGCCTTCTCTCTCCCTCTCCCCCCTTTCTTCTTCCCCGAGCCGGCCCTCCTGCATCTCCCCAACCGGGTGCTGCGGCTTCTTCCGGCACCTCCCCTGCTCCCGCCTCCTCCGACGCTTCCGGCCCCCGTCGCCGTGCCCCTGTGCGACTCCCGGCCTGCCGAATCCCGTTCGGCTTCCGACTCCCCTGCGCGCCGTCCCGGCCTCCGCCGTCCGGGCTCACTCGCCGCTCCCTGCTTTCGCACTGGTGAGACCTTCTCCGGCGCCGGCTCCCTCTTGCCCGTCGCTGACCCGCTCTCCGCCTCGCCCCTGTTCCAGCGCACCTCTCCGGCGTCCTCCGCCTCGCCGGCTCCCGCTCACCCCCAGCCTTGCTCCCTGTCGTCCCGCCTCGCCCAAGCCGGAACCCCGGCCTCCACGTTCGCTCCTCCTCGCCGCCAGCTCCCTCGGCCGGCCTCACCCCCCCTGCTGAACCCGCCACCGGCGTCCCGGCCTCCCTACTCCGGCCAGCCTCCGGCCGAACCCCCCCCAGCCCGGTCTTCTCCTCCGCAAACCCCTCCCCTGTAAGTGTTTTCATTTTTTTTTATTATTACGTTTTGTTTTGTTTTTTTTTTCTCATATTAACAATAATATTATTATTAATGTTATAAGATTAATACTTTATTATTATTATTATTATTATATTATTATTATTATTATGTCATTATTATTATTATATTATTATAATTATGTTAACATCTATATTATTATTGTTATTATGTTAATATTTCCCTATTATTGCTATTATCATATTATTTTTATTATTATTATTATATTATGTTATTCTTATTATTATTATTAAATTATTATTATTATTATGCTATTGTTATTATATTATTATTATTAATATTATTATGTTAACATTTTTTTATATTATTGTCATTATTATATTATTAATATATTATGATTATGTTAAATTGGCATTGTTCCTATTATTATTATTGTATTAATATTATGATATTATTATTATTATTATTATTATTGATACATTATAATTATGCTAATTATATTATTATTGTTATTGTTATAACATCATTATTATTATTATTATGTTGTGTTATAATTATTATTGTGATTATTGTTATCACCGCGGTTACTTTCACATTGTTATTATTATTAATATTATTCTGTTATTAATATCGTTAAGACCGTTTAACGGTCTTTTGTTTTAGGACCCGCGCAGGGCGTTTCCGACAAGGCGCCATCGCTGCGACTTGTTTCCGAGGTTCTGCCGTCTCCGCGCCTCAGTTTCGAGAGTGTTGGACTTTATCACGTGGCTTCGGACACACGTCGTATCATCGCGCCTCGGTTCCAAGGTCGTTTTACCGTCACGATTGGATCTTGAGGTAGGTCTCCCTTTGCACTCGCCTTTAAATTTAGAATTTATTTATTCCTTGACTTTTTATTAAGTTTCAGCAAATTCAAAAGTATTATTAAGTAGTTATCTATAGTTTGGTGATCTGCTGATGATAAAAGTTGTTTTAATTCTAGCGTTTCATTAAAAGCGTTTTCTTGGATTTAATTATGTGCTTCCATGGTAGTTTTGCTAGATGGTTCTTCCTGAATAATGAAAGTCATGTTAAATTGTGTTTTGAAATGTTTTTGGCGTGTGTAAATTTGTAGATGTATTGTTTATGGAAAATGGTGTTTTCTTAGAACCTTGATTAGAGAAAACGTCGTGTGACCTTTGAACTTGTTTTGGAAACCTTATGTGTGGCTCTTGGTTGATGAAAGATGTTTTTCTTTGTTACGCGAACAAAAGTTTGGTTTTCATTTGGGAAATGGTGTTCCTTCAAAAAAATGATTAAAGGCCCGTTTGGCTCTTGATAAAAGTGGGGTGCGTTTGGTGATTGGAAAGTGACTCTACTTGTGAAACAAATGTGTTCCAGGTTTAAGATGCTGATTTGAGTTTCCTAAATAAATTTCAAAGTGCGTTCTTGGTTTTCAATGAAATGGCGTGTGTCATCCCTCTTTAAAAATGCTTTGGTCTTAGATGATCAAAATGTAAGTGACATGACGGCCCGGTTGGCACTTTATCAAATGTGAAGTGATTATATATATATATATATATACGTACTTGTGAGGGCATTTCTACAGGGGGACTTCCCTTCGAGGGTTGTCGTGTAGCGATGTCCGTGTAAGGGGTTGGAAAGTGCGGTGAGATGAGTCACGCATGCGCGGGTCTCCCACTTACACAGTGTTACAAAAACTACTATGGGTTCCTGGGCGTCTTGTAGATTATCAAGTGACGGTTGCTTGCTAACCCTGATTAGACGGGTTAGTACCCCCTGGAGTTACAGACATGCCAGGAGGGATGTGCCACTGGTTGGCTGTTAGGGCGGCCAGTTGGTTATTGACTATGGAGTACCATGCCGGCAGGTAGTCTGAACCCGAGTACGTCCAGGGGTTTTCTAGGGATGTTCAGGATCACCCATGGTTATTGCTGATAACTTCTGGTTTGTTTCTACTTGCACTTGGTTTTCCTTGTCTGTTTACCTTTACTTGCACTTGTTTTCCCTGCTTGTTTTCCTTCAGTCATATTTCACAGCCTATACTGTTAGACTTTGAGAAAAATGGTTTTCAAATGAAAATGCTTTATTCTCTTTGGGTTTGACTTGGAAATGTAACACTTTGCTTTTCAGAATGAGCTTAAAACTAATGAAATGGAACTGTCTTTCGAAAAAGAATAAGGGTAATGTCTCGTGTTTGATTTTCAAGTAAAACATTGTGAAAAATTACTTTTACACATTATAGTTCAAACCTGGATTATGTAGATTCTATTTTTACTGGCAGTGCATTGGGATTTGTTGTGGGGCTCACCTACTGAGTACTTTTGTGCTCACGCCTATCTTTTACCATTTCAGTCGCAGGTCTTCTGTTTTGAGTCGCTCAGTGTTGGAGCGAGGTTGCTCTCTAGTTGGGTGGTGACCTGAGAGGTCACATGGAGGTACGTGGTTGTGTGGTTTTTATTTCTTTTCCGCTGTTAGTGTTTATTTATTCTGTTTTATTTACTTTTGTTTTGGGCTGAAATCGTTCCCAACGATTAAGTCTTAATGCCCGACACTTGTTGCCATCCCGGGGGGATCGGGAACGCCCCTCGGGACTTGCCGCGGACCGGCTCGGGTGACCGGTTCAGGGTCGACCCGGGCTGGTTCGTGACAAAATGGTATCAGAGGGAGGTTCTTGTTATTTGGGTTGTCCGGTAGAAGGAGATTAGGACTGTCGGAACTTGAGGGGTAGGTGCGGGAAGAGCGTCGCGAACTCTTGCTCGCACTGATCCTCGAGTTACCAGGGGTAGTTCGGGAATTGTGTCCTTGTCTTTCCTGGTTTGTTTTGGGTTGAGAGATGACAATGGAGGCAAGCCGACGTTACGTCGTGATTTCACATGGAGTAGTGACACATGTGGAGTCTGAGTGCACGGTTTGAATTCCTCCTAGTGGTCGACGTTGACTTGGGACATGGCCCACTACCATGTCGCCAGGTTGAGCGTGACTACTAGTCCCTCACTTCAGTGGTTGATGCAAATTTGGATGTTGTTTTCGTTTTGGTCTGTGTGAGTGCGTAGTTGGAAATGAAGAAGGGTTTTTGAAAATTTTACTGGTTTCTTTTAAAGGATTTTAAATGTATAAAATGGGTTTTGAAACTGAAATCTCTTGATTTGAAAATCTGTTGTTTGCTTGAAATTGGATAAGAATGATTTGGGTTGAAACCTCGGTTCCTCTTTATGAACGTTTGCACATGTGTGAGAATGCATGGAAAGTGTGTGTTGATGCACGTATGAATGGAATGTGGATAAGGACGTGTGCAACGGTTCATGAGATTCCCTGGGTGTGTATTTGAAATTAAGGGCTTGATCTTGTTTTCTAAATTGGTTATAAATGAAAACGGTTTTGGAAAGTTTTGGTTTGAAAGTGGATTGGTTTTTGGAAAGTGATCTTGAAAAAAAAAGTGGTTTTGAAATCAAAAATGAAAAGGGAATTTTAAAGAGGAGATTTTATTTTGGGTTGTGTTGTATTTGTTTGGTCCCGGTGCTGACTATTTTTGAGAAAGGCGCTTTTATTGATGTTGCTTCGATTTGATGTTGATTTGGTTTGATGTGGGTTTGGCCTTGTGTTTTATATGTCGCTCAGGAAATGCCGCCCAGAAAGGTCTTTAAGGATTCGGATATGTCATGCCCAGTTTTTAGTCCTCCTCAGACTTTGCCTGTTCTCCATGGTGATCAGGGTCCGTTAGAGGCAGTGAAATGGCTCGAGGAAGTGGAGCGTGTCTTTAGAATGTTGGGAACTCCCGATAATGTTAAGGTTCTTGCAATTATGGAGTTGTTTGAGGGTCCAGCTCTGGACCAGTGGAAGGTGGTTACCCCACCGTCAACGCAAGGTGAAATGACGTGGGATGTCTTTAAAACGGTTTTCATCCAATGGTTTGTACCTGAGGAAGTGAAGCTGGAGAAAAGAGAGAGCTTGTGAATATTCAACAAGGTCAACGGACGGTGAAGACATATGTTGACCATTTCAAGGAACTGATTCCCTTTTCCTCAGAGGTAGCGTCGCATGAGCTCATGAAGGCCTCTCTTTTCACTGGGGGTCTTCGTCCAGAGATCAAGGAGCGAGTCCTCCCTCCTAAAGATCTTTGTTTCGAGAAGCTGGTAGAGGAAACTTTCTTGGCTGAGTTAGTTTCTGGTGTACGGGTGGTTGGTACTTCAGCGTTCCCTGTTGTTGTTCGTAAGAGTTCCCCCTCTGGTGAGGAAAAGGTGCCAGAGATACCTGTTCCTAATGAGTTATCCCCTTTGGTCCCAGCTTCCAGTTCATCAGATCGTTCGATGGTATGCTTTCAGTGTGGTCGTTTCGGGCATTTAAAGCCGTCTTGTCGCAACCCTCCGAAGACATGTCATCGCTGTGGTTGTCTGGGTCATCTGGAGAAGTTTTGGAAGAAGCGTTGCTTGAAGAGGAAGCTGTGATTGGAGAATGTCAGTACCTGACTGTGAGGCAGAAGATGCTTCAGCCATCAGAGCCCCAGCCACAAGTCTCGGGGTGAAGCTCGCGCACAGTCAGGAGTCCCCAGGGTTGTGAAGCCTTGGTCCAGGTTTTGTGTTCCGTGTTAGTAGTCGAACAATCAAGATCTTTTAGTACTTGTTTTTTTTTCTGCTGTTAAGTTTTGACGTTGTTGTACGTTCATTGTTTTACCATGGGGTTGTCATAGACTTGTTCTATTATAATCCAAGTAGTCTGGATTATGTAAATGTGTTGTTTTTCTAAAAAGTGACAATGGACTTGTTCTATGATAAATCTAAGCGGACTTGTCGTGAGAATGTAATATTCCGAATCGTGTGTCCTTCTTAAAAGTGTGTTTGACTCTCGTGTGGGTTGACCTCGTTTTAGTTATGTTGTCGATGTGGTTATGTTTTGTGGACTTCGGTGGATCATGTCTCCAATTTGATGTCGGTCAAATGTTTTTCTATAGGTTTTCCCTGGTGTTGAAGGTTGTTGACTCTGGTCGAGGATTTAATGTCTTGACGGAAGTGTTGTTTTAATCGTGCTATAGGAGTTGGTTTGAATTGGTTGGAAGTTCCCGCGTCGACCCCCTTTTCTAGGGTCTTCCTTTTAGATGGTCAACTTTTTTGCACAAGTTGAGCTCTTGTGGTGGGGAGAACCCCTTCGTGTTCTCCCCTCGATCTCGGACCCCAGTTTTCTCTTGAATCGGTCGGGTGTGACCTGTGTAGAGTAAGGTCATCCCCGAGAACCTCAGTTTCTTTAGTTCCTTTAGTTCTGTCTGGGCATAGACTTGGTTTTTGGCTGACTCGTGACCTGGTGACTTTCTAGGGGCAGAAAGTGTCTGTGGTGGGGAGAATTGTCACACCCCGACCGCGGGCGTCCATAATTTTTCTCTTTTCTTGGTCCCGGTTTAAATTTTTCGAAGATTAATTGCATTGGTGGTTTCGCGCCGATGCATCGCTAGCAGTGATCGTGCATTCGGCCCGGGTGACGATGTGTCCACCCGGCGTCTTAAATATTAAAGTTTTTACTTTTTCTTTTTGTTATTATTACTATTTGAGTTGCGTTACTATTATTGTGGTTATTTTCCGTGTATAAGTGTATATACATATATATATGTCTATATATGTGTATATATATATACATATGTATATACTTTAATAAGTTATGTTTATATATGTATATGTATATATATATATTGTATCTATGTGTTTATATTTATATATAGGTATATATGTATATATGTGTTTATGTGGGTATATGTGTATATATCTGTTTGTATATGTTTAAATATATGTATATATGTCTATATATATATATGTGTGCGTACGTGCGCGCGCGCGCACGCGCGCGCACCTTTATTTTCAAATGGTTTTAATACTTTAAATTTTTTATTTAAAATAATTATTATTATGAATTTTCTAATTATTACTATTATTATTATTATTTCTATGAAATTTTATTCCATTGATGTTTTATTATTATTATTAAGATTTCTCTATTTATTTAATTATTCTATTGTTGTTATTATTATTGTTATTATTATAAAGTTTTAATATTAATATCATTATCATTAATTTTATTATAAGTTTTGTTATTATTATTATTATTATTATTATATATATATATATTTTTTATAACCCCCTAACCCTATTTCTGTTTCCCCCCTCCCGTAGCCGCCTTCTCTCTCCCTCTCCCCCCTTTCTTCTTCCCCGAGTCGGCCCTCCTGCATCTCCCCAACCGGGTGCTGCGGCTTCTTCCGGCACCTCCCCTGCTCCCGCCTCCTCCGACGCTTCCGGCCCCCGTCGCCGTGCCCCTGTGCGACTCCCGGCCTGCCGAATCCCGTTCGGCTTCCGACTCCCCTGCGCGCCGTCCCGGCCTCCGCCGTCCGGGCTCACTCGCCGCTCCCTGCTCCCGCACTGGTGCGACCTTCTCCGGCGCCGGCTCCCGCTTGCCCGTCGCTGACCCGCTCTCCGCCTCGCCCCTGTTCCAGCGCACCTCTCCGGCATCCTCCGCCTCGCCGGCTCCCGCTCACCCCCAGCCTTGATCCCTGTCGTCCCGCCTCGCCCATGCCGGAACCCCGGCCTCCACGTTCGCTCCTCCTCGCCGCCAGCTCCCTCCGCCGGCCTCACCCCCCCTGCTGAACCCGCCACCGGCGTCCCGGCCTCCCTACTCCGGCCAGCCTCCGGCCGAACCCCCCCCCCCCCCCCAGCCCGGTCTTCTCCTCCGCAAACCCCTCCCCTGTATGTGTTTTCATTTTTTTTGTTATTATTACGTTTTGTATTGTTTTTTTTTCTCATATTAACAATAATATTATTATTAATGTTATAAGATTAATACTTTATTATTATTATTATTATTATATTATTATTATTATTATGTCATTATTATTATTATATTATTATAATTATGTTAACATCTATATTATTATTGTTATTATGTTAATATTTCCCTATTATTGCTATTATCATATTATTTTTATTATTATTATTATATTATGTTATTCTTATTATTATTATTAAATTATTATTATTATTATGCTATTGTTATTATATTATTATTATTAATATTATTATGTTAACATTTTTTTTATATTATTGTCATTATTATATTATTAATATATTATGATTATGTTAAATTGGCATTGTTCCTATTATTATTATTGTATTAATATTATGATATTATTATTATTATTATTATTATTGATACATTATAATTATGCTAATTATATTATTATTGTTATTGTTATAACATCATTATTATTATTATTATGTTGTGTTATAATTATTATTGTGATTATTGTTATCACCGCGGTTACTTTCACATTGTTATTATTATTAATATTATTCTGTTATTAATATCGTTAAGACCGTTTAACGGTCTTTTGTTTTAGGACCCGCGCAGGGCGTTTCCGACAAGGCGCCATCGCTGCGACTTGTTTCCGAGGTTCTGCCGTCTCCGCGCCTCAGTTTCGAGAGTGTTGGACTTTATCACGTGGCTTCGGACACACGTCGTATCATCGCGCCTCAGTTCCAAGGTCGTTTTACCTTCACGCTTGGATCTTGAGGTAGGTCTCCCTTTGCACTCGCCTTTAAATTTAGAATTTATTTATTCCTTGACTTTTTATTATGTTTCAGCAAATTCAAAAGTATTATTAAGTAGTTATCTATAGTTTGGGGATCTGCTGATGATAAAAGTTGTTTTAATTCTAGCGTTTCATTAAAAGCGTTTTCTTGGATTTAATTATGTGCTTCCATGGTAGTTTTTCTAGATGGTTCTTCCTGAATAATGAAAGTCATGTTAAATTGTGTTTTGAAATGTTTTTGGCGTGTGTAAATTTGTAGATGTATTGTTTATGGAAAATGGTGTTTTCTTAGAACCTTGATTAGAGAAAACATCGTGTGACCTTTGAACTTGTTTTGGAAACCTTATGTGTGGCTCTTGGTTGATGAAAGATGTTTTTCTTTGTTACGCGAACAAAAGTTTGGTTTTCATTTGGGAAATGGTGTTCCTTCAAAAAAATGATTAAAGGCCCGTTTAGCTCTTGATAAAAGTGGGGTGCGTTTGGTGATTGGAAAGTGACTCTACTTGTGAAACAAATGTGTTCCAGGTTTAAGATGCTGATTTGAGTTTCCTAAATAAATTTCAAAGTGCGTTCCTGGTTTTCAATGAAATGGCGTGTGTCATCCCTCTTTAAAAATGATTTGGTCTTAGATGATCAAAATTTAAGTGACATGACGGCCCGGTTGGCACTTTATCAAATGTGAAGTGATTATATATATATATACGTACTTGTGAGGGCATTTCTACAGGGGGACTTCCCTTCGAGGGTTGTCGTGTAGCGATGTCCGTGTAAGGGGTTGGCAAGTGCGGTGAGATGAGTCACGCGTGCGCGGGTCTCCCACTTACACAGTGTTACAAAAACTACTATGGGTTCCTGGGCGTCTTGTAGATTATCGAGTGACGGTTGCTTGCTAACCCTGATTAGACGGGTTAGTACCCCCTGGAGTTACAGACAGGCCAGGAGGGATGTGTCACTGGTTGGCTGTTAGGGCGGCCAGTTGGTTATTGACTATGGAGTACCATGCCGGCAGGTAGTCTGAACCCGAATACGTCCAGGGGTTTTCTAGGGATGTTCAGGATCACCCATGGTTATTGCTGATAACTTCTGGTTTGTTTCTACTTGCACTTGGTTTTCCTTGTCTGTTTACCTTTACTTGCACTTGTTTTCCCTGCTTGTTTTCCTTCAGTCATATTTCACAGCCTATACT
Source organism: Viscum album (assembly GCA_963277665.1). NCBI lineage: Eukaryota > Viridiplantae > Streptophyta > Magnoliopsida > Santalales > Viscaceae > Viscum > Viscum album. Next base: position 81,738,704 of record OY728140.1, read on the forward strand.
GTTAGACTTTGAGAAAAATGCTTTTCAAATGAAAATGCTTTATTCGCTTTGGGTGTGACTTGGAAATGTAACACTTTGCTTTTCAGAATGAGCTTAAAACTAATGAAATGGAACTGTCTTTCGAAAAAGAATAAGGGTAATGTCTCGTGTTTGATTTTCAAGTAAAACATTGTGAAAAATTACTTTTACACATTATAGTTCAAACCTGGATTATGTAGATTCTATTTTTACTGGCAGTGCATTGGGATTTGTTGTGGGGCTCACCTACTGAGTACTTTTGTGCTCACGCCTATCTTTTACCATTTCAGTCGCAGGTCTTCTGTTTTGAGTCGCTCAGTGTTGGAGCGAGGTTGCTCTCTACTTGGGTGGTGACCTGAGAGGTCACATGGAGGTACGTGGTTGTGTGGTTTTTATTTCTTTTCCGCTGTTAGTGTTTATTTATTCTGTTTTATTTACTTTTGTTTTGGGCTGAAATCGTTCCCAACGATTAAGTCTTAATGCCCGGCACTTGTTGCCATCCCGGGGGGATCGGGAACGCCCCTCGGGACTTGCCGCGGACCGGCTCGGGTGACCGATTCAGGGTCGACCCGGGCTGGTTCGTGACAATATTTATATTTCATCTCCATAAGCTCTCATTAAATATTTTTAATAATAGTTATCAAAATTAATTTATCAAGAAATACCATCTCTAACTCCAACCATTACTCTTGCATCATGTTCTTGAGAAGATTATACTATTGATCAACATCACTTTCTATGAAATAAAGTGTTAACGAATCATTCTCAAGGTCAAATCACTATATAATGAAACATATCTCTTTCATCACATGAATAATGTAATGAAACACTATTTTAATACATAAATATTATGTATTAATCAATGAATACTAAATATATTACATAACAATCCCTTCTTGAATCATTTATTTAAATTTCCCTTAGAAACCTGTATACATAAAAACAGTTTCATAACTGAGTTAAAAAATAACCCAATATGTTATTCATATACAAATCCCATATTAGACATATAATACATAATACCATTCTTTATGTCCAAGGGAATTGAAGCATAACAATTGTTGTGATCATATTTTCAGTTAGGGTAAACAACAGAGATACAAACCTAACATGTGAATAAGGGTTTGAGAACATGAAAAGAACATTTGAAAAAACATAACCATAATATCACATACCATAAAATTACGTCATGGATTAAATAATGTATTTTCATAAGTAATTTATCAAAAAGGAATAAAATAATAAGAGACATTAGATCATAATGATGACTTAATATATAGATTTTTAATATAAATCCACGCATATAGAATTAATTACAATGATATCCATCAAGAAATTCATAACATATGAGGATTCAATAAACCACCCATGTACTATTAATGGGATTAGGATAACCTCCCATACCCCATATTTTGATCATGGGATAATGCAACTCCTTGAGTTTTTAAAATTGAAAACAATGTTCGACAGAGTATGTTATACGTAGCCTCAAACCTGAATAATGAATGGTTTTGTAAATATTACTATTTAAACCGTTACATTAATATTATGGATATGAGTTGGATTAAATAATTTATTATACATATATATATATATATATGTCCATACCTTCACAAATTTTATCATAAAATCAGAGTAAATAAATACTCAATTGATTTGGTAACATTCTTTTGGTCTTCAAAATACGATTTCTTTAAAAATGATATTAATTTATTTCTATATGAAAGATATTATAATTTATCTATAAAATAATCAAAAAATTTATTTTATAAAATAAACTATATATTTGATCTCATAATTTCAAAATTATCATATAGTAAATTATTAGGATCTTTTAGAAAATATATAATTTTTAGTGATTTGTGGAATATAATGTTTTTAGATAAAATTGTCATTTATTTTGATAAATTAAATCATTTAAAAGTACCATTAATATTTTCATTATATTTCAAACAAAAACAATTATTCATGAGTTATATTGAATCCAAATAATTAGATTTAAATCATTCTGAAAATATATTTTAGAATATGTTGTTTTAGGATTAAAAACACATTTTGATGAAAACAAATTCACAATGAATATTCTTTATGAAACATAATTAAGTAAGATAAACCCTAATTATGAATGATTTAAATAAATTTAATTTATATTTATGCATTTAACTTAAAATAATTAATATTACTAGTAGAAGAGTTGATATAAAATCACCAGTACCTTGAACAGATCCTTTAAAAGAAAATTGTTATGCATCGCACCAACAGGTTTAATATTTAATTAAATTATTACACCTATGTCAATTGATTTTTATAAAATTTATTCCATATTTGGAATCAAAATAAATAATATTAGTTAATATGGTCAATTTATTTTTTGAACAGTATGAATAATAGTTGAGTAAATATTTATTGGCACAGTAAAAGGAAAATAAGTTAATTAAGGGTAAAAACAATTAATAAAAGACACCATATAAAAATTATCCCTAATAGTATATATATAAATATAGTAATTCCATTATAGTTATGAAAATATGTTTTTTATTCTATAAATGAATATATAATAATTTCAATAAAAATTTGATTTTTGGTATCTTAAATTAAAAATGGTATTTGTGGTAAAATATTGTTTTAATGAAGAAATATTTTTTTGATTAATTAAATATTTTTTTAAATAAATGATAATTTTAAAAAATACAATTATTATGAATTATATAACAAATATAAATGATTATATAATTTTATGATGTGAAATTGTAATTTTTAACCTAGTAAATAAAAAAATATTACAAAAAAGTAAATATCTTTCAATAAAAATGGGTTTTAATTTAAATTTTTGATTTCTCATATTTTAAAAATTCTTTTAATTAAATAAATAAAAATTTTAATTAACACTTCAAAAATAGTATTTGGCTACTATTTCTTGATTTAATTAGATATTTGTTTTAAGGGTAATTATGATTGAAAAGTGATGTCATATATACCATATAATGAATCCATGAAAAAATATTTATTTCCTATTTAATGTAAATTTTTAGGTTATTTGATTAATTTTTTAATTAATTTATGAATTATACCAAACCTATAATAAATTTTATGGTTTTAAAGTCATTTTATTGTAAACATGACTCAATTCCACATCACAAAGGGTAAAGTTTAATGATTTCAGACATTGAAGATAAAAAAATGATAATAAATTATCTATGGTAGAAAATAATTTCAAATCTTATTTGTAGGTTTTGGGTTTTTAATTTTCTATTGTGTAGAGCACCATTCCAATTTTTCAGAAATAATAGGAAACTCTACTGTGTTTTCCTATATAAACCAACACAATCTCCCATTCCTCTTCACTCAAAAAACAAAAAAAACATCTTTAATCATCAATCATGAAAATATTATACTCCATAGGTAGATTAATATCTCATGAAGATCCTCCCAAGCTATTGGAATCACCCTCTCAAGGTAATGGATCTCCCTCTCTTCTTATTACATAAGAACATATTTTATGTCAAACCCCTTAATTTCCAGTTGTTTTTATTTGGTTATTCTTTTATCCATCAACCTCACATCAATTTTGACTTATAAATAATAATATAACCCTTTAAGTATCATTAATCCTTATTATTAACTTTTATGTTCACTGGTTATGAAGGTTAAATTATCCTCTAATATTCTATACCAAATATAAGGGACCTCCCTCTATTAATTTAAACTCAATAACCTTCATTGTATTTAGTCACCCCAATCACTTTTTCTTATGTTTAAAAGACCTTATAAATAAATATATATTGTCCAATTTCTTTCCTAATAATTAGAAATAATTTATCCTCTCCAATTATTGAAATATGTAAGTTGTTTCTATGTCAAAATTTCAAATGGGATATCTCTCTCTTATTTTTATTCAAGAACCTTTTTTCAGATATTCCAAAAAAATTCCATTTTTTAGATATTCTGTTATTTTTTTGACACCACATTTTTATCCTTATGATTTATAAATAATTACATAACCCTTTCACTCTCATTAATTCCTCCTATAAACAATTATAAACACCCATTATGCGGGCAAAATTGTATTCTGATTTTTTTACCAAAAGTAAGGGACCTCACTCTCATCATTTCTACTCAAGTATCTTATTTGTATCAGGGTTTTTATATTATAAATTGGTTGTGTTTTAATTAATTTATAAAATTCCCGTTATTATTTAATTTATTTTATTTCAATGATATATCATTTATCCCCTCTCATTTTTTCCTTTACAAAATCCAATCTATGCCAAAATTTAGTAATCGACTCATCCTCTATTCTTCTCAATTATACCACCTTCATTCCCTTATAAATATCACTCTACAATAAATGTGATGTCTTAAAAATGATTGATCATTTATCCCTTCACATTAGAGTATTTATCTAAGTAGTTACTGTGCCAAAATTTAGTTAGGGATATTTTCCTTCTAATACTTATAATAGTATATTTTTCATCTAATTCCTTTTTAATCCCATTTTCTAATGTGGGGATATGTTTTTACATGTACCACTTATTTCAAAATTAATGCCCAAATAATTAGAGACCAGCATCATTCTCAAGAACCAATTTTGGGAATCATTACGCACCATTGATATACTTGCAAATTTTCACTATGATATTTCCATTACAATCCATTCTATTATGAATTCAATAACTATTTCCACATTTGGGTATTCACCTAGAAGTATGAATACTCCTTGTTTTGGGGGAATACATTTATGTTTTCTGTATTATATGATGGTGGAATTAAATTTGATGAAATATCATCCTCAAATGAAAGTTCCATGTGACTATATGTTTCACACAGATGTTATGAATGCAACATGTGTACTCAGAATTATACATCACTGCAATGAATTGGGTAATTTTTTAGTCTCAAGAGTCTATATGAAAAGAATTTTATACTGAACATAATCCTTAATAAGATCATTTACCCCGTTATATGATGTCTTATAGGTCTCACCTAACATCTGTTAATGATTTTATGTTAAAATGTGTTTCCACCTTCCCCTAATGCCTTTATGTTATCATGTTATATCATTTTTAATGTTCAAAAGTTCTATTATATCCACTATTACGATACCTTGATATACCTATTTGATATCATATACTAATTTATCATCATTCTAGGATATTTTATTCCCTTATTAGTATTTAAAGATATCCACTTTCTTAAGTATGTCCCTAATTTATCCAATTTTGTTTTATAGGTCTGATGAATTCTATGAGCATGTTTAGGATGTTTTCAATAATTTTATTTTATCCCATGTTCAATATATTATGATATGAACCTAATTACTGAGTAAACTACACTTAATGATCTTTAAGGATGTATTATGTGTAACATTTTTTAATATATTTATAATTACTATATAATAAAGACACTGGTTGTCATAATTAGTATCAGAAGAATGTGTAGTTAGTTTCTAGAATAGGATTATAAAATATTAAATAAAAAATATTGGATAAAAAACCTTAGTATAAATATTTAAATTATTTTAAATTATAGAATAATTGTTTTCAAAGAAATTACATCCCTCCTTAGATACTATAAATAAATGTGGATCTAAAATAGATGTACCTAGGGGTGAAACCAGAAAACACCATGTTGATATAAAATTGATCAAGAACTAGTGAATGACAATGAGACTTAGTGCATGCCATTTTGACACTCATGGTTGAAATTCTTCAGTAAATTCACAATATTATTAAGAACTATTATTAAGGGTTAAATAATTCCAATAAAATTTCATGTTAGGGAAAATATTATGGGTAACATAGATTGAAACTTATAAATTCATAAGCTAAGGAAATGCAGGTCATTGATAAGATATAAATTTAATGTTATTGGATTCTAATTTGTTTTCATAATAGTGTTATGAACTCATCTATAAATTTACATTTATTCTAGTGAATGGCGAAAATAAGAGTAACATAATAAAAAAAATTCATTGGAAATGTGATTAATTGTCAAATGAGATGCCGAATATAATGGGATCTAAAGTAAGAAATCTTGCGATTATTTCGAAATAGATATAAAAATTCACAATTAACAGACAGAATATAAATTAATTTCTAATGACATAAAAGAATAGGAGGATGTTGTATCAACAAAATTCAACTATTAGAGAAAATAAAGGATATAATCATTACTTCTAGATATAAATTTTCGGGTAAATAGGGCTTAAATTATCATGTTTCCATAAAAAATAGAGTGGTATATTGGAATATGTTACATCCTAAAACACCACTATGTTTTTCAATTTCTCACGTGTGGAGAATATGTGCATTATTTCAGTCACTGTCCAAATCCAAGGTTTAAATACAAAAAAGGAAGGACCTATACTATGGAAATAATTAATGTGTAATTATTAAAGTGTTTTTGTATTAAAATTTGTGAGTTATGTTGGGGTAGTATTATTTTGATGACATTATATATATTTTAATAAAGAAGAATATAAGGACTATTTCGTTGTATTTTTTCATAAAGGATTTGAAATATACAGGTAATGATTTTGATAACCTATAAAGTTTATTTCATTTTAATGTGAAATTTTAGAAAACATAAGATTGAAGAATTTAATTCCCTTAATAGGGGATTGATGTTGGGATAAAAATAGTGATTCTCGGGATGATATGCCGAAGGCTCATATTATCTTCAAATGTATTGATAAAAATTATGATGATTTATGTGTTTAATATTTAGTATGATATTTTGGAAATATTATTATAGGATTATTTTCATTTTCATTTTCAATAAATTAATAATTTTTTGGGAGTTTTTTTATTTGGTTTAGGTATATATACCCATTAGGATTAATTTAGTTGAATCTTATTATCTTTTTTAAAGTGTAATATGATGGGTATGAGACAACCACTGAGGTAAAAAAATTATTTAATGTTGATGTTATTAGTGTCATATATTGGTATTTACTTAATGAATGATTAATGTTAATACTTTGGGATTATTTGTGGAATTTTGGTGATCGATATATTAATTTTTATTCATTTTTAGCATTTTATTAATTTATGGTAATTTTTTTACACACATTAATGTTAACAGTAGAAACATATTATTATTTATTTGATTATGTGATCCTAAGAATCATGTTCTACAATTTCAGGCACAAAAAGGTTCACCATGAGTACTCATCATTTGGAGAAAATATAAGAATTTTTTAACAATTAATTAAAGGATGATACTACACTTCTCAATAAATTATATTTCATCATTTCCCTAGTCTAGATGGTAATGTAATTCCTTAACTCTAGTAAAATAATCATAAAACCTAATTTTTTTCATATTATGATCATTTAGGATGAATTGATGATAAATGTACCCATTAAAAAATTATGGCTCTTTGGATATTTACTATATTTTAAATATTTTATCTATAAGAATATTTTAGTTCATTAGTGTTATATTTCTCTTTCATTTCTATGTTTTCTTTTCAACTAATTTTCACCTTCTTGGAAACATAGTTATGTGATGACATTTGTACATACCTTTCAAATATTTTAAGTGGAAATTTTAATAAAAATTTTAATATGTGGGTTTTAAATAAAAAAATTTCATGTTTCAAAACATTTTTTAATGACATCACATATATATTATGAGAACACAGTTTATTAAATGGGGATGAATGTAATGGAATGAGTTTTTAAAAGAGAATTCTATGTTTGATAACATTGGTGATATGCAACATCGAACACAAACCAAAAATTTATTATTTAAATATGAAAATTTTAATATTTCAACTAAATTTTAGGATATTATTATGATTAATATTACACCACATGATTTTAAAAGAACACTATTTTCAAAATATTTTACTACACAAAACAATGAGCATTAACGAACTCAAAAATATCATTATTTTAACACAAAATTTATAAATTATCCATTAAATTTTAAGGTCTTAGTGGGATTAACTATATTAGGAAATATATATAAATTTCACATTCAAAAAGAATTTATTATATTAATTTTATACACACTTAATTTTTATTTATGTCATTTTATTCTTCAAAAATATGTTTTCTTCGTAACGAGAAATTAATTACTTTAAATGAAAAAATAATTTTAAATAATTTAGTAATGTTTTAAAAATTTTATTTTAAAAAATTAACATTGTTTTCTTAAAAATCATGTCAAAATTACATCTGGCTTATTTTCTGGTAATTCTTTATTTTTTTTTCTGCTTTAAAAACATAAATTAGACTTTTTAGGAAATATGATAACTCATATAAAATGATTATTATATGATCATTTATTAAACCATATATTTTATCATGATTTATTTATGTAATGAAATAATACAAATGGTGTAACATTTAGAAACATGGTCCTAGTAGTTTTGAAACCACACTTTTGACCATTAAAGAAACATTTTTATGTACTATACTCATAAAAAATTATATATTTATTTATTTGAATTTTTAAAAATGAATAAATTGAAATGAATTAAATATTTTTAACCAATATCTCCCAATTGGTTTATTATTTCAATTTTCATTTTTAGGCATATAAAATTTACTATTGAAAAAACAATTATTGAAGTATAGGTAAAATAATGCAACAAGTAATGATTAAAGAGAAAAACCATAATATTGCTCAAAAATACAAAAATAAATTGGTGGTGAATGTGCATTTCTACTATACCCATATTTTTAAAAAAGTACTTATCAATTTTAATTTTTTCAATTAATGCTACCGAATTGTTGTCGGCTTTAAATATAAAATAATCATTATTCAATCATATAAAACCAATACTCGTCATGTATAAATTTCAACCCCAAAATACCCATTCTTCAAAAAATAGTTGTGGGTCTTAAAAACTATGAAAAAGAAACTCTTACCAACTATCCCCATATAAAATTATTTCAGTTATCACTAAAAAAACAATTCCAATTCCAAAAGGGATCCTTCATAGTTGTGATATTGAAGAAGATATTTGTTCGCACCACTTCTCTTATTTTATTTTATTATTCTACCTTCTCCAAAACTAATCTATAAATAAATACGAAATGTCTCCAGAATTATGTAAATTCTATAATTTTATGTGTTGAATAGAATATATGATATCCATACTTTTTATTACATCCCCTTATTCAATTAAAAGAAGCCATTGTAAAAACAATAGTGGAAAACCACCTACGAGAATAATGATTTTTCATATTTAATTATATTTTACAAGGATGGTCATAAAAGTATTATTTTGGATAAAACAAATTTTAAAAGTTATATTATGTCCTATTTCTTGTTATAGAACTAATATATATATATATATATATATATATAATTGAACTAGTTAATGAGGGTCTAAAAAACCACTAAAATAAACTGAACAAATATAATTAACATTTTATCAAATAAACAATCCTCATGCCAAAAATAAAAATGCTATATGTGTATATTTAAACCTATTTATGTTCATTAATACCATTAAATTTCACTTCTTTATTTTTATTTTCATTTGAAATGAAAATCCATAATAATACAATCTATAACCAATCTTGTGACCTTGAAATGAAATCATATGATACAATGAAAATAATGAAATAGTACCATTGAATGGGTGGTTATATTTTATAAAAGTTACACATAAGGAATTTTAATGATTTTTATAGTCTTGGAAATAATTAATATCATTCTTTAAACAATTATACATGTAGCTAATGTATGAAATACTTAACGGAAGTGTGGCACAAGGGTTTCTCATCTCACTTTTACTTCTCTGAGATTTATGCCTTATTCACAACATATTAATAACGTGTGGTATATATATAACTCCCTTTAACATTACATACAATAAATTTCATTATATTCATGAATTTTACTATTTCATTTGAAAATTAATTTTTTCACATGGCATTTTATTCTACTTATTACATTTTTGTAATGGGATTATTAACCCAGTTTACATTATTTGGGTTAATCTACTATATCCTTGATTATGTCATACTAAGATATTTGTGAAATTAATTTTTATTATAATATGATTTTATTTACACTTTTTTATTTATTGAGAATAAACATAATCAGTTAATTTTATTAATTTTCACTTTAATTATATGATATTTATAAGGGACAATAATTTAAAAATTATATTTTAAAAGATTCCATTAAAAATTTCTTTATTTTCAATGCCCATGTTTTCAAATATTTGTTCCAAAATTTATTTTTCTATTCCCATATTATTTTTATCATCATTTTCTATTTATTATTTATTTTTTTAAATAGTTTAAATGGATTATATTTTTCATTTTCTATGTGAGGTTCTTTATGTATTTTCCATGAAAAATACGGAAGGAATGTATTTTAACATATATTACATCAGTGGATTTTTCCACAATCATGAATTTTTTATTCCTTGAATAATACTTAAAAATATTATATTCCTATTTTATAATTAAATGTTTACATTTAAAATTAGTGAGTTGTTTTTAAAAAAAGTTATATTTAATGTGAAATGTGTATTTTCTACTATAATTGTTCATTGATCTCATTTAATTTATTTTCTACATGTAAACATAATTTGTCGAATCATATGATTCATTGATTTTGATATCTTATGATACCATCTTCCATAATTTAATAAATGTCTTATAATCAATTTGACAAAGTATGTACTATTTTCATAACATTCTCTATGTTACTCTATATAGTTTATGAATATGTTCAATTTAATTGGGTGTGAATTAAAATTTATATTATAGTTTTTTATATGAATGTTTATGTTGATTATTTTACATCTATTATAATGAATAATTATTTTAAAATTAAATTCATGAGTGGGAACTAGATATACATATCCCCTTGATGCAACTTTTGGTTTCACGAGACTAATCAGTTAGAAAAACCTAAACGGGTTGTACCAAGTAGTTTTTTGGGGTAATTCCATGTAAATATTCAACAGTCATTAATCATTATATTAAATGTGTTGAAATGAGATCCTACATTGAATTATCTATGTTTCAGACTTATGCATTCACGTAATATGAAGGAGAATGGTGAAATCGAAATTATTTAGAACTCCAATTCATTGGGAATTGTTTTAGTATCATGATAAATCATTGAAGGGAATAGAGAGTAAACCGAATTATTCACGTCACTTTTTTGCACCATGATATGATGTATTAGCAGTTATCCTTGACCTGTGTTTATGATTTCATGTTTAATATTCTTTCCAAATTCCCATATTACCCATATCTTATAATTTTATATAATTATTTATTATTAAAAGTTATGATTCTCATCCATTTTATCCTACGTTAATATGAATATTATATCTTAGGTAGTAATATATTGACATGATAGGCATTGTTTATTCCCATACATGAATTTAAATGTCACCAATTTATTATGTACCTCCCTAGGATATTCCATGTAGTATTATATGACCGATGATTTATAATAGAATGTTAATGATGTTTTCAATAATGTTTGTTATATACAATGTAAGATATGTTATGATATATACATAATTCCAAAAGAGACTATACATATCAATCATATTGGATGTATTATATGTAATATTATGTATTAAATAAATAATTAATGTATAATGATGACATATATTTTCTTAGATGGTATCAAAGGAACAAGTACTTATTTTTAGGTTTAGGATTAGAAAACATAAGAGAATTATTTAGGGATATTAATAAGCATAAAAAATTAAGTAAATTATGTTAAAGTATTGAGTATGTCATTTCTTAGATAATATATTCCATTCTGGGTACTACATGTAGATGCAACTATTTCATAATTTTACCTAGGAGTATATCCTAAAAAAACCACATTGAGCTGTAGAGAATCAAGAACTAGTTGACAACAATGAGTCTTGTTTCACACCATGATTGACACTCCCAAGGTATATACATTTTTAAATTTATAAAAATAATTATGGAACATTATTTAGGGATCAGGAATGATAATTAGAGTGAATTTTAAGAAAATTAAAATCGATAACTGAGAGTGAAGCCTATAAATTCATAATATAAGGAAATACATGTCAATTATATGGAATAAGTTTTATGTAATCAGATAAAAAATTGAATATTTAATAATTTAAATTATTCATCCATATTTTTTCTTTTTTCTTGTCAATGGCTAGAAATATGAGAAAATGATCCAACAACAAATGTGATGGGAAATGTGATGAATACCCAACTGAGATACCAATAATGATGTGATATTAGGTAAGACATCTTGTGATTATGCCAAACTAGCTATCAAAAATCACATTTATCAATTTTCATATAATATAATGACCAAACACATCAAAGAATATGAGGAATAAATTTCATGGATGTTCAACTAATAAATAATATAAATGATATAAGAATCAATTTACAAAATTTTAAAAATGTGGAAAGATGAACCAAGGGAAATGATATAAAGGAACTGTAATGTGTATTAAGAGTGGGTAAATAGTGCCAACATTACTTAGATTATATAAATAATGAAGACATTGATAGATGAGATTAAATTACATCTAACGACACCCCATTGTTGTTCAATGTGTTATGTTTGGAAAATATGGGCATTATTCTTGTCAATTCCCTAATCTAAGAGATATATCATAGATTAAGGAAACACATATGGTATCAAAATAATTTTACTGTTAGGTTTAATGTTCTTATGTGTTGGAATTTGATAGTTATGTTATAGAATTAGTATACCAATGACCATATTGACAAAAACCTGAGAAATAATAGGGTTATTCCACTATATATTTTTTTTAATAGACTAAAAAAATATTTTGAATGGTAATGATAACCTATAAAAGTAATCTAGTGATAAAGTGATATTGAATAAAACACATGATTAAAGGAATAATAACCAATAATTAGTGTTTGACGATAGGATAAAACTAAAGAGTATTGGGATTAAAATTCAAAGGGTAATATTATTTTAAAATGTATTGTTACATATTTTGATTATTTATGTGATGGATGTTTAGTTTGATATTTTTATAAACATATTATAGGGTATAATAATAATAATGTATTAATTAAGGATATTATAGGAGATATTTTATTTTGTTAGAGTATATATACACATAAAGATTATTTAAGAAAAATGATATTATGTTTTTAGAGGTGTAAAAAGATGGGTATGAGAAAAGCATTTAGGTTAAAAACACTATTTAATGTGGAGGTTATCAATGAAATATATGGGTATTTATTTAATGAATTATTTATGATAAACCAATTAGATTTTTTTAATTTTGTAAATTAATTTATTAAGTTGTATTCATTTTCAATGTTATCTTACTTTATGATAACAATTTTGTATTTAGTAAATATAGAAATAATAACTCATTATTCGTTGGTGGATTCTGGGATCCGTTAGAATCATACTATATTTTTTTAGGAATAAAAAAACCAATTATGTACTCATCATTTAGAGAAACTATGATATCGTAGTGAATATTAATTAAAGGGTGAAATTATAATTTTCAAGAATGTATATTTTTATATTTCCATATCCATTATTTTAATGGAAATCCATAACTAAGGGAAAATGAATTTAAAAACAAAATTGTATTATAATATGATCATTTCTAATGAATTGATGGTAATTTTATCCATTATTGATTTAAAGAGTTATGGCCATTGAGTTAATCCTTACCATGTTATGTATCATGCTATATTAGTTCTTTGGTGGTATATTTCTATTATATGTCTGTAATTTAACATCTCACTAATGTTCTCATACTCGGAAACTTAATTTTTGGGGGACATTCATACTTTCCCTTTCCCTTTTTAAAGTCTATGTTTTTAATCATTTATATGATCTGGGTTTTCAAAAAATATATTTTAAAGATTCAACCCATTTTTTACCGAGATCATGTTTAAATAGAGTGGAAATATTTTATTAATGGGGGGGGGGGATAATTTAAATAATTGAATTTTTAAAATATAAAATAATATTTGATAGCACATACAATATGAAACATCGTACCCATGAAACAATGATGAATTAAATATGAAAATTTTCTCAATTCTAGTAAATTTGCAGTTATGAGTTGAATTAACAATTTTTAAATATATATATATATATATGTATTATTACACATCCTAAGTGTATTGATTAATTATTTGTAAATAATCAAACAATTGTTTTTGGGTAATGTCCCTTTGATCTTCCAAATACATTTTCAACAAAAATAATTTCTATATTTATTTAAGGAAAAAATATTATAATAATTTTATATAAAATTTTAAAAATGAATTTGTTAAATTGAATTCAATATATTATATCAGCATATCAGAATTAACTAATGGTTATATACAATTATTTTTTAGAAAATATGGATTTTTGAGACAATAGTGAAAGTATGATTTTTATATAAAATTTTGATTTATTTTGATAAATTTAGTAAATTAAAAGAACTATTACTATTTCAATTAGACATAATAGTAACATATATATAATTGAGTTATATTATATCTAAATAATTACAAATGAATCATCCTTATACCATGTTGTTGAATTAATTTATTTTTAGGCTTGAAAATACAATTTCATTTTTTTAATTCATAGTGTATATATTTTATAATTAATTAAAATAAAAATCAATGTGTAATAAAATAAATGAATGTTTTATATTTTATTTCTATATTAATGAATTTAAATTTATATAATGAAAATTACTAGTTATAGGGTTATATAAAAATCATCTTCTCTTGAATCACCCCACTCGGAACTCGGCATTCACGTTCATGATGAGAGGGGTAGTGATGGTTACAGATCCCTCCTCTCCTATTCCATAGAGGGAGAGACATATTTATAATTATGTTGGATACCATTAATATTTCTCATAATTCACAACCCCATACTTCCTTCTTCCTTTCAATGATATTTTGATTTTCCCTAAAGTTCCTGATCTATAGGCTAGTTACCCCAATCTCTCTCTCTCCCTTTCTCTCAATGATCTTCGAAGATTTATAACTCCTCGACTACACCATGGTTTCTAATTTTCAGAAACATTTTTAGTTAGTAAAAAAATTTATAGCATCATTTTTGGTTCCATGGGTTTACAGAACCATGCATTCCTCGTGCTTCTTGATAATAAACATATTATGATATGCTTTTCATTAAAGGAGGATCAGATCCTCTCTTCCTCCTAAGCACCTCGAACATGAACTAGATTCTATTTATACCTATTTGAATGGTCCAAAAACATCTATATGAAGTGGGATACTCTGACTACAGTTCTTTAGGTATGCTTTCCAAGTGTTCCGCTTCCTTTCCAAAACCCATCTATTATTCAAATACTTTGAAATTTGGATAGGTATTTCTTATGTTCGGATAACTAAACCATCTAAGCATGTAATCCCATATCTCCCCTGTATATATGTGGATGTATAAATATCTAATACACAAATTGATTGGATTTGGATCACAATAGAGGAGAATTGTTGTTGTAAGGATTGGTTTCCTTCAAAGCATGGACATAACAGTGATCTTCCTACCAATGTTTGGGGAAATTATCATCCATTTTCTACCCTAGCCACTAGTCCCATCATGGAGAGGATGTTCCTATAACATAGATTGAATCTGGATCACCTAAATTTCCCAATAATAGTAATTTATTTGTAGAGGATGTGTATATTGATCACACTATTTAGAAAAAGAAACCACCATTGAATTATGAAATGGGGGATGCTGATGTTTTTGTGAATTTGAAGCATGATGTGTGTGCTATCATGATTTAATTTTGGGTTCACGAATGACACTGATCGAATATTTTATTCTCTTATCCCTACAATATAAATATAACGTGTATTAGAGGTTTTCTCAATGGTCAGGACTCTCTACCAGGTGATGGTTCGAAACATTTTTTTATAAAAGGGATTATGTGTCTAGTCCATGTTATCTTCAAGTGTCCGTAATATATAATGTAATTTTTTCTCAAGAATATGGACTATATGGAATGAAGTATTTTATATGATTGGTATAGAAACAAAACCTCTTTTTATCCTTGATTGGAAATGAGAAATAACCATTAAACACTGAAGGGTTGTAGAAATTTATGAAAATATGGAAGAAGAAATATACCAAGTCATGGTCCAATAATAAAACCGAGATGACTGATAATAAAAATTACTTGTTAAAAATGATAGTTTATGATATGGACCCCTAAGGGAAAATGAATTATGGAAATGGATCAAGTAAGGGGTCGAAATGAAATTTGTTTCTGGAAATTTCCCAGTTCATGGGGAAATCAAGACCCCAAAAAGACTATTTGAATTTACTAAGTATGATTGTAAGTAGATCCTTAGGTAAAAAAGATAAAGGATAGACATTAATAAATCTTAAAACAACAGGTTTTTAATGGATAATCATGTTCTTGGTGAGATGGTGGAGGAAATAGTAGGTGATGTTAACTAGGGGAATTAATGTGAAATTAATGGAATGGTCCAGAAATCAATGCATACTAGAGATCATGATGGAATAATAGGGGAAATAGAATTAAAAAAATAAAGGGTTTGGAGCTCACTCAACATTATAAGGAATAAATTCTTGAAGGTTTCTTCTAGATCAATGTGATGGAGAAATAGGTCTATAGAATTTATGATAAAAGTATTCATGTTGTTACCAATGAGTAGAAAAGGGTGTGGTTTAATAATAAAAGATGTATTTTTATCACGTATTTGGAAAAAAATGATCATTTTAGAGGAATATATAAAACTATAGGATAAGATGTCTAGTCACATTGATGAACTAACGAACTATTATCTAGAAATCTGGGTAAATACTCATCACTGAGAGTATATAGGATATCTCTTACCAAAAATATTAGTCACTTATTTTATAATTGAAGTGCCCAGATCAGTGTGAATCACTGAGAGGGGGAGGGGGTGAATCAGTGATCCTTTAAAACTTTTTACTAATTGATTCTTAATCAATTAAACCTCTATGGCTTGTTAAGGCCTCGATCCACTCTTCTTATATCTCTCAACCTTTCCCGGATAATGCAGTAATGAAAAGGCACAGGACACAAGGATTTACAAGGTTCGGCACCAAAGGCCTACATCCTTGCCATGCTCTCCCAGCATGGATTCTCCCATTATAACTTGTTAGAATTACAATGGTCGATACAGCTTCCCACCGTATCTCTCCTGAGTCCCACAGGAGGGTCTTTATACTGCGTCCCACAGTGTTACCAGAGTCCCACTGGCCTGCTCCAGAATCCCACTGAAGACTTCTTCTCCCTGAGTCCCACAGGGTCTTCTCCTAGCTCCTAGAGTCACACGAGTAGCTCTTCTTCACGTTAGCTCTTCAAGTATCCTCAGCAGTCTGGGATAAAGACTGCTGGCCTTGCTCTGTACCTCTGATCACTTGTGATGATCAGGTATTCTCGTCTTGCTCAGGCTTTATCTCCTTCTTCTGAGGATGACCTGGCTTCTCTCTTCAACTACTGAATGCTCAGACAACTGATATCTTTATCTTCGGTCTGGTCCAGTCTCAGCTCACTTCAACTTCATGCACTGAGTGCATGGCATCTCTGCATCCTCATGCACTGACTGCATGGCCTTTTCAATCTCTTCAAGAACCTCTGGTCTTGGTCAACTCAAATGCACACAACCAAATTTGGCTTTGTTCACGTGTGCATGTGCGTGCATGAATGCATGTACTCCCTTGCTCTTCTTCTAGGTGCACTAAACCCACAATGGGTGTAAATACTTTTAGCACACACACCTTCTTCCCGCTTCACACTATGTTCTTTTTGTTTACACACTCACAAGTGTGTTGTACTTTAGTGTGAGGGTCGTCTTTCAACTTCTTCTAAGTGTGTTCACTTTTAGTGCACACCTAGGTTCGGCCTTCTTCCTCTTGTTTGCACACACACACTCAAGGTATGTTCTTCAATTTGCATACACAAGGTTCTCCACTTTTCACACACACAACATGTGTGGTCTTCACTTGGTGCACACACAACTTGTTCTTCGTTTTGCACACACTTGGGCTTGGCCTTCACTTGTTTTCACTTAGCACACACACTGCCAAGTGTGTTCATCCATTTGCATACACACCAAAACTAAGGTCTCGGCCTTCTTTTCAAATGCACACACACACGAATATGTCCTTTTCCTTATGCATATGCTAGGGCCACGGCCTTTCCTTGTTCACTTTGCACACAAGGCACTAGGGCCTCGGGTTCTCCCTCTTTGCACAAGCTACTGCCCGTAGGGACTTCTCCTCACTTGGCACACACACACTAGGGATGTGGTGGTCTTCACTTCACCCACTTGCACACACACTGTCCCACAAGGTGTCAATGTGCAAGGGGAAGCCGTGCAAAGCCTTGGATGCAAGGCATCGCGCAAGTGCTTGGAGCACAAGGCGCGCAAGTTGCACTGGCCAAGGGGCGCACAAGTGCAACCAGCCGCGGGCGTGCAGGTGCAACACCGCGGGCTCTTCCTCCTGTTGCACAAATTCGCGAACAGAGAGGGTGACAACCTCGGGCGCGCAAGGAAGCGGCGGCCCTGAGTACTTCCTGCTGCGCAAAGATTAGCGCGCAGGGGACTTCACCTCTTCTTCTTTCGCGCAAGGAGTGCGCAAAAGGAACTCAGCCGCGCAAGATACTTGCACGGGGCTTCAAACTCTTCGCGAGGCAGAGCACTCACGGGTCTTCAAAAATTCAGCACATCAGCAGCCTCTTCTCGAGGGCTAGGCCTCATTTATATAGGCAGAGGAGAGGCGGTTCATCCGCGTGAGATATTTTCAATCCTCTGAAGATTTCGGGATTTCAAGATTTCCTTAAATCTTGTTTTTCTTTTTATTTCACGCGGGTTTCTTATATTTTCTCCTACTCCTCGTGCATGCACATGAAACCGCATGCACGGCCTCTGTTTGGCCCATACCATGCAAAACACGAACACCCCAATGGCCCGGCAACTTCGTTTGCCTCGGCCTCGACCGAAATTCTCCATACACTACATGCAAGCCCATTTTAAGGCATGGTTGTGTTCGGTATGCTCAGACGATCCCGATGGACACTTCGGTTTGATCAGAGGTGGCCGGATACTCAAAATCCATCTTCGGATGGCGCCTGGTTCAGCGGGGACGTCGCGGGTGGCTTCGCATGGCGCGGGGAAGAAGACGTGCGGAGTGCCGTCGGATTAAAGATTTGGACGGCCGCGATCAGGATGGGCCGCGGCGGATTAGATGTGCGGCGCCGATCGTCCGCGAGATCAGATGAGCGGCTGGGATTCGTTCCCGGTGAAAAATGCGCGTCCCACATCGAATCCTTGCCCGGTTTTCTCGCGGCTTATCAACTAAGCGCTGCCGCCATATGCTCAGTTGAATCTCCTCCCCTCTCGGTGCCGCCCCGCACCGAGTTCTCTCTGCGGGCGCACTCTGCGCCCACTATGCTCCCTGCGGGCGCGCCACTGGCGCCCACTATGCACACTGTGATACTCGCGGGTGCGCTCATGCGCCCCTGCCGCGCTCCTCCGGGCGTGCCCCAGGCGCCCATGCGGTGTCCTATGGGTGCGCCCTGCCGCCCTGGCTCGCCCCACGGGTTCCCCCGGGCGTGGTGCCCTAGTGCCCATGCCTTGGGGTTGAACCCTCAAGGTGCCTTGGCTGGCCAATTTTTTGGCAAAGGACAGTACAAGTACTTTGTCTAAAAACAAGTTTCTCCTCCATATAAAATATGCCAATTACCAAGTGCCACTTCTTTAAGCCATCTTCCTTTCTTCTTCTTTTTAAGAATTCCATCATTTCTCCTCTCATATGATCTCTACTTAGGATATGGAATTCCCAAGGTTTCTTCTTAATCTTCTTCATCTCCTCTTCCATATGTGTTCAATACTTAGGAGGGACTTCTTCAACTGAATCTCATAAATCACACATGTTCTTCAACATTCTTCATTGATCAAATCAGAGATCACTTGGATCTTCTTCACATTCACATGCACTAAGTGTTAGTGCATGGACTTCTTCAGCTCACTTCATCCACTTAGTACTTGTGGATGGATCTTCTTCAACTCCTCATGCATTGTCACTACAATGCATGGTCTTCAAACAATGTTGTGACATTGTATCATCAGGATACAAGTTCTTTGAACTTAAAGAGCAGCTCAACAATCGTCAGATGTTACTAGAGAATGTTTCAACCACATCTCCTATACCACTTAGTGGATCTCCTAAGTGACATGAATCTTTATGTTCCATGGACATTCTCCATTCATCACCATCACTATCACATCCTTTGACATTCACATCTTGACTCCTTGACATCCATTCATTCCAAGACAACTTCATGCATCATTGACAACAAATGCAACCCAATGCACTTCAATCTCCCCCTTTGTATTTGTTGTCAATACACTCCTTCAGCACATATGAATGGGTCAATATGTGTGCCAATATTTTCTCCCCCTTATTGGAAATCAAATGCAAAGGTGTGGTGTGGTTCTCTTTCAAAAATATCTTCCTCCCTTTGAATAGCATCTTCTTGAAAATCACTAAGAGAGGGATGATGCCACATGTTCTTCTTTAGCAAAGAACCTTTAGTAAATCAACTCTAAGTCTACTTGGGCTAACCCGGTGTAGAAAACAAGAGTGATGTTACCAAGGAACTCAATGCTGTCCACAATTCTCTACACATGTGAGATCATGCTTAGGGGTTTGAAATTTTTCAGATATAACAATGAATTGCTGAATCCTGCACATACTTCACAAAACACATTAGAATGTTCAGGTGCAAAGATAAAGCTCCCCCTTTCATCTATTTTCTTAAGATGATATTAATCTCAGAACATCATCTTCTTCAGATTTGCTCCCCCTCAAGGGGTGCACTCCATTCAATCCAAACCATCCTCCAACTGAGAATGACCATCATCTTCAATTCCCTACAATGTTAGCACATGTAAATACAAGTGTAAGGGAATAAGATGGAACCTCATTGGTTCATCAATGTGAACAACAAGGTTGAGAAGATTCCCTCAACCGAGATGTCCCATTTTCACCATTCTTCACACTTGCACGTTTGATCTTCAATGATGATTGTGCTGGTGTGGTTCTCAACCCATCTTCATGTGAAATCTTTTTCTTCCCTTTTGCTTTAGCAAATGCCAGAGCTTCATCTTCAGCTCTTTGTAGTTCTCTGGCAAGTTGCAACTGATGTGGCCATATGACAAGTAAATCATTTGGAAGTGTGGCCTCAGTTCTGGAAATTCCACATGGTTCCTTCAATGCTTTCAAGCTACCTTTCTTAGGCAACTTGTTTTCAATCAATCCCTTCTTCTTCTGGATTGATTGTCTTTTTGAGTTCAGTCTGCTTCTATTCAGTTCCATGGCTTGTTCACAAAGATCCATGGTATGTCCTTTCTTTCCACAGTAGAAGCATGTTTTCTTGGTGGTCCTTCTGGATGCATCACCCTTCTTGGATTTGAATTCCAAGGACTTCTCTTCATTCTTCAAACTCTTCTTGGGAGCATCTTCCACTTTCTTCTTCTTGCTTCCCAAGGATTCCTTTTTAGCCAGGTTCAGTGATCTTCTCTTCTTTTTAGCTCTGGATACAGTTGGAGATTGACATGTATCTTTTTGACCACTTTTGCAACCATCCCAGATGTTGTCAAGTAATCCAAATCTATTTGCAGTAAACAGATGTCTCTGGACCTGTGGATGTTGCTTCCTTCCTTCTGGCTTGCTCCCCCTTGGCATGGGCTTCCTCTGTGCTTTAGTATTCAGTGGATTGTACCAACAATCTTTTTCACAATGCCCATACTTGTTACAACACCAACACTGACCCACAAATCTTGACCTTTTCAGTCCTTCTGATTGCTGGGTACTTTTCTTGACAAGTTGTGTTGTTTCAAGAGAGCTCTGCTTCTTCATTTTCTTCATCCATACTTGTTTGGAATTATTCTTCCATCCTGCACTTTTTGTGGAAACACAATTAGAAGCATCAGTACAAGATGGTATGGATGGTACCTTCATTTTAGAAGTTGTTGCCCTTTTATTAGAGGATGTCTTTCTTTTAGAATCATCCTGCTCAATGCATACTTGAGTAGCAACATTTCTCCTTTCAGCTGACTGGGAAGATTCAGCTTTGGGTGATTGCAGGTTTTTCAATATCACCTCTAGTTCTAAGCATTTCATGTTAAGGGAGTTCTTCTCATCCTCAACAATTCTTAGCTTTCCTTCCCAATCTTCTTTCAGCTGTTTCATCTGGTCTTCATGCACCTTCTTCATTTCTTGCAATGAATTGTCAAGCTCCTTCACCCTTTTGACTTTGTCTTCTAGTTGAGCATCTCTGACAACCATTGACACTTTGTGCCTCTTTTCCAGTGCATGGAAAACTTCTTTGACCATTATCTTAAAGAATTCATTCTCAGAAAGGCTTCTTTGCAATTCTTCAGCAGTGTCTTTATATCTTTCATTGCAAAGAGATACTGTTTCATCTTTAACCTTTACCAGCTTTCTGAGAGTGTTGGTTATGCCAACCCTTTTAGCCAGCTGATCTTCCATAGCATTGGCTTCTTCTTCTAACTGTGATTTTTCTTCTCGAAGATCATGGATGCCTGTAACTATACACTTTGCCACTTCCATGGGGACTGTCTTCTGAAGATATTCGATTGCACTTTGAAGATCTTTCATTGTTCCAACATCATCACAGCTAGGACAGGCTTTCTTCATCTTCTTAGCCTGTTTCTTCTTTCTATTTTTCTGAGTCTTGGAAGATATCTCCATTTGAGGCTGGTCACTCATTTCCTCAAATCTGCACTTCATAAAGACTCCCTTGGATCTTTTAGAGGAAACCTCCCTCTGATACCAATTGAAGTGCCCAGATCAGTGTGAATCACTGAGAGGGGGAGGGGGTGAATCAGTGATCCTTTAAAACTTTTTACTAATTGATTCTTAATCAATTAAACCTCTATGGCTTGTTAAGGCCTCGATCCACTCTTCTTGTATCTCTAAACCTTTCCCGGATAATGCAGTAATGAAAAGGCACAGGACACAAGGATTTACAAGGTTCGGCACCAAAGGCCTACATCCTTGCCATGCTCTCCCAGCATGGATTCTCCCATTATAACTTGTTAGAATTACAATGGTCGATACAGCTTCCCACCGTATCTCTCCTGAGTCCCACAGGAGGGTCTTTATACTGCGTCCCACAGTGTTACCAGAGTCCCACTGGCCTGCTCCAGAATCCCACTGAAGACTTCTTCTCCCTGAGTCCCACAGGGTCTTCTCCTGGCTCCTCGAGTCACACGAGTAGCTCTTCTTCACTTTAGCTCTTCAAGTATCCTCAGCATTCTGGGATAAAGACTACTGGCCTTGCTCTGTACCTCTGATCACTTGTGATGATCAGGTCTTCTCGTCTTGCTCAGGCTTTATCTCCTTCTTCTGAGGATGACCTGGCTTCTCTCTTCAACTACTGAATGCTCAGACAACTGATATCTTTATCTTCGGTCTTGTCCAGTCTCAGCTCACTTCAACTTCATGCACTGAGTGCATGGCATCTCTGCATCCTCATGCACTGACTGCATGGCCTTTTCAATCTCTTCAAGAACCTCTGGTCTTGGTCAACTCAAATGCACACAACCAAATTTGGCTTTGTTCACGTGTGCATGTGCGTGCATGAATGCATGTACTCCCTTGCTCTTCTTCTAGGTGCAGTAAACCCACAATGGGTGTAAATACTTTTAGCACACACACCTTCTTCCTGCTTCACACTATGTTCTTTTTGTTTACACACTCACAAGTGTGTTGTACTTTAGTGTGAGGGTCGTCTTTCAACTTCTTCTAAGTGTGTTCACTTTTAGTGCACACCTAGGTTCGGCCTTCTTCCTCTTGTTTGCACACACACTCAAGGTATGTTCTTCAATTTGCATACACAAGGTTCTCCACTTTTCACACACACAACATGTGTGGTCTTCACTTGGTGCACACACAACTTGTTCTTCGTTTTGCACACACTTGGGCTTGGCCTTCACTTGTTTTCACTTAGCACACACACTGCCAAGTGTGTTCATCCATTTGCATACACACCAAAACTAAGGTCTCGGCCTTCTTTTCAAATTCACACACACACGAATATGTCCTTCTCCTTATGCATATGCTAGGGCCACGACCTTTCCTTGTTCACTTTGCACACAAGGCACTAGGGCCTCGGGTTCTCCCTCTTTGCACAAGCTACTGCCCGTAGGGCCTTCTCCTCACTTGGCACACACACACTAGGGATGTGGTGGTCTTCACTTCACCCACTTGCACACACACTGTCCCACAAGGTGTCAAGGTGCAAGGGGCAGCCGTGCAAAGCCTTGGATGCAAGGCATCGCGCAAGTGCTTGGAGCACAAGGCGCGCAAGTTGCACTGGCCAAGGGGGCACAAGTGCAACCAGCCGCGGGCGCGCAGGTGCAACACCGCGGGCTCTTCCTCCTGTCGTGCAAATTCGCGAACAGAGAGGGTGACAACCTCAGGCGCGCAAGGAAGCGGTGGCCCTGAGTACTTCCTGCTGCGCAAAGATTAGCGCGCAGGGGACTTCACCTCTTCTTCTTTCACGCAAGGAGTGCGCAAAAGGAACTCAGCCGCGCAAGATACTTGCACGGGGCTTCAAACTCTTCGCGAGGCAGAGCACTCACGGGTCTTCAAAAATTCAGCACATCAGCAGCCTCTTCTCGAGGGCTAGGCCTCATTTATATAGGCAGAGGAGAGGCGGTTCATCCGTGTGAGATATTTTCAATCCCCCGAAGATTTCGGGATTTCAAGATTTCCTTAAATCTTGTTTTTCTTTTTATTTCACGCGGGTTTCTTATATTTTCTCCTACTCCTCGTGCATGCACATGAAACCGCATGCATGGCCTCTGTTTGGCCCATCCCATGCAAAACACGAACACCCCAATGGCCCGGCAACTTCGTTTGCCTCGGCCTCGACCGAAATTCTCCATACACTACATGCAAGCCCATTTTAAGGCATGGTTGTGTTCAGTATGCTCAGACGATCCCGATGGACACTTCGGTTTGATCGGAGGTGGCCGGATACTCAAAATCCATCTTCGGATGGCGCCTGGTTCAGCGGGGACGTCGCGGGTGGCTTCGCATGGCGCGGGGAAGAAGACGTGCGGAGAGCCGTCGGATTAAAGATTTGGACGGCCGCGATCAGGATGGGCCGCGGCGGATTAGATGTGCGGCGCCGATCGTCCGCGAGATCAGATGAGCGGCTGGAATTCGTTCCCGGTGAAAAATGCGCGTCCCACATCGAATCCTCGCCCAGTTTTCTCGCGGCTTATCAACTAAGCACTGCCACCATATGCTCAGTTGAATCTCCTCCCCTCTCGGTGCCGCCCCGCACCGAGTTCTCTCTGCGGGCGCGCTCTGTGCCCACTATGCTCCCTGCGGGCGCGCCACTGGCGCCCACTATGCACACTGTGATACTCGCGGGTGCGCTCATGCGCCCCTGCCGCGCTCCTCCGGGCGTGCCCCAGGCGCCCATGCGGTGTCCTATGGGTGCGCCCTGCCGCCCTGGCTCGCCCCACGGGTTCCCCCGGGCGTGGTGCCCTAGTGCCCATGCCTTGGGGTTGAACCCTCAAGGTGCCTTGGCTGGACAATTTTTTGGTAAAGGACAGTACAAGTACTTTGTCTAAAAACAAGTTTCTCCTCCATATAAAATATGTCAATTGCCAAGTGCCACTTCTTTAAGCCATCTTCCTTTCTTCTTCTTCTTAAGAATTCCATCATTTCTCCTCTCAAATGATCTCTACTTAGGATATGAAATTCCCAAGGTTTCTTCTTAATCTTCTTCATCTCCTCTTCCATATGTGTTCAATACTTAGGAGGGACTTCTTCAACTGAATCTCATAAATCACACATGTTCTTCAACATTCTTCATTGATCAAATCAGAGATCAATTGGATCTTCTTCACATTCACATGCACTAAGTGTTAGTGCATGGACTTCTTCAGCTCACTTCATCCACTTAGTACTTGTGGATGGATCTTCTTCAACTCCTCATGAATTGTCACTATAATGCATGGTCTTCAAACAATGTTGTGACATTGTATCATCCGGATACAAGTTCTTTGAACTTAAAGAGCAGCTCAACAATCGTCAGATGTTACTAGAGAATGTTTCAACCACATCTCCTATGCCACTTAGTGGATCTCCTAAGTGACATGCATCTTTATGTTCCATGGCCATTCTCCATTCATCACCATCACTATCACATCCTTTGACATTCACATCTTGACTCCTTGACATCCATTCATTCCAAGACAACTTCATGCCTCATTGACAACAAATGCAACCCAATGCACTTCAATAATGTTGTTATTTCTTTCGATTTTAATACACATTGGTTTAGGAAGGGTTGGTTTCCAATATTTTTTATAAAAGTTTTTAAAATATGAAAACAAAAATAGTTCTAAAATTTAAAATCAAATTTTCCATGAAAAATATATATTTTCAAAAACCCACTTTCCATCACCCTTTCTCGGTTTATATTAAATTATATTCATTCACCTCAATGGCTTTATTTTTATAAAATGGAGTATATATTTTGAGTCATGATAATTTATAACCGGTAATAAAGTCAACTTAGTTTTCGAACAATATGAATATTAAATGTAGTAAATATCTATTACCACAGTAAAAGGAAAACAGTTTAATTAGGCATAAAAGTTATTTTATAAAGACACTAGAAATGAATAACCCTAATAGTTTGATTATATATATATACACTAATTTAAATATAATAATTAATAAATTTGTTTTTTTACTTTATAAATGACTAAATAATTATTTCTCTAAAATTTAGATTTTTGATTTGTGAAAAAAATGTATATTTGGGAAAAATATATAGTTTTAATGTAGAAAAATTTATTTTATATTAAATCAATATTTTTTTAAATAAAATATGTTTTATGAAAATACAATTACAAAAAATTATATATTAAATATAAATGATTATATAATTTAGTAAGCGAACTAAATATTTTTAAGGGTCAGATAACTTCTTATTATAAAAAAACTATATTTTTCAATAAATAGTATTTTAATTTAAAAGATTAATTTCTCAAAATTAGAATATTATTTTGATAATATAAATATCATTTTTGGAATCAGGATTTTGAAATTATCCAATTTTATTTTTTCATAATTTTTTGACAATGTATAATTTTCGGGTAATAATTAAATATGGAATAATTATATGGTGTGTATTATGACCTCCTAATGATAAAAAACCGATGTAATATATATATCCTTTAAGGTATACATGAACATATATGTGATTCATGTTTAAAATAATGTGTTATAGGTTATTTTGTATTGTTTATAAAGGATTAATGAATCATCTAAAACCTATATTATATTTCAAGGTTCAGATGTCATTTCATCGCAAATACGAATCACATTCACATCAAGATAGAAAATATACTAATGATTTAGGCCCATAGAATAATAAAATAATGAAAAACACATTAATGTTTTAGTGACCATGGGAAAAAGTAGGGGAAGGTATATGTTTTTTAATATATTATTATATAGAGTCTTAATCATATGTTTGTTAAATAATAAAGAACTCCACACTCCTTTCCTATATAAACCCACCCATAGTCCCATTGATCTTCAATAAAAACTATGGATCATGTTTTTACACTATCATATCCGCTATATATTTCTCCCACAGAACCCACATGCTCTCAAGATAACCCTCTCAAGATTTTGGAATCACCCTCTAAATGTAGAGGATCTCCCTCTACTATTTTAGTCAAGAATCAATTTTTTGTTATGCCTCTTAATTTCAATACATAATTGTTTGGGTATTTTTTTTAAAATCACACATACATACATTATTAAGTAAAAAAATTATAAAACTCTTTCACTATCATTATTCTCTCCCATTAACATTTATGGAATCTTGTCATGCTATCAAAAGTTTTTGGCGATTCTCCTAACCAAATGTAAGGGACCTCTCTCATTTTTTCAATTCATGAACTATAATTGTATTAACTATTTTAAATTTATTTTTGTTATGTTCTCGTGATATTATCATGATTAACCTACTTTATAAATTACATCTTAATTATGAGTTATCTTTTATCCCAACTTATTATAGAATTTAGTAAAACTATTTCTATGAAAAAAATATAGTATGAGATCTCCCTATCTTCTAATTCCGTAACCTATTTTATTCTCATAATTCCCATTTTTAAATGTTTGTTTATTTTTTAACGCAAAACCATTCTAAAATTATCATGTTTATATTAAGAAATATAACAATAAATATCATTAATCTCCACCATTAGTATTTATGTTGACCTATTATTCTAGTGTAACTGTCCTGTGATTTTTCATACCAAAAGTCAGAGAGATCTCTCTATTCATTTCCAATAAACCACATTATTTATATATATTTTTTTATTATAAATTGGTATATTTTTCATCCCTTTATTTATGTTCCATTAATGTAAACATTATTTTATTTTATGAGATATCAATTATGCTATCTCATTTTTTACCTTTACCTAAGACGTTACAATGATAAAATTTAGTAAGAGATTTCCCCGCTGCTCTATTCCGTAAAAGAACCTTCATTGTTTTTTTTGTATTTGAATATTAATTGGTTATATTATCATGAATTTATTAATATAACTCTACTTTAAAATTGATTTAAAAACAATGAAAAATCATTTATCACCTCTCTTTATATCATTTTCCTAAGATATTATTATGCATAAATTTATTAAAGGATCCTTTCCTTCTCAACTTTATTCAAATATATTCCACATTTATTTCAATTAATGTCAAATTAAAAATGTTGGGATATCTTTTTACACATCCCTCTTAATATAAATTGTATTTACAAATGATTAAATACCCATTTTATATTCACAAACCATTTTATGAATATTTAATATTGTCATATTGATACTAACATTTCAGAACACTTATTTTTTCCAAACCTTTATAATATGAATACTATCACTATTTACAATCAAGGGTGTTCACCTGGACATTTATATACATATATTATTAGGGAAATACATGAATTCTTTCCACACCCCTTGATAATGTAATTAAATGTGATGAAATATGATCCTATATTGAGTGATCATTGTGAAACACTTATGGATGTACATAATATAAACCTGAAGAGTGAATCCAAAATTATAGATTCATCCAATGCATTGGGTGATAATTTTGTATCATGAGATATAATTAAAGGGATTATAGAGTCAAATAAATGCATCATTGTACTTTTTTCTGCATTTTATAATTCCTTATAGATTTGGGATGACCAATGTTTATGATTTCATGTTTATAGTTGATGCTACATTCCCATGTCTCCATTAAGTTATAATGATATTTCATTATTTATTTTTATATTTTAATTCTCACCTTTATTATGATATATTGATATACATATTTGATCACATGTAATAATTTATCATCATATTATTATTGGTTTATTCCCTTAGCAGGATTAATAGATCACCCCTTTCCTACATACATCCCATGTTTTCCCATGCAGTTTCAGAGGACCGATGATTTCTCAGAGAATGTTACCGAACTTTTCAATAGTGTTGTCATATCTCATGTTCATGATCTTATTATATTTACATAATTACCAATGAAAATAGAATTATTGATAATAGAATTTTTAGTATGTGTAACATTATATAATAAACCATGAATTAATGTATAATAATGATATGTGTTTTCATAGATAACCTCCAATATACCCACTTTAGAGCAATGGAGACCCTCCCATTCACCCATTGATATCATATATAATTATTCATTACCCAATGAATTATAGTGATATATATTTCCAAAAACTCACATAATATATACAATTATGTTCGATAAGATTATAAATCACTCATTATATCAGAAACCATTAAATTAAATCGGTATCATAAATCATTACATTATTATATATCAAGTGTAAAATAAACGGGTTTCATAAAATCCATTTCATCATAATGAAAAAAAATCTATAGAAAGAATAGAAATTTTATCACAGGTTTATTTCCTTAGTAAATATTACATGAAGTCGATTGATTAAATCTCAAATAGAAAATGATTTATTGATATCACATAGAATATTTTTTATTAAAAATATATTTTCACCTAAAGAAGTCAACAATTTAAATTAAAACGTTCTTCCAAATTTATAAGAAAAAAATTTCATTTTAAATATCCATGAAAATTTTTAAGGGAATCGTTAAATCACTAATTTTTTTTATGGTGGCATAAAATATTATTCATGTCATAAACATTATAAGAATGATTCCTTTTACATTTTTGGAAGAACCCATATCGGTATTGTTTCAAAAATGAGAAGAATATTTCTATAATCAAATTTTATTAAAATGAAATGAAGGGTAATAATTTGGTAATAAAATAATTGGGTAATATTAAACATTCTTTGATTTTTTTAGAAAAAATGGATTTGGAATAAAAATGTGTTTTATTAGGATTTTACAATTTGTTTTTGGATATCACTTTCATGGGGTTTAGATTTAAAATGATACTAAATGAGGAAAATATTTTACCCTAAATTTATGATCATTGAGATGTATGTTATAAAAACACCTATAATATTTAATAAAGTTTATATACATAAAATTTTATATTTTATATCATGAAATTATCTACCCTCATTATATTTTATATTCAACTTTATTTTATTCCTTCACTTGGCTTATGATTAATGATTACCAATGTGGTAATAGTTTTATGTTATAATCTCATCATTTATCCAGATTGTTTATGATTATGCTTCCATTAAGGAAATATAATGTTATACATCTCAATAATTATCATTAAATTTATTATAATCTATTTATTCAATATATATTCATGTAATAGTACAATTTTACTACTCTTTGGTACTTAAGATAATTATGAAAATAATTTCATGAAAACCAATATTTGTTTCCTTCTTTGATCAGAAAAAGTTTTTCTTCTAAACCCATGAATTATAAAAAATGTAAAACAATGTTATAATATTATCCTACAGTTTTAAAAGTCCCTTTTACCACTTTTTACCTCTTTTAAAAATGGGTTTATGATAAATCTTCCTCTTATTTACTGACCAAGGCTCATCTGACTACTTCCAACAATGTGAAAGGTGTATTGAATATTTCATATACATCAGGTACGTAATTCTCCACAAACATATAAAATCAATTCATTGAATATTCGTTCACAATTATCATATAATAATTTCAAAAATAATCATTTCAATAATTTTTTTAAAAATGATTTCAATTTTTTCATGGGTTCCTAATATATTTTCAAATATATTTTCATAGGAAAAGGTTTTCAAAACGTATTTTAATATAAAAATAATTTTTTAAAGGGGAAAGGATACATTCTTCAATAATTGTTTAGAATTATTTTTATAGCTTACATTAGATGTTTTCAAATTAGTTTTTATGGAGAATTATTTTTAAAATGTATTACTTCTAGATAAATGATTGTCAGTGGAATTTAATCTTCGATAATAAATTATACAAGTGATATTTAAAACTCCACTTTTATATAATATTATATCCATTGATATTTTTATGATTAACTTGTGATATGATCCATTGAAATCATTATTATCCTTTCTTTGAATGTTTAATATTTACGAATATATTTTATTTATGAAACTCATTTCTTTTACAAGGATTCCGACAGGCTAAATCAGTTATGAAACCTGATTCATTTCATGATTTATTCTATGATGAACAGATGATAATGCCTACACTTTTCCATGGTTATGATATGATAAAATGTTTATGATACCCATTTCATTTCATGTTTTATGAAATGACTTCTATGAAATACATCTATTTTATGGGTCATGATATGATGACTATTTTATTATCTTATGAAACAAATGTGTATGATTTCATTAAGTGATGGGTGGGACCTATATCTCCCTCAAATGAATTGGATAATTTTTTAAGGACTTAAACTGATTAGATGGTCTTGGGAGTGAACCTTTACTATTAAAATTGTCTTTGGAGTGATCCTTGAATACTAATATGGTCTTGGGAGTGAAACATGACTACTATGATGGTCTTGGGAGTTTTCCTAGACTGATAATATTGTCTTGGTATTGATCTTTTAATTCTTATATCATTATGTGAGTGAACCCATTCTACTAATAAACCATTTTTAGTGATCCTTAACTACTGTAGAAAAACAATAATATGTTTTTCATGTCTTCCAAAATTCCATGTATTATTCCATTGTTATGATTTCTTGGTTTATGACCTTGATTCTCATATGATTTATTTATTCTAATCTATAAATATTTATTCTGTGACACATGTGAAGGATATGGGATATACGATGTATGATCTTTAAATGTTGTGCTCATGTTCTCATCCCATTATGTTCATGTTAGTCTTAGGATTCTCTTTATTTTTCTCTTACTAGACCTCTTAGCTCACTATTTATTATGTTTTCTTTCACCTAGTTATGATATATTGTTTTATGTAGGAGTAATAAATTAGAAGATCATTATGGAAAAAATGGAATATCATTCACAAGGTGATAATTTTTCATTCCTTGTTTCCAAATACACTATTCTATTATAGTCCTCGGGAATCAAATTTTGTAATGTTCTGAATATTGTTCTAGAAAAATTTAATATCCATGTATGAGAAGTGTAGGTCACTATAATAGGTATCAATAGAAATGTTAAATTAACCTTTGAAAAGTAGGATGAGAAAATTCTAGTGATATCTATAGGGATATTTTAAAATACATTTCTAGGGAAGTATCAAAATATTTGGCTAAGGGGGGTTAAAAGTTGAGGAAAATGTATTGAATTTTTTTAAAAGGATTTATAAGGTGGTTTAAATGAAATAAATCATTTTTTAGATACTAAAATTGGATGTTTCATTAGTGTAGATGTACACAGTGTTAACAACCCTAAAAACAGAATATTGAGACTGACTCAATTTAGAACTAGTTCACGATAACAGACCTTACTGTATACCGAGTATGACACTCCCATGGTATATGATTTGGAAATTCACCAAATATTTTCAAACCATCAAGAAGGTTTTAAATAGAAGATGAATTTTAATAAAAAACGATGAACCAATGGTTTCATAGATTCAAAAGAATGTGTTATGATTGAGACATTTTATAAGTAATTTTGATGATTATATTTTTTTAAGTATGATTAGTGTTTCTCACACAATTATTTTGGTTTTAGTCAATGGCTATAACATGAAAGAATAATGTTAAAATTGAATCTGATAGAATATTTTGTGATTATGTTGAACCAAATTAGATTATTTATGGAGGAAAAGATATTCTAATTATGCCTTATTAGATATAAAAATATATGATTAAAAACATGAAATTTAGTGACATTCCATACACATTTTATTATAGAAGGATGCACTTTTGATGATGTTTGTGAGGTAATGATCATAGAGAAAAGAAGACTTGACTCCCTACATCTCAAGAAGGTTGGGAGAGAAACCAGAAGGAATATATCAAATGTAAGGGAAGATTTTATCTATGTTGAAACAAATAATATAGAGTGAACATTTGTCAAGAAATTTAATGGATTATCTAAGAGAAAAGGGAAATTACCCAAATCAATGCCCTTTCTGAAGAATTTACATCTAGAACAATGAAGGAATAATTCTGTTCCATTAATTGAAGTTAAATGACTAATGTATTTTTTTTATTTGGATATAATAATAAGGAATATCTAAATATATAGGGATTATTCAGTAATTTTTTTTCATTAAGGTTTTGAAAATATATATTGAATGAAAACAACGAACAATAAGAGTGATTTAATTAAAATGTCATATTTTCTGAAACAATCATGATTAATTTACTATGAACCTTATTATGTTCCTAATGTTTTTGAGGTGGTTTTTAGTTTGATTAATAGATGTTTGATAAGAATAAGTTAAATTTAATATTATTTATGACCAAATAGAAGTTAATAGATTTGATGAATATTTGATTTGTGTTATCATTGATGATGGTTAAATTTTTTTTGGATTTATGTAAAATATACAATAATCAATGTTTTATCTGATGAATGAGAAAAAATTAAATATTTCATTCTGGATATATTGTTATTCAGTTTATTACCATGTTCCTAAACAACACAAGATTGGATATCTTTGGTTTGTGAAAATCAAGAGAAAATATTTTATTAATGGTGGATCAATGTAAATCTGATTTAGTGACTTTAATAATAATTTATGGTATATTTCATATTTATTAAGGGTGAAAAGTTTCACCATTTATGGAATAGTTTAATTTAAACATCTGAATAGTTTTTAATGATTAAAGAAGTATCTCAACATTTGAGAATTTATTCATAATGATAACCTATGCTAAACATTTTGTTACGATGATAACTAAAGATATAAGAAAATAAGTATAATTATATTTATGGATAATAATATATGTTAGTTATTTATGTATAAAAAATTTGCATTCATTTCATGGAGTAAGAGAAGAAGTGAAATTTTATCAAACCACAACCAAATAATTAGTGTTTTTATTTAATGAAATAAATTAATTATATCACGTCGTAACAATTCTAGAATTTTATGAAAATCATCTTGAAAAAATATTTTTTTTATCAAACTTATCATGTTTAATTATAATAATGACCTCTTTCTTCCCTCTTTAGTATTTTTGTTTCGTGAATGTTAAATTTATCCAGATAACCCAATTTATTATGAATAATCACCATTATCACTCTCTGTAATTGTGTACCCTTTTCTACCATTTCAAAACCATCACATATGTTCTCAAATAGGGAAACCTAGTTACTAGAATCCATGGGTAACTATTATATTTCTATCATTCCCATTAAAAGTATTTTTTAGTAATAAATTTTATGATTATGGTTTTTATTATATAAAATTCATCTTTTAATCTTTTAAGAGTCAAGACGAATTAAGTGGGTCAAATTATGTTTATGCGGGGTAACCCCATGTTTATATGAAATAATATTTTTCAAACAAAATAAAATTATTTTAAGGATTGTATTACATAGTACACTATGTTAGGCTTTTTTATACGAATCCTAAAGATAATATTGTGGTACACGAGACACTATGTTTATCTTTAACTACACAAATTACTATGATTTTTTTATGTTACACAAAAGATTTATTTTAACATTCCTTATAGACAATAATACATTTCTCTTGTGTTTTATAGAATTCCATGGTTATCTTGTGCTATAAGAAACATTGGGATTACACCAAACATGACAAACTATCATTATGAGAGTTATCAAATAGGATTTGGAATGATAGGTATAAATAATATTAAATAAATTATAGAAAGTATTTTCTATTAATGTTTATAAAATGATTATTTTGTAACTATTTAATTATATATTAAAATTATAACTATTTGAAATTAAATAAATTCCTTCCCTAAAAATAACTATTTTTTCGATGTATAGAAATATTTTACCTAAATAAACTAAAAAAAAATTGATTGATTTATTTTAGAGAAAAGTATATTTTATATTCAATAAGCTATTTGAAATTCATATTATGTATTTTCGATAGAAGAGAGAAGAATAAATCAAATTTTATGCTTAAGATATATATTATACACAATGGAAATTTTACCTCCTTTTAATGAAGAACTTATTTTTAAATTAATTTTTAAAACTATTATAAATTATATTTCCAAATTAATACTTATTTTTATATTTTAATTTCATTAATTATATTACGTTGATTATTTGGGATTTTTCAAAAAAGATACATTTTTTGATGAATAATTAAAAATAATAAATTTTAATTAAATACTGAATTTTGGTTTGAATTATTTATATTTTTGACTTATAATTTAAATTTGGTCTAAAGTATAATTATTAAATTTATAAATATTATTTTACTGTTTTTAATTTTAATCATTTTTATAATGAAATTGGATATAAAAACATTTCAATCTTTGGAACATGTTCACATTAAAATCACATTGTCTCCCCACTTCTGTGAGTATAATTTTAAATTAATTTATGACACTTATGTTATTATAATTTGGAAAAATATATTAAATATTTGGAATCATCATAATTTATATTTTATAATTAGGTTAAATTATGTTTTTCACAAAAATATTAGTGAAACATTTTAAAATTAATTACTGTGATTAAGAGAAAGACGAGTTTACCAAGGGAATAAACATCAAATGTAAGGGGAATAATGACTGATAAACATATTCAAATCATATTTGGTGGAAATATTTCAACCTTTAACCTTAATTAATTTTCATTATTGAATTAGTTAGGAATATTTTAGTTAAAAACTGTAACACCCCATGCTTTTACGACACATTTCACTTTGAATAATGCAATAGCTTGTGTTGTACGCAATTTCAAGATTCTAACACATCGTGACCAATCAAATTAACCGTCATAAATAGTAATACCCACTTTTTGAAATTTTATAAATTTTATCATTAAAAATGGACTTCATTTTTTGGTTCGGAATTTCCAAATTATCATAGGGTGAATTTTTGGTATTTTTCAAAAAACATTCAGTTTTTTATGAATAGTGAAAAATACTATATTCTGATTAAAAACGACTTTATTAATCAAAATAATTTATAGTGATAAATTATACTATTGAATTGTTTTTAGTATAAATAAATTATATTTTTACAATTTTACCTAATTTTGGTTATTAGACGTAATTTCTCATTTAAACTGGACATTAGCAAGTGTAAATCTTTGGATAGTTATTCTTTTTTAAAACACACTTTTTGTTTTGACAACGAAAATTAATTTTAAATAAATTTCTGCCACTTCTATGTTTTGAATTTAGAAAAATGGATTCTATATTTAGAATCAGAAGGTCTAAATTTTGTAAATAAGTACCGTTTAGTTTTAGACTTTCTAAATAATTACGTCGGTTAATATTTTATTTACCATGGTTGAAAGGTAAATTCGTTAAATAAGGGTAAAAAAATAATATTATAATAATATTAAATTACCCTAACACGTTTCCTAACCATATTCTCTGATACATTTCCGACCATGGGCATCCTTGGGTCCATTTTGGGACCCATTGAACCACTTGTAAGTGATAATTACACTTTATATTTTCTATCTTAAAGTAAATACAAAAATGACATAAGCATATATCTTTTAGTAAAACAATTTTTACAAAGGTTTATATACATTATCTCTTAGACTATAAATATTCATTAGAAATATAAAAATATTTCATACATAATTGTATTTTATTTAAAAATTTTATACATTAAATAATTAAATCTATTTATGACACAATGATGATGAAATATTTTCCTTATTAATGAATGAATCAAATAAATGGGATTATAGATATTAAAATAAACAAAAATATTAAGTTTTAATGCCATAAAAAAATTTCTTGGTAGACTTTTCATCTTAGGATTTATTAAAGGAATTTTTTAAGTAATAATTCTGTTATTAATTAAACAAAAAAAAATAGAAAATAGTGTCAAAATTGACATAAAAGAGTTTTCAATCAAATATTATATTATTAATTTATATTCTATTCCTAAAAATCTAACGTTCGGAAAAATGTCTTATATAATATTATATATGTCATTAATTAACCACTTACATTTCTCTTGGATGTTTATTGTATGTTTATTAACCATATAATATTAAAATACAAAGAGACAAGGTAAATGTCAAACTAATTAACTAAGAGTTAAATCTAAAAGATAAGGTTAATATAGTGACCCAAAATAGTCTAAAACCTTTTGGTTGAGTGGTTTTTGACCTATACCCCCCTCAACCTCTAAATGTATCATTTTTTAGCCATTATAAATTGAAAATTGTTTTATTATAATATAGTATTTCAATCTTTTCCTAAGGTGACACTCACCCCGCTTATAAAAGGGAACTGCCCCTTCCCTCAAATTCACAACTTCAAAACCATTTGGCTCAGCCAAACCCTAAAAAAATATCCTATCAACTATCCTCCTTTAATCCTAGCATCCTTCCTTTAGTCAGAACACCAACCTAAAGACCCCTTTTGATGAAATCAAAAGGAAGAACCCGAAGAAGAGGTAAATATTTCATCACATCCTTTAAGTTCATTTCTTCTTCCAGTTACTATTTCATTGTTGATTGCATTATATAATACTAAATCTGGTATATTATATATACTTTGATGTTATTATAAAAATGGTAAAACCATATTAATTTTTTTATACATCCTATTAATGACATTTCACCATACGTGCCTACGCATGGCTTACCATCTCCACGTCGAGGTGTAGTATGTTATTCAAACACTTACTCATTTGGATGTGTATAATAATGAGTATAAATGATGAAAAAAATAATTATAACATAATAATTATTCTTTATATATGATATACCATCCAATTAATTATTATTTTAATATCAAAATAATGATACTGTTGCTCTTGCGTACGTACAGATTACCGTCTCCACGAATGCGATGAGATTCATTCCCCATTATATCCATTCAAGACTAATTATCAGTTGGTGAATAAAAATAATTTTTAATGACTTGAAAACATTTTATATATGAATATGATACATCATATCCACAAAAAACATTACTAATGTAACAAAGCATATAAAGGAAATCGAATCAGTTAACACCTGGAACGATGGTACTACTGAAATTTCATTAACAAAGAAATAATAGAAGATCATATATGATATCATATTAATGAATATAGTTCTTGTATTATTTAATAACAATGATTTTACCATTATAAATGAGGTTAACCTACCCCGACCATGGAAAAGATCATGGTAAGGTTTATTTCACAGTCTCTTAATTATCCGAGGTTGTTTAAACGTAATTATCTACTAGGACCTATTTATCATCCACATCCATGAATCATAAAAATGTATTTCAAAATATTTTTACTATTTAATAGATAATTTATTAATGTAATTTATACCCTTATTTGAACTTAAATGTTTTGAAAGGAAACTTTTTGTCGTTTTACAAACAAGGTACTTTTTATCCTTTTCAACAAAATGAAGGTAAAAATATTTTTTTAACTTCTACGGTGGGTGTGGCTATTTTACGCCATTATAACATCGTCTAAGCTTACCTTACAAGCTAATAATAATATTTTCAAAATAAATTTTTTCTTTATAATTATGTAATTTTTAAAATATAAAAGATTTATTACTCTAAAAATGGTTTTGATTTCATCTATGTCAACATCCTTTGATGGATT
Source organism: Viscum album (assembly GCA_963277665.1). Lineage (NCBI taxonomy): Eukaryota > Viridiplantae > Streptophyta > Magnoliopsida > Santalales > Viscaceae > Viscum > Viscum album. The sequence goes on from OY728140.1 coordinate 81,777,941, forward strand.
TTAAGCTTATTTGATGTTGATTTATTATGATAAAAAGTATCCTTATTTTATTGAAGGTTTTGTGATATGTTTGGATGAGGATGTGTTATTTTTACACCATTAATAGTTTATGTATTGAAATTTTTTATGTTGGTTTTAAAACAAATATTTATGTTATGTTTAAACCCTTTCATATAAAGAATGAATTGGACTTAGTATGTGACGGGTGGAGCCCGCTATAGCTCCTTGACACATCAGTTGGTATCAAAAGACAAAATTGTGTCTTGAAACAAGGACTTGACAAAATATTATTTTTAGTATTGGCACAAGGCCTTGACTCGGTGGTTATGACTTCTGGAATTATGCATTCCATCATTATGAAAGTGGCCATTGATATTGCATGTGATTATTCGACAAGTAGAATATCAATGTGAATACGTAAATGGAATTATTTGATTTTATCTTTTACATATTAGGATAATGTCCATGTTTAAATGGATTTTTTATATTAACCACTTCCTTAAATGTTTGTGCTTATTTATGACAGTTTCTGCTATATTTTTATCCTTACTGAGCATCTGAGCTCACCCCTTTATATGTTTTATTTTTTCCAGGATGTGAAGAAGTATATTATGAATGAACTATAGGGATAGTCTAAGGGGATATGAGTGTGTTCATGGAAATAATGTTTTTTTTAGTTTTTTTTGTTTAATAATGTAATGTAAAACTCATGAATGTTTCTAGTATTTCCAAGGCTACTAAACTGATCGGTATTTTGGGACATGATTTCCTTATATCAAGCCAATTTTATATAATAATGTACAGATTCTGGGTAACTAGGGTCGGGCGGTTACAGTTGGTATCAAAGGAAGTTTAGTTCGAACCTTGGAATATATATTTATATTAACTCTAATTAGAGCACATTACCCTAAGATACACATTGAGGATGTGTAAATAAGAACTTCCTTGATTTATTTTTGTAGGTATTTTGTGAGTTTTCTAAGAAATACATCCTTTTTTGGAAACGAGTAGGTAGATGTGGCTCTAGAACAGATGTACCTAGGGGTAAAACAAGAAAACACCACATTGAGATAGACTCGAACGAGAACTGGTGCACGACAACGGGCATGGATTCACTCTTGGTTATGACACTCCTGGAAGATATGCTTAGGATAATGCTCATTTTCATTACAAACCATTAATAAGGATTTATGAGTATATATATACTTAAAGAAAACATTTTTATGATTATGAATTATATCCATAAACTGTTCAGTTTATGTTAAGTGTTTTACTAGTTTGGAATTATGTATTTCAATTCACAAACTCATCTAGTTTATGAAATTGTTTTGAAATGGAGTATAGGGGGACGGAATGGAAACGGTATCAATGCACGTAATCTATATCAGGATTTTTCAACTACTCAAGATAATTATAGTGGACATGGTGATGAAACTGGTGCTGATCCGCTTATCACCATACTGGGACAACTCACTTAGGTTATGAATAATACCCTAACCCATATGAAGAACCCTAATCCAAAGTGTGGAGGACCAATGATAGATTGCTTCCTGAGGCAACAACCACCAAAATTCATTGGTATTACAAATCCATTAGTAGCTGAGAAATGGATAAATTCCTCGGAGAAAATATTTTACACCTTAGGAAGTATTGATAGGGAAAACGTTTTCATGGTAGTTTACCACCTCACTGGAGATGCTGATCAATGGTGGTCATTGATTCAAAACACAAATGAAGATGATGAAGTATCAAATATGGAATGGAGGGATTTTAAATAGATTTTCATAGAAAAATACTTTCCTCATGACCATCGAGGAGATATAGAAAGACAATTTCTGAGTCTGAGGAAAAAGAAGGATGAGAATGTTGAAAAGTATAAAGATAACCTTACAAGGATAGCGAGGCATGATACAAAATATATATATAACCCAAGAAGTAAGATTGATCATTTCTTTGATGATATAAAACCATTTATATGTTATGAATTAGTCTCACAATCCTTCTTGTCATACGAATATATTGTCTCATGTGCTATCAAGATAGCAAAGGAATTTTTTATGTCTTATAACTTTAAAGAAATGAAAGAGAAGAAGAGATCTGTTGAACACTTTGGAAATGGAAATAAGGGAAATAATGGAAAAGTTTAATATGAATCATGCAGTAAATGTGGGAAGAAACACCCTGGTACTTTCCTAAAGGGAATGAGATTATTTTATAAGTGTGGAGAAAAGGCCATCAAGCTCGTGATTGAAAGGGGAATAAAGAGGCTGTCAATGTTGAATGCTAAAATTGTAGAGAAAGGAGGAAATATGGAAATAAATGACCTAAGATCCAATGAAACATACCTCAGAAAAGGCCAAGGGATCAAGGCCATGCTTATGCTATCAGTACTGCTGAGGTTGAAGCTCTGAAAGACATGGTGGAAGGTAATTGAATGGTTATCAAATGCGTTATTTGATTTTTGATCATCGCATTGTTTCATATCTTCCCAGTTCGCTAAGAAAATTTGATATTTACAATGTTATTTTACAAGGTAGTTATCTGTCAAATCTCCAAAGGGAAGTATTTTTTGCAACAATGTTATGTGAATCCATCCCCATTGGGGCATATAAATGTTTGTTATCTAAAGATCTCATCGTCATACCCATGATTGAATCTGATATACATCTTAGTATGAATTGGCTTTCAGACCATGATGCCCAAAGTTATTATAATAATATGGGGGTTAAAATTTTTTATGACGATAATAGAGAAAAAATTATCTTTAGGGAAGAAACATCACCACCTGATTCTTATCTAGATCCACCCCCTGTAGCTCAACTAAATTCAATTATTAAGGGGGAAGAGAATGAAATAACTATGGGTGAGGAAAAGAATGTTCAAATAGAATATGTACCTATTATTCAAGAGTATGTTGATGTATTTATAGGGGATTTACATGGCCATCATCCAAAATGAGAAATTGAGTTTTCCATTGATTTAATTCCTGGTTCAAGGCCCATATCGAACACCCCTTATAGAAAGGCCACTATAGAATTAGTAGAACTAAAGAAACAACTAGAATAATTGACTAACAAGGGATTTTTCACCTAAGTGTTTCTCTATGGGGAGCCCATATCCTTTTTGTTAAGAAGAAAGAAGAATCTATGAGGTTGTGCATTGATTACAGGGAGATCAATGTTAAAAAAATAAAGAACATGTATCCCCTACCTCGCATTGATGATTTATTTGACCAACTTCATGGAGCTCAATATTTTTCAATGATTGAACATCGATCTAGATACCATCAGTTGTGCATGAATAAGGAAGACATTCCAAAGACCACATTACGAACCAGGTACATGCATTATGAGTTTATAGTAATGCATTTTAGATTTACTAATGCACCCTCTATCTTCATGGATTTAATGAATAGAGTTTTCATGGAATATCTTGATGAATTTTTAGAGGTATTTGTTGATCATATATTGGTATACTCTTAGACCTACTAAAATCATGAAATTCACACGTGCATTATCTTGAAGACTCTTAGAATAAATAAATTATATGGTATGTTTAGCATGTGTGAATTCCATATTTAAGATATTTATTTTCTTAATCATATTATCTCTAAGAATGGAATCTCTGTTGATCCTTCAAATACAAAGGAAATCCCATAATGGACAACACTGACGAGTATAACTGAGGTACTAAATTTTATTGGTTTATGAGGTTATTATCGGTGTTTCATTTAGAATTTTTCCCAATTGGATATCCCATTAAACAAGATCACACGTAAAGGGGTTAAATTTATTTGGGAAAAATAGTGTGAATAATGTTTTGAATAATTGAAGACAAGATTAGTTAATGTTGCTATATTGACTCTACCATCAGGGAAATGAAGAGTTTGTTATTTATAGTTTTTATTCAAAGAAAGGACTTGGTTGTGTCCTTATATAGAATAATAGGGTTATAACATATGTATCACGACAGAAAAAAATTCATGAAAAAAACAATCATAATCATGATCTTGAATTTGAACATGTAATATTGGCTTTGAATATATGGAAACACTATATATATGGTGAAAAATGTGAGATTTATAATTATCACCAAAGTATGAGTTATATTTTCCCACAAAAAGAATTCAACATGAGGCAAAGGTGATGGCTTGAACACCTCAAGAATTATTATTTTACTATAAAATACCACCTGGGGAGGGAATATAAGGTGGAAAATTCTTTGAGTAGAAAGGATCATGGAGTTTATAACAATATTAGAGTTGAAAAGGATCCTATATAAATGGATCTAATAAAGATAAATATGGGAATAACCATAGAAGGTGAAACATCAATTCTTTTTCAAATGGTTTCCAAACCATATTTATTATAGAGGATATAAAGTTCTTAGTCTGATGAAGTGGAGTTTAAAAAGAATATTAATGCTAAGAATAATGGGAGATTGAGTGAATTCGTATATGAAGATGGAATTTTGAAATTTGGGAGGAGACTTTGTGTTCACGATATAACTCATCTAAAAAGATAATTTTTGGATGATTCTCATAGCTCCAATTTCACTATTAACACTAGGAGCACCAAAATGTATAAGGATTTGAAAAAACATTTATGGTGGGACAACGTGAAGAGGGAGATTGCTGATTTGGTTTCAAGATGTATGGTTTTGAAGTGCCCAGATCAGTGTGAATCACTGAGAGGGGGAGGGGGTGAATCAGTGATCCCTTAAAACTTTTTACTAATTGATTCTTTATCAATTAAACCTCTATGGCTGGTTAAAGCCTCGATCCACTCATCTTGTATCTCTCACCTTTCCACGAATGATGCAGTAAATGTAAAGGCACTGGACACAAGGATTTACAAGGTTCGGCACCAAAGGCCTACGTTTTTGCCATGTTGGTTATACGCCCCAACATGGTTTCTTCCATTATAACTTGTTAGAATTACAATGGTTGATACAGCATCCCACTATATCTCTCCTGAGTCCCACAGGAGGGTCTTTATACTGCGTCCCACAGTGTTACCAGAGTCCCACTGGCCTGCTCCAAAATCCCACTGAAGACTTCTTCCACCCAGAGTCTCACAGGGGGGGCTTCTCCTGGCTCCTCGAGTCACATGAGTAGCTCTTCTTCTTGTTTAGCTCTTCAAGTAACTTCAGCAGTCTGGGATAAAGACTGCTGGCCTTGCTCTGTACCTCTGCTCACTTGTGATGAACAGGTCTTCTCGTCTTGCTCAGGCTTTACCACCTTCTTCTCAGGATGACCTGGCTTCACTCCAACTACTGAATAATCAGACAACTGATATCTTTAACTTCAGTCTGTTCCAGTATCACTTCAAAACAACTTCATGCACGAGTGCATGGAAACTCTGCATCTTCATGCACTGACTGCATGGCCTTCTCAAATTCTTCAAGATCCTCTGGTCTTGGTCAACTCAAATGCACACAAGCAGATTTGACTTGTTTACGTGTGCACGTGCATGCTTGCATGCATGCACTCCCCTTCTTCTCTTCTTGGTGCAGTAAACCATCAGAGGGTGTAGTCTCTTTAAGCACACACCTTCTTTGAACTTCACACACTTAATTCAATTTGGTTACACACTTAGAAGTGTGTTATACTCTAGTGTGAGAGTCTCCTTCTTCTTCTCCTTATTAGTGTGTACACACCACTTAGGCACATACTATGGTTCAGCCTTCGCTTGTTTTGCACACATAACTTTTTCCACGTTTTGCACACACTTAAGCTTGGCCTACTCCTCTATTCTTGCACACACTTGGGCCGTAGGTGGTTCTTCAAGTTTGCATACACAAGGTTCTCCACTTTTCACACAACTAGGTGTGTTCTTTGGCCTTATTCAGTTACACACACTTGGCTACGGCCTATTCCACTTGCACACACTTCCTCTCGGCCTTTTTCACTTCACACACAATGTGTGGTCTTCTTAGAACTTGGCACACACTTAAATGGCCATAGGGTGTTCTTGTTCTTCAAAATGTGAACCCACATAAGGCAACGGCCTTCACTTGTTATTTTCCACAACCACCAAAGGCTACGACCTTCACTTCACTAAGAACACACAAGGCAAACTCAAAGGAGTTGCACAAGGGGGTGTGTCCACTCTCAACAGCCGCGCAAGTTCTTAGTGCAAGGGGCAGTCGCGCAAGGTGCATGAGCACCGCAGGGCGCGCAAGTGCAACACCCGCGGGCACTTCCTCCTACCGCACAAGTATGCGGGCAGTGAGGGTGCCAATCCTCGAGCGCGCAGATTCAAGCGGCTCGGGATCTTCCTGTCGCGCAAGATAGGCGCGCAGGGGACTCCTTCAAGACCTCAGGTGGTCCCGAGAACTTCAGCCGCACAAGTGGGTTGTGCGGGGCTTCTTCTTCACGAGGCACAAGGGTGCTCTCACGGGACGTCAGGTTTTTAACAAAGGATCAGCAAGCTTCTCCAATGCCTCGCATGCTCCTTTTATAGGTAGAGGAATGCCAAATCTTCCGCGGGATAAATCTCAAATCACCGAGATTTTCGGTTCTTTAAAAATCTTTGAACGCAAGCCGCAAATCACGTTTTTCTTTTCTGTTCTCCGCGGGATTCCTTCTTCACGTGCATGCATTTTCGAACGAATGCATGGCCTCTTTAATACTTGTCTATGCATACCACGAACACACGTGGCCTCGGAACCTTTGGTTTGCCTCGGCCGAACTTCGAATTCTTTCTCGATGCATGCATGAAACATTTAAATGCATGCATGAGTTCGTTATGGCCTAACGATTACAAAGGAGGTCTCGGTTTGCTCGGAGGTGGCCGGGAACTCAAAAACCATCGTCGGGATGCCTCTGGTTCGAACGGAGGCTGCGGGAATGCGCGGGTGGCCTTTGGCTAAGCTCGAGGAAGGAGACGGACGGGGAGCCGTCGGATCAGGCGATCAAATAACCTTGGACGGCCTGGATCAGATCGCGAATGGCGTGATGCATCGGGCGGCCGAGATCTGCCGCGCGATCACTCGGACGGCCAGGATGCGCTCCCGGTGAATTTTTCCGCATCCCACATCGAAACGCCTCGCGGAATTTCCACGGTATGACAACCAAGCACTGCCGGCCTCCCTTCAGTTGCACTTCTCCCCTCTCGGTGCCGCCCCGCACCGTGTTCTCCCTGCGGGCGCGCGCTCTGCGCCCACTATGCACCTTCGGGCGCGCCACTGGCGCCCACTATGCACACTGATACTCTTGGGGGCGCGCTCCTACGCCCCTGCCGCGCTCCTTCGGGCGTGCCCCAGGCTCCCATGCACTGTCTTGGGTGCCCCCGCCGCCCTGGATCGCCCCACGGGTTCCCCCATGGGCGTGGTGCCCTAGCGCCCATGCCTTGGGGTTGAACCCTCAAGGTGCCTTGGCTGGCCAATTTTTTGGCAAAGGCATGAATGAGGACATTGTTAAAAACAACGTGCCTATGTATAATATGCCACATGCCACTTCTCTAAGACATCCTTATTCTACATTTCTTCTTCACTTGAATTCTTCAATCCTCCTCAACATGTATTCATTACTTTGGAAGGTTCCTTCTTCAACCGAGCTCCTGAATCAATTAAATCTTCAATATTCTTCAATGATCCAATTAGAGGTCAAGTTGGATCACATTCACATTGTCATGCACTAAGAATTAGTACATGGTATTCTTCAGCTCACTTCATCCACTTAGAAGTTGTGGATGGCTCTCTTTATCTCCTCATGCATTGTCAGTACAATGCATGGTCTTCAAACATTTTTGTGACATTGTATCCAGTTGATACAAGTTCTTGGAACTTTAAGAACAGCTCAACAATTGTCTGATTTTCATAGAGAATGTTTCAACCACAACATCCTATGTCACTTAGTGAATCTCCTAAGTGACATGCATCTTAGTACCATGGCCATTCTCCTTTCCTCACCAACACCATCACATCCTTTGTCATTCACATATTGAACCTCCTTGACATCCATCCATTCATTCCTTGACAACAACATACCTCATTGACAACAAATGCAACACAGTGCACTTCAATCTCCCCCTTTGTATTTGTTGGAAATACACTAGAGCACATATGAATGGGTCAATATGTGTGCCAATATTTCTCCCCCTTATTGGCAATCAAATGCAAAGGTGTGGTGTGGTTCTCTTTCAAAAATCTCTTCCTCCCTTTGAAAAGTATTTTCTTGAAAAAAACTGAGAGAGGGATGATGTCACATGTTCTCTTTAGCAAAGAACCTTTAGTAAATCAACTCTATGTCTACTTGGGCTAACCCGGTGTAGAAAACAAGAGTGATGTAACCAAGGAACTCAATGCTGTCCAAAATTCACTGTACATGTGAAATCATGCTTTAGGGGTTTGAGATTTTTTAGATATAACAATGAATTGCTAAATCCTGCACATACTTCACCAAACACATTAGAAAGTTCAAGTGCAAAGATAAAGCTCCCCCTTTCAACCATTTGTCTTCAATCAATACTCCCCCTTAATTGTCATGATGAATACAATTAAGAAACAAGGGATGAAAGTATGATTGGAATACCTTCACTTTTCTCAAGATGGTATTAAATCTTAGAATCCCATCTTCTTCTGATTGGCTCCCCCTCAAGGGGTGCACTCCATTCTGTCCAAACCACTCTCCAGTTGAGAATGATCATCATCTTCAATTCCCTGAAATGTTAGCACATGTAAATACAAGTGATTAGGGAATAAGATGGATCCTCCTTGGTTCATCAATGTGAACAACAAGGTTGAGAAGATTCTCTCAACCGAGATGTCCCATTTTCACCATTATTCACACTTGCATATTTGATCTTCAATGATGTTTGTGCTGGTGTGAATCTCAACACCTCTTTAACTTCTTTGTGTGTGACTCCTGTATTTCTAGGTGCCTTTTGAGCACTAGAGTCTCCTGGTGCAATCTTCATTCTTTTGAAGAATCCCTTCTGAGCTGGAATGAATATCATGCATTTATCACTAGTATGTCCAGCTTGATTGCACCTCACACACAGAACTTGATCTTCATGTGAAATATTTTTAATTGCCAGAACTTCATCTTCAGCTCTCCGCAGATCTTTGGCACGTTGCAATTGATTAGGCCATATGACTAACAAGTCATTTGGAAGTGAGGCCTCAGTTTTGGAAGTTTCACATGGTTCCTTTGATGCTGTCAAGCTACCTCTCTTAGGAAACTTGTTTTCAATCAATCCCTTCTACTTCTTTTGGATTGATTGTCTGTTTGAGTCCAGTCTGCCTCTATTGAATTTCATGGATTCTTTACAAAGATCCATGATATGTCTTTTATTTCCACAGTAGAAGCATTTCTTCTTGGTGGTCCTTCTGGATGCATCACCCTTCTTGGATTTAGACTCCAAGGAATTCTTTTCCTTTTTCAAAACCTTCTTGGGAGCATCTTCAGCATTCTTCTTTCTTCCCAAGGATTCCATTTTATCCAGGTTCAGTGATCTTCTCTTCTTTTTAGCTCTGGATACAGTTGGTGATTGACATGTATCTTTTTGACCACTTTTGCAATCATCCCAGATGTTGTCAAGTAATGCAAATCTATTTGTAGTAAACATATGTCTCTGGACCTGTGGATGCTGCTTCTTTTCCTCTGGCTTGCTCCCCCTAGGCATGGGCTTCCTCTGTGCTTTGGCATTCAGTGGATTGTACCAACAATCCTTTGCACAATGCCCATACTTGTTACAACACCAACATTGACCCACAAATCTTGACCTTTTGATTCCTTCTGATTGTAGGGTACTTGTCTTGAATTGCTGTGTTGTTTCAGGAGAGCATTATTTCTTCACTTTCATCATCCATACTTGTTTGGATTCATTCTTCCATCCTGCACTTTTAGTAGAAACACATTTAGAAACATGAGTACAAGATGGGATGGATGGTACCTTCTTTTTAGAAGTTGTTTCCCTTTTATTATAGGATGTCTTTCTCTTAGAATCATCCTTCTCAAAGCTTACTTGAGTAGAAACATTTCTTCATTCAGCTGACTGGGAGGATTCAGCTTTGGGTGATTGCAGATTTTTCAATATCACCTCTAGTTCGAAGCATTTCATATTGAGGGAGTTCTTCTCATCCTCAATAGTTCATAGCCTTCCTTCCCAATTTTCTTTCAGCTGTTCTAACTGGTCTTCATGCACCTTCTTCAATTATAGCAATGAGTTGTCAAGCTCCTTCACCCTTTTGACTTTCTCTTCTAGTTGAGCATCTTTGACAACCATTGAAACTCTGTGCAATTTTTCCAGTGCATGGAAAACATCTTTGACCATTGTCTTAAAGAATTCTTTCTCAGAAAGGCATCTTTGTAATTCTTCAGCAGTGTCTTCATATCTTTCATTGCAAAGAGAAACGGTTTCATCTTTAGCCTTTACCAGCTTTCTGAGAGTGTTGGTTATGCCAACCCTTTTAGCCAATTGGACTTCCAGAGAATTGGCTTCATGTTCTAGCTGTAATTTTTCTTCTTGAAGATCAAGGAGGCCTGTAGCTATACACATTGACACTTCCTTGGGGATTGTATTCTGATGATATTTGATTGCATTTAGAAGATCATTGTTCCTTCCATCTTCATCACAGCTAGAGCAGGATTCATCAGAAGAATGATAAAAAGAATTGTCATCTGATGTGACTTTCACATTTCTTTCCATAGAAGGAGTTTCTCTGATTGCAACAACCTTTTTCTTCATCTTCTTTTCCTGTTTCTTCTTTCTATTTTTCTGAGTCTTGGCAGATATCTCCATTTGAGGCTGGTCACTCATTTCCTCAAATCTGCACTCCATAAAGACTCCCTTGGATCTTTTAGAGGTAACCTTCCCTCTGATACCAATTGAAGTGCCCAGATCAGTGTGAATCACTGAGAGGGGGAGGGGGTGAATCAGTGATCCCTTAAAACTTTTTACTAATTGATTCTTTATCAATTAAACCTCTATGGCTGGTTAAATCCTCGATCCACTCTTCTTGTATCTCTCACCTTTCCACGAATGATGCAGTAAATGTAAAGGCACTGGACACAAGGATTTACAAGGTTCGACACTAAATGCCTACGTCCTTGCCATGTTGGTAATACGCCCCAACATGGTTTCTTCAATTATAACTTGTTAGAATTACAATGGTCGATACAGCATCCCACTGTATCTCTCCTGAGTCCCACAGGAGGGTCTTTATAATGCGTCCCACAGTGTTACCAGAGTCCCACTGGCCTGCTCCAGAATCCCACTGAAGACTTCTTCCACCCTGAGTCTCACAGGGGGGGGCTTCTCCTGGCTCCTCGAGTCACACGAGTAGCTCTTCTTCATGTTCAGCTCTTCAAGTAACTTCAGCAGTCTGGGATAAAGACTGCTGGCCTTGCTCTGTACCTCTGCTCACTTGTGATGAACAGGTCTTCTCGTCTTGCTCAGGCTTTATCAACTTCTTCTCCGGATGACCTGGCTTCACTCCAACTACTGAATACTCAGACAACTGATATCTTTAACTTCAGTCTGGTCCAGTCTCACTTCAAAACAACTTCATGTACTGATTTCATGGCAACTCTGCATCTTCATGCACTGACTGCATGGCCTTCTCAAATTCTTCAAGATCCTCTGGTCTTGGTCAACTCAAATGCACACAAGCAGATTTGACTTGTTTACGTGTGCACGTGCATGCTTGCATGCATGCACTCACCTTCTTCTCTTCTTGGTGTAGTAAACCCTCAGAGGGTGTAGTCTCTTTAAGCACACACCTTCTTTGAACATCACACACTTAATTAAATTTGGTTACACAATTAGAAGTGTGTTATACTCTAGTGTGAGAGTCTCCTTCTTCTTCTCCTTCTTAGTGTGTACACACCACTTAGGAATACACTAAGGTTCAGCCTTCGCTTGTTTTGCACACACAACTTGTTCCACGTTTTGCACACACTTAAGCTTGGCCTACTCCTCTATTCTTGCACACACTTGGGCTGTAGGTGGTTCTTCAAGTTTGCATACACAAGGTTCTCCACTTTTCACACAACTAGGTGTGGTCTTTGGCCTTATTCACTTACACACACTTGGCTGCGGCCTATTCCACTTGCACACACTTCCTCTCGGCCTTTTTCACTTCACACACAATGTGTGGTCTTCTTAGCACTTGGCACACACTTAAATGGCCATAGGGTGTTCTTGTTCTTCAAAATGTGCACCCACATAAGGCAACGACCTTCACTTGTTATTTTCCACAACCACCAAAGGCTACGGCCTTCACTTCACTAAGCACACACAAGGAAAACTCAAAGGAGTCACACAAGGGGGTGTGTCCACTCTCAACAGCCGCGCAAGTCCATAGTGCAAGGGGCAGTCGCGCAAGGTGCATGAGCACCGCGGGGCGCGCAAGTGCAACACCCGCGGGCACTTCCTCCTGCCGCACAAGTATGCGGGCAGTGAGGGTGCCAATCCTCGAGCGCGCAGATTCAAGCGGCTTGGGATCTTCCTGTCACGCAAGATAGGCGCACAGGGGACTCCATCAAGACCTCGGGTGGTCCCGAGAACTTCAGCCGCACAAGTGGGTTCTGCGGGGCTTCTTCTTCACGAGGCACAAGGGTGCTCTCACGGGACGTCGGGTTTTCAACAAAGGATCAGCAAGCTTCTCCAATGCCTCGGGTGCTCCTTTTATAGGCAGAGGAATGCCAAATCTTCCACGCGATAAATCTCAAATCACCGAGATTTTCGGTTCTATAAAAATCTTGGAACGCAAGCCGCAAATCACGTTTTTCTTTTCTGTTCTCCGCGGGATTCCTTCTTCACGTGCATGCATTTTCGAACGAATGCATGGCCTCTTTAATACTTGTCTATGCATACCATGAACACGCGTGGCCTCGGCACCTTTGGTTTGCCTCGACCGAACTTCGAATTCTTTCTCGATGCATGCATGCAACATTTTAATGCATGCATGAGTTCGTTATGGCCTAACGATCACAAAGGAGGTCTCGGTTTTCTCGGAGGTGGCCGGGAACTCAAAAACCGTCGTCGGGATGCCTCTGGTTCGAACGGAGGCTGCGGGAATGCGCGGGTGGCCTTCGGTTGAGCTCGAGGAAGGAGACTGACGGGGAGCCGTCAGATCAGGCGATCAAATAACCTTGGACGGCCTGGATCAGATCGCGAATGGCGCGATGCATCAGGCGGTCGAGATCTGCCGCGCGATCACTCGGACGGCCAGGATGCGCTCCCGGTGAATTTTTCCGCATCCCACATCGAAACGCCTCACGGAATTTCCGCGATATAACAACTAAGCGCTGCCGGCCTCCCTTTAGTTGCACTTCTCCCCTCTCGGTGCCGCCCCGCACCGAGTTCTCCCTGCGGGCGCGCACTCTGCGCCCAGTATGCACCTTTGGGCGCGCCACTGGATCCCACTATGCACACTGATACTCTTGGGGGCGCGCTCCTACGCCCCTTACGCGCTCCTTCGGGCGTGCCCCAGGCGCCCATGCGGTGTCTTGGGTGCGCCCGCCGCCCTGGCTCGCCCCACGGGTTCCCCCATGGGCGTGGTGCCATAGCGCCCATGCCTTGGGGTTGAACCCTCAAGGTGCCTTGGCTGGCCAATTTTTTGGCAAAGGCATGAATGAGGACATTGTTAAAAACAACGTTCCTATGTATAATATGCCACATGCCACTTCTCTAAGACATCCTTCTTCTACATTTCTTCTTCACTTGAATTCTTCAATCCTCCTCAACATGTATTCATTACTTAGGAAGGTTCCTTCTTCAACCGAGCTCCTGAATCAATTAAATCTTCAATATTCTTCAATGATCCAATTAGAGGTCAAGTTGGATCACATTCACATTGTCATGCACTAAGAATTAGTACATGGTCTTCTTCAGCTCACTTCATCCACTTAGAAGTTGTGGATGGCTCTCTTCATCTCCTCATGCATTGTCAGTACAATGCATGGTCTTCAAACATTGTTGTGACATTGTATCCAGTTGATACAAGTTCTTGGAACATTAAGAACAGCTCAACAATCGTCTGATTTTCATAGAGAATGTTTCAACCACAACATCCTATGTCACTTAGTGAATCTCCTAAGTGACATGCATATTAGTACCATGGCCATTCTCCTTTCCTCACCAACACCATCACATCCTTTGTCATTCACATATTGAACCTCCTTGACATCCATCCATTCATTCCTTGACAACAACATACCTCATTGACAACAAATTCAACACAGTGCACTTCAGGTTTGTCAACAATTGAATACTGGAAGGAAATAACCCAGAGGAGTCATGAAACATCTTCCCATACCTGAGTGGAAATGGGATAACATTATGATGGACTTTGTCATGGGACTACCAAAGGATCCTAGAAGGAACGATGCAATATGGGTCATTGTTGATCGTATTACCAAGTCAGCACATTTTCTCCCTATAAGAAAAGATTTACCACTTAAACGTTTATCAAGACTGCATATTAATGAAGTTGTAAGATTTCATGAAGTACCCCTATCGATTGTTTCTGATTGTGATACCCATTTTACAACAAGATTCTGGAAATTCCTTTAGAAATCCTTGGATACTGAACTTCATTAGAGCACTGCCTACCACCCTCAAACTGATGGAAAATCAGAACAGAATATTGACACCTTAGAATACATGTTGAGATCTTGATCACTTGAAATTCATGGTATGTGGGATCAATATTTACCTCTAGTAGAATTTTATTATAACAATAGCTTCTATTCAAGTATTAATATGGAACTATATGAAGCGTTTTATGGAAACAGATGTCGTACACAAACATGATGGGATGATGTTTGTGAAAGAAAACTCGTAGGCTCAGAACTTGTTGAGGAACCTATGGAAAATGTGAAGTTAATCTAAACCCACATTAATGTAGCTTAAAGTAGGTAGAAGTGCTACGTCGATAATCGAAGGAAGGATTTGGAATTTCATGTAGGAGATCATGTTTTCTTGATGGTATCTTCATGGATGGGTGTTATACGTTTCGGTAAGAATGGTAAATTGAGTACAAGGTATATTAGACCTTTTAATATTCTATAACAAATTTGGGTTGTATCTTACCATTTGGAAATACCGCCAAGTCTCTCTAATGTCCAGGATGTGTTCTACTTGTCGCTGTTGAAAAAATACATGCATGTCCCAATGCTTGTACATACCTTTGAGGAATTATAACTGAAACATGATTGGTCTTATTACAAAGAGCCGGTCATATTTCTTGATACATGAGAACAAGTGTTGAGAAACTAGACTACTCGTCATGTAAAAGTTCTATGGAGAAACCATAAAATGGAAGATGCAACGTGGGATCCTGAGGAACATATGATGAAGAACCAACCAAATCTTTTTATGAAAAAATAATCTAGAAATTTTGAGGATGAAATTATTTGAATGATGGGAGAATGTAACACCATAATATTCCATGGTACGTTTCTGTTTGAATAATGCAATAGCTTATGTTTTATGCAACTTCGAGATTCCAACACATCACGACCAATCAAACTAGCCATTATTAATACTAATACCAACATTTTGAAATTTTATCAATTTTTCATTCAAAATGGACTTCATTTTTGGGTTAGGAATATCGACATTAGCTTAGGGTGATATTTTGGTATTTTTCTGAAAACATTTAGTTTTTGATGAATAGGGAAAAATACTAAATTTTAATTAATTTCTTTTAATAAATATAATTTATAGTACTTAATTATACTATTAGGTGGATTTTGAAAATAATTAGATTATATTTTTTCCATTTAATCCAATGTTGGTCATTGGACGTAATTTCACATTTAAACTAGACATAAGAAAGTTTCAATCTTTTTATAGTTATTATTTCTTATAAAACAGACTTTTTATTTTGACAATGAAAAATAAATTTTAAATTATTTTCTTCCACTTCCGAGTTTTGAATTTAGCAAAATTTATTCCATATTTAGAATCAGGAGGTCCAATTTTTTTAAATAGGTAACCTTTATTTTTAGGCATTCTGAATAATTACTTCGGTAAATATTTTATTTACAATGGTTAAAGGGTAAATCTGGTAAATAAGGGTAAACAAATATTATTATAATAATATTAAATTACCCTAAAACATGTCATAACCATATTTTCTGATACATGTCCGACCATGTTCATTCTTGGGTCAATTTTAGGACCCCATGGAGTCACTTGTAAGTGATAACGACACTTTATTTTATTTATGTTAAAGTAAATACAAAAATGACAAAAGCATATATCTTTTAGTAAAACAATTTTTACATAGAGTTAGATATGTTATCTTTTTCAGTAAAAATATTCATTAGAAACATAAAACGATTTCCTACATAATTTTATTTTATTTATAATTTTTAGACATTGAATAATTAAATTTATTGATGACATAATGATGATGCAGTATTTTCATTATTAATGAAAGAATCAAATAAATGGTATTATAGATGTTAATAAAATAATTTGAACGTTTCTATGACATCCATGAATTTTTATGGTTAATGTGAATTGTAATTATTGATTAAATGAATTTTTTTTGAATTAAGAATGTTGCTAGGAATTTATCAAAAAAATAGAAAATAGTGTCAAAATTGACATAAAAGTGTTTTTAAAACAAATATTATATTATTAATTTATATTCTATTTCTAGAAATTTAAATTTCAAGAAAAGGTATTAAATAATAATATATATGTCATTAATTAACCACTTTAGGTTCTTTTAGATGTTTATTGTATGTTTATTAACCATATTATATTAAAAAAAGAGACATGGTAAATGTCAAACTAATTAATTAAGAGTTAAATATAGAAGATAAGGTTAATATAGAGACCCAAAATTGTCTAAAACCTATTGGTTGAGTGGTTATAAACTTATAACAACCTTATCCTAGAATTAAATAATTTTTGAGAAATTAGAAACCTAAAATGATTTTAATATAAAATAATATTTCAATCTTTTCCTATGGTTCCCCTCACCCCTCTTATAAAAGGGAACTTACCATTATCTCCAATTCACACCATAAAATCCATTTGGCATTGCCAAACCCTACCCAAATAACCTATAAAATATCATTCCTTAAATCTATAGTCCTTACTTTAGTCAGAAATCCAAACTAAGGATCCATTTTGATCAAATCAAAAGTAAGAACCCATAGAAGAGGTAAATATTTCATCACCTCCTTCAAGTTCCTTTATTCTCCCACTTCATCATTCATTGTTGTTTCCATTTAAAAATAATTACTACAGTATATTATATATACTATGATGTTAATATTAAAATGTTATAACCATATTCATTATTTTATCCATCCTGTGAATGACATATCACCATATGTGCGCACGTACGGCTTACCGTCTCCATGTCGTGGTGTAGTTTGTTTTTCAAACACTTCATCATTTGGATGGGTATAATAATGAGTATAAATGATGAAACAAAGAAATATAAAATGATAATTATTCTGTATATATGATATACCATCCAATTATATAATATTTTAATATCAAAAATAATGATATTGTCACTCGTGCGTACGTACAGATTTCCGTCTCCACGAATGCGATGAGAGTCATTCCCCATCGTATCCATTCAAGACTATTTTTTCTTTGATGATTATAAATAATTTTGAAATACTTGATAAAATTTTGGATATAAATAAGATACATCATATCTACATCAAACATTACGTGTGTAACATAGTATATAAAGTAAAAAAATCAGTTAACACCCGAAACGATGATACTGCTGAAATATCATTAACAAAGCAATATTAGAAGACCATATATGATATAATATTAATGTATATGTTTCTTTTATAATTTAATAATAATTAGTTTACCATTATAAAGGAGTTTAACCTACCACCGACCAAGGAAAAGAACAAGGTAAGGGTTAATTTCACAATCTCTTCATTATCTGTGGTTGTTTATACATAATTTTCTACTGGGACCTCATTATTATCCACATCAATGAATCATAAAAATGTATTTCAAAACATTTTTAATATTTACTAGATAATGGTTTAAAGTCATTTACACCCTTATTTGAACTAATATTTTTTTAAAGGAATATTTCTGTCATTTTCAAACAAGGTACTTTATGTCATTTTTGACAAAATTAAAGTAAGAATGTTTTTCTATCTTATACGGTGGGTGAAGATATTTTCCACGAATATAACATTGTCAAAGATTTCCTTACAATATTATAAGAATATTCTCAAAATAAATGTTTTTTATAATTATGAAATTTCAAAAGAGAAAGTGATATTTATATAAAAAATGGTTTTGATTTCATCTATGTCAACATCCATTAATGGATTTTAAGCATATTGAAGTTGATTTATTATGATACAAACCCTCTATATTGTATTGAAGGTTTTGTGATTTGTTAGACTGTGGATGTGTTATTTTTACCCCATTCATGATATATGTATTGACATTTCATATGCTAGTTTTAATACGAATGATTATGTTATTAAACCTTTTCATACGAGGAATGCATTGGACTTAGTAAGTGACGCGTGGAGCCCGCTAAAGCTCCTCGATGCAACGGTAGGTCTAATTAGACAAACTAGTGTCTTGGAAAAAGGCCTTGATAAAATCTTATTTGTAGTCTTGGCACAAGGCCTTGACTATGTGGTTACGAAGTCTGTCGTTATGCATTCCATCATTATTAAAGTAGCATTTGATATTGCATGTGATTATTAGAATATATGAATATCAATGTGAATATTTAAATGGAATTATTTGATTTTATCTTTTCTATATTATGCTGAAGTTCATGTTTAAAAAAGTTTTTTTAGTCTTATACATTCCCTTAAATTTTTATGCTTATCTATGAAAGTTTCTGCTTTATTGTTACCCTTACTGAGAATCTGAGCTCACCCCTTCCTATGTTTTATTTTTCCCAGGATGTGTATAAGTATTTTATGACCGACCTACTGGGATAGTCTTAGTGGATATGAGTGTGGTCTATGGATATAATGTGGTTGTAGTTTTTCATTTTATAATAAAATTTAAAACTCATGAATGTATCTAATATTTCCAAAGATACTAAACTGATCGGTCATTTGGGACATGATTTACTTTTATCATGCTAATGTTATGTAATAATGCACCGACTCTAAGTGACTTGGTTCGAGGTGTTATAAAAAGTTGGTATATCAATCATTACTTTAAAAAATTTAAAATGTGTCCTCTCCCCCAGTTTTAAAATGCCACCACATCTCCCTCAATGTTTACTCCATAAAAACAATGTAGTTTAGACCATAAGTAGAAAAATTAACATTTCTAATTGGTGAATCTCGTCATAGAATCCTTAATTTTTGATTAAATACAAAAATGGAGGTCCTTTTTTGAAAACTCCATTCCATTACGTAGTCTATGAAATCTGCATTCAAGTGCACATCAGACTATTGCCTCCCCAACAAATGTCATTCCTTTTTTCTATTCCCAACTATTAGTGATGAGAATAGTTTTTTGAATTCTATTTATGTATGATATATATGAAATTTAGTATTAATTTATTCATAATTAATAGCTAGATAACACAAACATTCATGATTTCCTTTTTCGATAATATAATAATGTCGTTCGTGCATACAGTGGACTATCGCCTTGTGAAGCAATGCGATTCATTAAAATTTTATATGGAATATAAAAAATGATGGTTTGAATAGAAATATGTGATATATATGAAATAAAAATTATAATGAAATTATAATATATGTATATATATGGCTATGTTTTTTCTTTTCCTGAATACAACAACAAAATAGAAAAACGTTCATGTGTACGTATAACCTACCATATCCATGAATGATGTAGTTCATTTCCTATTTTTGTCATTATATTTGTTATAAGGAAAATATATAATTAATATAAATGAAATTTATATCATGTATTAAATTCATTAAATAATTGAATCACGGTCTTAGTTAAATTACTAAGAATAGAGGGTTACATTTTTTACGAAAAATAGTTTTTTGACCAAAACATAAATTAATCTTAGAATTGTTAAAAAATAAGTAATATTATGTCATAAATAAAAAATTTATGATATTAAAAATAGCAATATTCTGATTTTAGAGTTTTATAAATAATTTATATTTGGTATACATGAGTTTTGATTGAGTACAATGGAAGTAAATAATTAATATATGATATTTATATCTCCCTTTTATTTTCCATAAGACAGAAGCCTTGTTCACCACATATTTCATGTATGTGGTGTATAAAATACACATGGATGTAATTTATGATTAATATATAGATAATTATAAGTATATATATATAAAATTTAGTATCTCACTTTTATAGGGTTTACTGTTTAAAAGTTACCAAATAGGTAAATAACTTTTGTCTTGTTTTTCTTTCTTTGTGACGTGTGTTATGATATTCAGCAATATTATTTCACGAAGTGTTTGTAAATAAACTATTACTTGTAATATGATTAATTTATCTATCCTCATGAAATTTTATGTTCCATATTATTTTATTCCTTCATAGATTATATGATTCAATGTTACCAAAGTGGTAATAATTTTCTATTACAATCTCATTGTTTATTGAGATTTTTTATGTTTATCATTACATTGATGAATTATTATTATCCAAATATAATGAATATTCATTTTTTATTATACTATATTTATTCATTATGTCTTCATGTAATGATATCATTTCCACATTTTTCTACTAATTATAATTATGATTTGTTTTATGAAAATCCAACAAAACATCCCTTTCAGATCATAAATCTATTTTCTTAAAAAACCATTTTTAATATTTTTTTAAAAAAATATTATTTTATTCACCTATTATTGTTAAAATATACTTTTACCGTGTATTTTAAAATTTTAAAAAATTATTTAAAAGGAATATTTTTTTATTTTCTATTCACAGATCTTTTGACTTCTATAAGTAATATGAATGAAATTTTAACTTTTATATATACATCATATATATGATTATCCAACTTAATGACCTCTATATTTGTTTAATCTTCATTTATATGTTTTAATAAATATTTTTAAAAAAAAAATTTCAATTTTTTCTAAAAAAAGCAATAAAAAAATTTCAAATATCGAGTTAAAAGTTTTTAAATGTTTTCTTAATGGAAAAGGCTATCAAAATGATATATGATTATATTTTTATTGAAATATTAAAGGATATTTTCTATAATAATTGTTTTAAATTATTTTTATATATTACATCATATGTTTTGAAAGCGTATTTCAAAGGAAAATATTTTCAAAATATTTTTATCTTAAAAAATGATATTCTACGAAAGTTTATTTTCATAAGAAATTATAAAAGAGATAATTCAAAATAATTGTCCATATATGATGAAATACATTGATATATTTTATAAATTTCTATGGATTTTATGAAAGGAAACCATTCATATCATTTATGGGAAATGTTTATGTTTAAAATTAAAAGTTGTTTATGAAACCCATTTCTCTCCCACAGGTTATTCCATGATAAAACACTTATGAAACATGAACACATTCATAGGATATTATATGATGAATTTATTATGAAACCTATGAAAATTACATAGGTTATGTAATGTTGAATTTTTTATGATACTCATTTCACTTTTTGAGTCATGACATGATTATTATGAAACCAATATCTTGTTATGTTCCATGATACAATTAATATTTAAATATCTTGAAGAAAATGTATGTATGATTTCATTATGTGAATGATGGTACTAATATATCCCAATAATTAACTAGTGTATTATTTCTATATCACAATACAAACATGTATGGAATGGGGAGTGAACCCAATTATATAAGGGACTTTGTCATCTAAGATGAGCATGTGAGTGAACATTGATTACTAAGATGGTCTTCACTGAAAACCTTGACAATTAAGACTGTCTTATGAGTGAACATTGACTACTATGATTGTCTGGGTAGTGATACTTGACTACTATGATAGTTTTGGGAGATAACCCATTCCACTACGATAACATTAGAATTGATCCCTCACTACTATGAAAATAATTTCATATGTTTACTGTTTTTCCACAACTCTATGTCTTTTTCCATTATTATTATCTCATGGGATATTATATTGATTCCTCGATGATTCTTGTATTATGATCTTCAAATATTTATTCCATGACTCGTGTTTAATATCAATAATATGAAGGTTATTTAATTCAAATGTTATTATCATGTTCTCATTCAATTATGTTCACGTGATTCATATATATCTCCATTATTTACATTTACTAAGAAAATTAGAACATTATTTCTTATGTTTCCTTTCCATAGGTTACGAAGAATGAATTTAGTTAGGTGTAATAAATGGGAAGATATTTGTTGGAAAAATTGAATATCCTTCCCCATGTTATAAAATTGTGTTCCCAGATTCCAAATACACCAATCTACTATGGTTATTGGACATATAATTTATGAATGGGTTGAATATTTATTTAATATTATGTAATAACCATGTATGAAAATCATAGGTCTATTTAGATGCAAAACTGAGTTTCGATTATTAGAAATATGGTATACCATTTTAACATTGACATAAATTTGGTGGTTAGGAATAATAATAGATAAATTATGAAAATTATGTCAATATAAATTTTAAAAATATAAAAATATTCATTCAATGGAAAAAAATATTTTCGAAAAAAAATTCAATATTTCTAAAAGAGTATTTAGTTACACTTTTATCACTTAATATAAATTAATTTGTATCTTTTTTGTAAATATATTTAATTAAATGAAATTAATTTTTAAAATCATAATATAAAAATTATATTGGTATGTTGTTTTGGTATTTTCTTGAAATGTACCATTATTGGATGAATTTTGAAAAATATTAACTTTTAATTGAAAATTGTCTTTTCATTTAAATTATTTATAAATATAAATGATAAATAAAAATTTTTTTAAGTAAAATTTGTTAAATTTTCTATTTATTAATTACATTTTGGCCATTGTAATTAGTTTCATTTTTAATTTTAATATAAGAACCTTGAAATATTTTGAAACATTTCTCTTTAAAAACTATATTTCTCGTTCCATATGTGGGATTAACATAAAATTAATATTTTTCAGAATATTTAAATGAAAAATGAAATAATAAATCAACTATTTGAAATCATAAAACCATATAATATATGATATGTTCAACTTAATATTTGACCATAAATAATAGTAAAAACATTAATTTTTTTTACCATGGTTAAGGTAATTTTTCTTTCCACGGTGTTGAACTAAAAATATGGGTTCCAAACTTGCATAAAAACCGTAACATCCCGGACCAGGGTGCAACGCAACGGGTGCCCCGAGCCCGGTTTTCCACGTGACCTCATGCACATTTTCCCAAACACCAGAGGCTACCAACTAGCAGAAAGGGCCCAGGTCTGATAGTGGGGAAACTATTCCCTCATTTGTCAAAGTGTAGTATAGCGGAATACAAAATAAAACATAAAACAAACAGCAAAACCCGGGTGTCGTGCAACGGGTGCCCTGAGCTCGGTATGCCACCTGACCTCAAGCGCATTTCCTTAAACGCTAGAGGCTGCCGACTAGCAGCGAGGGCCCATGTCTGATAGTGGGGAAACTATGCCCTTATTTGTCAATGTGTAGTGTAGTGGAATACAAAATAAAACATACAACAAACAGCGAAAGTAGTAAACCATACACAACTGAAATAAACTACTGCAGTGGGTGTAACCAACAATATATAAGTGATGATGCTACATGTTTCATGTTCAGAGAAAACAGCCAGAAAATGTTATACATCAATAAAATACAACCAAAATACAAAGAACAACAATACAAGAAAATCAGCTGGCAGTGACATCGTGAGCCTCAGCTCAGTCCCATGCCCTCCTACTCCTCAGCAGCAGTGAAGTACCTGTATAAAGACTCTTGCCCCTATCTACACCTAATGCAACGTAATCTTTTTTGGCCGAAAAACGTGACCCAAACAGGGTGTGAGAAATATATCTCAGTAGGCACCCACCAAAGGCCCATGCCCAACTGTGTGTAAGCATGAAACAATAGTGTGCAGTAGTAAAATGCAATAAGGTAAGTAGTACCCAAATTAAATAATTACCAGTTATATTTCCATTTTAGTATCCATTTAATCCATTTAAATATTAGAAATCACCACAGTGCATTTCCAAGTAAACAATCCACGTCCTCAGATAGGTAACCCCTACCCTCAGGTAAGGAGTATCCAACACAAGAATCCGCCCTCAGGCATAATATAATTTTTTTTCCCTCAGGAATAGGTAGTGTCGGTCTCACGCACAGAGTCTATGGCCCTCAGTCATGGAAGAAGATTCCCATAGGCCAAAAATATCTACATCCATCGGGCTAAATAGTACAGTGCCCACAGGCTAATCCCAACAACACCCTCAGGCTAAAAAATTAATCGGGCCATGCCCAACATATCAAAATGCAGAAAACAAGCAATTCCTCTCATGGCAATTCTACCATTTCTACCTTTAAGGCATACCCCCGAGTATCCTGGCCCAACGGCTAAATAGTTAATCACACCCCCGGGGTGGTTTTGGATCCAAGAAACGATCCCAACCATCATTTTATTATCCCAATTTAATCACCTATGTGATTCTAGGAATTAAATATAACAACGACCTCAGCCACACTACACCCCAACATGGGTTCGTGGCAAAAAAATGCACAAAAAACGCATGACGGTTGGAAATTTACACCAAGCCACCTACCTTATATGCCAAAGAGTTATACACAAACGTCGGTTCCCGAAACGCCCAAGAACGGCGTTGATCTGACGAAGAACAAAACCCATTCCAATGTAAATAACTTACGTTAGGAGAATAATTGGTAAGAACGGTACCAGGAGAGGAGAGGGCTTACTAGTGCAGTTCCAACGAGATCATCCAAAGCCGAATCATATTCCAGACAAACTCCCGGTGGATCTTCAAAGTCCTGGCCTCCTCCTTTGGCTCCAAAATGGCTCAAATGCCTCGTATTCCAAATGAGAAAGCTACTGCCAGTTTTAAGATGGAAAAACAAAGTACACGGCGTGTACTTCTGAGTACACGGCATGCACTTCTTTCATTTAACTGTTCATTTGGAGGCACTTGCACACTATTCATCCGTCGACATGAGTACACGACATGTACTACCAACTACACGGCGTGTACTATCGCCCAGCTAGTAATGACTCCACCGCCTTAATATTCATCCCTGTCGACTGAGTACACGGCGTGTAAGGTACCACAACACGGCATATAGTCGGTTCCTACACCCTTCATTTCCAGCATTGCTATACGCCCCGTGTACTCATCCCAAAATAGCCAAAAATACACGGTGTGTAGAAAAGTACATGGCGTGTAGTTCCAAAATTTAGGATTTTTCCCCAATTTCCATATTTTATCAAACAAAACTTAAGGAAAAGGAAAAATAGAAGAAGCCCGTACCTCTAAAATAAGAACCTAGTTCTTACAAACAACCCCCCTTATTGCAATTCTTCCCCGAATTTCCCTTCCAAGGGTGGAGAAGAAAAAGCTAAGAACAGCTCTGGCCACTGAGCACGTAAGCCAGCCTCCTGCTCCCAGGTCTCGTCCTGCACTCGGCCATGCTGCCATAGCACCCGTACGAGAGGAACTAACCGGACACAGGGAACCTTCGTACTCTTGTCAATGATACGGATCAGATGCTCCTCAAAGGACACATCATGCTGAAGCCCAACCTCCTCAGGCTGAAATGTGTGAGACGAGTCTGAATGGTAGCGATGCAACTGAGACACGTGGAAGACATCGTGCATGGCTCGGTACCATTGTGGTAACTACAACCGATAGGCAACTAGCCCGACTCTCTCCAGAATCACGAATGTCCCCATATACCTCGGTGAAATCTTACCATGTCTCCTGATCCACATGTGTCCCAACCTCCGAAAAACACGTAAGAAAACCTGATCCACGACCACGAACTCCTAAGGTCGTCTGCAGCGATCAACATAAGACTTATGACGATACTGTGCGGTAGCCATCCGCTTCCGAATCAACTGGACCTGCTCAGATGTCTCATGTACGAGCTGTAGCCCCAGTAAAGCTGCCTCACCTACCACTAACCAGCACAAAGGTGATCGGTATGGCCTATCATATAAATCCTCGTATGGCTCCATATCAATAGTCGCCTGAAAACTATTGTTATTGGAAAAATCGACTAAGGGTATATGCTTCTCCCAAGAGCCCCCAAATTCTAGGATACATGCGCACATCATGTCCTCTAGCACCTGTATCATCCGCTCTGACTGGACATCTATCTGAGGGTGGTATGCTGTGCTCAGAAGCACCTGTGTACCCAGCTCCCTCTGAAAACTCTTCTAGAAATGAGATGTAAAGCGGGCGTCCCTATCTGAAATGATAGAACGAGGGACCCCATGAAGACGTACGATCTCTCGGATATACAGCCTTCCAAGATCATCCACAACGAAGGTCTCCTTGATCAACAAGAAGTGATCTACCTTCGTGAGTCTATCCACAACAACCCACACACCGTCGTTTCCTCGAGGAGACCTTAGAAACTCTGTCACGAAATCCATCGTGACATCATACAACTTCCACTCTAGAATGGGCAACTACTGTAACAGCCCAGGTGTCCTCTGGTGCTCTACCTTAACCTGTTGACAGGTGGAACACCTCATAACAAAACCCGCTATCTCTCTCTTCATACCCGACCACCAGTACTGACGTCTCATGTCTCGGTACATCTTGGTAACCCCGGGATGAACTACCCAAGCCGAAGCATGGAACTCCCGCATCATCTCCTCGCGTATATCCCCTGTAACCCATACTCGTCCATGGAAACGCAGGACCTCATCATCGCCTATCATCCAACTAGGAGGAGGGTCCTCACTTTCCACCGACTCCCATAGAACTAGGCCTTCTAAAACCAATAGATGCCTCATCCTCACTCTGTCCAGGAGGGTAGAAGTCACAGCTAACGAGGAAAGATTTGTCTTCCCCTGACTTTCATGCACCTCTAGATGCAACTCAGAGAACAAATCCATAAGCTGCCACTCACCACTGGCCTCCTGCACTGCCTGTATCTGAGTCTTCCTGCTCAGTGCATCATCCACTGCATTACCTTTACCAGTTGTATAGGCTAGCTCAAAATCAAAGGATTGTAGGTACTCAACCCACCTTCTCTGCCTCAGATTCAGGTCACACTGATTAAAGATATACTTGAGAATTTTTTGGTCGGTGAAAACCACAAAATTCTCTCCCAACAGATAATGTCTCTAATTGCGCAATGCATGAACAACTGCAGCCAACTCGAGATCATGCATCGGGTAATTTCTATCATGTGGCCTCAACTGCCGAGACCCGTTCGTAACAACTCGGTCACCCTGCATCAAAACGGCTCCCAGCTCAATCCTTGATGCATCACAGTAAACTGTATAGATCTTCCCCTGATCTGGGAGTATCAGGATCGGTGCTGATGTCACCCTTCCCTTCAGGTTTTGAAAAGCTTCCTCGCAAGCTTCCAACCAAACGAACTTCACCCCCTTCTTAGTCAGACCTGTCAAAGGTGCTGCTAAGCGAGAGAAGTCATGTATGAATCGACTGTAGTATCCATCCATCCCTAAGAAACTCCGTATCTCAAACATGTTCTTAGGATGATCCCAAGAAACTACTACTATCACCTTCTCTAGGTCTACTACAACTCCTTCCTCTGAGATAATGTGACCCAGGAAGTGAATCTGGTCCATCCAAAAGTGGAACTTTGAGAGCATAGCATATATCTGACACTCTCTTAGTGTACTCAATACGATCTCAAGATGGGTGGCACGGTAGTGTCAAGTGTGAGTGTACACCAAGATGTCGTCCAAGAATACTACCACAAAGAAATCAAGATATGAATGGAACACACGATTCATCAGATCCATGAAAACTACTGGCATGTTCGTCAGTCCGAACGACATAACCGTGTACTCATATAGACCATACCTACTCTTAAAAGCTGTGAGAGGTATATCAGATGGTCTAACGCGTAGCTGATGATATTCGTATCTCAAGTCAATCTTCGAGAACACTCTTTCTCCACAAAGATGATCAAACATATCATAAATCCTCTGCAAAGGATATCGGTTCTTAACCGTCAACTGGTTCAGCTTCCGATAATCCACACAATGTCTAAGGGTACCGTCCGCCTTTTTCGCAAAAAGGACCAGAGAACCCCAAGGAGAAATACTGGGTCGGATAAATCCTTTCGCTTATAGATCCTCTAACTGCTTCTTGAGCTTCTACAACTCAGGTGTGGCCATCCTATAAGGAGGAATGGACACCAGTGCTGCTCCTGGCACAAGCTCGATAGTGAAATCCACCTCACACACCAGAGGTAGACATGATAAGTTGTCCGGGAAGACATCCCTGAAATGATCAACAACTGGAGGGAAAACTGTCTGACAAGTCCCCTGATCAAACAGATACAAACTCGCAATCTGGGCTATGAATCCACCTCACCCATGATGCTTTGGTCTAGCTCGACTCGCATGAACATCCCATTCACCCTTTTATAGAAACTCTCCACCCTCTGGTGACGTGAAACGCACCCTGTGATGATAGCACTCTACAAAATCTCGATAGGGAACCAACCAGTCCATCCTGAGAATGACATCATAGCTCATCATCTCCAAGACATAGAGGTCCCAAAGGAAGTGACACCCTCCAACCTCAAGGGGGAACTCTTTACACTGACGCACACCAGCCGTCCTAGTCCCCAACATAGTGTCTAGCGTCATGTTATTAGAAGAAGAAGAAGAAACACCGAGCCCAAGGCTCTCTACAATGGGTACTGAGATGAAACTATGTGTAGCACCTGTATCAAAAAGTACCGAAGACAAGACATGAGCTACTAGAATAGTACCTCTGACTGTAGAAGGTCCGGGATCTTGCTCCTGCTGGGTCTGTTGCACTGCGTATGCCTACCCAGTGCCATGGCCCTGCGACACTGCCTGGTTACCCTGAGTTGTCCCGCCCTGCTGCCTCTGCGATCCTGGTGTCTGGATACCATGTCCATGACCACCATCTTTACCTGCATGCCCTGGCATATTCCAGATCGCTGACTGGTAAGAAGCCACTGGTCCTTCTCTCAGACGTGGAGTCTGCACAAAACCCCTCTCACTAGCCACTGGTAGAAATGCCCAGAAAAAGGTTTGTAGATGACCCATCTTGCCGCAAGTTCGACACTCAACTGGGTCTTGTGGACACCGCGGTCTCTTGTGCCCCTCTCTACCACATTGGTAGCACATAACCTGGCCACCCAAAGTATTCTTCTGACTGGTACTGCTGCCCTGAGAGAATTCCATCTATCTCTTCCTCTTTCTAGCAGAAATAACACTAGTAACTAGTGCTGAACCACCCTGGCCCACACCACTATATTCCCACAGGTTCCTCACTATAATCAGCGCCTTATTCACAATCGTGTGTACAATAGGCAACTTGAAAACATTCACCAGTGGTCGGATGTCATACCAAAGACCATCCTCAAAACATCTGGCTCTCAACGTCTAATCACCCACCATCACGGGTGAAAAACACTGAAGCTCTGTAAAATGAGCAGAGTAGTCCATCACTGACATAGAGCCCTGGTTTAGATTAATGAACTCTTGAGATCTATCTTCCCTCCGCATCTCGGGAAAGAAGAAGTCATAGAAAACTACCTGAAAATATTCCCACGCCATGTCCCTGTGATGCTCTGTCTGGGTGGTAACATCCCACCACCTCTTGGCAGAATCACACAACATGTAAGTCGCGAGCTTGACCCTCCACCCTAGTGGTGTCTCCAAGTGCTCGAAAATAGTCTGCATCGATCCTATCCAAGAATCTACAGCCTATGGTTCGCCATCCCTTGCAAACGTAGGTGGATGCTGCTGCTGAAAGATACGTGTCAGCTCGACCATAGATGTGGCAGCCTGCGGTGCTCCCTGAAAGGTCTGGATGAACTGAAATAAGCCTTCAAGGAACTGCGCCTCCGCGCCTGTGTGCGGTATAACAGTTGGCACCGCATCTGGCTCTACTGGTCGATCAACTGGTAGCCCATGGCCCACCATCTCCAGAGTATAATCGTGACTTCTCTCCTGGAGAAAAACTCACGGTCGTCTAGGCGGCATGACACTACAAGGTTAAAAGCACGCCTCATATTGGAGATTATTAAGACTGAAATTGAAGGAACCACAAAGGAATAAGAGGAAGAAGTAATTTCAAAATTTGCAAGACAAGACTACACGGCGTGTACAATGATTACACGACGTGTACTTGAATTCCCTTCCTCTGACCGGGTCCTTCGACACGAATAATCCAGACGGCTTCTGCTCAACAAAACTACACGGTGTGTATAATATCTACACGACATGTATGATGTTATTTCCCAATTTCCCGTGTCGTCTTTGACCCAGCCGACTACTCAGATTAACACTACATGGCGTGTTACACCAGCACACGGTGTGTACACCATCCCGTTTCCCAGCCACACAACTAACTCCACACGGTCTATCCCCGGACAAGACTACATGGCGTGTCCCACTGGTACACGACGTGTTCATGGAGAGGTGACACCAGCCCGTGTTGTTATCTACATGGCCGAGTCCCCAGGTCACACTACACGGCGTGTCTATAACTGAAACGGCGTGTTCTATTAAGGATTTCACCGACCTGTGTTGTTATTTACACGGCGGGACTCTGGGTCAACACTACACAGCGTGCACAAAAAACTACACGGTGTGTTTTACCCAAGCCCTTCCCTAACCCATGTCGCCGCCCACAGGGTTTGTGACACGAGAAGAGACTACACGGCGTGTACTCGGGGTATATGGAGTGTACTCAAAAAGTTCATTTTTCTTCCCGAACAGAAGAACATTAATGGGATGTATAAAGTACTACACGACGTCTATACGGGGTTTCCAGACAGTATGCCTCAAAAACATCCCCAGAACCCAGAAAATACTGAAAAACAACACCTAAGTGTCAAATTCCGACCCATGGGGGCCCATACTCCCCACGAATCAATGGTTGACATCTTATATGTGTTATAACCAACAAAAAGTCAATGATCCACCAAATTCCGGTCAATGGGGGCCCATAGTCCCCAAAAACCAATGTTTGGAGTCCATTCTATAAACAGGAAGAAACAAAAACACCATATCACAAGGTAGGTATTTATCGAGCAGCTATCAAAACAACATGCTTTATTAGCACATTAACTATCACAACAACATGCAAATTCTAATGCACCTACATGGCATGAAAACTATGCATGGCATGTGATTTTTAGCATGTTCCTATATGATGCATGAGATGACATACCCTCATCTGATTGGGTTGTAACTAAATAGAACCCACAGATAAAATATAAACAGCACAATCCAAGTGCATCACCCAACAGTGAAAACATATAAACTGTAAAATTGCAAAATCAAAAAAATTGCAATCATGAGGTAAATTGGCTTTTCCCTGTACACGGGTTAGCTACGCCTGAGCACAGATTATTAACAACTACCGATCCTTCCTATCCCTGTCTATGGCTCCAAATAGTAAGTCAATGAATAGAAACCGCTCTGATGCCACTTTGTAACATCCCGGAACCGGGTGCCAGGCAACGGGTGCCCCGAGCCCGGTTTGCCATGTGACCTCAAGAGCATTTACCCAAACGCCAGAGGCTGCCGATTAGCACCGGGGGCCCAGGTCTGATAGCGGGGAAAATATGCACTTATTTGTCAAAGGGTAGCACAACGGAATACAAAATAAAACATACAACAAACAGCGGAAGTAGTAAACCATACACAACTGAAATAAACTACAGCAGTGGGTGTAACCAACAGTATATAAGTGAGGATGCTACATGTTTCAAGATCGAAGAAAATTGCCAGTACATGTTATACATCAATTCAATACAACCAAAATACAGAGCACAAAAAAACAAGCAAAACAGCTGGCAGCAGCATCGCGATCCTAGGCTTGGTCCCATGCCCTCCTACTCCTCAGCAACAGTCACGTAACTGTATAGGGACTCTTTCCCCTATCTACACAAGCAGCAATGTAATCTGTTTGGGCCGAAAAACGTAACCCAAATAGGGTGTGAGAAATATATCTCAGTAGGCACCCACCAAAGGCTCGTGCCCAACTGCGTGTAAGCATGTAACAACAGTTTGCAGTAGTAAAATGCAATAGGGTAAGCAGTACCCAAAAGTAACTAATTACAAGTTATATTTCAATTTTATTATCCATTTAATCCATTTAAATATTAGAAATCACCACAGTGCATTTCCAAGTAAACAATCCACGTCCTCAGACAGGTTACCCCTACCCTCAGATAAGGAGTATCCAACACAAGAATCCGCCCTCAGGCATAATAGAATTTTTTGCCCTCAGGCATAGGTAGTGTCTCCCTCAGGAACATTGTCTATGGCCCTCAGGTACGGAAGATGTTTCCCTCAGGCCGAAAATATCTACAGCCCTCGGGCTAAATAGTGCAGTTCCCAAAGGCTAATCACAACAACGACCTCAGGCTAATCAAGTAACCGGGCCATGCCCAACATATCAAAATGCAGTAAACAAGCAATTCCTTATCAAGGAAATTCTACAATTACTGCCTTTAATACATACCCCCGAGTATCTTGGTAAAACGGCTAAACAGTGAAACACACCCCGGGGTGGTTTCAGATCTAAGCAACGACCCCAACCAGCATTTTATTATCACAATTCAATCACCTATGCGATTCTAGGCATTCAATATAGCTACAGCCTCAGCCACATGACACCCTAACGTTGGTTCATGGCACAAAAACACACAAAAACGCACAACAGTTGGAAATTTACACCAAGACACCTACCTTATACGCCAACGAGCATTATACACGAACGTCAGTTCCTGAAATTCCCATGAATAGTGTAGATCAGACGAAGAAAAAAACCCATTCAAAAGTAAATAACTTACATTAGGAGAAGAATTTGTATGAACGGAACCCGGAGGGGAGAGGGCTTCCCCGTGCTATTCCAAAGATATCTTCTGAAGCTGAATCGGATTCCAGACGAAATCCCGATGGATCTTCAAAGTTTCGGCCTCCTCCTTTGGCTCCAAAATGGCTCAAATGCCTCCTTTTCCAAAGGAGGAGGCTAAAGCCTGTTTTAAGCTGGGAAAAAATGTACACGGTGTGTACTTCTTTCATTTAACTGTTCATTTGTTGGCACCACCACACTGTTGATCCGTCGACATGAGTACATGGCATGTACTCCCCAGTACACAGCGTGTACTATCGCCCAGCTAGCAGCGACTCCACCACCTTACTATTCAAGCCTGGTGACTCACTACACGACGTGTAAGATATGACTACATGGTGTGTAGTCGGTTCCTACACCCTTCGTCGCTGGCATGGCTACACGCCCCGTGTACGCATCCCAACACAGCCAAAAATACACGCCGTGTGGAAAATTACACAGCGTGTAGTTCCAAAATTTAGGTTTTCTCCCCATTTTCCATAATTTCTCAAAAACACTTAAGGAAAAGGAAAAAAAGATGAAGCCTATACCTCTAAAATAAGAACAGGTTTCTTAAAAAAACAAGTATAAAATATATTATAATTCTATATTTAGACATTATCATTTATAAATATTGTTAAAACACTATTTTGGACCCTTTTAGAATGTGAAAAACGTTGGTGCACATTTTTATTTTAAAAAAATTACAAGTGTGGTACTCTCCCCATTTATTAAAGGTCACCCAAATCATATCCCCTTAAAAATATAAAACCTTTTAGATCATCCTTGAAATGACCCAATAATTTCAAAAATTCTATGTCATCATCCTAGAAGCATTTATTTCCAAATAAATCCAACATATTATGGATTTTGGGTAAAACCTAAATTGGTTACCAGAAGATAAGGTAACATTCTTTTATGAGCATTTATATTTTATTTCTTCCCCACCTCCATAAATTACTATTAAATTTTGATGATATAACAACATTATTACATTACATAATCTTATAGTTTTTTATGTTATGTTATGGGCCTTCGATAATCACCACTTCCACCGAATGGGTTATAAAATCACAATTCTTGTGAACGATACACTACCCTCACGTGAATAGATGTCATTTATTTTTTCAATTATCTCCTCTCATGGTTAGGTACGATGATGAATATAAAGTATATATATACTATTTATAAAATATATATAACTACGTTTTATTTCTATAATATATAACTTTAATTATCCCATTTCATAGGTGATATGATATAATCACTTCTTTGTACGACAGTCTACCAACTCATGATGAGATATGATGCGTTTTTCACTAACACATTACATTGAAAATAATTGGGGCAATGTTAATAAATATATGTGAGATAATTGAAATAATTATTATATTCGTGACACATTTATGATTTTGATAATATTAAATATCATTTTATTTATCACCTTTTTAATCACTGAAAGATGATACCATCGTTCGTGTATGTGTGGACTAACTCCTTCATGAATTGTTGTGACATTAATTTCATCACCAAACAACATGGATGATATGTATAATTAGATATAAGAAAATAGTATTATTTTATGATCATTTAATATTTATAAAATATTACTTACCCCATTTCTATAGTATTTTTAAAGAAATAAAAAAGATAATCATGCGTCTGTACGACATACTCCATGATTATAACATTATTCATTATTTAAAACCCTAAATAATGATTATATTTATATTAAATTTTATGTAAAAATATTAGAATTATTTGATGATTATTTTCCTAGATCTTATGAAAATATTTAATATTCACATGAACTAAAAAATTCATGACAAGGAACGAATGAGAAAACCAGGTAATTAACCCATGAAACATTCAAAATTATGAAAATTAATTTTGGATGGATTACAGGATGTTATAATATGATATGATATGATATTATAAATATAGATATTATTATGTTATTATCAAATAAAATTATTCAAACCATTATTAATGATTTAAAAGGATGTTCAACTAGAAGGGAGCCCGAGGTAAGGGATTTCCTAACATAATTTCCTTTTATGGGTTTAAATTTTAACTTCCATGATTATGTCATGATAAGATTTTTTATTTTAGGAATTTTTTTATTTTTATTATCTTTCTACTTTTTATGTGTATTTAAATTTTATACAAATAATAAATTCATTTATTAATTCCCACTTCTTTAATTTCATATTTTTATGGGACTTCATCTCAATTTCCCATCAAGGAGGCATATTTTAATGGTATGCCCCAATAATATTTTATATGGTTCATATACGGACTGTTTCACATGTAATATAAGGATTAATTATTAATTCATGGTATTTTAATTATCAATTTTAATTATTTCATCAAAAAATATTTTACATAATTGCTACTAAGTGGTTATGAATTTCATAACTCAATTTCTCTTCATTGGGATACACTACATCTTTGTGGTCTATAATATTCTAAGATTATGGTTTTTATGTATTCAAATTATATATATATATATATATATATAAATTTTCCATTTTTTATTATTTTATTTATATTTGATATAAATAATGAATTCATTGATTAATTATCACATAAATGTTATGATCTTCAGAAGTGTTTATTTCATAATATCATTTTATTGAGGATTGATAATACGTGAATTTACATTTGTAGAAATTATTTAATATATTTAAATAAACATTTAATTTTTTACTCCATTGGATTTTAATTAAAATTTAAAATAAAAATTACCATTTTCCTCCATTTAGTGCTTAAAATAAATGAGGTAATAGTTTTAATAAAATCCAGCTTCATTTCTATCTTTGGTAGGGAATCTGTTTTCATCGAAAAAAATAAAAAATATATTTTAAAAAATGTTTTTAACAATTTAAGAAAAATATATTAAATTATTGTTATGCATTTTATAGTTTCATATTTTTTGAGAGGAATTTTTATGTAATTTTAAAATTAATTCCCATTTGAATTTTATAGAAAAAATTAAAAAAAATGTTTGTTTTAATGTGTATGATATGAACAGAATTTCCGTCCATCATAACCACTCAAATGTACTATATATTCCTGTATAAGTGTAAAATGTTATTGTAAATGAATATTATATTAAATTTGGTTTGTGAAATTTTAGTTTGAAATGGTTATATTCAAAATTAATGTTATATTTTCCTCATGAATGTTTTTAATAATGTTTTATGGTATTTTTATCCATTAACAAAAAACATTATTTTTCTAAAACTCTATTAAGGATATGTTATATTCAAACTACCCTTATTATTTTTAGGGATAGTTTATAATCATTTTGACAAAGGAATTTATTAACATTCACTTTCTTGATTCTTTTTTGTATTCATTTACTTAGCACTAAAATATTAAATTATATATGATCTTTTGAAATTAAATTTCCCATATATATCCTAATAATTTAACTTGAATATGTTAATTTCATAAACCATATATCATTGCTATATACATTATCTTAAACATAATGGAATTTTTTATCTAGAGAAATTTTGATAAATTAGTATAATTTACCGAATACATATATTTTATGATAAGGCTCATTGTTTATGAATTAAATAGATTATTTGATATATATATATATATAATTATTAGGAAATGTAGATATGGGTGGGGGAAATAACCGATAACCCATTGATGAATCAGTAGTATCTAGGAATGAATTAGTTTTTTATCCTTTTATAAATATGTTTTAGGTGTATATATACCCATTGGTTTTAAACTATACTGAGAAAAAAAATTATGGAAGAGGTATCATGATACCTAAGGTCAAGAAATCCAATAATTAATCATTTCCTTCATTTTGAATTCAGTTATTATTACCCATGTGATTTTTACAATTAATTTACCTTTTTATTGATTTAATTTTAGGTTTATTGATTAAAGGAATGTGTTTTCCATCATTTTCCTTGAAATATTGTGTAATTTCTAATTATGATATAAAATTTACAAATTAAGTGGAATACATGTTCATTTATTTACATTTACATGTTTATTATTCTTAATTGAATCATGATACATTATACTATACATAACCCTTATTGAATATTTGACCACAAAATTATTTTGTTTACTCTACCATGAATCAAAGTGCATACTATGATTTATATTCAAGGATATACAAGAGGGAATAATGATAATCGAAAAAATTATTTTGTAATTTGTGTTTCTAATTAAAATAAAATAATCAATTATGTATCTATTTTACAAAGACTACTAACCTATTTAGTACTTTGGGATACGAATCCTTGTATCTTATTCCAATTCAATAAATCTAAAACTACCTCCCGATTACTGCAGTTGGGATCACTACAATTTACAAACCAGATTAAAATTGTGTGAATAAGGGATAAGAATAGGTTACCTTTTACATATTAGGAAAAAACATACAGTGAATTACATAAAATATTTAAATAATTAGTGGAAAAATTATTTTGAATATGGTACCAATGATATATAACTTGAAATTTAGGATACCATAATTTAAAAATTACTTCAATCAAAAATTATTATACAACATTTAATTGTCACTTTAATACAAATCATTTAGTTAAACCCTAGTGGGCACATTTAATCCAAAAACATTGTAATACTAATTTTAATTTTAAATAATCAATATGTAAAAGTATTATGTTTACCTGATTAAATAATATTAATTATTATGAATCAAAACATTTATTCCATTTTATATGTTTTAATTTCAATAAGTGGATTAAATTCATTTTAAAATAAGTGTGCAAAATGTAATAAAACCATATATTTAAAAATGAATTTTTTCAAATGAACCTCATCCCAGTTAGTGATGACTTCTTAAGTGCATTTAGACAACCCATGATAAAATCCAGATAGAGGATAATTTCCAGGTGCACTGTAGCATTACTATAGCAGGTACTGTAGCGGGAATTGTGTAACACTATAGTAGCTACTATAGTGGGAACTATTGTAGGCATTGTTTTGCACTGCAACAGCTGGGAATATTCCCCCGTTTGAGCCTTCAGGCCACTGATTTGGTCCTAGAGTCCTTTAAGGCCTTCGGGCCACCCAGGCCTTCAGGTCAGTAAGGCCTTCCTGCCAATTCAAGGCCTTCAGGCCACCTTCAGTGCAGATGCAAAGCAGACAACCTACAAGGAATAAGCTTCAGAAAGAGATTGAGAAAGGAGATTTTACTAGTGTTGAAGCTAGAGGGATGACAAGAATGAGAGGGTATGGCACCTTCCATCGGGATATCCTGTGCATGCATGAGAAAGCCTATATGAATACAAATGCAAAGGTGGTGAGCTAATTTCACAATGATTATGTTGGGGAGGAGCATATCCAAGTAGTTCGTCCAGGTTATATGAAATTTTTAAATCCTATGGGAAATGAATTCCTCTAAGTCATATGATCCATGCAATACTTACACATATATGATTTTTTAGGGTTCCACCTCACCTCTTGAAAGGTGGATTATCAAGATCAATAAAAAAAGAAGGCCTTCATGCCATTGGATAGATAAAAATGCATTTTTATGCATTTTTATGAATTTACTCATATTCCATGCATAATGAAAACAATTATATGAATGTTAAAATATTTGATTTAATATATTATATAATATTTCAATAAAATCATTAATTAATAAAGATAAATTTTTTATATTAATAAAAAAATATTTTTCACAAATAAAAAATATTTTATTGAAAAAAAATCTCATTCTACCTTAGAATACTTTAATTTTATTTTAGATAAATTTTTAACTGTTGAATTCAATATAGAAATGGGTATTTATTTTAATATTAAATTTTTTTAGTCCAAATTATACCTGATAATCCAATAAATATGTCATAACAATCACTATGTAATAATATTTGAAAATTTTATCAATGTTTTGTCAATGTCAATGTTCAGTATCAAGAATGATATCAATTAAATTCAATTTATTAAATGAGAAATATATCATCAAATGTTCAGGAAATTTATAAGTTGTATAAAAAAATATCAATAGGAACAAATATTTTTTGAATAAGATTCCAAGGATAATATTTAGGTTAAATAGATGCATGGGGATATTGAGTATGTCAAGAAATATAGGATCTGTGATATTTTTATGAGACTGAATAATAAAAATATGTTCATACCAATGTGTATTTTCTGAACAAAACATATTGAATATGGAAATGTATCTTGGAACACATAACATTTTGTTTGAAATGGTTGATCTGAATCAAAAGGTATCGATGTTTATGAGACTTTTTCAATGATGGTGTAACATGACAAAACTTGATTATTTTTGTCTAGGGATGTGAAAAAGTGCATCAAATTGTATAAAGTATTTTAATGTTGTAATTCATGATTGGAAACCTAGAATAATATATCTATATTGAAAAACTTGATTGTTATCTCATTTTTTGACTGGAAGGGTAGGTGAGCCGGTTTAAGAAGGATATGTATAGACCAAAACATGCAATGGGAGCATGGTAAACATTGATTGTTTAATCTATTAAGACACATCTATTTAATAGGATATAGGTTGATTATGATCATAACAAAAATAATGATAAATTGTATCAGATGTTGATTCTTGTATATATTGATGGAATCATATTTGAAGGATCAGATAGAACCTAATAAAAACAGTTTTTAGAAATAGTGATATGTGAATTGGAGGTGTCTCTAATTAAAGAGTTATCAATTTTCCTGTTATTTTTGGTTTTTGAATTTCACAATGGGATAATGGTAAATTCATTTATTATTCTAAATATTACAATTAGGTGTTAAAAATTTATTAATTGTATTATTCTAAACCAACCGCTACTTCAGAAGATACAATGAAAATATTATCAAAAAAATGAATGAGTGTAGGTTAAAGTGTCTATTTATAGGAATATCAATTGTAGGATACTCTAAATAGTTTCCAAAAAAATATATTTCATGTTTTACCAGATCTATAACACACATTATCAATTTTATAGAATAAATATTAACATGAATACCGTGAGAATAAATATTTGATATATTAACCTAATAGTAATTTTTGAGCTATTTTATTACTCTAAATCACAACTATTACTATTGATATTTCTACATTCAAATCATATAGGTTTAGAAGATGAAAAATGATAATTATGTTGTTGTAATCTTACTTTTAATCTCTTACATTTTTTGGAAAAGTAAATAAAATAAATATTTCATATCTTTAATCTCTATAAAAGGTAAATTATATCACACAGACTAATGAATGTACATAATCAATATGAATGATACCAAAATTTAATGAAATTAGAATTATATGGTTATTGTTTATTTTGATATTTTTTGAAAACTCATGTTCTATATTTATTATCAAAAATTCCATTTAACCTAAAATAAATAAGGAACATTGACAAAAAAAATACAATTTCGTAAAGGAGAATGTTTTGCAACAAGTTTTGGAATTAGTGTATGTTCATTCTAAGAATAAAGTGCATGGAATTATAACTAAAACACTACCCAAGGTGTATTCTAAATGAAATCATTTATCTATTGGATTCCAGTATACTCCATCCATTAAGATGGTTTGTAGATGGGAGCCCCACTCCCTTATAGTAATTACTATTTAGGAAATGTAGGATTTTGGAAATCAATATTTTTTTATATATATAATTATCATTTTTACCATCAATGAAGTACTCCATGGGTACTTTGAAAATTTGGTAGTATATAATAATTTTTTCAAAAATGAAAAATATATGTTTTATCTATCTATAGTTTCCATATTTTCTCAAAAGGGTGAACACTATAAAATGGGTTGAAGCATTGAACAACATGTGAGTGTTTGATATCAAAATTATTAGAGCAGCATAGAATAGAATATTCAAATAAAGTTATTCATGGAGGCATTACCAAATGGATTATTTTATCTAAATAATATTTTTCTCACTGAGGAACTATCAAATTAGTTTAGAGTATGTGGATGATAAATAATATATGCACTCTTAATAGTAAATAACATCAACATGTGGTAAGAATAAAAATATTTTTATGAGATCTCTAATTTATTTGTTGTGAAATTTTACAATAACTGAAGATCTATATTCAATTGGAATTTCCAACAAACCCTAAGGGGTGGGTTTTGTAAGAAATAAATTCTACGGCCTTTGTGGAATGTAATTTTCAAAAATTTCCATGTGAATGTGATATTAGTAATGTTGAATACTATTAGGGAAGAAGTAGGTCTAGAAGATAGAATTGAGACCATAATGCTTGAGTTTTCACCATAATAAGACTTTGGAAGGAGTTTTACTTCTATTATATTTGATTATCTTACACTATAAATAGACATAACACCTAATGAAATCATGTTACAACATCAGAATTGTTTTTTAATAGTATATTTAGCATGAAATTGATATAATGCTCTTCCAACTCCTAAATTATCAATGGGATGTGCAAATTATGTGACGGTCCACATGTAATGGTAGAACTCATGTAAAGGTAAACGTTTCTAAATGTTTGTTTTATTTTATGTTCACAAATTTTCAATCAACATCATTGAGGTTATGTAATGGAATGTTTTTCACATGTATGGGAAGATCCTAGAAGCTTTTATAGATCATATGACCTAAATAATAGTCAATAGATCTCATATTATGTTAACTAAACAAGTATAAGTGAAATCCATCCTACCTTCCATTAGTATTTCATAAATTCTAAACCCATAAATAACATACATTTAATTAGTTATGTTGAATACGAGCCATATATGTGGTAGAAAATCCATGGGACGTAGAAGGAACAATTTATGAATCCCTAAAATTTTAATGAAATCCACATGTATATTTGTCCATGTTATAGAAAAATGATTTTTATCATAGGTATAATGGTATATAAATAAATTCTAAGTGATAATTTCATGATCCTGAGATACAAATGTTGATGTTTAATTGTGTGATATTATCAGATATATTATCTAGAGGGTATGATTTATGGAAAGTAGTTAACATCATATTTTTTTATTCATCCTTAAATTTATACTATACTGTGTGGGGATATTAGTAGTAAAGAGTTGAATGATGTCGAGTAAATTATAGAGAAAAATACTATTACATAAAGAATAATTACATACTTCCTGGAAATTTGAACCTAATAGTTTTCTCGGTATTTGTGTTTGGATTTTTAAGTGGCCTCTATGGAACTTAATCAAACAATTTAGCATGGATGAAACATGTTTTGATCTTAGTAAGAGAGAGGAGGAAATGTTTATCCCAATATTTGCATTATAGTTATTATATTTAAATTCACTAAAACAACATACATTAATTTGAGAGAAAGAAGAGATATAAAATTGATATCGTAATTATGAATGGATAAATTAGGGACATAGCTGAGGCTTTCAAGAATCCTAGAAAACTAAAAGTGCTAGAGAAGGAAGGAATTATAGGAGTAATGTATCATAGAAAACTCATCAAGGTTGTGATACTATTATAAACTATTTTAGGATTGATTTCTCATAAAATGTATATGGGAGGATAAAATGATCACAAATAGAGTAGCGAGAGTCTATCTATAAATTATATAAGTGTGTTATTTGAATAATTTGAGTATATTTACTCAAAAATCTTAGTTATGTGTTTTTCAGCCAAACCATGGAAAATCATTTATTAATAAATGATAAATGTACCTCAGAGAGAGAGGTGAAATAATGACATAGAAAGACCACATTAAAAAGTATCACATTTTATTAATACCCCTATATCCCATATTGCATGTAAATATTCCTCTTACCTTTGGATGTCATCTCCTCTTCCAAGTCATGGGCTATGAGGAATCCTGCTTCTCATTAGATGCTAACTTGAAGGATTACTCTGACATAGAAAAAGTATAGAATTTCATGTAATATTCCAGGAAATTTAACTCATGGTTCAAGATATGTTCTTAATTAAAGTTAACTTCTAGTACTTTTTTACTTATATGAACTTAGTAGATCATAACACATCCCAATCCTCCATATAAAAATAAACTTCCAATTTAGATAAGAACTAGTATGCCTCTCCCTTATTTATTCCTGCAATGGTCTGTTAACCCTCATGATCTATTGGAATAATAAATTTAATATTTATATCTCATGAAATGATGAATTCCTCCATTGAGGAATTAACAAAGTACACATAGGAATTATTCATGAGATCATAAAAAATTGATGGAAAATTAGAATCATTGTGCTAGAAACCATCTGCATTACTGTTAAGAATTATAGACTACATGGTAATGAAATGTGTCAGCCCCTCAAATTCCACATCCCTTATAGTCTTATGAATATTCATTCTAGGTGGTTCATCTTAAAAACATCCCCCCCTGATTGGAAGAACAATCGGCATGGTAGATGACTATGCAAGTTGCAAACCATCTTGATTTGTCTTTATACCGGGAGCCCGTGATGGCTATGATATTTTGGATTTCTAGGGGATAACCATTTGGAAAAATTTTGTATCAACTGAAACCGTACTTCCATTATGATCCCATTTCACAATCAGTTTCCCCTACTCAAGTTATAGATTAGCTAATTTTGTGCAACATCTTCCTTAATGGAATGTATATCCATTGTTGTCATATCCATCTCTTTTTATCACTACCTACAATGACACCATCATTTTTAGGTAGTATGACATTGTAATTTGAGTCAATTAAATCAAATTATATAGTGTTTTACATCTCAGAAGCATCCTCACTAATTACATCATCTACTCATCCTTCCTCTAAAGTGTCATCCAAAGTTCTCGTTAATTTAGTATACCATTATGATCAGGGTCAAGGATATCTAACACACTATATCTTGTCTGACCATCTCCAACGCCCATGTCATGAGCATTTCCATTCGAGGAACTATTATGATTTTGAACATGATAAGGATTGGGTGAATTCCACTGCCTTATATGAGTTCTCATTCGATCCTACAACATTCCATTTCCAACATTGATTGTGTTAGTGTAATGCCTCTTATCATTTCACTAGAAGTATGAAGCCTCATTATTTCCTCAACCTGAATAGAATACACATACAATCAATTTGTTTCAATTAACATTTTTCTAACCAATTAGCTTTTAGGTAAACTGAAATGACTAACACTCACATAATCAATTCTCTTTTCCAATTAATAATATTCAGTTGATAGAAATAGTATACCAACTATCAAAATAAACAAAACAATTTCAATGGAAAATTGGTCATAATTCCCAAATTGAGAAATTCATGTTTATTGATCCAATTTGATTAGAACACCAATGACTAGTACAACATTGTAGATAATATTGGGGCACATTAAGATCCAATTAAATCCAAATACCCTCATATTTATCTAGAAAAATGATCATCTAACCTTGAGTGGGTTGAATTTGCAGTTTCACTCTTGTATATGAAAGAATCCAAGATTGTGAGATATTGAGCCAAAACCATAGGCTATAATATTTAGATCTATAGTCATAAAGGGGAGATAGAAGTAACCACATCCAAATGAGACACAACACTAATTTGAAAATCCCCAAACAACCAATAGTTTCTCAATGGGAATCCCGACATTCCATGGTGACAAAAATTTTGGAAAAATTATCCCCAAGATGATTGAGTGATCCCAAATTGTGATCCATTACAAGATATCCATGGGGTCAACTCTTACATGAGTAAAAAAATTTTTTCAGTGTATACTATTAACCATAAAACCCTTGAAGAGGGAGATGTGATTG
Source organism: Viscum album (assembly GCA_963277665.1). Classification (NCBI taxonomy): domain Eukaryota; kingdom Viridiplantae; phylum Streptophyta; class Magnoliopsida; order Santalales; family Viscaceae; genus Viscum; species Viscum album. The sequence continues at coordinate 81,822,646 of OY728140.1, forward strand.
TGAGAACTAACCTATTTCAAGGCAGGCACGTCCTTTCTTCTAAAATAACGATCTCTTCTTTATATTATGACACCAACATGTATTTGAGAGTAAAATAAATCACATACAAATAAATCAAATGTTGAGGAAAAATACTTTCTCTACTCTCCATGTCAATAAAATCCACAAAAATCTCATAGATCTGTCATCTCTTAGTTGTGGATATTTAATATGTAGGATTTCAACATCCTTTATAGTTTGTATATATGTATTAAATAGTGATCTAAGTGTATTAGGATCATAGGTACATTACTATGAATTATCTATGGATTTTCCCACATTGGTGAACCATATAAAATAACATTTGATATCATAATAATATAATCTCTCTAGAGATTTTGTAAATGAGATAAAGAAGAGATCCTATTATTGAGATAATAATATCATGATCATGTAAAGTTAAATTATTCAATCTATCATAATAATATGAACTCCATAACTAATGGTATAATCTATGTTTGGGACCATCATAGATCTTTGTTATGATAGAGGAAAATATAGTATTCACACCCCTAACTAGAAATAATAATATTAGTAAGGAAAAGTGTTATGCCCCAGATTTTTCCAGGTATTATTTTAATATTATATGGGAATTAATTCGAGACCAGGAAATAACCCAGATTTTTCCATGTGTTATTTTAATATTATATGGGAATTAATTCGTGACCAGGCTATGTGAGGGCATGTAGTTCCGAGGCCCGGTGAGCCCAGAACAAGTGTTTGAATTTAATTTAATAATTAAATTGTGCACGCGTGTGGTTTTCCTGAAAAAGTGGAATAACTCATGAACGGTTGCTCGGATCAGAGATCGGAGGGAACAGTCGCGTTCGGAACTGCATTTTTACCCTAGGCGAGTCCTAACTTCTGCCGACGCAGGTTGGTGGTGAAATCTGGTTTTTGGACGTAACCGTAATAAAATATTTTATTGAAATATTTTATTTAAATTCTTGTTAAAAAGAAATCTTTTATTCTATTAAATAGATATTTCTCAGGGAGGTTCAGGGTTACAATCCCCCTAACTCCTATTTTCTCTGGAAAGCTCTAGAGAAGACCTCCCGACGCGACGACGACGTTCTTGATGATTATCACCGGCGACGGTGACGCATCAACCATATCATCGCCAACGAACGCTGCAGATCCAGGTAGGATGTTTGTTTGATGATTTATTTACCTTTTTTAATTTCTTTGATGAACACTGACTAATCCACGAACAGATTAACCTGTGGATCGATCGTTCTTCCAGGATGGGATATTTTCTGGAATCATGGGGATTGGATTCTTGAAATTATTTTGGTTTTCATTCAACCTTCTAACGATGATGAACCAAGATGGACACGAAAATCGATCGAGGTTTGTCCCTCTCGATTGTTGTGTTTTTATATCCTAGTTCTTACTCGTTCTTAGTGTGTGTTCTATGCGTTCTTAGAGAAAATCGATCGTTGCACATTTGTTTGTTGGCGCAATGATCTAAAATTCAAGATCCAACACCGAGATGACCTAACGGAGGTGTGACGATGACGACGGCAAACAAATCGATGTGGTTTGGAATTTCGGTTCTTCGAGCATTCTCGTGCGGATGGATCGGGACGCGCTATTAAGGCCGATCGGGAGCCCAAAACCGACATAATCGGTTTCGTAAGGGCGAGACGACCCCAAATCCATAGTTTCGTGATGATCGGACCGTTGGATCAACATCCAGAGAAGCGGCCGAGGTGTGAGGAAGAAGATGATGCTTCTGGAAAATTCCCAACTACAGGCCTTATTGTATGGGCTACACGGCATGTGTTCGTTGGCAGACCACCTGGCGTGTACTCCGGGTGTACACGAACACGAGTTGGGTACACAGCCAAGGACATGGCGTGTATACCCTTCCCCGGCCAGACCCAGCTAGATACACGGGATACCCAATGTACTGGTACACGGGCAGGCGTCATAGACATGGACAGTGACCGTGTATGGGAACATGGCCAGCGTACACAGAGCGATCCCCAGGTGCTCGGAGAAGGCGTGTGTTTCTTATACATGACGTGTAGTTACGTTCTATTCAACAATCCAAATGACACAGGCCATTTAAAAGGGCAGCACCCGGGGTCAAGGAACACGACGTAAACATTTTCTACACGCCGTGTAGTTTAGTTTTACACAGCTGGGACGGATGTCATGGTCCATTTACACGTGTAGTACCCGGGGTCAAGGAACACAGCGTGTAACCATAATACACGCCATGTAACTAATTATTCATGGCTTAATCCACCAATCTTCTGTGACTTGGACTAGTTTCCTTATGATTCGTACCCTTGGTCTTTTCCCTGAAGGTTCTTGTATCATTTCCTTTATGCAGGATTATGATCCCTTCAGCAGGACTTCCTGAATAGAGTTGTTGGAATCCCCTATGTGAGACTTAGATCAGGATCCTCTATTCATTCCTAGAACCCTAGTTAGAGTTCATGGTATTGATGTGACCAGCTTTACCCGGGCGCCGATCCTCTGCTTAACGGATTAGCTCAGACTGAGTTGTCGGAATAACCCCATGACTTGGTTGTGATCCTCATCTAAGCATCATATTCAAAATGTTATTGTAGATTGTGTTCTCCCGGTTAAAGTACATCGTATCTCTCTCTGTTTAGACCTAGGAGTGTGTTCTCCTTGTTTCATGCTCAGTGGAATCTTCGAGCTGGATTTCAGTGGCAGTATCACGATGGTAGTTTGTGTATGAGTATATCTGGATATTTTTATTATATGTTCTGTATACATATACTCTGTGGAGGTGACTATATCTTCCCTTTGTGGTATTTTACCTTGTTTTCTTTACTTTGTGGTTTCGGGGTGTCCTACTTGGTATTGTTATACTCACTCTTGCACGGGCTTTGCCTGCACATGTCGTGTCATGTGCAGACGAGTGAGCCATTGATAGGATTATAGGCAGACCAGGACCGGACGGTGCTCAGTGAGATCAGGTAGGCCGAGGTGTGTTCCTACGGCTACAGATTTAAGTCCCAGTACCTTTCCTTACAGGTTGGACTTTGTTACAAATGTTCTTTTGGTGGGCTTGTACTTTTGGCACAGGGTTTTAGACATGTTGTACTTTAATTTCCTGTCGTACTCTGTTGGTTGATATTTTTAGTGTATTCATGCATTTACTTTTTGAGTAGTTTTTACTTTTTTTCTTTGTGGGCTTGGAGTTTTGTGTGCCTGTGAATAGGTTTATATGCAATGCCTCTGTTGGCGCCAAAAATCCGGCCTGAAAGGAAGGAACGAAAACGAGAGCCGGCGCGCTGCCTCGCGAAGCACAGCCGCGAAGCACAGCCGCAGAGCCCGTCCGCGGAGCCCCGCCGCGAAGCGCCCCAACTTTGGCGGCCCCGCGAAGCTCCGGAGGCGGTAATCCGCCGCGAACCGGTTTGACGTTCGCGAGGCGCCGCGAAGCTCCGGAGGCGGTAATCCTCCGCGAACCGGTTTGACGTTCGCGAGGCGCCGTGAAGCTCCGGAGGCGGTCATCCTCCGCGAACCGGTTTGACGTTCGCGAGCCGCCGCGAAGCCCTGAAGGCGGCGCGCGAGCCCTGCTTCGCGGCGCCCCTTCCCTATAAATACTCGACTCCCCCTGAGTCCAAAAGGACGGACAATACGACCTTTCGGCTTCTCCTCTCCCGAATCGCGAAGCAAGCTTTGCCCCGGGAATCATGAGCTCCGCGAGGTATTCCTACTTCGCGAGACGACTCTGATTTGTTTCGTCCTGAGCCCCTCTTCCGAGAGGGATGCCCTTCGCGAAGCCCAAGGGCATTCGCAAAGGAAGGGGATTCCCAAGGGAACCCGGGCAGCCGCGGAGCACTCGTGCTTCGCGAAACACCCAACCCATGCTAGTAATCCCTATGCCAAGGCAGGATAACTATGCATCGCGAAGCACTTTGCTTGGCAGGACCCTGCTTCGCGAACCACTCTTTCTTCGCGAGGCAGTGCTCCGCGAACACTGTTCCACTTCGCGAAGCACCACCCACTCCCACCTATGCCCCATGCTAAGGCCAAGGCACCCCACTTCGCAAAGCACACTCCTCTGCTTAGCGATTCCTCCTTCCGTGCGACCCTCCAGGTTTGCACGATGTGATTTCAAAGTCCCATGGACAACACCTCCCGTAGCGTTGCTTCGCCCAATGCTCCTTCGCATAGGCACGCTAACGGCTATTGCTTCTTCGCATAGCCACGCTAACGTGGACCCCTCGATGGCTCCTCCCTCGACCCCCCTCTACCATGGCCTTACTGGTACCTTCCCTTCCCCAAGGACCAGAGGGTACCAGTTATGTAAGCCCTAGGGGTGTGGAGTGAACCCACCTCGTCCGAGCTGCAGGACGTTAAACTGCCAAGCACCACGTCCTCAACACATGACGTTAAACTGTGACCCAACCTCGTCTCCCTCACGAAGGGTCCCCCCCAGCTCGAGCATTCATTACACCGCTCGTCTCCACGGGAATGGAACTCTTCCGCATATGGAATGAGATCCTCCTTGTCGGAGTGGTGTATGTTCGCAGGGGAAGGGTCGCCTAAGAGCGTAAATCCCTAACCTTTGGTACAGATGATTGCACCCATGCATCTCGGTACTCCCCCACTACCAAGGTCAGTGGGGAACGTGATAGGGAACGAGGCACCTCCCGTTTTTGGACCAAGGTCCATCTTTCCCGCGCTTTGTCGCACCATGGGCCTCCATCCTGGAGTAAGTCCCAACACCATGGGCCGCTCAACGCGTAAGCCCCTCTTCGCTTCTCACGGACGCACCCTTCGCGACGTGATCGTCAGGTCCTTGCAACCTCTTGTTTCTCACACCGAGCATGACTCACGTGGGCTTAGAGTGAGCACCGACCCTGACAAACCCCACCTGAACTACGAGGTCTTTGATCCATGTCAAGGCATGGTACGTAGGAAGCCTCTACGAGGTTCAAGCCCACCCGTCTTTCATGTCGGGTTTCACCTCCGTCCAGCACGACGTTAAACTGCACCCCGGTCCAGCGGTAAGCCGTTGTGACCCACCTGAACTACGAGGTCTTTGATCCATGACAAGGCATGGTACGTAGGAAGCCTCCACGAGGTTCAAGCCCACCATTAGTGGACCGAGGTCTGCTTTCACGTCGGTTTACCGGCGAAACCTGAACTACGAGGTCTTTGATCCATGTCAAGTCATGGTACGTAGGAAGCCTCTACGAGGTTCAAGCCCACCCGTCTTTCATGTCGGGTTTCACCTCCGTCCAGCACGACGTTAAACTGCACCCCGGTCCAGCGGTAAGCCGTTGTGACCCACCTGAACTACGAGGTCTTTGATCCATGTCGAGGCATGGTACGTAGGAAGCCTCCACGAGGTTCAAGCCCACCATTAGTGGACCAAGGTTTTCTTTCACGTCGGTTTACCGGCGAAACCTGAACTACGAGGTCTTTGATCCATGTCAAGGCATGGTACGTAGGAAGCCTCTACGAGGTTCAAGCCCACCCGTCTTTCATGTCGGGTTTCACCTCCGTCCAGCACGACGTTAAACTGCACCCCGGTCCAGCGGTAAGCCGTTGTGACCCACCTGAACTACGAGGTCTTTGATCCATGACAAGGCATGGTACGTAGGAAGCCTCCACGAGGTTCAAGCCCACCATCAGTGGACCAAGGTCTGCTTTCACGTCGGTTTACCGGCGAAACCTGAACAACGAGGTCTTTGATCCATGTCAAGGCATGGTACGTAGGAAGCCTCCACGAGGTTCAAGCCCACCATCAGTGGACCAAGGTCTGCTTTCACGTCGGTTCACCGGCGAAACCCACCTTCTGAACTACGAGGTCTTTGATCCATGTCAAGGCATGGTACGTAGGAAACCTCCACGAGGTTCAAGCCCACCCATCACCCGATTCACGTCGTGTTCTACCTACGTCCATCACGACGTTAAACTGCACCCCGGTCCAGCGGTAAGCCGTTGTGACCCACCTGAACTACGAGGTCATTGATCCATGTCAAGGCATGGTACGTAGGAAGCCTCCACGAGGTTCAAGCCCACCATTAGTGGACCAAGGTCTGCTTTCACGTCGGTTTACCGGCGAAATTTGAACTACGAGGTCTTTGATCCATGTCAAGGCATGGTACGTAGGAAGCCTCCACGAGGTTCAAGCCTACCCGTCGTTTATTCACGTCAGGGTTCATTATTGTCCCGCATGACGTTAAACTGTATCATTTGAACTACGGGGACTTTGATCCATGTCAAGGCATGGTACGTAGGAATCCTCCCAGAGGTTCAAGCCCAAATCTCTTCGGACCAAGGTCCAGATTCACGTCGGTTTACCGGCACCATCCTGAACTACGCGGACTTTGATTCCCTGCCACGGGGATACGTAGGAAGTCTTTTCAAGGCTCAAGCCCAACTTCATTGTCGCTACCCCTGCGATGGTTCCATTTCATTCTCAACCGTCTCTGCTATACGTTAATCTTGCAACATACCCTGTGTTGAACATGGGAAGCTGAGGAAAACCTCAGATACGTGTCTATGACATGTAATTTCCTGCACTCGATGTGGGATGCCTCGGGCTTCCACGCCCTCGAGAAGCCTTGTGATTGAGGATAACAGACAGACATGCCAGGTACCCCAGCATCCAGACACGCTACTGATGCCTCAAACGTGATTACTCCTCTGACCGAAGGTTGCTGCCCTGACTGGACCCTTTGGAATGTCCCGACAGAAGCAGTGTAATTAACCGGCGTCCATGGAAACATGACACTGGGAAGAGTTTCACGAACTACGTATTAAATCTATAAGGGAGACCCGGAATAGGTGACGAGTTCTGAGGAGGAATCCACAGGAGGAAGAACCGACATCCCATCATCCCGTTTCGATCAAGGAGCAGACGTACCTGAATAAGGAACGAATGCCGCCCGCCTTTGGAAAGCGGGAATGCGGGGCAACAAAGCCGCGCGTCCCCCTCCCGATGGACGGATGCGCGCGCGCCCCGGCGAAAGCGTCGGAAACAGAAATGGTGAACCCGACGTGAATTTCTTCTCCTCAGCATGGAGATTAGTAGCGTACGAGACACCAGTAGATTGACATGTCACCGGATTCAGATATCCGTTGCCTGGTCCCGCCAAGTAAATGGTGGGCCTGTCGTGGAACTCACCAGAAGTCAGGGTAGTGGAACGTGGGGCGCTCCGCTCCGCAGCGTGTTGGCGTGGATCCTTCTCACAGACTTGGAGGATGGAAGAACGCTGGGGCACTGGCTGTCAAACCTTTTCCTCTCGGTACTGATGAGTTGATCCTTTCGTTTGCCAGGAACCAGGTTTCTATTTTAGAGATGCGGTCACCATCCGCTCCTCGCCCGCGCAGGGGCAGGGGCAACACCACGACGGCCACTCCACATGGCGCCACTACCGCCACGACGGCTGCCACGTCACGGGATGCGGGACGTCCACGTCCCCTTTCCCCATCAGAGGTCATCCAACGAAGGGTGATCAACAGCCTCGTTCGCAGGTATGAGGAACAAGGGGTCATCCCGACCAGGGATATGGCCCGTTTGGACCTGGAGGCTTCCAGACCCCGCCGTCAACGCCGCCCTAACAGGCCACGCAGGGAGCCCCCGCTCCCCACCTCGACATTCAACCGTTTCGGGAGCCTATCCCCAGAACGCCTTGACGACTCTTCGCCTTACGCCGAAGAGGCAGGCGCGGTCCGGCTCAGCCCGCTCAGGGCCCCGACCCAGGACCCCCAGGCGAGAGCTCCCGTCCGGCCACGTCAGCGCCGCCGTCCGGCCCCTCAGGAAGAACAGGCAGACTATGTCCCTGCACCACCTGCACCGGCCCGCCTGACCCGACGTCAGCGCCGGGCCCGGGCTGAGGACGCTCGCCTAGCCGCGTCCACATCGACAGCTATAGTGTCCCGAGCCTCCGCCGACGTACATTATGAAGCCCCTGCCTACATTGAGCAGGGGCACCCCTTCGCTCAACCAAGATTGAGACCCCAGCCGCCCCATGGGCAGGCCGGGTTAACGCTCCGGGTTGCAGGCCCCAGTGATGATCATCGCGAGCTAACCCGCGGTGATGCCACCCCGTACGGAGGTCCTCCCCGTACCGCTACTCCACAGAGCATGGGCCTTCCCCGCTCCAAGGTTCGTCGTGGAGGCATGCCTCGTGCTGCCCCCATCCTGCAGGAAGACCCGCCCCAGGGCAGTGATGCTCAGCGCGGAAACATTTCCCGCGCCCGCTGTACAGGGTATGAAGTCCATCCTTTTGAAGGCACCGTCCATCCAGTCCTTCGACGTGGGGGCCCCCCCTACGTCCTCTCTGCGACTGGCGCAGATCCTCCTCGCCCCAGCAACTCAAGGAGTGAAGGTCAGCCTCGCTCCACTCGCACCGACCATGGAGGCCTTCCCCATGCTCCTGCCAGTTCCAACAGAGGCCCCGCCCACGTGGGTACTGTCCATGGAGGTCCTCCCCATGTACCCTTTGATATTTGCCCTGGTGCCCCCGGCACCTCGGCTGTCTCAATTGGGGGCCCTCTCCGCCACGACACTAGCGCCGCCCCAGGGCTGCCTGATAGGGGTCAACCCTGTCCCGAAGAGCCACCCAGGGGCAGAAGAGCGGGTCGTCGCCACCACAAGAAGAATCCTGGGAAGACCCAGGGGGGGATCAAACCTGCTCGCTTCTCCGATTCGGAAGCGGAATACGATTCAGCGATGGAACCTTCTCCCAGCTCCTCCGTATCAAGGACTGGGGCAGGAACCAGACGCGTCAGCCTCGTTCTCCCCGAATTTGAGGTCCACCGGATTCCCGTCTCTCTCCGCAGGTATATCCAGGAGGAAGAAATCCTGGGAATTCCGCAGGTTTCGACCGCGCAGTTACCGCCACCGTCACCCGAAGCGCCCTCTACCTCTACTCGGGATCACGAGGAGCTGTTTTGGGGGTCAACAGTGGTAGAGCCACGACATGACCGGACACCGGTAACGGCAATTCCCGTACCCGATGTAGTGGCTGTTAGCCCGTCCTATCGTGACATTGTGGTCAGGTCACCTCGCTCTTCAGAGGAGGGCCCAGAGTACGGTGGCCAGTCTGCTCGCTCGCCGTATTCTCCACCGCCGAGTTTGCTATCCCAGAGGTCCGCCTCGGTACCGCTACCGGTCCCTCAGCCACCCCCGGTTGATGAGTGGGGAAATGTAGGGCCGAACCCCGAGGACGAACCCAGGAGCTTCTGGAGTATCCCTGCAGCGGACTACTTCCCAGAGAAGTTCTGGCCCACGGCGGCGCTAAATTTTCGCGTACCCGAGTCGCTTACCCCTGAATAAGTGGGATGCTTTTGTCGGACCCTGTGGGCGACGCACTTCCGCCTCCGTTGGGAACGGGTAGTGTACCCCAGGAGTCGAGAGCACTTCGAGGAGATTGGCAAACAGTGCCGCCTAATTGATGCAGCGGCGCTCCTTGCGGCCCAGCACCCCAAGTCGCCCGGTCACCAGAGTGCCCTCCAATGAAAATGCGTCCAGAGTTTCAAGGCACTCCGCAAGATCGTCAGGGAAGCCACCCCCCATGTGCAAGTCCGTGGTTGGGGACGCTATGCCACTCTCCTCTTCAACCCTATCCGACGACAGCCCGATTCGCTATGCGACATTGAGGATATGCCCTCAAGAGGGGTCACAGTCCACATGGCCGACGTTGTGGATAAGGAAGATGAGCTTGAGTTCCTTGATGGGGACTTACCATCCGAGGGCGTACCGCCGCTACTCGACCCATCAGGGAGAGTCACCCGTCAGCAAAGGAACCTGCTAGGCCTCCCCGTACCCACCGAGTCACTGGCACTCGGTCGAAGCACTGGCAAGGGTAAGGAGCATGTCGGGATAGTAAATCACTCCGACCCGTCCGCCTCCGTGCAGAAAACGGACGAAGACCCTGAGAAGGCCACGTTGCGCCAGCAGCTTGTTGAGAAGAAGAGGCTGGTCGACGAACTCTTGGTTGAACGCACCACAGAGCGACGACCCGACTATGGTAATCCCAGGCCGGGACAGCAGGGGCAGGAACAATTTCCCCCCGGTGAGATGCCTCCGGGCAACCCTGATCATGCTACTGCCGCGGACAGGGAGGAAGCCGGAACGTACGGCAAGAGGGCGCGATACGTCTCGCCAAACCCCCCTGAGCGACGGGGCAATCTGAAGAACCCAACCCGGGTTCCCCCGGTCGCCCAACAGGTCGTCCAACCAGTCAACCCTAGAGCAGCAGAAGCCGTCTACCGTGTTGAAGAACCTGGCAAAGCGCTTGTGGTTAGGGACCCCCGTCAAGACAGGGACCCCCACCCGGAGGACCTTATTGCGGCACTCACAGCCCGCCTCGAGGCGTTGGAGACACGGCAGGTGGCGGTCCCACCGGATGGCAAGCCTTATCCCGCGTGGGTGGATGATATGCCCGCGCCTCCGGGTTTTGGGAACCCCACTTTCTCGCCTTTTAACGGGACAGGGGACCCACCCCAGCACTTGGCTCATTTCTCTTCCAGGTGCGGCCCCATGCTGGGGACCCCGGATCAGCAAGAAGCCGCTAAGCTCCGATGTTTTGTACAGACGTTGGAAGGTCCGGCATTCGTCTGGTACAGCCAGCTCCCCATCGGATCAGTGACCGGCTGGGAGGATCTTCGCCGGCAGTTCTTGTACCAGTTCAGCTCCACCACGCGGAAGACCAGCATCGCGGACCTCTTTAAGTGCAAACAGAGGCCTGATGAGCGGGTTGCAGACTTCATCGCCCGGTGGAAAGGACTTACGTATTCTCTCGATATGCCGCTGACTCAGGAGCAATTACTGACGATGTGTGTGGGGAACGTAAAGACAGAGCTGGTACCCTCCTTGATTACCCAGAACTACCCTGGGGGGTTCAGAGATTTCTCGGATAAGGCCCAGCGCCTCGAGGAGGACCTGCAACAGGCTAGTCAGGCACGTTTGCTGCCCCCTATGATCCCAGCCAGGAGGGCCGCCAGGGCTGAACCCGCCGCAGTGGCTCAAATAGAAGCCCCGAGGCAGCTGGAATTGTTACCGGCGGCACCGCCCCCGCAACCCCGCAGAGGTCCTCCACCTCAAGCACAGGCTCCTGCCCAGCAGCGACCGCCTCAAAACCGACAGGTTCCCCCGCGCAACGCGCCACCGCCACCTAGGCGAGACAACCAGGCGCCGCCCCCTCGGCAGGCCCCTCCGGTCCCTCGACAGGATCTGGCCCCCAGGGCTCCTTACCCGGAAAGAAAGTACCATACCTATTCGTTTAACGAAAATCAGGTCCCTGGTTACTTCTGAAGTGCTCTAGAGCAAGGGATCGTGCGTCTGCCTGAGTGCAGGAGGCCGGCAGAGGCGCATCTCACTGATCACCCCAACTACTGCCCTTATCACCGGATCCTGGGGCACACCCTCAAGCGATGCTATGTGTTTAAAGACTGGCTTCAGGACCAGGTCAACAACAACATAGTCAAGTTGGGCCCAGCGCCAGCGCAGGTGGCAGGCATCTTCGCGGGGTCGGAAATCGGCAGTGACAGCGAGGGTGAGTGGCAACAGGTCCCTAGCCGCGGGTCCCAGAAATACGACAACTGGATGGCTCGAAAAACTGTCGTCCGTGCCCAGGGTATCATCCGGGCACGCCTGAAGCAGTCGGAACCTTCAGAAGAAGTAGTTGGCGCCTCAGCATCGTCTTCACAGTCGACCTCTGCCCAAAAAGGCAGGCAGCGGCGACGCAAGAAGAAGCAACGTGCACCGCCAGTGCCGTCGTCATCCCGCACTCTCGGCGACTTTATGCCTCCCGAAATGGGCATTCCCCCCAGAATCCGCCCAGCGGTGGATGACTCTTCGAGTGACAGTCAAGGGTACGCTTCGGTTAACACCGTGGAGCTGGTAAAGCCCTATATGAACCCCGACGAGGGGGAACCCCAGGCAGACCGCCCCAACGTTTCCAGCCGACGTCAACGTCAGCGGAATCGCAATCGCGCCGGTCACCGAGGTATGTCAGCAGGCACTTGTGACCAAGCCGTGCACGCTACCGAGACCAGGCAGTAGGCTCAGCGCAGATCTCAGCACGCGCAGACCCATCCAGCGCCCTTGGCTCTACCTCCATCGCCGTTCGTATTGCTGGATCAGGGAGATCCGCCTCGTTCGTATCACAGCGAGTCTCGCCCGGCGACGGGCCAGCCCCCGCTGTTCGATCTTAGCCTGGCGACTACTCCCCAGGCTTCTACTAGCAGGCAGCAGGATGTACCCAGTGCTAGCCGACCGCCAGTTCAACCGGCAGGACCCGCTATGCCTCCAAATGCCGAAAAACCCCCTGTAAGCAGAGGTTCGCGTTTGGCACGCAAGTATGATGTCCTAAAGCACCTAGCCGGCATTACGGCGAGGCTTTCCATCCTTGAGGCCCTGCGCTTGTCGTCCGAGATGCGCGAGGCACTTGCCGAGGCCCTAAGGAGCCCCTTCCAGTTCGAGACGGAAGTGGCAGCCGCAGAGGCTTTCCATACCGAGACGATTGAAAACGCCGAATGTCAGGCGGTTATCTCGTTCTCTGGTGAAGATGAAGACCCTCCTATACAGGGGCACATTCGCCCACTGTATGTCACTGGCCACTTTAACGGTGTGGAAGTCCGTCGCTGCCTCGTTGACACGGGTTCCGGAATCAATCTAATTCCGACCCGGACACTGCGAAAGCTGGGTTTGTCCGAAGGTGATTTGACTCCCTCTGACCTCAGGATTCAGGGGTACGACAGGACAGAGCAAACCCCGGTCGGCAAGATCCGTCTAAAGACCCAGTTCGGTGGCTTAATTGCCAGCACCGAATTCATGGTTGTTTCTCAGGACACCGCCTACAACGCATTGATGGGCAGGCCATGGCTCCATCTGCATGCAGCGGTTCCCTCGTCATATCACCAGTGCCTTAAGTACTCGCTCAACGGTCGAGTAGGCGTGCTCCAAGGAGACGCGTCCCCTTTCGCTTCTTGTGAGGCCCGCTATCTGGATGCGGGTTATTACAAAAGTAAGGACAAGCAGATCCTGGTCAGCGAGGATGAGCCCGCCCCAATCACAAGTGATCCCTGGGCGAGCATGGACGACGCCTACATCCTCCCGATCCACCGGTTGGAGGCCACGACCCCCGACATGGGACAATGTTTCGTTGTTTCGGGTACGCAAGGAAGGCATGTTCCCGCGTCCAAGCGACGGCGGAAAATCACCTCGTACTCCTACATCAACCAGGCTCGGGTCATCCCGGAATCTCCTACCCCTGTACGGTACCGGGATGTAAAGCTCATGACAACGGCGGTGCGCCATACGTGTCTATTTTGCCAGGCTGGAATCAACCGACTCTGGCCGACACGTCACCACTACTTTGATATCATCAAGTGTGGCCCCTTAGGCCGAAGGCCGGATGGGATAGGGTCAAATGCATTCGTTGCTATGGTCTCCACGACGAGTGAGTCTCCTGATGTGATGACCGCTGCTGCCCAAGCCGGCACCAGCTGCCCCTCGGGTTTTGAGAGCCCAGAAGTACCTCCCGTCACGGGAAATCCCCCCACGGCTGGGGAGGAAGACTTGGAGGATGCTCCCCCAGCCTTTGAAGAAGGCGTCTCTACCACGGTCGATGAGCTGGTACAGGTGAACCTTGGTAGCAAGGCAGATCAAAGACCCACATTAATCAGTGCGGCCATGTCCCTCGAGGAGCGGCAGCAGTATGTAGACTTCCTCAAACAGCACCGCGATGTGTTTGCCTGGAGTTACGATGAGATGCCAGGGCTGGATCCCCAAGTGGCAGTCCACCGTCTTGGTCTCCCGGCGAACCATCGCGGGTTCAAGCAGCCTACCAGGAAGATGCACCCATCCCACGGTGCCATGGTTGAGGCCGAAGTTGATAAGCTAATCAAGGCCAACTTCGTCAAAGAGGTCCAGTACCCCAAATGGCTCGCCAACATTGTGCCAGTCAGGAAGAAGAATGGGAAGATTAGAGTCTGCATCGACTTCCGCGATCTCAATCGCCACTGCCCAAAGGATGACTTCCCACTCCCGGTGACAGAGCTGTTGATTGACGCCACGGCCGGGTTCCAAGCCCTCTCTTTCATGGATGGGTATTCCGGGTATAACCAGATCCAGATGGCCCCCGAAGATGAGGATTCCACTGCCTTCAGGGCTCCCCAGGGTACCTTTTGCTATCGGGTAATGCCATTCGGTTTGAAAAATGCAGGTGCCACTTATCAGAGGGCCATGCATCGCATATTCAAACCGATCCTCGGGACATTGGTGGAGTGCTACGTGGATGACCTTGTAGTCAAATCATATCAGCGTCAGGACCATCTCAAAGACCTTGAGAAAGTGTTCGGTTTCCTCCGTTCCCGTCACCTGAAGATGAACCCACTGAAGTGTGCCTTCGGAGTCACCTCTGGGAAGTTTCTGGGCTTTGTTGTCAGATACCGAGGTATCGAGATCGACCCGAAGAATATCAAGGCCATCAGCCAAATGCCTCCCCCGAGCAACATTCGGGAGCTTCGAGGCCTGCAAGGCCACTTAGCCTATATATGCCGATTCATTGCGAACCTGGCCGGCAAGTGTAAGCCCTTTTCTCGGCTCATGAAGAAAGGCGCTGCCTACGAATGGGATGAGGAGTGTCGGATCTCCTTCGAGGAAATCAAGCAGTACTTGCTCCAACCTCCGGTCTTGATGCCACCCGTCTCTGGAAAGCCGCTGGTCCTTTACGTGACCGCCCTAGAGAGATCCCTCGGCGCGCTGCTCGCCCAGAAGAATAACGAGGGCACTGAGAACAGTCTCTACTATCTCAGTCGCATGCTTCTCGATACGGAGGTCAGATATTCCCTTATCGAAAAGAGCTGCCTTGCGCTCGTCTTCGCCGTGCAGAAGTTGCGACACTACCTGCAACACCACGAGGTGCAATTGATCTCTCGGGTGGATCCGCTGAAGTACATCCTGAACCGCCCCATGCTGACCGGCCGACTAGCACGGTGGGCGGTGATTCTCCAGCAGTTTGACATCAGGTTTGTGCCTCAGAAGGCCGTCAAGGGACAGGCATTGGCAGACTTTTTAGCTGCCCATCCAACCTCCGCGGATCAATCCCTGGACCTGGATTTTCCCGACGAGACGATCCTCTCGGTCGATCATGCTGTCCCGTGTTGGAAAATGCATTTCGACGGAGCCTCCCGGAGCCCCACTGGTAGAAGGCTCAACGACCCCAAGCTCAACAGGGTGGGTCTGGGTATTGTTTTCATTACCCCGACGCAAGTCGTCCTGCCGTACTCCTTCCTGTTGTCAGAAGGTTGTACGAACAACGAGGCAGAGTACCAAGCTCTCATCACCGGCCTCGAGTTGGCCCTTGAGATCCATGTACCCCATCTACATGTGAAGGGAGATTCTAAGCTGGTAATCAAACAGGTTAATGGCGACTACGTCGTCAGGAAGCCAGAGCTTGCACCGTTGCTGGAGTACACCCTCCTCCTAATGGCCCAGTTCTCATCTCGGCCAGAGGTTACCCATGTCCCGCGGTCGCAGAACGGCCAAGCGGACGCCCTAGCTGGCTTAGCCGCATCGCTCGCAGAACCCGAGCAAGATGATTTGGTCATACACGTGGCCCACCGTAGAGTCATTGCTCCTGTCACCCAAGAGGACCGTGATAGCCTATGGGTAAGTCATCTCACCGCCGGACCCTCCGTATCAGGAGTCCCGGGTTCGTCAGACGCAGTGGTTGAAACGACCCCCGATTGGAGAGCACCTTTTGTCGATTATCTCCAAAATGGCCAGCTCCCGGACAACCGGGCCGAGCGCGAGCGAATCCGATGCCGCGCACTTCAATTTACCCTCCAGAGCGGCCCCAGTCTTGAGCAGACCCTCTATAAACGGAGTTTTGATGGTGTCCTCCTCCGTTGCATCCAAGGAGTAGAGATACCTCAAGTTATGCAAGAGGTTCACGCCGGTTCCTGTGGCGCCCATCAAGCTGGGCCGAAGCTGTCCCATCAAATCCGGAGGCTAGGGTACTTCTAGACCTCCATGATCCACGATTGTATTGGATACGCCAAGAGATGCCACGCGTGCCAAGTGCACGCCAACTTCTTGCATCGGCCTCCAGAACCCCTCCACCCCACCAAGTACTCTTGGCCATTTGCGGTATGGGGACTCGATGTAGTGGGACCGTACCCGCCGGCAACAGCCCGCCAGTGTAGGTTCATCCTGACTGCTACAGATTTCTTCTCCAAGTGGGCAGAAGCAGTTCCGCTCAAAGAGGTCAAGGCCCGTTCCGTCGTCGACTTTGTGAGCTCCAACATCATCCACCGGTTTGGGGTCCCTCACGCCGTCCTCACTGACAACGGCACCAACATCCGAGCAGCTGAATTGAAGAAATTGTACGCTAAGTACGACATCCGGTCAAACCATACCTCCCGCTACCACGCACAGGCGAATGGACAGATCGAGGCATTCAACAAGACCCTCTCTAACATTCTGCAGAAGATGGTTGGTCAGAACAAGAAGAGTTGGCCGGACAAGCTCCCCAACGCCCTTTGGGCTTACCGGACGACGACTCGCAACTCTACCCAGGTGACCCCATATTCCCTGGTGTATGGAGCTGAGGCCGTCCTACCCATTGAGATCCAGCTGCCGTCGCTACGCACGACAGTTTATGATCTCCAGACATCAGATGAGGTAGCCGAGATCCGTCTAGCTGAGTTAGAGGCACTGGACGAGAACCGGCTTCGTGCCCTGCACAATCTGGAAAGGCATCAGGACAAGATGGCAAGAGCTTTTGACAAGAAGGTTCGTCTCCGCTCTTTTCTACTGGGTGACCTGGTGCTGGCCCTGCGAGCGCCAATGATTCCCGGAAGGAAACCGCCCAAGTTAGAACCCAAATGGGAAGGGCCTTATATCATCCATAAGGTTTACCCTAATGGAGCATACTCCTTGGTGACCACAGATGGAGAGCGTGTAACCCCCCCCCCCCCCCACCAATGCCAGATTCCTCAAGCGATACTTTGCCTAGGGCAAAAGTGGTCCTGCATGACCCTAAACTGTGAGAGGGTCCTGCATGACATTAAACTGCATTGGTCCTGCATGACCCTAAACTGCGAGAGGGTCCTGCATGACATTAAACTGCATTGGTCCTGCACGACCCTAAACTGCGACTTGGTCCCGCATGACCTTAAACTGTATCTCCGTCCTCACTGCAAGACGTTAAACTGCAAGTCAGTCAGTTCTTCCTGACCGAGGCTCAGCCTCAGGCCCCTCGGCCTCTTTGGGCCCCTGGCCCCGTCTCCACCGAGGTCTGGCCCCAGGCCCCCCTCGTTTCTCTCCGACTTACCCTCTTACGGGATTGTACGGTACAGTGTAGGACTACGTTCTCACGTTGGAATCATGTACCATGCCGCACACATCCCCGAACGAGATGCCCCTCGTCCCGCATGACGTTAAACTGCATGCCAAGAACTACGTATGGCTTGATTCCTATCTTCATGGGATACGTAGGAACGCTCGGACGCCTTGTCTCGAGCCCAGCCCCAAGCTTCTCTCTTCCACTATTCCCCCTGGGAATGGTCTCCTTGGAGGATCTTTGTGTAGCAGGGCGTCGGCTTTCTTGGCCCCGCTCATGCAACCCCACTCACGCAAAGATTGTAAAGGTCGCACCATGCGCCCACTCCCGTTCTTCTACCCTCCCACATCCTCACCGCATGACGCTAAACTGCATGGCCTTCAAGAACTACGTATGGCTTGATTCTCATCCTTATGAGATACGTAGGAACGCCCGGACATTTCGTCCGTTGGCCCAGCCCAAAAGCCAAAATCTTCCCCTCGGGTTAAGACACGGCAGGGTGCACATTTTTGCCCCGACCCACGTCGAGCAAGCCTCGACCCGGCTGCACATTCCCCCCTGGAGGTGTTTTCCCCTTTCGTAGATGGATTCACACCCGGAGGGGCCCCCAAGAACGGCCTGGATACAAAGCCCAAGGGCTCTCCTACCGATACGGGCCAACGCCCCTGAGGGTTTCTCAAGCAACAAATCGAAACAAGTCCCGCGTTGCGAATTTGGTCAGCAGTCGACGCTCATTTGTTGCCCCCATGCGGGTCACCATAGGAACGCTGTGTTTCGAATATGGGCAACAGTGATTCATTCTCCCCATCCTGAGGTGACAAACTTCCCTAGGTGGTGCCAGTGATCGGGCCCACAGCCCAGGATTCCTCACCCGGAGCGTATGGTGTGGTGTAGGACTACGTCCTCATTCACGTCGGGATCATGTACCATGTCGTACGACTCCCCTTCCGAGGCTCAGCCCCAGGCCTCTCGGCCTTTCCAGGCCGCGGCCCAGGACCTATCTTATAGGATTGTACGGCATGGCGTAGGGCTATGTCCTCACGTCGGTTTTTCGCCATACTGTACACCTTGCTTAGGGATATGTTATTCCCCTCCTCGTCCGGTACGACGTTAAACTACATTCCAAGAACTACGTGTGGCTTGATTCCCATCCTGATGGGATACGTAGGACCACCTGGATGTCCAAGATCCGGGTCCAGCCCCATTCCTCGGTAATCCTCATCCCATCTTGGCCCCCTGGCCTATCCTTCCTCCATGAGGGGATCATATGGTGCGGTGTGGGATTATGTCCTCATTCACGACGGTCTCGTGATGACCACACCATGCTCCCACCCCCTGCTGATTTGTTTCGTCGATCCCTCTTTTTCGGCGGTTCTCCAGTGTGCTTAAGGGTACTCTGGTTCACTACCTGGAATGCCAAGCTTTACTCGGATACGTCCGCACCCGCTTTCCAGGCTTTTCCTATCCCCGCATCAGGGCTTTCACCATATTTCACACCCGGAGGGACTCCCAAGAATGGCCTGGATACAAAGCCCAAGGGCTCTCCTACCGATACGGGCCAACGACCCCCAGGGTTTCGGACGACAAATCGATAAAATCCCGCGTTGCGAATATGGTCAGCGGTCGATGCTCGTTTGTTGCTCCCACCTCAGGCTAACGCGATACAGACGCTGTGTTTCCTCCATGGATAACAGTTTTCCTCTGTCGCCACGCCAACCCATTAAGCCCAAATGTCGGGTACACAATTCACACCCTTCATCACTTCATCGTGTCCAAGTAGAGTCTCGGGATTCTTGGTACTTTTCCTCCGTGCACGTCTGCGCATTTGAGGAACAAGCTACATCAAAGGTGTCCTTCGAAACTTTCTGCTGACTCCCCTTAAATGGATGCCCCAAGTGTTGCAATGAGGGTCCCCCCCTTGTTTCCCACACCGAGTTTATCTCACGTGGGCTTAGGGATTGGGTTGACCTCTGTGCTTACTTGGGAGTTGTCACCATCCACGGTCCGAGCTCTAAGACCATAAACTAAGACTCTCATCTGGAACTACGTTCAAGGCCCCTTGTCTTTGGACCCGGCTTGAGTTCAGCGAATTTACCTCTCTAATCCTGCCTTCAGGACCCTGATCACAGGACTGCGTGGCGCAGTGTAGGATTACGTCCTCATTCACGTCGGGTACACAATGGCTGCACCACGCACGCCCCCATTCTGAGGTTCAATCCTCCTATCCCCTGTCCTGCATGACATTAAAAGGCACCCTTTCAGAACTACGTGTGGCTTGATTCCCATCCTAATGGGAGACGTAGGACCACCTGAATGTCTAAGATTCGGGTCCAGCCCCATCTCGGGGAGATCTCCTGATTTCCCGGTCACCTAGGCCACTTGGTCCATCCCTCTCCCGCGGGGGGTGCGTAGGTATGATACAAGGTTGTGGGCATCATGCCCCCCTTCCCCTGGGAATCTGCCATCTCTCGATCACCCTCAAGGTTGAGTCCCTTGGCTCCCTGTAGTGGTTCACCCATGTGTTGAGAGTACTCTGGTCTAGGACCAAGAGTGTCAGATTCAACTTGGTCAAGTTCCTTCCACTTGTCAAGCTTCGTGTTCCCCTCTATTCGGACTTCCATCATCTTTCACACCCAGAGGGACCCCCAAGAACGGCCTGGATACTACGCCCAAGGGCTCTCCTACCGATACGGACCAATGCCCTCCAGGGTTTCGGACAACAAGTCGATAAAATCCCGCGTTGCGAATATGGTCAGCGGTCGATGCTCGTTTTGTTAGTCCTCATTTCAGGCTAACGCGACAGGATGCTGTGTTGCGAACATGGTCAGCAGTAATCCTCTGTCGTCACGCCATCCCCTTCAGTCCTTGAATGTTGGTTGCATGATTCACATCATTTTCCACCCCATCATGTCCAGGTGGAATCTCGACACTTTTGGCGCTATCCCTCAGTGCACCTTTGCATGCTAGGGGGACAGAGCTGCAACCTGGCGTCCTTTGGGACTCCCATGGTCCGAGCTCTAAGACCATAAACTAAGACCCATTCGGGACTACGTTCAAATTCTCATCCTCATGGGACACGTAGGACCGCCCAGACGCCCTATCTCCGGGTACAACCCATTCAGGAAGCCAGTCACTCCCCCTGTTTTACCTCCGGATGGCGTACAATTTGATGTGGGATCATGTCTCTGTCAAATGTGTTTTATAAACACTGCGCACATTTCCCACCTAGCATCGTCTCTGCTACGTCTACGCTGCATGACGATAAAATGCATGCTTGGTCCTATCATACGACCCTAAACTGTGACATTATCGTCCTGGCCGCACGACGAAAAACGGCACCGCATTGTGGTAACCTCGCCGTAGAGGATATCACGTTGGGTATTGGTCATGTGCCATGCCATTTGTCAACGCCCATCACGGCTTGATTCTTGTGGCGACATCACGACCTACAGTCCTAGGCCTGTCGCTTCACAAAAAAAACCATTCACCTCAAGGAACAAACAAGATACATCAAATTCCGCTTCTTTTAGTGCAAGGGCCACGTCCGCACTTCCCCTTTCCCCTGGAACTGGTACCTTACCCTGCCACCTTCCAGAACTACGTATGGCTTGATTCTCATCCTTATGAGATACGTAGGAGCGCCCGGGTACTTCCCCGCAGGTCCAGCCTAACCCTGGTGTTCGGTCCCTCGACTCGAGCTCATTCACGTCAGGTTGTGATGTCATGCGTCCCCTGATCCCTTTTTCCAATCCATGGTCCAAATTCTATGACCGTAAACTAAGATTTCCCCAAGGGAAAGGAATATGATCCCTCTCTCTAATACGTTTCGTTGACGTATTCAGATGTGTTTTGACAAAAAGCCCGAAGCATGGGATTTTCACAGGGACATTCCCCTCATCCCATGACCAAGCTTCGTGAGCTCACTATTTGGATCCTCATCCTCTACCACATCCAAAAGGACCCTCGGACGACGTGGATACTAAGCTTAAAAGATCTCCATGAATGCTGGACCTAAGGGCCCTACAATCGTTTCGGGCCAACGTCCCTGCGGATATTCGACAACATTTGTGACGCGGTCCCGTGTTTCGAACATGGTCAACGGTCGACCCTCATTTGTTTGTCCCCATTTCAGGCTAACGCGACAGGATGCTGTGTTGCGAACATGGTCAGCAGTAGTCCTCCATCGCCACGCCGTCACCATCGTGATCCGAATCTCGAGCGTCATGATTCACACATTTCCACTCCCTCATGTTCAAGTGGAACTCCACCATACTCGGCTCTTTCTCTTCGCGCATCTAGATGCGCTGAATGATCGTGTTAGTGTCATTGGGCCGGTAGTCACCGGGCATCCCTTTGCCCCAACCTGCCCCTCTCCGCGTCGGGAAATTCCCACCACTACTACTTGTTTCCCACACCGAGCACGACTCACGTGGGCTTAGTAGTTTTGGCCGGATGTGTACCAACACGGTTAGGCTGCTCCTCGTCCAGTACAACGTTAAACTGCATTTCCAGAACTACGTGCGGCTTGATTCCCATCATCACGTGGATTACGTAGAGACGCCCAGGCATTTCGCCTAGGGTTCAGCCCCAGGAATCACAAAATCCTGTTCCTCCCCATTTCCAGCCCTCTGGCCTGACCCCTCGGGGAGAACTATGTAGCTACAATTTTACCCTGAGCAAGTTCAGGATGCCCCAAGATCCCATTGGGAAGCGATAGATCCCCTCGCCAGAGAGGCCCTGTCCCAAGAAGGAATGATCCGTGATCAGGTCGATGCGCCCATCTGGCGTACTCCCTCCGCGGTGGTGCAACTACCGAAGTGCTGGATTCTGTTCGGACAGACCATCACTCAATGTTCCACGCTTTGCGTGCCCCTTATTCGGACCCTCGTCCTCTTTCATGTCTGAAGGAACCCCCTAATGGCCTGGTCTCATGCCGCATCGGCTCACCTACCGTCCTGGGCCAACGTTCCGGAAGACGGGTCATGTCTGAAAGGACCCCCTAACAGTATGGATGTCTGACCTATGGTCCGCCAACTGTCCTGGGCCAACGTCCCAAAAGATTGATCGACAACAAATTGATAAAATCCCGCGTTGCGAATATGGTCAGCGGTCGATGCTCATTTGTTGTCCCCATTTCAGGCTAACGCAGTAAGGATACCGTTTGTCCGCCACAGTTAGCGGTTGCCCTTTATTGTCACGCCATCCCCACAGTGTTCCGAATTTGGGCATCGTGATTCACACTTCCCATTTTCACCAGTTTGAACCGGTTCCAGCGCCCCTGGTGTTGCCCCAATCGTGCATACGAGCACGTTGGATAAACGGTAATTCGGCTATCCTGGAAGTTCCTCCTCCGATCAAGCCTTCCCCATCTTTCGGGAATCTGGACTGGTTTGAGGGAATTGTCGTCAAACGTCCCGCAAAAATTGCAGGGATGCAACAAGGCAATTCAACAGTGGAAATCGTGCGTACTACGGAACTCAAAACAAAGGAGAAAGAAAGAGTTGGAGCACAAAAAAATGTTAATAAAAGCTTCTTTCGAGTTCGCTACAATAATCGGGGGTTGACTTCCCCCATGGACGGGTTGACTCCGTCAAAAGAGCGTTGCAGCTCCGCCACCCGTTGACTTGCGGCGTCCAGAGCCTGTTGCCGCTGATTTAACTCCCGCTCCTCTTCAGCAGCGGCGGGGCGTAATCCGTCAACCCTGGCCCGGGCCCTTTCCACCTCGGCCTGGACGACAGCCATCCTTCCAGAGGTCTGCTCCATATTCTCCTCAGCCTTTGCCAGCTGGGCCTTCAATCGTAAGACCAGCTCAGACTGTGCATCGAGAGTGGCTGAAAGCTCGTTGGCCCGGATCTGCATCTGTTGGACCTCGCCATCAGCCTCCTGGAGCTTCCTGATGCTGGTCGCCTTCCTCCGCTGCCATCCCACGCTCAGCCCACGATCATGCTCCCGGATCTTCTCAGCCATGAGGTCTCGGATGAGCGCGTGAGGGCGTTGGGCATCCACTCCCCCGGCACACAGTTCGCGCAACCGTGAGCGGAGCCTATTCATTTCGGCCAGCCATTGCACTTGGGGAGTGTCCCTGATGAAGCGCGCGATCAACTTCCAAGACCGGCGGCGGACTATGCTGCTGTCTTCCTCGTCAGAGGCTGTTTCGTCCCAATCCGCGCGGTCAGCGGGCTCGTACACAGGATATGCCTGCAGGAATTCCTCAGCGGGATCCGCATCTGGTGTTGAGTCTGGTACGACACCTGACGCCGGCACAGGCACGACAGGACTGGGACTGACCGGTTGATCCTCTTCCTCGGAGTCCACCTCGATGACTTCAGGTATGACCCTGCTGGTGGTCCCGCCAGTGATGGTGTGCGCCGCAGTTGGAGGAGGTGAAGGGATTATCGTCACCATCACCGGCATGCCCCTGGGAGGGACGCCGCCAGACATCCCAACCAGCCTCGCTGCAGCAGCCCACGCCAGTCGGAGAACTGTATAACAGAAAGAGATATAAACGTTAGTCGACATGGCCCACGTGTGGCGACGCGGAGGCCGGTGAAAGAGACATACGAAGATTGACCTCCGAGCGCTGCTCCCAGACCGGTACCGATGGGACTCCAAGACGAGGCCCCCCGTATACTGCTGGAAGATCTGGAGAGTCCAGAGGAGCCACCTCAGACCCCCTGGTCCCACCAGATGCAGAACTGGACGCAGCCATAGGCGCGGGTTCTGAAGGTCCCGCATCATCACCCGCCGAGGAGCGAGAACGAGGCCTACGAACAAGTTCCTCCTGCATGACCCAAACATTGGTAAGAAGTCCGTAGGAATTCAAAAACAGATCGTAAGAAGAGAAGTTCGGAATGTTACCTCGAGAGCCTCCGCGAAGTTGTCGGATTCTGAGCTTCGGTCTCCGACCTCGCCCTCCTCCAACGGGCTCCCTCCTCCAGCCTCGTCCCCCTGAGAAGAGTCCCCTGATTCCTCCGGCAAGGGGAAGCGCTCCCTCAGATCGGCAGCCGATGGCTGTGGAGGGACCGTCTGATTCAACAGTACCCTCACCCGGTCTGTCATTGGGTGAGGGACACCACTGGAGTGGATGTAATCCTCCAGCTCGTTCAAGTATTGCTCCGCCTCCGCCGGAGACACCATGAATCCAGCCCGGACTGGGCCTATGCCCGGCAGTCTCATCCCGAGGTGATTCAGGTGGGCCCACACCTCAGATGGGCTGAGGAATTTCCGGTTGACGTCCCAGACGTCCCAAGCTTCCGGAAAGACAGCATCTTCTGCCATGTCAATGTGACGCAGCCGCTTCCCCGGAGCCTGAGCGGATATCCGACGGAATCCCCTCGATGGCCGCCCCTCCGGATGACCTTTCTCTCCCGGAACCACCGGATCCGCCACTGCTGCCATACCCTCGGCCGGTGCGGGTCTCTCTGCCACGGCAGCCCCGCTGCCATGGGCGGCCCTAGCTGCCCTCCGACCCCGACCTCGAGATAAAGGAGGCCCACCGTCACCAACCCGGATCGTTGGCTGCTTCAGCATCTCCCCAGGATAAGCGGCCTCCCAGCTAATGGCGTACTCCTTCACTAAGCCGAAGGCGGCAGTGGGTGGAGGTAATGTGATCTGCATCTTTCCATCCTCACGTGTGAACATGAGCCACAGCTGCCTCATCACACACGGGTGCTCCTCGTGACTCACCTCCCAGTATACCTGCAGGGTCAGCCGCTGGAGGCACCGGAACTGCCTCGCAAAACGGTGTGGGGTGTACGGTTCACAGATCGGCTCACGATCTATCCGAGCCACCAAAACTCCACCTCGGAAGGCCAGGAGGTAAGCCCGATGCTCTTCCGTTCCCCGTCCATCATCAGTAAGCCTCCCCGTCGGCAGTGGAAAGGGATGAAAGTTGAACTCGTCCGCCCTCCACACCCTATTCAGCACCATCGGAACGGCCAGTTTGAATGGGAAGCTCCCAACTGCGTTCAGGATGGAAGGGCGAAAGTCTGATCCCGGCGGCGAAATGGGGTTTGGATACTCGTAAAACCCCCTGATGTGCGCCGCGATCCACCCATACAGGAGGTGGAAGGGCCCGCATATTCTTGGCGGCTTCTTGCCCTCGCTGATACGTCGCAACATTCTGTATAGCTTGGCGAGCATCGGGATCCCCAGGTTGATCCGCTGCCCCATGGCCAGCATCGATGCCATGATGAACGAGCTGGGCCGTACCCCCATGCTTGTATCTCTCACTGGTAGGATCCACCCACATATGAGGGCCGCGATGAACGCCGCCAGCCTAACTATTGGCTGTTGTTCGGTGCTGACGCTGAAACCCCAAGTCTTCCATTGGCTGTCCTCCAAAACCCGCCAATACGAGTGCCCCTTACCCCGCTGGGCTGCCCTCGGACAAGTTCGAGGCCTTGGAGGGAACTCTCGATTCTCTGGAAAGTTCAGGAAACACTTGAACCACCTCTTGAAGTGGACGTCCCTCACGGCCTCCTAGTCCTCTCCAGGGACAAGCGCCATCAGCGCTGACGCCAGCCGTGGCATTTGCTCAGCATCCCCCCACGCACTGATGACGGGGAGGAACTCGTCGTACATGGCCCCCATGATCGGGACCCCAGAAACCTGGTGGACATCCCACAGGCTGATGCCCACCTCCCCGTGATGCAGATGAAAAGTGTTGGTCCTGGACGACCATCTACTCAGCAGTTCCGGCATCAGCTGCTTTGGCTGGTAAATGTGGAACTGGGAGGCCCATGCCGCCTCGTACAATCCCACTCTCCTCAGCTCAGCCTCGAACTCCTCGCATGAGGCGCCTACCCAGTAGTCCCAGGCCCAGTCGTCGGTAAAATTGCCGCCCTGGCGCAGGTCCCACTCATCGGACCATCCCTTCTTCGGATCCTGCAGAGCCGCCTTCAGCACGGTGCGGTAGAGAGGAGGGGACGTCTCCGGTTGCAGTGGCCTCCCCTCAATGTCGTTCACATGATTGTAGAGACAATCGGCGGTGACGGGTGTGAAATCCTCCCGCGCGTGACCATCGGCCGCCCTGAACCATTGGTGTTGGCACGGTGTGCTCCTGAACCAACAAGCTGGTTCATCCCCTCCCGCCTCAGGGATGAAGACGTCATCCCTCAGCCCAAAGCCGTACAACAGCAGCTTTTTGCACTGTGGATAATCCTTCTGACCTTCCGACAATAGATCTGTCAGAGAAGTGTGGTCTGAATGGCTGCGAACCATTTCCCCCAAGCCTGGACGGTTGGCCATCTCATCCCGGCGAGCAGCGTCTGCGAGCACTCCCAGCACAGCTTCTTGATGGGCCATCTTTAATGTCGACCCTTAGAAAAGTTTTTCTCCCTGGATCGCGAAGCTCGGCCGCGAAGCTCGGCCGCGAAGACGGATCGCGAAGATCGGTCGCGAGACGAAGCCGCGAAGTCTGGCCAAGGCAGACAGAGGTTCGCTTGGCGCGGACGCGGAGTCGGAGACTCGCGGTTCGCCGCGAAGCTCGATTCGCGGAGTGCTGTCGCGGAGTACGCGGAGCTTCGCCAAATCGAGAGCGCACAAAAAGACAAGACACGTGAAGACAAAAGAGGGCGGACCCCCTATTTATAGGCGATGACCTCGGAGCATCGCGGCGCGCCTCACCCGCGCGAAGCATCGCGGCGCGTCCGGATCCGCGGCCCCGGCGAGCATCGCGGTCCCCCTTCGCGATGACGCATCGCGAACCACCGACAGTTTTTGGCGATTATCCCTCAGACTTCGACCCTTCGCCCTCCGCGGCTCGAAGTCTGAGGGGGGGCATTTGTTGGCGCCAAAAATCCGGCCCGAAAGGAAGGAACGAAAACGAGAGCCGGCGCGCTGCCTCGCGAAGCACAGCCGCGAAGCACAGCCGCGGAGCCCGTCCGCGGAGCCCCGCCGCGAAGCGCCCCAACTTTGGCGGCCCCGCGAAGCTCCGGAGGTGGTAATCCGCCGCGAACCGGTTTGACGTTCGCGAGGCGCCGCGAAGCTCCGGAGGCGGTAATCCTCCGCGAACCGGTTTGACGTTCGCGAGGCGCCGCGAAGCTCCGGAGGCGGTCATCCTCCGCGAACCGGTTTGACGTTCGCGAGCCGCCGCGAAGCCCCGAAGGCGGCGCGCGAGCCCTGCTTCAGGGCGCCCCTTCCCTATAAATACTCGACTCCCCCTGATTCCAAAAGGACGGAAAATCCGACCTTTCGGCTTCTCCTCTCCCGAATCGCGAAGCAAGCTTTGCCCCGGGAATCATGAGCTCCGCGAGGTATTCCTACTTCGCGAGACGACTCTGATTTGTTTCGTCCTGAGCCCCTCTTCCGAGAGGGATGCCCTTCGCGAAGCCCAAGGGCGTTCGCAAAGGAAGGGGATTCCCAAGGGAACCCGAGCAGCCGCGGAGCACTCGTGCTTCGCGAAACACCCAACCCATGCTAGTAATCCCTATGCCAAGGCAGGATAACTATGCATCGCGAAGCACTTTGCTTGGCAGGACCCTGCTTCGCGAACCACTCCTTCTTCGCGAGGCAGTGCTCCGCGAACACTGTTCCACTTCGCGAAGCACCACCCACTCCCACCTATTCCCCATGCTAAGGCCAAGGCACCCCACTTCGCAAAGCACACTCCTCTGCTTAGCGATTCCTCCTTCCGTGCGACCCTCCAGGTTTGCACGATGTGATTTCAAAGTCCCATGGACAACACCTCCCGTAGCGTTGCTTCACCCAATGCTCCTTCGCATAGGCACGCTAACGGCTATTGCTTCATCGCATAGCCACGCTAACGTGGACCCCTCGATGGCTCCTCCCTCGACCCCCCTCTACCATGGCCTTACTGGTACCTTCCCTTCCCCAAGGACCAGAGGGTACCAGTTATGTAAGCCCTAGGGGTGTGGAGTGAACCCACCTCGTCCGAGCTGCAGGACGTTAAACTGCCAAGCACCACATCCTCAACACATGACGTTAAACTGTGACCCAACCTCGTCTCCCTCACGAAGGGTCCCCCCCCAGCTCGAGCATTCATTACACCGCTCGTCTCCACGGGAATGGAACTCTTCCGCATATGGAATGAGATCCTCCTTGTCGGAGTGGTGTATGTTCGCAGGGGAAGGGTCGCCTAAGAGCGTAAATCCCTAACCTTTGGTACGGATGATTGCACCCGTGCATCTCGGTACTCCCCCACTACCAAGGTCAGTGGGGAACGTGATAGGGAACGAGGCACCTCCCGTTTTCGGACCAAGGTCCATCTTTCCCGCGCTTTGTCGCACCATGGGCCTCCATCCTGGAGTAAGTCCCAACACCATGGGCCGCTCAACGCGTAAGCCCCTCTTCGCTTCTCACGGACGCACCCTTCGCGACGTGATCGTCAGGTCCTTGCAACCTCTTGTTTCTCACACCGAGCATGACTCACGTGGGCTTAGAGTGAGCACCGACCCTGACAAACCCCACCTGAACTACGAGGTCTTTGATCCATGTCAAGGCATGGTACGTAGGAAGCCTCTACGAGGTTCAAGCCCACCCGTCTTTCATGTCGGGTTTCACCTCCGTCCAGCACGACGTTAAACTGCACCCCGGTCCAGCGGTAAGCCGTTGTGACCCACCTGAACTACGAGGTCTTTGATCCATGACAAGGCATGGTACGTAGGAAGCCTCCACGAGGTTCAAGCCAACCATTAGTGGACCAAGGTCTGCTTTCACGTCGGTTTACCGGCGAAACCTGAACTACGAGGTCTTTGATCCATGTCAAGGCATGGTACGTAGGAAGCCTCTACGAGGTTCAAGCCCACCCGTCTTTCATGTCGGGTTTCACCTCCGTCCAGCACGACGTTAAACTGCACCCCGGTCCAGCGGTAAGCCGTTGTGACCCACCTGAACTACGAGGTCTTTGATCCATGTCAAGGCATGGTACGTAGGAAGCCTCCACGAGGTTCAAGCCCACCATTAGTGGACCAAGGTCTGCTTTCACGTCGGTTTACCGGCGAAACCTGAACTATGAGGTCTTTGATCCATGTCAAGGCATGGTACGTAGGAAGCCTCTACGAGGTTCAAGCCCACCCGTCTTTCATGTCGGGTTTCACCTCCGTCCAGCACGACGTTAAACTGCACCCCGGTCCAGCGGTAAGCCGTTGTGACCCACCTGAACTACGAGGTCTTTGATCCATGACAAGGCATGGTACGTAGGAAGCCTCCACGAGGTTCAAGCCCACCATCAGTGGACCAAGGTCTGCTTTCACGTCGGTTTACCGGCGAAACCTGAACTACGAGGTCTTTGATCCATGTCAAGGCATGGTACGTAGGAAGCCTCCACGAGGTTCAAGCCCACCATCAGTGGACCAAGGTCTGCTTTCACGTCGGTTCACCGGCGAAACCCACCTTCTGAACTACGAGGTCTTTGATCCATGTCAAGGCATGGTACGTAGGAAACCTCCACGAGGTTCAAGCCCACCCATCACCCGATTCACGTCGTGTTCTACCTACGTCCAGCACGACGTTAAACTGCACCCCGGTCCAGCGGTAAGCCGTTGTGACCCACCTGAACTACGAGGTCTTTGATCCATGTCAAGGCATGGTACGTAGGAAGCCTCCACGAGGTTCAAGCCCACCATTAGTGGACCAAGGTCTGCTTTCACGTCGGTTTACCGGAGAAATTTGAACTACGAGGTATTTGATCCATGTCAAGGCATGGTACGTAGGAAGCCTCCACGAGGTTCAAGCCTACCCGTCGTTTATTCACGTCAGGGTTCATTATTGTCCCGCATGACGTTAAACTGTATCATTTGAACTACGGGGACTTTGATCCATGTCAAGGCATGGTACGTAGGAATCCTCCCAGAAGTTCAAGCCCAAATCTCTTCGGACCAAGGTCCAGATTCACGTCGGTTTACCGGCACTATCCTGAACTACGCGGACTTTGATTCCCTGCCACGGGGATACGTAGGGAGTCTCTTCAAGGATCAAGCCCAACTTCATTGTCGCTACCCCTGCGATGGTTCCATTTCATTCTCAACCGTCTCTGCTAGACGTTAATCTTGCAACATACCCTGTGTTGAACATGGGAAGCTGAGGAAAACCTCAGATACGTGTCTATGACATGTAATTCCCTGCGCTCGATGTGGGATGCCTCGGGCTTCCACGCCCTCGAGAAGCCTTGTGATTGAGGATAACAGACAGACATGCCAGGTACCCCAGCATCCAGACACGCTACTGATGCCTCAAACGTGATTACTCCCCTGACCGAAGGTTGCTGCCCTGACTGGACCCTTTGGAATGTACCGACAGAAGCAGTGTAATTAACCGGCGTCCATGGAAACATGACACTGGGAAGAGTTTCACGAACTACGTATTAAATCTATAAGGGAGACCCGGACTAGGTGACGAGTTCTGAGGAGGAATCCACAGGAGGAAGAACCGACATCCCATCATCCCGTTTCGATCAAGGAGCAGACGTACCTGAATAAGGAACGAATGTCGCCCGCCTTTGGAAAGCGGGAATGCGGGGCAACAAAGCCGTGCGTCCCCCTCCCGATGGACGGATGCGCGCGCGCCCCGGCGAAAGCGTCGGAAACAGCCTCCCATGTTAGTAGCATGCCTACTCGGTGCCAGTCACTAGCCCCGGGCCTATTGGATGTGAGCTTGGGGTGTTGCGTCTCGGGCCCCCCTGGGACGGGTCGTGACAGAGTGGTATCAGAGGTGGTCAGATCTACTTTAGGATAGAGAGTCTGTGAGTTGGTTTGGGGCAACAGTGTTAAGTGTTTCGAGTTTGGATTTCAGACCAGGGACCCCAGTGTTGGTACGGGTAGTCGACGTATCTATACACCAGGACTATGATAACTTGCATTTTGACTCGGAACATGATAATACTAGTTTCAGGGTAAAACAATGGTACATACATCATATACGAATGGGTTGCGGTTTCCATGTCCTTCTTAAGTCATCTCTCCAGATATACTCCCTGATTGAGATACATCTTGTTTCCTTAAAGGATGCCTCCGCGACGCGTACCCTCTAGGATCCACCAGCTCGATCATGAGGATTACCCCCTCAGTGATGAACCCTCGATACAGGGACCAGATCATCCATTTTTACCATCCGGTGGTGTTCCAATTATCCTGCCACATGTGGAGCAGTGTTTAGTGCCTGCTGTACCAGTGGAGGAGACACACAGGCTGAGCGCACTCCAAGAGTTTTAGAGACCGAGACCCCCCATGTTTTAAGGTGCGCCTCACACTCAAGCAGTAGAGGACTGGCTTGAGGTAGTGGCCATTGTCTTCCATTTGGTCCAGACACTTGTAGACCAGATGGTGATCCTGGCAGCAAGCCTTCTGCAGGGCTCGACAAGATGATGGTGGAGTTTGGTTATCCAGACTTATGACGAGGCGACACTTGCAGTGGTCGGAGTCTGAGCATCTCTTCGGAGATGATTTTTCACCTTTTACCCTGAGAGAAGTATGCATACAAAATATTCTTCAGCTCCAGTAGGGAACCATGATGGTTTATGACTATTCGTCGAGAGTTACCAACCTTTTACAGTACTCGGTGGATATGGTCAAAGATTAGTAATTTAGAGCTCGGACGTTTGAGTGGGTCTTGCGTAGAGATATCTGAGATAGCATCATCTCTATGATAATTCATACTTATGATCGGGTGCTCGAGCGGGATTCGGTGGTCGAGAGATTCTTGGCAGAGTAGAGAGAGCTGGAAGTTGTCAGTAGTTGGCGAACTGGAGCAGAGACCTCGGCAGTAGGGAGCCAACGTCAGGGACGCATGCATGGGAGACATTTTGATAGGAGATCCCAGGACAGGGGATCTGCCGTATAGGGTTCGTAGGGCACATCCAGCCGGCCTCGAGAGAGGCGATGCTAGTCATGTGATGACAGGGGACATCTCGCTCGAGATTGACCGACCCGCCGTACTACTAACATAGGAGTAATGGATGGACCACCGATGTAGAGGCAACGTGTGGAGCAGACAGATCCATGGGGTGGCAGTCGTGGTAGGGGACCTGGGAGAGTAGTTGGAGGTGGTCGACATTTTGACCTTTTACCACCACCTCCCCCAGGAGGTCCACCCCAGGCTCAGGGAGTTGGTGGACAGAGGAAGGGACAAATGCAGGTGAAAGAGGCTTATGACCCAGGTACTCCCGAAATGATTAGAGTTACTATCTGTGTCTTTTCTAATTTGGTTTCTGTACTGATAGACACAGGTTCTAGTCATTACATTCTGGCTTCTTATCTTTTTCGAGACCTTGAGATTCCAGTTGAGCTGTTGACTCGACCCTTAAACTTAGAAACACCGTTTTGGGAAGATTCAGAGATCACACAACTCTATAGATAGTGTGACCTGACCCTTGGAGGTGAGAGTTTTGGTTTGAACCTCTTGGTGGTAGGATCGAGGCCTTAGGATTCCATTCTTGGTATGTATTGGCTATCCAATGTTCATGCCTAGATCGACTGTTTTAGGTGAAGGGTGTGGTGTGACCACAGTGATGGAACAAGGTTCTCTTTTGTCGGTGAAAGAGAGACCCAGGCAGCATAGGATGGAATTTTGCATATGAGGGCACAACTAATTTCACATCAGTTGGCTAGCCTAGCCCTTGGTGCAGCAGATGTTACGAGTATCCAGTTTCTAGCAGTAGTGGCTGAGTATGAGGACGTCTTTCTGGAGGATGTCCCCGGGCTACCTCCCCGTCGGGAGATAGATTTCTGCAATGAGTTGCAACCCGGGACGACACCGATATCAGCATTAGCATATCGGATGGCTCCTGCAGTGCTTCATGAGCTGAGGGTACAGCTGGAAGACTTACAGAAGAAGGGCTTTGTGGGACCCAGGGTTTCACCCTAGGCGGCCCCAGTGATGTTTTCAAAGAAGGCAGACAGGAGCTTGAGGCTATGTGTGGATTACCAGTGCTTAAATCAGGTGACCGCGAAGAACCGGTATCCACTACTGAGTATTGAGGACCTCTTCGACCAGTTGATAGGGGGACAATGGTTCTCGAAGGTTGATCTACGATCAGGATATCACTAGTTGTGAGTATGGGATGAGGATATACCGAAGACGGCTTTCCGATGTCTCTACGGTCAATATGAGTACATGTTGATGCCCTTCGGCATGACGAACGCCATGGTAGTTTTCATGGGACTCATGATCTAGATCTTTCATCCCTATCTAGACTGGTTTGTGGTGGTATTCATCGACGACATCCTTGTGTACTCTGCGTCTGAGGAGGAGCACAAGATACACTGAAGGATGGTTCATGACACACTCCGAGAGCACCAGTTGTATGGGAAACTATCGAAGTGCCAGTTCTGGATACAGGAGGTCAAATTTCGTGGACACGTTATCTCAGATGATGGTGTAGAGGTGGACCCAGTGAAGTAGGAGGCAGTCCGAGCATGGGAGCCACCCCGGAGCGTGACGGAGGTGCAGAGTTTCCTTGGGTTGGCAGGCTACTATCAAAGATTCATCCTTGATTTATCAAGGATTGCATCACCCATGACAGCTTTGACCCGAAAGGGGAAGCCTTTCATGTGGACCGGGAGATTCCAGCAGGATTTCTAGCAGTTGAGACAGAGTGTGATGAGCACCCTGATCTTTAGATTACTGGAGGAAGGTGTCGAGTACGTAGTGTTCTACAATGCATCGGGAACCCGGCTTGGTTGTGTCTTGATGTAGAGGCAAGCAGTGATTGCCTATGGCTCACGTCAGTTGAGGCCACACGAGAAGAACTATGCGACCCATGATCTTGAGTTGGCAGTGGTAGTCTTAACGTTGAAGATCTGGCGGCACTATCTGATGGGAAAGCGGTTTACCATCAACATTGATCACAAGAGTTTCAGAAATATCTTCTCTCAGAAAGATCTGAATTTGATACAAAGATGATGGATTGCATTCCTCCAGGATTACAACGTTGAGATCATTTATACACCTGTGAAGGGGAACGTTGTGGAAGATGCTCTCAACATAAAATCCAGTTCGTAGTTGTTGGATGAGGCGATGGGGCAGTTGGTCTCTTTACAGTTATCCCTCGTGGATGGAGATGAGGGTGATTACCTTCAGTCGATGGTTGTTACCCCTTCACTCTTACAACGATTAAGGGAAGCACAGCTTGAGGATGCTAGCTGTGAGACACTACGTGCTCAGGTATCCACATGCGTTGTTGTTGATGGATATTCAGAAGGTGGTGAGCACATTGTTCTTTTCAGAGGGTGTACGGTAGTACTAGTGACGTTACAAGAGGAGGTTTTATGGGAGTTCCATACATCTCCTTTGGTGGTGCATCCAGGCCTGGAAAAGATGTATCAGGACCTCCGATGTTAGTTCAGGTGGCCAAAAATGAAGAAGAGTGTGGCAGAGTTTGTTTCTCGGTGCCTTATTTGTCAGCAAGTAAATTCTGAGCACAAGGTGCCAGTAGGTTCGACTCATCCCCTTGAGTACCAGAGTGGAAGTAGGATGGGATATCCATGTAATTCATGATGGGTTTACCATGTACTTCCAGGGGACATGATGCCATCTGGGTGATCGTCGATTGACTCACTAAGTCGGCCCACTTCCTAGCCATACAGGGGCAGAGTTCGGTAGAGAGCATGGGACACCTTTATGTAGAGGAGATAGTTCGACTTCATGGAGTGACATCCATGATCATCTTAGATCGTGATTCTCTTCTCACATCCCGGTTGTGGAAGGGATTGCTGGAAGCTTTTGGGACTTAGTTACGCTTGAGAACAACGTTTCATCTTCAGACTGATAGTCAGACGGAGCGGACCAACCAGGTTTTGGAGGATATGCTTCGAGCTTGCATACCTGACTTCGGTCGTAGCTATGAGGATCACCTGCCATTGGTGGAATTTTCTTACAACAACAGTTATCATTCCATTATTGGTATAGCACCATTCGAGGCTTTGTACGGGAGACCTTGTAGGTCACCACTTTGCTGGACTGACCTAGGAGAGTCCGCACTCATGGGGCCCAGAGATTGTAAGAGATACTACAGAGAAGGTGCATGTCATCCAAGAATGGATGAAGACTAGACAGAGTCGGCAAATGTCTTATGCCGACAGGAGGTGGATGCCCTTGGAGTTCGAGGAGGGAGACAATGTGTTCCTTCGGGTCTCACCTCGATGGGGATTACTGAGATTTGGCCTAGGAGGAAAGCTGTATCTGAGGATCGTTGGCCCTTTCCAGATTCTCATTAGAGTTGGCAAGATGGCGTATCGCTTGGATCTACCTCCTCAGATGGACCGGGTACACAATGTCTTCCATGTGTCACATCTACGGAGGTACATGCATGATCCATTGCACATTATCGACTAGGGAGAGCTGGACATTGATGATCGAGCGACCTTTGATGAGTACCCAGTGGTGATCGAGGATCGGCAGGAGAAGATCCTTTGTGGGTCTGCTATTCCCTTGGTGTGTGCCCGGTGGTAGCACGGGAATCTCCAGGAGAGCACATGGGAGTGGGAGGCTCAGATTCGTGTGCAGTTAACACATTTTGAGTAGCCTTTGCTTTGGATTTTCGGGGATGTAAAATCCCTAAGGTGGGTGTGATGTAATGTACCAAACTTTTCCATGTATTATTGTAATATTATATGGAAATTAATTCGAGACCAGGCTCTGCGACGGTGTGCAGTTCCGAGTTCCGGTGAGCCCGGAACAAGTGTTTGAATTTAATTTAATAAATAAATTGCGTGTGCATGTGGTTTCCTGAAAATGTGGAATACCTCCTGAACAGGTATTCAGATACGAAATTCGAGGGCACCGTTGCATTTAGAACATCATTTTTACCTTAGGTGAGGCCAAACTTTGACCGGCGTAGGTCGGTGGTGAACTCCGGTTTTTGGATGTAACCGTAATAAAATATTTAATTGAAATATTTTATTTAAATTTTTGTTGAAACGAAATCTTTTATTCTTTTAAATAGATATTTCACAGGGAGGGTCAGGGTTACCATCCCCCTAACTATGATTTTCTCTATAAATCTATGGAGAAGACCTCCTGACGCGACGCCGACGTTCTTGACAATTTTCACCGGTGATGATGATGCGGCAACCAGATCATCACCAATGAATGCTGCAGATCCACAAAGGATGTTTGTTTGATGATTTCTTCCCCGTTTTCGATTTCATAGATGAACGCGGACTAATCCAAGAACAAATTAGCCCGTGGTTCGATTGTTCTTGCGGGGTGGGATATTTTCGAGAATCGTGGGGATTCGATTCTTGAAATTATTTTGGTTTTCGTTCAACCTTCTAACGGTGATGAACCACGATCGACACGAACATCGATCGAGGTTCGTCCCTCTCGATTGTTGTGTTTTTCTCTCCCGGTTATTATGCGTTCTTCATGTGCGTTTTAGGAGTTCTTGGAGAAAATTGATCATTATACATTCGTTTGTTGGAGCAACGATCTAAAATTCAAGATCCAACACCGAGACGACCTAGCGGTGGTGCGACGACGAAGGCGGAGGACCAATCGATGTGGTTCGTAATTTCCATTCTTCAAGCGTTTTCATGTGGATGGATCAGGACGCGCGATCGAGGCTGATCGAGAGCCCGAAACTGACGGAATCGGTTTCATAGGGGTGAGACGACCCCAAATCCCGAGTTTCGTGATGATCGTACGGTTGTATCATGATCCAGAGAATCAGCTGAGGCATGAGGAGGAATACGACGCTTCTGGAAATTTCCCAACTACTCGCCGTGTAGTATGGGCTACACAGTGTGTGTTTGTCGGAGGACCACCTGGAATGTACTCTGGGAGTACACAGACATGAGTTGGGTATGCGGCCAAGGAAACGACGTGTGTACCCTTCCCCGGCCAGACCCGGCCAGGTTCACGGGATACCCCGTGTACTGGTACACGGGAAGGCAATAATGACATGGATAGAGACCGTGTATGGGAACATGGCCAGCGTACACTGAGCGAGCCCCAGGTGCTCGGACATGATGTGTGTTTCTTCTACACGCCGTGTAGTTACTTTCTATCCAACAAGACGAATGGAACGTGCCGTTTACATAGGCAGTACCAGGGGTCAAGGAACATGACGTGTACTTTTTCTACAGGTTGTGTAGTTTAGTTTTACACAGCAGGGATGGTTGACATGGGCCGTTTACACGGGCAGTACCTGGGGTCAAGGAACACGACGTGTACTTTTTCTACATGTCGTGTAGTTTAGTTTTACACAGATGGGATGGATGACACAGGTCGTTTACATGGGCAGTACCTGGGGTCAAGGAACATGGAGTGTAACCATACTACTTGCTATGTAACCAATTATTCATGGATTAAGCAACTTTTATTCTGTGACTTGGACTAGTTTCCTTAGGGTTCGTACCCTTGGACTTTTCCCTGAAGGTTCTGGTATCATTTACTTTATACGGTAGTATGATCCCTTCAGCAGGACTTCCTGAATAGAGTTGTTGGAATCCCCTCTGTGAAACTTAGAGCTGAATCCTCTATTCATTCATGGAACCCTAGGTAGAGTTCTTGATATCAACGTGACCAACTTTACCCGGGTGCTGATCCTCTGCTTAGCGGATTAGCTCAGACTGAGTTGACGGAATCACCCCATGACATGGTTGTGATCCTCATCTGAGCATCATATTCACAATGTTCCTGTGGACTGTGTTCTCCCTGAATGATTACTTTGTATCTCTCTCTCTCTTCAGACCTAGGAGTGTGTTATCCTTATTGCATGATTAGTGGAATCTTCGATCTAGATCCTAGTGGCGGTCTCGCGATGGTCATTTGTGTACGAGTATATCTGGATATTCTTGTTATTTATTCTGTAGACATATACTGTGTGGAGCTGACTGTATCTTCCCTTTTTTGTATTTTCCCTTGTTTTATTTCCTTTGTGGTTTTAGGGTGTCCTACTGGGTATTGTTATACTCACCCCTGCACGGGCTTTTCCAGAACGTGTCGTGTCTTGTGCAGACGAGCGACCCTTTGACAGGATTCTAGGTGGACTAGGACCAGACGGTGCTTAGTGAGATCAGTCGGGCATATGTGTGTTCTTACGGCTAAAGATTGCAGTCTTAGTACCTTTCCTTACAGGTTGTACTTTCTTACAATCTTTCTTTTGGTGGGATTGTACTTTTGGCTTATGGTTTTACACTTGTCGTACTTTCCTGTCATACTCTTTTGGTTGAGATTTTTAGTGTATGCATGCATTTCCTTTTTTAGTAGTTTTTACTTCTCAACTTTGTGTTCTTGGAGATGTGTCTGAATGTGTACAGGTTTATAGGAAATGCATCCCATGTTAGTAGCATGCCTACTAGGTGCTAGTCACCAGCCCCTGTCCTATTGGAAGTGGGCTTTTGGAGTTGCGGCTTGGGCCCCACTGGGACAGGTCATGATAAAAAGTCACCCTGATTTGAAGATGATGTTGTGCTCATTAAGAATCATATAAATTCATCTGGTTTTAGATGTATGATGCATGTCATGTCCTATACTTGTGAACACATTTCAAAATATGTGATATTCAACAATAAGTTTATTATAACTAAGAGGCTGCGAATTTTATTATTTATATATTGATGGGTTATAGATGTCTAGAAATTGTTTTTAAAATAGATGACACTTTTCAATGATATATAGATTCATAAATGTGTGGATATTTCAAAAAATATAAGAAAAAAATTTTATGGGTTCAATTTTGTTGGACAAATAGAGGGTTGGAAGTCAAAGAATAAATCATTGGTTTCATTCACATAATTGTAAGTATATTACAATGTATTGATGGACATATTGAAGGATTTGTATTAGATGAATGTGTTTCATTAGGATATCAAAATTTAACTATAAGTTAAGATGAGGTTTTTTTAATTCATAGAGTATGACTAAATTTTAAAAAAAATTAACAATTCAATCTTTGACTAATCACATTCAGATAAAGTATAACATAAATTGGAATATTTTAGATGACAAAGTTTCATATATATAGAATATAGAAGGAATTAAAAATATTTAGACATATTTAATAATGTGGTTTCTAGGAAATTTTTGTTGTGGCTTTTCACCTTAATTTGGACATTGGTGACTAGGAATTATGTTTTTTGAATCCATGTAGTTGATTTGCAATATTAAATGATGATGTCTATAAAACATGGGGGAGGAAGATTCCATGGTGAAACCTAAAAATGAATTTAAGGTGAGATATTGTAGGGAGTGTGATATTTATTTTATAGAAAAATAAATTAATATCACAAAAAGAATAAAAAAACGGATTGAAATGATTATAATGACACGATGGGCGACATTGAAGAAACAAATGATGGTAGTTAATTAGATGTTTAAGTGGATCCTAACTAGGAGGTTTAGTGAATTGGTTCAATATAAATTCAGATCACCAATAGATATATCAAACATTTTATATATAATTATTATATAAAGGGGAATAATGCACCAAAATATCATATTAAGGTCTTTTGAGTCCACATCTACATTGAATAAATTATCTGAAAATCAAATGAAGTTGATAGATACACAAATATATTATTTGTCGATGGTTACCAAAATATATGGGTGGGTTACTCAATTTATGCAATGTGTAATCACACTGAAATGAGATACCTCGATAGAATGAGTTTGGGTGAGATTATTAAGAATTATAATCATCATTAAATATTTTGAATTTAGTAAACCAAAATTTCCCAATGTATTATTGAAAAATATTGAGAAATATAATATTTTTTGTTATATCGACTTTATTTAATTTTGATTGGTGTATCAGATGGGTCTTTTCAGCATAATTAAGTTGTTTTCTATTATAGCGTGGTGTCTTGGGTATAGTTTCCATTCATGATTAGTATTTCATAGCACATTTTTTTTCTAGATATCATGACTATATGTGTGATGTTTCTATTCTTACATGAGCATTATATAAATAAATATTACATAATTTCTAATAAATATTCAGTAAATTTCAAAATTATACATGCTCGAGGACCTTAAATGTTTATTATCTTTCTAGAATAAATATCATATGAAATTATTTCTTATAATAACTTCAACATATCCCATAAGTTTCTTCTTATTAGTAACCATATAGATATATAAAACATAGGACATTCCATCAAAATCTAGTGAAGGAAAACATAGAAAAGGTGAGATTATATTTTCATTAAGGGAAAATATGTTAGATATTAATCATAAGATGGGAATATGGGTACAGTAACATATTCATGTTCATGTTCATTGCATAAATGATTGATACCCGAAAAATAATATACCAAATAATAACAAATGAAAATATATATATATATATATATTAGATTAATATGGGTGTTGATGTAGTAATCATCATCCAATAATCATAACATAGGAGTGCGGTATCATAAGAACATGAAATCATAATTTTGTGAATGTAGTTATTCACAATCATGTGAACTCATAATCATGTAAGCATTTCTACTCTAAATCATAGTCACAAATAAAAATTTGAAAATAACTATTCTCATTCATGCCCACACATCATATTACGAACATAACAAAAAAATCATACTCATTCATCAAAATGTAAACATAAATATTGACAAACATTTCCATGGCTATTATCATCATAACCCAGTGCATTAGATGTTTTTAACAGACCCAACACTATAAAAAATTTAATATCACTATAGTTTTCAAAAGCACTGCTAAATACTTCTTCGATCATTTTTTTGTTAGTTTTTTAAAAAACACTACTAAATTGATTTTTAATTTTGGTTTCCAATTTTTTATAGTCATTTTTAGTGGAATATTTCAAATATATTATCCAAATTTAATAGAAAATAATTAATAATTAATATTAAGTTTTTTATTAATAATTTGTATTATTATTTACAATCATTTATTATTTATTATTCTAAATTTTAAATAATTTTTGTGTGCTGATTATTAATTATTTACAATATTTAGTATGTAATTATTAGAAAGATAAATTAATTCCTAGTGAATTTTAAAATAAGACTTTAGCATAAAATGACCACAACCTTTGATATGAATGTCTATTTTAGATCGAAAACTAGTTTAATCCATGGTTATGAAGTTAGCTACACTATTATTAGATAATATTTTAGTAATAATTAATGGAAACAAATTTTTAAATTTTTTAGAGATGTTAAAAAATCAAACATCAAAGATCAAATAGCTATAACTATTTATCTAGGTGTCCATTAAGGCTCTATAAAATTTCAAATCCAATATTGGGAAATCATATACACTATAATGTTCCTTGAAATCACTATTCCTTATTTTTAAAGGACCAAAAGTCCTAGAAGAAATTCAGTACAAATTGCTTTGTACAGATACCATGTTATTTGAACATTTGATGTGATTTTAACTTCATTTTATAGTGGATTCCTAAGATTTAAGGGTTATCTATGATTTTACTCAATATGTCTACATTTATAAAGATTTGATGGAGTTGCAATTATTTTTAACTTCCCTCTTTTGGTGATTTATTAGCTAATATATATATATATATATATATATATATATATATATATATATATTTATGTGTTTATATATTTTTGGTTATCCCTCTCTTGGAATTTATTATATTGAATAAATATATTAATTCAATTTTATGTATTTATATTTATTTATTTATGATTATATGTTATATGGGTAAATATTTAAAGTTATCTTT
Source organism: Viscum album (assembly GCA_963277665.1). NCBI lineage: Eukaryota > Viridiplantae > Streptophyta > Magnoliopsida > Santalales > Viscaceae > Viscum > Viscum album. Next base: position 81,864,601 of record OY728140.1, read on the forward strand.
ACTTATTATATATATATAATTATATTTATCTCTGTTTGTTTATATATATTAATGTAATATGAATTTGTGTTTATATATATTTATATATATTTGATTATATGAATATATATGTATAAATATTAAAATCCATTTATGTATATTTATATACATTAATGGGTGTGTATATATATATGATGTTGGTATTTATCATTTAATGTATTTTGTTGGATGGTGTGTGTGTGTCTTCAAACTTGTATTTATATATATTTATGTATATTTATTTAAATTTATATTTTAAAAAAGATTTATATAAATGTATTTAGATAATTATATATATATATTAATTTATTAATTATTATTTCTTATATATTTATATATTATTAACTATTATAAAAATATATGATTATTATTAATCTGTTACTAATTTAATATATATTGATTTTTTATTTATTTAATATTAAATTACATTCAAATAAAAAAATATTTAATTAATAATTGTTTTATATGATTACTTAATATTTATTAATAATGATTAATTTCATAGTTATTAGTAATTTAATATTTATTAACAATTTCCAATTTGTAGACTATTAGTTATTTATTTATTTATATATGTATTTTTTTATCTATTTATTATTTAATGTATGGTTACTTATTTTTTATTATATATTGAATTCACATATTTTATATGTTGATTTAATTTTTTAGTAGATATGGGAAAGTGTAAAAAATCCCTTCCCTTTTATTAAAATTAAAAATAGCATAGTTTAATAGGGATGTGGTCAAAGGGAATAAAGGGTGACCACATTAAGAAAAAAAAGGAAAAGATGGCCAATGTGAACATTAATTGGACTAGATGTGTGAACCTCAACCACCACAACCTCAATGGGTTTACCTATCATGAGGATTGTATCCATGCTTCCATTTCTTTTATATCTTCCATGGTTTGTGCCCACCAGTTAAAGATGTTATGGATGATTCATCAGCAGTATCTTTCCCCTTGATCTATGGACCCTTTTCAATGTCAGGTCATGAATTAATTACTTAGGGTTACATTTGATTTTTTCTTTAATATTAATGGAAAAAACCTCCAATACATCAAAATAATATTTTATTCGTAACAGACCCTGCACTATTTGAGGGACGACAATATCGACCTATGAGTCAAAATACTTCTCCATAGAATCACTTAGGATTTGTGGTGACCTCTGTCACTCTAGCTCATCCAGATGAGGTATTATTTGAGTTAATATCTCTTTATTATGCACATTCATGAACCTTGGATTTTCTATAGTTTTAAAAGATGGATTTCAATAATTCCTAGACTTATTATGGATAACTAATTATCTCACTCTACCATGGGGACATACTATCCAAAGAGAAGATGGAAGGCCCCTGATCATCATTCACATATGTTAGGTGTTCTTGTATAAAATCATAAAATAATTCTAATGAATTATAAATATACCTTGTATTTTGGATGAATGCTTTGAAACGTGACACCACATGGACTCGGGTGGAAGATAAGTTAAATAATATATATTTATCCATTTTTTTATGATCTTGATAAATTGTTTTCAAATGGATTCCTACCCTATCCAATTATTCTATGGAAGTACATTGATTTTATTCTTGATAGGTAGTAGCATGATCTATCAAAATATCCTAGAGATTTGTTCTATCACTCCCTCACCATCTCAAGTACACTTTCTCCCCATCATAAATTTTATTAGACAACATTTATACTATTTTATTCAGTCATTTTAGTGCTTGAAATTCATGTGAAATACCATACTTATATTTTCCCTTCTAAAGGAAAGTGTCAAGTTGGTTCCATTCATGATTTAACTATCTATCAATAGTGTATTTCATAGAAGGTTCAAGGAATTATTGGATATGAGAACCCCTTATAAACTTCATTTACTTATCTTCACCAGTGTTATCCTATAAACACAACTAATCCAATTTTAATGGGGGAACATGTCTGCTTCAAATGAATTGGTAACCTTTTAGATGTGTCTTCTAGACACTGAACTCTTGGAACCATAGAAGAACAATCCTTAACACCAGGAACCATTCCTTCCTCTGATTTCTTTTTTTCTATACTAAATGGACGATTCAAGCTCCAAGACCAATTATTTATTCCAGTTTATAGAATATGGCTCTATGACCACTAAATTCAGATACTACACCACTGCAATAGACGTCCCATAAGAATCGAACCTTGTAGTTTTCATCCCAGACAACATAGTTTAAGAAGGATTTTTCATCTATTAGAGCTACCATATGCAACCTATTTATAGGTCCCATTGGATACCAAATTTAAAAAACATAATAATTCTTCAACATCTATCTTTGTAATGAAAAATAAAATTATACTCCACAAAAAATGGGAAGAATCTTTTCCTATTCAACTCTGTGTTTTGATATCATCATATCATATTGAATGGATTACATTATCTTTGTGGGTTTCATTGACAATAGTCTTAATAAATAAATCATTCTATTTGAGTTTATATATCAAGGTGTGTATGTTTTTGTAATGGTAATGCAATGTCATGAAGAATATTATGATGCTAGATAATCTAGATGAGTCAATATATATAATTCCAGACGTGAAAAGATGTGTTCTTGGCATTGTAAAAGTTAATGTAAAATGACCAATCATGAAAATGAAATAGAATATGTTTCATAAATAATAATTCAAAGCTCTAAGAAATTTTTTAATATCCTCGGATGAAAAAATATAGTTGAAAAAACTAGGCTAAAGAGATATGGAATTCTAATTAAAAAAACCCTCTAACCTATAAATTCTCTTTAAAAGGATATCATGATTCCCTGGATTATCATCATGAAGAATATCCAATCCTCCAAAAAACTGATTTTTTCACATCAACAATCATTTTGAACCCACATTAGGATTCTCTTTAACATGAACCATCGATCCATTATTGAAAATTCATATACTGAATGTGATAATGTTGGATGATAAAGGCCATGAACTAGACTCATATTCTTTCATGTCAATTACATATGAATCCCCTTTATCTAGAGTTTCTCCTTTACAATGTCGATCATTCAAACTCCCTCCACCAAGGAGTTCCTTCTGCTCAAATGAATTGTGAGTAAAATTCATAAGATAAAGTAGGGATTAATCTCCATCACAGTCACCCCCATCATAACTATTGACAAACCTATCAAACTCCATTAGTCCATTGATTTATTATTTATCCACTACTTGTTTATTACATATTAATTTTTTATTCTTTATTAACTTATTAATTTTTATTAATTGTTTATAAACATTAAAAATTAATTTATTATTTTTATATTATAAATATATTACTACTGTATTATTTATTAAAAATTTATTTCTTATATGTTATATATTCATTATATATTTATTATTAATTATCGAACAATTATTAAATAATTATTTAATTATGATATATTGATATATTATTTATTATCATTCTTTATTTTTATTTAATTAATTATTCATTAATTATTCACTATTTAATTAATAATTATTTATAATTTAGTATTTAATTTTTATCTATTATTTATTTATTACATATTAAATATTAAATATTAAATATTAAATATAACAAAAAAAATTAGTAATTTTTAATTTATAACTTAATATATATTAGTCATTAATAAATTCTGATTATAGATTTTCTATTATTAGTTAATAATTAATAACTTATTCTATATTTATTTGTATTGTATGATTTTTTTATTTATTATTAATATTATATATAATTTTTATTCAAGTATATGGATTAATATGTATTTATCTCACATTATATATAAGTGTAGTAAATTTTTTTTTCACACCACAAGAAGAGCATACTGGAATGATAATGATTTTAGAGAATAAAAAAAGTTGATTAGATAAAATTTTATCCAACACATATATATGCTGAATTTCTTCCTTATATAGATGACACATGCAGCATGGTAGGAAAAATAATTAATTACGAAATAAAAATTTTCCAAATTTCAAACCTCACATAAAAAAAATAAATAACAAATAAAAACTAAAAAATAAAAAATAATAAATAATAAATAATAAATCAAATTTAAAAATTTATATAAAAATAAAAATATAAAATTTTAAAAACCACAACTAAACAATTTAATATGTTTCTAAAAAACATCATGAAATCATTTCTCTGTTCTTTTTTAAAATTATTGATAATTTTTTTACACATCCACATTTCATGGGAGTTTTAAATATCCAATGTTACATGATATATTAGAGGTTTAAACAACCACTAAATACTGTTAATATGGTATTTCAAAAATTACATAATCATATTCTATTCATATTAATGCGACAGGATCATGAAAACATTTATTGCAATATCCCAACATTACTTGTTGAAAAAAATGAGTTTCATCATGATTTCCTCACCATAATATATAAAAAACAAGATAAAAATAAGAATGTTATCATTTAACCATCTCGCCAATTAAGAAAAAGTATCCTTAGTGGATGTTGTCATATATGAAAATTTATTTTAAAGATCATTGAAATATTTTTTGAGGGAAAATATACATTCATTTTGAAATTACTTATTTGAAATCACTAATTTTTTTGTATATTTGGAATAACCCAATCATTGAAAATAACCACGAAAACATGTAAATAATATTTTAAATAAAAGTTTAATCATTATGGTCCGAAAATTTATTCATGTGTTATATGTTAAAAAATATTATATTTTCACCATAGTAAAAAGTTACTCATTTTGAAAATGACAATAATAATATTTTTAAATTTATTTTATAAATATTATAATATGGGGAAATTGAATTTAATAAATCAATGGTGAATTATAATAAAAATTATAGAAATCATTTTAAAATTACATATTCACATGTAAGAAAAAATCATCAACAACGCGGAATTAATGTCAATTTTTTGTAATTTTTTTATCAATTTTATTATATACCAATGAGATGGGAATGAATGAAAAATTTGAAGAAAATTAAAATTAAAACAGGAGAACAAAATAGATGGTATTTAAAGGGCACAGATGATATAATTTCACATAATAGAGACATAATATATAAAATCATGTTGTTAAATTTTATTATGATAGAAATCATTTTCCCCATGTCGTGTTTTGGGTCATACGTGTTCAAACCTCCTCTTCTTTGAGAATCATCATTTGAATAACTTATTAAGGACCCATGGATTCATACATTAAGAAGACATGAACATTTATGAAATGTCTATAATATTTTAGGTGATATTTTTTTAGGTTTTTGGATGAACTAAAAGGATCATTTTTGATAAGTTTTTAAATTATTTTATCCCATATCTCTTTGATTTATCCCCACATTAACCCTCTTAAGCCTTTACAATAGAAATGTTTTCTACCATCGTTAAGATTATTAATGAAAGAAAATTAATGTCCAACATGTTGGATATTATTAATTATTATTCTTCATAATATGGAATCCATTTTTATCAAATTTAACTTTTATAGGTGGAAAAAATAATATTTAATATAGCTGTGCAAAAACCTAGTGAAGACGTTTAGAGAAAATTCACTTTAAAGGAAAACATTTAATTGATTTTTATTTCATGAATAATAGAAACCCTTGTATTATAATTTAATTATTTTATTGAATATATTATCTAAAATAATAATTAACATCATTTATCAATAGATATTAATTTAATTTATTATGATTCAAAGGCATTGTATTTAAAAAAATTGGTTTTTAAGAAAACATCCCTTTTTATCACAAAAATAATTTATAATATTTTCATCCTACATAAAAATAACTAATTCATAATATATGAATAAAATATTTTTTTAATTCATATATTTCTATTAATAACTATTATTCCAATGGATATGAAATAACTACAAAATTAATTATTAATATTGAAATTTTTTATAGTGGTCCCTTTAAACTCTGTGTTACTTGTAAATAAATATATTAATGGAATAAAATTTATTTAGAGATAAATATATCATAAAATATCAGAAAGTTACATTATACTACCTTCTAATAATTTCAAAAATGAAATTATATTTCTCCAATAGAAAAAATAGAGGATACTTATCCTTCATCACATCTTTGGGTTTACATATAATTTCCTATAATTTATATTTTCTCCAAAAAAAATTGAGCATGTAAGTGGTCTTATTCCAAAACATTTTCTATCTTTGATTAATAATCCCCACTGGTTATTCCTCACAAGAGGTTTCATGATCTTGGGGAATAATATGTGTTTTGTGGGAATATTATTTTTAGAACAATAATTTAATATATTAAATACTTAAGATTAATTTTACTAATAACCTTTATGGTTTACATGATTTTTGAAGTTATCGTAATAATACTAAGTTAAGGGTTATTACTTTTTTTGGAAAAAATATGTATTGAAAACCATTGAGGTTAGAATGTGATTTTTTGACAAATATTATTTTTAAGGATACACATTATGTTATTTGACATGTTATAAGAATTATATTAATATAGGTTTATAAAAAATGAAATCCCATAGATTGGATAACAACCCTCACATATGCTAAAGCTGTAGTGCTTGAACACAAAACACTACGGTGATAGTGGTGTGATTCCATTCATAGGCATATGTGATGTCCAGGAAAGAATCAAATTGTATTTAAGTAATAATATTTTTGAATAAATATTTTTTTGATGTTCATAATCATATTATAGGATTTGTTTTTAAATTTTAGGGTTTTTAGGTGGTTAATGATATTTTTTTAATTCTTCATTGTAATGATACATATATATCCTATAGGTTTAACATATATATTAACTAAAAATATTATTTGTAAAAAATAAAATTAATGTTTTTGGATATAATTTTAAAGGTACGAGACAACTTTAAATGTTAAAATATTCAATAATTTTGAGGTTATTAGGGCTAATTGGGATGTATGGTCATTTATTTGTGGAGTCATATAGGTTGAACAATTAGTTTTATTTTGGAAATTTTGAATTAAAATATATTATTTAATTGTAGGATGGTTTATAAATATTGATAATTATCAATAATTATGATAACCATTTCACTTATGGTTAATATTAATGAATATTAGAAATATATAAAGATATTCTAAATGTTAATTTTAGTACATTATGCATAACAAAATTCCACTTAGATATTTATTTCTGAGAGTAAGAAATGTAGTAGTGATTTATCGAAGAATAACCAAATGATGAAATTGTGGTTATGGAAGAAATATATATTATGTAATTATATTTATATTCTTCTCTATCTTGATAACAAAATAATAAGTCAATTTTATGAATAGGATCTTGAAATAGGCATGTGACACATTTACCTTCATTTATGAATAATCAATGACATTTTCACCAAGTACACATTTATGGATTTTAAATGATTATCATTGAATTGAGTGTGTTTTCACTCATTTAGTTCTTGGGAATTAGTTATCTTGTAAAATAATATTTTCACTTCAAAATATTTTTATCCAATTTGGAAACATATTTTTTTATTCCATAATAAAAGCATAAACCATTTTTATCTTTTTAAGAGGAGGTTTTATTAATACTATTTTGATGTGGATTTTCCACAAAGTAATTTTTATATTTATGACCCTTGACATTTGTGAAAACATTAAAATTGTAAGGATATATTTTATTAAATGTTGTGATAATTTAGCACCTAAATGTTTTAAAATAACAAAATTATTTTCGATTCCATATACAATATGAAACACTGACCCTAAGAAATCCATGAAATATTATAAATAAAATACGACCACAATAACATAGTTGTAAAATTGGACAGTATCAATAGGATTAATAATATGTGAAATATATATTAATTTCCTACTAATATAAATTTACTGATAAAATGAAAACATCATTTGTGCATATATTTGGACTACCACATACACGAAGTGGTGTCATTCATTTTTCATCACCAAATAAAATTGATGATATACAAATGTACAAATAAATATATGATATTGTACTTCTGATATTATGATCATTCTTGGAAGAAATAATAATACATACCATCTTTCAATAATGATCATTGAAAATGGAAACATAAACTAATAAGTATATATGGTCATCCTTATCTATTATTGTAACATAGTTCATCATTCATAAGCCTATTTAATGGATGGTTTTAAAAGTATAATTGATGTATAATAATAGATATTATACACAAGTTATTATTATTTATTTTATGGAATATTTATATCATTTACCATAGTCAACTTAAAAAATCCATTTTTAAAATATGAGTCGAATATCTTAAAAAATTCATATTTGAAGTTAACTGATTAAGTTAATAACCAAGAAATGGTAATAAATAATAGTAAAAAAATAATAAAGACTAAATATTTATTAAATTATATAAATAACATAAATTTAATATTTAGGATGATAAATAATGAATGTGATAAGTCTGACCTGATATAAGGTATTCTGTCAAATTTCCATTCATTGAAGAACATTTTTATGTTTTAAAAAATTTGCATTTAGAAATTCATTAAACATCCCCTTTTAAATGTTATTTTAGAAATAATCCATAATTAATCATATTTTTAGTTTCAATGAAAATTATTTCTTCTAAGTGTATTTGAATTGAATGTTCCCATGTGGTAAGGGGTTTTATTACTCAATAATATTTTACTGGGTTATTTTAATTCTTCATTGTCATTGACATTATTGAAATTTGTGTGTATCATTTTTTATCACTATTTTATAATGCTTTTAAATTTTTTTAATTTCAATTTAATTTTTTATGTCTAATTAAATTAAATGACCATACTCAATTCCTTTATTAATTATCACTTCACAAGCATGATCCTTGTAAAAGATTTTTTCTCAATTTCCACTTCATTGTGGAATATTTAGTATTATTGACCTATTTCTATTTGTGAGGTGTCTCTATTAAAAATTTATTATGCTTTATTTTTAATCTTTTTATATTCAAGGTATTTAATATTTCGTTAGATGTTATTTCATTAAAGAGTATTACTTTCACTCCCATAATCTTCATAAAAAAATTATCTTTCTTATATATTTATCCTAACATCCCCCATATGTGCCCCTTAATACCCCAAATGATTTGGTGGAATTTGGATTTGTTTTTAGGGACGAAAAGAGGGTGAACGGTTTGCCAAACTGTGCACACAAACCGTTCACCCTTGTCCAGCTTATTAAAAATGAGTTAAATGACTTCTTTTCCCTCCTGAGATTTATCCTAATTCTCCAACTTATGTTTCAATTCGATCCTAACTACCATGGAAGACCTAAAACCCTCTCAAAACCTTATTGGAACCCCATTTTGAAGAGGGATTTGGTGGAGGAACTTGACACAATATCAAGTAGGTGTTTCTCCATCTTAGTTCACCCACTTTTCATAAAGTTTTTTCCAATTTCCTTGTAGTACCAAAATGACTAGAGGGTACGGTTTTGAACCAAGGGTATATATTTGGTTTTTATTGGTCCATTATTTTGATTTTTGGCTTGATCTAACTTCCTTAAGGTGTGGTAGTGGTGTGATGGAATTTTCACACAAAGAATTCAAAGTCTTAACAATTTTGGTTGGTGATTCCATCTGTATGAAATCCTTGTGACTTAGCATGATATGTTTATAATATTTTCATGTTTATAAAACTGTATTATTGGTGAGGAATTGTTTTTAGTTGTATATGTAAATCAAATGATTTTTAAGTTCCATTTTTAGGTGAAATTGGTGATTTTTCATAGAAATAATTTTTTGGTTCTTTTGGGGCTTCCCTATAACAACTTAGTTTATTTTTCATAAATTTAATCAGGATAAAAATAATATTTTTTATTGTTTATCTCCACTTTGTGTTTCTGGAAAAATTTGTTTTAATGGTGTTTGTGAAGCATATGATCATTAAGTGCCATGTTTGTGTGAAAATGGAGTTTTTACAAAGATATCACTTCTTATTCCATATGGTGCTGCCCAATAACTCATTTTTTGTTTCATTGGAATTCATTGGGATGAAATTTTTTTTGTGACATATAATTGTGCACATAGTGTACAAAGTGGGGATTTCAAGGATTTTTGGGTGTAGAACAATGCGAGAATTTGAGAAGTTGTTTTATTTAATATAAAAATGTTTTTTTGTATGTTTTATGTTTTATAAAGTGTGAATAGATACTTTAATGTATTTATGTTACCATTAGTGGTGTTTTTATATGAAATGTGATGTAGGTAGTATGCTGAAATTTTTTGAAAACAACTTGGGAAGCCCGGATACCAGGGAGAGAAGATATGTACTAGTACCACTACCACAAAAACAGTTTTTCCCGGCAGCAACCATTATCAGCACTATTGAAAAAGTTCTTATAAAGGGGGTAACTTTATCAGCGCTAAAAAAATCGCTGATAAAGGTACCCCATTATCTGCATTTTTTAGTAGCTCTCATAAAGGGGGCCTTTATCAGTTCTTATTTTAAAATATATGATAAAGGGTCGACGATAAAAATAAACTAAAAATAATATATTAATATATTAATATATTAATATAGTTATATTGATATAAATATAATATATAATTTTTAAATATATTGTAGATAAGTATAAATATACATTTACACTTAATATTCTTAATATATAATATATTTAGAGAAAATGGCGTATAAAAAAATTAGAATTTTTTTTTAATTAATTATTTGATAATTATTATGGAGTAATAGTCATTTAATAACAATTTGAAGACTAAAAAAATTAAATAAAATTAAAAAAAAGATCCAAAATATGTTGAAAACGCAACTCGAACTTCAAACAACCATAACTTTTGATCCGGGTGTCCGTTTGAGCTCTACCACATATCAAATCAAATCCTGCGACACGATCTACACCCATTTTTTTTAGGGAGACCTCGGAAAATGTTTATTCAAGGCCAAAATAGGCTCATAAGTCTTACAAAACTGAGTTTTTAATCGGGGTACCCCAATTTGTTTTAACATTTTTTGTATTTTCATCCTTTTTTAAGGGGGTATTGTTGGCTTTTTTTGGTGGGGAATGAATTTATTCTAAGTTATTACATTTATATTGATATTATTTCTTTTAAATTTTATCATTTTTTATAATTAACTGCTATTTATAATCAAATATATAACTATATGTGCATATTATTTGAATATTAACACTTAAAAATTTAATTATTTTAAAAAATAATAATACATATTTACATAAAAAAATATATTAGACTTATCTAAATAATAACTAATATCCATTTTATTTGAAATAGAAATATATGAATATTTATATAACTATATATTAATATAACTATATATATTAATATACCTATATATATTAATATAACTATATATATATTAATATAACTATATATATATATTAATATAACTATATATATATTAATATAACTATATATATATTAATATAAATATATATTATTATATGAATAAATACAACTAAATATATATATAAATTAATAGATATATCATAAATAAGAGAACAAATCAATATAGGGCAGTGAAAAAGGCTTCCGGCGTGCAGGGGGGAGGTCTCGAGATCAAATCCGGGTGGAGGCAGGGACATGCGTGCAAGGGTAAATTAGAGGGGCTAACGCTGATAATGGGTGGATGTTGTGCATGATGGCGCTAGAGGTGTAGGAAAGCACTGATAAAGGGGGTCTAAAGCATTGTAAAAATCCCCCCGAGATTGGTAGTATTGTTTTTAATTGTTTTTTAATTTTTTTTAGTTTTATCAGTGCTTAAAAAAGAGCTGATAAATGGGGTATTTATCCACTCTTTTTGGAGAACTGATAAAGGGGACACCCTTTTATCTTCTTCGACTATAACAGCGCTTTTCTAGCGCTATTAAAGGACATTTATAGTGCTGATAAAATGGGTATTTGTAGTAGTGTACACTAGTGATCTAGATGGGTTTTTCCTTATTTCACTGAGAAAAATGGATAAAGACAACACTAATAAAACTATATTGGTGATTATTGGGGATCAGTAGGTTATGGTTATGTTGCATACGGGTGTCTCCTGCACAAGATCCTATTTTTTTATGGATATGTTTTCACCGAGGTACAAGCCACATATTGTTCGAGACTATCTAGTGCCTGGAGGAGTTTCCGATTTTGGTGATCTTTTGATTTGAAGTATTTAACCATGTATTAGCTTGTGTATGGATGTAAATAAAAGTATCTACCATGTCTTATTTAAATGTTTAAACATTCTGAATTTTTTATTTTGAAGACTATTTACAATTTATAGTTTCATTTCATGGAATTTATCCCCACTTTTCCTTGCACATTAAAACTGCGTGCTTTTTAACCTTGTATTTCATATTTATTAAAATATTTGGCAGTTAAACCTTTGGGATTAGGCTCAAAACCTACATACACCCCTTGGGTATATGTAAACTTGATTATGTTTGACACCGGTAAAGGTAAAGCCTCGGGTGAAGGCGGTTTGGGTTGTTAGTCCCCTCCTATGGTGTGGTGTTGTGGAGACGGATTGGGGGTGACGACCCCTTTTTATGTGGAGTCATTATGGATGATTTGATGATATTTTATTCATGTTTGGTCCTCTTTTACTTTATTTAAATCCATTTATTCAGATCTGGTTTCTATTATGTCTTGTTTGGCATGAAAATTCTAGATTTGTATTATAGATTGTTTTTAAGGTTTTATGCTTTTATCCTTGGGTAAATCATTTCAAAACCAACATTATTGATACATAGGCACTTGTGACAGCCCATGTAGATACAGAACACCCTTTAGGCCTTTTCCTGGGCTGGATTTGGTTCCACTATTAGTGGCGACCAGATTCGGTTCGTGAGATAATTGTATTAGAGGAGGCCAACGTATTTGGGTTATATTACCATTTTGGGATGAGTTAGGAAATATTGAAGCTTAGAATGTTAGTGTTCAAGGTTTGGGTTGTGATTAGGGTTCCTGAACCACAAATCTCGTGGTAGAACATGATCCACCAGGGAACATTGGAATTGTGTGATTGAATTCACATCCATGTGAGACGTGTAGGTGGCAGACCACACGTGGACATCGGGCGGGGGTGGAGTGGTTGTTTCTTTAATTAGTGCAATGTGCTTAAATTATTTTTATTGAATTTATTTGATTAAATTTTTGAAGATTGTGTTATTTAGTATTTAATTGTGACTATTTCATTTTGTAGCATCATGACTCCCGGAAAAGCTCACATGCACCCACGAGAGGAAGCCAAAGAGAGTTCTCCCACACTGATTGATCAAAGGCTAGTTGAGGTTGTGGTTTGGGCTATCTAGGATCTATAAAATGGACCATATCTTGTTACAAATCATGTTATAGTATATTAGACTAGTCCTATGAAGGAAAATTCCTACGAGTTCCAAAAAATTAAGCCTCCTACCTCTCAAGGTAGAGTAGAACCCCAGGAACCATTGGAATGGGTTGGAACAATCAAGCACATGTTTGAGTTCCTAGATACACCAGAGGATCTCAGGGTGAAGTGAAAATATTTTCTATTAGAGGTTACCATCCGGATGGGGTGGGAATCAGAACTTCAAACTAGGAATAATGAGTAGATGCAATGGGGAGATTTCAAGGTCATCTTCAACTAACAGTACAACCCTAAGGTCGTGGAATATTCAAAGTCCCAAGAGTTCATGGATCTTGTTTAGAGGGATCTATCATTGATGAATTATGAAAACTATTTAATTGAGGTGGTTAGATATGCACTTGAAATCATCTCTAATGAGTAAGAGAAGGTGTAGAGGTTTGAGAAAGGCTTACGACCAGAGATAATCTCCCAAGTTGTCTTGATTATGCTAAAGACTGATGCTGAGGTAGTCGATTGGGCATGTATGGTGGATATTGACTGAAAATGGAGAGATGTATTATTTGGTTTTGTATCCGTAGTGGGCAGTGGAAGCTACTTAGAGAAGAAAAGGAAGCAGGAGAAACTTGTGAATTAAGGAGGTGATAATTAAGGCCAGAGTTCCTGGTATTTTTCATTCATTGCTTCTGATGTGAGATTGGTCATGTGCCACTAGTGTGGGAGGATGGGGAACATCCTATGAGCATTTAAACTTCCTCTAAATATTTGTAACCAATGTGGAGGTATGTTTCACTTGTAGTTATTTTTCATGGTGGCATGTCCACTTCAAAGTTGGGCAGGGTCTGTGGCTTTAAGTGGAGTTATGGCTCAGTCAAAGCCATCGAGGATGGGGGGATCTCATTTTTCTAGCCATGGCAGCAGGTCTAGGTCATCATTTTTGGAATATCAAGTTAATGTTATATTCATAGACGAGTTTTCATTCACAGGGAGATACCAGACATTTTCATGTGGTGGATCAGGTAGTAGCAGGATCAGAGTCGGGATCGTCGACTATTTGAGGTACCATTTTTGTTGCATCTTCTACAACTAATGTTATTTTTGATATTTTTGAATCAATTTCATTTATCTCTACCTGTATTTTAGACATTATTCATTTTACAACTGAGTTGTGGTCTTTTGCGATAGAGTTGGTGACACTGCTAGGAAAGAAGACAGAGTAGGGTCTCAGGTGCCTGTAATGTTCACTTTCTGTGTCAGGGGTTGAGATGTAGTGGGACCTATTGGTATTAGATTTGGAAAGTTTTGACATAATACAAGGCATGTATTGTCTATTTCTCTTCTAGACGCACATCAATTGCTATAGGCGGTGGGTTATCTGCAGAGCACCCGATGGTAGTCGTCAAGTTTTCCAAGGGAAAAGAGATCCTCATCCAAGTCATGTAGAACCTCCACTCCCAGAGTTGGGAGATATTTTTTCAGTTATATTTTATTGTGATGGAGGATGATGGTCATGCTCCTAATGGTTGAATTCCTCGTGTCATGGACATGTTTCTAGAGATATTTCTGGATTATTTTTCAAGTCTTCCCCTGGAGTGGGATGTTGAGTTCTCGATTGATCTTGCACCAGGACAACAACTGATATCTCTTCCCTCATTTTAAATGGCCCCCACTGAGTTGAGGGAATTAAATATAATTTTGGAAGACTTATATTCAAAAGTATTCATTCACCCGATCATCTCTCCTTGGGCCGCTCCTATGGTTTTTTTTTGTGAAAAACTTCTCACGGAACCCTCCGGTTTTGCATTGACTACATGAAGCTAAACAAGGTGACAATCAGGAAAAAATCCTTTTCCCAAAAATAAATTTGTTTATTAGCGATAGGGGGAAATGTGGTTTTCTAAGATCCACTTGAGTTTAGGTGACCATAATCTTTGTGTGAAAGAGGAAGATATGCCAAAACATCCTTCTGAAGTAGGTATGACCACTTCGAGTTCTTGGTCATGCCCATCAGAAAGACCAATGATCTAGTGGTCATTATGGAAATAATGAATAGGGTTTTCCATCAGTATCTCATTTATTTTTTTGTTTTATTTGTGGATTAAATACTTCTTTATTCGGGATCTAAGGAGGAACAAGAGCATCACTCGTGGATAATTCTAGGCACCTTGCTTCAGAATCGCATTTATGAAAAGTTCCCCAAATGCACATTCTAGATCAGGGAAGTGAATTTTATGGCCCATATGTTCTTGTAGTAGGGGGTTTATTAGACCTTGAAAATATCAATGATATCATGTCATGGGAGAAACCAAAGAATTCGTTTGAATCAAGAGTCTCCCCGACCATGCTGGTTATTACATGCAGTTTGTCCAAGATTTCTATGAGCTTTCTTCACAGATGACCACACTCACCCTGTAACGCCCCGACCCTAGTTACCCAGAGTCGGTGCATTATTACATAACATTGGCATGATCACAAGAAAGATCAAATCTCGAAAGACTGATTGGTTTAGTAGCCTTGGAAACACTAGATATATTCATATGTCTTACATTACATCATAAAATGAAAAACTACTACAACAGCATATTGTATCCATAATCCACACTCATATCCCCACATAATATCCCTGCAGGTCATTCATAATTTACTTCTTCACTTCCTGGGAAAAAATAAAACATAGAAAAGGGGTGAGCTCAAATGCCGAGTAAGGATAACAATATAGCGAAAATTTTCATAAATAAGAATAAACATTTAAGGCAATGTATAACAAAAACAAAAGCCTTTCAAACTTGAACTTTAAACATAGTATGGCATGAATAAAATGAAATAACGCCATTTACTTATTCACATGGATATTCTACTAATCGAATAATCACATGAAAAATCAATAACCACTTTCATAATGATGGAATGCATAATGCCGGACTATCATAACCACATAGCCAAGGACTTGTGCCAAGACTATAAATAAGATTTTTACAAGGCCTTGTGCCAAGACACTAGTTTGTCTCATGAGACCTACCGATGCATCGAGGAGCTATAGCGGGCCCCACCCGTCACATATTAAGTCCAATTCATTCCCATATGAAAAGATTTAAACATAACATAATCATTCGTATTAAAACTAGCATACAAAATGTCAATACTTTCATCATAAACTATGAATGGTATAAAAAATAGCACATCCACAGTTAAACATATCAAAAAACCTTCAATACAATATAGAAGTTTTGTATCTTAATAAATCAACTACAAATAAGCATAAAATCCAACAAAGGATGTTGACATAGATGAAATCAAAACTCTTTTTAGAGAAATATATCTTTCTATTTTTGAAATCATTTAAGAGTCATATATTTATAAAATAAAACATTTTCTTTTAAAATATTCTTATAAGATTTTAAGGGAAGCTTCGACGATTTTATAACGACAGAAAATAACCGCACCCGCCGTATAAGTTAAAAAAACATTCTTACCTTAATTCTGTCGAAAAGGTTAAAAAGCACCTTGTCTGGAAAATGACGGAAAGATTCATTTATAAACCTCTTATAAAAAGTCAAAAAAGGGTATAAATGACTTTAACCCATATTCTAGTAAATTGTAAAAATGTTTTGAAATTCATTTTTAAGAAACTTGGATGTGGATGATAAATAGATCCCAATAGATTATTACGGATAAACAACCTCGGATAATGAAGAGATTGCGAAATAACCCTTACCTTGTACTTTTCCTTGGTTGGGGTAGGTTAAACTCCTGTATAATGGTGAAATAATTGTTATTAAATTATACAAGAATAATTTATATTAATATGATATCATATATGGTCTTTTAACATTGATCTGTTAATAATATCTTTGAATTATCGTCGTTTCGGGTGTTAACTTACTCGTTTTCTTTTATATGTTTTGTTACATAAGCCATGTTTGTCATGGATAGGTTGTATATTTTTCATATACAGAATGATATGAAGTCCTTAAACATCATTTTTAAATCATAAAATGATAATTATACTTGAATGGATACGATGGAGAATGAATCTCATCGTGTTCGTGGAGACGGTAGTCCGTACGTACGCACGAGCCACAATATCATTCTTTTGATATTAAAATAATATATAAATGGATGTTATATCATATATACAGAATCATTAACAGGTTATATTTATTATTTACATGAGTTACACATCATTATTATACCCATCCAAATAATATTATATTGAATAACAATTACACCACGACGTGGAGACGGTAAGCCGTACGTACGCACCCATGGTGACATGTTATTCAAAGGGTGGATAGAATAATGAATATGGTAGTACCATATTTATAATAACATCACAGTATATATATGATACTGTATTTATTATTTTAGAATGGTAACAACAAAGGAAGAAGAAGTGGAAGAAGAA
Source organism: Viscum album (assembly GCA_963277665.1). Classification (NCBI taxonomy): domain Eukaryota; kingdom Viridiplantae; phylum Streptophyta; class Magnoliopsida; order Santalales; family Viscaceae; genus Viscum; species Viscum album. Next base: position 81,882,307 of record OY728140.1, read on the forward strand.
AGGAACTTGGAAAAGGGTGGTGAAATCATTACCTCTTCTTCGGGTTCTTCCTTTTGATTTGATCAAAAGGGCTCCTTATTTTGGATTTTTGATCAAACTAGGGCCTCTAGGTTGTAGTGATGGAAGTTGGGAGAGTATTGGGGTAGAGTTTGGCCGAACCAAAAGGCTTTGATGGTGTGAAAAAATGAGAAGGAGGAGTGCCCTTTTATAAGAGGGGTGAGGGGTACCTTTGGAAAAGCTAGAAATATTAATTTATAATAAATTCATATTCGGTTTATAGAGGCTGAAAAGTTTATTATTTAAATGTTAAGGTGGGGATAGGTCGAAAACAACTCAACCAATAGAACTTAGACATGTTTGAATACTTATATTAACCTTATCTTTAAGTATTAACTCTAAGTTAATTAGTTTCACTTTTACAATGTCTCTTTATATTTTTATATAATATGGTTAATAAACATACTATATACATCCAAGCGACCCCAAAGTGGTCCATTAATGATTAAAATGTCATGATATAGTTATATTTGCCGATACTTAGATTTTTAGGAATTTAATATCAATTAATAATATAATATTTGTTTTAAGAACTCTTTTATGTCAATTTTGACACTATTCAATAGTTGATTTTTTTGAAACTCATAAAAGATTGATTACTTCTAAAAAAGTCAATTAAATCAATCCTAATATATCATATTATCCTAGAAATTTAGTTTAATTCATTTAAAGTTTCATATTATATTTATTTGGGTATTTATAATATCAATTATTTTAATTTTTCACTATTATAGTAATTACTACATCATCATTGTGTCATAAATAAATTAAATTATTTAATGTCTAAAAATTATAAATAAACTATCATTATGTAGTAAATCTTTTTATCTTTATAATTAATATTTATTATCTAAAATCCAACATATATAACCCTATGTAATAATTGTTTTTCTAAAAGATATATGCTTGTGTCATTTTTGTATTCACTTTAACTTAATTAAATAAAAGTGTTCCTATCACCTACAAGTGGCACCATGGGGTCCCAAAATCGACCCAAAGATGCCTATGGTCTCACTTTTATCAACCAATAAGGCTAGGACACGTTTTAGGGTAATTTAGTATTATTATAATATTATTTTTTAACCCTTATTTACCAGATTTACCCTTAACCATGGTAAATAAAATATTTACCACAGTAATTATTCAAAATGTCTAAAAATAAAAGTTATCTATGTACACAATTTGGACATCCTGATTCCAAATATGGAATCCATTTTTCTAAATTCAAAACACAGAAGTGGCAGAAATTAATTTAAAATTATTTCCCGCTGTCAAAACAAAAAGCGTGTTTTTAAGAGATAATAACTATCAAAAGATTGACACTTGTTTTTGTTCGGTTTAATTGTAAAATTGTGTCCAATGACCAAAATTATATTAAATGGTAAAAATATATTCTAAATATACTTTAAAACAACTCAAATTAATAATTTATCACTATTAATTAATTTGATTAAAAAAGTTGTTTTTAATTAAAATTTAGTAATTTTCACTATTCATCAAAATATGAAAGTTATCCGAAAAGTACCAAAATTTCACCTTTGCCTAAATAAGATATTCCGAATCCAAAAATGAAGACCATTTTAAAATAAAATATATATATAATTTCAAAAAGTAGGTATTACTATTCATAACGGCTAGTTTGATTGGTTATGGTGTGTTAAAACTCTGTGTTTCGTACAACACACGCTATCACATTATTCAAAGATAAGCGTACCGTAGAAGCTTGGGGAGTTAAATTCTCCCCTACTTCAAATAATTTCATCCTCGAAATTTCTAGAATACTACCGCATGAAAAGACTCGGGTGGTTCTTCATCATAAGTTCCTCAGGTTCCCACGTTGCCTCCTCCATCTTATGGTTTCTCCACAAAACTTTTACCATACGCGTCGTCCGGTTTCTCAGTACTTGTTCTCTTGTATCAAGAATCCTGACGGGCTCTTCGCAATAAGATAGATCGGGATCCAGTTCTAATTCCTCATAGGTGAGTACATGCGTTGGGTCAGGCATGTATTTCCTCAACAGAGATACGTGGAACACATCGTGAACTTTGGAGAGACTTGGAGGCATTGCCAATCGGTAATCCACAGCCCCTATTCGTTCTAGAATTTAGAACGGTCCGATGTACCTGGGACTCAATTTACCTTTCTTACCAAACCGTATGACTCCCATACATGGAGATACCTTTAGGAAAACATGATCACCGACTTGAAATTCCAAATCCTTCCTTCGATTATCGACATAGCTCTTCTGCCTACTTTGAGCAGCTTTGATGTGATTTTGGATTACCATCACCTTTTACATCGTTTCCTCCACCAGTTCTGGACCTACAAGTTTTCTTTCACCAACGTCATCCCAACAGGTTGGTGTATGACATCTCTTTCTGTATAACGCTTCATATGGTGCCATCTGAATACTCGAATGGAAGATATTGTTATAGGAAAATTCTACCAGAGGTAAATATTGATCCCACATACCCTGAAAGTCAAGTGAGCAAGATCTCAACATGTCTTCTAGGGTTTGAATAGTCCGTTCTAATTGTCCATCTGTCTGAGGGTGGTAAGCAGTGCTCAAATGAAGTTCCGTATCCAGGGATTTCTGAAGACTTTTCCAAAATCTTGAAGTAAAACGGGGATCATGATCAGAAAAAATTGATAGGGGTACTCCATGAAGTCACACAACTTCATTAATATATAGTCTTTCTAGACGTTCCAGTGGTAGATCTTCTCTTATAGCAAGAAAATGTGCTGACTTGGTAAGAAGATCAACAATAACCCATATAGCATCGTTCCTTCTAGGAGTCTTTGGTAGCCCCATGACAAAGTCCATCGTAATATTGTCCCATTTCCACTCCGGTATGGGAAGAGGTTGCATGACTCCTCCAGGCTGTTGACATCCATCTTTAACTTGCTGAAAAACCATACATCTTGACACAAAATCAGCAATCTCCCTCTTCATGTTGTCCCACCAAAAATGTTCCTTCAAATCTCTATACATTTTGGTGCTCCTAGGGTGTATAGAGAAATTGGAACTATGAGCATCATCCAGCAATTCCCTTTTTAGATCAGGTATATTGGGAACACAAAGACTCTTCCCAAATTTCAAAATTACATCTTCATACACAAAGTCTCTCAATCTCTCATCATTCACAGCTTTAATCTTCTTTTTAAATTCTTCATCATCGGTCTGAGAACTCTTAATCCTTTCTAGTAAAGATGGTTTGGCAACCATTTGAAAAAGAATTGATGTCTCACCTTCCCTGGTTATTCCCATGTCCATCTTCACTAGATCCATGAAAATTGGATCCCTTTCAATTCTCATATTGTTCAAAACTCCATGGTCTTTTCTACTCAAAGAATCTTCCACCTTGTTTTCCTTCCCCGGGTGGTAGTGTATCGTACAATCATAATAATTGAGTAATTCAAGCCATCTCCTTTGCCTCATGTGGAGTTCTTTTTGTGAGAAAATATACTTCAAACTCTTGTGATCAGTATAAATATCACATTTTTCACCATAGAGGTAGTGACTTCATATCTTCAAAGCAATGATCACAGCTGGTAACACGATATCATGAGTAGGATAGTTTTGTTCATGAATTTTCAACTGTCGTGATGCATAGGCAATAACTCTATCATTCTACATAAGGACACAACCAAGTACTTTATTTGATGAATCACTATAAATAACGAACCCATCATTCCCCGATGGTAGAGTCAATATAGGAGCATTGACTAATCTTATCTTCAGTTCTTCGAAACATTCTTCACACTCTTTTTTCCAAAAAAATTTAACCCCTTTACGTGTGAGATTCGTTAATGGGTCAGCCAATCGGGCAAAATTCTGGACGAAATGTCGATAATAACCTGCCAAACCAATAAAACTACGTACATCAGTTATACTCGTAGGTTTTGGCCATTCTTGTATTGCCATGGTCTTAGAAGGATCAACAGAGATTCCATCTTTAGAGACAATATGGCCAAGAAAAGAAATCTCATGAAGCCAGAATTCACACTTGCTAAACTTCCCATATAATTCATGCCTCCTCAGAGTCTTCAAGATAATACGCAAGTGATTTTCATGATCTTCATTGCTTTTGTAGTATACCATGATATCATCAATAAATACCACCACAAATTCATCGAGATACTCCTTGAAAACTCTATTCATCAGATCAATGAATACAGAGGGTGCATTAGTCAATCCAAACGGAATTACAGTAAACTCGTAATGCCCGTACCTGGTTCGAAATGTTGTCTTCGGAATGTCTTCCTTCTTTACACACAACTGATGGTATCCATATCGAAGGTCAATCTTTGAAAAGTATTGAGCTCCATGCAGTTGTTCAAATAAATCATCAATGCGTGGTAGGGGATACTTGTTCTTTATTGTTATAGCATTGATATCCCTATAGTCAATACATAACCTCATAGATCCATCTTTCTTTTTAACAAAAATAACAGGGGCTCCCCATAGAGAAACACTAGGGAGAATAAATCCCTTATTAATCAATTCCTCTAGTTGTTTCTTTAGTTCAACTAATTCTACAGTGGCCATTCTATAAGGGGTCTTTGATATAGGCCTTGATCCAGGAATTAAATCAATGAAAAACTCAACTTCTTGTTCTGGAGGATGTCCAGGTAAATCTTCCAGAAATACATCTACAAATTCTTTCACAATAGGTACATCCTCTATTTGAACATTCCTTTCCTCACCCACAGTTATTTCATTCTCTTCCTCCCCAATAATTGAATTTAGTTGAGCTATTGAGGGTGGATCTAAATAAGAATTAGGTGGTGACGATTCTGCTCTAAAGATAAGGTGTTCCTTATCATTATCATCAAGAATTATAACCTATTTCTTCTTACAATAAATATTCGCATCATATTCCGAAAGCCATTCCATACCGAGGATTATATCAAACTCAATCATAGGTATGACGATGAGATCAGCAGATAACGAACATTTAAGTGCTCTAATGGGGACTGATTCACAAAACATTGTTGCAATGATACTTCCCTTAGGAGTTTTAACTGAAAACTCCCTTGTTAAATAAAATTGTAAATATCTAATTTTCTTAGAAAACTGGGAAGATATGAAACAATGCGATGATCCAAAATCAAATAATGCATTTTCTAAACTTGAGGAAACCATTAAATTACCTGCCACGACGTCTTTCAGAACTTCTAACTCAGCATTAGTGATAGCATAAGCCTGGCCTTGATCCCTTGGCCTTTTCTGAGGTAAGTTCTCCTGACGCTTAGGACATTAATTTTCATAATGCCCCATCTTCCTGCAATTGTAGCACTGAACGTTGGTATCATCCTTCTTCCCCTTGCAATCACGAGCTTGGTGGCCTTTTTCACCACACTTGTAACAGACTCCCTTTCCCTTAATGCAATTACCAGGATGTTTCTTCCCGCATTTACCACAGGATGGATATTCAACTTTTCCCTTCTTCCCCTTATTTCCATTCCCAGATTGATCAGTAGGTCTCTTCTTCTCTTGCTTTGCTTTAAAGTCATAAGACTTAGAGAATTCCTTTTCGGTCTTGATAGCACATGAGACAATGTCTTCATATGAGGAGAAGGATTGTGAGACTAATGATCGAAGGAGAAATGGTTTTAACCCATCAAAGAAATGATCAATCTTACTTCTTGGGTTACGTATATAATCACCAGCATACCTTGCTAACCTTGTAAAGTTAGCCTCATACATTGTGACATTCTCATCCTCCTTCTGTCTCAAACATAGAAATTGCCTTTCCATATCTACTCGATGGTCGCGAGGAAAGTATTTTTCTAAAAACAGATCTTTGAACTCTCTCCATTCCATATTTGATACTTCATCATCTTCCTTCATGTTTTGAATCAATGACCACCATTGATCAGCATCTCCAGTGAGACGGTAAACTTCCATGATAACTTTTTCCCTTTCACTGCTCCCCAAAGCCTGAAATATTTTCTCTAGGGAATTTATCCATTGCTCAGCTACTAAGGGATTTGTACTCCCATTAATCGTTGGTGGTTGTTGCCTAATAAATTGATCTAGCATTGATCCTCCACGATGTGGATCAGGGTTCTCCATACGGGTAATGTTATTATTCGTAACCTGAGTAAGTTGTCCCAGTATGGTGATTAGCTGATCAGCACCAGTTGCATCACCAACTCCACTATAATTATCTTGGGAAGGAGGGCAATCCCTACATGGAGTGCGTGCATTAATACGGTTTCTATTTCTTCCACTAGGCGCCATTTCTAAACAATTTCATAAACTAGATCAGTTTATGAATCAAAATACATAATCCCATACTTATAATACACTTAACATAAATTGAACTATTTATGGATATAATCCATAATCATAAAAATGTTTTCTTTGAGGAAGTATATACTCATAAACCCTTCATAATGATTTGTAAAGAAAATGAGAGTTATCATAAGCATATCCCCCGGGAGTGTCGTAACCAAGAGTGCAGCAAGGCCCGTTGTCATGCACCAGTTCCCATTCGAGTCTAGCTCAAAGAGGTGTTTTCGGGTTTTACCCCTAGGTACATCTGTGCCAGAGCCGCCTCTACCTGCTCGCATCTAGACAGGGATGTATTGCTTGGAAAACTCACAAAATCTCTACAATACCAAAATTCTAAGAAGTTCTTCTATACTAATCCTCAAAGTTCATTTTAGGTCTACGTGCTCTAATCAGAGTTTATCTAAATCTATCTTCCAAGGTTTGTACTAAACTTCCTCTGATACCAACTGTAACGCCCCGACCCTAGTTACCCAGAGTCGGTGCATTATTACATAACATTGGCATGATCACAAGAAAGATCAAATCTCGAAAGACCAATTGGTTTAGTAGCCTTGGAAACAGTAGATATATTCATATGTCTTACATTACATCATAAAATGAAAAACTACTACAACAGCATATTGTCTCCATAATCCACACTCATATCCCCACATAATATCCCTGCAGGTCATTCATAATTTACTTCTTCACTTCATGGGAAAAATAAAACATAGAAAAGGGGTGAGCTCAAATGCCAAGTAAGGATAACAATACAGCGAAAACTTTCATAAATAAGAATAAAAATTTAAGGCAATGTAGAACTAAAACAAAATCCTTTCAAACTTGAACATTCAACATAGTATGGAATGAATAAAATGAAAAATTCTATTTCCTTATTCACATGGATATTCTACTAATCGAATAATCACATGCAAAATCAATAACCACTTTCATAATAATGGAATGCATAATGCCAGAATATCATAACCACATAGCCAAGGCCTCGTGCCAAGACTATAAATAAGATTTTGCCAAGGCCTTGTTCCAAGACACTAGTTTGTATCATGAGACCTACCGATGCATCGAGGAGCTATAGCGGGATCCACCCGTCACATATTAAGTCCAATGCATTCCCATTTGAAAAGGTTTAAACATAACATAAACATTCGTATTAAAACTAGCATACAAAATTTCAATACTTTAATCATAAACTATGAATGGTATAAAAAATAGCACATCCACAGTTAAAAATATCACAAAACCTTCAATACAATATAGATGTTTTGTATCTTAATAAATCAACTACAAATAAGCATAAAATCCATCAAAGGATGTTGACATAGATGAAATCAAAACTCTTTTTAGAGAAATATCTCTTTCCATTTTTGAAATAATCTAAGATTCATATATTTATAAAATAAAACATTTTCTTTGAAAATATTTTTATAAGATTTTAAGGGAAGCTTCGACGATTTTATAATGACGGAAAATAACTACACCCGCCGTATAAGTTAAAAACATTCTTACCTTAATTCTGTCGAAAAGGTTAAAAAGCACCTTGTTTGGAAAACGACAGAAAGATTCCTTTATAAACCTCTTATAAAAAGTCAAACAAGGGTATAAATGACTTTAACCCATATTCTAGTAAATAGTAAAAATGTTTTGAAATTCATTTTTAAGAAACATGGATGTGGATGATAAAAAAGATCCCAGTAGATCATTACGTATAAACAACCTCGGATAATGAAGAGATTGCGAAATAACCCTTACCTTGTACTTTTCCTTGGTTGGGGTAGGTTAACCTCCTGTATAATGGTGAAATAATTTTTATTAAATTATACAAGAATCATTTATATTAATATGATATCATATATGATCTTTTAACATTGATTTGTTAATAATATCTTTGAATTATCGTCGTTTCGGGTGTTAACTTACTCGTTTTCTTTTATATGTTTTGTTACATAAGCCATGTTTGTCATGGATAGGTTGTATATTTTTCATATACAGAATGATATCAAGTCCTTAAACATCATTTTTAAATCATCAAATTATAATTATACTTGAATGGATACGATGGAGAATGAATCTCATCGCGTTCGTGGAGACGGTAGTCCGTACGTACGCACGAGCGACAGTATCATTCTTTTGATATTAAAATAATATATAAATGGATGGTATATCATATATACAGAATCATTAACATGTTATATTTATTATTTACATGAGTTACACATCATTATTATACCCATCCAAATAATATTATATTGAATAACAATTACACCACGACATGGAGACGGGAAGCCGTACGTACGCACGTATGGTGACATGTTATTTAAAGGGTGGATAGAATAATGAATATGGTTGTACCATATTTTTAATAACATCACAGTATATATATGATACTGGAGTTATTATTTTAGAATGGTAACAACAATGGAAGAAGAAGTGGCAGAAGAAAGGAACTTGGAAAGGGGTGGTGAAATCATTACCTCTTCTTCGTGTTCTTTCTTTTGATTTGTTCAAAAGGGATCCTTATGTTGGCTTTCTGATCAAACTAGGGCCTCTAGGTTGTAGTGAGGGAAGTTGGGAGAGTATTTGGGCAGAGTTTGGACAAACCAAAAGGCTTCGAAGGTGTGAAGAAATGAGAAGGAGGAGTGCCCTTTTATAAGAGGGGTGAGGGGCACCTTTGGAAAAGCTAGAACTATTAATTTATAATAAATTCATATTCTGTTTATAAAGGATCAAAAGTTGATTATGTAAATGTTACGGTGGGGATAGGTCGAAAACAACTCAACAAATAGAATTTAGACAGGTTTGGGTACTTATATTAACCTTATATTTAATTATTAACTCTAAGTTAATTAGTTTCACTTTTACAATGTCTCTTTGTATTTTTATATAATATGTTTAATAAACTTACTATATACATCCAAGATACCCCAAAGTGGGCCATTAATTAAGAACCTATCATGATATAGGTCTATTGGCCGAACCATAGATTTTTAGGAATTTAATTTCAATTAATAATATAATATTTGTTTTAAGAACTCTTTTATGTCAATTTTGACACTATTCAATAGTTGATTTTTTTGAAACTCATAACAGATTTATTACTTCGCACAAAGTCAATTAAATCAATACTAATGTATCATATTATCCTATAAATTTAGTTTAATTCATTAAAAGTTTCATATTATATTAATTTTTGTATTTATAATATAAATTATTTTAATTGTTTACTATTATAGTAATTACTACATCATCATTGTGTCATAAATAAATTAAATTATTTAATGTCTAAAAATTATAAATAATATATAATTATTTAATAAATCTTTTTATCTTTCTAATGAATATTTATAATCTATAATCCAACATATATAACCCTATGTAATAATTGTTTTTCTAAAAGATATATGTTTGTGTCATTTTTGTATTCATTTTAACTTAATTAAAAAAAGTGTCCCTATCACCTACAAGTGGAACCATGGGGTCCCAAAATCGACCCAAAGATGTATATGGTCGCACTGGTATCAACCAATAAGGCTAGGACACGTTTTAGGGACATTTAGTATTATTATAATATTATTTTTTAACCCTTCTTTACTAGATTTACCCTTAACCATGGTTAATAAAATATTTACCACAGTAATTATTCAAAATATCTAAAAATAAAAGTTACCTATTTACACAATTTGGAAATCCTGATTCCAAATATGGAATCCATTTTTCTAAATTCAAAACACAGAAGTGGCAGAAATTAATTTAAAATTAATTTCCACTGTCAAAACAAAAAGCGTGTTTTTAAGAGATAATAACTATCAAAATATTGACACTTGTTTATGTAAGGTTTAATTGTAAAATTGTGTCCAATGACCAAAATTATATTAAATGGTAAAAATATATTCTAAATATACTTTAAAACCACTCAAATTCATAATTTATAACTATTAATTATTTTTATTAAAAAAGTTGTTTTTAATTAAAATTTAGTAATTTTCATTATTCATCAAAATATGAAAGTTTTCCGAAAAGTACCAAAATTTCACCTTAGGCTAAATTCGATATTCCGAATCCAAAAATGAAGTCCATTTTAAAATAAAAAATATATATAATTTCAAAAAGTAGGTGTTACTATTCATAACGACTAGTTTGATTGGTTATGGTGTGTTAGAGCTCGGTGTTGCGTACAACACACGCTATCACATTATTCAAAGATAAGCGTACCGTAGAAGCTTGGGGTGTTACACACCCAGATAGGGGTGAAGTTTTTTTGGGGCCTATAATTTCAGGCAACATTTGATGTGCTGAAAAGGTAGTTGACTAATACCCCCGTTCTATGTTTTCCAATGGTTGGAAAGGGGTATGGGGTGTATTGTAACACTTTATGTATGGGTCTTGGGTGTGTACTTATGTAGGATGATCACATGATGGTGTATGGATATCGCTAAATTTGACCACATGAAAAGAATTACCTGACCCCTAAAATAGAGTTAGAAGCGTTGATGCATGATTTAAATACTTGGTGTCACTACCTCATTTCGGAGAAGTTCATCATCTACTCTGATCACAAAATATTGGCATATATCTTCTTGTAGAAGGACCTCCACATGAGGTAGTGTTTTTGGGTTGAGTATATGATGGGGTTCGACTGTGACATTTTCTATACCATAGGAAAGGGTAATGTGGTGGCCAACTCCTTGAGCAGAAGAGTTCTAGTGCATGATTTGAGGAAGTACATTGATGAGTTGACTTTGATGGGGATCTATGATCAAATTCATGTGGAGACCATGGATAAAATGTTGGTACGTTCATGTAGAGTGTTTAGTTGAATCCTTCTCTCATGGAGTTGATCCATCAGAAACAAATTAGTGATGAGCTCTTTCCGTAGCCGAAGTAGTTTCATAATGGTGGGGAGTTGTCTTCTGATAGGTTGTCTTCTCCCATGGGAATCCTATGCTTCAAGGGCCATTTAGTAGTTCAATCATCTTTTTAGAAGGTGGTGATGAAGGGTAGCCTCCAGTCTCAAAGGAATATCCAACAAAATCCTCCTAGATTTATTATGATGTGCGATGATAGTTCATGTGGCTAGGTATGCGATGGTACATAGCATACATTGTGTCAAGATGCTACCCTTGTCATCAGGTGAAGGCAGAGCACCAAAGGCCCTCCGTTTTTCTGCAACCATTACCCATTCCTACCTGAAAGTGGGACAACGTTTCCAAGGACTTCATTGTTGGTTTTCCTCATACACCTTGAGGTAATGATTCCATTTGTGTGGTGATCGGTTGTATAACCAAATCATCCCACTTCATCACGATCAAAGATATAACTAAAGTGGATGAGTTGTGTCATTTATATCTTCAAAACATGTGATACTCCATTGCATCCCATCATAATTTTCTTCAAATAGAGACCCCCATTTCACTTCTCAGTTTTGGGAAGGCCTACTGATGGCATTGGGGTCATAGATCAAGATGCGCACAATGTAACATCCTCAAACAAATGGTCAGACAAAACGGGCGAACTATATTCTGGATGATATGCTCCATGAATGTGTTTTGGATTTTGGACGTTATTGGGATAGCCATTTGGGATTGGTTGAAATTTACTATAATAATAGTTACCAATATTCTATTCGAATGTACCCTTTTGGGGTGCTCTATGGTTGTCTATGTCGGCACCCCTTATCTTGGGGTGTGGTAGGTGAGAATCACAGTTGGGGATGAGCCTTGTGCCTGAGACTTTTGAGATGGTCTAATTGATACCAAAACACTTGTTGAAATATCATAGTCATCACAAATCTTATTCTCACTAGAGGAATTGAGACCTAGAGTTCTTTATGGGTGATAGGGTATTCATTAATGTGGTCCCTCTTTTGGGACATCGCCGATTGGGGAAGAAAGGGAAGCTGACATCACGATATGTCAGCCCTTATGAGATCACCAAGTTCATTGGAAAAGAGTATTATATCAGTTAACATCCTTCCACGATGTCATCCATGTATCCCAGTTTATGAAATATAACTTGGATCCGTCCCATGTGGTGAGTTGGGAAGAACTGGAGATAGAGCCTTCCTTGTCTGTTTTTGAGCAGCCGGTGCAAATATTGGACTCCCAAGAGAAGGTGCATTTTGGGAAGTCTATTACACTAGTACATGATCATTTTCAGCATGGTAGTAATACACATGAGAGCTGGGAGAATATTTACAGGGTTGAGGTCTAGTACACATTCTTATTTTCCAATCAAGACTCTAGTCGTGTTTCTAGGATAGAATGTTTTCATGGTGGGGAGAATTTTTTCCCCTATGTTATTGCTTAAAATTAATTATATTTATTATATTTTAACCTAACATAACACCTATGTAGCCCCCTAATCCCACAAAATGTTTTTTTAATTTGGTGAATTTCTGAGGGGATAAAGGGGGTTCACAGTTTAGGTGAAAAGTTTTCCAAACTGTACACATAAACACGGCCCCCATGTCCAGCTCATTAGAAATGAGTTAGATGACTTCTATCCCTCCTAGTATTTATCTTAATTCTTCCCTTTATTCAACACTTCTATCTAACTGCCATAGAAGCCCTCAAAGGCTCTCAAACCCTCATTTGGACTCTCTTTTGAAGGGGGATTTGGTAGATGAACTTCACACAACCTCATTTAAGTGTTTCTCCCTCTTTAGTTCCTTCCATTTTCCAGATGTTTTTTCCAATTTCCTTGAATTAAAAAATGCCTACTTGGTCGTGTTTTTATCCTAGGGGGTAAATTTTGGTTTTCTTGGTCTATTATTTTAATTTTATGCTGGATCTACCCTCCTTTAGGTGCGGTGGTGGTGCGATTGAATATTCATAAAAAGGATTCAATGTTTTAGCAATGTTTATAGGTAACTATATGTGTATGAAATCATTGAGACTTAGAATTATGTGTTTATAATATTTTCATTTTTATCCCATTTTATTATATGTGAAATTTTTTAGTGGTATTTGTAATGAAAATTTTGTTTTTGTGTAATTTTTATGTGAAATAGGGTTGTTTTCATAGATATCTTTTATTGATTCATTCAGGGCTTCACTATAACTACTTAGTTGATTTTAATGATATGTATTAGGGATGAAAATAATGTTTTGAATTTTTATCTCCTTTGTTTGTTGCTGCAAAAAAAATTTAATGGTGTTTGTGAAACATATGAACAATAAGTGCCATGTTTGTGTGAAAATGGAGGTTTAACAAAGATATCACTTCTTGGTCTATATGGGGCAGCCCTATAACTGATTCTTTTGGTTTCAATGAAAGGTATTGGGTTGCCTTTTTTTGTTTTTGTGAATTATAAGTGTTCACATAGTGTGAAATGTGGGCATTTCAAGGAGTTTTGGGTTCCAAATAATGCATGATTTTGAGAAGTTGTTTTATTGAAAATAAAATGTTTTGTTTTGTGTTTTAAGTGGTATAAAGTGTGTATAGATACTGTATAGTTTTTATGTGACTCGTAGTCATGTTTTTATATGAAAAGGTATGTGAGTAGAATGATGAAATTTTTTGATCACCAAGGGGGAAGACCATATACCTAGGAGGAGGAACATGTACTAGTATGCCAGTGATCCAGATGGGTTTTGTCCATGTTTTAGTGAGAATTATGGATAACGAAAACACTAACAAAAATATATTGTTGGTGATTGGGGACCACTGGGTTATGTTTATTATCTCTACAAGTGTATCGTGCATGGGATCACAATTTTTTATTGTTATTTGACACTGATGTATGAGGTACATAGGGCTCGAGACTATCTAGTGCCTAGGGGTGTTCCAAGTTTTGGTTCTCTTTGGATTTGTGTTATTTACCCTTGTTTTAGGGTGTGTTTTAATGTACATTAAAGTATAAAAATGTCTTATTAAAATGTGTTAAAATTATGTTTGTTTTATTTGGAAAACTATTACAATTTAAAGTTGCATTTCTTGGTATTTATCGCTTCTTTTCTATACACATTAAAACTTTATGAGTTTTCACAATGTATTTCATAAACATTGAAAAAATTAGGTTGTATATTATTGGGATTAGGATAAAATCTTATTTAAACCCAATGGGTTTAGGTATATTTGATTATGTTTGAAATAGGTTAAGGAAAAGCTTCGGGAGAAGGCGATTAAGGTTATTAGTCCCATCCTATGGTGCAGTGTTGTGGAGACGACTCAGTGGGTGATGAACCCTTATCGTGTGGAGTCTTTAAGGATGAATTGATTCTATTTTTATTTATTCTTGGACGTATTTTACTTTATTTTAAACCATTTATTCAAATATCTATTCTGTTAAGGCTTGTTTTTCATGAAAATTTCTGATTTATACCATTGATTAATTTTAATGTTTTTTGATTTCAAACATAGCTAAATCATTCCCAAAACAAATATATTGATACCCTGTCAGTTTTTCCATACTGTGGGGATATAGAATAACCTTAGGGTCTAGTAATGGGTTGGATTTAGAGTCACTATTAGTGGTGGCTTTATTTTGTTCCTGAGAGTTATGCTTCAAAATATAGAAAAGTTGTAACAGTTAATTTCAAAATCTCAGAGTTATAAGAGATTGTTTATGATTACATATATGATGGGGGGATTATTTTAAAATTCTATATTAAATGAATTTTTTTATTCTCCTAATTTATTTCATGGAAATTATAGTTTTTCAATTCATTTCTCTTTCTATAAGAACTTACGATACATAAATCTTTTTTAATTGAAACAGACTTATATTTCTTCTTCATTAGATATCTTTTTCTTCCATAAATATATTTTTCTTAAAAATTTATAAATATTTTTTTAATAATGTCACGTGATTTATTAATTAAATTAATTACATTTTTTTACCTTTTTTCAAAATATCATAAAAGGAACCTTCATATAATTTTATAAAAAATTAATTTTCAATTTTAATAAAAATGTGAAAGGAATTTTTGTTTTTACAAAAACAACATGAATGTAATATTATCATAATATGAACCACTCATTTCATTATTAATTAAATTAATTTTATATAATTTTCCTCTCAATGAATTTCATTTCCTAATATTCTCATATTTTTTAGTTTTTTAATGTGATTTTTATACTGAAATGGGTATTTTCGTCTTGAATTTTTTAATGTTATTTTTTGGTATTTCTATTAATTAATGAAAAGAACAATTTATTTTAATTATAATCCATTAGGTACATGTTGTATTAATACCATCATTATTCTTTAGCTGGATTGGTTATGATCAATTTTGGTCGGGGAATGTATTGAATGTCACTTTCTATATTATTTTTGCAGTCATTCACATTTCCTGAAATAATATTTTAGTTTTGATCATTGAAAATTAAATTTAAATTAAATATCCATAAACCCTGAATCATGGATATTTTTATTTCCATAAAAACATAAAATTTATATATAAGGTCTATTAATTCGAATGATTTATGATTGGATGGGGAAATCTTCATAAATCTGCATTCTTTACAGAATAAAACACGTTTTATAATAAATATGGTTTATTAATTAAAATTATCATTACATATATAATGAATTAATTAGAATATTAGTGATGGGTATCTCCCAGCTATAGATATCCCCATGATGCATCTATAGTCTCATGAGGTGAATTAGTTGGTTTGAAAAATTAAAAGGAATCTTTCTGTATAACTACACATCAATTAAAATATCTAAGCATAAGGTATTGATGATATAGATATAGAGATAGGATTTTTATGTAATATAACAGAGATAATTTCCTTCATTTATAATTTATTTACAATTATACCATTTATTATTGCATTGATATTTTCCAAGGATTTATTTATTATGTTATTTATGAAAATGGACTATTTTATTAGTTATTTACTTTTGTAGATTGATTATTACTTTTTTAATAAAAATATATTACATTATATATAACCCTTATTTAGAATATGAGCTCATCCTTATTTTTTCTTTCTAAATGTTATGAAGATAGAATATACGATTGAGTATAATGATAAATAATAATTTTTATCCCAATGTTTTATATTTATCCTATTGTATAACGAAAAAAATTTATGTATTTAGTTTCTCAACACTACTAAAATATTCGGTCTGTTGGGATGCAATCACTTTTATATTAAGACAATGTAATAAAGAAGTCTCTATATATTGTTCACTGGGGTTACATTCACTATATACACAAATATCAGAATAACATATATAAATTCTAACATATGGAAGTCCAATAATTCCCATTATATCGAGTCCTATAAATTCAATTAGGATTGGTTCATATAATGTTGACCTAAAAAATCTACAAGATGATGTTTTACTACCCCTATAAGATTTATAGATAGAAAATATATTGGTTGAATACATATTTTTTCTACCATATGGTATATAGTAATGACTTATAATGGTTATATATATAGTGACCATCAGATATAGTGATGTTGTGATGAAATCATAGAGTGAAGAAGGTACGATACCATTACAACTAATCATGATATGTGAAAACTCTCACAATTGGAAGAATTACTATAAATAAGACCTCAATATAAAGAAGATGATTCCATTAAAATTAATCTATATAAAGATTATATTAATGTATTTTAATATCTTTATTTTGAGTAAAATTTTATTGTATTCATTATAGAGTTTCCTTACGGAATCATTAGCGAGGAATTAATTGTAACTGATTTATAGTTTGTCTATTTTGATTATTTTTGGGTGGTAAAGCGAAAGCAGGGAGTCAAATCATTTTGATTGAGGAATTTAAGGGAAAGGAGACATATATTTGTATTATCCTGGTATGAAGGGATTCCAAGACTTAGATGATGAACCTTACAATTGGTCATATCATTGATAAAAAACTCATGATTACAAAATTCATTATAATACTAGGTTAAAGTGAAGCTCTTTATTTGGAAATATTTTAGGTGATTTTCTATGATCCTTAGTAAAATATTATTCTAATTTTTTAAATTGAATATACTATATTTTTTTATGTTTTATAATATAAAAATGGTGTATATTAATTAATAAATACATTTCTTGGATACCGCGAATGTATTAATGTATATCAGAAAAAATATTTTTCCAAAAAGTCATTACTAAATAAAGTGTTTGGAAATTTTATGTTTAAATTTTAATAAAGTATAATTTACTCCCTATTTTAAAACATTGATACTATTAAGATCTAAAACATGGTAAAATGGAAGGTCTATATGTTTTATAAAAATTATTTCAGAAATTGTATTTATAGAGAAGAGTATTTTTGTTTTTTAATGTCATTTTTTCCACTAGGACAATAATAAATCATAACCCTAACTGAAAAAAGTAATTTATGATGGATATGAGTATTATAGAGAAACAATCAATCATTTTTTGATATAAATTACTAAATATAATGTTATTATGTTTGATAAAAATTATAAAATTTCTCATAAGAAAGTTATAGATTTTTTTAAGAATAGAATTATGAATATAAAATAAACTATAGAGTTTGGAAAACATTTTTTTACTCTATGAAAATGAGTATCTACATATATATGTGTTACTAGGAAACTATAATAAATATTTATAGTATGTTATAAGTTACATATTTTAAAACCTTGATAGTTTTGGGCACTATAAGATCCATGCTTTGTGCTGTTTTTCGGCTTTGGATTTTATATTGGGGGATTGTATTACATATATTCACGAATGGTTAATTACTATTGTGAATATTATTAATCATTTGGAATGAGATAGTTGAATAATTCTCAACATATAGAATAGGTTATTCATATCATCTCCATGGAGGAGGAATCAAAGACTATAAATATACATGATACTAAGATTCATGATAAGTTATTTTTGGATGGTTTGATTGGAAGTATCATATAATATAATTGAATATTGAAAAGAGTATCTGAGAAGGGAATGAAGAAAGTGGTGATGATTGTTTTATGAAAATGAAACAATGAAAAATAATGTTAAATATAGAAATAAGGTTTCAAAATATTCTAAATCTAAGAAGAAGGATAAAAAAATAAGAAATTAGTTCCTTAAAGGAATTTGATAATGTGATTTCTAAACTATAAAAATGAAGAAATAGATATGTGGAATGAATTATTTCCAATATAAGTATATGAGAAACAAGAAGGCAAATATTGAGATGAAATATTATTCTATGAAAATATTATCTGAATTTAAAATGGTGAGACACAATAGATTTTCCAAGGATTACAATAAAGGAAAATACTTCAAATAATTTTTATGAGTCATGATTAAAGAAAATCATGAATGCATCCTGTACAGAGAGTGAAACTAGAAGATATTATTACCCAAAATTGTTTTCAAAATATATTCTTTATAATCACAATGTTATGGGATATTATTATTAAATTAAAGATGATATAAAATTCTACACATTGAAGGTATATATTGATTCTACGATTTTTATTTTCCCAAAATGATAATTATCAAACATTAACTAGGAAATATTGTTATTATATTAGGTTACATAACTTCTATTCCATCAGATAATGAGGATAGTATTTCACGAATAGATGAAATAACTTGATATGTTACATTACAAGTGACATATAATTGAAAAGATATGAATGAATATGATTATACTAGTAAAGAACATGGTACATTATATTATACGATTAGAAAAAAAAATTATAATTTTCAAAAACTCCCCAGAGTTGTATAATTACCCTATCTATAACTGAACCTACAATTATATTAATTTTATGAAAAATTTTAATTAAGAGATACTTAGTCTGAATTTTTTCCATAATGTTAGAAATTTAGAAGGAAAACATGGATAATTTATAAATATTATTGAGACCAGATACAATAATCTTTTCTGATATGATATACCTATGAAATACCATATTTGACGTCTAATTATTTTTTTCCTATATATTAAACTATTTTTGTGAAGTTTAGAATAATATAAATTATAAAAAATACATGTTATTTAAATAAATTTCATTTATTGATTATTCAAAAATATGATATATATATATATATAAATGGTTCCTTTGTAACATAATTTTTTTTGGAAATATAGATCCCCAATGTATTATTTGATAATAATTTTGGACCTCATCAGGTCTGGGCACCAAACCCTTAAATCATTTTATTTCATAGAGAAACAATGGGTATCCATATTTAAAACATTTGGTTCATGGATAATATGTTTTCATAACTTATAACTAGTAACGAAAATTTATTTCAGAATATTATAATGACGATGTTTAGAAAAGTGGAATTGGGTGAATATATTTAAATATAAACATATGACATTACATGATATTAAATTTTTATTTAAGTCAATAATTTACTATGTTTTTTATATACTATATATTATGAAATATCTCAATAGAAAAATCCAGTTATGAAATAATGGTTACGTTTCAATCATGAATAATGATAAAAACATTCTAAATAGTTAAAAAAGTAAATTTATTCTTCTTTTTAATCATCATAATAATTTTAACAATTTAAACTTAGGAGACCATAGAAATAAAAATATAACATACCTATGTACAATGGATGATAAATTATTATTATGTAATTAATGGTTAGGAGACTATAATGTAAAATATCTAACCACAGTTTATATGAATGGTATTATAAGAGTCCTATATGTACTTCTGTTTAATTCTACTTAAGTATTTTGTCCTAGTCAATTTGATAAGAAACATATATCAATATTTAAGGTATCATCTTTTTAATATTTATAGTTAGTGAAAAAATAATTTTTTAGCATAAAACATATATGATGTATCGAAGGAAAACACTTTGTGTATGAATTTTTTTACTCATACACTAAATACATTTTGACTAATTTTCTATATATAAATTATAATACAATTTCAATTTTGAAATTAATGTAGACCATTTTAAAAATAATAAAAACCTATCACCGGATATTGTATTTACTGACCGTGGTGGTGAGTGTCAAAACATGGATTTGGAAATACCTTGTAGTAATAATCAAATTACAAATAAAATATTCAACTCTGAGAACACCTCAAGAAAATTGTGTAGTTTATTGAAGAAATAAAATTATTTTATTTAATAGAAGAACCGTATAATGTGAATAATTAGTTACTAAACATATTTAGGATCAAACTATTAATAATTATTGTTATCATACATATCATGTTATTGTCTGAATCAACAAAAATTTGGTAATACCATTTTTTTAAAAAACCAAGATATAATTTTTATGAAAAAGATATTTTAATGTTTGGTTTAAATGGTCTTTATGTTTTTAAATGAATAATAACTATATATTTAAATGATGTTTCAATAATATTATACTTCCCATGTTGTAATATTATTGGGATTTAAAAATATCTACGGAAATATATTTAGTATATGAAACATAAGAATAAATTCAACCTATTACAAAGAACACTGTTTTTATTAGCCAAGGAACTGATGGATCTTAAGTAATTTTACAACAAATAATATTATTATTGCTTTAGACCAACTGGTAAAAACTCATAGTTTTTTATGAAATAAAAGTGATCAATGTACATTCATTTCCATATTTGAACCTAGAAAACCAAATGGGGATTTAGATTATGATTATTGGATAAAGGAAATGTAGGATGAACTCAATTAATTTTAAGGGAATTTTTTTTGAATTCTCTAGAATTACCCATGTATAATAAATGATTGGATTGAAAAAATGAAAATAAAGAAATCAATAAATAAGGAATAAATATAAAAAATACCAAACAATCACCATCAAGAATAATGAAAATAAAGAAAATGAAAACTTTTTCATGAGTTGAAAACATGGCCCATGGAATTATAGTATGAAATAAAGAAAATATTATTGCTAAGGGTTATAATTAATAAGATGAAATAAGTATAAAGAAAAATATTCATGAGTAACAATACATGAATATATTTCTATATTTCTAAATTTTTTAGTATTTTTAAATAATTATTTTTACAAAATATATGTGAAATTTTCATTTCATAACATATATGTATATGAAGATGTTTATATAGACAAAATATTTTCTTATAAAAATAAAAACACTTTGGATCATGTTTTTAAATATTCCAGGGTATTGAATGGACTTAAACAAGCCACATGATCCTAGTATGATAGAAATTAATTTTATTTAATTAAATATAAATTTGTTAAGGGATATGTTCATTGAACACTATTTATGAAGAATGTTTTCAATGATACCATCACATATGAAATTTATTTCATATCCATTATAATAGTCTTAACATAAAAATATATTAATGATTATTTTTTAGAACTTAGGGAGTTTGAGTTCAATATGCATACGATTGGTGAACTTAAGTTTTTTATTGGTATTAAAAATTTATGAAATCTAGAAAGAATAATATTTTACCATCATTTATTTTAAAAAAAATTTACTAAAAATATTTTTTTTATAAAATGATAAAAGTATAAGTAATATTATAAAAACCTTAAAAACATTGGATATGGATAAATAAAAGAAACCATTTAATAAAAATATATTTAGAGTAATGAATATAATTATATTATATTTTGTAGATATTTCACTAGAATTAAAGTTTTTTTGTGTTCTTATGTGTGATATTTTCATAAAATATGTAAGAGTCCAAAATTAATGATGTTGAATGGTTATTTAATTATCTTAATTGTAATAAAGATCATTCAATGTTTTACTCCTCTAGAATTTATTTTAAACAAGATCTTTATTCAGATTCTAAAATTTTTGATGAAAAATATGTTGGAAAAGTACATACAGAATATTTAATTACTTAAGAGAGGCTTTAGTTTCATGGTCTTGTAAGAAATGAGACATAGTATCAAATTATACTATAGAGGTTGAATATTAATCTATTGGATGTTTTTTTCTCATGTGATGTACATGAAATATAAAATCACTATGTTTTTCCTGATTTTAATAAAATCCAATATTTTGTGATAATAGAAGTGATATTGATTTGTCTTATAACCCCACAAATCACTCATGAGAAAAAATCATAGACATTAGACACCATTGTTTCTAAGATCACACATAAAAAGGGAGTATTACTTTATAATTCATCGGAACACAATATAAAATTACATGATTTCTAAAAATCCTCTTATTTTTAAAATACCTTAATATAAAAAATAGATGTTTAGTTCGACCAATATAGAATTATTATCAATGTGCGTTTTGTTTTAAAAGCATCTTGCATTCAAAATCTCAAAAATATGGGGGTGGAAATTTCTCTTTTTTTTCTTTACATTGTTATTCATATTGTTTCAAAAATATAGAGACTGATATTTCTTATGAAACTATTATATTTCATTGAAATGTGTTTTTTCTAAATATTCATAGAACATACTCTATTCTGATATATTTTATTTTGGACTTAAGTATTCATTTCAACAAAAAACAATTATAAGAATATAAAATTACAAACCCCTTAGAAGGTACTTCTTCTATTTATCTGTATTGTTTCAGGGCGGAAATGTATATTTCTTGTTACAAAAATTAATATTCTTTCAGAAAAAAGTTTTTCCAATAAAACCTAAATTCATTCTAATAAAAAAAAAATTAGAGTGTTTAAAACCAATCCGTCCTTAGTTTTTTTAAATAATAACCTTCTAGTATCAAATGATAAGTATTAGATAATTTATAATTAGAAGAGTCTCTTAGCTCAACTATATATTGTATATGTGGCCTAATTCGTTTTTTCACAAGATGTTATTGTGGGGATATCTGACAAGTTAGAATCTATTCAGTTAGTATGACTCTAAAGTTCTTCCATTAGTTCTAATCTTTATCCGTCCATCTTACATGACAATATTTCATGATATATCATTAATATTAGAAATTAAGGAAAGTTTGATCGATCAAATCTAGTTTGAGAGGTATGATTCCCTATTATCATCAAGAATTATTATTTATGTTTGGGAGTCCATTTTCATAACCAAAGAGGAAATTGATCTATACTGTCTACAATTAGTGAATGCGTTCAATATCATTTATTAATTTAATTATGTTAATGTAATTAATAATTTCTCATTCTATATTCATCAAGAGGTTCACAATATGAATATTAAAATATTTTCTAATCTTATAGAAATACATTTGTAATTTTATGTTTCTTTTGTAACTCTTAAGATTTTAGAAAAACTAATATTTTTTGAAATACATATTACTGAGATATCACTGTTTATATTGAATGAAAATTTTAGAAAAATTTAAAACCAATCACCAGACATAAGAATTATACATATATGGATTAAAAAATTTCTTTTAACATCGAAAGAGATGGAGATACATTTATGATAAAAGATATATAAATGTTTTATTTTGAATAGAAAATGAGAAAGATAAATTTTGTTAACATCATATGAAACTACATTTAATCAATCATGATACAGATGTTAAGGCTCAAGAATATCTTGTATATGTTGTTCAATAACATATTTTAGTTGATGTTAAAGGCAGTTGAATGTATCATGAATTATGATATTAATATATATGGTAAAGAAAAATATTTTTAGATGAATCCATTTAGAAATTAATAATAGCTTATTTTCATTCCTTCACCAGTTTCATAGAAAAATTTGAAAATTTACTTTTTTCTAAAGAATTTGACGTGTTTAAGAATAATTTTCATGAAGATAGGAAATATGATTCTTAAAAAACATCCCATAAAAATCTTTTGGAAAATACTAATGAAATTTTCATTAACAATTTCACAATGTTGATAAAGAAGAAAGCAGGGAAGAATGAAAGCGGACCATATTTGGGAATGGATACTACTAAACGGGAAGCCTGAAATGATGACGTATTTAACAAGTTAAAATAAGGGGAATGGAAGAAGGGGAATTTTTTAAAATAATGAAAGAAAATGTAACTAAAAATTTAATAAGTGAAATAGAAAATCAATAAGAATAAGTAAATAATATTTAGGATGGAGTTCCCCCATCTATTTATGTTACAGATGAATGATTGGTTCCTTTTTCCATTACCCTGACTGGTTACTTACATTTTCCTAATAATATGATTATTGTGTATATTTCGTCAGACAAAGGGTATTTAATTTTTATTTTTTTGAATATTTTGTTAAATATTTAATAACATTTTTTTAATGAATGGTCAAAATTGAAAAGACAATACTAATGTTACTAATACCAAAGAACCATCATGAGTATAAGGGAAGAGAAATATTTTAATAATTTTAAAAAAAGTTTTTCAAAATCTTATGAAATATTTAAATTTTGAAAAAACTAATGTACATTGATTTCCTAAACATCAGAATTTGAATAAGAAGATGTATCTCTTATCTCTTAAAAAGAAAAATTATCAGAACTAAATAGTAATGAATCAGTTACTAATTCATTATAACAATATAAAACTAATGAATATATAGATATAATGGAAATATAAAAATCATATTTTATTGAAATAGGATAGCCATCACTTCCATGATTAAATAGATAATTAATACTAATGTTCTTTAATGTTTTAAAAAATTACAACCCTAGAAGAAGATCTAAATGTAATGAAATGAAAATAAATTATATCAAATAATTCATCAAATGATTAAAGGTATTATTTAATAGAATCATGAAATTAATGTTTGGAATACGTATTTCCAATTGAAAATAGTTTTCACTAAAGGATATAGATCTCTAATAAAATCATTGAATAAATTATACAGAAAAAAGTAGAGTTTAAAACATATAATGTAGTATCATAAGAATAATTTAGAATGATAAATATAATTATCAACTAGATAAATCACACAGAGAAATATATAAAGGTTTTTAATAAGAAGATAAAATGTAATAAGAGGAAAACCAAATATATTTTAATGTATTTTGAAAACATAAACTCTAATGTTATATGTTATTCAAGATTAGTATATATTTTTATGTCAATTTCGATGCCACATCATATATTGGCTTCCCGAAAGCATATGAAGATATAGTTTCTAGAATGCATGATTCAAAATCTTGAGATGAATGAATAAAACTCTATGAAAACATTGATGGATTTAAGGAAGATGAAGGGAATAATTAAAATGTTTTATAAGAATGATTAATTTTCAAACAACTCATGATTATTTTTAATAATTTATCCTTAATAAATATGGATTCCTAGTACATCTTTGGTATCTGGATTATTTTTTCTACCAATATATCTTTTTGAATACATGTTAACTTTAAAAAAAATTATAATAAATCCTTTAATGGTTAATATAATGTTTTATTAACCTTTTTTGGAACTATTTATACTTATGTATTTCATTCTATTATTTTTTGAATCAAAACGGTGTTTTAATTATAGGACTAAATGATATTCATGTAGTGTCGAGTCTATTTTTCAAGAAATATTCTTTAAAAGTTTAATATTTATTAATGTGAATTGGTATTTTAAACAATAAGTTTATTGTTGAGTAAAAATAAAAAATTACCCTTAATTTTTAAAATAAAAAAAATCTTTAATGTGTTTCCATGTTTCTAATCCTTAACATTTTAGGCATATAATTATTTTTTAGAATTTTTATCAGTTTTACCAGATAGAGAAAACCAATTGTACTAGAGGAATATATATCATGTATATCAGACATACATTTACCAAGTACATTACAAAACCATATGAATATTATCTCAAAAAGTACATGCATGAATCATATCAGGTGAAAGAATAATTATGTTGATTAGACAATGGTATAAAAATTCCATCTATTAGAGCACCTCATATGGAGACATAAAAATTTGTCCAGATGATGTTTTACTAATCCTACCAAGGAAATACATATAAAATATACATGATAAGGATGTTTAATTTTAAAAGACTATACATTCTAAATAATTTTAATACTACTATATCTATGTAACCTTTGGCATAGTGAAACATTACATAACTCATCGATGAGGGATGATGTTTTCTTGAGGCTATTGCAACAGATCCGAAGAAGTAAAACATATGACGATTGATGTATTTATATAAAAAGTGTTGTAGTCTATAAGAAAAATTATAGTTTTCAATCAATTATTCTAATTTTTCTATTAATTTATTGGAACAAATTTTTTCTATGTTTTATTAAACTATAATATTTATAGAGTTTCCATAAAGCATCATTTGTGATGACTTACTTGTATATTATTTATGGTTTTATATTGTAATTGTAGTTTATCTGATCATGTGATCTAGTAATCTCATAGATGGAGAGACTTAATTGTTTATTACTGTTTTGATCAAGGGCTCCTAGGAATTAAGATATATTTCATTGTCCCATTTTACTGATCAAGGGATTCTAAGGGTTGTATGATTTACCTTACGAAAGGCAATGTCATGCATACATAATGTCATGTTTTGAGACATTCAGACCACTTAAGGATAAATATAAAATCTCTCTTAGAAAATATGAAATATTTTTTTTCAATAATTGATAATATTTTATTATAATATCTATCACTTTTTTATATATGTTTTTTTTTGATGTTAACTATATAGAGTACCTATAATATTTAGTAAAAAATCTTATTGGTTAACCTAATGTTATAATGTATATCAGAATGAATATATTTCATACAGAATATTATAAATAATGTGTTGGGATATTATATATCTACATCTTTATAAACTATAATTATCCTCCCTCATGTAGAATCTTGAATACACAAATGACCTAACAAATCATAATCTATAATATCCCTTTTCATGTTATCCACATATAAATACTCTTTTATAACTCTATAAATCTTCACACAAAATGGATAAATAGAGAATGTTGAATAATAATATTCAAAAAATAACTCCTTCATGTTTGGTATTGAGGTTACATATAATTAGCTCCATAACGTTACCATTCCATAAAAATCAATGTTTAATTTTGTAACACTTATCACCTTCTTCTACTATTCGACATCCTCATTTTTTCCACTTTAATCCTTAAATGTATAGAAGGTAACCATTAATTAGATAAATATATTATATTTCCCCATTCCACATGATTTTAATGTCTATATTTAGAAAATACATAAATATTGGATGTATTATAACCCTCATCATGTATAAACAATTATTTTCCTTCAATAACAGTACATATTCCACCTTGTTCTCCTTAAGATGGAAATAGTATATTGAGTACTAGTAATAATTAATTAATTATAACCATATAATTTAGAACATGTTTGTCTTTTTGGGGGGGAATATATATTTAAATAATTTTTTATCATTATATATTTCAAATAATTACCTATAATAATAATATATTCAAATTTCGAATGAAAAAAATTATTGATTCCATCTACAAATCATGTGTATTTTTTCTCAATAATTTTTAATAGTTGGGAGGTTTAATATATCTCTATGTCATTCTACATAAGGACAAGTCCCAATCCATTATTTGATATATCACAATAGATAAAAACACCTTCCCCACTAAAGGGTAGTGTGATAATTTTGGTGCCAATAAACCTTCTTCTGAATTCCTTGAATAATTATTCAATTTTCTTCATCCATTAGAAGTTTATTAACTTATATTTTAATTTTTTTGGTGGATTAGATAACAGTTAGAAGTCCTTAACAATGTATCGATATTATCCCACTAATAAAATAAAAATTATTATCCAATTTACTATGGTTATTTTGGTAAATTGAATATAAAATCCTTCTATGAAGGGTCCACTAATATACCATCACTTCAGATTATATTACACTATAACGAATACTTATATATCAAGAAGTTAAACTTGATAAATTTATAAAACAAACTTATAATTCCTCAATGACTTTAACAAAATTTTAAAATTATCTTCATGATCATATTTTCTCATTAAATATATAACTACATCAAATATAAATTTTACAACAAACTGCTCATGGAAATATCATAAGACATTATTTGTTAGATCTGAGAATTTACTAGGTAATTTTTAAGTCCAAATGGGATTAAATAAAATATATAATTACTATACATTGTATAAATCGGTTTCATTGGTATATCTAAATTAATGACCCAAAATTTTTGTTATCTATAATAATTTTAAATCAATAAAATGTATTAATATCTGTGATACTTATCAAAAAAGTAAACAATATAGTTCAAATGATTCTTTTTATTTATAGATAATTTATTATTTTCTTCATAATTAATGAAATCATGCATTAACTCATCATTATTCATAGAATAGAATTTTTTTCATCCCATGGTGAGACACTCTAGAATATGAGTACATAATCTATATTCTACTAGATTTGATTATGCAATTTTTTTAATTCAATTTGGGAAACTCTATATGGTATATTACAAATAGGTGTAGCACAAGGTGTGATTTCTATTGAAAACTCACCTTAATGATTTTTCATGTGAATAGAAAATTTTTATAATAATACATAATTACTATCTTGAACAATAGGTATGTCATCATTGAGGTTATCCCCATATATTTTAGATATATATCCCCTTGAATATTTAATAAGACATTTAAAATATAAGTATTTCCAATTGGATGTTCATGTTCATCCTTAAAGTAATTGACATTAATTGGTTGATTTAGAAGTGAAAATTTAAATTTCAATACTCAATAATTGACATTGAATTTATATAATGAAATCCAATCCCTAACTAAAATTAAATCAAATTCAACTAGAGAGAGAATAATAAAATTTTCTTAATGAACATTCCGAAAAACTTTTATAGGATATGATCTTTAAAAATAAGATGAAACCATCAATATATTCATTTTTTTATTTCCAACACAACATTTATTCCTTTTTTGTGCTGATTTCATATTGTTATAAATAAATCTATATATAAAATAGTGTGTATTTCTATACTCAAATAAGATGTTTTAATTTCTATATTTGTTGGTAAGTTTATCATTGATTGTTATTTTTGTAATTCAATTCAGCGATGGTAGGAAAGGAACACCCTCTATACATTTTCTTATATAGTTATTGTTTCATACCATTATTATTATAAATCGGAATAGTTGATTGATTCAGATAATTATGAATCTCCTTGAATTTAAAAAATTGATCTTCAATGGATCCATCATTCATTTCCTATATTACATTTTATGATCGTTTCAATCCTCATCAGATGTCACTACCTAAAAGGAAAACCTTCTATAATTGATGAATTTCTTAGTTCATTTTATAAAATTCCCACTATGCCTTTTCCAACATTATTTGAATGTAGGTGGTTAAATTTTATTTCCTCGATTAGATTTACCATTCGAGATTCCTTGAATTACTATTTTTCAATTTTTTCACCAATACCAAAAGATTTTTTTACACTCTATTTCAACCTTTAGATCACATTAAACTACTTATTTATAGTTACCAATTTTCTTTATGGATAACTTCACTCAAATTCATGATTTTCATGACAATAAATAATCATTCAAATTATCTCAATATGTTGATGATAAATCCACAAGAATACATCAAATGTCATGTAATGTTTTCTTATTTAGTGATAATGGATTTACCATCCTTCAATTTCATCTCTATAAAGTACCATTCAATAATAATAATAAGATTTAGTGGAATTAATTTATTTTTAAATACCCACTCTAACTCCTAACATTACTCATGCCTCACGTTCTTTAGAAAATTACACCATTGTTCAACATCACCTTCTACTAAATATAGTGCTAATAAATCATTCTCATAGTCCAAGAACTAAAGAAATAAATATATCTTACATAACATTAATACATAATAGAAAAAACATCTCATACATGAATATTACATATTAATTGAGTTATATTGAAAAAATTATATTCACAATCCTTTCCATAATCATTTATTTCCAGTTCTGTTGGAAACCAGGATACCGAAACAACTCATCCATTAGTGAGGTACATCATCACCCAATATTGTCTTCATATTGAGAACCTATAACTGAAATATTATACATAATACCATCCTTCATATCCTAGGGAAAGGAAAAATAATTTAGCGTGAGTTTTGATTCTCAGTTAGGGTAAACAAAGGAGATATCAACATAAGAGAAGCATTAGGGTTTCAGAACATTATAATAACATTTGAAAACCCAAACCCTTCATATCATAGATCATAAAATTGAGTTATGGAATCAATAATGTAAGTTTATAATATAAGAATAATAAAAGAATCAAATAATTTGAGAAAAGTTATCATAATGTGGACATATAATAGAGAACTTTTCCATACACATAAACATAAATAATCTTATTTTAATGATATGAACCAAGGCATTCATAACATGATAAGCTACGGTTAACCACCCATTTACCTTCATTAAGATTTTTATAACCTCCCATGTACAATATATTAGTATTTGGATAATTTATATACTATATATTAGAAAATAATAATTTTTTATATCGTATGTGATACAAAACACCGATCCCAAACAATCAATTATTATTTAAATATGACAATTTTAACTTTTTTCATTAAATATGTAGTTATGTATGGGATTAAATAAATTATAATATATATATATATATATTTGTGTATCCATCTACTCATAAATATATTATAAATTATTATTAAATTTATAGGTAATTTATTTTGGTATTATACTTTTTTTCTCAAAATACATTTTCATCGAAAAAACTTTGTAATTCATTTTATGAAAAAAAGAAAAATTTATTTTACAAGACCTTTCAAAAAAATTATATGTAAAAATTAAATCAACTTTTAATATCATAAAATAAAATATAATTTATGGGGAAACATAGGTATTTTTCAGAAAATATTGATTTTTATGTGAATAGTAAAAATATCATTTTTTCCTAAAATTGTAATTAATTTTGATAAATTTGGTAATTTAACCGTACCATTATTATATTAATTTATATTTCAAGATAAATATTTATTCTTGAGTAATATTTAATATAAATAAATTCATTAAAATCATTTTCATATCTACGTTTAGAATAATATTATTTATATGAATAGAACACATTTTTTTCAAAAACATTTTAAAATACATGATGTTTATATATATAAAAAATTTAAAATAAACTCAGATAAAGAATAATTTGAATAAAAATTTTGATTTATATATATATGTTTTAATATAAATAAATATAATTAATAAAGCTGGTTATATAGTTAAATTAAAATCATATTTCACTTGAATTATTTATTTTTCAGAAAACCTCTTTCCATAGGATCTATGGGTTTTATATTGAAATTAAAATTTTGAACTAAGGTAATTGATTTTTAGAAATTTTATCCCATATTTGCAATCATTATAATTAATATTATTTAATAAATAAGGCTTAAAGTTTTAAAAATATGAATAGTAACTGTAGTAAATATTTATTACAATGATAAAAATGAAAATATTTTAATTACAGGTAAAAATAATTTAAAAAATTAAGTAGAAATAAAGTAACCAAAATAGAATGAATATATATATATTTCAATATTATAATTAATATATATTTTTTGTAACTTTATAAATTATTTAATAATGATTTTGAAATTTTTTTGAATTTTTATACGTTAAAACACATATTTTATATGGTCTATAATATAATTTTAACGAAGAAAACTATATTTTGATATATTATATAATAGATTGAATAAATTATTTTATAATAAATTCTATTATGAATTAATATATATATATATAATATAAATTAAGGAATTATTTCATGAAATGGAACTATAATATTTATAATGCTGAGAAAACTATTATTGTAAAAAAACAATATTTTACAATAGATAGTTATTTTAATCTAGGTGTTTCAATTATCATATTTAAATAATTATATCAGTAAAATAAATATCATTTTTGGAATCAGTTCTTTGAAATTATCCAATGATGATTTTTTCATAATTTTTTGAGACAATTAAATTTTCAGGTATTTATTACACAAATGTCACGTTATATATACCATATAAGGTATCCATGACCAAATATATGCTTCCATTTTTAATTAGTTTTTTTATTAATTTTATAATTCCTCTATGAATCATAAAAATAATATTTTATATTTTATAGTCTTAAAATCATTTCATATTAAACATGACTCAATTCCAGATCACTATAGGTAACAATTTAATGATTTCAGACTGTAGAAATATAACCTAATGATAAGCACTTCTATTTGGAAGAAACCATGGTAATACTAATTGTGGGTTTTTTGGATTTGATTTATATATTGTCTATAGTCCAAAACCTATGTTTGAAAAATTATAACCACCACTCTTTTCCTATATAATTCCACACAAGATTCAATTCCTCTTCACTAAATATCCATGAAGCACATCCATACATATAAACCACATATATAGAGTCTTATAAAGGTTACCTAAGCTCTCATTATCATTCTCTAATGATTGGAATCACCCACTAAAGGTAATTGTTAGACCTCTTTTTTTCTAGAACATCCTTAATGTTCTGCCTCTTAATTTCTAATTTTTTTTGTTTGTGTATGTTTTTTTATACCCTACATAATTAAATTATGATGTATAAATAATTACATACCCATTTCAAACACATTATTACCTTCCATGAACATTTATTTATAGCCATTTTCTGGTAAAAATCTCATTCGTTATTCCATACCAAATTTAATGTGAACTCTCCTAATTATTTTTTAACTCAATCACCATATATTTATTTGTACTGAAAAATATATTTTGGTTATGTTCAAATGAACTTATTAAAATCCCTTTTTGTCTATTTTATTTCCTAATAACGAGACATCATTTATCCGCTCTCATTATTGAATTTAGTTATGTTGTTAATATTCTGAAATTTAGTAAGGGATCTTCATCTCTTCTTTTTATTCAAGTACCAGTTTTATGTTATACCTCCAAATTTCTTTTTTTTCATTTATAGTATGTTTTTATACATCCTAATTACAATACATAATATTTATAAATTGTGGTATATATAAGTCTCTATTATTAAGAATTTTATAATCTTGATTTTTCATCAAGAATTTACATTCTCTTACATTGAGGATCTTTTCAGGTTGAGAGTATTAGAGAAATTGACTATAACAATTACATTACATCTGAAATATTAAAAGTAGGCACTTCTACCCTATAAATGTTTTTCACAATAATAAAACAACCTAAATGAAACAACAATTATTTTCTTGGTACAAATATTCTTAAATTCAGCTATTCTCTTAAGTTTTCTTCTACCCTCTGAAAAACATTTCAAAAAACATAGGATGGGAATAAAAAGCTCAGTAAGGGGTATTAAATAAGGAAAGAAAGAATTTGTCAATGAATACATACAAATTAATGAAATCACAATTTTCACACCGAAAACATAAGATCCTTAACATAAATCTTGTAATCATAATACTTATGAATAACTCATAGAGATCATAAACCACAGAGTTAACTTGTGGAATTCATAACATACTAACACCGTAGCCTTCACAACTACATAGGGATACCATTTATAGTTATTATTATAATACCCATTATTGTATATTCCCTAAATCTCTTAGGAGGGACATTGACATTTACCTCTACCACACTACCCAATGAAATGAAGAGCTATATCGGGATCACCCACCCTCGGATTACCATGAGACCACCCATATACATAAACAATACCGAGGCACCATAACTCAATCATAACACATAAACCAAGCATAAATAAAAGATAAAATTTACATATTGTAATCAAAATATATTATTTTAGGATATTGACATTATAAATTCGTTCTCAAAACCATTTTCAATACCAAAATACATAAAATGATATATGGTATTTATTTTCCTCTTAAAAATATTACATCTTTTTATCAAAGCTAAATATCAAATAATACTCGCAGTGGTAGAAAGGTCATTGTCATCGCGTACGTTAAAAATAATCATTCCTGTTGTTGTTTACTAAAATTATTCATAAAAAATATTCTTTTGAAAAAATTATGAACTAAATTAAAATAAATAGGATATAAGTATACACTATATGAAATAAAGTTGTGGATAAACCAAAATATGCCTCAATGAAAGGTTATTGAGATGATGTCTATTACGTTTTGTCTAACATGTCTCATTAATTATTTATATACCTAAATAATAAACATAGGATAATTCATACATACATCAGAAACTTGTTCACATTTAATATTCATTTTATATTACTTATCATCGTGTTATAAAAATTACATAATTATTTAAGTTCATTTCATTCGGTTTGTTGATATTTGGTAATTGACTAGAAAATGAAGTTTTCTAATGCATATTTTCCTTGTGGTAAAAATTTGATCATATACAGAATATAAATAATTATTTAAATATCATATATATCCATTATATATGTATTTATAATTTCCAAAATATTTGTAGATAAGAAATGAAATTCACAGTTCATGGAGATAGTTTCCCATACATACACATGAACGCTACTTTTCATTTCATTGTCTTATTTAAAGAATAATAATCAAATTATATAAATGTATTTTATAATACCATTATTATATTTACATTATGTATGTCTCATAGGTTTAATAAAACTATCCTTTATACATTCCATGTATAACATGAACGTGTCATATCACTTTGTGTGTGTGGTAGTCCACATTTCATCAAATGAAATTATCATATTTAAAAATCATTGAAGGAATAATGGTATGCAGTAAATAAAAATTATAGATGAATAGTGAAAATATAAATATAATATATATCACATATAAATATAGTTCCATAATAATTTCCACCATGAGAGGTGGTAAGAGAAAATTGGACAATCATCTTTTTGTGAGGCAGTAGTTCGTCGTACACAGAAACAATATATATGTCTGCATTAGATAGAGGTGTGCGTAAGTGTAATTTAGATAATTATCCTAAAAACATTATAGAAAATTGAGTATACTTGTATTGTTATTTAATAAAATAATAAGAACAGCATATTGATAGGAGAAGGAAAATAAAGGAAAGAAACATGAAGAATCTATTACCTCTAAATCGGGAAACTTATTTTGATTTTAGCCAAAAGGATTTCTTAAATTGACTTTTTCCCCAGGTAAAGATCTTAGGAGGAAGTGTTTGATGTTGGGAGATTTTATGAGTTGAGTTATGATGATACAAGGGGCTTTATAGGTGTTATGAAGTGGGTAGAGATGGTGTCTTTTTATAAGAGGGTAGAGGAGCACTTTAGGAATGTCTTAAAATATTAATTTATAATAAATTCTATTTTGATTAAGAATAGTCCAAAACTAATTTAATATTATGATAAGAGGATTTAGGTTTGAATACCAATAATGAAATATTTTTTATTCAAGTATATATATATATTATCATTATCTTTTTGGTTTGACCCTTAGTTAAAATCCTTAAAACTTACCATGTATTCTTATACTTTCACAACATTTGGTAACTATATTTACTATAAAATGCCAATAGAACCATAAATGGTTAATTAATGAAATTAATAACATTATAAAATAGAGTTGGATGAATCTTAGATTTTTTTGACTATTATATAATTTAATAAAATAGAATTTATTTTAAAAACTCTATTTTGTCAATTTTAACACTATTTAGTAATTGATTTCTATTAAATTCATAACAGCTTCATTCCTTTGATACAAACGAATTTACAAAAATAAATAATTTCAATATCATCCATAAAATTTGTGATTGGAATCTAAATAATAAATTACCTTAATTTTAATATTTATAATATCATTTATTTGAATGTCTAATTAATAAGGTAATCACTCCATTGTCATTATGTCATAAAAAACTTATTTATTTAATGTATAAAAATTATAAAAATACCATGATGTTAGAAATAATTTTATATTTATAATGATAATTTATATTCAATGATATTAGTTATATATACTTATATTAATGTTTTTAGTAAACGATACAGGATTATGTTGTATTTCTCTTTACATTAAATTAATTCTTATAACATGTCATTATCACATCCATGTGGCTTTATAAGGACGAAAAATTAACCCATGTATTCCAATGGTTAGAAATATCTCATCCAATATTATTAGGAAACTTTTTAGGGTTTTTTAATATTATTATAATATTATTTTTTATTCTTATTTACCACTTTTATCCTTTAAACATGGTAAATAAAATAATTACTGAAGTTACTGTTATAAATATCCAAAAATAAAAGGTACTTAGTTACACAATAGGGAAATTATGATTCAAAATATGAAATCCATTTTTTCTGATTCAAAATACATAATTGGAAGAGTTAATTTAAAATTAACTTCCTTTTTCAAAACTAGAAACCGTATTTTTAAGAAGTACAAATTATCCAAAAATTTCCATGTGTATATGTCCAATTAAAATGTGAAATTTCTTCCAATGACCAACATTGGATCAAATGATAAAAATAAAATTGAATTACACTTTAAAATAAATTAAAAAATAAATTTAACTATATATATAAATTAGATAAAAATGCATTTTGAATTAAAATGTAGTATTGTTCACTATTCATTAAATATGAACATTATCAAAAAATTACCAAAAATTTGACCAAAGTAAATTTTGATTTCTAGATTCCATAGAATAAGTTTATTTTTTCAAATTGAACACATAAAAGTGACAAAAAAATATTTAATAAGGTTTCTCCATTAAATGCCAGAAAAATGTTCTTTTAAAATTATTAGAGTATTTCATGATTAAAATCGAATTCATTCTTATTTTAAGCCTCTAAATTTTAATGAATAAATGTAAAAAAAATCAAAAAATATTAATCATATTTTAGTTTGTTCTATTAATTCCCACCCATTAAAAAGCTATGCGTTAATTACTATTAATAATAATAATATTATTATTGTATTATTTTCGGGTATAACTCAATGTTGTGTGCAGCGTAATATTACGGAGAAACCCATTATTCCATGTCAAGTATTCTATCGAAAAAGAATCCTCCTTGATATAAAATAAATATATTATTCATAAATATTAATAGATATGAAAAATAATTATTCTATAAATTCCTAGGATCATACATCATTCCCCCTTTTGAAAATTATTTCCCCAAAATTTTACTTACTTATCAAATAAGTGGGGTATTTATCCCTCATAGAAATTTCATATTTACAAGTTGCCTCTTAAACTATATGGGTTTTCCATAAAATATTTATCTGATGAATGACCTTGTTCTGCAACACTTTCACTCTATGGTTAAGAATCTGGACAAACAATTCCTCATAAGAAAGATTCTCTTCCAACTGAACAACCTTTGGACTGAAGACATGATATGGATCCAGTATATACATTCTAATCATTGAAACAGGAAAACAATTGTGCATAGTTGATAAACCTAGAGGTAAATCCACTCTTTAAGAAACTAATCTAACTTATACATGATTTCATAGGGTCCAATGAACCCCGGACATAGCTTTCCATTCTTACCAAAACACATCACACTTTTCCATGGAGAAATTTTGAGAAAGACATGATCACCTGCGTCAAAGAAAAGTCTGGACCTCCTATTATCCACATAATATTTCTGTATGATTTGAGCTATTATCATGTTCTTTAGAATCAAATGATATTTTTCCGCCATGACTTCTACCAATTATGGTCCAATTAGCATCCTCTCACCTACTTCATCCCAAAAACATTCAGTTTAAAACCTCTTTCTGTATAATGCTTTAAATGGTGTGGTATGTATACTAGAATGAAAACTGTAATTATATGAAAACAAAACCAAATAATGATTTTTATCCTAACTTCCATAGTAATCAATTCAACAAGCACATAGCATATCCTTAATGGTTTGAATTGTTTGTTCTAACTTCTTATATGATCGAGGATGAACAACTGCACTGAAATATAATTCAATTCCCAATAACATCTAAAAGCCTTTCCAAAAGTTAGAAGTGAACTTGGGATCACGATCAGATACAATAGAGAGAGTAAATCCATGTAACTTTACAATATCCTTAATATATAATTGAGATATTTGATAAAGGTACAAATTAACTCAAATAGAAATAAAATGAGTATATTGATTTAATTGATCAACAAAAACCAAGATTGCATTGTTACCTCAAGAACTGTTTGGTAATCCCACTAGGAAATCTAGGGATATATTTTCTCATTTCCACTCAAGCACTCAAAAAGGCTGCTGTATCCCTTTTAGTAACTATCTTTATTCTTTAACCTATTGACAAGTCAAACAATTCACAGTAAAGTCATCAATGTCTATTTTTATTCCATCCCACTGGAAATACTCTTGAAGATCTCGGTACATCTTAGTATAGTTAGGTTGAACTGATCAAAGTGTACTATAAGATTCACAAAACAACTCTTTCTTCAACTTTGAATCAAAAGACACACATAATATATTTTCAAACCTCAAAACATATTATTTATTAAATTTAAATTTAAGAAACATATCCTTCTGATCTAATTAAACCTATTTTTGTAACTCACTATATTTTTTTGGTGCATGCTTAATTCTGTCTGATAGAGATGATTTCATTGCAACATAAAATGAAAAAGTGGAATTCCCGACACCAAAAACATCCAATCAAACATTCCTCAAATAAAAAAACAAAGGATATAGTTACAAATGTAGCATGGTTAATATAGCATGACTCTTTCTAATCAAATCACAAGCCATTTTTTTACCATCATTCTTTGGTAATGAATCATGTGATCATAATCATTGAATAATTCCAGCCATATCTTTTACCTCTTGATTAATTTTTTTCTAAGTGAATATAAACATCAATCATTTGTGATTAGTATATATTTCAAAATTTCTGCCATACAAATGATGCCTACAATTTTTTTTTAAAAAAACAACATTATCTAATTCATAATCATGTGTAGTTTAATTTAACTCATGTGTTATGAACCAATGTAAAGCATAATTAATTACCTCATCATTCTGCATTAGGACTCTATCCATTCCTTTCAATGAAGAATCACTATAGATAAAAAATTCACCACTTTTGGAAGGAATTTCTAAAATTGGAGCATTCACCAATATTTTGATCAATTTCTAAAAACATTCATCACATTCTATTTTCCAAACGAACATAAAACGTTTTCGAGTTAACATAGACACTGGGCTAGATAACCGTGAAATATTTTCAACTAACCTTCAAAAATAACATACATAAACAAGATAACTATGAAATTGGGTTATATTTGTGGGTATTGGTAATTATTCAACAATTGTTTTTAAGGAACTACTATTATGCCATCTCTAGAAACAATGTGAGAAAGGAATGAAATATTTTTGTAATCGAAAATCAAACTTTTTGAAAATCCCATATAGTTTCTTTTCTTTTATGGATTGAAATAGAATCCATAAATGACATTTATTATCCTCATTACTTTTAGAATATACCAAAAATATCATTAATAAACACAGCTGCAAATTTATCCAAGAAATCACAAAAAAATTCTATTCATTAGATCTATGAATACAACAGGTGCATTGGTTAACCGAACAGTCATAACTACAAACTCATAATGGCCATACCTAATACAAAATGTGGTCTTAGGAATGTTTTCTTCCTTTACTTTCAACTGATGGTACCCCAAACTCAATTCAATGTTTGAAAAATACTGATCTTTCAAGAGCTGATTAACCAAATCATCATTATGAGGCAAATGATACTAATTCGTAATATCATTGTTATTCAAGGATCTATAACCAATGAATCATCTCCTCGAACCATCTTTATTTTTTCAAATAATATAAGATAATCCCATGGTGATGTTCTTGGTTGAATGAAACCTTTTTCTAAAACCTCTTGAAATTTATTTATTAACTCTAAAAGTTCAATTAGAACCATTCGCTAAGAGGTTTTTGAAACTAACATAGAATCAGGGACCAAGTCAATAGTAAATTCAAGTTCCCAATAAGGTATTATATTAGGAAACATATCAGGAAAACATCAAGATACTCATTGACAACTGGAACATCATTAATATGAAGAGTTCCTTTGTTTTCAATAAAATGTGCAAGGAAACATTCTTTTCCAACTTTTAATAGATTCATAGCTTCTTAATATGTTATCAAAAGTAAGTGCCCATTCTTGTAAAAAAATTTAAATTCATTATGAAGTGAAAACCGTTTAGCTCTAAAGTCAATATTAACATGGAAATCGAAAATCCAATCCATACCCAAACTAACATCAAACTAATCTAGTGAAAAAATAAGGTTTTTAGGTAGATTCATTTTGCACACAAGGACAAGAATTTTCTTATAATTTCTTTCTATCTCAAAATTTCCCCTATGTGTTTTTACCTCAAGATTAAGATTCAGATATTGATATGGGATCCCAAATTTATTAGAAATCATTTTAGAAATTAATAAATTCATAGTGTCATAATCAAACAACAAAACGACATAATCTTCATAAACAAGCAATATACCTAATACCACTTCATTTTAATGCCAAACACTTGCTGAAGTAGTGTCAAAGGATTTAACCACACCTTTCTTCTTGTAATCTTGCAATTTTCCATCATTTGAGTTCTTCTTTAGAAACTCATGTGCATAATGACCCATTTAATTATAGTTATATCATTTTACTGACTATTCATCATATTTTTTCTTACCAATACCCTGATCTTTTCTTGAGATATTATAATAATTATTTCTCATTTTACCACATCAAATTTATTTATCAAAATTCAAATGGCTTTCCCAAGTGTGATTTTTACAAAAAAAATTAAAAAATACAAACTTATGTTTTATACCGTGAGGTTTTTTATAGAATTGTTTCCTTTCATCTTCCACCTTGACCTCATAATTGTTTTTTATCAAAGAACACCAGATCATTGGAAAACACCATTTCAATATTATCCACACACCCAATAAGTTTTTCATAACTTTTGAACACAGAAGATCCTAATTCCCCTAAATAATTTGGATTTAATCCTGAGTAATGATGAATGATTTTTCTATCAACATCCCATTCAAAATTTGGAGCACAATACTCTAGTCGAGTGAATTTTTCATCATAAGAAGCCACTAAGTCATCCTCCAACCTATATCTTTAGAATTGTTTTTCCATTCCAAGTATAACTAAATTTGGAAAAATTTTCTCAATGAACATACCTTTTAATGAATCCTAATAAATAGAATCATTCTCAGCACTATCCAAAATATTTTTAACTATCAACCACCCCTTATTAGCTTCACATTTATAACAGTGAACAATAAGACTATCCTATTGACGTTCTAAACACCCCATGACATTGAAAATAATTTCCTATTCATTAATCCACCCATCAACTAGAACATGATTTGATGATACTATGAATAATTGGGGATGTTGCCACATGAAATCATAAACTACTAACATGTTCCATTGTGTTTGATCTGGGTGATTTCATGAATCGATACCACTGCCATTTACAGCCTGAGTAAGTTATCCCATCACTTCAACAAACTATTCAGTTCAGATTCTGACCATCTCTGGTTTCTTATTTTGAAGGTTGTTTTCCTCTTGATATATTTCCATCAGAGATTCCATGTATTAACTGTGGAAACCCATTTTGAAAACAGACATTCATTAGGTGAAGCAACAAGGTAATCTTCAAATTTCTTAATATTTCTATATTACCATAAATTAAAAATATTTTATGGATATACATTTTACAATATCCTTACACTTAATGTCATCTAAACCGACCTTTGATATTAACAATATGGATCGAGCCATAATCATTACATAATATTAATTTTTGATCATGAATTTACATTATTCCACATTTAGGATCCTTTCATGATTAAATTTTTGGGGAATTATTCCATAAATATTTCATTACATCTCAAATATTACAAAGTAGAAACATGTACTCTATCCATTTTTTTAAAATAATAAATATACTTAATGAAAACAACAAATAATTTATTAATATAAATAATCGTTAATTCTTTCTTTCTCTTACCCTTCCTTATAACCTATGAAAAAAATTTCAAAAAATTTGGGATGATCATAAAAATATCTGTAAGGGATATAAAATAAATAATGAAAACATTAGTCCATGAAAACATAAAAATCATTGAAATCATAGTATTCCCTTATAAAACATAAGATCATTAACATACCTAATAAAATCATAATATTTATGAATGACACAAGGAGACAATACATCATTTTGGTAACTTGTGGCATCCATAACATACTTCTGTTGTAGCTTTCATAGCTGCATAAGGAGTAACCTTCATGGTTAAATTTGGAATAACCATCAGAATATGTTCCATAAATCTCTTAGGGGGAAAATTAATTTCTACCTCTTTCATATTACATAATGAATTATAGATCTATCTTGGGCTCACCCACCAGCGGTTTATCATGAATCCACTTGTATACATAAACAATTTTAAAGAACCATAACATAATCCCAACACATAAAACATGCATAATGGAATGATAACATTTCCACATTGAAATCCCATTATATCATATCTAGGTATTTACATAATCATTTATTTCTCAGAACCATTTTAAATACTAGAATACATAAAAATGTTATATGATATTTATTTTCCTTTTAAAAACATTTCTACATCTTATGAAATCTAAATATCAAATAATGATCATTGTGGTGGAATGGTAATTGTCGATGAACACCTCTAAAAGAAACATTACTTCTATTGTCTCCTAAAATGATTCATAAAAAAGGAGTCCTTTTGAAAAACCATTGACTGAAATTATAAATAAATAGTATATAATAATACACATTATAAAATAATGTTGTGTATAAACCAAAATATGCCTCAATGAAAGAAGATTGAGACGAAGTCTTGTACCTTGAGTTTGACTAGTCTCATTCATTATTAATATTAATGAATAAAAAACATTGGTTAATATTTAATTTATTCAGAACTTTTTAAAAATTTAATATTCATTTTATATTACATATCCCCATGTTATAAAAATCACATAATTATTTAAGTTCATATCGGTCGGTTTGTTGATATTCAGTACTTGATTAGAAAATGACCTTGTTGGATATAAATTATCCTTATGGTAAAAAGTGAATCATATCCCGAATATTATAAATGATTTAAATACATTATATAACCAGTATATATGTATTTATAATTCCCATAATATTTGGATATAATAAATTAAATGAACCGTTCCTAGAGATGGTAGGTCATACGTATACATGAATGTTACCTTCATTTATTTTCCATATTAAAAGAACAAAAATCAAATGATAAAAATTGGTATTATAGTAATATTATTAAATTTATTTCATTTATGAATCATAGGTTTAAAGAAACTATCCTTTATATGTTACATGTATTTCATGAACAATTCATATCACTTTGAGGGGGCGGTAGTCCACACTTAAATGAAATTATCATATTTAAACATAATGGAAAGCACAAAGGTATGTTGTCATTAAAATTTAAAGAATCATAGAGAAAATATAAATATAATATATATCATATAAAAGTAAAATTCTATAATAATGGCCACCATGATAGGTGGTAGGAAAAAATTGAACAATCATTGTTTCGTAAGGTAGTAGTTTGTTGTAAACAGAAACATTATATCTGTATCTATTTGATGGAGGTGTGTATAAGTGTAGCTTGAATCCTTATAATAAAAACATCCTAGTATATTTTTTATAAGTTAATTGTTATGATATAAAATAATAAGAAAACTATAGTGAGATGAATATCAAAATAGTGGTAAGTAACTTGAGAGAAG
Organism: Viscum album; assembly: GCA_963277665.1. Classification (NCBI taxonomy): domain Eukaryota; kingdom Viridiplantae; phylum Streptophyta; class Magnoliopsida; order Santalales; family Viscaceae; genus Viscum; species Viscum album. The sequence continues at coordinate 81,926,264 of OY728140.1, forward strand.
TTGTTCGAGCGAGGAAAGTCACTTTAGGAAAGCATTGAAATATTAATATATAATAAATTAAATATCAATGATAAATGGTCCAAAACTAATTTAATTATAATATATGATGATTTATGTTATAATAATAATTATTAAATAATTTTTATACATGTTTTAAATATTTTTTATCCATATCTTATTGGATTATCACTTAGTTAAAAACATTAACTCTAATCTTATCTTCTTGTATTATCACAATATATGGTTACTATAGTTACTATAAAATGATAATAGAACCATAACTAGTTAAAAAATGTCATTTTAACATTACATAAGTTATTTGGTCTAATATCATGTTTTTATAACAAGTATATCATTTTATAAAATAATATTTTTATAAAAAACTCATTTATGTCAATTTTGATAGTATTCAATAATTGATTTTTTAAGTCATAAATACATGATTAAATTGAAAAAAATGAATTAAATAAAATGAAAAATGTCAATATCATCTAGAAAATTAGTGAATGGAATAAAACTAACTAAATTAAATTTATTTTGATATTTATAATATCATTTATTTGAATGTTTTATAAATAAAGAAATCATTTCATCATCATTGTGTAATTAGTATTTTTTTAATATCTAAAAATTGAAAATAAAATACCATGTCATAGGAAATATTTTTAGTCTTCAAATTATTATTTTTAGTAAAAGAGATCTGTTATATAACCGTATATTAAAATTGTTTTAGTAAAAGATACATGTTTCTGTTATATTTCTCTTTAATATTATTCAAATCTTATCACAAGTCATATCACACCCATGTGGATCTATGGGGTTCTAAAACTGGACCGAGGATTATAATAGTCCAAAATATATCATAAAATAGGAATAGAACATGTGTTAGTATAGTTTAATATTATTATAATATTATTTTTACACTTATTTTCTATATTTACACTTTAACTATGGTAAATAAAATAATTACTGAAGATACTATTCAGAATGAAAAAAATAAATGGTACTCATTTACACAATTTGGAACGTTTTATTAAAAATATTGAATCTATTTTTTCCAATATAAAACATATAATTGGAAGAAATTAATTTAAAATTAAATCCCATGAAAAAAATCAAAAAGTATGTTTTTAAGAAGTAAAAACTAACAAAATATTGACATAGGTTTATGTTCAATTAAAATATGAAATTACATAAAATTACTAACATTGTATTAAATAATAAAAATATAATCTAATTAAACATTAGAACCAATTAAAAAAATAATCTAACAAAATAAATACATTTGATGAAAAGGCAGTTCTAAATTAAAATGCTTCATTATTCACAGTTCGTTAAAAATTTAAATTTATCAAAAAATTACCGAAAATTTACCAAAGGTAAATTTTGATATCCTGATTTTATATAAGACATTAATTTTGTCAAATAGAAGATATAAAAGTTGAAGAAATTGAATAAAAAATTTTTGTCTATCAAAAGGAGGTAAAACAACCTTTTAAAAATATCAAATTAGTTAATTCTTAAAATCATATTCATTTCTATTTTAATATTCTATATTTTATTAGATAAATATAAAAAAATTAACAAACAAATGTAATAATTATTTAGATAGTTATTTTCATTCCTGCCAATATAACTGCTTGGCATTAACTACTATTTATAATAATATTATTATTATTATATTATTTTCTGGTATAACTCAATGTTGGGTGAAACATAATATTTCAGAGAAACCCGTTGTGGAGTTTCTAGTACGCTATCGGAAAAAGCGTCAATTTAACATAATATTAATATATTATTTATAAATATTAATAGGTATGAAAAATTATTATTCTATAAATACATGGGATCCCATAATATACCCATTTTACTCTCATTAATCAATCTGATGAACATTTATGTACACCCTTTATTCTATAGATATGGTCATATGATTTTCTATACCAATTGTAATGGAAATCCATCTCTTCATTTATATTCAATAACATTATTTATGTATAGATTCTTTATTATAGATAGTTTGAGTTATCATGAATTTATCAATTTTCTATTATTATTTTCATTGTATTCTTTTAAGGACATATCAATTATTCCCTATCATTTTTACCATTACATAATCCATTACCAAGCCAAAATTTAGTAATAGATTTACCCTATTTTCTTTTACATTCATGTACCTTCATTTTATTTAACTATTAATTTAGCAATTTTTTAATGTTTTCACGTTATTATAAATATCCCAATAATGTAAAATTTATTTCCCAAAAATGATATATCATTTATACCCACTAATTATAGTATTTATCTAAAACTTTCCTATACATAAATTTGATAAGAGATCATTTCCTTTTCCTATTTATTAATTTATATTCTTAATATAATTCATTTTATTCCCAATTCATAATTTTGTGATATGTTTTTCACATCCCACTTATAATTAATTTGATATCCAAATTTTGAGATAGTCCTTTCACTCCCGTTAAACCATTTTATAAATCATTAAGTACTGTTATTATCCTTCCAACATTTCACATAGAATGTTCCATGAAAAACATTTATATTGTAAAAAACATCACTATTTCATCTTATGGGTACTCTTATAGAAAAATATATAATCCTTTTATTAGGGTATTTAATTTATGTATGCCAAACAAATTGATTGTGGAATTATATATGATTAAATATGATCCTGTAAAGAATGATCCATGTGACACACTTATGAACATACATTATATGGGAGTGATAGGTGCGCCTAAATATATATATCACTCCCATGGATTGTGTCAATTTTTAGACTAATGAGAAATCATGTAAGTGATTAGGGATTAAACCTAATCCATCAAAAGAATTTTTCAACCATGTTAGGTGATCATGTAGGTTTTCCTTGGCCTATATTTATGATTCAATTTTTAATGTTGTTTCCACTTTCCAATGTTACCATTGCATTATCATCCTATATCATTCTTTATTGTTATAAATTTTGATTCTAATACCCATTAAATTACATTTATTTTCATATTGGATTTAATGTACGAATTTATCATCATTATATGATTTTTTTATTCCCCAAATGAGCTTTATAGATCACACATTTCTTAAGTATGTCCTCGGGTTATGAAATACAGTATCATTGGACTTTTGATTTCTAAGATCATTTTAAGGATGTTTTAAATAATGTTATTGTGTCCTATGATCATGATGTTTGAAATGTTTCTAATTATCAATGACATTATACTTCCCGATATTTTGGGTTTTATTAATAGTAATATGATGTAATAAATAATGAGTTGATGTATAATACAAACATGGGTTTTAGTATTTGATATCAAAGGAATGCTTATTTATTAATGGTATTAAGACATGAAAGAATTATATTTGTATTTAGGTATAACAGTAAACATAATAATACATCCCTAAATTAGGAAAATATATTGTAAGTGGTTTGTTTGAAAATACATCCTGGTCTGGATACTATAAGTGGATGTTTGTGTAGCACAAATATAACTATGTGTAAAACAAAAAAATTATTCAAAGATGAAATCCATCGAGAACTGATGAATGAAAATGGTCTATGATCCACACCTAGCACAAGATCCTCGACATTGTTAGTGGGGACTCAAAAAATTCAACTATGGGACCCGAGATCAAAACCAATCGTAGGGATAATTTCAGAGTCACTGTATTAGTTTCTATAGTGGGTACTGTTTGGTAATGTAGTGTGTATTGTACCTGTTACTATTTAGCACTATAGTAGTTGGAAATATACACCTATTTGGGCATTTGGTCCACCAGTTTTGTCTTTGGGCCCTTCAAGGCCTTCGGCCCACCCAAGGCCTTCAGGCCAGTAAGGAATTCGGGCCATCTCATGTCCTTTGTGAAACATGATAAATGTTGTTTCCCTATACATACTCTAATAAAATAGCATCCCTAGAGGAGGATTTAGAGTAGGCACACTCACCAAAGCAGAACTAACATATTTCGAAGAATGAGAAATGGTATGGAAACACCATCGAGACTAGCATGTTCTTGAATGGGATGCTCAACTAGAAAACCATACGAAGGTGGAGAGTAACCATTCCGATATAGATTTTGGGGAGGGGAATTTCATTATCATTATAATCTGGTTTAATTCATTAATTTCTTCAGGTCATGTAATGAATCATAATTCTATGGGCCATATAATATCTAAACCTACAGGCCATGTAAGGGTTTCCCTACATCCCTTGAAAAGAGGATTATCAACAATTAATAAAAAAAGAATGTATTTTGGCCATTTAGGGGGTTTATGATCCACACCTAGTTTGACACCGTTGGGGGATATACTTAGGTAAATTCACAATATCATTACAAACCACTATTTAGGGAACAAGAAGTACCAAAAGATTCCATTTAATGAAAACATTAATTAATAACATATATTAAATCATCAAAATTCATTTTAACTGAAAAAAATTTCATTTATAATTTATCCCATTAATTTATTGGACTCCCATTTCATTGTTTAATAGTTTTTTGTACCCATCCCAAATTTTCTGTTTATTTTATTCAATGGAATTAAATATGATGAACCTATTCTGAAACCATTTTGATGGGAAATGTAATGAATTTACAAATGAGACACTAAACATGATGGTAACTCTTGTAAGGAAACTCATGATTATGCCAAACCATATATCAAAAATTACAATAAACAACTTTAATATAGCCGAATGTCCAGTCAAATTGAATAAGTGGGGGAAAAATATCAAAGAATTATAACAAATAATGAAATTTTTTGAAAGTATATTCAATTTCCAGTATTTAATAAAAGTATAATGAGGATCCATGGGAAATTATACAATGTAACTCAAAGAACATTTATGTGTTGAAAAATATGGAATAATGTAGCAATTAGACATGATTTTTTTGGAGTATGATAGATGGGAATAGATTACTTACTAATAAAACCAATTATTGTTCAATGTTTTATGAGTGGAGAATATGGGCATTATTAGATTATATTCATTAATCTGATGGTTAAATCAAATAATATGGAATAACCAACGCTATGGAAATTGTTGTAGTGTAATGATTGAAGTATTTTGTCTGTATTGGTATTTCATAAGTATGTTGTTGAAGTATTATATCAATAAAGTTATGAATATAAGAATAATGATACATCTATGGATTTTCCTGTTTATTTTTTCTTCAAGGACATAAAATATTAGTAAATTGGTACCGATAACATAAAAATGTGATTTAGCGATAATGTGATATTGTAGAAAACACTTGATTAAGGTATTGGAAACCGTCAATAGGTGTTTGATATTGGGATAAAACTAAAGTGAATTGGGATGGTATGTATAAGGATAATATTATGTATTAATGTGTTGATTAATCATTTAACGATTTATGTGATGGATGTTTAGTATGATATTCTGGGAAACGTGTTATTAGATTAAATATTATTGATTTTGAGGTGATTAATGATATTTTTGCAGATGTTTTATATGGTTAAGTTTTATATAACTCGATGGATTATTTTATACAAATACTATTATCTATTTGAAGGTGTAAGATGAAGTGTATGAGAAAAAATTTGAGTATAAAACATTATTTAATGTTGAGGTGGTTACTATTATATATTGGTCTCTATTTAAGGCATGGTCTAGGTTAATCCATTGTAATTATTTGTTGAATATTGGAAATTAATGTTTTAAGGATTATTCATTTTTAGTATTATCATAGTTTTTGCTAACCATTTTATATATAGAAATTATAAATGGAAACAATTTTTTTGTTTGGTGGATTATGTGATCCTTAAGAAGCTTAATCTAGTGATTCAGACATAAAAAAATATATCGGAAGTACTCATCCTTTGTAGATAAGATTATATTGTGGTGAAAAATGATTAAAGGATGAAATTATAGTCTTCAGGAAATTATATTTCTTTATTTTATTTTTCTTGATGGAAAGGGAATTCTATAAATCAAGGAAAGAATCATAAAATAAAACAAATTTCATATTATGATCATTTTATATAAATTGATTATCATTTTACCCATCATAGATTAATGGAATTTTGGTCATTAAATTTCATCTAATTGTTTTCTATATCACACACTTTTAGTTTTTTGTGTTAAATTTCTCTTCCATGTTCATACAATCATTTACCACTAGTAGTATCTTATTAGGTAACATAGTTAGCCAAAGACTTTCATACTTCGCATTCCCTGTATTACAGTGCATGTTTTATGAATGTTTTAAAGATGTTGGTTTTAATGAAATATATTTCCTAGTTTCAAAACATTACTTAGAGAGTTTATAGTGTGGATATTTTTTTTAAATTGGGGAAGAATTTAATTCCCCATATTTTCAAAAGTGGAAAATATGATTGATATCATATGTGATTCTCAACCCCAAATATAAAAGAAGATTGTTTAAATATGTCCATTCTATCCATTCCATAATTCTGTGGATATTTGTATGAATAAAATAACACCCAAACATTTTAAAACAACATTATGTTTGATATCTTACGTTTCATAGAACACAAAACATAAACAAGCTCAAAAATATCATTATTTAACATGATGATATAAACAAGTTATTATATTTGAGGGTGTTAATAGAATTAGCTATGTTATAATTTATATATATATGAATTTCATGTAGAATAAATATTTTTTTATTATTATGATGAAAAATCAAAATCATTAATGGTGTGATTTTATTCTTCATATATATGTTTTCTTCAAAATATGTTTTTTTAAATTCTATATGAAATTAAATATAATTAAGTATTGAATTTTTTTGAATTTATTTGAATATATAAACTTTATTTTTTTCATAATGATGTCAAAATTAGATTACAATATTATTTTCTATGAATTTTCTAAAAAAATTAATATTTGGTTAAAAGGTGAAATTAATTTTATTCCCAAATACCATAACTGTTATGAAATAATTATTATCTGGTAATTTATTATCCTTTAGAGATAATAAAAATTTATTTATTGAATTAAATAATAAATAAGGTGTTATATTTAGAAACACAAGCCTAGCAATTTCATAAACCATGTTTTTAGCTATTTAAAACCCATTTTTATGAGTTATACAAATAACGTATTCTGAATTTATTTTCATCAATTTTATAAATTGAAAAATGTAAAATTGATTCCATATTTTAAATTATAGGATAAAAACTAGGTTATAATGAAATAATAAATTTTTGGATAAAAACAGTTCTGATGGTAATATTATATTTTCCATTGTATAGGTAAAAAATGTAATGGGTTAAAGTTAAAAGGGTAAAAGCCTAAAAAATTAAAAAATACAACCTTAAATGGATGATTCTTGTGTATATCAACTATAAAAACCTTTAAAACATTAATTATCAATATTATTTATAGAAATCAATTCCACTAAAATTTTGTTGGACATAAATATAAAATAATAATTATTTAATCTCTTTAAACCACTGTAACACCCTAAGCTTCTACGGTACACTTCTCTTTGAATAATGCAATAGCGTATGTTGTATGCAATATCGAGTTCTAACACACCACAACCAATCAAACTATCCTTTATGAATAGTAATACCCACTTTTTGAAATTTATAAATTTTATTTTTCAAAATGGACTTCATTAATGGATTTGGAATATCAAAATTAGCCTAGGGTGAATTTTTGGTATTTTTCTGAAAAACTTCTTTTTTGATGAATAGTGAAACCACTAAGTGGTAGTTAAAAAACTGAATTTTTCATAAAACATAATTTTACCGCTTTTTTAAGTGGAATTTTAAAAATCCGAGAGTCACGGTTAATAACAAGGAGTAAAATGTAGTTCAATGAGATGAAAATATTTTTTGGTGAATAGTAACTTTTTACTTTTATTTACCACAGTTACAAGTAAATTGGATAATTAAGGGTAAAAATGATATTAATATTACCCTGAAACATGTCCTAATTATATTGGATAAGCGTAATTCGTCACAAAACAACCGTAGGAATACAATATGAACCTTTATGGTCCAATTGGATTACATTATGACATTTATTATTATTTAATTTAAAGAAGAGTTAAAAGAGGTAAAATCAATGTTTTACAACTAAAACCTTTTTAATACCGGGTAAGATAAATTTGATTGTAAATATTAATTAAAAATCTAAAAATATTTCCTACATAATGATATTTTATTTATAATTTGTATACATTAAATAATTTAATTTATTTATGACACAATGATGATGCAGTAATTACCATAATAGTGAAAAATTAAAATAATTGATATTATAAATACCCAAATAAATATAATTTGAGACTTTTTATGAATTAAATTAATTTTATAGGTTAATATGACATGTTAGTATTTACTTAACTAACTCTTTTTGACGTAATCATTCTGTTATGAGTTTCACAAAAATGAATTTTCCCAATATTGTCAAAATTGACATAAAAGAGTTTTTAAAAAACATATTATATAATTAATTGATATTCAATTCTTAAAAATCTATGGTTCGACCAAGAGACTTATATCATGATAGGTGTATCATTAATGGACCACTTGGGGGTCTCTTGGAGTTATATAGTTAGTTTATTAACTATATAATATAAAAATACAAAGTGACATGGTAAGTGTAAAACTAATTAACCAAGATTTAAAACTAAACGATATGGTTAATATAATGACCCAAACCTGTCTAAATTATATTGGTTGGGTGGTTTTTTACCCATCCCCACCTTAACAATTAAATAATCCACTTTGGAGCCATTACAAACCTAATATTAATTTATTATAAAATAATATTTCTAGCTTTTCCAAAGGTGCCCCTCACCCCTCTTATAAAAGGGCACCCCCCTTCTCACTAATTCACACATTGAAAGCCATTTGGATCGGCCAACCCCTGACCAAATACTCTCTCAACTTCCCTCAATTCAACCTAGAAGCCTTAGTTTGATCATAACTCTAACCTATGGATCCCTTTTGATCAAATCAAAAGGAAGAACCTGAAGAAGATGTAATGTTTTCACCACCCACTTTCAAGTTCCATTATTCTTCAACTTCTTCTTTATTTTTTATTCCCATTCTAAAATAATAACTCCAGTATCTTATATATACATTTATGTTATTATAAATATGGTACAACCATATTTATTATTCTATCCATCCTTTAAATGACATGTCACCATACGTGCGTACGTACGGCTTACCGTCTCCACGTCGTGGTGTAATTGTTATTCAATAAATTATTATTTGGATGGGTATAATAATGATGTTCAATTCATGTAAATAATAAATATAATATGATAATGATTCTATATATATTATATACCATCCAATTATATATTATTTTAATATCAAAATAATGATATTGTCGCTCGTGCATACGTATGGACTACCGTCTCCACGAATGCGATGAGATTCATTCTCCATCGTATCCATTCAAGTATAATTCTAATTTGATGATTAAAAATATTGTTTAAGGACTTGATATAATTCTGGATATTAATAATATACATCCTATCTATAACAAACACGGCTTATGTAACAAAACATATAAAAGAAAAAGAGTAAGTTAACACCCGAATCGACGATAAATCTAAGATATTATTAACAAAGTAATGTTAAAAGATCAAATATGATATCATATGTAAAGACCCATAAAATTCAAGGGAAATTTTTTTTTCTTAATTTTCTTTAGAATTTTACAAGAGCGCGGTTTCAGACGGCACCTGATTCCGAGGCCCGGAGTGCCCGGAATTAATTTCCGAAGTTTGGCGCGGGTACGTTCAGTGAACGAACTAGCGGGAATTCCTAACTTTTGATCCGGTGCTCGGAATTGAAATCCGAGGGCACCGATGAACTCGCAGCGCCGATATTCGCTTAAAGAGACCTTTTCGGGAGTTGCGTTTGTTGCGGGTTGAAAGTTACGTTTTGGGGTTTTTAGTTTGAGTTAAATAAAATTGTGAAGAACAATTTTATTACATCAAGTTAAAACCTATCAAAGGAGGTTGGGAGTGGGACCCACACCCACTTAACCTCCCTTAGGAGGAATAAGTGTGGTGGGGCCCACACGAGCCCCTAAACCTTTCAAATCCTCCCAACTCCTTTAACGCCCCTCTTAATTGGCTTAGGTTACTCTTATTTAATTATGGGAGTTAAGTCTTTTTGAATTTCAAACATTGAAATTCTTTTGTGTTATGTGTTAATAAAATAAGAGGTAGTCTTATTTTATTTTGAGTTCTTTGTTTGTCTTTTGAGAGCTCTTCTTCATCTTCTCCGGCGAAGAACGTCTTCATCCTCAACGAAGAACGACAACACTTCGTCAAGGATCATCGACTCGGCGACCCGGTATCTTCGGACCTCTTCTTCCTCCTCGGACCTTCTTCGTCGGCAAACGAAGATCCGCCAACGTCGTGTCTCTTCGGGCATAACACTTCGTCAACGGATTTGACGAACGACGACCGCGACGCCCGACCTCCGCGACGCCGTCTTCCGCGGGACGTAGACGATTCTTCGAATCTTAAACCCGAGGTAGGGGTTGTTGGTTCATTATTTAATTATTCTTTTTCTTGAACGTGGATCTCGCATGTCTAACTTGTTGCTTGAATTTTTAAGTTGCGTTTTATTTTAACGTGAGGGGGGCCGGACCGCACGAACACGGCCGAACCCCCCTCCATCGTTCTTGTTTTATTCATGCGGGTGGAAGCAAATGGCGTGGTGCTGTCGCACCACGCGGATGATCGTGCTTATAATTTACGCAACTCCGTCGCGCTACGCCGAGGAGAATCTTCAAGAACGCGACGCCGTCGCGCCGCGTTGAAAGGATTCATGGCACGGCGAAAGGGGCGCGGTGCCGTCGCACCGCGCCGGACGACGAACACCGCGGCCGGTTCCGGGCCGCGGCGGGACGAGAAGACCGCGGCCGGTTCCGGGCCGCGGCGGAAGAGGAGACCGGCGGCCGGGCCGCCGGCGTCGGAAGTCAAAGGCGGGACCGGAATTTCCGGTCCCGTTGGTAAAAACCGGCCGGCCAGCTGGCCGGCCGGATGACTTAAAACCGGGGAATTTAATTCCCCGGCCGGTTCTTTAAAACCCCCCTCATAATGAGGGGGGCGGTTCCATGTAAGGGGGGGCAACAGCCCCCCGGCCTTTTTTTTTAAATCGGCCCCCACGTGGGGGCCGTTTGTTTCAAAGGCACGGCACAAGGCCGTGCCGCCTTGTCCAGAACCGCGGGGCTTAGCCCCCGCGTGCGCCGCGGCCCGCCGCCGCCGCCACCGCGGCCCCCCGCCGCCGCCACCGCGGCCCGCCGCCGCCGCCGCCCCGGGGGGGGGGGGGGGGGGGTCGGGCCGGGTCGGCCCGGACCCGGACCCCCCCGTTTCGAATCATTTTTGGTTTTTGGCCCATAACTTGAGCCTCGGACCTCCGATCGACGAACCGTCTGCGGAAACGCGATCCTTGGATCGATACGGTCGTTTTGATATATCGCACTCAAGGTTTCGGTTAACTTTGAGTTCGTCCGGGTTGGTTCGTTCACGAAACCAACCGGGCCTTCGGAGCGGAAACACTCATATCTTGAGCTACGAACGTCCGATTGACGCGCCGTCAGTCGCGTTGTGTTCCTCTTAGTGAGACAGATCTTTTGGCATACTCCGCCCGAGGTTTGGACGCAGGTGGAGCACGGTCGGGTTGGTTTTGCCTTAAAAACCAACCGGGCCCCGGAGACGAAAATGCCGATAACTCTCAGACCGGGCGTCCGATCGACGCGCCGTCTGTTGCGTTGAGTTCCTGTTGTTGATACGGAACTTTTGGATACATCAACTCTGGTCTTCGTGACAGTTGATGTATCAGCCTCTCGGCTCGTGGAGCGGACCCTCCGAACGAGCTAGCTGTGTGCGGGAACCCTAGTGCTGGCTGCGACTGTTCTACTGCTACGACTGCTACTGTGACAGCGACGACGACAGTACAGAGATCCTGTGTGGATTCGACGACGACAGTACAGAGATCCTATGTGGATTCGACGACGACGACTTCAGCACTCAGCGATCCTACGTGGATCAGTGCTACAGGTCCTGTGTGGGCCCGATCCTGTGTGGGTCCTTGCGCTCAGCGGTTCTGTGTGAGCCAGCGCCTACAGGTTCTGTGTGAGCCCGATCCTGTGTGGGTCTTCTGCGGGGGTTAGTTACCTATCGATCCTTCATGGGTCCGACGACTTAGATGGATCAGTGATCATCTTTATCGTCCTTGAAGAAGTATACCAGTGTGAGCTGAAATCCTGTTGTTTCCCTGTGTGGATTGTGTTGTGCAATCCTGTGTGGATTATATTTTTCTTTCCTATGTGGAATACGTATACTTTCCTGCGTGGACTAAGTTGTACTTGGGCTCGGAGGTTGGAGCGTATATTAATTGATGACTTAGGTATATGTATGGGCATATACCTAAGCAGTGTCGGTTGTTACTTCGTGATTGTACTTTCCTTCGTGGTTTATCCTTTGTGGATTTGAGAGACCTTCAGGGGTCTCGGGGTCCCTACTGAGTAGCTTATACTCACCCCTGCACGGGCTTCGCCCGCACTACGTTGTGTTGGTTGCAGACGACGGACAGCGTTGACCTTAGCTGAGGCTTCCAGAGCGGGACGGTACCCGGAGGTGGACCACTGGGCGGGACGTGCTCGGAGCGGACGGCGGGACCCGTGGAGCAGAGGAGCTATCTGTACCCACCCTTCAGGTGGGATTTCCAGTGGACAGCTCAGAGTAGCGGCTTTTACTTTTCAGTTGCTGTTTTTCCCTTTTCGAGTTGTACTTTACTTTCAGTTTGGGTTTGTATACTGGCCCATTTACTTTTCCGCACTTTCAGTTGTACTCTGCTTGCTTAGTGTTTACTTTCCGCTTGTTACTCTGTGGTGTGTGTTTACTTTTCAAAGGCAATGCCTTCCCTTTTTACCGGGATTTACGCCTTGGTGCTAGTCGCCAGCCCCTGGCCTATGGAAGGCGGGCTTGGGGTAGTCACGACACGGACCCCGAGGGTGGGTCGTGACAAATTGGTATCAGAGGAGTTCGGTTCTACCGCGAACTCTGATCTTTTCTGTGTGAAGCAATAATGTTTAGCGTATTGAGTGTGCTTATCAGTTCAGGGAGTCCAGTGTTGGTGCGGCGGCCGACGTATCCGTACACCAGGACCCTGACTTCTGATTTCCGACTTAATGCACGAAAACATTGATTGCGTGTGTGTTTCAAAGTTTTCTTTGTGATTACTTGTGTCAGCTCACCGGGTATACTGATCTGCTTTATGAAAGTCTCAAGTTTTCTTTGTGATTACTTATATCAGCTCACCAGGTATACTGTTCTAACCGTGGCGCACCTGTTTCCTTTTCAGGATGGCCCCACGACGGCAGCCAGCTAGGGTTCCGAGAGTCGAGCGAGACGACAGCCCACCGAGCGACGAGGCCTCGGTGCAGGGCCCTTTGCCAGTAGTGGCACCGGCGGTAGCTTTACCCGCCGAGCCCCCGATGCTTCCAGCAGCAGCCGCTGACGATGCACGTCGCCTCAGCGCACTGCATGAGTTTCAGCGCCAGCGACCGCCCAGGTTTCGCGGGGTGACGGATCCCCAGGCAGCAGAGGACTGGCTGGAGGCAGTAGTTCGAGTGTTTAGGCTAGTGAGGACACCAGCAGACCTCATGGTGATCCTCGCTGCGAGCCTACTACACGCAGCAGCAGGACGATGGTGGAGCCTGATGCTCCAGGTGCACGATGAGGCATCCCTACTTTGGACGGACTTTGAGAGCCTCTTCCGCTCGGAGTTCGTCCCAGCCACCCTTCGTGCGGTGCGTATCCAGGAGCTTCTATAGCTACGGCAGGGCAGCATGACGGTCGCTTAGTACTCGGCGAGATTTACCGATCTATCGCGCTACTCGACCGACATGGTACGGGACCCATTCTTCCGGGCCCGGACCTTCGAGCAGGATTTGAGACACGAGATCAGGGCATCGCTGATCTCCCTCAGCATACCGACTCAGACAGGAGTACTGGAGCGGGCTCTTCTGATTGAGAGCTTCCTTGCTGAGTCTACACCAGCCCAGAGACCCACCGCAGGGCGGCACGTGGCAGAGTCATCTGCAGCAGGCAGTCGACGGATGACTCAGGGGTCCAGACAGACCAGACCTTCAGGCAGACGACCTCAGGGCACTGGCTCAGCAGTGCGGGGCACACAGCGCGGAGCCAGTCTTACGAGAGGCAGACAGTGCTACTCGTGCGGCGGGCAGGGCCACATGGCTCGTGACGGCCCGACCCGTCGTGCCGAGGAGCAGCAGACAGTTGATGGACCACCGAGGCAGAGGCAGAGGGTCGACCGTGGCGGTCCGCAGGGAGGAGGCGGACGAGGCAGAGGAGCTGGACGAGCAGCTGGTGGTGGCCGACGCTTTGAGGCTCTACCACCACCACCACCAGGAGGTCCACCCCGACCACAGGGAGCTGGCGGGCAGCGACAGGCACAGCTCCAGGAAGCAGAGGCCTACGACCACGGCGCACCCGAGATGATTCGAGGTACTATCTGTGTCTATTCCACCCTTGCTGCAGTTCTTATAGACACAGGAGCGAGTCATTCTTTCATAGCTGCTGCCCTTGTTCGGAGCTCGGAGATTCCGACAGAGCCGTTGGCTCGATCCTTACGGCTAGAGACTCCTACGGGAGCAGACTCGACGATTACGCACTGGTGCCGGCAGTGTGAGCTTACTCTAGGAGGCGAGAGCTTCGGCTGGGATCTTCTTGTAGCAGCGTCGAGGCCTTACGACGTCATCTTGGGCATGGATTGGCTGTCTACGGTCCATGCACAGATTGACTGTTTTAGGCGCAAGGTGCGATGTGTACGCACCGACGGGAGCAGGTTCACCTTCACCGGCGAGAAGGGAGCCTTAGCAGCACAGGATGGACTTCCGCGGAGGAGAGGACAGCCCATCACTCATCAGTTGGCTAGCCTTATCCTTGGAGCAGTTGACGTGCGGAGTCCTGGTTTTCCTGCAGTGGTGGATCAGTTTGCGGACGTTTTTCCCGACGACGTTCCAGGGCTACCTCCTCGCAGAGAGGTAGACTTTTATATTGACTTGTACCCCGGGACAGCCCCGATATCCACTCCAGCATATCGGATGGCCCCCGTCGAGCTTCGAGAGCTACGGGTACAGTTGGAGGACTTGCAGGGCAAGGGGTTCATCCGACCCAGTGTTTCACCCTGGGCTTCCCCGATATTGTTCGCCAAAAAGGCGGACGGGAGCTTGCGACTTTGTGTTGACTATCGTCGCCTGAACCAGGTGACAGTGAGGAACAAGTATCCGCTACCGAGGATTGATGACCTCTTTGATCAACTCAAGGGAGCACGGTGGTTCTCGAAGATAGACCTCAGGTCAGGCTATCATCAGCTCAGAGTCAGAGACGAGGATGTGGAGAAGACGGCCTTTAGATGTCGGTATGGCCACTATGAGTACTTGGTTATGCCCTTCGGTGTAACCAATGCTCCAGCAGTGTTCATGGCTCTCATGAACAGGATCTTTCAGCCATACCTCGATCGGTTTGTCGTGGTTTTCATCGACGACATTCTGATTTACTCTACGACAGAGGAGGAGCACGCCTATCACTTGCGAGTTGTTCTTGACACACTCCGAGAGCACCAGCTTTATGGTAAGCTCTCGAAGTGCCAGTTCTGGATACGTGAGGTCCACTTTTTGGGACACGTTATCTCTGAGGCGGGAGTTGCAGTGGATCCCGCGAAGATTGAGGCTGTGTTAGCATGGGAGCCACCCAGGAGCGCGACTGAGGTTCGGAGTTTCTTGGGACTAGCTGGATACTATCGGAGATTTGTGCCGAACTTCTCCAGAGTTGCGGCATCACTCACAGCTTTGATGAAGAAGGGGAAACCCTTCGTGTGGTCAGACAGTTGTCAGCAGAGCTTCCAGGAGCTGAGACAGAGATTGACTAGCGCACCTATCTTGAGGTTGCCTTAGGAGGGAGTAGGGTACGTAGTCTACTGCGATGCATCAGGGACAGGACTCGGATGTGTTCTGATGCAGGAGCGGGCTGTGATCGCCTATGGATCACGTCAGTTGAGGCCGCATGAGCAAAACTACGCTACCCATGACCTGGAGTTAGCAGCAGTGGTCTTCGCTCTGAAGACATGGAGACACTATCTGATGGGCGAGCGCATTACAGTCTTTTCCGATCATCAGAGTCTCAGGTATATCTTCTCGCAGAAGGACCTGAACCTGAGACAGCGACGATGGCACGAGTTCCTCCAGGACTATGACTTTGAGATAGTCTATACTCCTGGGAAGGGGAACGTATTAGCCGATGCCCTCAGCAGGAGGACGGGCATTCAGCTACTCGAGGAGGCGACGGAGCAGCTAGCCTCTTTGCAGATATCCTTCGTGGATAGTGATGGAGCAGCCTTTCTTCTGTCTCTCACAGTCACTCCTCCACTACTGCAGCGGGTCAGGGAGGCATAGCGCGGGGACGCTGACTGTGAGACACGGCGTGCACAGATATCCTCGGGACAGGCACCTGATGGTTTCTCCCTTGGAACAGAGCACGACATCCTTTTCAGAGGACGTACCATGGTACCAGTCGCATTGCGAGAGGAAGTGCTGAGAGAGTTTCACACTTCTCCTTTAGCGGTACATCCTGGAGTGGCGAAGATGTACCCGGACCTTAGACGACAGCATTGGTGGCCGGGCATGAAGAAGGCTGTAGCAGAGTTCGTTTCTCGATGCCTCACCTGTCAGCAGGTGAAGGCAGAGCATCAGGTACCAGCAGGCTTGGTACAGCCCTTGGAGGTTCCGGAGTGGAAGTGGGACGGCATATCTATGGACTTCGTGACTGGGCTTCCACGCACTTCCAGAGGTCACGACTCCATCTGGGTGATTGTTGACCGACTCACCAAGTCGGGACACTTCTTACCCATCAGAGAGCAGGGCTCAGTGGAGAGCTTGGGACGTCTCTACGTTCAGGAGATTGTGCGGCTCCACGGCGTGCCATCATCTATCGTTTCTGATCGAGATGCCCGCTTTACTTCCCGGCTTTGGAAGGGGTTACAGGAGGCGTTCGGTACGCAGCTACGTCTTAGCACATCTTTTCACCCTCAGACAGATGGTCAGACGGAGAGGACCATTCAGACTCTCGAGGACATGCTCCGCGCATGTGTCCTTGACTTTGGTCGTAGCTGGGAGGACCACCTACCCTTGGTGGAGTTCGCATACAACAACAGCTACCACTCCACCATCGGGATGGCACCGTACGAGGCGTTGTACGGCCGACCTTGTAGATCTCCTTTGTGCTGGACAGACCTCGGAGAGTCAGCACTGGTGGGACCGGAGATGGTCCAGGCCACGACAGAGAAGGTCCAGGTCATCCAGGAGCGGATGAGGACAGCTCAGAGCCGGCAGAAGTCATACGATGACAGGAGGCGGAGGCCACTAGAGTTCGAGGATGGCGACCACGTCTTCTTGCGGGTCTCACCTCGACGTGGTATTCGGAGATTTGGCCGAGGCGGCAAGTTATCTTCGCGCTTCATCGGACCCTTCCAGATTCTCAGCAGGATTGGCGAGGTGGCTTATCGCCTGGCTCTACCACCTCAGTTGCACCGGGTGCACGACGTCTTCCACGTATCCCAGCTGAGGAGATACGTGCACGACCCGACGCACATCATTGACCATGGGGAGCTTGACGTTGACGATGGGGCGACTTTTACGGAGGTCCCGGTGGAGATAGAGGATCGACAGGAGCGGGTCTTGCGTGGGCGATCGATTCCTCTTGTGCGCATCAGATGGAAGCACGGGAATCTCCAGGAGAGCACATGGGAGCGGGAGGCTCAGATGCGTGCTCAGTACCCTCATTTGTTTCCCTAGTTTTTGTTGTATCTTTACGGGGACGTAAAGCCCTGAGGTGGGAGTAATGTAAAGACCCGTAAAATTCAAGGGAAATTTTTTTTTCTTAATTTTCTTTAGAATTTTACAAGAGCGCGGTTTCAGACGGCACCTGATTCCGAGGCCCGGAGTGCCCGGAATTAATTTCCGAAGTTTGGCTCAGGTACGTTCAGTGAACGAACGAGCGAGAATTCCTAACTTTTGATCCGTTGCTCGGAATTGAAATCCGAGGGCACCGATGAACTCGCAGCGCCGATATTCGCTTAAAGAGACCTTTTCGGGAGTTGCGTTTGTTGCGGGTTGAAAGTTACGTTTTGGGGTTTTTAGTTTGAGTTAAATAAAATTGTGAAGAACAATTTTATTACATCAAGTTAAAACCTATCAAAGGAGGTTGGGAGTGGGACCCACACCCACTTAACCTCCCTTGGGAGGATTAAGTGTGGTGGGGCCCACACGAGCCCCTAAACCTTTCAAATCCTCCCAACTCCTTTAACGCCCCTCTTAATTGGCTTAGGTTATTCTTATTTAATTATGGGAGTTAAGTCTTTTTGAATTTCAAACATTGAAATTTTTTTGTGTTATGTGTTAATAAAATAAGAGGTAGTCTTATTTTATTTTGAGTTCTTTGGTGTCTTTTGAGAGCTCTTCTTCATCTTCTCCGGCGAAGAACGTCTTCATCCTCAACGAAGAACGACAACACTTCGTCAAGGATCATCGACTCGGCGACCCGGTATCTTCGGACCTCTTCTTCCTCCTCGGACCTTCTTCGTCGGCAAACGAAGATCCGCCAACGTCGTGTCTCTTCGGGCATAACACTTCGTCAACAGATTTGACGAACGACGACCGCGACGCCCGACCTCCGCGACGCCGTCTTCCGCGGGACGTAGACGATTCTTCGAATCTTAAACCCGAGGTAGGGGTTGTTGGTTCATTATTTAATTATTCTTTTTCTTGAACGTGGATCTCGCATGTCTAACTTGTTGCTTGAATTTTTAAGTTGCGTTTTATTTTAACGTGAGGGGGGCCGGACCGCACGAACACGGCCGAACCCCCCTCCATCGTTCTTGTTTTATTCATGCGGGTGGAAGCAAATGGCGTGGTGCCGTCGCACCACGCGGATGATCGTGCTTATAATTTACGCAACGCCGTCGCGCTACGCCGAGGAGAATCTTCAAGAATGCGACGCCGTCGCACCGCGTTGAAAGGATTCATGGCACGGCGAAAGGGGCGCGGTGCCGTCGCACCGCGCCGGACGACGAACACCGCGGCTGGTTCCGGGCCGCGGCGGGACGAGAAGACCGCGGCCGGTTCCGGGCCGCGGCGGAAGAGGAGACTGGCGGCCGGGCCGCCGGCGTCGGAAGTCAAAGGCGGGACCGGAATTTCCGGTCCCGTTGGTAAAAACCGGCCGGCCAGCTGGCCGTCCGGATGACTTAAAACCGGGGAATTTAATTCCCCGGCCGGTTCTTTAAAACCCCCCTCATAATGAGGGGGGCGGTTCCATGTAAGGGGGGGCAACAGCCCCCCGTCCTTTTTTTTTTAAATCGGCCCCCACGTGGGGGCCGTTTGTTTCAAAGGCACGGCACAAGGTCGTGCCGCCTTGTCCAGAACCGCGGGGCTTAGCCCCCGCGTGCGCCGCGGCCCGCCGCCGCCGCGCCGCCCCGGGGGGGGGGGGGGGGGGGGGGGTCGGGCCGGGTCGGCCCGGACCCGGACCCCCCCGTTTCGAATCAGTTTTGGTTTTTGGCCCATAACTTGAGCCTCGGACCTCCGATCGACGAACCGTCTGCGGCAACGCGATCCTTGGATCGAGGCGGTCGTTTTGATATATCGCACTCAAGGTTTCGGTTAACTTTGAGTTCGGCCGGGTTGGTTCGTTCACGAAACCAACCGGGCCTTCGGAGCGGAAACGCTCATATCTTGAGCTACGAACGTCCGATTGACGCGCCATCAGTCGCGTTGTGTTCCTCTTAGTGAGACGGATCTTTTGGCATACTCCGCCCGAGGTTTGGACGCAGGTGGAGCACGGTCGGGTTGGTTTTGCCTTAAAAACCAACCGGGCCCCGGAGACGAAAATGCCGATAACTCTCAGACCGGGCGTCCGATCGACGCGCCGTCTGTTGCGTTGAGTTTCTGTTGTTGATACGGAACTTTTGGATACATCAACTCTGGTCTTCGTGACAGTTGATGTATCAGCCTCTCGGCTCGTGGAGCGGACCCTCCGAACGAGCTAGCTGTGTGCGGGAACCCTAGTGCTGGCTGCGACTGTTCTACTGCTACGACTGCTACTGTGACAGCGACGACGACAGTACAGAGATCCTGTGTGGATTCGACGACGACAGTACAGAGATCCTATGTGGATTCGACGACGACGACTTCAGCACTCAGCGATCCTACGTGGATCAGTGCTACAGGTGCTGTGTGTGCCCGATCCTGTGTGGGTCCTTGCGCTCAGCGGTTCTGTGTGAGCCAGCGCCTACAGGTTCTGTGTGAGCCCGATCCTGTGTGGGTCTTCTGCGGGGGTTGGTTACCTATCGATCCTTCGTGGGTCCGACGACTTAGATGGATCAGTGATCATCTTTATCGTCCTTGAAGAAGTATACCTGTGTGAGCTGAAATCCTGTTGTTTCCCTGTGTGGATTGTGTTGTGCAATCCTGTGTGGATTATATTTTGCTTTCCTATGTGGAATACGTATACTTTCCTGCGTGGACTGAGTTGTACTTGGGCTCGGAGGTTGGAGCGTATATTAATTGATGACTTAGGTATATGTATGGGCATATACCTAAGCAGTGTCGGTTGTTACTTCGTGATTGTACTTTCCTTCGTGGTTTATCCTTTGTGGATTTGAGAGACCTTCAGGGGTCTCAGGGTCCCTACTGAGTAGCTTATACTCACCCCTGCACGGGCATCGCCCGCACTACGTTGTGTTGGTTGCAGACGACGGACAGCGTTTACCTTAGCTGAGGCATGCAGAGCAGGACGGTACCCGGAGGTGGACCACTGGGCGGGACGTGCTCGGAGCGGACGGCGGGACCCGTGGAGCAGAGGAGCTATCTGTACCCACCCTTCAGGTGGGATTTCCAGTGGACAGCTCAGAGTAGCGGCTTTTACTTTTCAGTTGCTGTTTTTCCCTTTTCGAGTTGTACTTTACTTTCAGTTTGGGTTTATATACTGGCCCATTTACTTTTCCGCACTTTCAGTTGTACTCTGCTTGCTTAGTGTTTACTTTCCGCTTGTTACTCTGTGGTGTGTGTTTACTTTTCAAAGGCAATGCCTTCCCTTTTTACCGGGATTTACGCCTTTGTGCTAGTCGCCAGCCCCTGGCCTATGGAAGGCGGGCTTGGGGTAGTCACGACACGGACCCCGAGGGCGGGTCGTGACATCATATTAATGTATATGATTCTTGAATAATTTAATAAAAATCATTTCACAATTATACAGGAGGTTAACCTACCCTCAACCAAGGAAAAGTACAAAGTAAGGGTTTATTTCGCAATCTCTTCATTATCCGATGTTGTTTATACGTAATAATCTACTGGGATTTCTTTATCATCCACATCCATGTTTCTTAAAAATGTATTTCAAAACATTTTTACTATTTACATGAATATGGGATAAAGACATTTATACCCTTGTTTGACTTTTTATAATAGGTTTATTAGGGAATTATTCTGTCGTTTTCCAAACAAGGTCCTTTTTAACCTTTTCGACAGAATTTAGGTAAGAATGTTTTTTTAACTATTACGGTGGGTGCGACTATTTTCTATTGTTATAAAATCGTCGAAGCTTTACATACAAGAATATAAGAATATTTTCAAAGAAAATGTTTTATTTTATAAATATATGACTCTTAAATGATTTCAAAATAGAAAGAGATATTTCTCTAAAAAGAGTTTTGATTTCATCTATGTCAACATCCTTTGATGGATTTTAAGTTTATTTGGAGTTGATTAATTATGATACAAAACTTCCATATTGTATTGATGGTTTTGTGATATGTTTGACTGTGGATGTGTTATTTTTATGCCATCATGGTTTAAGAAAAAAGTATTGACATTTCGTATGATATTTTTAATACGAAGGTTTATGTTTAATCCTATTCATATGAACAATGAATTGGAATTAATAAGTTACAAGTGGAGACCGCTATAGCTCCTCGATGCATCAGTAGGTCTCATGAGACAAACTAGTGGCTTGACACAAGTCCTTGACAAAGCATTAATTTTAGTCTTGGAACGAGGCCTAGGATATGCGGTTCTGATAGTCTAGAATTATGCATTCCATCATTATGAAAGTGGTTATTGATATTGCATGTTATTATTTGATTAGCAGAATATCCATGTGAATAAGTAAGTGGCATTATTTAATTTTATTTTTTCCATACTATGTTGAAG
Organism: Viscum album; assembly: GCA_963277665.1. NCBI lineage: Eukaryota > Viridiplantae > Streptophyta > Magnoliopsida > Santalales > Viscaceae > Viscum > Viscum album. The sequence goes on from OY728140.1 coordinate 81,948,538, forward strand.
TTCAAGTTTAAAAGGCTTTTGTTTTAGTTATACATTGCCTTAAATGTTTATTTTTATTTATGAAAGTTTCTACTATATTGTTATCCTTACTGGGCATTTGAGCTCACCCCTTTTCTATGTTTTATTTTTCCCAGGATATGAAGAAGTAATATATGAATGACCTACAAGGATAGCATGAGGGGATAAAAGTGTGGAAGATGGAGACTATATTGTTTTAGTATTCATTTTATTATGTAATGTAAACTTTATTAATGTATCGAGTTATTCCAAAGCTACTAAACTAATCGGTCTTTTGAGACTTGATCATTCTTGTGATCATGAAAATGTTATTTAATAATGCACCGACTCTGGGTATCTAGGGTCGGGGTGTTACAATTGGTATCCGAGGAAGTTTAGTACAAACCTTGGAAGCTATATTTAGAAAAGTTTTGATTAGAGCACATAGATTTAAGATGGACTTTGAGGATTAGTATATAAGAACTTCCTAGAATTTTGGTATTTTAGAGATTTTGTGAGTTTTATGAGCAACACATCCCTGTCTGGATACGAGCAGGTAGATGCGGCTCTGGCACAGATGTACCTAGGGGTAAAACCTGAAAACTCCACTTTGAGATAGACTCGAATGGGAACTGGTGCACGACAATGGGCCTTGCTGCACTCTTGGTTACGACACTCTCCGGGGATATGCTTAGGATAACTCTCATTTTCATTACAAATCATTATGAAGGGTTTATGAGTATATAATTCCTCAATGAAAACATTTTTATGATTATGGATTATATCTATAAATAGTTCAATTTATGTTAAGTGTTTTATAATTATAGAATTATGTATTTTGATTCATAAACTGATCCAGTTTATGACATTGTTTAGAAATGGCTCCTGGTGGATAAAATGGAAACTGTGTCAATGCATGCACTCCATGTAGGTATTTCCATCCTGCTCAAGATAATTATAGTGGAGCTAGTGATACAACTGGTGCTGATCAACTAATCACCACACTGGGACAACTCACTCATGTTATGAATAATAACCTTACCCGTATGGAGAACCCTGATCCACAGCATGTAGGATCAATGATAGATCGATTCATGAGGTAACAACCACCAAAATACAATGGGAGTACAAATCCATTGATAGCTGAGCAATGGATAAGTTCCCTAGAAAAAATATTTCAGGCTTTGAGAAGTAGTGAAAGGGAAAAAGTTATCATGGCAGTTTACCGCCTCACTGGAGATGCTGATCAATGGTGGTCTTTGATTCAAAACATTAAGGGAGATGATGAAGTATAAAATATGGAATGGAGGGAGTTCAATGATCTATTTTGAGAAAAAATAATTTCCTCGTTACCATCGAGAAGATATGGAAAGGCAATTTTTCAGTCTGAGACAAAAGGAGGATGGGAATTTCGCAAAGTATGAGGCTAACATTAAAAGGTTAGCATGGTGTGCTAGAGATTATATACATAACCGAAGAAGTAATATTGATCATTTATTTTATGGTTTAAAACCATTTATCCGTCGAGCATTAGTCTCACAATTCTTCTTGTCGTATGATGACATTATCTCATGTGCTATCAAGACAGAAAAGTAATTCTCTAAGACTTATGACTTTAAAGCAATGCAAGAGAAGAAGAGATCTGCTGATCAATCTGGGAATGGAAATAAGGGGAAGAAGGGAAAATTTGAATATCCTACATGCAGTAAATGTGGTAATAAATACCCCGGTACTTGCTTAAAATGAATGGGAGTCTGTTACAAGTGTGGTGAAAAGGCCACCAAGCTCATGATTGCAAGGGGAAAAAGGAAGCTACTAATGTCCAATGCTACAATTGCAGGGAGATAGGACATTATGAAAATAAATTTCCTAAGAGTCAGGGGAACATACCTTGGAAAAGGCCAAGGTATCAAGGCTAAGAATATGTTATCACTACTGTTGAGGTAGAGGCTTTGAAAGATGTGGTGGCAGGTAATTTAATGATTTCCTCAAGTTTAGAAAATGCATTCTTTGATTCTGGATCATCACATTGTTTCATATCTTCCCATTTTTCTAAGAAAATTAGATATTTCCAATTTGATTTAATAAGGGAGTTGTCAGTTAAAACTCCTAAGGGAAGTATCATTGCAACAAAGTTTTATGAATCATTCCCCATTAGAGCACATAAATGTTCTTTATTTGCTGATCTCATCATCATTCCTATGATTGAGTTTGATATAATCCTCGATATTGATTATATTTCAGACCAAGATGTGAAGATTTATTTTAAAAATAAGAACGTTATGATTTTTGATGATTATGATAAGGAACACCTTATCTTTAGAGAAGAATCATCACCACCCAATTCTTATCTAGATCCACCCCCAGTAGCTCAAATAAATTCAATTATTGGGGAGGAAGAGAATAAAATTACAGTGGGTGAGGAAAGGAATGTTCAAATAGAGGATATACCTATTGTGAAAGAATGGGTATATGTGTTTCTGAAAGATTTACCTGGACATCCTCCAGAATGAGATGTTGAGTTTTCTATTGATTAATTCATAGATCAAGGCCTATATCGAAGACCCCTTATAGAATTACCACTCTAGAATTAGTTTAACTAAAGAAACAACTAGAGTAATTGAGTAATAATGGATTTTTTCGCCCTAGTGTTTCTCTATGGGGATCCCTTGTTCTTTTTGGTAAAAAGAAATACGAATCTATGTGGTTATATATCAACTACAGGGAGATCGATGCTATAACAATAAATAAAAAGAATACCCTACCTCGCATTGATGATTTATTTGACCAACTTCATGGAGCTTAATACTTTTCAAAGATTGACATTCGATCAGGATACCATCAGTTGTGTGTGAAGAAGTAAGACATCCGGAATACAACATTTCAAACCAGGTACGGGCATTACGATTTTACAGTAATTCCTTTTGGATTGACTAATGCACCCTTTGTATTCATGTATATGATGAATAGAGTTTTCAAGGAATATCTTGATGAATTTGTGGTGGTATTTATTGATGATATCTTGGTATACTCCAAAAGCTACGAAGATCATGAAAATCCTTTGCGCATTATCCTGATGACTCTGACAAGACATAAATTATATGAAAAGTTTAGCAAGTGTGAATTCTGGCTTCAAGAGATTTCTTTTCTTGGACATATGTTCTCTAAAGATGGAATCTCTGTTGATCCTTATAAGACCAAGGCAATCCAATAATGGCCTGCACTGACGAGTATAACTGAGGCACGTAGTTTTATTGGTTTAGCAGGTTATTATCGACGTTTCGTCCAGAATTTTGCCCGGTTGGCTAACCCATTAAAAAAGGACACACGTAAAGGGGTTAAATTTGTTTGGAAAAAAGTGTGTGAATAATGTTTCAATGAACTGAAGAGAAGATTAGTCAATGCTTCTATATTTTCTCAACCATCGGGGAATGATGGGTTCGTTATTTATAGGGATGAATTGAAGAAAGGACTTGTTTGCGTCCTTATGCAGAATGATAGGGTTATTTCTTATGCATCATGATAGTGGAAAATTCATGAACAAAACTATCCTACTCATGATCTCGAGTTAGTAGCTGTGATATTTTCCTTGAAGATATGGAGGCACTACCTCTATGGTGAAAATGTGATATTTATACTGATCACAAGAGTTTGAAGTATATTTTCTCACAAAAAGAACTCAACATGAGGAAAAGGAGATGGCTTGAATTACTCAAGGATTATGATTGTATGATACACTACCACCCGGTGAAAGAAAACAAGGTGACAGATGCTTTGAGAAGAAAATATCATGGAGTTTTAAACGATATGGGAATAAAAAGGGATCGAATTTTCATGGATCTAGTGAAGATGGACATGGGAATAACCAGGGAAGTTGAAACATCAATTCTTTTTCAAATGGTTGCCAAACCATCATTACTTGAACGGATTAAGAGTTATCATACCGATGATGAAGAATTTCAAAAGAATATTAAAGCTATGAATGATGGGAGATTGAGAGAATTTGTGTATGAAGAAGGAATTTTGAAATTCAGGAAGAGACTTTGTGTTCATGATATACCTGATCTAAAAAGGGAATTGCTGGATGATTCTCATAGTTCTAATTTCTCTATACACCCTTGGAGCACCAAAATTTATAGAGATTTGGAGGAACATTTTTGGTGTGACAACATAAATAAGGAGATTGCTAATTTTGTGTCATGATGTATGGTTTGTCAACAAGTGGAAGCTGGAAGGCAACAGACTGGTGGAGTATTGCAAACTCTTCCCATACCTGAGTGGAAATGGGATAATATCACGATGGACTTTGTCATGGGACTACTAAAGACTTCTAGAAGGAACGATGCAATATGGATTATTGTTGATATTCTTACCAAGTCATCACATTTTCGTGCTATAAGAGAAGATCTACCACTGGAACGTCTAGTAAGACTAAATATTGATGATGATGTGAGACTTCATGGAGTACCCCTATCGATTGTTTCTGATCGTGATCCGCATTTTACTTCAAGATTCCTAAAATGTATTCAGAAATCCTTGGACACTGAACTTCATTTGAGCACTGCCTAACTCCCTCAAACAGATGTACAATTATAATGAACTATTCAAACCTTAGAAGACATGTTGAGATCGTGCTCACTTTACTTTCAGGGTATGTGCGATAAATATTTACCTATGGTGGTAGTTTACTATAACAATAGCTTCCATTTGAGTATTCAGATGGCACCATATGATGCGTTATACAGAAAGGGATGTCGCACATGAACATGTTGGGATGACATTGGTGAAAGAAAACTTGTAGGCCCAGAACTGGTGGACGAAACGATGGAAAAGGTGAAGGTAATCCAAAACCATATCAAAGCAGCTCAAAGTAGGCAGAATATCTATACCGATAATCGAAGGAAGGATTTGTAATTTCATGTTGGTGATCATGTTTTCGTGTACGTATCTCCATGGAAGGGAGTCATACATTTTGGTAAGAAAGGTAAATTGAGTCCCAGGTACATCGGACCTTTCGAAATTCTAGAACGAATTGGGGCTGTAGCTTACCGATTGGCAATGCCTCCAAGTCTCTCCAAAGTTCACGATGTGTTCCACGTATCTCTGTTGAGAAAATACATGCCTGAACAAATGCATGTACTCACCTATGAGGAATTAGAACTGGAACCCGATCTGTCTTATTAATAAGTTCCCGTCAAGATTCTTGATACGAGAGAACAAGTACTGAGAATCCAGATGACTCATCTGGTAAAAGTCTTATGGAAAAACCAGAAGATGGAGGAGGCAACGTGGGAACCCGAGGAACATATGATGAAGAACCACCCGAGTGTTTTCATGCTGTAGTATTCTAGAAATTTCTAGGAAGAAATTATTTGAAATAGGGATAATGTAACACCCCAAGCTTCTATGGTATGCTTCTCTTTGAATAATGAAATAGTGTGTGTTGTACGCAACATGGAGTTCTAACACACCACAACCAATCAAACTAGCTGGTATGAATAGTAATACCCACGTTTTGAAAATTAAAAATTTTATTTTTCAAAATGGACTTCATTTTTGGATTCGGAATATCGAAATTAGCCTAGGGTGAATTTTTGGTATTTTTCTGAAAAACATCATTTTTTGATGAATAGTGAAACCACTAAGTGGTAGTTAAAAAACTGAATTTTTCATAAAAATTAATTTTACCACTTCTGTGAGTGAAATTTTTAAAATCCGAGATACACTTTTAATATCAAGTAGTAAAATGTGGTTCAATAAGATGAAAGTAATTTTTTGTGAATAGTAACTTTTTACTTTTATTTACCACGGTTAAAAGTAAATTGGATAATTAAGGGTAAAAATGATATTAATATTACCCTAAAACATGTCCTAATTCTATTGGATAAGCGTAATTTGACCAAAAACAACCTTTGGAATAAAATATGAATCTTTTTGGTCCACTTGGATTAGATTAGGACATTTATTATTATTTAATTCAAAGAAGAGTTAAAAGATGTAAAATCAATGTTTTACAACTAAAATATTTTTAATACAGGGTTACACATAAGATATATTCGATTATAAATATTAATTAGAAAGCTAAAAAGATTTAATAGATAATGATATTTTATTTATAATTTTTAGATATTAAATAAATTAATTTTTCTATGACACAATGATGATGCAGTAATTATCATAATAGTGAAAAATTAAAATAATTGCTATTATAAATACCCAAATAAATATAATTTGAGACTTTTTATGAATTAAACTAATTTTCTTGGTTTATATGACCTGTTAGGATTGAATTAAGTAACTTTGTTAGAAGTAATCATTCTGTTATGAGTTTTACAAGAAAATCAATTTTCCAAATAGTGTCGAAATTGACATAAAATAGTTTTAAAAAAAATATTATATTATTAATTGATATTCAATTCCTAAAAATCTAAGGTTCGGCCAAGAGACTTATATCATGATAGGTGTATCATTACTGGACCACTTGAGGGTCTCTTTGAGGTATATAGTATGTTTAGTAACTATATAATATAAAAATACGAAGTGACATTGTAAGTGTCAAACTAATTAACTAAGAGTTAAAACTAAACGACAAGGTTAACATAATGACCTAAACCTATCTAAATTATATTGGATGAGTGGTTTTTTACCCACCCGAACCTTAACCATTAAATAATCCACTTTGGATCCATTTGAAACTGAATATGAATTTATTATAAAATAATATTTCTAGCTTTTCCAAAGGTTCCCCTCACTCCTCATATAAAAGGGCACTCCCCCTTCTCACTAATTCACACATTCAATGCCTTTTGGCTCGGCCAACCCCTGACAAAATACACTCTCAACTTCCCTCATTTCATCCTAGAGGACTTATATTGATCAGAAATCCAACCTAAGGATCCCTTTTGATCAAATCAAAAGGAAGAACCCGAAGAAGAGGTAATGTTTTCACCACCCTCTTTCTAGTTCTTTTTTTCTTCAACTTCTTCTTTCTTTGTTATTCCCATTATAAAATAATAACTCCAGTATCTTATATATACTGTGATGTTATTATAAATATGGTATAACCATATTCATTATTCTATCCAACCTTTGAATGACATGTCACCATACGTGCGTACCTACGGCTTACCGTCCCCACGTCGTGGTGTAATTGTTATTCAATAAATTATTATTGGGATGGGTATAATAATGATGTGTAATTCATTTAAATAATAAATATAATAGGATAAAAAAATTTTATATATGATATACCATCCAATTATATATTATTTTAATATCAAAAGATTGATATTGTCGCTCGTGCGTACGTACGGACTACCGTCTCCATGAACGCGATGAGATTCATTCTCCATCGTATCCGTTAAAGTATAATTCTCATTTGATGATTAAAAATAATGTTTAAGGACTTGATATAATTTTGGATATGAATAAGATACAAACTATCCATAACAAATATGGCTTATGTAACAAAACATATAAAATAAAATGAGAAAGTTAACACCCGAAACGACGATAATTCTAAGATATTATTAACAAATCCATGTTAAAAGATCATATATTATATCATATTAATGTATATGATTATTTTATAATTTAATAACAATTATTTCGCCATTATATAGTAGTTTAACCTACCCTCAAACAAGGAAACGTAAAATGTAAGGGTTTATTTCACAATCTCTTCATTATCCGAGGTTGTTTATACATAATAATCTACTGGGATTTCTTTATCATCCACATCCATGTTTATTAAAAATGTATTTCAAAACATTTTTACTATTAACAAGAATATGGGTTAAAGTCATTTATACCCTTTCTTGACTTTTTATAAGATTTTTATTAGGGAATCTTTCTGTCGTTTTCCAAACAAGGTCCTTTTTAACCTTTTCGACAGAATTAAGGTAAGAATGTTTTTTTAACTTATACGGCAGGTGCAGCTATTTTCTGCCATTATAAAATAGTTGAAGCTTCCCTTACAAGCGTATAAGAATATTTTCAAAGAAAATGTTTTATTTTATAAATATATGAATCTTAAATGATTTGAAAATAGAAAGAGATATTTCTCTAAAAAGAGTTTTGATTTCATCTATGTCAACATCCTTTGATGTATTTTTTGTTTATTTGGAGTTGATTTATTATGATACAAAACTTCCATATTGTATTGATGGTTTTTTGATATGTCTGACTATGGATGTGTTATTTTTATACCATTCATGGTTTAAGAAGAATGTATTGACATTTCGTATGCTAGTTTTAATATGAATGTTTATATTTAGACCTGTTCATATAAGGAACGAATTGGACTTAATAAGTGATGGGTGGAGCCCGCTATATCTCCAAGATGCATCAGTATGTCTCATGAGACAAACTAGTGTCTTGGCACAAGGCCTTGACAAAATCTTATTTGTAGTCTTGGAACGAGGCCTTTGCTATGTGTTTTTGATAGTCTGGCATTATGCATTCGATCATTATGAAAGTGGTTATTGATATTGTATGTGATTATATGATTAGTATAATAACCATGTGAATAAGTAAATGGCATTATTTCATTCTATTTTTTCCATACTATGTTGAAGTTCAAGTTAAAGAGGATTTGGTTTTAGTTATACATTGTCTTAAATGTTTATTCTTATTTATGAATGTTTCTGCTATATTGTTATCCTTACTGGGAATTTGAGCTCACCCCTTTTTTATGTTTTATTTTTCCCAAGATGTGAAGAAGTAATTTATGAATGACCTGAAGGGATAGTATGAGGGGATAAGAGTGTGTACAATGGAGACTATAGTGTTGTAGTATTCATTTTATGATGTAATGTAAACTTTATTAATTTATCTAGTTATTCCAAGGCAACTAAACTAATTTGTCTTTCGAGACTTGATCTTTCCTGTGATCATGCCAATGTTATGTAATAATGCACCGACTCTGGGTATCTAGGGTCGGGGAGTTACAACCACCACTCCTTAAGTATAAATACCACCCCTCGCCACCCCCTTTCTCACCACATGACATTGATCTCTTAACACCTATACCAAAATCACTCCTCCCCACTATCACCTAGTCCAAATGTTTTTGGTCTCACCAAAATACCAATTACATGGTCATTAAGGGATCATTTAAGGAGGTGATATTCTAGAGTCAAATTTATCAAACCACCACTCTTATTTTATTTTCTTCTTCAATATTCTTCTTAAACCGTTATTCATGGGATAAAAATAATCTCCATAGTCATGTAAATATTTAAATTATATTTTTATAGTGTAATATTAGATATAAATCCCTTTATTTACCTCCACATATACAAATAAATGAAACCATTGTCCAAAATAAGGTGGTAAAACGTCACTATGAATAATGATTTTTTTCCTTACAGCAGTCAAGGTTAGTGATAAAAGTATTATCCGGGATATATAATATTGTAAAACGTATATTATAGCATCTTTCTTGTTCTGTAATTAAAATATAAACATAATATTAAATATAAAAACTAGTTTATGACTACCGAAAAACCTCTAAAATAAAGAAAACATTTATCAATAATATTTTATCAAATAAATAATCCTCATAACAAAATTAAAAATTATATATGGAAAATTTATAACATATGGAAGTTCAGGAATTTTTCTTTCACTTCTAGTATTTTATTTTATTTCACATGAATATCAATAATTATAAATGAATGAACTAATCATGAAATCCTGTATCGAAGGTACCTGAAACAATTAAAAAAATATAGTATTATTAATAAATGGGTGAAAAGTTCTTATAAAAGTATCACATACGGTATTATAAATATGGTTATTGTATTCTAGTGATTTAATAATATTCTTTGGAAATATATACTAATGGTTAATTTACACAATACTAAATAGAAGCAAGAGGTAAGGATTTCTCATCTCACTATAATTTTTATGAGATATATAACTTATTCAATAACTATTTCCTAGGTTTGGGGTATATATACTTTCCATTAATATGTAATATCATAAATGACCATCTCACCACTAAATTAAATGTGTAATTAGATACTTATTACTTTTATGGAGCATATTATTTGATTGATTTCAATGTGGTGTGGTAATTCATAACACCAATTTCCATTCATAGGGTTAAACTTGTAATTCACAAATTATATCATACTAATCATTGTTATGAAATTTATTTTTATTATATTATGATTTCAATTACATTTTTATGTGTATTTAGAGTATATACACAGAAATGGATAATATTTTTAATGACTAAGTCAATGATATGAAATTTATTGGGTAATGTTATTTAAATGTTATATTTTTAATGTTTCTATTAAAACTGTCATATTATTAAATTCCCATGTTTTATAAGACTGTTCCAAATTTTATTTTACTATTCTCTTATTATTTTAAAAAGACTTGTTTACTCATTTTACAATTTTTTCACAGTACCATTTCAAAATATGCTTTTTTCGTTTTTTAAGTGAGGTTATTTATGAATTTTTTTACAAACATATAAAAGGAATATAATTTTAACATATCTAGAATGGATGTTTTTTCCTTCTATCATAAAATCATGATTCCATAATTCTAACATTATTATTTTTTAACATTTTTTTCAAAGAAAATATTTTCTTTTTTAATTTGGAGTCATTTTTACCATAATTGATTTCCAAGTGAAAAGGGTATTTTCTCATGAATATTTCAATGAACTCATTTAATTTATTTTAATCTAAGTCAAAAAAATTTTGTTAAAGGTTTTCTTTATATAGTTTTATCTCTTATGATACCATATGAAATATTTTATTAATTGTTTATAATCAGTTTTACTAGGGATATACTATTTTCATACCATTCATTATGTCTCTCTAGATGGTTTATTGAAAGGTTAAATTGATTTTGGAAACTATTGAAAGAAAATATGTTAGTTATTAATATGAATTTTTAGTTTCACTATTTTTTTCATTTATTATGATGATGTATTTGGAAATTCATGACCTGGGTGGGTCCAAGTTATTAATATCCCATCAATATATCTGTAGGTCTTGTGAGAAATATTAGTTGGCCAATCATAATTGATTTGAACCAAGTAGTTTTAAACAAAATTTTAAAAGGTATTGAAATTAGATATGATGTTTGACAAACATAATTCTTTTTATCCAGTATTTTTGAGTCATATTGTGAATATTCATGATAGTATAGGTACTATTTTACCTCGGATCATGATGGAAAATAATTAATAAATAACTTTATTAAAATGTATGTTTTATTAAACATGATATTTTCCCTATGATATTATCTCTAGATGAAGATCATTCTTAATTATTGATTTAATAAAATGGGTTTCTAGTTATGTACATTTAAATATTTATTATTTGTTATCATAAAATTATATCCATGTTGTTTGAATGTAATGAATGTTTAGTTATTTACCTTTCCATGTTGATTATGATTATAGATTCATGGAAGCTGTCGTTATACATAATCCTTATTGTCCATTTGAAATCACCCCATTGTTATGTTTTATTTTTCCGAGGATTCAAGGTTGTATTTTTTAGATTGATAAGATGGGTCTTAATAAGGTGGATAATGGTTTTATCAAATAAAATACATTGCATATTTTGTATATAGAATGCAATTTTAATTTCATATGTGTATCTTGTTATCTTGGGTACTAACCTATTCTGTCATTTGGGTTTTAATTCCTTGTACCTTAATCCAATGTAATTTTTTGACCACAAACTATAGGGTAATAGGGGTCATTCATTAACTTTTTTATTAGAGAAATTATAGTGTAAACCATTGTAACTAGATTTATGAAAATAAATATTAGGAAACATTACCCCATACATGAATTTGAGTATAAGTCTATGTATAGGTTATCATCATATATATTTGGTAATTACCATGTATAAACTTGGTTAAATATAATGACTCAAACATTCTGATGAAAATGTCATTAATTATGTGAAATTTTAATAATATTTTCTCACCGTGATTAGATTAGTTTGATATATACACTTATTTTTTTGGTTTTAGTCAATGATGAGATCTATAAGGAACTTGTTTAATATTAAATGATTTAGTCAATGTGTGGTTGATAAAACAACAATGATGATAAAAATATTAAGGGATATTGTGTTTATGCCTAATAATTTATCATTATATATGAATAAAAACATGAAACTTTAAGACTCTCAGACTTAGAAAATAAAATATGGACAATGTTTGTTGAGAGATCAGGTGGTGGAAATCATAGAGAAAAGAAGAATCAGTTTCTCAACATTGATATTTAAGAAGAAACACCCAGGTTATTATCTTACATGAATATTAAGATGTTTTGGGAGTGGAATCAAGGATATAAAATAAATAATTATAAGGAAAAATGAAATGTTTGGAATAATAAATACATAAGGTAATATCGATGGTTGATTTTTTTAAATGTGTAAATTATAAGAATTATGTAAATAAATGTCCATGGGGTGAAATCCTAAATTGAATTTGTGAGAATTTATAAGCAATATTTATTTTTCATATGATAACGTGAATAAAACATAAATATAAATGGAATGAAGAATAATATTATGAAGCATTGTTAATGGTTTTAGAAGGTTGTGGAATGAGTAAGTTCTTGGGTATTTGGGTTCATGAAATATGTTGTTAAATTAAAAATTACATTATGGTTTTAGGAATATATATATATATAAGGATTGTACTGTTGTAATTCACATTTAAGGATTTGGAAGACTGTGGTGAATAGTAACAATAACTAAGAGAAGTGATTTTATTACAAGTTTATCTTTTCCAAGACACATGATTTATAGAAAATAACCCAAAATATTTTCCTTATGTTTATATAATAATAGAAATTGTATTTTATGGCATATTATTAGAGACTAAGAAAATGGTTATTGATTTTTTGGTGTATGTTATATTTATAGTGTTTATAATAAGGTTGTATTAAGGGTATATATTCAACAATATGATATTTTATTTTTGGAAGAATGAATATTTTCATTTTGGTTTTATGGTAATAAAAGAATTTATATATTTTTAGGTGACATTAATATATACATTATATTTTTTAGGGAATATAATGTTATGTTGATTTTTAAATTTATTGACCTTCATTCTAAATTTTTTGTCATTGAATTTATGCAGATATATTTTGGATGAGTCTTAAGATTAATTACTTATATAATATATATCATTGAAATTTGAATATTATTGTTTAGTTATTTCATATTTTAACAATTTTTTTATATATATTTAGATTAAGTTGGAATGACTTGTGGACCTTATTATTCATTAAAAAAGATTGTGGATATAAACATTCCCCATCAATATACATTTCCTAGTATAAGTGACCATTTGTAAATAAATTGGGAAATAAAAAAAGGATTCCACTATGATTATAAATCATGTAATTTTAATTCTTATAGGATTTATCTATATAGGAAAATAATGACTAAACTATAAGAAATGGATTTTGGAACAAAAACATTATCCATTTATATTTCATACAAAAAACAATAGAATATTATCCTATCAATGACTAAAGATATTGTGATAGTAAAAATTCTAATGAGAATGTTCTATATCACTCTTCGTTAATACTAGATAGTTAAATTTCGTTTCTGTGTCCATGTTTTCACATAACACTAATTTTCTCCTATATTGTAATCTATTTTTTTTCATGAACATGGAATTTTTCTCTCCCCCTTTTTTTGAAGGATGTTTCTTAACCCTTCTTATGATTTGAGTTTCACAAAAATGAATTTTCAAATATGAACCATTATTTTTATATTTGAAGTCTCCATGTTATAGGATGAAATTTATTGACGGAGGGAGAATATAACAACCCATTATATTAAATGAACACTTGTTTGATGTATTATGTTGAAAAAAACATCAACCTTAAACAAAATCCAAAATATCATAATTTTAACACAATCAATATTTACATATCCATTATGTTGGTATATTTTAATTGGATTAAATATATTATGAAATATATATGAATTTCATGTTCATTAAAAATTGATTCATTCTTAGGAAATAATTTTTTTAATTAAGTCATTCTATTTTTCATAAATGTTATTTCTTCAAGAAATTTTTTTTATTTATTTCTATGAGAAAATAAATATAATTAATCTTAGAATTTTTTTGAAAATTTATTAGAAAAAATAAACATAATGGTTTGAATTATCATGTAAAAATTATCTTAGGATAATATTTTTTTGGAATTTTCTTAAAAATGGGTTTTTGTGTTATAAGTTGAAATATTGTTTTTACGAAATACCATAACTCTTATGAAATAATTATTATATTTTAATTTATTAACCCTTATACATGATATAAATTTATTTCTGAACTGAAATAAAAAATAAGGTGTTACACTTAGCACAAATGCTTAGAAATTTTGAAAATCATTTTTTAACCATAAAATTGTTTTTTGAGTTATGAAAAAAACATATTTGGAAATGATTTTTATCAATACTATTAATTTAATAAACTAATATTTATTAATTATTTTTAAATCCGAGATCCATATTAGGTTATAAGGTTATTTTCTCCTGCTATCAAAAAGATGTTACCATGGTAAAAAATTATTTACCATAGTGTCAGTAAAATAATATATCAGGTTAATGCTAAAACAATAAATCTTAAATACCTATCAATAACAAATTAAATGTGTGGTTAATTTTTAAATAAACCATAAAATTAATTTAAAATGTTATTTATAAATTTATTTTTTTGGAATTTATGCCACACAAATGTGGTTGGCTATAAATATAAAATATTCATTTTTTAATTACTTATAGTCACCCCTCCTCAAATAAAAATACAACCCCTAACCACAAACATTAGTATTTCATGTATTTAATATCAAAAAATTATTTCCAAAACCTACACTCCCAACTCAACTCATGCCCAGGAAATTCTGGCCTCACAAAAATTCTAATTCGATGTTCTTTAAGGGATCCTTCGAGGAGGGGATATTCAAGTGGTAATTTTCTGATACTACCCCTCTTATTTATTTATTTATAACTTATTCTCACATATTTCATAAATTAAGGTATAATAATTCCATAATAACTAAAATAATTTGTTTTATGTATCTAATATAATATCTTATATCTATCTCTTTTATTACCTCATCTTATTCAATGAAACGAAGCCATTGTAAAAATTATGGTGGTAAATTGTCTCCATGAATAATGATTTTTCATTTTTCATTACCACCTTCAAGGTAAAACATAAAATTATTATTATTATTAAATATTATTTTAAATGTTATATTATAACTTATTTTAGGTTACTAAATGAATATGTATACCTAATAATAAATAAAATGAAACATGTTCTTGATGGTCCAAAAAACCGCCAAATAAACTAAACACTTATCATTAACATTTTATCAAATAAATCATCCACATGTTAGAAATAAAAAACATATAACTAAATATTTAATATTATTGAAGTCAATGAGTAACATTTCATTTCATTTCTAGTGTTTTATTTCTAATTTACTATATTGTCCAGAATTATACACAAATGACCAAATCCTGAAACCATGAAATAAAGACACATGAAACAATGAATATAATGAAATATTCTTAATGAATGTGTGGTAAAATGTTTTATAAGTAGAACATAATGAATTATAAATATTATTATCGTTATTTAATGAATTAGTAACATTTTTTAATCCATATTTATAAGAGGATAAATTTCAAAAATCTAATGGGAAGAATGAGGTAAGGGTTTCTCATCTCACTTTAACTTCTGTGAGATATAGGCATTATTAACCAATTATTTCATGTGTTTTTTATATATACTACCATTATATATATAATATCAGGTATCTCATTGTCTTCATGGAATTGAAAATTTCATTTGATAATTACTACTTTTGTTGGTCTTATAGGTCAATTGATTACAGAGTGGCAAGATAATTGTTAACCAAATTTCCATTCTTTGGGTTAAACAACCTCTTCCATGATTATGTTATAATAAGATGAGATGTGAAATTACATTTGGTTATATAATGATTATATTTCCAATTTATTTTGTGTAATTACATCAACTAAATTTAACCAATTAATTTTCATTATCCTCACTTCAACGATATGATATCTAAAAGAATTATCTTTTTAAAATTTTCATTTTAATGTTTCCCTTAATACACTAATTTTTTAATACCAATGTTTTCCAATTTTTTTTATAGTTTTCTAAATATTCTCTGTTAAATTATTAAATGAAATTTTACTGATTTTTTAATGTTTTTGAAAAATGGTTTGAAATGTTTTTTGGTTCCATAGGTGAGATTTATTAGGACTTTTTAGAGAAAAATATGGAAGGTATGTTTTCTAACAAATATCGACTGTGAGGATATTCACACGGTCATTATTTTTTAATTAATTGAAGCTTAATTTAAAATCGATCATCTTTATTATCAATAAATATATTTTCTTTTTTTTATTTCACAGTGTTTGAAGAACAAGTTATTTTCTATGTGATGAATGGTATTTTCCAAAATAATTTTTCTATGAACTAATTTAATGTATTTTAATCAATTTAAAAATCGTTTTTTAATATTATACTTCATTTAGGATGATATCTTATAGTAAATATTTAATATTTTTTATTGTATTTTTAATCAGTTTGACTGTATATATACAACTTTCATACCATTCCACATTTTACTCTAGATAGATTATGATTATGTTCATTTGGTTGAGGTATGTATTAAAATTTATTTTTATGGTTTTTAATATTAATTTTTATATTGATTATCAATCATCATTTTATATAAATAATTATTTTTACATGAATGAAATGTGTGCATCTTGGTTATAGATAGACCCTCAATTCACTATGTGGTCTCATGAGATAAATTAGTCTGCCAAACCTAATCAGCTCATACCCAGTAGTTTAAAAGTATATAATGAAAGGTTTTTATAATAGATATGAAGTTGAAAAAACCTAATTAATTTATACTTAGTATTTATAAATTTTTTTGAAAGGTTTTCAAAGTAAAGGGACCATGATTCATGAGTTAATGATGTCCAATAATTAACTACTAACATTATTCTAATTTTAGTTTTATTATCCATGGAATTTTCATTATGATATTATCTTTGACGGCATTTCATTCCTAGTTATTAATTAAATGGAAAGTGTTTCCAGCTTTATACATTTTCATATCGATTATTCCTTATCCTATCATTATATTCATGTTGTTTAAATAGAATATGTGTTTAATTATTTAAAAATCCATGTTGATTATGATTATTGATACATGATAGCTTCTGATTTACTTAAACCTTACATGGAATTTGGGCTCACCTATTTTATGTGTTTTATATTTCCAAGATACCAGAAAAAGTTTTATATAGGATACAAATTATTTCGCTAAGTTGAATAAAGGGTTTCTCCAAGAAAATAGTTTTATTATTTTATGTTTGAAATGAAATTTTAATTTCATCTATGTATCTAGTTTTCCAAGTCTACTAAACAATTAATTCCTAAGATATGTGAGTCCATATATCGTAAAACAATGTAAGGAAGTATCCTTCGGATCATAGATACATGGGTTGGGTTATAACAGTCAACCACTTTATGAATATATATATATATATAACTACTCAATATATATTTATTGATAAATAATTAGTAAATAATCACTAACTTGTATTTGGAAATTACAATTTGTTCTTGATTATACATTTTCTCCTAAAATGATTAATATATTATTTACTGAAAAATTTTTATAATTATTTTATATAAAAATTAGAAAATGAATTTGATAAAATGAAATCCATTTTTGATATTAGTGTATCAAAATCAACTAATGATGTAATTTGGGGATTTTTTAAAAAATATAGATTATTCAATGAATTGTGAACAATATGATTTTTATATAAAATTTCATTTATTTTTATATATTATATAATATTGATATCCAATTATTCATTTAAATTTAGTTTAACGTAAAACAATTATGCTTTATCTAATTAAAATCAAAATAATTACATATAAATCATCCTTATAAAAGATGATAGACTATGTTTTTTAGGCATAAAATACATCTATCTGATTTTTTCTAAATGTATAGTGATTATCTGTCATAAATTATTTAAATTAAATTTATAGATTAGATTTTAATATTTATGAATTTAAAATAATATACTAACTATTTCTAGTTATATAGTTAAGGTAACATCTTTGTTTCCATAATAAATTATTTTTTTATAAAACAAAAATCCACCGCACAATTAAGTATTATATTTAATTGAATTCTTTAAAACCTAAAAATTTATTTTGATAAAATTTAGGCCATATTTTTTTATTATAATAATTAATATTAGGTGACTAGGTCAAAAAAATCTTAATCAATATGAATAGTAACCCTAAAAATATTTATTACCACAATAAAAAGAGAATCAGTCAATTAAGGGTAAAAATAATTTACCAATGAAAATATAAACAAAGTCTCCATAAGTGTATGAATATATTTATATATTAAATTCAACATAATAAATAATTTATTTTTTTTGTTAGTTTATAATGATAAAACAATTATTTTGATGATAATTAGATTTATGATACTTCAAAACATAAATTGTTTTGGGGGTAAAATATAGTTTTATTGCAGATTGTTTTTTATTTATTAAAAAAAATTTGAAATAAAACATATTATAATAAATTAATATTATTAAATTTTATATATGAAATATAAATTTTATTTCAATTTTACGATGTGAGAAAGAAATTATTATAAAGGTCAAATAGTTGTTCTAAAAAACTACAATTTTTAAACAATTTTTTTAATTACATAGTTTTATATAATAAATTTATATAATTATTCTGATAAAATAATCTACAATTTTTTAATATTAATGTCAAAATTATATAATGGCGATTTTTCAAAAAACAATCGGACAGTTAAAATTTCTATTGAAAACAAAATACGGTATAAGTACATGATATAAATTATGAAATCATAACGACCCAAACATATTGTAATATACAACATATAAGGTATCCATGACCAAATATATGTTTCCAAATTAGAAAAAAATTATATTATTTATTAATTTTATGATACATTTATTAATTCTTCAAAACCTGTAATATATTTTATGTCCATAAACCATTTCTTTGTAAACATGATTGACATCCACAATATTAAGGGTAATACATTAATGCGTTGTGTAGTTAGACTTATAAAATAATTAAAAACACTCTTATTTTTTATAAACTATGGGGAAACCCATGGAAAGTTTTTTAATTTTTTAAATTCTTTTATAGAGTCCAAAACCTATGTTTTTGAAATAATAATGTACTCCCCTATAATTTTATAATATTAACATGCAGAACACCAAATTCCTCTTCAAGAAAATATCCATGGAGCATGTACATACTATTCTATACCCTCTATATAGACCTCCCAAGGTTCTCCCATGATCTGATGAAACTCCCCCCAGCTATTAGAATCACTCATGCAAGGTATGGGATCTCCCTCTCTTATGTTTATCCAAGAACCTCTATTATATTATGACTATTAATTTACTTTTTTTATTGTTTAAAAAATCACCTTTCTATTACTTTCTAGAACCTATGATGTTACAATTTGATTTTAACATGATTTTTGAACAAATCTTTTAGCCTTCATAGTGATAATTTTCATAAAACTAAGAGTAATATCATTTTCTCTGAAAAAGTATAAAATAATTTTTATTAATAATATTTTTTTAGAAAATGTGATAAGTATAAGTACTCTTATAGGAACCTCCAAAAACATTTGATATTAATTAATATAAGAAATCATATGATCAATATATTATTATAGGAATGATTATAATTTTATTATATCTTATAGGTAGTCTACCAGACATAATTTTTATTCTACTATTGAGTGTCATATTTTTAGAAAATATGATGGATTCTGATCATAAGAAAATTAAATAGATATTTAGTTATCTTAACTGATCTCATGATTAAGGAATTTTTTACTTTTTTTAATGATTTTGAACTAAAAGGTTTTTCAAATGATAACTTTGGTGAATGTAAAATGGATAGGGAAATTACATAAGGATGTTTTCAATAATAAAAGGGTAGGATTTTAGATCATGGTATTGTAGGAAAAAACATGTACCACATTCCAGTAACGATTTTAACAATGTCGTAACTGGATTCATTTTGCTGAAGTGTTGTACATGCAATGTAATCTCACTAATGTTTACTTTTTTAGTATAAATCTAATTTTTATGATAAGAGAAGTACTATAGATTTGTCTAAGAACCCAAGACTTGAATTGTGAGAAAAAATAAATAAATATATGACAAACATTTCTATGAGATCAAATATTAAAAAGTGGTATTATAATAATATTCATCAAAAAAGAAGATCAACAGGATAATATGTTTACAAAACCTAATATTCCTAATAAATTTGAATATATTAAATAGAAAGTTGTAGTGATCAATATGATGGGAATATTAATATACATTTTTTTAGAAATAACCTTACATTTAATATCTCGTTTGGAACGAGGGATGAGATTTTTATTTTTTTCCCTTACATCGTAGTTCATATTTTTTCAAAAATCACTCGACTAGTATTTATTATAATAATTTTATATTTTGATAAATTGATCTTCAATTGAAGATTCATCACACATACTCTATTCAAATATTATTTATTATGAAGCCAAGTCATCATATAAAAAACAACCTTAGGAATGTCTAATTATTAACTATTTATAACGTATGCCTTTTATTTTCCTAAATTTTTTATGCGAAAAATTTATAATATATTATAAATATATTAATGTTCATTCATTATTTTTTTTATAAATGGAAATGAAATTCTAACAAATCTTATACCAATATTTAGGATTTCAAAACTAATATATTCTTAAATTTTTTACGTGATCATCTTCTCATATCAAATCACATCCACTTGATACTCAAGGTTTTTAAGAGACTCAAATCACAATTATATGTAGTATATATGGTTCAGATATTTCTTTCACAAATTTTTTGTGTGAATATCTATGCTAAATTTTTGGTTCGGTTTTGTTTTTTTGCTACAGTTTTTCTATTAGTTATAATTTTTATCCCTTTAATTTATACAGATTCCTTTTATGATTCCTAAACAATGATAGTAATTAAGTAAATATTGGTCGATCAAAGAAACTCTGATGTGTACTATTCTCTATTAAATTCAAAAATTATCTATTATGGTTTGGAATCTATTCAGAAAAAGGATTAAATTAATCTATAATAACCAAATATAATATGCGAGATTAATATAAGTTCCAAATATTATGGACTCGATGGGATTACTAATATTTCATTAAATATTCTTCAAAATCCAGAAAATTTGAATATCTAAAGATTTTCTAAACATTTAAAAATAAATTTTTTTAGTGGTACATTTTTATACTCGTAATATTATTTAAAAAGGCGGATTGTTTGAAATATATACTACGGAGATATCATTGTTTATATCAAATCAGAATGTTAGAGAAATTTCACACCACTCTCTAGGTGTAAGAATCGATTCCTTATTGATTCAAAACTATATTTTTCTAAGGTAATGATATTGTGATTATTTTAAAGAATGAGATATATATGTGTTTGATTTCCAATTAAATATTATAAATTTCAATATAGTTATGTTTATAGGGAACTTCATTAAATCAATTAGGTCTTGTATTTTAATGTTTAATATTTGTTTATGTAAAGTTCATAAATAGTGTTTTATTGAAGATTTAGTAATTTTATTTTATCAAGAATGAAGTTATTTCTATCTAAGATAAGGTAAAAAAAATTTAGGATGTATCCATTGATAAAATGATATTATATTATTATCATTCCACAAAAATGATAATAGATAGTGATGAAAAATGTACCTCTCCTAATGAACATGATGTATTGAAGAAGGTGTTTCATGAAAATTGGAATGTGGTGTCTTCCAAAACATCTTATAAGATTCTATAGAGAAATACTATGTCATATTTCCTTGAAAATTACATGATACTGATGAAGAATAAATAACGGAATAAATAAGGAAGATAATGTTTGGGATTGGATACTATTGAATCAAGAATCCATGAAGGTTGTAGTTTTTAACATGTTAAAAGAAGAGGCATGGGAGAATAAATTTTATAAAATGGAGAAGGGTAATGTTTATCTACGTATAATATGAGATATATAAAATTTATATGTATATATGAGAAGATTGGGGTGGTAATTCCTTAATTTGTTGATATTGCACTGGAATAAGTGGTTTCACTGTCTATTCCTCTAGCTCATGCATTATCTATTTTTAATAAAGGGGTTGTTGTGTCTATTTTCTAGAAAAAAGGTTTTAGAATTATGTTTCTGTGGAATATTTTGAAAATATTTAATAACATTGATTTCTAATTTAATATTCATAAATGAAAAGAAGATGTTTGAGTTTCTCATATCAAAGAACCATATTAAATTTAAAAGAAGATAAACACCATAATTAAGTCAAAATATGTCATTCAATATCTTATGAGATCATTATATGTTGAGGAATATTGTGGAAACATATTTCTTTAACATCGCAATATGGTGATGAAAAAGTAACCCTCAATCATTTATAAGTAAATCATTGAGAATTAATAAGAAAACATTAACTACCAATGCATCAAAACAACATAAACCTAATGAATATTTAGATATAATGTAAATATCACAATCACATTTTATCAAAATTGAAAAAAGATCAATTCTATGATTTATATAATATATCTTAATAGTGGTGTCTAGCAAATAAATAAATCCTACCACAAGGATAGGATTAAAATAGAATGAAATGGAAATGAATTACTTCCATAATGTAATGAAAAGTATTAATGGTGTTATAGAATCCTTTCATGATACTCAGTTTTGGTAAAAGCACATCTAAGTGAAATTAGATTTAATAAAAGTATTAGGATCCCTAATGAAATCTATGTATAATTTATAAATAATAAATAATTGTTTTAATCTCATAATATAAAATCATTAAAATATTTCATAGAGGTAAACACCATTATCATCCAGATAAATCGCACCAAGGAATATATGTATTTTTTTGTGAAGATATAATATATTAGGAGGAAAACATAATCTGTTTTAATTTCAATTAAAAATATAAACTCTAACGATAGTAAAAAAAATTAAGAGCTATTAGAGGTCCTATGTTTATTTTCAACCAATAGGACATAGATACTTCCCAAAAACATATTATGTTATAGTTTCTAGAAGGAATGTTAAAAAACATGAGTTGAAAGAATAAGACTCAGAGAAAAATTATATGTATCCAAAAAGATAAAGGACATAATGAAGAATTTTTCTATGAAAGATTAATTTTCACAAAACGCATGAGTATTTTTAATAATTTAACCCCAAAAATTTTAGAATATTGGAATTGATTTCGTATTGGGTTGATTGGTACTACATATATATCTTTTAAAAAACATGGTAACTATTCCTAAATTCTTAAGTCAGTATTAATTTTTTTTGTAAAAAATTTTATTAACATATCAAGGAACACTTTCTACATTTGTATTTCATTCCATTAAAATTGTTTTTGATAAAGAAAATGAGGAAAATGTGTAGAATGAATTGATATTTAAGTAATTAGTAGTGTGATTTTGAAAATAATTTCTTAATATATTACTCATACCTTATGTATATTGTGATTTTCAAAAAGGGGTTGATTATTGAGTCAAAAGAACTCTTTTCATCATTACATTTGATGATAAAAATACATTATTTAAAGTGTTTCTATATTTTTAATTCATACCTTCATTGAGTTATATTTATTTTTTTGGATGAAAATCTAGTTTACTTAATAGAGAAAACAAATACTACCAAAAATATATATCAATTATATCAAACAGTCATGTACAATGTATGTTGGACATCCATGAGAAAAGTATATATGATAGAAATGTTTGAAATCTTACATATGAAAAAATTATAATTTTTATCAAAAAAAATTATACAAGATCCATCATATGGAGTGAATGATATGGATATATACAAAGACTTATGTAATAATTTTTACTAATCCCACCATGGAATCAAATAAAAAATATACTAGATGAAAACTAATAATTTTTACCAGACTGAATATTCTAAATCATTGTAATAGTGATACATATATGGAACCACAAGCATAGTGACACAATAATGAACTAATAAATGGGGGAAGATGTTTGTATTATTCTATTAAAATAACCACAATATGTGAAAAATTAGTCCATTGTAATCATGTCTATAAATATGACTATAGTCTATAGAAAAATGAGAATTTTCTATAGAATGATCTAATACTTCCATTAATGTATTGGAACTTTTTTTTGAGTGTTCTTCAATAATAATATTCAGTGAGTTTCCATTAAGCATCATATGTTCCCATTTCCATGAAAATTAGTTATGTTTTTTCTATTGTAATTGTTTTTTATCTGATCATGTGATCCAATGATCTATTGGATTGAGAGAAAAATGTTTTCTAATTTATTTGATTAAGGGCACCCATGGATTGTGAGATATAACTATGGCCCTTCTTGCTGATCAACAGATTCCATGGCTTGGAAGAAAGGCCTGATGACATGTTTCGTCATTGATACCTAAATTCATGTTTAGTAGATACCATATCACCGATTAGTAAAATTAATATCTCTCTTAGAGAAGGTTCAGTTTATTTTTGTTTTGATCTATGATAAAAGTTTCTTATACATTATTTTAATTATTTCAACTAGTTTAATATTTTCCATGTGTATTATAAAGAGTACATATATTTTTTAGTAAAACACTTCATGGTTACCCTTATTTTTTTAATGTATTTTGGAATAACTCAATTTCATATTGAATTTATTTAATAAGTTGGGGGTGGTATATTTTTAAAATTATATAAACTAAAATTCACCACACACCCATATTTCTAAAATTTGAATACCCATTTGATCTGACAATACATAATCTACAATGTCTATTTTCTAGTTACCTCATTATAAATATTATATTTAAACTCTATACATCTTAAAACTCCTTGGATTAATGATGAATGATGAAAAATGATCTTAATACCATAAATCCTTCTTCAGGTTTGGTATCTTGGAGACATATAATTTGTTCATAAAACTTATCATTACATCATAATCAATGCATAACATTAGAACATTTACCACATTATTATGTAGTTCTAAATCAAATTTCAATACCTCGTTAACCATTAAATATATGTAAATATAATGATTTATATGATAAATTTATGATATGTTAAAATTCATAATTATTTTATGGTTTATCATCTTAAAATACATAAATATTTGATGTCATTCATTCTACTTCATGGATAATCTATTATGGTCCTTCCGTGTCAGCGTATCTTCCACCTTTCAATCCTTACTAATGTGGTAGTGTATTGAGCAATATTAACAAATAATTAACTATAACCACAATCACTGGTTCATATTCTACTCTTTTGGTGAGAATATATACAAAAATATATTGTAATTAGTATACATATATCACATATTTCTCCATAATGATAATGTAACTTAATCATGAATCATTTATTTTCATCAAAACTTCTCAATTAGTGAAAGGAATTATATATCACCATGTAATTATAGATAAGGTCACATCATAGTCCCTTATTTGACACATAACATTATATGAAGAAATATTCCCCATTATTTGGTATTGTGAGGATAAATGTAATGTCCAAACATATTTTATATTCCTTGAATTGATCCTCCCTGTTTTTTATTTATAAGAAATTAAATCCGATATATTTTAACTTAATTCATGGATTATTTAGTAGTGATAAATCTCTCATAATAAAATGATAGTATCCAGCTAAAAAAATAGAATTCCAGATACTAGTTACTGTGGTTTTTTTTGAAATTTTAAAAAGCATATGTCTTTTAACGGTCCCTGATATACCATCACAAGTTATTACATTACCCTTGAATCAAACCTACCAGGAAATTACAGGACTCGAGTGAGCTCGGTCCTAAAATTTATTGAAGAAAATATATGTGCAACGAAACCCAAAATACATGCAGCACAAGAAGCACTGCCAAAACAGAAAGAAGACAGAAAAGCCACTAAATACCACCAAAAATCCTAGAGACCTACAACATAACCTGTAATACAAAATCCCAAAGCCCTCCCTTCCTCACATCTATTAAGATGGCAATTTAAGGTTGATCCTAAATCCAAAAAGGCCCAAAAATCATCCACCAGTAGCCTGATTTCCACACCGATTGTCCGATGTCAACACCCTATGTGATTGCCGACACCCTTATCCCCATGTTGAATCCCCTTGTGAATACAAAGATCTTCACTCTATGGTCCAAATACGCCCACAAGACACACCATACAACCTATCACGCATACTCAATACCTGATGTCCCCTCCAATTACGCCTCAACGAGGCCGTCCCCATCATCTTTGTCGCATGCACCTGCAACCCACCAAGGCTGCCATCTCTAGCTCAATCCCGCCATAGGGATTGAATCCCCTCGTCAGAACTTCCAGTCTGACGCCGCCACCATACCCGATATCGAAGACGCATCGATCAATGGACCAAAGTTCCTGGGTCCCAATCTCCCATGCGTGCGCACAACGAATCTAGCACCCCGCTGGAATCCCAAACCTCATAACACCTGACGCCATAGCCAGTTCCCCAACATCGTCCTGCCTTGCATACTCGAGATCTAATCACCGGAAGTCTCATCGTGCAAACATCCAGTCAGTTTGTTCGCATCATCCAAATATCAGCGCTGGCCCTACCAGTAGATTTTTCGGCCAAAAGGAATATGTAGAAAGTCTGCAACACCAAACGCCAGAGCGCCTCCAGCACCTAGCCCACCTGCAACCCATGATTGCCAGAACCGAAAAGCCTATATCACACCTCCTGGCCTTCACACCAGCCACACCAGGGCTCCCGAGCACTACCTCGCCAATGGATGGCCTCCGTCACCCCACCGGGATCCCAAATCTCGGTGTCCCAGATCCCTGCACATCGAAGACCATCCCGACCCCATCGTTTGAATATCAGCAATGGGCCATCGCTGTTGCCTCCACCCGCCTCAGCTAAGCGTCTGTCACAAGCCCCCATCACCGACAGAGAAGAACTGTCTACCGTCAAAATTGCCAGCTCAGATCTCTAAACAACCGGTCATTGACTCATGCCTGAACAGTTCATAGTACGATGTAGAATCACTCCTCTCGCACCACTCTTTCTATGTCATCTTCCGATCGGCGGCTGACTCCCACTTCTCATCTAACCAATATGAGTTGGAACCAAAGCTCCTCCTCGCTGCTATCGAAACCCACCACACCAGCCTCGCTGATGTTTGCCACCCTGAGGGATTTTAGAGAGTGAACCTCCCATTTCTTCACCGCCAGATTCACAATTATGCTTGAATGCACAAGCTGCAAACATTTCATAGTGCCCGATAATGTCATCATCAATGGTCTTACACAATATTAAAATTATCTTCATGATTATCCTTGAACCCTGAAAATATAAGAATATGATCAATAATGTATTCCCAAAATAGATCATGGAAATATCTAAAGAATTAATTCATTAGATTGATTAAATTACCAGGTAATTGTTAAGACCAAAATATATTACATTAAATTTATTAGGACAACACAACATATATATTATTTTCATCGGTATATCCTCTTTATTAACAAACAATTTATGTTTTATATATTTATGTTCAAAATTTTAAATGTATTTATCTCTATGATATATATTAGGAAATTCACCAAAATAAGGAAAGTGATACAATTTCGTGATTATTAACTAGTAATTTAATTGATAATAAACATAAATATGCATTGAACCATATATTTTCCTAAAAAATAATAGGTTCAATCTGGGGTTATGAACTCCAGAATAAGAATCCATTTTCTATAATCTTATAGAGTAATTATTTCTATTAATTTAATTCAATTTTTGTATCTCTATATGGAATATTTGAAATTGTTATAGCTCCAGGCATGAGTTTATTGAAAACTATTATTCATTATTTTTCATATGACTCATGAAATATTATTAAATCACATAATTATTCTCATAAAAATTAAGAATGTCATCATTGATTTTATCTACAAACATTTAATATAGGTATCCATATTAAAAAGATAATAATTCCCATACAATGAGAGACATTCCAATTGTATATTCATGCTCATACTCACACCAATATATAAACATTGTTTGATTGAAAAGATAAAAAGTGAATTAACTTACTCCGAAATTGATATCAGCTTAATAAAATAAAATTTGTTCACTCCCTAATATAACAGAAAATTCATCTAGAGGAAGAATAACTAGATTTGATGGATGTAATTTACAATAAACCTATATATGAGATAATATATAAAGATAAGATGAAATCATCATTACATTTAGATTTTTTATTTCCATTACATCATATAATCATTTATGTGGTGATGTGACACTTTTAAAAAATTTTGTTGATATAATATAGTGCATAATGAAATATTCAAATATCACATTTATAGTTATAGATTTGATAAATGGGGTAGTATTCACCTAGTAATTATTCGGAACCACTATAGTTCTAATAAATAATGCCTCACATTTATGAAGTTTAGGGGGTTATTGAGTCATAATATCTTAATTATCAATTAGAATAGGGAATTTATTCACATATTTCCACATCTCCCTAAATCTAGAACATTTATCTTTATTATTTTAGTCCTTCTTTTATTATTTTTCATTTTCATTCCTTTTCATTACTCATTGGAAATAACTACATAAAAGGAAAACAACTATATAGTTGAATAATTTAACAGTTACTTTTAAAAAATATCCATTGTTCCATTCCCCGCATTATTGGCATGTAGGTGGATATTTGTTTTCTATATGTGTTTTACCATTTTAAATTCCTTTAATCGTTATATTTCATATTGATTGATTAATCAAGAAGAATAATTGGGTTTCTCAATCACTAGTTCTTCCTTTATATCAAATTCAATGATTTAGTTATACATTCATAAGTCTCTTTTTGTTGAATTATCTCAAATACATGAATTCATACCACTAAAGAATCATTCATTTTTTCTCAAAAGGATGATGATAATGCCATAAGCATAACTTTGATATCATGTAATTTATTCTTCAAATGTACTGATGGAATCATCATATGTATATTTTATCTCCATAATGTCACATTAAATATTTGTAATAAAAGGTATAGAAATTAATTTATCAAGAAATATCATCTCTAACTCCAACCATTAAACATGAATCATGTTCTTGAGAAGATTATACTATTTATCAACATCACTTTCTATGAAATAAAGTGCTAACATAATATTCTCATTGTCAAAGCACTATAGAATGAACATATCTATTTCATCACAAAAATAATGTAATGAAACACTCTTATAATACATAAATATTATGTATTAATAAATTAATACTAAATATATTACATAACACTCCCTTCCAGAATCATTTATTTCACGTTCCCTTGGAAACTTGTATACATAAAAACTGTTCCATAAGTGACTTACACAATCACCCAATATATTATTCATATATAGATCCCATATTAGACTTATAATACGTAATACAATTATTTATGTCCAATGGAATTTAAGCATAACAATTATTGTGATCATATTATCAGTTGGGGTAAACAACAAAGGTACCAACCTAACATGTGCATAAGGGTTTGAGAACCTGAAAATAAAATTAGAAAAAACATAACCATAATATCATATACCATAAAATTATGTCATGGATTAAATAATACAATTTTATAATATATTTATCATAATGTAATCAAACAATAATAGAAATTAGATCATAATGATGACTTAATATATAAATTTTTTATATACATGTATACATATAGAATTTAATAACATTGATGTCCATCAAGACATTCATAACAAATGAGGATTCAGTTAACCACCAATGTACTGTAATTGGGCTTAGGATAACCTACCATTCACCATCTTTTGTACATGGGATAATGTAACTCCTTGAGTTTTTAAAATGGAAAACAATGTTTGATAGAGTATGTTATATGTAGCCTCAAACCCGAATAATGAATTGTTTTTTTAAATATTACCATTTTAACCTTTACATTAATAATATTCATATGAGTTGGATTAAATAATTTCTTACACACACACACACACATATATATCCATATCATCACAAATTTAATGATAAAATCATAGTAAATAAATAGTCAATTTATTTGGTAATTTTATTTCGGTCTTCAAAATACGATTTTATAAACAAATTATATGTTTTTATTTTTATAAGAAAAATATTATAATTTCTATATAAAATAATAAAAAAATTTATTTGATAAAATAAACTATATATTTGATCTCATAATTTTAAAATTAACATACAATAAATTATTGGGACCTTTTAGAAAATATATAATTTTTAGTGAATAGTGGAAAATAATGTTTTTAGATAAAATAGTCATTTATTTTGATAAATTAAATAATTTAAAAGTACCACTAATATTTTCATTATATTTTAAAAAATAATTATTCTTGAGTTTTATTGAATCCAAATTATTATATTTAAATCATTCTGAAAATAAATTTTAGAATAAGTTGTTTTAGGATTAAAAACACATTTTTATGAAAAAAATTCACATTGAATATTCATTATGAAATATAATTAATTAAGATAAACCCTAATTAAAAAGGATTTAAATAATTTATAATTATATTTATGACTTTAAATTAAAATAATAATATTACTATTAGAAGAGTTGATATTAAATCATCATTTCCTTGAAAAAATCATTTAAAAGAAAATTGTTATGCATTGCACCAATAGGTTTAATATTAAATTAAATTATTACACCTGTGTGAATAGATTTTTATAAAATTTTTCCATATTGGGTATCATAATAATTAATATTAGTTAATATCGTCAATTAAATTTCGGAATTGTAGGAATAATAGTTATGTAAAAATGTTTTTCCACGGTAAAAAGAAAATAGGTTAATTAAGAGTGAAAAAAATTTAAATAGACACCAAATAAATATTAACCCTAATAGTATGAATATATATATATAATACTTTCATTATATTTATGAATATAATTTTTTTATTTTATAAATGAATATATAATAATTAGAAAAAAAATTAGATTTTTGGTATCTTAAATTAAAAAGGGTATTTGGGGTAAAATATAGATGTAATGTAGAAATATTTTATTGATCAATTAAATATTTTTTTAAATAAATGATAATTTGATAAAATACTATTATCATTAATTATATAATAAATATAAATGATTATATAATTTTATAATGTGAAAGTGTATTTTTTATCCTAGTAAATAAATAATTATTATCAAAAAGTAATTACCATTCAATAAAAATGGGTTTTAATTGAAATGTTTAATTTCCCATATTTTAAAAATTATTTTAATTAATAAAAATACCATTTTAAATTAACACTTCAAAGATATTCTATGGAAACTATTTCTTGATTTAATGAGATATTTGTTTTAAGGGTAATTATGATTGAAACGTGAGGTCATATATACCATATAATGAATCCATGAAAAAATAATTGTTTCCTCTTTAATTTAATTGTTCTTTATGTTATTAGATTAATGTTTTAATTAATTTTTGAATCATACCAAACATATAATATATTTTATGGTTTTAAAGTCATTTTATTGTAAACATGACTCAATTCCACATCACAAATAGTAAATTTTAATGATTTCAAAAATTGAAGATACAAAAATGATAACAAATTATACATGGTAGAAACCATTTTCAAAACATATTTGAAGGTTTTGGGTTTTTAAGTTTATATATTATAGATACCCATTCCAATTTTTCTGAATTAATAAGAAACTCCACTCTTTTTTCCTATATAAACCAACACAAGCTCTCATTCCACTTCACTCAAAAAACCCAAAGCACAACATTAATCCTCCATCATGAATATATTATCCTACATAGGTGACTTAATATCTCATGAAGATCCTCCCAAGATATTGGAATCAACCTCTCAAGGTAAGGGATATCTCTCTCTTCTTATTACTTAAGAACATATTTTAGGTCATACCCCATAATTTATAGTTGTTATTATTTTGTTATTCTTTTCTCGATCACCCAAACATAAATATTGATTTATAAATAATAATATAAACCTTTAAGTATCATTAATCCCTCTTATGAAATTTTATGTACACCGGTTATGAAGGTGAAATTATACTCTAATATTCCATACCAAATGTAATGGACATCCCTCTATTCGTTTATACTCAAGCACCTTCATTGTATTTAGTCATCCAAATCAATTTTTGTTATGTCGAAACGACCATATCAATAGATATCTATTGTCAAATATATGGCCTAATAATTATAAATAATTTATCATATTCAATTATAGAAATATGTTGGCAATTTCAATGTTGAAATTTCAAAAGGGGTATCTCTCTCTTATATTTATTCAAGAACCTCATTTTGGATATGCCACTAAAATTCCATTTTTTACTAATTCTGTTATGTTTTTTGAAACCCCCTTTTTATCCGTATGATCTATAAAAATTTAAATACCCCGTTCACTCTCATTAATTACTAATATGTACAATTATAAACACTTGTTATGAGGCCGAAATTGTCTTCTGATTTTCGGTATCAAAACTAAGGGACCTCGCTCTCTTCATTTCAACTCAAGTACCTTATTTTTATCATGTTGTTTGATTATAAATTTTTTATTTTTTAAAAAATTTATAAAATTCCCATTATTATTGAATTTATTTTATTTCAGTGATATATCATTTATCCCCTCTCAGTTTTTCTTATACAAAATCCATTCTATACCAAAATTTAGTAATATATTTTTCCTCATTTCTTCTCAATTATACCACCATAATTCTATTATAAATATCACTCTACAATAAATGTGATGTCCTGAAAATGATTGGTAATTTATCCCCTCACATTACAGTATTTACCTAAGCTGTTACTATGCCAAAATTTTGTTAGGGAACTTTTCATACTACTACATATTCAAGTATATTTTTCATCTAATTAATTTTTAATCTCATTTACTAATGTGGGGATATGTTTTTACATGTACCTCTTATTTCACAATTAATGCCAAAATAATTAAATACCACCATCATTCTCATGAAACTATTTTCTGAATCATTATAGCCCATTGATATAATTGCAAATGTTCACTATGATATTTCCATTACAAACCATTCTATTATTAATACAATCACTATTTTCAATTTTGGGTATTCACCTAGAAATCTATATACTCCTAGTATTGGGGAATATGTTTATGTTTTTTGTAGTCCTTGATGGTGGAATTAAATTTGATCAAATATCATCCTCGGATGAAAGATCCATGTGACAAACCATTGCACACAGATGTTATGAATGCGACATGTATGCTCAGAATTATATACCCTCCAATGAATTGGTTATGTTTTAGTCTCAACAGTCTATATGAAAGGAATTTTGGACTAAACATAATCCTTAATAAAAAAATTTACCCCACTATATAATGTCTTGGAGGTTTCACCTAACATGTGTTAATGATTTTATGTTAAAATGTGTTTCCACCTTCACCTAATGCTTTTATGTTATCATATTATATCATTTTTAATGTTAAATATTACTATTGTATCCACACTTAGGATACCTGGATATAACTATTGGATATAATATACTAATTTATCATCATTCTAGGATTTTTTATTCCCTTATTAGTATTTAAATATATCCAGTTTCTTATGTATGTCCCTAATTTATCCACTTTTGTTTTAATGGTCTGATGATTATTATAAGTATGTTAAGGATGTTTTCAATAATTTTAATGTATCCCATGTTCAAGATGATATTATATAAACCTAATTACCAAGTAAACTTAACGATCTTTAGGGATGTATTATGTGTAATATTTTGTAATAAATTTAGAATTACTATATAATAAATACACTGGTTGTCATAATTAGTATAAGTGGAATGTGTATTTAGTTTTTGGAATAGGATTAGATAATATTAAATAAATAATATTGTATAACACCAAAAATTGGTATAAATATATAGATTATAGTAAATCAATGAATAAGTGTTCTCTAAGAAATTATATCCCTGTCTAGATAATATAGCTAAATGTTGATCTAGAATAGATATACCTAGGGTTGAAACCAAAAAACACCACATTGAGATAAAATTGATCAAGAACTAGTGCAAGACAATGAGACTTGGTGCACACCATTTTTACACTCATGATTGATATTCTTTGGTAAATTCACAATCTTATTAATAACCATTATTAAGGGTTCAATAATTCCAATAACATTCAATGTTAGGAAAAAGATTATGGGTAACATAAATTGAAACTTATAAATTAATAAGTTAATGAAATGGATCTCATTAATAAAATATAACTATAATGTTATTGGATTCCCATTGGTTTTCTTAATATTTTGATGTACTCATCCATAAATTTACATTTATTCTAGTCTATGGCATGAAATATGAGGAACAGAATAAACAACAAATTACATTGGAAAAGTGATGAATTACCAAATGAGAATCTGAATATAATGGGATATCAAGTAAGAAATATTACGCTTATTTCTAAATAGATATAAAAATTAAAAATTAACAGATAGAATATATTTTAATATCTAATGACATAATAGAATAGGAGGAAGTTGTTTCAACAAAATTCAACTATTAAAAAAAATAAATCATAGAATTTTTACATCTCGATAGACTTTTTTGGGTAAATAGGGCTTAAATTATCATGTTTCCATTAAAAAATAGTGTGATAGATGGGAATATATAACTTCCTACAACACCGCTATGTTTTTCAATGTATTATGTGTGGAGAATATGTGCATTATTTCAGTCATTGTCCAAATCCAAGTCTTAAATAAAAACAATGAAGGAACTATACTATGGAAATCATTAAAGTGTCATTATTAAAGTGTTTTTTATTACTATTTGAGAGTTATGTTGGGGCAATATTATTTTTATGATGTTATATATATTGTGATAAATAAGAATATAAGGACTGTTTCATTATATTTTTTTATAATGTATATGAAATATACAGGGAATTTGTTTGATAACCTATAAATTTTATTTCGTTTTAATGTGATATTTTAGAAAACATAAGATTGAAGTTTTGAAACACTTTATTAGTGGATTAATGTTGGGATAAAAATAGTGATTCTCAAAATGATATGCCAAATACTCATATTATCTTCAAATGTATTGATGAATAATATGATGATTATGTGTTGAATGTTTAGTATGATAATTTGGGAAAATTATTATAATATTATTATCATTTTCATTTTCATTAAATTAATGATTTTTTGGGAGTTGTTTTATTTGGTTAAGGTATATATACCCTATAAGATTAATTTAGATGAATCTTATTATGGTTTTTGAAGTGTAATATGATGGGTATGAGATAACCATTTAGGTAAAAACATTCTTTAATTTTGAGGTTATTAGTGTCATATATTGGCCTTTTCTTAAATAATGATCAATGTTAATACTTTGGGATTATTTGTGGAATTTTGGAGATCGATATATTAATTTTTATTCATTTTTATCATTTTACTAGTTTGTGCTAAATATTTTATACATCTTAATGTTAATAGTAGTAACATATTGTTATTTTTTGGACTATGTGATCCTTATAATCATATTATACTATTTTAGGCATAAAAATGTTCACCATGAGTACTCATCATTTGAAGAAAATATAAGAATTTTGTAAAAATTTATTAAATAATGAATCTACACTTCTCAAGAAATTATATTTCATCATTTCCCTAGTATAGATGTTAATTTAATTACTTAACTATATTAAAATATTCATAAAACCAAAATTTTTTCATATTATGATCATTTCTGATGAATTGATGGTAATTTTACCCATTAAAAAATTATGGTTCTTTGGATATTTACTATATTTTGAATATTTTCTCTATAAGAATATTTTATTTCTATAGTGTTATATTTATCTTCTATTTCTATGTTTTCATTTCCACTAATATTCTTCTTTCTTGGAAACATAGTTATGTGATGACCTTTGTACTTACCTTTAAAATATTTCAAGTGGACATTTTAAAAAACATTTTAATATGAGGGTTTTAAATAAATAATTTTTCATGTTTCAAAACATTTTTTAATGATATCACATATATATTATGAGAACAAAATTTATTAAATGGGGATGAATATAATTCCATGAGTTTTTTAAAGATAATTCTATGTTCGATAACATTAGCAATATGCAACACCGAATGCAAAGGAAAATTTATTATTAAAATATGAAAATTTCGACCTTTCAACTAAATTTGAGGATATTATTATTATTAATGTAACACCCCATGATTTTAAAAGTACACTATTTTCAATAAATTGTACTGCACGAAACAATGATCATTAACAAACTCCAAAAATAACATTATTTTAACACAACAATTATAAATTATCCATTAAATTAGCATTTATGAGTGGGATTAACTATATTATGAAATATATATGAGTTTTAAATTCAATAAAAATTTATTATTTATTATTTTGTAAACACTTAATTTTTATTAATTTCATTTTATTCTTCAAAAATAAGTTTTCTTCGTAATGAGAAATAAATTTCATTAAATGATAAAAAAATTATAAATAATTTATTAATGTTTTATAAATTTTATTTTAAAAAATAACATTATTTTCTAAAAGAATCAGGAAAAAATAACTTTGGATTATTTTCTGTTAATTCTTTAAATTGTTTTAGTGGTTTAAAAAGATAAATTGGTCTTTTATTGAAATATGATAACTCATACAAAATAATTATTATATGATAATTTATTAATCCATATCCTTTATCACGATGCATTTATGTAATGAAATAATACAAAAGGTGTAACTTTTAGAAACATGGTCCTAACAGTTTGGAAACCACACTCTTGACCAATAAATAAACCTTTTTATTTTTTATACTCATAACAAATTATAAATTTATTTATAAGACTTTTTATTATTAAATAAATTGAAATGAATTAAATATTTTTAATCAATATATCTGAATTATGTTTATATGAAATTTTCATTTTTAGGAATATAAAATATACCATTGAAACGAATTATTGAAGTATTGGTAAAATAATGCATCATGTACTATTTAAAGAGAAAAACCATAATATATATCAACACTATAAAAATAAATGTGTGGTTAATGTGTATATCTACCATACAAATATTTTTAAAAATGTTATTATAAATTTTATTTTTTTCAATTAATGCTACCAAATTTTTGTTGGCTTTAAATATAAAATAATCATTATTTAATCACATAAATCCAACCCTCTCCATGTATAAATTTCAAACCCCAAAATACATGTTCTTCAAAAAATAGATGTGGGACTTAAAAACAATGAAAAGGATCTCCTACCAACTATCACCATGTAAAATTATTTCTCTTATCACTAACAAAACCAATTCCAATTCCATAAGGGATCCTTCATAGTGGTGACATTAACAAAGCTATTTGTTCACACCACTTCTCTTATTTTATTTTATTATTCTACCTTCACCTAAATTACTCCATAAATAAATACAATATAACTCTAGAATTATGTAAATTCAATAATTGTATGTTTCAAATAGAATATATGATATCCATTACTTTTATTACATCCCCTTATTCAATTAAATGAATCCATTGTCAAAAATATTGTGGAAAACCACCTCTGAGAATAATGATTTTTTATATTTATTTATGTTTCTAATGGCTAGTCATAAAATTAGTATTCTAGATAAATCAGATTTTAAATGTTATTTTATATCCTATTTCATTTTATGGAACTAATATATATATATATTATATAAAATGGAACTAGTTCATGATGGTCTAAAAAACCACCAAAATAAACTAAACAAATATAATTAACATTTTATCAAATAAATAATCCTCATGCCAAAAATAAAAATGATATATGTGTATATTGAAACGTATTTATGTGCATTAATACCAAAAATTTTACTTCTTTCTTTTTATTTTCAATTGAAATGAAAATCCATAAGTATAGTTATATTAACCAATCATGTGACCATGAAATGAATTCATATGAAACAATTAAAATAATGAAATAGTACTATTTAATGGGTGGTTATATTTTATAAGAGTTGCACATAATGAATATTAAAGATTTGTATAGTTCTGGAAATAATTAATAACATTCTATAAATAATTATACAAGTATCTAATGTGTGAAAAACTAATGGGGACTGTGCCACAAGGGTTTCTCATCTCACTTTTACTTATTTGAGATTTATGCCTTATTTACAACATATTTATTATGTGTGGTATATATATAATTCCCGTTAACATTTCATAGGATAAATTTCATTATATTCAGGAATTTTAATGTATCAATTCATAATTATTTATTTCACATGAAATTTTATTCGACTTATTACATTGTTGTAATAGAATTGCTAACCCAATTTTCATTCTTTGGGTTAATCAACTTCATCCTTGATTATGTCAAACTATGCAATTTGTGAAATTAATTTTTATTATAATATAATTGTATTTACACTTTTTTATTTATTGAGAATAAACACAATCAATTAATTTTATTAATTTTCTCTTTAATTATATGATGTTTATAAGGGACTTTAATTTTATAATTATATTTTAAAATATTCCATTAAAATGTTTTTATCTTTCATTCCCTTGTTTTCAAAAATTGTTTCCAGAAATTATTTTTCTATTATCATATTATTTTTATCGTCATTTTTTAATTATTAATGATATCTTTAAAATAGTCTGAATGGATTATGTTTTTCAATTTCTATTTTAGGTTCTTTATGTATTTTCCAAAAAAAATTGGAAGTAATGTTTTTTAAACTTATATTACGTGGCAGTATTTTCCCACAATCATGAATTCATTATTCCATCAATAATAATTAAAAATATTATATTGATATTTTATACGAAAATGTTTACATTTAAAATAAGTTAATTTTTTTTAACATAAGTTATATTCAATATGAAGAGGGTATTTTCTATTATAATTGTTCGATGATCTTATTTAATTTATTTTCATCTATGTAAACATAATTTGTTAAATCTTATGATACATTGAGTTTGATCTCTTATGATACCATCTTCCATAATTTATTAAATTTTTTATAATCAATTTGAAAAAGTGTGAACTATTTTCATAACATTAACAATGTTACTCTATATTGTTTACAATTATGCTCATTTGATTTTGGTGTGAATTAAAATTTCATATGTTAGTTTTTTATATGAATGTTCATGTTGATTATTTTTCAACTATTATATTGAGTAATTATTATTAAATTGAAGGCATGGGAGGCAACTAGATATACATATCCCCTCGATGAAACTTTTGGTTTCACGAGACCAATCAGTTGGAAAAACCTAAACGGGTTGTACGCAGTAGTTTTTTGGGGGAATTTCATATAAATATTCAATAGTCCTTAATCATTGAATTAAATGTGATGAAATGAGATCCTATCACGAATGATCTACATTTTAGACTTATGCATTTACATGATATTAAAGATAACAGTGAAATTGAAATTATATAGAACTCCAATTCTTTGGGAATTGTTTTAGTCGCATGGAAAATCATTTAAGGGAATATAGAATAAGCCAAATTATTCATGTCACTCTTTGAACCGTGTTTTGATGTATTAATAGTTATCCTTGACCTATGTTTATGATTTCATGTTTAATGTTCTTTCAAAATTCTCATATTTTCGTTATCTTATCATTTTATATTATTATTTATTATATAAAATTATTATTATCAACCATTTTAAGCTTCATTACAAGGAATATTGTATCTCAAGTAGTAATATATTGACATGATACACATTTTTGATTCCCATACATGGCTTTATATGTCACATATTTCTTATGTACCACCCTATGATATACCTTGTAGATTTATATGACCGATGATTTATAAGATAATGTTAATGATGGTTTCAATAATGTTTTTTATATACAATGCAAAATCAGTTATGCTATATACTTAATTCCTAAAGAGACTATACTTATCAATCATACGAGATGTATTATATGTAATATTTTTTAATAAATCATGAATTAATGTATAATAATGACTTATATTTTCATAGATGGTATCAAAGTAACAAGTAGTTATTTTTAGTTTTAGGATTAGAAAACATAAGATAAAGATTTAGGGATATTAATAAACATAAAAACATTTAACTGAATTATATTAAAGTATCGAGTATATGGTTTCCTAGAAAATTCATTCCATTCTAGGTACTATATGTTGATGTGACTATTTCATAATTGTACCTAGGAGTAAATCCTAAAAACACCACATTGAGCTATAGTAAATCAAGAACTAGTGAACAACAATGGGTCTTGTTGCACACCATGTTTGACACTACCAAGGGATATACATTGTTAAATTTATAAAAATCGTTATGGACCATTATTATGTTGTCAATAATGAAAATTAGAGTCCATTTTAAGAAAATGACAATGGATAACCGAGAGTGAAGACTATAAATTCATACTATAAGGAAATAAATGTCAATTATATGGAATCATTTTTATGTAATTAGATAAAAATTTGAATATTTAATAATTTAAATTATACATCAATATTTTCTCATTGATCTTTTCAATGGCTAGAAATATGAGAAAATTATCCAGTAAAAAATGTGATGGGAAATGTGATGAATACCCAAATGAGATACCAATCATGATGGGATATTTAGCATGACATCTTGTGATTATGCCAAACCACCTATAAAAAATCACATTTATCAATTTTCATATAATGTAATGACCAATCACATCAATTAAGTGGATGAATAAGTTTCATAGATGTTTTACTAATAAAAAAGATAAAGGAAATAACAATCAATTTATAAAATTTTAAAAATGTGGAAGGAGGAACAAAGGTAAATGATACAAAGGAAGTATAATGTGTATTAAGTGTGGGTAAATAGTTCAAACATTACATAGATTCTATAAATAATTAAGAGAGTGATAGATGAGAATAAATTACATCTTACGACACCCCTTTGTTGTTAAATGTATTATGTGTGGAAAATAAGGGCATTAATCTTGTCAATTCCCTAATCTAAGGGATATATCATAGATTAATGAAACACATATTCTATAAAAATCATTTTATGTTAAGGTTTAATGTTTTTATGTGTTGGTATTTGATAGTTATGTTATTGAATTAGTATACCAACGACAATATTGACAAAAACATGAGAAATATAAGGGTTATTCTACTATATCATTTCCTAAAAGACACAAAAAAATATGTTGAATGGTAATGATAACCTATAAAAGTAATCTAGTGATAAATTTATATTGAATGAAACACATGTTTGAGAGAATAATAACCAATAATAAGTGTTTGATGATAGGATAAACATAAAGAGTATTAGGATGAAAATTCGAAGGATAATATTATTTTAAAAAGTATTGATACTACTTTTGATTATTTATGTGATGAATGTTTAGTTTGATATTTTATTAAACATATTATAGGGTCTGATATTACTAATGTATTAATTAAGGATATTATAGGAGATGTTTTATTTTTATAGTGTATATATACCCATAATGATTATTTAAGAATAATGATATTATGTTTTTGGAGGTTTAAAAAGAAGGGTATGAAAAAACAGTTTAGGTTAAAACATTATTTAATGTGGAGGTGATCAATGTCATATATGGGTATTTATTTAAAGTAAGATTTATGTAAAACCAATGGGATTTTTTTTAATTTTGTAAAATAATTTATTAAGTTTTATTCATTTTCACCGTTATCTTACATTATGCTAAAAATTTTGTATTTAATAATTATTGATGGAATAACTCATTATTATTTGGTGGATTATGTTATCCGTTAGAAGCATATTATATTTTATTAGGAATAAAAAAACCAATTGTGTACTCATCATTTAGAGAATGTATGATATCTTAGTGAACATTAATTATATTGGGAAATTATAATTTTCAAGAAGTTATATTTATTGATTTCCATATCCATGATTTTAATGTAAATCCTTAACTATGTAAAAATTATATTAAAACCAAAATTGTGTTCTAACACGACCATTTCTAATAAATTGATTGTAATTTTATCCTTTATTGATTTAATGAGTTATAGCCATTGAGTTTATCCTTACCACGTTCTCTATCATGTTATAGTA
Source organism: Viscum album (assembly GCA_963277665.1). Taxonomy (NCBI): domain Eukaryota; kingdom Viridiplantae; phylum Streptophyta; class Magnoliopsida; order Santalales; family Viscaceae; genus Viscum; species Viscum album. The sequence goes on from OY728140.1 coordinate 81,990,824, forward strand.
GTTCATTGCTAGTAGATTTCTATTATATGTCTATAATTTAACATTGTACTAATGTTCTCATACTTGGAAACATAATTATGTGGGGACATTAAAACTTCCCCTTTCCCTTTTTAAAGTCGATGTTTTTTTACCATTTATATGATCTGGGATTTCAAAAAATATATTTTAATGTTTCAAACCATTTATTACCGAGATCATATTTAAATAGAGTGGACATATTTTATTAATGGGGGGGGGGATAATTTAATTAACTGGTGTTTTTAAAGATAAAATTATTTTTGATAGCACATATGATATGCATCACCGTACCCATGAAAAAAATGATTAATTAAATATGAAAATTTTAATTATTCCATTAAATTGGAAGTTTTGAGTGGAATTAATAATCCTAATATATAAATATATATAACTTATGACACATCATATATTTATTGAATAATTATATTTAAATAATGAATCATTTTTTTTGATAATGTCCCTTTGATCTTCCAAATACATTTTCATCAAATATAATTTATATATTTATTTACGGATAAAATATTATAATAATTTTATATAAAATTTTGAAAATGAATTTGATAAAATGAATTACATATATTATACCAGCATATCATAATTAACTAATTGTGATATACTATTATTTTGTAGAAAATACGGATTTTTGAGACATTAGTGAAAATATGATTTTTATGTAAAATTTTAATTTATATTGAAAATTTTAGTAAATTAAAAGAACTATTACTATTTCAATTAGATATAAAAGTAAAATAAGTATAATTGAGCTATATTATATATAATAATTATATTTGAATCATCCCTATACAAAATTGTGGAATTACTTTATTCTTAGGCTTAAAAATACACTTATTTGTTTTTAAATTCATAGAGTATATCTACTATAATTAATTAGAATAATCATTCATGTATAATGAAATAAATGAAAATATTATATTATATTTCAATATTTATGTATTGAAATTTATATAATTAGATTTACTAGTTATAGGGTTATATAAAAATCATCTTCTCCTGAATCATCCTACTCGGCACTCAGCATTCGCGTTCATGAAGAGAGAGGCAGTGATAGTCGCAGATCCTACCTATAAAATTCCATAGGGGGACGTAAAAATTTCTAATTATGTTGGATTTTATTACATCTTCTCTTAATTATAAAACCCATACTTCTTTCTTCCTTTCTATGAAATCTTTATTGTCCCTACAGTTCATGATCTATAGGCTAGTTTTCCCAATCTCTTTCTCTCTTGCTCTTACTGTTCTCAGAATATTTCTAACTCCGGGATTAAACCATGGTTTCTTTTTTTAGAAACATTTTTAATTATTCAACAATTTTTATAGCATTATTTTTGGTTCTAGGGGATTTCATAACCACGCATCCATCATTCTTCTTGATAATAAACATATTATGATATGCTTTCCATTAAAGGAGGATCAGATCCTCTATTCCTGTAAAGCACCTCGCACATGAACCACATCCTTATTATAACTATCTCAATGGTCCAGATACTTCTATATGAATTGGGATACTCCGACTAAATTTCTTTGGGTATGCTTTCCGAGTCTTTCTCTTCCTTTCCAAAACCCATCTATTAATTAAATACATTGAAATTTGATCAGGTATTTCTTATGTTCGGATAGCTAAACCAACTTTGTCTGTAATCCCATATCCCCCCCATATATGTGTGGAAGTATAAATATCTAAGACACATATTGATTGGATTTGGATCATAGTGGAGGAGAAGTTTTGTTGTAAGGATTGGTGACCTTCAAATCATGGACATAACAATAATATTCGTATTAACGTTTGGGGATAATATCATCCATTTTCTACCCTATCCACTAGTCCCATCATGGGGACGATGTTCCTATAACTCAGAGTGAATCTGGATCACCTTAATGTCCCAATATTAGTAATTTAGTTATAGAGGATTTTTATATAGATCACCTTATTTCGAAAAAGAAAATACCATTCAATTATGGAATTAGGGATGCTGCTGTTTTTTTTTGAATTTGAATTGTGAGTAAGTTCAATCAGGATTTCATTTTGGGTTCATGAATAAGACTGCTCGATGATTTTATTCAATTCTTCTTAAAATATATATATATTGTGTATTTGAGGTTTTATCAATGGTCCGGACTCCCTACCTGGTGCTGCTTCAAATTTTTTTGATAAAGGGATTCATGGTCTAATAATGAAACTGAGCCGAGTGATAATAAAAATTACTTGCTAAAAATGGTAATTTATGAGAAGGACCCCTAAGGGAAATGAATTTTGGAAATAGATCATGTAAGGGGTCAAAATGAAATTTTTTATCTGGAAATTTCCTAGTTTAGGGGAAATCAAGACCCTATAAAGACTATTTGATTTTAAAAAGGATGATTGTAACTATTTCCTTAGGTAAAACATATAAAGGATAGACATGAATAAAGATGAAAACAACAGGTTTTGTAATGGATAGTCATGTTCTTGTTGAGATGGTGGATAAAATAGTAGGTGAGGCTAACTGGGGACCTTAATATGAAATTAATGGAATGGTCCATTAATCTATGCATACTAAAGATAAGGATAGAATAATAGGGGAAATATAATTAAAAAAAGAGAAGGTTTAGAGCTCACTCTACATTATAAGGAATAAATTCTTGAAGGTTTCTTCTAGATCAATGTGATGGAGAAAGAGGTCAATATGATTAATGATAGAAGTATTCAAGTTATTTCCAATGAGTAGAAAGGGGTGTGGATTAAAAATAAAGGATTCATGTTTATCCCGTATTTGAAAAACAATTATCATTTTAGAGGAATATATACAAATATGGGATAAGATGGCTAGTCACATTGAAGAACTAATGAACTATTATCTAGGCATCTGAGTAAATACTCTTCACTGGGAATATATAGGCTATCTCATACCAAAAATATTAGTCTCTTGTTTTATAATTTTATGATCTCTCTCTATTTTTAATACTCATTTGTTTAGGAAGGGTTTGTTTCCCACATTTTTTATAAATGATTTAAAAAATTTGAAAAAAAAATATTTTTGTGATGTACTATCAAAATTTCCATGAAAAATATATTTTTCAAAAACCTACTTTTCATCACCCTTTCTGGGTTTATATTTAATTATATTCATTCACCTTAATGGATTGATTTTTATAAAATGGATTCTATATTTTGAATCATGATAATTTATAACAGGTAATAAAGTCATCTTTGTTTTTTAACAATATGAATAGTAAATATAGTAAATATTTATTACCACAGTAAAAGGAAAACATGTTAATTAAGCATAAAAACTATTTTATGAGGAATGTAGAAATGAAAAAACATAATAATAATATTATTATATATATATTAATTTAAATTTAATAATTAATAAATTTGTTTTTTTACTTTATAGATGACTAAATAATTATTTTTCTAAAATTTAGATTATTGATATGTTAAAAAAATTATATTTGGGAAAATAGTTTTAATGTAGAATCAATTATTTTATATTAAATAAATATTTTTTTAAATAAATTATGTTTCATTAAAATACAATTACAAAAAATTATATATTAAATATAAATGATTATATAATTTTAGGAAGGGAACTAAATTTTTTTAAGGGTCAGATAACTATTATTATAAAAAATATATTTTTTAAATAAATAGTAATTTTAATTTAAAAGTTTAATATCTAAAATTTAAAATATTATTTTGATAATATAAATTTCATTTTTGGAATCAGGATTTTGAAATTAACCAATAGTAGTTTTTCATAATTTTCTGAGATTGTCAAATTTTCGGGAAATTATTATATATAGAATAATTTTATAGTGTGTATTATGACATCCTAATGATAGATAACTGATATAATATTTATCATTAAAGGTATACATGAACATATATGTGATTCAGATTTAAAATAATGTGTCATAGGTTATTTTGTAATGTTTATAAAGGATTAATGATTCATCTAAAACATATATTATATTTCTAGGTTCAAATGTCACTTCGTCGCAAGTATGAATCACATTCACATCAATATGGGAAATATATTAATGATTTTGGCCCATAGAATTATAAAATACTGAAAAACACATTAATTTATTATAGACCATGTGAAAATCTAGGGTAAGGTATATGTTTTTTAAAATATTATTATAGTGTCTGAATCCTATGATTGGGAAATAATAAAGAACTCCATACTCTTTTCCTACATAAACCCACACAAGGTCCCAGTGATCTTCACTAAAAACTACGGATCATGTTTTTACTCTATCATTTCCCCTCTATATTGCTCCCACAGAACCCCTATGCTCTCAATATGATCCTCCCATGATTTTGGAATCACCCTCTAAAGGTAGAGGATCTCGCTCTACTATTGTTAGTTATGAATCAGTTTTTTGTTATGCCTCTTAGTTTCAATACATAATTGATATGGTATTTTTTAAAAAAATATCACATACATACATTATTAAATAAATGAACTATAAATGTCTTTCACTATCATTAATCTCTCCCATTAAAATTTATGAGAACCTGTCATGCTATCAAAATTATCTAGCAACTCTCTTTACCAAATGCAAGGGACCTCTCTCATTTTTTCAATTCAAGAACTATATTTGTATTAATTATTTTAAATATATTTTTGTTATGTTTTCATGATCTTATCATGATTCACCTAATTTATAATTTACTTCTTAATTATGAGTGATCTTTTATCCCCAATCATTACATCATTTACTTATTCTATTTCTATGAAAAAATATAGTATGAGATCTCCCTATCTCTTAATTCCAGAACCTATTTTATTCTCATAATTCCCATTTTTAAATTTTTGTTTATGTTTTAACACAACCCCATTCTAAAATTATGATTTTTAAATAACTAAATTGCGCAATAAATATCATTAATTCCAACCATTAATATTTATGTTCACCTATTATGCTAGTGTAACTGTCCTGTGATTTTTCATACCAAAAGTGAGAGAGCTCTCTCTATTAATTTTCAATAAACCAAATTAATTTTATATAATTTTTTATTATAAATTGGTAGATTTTACATCCCTTTATTTATGTCCCATTAATGTTAACATTATGTTCTTTTATGAGATATAATTAATTTTGTCCCATTTTGACATTTACCTAAGTCGTTACAATGATGAAATTCAGTAAGATATTTACACTCTGTTCCATTACATAAAAGATCCTTCATCTTATTTTTTATTTGAATATTAATTGGTTATATTATCATGAATTTATAAATAATCCTCTACTTTCCATTTATTTAAAAAAATTAAAAATCATTTATCACCTCTCATTATATCATTTACCTATGATATTATTATGCATAAATTTATCAAGGGATCCTTTCCTTCTCTAGTTTATTCAAATATATTCCTCATTTAATTCAATTAAGATCAAATTAAAGAAGTTGGGATATTTTTTTTACACATACCTCTTAAGATAAATTGTTTTTCTAAATTATTAAATACCCATTTTGTATCACTTAACCATTTTATGAATATTTAATATTGTCATCATGCTGCTAACATTTCAAAATCACTTTTTTATTCCAAACTTCTATAATATGAATAATATCACTATTTACAGTCAAGGGCATTCACCTGGACATATATATACATATTTTATTAGAGAAATAAATGAATTTATTCCACACCCATTGATCATGTAATTAAATGTGATGAAATATGATCCTATATTGAGTGATCATTGTGAAACACTTATGCATGTACATAATATAAATGTGACAAGTGGACCCAAAATTATAGAGTTATCCAATGCATTGGGTGATTATTTAGTATCATGAGACATAATGAAAGGGATTAGATAGTGAAATTAATGCATCACAGTACTTTCTACCGCATTTTATGATTCATTGTATGTTCGGGTTGACCAATGTTTATGATTTCAAGTTTATAGTTGACGCTACATTCCCTTGTTTCCTTTATGTTATAATGATATATCATGCTTTAGTTTTTTATATTTTTATTCTCACCTATATTAGGATACATTGATATTTATATTTGATAACATGTACTAATTTATCATCATACTATTCTTGGTTTATTCCCTTAACAGGATTAATAGATCACCCCTTTCCAATATACATCTCATGTTTTCCAACGGAGTTTCAGAGGACCGAGGATTTCTCAGAGAATTTTACCGAACTTTTCAATAATTCTGTCGTATCCCATGTTCAAGATGTTATTATATTTACATAATTACCAATGAAAATAGAATTATTGACCATAAAATATTTATTATGTGTAAAATTATATAATAAACCATGAATTAATGTATAATAAAGATATGGGTTTTCATAGATAACCTCCAACATACCCACTTTTGATTATTGGAGACCCACCCATATACCCATTGATATCATATATAATTATTCATTACCCAATTAATTATAGTGATATATATTTCTAACAACTCACATAATTTTTAAAATTGTGTTCGATAAGATTATAAATCATTCATTATATCAAAAACCATTAAATTAATTTGGCATGATAAATCATTTCATAATTATATATCACATGGAAAAGAACAGGGTTTCATAAACATCATTTCATCATAATAAAAAACCATCTAGAGAAAGAATAAAAATGTTATCATAGGTTTATTTCCCCAGTAAATCTTACATGAAATCGATTGATTAAATCTCAAATAGAAAATGATTCATTGATATCAATTAGAACATTTTCTATGGATAATATATATTCACGTAAAGAAGTCAACTGTTTAAATTAAAACATTCGTTCAACTATATAAGAAAATTTCTTCATTTTAAATATCCTAGAAAATGTTTAATTTAATCATTAAATCACTAATTGTTCATGGTGGCATGAAATATTATTAATGTCATACACATTAAAATAATGATTCCTTCCACATTTTAGAGAAAACTGAAATGGGTATTTTTTAGAAAATGATTAGAATATTTCTATAATAAAATTTTATTTAAAGGAAATGAAGGGTAAAAATTTGTTAACAAAATATTTGTGGAATATGAAATTTTCTTGAAATTTTTTCGAAAACATGGAATTGGAAGAAAAATGTGTTTTAACAGAAGAGAGAAATAATATGGTTTTCGTTAAATACACTATCTTGGAATCTTTTGTACCTAAAAAATGAAAATAAAATGAATCCATGTATTTCTAATCAATAAATAGAGGATAATAAAATTAATAAATTTTTGGTGAAATATATCATATGATTTCATCATCGAAAGCACAATCATAATCAAACCTGATAAACAAATAGATTGTAACATAAAACACATACCACATTGTAACTTCTGAATCCAAAGATGAATTAAAGAATGCATTTAAATAAAAAATTACATATAATGAGAATAAATAATTTCATAATATCACATGTAAAAGGTACTATTTATACACCTCATTAAATAATATATTTACATATCATACCATATGACCCAAATAAGAAAAATTGAGAATAAAATGTCTCGCCTTACGTTCTGACCTCCATTGTACATGCTAGAACCTCATTTCTATTAATTATATTTTTCTTTTATATATATTAAAATATCATACACTTATTTATCATAAAATGTAAGATATAATTTTTAAACATTATTACCAGTTTGTTAACAATTATTTTTTATAATCATGTTTTGGGTAACAACTACTTCATTTTCCATGTATTTTTTATACCCATATCTAATCCATTCATATTGATTATTTTCCCATAATCAATTTAATGTTAAAAATGATATAATTAACATATATATTCATTATAAAAATAATTAATCGTAATCCATTAATGTTATAGATAAAAAATGAGTTACACTGTTTAGGGAGATGATATTCCATATGTAGACATGAATCGTATTTCAATTGTATGAGTGGTTGAAATAAAATAAAAGAAAATATAATAAATTTATTAAAAAAAATTATTTTATATATATATCACATATATTTATTAAATCTATCTGTATTACCATCCATGTATACCGTAAGTTAAAAAAATAAATCACATCGCTTCTTGAGGCGGTAGTCCTCCGTATTCCTGAGTGAAGTTATTGTATTCCAAAATAATCTAATTTGAGAACGTATATGTGATATTGTACATAACAATTTACAATAATTTCACATATATAATATATAAAAAGTAAAAAAATCATTATATACATTTTTTATAGAAGCTAATGGAAAATTAATAACATCAGTTAATGAGGTTTTAGTCCATTGTCGGTACAAACAACAATTTCATTTCACATTTTATTGAATATGAGATAGATACAGGTTATTACATTAACAAAACAACATATAAATATATGTGATATAATTTTGTTATTATATAGAAATTGTTGCAAAATATTTGGAGGAGGTGGAATAAGAAATAAAATAAAATCAATGGTTTTACATTATTTCATCTTCTTTGGTGAACCTCTATATGTTAATACAAATGGAATTATTAGGATGAAATAGTAATAAAATTTATGAATATAAAATTTTTGAAGGGTATTGGATAATATATTTAAGAATCTATTTTCTATCCCAAATGGGTTTGGAAGTGTGAATCAGAGAGGATAGGGGTTTGTATTTTATATGTGGGGAGAGGACATAAATGTAATATTTGAAATGAATATAGTGTGACCATGTTTTTCACATGAAAAAGGATAAACCATTGTTACACACATAATATAATAGTTTATATGTTCAATTTTATTTCATATAATGGGTTTTGGATTAATTTATAGGTAATTTACCCTTTATCATTTTTAATTAAACCTCTCTAAAAAATGGTTTGATCCTAAATTGTGGTTATTATTTTTTTCAATTATTACTACTCTATTTGACCAAAAACTAACTTGAAATTATTATATAGTAATTGTTTTTCTTATTAATAATATTTATTTCATTTTCAGAAATTTAATTCACAATATTGGGAATACATGATTTAAAATTAAAAAAGTAGACGCGATGAAAATATATTTATCCAAAGTGTAAATTTTAACAAAATTAAAAAGTTTCAATATAAAAATTCAATATAAATTTTAATAAAATGACCTGTATTGAAAAAATAATAATATAATTTATCTAATTTTTATTTATAATCAATTTGAAAATAAAATTGAACCACATAATTCCTTTAAACAAAAATATATTTTTAATAAAATATAACATTTTTCACAGTTCATCGAAAAATTAAAATTTTTAGACAAATAAAAAAATTTAATCATATGATAACAGAGACATGAGGATTAAAAAAACTAATTCAATTTCATCATATAAATTTAATAAAATTTTTAAAATAACTTTTTTCATTTGTTAACAAATATCAATATATATCATTTTTCGGTAAAATTTATTTCTTGAATCATGTTATGAATTTAATAGAAATTTAACGACTTTTATCAATATGATTTCATTATATAAAAAAACCAAAATTAATTTAAATTTTCATTGTTAATATTCATTCTGATTATTTTAATAGATTGATAATAATGTTCATTCAAAAATAATAATATAAATATTTTTCACAGTTCATTAAAACATTGTGATGCGTGTAACACAAGCTATTAATGCCATTAAATTTAATAGAAACAAAATATTTCGTAAAATATGTTTCTGTAACATTCCAAAAAACCACAAAATGAATATATCAAAAAAAATTCATCAATTATATTATAAAAAATTGGGAAATTCTTCGAGATCATATCCTTAGGTTCCAACACAACCTCATTAAATTAACATGTTCACCAAAAAAAGTTGATAAGGTGAGTTTTTTATTTAGTTTAAGTTTCTCTATAAGATATTGAATATCCCCTGGTATTTATGATAAGTAAAATAATTCTATAGTGTTATTAACTCTATGTTAAGTACATGTGATCAATCAGGTATGTAATTCTTCATGAATGATAAATGGAACACATCGTGGACTTAAGAGTGGTTTGGTAGAAGTGCCAAATGATAAGTTATAATCATTATACTAGAACCAGTTTCAAAGGGACTAATATACCCAAGGAATTTTTTTCCATTCATTACAAATAACCATACATTATTCTTTGTATAAAGTTTTAGATTCACATTTTCAGTGATGTCAAATTTCCGATCATTTTGTTGATTTTTGGCATAACTTTTCATCATAATCTTTGTTTCATATATGTATTGCTTAATGAATATAATATTATTATAAATTCATTAAGCTACATTAGGTTAAAATAAATTTAATTATCCCAAACCATCCTAGAAAATTTTATTTACACACTTCTTTCCAAAGATGTATTCAAAAAGATATATCCAAATGATCAAGAGAAAGATATTTTTTTAATAAAACACAATACGTGGAAGGTGTTGATACCAACTAAAAATTAAATAAAATATAAAAATATCTCTATATATCCTATAGGTATTGAATTATTCTATAGAAATAACCACTTATCTATGTCTGATATATATAATTGAAACTCAATTTAGTATAAATATTTTGAAAATGAATTCTAAAGAACATTGAAGAAAACCTGAGATCCTAATGAGATATAGTTGAATGTGGTATTCCACAAAACATGACCACATAATTATTGTAAACACTATATATTTCATCTTGAGTGAAATATTTTATGATATAAATACATGTTTCAGAAATTATACAGACATTGAGTACAAACCATATAACATTATACTCTTTAGAGATTTTGTTGAGCCTGATGACAAAATAAGTATTTATTTTTCACCATTTCCATTCAATAAAGGGTCAAAGTTGTAACATCTCCTCAGAATTATGTCTCTTAACGTAAAATTTCTAAGATACTAATCATTGAGAGAAAACTCTTTTATATCTCTCTCCATTCTATACCAAAAAACTCTTTCAAATATGTATATATATTTATATCTCTATTTTTTAATTCAAGTAAAAATAGAGAATGGAGAAATATGAGCCTCTTATAAAAACTCCATCATTAAATTTCATATAGATAGAACACATATGTGGTTCCTAAAATTTAGCATTCCATCATAATTAATGTTTATATATAGAAACTTCATATCCTTTTATAGCTCCACGTATTCTATCTGATCCAATTTAATCATTATTTGGGTAAATAATTGAACAATTATTTATGAATTAAAATATTTTCCATATCCTTCATGATTTTAAGATCTAACTTTTTCAAATCTATATTATTTGATCTTTTCTGATCGTAATCATGGATAGGTTAGAAATATCCTTTTAACTCAATGCATTCATCAGATTGATCACATTCCCATGGTCATAATGTATTGAATATTCATAATCATTAATTAGTTCTAACCATATTATTTGGTAGAAATTAAAGTCCTCTTCAGTGGATATATACATTTAAAAATGTAATTAGTACATGCATCACAATTTAATTAATAATGAAAAATCCACTACAACATTATTCCTTATATTTACCAAAATATAACTCCAAATATTAATTTGTTTTATTATTCAAAATAACATTCAATTGTAAGGATTCATAATCTATATCCATGATATTATTCTGGAGAACTCGTCCCAATCCCTCTTTAGATGAATCACTATAGATTAACACCCCTTATCCACTAAAGGGTAATGTAAGAATGTGTTAAGTGATTTATATCCTATTTAATACCATGAAATATACCTCAAATTCATCTATATAGAGGAACAATCCTCTTTATAGAGTTAACATGGTGATTGGATTAGGTAGTTGTGATAAATTATCCACAAAGAATCAATAATATCCAACTAAACCAAGAAAATACATATCTTACTCACCATGTTTGGTCCATTTCAATGCTCAATATCCTCTTTTATTGATGGATCTACCTATATACCCCCTAATTAGATTATATAACCCATTATTGAATCCCTCGTGAAAACAATCTCACATTGTAACTTTTCATACAGTTTCTACATCCTTAGATTACTCAGTTCAATTATTATGTGATCTTTTTTCCCTTACATATTATTTAAAAAACTGATAATACCATCAATAATGAGTCCTACATACTGATTAGGGTATTCCATAAATACTCAGAAAATCCATGAATATAACTAAAGAATTTTTAATATTGAAAAGATTCACTATATACTCATAATTTTCATACCATGTGTGAAATTATTTGTTTTGTATATCAGCCTTCTTTAACCTCAGTTGATATTATAAATAATGAATGTAAATCATATAATTTTATTTATATCTATGAAGTTGATAAATTATTCATCAATATATGAAGGATGATACTTATTATTGATTTTGATCTTGTTTAATTCCTCATAATCAATGAATATTGACGTTGATCCCTATTTCATTTTCACAAAATGAAATTATGTACCCCATGGTGACACACATGGATGGATGAATCCCCTTTCATGGTTCTTTTATATATGAGTATTCCTTTCCTACAACTCAATTTGGGGCATTCTATTTATAAAATTCTAAAATTGTGTGAAATAAGGTATGAATTATATTTAATACTAAACTTCACATTTATATAGAAGACTACGAATTTATTTCTAAAGGGATTCAACAAACTCCCTCAAAATAGGTATATAATTGATATAGAGTTTCTCACCAACCATATGATATTAACACGACTTTTTAAATGGGCATTGTGACAGATAAAATGGATGTGATATCTATCCTATATTCATATATATAACTATATTAACTGATGATCATAGGTTTATTTGGGATTTCAAACATGACATCCTTTATATAAAATATATGAAGGTTTATGTATATAAATACAATCCATTCGTATGATTCTATCAGATCTAAAAAGGTCAAGAATTAGGATTTTTGATGGATGAACATTCCCATAAACCACAATCACAGAATAGTTATCGTCTTGGGATTCTATCATCAGGTTATTAGGGGTTTTCATTGATAAATCACCATATGATAATTTCTTTGGAAACATGATACTCATAGAAAACTCATAAAATATAATAGAATGTCTAGATCCAGATACAAATAAGACATTATTGGTTCTATAGTTGATGGTATGTGTACCTTTCACTACATCATTATCTTGACCAAATTCTGAAATATTTATCACATGAGATTTCTCCTTGAATATTTGAATAGGAGGTTTTGAACATTGATTATCATCATTATCCTCAAGATTTGAGAACTTGATAGAATATTTCCCATAGTCCTAGAATATTAAAAAGTAATGTGGGAGGGGTGAATTATTTGGAGATTCTCTTATTCATATTGTATTCCAACTTCTTCCCACAAGTTTATATTTGAGTATCTTGATTACCTCCCTTGAAATTCTTAAAACATTAATATACCCTTATGTAATGTTCCACAATTTTTTCTCCATCGCAGTGAGAATTAATCAAAGATCACCATCATATTTAAATGGTTCTTAGAGTTTCCTTTTTTTACTCTATATTTATTTTATAATCAAGACAATGACATAGATGGGTAACTCGAAAATCCATTTCCACCCTGATATCACATATAATGATTTCTACCCAACTACCAATGTCCTTCAGGGATAATTCCATTTAAAGGTATTGTTTAAAGACATTAAATTTTAGATCAATATAACTTTCATGATGGAAGATAAAACTAGGTGTTTAAATCGCATAAATTTTAGAATTTTCTTCATATATACCAATAGATTTTCCATCCTTTTGTTTTATTTTAAGAAATTCCTTCTCCATTTTCATAAAAAAAATATGAGTAAAGTATTTACTGAAAAATAATTGTTTAAACTATTCCCAATATATAGAGTAAATTATATCATGTTAAATCATATTCTTGAAAACATTCCACCAATGATCCTCTTAAACATCAAATATAGATGGAATAAAAGTTACTTATTCATGATCATGACACTAGAAAATAGAAAATACTATTCCAATAGTACATATGCATTTCAAAAATTCATATTGATCATAAGAACCACTAATAGAAGGTGGAAGATTACACATGAAGGAATCAATAAAAAATTATTCCCTCCATCTCCCCATTGTATTTTCAGCACAATTCATAGGCAGAGAAGGTTGTGTGAGAATATAAATAATATTTTTTATTCCATATCCTATAAAATTTGGTTTATTTGGTGCAAAAGCATTTCATAGCCTCTTTTATTGTCACGAACCGAATCTGGTCGCCGAAAAAACCGGCACCCGACCCGACCCGTGGCAAGTCCCGAAGGGTGTTCCCGATCCCCACGGGCTGGCACAAGTGCCCAGGTATCAAAAACTGAAAATTGGGAACGATTTACCCAATTTTTTATACTTGAAACATCAAATGAATCCAAGAAACCAAATCTGGATTTTTCAAACCGAAACATCTTTTTAATAAATTCAGAACTGAATTGCACAATTTTAAACAATGTTTGAAGGTCAATACAGAGGTACAAACCCAAGAAAAGACAGCCTAAGAACCTCAACATGGCAAGAGACATCTTCCTCAAGCCTTCTCCACAACACCGCATCATGAATGACCGGCGGAAACCCGAAATGTTGGCACAAATGTTATACCCAAACCTGCGACAACAAAATAACCAAGTCTACTTACACCCAAGGGTGTAAGTAGGGTGTGAGCCAAATCCCAATAGGATACCACCACTAATAGATTCTATATAATAATCATTTAAAGACGAAAAGCATGCAAGTTTTCAAAAACATGAAAAGCTAGTTACAATTTCTAAAAGATGCAACTTTGAATAAGAACAGTTTTCAAGTGGGCTATTTTAAAGGATTATCACTTTTTAAAATAAACACTAAAGATACTGAATTTTTCATCAAAATGTACCGTATGCCGACGGTAATCACAAAATATCCAGTGAGTACAAGCAATGGGAACTTACCCCTAGGCACTACATAGCTGTGGGTCCCAGGTACCTTGTATCTCGGTGAGAGTAACCATCACAAATATTCGTTCTCGTGCACGATCCACTAGTAGGGAACATACCCATAACCTAGTGGTCCCCAATCATCATCATCGTAGTTTAGTTAGAGTTGTAAGATTCAATCTTGCTAAGTGAAACTGTGGCCAAACCCCACGGGATCACTAGCATACTAGTACACGTCCACCCACCTAGATACCCGGGTTTTCCCTTTGTGCTCAAACAATTTCAACAAGTCAATGAATATAAATTTCACATGAAAATATCATTTCCATATCATAAATTCACCAAACAGCCCACATGTATACAACAGAAGTCACAAAAGTCCACTTTTCATTCAAATGCATTTTGAAATCAAACCCACACCAAAATAGCCCATAACACTTTTTGCATAACTTTCACAATCCAACACATTCTTTAACAATTTTATAAAATACCTACAAATATAATAAACATCACATAACAGCCCACTCACATGATTCCTAAAACCATTTTTATTAACAAAATCCACTTTTCACATCGCACTCACACAAACAACCCATATAACGTTCACACCTCTTTCACATTTTAGTAAATCCATTAAACATTTTTATAAAACATTTCCAAGAGGATAAACATAACATAACAAAACTATTAACATTTGAAATGGTCTATTTTAATGTATAAACAATCCAAAACAGTTTTCGAATATAGTTTCACATCTTACATAAATCATTAAACCATTCAAAACTTTCATAAAACAATTCTAAAGAGTGTACCAAATATTTTCACAAAAAAACTCATTTCTAAACCATATTTCAAGGATAAAATCACACCAATACAAATTCAAAACAGAATTTTAATCCCCAAAAACATTTATTAAACTACCCCCATGTGTTATAAAAACACCTCAAACAATACCACAAAAGATCCACATGAAAAGAACACGTTTTCAAAATCACTTTCAAGAAGTAAAATAAGGCTTTACACCTTAAACCCATTAAAAGAAACCTCTTTAAAACCTAATGGCACACCAATACCCTACCAAATCATAATTTTCAGCCCAAACAAGATTTATTAAACCAATTTCATATGTTATAAAACACACCCAAATAATACCCAAAGGGTTGCACATGTAAAACACCCAGTTTTTTAAATTAAATGAAACTGTAAAAACAAATGCATTACCAAATACAAAATAAACAGTTCCCGCACAACACGGAACATATTAGTAAATTCATAATAAGTAATTCAAGCAAACTAACTCATCTAGAAATGATTACACATGGAATCACCTACCTTTTATGCCGAAACCCTCAAAACATGGTGCAAAACATCAACCGCACCACCGCCGCACATCAAGGAATATAAATCCAGACCTAGCCCACCAAAAATTGACCCAAAAGATACCAAATAAGACCATATGTCCGAACCCTATGTTCTGTACATTCTATAAACTCTTGAGATAGGGTGGAAACCCTAAGGAGAAGAGAAGAATTGAAAAGAGAAACATTACCCAAAATAATCTTGAAGAAAACGACCTAACCTCTACCAGAATATGAATTTAAAAATATCCATCCATTCAAGGGAAGTTATAACAGGGATTATGAGATAATGTAGGAATTGGAATGGGGGGAAATGAGTAAGAATTGATAGAGTTATGATGGAATGAACATACCTCCTCAAATCTGCCCGATTTTAGAAACCCCAAGAATGTCAGCACCAAATCGCGATGAAATAGATCTCCAAAGTGGGGGGAAAGGCAATGGGAGCGCGCCTGGGATTCTTAGGGTCGAGTGGGAGGTGGAATCACTGAACAATCCATTTTAATGAATATGATATTAATTAATTAATGAAACAATTTAAAACTGGAAAATGGGCCTTCGGGTTGGCCCAATTCTCAAATAAAAACACAAATACCCCATGCTTATGGATTTATAAAGGCCCCAAATTTAAATGTGGGGTTACTATATCAGGGGAGAACATTTAGGAGTTGTAATGTGTCAAAAATATTAAAAATTGAAAAAGTTATAAATGAAACACAATTTATTTTTAAATCTGGAATTGAGCTCGCAGTTTGGCCCAATTCATAAAAACTCACCTTTTCTCAATAAAACCTTTGGAAACCACCAAAACAAATCATGAGTGGAAAATAAATTTAAAATAACCCTAAAATAGGTTACGTACGTGAAAATTCTCCCCACCTTGAAAACTGTCCACCCCGGAATGTCACAGCAAGGTCAAAGCAACAACCAAACCCAACTGAGAAACCAATAGGTACACCCTTGCCAGGTTTCACCCCCAAAGGTCAAAACACCTCCAGTGATCAATGATGTAAGGAATACTCTCACAAACCAAACTTACACCATTTTCCTGAAACAATAAAGTACATTCAGGCTTTATCCCAAATGAAAACTCCTCAAACACAATCTGAACAATACTCAATCAATTTACCCAAAAAAACAACAACATTGAACAAGGTTACACTTCCCTACTATAACTAAACCATTGGAAACACTCCAATATCAATGATTACCCAATGAATATGTAGGTAGTTAGATATCTTATAATGATAATACCTACTTCCCAGATGTGTCCAAGGAAAAAAAATATG
Organism: Viscum album; assembly: GCA_963277665.1. Lineage (NCBI taxonomy): Eukaryota > Viridiplantae > Streptophyta > Magnoliopsida > Santalales > Viscaceae > Viscum > Viscum album. The sequence goes on from OY728140.1 coordinate 82,008,290, forward strand.
AGTTACTCGTATGAAGAGACACAAATGGGCTCCCCACCATAAGAGACAACTTAAATTGTTTTCCCGAGACAGAATCAAGACACTAATAGTGGGAGGCCCAAACATACGCTCTAGTACAAGGGATATACTTCCATTAAATGTTTATGAAGGAACATTCATGAGAATCATAATGGGACTCCCCACCATAAGAACTGATCATCTTAACCGACCAGCATGGGCCAACACAGAAAGACCCAAAAAGAAATTAAAGATTTAGGAAGGGTGCACGATTAGTCCTCATGGTTTGTGAAACTGTGCTCTAACTATGAATATAATTCTTTCTAAATGGCTTCCTAGCACACGGCCACTACTAAACGTGCACAAACTATGTGCTCAACCATGACGAAACCAGAGGTTTGAACTATTCCCATCTTTCATACTAAGGATAGGACTTTGTACAAGGGTTTAAATGGACCTGGGATTTCCCCTGACTACGAGCCAGCTTCTCTCCGAGACCTATGGCTGGAGCTCAAAAGATTGAAGCATCTTCGGCCTCGTAGTTAATATTTGGAAACCCACTGAATGAGAATTCTACTTTTCGGTGCCACCAAAAACTACACCGTAGTCCCAAATAAGTTTTCTAGACATAACACATTCCAAACTCACTTTACCTTATCCTGATATTTCACTGAAACAAGAGCTAAGAAGATACACACACATCACAACTTGTTTCTTCAGTTGAGAAACAATACAAGTAAAGAAAACCTACACTCACATTCCTCTAAAATAGATGATTTTGTAGTTTTTCCAAGGGAGACATTTTCCCAACATAATAGGGACTCTCAGAGGATTTCACTACTTTCACCTATACAGTCAATCGAGTACATGACATCATAAGGCATCACCAAACATGACCATTTCAACTGATATAAACAATTCATGGAGAGGGACCTTATACAATATCCCCAAACAACACACAATTATAGAAAGTGGCCACAATATCCTATCATGACCATATTTCCCACACTAGTGGTTTAACATGAACTCATGATTCAAAGAAACATTGAAGAACCCAAAGGCCCTCTTAGACACCATCGAGACAATCATCCACACTAACAACCCTAGACCATATCCACCTTAGACGAATAAGAATCTTAAGAAACTAAGGTCTCTTTCAACCTTCCAAGAGCAATCTCCCGTTATAAGAGGATCTAAAAATCAATGAAAGGAATGGGTGTATACTCAATCTATAAATCTCAAGAAAAAGATTCCTTATATTGATCAACTGGAGGGTCTTCAAACGGCGAAACAATCCGGGTTGCACTTCAATTGTACACTAACCTTTAATGGGGGTGTACCTTATCCAATGATTGAACCCAAGGACCCAACCAAGAGTGTCAATTGGTCAAGATATACCACAAACCAGATCCAAACACATGTAGGGAACCATCGTAAAGGCGTCCCGAAACATTTTTCAAAAGAGACCACTAATCGTCCCTACAAAACAACTTACTGACCAAACCCAAACCCAAAACACAGTTCAAACAGGAGGGGTTCTTGGACTCAAAACATCCCACAACATCAAAATTTTCCGAAAACACATAATATACACCATCCCAAAAAAAAACATCAAGAAATCATTTTTTTATTTAAAAACATTTCTTTGAAAACAAATGGTTCAGCGGTTAGCGCATCCACCAATGCTACCCCATGGGCCTTACACATGCATATTTCTATGCCACACTAGGAACCCTCCTCATATCCATCCCGACACTCATCCAGTCATGTCATCAACCATCCCTCATCCCATATAACCCCATGCATGTGGTTTCTCATGAAAATACCAAAGGATAAAACAAAAATTCTTTCCACTTTTCAAAACTAAAATGGTCAACCAACACATCTTTTTTCTCAAAACCGCTAACCACGAGATCAAATTCCAAATCACATCTTAAAAAACTTTTCAGAAATGCACAACCATTTAGAAAATAACCCACTTTCAATATATTCACTTCAATTTCAAAACATCTCATCCCATTAAAACACTCTTTGATTGTTTAGAAAATTCTATTGTAAACACTTTTCAAAACCAACATCAATATAGTTCCTGCTTTCAAAAGAGGTGTAAAAACACCATTTTCCATTTCAAAATAATTCTAAAAATTCAGTTCCACCATTTCATAAATCAATCTATTCCTTATTTATTTGAAAATAATTTTAGAAAAATTTTATACTTCTTAAAACCAAGTCCTTTTAAAACCAAATTTCCAAGATTGCAAAACTATAGTACAAAAAAACCTGAGAGGAAAGTAGTTTCAGTGGGTGAATTGGAATTATGGTTGGCGGCCACATTCCAATCACTTAACTGTCACAGAGAGTGTTCTAGAGAATATCCCCGGCTCCACATGGCTTTCCCGGCCCTGTGAGCTCACTGAGACCATTAACCCAACTCTCTTTTCATTTCCCCTAATCATCATTAAACCAAGAAAAACAAAGAACATAGACAAATCCTGACATCCCCTGGTGACTCGAATCCCGTCATGAGGTGTGGTGATCAGGCACACTACCTATAACCGAACTACAAAGTCCCAACAATTCTAACTCTAATCTATCCCGACTGTTACCTAAATAACATGACCCAAAGAGTTAACCAGAACCTCCCTTTGATACCATTTTGTCACGAACCGAATCTGGTCGCCGCAATAACCGGCACCCGACCTGACCCGTGGCAAGTCCCGAAGGGCGTTCCCGATCCCCACGGGCTGGCACAAGTGCCCAGGTATCAAAAACTGAAAATTGGGAACGATTTACCTGATTTTTTATACTTGAAACATCAAATGAATCCAAGAAACCAAATCTGGATTTTTCAAACCGAAACATCTTTTTAATAAATTCAGAACTGAATTGCACAATTTTAAACAATGTTTGAAGATCATTACAAAGGTACAAACCCAAGAAAAGACAGCATAAGAACCTCAACATGGAAAGAGGCATCTTCCTCAAGCCATCTCCACAACACCACATCATGAATGACCGGTGGAAACCCGAACTGTTGGCACAAATGTTATACCCATACCTGCGACAACAAAATAACCAAGTCTACTTACACCCAAGGGTGTAAGTAGGGTGTGAGCCAAAGCCCAATAGGATACCACCACTAAGAGATTCCATATAATAAGCATTTAAATATGAAAATCATGCAAGTTTTCAAAAACATGAAAAGATAGTTACAATTTCTAAAAGCTGCAACTTTGAATAAGAACAGTTTTCAAGTGGGCTATTTTAAAGGATTAACACTTTCTAAAATAAACACCAAAGCTACTGAATTTTCCAGAAAAATGTACCGTATGCCGATGGTAATCACAAAATATCCAGTGAGCACAAGCAATGGGAAATAACCCCTAGGCACTAGCTAGCTGTGGGTCCCAGGTACCTTGTATCTCGTTGAGAGTAACCATCACAAATATCCATTCTCATGCACGAGCCACTAGTAGGGAACATACCCATAACCTAGTGGTCCCCATTCATCATCATCTTAGTTTAGTTAGAGTTTTATGTGTCAATCTTGCTAAGTGAAACTGAGGCCAAACCCCACGGGATCACTAGCATACTAGTACACGTCCACCCACCTAGATACCCAGGTTTTCCCTTTGTGCTCAAACAATTTCAACAAGTCAATGAATATACATTTCACATGAAAATATCATTTCCATATCATAAATTCACCAAACATCCCACATGTATACAACACAAGTCACAAAATTCCACTTTTCATTCAAATGCATTTTGAAATCAAACCCACACCAAAATAGCCCACAACACTTTTTGCATAACATTCACAATCCAACACATTCTTTAACAATTTTATAAAATACCTACAAATATAATAAACATCACATAACATCCCACTCAAATGTTTCCTAAAACCCTTTTTATAAACAAAATCGACTTTTCACATCGCACTCACACAAACAGCCCATATAACGTTCACACCTCTTTCACATTTTAGTAAATCCATTAAAAAATTTTATAAAACATTTACAAGAGGATACACATAACATAACAGAACTATTAACATTTAAAATGGTCCATTTGAAAGTATAAAAAATCCAAAACAGTTTTCCAATATGGTTTCACATCTTACATAAATCATTAAACCATTCAAAACATTCATAAAACAATTCTAAAGAGTGTACCAAATGTTTTCACAAAAAAACTCATTTCTAAACCATATTTCAAGGAAAAAATCACACCAATAAAAATTAAAAACAGAATTTTAATCCCCAAAAACATTTATTAAACTACCCCCATGTGTTATAAAAACACCTCAAACAATACCACAAAAGATCCACATGAAAAGCACACGTTTTCAAAATCACTTTCAAGAAGTACAATAAGGCTTTACACCTTAAACCCATTAAAAGAAACCTCTTTAAAACCTAATGGCACACCAATACCCTACCAAATCAGAATTTTCAGCCCAAACAAGATTTATTAAACCAATTTCATATGTTATAAAACACACCCAAATAATACCCAAAGGGTTGCACATGTAAAACACCCTGTTTTTTTAAATTAAATGAAAATGTAATAACAAATGCTTTACCAAATACAAAATAAACAGTTCCCGCACAACACACAGCATATTTGTAAATGCATAATAAGTAATTCAAGCAAAATAACTCATCTAGAAATGATTACACATGGAATCACCTACCTTTTATGCCGAAACCCTCAAAACATGGTGCGAAACATCAACCGCACCACCGCCACACATCAAGGAATATAAATCCAGACCTAGACCACTAAATATTGACCCAAAAGATACCAAATAAGACCATATGTTCGAACCCTATGTTCTGGACATTCTATAAACTCTTGAGATAGGGTGGAAACCCGAAGGAGAAGAGAAGAATTGAAAAGAGAAACATTACCCAAAATAATCTTGAATAAAACGAACTAAAATCTACCAGAATATGAATTTAAAAATATCAAACCATTCAAGGGAAGTTTGAACAGGTATTATGAGATAACGTATGAATTGGAATGGGGGGAAAATAGTAAGAATTGAGAGAGTTATGATGGAATGAACATACCTCCTCAAATCTTCCCTATTTTAGAAACCCCAAGAATGTCATCACCACATCGAGATGAAATAGATCTCCAAAGTGGGGGGAAAGGAAATGGGAGCGCTCCTGGGCTTCTTAGGGTCTAGTGGGAGGTGGGATCACCGATAAATACACTTTAATGAATAAGATATTAATAAATTAATGAAATAATTTAAAACTGGAAAATGGGCCTTCGGGTTGGCCCAATTCTCAAATAAAAACAAAAATACCACATGCTTATGGATTTATAAAGGCCCCAAATTTAAATATGGGGTTACTATATCAGGGGAGAACAATTAGGAGTTGGAATGAGTCAAAAATATTAAAAATTGAAAAAGTTATAAATGAAACACAATTTATTTTTAAATCTGGAATTGGGCTCGCAGTTTGGCCCAATTCATGAAAACTCACATATTCTCAATAAAACCTTTGGAAACCACCAAAACAAATCATGAGTGGAAAATAAATTTAAAATAACCCTAAAATAGGTTACGTACGTGACATTTATTCACCAATAACATGATTTCTTTGGGATTAACCATTGAATAAAAACCAAACAGATATTTTAATCCAAAATAATCATAATGGAAAATCTCTTAATCTCAAAAATCAAATTACATGATATATAAATAATAATACATTATTTTTATTCTATGACACTTTAGGCCTGAGCTAGGGAGTTCATGGAAATTATTAAAAACCTCAATGATGTCTTGTAGAGAGTTTAAGAATATGAAATTCATATCCCTCACAAGTGTAAAAACATGTGCACTATAATAAAAATTGTTTTTTCTAGGTAATGTTCCAGTCAAGTCCAATAGTCCTTTCTTGAATATATTACATATATGGAAACAAATAGTTGAACTAAGTCCACTTATAATATTTGTAAAAAGATGTAAGTTCAGAGAAACCACTCACTATATCATTGATTGATATTCCATGATTTTTCCTCTAATTAAAATCATCAAAATAATTATCTTTAGTAATATAAATAATATTATAATTACTATTTTATCATCCTAGATTCAATAGGATAACTAAACCTTTCACTGATAATAAATGTAATTTTAACACCCCTAAATTTAGAAATAATAATAATTTATCCAATAGGGTATATGGAACGCGACACCAAGAGTATAAGGGATTATAAAATACTAATACATTAAAATATAAATAAACTATATTTATATTATATATTGAAAAGAACACAACATTGAGTTATCTTTCATAATGAGTAATGAAAACATTCTTTGATAGTTGACATTACATGCAAGACAGAGCATTACCAAATACTATAAATATTGATATTTAAAACAAATATTATCTCATAAATGATAAAATTTTAGTTATATATAGTATTAACTGTCTTTGGAAAATATATATTTAGAATAATTTGTTACTAATATAATAGAAATTAAAATAAATAACCATTGAATATAAATGAAATGTTTTTTAAAATATTATTAATCACCAGAGGAGTTATATAATAATAAATTTAATAAATTAATATTAGTGAGTGATATTGATTAAATTAACATAATATATATTCAATAATTTTTTTTTAAATTTTTACGATATATTTTATCGGAAAAATATATTAACATTTCCAATTTTACCCCTAAGAGTTGTATTATTCTACTAGTAGTTTTCCTGCCTTTTAATGGAACAATTGTTTTAAAACTAAATGTTTACACATATATAAATGTTATATGAAAAAAATAAACATTATTTTTTTTAATAATATAAAGATATTTTTTTTAATTAGTAGTATTTTTCTTAGAACTTTCATTTTTTGATGAATAGTAAAAATACCGTATATTAATTTAAAACTGACTTTTCATCTAAATAAATTATAATGATAAATTATATTTTTTAATTTTTTTAAGTCAAAATAGATCAATAATACATATATTATTCCTATTTATGTAATATTAATCAATGTTATGTTTATATTGGATTTGAAACCATAGTAAATATTTTAACATTTTCACTCTAAAAAAATGTTTTTTCAACTTATCCCTAGGATTAATTTAAATTAATTTCTAACCCTTATTTTATTTGATTTAAGAAAAATTTATAACATATTTGGAATAAAAATAATATTTAATTTCCTATAATTTCATTATAATATTTGACCAAATTGAATTGTGAATGCTGTTAAAATTAATTATAGTGATTAAGGTAAACAAGATTACAATGTTGTCAAACTTAGAGTATGAGTAATAAAAATGACCCAAAAACAATCAATAGCCCCTTTTATGAAACTTTTTAGGCCATATATCATATTATATTAGATAAGTTTTATTATATTAGTAACATTAGGTTAGGGATACCACCCAATAGTGTTTATTGTATGGGATATACATAAATACCCATCCTCCTCTAGTATAAAAGAGAACTCACTATCCTCACTTATTCACACATCCCAAGCTATTAGACCCATAAAAATATACCAAATTTAATTAATTAATTTCTTAAATACAGTATATAATCCTTATCTTGGGAATAAATCCATCTTTGGAATTCATTACTGCAAATCTAAGGATAATACATAAAGAATAAGTAATAATTTTCTAATGAATTTTTACTTTATTTACTTATACACCTCCTTGAACTATTGTTGTATATTTATTATATATTATCCTCAATCTCATAAATAAATTTATATGTAGTTATGTTATTTTTAATTCCTAAAATCACACAAACATCAATCAAATTGGATTGACAATGATTGTTCATTTATACGACAAACTACATCCTCGGAAACAGATGTCATACGTTCTTCCATTACATCCTTTAACAATTAGGATTAATGGTGGATTAATAGTTTTTATATAATTAATTTGATATTTAAAATACTATAATATTTTTATAATTTTAATATAAAACATAAATTCATTTTTTTCATTTCATGGGAATATAATAATTTTGTTTTTTTCTACGGAGGACTACTCCCTCAGGAAGCGATGTGATTTGTTCACATGTTACATGGAATAAATTAAGGATGTTTTAAATAACTATATGATATATATATAACATAATAATGATACTAGAATGATAATATATATATATATATATATAATTTATTTTCCTTTCATTCAATACGATAAGAAAACGGAAATAGTGTTCATATGTATGTACGACCTATAGTCTACATGAACGATGCATCTCATAAAAATTAAACAAATTTTGTAGACAACACTAAATAAATATATACAAAAGATATATTATATTTAAATAATGGTTTTAAATATGGATATAGTTAAGTTTTAATTGATATAATATAACCAAAAAATAATATGGCATGACATACTAGAAAAACAGGGAAATTGACACCCAAAATAATGAAAATAATAAAATATTAATAACTAACTGGTGGTAAGATTTTATAAAAAGAGAATATAAGATATTTTAAATATAATATGGTTATATAATAAGTTAACATAATTCTTTAAAACAGTTATATTAGTTACTAAAATGTGGTAAAATAAAAGGAAGTGTGTTCTAAGAGATTTTGTCTAGTTTTCATTTTATTAAGGCATATTGTAATGTTAGGAAAATAGTTTCACTTATATGGTGCAAATACTCCATATATAGAATTTAATATAATGAATAACTAATTATTCATTATATTATGAGATTAAATATGAATTATTTCATATAATAGGTTTTGATTATAATGTTACAAACTATTAAAGAATTTTCATAACTCAATTCCCTTGCATTGGTTTATATTAGTTCCTCATTCTCGTTAATAATAATTTATTATGTTTATAATGACATTTTTCTATATATTAATGTATTTAAAATTTTATTATTTGGATTTCTATTTGATACATATAGTTGATCTATTGATTAATTCTCACTTTAACGTTACTATCATTTTGGGGGCATATTTCACAATATCAGTATAATTGAGATAGTATATTCTTGAAATTACATTAATGAAAACTATATGATCATTGTTTAATAAAACTATTAATTTTATTATTCTTTGGTTACTCATGTTATTTTGAAATTGATATTACCATTTTTCTCTCTTTAGTAATTCATATTTTTTATGAAATGTTCTTATAAAATCCAGATTCATTTATCTCTTTAGTCAGAAATCCATTTTCTTACAAAACCATTTTTTCTTAATATGATTTCAAAAATGTTTTATTTAACCTTATGAGAAATTATTTTTTAAATGGATGTTCTTATCTATTTCAGGGAATGTCAAAATTTTAACCATTTTATAATAAAAAGTGATTTTCCTATTTTAACTTGTATAGAATTACCCACCATCAGTTCCTTGAAGAATATTTTTAAATTTTAAAAAGTTATTTTAAGGAATTTTTTATAATAGTGAATTTGAATAAAAATTATTTATCAACATTTTTTTCAAATTAAAAATGATATATTCATCAAGAATGTTTTTGATTGTTTTTAATTTGTATTTGTATTCCTAAAACAAAACAAGCCTTATTCTTTGTTAAATGTGTTTACATTGTATTGATACTGTTCATATTACTACTATAGATGGATTATAACTACCATGACAAATGATAGTTTTGAAATTCACTTCCATGTATCATTTTTTCAGTCATTAACTTCCCCATGATTTATTCACTTTACAGTGAACACTGAACATTATATATCCCTAAATATCATTATCATTTGTAAAGGATATTAATATTTTTTAAACCATATATCATTATTACATATAGTGTTTATAATGGATTTTATTTGGTTAAATAGGGAATCATTAGAAAATTAGAATCATGTACTCAATAAAGACAATTGATGGTTATCAATATTAATAAATTGATTAATCGATTTATGATGAATAGATTAGTCATTCAGACACTGTTGGGCCTTCTTAATGATATATCTTTGATGCCTCAGTAGTCTCTTGAGGTGAATTTGTTGGCTAGATGCATAAAAATGGGGTTTTACCCATATGTTTTAAACAACCTATTGGAGGGTCTTGATGGTAATGGTTAGGTGTACATGGAAATCATTGAATTCATTGATTTAGAATTTCTATCATTAAAATCCAACTATTAATTTTCATTATATTATTTATCTGAAAAAATGTATGGATTTATTTTATTATTATTTTATTGATTAAATGGAATGTTTTTTTATTTACCTTTATGTACTGATTTTTCTATATCCATTTGTCAAAATGAAATGTGTGCTCTGTTATTTAGCTTTTCATATTAGTTATTTATTATCTAGCTATGATAGACATATTATTTATTAAATGGGTTGTTTTTTTATTTAGTTACCTTTCATTATTTTTTATCCACCTTCTTCCTATTTTATTGATTATCTGTCATTTTTTTAGTTATTTCATTTCCATATTGATTATTCTCATTGATTCATTTCTGGATCTACTGTATTTTACCCTTATGGAGCATTTTTTCTAACAATTATTTTTTATATTTTCCAGAGGAATTATATGAATTTTACTATGAAATATATTCAATGATATTATATAGGAATATTTTTTATGAAAATTATGTTTTAATTTTTGTATTCAATTTTAATATGTGAAATATTTATATATAAATTATAACTAGAAGACTAAATTTGTTGGCCTTTTGGGATGTGATTCGTTGGATCTTATTCCAATGTGATGGGAGTAGGCATTCATTTCAAGCTTTTGGGATCAGGTTCATGACAGTTGGTCTCAGAACTAGTTTTAGTTGAATCCTAGAAAACCAGATTTATAAAAACATATCATAATGAGATAATCCAATGATTATAATTGAATACAAATATAATTGGACATTTTAATGTTTCGGTATGATAGAGATTATGTTCTTCATCCTGAAAATACATCCCTTCTTATAAACTATATGGGGATATGGTTACTTTAAAGATGTATATAGGTATAATAACTCCAAAATGGTTGTGTTGGTCTTGACTTGAGTATAACCAAGTACATGACAATTTACCTTAGTTCACACTTGGTTGGACACTATATAGGGATATAATTAGGATAAATTATGTTAATTTACAAAATGTTATGAAAGATTTAAACAAATAATGAAAATTAATGACTTTTGGTAAACACTATGTCAAGAAAGTAAATTTATTTAAAAAATCCGTGATGTATTGTGAATGAAGAATTAAATGGTAGAAGTATTTTTATTATGGTATTATGGTTATAAAAATAATGAAACATCTAAGTATTTTGAAAAAATTTATAATAATATATGTTTTAATTTACTTCGGAGTTATTGATACAATCATAGGAATATGAGATGATGGTTAATCAGGTGTTTTATATCTCAAATACCTCTTTTAGGTTGTATGTGATGGTAGTCTACCATGATTTATGGATTTATCGAATGTATATAATTTGGTGGAAAAATAATATTTGGAAAAATACCTTTAGAAGATATAGAAATAAGTTTAAAGGTATTGATATCCTTTAGGGTTTACATGATTATTAATGATATTGTAATAATTATCAAATATTATTATTATACCTTGTGACAAAATAAGTTGAATTTAATACCCTAGTAAAAATGTTATTTAAGGATTAATTTTATTTAAGGGATTTTCATCATAGTTCTGGGATAAATATAGGAATTTTATCAATATAGTTTATAAATACATCATCCCAAGTAATGAGTGAAAAACTGTTGCATCTGAATACCTAGAGAGGCTTGAACACAATACCAATCATAGATATGTTTTATTTCATATACAATTGGCCTACAAGATTTCCTTCTTAATATGTTACTATTTTTAGTTAAAATATTTTATGGATAAATATTAATGTAAACCAATAGTATTACTTTTGAGGTTTGGAGATAAATCCATTGACACTATTTCTTTTGGAAAATTGGTAGAGATATATGGAAGGATGCTTTACTCTTTAATGGATCTTGAGACCCATTAAATGAATATTTTAGTGATTTGGGAATAAAAATTTAATTTTTGGATATTTAATTCAGGGAGTAAGTGATCAAATAATTACCAAAGGATGGTATTATTCATATGAAATAAAAATTTATCATATACATACTATATTCGTAGATAGTAAAATAATTCATCAACATTAGGAAGAACATATTGAAACAATATTTTTATCAAATTATATTTTTATTAGATGAATCAAATTTTCCTTTACATCATCACATTTTTTTGGATTACAGGACCTCAAATTTCCATTGAACATTAAATTTATTCTTATTAATTACCTATAAAACTCTATATAATTATTAACACATTTCCAAAAATTATGTATATTCACTTTCCACTACTGGTTTTGAATGTAGAAATGTTGTTATTTGTTATTCCTTATAACCATTTTAATTTATATTTTCTCTTATTTAGAGAACATTTCGTTGTCCGTTTAATGATGTGGTATTTTTCAATAATGGAATTTAAAATTTTCAACCCATTGATTATGATGATCATGCTTTAATTGTGTCGCTGAAACTTATTTAATGTTGGGATAATGTGGCAACATTAAATTTTTAAATAATTGATTTTTTCCAATAGCGTTTATAAAACGAAATGATAAAAATATAAGAGAATATAAAATAGTATTAATTCAAAATATATATAAATTCAATATAATATATAAAATGAAATGTATACAACACTGAGTTAGTATCAATTAAATTTAACAATGAATTTCTGTGATAGCTTCTATAAAATAGAGGACCATGTTTTAGGGAATACTATTAGTAATACTATTTAAAATAAAATTCATATCTTATTAATTAAATTATTGTTTATAAATAGAATTAACTGAATTATAAAAATAATTGTGGAATTATGTTGTTACCAATTATTTAGAAATTAAATTAAAATAGATTGAATATAAGTGAAATGCATGATAAAAACAATTATTATACACTATAGGAGTTTCATAATCACTAATAAAAATAATTAGTATTTTTGAATTATAATATAAAATTATATAATATATATTTAGTAAAATATTTTTACATTCATCCAATTTATTTTATACTCATAAGATAAGTACAAATCTAATTTTACTTATAAAATGTTATATTGTTCTAATTTCAGTTTTACCACCTTTTAATTGTGTATTTGTTTTAAAATACAATTTTGAAACATTAATAAATTTTATTTTAGAACATATAAAATATTTTCAAATAAGTATATAGTCCTTATCATGGGTTAATTGTTTTTTATTTTTTTTTGAAGTCTCATTTTTTTGACAAATATGGAAGAATACAGAATTTTAATAGAGCAAAGACATTTCATCTAAATTAATATTATTATTAAATTATATTCGTAATTTTTTTAATTGTAAGAGTATAACAATAATAAAATATACTAACACAATTTAGTTTAATATAATAAATTTTTTATTGAATGTAGATATAAAAACTTAGTAATATATTGATAATTTTCAATATTAGAAACCTGTTTTCTCAAAATGTTTATGAGGTTAATTTTCAATTAATTTCTACTAGTTTTTTATTTCAATTTGTAAAAATGGATTAAATATTTTGAATCATAATAATTTCTAATTTCTAATAATTTTATCTAAATTTATAACATAATTATTAGTTAATATAGTTGAAATTAATTATAGAGATTATGGTAAATCCAAGATTACTCTGTGGTTAAATATCTTGTATACAGTGTAAAAATGCCCATTAAAATGTCCAAAACCATTTTTATGAACTTATTTAGATCATATAAATTTTTTTTCTCCAAATTGGTTTACTATTTTAGGCACATGGGATATAAAAGACCAGCTAATAGTGTTTACATATGGTATTTATAGGAATGCCACTCCTCCTACACTATTAAAGGATGCTCACTCCCCATACTTATTCATACCACAAAATCCATTTCACATCGTCTATATTATTCCCAATTAAACCCCAAACCCCCATAATATAATCCATATCATGGGGAAAATAATACGTAGGAAGGAATTAGTGAGAACAGAAGGTTGATACCCAAAGAAGAGGTAATGATTAACTAAATACTTTTTTAGTTTAATTCCTTCTCCATCACCATCAAATATTTGTATTTATTTATTATATAAAAATATTGTATCTAAAAAATAATAAGATATAAAAAATTTATGGTTTATTCCCTACAAAAACATTCACTTCCATCAAATGTGATAATAATTCATCATTCGTGTGTACAATGAGGAACGACCTCACGAATCGATGTCATTCATTATTCAATTACGAAAATTCATGAATGGGAATAATAATGAAATTATTGTTTTTATATGATATATATGGTATTTATAATTCATTTATTTTTCTATAATTAATATATAACACATACCTTAATGATTTCCTTTTTTGGGAATACAATAACATCATTTATGTGTACAGAAAACTACCGCCTCATGAGATTATTTGATTCGTTCAAATGTTATAGTGATTATATTACGGCTGGTTTTGATAGAAACATGAGATATATATAACATAAAAATCATACATCAATTATAATCATTATATGTATCATTTAATTGTATTTTTTTTCAATATGACAAGAAAATGGAAATAATGTTCATGTGTACGTACAACATACCATCTCCATGATCAGTGTATTTCATTTACTATCACTATATTTTATAGACAAATATAAATACATATATACTAACTATATATTATATTTATATTGAAATTTAAATTCAAGATATTGTTAATCCACGATCAATGTAATATGAACAAAAATTATTATTCTAAACACACTCCAAAAAACAAAGCAATTAACAACAATAATAATGAATATAATAAAATATTATTTAAAAAAACTACTAATATGTTATAAAAGGATAATATATAATATTTTAAATATTATTATGGTTATTTTATAAGTTAATAAAATTCTTAATATCATTATACAATAGTTTAGATGGTTTTAAACCAAAATTAATTATGAGGTAAGGGATTTTTCCTCAATTGCATTTCATTGAGGAATATTGTAATGTTATGAGTCTACTTTTCATAATATAATGAATATAATACCACTATGAAAAATAATATCATAAATATTTCCTTATTAACATTTTTTGTGGTAAAATTTTAATTATTTCATTTTAGGGGTTTTGAACATATAGTTAACAAGTGGTAAATAAATTTAATAACTTTATTTCATTTCTTTGGTTTATATTACAACATAGTTTTCATTAATATTATATGATTATTTGTATAATTAATTTTTATGAATATGTTAATGTATTTAATCATTACTTATTATCATGCACATTAGATATAAATAATATAACCATTGATTAATTCTCACTTGAACGTTATGATAATTTAAGGGTTTATTTCAAAATAACATTTTAATAAAGATTGTTTAATAAAAAAAATTTCATTTAAGTGAATTTATATGATCATTTTTTAATAAAACCGTTTATTTTCTTCTAATTTATATACTCATGTTATTTTAAATTTATGGAACATGTTTTCGACACTATGGAATTTAAAATAATAGTGAAAATGTTTTAATAAAATACAGATTCATTTCCATATTCGGTCAGGAAATCTTTTTCCAATAAAACCCTATTATATAAAAATGTTTCTAAATTTTCTTTATTCATCCTTTATAAAGTGATTTATTAAATCAAAATTATACCCATTTTTTATTTTTAAAAAATTTATTCAAAGGATTTTTCTTACCTTTTTCCAAACAAGACCCATTGCTAAACTTTTTACAACACAATAAGGAATGTTACTTTAACATTGTACGGAATTACCTGTCATTATTTAATTGAAGCTTACTTTGAAATTATACAATGATTATTTAAAATAAATTATTATTAAGGGTTTTTTTCAATGAAAATTATTTTTCAAAAAAAAATCAAAATGAAAATAATATTTTTTTCAAAAGGTGTTTATATATATTTTTATTGTAAATATCTTAATAAAATAAAAACAAATACTATTCATACAGTGATGTATATAATTACATTAAAAACCATCCTTATTCCTCGTCTGGATTGTTTATTAATACTTCATTGATGGAAATTATTTACATTCACTTCCTTCAATCATATTTGTAATCATTAACATCCCCATGAGTTATTCAAGTTCTATATACCACTGGAAATTACATTTCAACTAAATATCGATATCATTTATTGTGAACATTATTTTTTCCAAAAACATGTAACATAATTACATTATGGGTTTATATTGAATGTTATTTTATTAAATTAGGAAATATTAATAAATAAATATTATTTAAATAATACATATATTTGATTACAATGAATATTATTAAATATGTTATTCAATATATGCAGAATGATTTGGACCTATAGGAAGGGGTGGGGCCTGCTTAATGACAACCCCTTGATGCATCAATAGTCTAATGAGAAAAATAATTTAACTATACTATGATATATGGTTTCTATCCATTTTTTCTAGACATTATTGTGAATGGTTTTGATGGTAAAGGTTCTATGTACCTAAGAAACACGAAATCCAATAATTAATAATTAACTTCATTTATATTTATTTATTATTATCCATCATATTTTCACTATGAAAAATATATGGAAACATTTCTATATTAGTTTATTGGTTAAATGGAATGGTTTTATGTTATTTACATATCCATATTTGTTTTCGTATTCAATTATTTAAATGTTATGTGTTCTCAACTATTTATCATTACATATTAATTATCCATTATCTAGTTTTTATACATATGTTATTGATTAAATGGATGTATATTAAATTGTTCACCATTCCATAGTTTTTATTTTCTCAATATTTTATTAATTATATGGCTTGTATTTCTCATTTTACCTAGCCATATTTATTGTACCCATTGATTCATTATTTTTTTCTCTATATTTGACCGTTATTGTGAATTTCATATCACCCTTATTTTTATATTTTCACCAAGGATTCCATAAAGTTTACTATCACGGATATACAAGGATATTATCTACGAAATAAATTTATTTCACAAATAATATATATTGAAATTTGATTTTTGAAATGTAATATGTAAATCATGGATTGTTCTAGTTTTCCAAGGCTACTAAACTAGTTTCTCCTCTGTGAGGTGATTCCATATATCTTATGACAATGTGATGGTATTATGTAATGTTTCTACGATTGTGGGACTAGGGTATCTATATTAATGATCCTAAATTCTAATATATAAATATTACATATTAATATATGAATATTAATTACATAACATAATGATCAACAACATAATATTATTGGGATATTACCTTGGGAAATTCAATCAAATAAATAGCTTTTCCATAAGTGAGCTACATCATCCCATAATAGGTTATTTACAACTATGACAATTCATAGACATATCATACATAGTAAATTTCAGCATAAAATGTTTAATGGAAACATAATAAAAGGTTAGCATAGTTGCACAATATGGTTAATAAAGGGAGATATCAACCTAACATGAGCATAAGGGTATATGAAAATGATAAAAAAACTTTTGATAATCCATATCTAACATATCATAGACCACAATGTTTAGCCATGGAATAAATATTAAATGTTCACAAGGAATGAATCAAAAAATAATTAAATAACATGCGATATTATATCATAACATTATCATAAGATATAAATTTTTGGTGTACACGTATGAATAGAGAATATTAGGTCATTTATGTGGACTAATTTATTAAAAACATGAATAGAAAGTGATATCAACCCATTTACCTACTTTTCATTTCGTATGTCCTACTATGTACAAACATTTGGGGTTTGGATAACCTTGATTGTACCATATTGTGATAATTTCATATCCTCTCATGTATCCTTTTATCTAATATATCATTATGTAGTAAATAGTTAATTGGATGGAGATATATCTCCAATATTTCACACAATCCATAATATTTTGGTCCATAATATAAAAAATATCATTTTATAACCCACGAAAATAAATAACTTTAATAAATAATTTCCCAAGAGAATATCCCATGTAAAATAAATTGGTTTCAATAACATTATGTAATCATAAATAAATATAATCCAATGAAAAAATAAGGATGGTATCATTGGAACATGTCCTCAGTAAAGGTTAAGTGACATTAAATTATGACCTCTTAGATAGAAAATGATTTTGAAATATCACTAAGAAAATTTCTCAAGGAAGATACAATTTCCACATGAAATGATCTATTTAAAATCATAATGTTTAAAAAAATGCCTTACATATTTTTAGTAGAATAAAAATAGGCCTTATATTGAAGATTAAAAGAATATTGATTTCAAAATAATTTTGGAAAATTAAATCAAAACTAATAATTACATCAAAAAATAATTTTAGGATATTAAACTATTCTATAAAATATTTTTAGATGAAATGGATATAGAGAAATGGGGTTTCGATGAAAAAAAGAAATAATTATAGGATTCTTAAAAAAAGTTTATTATATTATTGATTAAATAAAGGGAGGATACAGAATTTAAAACATGTATTATCCATAAATAATCAATGGATATTAATATTCATGAATTTTTGAAAAATATATCATAATGTTTCATAATGAAAAGTGTAATCATAATGAGTACTAAGAAATAATGAGATTGTAACATAAAAAACCTTACCCCTATGGTATATTTTGAATTAGAATCCCCATGAATTAATACCAATAAAGGAAGCATTGAATTTAATTAGAATAAATACTTTACTAATATAAAACACAAAATGGGCTTTGTATACACATTCTAAATGAATATATGCACATAACATAACATACGTCTCAAAGAAGGAAAATTGAGAGAAAATGCACCACCTTATGTAAAGACTTATTTTGTTATATTCTAATCCTCATATATAACTAATATTGGATTGTATTATATAAATTTAATATCTATAATAAAATTTATTATATTTTACATATTATTTAAATATAACCTTTTATTACCAATTAATCAAAAATTCCTTATTAAAATCACATTTTAGTTAATAATTACTTCATTTTTCCAGTATATTTTTTTGAGGTGTCCTCCATACATTCATTATGATCGTGTTTTATTCATATAAATAATGCTGAAAATGATATAAATATAATATTTATTCATTATATAAACATATATAGTAATCTGTTTTTGTTAGAGATAGAAAATGAATGACACTGTTTATGTAGTTGATCAGTTGTACGTTTGCATGAATGTTATTTCCATATTATCGATGGATGAAATGAAATAAAATTAAATAATATAATAAAATTATTTAATCATTTTTTTCTTTAATATAAAATATATCAATTAAATTTACTCTTATTAACTTCCATGTAAAGCATATGTGAAAAAAAAATCACATCACTTTGAAAGTCAGTAGTTTTCCTGTATATACAAATGATATTATCTTATTTCCATGGAAGAAGATATAATATGTAATATGTAATATTATAAATACATAAATTTAAAAATTTTATTAATATAATATATAATCATTCAATACATCATTATATATATCTATGATAGGTGGTGTTCAAAAAAATAACATTGCTTCACGAGGCGATAGTCAAGCGTAAAGGCCATCAACAGTTTTGTTTCCCATTTGATAGATGTGGAGATAGATATATGTTATTAAAATAAAATAATAAAATATAATAATATTATAGATAATGGTTTTATTAAATTATCATTTTCAAATAATATTTGGATGTGGTGGAAGATGGAATAAAACAAAATTAAAAGTTTCTAAATTTTACCTCTTCTTCGGAGAACCTATTTGGGTATATAACTATGTCCTTCATATATGGTTTTATAATAAATTTAAGGCATTTACTATTTTTTTGTAATATATGTAATAATTTTTAGTATTTATTTTCTGAAAAAAAATGTTTTTGTATGTCTGAAGAAGAGAGGATAGTGTGTGGCCTTTTATAGTAAGGGAGAGGACACCCATAGAATTATTTACACGAATAATGTGTATGCACATTTTTCTAAATAAATTTTTATAAAAAATATTTTATTAATTAACCTTTTAGGTGTTAAGGTTGAAATATTAGCACCCAATGGGATCTGTAAAAAAATTTATGTCATTTTACCCCTTATCATATTAGATTAATCCCACTAAAACCAGTTTACAAATTAAACGACATAATAATTTTTTTACTATCAATTTTGGCCAAATACTAACATTAACATTCTATATAATTATTATTATTATTATTCCAAAAATGAAATCCATTTTTAAAAATTCTACTCGTAGATGTGGATAAATTTAATTTAGTGGTTTACATATAGATGCAAGGAAAAATCTTTTTTCCAAAGATTAATGTTTAAAACAATAAATAGTGTATATATGTGAATTCTATTGGAAATTTATTATAATGATATATATTGGATTTATTAAAATATAATTTTTATAATATTACTTATTAAAATATATTAATAAAAATTTGAATCATATAAATTCAATAAATGAAATAGATGTTTTCAATAAAACCAAGTATATATAACTATTAATTAATAATTAATAATTTCTGAAAAATACCAAAACAAGTCAGGTTATGATAGTTTATAAATATTGATACCATATATTATTTTTATTTTTAAATAAATATTTTTAATTTTTTTAATTTTTTTATCATGTGAAAATGTTGAAATACAAATCCTTTTTGGGAAAAAAGGTATTTTTTTAATAAATAAAAATAACTTATAAAAAGGTAATTATATTTTTGTGAATGTGATTTCCTTATATAAAGCCTTTGTATATATATTAAAAAATAAAATTATTCTTATTCATGTAATGCAGAGGTAATAATTATGATGATTAAATATTAATATTAATTTTTATTCATGTTTTGTTAAAGCATTGAATTTTTTGAAACAAAATCTATAGAAGAAATGGTACTGATTCAAAAAAAATATTACATTAAATATCTGGGTGTTACAAATAAAAATATAATTTTCTATTAGATAAAAAGACTGATTAATGGAGGGTGGAATTTTCACATGAATGAATCAATGCCAAACTAGTAGAAAAAGACAATTTAGTACAATAGTTATAATATACAATATTTCAAAATCGATGATAAAATTTACACATGAATATTTCAATGATGGTTCAAAAAATAAAATATCTTTAAAATGCCTTCATAATTACCATTAATATCAGTTTTATTTTAAAATAATGGTAAAGTCATTCTAATGTCCTTATAACATCTATATTTTATAAAACTAACATTAATATATTTAAAAATAATCCAATTCGCAATAAAATTTCTTCATTTTTTCATCATAATATTTTCAAAACCCTAATCCTCTAGGTATTATATTGAACCTGAAATTCAATTCATCTTGTAATTTCATTATATTATCAACTTATATTGTCATGGATTATCCTTATTATTCCATCATAATTATTTTTTTGACCAATCTAAAAATTTTCAGTCCATAGAAAGCCTAATTTTTCTAACTCACAACTGCACTCTATGATTTTTTGTTCATTTAATTTTTTACTTTTTTTAAATTTTTTTGTTAAACTGTGCATAATTCACTATTTTGTCACTAAATTTGAGTGAATTCATTAGGATTTAGTAAATATTTTGAGTTTCTAGTTGTCATGTTTTTGAAGTTCTTTTTTTATCATGATGAAATAATTTTATAATTATATATTTGTTGATGCTGTAAAATATATTCCAAATAATTTTCTATAGAATTGAACATGTGAACTTCAACAAGAGTAAAAATTATATGTTTTAGTAAAATATATATTTATGGATGAAGAAGTAAAATATTGTATTTAAGTGGGACTAATACCAAAAAGGATTGGACTGGGTTCAAAAGGTTTGTGGTGTGACTCTCCATTTTTCTTGGGGTTCTATGATGGTATGGAAGGGATCATCTCAAAGGGCCTAGACCGTGACTCTACACTAATACGGAGAAAGGGATGTGGTGGCGTAGGCCCAAATTTATTTATAAGGATGCTGAAGAAGGTGGTTCGACCAACTGGCCATATGTGAACTAAACGATTGTCTACCACCTATATGGCCTAAAAGGATCCCCATTCGTGGTACACCTACACCAGGCACCCACAATTACAACCTACATGGATCAAACACTTTTTCCACACCTATACGAGACACTTGTGTCAAGCATTTTCCCCATGGACCTATGCAATTGTGCTCCAACTACCACGGTCCCCTCCTTACAGATATAAAGAACCCTTGGGCTCCCCATTATAGAATTGAAAAATTGGAAGAATCCCTGGAGCTCTCATTTGATAGAACCATTTCACAAGTTCCTATAAATTTCACAGATATCTCTTTAAAACGTGAGAGTATAGAAAATAAAGGGGGTAAGTAAATTCAATGTTCCCTCATGGGCTACTGACATACGAGAATATCACAAGGACCATTCTTCCCCTAGGAGGAACCACATGTGGAAGTCACTGTTCTTAATCAAGGACCTACGTGAGACTCTTTCAAGGACACCAGAGGAGACCTATGGTCTATTGTTAAGGTCTCACCCAATTATTTCCCTATTAGTCCATATCTGAATGTATATCTAGCTTGGGAAGCCCTTATTTCCCTATGTAAGGGAATATTAGTTCCTCCGAAACCCTATAGGGCACACCTTCATGACACAACTGTTGATAGGAACTTACTCTTAGGACCTACACAATCCATCTTTTAAGCCACCTTCCATGACACCTACAAAAGGGCCTCTCATTCTTTGGATTCCTTTTCTGAATTTATCAATTTTGAATCCTCCAACAAGATCATTGGTCATAGAAAACCATGATAATTAGAACATAATAATGTCATTCCTTTGGGTATGTATTGACAGGGTCAACGTTTTCACGCACTCTCCCAGTTGGCTCGGCTGGATTCTAAGGGTACATGTGAGTTTTAATCTCTATTATCATTAAAACCCTTACCCTAGGTGAAATTTTGAGGAGTTCCCTATCTCATATTCTAGGGATATGACTATGTTCATCCCTTCTCTTGTCTCATATACAAAGCCCCCGAATCATATCAAAAAAGGTTAAGGATCAAAAATGATTTCCCCTTAAATAAGGTATAAGATCCTTTTCTCACTGTTGAAACAGTTTTAGGTCATCCTTCCTATAGTAAGACCATATCCTTTCATGAATGAGGTTTTCACCTTTCTCCTCTCCACCACCACATCCTTCAACTTCATTCCTTCCTCGTATAGGATACATGTCCAATGTAATGTGATGAGAGGAAAGTGACATATCCCTAGCCTCTTCAATCGTAGCCCCAACCTCTTCCATAGTAGAATGGTCATCTTCCTCCATTATCTACCTCATCCTCCATCAGAAGAGGAAGTAAAGTGTGTGGTGTATTGACTATTTTCACTTCCTCTAATCACTCACACCGTGCATTACTCATGTGGGCATAGAGGATAATGACGATCATTATAACCACATGATGAACCTTACGGAGTGAAATACGATAACTATGACTCATCCCTAACCAGGATATGTAGGAATCCTATATATGACCCAAGTGCAAGGTGAATCCTACTCAAGATTAGACACCATCCATACATCATTTAATCTGGGTATCCTCATTAGGATTAAGCACAGAATTAAACCAAAAAACAATCATGAGTTGTTACATCAATCATGTCCCCTCTTATTATGGAATCCCCCTCAAGAATATTCCACAACATAATAATCTCAAAGGGATATACTCCCCCATGAGATTACTCAAACTATGTGGTCTTTGATTCCCATTAAAATGGGATAAGTAGGAATCCTCTCCAAAGATCAAAACCAAATCCCAAATCTACCCTAATCTCTCTTGGAAATATCTCTAGCATGTTCTAAATCAACTTGGAATCCTATATCCTTTCTAGATCTTTTGGATTTTTCAACAAAAGTCCAAATCCAAACATTTACTAGGAACCTTCTTACTAGAAATACTTTCAACGCGATGTTAAACTTTATGGTTATGTCCTTATCAAATTACCATTAGTGGAATGATGTGACACATTATGTTGAACTGAACTACATGGTATTTGATTTATTTAAAAATCATTTCATAGGAATCCCATTTATCGTTTCAATCCCAAAATCAATAAATCTTTTGTCCCCCTAGATGGTGATAAACTCCATATTGAAATTTTCCAACATGGATGATCATAAAACCCTAGAGTTCACCACTATGTATCAAGTAAACCAATATTTTCATAACAACGACTCAAGAATATCTAAGTAGTATATGATATGATTCCATTGAAGGAGAACCTCATATAAACAAAAAAATCTCTATTGATAAACACCCTTAGATACATTCATATGATTCAGAATTACATTCATGATAAAAAGTTATTTTTAAATATGGTATGAAATAGTTCATACATGGGAATTAATGAAGGATTGATGAACATATCTTAAATATATAAGAGATTCATAATGTTGAAAATGATTCCCCCCAAATAGGAGTGATGAGACTAACCTCCAATCCTCTTGGCCAATGTGTGTTCTTAATAATTATTTGTCAAAATTCTTAATGAGTGGCTTCAATTGGAATGCAGGTCCCATTGGATATAGAACCGTTTTGGGTTTCTAATTAGCTGAATAACTAGTTGGATATCTTTTCAAAATATTGATTACCAACCAGAACATACATTTTGTGAGAAAAAAAAAATGGTGAACCTAATTTGAATGTCTTAATTATAGGATTTCCTTGAATAAAAGGGATGAACTGATCTGTATTCATTAGAACATTATTTTCATAAATGAAGGCCCAATTTCCAAGGGAATAAAATAATGGTGAACCTATCCTGAATCCTTAATGAATTTTATATTGTTACTCACATATTAAGCCCATATCAATTAATAAATGTATGCTAGATAAGGAAATAAATATCACATGTGTTTGCTCAAATGAGATTCAGATTTCCATATTTCATTATTTTTATTTTTGATATATATTGGAACTATTTTCATAACTCCCATTGATCCCATGGTTTCTGTCAATATTTCACCCATGAATTCCATAATTGCTACTCAGGCAGGATCTTTATCAGCACCTAATACTCAATCACCAACTCAGTGTCTTCAATTATGGATCACTAATGTGTTGGTTCGAGAGTACTATCATTAAGGTACCATATAACCCTGGAGACCACTTAACCTGACTTCTAGATCAACAAGCACCCCCATTTGTCTAGTCAGTGATGACCGGTGGTCATGAAGCAGATGACACCGACTTCCATCTTAAACCATTTCAGAATAGTATCCCTAGAACTCAACAATTATTTTATCCCATATTTCTGGGAGTTATACCATGAGGTTATCTATGACCTCACCCTGAAGACATAGGGGTCCTTCTCAAAGGATCCTACTAAGAATCGTTGCCTCTTATTGCTTTCAGTAGTAATCCATCATCATGATGAGGGTGTTTCTTTGATTATCCTACCATGGTCCTTCAAACCAATGAAATAAAGGAGGAATATTGGGCATGATAACCGAATAATAGGGAGAATGGTCGTACCTTTTCCCCCACGAATAATATAACCAGTCTAGCTCGAAGGAAAACAGCAATCAAGAACATACACTTGTTTCTATTCAATCATCCAATCAGGGGACTCTACTAGTGTCATCTAATGAATCCCACCATTCAAATCTAGTGGAGTACCGTAAGTCAGAATATAAAACTTACTACGCACACCAAAATAGTCATCAGACTTGTCTAGCAGTATTCAAAGAAACCCACAAACCAAATACGCAGTTTCTCGTAAGTATGAACATACACGTGCCAACACCAACCAAGCCTACCCACAGCCTCATTTAGAAGCACCTGTAGAATTTAGTAGGAATTTACCGATGATAAGTAGAGGGAAGAATAACCTCTCTTCCCTAATACATGAGTACAATTAGTATCCATTAGTTGGATATAGAGGACATGATTAGGAAAATACACTAACCAAAAATATGGAGTGAACATATATCCCTATTCCTATCACTAAAGTTTCCTAACAAATCTTTGAAATGGTCAACGACTAGACCCAAATTCCTTCAAATATCATAGAATATTTATAGAATATCCTAACATTATAAACAAAATTACATGAGGGATGAAAACAAATTTCTTCCCCACAAGCAGGTTGTCTCATCAACATGTTAACCTAGAGAAGATAGATATTTTTATTCTCATATAAGAGTGTCAGTGGGAATACTCCCCCATATCATATGGTTAACATGATTGGGGTCATACAGTCATTCCAACTAGAGATAATAAGCCTATCTTAATGGCCACTCTATGGCCGACACATACACCAACCCTTGAGAAACACATCTCCGAATATGTGGCCAAAATCATTTTAAGATGGCATTCAAGAAAAAGTATTTTCAAATAATGCTTTATAATCAAGTACTAATATGTGATCTGGATCTACTCAACGCTGGTGTTCTTTAATCACTCATAAATTGACATATTTCAGCTCTAAATCCTAACATCCCATTTCCAAATTGTGACAAAAATAGTATTATTTTTACATTTCCTTGTCAGACACTTTCCCATAAAGGATATATTCTTGAAAATACAATCAATATTGAGATCATATCATGTGGTGATGTCCCCAAAAACCCTCCTTGAGTTTAAATGTCCTAGGAGAAATAAGGTTATCCCTTTTTTTATTCCACCATGAAGGTTTTATCCAATATGTAATTCACTATGGATGTTATATCTATAGTATTGATCTTCATTTTCTAGATAATTATCCAATGGATAATGTAGTGATGATATAATCATCCTATCATGAGCCACTTGATAATACAAGGCAGGTCATGTCTGATCCCTTGTCACAATCAGGTGAAATATTTTCCCAACCAAAAGTCAACCCAAGGAAATGATCATTCTTAGAACCACCCTTGGTTCACTTAACATTTAGTAAAATATAGGAACTCCCTATTGATCATGCTGATTATGATAAATTGGAATGAAAGTGCTAACTCTAGTATGATTGAGTAGAGGAGCCTCTTGAAAAGTACAAAGTGGATTTGTTAAACATTGGGAAACAACTAGGTAATTATAAAATACAAGTCATGTTATAGCCTTTGGACACCACTCACTATTGAATTCTAGAGGTGTTTACATAAGTTGGTATTAACATCATCTACCTCATAATTCCGAAAACACTTCTTCACCTAAATAAAAAGTCATTACCATATGATGAGTTTCAAAATCGCATCAAGTTAATATAATGATTAATCTGTGAAATTGATGTAGAATTTTTCTAGGATTCCAAATATTCATAGATCAAGAAGCAACATGGATACCTTCAATGTTCTTATGGTGATGCATTAATGAGTCTGTGAAAGATTATTGTAGATAACCCATCCAGTGTTCGTATCGTAGGATGGGGTTCTCAGGGATAATTGAATATCATTTCACTCCCAATCTATTAAATCCCACCAAATGGGGTATCATGAAATTTGATTTCCCTATGATGAATATGAAGAAATTTCTTTTCATGAATGATAATATAGATAACAAGAACATGCATTGTCGAGTGTCATCATAGTCATTCCCAAAGAGATAATGTTGTTGAGATACTTTTTCATCAGGAATGTAATAAATTTTAGAATACAGCCCATTTAGAGGATTTCATCCATCATATCCTACAAATTTTTTAAATATCACAATGGTCTTCCAAAAATGATGATATGAGTGAGTGCCTAATAACGCACACATCCCCCCTTAGGACTAGAATCTCTAAAATCAGAAGAAAATCTATGCTAAAAGTATCTATAGAAATTCAGGAGCCACCACATCACAAAGGAATGGGGGATTTTTTATAAAAAAACTCGAATCCAATAAACCGAGCCTCAAGTATTGATAATGAAGAACATGAATAGACCCATCCCTTAGGGCTATGAGATTTTTTACATCAACTATCTCGTCCAAACAAATAGTCAGTTTTCTCTTATTTGGAGAGGATGTTTTGAAATGAATCATTTTAGTTCATGCCATTCTTTTATCTAGTAATATCTCTTTGAATGTGAACAACTGAGCTATCATAAGATTACCTTCAGGTTACTATCTACCAGAAAATTATCCAAGAACCAAAAAATAGGTTGAAAAGGTCTCATGGAGGATGTAGAATAAGTCGATCTCGCATAGATACAAAATGAATTACAATAATGCATTATGCATTGATAAGTGTCATCAATGGTGAAACTAAAAAACCTCCAGAATAAGAGTCTTGTTTAGAGGATTTAGAAGATGAAGTTCCAATTCTTGATGCAGTCTATAGAACAATTAATGAAGCAGGTATTCATTTTGGAAACAATTGGATTTCTCTAAATTTGGGAATTACCTCAAAAAATAAACCATCACATCCTTCAATGGTGCCTAATAGATTTAAATGTAATAATGAAACTATGTCTCAACATCCCATAAGAGTGGTTCAATCCCTTTCATTAGAGGAAATGTTTTCTCAACAAGAAAGGGAGATGAAGGAGTGGCGATAACTCAATTCAGAGTTACTCCGAATATGAATTCCTTCTAGATATACTCCACATGAAAATCATCAAATGACAGATCATCTGGGGGAACCAAAATAATGAGGGATTGTTAGAAACACTATTATAGATCATGATTTCCCTACATTGAAAATGTAACCATAATAGGTGCGTGAAAATTAATACAAGCATGTCCAAAAGGGTTATCCATGACAAATACTAGCAGTTCCACCACCAATTGTTCTTCTAGTCACTAAACCTATTCAGGCTCTAACCGCCACTCATGATCTAGTCCCGGATCATTTATATATTCAATTAATTCTTACGACAATAGTTGAGTCACTAATGACTCCATTGAAAGATATGGGATGATGAAACACACTGGTACATCCAAAAAATAAGTCTCAACTCAAATGGGTATATATTATCCTTCCTACCAATCTTTGGTAATCCCACATATCCAATCCTTAGGAGATCATGTGATCTGAAGAAGAACTTTATTTTTTTGGGTATCTGGCTATGATCCCATGATGGGGACCCCTGATCAATAATAGGATGTGAAAATCATATTATTTGTACAATCATTTTAGGGGTCAACATTTTTATGGTACATAAATTTGTATTATATGTCAACTAATAGATGGGAATATCTCCATTATATGTTCTGCTTCTATTATCGATCAATGCTATATAATAAAACAGTCTTTGATATAATGAAAATCATATAATGGGATAATGATAAAGCCCCACATTTCATTTCTTAGTGGAAAGGATTGACATACTAATTGAATCTACCTCTCCCTCGGGAACAGTTGATTGCCATTTCAATAGAAACTTTTCCTGATGAGTTTGACACACCATTGATTCCTAAAAAATACACTAGAGGGTATTGGGATCATGCCTTTATTTTTTTATTAGGTGGAGAATTCCATCGTAGAGACCAAATCTATATCTCAATTAATTATTTAATCTCTGGAAGGAAGAACAATAAAATTAGAGGCTTCTATTGTTACAATTAATCATTCCATTGTACATGTCAACACCTGGAATACCTATTCACACCATAGGTATCCACTTCCTGAGCATTATCCATAAAGAATGCCTTATTAATATGATCAAATAGATCAATGGTGGAGATAGTTTGAGGAGTTAGAAAAAAAGCCTTATTCTTCCCGAAATGTCCAAGTCCCTCGGTACATCATCATAGATTTGAAAAACAACTTAGTTCTATTTCAAAAGCCTAATAAGTCTAATAATTAAGGTGATGAAGGTCTCCCAAACTATTTCCCCTTCTATAAAAGGATGGGTCACCCCATCCCTGAATAGTTTTTTCAAATATATCCTACAATAGAAACTAGACTTTGGGAAAGTGAAAATGAAAAATTCACCAGCCCAGGTAGCATGTGCTTCTTCTATCTTCAATGAAGAGGAAGGTGAGTGATACAAAGATAAAACAAAGGATTCAAAAAAATTAATTGACTATATGTTACGGAAAAAAATCAACCAAACTCATTCCATTCAATTAACACAGTTAAAACATCCAATTGTGCCCCTTGATACATCCACTATAGTGAATCTAGCTATATCAAAAGCACAATACTCTAAAGTCCAATCCTCCAAGAAGTGACATAGATAGAAGGATATTTGAAAAATAGAATAAGATGAGATTTTTTCTTGGACAATTTTTTCATTGACCTTATAATACATCATGATGACAATCTAAAAAACACATGTATTTCCCCACAAAATGGAAGAACATGAGTAAAGATGTCCTGAAGAATTGGTATGAGATGAAGAAGTGATATTTGTTTCATTAATTTTAGTCATTATAAAAATCCCTTATAAATTGATGAGTATGATTTTTGTACCTAATTTACCTATTCTCGATTAGGTAACTAAAGAAAATTTTTCTCGATATCAAGGATATAGGGGTGGACATGGACATTCCATGAGGCACTACATCAACCACAACCCCAAGCGAACTGTTTATGCAACTGAAAATCAGGGGAGTTCCTTCCAGCCATAATAGTAGGGATAAGGTAAATCCACCACACATGAAAAGGTTTACACTAACATCATCATCTTGGATGACCGATTAGAGGCCACACTATCACCTCCTCGATGGGTAGGTGGACCTTGTCATAATAATCTACTTTGAGGAGAAGAACTTCAATTTCATGCGCCCGGAGAGGGTCCATACAATTGTTTTAACTACGCATACCATGGAACCTATAAAATGTCACCCCCATTCTGGAAAAAGTCTGATGGGTCAAAAGTAAGATGTTTTGAAGCAACTAGGCAATGTATTAGCCAATTTATGAATCCTGGATTCCCTGAATCATTCAAATGATATCCACGATGCACTTCGTGAGGTTTTTTGAAGTCCTAAATATTTTTATTTCTAGGTTATAGGAATGAAGGTTTAACATATAAGGAATGATATAGACGAATACCCTTTCACTATATCCTTCATGGACTAGGATGAGGATTATTTTTTAAAAGGACACGTTATTCCAATTTACCTATCATGTGGGATTAATGACAATAATGTCTGATGATATATCATTGAGAATTCCATAGGGACCAATCTCATTATGATTTAGAAACGTTACCAATTGCGTCTCACTGAATCTAATTTTTCTACCTCTACTGTAATGTTAAAAGTTTATGAACAGAATGGGATTGAACCTCTCATTGAGATTACCCCAAAACTCAGTTTGGATAACTCATGTTGGATTTAGATTTCATGGTTGTATGATACCAAAAATCTTTAAATATTTTGTTTGGAAGAAATTAGATGCATCATCATGTGACCATTCCTTCATCATACCACCAATATCTCAAATATTTTAACAGTTTCAAATTAAGACATTTGATAGCGACATGTTCCCATTCAAGTCATGTGAATCTCAGTACATTGATGAATAATTATATCACAAACAAGAAAAAATTGTACATTACAGATGAAATTACACAAATAAATGCAAAAATTGGTCAAGAAAATATCCCATTTAACCCATTCAAAAATCTCAGGGGAAATTACAT
This sequence comes from Viscum album, assembly GCA_963277665.1. Classification (NCBI taxonomy): domain Eukaryota; kingdom Viridiplantae; phylum Streptophyta; class Magnoliopsida; order Santalales; family Viscaceae; genus Viscum; species Viscum album. The sequence goes on from OY728140.1 coordinate 82,039,828, forward strand.
GATACCCATTAATAAAATGAAAAGGTAGGTCCAAATCCAAGAACTCATTCAAAAGCTTCTCTAATGTTAGTTGTAGAAATTGAATCCAACTTCACAAGAGATATCCTTAACTGTCTATGAAGTAACAAATCTCATGATAGAAATGACTCTATTTTACCCACTAAGCTTTAAGAAATTTCCTCTCAATCAGCCATGTTAAAATAAGTCATCACAATAGTGTTAAAGGATAGGGATGATGATTCTCAATGTTTTATATTCCCTCCAAATATTCAAGAATACCCTTAATAATTGGTTGGGTATGAAATAGTTGCCTCCTCTTCTGTGATTCCCAATACTCACTCCTCATATGGATCTAAATATATTTCTTCATCACATGCCATCCATGCATAGGAAAAAGAAGTAACACATGAATAAGTCAAAAAAGAATAAGATCTCATGGATTCCCCTCCTACATTCGGGTAAGGTGTATCCACTATCCAGGATGTACTCAGAGAAATAAATTTCAACATAGGGGAGGATCCATGACCCACCCTGATTATTTCACCCATGATTCCCGAGGAACTATAAGTATACACATACTTTCTAAAGAAACACCAGGATTTCTTTTCATGGAATTAAAAAGAAATTATAGGACTTGACCCTGGGGTGGCCACCAATAATTTGGAGTTTTCTAGAAGATCATAATGGAAGAAGGCATCATAAAGAACACACCCGATTAAAACAAAAAAAATTGAGGATTAAGTTGACAAGATCATCTAGGATGACTTTATTTGATAGGTGAAATAATCAAAATAGACAGTTAATATTTTCCATGTGAAAAAGAAGAATGGGAAAATATATGTTTTCATTTATTTCACATATCTCACCTAGAATTTCCCCAATGATAACATTCTAGTTCCAATCATTTAAATTTTAAGAGATCCAATAGTTGATTACCAATATCTCTTATTAATGGATGAAACTTTCAGGGAATAATCAAATTTTAATCACCTTATAAGATGAATAATACATATATTTAAGATACCCTCAAGGCGTATTCTATATTCTGGTAATACACTTTGACATGAAGAATGCCAGTGCCATGTACCCATGTGAAATAAAATGCATCTTCAATAAAAAATTGGTTAATATTAATTAATTATATGCTGATTATTTAGTGGTAAAATGAAGATAATTTTTTGACATCTAAATGACTTAGAAACCATATTCAACAATCATTGAAAGAAATTTCTAAAGATGAATCTATTAAAATGTACATTTGGGGTAACATCAGAAATATTTATCAGCTTCATTGTATGGAATCACTATATAGAGGTTTTTCTAGACAAGAATAAACCTATACTTGGAATGTAACCTCCTCAAGTTATGAATGATTTGAGAGGACATCATGGAGACTTGTCTTACATTCAATGATTGATAGATAATCGGGTGAGAATGTTTTCTCCCTTCAACAAATTAATTAATAAGGGGGTCACATATCAATGAACCAATGTATTTTAAGAAGAATTTGATACCATATAGAAATACCTCATGAACCACCTGATATTAATTCCACCATTTGAAGTAAATAAACGGATTCTTTATTTGACAGCCTTGGAATCATCACTTGGTTCCTTCATTACCAAAAATAATGATGTAGAGAATGAAAAAATCCTTTACTATGTCACCTAAACCATGATCAATACAGAAAAACAATATAAAATATTAAGAAGAAATTTTTATAGTTAATATTAGTAGTTTAGAATCTGTGGGAAAATCTGTAGCATCACACGGTCCACTTGGTCTCTCATAATTACCTTCTCAAAATTATCCTCAATCCTACTATGTTTAAAGGATGTCTCGCATACTGCATGTTATTCTGCAAAATTTTGATATAAATATATTTCTTCAAAAATATGAAAATGTCCAGAACGTGGAAGACATCATTGTACTACACCCATATGTTTTAGATATGTTATTAAATACTTAACTACCTAATGAAGAAATATCATCTATTCATAACAAATCCCTAATCCGGGGAATGTATTTTGATGATTCTTCTAAAAGTCCAACGTGGAAGATAATTGATGCATAAGGTCAATAATTATGGGTTATGAATTGTTCTTATTTACCTACGAAAGGATGTTTTTTCATAATCCTTCCAATTATCTAAAGATGGTACAAAAAATGAGAATGAAAATCAATCTCTCATTGATGGCTTGGAATATGCACTCTATGTACTAGTAAACCACCAAGAGGTGAATGGTGATTTAGAATTGATAATAATGAATATCAATGATGATTAATCCATTATAAAAGAATAACTAATCCACTAATGTGATAATGTCCCAGGGTTATTGGTTGAATTTCCCTTAGAGCCCACATTTTCTTAAATTCCACTATCACAGAATGCCCAAGATGATGAACTATTAAATTCATTGATAACCCTAACAGGACCAAACTAGGATAAGCAATCATCACAATTTACCATTTTCAAGTGATCTCACATATTATATAGATCATAATTTTAGAGTTCAATGGAATTTGTCCCATCCATGATCCATATAGCCTTACCTTGTGATGGATGACACCCATCACAGAATATCTCAATGACGTGGGCTCCCAGTATAAAGAGTTGGAAAAGAGCATATTTGATGGAGAGAAGCCAATTTCACTCTTTCTGATGAACCAAATCATCATAAAGAACTTTACAAATGATTATTTGAGGGAATACTTCTTATATGTATCGATGGAGAAGAAACTACAGCAGTCATGAATGAAGTACATATAGGAGGCTATGGTGACCACTTGTCCATATATAAGATTTATGATCAAATATAAAGGATTAGAAACATCCAACCATCAATGTCATAGGATCAAAAATAATTCTTTTAGAAGTTTAATCCATTTCCAGTGCATTCCAATTTCATCCATCACCCCCAATGTTTCTATGTACAGCTAAATACTCCTTGCCAATTTCTGTATGGGGAACGGATGTTGTGGGGCCTTATCCTCTTATTATGGCTAAGAAGTTTTTATACATCTATACAACTTTTGATTTCTTTTCCAAATTGGATAAAAAAAATACTTATCAAATAATTAAGAGCCAAAATAATTTTAATATTATTAAAAAGAAATATCATTACGGGATTTGGTATCCCTCATAGCATATTAATAGACAACGACACCAATTTATGTTCATCAAAGGAATTGAAGCTATATCTAGATCATAATATCAAATCCAACCACTTAACCCACTATCATGCAGTTTCCATTGTAAAAATAATGTATTTAAAAATAACCTATCCAAAATACTCCAAAATATGGTGTATAATGATAATAAATCATGTCCTGATAAATTCATGCATGTCTTATGAGCTTTTTAGACATCAATTTGTACTGCAACATGGGAAACCTTGTACTCATTGGTGTATAGAATAGAAGTAGTCATTCCCATTAAATTTCAATTTCAATCGCTCTGAGATTCCATATGAGATCACCTACCCACGAAAAAAATAAACCATTAGATGATTTGGAACTACTGGATGAAAGATTATTGAATGCCTTACATCAAAATGAATTATACCAGAACAAGATTTTCTAAGGTTTAAATGAGAAAGTCTATCTCCATTCATTCCTCAATGGGGAACTAGAATTTTTTGTTAGGACTCCAATAATACTTGGAAATAATCCTTATAATATTGAGATAAAGTGGGTGGGTCCTTACACCATATATATGTTCTATTATAATGGAACATACTCATTAATCTCAATAGAAAGTGATATCACTAAAACTCCCACCAATGCAAGGTTCCTGGATAAATACATTGTCTAATCATTCATAGTTTATATTAGATGCATGTCGTTAAACTACATCACACCATAAACGTTTATCATTCACAATTTTAAACAATGTAACCTTCTTTTCATTGTCATGTGATGATCAACTGCACAATATGTGGCCAAGTCACATGAACTGAAACTGAAAAATAACTTTTTTCCTCACCACACAATATTAAACTATATGGTTAAAATCTCCCTTATTATTCATTATGAAATCCCCCAAGATACCACTATTTTACATTCTGTGTAGTCCCTCAAAAGATGAATATATTTCATGACTGAGCTTCACTGACATCATTATCACTCCCTAGTGGTACCTGAGCCTCATTTTTTCTTTTGATTGGATCAGACCTATAGGTGAATCCTTTTTTAATAACTATGTGTGCCTTGATTCTCATTTCAATGAGATACATAGTTATGTATAGAAATCCAATATCAATCCCATCCATGATTAAAAAGAAACAATTTCCCCTTTCACTGTGTAGAAAGAAAATATATACGAAGAATTGTTTCATAACATATGGATTGATTCTCATACTGTATTATGTCTTCATACCAACCATTATTCTGGAAAATATTAGGAAAAAATATTAAATCCCCTGTTTACCACATAAAAATTCCATTTTTATGGGGAACCATCATCAAGAACTATATGTGGCATGATTTTGAATTTCATAAGATATGTAGTGATGGAAAGATATACAATCCATGTCCATCCTCAACAACAATTTTCAAAAAAAAACTACCGTCACTCACTGTGTGTCTTAATAAAACCAATAAAGGAAACCATTCTTCAACAACTATTCAAGGTATTATTATTACCCCAGTAAGATACATAGTGACACTAAGGTCTTATACCCTGGACCAGTTTAAATATATATATCTTTTAATATCGGTTCATTTTCATCCTTACGACATGACATTAAACTACCCAGATGTCCAAGTACTATGTGTGTCTTGAAAATCATCCCATTGAGATACATAGTGATTCTTAGATCTCTTATCTTGGATCTATGAATAATTCTTAAAAACTCACTTCTTCCCCTTTTTTTTTAATAAAACACACAAAAGAAACATTTATAGATCAATATGTTCTTCGATTATTATTTTATGACATAGGTAGTGATGCACATACATTCATTCAGGGGACAAACCAAAAGGTTTTCATCATATCACATCATTTTTTCATCTTCCTTATCGCATGCCGTTAGACTACATAGAATTACAATAACTTTGTGTGGCTTTATTATCATTATTTTGAGATACGTAGTGACACCCATATATCCAATCGTGGTTCCATCTTCTATTTTAAATCTCCCACTCCCACTGTATGGATCAGACATACATAGGGAACCTTATCAAGAACAAATTGTGGATTTATTCTTTCTATCACATGATTTGAAGTAATGACAGGATCTTATATTATGGATCAATCACTAGATGACCTTCATTCACCTATCTGTCATTTGTGTTACCATTTTTATGTACAAAAATATTTTTACCACTCCTTGTTTCTCACACTGATCCGAACCCATGCCCTCTTAGAAATATTTTAATGGCGTTATCTTCATGAACTAGGTGTCTCAATTATGATTGGTCTTATCAACATTCCAAGATGAATGAACACAAAAATATCACCTGATGTCCTCATCACCAAACAACAAACTACCTGATATTCTCAAGAACTATGTATGGATTGATTATTTCCCCATCATGATACATAATGTCCCTTGGATCCAATCCCCTAGTACAGTCGCAATATTATTTTTAACATTCAAATCACTCTTTTCCTCACCACAAGATGGTAAACTACATGGTTCATTATAATTACATGATTATTTATTATCACTCAAATGATATAGGTAGTGACACCCGATAATTATGTCATAGTCTAAGTTGATACCATGGATAATGCTTCCAGTGTGGGCGGACTACCTTAAACTTGCTGATCAGATGTCCCTTGAAGTGATTCATGTCCTTTGTGAGGCCAATCAAGTGGCAAATTCCCTATCAAAAAGAGCATTTTTGGAGGTGAGCTCTAGTCATGCCTTGATGAAAAATGTTAATAACAATGCCTCTTTTATCTCATGTATGATTCAAATCTATGTTAATATATTTAATATGTGTTCTCATTTTATTTATGAACTCATATTTAATAACACCCCGATTATACTCCACTTATGAATTCAGTCATGGTGGGTGACCTCTCTTTAAAAAGTACACGTGGTTTGATTTCCCCTCATATGAGATACATAGTGACACCCCTAATTTCAATCTGGGGCCAAAAGAAACATGATAAAAATAATTGATCTTTTATACCATGTATCAGTTAGATCTAGGTTAGGAGATTTAATATGAGTTCTCATCTTATGTATAAACTAATATTCTTGAAAAACCACATTATCTTCCACTTCTGAATTAAATTAGGGTTGGTGACCATTATTTGAGAACTATATGTTTCTTGATTATCAATCCAATGATATACATAGTAACATCCATATAATCAATCTTGGACCCATCTTCATCACCACATGAAAAATATTCTACTCTACCTCATACAACTAAAAATCTATGTAGGATGTTTTATTTTTTTCCACTCCTTAGAGATCCCACTAAGGAAACATGAGTTTACCCATTATATATGAGTCAATTCTATGAAAGAGACTCCAAATTTCTGTTCAATATTGATCAAACCACTTCTGTTGTACAATTACAAGTGACCTTTATTTATTTCATACTCCTAATATTGAATAATTTAATATCTTCATAATATCTCCTCGACTTCTGGTAGTAGAAAATCTGAAACCGAAGAAATACATTACCTGACTATGTAGTGCATGACCTAGTTGGCCTTCCATATGTCTCCCACATAATGGGCCTATTTCCAACGGATTCAAATGCTTTACTATGTTGTATTTTCCCTAGTTGGCATTGTACAAAATTTCCACCATATTTTTTTTTTCAAATAGTGGAATCTTCCCCTTGGGAGAAGCCTCTTTCATCCCTTTACATTTTGACGACGGTATACTTGAACCCAAAAACCAATAGTAATACTTTGTATATTTTTTCCATAACCTTTCACCAAAACGTAAATTCTATAAGACCTTCGTTTACACTTTCCCCCTTCAATTGTTCAATGCATACTCGAATAACAATGGACTATTTTACCAAATATCATCCATTGTTTCTAAAATATTATGGTCAAGTTCATATTATCTAAAACTAAAGGAACCATATTTTTATTTTTTCCTCAAACGTTTTTAGAGAGATTATTCCATTGATTCTTTGGAAATCATGGCTTCTAATTCCCCTTCTTTATTCAGGCACTTTTATCCACAAGCCAAAAACTATTCCTATTAATGTATGAATATCCATAAAAAATCATTTAAATTCAGGTATTAAAGTTCAAAATTATTAAGAGCTCCTTTTCCTGACCATGTAGTATGTTCCCTAATTGGTTTTTCATACTTTTCCACCATAATAGGCCTGTCAGCTAATGGATTCAACTATTTACTATGCAATTCATTACCTGACTGGACATACCATAAATAGACACCATAAATGGTTTTTCTTGTAGTTGTAACTTTTAAAATAGAAGAGACCTTCTCTAATTCCCTAAGACCTTTTTCTCCACACCACTCTTCGGATCCTGGAATCCTCAAATCACAACATACGACTCTCTCCTTCCATACCTGAATACAATGGAATATTTCTAGAAAAATTATAAAGAGCATTGAAACCGTCAAACCTTGGGTCAAATTTAATGACCTTAAATTATATCATCATAGTGTCCTTACTGCAATAATTTATGCTCCACAACATAATGTCATTTTTTTGGGACTTTAAACTAAAAATAATGATTTATGTTTTTCCTGAATTGAAACTTCACAACATAAAGTCCTCACTGCATGACATTAAACTGTGCAAAAGATGACTTTTCTATATTACTTTATACTAGATATCATGATATCAGAAAGGACCTTTCTAAAAAAATACCCTCTTTCACACATAAAATACATTTAGGAGTGGATTCCACTTTTTCTCTTATATCGAAAAATATGATTCATTTATTCTCAAAGAATTTTTTTTAGAAAATCCACCTACTATGGTATTTAGACATCCAAATCTTAAACATAATTTGTTCATTACTAAAGATTGTGAGAATTCCAAGAATGTCCATTACTATACAATACTATACATTCCCCAGTTTCCCTTCCATAAGTTGGCCACATAACAGGCCTATCAACATAATGAGACTACAACTTGACTATGAAGTACATGCTATAGTGGGATTGCATAATTCAACCCTCATAATGGGGTTTTAAACTAATGGTAACTTTGTTCTCTAGAGAAACCTTCTCTATTCTCGAATGCCATGTTTTATATTTAGATAGAAAATGCTTGACCCATTATTCCCCTTAGAAGTATATGATAAATATAGTAACATTCGTATACCTCAATCCTATTTTGGGTTATCATATCATATTTACATGTCAATTATATTTGACCTAAAACAATATATTTATTATTCTGAAATTCATTACATTAATCTACTCATAAAAAGGGGCATAATACTCAAGGGGATAAAAACCCATAAAGGTAACTCTGGAAAAAGTTGATCATCATCTCTCTAGATCAACATTGTATAAGATTCAGGAAATATCAAGAACTGAAATGTTAAAATGGACAAATAATTTTTGTATGAAAATTCAAAAAAAGAAGTTAAAAAAAATTCTCACAAGCTAAGTCACACTCATATTGGTATTTGGAAGAAATTTGGGTGATGAAAAGAAGACACAATGTTTGTAAGATTTTCCATATGACCCTAATAATTGTCAAACTACGATCTATAGGCCTGATGGATTATGATTAATTAGATAATGCTTCCAAAAAATACATAGCTCAAACACCCATAAAATAATTTTTGAGAGAATCAATAATCCCTATAGTTAACATAAATCCATATTCATTCCATTACTAAAAAATATAGGGGGGGTGGGGTTTAGACACCATCAAATGTTCCCATGGAATTTTCTATAGAATTTAATATGTGAACCTCACATAAAATGAAAAATATAATTTTGTGTAAAATACATATTAATGGAGTAAGAAGTGACTTATTGGATTTCAATGTGTCGAGACACCAAAAGGCATGAATGTGGATTTAAAATATCATGGTCTGACTCTACATTTTTCAAGGGGTCACTGACGATAGAGAAGGGACCAGACCGAAGGTTCAAGACCATAGCTAAATAGTGATCCTGAGTTGGAATGTATCCCCCATGATATGGGGAAGTTGGTATGAAAAGGTTGTTCGATCAGGTGGCCCTATGCTCATAAAACTTTCATCTACCACCTATGTGGTCGATAAGGTGAGGGTCCCCATATGCGGTACACCTATATAGGGAACTATCACCTACCATCTACATGGATCAGATGTTTACCAACCTATATGACACATCTGTTTAACTAACCTTGTCCATAGATCTATAAAGACAATATCCTTCAACCGGGGTCCCCTCTATTCCTATAAATAAGACACTAGTGATCCATATTTAATGAACAAAAAAACAAAAAAAATCCCCATACCTCTCATTACATAGAATCATTACCCAGGTCCCCTGAAATTTCTCAGGTATCTCTCTAGAAAATGAGAGACGATAAAATGAAAGGGGATAACCATGGTCAAAGTCCCCTTAGTGTCTAATGACAAAAGACACCTACATGTGGATCATTCTCCCTGAAGGAGAAACCACTAGCGTGAGGCCCTATCCTTAATCTGGGACCAGTGTGATACTCCTTCAGGGAAACTTGATGTGAACCATGGTTAATAGTTTAAGGTCTCGCCCAAGTGTTATCCCCCTTATAGTGTATCTCCAAAGAAATATATAGGTCGAATAACACTTGATACCCCACGTGAGGGAATATTAGTTCCTCATAGACCCTGCATGGCACACCAGAGTGACACACCTGTGTCAAAATCCTATTCAAAAGACCTGTACAATACTTCCATTAATCCCTCTTCCAAAGACACCTATGGAAGGACCAATCATTCGATGGATCCCATGTATGGAAATGACCATTTTGATACCTCCACAAAGACCTTCATATATACACAACCATGAAATATGGGACATCATAATGTCCTTAATTTTGGTATGTATGTTTATGTTCAATGGTTTCTTACACTTTTTTTTGGTTCAGTGGTCAGGGTTATCAAGGTGCATGTGAGTTTGTATCCCTATGGTCATGAGAACCATTACCCCCTGGACAATGTTGAGGAGTTCATGGTCTCCGATTCTAGGGATAGAACACTCTATTTCATTTCATTCCTATGAGATATAGAGCCTTCAGTTTTCAGTAGGAAGGGTAAGGATCACATTAACTTTTCCATTTAACCAGAATATAGATCCTACTCCTGATACTGAACAAATTTTAGGGCATCTCCCAGGGTGTAAGACCCTATCCTTTCTCATAAGAGGTTGAATTTTTTCACATTTATATCATTGATTGCTTCACCATCATCTGTTCCTTACATTGGATTAACATCCAATGATAAGTAAGGAGAGGGAAGTGTTGTAGGCTATACCTCTTTCTTTGTATACCCAACCTCAAACATGGTTTCCTCATCCTCTTCTTCTACCATCCCCCTCCACTTCCATTAGAGAATCAAGGAAATTGGGTAGTTTTTTTAATCATTGACTTCTTCACGGTTCGTAAACCAAGAATGAATCACATGGGATTAGAGGATAGTGATGATCAGAATATCCAAATGATTAACCTAAAGGATTTAAGAATGAGATCATATATTACAATTCTAATTAGGATATGTAGTAATCCCACTTAGGGAATGAGATCAAGGAAAATCCTCCATAGGATTAAACACCAGTCATAATACCCTTAACCATGTCATCCTTCTTTGGAGTAAGCAACAAATTAAACCCCCCAAATCATAATTATTTGATACATAACTCGTGGTACCTCTTATTAGGGAATCCTATTCTAGAATAAGACCTAATTAAATCCTCTTAAGGGGATATACTTTATTGTGAGATTCCCAGAAATTTATGGGGATTGATTCCCATTTAATTGGGATAAATAGAAAGCATCCTTGAGTTTCAAAATCAACTACTAATTAAACCGCGTTACCACATGGACATATCCACAACATCGTCTCATTAACCATGGGTTCTCATATCCCATCCATGTTTCATTTGTGGTTTCAACATAAGTCTTACACCAAACATTAACTAGGCACCTTACGCAATGATTTTCTTGCCACATGATGTTAAATTTTATGGTTGGGTCCTTATCAGATGAAATTAAAAGGTACGATATGCCCCATTATGTGGCACTAAACTACATGGGATCAGATTCCATTCAGAAGGATATGTAGCAGTCCTATTTATGGGTTTGATCCCAACTTTAAAACAACATCCATCTCCTCAGATGATGACAAACTCTAGAGTGACATTTGTCTACCTGGATGACAATAAAACTCTTGAGTGCCCCAATGTGTGGCTATAAAACCTGTATCATGCTAATAAAGAACAAAAACTCTATATGTAGTATATGATAATATTCCATTTATAGAAGTCCTCATACACATTAAGTTATCTCATTTGATGAAGAACCTTGGATAGATATAGATGATTTTGGATTCCACACATGCTAATTTGTTTTTCTAATCTTGGGATGACCTACTCCATACATGATAATTAATTAAGGATTCAATAACATATATTAAATATATAAGAGGGCCATGGTGTAGAAAATTATTCATCAAAAAAGGGTGTGAGTAACCAGACCTCCCATCCTCTCGACCAATGTATGTTCTTAAGAATTGTTGGTCAAAAGCCTAATGACTCACTACCATTGGAAAGCATGTCCCTTTAAATATTGAACAATTGGGTGATTCTAGTTCCATGAATAAAACCATTGGAAACCATTAAAAAAAAGGATTCCTAACCATAAAACACATTGTTTTTGAAAAAAAAGTTTATTTATCCATTCATTTTTAATGCATATTATTGTCAATTGAATAATTTTGTTCTTAAGATTTATATAATGTTATAATTATTTTAATTAGTTTTTTGTCGGTATTTGTTTTTGTAATTATTTATTTTCACTTATAATATTTTGTTGTAATAATTTAATTTGATTAAAATTTTTTTCCATTGTGGAGAATATTTTTCAATTTTAAATTTATTTTAATATTTATGTTATTTTTAAAAAATTTATGCATGTTTATAAATTTATATTGTTATATGTTATAATTTTATTTGACTATATATGTGTTTAAATGTTTTTTTATATTACTATAGTAATCTATTATATTGTGAATGTTTAGGTAATTAATAGATCATAATCAGAAAATTATTGACGAGAGACTTATAAATATGAGAATGGGGTTTAAAATAAAAAAGGTGTTGATATATTAAATAAATAAAATAATAAAGTGATTTTTTTGTTCATTTTTTTGTATATGATTAATTTATGGTACAAATATATCACAGGACATCAAAATATCTATGGTTTTGGTGATATTACTACAATTTGGACATAGAATGGTGATATAATAAACAAGACAATATGTAATGATGATTGATTTGTTTATCATGAGATAGGGGGTCATTAGGATGAATTAAATGAGGTTTCAAGGGTTGAGATCATTAAGAAAGTGATTTATGAATACAGAAGTATACCCAGAAACTATTATTCTCTATGTTCTCTAAATGTATTGTGTTATCAAAAGATTTTAGATTAATTAACATGGAAGGAATACATTGATATAGTGATAAAATATTCACTTAATTTATTAAAATTTTAAAAGTTAAACTTTTTTAAAGATGTAGGATTCCTATTTCCAACTAAGAAATAAAAAATATTATATCAAATGGGATTCATTTATAAAAAGATAAATTAATTCCCAAATAAATATTTCTGTATAAGAAAGAATATGAATGTTTTTTAGAATTTAATAAATGTTTTTAATAATATTCTTAATTCACTTTTGGTTTCATATAAAATATTTTTCCCTTTTCTGTTTAAAATGAATATTAATATTTTCCTTAAACCATACTAAAATGTTATAATTCTAATGTTTCTTCAATACCTTTTGACATGTTATCACAGAAATATAAAATCATTTATCATAATATAATCCTATTATACCTTATTATTGTCCATCAATGATATAATTCCTTTCTTACATGGACACATTTATGATACGACAATTTCCTACACTTTATAACATGATTCTGATACCCATTTCATTACATGGGTACCCATATGTTAATATATTATTGATTTTGTATGATTATTTATGTAGAAAGAATATTCCTGAACCTATTATGATGGGTGAATATAGATATAACTCCAATTCATTGGGTTATGTTTAGTCTCATGATACGTTATGTGCAAAGGTCCTAGCGATTAGCAATGACTCATCCACAATGTGCAATGGTCTTAGTGGTTAGACTTGACTCATACTCAATAAGCAATGATCTTGGAGGTTATATTCAACTTGTGATCCATTTTCAACAGTGTTGGCATTTATCCTTGACTTATTCACCTCTATGTGTGACGATCCTTGACTCGTTCAAAATTCATGTTTTATATTGCAGGCACATTACCATGATTCCATGTTTATTTACTCCCATGATTTATATGTTATGTTTCCTTATGTTAAATAATGTTCCATGACTTCCTAAATCATTATGTCTTTCCTTATAACACATGTTCAATGCTTTATTCTAATGATTATTCCCTCAAGGATATTTTTATGCTCATCCCAAGTATTAAAAATGTTTTTCACATGATTCCATAGATGATAAAATTATGGTTAAGGCGCTAGTGAAGATTAAACCAATTAGTAATATTGTAATTATTTTTTTAAACTATAAACATTCTCTTTTGGAATGCGTACTAAAACATTCATTGTAATTTTTAAAACCTAGAACTATCATTCCATTTAAAAGATGAACATATTCATCCTTTATGAATATTTTGATATATATTCCATTTTTCATAAATAGTTTTACAAATTCCTAGTGATTTATATAAAATACATTATATAAATTGTTTATTAAGCTATCTCTTGGAAATTGTTCTATCAATTAAAAAGCTAATAATTATTTTCTCCGAATATATTTCTGAAATACCATGCCTTTTTATTGAAAATTGAAATCATTATTTTGTTCAATAATGTTGATTATTATTATGTAATCCTTGTTGAGCCCATACTAGGATTTTATCACACACCATAAATGTGTTTTTGGGTGTTTTAACATTTCCTCATTCAAGGGTAGAGCCAGGGAAAAGCATCATATGGAGGTGGTAGTTGTTGTTAATATTTAGAATTTGAGTTGTTGTGTTTTGTTGGGAATTGGGTGATTCTTCATGTTTTATTTCCGATACTTGGATGATTTTATTTTGGTTTGTTTACCTATTTGACTTCAAGGGCAGTTCTCCCTATGGAATTTTCTTTTTTTCCTGCTTACTTGTAGTTCATATTTCATTTTTGTTTGTGGAAAATTAATTCCAACTTTAATATTGTTTATTCCAGGTTTTAGTCACTGATATATGGTGATTAATTATTATCTTCTGGCTATGTCATGATTCAATCGGGTGTTTGCGTACTTCGGTATCTGATATAGTTCAGGACTAAGTGGGATAAAATGGTCCAGTTAAAAATTGTCCCATGATTTCAGTATGCCATTTGTAATATTGTAATGACTTAAGAGGTATTTATGATTGGGATTCTAGATATATCTCATCACAGTGAGCCTTACATTACCAATGGTGGTTTGGGGAAGATGTCTCAATGAAAATTGATCATATTTAACAAATGTTTGATTTAGATTGATTGAAATCCAAATATTGTTTATCTATGTGATGAGATTAATTTTCACTGAGTGAATATGTGTATCAATTATGATGTCTTCAATATTTTTTTAAGATGATATGTAGCATCATAACTCTAAGTGGTTAGGTGAATTAGATATATGAGGAAGTTACTAATGAACCACTGTGATAAAATCATCATATTGGAAAAAACCTAGTGGAGGTTATCATGCGTGATATCCATACTCTAAGATAAGAACCTATACCGATTTCCATTCATGCTCCAACTATAGAACATCAAGGGTATATTTTGTAGAATCATTATAAGGAATTTATTCACTAAAATCCACCCGAATATCAGGGCTCTAATGATCATAAAATTTCAATGGATTGGATTGGTGATATTGATCACCTGTTTCAGTTCATGGAAACACCCAATGAAATCAAGGATAAATATTACACCTTCAAGCTTCTGGGACATATCATAAGATAATGGGGAATGATGGAGAAAGGGAAGAAAAATGGTGGATTATAGTGGAATGAATTCAATGTTTTTTTCACCGATCAATTATATACAGTGTTTAAGATATTGGATAAGGATTTATATTTTTTCAAATTCGATTATGCTGATATGACCATGATAGAATATGAAAATCTATTTACTAAGCTTGTAAAATATTACCTGAGATTGTGTTGAATGAGACGATGAAGACTCGATGGATCAAGATGGGACATCTAACATATATTTATTCCCATGTTTTGTTGCTCAATATGACATCTTATTATGATGTGTTGTATAGTGAATAGATGGTTGAAATGGATGAGGATAGTGGTTCAGGGTTGACATAATTTCATTTTTCTCCCAGTGACATATTTTGGAGTTTTTATAGTCGGAAGATGATGTGGGATGATTCTCATGGTGGTTATTAAAGTCGTTTTTCCCTAAAATGCCTCCAATTCCTAGTATAGGTTCCCTTGTTGGTTACCATTGTGTAATAAATAGGAAATCAAAATGCGTTTACACTAAGTCCCCAAAATATGTGGTTCCCCTTTATTCTTAGGTCACATGTAGAAGTTCTACCTTGTTTATTCTACACCATGAATAGCCATTATACCATCAATGATAACTAAAAATGCGGTGTGATCATATATGTCCGAAAAAATGTGTTCCAGTCATAGAATTTTAGAATGAATCTTCTTCTTGAAGTTGTAGCTTATCCAAAGGAAGCAGATATGGGTCAAATGATATTGAGATGTACCGTCACTATAAATTAATCATTAGTGACTAATTTATTTGATTACAGTGACTCTTATTCATTTATTTCAACACATATTTTGAATCTACATAATAACACTTTAATGGTTGTTTCTAATATCATAGATATTACTACACCCCTATGAACAAAGAGTGTTAATGGTCTCCATATTCCACTTTTTTCTCAATTTGATATATTGAGCATATTTTTAATTTTAATGTTCCCTATATGAAACAACATGACATCATTTTCTGGTCTGATTGGATCATTAATACTAAATATAGAATTGATTTTTATATTAGTGGACTGTCCTTCACTACATTTGATGGGGTGTGAAATATCCTTTAAGGATAATATGAAACAAGGTGGAATAGAGACAGACGTTTTAATCCAGAGTTGGGGAATATAATATATGTGTTCGATTTTGACCTTGAGAGAGAATATTTGAGCATTGATATCCCTCCATTTTTTTGTGTTTCTAGATGTTTGTCCTTCCTAGTTTTATAGTTTTCCACAGGTAAGGGTGGTTGACATTTCTATCAATTTAGTTCCCCATAATCCATTATTTTTTCATCTTTCTTACTACAGTGTACCAAATGGAATTAAAGAGTTAAAGTCTAAGCAGGATGATCTCTTAGGGATAGCATTAATATTCATGAGTGTGTCTCCTTGGGTGGTGACAATTCTCTCTTCTAACAAAGATGAGGGAACACTTTTCCTTTGTGTGGATTAATGAAGATAAAATAGAGTTATAGTATAGAACATGTATTTGTTTTTGAATAATTATGATATGTTTGACCAGTTTAAACATGATAAGTGGTTCTTGAAGATTGATCACCAATCTAGTTACCATGAAATGAGAATAAATGAATCTACAATTCATAAAACATCCTTTTGTAGTTGGAATAAAAACTATGATCGTATTGTCATGCCATTTGGGCTAATCAATCATCATGTAGACTTTTTTCATTATTGAACATGATTTTCCATGTGTATCTTGATAACATTGTGGTAGTCATTATGGAAGAAGTAATAGTATATTCATGGTTTGAGGAGCACCATGTATTTCATTTTAAAGAATATATGAAATTTTTGTGAATATGTCGAAAATATTCCAAGCTGTTAAAATTTGATATATGGATTCAAGAATTAATATTCTTGGGACTTGTGGTGCTATAACATGTTATTTCAGTTACCCCTGCAAAGGTGAAAGCCGTTATGACATGGGAGAAATCATGAAATGTATTCATGATTACATGATTTTGGCATTTAGAAGGCTACTATAACTTGATTGTAACAGACTTATTAATGTTGTATTCTATGATGTTGGCTCTAACTCATAACAGTGTAATGTTTTCATGGTATTTGTAATGATAGAATATTTTTATTAATCTAAAATATCGTTTGGCTACTATATCGGTGTTGACTCTTCTAGAGCCCAGTCAGGGCTATGTGAGCTTTTGTGATGCATCAGGTTTTGGTTTGGATTTTGTTCTCATACAGGGTAAAAATGTAGTTTTTTATGAATCTTAAATGTTGAGGCCACATGCGAAACATTATTCGATCTATGACCGTAAAATCATAGTTTTGATTTATACCTCTAATTGTTGGTTGCTTTACCTATACATAAAATGTTTTAGCATGTATTCCATCCAAAAGATATTGACTTCTATATTCTCATGAAAATATTTCAATATCTGCAAGTGGTTTTAGTTGAAATACCTAAAATCATTTTATTTTCATATCACCTATCCCTAGAGGAAATAGAATGTTGTCATAGATTCATTAAGAATGATGTTTCCATCCCAAGGCATGAATTAATCATTAGAAGAGTGGATGATGATGGATCTTGTAACATAATGTCATATTAGAGTTTGAGATTTAGGTTATAAGGTTTCTATGGACAATGTTCAGTTTATCATATTGTCTTCTTGGGTTGTTTCTTTAGGAACAACAGTTTGATGATGACTTCTATAACATTAGAGAAACTCTTTATGGTGGGGAGATCGTTATTAGGTTATTATTCTCCATGGAGGGAATTCTATGTTATTAGAAATGGTTAGAGGTTCTGTTATCAGTATGGATATCAATTATGGGTGAATATTATAATTCCCTATGTACAGGGATCCTAGGAATATTTATGTTGTTCAATGACATGAAACATCAATTCTAGTGGCATGTTATTACATGGGGAATTTTGGAATTTTCCCCTCATTATTATACATTCCAACAGGTCAAGGAAGAGCACTAGAGACATTTGGGATTTATTTACCATCTTTTAGTGATGAAATGGATGTGTAATGCGATATCTCTAGGCTTTTTTTGGGTTTTCAAGTACCTAGAGAAGGAAGAATGTGATATGGGTTGTGATCAATATGTAGATCAATTCATGTAACATTATACCTATTCATGATACAACTAATGTAGAGGGGTTGAGAAATCTCTATGTGAAATATATTGATACTTTTAATGATGTTCCATCTACTATTGTCTTTAATAGATATCCTCATTTTAATTCTCTCTCCAGGAGTGGCCTTTAGGAGGCACTGGTATCTTAGGTTCACTTGATCATGAAAAACCACCCATAGTTGGATGACCATATAAAACTATCTATACAGATCCTTGAATATATTCTCTTTGTAAGCATTATTGACTATAGGGGAGCTTGAGATGACAATTTATGGCTAAATGAGATTTTCTATATCAATAGTTACCTATAATTGATATGAATTGATTATTTTGGTACCATGTATTTATAAAAATATAAATCAATACTATATTGGTTAGAGATTTGTGAATGTTCCATGGTAGGACCAAGAATGGTTCAGGAGATGATGATAATTATTGTATTGATTAATTAGATAATGTTGACAGTATAGATCATGTATATGTGTTATAATTATATTATTTGATGATGATTTTAATTTTTAGTTGGTGACTGTTCTTGAATGTTTCACCTCAGTTGTGTCATTGACAACTTTTGAGGAAAGGGAATCATAAAACTCTTTTTGTGGGGCCATTTTAGGATGTTCAAAATGTGGGGAAAGTGGATTAACATTTAGAACTTCTTACACTACTGTTGTTGAGACATAATGTGTTTCATGTATATGAAATATAAAATTATCTTTCTGATCTATCTCATGTTTGGATATGTTTTCCTGTTGATGCTGACCTCGATTTATACATGACTTAGAATCCAATATGAATTTTTGATTAAAAAACCAAAGTACTTCATGAGAGGAATATACCTTTGGTTCAATTTCAATAAGAGAATAGTTTTTATTATCATGTTCTATGTGAGGGAGAGAGGCACTAATGAGAGATAAGTGTCCTTTTTTTGATGTGGATGATTATTAACAGGCTTTCTAGGGTTATAAATTTTCTATGGTGGGGATGTTCTAACTTTCTGTTGTTATTTTTAAGTACTCTTAATCCCAAAATTTTTTATCATGAATTTTTTTTGTCTTATTTATGGGTTCTTTGGGAGAAATTATGGAAATTTTGAAGGTCTCTTGAGTTCTACATGGTTGACATAGGATTATACCAAGCTGTGGGCCCAGCTATTGAATACTATGAAATCTGAGATTGTGAGTGTTTTCATGGTTGTAAACCCATTTGACAAACCATGTGACCACATATGAGAAACCATGCACACATAGTTTTTTATAGAAAATTATTATTATTTATTTTCAAACCCCCTTTTTATTCCCAAATCCAGCCTAAATCATCATAAAATGTTTTTCTAGGTCATTACATCTCTCAAGGAATCATTTTGTCTCATCAAAACTCCATTTAAGGAAGATCTAAGAAAGTCGATCTCTATTTGATATGTTCATGGTATGTTTCCTTACCCCATTCCTTCTCTCTTACTCTCATCTCATCTCTTCATTTTTCTTTTTTATATGTCAACATTGTATGAAGATATAATCTATGCTATTTTATATATTTAATCTATTTTTTATTCTTATATTTTTTTATCAACATTATTCTTTAGAGTTAATAATTTAGGGCATTATCATCTAATGATCATGAGGTGGGTGGATCAATTTTATGATTTTAAAATATAATTATCCCTCAATTTATTGATTTAAATTAAATTTCTTTTTTTAAATTTTAATTTATTTAAATTGGATTGTTTAAAAACCAAATCTAATGAATTGGGGATTTGAATTTTGTTTTTCAGGAAAATCGGGGCATGCAAGTGTAATTTTGTGGATGATTATGAAAATTTAATGTGTAATATAAATTATGGAATTTAAATTTTGAAATTAAATTTTGAAATTGATTTAGGAAACTAATTTCAATTTTTTTGTGAAAAATAGCTTAAATTGTTTTCAAAGAAACTCATTAGTTTCACCCCTTAAAAGTAACCATTTGATTAAAATCCAATTCTATGTTAATAATAATAATTGTAATATTAAAATGGGAAGTGTGTTATATTTTATTTTAATTATTTTAAAAATAAATTTCATATTATTTATTACTATTTGTGCACATATAATACTATGTAGTTAGGGATTTTTTGAGTAAAAAATTCTATGAAATGAATTTCATATATAACACCACACAATTTTATATTATATATCTTCATAAATAAATATCTTATGATCCATACAATACCGAGCTTAAAAGAATAGTAATATTCTATTAAATTTTAACATTACCTTTGGAATTGAAATTTGTCTCTTAATAATATATATTAGACCAATAGAATAATATCCTCACCTACAAAAGTATAAATAAAATTGTGTAATATTATCAATAAAGACATAATATAATTATATCAAAATATGTGTAAATAAATATCTGAAAAATGATTAATTACGTGTAATAATTTTAATGAAAAATAAAAGTTTATCAACAATTTTATAGTTAATATAATGATTTTAAAGAATTTATTTCCATAAAATATAATCAAAAATTTATATTTTACTGTTTCATGATTATAAGATAATTTTATGTGACATTAATTAATTTTTAAAAGTTTTATAAAATCATTTTTATTTTTAAAATTGGTATTTTCTTGAGTAAAAGATGAATTTAAAAAAATTAAATATCTCATTTTTATTAAACTATTTTCATAAAATAGTGTTCAATTTTTTATTATAAACATCCCAAAATGGTAAGTGCGATGTTTTGGGATTTTTCTAAAATATTTGAATTTTTTTGAACAGTGAAGGATGGTTATTTACTGTATAAGCTAAATACATGAAATATTGAATCATATATGATGTATGGATGATGTAAGAACTAGTAGTTCTAACATTGATACACTATTTAACTTATTTAACCACATAAATCATCACTCATAATATTATTGAGCCAAATTAATAATCTAATGAAGAAAATAATCAAAATACACCCCTGTCATCCACTACAAATACCACCCCTCACCACCTCTCCTTTTCACACCACTAAAGCATTAATGATTTTGTAATTGGAGATTAATTATTCTATAAATCATATTCACCACATCCTCATATTCCATTTATCAAAATATGACCTTTTTTAGGTCCCTTAAGGAGGTTCCCAAGGAGATGAATTCAAGAGGAAAAACTCTCAGTCCTTCCCATTCAATTTCTTTTAATATGTTTTCTTTTATTTTTCTCTCTAAGCCTCCCAATTCAAAAGATACATTATAAGTCTAGTTTTTGTTATATAATTTAATATAATTCTATAAATTTAATATTCATCATCAATCCCACTATCCTCACCACTTTTGTTCTAAAAATAAAATTATCATTCGTGTTGTGTTACTATATAGAATTCGAGGAAAACTTGCTTCAATTTCAATTACCGAATTAATATATGGTTATATAACCATTTATAAGGTTCATATATAGTATAATATATTAATTATAACATATTAATAGTTCTGGAACTATTATAAATGAAAATATTAAATAATAAGTAAAAAATATTTCACGATGATCGAAAAATCACAAAATAAATCTTAATGACTATCACTAACATTTTATCTAATGATTCATCCCCATAATATATAATCAAATAAACTATATAATAATTTAATATTATGTTATTTTATTAATAATATACAATTTCAATTATTGACAACTATCCTCATTTTACATGATTTTCCATAAATATATTCCCGTAAATCGACGAATGAAACCAAGTAAATGAATGCTCCCAAATGATAACATTATAGCAGTAACGTAAAAAATGATATAAATGAACTCAATAAAATTATTATAAATTAGATACATGTAAAAAAGGTTCCTAATTAATTAATTAAGGGATTTAATATGGTTACCTAGAACATTATGATCAATTGTATAACACATTCAGACATAAGGAAAGGGAATCTCCTCGAACCTCCATTTTTCATTTGGGTTATGATTTCTCTCTTTCTATAACCATATAAAATTATAAATTATTATTATATAAGAATTAGAAATATTATATGTATGTTCTTTAAATATGAACCTATAGAAATTATTTTTTCTTTTAGTTTTGAAATACATGTTTCATAGGATCCATTTTTAATTCCTCTCGACCCGAAAAACCGATTAATGGGAAAAACCAAATTTCGAACACATTTTCACGTACCATCCATACTGTTTTTTAAGATACCAATATTTTTCAAAATTAAATCATTTTATCATGATTTCTATTCATTTCAATTTTTTTTTAAAAATAATTTTCTTTTCCGTCTTAAGGTTTCTTTATTATTTTTTCTTTAAACCACACTACTAAGACTCATTTCTAATGTTTCATAATTTTTTTACATGTTATAACTAAATTTGGACATCATTTATCATGATAAATACATATTTGACATTATTAATGTTTATGTATGATTTTAATCCATTATTGTATTAACAACATTATGATATTCTCATTGGTTATTCTTTATTCGCCATGTATTCCTAGTTTGTAGTGTATGCATACTTCCTTTTCATTTTTGATCACTATTAATTAAATATATAATTAAATATCCATATTTATTTTATCATGGATATTATTATTTCATTATCCATGTAC
Source organism: Viscum album (assembly GCA_963277665.1). Classification (NCBI taxonomy): domain Eukaryota; kingdom Viridiplantae; phylum Streptophyta; class Magnoliopsida; order Santalales; family Viscaceae; genus Viscum; species Viscum album. The sequence continues at coordinate 82,062,756 of OY728140.1, forward strand.
CATTTTTGTGTGTTTTAAAATCAGTTATAAAAAGGAAACATGTATGTATCGAGTTTATTTAGGACTAAAAAATGATCGATACTTGGTAATGTGATATCTTGTATCTATTAAATTGTATTAAAAACATTAGACTTTGTGATACAGGTGTATAGATTATTAAAACCCAGAAATAGATTGATGATTTTCCATTGTAGCTAAAAAATATTGGACGATCTAATCCCACATGGGATGTTGGTTAGTTTTCATTGTCCATTGTCAGAGAGACATATATAAACATTTCCATTATCATCATATGAGTGTGTGAGGATCCTATTAATATTAACTATCGTATCTTCTATAATATGACAATGTTTCTCATTTTTCATTATGTTGATATATATTCAATTAATTTTGAAATTATTTGCATATTACATATGAATTTGTATAAACCATTTATATAAAATGTTTATTAAAAAATGGGAAATATTTCCATCAATTGAATTATACGGAATCATTTGTTTTAATATTATTTTGAACTGCCATGAATGTTTATTTAGAATTGAAATATTTATTGGGTTAATTAACATGGGGTCATATTATGGAACCTCTAGTGAGAACCTATGTGGAATTTAGATCACATCCCACCTGTGACTCTGGGAATGTTTCGATTTCCTCCTTCGAACTTCGAGAAAAGGGAATGAACTACATAGAGGTGGTAGTTTCTATTGATGATTGGGTTTGAACAACTGCATATTGTTGATACCTTTGTCATTCTTACTATTTTCTTTCATGTACATTAATGAAGAATTTTGGGGTTTATACCTATTTTACTTCTATTATAGTTATCCCTATAGAGTTTTTTTGTGAGAACTAACTTGTATCTATTTCATCCATTGTGATTGTTGAAAAACCATTCCCACATTTTCTTTTATAATGCCTATTTCTCGTCACCAACCCTTGGAGATTGAGAATTCCCATTGGGAAATGTATATAATGGCTCAGTTATCAAGGTTCTTGGGTATCCGTGTTGGTTTCTTACAACAATACCTACACTGAGAAAGAATACCATGAAATTATAATGCTATTTTTCATATATAAATCAAAAACTATGGAAGTGATAAGAATGAATTGAACAAGTTTAGAAAGACAATAAATTGGAATGAAATATGGTAATTGAAAATATGGTAATTGAAAATATGTTTGATGAAAGTATAGATGTTTGTCATATATCCTATAAGCATACTTATGTAATAAAATTTTTAGAAGTAAATATATTATAATATTAGTCACAATGAAACAAAAATGAGTTATTGAAATAAAAAAAGTATATTATATTGAAACACCTATAAATATATATACAATTAAAACATGATCTTTTTTATAAATTAAATTTTAAAATATCCTTCCAATATCAACATAGTTTTAAAAATAATATTTTAATACATAGATAATTAATAAATGTATTGTTTTTAATTGTTATTTATTTTCAAAGTAAAATTTATTTTCAAATAACCATTTTATTAAGTATTGTATATATAATCCAAATAAAAAAATTTCAACATTAAAAAAATACTTTAGATGAACTAATATATTATAATAAATTATAATATAACTCAATATAAAATAATATAGAGAATATATAATGTTCAAAAATACAAGTTTCTAATAAAATAAGTATTAAATTTAATTTTAATTATTTTAATTTGAATGATAAATATAAAAATTGTAGAATTTTAGTTTTATAAAATAAAATGCATATTTATATTAAAAATATGAATATTATCCTATTATTAAATTTTTTGGTTTTCAAAAAGAATATATTTTTATGTGGAATGTAAAAATATATTTTTAATGAAAACAACAACTTTTATAATACCTGAATGCCATAAAATATTAAGAATTTTTTTTTAAAAAAAGAATGTATTTAAGAAATTATATAAATTATTTATAATAAATTCTATAATGAAATTAGAAAACATATGTTTATCATTTCTATTACTGAAATAAGATTTGACGCAAAAAAATTTGTTTTCAACGCTTATATTTAAAATTAAAATTTATCACATTTAGAATCTTAATAAAAGGAAATTTCTTTTTATTGGAATTAATATTTCAATATTAATTAAAAAGTTCAATTTAATTATTATTCATAATGAAAATTGGTGTTATATTTTAATTAATTATATTGATAAGGATAAAACTATATTTAAATGAATTATTTTATTAAATTTATGTAATTAGTTATTTAATAAATTAAAATTATATAATTTTAATTATTAATTAAAAATAATTTTTAAACAAATAAATAATTCTATTATAATTCATTTAATTATTATTGATTAATAAATTAAATTTAAAACTAATAATGGTTAAAACCTATTTATCGAAAAAACGATTTTCTATATATTTTATATTTTAATTGAAATTTTTATTTTATCATTTTTTGAAATTGAGTTAGACTAGATAGAGAAAAATGTTACTTTCGAAAAATAAAAATTAAATTTATGGATTATCATATATATTTTTAGACAAAATATAACTTACAAAATTAGAAACTAGTTTCCTAGGAAAAATTATATATTTTATAATTTAAAAACCAATTGTAAAATACTTGAATTTTTTTAAAACAATTTATCAAAAGTCATATTTGAGAATCCCCTAACACAACATCACCAAAAACCCAATATTATGAAATTTTGGAGCATGTGACCATGTGATAGTGTTTTCATATCATGGAAGATTAAAGGGTATTCCCAAATCTAATCATTTCCTCATATATATATGTGTATCTCTTTCACCACTTTTTGGTTTCACATCCATTTTTATTTTACATAAACAATTATCAAATGAAAATTTAATATATATTAATTTATCATCATTAAACTTATTTTATCCAGAAATTATTTTAAACCCTTCACATTCAAGGGTATATATAATATAATATCAAGACCCCATTGTATGTATTTCATTCCTCGTTACATTTTTTATACTTAATCATTCTCTTCTAAAAAAAAGATTCAATAAAATTAAAATTAAATCAGTAATAATACAATATTTATATATTATTATTGTAGCACCCCGAGATTATATGTAAAATATTCTTTTAATTTAATTAATGTCTTGTGTTGTACGCTACACCAACAGGAGCCTGCAAAACACGCATCATTGACTTGCCTTGCATTACACGCAATCACGACCTTCCTCGATAGCATGTGTAGTACGCAATACCGAGTTTCACTAAACAACGATATGCTATTATTAAAACTAGCCGTTATGAATAGTAATAACCACTTTTTGAATTTTTGTAAATTTTATTTTTCAAAATGTACATCATTTTTGGATTCGGAATATTGAAATTAGGTTAGGGTGAAATTTTGGTACTTTTCGAATAACTTTCATATTCTGTTGAATAGTGAAAATTACTAAATTTTAATTAATTTTTTTTAATTGAAATAACTAATAGTGATAAATTATTAATTTGAGTGGTTCTAAAGTATATTTAGAATATATTTTTACAATTTAATACAATGTTGGTCATTGGATGTAATTTCACATTTAAACCAGTTATAAACAATTGTCAATCTTTTGATAGTTATTATCTCTTAAAAACACGCTATTTGTTTTGAAGACGGGAATTAAATTTTAAATTAGTTAATGCAACTGATATGTTTTGAATTTGGTAAAATAGACATCATTTTTGAGTTCATAATATCAAATATAGCTTAGTCCTAATTTTTGGTATTTTTCTGGAAACATTCATTTTTTGATGAATAGTGAAACCACTAAGTGGTAGTTAAAAAAAATGAATTTTTCATAAAACATAATTTTACCGCTTCTGTGAATGGAATTTCAAAAATCCGAGAGACACGGTTGATGTCAGTAAGTAAATTGTGGTTCACTGAGATGAAAATAATTTTTGGTGAATAGTAACTTTTTACTTTTTTTTACCACGGTTAAAAGTAAATAGGGTAATTAAGGGTAAAAATGATATTACTATTACCCTAACACATGTACTAATTCTATTGGATAAGTTTAATTCGACCACAAACAACCTTAGGAATAAAATATGACCATTTAGGCCCACATGGATTAGATTAGGACATTTATTTTTATTTAATTTAAAGAAGAGTTAAAAGAGTTAAAATCAAAGTTTATTTACTAAAACATTTTTAATATAGGGTTATACATAAGATAAATTCTATTGTATATATTCATTAGAAAGATAATACGATTTCCTACATAATGGTATTTTATTTATAATTTTTAGACATTAAATAATTTAATTTATTTATGACACAACGATGATGTAATAATTATCCTATTAATGAAATATTGACATAATTGATGTTATAAATACCCAAATAAATGTAATTTGAGACTTTTTATGTATTACACTAATTTTCAAGGTTCATATGACATGTTATTATTGATTTAAATAACTTTTTTATAACTAATCATTCTTTTATGATTTTCACAAAAATAAATTACTAAATAGTGTCAAAATTGACATAAAATAGTTTTTAAAGCATATATTATATTATTAATTGTTATTTTATTCCTAAAAATTTAATTTTCAGCCGAATGACTTAGATAAGGTTATATATATTAATAATAAACATCTTTGGGTTCGTTTGGCTTGTTATAGTACGTTTATTGACCTTATAGTGTAAGAACACAAGAAGACACGGTAAAAGTAAATTTTTTTAACTTAATGTTAAATCTAAATGACAAGGTTAAAATAGGATTCTAAACTTGTCTAAATTCTATTGTATAAGAGTATTTCGACCCATCCCCACCTTATCTTTTAAATAAATCAATTTGGAACTATTTAAAACAACATTTGGCTTTATAATAAAATAATATTTTAAGTTATTCCAAAGGTGCCCCTCTCCTCCCTTATAAAAGGGCACCCCCTCTGTAACACCCGAGACTTTTATGTTATATAAATCATCAAAGGAATCTTTTTCTACACAACACTTGCTTGTCTTGCTTTACACGCAATCGCGACCTTCCTCGATAGCTTGCGTTGTACGAAATATCGAGTTTTACTAAGCGGCGATATGCTATTAAAATTTTATTTAAAATAGCCGTTATGAATAGTAATAACCACTTTTTGAATTTTCATCTTTCAAAATTGACTTCATTCTTGGATTCGGAATACCAAAATTAGCCTCGGGTGAAATTTTGGTATTTTTCTGAAAACATTCAATTTTTGATGAATAGTGAAACCACTAAGTGGTAGGTTAAAAACTGAATTTTGCATAAAACTGATTTTTACTGCTTCTGTGAATGGAATTTCGAAAATCCGACAGACACGGTTGATATCAGTAAGTAAACTGTGGTTCAATGAGGTAAAAATATTTTTTTGGTGAATAGTAACTGTTTACTTTTTTTACCGTGGTTAATAGTAAATAGGGTAACTAAGGGTAAATATGATATTACTATTACCCTAACGCATGTCCTAATTCTATTGGATAACTTTAATTCGACCAAAAACAACCTTATGAATATAATATTACCATTTAGGTCCACTTGGATTAGATTATGACATTTAATATTATTTTATTTAATGAATAGTTAAAATAGTTAAAATCAAAGTTTAATAACTAAAACATTTTTAATATGGGTTTATACATAAGATAAATTCGATTATAAATATTCATTAGAAAGATAAAATGATTTCCTACATAATGATATTTTATTTATAATTTTTATATTTTAAATAAATTTATTTATTTATGACACAACGATGATGCAGTAATTACCCTTTTAAGGAAATGTTAACATAATTGATGTTATAAATGCCCAAATAAATGTAATTTGAGACTTTTTATGAATTACAATAATTTTATAGGTTATTATGATATATTAGTGTTGATTTAATCAACATGGTTCGAACATATAATTCTGTTATGACTTTCACAAAAATCATATATCAAATAGTGACAAAATTGACACAAAATAATTTTTAAATAAAATAAAATATTATTAATTGTTATTTTATTCCTAAAAATCTAAGGTTCGGCAAAATGACTTAGATAAGGATATATATATTAATAATAAACAACTTGGGGTTCGTTTGGCATGTTATAGTAAGTGTATTAACGATATAGTGTAAGAAAACAAAAACACACTGTAAAAGTTAAATTATTTAACATAGAGTTAAATCTAATTGATAAGGTTAAAATAATAACCTAAACATTTCTAAATCCTATTGGTTGATAGTATTGCGACCCATACCCACTTTACATTTGAAATAAGACCCTTTGGAACCATTATAAACCGATTTTGACTTTAATATAAAATAATATTTTGAGATATTCCTAAGGTTCCCCTCTCCTCCCTTATAAAAGGGCACCTCCTCCCCCTCCTCCTCACACCAATTTGAGCACTCAAGCTCGGACAACCCCTGCCAAAATACCTTCTCCACTTCCGTAGAATAATCCTAGAGGTCCTGGTCTTCTTCAAAGACAAATATTAGTTTCCTAAGTGGAGGATTCAAAGAGGCGTTTCAAAGAAGAGGTAATATCCATTACCGATCTTTTCAATTTCTTTCTTCTTCAACATCTTCTTATTTAGTTGTTTCATGATAAAGTAATAACATCAGTATTAATTACATACTGATATGTTATTATAAATATGAAACAATCCTAATTCACCTTTTATCCATCCTACAGAAAAATGAAATCACCGCGCGTGCGTACGTACGGAATACCGTCTCCACGCCGTGGTGTAATCTATTTTCCACCATCACCTTACAAGGATGGGTATAATGGTGTAATTATTAACTATATATGATTATTATTGATACTGAAATAGTATAAATACACTTAAATACAATTCGACGATCATGGGAACAATATCATCGCTCGTGCGTACGTACGAAATACCGTCTCCACGATGTGATGCGACTTGTTCTACATAATCATCATTACATAGTAATTATATAAATGAATTTAATGAATAAATATGATATATGTTACACTAATAACATTATGGATATAAGTTATATATAACCTTAAAATAATAATAAGGATTTATTCGGCAAAACACGCATAAGAACAAAAGGCAATAAAGACCCGAGTAACAAGTAACAATTAAGTATTACTAATAAGAAGCTAAGAATATGACCATATATGATATTATATGAATATGTATGATTCTGGAATAAGTCAATAACATTATTTAAACCATTATACAAGAGCTTCGGACAGGTACAAAGAAAATCGGACCTAAGGTAAGGGAAAATATCACAATCTCATTTTTATCCGAGATTGTTTATACTTTGGTATTTACTAGGGTGTATTTTATCATCCACATCCATGTTCCCTCAATATGTAATATTGTTTCCATCCACTTACAACAGTTTAAATCCAAATTTACCCTTCGGTGAGTTTTTAGTAAAAAATATGAAATGAATCTTTAGTCGTTTTTTCGTACGAGGTACTTTTTTTGACTTTTCCGACAAAAGTACGAAGAATGGTTTTTTAACTTATACAACATGAATGTATTTTTAAAACATTATTTCCAATAAGCTTCCATTACAAGTTTTCAAGTTTATTTTTAATCAACTTCTTTTAGTTTAAAATTGTGTGACATGTTAAGAAAGGAAAAATGTTTTTGAAGAAGAAATGATATTTTCCTCAAGAATTGAGTTCAAGTGTTTTATCAAAATTATTTTCCATCTAAGATAATAAAGAGTTCTGTTTTTATCCCTATTATTACATTGATTTGATTATGTTTTGAGGGAATTATTTTTATGAAGTCATTTACCTTATATGATTTGTTTTATGATGTCATGATGTTTCAAAAATCCCATTTTTGTTACATGTGTTATGCGATGATGTATGATTTATGATTATGTGGCACACATAAGAAAGGATTAATTATAAAATGGGTGGGACCTATATCTCCATCCAATGCATTGGGTAAATATTTATATCTCATGAGATAGACATGGCTGGAACGGAAGGTTATTTCGGTTCAGTGATACAGGACTGAAATGAGGAGTGAACTCGGTTCAGAAATGGACTTTGTCCACTAAGATAGTCTTGCCAATGAGTCATGACTAACAAGAAATGATTTTCCATGATTATGTGTGCATGCCACAAAGTTTCATGTTTTATGTTTTGATTATGGGGATCTCATTTTCACTTCTATGATTTATTCCATGTTAAGATATTATGATCTCTTTTGCAGGTTATGATTTTCAAAAAGATATGATATGATTTTTATTTCCTTTATTTGCCCTTGCTGAGCATTTGAGCTCACCCTTGTTTGTATGTTGTCTTTTCCCCAGGTCAGGAAGAAGGTTATTAAGTAGGATATTCCAAAAAGTGACCCTAGATATGATGAAATAAGTGGGAGGCAAAGTTGATGCTTTATGAACCAGTTGTTTATGTTTCCTAGTTTCTAATGACACTATACCTATACGGTCCTTTGTGGTTTTGTCATATGTTGTAATAAGTGTGCTTCAATTTTGAAGTATTAACAATGTATGTAAAGTATGGGTTGTTATAGTTGGTATCAGAGGAAAGGTATAGTCAACCTTTGAAAACTAGGATGTGAAATCCTTAGTAAGAACCCTAAGGATAAGTATAAGCATAGAACACAATCATAGTGTTTTAGAAATATCCATGAATAACCTAGGATAAGACATTAAGTGTGAAAATTTTATTCTTGAATTATGTGGGTTTCCTATTATAATTAGTGTTGCTCACACTATGTTTCTTGGTTTTAGTCAATGGTTGGAACCCTAAGGAACCGTGTTAATGCGGAATGCGATGGGAAATGCAATGATTGTCCCCCTGAGCAACCAAACGATATGGGAGCTGGAATGAAAAATCTTGTAGCCATGCTCACACAACTTTCTCAATATATGAATCATGCAGGACTTCCAAACGAGCAAAGGAAGGAGCAACATTCTGTTGAATCCTTCATGAGGCAGTGTCCACCTTCTTTCAGCGGGTCTACAGATCCATTAGTTGCTTAACAATGGATTAGTACTACTGAAAAGAAATTTTCAGTTCTTCAATGTTCTGAACATGATAAATTCATCCTAGCAGTGTATCATTTGGAAGGAGATGCTGATCAATGGTGGAATCTTATTAAGAATACGAGGCAAAGGGATGAAATTGAGTCCATGGAATGTGACAAGTTCAAGAACTTATTTTTCAATAAGTACTTCCCTCGTATTCTCCGAACAAAGATGGAGAAAGAGTTTCTTGAACTGATGCAAAGGGATGATGAATCTGTTAGTACCTATGTAGCAAATTTTACAAGACTTTCAAGGTACGCTTCTAGAATTATTATCCAACATGAGAGTAAGATCGATCGATTCTTTAGTGGATTAAAACCAAGTCTTCGAAGGGCATTATCCATAAGGGACTTCAATAGCTACGAGGAAATCGTTTGATGTGCTCTCAAAGTTGAGATAGAGATTGTAGTAATCCATCAGTCATATGGGTTTGATAAGAAGAGGAAAATGGAATTCAAAGGAAAATCTAAAGAGCACACCGAAAAGAAGATGAGCTTTCCATTATGCTCAAAGTGTGGAAAGAAACATGGAGGGAGTTGTCTTAAAGGGACAAGTAAATGTTTCAAATGTGGAAAGGAAGGTCATCGGGCATTTGAATGCCGCGATAATGGGAAGAAGATGTCTAATGATGAAAATAAAAGAAGGGATACACATAATGAACCTACTACACTTCAATGTTTCAAGGGCAAGGAGATGGGGAATTATGCCAATCAATGCCCAAATACAAGGGTTGATGATGATGGTCGACGTCAACAAACTCTTAAGGCTAAAGACAAAGGAAAGTCACATGCAATTTCTATCAGTGATGTGGAGTACGATAACGAAGTGGTGAAAGGTACACTTACCATCCACTCTAAAGTAGAAAATGTTTTATTTGATTCTGGATCCACCCACTCTTTTATTTCTGAAGAATTTTCTAAGGGTATCACCGTATTACCTTAACAATTAGATGTTGAGTTAGCTGTGACAACACCTAATGGCACATCAATCGCATCAAAAGTTTATAATTCTTCTCCGATCGAAGTTTGTGGGAAACTGCTTCCTGCAAATCTGGTGATCCTTCCTATAGTGGAATTCGATGTGATTCTTGGCATGGATTGGCTTTCTTTATACGAAGCTCATATCAATTTCCAAAGAAGGGAAGTCACATTTCATATTCCAGATCAATCTATGATCGTCTATCAATGCATGGATGAACATAACCTTCCAGTGGAAATTTCTTCCATTTTATGGGTATTGATTCCACTAAATGAAGGTTATTTATCTCAAATGGTTGGTGAGAAACTCACGATTAAGAATATTCCCATCGTATGGGAGTTTGATGATGTCTTTCCGGAGGAATTACCGGGTCTTCCACCAAATCTTGAAGTTGAGTTTTCAATAGAACTCGTACCGGGTTCTTTGCCTATTTCAAAGACACCTTATTGAATGGCCCCAATTGAGTTGCAGGAATTGAAGAAGCAACTCCAAGAGAATCTTGATAAGGGATTCATACGCCCTAGTGCATCACCTTGGGGAGCGCCTGTTCTATTTGTTAAGAAGAAAGATGGATCAATGAGGCTCTGTATTGATTATCGAGAACTTAACAAGATCACTGTCAAGAAAAAATATCCTCTCCCACACATTGATGACTTATTTTACCAACTACGCAGATCTCAATACTTTTCCAAGATTGATCTTCGTTCAGGGTATCATCAATTAAGGGTCAAAAGGGAGGATATACCAAAGACGGATTTCCGTACAATGTATGGACACTATGAATTTATAGTGATGACATTTGGTCTTACTAATGCCCCAGCTATCTTCATGGATCTAATGAATAGAGTCTTTAGATACTATCTTGATCTATTTGTGGTAGTCTTTATAGAAGATATTCTTGTCTATTCAAATAGCAAGGAAGAGCATAATGATCACTTGATATTTATATTGAAGACCCTGAGAAAGGAGAAGCTTTATGCCAAATTTACCAAGTGTAAATTTCGGCTTCAAAAAGTTGCATTTTTGGGTCACATAATCTCAAAAGAGGGGATATCTGTGGATCCAGCAAAAATAGAGGTTATCGAAAGATGTTCGAGACCAACAATAGTAACTGAGATCCGATGTTTTCTTGGTTTGGCTTGATATTATCGACGTTTTGTAAAATGTTTTTCACGATTATCTAATCCACTCACCACGTTGACTCAGAAAAGAGTTAAGTTTGTTTGGATAGAGGAATGTGAAGAGAATTTCAAAGAGTTGAAAAGAAGGTTATCCAGTGCACCTGTGCTCACACTGCCTTGTAGAGGAGAAAGGTTTGTGATCTACAGTGATGCATCAAAGAAGGGATTGGGGTGTGTTCTTATGCAAAATGATATGGTGATAGCTTATGCCTCACGATAGTTGAAAATCCATGAGCAAAATTACCCAAGTCATGATTTGGATTTAGCTGCAGTAATCTTTGCATTAAAGATTTGGAGGCATTACCTTTATGGTGAAAGGTGTGATATTTATACTGATCATAAAAGTTTAAAGTATATTTTCACACAAATGGAGCTGAATATGCGTCAAAGAAGATGGCTGGAGCTGATTAAGGATTATGACTGCTCAATCCATTACCACCCTGGGAAAGCAAACAAGGTGGCAGATGCATTAGGTCGACAAGACCATGCTAGTTTATCCATGATGAGGATCACAAAAGATCCAATATTTATGGGTTTACAAAGGATGGATCTTGGAATTATAATGGAAGGGGAAAAATATTATCTTTCTCAAATGAATGTTCAACCATCTATACATGTGAAATTAAAGAGGCACAGAAAGAATATGTCGAGTGACAAAAGAAGGTGAGAAATGTTCCTGAATTCAACCTTGATTGTGATGGGATAATAAAGTTCAGGAATCGGGTTTGTGTTCCTCCCATCCCCGAATTAAAGAAGGAGCTGCTGGATGAGGCTCATAGTTCTTCATTCTCTATTCATCCTAGAAGCACGAAGATGTATAGGGACATGAAAGAGTACTTCTGGTGGGATGGCATGAAAAGAGATGTTGCTGAATATGTCTCTCGGTGCTTGGTTTGTCAACAAGTTAAAGCTGAGAGACAGAAGTCTAAGGGGATGTTACAACCATTACCCATACCCGAATGGAAATGGGAAAACATCACTATGGACTTTGTCACAGGACTTCCTAAAAAATCCAAAGGCGATAATGCTATCTGGGTCATAGTTGATCGTCTTACAAAGTCTGCCCACTTCATTGCTATTAGAGAGGATTTCTCTCTAGATCAGCTTTCCAGGATATATGTAGAGGAAGTGGTAAGATTGCATGGAGTACCACTTTCTATTATATCTGATCGGGATCCGAAATTTACCTCGAAGTTCTGGAGAAGTCTTCAGCATACTCTGGATACAGAGTTGAGTTTCAGCACTGCTTATCATCCTCAGACAGACGGTCAGTCTGAGAGAACAATTCAGACCCTAGAAGATATGTTGAGATCTTGGATATGGATTTCAAAGGAGGTTGGGATCAAAACCTACCTTTAGTGGAATTTTCTTATAATAATAGCTTTCACTCCAGTATTCAAATGGCTCCTTATGAAGCTCTCTATGGAAAGAAATGCAGGACTCCAACTTGCTGGGATGAAGTTGGGGAAAGAAAGCTATTAGGACCTGATCTCGTTGATGAAATGGCAGAAAAGGTCAGATCTATTCAACAACACATAAGAGCTGCTCAGAATCGACAGAAAAGTTATGCTGAAAACCGAAGAAAAGACCTAGAGTTTGAAGTGGGTGATAAAGTGTTCTTACGAATATCTCCCTGGAAGAGGGTTATGAGATTTTGAAAGAAGGGGAAGTTGAGCCCTAGATATATTGGTCCTTTCGAAATACTGGATCGTGTTGGAATGGTAGCTTACCGATTGGCGCTTCCACCGAATCTCTCTCAAGTTCACGATGTGTTCCATGTATCTCTCCTGAGAAAGTACATACCTGATCCTTCACATGTACTCAGCTCAGAAGTTGTACCGCTGGAGCAAGATCTTTCTTATGAAGAACAACCGATAGAGATTCTGGATCGTAGCAAAAAAGTCCTACGAAAAAAGACCACTCGATTGGCGAAATTTTTATGGAGGAACCACCAACTTGAAGAAGTTACATGGGAGCTTGAGGATATGATGAGGGAGAAGTATCCTCATTTGTTGGTTACAAAGTGACGAATTTCGTGGGCAAAATTCTTTTTAAGGGGGGTAGAATGTAACACCCGAGACTTTTATGTTATATAAATCATCAAAGGAATCTTTTTCTACACAACACTTGCTTGGCTTTCTTTACACTTAATCGCGACCTTCCTCGACAGCTTGCGTTGTACGCAATACCGAGTTTCACTAAGCGGCAATATGCTATTAAAATATTATTTAAAATAGCCGTTATGAATAGTAATAACCACTTTTTGAAATTTTATCTTTCAAAATGGACTTCATTCTTGGATTCGGAATACCGAAATTAGCCTAGGGTGAAATTTTGGTATTTTTCTGAAAACTTTCAATTTTTGATGAATAGTGAAACCACTAAGTGGTAGGTTAAAAACTGAATTTTGCATAAAACTTAATTTTACCGCTTCTGTGAATGGAATTTCGAAAATCCGACAAACACGGTTGATATCAGTAAGTAAAATGTGGTAAAATGAGATAAAAATAATTTTTTGGTGTATAGTAACTTTTTACTTTTTTTTACCGCGGTTAATAGTAAATAGGGTAACTAAGGGTAAATATGATATTACTATTACCCTAACACATGTCCTAATTCTATTGGATAAGTGTAATTCGACCCAAAACAACCTTATGAATATAATATGACCATTTAGGTCCATATGGATTAGATCATGACATTTAATATTATTTTATTTAATGAAAAGTTAAAATAGTTAAAATCAAAGTTTAATAACTAAAACATTTTTAATATGGGTTTATACATAATATAAATTTGATTATAAATATTCATTAGAAATATAAATAGATTTCCTACATAATGATATTTTATTTATAATTTTTAGACTTTAAATTAATTAATTAATTTATGACACAACAATGATGCAGTAATTACCATGTTAAGGAAATGTTAACATAATTGAAGTTATAAATGCCCAAATAAATGTAATTTGAGACTTTTTATGAATTCCAATAAGTTTCTAGGTTACTATTATATATTATTGTTGATTTAATCAACTTGGTTCGAACATATAATTCTGTTATGACTTTCACAAAAATCATATATCAAATAGTGACAAAATTGACACAAAATAGTTTTTAAATCAAATATTATATTATTAATTGTTATTTTATTCCTAAAAATCAATGGTTCGGAAAAATGACTTAGATAATGATATATATATTAATAAAAAATAACTTGGGGTTCGTTTGGCATGTTATAGTAAGTGTATTAACCATATAGTGTTAGAAAACAAAAAGACACGGTAAAAGTTAAATTATTTAACTTAGAGTTAAATCTAATTGATAAGGTTAAAATAATAACCTAAACTTGTCTAAATACTATTGTTTGATAGGATTTCGACCCATAACCACTTTACCTTCGAAATAATACCCTTTGGAACCATTATAAACCGATTTTGACTTCAATATAAAATAATATTTTGAGATATTCCTAAGGTGCCACTCTCCTCCCTTATAAAAGGGCACCTCCTCCCCCTCCTCCTCACACCAATTTGAGCACTCAAAATAGGCCAAACCCTACCAAAATCCCTTCTCCACTTCCCTAGAATAATCCTAGAGGTCCTGGTCTTCTTCAAAGACCAATATTAGTTCCCTATGTGGAGGATTCAAAGAGGCGTTTCAAAGAAGAGGTAATATCCATTACCGATCTTTTCAATTTCTTTCTTCTTCAACATCTTCTTCTTTAGTTGTTTCATGATAAAGTAATAACATCAGTATTACTTACATACTGACATGTTATTATAAATATGAAACAACCCTAATTCACCTTCTATCCATCCTACGGAAAAATGAAATCACCGCGCGTGCGTACGTACGGAATACCGTCTCCACGCCGTGGTGTAATCTATTTTCCACCATCACCATAAAAGGATGGGTATAATGGTGTAATGAGTAACTATATATGATTATTATTGATACTGAAATAGTATAAATACACTTAAATACAATTCCACGATCATGGGAACAATATCATCGCTCGTGCGTACGTACGGAATACCGTCTCCACGATGTGATGCGACTTGTTCTACATGATCATCATTACGTAGTAATTATATAAATGAATTGAATGAATAAATATGATATATGTTACACTAATACCATTCTGGATATAAGTTATATATAACCTTAAAATAATAATAAGAATTTATTCTGCAAAACACGCATAAGAACAAAAGGCAATAAAGACCCGAGTAACAAGTAACAATGAAATATTACTAATAAGAAGCTAAGAATATGACCATATATGATATCATATCAATATGTATGATTCTGGAATAAGTCAATAACATTATTTAAACCATTATACAGGAGCTTCAGACACGTACAAAGCAAATCGGACCTAAGGTAAGTGAAAATATCACAATCTCATTTTTATCTGAGATTGTTTATACTTTGGTATTTACTGGGGTGTATTTTATCATCCATATACATGTTCCATCAATATGTAATATTGTTTCCATACACTTACAATAGTTTAAATCCAATTTTACCCTTCGGTGATTTTTTAGTAAAGAATATGAATGGAATCTTTTGTCGTTTTTTCATACGAGGTACTTTTTTTGACTTTTCCGACAAAAGTACGAAGAATGTTTTTTTAACTTATGCGGCATGAATGGATTTTTAAAACATTATTTCCAAGAAGCTTCCTTTACAAGTTTTCAAGTTTATTTTTAATCAAATTCTTTTAGTTTAAAGTTGTATGACATGTTAAGAAAGGAAAAATGTTTTTGAAGAAGAAAGGATATTTTCCTCAAGAATGGTGTTCAAGTGTTTTATCAAAATTATTTTTCATCTAAGATAATAAAGGGTTATTTTTTTATCCCTATTATTACATTTATTTGATTATGTTTTGAGGGAATTATTTTTATGAAGTCATTTACCTTATATTATTTGTTTTATGATGTCATGATGTTTCAAGAATCCCATTTTTGTTACATGTGTTATGCGATGATGTATGATTTATGATTATGTGGCACACATAAGAAAGGATTCATTATAAGATGGGTGGGACCTATATCTCCCTCCAATGCATTGGGTAAAGATTTATATCTCATGAGATAGACATGGATGGAACGGAAGGTTATTTCGGTTCAGTGATATAGGACTAAAAAGAGGAGTGAACTCAGTTCAGAAATGGACTTTGTCCGCTAAGATAGTCTTGGCAATGAGTCATGACTAACAAGAAATGATTTTCCATGATTATGTGTGCATGCCACAAAGTTTCATGTTTTATGTTATGATTATGGGGATCTCATTTTCACTTATATGATTTATTCCATGTTTAGATATTATGATCTCTTTTGCAGGATATGATTTTCAAAAAGATATGATATGTTTTTTATTTCCTTTATTTGTCCTTGCTGAGCATTTGAGCTCACCCTTGTTTGTATGTTTTCTTTTCCCCAGGTCAGGAAGAAGGTTATTAAGTAGGATATGAAAAAAAGGGACCCTAGATATGATGAAACAAGTGGGAGGCAATGTTGATGCTTTATGAACCAGTTGTTTATGTTTCCCAGTTTCTAAAGACACTATACATATACGGTGCTTTGTGGTTTTGTCATATGTTGTAATAAGTGTGCTTCAATTTTGAAGTATTAAAAATGTATGTAAAGTATGGGTCGTTATACCCTCCCTCTCTTCCTCACACCACTTTGAGCCTTCAAGCTCGGCCAACCTATGCCAAATTCTCTTCTCCACTGCCCTAGAAACATCCTAGAGGTTCCGGTCTTCCTCAAAGACCAATTTTAGTGCCCTAAGAGGAGGTCTCAAGGAGGCACTTCAAAGAAGAGGTAATTTCCGTTACCAATTCTTTCACCTTTATTTCTTCTTCCACTTATTCTTCTAAGGTTGTTTCATTATGAAGTAATAAAATCAGTATTACTCATATACTGATATGTTATTATAAGTATGAAACAATGCTATTTCACCATCTATCCACCCTACAGAAAATGAAATCACCGTGCGTGCGTACGTACGGAATACCGTCTCCACGCCGTGGTGTAATCTATTTTCCACCACCACCTTACTTGGATGGGTATAATGGTGTACATAATAACTATATATGATTATTGTAAAGTGATATTGATTCTGAAATAGTATACATACACTTAAATACAATTCCACGATCATGAGAACGATATCATCGCTCATGCGTACGTACGGACTACCGTCTCCACGACGCGATGAGATTCATTCTCCACGTTAACCATTCATGAATGATTATAAGGTATATATAATAAGTAATCAGGAAATATATGACATAATAATGATACTGGATTTATGTTTATATATATGTATGTCATCTACTTAATTCCATTCAACTCAATAAGGAAACGAAAACAACGTTCATGCGTACGTACAACCTACCGTCTCCATGAATGGTGTATTTCTTTCCATTTACTGATTTATTATATATATGTATATTCTGAATATATATTATATATAAATCATGTTTTATATTCTTGAATTAAGTAATCATGATCTAAGTAATCATATAAATAATTATAAGTCAAAACACGGACGACAAATGAAACAATTTTCCCCAAAACGCTCTTTAACATGGAATTTACAAAAGAACGGGTAATATAAAATCATAAGTAAACCATATATGATATCATAACAATGGGTATGATTGTAGAATAAGTCAATGACATTATTTAAATCATTATACAGGAGGTTCGGACACTTACGAAGCAAATCAGACCTAAGGTAAGGGAAATATCAAAATCTCATTTTTATCCGAGATTGTTTATAGTTTAGTATTTACTGGGGTGTATTTTATAATCCACATCCATGTTTCCTCAATATGTAATATTATTTCCATTCACCTTAAATTTTTTATATCCAATTTTACCCTTCGGTGAGTTTTTATTAAAAGATATGAAAGGAATCTTTTGTCGTTTTTCGTACGAGGTACTTTTTGACTTTTCCGACAAAAGTACGAGAAGAATGTTTTTTTAACATATACGACATGAATGGATTTTTAAGACATTATTTCCAAGAATATTCCTTTACAAGTTTTCAAGTTTATTTTTAATAAACTTCTTTTAGTTTAAAATTGAAATACTTGTTAAGAAAGGAAAATGTTTTTGAAGTAGAAAGGATATTTTCTTCAAGAATGGAGTTCAAGTGTTTTATCAAAATTATTTTCCATCTAAGATAATCAAGGGTTCTGTTTCTATCCCTATTATTAAATTGATTTGATTATTTTGTTATGGAATTATTTTTATGAACTCCTTTATCTTATATGAATTGTTTTATGATGTCATGATGTTTAAGATTCCCATTTGTATTACATGGGTTATGCAATGATGTATGATTTATGATTTTGTGGCACACATAAGAATGGTATAATTATGAGATGGGTGGGACCTATATCTCCCTCCAATGCATTGGGTAAAGATTTTATATCTCATGAGATAGACATGGCTGGAATGGTAGGTTATACCGGTTCAGTGAAACAGGACTGAAATGAGGGTGACTCAGTTCAGAAATGGACTTTTTCCACTAAGATAGTCTTGGCAATGAGTCTTGACTAATAAGAAATGATTCTCTATGATTATGTGTGTATGCCACAAAGTTTCATGTTTTAATTTATGATTATTTGGATTTCATTTCACTACTATGATTTATCCAATGTTATGAAATTATGCTCTCTTTTTCAGGTTACGATTTCCAAAATGTTATGTTCTTATGAATATGATGTGATTGATATTTATTTTGTTTACCCTTACTGAGCATTTGAGCTCACCCTTTTATGTTTTATTTTCCCCAGGATATAAATAAATGTTTTAGGTAAAAAAAAGGGAAGATCGTTATGAGAGATGTTGAAGATCTTTCACCACGATTAGAAGATTATATTCCAAGTTTCCAAAGACACTAAACTATTACGATCCTTGTGTGTGTGTTTTTGTTATGTACTAAGTATTCCGCAAAAGTAATTTAATGTCCCTGTACGTCAAGCTTCGGGTCTCTACAGTTGGTATCAGAGGAAAGGTTTAGTCAACCTTTGGAAACTAGGATGCGAAAACGTTAGTGAGATCCCTAGAGATATTTCTAAGGTATGTCTAGGGATGTCCTTAAGGATAAGTATACGTATAGGATACAACCCTAGAACTATGGTAACGATCATAGAATTTAACCTAAGATGTTAGATATTGAGGATACTCCCCCTTTACTATGTTGTATTCTCTATCATGATTTTTTCCTCTCACAAGATTCTTTTTGTGTTTTAGTTAATGGAGGGAACCAGAAGGAATTCGGTTAACATTGAATCCAATGGACAAATTAGTGACTATGAGCAACAAAATTATGTAATGCCTAGAGAGAAAGATATTGTGATTATGACGAATCAGTTATCGCGATATATGATTAATAAGGTGAAATTTAGTGGTATACCTAATTCATCAAAGAAAGGGAAGATAAACTATTATGCATGTTCGCATGTTAAGGAGCATAAAGAAAGGAAGATTGAGATTTCTAAAGAAGGGAAGAAGAACCTTGAGGAATACCTCAAATAGAGGGACCGATGTTATCTGTGTGGAGAAAAGGGTCATAGAGTGACAGACTATTATGGAGTTCAATGTATTATTTGTGGGGAACATGGGAATTACCCAACTCAATGCCCTGACCTAAAATGTTATTTCTAAATCAAGGAAGGACTTATTCCAAGACAATAATTGAAGAGGATGTATTAAAGTGTTTATTTAATGGTATTCAAGAATAGTGTTGTTGAGGTACTTTTATTATAATATTTTTTTATTATTCTATTGTGGTTTTCAATAATTTTAAGGTACCAGTAACCAGGAAAAGTGATTCAAATATTTTGGAAAGCAGATGATATGCGCATCATGAAGGGATAAGGAGAAAATGAAATGTTTGATAGTATTCATGAGCTCATGATTGATATAAGTACTAAGTGATATCATGGTTTGAGGATATAGAATTTTGAGGATTTTGGTATGTGGAAAGTGTTAACTTTTAACTGCATTCATGTTTTCATTAAGGTTCAATGGGTATTCATTATTCAAGAGAATACATGATTAAGGTATTCACATGTTTGTAATTTGACCAACAAGATATATCTTTTGATATATGGGGGATAAATGATGGCATTCACGTGATTGTTATGTGACATTTCAAGTAATCATTTTCTTTATACTATGATCTTAGACCGAAGTATTTTAGATAATCCTTGGAATGGATTATGTTGGAAATAAGTTAGGATAGAAATTTTTCGATATTATTGATGGGATGTTATAGTAATATAGCTTTAGAAAAAGGACAACCTGCAGGACGGGTGACAACCCATCGCGTCGGACAAGGCCGTGGGAATCGAACCCACAACTGAAGTGCGACTGGCCTTTATCGCCTACCACTTGCCTACATGAAGTCTCTATTTATTAGAAACTAGTTTTATTATATTAAGCAGAATGATATATGAAGTATAAGTCCATTTTAGGAACCATATATCATTAATCTCACAATAGATGGACTTATGTATTTTTTGATAACTTTTCTAACCTTTTGTTTGAGACAGATGGAATGACCCATCATTATATCACATGATCTACTACACACATCACGAATGACAATTTAAGCTTCATTTCTTTAAGAGATGAAGTGGAAATTGTCCAAAGAACGACCAACTGTGAGACTATACCGAAATCACGAAAGTATTTCTTCTAATTCCAATTTCATCAACTTTAGGGAAACGATCTTGAAAACCAAAAATGCTGTCCTAGTGCTCTTATATCTGATGAATCATATGGTACCTTAAATCATCGCAAATTTATGGCTTTGTGATTGCTGGCTTTTCCATAGCCATGTTCTCTACCACTCTCCATCAGAACATGATGATTAGATTTCTCTTCCATATCCATATTTTCACCTATGTTGAAACCGAGTGATTAGTTTATTTGGGTAACTGTTACGTTTCATACTTTTGTTTTTAAAGATTGGTTTTGGTATTCCTTTTTACAATGTGGGTTTCTATTAAAGAAACTTGTGAATAGTAAACCATTTATGACCCCGATGAATTTCGAGGGAGAAATTCATTTTAAGGGGGGTATAATGTAACACCCCGAGATTATATGTAAAATATTCTTTTTAATTTCATTAATGTCTTGTGTTGTAAGCTACACCAAAAGGATCTTTCACAACACGCATCCTTTACTTGTCTTGCATTACACGCAATCACGACCTTCCTCGATAGCGTGTGTAGTACGCAATACCGAGTTTCACTAAACAACGATATGCTATTATTAAAACTAGCTGTTATGAATAGTAATAACCACTTTTTGAAATTTTGTAAATTTTATTTTTCAAAATGGACTTCGTTTTTGGATTCGGAATATTGAAATTAGCTTAGGGTGAAATTTTGGTACTTTTCGAATAACTTTCATATTCGGATGAATAGTGAAAATTACTAAATTTTAATTAAAAACAACTTTTTTAATTGAAATAATTAATAGTGATAAAATATTAATTTGAGTGGTTCTAAAGTATATTTAGAATATATTTTTACTATTTAATACAATGTTGGTCATTGGATGTAATTTCAAATTTAAACCAGTTATAAACAAGTGTCAATCTTTTGATAGTTATTATCTCTTAAAAAGACGCTATTTGTTTTGACGACGGTAATTAATTTTTAAATAAGTTAATGCAACTGATATGTTTTGAATTTGGTAAAATAGACGTCATTTTTGAGTTCATAATATCAAATATAGCTTAGGCCTAATTTTTGGTAATTTTCTGGAAACTTTCATTTTTTGATGAATAGTGAAACCACTAAGTGCTAGTTAAAAAATGAATTTTTCATAAAACATAATTTTACCGCTTATTTGAATGGAATTTAAAAAATCCGAGAGACACGGTTGATGTCAGTAAGTAAAATGTGGTTCAATGAGATGAAAATAATTTTTGGTGAATAATAACTTTTTATTATTTTTTTTACCCCGGTTAAAAGTAAATTGAGTAATTAAGGGTAAAAATGATATTATTATTACCCTAACACATGTCCTAATTCTTCTGGATTTGTGTAATTCGACCAAAAACAACCTTAGGAATAACATATGACCATTTAGGCCCACTTGGATTAGATTAGGACATTTATTATTATTTAATTCAAAGAAGAGTTAAAAGAGGTAAAATCAAAGTTTATTTACTAAAGCATTTTTAATATAGTGTTATACATAAGATAAATTCGATTGTAAATATTCATTAGAAAGATAATAAGATTTCCTACATAATGGTATTTTATTTATAATTTTTAGACACTATATAATTTATTTTATTTTGGACACAACGATGATGCAATAATTATCTTATTAATGAAACATTTACATAATTGATGTTATAAATACCCAAATAAATGTAATTTGAGACTTTTTATGAATTAACATAATTTTATAGCTTCATATGACATGTTATTATTGATTTAATTAAATTTTTTCTAACTAATAATTCTGTTATGATTTTCAAAAAAATCAATTACTAAATAGTGTCAAAATTGACATAAAATAGTTTTTAAAATAAATATTATATTATAAATTGTTATTTTATTCCTAAAAATTTAACGTTCGGAAAAATGACTTATATACGGTTATATATATTAATGATAAACAACTTGGGGTTCGTTTGGCTTGTTATAGTATGTTTATTAACCTTATAGTGTAAGAACACAAGAAGACACGGTAAAAGTAAAATTATTTAACTTAATGTTAAATCTAAATGATAAGGTTAAAATAGGAACCTAAACTTGTCTAAATTCTATTGGATGAGAGGAGTTAGACCCATTCCCACCTTAGCTTCGAAATAAATCAATTTTGAACTATTTAAAACCGAATTTGGATTTATAATAATATAATATTTTAAGTATTCCAAAGGTGCCCCTCTCCTCCGTTATAAAAGGGAACCCCTCCCTCTCTTCCTCACACCACTTTGAGCCTTCAATCTCGGCCAACCTCTGCCAAATTATCTTCTCCACTTCCCTAGAAACATCCTAGTGGTTCTGGTCTTCCTCAAAGACCAATTTTAGTGCCCTAAGAGGAGTTCTCAAAGAGGCACTTCAAAGAAGAGGTAATTTCTGTTACCAATTCTTTCACCTTTATTTCTTCTTCCACTTCTTCTTCTAAGGTTGTTTCATTATGATGTAATAACATCAGTATCACTCATATACGGATATTTTATTATAAGTATGAAACAACCCTATTTCACCATCTATCCATCCTACGGAAAATGAAATCACCGCGCGTGCGTACGTACGGAATACCGTCTCCACGCCGTGGTGTAATCTATTTTCCACCACCACCTTACGTGGATGGGTATAATGGTGTACATAATAACTATATATGATTATTGTAAATTTATATTGATTATGATATAGTATACATACACTTTAATACAATTCCACGATCATGAGAACGATATCATCGCTCGTGCGTACATACAGACTACCGTCTCCACGACGCGATGAGATTCATTCTCCACGTTAACCATTCATGAATGATTATAAAGTATATATAATAAGTAATCATGAAATATTTGACATAATAATGATACTGGATTTATGTGTATATATATGTATGTCATCTACTTAATTCCATTCAACTCAATAAGGAAACGAAAACAGCGTTCATGCGTACGTATGGCCTACCGTCTCCATGAACGGTGTATTTCTTTCCAATTAATGATTTATTATATATATGTATATTATGAATATATATTATATATAAATAATGTTTTATATTCTTTAATTAAGTTATCATGATCTATGTAATCATATGAATAATTACAAGTCAAAACACGGACGACATATGAAACAATTTTACCCAAAACGCTCTTTAACATGGAATTTACAAAAGAACGGGTAATATAAAATCATAAGTAAACCATATATGATATCATAACAATGGGTATGATTCTGGAATAAGTCAATGACATTATTTAAATCATTATACAGGAGGTTCGGACACTTACGAAGCAAATCGGACCTAAGGTAAGGGAAATATGAAAATCTCATTTTTATCCGAGATTGTTTATACTTTAGTATTTACTGGGGTGTATTTTATCATCCACATACATGTTTCCTTAATATGTATTATTATTTCCATTCACCTACAATTGTTTATATCCAATTTTACCCTTCGGTGAGTTTTTATTAAAAGATATGAAAGGAATCTTTTGTCGTTTTTCGTACGAGGTACTTTTTGACTTTTCCGACAAAAGTACGAGAACAATGTTTTTTTTAACTTATAGGGCATGAATGAATTTTTAAAACATTATTTCCAATAAGCTTCCTTTAAATGTTTTGAAGTTTATTTTTAATAAACATCTTTTAGTTTAAAATTGTAAGACATGTTAAGAAAGGAAAATGTTTTTGAAGTAGAAAGGTTATTTTCATCAAGAATGGAGTTCAAGTGTTTTATCAAAATTATTTTCCATCTAAGATAATAAAGGGTTCTGTTTATATCCCTATTATTACATTGATTTGATTATGTTGTGATGGAATTATTTTTATGAATTCCTTTATCTTATATGAATTGTTTTATGATGTCATGATGTTTAAGATTCCCATTTGTATTACATGGGTTATGCAATGATGTATGATTTATGATTTTGTGGCACACATAAGAATGGAATCATTATGAGATGGGTGGGAACTATATCTCCCTCCAATGCATTGGGTAAATATTTTATATCTCATGAGATAGACATGGCTGGAACGGTAGGTTATACCGGTTCAGTGAAACAGGACTGAAACGAGGGTGACTCAGTTCAAAAATGGACTTTGTCCACTAAGATAGTCTTGGAAATGAGTCTTGACTAATAAGAAATGATTCTCTATGATTATTTGTGTATGCCACAAAGTTTCATGTTTTATGTTATGATTATTGGGATTTCATTTCACTACTATGATTTATCCAATGTTATGAAATTATGCTCTCTTTTTCAGGTTAAGATTTCCAAAATGTTATGTTCTAATGAATATGATGTGATTGATATTTATTTTGTTTACCCTTACTGAGCATTTTAGATCACCCTTTTATGTTTTCTTTTCCCCAGGATATAAAGAAATGTTTTAGGTAAAAAAGGGAAGATCCTTATTGGAGATGTTGATGATCTTTCACCACGATTAGAAGATTATATTCCGAGTTTCCAAAGACACTAAACTATTACGATCCTTGTGTGTGTGTTTTTGATATGTACTAAGTATTACGAAAAAGTAATGTAATTTCCATGTACGTCAATCTTTGACTCTCTACAATTATAATAATGGAATATCAATTATTAATTCTTTTTCATTCAGCAATAAAAAAAAGTTTCGTTAATGCGTTACATGGACTACTACTTATATGAGGCGATGTCTTCCAAATCTCATCACCATAATTCTTGTATAATACATATGATTTAATGGACGAATATATATGAAATATATATTATAAATATAATTACAATTTTTCGAAATTATCATTTACAATAATCCCCTATCATTCATTAAGAAATGGAATCATTAATCATTTCTTATGTACATCACACCACATCCATTAATAGTGAGTTTCATTTATCATCACCATCCATATTGATTAGATTTAAAAATATATTTAACATATTAAAATTAATAAATAAAAATATTATTATCATAGAC
Organism: Viscum album; assembly: GCA_963277665.1. Classification (NCBI taxonomy): domain Eukaryota; kingdom Viridiplantae; phylum Streptophyta; class Magnoliopsida; order Santalales; family Viscaceae; genus Viscum; species Viscum album. The sequence goes on from OY728140.1 coordinate 82,088,625, forward strand.
ATTATGATAATATTTTATAATAAATTCGACCATAACCAATATACATAAAAAGTTTTGTAATAATTGATCGAACAACACCAAGTAATTGATGCAAGAAAGAAAATATATTAAAAATAAATACTCAAGGATAATAGTTCAAACATTGAATATTAATTATTTATTAATCGGGTTTAATTATATATATTAAATTAATATAATTAAATTATTTTGGTAGTTATGTGAATGTGTATTTTAATTTCATCCTAGTGGTAGGGATTTCATATTAAAACATCATTCCCTTAGACATATTTTCATTTATACACCTAATTTTATTTAAATGGTGTTTATCCTATTAGGTGGACATATAATATAAGGAATTAAATTTATTATAATAATTCTTACTTAATATTCAAATCATTTCAATTTCCAGGGTTTTTATTATAAGTTTTCATATACCTATATTGTACCTTCTTAATCACTGTTCATTTATGAGTTCGTTCGTATAATGTAAGAATATTCATTTGAATAGTTAAACTACTCTACCTTAAGACTTATAATATCATGAACTATTATTCAAAAATATTACATCACTTCAATTGATGTTCTTGTTTTTTTGGGTTATGATTGAAGTCTTCTATACTATATAAGGGTTTTATTTATAATTCAATTTCCATTCATCATTTATAATTTATCTAACTGAGTTTTTTATTTGATTAAATACTGTATAAGATATCAATATATATTTTGATTAAAAGTAATTTAAATATACAGACCAGTTTAATCTAATCCAATTCAAAATATAACAATGTTAAGATCTGTTCCCATCCATTTAAATAACAGTTTCCCTTGTCAATAATTTCCATTTCTTCCAATATTATAATTTTAAATTTGAAATGTCATTAAATTTTATCTCTTTTGAAAATTATATTTCACATTTATTATCATTGAAAAATGATTTTATATCTAATTTTATGATATCAGTTTTCAACAATGTTGTATTAATACATAGAATGCAATCATTCGTACCCCCTTTATGACTTGTTAGTTACGAGTTATTAATAAATTTCACATATTTATTAAATATAATTATGAATGACCTATTATTTTTTTCTATATATAAAGCACATATATATACAGAGATAAAAACCCTTTCATTTTTGGTGTGTACATTTTTTAGTTAAATTAAAAATTCCCACATTTATATAAACCCGACTCTAGTGAACATTCCAATTTCTTTTCCCAAATTGAGTATCACCCACAAAAATATTTGTAATCAATGAATGGCTTCCAGAAAACCTAATTATTTTATAGAAATCTGTCACTGATAAATTATGTTTTTATTGAAAACTATAAATATATTATGAATTTAAAATTATCTATTAGATATTTCTAGATGTTTAAAAAATGTTCTACGTTGTTATTATTTGTTTTCCCAAATCTTTCTCGTGAAATATTTATATTATATTTATGTAATAAAAAAATAATTTTCAATTTCATATATGAACATAAAAATTATTTAATTCATTGTGAAATTTTTAATTCTTAGGGTTTATCCTTTGTTTATGCCATGAATATGAATTGTGAATCAAACATCCATGTTATGGTTTTGATCATGCTTAGGATTTATGTATTGTTTTATTTTTTTCATGTTATCGAAATATATATGATTATAATTTTTGTAATGGGTGGGACCAAAATTATATATTCATGAAATCCATTATGTAATATTCTATTTCTAATGATACGTTACATAATAGATTAGGGAGTCAACTTAATCCATGAAAGGACATTGTACACATTGTAATGATGGTATTGTCACGACCCGAACCTACCCGGGCTCGAGCCGCAACTACCCCAGGCATGCCTCCATAGGCCAGGTGCTGGCGACCAGTGACGAAGACACAATAACTCGGGGAGGCCTTTGCCTAAGTACCTGTACACGCACACACACGTATCACACTCAATGAAAAAGTGCAGAGTAAAAGAAGAGAAAAGTAAAGAAAAAAAAATTGCTATATATAAACCACAAAGTGCATCGACCTCTACGAGTACAAAGAAAACTGAAGGCACACTGAAAATTAAAGGGAAAAAACACGCGCCCAATCCGAAAAGTGCCACAACCCGGCAACAGCTAAACAAAAGAAAACAGCTGGTAGGGTCCCCCACCTAGAACCCGACTCCGAACACCGCACGCAGTCCAAGCTCCCAAACTCCTAAGCTCCTCTAACGTCATGACCAACCTGTCTGTAGTCTGCAATGGCACACCAAGTGCGGGCACAACCCATGGAGGGGTGAGTACAAAATTACTCAGTAGGATACCCCGAAGGATTGAAGAAGAAACAAAGGAGGTACCGAAGGGTGAGCAGTAGAGCGCCTAGGAAAATTAAAGGATTACAACAGAGAGTGCACTAGAATACCAGTAGAGAGTCCAGATCAACCCAAAAAGATGAAAGGAGGTAGACTCGTCCAGGCACAAAGAGCTAGAAACGGTGATAAGATGAACTTCTCGTCGAGTCTTCGCTACCTATAGCAGGAGAGTAGACTCATCCAACCACGAGAAGCTAGACACGGAAAGCATGTGGCATACCCCGCGCATCTTCGCCTCTCCTGGAGGAAGAGTAACCAAACCCAAGAAGTGGGTACTGGAACAAGATATATACATATTTTTATGCTCATTAAGAAGCCTGAAAAACGTCGTAAGGGGATCTCCGTCCCATATCTCACCCCACGAAAACGAGTCGCCAACAGTCCCAGAAATAACACCATCGATGCCTACCCTCCCATACGTCTTCCCCAAACCGCAATCCAAGGAGATCAATCACCAAACCTCGACACTATCCACTTTGGGCGGCACTGACTCGCCTACAAGGTTTTAGATAGCGTCACAAGGACGCGTCTCGGTGGGGGAAAGCACCCCTCGTACTTGAGAGTTCTAGGGAAAGTCAAACCACACATCGTCACTTCCCTGCAGTCGAGATGTCTTCTCAAAGTCAAATCCGTCACAACATTGACCTGTATAACCAAGGGTCCCACTATGGTAATCACATTGAAATGTCACAGACAAGCCTAGTAGAATGGTCTATGCCTGGAATGCCGACAGATGTACCACTACCCAGCCCTGCTGGAGGGTAATTCATAAACAGATATCAGGTGACCCACTACCCATCCCTGTTGTAGGGTAAACCCTAATACATCATCAGGTGACCCACTGCCCAGCCCCACTAGAGGGTAGACCTTAATACATCATCTGGGGCCCAACTGCCTAGCCCCACTGGAGGGTAGACCTGGAAGAAGTTGACAGGAAACCCACTACCCAGCCTTGCGGGAGGGTAGACCTGGAACTAGATGACGGGCGACCCACTGCCCAGCCTTGCGGGAGGGTAGACCCTAAGAGGTCGTCGGGTGACCCACTGCCCATTCTCTGCTAGAGAGTAGACCCTAAGTGCTTCGGGTGACCCACTGCCCAGTCTCTGCTGGAGGGTAGACCCTAAGTGTGTCTGGTGACCCACTACCCAGTCTCTGTTGGAGGGTACACCCTAAGTGTGTCGGGTGACCCACGACCCAGTCTCTTCTGGAGGGTAAACCCTATAAGTCGATGAGCAACCCACTGCCCAGCCCCGCTGGAGGGTAAAACATAGAACTGCCCTGACCATCTCTACTAGAGGGTACAAAACTGGCCAACTGAACACGGAGTGGGTTTCGCGCAACCATCCGACTCCGGAACAAGTCCAAGGGAAACCACTCAACCCTGATGATCTAAACAATCGAGCACAGATCCGAGGGAACAACTCAACCTCGCTGGTCAACAAACGAGAACTGAGGGACCCTCTACATCGTGAGAGGTCATAGTACGCAAAGCAGATCTCGACATGCACCTGGGGGCCCACAAGGCGTGTGGCCTCAATTTAACCCCAACCAAGTGCACAAATGTCTCAGGTACAAACCACACATACCTCCAAGTGCTCCCGTATACTCCCAGAGTATACCTCACTTTCATCCCAAGGGCTATCGTGCGCCCGACACCCAACGTCAACGCGAAGGCATGACGCAAAATCTCCAACTTGCCGCCACAACAGTTGAGGCACATCCAACCACATCTATTTAGACACCAACCTTACTCTCCCAGGAGTGCAAACGATCGTACGCCGAAGGTCTGCTATAAACAAGGTAGAAGAACCGCCACCGGGGCACTTTTCATATTTCCACATTTAATAAGATCGCGCAAGAGGCTCCACATGACCAAACGGATCATACCATTGTAATCCTCATGGAAAAACATGCGAGATAGACTACTTACTCGCCTCAAATGAATATCCAACGGAAAAGTCGTCAACACCGCCTCATGCCTGCACGACGTCCCGTGATCCTGAGCCTCGACCCTGAAAACAGTCGGGCTCATCGTACCAATGCGATGTCCTCGGGAGAACACGTCAAAAGCACTACTCACATGAGTTCAACGGTTATCCAGAGAAAAAGGGTAATTTCAGTGCACCACAGACGAGTGGTGCTTCGTGGGACCCGCAACGCAGTCCTGAAACACAACGAACAGATCACACCGTTGCGATCCTCTCGAAAAAGCACACAAGATGGACTATCCACTTGTCCAAAACGGTCGCCTGGTGATAAAGATTAAAAATCACCGTTGACGCCCAAATAGCTCTCATGGGCCCTACACCATCGTGCGAAATTAGGGCGGGCGGATTGCACCATTGCAATCCCCTTGGAAAAACATCCAAAAACGACTACTTGCACGCCCCGAACGGACGTCCGATTAAAAAGTCGTGAAACGCTGCACGCACCTCGAAAGACGGGCTGTGGGTCCCGTGCCTCAACTCTGGCCTCAATGCCGGAAACCACCCTGGAAAGCTCTGCCTCGGTGCCAGGGTCCCAACGCCACTGATGGCGCTTAAAACGGGCGTCGAACGCGTCTGCGCCGTCCAAAACAAGAATTCCCGGGGACCCGCTTAGCTACTTTACGCACGTGTTGTGCCCCCGATCCCCTCGTCTCGGAAGTTATAACTCCCATAACCACCTCAAAAGATTCTCCTCTATGTCAGGTCCGTACTGCCGCAGACGGCGCGCAAAACGGACGCTAGTAGCGAATGCTACGGGCGTTGGAACTTCCAAAGGGGGAAACCCCCTTGGGTCGGACCAGGCCGGCCCGCGGCCCGGCCGTGGGTCCAGTTCTCTCTACAGTGGCCAGCTGGCCGTGGCCTGCCGCCACCGACCGGTCGTCAAGGCCGATCTCTTTTCTCCCGCAGCGACCTATGTTACGCGGGTCGCGGTCGCGCCGTAGGGGGCCGCGCGCCTCGCGGCCCCCTTCCCATTCTGCCCTACACCGGCGCCACCGCCTGGGACCCCGGACCACCGCCGGGATGCTGCGCCGCCACCGCGCCAGGCCGAGCCGCCGCGCCACCCGGGAAGCTGCTACCACCGCCGCCGTCACGGACCTCCAGATTCCGTTGCCTGGAGCCACTCCGCCCTAGGAAATCACCGGACCGTCGAAACCCGCCGGAACAACCCAAAACCGACGGGAAACAAAATTAAAAACCTGCAAACTTCGACAAGGTGTTGCGGCCTCCTCCAAACTCCGCATTCAATTCCGAAAGAAGAAATGGAAAGAGTAAAATGTGTAATACACAACCATGGAATTTGTTCAATGATTAAACAACACATAGATGCTAAAATTGGGGTTCAGAGGGGGGTTCAGGATTTAAAACGTAAACGAACACCGCCTACCTCTGGGGACTAAGCTCGTCGCTTCGCCGTCAACCCGCCAGGGTGGCCGCGCCTCGCCGAACCACCTCTCCGGAGTCACCTCACCAGATATAGAGGAGGAGAGGGGAGAGGCTTTCCAGGGGAGGGGGAAATGAGGGAGAAGAGAGGGGGGGTTCAGGTTAATTAAATAAATTAATTAACATAAACACCCTCTCGCGGCCCCATACCCGAACTCCCGACGGGGTCGAGATTTAGCCTCTCCTAGGATAAGAACCACACTCTGAGTGCAAAGGAGGTCTTGGAATTTTAATCCGAGGCCCCGTTCAAAAGTTATTATGTTTAACGTCCGAAGATGCCAAAATACGAAAACACCCATGGGGCCATTTTTCACAGATGGGCCATGCCCGCAAAACTTACACCCCTCCTAGGGTAAACGACACGCTCTGAACTCAACTGTGCCCTCGTTTTTTCAATCCGAGCCACCATTTAATAGTTACCTATGTTTCAACATTAAACTGATTAATTGATTTATTTAATCCATTTAACGTTCCGGAAGTGGGTGAGGGGTCCAAACGTCCCTCACCGATACGCTTTATGTCGTTCTCAGCGTAAACACCCCATTCCGGACCCATCCGTACACTTGGTTCTCCGATCCGGATCACCGTTCAGGAGTTACTGCATTTATTTGTCATTTTGCAGAGTGAACGCACTGAAAATTAATTCCGGCCACTCTGGGGCTCGGAATCTCACGCCGTCTAGAAGGCGCTGCTCTGGAATATCATCAAGAATATTCCAAAGTCTTCCGCAGCAAAAACTGGGTTCTTACAGGTATTGGGATTGACACTTATGTCATGTTTATGAAAACTTGTTTTTATTTTTTCCACATTTCTATTATTTTCTGAAAGCACTATCTTATTCAGGTCACCATTATTTGGATCATCATATATATGAGAAAAATTTATTCATCATGACACTCATGTTATGATTTATTACCATGTTCATTCTATTACACTTTTTACTAGCTTCAAAATTTCCATATGTATCTTACCCCAAGATATCATTTTCAATTTGAAATGATATATACAAGTTAGGGGAACTCTTTGTAGTTTTAAATAATGAATTATTATTTATATAAAAGTTGATGTATTTTGGATATCTAGTAATCTAATGACACTAGACGTCAAAATCCACATCTCTTATTCATTAGAAATTTTATTTATGAATTATTAAGTAAAATGTTATTAAGGATTGGGTACCCATAGTTTGTATAAAAATAAGTTCTAGTTATTTTTTGGATGGCATAATATCTATGACACAGTGAGAAAAGAATAATTCAATGTGATAAGTATAAATATGTAAAAACATCTAAAAAATTTGGTAAAATAGATATTGATGGTTTTTTCTTGAAATTTAATACTTATTTATATACTTTGATGCGGATGTAGGAAATATCCCAATTTTACCTATGATTAATAACTTGGAATATGGAATTTTGGGTATCATCTCAACCATTAAAAAGAAAAGGAAAGAGTATGACTAACTATACATGTGGATAGACACTCATGGAGGATACACTTTGATTGAACACATGCACATTATGAACCACTCTAAAGAATTCATTTTTTAGTCTTTTTGGGGGATAATGAGGATAAGTATAAGATAATCCAAATTAATGTAACTTAGTATAAACTAATGTTAATATAGGTTTAACTAATGCAATTATGGTATAATATGATGATGTAGGTGGGTAATTGTTTTTGTGATTAAATCCCTTTTATGTAATTGATTTTTATAATCCACCAATGATGTTAAATATTCACCAATCATGTTATTCCTTTTGGTTTTTTCGATGGGTGGAACTATAAGGAACTGATTTAACCGTGGGATTGAAGGAAATTTTGATTATTAAATCAATGATTCACCCACTAGAATGTGGGATGTACAAAAGTTTTATTATTAGAATAGACTAACTTTCAAGAAACATGATTAAAAATGTTACAATAGTTGAAACCTACAATACACCAAAGAAGAGAAGGATAGAGGCTCAAAAATATTCTAGAAACAATGATGATGGATAAAAGGGACATTCAACTACCTAGATGTAAAAAAAATTACAATAATAACCATATTAGTGTCCTTAATAGGACATGAAAATTATTTAGATTGTAAAGAGGAGGTCATCAAGTATTAAACCTGTTTATGAACATGAATAGATCAGTTAAAATAATTGTAGTGGAAATAATTCATACAAAAGAATAACTGATAATCCAATTAATTATGTGTCGAAACAAACTTTTTTATCTAATTTAATTCCCTATTTTAATGGATAACATAGATTAGAGGCATAAACTAATTCAAAGGCTAGAATAATAAGAGAAGTACTATGTAATCACAAATACTAAAATGAGTCTAGAAAATGACTTGGAGTGAGGAACACTTATATTTCACTCAATAACTATAGTTTTATATTTTTTCCTTCACACACCATTATAACTAAAATATATTTTAAAAAAATTTAATCATAAACTCTAGGTTGAGATTATTAATTATTTAAAAAAGCATGTAGTCGTATTATTATTGTATCCCCAGTTTTTTCTTATGGGAATGTGTCTATTGAAAAATAATATTAACCTTTTGAGCTAATTTTAATGTGATATTGTAAATGTATTTTTTCCTCTCTAAATGGATGAAAAAATTATTTGTAATAACGATATCACATTCTATATCATCCTCTAATGGCATTTTCATAAATGATTAGAAAACCCCATTATAAAAAAACTATTCAACATGAGTTTTGATACTGGAGAAAAATAAACTCTTGAATCAAAGTTTTATAGAATACTCAATATCATGAATAATACCATTGTAATAAAAATATTTGTTTTCTTTTTTTGTAAGATTGATATCACTCTTTATATTATTTATCAAGTAACATTTATTCCCAATACACCCTTTCATATTGTGATAAGTATGTAACAATTAATCTTTTGTGGAGACAATTTAGATAATAGGGTTGGGAGATATAAGGCCCTTTGTTATTGGTAAAATTAAATATTTTCTATATATTTATAATTTTTTTTGAATTCCATAAAAATATTTAACACATGATAAGATATTTGGCTATAGAATTTATGAAAAAAAATAATTACACATTATTAAACTATACTTTAACATTATAAAAATTGTATATAAGACCACATTTCACATATTATAGATGAGAACACATCATGGATGATTAAATTCACTAAAACTAAAAAAATTAAATGGAGAAAATAAATATAAAATAATAATATCTTTATAATTAGGAACTCATTTGGTCTACCATCACCATTAAAAATCGCCATTTTTACAACCTAAACATATTTGAGAGAAACATTCCGGAAAGGGGAAATCATATTTTCATATCTAAATTGAAAACTAATGAAATGGGAATGGTGAATCGAATAAATTTAGTATGACTATATAAAATTTGGAAATAAGGACATTAAAAATATGATCTTTTAAAATTAGGGTGTTTCAAATATATCCCATAGTTATACTCATGTATTATATTCTTATAATTTCTATTTAAAATAATATATATAACAAAGAAATAAAAATATGATCTGAAATTATTATATAAATATGTATATCTATGAGTTACATATAAATAATATTATTATTATTAAAATATTATATATTGTATATATAAAATTTAAATAACTATTTCAACATCAATGGAGTAGTAAAAATTTAATTGTATAATATTAATAATTGTTTAATGGTATCCACTAAATCCTATTTACTTTATAAGTAATATTTATTTTCAAAGAATAGATTCAGCTAATATTGTATATTTTTCGTATTAAAATAAATATAAACATTAAAATAATATTTTATATTTACTAATATGTTTACATTAGGTAAATTTGAAACTGATATGACATAATATTATGAACATGTAATTCTTACAAACACCATTTTCTAGTAAAATTATATATATATATACATATTGTTTTTTTCTTTTTTACAAACAAAAATAAATAAAATATCGAATTTTATTTCTTTAAAATTAATAATATTTTTTAATTATTTATATACATATTAGTCTATTAAAATTTTATTATATTTTTATGAAGTAATCTATTTTTTAAGAATTGTAAAAATAATAATTTTTATAAAACTATCATTTTCATAAAACAAAAATGATATCAAATATTAAGAAATAAATTATATATAAAATATTTATATTTAATAATTACATTATATAATTAAAAAAATAATATTTTAAATTTATAAATCCCAAGATTCTGATTTTTGAACCTCATGTAATATTTCCCATTAAATAATTTTTTAACCTAGACATATTTAAAATCATACATTATCATTTTTAGTGGTTAAATATGTAATAAATATTTTTCATAATTGATTTCATCATTTAAATATTATCTAACATGTTCAATTTCATTTTTTGGCATAAACATAATACTAATATGATTAAAGTTAATTATCTAGGTAATTATAAAAGAATTGTTTAAATAATCCATGTTATTAATATCATCTTATTTTTATATAATCCATAAAATATATCTAATATAAATTATGAATGTAATATTATTTTTAATACTATATAAAAATATATTAACATTCATTAAATTAATAATCAATGATAATTAAGATTATAATAATATAACAGTTAAAATTCATTTTTATATACGAATTTTTTTTTGTATAATATATTTTTTAATTTGAATTTTTATTGGGTCATATTTTGAAATATAATCTAAATAAATGAAGATTAAATTTAGGTTTAAAAAAAATAATTTCATAACATTGTTTACCTTATATTTTTTTCAAACACAACTTTCATAGATAAAAACAATTGACCATGTTATAAAAAATTATTTTGATAAAACGTAACAAACTAGGGTCAAATAAGTTTTTTTAAAGTATGTAATTTATTTTTTGAGGATTTATCAACCCAATAAAATCCAATAAATAATATTATTATATTATGTATCCTTTTACAAGGAATAGTGTATTCATATAGTAGGATTTGTAAAAGGTATTCCCAAATGATCACATTTTTTACTTGAAACTTAGTATCACGTCAACACCTACATTTTTAGACATACAATTATAAATAAAATTTATCATCATAAAAAAAAACCTCTCAAAAAATTACTTTACACATATTTGTTCCCATGGTCACTAGAAGTTATCTTAAGGCATGCACATCTAAAAAAAATCTCTAAGGGAAGGTCAAGTCTCAAATGTTGGTTCTACCATTTTTATAAAATTATATCAATAATATTTCTATTCAAAATGTTTTGGATAAATAATAATATAATTAAATAATTATCATTATTATAATTATGTGTTATTAAATTAATGTAATAAAAATTATTTATTCCCCTCTATCCACTAGGAAGAACAAAAGTGTTAATAGTGGATTTTGCGGACCACCACCTCCATAAAGAGATGAATTACATTTTTACTCTATAAAATTAATGGGTGATCAAAATGATGTAATGGATTAAAATATATGATAACATAATATAAATATGATTCTTAAATGTTAAAATTATTATTTACCTTAATTCCCAATCGTTTGTCGATAAATTGAATTATTAATCATGCATATGTGCGGACTACCCTGATGAGTTTTAATTTTCAATACCTCCCATCCTTGTAAGATTTCATCATATATTTAATATATTAAAATTATTTCAAAAATATTATTAATAATATATGTATTATTAAACTATTTGAAAATACGTTCGGCCATGATCATCATAAATAAGGAGTTACAAAATAATTGACTGAACAACCCCAAGTAATCGACATAAGAAAAAATTATATGAAAAATATGTAACAAAATATTACATAAGGAACATATAAAATTAAATAGTGATGATTGAGGATCCTGGGTATTTATATATGTATATATATAATTTAGTTATTATGAATTTCAATTGAATGTGAAGAGTGCTTGGAGACACGAAGTTGGGGTTTCAAGACCAAATTTTTTTCTTCGAAATATACTTTATTTCATACACTTAATTTTATTTAATTGTTATTTATATTTATAATTTTATATATAATATCATAATTTATATTTATTCAAATAGTTTTTACATTACATTTGATATTTATCTCTTTCAACTGGTTTTCATAAAATGATTCATACGAAGAAAGGGTACTATCTCTATCAGCCTTAATCTGTGAATACATTGATATTATAAAACAATATTCATTTGAATGGTTATTATACTACACAAAATTTCTATAAAAGTTATATTATATTTGTTTTTTTAAAATTCACATCCATCCATTTAATTATTTTTTGTGGTACATGATTGAGGTCTTCATTTAAATGTATGGTGCTTTTTATAACTCAATCTTCTCTCTTGGGTTACAATGTTTATTATTGAGTTTCATTCTTAATTTCATATAATATTCTCTATATCAATATTTGGATGTAACTATTTATTCATATATTACAAAATGGAATTTTCTTATAATTTTATAAAGTGAAGCTATGCTATAAATAATTTTAAAAAGGTCTGGACCCCTCATTCCAATAATTTTTCAAAATCAAGTGTTTTGGGGGTTCTATGAGTCAAAAATATCTCATTCTATTAGTTTTCCAAACTTATAGTTTTTTTATCGATAGGTAAGGGAGTCGTTAGGTTAGTGTTTTGGTATTTCAGGGTGTGGGTAGTTCTAGGCATTTATAGGTCTGGGCATTAGTAGGTCTGGGAATTGTTTGTTAATGTGTCGTTAGTATTGGATGTAATTACATATATTTTCCCGGGTTTTATTTTTTAAAATTAGGTGGAAACATTCTGAGACCAAGAGTTGAGATGATGTGAAATTATTAGGCCTCGGGTTTATAGAACCATTCACTAAAAAATGTTAAGTATTTAACAACATGCGCGCCTAACTTATTTGAAAAATAGATATAACATGTACAAGGGTTACTAGATCAGAAATATGAGGGAATCATAGAGCTAAAATTATTGGTTTTACCATAAGAATGGCATAACTTTAGTTGGAATATGACATCAATTGAATAACATTAAATTGGAATAACCAAAAAGAAAATAAAACAAAAACAAAATATTATAATTTTAAAAGTTAATAACTCATAGACGATAACTCGTATTTGAAATCAAAGACTAGTGTTGAGTTCGTAAGGGGGTGTTCTATTTAGGCAACGCCTAAACATGGATGAAAAATTCCAGTTGTGAATGATATTTTTTTTCATATGAATGTTATTAAAATATTTAATAAATATACTTTTATTAATGTTAAGTGAAGACACGGCGGTGGTTCGCCTTATTAATAAGCCTTGTCAGAAATCCTGGGGTATCCCCATAACCCTACAGTTATCCTATGGCAATGAGAAGGAGGATCTCAAATCAGCGATGATGGATCAGAGGACAGAACTCAGATCAAGCATCGATGAATCAACAGATGATGACAACACAACTTCACCCATCGTCAATGACTGATCCAAACCCTAGGCAGGGTCTTGTTTGATTGTGATTTTTTCATAGTTCATAATTTTCAATGATGAACATGGACCAACCCATGAATAGGTTAATCTGTTGTTCGATCATTCTTATTGGATGAGTAATTAAGTTGGTTGAATATCATGGATGATTTCTCTTTACTGATTTGAATCATTTTCCCATTTTTCCATTAATTCAAACATGAATAGATCGATGTTGATATGAAAAAGTAAAGGATCCATTCTTTGGGTGTTCTTGTATGTTTATCTCTTTAACACAATTTTAATGTGGCATTTCTTATTTGGGATTTATGGATGAGGGATCATTTGACCTTTGATCGTTGATGAAATAATTTGAGATGAGGCATTCGACAAAGTGGAGGTGCGATAACAACGGTGCAACACAATTGGCTGAGGCAATAACCTATGATGGTGCAAGGATGTGGCCAGAACGGTGGCTATGGTCATCTTAGGTGGTGTGGAGAGGTCGACCAAGGTTGGGAAGGAGATGGAATATATTCTACTGGATGGGCGACATGTGGCAGAGGAAGTAGTGGCTCGGCATGTTTTTGCGCAAGGTGGAGCGTGGTGCAGGATGGCTGCAGGTAGGACGGCCTATGGCGGGACATGAGGCTGCGGTATAAGAAAGACCATGGAGAAGCCCATGATGATCATGTTTGCGGGAAGTGATCAGGGACACAACCACTAGTGGCCGCATACACTGTGGCCAGCTCATGGGGAACCTGCATCCACAGAAGCCTCTAGGAAGGGGGAAATATGTTGTGGTAGCCACGTTGAACATGATGGTTGTCTTATCTAGGAGCGTATAGTCAGGACGTGCACTAGTGGAGTCAGCCTTCATCCTACGGGTCGGGCTAGACAGACTGGGCTTGGTCCAACGGTCTAATTGACCACGATGAATTGGCCTGGTTAGGTCGATCGATCATGGTTGGGTCAGACCAAGTCAGATCCCAGTTCTTAATTTTTAACTAAAATTCCCATAACAAACATGAGAAATGGTACATTTGACGAATCATCTATGCAATGGGTTCTATTATGATGATGTGGTACTTGCTGAGACGTCTGGGAGGGGTTTAAAAATGGACTAGTATTGGTAGATAGTTTCCCATGGTTATTTTTAGAAGGTTTTATTATGAAATTACATCCACATCACTGGATTATAGTCCCCTCTAGAGGTCGAGTCCCAGATAGAGTTGTGTTATCAATCATTGGGACTCAAGAGATCCTCTATCACCCCTAATAGAGTTTTTTGGGAATTGATGTGACCTCCGATCACATGTTTATAGTTCTCCTTCCAGTGGACCGTATTAGTAGGGTTGTTAGTATTCTATATAACGGATCTTCTATGTTATGAGACACATCGGTAGTGTTGTTGTTACTATAAAAGGAGGATATCTTATGTTGTCGAAAAATATATATTGGGTTGTTGGTATTCTATGTGAATTAACCCCTCTCTGTATATCATTATTTTTAGCCATTATGTTCCATTTGGTTAGGGAAAAAATTAGCAGGACCTCTTTCCAAGATTCTTAGATGAAATCATGGATTGAGGAGTGAGTTCTCCCGTAATGAAAATTCCTCGAGTAGAATCTTATGGCTACTATTTGGTTGTGACTTACCTCTTTTCCATGTAGATAGAATTGGATGATACATTGCACCATATAATCTTTTACAAGTGTACCATAATGTTCTTTTTATATGTTTTATAGACATATACCTATGTTTATATGACTATATCATCTTAGTGGTGTTTTTACTTTGTTTTATTTCTGTGTGGTATCTTCTCTGTGATGTTCCCCCTTTGGTCTTTTACTTTATGTTTCGGGGAGTCCTACTCATTATTTTTTTACTCACCCCTGCATAGGAGTTTCCAGCATGTGTTGTGTTTTGTGAAGACTATCATCCCTTTTAATGAGTACTAGGTTAACTAGGACTATATGGTTCTTAGAGGGAGAGAAGATAATAGAGGTGTGCT
Source organism: Viscum album (assembly GCA_963277665.1). NCBI lineage: Eukaryota > Viridiplantae > Streptophyta > Magnoliopsida > Santalales > Viscaceae > Viscum > Viscum album. Next base: position 82,103,813 of record OY728140.1, read on the forward strand.
CCTGTAGCTTCAGATACATGTTCCTATACCTACCCATTGGGTAGAGTCTTCTGTAGATGAGCATCATGACCCTATGCTACAGACTCTTTCATTTTAGTGGGCTTGTATTCTAGCCCAGTTGTACTATATTTCACATTACCTTCCTATCATACTCTATAGTTTCCATATTAGTGTATGATGTCGTTGTTTACATAGTGTTTTTACATTTCAGTATTTGTGGTCTTAGAGATTTGTATGTTTGTACATGTTCTTCAGAAAATGCCTCCCTTTTTTGGGATATGCCTACTCGGCACAAGTCACTATCCCCTGTCCTATTGGAGGTGATAATGGTGTACTCACGTCACAATACCCTCTAGGATGGCTCATGATCGAGTGGAATCAGAACCAAGTTAGTTCTACTTAAGGACTGAGCGTCTTTCAGGATGGTTTAGGGAAACTATGTCAACTATTTTGTGTTTGGATTTCTAGCAAGGGAATACAGTGTTTGTGCATTAGCCAACGTATCCAAACATGAATAGTCTAGAAACCTTATTTTCAACTTCATACATGAAAAAAATTATTTTAGGTAAAAATAAAGGTACATGCATCATATTGGAATGGGTTGTGTTTCCTATGTTCTTCTTGAGTTAGTTCACCAGGTATAATCTTTTAACTTTGATACATCTTCTTTTCATATATGATGAATTCAAAATGCCAACCAATGAGGTTTCCATAGAAAAATAGATGGTTCTACCAGATTTTTGATGAGGATTTCATGAACGGAGTCAGTCATGGAGTATTTTTTCTTCAGAATGGTTAGTAGTTGGTTCCTTTTCATATTGATCAGCTCAAAGACCCACATCCAGTGGTTTAGTTGGATTAAACATTCCCAAAAGAGTCATTGCTGGATCGTTTGGCACTAGATGATGATACGCCAAGTCCGAATGAAAAAAATAGGCTTTATAGGAAGCGATCGACTAGGACGCGGGGTTGGTATGACCTAGAGATAGCAGGTTCGCGACGTAATACACAAAATAGGAGCTTTCATTGGTTGGTCAAGGGGCATTCTAGTTCTGCGAGGGTTATCCTTTGCTATTATTATCTTCAGAGGGGACATCCTTCTTGAGATTTTACAAATAGCCATGATACATTCAAATAGGTTGTTGGTGAACTTTCAAGGAAGAGGAAGTGAAAGGAGCTGATTGATCCTTCAGGAGGCAGACATGGTAAAGGAGCTAGGGAAGTGGAAATAGGTGGCTAATGTTTTGATGTGTTCCCACCGCCACCCCAGGTGGTCCTTACCAGATTCATGGAGATAGAGTATAGTGGAGGAGATAGTTATAGTATATTGAGGATTATTCCCCCAATACTCCACTAATGGTTATTGTTATGATTTATGTCCTTATATATTTTATGTAGTTTATAGAAACTTGTGCTTGTGTTTTTTTCTGCTTCCACATTACTTGTTTAATTAGTAGAGATTCCAATTAAACCCTGGACTTGAACCATATGTTTATAAAAAACTAAAATAGGATAATTTTAATCACACACTAATGCCGACTTTGTGACCTGGAGTTTAATAGTGAGAGTTTTAGTTGGGTTTTCTTGGTAGTAGTGTCGAGGCCTTACGTTGTCCTTATCAGTTTGGACTAGTATCCACAATTATTGATCAGGTTCGTTGTTTTAGGAAATGGGTGTAATTCATCCATGTTAATAGAACTAGATGTCCAATTTTATTTTAAAAAAAGAATTTCTTTGAATATCAAGATGAAATATCTCATAGGAGGGTACAACCAATTACTCTTGAGTAAGCTATCATGGCCTTTAGTGGAGTGGATGGTTTGAGTCCCTAATTCCTTGTAATGGAGGCATAATATACGGATGTCTTCCTTAAAGATGTTTAGGATTTACCACTCCACTGAGAGTTAGACTTTTTCATTGATCTATAACCTAGAATTTAACATCTATCTACTCCTACATATTGGATGGCTCCCATGGATCATCATGAGTTGAGGGTACAATTGGAGGACCTTAAGAGGAAGGGAATCATGAGACCCAGTGCTTCACCCTAGGTGGCCCAAATATTTTTTTTCCAGGAATGTATATGGTAGAATTTCATTATGTGTGGAATTTTGGTACTTGAATTAGGTGAATATGACAAATATGTAGACACCACCGAGTATTTATGACCTCTTCGAACTTCTGACGGGAGAATGTTGGTTCTCAAAGATTGACCTTAGATCAGGCTATCACCAACATCAGGTACGAGACATGGATATAGAAAAGAAAACCTTCAGATGTCTGTATTCCAAATAATAGTACATGGTGATGTTTTTTGGCATGACGAATGCACCAGTAGTGTTCATGGGACACATGAACGTAATATTCCACCCATTCTAGGACCGATTCATTGTGATCCTCATTGATGACATCCTAGTGTAAATTATATCCAAAGAGGGGAAAGAGAGACACTTGTGGATGGTCTCAGAAACACTTCTAGGGAACTAGAAATATATGAATCTCTCGAAGTGTCAGTTATTGATATCGTAGGTCCACTTTCGTGGGAAAATCATTTCAATGGATGGAGTTGCAATAGATTCGGTGAAGATAGAGGCAGTGCTCTCATGGGATCCACCCAAGAATGTTACTGAGGTTTATATTTTCTTAGGTTTGGATGGGAACTATTGGAGGGCTTTAACAACTTTCCCAGAGTAACAACACCTTTAATGACCATGGTACAGATGGTGAATCATTTCATATGGACGGATATGTGATAGTTGTTCCATCATGATTTGATACATATATGATGGATAGAATGTTGGATTTGGTTTCCTAGAACCAATTTTTTGAACTTTGATTACATGTATATATAAATTATTTAAATATTAAATGTCATATTACAATTTCTTCATTGTTCTTCATAACTATAATGTAAACATGTTCGAGAGTGTTTGTCACATTAATATGTTCATAGTAGTTCCCCTCTATGATTAGAACCCTGATGTGCAGTGAAAATATTATTAAAAATAGATTTTATATTGGATGAAATACTATTATGGAAAACATAGTATACTTATTTTTAAGTGAGAGTACTTTTAAGCTGATGATACGTTTTCTCATGATGTTCACACATGGTAATCATCAAGATGGGAGATTACAAGTACATACTAGCCATTATGAATTATGCATGTTTTGGAGTCCTCTGATATTCCTATCTAAATGTGTGTGTAATTGTCCTTAGACATTATAATTATCCTTAATATGTGTCATGACTTGTGAAATTTGTTCTACTGATGAAAACTATAATGTCATATGTGGGAAGGAATTAGGGTATGTTGGGTACGTCACGGATGACAGGTTTCTAATGGATAACTTTAGGAAGTAATTGTCTCATCAATTTATGGGAGTTGATATCTTGGTACTTTAATTGAAATAGAAAAGTATTCCTAAATTCTATGGAAGTTGTGTAATGACGAGTTTATTTCTAGTACTCAATAAATGGCCTATCATGCATATAGTTTAATGACACTTGAATGAAACCTTATTGATAAGATGTTATCAAAAATGGATTATATTATATAGTAAGTGTTCATTTGTGGATGTCATTATTATGACATTAAGTACATTCTCTTGGGTGCCTTGGCCCATTGATAGAATGTAATCATGGAAATTAAGTGGGCCCAACTAATTCCGATGATAAATAATCATAGAGTGTTAGAAAATAAGTGTTTATGGTGGTCCCTATTAAATTATATTTTAATTTAATTAATGGAATAAATTTCATTATCATGAAAGAGGAATAAAATTATTCATGATTAAATTATGACATAAATCAAAAAATTAATTATTCACCGGATTGGGAATAAAATATATTTTTTTAATTTATTAAACATTTATCAAATATTTATTTACAAGTTTGTAAATAAAAATATTTACTTATGTGAAAAAAATATTTTAGTCTACTGTTCAACAAATGGAAGAGGAGTTTTAATGGACCAAGAACATGTCCATTGATAAATTAGTTATATAAAAGTCGATAAATAATGCTTACCTATTTGTTACAAGAAATAATAGTAATATTGTCATCATTATGTGGCATGATATTTCATTTATGGTTTTATTTTGCGAAAGTTGGTGCATCATAAATAATCATGTTGTTAGTTTTATTATGTGTCATGGGTTTTCTATAATATTTATAATTAAATTTAATCATTTTTTCCTAATAAAATATTGTAACTAGAACACCATGTAAATTATTAGGCAGGTACATATTTTGGGAAAAACCCCAATGAACTGAGAGTTATTTAGCCAACCATTTTATCTCTCCAGACCTATCAACACTCCCTCTAAAGAATGAGAGATGTTATTTAAGGCTGAAGAATGAGCGATTGAGAACGATAAATGCCATACATTTTCATCGCAACGCTAGCACTCAGAGAATGGGTGACTTTGTTCAGTGACCATTGGTGCGTGTGTAGATCACTACTAGATGGATTCGACTTTGGATCCTAGTGAGTGCAATGATGTAAATTTAGACGGGTCATTCCAGACGAACAATGAACATCAATGAAGAAAGTACCAAAGACCAAGGTATCTAGTTTTGTATAAATTAATTAAATAATTATAAACAAGATATACAAGATCCTATTTCTTAGATATGACATTTTTTCTCTTTTTCTAAATCATTGATTTTAATCCATGGATACTAGAATTGCTCATAGAATTGATGCTGGTTTGGTCATTAATTATAGGAAAAGAAATGTTGGGACCTCCCAACCACCATTCTTCCACTAAGAGTACTCCTATATAGATGTTACTTATTCTCATGAAGTTCACAAATTATACTCTCTAAGACGATATATTATGAGAACAAACCTACCAGTAGGAACTCCACATGTTTTCATTTCCTCGGATATTCCTATCTATTAGTGTGTGTAATGGTCCTTAGACTTTATTATTATTAATAATAAATGTAACGACTTTCACACATTTATTTTCTGATGCTAACCATCAATACATATGTGGGTGAGAGGTAGTGTAAAATGGTTGCGTCATGAATGACATGTTATAATTTATAAGTTGAGGTAGGAATTTTTTCCTTCCAAATATTGATGTTGATATCTCGACCCTTTGATTAGAATATAACCATACCCTATATTCCACATCCCTGGTGTAATGAAGATTTTATTTTACATAGTTAATGAATGATTTATCAAGCATATAGGTTGATAACACTATTATGAAACCTTCTTAATGAGATGTTATGACAAATAGATTATGTTTCACAGTGAGCATTCTTATATGGATGTCATCATTATAACTTTATGATCATTATCTAGGGTACCTTTACCCATTGTTAGATAGTAATCTTGGAATTTAGACAAGATTTCCTAATGCAGACAAGAAAGAATCTTAAAGGGTCACACAAAAAGTGTTTATGGTGTTGTAGATTAAATTATCTTTAAATTTAATATAGGAGTGATTATTATTCTCAAGACTGAGGAATATTTTAATTCAAGTTAAAATGATCTCATAAATTAAATAGTTATTTATTCACCTAATTTTGAATCAAATTTATTTATTTATATTAATGAACATTTAATAAATATTTATTTACTAATTTGTAAATAAAAGTATTTAATTATGATAATAAAATATTTTATTTGGGTGACAAATGGAAGATGAGATTGAATGGACCAATACCATGTCCATTGATAAATTAATTGTTTACGAGACTATATATAATTTTTATCCATTTGGCGCAAGAAATGATAATAATATTGTAATCATTAAGTGGCACAATATTTCACTTTTTGGTTCTATTTTGTGCAATTTGGAACTCCAAAAATAATGGTGATGTTATTTTTATTATGTGGAATGGGATTTATCTTAGATTTGTGATTACATTTAATCATTATTTCATAATTTTATATTGTAACTAAAACCCAATGTCGATTAATAGGTAGGTATATCAATTGTTCCAAAGCTTGGTGAATTTAGAATTATTGAGCCAAACATTTTCTCTCCCGAAAAATGTCATATCTCCCTATCAAGAATGTTAGATGTTTTCCATGTTCTAATAACTATCGATCAATAATGATTTACGTAAGCCCTTCTCTTTGCTACGCTAGTAGTAAGAGAATAAGTGTCATTGTACAGAGACCATTGGAGCACTGGAAGATGACTACTATAAGTATTATACATTTGATACTCAGGAGTGCAAGGAAGGAAATCCAATAGGGTTGTTCTAGACAAGCAAAGATCCTCAACAACGAATGTACCAATGACCCATCTATTATATTTCATCATAAATTAAGATATTAATAAAAAATGATGAGAAAGATCCTCTTTCAAGTATCCAACAGTTTTCGTCTCTTGGACTAAATATTTTATATTAATTGGAGGATACTGGAATTCATCATCCTAATGATCCTGGATAGGTCATCGATTAAGGATGTAGAAAAGGTGGGCACTCATAACCTCCATGCTTCCGATACATCCAGATCCTTCATAGTGTTATTCAAGGACAAAGACATTGAGATTGTCTATAATCCTATGAAGAGGAATATATTTGAGGCCGCTCTGAGTAGGAGATCCATCTTGCGATTGTTGATTGAGGCATCACACCAATTTTCCAGGTTCCATATATCTTTTCTGGATGGAGATGGAGTTTCTTACCACCAGTTGATGTTTTTCACCCCTCCACTCTTAAAGATATGTATGGAGGCACGACTTTGGGATGTTGATTATATGGCTCTATGTGATAAAATTCCCACAAGGCATTCACCTGATGTAATTTAAAAATGTTGGAAGTATATTTTTCTTTTCATAGAACTCATGATGATACTAGTGGCTTGTGAGAGGAGGTTCTGGTGGAGCTCATGAATACCCTTTATTTGTATATACATGTGTGAAAATGATTTTCATGGACCTACAATGTCGATTTTGGGGCGAGGCTATAAGAAGGAAGTAGTGATGTTTCCCTCTCGATTCCTTAATTGTCGATAAGTGGAAGATTATAGTCAGGTTCTACCAGGATTAACAGAACAACTTTAGGTTCCTTATAGTATGTGGGATGGGTTATTGATGGTATTCATGAAGAGTTTACCACATATGTACAGGGGACATGATTCCATCTAGGTGATCATTAACTGACTCACCATGATGGACCACACTATATATTTTAGGAAGTAGAGTTTCATAGGGATATATGAATGCCACAATCTGCAAGATATATTATGACTCCATGGCTTCCCTTCGATGATAGATTCATATTGTGATACTCTCTATATATCCCAGTTTTGGAAGGGATTTCAAAACGTATTTGGGAATTTGCTACACTTGAGCATAGTGTTTCATCCACAGACAGATGACCATAGTGAGTGGACCATTCTGGTTCCAAATGGTATGCTATGGACTTTCATGTAATAGTAGTGACCATAGTTTGGAGGATCCCCAACCTTTAGTGGAGTTTGCGTAAAACAACATATACCCCTACACTATCGGTATGGAACCATTCGAGCCTTTGTATGAGCGACCCATCATTTCACCACTATGTTGGAATTACCATGGAGAGTGGAAACTCATTGGCCTGTAGTTGTTGCAGGCGACTATGGAGAATGTTCTAGTCACCAAGGAGCAGATAAATACTGCATAGAGATGTCAAAAATATTATGTTGATAGGTGATAATGTCCTTTCCAGTTCGAGGAGGGAGATCATGTGTTCCTTTGGGTCTCTCTTAGATGCAAGATACATAGATTGGGATGGGATGGAAAGCTATCTTCTAGGTTCTTCAAACCATTCCAGATACTTCATAGAGTTTTAGAGATGGTGTACCACTTGGTTCTACCCCCATAGTTTTACCGAGTACAAGACATATTCCAAATGTCTCAACTGAGGAGATTTGTCAATGATTAATTACCTGTCATTAAATGAGGTGAATTTTCAATAGTACTGAGTGTAGATAAAAAATCTAGATGAGTGGATCATCCTTGTGTGGTTGATTCCTATAGTGTGAATTCAGTGGTTGTATGTGAATATATGGGATAGAACATGGGAGCGAGAGGCTCATATTCATGCTTAGTAAACTAATATTTCGGAGTAGCCTTAGTTTTCACTTTGAAATACGTAAATACCTAAGTAGGAGAGAATGTTGTGGTTTGGATTTTCCCATGTTATATTTTAATAAATTAATTAGGATAATTCTGAGACCAGACGCTATGATAGTGTGTGATTCTGTGGCCAAGTGTGCTGAGAACAATTCACTGAAAAATATTATGTTTTTAATAGCATACTCACAAAAAGTTTCTAAAAATTTGAAATAACTTCTAAAAGGTTCTCAATATTAGACATCCAAGGGAACTATTGACCTCAAAGGAGTAGATTTACCCTATGCATGACAAAACTTAATTGGTGCAGGTCTTCTGTGGAAGACCCCAAAAATTGCATAACTGTAAATAAATAATTAAACAAAACTAATTTATTTTTTAAATATATATAACTCATAAACTGTAACTGAGATAAGAATTCAATTAACATAGTTGAGTTTTTAAGGGGGTTTGTTTCTTATGTGAGGACGATCCTAGGTCGTCACACCAATTTGAGAATGATTTTTTTGGACCTAAACATCAATAAATTATTTAATAAAAATATTTTATATAATGTTACTTGAAGACATAGCAGCAACTACCATTTTTAATAATATTTTCTCGAAATATAGGGTTATCTCCATAACCATGATGTTTCCCTAAGGGAAGGAGAGGTAGGCTCTCACACCAGAGACGATGGATTGGATGTCGGAACATGGATCAACACAGTGAGAGGTCCTTCCAGGTGGATCATGAAGCAGCACTCCCACCATTAGAATGCCCGATATTGGAGTGTCAGGTCACGGTCTCGGTGAGGCCTCAGAGGAGCCAATAGTGTGGGAGGCTATACGGTGTGATTAGGGATGTGGCCACTTGGGTCTAATGACCTAGTGGCCAGCCCGAGTGGAACCCGATGTAGTTGAAATCATGGGGAATATTTCAAAGACATGGTGACGTTCGCGTTGAACATGGAATCAAGGTTGGTTGGGAGCATGTGGACATGATGTGCGCTGGAGGAGCTGGCCTGCATGAGGCGGGTCGAGATAGATAGACCAGGCCGCTCTAAAAGCCCGATGCGGTGGGTCTAGTGGCCCAGGAGTCTTGGACAATCTCTCTTATATCCCAAAAAACCAGACCCAAATGGATGGGCCCAACACTCTAATGGGCTAGTATGGATCTTGTCGACTGAATCTAACCAGTTCGGGTCGATGAGTCAGACCGGGTTGGAATTTTTCACTAAAATGGATATAAATTTCAAGATGAATGTCTTTTTGATGAGAGTTCTATATCATGATGAACCTTATTATTAGGATTTCCCTTTTGAGAAGGATTTATCGGGTTATATAATGGACCGATATAGGCAGAGTGTTTCCCTTGGTTCTTTCCTCTAGGGTTTTGTTTAACATTACCTCCACAAAACTGAATCGTAGTCTCATATAGATGCCGAGTCACTGATAGATTTGGGGTATAATATATTTTGAATGGAGCGATCTTATATCACCCCTAAAAGAGATTTGTGGTAGTTTACATGACCTCCGACATTATGGCGTTAGTCCTCCATCTAGTGAATCATATCGGTATGGTTGTTGGTATTCTCTATAAAGGATCCCCTACATTATGAGCCACTTTGGTAGAGTTGCCTGTATTATCTAATGGGTATCCCTTTCGTTGCAGGGTTATATAGATTGGATTTTTGATATTCAATTTGGAAGTATCCCCTCTTTGTATATCATGATCATTGACCAGTAAATTCAATTTGGGTAGGGCCTAAATTAGTGGGACCTCTTTGAAAGAGTCTCTGATGACATTATCACTTGAGGAGAGAGTTCTCCCAGAATGATTATGACTCCAGTAGAATATTGTGTTTGATATTTGGTTGTGAGTTAACTCTTTACCTTGTAGCAGGTAGTGGATGAGAAATTTAATATTGTAATACTTTATGAATATACCTGGATGTTTTCTTCTATATGTTCTATAGATGTATAGCTATTTCGATATTACTATATCTTCTTAGTGATGTTTTCCCTTTGTTGTATTTTATGTTGTATATTCTTGGTTATGTTTCCTTTGGGGTCATTTACTATGTGTTTTTTGGTGTCCTACTAAGTATTGTTTTACTCACACCTGCACGGGATTTTCACACACATGTCATGTCTTGTGTAGACCATCGACTCTATGAAGAAATATTAGGTGGACCAGGACTAGGTTGTGCTAAGAGGGAAACCAAACAGTTGAGGTGTCCTCCTGTGGGTTTAGAAAATTGTTCCTCTACCTACCCTTCAGGTAGGGTCATTTTCGGATGATCTTCAGAACCTTCTTCTACAGACTCTTTCATTTTAGTGGGATTGTATTCAGGCCCAATTTATTTTTCTACACATTAAATTCTTTGAATAATATGTGGTTTGTATCTTTGTGTATGCATAAATTGTTTAAATTGTATTTTTACATTTCATTATTTCTTGGCATGAAGATGTGTGAGTCTGTATAGGTATATAGGAAAGTAACTCCCATTTGTTTTATTTTCCTATTCAGTTCTAGTCTCCAACCAAAGGCTTATTGGAGGTGGACTTCAGGTAGTCATGGAACATGCCCCTCTGGGATTGGTCCTAACATGGGCATCGGTAGGTCGGACATCTGTTGGTCGAGCATCGGTGAGTCACAATAGAAACACATTCTTGGTGGGTGACGTCAAAGAACCAAGTCGGTGAGTCCCATTAATTACTCGTGTTACTATGCTAGGGATCAGTGGTTGACTATCAGTCACTCGCCCATCAGTAAGTCATTTCCAATTTTTTAATGTTTTCCTTGTTTTGACCCTATTTCATTTTATTGGATGTAAATTGAGTTTAAAACCTTGTTTTATCATTTATAAAAGAGTTTCAAAGGAAAATAATTATATATTTAATATCTAAACTCTTAGGGGGATTTGAAATTATTAAGATGTATGGTCTTGACCATGATCTGGATTATTATTACTTTGAAACTGTCTCCTTTCCGATGATATAAGATCCATATATTATAATCCAAGATCACCTCTTCCCCATGTATTTAAATTTTATCTTCATGCAACCAAAACCTTTATTCCTAGAAGATTTACATCTGTGCTAATGCCATCGATCCACATTTCCGTGGAGTCTTCTATGTTACTCATGTACCACCTTTTTTTGCAAGAATGAATTGTTGATCATATATGGTTCTAGGTATGGATTACTTCATCTCTATTTTAGTTGTGTATCATACGGTATGGGTATGATGATGTTGGATGTTGAATACGATTAGATCCATTTTGAAATATGTAATAAATTAGGGGTAGGGAAGATGAAGATGATTGTTTTTATCTATTATCATTGATCCATGTTGTTATTTGTTTTGTCCATATACATAGTGGTCTCTATTTTCGCACCATACTCATGACTACTTATTAAAACACATCTATTTAACTAATGAGAACATGAAAACATGATTAATCACATATATTAGGTTAACAAAAATGTATCCCTAGGACCAAACATAATTTGTGATTACCCCCATTTTATCCAAGTGGAATTAAAGAACGTGTGTGTTATATCTAAATATTCCTTGTGGTTTGGTGTGCCTATGTGCAATGTATTGGGTCTTTTAGACCTTGTGATGTAACTCCCCAACCCAAGATACCTAGAGTTGGTGCATTATTACATAACATTGTCATGATCACAAGGAAGATCAAGTCTTGAAAGACTGATTAGTTTAGTAGCCTTAGAAACACTAGATATATTCATAAAGGTTACATTACATAAATAAGTGAAAAACTACAACAAAATATTGTCTTCATATCCCCTCATACTATCCCTATAGGCCATTCATAAAATACTTCTTCACATCCTGGGAAAAATAACGCATTGAAAGGGGTGAGCTCATATGCTCAGTAAGGATATCAATATAGTGGAAACATTCATAAATAAACATAAAAATTGAAGGCAATTTATAACTAAAACAAAATCCTTTTAAACATAAACATCAGAATAATATTGCAAGGATAAAAAAGGAATAATGCCATTTACTTATTCACATGGATATTCTACTAGTAGAATAATCACATGAAAATATTAATAACCACTCTCATAATGATGGAATGCATAATGGAAGACTATCATAACCACATAGCCAAGGACTCCTACCAAGACTACAAATAAGATTTTGTCAAGGCCTTGTGCCAAGACACTAGTTTGTCCCATGATACCTATCGATGCATTGAGGAGCTATAGAGGGCTCCACCCATCACTTACTAAGTCCAATGCATTCCTCATATGAAATGTTTTAAACATAACATAAACATTCGTATTAAAACTAGCATACGAAATATCAATACTTTATCCCCAAACCATAAATGATATAAAAATAGCACATCCACAGTCAAACATAACTCATTAGATACAATATGGAAGATTCTATTGTATCATATTAACCAAAATTGAGAATAATGAAGGATATTGACTTAGATGAAAATAATCCTCAAAACTATTTGAGAGAAATATCCCCCTTTTTCTTGAAATCATTTAAAAGTCACATTATTTGTCAAGAATCCATTTAAAAATAGATTTTTGAATCAAAGTGTCCCATACCACAATGAAACTTTTAAAAGTAGTTTTAATTTTAAAACTTTAATGTCCATATAAATAAATCCTTAAAACCATTTTTAATATCATGGACATTAATGATAACGATTTAGAATAATAAGTCTTTAAAACATTTAAAAATTGTATTTTAGTTAGAGTTTCTCACCAAAAGAGAGACACTTGAATACAAATAATCGAGGTAATCAAAACATTGTAATATCATGAGAATAAATGGATTCATGATATACTAGGTCAAAGTACATTATATACACCATATAAAAGTGATTTGATGTATAACAACAAAGAAGTCTCAATGGAATGTAAATTGAGATGAAATCTCTCATAAAGGCCGTATCATTAGGTTAAGGATAAACCAATGGAATAATTATGTGTGACAAATATAAATCCACTAAATATGATTGGATATTCAGTGTAAAACAATCAAACGACATTCACACATATTCTTGTAAAAACAACACCAATGAATTGGATGTTTATCTCAACAAATGGAGATTGAGTTAAAATTACACTTATCAAGTTCAAATCGATATCTTGAACATTTATCAATGGATTGATTATGTGTATCAAAATTATATCCATAGAAAGGGGAGTGGAAATTATGACATAATCAAATGAATAGTGATTCGACACATAATATTGGAGTAAAATAATCAATGAGGTATGTGTAAAGCCAAATGAGTGGAAATTGAAATTTCAAATTCCCTTATTGATTTGGTAACATACAAAAAATACACCCATGAAAGAAGGATCATACAATGATTATGTAAATATACATGAATTAATGTATATTACACAATGAATACAAACATGGGCAGTACACACATGACATGTAATAAATAAGTGGTGAATAATGGAATTCTCACGGAATTAATAGTGAAATAAGAAACCCCTTACATTGTAATTTTTCCTTGGTCGACGGTAGGTTAAAATCCTTTATAATGGTGAAATAATTTTTATTTAATTATACAAGAATCATTTACATTAATATGATATCATATATGATCTTCTAACATTGATTTGTCAATAATATCTTAGTATTATCGTCATTTAGGGTGTTAACTTACTCGTTTTACTTTATATTCTTTGTTATGTAAGCCATGCTTTTTATGGATAGGTTGTATATTATTCATATCCAGAATTATATCAAGTCCTTAAACATTATTTTTAATCATAAAATGAGAATTATACATGAATGGATACGATGGATAATGAATCTCATCACGTTCGTGGAGATGGTAGTCCGTACGTACGCACGAACGACAATATCATTATTTTGATGTTAAAATAATATATAATTGGATGGTATATCATATAGGTAGAATAATTATCATGTTATATTTATTATTTACCTGAATTACACATCATTATTATACCCATCCGAATAATAATTTATTGAATGACAATTACACCATGACTTAAGCCGTACGTACGCACATATGGTGACATTCCATTCAAAGGATGGATAGAATACTGAATATGGTTGTACCATATTTATAATAACATCAAAGTATATATAAGATAATGGAGTAATTATTTTAGAATAGAAATAACAAAGAAAGAAGAAGTTGAAAAAGAAAGGAACATTAAAGAGGGTGGTGAAAAAATTACATCTTCTTCGGGTTCTTCCTTTTGACTTGATCAAAAGGGCTCTTTAGGTTGGATTTATGAACAAACTAAGGCCTCTAGGTTGTAGTGAGGGAAGTTCATAGAGTAGTTTGTCAGGGTTTGGCCGAGACAAAAGGCATTGAATGTGTGAATTAGTGAGAAGGTGGAGTTCCCTTTTATAAGAGGGGTGAGGGGAACCTTTGGAAAAGCTAAAAATATTATTTTATAATAAATTCATATTCATTTTTTAATGGCTCAAAAGTGGATTATTTAAAGGTTAAGGTGGGTATGGGTCTAAAACTACTCAACCAATAGAATTTAGACAGGTTTGGGTCATTATATTAACCCAATCTTTAAGTATTAACTCTTAGTTAATTAGTTTCACTTTTACAATGTCTCTTTGTATTTTTATATTATATGGTTAATAAACATACTATATATATCCATGCGACCCCAAAGTGGTCTATTAATTATACAAATATCATGATATAAGTCTCTTGGCCGAACCTTAGATTTTTAGGAATTGAATATAAATTATTAATAAAATATTTGTTTGAAACACTCTTTTATGTCAATTTTGAAACTATTGGGTATTTTGTTTTTTATAAATTCATAACAGCATTATTACTTCGAAAACAATTTATATAATCAATCCTAATATGTAATATTAACAATGAAAATTAGTGGAATTCATAAAAAGTCTCAGATTACATTTATTTTGAAATTTATAATATCAAATATTTTAATATTTCATTAATTAGGTAATTACTGCATCACCATTGTGTCATAAATAAATTAAATTGTTTAATGACTAAAAATTATAAATAAAATACCATTATCTAGTAAATCGTTTTAGATTTCTAATGAATATTTACTGTAACATACCAAGTAAGTAATGAATAATAGATATTTTTATCTATGTCTATTAATGATTAAGATAGTGTTATAGAGGCTTAAAAAGAAAATAAATACAATCTTATGCATGGAATACACTAATATTCTTAAAAGATTGTTTTACTGCCTTTTGATGGCAAACCATTTTTGAATCTATATTTTGACAACTTTATAAACTATGTTTGTCAAAATAAACTTATCCTTTATGATTGCGACATCAAAATTTACCTTGTGTGGATTTTTTGGTATTTTTCTGACAATGTTCATTTTTTAATGAATAGTGAAAAATACTGCATTTTACATCAAAACTGCTTTTTAATCTAATTTATTTATATGATTAGATTATGTTTTGAATTGCTTTGGAAGTAAAATTAGAATATATTTTTACCATTTTATCCAATGGTGGTCATTGGAATCAATTTTACTTTGAAATTAGACTTAAACTGGTGTCAATCTTTTGATACTTATTGTTTTGTAAAAACACGCTATTTGCTCAGGCAGCAGGAATTAATTATTGAATTAATTAATGCGACTTATATGATTTGAATTTTTTAAAATGGACTTCATTTTTGAATTCGGAATATCAAATATAGCTTAGGGTGAATTTTTGGTAATTTTCTGAAAAACTTCAATTTTTGATGAATAGTGAAACCACTAAGTGGTACTTATAAAGACTGATTTTCCGTTTAAATGAAATTTTTCCATCATTGTATTTTGAATTTTGAAAATCCGACATACATGGTTGTCATTAGTATGTAAAATGTGGTTCAATGAGATTATAATAATTTTTTGGTGAATAGTAACTTATTAAGTTTTTAATCGCGATTAGTGGTAATTAGGGTAGTTTAAGGTATAAATAATACTTTAATAAAATGAAATGACCTAGAAACATGTCCCAAACTCCTTGGTTGTGTCATTGCCGAACATGAAATGCCATGGGTCAACTTGGGGACCCCATGGATCCACTTTTGTTGGGAAATGACATAAATTACTTTTTATTTAATGTTAAAGTGAAAATGACACAAACATAATATGTTTTACGAAAACAATTTTTAAGTGGGGTTATACAAGTCAAAATTTTGATTATAAATAGTAATTGGAAAGATAAAAAGATTTCCTACATCATAGTAGTTTTTTTATGATTTTTAGACATTAAATAAATTAAATTATTTCTGACATAATAATGATGCAGTGATGACATCATTATTTGATGATTTAAATAAAATGGAAAGATAATGTAAAATCTATGAACTACAAATGTCCAAAAGCAATTGGATGAGTGGATTTCGAACCCTTATCACCTTATCCACGAATTCTATCAATGTGGGACCTTTTAAAACCGAAACACATTTTCAAGTAAAGTAATATTTCTTTACTTTCCAAAAGTGCCCCTCCTCTCCTCTTATAAAAGGCCCCCACCTCTACCTCATTTCACACACTCTTCAAGCCTTTGGCTCGGCCAAACCCTACCCATTTACTCTCTCCACATCCCTATCCTCATCCTAGAGGATTCCCTTTGGGCATAATCCTTTCAAAGGAAGCCTTTAGGCTCAAATCAAAAGGAGTTACACTTTTTAAGGTAATTCGTTCTCTCATATTCATTTGTTTTATTTTGCTTCTCCAACCCCCTAAACTCTTTTTATTTAATTCTATTGTAACAACACCAGTATCTTAAATATACTAGGATGTTGTTATATGATTTATTTGAGCTACACTCTCACACAACTACATCAAATGGTTAAAGAACATACGGTTTCCGTGGATGGCGAAATTCTGCCTCCCGAAATGATGATTGTTCAACACTCATTTAACACCTTCAAAGGTGGCCATTATGATGTCACTATTTTTATATATGATATATAATATGTTTATATTTTCCTTAATCTTCTGTTTTTTTCATTTTGGGCATACCTTTATGGTTTCCATTATGGGTAAACACGATATCTTCATATTAGGAAGTGCAGACTACCGCCCCCTAAAAGTGATTTGATTCGTTAATACCATATGTGGGATGTGTAAAGGATAAAGTTAATGATATTATATATGTTATTATACTGGAATTATAATATACTCTTATATCATTATTATTCCATTCCAGAAAATATGAAATAGAAATGGAAGTAGCGTTCATGCATACGTACGGCTTACCGTCTCCATGAACAGTGCATTTCATTTCTTACCTCTAAATTATGTAATATTATAAATGCATGTATGTACTGGATATATATGACATATATGATATCTACATCATGAATACCATTCTGGATATAATGAACCTTTGACCAAAATAACAACATGTAAGTGTAAGAAGTCTATTTTTGACTTAAGAACCAAATACCGACAAAATGAACATTATTAACTTAACTGATTACATGATGTTCATAACATGGTATAAAAGGAATAATGAACTTGAAAAAGATTCATAAGAATGTAGAGATTAACAAAAGTTTATTATTCAGGATATTAAAGAACGGTCGGGTCAAGTCGGATACGAGGTATGGGACTTCGTCTCAATCTCCTTTCGTTGAGGCATATTTTATTTTATACACAACTTTCTTTTATACGGTGTATAAACCCCTTTGACTTTTATGTTTATTCAAAAGGAAACTTTTTTATACGAAGCATTTACTAAACGACAAAAGGGAATGTTTTTGTCGTACGTATGCGGCGACAACGATTTCTCCGCCGTCGTGACCGTTATTTGAGTTTCGGCTTCCTCTACAAGCCATACCTTCTTTTTAAAAGAAAAATAAATACCATATTTTACTTTTCTTTTATTTTGGTATTGAAAATGGTTTTCATAATGTTATTATATCAATGTGTTGTATTGATATCTCGTGATTGAAATGTGGAAATTTTATGTTTCCTTTATGCATGTTTTATGTCATATGATTATGTTATGATTCTTGGGCATTATTATGAAGACGGGTGGTTCCGTGATAAACTAAGGGCGGGTGAGCCCGTTATAGCTCTCCAATGCATTGGGAAATGCGAAGGAGTGAAACGTTAAGGTTTCTCCGAAGAGATTTTAGGGATTATACTGTGATGGGTATTCCAAACGTAACCAAGAGGGTTACTCCCTATGTAAGAATGTTATGAATGCCTCAAGTTACCTTCATGTCTTATGATTTCTATGATTTATTCATGATTTTATGAGGTATGTTAAAGTGCCTATGTTTTATGGGTAAAGTATGATTTCATTCTTATGTATATATGAACTCATGTTTCCTTTCCATGTTTTTATAACCCATACTGAGCTTTTTATGCTCATCCCAAGTTTTTTTTGAAATGTTTTTCATAGGTCAAGGGAAAGGTACATGATATGATGATAGTGTCAAGGAAGTGTCAAGAAATAATCCATGTTTTATTTTAAATGTGTTTCCATTGATGGGAATGAAGAATACTATCTTTATGTAACCACTTTGTTTATATGTGGAATGTAATGCATGTTTTATGATCTAATTCTCTAAAACTCTAAACCTGAAAAGATCCTCAATGTGTAATCTTGTGATAACTCAAGATTAAGTAAGGTTTAAGGCTAGGGCCTTATAGTTGGTATCAAAGGGAGGTTTAGATAACTTTAGGAGTTAGAATTCTATTAAATGATTATCCAAAAATATTTTTTTTTGAAATGATATAGCATTTAAAGATTACCATGTTGCTTCATCTAAGACATGTTTGTTCAGAATGGTTTTCCGTAGAGGAAACAGGGAAGCAGTTCTAGGAAGGCATACAGAAGGAAATAACCTTCCGAATCAGCATCCAGAAATGGTCGGAATTGGAACTGAACAGTTTGTGGCAGTAATGGCGTAGTTGACTCAAGCGATAAATGGTGGTGGTATCCATGCACGAGATCAGGCAGATCAACCGCAGAGGAACATGTCAGTGGTGGAACATTTCATGAGGCAACATCCCCCATCATTCAGAGGATCATCTGACCCTGTGCTAGATGAAGGGTGGATTAAAGCACTGGAGAAGATTTTTGATGTCATGGGGTGTTCAGACAATCAAAAGGTTAGTCTTGCTATTTACCATTTGGAGGGTGAAGCAGATCAGTGGTGGTCTATGGTTAAAAATATCAGGGACGCCGATGAGATTGATTCTCTTGACTGGGATGAATTCAAAGGTATGTTTCTTGAGAAGTATTTTCCTAAGGCTGTTCGACTTAGGATGGAAAAACAATTCTTGGAATTGAGGCAAGAGGAAGACTCAGTGGCTGCTTATGAAGAAAGGTTCACTCGATTGGCAAGGTATGCTCCAAATTTTATCCGGGACCTTGATAGTAAAATCAATCGTTTTTACTCAGGATTAAAGCCAAAGTATCGAAGGGCATTAGCTTCTCGTGAGTTTAAAAGTTATGAAAAGCTTGTTCGATGTGCTGAGAAGGTGGAAATGGAGTTTGCCGATGACCAAGTGTTCTATAACAACCAGCAGAAGAAGAGACCGAGGTGGTAGGAGAAAGGTAAGAATTCTTCAAAAAAGTCTGATGGTAAGAAAACTAAGTTTCCAGTTTGTGATAAATGTGGAAAAAGGCATGCTGGGGAATGTCTTTTGAATTCTGGAAAGTGATACCGATGTGGTAAGATGGGACATAAGGCTTGTGATTGCACTGAAAAGGATAAAGCTGTAGGTAAGAACAAATTTGATTTACATTTAGTGAAATGTTTTAAGTGCAATGAGATGGGTCACTGTGCAAATGAGTGTCCGACAAAGAGCTTGAGTGATGGGAAGCAGTTAGACTACAAGCAGAAAGGGGTGGTGAAATCCTTTGAAACTACTTCAGCAGATGTCGGGCCATCAAATGAAGTTGTATCAGGTACTTTGTTTGTTTTTTCAGATTATGCCAGTGTGTTGTTTGATTCGGGGTCTACACATTCTTTCATCTCTGAAACCTTTTCTAGTAAAATGGGAATACCATCTCAAGAAATGACTCCTGAACTTTTGGTAAAAACACCTGGGGGAAGTGTCGAGGCAAAAAGAATTTATAAGAATCTTCCTATCCTTATCTGTGGAAAGAACCTACATGCAAACCTTATTGTTCTACCTCTAGTAGAGTTTGATGTTATCCTGGGTATGGATTGGCTCTCTATTTACCATGCTAAGATTGAATGTAGAGCTAAAGGAGTTTCTTTTCAGAGAGACTTTCAGTTTGTTTACAGGAATGAACCCTTACTTTTGATAACATATCAAGAGGCCGCGAAACTTGTAAAAGATGGAAATGAATGTTACCTTGCACACATCGTTGAAAATAAAGGAACTATTTAGATTAATGATGTGCCAGTGGTAAATGAGTATGCTGATGTTTTTCCTGATGAGTTGCTTGGAATAATACCAGATCGGGAAGTTGAGTTTACTGTTGACTTAGTTCCTGATGCTAAGCCAATTTCAAAACCCCCTTATCGAATGGCACAAATTGAACTTTTAGAGTTGAAGGAGAAATTGCAAGATTTATTAGAGAAAGGTTTCATTAGACCTAGAACATCACCATGGGGTGCTCCTGTTTTATTTGTTAAAAAGAAAGATGGTTCTATGAGACTTTGCATTGATTATAGAGCCTTGAATAATATCACTGTTAAGAACAAATATCCTTTGCCTCATATCGATGATTTGTTTGATCAGCTCCAGGGAGCTCAGTTTTTTTCAAAGATTGACTTGAGATTGGGGTACCATCAGCTGAAGGTAAAGGAGGCAGATATTCCGAAGACCGCGTTCCGTACGAGATATGGCCATTATGAATTTGTAGTAATGCCTTTTGGGCTAACAAATGCACCTGCTGTATTCATGGACTTAATGAATAGAATTTTCCATGAGTTCTTGGATAAGTTTGTGGTGGTTTTCATTGATGATATTTTGGTATTTTCTAAAAGTAAAGAGGAGCATGAAAAACATTTAAGGGTTATCTTGAAAACCTTAAAAGAAAAGAAACTATATGGGAAATTCAGCAAGTGTGAGTTTTGGTTGCAATAAATTTCTTTCCTTGGTCACATTGTTTCTAAAGATGGAATAACTGTTGATCCTGCAAAAACAAAAGTTGTGGAAGAATGGCCAAGACCCACTAATGTAACCGAGATTCGTAGCTTCCTTGGTTTGGTGGGATATTACCGAAGGTTTGTTAGAAATTTTTCACGGTTATCTTGTCCAATGACTAAGCTAACTCGGAAGGGTGTTAAATTTATCTGGACAAAAGAATGTGATGATTGTTTTCAGTAATTGAAAAGAAGATTGGTGAATGCTCCAGTTTTGGCACTACCTTCAGGAATGGTGAGTTTGTTATATACAGTGATGCTTCATTGAAAGGACTTGGTTGCGTCCTAATGCAGAATGATCAGGTAATTGCTTATGCTTCACGACAGTTGAAAAATCATGAGGTAAATTACCCTACACATGATTTGGAATTAGCTGCTGCTGTTTTTGCTCTAAAAATTTGGAGGCATCATTTGTATGGAGTAAAGTGTGAAATATATACCGATCACAAAAGTTTAAAGTATATATTCACTCAGAAAGAGTTAAACATGAGACAAAGGAGATGGCTGGAATTAATCAAGGATTATGATTGTACAATTCATTACCATCCGGGAAAAGCAAATAAAGTGGCTGATGCTTTGAGTCGAAAAAGTAATGCTTCATTAACAATGTTGCGTTTAGAACGTGATCCTTTGGTTAAGGATTTGATGAACTTTGGAATAGAAGTTGTTGGTGCAGGAAGTCCTTCTGTTTTGTTTCAGGTATCAGTGAGATCATCTCTATCAGATAGAATCAAGCAAGCACAGAAGCAAGATAGTGAGTTGCAGAAAAAGGTAGAGCTGGTTCAGAAAGGTAAGTTTCCTGAATTCAACATTGATAATGATCGTGTTTTGAGATTTGGGAAGAGATTGTGTGTGCCTTGTGATTCACAGTTGAAGAGAGAGTTGTTATGTGAAGCTCATAGTTCTCCGTTTTCAGTTCATCCAGGCAGTACTAAGATGTATAGAGATCTGCGGGAGTATTATTGGTGGGATGGAATGAAAAAAGATATTGCTGATTTTACTGTGAAGTGTTTGACATGTCAGCAGGTTAAAGCAGAGTGACAATTACCGAAAGGGATGCTTCAGCCTTTACCAGTGCCAGAGTGGAAATGGGAGAATATATCGATGGACTTTGTCGTTGGATTACCGAAGACATCTCGAGGTAATAATGCAATCTAGGTTATTGTTGATCGCATGACCAAATCTTCTAATTTCCTTGCTATACGAGATGCTTTCTCTCTTGATCAACTTTCCCGTTTGTATCTTAAAGAGATAGTCAGGTTACATGGAGTTCCTCTCTCCATTGTATCGGATCGTGATCCCAGGTTTACTTCTAACTTTTGGAAAGGCCTTCAGAAGTCGTTGGGTACTGAATTAAATTTTAGTACAGCTTTTCATCCTCAATCAGATGGGAAGTCAGAACGAACAATTCAGACATTGGAGGATATGCTACGAGCTTGTTCTATGGATTATCAGGGAAGTTGGGACCAACATCTTTCTTTGGTTGAGTTTTCATATAATAACAGTTTTCATTCCAGTATACAGATGGCACCATTTCAGGCATTATATGGGAAGCGGTGTCGAACTCCAGCTTTCTGGGATGAAGTTGGTGAAAGGAAGTTGATGGGACCAGAATTGGTAGAAGAGATGGTAGAAAAAGTTCAGATGATTCAGAAACACATGAGAACAGCTCAGAGCAGGCAGAAGAGTTATGCGGATAACCGGAGGAAGGATCTATCTTTCGAGGTAGGTGATCATGTTTTTCTCAAGGTTTCTCCTTGGAAAAGTGTGATGAGATTTGGTAAGAAAGGAAAGTTGAGTCCAAGGTTTGTTGGACCATACCAAATTCTGGAGAGAGTTGCATCAGTTGCATACCGAGTGGCTTTACCTCCGAGTTTATCTCAGGTACACAATGTTTTTCACGTTTCGATGTTGAGAAAGTATATGCCAGATCCATCTCATGTTTTGAGTCCAGAGGTAGTTCAGCTAGAAGAGAACCTATCTTATGAGGAACAACCGGTCCAGATTCTTGACCACAGGGAGCAAGTGTTATGGAATAAGGTGATTCACCAGGTAAAGGTTTTGTGGAAAACCCACATGATTGAAGAGGCAACATGGGAATCTGAAAATGCAATGAGGGATAAGTACCCCCATTTATTCGATAAGTAAATAAATTGTGGGGACGCAATTTTCTAAAGGGGGGAAGGATGTAACATCCCAAGTAAGTAATTAATAATAGATATTTTTATCTATGTCTATTAATGATTAAGATAGTGTTATAGAGGCTTAAAAAGAAAATAAATACAATCTTATGCATTGAATACACTAATATTCTTAAAAGATTGTTTTACTGCCTTTTGATGGCAAACCATTTTTGAATCTATATTTTGACAATTTTATAAACTATGTTTGTCAAAATAAACTTATCCTTTATGATTGAGACATCAAAATTTACCTTGTGTGGATTTTTGGTATTTTTCTGACAATGTTCATTTTTTAATGAATAGTGAAAAATACTGCATTTTACATCAAAACTGCTTTTTAATCTAATTTATTTATATGATTAGATTATGTTTTGAATTGCTTTTGAAGTGAAATTAGAATATAGTTTTACCATTTTATCCAATGGTGGTCATTGGAATCAATTTCACTTTGAAATTAGACTTAAACTGGTGTCAATCTTTTGATACTTATTGTTTTGTAAAAACACGCTATTTGCTCTGGCAGCGGGAATTCATTATTGAATTAATTAATGTGACTTATATGATTTGAATTTTGTAAAATGGACTTCATTTTTGAATTCGGAATATCAAATATAGCTTAGGGTGAATTTTTGGTAATTTTCTGAAAAACTTCAATTTTTGATGAATAGTGAAACCACTAAGTGGTACTTATAAAGACTGATTTTCCGTTTAAATGAAATTTTGCCATCATTGTGTTTTGAATTTTGAAAATCCGACATACATGGTTGTCATTAGTATGTAAAATGTGGTTCAATGAGATTATAATAATTTTTTGGTGAATAGTAACTTATTAAGTTTTTAATCGCAATTATTGGTAATTAGGGTAGTTTAAGGTATAAATAATACTTTAATAAAATGAAATGACCTAGACACATGTCCCAACCTCATTGGTTGTGTCATGGACGACCATGACAAGCCGTGGGTCAACTTGGGGACCCCATGGATCCACTTTTGTTGGGAAATGACATAAATTACTTTTTATTTAATGTTAAAGTGAAAATGACACAAACATAATATGTTTTACGAAACCAATTTTTAAGTGGGGTTATACAAGTCCAAATTTTGATTATAAATATTCATTGGAAAGCTAAAACGATTTCCTACGTCATAGTATTTTATTTATGATTTTTATACATTAAATAAATTAAATTATTTATGACATAATAATGATTCAGTGATGACATCATTATTTGACGATTTAAATAAAATGGAATGATAATGTAAAATCTATGAACTACACATGTCCAAAACCAATTGGATGAGTGGATTTCGAACCCTTATCACCTTATCCACGAATTCTTTTAATTTGGGACCTTTTAAAACCGAAACACATTTTCAAGTAAATAATATTTCTTTACTTTCCAAAAGTGCCCCTTCTTCTCTTATAAAAGGCCCCCACCTCTACCTCATTTCACACACTCTTCAAGCCTTTGGCTCGGCCAAACCCTGCCCATTTACTCTCTCCACATCCCTCTACTCATCCTAAAGGATTCCCTTTGGGCATAATCCTTTCAAAGGAAGCCTTTAGGCTCAAATCAAATGGAGTTACACTTTTTAAGGTAATTCGTTCTCTCATGTTCATTTGTTTTATTTTGCTTCTACAACCCCCTAAACTCTTTTTATTTACTTCTATTGTAACAACACCAGTATCTTCAATATACTAGGATGTTGTTATATGATTTATTTGAGCTACACTCTCACACAACTACATCAAATGGTTAAAGAACATACGGTTTCCGTGGATGGCGAAATTCTGCCTCCCGAAACGATGATTGTTCAACACTCATTTAACACCTTCAAAGGTGGCCATTATGATGTCACTATTTTTATATATGATATATAATATGTTTATGTTTTACTTAAGCTTCTGTTTTTTTCATTTTGGGCAAACCTTTATGGTTTCCATTATGGGTAAACACGATATCTTTATTTTAGGAAGTGCGGACTACCGCCCCCTAAAAGTGATTTGATTCGTTAATACCATATGTGGGATGTGTAAAGGATAACGTTAATGATATTATATAAGTTATTATACTGGAATTATAATATACTCTTATATCATTATGATTCCATTCCAGAATATATGAAATAGAAATGGAAGTAGCGTTCATGCGTACGTACGGCTTACCGTCTCCATGATCGGTGCATTTCATTTCTTACCTCTAAATTATGTAATATTATAAATGCATGTATGTACTGGATATATATGACATATATGATATCTACATCATGAATACCATTCTGGATATAATGAACCTTTGACCAAATTAACAACATGTAAGTGTAAGAAGTCTATTTTTGACTTAAGAACCAAATACCGACAAAATGAACATTATTAACTTAACTGATTACATGATGTTCATAACATGGTATAAAAGGAATAATGAACTTGAAAAAGATTAATAAGAAAGTAGAGATTAACTCAAGTTTATTATTCAGGATATTAAAGAACGGTCGGGTCAAGTCGGATACGAGGTATGGGACTTCGTCTCAATCTCCTTTCTTTGAGGAATATTTTATTTTATACACAACTTTCTTTTATACGGTGTATAAACCCCTTTGACTTTTATGTTTATTCAAAAGGAATCTTTTTTATACGAAGCATTTACTAAACGAAAAAAGGGAATGTTTTTGTCGTACGTATGCGGCGACAACGACTTCTCCGCCGTCGTGACCGTTATTTGAGTTTCGGCTTCCTCTACAAGCCATACCTTCTTTTTAAAAGAAAAATAAATACCATATTTTACTTTTCTTTTATTTTGGTATTGAAAATGGTTTTCAAAATGTTATTATATAAATGTGTTGTATTGATATCTCATGATTGAAATGTGGAAATTTTATGTTTCCTTTATGCATGTTTTATGTGATATGATTATGTTATGATTCTTGGGCATTATTATGAAGACGGGTGGTTCCGTGATAAACTAAGGGCGGGTGAGCCCGTTATAGCTCTCCAATGCATTGGGTAACGCGAAGGAGTGAAACGTTAAGGTTTCTCCGAAGAGATTTTAGGGATTATACTGTGATGGGTATTCCAAACGTAACCAAGAGGGTTACTCCCTATGTAAGAATGTTATGAATGTCTCAAGTTACCTTCATGTCTTATGATTTCTATGATTTATTCATGATTTTATGAGGTATGTTAAAGTGCCTATGTTTTATGGGTAAAGTATGATTTCATTCTTATGTATATATAAACTCATGTTTCCTTTCCATGTTTTTATAACCCATACTGAGCTTTTTATGCTCATCCCAAGTTTTTTTTGAAATGTTTTTCACAGGTCAAGGGAAAGGTACATGATATGATGATAGTGTCAACGAAGTGTCAAGAAATAATCCATGTTTTATTTTAAATGTGTTTCCATTGATGGGAATGAAGAATACTATCTTTATGTAACCACTTTGTTTATATGTGGAATGTAATGCATGTTTTATGATCTAATTCTCTAAAACTCTAAACCTGAAAAGATCCTCAACGTGTAATCTTGTGATAACTCAAGATTAAGTAAGGTTTAAGGCTGGGGCCTTATATTTACAATCAAATTTATCTTATATATATAACTATTTTAAAAAAAATTAGTAAATAAACTTTTATTTTAACTCTTTTAACTCTTCTTTGAATTAAATAATAATAAATGTCCTAATCTAATACAAGTGGACCTAAATGAAAACAATTTACTCCTAAGGTTGTTTTTGGTCACGATACACTTGTCCAATAGAATTAGGAAATGTGTTAGAGTAATGTCAATATCATTTTTACCCTTAATTACCCTATTTACTTTTAACCGTGGTAAATAAAAGTAAAAAGTTACTATTCACCAAAAATTATTTTCATCTCATTGAACCACATTTTACTCGTTGATATTAACCGTGTCTCTCAGATTTTCGAAATTACACTCTCATAAGCTGTAAAATTATGTTTTATGAAAAAATCAGTTTTTTAACTACCACTTAGTGGTTTCACTATTCATCAAAAAATGAAAGTTTCCCGAAAAATACCAAAAATTAGGCCTAAGCTATATTTGATATTATGAATTCAAAATTGATGTATATTTTATCAAATTCAAAACATATCAGTTGAATTTAATTTATTTAAAAATTAATTCTCGTCATCAAAACAAATAGCGTGTTTTTAAGAGATAGTAACTATAAACAGATTGACACTTGCTTATGTCTGGATTAAATGTGAAATTACATCCAATGACCAACATTGTATTAAATGGTAAACATATATTCTAAATATACTTTAAAACAACTCAAATTAATAATTTATAACTACTAATTATTTCAATTATAAAATTTGTTATTAATTAAAATTTAATAATTTTCACTATTAATAAAAATATGAAAGTTATCCGAAAAGTACAAAAATTTCACCCTAAGCTAATTTCGATATTAGGAATCCAAAAATTAATTCTATTTAGAAAGATAAAATTTATAAAACATTAAAAAGTAGGTATTACTATTCATAACGGCTAATTTGATTGGTTGTGGTGTGTTAGAATCTCGAAGTTGCGTACAATGCATGCCATTGGATTATTCAAAGGGAAACGTATCGTGTAAGCATGGGGTTTTACATTCTCCCCTCCTTCAATAAATTGTGTCCTTACAATTTTTTTAAAATTGGTCTTGGGAATAAAATGGAAAGTCCCACATCAGAAAAAGAGTAAATAAAACTATCACTTTAAAAGAAAGGAAGAGAGGTACAAAGGTCACCCAAGATAACCCATTATAGGATTACATGTAGGAAAATATGGATATGGATGATAAAATAAGTGTTAAGTTCTGATGGATAGGGATAGAAAACACAATCAGGATAAAGTTAACAATAAGAAAATCACAAACTTGTGTTGGGACAAACAGTCATTAGTCTCCCAGTAAGAAAAGTAAACGGACAACATTTTTTTTAAGTTACATTACATTAGGTCGAGGAATTCATTTATGACATTGACTAATAACATAATGAAATATACATACTTTTTAAGTAGAGTTTCATTCATTAATAAATTTTTACCACTAACTCATTTCTTTTAGCAATGAGTATTCAAGAAGACTTAGTCACAATGGAAGAGCTAGAATAAACTTATATAGAAATACCTGATCCACGTAGGATAAACTATATATTTACCTTGTCTTTAAAGATTAATCAAAACCAAAATGGTTAGTATAATATCTGATGATCCCCCAAAATGTATATTCCGTTAGAGAAAAAAACACTAATCTTAATTTTTAAAATTAAACCATCAATACCCCAAAGTTAAATAAATACCATTGAATAATAAATTGTCCTTATAATACTTCAATATAATCCAAATTAATATTGAAACCCAAAACTTATAATAATGTAGTCTTCCACGTCAAATTGTATCTCCAAATGACATTAATTACTCTTAAAGTCTCCTACTTAAAAGTAATTAACCTAATCATTTCTATAAACAACCAAAATCACTATAAATCCACAATAAAAACATAGATAAAAATCCACCATTACTCCTCAAATGAAATCCCATACTATCCTATTTTCCTTGGGCATATAATGTTCACAACGAAGCGAACAACTTTTAAAATAACATTTATCACTTAATCACCAAATCATTTTCCTATACTAAGGGTATTAATTTTATAAGACATAAGATCCCAAATCAAATTATTATTGATAAATAAAATCATTTATCTAAAAATAATAGTCACACTAACCAGGGACTTCACGTAGTCCAGTGGTAGGAGATAAATCTCAATCGCACTTTGGTTGTGGGTTCGATTCCCACATCTTTGTCCGATGTGACGGGTTGTCACACGGTCTGCGTGTTGTCCTTTTTGAAAAACTATATTTTATAACATTACCAAAATGAGATAAATTCCTCAAAATAACCATAACATAATTTAACCACAAATCATATCCCATACCATGCATTTTCATACCAAATTATAATAACTTATAATTGCCTCAAACCCAAGGATCATATAAGCCCAAATGGTTATTAATAACTATATCCACAAGTGAAAAGATAATTTTTCCTCAAATATCATTCTCACATGGAAAACTACAGGGTTAAAAATACAAGGGAAAATTATTCCAAAGTAAACCCATCAACAAGGAGAACTAATACTTTTTAAACATTTCTCCAACCATTTATTCCCACATTGCAGCTTCTTTGACCAAGAAAATAACCTATAGAATAGGGAATTCACTCGGGTAATGTCCAGGTCCCCTACATTTACGGTAAATGACTGTAAATGGATTCTTGGGGCCATTTTTATCTTCTTCCATAGTACTCTTCATTTTTCTTCAACAATTCATCACTTTATGTCCTTCCTTCCCACACGTAAAGCATTTCTTTGTCCCATTGAGACACTTTCCTGGGTGTCTCCTTCTACATTTCCTACATGATGGAAATAGAGGATTCCTTTCTCCATGGTCTCCACTGCAAGAGCTCTTATCATTCATCACCTTTCTCTTCTTTATTGATTCCGGGAATTGGATAATATATTTATTTTTTATCATATTTCTGAAAAATTGATTTGGCATAAAGACAATATCTTTTACGCCTATCAACATTCAATTTTGTTGCTAATTTCCACCACCGTTCCCACCTTGTACATCATTCTCAAAGCCACTATGACTTCCTTGGAATCTAGCCATTGACTAAAACCAGAAAGCATTGTGTGAGTAACAGTAGTCATAAAATCATTTAGAGATTAACATGTCACCATATTCTCAATTTGAAACATATTAGGATTAACCAAGGTCATTTACTCTCATATTATATATATAATACTTCAAATCAGTTTGTAAAGAAAATGTAGATTATTCTAAGCATATTCCCCAGGAGTGTCGTAACCAAGAGTGCAGCAAGGCCCGTTGTCGTGCACTAGTTCCCATTCGAGTATATCTCAAAGCGGTGTTTTGGGTTTTACCCCTAGGTACATCTGTTCCAGAGCCACCTCTACCTGCTCGTATCCATACATGGATGTATTGCCTGTAAAACTCACAAAATCTCTACAATACCAAAATTCTTGGAAGTTCTTCTATACTAATCCTCAAAGATCATCTTAGGTCTATGTGCTCTAATTAGAGTTTATCAAAATCTATATTCCAAGGATTGTACAAAACTTCCTCTGATACCAACTGTAATGCTCCGACCCTAGATACCTAGAGTCGGTGCATTATTACATAACATTGGCATGATCACAAGGAAGATCAAGTCTCGAAAGACTGATTAGTTTAGTACCCTTGGAAAAACTAGATATATTCATAAAGTTTACATTAAATCAATAAGTGAAAAACTACAACAACATATTGTCTTCATATCCCCTCATACTATCCCTGCAGGTCATTCATAAAATACTTCTGCACATCTTGGGAAAAATAAAACATTGAAAGGGGTGAGCTCAGATGCTCAGTAAGGATAACAATATAGTGGAAACATTCATAAATAAACATAAAAATTTAAGGCAATGTATAACTAAAACAAAATCATTTAAACTTGAACTTCAGAATAACATGGCAAAGATAAATTGAAATAATTCCATTTACTTATTCACATGGATATTCTACTAGTCGAATAATCACATGAAAATATTAATAACAACTTTCATAATGATGGAATGCAAAATCCCAGACTATCATAACCACATATCCAAGGCCTCGTGCAAAGACTACAAATAAGATTTTGTCAAGGCCTTATACCAAGACACTAGTTTGTCTCATGAGACCTACCGATGCATTGAGGAGCTATATCGGGCTCCACCCGTCACATACGAAGTCCAATGCATTCCTCATATGAAAAAGTTTAAACATAACATAAACATTCATATTAAAACTAGCATATGAAATGTCAATACTTTATCCACAAACCATGAATGGTATAAAAATAGAACATCCACATTCAAACATAACTCATTCGATATAATATGGATGATTTTATTGTATCATATTAACCTCAATCGAGAATAATGAAGGATATTTACAAAGATGAAAATAATCATCAAAACTATTTGAGAGAAATATCCCCCTTTTTCTTGAAATCATTTAAAAGTCACACTATTTGTCAAGAAGCCATTTAAAAATATATTTTTGAATCAAAGTGTCCCATACCACTTTGAAACTTTTAAAATAATTTTTAATTTTAAAACTTTAATGTCCATATAAATAAATCATTAAAACCATTTTTAAAACATGGACATTAATGATAATGATTTAGAAGAATAAGTTTTTAAAACATTTGAAAATGGTATTTTAGTTAGAGTTTCTAACCAAAAGAGAGAAACTTGAATAAAAATAATTGAGGTAATCAAAACATTGTAATATCATTAGAATAAAGGGATTCATGATATACTATGTCGGAGTACATTATAGACACCATATAAAAGTGATTTGGTGTATAACAACAAAAGAGTCTCGATGGAATGTAAATTAAGATGAAATCTCTCATAAAGGTCGTATCCTTAGGTTAAGGATAAATAAAAGACATAATTATGTGTGAAAAATATAAATACACTAAATATGATTGTAGAATCAGTGTAAAACAATCAAAGGACATTCACACATATTCTTGTAAAAACAACACCAATGAATTGGATGTTTATCTCAACAAATAGAGATTGAGTTAAAATTACACTTATCAAGTTCAAATCGATGACTTGAGAATTTATCAATGGAGTGATTATGTGTATCAAAAGTATATCCACAGAAAGGGGAGTGGAAATTATGACATAATAAAATGAATAGTTATTGGACACCTAATCTTGGAGTAAAATAATCAATGAATTTTGCGTAAAGCCAAATGAGTGGAAATTGAAATTTCAAATTCCCTTATAGATTTGGTAACATAAAAAACACACACCCATGAAAAAAGGATCATACAATGATGATGTAAATACACCTTAATTAATTTATATTACACAATGAATACAAACATGGGCATTACACCCACCACATGTAATAAATAAGTGGTGAACAATGGAATTCTCACGGAAATAAGAGTGAGATAAGAAACCCCTTACATTGTACTTTTTCCTTGGTCGACGGTAGGTTAACCTCCTGTGAAATGGTGAAATAATTATTATTTAATTATAAAATAATAATTTACATTAATATGATAACATATATGATCTTTTAACATTGATTTGTTAATAATATCTTAGTATTATCGTCATTTTGTGTGTTAACTTACTCGTTTCCCTTTATATTCTTTACTACGTAAGCTATGATTGTTATGGATAGGTTGTATCATATTCATATCCATAATTATATCAATTCATTAAACATTATTTGTAA
Organism: Viscum album; assembly: GCA_963277665.1. Classification (NCBI taxonomy): domain Eukaryota; kingdom Viridiplantae; phylum Streptophyta; class Magnoliopsida; order Santalales; family Viscaceae; genus Viscum; species Viscum album. The sequence goes on from OY728140.1 coordinate 82,136,523, forward strand.
TCATAAAATGAGAATTATACTTGAATTGATATGATGGAGAATGAATCTCATCGCGTTCGTGGAGATGATAGTCTGTACGTACGCACGAGCGCCAATATCATTCTTTAGATGTTAGAATAATTTATAATTGGATGGTATATCATATAGGAAGAATAAATATCATGTTATATTTATTATTTACATGAATTAAACATCATTATTATATCCATCCAAATAATAATTTATTTAATGACAATTACACCATGACGTGGAGATGGTAAAACGTACGTACGCACGTATGGTGACATGCCATTCAAAGGATGGATAGAAAACTGAATATGGTTGTACCATATTTATAATAACATCACAATATATAGAAGATACTGGATTTATTATTTTAGAATAGAAATAACAAAGAAAGATGAAGTTGATGAAGAAAGGAACTTGAAAGAGGGTCGTGAAAACATTACCTCGTCTTCGGGTTCATCCCTTTGATTTGATCAAAAGGGATCATTAAGTTGCCTCTATAATCAAACTAAGGCCTCTAGGTTGTAGTGCGTGAAGTTGAGAGTGTATTGGGGCAGATTTTGGCTAATCCAAAAGGCTTTGAATGTGTGAATTAGTGAGAAGGGGGAGTTCCCTTTTATAAGAAGGGTGAGGGGAACCTTTGGAAAAGCTAAAAATATTATTTTATAATAAATTCATATTCGGTTTTTAATGGCTCCAAAGTGGATTATTTAAAGGTTAAGGTGGGGATGGGTCAAAAACCACTCAACCAATAGAATTTAGACATGTTTGGGTCATTATATTAACCTTATCATTAAGTATTAACTCTTAGTTAATTAGTTTCACTTTTACAATGTCTCTTTGTATTTTTATATTATATGGTTAATAAACTTATTATATACATCCAAGCGACCCCAATTGGTCCCTTAATGATACAAACATCATGATATAAGTCTCTTGTCCTAACCTTAATTTTTTAGGAATTGAATATAAATTAATAATATAATATTTTTTTATTAACTCTTTTATGTCAAATTTGACACTATTGGGTATTTTGTTTTTGATAAATTCATAACAGCATTATTACTTCGAAACAATTTATATAATCAATCCTAATATGTCATATTAACCTATAAAATTATTGTAATTCATAAAAAGTCTAAAATTACATTTATTTTGATATTTATAATATCAATTATTTTAATATTTCATTAATTAGGTAATTACTGCATTACCATTGTGTCATAAATAAATTAAATTATTTATTGTCTGAAAATTATAAATAAAATACCCTTATCTAGGAAATATTTTTATATTTCTAATGAATATTGACAATCGAATTTATCTTATGTATAACCCTATATTAAAAATGTTTTAGTAAATAAATGTTGATTTTAACTCTTTTAACTCTTCTTTGAATTAAATAATAATAAATGTCCTAATCTAATACAAGTGGACCTAAATGATAATATTTTACTCCTAAAGTTGTTTTTGGTCAAAATACACTTGTCCAATACAATTAGGACATGTGTTAGGTTAATATTAATATCATTTGACCCTAAATTACCCTATTACTATTAACAGGGGTACATAAAATTAAAAATTTACTATTCACAAAAAATTATTTTAATCTCATTGAAATAAATTTTACTTCTTGATATTAATAGTGTCTCTCGGGTTTTTGAAATTCCACTCACAGAAGCAGTAAAATTATGTTTTATGAAAAATTCAGTTTTTTAACTACCACTTAGTGGTTTCACTATTCATCAAAAAATGAATGTTTCCTGAAAAATACCAAAAATTAGGCCTAAGCTATATTTGATATTGTAAATTCTAAAATTATGACTATTTTACCAAATTAAAAACATATCAGTAGCATTAATTAATTTAAAAATTAATTTCCGTCGTCAAAACAAATAGCATGTTTTTAATAGATAATAACCATCGAAATATTGACACTTGTTTATGTCTGGATTAAATGTGAAATTACATCCAATGAAAAACATTGTATTAAATGGTAAAAATATATTCTAAATATACTTAAAAACCACTCAAATTAATAATTTATCACTGTTAATTATTTCGATTAAAAAATTTGTTTTTAATTAAAATTTAGTAATTTTCACTATTCATCAAATTATAAAAGTTATCCGAAAAGTACCAAAATTTCACCCTAAGATAATTTCGATATTTCGAATCGAAAAATGGAGTCCATTTCGAATGATAAAATTTATAAAATTTAAAAAAGTAGGTATTACTATTCATAATGGCTTGTTTGATTGGTTGTGGTGTGTTAGAATCTCTAAGTTGCGTACAATGAACACCATTGCATTATTCAAAGGGAAACGTATCGTGGAAGCTTGGGGCGTTACATGTGATCTGTGTTGTTTGTGTAGGGTTGAGGTTGGGAGTGTGGTTGTGTGTATGTGGTTTTATTGGTAGTGTAATAGAATCTTAGATTGATAGATTTATTGATTGGGTAACATATGAACTTATTGTACAGTGGGATTACATTTGGTTCATGTTATGGTGGTTGGGAATGGTCTTCTTTTGCAGTGGGACTACAATCATATGGAGTTTCATTGTTTTGAGTGATATGCTGATTTTGGTGTAGTAGGGCTTCTGAGGGTGGTTTGGGTGGGATAATTTTGATGAATGATGGTGTTACCTAGTGTGGGACTTTCATCAAGAGTTTCAAGAGTCTTTGGTGAAGTGTTCATGGGTTATGATTTTCTAAGTCTATTATTTTCCCATGTGGGGATGGAATAAATATTTATATTAATTATTTAATGTAGAATGATAATTTTTTAAATTAATTGGCTAGGGTTATGAATTATTTCTATGGTTGTCTTGGTGGGTATGCATTATAGGTGGAAACATGGGAAATATTGTGTGGGATTGTTTTTCATTTTGAAAACTCATAGGTTGGGGCTGAGTTTTTGGTACTTATATATTTATATATAATTTTTGTTCCTTGTGATTTATATATGCACCCCACCTGTGATGAGAACTACGTGCCAAAAATCCCAATATTATGGGGGATGCCATCCATTCCCAAAATCCCAGTACGGGGATGGATGCCTGATTATTAACCCATCTATGCTCCCTCTTCTAGGAATTGGTATCCCAAGACTCTTCATTGAGGTTGTAGTTTGGTTTTGTGGACTAGGTATCTTTTAGAATGATGTTATGTTGTTGTGGTCCAGGTTTCTATTGGTGGGACGTGATTTGGTATGTGTCGTGGGTTTGTACGGATAGGTTGTGATAGTGGGGATTTTGGAAGAGTGTTGTAGCGTCAGGATTTTCATCGTTAGGGATGATCAGTTAACATGTGGGACGTTGTGTGGGGTGCTATATCTTCAATTTACTTACTACTTTACTTTAAAAGGATTTCATTATTTGGTGAGTGTTCCGTAGTGTGATTGGGGTGAATATAATTCCTTATTAGGGGCCTTTAAGTCTCTTCTGTTTTCTCATAGGGGAATTAATATGCTTCTCCCACTTTTTAATGAGTGATTTTGGATTTTCCTACTGAGTGTATTTGAATTCTCACCAACCCTATATAAATCTATTTTCATGTTTCCAGGAAGATTATGCAGACCATGCTGGACCATACAATCTTGTGCGTCAGGATGGTCATTTAATTTCTACATAGATTTGTTCTTTTGGTATTTAAATGGATATTTTCATCGTATTTCTGGTAGTTATACATTAAACATACACTTCGAATAGATTTTTTATTCTTATATTTATATGTATTAGAGTTGTTTTGATGTTGGTACATATTATATCCCAATATTGGTTTCAATAAAAAGGGTTATTCCAACCTTTTGGTGAGATTTGTATACCCTAGGTGCTAGTCTCTAACCCGAGGCCTATTGGATGCGGGGCTCAGGGGCCATTATCTCTTATTCATCTTGAAGAAGGTTGGTCACAACACATTGGAATCTCTTTCCTCATCTTGAAGAAGGGGTGTCATGACAGAATTCTATTAAAGGGGATAGTTAAGAGATAATATAGAGTATGATGTTATGCGTAGTGAGTATTGAATGGGATACTAGGGAAAAAGTGTTAGGTGATCCTTGTGTGTTACATAGGCTAGGGAATACATGTTAGGACATGAGATTTTAGGGACCGTCTCGATCTGATGAAAGGACTATGAGCATACTGACTGGCCAAGTGAGGCTACACCATTTTGTGGGTAGAGACCCTTGGAAATTTACATGCATCATGATGACTTACATTCTTGTTTTTTTGGTATTTTATTGGGAAACTATAATAAATAATGTGTTAAAAATGAATCCTATATAAATTCTTTACTACTAGATTTAGGAGACCCCAATTTACTTTTTCAGTTATGGACCATGGTCTTTGACTATATGTTGTACGAGAAGTGGAGGTTCATCCTGCTAACATGGTTGACTGAGGGAGGTTTGACCCAGTTGGGGAGGATAATTAGTGGAAGATGATGCTTCATGATTTCCAGTGGTTGACTCTAGGAAATTATGTAGGCAACGTTTCAGATACAGAGATGAAATGTTGGCTTGAGGAGTTTGTTATCAATTTCTTCTTAATCCAGGATCAGATAGATTACTGGGATACTTCAATGTTAATCCAAATGTGTGGTGATGTGTGCCAGTGGTGGATTCTCAGTATAGGGGAGAGGATGGAGGTTTATGTTCTATGGTATGATTTTCAGAAGGAATTTTGGGAAGAATTCTATTCCTTGGTAATTAAGGCTGAGAAGGAACATGAGGTACTCTCCCAACTACATGGAATTATCTCAATACATGCACTGCAATAAATTTCGAGGATCTCATTTTGTTTTCTTCTAATTTCTTTATAGATGAAGAGTCTCGAATGAGATTCTTAGAGGAGGCACTCCGTACAACTCTCTAGTACATTGTTAGTCCCTTCACCATTCAGATATACCAAGATCTCCAGTATAAGGAGTAAGTGGTTAAGAAGATGCACTCATGAGGAGGTCTACCATGAGAGGATTAAAAACTAATTCTTCAAAGGGTAAGGTTGTCAGTAGTTTTCCTCAAGAACCAAGGCCTTTGAGGTTTCAGCCAGGAAGGAGTCGACCTTAGTTGTTTTAGTTTTGACCTTTTGTTCCTCATTCATTTACCATAGGTTTGGTAATGAGGCATTTCTCTTATATATAATGCAATAACATTCAGAGTACGTACCTAATTTGAGCTCCGTATGGTGGTGGTGGGAAGGATCTATGGCCGGTTCAGTAGTAGTTTCCGACCAGGCCATTTCAGTATCATGGAATGTAGGGTCCTCCATCAAGGGGAGATGTAGAATGTGGAGGCTGAACTTAGGGCGTTCCTCAGGGACCTCAACCCATGTTCGAACGGGGAAGAGGCCAACCGAAGAGGGGTATAAGAGCTGGGCACGGTCATTTCCATGCTGTAGAGGCATTAGTTCCAACATGGTAAGACATTATTCGAGGTAGGATCATTTTGTTTGGTACTCTTGTTTGTTCATTATATGATTTAGGAGTTTCAAACCCTGTGGAAACTAGTTTATTCCATAATTTGGTATTGAATATAGAGAGACATTACATTCCACTGGTGTTTTGTACATCAGTCAATGGATAGAAAAACTTTTTTGAGGTGTGCGGGGGATGTAGACGGATGATGGGACAACATCAGTTAGGTGGGGATCATTTCCTATTGAAGATTCAACTATAAGATTCCATCATTGGAATCGACATTCTATACACTGAGCATAATTTTATCATCTTCTTCCAAAAAAGTTTGATGTTTTCAGACATGTATGGTTAATGTGTGGCTTTGGTTGGTGATAAAAGTCATCTGATGAATAGTGGGTGTGTTGTGCCTCTTATTTTATTATTGGAGGAGTTCTTAGGGAAATCAGTGGTTGCTAAGATAATGGAGGTCCTGAGAGTGTTCAAGGAGTTTTTGGATGTTTTCCCCAAGGAGATTTTGACTTTACCTAATCGATGTGGAATTGAGTTTTGGATAGACATTCAACCTAGTTCTAGTCTGATTTATATTACTCCTTATCGAATGTCACCTTCTGAAAAATGGGAGCTAAGGATCATGATTTGACGATCTGATGAAGAAGAGATTTATCTGGCATGGTGTGTCCCCATAGGGTTATCTTGTCTTTATCATGAAAAAGGCAGATGGTCATCCGGGGATTTTCATAGAATACCAGAGGATGAATCGGGTGATAGTTATTAATCATTAACATCTCATGATTATACATTATCTTTTCAACCAGATGAGTGGATTAAGTTGGTTTTATTAGGTCGATCTATTTTCTAGGTAACACCAGTTGATGGTAAAGCTAGGTGACATCCCAATGTCTTCGTTCAAGTGTTGGTATGGGAACATCGAGTGCAGGGTTATTCCATATAGTGTTATGAATCCACCACCCTTATTCATGGTACTTATGAAATCCACCTTTCATGAGTTCCTTGACCTATTCATCATCATATACATCGCTGAAATTTAGATCAACTTGATGTTAGAGTAGGATCATACCAATCATTTCAGGACTATCTTGGATGTCTATTGATGCCACGAGCTCTATGGAATGTTGTCCAAGTGCATTTTTTAGACACGGGAGGTCCACTTCTTGAGAAATTTGGTGTCTCCGTAGAGTCTATAAGTAGACCCATTTTAGTACATGTCATTTGATTCTTGGGAAGGACCAATTAATGTGGCAGTGGTTTATATTGTTCTTATTCTAGAAGTCTATGACCAGATATTTTTACATGATTTCACTCACGTAGAAGCTCCAATAAAGGTACTAAACTGAGAATACTGTACCTTTATGTGGAGTGAGTGGTGTAATGAAACTTTCATCCGTCTTAAAGGAAGTGTTTTAGTTCTCCAGTGATATGGTTTCCAGATTTAGGGGTGACGATTGAGGTTTTCTTCAAAGCATCCCATCAATGATTGGGGTATGTGTTGATGAAAAAATGGGGAGTGATATCTTTTGTTCCTAGAAAGTTATGTTCCCATGAGTATAACTATTCCACCGATGATATGAAGATATTTTTGGTCATGTTTTTACTGACTTTGTGGTAAAACTACCTCATTAGAGAGTGGTGTGTGGTCTTCAAACATCAAAAGAGGTTGAGGAATGTATTTTACCAATGTAATATGAATATTAAAATGTGTAGGTGGATGAAGTTTATTCAGGACTATGACTTTCAGATCTACTACAACTCAGAAAAATTGAACATCATGGCCGATGATTTGATCATGAAGTCACAAAGAGACATAGTTTGGGGATATGAATACTCATGGAAGTTGATTGAAGAGTTTTACACATTGATCATAGAAGTAAGAATGGATGGTGGAAGAGGATGTCTATTACATATTTCAGTGAATTCATCTCTTAGGAAGCATGTAGAGGAGTCTTAGTTCTGAGACTTAGTGGTGGAGTTTGTGAGTGATCATGTTGTCTAGGGTGATTCTCTATAGGGGTGGTCCGAAGATGGATAGAATCTGATGTTATACCATGGGATGATGTATTTCCCTATGTAAATGTGAAAGGGAGTCCTCAGTGAGTTTAGTAGCTAACCCTTAGAGGTTCAACTGGGAGTTTCCAAGATGTACAACAGCTTGAGTGAGCAGTTTCGGTTGCACATGATGATGAAATCTGTGGTGGAGTTTTTGAAAAAGTGCCTAGTGTTCTAGAAAGTGATGACTAAGCATTAGGTTCTAGAAGGTTTTTTCAGCCTCAGATGTCCCCAAGAATAAGTGGGTTTATATATTGATGGATTTATTAATAGTATTACCTAGGGATCATTGTTGATGTGATGATACCTTGGTAGTGGTGGATCATCTGATGATATTGGATCACTCCTTAGTGATTAAGTAGTCAAGAACAATCGATGCCCGGGAGAGATGGTATGTGGACAAGGTGGTGTGGATGCATGGAGTTCTGAGATCCATTGCCTCGGATCAGGATACATTTTTTACCACACAAGCCTGTAAGGGATTTCAGCATGCTTTTGGATCTCATTTACGCCTCAACACTATTTTCCTCCCAATGATATATGGGAAAACATAGAGGTACATCCATACATTGGAGGAAATGCTATGTGAATTCATCATGGATTTTGGTAGGTATTTGGTGTGACATTTTCCATTGGTAGAGTATACATACAACAGTAGCTATCATTATACCGTTATCATGGCTCCATTTGAATATTTATAAGGAAGGCCATTATATTCAACTTTGTAACAGATTGATGTTGGGGAAGTAGTTGTTCTTGGTTCATATGTGGTTAATAGAATGACATATATGGTTAACCTCATTCATCAGTGGATGGAGGTAACACAAGACTGGCATAATTCATATTCTAATCACAAGAGAAGGCCCTTGGAGATCGATTTTGGAGACCATTTGTTCTTATTGGATTCCCCTCAGTGTGGGAAGTGGTGGTTTCGATGCGAGAGAAAGATTTTTCCCAGGTTCATTATACCCTTTGAGGTGTTGTGGTGATTTGGAAAGGTGTCATATTAGTTATCATTTCCTCTATAGTTAGATAGGTTCCTTGACATCTTCCACATCTCCTAACATCCTCAAAATCTCCATGATGACTCCCATGTCATTGACTGGGGAGTGTTTTATATCAACGATGAATTGATTTTCATGGAAATATTAGAAGAGGTCCATGATCATTGGTAGAAGGTGCTTCATATAAGGATCATTCCCTTGGTTCGTGTCTAATTAAAGCATGGTGCCCTGGAGGACAGTACATGGAATCAAGAAGAACATATGTGTGCCTAGTACCCAAAGTTGTTAAGTTTTTTTATTGTATGTCGTTCGTTTTGATGTAATGATTGAACCATGCTTATTATGAAATGAATTTTTTCCCTAATATGTAAAATGTGAGGGAGTCCAAAAATGTGAAAATGGGGAAACCATATTATTAATTATGATTCATTAATTATGGTACGATTAAACACATGTGAGTGTTTCTGCACAACCTAGAGGGAATAGCATGTTGACATAGAGGAAGGAATTCCCTAATTAATGTGTCTAGATAGTTGGTGTCTATGTTGGTTATAATGTGTATGTTTCAGTTAGTATATTTGGGAGGCTGATTTATTGACTGTTTATGTTTTACACTGACTTTGGAACAACACTAATTGGTTTACCCTTGATTGGTATCTGACAAAGTGGTTTTTTGGAAGCCACTTTCTTCTTGTATTGGTTTTAAATTATAGAGGATGAGAATAAGTTGAGAGTTATTTGATGTAATGGCTCAGAACTCTCATGACAATCATTTTTTAAAATCTGGAATTTGGGGTGTTCTGGGAGTTAACAGTAACCCATTTCAATAGTTTTCTAAAATTATAATTTTTCTCTTCATAGTTCAATGCATCGGTTGGTCAGCGAATCAGTGGGTCCGGTTATCAATGGGTTTAGGTATTGGTAGGTAAAGGCGTTGATAGGTTCGGGGTCAGGTCATCGGTAGGTTTAGGCATCAGTGGGTCTGGACATTGGTAGGTCAGGTCGTTAGTCAGTAATGGCGTCGTTCAGGTGAGGGCATCTGTCGGTCATGCATCGGTAGGTCAGGAGTTAGTGATTCATGTAAATGACTCGCTATCGGTGGGTCAAATCGGTGACTCGTGCTAGGGAGTCACATCAGTGAATCATATTGGAGATTCATTATTAGGTGACTCACTATCGGTGCCTCATGTCAGTGACTCACCCATCAGTTATCCATTTTGTTTTTTTTCTATTTTGCCCAATTTTCCCCCTCTTATGTTTTATTTGACGTAATTCAAGTTTAAAACATTGTTTATGAATTTCTAAAGGAATTTAAAATGATATTAATTATATAATTATTATTGTAACACACCATGGGCTTCGAAATAGTCAAGAATTGTGGTTTTGACCATGATCCAAATATTATGTACATTGAAACCGTATCCATTCTGTTGATATAAGATCTGTCTCATCTAATATTTGAACCTCTCTTCCTTGTGTGTTTCTTTTCTCTTCGTGTGACTAGATCCTTTCTTCTCACTAGAGATGCATCTGTGATACATCTATGGATCCATATTTCCATATAGTCCTTCCTACAACTCACTCGACCCAATTTTTGGCACAAGGATGAATTGTCGACCATATTTTGTTCCTGGTAGGGATTCCTTCATCTCTCTATAAAATTTAAACCATGCCGGGTGGGTATGATGATGTCTGTTGGTTAATATGCATGGATGCATTTTAAATGAAGTAATAAATTAGGGGCATGAAGATGATGTTGATAATTTTTTTATCCTTTATCCTTGATCCATGATGTCAATTTTGTTTTCAATATTCCTTCAAAAATTCATGGCCATTTTTGGTCTATGTTTTCACACACAACTCAGGAATAAATGTTGTTGACCTTATATTGAATGTTTGTGAACATGAAAAAATTATTAATCATGAATGTTTGGTTAATTAAATGGATTCCCTATGATCGAACTTTTCATTTGGTAACCCTAATTTTTTCAAAGGGGAATTAATGATTGATTGTGTTAAATATGAATACACTTTTGTGTTTGTTGTGGTACTATGTTGCGTATGGATCTTTTTAACGTTTTGTTTTGTTCTGGTCATTTGGTGATGTGGTTGGGAGTGTGTTTGTGTGTATAGGGTGCTAAAGGTAGTGTAATGGAATCTTAGACTTAGTGACTGATTTATTTTTGAATGAATGTACTTAGTGTGCAGTGGGACTGCATCTGGGTCATGTTATGGTTGTTGGGTGTTGTCTTATTATGTTGTGGGACTATAATCTGGTTGAGTTTCATTTATTTCATGGATATGGTGATTTTGATTTTTCTTGGATATTGAGGATGGTTTGGGAGTGATAATGTTTCTAAGGATGGTGTTACCTTAGGTGGGACATCAACTCATAGTATACATACACTTCTATGATGTGTGTGAGTTATGATGTGATGTGTGTTTTAGTTTCCCAGGTAGGGATGGAATAAATAGATAAATTATTTGTTCAATGCAGAATGATGATTAGTTAATTGCATTGGTTTGGGTTTTTAATTAAATATGTCATTGGATGTGTGGTTATGCCATAGAGGTGGAAGCAAGGGAAGCCTTGAGTGGGCTGGTTGTTTGTTTTGAAACCCCATAGGTTAGGGTTCAGTGTTTGGTAACTATATATAGACATGTTGTTTTTTGTGATTTCTATACGCATCCCACCCGTGGTGAGAACTACATGTTGAAGACCCTATTGTTATGGGGGGGGGGGGGGGGTTCCTTTCACAACATCCTAGTGGGATGATGAATGCCTGGTTATTGGTTCTTTTCTGCTCCCTTTTCTAGGAATTGGTAGCCCAAGACTCTTCAGGAAGGTTGTGGTGTGGTTTTCTGGCCCATGTGCCTTGGGTTACGATGTGATGTGGTTGCGGCCCAGGTGTCTAATGGTGGGATGTGATGTGGTATTTGGCTAGTTTTGTGCGAGTAAGTTGTGATAGTGGGGCTTTTGGAATATAGTAGTAACATTAGGATGTACGCTATTATGGATGACCAGTTAACAAGTGGGAAGTAGTGTGGGGTAGCCGATCAATGATTTTCATACTAATTTACTTTACATGACTATTTTATTTTATGATCATTACATGGTGAGGTTATGTTAGATAATATACATTATTAGATATCATTTAGGTTCTTTAGTTTTATCATATGGGCATTAGTATGCATCTCCCAATTGTGCGTGAATGAATTTGGATTTTCCTACTGAGTATACAATTATTATCACCCTACGTATATAAAACCATTTTTTAGTTTCTAGGAAGATTATGTAGATAGTGTGAGACCATACTAGCTCGAGAATTAGTATAGTTGTTATTTCAGTGCTTAATATTTTTGGTTTTAAATTTTCTTGGATAATTTCATTGTATTTCAAGCAGTTTTACATTAAACTTGCACGTGCGATGCATTTTGGATTATTTTATATATTTGTCCTGAAGTTGTTTTGACGTTGATATGACTTATATCCTGATATTGGATACTATTAAAATGGTAATGCATCAAATTTTCTGAGATTTTTATATTCATGGTACTAGTCTCCACCCTGGGGCCTACTTGAGGTTGGACTACGGGTCCGTTATCTCTTCTTCATCTTCTAGAAGGAATGCCATGAGATAGTTCGATCCCTTCCCTTATCTTGATGAAGGATGGTCGTCACAAACTCCCATCAAATTAAATTAATTTTTCCCATATTTTTCCATAATTACCAATTCCATAAATTTTCTCCCTTTTAATTGGAAACATCATTTAGTTTAATCTCATATGGAAATCATTTTTACATTCTCCACTTTTTATAATAATTTTTTTTATTTTCCTAAGATGTTGGATTTTGGAAAGGATGTTTTAAAAAATTTAATGGGATATTTCATACATCCTTAAAGACTTGAAAGCTACACATTATTTATATTTTTCACTATTTTATGAAATATAAATACCATATGACTCTTCTATTTTTGTAAATATTTACTTTACATATAAAAAATTTAAAAATTGCATTCATTGATGGGTTTATACATGTTTTTTGATAACATAAAAATTACTAGACTTATACATACCTGACATAGGGGTGAATTCTATTTTTTTGTCCACTATTTAGTATCACCCAAGTAAAATATTTTTAAACTATTGATATATTCATAAAACTGTGATTGTTTTATTGATAAAAGTCATGGTTCAATTATATTTTTTTGGAAAAAAATATGATCTATTCTTATTTGAAAATAATCATTCGTTATTTTAAAAAGCATCATTTGAGTATAATATTTGAAAGATTTTATCTCCAATATCATTTTCATAAAATATGAATATTATTACTCAATGTTTATGAACTATGATAAATTTTCAGATAATAAGAAACCATTTATTTATATTTTTTTGGAATGTTTATAATTTATCCTTTAGTTATAACTAGAATAAATATTTTGAATCCAAATTCCTTATCATGGGTATGACCATAATTATAATATATGAATGATTTATTTTTCTTTTGTAGAAAGTATAAATATTAGTTTAAATTATGGGAAGGGTGGTCCTTTAATAATTTAGCACTATAAAAATTGGGTACTATTTAATATATTTGGAGGTATTTTTAAGGGTTTTTAGAGAGAAAATAATCTATTATTGGTCATTTTCAAATTCTATTGATGGTCTTTGGAGAGACCATTGAATTTTGTTTATGATGTTTTATTTCTTGTTTTTAAAACATATTCAATATCTTTTAACATACCTTATTTATGACATTTATCCATTATTATCATCAAACTGTTTATGGAAGCATGTTAGGCCTAATGACTCTCATGTTATGAATTATATCCATGTCTATTTCCTTAATTGTAATTCTTGTTCAAATATTTCCTTATGAATGTTCCCTTGGATATACTATGCAGTTTTAGAAGATATATGGGTGTCAGGTGCACTATGTGGAGTTTTAAATAAATTATTTTTTATGATTAATTTAATATATTTTATGTGTTTTCATCCAAATTTATTATAAATATAAATCACAATCATGAATTTATTGGATAATTTTATAAATAATTAAGAAATTATATTTTATGAATGCTTGGGACCCATAGTCACTTGGAAGGTATAATTTTTCAAAGGATTAAATTATTATAAAAATATTTAGGGAATTAAGAACTTTGTTCTGTATTGAATAGAAGAGGTACCACAAGACCCTATATCTCCTCCCCATCATCATGAAAATAGGGAATTAGAATGATTTAAAAAATTGGAAAGTGTATTACTAACCTAAAAATGGAAGTATCTCATACGATTATTAAAAGGTAACTAATAATATTTCCCCATATTGCTATTTTATAAATCAATCCCACATATATGAAATAAAAAATTATTATTTCAGGAGTCCCTTTTGAATAAAAATAAATAAGATACCTTTACCTATTAGGATAGGATACATATTCATTCTACAACTTTAAGAATCATTAAGTCCTAATCCACATTAGAGGGTATTAAACGAGTTTTAGTTTTAGAAAAGTTATTTTGGTGAAATTGGAGTGGTGTTGATGGCAGAAGAATATAATGAAGGATTACCTTATTTCAAGGGTGTTCTATAAAACCTGAATTGATCGATATATAATATAATTAAATCACATATAGTAGTTAGGATTAGATAAATGATGGGAAAATGTATGCTAGGCAACATGCCTACCCAGATCATCTACCTGCTCATTCAAACTTGAATGTGTACTATAAATTTAATTTTTGGGATATCTATGTGGTTATTTTAACATAGAGAACTGTAAACCATTTGATGTATTATGTACATAATCACCTTATACATTCTAGTCATGTAAGAGAAGTGGTAAATTATTTTATTTATCCAAATTCTCTAAAATAGCTACTTACAGAAGATGTGCCCATTGTTGGATTGAGTATTGGTCACAATTTACCTTTTCCAACAAATATTTGTCATCATCTAACATATAAATTATTTGTTTTTTTATTTTATATCAATAAAATATGAATTATGTATAATTTTTTGTAACACATTCCATATGTATGAGTAACTAAAAGAAATGGATTCATAGTTATGTGAAGGAAAATTTTATATTACAACACCTTCAGATAATCCCCATGATATTGATGGGGTAGTAAAGTTAACACACATTTATATATATTTGATAATAAAAAAAATTTATAATTAATTATGATATATGGGGAATATATAACATGTTTAATATATTTAAAACCGACTTCACGAATTTTGTAATGTATCAGGAGAACACAATACCCATGTCGCAGTTGTATTCCTTATATGTTAATTTCAATTATTAATTTAATATATTAAAGTAAAAAATTGATTTATTGACATTATTTATTAATTTTTTAGTCTAGTGTCTCCATACTATTTTCATCCAATATAATTATAACTCTCCTTGTGATTTTATGTAAATAAAATACATTTCTATATCTTTTAAATAAATGAACCAAACTGAAATATATGAGAATATATCTGAATGATTAAAACACATATTCACTACATGATAGTTTTTTTCAATTCATTGACGGATAAGAAAAAATATATAAGAAGAAACCATTATTCAATATACTATTATTATTTTGTAATTTTTTATATTATAGTGGAAATTTTATGTTATATATATTTTTCAAAATGAATGTAACTTATATTGGTAATTCTTATTTTTATGTTGTGTTCAAATATGATTTATCATGTTGTTATGGAACGTACCATTTTTCAATTTATTTTTTTCATTAATATTAATATTTTATATTTTAATATGTTTTGTTAATTAATATTTTTAATAAAAAAAGTCAATCAGTTGAGTTCAAAAAGGATAAAAAATTAGAAGTGGAACTATAAAAAATAGTTTATCTAAATTCTCAAATAAATTACTTTTATTTTATCGAATAATGGTTTTTATTACTTATATAAGGTTACTATTTTTAAATATTGTTTAAGAAATATAGTTTTATCATCAAATAATCAATTGGAATATGGGTAATATGTTTCATATTTTATTTTTGAGATAATAAAAATTAGAAATTAACTAAATGATGAAAAGATTATTTTCATTAAAACACATATAATTTTAACAATTATGTTATATTTTAAAAAAATACATTATATTATAAGTTTTTTATGTTTTTTATCATCATACATAAAATTACACGAGTCTCATTCCAAATTGTTTTCTAGAAAATTTAATATGTTTGGATAATTTGATGATTTTCCATCATATATTTTTATATATATGAATTATTTTTGGATTTTTTCAATGAGTTTTTCTAGTTCTTATGTTTTTGGGATATTTTTTATAACATTTATAGATTTAGATTATTTTTATAGTTCTAGAAATATTTATTTTGAATGAATTTATAAAATTCTATCATTAAATGTCATCTTTTTTTGAAAAATACTGTGGATAATCGGGTAATATTAATTTCAACTTCATTTTTCTTGAAAACTAATGTTTAATTACTTTTATGTTTCATCAATTAAAATGGGTTTCAAGGTAATTTCTATAGAAACAAAATTGAAATTAATTTATATATTTCCTTATATAAGGGTTTCTAACATTAGTTTATATAATAAGATTTTGAAATTACAACATTCAAAAGAGCTTAAATTATGTACCTTTTATCCAAATGTGAAAGAAAAATATAATGTTAATAGATTTTTTCCAGTAGTGGTCTATTTCTCCCTCAGTGGTACCTTCTGATGCTCATCATGGTTCAAATTATTACTCTTATATTGTGGGTGTCGAGTTAGTATGGCCACAACATATTACACAGTAGCTCCCAAAATATGTGATTGATAATGAGGATGATTATTGAATTTCCAATCATGTTCATTTTTTTAATGATTAATTCTAGTTCTAGTTATTATCTAAAATAAAAAACAAATAAAATTAGTAAATACAAATAGTAGAAGTGGTATGTAATCATAATAAAATCAATCCCTAAATTCTATAATTTCTCACACCTTTTAATCAATGTGTGGCACTTTAGTTTCATCATATATAATTATAGATTTAGGAAATGTTCTATTAGAATCAATCATTATATTTCCCATTATCTAATATCGAAAATAACTATTATATCCTATGATACTAACTAGGAGGTCCTGAGAATAAAATTTATGAATACTGTATCATTTTAGATTAATAACCAATATATATTCCAATTATTTATGCATGAGCACCATAATGATCAATTTCCATTTCAGAGTAGATACATAATGAACACTTTTCCAAAAAGATCATCAATATATTCAAAAACAATTATTATTATTTCTACCATTATAGAAAAATTATTCATATAACATTCCATAAAAACATGGGTATGGAAAAAAATAATAAAGGGGGAAGATGGATACCCATTATGGGTAAACATGTGATATATCAATTATAAAATGATCATAAGGGTATTGATAATTTTTTATGTTCATGTTCTTAACATTACATAGTGATAACCAGAAAATAATACATCCTAGAATCCAAAATAATTTTTTATATAGATTTATTATTAGTAATTGGACCCAAATAGTATTCATCATCCAAATGTATAACAGTGACATGTTTCATCATAATCATAGAAAACGATAATCGTTTAAATATATCGATTTATAACAATTCAAAATATGTAGTTTGGGTGGTATTAGTGGTAAAAAACATAATCTCACATCACAATGAATATGGTTTAAAAAATAGAAATCCCCTTGAGGGATTTTATGAAAATGTCACTAATATTAGGGCGGTGACACAATCATGATGTAAGAAACATTTCTTTGGGTATACAGGTTATGTAATGGGTCCCCCTCTCCATAGATAGAAAGATGTATTTTGTTTCATATTCATTTCATCTCAGAATTCTATAATCATTCCAATGATTAGTCATTTAATTTTATAAAATTGTGAATATTGATATTCACAATCATGTATATTCAACATCTTGAGATCATTTGATGATGAAATCATACTCACACATCCAAATGTACACATAACTATTTTAAATCATTCCCTTGAATATCATCAGCATCTTTTCAGATATATATTTATCATTAAGCAATGCATTGGAGGTATTTAATTGAAAATGCAATCAAATACTTACACTCCATTCATATATATTCTTTAATAACATTAAAACATTTATCATTTCTTTATTTATTTCTTTCGAAAAATAAAAATATATTCAAAAATATTTCATCCTTATAATTTGTAACCCTCCTAAAATAATAAGTATGGAATCATCTTAATAACTCCCGAGTGAGTCAAAAGTGACATCGATGAATGCTGACTATAATTATGATTCCTTTACATGATCGCTGATTTTTTGAGGAAAATACTATTTCATTGGAAATCAATTATTTAAATTCTAAAAATTTATTGATTAATTGGAAAAATATTTTATTTTAAATTAAACTTATAAACATCTAAAGGATTTAAAAATTTAAAGAGTAATAATGTCGATAGAAAAAAAATCCATTTATAGAGTATATGTTAAAAAATATTATATGTACACCTTTGGTATAAGGTACTTCATTCAGAAAACTTCTATAATATTCTTTTAAATAATAATTATAGAAATTAAAATGATGGTAAAAGTGACCAAATTCAATAATTAGGAATCCTAAAAAAAATTGAACTCATTTTAAGTAATATGTAGACATGGAAAAAATTTATTCATGGATAAATTTGTATTAATTTTGACTCTTAAATTGTTTTTATAAATAATTTTATATACTAAAGAGTATACAATGAAATGAAAATATGAAAACTACATAAATAACTAGAGGAGTAGAAAATATATGGTTTTCAAAGGATATTGATCATATAATTTTTATAAGCAACTGGCCTTAGGAATCCAAAAAATTACATATTTCTAATAGAATTAAATTTATATTATTTCAAGGATCCTTTTAGTATTAATTGTTTAAATAATCTTATCACAAAAATTACATAAGAAATCCAAATATTTTAAATTTCACAATCCCAATATGTTCCAATTTTCCACATAATATAAAAAATATATAATAAAATACATTTTATTTCGTAAAAAATATGAATGGGTTTCAATGTGACTTCTTATTTATACTAATTCTTAATCCTAATGAAAAACATTACAAACATTTTTTGAAAAAAAATCATAGAAATGAATATAAAAGCAATGAAGGAATATTATCAGTGTATTAACACTAATAAATATTTTCCCTTTTTAAAATATTTTTTTATCAAAATTAATATTTTAATTGATTTGAAATCCACATATATGGACAACGCTTTTTCTAAAAAATTCATTGTTAATATATTAAAGAAATTATAAATGTTTTTTTTGGAAAACATGATACAATAATGAAAACATTTTAAAATGATTTAGAAATTTCACCATTAATAATAGAATATAAACTTTTTTAAAGATAATATTGTTAAATATATTTTTTAAAGCATTTTATTTATATGAACTCCCATAAAATGAATAGATATATCAATTGAGAAACTTGATGTATTATTTTCATATATCTTTTATAATAACTCATATAAATGGAAGAACCATCCAGCTTATAAAAAGAATAACCTACATGTTTGGAAATTGAATAACGATCATGGTTACGAATGGAATAAACTTCATGGTTACACATGGAATAACATTTATGTTACAATTGGTGTCACCATTATAGTTAAAAATGGAACAAACTTCATGTTTATAAATAGATTAACCAACATTGTTACAAATGGAATAACCATTATGGTTGAAAATGGAATAACCTTCTTGGTTACCAGTGAAATAATCTTCAAAGAGATTTTGAATAATCTTATTAGAGAAACCAGATAAATTAACTCCATCCCATTAAACAATGCATTGAAGACATGTAAAAGGCTCACACATCCTCAGTTTTTAACAGAAACACCCATCAACATAATAATTATAATTAAACATAACATAATCATAATACATGAAAACATTATCCACACCTATGAGAAAATATTTCTAGATAGTGATATATCTATTACATTCAAACTAATATTTTTGAACTGTGATTCTAAAAAAATTAAATTATCATTTTTTAAATAAATCTTCAAATCATTTCACAAAATAACAAATCTAGTAATGGTTTTTTGGTGGGAAATTCTGTTAACATTATATATGTTTTCATTTTATATAAATCATGTAAACATTTTCCTTTTATGATTATTTTTTTGAATTTAAGAAATAGATGAATATTAAATTTATAATATAATTATATCCAAAAAAATTAAATTCATAAAATAATTTTTATAAAATAGATTTTTAGAAAAAGGATTTAAAAATAAATATTCCAACTATTTAAAACTATATTTTTAAAGAAAAGTTAACCTTACCTGAAGTCATAATCATCACATACATTCCATATCCTCCTAAATAATAAATTTATATTAATTATTTAATTTATTAATAATATATTAAAATTTTATTATTCCTTTTACCATTTTATAATCAATTTCTAAATAAATTAATTTCTTGTCAGATATTTTGATGTTATTTGGCTCATATTCCCAAAATGAATTCAATAGGTTAAAAATGGTCCTAGTGGTCATTATTAAATAATATATTGAATATTAAAATTAAAATAATTATAATATATAAGTCTATAAATTATACATTTATTTCCAAAAAATAACTATTGTTACAAAAAAACATCCTTAAAATCACAGAGATGGTAGTCTATATATAAGCATTAATAACACCTCCAATTTTTTAACAATCATGATAGAAATATGGTAAGTTTTATTTAACCTCTAAATAAATTTTATTATATTATCAATATCATATTATAACGGAATATAAGCTTATATATATCATTTATATGATGTAGTTATGAAAAATTAATCGGATCACTGTGTAGATGTGGTAGTCAACATAGACACATGATTGACATTGTTATTTTATCAGTGAATTGAAATTTAAGAAATTAAATGACATATTATATTTAAATAGTGACATAAATGTAACAAATAACTTTTAAATACATTAATTACATCAATTGTTTCATACGTGCGTGTTGGTGATGGAAATAAATTACATTATTTTATGAGGTAGTAGTCATCCCTACACATGAAGAATGCTTTTTTTATCTATTTAATAGAAGATAGAAATAGATGATTTATTAAGGTAAAATAATTAAAAATAATTGTATTGAATATATTAATGTTATTATATAGTTATGACTGAATAGTGTTTTATTTCTATGTATTAAGGAAATAAAAAATGAATTCAGTAAAATGCTATAACTCTTATTTAAACATAATCATTCACTGAAAGCATTAATCCATAAAATGATGGTATAATTCAAAAAAGTCTACTATATTGAGAAATGGGAATATAGTATGGGATTTTGGTATGTATTTTGTAAATGATAATTTTATTTATGTGGAGAATAGATAAGAGGAGATTCCATTTTAATAAAGTGGGGATGAATACTCATGGAATTTTATAAAATATTAAATTAATATAATTCTATTATCACGGAACATTTTCCCAAAATGTTATATTTATAATAATGGATAATTATATTTTCAATTTCACTAATGAAATAAAATTTGGAAATTTTTAGACTAGGTTTTCACCCTTATCATTTTTAACCCCCACTAACCATAATAACAATTAGAGTGAAAACAATGTTTTTCAATCTTTAAGAGTCAAGATATTTATTATAAAAGGGATTTTTCCCAATAAATTGTCCATGGATGATATTTTAAATTATGTTCTAAACCCTTTTCCTGATGATATAGTTTTCAGGAATTTTTTAATCACTTAATAAATTAATATTTATTATAAAATAACATTAATTACATTTTTGGAACAAATCAAATAATTTGATTTTGAATAAAAGATGACCCAAAATATTTAAAAAATATTATATATAAATATCCCCAATATTTTATAATTAATATTTTAAGGAACACCAATTTATTATTATTATATTACTTTTAATATTTTGAAAACCACATGTCACGACCCGTCCTCGGGGCCCGTGCCGTGACTTCCCCAAGCCCGCCTTCCATAGGCTAGGGGCTGGCGACTAGCACCAAGGCGTGATTCCCGATAATAGGGAAGGCGTTGCCTATGTAAAGTGAACAAACACATAGAGTAAGAAAGTTGACGTAAGCACTAAGTAAAAACTGTATACAATAGTATGTGCAGAAAAGTAAGTGGGCCAGAATACAAACCCAAACTGAAAATAAAGTACAACTGGAAAAGGGAGTACAACAACTGAAAAGTAAAGCTGCAACGGTGAGCCGTCCACTGGAAGTCCCACCTGAAGGGTGGGTATAGATAGCCTCCACAGCTCCTCAAGTCTAGTCGTCCGCTCCGATTACGTCCCGCCCAGTGGTCCACCTCCAGGTACCGACCTGCTCTGCAAGCCTCAACCACGATCAGCACTGTCTCTCGTCTGCAACTAACACAACGTAGTACGGGCATAGCCCGTGCAGGGGTGAGTATAAGCTACTCAGTAGGGACCCCGAGACCACCGTATGTCTCCAGGAATCCACAAAGGATAATCCAAAAAGGAAAGATACAATCACGAAGTAACAACCGACATTACTTAGATATATGCCCATATATATACCTAAGTCATCAATTTCAGTTTAGCTCCATCATCCAAGACCAAGGACAACCCAGTCCACACAGGAAAACATAACCCGTTCCACATAGGAATTCACAACCCAACCCACACAAGAAAGCATAATGTAATCTACATAGGAAAGCAAGTCAATCATATGGAAGATAATGATTGAAATTCAAGATTCAGCTCACACAGGTATACTTCTTGTAAGACGATAGAGATGATCAGATGTAGCAACTGATTCATCTAAGCCGTCGGACCCACACAGGATCGATAGGTACTAACCCCCGCAATGACCCACAAAGGATCGATAGGTAACTAACCCCCGCAATGACCCACACAAGATCTGACCCAGACAGGATCTGACCCACACAGGATCGGTGGGTACTAACCCCCGCAATGACACACTAAGGATCGATATCTAACTATCCCCCGCAATGACCCACACAGGATCTGACCCACACAGGATCGGTAGGCGCTGGCCCACACAGGACCGTTGAGCACTGACCCACACAGGATCTGACCCACATAGGATCGGTAGCACTGATCCACGTAGGATCGCTGAGTGTTGTAGTCATCACCGTCGAATCCACAGAGGATTTCTATACAGTCGTCGTCGTCGCAGTCGTCGCCAGCTCTAGGGTTCCCGCACACAGCAAGCTCACTCAAGAGGGTCCGCTCCACGAGCCGAAGGGCTGATGCATCAACTGACACATAGTCCGGAGTTGATGTATCCAAAATTTCCGTATCATCAACAGGAACTCAACATCACAGACGACGCGTCAATCGGACTCCCGGTATGAGAGTTATTGGCTTTTTCCTCCGAGGGGCCCGGTTGGTTTATAAGTCAAAACCAAACTGACTGAACTCCAACTGCATCCAATCCTTGAGCGGAGTAAGCTAAAAGGTCCGTCTCACTAAGAGGATTCCATCAAAGTCGACGGCACGTCAATCGGACGTCCGAAACTCAAGTTATAAGTGTTTCCGCTCCGAGGGCCCGGTTGGTTTCTTGTACGAACCAACCTGACCGAACCCAAATTTCTCTGAAACCTTGTGTGTAATATACTGAAACGACCGTCTCGATCCAAGGATTGTAATGCAGCTAACGGTGCATCGATCGGAGGTCCACAACTCAAGTTATGGGCGAACGACCGAAATAGGTCCGGTATTAGGGGGTTCGGGCTCGGTCGGACCCGGCCTGATATCCCCTGGGTCGGCCCGTTTGGGCGCGGCCCGACCCGCCCTGTGCGGCCCGGCCCCTCCTGGGCACACTCGGCCTGGCCAGTGTGGCCAGGCGGCCAGGTTGCTCGGCCGTAACGGCCGTGTGTGTGTGGGGGGTGGGGGGGGGGTGCCCCCCGCATTGTGAAATCGCGACCCCCATGTGGGGGGCCGCTCCTGCTGGTCAGCCAGGGGTTATGACCCCCGACACTTCCCCCTAACCTGCTGGCCCGCACCGGCCAGCCGGTTGCCGCCGCCACGGGACCGGGGCGGTCCCGTCCCCCTGCTCCGACGCCGGCGACCGGAAACCGGCCGCCGTTCCCTGCTCCGCCGCGGCCTTGGTCTGTCTAGCGCGGCGCGACGGTGCCGTGCCCCTCCGCTGCGGCCCTACTCTAGCCGCGGTGCCTTTTTGGTTCTACAGCGCGGTGCGGCGGTGCCGTGGATTAGTTCGTCTTCAAAGGCATGGCGCGACGACGCCACACTTCTTCGCCCTTCCATTAATATTTCCAGCGCGGTGCTTTGGCACTGCGTTTCCTTGCTCGTGCCGCAAACAATATCAAACAACCAAGGGGAGAGGGGGGTCGGCCGTGTTCGTGTGGTCCGAACTCCTCCCTTTATTGCGATAACATGCGGCCCAATTTGAAATGAAGAATGGCAGTAGAAGTAATCACGAACAAAAAAATAAAATAAACCCCTACCTCGACCGTTTGTTGAACGAAGGCTCGTCGTGGAGTTGAACGTCACGGAAGAAGTCTCCGTACATGTTGACGGAGATCGTCCGAGGAGGAACGGTGTCTCCCTTCCTTTGACACGGGAAGAAAAAATTATAGGATGCGCATCAGGTTGTCGATCTCCGAGGAAGTCGTCTCTCACCGTCGTCCGTCGTCGGAAGTCGGCATTCTTCGTCGTCGGCGGCGCGTTTTTCTCGTTCTTCGCGTTCTTTGACAAATAATAGGAACTTCAAGGCTTAGATATTTTTCTCCCAATCCTCTCACAACCCAACAACTCTAATAAAATAAGTGTTTGTCATATTGTACTTCTCAAGCCATGCATTTTGAAATTCAAAAACGAATCAAACAATTAATTGAATTAATTGCAATGTTTAAACCGCCCAATTTAATAGAGGCGTTTAATATTTAATTAAACGCATGAGTTGACTTTATTTAAAAATGGGGGGTGTGGGTGCATTACCTTAATTAAGGAGGGGGTGAAGAAAAGAAACGGTGGGGCTCGTGTGGGCCCCACCTCAAAAATATCCTACCTAGTGGGTAGGATATTGTGGGTCCCACTCCAACCACATAGCTCAAGTTTAATAAAATAAAATTTGGTTGCACCAGTTTTATTTTATTCCTTTACTTTACCAAAAAATTTAATAACCACAACCGAGAAAACTCAACTCCAGAAATGGTGTTTCTAAGAAATTACCGGTGTTGTGATTCCATCGGTGTCCTCGGATTTCGATTCCGAGTATCGGTTCAAAAGATAGGAAAACACACTTGTTCGTTCACTAAACGTACCCGAGTTAAGCTTCATAAAATGATTCCGGGCACACCGGGCCTCAGATTTAGGTGCCGTCAGAAATTGCATCCTTGTAAAATCCCCAAAAAAATTAAGAAAAAATTTCCCTTGAATTTTACGGGTCTTTACATTACTCCCACCTCTGGGATTTACGTCCCTGTAAAGATACATCAAAAACTAGGGAAACAAATGTGGATACTGAGCACGCATCTGAGCCTCCCGCTCCTAAGTACTCTCCTGGAGATTCTCGTGCTACCATCTGATGCGCACTAGAGGAATCGACCGTCCACATAAGACCCACTCCTGTCGATCCTCAATCTCCACCGGGACCTCCACAAAAGTTTCCCCATCATCAATGTCCAGCTCACCATGGTCAATGATATGAGTCGTGTCATGCAAGTATCTCCTCAGCTGAGATACGTGAAAGGCATTGTGCACCCAGTGCAACTGAGGTGTTAGAGCCAGGCGATAAGCCACCTCGCCAATCCTGCTGAGGACCTGGAATTGATAGATGAAGCGTGGAGACAACTTGCCGCCTTGGCCAAATCTCCGTAATCCCAGTCGAGGTGAGACCCGCAAGAAGACGTGGTCGCCATCCTTGAACTCTAGTGGCCTCCACCTCCCGTCTG
This sequence comes from Viscum album, assembly GCA_963277665.1. Lineage (NCBI taxonomy): Eukaryota > Viridiplantae > Streptophyta > Magnoliopsida > Santalales > Viscaceae > Viscum > Viscum album. Next base: position 82,161,996 of record OY728140.1, read on the forward strand.
TATAATACTTCTTCCAGCTCTGAGCTGTCCTCATCTGTTCCTAGATGACCTGGACCATCTCTGTCGTGGCCTGGACCATCTCTGGTCCCACAAGTGCTGACTCCCCAGGGTCTGTCCAGCACAGAGGAGATCTCCAAGGTCGGTCGTACAATGCCTCATATGGTGTCATCACGATGGTGGAGTGGTAGCTGTTTTTGTACGTGAACTCCACCAAGGGAAGGTGGTCCTCCCAACTGCGACCAAAGTCGAGGAAACATGTGCCGAGCATGTCCTTGAGAGTCTGAATGGTCCTCTCCATCTGACCATCTGTCAGAGGGTGAAAGGCGGTGCTCAGACATAGCTACGTCCCGAACACCTCCTGCAACCCCTTCTAAAGCAGGGAAGTAAAGAGAGCATCTCGATCGGAGACGATAGATGATGGAACACCATGAAGCCATACAATCTCTTAAACGTAGAGGCATCCCATTCTCTCCACTTATCCCTGCTCTCTGATGGGTAATAAGTGAGACGACTTGGTGATTCGGTCAACAATCACCGAAATAGAGTCGTGACCTCTGGAAGTGTGTGGAAGTCCAGTTATGAAGTCCATAGATATTCCATACCACTTACACTCCGGGTCTCCAAGAGCTGTACCAAGCCTGCTGGTACCTTGGGCTCTTCCTTCACCTACTGGCAGGTGAGGCATCGAGAAACGAACTCAGCAACATCCTTCTTCATTCCCGTTCACCAATGCTGTTTTCAGAGATCCTGATACATCTTTTCCACTCCAGGATGTACCGCCAATGGGGAAGTGTGAAACTCTCTCAGCACCTCCTCCTGTAAAGAAACTGGTACCAAGGTACGTCCTCTGAAAAGTACATCGTGCTCTCCTCCTAAAGAGAAACCATCAGGTGCCTATCCTGAGGATATCTGTGCAAACTGTATCTCACAATTGGTGTCCCCATGCTGTGCCTCTCTAACTCGCTGCAGTAGTAGAGGAGTGACTATGAGTGACTGAAGAAAGGCTTCTCCATCTCTATCCCTGATGGATATCTGCAAAATGATTAGCTTCACTGTCGCCTCCCCAAGTAGATGAATGCCCGACCTCCTGCTGATTGCATCAGCTACTACGTTCACCTTTACAGGAGTGTAGACTATCTCAAAGACATAGTCCTAGAAGAACTCAAGCCATCACCGATGTCTCAGGTTCAGGTCCTTCTGCGAGAAGATGTACCTGAGACTCTGATGGTCAGAATAGACTGTAAAGCACTCGCCCATAAGATAGTGTCACCACATCTTTAGAGAGAAGACCACTACTGCTAACTCCAGGTCATGGGTAGCGTAGTTATGCTCATGCGGCCTCAACTGACGTGATCCAGAGGGGATCACGGACCGCTCCTGCATCAGGAAACATCTGAGTCTGGTCCCTGATGCATCGTAGAAAACTATGTACCCAATTCCCTCCTCCGGTAGCCTCATGATAGTTGTGCTGGTCAATCTCTGTCTCATCTCCTGGAAGCTCTTCTGACATCTTTCTGACCACACGAAGGGTTTCCCCTTCCGCCTTAATGTTCTGCAAAGCTGAAAAGATTTCTCCTTTACCAAAAAGATAAATCTGGTCTCATCCCCTAGATGAACCACGTTCCTTTCCTAATATAGTAAATCCCATCATGATCAGTTAATTCATGCCATGGATGATGTCATAAGGCCTCAACCCTTCTACCAAGAGATCCAACCGTTACTCTCGCCTCCAAGGGTTGAGCCACACTGTCGAAATCAGTGTTTGGTCACTGGGTCTCTTTGAGTAAGAATCTCGTAATTGATGGTCAAGTCAACAGTTTGTAACCGGTACCTCTTAGTATAAATATACATAAGACAAGAAATCAAACGTCACCATTGCAAGTGTCATTTATTACTTCAATACAAAGTAAAAGGACACAAGGCAACACAAACAACGAAACTAGAGGCATTATGGTCAAGGGACTCTATTCCTGGAGCTATTCCCACACTTGTCCACCCGCTTCCGGAGCCCCATGATCATAAGCTTCAGCTACCTTACGCTGTTCTCTCCCATGTGGTCGGGGTGGACCTCCTGGGGGTGGTGGTGGTAGAGCATCAAAACATCGTCCACCACCTGCCGCTCGACCAGCTCCTCGCCCTCGTCTGCCTGCTCCCTGCGGACCGCCACGGTCAAACCACTGCCTCTGCCTGGGTGGTTCCTCAACCATCTGCTGCCCCTCTACATGGCGGGTCGGGTAGTCACGAGCCAAGTGGACATGCCCGCCTCATGCATAGCATTTTATTCCACTCATAAGACTGGTTCTGCTGCGTGTGCCCCGTACCTCTGAGCCAGTATCCCGTGGTCGTCCGCATGATGGCCTGGTTCGCATGGACCTCTGCGACGTCTGTCTACTGCCGGCTACAGAAGACTCTGCTATGTGCCGCCCTGTGGTAGGTCTCTCTACTAATGTAGGCTCAGAAAGAAAGCTCTCAATGAGAAGGGCTCGCTCCAGTACCCCTGCCTGTGTCGGAATGCTGAGGGAGGTCAGCGATGCCCTGATCTCATGTGTCAATCCATGCTCGAAGGTCCGAGCCCGGAAGAATGGGTCCCGTACCATATCCGTCGAATAGCGCAAGAGATCGGTAAATCTCTCCGAATACTGGGCGACCATCAAGCTGCCCTACCACAGCTGTAGAAGCTCCTGGATGCGCACCGCACAGAGGGTGGCCGGGAGGAACTCCGAGCAGAAGAGGCTCTCAAAGTCCGTCCAGAGGAGATATTCCTCGTCGTGCACCTGGAGCATCAAGCTTCCCCATATGCTTGCTGCCGCGTACAGGAGACTCGCTGCAAGGATCACAATGAGGTATGCTAGTGTCCCAACCAAATGGAAAACTCGTACAACTACCTCCATCCAATCCTCGGCTGCCTGAGGGTCCGTCTCCCCACGGAACCTGGACGGTCGCTGACACTAAAACTTGTGTAGTGCACTAAGGCGATGTGCACCGTCAGCGGCTGGGGCTGGTAGCATCGGTGGCGAGGTGGGTAGCGGTACCACCAGTGCCTCTGCTATCAAAGGGCCATGTACAGAGGCCTCGTCGCTTGGTAGACTGTCATCACGCACATCGCTCGAAACCCTAGCTGGCTGCCGTCGTGGGGCCATCCTGAAAAGAAACAGGTTCGCCACGGTCAAATAGTATACCTGGTGAGATAACATAAAGTAATCACAAAGAAAACTTGAAACACACATGCAATCAATGTTTTCATGCATTAAGTCGGAAATCCGAAGTCAGGGTCCTGGTGTACGGATACGTCGGACGCCACACCAACACTGGTCTGCCTTGACTGATAACCACACTCAATACTCTTAACACTATTGCTTCACATAGAAAATGATCGGAGTCCTGAGTTCTGCGGTAGAACCAAACTCCTCTAATACCAATTTGTCACGACCCGTAAAAATTTAATAACCACACCCGATCAAACACAACTACGAAAAAGGTGTTTCTAAGCAATTATCGGCGCTGCAATTCCATCGGTGTCCTAGGATTTTGATTCTGAGCAACAGTTCAAAAGTTAGGAAAACCCGCTCGTTCGTTAACTGAATGTACCCGAGCTATACTTCGGAAAATGATTCTGGGCACACGGGGACTCGGAATCCGGTGCCGTCAGAAACTGTGTCCTTGTAAAATCTCAAAGAAAATTAAGAAAAAAATTTCCTTGAATTTTACGGGTATTTTCACCATTTGTTGTATTTTTTTATTAATTGAGTAAATATCGTATCATCATTGCCCAAAAATTTAAGTTACTAATTTTATCCTTAAAAATTAGAAATAAATTTTATTAATTAAAAAATTAAATTAAATTTAAAATAATATTTCATAACTGATAATATATTTTATCCATCACGGTCATAAAATAATTATGATATTAAACATAACTTATTGACATTTTTGTCATTATCCTTTAAATAAATTGTTTAACATTTAAAATCTTGGATTTATAGAATTGGGTTTTATTTTTAATATTTTGATGATAATGCTATTAGTTAACTCATCAAATTAAATAAATTTAACTATTAGGGTATTGTTTTAGCCGATATCATATTATTTGTAGTCTTAATTAACTTAGTTACCCATTTAGAGGTGATAATTATTTATAATGGATACTATTTTGATGAACCAAAAATAAAAGGAATTATTCATTAAATTAAGTCATATGGATTCAAAATATAATATAATTTTTTCATCATTATATATTTTAGGTGGTTGAAATTAATTTATGATTAAAACTTAAAATACAATGAAAAATATTTTTTATGATAATTATTATATGTATGAAATTATTTCAAACCCAAATTCAACCGTAATATTTATTTCGATGAAATTAAATGGATTATTAAGAACATAATAAAAATAATATCACTTTTAAACCATTTTAAGAAAATATGAAACATTGTTTTTCCATGAATAGAAATTAAAATTTTCGATATAAATCAGTATTTGTTTCTAATCATTAGAAAATAAATAATTTCAGAAAAATCAAAACAACTCCCAATAAGAAAATTTGTAAATTTTTATTTCAAAAATAATATCTTTTCTATTAAATAAAACATCTAAAAGTTACCAAAATTAATTATAAAATTCTATCATAAAAATAAATAATTTACATTTATGAAGGAAACTTATTTAAAGTGATTAAAAAGAACTAAAAAAGAGTACTCATTATTAAATAAATTTTAATTTGTTAGGGAAATATTATATATTTCATTATTTTATTAATAGAATTTATTCTTTATACTTATATTTCATGGTTTTAAAGGAAATATTTAAATAATAATATTTTATTATTCATATAAGCTTGGTGTTATGTATTTTGTATGTTTTGGAACATAGTCATTCTGTAAAAATGTTTGTATATTAAATTCTCCACACCATTTAAAAATACCCATCTTCTCAATTTTAAATTTATAATGGTAATAAATGTTACAAAATTTTAATGTACCATTTTGCAAATCCCATATGTTAAATCGGGATAATAAAATGTTTTCTTCAAAATAATGAAAAGGTAGTATGGATGTTTTCATGAGTAACAACTATTGGGGTTTGAAGTAGGAGAACATTATCGAGATATGTAAATATGGTTACGGAGGAAAATAATTTCCACAAAATATATAAAGATATTGGTATTGAAAACTGATAAAAAATAATGAGAATGATCACAAGAAAGTTAATAACCACATAACCATAAACCAAAGTGGTTTGAAAAATAATTTTTGTTTTCAGAAATAAAGATAATAAGATATTTTTATTTAAAGATCATTTTTCTAAATTTGAGGAATTTAGTTACCATATAGAATAATAATTAATGGAAATATATGTAGATGACATGTATAATTTCATTATGTAAACCATTACATTCACAATCTTATCTTTTTTCTATAAATGATGAGTTTTGAAGAAGAATTTTTCTTGTATGAATAAATAAAATAAAATTCGAATAAATCACATAATACAACAAAAAATAGTTTATTACTCCAATTTATATACATTATAAAAAATGAAAATGCTTATAATAAACAAATATAATTCAAAAATTGAATAAACCTTCATATGATGAAATAATACATTATTCACCAAAAGTAAACCATGATATCCCTTGTTCAAAATAAATCATTTTCTATGTAATATTTTAAATGTTTTCAAAATATTAATAACTATGATTGTAACACATATATTAAAATTACATGATAACATATTTTTTGAAGATAAATTTAACATTTTTTATAAATAAAATCATTCACTCTTAATGAATAATTACAAAAATTTATATTCTATTGTTATATAATCTCAATGATATTATGACCATTTCAGTTAATGACTTGAATCACCATACATACAGATTAATTTAAAAAATTCTTCAAAATGATAATTAAGACTATTATTGAAATAAAATACCTCAACATACATTTTACATTAATCATATAATGCTCTCCAAAATACTATGATCCACTTCTAAAATAACATTAATCACCCAATCAACAGATCAGAATTCTGTCCATTATTATCTATATAATAAAACATATGACCCCAACATCAAAATAATATTAATTTTATATTTTATTTATGTAAAAAAATTCTAATTAGGACATCATGTAGAGAAGTGGTAGGCAATTAATTATTTTCTCCCATTGGTTGTGGGTTTAAACCACACAAACTTGACCGATGTCACGAGTTGTCACATGGACTGTAGGTTGTCATTTTTATAAATAAATATTAATTTACTTATTATTAAATTAAATTAAATATGATTAATATCATAAAAACAACATTATTAATCAAGTATCATATAATGACAAACAATTTTCAATACATTATAGGTTATGTTCAAAAACAGAAAATAGAATTATTCCCCAAGTAAAATTTTCACATGTTATCAATAAGGGTTACATATAACTATAACATATATCAAAACTCATGAAATAAATCCCTTATTACTAACATCACATAAAACATAAAAATTTCATTAATTATTTTAAACATATTATCATCCTTAAATATTACAGTATATCATAAATGTTTAATCCCTTTTTTGTAACACTTCAATCTATAAAAATTTGTTATAATAAATTGAAAATACTTTTCCATATTATTCATAAATAATTATTTCCCCCCAGAAAATATTTTACTATGATTTAACAAAATTAAAACCTAAGAGATGATAGAATTAACACAAATATTATGTATTTTATTGTTTCATTGTCTTAAAATATAATGAAATTATGCATTGAAACCCATTTAGCTATATAGTATTTTCAATCCAATTCATGAGTATTCCCAATGGAAATTGATTTCTATAATTCCTATACTCCCCACATTTAAATGTTTAAACTTATACCTTTGTAAGAAATTTATTCCCCTTATTGGATTTAACTAATCACTTCCTTTTTTCCTTGATTGATTATTACTTTATGACCTTATTTACCACATACAAAACATCTTACCACTCTCTTATGTAATTTTAAATTGTTATTATTCCAAAATTAATGACTCATAGGTCATTTAATATTTTTACCTTTATGATCATTATTTCATAAATTTCTTTATAGGTTTATTTCTCTTTTATTTTATAAGTTAGAAAACCCATGTAGGATCATGTAGCAAATCAAATTTTTGGATAATTTGTTAATAATACCATTAGGTGTTTTAATTATACCTATAATTTCATTTAATTTAACTTTGATAAAACTCCACAATTTTCTTCACATTCATTTTTAGTTTGCATCATGATTAATCTAACCATATACTAAAACCAAAAAGGTTAGTCTAGGTAAATCTGTAAAATCATAATAACTCATATTATGTAGAGGATAAACACTAATATATCCTTAAACATATAATTTAAAGTGTTTTTATATAACCAAAATGAATATAATTATCTTTAACTAGATGGTATGTTGTTTATTTATAAATATTTAACTTAAGAAAAAATAACATCCTATATTTTAAATTTACGTAAATATTTCCTCTAATACCAAATATTAGGAAGTGTCAATAATTTTTCCAAAATTTGAATATTTTTAACAGATTTCACGTTCATTACTTTTGATCAAAAAAATTTCTTTAGATTTTTTTATATTTAGGTATAAACTCTTACATAAAAAATATATATTAAAAATAGGAACCTTTCTATCAGTATTATTTTTCTCATACAATTTAGACCATCTCTAATAAAATAATTACAATTTACATGGAAATTATTATGATTATAAAAAAGTTTATTTATTCATACTCATCTTTAAACCCATTAAAAAACACCTAAATCATGGGTTGAGAAAAAAATGATCAGTTAGGGAAATAAAAAGAACAAAAGAAGAAAATTAATCCATAGATAATCATAGAAAGTTTCCTATTTCAAATAACGTATCAGATAAAAATTATTATTATATAAATATTGAAATAATCTTCTGTACCCAAATATTTTTAGAAAAATTCATTATATATCTTAGAGGAAAAATAAAATAGAAAAAGTTTTCTTTTAAACCATGATAAATACTTGAAATTGTTTTTTATGAGGTTATACATTTCACTATTAAGAAGAATAATTTCATATCCTATTAAAAATATTATTATTTATTATATTTTTAAAATCATAATATTCCCATAAACAAACATAGAATGAATAGATAAATCATATATGTATCATTTGGAATTATTTTCTTAAAACTCCTACAATCAATCAAATAAATGTAATATCTTTCATGATTATAGAAGGAATAAACTTAATGTTTATAAATGGAATAAAATTCATGTTATAACTTGAATTACATTCATGGTTATAATTGGGATAACCTATAGGGATAAAAATTTAATAACCTTTATAGTTACAAATGGATGAACATTCACAGATAACAGTAGAATAAGAATCATTTATAAATATGTATTGATCATCATATTTATAAATGGAATAACCATCACATCTAAAAATGGAAAGAACATCACACATAGAAATAGAATAATGTTCAAGGTGAATTCTATTAATATCTTCTGTGGAACATAACTAGTTAACTTCATACTGTTACCCTATTCATTACAATTTTATAGAGGGCACAAACATTCCCATTTTATAATGAAACTAAAATGATCATAAATAATTAAAAATAAAAATAACATAATCAGAAAACATGAAAACATTTCTTGAACCCATGAGAAATAATTTTCATATTTTGATATATCCATTTACAAAAAAACAATTACAAATTTTAAATTACCATAACACGAGTAATGATATTTTTATTTGAAGAAAAAATGAAATATTATGAAGTAATATAAGAATAAAATAATATTTTCACTATGAAAATAACCATTTATGTTTTATACGTTAAAACATGTTATTCCTTCTTTGTTGTTTTTTCAAATCATTCCTTATAAAACAAGTAAAAACATTATTTTTGATGACCTTTGAATGAAAGCTATAAAAGCCATAAATTTTATTTATAATTAATATATTTAAAAATAAATAAATTTCTAAAATAATTTTATGAATATGGTCATGTAATAAATATATTTAATAAATTAACCATTAAAACATAAAAAAATTGGTTTTAATAGTTATGTGTCCCATACCTATAGTCCGACTCATCACATAATTTCATTATAATATAGAATAATATACTTATGTTAATTATTTAATTTTTGAAGAACCAATCCCAATTTTATTATTTTTTTACCATTTTAAAACCTATTACATAATTAATTATCTTTGTGTCTGATGTTTCGATGACATTTGAGTTATATGTCTAAAATTATTTTTGTCGGTTGACTATAACTGAAGAGTTCATTATTTATCCATATCTAGAATTATAATCGTTAAATTATTATCATTTATATATATCAATTATAATTTTAATCCAACTATAAATAAAATTTATTAAAAATAATCTACATAAAAATCAATGAGATGGTAGGGTGTATGAAAGAATGATTAACAAATCTATTTTTCCAAGATCCTGATGTAAAGAAGTTAATTGCAATTTTATCATTCCATAATGATAATAATATAATAAATATAATAATATATATATATATATATATATATATGAGAAGGATGTTTTTTATGAAAGGAAAATCATATAGCTTTACGAAGGTGGTAGTTAATATGTATGCACAATCGTGTAGGTCTTGGGCATAGTGGAATCGTTAAATGGGGAATTTCCATCATTTCATTATTTCATGATATATGATTATTCTAAGATTTATATGATGTTAAACACTATGATACATGGAATTGAATACAATTTTATTGCGACTAGTCGAACACTTTAATTAATGAATAGGATTATCAATTATTTTATTTAATTGTTTTAAGAAATTAATGATTCACTTAGTAGTAAATTATTTCCACATTTCCAGATCTGAAAATATCTATATATCATAACATCATTGTATATTTTGAATCAAGAATAGTTTCCTCTAGTTATGATCCAAAGTTGTTATAAATACGTGAAAACATCACTTTAGGGGTCTATGAGTGCTAAACGGTATATCCTAGTGCTTTAAATGTTAGACTTTGGTCACCTCATGAAACCTTAAAATAAAGGGTTATCATAGATCTATATTGAATTAATATTTGTAATAGAGAAGGATCACTCTACATTGTAGAGATATTTAATTCAGATAGACCCCTCTAGGTCATTGAGAGTATTCACTCAGGACCTCATATTGAAAAATGATAAAAAATAGATATTTTAATTAAATAAAATAATTGGGATAATATAATGTTCAGGTAATAAAATAATAATTTCAAATTCACCCTTATTGTTTTTTTAATTCTGACAGAACCCCTTATCTATATTATGAAAATTAGTATGATTAATTTTTATGGACATGAACTAAACACATGAATAAAATTAAATATCAATTCGTTATCCTACACTCTTTAAAAATTATTTATCATTGAACCATTAAATATAGTTTACTATTACTATAAAAAATTCATTGTGTGTTTCATATAGACTATATATTTAAGAAATAAATATCACTGCATTATTGGTAAACAAATATACAAATATTATTTTCACTAAATATCTAATAAATATTTATTATGTATTATTTTTACATAACATTCAATCATATAACGAGTGAGGTAATATTTTCGTTCAATAAAAAATGAATAATTATTAAACCATTAACTAGAATAAAATTTATTCAACTTATTAAACTATAATATTATTTAACATAGATTGTGGATACACTTAGTGAGTGACCCTCTAGAACACTTTATTAATGTTATTAAGTGAATCAGCTCAATGTTAGGGTTATCGTATAGAATCACACCTAGAAACCCCTTGATAAAAAAATTTAATTACACAATTACATAATACCTCATATAGATTCTTATTATGTAATATAATCCATTAATCGTGACATCTCTAATTAAAGAGGTTTCATACTAGAGAAATAAAACTCTAATATCAATATATCATTCTTAGGAATTTAAGAAATCAAATATTTCTATAAAACACTATATAATTTGATTTATTTAGGTTATTTTATTTACATCAATGGTCAAGATATATCAACATTTGTTAATTAATAAAGTGGGAAAAAACGTTTCTGTAATATTAATTAATTAAATTTTACTCATGATTCACCCAACATATTATACCTCCCCATGAACATAATTGGTAATATTTTTCATCAATACATCAACATACGAGACTTATAATAATCATTAATAATAATTATATTGTCTATAGATCAATACACACAACTAAAGATAAGAACTTCAAATGACATATATATATGTTCATTTCCTACTAGAGGGTCTCATTCTCATTACATCTACCACTAGATATTACCAAGGGACTAAACCATGATAAGGTTACTATCATATGAGTATCCTCCCTTTATAGTCTATATCATTTGTGTTTCTCAAACGATTTCATCCAAATATACAACAAATATTTACGAGTAATTATAAATCACATATGGGATCTAATTATTGTTAGGAACTATGATTAACATTCATTTTAATAGTTACTCATAAAAATTTAACACACAATATTTCATATATAAAAACAATAATGAAGGGATAATGTGTTTATTAAAATTAAAATAAACCATTACATGTAATCATAATGCATACCAAATTTTATTCTAGGGAACAAACTCAAAAAAACACTCACTCAGACCATTTCATAGTATCCTCTAGTTTTATAGATCCCACATGACCCTAATTAATCTTTTGAGATATGAATTTAGTTAAGGGGTCCACCATGTTTTCGTCTATTGGAAAATTTCTTAATGAAAATTTCACTCTCTGAGAAAAATACCTCAAGAGGTGATACTTCATGATTAAGAGAATTATCTATTAATGTTACCTTATCTCTTTTGAAAGAGCTATAACTAAATAATTATCATAATAAAATGTGATATGAACTTTATATTTATGTAATACATCAATCACCTAGAATATTTTTCTCATCCATGAAGACTCATTGGCTAATTCATATGATGATATATATTCTGATACCAGTATAGAATTAGAGAAAATTAACAGCTTGGAACTGTTCTATCTCATAGCTCTTATATTGAGATATAAATCATATCTTCCCATAGAACTAATATTACAATGATCTATTCTAAAAGTAAAAACTTTATAACCCATAATAATTGGCACCACAAATCCTCTATACACTAAGATAATATACATTGTTTTACTTAGATTGTCAACGACAACCTTATCTATAGACCAATGTTGTTCTCCTGGATATGCATTATATTTATTACAATGATTAGTGAATAGGAAACATTTATTCTTATATATAAAAAGTCATACATGATGGATAAAGTCATTGGATATTATATGATCATACCCATATCATCATACTCATATTGTTTATGGGAAAAATATTTCATTGAAATATGTGTACCATGTAAAAATGGAACCACTCTCCTATTGGATTGTTCCATACTAATTATATTAAGAATTTGGTAAATTTATATACTGTTTCATAGTCCAAGATACCTCTTTGATATACCACTAATAATCTTGATCCCTATAATATAGGCCACTTCTCTTAATTTCTTCATAAAGAAATGTTTGTTGACCAGTCCATAATAGAAGGTATGAATGGTTTGTGGATTCTTAAATGTATTATTTCATCAACATATACTACTAGGATAACTACCACACTTCCACTAAACCACTTTTAAAAACATGGTTTACATACATTAGTAACGAAATAATATTTTTTATAGCTTCACAAAAATAAATTTACCATGACATGGATGTTTTATCTAATCCATTAATGGTTCTTATCATCTTTAACATACATTTTACATCACCTGGAGTCACACACCCTTTTTGTTGTGTCATATAGACTTATTCTTAAAGGTTCTAGTTGTGAAAAAAAAATTTACACCTATCTTACAAACTTCATAATCATAATAAAATTCTACATGATGTAAAATTCCAATGGATTAAAACATGAGATATAGTTAAAAGGTTTTATCATAGTAAATTACATTAATCATTTTAAATCCATTAGGCATTAGCCTTTCCTTTTGTGAATTTAATTATCCTTTCACACCCATATTTTTCTGGAATACCCATATTCACGGGATGGGATTTACATAAATGGGAACATCAAATAGAACCCAAACATTGTTATGAAACATGGAATCAATTAAAAAATTAAAATCCAGTTTCCAAATTCCAATTCATGTGATCTTTTTTCCTCAGTGTGGGAGGCATGTTCACCATTTTCCTCCAAAAATGAGTCGCCATGTTTGGGTAATAGATAACCATATCTCTCTGTTTATCCTACCTCTCTATTTTTCCTATGAAATACTTGTATTTCATGAACTACTTTAATAATGATGACCAATGTAATTTGTTCATCTACCAACTATTCTATACCATTAGAATTAGAATCATATATGTCACTCTTGGTCCTACTATAAATTTTGAATATGTTCTCCCTCTAAAAAATGATGGTATTTATAGGAACATATACTTTTTTACGTGGGGGTTTATATGTATTTTTAATTAGATTCCTTTTGATATCCAATAAGGGTACACTTTGGACCATGGTATAGAATATTTTTTCCTAATGAAGGCCATAGATAATTCATATCAACCACATACATGTTTATACAAAACAATATTTTTTATACTCTATAACATATAGTGATTTTTGTTTTACATTTTTTTTCGGTACTCAATTTCATGTGTAATCCATAGTCGGGGATGCAAGTCCCCAAAAGGATAATGGATGATTTTCATGACACATCATCGAACATACCATGTATAACAAGGCCTGGTTACTCCGTTTGCAAAAACTCTATAACTACTTTGTGTGTGGTGGATTGAGTTGAGATATAATACCTATATGTTCCCATCCATAAATATTACATTATTTAAAAAAATGTTGAGAATTACCATTTTGGTTCTTTTCATGTTTAGAGTTTTAGATAATTATGTCGTAACTATTACATTACATATCAAATATTACAAAGTATACACCACTAATTTATAAAATTTTTTAACAACAATAAAACTCCTTAAACAAAATATGAATCATTTTCTTTATAAAAATATTCTTGTATTATTATTTTTTCTTACCATTCCTTATACCCTCTGAAAAAAAAATTCACAAACATTGGATTATCATAAAAATCTCAATAAGGGATATAAAATAAGGGAGTAAAATATTAGTCCATGAATACATACAAATTAATGAAAACATACTTTTCACTCGTAAAACATAACCTATTTAACATACATCATGAAATCATAAGATTTACGAATAACACATTGAATCATTAATCATAAAGGAAAATTGTGGCATTAATAATATACATACATTATAGCTTTCACAACTACATATGGAGTAACCTTCACAGTTACATTTGGAATACTCATCACATTATATTTTCTAAATCCCTTAGGATAAAACTTAACGTTACCTCTTCCACGTTACCCAATGCATTGGAGAACTATCTCGGGCTCAGCTGCCCTTGGATTATCCCCAAACCACTCATATATATAATCGATTCCCATGAACCATAAAATATTCTTACAAAAATAAAATTTATTGAAGGAAAGATAACATTTGAACGTTATTATTCACATGATATCATTTCATGATATTGAAAAAATCAATCGAATTTGAAGATAAACATTTCAAAATTTTAAGAATAATTTTATTGAACCAATGTGTCACATACAAAATTGAATCTTTAAAAAGAATTATTATTTTAAAACATTAATATCCGTATAAATAAATCCTTAAAAACATTTTTAAAACATGTATATTAATGAAAATAATTTAAAAGAATACATATTTAGAACATTTAAAATGATGTTTCAATTAAAGGATCCATTACCACTTGAGAAAATCCTGGAATAATAATAATTAAATAATAACACAGAAAAACATTTAATATATTGTGAACAATGAGATTCATGATATAATATTTCAAAGGGAAGTATATACCCCATAAAAGTGAATTGGTGCAAAACAGAGAATAAGTCTTAATGAATTGTAAATTGAGATGAAATCTCTAACAACGATCATATCATTAGATTAAGAAACAATAAATGAAATAATTATGTGTAAAAAATATAAATACACCCAATATAATTGTATAATAAATGTTAAAAAATCATAGGTTATTCACACATAATAATGGAAAAACAAAACCAATGACATGGATATTTAACTCAATGAAATGAGATTGAGTTATGATTTCTCTTACAAAGATCATTTTGTTAATAAAATTGATCAATCATGTGTATTCACTATATATACATATAATGATAGTATATATACATTATATGACATCAAAATTTATTTCTCACATAATCATATCATGACATAATCATCAAGATTAATGTTATCCAAATAAATGGAAATTGGGTTAAGAAGTTCCCTTAAAAAATTCGTATAAATTTATAAATGGGGTAATTTTGTGTAGCTATAGTATATCCATGAAAATGTATGTTTATATTAATACATAAATAAATAAAAATATATTCCACACATAATTTTTTCATAATATAATCAATGTAGTATTGATAAAACCCAATGAGTGGAAATTGAGTTTTGAAATTTCATTGCCTTGTGTCTGACTTGTCATGTACAATTGTTATGTTCCTGAATAATAAACATAGGTTATTTTATACTTTCTTGATAACCATTTTCTATTTTATTATTAATTTTATATCACTTATTACAATTTCATAAAAATTACATAAATATTTACGTTCATATCGGTTGTTTTGTCAATATTCGGTTCTTGAGTCGAAAATGAACTTCTTTTGATGTAAATTGTCTATGTGTTAAAAATTAAAACATATCTAGAATATTATTCATGATTTAAATGTCATATATATCAATTATATATTTGTTTATAATATCCATAATATTTTTAGATAATAAATGAAATGCACTCTTCACGGAGACTGTAGGCTGCACATACGCATGAACGCTAATTTAATTTAATTGTCATATTAAAGGAATAAAAATTAAACGATACATAGGTATGTTATAATTCAAGTATAACATCTATGATATATATGATACATAGGTTCACTAATGTCATCCTTTATATGTTCAATTTATGGAATTAATGAGTTATATCACTTTCTGGGAGAGATAGTCCGCACTTCCTCAAATGAAATTACCATATTTACACATTATGGAAAGAAAAAAGGTATGATGTAAATAAAAAATAATAAAAGTAATAGAGAAAATATGAGTATAATATATATAATATATAAATAAATATCAACTATAATGTCCACCATCAAAGGTGGGGGGAGAAAACTGAACAATCATCTTTTCATGTGGCAGTTGTTTTCCGTACACAAAACGAGTATGTACGTATCCATTAGATGGAGGTGTGAGTAAGTGTAGATAAAATAATTATCATAGAAATATCATAGTATATTGAGGATAATGGTGTTGTTATCTAATCATATAATAATATTACAATCGGTTTTGGAGAAGGAAAATATTTGAAAGGAACGTGAGGGAAGACGTTACATATAATCGGCTAACTTCTTTTGATGTGAGATAAAAGGCTTTCTAGAATTTCCTTCTACCCAAGATAAGGATTCTAGGAGAAATTTTGGGATTTTGTAAACCTGTTTGAGCATAATCTGTACTATAAAAAATGATTTATAGGTGTAGGAAAGTGTGCAGAGGTGGTGAACTTTTATAAGAGTGAGGAGGGGCACTTTACGAAAGTGTTGAAATATTAATTTTTGTAAAATTATTTTTGAATTATAATAGCAAAAAAGATATATAATTATAGTATAAGATGAAGATGTGTTGAAATCCTCTGAACTAGTGGTTTTAGAAAAGTTTAGGTCATAAAATTAACTTTATCATTTGGCTTTAACAATTATTTAAGAACATTAACTATTCCAAGTATTCATGTATTTTCATAAAATATGGTTTCTATATTAAATATAAAATACCAAATTTTCCCAAAGTGGATCATTATTGAAATTTTTTAAATTATATATTTCATTTTTCAGAATAATATATTTTTAGGACTATTATATCATTTAATAATATTGTATTTGTTTTAAAAAGACATTTATGTCATTTTTTACACTATTTAGTAATTATTTTTTCATAAATTCATAACAACTTGATTCTTTTGAACCAAAATAATTAAATAAAATTTAATATTTCATAATCATCAATAAAATTTGTTTATGATATGAAAATGTTCAAATTATATTTTTTTTACACTACTAGAAATACAATATATATCAGTGGTTTCAAACAGTTGGTATAGGCATTAAACCCGTTGGAATAAAATATACAAATGGTTTTGAAAACCATTGGCTAGTAAGACATTGTGAAATCCTTATACCAACAGTTCTTCTCTAACCATTGGAAAACAGTAGTTTTATCTTCTGTATTCCAATGGTATTCTTGAAACCGTTGGTATAAATATATACCAACAGTTCATTAACTATTAGGATATATAGTTTACATGCAATTTACCAACGTTTTAAAAACCGTTGGTATATATTATTACCAACGGTTCCTTAAAAACACAGGTACAAATATTCTTTAAATACAATTACCAACGGTTAAAAAATGTTGGTATAGTGTTTTACCAGTGGTTTATTCAAACTGTTGGTAAATAAATTCTCAAAATACACTTTTCCAAAAGTTTAAAACTGTTGGTATAGTATATTTCTAGAAATCAAGAATAGAAGCCATCACAACAGCCACCCATCACCTATATTTCATAAACCTACAAACAGACCACCAAAAAACATTTATAATAGAACAAAAAATCACCTTCAATAACAGATAAGAACACCACACTCTTCCAACCATGACATGTACCACAACATAGTTTTCCCCATTTCAATAATCACATGATAATAGTCTGAGTTACATACACCAATAACAGAATTAACACATAATTCATATGGAAATAACATCATGTATGAATATACAACATGTATACCCAAACAACAAGTACACCCGTACACCGTTAACACATAATTAATAAGTTAATTAAATACATAAAGAATTCAACTCAGAATTCTGGGGTTGGGGGGATGTTCAGGGCTTTGGTGTGGCTGTCCAAGGGGGGGTTGGGGATGTCAGGGGGTGGGGGTGTCCAAGGGGATGGGGGTGTCCAGGAGGACGGGGATGTCTAGGTGGTGGGGGGGGGGATATCCACGATGGTGTCCAGGGGGTGGGGGTGTCCAGGGGGTGGGGTGTCCAGGGGGAGGGGTGGTGTCTAGGGGGGTTAGGGTGACTATCTATGGGGGGTGGGGTGGTATCCATGGAGGTTGGGGAGCTATCCCAGGGGGTGGGGGTGGCATTCCAAGGGGGTGGGGTTTCCAAGGGGGTGGGGGTGTTTAGGTGGTGGGGTGGTGTCTAGGAGGAGTGGGTGTCTTCTAGGTGGTTGGGGGGTGTCCAGGGGGGCTCTTAAGGGTGGTGGGGGGGGGGGTATCCATGGGGGTGTCCTGGAGGGTGGGGTGGTGTCCAAGGTGTGGGAGGGGAGGCATTTCAGGGGTGGGGGTGTCCAGGGGTGGGGGTATCCAGTGGTGGGGTGGTGTCAACGGGGTGGGGATATCCTGGGGGTTGGGGGCTATCCCAGGGGTGGGGGTGTCCATGTGGTGGGGTGGTGTCTAGGAGGGGTGGGGGTCGTCCAGGGGGTTGGGGGTTGTCTAGGTGGTAGGGGCTATCCATGGGGGTGGGGGTTTCCAGTGGGGTGGGGAGGTTCAGGGGTAGGGGGATGTCCAAGGGGGTGGGGTGGTTTCCAGGGGGTGGGGGACTCTCCAAGGTGGCAGGGGTGTCCAGGGGGTTGGGGGTTTCTAGGAGGGGGGGTGGTCTCTCTAAGGGTTGGGGTCTATAAAGATTTAAATGGAATGAATTTTATGAATTTTACGATCATTGGTATTTTTAAAATGTTTTTGGAATAGTGTTTATTTTAATAGTATGTGTTTCTTTTGGGAAAAAATGGAAGCTTTTGGTGTATATGGTAGGAAGGGGAATTTGGTTATTAGGAAAACGATTTCATTTTTATTGTGTAACAAAAATATAATATGATTTTTGAAATGGAACCTTAAACGGTATTTTTATAACCCATCATGGAGTTTTAAATAGAAATATGTCTGTATTATGTGATTTTGAAGTGGTATTATAAAGAATTTTTTATGATGTATCTTAATGGGATTTGTGGTTTTGTGTCCCTTTTTTTATAAAATTAAATTATTTTACTAAAGGATTTGTTTCTGATAATTCTTTAGAATATTACCACTATAAATAAATCAAAAATTCTATAAGGGGATATCATTGGAAGTCATTCTTATGTATTGGTCTCTACTCATACTCTTGTGGAAGTGGAATAACCGTGTTATTCTCGGATCATTTATTATTCATTTTAGTCTCAAAAATAACATACACTATTTTTATTGGTGATCAAGGATCCCAGAAGGCAACCAAGTTGGTATCAATGATTAATGGGATCTTTGAGTTGTAGAAATGCTATAATCCATCGGGGTAGGGGCTGTCCAGAGGGTGGGGGCTTTCCACGAGGGTGGGGTTGTCCATGGGGGTAGGGGAGTCAAGGTGGTGGGTGGTGCTATCCATGGGGGTGGGTGCTGTCTAGGGGGGGTCGGGTGTCAAGGGGGGTGGGCGGGGCTATCTAGGGTGATACGGGGTGTCCAGTGGGGTGGGCAGGATGTCCACGGGGGTGGTAGGGCTGTCCAGGTTGTAGGGGGTTACAGGGGGTGGGTGGGCTTTCCCGGGGGGAGAGGTGTCTAGGGGTGGGCCGACATTCCATGCGGTTGGTTTGTTGGGGGGGGGGGGGTCCATGAGGGGAGGGGTGTTTAGGGGGTGGGAAAGTTGTACATGAGGGTGGACGGGTTGTCCATGGGGGTGGGGGTTGTCTATGTGGTGGGGGATATCCATAGGGGTTAGTTGGGGGGGTCTATCCATGGGGGTGGGGGCTGTCCACGGCGGGGTGGGAGTCTATCCACAGGGGTTGGGGTGTCCTTGGGTGTGGGCAGGGTTGTCCACAAGTGTGGGGCTATCTTGGATGTTCAGGGTGTCTAGGGGGTGACAGGGCTATCCAGGGGGTATGAAGAGTCTACTGCGGTGGGATGGCTGTCCACATGTATTGTAGGGATATCGAGGGGGTAGGGGTGTCCAGGGGGTGGGCGGGCTATCCACATGGAGGGGGTGGGTGGGGGTCCACTGGTAGAGGGGGTGTCCAAGGGGTGGGCGGGCTGTCCACGGGGGGAGGGGTGTCCAGGGTGTGGGCGGGCCATCCACAGGGTGGGCGGGCTGTCCATGGGGGTGGGGGCTGTCCAAGGGAGTGGAGGCTGTCCAATGGGGTGGGGGATTTCCACGGTGGTGGGGGCCAGTCCAGGGGGGCCGGGGTGTCTAGGGGCGTGGGTGGGGCTGTCTAGGGTGTACGAGGTATCTAGTGGGTGGGCAGGTTGTCCATGGGGGTGGGTGGGATATCCATGGGGGTGGGGGTTGTACTAGGGTAGAAGGGCTGTCTATTGGGGTGTGGGAGTCTAGGGGGAGTGGGGAGGTCCAGGGAGATGGAGTGGCAATCAATGGGGGGTGGGGTAGTGTCCAGGGGGTGTGGGGCTATCGATGGGGGTGGGGATGTCTAGGTGGTGGGGTGGTGTCTAGGAGGGCTGGGGGCTATAATTGTTTTAATGGAATTAATTCCATGGATTTTAAGATCCTTTGTATTTTTAAAATGGTTTTGGATTTCATTAATATTGTAATAACCCGAACCTTCTTTTTAGGTATGTTTTTCCTTTTTCTGGAGTTATTGAGAAAAGGGGAGTTTCTGTGAATTTTTGAAGTACACGCAGTGTACTCGCTTTCTGCTCGAGGCCATGTACTGGATGTGTCCGGGCCACACACATAGCCATGTAGGGGTGATTTGGAGGCCGCTTAAAGCGGAGTACGGAAAAGCCTAGTACACATTGTGCACTCTAAAATTAAACGCCGTGTACTTTCGTTTTTTTTTCATTAAATGGACCGGGGTCACGTCTTAACCCCATAACTATATTCTTAACATGATTCTTTGAACGAGAGTGTCCCGTATGGCTGAAAATCTCCTCCAAGCCTCCGAGCCTCCATCTGTTCTCTGAATCGACTGGTGTTGATTGTGTTGGAACTGCAGTAGTAAGCTATGCCCTCTCCTAGAGCAGTGTTTTCCAATTCCTCCTATTTCTCAAGTTATCGTGGGTTGATTGTTTTCACATTTTCATAGATCTAATACATCCTAGGGAGGTTAAAGACTCGTGGTTCAAGTAAATTTATCTCCTAGAATCAAGGTAGGTGGTTTGTGCCTTTCTGTTCTATGTCCTTGAGTTTTACATGAAATTTTTGCCAATACCCTTGAATGGGGTATTGAGTGTTTACAGTTTTACCCCTTTTTTTCTTGACTTTCTTTTATGCTTGTATATAAGTAATTTGGTTATGTATGATGATAATTTCTATTCTTGGATGTTTTTCCCATTCATTGTTCTTCTCACGACCTTTTGGTCTTTCTTTTCCTTTGGTCTTCATAACTGTTTTCCATGCCTTGTGACCGTAGGATGGAGTATTATTCGCTGAAATGCTTGTTATGTTATAAACTGGTTATCCAAGTATCTATGTCAGTTTACATTGTCCATATAGAATTATTATTCACTGAATTGCACGGGGCCATGAGAACTTGGTGTTATAGGCTATAAAGGGATAGACCGAGTGAGCTTCCTCAGAGAGCCTTGGAAATTATATACTATAAGGGGATAGACCGAGTGAGCTTCCTCATAGAGTCATGGACATTATAAACTATAGGGGAGAGACCGAGTGAGCTTCCTAGAGAGTCTTGGATATTATTGACCACAAGAGGACATACCGAGTGAGCTTCCTCATAGAGTCTTGATCTTTATAGACTATACGGGGGTGGTCCGAGTGAGCTTCATTGGAGGTTCTTTGTTTTTTTCAATTTCTTAAATCCATTCCAGGCTATAGGAGAAATTCACCGAGTGAGATATCATAGAGAGTTTGTGATAGACCTGAGGCTATAAGAGTAATTGACTAAGTGAGCTTCGTTATAGAGTCTCTATACCTTGGGGCTATAAGGGGAATAGACCACATGATCTTCATCAAAGAGTCCCTGACTATAATAGTATATTAGAGGAATTGAATAAGAGTGCTTCCTCAGAGAGTCTTATAATTATGTATGACCAAACCAGAGGGGATAGGCTTAGTTTACTGCCCAGAGGGTTGTTGGTACTTGGATATGACCAGAGGGGATGGCTATGAGTACTTCCTAGAGGGATTCCTATTTGTGTTTTGTTGTTTTCTTCACTGCTACTTGTTGATCTGTGGATAGTTTACTGTTGTGTATCATCCTGCTTGTTACTGTTTACTACTTACTGTACTATTACCTTCCATATGCTCACTGACTGTTAGGAATAGATCTTCAGGTGATTGCCTATTGGGATTTAGTCTCACACCCTATTTGGGTCATGCTTTTGGGCCTGAATAGATTATATTGCAGCAAGTATAGACAAGGGAAAGATCCCTTCGACATCAGGTACTTGATTGCATTGGAGTAGGAGAGCATGGGACCATGTCGAGGCTAGAGATTCTGAGGAGTTGCTTATCTGTTTTTCATTTGTACTATGGTTTAGTATTGTGACTTGTTTGGCTGCTTTCCTAGACATATGTACCATTCATCATTTCATATAATAATGTGTGCTCCAGTTGTTTATTGTTTTAGTCTTCTATTGTTTATTGTTGTTGGATATTTCTTTCTTTTGCTATTGTATAAGTTATTTACTTCCGCTCTGTACTCTACCAATGAGGGTATAGTTTTCCCACTATAAAACCCAAGGCCCTCGTTTCTAGTCGGCAGCCTCTGGCGTTCGGGGAAATGCGCATGAGTCCATGTGACCAACCGAGTACGGAGCGCCTCTGGGTGGATTTCAGAACCGGGATGTTACAAAGTGGTATTAGAGGGATTCTTTTCTCTTGACTTACTTTTTGGAGTCTATAGCCAGGGATAGGACCTAGTAGATACTTGGTAATAAACTGTGCCCGGGAGTAGCTAACCCATGTATAGGGAATCATTTATTGTAATTTCTTTAGGTTTTTCAATTTTTTCAGTTGATATGATTTCACCATTGGATGATTCACATGATTTGTGCAGTTACTATTGTTGTTATTGTGGTTCTATTTCTGTCGCAACCCGATAAGATGTGGGTATTCCATCTCATGAATCATATATGTACTTGTTATAAATCACATTCCTTGTATTTTTGTCATTCCATCTAGGAGGCATTAGCAATTTCATGTTGTTGTGAAAGTCGTTGTGTTGATTATGCATGCTATTGTGATAGATGCTTAGATAGAATCTCTGATGTTTGATAGATTTTGTTTTGTATAGTTCTTTGCTTAAATGGACACCAAAATTTTGTTCTATAGGTGTTTTGGTCCCTCATATTCCGTAATTTGCTGGTTCATTTCTCATTTTCCTTGTTATAACTCGTTTAAGATACCAAGGTTTGTTTCGCGGGGAGGATGGGCCCTCACAGATCAGAATTTGGCACCTTAACTCTTGTTTTCTGTGTTTTTTAGGCTTCGGTGCAGTTTCTGAGCTACTGCTCGGAAAAACCCAAATTCATGGTGTGTACTTTATTAATACACGTCGTGTAGTTTTTGAACCGTGTCACCGACTCTGTGGGAAGAAACATGGGGTTGTGAAAAATCATCAGGTACACTCCGTTTACGGTATGTACACGCCGTGTTGTAGTGACCGTGTGTCTTCCCGTGTGACTAATGACACAGATGGATGATTCATCGACTATACACGCTTTGTCCTGTTATCACACATCGTTCCATGTAACCTAAGTAACTGGTCGTGTCACAAACAACACAGGTCGGGAAAAACCTTAATGTACACGCCGTGTTCTCAGGGAGCACGCTGTATAGAGTTGACCGTTTAGCCGACTGTGTAACTAACAACACGTGTCGTTGAACCCTTGTCTAATATATGTCGTGTCCTTTTTTAACACGACATGTAGTCTAGGACTAAGATGACCGTGTGGGTTATCCATATATGGAAACTCGGGCAGGGGAATAGAGTTCAATTACAAGCCGTGTGTTGGTTCAACATGTCATGTTGTTGGAGAGTTACACGACCAGTTATGGCAGATGTACACGCCCATGTGAATGGATTAAAAGAACACACCATGTAGTTTTTATACACACCGTGTAGTCATGTTTTGTAAAACTTTAATGTTTCTTTCTCCTGTCCATGTCTTGTTCTCTTGTGTTCTCAGACATTGATAATCCTGATCTAAGGTATGCTGCTGACCATTTAGAGTTATACCACCGAGACGTCCTTCGGTTGTACGTCAGCTTCCATATGGTGATCAGTCACCGGATATGGCCGAGCAGGGACCTCATGTAGATCCTCCTGCTGTTACAGCCTTGGCACCAGCAGTTATACCAGTTGTAGGTGCCGATACGCTATTTAGGGAATACTTTCTAAGGATAATGAAGACCTTCTAGGGAGATCTGCATCCTACCCTGTCAATGAAAAAATTGACGTGGGTTTTCTAGTAGTATCATCCTCATACTTTCTTGGGGGATGAAGGTCATGAGGCTGCAGAGTAAAGGCTAGAGACCACGCTGACAATTTTTGAGGACCTGGAGATACCTCCATAGAAGAGGGTGAAGATCTCTACCTATATGCTCCGATACTCTGCCTAGAGGTGGTGGAAGGTGATCTCACAGTTAGGGCGCCAGCAGAGTATGACATGTGATGAGTTTCGGCACATCTTATATGACTACTTCTAGCTAGAGACATTGAGGGCCAATCGAGCCTGGGAGTTTATGACTCTGGAGCAGGGTACTCTTTATGTTATGGAGTACTCGTCTCTCATTACTGACAAGAAGCCTTTCTCGCCTAATCCAGGAGGTGATGATTTGTTCCTTACATGGAAGTTCGAGGATGGTCTGAGGCACGACATCTACTCGCATATGAACATATTCAGGTTGACTTCGATATCCTCTATCGTCAACTAGGTGTTGATCACAGAGCATAATCTGAGGGATTCTAGGGCAGTGGGCAAGGGCGGTTCAACATCCAGAGTCAATGTTCCTCCTACTGATAGTAGGAAGCGCCACATGGAGTCTTCTCGAGGAGATCATAGTAGGCGGAATGTATCTTCGGGCAGCCAGGTAGTATGCTACCAATGCCGGAGAAGCATGCATACTAGGCCTCAGTGCCAGAGAGACCCGATGGAGTGCCGATATTGCGGAAAGATGGGACATGTTTTGTGTTTTTGTCAGATCTTCACGCCTATAGCTAGTGTTAGGGTTTCTTCTATGACCCTGCGTTCAGAATATGCATCACCATTTTATCACCTTTTTGGGAACTAGAGTTCTTATAGCTGTGCAGGCGGAGGTGGAGGTCATGGCCGTGGCGGTCAGTCACCAGGTTACCAGTGATAGTAGAGTGGATCAGCTCATAGTGGTCAGATAAGGTCATAGTGGTGCGGTACAGGCCATATATTCGCTGTAGAGCAGACCCATCAGGTGAAGGATCCCGGACCTTCCACTGTTGGAGGTACTATCTTAGTAGCCTCAGTTTTATCTTCAGCTCTTTTCGATACTAGTGCTACGCATATCATTATCTCTATTGCTGTTATATAGATCCTAGGGCTCTAAATCTTTTCCTATTCTGATACATTGACTATAGACACACCGTTGGGCACTAGAGAGGTTAGCTTACATCATTGCAGAGAGTGACCTCTTGAGGTTTTTGCGTGTCACTTCTTATGGGACCTCTATGTCCTAGAGATGACAAGCTATGATGTCATTATAGGAATGAACTGGTTAGTTCCCTTCCAGGCTGTCGTCAGTTTCTATCGTCGTAGGGTGAGTTTTGTATCTCCAAAGGGTGTATCCATTTTTTATAGAGGTGAGTGGGATATCTAGAAGAGTCGAGCATGACCCAAGCATCGTGGGCTACGAGGAGTTATAGCCTAGATTGAAAGTCTTTATCTAGATGACCTGGGGACTTCACAGTTATACTTTACTCCTGTGGTGTATCGTTTCAGGGATGTCTTTCTAGAGGACTTTTCAGGTTTTCCTCCGGAGCGTGAGGTAGACTTTTCTATTGAGCTTGTTCCAGGAGAGGCACTAGTTTCCATTAATCCTTATAGGATGGCTACACCTGAGTTACAAGTGCTCAAGAAGCAGTTGATGGAGTTGTAGGAAAAGGGTTTCATCTGACCCAGTACTTCTCCTTGGGGTTCTCTTGTCCTGTTTGTGAAGAAGTCATATGGTACCCTTAGGCTTTGTGTGGATTATCGGAAGCTAAATATGTTGACAATCAAGAACTGATATCCCTTTTCGTGGATCGATGATCTTTTTGACCAGCTTCGAGGAGCCTGAGTTCTCTCGAAGATTGAATTGAGATCATGTTATCACAAGTTGTGCCTTAGACCATCTGATATACCTTTTAAATCTTTCCGGAGAAGGTATGGTCTATATGAGTATATGGTTATGCCGTTCGGTCTAATGAATGCGCCTCCAGTTTTCCTGGAACTGATGAACCGTGTGTTCCATCCATACTTAGAGTCCTTCGTGGTGGTTTTCGTGGATTACATCTTAGTGTACTCTCACACTTGACACGACCATGCTACCCATATTGAGATCATACTGTGTATACTGAGAGAGCATTAGATTTTTTCTAAACTCTCGAAATGACATTTTTGGTGGATCTGATTCACTTCTTAGGTCATCTTATCTCAGAGGCAGGAGTATCATTGGACCTAGACAATGTAAGAGCTGTAGTTTCCTAGGAGTATCCAAAGAATGTCTTTGACGTGTGAGGTTTTCTAGGGATGTTTGGATACTATAGGTGCTTCATAAATGACTTTTAGTGCTTAGCAGCACCACTGATATGTATGACTAATAAAGTGGAGAAGTTCTTATGGTCAGATTCATGTGAGTCAGCCTTTTAAGAACTGAAAGGGAGGTTGAGGTCAGCACTGATACTAGTCTTTCTAGAGTCGGGCAAGAGCTATACCGTTTACTGTGATGCTTCAGGTATCGGGCTGGGAGCTGTGCTTATATATGGAGATGGAGTCTTTGTTTACGGTTCATGAATGTTGAGGCCACACGAGTAGAATTACCTGACGCACGATTTGGAGTTGGCAGCTATTGTTCATGCCTTAATTTGTTGGAGTAATTTTCTTATGGGAGAGAACTTTTTGATGTTTACAAACCACAAGAGTATCAAATACATATTCACTCAGCGTGATCTAAATTTGAGACAGTGTAGGTGGGTCGAGTATCTTCATTCCTTCGACATTGAGCTTCCCTATACGCTGGGAAAGAGCAACGCAGTGGCTGATGCTTTGAGCAGGAGAACTCAGATACATACAGTTCAGGAGGCCAGCTGTGAGTGGAACATATGGATCTGTTCTCTGAGATGCATTTGGTGGTGCATGACAAACAAGGGAAATTCTTTCTATCTTCTATATATGTTACCTCTACACTCCTTGATCGAGTACTGATGAGGCAGCTATTAGACTCAGAAGTCCAAGTCCTGTAGGAGAGTGTGTTAGGAGAGGACCCTCTTCCAGGATGGACAGTGGGAGAGGATGAGATATTGTGTTTTCAGGGACTTGGTGCCAGAAGACATATGCGAGGAGCTGATGTGGGATTTTCATTCCCTAGTTTGGGCAGTTCATCCTGGCATCAACAAGATTTATTGTGAGCTACACCACTAGTATTGGTGTCCAGGTATGAAGAGAGATGTTTCTGGTTTTGTCATGAGTTGTTCCACTTGTCAGCAGGTGAAAGCAGAGAATCAATGACTAGCAGGTCTTTTGTAGAAGTTACCCATTCCGGATTATAAGTGTAATGATTTCGAAATGGACTTCGTGACCAGTTTGTTGAGTTCTCCTCTAGGGAAGGATGTTGTTTGGGTTTTCATCGATAGGATTATAAAGGTTTCTCACTCCTTTCTGATCATGGAAACCCTTAGTGTTGATGATATGGGACATTTGTACATCTGAGAGATTGTACATCTACATGGAGTTCCAGACTCCTTTTTTCTAGTCAGAGATGCATGTTTTACTTCTCGGTTCTGGCAGGGGCTTCAGAAGGCTTTGGTTACACATATACTTTTGAGTACAACATACCATCTCCAGAAAGATGGCATGTCCGAGCGTACGATCCAGGTGCTTAAGGATATGCTATGAGCGTGAATTATAGACATTGGAGGTTCTTGGGAGAAGAATATACCTCTTTTGGGGTTTTCCTACAATAATAGTTTTCATGAAACTATTCATATGGCACCTTACGAGGCTTTGTACGGCAGAAAATGCTGATCACCATTATGCATGCTGGAGTTTGGAGAGGCAGCTTTGCTGGGACCTCTACTTGTTCATGAGACCTCAGAGAAGATATATTTTATTTGGAAGAGGATGGTTATAGCACAATCTTGACATAAGTCTTATGCTGATCAGTGGATACAACCTCTAGAGTTCGAGGATGTGGACCAAGTTTTCCTACGTCTCGCACCAAGGTTGGGACAGAAGAGGATTCAGATACAGGGCAATCATTCACCACGGTACGTCGGGCCGTTTGAGGTGTTGGAGTGAGTTGCGACGGTTGCCTATCAGTTGCAGTTACCTCAGAGGTATCTGGCTATGCACGAAGTCTTCCACGTTTCTCAGCTCTGACATTACTTTTCAGACCTGTCTCATGACTTACAACCTATGGAGGGTGAGCTTGAAGCAGATACATCATTTGAGGATCATCTTATCTGGATTTTCGATCACAGTGCAAAGGCTCTCCGTGGTTGGTCTGTTCCTCTGGTGTGGGTGCTATCGCAGCACGAGCAAGTACAGGACGAGACTTGAGATAGAGAGGTCGATGTACGGGCACAGCGGCCGGAGCTGTTCCGAGGTTCTTCTTCTACACCTCGATAGGGAAATTTAGGTATGAATATCATTAAGGGGGAAGTTTGTAAGAACCTGGAACTACCTTTTAGGTATGTTTTTCCTTTTCCTAATGTTTTTTAGGAAAGTAGAGTTTCTGGGAACTTTTGAAGTACAGGCCGTGTATTTTATGAGTACATGTCGTGTATTTCATTGTCGATTGAGGCCGTATGCTGGCTATGTCCAGGCTAGACACATGGCCATGTAGGGGTGATGTTGAGGGCACTTAAATCAGAGTGTGGAAAATCCTTATACTCGCCATGTGCTCCAAAAGTACACGTCGTGTACTTTTTTTTTCATTAAATAGACCGGGGTCACATCATAACCCCAAAACTGTCTTCTTCTCCAGCTTCATCGACTGAGAGCATCCCGTATGGCCGTGAAACTCCTCTGATCCCCCGAGCCTCCATACGTTCTTTGAATCGACCACCATCGATTGCATCAGAACCGCAGTATTAATCTCTTCCTTCTCATAGAGCCTTGTTTTAAAATTCATCATCTTTCTCATGTTGTCATGGGTTTAGAATTTTGGAGATTTTTGTAGATCTAAAACGTTTTATGGAGATTCAGGCCTCGTGGTTCAAGAATAATGATATCCTAGCATCAAGGTAGGTGTTTTGTTCCCTTCTGTTTGATGTACCTGAGTTTTACATGCAATTTCCACCAATACCCTTGAACATGGTATTATGTGTTTATTGTTTTACCCCTGTTGTTTTGCCTTCCTTCTTGTATGCTTGTGTAGAGGTAATTTGGTTATGTATGAGGATAATTGATATGATTGAATGTTTTTCCTATGCCCTGTTCTATTCACAACATTTTGGTCTTGTTCTTCCTTTGGCCGTTATACTTGTATTTCATGCCTTGTGACTGTATGATAGAGTATTGTTCCCTGACAAGCTTGTTATGATATATACTGGTTATCGAATTAGCTCTATAGGTTTAATTTCGACACATAGCATTAGTATGCACTTACTTGCACGCGGACATGAGAACCCAGTGCAATAGACTATAAGGGGATAGACTGAGTGAGCATCCTGAGAGAGTCTTGGACATTATAGACTATAAGGGGATAGAACGAGTGAGCTTCCATAGGGAGTCATGGACATTATAGACAATAGTGTATAGAACGAGTGAGATTCTTAGAGAGTCTTGGATATTATATAACAAAAAATGATAGACCAAGTGAGTTTCCTCATAGATTCATAAGCTTTATTGACTATACGGGGGTAGACCGAGTGAGCTTCCTCAGAGAGTCTTTGTTTGGTTTGAATTTCCCTAAACCATTCCAGGCTATAGGAGTAATTGACCGAGTGAGATTCCTCAGAGAGTATGTGATAGACCTGAGGTTATAAGAGGAATTAACTGAGTGAGCTTCCTCAGAGAGTCTCTAGACCTTGGGGCTATAAGGGGACTAGAATGTGCGATCATCCTCAAAGTGTCCCTGACTACCTTAGACTATAAGGGGAATTGACTGAGCATGCATCCTCAGAGAGTCTTATAATTTCATATGACCAAATAAGATGTTATAGGATAAGTGTACTTTCCAGTGGGTTGTTGGTACTTCTTGGATTTGACCAGATGGGATGATTGTGAGTACTTCCCAGAGGGATTCCTATTTGAGTATAGCCATTTTTTTCACTGCTGCTTGTTGATCCATGTATTGTTTATTGTTGTGTATCATCCTACTTACTAGTTACTATTTAATTGTTACTGTACTTTTACCTGCCATATGATCATGGACTCTTAGGCACAAATATTTGGGTGATTTCCTACTGAGATTTAGTCTCACACCCTGTTTGGGTCATGCATTGGGACCCAAGCAAATTATATTCCTACAGTTATAGACAAGGGAAAGCTACCTTTGACTTTAGGAACTTGATTGCATTGGGGAAGAAGATCATGAGACTAATTTGACGTCTGCAATGTTGAAGAGTTTCTTATCTATTTTATTTATGTACTTGGAATTAGTATTGTAATGAGAATTGTGACTTGTTTGGATCCTTTCCTAGACAAATGTATCATGCATCATTTCATATATGTACGTGTTCTCGAGTTGTTTATTGTTTTAGTCTTCCACTGTTCACTATTTTTGGATATTTACCACTCTCAATATTGTAAAAGTTTTATAAATCTATTGTGTACTCTTGTAAGGAGGTGATAGTATCCCTACTATCACACTGAAGGCCCACGCTACTAGTCAGTAGCCTCTGGCGTTCATGGAAATGCACTTGAGGCCATGTGACCAACTTGGTATAGAGCGCCTCTAGGTGGCTTCCGGAACTGGGACGTTATAGTGGGGTGGTGTATATGAGGAGTGGGGGCTATAATTTTTTTAATGGAAGTAATTTCATTTATTTTAAGATCATTTTTTTATAATGGTTTTGGATTTCATTTTTATTGTTGAACAAAAATACTATGTGATTTTTGAAATGAATACTTAAAAGGGATTTTAATAAACTAGGTGGTGGGTGGGGATGTCCACATGGGAGGGGGGCTTTCCAGGGGGTCGGGGTGTCTAGGGGGTGGGTGGGCTATCTAGGGGGTACAGGGTGTCCATGGTGTGGGCAGGCTGTCCACAGTGGTGGCAGGGTTGTCTAGGGGGTAGGGGTTTCTAGGGGTGGTTGGCTGTCCACGGGGGTGGGAGTGTCTAAGGGGGTTGCGGGGATGTGCACATGGGTTGGTGGTGTCTAAAGGGTGGGCGAGGATGTCCAGGGTGGTACGAGGTGTCCAGTGGGGTGGGTGGGCTGTCCACGAGGGTGGGCTGGTTGTCCAGGGGGTAGGGGCTGTCCATGGGGGTGGTGGAGTCCAAGGGGGTGGGGGCAGTCCAGGGGGTTGGAGTGGCTGTCCAAGGGGGTGGGGTGGTTTCTAGGGGGTTGGGGGTTTTCCATGGGGTTGGGTTGTCTAGGGAGGGTTGGGGGGGGGGGGGGGGTCCAGGTGGTGTGGTGGTGTCTAGGAGGGGGGTATAATAGCTTCAATGGAATGAAGTTCATGGATTTTATGATCATTGGTATTTTTAAAATGGTTTGGGATTTCATTCTTTATTTTGGAACAAAAATGCTGTATGATTTTTGAAATTAAACCTTAAAAAAGATTTTTAAAAACGAGGGGGTGGGAGGGGCTATCCATGATGGTGGGGGGGCTGTCCAGGTGGGTCTGGGGTGTCCACGGGGTGGGTGGGGCTGTTCAGGGGGGGTTAGGGTGTCCAAGAGTGGATGGGTTGTCCAGGAGGGTGGGTGGACTGTGCAGGGGGTTGTGGGTGTCCATGGGGTGGGCGGGCTGTCCAGGGAGTTTCTAAGGGTGGGAGGGGTTTTCCAGGGGATAAGAGGTTGTCACGGGATTCGATGGTGTCTAGGGGGTGGGAGGAGAAACACAGGGGGTACGAGGTGTCTAGTGTGGTCGGTGGGCAATCCACAGGGGTGGGCGGGCTGTCCTGGGGGGGGGGCTATCTAGGGGAGTGGGAGGGGGATGTCCATTGTAGGAGGGGCTATCCAGGGGGTGGGCAGGCTATCTACAAGGGTGGAAGGGCTCTCCAGGGGTACGGGGTGTCCATGGGTGTGGGCAGGCTGTCCACTGTGGTGGAAGGGATGTCCAGAAGGTAGGGGTGTCCTAGGGGTGGGAGGGTTGTCCGGGGGGCGGGCAGGCTGTCCACAGTGGTGGGAGGGGTGCCTTGGGGGTATGGGTAGTCCAAGGTGGTGGGAGGTCTGGCCACATTGGGTGGGAGGGCTGTCCACATGAAGGTATCCACTGGATTGGGGGCTGTCCACAGGGGGAGGGTTTGTCCAAGGGTTTGGGTAGGCTTTCCACGGGGGTGGCAGTGCTGTCTAGGGGGGTACGAGGTTTCCAGGGGGTGGTCGGGAGGTCGATGGGGGTAGGGGCTATCCAGTGGAGGGTTTAATCAGTCACAAAAAATTATTAAGTCAAGATTTATTTTTTATAGATATGGAAAAAAGATAATGTGACCTACATAATCACACATATATTCAGGCACAAAAAATCAATAAGCATCAATGATCAGTAATATCAGTTCAAAATGTAACAGTTCAATTTTTCCCTCATCACTATCACTATAATCACCGTCATCATCTGCCTCACCCTCATCCTCATCATCATCCCCATCATCTACCCTGACCTTTTAAACACCCTCCTCCTTGCCCCCATACTCAGCCTCGACCTCCTCATCACCCTCCTCCTCCGCCTCACCCTCCTCCTCTCCTTTGTGCTCAACCTCAGCCTCCTTCCCCTCTGCCTCGACCTCCTCCTTTTTGTGGTCTTTAACACCACTATAACTTCCACATGATGCACCATATATAGAACGTGTTGATGACATATATTTACCACAAGCTATGCTGGCTCTGGTAGAAGTGTCAGATGTAAAACATGAATCAATTTCATAAATGTAGTGTTTTCCCTAACAGACTATTATGTCTTCTCCGTGGACCTTTTTTCAACATATTCAGCCTCTGCCTTAACCTACTAGTACTCAGTGGAACTAAAAATCATATATTCATAGGGATAATACCTCGTTCGAACTATACTCTTCGAAGGTCGGGAGCGAACACTACTAGGGTGCTCATCTCCCTACACCTGATGTAAGTGATCATTTGGCCCAAACATGTCAGGTTCCTAGACATCAAGGGCCTCATAAGCATCCTGTTACAAATATAAATTGAATATTAAGTTACAAAATAGAGACTAAAATTTTAAATCCACAATGTAAAACATACAATCTTCTGCTGAGTCGGTTCATTAACCGCACTCCAATCTTTCATCATTCTACTTGAGAAAAATAGTTTTTCTTGATGCACACATCCTTCTCTATTCAATTTATTCCTCTGAAATGACATTGAATGTGGGAAACCATAATTAAAAATATGATACCAATAATTAATTTCATAACTAAAATATCTACCAAAATTAAAAATCAAATAAATTATGGAGGTATGAATAGAAAGTGCAATTCATAAAAAAAATTATGAAATGTAATACCTTCTTCCCCTCATGATCTAGATTCATAGCACATCTTAATGGGTGGATGTATTTTTTAGCATCAATATTTTTTTTATTTCTTCTAGATGAATGCTAAAAAAATTAAATAATTAGTATTAATGAAAAACATAGAAATGTTCATTTAAATACCTCTAATATGATTAA
Source organism: Viscum album (assembly GCA_963277665.1). Classification (NCBI taxonomy): domain Eukaryota; kingdom Viridiplantae; phylum Streptophyta; class Magnoliopsida; order Santalales; family Viscaceae; genus Viscum; species Viscum album. Next base: position 82,196,152 of record OY728140.1, read on the forward strand.
TACCTTAAATTGGCTAGTCCTCCAATGAGTGATCATCTATTGAAAGTATTCTAAAGTACTATCATCCATGAAATATAGCTCCTCTAACTCGGTGATCACTCTATCATGATATCCAATGTACAACTAGGGCTTATAAGTTCTCCAAAGCATTTCTAAATCCTTTAGATGTGCTGGTTGTGCACCCTCACCATCCGGGAAATTTAACCATAACCAACACCAAAATATTAATTCCTATAAACAAAAAAATTTATATATTTCATCAAATACAATATATTTTTTACCCAAATTATTTCCTGAGATTTATCCTTGACTTCATTTGGTAGCTGACTCCATGATAGTGGGATGACATGAATGATGTCGGAGTATTTGGAAAGCATCATCAAAAAACTCTGACATGTCTGCCCTAATTTTTCCATCATTTGAATATCTTCATTGTAGTCCATCATCAACTATGTGTGATGGTTCCACAACGCAAGCATGTCTGTACGCCCCCTCCCCACCCGCCCCACCTCCTATCAGTAGATATATCTGTTATGAAATAAATACAAATATTTTAGCAGTACATGTGATAAAGAAAATAAATAATTGTGTAAAAAATTGTTCAGGTAGTATAAGTATACATGAAATAGTCTGATCAATGGGCTCCACTATATCCACAGAAACTGAAGGAACACCCTGTACAGATGGAGTGGGTCCCAATGTATGCTCTGCAAGGACAGCCTCTGGCAGAGTATAAGTCAAAGAAGATGGAATATAAAAGCCTGGTGAGAATGAAGCATAAGTAAAAGAAGACGATAGGGGTGGATGGCCGAATGATGGATGGGGAGTGAGAATCATCATCGAATATGGTATAGACGAGTGAGGAGGATCATATGTAAAGGGTGCTAAAACTATGGGAGTCCAAAATATCCTATGTATCCCTAACGACACACTAGGATCAGAATGTGGGATGGGTGGTATGTCAGTGGGAGGGGCGGGGTCTAATCTGGTACGATGACCAGATCGTACAACTCTCGAACCCCCCCCCCCTTGTACGAACACCCAGAGTACTGGGAACACTACTAGGCTACTCATCTAGTAACATTCTCTTAGTAGATTGATCCGGAAAAATCTATATTAAATTAATCACATGACATTATATATTACTTAAATATACATATTTGAAACAAAATACTCACTATAGTCACTAGTGGTGGAATGCCCAGCTCAGTCATGTGACGATTGTTGTCCATAATCTGTTTCCGTCGCCTCTCTTCAATAGGTTTCATTTCCTGCATTGGAAAACAAATAGATAAGTAAATAGAAAAACATAACTAATGTGTAACACAAAAAAACAAAATAAATGAGAGGGAATTAGGGGATTCATGGATAATTTAATTATGCATTGTTTTAGGTGATCTTGAACAGATATATATTGTAGTTAATAAATTATACAATATGTAATAATGAAATTTAATTTTTACTAGGATAGTTATTTACTATGTGTTGTTTGTCTATTAAAATCATGCAACATTGATTCTACTGGATTCATAAGGGGTAAAGCAGTAGTCAAAATTACGGAAAAATTTAATTTCATTATCCCAGGTAGATGATACATGATTCAATACATGTTTTTTAGAATAATACAAACCATCATGTTCATTACCTAGTAAAATGTTAAAGAGAGGTCATTGAGTTTTACAAATTTTATAAAAATCACAGTTGAAGAGTTAAAATGTTCACCAAGTAAGAAATGTAATATTCATAGGTTTGAATACAAATAAATTCAAAATTAGAAAATGAAATTCAAATAAAATTTCAACCAATAAACATTGAAAATTCACATAATGGTCTGGTTAGATACAACATATTTGAAATCAATATTAAATAAATTCAAATAGTACCAACCTTAACAGCCCATGTCGAGGTAAACCAAAATAATTGAGAACATGAATGGATGATTTTATATATTTCCCATCACAAAAATAGTTTCACAATCATCTCTGTCAATTAATCTGTCAGAGTCATCAAAATTAATAAGTGAATCGATTCCAATGGATCTAGGGATGGTTTCAATTCCATCATCACCATCATCAAAAATATGTCTTGGAATTACTTCAATAATGACACCAAATTTTGGTCGAAGATGGTATTTGACAAAAATAAAATGTTTCTCCATTGATGCCAATACATATGGTTCATCGTTATCAAGAGTAAAAGTCATATCAATTACTCAAATTCCATAGTCAACAATAAATGTGCCCTGCCTTGCCATCAAATCAAACCACCGGAATTTCATCACCATGACTCGTCCATGGGAATAAAAATCCAATATTATTATTTTTTCAACCACTCCATAATAAAATTCATTTTAAAATCGTGGGATACTATCTGATGCACTAGCATAACCATCTACTGTGGAAGTAACCATAACACCATCATATTGTGTTCTCCTTTTATTTTCTCATTTAGTGATAATAAATCTTTACCCTTGGATAACAATTGATTTACACACCCAAACCATTGTATTAAGACCAAAAGCCAAAGATCTTATTTCCTCATGGATATAGTCAGCATACAAATTTAATACCAAAAATATAAATCAATATTAAAATTAATTTATTATTGTTTTAATTATTTTAAAAATTAATATTATTACCTTCAATTTTAACCAAGAATGATACTCCTTTCTATGAAAAGTCTCCCTCCTTCTCAAAGATAAAGAAAGATGCGTTCTATTTATCATCTCTATATGTTTCATGTAGATAAAAATAGGTATAGTTTATAATATATGTATATATATATCTATATCTATATCTATATATATATGATATACATATTCAATTTACTTACCAGATGTAGTCATCAAATAGTTCAAAGTTGAATACAACTGTGCGATGTGACATCTCACACTCTTCATGGCTAAATATCATAAATGTATATGATCCAAGAATTACTCTTGTTTGAGGAAGTGATTGAAAATTGTGTTTAATTTCCTCATACTATTCTTCATCATTTCTCATTGGTTTGTTAATTGTTGATGTTTGATCAGAGAAATACATAGAGCAGAAATCCATATATTCTTGAGCCAAATAACCTTTCACGATAGAACCTTTAGGATGACTCTAGTTATAGACATAAGACTATAATGTGTACATATTTCATTCTGTTGGATACATCAAACAAAAATAAATTGGTCCTCCTAGAAGTATTTCAGTTAAAATATGGCTATTCAGATGCAGCATGCTTGTGAAAAATGATGAGCAAAATATTTTCCCCAACTCACACAAAAATAATGGGGAATTTGCCATCATTTTTTTCAATAAAGACATGGACAACATCTTAGCACAAATATCTCTAAAAAATGGCACAACTGAATAACATCCCCCATACAATATTGGACAAAAGATGACAAATTTATATTGGAATCAACTCATGAAGAAGGATTTTATAATCATGAGTCTTCAAAGATTGTAGCTTCAACTCTCTTCTGTTAAGAAATTTAGATATGTTTCTTGAATAGCCATCAGGAACATTAATAGTCTCATGTAATTATAGAAATTTATTGTTTTCTATAGGTGTCATCACATAAGAAGCACATGAAACTTCCCATTTATTTCCAATGATATGCACGGGATGAAATTATGGTCTGATGTCCCAATCCACCATGTCACTCCGAGACCATAAATCATCTATTTTATTTCCCTTATCATTTTGAAGAATTTAAAGCAACATTTCAGAAATATTTTTTTTCAATGTGCATTATGTCTAAGAAATAAAAGAATAATTTTTTTGACCAATAAGGAAAATCAAAAAAGATACTTCTCTTCTTCCAATTGTAATAGGTTTTAGTGGAAACATTCTTTCTCTTTCCAGATTTCATTTAACACTTCCTGAATGAAAAACTAAAATCGTGGAATTCATTAAGCACATCAGTTCCAAACATACGCTGAGGGGGATCATCAGTCTCCATGGTATTGTCAAATCTTTGATGATTATTTCTATAAGGATGGTCTAATGGAAAGAATCATCGATGTCAGATAAAACTAAAACTACAATGATGTATCATTCTTCTAGATCATGTATTCTTCATACAAACAGGATACGATAGTTTTATCTTTTTTCTATCTTGACATCATTATATAATATAGAAAATCATTGATCATCCACATAAGCTCAAAAAGAATCTTAAATATCTCTTCCAATCGTGCATTTTATTTGCGCACGCCCACATCCCAAAGAAGTGTCAAATATTTTATTAAAGGTTGGATGTATACGTCTATATCATTGCATGGATTAGAATGGCCAGATATGCGTATACTCATTAATGTGAATGGTTTTTCATACACAAACAAGGGGGAAGATTATAAATTTTTATAAAAATCGGCAATGTGTTGTGTGACGTACGCATCCTCCCAAATAGATTGAAACTATAATATAAAAGACCCTACCTCAAATTATGCACATCATCTGCAAAATCAGGATATTAAGCATCAAATATTTCCCATGAAAATCGATCGGTAGTGTTAACAAACTCATCATTAGTCTTCTTTCACTTGGTATTATTCCATTGTATTTTTATTGATATTTCATCAGATATAAAATGATTCTAGAGTCTATGGATCAATGGAATGTTTCATATAACTCTTTTGTGGCATAGAAGATGGCCTTCCATCAGCTTTTCGCTTCCAGCGGGATGTGCCACATTTTATACAATCATTTTGTTCTCTTGTTTCCTCCAAGAATAAAATGCAATCTTAATGGATAGAATAATGTTTTTTCTTGAAATTACAAGTTCCTCAACTAACTTACATTCCATATAGTTGTTTGATGGAATATCTATATAATATAGAAGTAATTCCATCAATAAATAATAAAGTAATCAATGTCATTATTAAAAATCCCATACATAGTTTTCCCATAAAACAATCAGATTAAAAATTATAGCTTTTTGATTTTACCCCATTGTCGATATTGTGATGTCATGGTAGCATCATTCAAGTTTTTTTACCCTGAAAACATCATCATTTTCATTAGGCGCATCATGTCTGATCATATAGAAATCTTCCGGGATTGGAATCCTATCTTTTTTATGATGACAAATAAACAGAAACCTGTCATATAACAAATTCTCCACTACATTTTTCTCGTTTGATTCATAAAAATATTTGAGATTTCATTTTCTCACCATTATGATACCACACAATGTAGTTATCTTAAAAACCATATTTGGTTGTGCGGTAGCCAACTTCTTCATATCTCAAACAAGGTCTTCCAACACAATTGTTATGGGGGCAGTGTATGTGACAACTATCCAAAGCATTGTGAAATGAAAAAAATCTAAAAATCCCTATAACTAGTTTTGAAAATCGCTTGAGATCCAATTGGTTTCATACAACCAACTTCTATCCATTCTATAAAAAAATTGTTATATGTCATTTCATAAAAAAACAATTCAATAAGAAATAAGTTCCAATGAAAATATATTTAATTTAATGAGAATTGTTCACTTTATATGAAACCATAAATGACACACTACTCTATATGATAATCATAATATAAAAAACAACAAAATACTATATTTATAACAAAATATCATTGAAGAACTATACATTAGTTTACATGATCATGTACCATTGTAGAGGAGAATTATTTATGAGTTGAGTAAATGTTTAATCGAAATATATTTATATTTTAGTAGATTATTTAAGTGATCACATTAAATGCCCAAGGGGGTGGGTTGTCCAAGGGGGTGGTGGTTTACAGGGGGTGGGTGTTTTCCCAGGGGTGGGGGTTGTCCACGGGGGTCGGGGGTCTCTAGGGGGTGGGCAGGCTGTCCACGGGAGTAGCAGGGCTGTCAAGGGGGTAGGCGGTTTCCAGGGGGTGGGAGGGCGGTCCACGGGGGTGGGGGGATGTCCAGGGAGGTACGAGGTGTCTAGGGGGTGGGGGTGTCTTGGGGGGATGAGGGTGTCCGGGGGGTGGGGTGGGGTGTCTGGGTCGGGTGTGGACGGGCTGTCCATGGGGTTGAGGGGTTATCCAGGGGATATGAGGTGTCCAAAGGGGTGGACGGGTTGTCCACGGGGGTGGAGGGGTTGTCCAGGGGGTACAGGGTGTCCAGGGGGCTTTCCACGGGGGGGGGGGGGGGTAGGGATGTCCATGGGGTAGGGGTGTCCAGGGGGGGTGGTCGAGCTGTCCATAGGGGTGGTGGGCTGTCCACAGGGGTGGCATGGCTCTCTTGGTGGGTGGGAAGACACTCCACAGTGGTGGGGGCTGTACAGGGGGTACAAGGTATCTAGGGGGTGGGGGTGTTCGGGGGGATGGCGGTGTCTGGGGGTAGTGGGGGGGTGGGTTCGGGGGTGGTGGTGTTGTCCGAGGCGGTTTGTGGGACGTTTACAGGGTGGGGGATGTCTAGGGGGTAGGGGGTGTCTAGGGGGTAGATGGGCTATCCACAGGGGTAGCGGTACTGCCCAAGGGGGTATGGGGTGTCCAGGGTCCGGACGGGATATCCACGTGGGTGGTAGGGCTGACCAGGGGGGTTGGGGCGTCCAGGGGGTAGGGTTTCCATGGGGTTGGGGGCTGTCAAGGGGGTAGGGGTGTACTGGGGGTGGGTTGGCTATCCACGGGGGTTGAGGGGATGTCTTGGGGGACGACGTGTCCAGGGGGTGGGTGGGATTTCCACAGGGGTGGCGGTGTTTTCCAGGGGGTAGGGGTGTGAAGGGGGGGGGGGCTTTCCATGGTGGTGGGGTGGTGTTGATGGTGGTATGGGTGTCCTAGGGGGTGGGGGTTGTCCACGGGGGTCAGGGTGTGTCCATAGGGGTGGGGTTCCAGGGGGTGGGGTGCTATCTAGGGGGTTGGGGGATGTCTAGGGGGGTCATGGGTGTCCAGGGTTGGTGGGGTCTGGAAGGGGTATCCGAGGGTGGGGTTTGTCCAGGGGGTGGGCAGGCTATCCACGAGGGTGGGGGTTGTCCAGGGGGAACATGCTGTCCATAGGGTGGGGGGATTTCCACGGTGGTGTGACTGAGAGCTATGATATTTAATTGGGATTTCCTTATGGTTATGAAAAACAAACGATGGGTGTTAGGGATTAGTGAAATATTTTTTTAGTGAAAATTAAATTTGGTAGGATTGATGACTTGATAACATGATGGTTTCATGTTTGCAATTGGAAAATGTTAGGGTATTGGATTATAGTGGAAGGAATATGGGTTAGTGAATATATATAGGTAGCTATTAAGAATGATATTATGTATGGTAATGAGATTCTTAGGATTTTCATCATCACGTCATGATGATAAAGGATTTTTTACTATATGAGGTTGTATCAATTCCTTCATATTTTTTTCATCAAAACATGAATTAAATTTAGGATGTCATTAGATGTTGAGGTCTAGGTAGAATCACTATTCATTTAATACATGGAGAGGTAGGCTTATGAATATGGGACATGCATATGGTAGTAGTTCCCTTGTCATGGTTGATATATATAGAGATTTTCCGCCCACAGTCTATGTACAAAAGGATTCTAAAAGGCACCCGTCACCTTCTAAGGATATATTCTTTCTAGAAAAATGTGTTTTCGGAGAAAGAGTTCATCCTATATAATAGATGTCAGTTTTGGATAATTTGATGCATTACTCTTCAAGATGATTAGACCAAAACCATAAACAAAGAGGCCTCAAACCTATCCAAATATCTATAAGTGATGTCTTACTGGGGCTTATTAGCGAACTATGGAAGTGATGACTTCCCACCTCCACAACCCCCTCCCCACACCACCCCCAACATGATCTCCCTGCACAGCCCCCGTATCCCCTGCATGGCCCCTACCCAACTGCACACTATACATCCCCCCACCAGCACAACCCCTCCCATCCACCACTTCACAACCCCCCCCCCCCCACTTGCCCCCCACCTACACCCACTTGAAAAACCTTCCCCCCCCCCCCACCCCACCTGCACAACCCACCCCCACCTATACAACCCCCTACCCCAACCTCACGCCCAACAAGATCCCCACACCAGAACATCCCCCTTGACCCACTACACATCCCCCACCTATACCCCCCCTCCCCCACCCACTACACACCCACCACCTGCACCCCCCACTTGAACAGCCCCCGCCCCACCCCCATCAGCACACCGCCGCTCTACCCCCACATGTACCCCCCCTCCCCCACTTACCTCACCCTAGAAGACTCCCCCTACACAACCCCCTCCCCCTGAAACTCCCACCCTACACAGCCCACCCCCACCTACACAGCCCCCCTCACCACCTCAAATCCACTGGAACCACTTCACTAACAGGACCCAATCCCTTCATATGGTTCACTTACTCTACAAATTAATGGATATAAATACATCAAATAAAGTAGAATCACAATCCATGACTCTAAAAATCATGACATTGTGTATAACAAAAACGTAAAACAAATCAAATTTCAATTATTGGGTATCCCATACCGCACAGACCACTGGTTTAGGCCAAATAAAATCACAAAACAAATAAATAGTTGGAAAACATTGAACCTAAGGTACAACTTATAGATTTTATGTTCCTAAGAAAAAAACATTCTGATTTAAGGGTGGAATAATTTTCCGAGCGACAGAGCTCTGTGTCTCAGCTTGAGATCTGCAATCGAGTAGATTGGGGATTGGGGTTGCGGACAATTTTAAGGGAAAACCTTCCCAACAGTTTTTTAAAACCTTTTGGGAAGGTAAGCTTTTCCAATAGTTTACAAAACCATTTTTAATGGCTTTCTAAAACTCGCATTTACCAACGGTTTTACAAAACTGTTTGGTAAAGTCTCACATATCCCAACGGTTTTATAAAACTATTGGTAAAAACTCGTCTAAACCTCTCTATTCTAAAGGTATTTTGAAATTGTTGGGTAAAGACCTATAAAAATCCCTACTGTAATGGTTTATGAAATCAATTGGTAATAATATGTTGGTATATCTTCCTTTTCTAGTAGTGTTAGTATTTATAATATAAGTTATTTGAATCATTCATTAATAATGTTATCACTTAATCATAATTGTTTTATAAATAAGTTTTTTTATATATTGTATAAAAATTATAAATAAAATACCATAATGTAGGAAATATTTTTAGATTTATAATATCTATCTATAGTCACATATATAAGGTATATAACCTTGTATTAGAAAATTTATAGTAAAATATACATGTTTATGTTATATTTCCCATTTCTTAAAAATAAACATTATAAAATGTCATTTTCACACTAATGTGTCTCTCTAATGCCAATGGTTCATCCTAATGAATCTCATCATCAGATAATTCTCATCCTATAAGATTAAAACATGTTTTAGGGTAGTTTTATATTATTATAATATTATTTTTAACCCTTATTTACCAGATTTACCTTTTAACCATGAAAAATAAAAATAATTACTAAGGTTACTATTCCTAAAATCAAAAAATTAGAGACATTTTTAAATAATTTGGACATTAAGATTGAAAATATGGAAAACATTTTTCCCAATTAATGACATAGAGTTTTCAATAATTAATTTATAGTTAATTCTCATTGTCAAAACCAAAAAGATGATTTTTAAATGTTAAAACATTGAAAAATAATGAAATGTTTTTTCATTTGAATTCAATATAAAATTAATACCAATGAACAAAAGTATAATAAATGATAAAAATATATTCTTTTTATACTTTAAAATAATTAAATAATATGATTTATCCATCTAAATTATCTCATGGAAAATAGTGTTTTCATTTAAAATTTTACGTATTTTATACTATTCCTAAAAACATGATAGTTATCAGAAAAATATAAAATATTCATCCAATGTAAATATTAATGTACCACTTCTAATGAAGATGTTTATTTTTTTCAAATATATAATATAATGGTATCGAAAACTAAATTTTAAAAGGGTTCCACATCAAAATTCAATATAACATTATTTAAAAAAATTCTTCTATCTGAAAAATTGAATTTGTTCTTATATCATATATATAAAACATATAAAAAGAAATTAATAAATTTCATTTAATATGTGTCAAAGATGTTTTATTAAATAAAAATCCATAATGAGAGGTATGATTTTATATAAACAATTACTCTCTTTTTAAATAGTGTTTCATAAAAACACAACCTTTATATTCAATTAGTTTTTATTCCCATTTCTAATAAATTTGGTAACCATTGATTCAATATTTAAACATTTGGAAACTATATTTTCATAATTCAGTGGATAATATTCATTACCTACATTCAAACAGATAGGTAATAACGGTAAAATTTAAATAATAATATTTATTTGTTATCTTAAGCTCGATGTACCATATCATGTATGCTATTTAACATAGTGTTGATTTTATAAAACTCAAGATGTTACAATCCCTAAATCTGATAAAATGTTTATGAACTCATGGTTGAGATATTATCCACCTCAATCCAATCAATGATTCATTTTATTCATTCCATATTTATTCTCTACTCTATCCGTTAATTATTTTAACTTCTCAAAGGAATTAGAATTACACCTCATCCAGCAGACATAACCATATCTACTCAATTCATCAGTAAATGTTATGTAGCCAAAATTCCCACCACTATAGTATATTTAAAATGTTCTATAAACATCTGTGTGTAATAAACCTATAATTTTTTTCCCTTTCACCATGTACAATATATTATAATATGGTCATTTCCCTTGTAAACAAGATCTTAATCAATCAATTTGTTTTATCTCAAAAGAGTATAAATAACTCTATTGATAGAGCTTTATCAAATACTTTTTGTTTATATTAACCTGATGGAGATGTCATATATGTGTGTTGTATGACTCATTTAAAAATTATTCAATATCTATTTACAATTTTTGGTCTCAAAATAACCTAATTTATATGTTCCATACCATAAAAAATGTTTTTATTAGAAATGAAAAAAATTTATTTCAAAATTTTAAATTAAAATGTTATGAATCTAGTGATAGTATATCAATTATGTTCTTGGTAATATTTGGTACATAATAACAATATAATAAAACCAATTTCAGTTTTGTTGGAAATGAATTATGGTAGTCAATAATTGATAGAGAAGCCAGCCTTATACTTTTGGTATCTCAAAAATCCACCTATCCATTAGGATTCAATAATAATATAAATGGTTCATGCATTTGGATAAATATGTGAGCACACAATGCTATATCTAACAAAATGTGTATAAATATTTAATTATCACATATCATAAAAATGTCACCATTGGATTTCCTTTTTTTATGTGTGAAATTCCAGTTATAACTCCCTTTCCATCCAGATGGAAGAAATATTGTTTCTATTTATTTTCCCTTATTATAGATCCTCCACTTCTTGGATGGATTATCCTTGGGAGATATAGAATATTTTTTTGATTCATGGGACCCTTCACCATTTTCTTGACTTTCATATTCACTAAAAAGATTATGGGTTTGTCTTGACCCATTCCCTTGTCCACATAGAGAATCTAAGTAAGTTATTTTCAAAGAATAATCAAATTAATAATCATGATATATTTAAAAATAAATATAGTGATGGAATTGGGTAGTGATGAATTTAAGAGATCTATGCAAAAAACATCTTGGAATTTTATATGTATGATATCTATAAAGATAATATAGTCAATAAGAATGACTACATGAGGCCCAAATGGAACTAAATACAAATGAAAAGTTATAAAAAGTGAATTTTAGATCACATATATTTATTTTATTTCCTTAAATTGATTGAGATAAAAAAATTTGAAAATCATTTTATATGAATCACTTTTCTATAGTTTCGTAAAAATATCATTGTTCAGGGTAGATATCCTGAATCACTGAACATATGTCGAATTTTTCAAATGTTTCTCATATAGAAATAATATTTTAATACTAGTATACGTACCACTTATATCAAGAATTAGTTATTCCAATATATATAATTATCATTCTTGGCGTAGAATGAAAAATCATCACGTGTCCTACATTTGTATTTTTTTCCAGTGGGACAAATATCTATTCCATGAATGGAAAATAATGATATTTTTTATAAATATTTTATTACTGTTTATAAAAAATAATTCAAGAAGTGTTTTAGTAAAATATTTGATTAAATTTACACAAATTAGTAAATATTATATATATTGATACCCTATTGGTTTATCGAAACCCAGTTGTTGTCACCACTGTCTTCTGAATATCCGATTTCTTAGGAAATCTACTTGTTTGGACCCATATTCCACTTCTCACCACCATAACATTGGTCGATCAAGTAATTATATGGGTTTGAGGTATTCATTCCACATTCTAACTACATTAAATCTTGTTTCGTTGATATGTTGAGTGGACTCCCCAATCCTAAAATCTAGAAATTGTATTTCCTCAACATTTTTCTCTCAGTAACAATATATTCTTTTATAGAAGTAAACACTTTATTTGAACTGTGTTATGTCAACCCAGAACATCAAGTTATAATTCCCTACTAATTAAAATCTCCCCAATGTTTTCTAGTCAATATAATTAAAACAATGGATACATTTTAATAGAAGTAGTGAAAGATATTCCAATATAATATATATTATTAATGAATCATATCATTTATGAATAAATTACCTGTTATTATCTTTATTATATATTTGATAACATTAATTTTATTTAGCCGTGCGTTTAACCATGTCTTAGATAATGTGTCTATATAAGTCAATTAATTTTAGTTCCATATTGATGGCATGTTAATTCTATAGTTCATGTTACCAATACAAAACATGCATAATTAAATTTTAAATACAACTTATGAGAAATTAAATAATAAATTTATACAAAAATGAAATTTTATGAATGATAATATTATATTAAGGATGGTAAACTTACCATCCAACTAAGGAAAATATTTGTGAATCATTCATTATTTGTACTCAAGCATTCTACCTATCCACCTTTGTTACTCTCTTGGACTAGTATTTCCTCATCTCTACACATGAACATCCTCTACTAGCATTGGTTCATGGTCTATTATATATAATTTTAATCAATCACAAGTGAGATGAACCAAAGGGGATGTTAAGGGATTTATATAAAAGAATCTAAGAGAACACATGCCCATACATAACGAGAGGCAGGATGACACACATTCCGACAATTTAATTTAATAAAAAATTAAAATAAACCAATATCAGAAATGGTATGGTCTAGGATTATGATCATAAACAATTATTAAAAAAATACACATATAATTACCATGGATTTATTATCCTTCGTATTTAAGATATTTAATTCTTGAATTAATTAGTTACTCAATTTAATTAACCAATTCTATCACAATAATTCCCATCGAAATATTCTAGATATTCTCAACCAACAAAATGTTAAAAAAAATTAATAAATTTATTCAACATAAATAGTATTCAAAAAATGTACCATGAAGGAAACATGGTGTGTACACATATGAACCACCAACATGTCTGATAATCATATATAGTTTAATCTTGAGACATGTTTTGTACATGACATATAACAGTATTTCATGGATTGTATTATCAACCCAACAACCACACATATGACATTGATTTTATGTAGAATGTTAGGATTTAATGAATATATAGTAAAAATAATTATAAATTGTATACACAATATGTGGATCCCAAAGTAATACAAAAGTTAATGAAAAATACTTATAGACAAACCACATCAGATGGAGTGTACAATTAATTTCATGACCACACCTAACTCATGTTGAAAATGTATTAAAAATATATTAAATTGATTTTAAATTATATGTAATTTTATAAAAATAAATGAAATGTACATTAAATATAGATAGCATATATATTCCCACATGATATATGAGGAACATTCCTAGGGACTCGACATGAAACTATGACATTGAAAATATTAGAGTGGACAGCATAATCATATGTTACATGGAATGTGGTCTCTATGTTACAAGGTCACTTGTCAGGTAGGCCACAGTAGAGGACGCACAAACTACCAAGGACTAGATGACTACAAGTAGTGTATTGAATTTATGTGGTCTGTACTCTAGCTGACTGTGGGAATGGTCGGCCCAATAAATATGTTGTTTTTAATAAAATTCACCAGGTGTAATAAATGCACATGCATTGAATTAGATAAAAATTAATTTATGGGGAATTAAATAATAGTACATGGTATGTAACAATGGGATACACTTTCATGTAAATTTTTGTTGTATAGCCTGAATTCTCAACACCTCTAAATGAGTTATTCAAATTTAATTCTTTCATAAAATAATCCATTAGATTATATTTTTTAGAAATTAGGAAGAATACATCTAATCTTGATATTTAGATCAAGGACTAGTTAAAATATAATTTAAAACTAAATGAAAATGAAAATATATATCTAATAAAATTAAATAATTATAAATAATTATGTGACTACTCTCATAGAACTTGTTGGTTATGGTGTCAGTGGAAGAAAAAGAAAGTGCATTTCCAAATTTTACTTTTTTCATGATTGATTATTTATTTAATATATTCATGATGATAAATACCATGATAAATGGAATTGATTAAATAAATATATGAAATTTGATAAATTCCAAAACACATGTGTTGGATCTATTAAATATTATCTATAATTAATTTATTTAACTAATGATATTCCCATTGATAATTTCTTTATTCCATGATGTATCTAACAACATCTCTACATCGTTCCATCATTGCATTATAAAATCAATAATATAATACCTATAGTGATGATCCACAATTGTTCCATATCTATCAGAATGTCACAATAGCAATATGCATCTCCTAGCATGGTAGATCATAATTTTTACACCAATCAACTTTGATCACCCATAGGGTCACTTCAACAAAGGGATATCAGTGATATCTCTAGACATGAAAATTGTGGTGTAAGAGGATATATCTATATTTTTGAATGTTTTTTGGGGGAGGAATCTCTCTAGGGAACGGGGAGGCTTCTCTCAAGATCTAATTATGCATATCAAAAAATAAATTATGTCTCTTACGAAAATAATATTTTTTTGTTTATATACCACTAAGGTTAGGAAATATTTATTTTAGAATCAGTGTTTTTATTTATGTAATCCTTACGGATCCCAATCTATATAATATTAATAATAACATTATTATTATTAATAATAATATTATTTCTTGGCATATGCTAAACTCCTGTATTAAATTACATGTTATTTATTAAAATAATATTCAATATATATTATTTATCCATGGATTATTAATCTCAGTCCTCAATTCATCAATAATATTTATGGGGTTACAAATAATCACAATTTATTTAATGAGTAAATATTACTACATTATTCTATAATTAGTAAAAAAATATTAACTAAAAAAATATTTATTAAATATTAATACCGACATAATATTATATAAAAAACTTATGATGGAATATATGTGATCACGAAAGAAAAAATAATTATTAAATGATCTCTAGAATTTATAATTATTTACCTTGTAAAATTATGTTATTGTTGAATATGGATTATGGATAGAAATAATGATTGACCAATAGTCCGGTTTCTCAGTAGAATTTGGAAAATCAACCCAAAGTCCAAGGTTAGCATCAAGAAACATTCCACGGTACCCATAGATAAATAATTTAATTCCCCAATGACATAATAACTAAGGTATAAGAATTTTGTGTTGTGTAATCCCTCTATCATGATATCTATAATCCAACATGTAACATACGTTGCTATGAACCACTCCGATCGATATATCTCTCTAGGAGATTTTTGATGTGGAACATTCCTTTATTGAACTAATGGATTTATATATGATATATAATTTCAATTAATGATCCTGAGATATAGACTTCTATTAAATAAAATAATGGAAGAATCATTTCTTTTGTTATTCATTAAGTAACTATTACTCATGATTCTTCCAATGAATCATACCTCATCACAAACATATTTATTCATGGTTTTCATCAACAAATAAAATTAAAAAACATATAGTACTGATGATTAATAATCTAAAATTCAAAGTTTCAAAAAAAAGTAAAAAATTGCAATATATAGGTACATATATTAATGTGAATTTCCTACCAATGGTTCTTGTTCACATAATATTCAACAATTTATTTTACCAAGTAAGTACAACATGAAAACTTTAAAAAATTCCCTTCAAGTATGCACTTCATATATAATCTTTCCTTTTTCTCCATCAAATGATACATCATGATAATAACATATATTTAAAAATACTTTTTTGGAACTTCTCTTTTAGCATCATGTTGGATAACTCCGGTGACCATTCAGTCTGAAAACTACTCTTAAGAAGTTATCAATTACTATATTACTTATAATATTCTTCTTTATGTGATAATGAGTTTATTAATATTAAAAATAATGAATAAAATTTATCAAAATGTATATAGAAGTTGGTTCTAGGGAACCAACTCCAATTGATCGAATGTATCATTTTATTAAGGAATGTAATGGTGTGAAGTAGATGAAATAATATATTTAAATAAAGATAAATATTTCGTGAATATTATATACATATACAAATTAAATAAATTATTATATCCATCCCTGATTGGGGTGATGGTAAATGAATTTCGTTGGGTTCCGATGTGGTAGTCCACCATACACACCAATGATAGTTTTATTTCACATTTGACTGAAAAATGTGACTGGTATAGGATATACAATTAATATAAAAAAATAAGCTTATTTTTTGGATATGGATTTTATTATATAATTGTGGCTAAAGATGATTTAATGGATGTGGAAGAAGAAATAAAAGTAAATCATTTGGATAATACCTACTCATCTTCTTTGGACAAAAGTTTTTTCATAACATTTGAATCCATACAAGGTGTATATTATACCCAAACCATTCTATCTAGTATGAGGGAATATCTTCTAGGTTGACACTTCTATAGGCCTTTTCTGACCAAAAAGGATTTTGAAGTGTGAAAAACAATTGGAGAGGAGGTTCTTTTTTCTGATTGAATGGATCCATACACATGGAGTTAATTAATGTATTACATTATTATAAATTAATTTTCATGGATAAATAAATATAAATGGATAATGTTTAAATTTTGTGAGATGTTCTGTCAAAATACTATCATAAAATAATTTTTTTACAACATTAAATTAATTTTTATTCTTACCTTTTTCTTTTAACCCTTCGTTTACTATTTCAAAAATTACTGCAGTCACATAGTATTTTATAATTTAAGGATTAACATAGTTATAGTAAAATATAAATTGAAACATAAATGGAGAATGGATGATATATTAATCTATATTTCATTCACTTAGATGAATATTAATGTTTTTGTAATTTTAAATTATTTAATAAAATATTATTTATTATAAAATATCATTAATGTATTTTTTTAATCAATTTATTTAATTTGACATTCAAAATGACATGATAACAAATGAATTAAAATATGATCCTTTTTAAAACCCCATTAATTGTTTTATATATTTATCAAAATCAAGATAAATAATTAATCATTACAACATATAACATTTAATGCGTAAAATATCTATATTATTTTTCTATTAATTGAATAAATACAATTATAATTTTTTATAATCATATAAGGTAATTATTTCAATATTAAAAATAAAAAATAAATTTCCATATTTTTTTTAAAAAAAATTTGTTTTATATGTCCATTTATAACCAACAATAATTTATTTATGGGCCTATCAAAAAATATTATATATATTAAATGTATGAGAGTGACATTTTTGACATTACCCATAAATTAATTATTTTAAAGTTCAATATCAAGGATATATGGAATCCAAATTTCATATATTTGTTTTGTATTAGGATGATTATGTATGAATTAATCTCATGAAATGAAATATAGAAAAGTGTTAGGGTCATTTTATGGTCCTTATCATATTATGTTTAGCTTTAATTTTTTGATTTACCCTTACCAATTTGATAATAATTTACTATGGTTACTATTTGTAATAGAAAAAATGGGTCTATTTATAAAATTAGAACATTATGATTAAAAATATGTAATCCAGTTTTCACTATTAAATTTATAGATATTCTAGAAGTAAATTAAATATTGATACCCAAAAGCAGTGATAATCATTTTTTTTAAATTGACTTTTTATGTTTAATTTTTTTAAAAAATATTGAATAAAATAGATTCAAATAAAAATAATTATATTACTAATAATATTATATGAATAATACTTAACTAATTTGTTTTAAATATGGATCATTAAAATTTCTTAAATGAAAAATATAGTTTTCTATAAAAATAAATTAATTTTCACTATTCAATGTTAAATAAATCCTTTCAGAAAAAAATAAAAATACTAACTCAAATATTATTTAAATATGATTATTTAAAAAATAATATCTTATCATTCAAAAACTTTCTAAATGTTCTAAACATTATGCTTAGTATTATATCAAAAAAATAATTAATACCCATTTTTGAAGAAAACAAATTTTTGAAGAATAAAATGAATATAATAAAAATATAATTCATGTTAATAAATTCATATATATGAACTATGGCCTTAATAATATTCACACCCTTCAATTAAATGGCAAGTTTATAATAATCATATTTAAATAATAATATTTTCTATTTCGTTTACGCTCGATTTTGGTTATAGTGTATACTATCAAACAATAATTATTTATAAATATTGAGATATTACAATTTAAATCAATGAAAATTTAACATAAAAATTCGGAAATGAAAATAGATTGTAACATAACCCTTTAACTCCAGTCCTATCTTGCTTTGCACATGTCCAATCCTCTAATACTTTGAGAATGCGCATTTGAATCTCTTCTTTACGACATGTGAGTTAGTATTTTAAGAAGTTAAGTACTATTATGATAGTGTAATTATGGTGATATGATATTTATGTAGAGTATGTTTTATTTCAATGGTATAATTGGTGTGTAGAAGAAAGTATAAGGGCTCCGCATTTATAAGAAAGGGGAGTAGAACACATGTAATTATAATGAATACTATAAGAAAATAATGTCATGATCATGGGAAACAATTCCCCATGTTTGTTAAATTTAGAATATAGGATAAATATATATTCATCCAAAAGTATTTATGTTGATTTTAATTTCATTTTAACAATCATATATTTATATCAACCCATATTTTAGTCATTTTAAACATTACCATTGGAATGTATTTTTTCTTTTATTTCATTTCCTAAAGACCACAAATAAATTCGACCTAATTACATAATATTATGTATGATAATTGAAAATATTAAATTAATATAATAAAATTTAATCTATATATGTGGAAAAAATTTAATTTAAAAAAATGTGGAGAATATAATGATAAATATTTATAGAAATAAATCGGTTTAAGAATAAATTTAAATTCATTCTTATTTCAGGCATAGTAATAGTATTAATTGAATGTTAAAATATTTGATGGAATATTTTCTATATCTATTTAATTTTTTTTATTCATCAATAGAAATTAATTTAATTTATTATGATTATAACACATTGTTCATATAAAATATTTTTTAGACATATTTCTATTTTTACCTTGAAATAATTATATATTAGTATATACACAATGGATATAAAATAAATTGATTTTTTTTTCAAATTTTAAAAATACCTTACTTATATATATATTATTTTTATAAAAACCAATAAAACAATGACTTTGTGATACCTATGGTAGTAAATAATAATATTGCAATTGTATAAAAAAGCCTATTAAAATATAGTGTTCCATGAAAATATATCTATCAATGAAATATGAATTTTTTTCAAGAAAACATATCACAAAACATCAATATGTACAGTATTTATAGTGTATATTATGGTTGTTTTTTTAAAAGGCGGATGTTGAATTAATAATTGATATCTCATGTAGATGTTTTATTAGGTTTTATGTAAATAGAGTGAAAAATAATATTATTATTTTTTGTATTGAGAGCCTTGTAATAAAATTTCATAATAATTATGTTTTTTGATGGTTTTAAATACCTCAACAATAAGGTAGAACTGCTTGCTCTAAGGGTTTATCATTATTGGTTTGTTTTTTATTGTTGTATGAGAAAGATTTTCATTGGGTGTGCGTGGAAGACCAAAGAGATTTTAATGTGAGATATATTTTTTCTATTGAGGTTATTGTCTATGGAAGATGTATAGAGATGCATTGATTGAGAGGTTAAAAACATGTGTTGCCCTAATTCATAGTGAATCATTGAAAAATAACATAATAAAAAGGTAAAAAACTATAGGGATGTTTTTGTGTAATAAAAGAGACATATAATTATATAATTTAATTTTGTGTGAGTTTTATTGATGTATAATTGGATAAATTATTTTCTAAGAGGGTAAGAAAATATTTTTTTGTTCTAGTATCGCTGTTGAGTTTGGATCATAGAAGTATTATAAGAAATGAAATTGAATTATCATGTGTATTTCCCGTAATGTGTTATGCTTAGGATTATTTAATATAGTGTTCAATATTTTGGAAAGTGAGGATGATTTTAGTTGCGGGGTATCCTTCTTTTTGTGTGTTATTTATTAATTATTTTGAAAATTGGATACATGTTATGGGTCATTTTCTCCATGATTTATTTGTGCATCTAGATATTATTCATGTATTTGATTACTAGGTTGTAGCCTAAGATCATAGGATCGTTGTATTGAGTTATACGTCGCAGATAAGTATTCTTCCTCTATCATGGGAGGATCATAGAAAGAGCATGATAATATCTAATGGACGTACTATATATATATGTAAAAGAAATAAAAGAATCATGTTTTAATAAACATCATTGAGGAGGTACTTGGGTTTTTATTGTCATGTATCCGTTGGTTTTTTATCTTTTGTTTATATTATAATTAATAGTCATAGAGGGCGATAATTTTCCAACTAGTATGCTTATATGTTGTATTAGTATTATATATTTGTATTATATGTGGACCTTATATATTATTTATTATTGGATTATAATAGAAATACCTTGGAAGTAGACCCATATTTCATGTGGATTTAGTTATTTTTATGTTATTTCACTTAATGGTACAAATAGTATAGTATTCACATGTTTGGTAAAGAATTTCACTACTATCTTATAGCCTTTTGAATATAAAGTGGTATTCTTGGGGTTATATGTTCCATTAGATCAGGTTATTGAGTAGTTACATAGGTTAGAGAATTAATAAAATTTCATCTAAGCATTATTTTAGTTATTTTACATATTTGTGAATTGGTGGATATATATTGGATCATAAAAAAATTGAACATACACTATCATTATTCATTGTTTGTACATATATGGTGGATGTCTAGTTTCTAGGGGTATAAAATATATGTTATTTGCTTTTATTTTAATGATTAAAATGTTTATACATGTATGATTTTTTTGGTTTAGCATAATTTTTAGGGTTTTTATATTTTTATGGGGTAGAAACAGAGCATGCGTTAGTGTACCTTACTAGGAACCTTCTTTTTAATAGAATGTATAATTATATTTATGAATGTGAAATAGCTTCTAAAACAAAAAAAATGTACACGGAAAATTGTATTCTGTACTGAAAATAGTTTTGTGTATTTTTTTAATGGTTTTTAATTAGTTAAAACATAAAAAAGGAATTTAATTACTGTTTTACTAGAGAACCAATAATTTCCGTATTAATTAAATGGATCTATATTTTTGGGTTTTATATGTTATTATATCACAATTGTGAAGGTCATATAGTGGATGATATAATGTTTGTTGATTGGTTGGTGTATTAAATGCATTAAGGTTTGAGGTGTGAGATGTATGAATAGGGTATGTCATAAAGTTATCTTAGGAGGATTGGATTGGTGTCTATATTATGGGTTTTTGTTAGATATATTACTTATAGTGGAATGAGTTATTGAGGTTTATTTATTGAATAATATTTTTGAGAATTACAACAGAGGTATATTGGGTGGTTTATATTTGATGTGATCAACTTATCATATTTAAAAGTTGGTTATACATTTTTTACATGGTTATATATTTTATAGATATCAAAATGTGAGTAAGTGGGGTTGGTTCGTATTGGTGGTAAAATGATATTTTATAAAAATAAATTATTTCAGATCGATAGCTAAAATCCCATTAATCCAATTTAAATCCATGATATTTTTAAAAATTTTAAGATTTTTTTGGAATCAAGTATAAAATAATTATATATAATAAATATGAAATTTTATTTATTTTATTCATTTAAAATATTTATAAAACCATAAATTAATTTTTTGAAATTTTCAGATGAATTATAAATGGAATTTATCATTTTTTAATGATTCATTTTTAATTTAAATGTGATATCATAATCTAACATTTAATTGGGAATTGAATTGATTTAAGGATGTTGATTATGAATTATAATTATTAACATACTTTCTTTATTTCTTTAACCTTTTTAAATTATTATATAGAGGGTTTAATTTTCATTTATAATTTTAATCAAAATTTAATACTACCTAATTTTATTTCAAATAAAATAAATAAATTTTCAATTTTCTGGTGTTGAAAATTTCATGAAGTCCTTAATTGGTCGCATGATGGAGGCAGAATTGATACACCTAACCCATGAAGACCAAAGGATCGATGATTCGATCATGGTAGAAAATTTTCCACATGCATAGAGTGACTACATTTGGAACTCATGATCATTCATGATTTAAATCATGATAAAATGATAAACGTCTTGAAGCATCCTTATGGTGAAACTCCATGCTACCAAATAGCTCATGTGGACACAAAGTCAGGGAAGGAGAATCTATTACATGATTGAGACTACACCCCTCTTATAATTAATTGAATCAAATATGAACTTCCCTCCTACCATTATAGATATACAATAAATAAAAAACTATAATTCTAAATATTTACATCCAAGGTAAAATTAAACACCTTCAATCAACCTCATCAAAAAGACGAACATAACGTGCCATAAAACTAGTCCATATTATTCCATTAATTGTGATAATCACATGAATACACCAACATACCATGTAATATCTTTTTTTAATTTTCCCGAAGGATTGAATTATAAGGACCCATACTTAAAAAATTACATAATCATGAATTAATTGAATAATTCACATTGAGGATATTTACAGGATTAGAGTTTTAGAGAATTAAGAAATAACTATTACATCTCAAAGATTACAAGGTAGACTAATCTACTTGATTTCCATTTTTTTCTAAAAATATAAACTCTTGGTCAAAAGAGTCATGCATAGATCCATGTTTTAGAAATCATGACATTTCCTTGATCGCATCCTTCACTGTATTCCACTATATGTTCTATGGAAAACATTTCAAAAACATGGGATGAGCACAAAAAGTTCAGCAAGGGATATAAAAACACGGAAAGGAAACATTAATCCACTTATACATAAGAATCAATGAAAACACACTTTACTCATAAAACATAATCACTTTAACATACCTCAAGAAATCATAAGATTTATGAATAACTCATCGAAATCATAAGACTTAAAGGTAACTTGAGGAATTCATAACATTCTTACGTAGGGAGTAACCCTCATGGTTACGTTTGGAATACTCACCACAGTATATTCCCTAAATATCTTCAGAGAAACCTTAGAGTTTAACTCCTTCGTGTTACCCAATGCATTGGATAGCTATATCGAGATGACCCTCCCATAGTTTATCATGAAACCAACTGTCTTCCTAAACAATTCCCAAGAACCATAACATAATTGTATCACATAAAACATGCATAAAGGAAACATAAGATTTCCACATTTCAATCAAAAGATATCAGTACAACACAATAATATAATAAAAACATTATCAAAACCATTTTCAATACAAAAATAAATACAAGAATATATGGTATTTATTTTATTTTTAATAAACATTACGACTTGTTATGGAAGGCAAAGATAAAATAATACTCGTGGCGACGGATAGTTCGTTGTCATCGCGTACGTTACAAAAACATACGTTTGTCGTTTAGTAAAACGATTCATAGAGAAAATATTCCTTTTGAATAAAATTAAAATTAAAAGGGGTTTATACACCGTATAAAATAAAGTTTTGTATAAAACAAAATATACCTCAATGAAAAGAGATTGAGACGAAGTCCCTTACAAAGTCAGTATCCTTAGATAAAGGATAAATCAATTACATGATTAAATGTGGAATATATAAATAAACCTAACATACGAGGATATTAATTTTATCACAATTGGATTTTATCCACAAATATTCATAGTACGACATAATCATGAAGTAGAGGTTTGACCCAAATAATTGAAATTGGGTTAAGAAGTTCCCTTACAGAAATTTGATAGCCTAACGACGTCACATTATAATTCAGAAAATGAGTTGATGAGAGAGAAAAGAGTATCTCATCACTTGGAAATAATATTTATATCAATAATGATATATAATAACATTTCCCAACATAAAAATGTGTAAATTAAAATACATAACAAAAAGATGTCTTTTAAAAAAAGTGGAGGGTGAAAAATCCCTTACCAATTTGTGTAACTTTCTAAATGTACACCCCATGAAAGAAGGACCAAAAAATGTTGATGTAAATACCCACAAATTATATTATATTACAATTATAGTATAATCATGGTCAGTACATACACCACTAAACAGAGATAGTGACAAATATAACATGAATCACACGGGAATAAAATGTGAGATATAAACCCCATACCTCATTGTAATCAATCAAGTCGTATGACCAAAAGATAATAAAAAAATATGAATCACAGAATACCATGAATATAAATAAAATCATGATAATATATATCAAATGTAATAACATAATACACCACATGAAATAAGTGGCGAAAAATGGAAATCTCATGGAATTAAAAGTGAGATAAGATATCCCCTTATGAAAATTCGGCAGCCTAACGACGCCACAAAAAACATCCAAAAAATGGATTGAAGATATCAATTAGGGTCTCTCATCTTATGAACATAAAAGGTATAGTATGAGTAATATATAATAACATACCCCAACATAAGAAAGAGTATCTTAAACGTAGTGACATAAAAGAGAGTACTTAAAAGGAAAGAGAGAGGTTAGATACCTTACCTCAAGTCCGACTAGTCTTGTTCGTTTCTTTATGTTCTTGAATAATAAACTAGAGTTAATTTTACTTTCTTGTGAACCTTTTCAAGTTCATTACTCCTTTTATATCACTTACAACCATGTCATGAACATTATGTGAGGATTTAAGTTAATAACGGTCGTTTTGTTGATCATTGGTACTTGAGTCAAAAATAAACTTCTTATAATTACAAGTTGTTCATGTGGTAAAATATCCATTATATCCCGAATTATTTTCATGATTTAGATATCATATATATCATATATATTCAGTAAATACTTTCATTTATAATATTACATAAAATTTAGAGGTATGAAATGAAATGCATCGTTCATGGAGACGGTAAGCTGTACGTACGCATGAACGCTACATTCATTTCTATATCATTTTTAATGGAATTAAAACTAAATGAGAGATATATATATATATATATTATAATTCCAGTATAATATATATGTTATATAGGTAACATAAGTTCATTAATTTAATTCTTTATACATTCCATGTATTGCCTGAACGAGTCACATCACTTGTGGGGGCAGTAGTCCACACTTCCTCAAATGAAATTATCGCATTTTCACAACATGAAAAGAATAGAGGTATTTTTTAAATGTAAAATACAAGAGAATAGAGAAGAAATAAATATAATATATATCATAAATAAATATACTTCCATCATAATGGACAGAATGAGAGGTGGTAGGGTAAGATAGAACAATCTTCGTTTCGTGAGGCAGTAATTCGCCATCCACGGAAATAGTATATTCTTTAAACATTAGACGAAGGTGTGTGTAAGTGTAGCTAGAATAATTCTCATAACCACATTCTAGTATATTTAAGATACGGTTTTTGTTACAATATAAAGGAATAAAAAGATTTTAGGGTGTTGTAGAAGCAAAATAAAACATAAGAATATAAGAGTGGACATTACCTTTAAATTGGGTAACTCCCTTTGGTTTGAACCAAATGGTTTTTTTAAAAAGACTTCTGCCTAAGGTAAGTCATCTTGGATGAAGATAGGGATGTGGAGAGATACAATGAGTAGAGTTTGGTCGATCCAAAGGCTTGAGAGGTGTGGGTAAGGGGGTAGAGGTGGGGGCCTTTTATAAGAGCGAGGAAGGAAACTCTTTGAAAGTCTTGAAAAGTTACTTTATTATAAAATGATTTTCGGATATTAAAGGTCCCATCATTATATATTTATAGGATAAGGTGATAAGGGTTAGAAATCCTCCCATACAATAGGTTTTTTTTCAAGTTTATGTCTTAGATGTTACATTGCCTTCTCATTTTTTTAAATCATTCATTAATGAGGTAATCACTGCATCATCATGGTGTCATAAATAAATTTATTTATTTAATGTCTAAAAATTATATAAAAAACTATAATGATGCAGGATTCTTTTTATCTTTCTAATGAATATTTATAGTGAAAAATATGACTTGTATAACCTCATGTAAAAATTGTTTTAGTAAAACAACACATGTTTGTGACATTTTTATTTTAACTTTAAATGAAAAGTTATTAATGTCATTTTCTTACCCAAGTGGCACCATGGGGTCCCCTAGTTTACCCATGGATTTTCGTGGTCTTCCATGGATTATCTAATAAGTGCA
Organism: Viscum album; assembly: GCA_963277665.1. NCBI lineage: Eukaryota > Viridiplantae > Streptophyta > Magnoliopsida > Santalales > Viscaceae > Viscum > Viscum album. Next base: position 82,222,858 of record OY728140.1, read on the forward strand.
GTACAAGTGTAAAGGTAATTTCATATTATTATATCATTATGGTTACCTTAAATTACACTAATTGCCTTTAATCACGATTAATAAAACTTAAAAGATACTATTCACCAAAAAATTATTTGAATCCCATTGAAAAATATTTTACGTCCTAAAGGAAACCATTTATGTTGGATTTTTGAAATTCAAATCACATAGGTGGTAAAATTTATTTGAAATGAAAAATCAGTTTTTTTAACTACCACTTAGTGGTTTCACTATTCATCAAAAATTGAAGTTTTTCAGAAAAATACCAAAAATTCACCCAAAGATATATTTGATATTGCAAATTCAAATATGATTTCTATTTTAAAAAATTCAAAACATATAAGTTGAATTAATTAATTTAATAATTAATTCCCGTTGTCAAAACAAATATCGTGTTTTAAGAAACAATATCTATCAAAAGATTGACACTTGTTTAAGTCCAATTTCAAAATGAAATTAATTACAATGACCACCATTGGATTAAATTGTAAAAATATATTCTAATTTCACTTTAAAACCAATTAAAAAGTTAATTTAATAATATAAATAAAATAGATTAAATTTTTTTTTTGAATTTAAATACAACATTTTTTACTTATTCATTAAAAAAACTTTATCGGGAAAATAAGAAAAACATACACAAAGTAAATTTTGATGTCCCGATTCTAAAGAATTATTTTATTTAGTCCAATAGAATGTATAAGATTGACCATTACTATTTTTAAATAGTGTTCACCATCAAAGGGTGGTAAATCGACCTTTTAGTTAATATTAGAGTATCTATGCCTAAAATTGAATTCTTTAATTATTTTAAGATGTTATCTTTTATTGGATAAATGTAAAAACATTTAACAATCATATATAATCATATTTTTGTTATTTATATTCATTACCGCCAATACAATGGATATGTGTTAACTACCATTTAAAATAAAATTGTTATATTATTAGTGTGCAATGTAAGATTTCAAAGAAACTCATTGTTGCATATCAGCTACGCTATCGGACATAGAAACCATTTTGATGTAAAAATTAATATTTAATTCAAAAATATTAATAAATATAAAAATTTCTTATACTTTAATTACTTGGGATATTACATCCTTCCCCCATTTTGGGAATTGCGTCCTCGCACTTTTTAAAATTGGACATTGAAACTTCCTTGAAAGCCCCACATCAAAAAAGGAGTTAGTAAAACTATCACTTTAAAATAAAGAAAGAGAAGTACACAAGTCACCCAAGTTAACCAATAATAGGATTCCATGTAGGAAAACATGTATATGGAATAGAAAACAAAGGTTCATGTTCTGATGGAGAGTGATAGAAAACATTTTTAGGAGAAAGTTAACCACCATAAAATCACAATATTGTGATGGGTTAAACGGTATTTGATTCCCCAGTAGGAAAAGTTAACAAACAAAATTTTTCTTTTAAGTTACATTTCATTAATGAATTTATTTATGAGCTTAAATAAAACATAACGAAACATTCTCACTTGTCGTATATACATTCATCTCTTACTATATTTGATACACATACTCATATTTCCTCCAAAAGACGAGTATTTAGGATGACTTGTTCATATTAAGAGCACTATAATAAACTTCTAAAGAATCACCTAACCCACAAAAGACGAACTATATATTTACCATGTCTTTAAACCTTAACCAAAACCAAAAACTGTTAGTACCAGATCAGATAATACCTAAAAAGTATAGTCCATTATAAAAAGTAATACTACTCTTAATCTCCAAAATTTGTCCAACAAACCCCAAAGTTCATCAAAGAACATTCAATAAATAGCTATCCATAAAATTCTTCAAAGTAATCCAAACTAAGAATTAAACCCAAATCTCTGATGTATTTTATCACATAGTCTTCCAAGATAAATCTTAACATTTATCTCCAAATAACATCAGTTACTCTTAAAGTATCATACTGAAAAGTAAATAACCTAATCACATATCCTCCACGATAGGCTAATCATTTCCATAGATAACCCAAAATCAAATTATTACTGATTCCTAAGATCATATAACTAAAAAGAATTTTCCATACTAACCAGGGACTTCACGTAGTCCAGAGGTAGGCGATAAATACCAGTCGCACTTTGGTTGTGGGTTCGATTCCCACAGCTTTGTCTGACGCAACGGGTTGTCACACGGTCTGCATGTTGTCCTTTTTCCAAAACTATATAATTCATAAAACATTCCCCAAAAGAGATAAAATAATCAAAAATAACCATAACATAATTTAACCTCATGTTTATCGCATGCCTTTCATTTTCCATCATAACATATAGTATCCCATAATTACCTCAAAAGTAAGGATCATATAAACTCTGATGGTTACCTTTATAAATATTACCTGAACATCCACATCAAGTTGGTTATATCCTACATGAATTATTAGAGAACTCACCAAGGTTCAAGTGGTTAATCATGACTCATGATATTTGGCTGAGAAAAACCACAAGAGTTCTCATTACAGCTCCCATATCATTCAGTTGTTATTTCAGAAAACTGTAACAGTTTTCTTCACATCCACGGTCACTTTGGTGCCTGCTAGATCGCACCATTTACTAAAACCATAAAGGTCAGTGAGATTATATAATTAGAATCATCATATAATACTATGATATAATTATTCATTTTATCATAAAATCATTCACTTTTTCTAAAACTAGGACTCTTTCTGAAATCCTAACCAATATGGTAATTTCACTTATGCTTAAAGAATACCCTATCCTCTCAAGTTATCTAAACCGACCTTTGATACCAACTATAAGGACCCAGACTTAAAACATTACATAATCTTGAATTAAATGAATAATTCACATTGATGATGTTTTCTGGTTTAGAATTTTAGAGAATTAGGACATAAATTTTACATCTCAAAGATTACAAGGTAGACACATCTAATCAGTTTCAATTTTTTTTCACAAAATATAAACTTTTGAACAAAAGAGTCATGTCTAGTTCCATGTTTTAGACATCATGACATTTCCTTGATCCCATCCTTGACCTTATTCCACTTTAAGTCATATGGAAGAAATTTTCAAAACATGGGACGAGCACAAAAATCTCAGTAAGGGATATAAAAATACGGAAAGGAAACATTAGTCCGCCTATACATAAGAATCAATGAAAAACAATTTACTCATTAAACATAAGAACTTTAACATACCTCATGAAATCATAAGATTTATGAATAACTCATCGAAATTATAATATGTAAAGGTAACTTGAGGAATTCATAACATTATTATGTAGGGACTAACCCTAATGGTTACATTTGGAATACCCACCATAGTATATTCCCTAAATATCTTCGGAGAAACCTTAGCGTTTAACTCCTTAGTGTTACCCAATGCATTGGAGAGCTATATCAGGATCACCCTCCCTTAGTTTATCACAGAACCACCCGTCTTCATAAACAATTCCCAAGAACCATAACATAATCGTATCACATAAAACATGCATAAAGGAAACATAACATTTCCATATTTCAATCACAAGATATCAATACAACACATTGATATAGTAAATACATTATCAAAACCATTTTTAATAGAAAAATATATAAAAGAGTATAAGGTATTTATTTTCCTTTTAAAAAACATTACGGCTTTTTAAGGAAGTCAATGATCAAATAATAGTCGCGGCGACGGAAAGGTCGTTGTCACCGCGTACGTTAAAAAACATAATTTTTGTCATTTAGTAAAACGATTCGTAGAGAAAATATTTATTTTTAATAAAATTAAAATTCAAAGTGGTTTATACACTATATAATATAATGTGGTGTATAAAACAAAATATCCCTCAACAAAAAGAGATTAAGACGAAGTCCCTTACAAATTCGGTATCCTTAGATTAAGGATAAATCAATTACATGAATATGTGTGGAAAATATAAATACACCTCACATAAGAGGATATTAAGTGTCAAACAATTGGAGGTCATCCACACATATTCATAGTACGGAATTATCAAGAAGTATAGGTTTGACCCAATTAATTGAAATTGGGTTAAGAAGTTCCCTTAGAGAAATTCGATAGCCTAATGGCCTCACATTGAAATTCAGAAAAATGAGTTGATGAGAGGGAAAAGAGTATCTCATCACTTGGACATAATATATATATCAATAAGTATATATAAGAACATTTCCCAAAATGACAAGATGTAAAATAAAATACATAACAAAAATAAGTCTTTAAAAAAAAGAGGAGGGTAAAATAATCCCTTGCCGATTTGTGTAACATTCTAAACGTACACCCCATGAGAGAAGGACCAAAAAATGCTAATGTAAATACCCATAACTGAGAGTATATTAGACAAATAGTAGAATCATGGTCAGTACATACACCTCTAAACATAGATAGTGTCAAATATAGCATGAATCACACGGGAATAAAAAGTGAGATAAAAACCCCATACCTCATTGTAATCAATCGAGTCGTATGACCAAATGATAATAAATAAAATATGAATCACAGAATACCCATAATATAAATATAATAATGATAATATATTTCAAATATAAGAACACAATAAAACACATTCAATAAGTGGCGAACAATGGAAATCTCATGGAATTAAAAGTGAGATAAGATATCCCCTAATGAAAATTCAGCAGCCTAACAGCGCCACTTAAAACATCCAAAAATGGATTAAATATATCAATTAGGGTCTCTCATTATATGAACATAAAAGGTACAGTAAGAGGAATATATAAGAACATCCCCCAACATAAGAAAGAAGAGGTTAAAAGATGTGACATAAAAGAGAGTACTTAAAAGGAAAGAGAGAGGTTGGATCCCTTACCTCAAATCCGACTTGTCTTGTTCGTTTCTTTATATTCCTGAATAATAAACTTGAGTTAATTTATACTTGATTAATAAACTTTTCAAGTTCATTTTTCCTTTTATATCACTTATTACCATGTTATGAAATTTATGTAATTATTTATGTTAATAACGGTCGTTTTTTCGATCATTGGTACTTGAGTCAAAAATAATCTTCTTATAATTACAAGTTGTTCATGTGGTAAAATATCCATTATATCCAAAATTATATTCATGATGTAGATATAATATATATCATATATATACAGTAAATACTTTCATTTATTATATTACATAAAATTTAGAGGTAATAAATGAAATGCACCGTTCATGGAGACGGTAAGACGTACGTACGCATGAACGCTACATTCATTTCTATTTCATATTTAATGGAATTAAAAATAAATGAGAGAGATATATATATATTATAATTCCAGTATAATATATATGTTATATAGGTAACATAAGTTCATTTATTTCAATCTTTATACATTCCATGTTTTGCCTGAACGAGTCATATCACTTGTGGGGGCAGTAGTCCACACTTCCTCAAATGAAATTATCTTATTTTCACAACATGCAAAGCATAAAGGTATGTTTTAAATGTAAAATACAGAAGCATAGAGAGGAAATAAATATAATATATATCATAAATAAATATAGTTCCATCATAATGGCCACCATGAGAGGTGGTAGGATAAGATAGAACAATGATCATTTCGTGAGGTAGTAATTCGTCATCCAGGGAAATAGTATGTTCTTTAACCATTTGACGGAGGTGTGTGTAAGTGTATCTAGAATACTTATCACAAACACATACTAGTATATTTAAAATAATTTTTTTGTTACAAAATAAAAGAATAAAAACAGTATAGGGTGTTGTAGAAGCAAAATCAAACAAAAGAACATAAGAGTGGACATTACCTTTTAATCGGTTAACTCCCTTTAGTTTGAAACAAATGGTTTTCTTGATAAGCTTTCTGCCTAAGGTAAGGATTCTAGGATGTATAGAGGGATGTGGAGAGATTAAATGAGCAGATTTTGGTCGAGGAAAAGGCTTGAGAGGTGTGGGTAAGGGGGTATAGGTGGGGGCCTTTTATAAGAGGGAGGTGGGGCACTCTTGGAAAGTCTTGAAATGCTAATTTATTAAAAAATGATTTTCGGATATTAATGGTCACACAATTATATATTTTGAGGATAAGGAGATAAGGGTTATAAATCCACCCATAAAATAGTTTTTTGAAAAGTTTATGTCTTAGAAATTACCTTATCTTCTCATTTTATTTAAATTGTTCATTAATGAAGAAATCACAGCATCATCATGGTTTCATAAATAAATATATTTATTTAATGTCAAAAAATTATATAAATAATATATCATGATGTATGAAGTCTTTTTATCTTTCTAATAAATATTTATAGTCAAAAATATGACTTGTATAACCTCATGTAAAATGTTTTTCAGTAAAACAACACATGTTTGTGACATTTTTATTTTAACTTTAAATAAAAAGTTATCAATGACATTTTCATACCCAAGTGGCTCCATGGGGTACCCAAGTTGACCCATGGATTTTGATGTTTGTCCATGACTTATCCAATAAGTGTAGGAAAAGTGTAAAGGTAATTTCATATGATTATATCATTATTTTTACCTTAAATTACACTAATTACATTTAATCACGATTAATAAAACTTAAAAGTTACTATTCAACAAAAAATAATTTTAATCCCATTGAAGAAAATTTTACATCCTAATGACAACCATTTATGTTGGAGTTTTGAAATTCAAATCACAGAAGTGGTAAAATTTCATTTAAACGAAAAATCTGTTTTTTAACTACCACTTAGTGGTTTCATTATTCATCAAAAATTGAAGTTTTTCCAAAAAAAATACCAAAATTTCACCCTAATCTATATTTGATATTACAAATAAAAATAAATTATCAATTTTAGAAAATTCAAAACATATAAGTAGATTTTATTAATTTAATAATAAATTCCCATTGTCAAAACAAATAGCGTGTTTTTAAGAAACAATATCTATCAAAATATTGACATTTGCTTAAGTCCAATTTCAATGTGAAATTAATTACAATGATCACCATTGGATTAAATTGTAAAGATATATTCTAATTTCAATTTAAAAACAATTCAAAATATAATCTAATAATATAAATAAATTATATTAAAAAGAGGTTTTGAATTTAAATACAACATTTTTCACTTATTCTTTAAAAAACATTATCGAAAAAATAACAAAAACATACAAAAAGTAAATTTTTATGTCCGGATTATAAAGAAAAATTTCATTTGGTCCAATATAATTTATAATAGTGACCAAAACTATTTTTAAAGATGGTTCTCCACCAAAAGGTGATAAATCGACCTTTTAGTGAAAATTAGAGTATTTATGCCTAAAATTTTATTCTTTACTTATTTTAAGCCGTTATCTTTTATTGGAACATATATAATAATATTTTAGTTATTTCTATTCATTTCTGCCAATACAACGACTAGGTGTTAACTACCATTTAAAATAATATTCTTATATTATTAGTGTGCAACATAAGATTTCAAAGAAACTCGTTGTTGCGTATCGAGTATTCTATCGAACATAGCCACCATTTTGAAGTATAAATTAATATTTAATTAAAAAATGTTAATAAATATGAAAATATATTATTCTTTATTCACTTGGGATATTACATCCTTCCCCCTTTTGGAAATTGCATCCTCACAATTTTTAAAATTTTACTTTGAAACATCCTTGAAATCCCCACATCAGAAAAAGAGTTAGTAAAACTGTCACTTTAAATTAAAGAAAGGGAAGTACAAAGGTCACCCGAGTTAACCCATACTAGGATTACATGTAGGAAAACATGGATATGGAAGAGAAAACAAAGGGTCATGTTCTGATGGAGAGTGATAAAAAACATGTTTAGCAGAAAGTTAACCACCAGAAAATCACAATCTTGGGATGGGTTAAACGATATTGGATTCCCCAGTAATAAATGTTAACAAACAATGTTTTTGTTTTAAGTTACATATCATTAAGGAATTTATATACGAGATTAAATAAAACATAAGGAAACATACTCACTTTTCGTGTAGTCTTTCATCTCTTACTAGATTTCTTACACAACCTCATATTTTCTCCAAAAGACGAGTATTTAGGATGACTTGTTTATATTAAGAGCACTGTAGTCAACTTCTAGAGAATCACATAACCCACAAAATATGAACTATATATTTCACATGTCTATAAACTTTAACCAAAAAAAAAATTGTTAATACATGATCAGATAATACCCAAAAAGGATAATCCTTTATAAAAAGAAATACAACTCTTAATCTCTAAAATTTTTCCAATAAAACCCACAGTTCATCAAAGTCCATTCAATAAACAGCTATCCATAAAACTATTCAATGTAATCCAAACTAAGAATTAAACCCAAATCTCCAAAGGATTTAATCACATAGTATTCCAAGATAAATCATAACATTTATCTCCAAATAACATTAGTTACTCTTAAAGTCTCATACTGAAAAGTAACTAACCTAGTCACATATCCTCCATGATAGGCTAATCATTTCCATAGATAACCCAAAATCAAATTATTACTAATATATAATATCGTCTAACTAAAAATAATTTGACATACTAACCAGGGACTTCACGTAGTCCAGTGGTAGGTGATAAATACAAGTCTCACTTTGGTTATGGGTTCGATTCCCACAGCTTTGTCAGATGCAATGGGTTATCACACGGTCGGCATGTTTTACTTTTTCCAAAACTACATAATTCTTCAAACATTCCCCAAAAATAGATAAAATCGTCAAAAATAACCATAACATAATTGAACCTCAAGTTTATCTCATGCCATTCATTTTCCATAATAACATATAGTAACCCATAATTACCTCAAAAGTAAGGATCATATAAACCATGATGGGTACCTTTATAATTATTACTTGAACTTCCACATCAAGTTGGTTATCTTGTACATGATGAATTAGAGATCACACCTTGGTTCAAGTGGGTATTCATGACTCCTGATATTTGGTTGAGAAAAACCACAAGAGTTCTCATTGCAGCTACCATATCATTCAGTTGTAATTTCCGAAAATCGTCACAGTTTTCTTCACATCCACTTTCACTTTGGTGACTGCTAGATCCAGCCATTTACTAAAACAAAAAAGGTATGTGAGTTTATATCATTAGAAAAATCATATAATACTATGATATAATTATTCATTTTATCCTAAACTCATTCACTTTATCTAAAACTATGACCCTTTCTGTAATCCTAACCGTTATGGTAATGTCACTTATGCTTAAAGAATAACCTAACCTCTAAAGTTATCTAAACCGACCTTTGATACCAATTATAAGGACCTAGAATTAAAACATTACATAATCTTGAATTAAATGAATAATTCACATTTATGCTCTTTTTAGGTTTATATTTTAAGAGAATTAGGACATAAGTATTATATCTCAAAGAATACAAGGTAGACACATCTACTCAGTTTCCATTTTTTCACAAAATATAAACTCGTGAACAAAAGAGTCATGTATAGTTCCAAGTTTTAGACATCATTACATTTCCTTGATCCCATCATTGAATGTATTCCACTTTATGTCTCGTGGAAAACATTTCAAAAACTTAGAATGAGCACAAAAAAGCTCAGTAAGGGATATAAAAATACGGAAAGGAAACATTAGTCCACGTATACATAAGAATCAATGAAAACACACATTACTCATAAAACATAAGAACTTTAACATACCTCATGAAATCATAAGTTTATGAATAACTCATTGAAATCATAACATGTAAAGGTAAATTGAGGAATAGATAACATTATTACGTAGGGAGTAACCCTCATGGTTACATTTGGAATACCCACCATAGTATATTTCCTAAATCTCTTCGGAGAAACCTTAACTTTTAACTTCTTTGCATTACCCAATGAATTGGAGAGCTATATTGGGCTCACCCGCCCTTAGTTTATCACGGAACCATCCATCTTCATAAACATTTCCCAAGAACCATAACATAATCGTATCACATAAAACATTCATAAAGGAAACATAACATTTCCAAATTTCAATCACAAGATATCAATACAACACATTGATATAGTAAAAACATTATCAAAAACATTTTCAATACCAAAATACCTAAATGATTATATGGTATTTATTTTCCTTTTAAAAAACATTAGGGATTGTTAAGGAAGCCAAAGATCAAATAACACTCGCAGCGGCGGAAAGGTCGTTGTCACCGCGTACGTTAAAAAATACTTTTTGTCGTTTAGTAAAATGCTTTGTAGAGAAAAGGTTCCTCTTGAATAAAAGTAATATTTAAAGGGTTTTATACACCGTATAAAATAAATATTTGTATAAAACAAAATATGCCTCAATGAAAATAGATTGAGACGAAGTCCCTTACAAAGTCTATATCCTTAGATTAAGGATAAATCAATTACATGATTATGTGTGGAAAATATAAATACAATGACATAAGAGGATATTAAGTTTAAAACAATTGGATATCATCCAAACGTATTCATATAACGACATAATCATGATTTAGAGGTTTGACCCAAACAATTGAAATTGGGTTAAGAAGTTCCCTTACAGAAAATCAATAGCCTAACAGAATCACTTTAAAATTCATAAAATGAGTTGATGGGAGAGAAAAGAGTATCTCATCACTTGGACATAATATTTATATCAGTAAGGATATATAATAACATTTCCCAACAAAACAATATGTAAATTAAAAGATATAACACAAATAAGTCTTTTAAAAAAAGAGGAGGGTGATAGAACCCCTTACCGATTTGTGTAACTTTCTAAACGAACACCCCATGAAAGAAGGAACAAACAATGTTGATGTAAATAGCAATTAATTATAGTATATTACACAAAGAGTATAATCATGTTCAGTACATACACAACTAAAAATAGATAGCGAAAATATAGCATGAATCACACGGGAATAAAAAGTGAGATAAAAACCCCATACCTCATTGTAATCAATCGAGTCGTATGACCAAAAGATAATAAAAAAATTATGAATCACAGAATACCATGAATATAAATAGAATCATGATAATATATATCAAATGGAATAACACAATACACCATATGAAATAAGTGTTGAAGAATGGAAATCTCATGGAATTAAAAGTGAGATAAGATATCCCCATACGAAAATTCAGCAGCCTAACGGCACCACTTAGAACATCCAAAAAATAGATTGAAGATATCAATTAGGGTCTCTCATCATATGAACATAAAAGTTATTATAAGTTTAATATATAATAACATCCCCAAACAAAATAAATAGGAGCTTAAAATAAGTGACATAAAAGAGAGTACTTAAAAGGAAAGAGAGAGGTTGGATCCTTTGCCTCATGTCTGACTTGTCTTGTTCGTTTCTTTATATTCCTGAATAAAAAACTAGAGTTAATTTCTACTATCTTAAGAACATTTTTCAAGTTTATTTTTCTTTTATATCACTTATTACCATGTTATGAACATTATGTAATTATTTAAGTTAATAACGGTCGTTTTGTGGATCATTGGTACTTGAGTCAAAAATATTCTTCTTATAATTACATGTTGTTCATGTGGTAAAATATCCATTATATCCGTAATTATATTTATGATGTATATATAATATATATCGTATATATCCAGTATATACTTTCATTTATAATATTACATAACATTTAGATGTAAGAAATGAAATGCATTATTCATGGAGCTGGTAATCCGTACGTACGCATGAACGCTACTTTCATTTCTATTTCATATTTAATGGAATTAAAAATAAATCAGATATATATATTATAATTAAAGTATAATATATATGTTATATAGGTCGCATAAGTTTATTAATTTCATTATTTATACATTCCATGTATTGCATGAACGCGTCACATCACTTGAGGGGGCGGTAGTCCACACTTCCTCAAATGAAATTATCGCATTTGCACAACATGAAAAACATAATGGTATGTTTTAAATGTAAAATACAGAAGAATATAGTGGAAATAAATATTATATATATCATAAATAAATATATTTCCATCATAATTTCCACTATGAGAGGTTGTAGGAGATGATAGAAAAATCATCTTTTCGTGAGGCAGTAATTCTCCATCCATGGAAACTGTATGTTCTTTAACCATTAGACGGAGGTGTACATAAGTGTAGCTAAAATACTTCTCATAAAAACATCCTAATATATTTAATATACTGTTTTTGTTACAAAATCAAGGAATAAAAAGAGTTTAGTGCGTTGTAGAAGCAAAATAAAACAAAAGAACATAAGAGAGGACATTACCTTTAAATCCGGTAACTCCCTTTGGTTTGAACCAAAAGGGTTTCTTGAAGAGCTTTCTGCCTAAGTTAAGGCTTCTATGATGTAGAGAGTGATGTGGAGAGATAAAGTGAGCAGCGTTTGGTCGATCCAAAGGATTGAAAGGTGGGGGAAAGGGGGTAAAGGTGGGGGCCTTTTATAAGAGGGAGGAGGGGCACCCTTGGAAAGTCTTGAAAAGTTACTTTATTATAAAATGATTTTTTGATATTAAATTTCCATAAATTATATATTTCTAGGATAAGGTGATAATAGTTAGAACTCCACCCATCCAATAAGTTTTTGAAAAGTTTAAGTCTTATATTTTTCCTTATCTTCTTATTTTATTTAAATCGTTCATTAATGAGGTAATCACTGCATCATCATGGTGTCATAAATAAATTTATATATTTAATGTCTAAAAATTATATAAAACATATATCATGATGTAGGAAATCTTTTTATATTTCTAATGAATATTTATAGTCAAAAATATGACTTCTATAACCTCATGTAAAAATTGTTTTACTAAAACCACACATGTTTGTGACATTTTTATTTTAACTTTAAATAAAACGTTATTAATGTCATTTTCTTACCCAAGTGGCTCCATAGGGTCTCCAAGTTGACCCATGGATTGTATTGTACAGCCATGACATATCCAATAAGTGTAGGACAATTGTGAAGGTAATTTCATATTATTATGTCATTATATTTACATTAAATTACACCAATTACCTTTAATCGCGATTAATAAAACAAAAAGTTACTATTCAACAAAAAATTATTTTAATCCCATTGAACCACATTTTACATCCTAATGAAAACAATGTATGTTGTATTTTTGAAATATAGATCAAAGAGTTGGTAAAATTTCATTTAAACAAAAAATCGGTTTTTTTAACTACCACTTAGTGGTTTCACTATTCATCAAAAATTGATGTTTTTTAGAAAAATACCAAATATTCACCCAAACCTATATTTGATATTCCAAATTAAAATATGATGTCTATTTTACAACATTCAAAACATATAAGTTGCAGTAATTAATTTAATAATTAATTCCCGTTTTCAAAACAAATAGCGTGTTTTTAAGAAAAAATATCTATCAAAAGATTGACACTTTTTTAAGTCCAATTTCAAAGTGAAATTAATTAAAATGACCACCATTGGATTAAATTGAAAAATTATATTCAAAATTTCACTTTAAAACAAATTCAAAATATAATCTAATCATATAAATAAATTATATTAAAAAGATGTTATGAATTTAAATACAACATTTTTCACTTATTAATTAAAAAAACTTTATCAGAAAAATAACAAAAACATAAAAAATGTAAATTTTGATGTACTTATTCTAAATAATGATATGATTTGGTCCAATAGAATATATAACAGTGACAAAAACTATTTTTAAAGAGGGTTCTCCATCAAAAGGTGATAAATTGACATTTTAGTGAATATTAGAGTATCTATGCCTAAAATTGAATTCTTTACATATTTTAAGCCATTATCTTTTATTGGATAAATGTAAAAACATTTAACAAACATATATAATCATATTTTAGTTATTTATATTCATTCCCTCCAATAAAATGGCTACATGTTAACTCTCATTTCAAATAATATTATTATATTATTAGTGTGCAACGTAAGATTTCAAAGAAAGTTGTTGTTGAGTATCGGTTATGCTATCGAAAATAGCAACCATTTTGAAGTTAAAATTAATATTTAAATCACAAATATTAATAAATATGAAAATTTCTTATTATTTATTTACCTGGGATATTACATGAATACTACCTTCAATGTAAATGTCCTAGAAATCAAATAGAAAGCTACCATATGAGGAATTATCAATCTATTATGGAAACAAACCTGAAGCTATTATGCCTCGATCAAGATACAACTGGGGGAACAAAAAAATTACCATTGATAATCAAATCTGGGAAAACTTATTAGTCTACCATACATATGTGGTATTATAAGTCTAAAATATTTCTATTTATAGGGAACTATTATGAGATAATGAAGAAGATAAAATTCAATCTTCATCAAGACACACATTTTACCCCAACCAACCATCTAGTTTCAAACTACAATACTATTGACCTATTGTGATAATTATTAACGAACACTAATCCTCTCTAATTAAATACCTAAGAATGTCAACATGAGCCTGATCGGGGAAAATGGAATTGATCCCTCCTCATCTAATGTGGGTAGAAATTGAACATATTGAATAGAGTCTAACAAAAAAGCATAATTTTATCACCCATGTAAACAAAACCAACGATAATGCTATTGAGGATTTTATTTTTGTAATCATTAGGTTTTAATTTATACATGGATGTGCAATAAAATAAGATATTGGCATCCTTAATCATCCCTAATTCATCATTATAGATGATGGAAATCATTTCACACAAGGTTCTTGATAGAATTATAATTTCTATTTCTATTATGTGTTTATTCAATTCATTTAATGTTTTTAAGGATGATGATGAAATGTTTTATTACTATTTTGTGTTTTTAATAAATGGTCGATGTTGATTGAATTTGTATTTATGAGAATACTGAATATCAATGTGGGAGAATATGACACACACTTGACCAAAATACTCTACTATAGACCGGAGTTTCATCATAGGTTTGGGGATATGATATTTAAATAAAAATGATAAACTAAAATAAACATGACCTAAAAAAATATTAATGATATTGAAGAAGATTATAGGTATATAGAATCTTTGATAATGAAAATTGACTTAATTATTGACCAAATAAAGGTTTATATATGAGTTGTGGGATATAAAAAACAATTCTTGTGATTATATGAATCAAATTTAACTAAGTTTGATTAATGGAATCCTACTCATTGATGATGACCAACATCCTTATTTTTGATTGATTTATAATGTAAGATTATGTTGAAGAAAGTATCAATCCCCATAGTTTTTATATCATGAGATTATAGAGATAATAAGGTATTGAAACCATTTGATTGATGAATACCCCAATGTTATTTGAAATTATGTAATTGTACAAATCATGTTAAAAGAAAAATGGGGTTGTAGATTCATAGTTGTATATTAATATAGTAACACCTCTCCTCAATATTTTAAAAGAAAATTTACAATTATTAAATGTCAAAACCCAGTATGGATTAAGATTTCATCCTTGTAATTGATGAAATTTCAAGTTGTTAAAAACTAAATTTGGAGAATATGACTAATTTAAAAAATGATTATTTGATGTCCATGACCACCAAAAACAATGGTTTGATAGGCCTGAAAAGATCTCCATTTTTTATGTTTCTTTAGATGGAGTTTGATTGAATCGACATGACAAATATTAACAAAGTATTGATCCCATATCTAAGATTATATTTCCAATAGATTTTTGTGTCTCCCTTGTGTAACATTGGTAATGAAGCCATATTAGTGTATTATGAAACAATCTATCTGATTAGCTGAAGTATGATCAATTCTTTATCTATGATGATCCCTTCCCATTTAAGTTGTTATTCATGTTGGATATAAACGAAGAGAGTGACCTCAGAGATTACTATGGATAGTGGTAATATATATTTTGGAATATTTTCTCCTAGATGATTGTTGTATGGATCCTTAGATCAGTAGTCCTAGGCTGATAGTGGTATTGAAAATTTTATTTGTTGCATGATTTTGAGAATATCTGGATGTTTTATTTTATGGATCACCTTAGGATTAAAATATCCTATGATTAGGTGAATATTCTTGATGTATTTTATTTTGTTATTTTTGGGTGTCCTATTTGATATTTTTTATTCATTGTTGTATGATATCTTCCCACAAATTTCATCTCTTATACATAAGACAAAACATTTTGAGAAGTACTTGGAGAACTATGATAAGGTGGGCATAGTTTTAGCTAGACTGGCCGAGGTTTATTCAGGTGTTGCAGTTGACAGTAGTCCCCTATATATGTGGATTTGTTAAATTGCTTTACTATTCTGGGAGGGCATGTATTTGGCCCATTTTTAGGATTTTATGTACAATTTTTTTACTCTGTTTATTGGATTATAGATTCCTTCCTGAATTGATATCATCTATTTTACATTTTTACATTTTATGTGAATCGAGATTTGTGTGTGCATACATGTACCATATGATAGTTCCTCTCTTGTATTTGATATGCCTTTCTGGTGTTAGTCTCTATCCCCTAGCCTACTGGAGGCGGGTCTTAGGGTAGTATCATATTTGGCAATGTTGGGTTGGGTCCTAACAGAATGGTATGAGGGAGAATACCTAGCATAACGTGTAATGATAGTACATGGGTTTAATATGGAGATTTGGATTTTTATGTTGTCTAGCAATGAGGATTGGTTTTGAAAAATGGTGAAATGGTGTTATAGTGTTTAAATATTTACTCTTAGGCTAGGGTGTCTACTTTTTTCTGCCGATTGACATATATAATCACTAAGACCATGAAAACCATCTTGTTTACAAGGTATATTTTGAATCTTATTTCAAGGAAAAAATTATTACATGCTTCATATAGGAATGGATTTTGATTTCTATGTTCTTATTTAGTATTATCCTTATATATACACATTCAATGTGGTACTTATTAATACTCTAAAAGGAATATATATGATGATAACAAGTGAAGATTATATGGATGTTTTATGATAAAAAACATATGATTTATGAGGTTTCAGTTCAAGGACCCTCTAAGGAGGCGTGTTTCTCGAGGTGGGAACCAGGAAATGATACCCCCTATTGAGAATCACTTGGAAGTTCTTATTGATCAGGTAAATGATCATACATATGTTGAGTATTCGATAGCTCCAGCATGATATGATTATGTCATTTGTATTCTTGGTATGTTATATGTGTTCCTGCAAAGGGGATCACTGAGGTTGAATGATGATAAAGAACCTCATGTGGTAGAGTTTTGATTCATGGAAGTGGACTAGGTGTCTAGAGTGTTCATATCTCAACCCATTATATTGTTATACTTGTGACTAGATTTCTCCTTAATCTAAAAAATGGATATGGTGTTATGAATAGCTGAAACACCTATACTAAATTCTCATCTTAAATTTCAGAGTTATAGACCCCCTGGTTACATGGTGGGAAGGATAATTTTATTGGGTGGTTGAGGATTTAAAAGTGTTTTTTGTTTGAATTTCATGCTTGAATGAGATCTCTCCCTGATTATGGTCTAGGGGAATGACCTCAAGAGGGTTATTCAGGGTTTTTATATATCCCCTTGTTGGTGATTCGTATCTATGGCTTTTTTGGATGAGGATTTTGATGCACTAATGTGTTAGAGAATTCCCAAATTGTGGTTAAAAGGTGGCCTAGGGAACAAATATGTTCCATGAATTATAAGTTTTCATGAAATATGTGAAAAACCCTTTGTGATTCTTGGGAATATTTATGGTAGAAATATATGATGATACCCTCATTTCAATGGTGTTATATTGAGAGAACGTGATAAATGGGAATATGCTCATAGAAATTCATTGGGATTCCAAGTAGTATGGATGATATCTTGTTAATATTTCTCATAATATGTCATTTATGACATGTGAATAATGTGGGACCCTAAAGAGGATGAGGCAATATGATCTTAAGATCCAAAATGGGAATTCCCATGGAAGGAGATTCTTATTGTGGATTTTTCCTTCCGTTATTTCCGAGGGAGGTGATGGATCAACATACCTATTTTAAGTTTATACATTTTTCTGATGATTTTTCATTGTCACTTCATTTGACAGTTTTTCCCCTTCACTTTATTTGAAATATAGGGAGGAAAAACTTGGTTATGTTGATTGTGAGAATTTGTATGACCAGATATCTAATGGATACATTCATGGTTGAATTCCATGATATATGGAATCACATTAACATTATTCTAGGGATAGATAATGATTATGGACATTGTTTTAGAAAGAGATTCTAAGGAGTTTTTTAACCTTAGTGGTACATCTAGTGGAGGTGAAGATGTAATATGATCTCATGGAATTGGTTGGAAAATAGTGGGGGGTGAATCATGTTTCCAAGTTAAACTCATGTTGTTTCGTCTAGATGTGGGTTATGACCAGTATATCTTTTTAGAGATTTTGGGACACCTTTGAATTCATGAGGTTTTCCAGCTTTGTGGTATTCCCACTAATATCATTTTATACTATGACAGTAAATTAAAAACAATGTTTAGGAAGATAATGTGGGAATCCTATGTGGACTCATTTGTAATTAGGAAAAATTCTTTACACCAACGAATTGGCTAGTTTAGTGGACTATCTAAGTTCTAGTAAATTTGATATGGGTTTTCATGCCTACTTTTGAGCCACTGGTGGGAGGATCATCTACTATTTTTGTGGTTTTCATATCATTGTGATTTTTATTCAACCACCCAAGTAGCTCCTTTTTGATACCATGAGTGAGGGAAATTGTAGAAAATAGTTATACAAGTCGGATCCATTCGGTAACAGCACCTTAGTCCATTCTTCCGAGCAAGTGATGGTTGGAAAATCCATTCGATTCATCCATGGGACGATGATGATTGACCGGTGAACATCATGAGTCCTCAGTGGATTGACGATAGAGGCCTTTAGAGTTGAAGAGTTATAGATTATTTTACATGTTAGTAATCTATATTATAGAATCATAAGCTCTGTTGTTTCTTACTAATTTTATATGTTAGTGAGGAAGATTTCTTCTTAACATCATGGATAGAGTAGTCTTGGATTTCATGGGGTTTTCAACAAGGCACTACAGATGAGGTATGTTCATGAATCGTTTTATGATATATATTTATTTGAGATGTTGTGTGACAGTGTAGTTTTTTTAGTATTGGATAACCTTTAGGACCAATAGTAGAATGACCCTTTGTGAGGAACAATTTTCCTTGGGTGTGTGATTTTTTATATCATAGAGAACTATTGGGAGAGCTCATAGGAGTGGGAGACCTAGTTGAGATCATAGAATCACCATCTGTTAAATGGATTTTGTTTTTCATGGGAGAAAATACTTGAAGGGGGAAATAATGTAATGTCAATGTTATTTTCATGTATACATTGGAAAATTTGTTGGAAATTTTTGGAAGCTATGAATTGTTAAAACATGAAATTATAATGCCATGTATGCTTGGAATTATCGTTTGAAAGATATTAAATATATTAATATCATAATAATTATTTTTCCTAAAAAATTGAATAAAATCCATAAAGAATCGCAAATTAGAAATATAGGACCACATTTGAGTTCAAAATGAGGGGGTTTTCCTAGGATCTGTATAATATTTATTAGGTGAGGGACTTTGAAAAAATCATCAAACGATAAATTAATGAAATTAAATAAATTAATAAATTTCGTATTCCATTATCACAGTGAAAAATTACCCATTATATATACTCCATTATCACTATTTTACTAGGTTAGACTCAAAACCATGAGAATTGATTGGAGAGTGTAGAGGGACATTAGTTTTTTTGTAAAATAGGTGACATGAATTGGGAACCCAATTAACCCCCTAAATAAATTTATTAAAATAAAAACGTACAATACAAACAAAAGGTGTAATGAGATTAAACTAGAATGGATAGAGGGGAATACAAGTGATGATCCAAGAAATATAAGATAAAGTAAATTCTTGAAAAAATCAACTTTGTGGACTTATAATGACTGTAGATAACACTGACTCAATTTTGTTTGTCAAAAATTTCTCTCATTTTCATCACCCATTTATCATTGTCATTTATTTTGAATGGTTGTTCGATAAAATCCAAAAAATAAATCATTGAGAAAATAATAATTTCCACAATATATTCATCACTATATGTTTAGTACTGATATTAGCAACATTGTTTTGTACATGGTGGTGAAATAGGTTGGAGTTCATATTTGGAAACCCACAGGTCAGTGGAAGCTTATCAGTGCGGCTTGGTTTGAGGGAACCTGGGGGTTCATTTCATAGTGAAAGGTTTCCTGGCCAACATGAGATGTCATCTTTTATTAGATATAGGGGTTTCAGATGGAATGAAAAGGTGGAGCCTCACACTGACACAATGTGGGGGTTCTTTTAATAGTGGGGAAGTGTGATGTGTTTTTTTGTGTGAAAAATTTTGTAGCAAGGGGAATATTTCATAGATAGGGTTGTCGCGAGTTTAAGGGAAGAATAATTCTTAAATTATTTATTACTAATAATGAAAATAATATCTAAATAAAATAAATTGGAAATTAGAATCCAACAGGGGATCACTAAACGTGGAAGGAAAAAGGGGTAGCTAAACCCTTTTCCATACAATTAATATTTTAAAGAATTATTTTAATTATAATAATAATATTTATTAATTTTTTATTATCAGTTACTGATTTTAGTTCAATATTTTAGCAAAAAAATTATAATGGCATAACATATGTAGCCACATGCCCCAAGCTATGATAAAGTCATTCAATGTCTAATGATGGATATTTAATTTAGGCTCTTGGTTCATATCCATGACACACCCATTAATAATAATAATAATAATAATAATGTTACAGTTTATAGTATCTAACATATCATTTTGATACAATGTATGATTGATTAAACCTCTATGGAATCAGGACCCTGATATTTGAGCGGACATTTAGAGACTAATATCATATATCTAATTAAAAATCAAGGGCGGGGACCATGAATCCATGTTTGTGTCCTATATGGTGAAATGTCAATTTTTAACTGGGTATCCATTTAGTCCATGTAAATTTTCTTCCCTATTTATTTTTCTATGAGGATTTATATGGGTTGATATGTTTTTACAGTCATGATCATTTCAAGTGAAATATTAATAGAGTTATGTTTATTCCCACCAGGCTGATGCTGATGATCGTTCACTTATTTAATTCTTCCTAACTCGGATGAAATCACTTGAGTAGTCAACCCTACTCAGTTTCATACATATAATTTGGTGATGAACTTATATTTGGTATCATATATATTACATAAGGCGATGTAAGTGATACACATATTTTAGTGATTCTTAACCATTATTGGGTAACTGTGTTCTCTTAGTCCATTCCTATTAATTTATGTTGTAGCATTACACTCATATCATTGTGGGTAACCAATATTTAGCATCATGATGATCAATGTAGTGTGTGGCGAGTTCATCTCTTTAGGAGTGGGGTATATCAGATTTCTTCAATAGATGCCTTAGATTCCTGGATCATGTATACATTAGAGAGGTCAAATGATATCCTCATTTCCATAGTGGTTCTATATGAAATGTCTGTTCGAATTGAAGTGACCACTGTTTACTCGGGTGTCAATCCCCAATGTGGGTCAATGATTCCAATAGGGTTTAATGTCCCCCCATTGAACCATGTTCATAAGCCCTTATTTATGTATAGAAATGCGATCATTAAATGAGTTTTTTTACAATTGAGCGTGTATTTCAGTTAAAAACGCTGAATTTTTTATATTTTTATTTTTGGTTATAATCGATGATAATTGCCTATGAGATGAGTGAAAATAATGGCAGTATAACTCTTGGAGTTTTTTCACCTGGATGACTTTTCTATGGAACCTTATACTTGGAATACTTGATTGAAAAAACTTATGACCATGTTACATGTGTTATCATAATGAGTATATCTTGTTGTTTTATTGTAGGTCTTTCCTAATTATTTAAATATCATGAGATGAGATGACTATTCTCGATGATTTATGTTTTGTTATTTTACAGTGTCCTAGATGATATTTTTATACTCCCCCATGTATTGGCATTGCCCTCATGTATCGTGTCTCATGAAAAAGAAAGAAACATTTTGTGGAGTCTTTGGTAGAGTTGGATTCAGAAGAGCTAGTATTGGATAGACAGACTGAAGGGTATACATGTGTTTCATTTGATAATAGTTTTCTCTCTATGAGAAGGTAGGATTTGGAATTATTATTTTTGGTGGGATTGTATTTAGATCATTTTTATGATTTTTATGTCCTTTTTTACTCTCTCTGTGTGATTATAGATGTATGCAAGAATTGTTAACATTTTTTTACATTTCACCATTCAATGTTCTTGGGGTAGGGCGTGTGCTTACATTTACTTTTGGATAATTCCTCTCATGTGTCTGATATTCATTCATGGTGCTAGTCACTAGCCACTGGCCTAGTCGAGGAGGGCTTGGTGTAGTTGTGTATTGGGCCCTGTTGGCTCTGGTCTTGAAATTTTATCAAAATAGTGATTGTTCAAGATGAAGCTTTCAATATAAAGAATTAGTATTAACTTCTACCGATCTCAAAATCAAAAAACTTATTAATATTTATTCCACATGACTTTAGATATTAACCAAAAAATAGTTATTACAGGTTAATGTATTTCATCAAAAATAATAACCCTTTATTTTATAAAAAACTATATTAATTTCTAAAATTCAACGGTAATGCCAAAATTTCAACATAGATAATTTAACAAATAATTAACCAAAAATAATAATAATAATAATCTATACTAAATTATCAACCATAAAATCAGATGCATTGGGTTACGTAGTCAATAAACATATATTTAATATTTATCTTAAAATCATATCAACCATTCTTAAAGTCTCATAAAACATTGTAATTTAAACAATCACATAATCTTCATGATATAATAATAATTTATATAAATAACTTGAATAACCATAAATAATATATTATTCTAAAATTCATTTCTCCCTTTATTTATTAAATAAAATCACATATTATTCTATCTATATTATTCATAAAAGGTTACAAAAATAGTGAACATTTCCCTAATTAACATTGGTCTTTTAATCAATAAAATAATTATCATGTCTCATGGTTTTCAATATGATCCAAAATATGATCCAAAAAATGAAGTTATGCTTAATTTTTTAGATAGTTTACATAAGGAAAAACTATTGCATACTAACTAGTACATCTCGTAGGCCAGTGGAAAGAGATGAACCCTTATCACCCTTTGGTTTTGGGTTCAATTCCTTCTACCTTTCGTAACATGATATGGTTTCCCCCCATCTTATGTGTTTTCATTTTTCTAGAAATATATAAATATAATACTTATAAAATTATAGGAACATCTAAAACATATTAAAATACAACCTTAATAAATTTAACCTCAATGGTTATGTCATACATTTCATTTTCCATCCCAAAAGAGTAAGAATGCATAATTACATCCAAATCAGAGATTATATAAACCAAAAATATTTCCAATACAATTAAACATTGGTGCTACTAGAGAAATGTAATTTTTACTAAAATAAATATTTTCATTTCAAAAATAATAATGGTTACATGTACCTCAATCATTTATCAATAGATCCAAATATACCACAAATATTATCACATTTTCATCACTTTTCAGATATATCGATACGGTATAATATATGTTTCAATAAATTTATACCACTCACCATACTGTTGAAAAATTATTTTGTGTTCCTATATTACCATAATATTAATAATATAACAGTATTTAAAAAATTTAAAAACAAAAACGTAAAATCAATATTCATTTAACATCTTTCTTATAAAATATACAATACTTATTCATATTATTCCTTCATATATTAATTCTACAATCAACATCATGAATAATATCCTTATGATTAATCAATATCAATACCAAATAATTCAAAACAAGAAAATAAGAAAATAATTCAAACATGAAATCTTGACCTAATAATTTCATTGATATCAACAATATCATCAACTTTTAAAAAGTAAATGGCTATCTCTTGTGTGTAATGTCCTTTTGGAGGGACTTTTAAATGTTTTTATTTTAATTAAAATGAATAATATACCATGAATTTTTTTAATGGAAATATTTTTGATTAGTTAAACTTTTTCCTATATGTAATTTAATCCTAAAAAAATTGTAAAAATCATTTGAACATGATTTTCCCATAATTTTAATAATCAAGTTAACCATTGATGATAAAAAGTTTGGGAAGGATCACTTTGATTACTTCATAACAGATGATCCATAATTTTTTTATAATTAAATCATTCAATATTGATATGAATTATAATAAGTAAAAATGAAAATTATCCTTTTAAAAATTATTCCCTTATAAATACTATAATACATTAACCCTATAATTTATTATTCCAAAATCGATTACCTTTATAAATAAACTACCCAAAAATATAAATAATCTCCCTCAAATATACCACTTAATAATGGGTTTTATTAGACCTTTAACTTAATGTCAAGAGTATCCTTTTTAAAACAATGATGATATCTATATCCCTTAAGAAAACCTCATGAAAAAACATCATAATCTCCAATGATATCTAAACCTTTCTCTGATACCATGAATAACGATGTATCCTTAAACAATACATATTTAAGTTATTTTAAAATAAGAAATAACATTTGTTTTCTGAAATATCATTTAGGTTTATATTTTTATTGAAATTGGAAAAAATATTACAATGTAAACCTATATATTACAAGTAAACACTTATATTCGTCATCAACTTTTCCTATAAAACAAGAATTATCTTCATGAAAAATAATTAAAATTTTCACCATGATCTCATACTTTTTCATATTATTCCATAAACCTTGTGAAAATTATTTTTTAAATGTGTATGAGTAGAATAATTTCATTTTTGATATAAATAAACTACAATTTTATCCATGTGAAATTTCATAAGAATCTTTTCATGAAAACGTATCATTCCTCCAAAGAAAAGAATCATACTTTCAAAAAATATCATTGTCTTAAAAATTTTAAAATCAATTTATTTCCATGAAAAGTAATTAAAATGAATACAAAATACCAGTATGTAACATGGGACATCATATTTTATATCAAAAATTACATATGTAGTATCCAATATAGCAAGCCTCCAACTCCGAAGTACCCATTTCATTAGAGGTTATAACATGACAACCCACCCATAGTTTATCATCTAACATCCCATCACTGGTTATTAATGTAACCACATATCCTTGTATTAAGAAAGAAAAACCCATCATTGATTTATATAAAAATCAAATCATATTAATAAAGAATTCCACTATATCATATCATAAAAAAAATCATGAAATCATTCATAATAAAAGACACTATGAATAAAATCTATTGTCCATTTAGAAATGAATCATTTTGAAAAATAAAACATCTAACATGGAGAAAATTTTCATTAAAATCTAAAATATATACCAATAATGTTGGATTAAAAATATTATGGTGTACTGAATGGGGGAAATTCCATTCAATATATATATGTAAAAAAATTAAGTTTTTTATTTTTTTTAAAGATGTTTTTTAAAAGAAAGACCCTTATATAAAATATTAAAAATATCCCTTTCTAAATTATTTTCGGAAATTAAAAAATATCATAACATTCATGCCCATTTAATCATATTTTAAATTTATTTTAAAAACATAATAATAAAGGATAATGTTTTACAGAAATAATAATTAAAACATCTTAAATTAAGTGTTTTAGTTAAATATTCCATTATAAATCTCATATAATTGAAGTGCACATTAAAAAATGAATAGAGTATTTTAATTAAAAGTAAATACAAATTAAAATGTGGAATTAAAATATAAGAAATAAAAATTCATCTCACACATAATCCTATCGTAGAATAATCTATGAAGAACAAGTTTATCCCGATGAATGAATTTCAAGATAAGAAATCCCTTCCATCAGGTTCAAATTCTTTTGAAAAATGGTTAAAAATAAAGTATATTGGTTCAAATAATCTTATTAATTTATAATGGAACCCCATTCATATTTATAATACCTTTTATTATCCCTATAAAAAACTATACCACCCATTCTTTAATAGTATTTCATTATTTTAATTATTTCATGTGTGTTTGGTCCATGTCTTATGATTGGTACACTTGGGTATAATTTTGGGTTTTCTTTTAAAGTGGGAATTAAACTATAGAACTAGAATAAAATGGTATTATTTGACATCCATTTGATTGAATGGTCACATGAATAATTTTTATTTCTTGTATGATGATGAATCAATTTATTAAAATGTTTATGACAAAAGGATAATTATTTTGGAAATTTTCAAGCCATCACAAACTAGTTTCATTTTATTAATCATTATGAATATATATTATTTATAGAAAAATAAATTAGTTTTAATATACTTATTATGAAATTATTTAACCATAATAATAATTTTATTACCCACATTTAAGGTTTTAATATAAAACAAATAATTATTAACCACAGTGATGGTTTACCACCATAATTTGGACAATGCTTTCATTTCATTGAATATGAGTAGGTAATAAAACCGAAAAGATATAATATATTCAATTATAAATATAATTATATATTATTTTCATTATAATGGTTTTATTGTACATTTTTCCTATAACTATGTGAGGATAAGGTAGAAGATGAAAAGAAACTAAGAGATGTGGTCTCAGAAAGTTACCTCTCGAATATCTCCTCATTGAAGGATTCATAAAAGAACATTGAATTTGTTGTGGTTAACTAATGTAACACATAAAAATGGAAATTATAAATATTAGACATTATTTTCAATATTTTATTAACTTATGGGTATGTTGTTCGAAATAGAGTGGTGAGTAGTGGTATTTATAATTGTGGAGGGGTGGTTTTAAGTGATTAAAAATGAAAAATTTATTTATAAAGAAAAACATATTTGGGTGACACTAATTCAAACAAACGTGATTGATAATTAATGTATTAAATCATGTTAAAGGTCTAAAAACAAATCAACCACCCATTTATGTTTTTAGTTTTTGGTTATTTTTACCCTTTACCTTTTAATATTAATAAGTTTCATTATTTTACCTATACAGTGGTAATTCTGTTCTTTAAACAGGATAACTTTTTTACAGAAAATAATAATAATGTAAATTAAAACTAATTTAAAAAATGATTTTATAAATATAATATCTATTTAAAAAAATTATATTCATATAATTTGAATAATTAAATATAAAACAAAACACACAAACATGACGAAAAGTGGGGTTTCCAAACATGCATTTTCAAGAACAAGAGGATTTTATTTATACTCCATGAACAATAGTTATCATTTATGGAAAATAAATTAAATATTATTTATTTATTAGCTATAAGATGAATTAAAAAAATTATTATCAAGGATTATTTAAATTATTTTATAGGAAGAACATTTTGTACGTAAAAATAATTTTTAGAAGAACACCGTTTAAAATTGAAAATATTGTTATTGAAAATTGAAAGATAATGTCGATTGAAAAAAAATTATGTTGGTGTAATATAAATTAATAATAATTATGTCACATAAAATAGAATTCATGGCATAATGGGACTTTTAAATTTATTACTTTATTGAAAATAAATTACTTTTCTACAAATAAAATCGGTATCTTTTCACTATTTATTTCAAACCCAATATTTTTTAAAAAATCCCAAAATTTAAACCATAGTAAAAAATGATATTATTATTTAAAAATTTAATTTTATTATGTGAAATTAATTATAAAAACACTCTAAAAAATAAATATAATATTCACTCCTAAAATGATATAAAACTTATTTCCTATGAAAAATGTATTTTTTGATGAATAAAATTACTTGGAAAAAACCTTGTAATTTAAGAAAATAATTTATCAATACATTACCATTTTGTTAGACTACTGTATGTTTCATAATTATCTTAATAATTTTCATGGAATCTAATTGTCTGGTTATGTTATAATAGTCACATTTAAATAATAATAGTTAGTCATTTGATAAAGCTTGATGTGACATATCACATATGATATTGAATATAACCTTTCTTAAAATATTAGTATGTTAAACTTTTGTTTTATTATTATTGTATCTTATATATTTTTATTAAACCTATTTATTTTTTATTGTTTAATCTTGTTTTAGATAAATAGTTAGGAAACCTGTTACTTTTGTACTGTTTAATAACATTATAAAAGGAATAATTATTTTGTTTATGATATTAATGATGAAATATGGGTGTAAATTATCTATGGTGTGGTTTTTATACATATATATGATGGTGTTCCTATATAGAATATTGTTATCCTATTATATTTTATATGATGGCATATCCAAGATAGCTTAGGGTGATTCCATTATAGCATAAATGATAGGGTGGAAAAAATAACTACAGGTGAGCATATAATAACTTATACAATGGATTCCCCTAGTTAGAACTACATTGAATTTGGTACTTTATATATTGGATGTAAATTGTATGTTTGTTACAATTAAATATTTCTTGAAATGGTTTTATGATTATGTGTCTCTACGATACAAAAGGTGGTTTTAATTTTCTATAATGGGTTTATAATGATTTTTATGATCATGAATTATATCAAATGGCTCATTATTATTGATTCTGATAACTATACCCTTTTTCATGTTATCATATTTTATGATATAGATAATTATGTGTATGATTTATTTTATTATTCTCTCTTGTAATAATATTATGACACTATACCATTATTCACTTCTTATTTTCATTGATGAATTTAATTAAATTTGGGTCTTACACCAATGAAGAGTACAATTTTGGGGGGCTTGATTTCTCTTTTTTGGGATAATAACATATAGATCTTCAATATTTAGAAATCATCATACATATCCTAGTTAAGGTGGGAATCAGAGATCTTGTTTTTCATTGAATTTGGGGGATTGTGTGGATGTCATGATTATTAGAAACATCTAATACCACATGTGTGATTATTTCAGTGAGAAACAAGAGTATGTGAAGGAATCATCAAACCACAAACACTTATCCTCCTTCACTATTGGAAGAGTTCGGGACTATGGTGAATGAGGGCATGAATACAACAGAGGATGCCATGGTGACAATGTTTCCCTATATTCATTTTACATTGGACATAGGTCTAATATAATGAACAAGTGAAGTTGAATGATGTAGGGAGGATAAATACTTCATCCTCCAACCATGAAGGATTGGGGCTTACACCAGGATGGTGTTCCTTAGAATGGTCCTAGGATAGGAGGGATACTTCTACTTTTTCAAATGGAAATGAAATAGTGATCCTTATCCTCCCTTGTAGGAACAAGAGGCTCTATATATTAGAGGTGATAAGGGAGGAAAATTTACTCTCTCTAGAATCCATTACCAGGAACTCTGCAACACTATCCTGAGGGTAAGGGTCCTTGATACCGTAGATATAAAAATTTAAAAAATCTCTGGGGATCCTGAGCCAATAATTGGAAAAGTGTGTGAAACCACGAATCATATAAATAAAAATACACCATGTAGAAATGCTGATATTTTATTTCGTATGGTTTTGTGAATTATGATGTCTTGTTGGAGGTTTCAAAATGGTATTTTTTAGCAATGTGAGCCGTAGAAGGAGAATCCTTTCCATGAGTTTCATTGATAGATGCTTCATGAAGGGCTCATTCTGGCTAAAGATATGAGGTTAACTAAAGAGGACCGCACTAGGGATGCACTGTGTAAGGGGTCTCCACACAAGTAGACTTAGGAGAACCTATTTCCGGTTAAGTGATAAAAACCTATATGGCTACACTTGGTAGAATCATTGATCAGGCCTTCAATGGCCACTATATTGATTCCCAAAATTATGGGGCATGAGTTCTTGCTTAAGGAATGGTCATCATTCTAGTCTTCTTGAATAAGGGGGTTGGGAGAAATGGTCATGCTAGTGTTGTTTATTATAAACATTAAATGGAATTAAGTCTCACTATCCCCCTTTATTTTTATCTCTTTCTATGTTATGAAACTACCTTCGATGTTTTGAGTGACACTGGGAAGTAGTAGGGCGATCAGAATAATAATCGGCCTTCAGAGAAATTATTCCATAAAAATGAAAGTCCCAAGGATCTATTTATAGTAAAATAGGATACTTTGGGATAAGGTTAGCAAGTGGTGTTGCATACAAGTACTTACAAGCCACCAGTGATTTTTGAAACCAAAGACATACCATTTTTTATCCATTTCAAATTTTGATAATCTCCATATCCATTCTCTGCCATTGTGTTAGAAATTTTTCCATTCCAATTATTCATTGTTTTGATTATATTTACTATCAATGAAAGACCCCCCCCTCCTCATGATTGGATCTGAAATGAAATAGAGAGTCTAATCCGGACGAAAAATGTATGAAAAGGGATGATGTTCAGTGAAAGTTTCCCTTCTAATATGGTCAAATTTTTTGTGAAAGTGCATTGTGCATGTATATTTCTTCAACAATATATATGCCCTGCATTTTAGAGAAAAACTATCATGGCTCATAATTTTACACTCTCTATGTGGAAATATTTCTGTAAAAATTCTCTTATAGAATATGTCAGTCATACTAATTTAGTATGTAATTGAGTTACATGTAACATGTTGAGAGAAACACTTTCATGCTATAGTTTCACATTAATGGGTTAATTACTTCATAAAAATTTATTTTATTTTTTATTTTTTTAATGTAGATATTGTAAAATTGAATTTATATTTCATTACGGGTTCAATGGCTTCCATGTGGATCATAACTGGTAATTAATTAGCTTGAAAGAGATCCCTGGATATGATGAAGATCATAGGAAATGATTACTATGAAGTCTGCGACACCACCCTTCATGGTCTAGAATATTATATGAAGATATATCATCATGATTTTACGAGATTTAATTATCTACCACTTTATGGTTAAGACCATCTATTATAATTACTCATGCTAGAACCAATGAATTATCTCTCGAACACTTTGTTTCAATACTACAATAACTTTTCATCTGCCATCATTTCTAGTGTTGGCACATATCTTAATGTTGTGATGGCATCCAAAACCTATATCATGCATCATAGCCTATGTGCCCATATTTAAAATCCCATACAAATGAACTAAATCCCCTTTGTTATTTATCAATTTTTTTATTTTCACAAATGGATTCATTGAAAGGCTGAATGAAAATTTTGGAATCTTTCCCATGAAAGGGTGTCACACCCACAAGGATGTGGTTGTATAGGGTGGTCAAAACATCTACAGAGTTCAAATATGATCCAAAGGGCTCTATAATGTTTAAGGTAGTATGTATAGGACAATCATATGTTTATATGAATGACTATTTTTTTTCAGAACTTCGTGCCTTGTGGATTCCATTCATGAAATATTTCCATTTGATGCAAGTAGAAGCAGGTATCAGTTTGTGGGACATATACAAGATCTTCAGGGAACCAATACATGTTGATATGTATGATGAATTTACCCCCCCCCCCCATTTTTAATATAGAATGTGGATGAGAGGATGCCATCATTACCATGTGAACTACTAAATATTTCTCAAAATATCAGGAAGATAAATCTATGTACAAAGGGGGATATTCATTCAACGAAGTGTATGGAAATATTATCGACAAAGAAGGTGAAATGTCCCACTTTTAAGAGTCCAAAAAGTTATCCCAAGGTGAGAAAGGGAGGTGTGCCCATCACCTTTTGGCCGAAGAGAGTGAAATAATAGCTTAAATTTGGGGGTATTAAATTAATTCCAAGATTTCTGCTAATACATATCTTGTGGAATTTTTGGTCATATTCCTCTATGTCTATTTGTTTTGTGTCCATGATTACAATGGAAATGTATGTCCTAGAACATTTGTTGAAGAAGCACAGCTGGAAGAGAGGACAATTGTGGGATTGGAAACCCCTATTATGGAAATTATTTATAAGATATTGTTTTATATCATTTGATGTAAGGATATTTTCATAATAGGAGGAGCAGTCCTTGTTTTTTGAGGATGGATAATGGCTTGTTTCAGAACCTATGTTTTGTAGAGTGGGATCTGATTCCATGGAAGTTAATTCTAATTATTTCATCATGAATTATATGGTATTCTATCATTATATTTTATACCACATGACATTTAAAAAAGGTTTACAATTCCCATGGAATTCAATTTCATTCCATAAAGGAATCCATCTACATGATGGTTTGTCAATGATGGGATGACTAGCGTAGAGCTAATTTCGAATATGCGATATTTTAGGGATGATGTATTGTAAACCATGATCTATGGTGAAATTATAAATGATGCCTATACCCCTTATCTATTTTCATTCCATTTCAAATTCTGGAAATCGATTAATGTATCCCCTACAGTTAACGTCATACTTGAACAACATCTGAGGGTGGATCGATAGTTGTTGTTGCTGATGGTCATAGAGAAGACAAGGTTACTGTTTAATATTCCTAAATTTGATTTAGAAATTATACTAACTATAATGTATGTAGATGCATGGATTTTATCATACCCTAAAGGGGTGATAAACACTTTTATTTCTCTGGTTTGAGTAAATAGGTATAGTATAATAAAACCTTCTAATTTGGAAGGTGATTCATCTCCCTAAGAGGATAAGGCATCATAGTAAGAGTTCAAGGATAAAGAGGCTCCTAGATCACCGAAGTGAAATTGTGAATGATATATTCTACCTAAATAATTTAATAAGGCCACACCATCATCGCCAACTGAGACTGCACCCTGGCCGTTGAGTCGGCACAACTAAGAATATAATATGGTTCCATTTTCTCATCCACAATCTGTTATGGTAGGGATTGTGAATCCTGTCAAGTCTAAGGCTACATTATCATCTTCACAGTAGTCTATAATGTATTTTTAATATGTAAAATTAGAGGTGGTTCAATAATGGGATGACTAGTTTTATGATGCTGAAACTATGTAGGATAGTTTACATGAGGGGTTTCATATTATAGAAATAGGATACATCTAAGACTCATATGATATTCTCATTGATAATAATAGTGATCAAGAAATAATTTATCTCTAGAAGCTATATATTCCAATATATGAAACTGAAAATTTTATCCCCTCCAAAAAATGTGTGAAGGAAATGATATATCACAACACCGATGATAGGATATACCATTTATCTTTTGAGGATGGGGTGATTTTTTTGATCCCGAAGATGTAATATATTTTCCTCTCAAATTAGTTTATACTATTTATTTTAATTTAGAAAAATAATTATTAGTTAGGGGAAATGTCATTTATATTTATAAATTAATAAATTAAAAATAAATTATGTTCCTTTGCAATATTATAATGGTGGGGGAACATTGCTCAAGGATGGTGAATCACCACCCAAATTTGGAGAAATATCTCAAGGCCAATAGGCCATAGAGGATGTGATGGTAGGAGGTTTCGGTCTCTAATACAAATTTTTGGATATGATGATGGATGTACTCCGTGGATGAAAATGAAGAAGTAGGTGCGTCGAAGAAATAAATTTGTGGCTAATTGCTTCATTAGAAGTTGTAAGTCATCATAACATAATTAATTTTGACCTCATCCAATGAAGGTATTTAAACAACTTTGAATTGATGGATTTTATATTTTTTATTCCCTCAGGGATCTTATAAATGAATCTCTGAGAAATAACGAGGTAACATATGAAAAATTTCAGGTCACTATGAAAGAGAAGGCTCCCACAACTAAAAAGGAATCAACGCTAGAAAAAACATTATCTTCCCTGAGGGATACACCTATCATTCCTTCTAGAAGAGAGGAGGAATCTAGTATGTTAGAAGTGCTTCATGAGAAGTTATATATCAACAAATAACATTCATTTCTAAAATATTTTATGTTCAACACATGTAATGGAAAATCTTACGATAACTAATGTAGACCCTATGAATATCACTGAGGAGGAAATTTGTGGTCTAATTCTATCAGAGGGGGTCATGAAGAAATCACTCCATGTCTTACAGTAGGTGATGCTAACATAGGTAATGTGATGTAATTGGAAGCGATGGTAAATCTTGTCATATATTTTAAAGAATTTATGAGACATCTTACTATTACATTTACTTTATAATAATTTAGGGAATTATAGATAGAACCAAATTGGTGTTAGTATTAATTTTCTATCCGATTGTTATTTTTATTCCTGATTTCCAAATCATAATTTATTAGAATGTGAAGATCAATCTACAGAAATTTCTATAGTGATGTTTCGTGGAAGAGATGTTGAGATCACTATTAATCAAACTACTGAGAAGGAGGTGTATCAGATAAACCATGGAAAATAAATTCCTCCTAAGGATCACTTATATATTCCTAAGATGTCTCATGAACGTACTCCTCACTAAGATGTTCCAACCAAAATTGTTGAGGCTGTGGATGTTGGGTATGATTCTTCATAGGCAGCTGACATGCTGTTAGGTTAGGGTTACCAACCATTATAATAGTTCCCAGCTCTTCCCATTATCTTGAATCTAACCATTATTTTGATTCACCATTTAGGATTATCATCTTTTATGGATAAGACTTAGGGAGAGGTTTCCATGTCATCTCGACCAACATCTAGAGACAATGGAACCACTATTGCTGAGGGAGAAAATAAGGAATTTAAGTAAAAAAATACTAGAGTACATCCATCCTAGTGAAATTCATTCTAAAGAGGACTTATAGTTGTGTGGAACTATTAATATATCACATTATAAAGGTTAGAGAGATATATGGAATCTTATCTCTAAGACATCCCTTGGGGAACTCCCTTTGCGAATCCCATGGATTTCAGTGTCATTCCACATGTAGCAATTCATAGGTTTGGATTACCTTTAAATACATACTTTTGAGAAGGAAACAATTTGGTGGTCGGAGAAAAAGAAATAAATTCAATAAAATCTTATAAAATCTATACTTCTTTCTTAAATTGATAAATTTCGAGTTTCAGTATCTCAAAGAGAGGGAAATTATAGAAAACTGTATCAAAATTCCTTTGGAGGATCATTGAGGAGAATTTTCATGTGTTTAATCTTCAAAAAAATATAGGAGAATGATATAGTAAAACATTAAAACATTCACATATCAAAATAATAAGATCAATGGAAATTAGTGAATTCCATTACGACTTCCAAGGAAGCTCTTCATTAGGTCGAGGAGTCTAGAGATAGTCGATTGATGTAACTTCAATTACATTTTGATAGGGCTCTAGATGCTTTCCAAGAAATGAAATGTTATGTCAATAGAATCTTGGGATATAAGATTGAGGGACACCATTTTGTAGATGTTCCTCTGGGTTTTTTTTCTTATAAGTGTAGTGAATTTTGTTGCTGATAAACTATGTATTCATCCTTTTATTTTATTTTAATTATAATGTTGAATCGGGTTTTCATATTGAGAATTTTTTTAATGAATAATCATAACTACAATGTCATGGATCTGTTGAACTCCAATTTTTTTCCTAATTGAAAAGCCATTGTGACCATAATATGTATATTTCTAGCATTATATAGAAAACTCAATAACATTATGCCTTTTGTATTATCCCCCTAACGTATTCCTAATCCCAATATGGAGGGTACATATCAGGTGAGACTTGGATTTTTCTTAGGCTTCCAATTTTTGGTTACCAATCGAAAACGTTTTGTATTTTTACTTCTTATCACTCGATATTTCCTAAACTATATTGAGTGTAGGTATAGATAGCTGAGACTCTACTTTTTCAAGAATTCCCCTTGTGGAATTTTTTCCTGGTGAGTACTACGTCATTTTTTGTGGGATGTTTAATTTCATGAATGTTTTAATAATAATGCTAGTGTTTAGGTCAAATATCCTTTACAATGAATTTTTATTTTAGAACCTAGAAAAGGCATGATGGCTAGGAATTTCTTAATATGTTTTACACTAGATAATTCAAATAGGAATCTTCAGTCATGAATTTTTTTTCAAGAAATAAAAAATTTAAAATATAATAATAGAGAAGTTATTTTCCAATAATGAAGCTAATAATATTTAACAAACCCATTATGGGGGTTGAACTATGTAGAGCCAGCAAGGGCATATTTTGTATAGACAAATAATTTCATCCATTTCTTGATTGGCTAGTTATGTGCACAAAATATGCATATAAAACTGGGGTACGTAATGAAATGTTAGGTAAAAGAGTTCATAGGAATTTAGACATTATATTACTAAATGACAATGGGGTATATGATTTGGATGTCTAAATAACATAGTGGGTTTATTTTGCAATGAAATATGTATCAGACTAAAATGGGCTATCTATGTTTTCATAATCCATGATTGATAAACCACTTCTAAAAATATATTTTCTATGAAGGATGAAAAATATTACTTGAAGTAAATTTGTGAAATTAAATAGTTTAGTTTAATTTCATGCAACAAAGACATTATAATTTGTAGTTTATATTCTTCATGTAAATACATTAGATGGATATGTTGTTAAAATATGTACAATAAGGACATTAGGGGGAAATGTAGTTTAATTTCATGGAACAAAAACAATATGTTGTGCTATTTAAAGGCATGTAGAAAATTCATTAGGTGGATGTATAATTTGAAATCATTATACAAAGGGATTATGTTGTTCATTTTAATGTCATGCAGCAATGACAATAGGGGATTTGATCTATGGTATTTATCTCTGACTAAAGGTTATATGGTTCCCCAATTCTCAGTAATTTATCTACAAGTATGCTAATATATTCTGGTATGGAAGTTGAAATATGTAATATGTGTTTTGGGGATTCCTGAATCAGGATATTGATATGGGAAAAGGGGATAAAGTCATGTGAAGAGGTCTCTTATAAGAAAACATTTACCAAAATTTGAAAAACCTGTTATGGGGGTTGTATTATGTAGGTCAATCTATGGAATATGCTGCATAACCAAAAAATGGAATCCTTTATCTAACAATCCTGTTATATAGCCCACAGATTCAAAGAAAACTAGGGTATCATAAAACATAGTCAGGTAAAGGTTCTCTCAATAATGTTGACATTATATTACTATAAGAATATAAAATTTTATAGAGATTCAGATATTCCAAAGAACATAGTTTTATTTTAGGATAAGAGTTCCTGGATAAAAAGAAGTATTTCATGTTATAATTTCCAATTAATTTGGGGAATATGATCTTTACAAAGGTATAACCCAATAACATGGAGTATGGTTCAAGTAGTGTTTTGGTAAAATGAATAGGAGAAAAATATTAGAAAACAATGAATGATATTATGGTCAAAAAACCGAAGGTTATTCAAATATTCTTTGAATAAATGAGAGTGTGTAATTGTAAACTGTTGTCTCCATGAAATATAGGTCATGAAAAAGGATATGGGAGAAATATGAAATGGATGATCACTTTAAATTATGGGTTCTATAATTCCGTCATCAAAGCATAGATTGATAACTGGGGCTTCTCCCTAGAATAGAGTTACCACATTTTAACATACCCATTATGGGGGTCGTATTATGCTGGGGCAGCTAAGGAATATGCTGCATTTCCAAATGGTATAATCCTTTGGATGAAAAGACCATTCTGTTGGAGACATTATACAAGTCCAAGTAGGGGAACGTACTGCATAGTCAGGAAAAAAGATCTATTAGGAAACATAAATTCTCCACTAGAAACTGATGGAAGATAATGATGATTTAAAATTACTCAAGATTATGAGTATGAAATAAAAATGGAATTATGTGAAATTAATAAAAGAAGTATTTGGATATATAATTTCCATGAGTTTTTATTCCCTTACGTAGATTTGACTCATATGTAAAATGGAGATATTTCTGGTTTCCTTGGTGGGATATCTAAATTGAGGACCCAAAATAATATCTTCAGCATAGAATATTTTATTCTTATGAAGGAAAGTGGAGGCTTATTATGTTTTCATGTGACTAGGACTAGGTTTAAAGATCATGACATCTGTATATATCTCATAGGGTTATGTATAAAGCCACACGTAGTTCTTAAATAATGATTTCACACACCTATTTAATTCACTAGTGGAGGATAATGGGGTTTTTTAATATGGATTCACACATAACATGAGAACTTGTAATAAATCATTTCATGTAGATCTAACTCATACATGTGTGGAAAGATGCATAATTGTTATCACATTCCTACTAGGTCAAATAATGAAATTTTGGATGTCCATAAATATTTCATATGAGGGAGAATAATGCCAAATGTAGTTCTTAAAGAACAATATTTTTTATATTCATTAGGTGTGGATATAAGTTAATATAAAATGAAAGTTAATATTGTAGCTAGACAAGGGGATAAGACCCAGGTCTAACTAGATATCTTGTTGGTTCAAGAATCATGCCTTATATATTTCTAGAAATTTGTTTTTTACAGAGGCTTCGTTCATACACAAGGAGAGGGGGATTTTTTAATGGAAGTTGTACCAAGATGTAGGATTCATGCATCCTTATTTATCATTCAATAGTGAGAGTTAATTAATTTGTAGGTATTGAAATTACATGCAATTTATTTTCATGTGGTAAAGACATAGATGAACTGATGTGAAATGATGAAAACATTGTGGTTGGTCCTAATAATGAAATTATAGGTGTCATAGTGAATGTAAAATGGATAAGACTCTTTCCTCACATGGTCCATGACCTACTACCTCTATTGATATGATTCATGAATAATATGTAAAGGGTCATAGTGATTAATCATGTCTGGCCCCATTATTAGAAATATGGTCATCACCATGTATCTTACTTGGGAATGAATCGAGGAAATTGTCGTTATTCTTTGTTTTTAATCACATTAAGAGAACGTTTTAGTGGGAAAGCTAAATATTGATATCGTCAAAACTAATGGTTGGGCCTAAATCATCAATTCTATGTATCACCACACATCTCAGTGTAATTATAATCATGAAAAAAGTCTTACAATGTTTCTCGGAGCAGATCGGGCTCATGAACAAGGAACAGGAAGGGGAATTTTCTTTTTCCAAAATTTTGGCTAAACCCAAGATTGGAGATCCATTCATCACTATGTATCACATTGTAATTAGATTCAAGCCACTCATTATAATTAATTTTTCTCTCAATGTAGGTTTTATTCCTACTAATAGGGGGTGAAGCAATTTTTTGAACATCATGGATGGACTCAAGATAAGATATTTTGTTTTCACTACGTATCTCTTTGGGGAAAAATCTATCCACAAGTTGATCATGAAATTTTCCAGGTAGTTTAACATCATGATGTTTGGATGAAACTTATCTGACATGAAACGATATAAATATTTTTACTAGACTAGCAGATATGCACCACATGTAATAACATATCTAACTCTTGAATGAATGAATCCAAACATAGTTCTTGTGGATGGTTCCCCACACTAATTGAAGGTTGATGTGGGAAATAGGGGATTTTATACATTCGAGATTAAAGGATGGGCTCAAAATAAAATATGTTATGAGAATCAAGCCACATTTTCTTGAAGGGTTCACAATATAAAATTGGATCAAATATAGGAAAGGGGAATTTTTTTTTGATGCAGTTAGACCTGGGATAGGGGATATCGAGATCACTAAGTATCTCATTGGAATGTGAAACAAGACAAACATAGTTCATGAAGATTCATGTAGATTAATGTAATGACGTATGGAAGATGGTATCCTAATAAGAAAGAAACATTGTGGCTAGATTGGTGTATATGACCCAGGTGTCAGTATTTATCCTGCCAAAGCAAGAATCGATCCACAAGTAGTTCATGAAGAAATATAGCTTGTGCAGATTTAACTCATACACATAGAGAATGAAGGATGTTTTATTTGCTCTTATACCTGAGATTATAGATCTAAGTGTCACTATGTATCACATTGAAATGAGAATCAGGCCACACATAGTTCTTGAAGAACAATGCAGTTTAACGAAATGCAATATGGATGAAGGTTGTAACATAGATTATCATCATACAACTAGGAATAATTGTGTGTTATTACACAATTTACTTCTTAAAGAACATTGTGTTAGATGAAGTTTTAGTGAGTTCTCTATCAATTTAAAATAATTTATAATCTCTATTATAATAGAACTTATGATGAAATATGTTCCTTACCACTTTAGATCACGCTTCAGGGGTTTCATTCTAAGTATAATTGGAGTCCTATAGACCACAACCAACTCCCCTTAGAGGAATGAATGAAGGTGAACCTTCTTGTTAATGGAATGTTCTATTTGATTCTGATGGAAATCTAAGTGATGAAAGGTATTCAATATCTTTATGTCAATTCACTCCAACTCATCCAACAATTTATGGGATTTTCTAATTAGTGGATAATTTATCCCAAATAGAAATGCTCAGTGATGGAAACTAAACATCAATGGGAAGAAATACTTATATATCATATATTAATGATTAAGTTGTTTACTATATGGCATTAATGGTGGTAGTATTATAATCCTATAAGGCATGAATGAGTCTAGAAGGCCAATATTATTGTATTTATCTATAATTTTCTAGAGTATATTGAAAAAGGTTTTGTTGAAAGACTCTATCTTTTTTTTGGCTATTACATGATTGCGATATGAATAGTAGAACTTGATTTTATGTTCCTTTAATAACATCCCTACCTTAGAAAAATATTAATTTGTGTAATTATCCATCAATCTGGAGTAAGGGACACCAATTATTGTGATGAATTGTCTTGGAAAAAGGTAACAATTAATTTGTCCTAGAATTCTGTGAGAGGTATTATCTCATCCACTTTAGAGAAGAAATTTATAAGAGTAAGGATGTACTTGAACGAATTAGAGTAGCTGGAGGATATGGTCCTATTAAATTCATTCCCCATGTAACAGATGGTCTAGAGTATTTTGATATATGTTGAACCTCCAGGGGCGGATGGATGAAGTTAGCATGCACCTGGTAGGAATTACACATCATAGTGAAATCCATACAATCTAGCTTCATTGGTGGCTAGAAGTATCCACACCATTGAGTTTGATTAGGAAGTATATACCTAGATAGGTTGGGACCATAGGCTCCTTCACATATTTCTTTCATGAAAATCATCATTTCCTTCCCATCAATGGATCTAAATAAAATCCATCGAATCCTCATCTATAGAGTATCTTTTGGAGATTTGGGCCATCGTATTTTGTGGAATTACCTTCTCATCACCAGATCTTCTCTATTACAACTCTATTTGGTATTTTTACTCCATTTTTTAGATGATATATGATAGGGGTCACTGATCATGTGGAAGGGCCAAATGGTTCTAGGATGCAACTGATTTTATTTGATTTCATATGTTTTGATTTGAAAAAAACTTGAAACCTTCAGATGATGAGAAATGTTGATGTTTTTATCATCCTAGATTGTATCTTCTATAGTTGTAGCCACAATTTTGGATGCATCATGTTTCTAATTTTTTGGATTGCGAGACATAAGAAAATAATGTTTATAATGAAAATTCTACCATTAACTCTTGACAGTAATCACATAGGGTAATTATATCTTCTTTTATGATGGTGAAATCCACATTATTCTATTTTATTACAAAATCTGAATCATTTTTCACCTACAAGTGGTTCCCTTTTACATGGATTGCTAATTCCAAACCTACAATGAAGGCTAGATATTCTGCCTCATCATTAGTACAACCCTCTGAAAATAGAAATTAGTATAGAAAGACTACTTTTTATATGGATATAAGTACAATTCATGACCCGACATTGTTGATTTAGGGTCTTCCTTTGTTTTCCCAATGGTCTTTTGGAAGCACAATCAAAGTACATTTCCCATTTTGGAGGCTGTCATGAATTGAGAAGATCTCTTCCTTCTATAGTACATTATTCAGTGATTATACTTGTATAGATGATTTCTCATTAAGTAAGTCTTGTAAGGCTTTTCCTTTAACTTATTTTTGAAGAAAAATATATATATCATATTGTGGATGAATAACTTCCCACCATTCTAGATGTCTTTTCAACATAGGGTGAACGAGCATAAATTTGGGTGGCATAAGAGAAATTCTATGTGGACCTCATGATGCTGTAAGTAGTGCCTCAGCTTTTGAAATACAATAATTAATGCAAGGTAGATATTTAAAATATCTAAATATATTGTATTTGCATAGATCATTGTTTGAATGAGATAGTAAGGGCTATTTTCATTCCCAACATCATTATTTTTTTCATTGAAGGTTCCCAGTGATCACTCCAAGGATGTGTCATAATGAATTTTCAGTTTTACTTCAAGATGAGAAATCAATACTGATGGACAAAATAGGAATTTCATGAGGGTATCAAGTGATTCTTGGTGGTCATTGGTGCATAGATAAGCGGCACCTTCTTAATCAATTTTTTGGAGGAAAATTAGTTTCCATTCATATTGTCTATGAATCAACAGATGTAGGCCAAGTTCCCCTAAATTATTCTCAAATCATTCGTTTTTTGAGGAGGTGACATGCCAAGGATAGTTTTAGTCTTATTTGGATTTTCATTGATGATGTGATGGAATACAAAAAAGTGAGAAATTTTTCTAAGGTTACCCTAAAACCACATTTCAAGGGGTTCATCTTCGGATTATGAATTCAATGCCTGCTGAATATAGTCTCCAAGACGGTCCGGTTATCAGAACATGGACTATATTTTACCAATAAATCATCAATATAACATTCAACATACTTTTCTAGGAAGGGTTTTAATATTTGGTTCATTACACATTGGTACGTCACAACAACATTTTTCAAGCCAAAGGGAATTACTTGATAGAAAAATACACTTCAGGGGCTCTGATGCCTTTATATTCCACATCTTAGGGGGCTATTCAGATTTGGTTCTACCCAAAGTATCCATTCATGAAATAGAGAGTTTGGTAGCCAAAAATTTCATTAGTCAAAAGTTATATTATTTTAACCGAAAATCCATCATTGGGAAAATTCCAATTGAAATATCTAAAACTAAGGAAAACTCTTATTTCCAATTTTTATTTTTCACTTGGACAATATTTCCT
This sequence comes from Viscum album, assembly GCA_963277665.1. Classification (NCBI taxonomy): domain Eukaryota; kingdom Viridiplantae; phylum Streptophyta; class Magnoliopsida; order Santalales; family Viscaceae; genus Viscum; species Viscum album. The sequence goes on from OY728140.1 coordinate 82,265,854, forward strand.
AACCACTTTGGATATTTCTCTTATCGAATGAAGTTGGATTTTGATATACTTGTTGAATTTCACCACAATTTTGGATGTGTGACGTGGGTGTGTCTACATGTTGCCTCCTTATATCCCCATTGATCTTCTCTAAAGCCCAAATGATGGGTGGCCACCATAAGCCAATGTTTTAGGATTTATATATATTTAAATGAAATAACATATTTTTGTTGCTTTAGAAAGTAATTATACACCTTCTTCTCTTCAGAATTCTTGGAAGAACTAATAAAATTTGGGAATACATTTTCTTATGTGCCTAGATGTATTTCTATGAGTTCATCCACAGTGTTGGAGACACCATCTTACAATACTGGAGGGCGTCCTTAAGGTCTTACTATTCTTACTCTTCTTTATGTATTACATAATCTGCCTCTTCTTATAGGGTATGTGAGGAAGCATGATTTTCAATGCTTGGGGAGTCAGTATTTAGACAAGATAAAGAATGGGAAACCATGTTTAACCCAATAGTAAATGATTGGTATTTTTGAATCAATGAAGGGAGGAAGATGCAATGAGAATCAGTATCCCTATCCTTTTCCATGAGTTTGATAACTTATCTGTGCCTAGATGATGGAGTAGAGACTTGTTGATGCTTGGTGGATGGAATGAACACATCATTATTTAGGCTTTCATTCCTTATTGGAATGTCACTAACATCTTCTACGCAGTCAAGTTCAGTTGTCCTGATTGACATTATGGATGACACTGAACGAGTTCTTGGATTTGGGACAACCATTTCAAATTTATGCATGGACAACACATATTTCGTATTTAGATTTTCAAATGGTAAATCTCGGTTATTTTCTTGTCCATTCATATAATTGATTCTAGTAACATCATTATCCATGTACATTTTCACATTTTTGTGATAGAACTACGCATCAATTTCTGAAAATTCACAAGTTTTGGATGCGGGCTTATCACTATGTAATGTCTCGATTTGACCATTTATGAAATATTTGAGTCATTGGTCATACAATGAAGGAATGGGTAATTTCTTTGTAGAAAAGGTAACCCCAATAGAATGATGAAAGCCATATCATGTCGGATTACAATGAATATTGAATCAGATATGAGATACCCAAACTAATTTATGACTGTAATATCACTGAGAATTTATTATTCATTCTTATCATAAACATGTTACATCTCTGTGGAGGTAGAAAAGTGGTAATCAATGAGGAAAAATTAGTGGACTGTATGGATTATAATTATATCGACCCATTCGACCTTATTAATGATGTATTGTTTGATATCTGCATCATCTATCTCGATAGATAGATAAAAGGGAATGATGTTTACATGTATGAAATCATTCTCATCCTGGTTAATAAAAGATGTGAATGCACAGAATTATTTTGGATCATTATATTTACGGTAAACTTCCACATAATTGACATAAACATCAAACTCTTGTGGAAATTACAATGCTTCAATGAGTGATTCTTGGTGATCCTTCAGTAAACTCTGAGAATGAAGCTTTGATAACATGTTCATTACATGGGATAGTTGATTCAACACGTCATAGTTTTGATCTAGAGTTCGATGTTTTTGAACATGGATAATCTCTTTCTATGTTCTTTCGATGTTTATGTTTCCAATGTTTTTGGAATCTCATTTGGGGTATAAGACAGAAGTATTTCTTCTCATGGTTGATTAGGCCAACTAGGTCATCCCACTCATTAAAAGGGTTGTGTAATAGCCATTAACCAGTCTATCAATATGATCATGTTAGGGCAGACCCTGTCATGTGTGAGATAATACCATTTTTAATATTGAGTCCACTAGAGGTATATCCCATGAGTTTCCATTGTATAAATAGTTTGAGTATGGGTGTGGTTGGAGTAGTGTATTACAGAATAACCATGTCTTCCCTTATATTCTAGACCCGGAAGACCTCTTCCATGAGTTACCCCATAATGTACAAGAAAATCAGGTCATAATGATAATCATAATTTTAGTATGGATATGGTAATTGAACTGAACATCAACTCTTCATATGATGAGGATTCTACCCAGGGGTTTACTCTTATTGATCCATTTGGTGGGGCTATACCCATACTTTTTATATGTTTGTCATGAAATTTGATATGGTCAATGAAAATGTTTTCCTAAAAAAACTAATCTTTTTCCATTTTCTATGTATTCTACTAGCCATGTTCTTTCTTTGAGTATCGACCTTCCAAAGATTCTTCTTTTAATGAATATAATTTCATTAATGGAAGCAATAGGATACCCAATATTATGTTTCAACTATGTTCACAAAATTGAATGAGTATGGTCGATTTTTTACCTGACCATCAAATCATCAAATTGTTTAGAATTCTTACTTTTGATTCTTACCAACCACCTTCTTCTTTTAGATCAGTAATAGTAACACATGCTTCCAAGGATGGATAAATTTTCAGTTTCACTTTCCCAAAGTCCTCTATCATTTTTATGTGATCTTTAAGAACAAAATTCTACTGGATAGGGTTCTCTATCATTTGATGGATGGGTAAATTGTTTGAGAAGGAATAGTCTCCTTCCTTGTGACAGTTAATTGGACTTAACAACTAATCATAGTTTCCTTCCAATATTTTGATGAAGTAGTCAAGGGAATTTTCATTTATAGAATAATAGAACTTGTTTTTTAACTCCTCAAACATCCTCCACATTTGAATTTTGGATCATATTTAGTAGGTGTTCGTTGTTGATGTCGCTCATGAGGTAGAGCCCTACGATATGATGAGGGATTGGAAGTAGGAGCAGGTACATGGGCCAACATAAGTGTAACAATTGCGACCTCTTATTTTTCATCTCTTCTTCACAGAGTTGATGGGATTACTCCGGATTTGAATCAAGTATCTTCTATAGATATTTCCAAATAATTAGAAATCAAGACCAAATTCTAAAACCCTAATGTGTATTTCATAGGTATCAATGGTGTGTTCAACCCATCACTAAGATTTCATACACAAATAGGAATAAACTCTTCTCGATAGAGTATTATATTCAACGAGTATTTTAATCCCTTCCACTGATAAATTAATTTTGAAACTATTTCATTCTACCTTGACATGAAGTTTTTGAGATCAATGATTATTTAATTCTATTATGTTGATATGAACTCAAATGAGAATTTATGATAGAGATATTCCCATCGAGTGATCAATCAAGACTAAAGGTTGGATACCGTAATGATAGTATGAAACTTCTATATATTATTACATATTATTTCTTAGGGTTCCCCACCATAGGATCATAGAAATATAACAAATGTGTCAAGGGATTATCTGGATCTCCTTTTCCATGGAAGATTGGAAATGTGGGATTCCAAAAGTTTGGTAGGGGATGAGTCAGATCTAACACATCATGATAAGAATTATTTTCTAGTTGAACCGGTGCATGTCATCCCTCTATAATATCTAATAGAGTCTTCAATGACTCAATGTTGTTCATAAAAATTTGAGAAATATCTATCTGAGCTAGGGCTAGAATAGGTGCAGTGGCTAGAGTATGAACAGATGTGACAACTAGTAAGACAATAGGTGGTAGCGCTTGTAGTATCTATCTTGTGTAACCAATAGGGACATACCTGTAAGGATATGACTAAACAATATTTGGTTATACTTACAATAGATAGAATTCATTATCTACATCAGTTTTTCCAACAAAACCATTTTTCTTGAGGTTCTCCTATTGATATTTAATGACGAGGATCTTCTAATGGATCATATTTGGCAGAAATACTGCTTTCGAGTAACTGTACATTGAGTATTCTCAACTACTTCGTCCCATCCTGTTGCTGAGAAAATCATTCCACAAGTAAAATAGATTGACCTTCTCTAGTGGGAAGGTAAGACATGGTCTGAAATTTATCTTTTCCTTAACAGGTGAATTTCAATGTGGTGGAAATGGATTACTCGAAGGGATACCTAAATTTTTTGTATGCATCAGACTTCTGATACACACACCTCATTAATTATCATTAGTATGGAACACATTAGGATCATGAAATTAATCCACTAAATCCCCTAAAATGGATTAAATTTATAGAGGATACTAAATGATGGAATTTATGAAATTCACAGATGAATAATGCATTGTTCACATTCTCTCAGTATCTTTGTGAGATCACCATCTTCTGTGACCTCCATAAGAATATTTCCTCTTATTTGTTGGATCAATGGGAACTATTTGGAATATAGTAACCTTAATGGAATACCTTTAGAGTTTATTTATCCATTAATTTCTCATATTATTACCTATTATGGAGAAAACAAACCTCCACTGAGTAAGGGATTGTAAATTGAAAGAATCCCCTAGCCCTCCAGGATTTGAAAATTCCTCTTCATCCTTCTCAACCCTTCAAGGTCTATTTTTTGAATCTATGTTTTGGAATCCAATAGAACCCATCCCTAATGGATACGGTGGATCCTAAACTACTATGTCTTATATCATCACACCATCTCTTATGATTTTAATAATTCTAGTCTGAAGAATGGCTAGGTGTGGTATCCATCACTCAATTAAGTCACATGATTATGAAGACCGTTAGGTTATTTCCAAAATTCAAACAATCTCACAGTTGACATACCTTATGTGGGAGGACCACATGATTTTCTCATATTGTTGATGAAAAATTATCTCAATAGATTTATCTCTTCAAGCCTAACTTTTGTGGAATACATTCGAGTCGTGTTCTGGTTGGGTATATCTTCGACCATGAATAAAATTTGTTTGATGTTTCCATCCTATGGAAATAACGTTTAATGAGACCACTTTTAGTGATGTTTTTTAGATTTGGATATAAGTAAAATTCATTTCTCCATGTGCACCCCATCTTCTCATATGAATATCAGGGGTGGTATCTTTGATGAATCGTCGGAACTCATTAACACATTAATGCATTCACGATGAAGAATCCTTTTTTCCCTCTCAATTTTTGGATGTTTGGAAACCATGATAGATTCCATGTAAATATGAATCTAAAAGCACTATAATACCATGATAATATGTTTATAATTTTCATACAATAATACATTGCCTGTTAAATGAAATGGAGTCTTCTATATTTTAAGAAGGATATCATGAATACAATCTTCTGACAATATATCCGGAATATTCTATTGAGTGGTGGAAAAAGGCCATAATTTGACTAGTATTTCACCCATAGGAATTTGTTTTTTAATGTTAATCATATCATCTTCATGATTTTCTATAGGGTTATCTACATGATTGGACCAATGTTGGGGTTTTCGTGCAGCTTTTTTAGAATCAACATGATCGATAGAGAGTTTCTCTATTGTATTGGAAGATTAAAGGCCCAAATGTGGATTAGAGAATGATAGCCACCATGGGATATCCTCTAGTTGAGAAAGAATTTCACCCAATAGTGAAAATTCATCAGACCTTACTAGTCTCATGTTTACAAGTGCCTTAAGAAAAGAGGTATTTATCATCACTACATTTACAGTAGGAGAATTCTATTAACAATTAGAATGACTATTGTAGAGATAAATTTCGTAGTTAATGTCATCATAAAGAAAAAAACCACTATGGATTACCATAGGGAAAAAATAATCTTTCCCCATGGTCTTTTAGCCTCATAGATTGTTGTCAGGGCTATCATCCAGAGATAGATTTTCAATATTTAACTAATTTTCTAGAAGAAATCCTTCATGAGGAAGCATCTGATAAAGGCCAACATAATTACTACTTTAAATCCCATAATATAGTAGTGGGGGATAGGGAAGATCTTGTGCTGCAATATATAACTTTTTGAGGGAATGAAGAACATTAATGTTGAGTGGATCCAAATAATGAAATGGATCTTGATTTTCCTACTTTGATTTGTATGTATTAGTTTTTGAGGACTTCTTAAAAGTAGTTGGGGCACTTATAGAGAAAATTTAATATAATGGGTAGGTTTATGTGTCTTATTAGAGTGGATTTTAGAATATGTATATTATTTATATTAGAATGGGTGTATATTCTTGACCTAGTTCTCTGTATGATAGGGTGAGTATACCTCATAACCCTCATAGATCATAGTAGAGGTAGGTATCTACTCTAGGGTGAACATTTTATGGGACACCATACTTATAGGGGTAATGTTATTCTTCTATCAAATAAGTATTTCTTTTCTCTCCACGATGAAATATTGGAATTACTATAGTATATGAGAAGGAATTTTCATATGCCCTTTCACCATTTCCAATATGTTCTCAGAGACTTAAGTGGTTGGAATGAGAATATACAGCCAATAAGTATTTATTGTAGGGATATGTACCTGCTCCGGTCCTCCATTTTCTTATTAGGGAATATTGAATGTACTTGTTTTTTGAGGAAGAGAGTTGAGTATGCCCTCCTCTTATCATGAATAATTTCTGACTGAATTCTCTAGGGGCTTTCAGATGAGGCACCTCGATGTCATTATGGGTTTAGGCATGTGTATGTTCCTGCTTTCTGTACTCCACTCGATTATAATGGTGTTATTGATTGGGTACTGCTAGAAGAGAATGATTTCCAGTATAATGATGTCATACAACTGTATGTTCCTGCCCTATGTTTGCCACTAATTTAGGTAGGTGGGCTTCTACATTGGGATAAATCTAAGATTTGGCTCCCTATTTTCCGGTTGTTGTCCAAGGATAGCCATATTGTGTGTGAGATTATGTGGGACCTAGGCCAGAAACCCAATGGAAACACCCTCATCTTGGTGAGTGTATACTACCTTGCAATTTTGAAGGTGGATATTATTAGTATCATCCCTTGGTAATGACACATGTTTATTTGGGATGAGGTTGTAGGTGGCCTCTATGTCGAACTACCAAAATTATTGGAGGGATTTTCGATTGTGTACGAGGGATAAGCTCTTCAAATAGTTGAAGGCAGTGGATGGAACTGTCTACTTCTGGACCACTGCATTTTGCTGACAATAAGATCATAGTTATTCTTATTCTAGATAGCATTTCAGGAAGCCTCTAAGGTTGGAATGGTACCGGGTTGTTGGTACTCTCAAACAAGTGCTTTACAGTCCCAATGATGAAGATGTTCAGTTGGTGAAGTCATACATAGTGTAGATGATGATCAGTCCTCAGCTGCAACAAGAGTTTTCATGGGCGTTAACTTGAAGGAATCTATTTTGAGTTTTAGTAGTTATTGAATCAAGATCATATATATAAATATATAATACAAAAAATAAACTCCAGCATGTCATTTGAGTAAACAATTGAATGATTTATTTCCTTGGATGTCCCACTTTTATCAATTGATAGGGTCCTAACAGACGTGTAACAACATCATCTTGGGTATGGATTCACATTAGGTTTGCCATTTTTTCCTCCGAACATGTGTCCTTGTTACGAATCACTATTTTGGAATGGTTTCCAATGGATTTTTTTATAGAATTAAATACACCTAATGGTTCTATATTCAAATGGACCTACTTTCCAAAGGCAATATTTCTTTAGGTTTGTTGACCTTTAACTCTTAATAACTCACATTGTTTGAGAGTATGGAAGGTTACATCATCCCACCCTTTTAGGAAGATTTATTCCGTACACATATTATCTCACATATACTTAAGATAAGTTTTTAAATACCTCATTAATTACAATTAGTGATGGGATATGTTTCAATATTCAACATCAATTATTAGCATGTGTGGAATTATGAATCATCTGTATGTATTCAATGTTCTTTATCAATGGAGATGTATGTATGAATTTGAGGTTCTCCAACAATGGTATCTCCTTATATATTACATACAGTTTCTTAGGAAGTTTTTACGAAAATGATGGGTTTTGAGGCCCTCATTTGGTCACCCTAGATTTAATGGGCATCCATATAGAATAATATCACTCAACAATTAATAATCATCCATAGAGATAGATGTTTACTCGGGAGTTTATTGTCATCCAGTTATTCAATGTTTCCTCTAGAGTTTATCATCATCAAGGGAGATAGAAGTTGTTTTGATTACGGCACTGAACTCATAGGTGGGATTCCTATATATCCTTGTGAATGGAATCAGAACCAACATTCATCAGTTCCACTAAATGGGTCAGATCATACATTTTAATATATTATGATGAGGATGTAATTGTTCAATATAATGTTATGTGGAGTAAATGTCTAGGCGAAGGGTCCCTTGTCAATCTTTGGTGTGATAATTATTCCAAAGAATACCATGGACCCTAGATAGAAAAATAAGCTTCCATGTTAAATTAGTATATGCTAAAAATATTTCATAAAGGCAACAAGGTAGAATTGGAATATTGGATTTTTACCTCGCGGAGGCATCCTACATATCCCACTTAGATGGGAATCAAATACCATGTAATTTGATAACTCTCACAATGGATTATGGACCTTTGAGGGGAATAGTTTGGGGATTAATCCTAAAGAGTATCACCTTGAAACATGGTCAATGAAATATGTTTAAACTCATTGAGGTTTTGGGGTATTAATTTGGGGATTACTCTTATGGGAAATAACTAGATTAATGGAATTGGTGTTGGAATCTTGAAGAGGAGGTATAGTGAACTCATTCTGTAGATGAAGTCTTCCTACGTATCCCAGATAAGGTGGGAATTAGAGTTCTCAACGTTTATTCATTTTAGGGATTAAACCTAGGTAGAGGAAAATTTAGGGGGGACTGATTTCTAATTTTATTAAGGAGATGATATAGAGCTCGAGCTGTGACAAGGACTTCTACATGTCCCATTTAGGGTGGGAATAAATGATCTCACATCTCATTGAATTTGGGTGATTGGGTGGATGGTGTGATCTTTAAAAAACTTTTAATCCATAATGACTCATATTTAGTTTGAGAATCAAGGGGATTTGATTGATTAAAAAAACATAGTCGTTTCCACCTTCACAAGTGGAAGAGGCCAAGACTATAGTGGATGAGCCAATTGATACAATGGTAGAGGTAATGGTTATGATGCTTACCTTACATAAATTTACATTGGAAATGGGTCCAATGAAAGTAATGAGTGATGGTAATGGATGTAGAGAGGATCAAGACAACATCATCCTATAAGAATTGTTACGGGTTTACACCATGATGTTTTCTCTTAGAATTGTCCTTGGAGTGGGGGGAGGAATTTCTTTTATCAAAGGGAGAAGCAAGTGTGATCTATATTGTCTCTACCTACATCTGGAGGCTTCATGTGTTAGTGAAAAGAAAATGATGATAATGTCATATCCCTAGAATCCTATACCAAGAAATATACCACACAATTTGATTGTTATGATTAATTTTGAACAAAAATATACAAATACACATATTCCCTATAGATCATGACCATATAGAAAGAAATGTGTGGGGAGCCTCTGACCGTAGAAATAGAAATCTACATGGGGGACATTCTGATGTGACATTCACAATGATTTTTTAAATATTGAGGTCTTGGTGGAGCTTTCAAAATGGTATCTTTTTGGTAAGTGATCTAGTGATGGAGAAGTCCTTCCATGAGTGGATTTGAAATAGTCTTCAAGAAGGGCTCATGCAGGTTAAATGGATGAGGCAAATCTACGAGGACCACACCATGGGTGCACCACCCTAGGGGTCTTTGGACAAGTAGGATTGGGTGAACTTGGTTTACCTTAGATAATGAACAATTTAGATGACTATAGTTGGGAGAATATTTGTTCAATACTCAAATATCTCTATAGGGATTCCCAAAAACAATTCACGCATGTTCCTATATAAGGAAGGGTTCTCGTTCTAGCCTTATTGAATTAGCGGATTGGTTGAATTTGTTATGCAAAGGTTCATTATTTGAAACACTAAATGGATTGAATTCTCACTATCCCCCTTTAATTACCACTCTTTATGTGTTATGAACCTACCATTGAGGTTTCTAGGTACACGGGTTAAGTAATAAGGTGATCAGAGTATCAAACGTCTTTCTAGGAAATTCATCCATACAAATAAAGGCCCCAAGGGTCTATTTATTAAAAAATATGAGACCTTAGGAGAAGGTAACTGGGTGCACAAATAGAGTGGTGTGGATGTTCTTATGCACCACTGGTGATTAGGACTACCTTGGGGGAACCATTTTCTAGTATTTTCAAATCATGATACTCTCTATCTAGTTTCTCCTCCTTTTTCTATGAAATTTATCATTGTCACTTTTTCATCCAGGTGATGAAATATTGTGTCAATAATTATTTTTTTACAAAAATATAAACACATGATATTTATTTTTGACAATGTATAAATAAATTTATAAGAACATATTTTTTTAATATATGTTATTTTAAATATAAAAAATTTGTCCTTTTCTGATACTTATTAACATTTTAAATATATATATAAAATGAATTATTTAATCATATATATTTAATATTTTTGTAAAAATTTAGTATATGATAATAGTTTACATATTTATAGACAACGGTAGGACCATTCATTAATGAATATTTAAAAGATCATGTTTTTTTAATAATCCATCTATAGATGATATATGTATTGGAAATTAATGATCATCAACCACTTAGTCTCATGAAATCAAAGGGGACACCTCATGCGATGAGAAAATAATTATGTTGACTATGGAAATTATGAACATTAATTGAATTAATTTCATGTTTCTCTGATGAAATCTTTCATTTAATTATGAACTTCATGTTGAAAATACCACATCCCTTTGTTTAGCCACATTGTAGTAATAAAATTTGATTCCCTTGATAGCTATTATGGTGCATTCAATCTACATGATATAGAATAAACCGATTATTCATGAAACATTCCCTTAGATTTTCTTGATTTTCATCCTTTTAATTGGAATTGATTGAATGATGAGAAATTTTATTCATGGAAATGTCTATTTAATTTCAAAACCAGTTTAAACAAATTTATACATAAGTTATTCCAAGACAATATTATTGAATGATATGAACCATCTCATCTGATAATAAATTAGGAAAATTGAGTTCATTATCATTCACCCCTTTATTTTTAATAATATCAACCAACATATTGGTTTCATGGTATCAATGTGTCATAATGTAGTTTATAGATGAATGATGTTTTAATCATCTGATCCACATGGAATTCAATTTACATGATTGATTAATATTACTATTTCTGATAGATTTCATTATTACAATGGAATATCATTTCTCCCATGGATTATCCTAACCATTTTGCTTCTCTATTTCAATAGTATTAACCATTTCAAGAATATAATCATTTATAGATCATAAAATTTTATAGTGTCCAGACAGGAATCTAATGAAATCTACATTATGATTCATACAGACTAAAAAAGAATAACAGCCCAGTATCCCTTCTTTATTCCCCACCCACGTTGATTTTAATCCATCCAGGATTTGGGGTAATAAATATAACTTCATCATGTACCATAGAAATGATGAAAATTACAAAGAATTAATATATATTTCAGAACTGAAAATTCAAGTATTTATAAATTATGATGGATTGTTTTAGCAATTTAATATTTTTCACATCAACCATATTTTGTACAGGGGAACATATTATATTTAAGAATAATCCTCAGGTATCCAATTATTTTATCTATCTCATATAAAATGAATAAATTATTTTTCCAAATCCTAAAAATTATTTATTAGTTGTTGAAAGATAGGAAGCCCATGGTTGGACTTAATATTTTCATGGATTGATGTTGTATATGATGGATCCACTAAAAAATATCAATTAAATGAATCCAATTCATAGATATAGTGGTCAAAATAATTAAAAGATGATTGAAGTCATCCATGGGGTGGTTGTATAAGATACATTGCGATCAAATTGAAATTCATAAATATTAAAATATTCATTCAATAGGAATCATAGAATAATCCAAACACCATTGAGGCATAAATCATAATGGTCAAATCTTGTATTTAATAAACCATACCGACTAGTTATGTAAGTTACCATTTTATTAATTTTGTGGTGATTTTTTTTGGAATCCCTTTAGTTCGTAGTTCCGAGCACAACACATATTCTATTTTCAATAAGTTATAATTGTCAACCATGTCTATGATCAAATCTGGGAGCATGTCTATAGTGACAAAATGTTTTATTTAATCATTGAATAAAGATTCAAAAATTGATTAATAGATTTAATGAGGTTCAAGTAGATAATAATTGTCTAGTTTTCCATTCAATCATTGGGGAAATAGTTTTTTTTCTATGATAATTAGATTATGGGGAAATACTTTAGAGGATACCCTAAGAGAAGGACATATATATGTGTTAAAATATTTCCTATTTCAATATTAGATATTTTGAATGAATATGTATCATATAATACAAATAATATTATATTTTTCATTAATAAACCTATATATAAAATGTCCATATAGTGATTGATTGATGTTAAAAATATTTTGTATCCCTAGTCCTCCAAGAACATAGGGATGAATACATTTATTACCAAGAATTATAATTGGACATCATGAAATGACTTTACAACTACATATAATTTTTCTTGGAAAACATATTTATTCTATTAAGTATGGTATTTAGGCACATGTAAACCACAAGATAACATGAAAACATGGAATCATTGAAAATTTTCCAGAAACATACCCTTCAAACCACTGATAATTGTTTTCCCCTTACAGAATTTATTTTTTTAATCTTTCTCAAAATTTGAGTGAAATGACATATATGATACCATATCAAAAACACTGGGAAAAAGAGATATGTTAATGGAAAACCCCATTTGTTTTTGAAACTTGTTGATGGTGGAAACTATTCTAGATATATGAATATTCATCACAAACCATAGTTATAGTTTTTTCCCACTTATCTCCTGACTGAAAAACCATCTATAATTGATAATGGGTTATATAATGTTGTTGATGAATTGCATGACTAAAAGAGTAATAAAAATGGTATCAGAATCAAAAAATAATTTAGAAATATTATCTAATACAATATTATCTTTTATAAGACACATCCTTTCATTATCCAAATTGCTTAGTCGAATTCAAATAATGTAATCCCTTATAATACAGTAAAAATTGATGAGATGAAACCAAATTATTGGATATAAATTGAAAACAATGAGCGTCAATTAAGAAATCCATTAATTTGAAAAAAATATGTTTTTAGATTACAATGATTTTGATAAAAATAATTATATTGTACTTAAATAAAAAACATGATAAGGCCTTCGAAATGAAGCCTCATTCAATCATGTCAAATAAAATTTTGTCATTGATTTCCAAAACCAAATTAACTCCCTTGGTTGTATTTCTTAGATATGATGGACAAATGATAATGATTTCATGAGTAAATAATTTATGATTCTTCCATTAAGGAAGAAATTTTTTTTGAGGATATAATTATAAAAAAATGGAAATCCAATTAGAAATAATTTTTCAAATACTTGTATTTATTATATTCAAAATATATAGGAAATTAAATAGTTGAATTCTATTTTATTTTTACCCATTTGGAATAATGATTTTAAATTGTGAATTGATTCCCCAATTAAGATGGCCTCTTTTAATAAAACCAATAACATTCATGAAGAGATAATATTAAATGAAGTACCAAAAATATTGAATGAATATTTTCATGAAACCATCTAGTCTAGGAGATATTCTATAATTTACCCCAAAGTGTAGTTCCACTGGACCAATATTTGGGATCAATCAGAGTGGTAGATGGTCAAAATTTAGTAACATTTCATTTTATGATATTTGTTTATTTACAGCTTTTGGAATCATTCATATCATCTGGAAAGTTATATAGAGATACGATGTAGTCAAATATAAATATCAAACTAACCATTCATATGTGATAAATATATATAGAGAATAGCACATGATATGTACATTGTTTTTAGTAAATAATTACTCATTAACATTTTGAATAATTTTCCAAATACGGATTATTTAGATAACAACCTTGAGGATTAAAAAGGAATGTGAGGTAACTAATTATACCCATAATTTTTCTTCCTCTATCCAACATTTGTTCATCCCATAAAATCATCGGTTATTAAATAATTTGTTATACTACCGACTATCATAACTATATTCACTAATGTCATAGATTGTTATACCATTATCCTACAAGACTTCATTGCAATTGCATATACCGCCATATTCTAGAATTGTTTCCTAGTTCTAATCTAATCTACTATTAAATGATCATTTCTTAATCCATAATAAGGATTAATAATAATAAATTCTGTAAAAATATCAAGATCATCAAAAATAAAATTAAATGACTCTTGGACTTTAAAATTCATCTAGTTATTTATTATACATAGATGTTTTAAAAATGTGTATATTATAACTTCATTGAAAAACATTACACCGAAATTTTCATCCAATCAAATTATGTTTGAAAACCTTCTTTCTGATAGGTTCATTTGATCAACATGCAACTCATGCTTCTCAATGAATGTTGGTTCCATGGAGTATATCCAATATATCTATTTTATGACTTCTTCTAGTATGCCACTAAATGGTATTTCACATTCTATTGGATCCCTCAATTGGATATTTGATCGAATATCCTTTAGAAACTCAATTGAACATTATCAACATCATATTCCGATGGTGGAACTATGATTGATGATATTATATCTGATTGATATCCATATTTGAGTTCAACATAACTCTATAAAAATCATTATATTTTTATCATTTTATCATTATAACTAGTTTAATGTATATTTTAACATTTTCACCGCATTATATAGTTGAAGCTCTCACTAATAGAGGGTGAACTCAAATGTATAACCCACATATTCATTTTATAATTTTGAATATCCAACTAATTTTAATTTTTTAACATGTTTCTATACTCATATAGAATATTCATGAGGATTTATTAACAATCTTGTATATAAAACCACTTTATAATTTCATTAAATTCAGACATCAAGGATCTTCTCAAAACATCCTTTTTCAGAGATATGGTAAACCATTTATGATCATATTTAGAATTGAAATTATTTTAATGATTTGAAATTTTACTCACTGTATCATAAATTATTTATCTTTTGGATGTTCATCTCATGATATAATTAGATAACATCATCCGGTATGTTTTTCTAATCACCAAAACATCAATTCTCTACTATTCTATGTCTAATAGAATTTATTTGGTAAGTCATCCCTATATTTTATTTCATCATTTAACTTCCAAAACATTATATGTATGATGTCATTTTTGAAATTTTTATCATTGGTCTATTTGATTCACTAGAAGATCGATTTACATCAAATCAATAGTTTTACATCACTAAGATTTATCATATATGAAATGTCCATTGAATGATATCATGAATATTCATATCATGTTTTTTCATATAACGGATCATTATCCATTTTACTTGATTCACTAAAATTATATGAAAAACACTTTTATCTAAATTAAGAACATATTATATTAGGAAATATAATTTCGGTTTCTAAAAATTGAAAATATATAATAATATTTGATTTTTTCCCTTTTATCTCAATCCACTAATATGGTTAATTACAATTATGGAAATTTTAAAGACATATATCCAATAAAACCCCACCAAAATAAAAATGAATGCTTAAAATCTGTTATAAAACATGTTAAATTAATTATTAACAATATCATTCCTTCTTATTTTCCTGATTATTTTTCAGCATAAAAAACCGAAAAATCTAAAATTATTCTACAAATTCTTCTTGCAATTATATTCCGCAAAATAATTTATGGAGAATAATTATATAGTATTATTATAAAATATTATCATAGAGAATAATAAGCACTTCCTTTCTCTTCAAAACAAATCACCGCATTTCATGAAATTATTCATTATAATGGAAAATTTGATAGAACACCATAGAATAAGCTACATTTGTAATATAAATATCATGTAATCCTCTACAATTAATTTTATTACAAAATACTTAAAGGAATATCTCATGAAAAAACCTTAATTATACTGTACTCCAAAATAAATATTGATATATTTAATAAAAATGAAACTAAAACACACATGGTATAAACAATAGCCCTATTGTTTTATCACTAGCAATAAAAATCATCAAAAAAAAGTTATCATTAATACATGTAATAAAATATTTATCCACATTATTCCCCATGGATTACTCCATTATCAAATTGAAAATTAAATTACAAGTTGATATGTAATTCTATCATCCTCTATCTCAAAATATTGAAACAAATTATTAGTAGAAAAATACAATCACATGGGTTCCTTAAATAATGATTTTTAACTATAAAATTATTTCAATACATGTGATTACCATATGTAGAAAAAAAGTGTGAATTAAAAATTAGATTTATGTTTTCCATAACATTTCATTTATGTAATTTTTTGTTTTGATAATTTTAATAAATTATTATCAGGGGATATTTAAAACATTTTGTTAAGAAACATCATTCTCCCATATGAAAATAAATTTCAAAACACTACATGATTCAAGAGAAAAGTTCATTAAAATAACATCTTTATAAATTTTTCAAAAAAATGTGCGATGCACACAACTCCACATGATAAAACATTTTCCAAATAAATTCTAGAACTATATTCACTATCATGTTTGTTAAATGTTATCTTGATTAATATCAGATGTTTTATGTAAATCATCCACATCACTAATCCAACATCTTGATTTACAGCCTTTCAATTCCATTCACTTTTGTATAGATAAACAAGTATTTATGAATATGGAAGAGCCTCGCTATATCAAACCAATACTTTAAGAAGGAAAACCTATGTTAGAGAGCATACATAACACTCCGACTCAAGATTAAGTGAAAAACTAAATATTACTATTAAAAGGTCACTACAATAACATAATAGTTTGAATGGTGGGTTTGAACCATAATATCAAAATTAAAAACATATAGTTTAGACATGGTTATATAATGAATTCATTGTTTTCTAATTATTTAGAAATGAAAATAAAATCCAATTGAATATACATGATATGTTTTTATGAAGAACTTGTTTGTATGCCCATAAAGGTGTTTGATCGTAATAAATTGAATTAATCAATATTATTTAATTATATTAATTAAATTTATATTTTTATATTAAATATATTTTTTTAAATTATACCAATATTTTTTATCGGCATAATATAATAAAAAATCATATTTAACGCAAAAAAAGTTGTATTTTTGTAAGGTTTGTTTTCCTACTTTTAATGGAAAATGTTTTCAAAAAATAACCTTTACCCTTTAATAAGTATTACATAAAAATATTAAATTCATTTTTCTAAAAAAATTTAAAATTATACTTTGGTTGAATTTTTTTTATTTATATGATAAGTTTCATTTTTTATTATTAGTGATTAATACTACATTTTCGGTGAAAAATTACTTATCATTTTAATAGTATGTAATGATAAATTGTATTAAAAATTTGTTTAAAATTAAACATTGATGAATTTTACAAAAATTTATCAATTTTATGTTATTGGAATAATTTTCATATTGAATTTATACATAAAA
This sequence comes from Viscum album, assembly GCA_963277665.1. Lineage (NCBI taxonomy): Eukaryota > Viridiplantae > Streptophyta > Magnoliopsida > Santalales > Viscaceae > Viscum > Viscum album. The sequence continues at coordinate 82,283,345 of OY728140.1, forward strand.
ACATTTCAAATATTTAATCATTTTCACTTTAAAAATCCCACATTCTTACCCTTATAAAAGATTCATTTTAGATTAATTTTAGCTGCATATGTGTTATAAATTTTGAAAAATGGGCCCCATATTTGGAATAATATTCTTGAACATAATTAAATATTTTTCTTTTGTTTTTACAAAATAAAAATAGTAAACATAGTAATTTTATTACCATTGTTATGTGTAGATCAGGTAATTTAGGGTAAAAATAATATTATAAATATTAAACAATTACCCAAACACAAGTCTTAATTTTATAAGATTACTGATAATATACTAATATAATCCTTTGGAAGAATTTATATCATCATCTTTCCACTTGGATGAATTTAATCCCCATATAGTATTTTATTATAATAAATTTCAATATTTTCACAATAATGTTTTTAATAAATATTACATTTTTAATATGTTATCATCTAAAATATATATTATAACATATTTATTATGAGAAAATATAAAATATATATATTCATAATGGAAAATTATTTTTTACTTTTTACAGAATAAATTATTAACTTAATATCTTGCACAATTATTATATAATAATTGTTTAATTAATATATATATATAATAGAAGTGACCATAGAAATATTAAAAGAAAAAAAAATTTATATAATTAATGCCATTAGAGAATTTTATAGATTACTGGGATCTTTTACTAACGTTTTTTAAGATTTTATCTAGGACATGTTGTTTAATCTTCTTTTTAAAATTTCAATGTAATGAATAGTGTGAAAATTGATATTACTAATATTTTAAAAAATATAATATATTATTAAATGATATAAAATAAAAAATTTGTAGATTAATCCATTTTATTTGGATAATTTTTATAATTTCACCAATGATTCATGTATTAATCATTTGGAATTATATAGTTTGTATATTAACCCTCAATGAGTAAATATACAAGTTGTCATGGTATTATTAAAAGGGGTTAACTAATGGATGAAACGAAATGATAAGGGTTTAAATTTCGTCAAAACTGATAAAACTTTTATTGGATGTGGGTATTTAGGGCCATAAAAATCTAATATTCAATACTAATATGTTTTGAAAATTTTGGTATTTCAAAATTAATTTAAATTAATTTAATAGATTGAGAAAATTCTAAGAGTGAGCCTCCCCTCTATTAGAAAAGGGAACCTATTCCTAACTATTCATGTATAAAAACCTATTTGTTGGAAAATATATTTTAATATAGATTCATATAATCTTCAAACATGATATATAGCTCATATTTTAGGAAGAACATAGTTATTAGAAGACATAAGTAGATAATAATGAATGATTTATAAAGAATATCATAATTATTAATTAGGTATTTCTATTTTATTTGATCTTCAATAGAATTCAAATATTATTGAACAATGATAAAATAATAAATAATTTAAAATTAATATAATAAAATTTTACTATGTTAGTGGAATTAGAAATACCAATATCCACTTCCATCAATTCGAAAAAGAATTAATCATTCATGTATATGACAGACTATCGTCTCACGAACCAGTATAAATCATTGTTCACCACCATGAGTGAAAATAGGTTAAAATGGTAAAATTTATCTTTATATATTATATTAATGAAATATATCTAATTATAAAATGAAAATAAATGATTTATATTTCTACATTTCTATGAATATATAAATGAAATTATCGTTCTTGTGTACGTGTTATTTATCCCCTCCACGAAAAGATGCGACTCATTTTTCATCACAACATCATGTGAATGATATATATAAGAATATTTAAATAATTTATATGATATTATTGATATCATGATATTTTTTTAAACCTAAAATGATACATGATAATTTATTTATAATGATCTTTGGGAAATGGAAACACCACTCATGTTTAGGTACAACATACCATCTACATGATTGTAACATAGTTCATTTTTCATAACCAAATTTAATGAGTTGATTTAAAATTATAATTGTTATATAATAATGAATATTATAAAATAATTATTATTCCAGTAATTATGGATAAATTCCCACTGTTACTATATAAATCATACCAATGTAAATTTGGACTACTGTACTGAATATCTTCAAAACATCAGACATAAAAATAAATAGTTAAGTAGTTGTTATAAATGATAATAAGTGGTATCAAATAAGTAATAAACAAAAAAAGGTTTTGATTCATTTTATTAATTATCATATGTTATTTATATAGGAATACAAATATTTTATGGGACAAGTCAGACTCAATGTAAAATAATTGTAAACTTATTTTTCTTCCCTTCAGTTAAACTCATACTTTATTGTTTATGTAATTCAATGATTATGTGAGAAATTATTTGTTATTATATTATATTTTATTTCAAATAGGTTAATTTGGATTTACATTTAATAAAAATAAGAAATTATATTTGATAAACTATATGAAAATTTTAAGGTACTACATGTCAATCTCCTTTCATTAATGCATATTTTAATGTTATACAAATACAATATTTTTCGATGTGTATCAATAGACCCATTGACATTTTAATTCATAAATGTATTAATTATATATTTATTTAATGAGGATTTGTATTAAAATATTTCATGGTGACATGGTATACATTGATTTAAATTTATATATATTTTAAATTTTTTAAATTGGGTTTGAAAATGGGTTGATTATTTCAAAAACCCGAAATGTTATGTTATCGATAAAAATTAAATATTCATACTGACATGGTAAAAACATAAAATAGTTACAAGTTATAATTATTATTAAATAATTTTACATCAGAGATTGAAGTGTGGTTACATGATAAACATGTGATGGGTGTTATTTTTGGTAAACTAATGATGGGTTAATCCATGATACCCTATTGTGAATCAGGTATAGAAGGTGCATGTATGGTTATTCCATTTATAAGTGTGACATTTATCGAATTCAAGTACTTGGTTATTTGATTTGAGTATTATTATGTCCCAATATATATTTATGTGGTTTCTATTATTGATATATGTGTTATTTTAATCCTATAATTACATAATGATTAATCAATGAGAAAATTTTGAAATTAAATTTTCCACTACTTAATAATGGTGAAATTTAATAAATTATTAAAAAAATAATGGGTTTACTAGTTTTCACAAGACTGTCATTTTCCTTCTTTTTACATCCCTTACTGATCTTTTTATTCTATTACATGTTTTATAATTTTCATAACATGTTATTTTGATTGGTAAGGTAAAAATAATTTCATAGTTAAAGTACTGAAGATGGGTTATCAAATGAAATCATGTATTTTAAATGGGTTTGAATTGGTGTAAAAAATGGATACTAAGTAGAACTATAAACAAGTAATGAGTGATTTTATTATTTTATATTTTTTCCCAATTCCCTAAAAATATAGACCTAAAATATCATTGGGAAAGTCAAGTGATTTCATGTTTTAAAATAAATATAATATTTATTATTTATGGTCATTAATTTATAATTTGTATTTTAGTGGGGCATAAAAAGCTTTAAAGAATAGGAATATTTCATTTGATGTGTTCTTAAGAGTTTTCAACTGTATCATGGGTTTACAAGTTTAAGGTTAATTATAAATTTAATGTCTTAGACAAAACGTTATAATTATTATGTGGTGAATTGTTTTTAGAGGTTAACGTTTTTTGGAAGATGTTAAATATTTTTGGAATCTTATAAGATTAAGGTAAATATAACATTAAGGGTCTTGTTGAGGAATAATGTTTAAATTTTAATTTAATTAAATATATGATTTCATTATGGATTCATGGTGATCTAGTTTTTTCATATAAATTACTATCATATCATAGAGATCATATTATTTGGGATTATAAATTGTGAAGTGAGTTTTAAAGATTCATTGGTGTTATTTACAGAGAAAAGAAAATTTTTATATTGGACTATTGTGTGATCAAATTCTTCAAATTTTTGTGTTTCAGTCATAGTCTATAATAATTATGTGTAATCATTAAGATATTTTTATTGTTCAATGATCTAAATTGAGATTTGGGTGTCACAGTAAGATTTTGGAGATTGAATTATTTTTTGTTAATATAAAGTAACATTATTTTTGAAGATGTATATTATGTTATCCTAACAATTTTGGGTTTTTAATTCCTTATTATATGAAGAATATATTTTCTTCCTTTTTATTGATTTATTTCAGATTATAATTTTATTTTATTACTTCAATCATAAAAAATTCATCTTAAATACTGATTATATGGAAAAAAAGATGATCTTGTGGAAGAAATTGTTTTAATGATGAAAATATAAATTTCATAGGAGAATGATACCTTCTATTCATAGTCTATTAAGAAAATTAATTCAATAAAATTATTACAATTTTATCAATAAAAAAATTTATATTTTTACTTTTATCAATTTACTTCTAACACATCACGAATTTATTGTTTTGTGATGGTTAACTTTATAATGACTATTGTTTCTATCACTATCCATCAAAACTGGATAGTTATTTTTTTCTTCAATGTCTATGTTTTCATACATGGAACCCCAGTATGTATTATCTCAAGTGACCTTCAAACTCCCTTTTCTGTATTTTAAAGGAGAATTTTTATTAATTATATTTCTTATGTGGTATTTTAATGAAGGTATGTTGAATAGTTAAATCCCATGTATTCAATATCTATTTTAAATCGCATGAAATAAATATATAATGGGGGGAAGTTAAATCCTATGAATTTAAAAAGAAAACACTATGTCAGATAGAAAAATTATAGTCCACATCGAGCTTAAATGAGAAACTTCATGTTATTATTTAAATGTTACCATTAAAATTTAACCATTATAAGGAATGGAATGAACTAGATAAAAAAAATGAAAGTAATTTTTACGCATGCTTATATAATGAATTCATTTTTTACCAATTAATTATAAACAAATATAAAAACCAACTGAATATAAAGGATGAATTATTAAGAAAAACTATTTTTTATAACCACAATGGATATTGATTAATATAAATTAAATTAATCACAATTATTGTAACACATTTATATATTTTATACTAAAATAATAAATTCACTTTTAACGAAAAATATCAAATTTACCTTGATTTTATTTTATGTATTTTTATTATAGGTTTCATTTTATGATGAATAAGGAAAAATAATACATTGTACTTGAAAAATGTATTTTCATCTAAATAATTTATAATGATAAATATTATTTTAAAATTTATTAATGGTAAATTATATAAATTATTAATATATTAATTTAGATTATTTCATTAGAATCATTTTTATATTGAGGTTGGTTATGAAAAAATTTCAAATTTTATAACAATTTGACTTTAAAAGCACTACATTCTCATCCCATATATGTTATTAATATTATATTATTTTTGGACAATTATAGATATTAAATATTAAAAATTGACTATATATGTGGAATATTAATGTTGAAATTTATTAAATATGACCTATTTGGACATTATAAATAGTAATCGTAGTTATGTTTTTACCATTGTTAAGGGTAAATTGGTTAGTTAACGGTGAAAATAATATTATAAAAATAATAAATTTACCCCTTGTCATGTCTTAATTTCATTTGATGAGTATGTGTTGATATAAAACATTTAGGGGCCAAATTTATGACCTCGTAGATCTATATGTATGACTTTAATATCCTTGTAGTATTTTATTTTAAGAAAAGTCAAACATGTAACAATAATGTTTTTACTAAGTATATCAATTTTAATATGTGGTCATCATAAATTTATCCTTGACCATATATAGTATATGGAAATAGAAAATATTTATTTTAATAAATAAAATTTATTTTTAATTTTTAGGAAAGAAATAACGACCTTAATGTATTCCACAACAATGATGTTGTAACTATTAAATTAATTGAAATAACAAATAAATGGTAAGAAAATATTAAAATAAATATAATTTGAGATAATTAATTTCACCCACAATTTTTATAGATTAATTTGATAAATTTTTTGCATTAGAATTTTATTTTCTAATAAATCTTGTTTAATTTTTTTTATTGTCAATGAATTTAATATTTTAAAAATTGGCATTAATGATATTTAAAAATAAATAATATATTATAAAATATTAAAAATTCATAAAAATCATAGAGTCGTCCAAATTAATGTGATATGGTTTAAAATTTCACCATTTACTCATTTCTGAATATTTATTCATTTTATAGTAATTATTTTAACCATAAAAAAGTTATAATCCAAATTGTCATCTTGATTGATAAAAGGGTTAAATAAGGGTTAAAACTAAACAAAAATGATGAAATTTAGTCAAAACAAATATTAATATTTTTTCTCAGAATATTTATACATATAATCATAATAATTTCTAATGTAATATGTTTTCATCCATTTTGAGATGAAAACTAATTTATATTAAATTAATAATTTTAGAAATTTGAAGAGTTTGAATCTTCTCTCTTAAAATGAGAACATCTTCAACTATTTTATTAACACTTAATAACCTATTTATTTTTGGAAGAATGTTACCCAAATAAATCAGTCACAAAATTTAATATATCTTATTTTATGAAATAACCATCCAAATTGGTCAATAGTTGATAACTAATAAAGGATTTACAAACAAGATGTATCTTTTTTATTTGTTTTTTATGTGTTATCTCTTTATCCAAAACCTTCAAAAATATTAAAAAATTATAAATTAAAAACTAATATATCATCCTTATACATAGATTTTATTATTTGAGTTTATTAAACTATATCAATCTCTAATGAATTAAAAATATAAATAATTTATAGTCTCTGCATACGGAAGTCTACAACCTCGTGAGCTGATGTAATAATTGTTTTAATTTAACGTCTCTAAAAAATATTTATAATGATAGAATTAATTTTTATAATTGATATTAATGGAATATATATCATTATTAAAATATAAAAAATCATTTATATTTTTATACTTACACTCACATAAAAATGATAATGTACATCATGAGTAAGCTTGAATTATCACCACCACAAAGTGATGTGAATCATTTTTCAACACCACATCAATTGAATGATATATATATAAGTATATTTAAATTATTAATATTAAATTTGTGATATTATAATCCTTTTCATGATAAAATTATACATATATATTTTCCAAAATTATCAATGGGAAATGGAATTGATACTCATGCGTACATAGGGCTAATCACCTCCATGACTGAAATACAGTTCATTTTTCATAAGAATAATTAATTGATATATTTAGTTTAAGAATTGATTAATAATAATTATAATTTTGTGATTGTTATTCTAGATATGATATAATAATGACCGCAATTACTATAGACATCGTACTAAAGTAATTTTAGACACACATACTGAATATCCTAAAAAAGTATGAAATAAACATAAATAATAATTTAATTGTTATAATATGGTAATATGTGGTATTAAAGGAATAATAAACATGAAAATTTTTATTGGGAAAGTAAATGATTATCCTAGGATTTTTACTCATGAATATAATGAATTTATGTGATGATTCAGACTTGAGGTAACTCGCATTCCTTTCATCGCGTTTAACATCTAGTCCATTGATTATGAAAAAATACTATTATGTGTCAAATTTGATTTGATTATGTGATATTTTATTTCAAATTATATTTACGTGGATTTATAAATAATACAAAAAATCAATTATTTTTATAAACGATAGGGTATTTATATGGTACTTCTTATAAATCATTTTTTATTAAGGCATATTTGGATGGTATACACCCACCTTCTATTATGAGTATTATAAAATGAATTTTTGACATATCATATTAGTAATTTATTTATTATTATGTTATTTAATGGGTTGTAAAATGGAAATGATTCGAATTGGTATAGGAAATTTTATTTTATATTTTATTATAAAATGATTAAAATGGGTTTTGAAAATGGGTTGAATAATTAAAAAACATGAAATTTTTTCTTCGGATAAAATATGAGATATTAATAGTGAACTATTGAAAACTTAATGATTCTATTTGTTATTATTATATAATAGGACTTGGTATTTTGACAGTTGGTTATGAAAAAAAACAATGATATGTGGTTCTTGGATAAACTAATGATGGATGTGTCCATGGCCGCCCTCCAAAGCATTAGGTATGTAAGTTGACCGTATACTTATTCCATTTGTTATAATGATATGTATGGAACCCAACCACATGTCTAGTATATTATAGTATTATTATTTCAAATCACTATTATGTGTTTTATATGATCTTTATTAGATTTTATGAAATAATTTGATTAAACAAAGGTATTGAAATGATATTTTTTCAATGGAATGTATTTACTACCTCTTAAGGGTGAAAAGTGTTAAACTATGATAATTTTTCCATGGGGTTTTATGGTTTTATAGTACTAATAGTTTCCCTTATTTGTGTATCCCTTACTATTAATTTTTTCTCATAACATGTTCTATAATTGTTTTCATAGATCATATATATTTTTAATGTAATATAATTTCCCCTGATGAATGTATTGAAAAGTGTCTTTAGAATAAATAATTTTTTATTTGAAAATTTTTTACTTTGGAGGAAGAAATGGAAACCAGGTATAATAGTAAACATTTAATGTATGGTTTTATTAAATAGGAGTTTCAAAAATTTCTCTAAAACTATGATCAAATTTTTTTTGGAAATAATAATGTTATTTAGAGTTTCAATGTTTCTAGAAAATGTATTATTTTTTGTCGGGTTCTTAAACACAGCTCTCTATAGAATTGATGTTTATAATACTAATATTCCATCATTATTTACATATTATTATTGTTATTTTATTTTTCAATGGGATTATTTTCATCATTTGTTTAATAATTCTATGACTTTGAGATATATTTATTATTGTCTATAGATCCTTGATATTAGATTTCAACTTTTTGACATCATTTGTAATATTTTTTATCATGAGTTTTTGAAACAATTTCCTCATCTCTTCTTACACTAGTATGGTTTTCATATAATTATTCATAACATGCACACACATCTACTAATAATATGTTACCAACAATGTCCCCATCTTTAGAAACATATATATACCCATTATTCATTATATTAATGTTTTTATTCAACATAAGTTAATGCTATGTACATTTTCTATAGAAAAACAAATCAATGATTGTTTATATAATGATAATATGTATCATACTAAACATATTTACCTTTCCCAACATTCCTAAACATCTCTTCATGATTAAAGTTACGATGATTTTCATTTCTCACTGACAATACATTAGAATTTTTCACTTTATGGACATTCTCTTATTTTTAACCATTAATTATTCAATAATAATTTATTCTCTAATCATTTTATATATCCATTGATTCCTAAAATTTTATTGGTAGAGAAATATTATACCAACAAGAATGTTATCTATGTATAAAAACTCCAAAACACGAGAAGTGAAAACTAAATATTGATCATTAAAACTGATAGTAGTATTAGTCTATAAATTTTTTTGTTTAATTTTACGAAGAATATGTTACTTTTTTTATGATATAAATTTTATATAATTTACACTATTTCATAGTGGGGTATGTTTTCATACAAAGACTTAATTTTTAAGTAGTATTATTGGTGGATGTAAATGTTCATTGTGATTTATAGGAGTAGAGACAACATGGTTCTATGAAAGCTTTTTTTCACTATCATAAGAATTTTCACCATTAACCCAAAATTCTATGGAGAAGTATTATATTATAATATTTTTCTTAAATTTCATTTATTAGGTTTTGGTAATTTTATTTATAAAAACTATTCTTCTCATTTATAAAAAATCATTATGAACATTTACCATTTTTTTAAAATCATCCAATAAAACATTGCATTCTTAATTTTCCTCAACATCTTTAGTTTCTAATATGTCAATATTATCATCATCATTTGAAAATTTTCATGTTATTTTATCATGTAATAAATCACACAAAATACTGTTTTCTGTATCAAATCATGTTGTGGATTATTTCCTCCATTTTGATTCTCCCGCCATTCTGAAAAGTTATTTCATTAAATGTTCTCTTAAAATTAATTATTTTCTTCTTGATTATAGTATTTTATTCAAGATTTTATTCTAAATTATACTTTTAAAACAAATAAAGTTCAATTACATCATCACGATTATTAAAAATACATAATTAATCACACCACTTTTTAACTCGGGTGATGATGTCCACATGAGGATTTGGTTCATTATAGGATTAAAATTCATCATCCTCTCATATTTTCAATAAATATTTTAACATATAGTAAAGACACATTTTATTATTTTCCTTCAAATTATATTTACATGCCTTATTCTATTCTACTTAAAAATTTTATTTTCACCCAACCTATTCTATTTAATTCTTCACAAAAAATAGCATTTTTATCACTATTCTATATTTTAGAAAAATATTTTCCATTTACATTACTATTAAATTTTCATGTTTCATATAGAAAAATATAATAATTTTATTGATGCCCTCCACATAATCTTATTCCACTAAATCACATAATTTTTGTTTATATTTTTTATCTATATGATTCCCATATAGAAATGTTTCTAAGGATATTTTATTTAAAAACGCATTTCTTGTAAACAATTGTTTACCTCATATCAAATTTCATGACAGTATTAAGATTTAATATAATGATAAATATTTAGGATATTATTAAGATAATTATATGAAATAAAATAAATTTTAAAAGTTTCTCATCAGTTTTTAATGACATTTTAATCTATTATATTTGCATCAAAACATCTGATATTGATGATGATCACATAAATCATATAATATATCAATCAATTCATTATTCATCAATATTTTTAACATCATCAAGTATAATTACAATGAAATGTAATAAATATTACATAATATTCTTATATCATTCATAAGTACTTTTCATCTTACACCATATTTTAATGGTCATTGGAAGGCCCATAATATTTATATAAACTCTCTACATGAGAGCCATCAATAGTAAATTATGATATTTTCCATCTGCATTAAAATTTATCTAATTAATAGATATCATATTAACATCATTAATGATTATAATCTTAAATTTTGTTACATTTATAATATCTTTAAAAAGATATATTAGACGTGACAATGTATTATTTTACCATTTATTATAATTTCAACCGTAATGAATTGGAACAACCATACTGTTCATTAAATTTAATTTATTTATTCTTATAGTTTTCTCTTTCAGAGGTGAACTGCCCTAGGATACCAACTTTCATTTTCCACTGAATCAATATAAGAGATCAATGAGAGGTGAGGTTGTGAATAAATAATAAATTTTTAATAATATGGATTCATAACATCATAAGGAATATTTTTTAATATATAAAAACATGATAGAGATATGATATTCAATATTTAAATATAAATATCACATCTCATAGGAAAAAAATATAATTTCAGATCAATGCATGATATTTACATGGTTCTATAAAATGATGAACTTCATTTACATGTTGGTTATAACACCAAAATTGTTTCTTTTAATAACTATCCTAGGGACTACCTAAGAATAAGAACATCTATTTATACCCTCATTATTCTTCCACTAGCAAATCAGAGTTCTACCCTATGATTTAAACCCTTCTTCCATAGTTTTCTATTCCCACAACTATCAGAACAATATCTACTAAATTCATAGTTGGATATACCCTCAACCAACATCTATTTTTAGAAAATGGTCAAAATCTACCATTGTAAATACCTTTTACTTGCCATTTTCTCATACAATATAGAATGGTCATCTCTTCCTATACATGAAAGATGTATTAAATTCACTTTTGTCCAATTTTAAAGATATTCAAAAAAAATAAAGTAAGTTTGGTATCACAGATTACATATAATAAACTTTAATTATAGATATTCTCAAATTGAGATTTTCATAACCTCACTATAAAAATTCTGGACAAATGTTAATCAACTCATCATCTTTTAGGTAACCCTCTATATGATGGGTTCTTCAAATTTACTTCCATAAAATGCATGTTAATACACATTAGTCTACTTGGATAAATTTAATAGTTATCTAAAATGGATTTATCTGGTATGCTGGTGTCTATTGATTCTCCCCATGTTGCTTATCTGTTTTATAGTTCTTTTATTGATGGTACTTTGTCCATCTCACTTATACTGAATGTTTTATAAACTTGATTGAACTTTCTTAACATCATTTCATTCAATGAAACAATATATAATGTTCTTCCATATGATGTTCTCTATTCTATAGCTCAAAATCAGTCCAACAAAAAATATAATAGTAATCATTTTTAAAAAAAATGTCATTTATATTTTTAAATTTGAATCCGAATTATATAGTTGTTCCCCTTATGAATTTAAGAGGGAACATTATTTTATTTATTGCATATTAAATTTCAAATCGGTTATATCCAAATCATTTTAATTTCAATGAAAATTTAAATTATATTATATATGTTCAAAATTTTATTTTCACACTACATATTTATAAAAATATCTTTTAATTTTATTATCTACAAATGTAATACAACTTCTCAAAAATTCTTTACCTTATCGAGATACTAAACTCGAACGGTCCACATTATCATTGATATTATTTTTAACCTCTAAAATGTTATGAAAGGCCTCTCAAAATATCCCTCAAAGAGTGTTTTTTCCAATTATTTATTTGAAAACATCCAAGGATTTTTTCTCCTTACCACTGAACATAACTTTTACACATATCAGTAAATAGATGACATTGTTTAGTCTAGATAGATTTTCATTTCATTGAAAATTTATTTTCACAAACATACAATGTCAGATTCAATTTAAGAAATTATTTTCCAATGGATATGTGTAGTTATATATGATCAATTCACCTCATTTGATTATTTATATTATACTAGATTAATCCCTTTAGAAATGTTCATGTAGAGAAAATGTTAAAGTGAAGACAATTTATATTCGTCCAATGGATCTACATCTGATGAATTCGGTATACTAAAATGCCTTCAACAGCGCCTTTCACAAACATCATATATTATTATAGCCCTAAATATAAAATCTACTAAACAATATATCACCATTCAAGCTATAACACTATGATATTTAAACAAATAATATAATGTTTGATAGTGTGGACATCATTAGAGCTATAATAAAACATTATTATTTAAAAAAATTAATTTAAAATGTGTTTTAGGAAAATATTATATTTATTTAATACTAATATTAAATATGTTTATTTGATAAAATAAAATAATTTTTTTAATATTGTAATCAAAATTATATTATGATCAACTTTAAAAATTTTACGAAAATATTAATTATTTGATGAATATTGAATAATACTGATTTTGGTAGAAATATTCATTTATATTAAAAGAATTTTTGAAGTTACATTAATTTATAAATTAGTTTAAAAAGTATGATTGGTTCTATTATATTATTATAAATCTAGTTTTTTTCTTTACAATCAACATTATGATGATATATTATATTAAAACGTTTCATATTTATGGAATCATTTTGTTTTGAAAAACATTATTTCAACATGATAATGTGATTTTTTTAAATTAAATCTTATCACTTAAATGAATTTTTTTTGATAAAAAAATCCCATATTTGGAATTAGGACAATAAATATTTTTAAATAATGTGATCATAGTTTTTGGTAATTATAAAGAGTTCCTGTAGTAAATATTTGTTAACATGGTAAAAAAAATATCTAATTAGGGTTAAAAATAAGATGATAATGATTAAAAATTACAATAAAACTTGTACAGATTTTATTATATGAGTTTAGTTCCACTATATTCATCCAAAAATTGAATATATTATAGTTGAATTTCATGTGGACATTAATGTGACCTTTATATTACATTATATAAAGAAAAGTAAAAAATATCATTACCATACATTTAATTTTTATAAAATTTTATGGAAAAGCTTAGAACAACATATCTTAACTTATAAATATTATTATTAAATATAAATGATTTTCATCATCATGGTAATTTGTTTCTAATTTTATGTTGTTACAAAATTGCCTTAAATTCTCATATATGTCCAACACAACGATTATTTAATTAAATTAAAGAAATAATAAAGTCTTTGAAAAACATTAAAATTAATAAAAATTAAATTATTTATTTAAAAAATTAATAATTCAAATACTGATAATATTTTCAATATCTTTAAAAGTTTATATTTGAATCCCATTCCTATCTGATTGTTATCAATTTCAAATTAAAAAATAATGTATTAACTTATATTAATGATATTTGAGAATATAAAATATTTTAAAATATGATTTCAATTTTATAAAAATATTATATTTATAAAAAAATTATCATATGGTTTAAAATATAAACCATGGTTCAAAAACCTTTGAACTTTTATTTTATGGTATCTATATGACTATTGAAGAGTAAAAACAATTATTACCATAGTAGGAAACAAAAAAGGATAAAGTGACTATAATTAGTGGTTAAGGAATTTCATTTTTAGAAAATGTTTCTTTTTTTATGATGGATATGTGTATTGACCATATATTCCCCCACTATATTATTTATTTATTTTTGAATCATATAGATTTATAGTGATTCCCTGTTGTTGAACAATAATGGGTTTTTATAAAAATACAAACTATTATGATGTATTAATGGGAATATCTTCTTTTGATTAATTCACACATTAAATGGAATTTAGTTCATCCAATAACAATAAAAATATATTCTATACATCCATCATCTTATTATGTTGTTCTTTAAATAACATAAAACCAGTCATGGATGTTTTTTGTTAACAGAAATCATTGGTTGTCTGAAGAAGATGTATAGTTATTAATCTAGTGTTTTCATTTTATTTAATATTCCACATATTTTAAAAATACTCCATTTGATTTGAAATAATGGAAACTCATATATTAAATAATGATATGTTATTAGGTCAATTTAAGAACTAATATCCATATCCACTTCTATTAAATGGGAATCAAAACAATCATTTGTGTCTATGGCTGACTACCACCTCACTGAATGATGCAACTACTTTTCCATGAAATCCACATATGAGTAGTTGTAATGGTGATTTTAATGTGTATATATTATATTCATGAAACATTTATTATTCTTAAATGATAATATCGAATTTAAATTCTTACACTTCCATTCCCTGAGAAATGATATTGTTGTTCATCGGTTTATGTTGATTACCACCTCCACGTAGAGATATGATTCATTTTTAATCCTTGAATCATTTGTATGATATATATAAGAATATTTATATTTTCAATATATAATTTTGGATATTATTATTCCTATATATGGATAAAATTATATTTACCATCCTTCCATAAAGATATTTGAAAAATGAAATTGTTACTCATGTATACGTACGACCAATCTTCTTAATGATTATAACATTGTGCATATAGTAAAACAATCATTCATGATCAATTCTGAATTTGATTAAAATTTTAATAAATAAATAATATTTCAAGATTATTATTCTATAGATGATGGAATAATGAACCCTTTGTCCATGTTATGAAAAAAAAATCTATTTTTGAAATTATAAAACAAATATCTATTTTCGTCATACTTTATTAATTAAGTAAGAATGTCATTAAAATAATTGAAATTGAGAGATTAAGGGTATGATATTGAACCATGAATATTTTATTAATAAATAAAAATAAAAATATCTGTTTTTTATATATGTGTTAATGTTCCTATATAGAAAATATGGACTTGAGGTAAGGGATTTCATCCCAATTTCTATTCACTAGGGAATATTTGATTATTATAAAACTAATTTATTAAATACGATGTATATACCTCCCCTTCAACATGTTATATCATGAGTCAATCATTTATAACATAATTTTATGTTCTAATATGATTTATTTTATCCAATGGGACTTTACATGAATGTTCCCAAGTAGTATCGGGTTTCCAAACCCAATTTCCTATGAATGGGTAACAAATGTTCTTTGTTTAATTTTTTATGGATGAAAAATGTGTGAACTGATCTGTAAAATATTTTTTTATATTAATATTATTTATATATAAATATGTTAAAAAATTATCTTCATGAAATTATTTTTACTTCAATTATTATTGTCAATGTAATAGTTTTTATTAACTTCATATCACATTCTTATGATATGAATCATTATCATGCACCATGATTTAAATGTAGGTTGAAATTACTACCCCATAAATGAAGTTTTTCTTATTAATTATGGAATGTAGTGGTGTTTATAAACCCATGTCACACAAATGTTTCTATTTATTTTATTCATATATTACAATAGTGGTAGAGGCTTTATGTTTCAATATCCTTTATTAATATGAATATTTATTTTTATGGTTACATTGCTAGAGAAAATAAATTCATTATCTTGAAAAACCTATCATTTCAAATCCTTTATTATAAATGTGGTTTAATTATTTAATTTACATTTATTTCTTTATTCATTTAATAAAAATAAACACAGTCTTCAGTAATTGATATCAATATTATTTTTCCATTTTAACAGATAGAATTATCATCTATATAAATGTTTTAGTAAATTTTTTTAAAAATATAAAATTTTAAAAAATATTTCATAATGTAATATCACATAGTATATGAAATTATTGTAAAATTTTATAAAATGGTTGTTTCTATACATTTTCCTAATAGTTCACTTTATACCCATTTTACAAAATTATTTAAAAGAATGTTCATTTTTAATGTTAATAGTAAGAAAATATTATCCTAAAAACATGATTATTATTTTCCTTTAATAGTACATTATCATTTTACATGTTAATTTTCAATAAAATGGGTTTTCCCAGTGTTTTAAGAAATTTAGTTTTATAAAGACTTTTTTAGGTAAAAAAATAATTGCATCTAGAATATTTTTCATGAATGTTTAATTAAATATAATTTTTCATCAGCAACATCTCTGGATATTTATTATTCTCCAATGGGGATATTTTTTATTAATACCATATTCATTCTATATATATATATATGGAATATTATTGTTTCCAATATATTTTCTTCGAAATGATTTCTTTCCAATAGGTTAATCATATTATGAATGTATTTTTGGGCGATTTTTAGTGTTTTGTTATGAAATGAAGGATCTATATAGCTTATTTAAATTTTGGTTATTGGGAATGGTTTATGATGATGGGTAGAAAATTTATAATTTAAATACATGTAGCTAGTTTATAAACCAAGGACGAGTGGTAACATTGTAACAATGTATGTGGTGGACCATGATATCACCTCACCGCATTGAGTTTGGATGTCTGCATTATGTTTTTTGAATTTATAAGCATGATTGTAAGAGTGATATTGAAATTATTTCCGATGTTACCCACATGTTAATATATTCATAAAATGAGTTTTAATGGATATATAATGACTTTACAAGTAAAGATATTGAG
The DNA here is from genome assembly GCA_963277665.1 of Viscum album. Taxonomy (NCBI): domain Eukaryota; kingdom Viridiplantae; phylum Streptophyta; class Magnoliopsida; order Santalales; family Viscaceae; genus Viscum; species Viscum album. The sequence goes on from OY728140.1 coordinate 82,300,794, forward strand.
ATTATGTTTAAATAAAAGTATTTTATAATTATGGATTAATCAATATGGGTATTTCATCATTCCATTGATCATGATTAATGAAAATGGATTAGTATTATTGATTTAAATGATTCTTGAATTTGTTAGACAATTTTTCAAACCATCGTCATTGAATATCCATTTATTAATGTGTGAGAGTAACCTTTTTTCACATTAATATTGATTATAACATCAAACCCTTATAACCATATTACCATCACAGATGACATAAAATTCATAATGCTTATATTTACCCTTATTAATCATTTCATATCAACCATATTGTTATTCTTTTTTCCTTATGATTTTAATAATTTTGATAAATGATTTGATTTTAGAAGGGTGTCATATGTGAATAATTTTTAGGGAGATGTTGAAAAAAAATATGGAATATTAGAAGCCTTGTTTTATTGAAAAATTACTCTCTTGAATTCCTGAGTGTTGTTTATGTAATAGTTTATACTAATTATGTAGAAATATGATCCAAAAATTTCCTTCAGTATCTATGTAATCGTATATATCAATTTTATATTGTATGTATGTTATTAAAAAATTAGTTCACATTTTTCAGTGTCAGATAGAGAAATGTAAGGTTAATGTTTTAGGTATCAGATACATGAAAGCGGGTTCAAGGTTTATATTGTTGATATCATAAGAGGGTGTAGAAAAAATTGGAAAGTAGCATATTTTCATGAGAGGTTTTATGAAGAGTTATGAGTTCAGTATGTGTTTATGAGTTAATGTTTTATCATTAGTTTAACATTTATGAAACCAATTTTTATGTTTTAACTAATGTATTTTTTAGGGGAATAATTATATTTTTTGATCCATTTTAATTGGTTGAGATATATGTGACCCATAGAATTAGAATAATGTTTTTGGTTTTCATGGTTGAATTATATTTTGGAATAATATATATTATTAATGTGTCTTTATGGAGATTCATGTTATTTAGAAAGAAATTGTCATATTTTGGAGATTATATTATTAGGAAATGTATCTTTTTATTTTATGACACTTTTAGTGACTAATTTTATTTGGTAATAAATGTTAAATTTATCTTGGATGAATAATTGACCAAATTATATTAATTATTTTGTTTTTATTTTTTTAGGGTGATTTGAAAATTCATAAAGATAGTTATTTAGAGAATTATTTAGTTTTAATTTTTATTATTATTTAATTTTAGAGATGAATATTTTATTTCTTCATTTGATTTTTTATTAAATTTTGTAATTATATAATAATTTTCTAATCTTTCAGGTTTTATTTATGTCTAATGATAAGAATAATATCCTATTATCCTATTTTGGAATATGTGGTCTACTATAAAAATATTTTCTTGCTTCAGGTAAAACGAATTATATTTAATACACATTGTCTTTGAAAATTGTTGTGATTATTGCAGAATTTTATTAACGGATGAAATTATAAATATCATGTAAGTATGTTTCCATATTTGGATTGTTTATATGGAAATTTAATTCCTAAACTATTGGAAAAGATTCATGAATAAAATTTTATCCTACAACAATAATTTACTATGAATCGATGGTCTATTTCATAACTCCTAAGGAAATGTTTTGAAGTCATTAATTATCCATTGATCATTAAATATCTTGTGATCAATGATCTCTAACACTCTACATCACTGTTTTCACATTACATATTTCTAGCATGTTCATATCTTCACAATCTATAAATTTAGTCCTATTGGGAATTTTAGTTTCTTTTACTCACAATGATATTTAGATCTCGATTACCCTCATTTCAAGTAGATGATTATTTAAAATGTTTAATAATTAGTGATTTCATAATTTTTTCCCTATGTAAATACATTTTATCAGGATTTTGACTTCAAAATGTGAGGATAAAGTTTATTAAATCAATTAGAATGTAACACCCTGAAATATAAATAAATGAAAATTATGTTGGATAATGTATACATCTTGCTGCATCATGGTTAAAATGTCTGTGAAATATTTTTATTTCTATATGAGTATTGTAGCCGAATAGTTAATTTGGAGGGAATAGATACGTTTAAATTCATTATTTTACAAACATACAACTTAATCAATGTAATTAGTTTATAATCTCTTTGAAATAATTAATCATATTTAATGTAATTTTATTTGTTAAAATCCTTTTTCATCAAAAAAGGATTCTATTTATAAAATATTATATTTCAATTTTAAAAAATATAAAATTTATTTTAAAATCATCATTTAATATTTATCTGATTATTATTTTTTTATAATTTTCTAATGATATATATCTTTTTATTAATAGTGAAATATACCGAGTAATATTGAAAATTTTATTTTATTTTATAGTATTTATAATGTTTAATTTTATTATAATGTGGGTTTTAATGTATCATTGCTTAAATTATGTTATTAATAACATAATTTTTATCATTTGACTCAATTTAATAATGATCTTATTTATACAAATTGTTTATATTTAAGGAAACAATTTTATGGGAAAACAATTCAACACATTGGAAAATGTAGATTTAAATTATATTATACCACTTTTAAAAATATTATTTTATTATATATATTTTATATTTGGAATGATATTGATTAATATTATATAATTAGTTTAGGTTATATTGTGTCTATTTCTAAAATTAACAGTGTTTAAATATTTGTTACCATTATAAAATAAAAGTGGGTTTATTATGGAGAAAAATAAAATGGTAAAGACTATGAATGATAATAAAAATTGTATAAATATTTCCATTTTAGTCCATCTAATATATATTCATCCAGTAGTCTATCAATGTACCTTTTTTGTCACATGTCCATTATTGTGACCATCATATTACATTATATAATGAAAATTAAAAAATGACACTTTTTTTTCAATTTCCTTAATTTTTTGTTGTAGGAAAAAATATGACTTGTTTGAAATATTAGTTCCAAATATAATTTTTTTATTCTACATGGTTAAATATTTCTAAATTTCATTTATTATATAATAATATTAAATACTTAACCAATTCCAATGGAGTGATTATAAAATTAAAATGAAAATTAACTAAATGATTTTAGAAATATTATAAGTAATATAAATTTATTGAATTATTATGTTCCATTAATATATTATCTTTTTATACCATTTAAAAAATGTTTAAAATGATTATATTTTAATTTTTCCTTTTCATGATGTTTTTAATGTCAAATTAAGTATATAAAGTTGAAATTTAAATTAATGTTATTTTATAATAAATAATATTTTATTAATTTAATATATTTTTGAACAAAGAATTCATTAGCCACATGAATATGATATATTTTAAAATATAAACCATGGTTGATTTATTATCAATTTTATATTTTATAGTTACTCTCATTATACAAAATGTGTAAAAATAGATATTGTTTTGAGAAACAAAAATAGAAATATTGAGTATCCTTATAGGAAAAGGAATAACTTGTTTAAAACATGATTTATGTTTATCTCTATTTATTATCATGAATAAATATTATTTATGTATTTTAGATTCACTTAGTTTAAATGTTACATGCCATTATATTTTTTTAGATGTTATAAAAATGTCACTAGTTGTCACTTATAAAGAAACATCTACTATGCTTTATTAATCACTCATCATAATCCTTTTGGATAGAAAAATAACTCAAAAGGATAACTCTATACATACCTCCCACCATCCTAGTGGCCTTATATTGACTATAAAACCATCACTGGAATGCATTTTGTGTTAACCATAAATGGTTTTCGGAAGAAGAGTTGTATATTATAATTAAGTATTTTCTTTTTGAATCCTTATTCATCCATGTTAAAATATTTTTAAAAATTTATAAAATACTAGAACACGTATCTACCATAAAATTATATCTTAATATGTAAATGAGAAAACCTATAACCATATCATCTTCCACTAAATGGGAAATGAAACCATCCTTCATGTGTACGAAATACCGATGCATATCAAACTGATATAACCCATTTTCAATCACCTCATTTTATGGATTCATATAATTATAGACCTAATGTATAGATACTATAAACATTAAATATTTATCATTATTATAGGATAATTTACCACTTAATTTCACACCATTCCATTTACTAAAAAAATGAAAACTCGAGTCGTGGAAATGCGTGGATGACCACCTCTATGAAGCAATGTGATTCACTTATCAACACCACATAACAAAATGATATATATAACTATCTCTATATAAATACTATATTATTTTAGATATATTTACCAGTTGTTAATGACAATATAAACCATAAATTACTTCAAACAGTTCATTTAAAAATGAAAACATTAGTCATGTGTATGTATGACCAACCATATCCAGGATTATAACATAGTTCATTTTTCATAACTGATAGTTGTCATTTGATTTAAATGAACTATTGATGAATTAAAATGAAAAACCTTTCATGGATATCATGTTTTTTATCAATTGATAATAACATACTTGACCATAGCCAATACAGTAAAGATTATCTGAAATTATGGACCAATCATATGATATTGACTTTTCTAATTACATAATGAACATAAACATTAAATTAAATTAAAAAAATTTAATAAAAAAGAGGTATTAATAATTTATAATTATTATATGAAATCATATAATTTATATGAGATTATTTTGTAGGTGCTAAATGACAAACTTTGATTGCCAGGACTCAGGGTACGAGAATTTATCTCAGTTTACTTTCACTAATGAATAATTTATTTTTCTCAACCTCATTTCATTTATATGGTTTGTATACTACTCCATTTACATATTATATCATTAAAACCTCATAATTTATGGTTCATGGTTCTATATTTTATGTTCTTAATTATTTTTTCAATGAGGATCCAACATGATTGTCACGAACCAACCCAGGTCGGCCCTGAACCGGTCACTGAAGCCAGTCTGTGACATGGCCCGAAGGGCGTTCCCGATCCCCACGGGCTAGAAACAAGTGTTGGGAATCATATTTTAATATCTGGGAATTATTTTTACCATTAACAAAATACATACAGATAAATAAAAACTAACCATAAAAATAAAACTAGTAGTGGATCGAAAGTAAAACCGAACATACCTCCACGTGACCTTCCAGGTCACCGCCCAACCAAAGACCGATCTTTCTCTAATAATGAGCAATACAACTAGGAGAACTAGAGAAAATGCAACCTGAAAATGAAAATATAGAATAGGAATGAGCATAAATATTCTCAGTAGGGATTCCAAAATAAACCACAGAATCCAACGTCTCCATTCCCGAAACAATCCATTAATGCATGTTTGAAATATAATTATAAAATTATGTTTTACATATTTTAATAAAAAATAACATTTTTCCATTTTTAAAACCCAATGCACACCATGTTCCATTTCTAAAACAAATTACAATATTGTAAACCAAATCCAAACATGGAAACAGTGAAATGATAAAAGAAACAATTAACAGTAGAAGCTGAATGAACATGTATAACTGAAATTAAGCGAGCAATTATAAGGAAGACCATAGCTGATCCAAAAAATTCCTTGAAGACCCCTAAACATACTCGGTTTCAGAACCACCTACTAGTGAATGCTGAAATTCCTATGTATATAACCAACTGGCTTCCCTAAACAGACCAATCCATTGGCGAATCCTGCCAGGCCTAATAACAAATCCTAAGGGTACCAATACGTCAAATCAGGGTTGATCAGCAACATTCACTCGATCATCTAAAAGAAACCTAGGAATCCATGGTGGTTATAATAATATTGTGTAGGTTATAATTCCCTCTCATGCATGACTAATATCACTACACTTGCCTTCCCTAAACACATATGCTTCTATATGTTAACCCAAAAAGTGATACACTAGACAGGAGTGCCTCCTATACACATTCATTAGATTTACTTTAACAAAGTGCCAACCGAGACGCCATGCCATGAAAAACATTAAAACCATTTGAAACATTTTCTCAAAACACTAAAGTAGTTAAATGTGCATACAATCATCAAAACATCATCATTTCAATGAGTCAAACCAAACATTATGTTAAAGCTGAAAGTGCGAAATGAGCCTTTAAAACCAAAGTCTCCAATGCAATGTTTTTAAAATGATTCAATCATTAAATGAAAAACATGCAATCATCTGAAATGGAAAAATGGCACCTCGATCATAACATTCATTGAAACACACACTAAAGGCCGAACAGGCACACCCTTTGAGACTACATTTGAAACCTTTCATAAACGCCACATGAAGAACCAATCCTTATTTTAGAGAAAAAATCTATTTAGAAAACTAATGTTTTAAGAAAACATTATTTTTATGGTTCCATCTTCATTTACGGTCACATACATGTTCTCACCTAGTGTACCCCTGGATGTACCCACATCCAATGGGAAAACAACAACCGAAGAGACATTTCTAAACCATTTCCACAAGAACTCAAGTTTCCTTGAAATCAAAACCATCAATTTAAAAAATTAAGAGAACACAAAACAATCCTCCTTAAATCCATAAACCCCTTTTTAAAACATTTTTAATACACCTTCCAATATACAACGTTGTCAGACCAAACACACCAAGCCTATGGTAAATTTTACCATAATATCTCCAAATTCAATTATTTCCGGAAAATAAGAAACTAGTAAAACAAACCAAAAAATTCAACAACGATTATGTAAACAAAAAAACAAATCATAAACAATTTTATAATCAAACCAACCAATTTGTTAGCAATTTTATATACCATTAAAATAGTTTATATGCAATTCGATAAATAACTCAAACAAACTGCACAAAACAAAATAAAACAACATTAAAGACTATTAAAGAGTGTCACGAAGGTGCCTGTCTGGATTGATACACTAATAATACATGTTTTGACATCAAAAAAACAAAATTTCCAAAAAATAAAATCATAATCAGATGGGAATGGTTCAAAACATTTTTATTTTTTCACAGAACAAAATATTTTGGAAAGAAAATAACAAATTAGCTAACTATATTCTGAGGGTGAAAATAACATTAAATATTTAATTAAAACACATAATAAATAAATGTACTTAATAAAAAAGGAAAATATGGATTTTCCTTCCTCAAGGGTGAGTGTGGACGTGATCGAACTTCATCAGAGGGTAAAACAATCCACCGCAGGCCAATCTACACACCCAAAACAATTAGTAAAACTCACTATTAACTGAATGAGTCTATAAGGTTTCAATAAAATAATGGAAACCCTCAAAACAAAGGAATTTAATGAATTAAATGTTGTTAGATGGGGCATAGTGGCAGGTCTCCAGAAAACAACACGTGTAAGGGTTCAAGTTTTCTACTATTGGATAAAAAATGAGTCGGTGGCCAGAACGGGGGTGAGGTAGGGTGGGGATGTAGCAAGGTATGGGGGGTTCGGAGCAGCGGGTCACCAGAACACATCTCAAGCTGGAGAAAATGGGATGGTGGATGGAGTGGCGGGCCACGGGTGGATGATGGTTGTAGCTGTGGGCCACGGGTCTTAGGCTTGAACTGAAGGACGGTCAAGGTGCTGAGTGGGCGCCAATAAAGCTAGGGGTGGCACTTCCCGGACGGGAGGCTGGCTAGGCGAGTCGGAGGGGGTGAGGATGAGGGCCCTGGAGAGCGGGTTTTTGTAGGGGGAGATGGTGGAAGGCAGGGGGTGCGAGAGTTGGGTAAGGTAAGGGAAGGGGGTGTGGGAGCTGGGTGAGTGTGAAGGGGCGAGAATGGGGTTGAGGGAGCCAGCTTCATGTTGGAGGCTGGGGTGCTTTGCAGGGTTGGCAGGCAGAGGGAAACTGGGAGGGGCGGTGGCCGCTGGTGTCGGCGCAAGGAGGAGCTGCATGGGAGAAGTGGGGAAATGGAAATGGGTGGCGGGTGGGGTGCGGGGGTGCCACCTGGTAGAGTTAGGGTTTTATTTTTTTCATTATATAATAGTAATAATTATAATAATAAAATTTTAAATAGAAATAATAAAAATAGAAATATTAAAATAACAATAATAATAATACCTGAAAAATTATAATAATAAAATTCACAATAATAAAGATAATATCAATAAAAATTATTAACCATTAAAAATTATAATTATAAAAATAATAACAATGAGATTAATAATAATGAAAACAATAACAAAAATAATAATAATTAGCAATTTCCTAAATCATGGGCCGGCCGCGCGACTACTGCCAACCACACGGTGAACGCGCACGGGTCTGAATCCCAGTAAAAAATATTAAATGTAAAAAATTTAATGCTGGGGCCCATCCCTGACATTCGTGCGAGGACATAAACCCATGAAATAATAAAATATAAATAAATTAAAAAGTTTGGTTTTGGAAATGATAGTTTTTAAGTGGTAATGTTCTTCATAACTCAATTACGTTTTAGTGGGTTATAACTATTCTTTATAAAAATTTAATGTCTGCGAGTACGTGCCAATTTAATTGCATATTTTTTTATTCTATATTTCATCTTATTTTATTATATTTTCATATGTTCTAATAATCACTTGTTTAGTTCAATATCACCGGATAGTCTCCAACGAGTTTATTCACAGAGCCAATACCAACAAACAACCCTTTCGGTATGATTCATGGACCTTCTATCCCAAGGATGGTATTCATTGGATGATGAATTAGAAAAAACACATAAATACTCACATTGGTTGAGAGGATGGGAACTCGGGCTCAACACACAATTTAGGGGGAATTATTTCCTATTTTGAAACTCTCTTATAGATCTAATTTATGTTCATATGTTCATTAATCCTTGGTTCATTCCCAAGCATGTGTTTGTAGACTACATTTAGGTTATAATACAAGTCATAAATACTTGTGGGTTCTCCATCAAGATCACCCATTGGTGGTTGAATCATGAATTATTCACTATTTATTGAGATAATGTGGTTTTCAAATGTATTATGAGGTGGTCTTGAGTATATCATCAACCAGGTAGAACATGAATTATTTTGATTCCATTGTCAAACCCATATATTGGGATGTTTTCTGTACTCAGGAGAGGAATCAGAACCCACTTAGTTTGGTGACACATAAAAAGACACATCCTATTTTACTATTTTGTGAGGAGGACCGTCCATAATTGTAATATCCCATGTAATTAAAGAATAATATATTTTCAAATAAATGTCTATTTATGAATTAGATAGTGTTTTACTGGCTTAAAATGAGAATAAATCTAATCTTAAGAATAGAATACTCCAATATTTTTAAAAGTTCGTTTTACCACCTTTTGATGGAAAACCATTATTAAATCTAACATCTGTCAATTTTATAAGATCTATTTTTCAAAATAAACTTATTATTTAGAATTTAGACATTGAAATTTACTTTGGATAAATTTTTGGTTTTTTTCTGACAAAGTTCATTTTTTAATGAAGAGTGAAAAATACTGCATTTTACTTCAGAACATCTTTTTCATATAATTTAATTATATGGTTAGATAATATTTTTAATTGGTTTTAAAGTATAATTAGAATATAGTTTTACCATTTAATTCAATGGTTGTAATTGTAATTAATTTCACTTTGAAATTGGACATAAACAAGTGTCAATCTTTTAATAGATATTGTTTCTTAAAAACATGCTGTTTTTTTGACAACGGGAATTATTTATAAATTAATTACTGCAATTTCTGTTTTTTTAATTGTGTAAAATGGATTCTATATTTGGAATTAGAAGGTCCAAATTATTTAATTAATACTCGTTTGTTTTTGGACATTATTAATTGTAACGACGATAATTATCTTTAATTATCATGATTAATTAGTAATCGGGTAGTTAAGGGTAATAAAATAATATAAAAATAATATAATATGGCACAAATATGTGTTCATATATTTATGATTTTTTCATGGCCGACCATGGGATGCCTTGTTCCAACTTAGGGACCCCATAGAATCACTTTTGTGTGATAGTGACCTTTTATCATATTATTTTTATAGAAAGGAAAATATAACCAAACTATGTAACACATAAGTAAAACAATTTTAGTATTGATTACATAAATGATCTCTTAGACTATAAATAGTCATTGGAAATCGAACACTATTTAATACATCATGGTATTTTTTTTATAATCTTTAGACATTAAATAAATAAATTTATTTATGAAACCATGACGATGCAACAATTACCTCATTAATGGATAATTTAAATCAAATGAAAAGATAAGGTAAACTATAATACTTACACTAGTATAAAACCTATTGGATGGGTGGATTTCAAAACCTTATCGCTTTATCCTTGAAATATATCGTTTTGCGAACTTTAAAATTCAAAAACCATTTTATAATAAATTAACATTTCAAGACATTCCAAAAGTGACCCTCCTCCCTCTTATAAAAGGCCCCCACATCTACCCCCTTACCCACACCTCTCAAGCCCTAGGCTTGTCCAACCTCTTCTCGTTTATCTCTCCACATCCCTATCTTACTCCTAGATGCCTCACTTTGGTCAGATGTCTTTCCATGAAATCCTTTGTGTCAAATCAAAAAAAAAATGTTACCCGATTTAGAGGTAATGTCTTCTCTTATGCTGTTTTGTTTTATTTTTCTTGTCCAACCCCTTAAACTATTTTTATTCGATTATTTTGTAACAAAACCAGTATCTTAAATATACTAGTATGTTGTTATTAGAATTATTAGAGATACACTTAAACACACATCTGTCTAATTGTTAAAGAACATATTGTCTCTTTGGGTGGCGAATTACTGCCTCACGAAACGATGATTGTTCAATATTCTTTTAACACCATTAATGATAGAAATTATGATTTAACTGTATATATATATGATATATATTATATTTATTTCCTCTCTATGACTCTGTATTTTATATTTAAAACATTCATTTATGCTTTGCATGTTGCAAATGCGATAATTTCATCTGAGGAAGTGTGGACTACAACCCCCTCAAGTGATGTGACTCCTTCATTCCAAACATGGAATTTATAAAGAATTTAATTAATAAACTTATGTTACCTATATAACACATATATTATACTATAATTATAATATATATATGTCTCATTTAGTTTTAAAGTCCATTAATATTTCAAAAAATGAAAGTAGTGTTCATGCATACATACGGCCTACAGTCTCCATCAACGGTGCATTTCATTTTTTATCTCCAAATGTATGGAATAGTATAAAATGAATATATAATGGATATATATGATATTTAAATCATTCATACTATTTTGGAGATGATGTAGTTATAACTACATGGGCAATTATTTTCATACAAGTTCATTTTTGACTCATGTACCGTACATCAAAAAAACGTATGATATGAAATCACATAATTAACTAATTATTATAACATTATAATATGTTATATTAATTTAATAATAACCTTTATAGGAAGTCATTAAGAAATTATAAATTGACCAAAGATTATTATTCAGGAATATAAAGAAATGAATAAGACAAGTCGGACTTGAGGTAATGGAAGTTGTCTCAATCTCCTTTCGTTGAGGCATACGCCAATTTATGTATGACCTTATTTTATTAGTTGTATTATAAACTCTTCTAACCATTAATTTCATTCAAAAGGAATCTTTTTACATGAATCATTTTACTAAACGACAAAAGGTAATTTTTTTTGTCTTACGTATGCGGCAACAATGACTTCTCTGCCTCTGTGACCATTATTTGAGTTTCTTCTTCCTTTACAAGCCATAAAGTTTTTTAAATGAAATATAAATACCATGTTTTAATTTATTTTGGGATTTAATATTCTTTTGATAATTTTTTGATTATATCAATGTGTTTTATTGATATCCTGTGACTGAAATGTTTAAATTTTATGTTTCCTTTATGCACGTTTTATGTGATACGATTATGTTATGGTTCTTGGGAATTGTTTATGAAGAGGGGTGGTTCCGTGATAATCTAAGGGTGGGTGAGCCCGAGATAGCTCCCCAATGAATTGGGTAATGCGAAGGAGTTAAACTCTAAGGGTTCTCTGGAGAGATTTAGGGAATATATTGTGATGGGTATTCCAAACATAACCATGAGGTTTAATCCCTACGTAAGAATGTTATGAATTCCTCAGGTTACCTTTATGTCTTATGATTTCTATGATTTATTCATAAATCATATGATTTCATTAGGTATGTTAAAGTTCTTATGTTTTATGTTTAAAGTATGATTTTATTCATTATTTTGTATACATGGACTAATGTTTTCTTTTCGTATTTTGTTTATATCCCTTACTGAGCTTTTTATGCTCTTCCCATGTTTTTGAAATGATTTTCACATGTCAAGGGAAATGTACATGATGTGATTATAGTGTCGAGGAAGTGTCACGAAAGAATCCATGTTTTATTTTAAATACGTTTCCTTTGCTGGAAAAAAAAGGAATAATGTCTTTGATGTAACCAACTTGTTTAAATGTGGAATGTAATGCATGATTTATGATCTAATTCTCTATAACTATAAACCTGAAAATAACCTCAATGTGTATTCTTGAAATAACTCAAGATTAAGTAATGTTTAAGGATGGGAAATTATATTTGGAATCAAAGGTTGGTTTAGATAACATTAGGAGTTAAAATTCTATTAAATGATTATCCAAAAATATTTTTTACATTATGGTAAAATTGAAATGATATAGCATTTGAAGATTACCATGTTTCTTCATCTAAGAAATGTTTGTTCTAAATGGTTTTCCACAGAGGAAAAGGGGATGTAGTGTTGGGAAGGCATACCGAAGGAAATGACCTTCCAAATCAGCATCCTTAGATGGTCAGAATTGGAACAAAACAGTTTTGTGTAGTAATTCCGCAGTTGACTCAAGCGATAAATGGTGGTGGTATACATGCACGAGATAATCCAGATCATCCGTAGAGGAACATGTAAGTGGTGGAACATCTCATGAGGAAACATCCCCAACACTTCATAGGATCATCTGACCCTATTCTAGCTAAAGGGTGGATTAAAGAATTGGAGAAGATTTTCGATGTCATGGGGTGTTCAGACCATCATTATGTTAGTCTTGTTGTTTACCATTTGGAGGGTGAAGCACTTCAGTGGTGGTCGATGGTTAAAATATCAGGGAAACTGATGATATTGATGCTCTTGACTATGATGAATTCAAAGGTATGTTTATTGAGAAATATTTTCCTAAGGTTGTTCGACTTAGGATGGAAAAACAAATCTTGGAATTGAGGCAAGAGGATGACTCAGTGGATACTTATGAAGAAAATTTCACTTGATTGGCAAGGTATGCTCCAAATTTTATCTGAGACCTTGATAGTAAAATCAATCATTTTTACATAGGATTAATTCCAAAATATCTAAGGGCATTAGCTTCTCGTGAGTTCAAAAGTTATGAAAATCTTGTTCGATGTGCTGAGAAGGTGGAAATCGATTTTACTGTTGATCAAGTGTTCTATGACAACCTACAGAAGAAGAGACAGAGGTGGTAGGAGAAAGGAAAGAATCCTTCAAAAATGATTGATGGTAAGAAACCTATGTTTACAACATGTGATAAATGTGGTAAAAAGAATGCTGGAGAATGTCTTTTGAATTCGGGAAAGTGCTTCTGATGTGGTAAGATGGGACATAAGGCTCGTGATTGCACTATAAAAGATCGGGGTAATGGTAAGACCAAATTTTATTTACTTTTAGTGAAATGTTTCAAGTGCAATGAGATGGGTCATTATGAAAATGAGTGTTCGACAAAGAGCTCGAATGATGGAAAGCAGTCATACTACAAGCAGAAATTTGTGGTGATATCCTTTGAAACTACTTCAGTAGATGTTGGGACATCAAATGAAGTGGTATCAGGTACTTTGTTTATTTTTTCAGATTATTCCAATGTGTTGTTTGGTTCAGGGTCTACACATTCTTTCATCTATGAGAACGTTTCTAGTAAATTGGGAATTCCATCTCAAGAAATTACTCCTGAACTTTTGGTAAAAACAACTGGCAGGAATGTTGAGGCAAAAATAATTTATAAGAATCTTCATATCCTTATCCGTGGAAAGAACCTACTTGAAAACCTTATTTTTTTACCTCTAGTAGAGTTTGATTTTATCCTAGGTATGGATTGGATCTCTGCTTACCATGCTAAGATACACTGTAGAGATAAAAAAAAATATTTTCAGAAAGACTTTAAGTGTGTGTACGAGAATGAACCCTTACTGTTGATAACATATTAAGAGGCTGAGAAAACTTGTAAAATATGGAAATGAATTTTACCTTGCACATATTGTTGAAAACAAAGGAACCGTTCAGATTAATGAATTTCCCATGGTAAATGATTATCCATATGTTTTTTTCTAATGAGTTTCCTGGAATAATACCAGACTAGGAAGTTGAATTTATTGTTGACTTAGTTCTTGATGCAAAGACAATTTCAAAACCCCCTTATCGAATCGATCAAATTGAACTTTTGGAGTTGAATAAGAAATTGCAATATTTATTGGAGAAAAGTTTCATTCAACCTAGCACATCAACTTGAGGTGCTCTTGTATTATTTTTTAAAAATAAAGATGGTTCAATGAGACTTTTCATTGATTATAGAGCCTTTAATAACATCACTGTTAAGAAAAAATATAATTTGCCTCATATCGATGATTTATTTGATCCGCTCCAGGGAGATCAGTATTTTTCAATGATTGACTTGAGATCGGGGTACCATCAGTTGAATGAAAGGGAAGTAGATATTCTGAAGACCACGTTTTGTAGAAGATATATCCATTATTAATTTGTAGTTATTCCTTTTGGTTTAATCAATGCACCTATTGTATTCATGGACCTTATGAATAGAATTTTCCACGACTTTTTGGATAAGTTTGTGGTTGTTTTCATTGATGATATTTTTATGTTTTATAAAAGTAAAAAGGATCATGAAAGTCATTTAAGGGTTATTTTACAAACCCTAAAAGAAAATAAATCATATGGGAAATTCATTAAGTGTGAGTTTTGGTTGCAAAAAAAATATTTCCTTTGTCACATTGTTTCTAAAGATGGAATAATTGTTGATCTAGCAAAAAAAGGTTGTTGAAGAATGGAAAAGACCCACAAATGTAACTGATATTCATAGTTTTCATGGTTTTCAGGCTATTACATAAGGTTTGTTAAAAAAAATTCATGATTGTCCAGCCCATTGACTAAGCTAACTCGGAAGGGTGTTAAGTTTATCTAGACAAAAGATTATGATGATTGTTTTCAGGAATTGAAAATAATATTAGGGAATGCTCTAGTATTGGCACTACCTTCCAGGAATTTTGAGTTTTTTATATATAATGATGCCTCCTTGAAAGGACTTGGTTAAGTCCTAATGCATAATGATCAGGTAATTTATTATGTCTCACGTTAGTTGAAAAATCATGATATAAATTACCCTATACATGATTTCGAATTAGCTGATGTTTTTTTCGCTTTAAATAATTTGGTGGCATCATTTGTATGGTGTAAAGTGTGCAATATATACTGATCAGAAAAGTTTAAAGTATATATTCACATAGAAAGAATTGAACATGAGACAGAAGAGATGGCTAGAATTAATCAAGGATTATGATTGCACAATTAACTACCACCCAAGAAAAGAAAATAATGTGGCAGATGATTTGAGTCGAAAAATTAATGCTTCATTAACCATGTTACATTTGAAACGTGATCCTATGGTTAAGGATTTGATGAATTTTGGTTTGGAAGTTGTTGGTGCAAGAAACTTTTTTATTTTGTTTCAGGTATCAGTGGAATCTTCTCTGTCAGACAGAATTAAGCAAGCCCAGAAGTAAGAAAGTGAGTTGTAGAAAAAGGTAGAGCTAGTTCAGAAGGGTATGTTATCTGAATTTAACATTGATAATTATTTTGGTTTGACATTTGGGAAAAGATTGTGTGTGCCTTGTGATTCACATTTGAAGAGAGATTTGTTATGTGAATCTCATAGTTCTCCATTTTCAGTTCATCCTAGCAGTACTAAGATGTACAAAGATCTGTGGGAGTATTACTGGTGGGATGGAATGAAAATAGATATTGTGGATTTTACTGTGAAGTGTTTGACTTGTCAATAGATTAAAGCATAGTGGCAGTTACTAAAAGGGATGATTTATCCTTTGCAAGTGCCAGATTGGAAATGATATAATATATCCATTGACTTTGTTGTGGGATTACCGAAGACACCTCATGGTAATAATGTAATATGGGTTATTGTTGATCTATTGACTAAATCTACTCATTTCTTTTCTATACGAGATACATTTTCCCTCGATCAACTTTCTCGATTGTATTTTAAAGAGATAGTAAGGTTACATGGAGTCCCCCTTTTAATTGTATCGGATCGTGATCCCAGGTTCACTTCTATCTTTTTGAAAGGCCTTTAGAAGTTTTTGGGTACTAAATTAAAGTTTAGTACAAATTTTCATCCTCAATCAGATTGGCAGTCAGAACGAACAATGCAGACTTTGGAGGATATGATGGATGCTTGTTCGATGTATTATCTGGGAATTTGGGGCCAACATCATTCATTTTTTGATTTTTCTTATAATAACAGTTTTCATTCCAGTATACAGATGGCACCATTTTGAGGCATTATATGGGAAGTGTTATCGAACTCCATCTTTTTGGGATGATGTGGGTGAAAGGATGTTGATGGAACCAGAATTGGAAGAAGAGTTGGTAGAAAACGTTTAGCTGATACAGAAACACATGAGAACAGCTCAGAGTAGGCAGAAAAGTTTAGCGGACAATAGGAGGAAGGATATCTCTTTTGAGGTAGGTGATCATGTCTTCCTCAATGTTTCACCATGGAAAAGTGTGACGCGATTTGGTAAGAAAGGAAAGTTGATCCCAAGGTTCATTGGACCATATGAAATTCTGGATAGAATTGGATCAGTTTCATACTGATTACCCCCGAATTTATCTCTGGTACTTATTGTTTTTCATGTTTCAATGTTAAGGAAGTACATTCCAGATTCATCTCATGTTTTGAGTCCACAGGTTGTTCACCTGGAAGAGAATCTATCTAATGAGGAAAAACCAGTCCAGATTCCTGACCATAGGGATCAAGTGTTGCAGAATAAGGTGATTCATCATGTAAATCTTTTATGGAAAAACAATATAACTTATGAGGCAACATGGGAATCTGAAAATGCAACGAAGGATAAATACCTCCACTTATTTGATAAGTAAATAAATTACGGGGACTCAATTTTCTAAAGGGGGAAGGATGTAAAATCCCACGTAAGTAAAGAATAATATATTTCATATTTATGTCTATTTATGAATTAGATAGTGTTCTAGAGTCTTAAAATGAGAATAAATCCAATCTTAAGCATAAAATACTCTAATATTTTTAAAAGATCGTTTTACCGCCTTTTGATGGAAATCCATTTTTAAATCTATCACCTGACAATTTTATAAGCTCTATTTGTAAAAATAAACTTATTATTTAGAATTGGGACATTGAAATTTACTTTGGATAAATTTTTGGTATTTTTCTGACAAATTTCATTTTTTAATGAATAGTGAAAAATACTGCATTTTACTTCAGAACATCTTTTTCATCTAATTTAATTATATGGTTAGATTATATTTTTAATTGGTTTAAAGTGTAATTACAATATAGTTTTACCATTTAATTCAATGGTTGTAATTATAATTAATTTCACTTTGAAATTGGACGTAAACAAGTGTCAATCTTTTGATAGATATTGTTTCATAAAAACACACTGTTTGTTTTGACAACGAGAATTATTTTTAAATTATTTACTGAAATTTCTATGTTTGTAATTGGGTAAATGGATTCCATATTTTGAATCAGAAGGTACAAATTATGTAATTAAGACTATTTTTTGACATTATGAACAGTAACTATGACAATTATCTTCAATTATGATAATTAATTTGTAATCGGGTAGTTAAGGGTAATAAAATATTATCATAATAATATAAAATGACCCAAAAATTTGTCCAAATCCTTATTTTTGTGTCATTTCTGACCATGGGATGCCTTGTGCCAACTTAGGGACCCCATGGAATCACTTTTGTGTGATAAAGTCCTTTTTCCATATTATTTTTAAAGAAAGGAAAATATAACCAAGTTTTGTAACACCTAAGTAAATAAATTTTAAATTTGTCAACATAAATGATCTCTTAGACTATAAATATTAGTTGGAAAGATAAAATTATTTCTTATATCATGGTATTTGTTTTATAATTTTTATATATTAAATAAATAAATTTATTTATGACACCATGATGATGCATCGATAACCTCATTAATGGAAGATTTAAATAAAATGAAATGATAAGGTAACTTCTAAGTCTTACAATTGTAAACAAACCTATTGTATGGGTGTATTTTAAACCCTTATCACCTTATCCTCCAAATATATCTTTTTGGGACATTTAAATTCCAAAAAACCATTTTATAATAAAGAACCATTTCAAGACGTTCCAAAAGTGACCCACCTCCCCCTTATAAAAGGCCCCCAAATCTACCCCTTACCCACACCTCTCAAGCCTTTGGCTCATCCAAAATATAATAATAGTATCTCCTTATATCCCTCTATTACATCTAAAAGCCACACTTTGGGCAGAAGTCCTTCCAGGGAAGCCTTTGGCTCAAATCAAAAATAGTTTCCCGATTTAGTGGTAATGTCTTCTCTTATGTTCTTTTGTTTTATTCTGATTCTCCAACCCCTTAAACTCTTTTTATTACATTATTTTGTAACAAAAACATTATCTTAAATATACTAGGATTCTGTTATGATAAATATTAGATCTACACATACACACACCTCCATCTAATGGTTAAATAACATACTATTTCTGTGAGTAGTGAATTACTTACTCACGAAACAATGATTGTTCAATCTTATTTTAACACCTTTCATGGTGGACATTATGATTTCACTATATTCATATATGATATATATTATATTTATGTCTTCTTTATTATTTTTTATTTTATATTAAAAACATACCTTTATGTTTTGCGTGTTGCAAATACGATAATTGCATCTGAGGTAGTGTGGACTACTGCACCCTCAAGTGATGTGACTCATTCATACCAATCACAGAATTTATAAATAATGTAATTAATGAAATTATGTTATAGATATAACATATATATTATACTGGAATTATAATATATATATATATATGTCTCATTTAGTTTTAATTTCCATTAATATGACAAAAAATTAAAGTAGTGTTCATGCGTACGTACTGCCTACCGTCTCCATGAACGGTGCATTTAATTTTTTATCTCCAAATGTTATGGAATAGAATAAAATGAATATATATATATATATATATATGATATTTTAATCATTAATAGCATTCTGGAGATGATTTACTTATAACTACATGGGAAATTATTTTCAAACAAGTTCATTTTTGACTCATGTACCGAACATCGACAAAACTTATGATATAAACTCACATAATTAACTAATTATTATAGCATGATAATGAGTGATATGAATTGAAAAAAATCATTAATGTAATTTCTTAAGCAATTATAAATTGACCAGTGTTTATTATTCAGGAATATAAATAAACGAACAATACAAGTCGGACCTGAGGTAAGGGACTTTGTCTCAATCTTCTTTTGTTGAGGAATGCATCAATTTATATATGACCTTATTTTATTAGTTGTATAATAAACCCTTTTGACTTTTAATTTCATTAAAAATGAATCATTTTACATGAATTGTTTTACTAAACGAAAAAGTGAATTTTTTTGTCTTACGTATGCGGCGACAACGACTTCTCCGCTGCCATGACCATTATTTGAGTTTCAGCTTCCTTTACAAGCCACAACTTTTTTAAAATGAACAATAAATAGCATGGTTTACTTTATTTTGGTTTTTAAAATGGTTTTGATAATGTTTTGACAATATCAATGTGTTTTATTGATATCTTGTGATTGAAATGTGTAAATGTTATGTTACCTTTATGCATGTTTTATGTGATAGGATTATGATATGGCTCTTGGCCATTGTTTATGAAGACGGGTGGTTCTGTGATAAACTAAGGGTGGGTGAGCCCGAGATAGCTCTCCAATTCATTGGATAATGGGATGGATTTAAATTCTAATGTTTCTCTAAAGAGATTTATGGAATATATTGTGATGGGTATTCCAAATGTAGTCATGAGGGTTACTCCCAATGTAAGAATGTTGTGAATTCCCCAGGTTACCTTTATGTCTTATAATTTTTATGAGTTATTCATAAATTTTATGATTTCAGGAGGTATGTTAAATTTATTATTTTTTATGAGTAATGTATGATTTTATTGATTCTTATGTATACATGGAATGATGTTTTCTTTCCGTATTTTGTTTATATCCATTAGTGAGCTTTTTATGCTCATCCCATGTTTTCGAAATCTTTTCACAGGTTAAGGGAAAAGTACATGATTTGATGATAGTTTCGAGGAAGTGTCAAAAAATAATCCATGTTTTATTTAAAATATGTTTCCTTTGATGGGAAAAAATGAATACAATCTTGGTTGTAACCACCTTGTTTAAATGTGGAATGTAACGCATGATTTATGATCTAATTTTCTAAAACTCTAAACCTGAATAGATACTCAATGTGTATTCTTGAAATAACACATGATTAAGTATTTTTTAAGGCCGGGGCCATATAGTAATTATTAATTTCATGTGTCAAGGATGTCTATACAGAATGTGAATAGTCAAGATTTGATGTGGGACACATGCCAAGGTGGCCCAAGGCACCTAGAAGCAACGTATTCTTCATAGTGAAGTCGAACCTATATGAGATACATCCCAGGATACAAATTGGGCCAGTATGGTGTTTCCTTTTGACATCAAAGAGGATTCCTACGCATCCCAGTTAGTTGGGAATCAAATCCCATTTAGTTTGGTAAGACGAGGTGTACAAATGGAATATGTACATAATGTTGGCATGAATTGGGGAATACATCGGTGAAGAAGGTCATATTTGAGTCAGACTTTGGGATTATACCATACATGAGGCCTTTATGAATTTGGGGTCATGATTGGGTTTTACCATTGAGAACAATCCTCTTGGATCTTGGGCCTAGGAATCCTATGTATCCTGTTTGGGTTAGGAATCATAGTTTTCATTTTTCCTTAGTCTGGAGGAATACACCTAAGAGGATTCTCAATAAGGATGAATTATTTGTGATTAAATCGAATAGGTGTCCAATTATTTAGTGTCTTGTAGATGTTATGATCGTCTCCCACCTATAATCCCACAAGATTCATGCTCAATGTTAGAAACAAGAGGAAGGGAATGTAGAGATCTCAGGTCCCACTTCATCTGCTGATGGATGGTACTAGAACCCGAAGGGATGAATAGCGTGGGTGTTGAATTCACCAATTTCCTCTCACGTTTTCATATCCTAGAAGGTTATTTTGACTTATGTGATTATTCCCTATGTAGAGGTAGAGAGAGAAAATGATGAATCCTTTTAGAAGAAATGCTAGAGGATTACCACAGTGAGATTACCATATGATTTGTTTGGGTTATAGTATAGTTTAATGTCTTATAGTTATGATGATGGCATCACAGTTTAATTTTATATTACTGGGAATCGTACCATATATTTTAACATCATGTGGTCTGGAAGATTTGGGGTATTGTAGTTTAAGGTTATTTGATAGGGACTATTTCTTATTGAATCCATGATTAACTATATGATAATCAGACAGAGATGTTCTGACATTCCCTGAATATGAGAGGGAAGGAATTTTTAAACCATGATTTAGGGGGTTCTTAGATCAAGAGAAATCATATGAGGCATGGAATCCACACAATCATACATAGGTAAGAAAGGAAACTTCTAAAGATGAATGTTTCTCTAGTTGATAAGCCTCATTTGTGGGAAATGAAAATAGATCCACTGAATTATTATGTTTAATAATCAGGAAGAGGTGACATCTGGACACTGAACATCCATTTCTGATGTAGAAGAAGGATTATGATGGTTTTTCTAGTATTTTAAATTCATAGTATGATTATAATTTATTATTGAAAACATTATTCCCTAGATGATAATCATATCGTGATGTTTTGACATGCCTCGAACATGAGATGGATGCTATGTGTATACCATGATTGTAAGGATTCTCATATTAGGAGAAATGATATGGGGCTTGGAATATATTGAGATTATGGAGGTAGGAAAATCCTCTCTTTAGGATGAATTTGTCTCAGGTTGGAAGACCTTTCCTTCTGGGAAACATTTGTAGTGCTACTGTGTATTGTGTGCATAGTCAAGAAAGGTTGTCCTCAAGGCACCTACCTTCCATTTTTTATGGAGAGTTAGTTTTTTGAAGATTCAATATTTACCATGATATAGATATTGATAGATGGAGAAGGTTTTATCAAAACATTTAATAAAAATTAAGTCAATGATTGTCCATCGGGTTTTAAATCTAATTTCCATAAGTTGAAGGTGATGGGGATTTACGAGTCTAATGAAGAGTAGTTGGACATGTGGTATTGAAGGGACAAATGTTGGGATTATATAAGGGAGGAATAGAATATATCATTAACCAACCCCGAAATGGTTTCTATGTGAATCTCCATTTGTCATGGGGTTTGTGATGGTAGTAAAGGGGTGGACCTGGAGGGCTGAGACCCCAACCCGACATAGATCCCAAGTGGGGGTGTGGGGGAGCATGGCCCGTTGTTTGTACTAGGAGAAGGAAATTGTTTTTATCCATAGGATATGGCCACATTATATGGGATATGTAGGATTTGGATGTGAATCATTATCCATGAATGATAGAGCATCGTTGGATCTTCCATGAGGGAGCTGGTCACTTAGGATGATTTGTGAGGGAGCTGACCGCATAGGTGTATCTTCAAGGGAGGTGGATGCATAGGAGCATCCTTGAATTCTCATTCAATTAGAAGCATCCATGAAATAGAGTCTTCATAAGAGCATCCATGTACCATTTTCTTCATAGGATCATCTATGAGGGAGTATCCATGAACTTGTGTCTCTATATGATCAACCATATAGTAGATCAACATAGGAGATTCTATGAAATATCAGCACCATATTAACATCCATGAACCATTTCTTATATAGGTTTGTCTATGAACTGTTCTTTTTACTCATTCATGGGTTAGAAAATTATTCTTCAAATATTTGAATGAAACTACCTCTTCATGTTTCCTTTTGTGGAGTGCATTTTGCATATACTTCACTAGGTGGTGTTTTGTTATGTCCAACCCATGTATGTTTCACAGGATAGAGGTTGTGAATAGATTTGGTTGTGAGACGGATTTCTCTAGAACCCTATATATTTTCCTCCATTAATTTTCCCCTTTTCCATATTAGCCAACAATTTTGGGAGATCATTTTCAACCTCCCTTTGGGCTTATTGGTAGAGTAGTTGATGGCACAACACATTGTCCCTTGAAGAATCACACAATAGAAATAGTTATTAGGGGGCTTCATTTGTAGGAGTTAGTTTTACCACCTCATCCTATAAACAACTTAGTTCATGTGGGATATTTGTTCATGGTATCATAACTCATTGATTCGGCCCCACTGATGACTTTTTTTCACTCGTAGGGACCAATATTCTTTGCCATGCCCATAGACCATTTGTGTCGGTAGATGATTTTGAAAACATGGAATATTTATCCACCTCCATCTTGTGAATGAAAATTATTATGGACTTGGCCCCTCTATATTCCTCTCACAAACTTATTTGTTCGTGGATACCTTGTTAAGAATGAGATCTCCATACGAAGTTGTGATCCACGATGGTACAAGCTTTTTTTGGAATTTCTTCCTCCTTTGAACATTTTTTTCTATCATATTCAGGATATTATTTCTATCCTTTTTCATTTTTGATGGAATTTTATTCTTCTTCAATTCAGAATTTTCAAGACCCAAAAACGTCACATGGATCATGATATTTTATTCTAATGGTTGATTCTTTTAATAAAATTTTATTACAAGTATCATTATTAATAAAATATGTATTAAATGGTATGAATTACCTACTATTATGCTCTTGAACTTTTATAATTTAATAACAACAATGTACTCTTTGTATCCTCAATGATGAAATTAAATTGTAAATTCATATATTTAAACATACTAATCAGTTGATATGAACCTTGTCATGTTTCTTTTTACCCTATGATATGAAAACCGATGATAAAATATTTTAGTCTTGAAATGATTAATATGTGATTAATTTTATTGGACATGTTCAACACATAGTATAGTATATGAAAACTTGGTATTGTGGAAAAAATTATATCTTGATGTAATGTGTGTTATTTCGGAATTAGTTTGTAAAAAACCTCAAAACATTCTAACCAAAATGTTCCTTAGGTATGTTAGTTATCCACTGTTAAATTTTCACATTTTAGGTTTTTAACGGAATAATTGGGCCACATTTACATGTATCAGTGCTTTAAATTTAATGATTATTTTTTAGCACTGTATTATTGAGTGTGGTTTTGGTTTTATTTAAAAATATTTAAAATTGACGTTTCTATTTCTATTGACCGACTAAAGATAAATAAATATATTATTGAACAATATTGATTATTCTGAAACAGGACCAATATCCATAAAAAATCATCACATTAAAATTTACTTTCAGAAATTTTAAATTACTCTTAAAATTTATCATCCCTTACACTTCTACATTATTATTTTTTTCTTATAAAATAAAACATCATTAATTCATCAAAAATTACTCCCGATAAATAATTCTATGAACATTTTTTGGATACCTATTCTGTAACATTATTACAAAATAATCACAATAAATGTATCTTCAATTCTCTTATATTAAACATTATTCATATCATGGGATTCTTGAAGATATTGTAAAATCTAAAAGAACAACATAGAATCATCTAATTTTGATTACAAATGTTCTTATACATATCCAAATAGAATATTTATTCCACTTAAATAATTAAAATTATAAAAAAATTATTATGAAACACTTAATACAAATAGAAATGGATATATTGAAAAAGAATCAATGAGAAAACACTTTGGACCAATATAATGAATACTTTTTTTCTCTCAAAATCTATGAGAAATGAAGTAAATATAGTATTATAATCATTTATTAACAAAAATCAGTATGAATACATCAATAAAAAGTAGATATTTATGGAGAATTTAATGAAATTCTTGATTAAAGAAATAATATGAATAATAATAATTTTATAATTTTCAAAAAACATCACATCATTATTGGGAATTGTCATGGGTCAACTTATATTTATAACTCTTAGAAGAGATTCAAAAAATATAGAGATGTTTCTACAATTATTGATTTCTCTTTAATGGATTCTCTTTAAATGATTCCTTTACAATTAATAAGGATATTTAGATCACTGGATACCATAGTTTAATTCTCAATACCATGGGAAAGTCACTGAAAGTGTTATCATCCCGAGTTTAATAAATGAACGTTTTAAAATGATTAATATTTGTGTCAGGAGAATTAAATAAATGAATAATCATTTATATTATTATCATATTATCTAGTTTAATCTTAAGAAAAAATCAATGTAATCTAATTTTTATGCAATGATTTTCATGTATCATGAACTATCAAACACTATTAATTGTGATGAAACAAAATCATTGTCAAATTTTAATGGGAATGGTGGTTTTACATATCTAGTATCATGATTGTAAATTTTTTTATGATAAAAATTCACTCTTTTGAGAGTGGAATAAGAATTAGAGTTATGAAAATCAAGGTATTCTTCATTGAAAATTGACATATCAAGCTTAATTGTTTCCATTAAATTAATTTTTTTTCAAATACTAAGTGTATGTTGTAGCCATAATATTTAATTTATATAAATTTTTCTCACACATACAAGAATTTTATACCATATATGATTCAAAACTATTAACAATGCCTATATAATAAATACCCCAACGCAAATATCACAGATTCAGTGGTTTCATTATTAAATTGGTTCTACATACACAGGATTACATCCTAAAAGATATAATACATTACTAGTATATGAAATCTAGATACATATAAAAATATCACATTACAATTGAAATAAAAAATTAAAATGTAATATTTTCCAGGAGAACAACATTATTCTGTTGAGAATATATCTTCATATCAATAAGTATAAATTTCCTTGCATCTTATGTAATGTAATCAAAAGAAATGGGGGTGCCCATTTTCCCTAGAGGGGTATCCATACAACAAATGATAATAAAGAAAAAATAATATGAAAGAAATTAATGGTAATTAAATTATTACATACAAATTATGATATGAAATTGAATCATATACATGGATGTCATAACTAATCAAATAATCACATGGAATTCAAAAAATAAATTTATAATGATGAAATGTATAATTTCAAACATCTAAACCTTATTTTCAGGGCCTAATACTCGTAAATATTTTTTAAATTTGTAAGGACATGGAAAAAATCAAATATAGATTGTCTCTTAAAAGCTATTAACATATCATGGGGAAATGAAATTTCATTACTTAACCATTACTTAATTAGTCTAAACTATTCATCATATGAGTAAAAAATAAAAAATAATCAACAGGCCATAAAAATAAAAAAACATTGTATTGAATTAAATTAATTATATAATAGCAATACAATCCATATTTAAAATAATAACAAAAAATTAATATAATTATGTTGGATTTTATTATTAGATTATATTGTCTATATTTTTTCAATAATTGATGGTGAAAGAGATGAAAATACTTTAAAATGATTACTTGAAATGTTTTTTAGTAAAACATCCATTTCAATGTGAAATAAATTATATATTGTATAAAATAATTAAAATATATTGATGGTTTTATTTTCATGAATGGAAACCTATAAAATTTTAATGGTTTATTAAAATGAATGCGTGTTCATTAGGGGATAAAAATTTTATTAAATCAATATAAGTAAAAATAACAATCCTATGACACTTTTGGAGAAAGTTTAGAAGGTTTTTAATTATGAAAATAATAAGAATATTAAATCTAAAATGTTTAAAACAATTTATAAAAATATCACTAATAAATAATATGATAATTTTAAAAGCATTACTTTATAAATTCTAATTAAGTTATGGATATGGGGGGCAATAATTTTAGATTGTCTAGAAAATAAATGTTCAATGTCTCTAAAAACATACATTCACTATCTTGGTAACTAAAAAATAGAAAATGAATAGAAATATATTAATTGATAGAAATATAAATAAGTGATTAAAATTAATTATTTTAATGATATAATTGTCTAATAATAATCCTAGTGAAGATATTAACATTAAAAAATATGAACAACAATGAGATTGTGAAATAAACCCTTACCTCTTGTTCAACTCACTTTGTGTGTGTTTGAACATTATGTTTAAAAATAATATATTTACTAAAAATACTTTCATAAACCATAATCACATATATCATAATTGTTTTACATTATTATAGTCATTTATCACCTATTTATTAAGAACATTCTTTAAAATATTTATTCTATATAATAACTATTTATATTTTTCTTGAATGTTTTCGTTCACTAGTTTTGGTCCTATTTTATTTCTCATAGATCCATAACCTTTATAATTTAAGTAATTGTAAATATTTTATATATATTCATTTTAAACATATTTAGTGTCATCCATAAATTTTAGTGATAGAAAAATGAATTTCTCTATTCATGGAGACTGCTGGCCATATATATACATGAATTTTGTTCTCATTTTTATACAGACGAAAAACATCACTCGGCATTAGTAATTAAACTTCCCATAATCTTTAATTTGTTATCAGTTTTTTATATGTTGGTTAAATATGTCCATATTGTTATCAATTTCAAAATTAAACAAAAAACAAATCAAATCACTATAGGGGTGTGGTAGTACCCACATTCACATGAGTGGCATTTTTTAATTGAAAAAATTTATATTGTAATAAGTTAGATGAGATATTATAATTTCACGATAATAATTACATAATAAATATCATGTATATATAATAAATCCATAATTATATCCATCTAAGATAGGCAACGATGGGAAATGAGCTACAGTTGTACGACATTCGGTGGTCCTCCGTATACACTATTAATGATTTTTATTCTTTTTTGATGGAAGACGAGTTAGATATAGGATATTCCATAATCCTAATAGAATCAAAGTATATATTATATACTAGTTTTATATTATTTCAATTATTATAATTTTTTAAATGGTGGTAAATGCATTAGTAAAAATGAATTATCATTAAGAAGATAATTACATTCATTTAAAAAAAACATGTGATACTCTTATTAATAACCCTAAGGATGTAATTATGTGTATAAAATAATTCATAAAACGTTTATATGGACATTTTTTGAGATATTATGAAT
Organism: Viscum album; assembly: GCA_963277665.1. Classification (NCBI taxonomy): domain Eukaryota; kingdom Viridiplantae; phylum Streptophyta; class Magnoliopsida; order Santalales; family Viscaceae; genus Viscum; species Viscum album. The sequence goes on from OY728140.1 coordinate 82,329,177, forward strand.
GGTTAAGTTCAAGTCAAATATGTTAATAGATGTGCACAAGTTAGGGTATGAGGTTCTCCCTTATAATTTAGGTGAGAACAATAGTGGTAATTTTTTATTGTTTTCAAATATTTCATGTCATATTTATGGTAAAATGGATCCAAACTAGATTATATCATATTTTAATAAGGGTAAGTCTGATATTCAACCACAAAATGTGGGTTTTGTATCCGTTTATTCCAATTTCACACTTATCATTATAATTCAACCCATGATAATATTTTTTAACATTATTCATGGAAATAGATTTTTTTAGTATTTATATTCATTATGATGATAAATTAAAGTATCATTATAATATTATATTAAATATAATGATTAAAAATATTTAACCCATTTAATTATATTAAATTCACAAAATTTGGATAATTTAACTTATAATTACAAAATCAAATATGATGAAATAACGGTTTTGAAGTGAATTTTTAAAAAATAATAAAATTATTTTACATCAATATTTAACATAAATGTTTTTACAATGATAAAAATTAGACAGATAATAATTTTATTAAACTAATTTTACCTATAAATATATATTTTTAAAATAATGGATCTTTGTAAATTTATCATTTACAATGATAATGTTTCTTAAATATCAAAAATTTTCATTATTCATCAAGAAATAAATATTTTAGAAAATTATCCCATATTAAAAATGAGTTTATTTTAAAATTAATATTTTAAAAATAAATTACATTATTTCTATAACATCCCATTACTGGTTTTGGTATTGATAAACCCTATTCTGTTAAATTGTTAATATCTAACATTAAATGGGAAAAATGGTCTATTAGTGAAAATTTGTTTTTTGGTTAAACACATTAGGGAATGGTAAAATGACCAATTAACACTCCCTAATATTCAATTTAATATTTTATGATTTAAAAATTAAGTTGGTATGAGTTTTGGAGGCCCATAATAGTTTGACAGATACATATTAATATTATAAAATTGAATATATAAAATGTGCACTTCTTAATCAAAATAGTTAAATAACTCCAAAATAATCTATCATTTGAGAAATATGAGACCACTGTTATGTCTGAAATAATGTTTTTACCCTAGAATGGGTGTAAAATTCGAAGCATCCAGACATTTGGATGTCTCTATTGTGAGACAAAGTTATCAAATAATATTTAATTTATTATTTAATAAAAAGTAATTAAATATATATCAAATGGTGCATTTTATGAGAAAAAATGAGACCACTAATGAGTTCAAGAATGAAGGGTTTTACCATATATGGGGTATATTAATTGTAACTATCAGGTGTTTGGATGAGTCGCTCGATAAAATAACACTTTTTATTTTAATTATTTAATTTTTCTGATTTTAATTAATAAATAATTAATATCTCTCAAATGTTTCATCATTTTAGAAATCCAAGACCAACGTTGTGTCTGGAATGGAGTGTTTAACCTAGACAAGGTATAATTGTTTATGGTCAAAAGGTGTATGGTGATATTTAATTTTTACTTTAAATAATAAATTTTATTAATTTAACGATTAATCCAAATTTAATGAAATTAAATGGGATTTAATTTTTCTTTTATTTCCTTCATCTTCTACAAGCGCACATCCTCCATTGAAGTTCCATTAGATATTCAAAACCTCATGTTTCATCACCATTTTAATCCAATTAAGTTTCAATTATATAATGAGGAGGAATACATAACTTTATCATTAAATTTAGGTTGAATCGCAGATTGAGTAGGATGTTTTAAATAGGGGTACTCAGACCTACGTTTTTAGGGTTCTTAAAATCTTTAAACACCTTGCCCTTATCTATTTCTCAATTTTGTAGAGTTTATGAAATTCATATCATCCTCGCACGCGATTGTATGTTATTCTTGATCTAATCCAGATCTAGTGGCCATCATTTTCTTCTTCCTTTTGTAGTGTGGTTCATGTGCGTAGGAGGTATGGTTTTCTTCTTCTTATTTTATTATTATTCATATTATTTTCTAAATTCAATATCTTCTATGTTTTTAATCAGAATTTTACATCATCAATATCATTGGATTCATATCAACAAGAAGAACCCCAATCATATTTATGATTTAAAGGATGTAAATAATTATTCAATATGCTTTTCTACATTTTAAATGGTTATTTTAAAATAAATTTATCATAAGATAATTGTTATGAATTATCCAATGATAATTAAAGAAACTTATCAAAAAAATAATTATGTGAAATATCCTAGGTTCATTATTGAAATTTTTTTTCACAATATTATTTAGAGAAATGTGAATATTTATCTGATATAATTATTAAAGATAATTATGAATAATTATTTGATGAAAATTACATCGATAATTGTATTTTAGAATATAATATTGTTAATATGAAGGATAATTAAAAACAATTTCCAAGAAATTAATAATTAGGTGATATTGTTGAAAAATAACTATTTTGATTTAACAAATGATAATTTCATCGAACTATTGAATAGATTTTTTAAAAATTATCAAACAATATTTATTTTTATTATCAAAAAAATATAATGAATTATTAAAAAGATATATATATATATATATATATATCGATAAACACACTTTGGATATTTTATTAAAAAATATCTATTGTTATTTATTTTGATTATCAAAAAATATATTTATATATAGTTAGATATATATTTTTAATTAAATTATAATTTTAGTATAATATTGTTAAATATAAAATTATCAATTTGTAATTGCATGAACTATTAAGGGATAATTTGAAACACATGAGTTGACATAAAAACAATAATCCAGATATTATCTATGAGACATAAAATATTATTGCAAGTAATATTTTAATCCATAATATGATATTATCTATGAGAGAAAAAATATTATCACATGTAATATATTAATCCACAATTTTAAATTATATATGAGAGGACAAAATTTAATCGCATATAAAATTTTAATTGTGTATATTAAAAGTATATAGTAGAGAGAGATTATTATTTAATGTGTTATATTATTTCCATTTGAAATAAAATAATTGGTAATTGTTCTAGGAACACTTGATAAACATCGACCATTGGAGGGTCGATGCTTATTATAATAGGGCCATGTAGAGGCGTATTGAACTACACGGGGAGGTTTATCATTACTGCTGATATTAATGACCTTGATGTATGTGGTCCCATTATGATTAGAGGAATGGATTTTACTTTTATTGATTTATTTATTTCAATTGATAATTTAAATATAATTGCTCAAATTTTATTTCTATTAAATTGATAAAAATCCGATTCTAGTTAATCGAGATATTTGAAATGTTTGTTTCATTGAAATTATTAAAAAAAACCCAATTGCATTGAATTAGGTGGGTTTATGGATATGGGATGATTTTAATTGTTGAATTAAAATTATGAATTTGATGGAAATGATTTCAATTGAATTGTGGAATTTAATTGTGGATATAAATTGTGTAATGATGGAATGTGTTTTGAATGGATTTTTAACTGGTGAAAATTTCTTAAAATGATTTGATAGAAACCCATTGGTATTATCTGGTGAAAAGGCATGTTTTTGAGTAAAACATTTTTTGATTTTAAATGGATAGAAAGTGAAAATTTAGAAAGAGATGAATGGGATTGATTGTATTTTTATGAAGTCTTAAAATAGTTCACCAATAATGTTTGAGCGCTTGAAAGCCATAGGTACTTAGTGAGTAATTTGGACTCACTCAACGTTATAACAATGTTCCAAAAAATTCATGTGGTGGGTCACATCCCCAACGGGTTAGTGATGAGTCTCCTTTGGCCAGTTTCATTGGGACATGTGTGTACACAATTTTCAAAGTTCACATAGACAGTGTGGAATCCAATACATAGATAATACGATCGTAAATTTTGGAAGATGACCATGTTACTTTCTTGTTTTTTAGATTTAAATGTATGTGAATTATTATAAACTTCATTACATGCCTTTGGAATTTATATAAACTATTTTATTAAAACGTTTTACTTAATAATTTGTTTTCAAAATATTCAATCATTTTTAAAATCATTGCTTAAAATATATATTTCCATCATTTGAAAATTTATAGATTGTTTTGTTTAAATTTGATTTTGAATTTACAAACTTTTTTACATTAAAATTGAAATATTTTCATTGGATAATCAATATTTGGCTTCTATTATGGAATCCTTGGTTGTAACCTACTAAGAGTTGGATCACACACTGCTTTTTCCTTTGGGTGTTTCTAAACTTTCCTCTTCCAGGTTAGATCGAAGGGAAGAGATCTCTTGGAGGTGGATCCAGCAATTGTGATTTGGTATTGGTGAGTTGTGTCCTTAGAGACCATGGTGTTGTTTTTCCCATTTTAGTACATGGGTTGTAGTACATTGTGATTTTTATGCCATGTTTTATTTGGGTACATTACTCTATGAAGATTTAATTTTGTTATGCATACTGCTTTGTTTTCATTTGCTTCTGCATTCTTGTGGAAAAAACATTCCCACATGTCTATTGTTTTATACCAGGTACTAGACATTGACTGGCTGGGATCGGTAATACGCATCGAGCTATGTTAGTGCGGTCTTAGTTATCGGGTTACCAGGGTACATGGGATAGTTCGTGAAAAAATGGTATCAGATGGAGGTTATGATTTTTTCTCGAAGTCAATATGCATTTGTGAAAGCTTGCCTGGACTTAATTTGTAGTTACGAAAGAGTTCCTAACCAGCTCTCACTACAGTCATCCTTAAGTCACTAGGGGTGGTTAGGGAAAAATTTCATGGGGATTATTTCTTGTCTTTTTCTTATTTTGATTTGGGTAGAGTGAAATCCAAATCATGTGTCTTCTACCAGTTTGAATCATGTTACCATCATTTCTATGTATGAGAATTATATAATGTCTTCTTTATTGACTATTGAGGGTTTGTGACATCAAGCCACCAAGAATACGTGTGAATTGGAACTAGGAAGAGGTTATTGCTAAACATAATTGAGTTAATCCTCTTGTTGAATCGATCATAGTTGAGGTAATTGTGCACACTATCCAAGATCTAGGATAAGTACCACCTCTAGTCCCTGTTCAGGCACCTGCTATGGATCCTGGGGGGGGGGATTCTCATTGAAATATTTCTCATGAGTTAATTCACTAGAATCAACAAGTTTTCAAAGTCTCCACCGATCCTCAACATACTGGGGAATGGTTGGGCGGGATTGAAAGCTTGTTTTAGTTCTTGGAGACACCGGACGAGATCATGGTGAATTGTCACGGAATTGTATAAGAGGGACTAAGAAGGATATGGTGGGAGATAATAGTTAATGAAAACAAACATGGGGGATTAGAGTAGAAGGACTTCATGTTAATTATCACTGGACACTTCTCTCCGGAGTCAATGGTGTTGGCCACTACTGTAGAGTTTTTTAATCTTGAGTAGGCTGAAAAAACTGTGGCTCTTGCATATGTTTAGGGAACTTATCGATGTTCTTACACAAATTATACACTTCACGTAATTGCACAAGATCATAATAACATTCAAAACAACTGTGGGTTAATGAAATGGTTCATGTACAAAAGAGTTACAGCCACATGAATCCAGAACAAATCTTCTTTACAAAGTGGAAGAGTCTCTATAGGAAGCTAATATAGGTCTATTGACCATGATAGGTATCATTACTATAGCTTCATCTTTAGTGACTGTGCTATTTGATATCCGTTCATGTCACTCATTTTTTTATCCCATGCTTTTAATTTTCTTAATATTGTTCTATATATTTTATCTTGTGAAATGGATATTACTACACCTATTGATGTGATTAGAGAGAATGTTCTGTTTAGTATTTCTTTTGTCTTCTCTCTATAATATGACAAACTTTATTGGATTTTTCTGGTAATCTATATCAAATATCTTGACATAAAATTCGGGATAGATTGGATCAGAACCAATAATGCTGGATTGATTGTTATCATTGATGGGTCTACATTGCCACACCTACTGTTCTATCTATTGCCTTTTAAGGAGAACGAGACCCAACGTTGAATAGTGTCATACCATCTTATCTGGAGTTGGGGAAGGAAATATTAGTGTTTACTTTTGTTTTGAACAAGTGATCTCCCTCTAGTTGTTGTCGAGTTTCCCAACACGTTTCCTTTTGATTTTTCATGTTTTTTCACTGTTAAGAGAGGTTCAGTTTTCCATTGACTTGATACTAGTACTCAAAATGTTTTTTTCCCCGCATACCAAATGGATCCTACTGAACTGAAAGAACTAATTTTATAGTTGGATGATCTTTATAAGAAACACTTTATTCACCGAAGTGATTCACCATGGGTGGTTATGGTTCTCTCCACCATGAAAGTTGATGGTTCTATGACATCTTATCTTCTATAGAAGATTCTTCAAAAATAGCACGTTGTTTATAAATTTCATAAGCATTGGAGACTCTCTTTTTTATGGGGAGACTGATTCCTAATGGTTGTTCTCTAAAGAGGGTGTTCTGTGTTATCAGAACTGTTATGCTGCACCATTATCAACAAGGAAGGCTGTAATGGGTGATTTCCATATTTTCCAATGTGTTGTGCACCCATGAAGAACTGAGTCATTCTGTTACTCGAATAATTAGTTTTTGTGATCATTTATTCTTGAAGGATTCACCCCATTTGGGTCATCGACAGCTTTGGAGGCATGAGATGCTTGATCCATGTTTTGTGGGAACTTTTGAGCATTTTGATTAAGTGGGGAATATTTTTTTAACATTTAGCACAACCACCGCAAGTGGAATCGGTACATAATTTGTTCATGTATATCATCTTCAAATGCTTTTATCTAACCCATCTCATCTTCTCTGTTAGAGTGACCTTGATGTGGAACCCAGTTTATCTGTAACTGATGATCGGTCATGATTATTGATTCATAGTCCAAGGTACTACATGGGTGGATGATACCTATGTTATGTGTGATATGAAATCATGGTTGTAATTCTCATGAGATTTGAGAGAGGGAGGCACTGATGAGAGAAAAGTGGCCTTGTCTTTTTGATATGGAGGCTTATACATTGGATCTCTTGGGATTGAAATTTCCTATGGTGGGGAGGTTGTAAAACCCTGTTAGAGATTTAGGTGTTTATAAACCCACATCAATTAAATTATTAATCTCTTACGTTAAATGGGGAAAATGGTTTATTAGTGAAAAGATGCCTTTTTTTAACATGTCATATAATGGTAAAACATCCAATTATCACTCCATAGTCTTGAATCAAATATTTTCTATGTTATTCATTAAGTATATATGAGTTTCATAGGCCATCAAATGCTTGGTGAAGATGGAATAAAATTATTAAATAATATATATTTACTATGTATTTTTCATTCAAAATATTTATATAGCACCAAAATGATGTGTCGTTTGAGAAATCTAAAACCACTGTTATGTACGAAATATAGTGTTTACACTAGAAGGGATGTAACATTGGATGTTTTTAGATATTTGGATGTATTTATAGTGAGAGAATGTTATTAAATAATATGTAATATATTATTCGTTAAAAATAATTAAATATCTCTAAAATGGTGCATCGTATATGAAATATAAGACCACTGATGGGTTCATAATGAGGGGTTTACACTAGATAGTGTATAACATTTTTATGCATCGGGCGTTTGGATGCCTCTCTCTCTCAAAAAAATCTTTTAAATTTAAATAATTAATTATTAAGATTTTTAATTAATAAAATGTTAATATCTATCAAATAGTTCATCATTTGTGAAATTTTACACTATCATTGTGTCTAGAATGGAGATTCTACCCTAGACAATGTATAACTTTTATGTGAAAAAAGGAATTTGGTGTTGTGTAATTTTTATGTTAAATAATTAAATTTATTATTTTAATGATTAATCTGAATTAAATGAAATTAAATAGGATTTCATTTTTATTATATTTCCTTTATATTCTACAAGTTCACATTCTCCATTAAAGGGCCATTTGATTTTCCAAACCTCCCTTTTCATCACTGTTTTAATATATTTTAGTTTCAAAGCATTAATGAGAAGGAATTAACAACTCCGTAATTTAATTTAAATTGAACCATGGAATTAATAGAATGTTTTAAATGGTGGGTCTCAAACCTACATTTTTATGGTTCTTAAAATCACAAAAAACCTTGGCCTTCACTATTAATCAATCTCATTGAGTTTATTCCCCTTAAATCATCCTCTCATGAAATAGTAGGTATTTCTTGATCTAATTCAAATCCAGTGCCCTAAATTTTCATCATCCTTTTGGGGAATGGACCTGTGCGTAAGAGGTATGTTCTTCTTCTAGCTTTTTTATTAATCCTATTTTCTAAATTCAATATCCCCTATGTTATTAATAAGAATTATACATCATCAGTATCATTATATTCGTATCAATAAGAAGAACCAAAATCATATTTTTGTTTTGAATGAATTGATGAATTATTCAATTTTCTTTTCCACATTCTAAATGGATCTTTTAAAAAAATTATCGAAAGATAATTGTTAAGAATTTGAAAATGATAATTACTACAACTTATAAAAAAATAATTATTTAAAATATCCAATGTTTATTATTGAAATTTGGTTTCACGATATTGTTGGGAGATATGGGAATAATTATCTGAGATAATTATTATTTATAATTATTAAGAAGTATTCGATGATAGTTACATCAATAATTCTTTTTGAGAATTTAATCTTGTTAAAATAAAATATTATTGAAAAGAATTATCAAGGAATAAATTATTAGGTGAAATTGTCGAAAAATAACTTGGATGATTTAACAAATGATTATAACATTATATTATTTGATGAATAATTGTTTAAAATTATCAAATAATAATTATTTGAATTATAAATAGAATATAATGAATTATCTTAAGATATATATATGTGTGTGTGTATATATATATTGATAAACACACATGGGATAGTATATTAAAAATTATCTAATGATATTTATTTTGATAATATATATATAGTTAGATATATTTTTTCTGAATTACTTTTGATGTTAAGGATAAGTTTTTTAAATATTAAATTATCAATATTTAATTGCATCAACTACTTAAGTATAATTTTAAACACTTATGTCGACATAAAAATGATAATCTAGATATTATCCAAGATAGATAAAATATGATTGCATGTAATATTTATATCCATAATTTGAAATTATCCATCAGAGATAAAATATAATTATATGTAATATTTTAATCCATAATTTTAAATTATTTCAAAGAGAAAAAAAATATCACATGTAATATTTTAATCGATTATTTTAAAATTATCCGGAGAGAGAACGTGTAATAGAATGTGTTATTGTATTCTTTTTGACATAAAATAATATGTATAGCTTCTAGGAACCCTTGAAAAACATAGACCATTGGTGTGTCGATGGATATGATAATAATTTCATGAAGAGGTGTATTGAGCCACAGAATGTGTTTTATAATTGTCGCTGATATCAACGACCTTGAGGTTGGTGGTTCCATTCTGATTATCCAAATTGATTATCCTTGAATTGATTGATTTATTTCAATTGAATTTTTAAATAAAACTTATCAAATATTAATTCACTTATTTTTAAAAAAACCCGCATCCCGTGAATCATGAATTTCGAAATGGTTTTGTCATAGAAATTTGAAAAATAAAACCAATTCCATTGAATTGGGTCTTTTTATGGAAATTGGATGATTTTAATGGTTTAATTAAAATTTTGAATTTTATGGAAATGATTTCAATTAAATTGTTGAATTTAATTATGGAAATAAATTATGTATTGATTGAATTAGTTTTGAATGGATTTTAAACTGTTGAAAATGGAATAAAATGATTTCACAGAAGCCCATAGGTTTTATATTGTGAAAAGGGATAGTTTTTTAATAAAACCATTTTTGGTTTTAAAAGGAATCAAATTGTACCTTTTAAAATGGAAGAATGAGATGGATGGTTTTTTAAAAGTCTTAAAATCGTTCACCCATTATCAAAGAAAACATAAAAGTCATAGGTAGCAAGTGAGTTATTTGGACACACTGTATGATATGACAATGTTCTAAAACATATTTGTGGTGGTTCCCATCCCCGAATGGTTGGTGAGAAGTTTCCTTTGGACATTGTCATATGGAAATTTTTAAACACATTTTTATGATTTCATATAGAGAGTACATAATCAAATAGATGGTTAATACTATTCTACCTTTTGGCAGATGACCATTTTTCTCACTTCATTATTTATATTTGGGATATAAATGTATTTCAATGGTTTTGAACTTCTTTACATGCCTACTGAATTTAAATAAACTATTTTAAAAAAAATTACATAATTTTTTTTTAGAAATATCCCATCAATGGTAAAATCATTACTTAAATTATTTATTTATATCATTTGACAAAATATAGCATGCTTTTTTAGATATGCGTTTGAATTTCCAACCATGTTTACTTTAAAATTGAATGATTTTTTGGGATAATCTATTTTTGGATTCTATTATAAAATCTTTGGTATTATACTACTGGGCTTAGTTTGACACCATACTTTTTCTTTCATGTGTTTGTAGACTTTCTTCTTCGAGGTTCAAGTAAAGTGAAGAGATCACTTGGAGGTGGATCCAGCTATTGAGCCTTGGTCTTGGTGAGTGATTTCCTTAGAGACCATGGAGTAGTTTTACAATTTTAGTACATTAGTGGTAGTACTTTGGGATTTTTATTCCATGTTATATTTTGGTACATCACTCTTAGTGAATTTTCGTTTTTCATGCATACTTCAATTTTTTATTTTTCTTTTGTAATATTGTGGAAAAATTGTTTCCACTTGTATTTTTTTTTGATGCAAGGTACTAATCACTGACCCATTGGGATTGGGAACACATTTTGAGCAATGTTAGTGCTGACTCAGTTATCGGGTTACCATGGTACCTGGAATAGTTTATGAAAGTGTCTAATAAATTCTCCAAAAAATTGGTTATATTATATTCTCATAATAATAAATTAAGAATTTTTTGGTAAATGTATATTTTTTAAAAAAATAAATAAATTTTCTAAAATATATATTTTATTTCTATAAAAACATTTATAAATGTTATTTAAAAAATTATTCCTACTCCTACAAAAAGTTTAATGGATTTTTATAATGATGTGTAATATTATGGTTAATTTATTCTTGATGTTCTATGTATTTTATGCTAACAAAGAGATTAATTTTTTTAATGTCTTATATCATAAAATATAATAGTTTACATTATTCCATAATATAAATGATTTTTTGACATAGAAATTATTTATTTATGATGAAAAATGAGGAAATATTTATTTTCTTACATCATTGTGTTCCCAGGTAGCTTATATCAATTTATTTTTTTTCATTGAAAATTAACCATGCAAGTATTCTCATTATACAACATATTATCATTATAATACAAGAAATGTGCATGTTATTCTTTTTATGAAAGATATTTATCAAGTTATATGAACTGATATTTTAGTACATGCAATAGATCAAGTATGTACATACCCAAGTGAGATGCAAGGAACCCGTTACGAACTTGAGAGAGGTTTAATGGATGTGCCAAATGATAAGCTACCATCCCTAGTCAATCATGATTATTTAAGGGGACTGTATACATTGGTCTACTAATAATTTCTATTTAAATATCATAAACTAATTCTATGGAGAAATTAATAGAAATGCATTTTGAAAAACATCAAACTCTAGATCATAATGATGATTATTAACAAAAGTTTTCATCTATATTCGAGCATCCTTGATTTGTTGTTGATTTTTTTGTTATCTTCCATTTCCTTAGATATCTCATGTTATAATAGATTTATTTCTCTAAATTCATCATATCACGATGAAGATATATATTCCATTACATTGATGGCTTCATATAGAGCCATCAAAATGTTCAAGTCAAATTTATTATTGTCTGAAAACTCAACTCAATAAGGGTTTTGATCTAAAATATCTTTATAATATATTCCTCAAGATATCAACATATCCTCTAGTATTGTATTTCTTATCTTAGACAAATAATCTAGCTAAGGATGATCTAACATACTAAAACTGACTCTATATCTTATTCCTATTAAAAACATTTATAAAACATCATGGTAAACCATCGATCACAATAAGATAAAATATTATGTTCAACTAAATTAGGTTTTACCACATCAATAATATATATTATAGAAAATTGGACTTTATGGAAATAATTATTTATAGTAAAGAAGTGTGATGAATTTGTAATGTGGTCATATATAACATGAATAAAATTATATCCTTTAATGGTTTTGGGGATTCTAATGTCAGCATATATGGTTATTTATTCCTATTTATATTCTAGTATGGTTAAATATTGTAACAGAACCTTACATCATAATATCATTGTAATAATATTGTTAGAAACATGGAAACAATATACATAAATAATAATATTTTTCATCATTTTATCCCACCATAAATACTCTTTCAAATATCAATATACCTTAAATATTCTTGGATGAATATATAATGATGAGCTATGATCCTCATCCAATGACTAATTCAAATGTGATATAGAAAAAATACATAACTAGTTCATAACCCTAATAAATATATAACAACAAATCCTAAACCCATGAAAAATTATCATTTTATTTTTTATCTCCACATCTTCCTTTTGTGCCTCTTTCATCCTTACATAGATGGATGGTTGAACATTAATTTGATATAGATAAGTTTTATTTCATTAGATATTTTTAAAAAACACAAGGTAAATGAATAAATAATAAATATTTTGTGAGTCTCATCATTGATAAGTCAAAATTTTCCTTTTGAATCAAATCATTGACCGCCTTGTTCACTATTCAGTGGTGGTCATGTCCATGGAATTCATAATCATTTATCAAATCCAACAATATTATTTATGACATATTCAAATAAATATCATTAAAAAGATACATCATTATTTATGATATTTTTATATATAAAAACTATTACTAGGTAGACAATTTATCCATATATTCAGTGAAAAAATTACTATTGTTAGCTATATATAATGAGTTGTGAGTTATTCCCCATGAATCATCAATTATGACCTCTAATATCTTCAATTCATTAAAACTATATTCACACCCATCTCTCTAAAACACATTAACCTACTTCAAATTTTAATTAGTGAGTGGATTCGAGAGTCGTGAGTAATGTCTAAAAAAGTGTAGTTAGTATCTGTACAAAAAATGTATCACCTAGATATATTTATATAATAACATTGTTTTTATAGTATATGTGACATGGACCATTAAGCATAAATAACACCTTAATATTTTTTAATAAATTTAATCTCTATGATAGAAAGACAAATATACAACATGAAGTAGAAAATATATAAAATATAATATAGTATTAAATTGGTTGGTATTAATATTAATAACTGAAATATTATTGGTATGGTTAGATATTGATTATAAATAAAAATAATCATCATTTTAATGAAAATAAATTATTTTATGAATAATGTATTTTCATTATAAGATGGGTTCTCCTCTCTACACACACAGAACGTAAAATAAATATTTACTATGTACAAGATTTCATAATATTTAAAATAAAATTTTTTAAAAATTTTATACCAATGTTATATGTGGGTAAATATTTGTTGTTTTGCTGAAATTTTTATCTTTTTTAATAAATAGTGAAATATACTGAATAGTAATTGAAAACTACATTTTCATTTAAATTACATAAAATTTTAAATTATATTAATAATTTAATTTAATGTAAATTAGTTCTATTATATATATACTAATATATTTATCTTTATTGTATTTATTTTGAAATAGAATTTCGATAAAAGGCATTGTCATCTTTAGTCCTTTTTCTATATTAAAATATACTCTTCCTTCGCATCTGCAAGACAAGTATTAACATTTATTTTTTCAAATATATGAATTGTATTTTTCAAAATTGAATATATATTTGGAAAAATAATATTTTATATTTGATAATATGTTCATCATAACTATTGACCAAATTCAGTAACAAAATTACTAAAAATTAATTACAACCGGTAGGGTAAAATGGAATTACTGGGGAGTTAAACAAAACTGATAATGTTAAAAATGTACTAAATATAGGTAAAAATATATATTAAATAAATATTTAGAAATTATTACTTCTATTCTGTATAATTTTACAATACTTTAGCATTGTGAGATAGAGAAAACATGAATGAAATTCATTCTAATCAAACAATCCTAGTCAGTCACTCAACTCAGTCATAAAGGAATACCAATCTCCACTATTTTTCAAACCTTAATACCATTTTGGTTAATCAATTTACTATATAAATAGCATCCCAAATTTTACACTCTTATCTTAGAACCCTTATTTTGGAATGAAATCCAATCATGGACAACCTTTGGTAAAACCCTAAGGAGGATACTTGAAGAAAGAATAATATTCTTCAAAGAATGTTTTTCTATTTCTTCTTCAACCTTGTTAATTATTGTGAAACCATGGTGATATTATACCCCCAGTATAATACATACACTAATTGGTTTTATAATAATATCATTACGTATTTACATTTCGACATTCAAAAAATGGGTTATGAAATCTTTGATTGTGTATACGATAGACTTACCGACTTGCAAACCAATATCATTGATTCTTCCACTACCACATCTCAATGTTGTTTGTGATTATTGATATAAATGTATATATATTATATTTATAATATAATAATAACCTTTTTTTCATTTTATCATTTATAAAATTCTATATTCTATTCAATAATGAATTTAATAACATTGGTCATGTGTAAAAAAACTATTGCCTCCTGAATTATTGTGATTCATCAGTCACTAAAACTTTAAATGGAACATAATAAGAATATATTTATTGAATATATGTGATATTCATGAAAATTATTTTTTATTAATAAAATATTTAGCATTTCTAAAAATATAAAAAATAATTTTTGCATTTATCATAGAAAACATATACAAATATTTATGTAATTGTGAACTACCTCATTCAGGAAGAAATATGAATCAATTTTCATCCCACACCACATGGGAGATATATATAATTATTATGAACTTGAATAGTATACTCTATCCATAATGGTACACAACATGAATTTCCACAAACCCAGAGGGCCTTCCTAATCCCCTCAAGATAGAGCCTGCACCCAGGAATGAACAACAAACAAAGGTAACAATTTATCACATAATGAAAGAGAGAACATTACATATATACATATACATAAAGAAAAATTAGAAGAACAAATTAATACGTATTTTATAACAGATAAATAAAAATTGATGTGATATAACTATAATGGTAAAAAAATCTCAAATGGACAATTCAAACTATAGAAGATGACAAAAAACATAACTAAATCAATGTTATCTATGTGATGGCGTTGGAAAACACCCATATTGTCATCACCAACTACCCAAACCCAGCTAGTACAAAACCTTTATTCCTCATTGGGGTACCTTTCTTTTCCATGGATCAAATTAAAAAATGTGTTCTATGCACCATCAAAGGTGTGTGCAGCGTGTGAGGAACATTCTCACTAGGGTCTCAACCATGATTCCTACATCATGTATCTATAAAATAATCTGAACAAGATAAAATTTAACTAAAATAAAGTAGGATAAGTAGTTTAAGGATTTTATATCAAATTTATGTAACATATTTAATTATTTACTGTTAATTATGTTTAAATAAATCATGTAATTCAATACAATAAATTTCATCATCAATAAAGCGGTCTAATAGAATAAGTGAAGGTATTACATGTCACATCAAATCCATAGAAGTAAAATCGAAATAATAGGTAACATCGTCAAAAGGATGAAACGTGGTTTGGATATCTTCAAAACTCATAAAAAATAGAAAATTTCATGCATGAAGTCAATAGACATATTATTAAAATATAGAGAGAAGAGGAAAATTAAAAAATGATAATCCACAATCAGGCATGAAAAGTACATAGAAAAACAGTCCTAGGGATCATAAGAACAAACCATTAATGGACCATATGATATTGAATGAGACTTGTTACCAAAAAATATGCATAACTACATAATTCAACCCTTGTGATATATTTTCAAAACCATTTCATCCAAACCATTCCTTGAAAACCACCTCCAAAATATATTTCAAAATGCTTCAGAAAATTATTTTTCTTTACATATACTAGGGGATAAAATATTGTATCAAACACCAATTTACACAAACACAAATCAATAATGGTAATTTATTTGTAAATTTATTTATAAAAACCCATAAGAATCCAGTTCATACAACACCTTCTAGAGACGTAACCACCTAGAACAAAGTCATGTCACACCCCCCCCCCCCATGGGAAACACCAAGGGAGAACACAATGACCACAAAACAGGCTCTAGAATCAATGTAAACATTTCATTAATGATTCAATTTTGAAAAAGGTTTTGTTAAGAGGAAATATCACAACATACCTACAAAATGCACACTGATCACACTATAAAAAACCAATGATCAAACCCCAAAGAATGATTACATCACAGATCGTGAATTTAATCATGGGAATTAACACCTCCTATCAATGGATACATAACCTTAGTGCACCCAATCTACAAATATTGTGGGAAATAATGGATCAAAATCAATTACTCACCCAAAGAGATGAAACCCAAATAGAATAGAGATCAATTGTTATAAAAATTGTTTCTAATGGACTGTAGGTCCTAAAAAACTATTAGGAGAGCTCATAGGTCAAGGAAAAAGTGGATTTCATTGAATGAATGAAAAATTTGTCTTGAATAACCCTAAAATATGTACATTGAAAACAAACATGATGTGTAGTATAATTACAAATCATGTAATTGATGTAACACAAGTACACCAAAAACAATATAAATTTTTTACTGAAAACCCAATATTTTAACAACCGAAATCATTTTTCTACTTTTCATTATATGTTTCATTTAATTATTTGTATTCATCTCATGAAATGTTAGCCTTGATCAAATACATGATATCGAAACCAGTTACACAATGTTTAATTTCAGAACATACTAAAAAAGGAAATTACTACATAAAAATCAAATCCACTTATGGTGTTCTCTCAAACTAGATAGAACATGACTAATCCATTAACAAATTTATACCTATTATCTATTACATCAAAAAATCCATAAACAATGTTTCCTTCTACCTATAAAATTTACTCCATCCCCATAAGTCCTATAAAATCCAAAAAAAAATGAGTAAAAATAATAATTATATGGAAAATAGCTGAATTATGGAAATGGGATGATAAAAACACCACAACATATGAATTTATATCCTTGTGAAGTCATGGGGAAGAATTAATTTTTGTAAATAAGTGAAATATTTTTTCACTCATCCAAAAACAAATCTCTTTCATCTTTCATGTGAATCTGATAAATGCCTCCATAAAGCCAATACAAGTGTAATCAGCCTCCCTTATAATCCCTCTACTTGGGATTTAATGATATTATTTAGCTAATGTATAGTAGAATAAAATTTCCTTTTCTCGATCTATTCCCAACACAGAATGTGATAGGAATATATATGGTATTTCATTGGCTGCAACATTATGAAAACATAGCGAACTAATATAACCTAAACTACAAATTTCAATTGATAAGAAACCTATATAGCCTTATAGAGACATCTAATGGTAAATTATATCTCAGATCAAACATTCATTATTTTACAAGACTATAGTGACCCCAAAGTGGCTTATTATTAAACAATAGATGAAGACATATGGATGAATGAGAAGGACGATGTTGTTGTTCCACATATGATTCCTTGTAACTCTATTCTATAAACAGATGCAATAGTATACCATGAATCCTCAAGAACATCTCCTAAAATAATCTTGGTTACACTAAAGTTCCTTTACCCCCATCATCCCACCAAAGAGGTGGCCGACATAGGTTTCCATCACCACTAGAAATCCTACCTATACTAAAGAATCTATACCAGCGGTTTATAAAACATTTTGTATAGGTCCAATTACCCAATGGTTTTTCAAAAACAATTGGAAAAGGATACATGGACATCACTTTTCCCAATAGTTTGGCCAAACTATTTTTAAATTAGTCACTTTTCCAAATGGTATCTGAAAAACCTTTTGGAAGGGGTACCTTGAGACCAATTTTCCTAACAGTTTGACCAAACTGTTGGGAAAGGGTCCACTTTTCCCAATGGTTTTATCAAAAGTATTTGGAAAGGGTACATTTAGGCCACTTTTCACAATTGTTTTCCCAAACCGTTGGGAATGTGTAGGTACCTATCCCAATGGTTCTAAAAACGTTCAGATAGGCCTTTCCCAATTATTTTGAGAACCATTGGAATAAGTACCCTTATTTTTTATGAATATTTTTTTTTGAATATCATCAAATAAATCAATATAAAAATGACATATAAATATATATATATCAAAATATATTCATCGATGTAATATTAGGGTAGTTGTAAAGTCATTGATATATAACGCGTAGTTTGATCGTTTGAACCTCCACTGGAATTTTATTTATATTTACCTATGCCAACGGGTTTGTATGACCATTGGGATATGTCTTTATGAATTCCAAATCACCCAACAACATCCCAAATCATTGGTGTAGGATATACCAGTGGTTTGGGGATGTATACCAATGCTTCCAAACCATTGGTATAAGAAATTTTTCAATTAGTGCGTGGAAATAATAAAAAAGATCAATTATAATAAACAAATGAATAAGATTGATATTAGAAAACTCAACTGGTCCCTTATTTCTAACCCCAAATTCTCAAAAATCCATGTAATAGTCACATATAATATCCTATTGAAGCTACATAACATGATTTATATGACTGTCTATCTGTGGATGAAATGTTCTACTCAACCTAACCTCAGTCCCAATATCCTTTTAGAGAATCCTTTTGGTATATAATGTAAAAATATGATCCCTATTCAATATAATTGTAGAATTAACTCCATGTGACCCCTTAATCTACTGCATATATAATATTTTGATATATTAAAATTTAGAAGTATTACCGATCAGAACAATGAGAGAACTTTTTTTCACTAATAAATATATAAATAAATATATTTACTCCCTTTAGGATTCTATTATAATACATCAACAATGTCCATTGACACATAATCCCTTTCAAAACATGCATCAGATGAGGATGATGAAAACTATATGGTTTCAAATTTTAAATAATAATCTGTAGGAAGGTTTTATAGTAGGACACATAATCATCAATGTAATGCTTCATACAATGCCTCTAGATTATTCTTTTCATGGAATAATATATATTTATATAGTGATTCTTTTTAAATATGCAAATAAATATGACCATCAAACAAAACACAGACTATCACTTAGGATATGATCACAAATAGAAAAACAAAATGGATAATACCATCTGATGATAGAGGAAAACTAGAAATGATATACCCTACTTATAATGTTTATTAAATTCATCTGAAATAATCATCATACTGCTCGATATTCATAATATACTAAATGATAGATGTTTATAACTTAATACGAGTAAAATAACATATGAATCATATTATGTAGAATTTATATCCAACCCATCAATGATTCACATAAGGTTCCACACTTATTTTAATTCCAAAACCATATGTGATGTATGTTTTTGGCTCAGAGAGTCTATATTGACATTTACCGTCCTCATGGTGTAAGTGATGTAAATGTAAAATATAAGATGTTATTGAACCCATTATATTCATATAATATTATTGTATTTTAGAGAAACTGTATATCTTCAAATCAGATTTTCGAAAAACACTGTGATCCTTTTCAAAAAATTAAATTTCCACTAATGCATAATCTAATTGAAAATTGTTGAATTATTTGAATCATGAATATGGAAAAAAAATTCATTCTTTTTATGTGTAAGAGATATAAAAGACACAACATGATCATCCTATAAGAGAAAACCACCAAATCCATTTGAAAAAATCATCACATAATAACATAATAACCTTACCGATATTATGAATGATCACAATAAGATATGATATAATAATTATTTTCAAACCATTGAAATTAGAAAACATTCCACATCCCATTTATATATCACCCATTTCTTAGTATGAGAGGTCCAAGGTGACTTGAACAGTGAGAAATCCTTGATGAACCATGAGTAATATCTAGTAAGACCATAGATGATCTGAATCTCAAATACATTTTGTTGTTCTTACCATGAAAATTAAACCTTCAACATATAAGGATCAATTGATTATCCATTTTCATGATTCATGTCCCCTAGGAACATCAAATATTTAATGTATAAAATTTACTTCTAAATATTTCCCAACAAAAATTGAATCATCAGGATTCCAAAAAAAACAAATTATTCTCATTGATATGATTTGAACTCAAATAAACCAAAATATAGTCCATGTACACTACCATGAATGTGTCACAATACTGATGGAATATCCAATTCATCAAATACATAAAAAATGAAGGAGAATTATTTAGATAGAATAAAATCAGAGGATATTTGTGAGGTTTATAGCTTCTCATTTAATCCATCATCATTATATCACACTACAGAACTCAAAGATGATAGTAACCTAAGAGAATATCTATCTTCATAAACAAATTTCCCAACATTAAATGATAAAATAAATCATCCATATGATGTAATGTATACTATTTTTTAACCATTACCCAGTTTAAATTTTGATAGTTCACACACATTCAATTTTAATCATATACCATCATGAAAACGATTTTTGTGGATGGACAAGGAGAAACACATGACCAAAAATTTCCCCTTTCTCTATCAGATCATCCCACTAAATCTGATCGCTTTCAACTCTATTGGTTCAATACGATAATAATGTATCGAAATAAACTGTGTACCTTAAATTAGGTCAATCATAGAATATAATTTTCTCTATCATGGAAGCCCTAATAAATTTTCATAGAGAACATCATGAGAGGCCCAAAAAAGACCAGGAAATCTATTATAAATGAAATGTATTCAAGATCAACTACTACACTAGAAAAAAAACATCCATGCTCTCGGTAGGAGGGTCTTGCAATTCCATGCCAAATATCCCACTGTCATTAAAATAATCTTGAGCTTACATCAGCAAACATAAATGGGAGATGAATATAAAAACTGGTATCCTTGAAACCATGAGAAATAATCCAATAAAATCTGATGATGACATGAAACATATCTAGATCAAGAATAAAAAATAACAGAATAACTATGCATCATCTATTGATAGTGTATAAGGACAAAATGAAACTAAAATCATTCCCCATCAGAATGATATGTTTATACCTCCACAACAAAAGAAAATTATTTTTTTTTTGATGTTTAATCACATAAATAAAACGTCTAGATAAAAAACTAGAATGAAATATTATTAATTAGGAAATTTATGTATAAGATACACTACAATTGTTAACTCTCACTATCACCAAAACCATATCTACATCTACAAGAAACTCAATTATTGTGAGATGATGCATTATGTCTAAGGCATGTTGATATTCCAATGTAGTCTTTTACAAATATAACAAAACCATATTGTTCTTTAGTGATGAAAATCCTCGCCATATTGAGGAGTATACACATCCTAATATAAATTATGTAGATGATAATAATTTCAACAAATATTGAATGTTATTAATGGTGATGAACAAGATAACCCATTGTCCCCAACCATACATCCACAAGAGGGATTTAGAGGCACAAAACATGTATTTACAAAATGTGGTGATGAGTTCTGCCACAATGAACCGCCTCTACCACGTTTTTTTATGATTTTTCCACTACATGTTTTTTCATAGGGCACACCTGATGATTCCAAAATGTGGAATAGAATGTGAAAAATTAGTAACCCTAAATTCCATGTTAGTCAAGGCGATTATATATCTATCAATAATCTCTTTATTGGTTGAATTATTTAGCATAAATAGTTTCAATATGACATGTAGTTTCAAACCCTATAAGAAATTTTGAGCATTAATCTATACGTTCATTACATCCTCTGGTAAATAATTAACCAGCTCAATAAACTAATTGGTGTACACTGACAAAGAATTATCTCCCTACTCCAAATATTGTAACTAGAGATAATTTTCAATAATTAGTGAATCTAGAGAAATATACAATAATAAGAGTGTCTTAAAACCTTTCCAGCCGAATAACACATTCATATCCACCCATACCATGGAATCCCACCATTCTTTCTTGGATCCTCTTGTCTAAACACCCCACACTTCACCTTGACAATAAAATATTTATCTAGGATGTAGAATGTATTATATATCTTTTAAAGATATCCCACTACCACTTCAGGTTCATTAATACCTTTAATAGATGGTGATTTATAATTCCAAAACTCTTATGATCGATATATGTCTCCTATAACTCCAAGATTGTGCTCCACACCTACATTCTAGACATGATGTACACTCTGTTTGAAAGCATAAACTACCATCCTAATAGACTCGATAAAACTGTTATCATGGGGAATATTTCCCTGAGAATCATGAATTGAACCATCCTATGGAACTCAAAGAATTCATCCTGGAGGTATACAAGTGCACACAAAAATTGGTGAAATTAATAAACACAATATAATCTCAATCTAAAGGAAAACACCCATAAAAACAAGATTGTGAATAAAAATATAAAAAAAGGAGACACACATATCAACATCCTATGGTAACATTAGTCTCATCATGGATAGATCTTGTAAGTAATTCACCACAACCATCTTATTATGTTACGAATATCATATCTCCAAGATACCAAAGTTCCCATAAAAAATTGAACCTTATGTAAAAAACCATTAATACCAAATTTTATTGAACCCTAAACTAGATACCCACTCAATTATTTCACTCTACCTAAATTTCCATATAGCCTAAGAGAGTTATTGATCCCCATTTCTTGACATCTACCCCCACTAATCATCGACAAACAGAGGTAAATTTTTAGGCCATCCAAAATAAGAAAACATTTAATATATATATATATATATAGTGGATAAAAATATGAATATATATGTCACAAAAAATGGATAAAAATGTATGTGATACAAATGAAATTGTAGAAAGCAACCCCCATGAGATATGTCTGTCTTTAATGGATGATAAAACAAACAAAACCACTCTAATATTCAATATGTTTTTACAGGGGAAAAATACAATCATATAACCACCAACTATCAAAACCAATCTAATAAAAAAAGTCACCACCTCATTATGGCTGTAACATCCTAGGTAAATTAGGAATATAAAATTTTCTTATTTATTAAAATTTGTGAATTAAATATTAATTTTACATTATAGGGGATTCTATGATCGATGGAATACCCGATACACAACAATGAGTTTATTTGAAATCTTATGTTTCACACAATACTGAGGCATACTAAAAAATAATAATATTATATTATTTTAAATGGTAGTTAACACGAAGCCATTTTATTGGAGGGAATAGAAACGAATAACTAAAATATAAATATTCATGTTTTAGTAATGTTTTTACATTTATCCAATAAATTTTATAGGCTAAAAATTTGAATGAATATGATTTTAAGCACAAATACTCTAATATTCCTTAAAACGATGATTTACCACCTTTTGATGGAGAACCATCATTAAATATAGTTTAGGAAACTTTTATAAGTTATATTTGATCAAATAATATTCTACTTTAGAATAGGGATATCAAAATTTACTTTGGATAAAATTTTGGTATTTTTCTGATAATTTTCATTTTTTATGAATAGTGAAAAATACTGTATTTTATTTCAAAATATCCTTTTAATATAATTTATTTATATATATAGATTATCTTTATAAATGTTTTTAAAGTGGAATTATAATATATTTTTAAAATTTAATCCTATTTTGGTCATTGGAAGTAATTTTACATTGAAATTGGACATAAACTTGTGTTAATATTTTTATATTAATTATTTCGCAAAAACATGCTTTTTGTTTTGACAATGGAAATTAATTTAAATTAATATCTGCAACTTCTATGTTTTTAATTTGGAAAACTGTATTCCATATTTGGAATCAAGAGGTCCAAATTGTGTAAATATGTAACTTTTATTTTTATACATTTTAAATATATAGCTAAGTAAATATTTTATTTACCAAGGTTAAACGGTAAATCTGTTAAATAAGGGTAAACAAATAATATTATAATAATATTAAATATGACAACCCCGCTTTTTATTAAAAACATAAACATGATTTGTTAAATAAAAATTCAATTGATACAACAAATAAGATCGATAGGTTTAGTGTCTTTGGGGCTTAGGATCATTACATAAAAACTTAAAACATGAAATACAACATCTTTATTGAAAACATCCTTTACTTGACCACTATATTCCCCCGTACTTAGCATTGCATGGGATAACCTGAGGACATGCATAAGAAAAGGGTGAGCTATAAAGCCCAGTAAAGGAATACACATGGAATAACATGAGGAGTACAATACATGTTAGACATTAGGAATATCAATAGAGCACAATAGAAACATGAACATAAAGGCATGATAAATCATGATAATCATAACATGGAAATGTGGCAACAACACCTAACATGGAATTAGCATGAGCCAAGGCTCATTGCACATTGATCCTGAGTAAATCCTCATTGCACATAAAGCACTAGTAAACCCTCGCTGCACTTGAATTATCATGAGTCAACACTCATTGCAAATGACATATCATGATACTATACTTTACCCAATGCATTGGAGTGCTATATGGGTGCACCCTTCTTAAACATTTCATTTCATGCATAAGTGTGCCACATGGATCATAAAACATGGATACATAAAACATAATCATTTATTAAATGATAAAGGAATGTGGAATTCATACATGAGACATTATAATCAATAATTAAATTTGCATAAAGGTGAATACCGTTGATGGAGAAATGGGCATGGTATTCACTACACAATGACATTGGCTTAGAAAATCGGTACGATTTCGGTAGCGTAACGGTGTGACATAAGAATTCATAAAAAATGGTTGTTGAGAGAGAAAGGGGTTCCTCATCATATTTACAAGTAATGGAAAGTAAGGAGGTCATATAGATACAAGTCCCAACAATTTTAAATGAATTTAGATTCATGATACAAAAGTATTGCTTGATTGTAAAAGAGGAGAGAGAAGTTCCTATCGAAAATTTCGGTATTGTAACGGGTGTACATGGGAGGCATTTAATGAGAGGTAAAGGGGTCTCCCATCATTCAAAAATAAATATGGAAGTATGAAGGAGGTCCTAAGACATACCCCAACATTATTAATTGAAATTAAGAGGCAAAACAACTTAAAGAAAATTGGACAAAAATGAGAAAGGAAGAAAAAACCCTTACTTGGAAGTGTGCTTCCAAAGGCTAGAGAGAGGCTTGTGAGAGGCTTCTTGGGAGATTGGGTCAACTTGGGAGGATTATAGAGAGAGTAGTAAAGAGTTTTCAAGAATTCCAAAGGCTTTGAATGAGGATTAAGTGGGAGCTTGGCTGGGTTTATATAGGAAAGGTGAGGAAATTCTTTATTATTTAGCTTTGGGACCCCTTATATTAAATTAATCCAAACCACAAACCATCCCAAGGTTTTTTCCCATGGTTTTGGGAAAATGGAAGAAGAAAAAAATATTTTATAAGGCCAAAGTCCTAAATTCTTAAAATA
Organism: Viscum album; assembly: GCA_963277665.1. NCBI lineage: Eukaryota > Viridiplantae > Streptophyta > Magnoliopsida > Santalales > Viscaceae > Viscum > Viscum album. The sequence continues at coordinate 82,354,906 of OY728140.1, forward strand.
ATAAGGTTTCTTATGTGGAGGTGAGTCACACTCCCATGGAAAACAATTTAAAAAGAGAAGGTGTTTAATAAGTTTTGAGGGATCCATTAATGCTATGAAAAGTAAGTCAAAAAACCCAAAATCACATTTTATTAATGGTAAAACATATATTTTCCGAACATAAAGATTATATTATTTTATTACATCACTATTGGGTCATTATGTTGTCATAAAACACATTATATATTTAAACGGTATTTAATTTTAACCCAAAAATTTGACTGTCTCAGAAAATTATGAAAAATTCACCATTGGATAATTTCGACGTCCTGATTTCACAAATAAAATTTATTTTATCTAAATAATTTTCTAAATATGTTAATTTTCACTTTTAAAATAAAAATCTATATTTATCGAAAAATCACGGGTTTTGACAGAAATGGAATTCAAAAAATAATAATTATTATACATGCATTCATAAAATTATAAGATCATTTATATTTAATAAAAATTAATTTAATAATAATATTTTAGTAAAATATTATTTAATTAAAAAATCCGTTCATTTAATAAAATATAATTCTTAAATAAATAATAACTAAAAACACTATTTGTACTTTAAAAACTATTTACAATGTATCAATAATGACAAGAAAGTATATACATTAGTATATATAAAAAATAATGTGCCTGAACATAGTACTATATTTTTGTTACATAACCCCTTAAAACAGCCACATAAGACCTATGGGTAAGGTGTGCGATGGTGACAGACTCTTGGGGGGGCTCGGATAACATCGCTCGTGTGATAATCTCTATCAACTTCCACTTTTCCTGTAGATGGTCCTGTTTGAGCTTGACATGATGAAGCTCAGCTAGGGCTGGGTCAAGAGCGAATCCCAAAGACGCCACCTATTTTCCAAGCTCCAACAAATGGGTTCATTTGGAGCAATTCTACTGAATGAGGCCATCACATCTTTTTTATGAGTAAATTGGATATGTAGAAGCCCTATATTTATACTAATCTTATGATCAGTGTTCAACAGCTATATTAGCAATGGTCAAAATTATTAACATAAAAACAAAGAAGTTGACATTTTATATAAACATAAAAAGACATTTAATTAGATCATGTGGGATTTCAATTAATGAAAATTTGGGTCGTTACAATATTCCCCCTTAATAAATTTCACCCTCAAATTTTCCTTTTTCCCACACTAAAACAGATGTGGGTAACTCAGCTTCATCATTTCCTCCAACTCCCAAGTCGCTTCTTCAAACATGTGGTTTCTCCACAACACCATGATGAGGTGCATTGTCTTATTTGATAGAAAATTTTATCTAAGATCTAAGATCTTCACTGGTTTCTTCTCATAAGAAATATCACCTTCCAATTGTACCACCTCAGAAGAGAGTACATGTGAAGGGTTCGGTATGTACTTCCTTAAGAGGGATAAATGAAAGACATCATGTACTTTGGACATTGTAGGTGGAAGTGCTAGTTGATAGGCCACATCCCCAACATGATCTAGAATCTCGAAGGGGCCGATGTACCTTGGACATAACATCCCTTTCTTTCCAAACCTCATGACCTTCTTCCATGGAGATATGCGTAGAAACACCATGTCTCCAACTTTAAACTCAATGTCTCATTGACAATTATCTGCATAACTCTTGTCGACTCGGGGCTACCTTGATAAGTTTCCAAATGGTTTTCACCTTATCCCCCATTTCCTCGACCATTCCTGGTCCAAGTAGCTTACGTTCACCGACCTCATCCTAACATGCCGGTTTTCCGCACCTTTTCCCATATAGGGATTCATATGGTGCCATTTGGATGCTCGAGTGGAAACTGTTATTATAAGAGAACTCAACCAAAGGAAGATGTTGATCTCATCCTCCTTTAAAGTCCATTGAGAACACTCTCAACATATCCTCAAGTTTTTGGATAGTCCACTCGGAATGGCCATCAGTTTGAGGATGGTAGGTCATACTGAAGTTCAATTCAGTATTTAGAGCATGTTAAAGACTCTTCCAAAACATAGAGGTGAATATTGGATCTCAGTCAAACACAATAGATAGTGGTACTCCATTCAACCTTACCACTTCCCTGATATATATCTGTGCAAGTTGATCCAATGATAAATCCTCCCAAATAGGAATGAAGTGTACAGTCTTTGTAAGACGATCCACAACAACCCAGATTGCATTGTTGCCTTTAGATGTCCTTGAATTTCCGGTGTCAATTTCCATGGTGATGTTCTCCCATTTCCATTCTGGTATGGGAAATGGTTGCATCATCCCCTTAGACTTATGCCTCTCTTCCTTCACTTGATGACACACCTGGCACTTTGATGTATATTCAGCGATCTCCTTTTTCATATTATCCCACCAAACGTTTTCTCAGAGATCTCGATACATCATTGTGCTCCCTGTGTGAACAGAGAAATGTGAACTATGTGCATTATCCAGAAGTTCATTTTTCAGCTCCAGACTCGATGGAACACATAGTCTTTTCCAAAATCGCACAATTCTTTCTTTATTAAAATTAAACTCTGAGGATTTACCTTTTTGATAGCTTCCACTTTTTCTGAAATTCCCACATCATCCTTTTGAGCATCCTTTTACCATTCCAAAATATATTGTTGAGCAATCATTTGTGAAAGGATTGTTGATGTTCCCTTATTTATGATTCTCATGTCCATCTTCATCAAGTCTAAGAAGATTGGATCCTTCTCAATTCTCATCATTGATAGAATCGCTGGGTCCTTTCTACTTAGGGCATATGCCACCTTGTTCGCTTTCCCCGGGTGGTAATGTATTGAACAGTCATAATCCTTGATGAGCTCTATCTATCTTCTCTAGCGTATATTAATCTCTTTCTATGTGAATATATATTTAAGACTATTATGGTCAGTATATATCTCACATTTCTCCCTATAGAGATAATGCTGCCAGATTTTCAAGGCAAACATCACCGCCACCAACTCCAGATCATGCGTTAGATAGTTTCACTCATGGATTTTCAAGTTCCTTGAGGCATAGGATATCAATTTATCATTCTGCATCAGCACACATCCTAAGCCCATCTTCGAAGCATCACTAAATACCAAAAACAAATCCCACTTGTGGGTAAAGTGAGCACGGGTACAGTGATAAGCCTCCTTTTCAACTCCTTGAAGCTTTCTTCGCATTCATCACTCCAAGAAAACTTTACTCCCTTCTGAGTTATCTTGGTAAGAGGGTTGGACAATCCTGATAAATTCCTCACAAATTTTAGATAATATCTAGCTAACCCCAAGAAGATATGGATATCCGTTACCGATGTTGGCCTCGGCCATCCCTAAATTGCATCTATTTTGGAGGGATCCACAGATATCCCATTGCTTGTGATGATATGTCCCAAGAATGAGACCTCCTTCAACCAGAACTCACACTTTTTGTAATTTTAATAGATATTCTCCTTGCGCAAAGTCTCTACTACAGTTCTTAAATGCTCCTCATGATTCTCCTTGTTTTTGGAGTATATTATAATATCATCTATAGAGACTACCACAAATTTGTCTAGGTAATCTCTAAAGACTCTATTCATCAAGTCCATGAAAATATTTGGAGCATTGGTGAGTCTGAAAGGCATTACTATGAATTCATAGTGCTTGTATCTTGTACGAAAAGTAGTCTTGGGGATATCTTCCTTCTTCACCGTTATTTGATAATATCCTGACCGCAAGTCCACCTTGGAGAAGTATTGTGCTCCACACAACTAATCGAACAAGTCATCAATTCGTGGGAGAGGATACTTGTTCTTTATCGTGATTTTGATGAGCTCACGATAATCGATGAAAATCCGCATTGACCCATCCTTCTTCTTGACGAAGAGGACTGGTGAACCCCATGGTGAAACACTTGAGCGTATAAACCCTTTATCCAGATTCTCCTGTAGTTGTTTCTTCAGCTCTTCAAACTCTACAACAGCCATTCTATATGGAGTCTTGGATATTGGTAATGCCCTAGGTATATGTTCAATTGAGAATTCAGCATCACTTCTTGGAGGAAGGTCAGGCAGTTCCTTGGGAAACACTTCAGCGAATTCCCTCAGAATAGGCATTTCTTCAAGGATGGTTTATTTTTTTATCTCAATCATCTGAATCAGATATGCGTTCTCATAGGGAATTAATATCCATGCTTGAGATGATGGATCTAAAGGAGATATATCTTCCTCCTTACACATGTAAAGAATCAGGGGGTTGATTCTCCTTATGGAGTGTGATTTCCCTCTCCCGAAAATTTCTGTTGGCTCTATATAAGAAAAGCCAATCCATGCCAAGAATTGCATCAAATTTCACTAGAGGTAGTATGATGAGGTTTTCCGGGAAATTTAATCTGAAGATTATAACATGGGAGGACTTATATTCATGGGATGAAATGATTACCCCATTTTCCATACTCATCGACATCATCACTTCCATGATTTGTGGTGGTGCTGGGATTATTCTACTAAACATTCAAGATATAAAAGAATGTGTAGAACCTGAATCAGAATGTACATTCGCTATTCTTGAATGAATAACCAGCGTACCTGTCACCACTTTGTTGTTGGGGTTCACTTCAGCAGAAGTAATGGCAAAAGCTTTTCCTTGCTACCTTCGAGGTTGTTGGTTGCCTCCGAAAACCCTTGGATTAGGGAACTGATTTGAAAAATGACCTGGTTATTTGTATTTGTAGCATTGAACAACTCATTGAGGTTCAAATGGAATGTTCCTCTCCACTGTCGCAGCCGCGGGTCTTTCTTGCCGACAGTTAATAGCTAGGATCCCTTATCTTCCACACCTGAAGCATTTCATCTCCCCCTTAAGGAAATTTCCAGGGTGCTCGTTTTGGCACTTTTGGCAAGTGGGGTGATGGATCTTCATAGCACCGTTGGATTTATCCATCAAGCCACCAGCATTGAATTCCACCTTACAATTCTTATCCCCATGATACCCCTGTGATTCTCTAATATCCATTTTGACCTTGAGGGAAAATCGGACAATTTCCTCATAGTTTTCGAAGTCACAGAATGCTAATGCTTTCCGTAGGCTAGGCTTCAGCCCACTAAAGAAGCGGTCAACCATGAATTCGGGGGTAACAACAATGCCGGAAGCGTATCGTGCAAGCCTTGTGAAGTTAGTCTCATACGCTCCAATAGATTCTTTTTCTTTTTTCTTGAGGGAAAGGAAGTCCCTCTCCATCTTAAGCCGGGGGGTGCACGGAAAATATTTATCGAAAAACATATTCTGGAAATCCTTCTATTCCAATGCCTCGATCTCCTCCTCAGGATTCATATTTTTGATTAAGGTCCACCATTGATCTGCTTCACCCTCCATATGATAATTCTCTAAGAGAACCTTCTCTTTTTTAGAACATTGAAGGATGGAGAATATCTTTTCAATGGAGTTAATCCATTGATCAGCGATTGTGGGATCAGATGATCCACTAAAATTAGGAGGCCTTTATCCCATGAAGCTCTTGATAGCGACTTCTTATTTCTTAGGGGGGTTGAACATTCCTCTTGATCCCTGTTTCTATTCAAAACTTGAGTAAGATGAGAGAGAAGCATGAAAAAGTTCGCGATTCCTACTCCCATTGGATTGGGCATCTCATTAGTACAGTCATCACGCTGATCTTCACAACGGTTGTTAGCCCGAGTCCTCCTATTACCAGCCATTGGCTGGAATAAAAGGAATGTTATAGGTAACACATAAATGGAAATCCAAAGACAAAATTTGATGACTTATAAATAAACTTTTATTTCCTTAACTCATGAGTCTATAGGCTTCAATCTAGTCTTTTCATGATCTACTTTCTAACATAAATTCTTAGGGGAAATTTTTTAAATTCCTTTAATAAGGGTTCATACTAAGCTTATGAATTTATCAAAACATATCCCCCAGGAGTGCCTTAACAAAGAGTGTAGCAAGGACCATTGTTGTGAACCAGTTCCCATTCGAGTCTAGGTCAAAGCGGTGTTTTCGGGTTTTACCCCTAGGATACATCTGTTCCAGAGCCGCCTCTACCTGCTCGTATCCAGACAGGGATGTATTTTCATGATAAACCACATACTTAGTACATACCAAATCTTAGGGATTTTTTTATTATACTTAGTCTTGTCTCTAAGGCATTACTAGGTTTTTCTAATCCTAATCCAAAAAATAACTAAACCTATCCTCTGATACCAACTATGAAACCCTACTTTTTGTTACAAACATAAACATGATTTATTACATAAAACATCACTTGATACAACAAATAAGATCGAGAGGTTTAGTGTCTTTCGGGATTAGGATCATTACATAAAAACTTAAAACATGAAATAGAACATCTTTATTGAAAACATCCTTTATATGACTCTTACATTCCCTCGTACTTAGCATTGAATGGGATAACCTGAGGACATGCATAAGAAAAGGGTGAGCTATAAAGCCCAAAAAGGGAATACACATGGAATAACATGAGGAGTATAATACATGTTCGACATTAGTCATTCCAATAGATCCAAATAGAAACATGAACATAAAGGCATGATAATGAATGATAATCATAACATGGAAATGTGGCAACAACACTTAACATGGAATTATCATGAGCCAAGGCTCGTTGCACATGGAGCATGAGTAAATCCTCATTGCACATAAAGCATGAGTAAACCCTCGTTTCACATTAATTATTATGATTCAACACTCATTGCACATGACGTATCATGATACTATACATTACCCAATGCATTGGAGCTCTTTAAGGGCTCACCCTTCTTAAACATTTCATTTCATGTATAAGTGTGTGACATGGATCATAAAACATGGAATCATAAAACATAATCATTTATTCCACGATAAATCAATGTGGAATTAATACATGAAACTTTATAATCAATAATTAAATGTTCATAAAGGTGAATACCCTTGATGGAGAAATGGGCATGGTATTCACTACACAATTACATTGGCTTAGAAAATCGGTGTGATTTCGACAGCGTAACGGCGTGACATAAGTATTCATAAAAAATGGTTGTTGAGAGAGAAAGGGGTTCCTCATCATATTTAAATGTAATGGACAGTAAGGAGGTCATATAGATACAAGTCCCAAAAATTGTAATGGAATTTAGATTCATGATTCAATAGTATTGCTTGATTGTAAATGAGGAGAGAGAAATTCCTTTCGGAATTTCGACATAGTAACGAGTGTACATGGGAGGAATTTAAGGAGAGATAAAGAGGTCTCCCATCATTAAAAAATAAAGAGGGCGGTATGTGGGAGGTGTGAAACCATACCCCAAAATTCATAATTCAAATTAAAATGAAAAACAACTTAAAGAAAATTGGACAAAAATGAGAAAGGAAGAAAAAACCCTTACTTGATGTGTGCTTCCAAAGGCTAGAGAGAGGCCTGTGAGAGGCTTCATGGGAGCTTGGGTCACCTTGGGATGATTCTAGGGAGAGTAGGGAAGAAGTTGGACAAACTCCAAAGGCTTTTAATGAGGAGGAAGTGGGAGCATGGGTGAGTTTATATAGGAATGGTGAAGGAATTCTTTATTATTTTGGTTTGGGACCCCTTATATTAAATTAATCCAAACCACAAACCAGCCCAAGGTTTTTGCCCATGGTTTTGTGAAAATGGAAGAAAAAAAGAATATTTTATAAGGAAAAATTCCGAACTTCATAAAATAATAAGGTTGATTATGTGGAGGTGAGTCACACTCCCATGGAAAACAATTTAAAAAGACAAAGTGTTTAATAAGTATTGAGGGATCCATTAATGCTTTCAAAATTCAGTCAAATAAACAAAAAATCACATTATATTAATGTTAAAACATATATTGGACGAACATAAAGATTATAGTATTTTATTACATCACTATTGGGTCATTATGAGGTCATAAAACACATTATATATTTATACGGTATTTCATTTTTACCCAAAAATTTCACTGTCTTAGAAAATTATGAAAATTTCACCATTGGATAATTTCGACGTCCTGATTCCAAAAAAAACATTTATTTTATCTAAATAATTTTCTAAATATGTTAATTTTCACTTTTAAAATAAAAACCGATATTTATCCAAAATTCACGGGTTTTGACAGAAATGGCTTTCAAAACATAATAAATATTATAATTGCATTCATACAATTATAAGATCATTTATATTTAATAAAAAATAATTTAATAATAACATTTTATTAAAAATTTATTTAATTGAAAAATGGCTTAATTTAATAAAATATTATTATTAATTAAATAATAACTAAACACACTATTTCCACTTTAAAAACTATTTACAATGTATCATTAATGACAATAAAGTATATACATTATTATATACAAAAAATAATTTACATGAACATAGTACTATATATTTGTTACATAACCCCTTAAAACAGATACATAAGACCTAAGGGTAAGGTGTGCGATGGTGACAGACTCATGGGGGCTCGGATAACATCGCTCGTGTGGTAATCTCTATCAACTTCCACTTTTCCCGTAGATGGTCCCGTTCGAGCATGACATTATGAAGCTCAGCTTGGTCTTGGTCAAGAGCAAATCCAAAAGACACCACATCATTTCCAAGCTCGGATAAATGGGCTTCATATGGAGCAATTCTACTGGATGAGGCCATCACTTCTTTTGTCTAAGGAAATTGGATTTGTTAAAGCCCTATATTTATACTAATCATGTGATCACTGTTCAACGACTATATTTGCAATGGTCAAAATTCATAACATAAAACCAAAGAAGTTGAAATTTTATATAATCATAAAGATACATTTAATTGGATCATGAGGGATTTCCGTTAATGAAACTGTGGATCGTTACATTAAATTACCATAACACATGTCCTACTCCAATTGGTTGATAACTTTCCTACCATGGGAATCCTTTGGGTCGATTTTGGGACCCCATGGAGCCACTTAAGAGTGATAATGACACATTATATTAATTAATTTAACATAAAGACAAAAATGACACAAATATATATATTTAGTAAAACCATTCTTACATGGGGTTATATAAGTTATCAATTTTACTATAAATATTAATTGGAAATCTATAACAATTTCCTACAATATGAAATTTGTTTTAATTGTTAGACATCAAAAAAATTAAATTATTTATGAAAGAATAATGATGTAGTGTTTACCTCATAAATGAATGATTTAAATATATAAGATTATAAAAATTAATAAAATATTAAAAAACAATCCAATTCTTATTGAATTATTTTAATCGGAACATGAGTCATCTTATATTTTATTGTGTTGAGTTTTGGACATTTAGAAACTGAATATCATTATATAATAAAATAATATTTTTAAATATTCCTTAAGAGCCCCTCCCCCCCCCTTATAAAAAGCCCTCACTTCTAACCCATTCCTCACACTTCAAAAGCCCCATGGATCATCTTTCATATTCCCAATTTAGATCCCTACATCACTCTCCTTCTTATATAAGCCTCCCCTAGGTATAATGCAATTCAATTAAATATTTTGGTTCAAACCAAAGGGAGATACCCTATTTAAAGGTAACATCTTCTCTTATGTTCTTTTATTTTATTTTATTTCTCCAACCCCATAAACTCTTTTTCGTCCATTAATCTATAAATAAACCAGTATAATCAATATACTAGGTTTTTATTATGATAATTATTCAAACTACACTTACACACACCTACATATAATGGTTAAATAATATATTGTTTCTGTGGACAACGAACTAATGCCTCACGTAAAGATGATTGTTCAATTATCTCCTACAACCTCTCATGGGGGCCATTATTATGGAACTGTATTTATATGTGATATATTCTATATTTATATTATTTATTTGTTTCATTATTTTCCATTTATATCATACCTTTATGGTTTCCATAATGGTTAAACACTATAATTTCATTTGAGGAAGTGCGGGCTACCACCCCCTCAAAGTGATATGACTCATTCATGCCATATATGGAACATATTAAGGATGGATATAATTAAATTATATAAGATATTATAATGGAATTATAATATACCCATTTTCATTAAATTTTCATTCTATTAAATATGAAATATAAATGAAAATAGTGTCCATGCGTACACACAACTTACCGTCTCAATGAACAGTGAATTTCACATCTTATCACCAAATGTTATGGACTATTATAAATAAATATATAATGGATATATATGATATATATGATATCTAAATATTTAATATTATTTTGGAGATAATTCTTTTTTTACGACATGGAAAATTTGTAATTATAACAAGTTCATTTTGGACTCATGTTCCGAACATCGACAAAATGTCTAATATGAAATCAAATAATTAACTAATTTTTATAGAAAATTAATAAGTAATATAAAAGTAATAATAAAATTTAAAACATTTCTTAAGAAATATGATATGAACTTAAGTTTATTATTCAGTAAAAACAAATAACAAATGAGTCTTGTCGGACAACGTGGTAAGGGTTTTCTTATCTCACTTTTATTTCCTCAAGATTTCCATTATTTTCCACTTATTTATTGTAGGTGGTGTATTGTGTACTTTAATTTCACATATATTATTATGATTAACAGTATATTCATGGTATTTTGTGATTCAATTGGTGGTTATTAACTTTTGGTCATACAACTCGATTGATTACAACGAGGTAAGAGGTTTTCATCTCACTTTTTATTCCCGGGAGATTCATACTATATTTGCCACTATTTCCTTTTGTGGGGTGTATTTAATGCCCATGAATGTATTATTTTTGTAATAAAATTTAACTTATGGGTATTTACATATTCATTGTATGATCCTTCATTCATGGGGTCTATGTTTCTTAAGTTAAAAAACGGTAAGGGAACCTTTCACCATACTCTTTTATTCATTGACTTATTTTTGTTATGTATTTTAATTTACATATTCCAATGTTGGGATATGTTCTTCTATATACTTATTTCATTAATTTTTATTTACATGTGTTCTGATACCTTTTTTTCTCTCATCAACTCATTTTTTTAATTTTAATGTGACGTCATTTTGTGGTCGAATTTTTGTAAGGGAACTTCTTTACCAAATTTCAATTCATTGGGTTAAACATCTACTTCTTGATTATATCATGCTATGAATATGTGTGAATGAAATATGATTGTTTTACACTTAATATCCAATTATATTTTGTGTATTATTATTTTTCCCACATAATTATGTCATTGATTTGTATTTAACTTAAGGATATGATCTTTTCTAGGGACTTTGTCTCCATTTACATTTCCTTGAAACATATTGTTATTATACAGAAATTTACTTGTATATGTAGTATATACTGCCCTTTGACATATTATTTCATGAATCAATTTATTCTCATGATTTTATAATCTTTGATTAATTTTATTCCTCAATTATTTGTATTCAAGCATCTCTATTTTGGCTGGGAATTAATTAACTAATATATCATTTTAAATGTTTTAATGATTTATTCTTATAAATCATTCTCATTAATTTCCAAGTTTTAAAATTGGTTTTGGGATTTATTTATATGGAAATTAATGTTTCAAAATGTTAATTACTTTAAAATGTTAATAGTGGTATGAGACACATTTATTTAAAACTCACTTTATTAAATGTTTTAAATGGTTTTGAAAATGGTTTGGGTAAAGCATTTATTATGTCAATATCATAAAATTATATATTTTGATTGAAATTTGGAAATGTTATCTTTCCATTATGCTTTTTTTATGTTATGAATATGTTCTCTTTATTGCGCATTGTTTACGTATACGGGTTGTTCTGTGATAAACCTATGGAAGGTAAGCTCGATATAGCTCTCTAATGCATTGGGTAACGTGATAGAGGTAAACATTAATGTTTCTCCAAAGAGATTTAGGGAATATGTTGTGATGGGTTTTCCAAATGTAACTCCATATGTAGCTATGACAGCTTCAACATAAGTATGTTATGTATGCCACAATTTACCTTTATGATTTATTATTTCTATGTATATTTCATAAATATTATTATTTAATGAGGTATGTTAAAGAGATTATGTTATGTATTTATTGATGATCTAATGTTTTCATTCCTTATTTTATAAACCTTGATGAGCATTTTAGGTTCATCCAATGTTTTTGAAATTTATTCCACAAGACTAAAAGTTGAATATAGTCAAGTATTGGATCATGGAAAATTCATGTTGTCTAAACATGGAACTAAACAAATACTTTTTTAGTGTTTTTATTTTATGAAAAAATTGAAACGGAGTAGTAGTGTTACATGTAATTTTCATTTTTATATGTAATAGTTATTACTTAATTCTATAAAACTATAATCCTGAAAAGATAAAAAATGTTAATTATTCATTAAATTCAACATTATGTAATGTTTTATGGCCGGGTCCTTGTAGTTGTAATGAGAGGCCAGTTTAGACTACATTAGGGATTATGAGCTTTCATTAAGCACATGGTTAGTACCTATGTCTATTATTTATGTGAAATATTTCATTCATATATTTTCCAGATCAAGTAAAGTTGGTTACAAATGGTAGCAGGAGGATCTCAAATGAAATTCCTATCTCTTCCTGATGACATGCTTGCAATAATTATTTCATAGTCAAGTTCATATGATTGTGTAACATTTTCTAGCATACAACTCACTTGCATGCAGTTGTTTGAGATATCAAACACCTCCACTATACCTCGATATCATCATGGATCATGGGTTGTATTTAATCAAATCCTACTTTCTCAATATTCTCATATTTTCAATAAAGGTAAATTATATCAACGCGTTTCAAATATTTTCCAATATCACATGATTTTGAAGAATGTTATGATTTTGAAAAAGGTGCTGAAGAAGGAGACCCTCACACAACCTATTTATATTTTCTTTTACAATATAGTCTCCCAGCACATACTTATAGTATTTTAAAAGGACCATTGATTGAAAGTTTCAACACAAATTCGGTCCGACTATTTTTGAAAAATCATGTTTTATCAGATGTTTTGAAATTATATCTCATACATGATTATTCTATAAAACTATTTTTTGAGAACACCCATATAACCCATGTGGTTCAAGGTATATTTGGATGATGGATGGAAATGATTTTGAAGGATATTTAAATCATTTATTCAATGCATGGACCTTATACCTACGTGAAAAAGATGATGATGAAACCATATGGACCCCATGATCAAGGTATGATGTTCTTTCTATTTGGAATAGTTTTATTTTATTATATAGAGGTGGAAAAAATGAAAATATATAAGATGTTGACATCTTAATGTATTGGGATGAAAATTAAATGAATAATAAATCCTTTTGGGTTAAAACATGATATGGTTATTTGTGAGTTTTATAAAAAATACATTTTATAGGATTGGTGACAACCCATCGCATCCGGAAAGGCCGTAGTAATCAACCCCACAATTGAATGGAGACAAGGGAACATCACCTACCACTATCCTACGTGAAGCCACTGGTTGGTATAACTTATTCTTTTAAGTTAAAAGATTCTATGGATGAAGAATAAGTTGATTTTTGGAATTTATGTTTTATCAAATGGATATCCTTAATATAGGAGAATGATTTGGTGATTAAGTGATAATGGTTATTTTTTAAGATGTTTTATCTTTTGTGGAACATTATATGCTTAAGGTAAATAGAATACTACGGGATATTATTTGTGGGGTAATGGTTGAAATTTTGTTTTTGAAGAATCTGTGTTTTTATTGTGGACATATTGCTATTTGGGATATTTATGGAAATTATTAACCTATCCTAGAGAATATGTTATTAGGTTAAATACACTTTAGTATGAGACATTAAGAGTAGTTGATGTTATTTGGAGATAAATGTTATGAATTACCATGAAAGACTATGTGATCAAATTCTTATAAGTTTTGGGTTTCAAACTTAGTTTGGACTATTTTGAATAATTTTAAGGACAATTATGTATTGAATGGTCTTTGTTGAACCTTGGCTATGGTTTGTTGAATTTTTGAGTTTAATAGTAGTTTTTATTTTTATAAAGGATTATCCTTTTTGGGGATTATCTGATCTTATACTAACCATTTTGGTATTGGTTATTGTCTAAAAAGTGGGAAAAATATAGTTCATCGTTGGTGTATTATGTGATTATCTAGAAGTTTATTATAGCTCTTTCAATGTGTACATGTCATCTTGAATACTCATCATTTGTATAAAATATGATTTTGTGGAAGAAATATAATAAAGGATGAATGTTTACATGAAAAGTCAGTATGTTTCCTTATGTTCTTACTCATTTTATTAAATAAATTCCTCAACTTTATGAAAAGTAACAGAAAACAAAAACATTTTCCGTTAACTTTTCTTACTGGGGAATCAGAAACAATTTAACCCATAACAAGATTGTGATTTTCTGGTGGTTAAATTTCTCATAATCATTTTTTCTACCACTCTCCATAAAACCATGATGGTTTGTTTCTATTCTATATCCATGTTTTCATATATGAAATCCTAGTATGGGCTATCTTGTGTGACCTTTTTATTTCTATTTATTTATTTTAATGCAATATTTTTATTGACTCTTTTTTATGATGTGGGACTTTCAATGAAGTTTCCAAGCCCAATTTTAAAATTGTGAGGTCATAATTCCTAAAAGGGGGGAAGGATGTAACATCATAGGTAAATTAAGAATATAACATTTTCATATTTCTTAAAATTTGTGAATTAATTATTAATTTTACTTTAATTGGGAGGATATGCTTGATGGTGTACCCGATACACAACAATGAGTTTCTTTGAAATATTATGTTGCACACAATGCAGAGTCATAAAGAAAAATAATAATATAATATTATTTTAAATGGTAGTAAACTTCTAGTCATTGTATTGGAGGGAATGGAAATAACTAACTAAAATATGAATATACATGTTTTTACATCTTTTTACATTTATCCAATAAAGTTTAGAACGTTAAAATAAGAAAGAATCTGATTTTAAGTATAAATTCAATAATATTCATTAAAAGGCCGATTTACCACATTTTGATGGACAACCCTTTTTAAATCTAGTTATGGTCACTTTTAAATGGTATATTTTAAAAAATAATATTCTTATTTAGAATCATAATTTCAAAATTTACTTTGGATAAATTTTTTATATTTTTCTGATAATGTTCATTCTATATGAATTGTAAAAAATACTGTATTTTAATTCTAAACTGACTTTTAATATAATATATTTATATTGTTTTATTTTCTTTTAAAATGGGTTTAAAGAGTAATTATATTATATTTTTACCTAATAATCCTATGTTGTTCATTGGAAGAAATTTTACTTTCAAATGGGACATAAAGAAGTTAAAATCTTTTGAATGTTTTTATTCTTTAAAAACACTCTTATTGGTTTAATAACAAAAATTAATTTTAAATTAATTTCTGCCACTTATGTGTTTTTAATTTGGGAAAATGGATTCAATATTTAGAATCAAGAGGTTCAAATTGTGTAAATACTTAACTTTTATGTTCAGATTTTTAAAAATTTATCTCAGTAAATATTTTTTTTACCATGGATAAAGGGTAAATCTAATAAATAATGGTAAAACATTAATATTATAATAATATTAAATTACCCTAACATGTGTAATAATCTTATTGGATGATACGTTTCCAACCCTGGGCATACATTGGGTCAATTTTTGGACCCCATGGATCCACTTATGAGTGATAATGACACTTTATATTAATTAATTTAAAGTAAAGACAATAATGAAAAAAACATATATATATAGTAAATCAATTATTTCATGGGGTTATATAATTTATTTCTTAGAATATAAATATTCATTTTAAATATAAAACTATTTCTGACATCTTGATATTTTTTTCAATTTTTAGAAATCAAATAAATAACATTATTTATGACACAATATTGTTGTAGTGATTACCTCATTAAGGAATGATTTAAATATATAAGTTTATATAAATTAATAAAATATAAAAAAACCTTCCCAATAATTATTGGATGTTTTATTACTAACATGATACATCTTATCTTATACTTTAAATAGTTTTGGTCTTTTAGAAACCTAAAATCATTATATAATAAAATAATATTTTTAAACATTTCTAAAGAAACCCTCCCCCCCTTATAAAATGCCCTCACTTATTACCAATTACTCACACTTCACATGACACTTGGATTGTCCATCATCTACCCAATTAAGCTCCCTACATACCTATACTCTTCACAGAAGCCTTCCCATAGTCATAGGTAAATTAAATTAAATATTTTGGCTCAAACCAAAGGGAGGTACCCGATTTTAAGGTAACATCATCTCTTAAGTTGTTTTCTTTTATATTATTTCTCCATCCCCCTAAACTTTTTTTATTCCTTTATATTATAAAAAAATCCTTATGCTCAAAATAATATTTTCTTATGAGATTTAATTGAACTACACTTACAAACACCTCCATCTGATGGTTCAAGAACATATTGTTTCTGTGGACAGTGAAATACTACCTCACAAAACGATGATTGTTCAATTATCTCCAACTGTCTCTCATGGTGGACATTATTATGGAACTATATTTATATGTGATATATATATTATATTATTATTAATTCTATGTTTCTATATTCTCCATTTATATCATACCTTTTTGGTTTCCATAATGGGTAAACACGATAATTTCATTCAAGGAAGTGCAGACTACCGCCCCCTCAAAGTGATGTGACTCGTTCATGTAATATGTGGAATGCATAATGGATTGGGATAATTAAATTATATATATGATATCATTTTTTAATTATAATATACCTATTTATCATTATGTTTTCATTCCATTAAATATGAAATAGAAATGAAAGTAGGGTTCATGCGTACGTACAGCCTACCGTCATCATGAACGGTTCGTTTCATTTCTTATCTCCAAATGTTATTTACATTTATTAATACATTTATAATTCATATATATATGATATATAAGATCTATAAATCATTAATATTATTCTGTAAATAGTGAAATTATTATGACATGGACTATTTGTAATTATAAAAAGTTCTTTTTTTACTCAAGTTCTGATCATCGAACAAATGTCCAATATGAACTGAACTAATTAACTAATTGTTATAACAATGTAATAAGGGATATAAAAGAAATAATAAACATGAAAAATGTTTTTAATCAAGTAAAAATTAAATTGTGTTTATTATTCAGGAAAAACAAGGAACAAACGAGTCATATTGGACAATGTGGTAAGGGGTCGCTTATCTCACTTTTAATTCCATGTGATTTCCATTATTCACCACTTATTTATTGAAAGTGGTGTATTTTGTACTTCAAATTGATATATATCATCATTATTATCAATATATTCATGGTATTTCGGGATTCAATTGGTGGTTATTAACTTTTTTTCATACGACTCGATTCATTACAATGTGGTAAGGGGTTTTAATCTCACTTTCTATTCCCGTGAGATTCATGATATATTAGCCACTATTTCCTTTTTTGTGGTGTATTTACTACCCAGTATTGTATTATTTTTGTAATACACATTAATGAATGGGTATTTACATCCTAATTGTATGATCCTTCCTTTATGGGGTGTATTTTTCTTAAGTTACCAAATCTTTAAGGGAACCTTTCACCATACTCTTTTAGTCAAAGACTTATTTTTGATATGTATTTTAATTTGCATATTATTATGTTGGGATATGTTATTATATATCATTATTTCTGTAAATTTTATGTCCAGGTGATGAGATAACCTTTTTTCTCTCATCAACTCATTTTTTTAATTTTAAAGTGACATCATTAGGCTGTCAAATTTTTGTAAGGGAACTTATTTAACCAATTTCAATTATTTGGTTTAATATTCTAATTCTTGATTATGTATTTATATTAATATGTGTGAATGATATATTATTGTTTTACACATAATATATACTTATATTTGGTGTATTCGTATTTTTCAAACATAATTATGTCGTTGATTTGTCCTTAATCTAGGATATGACCTTTCTTAGGGACTTTGTCTCAATTTACATTCCATTGAAACATATTGTTATTATACACCAATTCACTTGTATATGGTGTATATACTACCCTTTGACATATTATATCATGAATATATTTATTCTCATGATATTATATTCCTTGATTAATTTCATTCCCCAATAATTTATATTCAAGAATATCTATATTGGTTGGGGCTCTTTATCTAAAATATTATCTTAAAATGGTTCAATGATTTATTATTATAAATAATTCTCATTAATTTCCATGTTTTAAAAATGGTTTTAAGGATTTATTTTTATAAAAATTTATTTTTAAAAATTTTAATTCCGTTAAAATCTTCGATGTGTTATGGGACACATTGATTCAAAAATATCTTTATTAAATGTTTTAAATGGATTGGAAAATGGTTTTGGTAAAGCAGTGATTACATCTATATCTTGAAATGATAAATTGTGATTGAAATGTGGAGATTTTTTCATTCTTTTTTTCTTTTTTTTTTGCATTATGAACATGGTATTGTTATTGGGCATTATTTACGTATACGGGTGGTTCTGTGATAAACCAAGGGAGGGTGAGCTTGAGATAGCTCTCTAACGCATTTGCAAACATGACAGAGGTAAATGTTAAGGTTTCTCTAAAGAGATTTTGGGAATATACTCTGATGGGTATTCCTTATGTAACTCCATACATAGCTGTGAAAGCTACAATGTAAGTATGTTATGTATTCCACATGTTACCTTGATGATATATTATTTCTATTTGTATTTCATAAATCATATGATTTCATGAGGTATGTTAAAGAGAATATGTTATATATGTATTAATGATCTAATGTTTTATTTCCTTATTTTATAACCCATACTGATCTTTTTATGATCATACCATGCTTTTGAAATGTTTTCCACGTGACTTAAAGATAAATGGGGTCAAGGACGGGATCAAATAAAATCCATGTTGTCTAAAACATCAAACTAAGACATGCTACTTTTTAAGAGTTTTTATTTTATAAAAAAATGGATACTGAGTTGTAGTGTCTACATGTAATATTCATGTTGATATGTAATAGTTATGGACTTATTCCCAAAATGTCTAAACCTGAAAAGATCCTCAATGTAAATTATTCATTTAATTCAAGATTATTTAATGATTTAAGGTTGTGTCCTTATAATGGATCCTTCCCTTTCACTGCATCGGATGTCAATAAATGGGTTATGCACTACCTAAGGGGAATAAAGTATGTGAACTAACAGGTTTAGCAGATTCCTGCCCATATTTTGCATGTCAAGTCTCTATATTATAATCCAACAAATATCATCATGAAATATAAAAGGGTTGATATGCAGTTTAATAAATGTGTTTCAAAATCTGGGATTTTTTTTGTAGTTTATGGTATTTCCAAATTTCAAAATGAAGTAGGTAAATCTGTTCAATTAATTTCATATACACCAAATAAGTCATATGAATTAAAATTTTGTATAGCATATTTTATTAAATAAATGGATGTAAAAGAAAATTAATATTGTCCAAAAAACTGGTAAAATCACGCCAATGATCACACTAGGTTAGGATAAATAGGATACTTGTTCTTGATATACGTAATTTCACACATCATGTCTCTCTATATATGTATAAAATATAGAAAATAGAATAAAATTCTAGAAATAAACCAATAATATGTCTAACATGTCTATAAAAAACAGGCATAATGAGTAGAGTACCACAATATGAATGAATCCCTCGATAGTGGATGATACCTATTAAACACATTCCACTATAATTCACAAGGCTCCACATTTTCTCTATTTCTATAAAATTTTATCAAACCCATTTTTCGTTTAAATTTTCTCATATCTATATCACAATAATTCTAAAAAACATTTTTATTTACCAAAATAAGGGGAAAACAATATTTTATCATAAAACAATTCTACACACCCCAGTAAAACATGCCAATTCATTTATAGAAAAATTTATAAAAAAATAATGTAATTATATTCATCCAACACATGCTAGATACAAAACTATCTACCTAAAACACGGCTCACACAAACCCACAATGTGGTCAACAAAAAAGTAACAATTCAATGAAGGAAAATAAGTCCCAAGAATCAATATAAACATCATTTATTTGATTTAATTTTACAAGAGGGTCTTCAAAGTTGAAAGATCACAACATACTCTAGAACACACACATTCCAAACCACAACCAATAGTGGATAAACCCCTAGAATAAGATAAGATGATGGATCTCAAACTGAGTTAATATAATGAAAACCATATATTAATATTTCCTTAACTATAGAAAAATAGGCATACATTTACTGATGTCAATGTAGAAGAAGAAAGTAATACTTATATAGAGATATAAAATCCTACCACAACTGATATTCGTTGGTGAATCAATTAATTTGGATGGAGCATAGGTCCCCAAAATTACCAGGGAGATGTTCTAGGTCATTAGATAAATATGATTCATATTAATTAATGATGAAACATACTTTTTTAACCCTAAAATACCAACATGTGATACTTACATTGCTTGCAATCTATTACAGAACATGTAGTCAATGACAATCATGTACATCAGCAATCTAATAAATTTTTTAATAATATCATAATATTTTACCGTTATAGGTTTACTAAATTCCATTCTCAAACACTAAATATTCATTATAATTATTGAACTCATTAAATGATCATGGAAATAAATTATAGAATATTTAAACTAGTTACACAGCATGTAATCTCCCCATAGACTGGTAAAAAATTAGATTGTAACATGAAAACCCAAACCACATAGGGAAATATATAAACTTATGGAGAAAATCAAAAAATTATTAAAACATTTATAATAGGACTAAGTTAATTAAAACAAAAATTAATCCATGAACATTACATTAATTTACCTAGAAATACTATACTTACTCAACGGTCTCAAGAAGCATCCAAATAAAAAGGAAAATAGGTAAATATATGGAAAATTACTAAATGATTGTAATGATATGTTCCTGGAAGTATATTTAAAGAACTAAATTGGTATATATTATATTATTATCCTTATGTAATGTGGAAATTATAAATACCTCCTTTTGATAATTTTTTTTAAAAATAGATATGTTACTCATGAGTGTATACGACCTATTATCTCCTTGATCAAAAAATTATTTTATTTTCAAAACCATATTTAAATATTCGTCTAAAAATTACAATTGATTTATATATAAGATTATTATGGATTGATAATTATTCTGGATATGATTAAATAATGTCCTATTTGAACCTATTCAATTTACTGATGACATTTTTGTCTCATAAGACTAATATTTTTGAAACATCTGATGTAAGTTTAATTGGTTATATAATATAATCTAACATAGTAATAAGAAAAATTATTTTATTATTAAAAATATAAATATTTAAAAAAATTAACTAATAATCAAAATATTATTATTTAAAAATAATATTACACTTTCGAGAAGTCAAACTCATTGTAAGAGACTTTATTCCAATCTCCATTCAATGAGGCATATTTTGATATTATGCAACTACAATATTTAACAAGGTGTATATATAGCCCCTTTGAAATATTATATAATGAATTTATATATTATAAAACTACATATAGTTTTTACTTTTCTTTATTTATAGGAATTTATGATTTTAATCTTTCTAAACCGATAAGGGGATTTTTATTTAAAACATTTACTTTTAATGTTTTCCTTCCAACTCATTTTCTTCCATGTCAATGTTTGTAAAATTAATTGATTGAAATTTTAATGTGGACAAAAATTATATATAATGACAATGTAATGAATATTTTTTATTAATTATCTATGGTGTTCATATAAATTATTTTATGTGATTTATATTATTTTTTTAAAAAAAAAAAGACAAAAGGAATATTTTTATCATAATGTACGTGGTAATGATGAATTTCCCACAGATGTGGTATTTCTATTATTTATGGATTCCTTTTCAATATTTCATGAATTAATCAATGAAATCCCCTTTTCTAATTTTTTTGGGTATTTTTATCGATTTTTTATAGCAAATGTGTATTTTTATTCGAATGTATTTTTTTATGGGTTATAATGTGTTTTTAAAAGGTTTGGATAATGAAAAGGTGAATGAATAATGTAATTTAATATTTTGGATCTGATAATAGATTCTATAATTGGTAGGGGTATCAATGAGAGAAAGGTTCCTAATATATGATGATGAAACACATATATAGTGGAAAATTTCATGGGAAAACATCCCACAATATTTAGTGGATAATATATCCTCAGGGTATCTAAAGGATGTTCCAATGATTCAGAAAAGATATTTTATGTGATGGGATGTCCAAAATGTTAAAAGTTAATTCATTAAAATTACTTTTTTATGAAGAATTTGATATGTAGTGGTAAATATTCATGAAATCTGTGGATAAATATGATCCAAATATTATTTAATGAGACACATTTAAGAATATTTTACTTGATATGTATATTTATATGGTTTTTGGTATTATAATGGAGAAATAATTCAAGGACATGATGATAAAGGATGAATATTTAGTGTAATAATATGAATAAAACATTTCATGTTTCTCTAGGTATGTATCAGATTTTTTTTCTGGAAATTCAATGTTAAATAAATTGGTTTTACCCACAATTAAATTAACTCTTGTGAAGTGATTTAGATAAATGATAATTTAATGGTTTTTAGAATGTTTTTAAATATTGTAGGAATGATTTGATGGAGGTTTTTTGACAATTATGTTAAATGATATAAATATGATGAATTGGTAAATGTGGAAATAAATAGAGAATAAATAAACTATGAATCCCGGAGGTAATACCAATGCTTGTTTGAAGTGAAGTAAAATACATTATGGGAATATTTAATGATATGGAACATGTTACAAGTGTGGTATTTGTTGTCAAATGGTTTGTTTTTTCGATGTAATGATTCTTAAACAATATAAGAATGAAATAACTAACATCCAGTTAATGGAGAAATATTTTATACGTAATCTGCTTGGACAATAGGAAAATATATGTACGATATTAAATAGATAGTGTGGAAATCAATATTATCTTCTGGAACAAGTGTGGTGGAAAAATTATTTCTTAATTATATAGTGAATATTAGACCATCTGGTCAATTTATGATAGGTCTGATAAGCTCAGTTTAAATTGAAATTTGATCTTCATCATATTGGATTAGGCACCCCTGTTTTGATGTTTTCAATAAGTGAAATACACTGGGAGACATTTATTGATAATGTATAGATATATTATATTCATTATGGAGTTGATAATTTATTTCATGAATAATGTATTTATTTTTATGGAAATTTTTTAAATATATTGAAAACTTTTCTAGTTAACATAATAATATATTGCCTTTTTTCAGTTAACATTTTTTAGAAAAATATTAATGATAAAACACTAGAAAATATTTTTAGGTTTAGAGATTAATTTATTAAATTTGAAAACTTTTTCTAAACGTATTGGATTTGGAAAACAGTTATAGACTAATATAAAGACATTTCACATTTTTATGGAACTCATGATCAAACAAAACTGAATTTTATTAATTTTTTAAAAATAATTTTTAATTATTCAAATTATTGATTTAGGGATGGATTATAAATTTATTGATTGAAAAATAAATATTGAAATTGTTATTATGAAATAGAAAAATATAAAATATTTTTATTTTTATTTATTATTAGACACAAAAAAAATTCAATAATATTTGGAAAAGTATTTTGAAATATTTATGTTGTCATATTAATTAATTACCAATTAATTAATGTTCTTTTTAAATAATCATATATTAAAGGTTTTGGGGTCTTAACATTCCACTTATCATTCATATTATTGTTATCATCGACATCAATCACTCTATAAAATTATTTACTCCTTTCTTCCATGTATATATCATCACATGGAAAAAATATTAAACTATATAGAAATAGTATTATATGTTATTACAAATCATCCTTGTACATACCATTCTCTATTGTTATGTGTATATTTTCTTAACCTGTTTATGACTTTTTACTACCACAGTATTTGAAAATGTCAAACACTTGATTACCACGATTTTGATTAAATGCTGAGAATAAAATTAATTCATGGAATGGAAGATAAAACACTTTGATATTTTATTATAATTAAATTAATCTTAGCATTATATTTGACACATAACCCAAATCTTAAACCACCCACAAAATATATTTCATTAAATTTAATAACATCTATTGCATGGGGACCAGAAAACACTAATTCAAAATGAACAATAATATAGTAAACCCTTAAATTGGTTGGTATTAATTGTGCTAATTTTATTATTAAAATTATGGTTATATATATGCATTATGAATAAATATTATAATCATTTAAATGAAAAGAAAATTCTGAAAACTATTTTGGAATAAAAGACGGGTTTATGCACACATAACACACATAATGTAAAATTAATTATTACCACTTTTAAAATTTTAATTTTATATAAGTAATTTCATTTTTGAAATCATAATATCAATGTTATCTTATGTTGAATGTTTCTTATATTTCTAAAATATTATATTTTACTATGATTAGTTAAAAATATTGAATTTTAAATGAATTATTATTTATTGTATAAATTATTTGTAACGTTAAATTATTTTTTGAATTAGTTTTTATGTAAAAGTTTATAAAATTATATATCTAATAACACAATTTAGTTCATTTTATTCATTTTAATGTTGATAATTGATAAAAAATCAATGTAAATTTTTGATGTTTTCTATATGAATACTCTATTTATCGTCATGTCTATAAGACTAATTTGAAATAATATTTTGAACCATTAGTGAATTGAATTTCATAAAAAATAATCAATATATATAATCATAAGAATTTTTAATATTTCATTAGGTTAGAAAATTTTGAATCCAAATTAAATAGAGAATATAATAAAAATTAAATACTACCGTTAATGTAAAAATGGATTTACTGGGGGATAGACATAAAAGATAAAATTTAATATCCCCAAAAAATTGAATAAAATATGATATCATGAAATAATTAGAACTTATAACTTATAATATCTATAATTTTGAATTATTATAGAATTGTGACATGGAAAATATTTTGGTTCAATTCATTAATTTTAAAAATTACAAGTGTTCCACTCACCTCACTTATGAGTGGTCTCCCGTCTCCTCTCTAAATTACAACTTAAAAACATTTTGAATCAACCAAAACCTAAAAAAATAACTTCCTAAAATACGTTTTATCATCATATAAGACTTACTATTTATCATAATTCCATCCTAGGATGGATTTTTGGGAATACCGATGGATGATAATCAAAGGATAGGTAATTCAATCCGATGATATTTTTTAATTTTATTTAATCATAAATATATTACTATTATTATAATACCATTATTATATTATATAATTGTTATAATACATATAAATTAATTTTTACAATAAGTTCATGACCTATAACCATCTTCTCATCGATCGAACTGGTTACAAAATCATCATTTGTGTTTATAGTTGGCCTACCTCCTCACGAACATGTGTCATTCGTTTTTTCAATTACTACCTATCACAGTTGAGTATGATGATATATAAGTATATATATAATATATAAAATGTGATGATACTTATTTCGTAATTATATATTGTATACATTTATAAATTCCATTAAATTGGTGATATGATAATATCACATGTGTGTACAGTCAACTACCACCTCACAAAGCAATGTCATATATCTTTCAAAAAAAATTTAAATGGAAGGAAATAATGATAATGTTAACGATTATTTATTATATAAATAATTTGAATATGATATTAATGGAATATTTATCATTATAATAATGATAATATATCATTTTCATATTTTAATCAGATAAATGACAGCATCGTATTTATAATTGGTGAATATCGCATCCACAAACGATATTATTATCTTCTTATTAACAAACCACATGGAAGATGTAAAGTTTTATATTTAATGAAATAATATGTTATACATAATATTATTATTATTATATAAATACAATATATTACATTACTTCTTTCAATAATTATTTTTTAATAGTTGAAGCATTTCTCATGCATACATACAACGTACCATCTCCATGATCCTAGCACATGTCATATCTCAAAACAATGTAGATTGATTTTTATTAATATAATATATTATGTATAAATATGATAAATATGTAATTCTTATTTAGATAGGTTTTAGTAATAACCAAATTGACCAAAGTAGATCTACTTAATTAATTTGGGACACATAATACAAGTATCATCACAATATCCTACAAAAAATTAATTTGTTATGAAATAATATTTAAAATGGGAATAAGTGAAATAAATGTAATAATAAACATTTAAATTTTTATCAATAAAACAAATCACTAACAAACGTTTATTATTCATGAATATAATGAACCAAATAACATTTCAGACTCAATGTTAGGGACTTCATCTCATTCTTCATTTATTGAGGAATATGTTGATGATATATATATATATACACTCTTATGAAAGGTTTATATAAATAGCTTTAGAAAAATAATATAATGAATTTATCTATTCTCATGTAATTTATAGTCATTTTAATTCAATTTCATTTATTTTTATTGTCATTCATACATTTCCAAAGTGATAAGGGGTGTTTCATTGTTAAAATAATCATTTGTTGTTTCCCATAAAACTCATTCTTTTTAATGTTCACATTTTTTAAATGTTTTTTATGAAAAAAATTATATGGACCTAAAACATTATTATGAAAATTTAATTTCACTTTTTAATTTATATTAAAATGATTTTTAAAAAAATCTATTTATGTTTTTATACTGACCATTTTGATAAAAGACAAAAGGAATCTCCTATTATTAACGTAGATGGAGATTATGAATTTCACCCACTATAGTCATTATTTAATTTATTGATTACACTGTAAAAATACATGGTTTCTTTAAATAAAACATACCATTACATTTTTTTGGGATGATTGTAATTGAAAATAGTGTTTCAATTAAAATGTATATTTTTATCCTATTGTGTTTTTCATATTGGATTTAAGGTGTTTTTCAAAATGTTATATAAGGAATTGGTGAAAGAATAACAAGTTTTATTCTATATTGAGTACATGAGTATTATATGAAATAGTTAATCCCGGTACATCTTATGAAAAGGGAAGATCTTAATTATAAATCATAGTTGAGCTTTATACAACATAGATAAATGGTTATGACCCATTGTAAATCAAGAAAAATATGTGAGCTCGATATATATTTTATGAATGGTGAGCCCCATTATATCTCATAATTTTATGAATATGTGTATCTATGTCACTATATGTGCCAGAAATTCCATATAAGTTTTTTATATAGAATTATTTCAACAACGTAAAATCTGACGGTGCACGATTCTGAGGCCCGGAGTGGCCGGAATGATCCGTCGAAGTTTTGTTAAACATAAATTAACGCACATAAGAATCTTTATTGAAAAAGTGGAATAACTCTTAAATGGTTACTTAGATTAGAAATCTAAGGGCACTGTTCCGCTCAAGAAGGAAGGTTTATCTTAGGCACGACTTAATTTTAGTTGGCGTGGGCCTCTTATGAGGAAACCCAAAATGGAATAACCTTAAAGAAAATAATTCAATAATTATTTTATTTTTCAAATACTTATAACTCATGAATAGTAACTCTGATAAAAAATCTGATACCACCACTGAACTCATAATGTTATGCTTTCTTTAGAAATATACTAACATTGGCCGACAGGTTCCACCAGTAAAATTTATTTTTAGGATGTAAATAAAACAATTATGTGACAATTATTTTATTGTAAAATCAATAACTTTTAAATGGTAAGAAGAATTATAAATCAAAGAGTATTGTTGGGTTCATTGGGGTGTGTTTGACTTAGTAAATCCTAAACTCAATCGGCGCAAGTAGAGGTTGACTGTTATTAATTTTCCGAACTTTTTTTCAGGTACGTTCACTAAACACATGATCATCATTTTGTAACTTTTGAACTGGTGCTCAGAATTGAAATCTGGGGACACCGTTAAATCTGCAGCACTACGATTAGCTTAAGGGATGCTTCACTTCGACCATAGTAGGTCCGGAGAAAATTTTTGTTTTTGGGACTTTTAGAAGAATAATAAAAATAATTTACTTTATTTTAATTTTCATTCTTCCCCTCCAACGGACAAGCGGTGAGGTGGGGTCGATGATGTGGCAAGCCAATTAATGGCTTGATCATTATTTTTATATAACTGCACAGTTGGGGAAATATGAAGGTTTCTAATTTATGGGCCTCCATTAATCCAATGAATGTTTCAAACCCTCCCCCTCTCCTATTTATATGGAGTTTGGGGAGAGGTTTAGACATTCATTTTCCAAACAATGAAGTACTGACAAAGTGCAGTGACGCCAAACCCTTGGAAGAAGGATCTGATACCAACGATAGGTGATGAATGAGGAGACAACACCCGAGCCTAGAACGGAAGCGTCTTGCAGACAGTGACGAATGCCAATATTCCCTTCAACCACTCTGTCAACTTCCTTGTGCCACCTCCAACAGAAAAATTGAGGTAGGTATTGTTGTTTAATTATATCTTTCACCATTCCTGATGGCCATCTTGATTTAAAAATATTTATATTCTTCTTGATTCATGAACAAATAAGCTGCTTGCTACCGTTCAAACATAGAGGGGGCAGGGACAACGAACACGACCCGACCTCTCCACAACTGTTGTGTGTTTTGATGCATTCTACATCCATTCTCTAATGTAAAATATTTATTGGCGCTTAAAATAAGGAGTTTTGTTGAGCGCGATATATGGGAGCAAAGACCCCAACAAAAGGATTGAAAATATGTGATTGTATAATTTTTCAGGCATAGAAAGAAGACACAATGGATCACGCAAGGAGGCGGCCAAATATTTATTGGCACTGGAAACACGGAGATTTGATGCGCATGATATATGGATGTGAATCCCTCGACGCAAGCATTACAAATATGCGATCATTTAATTTTTCAGGCTTAGAAAGAAGTCGCAATGGCTCGCTGAAGGAGGCGGCTATATATTAACTTGTGCTGAAAAAACAGAGATTTACTACGAGCGATATATAGACGCAAATCCCTCGAATCAATGATCGATAATATGCGATCGTTTAATATTTTGGGCTTAGAAATAATCCAAAATGACTCGAGGAAAGTGGCAGAAGCAGGAACCTGGACGGCCTTGAGAAAGGAAGGGCGGGCGCGTTCGTGCCTCCAGATGATGAGATGGCCGCGACCCGTTGGCTGCGGCGGAGCGAGGGCGGTGGTTGGGTGAGCATTCGACCGCGTGATGGGGGTTCTGGCGCATGTCAATTCCACCCGGCATGCAGGGGCCGTGGCATAAGGCCACGGTGGCAATAGAGGGGCATTCGGCCGAGACGACCACCGCTGGGGGTGCAGCGCTCGACTGCACTGCGAGGGAGGGATGGCCATCCGGCCTGCAACGTGTCGGTGCAACGCGGGCCGGGCCGGGATGGACCTAGTGGGCTGCACCAGACCCAGGTACTAGGTCAGATCCTTCAGGCTGGGTCTGACCCAGGGCCAAATCCGGTTCGGGTCTGGTCGACCCAAACTGAGTAGGGTCAGCCAAGGCCTGGTCGAGCCGGGTCGACTCGGTGAGACTGTACTCAGTCCAACTTCAACCCTTTTCACTCTTCCGACCATATCATGCGCTATGGGAATCCATTTGACAAAACGTATGTGGCGTCAGAAACCTTGGATTGAGGATGTCCATTTGTTAGACCCCAAATGAGTTTTGGATAATGTTGGGATACATGGAGGTTGGATCGAACACAAATCCAACTTCGAACTCAAGACTAAAAGGCCAATAACTTACAGACCAGGCGTCTGATTGACGCACCGTCTGTTTCATTGAGACCCCTTTTATGTGGCAGTCCTTTGGGAAACTTCTTCGTGGTACTTTGTGGTAGTTTGAGTATTGACCTATGGCTTGAGGAATGGACACTCTCGGAATCAAGCGAGCTTAGTGTGGGAACCCTATAGCTGGCTATAACATAAGAAAGGGATCATGTGAGGTCCTAATGGTGTACGAGGTAATTTTTTTGGTGTGAAGATGTACTAGGATCCTATGTGGGTCTGACAATTTACTAGGATCTTTTGTGTATCTGAAGATGTACTAAGATCCTCTGTGGGTATGATGAAGTACTAGGATCCTGTGTGGGTCTAACGATGTACTTGGATCCTATGTGGGTCTGATGATGTACTACGATCCTGTGTGGGTCTGACGATGTACTAGGATCCAGTCTGGGTCTGATTATGTACTAGGATCCTGTGTGGGTGTGACGATGTATGAGGATCCTATGTGGGTCTGATGATGTACTAGGATCCTTTTTTGGAGTGATGATATACTAAGATCTTTTATGGGTATGACGGTGTATTAGGATCCTGTGTGGGTCTGAGGATGTACTATGATCCTCTGTGTTTTTGATGATGTACAAGGATCTTTTGTGGGTCTGATGATGTACTAGGATCTGGTGTGGGTCTGGCAATGTACTATGATCCTATGTGGGTTTGATGATGTAATATGATTCTGTGTGGGTATGATGATTTAGGATCCAGCGTGGGTCTACCTCTTAACAGAGTAAGATGATTCAGTAGTTACATCTGACCATCTCTACTACTGTACCTCAGTTATACCTAGTGTGACTTGAGTCTTTACCTTTGTGGTATTCTTTTGTGTGGCGTACCTGTGTGGTACTTACCTTTGTGGAATTACATTTTTTGTATTCTTCTGTGTGGAGTACCTATGTGGTAATTACCTTTGTGGTAATCTTTCCTTCATGAAATAGTTTTACTTTGGCTAAGGAGGTAGGCCTTGAGTTTCCTCTTGAATGAGATGGGTATACTTGATAACTTAGGAATATGTTTGGGAATACACCAAAGTAGGGTTGTCAGATGTTTTCATGCTTTGTGGTTATCCATTGTTTGTTTTGTGAGACTATCGAGGTTCTCAGGGTTCCTACTGAGTATCCTTATATTCACCCATGCACAGGCTATGCCCTTACATTGTTGTGTTTGGTGTAGATGACATAGAGCGTTGACTGAGGACGAGAGTACCAGGACAAGAGGTATCACATAGGTGGACATTAGACGAAGTGTGCTGCAGAGAGGACCGTTTGAGAGATGTACCTACCCTTCAGGTAGGGTCTTTTATGGGAGTTTACAAGAGCTCTTTAGTTTACTTGTACATTTCATTTTTCTTGTACTTTTTAGTTGGGCTTGTATTCTGGCCCCTTTTTCTTTCTGTACACACTCTTTTTATAGTAATGATTACTTGTGTTTGTATTTTGTTGTGTACATAATTGTGTGTGTTTACATGTTAACTAGGAAATTCCCTCCTGATTTTTATTGAATACGCCTATCAGTGCTAGTCTCATGCCCTTGTCCTATATAAGGTGGGCTTGGGGTAGTCACGGCACGGGCCCCGGAGGACGGGTCATGACAAATTGGTATCAAAGGCAGTTGGTTATTTTTCATTACATTGGAATTTGATCTATTTAACAAGCAATACTTTTAAGTGTATTGAGTGTGGTTATCAGGTTAGGAAATCCAGTGTTGGTGTGGCGGCCAATGTATCCATACACCAGGACCCTGACTTCTAATTTCTGACTTAGTGCAGGAAAAAATTGATTGTTTGTGTGTTTTGAAAAGTTTTCTTGTATTTTATTTTGATTCTTCTCACCAAGTATAACTTAATGACCATGGAACACCTGTTTCTTATTAGGATTCCACTGTGTAGACAGCTAGCTAATATTCCCAAGAGATTACACATTGAAGGCCCACTGAGCGATGAGACTCTGGTGCATGTCCCTCTTACTATGTTGGAACATTCGGGTGTTGTACAAGGAGCACCACCACCCTTTTGGAAGTAGATACCACCAGCCGCACTAGTGGACGGTGATTTCCATCTGAGAGCATTGCATGAGTTCTAGGAGCTGAGGCCTCCGAGTTTTTGAGGCGAGACAGTTTCCCACATAGCTGAGGTGTGGCTAGAGGCTGTGGCTTGAGTTTTTTTCCTAGTTGAGGCACCAGTAGAGAATATGGTGATCATAGATTCTAGTTTTTCAAGTGAGTGACCATGATGACGGTCCACATAATGATGATTCTTCAGTATGTGGAGAATTTCCCAAGATAATACCTTTGAGTAGTGTGTCAGTTATATCATTGTCTGTTGGGAATCAGTTACAATAGGCAGCACCGGTAGAGGACACATTTAGGCTTACGGCCTTACGAGAGTTCCAGCATCAGATACCCCTCAGGTTTCGAGGCGAGCCTGACTCACAGGCGGCTGAGTACTGGCTTGAGGAAGTAGTTGACAGTTCTCTAGAGCTTGTACAGCTTCAGTGAGATGACATATCAGTAGTTGAGTATTCATCAGGGTGTACTGACCATTCCAAGTACTCGATTATTACGATACGACCAGTGCTTTAGGGCTCGGACTTCCAAGCGTGGTGTGTTTAAGGACATATGATCCATCACTATTCCTATAAGCACTCCTACTTATTTTAGTGTTCTAGAGATAACCTTTTTGGTGGAATGTTCTTGGGATGAGAGGATACAGCTCGTGAATGTTATTAGTGGGAAAGTAGGAAACTGGAACCAATCTCAGAGACTTGGGTGTGTACGATGTTTCAGGAAGAGGATGTGACAGGGACAGATGAATCTGCAGGGTAGAAGACGTGGAAGCAGAGCTAGGAGAGCAGTATGAGGTGGTGTAAATTTCGACATGTCAAAACCAATCCCATTTTTGTGGACCCCACTAGGTTCAAAGAGCTGGAGGACTGGGGAAGGTAGCGTCATCATGAAGTCAAGTAGTACGACCCAAGGGCTCTAAGAATGATTCAAGGTATGGTTTGTGTCTAGTGCTAGCTTTAGTATCAATCGACATAGGTACCAATCATTTATTCCTTCCATGAATCTTGTCCAAGTCCTAGAGTTTCTGGTAAAACCGTTGACGTGACCCTCACGTCTGGAGATACCAATGGGAGGAGACTCGGTAATCACACTTACGCTGATGGTGTGATATTGACCTTGAGGCGAGAGTTTCGGTTGGAACCTCTTGGTGGCAGTGTCGATGCCTTACGGCATTTGTTTGGGTATATACTGGACATCCACAATTCATTCTCAGATAGAATGTATTAGGAAAAAGGGCTGTGGTTTACCTACAAAATTGAAAAGGGGTTTTCCTTGGTCGGAGAAAAAGGAAACACAGCCAGTACAGGATAAACTCATGCATAAGTGTTTTGAGTTTTCTGTTCTCAAAAAGGTGTGGCAGAGCATGGTGACATATTTTTAAAAGACGTTTCTAGGAATACCACCCTGAAGGTAGAGGGGCGTCTGCTTTGGCTAGGTACTTCCAGAGATTTGTACCTGACTTCTCCAGGGTAGCGACACCTTTTTTAGCTTTGAAGAAAAAGGGGGAGTCTTTCCTGTGGTTGGAGAAGTTTCAAAAAAATATTTCAGGAGCTGAGAAAGAGTCTGACAAGTAGAATTATGTTACCCATGACCTGGAGTTAGCATCAAGGGTCTTTGCGCTAATGATTTGGTGACACTATTTGATAGGCGAACGTTTTATAGTCTACTCAGACCACAAGAGTCTTAGGAATATCTTCTCTCTGAAGGAACTGATCCTAAGACAATGGTGTTGGCCTGAGTTTCTCAATGATTATGACATAGAGATAC
This sequence comes from Viscum album, assembly GCA_963277665.1. Lineage (NCBI taxonomy): Eukaryota > Viridiplantae > Streptophyta > Magnoliopsida > Santalales > Viscaceae > Viscum > Viscum album. Next base: position 82,388,683 of record OY728140.1, read on the forward strand.
TCTATACTCTTGGGAAAGGGAACATAGGAGCAGATGCACTCACTAGGAGGTCTGGTCTGCAGTTGCTGAGTGAAGTGGCAGAGTGGCTATCCGCATTGCAGGCATCCTTCAAGGATAGAGACGGAGCATCATACCTCCAGTCTATGACAGTCACACCCCCACTTCTTCAGTGAGTCAGGGAGGTGCAACTTGGGTAATGTTACTATGATCTCGACCTCCTCAGATATCCTCAGGGAAGACATGTGATGGATTTTCTCAAGGTGGGGTGCACGTAGTCCTCTCAAGAGGATGTACCATGGTACCAGTTGCACTATAGGAGGAGTTGTTGAGGAAGTTATATACGTCCCCTCTGGCTGTACATCCTAGTGTGTAGAAGATGTATCGGGACCTTTAGTGTTAGTACTGCTGGCTAGGGATAAAGAAAGCAGTGGTAGATTTTGTATCACGATGCCTCACTTGTTAGCAAGTCAAAACTGCTCAGCGATGGCAGAGGCCTTTTGCCGATAGGAGGAGGGAGACCCTGTCCTCCTATGGGTTTCAACTCGATGAGGTTTGTATAGTTTTGGCCGAGGAGAAATGTAATATATGTGGTTCATCGGACCATTCTAGATTATCAATAGAGTGGGCGTAGTGGCATATTGTCTATCTCTTTCCCCGCAGATGCATGCTTCTTCCATCACATGTTATCGACCATGGTAAGATGGACTTAGATGATGGGGAAATGTTTATAGAGGTTCCAGTAGAGATTTAGGATTAACAAGAGAGAGTCTTTCATGGGCGATCAATTCCTCAGGCGTGCATTCATTGGCAGCACGAGAACCTTCCGGAGAGCACATGGGAGCTGATGACTCAGATCCGTTCTCAGTACCCACATTTGTTTTTCTTAGTCTATGTTGTAACTTTTGGAGATGTAAATCCCTAATTTTGGGAGAATGTAATGTCCTAAAAATTTGGTATAATTTTTTAAATATATATGAAATTATTTTGAGATCTCAAGATCTAATGGCGTGCAATTCTGAGGTCCGTAGTGCCCGGAATGATCCGTCGAAGTTTTGTTGAACTTAAATTAACGGGCCTAAGTAGTTTTCTTTAAAAAGTTGAATAACTATTAAATGGTTACTCGGATCTGAAATATGAGGGCACCATTGCACTCAGTATGGAAAGTTTACCCTAGGCATGACCTAAGTTTAGTCGGCGCAGGCCTCTTATGAGAAAACCCAAAATGGCATAATCATATATAAAATAATTAAAGAAATTTATTTCTAGTTCAAATGATTATAGATCTCAAATGGTAAATCAGATTAAAAATGCGATACCACCATTGAACTCATGACGGTATGCTTTTATAGGCAGATAGTAACATTGGTTGGCACATTCCACTAGTAAAATTTTGATTTTGGTAGTAAATAAAATAATTTAGTGACAATTATTTTGTAGTAAAATAAATAACATATAAACAGTAACATCGATTTGAAGTCTAAGAGAATATTTGGGTTATATGGGGCATGTTTCACTTAATAAGAGACTAAACTCAACATACATGAGTCAAGGGTTACTGTTATTAGTTTTCTGAACTTTTTTTCATGTACGTTCAGTAAACACGCGAGAAACATTTTGTAACTTTTGAACCAGTGCTCGGAATTGAAATATGAGGGAAACATTGAATCCATAGTGTCATGATTCACTTAAGGGGGGTTTCACTTCGACCATAGTAGTTCGGGAGAAAAAGATAGTATTTGAGACTTTTAAAAGAATAATAAAAATAACTTAGTTTATTTTTATTTTCATTCTTTTCCTCAAACAGACAAGCAGAAATGTGGGACCGACGATGTGTCAATCCAATTAATGGCTTGACCATTCATTCAATGTAATTTCACTATTGGTAAAGTAGCATGGTTCCTAGTTAATGGGCCTATATTAATCCCACGAATGTTGCACACCCACCCCCTCTCCTATTTATATAGAATTTGGGGAGAGGTGTCTGCATTGTTTTACCAAGCAACATAGTGCTGACAAAGTGCATTGACGCCAAACCCTTGGAGGATGGAGCTGGTACCAACAGGAGGTAATGAACGGGAAATCAGACCTGAGCCTGGAACATAAGCATCTTGCATGAGTGATGAACGCCAACATTCCCTTCAACGACATTTTCAACTTCCTCATGCCACCTCCAACAGAAAAATCAATATAGGGATTGTTTTTTAATTATTCATTTCCCCTTTCTTAACATTCATCTAGATTTAAGAATATTTATATTCTTCTTGATTCAAGAAAAAATAAGATGCTTTCTGCCATTCTAACGTGGAGGGGGTGGGCCGAACGAACACGACCCGACCTCTCTGCAACCTTTGTGGTTATTGATGCATTCTCCATCCATTCTCCAAGGCCAAATATTTATTGGAACTGGAAATATGGAGTTTTGCTGAGTGCGATATATGGATGTGAATCCCTCGATGCAAGGATCAAAAATATGTGATCGTTTAATTTTGTCGGCTTAGAACAAAGCCGCAATGGATCACAGAAGGTGGTGGAAAAATATTTATTAGCACTAGAAACACCGATATTTTCAAAGCGTGATATATGGATGTGAAGCCCTCGACGGAAGGATAGGAAATATGAGATCATTTAATTCTTTGGTCTTAGAAAATATCTACAATGACTCACCGAAGGAGGTGGCGGCCAGCACCTGGCCGGCCGTGAGGAAGGAAGGGGCGTGCGTTCGTGCCACTGGATGATGAGAAGGCCGCGTCCCATTGGCTGGGGAAGAGCAAGGGCGGCGGCCGCTGTAGCGTTTAGCCACGTGATAGCAGTGGCGGCACATGTCTACGCCTCCCGGTGTGCACGGGCCATGAAAAAAGGCCGCGGCGGTGAGGGATGGGTGGCCGGACATGCCGGCTGCCAGTTGTGGAGCGGCGCACGACTATGCCGTGAAAAAGGGCAGGCCATCTGGCCCGTCACGGGGCGGGACGGACCATGCGGGCCAGGCTGGACCCAGCGGGCCATGTCGGATCCTGCGGGCCATGTCCATCCTAGGGCCATATCTGGGTCGGGCCAGGTCGACTCGAACTGGGTTGGGTCGGCCGATGCCTGATCGGACTGGACCCAGACAAATTTCAACCAATTTCACTTTTCCGGCAATATCATGAGCTACGAGCATCTGTTTGATGAACTATCTGTGGTGTCGGAAAACTTGGATCGGGATGGTCCTTTTAGTATAACCCACGTGAGTTTTGTAAAAAGTACTGGTATGTCCGGGTTCTATTAGATAAGAATCCAACCGGGCTCTCGGTACCAAAAGACCAATAACTTATAGATCGGGATTCCGTTTGACGCGCTGTCTATTGCATTGAGACCAAATTTTACTTGATGGTCCCTTTGGATACTTCTTCATGGGACATCGTGGCAGTAGGAGTATCTACTAGTAGGTGGAGGAAAAGACCCTCCTGGAATCAAGCGAGCTTAGTGCAGGAACCCTGGAGCTGGCTGTACCATGAGAAAGGGATCCTATGTGGGTCTGACGATGTACTAGGATCCAGTGTGGGTCTGACGATATACTAGGATTATGTGTTGGTCTGATGATGTACTAGGATCGTGTCTGGGTCTAACGATGTACTAGGTTCCTGTGTGGGTCTGACTATGTACTAGGATCATGTGTGGGTCTTGTGATGTACAAGGATCCTTTGTAGGTCTGATGATGTACTAGGAACCTGTGTTGGTCTGTAGATGTGCTTGGACCCTGTGTGGACTGAGGATGTACTAGGATCCTGTGGGGGTCTAACGATGTACTATTATCCTGTGTGGGTATTTGGATTTACTAGGATCATGTGTGGCTCTGAAGAAGTACTGGGATCCTTTGTGGGTCTGACAATGTACTCGGATAATGTGTGGGTCTGACGATTTAGTAGGAGCATGTGTGGGTATGACGATGTACAAGGAACATGTGTGGGTCTGATGATGTACTAGGATCTGGTGTGGGTCTCACGATGTACAATGAACATGTCTGGGTTTGATGATGTACTAGGATCTTGTGTGTGTCTGATGATTTAGGATCCTACGTGGGTCTGCCTCTTAACAGAGTAAGATGATTCAGTAGTTACATCTAATCACCTCTACTATTGTACATAAGTTATAACGGGAGTGAGATGAGTCTTTACCTTTGTGGTATTCTTCTGTGGGGTGTACCTGTGTAGTACTTACCTTCATGGTGTATCCTTTGTGGTTTTATTCTATGTGGAATACCTGTGTGGTGCTTTCCTTCATGGTAATATTTCCTTCGTGGAACTTTTGTACATTGGCTAAAGATTTGGGCCTTGAGTTTTCACTTGAATGATATGGGTATACAAGATAACATAGGTATATGTATGAGGATATACTTAATTTGGGTTATCAAAAGTTTCCATGCATAGTGGTAATACATTGTGGGTTTTGTGAGAACATCGATTGTCTCAGGGCCCCTATTGAATATCGTTATACTCACCCTTGCATGGGTTGTGCCCACACCATGTTGTGTTTGGTGCAGACGACGGACATCGCTGATTGAGGACGAGAGTACCATGACTAAAGGAAGCATGGAGGTGTACATTAGTCGAGGAATTCCATAGAGACCACCGTTCGAGAGCTGTACCTACCCTTCAGGTAGGGTCCTTGGATGGAGTTCAGAGGAGCTGCTCAGTTTAATTTAACTTTTCATTTTTCTTGTACTTTCCAGTTGGGCTTGTATTCTGGCCCCTTTTTCTTACTATACACACTTTATTTCTAAAAAATTTACTTGTGTTCGTATCTTGGTATGTTCTTAGTTGTGTGTGTTTACAGGTTAAAAAGGAAATTACTTCCTAGTTTTTAGAGAATACACCTTTTTGTGCTTGTCACCAGCCCCTGGCCTATGGAAGGCGGGCTTGGGGTAGTCATGGCACGAGCCCTAGGGGACGGTTCATGACAGTCACTAAAAAGGTTTTTTTATTTCCAATATGGGTTTTAAAACCTTTATTTTAGTAAAATGCATGTGTGTGTTTTTCATGTAATAAATTTTAATACAATACACTAAATAAACATGATGTTATATTTATAACTTATATGTCTTTTGTTTTTCAACTATAGTAATTGTTTTTTCTTCTTGTATACCCCTTACTAGGCTTTTTCTTTCAGTTAATCATTTTAAAATGTTTTCTAAAGTGTTTAAGGATGCTCAAGGGAATAGAAGAATTTGAATTTCTGCTATGATGATTTTACATGACATGAAACCATGATTTATTTTAAAATATTTATATTATTTTATGAAAATTACTTATTTTATTATAAAAACGAAGATGGCTAGAAAATAACCATATTCAAATATTTATATTATTAGAAAATTGGATTTTAATCTAATGTTTACCAATTTGATTTTATATTATTTTTATGTATGTGTTATTTCCTAATTCTCTAATTATTTATACCTAAAAATATCCTCAAATGTAACAGATTGAACTTATATAATTCATCTCAGGATTAGATATTAATTTTCACCATGTCCTTAGAACCCATTGATACTAATGTTTTTCTTTTATTGTGGGTATACTATAAAATTTTATATTAATTTCCAGTAATGAAGGATCCACCAATATACCATCACATATGATTATATGATAGAAAATTGAAATATTATGAGGCCAAAATTAATACTTTTAAAACATATACTAGAACATTTAATTCCATAACTTCTCGATCACAATGCTAAATTGGTCTCTAGGTTCTTCCATCAACATTTAATATATTAAAATATCACCTAAAAATACAAACCAAAATTTATCATTGTAATAATTGATGAGTCTATTTATTAAATTTATGAACATTGATAGTCAATTTGTATGTGAAATGGAATTACTATAAATTCATAATTTCATACCTCATACAGAAAGTAGTATTGGGAATATCCACCTTCTTAATCATTAATTAATGATTACTAAATAGATAATTAATATTTAAAATATATATAGAACTATGTCATTGATTAAATAGATCCCTGATACATGGTAGATGTAACATTTTTGTGACAATGATCTTGTTACATTCCCAATAATCAATTCGAAGATACATTGACCCATCATTTTTAATTAGAAAATAAATTGTGCACCACATAGGGATATACTAGACCGAATAAATAACCTCTCTAGATTATCATAGTGTAAAATATTTAATTTTGGAATTTAACTCCCAGACCCTAGTTACCGAGAGTTGAGGAATTATTACATAACATTGGCATGATCACAAGGGATAAAATCCTGAAAAACCTAGCAGTTTAGTAGTCTTGGAAGTACAAGATGCGTACAAAAGTTTTAAATTACATTATAAAATGAAAAACCCTAGCAACATTATCTCTATTGAACACATTCATATCCCTTAGTCTATCCCTGTAGGTTATTCATAATATACTTCTTCGAATCCTGGGAAAAATAAAACATAGAATTGGGTGAGCTGAGGTGTTCAGTAAGGATAACAATATAGCAGAAACTTTCATAAATAAGCAAAAAAAATTAAAACAATGTATAATACTAAAACATACGTCTTTAAAACATAAAATTCATCCTAATATGTAATGTAAAAATAATATAATTCCATTTACATATTTATAGAGATATTCTACTAGTCGAATAATCTAATGCAAAATCAATATCCAATTTCGTAATGGTGGAATGCATTATTACAAACATCATCACCACATAGTCAAGGCCTCATGCCAAGACTAAAAATAAATTTTTTTCATGTCCTTCTGCCAAGACACTCGTTTGTCTCATGAGACTAACTTATGCATCAATGAGCTATAACTAGCTCTATTTTTCACTTACTACGTCCAATGCATTCCTCATATGAAAAGGTTGAAACATAACATAAACATTTGTATTAAAACTATCATATGAAATGTTAATACTTTAACCATAAACCATGAATGGTAAACAAATAGCACATCCATTGCAAAGCATATCACAAAAACTTCAATACATTATTTAATATTTGTATCATAATAAATCAACATTAGACAAGTATAAAATCCATCAAATGATGTTTACTTAGATGAAATAAAAATTATTTGAGAGGAACATCCCTTTCTATTTTGAAATAATTTAAAAATCATGTAATTATAAAAGAAAACATTTATTTTGAAAATATTTATATTTTCTTTTAATGGAAGCTTCAATGGTGTTATATCGGCGACAATTAACTGAACTCGCTATATATGTTAAAAAACATTCTTACCTTAATTTTCGAAAAGGACAAAAAGTACATTGTTTGGAAAATGATGGAAAGATATTTTTTAACCTGTTTTATAAAAAATAAACCGAGTGTATAAATGAATAGAATCCATAGTCTAGTAAATATAAAAAATGTTTTGAATTTAATTTTTAAGAAACATGTATGTGGATGATAAGGAAGTCCCAGAAGACACTCACATATAAACAACCTCAGATAATCAAGAGATTGTTAAATTTAAGCCTTACCTTCTACTCTTCCTTGGTCGAGGGTAAATTAACCTCCTTTATAATTGATAAATAATTGTTATTAAATTATAAAAGAACTAAATATATAAATATGATATCATATATGATCTTCTAATATTACTAGATTTATAATATTTTAGTAGTATCAATGTTTTGGGAGTTAACTGATTCATTTTCCATTATATTTTTTGTTACATAAGTCATGATTGTTTTGGTTATGATGTATTTGATTCATATATAGATTGATTTAATTTTTTTAAATATTATTTCTATTAATCAAATGAATATTATTCTTTAATGGTTACGATGGGGAAAGAATCTCATCACGTTCATGGAGACGGTAATCCGTACGTACGCAGAAACGCTACAACCATTTAATTATTTTTATTTTAAAAGGAATGAAAATAAAATGATACATTGGTATATATTTATTAGTTATAATATAATATTTTATATATGTTACTTATATTAATTTACACCATCCTTTATATGTTCTATGTATGATATGAATGAGTCATATCACATTGAGGGGGCGGTTGTCCGCACTTCCTCAAATAAAATTATCATATATATACAACATGAAAAAATAAGGGTATTCTATAAAAAAGAATTAAATAATCATATAGATAAAACAAATATCATAACTATATTATATAATTATATTTCTATCATAATGGCCACTATAAGAGGTGGTAGTAGAAGATTGAACTATCATTGTTTCAGGAGGCAGTAGTTCACCATCCACCGAAACATTATGTTCTATACCCATTAGATGGAGGTGTGTGTAGGTGTAGTTAAAATGATTTTCATAAAAATAACCTAGTATATTGAGGATACTAGTTTACTTATAAAATAATGTAATAAAGAGAGTTTAGTGGGTTGGTGAATTAAAATTAATGAAAAAGTACTGAAGAGAAGATGTTACCTTTAAATTGGGTAACTCCCGTTGGTTTGAACCAAAAGACTTTAATGAAGATCCTTCTGGCTAAGTTAAGGCTTCTAAGAGGAAGATAGTGTTTCATGGAGCTTAGTAGGGTAGTGGATGGATGATCCAAGGGGCTTGAGAGGTGTGATAAATGGGTTAATGTTGAGGGCTTTTTATAAGGGGAAGAAAGGGATCTTTAGAAATGTTTGAAAATAATATTTTATTATATAATGATTTTCAGTTTCTAAAGGTTGAAATTCAAATTCCAAATGAAGATAATATGAATCTGGTTCGATATAAAATCATCCAATAAGAATTGGACATTTTTTTATATTTTTTTAATTTTTATAATCTCATTTATTTAAATGATTCTTTAATGAGGTAAACACCCCATCAATATTGTGTCATAAATAATTATATATATCTGATGTCTAAAAATTAAAAAAAAAATTCCATGATGATTTCAATCATTTTATATTCACAATGAATATTTATTTTCTAATAGATAACTTATTTAACCCATTGTAAAACTGGATTTACTAAAATATATAAATTTGTGTCATTTTTGTATTTACATTAAATTAATTAATATAAAGCATCATTATCACTCTCAAGTTGTCCCATAGTGTCCTAAAATTTACCCAAGGATGGAAATGGATGGACATGTATCAACCAATAAAAATAAGATATATATAAAGATAATTTAATATTATTATAATAATATCTGATTACACTTATTTACCAGATTTACCATTTAACCATGCTAAATAAAATATTTACTGAAGTAAATATTCATAATGTATAAAAATAAAAGTTACCTATTTACACAATTTGGACATCATGATTCCAAATATGGAGTTAATTTTTCAAAATTCAAAATAAATAAGTGGAATAAATTAATTTAAAATTAATTCCAGTTATCAAAACTAAAAGCATTTTTTAAGAAAAAATAACTATCAAAATATGGACACTTGTTTATGTGCAGTTTAAATGTGAAATTACATAAAACAACCTAAATTATATTAAATAATAAAAATATAATCTAATTATAATTACAAACCATTCATATGCATAATTTAACACTACAAATTATTTCGATTAAAAAAGTTGTTTTCAATAAAAATTTAGTTTTTTTATTAGTCCTCAAAATATTAATGTTATCATAAAAGCACAAAAAGTATCCAAATTTTTTTTATACCCCTATTCAAATGAAGACTTTAATTTCATTAAATTGATTATAAAAAATTTTCAAATATTGATTTTAAAAAGGGTTCTCCATTAAAAGACGGTCAAATGGCATTTTTTGAAAAATAAATATTTTATCTAAATAAAATAGATTTTTTCATATATTATGTCCAAGAAACACATTATATGGATTGTAAAATTATATGGGGAATATAAAATTCAAGATTCAGTTAATATTATACATAAATTCTTTTTTAATGGCCAGATTGGTAAGTCATGGTGTGCTTGAACTTGGTGTTGCGTGTAGCTCAAGTTATTGAATTACATTGGAGAGATAATGTACTATGAAATCTTGGGGTGTTATATTGTCCCCACATTCAATAAATTTTGTCCTCATAATTTGAAATTTTTATTCAAAAATAATAGGATAAAAATAGAAAAATACATTTTTGTAAAACCCACATCAAAAATTGGGTTAAAAAAATTTAGACTTAATAAGAGGTAAAGGAATATGAAAAATACCCCACCAAATTATGATCTCGATTAGAAGAACATTAGTGGTAATTAGAGACCCATAATTTGCAGAATAACATAAATATTTATATGGAGTGATTGAGGTTATCAATGACAAACAAGTGTAAAAATGAGGGCCTCAAATCCATCAATATATGATGATTTAAAATATCACTGGTTCCAAAAAATGTAAGGTATTATGATAACAATTATTTTTAAGATCCCTTCCCAAAAATCTAAGAATTAATATATTCATAGAAAAAATACACGACAAGTTGTGTTCCATACATTAACTAATTTCTACCACAAAATCATCTTTCTCTACAAATGATAATACAATTCAAAAATATTCTATTAAACCTAATTGTATAGGGTTTAAAAAAACTAAACATATAATTCATCTATCATAACATTTATAAAAACTAAATTATACAAACTAGGACCTAACATAGGCTAGTGGTTGGTAGTGTACCCATGTCGCAATTGGGTTACAGTTTCACATCTCGTGGCCTTGCTGGATGCAACAGGTTGTTTCCCGACCTCTGGGTTTTCCTTTTTTTAACAATCCAACAATAATATTAGGAAATCATTTATCCTTAAAAATAGTATCCAATGTCAAACTTAATCCATTACAATGTTAAACTTATCTAAAATACTTTTGTCCAAACTCACAGTCCAAAATTTATAAGGCAAGTAAAGATAATGAAGATCTTTTTTTCCACATAATGACATGTGAATACCTTCATCTTGTATTCTTTCAAAACATGGTAACACCCTGAGTTATCATAAACTATATTGATTACATTCATTCTCCCTTATTCCTTATAGAATACTAGATATATTCTTTATATCCAATAATTTTGAATACTCTGACAATGATGTAATAAACAAACCATTAATTCGTTCTAAGGTAGTAAGGAATATTCAATATAATTTATCCAAATAAACCATCTCTTATTCAAAAATCACTACCTTAGTATTAGAACCATATTAAGTTTTATCTTTTCTTTGACCATGTATTTTCAAAAAAAGAATAAATTCATATCGAGTCACTTTTCATAGTACTATTCAATCTGAAATCCGTAATGAAACAGTACTATATTACAATACTTATATACTCCATAATTATTATGACATCTACATCGTTGATACAAAACTATAAACACATAATTATATAATATCAACATAATAAAACTAGTCATTACTCTTCATTTGTGGTAATATCATAACTTGATTATTATCCTACAGTATAATTTGTGGTATTCGTTGATGATTGGGACATTGATTCACATAGTGTCCCAACTCTTTATAGATTAGTCATTGTACATTTGAAACCATTTTCTTTCCCTTTCAATCACGTAATTGTTATCCTTTTTCTCCACACTTATAACTAACTCACATTCCTTTCATTCATTTACCAATGTGATTCTTTCCCCAATTATCTCATATGGGAAAATCATTCTTTCCCTTATTCCCAATTTTCCATCATTCTCTCTACCATCCTGTTCTCTCTAGCGCCCCTTAGATCCATAAGATATAGATAATTCTTCACATATCTTATTAAAACATTAAACTATTTCTTCATATAATGATCATACATGGGAGAATATTTCCATTCTAAATTTTGGCTTAATAATATGAAAGATATGATCCTTCTTACTCTTTGGATCATGTGTATTTCTAGAGTTTTCATTCCATCTACTTGGCATTATTTGAAAAAAATTGTACACACTGGGTTATTTTACGAATCAAAATACATAATTCCAAACATGTAGAATACCTAATTTAAATTGAAAAGCTTATGCATATAATCAATAATCATAAAAATTAGTTTTCTTTGAGGAAGTATTAACACATAAATCTGTCATAATGGCTAGTAATGAAAATGTGAATTATCCAAAGAAAATTCCACAGGAGTGTCGTAACCAGGAGTGCAGAAAATGCCCATTGTCGTGTACCAGGATATCTCGGGCCATGCCTAAAACTCCTTGTCGAAGTTTTCACACCTAAGTATAACTATGCTAGAGTAGCCTCTACCTGATCGTATCCAGATAGGGATGCATTTCTTGAAAATTTAACAAAATCTCTAAATTACCAAAATTCTAGGATGTTCTTCTATACTAAACCTCAATGTCTATCTTTGGGTAATGTTCTCTAATAAATGTTCTCCAAAATATAGTTTCCAAGGTTATTTAAAAACTTTCTATGATACCAACTGTAACACCCTAAACCCAGTTACCAAGAGTCAGTGCATTATTACATAAAATTGGCATGATCACAAGGGATCAAATCCTAAAAAACCAATCAATTTAGTAACCGTGGAATTACTAGATACATACATAAGTTTTACATTACATTATAAAATGAAAAAAATCTCATTGTCTCCTTTGAACTCATTCATATCCCTTAGAATATCCCTATAGGTCAGTCATAACATAATTCTTCGCATCATGCAAAAAATAAAACATAAAAATTGGGTGAGCTCTGGTGCCTAGTATGGTTAAAAATTATGTGGAAACTTTCATAAATAAACATAATCATTTAAGAAAATTTATAAGACTAAAACATAAGCATTTTAAACATAAAATTCAGCATAATCTGTAAAATATAAATAAAATAATTTCATTTACTTATTCAAATGGATATTCTACTAGTCAAATAATCTCATACAGTATCAGTATCCTATTTCATAACAATGGAATGCTTAATTCTGGACATCATAACCACATAGTCAAGGAATCGTGCCAAGAATACCAATAATATTTTGTCAAGGCCTTGTGCCAGGACACTAGTTTGTCTCATGAGTCCTACTGATTCATCCAGAAGCTATAACGAGATCCACCCATCACATACTAAGTCCAATATATTCCTCATATAAAAATTTTGAAACATAACATAAATATTCTTATTGAAACAAGCATATGAAATTTTAATACATTAACCTTAAACCATTAATGGTATAAAAATAACACATACATTGTCAAACATATCACAAAACATTCAATATAATAGAGATGATCCATATCATAATAAATCAATATCAGAGAAGTTTAATATTAATTAAAGGAAGTTGACATAGAATAAATGAAAATTATTTTAGAGGAATGTATCGTTCCATTATTAAATAATTTAAAAGACATGTAATTATAAAAGAAAAAATTTATTTTGAAAATATTATTATAATCTTGTAAGGGAAGCTTCAAAGGTGTTATAACTATGAAGAATAACTGCACCCTCTATATAAGTTAAAAAAACATTCTTACCTCAATTTTTCGAAAATGTCATAAAGTACCATGTATGGAAAACAATGGAAAGATTCCTTTCAAGAAATTATTTAAAAAGAAAAACCATGATATAAATGAATTTAACCCGTAGTCTAATAAATAGTAAAAATGTTTTAAAATTAATTTTTAAGAAACACAGATGTGGATGATAAAGATGGCCCAGAAGATACTCACGTATAAACAACCTCATATAATAAAGACATTGTGAAATTTAACCCTTACCTTGTACGTTTCCTTGGTCAAGGGTATGTTAACCTCCTGTAAAATTGTTAAATAATTATTATTAAATTATAAAATAACCACATACATAAATATGGTATCATATGTGATCTTGTAATATTAATTTGTTAATAATATTTTAGTGGTATCATTGTTTTGGGTCATAATTGATTGGTTTTACTTTATATGTTTTGTTACATAAGTCATGTTTGTTAGGGATATGATGTATTTGATTAATATCCAGAATTATATAATTTTATTAAATAATATTATTAATAATAAAATGAAAATTACTTTTTAATGGTTATGATGGGGAAGAATCTCAACGCATTTGTGGAGATGGTAATCCGGACGTACGAACAAACACTATAACCATTCCATTTTTTTTATTTTAAAAGAAAATAATCCCAAATGATTAATTGTTAAAATATTATTCAATATAATATAATATTTTATATATGTTATGTTTCTTCATTAAAACCATCCTTTATACGTTCTATATATGCTATGAATGAGTCATATCACTTTTAGGGGGCGTTAGTCCTCACATCCTAAAATTAAATTATCATATTTATATAACATGAAAAGAATAATGATATGATATAAAATATAATTAAATAATATTATAGAAAAAATAAATAAAATAGATATCATATAAGATTACATTTCCATAATAATTTCCTCCATAAGAGGTGTTAGTAAATGATTGAACAATCATCGTTTCGTGAGACAGTAGTTCGCCGTCCATAGAAACATTATGATCTATACCCATTAAATAGAGGTGTGAATAAGTGTAGTTCAAATAATTCTCATAACAAAAACTTAGTATATTTGAGATATTTTTTTTGTTTTAAAATAATGTAATAAATAGTGTTTAGGGGGTTGGAGAAGTAAAATAAAAGAAAATAACTTACAAAGAGATGTTACCATTAAATTGGGTAATAGCCTTTGGTTCGAACGAAAAGGATTATTAAATGTCCCTTATGCCAATGGTAAGGCTTCAGAGTGGAAGATGGGGATGTTGGGAGATTAATTGGGTAGAGGTTGGACAAGCCATGGGGCTTGATATGTGTGAGAAATGTGTTAGAGGTGAGGGTTTTTTATAAGGTGGGAGGGGCTCTTTTGGAATTCTTGAAAATATTATTTTATTATATATTGATTTTCGGTTTATAAATGTCAAAAATTCATTAATGTCGAAGTTAATATGACTCATGTTAGAAATAAAATCATCCAATAAGAATGGGATAGGTTTTGGATATTGTTTTAATTTTTATAATCACATTTATTTAAATCATTCATTAATAAGCTAAACACTGCTTCATTATTGTGTCATAAATAATTTTATTTATATGATGTATAAAAATTATAATAAAAAATAAATTATGTAATAATGAATATTATATATGAAATTAATATTTATAGTCGAAATGATAATTTATATAACCCCTTGTAAAAAATATTTTACTCAAATATATATGTTTATGCCATTTTTGTCTTTATTTTAAATTAATTAATATAAAGTGCCATTATCACTCTCAAGTGGCTCCATAGGGTCCCCAAATCGACCCAAGGATGCCCATGGTCGGACATGTATCATCCTATCAGAATAAGACACATATTAGGGTAATATAGTATTATTATAATAATATTTGTTTACCTTTATTTACCAGATTTACCCTTTAACCATGGTAAATAAAATATATACTGAATTAAATATTCCTAATGCCTAAAAATAAAATTTACCTATTTACAAAATTTATACCTCTTGATTGCAAATATGGAATCCATTTTTTCCAAATTAAAAAAACAGAAGTGGAAGAAATTAATATAAAATTAATTCCCATTATCAAAAAAATCTTGTTTTTAAGAAATAATAACTATCAAAATATTCACAGTTGTTTATGCCCAGTTTAAATGTGAAATTACATCCAATGACCAAAATTATAATAAATGATAAAAAAATAATCTAATTATTTTTAAAAAACATTATGATTCATAACTTTACAATTTAAATTATTTCCATTAAAAAAGTTGTTTTCAATTAAATTTTAGTTTTTTTCATTATTCATCAAAATATGAAAGTTATCAGAAAAGTACAAAAAAATTATCCAAACTAATGTTTTATGTCCAAATTACAAATAATAGTTTAATTCCATTAAAAAGTATATATAAAAGTGTCAAATATTGGTTTTAAAAAGAGATCTCCCTTAAAAGGTGGTAAAATTGCATTTTAAAAAAATTATCTGAAAAAATTAATTTGTTCTTATTTTAAGTCTAAGAAACACATAATATGGATTCTGAAAGTAAATGGAGTATATAAAATTCTAAATTCAGTTAGTACTATAAATAAACACTTCTTGAATGACTAGTTTTGTAAGTTGTGGTGTGCTTGAATACATTGTTCCATGTAGCGCAAGTTATTGAATTACCTTAAAGAGGTAACATACTATGAAATCATGGGGTGTTACATTGAAACTCAATCTAGGAAATTCTATTGATCTACTTTTAAATAGACATAACACCTGGTATGAGATCTATTGAAAACTATTCTTCTTTTATTGGTGGAATACATGGAATATCCATTGAATGTATATCAATATATTCTTAAATAATAATTATATATCCATTAATGAGTTTCTCATGATCTATTAGAGGTAAATAACACTCATTAATTGGTATAAAAAAAGATACGATATATGTAATTTCCTTTGGGCGTTCAGGCTCATCATCATAGTGATAGATGATTGAAGCTAAATTTGAAATAAAAAATTTAAATACCCATCCTCAACTATATATATAGAATCTATACTAAGAGTTCCAATACATAAACAATTTATATTGTATTCAAGTAGATGAATTATAAAAAGATTCACATGAAGAACTATTCCACAAACATCTATTGGATAAGAGTTATAGACATGAGATGTGGCCATCCTTCTAGTTGGAGGATTCATCACCAACATAATATTTAATATTTTATATGGTTATGTGATGCCATAGAAACAACATGATTTATGAAATAGTGGGTAGAAAAAAAATTTAATATTAGATTTTTAATAATGGGTTTGTTTATAAGTTTATATTTTAACTCTTTCAAAGGAACTTCCACATCAGGTTTACTAATTTTATATGCTTATCCTTCTCTCATTTTAATATTTTTTATTCCATTGATTTTTGGGGAATTTTTTAGAATAGTTCCATAAACCTTTATAGATAAATTATTTTACTTTGATGGATTCTCAATTACACTTTAATTCTCGAACATTATATCCTTTTTATCTACTCATGAAGAATACACATTTTTCATTCATTCATGACCCAATAGGTTTTCTTCCACAAGAATAACATGATGAAATATTATCTATTGAATTATTACCATATCCAAAAGATTTCAACTATTATTTTCTTCTATAATTCCATAAAATACATAAAACACGATGAATTGTTTCGCTATATTTATTTCACATGTTATTATATCATCATAATATTAGAATGTTTTAGAGACAAGTTCTTTAATTAATGTTTTCTTATGATCATAAATGAAATGTTCTATATTACTCTATAAATTATATACATATTCCATACCATTCCCTAAAAACATAGTAACATTCATATATCATAATATTATCGTATTAATTGTTTTTTAGTCTCATATATTGTCTCTCTATTTCCTCTCGTTTTTTAGTAGTGGAATATTTTACTAGAAATGTATATTAGAATCCTTTCATTCGATGGTAGTTATTTTATCCTCATCCATATTTTTTTAATACATTTCCACCATTGAAATTCATCACCTAAGAGGTGATAAAATTCCATGAAAACCCTCTGTCATTCATTACATCTAAATGAGAGAAATATCATCTTCCAAATTAATTATCCACTGATCAGATATAATGTTGGGGTATTCCCATTGAATGATAGTGGTTGATGATTGGTGGAGTGGTCTACCATTATTACACAACATTTTTTATTAGTTTCAATATATATGTGGAAATTTATATCAGTCCAAAAAGACTCATTTTCACCAAAATATTTTTAATTTGTTTAGATCCAGCTGTACTTACATCACCAACAACATTATATTCTCTTGGTGGAAAATCCCTACATGGATACTATGCATTGATACAGTTTTTTATTATTCTATTAGGAACTATTTCTAAATAGTGGAATATACTAGATTAGATTATAACATTATGAATCATGATATTTAATTTCAATACTATAGAAGCACGTATCATTTATTGAAAAATTTACGCATGGAAAATAATAAAATCATAGTAACAGTTTCCCTGGAAATATTATCAAATTATGAAAGTAAATTATAATCCCTTATACTAGCTTGAAATGAAAATTTTATATAAAATATGAATATAATATAAGAGCTTAAATATAGGGGAACTCTAAGTTAACACTCACTATGTAATATAATGCTAGTCATGATATACACCAGGAAACTCATTTTGGGTTTGTTAGACCATGATGAAACTAATCCAAAACCATATCCACTTATACTATATATAATTGGATGTTTATTTTGGAAACATATAATCACTACCTTAGTAATCTTTTTTGATGTTAGAAAATACTTTTAAATATCATTAAAGCTAGTTATATGATTATATACACCAATATATGTTTTTATAGAAGTAGTCACCATATATTCTACTAAACATTATCATATAAAAATTGTAAATAACCTAACCCTAGTAGTCTATATTTTTTTGTTACATTGATAAATTTTCAATAGATATAAGTGATCATAGCTTAAAAGAAAAAAATTAGTATTATTGCGAAAATATATATATGCATGAATATCACATTACATTTGGAATCGAAAAATACGATACAATATTTTCATTCACAGAACCATTATTCCATTTATCATATTATTAATCATAAATCATAATAAATTTCTTAGAAACCATAAAAAATGAAACATAAGAAAGGGGTGAACATAAATGCTTAGTATGGGTAAGAATACACAAAAATATAATTAGGAATGAACAATAGGCATGAAATATTTTATAATAAATTAAATTCATAAAAATAATTAGATGAGATTATAATATATCCTAGATATTATAACTAAACAAATAATAATGTGGTAATCCATATAGATATAATATTAATGGAATGCATAATTCTGGAAATATGAAACTTACGGTCGAGACCTTACGAAAACATGTCTTACATAAATAGGTAATGAAAATGTCCAATACCCAATATAGTTTGCCTCATGATTCCTATTGATACATCAGGAGTCTTAGAAATTCATGGACCCACTCATAACATAATATATTTAAGGAATTAATCAAATGAATAAACATTACAACTTAATCAACATTCTTTAATAACCAATAACTACTTTTATTGGAAGAACTATCATATAGAATATCAATGCATTCAATGGTTAAACTAATTAAAAAACATCCAATGAAATATTTTGGATGTTATAATTATAGTAAATGCTATGTATAATATTAAATAGATGATTTTAGAATATATGAAAATAAACTAAAATTATCACTAGAAATTTTCATGATGGAAGTTCCATTTTCACTTTGAAATCACTAATTTTATGTCTAAAATATTTTCCATGTTTTAGGAAAAACAGTTTATTTTAAAGGAGGATTCTTAAATTATAAATGAATCATCAATGAAATGGGTTTCTAATGATAGAAGAATATTTATTTCATGCAATATATATATTTAAAAACATTCATTTAACACTTTTATCAAATGTTAAAAATCACCACAATCGGAAAATGTCATGAAGAATCTTTTTAATAAATTATGTAAATAGATAGAAATTTGAAAAAATGTATTCAATAATTAATTTAAAATTATTAAAAAATAATTTTATAAATTTTATGGGAAATTTATCCATGGGAGTGAAGGATTCTTAATTGAGTATTAAATAAATGTTTGGTTTTACTAACATATTATTCTATATCATGAGTACTTCATATAACTACCCTTCTCTTTATGACACCTGAATCCATGATTTCATACATAAAATTACAAATAATTCAACCTAAATGATCAATATTTATACTGTATTTGGGAATTAAGTACATTAAAAAACAAATTAAAATATGTAATACATCCCCATTATTGAAATCCCCATTGATAATGTTATAAAATTACATCAAACATAAATTGACATGGGATAAATTTGGAACACACATAAGAATGGGGTAATCTATAAAGACTAGTATGGGAATAAACATGGAATAACGTGGAGAAAATAATACATGATAGAAAATAGGAATATCAATGTAGAATAAAAGGAGTGATAATCATTAACATGAACATTGAGACATGATATAACATGATATCCATAAAGGTAACTTGGGAAACGTGAAAACAACTTTAAAACCTACGAAATAAATTTAGTTCAAGGATAATCCTGACAAAAATGGTAAAATGATAAATTACGTTTAATATATAATCCCTTTCATGATTCCTCATTATAGTAAAACATTACCTAATATGTTGGAGCTTTATATAGTTCTAGGCACACCCATCACATTCAAATAATTCTCATGCTAAAGTGTTCCAAATATATCATAATAAATCGAATCCAATATCATAAAATTTCATTCCACAATCAAAGATTTTTATAATTACATTTAATTCTCCAATGAAAAATCTATAAGTACCTAAATTCGAACACCCTAGATAGTTAAAAGTTTATGGGTATTCAATTTACATATGTTTGGGATGGAAAATTAGAATATAGTTTTTATAGCATAATGACCTTACATAAATTTTATAAAATGAATTAATCAGATAGAAATGGGTCACTCATTATTTAGAAATCAAATGGACTGTAATATGGATATTTAAAAACATATCAATATATTTGGAATTAGAACAATAGGGCCTAAGATAATTAAGAAACTTGAATAATGAAAAGAAGGAAAAGATTCATTAACTTTTCAATGTGACTCCAAATGTTTTGGAGGAGCTTAATGAGAGACTTTTAGAACCTTTGGAGGTATATAGGGAGGTTATTGAAGATTAAATATGTGATCCATTCGTTTTTAGTGAATAAAAATGGGATATTGGGAGGGTTTATATATGAAAATAATTTGGGAATTTTTTATTATTCCTCATACAAAGGATTATGAATTTATATAATAAAATAAATAAAAAAACAAAGCATACCATGGTAATTTCTCATGGTTTGTATCAAAGAGGGATAAAATTATTTATCTTATTTGGAAAAAGGAGAAACATATTAAAATAATACCCTTGCTGATGTGGGAGTAATTTTCTACAAGAAATGACATCAAAACCTTAATATATATTATATGTTTGGAGGATTCATAGAGAATATATAAAATCTTTAAATTAATATTAAATTATTATTATTTTAAATGGGATACATAAATGTTTCATGGAATCCATTTATTATATTTATTACATCAGTTTTGTTGTATTGTCATGTCATAATACACAGATTATATTTTTGAAGTATTTAATTTCTACCAAAAAAATCATCATTCTCAAAATATTATTATTAATTCACCATTGGAAAATTTAGATGTTTTGATTCCAAAAAAATATTTATTTTAACCAAATAAATTTCTAAAAATGATAATTTTCACCTTAAAAATAAAATTGATATTTACTGAAAATGTAGGGTTTTTTTTAACAATAGTAATTTTAGAACATATATAAATATTAAATTTTACTTAATATGAAATATTTTATTATTTATAAGCAATATTTTGTAAAACTATTTTATTAAAATATAATTTATTTTGAAAATCCATTAATTAATAAAAATAAATTCCTCAGATAAAATTGATTATTCCCAAAAATACACTTTGTATTTTTTTATATCAAAATTATAATAATTTATATAGTAAAAATAATAATTATTAAATGTAAAAATTATTCTATTGAAAATATCACACAAAATCATATTTTTAGGATTATTGTATGTATCCCTTTAATATACTAGAAATCCCCCAAAAAGGACTATTGCACGATGGTGGGACTTTTATCAGGTGGTTACTCGTACTTGGTTTTGGTTGTGATCTAAATGAGCATGAAATTATCCCATTATCATTTTCACTTGTATATAAGTTGTTGGATATCAACATTGCCTTGGATAATGGAGATTCCCCTTGATTATATCTCCCTCGGAAGCTCTAATAAATGGGTTTCATAGGGTTTGATCAAATTGTTTAAGGTTGTTATATAAGGCCCCAGCATTAAATCTTACTTAATCTTGAGTTATTACAAGATTACACATTGAGGATCTTTTCGGGTTTAGAGTTTTAGAGAATTAGATCATAAAACTTGCATTACATTCCACATATAAACAAAGTGGTTACATAAAGATAGTATTCTTCATTCCCATCAATGGAAACACATTTAAAATAAAACATGGATTAATTCTTGACACATTCTTGACTTTATCATCTTATCATGTACCTTTCCCTTGACCTGTGAGAAACATTTCAAAAACTTGGGATGAGCATAAAAACTCAGTATGGGTTATAAAAACATGGGAAGGAAACATGAGTTCATATATACATAAGAATGAAATCATACTATACCCATAAAACATAGGCACTTTAACATACCTCATAAAATCATGAATAAATCATAGAAATCATAAGACATAAAGGTAACTTGAGGCATTCATAACATTCTTACGTAGGGAGTAACCCTCTTGGTTACGTTTGGAATACCCATCACAGTATATTCCCTAAAATCTCTTCGGGGAAACCATAACGTTTCACTCATTCGCGTAACCCAATGCATTGGAGAGCTATAACGGGCTCACCCTCCCTTAGTTTATCACGGAACCACCCGTCTTCATAATAATGCCCAAGAACCATAACATAATCATATCACATAAAACATGTATAAAGGAAACATAAAATTTCCACATTTCAATCACGAGATATCAATACAACACATTGATATAATAAAAACATTATGAAATCCATTTTCAATACCAAAGTAAAACATGGTATTTATTTTTCTTTTAAAAAAAAGAAGGTATGGCTTGTAGAGGAAGCCGAAACTCAAATAACGGTCACGATGGCGGAGAAGTCGTTGTCGCCGCATACGTAAGACAAAAACATTCCCTTTTGTCGTTTAGTAAACGCTTCATATAAAAAATATTCCTTTTGAATAAATGTAAAAGTCAAAGGGGTTTATACACCGTATAAAAGAAAGTTGTGTATAAAATAAAATATGCCTCAACGAAAGGAGATTGAGACGAGGTCCCATACCTCGTATCCGACTTGACCCGACCATTCTTTAATCTCTTGAATAATAAACTTGAGTTAATCTCTACTTGCTTATGAATCTTTTCAAGTTCATTATTCCTTTTATACCATGTTATGAACATCATGTAATCAGTTAAGTTAATAATGTTCATTTTGTCGGTATTTGGTTCTTAAGTCAAAAATAGACTTCTTACACTTACATGTTGTTAATTTGGTCAAAGGTTCATTATATCCAGAATGGTATTCATGATTTAGATATCATATATGTCATATATATCCAGTACATACATGCATTTATAATATTACATCACATTTAGAGGTAAGAAATGAAATGCACCGTTCATGGAGACGGTAAGCCGTACGTACGCATGAACGCTACTTTCACTTCTATTTCATATTTTATGGAATGGAATCATAATTATATAAGAGTATATTATAATTCCAGTATAATAACATATATAATATCATTAACTTTATCCTTTACACATCCCACATATGGTATTAACGAATCAAATCACTTTTAGGGGGTGGTAGTCCGCACTTCCTAAAATGAAGATATCGTGTTTTACCCATAATGTAAACCATAAAGGTATGCCCAAAATAAAAAAAACAGAAGCTTCAGGAAAACATAAACATATTATATATCATATATAAAAATAGTGACATCATAATGGCCACCTTTGAAGGTGTTAAATGAGTGTTGAACAATCATCGTTTCGGGAGGCAGAATTTCGCCATCCACAGAAACCAAATGTTCTTTAACCATTAGATGTAGTTGTGTGAGAGTGTAGCTCAAATAAATCATATAACAACATCCTAGTATATTGAAGATACTTGTGTTGTTACAAAAGAAGTAAATAAAAAGATTTTAGGGGGTTGGAGAAGCAAAATAAAACAAATGAACATGAGAGAATGAATTACCTTTAAAAGTGTAACTCCTTTTTAGTTGAGCCTAAAGGCTTCCTTTTAAAGGATTCTGCCCAAAGGGACCTCTGGACTCAAAACATGAGATTGATCTGCCATATACTTTCTCAACATCGAAACGTGAAAAACATTGTGTACCTGAGATAAACTCGGAGGTAAAGCCACTCGGTATGCAACTGATCCAACTCTTTCCAGAATTTCATATGGTCCAATGAACCTTGGACTCAACTTTCCTTTCTTACCAAATCTCATCACACTTTTCCAAGGAGAAACCTTGAGAAAAACATGATCACCTACCTCGAAAGATAGATCCTTCCTCCGGTTATCCGCATAACTCTTCTGCCTGCTCTGAGCTGTTCTCATGTGTTTCTGAATCAGCTGAACTTTTTCTGCCATCTCTTCTACCAATTCTGGTCCCATCAACTTCTTTTCACCCACTTCATCCCAAAAAGCTGGTGTTCGACACCGCTTCCCATATAATGCCTGAAATGGTGCCATCTGTATACTGGAATGAAAACTGTTATTATATGAAAATTCAACCAAAGAAAGATGTTGGTCCCAACATCCCTGATAATCCATAGAAAAAGCTCGTAGCATATCGTCCAATGTCTGAATTGTTCGTTCTGACTGCCCATCTGATTGAGGATGAAAAGCTGTACAAAAATTTAATTCAGTACCCAACGACTTCTGAAGGCCTTTCCAAAAGTTAGAAGTAAACCTAGGATCACGATCCGATACAATGGAGAGAGGAACTCCATGTATCCTGACTATCTCTTTAAGATACAAACGGGAAAGTTGATCAAGAGAGAAAGTATCTCGTATAGCAAGGAAATGAGCAGATTTGGTCAAGCGATCAATAATAACCCAGATTGCATTATTACCTCGAGATGTCTTTGGTGATCCAACAACAAAGTCCATGGATATATTCTCCCATTTCCACTCTGGCACTGGTAAAGGCTGAAGAATCCCTTTCGGTAACTGCCGCTCTGCTTTAACCTGCTGACAAGTCAAACACTTCACAGTAAAATCAGCAATATCTCTTTTCATTCCATCCCACCAGTAATACTCCCGCAGATCTCTATACATCTTAGTACTGCCCGGACGAACTGAAAACGGAGAACTATGAGCTTCACATAACAACTCTCTCTTCAACTGTGAATCACAAGGCACACACAATCTCTTCCCAAATCTCAAAACGCAATCATTATCAATGTTGAATTCAGGCAACTTACCTTTCTGAACCAGCTCTACCCTTTTCTGCAACTCACTGTCTTGCTTCTGTGCTTGCTTGATTCTATCTGATAGAGATGATCTCACTGATACCTGAAACAAAACAGAAGGACTTCCTACACCAACAACTTCTATGCCAAAGTTCATCAAATCGTTAACCAAAGGATCACGTCCCAAACGCATCATTGTTAATGAAGCATTACTTTTTCGACTCAAAGCATCAGCCACTTTATTTTCTTTTCCCGGATGGTAATTAATTGTACAATCATAATCTTTGATTAATTTCAGCCATCTCCTTTGTCTCATGTTTAACTCTTTCTGAGTGAATATATACTTTAAACTTTTGTGATCGGTATATATTTCACACTTTACTCCATACAAATGATGCCTCCAATTTTTTAAAGCAAAAAACAACAGTAGCTAGTTCCAAATCATGTGTAGGGTAATTTACCTCATGAGTTTTCAACTGTCGTGAAGCATAAGAAATTACCTGATCATTCGGCATTAGGACGCAACCAAGTCCTTTCAATGAAGCATCACTGTATATAACAAACTCACCATTCCTGGAAGGTAGTGCCAAAATTGGAGCATTCACCAATCTTCTTTTCAATTCCTGAAAACAATCGTCACATTCTTTTGTCCAGATAAACTTAACACCCTTCCGAGTTAGCTTAGTCATTGGACTAGATAACCGTGAAAAATTTCTAACAAACCTTCGGTAATAGCCCGCCAAACCATGGAAGCTACAAATCTCGGTTACATTTGTGGGTCTTGGCCATTCTTCCACAACTTTTGTTTTTGCAGGATCAACAGTTATTCCATCTTTAGAAACAATGTGACCAAGGAAAGAAATTTGTTGCAACCAAAACTCACACTTTCTGAATTTCCCATACAATTTATTTTCTTTTAACGTTTGCAAGATAACCCTTAAATGTCTTTCATGCTCCTCTTTAATTTTAGAAAACACCAAAATATCATCAATGAAAACCACCACAAACTTATCCAAGAACTCATGGAAAATTCTATTCATTAAATCCATGAATACAGCAGGTGCATTGGTTAGCCCAAAAGGCATTACTACAAATTCATAATGGCCATATCTTGTACGGAACGCGGTCTTCGGAATATCTGCCTCCTTGACCTTCAGCTGATGGTACCCCGATCTCAAGTCAATCTTTGAAAAAAACTGAGCTCCCTGGAGCTGATCAAACAAATCATCGATATGAGGCAAAGGATATTTGTTCTTAACAGTGATGTTATTCAAGGCTCTATAATCAATGCAAAGTCTCATAGAACCATCTTTCTTTTTAACAAATAAAACAGGAGCACCCCATGGTGATGTGCTAGGTCTAATGAAACCTTTCTCTAATAAATCTTGCAATTGCTCCTTCAACTCTAAAAGTTCAATTTGTGCCATTCGATAAGGGGGTTTTGAAATTGGCTTAGCATCAGGAACTAAGTCAACAGTAAACTCAACTTCCCGATCTGGTATTATTCCAGGAAACTCATCAGGAAAAACATTAGGATACTCATTTACCACTGGAACATCATTAATCTGAACAGTTCCTTTATTTTCAACGATGTGTGCAAGGTAACATTCATTTCCATCTTTTACAAGTTTCTCGGCCTCTTGATATGTTATCAAAAGTAAGGGTTCATTCTTGTAAACAAACTGAAAGTATTTCTGAAAAGAAACTTCTTTAGCTCTACAGTCAATCTTAGCATGGTAAATAGAGAGCCAATCCATACCCAGGATAACATCAAACTCTACTAGAGGTAGAACAATAAGGTTTGCAAGTAGGTTCTTTCCATGGATAAGGATAGGAAGATTCTTATAAATTCTTTTTGCCTCGAAACTTCCCCCAGGTGTTTTTACCAAAAGTTCAGGAGTCATTTATTGAGATGGTATTCCCATTTTACTAGAAAAGGTTTCAGAGATGAAAGAATGTGTAGACCCCGAATCAAACAACACACTGGAATAATCTGAAAAAACAAACAAAGTACCTGATACAACTTCATTTGATGGCCCGACATCTGCTGAAGTAGTTGCAAAGGATTTCACCACCCCTTTCTGCTTGTAGTCTAACTGCTTCGCATCACACAAGCTCTTTGTCGGACACTCATTTGCATAGTGACCCATCTCATTGCACTTAAAACATTTCACTAACTGTAAATCAAATTTGTTCTTACCTTCAACTTGATCCTTTTCAGTGCAATCACGAGCCTTATGTCCCATATTACCACATCGGTAGCACTTTCCAGAATTCAGAAGACATTCCCCAGCATTCCTTTTGCCACATTTATCACAAACTGGAAACTTAGTTCTCTTACCATCAGACTTTTTTGAAGAATTCTTACCTTTCTCCTGCCACCTCGGTCTCTTCTTCTGCTGGTTGTTATAGAAAACTTGGTCATCGGCAAACTCCATTTCCACCTTCTCAGCACATCGAACAAGATTTTCATAACTTTTAAACTCACGAGAAGCTAATGCCCTTCGATATTTTGGCTTTAATCCTGAGTAAAAACGATTTATTTTACTATCAAGGTCACGGATAAAATTTGGAGCATACCTTGCCAATCGAGTGAACCTTTCTTCATAGGCAGCCACTGAGTCTTCCTCTTGCCTTAATTCCAAGAATTGCTTTTCCATCCTATGTCGAACAGCCTTAGGAAAATACTTCTCAAGAAACATACCTTTGAATTTGTCCCAGTCAAGAGCATCAACCTCATCGGCATCCCTGATATTTTTAACCATAGACCACCACTGATCTGCTTCACCCTCCAAACGGTAAATAGCAAGACTAACCTTTTGATTGTCTGAACACCCCATGACATCAAAAATCTTCTCCAGTGCTTTAATCCACCCTTCAGCTAGCACAGGGTCAGATGATCCTCTGAATGATGGGGGATGTTGCCTCATGAAATGTTCCACCACTAACATGTTCCTCTGCGGTTGATCTGGATGATCTCGTGCATGGATACCACCTCCATTTATCGCTTGAGTCAATTGCGCCATTACTGCAACAAACTGTTCAGTTCCAATTCCAACCATTTCTGGATGCTGATTCGGAAGGTTATTTCCTTCTGTATGCCTTCCAAGCACTGCTTCCCTGTTTCCTCTGCGGAAAACCATTCTGAACATACATGTCTTAGATGAAGCAACATGGTAATCTTTAAATGCTATATCATTTCAAAAAAAATATGTTTGGATAATCATTTAATAGAATTCTAACTCCTAAAGTTATCTAAACCGACCTCTGATACCAACTATAAGGCCCCAGCCTTAAACCTTACTTAATCTTGAGTTATTACAAGATTACACATTGAGGATCTTTTCGGGTTTAGAGTTTTAGAGAATTATATAATAAAACATGCATTACATTCCACATATAAACAAAGTGGTTACATAAAGATAGTATTCTTCATTCCCATCAATGGAAACACATTTAAAATAAAACATGGATTAATTCTTGACACATTCTTGACTCTATCATCTTATCATGTACCTTTCCCTTGACCTGTTAAAAACATTTCAAAAACTTGGGATGAGCATAAAAACTCAGTATGGGTTATAAAAACATGGGAAGGAAACATGAGTTCATATATACATAAGAATGAAATCATACTATACCCATAAAACATAGGCACTTTAACATACCTCATAAAATCATGAATAAATCATAGAAATCATAAGACATAAAGGTAACTTGAGGCATTCATAACATTCTTACGTAGGGAGTAACCCTCTTGGTTACGTTTGGAATACCCATCACAGTGTATTCCCTAAAATCTCTTCGGAGAAACCTTAACGTTTCACTCCTTCGCGTTACCCAATGCATTGGAGATCTATAACGGGCTCACCAGCCCTTAGTTTATCACGGAACCACCCGTCTTCATAATAATGCCCAAGAACCATAACATAATCATATCACATAAAACATGTATAAAGGAAATATAAAATTTCCACATTTCAATCACGAGATATCAATACAACACATTGATATAATAAAAACATTATGAAATCCATTTTCAATACCAAACTAAAACATGGTATTTATTTTTCTTTTAAAAAAAAGAAGGTATGGCTTGTAGAGGAAGCCGAAACTCAAATAACGGTCACGACGGCGGAGAAGTCGTTGTCGCCGCATACGTACGACAAAAACATTCCCTTTTGTCGTTTAGTAAACACTTCATATAAAAAATATTCCTTTTGAATAAACGTAAAAGTCAAAGGGGTTTATACACCGTATAAAAGAAAGTTGTGTATAAAATAAAATATTCCTCAACGAAAGGAGATTGAGATGAGGTCCCATACCTCGTATCCGACTTGACCCGACCGTTCTTTAATCTCCTGAATAATAAACTTGAGTTAATCTCTACTTGTTTATGAATCTTTTCAAGTTCATTATTCCTTTTATACCATGTTATGAACATCATGTAATCAGTTAAGTAAATAATGTTCATTTTGTCGGTATTTGGTTCTTAAGTCAAAAATAGACTTCTTACACTTAAATGTTGTTAATTTGCTCAAATGTTCATTATATCAAGAATGTTATTCATGATTTAGATATCATATATGTCATATATATCCAGTACATAGATGAATTTATAATATTATATCACATTTAGAGGTAAGAAATGAAATGCACCGTTCATGGAGACGGTAAGCCGTACGTACGCATGAACGCTACTTTCATTTCTATTTCATATTTTCTGGAATGGAATCATAATGATATAAGAGTATATTATAATTCCAGTATAATAACATATATAATATCATTAACTTTATCCTTTACACATCCCACATATGGTATTAACGAATCAAATCACTTTTAGGGGGCGGTAGTCCGCACTTCATAAAATGAAGATATCGTGTTTTACCCATAATGGAAACCATAAAGGTATGCCCAAAATAAAAAAAAAACAGAAGCTTAAGGAAAACATAAACATATTATATATCATATATAAAAATAGTGACATCATAATGGCCACCTTTGAATGTGTTAAATCAGTGTTGAACAATCATCGTTTCAGGAGGCAGAATTTCGCCATCCACGGAAACCATATGTTCTTTAACCATTTGATGTAGTTGTGTGAGAGTGTAGCTAAAATAAATCATATAACAACATCCTAGTATATTGAAGATACTGGTGTTGTTACAAAAGAATTAAATAAAAAGAGTTTAGGGGGTTGGAGAAGCAAAATAAAACAAATGAACATGAGAGAATGAATTACCTTTAAAAGTGTAACTCCTTTTGAGTTGAGCCTAAAGGCTTCCTTTGAAAGGATTCTGCCTAAAGGGAATCCTCTAGGATTAGGAGAGGGATGTGGAGAGAGCAAATGGGCAGAGGTTGGCCGAGCCAAAGGCTTGAAGAGTGTGTGAAATGAGGTAGAGGTGGGGGCCTTTTATAAGAGGAGAGGAGGGGCACTTTTGGAAAGTAAAGAAATATTACATTATTTGAAAATGTGTTTCGGTTTTAAAAGGTCCCACACTGATATAATTCGTCTATAAGGTGATAAGGGTTCGAAATCTACTCATCCAATTGGTTTTGGCCATGTGTAGTTCATATATTATACATTATCTTCCAATTTTATTTAAATCGTCAAATAATGATGTCATCGCTGCATCATTATTATGTCATAAATAATTAAATTTATTTAATGTATAAAAATTATAAAAAAATACTATGATATAGGAAATATTATTATCTTTCCAATGACTATTTATAATCATAATTTGTACTTGTATAGCCCCACTTAAAAATTGTTTTCGTAAAACATATTATGTTTGTGTCATTTTCACTTTAACATTAAATAAAAAGTAATTTATGTCATTTCCCAACAAAAGTGGATCCATGGGGTCCCCAAGTTGACCCATGGAATGTCCTAGTCGGCCATGACATAACCAATGAGGTTGGGACATGTGTCTAGGTCATTTCATATTATTAAAGCCTTATTTAAACCTTAAACTACCCTAATTACCACTAATCGTGATTAAGAACTTAATAAGTTACTATTCACCAAAAAATTATTATAATCTCATTAAAGCACAGTTTACATAATAATGACAACCATGTATGTCGGATTTTTAAAATTCAATACACATTAGTGGTAAACTTTCATTTAACAAAAAAATCAGTTTGCTTGATTACCACTTAGTGGTTTCACTATTCATCAAAAATTGAAGTTTTTCAGAAAATTACAAAACATTCACCCTAAGCTATATTTGATATTCCGAATTCAAAAATGAAGTCCATTTTACAAAATTCAAATCATATAAGTCACATTAATTAATTCAATAATTAATTCCCGCTGCCAGAGCAAATAGCGTGTTTTTACAAAACAATAAGTATCAAAAGATTGACACCAGTTTAAGTCTAATTTCAAAGTGAAATTGATTCCAATGACCACCATTGGATAAAATGGTGAAAATATATTCTAATTTCACTTCAAAACCAATTCAAAACATAATCTAATCATATAAATAAATTAGATTAAAAAGCAGTTTTGATGTAAAATGCAGTATTTTTTACTATTCATTAAAAAAATGAACATTGTCAGAAAAATACCAAAAATCCACACAAGGTAAATTTTGATGTCGCAATCATAAAGGATAAGTTTATTTTGACAAACATAGTTTATAAAATTGTCAAAATATAGATTCAAAAATGGTTTTCCATCAAAAGGCAGTAAAACAATCTTTTAAGAATATTAGTGTATTCCATGCATAAGATTGTATTTATTTTCTTTTTAAGCCTATATAACACTATCTTAATCATTAATAGACATAGATAAAAATATCTATTATTCATTACTTACTTGGGATGTTACATGTTACATCCTTTATATTTTTTAATTGGATTCCTTACAACCATGTATTAAAAGTAATCATATGATCACTATTCAATAGAATAAGTATCAATTGTAATGATGATTAAATTTCTTCTAAATACAACGTGATTTAATTAATACATGTTTGTGCATGTGTTTTCTATTACCATTATAAATAATTATATATTTTATTAAACCAAAAATATTTATAAATTTTTTTGTTGTTACAATCTCCCCCGCATTTAAAATTTCACCCAAGAAATTTTAGACACACTAAAATAGATGTTGGTGATTCTATTTCCTCACATATTCAGGTTCCCACATCACTTCTTTATAAATCAAGCCTCTCCATAACACTTTGACAAGATGAATTATTTTAATCCATAGAACATTGTATCTATGATCTATGTTCCAGACCCACTAATCATTATAGTAATTATTATTCTCCAATGGTACCAAATTTTTATTTAGTACATTTGATGGTTATAGTATTTAAGTTTTATAGGATGATACACGGAATACATCATGTACTTCAGATAGGTTAGGTGCGAGTGGAAGTCAATAATACACCACCCCAATGTTATCAAGGATCTCAAAGAGACCGATGTATCGTGGATGAATAATTCATTTCATTCAAAATCTCATTAAAGTATTACATAAAGTTGTGTAGATAAATATCATATATCAAAAACAATATCTTGGGCTCATCCATTATTTTCATCATATTTATTTTTTCAACTCTGAGAATCCTCAATTTGATAGTGAATGGTCTTAAACTTATTCTTCATTCCTCAACAATTTTAGGACCGGGTAGTTTGGATTCCACAACATCATCCCAATATATAGGTGTTCTTCACCTCTTACCATAAATTTAATAATAGGGAACAATTATTGTTCTTGAATGGAAACTATTATTTTATGAGAACTCAACCATAGGAATATTTGATACTGTCCTCCATCAAAGATAATTGAGAATTTTCTCAACATGTACATGACTGTCTAGATAGTATGACAATATTTTCCCTTTGTTTATGGGTAAATAATCATGATGAAGGTTATCTCAGTATTTAAAGAATGTTTTAGACAACTCCTAAACATAGAGGTATTTCTTGTATCTCAATCAGATTCAATAGAGTGTGGTGTTTTATGAATTCCCAAAACTTCTCAAATGTATATCCTTCAGAGATGATCGAGTGATAAATAATCTCAAATTTCAACGAAATAATAATCCTTTCTAAGAAGATCCACCGAAAATAATATAGCATTATTTCATCTTGAGTTCTATTGAAGAGCATCGAAAAATTCAATTGAGATTTCTCATATTTCCATACAGGTATGTGTAGTGGTTACATTATCTCCTTGTATTTTTTCCTTTCTACCTTCATCAATTGAAATAAAACACAACATGGTGTATATTTAGTGATATCTTTCTTCTTGTTTTCTAAAAAATAGTTCTCTAGTATATTTTCAGACATCATTATGATTCCTAGATGGTTGGAGAAATTAGAACTATGATCATTATCCAACAGCTCCTTGTTTATCTCAGCATTTAACAATACACATATATGTGACCAAAATCATATAACTCATTATCCATTAACATTAAACCTTGATGATTTAAATTTTCTTATAGCATCTAAATTCTTTTTAATTCCTACATAATCTAATTTATCATTTTTTATCCTCTATAAAAGGGATGACTAAGCAATAGATTTTGAAATTATTATGATGTTCCTTCCACTATGTTCTTTGTGTACATTATTTTAAAACCAATGAAGATCAGATCCTTCTCAATTATCATCAATGGTAAAACATTACGATTATTTATACACAAAGAATCTTCGAATTTATTTTATTTCCCTTGATGGTACATGATTGAACCTTTATAGTCCTTGATCAGATCTAACCATATTTTTTCCCACATTCATCGCTTTCTGTGTGAATATATACATGAGGATTTTATAATCCATATATCTATCATTCATGTCCCCAAAAAAATAATGCAACCATTTTTTAAAATGTGAGATCACACTAACCATGTCCAGGTCCTATTTTTGGTAGTTATTATTGTGAACATTCAATTGTATTGAATCATAGTTTTACAAATTATCACTTTTAAAAAAAACCCAATCCCATATTTGAGGCATTTTTGAATACCGTGAAATGTTTTCAATTTGTGGGTGGTGTGATTTAGGTGTAGTGTTAAGCATTATTTTTCTACATTCTAATTATATCTTCACATTCTTCATTCATGGAAAACATGAATCCCTCGTAAATTATCTTGGTTAGAGGGCTCCAGAATCCAGATATTTTTCTCACAAATCATTGATAGTACCCAAATAATCCAAGTAAACTATGAATATTTATCACAGATTTTAGATTAATCCATCTTTAATTTCTTCTTTATTTAAACGGTCTTTAGATATCCCATTTCTTTTGAAAATATTTCCAATAAAATGGACATATTTAAAATAAAACTCTCATTTGAGGTACTTGTTATGAATATTATACATTCTTAAGGAATTTTTTGACGTTCATAGAAACTCCTCATACACCTCCTTGCATTTTCAGTATATTAGAATATAATATATAAGAACTTCCATAAATTTCTTAAGTAAATATCTAAAGTCTCTATTTATCAAGTCTATGTTTATTAATAGAAACTTTTTTAGTATAAATGGTATTACTATGAAACCATAGTTCCTTTACATTGAATCGAATGTAGTATGGAAAAATAATAATTCTTCACACTTATTTTAAAATACACCATCCAATAATCCGCCTTGGAGAAGTATTTTTTCCCCAAATTTGTGTGGAAAATTATTTAATCTACGGTAGAGGATACATGTTCTTTGTCATGTTCTATTTTAGCTCATGATAATTAATTTAATGGCACATTGAACCGTTCTTTACCTTGATGAAGATGACTACTGATCCCCATGGTGATGCTTCTGGGTGTATTAACACCTTATGTAGATTATTCTACATGTTTTTTCATCAGTCCCTAAAGACCCACACCATGGATTCTATGTAGACTCTAGGTTAATAGAAACACACTAGGTATATGATTGATTGAATGTTCAACCTCTCAGCTATGAGGAAAGACCGACAATTCATTGATAAAAACATATGCATATTCCCTAATATTGGAAATGTATTCATGGATGATGTATTACATAGACTCAGTTGTTTGGGATTGATATGTTTTCTCAAAATTCAATAATATTAATTCATGAGATAATGGTGCAAATTAAGTTCCATACTCCTCCATGAACTTTTATCGAATCGAATGATCTTTCAAAATACAGGGTATGATTTCCTTATTGTAGAAAAATATGTTGGATCAATGTATAGAAATGAAATCCTTACCCATAATTATATCAAATTCTTATAAATTGTGTATCACAACGTTTTCTTGGAAGTTTATCCAAAAAAAATTATAGGGACGTATTTTTGTACATGGGATGTAATAAGTTCCCCATTTTCGATTTTCACTGACATATCTACCACTATTATTTTTTATGTGTTTTAATAGTTTATAATACTCCTTCATTATATAATTAATTCATTGAACCATAATAAAAAATTATGTTTTATATTCATTAATGAAGAACCAGCATACCCATCACAACATCATTGATGGGATCCACAAGAGCTGTTATGATGGAAAATGACCACCCTTGATACGTGGATATAATTTTTTTTGTCTCTAAAAGCCATTGGGTTGGTGGACAGGTTTTCAAAAAATTCATGGTTCCTGTCATTATATTCAATGAACAATGCATTGAGGTTTACTGGATAATTCCTTTACTCCATCGCATTGGTGGGATTCCCCCATTGACAATCGCTAGCTCGGTTCCCTCCCATTCCACACCTTAATCATTTCCTCACCCCATAAGAAATCTAATTTTTTCTTATTTCCACACCACTGACATGTTAGATTTTGGAAATTCATATTAACATATGATTTGTCCCTCAGGATTCCATAATTATAGTCCACATTCACCTTCTTATCCATGTTATAACCTAGAGATTCACCAATATACAATTCATCTTTGAGGGCACCTAATACAATTTCATCATAGCTATCAAATTCTCATACCACTAGGGATATTAGTACACTAGGATTTAGTTCACAAAAGAAGTGGAAAAATGTATTTATCAGTAACAATAATAATGAAAGTGTGTCATGTCTGCCTTTTGAGATTTTCATCATACACCCTGATAGGTTTGTGATCTTTTTTTCTTTTGGGAAAGGAAATATATTTATATTTGAACTCAGAGACTTCATGGAAAATATTTGTCAACTTTTTTTACAAAACACCTTCTAACCCATCACTTCAATCTCTTTCTCCAGATTAATATTTTTTATCAATTTCTACCTATGATCATCTTCTACCACTTGAGGCTAAAGAAGTAGTATAACATGTTATTTCTTAGAAAATTGAAGGGTGGATAAAATCTCATCAGTTAAAGTGAACAACTATTCTGTGATTAAGGGATTAGGTGAT
The DNA here is from genome assembly GCA_963277665.1 of Viscum album. Taxonomy (NCBI): domain Eukaryota; kingdom Viridiplantae; phylum Streptophyta; class Magnoliopsida; order Santalales; family Viscaceae; genus Viscum; species Viscum album. The sequence continues at coordinate 82,425,034 of OY728140.1, forward strand.
CCATTGAATGTTTGAGGTCTTTATCACATAAAGGCCCCAATTATAGGATTTTAATTCTTAGGGGGCTTGAGGGAACTTCTCTTAATCAAATTTTCTATTCAGAACATGAGTCATTTGAGAGAGAATATTCATAATATTTGTTATTCATTCTCTTATTAGTGTGTAATCTCATTTGGTTTGTCGTCAAATGTTTAACGACCCAAAAATTCAACAATTATAATTCTTCTTAGTCTATTTAAATGTCCTATTATGATTATGTAAAACGGAAGCAATTATTTGGTTTTATGTTTTTTAGTTTAAAAACCTATTATAGATTTTGACCATTGAAAATATATTCATTGAACAATGATCACATGATTAGTTTAAAAACATGGCTTTAACAAATCCAATTTACTTAGACAAAAGAAGTGATGGCCTCATCCCGTAGAATTTCCTCATATGAAGCCGATTTTTCATAGATCGTAAAGGAGGTTGCGTCAATAGGATTCTATCATGAGCATGACAAATATAAGCTTGAATACGTTAAGCTTGAGTGGAACTACCTACGAGAGAAGTGGATGTTGATATAGATTACCACCCGAGTGATGTTATCTAAGCCTCCCAAAGATTCTGTCACCATAGATCACCTTATCCCAAGGTGTTATGATGTTGCTCTAAGTGTTTATGTAACATGACCCAATAATAATTATTATGTACATTATTTTTTGAATATTATAAATAATATACTTTCATTTTATTATTAATACTTTGTAAATAGTTTTTAAAGCACAAATAGTATCTTTTTGATAATGTTCAACTAAGAAATATATTTGGATAAATTAATGGATTTTTTAATTAAATAATATTTTAATAAAATTTTATAATTAGTAAATTAATTTTTGTTAAGTATAAATGATCGTATAATTTTTATGAATACAATTGTAATATTTATTAACATTTGTATACTGTATTTTTCAAAACCCATGAATATTAAATAAATGTCGATTTTTATTTCAAAACATAAAATTAATATATATATATATATATAATTTATTGGATAAAATGAATATTATTTTTTGGATTCCAGACATCGTAATTACCCAACGGTGAATTCTTCATAATTCTCTGACACGGTCGAATTTTTGGGTAAAATTTAAATACCATTTAAATATATAATGTGTTTTACGACATTAAAATTACCGAATTGTGAGGTAATAAAAAACAATTAACATTATTTTCGGACAATATGTGTTTTAATATTAAAATAATGTGATTTTCATTTGTTTTATTGATTTTACAAAGCAATAGTTGACCCTTCAAGACGTATAAAACATTTTACCTTATTAAATTTACTTCTTTGAAAATGTGACTCACCTCAACATAACAAAACCTATTATTTTAAGATTTTATGTCATTGGTCTTATATAATGTTTTCTTCCACTTCCATTTGGAAATAACCGTGGGAAAAAACTAGGGGCTGGTTTGTGGTTTGGATTAGTTTAATGTGTGGTGTCCCAAACCTAAATAATAAAGGATTCCCTGTCCTTTCTTGTATAAACCCAAACAGGCTCCCACTTCCTCTTCAAGAAATTACTTTGAAGTTCATAAATCCTCTTCCATCATCTCTCTGGAATCCTCCCAAGGATCCCCATGCTCCAAAGAATCCTCTCTCAAGCCTATCCCTAGCCTTTGCGATCACATTTCCTTGTAATGGATTCCTTCCTTTCTCTTTTTCTCCAAGATTCTTAATATTTTTATGACCTTTAGTTTTTAATTATAAATGATTGGGTATGATTTCTCACCTCCCCTATACTTTCCTCTTTATGTTTTAATGATGGTAGACACCTTTCTCTATCATCGGTTCCTTCCATGTATACCAAGTACCATGCTAAAATTCCTAATGGAATTTCTCTCTCCTGATATATATTCAAGTAATTAATTTGAATCATTAATCAAAATTTGATTAACATTGTTGGTACATGTATCTATATGACCCCATTACTCTAAATTCCATGTCCATATTATGATACATACCTTTCTATTTCATCAACCATTTTTATGAATTCTTATGTCACGTCGTTATGCTGCCGAAATTTTACCGTGTTTTTCCAAGCCAAAGTCATTGTGTAGTGAATACCAAGCCCATTTCTATACCAAGGGTATTCATATTTCTGTAAATTTACTTATTGATTATAGAGTTTAAATTATGAATTTCACATTCCATTATCATGTAATAAATGATTATTAATCCATGTTTTGTGATCCATCTGGCACACTTAGGCATGAAATGAAATGATTAAGAAGGGTGTGCCCGGATAGCGCTTTAATGCATTGGGTAATGTATTGTATCCTGATAAGTCATGTGTAATGAGTGTTGAATGATGATAATTCAAGGGAAACAAGGGTTTACTAATGCTTCATGTTCTTTGTGGGTTTACTCATCCTCCATTTGTGTGAGCCTTGGCTCATGCTGATTCCATATTAAGTGTTTTTGCGACATTTCCTAGTTATGATAACAATGTTATATCTTGAATTTATGTTCATGTTATTTTATGCTTCATTGAAATGAATATTTTCTAACATGTATTGTGTTCTTCATTTAATTCCTTCTTTACTCCCTTACTAGACTTTATATCTCACCCTTTTCTTATGCTTGTCCTCAGGTTATCCCATGCAATGCTAAGTACGAGGGACTATAATGGTCATGTAAATGATTTTTTAATAAATATTATGTGTATTTTATGTTCAATTATGGTATATAATATTTCTAGGCCCCAAAGAAACTAGACCTCTTGATATTCTATGTTTTATCAAGTGATGTTTTTTTAATAAATCAGGTTTATGTGTGTAATAAAAAGGAGGCCTGTTATTTTCGGTATCAAAGGATAGGTTTTGTTATTTTTGGGAAAAGGATTAGAAAACACTAGTGAGGCCTTAGATACTTGACTATGTATAATAAAAAGCATTCCTAACTTTTGGTGAGTATTGGGAAAGTTGTTTATCAAGAAAATACATCCTTGTTGGGATACGAGCAAGTAGAGGCGGCTCTGGAACCTATGTACCTAGGAGTTTAAACTCCGACAAGGATTTTTGGGCTTGAATCGGGTTATCCTGATACACGACAATGGACCTTGCATCACTCTTGGTTACGACACTCTCAAGGGATATTTTTGGTAAATTAACAATCATATTATCAACCGTTATTAAGGGAATTTTGAAAAAAAATGCATCTATGAATACATGTTAGAAAGTAGATAATGGATAACATTGATTAAATCATAATGATTCATAAGTTAATGAAATAAAAGTAATTATTTGTCATTCGATTTTGTCTTTGGATTACCCTTTATGTGTTACCCCTAACATTACTTTTATTCCAGCCAATGTCCGGTAATAGGAGGACTCGGGCTAAAAAATGATGTGAAGATCAATGTGATGACTATTCTAATGAGATACCCAATCTGATGGGTGCGGGAATTGAAAATTTTGTCATGATAATCTCTCATTTAACTCAGGAATTGAATATAAACATTGGTCAAGAGGAACGTTCAACCCCCCCCCCCCCACCCAAGAAAGAACAAGTCATTATCAAGAGCTTCACAAGACAAAGGCCACCTTCTTTTAATGGATCATCTGATCTCTCAATCAACGATCAATGGATCCACTCTATTGAAAAGAACTTCTCCATCCTTCAATGTTTTGAACAAGAGAAGGTTCTCCTGGCTGCTTGTTGTATGGAGGGTGAAGCTGGTCAATGGTGGACATTGATCAAAAATATGAAGCCTAAGGATGAGATCAAGGCTTTAGAATGGAAGGATTTTTGGAATATGATATTTGATAAATATTTTTTGCGCACCCTACATCATAAGATTGAAAGGTAATTAAATTCCCTACAAATCTATTAGAGCATATGAGGAAACTTCACAAGGCATGAACAATACATCTACAGCTTTGTCGTTACCCTCAAATGCAAGGTGGACCACTTTTTTGGTGGGCTAAAACCTAGCTTGAAGAATTCCATGGTGATTCGAAACTCTGGGAACTGTGAGGAAACTGTCTGATGTGCCCTCAAGGTAGAAATAGAGATTGGAGAATCTCAGGGGTATCATATGGATAATAATCGTATGTTGGACTTTAATTATGGATGTCTGACGGATAAATCCAACTATGCTTAAAATATCCAACACCCCACTTGCCAAAGGTGCAGAATGAAGTGCCCTGGAAATTTCTTGAAGGGGACGAGAAAATGCTTTATGTGTATAAGACAAGGACACCTAGTTGTTAAAAACTAAAAAGAAAAACCCGCAACTGTGACAGAGGAGAGGAAGGATCCATTCGAATCTCAACAAGTTTTTCATTACATCAACTTCAATTAACCAGGGCATCTTTAAAATATGTGCCCTAAGGAAAGGGTATTCAGAGGCAACCAACAACCTCCAAGGAAGAAATGGAGAGATATTTTCATCACAATTGCCTCTGTGAACCCCAAAAACAAAGTTGTGATAGGTACGCTATTTATTCATTGAATAATAGAAAATATACTTTTTTATTCAGGTTCAACACATTCTTTTATATCTCGAAATATTAGTAGATCAATCCCAACACCACCACAAATAATGGAAGTGAAGATATTAGGGAGTATGAAAAATTGGGAAACCATTAAAACCCATGAATTTAACTCCTCCCAAGTAATTATTGTTGGATGGAACTTCCCAGTGAATCTCGGCATACTCCCTTTGGTGTCATTTCATACACTTCTTGGCATGGATTGACATTCCCTATATATAGCCATCATAGATTATCGTGGGAGGGAAATCACTCTCCATGTGGAGAATCGACCCCCGATTTTGTACAAGTGCAAGGAAGAAGATGAATATTCTTTAGCTGCATCATCTCATGTGTGGATATTACTGCCCTATGAGCACACATATCTGTCTTAGATGATTGAGTCTAAGGAGGAAACCATCCTTGAATACATGCATATTGTGAGGGAATTCGCTGAAGTGTTTCCTGTTGAATTTCCTGGTCTTCCTACTATAATAGATATTTAATTCTCAATTGATCTTATACCTGGGGTGTTTCCAATATCATATACTCCTTATATAATAGATTTTGTGGATCTTGAGGAGTTGAAGCCAAAACTATATGAAAATATGTATAAAGGGTTTATATGCCCATGTGTTTCACTATGGGGTGCACCATTCCTCTTCATCAAGAAAAAGGATGAATCAATGTACATTTGTATCAATTATCATGAACATAACAAAATCACAATAAAGAACAAGTATCCTCTCCCATGAATTGATAACTTGTTCGATTAGCTACGTGGATCACAATACTTCTCGAAGGTAGACATGCAGTCAAGAAATTATCATGTCAGGGTGAAGAATGAAGATATCCCAAAGACTACTTTTTGTACAACATATGGGCACTATTAATTCATAGTAATGCCTTGTATACTAACTAATTCTATAGAAATCTACATGGACTTGATAAATAGAGTCTTTAGAGATTAGCTCAAAAAATTTGCGGTAGTAGTTATTGATGATATTCTAATATACTCCAAAACCATCGAGGATCAGGAAAAGCATTTAAGATCTGTACTAGAGGCCTTGCAGAAGACGAATCTCCATGAAATGTACATCAACTAACATTTTAGGTTGAAGGAGATCTCATTCTTGGGTCATATCATCAGAAGTAATGGTATACCAGTGGATCCCTCCATGATAGATACAATCGAGGGATGTGAGAGGCCAACATCTGTAATAGATATTCGTAGCATCTTGGGGTTAGTTAAATATTATCAGTGATTTGAGAGAAATTTATCATGATTTTCCAACCCTCTTACCAAGATAACTTGGAAGGATTTCATGTTTTGTTGGAGCGATTAATGAAATGAAATATTAAAGGAGTTGAAAAAGTGTATTATCACTGCTCTTGTTCTCTCATTACCCACGAGTGGAGAAATATTTTTTGTATTTAGTGATGCTTTGAATAAGGGCATGGGTTGTGTGTTTATGATGAATGATAATGTGATGTCCTACACATAAAGGTAGCTAAAAATTCATGATAAAAAAAATCTGATGCATGATTTGGAGTTGCCAACTGTGATCATTACGTTGAAAATCTGGCGGCATTATCTCTATTGGGAGAAGTGTGGGATATATAATGATCACAAAAGCCTCAAATATATATTCACAAAAAAAAAGAGCATAATATGCACCAACGATGATTGATAGAACTCATCAAGTATTATTAATACTCAATTCATTACCAACCCAAGAAAGCGAAAAAGTTAGCAGATGATCCAGGTAGAATGTATACATCTATTCTGTCATTGATGAGAATTGAATGGGATACAATCTTCTAAAATTTATAGAGGATGGACATGGGAGTTGTTAAGGGAGGAACATCATCAATCATATCTCAAATGATTTCTCAAACATCCCTCTTGATGAAAATAAAGGATGCTCAATGAAAGTATGTGGAAATTATAAAAAGGGGGGAAGGTATCATAAATGGGAAGTCATCAAAGTTCATGGTTGAAAAGGATGGAATTGTGAGATTTGGTTCACGATTTTGTATTCCATCCGATCTAGAGATAATAAATGATCTTTTTAATGGTCCACATAGATCAACCATCTCTATTCACTCGGTGAGCACAAAGATGTATCGAGATCTGAAAGAAATCATTTGGTGGGAAAAAATAAAAAAAGGGATTGCTGAATATACATCAATGTGCCTGGTATGTTTGCAAGTGATGACTGAGAGGAAAAATTACAAAGGGATGATGCAACCACTACCAATACCAGCATAGAAATGGGAGAAAAAAACCATGGACTTTGTCACTGTACGTCCAAGGAAATCAATATGAAACAATGATATATGGGTCGTTGTGGATCGTCTTATGAATACAACTCACTTCATTGTGATTCGAGTGGACTTATCATTGGATCAACTTCCCTAGATTTACATCAAATTAGTTTTAAGTATACATGGAGTACCACTATCAATCTTATCTGATCATGATACGAGATTCACCTGGAAGTTCTAGAAAAGTCTCCCACATGCTCTATGCACTGAACATAACTTCTGTACGACCTATCATCCTCAAACAAATAGCCAATCTGAGCGAACTATTTAGACACTGGATGATAAATTATTATCATGTTCAATGGACATCAAAGGAGGGTGGGTACAACATCTTCCACTGGTTGAATTCTCCTTCAATAACAGTTTCCACTCGAGAATCAGAATGGCACCATATGAAGCCCTTTATGGGAAAAGGTTAAGAACATAGGTGTGTTGGCATGTAGTCGGTGAGTATAAGCTGTTGGGACCTGAAATGGTCGATGAAGTTGTGGATAAGGTGAAAGCCATTTGCCAGCATATCAAGGCATCCCAAAGTCCACAGAAGAGTTAGGCAGATAACTGTCGACGAGAACTTGAGTTCAGAGTTGGAGACATGGTGTTTATACACATATCTATGTGGATGAAGGGCATGAGGTTTGGAAATAAGGGGAAGTTATGTCCTAGGTATATCGGCCCCTTCAAGATTCTTGGTTGTGTTGGGGTTGTGGCCTATCAGCTAGAACATTCACTTACCATGGCCAAAGTACATACTATCATTCATGTAATCCTCATAAATAAGTACATACTAGACCCTTCGCATGTACTCTCTCTCACAGTAGTACAACTAGAGGATGATCATTCATACAACGAGCAACTAGTGAATACCTTAGATCATAGAGAAAATGTTCAAAAAAAATAATGCAATTCCCCTCATCAAGGTGTTGTGGAGAAACCACATGTTTGAATATGTGATGTGGGAATTAGAGGAAGTGATGAAGCAAAGTTACCCACAACTGCTTTAGTGTGGGAAAAGAAAATTCTGAGGCTGTAATATCTTAAGGGGTGATGATTGTAATGACCCAAATATTCATTAATGAAAATTCCTCTTGGTCTATGTAAATTTCTCCTTATGTTTATGTAAAATGTATTCACTTATTTGGTTTTATGTTTTTTAATTTAAAATATTGTTAAGAATTGTGATGGCTTCTAATATATTTGATGAACTATGATCACATGATTAGTAGAAACACATGGCTTTAACAAATCCAATTTACTCAGAAAAAGGAAGCGATGGCCTCATCCATTATGTTTTCCCCATATGATGTCCATTTGTCGAAGCTCAGAAAGGAGGTGGCGTCATTGGTATTTTCTCTTGGCCAAGCTCAAGCTGAAGTAGATTATGTTATGCTTGAGCATAACCACCTACTGGATAGTTGGATGTCGATAGAGATTACTAGTCGAGTGATGTTATCTGAGACACCCCAAGAGTTGGTCACCATCTCACAACTTACCCTAATGTCTTATGTAGGTTTTTAAAGGGGTTCTGTAAGATGACCCTAGCATTATGATTATGTACATTATTGTTTTTATTATAATAAAGAATATACTTTCATTTTTTTATTATTAATTTGTAAATATTTTTTAAAGAACAAATAATATTTTTTTGATAATGTTCAACTAAAGAATATATTTTGAAAAGTTAATTGATTTTTTAATAAAATAATATTTTAATAAAATATTATTATTTGTAAATTACATTTTATTAAGTATAAATGATCGAATGAAATTTATGAATAGAATAGTGATTTTTATTAAGGCTAGAAAGCTATTTTTGTCAAAACCCATGATTTTTCAATTAATGTCAGTTTTTATTTTAAAAGATAATATTATGATATATAAAAAAATATTCAGATAAAATGAATATTATTTTTGGAATCAGGATATTGAAATTGTCTAATGGTGAATTTTTCCTAACTTTATAAAATAGTCAAATTTTTGGGTAAAAATTATAAACCGTTTCAATATATAATTTTTTATGACATCATAATGACCCAATATTGATGTAATAAAACAATATAAACATTATTTTCAAACAATATGTGTTTTACCAATAAAATAATAACAATTTATGTTTTTTTGATTTATTTTACAAAACTTTAGTGGACCATTCAGTAATTGTAAAACATTTTAGCCATTTAAATTGATTTCCTTGAGAGTGTGACTCACCTCCACAAAAGAAACCCTATTAAATTAATAAGTTCGTCTATTAGACTTATATAATATTTTTTTCACTTCCCTTAGGCAAAAACAATCTGAAAAAACATTTGGTTGGTTTGTGGCTTTGATTAGTTTAATGTGTGGTGTCCCAAACATAAATAATAAATAATTCCCTCTTGTTCCCTATATAAACCCACCCAAGATACCACTTACTCTTCACTAAAAACCATTAGAGATCGTCCAACCTCTACCATCCTCTCTCTAGAATCCTTCCAAGGTTCCCCAAGCTCCCATGAAGCCTCTCTCAAGCCTCCCCCAAGCCTTTGGGATAACATTTCCATGTTAGGGATTCCATCCTTTCTCTTTCTATCCATGTTTCGTAATATTGTTATTCCAATTAATTTTCAGTTATATATGTTGGGGTACAATTCTAAACCTCTCATGTATTGTATTATTTATGTTTGAATGTTGAGATACCCCTTTCTCTCTCATTTATGCCTACCATGTATTCCCTTTACGATGCTGAAATTCTGTAAGGAATTCCTCTCTCCCCATTTACATTCAAGTAATTCTTTTGTATCATGAATCAAAATTCCATTTAAATAGTTGGGCCATGTATATATATGGCCCCATTTATTTCCATTTAAATTACATATGATGAAAAACACATTTCTCTCCCATTAACCATTTTTATGAATTCTTATGTCATTTCGTTATGATGCTGAAATTGCACAACATTTTTCCAAGCCAAAGTCATTGTGTAGTGAATATCATTCCCATTTCTCAATCAAAGGTATTCACCTTTATGAAAATTTTCTTATTGATTATAGAGTTTCAATTATAAATTCTACATTCCATTAGCATGGAATAAATTAGGACGAATCCATGTTTTATGATCCATGTTGCACACTTATGCATGAAATGAAATGTTTAAGATGGGTGTGCCCTGATAGTGCTCCAATGCATTGGGTAAAGTATAGTATCAGGATAGGTCATGTGAAATGGGTGTTGACTCATGATAATTAAAGTGAAATAAGGTTTTAATAATGATTCACCTTCAATGAGGGTTTAATCATGCTCTATATGCAATGAGAATTGGCTCATGCTTATTCCATGCTAAGTGTTGTTTCCACATTTCCATGTTATGATATTCATGCTATATCACGCCTTTATGTTCATGTTATTTTATGATCAATTAATATTCATATTGCATAACATGTATTGTATTTTTCATTTTATGCCTTCTTTACTCTTTACTAGGCTTTATAAATCACCCTTTTCTTATACATGTCCTCAGGTTATGCAACGCAATGCTATGTACGAGGGAATGTAGTTGTCATGTAAAGGATGTTTTCAATAATTATGTTTTGGTTTTTATGATATATGCTTTTATGTGATGTTCTTATGCCACAAAGTCACTAGACTTATAGATCATTGATGTTTTATTAAGTGGATGTTATATAATAAATCAGGATTAAGTGTGTAATAAAAATAAGGGTTGTTTTTAAATTTATATTCACAATGGTTGTTTACCTCATTCCTCATATTAATATCCATTGAATATAAAAAAGGTAAAATTAGAGTTGATTATTTATAAACTACTAAATCTATATAGGGTAATCTAATGATATTATATGGATGACTTATAATGGATATTTATTCCATAACATATGAATTTATATGCTTCATTCTATATTATCTATTATCTATTTCAAAACATATAATCTTATGGTAATTTTCCCATTAATAAATATTTATACAGATATTTTAAATTATTGAAAATATAACCTCTATAATTCTCAAACTAGATGTGAAATAAGGCCAATTTCATGCACTAGTTCCTAGCTGAGTTTTTCTCAATGTGGTGTTTTCGGTTTTTTCTCTTACGTACATTTGTACTTGATCCACATCAACTAGTAGTATTCAAACAAGGATTTATTTTCATGATAAAAAATTACACTATACATAAAATAAAATTGGATTGCGTTTAGTGTAACATATGAGGTGGTGCGCTTTTATAATGTTGGTGAGTGTAACATATGAAATTGTTTCATAGTTCTAAAATTACATAATGTCACATTCATTGAAAATTGGGTCCCCAATGACCTATACACTACTCAAAATGACATAATAAGGACATATTTAAATCATATACTCAGATGTTTTTAATTTGGTTCATTATTGGAAGCACATTATGTAAGGGATACCTCTCAATATTTTTTACCTTTTAATATATAAAAGAATGAAACTCCCCCTCTAGTATAAAAAGGAACTCTCCCGCTCAGTTGTTTAAACGTATGAATCCATTTGTATCTTCAAAATCCTACCCAAATAATATCCCTACATCCTTCTCCAATGATTAGAAGCCTCACCTTGGGTAAAAAGAGAACCAAATAATCCTTTTTTTATAAATGATAATGAGTTACCCGTATAAGAGGCAATGTTCTTCAAATGTCACAATTGTTTCATTTACTTCTACAACCCTTGAATTATTTTATATATCCTAATTATATAAAAAAATCTATATTCTGAGATGTTTTATGATAATATTTTTACATTAACTATCACACACATCCGTTGAATGGGATATATAATAATTAATTCTGTGTGAGTTAAATTACAACTATGCAAACCAATATCATGCATTCATCCATTTAACAACATTAAAGGGTGGAAATAATGATGAATTTATATTATATATCTTTTATATATTTTATTTTAATGAATTTATTATTGTAATACATATTTTATAACAATTACATCATGAATTTAATTTTTTTTGAATGTGATAACATCATTTTTGGATGTGTGGAGTACTGCATCCTCAAAGTGATTTGATTCGTTTAGACACTACATTGAATGTATAAAGAATGGTTTTAATAAAAACATGTGACATATAAGCCATAAATATGATAATATATTATAAAAAATATATATATATCATTTAATTTCAATTATATTAAATATATAAACTAAATGGATGTAGCATTCATGCATATTATGATCAATCATCTCCATGAACAATGATTTTCATTTCTGATCTCAAAATATTATCGATTATTATAAATAAAAATATTCATAATATATATGATATTTATATAATGGGTTAAATTTTTTGGATTATTAAAATGTGATCCATTTCCAAATTAATAAAATAAAAAGAAAAAACATACTCGAAAAATTAGGAAAATAACACATAAAATAGTGAATATATTGAATGACTATTAACAAAAGAGTAAAAACATATTATAACATGTTAATATATGATATTATAAATAATATTATAGTTATAATATTAGTCAATAAATTTTTTAAAACTACTATACTTGAGGTTAAATGATTCCCACCCAAAAAGAAATACAGGGTATAGGCTTTTTGTCTAACAATTTAGATATGTTAGATAAATGTCATATTCACAACTGACTTCTCTTGTACAGTGTATATACTTAATATTTTTCATTTAATATTAGTACTCACTCGTTTTTAAGGGAATTTATTGTTTCAATTTTACTTACCTCATCCAAGGGGTTTTATTGGAAAATTATCAATTGGTAATGTTGTCTTTTCAATCTCACATTCTTTTGTGATTGTTAACATTCTATTGAAACAATCACTTTCATGTAATCCTTTTATATTGTAAATTATATTTCATTTAATATCCATATTCTTGTATTATGTATATGATTATTTTATAAAGTGTACAAATTTTTTATATAGTGTGTTCACTTTGATATTTATATGATTTATTGGTAAAATGTTGATAAATATATATATATCTTTTAATCAGTAATGATTTTTTATAGGGCACGTTGATTATGATTAAAATTGATTAATAAATATATGAGTAATTTTTTGGAAATAATGTCAATCATTTGGAGACTAGATAATGGAATCATATTGGTGGATTAGTACACTCATGGAATTAAATCAGTTTGGGAAAGCCCTTCTCGTTTTCTTCCAATAAGTTTTACATTGTTAGGAGGATAGATCTTGACACAAATATAAAGAGTCTCTACACACAGAAAAAATATTTATGGGGGATAAATCATGAAATTAACTATATTTGAGATAAATATTAATAGTTTAGATGTCCAAAAAGATTCATTCCATCATCATTATTCTTCGGTGTGATTATTTGATTAGATAGAATAACCATTGTATAGTTTTCAGTTCATGTGATTATTTATATATAGTTATTTGAACTTTTTTTATTTAAATATTTATTATTCATTATTAATTCATGAAATATTGTGATATAAATTTCCCTTATATATCATTTCATTTCACACCTATTTTTTCATTTCCAATGTGTATGGATATGAATTCTTGAAATGAGTATCAAGGGTGTTGAGCATGTAAATTATTATCTGTTATGTTATTTTATTATCAATATAAAATGGGTTTCATATATGTTATTTAGTTTTACAAAATGAATATACTAATTAATATGTAATAATTGAATTCATTGTGATCATTCCAATGTAATAATTTAAGGAACCGACTCCAGTATTTTTCGGTAGTTTTATTTCAAAGGGGAAATATATAACATTAAAAACCCCATTTCAATATGTACAATGAATTCCTATTATAGGGAATGCTTGATTTATTTCATGAATGATTTAATTATTAAAAAATATTTGTATTTATTAATGGATGTAGATTTGTATATATTTCCCCACATAAATAAATTCCATTCAATAAAAACACCTTATCTAAATCTATTATAACGTTTAGGTAACAATCTTACCCGTCATAGAATTATATTTATATTTATGATAAATTATGTGACCAATGAAAAATAATCATAATAATGATATTTTTTCTAGATAAATTTATAATGTCTTAAGGGAGTGAGATTTTACATGAATCTGTATACATGGAAATTTTCATAACAAATACCCATAAATAAAATAATTAAAATTAAAAGATAAATACAATTAAGTATGAATCAATCCAGATATAACATGTAAAAGGGGTAGTATAAACATTATAAAAAATTAAATTATGTGTACTACATTATATTATTCCTTAATAAAGATAAATTTTGGGGAAGTCCCTTACCATGAGTCTTACTCACCTTATATATTCTTTATCATATTGAAGAATAATTTTATGTTAATTATTTAGTTATATAAGAACAATTTCAATGTGAATTATTCCATTTATTTTAATTATTTCAAAGTAATTTTTGGTTACATGTAAATTTAATCTAAATTGGATATTTCAATGATATTTTGCACATGTATAAAAAATGATTTTTGGTTGGGAGACTATGGTCAAAGAAGTCATTATTTAAATATCTATAGAATAACAATAATTAAGTAATTATAATATTTAATTTGAAATTATACATTTCAAACAAATCATGATTGATTGTTTTGAGAAATGATTTGTGTTATGATCATGGAGAGGGTAGGTCCAACGTACACATGAGAAACAATAAAATTATTCAATGATCATTATAAAAAACAGGTAAGTAATTTTTTATAATTCCAAAATGAAAATAATATATTTAATACCATATGTTTCATTAAATATACCAATATATATCATCCACATTGTTCCATTCCTAAAAAATAGACACAAAACTTCGTGACAGAGGTAGTTCAAAGTTACAAGAACAATATAATCATCTTTCAGTTAGTGAAAAGGTAAAAATGATTAATTTTTTTTAGAATGATAAATATATCAGGAATATCATAATTATGTAATTTATATCACATATAATCATAAAATTTATCAATATCATCATTCGAATAATGACTTAGTGAATGAAGAGTCACATATCTTCGTGACACGATAGCCTATTATACACACGAGATCCATTATCATATCCTATACAAAATGAAATTTAGAGAAGGAATTTAGAATATAATGAAACAATATATAGAGATGTTTTTAAATATCATACATTTTATCTAGAATCCAAACCAACAGTGAGAGGTGGTTATGGAAAATTGAATAACATCTGTTCAGGAGGTGATAGTCTTCCAAATACATGAATGATGATTTCACAACCCATTTGATGAAGGTGGGGGTGGTAATAGGTCACTAACTTAACATAAACAATCTATGTATATTTTAGATACTTATATTATTATATATGAAATAATAATAAATAATTAAATGAGTTTGAGGAAGAAATAGAATAAAAACACACATTAAAGAACATTACCTCTTCTTCAGGTAACCACCATAGTATTTCACAAAAATCTTATATATATTGGATATATTCCCAAAATTAGGCTTCTTGGATGACGATATAATTATTGGAATGTGAATTGGGTTGTTATTATCTGATCTAGTAGTGTATGAATTTGTGAGGAAGAGTGGATATTAGGTTACCTTTTATATGTGAGTAGAATCTACCCTTGTAATTTCAAGATAGAAAAAAATGTACCCACATTTTTCACAAACTACATGAGTCATTAATGAAGTTTCTATTAGATTTAAACATGATATTTTAAAATATTTCCATAACAATGATTTTATACAAGTCCATAGGTCATTTAATCCTATATCATTTTAACCCCCCCCCCCACCAAACCCATTTTTACATTAACGATGATAAATATTTTTAACTTTTTCACTTTTCATTGTGTTAAAAAATTAAGAAGACCAAATTATATAATAAATATAATTTTTATTCAAAATATGAATAAAGTTTTCTAAATTTAAATCATAGAATTGGAAATAATTTATTTGAAAATAATCTTATAGATGATATGAGAAAGCTAGTTTTCATAAAGATAATGAATAAATGTTTTCAGTGTTTTAATATAAAAATTCAATTTGAAAATGATAATAAATGAAAATAATAAATTAATAGATATATGATGGATCTATTTTTACATTAAAAAATATTAAAATATAATTTTAATATTTAAATTATTAAAACCAAAAAGGAAATATTCATTTTAAATTATATAATTTTAACAACCCATCAAAAAATTATTCATTTTATAAAAATTATAAAAAATAATATTTTGATAATTACGACATTTAAATTCAAAAAACAATTTACATTTGAAAACAAATTTAATAAAAATTGTAAAATATAATTTTTTAACTGAGAAGAAACCCCCTTTTAGAATAAGATAGTTTTTCATAAAAGATTAATTTTCTTGAAAAATTGATCTAATTTTATCTCTATGAAATATATATAAATATTATTAATTTTATAATTATGGAAATTATTTAATATTAATAATTTAATTAGTATTATTAATAACCTTTAATTAATGGGTTAGTTTATAATGATAATGTTTAAATGATAATATTTTAATAGTGTATCAATTTTTGTTCAAAACCATGGTTGTGTTCATTAAAATATAGTAGACAGATTTAGTTTATTTATGAATAAATATATATTAAATTATTTGGATGTTATACTCCCTTCTACTTGGGATATTGTGTTTCATAAATGATAACGAAGAAGATGTTCATTTTTGTTGATTCTCAGAGAGTTGAATTTTAAATATTTTAAAGTAAAATATGTTCAATAATATTAAAATTTACGTAATTTAGGTTATTCTAATAAAATTAATTTGGAATTGTAATATTGAAACATTATATACTTTAGAGAATTTTCTATTTGAAAACCTGATTTTTCATCCCATCTACAAGGATAATTTTATATTAGAGTACGAATCTTCATTGAATTGATTTTGAAACAGTTTATTTAGTTTTTGGGAATATCATAATTTATATTATATAATAAATTAAATATTTTTTACCACTATGATTAGAAAACCAATAATTATTAATTATCTTGGTTAAAATAAAAATTGATTAACCATGGGGTTAAAAAAAGAGGTAGGATTAAAAGTATCATACCAACCTATCCAAAATCAGTTTCTATACCTATTTATACATTATTGATTATAAGGGTTAATAATTACCCATTATATAGGACTCAATGTGGATAAAATAGTTGATGTAATTTATTATTTCCAAACATTAAATGTTTTCCCTATCCCCACTTACAAAATGCCCCTAACCCCCCCCTATTACTCACACATCTAAATCCATTAGATTCAGTCAATCCATTACCAAGACACATATTTTCTCAATCACCAATATCATAGATCCATTTTTATTATAAATTAATCCTTGGATGTCATTTCTGGGAAACCTCAATATGTTGCTGATGAAGAGTTATCGTTCTAAAATAATCATTTTAAATGTTATTATCCAATATCCTAAATAAAAGTTTATTTAAAAAATAATATTTAATAAAATTAGTTTCTTCTACAAACATAGATCGTATTATGTTATGGTTATTACCTATATCCATATCTTCTTCCATCAAATGGGAATGGAAACTGTCGATCATGTGTTTGGAGGACTACCTCCAGGTTAACCGATGTAATTAATTTTCTATCATCCCTATTCAAGGATTAATATAATGATGGATTTTTAATTATTATATGTTATTTATGATAATATTATACCTCAATATTAATAATATAAAATATTCTGTTTACATTCCTCTCCATTTAAAATATGATAATGCTGCTCATCTGTGTGAGAGACTATCACCTCACAAAGTGATGTGATTAATTTTTCAATTAAATATTACTTAGTTGGTAAAAATGATTACATTAATTAACATATAATATATATAAATACATATTACACGATATAAATTATTAAAATTACAATATCACCAACTTCCACACCGTTTAGGTCATTAATTGAACGATATCTCCGCTCGTGTGTACGTATGATCTAGTGTCTCCACGAAGCATTGTGGTTCAATTTTACATGTCTAGCCATAATTAATGATTCAATAAATGAATATAATATTTAAATATGATATTTAATACATTAATATGATTTTAGATTTGATAATATTATATATTATATTAAAAAAGTGGAGCATTCTTCATAAAACAAGTATGACCAAACAAGTCAATTAACAGCAGAAATAATCTAAATAAACAAATATTTTAAAAAACATGTTATAAAATGTTATAGGAGGGATATATATGATATTATAAATATTAATATGATTATAGTATAAATTTATAACAACAATGAAACCATTATATAGTATTTTAGGTACATTCAAACAAATGTAACTGTGAGGTATTGTATTTTATTTAAATTTCATTACAATAAGGAACATTTTCATGTAATGCGCCTATTTTCTTGTTTATTTTTTATATAATTCCCACATTACATCTAATATTAGGATTCCATCATAACTCATGTTATTTTATGTTTTAATTTATATTATTTAATCAATTGGGATTTGATTTTAATATTAATATGTGGTAATGGATTTTATAATAGAATATATTTTTATTCAGATTATATTACTTTATCATTGTAATTGATATTAAAATATTTTGTTTGTAGTGAAAATTGTTAATTTTATGTTTTATTTTAAAAAAAATTATTTTCATTTGAGCATAATCATTTCCCTAGTTAACTGTCACTTTATCGTTTTTATCTTTGTAATGTTTTATTCCACAATGTCATTTTAATCGGGATTATTTATAAATAAAATTATATTGAGTGAAATTATTTAATCATTGTATAAAAAATCCATATAATATTATCCTTTTATATACATGAAATTATCATATAATAATACCATATAAAATATTATTGGAAAAAAGATTTATAACTCTTTTTTAAAAAACATGTTATCATTACACTCCTTGAGAGAAAAACATTTTTTAATAAAAAAACCATTTTCTAACTTTTATGACATGTAAGGGATTTCCCAAAATCATGAATACCCAATTTATAATGATTCATTTTTATTTATGAAATTTTATTTTAGATGGATTATATTTTAAAACTAATTTATGATGTGTTAGTTTCAAAAAAAAATTCAAATTGAACAAGAAAATTTCGCCTAGAATGGTTTTAATGACATTTTTATAGTATTAAAATTCATAAATGATATTATCACATTGAAGTAAAAATGATAAACTAGGTAAATATTTTATTTATACCAACCATATCATTTCACTGGGTGGTTTATGATCAGCTTTATTGGGAAAATTAATGACATTCCCTATCTTTATAAATTTTTTAAATCACTAAAATTACCATTAAATATTAAATTTGATGTTATTGATAAAAAATATATTTCCCCTAAAACAATAAATATTTGTAACAGATAATGTTTTTAAAAAATTCATAAATAATAACTATATAATGTATTTCACATTTAATATTAAATTATAAATAAGGGATATTATTTTTATTCATATTCTTTAAATGATTCATAGATTTATTATATAATAAATATTTTCCATGAATTAAATTCATAATTATATATATGAAGAATGAATTATACATTAAGATACATGTGGAGACCTATTATATATATCCCCTCTATGAATTTGGAGACTCATGAGACAAATCATTTTGATAAGAATACTATCAAGGGTTTCTATTGTATCTATACACCTCATTATTAAACTATCTAGAGAAAATTCATGATAGTAGTGGTATCATGACTCCTAAGATCATGACATACAATAATTATGCATTTATTTCATTGATAAATCATTTATTAATAAAAAATTACAAGGAATTTATCACTGGATGTATTTCATTCTTAGTTTATTTATTAAATGAAATGTGTTTTCAGTTATTTACAATGCCATATTGATTATTCCTTTATCTAGTTTTGATAGTAATATTTATGATTATATTTAATGACTCTCCATTTATTTACCATGTTATAATTATTATTCTAGATATATTATGGGGATGTAATGTGTGTTCATTTATTAACCTTTCCATCATTATGATCAATGATTTCTGATATATTCTGTTGAAATTAACCATTAATGTTAACATCAGATCACCCCCATTTTTTCCTATTACCATGAATATTGGGACTATACTTTGAATTAAGTAAAATTAAATAGTATATGGAGTGGTTATAATATAGAAAAAATGTTTTTTTTTGTTTTCAAATTTAATATCATAATCTTGTTTGTGTCTAGTTTACAAAGGATACAAAACTATTTAGTCTATCAGGATATGACACCTTGTCTCATGTGGTAATGTAATAATGAATGAAAATTTCTTTTGGTGACTTGATTTCGGGTCATTAAAATTTTAATTATAGAATGCGTACAAGAATAAATTGCGTCTAGTGCTTGGAAAAAATAAATTGTAGTAAACCAGCCCCAGATATCCTAGAGCTCGTGGCTACTATCATTTACATTGGCATAATTATAAAGAATTAAGCCCTGATGGACTGATCATTTTAGTAGTTTGGTAATACTGAAACCTAAACTATATTAAAAATGTATAAATTCATTACAATATAATTTTTTTTCTTTATAAATATGTAACTTCAAGGTTAACTCTAAAAAATATAGTAAATCCGTGTATATCATTCCTAGTATGCTTCTGGTGTTCCTGGGGAAAGAGAGATAATAATGGTAATATGAAATGCTCAGTAAGGGAAAAATATAGTGGAAACAATAATGAATTAATGTGAATAGTAAACATGTAAATGTAAATAACTAAACCCATATGGAATTCAAATAACTAGAGAAGCCAATATCAATATAGAAAGTCAAGAGATTGAAAAAGAAGACATTTATTAAATGAAATTAAAATGAAATGTATCCATAAATATATCGACGCATTCTCTAATAGATGAATAATAACCGAATAATGAAAAGGATATTCATCCATAGATATGTCGATACAAAATATCATGGATGAATAAGTTTAGAATATAAACGCGGGAAATGCTTAATTATTAGATTCCATGTTTTCTAGGTACATGGTACCTTTACTGTTAATACCTCTCACAAGTCGGTTTACAATATTTAGGGTAAAAGAACTTCAAAGGAGGCTAGCCAAGTGACTCATCCCATTACACTACCCATCCATCGACGAGCTATCTATAACTAGGACTCACCCATGTCGTACCGGTCCAGAACATTCTTTATCAATAAATTAATGGATTTAAAAATGTGCCTTATCTAATATCTGAATGGAGTAACATGTTATTCAAAATAAATACAATTTTTGAAATGGAATACATTTTAGTAAATAGTAATGTCCACGACAAATGAAATAGAAAATTTAGGGGAAAATCAATTTTCAATGATCTTATGAGATTTAATATTTAAATGGGATTAATAAATAAATCTTGGAAGTGATTGTGAGAAGTAAACTTTGAAAAAAAATCATTAACCATTCAATTAAAGATTAAGGATAATAAAAAAAAATCCCGTGTGGAGTAAAAATTGAGGGTTGTTTTAATTGATCAAATAATAGAATTGATTTTAAAATTATTCTTGATGAAAATTTACTTTATTTTGAATAACTTTTTGAGAATATTTTCCTATAAAAATTAATACTTTAATACATGAAATAGAGGCTTAAAATAAATTATGTTGGATAAATATATACATTTCGTACGAGTTAAAACAAATATTCCTTTTGTATGGAAAAGGATAGAAAATGTCTTATTAGAAAGGTGATGAGAAGATTCATTTGAAACGTATGTAAAAATAAAAAAATGAAAAAATTCCTTTACCAAATCCTTTTAAAATCAATTTTGAAATGTTTTTTTAATAAAACAAGTATTTTAGAAGGAATCATGTAATCTGACTAAAGATAGAAATAAATTCGGGTTTTCTTAAAAAAAATTAAGACACTATGAGTACCAACAAGTAGAAAATGGTATGAATACATGAAAAGGGTCAGGAATAAATATAAATAAATTAAAGGGGTTATATTAAAATATTTATATAACATACACAAATTTAAATTATATTTAATGATCATTCGGATTAGTATTGAAGAAAATAATCCTAAAGTATTCCCAAGTGTCCCATACCATCATTAAATATTTTAAAACATAATCCCCATGAAGGAATAAAACTATATGAATGATTAAAATATTACGAGTGTAAGGAGATTTAATTATATATCATGTGATTTTCAGTACATACACCATTTAAAAGAAACATGGTTCTTAACAACAGTTATGCCACAATGGAATGTAAATTGAGACAAAAATATATTTCCAATGTAGTAACAGATTAATTGGACACCCCAAAGATATTAATCATTGTATAAAAAATTTATAAACCTTGATTATAATAGGATTCCGGATATTATATTTCATTTAGGAAGTATGCACGCTATAAATAATGAATTCAGTGTATTATAAATAAGTATTCCATATAGAATGAAAATGAGACAATAATACCTTCCCAAAACCTTCCTTTTGTTTTGCGGTATTTATCATGACGTATAGTGGTTTAAAATATATTAAACACTAAAAACATAATCATACTCATGTTTATAATATCATATATTAACTACTTATAAAATTTTATTACCCGTTTGTTGACAATCATCCATTATATTGACTATTTGAGGTGATACTTTTCTAGTTGGTTGAGTATGTTTTAACTTTTTTTTGTTATTATAAAATATATCTAGGTTTAATAATTTATATAATTTAGAAATGACTAAATTATATTATATATTCAGTACATATATATTTATAATGTTTCATAACATTTGGAGAGTATACATGAAGTGCATCATTCATGTAGATGACAGGTCGTACATACGCATGAACTCTACTTTCATTTATTTGTTGTATTAATGTAAATAAAACAAAATGATACATATTAATATCATAATTCTTATTTCATATGCATTTTAAATATTTTATATATTTTTATTCAAAAAATCCATTTCATTTTCCATGTATGGCATGAATGAATTATATCGCTTTGAGGGTGCGGTAGTCCACATTTTCTCAAAAGAAATTATCATATTTATATAACGTGGACAACATAAAGCTATGTTCTAAATAAAAATTAAAGAATCATGATGAATTGTAAATAATATATATATATATAACGTATTATAATTGGGTTTCCAACATAATGGCCACCATGAGATGTGGTATGAAAAAATTGAACAATCATCATTTCGTTATGAATTAATTCGCCGTACAAAGAAAGATTGTGTTCGTTACCCATTAGACTATGGTGTGTATATGTGTAGGAATAAACAATAACTTAAAAACTTCCTATTATATTGAGGATAATTTATTTTATTTAAAATAAATTAATAATAAAAGTATATGGAGTTGATAAGGGAAATGAAACAAGATAGCTTGAGAGATTGTGTTATCACTTAATCCGGTGACATCAATTTGTGTACACTAAAAGCTTATCTGGATTTCAATCTGAACAAATAGAGGCTTCTATATCGTGGTGAGGGATTTTGGGATTCAATTGATTCAGGGATTTTCTAAACATAATAGGCTTCATAGGTGTGAGGAATGGGAAGGGGTGGTGGACATTAATAGGGATAGAAAACGACTCACACAGTATTCTTGAAAAGAAGTTACATGTACAAATGTTATTACCTATATAATTTTATACCAAACCAATAAAATCATTAATTTATGTTTCATGGCCTAAATATTTCTATAAAAGGAGTTATGCACAATTGGATAGGTAATTTGAGCCCTTAAACATAGGGTTTGAGTCCATTTTTATGCCTCATTGCACCATAATCACTAACAATAATTTTAATCCCTTTCACAAATAATATTTATAAAAAATTAATTTTAAATTATTAGAAAAAAATATTTTCATGATTAAAATTTTTTATTTTTTATTTTAAAAATTAAAATCATAGAATTGGAAAATTTTAGATTATTGGTAATCTTACAAACAAACGAATTAACTGGTTCTAGTAAAAAACATGTCCAAAGATTATTATGTTTTTATATTCAATTTAAATGTTATATTTATTATTATTAACTAAATTATATTAATAGATGAAATATTTATCCAATTTATCTTTATAACATATTTATAAAATAATTTAATATAAAAAAATATTTAACGTAAAATGCATTTTTTAACTAAAACACATTATTTTTCACTTTTCACTAAAAATGAAGTTTCTCTGAAAAATTAAAAAAAATCAACCTAAGATAATTTTGATATAATGAATTCAAAATTGATGTTTATTTTATCATATTTTATTCCTAAAAGTGTAAAAATTAATATTTAAAATAGTTTTGCAAATATTATGTGATTAAAAATGCCTGAATATATGTTTTTACATGAAATATTTAGTTTGATCCTATATTATGCTTACAAAATATATTTTTTAATAATAAATAATTTCTTATTGAATATGTAACATATTTATAACATTTAATATCACTCACAATTTTTAATTAATTAAATATATTTGTGTAAAATATTAATGCTAGGAAAAAAAGTTTTCTATAAAAATATACTTTTAGTATTCAATTAGATAATCTATTCATTTAAATTTTATTTGAAAAAAACTTATTTAGTTGTATAAACTATATATTTTAATAATTTATTTAATACTATTCAAAATGACTAGTTTATATCTTATTATATTAAATAATATTTTTTTAGTTATAGATTTTCTCTCGGTACGACGTGGTTTTGCGTATAGTGTAATCCTTCGAAGAAGGTCACTTTTTCATGTAACAAAAGATATAGATGAAGGTCATTGTGGGAAATGATGTACACTAACCCAATATCACATGAATTTCAAGCTAACATGGTGTTTCATGCATTGAAATATATATAATATATTTTATATATTAAATATATTACAATGTATATGGATATTATATCACATGACATGTTTGATGTCTTGTGTCAAAGATACTATTGAATACAATGTTCTTACTTTAGTTTTTTGGGTCATCACTTTCTACCGACCATATTTAAATTGTTTCCTCGCAAATTTAAAATAAATCATTGTGATATATTTCATGATTCTTCCTATGTTTGAAATCACATATTGTGAAAATGATACATAGGTAATCCTCAATAAAAAAGAAAATGGAAAGTACGTAGTTCACATGGAGTATCATGAAAATAGGTCTCTATGTTGGAGAAAATTAGTGGAAATTATAGATACACACATGAGAGAAAATCATAATTATTTTTATGTAGTGTATGTGGGCATAAATAAAAAATAGGACAATGATCAATAGAACATTGAAGGACTTAAATCCATAATTACTTAATGATTTATAAGGGAAATGGTTCAAAAGAAAATTTGGTATTATAAAAATAATTATTTCAAAGTCATTTTCCTAATTATTGGTAATTCTTTAACTAACCTAGAATATAACAAAATATTCTTCAATGATAGGTTTCATTATCATATGAAAAATATTAAATTTTGGTTGTCCTTTAATCAAATTATAATTCATCCCTTTACTAGAAAAAATTAATTTCCAATAATTTATTTATTTATTCTTGAATCACTAAATGAATATTTTAAAGGAACTTTAGGTCTATAATAGAGTGACAAGTCTTACAATTTTCCTTTAACAATCTACCAAAATAAATATGGTTAATGTATTAATTTCTAATCATCGAAATTGTTACTAATCGTTGATCATTTTTATTTATTTGTAAATTTGTTTTATAAGAAAACCATGAAAAAAATTAATATGGACATTGCATAGGTTTGTGGTAGGAATGAAACCCTTATCTTCCATTGGACATGGGTTCAAGACCCTTGACCTTTTTGTATGTCATTCGTTCTCACATGGCTTATAGGTTTACCATTTCTAAAACCATATTAATATAATTTCAAAAATATATATGATTTACATATTTCAAATTAGGTGAATCAATAAATAGAATTTTATCTATGGTTTTCAATGCAACCTCAATATTTAAATACTTCATCCATGTATTTCTATATAGATCCTTCCACGATCTAGAGTTTATCTATAATATCATTAATTGGATTTATAAATCATGACACCTTATCATCAATCTATAACTCCTTAGGATTAACCATGATTATTCTTTGTCATAATCATATCAAATAGTTCATAATTATTAGTAAATAAAACATGTATTGACCTATGAATATCCCATGAGATTTTCAAACTAGGTGCACATTAAGGCCCATTGTCATGTACCGGGTTACCCAAAGTCAGGCACAAAACACCCTATTAGAGTCGATACTCTAATGTATATCTGCTCCAGAACCATATACACATGAAGTATCAAGATTTGGATGTATTTCTAGGAAGACCCAAATTATATATACTATAACAAAATTCAAGGGTTTTCAACTATAATTATCCTCAAATTATACCTTAGGGTTATTTTATCTAATATAGATTTTCCTAACTCTAGTTCCCAAGATTTCTACTAAACCTCCTTTGATACCAACTATAGTGACCTAGCCTTATAAAGTCTAGAGCCATTTTCTTCTATCAATTACACTGGAATGATTACAAGGAATCCAAGATCATATGAGGGATTAGTTTACTAGTCTTAGTAAACCATATACATAAATATTATTACAAACGAATATATTGATTACAACATAATTTTTTTTCTTCTTTTTAAATAATTAATTCTATGGAAAACTCTAATCAATCTATTAAGTCCATGAATATCATTCATCGTATGATTTTTGGATTCTTGCAGAATTAAAAATATTAAGGGTGAAATAAAATTCTCAGTAATGGAAAAATATAGCGAAAGCAATAATAAATCAATGAGAATAGTCAATATAGAGAGGTGAATAACTAAAAACATATGACACTCAAATAACTAGAAAAGACAATATCATTATATATGGTTAGGAAACTTGAACACATATAATTTATTAAATTAATTGAAAATTGAATGTATCCATAGATATGTCGACGTGTTATCTCATGGAAAAATAATAACGGAATCCTAATAATGAAATGCATCCATAGAAATGTCAATGTAAAATCTCTTGGATGGATAATATCAGAATAAAAATGAAGTAAATTAATAATTATTGGATTCCATGTTTCCTAAGAATATGGCTCCTTTACCTTCAAGGCATATAAAAATATGGTTTACAAAATTTATGTAAATACCCATCTATGGAAGTTATCCAAATGACTCATCCCATGGGACTACTGATGATTCAAGGGGATATCAATTACCAAGTCCCGTCCAAGTCATACTAATCCAAAAAATACCTCTTCTATCAAATAAATTATTTTATAATCTGCCTTATCTAAAATCCATATAGAGTATAAGATATTAAGTACTCAGTGTATACACAGTATGTAAAATGGTATATGGTTTAGGAAATAGTAATATCCACTATAAATGAAATCTATAATCTAGGAAAAATTCAGTGTTCACTGATCATAAGAGATTGAATATTTCAAGTGAAATAATAAATAAATCATGAATGTAAATGTTAAGACTAATCATGGAAAAATTAATCATAGATCATCCATAGAATGATAAAGGATGGTATCAATAAAAAAAATCCCTTATGGATTAAAAATATGGGGTTGTTGTCATTGATGAAATAAAAGAATACCCTTAAAAATATTCTTGGGGAAAATATATGATTCTTTTGAAAATAAATTAAAATATATTTAATTAAAATATAAAACATTAAACTTTAAATGGAAGCTTTAATGAAATGATGGAGGATGAATCCATACATGTCATATTAGGTAAAATGAATGATCCTTTTGTATAGAAAAATGTTATAAAATGCCTCATTAGGAAGGTAATAATATGATTGATTTGAAACATTCATAAAATAAAAAAGGCTAAAAATGATATTTCCAAATCATTTTAAAATCAATTTTGATAAACCATTTAACAAAATATGTTTTTTAGAAGAAAATAGGTTCTCCGACTAAAGTGTGAAATGATGTCATTTATTTTAAAAACATTTTCTAAAACACTTTAAGTATCAAAAATAGAAAAATAGAAGTAATAAATGAAACTGGTAATGAATATCCAGATGAAAATGAAAGGGACTCCTGAACAATGGTTATTCAACTTACTCGAATGGAAATTCTATTAAAAAATCCTTATAATTAGTCATGATGAAAATAATCTTTAAGCATTACAGAGTCTCCCAAAACACATTGAAATATTTTAAAACACAATACTCAAGAAGAAATAATAGTTTATGGATATATAAAATATTATGAGATTAAAAATACTAAATATATATCATGTAAATTTAAGTACATACCCCATTTAAAAGAAATTGGGTGCATAATAATAAATAATCCACAATGGAATGTAAATTGTTACAAAAACCCCTACCCAATGTGGTAACAAATGAACTCCAAAAAAGAGGTATTAGACATTAAATAAAACACTAAAATTCCATTAATATAGTAGGATTTGTCATATTATTGGTCAATGTGGCTTTAATTACATCATATATATGAAATTATGTTTACTACAATTAATAATGCCTCACCGAATGAAAACGAGACCAGAATCCCTTACCCTAACCTTCATTTTGTTGTGCGGTATTTAGATTAATATATAGTTGTCTAAAATATTTTACATACTAATAAGAGAAATATAATCATTTTTATAATATCATATATTAACTACATATAATATTTTATTTCAATTTTGTTAAAAATCATACATTATTTTTACTATTTTGGGTCTTAATTTCCTAGTATGTCGAGTATGTTTTAACTTGTTATTCGAAGTTATTATAAAATATATCAATTATTAATTGTCTCTAGAATTTAAAACATGACATAATTATCTTAAATATTAAGTAAATATGTATTTATATTGGTTCATAATATATGGTGATTAGAAATGAAGTGCATCGTTCACGGGGAAGGTAGGTCGTACCTAGGCATGAACAATACTTTCATTAATGTTTTGTATTAAAATAATTAAATAATAATAATAAATATGTAACGACCCAAAGTTTTTCAATGGAAAATTACCTTCTTATATTTATGACATAAAATAACATGAAAACCCAAAATAAAGAACTACTAAGTGATAAGTGACCTTTAAACATAAGTTTGTCACTCCTATGTTTGGAATTTTGATAATCTGACATACACGGTTGTGTTCAAGGTGTTTTTTTGAGTCTAATGAAACAAAAATAATTTTTGGTGAATAGTTACCTACCCTTATTAATAGTAACCTACCCTTATGAAAATTAATATGACCCTTATGAATAGTAAATAAGATTAACATTACCTATGAAAAATAAAATAAAATTTAGACATCTTAGAATGTGACAATTTGACCTTAGTAAACGTTTTTCGTATTTTATAAGTAATAAATAATTAATTATAATTAATTAATTAATTTAAAAGAATATTTATTTTCCTAAAATGTATTCATAAATTATTGAATCAATGCCTAATAGTTTTTAGATAATGTTATGAGATCCTATGTAATTTTTGAAAGAACTATAAAATCAGTTTTAATCTTAAAAAACTTTTTTTTAAATGTAAATTATAATTTTAATTAAATATAATTAGAAAATTATTTTTGAAAAATGGACTTCATTTTAGGATTATAGATGTTGAAAAATGGTTGGGGTAAATTTTAGGGATTTTTCTGAGATACTTGAATTTTTTGTGAATAGTAAAATACATTAATTTACCGAATAAATACATTATAATTAAAAATCACTATTACTAACATCAAAAGTGATGTAAGAACCCAAATCTCAAACTCACATGCCTTATTTACTGTTCTTGGTCGTTCAAGACTCACTATTCCTTGTCTTGTGGGGAAATAATAAACTAATGAATTTTATATTAAGGAAACCCCTTACCCCTCTACTATAAAAGCCACCCTTCACTCCTTCTTTTCCTCAAACCTCTCAATCCCCAAGACTTCTCTAAACTCTGCCCAAACATCATCCCTAGCCCCTACCCCACGTCCAAAAGCTGATGGTCTCATCAATAGACCAATCCTAGCTTCCTTAAGGAGGATCTCAAGAGGAAGATTTAAGAGGTAATTTCTCTCCCTCTTCTCCTTTAATTTCCTTTCAAGTTCAAGTTCCTTTCTTGATCTCTCCCCACCTATATTCATACAAATTGTTTTTAACTCCAGTATTATACATATGCCGAAATTTTATGATTATAATAGGATATTATATAACCCCACACCCTTTCCCTCTTCCTTTTATTGTATTAAAGAGAACGTTGTTCATGAGGTGTTAATTTATCACCTTCAAAAACGACATGCTCTCTTCTTCGATTTCTACCTTCAGATCTATTCATGAAACCATTTTCATGGTTGAACCAGAATATATTATATTTATTATGTTATATTTTAATATCTGGAAATAACCTATGGCCATATTACTAATTTTATGTTTAAAACAAGTTCATTGTGATCCAAAACCGCTCAAATTAACCCAAACAACCATCATTAAATTCTTATATAATGATTCATCCACATGGATCTAATATAATTCATTATAAAATTATTAACTCTACCGTAATATCATTAATAACATGTAATATCAGTTCTATATGTTTACCCATGATCTACGAAAACTTCAATTTAAGAATACAAGTGAACCACTCAAGAAAACCATGAAAACGAACAACCCTGAACAATATTTTTAAACTCTATAAGTTATCCAAAGGAACGTAATATGACATAATGAAACCAGAATGAACCATATTAATGTAAACATGGTTCTGGATTTCTAATTAATGAATATAATTTCATTATACAGGACATTAAAGAAAACCAGACATTCGAGTACAAGATAAGGGGAAGTTCTCAAACCCAACTTTCATCCTTCGGGTTCTCCCTCTTTCACTCCATTTTTGATATGGTTACTCCTAAAAGATCATTTTTTCATCATTTCATTTACTTTTCATGGATATAAATGTTTTTCACTGGTTTTTATGACCAAAAAAATATTTTCCAAAAGAACACTTCTATTAAGAACACCCCTTTTACTTCTCACTCAAAGTGGACGGTTCTTGTAACATGTTTGTTATTCCCTATTTATTTTGGGAACCCAAAGCTTATGAATGTGTTATTATGAGACGAAACCCATTCAATTACATGTTTTATTTATGTACATGTTTGATATTTGTTCTATGTGGCAAGCATGATAATGATAATGTTATGATGTGACGGGTGCGCCCGGAATCATATAGCCCAACATGAATGTTTAAATGTGATGGGTGCGCCCAGAATTATATAGCACTACAATGCATTGGGTAAAGTGATGAATCTCATGAGTAAATGTGAAATGATGTGTGAACAATATTATATATTGTTTCACAAGTATGAGTGGTAGTTAACCACTAAGACATGATGTTTCATTTTTATGCAGTGCCACACTTCAAGTCTATTATTTATGATCCTCTCATGTTCATTATCTTTTGCCTATGTTATGTTTATGATCACCCCATGATTTTTTGTTCTTATCTATCCTCTTACTGGAATTTTAGCTCACCTATTTTGATTTATATCCTCAGGTGGCTACATTTACTAAGGAGAGGACAAGTTCAACTAAGAATCTAGTGAGGAAGAAATTAAATAAATGTTTATGGTTGATGTTGTATTTGTTAAGTGTGGTCCTAGTTTTCCCAAGACACAAAACCTTTGGATCCTCTATGTGTAATACTATTATGTTTTTTATATTTGAAATGATGTAATAGTAATGTAATAAAAGGTCGGGATTCTATAGTTGGTATCAGAGGAAAGGTTTAGTTAATTTGGGATTTAGGATTAGTGAACCCTAGAGAAAACTTATAGTATGAGATTATGTACAAATATGCACACAAGAACATATACCAAGGGATCCCATATGTTATGTTTTTGGTATAATTGTTTAAATGAGTAAGTAATTCATGAATTGTTTTCTTTTGTTTTGTTCTAACCATTTCTATTTTAGAAAATGGCGGGATCCAGGAGAAATCAGGCCAACAACTCATGCGAGGGCCAATGCAACGATTACCCGAACGACATCCCTAATGATTTGGGAGGTGGAGTTCAAAAATTCTTGGTGATGCTTACCCAATTATCTCAGGTTAGGAACAGTAACCATAATAATGGAGAACGTCCTCCTTCACCATATATGGAGCAACTAGAAATTGAATATTTTATGCGACAACGACCACCGACGTTTTGTGGATCTTCCGATCAACTAGTTGCGGAATAGTGGGTCAACTCCATGGTGAAGATCTTTTCTGTTCTTCACTATTCTGAGATGGAGAAGGTGAATCTAGCTGTTTATCATCTAGATGGAGAATCCGATCAATGTTGGGCATTGATTAAGAACACCAAGCTAAGGGAGGAAATTGATGATATGGAATGGGAAGACTTTAAGATAATGTTTCTTAATAATTATTTCCCACAAAATATTCACAAGAATATGGGGAGAGAATTCATAGAGCTCATGAAAAAAGAAGGATAATCTGTCAAAACCTATGAAGAGAATTTCAAAAGGCTCACAAGGTATGCTTCGAATTTTGTTATCAACAATGATAGAAAATTGATAGATTCTTTAGTGGATTAAAAACACACCTTCGAAAGTCTCTTGAGATTTGAGACTTTGGGAGTTATGAAGAAGTTGTTCGGTGTGCTCTCAATGTGGAGATGGAGTTTGGAGAATGGTCACATGGATATGGTGATAAAAAAAGAAAGATGGAGTTTCAAGCTGGTGGATCAAATGACAAAGGTGGGAAGAAAAATCAACGACCCACATGCCAAAAATGTGGGAAGTTTCACAATGAGAACTGCCTCAATGGGACGAGGAAATGATTCAAGTGTGGGAAAGAAGGACACCATGCTCAATAGTGTCGAAAAGATGCAAAAAGGAAGGAGTATGTAGCTGATCAAAGGAGGGAACCACCCATGGTTAAATGCTACAACTGTAGGGAGCTAGGGAACTATAAAAACTGGTGCACTAAACCTCGAGCTCTTGACGGTAATCAGTGTCAGCAGCCACCAAAGATAAAGGGACAAGGTAAGGCTTATGCCATCACTACTGTGGAGGTGGAGCATGATAATTAAGTCGTACAAGGTCCACTTTCTATTAATTCAAGAATTGAAAAATTCTTATTTGATTCTGGTTCTACGCATTCCTTTATATCTTGGAACATTCCTAGAACTATAGAATCAAAGTCCTGAAACCTTGAAGTAGAGATATCTGTAAAAACACTACGTGGTGAAATCATTGCAACCCAAGTGTTGGACTCTTCTCCTGTTGCTGTATGTGGGAAGATTCTTCCGGAAAATCTCATAATACTTCCCTTGGTGGAATTTGATGCTATAATGGGAATGGATTGGCTCTCGTTATATAAAGCACATATCAACTGTCGGGAAAAGGAAATATATTTTCATATTCTGAACCATCACATGCTCCTCTAAAATTGCAAAGAAGATCATGAATCTCCTTTGAAAATCCTTCAACGTTGTGGGTGTTGATTCTCTATGAAGAAGCATACCTCACCCAAATGGTTGAGTCGAAGGAAAGTTCCAACCTTGAGGAAATGCCCATCGTGAGGGAATACGGCGATGTATTTCCCAAAGAGTTACCTAGAATTCCCCCGGATCGTGAGGTAGAGTTCTCAATTGAACTCATACCCAGAGCTACTCCTATCTCGAAGTGTCCCTATAGGATGGATCCTATCAAACTGGAGGAGTTAAAGAAGCAGCTACAAGAGCATCTAGAAAAAGGGTACATATGCCCTAGTTCATCACCTTGGGGTGCACCGGTGATCTTTGTGAAGAAGAAGGATGGAACCATGCGGCTGTGTATCGATTTTCGAGAACTCAAAATGATCACCATAAAGAACAAGAATCATCTCCCAAGGATTGATGACTTGTTCGATCAGTTAAGAGGATCTCAATAATTATCAAAGGTGGATCTTCATTCTGGATATCATCAGGTAAAGGTGAAGAAGGAAGATATTCAGAAGACAGCCTTCCGCACAAGGTATTGGCACTATGAGTTTTTGGTGATGCCCTTTGGACTTAATAATTACCCTGTAATCTTCATGGATTTGATTAATACAGTCTTTAGATATTACCTCAACAAATTTTTAGTAGTGTTTATTGATGATATTCTCATCTACTCCAAGATCAAGGAGGTACATGAAGAACATCTGAGACTTGTGTTGGCGACATTGAGAAAGGAGAAGTTGTACTCCAAGTTCAGAAAGTGTGACTTTTGGATGAATCAAGTCACGTTCTTGGGACATGTGATCACAAGTGATTGAATTTTTGTGGATCCTTCAAAGACAAAGGCGATTGAGGAATGGCCCAGGCCCTCTAGTGTCACATAAATCCGTATTTTTCTTGGATTAGCTTGGTACTACCGAACTTTTGTGAGAAACTTCTCACAATTGTCAAGCCATCTAACTAAGTTAACAAGGAAAGGGGTAAAGTATGTCTGGATGGAAGAATGTGAGGGAAGCTTCATGGTGATAAAGAAAAGGTCGATCACTGCACCTGTACTCACACTACCTAAAAGTGGAGAAAGTATTGTGATATACAGTGATGCTTAAATGAAAGGCTTGGGATGTGTACTCATGAAAAATGATAAGGTGATAGCCTACGCCTCACAACAGTTGAAGATCCATGAGCAGAACTACCTGACGCATGACCTAGAGATGGAATCCATGATTTTTTCCTTGAAAATCTGGCGGAACTACCTTTATGGTGAGAAGTGAGACATATAAACCAACCACAAGAGCCTAAAGTATATATTCACACAAAAGTATCCCAACATTCTTCAAAGGATATGGTTAGAGCTAATCAAGGATTACGATTACTCTATTCACTATCATCCTAGAAAGGAAAACAAGGTAGCTGATTCTCTAAGTAGAAAAGAACATGCTACTCTATCCATGTTGTTGATTGAGAAAGACCCTATCTTCTTGGATATGAAAAGAATGGATTTGGAAATCATAAGGGCAGGGGATACATCATACCATGCTCAAATGATTGCGCAAACATCCATCCAAGAGAAGATTAAGGAAGCACATAAGGATGATGTGGAGATACAAAAGTGGGTGAATGCGGTAAAGGAAGGGAGGCTGCAAGAGTTCCATATCGATGATGATGGTGTGATTCGGTTTGGAATGTGGCTTTGCGTGGCTTCATCACCGTGGATAAAGAAGGAGCTATTGGATAATGCACAAATCTCAACATTCTCTATCCATCCTGGGAGTACCAAGATGTATCGTGATCTCCGAGAACACTTCTGGTGGGATAACATGAAGAAGGAGATTGCGGAATATATATCAAGGTGCTTGGTATGTCAGCATGTTAAAGCTGAGCGGCAAAAGTCCAAATGTATGATGCATCCATTACCTATACCCATGTGGAAATTGGAAAATGTTACAATGGACTTTGTCATAGGTCCTCCGAAGACGTCAAAGGGAAATAATGCGATATGGGTTGTGGTTGACCGACTCACCAATACTGCCCATTTTATCGGTATTCGGGAAGATC
Source organism: Viscum album (assembly GCA_963277665.1). Lineage (NCBI taxonomy): Eukaryota > Viridiplantae > Streptophyta > Magnoliopsida > Santalales > Viscaceae > Viscum > Viscum album. The sequence goes on from OY728140.1 coordinate 82,460,343, forward strand.
TCTCGCTTGATCAACATGAAAAGATATATGTTAAGGAAGTGGTGAGATTGCACGGTGTTCCACTCTAAATTGTCTCTGATCGTGATCCAAGGTTCACATCTATGTTCTGGAGGAGCCTTCAAAATTCTTTGAGGACTGAATTAAATTTCAGCACGGCCTATCACCCCCAAAATGATGGCCAATCTGAAAGGACTATTCAAAAGCTTGAAGATATGCAAAGATCTTGCTCTCTTGAATTCAATGGTGGTTGAGATCAGCATCTCCCATTGGTTGAGTTCTCTTACAACAATAGATTCCACTCGAGTATTCAGATGGCTCCATATGAAGCACTTTATGTGAAGCGATGTAGAACTCCAACCTGCTGGGATGAAGTTGGAGAAAAAAAGCTACATGGGTCCGATCTTGTTCAAGAGATGACAGAAAAGGTTCAAGTCATCCAGAAACACATAAAATCTGCTCAAAGTTGGCAAAAGAGCTATGCTGACAACCGTCAAAGGGACTTGGAGTTCGACGTTGGAGATAAAGTATTCCTTCGAATATCTCCATGGAAGAGAGTCATTCGATTTAGGAAGAAAGGGAAGCTATTCCCAAGGTATATTGGCCCCTTTGAGATCCTTGACCGCATAGGAGCTATGGCCTATCGTTTATAACTTCCACTAAATATGGCTCATGTTCATGATATGTTTCCTGTTTCACTACTGAGGAAGTACATACCAGACCCCTCACATGTACTAAACTTAGAGGTGGTGCAGTTGGTAGATGATCCCTCCTGTGAGGAGTAGCCGGTAAAGATTCTAGACCGAAGTGATAAGGTTCTAGGAAACAAGACAACCCGTCTTGTCAAAGTGTTTTGGAGGAACCATAATTTTGAGAAAGTAACTTGGGAACTAGAAGAGACAATGAAGGAGAAGTACCCACACCTGTTTGTGTAATGTGAAATTTCGAGGGTGAAATTTCTTAAGGGGGGAAGAATGTAATGAACCGATGTTTTTCAATAGAAAATTCCCTTCTTATATTTATTACATAAAATAACATGAAAACACAAAATAATGAACTGTTATGTGATAAGTGACCTTTAAACATAAGTTTGTCACTCCTATGTTTGGAATTTTGAAATTCTGACATACGCGGTTGTGTTCAAGGTGTTTTTTTGAGTCTAATGAAACAAAAATAATTTTTTGTGAATAGTGACCTACCCTTAGTAATAGTAACCTACCCTTATGAATAGTAAATAAGAGTAACATTACCTATGGAAAATAAAATAAAATTTAGACATCTTAGAAAGTGACAATTTGACCTTAGTAAACATTTTTTGTATTTTATAAGTCAAAAATAATTAATTATATTTAATTAATTAATTTAAAAGAATATTTATTTCCCAAAATTGTATTCATAAATTATTGAATCAATGGCTAATATTTTTTAAATAATGTATTGAGACCCTATGTAATATTTCAAAGAACTATAAAATCAGTTTTAATCTTAAAAAACCGTTTTTAAGTAAATTATGATTCTAATTAAATATATTTAGTAAATTATTTTTGAAAAATGCACTTCATTTTTGGATTCTACAAATCAAATAATGGTTGGGTTAAATTTTTCGGATTTTTCTGAGATACTTGAATTTTTGGTGAATAGTAAAATACATTAATTTTCTGAATAAATAAATTATAATTAAACACCATTATTCCTGACATCACAAGTGTTGTAAGCACCCAAATCTCGAACTCACATGCCTTATTTACTGTTCTTGGTCTTTCAAGACTCACTATTCCTTGCCTTGTGGGGAAATAATAATCAAATGAATTTTATATTAAGGAAACCCCTTAACCCTCCACTATAAAAGCCACCCTTCACTCCCTCTTTTCCTCACACCTCTCAAGCTCCAAGCCTTCTCTAAACTCCACCCAAAAATCTTCCCTAGAGCCTCCCCCACGTCCAAAAGCTACTGGTCTCATAAAAAGACCAATCCTAGCTTCTTTAAAGAGGATCTCAAGAGGAAGATTTAAGAGGTAATTTCTCTCCCTCTTCTCCTTTAATTTCCTTTCAAGTTCAAGTTCCTTTCTTGATGTCACCCCACCTATATTCATCCAAATTGTTTTGAAACTCTAGTATTATACATATACTATAATTTTATAATTATAATGGGATATTATATCACCCCACACCCTTTCCCTCTTCCTTTTATTTTATTAAATAGAACGTTGTTCATGAGGTGTTAATTTATCACCTTCAAAAATGACAGTGTCTCTTCTTCCATTTATACCTTCAGATCTGGTCATGAAACCATTTTTTTGGTTGAACCAGAATATTTTATATGTATTATGTTCTATTTTATGTTCTGGAAATAATGTATGGCCATATTACTAAGTTAAAAGTTAAAACAAGTTTGTTGTGATCCAAAACCGCTCAAATTAACCCAAATAACCATCATTAAATTCTTATCTAATGATTCGTCCACATGGATCTTATATAATTCATTATAAAATTTTTAAAGATACTATAATATCATTAATAAAATTTAATATCAGTTCTGGATGTTTACCCATGATCTACAAAAACTTCAATTTAAGAATACAAGTGAACCACTCAAGAAAACCATGAAAACGAACATCCCCGAACAATAATTTTAAAATCTATAAGTTATTCAAAGGAACATAATATGAAATAATGAAACCAGAATGATCCCTATTAATGTAAACATGGTTCTGGATTTATAATTAATTAATATAATGTCATTATACAGGACATTTAAGAGATGGAGGCATTCGAGTACAAGGTAAATGGAAATTCTCGTACCCAACTTTCATCCTTCAGGTTCTCCCTCTATCACTCCATTTTTGATATGGTTACTCCTCAAAGATCATTTTTTCTTCATTTAAATTAATTTTCTGGGATACACATGTTTATCACTTGTTTTTATGACCAACAAAATGTTTTCCAAAAGAACTCTTCTATTAAGAACACCCCTTTTACTTCTCTCTCAAACTGGACGGTTCTTGTAACATGTTTATTATTCCCACTTTCTTTTGGGAACCCAAAGCATATGAATGTGTTATTATGAGATGAAACCAATTCCATTCCATGGGTTATTTATGTACATTTTTTATATGTGCTCTATGTGGAAAGCATGATAATGATAATGTTATGATGTGACGGGTGTGCCCGGAATTATATAGCACAATATGAATGTTTAAATGTGATGTGTGCGCCCGGAATTATATAGCCCTCCAATGCATTAGGTAAAGTGGTGAATCTCTTGAGTAAATGTGAAATGATGTGTGAACAAGATTCTAGATTGGTTCACAAGTCTGAGTTGTAGTTGACCACTAAGACATGATGTTTCATTTTTATGCATTTCCACACTTCATGTCTATTATTTATGCTCCTCTCATGTTCATGATCTTTTTTCTATGTTATGTTTATGATCACCCCATGCTTTGTTGTTCTTATCTATCCTCTTACTGAGATTTTAACTCACCCCTTTTGATGTATATCCTCAAGTGGATACATGTACTAAGGAGAGGACAAGTTCCACTAAGAATCTAGAGTAGAAGAAATTAAATAAATGTTTATGGATGATGTTGTATTTATTATGTGTGGTCTTAGTTTACCCAAGACACTAAACCTTTGGATCCTCTATGTGTAATAATATTACCTTTTTTATCTTTGAAACGATGTAATACTAATGTAAGAAACGGTCGGGATGCTATAAAATATGTATATGAGACTTATAGTACTATATATATGTTATATATGTAATATAGATTTATTAAAAACATCATTTGTTTGTTCCATGTATCCCATTAATGAATTATATCACTTTGAGGGGGCGATTTTCCACTCTTCCTCAAACGAAATTATCATATTTACATAAGATGAATATAATAAAGGTTTGTTATAAATAATAATCAATGAATATTTATACATCATAAATAACATATATATCTTATATAAAAAGATTTTCCATCATACTGTACACCATGGTAGGAGATAGGGAATAATTAAACAATCATCATTTCGTGAGGCAATAGTTCGCCATTCAGAGAAACAATATATTCGTCACCAATTTGATGGTGGTTTGTGTATGTTTAGGTCAAAAATAATAACATAAAAACATATTATTATATTTAAGATACTATATTTTCTATGAAATAATAGAATAATAAGATTATATTTACTAAATAAGGGAAATGAAACAAGAGAGCTTGAGGGAAGGCATTGCCACTTATTCACGTAACTTCATTTGGTGTACACCAAAAGGCTCCTTTTATTACATTATGACCAATGGGAGGATTATAGGTAGTGATGAGGGATGTGGAGAGACAATTTGTTTTAGATCTTTTTGAATCATAAGAGTCTTTAGAGATGTGATGAATTGGTAGAGAGGTGGCCTTTATAGGGAGGGAAAAGGACTCACATGGTATTCTTTAAAAGAAGTTAGGTGTACACATGTTATAACTGATAAAAGTCATACCAAACCACTAAAACTCGTAAATGGAAGTTTAATGGACGAAAAATTTCTATCCAATGAGTTTCGAACCAGTGGCTATGTCATATAGGCCCTTAAAAGTAGGGTTTTACTTCATTTTAAGCCTAATTACACATTAATAACTATAATTATTTTTAATCACATTAGCTGATCATTTTTTTCCAAAAATTAAGAAGATTTTATTAGAAGAAAAATATTATCTTGATTACAATATTTTATGTCAGATTTTAAAAATTAAAACCACATAAGTAGAAAAATAATGATTAATGCTAATCTAACAAACATACGGATTAACTGGTTTTAGTAGAAAAATTTTCAAATGATTATTATGTTTTTATATTCAATATTAAAGTTAAATTGATTATAATAACATAAATTATATTAATATATGAATGATTTATCCAATGTGACATTAAAAATTTTTTATAATAAAATTTAGCATTAATAATTATTTAAATGGAAAATTAGTTTTTAACTAAAACACTGTATTTTTCACTATTCACTATTAAAATGATGTTTCCTTGAAAAATCCAAAAATTTAATCATGTTTTAATTTTGACATTTTTAATTAAAAAATTATTTTTATTTTATCAAATTAAATTTACAAAAGTATAAAAATTATGATTTAAAATTGATATGTTATTACAAGGCAGTTAAAAATGTCGGAATATATGTTTTTATGTGAAAGATTGGGTTTGATGTTATCTTATTCTTAAAAAATCTATTGAATGAATATAAAATATAATTGATTGAATATGTGACATATTTATAATATTTATTATCACAAAATATTTATAATTAATTAAATCTATTAGGGTAAAACCTCTTTCGGAGAAAAAAAACATAGATTTCTATAAAAATGTGCATTTAATATTCAATTGGTTTTATATTCATTTATGATTTATTTATATCCAATTATTTAGTTTTATAAAAAATATATTTTAACATAATAGTTTATACTATTCATAACAGCTAGTTTATATCTTGTTATATTTAATAATAATGTTTTAATTATAAATAGTATCTCGGTAAGACTCGATTTTTCATATAACAGAAACCATTGTATAAGGTCGCTTTTGCATATAACAGATGCTATAGTGGATGGGAGTTTTGCATATTATGTTCTGTAATCTTGTGTCACATGAATTTAATGTAAACATTGTGTTTCAGTTATTTAAAAATATTTAATATATTTTAAATAGTAAATATATTATAAATGATATTGATATTATATTACATTCTTCATTTTCTACCACGTGTAATACATGCTATCAAATACTAGGTTATTACATTTTTATTTTAGGGAGTCATATAAATTGGGGAAAATAAACCAATTATTAACTAATAGAATAACAATATAAAAGAATAAACTAATTTTTTCATAATTTATTGATTATATTTTGTTTTTTGGGAGACACATCTCTTTATGTATATTCAAAGTGGATAGGGTTTTGTAATAGATGTACCTAGGGGTCATAACCCAAAAAATAGTGCACTAGACTAGACCTGGTCGTCTCTTAGTTTTGCACATGGTGATTACTATGCACCTTTTTTGACACTCCCAGAAGATATTAATTCTAGAATTAAAATTTTCATTCTAGAACATAATGAATTATATTAATTGTTGATGATAATGACTGTCCTTTTTTAAACATAGGGTTTTTAAATAGAGATGAGGTGTAATGATTAATATATCACATTAGTGAATATATGGGATTCCAAATTTGATTATTGTGTCCTATACTATGAATATTCATTTTAGTCCAAGGATGGATCTAGAATAAATCATGTTGACAATAAATAAGAATTTAATTCTATTTACTATGTGACAAAAAATGACATAATGGATAGAGTGAGTTATATTGTTTTTATGAATATTTAGATATCCTGAAATATGATTAAAAAATTATACCTTTTCCAACTCTTAGATAGAATAATGAAGATATGAATGAAATTCACATATAGATCGAGTTGCAGATAATATATTGGGAATATTGATTAATTTAATTTATTTTAAAAATGTGGAAAGGATAACAATGAACATGTCTGAAAGTAAGAGGAAAATATTTTGTGTGTGGAAAAAGGGAAAAAATAGAATAATATTTTATTAAAAATGTTGACAATAGTTTAAGGTAATAAATCACATCCTTACAGTCAATCTATAGTTCATTATCTTAAAAATGGTGAAGATGGATGTTATCTAAGTCAATTACCCAATATAAAAGTTAAAATATAGACCATGGAAGGAATTATGTTGAAATTAAATTGTTGAATTATTTTTGTATTATAAATAAAGAATTAAATTTTAGACATATTTTTATTAATGGATTTTTTTTAAAAAAATAACGAATTGTATAATGATTATGTTAAATGTTTATATAATTCCCCAGCCTTAAACATCACTTAATCTTGAGTTACTTCAAGAATACACGTTGAGGATCTTTTCTGGTTTAGAGTTTTAAGGAATTAGATCATAAAACATGCATCACATTCCACACTTAAACAATGTGGTTACATTAAAGATAGTACTCATTTGTCCCATCAACAGAAACATATTTAAAATAAAACATAGTTTCATTCTCGACACATCATTGACACTATCATCACATCATGTACCATTCCCTTGACATGTGAATAACATTTCAAAAACTTGGGATGAGCATAAAAAGCTCAATACGGGATATAAAAATATGGAAAGGAAAAATGAGTACATATATACATAAGAATGAAATCATACTTTACCCATAAAACATAAGCACATTAACATACCTCATCAAATCATGAATAAATTATAGAAATCATAATACATAAAGGTAACTTGAGGCATTCATAACATTTTTACAAAGGGAGTAACCCTCTTGGTTATGTTTGGAATACCCATCACATTATATTCCCTATATCTCTTTGGAGAAACCTTAACGTTTAACCCCTTCGCGTTACCCAATGCATTGGAGAGCTATATCGGGCTCACCCGCCCTTATTTTATCACGGAAACACTCGTCTTCATAATAATTCCCAAGAACCATAACATAATCGTATCATAGAAAACATGCACAAAGGAAACATAACATTTCCACTTTTCAATCACAAGATATCAAAACAACACATTGATATAAAAACATTATGAAAACCATTTTCAATACCAAAATAAAATTAAAGTAAAACATGGTATTTATTTTTCATTTAAAAAAGGTATGGCTTATAGAGGAAGACGAAACTCAAATAATGGTCATGGCGGCGGAGAAGTCGTTGCCACCGCATACGTACGACAAAAACATTCCCTTTTGTCATTTAGTAAAACACATTATATAAAAAGATTCCTTTTGGATAAATGGTAAAGTAAAAGGGGTTTATACACCGTATAAAAGAAAGTTGTGTATAAAACATTATATGCCTCAATGAAAGGAGATTGAGACAAAGTCCCATACCTCGGGTCCGACTTGACTCGATCATTATTTAATGTCCTGAATAATAAACTTGAGTTATTTTCTAATTTCTTATTTACCTTTTTCAAGTTCATTATTCCTTTTATATCACTTATTACCATGTCATGAACACTATGTAATTATTTAAGTTAATAACAGTCGTTTTAACAATCATTGGAACTTGAGTCAGAAATATGCTATTTATAATTACATGTTTTTCATGTATCCATTATATCCAGAGTTATACTCATTATGTATATATCATATAGATCATATATATCCTGTATATACATGCATTTCTAATATTACATAACATTTAGAGGTAAGAAATTAAATGCACCGTTCATGGAGACGGTAAGCCATACATACGATTGAACACTACTTCCATTTATATTTCATATTTAATGGAATTAAAACATAATGATACATAATAGTATTATAATTCTAGTATTGTATCATATATAATATCATTCAATCTATCCTTTATATGTACCAAATATGGTATTAACGAATCAAATCACTTTGTGGGGGCAGTAGTCCGCACTTCCTAAAATGAAGATATCGCGTTTACCCATAATGGAAACCATAAAGGTATGCCATAAATGAAAAATAAAGAAGCTTATGTAAAACATAAACATATTATATATCATATATAAATATAGTGACATCTTAATGGACACCTGTGAAAGTTTTATATGAGTGTTGAACAATCATCGTTTCGTCAGGCAGAAATTCGCCATCCACAGAAACAATATGTTCTTTAACCATTAGATATAGGTGTGTGTAAGTGTAGCTCGAACCCTTCTTATAAAAACATCCTATTATAATGAATATACTGGTGTTGTTACAGAAGAAAGGAATAAAAAGAGTTTAGAGGGTTGGAGAAGAAAAATAAAACATAAGAACACAAGAGAAAACACTACCTTTAAAACGGGTAACTCTTTTTTATTTGAGCTCAAAGGCTTCCTTGGGAAGACTTCTGCCCAATGTGAGGGTTGAAGGAGTAATAGAGGGATGTGGAAAACAAAATGGACAGGGTTTGGCTGAGCCAAAGGCTTGAGAGGTGTGGGTATGGAGGTAGAGGTGGGGGACTTTTATAAGAGGAGAAGAGGGGCACTCTTGGAAAGTTATAAAAGGTTAATTTATTATAAAATGCTTTTCGGATTTAAAACGTCCAAAAATTATATATTTTGAGGATAAGGTGATAAGATTTCTAAATCCGCCCATCCAATATGTTTTTTACGTGTTTACATCTTAGATTGTACATTATCTTTTCATTTTTTTAAATCGTTAAATAATGTGGTAATCGCTGCATCATCATGGTATCATAAATAATTTAATTTATTTAATGTCTAAAAATTATAACAAAATTATCATGCTGTAGGAAATATTTTTAGCTTTCTAATTTATATTTATAGTAAAAAATATGACTTGTATAACCCCATTTAAAAATTGTTTTAGTAAAACAACTCATGTTTGTGACATTTTTATATTAACATTAAATTAAAAGTTATTAATGTTATTTTCCCACAAAAGTGGATCCATGGGGTCCCCAAGTTGACCCATTGATTTTCATGGTCTTCCATTACACATCCAATAAGGGTATGACATGTGTCAGGGTCACTTCAAATTATTAAAACATTATTTTTACCTTAAATTACACTAATTACCTCTAATTGCGATTAAAAACTTAAAAGTTACTATTCACCAAAAAATTATTTTAATCTTATTGAACCAAATTTTACTTCTTAATGACAACCATGTATGTAGGATTTTTGAAATTCAACACACAGAGGAGGTAAATTTTCATTTAAACAGAAAATCAGTTTTTATAAGTACTACTTAGGGGTTTCACTATTCATCAAAAATTGAAGTTTTCCAGAAAAATACCAAAACATCACCCTATGCTATATTTGATATTACGAATTCAAAAATGATGTCTATTTTACAAAATTAAAAACATATAAGTTACATTAATTAATCTAATAATTAATTCCTGCTGTCAGAGCAAATAGCATGTTTTTATGAAACAATAAGTATCAAAAGATTGACACTAGTTTAAGTCCAATTTCAAAGTGAAATTAATTCCAATGAACACTATTGGATTAAATGGTAAAAATATATTCTAATTTCACTTTAAATACAATTCAAAAGATAACCTAATCATATAAATAAACACTACGGGAAATATAGATATTTACGACGGGTCATTTGCGATGGGATCCCATCGCAAATAGCCTTTTGCGACGGGGCCCCGTCGCAAATCGCCCGTTGCAGAAAACGCCATCGCAACTAATTTTTTTGCGACGGGAAATTGACCCGTCGCAAATAGGTTTCTGATTTTTTTTAAAAAAATCTTTGCGACGGGCCCGTCGCAAAAAGTATTTGCGACGGGCCCGTCGCAAATAATAATAAAAAAATTAAAAAAAAAATTAAAAATTTATTTATTATTATATAAATCAATAAACATATTTATATTGATATAAATATAATATTTATTTTTTAAATATGTTTTAGAAAGGAAGAATGAAAATCAAATATGAATGTATAAGATGTTCAGTAAAAGAGGCTTATAAAATAAATTAAAAAATATTTTTAATTAGTAATTATGTAATTTTTATCAGTTAATAGTCATTTAATAACTCTTTAAATATAAAAAAAATAAAAAAATTAATGAAAGATGGAAAATAAGTTAAAAATGAAACCCAAACTTCAAACGGCCATAACATTGATCCGGCACTCCGTTTGAGCTCCACAGCATATCAAATCGAAGCCTGCGATGAGCTCTACAGCGCTATGGATCGGTGGAACCCGTCCAAGGTTGTTTCAAGGCCAAAAGAGGCCCGGAAGGCCTCCAAAACTGAGTTTTTAGTCGGGGTACCCAGATTTTTCACCGTTTAAACAACTATAACTTCTGCTCCCAATATCCGATAAACCTCTACCATATATCATATCGAATATCATTTCATGTTCTTCGATTTGACTAACTGTGGAGCTGAAACAGACTTCTGGATTAAAAGTTATGGTCATTTAAACATTCAAATGGCTATAACATCCGATCCGGATGTCCGTTTGGCCTGTACTGCATATCATATCGAAGATCGTTTCATGTTCTTCGATTTGAGTGGTTGTAGAGTTGTAACGGACTTACGGATTAGAAGTTATAGCCGTTTTAACATTCTCGGTGGATTTTCACCCCCTCATTCCTATGTATTCATTCATCACTATACATATATAAATATATATATGTGTGTGTGTGTGTGTGTGTATCTATTGTATATATGTATTTATTTATTTATTTATACATATACATAAAAACCCATATTTTATAAATTTATTTAAAACTAAGCTTATAAATATATATTAATTAATATACAAATAAATATATGAATAAAAACTTATAACTACATATATATATATATATAATAAATATATATTAATATACGAATAAATATATATATATATATATATATATTTATATAACCAAATATATTTATATTAGTATAAATCTATATTAATATACAAATAAATATAACTATATATATAGATAGATCATTAAATGTATAAAAAAATGAAATGGATTAGTTGTAAAGGTTAATGCGCGCATGGGGGAGGTTTATTCCTATTTATTATTAATTATTTCTAATTATTATTAATTACTACTAATTACCATTAACTATGAACAATTAATACTAATAATTTAAATTTATTAAATAACAAAACAATATAAACACAATTAAATTACAACTAATTAAAAATAAATAAAACTAATAAAAAATTTAAATTAAATATTAAATTAAAAAGAAAATAAATACCTTTAAAATTGATCTGAGGTTGATCTTCGATAATTGTTGAAGGCATCAATATCAAATCTGGAAATAAAAATTAATCTTAAGAAACTGTGAACTCTAAAAATAGAGTTTTGAGAGAAGTTGAGAATGAAAGGAAGAAAACGGGTGGGGGTATTTATAGGTTAGATTATTTGCGACGGGATTATTTGTGACGGGTATCCCGTTGCAAATAGTATTATTTGCGACGGGTCCCGTCGCAAATACTTGAGCCCGCATTTATCACGGTCAATGGTTAAATAGTTATTTGCGACGGGTCCCGTCGCAAATATTAACCTGCCGACATACTATTTGCGACGGGGGGTATATTACCGTCGCAAATAGTTTTTACCGCCGCTGGGTATTTGGGACGGGGTATATTCCCGTCGCAAATAGTTTTTACCACCTTCGGTTATTTGCGACGGGTGGTAACCACCCGTCGCAAATGACTTTCCCGCGGTTTGGCGCGCTTTGCGCGCCAAGCCTTTTGCGACGGGTGAGATTTCCTCATCGCAAATAAGTGATTTTTTGCGACGGGAAAATACCCCCGTCGCAAATAACCCGTCGCAAAAACCCCTTTTTCCCATAGTGAAATTAGAATAAAAAGAGGTTTTGAATTAAAATACAACATTTTTCACTATTCATTAAAAAAAATGAACTTTATTGGAAAAATACAAAAAATTCACACAAAATAAATTTTGATGTCCCAATTCTAAAGAAAAATTTTATTTGGTCCAAAATAGTGTATTAGAGTGACCAAAACTATATTTATAGATGATTCTCCATCAAAAGGCGATAAGTCGACCTTTAGTGAATGTTAGAGTATATATGCCTAAAATTTAATTCTTTTCATATTTGAAGCCTTTATCCTTTATTGAATAATTGTAATAACATTTAACAAACATATATAATCATATTTTAGTTACTTCCATTCATTACCGCCAATACAATGGCTATGTGTTAACTACCATTTAAAATAATATTATTTTATTACTAGTGTGCAACGGAAGATTTCAAAGAAATTCTTTGTTGTGTATCAGGTATGCTATCGAACATAGAAACTCCTTTAAAGTAAAATTAATATTTAATTAATAAATATTAATAAAAATATAAATGATTTTTTCTTTATTTACCTGGTATGTTACATCCTTCCCCCATTTTGGGAATTGCATCCTTGCAATTTTATTCACTTATCAAAATAAGTGGGGGTATTTATCCCTCATAGCATTTTCAGATTCCCATGTTGCCTCTTCAACCATATGGTTTTTCCATAAAACCATTACCTGGTGAATTACCTTATTCCGTAACACTTGCTCTCTATGATCAAGTATCTGGACTGGTTGTTCTTCATAAGAGAGATTCCCTTCCAAGTGAACTACCTCTGGGCTCAAAATATGAGATGGATCTGGCATGTACTTTCTCAACATTGAAACATGAAAAACATTGTATACCTGAGATAAACTTGGATGTAAATCCACTTGGTAAGCAACTGATCCAACTTTCTCCAGAATTTCATATGGTCCAATGAACCTTGGACTCAGCTTTCCTTTCTTACCAAATCGCATCACACTTTTCCATGGCGAAACTTTGAGAAAGAAATGATCACCTACCTCAAAAGATAGATCCTTCCTCCGGTTATTTGCATAACTCTTCTGCCTGCTCTGTGCTGTTCTCATGTGTTTCTGAATCAACTGAACTTTTTCTACAAACTCTTCTACCAATTATGGTCCCATCAACTTCCTTTCACCCACTTCATCCCAGAAAGCTGGAGTTCGACACTGCTTTCCATATAATGCCTAAAATGGTGCCATCTGTATACTGGAATGAAAACTGTTATTATATGAAAATTCAACCAAAGAAACATGTTGGTCCGAAATTCCCTGATAATCCATAGAGCAATCACGTAGCATATTCTCCAAAGTGTGAATTGTTCATTCTAACTGCCCATCTGATTGTGGATGAAAAGATGTACTAAAATTTAATTCAGTACCCAACAACTTCTGAAGGCCCTTCCAAAAGTTAGAAGTAAACCTCGAGATGTCTTCTCTAATCCCATAACAAAGTCTATGGATATGTTTTACCTTCTCCACTCTGGCACTTGTAAAGGATGAAGCATCCCTTTTGGAACTACCACTCTGCTTTTACCTGTTGACAAGTCAAACACTTCATAGTAAAATCAGAAATGTCCCTTTTCATTTCGTCCCACCAGTAATACTCCCAAAGATCTCTATACATCTTAGTACTTCCTGGATGAACTGAAAACGGAGAACTATGAGCTTCAAAGAACAACTCTATCTTAAACTGTGAATCACAAGGCACACACAATCTGTTCCCAAATCTCAAAAAAAAAATCATTATCAATGTTGAATTTAGGAAACTTACCCTTCTGAACCAGCTCTACCTTTTTCTACAACTCGTTGTCTTGCTTCTATGCTTGCTTAATTCTGTATAATAGAGATGATCTCACTGATACCTGAAACAAAACAGAAGAACTCCCTGCACCAACAACTTCTATGAAAAATTTCATCAAATCCTTAACTAAAGGATCATGTTCCACATGCAACATTGTTAATGAAGCATTACTTTTTTGACTCAAAGAATCAGCCACATTATTTGCTTTTCCCAGATGGTAATGAATTGTACCGTCATAATCATTGATTATTTCTAGCCATATCCTCTGTCTCATGTTCAATTCTTTCTGAGTGAATATATACTTTAAACTTTTTTGATCAGTATATAGTTCACACTTTACTCCATACAAATGATGCCTCTAAATTTTTAGAGCAAAAACAACAGCAGCTAATTCCAAGTCATGTGTTGGGTAATTTACCTCATGAGTTTTCATCTGACGTGAAGCATATGCAATTACCTAATCATTATGTATAAGGACAAAACCAAATCCTTTCAATGAATCATCACTGTAGATACCAAACTCACCATTCCTGGAAGGTAGTGCCAAAACTAGAGCATTCACCAATCTTTTTTTTCACTTCCTGAAAACAATCATCACATTCTTTTGTCCAGATAAACTTAACACCCTTCCGAGTTAGATTAGGCATTGGACTATATAACCGTGAAAATTTTCTAAAAAACCTTCTATAATAGCCTGCCAAACAAGGAAGCTACGAATATCTGTTACAATTATAGGTCTTGGCCATTCTTCCACAACCATTGTTTTTGCAGGATCAACATTTATCCCTTCTTTATAAACAATATGACCAAGGAAAGAAATTTGATGCAACCAAAACTCACACTTGCTGAATTTCCCATACAATTTCTTTTCTTTTATGGTTTTCAAAATAACCCTTAAATGTCATTCATGCTCCTCTTTAATTTTAGAAAAAACCAAAATATCATCAATGAAAACAACCACAAACGTATCCAAGAACTCATGGAAAGTTCTATTAATTATTTCCATGAATACAACAGGTGCATTGTTAAGTCCAAAAGGCATTACTAAAAATTCATAATGGCCATATCTTGTACGAAACGCGGTCTTCAGAATATCTTCTTCCTTTACCTTCAGCTGATGGTACCCCGATCTCAGGCCAATCTTTGAAAAATACTAAGCTCCCTGGAGCGGATCAAAAAAATCATCCATATGAGGCAAAGGATATTTCTTCTTAATAGTGATGTTATTCAAGACTCTATAATCAATGCAAAGTTTCATAGAACCATAATTCTTTTTATCAAATAAAACTGGAGCACCCCATGGTGATTTTCTAGGTCGAATGAAACCTTTCTCTAATAAATATTGCAATTGCTCCTTCAACTCTAAACGTTAAATTTGAGCCATTTGATAAGGGGGTTTTAAAATTGGCTTAGCATTAGGAACTTAGTATACAGTAAACTCAACTTACCAATCTGGTATTATTCCAGGCAACTCATCAGAAAAAACATCAGGATACTCATTTACCACTGGCACATCATTAATCTGAACAGTTCCCTTGTTTTCAACAATATGTGCAAGGTAACATTAATTTCCATCTTTTACAGGTTTCTTGGCCTCTTGATAAGTTATCAACATTAAGGGTTCATTCTTGTACACAAACTAAAAGTCTTTCTGAAGAGAAACTTCTTTATCTCTATAGTCAATCTTAAGATGGTAAATAGAGATCCAATCCATACCTAGGATAACGTCAAACTCTACTAGAGGTAAAACAATATGGTTTGCATGTAGGTTCTTTCCACAGATAAGGATAGGAAGATTCTTATAAATTCTTTTTGCCTCAACATTTCCCCCAGGTGTTTTTACCGAAAGTTCAGGAGTCATTTCTTTAGATGGTATTCCCATTTTACTAGAAACTTTTTCAGCGATGAATGAATGGGTAGACCCCGAATCAAACAACACACTGGCATAATCTGAAAAAAAAACAAACAAAGGACCTGATACAACTTCATTTGATGGCCCGACATCTGCTGAAGTAGTTGAAAAGAATTTCACCACCCCTTTCTGCTTGTAGTCTAACTGTATCTCACCACTCGAGCACTTTGTCAGACACTTGTTTGCATAGTGACCCATCTCATTGCACATAAAACATTTCACTAACTGTAAATCAAATTTGGTCTTACCATCACCCTGATCTTTTTCAGTGCAATCACGAGCCATATTTCCCATCTTACCGCAACGGTAGCACTTTCAAGAATTCAGAAGACATTCCCCAGCATGCCTTTTACCACATTTATCACAAACTAGAAACTTAGTTTTCTTACCATCAGACCTTTTTGAAGAATTATTTCCTTTCTCATGCCACCTCGGTCTCTTCTTCTGTTGGTTGTTATAGAACACTTGATCATCGGAAAACTCCATTTCCACCTTCTCAGCACATCGAACAAGCTTTTCATAACTTTTGAACTCACAAGAATTCAATTCCCTTCGATATTTTGGCTTTAATTCTGAGTAAAAATGATTGATTTTACTATCAAGGTCTCAGATAAAATTTGGAGCATACCATGCCAATCGAGTGAACCTCTCTTCATAGGCAGCAACTGAGTCATCCTCTTGCCTCAATTCCAAGAATTTTTTTCCATACTAAGTATAACATCCTTAGTAAAATACTTCTCAAGAAACATACCTTTGAATTCATCTCAGTCGATAGCATCAATCTCATCAGTGTCCCTGATATTTTTAACCATCGACCACCACTGATATGCTACACCCTCCAAACGGTAAATAGCAAGACTAACCTTTTGATTTTCTGAACACCCCATGACATCGAAAATCTTATCTAGTGTTATAATCCACCCTTCAGCTAGCACATGGTCAGATGATCCTATGAATGATGGGGGATGTTGCCTCATAAAATGTACTACCACTGACATGTTCCTCTACGGTTGATCTGGCTAATCTCGTGCATGGATACCACCACCATTTTTCGATTGAGTCAACTGCCCCATTACTACAAAAAACTGGTCAGTTCCAATTATAACCATCTCAGGATGCTAATTTGGAAAGTTATTTCCTTCTTTATACCTTCCTAGAACTGATTCCCTATTTCCTCTGCGGAAAACCATTCTGATCAAATATGTCTTAGATGAAGCAACATAGTAATCTTCAAATGCTATATCATTTCAATTTGACCATAAAAAAATATTTTTGGATAATCATTTAATTGAATTCTAATTCCTAAAGTTATATACACTGACCTCGGATACCTAATATAAGGCCCCATCCTTAAACATCACTTAATCTTGAGTTACTTCAAAAATACACGTTGAGGATCTTTTCAGGTTTAGAGTTTTAAAGAATTAGACCATAAAACATGCATCACATTCCACACATAAACAAAGTGGTTACATAAAAGATAGTACTCATTTTTTCCATCAACAGAAACATATTTAAAATAAAACATGGATTCTTTCTTGACACTTCATTGACACTATCATCACATCATGTACCTTTCCCTTGACCTGTGAAAAACATTTCAAAAACATGGGATGAGCATAAAAAGCTCAGTAAGGGATATAAATATATGGAAAGGAAACATGAGTACATATATACATAATAATGAGATCATACTTTACCCATAAAACAGAAGCACTATAACATACCTCATCAAATCATGAATAAATCATAGAAATCATAAGACATAAAGGTAACTTGAGGCATTCATAACATTCTTACGTAGGGAGTAACCCTCTTGGTTACGTTTGGAATACCCATCACAGTATATTCCCTAAATATCTTCAGAGAAACCTTAACGTTTAACCCCTTCGCATTACCCAATGTATTGGAGAGCTATATCGGGCTCACCCGCTCTTAGTTTATCACAGAACCACCCGTCTTCATAAAAATGCCCAAGAACCATAACATAATCGTATCACATAAAACATGAACAATGGAAACATAACATTTCCACTTTTCAATCACAAGCTATCAATATAACACATTGATATAAAAACATTATGAAAACCATTTTCAATACCAAAATACTATAGAAGTAAAACATGGTATTTATTTTTCATTTAAAAAAGGTATGGCTTGTAGAGGAAGCTGAAACTCAAATAATGGTCACGGCGGCGGAGAAGTCGTTGTCGCCGCATACGTACGACAAAAACATTCCCTTTTGTCATTTAGTAAAATTATTCATATAAAAAGATTCCTTTTGGATAAATGTAAATTTCAAAGGGGTATATACACCATATGAAAGAAAGTTTTGTATAAAACATAACATGCCTCAATGAAAGGAGATTGAGACGAAGTCCCATACCTCGGGTCCGACTTGACTCGATCGTTCTTTAATGTCCTAAATAATAAACTTGAGATAATTTATACTTGCTTAAAAACTTTTTTCAAGTTCATTATTCCATTTATATCACTTATTACCATGTCATGAACACTATGTAATTATTTATGTTAATAACGGTCGTTTTAACGATCATTGGTACTTGAGTCAAAAACATGCTCTTTATAATTACAATTTGTTCATGTATCCATTATATCCAGAGTTATAATCATGATGTATATATCATATATATAATATATATCCAGTATATACATGCATTTATAATATTACATAATATTTAGAGGTAAGAAATGAAATGCACCGTTCATGGAGACGGTAAGCCGTACGTATGCATGAACGCTACTTCCATTTATATTTAATATTTAATGGAATTAAAATATAATGATACATAATAGTATTATAATTCCAGTATTGTATAATATATAATATCATTCAATCTATCCTTTATACGTACCACATATGATATTAACAAATGAAATCACTTTGAGGGGGCGGTAGTCCGCACTTCCTAAAATGAATATATCACGTTTACCCATAATGGAAACCATAAAGGTATCCCAAAAATGAGAAATAAAAAATATTAAGTACTAAATAAAAATATTATATATCATATATAAATACAGTGACATCTTAATGGACACCTTTGAAGGTTTTATAGGAGTGTTGAACAATCGTCATTTCGTGAGGCAGAAATTCGCCATCCACAGAAACAGTATGTTCTTTTACCATTAGATGTAGGTGTGTGTATGTGTATCTCTAATCCTTATTATAAAAACATCTTAGTATATTGTAGATACTATTTTGGTTACAAAATAAAGACATAAAAATAGTTTAGAGGGTTGGAGAAGCAAAATAGAACATATGAACACAAGAGAAAACACTACCTTTAAAATGGGTAACTCTTTTTGATTTGACCTCAAAGGCTTCCTTGGTAAGACTTATTCTCAAAGTGAGGCTTGAAGGAGTAAGAGAGGGATTTTTAGAGACAAAATGGACAGGTTTTGGCCTATACAAAGGCTTGAGAGGTGTGGGTAAGGTGGTAGAGGTGGGGGCCTTTTATAAGAGGAGAGGAGGGGCACTCTTGGAAAGTTATAAAATGTTAATTTATTATAAAATGTTTTTCGGATTTAAAAGGTCCAAAAATTATATAATTCAAGGCTAAGTTGATAATAGTTCGCAATACACCCATAAAATAAGTTTTTGACATGTGTAGCTCTTAGATTTAACATTATCTTTTCATTTTTTTAAATCGTTAAATAATGAGGTAATCGCTGCATCATCATGGTATCATAAATAATTTAATTTATTTAATGTCTAAAAATTATAAAACAAATATCATGATGTAGGAAATATTTTTATCTTCCTAATTAATATTTATAGTCAAATATATGACTTGTATAACCCCATTTAAAATTTTTTTTAGTAAAACAACTCATGTTTGTGACATTTTTATTTTAACATTAAATAAAACGTTATTAATGTTATTTTCCTACCAAAGTGGATCCATGGGGTCCCCAAGTTGACCCATGGATTTTATTGGTCGGCCATGACACATTAAATAAGGGTAGGACATGTTTCAAGTTCATTTCATAGTATTAAAACATTATTTTTACCTTAAATTACACTAATTACCTCTAATCGCGATTAAAAACATAAAAGTTACTATTCACCAAAAATTTATTTTAATCTCATTAAACCAAATTTTACTTCTTAATGATAACCATTTATGTCGGATTTTTGAAATTCAAAACATAGAGGTGGTAAATTTTCATTTAAATGGAAAATCAGTTTTTATAAGTACCACTTAGTGGTTTCATTATTCATCAAAAATTGAAGTTTTTCAGAAAAATACCAAAACTTCACCCTAAGTTATATTTGATATTCCAGATTCAAAAATGATGTCTATTTTACAAAATTAAAAACATATAAGTTACATTAATTAATCTAAAAATTAATTCACGCTGTCAGAGCAAATAGCGTGTTTTTATGAAACAATAAGTATCAAAAGATTGACAACAGTTTAAGTCCAATTTCAAAGATAAATTAATTCCAAAGACCACTATTGGATTAAATGGTAAAAATATTTTTTTATTACACTTTAAATCCAATTCAAAAGATAATCTAATCATATAAATAAATAAGAATAAAAAGTTGTTTTGAATTAAAATACAACATTTTTCACTATTCATTAAAAAATGAACTTTATCGGAAAAATACCAATAATTCACAAAAAATAAATTTTGATGTCCTGATTCAAAGGAATAATTTTATTTGGTCCAAAAGAATGTATAAGAGTGACCAAAACTATATTTATAGATGGTTCACCTTCAAAAGGCGTTAAGTCGGCCTTTAGTGAATATTAGAGTATATATGGCTAAAATTTAATTATTTTCGTATTTTAAGCCTTTCTCCTTTATTGGATAAATGTAAAAAAATTTAAAAAACATATATAAAAATATTTTAGTTATTTCCATTCATTACCTCCAATACAACGGCTACGTGTTAACTACCATTTAAAATAATATTATTTTATTACTAATGTGCAACGTAAGATTTCAAAGAAACTCTTTGTTGTGTATCAGGTATTCTATCGAACATAGAAACCCATTTAAAGTAAAATTAATATTTAATTCATAAATATTAATAAAAATGAAAATGATTTATTATTTATTTACCTGGGATGTCACAGTTTAATTCAAATATGTCTCCTTTATGTTAAGAGTTGTGGATATTATTATGGGTATGTATGTTTAGGGTGATCATATGTTCAATGTTTTAAACAACCATCTTGATTTTTTTAGTGGTACTAAAATTACACGACTATTGATAATTTTTTAAAACATTTATGAGAAAAATACCTATTGGTTTAGTATATTAAATAGTTATCTAGATAAGGATGCTACTACATTTTTGTGGTAGAATTTTAAATAAATTATTATCCTTTATAGTATATCTTATCTGGATGTTTAATTAATTAAGGAATTTTAAATGTAGAATAATTAGAGACAATATATTAATATTTTTTGGAAGAAGGTCGACCCGTATGATTGGTGATAAACCATTTCATCTGATGATGTCTACCAGCCTGGATCTGACAACAAGAGTAAAATAATGTTTAAAAACCTACTTATGTCCTATAAAATTTTCTTTTTGATATGTATTTGTTTTTTATTTAAAAATAATAATGAATGAATATTAATGATGAACTAGTTGTGGTAATTTTTATGTTTAAATGTTAATACATTATTCAATCTATTATTTTTTTGAAAATATTATGAAGTGGGAGGAAAGTCACGATAGTATTTCATAGATCTAATGATCTAGTAAAATTTTATAGTTTTTTATTTACGAAAATTTATAAGTTTTGTATATTTATTTCATGGAGTAAGATTTGGAGTGTTAATTTATTAAATCATAAACAAATAAATAAATTATTCTTATAAAATTTAAATGTATCAAATGTGAATATTTCCTAATATTCAGTGATACTAAATGAGATCTGAAATATTAGTAAAAAGGATCTTTAAAATAAATGTTATCTTATTACCTTCACATCCTATGTATAAAATGGTATTTTAAATTAGCATATATTTATGGTTACTAAGTCCTCAAAATTCCATTGATCATTCACATTCTTTAGATCAATGATATATATATCTCACTTTTATCATTTTTTATTTTAGTTTATTTCTATATCTTCACATTCCACCTATGTTATACAACATTTAATCCTAGGTTTTATTTAGATTAGCATCACATTTCAAATTCGATCTCTCCATTAGGTTGTTTTGGGAACCATTTTATGATTTTGGTTTTCAATAAAGAGAATTCCAAACAATAGAACCTTGATTACCAATATCATGATTAAATTTTGAGGATACAATTTATTATAGATGAGGAGAATGTAACACCCCATTATTTTAAAAGAATAATTTTTATATCGACAAGAATATAATAAAAACAACAATGATCATAGACGAGAATGAAACAACCTGATACATAGTGACATATTTCTTTTAAAATAATTTCAATCTATTTGATAGCCTGTAGAACACACAACCCCAAGTCTAAGAAAAATATAAAGTAATATACCTTTTTAAACAATATGTCAAATTTTTTTGGTGTAAATAAAAGTTAATAAATTATGAAAATAATATGGTTTACACATATAAAAAATATATTCAATTTATTCTTTTTCAAAATAATGAAAGTAATAGTCATTTATATGGAAAAGAATTTTTTTTAAAAACTATATTTAACAATGAAAAATATTTCGTTGCATTTAGCGCATTTAGTCTAAAATTAGTTTTAAAACATTTTATAATAAAATTGAAAAAAAATTATATTATTTTTTAATACATAATATAAAAATTATATTAGGCTTAATGTTTTTGGATTTTTTTAAAATGACTCGTTTTTTAATGGATTGTGAAAAACTCTGATTTTTTTAAAACATTGTTTTCATTTAAATAATTCCCAAGGAAATATTAAATTTTATTTTTTTGAATTTTAACTTGTAAGAATTATATTAATATTTATATATTTAGATAATTTTAATCAATTTCATATCTATTTTGTATATTTAAATATTATATACTAATGAGAATTTTCTCTTCGAAAATCAACATTTTTTCCATCATTGTGTAAAATTTTATGTTGAATTCTACAACATATGGGAATTGAATTTGTGAAAATATATTGAATATTTGTAACAATAGTTATCTGTATTATCTAAAAAATTTAATATTATTTTTATAGTTTAGAATTGTAATAGTAGTAAGTCTTATTTATCGTCGTTAAGGGAGAAATTGATCTACCGAGAGTTATTTTATAATGATAAATATTACAAATGACATGAAAATAAGTCCTAAAACCATTATTTGGACATATATTGGTTTACAACCTTAATTCGTTGAAAATAACCCATTTTGAGGCTTCTTACATGATAATTTATTGGTTTAACTAATTTTTCTCAAAAACATCTCATGTGTGTCCTCTTCCCCACTAATAAATGGCTCCACCCAATCCTCAACTCGTAACATTTCCAAATAACTTTTATTGTCCATGAAACAAAAAATTAACATATTTCATTCCAATACAGAATCATAAATTCCATGTTTGGATGATAAATCCTTCCATCTAAGGCTATTGGTGAAAATAAATTAAGTTGTTCGAAAAAGAGGAAATGTTATTACACAAGCATTTTTTTATTCTTTTTCATATATTAATTAAATATTATTATTATATTTTTATATATTAATCTCAATTTGATCCACATATAGATATTCATTATGTTACGGTGATGACCTATATCATTATCCTCTTCCATAAAATGGGAATCCAAACCATTGATCATGTGTATGGCAGACTACTATATCACGAATCATTGTAATTTGACATCTATAACCACATTTCAATGGTTTTAATAATAATGGATTGAATCAATTTATATTATATATATTATATTACTATATTTTTCTATTATAATATCAAAAATAACATTTTTTACAATCCATAATTTTTAAAATATTATAATGTCAATTGTGGGTACAATGGACTACCACCTCATAAAGTAGTGTGATTCGTCTTACACTCAAAATTTACATGAAATATAATAAGGATAAATTTAATGTGTATATATAATATATTTTACGTGATTTAATTTATTTACTATTAATATATCACCCACTTCTTCACCCAGTCACATGTTATTAGAATGATATCATCCATCATGAGTACTTACATCCTATCATCCCCACAAAGAAATGCAATTCATTTTCCATGCACAGCCTTAATGAATGATTCTTCAATATATTATAATAAAAATTATTTTATTTATAAAATAAATATAATTATTATTGTTATGTATCTATATTCAATTCAAATGATAAATAATTTTCATTACCAAACACAAATGTGAAACAAATGAAATCAACATGCAAGATAGGGAAAAATAATTTAGTATTACTAACTTTGCAAATAGTAAAATTGTATTAGAGGATAATATATGATATATAAAATATAAATTTGGTTCTTTTATAAATTAATAACATGACCAATACCAATATTTATGATATTAGAGATCATTCAACCAAAATGAAGTATGATGTAATGGATTTCATCTCAATTTCATTCCATCGTTGCATATTTTATTATCATGCACCAAATTTCATTAAAATGATATACATGATAAAAATTTTATATGAAATAAAAAAACCCCATGATAATTCATCTGAATTTCAGATTTATTTTTATATATTAAATCTAAGTTGATTAGAATGGAAAATTATCATATTGTAAAGGCTTCCATAACTCATTTTTTCATTTGGTTATATTACAATAGAAATTTATGTGATATTATAATATTAGGTCTCTAATGAATAACCATTATTTTATGTTTAATTTCTATTTGTTAATTTAGATTTATATTTTACACACATAATACCTCAATATCGTAATTCTGACGAGAATTTTATTATCTTTGTAAGAGTTTATTTAAAAAAAATATTTTTAATCAAGAATGATTATGCATGAATTTCTATTGAACAAAATTAGTTTTATTATTTTATAACAAAGACCTTTAATTTTCATATAAATTGTTAATTCATGAAATTTTCATGAAATTTTACAATTTATTTCTCTTTATAATATAAAATTATTTATAAAAGGTTTTTATGAAAACTGAATATATTTATCTCTTCTGTTGAAAATAAATTTTATTCCTTAATCATTTTTTATAAAATTGATTTGAAATTTTTTTATATCACTATTTTAATTGTTTATTAATGATTATTTTTACAATTATTTTCTTTTTAAAAAATTATTTGAAAGTAACCTTAAAGTGATTTTCCAAACATGGATCTTCTGGGTTTTAACGAAAACGTTAAACAAATTTATGTTTTAACATGAATTTTATTAATTGATATTCCAAATTTCATGATCAATGGATGTTTTAATGGGTCATTTATATGATTGAATATTTATTTTCAAAGAAATTTATTTCCATAATAGTTTTTTAAATTTTCATTTGATAAATATTTTCAATGTGAAATGGATATTTTCTTCAAGAATTTATTTTAAAAAAAAAAATTGTATTTATATTCATTAACGACATTAACCCATTATTTTTTGTATGAAAAAATGGTAATATTTTATATTGATACAATCCTTCTAATTTCTATAAATTTTTTATTATCATTATACCCAGGTAAATTATGGCAAATTATCTTTCAAAATAATTTTTTTAATCATTATCATTCTCTTGAAATACTCACTATCATTTTACCATTGAACATTATCATTCCACCATGGATACATATTATTTATCATATATCTATTTATTATATAAAAAAATATATCAGTTATAAATAAAGTATTTTACTTTTACTGTCATGTGATTTATAGTGGAAATATTAATATAATTCTTTAGATGATATAAAAAAATTACAAAAAATATTTCTCATGAATTTGATCGATCATTAGATATACGAGGAAGGAGTTGTTAGAGAAGATATTGGTGGGTCCCAAATATATATAACCCATATAATCATGATTAGTATCATGAGATGAATCATTTTTCTCACCTTAGATTAATGGTCTTGTGGTTTATACCAACCCATTGGTTTTAAACTGTGTCCAGAATGTTTTAGACATTATGGGTGTCACGATTCCTGAGATAAGGACAACCATTACTTAAGGATTTCATTAATTAAGAGTTTATTTATTATTATCCATGATATTTTCACAATGATATTATCTATTGATTAATTTCATTGTAATTTTATTTTTTAAAGGGTTTTTCTTTTTAATTATTTACCATGGAATAATGATTATTCATACCCTATTTATGATAGTAACACAATTGATTAAATGTAATTTTTTTTCTTTTTTTACCATTATATATTAATTTTTCTAGTAAAATTAATTTAATTTATTTTGCTTTTAGTCTTTTATTATCGAATGATTATTCTTATTAATTCACGATAAATTCTCCTTTAAATAACCCAAGCTAAGAATTTTATATTAAACTTATTTTTATTAAATTCTATGAAATCCATAATGTGTAATAATAATGATATGAAATGTTATTCTAGATGGTAAATTGATATTATAAATATCTTTTGTAATTATTATTCTATAATATAACATAGGAATCATAAATGTAACTATTTTAGTATGAATAATAAACTATAATGTTCTTCGGTATGTGAATTCCCGTAGAATTGTTTATAGTATTACAGTAATAGATTGATATCATGATACTATTGACAGGGTTTTACCTCATAATTAGGTTATTAACATTTAGTAATACCACCAATAGAAAGCCAATATACCTATACATTCATTGATATTTTCCTATCTAAAAAACATGCAGCTAGCTTTCTTTACATCGAATGTTGTTGACCCCCCCAACCGAGGAGTTGCTTATAAGAAAACCCATTTTCCTATAATTAACTATAATAGTCTCCCCATTATAATATTAACTATCTTTATCTACTCTGAGCAGTAATGAACCACTTCAAGATTAGCTACACTCTATTTGAAGTATCATTCACCAGGATTTTTTCACAATACCTTCCAAACCACCTCTTTTTATATATAATAGTGGGGGAGAAGGAAACCTATAGTGAGCCTCATAGGATTCAATGTAGACAGTTTAAAGATATAATTTATTATAATAAAACACCACTATTGATATATAATCACCCAATGTACTCTAATTACTATAACCAAATCATGACCCATATTCTCAAGGAACTAGAATTCCACTTTAGATTGCCCACTTATTTGTGGGTGATATGACATGATAAATCTTAGTGGAGTCCCCAAGTACTTCTACAATATCATCTAAAACTATGATTAAAAATGGGAATCAGTACATAAATGTTTTTACATGGGTCCATTGTGAGGATGTACAATATTAGTTAAATAAAAATTTTCTAACTCATCCACAAAAATATACTCCTTTATCATAAACAAATAGTCCACCTTAATCATATGATCCAATATCACCAAAACTACATAAAGATTCATTGAAGACATAATTATACCTAACATAATGTTCATCATAAAATCTATATATATCTACATGGGAACTGGTAGGGCCTAGCATAAATATCTCAAATGTTCTGGCTCAACTATAACTCTTTGTAATGTAATACACCGCGAAACAAAATTAGGTATATATCTCTTCATACATGGAATCCAGAACTCCATTTTGATCCCATGATACATATTCATCAATCCAAGATACACTATACACCTAGAGGCATAAGATACCCTCATAATAGCTTAACCTATGGAAGTAGAACAACACCACTCCACTGGACAAAAATATTGTCCTCATCAACTAACAAACAACATAGTATTAGATCATCTCACACAAATGGTTCTTTAATTATTTCTCAATTATGATATAACTCTTAAATAGTCTTTAAACTTTCTAAAAAATGATTCTATTAAAAAATAAATACTTTTCATGTCCCATTATCCTTCATTCATGTTCAAACATTAATCAGAAAAAAATAACATCATATTTCAATAGTCCTTATACGAAATATCTCTAGGCTCATTGAAATCCATCATCAATCTACA
Organism: Viscum album; assembly: GCA_963277665.1. NCBI lineage: Eukaryota > Viridiplantae > Streptophyta > Magnoliopsida > Santalales > Viscaceae > Viscum > Viscum album. The sequence goes on from OY728140.1 coordinate 82,488,427, forward strand.
AATATAATTGGGAAAAAAATAATCTTAACAAATGAATAATCCTTCATGAAGTCCAAATTCGATAGATACTCCACCAAATGCATGTGCCTCAAGTTCTAATACCATATAGAGAAGATATATTGGTGCATATTATAGTCCATGTAAACAAGAAAACTCTCATTAATGTGGTAATTACATAGAGTATTTAGATAAGGAATGAAAAAATAAAATTATAATTCATATACTGTGTTGTTCTGCTCCATGTTTCATATCATCCATGACCCATACACATCTAAAAAATGAAGCTACATCAACAGAGCACCCAATATAACTCTTGTGGCATCAAAATTTCCTACTTATCAAATCTCAATCTCTAGATACTTTAAAAATGTACTTCTCCCTAAAAATATATTAATTTTTTTAAACACCTTGTTGAACTAAAATATTCATTCAATCTTCTTTCAATTAATGGAATTCCTAATCATATGATATTCAGAAAAGTATATGTCATGTATGTTCTATAATGACCCTAAAAATTACCATGGAAATTACCTTCTTATAATTATTTCGTATAGTATAAATCATATTAAATCACATAAATAACCCATGATAATCATTATAAATGATTAATGAATGAAAAAAGTGGTATTCGAAGAAGTTAAGGTAGTTATATTAAGGAAATAATACCTTCACATATGGAATAGTAATATGACCCCTATGAATAGTTAAAAAGGCAATAGAAAGGAAACCGCACCTATGTAAGTATAAATAAAATATATTAATATTTTAAACTAATGTATGATAAAATTATATCATTTTATATGTAAATAAATATTCTAGATATTTTTAATTATGTTTTGATGTTTTTATAAAAACTATGTGTTTAATTTCAAAATAATAATTAATATTTTTTGCAGAAAAATTATTTCCATAAAATGTATTAATAAATTAAAATTGTATTATCTTATGATTATATTATAATTTTATGGGACCATAATTAATTTTTCAAAGTGTTACAAAAATAGTTTTAATTTTAAAATTTTAATTTACATGTAAACTTTATTTTTAATTAAATAATATGTGTATTATATTTGGAAATTTATTCTTATATAATGGAGTTCCTTTTATAATTTGAAAAGTCAAAATACTGTTAGAAGTGTTTTTTTATTTATCTGAAATACATGAATTCTTGGTGAATTCTAAAAAATGATAATTTGCGATATAAGTCAAATACATGAATTATGGAATCTTAGATGATGTTTGGATGATGTAAGCCCATAATATAGATCTATCAGTCATTATTTTAAAATTATTGGAGATTATTATAAAAATATTCGTAGTCTTGTGAAAATTAATATACGAATGAATAAATTTTGAAAAAACACCCACTCTTCTCCCCAATAAATACCACCCATTACGACCTATTCTCCTAACCAATATCAATAATTTAGCCTTGCCTAAATTTTGCTCAAATATCTTCACAGTACCCTACCCTATGTCCATGAGCCTTTGGTCACCATAAATGTCCAAAACCAATAACCTTAAGAAGGATATGAAGAAATAGCATTCAAGATATTAAATCCTCCTTCATTTCTTTTAAATATTTTCAAGTTATTTTTTATTATCTCATATCCCCCCATAATACATGGGTAATGATATCTACATTGAATTATATATAGTAGAATTAAATTATTATAATGGTATAATCCATAACCAAACCTCTTGTCCTCTCCCATTTTATTCTAAAAATGGAATTGTCATTCAAGAGGTGTTGTTTTATCATCTTCAAGGATGAAATGTTTTCATTTTTAATTAATATATAAAAGAATGGTCTTAAAACCATTGTAATGGTTGGAAAAGATTGTAAATTTTATTTCATAGGCTTTTAATGTTCTAGAATAAACATATATACATAGTACTAGTTGTTATAACAAAATGAATCATTTCGATCGAAAAACAAAAAAATTAACATAAATGATTATCATTATTTTTTGATTGATGATTAATAATACTACCATATAACAAAATTATTTATAAGAAAATTTATACATTTTAAATATAATTAATAAAAAATAATTTTAATTCCTAATAATTACTCCCACTTTACATGGGTTTCTACACATGTATTCATGTAACCGACTAAGAAAATGATGGAGACCAACACTCTCAAAAGATGAAATTAAATATCAAAACCAATAAATAAAGATATAAATTATAATAACAAATTTATACAAAATATAATTAATGTATAATAGGTTCTTAATTTAATTAATTAATGGATTAAAATTTCATATCCAAGACATTAATATCATGTGAATAATCACTCTAGACATAAGTGAAGGGAATCTACCAGAACCCCCATTTTTTCCATTAGGTTACACTTTATCTCTATTTACTCCAATATAATGATTCATTAATATTTTATTTACTATAAATTATTTATATATGTTTTAAAATCAAATATCTAGATAGTATCATCCTTCTTTTATTTGTAAATGCATGTTTTAAGAATGTTCCCTTCTAAATTCTTCCAGATACGCAAGCCCGATTAATAGAATTTCATGATTTTATACCCCTTAAAATTTGTTGTCCATAATATGAATTAAATGAAAATTAGTTTCATAAAATCTCTCATTTTATTGTGAAAAAATATTATTGTTAATTTCTAATTTTGTGAAAACAATTATTCCCTTTCTATTTAAAAGACATATTAATATTTTCACATAAAACCACACTTTACTAGTTGATTTCTATAGTTTCTTAGAACTCAATATATATTTTTTCAATTAAATTGGAAACCATTTATCATTATCTATTCCAATATTCTTCTATTAATGTCCATGTTTTTTCTAAATGCATTCTTCCATGGACACTTTTATGAAAACCCCATTTGTAATCAAGTATGACTTGATTACCATACCCATTACTTTCCATGGCCAACTGTTATGTTAATATTTATTCCATATGTATTATTCTTCATGTGGAATACATATTTATGAACATGTTATGATGGATTCATTTTGATAGCGCTCCAATTCATTGGGTAGTGCTTTGTCTCATGAGACGTCCTGTTAGGATATAGGGTGAACATTATTCCTTTATGGTACTTTATCAACCGTGTATTAGAAGAATTCCTTGACTCATGTTTTTTCATGTTATATGTAGATTCCACATTCCTCTTCGGTCATCGGTATATATTCTATTGTTATAAAAAATATTATCCGTTATGTTTTTCATGTTCTATATTGTTATGTCATCATTTTAATCCTTCCAATATAAGTGTTTTGCTTTATTCCTATGATTATTCCCTTACATGAATTAGTAATTAATCCATTTGTTCTTATATTTACCAGGTTACCCTATGCAGAAATTAGGGCTCAAATTGTGTTGGGATCTCATTATGAATATTATATAAAAGGGGTTTTTATTTTGGTTTCATGATGTTAATTATGTACTGAATCATCTTGGACACTATGATGTATAGTTTTAGGATTTTAAATTTATGTTTAATTATGACTAATATAATATAATAACATATTTAAAATGTTAGGGCTACTATAATTGGTGTTAGAGAAATAGTTTAGTTATTTTGAACCTTAGGAATAGAAAACTCTATTGAAAGCAATTTGGATATGACTACGTGTGAGAAATATCCCTAAATTTGGGTTAGTATAGAGTAGGTGGTTTATCAAGAAAATACATCACAATCTTTATAGTACATGTGGAAGTGGTTCGGGCATAAATGTTCCTAGGAGTACAAACTCTGACATGGTGTTCTAGGCAAAATACCAGGTAACCAGTTAAAAGAAAAATATCATGACTACACACATGGTTTGACATTCTCCAAGGATATGCTTTGGTAAATTAAAACCCTCATTATGAACCATCATTAAGGGAACAAAAAATACAATAATAATATATAATAGAAAATATATCATGGATAAACAAAATTAGATCATACGGAATCACATGTTTAGATATACATTAAATTTAAATGTTTATCCTTTTATGTTCAATGTATCTTCTTTATATGATTACTTGGAAAATTATCCAAGCCCCCTATTTTTAAATTCTTTTCCCTATTTTATTATTGGAAAACAAAATTATATGTTCAAACAATCAATGTGATAAGTAATATGATGATATCCCTAATGATATTCTAAATATGATGGTAATAGTTTCTTAGAACATTTTGAAAGTACTTTTTAAGCTTGGTCAAGTTATGAATAATGACATGATTCACGTGGAACACCCATTTCTCACATGAAATAGAATGTTACAGTATAATAATTCATGTGGAAAATGCCTCATATATTTCATGGCTTATCTCTTTCCATCCTCACATAATATAGTGTTAACTCCAATTAAAAGATATTTTCTATCCTCTACTTGTTAGAAAAATATAAACATTTGCTGGAAGTTTATAGTTTTTATGGAGAAGTAGATCAGTGGTGGAAACTGATGAATAACATAATGTAAAAAAGAGGGTATTGATTCTATGGATTGGTAAAAATTAAATAAATTATTTTTAAATAAATATTTTCCTTGAACCATCCATCTCATGAAATAAATGTAATTTCTTAGAAAAAATCCAAATAAAGAGGATTCTATTGGGGTGTATGAAGTAATATTCATAAGGATAAAAAATATAAGCCTCTAAAATTTTCATGAACACCAAATTCAAGGTGGGTCACTTTTTTAGAGGGATAAATCATAGTCAACAAAAATAATTGGCAATTTGAGAATTCAATGGTTATTATGATATTTTTCGTTGTTACCTTAAGGTTGAAATGGTGGTCAAAGACTCTTAATAGATTCAATGGGAACAGTGGAAAAAATGGGAAAATTGTGTTTAATATTGGTGGATCAATAGAAAATCCCATTATGGAACAAATAAAAAACATCCCACGGGTCTAAATTATGGGATGAAGAAACATGGAAACTATTTAACAGGAACCAAGATATGAATCAATTGTGGGAGATATGAGAATTCGTATAATTACTATTAAAGTGATATAAGAATTCCAAAAATGATGAAGAAGAAAAGAAGGGTCAAATAAACACTGACCATAGAGTGTAGTGTTTCAACTACAAGGAAAAAAGGGAAGTATGAGATCCATTTCCATAATACAAGGTTTTCTTGAATAAATCCATAATAAAACCCTCTAAAGAAGCATGGAAGGGAATATGTAATCCCTAATACTGAGGTGAGCCAAAATATAAGGCACCCTGGTTATTAATTAAGGAATATAAATCATACTATTTGATTTTGTTCATATTCATTATTGCATATCTTGAATTTTTTGTAGAATAATTCAATCACCAACTAAACTTCTGGAGATTGAGTTATATCTGAGTACAATAAATAGGGTAGTTATTTCACCTAATGTTTTTAACTCCTACATAAATAATTTTTATAGTTTGATCCTCATAGAAAATCTTGTCATACTATATTTGTTAGTGTTTTATACTATATTGGTCATGTATTGGATATCTTTCTATAAGGACAAAATAAACTATCGGGAAACTGATATCACTATTCGCAAACAGAAGAATCCTCTTATTCTATAAATGTGTTAGGAGAAAAATGAATATCCATCAAAAATAATAATCTGAATTTTTTATATTGTTACTTTATGAGAATGCATATCTTGTTCAAATTCTTGAGGCACAAGAAAAAATCATTCTTGAAGTCATTCCCATTGTGAGGGATTAAAATGATGTCTTCCCTAAATAATTATCTATCCTTTCTCATCATAAATATATTGAGTTATCAATTGAACATATTCCTAGATTTTTTTTATATCAAATAAAACTTCTGGAATGCCCATCGTTGGCATGGAAAAACTAAATAAGTAGTTGTAGGAGATTCTAGACAATGGCTTTATACTCACGAGTGCTTCGTCATGGGGTGCGTGAGTCCTCATTGTCAAAATGAAGGATAGATCAATGCCCCAGTATATTGATTATAATGAGGTCAATATAATAAGGATAAAGAATATGTATCCCCATCTATTGATAGATGACTAGTTCGATCAGCTACATGGGGCCTAGTATTTCTCAAATGCGGATCATCGATTGGGATATCCCCAATTAAAGGTGTTCATGGATGATATTCAAAATACATCTATTCAAAATACTTATGGACAATGTGAGTCTATAGTTATTCCATTATGAAATAATATTTATAATGTTATTTTCATGGATTTTATGAATAGATTCTTTAGTGAATACCTTGATCAGTTTTTTGGAGTCTTTATTGAGAATATTCTTATATACTCCAATATCAATGAGGAAAACAATGATCATTTGAACATTGTTCTAAAAACATTTTGAAGGCAGATAACATATAAAATTTAGTGGAAATATGTTTTTTGGATGGTTTAATTATCATTCTTTCGACATGTAATAAAGGAAATTTGTGCACCCTTCCAAGACAAAGGAAATCATAGAGTGGCCCATGCCATCATCTATAAGGGAGATCTTCCACTTCCATGGCCTATATGAGGACTACTAGAATTCTAATACTATCATATAATTATTTTCCAACACAATAACCAAGATTAATGAGAAGGAAGAACAATTTCACTATACGAGTTAATGTAAAGACTTCTTTATAGAGTTAATAATATGCTTTTCACTACACTATTGATCAAACTACCAAAATGTGGTGAATTATTTGGGGGTTATATAGATCCTTAAATGAATGGATTCAGATGTGTGCTAATTATAAGTTACAATGGGATATCCTATGCCTAAAATAAATAGAAAATTTATGAGAAAAACAATCCTATATGTGATATGGAGTTAGAAGTTGCGATCTTTGTGTTGAAAATCTGGAAGAAATATCACTACAGTGAAATGTATGTGATATATATTGATCAATAAAATATAAAATATATATATTAAAATTGAGGGATATTATCATTTACTATAATGTATGGTTAGAGCTAATAAAGGATTATGACTTCTCTATCAACTACCATCGTAGTAAGGATATTAAAGTGTTAGATCCTCTATGTAGAAAGGACCGTGCATCATTATCAGTAATGATAATTTCAAAATATCAAATAGTATTATATTTCAAAAGAAAGGAAATGGGAATTATTAATTAATTAAAATCATCAATCCTTTCTCAAATGATATCTTAACCATCCCTTATGCAAAAAATTAAAGATGATCAATGTTGTTATGTGGAAATTTAGATGAATGTGGAACTATGAGAAAAGGGAAATAATAAGAGTTCAAAAACAGATAAAGAATGAGTCATGAGATTTGGGTCATGTAAATGTGTTTAATAATATATATATATATATAAGTATGGGGCTTTTGAATGATTCATATAGCTCAGCCTTATCTATTTACCTAGGGGGAACAAAGATGTATCAAGATCTCTATGAGAACAATTTTTTTTTAAATATAAAAAATGTAATTGAATATACATAGATGTTCATGGAATGTCATAATGTGAGGGGTAACAGTGAAAAGTCAAAAGGGATGATACAAACATTTACCATTCAGACTCAGAGGTGGTAAAACATCTCCATATACATTGTCACTAGAATTCTAAAGACATCCAAAGGAAACAATAATGTATGGGTTATTGTGGACCATCTTACAAAGACATATCACATTATAATAATTTTAGAGGACTTCCCACATGTTCAACATAAATGGATATATTCCAAAGAAGTTATAAGGATGTATAGAGTACCCCTGTCAATTTTGCCAAATCATGATATGAGATTCACCTCCATGTTTTGGAAATGTACACATCTTGTTCTAAACAATGAACTGAACATCATCATGGACTATCATCCTTAAAAAGATGGCCAATATGAGTGGACTATTCAAACATTAGAGGATATATTTTTGTTGTGTTATATGTAATTAAAGGATGGATTGGACCAACACTTTCTTCTAGATAGATTCTACTACCATGAGAGTCACCACTCGAGCATCCAAATAGATACATATAAAGCACGTTATGTGAAAAATTGAAGAACACCATCATGATGCGATGAGGTCAATGAATATAAAATAGGTGGACCTTAATTGGTCGAATATATAGTGGGGAATGTTAATACAATTCCCCATAAAATCATGGTATCCCAAAGTCGAAAAAAGGTTGATAAAGACAATCATTGATGAGACAATCAGTTTATGGTTGAAGAAATGGTATTACTCTGCCTATCTCCATGGGATAAGATCTTTAGAGTTTGGATGAAATGAAAGAAAAGTCATAGGAACATCAAACACATCAATAATTTTAATCTTGTTAGAGCTATGGCCAATATAATATCACTTCCACCTACCATCTCTCATGTACAAGATGTATTCCACATATCCCTCATAAGGAAGTACATAAAAGATCCTTCACAAGTACTGAATTCAAATGTATTATGATTGTAAAATGGTCTCTTATAAGAGTACCATCACGTAAAGAACATTCATCATATAGATAATGTTATTCACAACTAGACAACTCACTTGGTCAAGGTACTATAGAAGAATCATAACTATGAAGAGAAAACATGGGAGCCTGAGGAAGTGATGAATGATATGTAAACCTAGATGTTTTCAACATAGAATGCAAAAGGAAATTTTTAGGGATATATTTCATAGGGGGGAGAATGTAATGACCCAAAATATCACCAACGGAAATTATCTTCTTATAATTAATTCTTATATATAAATCACATAAAATCAAATAAAGAAAAAAAGATAGACCTTATAAATTAATTATAACTGATATAAGAGGTATTTCAGGAAATTGAGGAATCTATACTGATGAAATAATTACATGAACTTTGAAATAGTAATATGAACATTATGAATAGTAAATCAAAAAATAGAATAGTAACCTCAGAGATGATAGTATAAGTAATATTTACCCATATTATAAACAAAATATTATATAATAATATCATAGTATAATTAAATGAATATTTTAGAAATAATTAATTAGGTGTTGAAATTTTTTATAAGCATACTTTTTTTCAATATTATAATTAAAATAATATTTTAAAAGAAATTTATTACCAAAAAAATTTATTCATAAATTTATATTCTATTATCTTATGATTATATGATAATTTTATGATAACTTACATAATTTCTTAATGTGTTGAAAATTAGTTTGTATTATAACATTTTCATTTTCCATATAAATGATGATTTTAATTAAAAGTTAAATTTATCATATTTAGAGAATTTTTTTAATAAAAATAGATTTAATTTTATAATTTGGAACACAGAAAAATGATATGGGTTAATTATTATTATTTTTCAAAAATTCCAGAATTTTTAGTGAATTGTAAAATTTGATAATTTATGATAAATGAATTATAGAGTCATCAATGTTATATAGAGTATTTATTCCCATAATATCATACTGTAATTAATTATATTAATATATTTTTTGATAATTATAAAAATATTCTTAGTAGTTAGGAAACATAATAAACTACTAAATAAAACAACGATAAAACACTTATCTCCTCCCATATAAATACCACGCTCCCCACCTCTTCCCCTCACACATATTCCCCTCACGTCTCTCAGGATTGAGAATTTTCCAAATTCTTCTCAAATATATTCCCAAGACTTCACCCCCTCATACAAGAGCCTTTGGTCTAAAAAAATACCAACCCTATCTTCCAAAGTTGGATCTCAAGAATAATAATTCAAAAGGTAAAATCATTTTTCTTATCTTTTATTTTCAGTACATGTTCATTTATTTTTCATAATCTCTCATCACCTACCATCATTCAAGAGGCATGATAACTCCATTAAACTATATATATACTTTAATTTTATTATTCTAAGGTGAAAATACATAGTCACTCCTATTTTCTTCTCCCTTTTAATTCATTAAATAGAAACGTTATTCGTGAGGTGTTTTTTATCACCTCCAAAGATGAAAAGTTTTTATTTTACATTACTGCCTTCATGGATGGTCTCAAATCCATTATATTAGGTGAAACAAAATTATATTGTTTTTATGAAACTTTTTATGTTTTTAACTAACATATATACATAATAATAAATGGTAAAACAAAATGAGTATGGTGTGATCTAAAACTACCAAAATTAACCTAAACTATATTCGTTGTTTTTTATCTAATGATTCATCCTAGTACCATATAACCAAATGATTTTAAAGAGAATTTAAACCTCGGTAATATCATTAATAATATATAATAAAAATTATCGATTATTACCCCCACTTTACATGATCTTTTGTATATGTTTACAAGTAACCGAGCATGAAAACTAATGAGACCAATGCTCTCAAACAATGAAAATGAATATCATAACCTATAAAAATGATCAAAAATGAACTTAATAAAGATATTATAAATAAAATATATGTATAAAAATTTCATAATTATTTAATTAATGGATTTTATTTTAACATCTAAAACATTACGCTAAAGTGATGAACCTTTTTAAGAATAAGTTAATGGATTCTACAGGAACCTCCATTTTTCATGCAGGATACTCTTTAACTCTCTTTACAACAATGTAATGATTCTATCACTTTTTTATTTCATATAAAGTATATTTATATGTTCAAAAGTCTTATATCTAGGTTATATAATCCTTATTTGATGTGTAAAGAAATGTATTAAAAAGGTTCCCTTGTCAAAGCATCCCGATAAGAAAGACTGAATAAAAGAATTTCTTTATTTCATGTACATTCTCATGGGCTATCCATTATATGTTTTAATCCATAAATATTTTAAATGATATCTAATTTTATCTTGGAAAACTAATGTGTTTCATTTCTAGTTTTTTTAATAAAATTATTCATTTTTTATATCATGGAATCTTTAATATTTTCCTGTAAAACGACACTAAAGTGGCTAATTTCTATAGGCTCCAAAAAACTTTTTAAAACGAATTTCACTTCCTTTGGTAAACATTTACCATTATATATGTCTATTTTCATTTTAATTGTCCATTTATGTCTTTAATACATTATTTCATTTATTCATTTCTGAAACAATCATTTTTAATGTCATAAGACAATATTATGACACCCATTCGTTTCTATGGGTAACCGATATGTTATGTTTGATTATTTATGTCTGATTAGACGTGTGTCACACATATTAATGAAAATTTTAATATAGGTTCTCCTAGATAGTGATCCAATACATTGGGAAGTGTTTACTATCATGATATATCAATTAGGGATAAGGCGCGAACCAGATTCTTTTTCGAGGCATTGTCCACAATGTCTTAGAAGCCATCCATGACTCATTTTATATCATGTTATATGTTTTTCCTCATTACTATGAGGTTATGGTTATATGTTCCCATTTTTTACTTTTCATTTATCCTTATGTTATTTCTTGTTACATTCCTTTATGTCATTAGGCTATTCCTTTTAACCATTGTGAATTTTTTTTATTAATATGCTTATTCCATTACTGGGTTTATTCGATCATCACTTTGTTCATGTATTCCACAGGTTATCCTATTCATATATTAGGGATAAAATGGATTAAGGATCTAATTATTAAAATTATATATATTATTTTTTTAAATTTATTTTCATTATGTATATTTATTTTCTTAATATTCAATGAATGTATACATTACAAACATTGTCTAGTAATTTGATGTTTAATTAAGCTTAAATTCTTGTAATAATATGTGTAAATGGTTAATACTACTATATTAACTATCATTACTATCTAAATCGACCATAGAAACTATTTATATAAAAAACTTGTGTGGATGAGGTTGATGAATTATTGTCACTAACTTCTCCATGTTTAATTTAGTTCTCAACATAGTGATAACTTTCCCAATGAATCAAAAATCCAAAATCCAAAATTTACACTTGACATTTTAGAATAATGTTGATGTGCCTATTATATAATAAAAATAATATTATGGTCCCAATCATTCTTGTATGGTTTATTAGAGTACATAAGGATAGGATCCATGAAATGCTGTTGAAAAATATATTATATGGATCTAATGCAATGAACAATCACTAGATGATCATAAAAATCACATGAGTTGGCTCGCCAAAATTATGTGTCCAATCAAGTCTCTTGAATAAAAAGCCAAGTAAATTATATGAGTATAATTTTAAGAAAGTTATATATCCATTACATTGAAAAAAACCGATCTTAAATTTCTAAACATTAATTAAAACAACTTCAAAACAGCAATGATCTTTTATGTTATGATATTTTCCCACCAAACTAGCCATATGATGAAATCCTTGATAACCAAGAGAAGAAATCAAACTACATGATTTCCTTCCCCTTACCTATGTACTTCAAAACTATATATACAAATTAAGAAATAAAATATTATGGTGTATGAAAAAAGCCAAATATTATTTAACTAAAGAATCTAAAAAAAATTTAATATCCTAAAAACATTAGCACTAGTATTTAAATGGACAATGTTTAATATCATTCCAAAAGATGAATCATTTTGTAAAGAACCATTTATTTTTTGAGGAATCATCTCAAAATCATAAAATATTTGAATATGTAATTTATGTACTAAAAATTGGATATTATATGAAAACCATATTTGAATAAACTGTAATATAATCATGTGAGAAAATATACAAGGAAAAATCATCATATAAAATACATGAATAAATGATAAAATGAAGAATCACACAGTTTGAGCTCTACCCTATGCGATTGTGAAGGTGATATACAATATTACATACAAATTAATATTATTGGTACAACCAATATTGTGTTTTTTAATGGATAGAAATATTATAAATCCTCTTCTTTCCGGACACATGCTAGAGTTAGTTGTCTGTTTACCAATAAACCTAAGGTTCCATATATTATATTCATATAATATGGCTTTTCAAATAAAATTCTCATTTTTTAATAAAAAAATTCATTACCAATCCTCACTATAAACATTCATGAAAATATATTACTAAATAAAAACCAAAATTTATTAATTTCATAAATCCTTTTCACAGTGAACCATTATCCCTCCCATGATTCAAAACCCATTTCAAAAATCAAAACTGCTTTAAAGAACAATCCATTAAATAAAATATTTAAACAAAAAATATATTTTTTAGAAAAATATTACATTTTTATAATAGATATAAAGGATTTAAACAATGACATTATGTAATTCCAAAATTATATTCATTTCTTATGGACACCATACTCTACAATGAAGATGAAACTACAGGATTGATCCCCCAATGACATTTTTCAGTACGGATCAATAAGTGATTGAAATGAATTTAAATAAAATGTTGGGATCCCATGGAAAGTTTGTAATGGAAGTAATAATTGTTATATCACATATATGTGTATGTATTTTTATCATGTATGTAAAATAAAATTCCCTTGAGTAGCATGCCAGACCATGCTACAACCCCCACATTTCATCACATGATTTTACCTCCATGCTAAAGACCATTAGTTGAATCTCTATGATAGATCCATGTAACATCACATTCCGTAGAACCTTTTTACCAAGTTAGATGATTTGTTTCATCCTAAGAGACTATGATAGAACTGTATTGAATTTGAAATAACAGAACATATCCAACCCTCGAACCACTCCAATGCAACATCTCTTACCACACTGCAAGACCAAACCACCATAAGAGGGATACAATAAATATGACTACCCATGACACATATATCCCTGAAATGGGATAGGAACCAACATTTCTCTATTTAGGGATCCATGTCCAACCCAAAAGTCTAGGTTGTAGCCAAAAAACCCTATTCTATAGAGGGCACCTCCACAGCGATTCCCCCATATAAAATCCATAATTTATTGAAAACATAGGATTAACACAAAACATATAAAACTCATACTATGAATTATTATTCAATATAAAAGAAATTACTGATCACGGATGGTGGCATAATTTTTCCAAGCATAAAATATTGTTTCCTATAGAAATATCTCAATACTCTGGACTCGGAAAAATTGATGACCACAAATATCTCATTATCAATTATCACTCCCATGTCCCATATATATCCCTTCCACATATCCACAAAGAGAAAAAAAAGAATTAATTTACTATGAATCACATTATCAGGGAATTAATTTATCTAAATTAGACTCTGAACCACTATGTTTCTAGCATCATAATAAATTTCATCACATTCAATCCAGCAAATATGGTCTAGTTAAAACATTTTCAGTAGAAAAAACATGAAAGAAATCATATAATTTTGTCAAGAGAGGTGAAATTTAAAAATATTATTTGTCATTAATTTTCTTTCAACGATACCAATATGGACAATAAACCTCAGTTCCATATTACCATGATTAATTGACCGAATATTTCCAATGTGAGGTGAATCAAAAAATAAAACTGGATTACTAACCATGGTCTTGAATGGGAGACCATGATAGTCCACATAGGATTCTAGATGAATCATTCCGTTGAACAATATCTTTTGTAACAATTAAATTTTTTTCATTATTTCCCGAACATGGATAAGTCCAACCAATGACCACTCTCACATATCATCGCTGCATAATGGAGATCTACATGGCCTCCCATACCACACATAGAACGGTACCATCATAATCAAATCATGATAACTATTTTTATACTATACAATGACATGAGAGTTATTTTTTTCAATGAACCACCAATTTCATGAACACCCTCTCATTGTGTGTCATTATGAATCTGAATAGATATATATATCTACCAATTCATATATATAAGATATTCAATGCAAAATTTATTTTGGGAACCCATCCTGTCTTTGAAAAGTCTCCTAAACATGGATATGATCCTTGGGTCATTGTCAGAAATAGTAAAAGTGGAAACCCATTGATGTCTCACATGCTTTTAAAAAAAAATTCATGGGGTATTAAAGATTCATTATCACATTTCATGGGAGGAAGTAATAGGAATTAAAATGTTGACCAATGATAACCAAAATACCATCTATCCCACATAGAATTCATGAAATAATAATAATAAAATCATTGGAAATATAATCCCTCTTCAGTATTGGAATGTGAAATGGTTACTATAAACCAGTAGTTATATGGTACATAAAGATAATTATCTCTATATTTAGGCATCGTGACATAAAATATGCATTTATATACTTATTTCTAGGCACCAATATCAAAATTTTAAAACATGATACATCATGGAATTTCCAGGGTGTGTGGATAAGAAAGACTTGTTCCCATCTTCCATTAACTCATACCCTAATTAAATAGTATAGAACATGATACCTATAAAGAATTGGTAACCAACAAGAGACTAAGGCCAAACATACACTATCACCCTACCATTATAGACATTACAAAATCACAAGGAATTTGTGTTTAAAACATGATTGAGATGAACCCTCTCCTAAAAAGGGGAGTTAGCCTTCACAAAACAAATGAACATATACCCACATTCCTCATAAATTCATAAGATCGTCACATTGAACCACATAACCAATGAAAAATACTCTACTACCTTCTTTTCTGATTGAGTTGTCAATTTCTAGAAAAATTCAGCATCAACAAAGTCATTGTTCCCCAAGGTGTAAGAAATATCAAAATCAAATGTATAATGATACTCATCACATTATCTCTATATCAAGATCATATTCCTCTATGTGAAAATATAATTCATGCTATGGTGATAAAAACATATCATAAACTACTGAAAAATATAGACAGGGACACCATGGGTTTATTTCAATAATAATTGATACCAACTAAAAAATTGATACTTGGATAGTTATTATCATGTCGGGATAACTAGGGAGAGCCATACACCACTACCTTATTTCCCTGTATTAAGAGACAACATAATCCCCCACTATAGAAATCACAAAAACATCATAACATGAACCTAGTTCTAGAAAAATCAATACTCAAGCTGACATAAACCGCACATTTAGTTCATCAAAATATTATATAATTTTTCAACCCATACAAACATGAAACTATCATGTTTAAAATATATCATCGTAGAAGGGAACATATAAATGTAATGAAAAATCTATGACGTCCCAGACCTAGATGCCACTTAATGTGTTCCCCGAGCCTACTGGGCCACATGGTCTCAAGTGCATATTCTTGTACTTTAGAGGCTGGTGTCTTGTAGCGAGGGCATAGGGTGTGTCTGTGGTAATCTTATTCTCTCAATAGAAGAGTTTAGCATAGTTTAAGAAATACAATGGAATAGTAAATAATGGAATAAACATAAATAATATAAATAAACATCAGAGTAAAACTGATGCAATGGGTAAACGAGAATAACTATAACTGTATCAACTGGAACTATGATAACGTAACATCATGTGACTATAAAACCGAAAAGCATGGATACAAGATAATAGGAAAAATATGTTCTATAATGTAAATAAAAACAATAGATACTCCATGAATCCCTAGATCCTACTCAATCATCTAATATCAAGCCCCATCCTATTAGTACACAATCACGTGTTGGAAGTTATATAATTTTCTTTGTCAATACCTACAACGGTTTAATCTACTCCGGGTACCAAACAAAAACCAGATAGGGAGTGAGTTAAATCTCAGTGGGCCACCAGCAATCGTGTATATAACATCCAGCCCGTGAAATTGAATATAGAAATGTGCATGCATGCATATATAATGTTAATAAAGTAGTGTAACATAACTAAAAACCCATGTACCTTCTTCAGCCCTCAATTGGTGTCAGAACATGTCACCAATTCATTATCTAAGTAGTAATAATTCATTCATAATAGGTCCTGTTAGGAATAGCTACCGTTCACATCACTTCATGATAGTATAATTTGTGAAGGTCCCAATACATGGCAAGGCAACCTGAAAAAGATATCCAATGAGGGAGTTGTAGGGTAAAAACAAAGGTTACATAAATCTCACAGAATGCTGACCCAGTAGTATCTGAGTCTAGCTAAGGGGTAAGAGTGTATTCCAAAGATAGTAATCCAAAGCATTCCACGATAAGGTTCCAACCGAGTCCAAGGTGATCGACCAAAGTAAAATAGGGATATGAGAGGACATGGAACGATGGGATTTTACCATGGCACCTACTAGTCAATGTTGGATCCAAAGAGTGTATCCAATGTAACCACTAATAATGAAAAGGACGCTACATTAGTACACCAGGAAATCAATAAATAGACAAGAACCAGAGACTAGGCGGGTATCAACCTAAGAAAACTTCATCCTTGAATCGTGATGGGGTTCCTGAGAGCCAAGGTATTCTCCACTCAGAATCCAAGGAGAGTTAGAGTCATTATATTCCAACTTTGTGTTGAAATCATGTAATAATAAATTTGGATCATGTTTTTATTTCCATTAATGTGGATAGGTCATGTATAGTCAAAAAAAATTATTTATTGGTCCAAGCCTTGTCTCCCATTAGTATGGACAAGCCACGTAGTGTTTCAACCATTTAATCTAATCATAATTAACCATTAAGGCATATTTAATTTGATAGGTGCACTCCTCTACCTTCTGTTAACATGGAAATTGGTGCTTCAAAAATTTATCATTTAGTAAATTTCATTTGATAAGGCCATGTTATATACATAATATACATTCCATTTCATATTTTACATTTAATAATAATTTTGAAGAACTTTCCTTAGGTTGTTCAAGTGGTGAGAATACATTCCACATGCCATTATGAAATTCTCATTATTAACAATCCATTTATTATAAAAATGATCACATTTAAGATGTTTGAGGAAGGACACACTCGAACAGGGGCTCAAATTTGTCAACACACTAAAAACGTGATTATGGAATAACCTTTGACATGAGGATTATTGAGTTGTGGTTGTAGCACTAATAAATAATCACAAATTTGGAAAGATCATAACCATATGATTCTATCAATTATAATCATGGCATGTAAATTTAAGAAATGTCCCCTGATAGAATCAGTGGTACCCACACGAACATTCCAAAAATCAACAAACCTTAGGGAATAGTTATATACCTCCATCCTTAGAGTTTTATGAGCCTTATCCTCCAGTATCTGCCCTTGATTTTCCTTGGATCATAGTAGATCTACGAAAATGTGAGAAATTATCACATGGCGATATCTAGGTTGTAACACCCCGACCCCAGTTACCCGGAGTCGGTGCATTATTGTGTAACATTGAAATGATCCTAAAAGATCAAGTCTCGAATGGTCGATTAGATTAGTAGCCTTGGAAACACTAGATACATTCATAAATTTTACATTACATCATAAAGTGAAAATATACAATAACAAAGTCTCCATAGTCCACACTCATATGCTCTTCTGACTATCCCTATAGGTCATTCATAAAATATTTCTTCACATCCTGAAAAATATTAAAACATTGAAAGGGGTGAGCTCAGATGCTCAATAAGGATAACAATATTGCAGAAGCTTTCATAAATGAACATTAACCTTTAAGGCAATGTATAACTAAAACAAAATCCTTTTTAAACTTGAACTTCAGCATAATATGGCAAAAATAAAATTAAATATTGTCATTTACTTACTCACACGGATATTCTACTAGTCGAATAATCACACTCAATATCAATATCCACTTTCATAATGATGGAATACATAATGCCAGACTATCATAACCAAGTAGCCAAGGCCTCGTGCCATGACTACAAATAAGATTTTGTCAAGGCCTCGTTCCAAGACACTAGTTTGTCTCATGAGACCTACCGATGCATCGAGGAGCTATAGCGGGCTCCACCCATCACTTATTAAGTCCAATGCATTCCTCATATGAACAGGTTTAAACATATCATAAACCATAACATAATCGTATAACATAAAACATGAATAGTGGAAACATAAAATTTCCACATTTCCATCATAAGATATCAATACAGCACATTGATATAATAAAAAAACACATTCAAAACCATTTTCAATACCAAAATAAAATAAAATTAAATCTTGGTATTTATTTTTCATTTAAAAAAAGTTATGGCTTATAGAGGAAGCCGAAACTCAAATAATAGTCTCGGCGGCAGAGAAGTCGTTGTCACCGCATACGTAAAAAAACATTCCTTTTGTCTTTTAGTAAAAACTATTCGTATAAAAAGATTCCTTTTGAATAAAAGTAAAAGTCAAAGGGTTTTATACACCGTATAAAGGAAATTTGTGTATAAAACCAAATATGCCTCAATGAATGGAGATTAAGATGATGTCCCTTACAAAGATCATTTTTTTAAATTAAATAGATCTATTATGTGTATTCACTGTAAGTACACATAAAGAAAGTACAAATACAAGATAGGACATGTTAATATCATTACATAATTTGAAAGTAGGAGATTAACCCAAAGAATGGAAATTGGGTTAAGAAGTTCCCTTACCTCGTGTCCGACTTGACTCAACCATTCTTTAACCTCTCGAATAATAAACTAGAGTTAATTTATAATTTCTTAAGAACCTTTTTGAAGTTTATTATTCCTTTTATATCACTTATTACCATGTTATGAACATTATGTACTTATTTATGTTAATAACGACCATTTTTTCGATCTTTGGTACTTGATTCAAAAATAAACTTCTTAAAATTACAAGTTGTTCATGTGGTAAAATATCCATTATATCCATAATTATATTCATGATGTAGATATCATATACATCATATATATCCAGTATATACATTCATTTATAATATTACATAACATTTAGAGGTAAGAAATGAAATGCATCGTTCATGGAGATGGTAAGTCGTACGTACGCATGAACACTACTTTCATTTCTATTTCATATTTAATGGAATGAAGTTATAATTATATAAAGGTATAATATAATTCCAGTATAATATAATGTATAATACCATTTACTCCATCCTTTATACATCCCACATATGGCATTAACGATTCAAATCACTTTGAGGGGTCGGTAGTCCGCACTTCCAAAAATGAAGATATCGCGTTTACCCATAATGGAAACCATCAAGGTATGACATAAATGAAAAATACAGAAGCTTAATTAAAACATAAACATATTATATATCATATATAAATATAGTTACATCTTAATGGCCACCTTTTAAGGTATTATATGAGTGTTGAACAATCATCATTTCATGAGGTAGAAATTCTCCATCCACAGAAACAGTATGTTGTTTAACCATTAGATGTAGGTGTGTGTAAGTGTAGATCAAATACTTCTTATAAATACATCCTATTATATTGAGGATACTGGTGTTGTTACAAAATAAATGAATAAGAAGAGTTTATGGGGTTGTAGAAGCAAGATAAAACATAAGAACACAAGAGATAACACTACCTTTAAAACGGGTAACTCTTTTTGATTTGAGCTCAAAGGATTCCTTGGGAAGACTTATTCCCAACTTGAGGATTCTTGGAGTAAGAGAGGGAAGTGTAGAGAGTATTTGGGCAGAGGATGGCCGATCCAAATGGCTTGGAATGTTAAAATAAGGTGGTAGTGGTGGGGGTCTTTTATAAGAGGAGAGGAGGGGCACTCTTGGAAAGTCATGAAATGTTACATTATTATATAATGATTTTAGGATTTTCAAGATCCCACACTTAAATATTTTGAGTCTAAGGTGATAAGGGTTCGAAATATACTCATCCAATAGGCTTTGAACAAGTTTAAATCTTATATTTTACATTATCCTTCCATTTTATTAAAATCGTTAATTAATGAGGTAATCGATGCATCATCATGGTGTCATAAATATTTAATTTATTTAATGTCTAAAAATTATAAAACAAATATCATGATGTATTAAATCTTGTTATATTTATAATGAATATTTATAGTAAAAAATATGACTTGTATAACCCCATTTAAAAATTATTTTAGTAAAACAACTTATGTTTGTGACCTTTTTATTTTAACTTTAAATAAAAGTTATTTATGTCATTTTCCTACCAAAGTGGCTCCATGGGATCCCGAAGTTGACCCATGGATTTTATTGGTCGGCCATGACACAACCAATAGGGGTAGGACAAGTGTAAAGGTATTTTCATATTTTTATAATATCATTTTTACCTTAAATTTCCCTAATTACCTTTAATCACGATTAATTAAACTTAAAAGTTACTATTCACCAAAAAATTATTTTAATCCCATTGAACCATAATTTACTTCCTAAATACAACCATGTATGTTGTATTTTTTAAAATCAAATCACATAAGTGGTAATGATTCATTTAAACGAAAAATCAGTTTTTTAACTACCACTTAGTGGTTTCACTATTCATCATGAATTGAAGTTTTTCAGAATAATGCCAAAATTTCACCCTAAGCTATAATTGATATTTCGAATTCAAAAATGATGTCTATTGTAAAAAATTCCAAACATATAAGTTGAATTAATTAATTTTATAATTAATTCCCATTGTCACAAAAAATAGCGTATGTTTAAGAAACAAAATATATCAAATGATTGAAAATTGTTTATGTCCAATTTCAAAATGAATTTAATTCTAATGAACACCATTTGATAAAATGGTAAAAATATATTCTAATTATAATTTAAAACCACTCAATAGTATAATTTATCACTATAAATTATTTTGATTAAAAAAGTTGTTTTAAGTATTTTTCACTATTCATAAAAAATGGATGTTCCAAGAAAATTACAAAAAATTCAACATAGGATAATTTAGATATTAAGAACACAAAAATGAAGTCCATTTTGAAATATAAAATTCCTATAATTTTAAAAAGTGGGTATTGCTATTCATAACGGCTACTTTGATTAGTCGCGGTGTTTTAGAACTCGAAGTTGCGTACAACACACTCTACTGTATTATTCAAAGAGATGTGTATAGTGGAAGCTTGGGGTGTTACATTCTCCCCTCCTTCAAAAAATTTCGTCCTCGAAATTTAATATAATATCACTGTCTAAAAAGACTCGGGTGATTCTTCATCATAAGTTCCTCGGGTTCCCACGTTTCCTCCTCCATCTTATGGTTTCGTCATAGAACTTTTACCAGACGAGTCGTCCGGTTTTTCAGCCCTTGTTCTCTTGTATCAAGAATCCTGACGGGCTCTTCGCAATAAGACAGATCGGGTTCCAATTCTAATTCCACATAGGTGAGTACATGCGTTGGGTCAGTCATGTATTTTCTCAACTGTGATACATGGAATACATCATGAACTTTGGAGAGACTTGGCGGCATTTCCAAATGGTAAGCTACAGCCCCAATTCGTTCTAGAATTTCAAAGGGTCTGATGTACCTGGGACTCAATTTACCCTTCTTACAGAAACTTATTACCCCCTTCCATGGAGATACCTTCAAGAAAACATGATCTCCTACCCGAAATTCCAAATCCTTCCATCGGTTGTCGGCATATCTCTTCTGCCTACTTTGAGCTACTTTGATGTGGTTTTGGATTACTTTCACCTTTTCCATCATTTCCTCCACCAGTTATGGGCCTACAAGTTTTCTTTCACCAACGTCATCCCAACAGGTTGGTGTGTGACATCTCTTTCCGTAAAACTCTTCATATGGTGCCATCTGAAAACTCTAATGGAAGCTATTGTTATAGGAAAATTCTACCAGAGGTAAATATTGATCCCACATTCCTTGAAAGTCAAGTGAGCATGATCTCAAAATGTCTTCTAAGGTTTGAATAGTTCTTTTTGATTGTCTATCTATTTGAGGGTGGTAAGAAGTGCTCAAACGAAGTTCAGTATCCAAGGCCTTCTAAAGACTTTTCCTGAATCTTGTTGTAAAACGAGGATCACGATCTGAGACAATCGACAGGGGTACTCCATGAAGTCTCACAACTTCATTAATATACAGTCTTGTTATACGTTCAAGTGGTAGATCTTCCCTTATAGCAAGAAAATGTGCTGACTTCGTGAGATGATCAACAATGACCCATATTGCGTCATTTCTTCTAGGAGTCTTTGGTAATTCCATGAAAAAATCCATCATAATATTATCCCATTTCCACTCAGGTATGGGAAGAGGTTGCAATACTCCACCAGGCAGTTTCCTTCCAGCTTTCACTTGTTGACAAACCATACATATTGACACAAAATTAGCAATCTCCCTCTTCATGTTGTCCCACCAAAAATGTCCCTTTAAATCTCTATACATTTTGGTGCTCCCATGGTGTATAGAAAAATTGGAACTATGAGAATCATCCAACAATTCCCTCTTTAAATCAGGTATATCGGGAATACAATGTCTCCTCCCAAATTTCAAAATTCCATATTCATACACAAACTCACTCAATCACCCATCATTCACAGCTTTAATCTTCTTTTTCAACTCTTCATCATTGTCCTGAGAACACTTTATCCTTTCTAGTAAATATGGTTTGGAAACCATTTGAAAATTTTTTGATGTTTCACCATCCATGGTGATTCCCATATCCATCTTTACTAGATCCATGAAAGTAGGATCCCTTTCCACTCCCATCATGTTCAAAACTCCATGATATTTTCTACTCAAAGCATCTGTAACCTTATTTTTTTTCCTGGGTGGTAGTGTATCGTGCAATCATAATCCTTGAGTATTTAAAGCCATCTCATTTTCCTCATGTTGAGTTCTTTGTGTGAGAAAATATATTTCAAACTCTTGTGATCGGTATATATCTCACATTTTTCACCATAGAGATAATTTCTCAATATCTTCAAGGAAACGATTACAGCAGCTAACTTGAGATCATGAGTAGGATAGTTCTACTCATGAATTTTTAGCTGTCGTGATGCATAGGCAATAACCCTATCATTCTGCATGAGGACACAACCAACTCCTTTCATTGATGCATCACTATAAATAATGAACCCATCATTCCCTGATGGTAGAGTCAATATAGGAGCGTTGAATAATCTACTCTTCAGTTCTTCAAAACATTGTTCACACTCTTTTGTCCAGTCAAATTTAACCCCTTTACGTGTCATCTTCTTCAATGGGTTATCCAATCGGGAAAAATTCTGGACAAAACGTCGATAATAACCGGCCAAACCAATAAAGCTGCGCACCTCAGTTATACTCATCGGTGCTGGCCATTCTTGGATCGCCTTGGTCTTAGAATGAGAAATGGAAATTACATCCTTAGAGACAATATGGCCAAGAAAATAAATCTCCTGAATCCAGAATTCACACTTGCTAAACATCTCATATAATTCATGCCTTCTAAGAGTCTTCAAGATAATGCGCAAGTGATTTTCATGATCTTCATAGCTTTTAGAGTATACCAAGATATCATCAATAAATACCACCACAAAATCATCAAGATATTCCTTGAAAACTATATTCATTAGATCCATGAATACAGAGGGTTCATTAGTCAATCCTAAAGGCATTACTGTAAACTCATAATGCTTGTATCTTGTTCGAAATGCTGTCTTCGGAATGTCATCCTTCTTCACACACAACTGATGGTATCCAGATCGAAGGTCAATATTTGAAAATTATTGAGCTCCATGAAATTGGTCATATAAATCATCAATGCGAGGTAGGGGATACTTGTTCTTTATTGTTATATCATTGATCTTCCTGTAGTCAATGCACAACCTCATAGATCCATCTTTCTTCTTAACAAAAAGAACAGGGGATCCCCATGGAGAAACACTAGGGCGGATAAATCTCCTATTACTCAATTCCTCTAGTTGTTCTTTAGTTAAACTAATTCCACGGTGGACATTCTATAAGAGTTCTTCGATATGGGCCTTGATCGAGGAATTAAATCAATGGAAAACTCAACTTCTCGTTCTGGAGGATGTCCAGGTAAATCTTCCGGAAACACATCTACATATTCTTTCACAATATGTACATCCTCTATTTGAACATTCCTTTCCTCTCCATTAGTCATTTCATTCTCTTCCTCCCCAATAATTGAATTTAGTTGAGCTACTGGGGGTGGATCTAAATAAGAATTAGGTGGTGACGATTCTTCTCTAAAAATAAGGTGTTCCTTATCATCATCATCAAAAATCGTAACCTCCTTCTTCATACAATAAATCTTTGCATCATAGTCCGAAATCCAATCCATACCGAGGATTATATCAAACTCAATCATAGGAATGACAATGATATCAGCAGATAAGGAACAGTTATGTGCTCTAATGGGGACTGATTCACAAAACATTGTTGCAATAATACTTCCCTTAGGAGTTTTGACTGACAATTATCTTGTAAAATAAAATTGGAAATATCTAATTTTCTTAGAAAACTGGGAAGATATGAAACAATGAGATGATCCAAAATCAAGTAATGCATTTTCTAAACTTGAGGAAACCATTAAATTACCTGCCACCATGTCTTTCAGAACTTCAACCTCAGCAGTAGTGATAGAATAAGCTTGGCCTTTATCCCTTGGCCTATTATGAGGTAAGTTCCCCTGACACTTAGGACATTAATTTGCATAATTCCCCATCTCTCTACAATTATAGCATTCCACATTGATAGAAACATTATTTCCCTTTCAATCATGAGCTTGGTGGACTTTTTCACCACACTTGTAAAAGACTCTCATTCCCTTCAAGAAATTACTGTGGTGTTTCTTTCCACATTTACTGCAGGACTGATATTCAACTCTTCCCTTCTTCCCCTTATTTCCATTTCCAGATTGATCAGAAGATCTCTTATTTTCTTGCTTTGCTTTAAATTCATGAGACTTAGAGAATTCCTTTTCCATCTTGATAGCACAAGAGACAATATCTTCATATGAAGAGAAGGTTTTTGAGACTAATGCTCGATGGAGAAATAGTTTTAACCCATCAATGAAACGATCAATCTTACTTCTTGGGTTACGTATATAACTTGCAGCATGCCTCGCTAACCTTGTAATGTTAGCCTCATACTTTGCGACATTCTCATCCTCCTTCGGCCTCAAACTCAGAATTTGCCTTTCCATATCTTCTCAATGGTCATGTGGAAAGTATTTTTCTAAGAAAATTTCCTTAAACTCCCTCCATTACATACTTGATACTTCTTCATCTTCCATTGTGTTTTGAATCAGTGACCACCATTGATCGGCATCTCCAGTGAGGCGGTAGACTGCCATGACAACCTTCTCCCTTTCGCTACTCCCCAAGGCGTGGAATATTTTCTCTAAGGAGTTTATCCATTTCTCAGATACTAATGGATTTGTAACCCCAATAAATGTTGGCGGTTGTTGCCTCATGAAGCGGTCTAACATTGATCCTCCACGTTGCAGATCAGGGTGCTCCATAAGAGTATGGTTATTATTCATAACCTAAGTGAGTTGTCCCAGTATGGTAATATGTTGATCAGAACCATTTGTATCTCCAGATCTACAATAATTATCTTGAGCAGGAGGGAAATCACTACACGGAGTGCGTGCATTGATACAGTTTCCATTCCTTCCACTAGGCGCCATTTCTAAACAATGGCATAAACTAGATTAGTTTATGAATCAAAATACATAATTCCATACTTGTAAAATACTTAACATAAATTGAACTATTTATGGATATAATCCATGATCATAAAAAATGTTTTCTTTGAGGAAGTATATACTCATAACCCTTCATAGTGGTTTGTAAAGAAAATGAGAATTATCCTAAGCATATCCCCTGGGAGTGGCATAACCAAGAGTGCAACAAGACCCGTTGTCGTGCACCAGTTCCTGTTTGAGTCTAGCTCTAAGCGGTGTTTTCGGGGTTTATCACTAGGTACATCTGTGCTAGAGCCGCCTCTACCAGCTAGTATCCAGACATGGATGTATTTCTCAGAAAACTCACAAAATCTCTATAATAACTAAATTCTAGGAAGTTCTTCTGTACTAATCCTCAATGTCTATCTTCGGGCTACGTGATTTAATTAGAGTTTATCTAAATCTAGCTTCCAAGGTTAGTACTAAACTACCTCTGATACCAACTATAACACCCTGACCCCAGTTACCCGGAGTCAGTGCATTATTGCATAACGTTGGCATGATCACAAAAGATCAAGTCTCGAATGACCAATTAGTTTAGTAGCCTTGGAAACACTAGATACATTCATAAATGTTACATTACATCATAAAGTGAAAATTTACAATAACAAAGTCTCCATAGTCCACACTCATATCCTTTTCTGACTATCCCTGCAGGTCATTCATAAAATACTTCTTCACATCCTGGAAAATATTAAAACCTTGAAAGGGCTGAGCTCAGATGCTCAGTAAGGATAACAATATTGCGTAAGCTTTCATAAATAAACATTAACCTTTAAGGAAATGTATAACTAAAACAAAATCCTTTTTAAACTTGAACTTCAGCATAATATGGCAAAAATAACATTAAATAATTCCATTTAATTACTCACATGGACATTGTATTAGTCATATAATCACATTAAATATCAATAACCACTTTCATAATGATGGAATGCATAATGCCAGACTATCATAACCACGTATCCAAGGCCTCGTGCCAAGACTACAAATAAGATTTTGTCAAGGCCTCATGCCAAGACACTAGTTTGTCTCATTAGACCTACCGATGCATCGAGGATCTATAGCGGGCTCCACCCGTCACTTATTAAGTCCAATGCATTCCTCATATGAATAGGTTTAAACATATCATAGACCATAACAAAATCGTATAACATAAAACATGAATAATGGAAACATAACATTTCCACATTTCAATCATAAGATATCAATACAACACATTGATATAATAAAAAACCACATTCAAAACCATTTTCAATACCAAAATAAAATAAAATTAAATCTTGGTATTTATTTTTCATTTAAAAAAAGTTATGGCTTATAGAGGAAGCCGAAACTCAAATAATAGTCTCGGCGGCAGAGAAGTCGTTGTCGCCGCATACGTAAAAAAACATTCCTTTTGTCTTTTAGTAAAAACTATTCTTATAAAAAGATTCCTTTTGAATAAAAGTAAAAGTCAAAGGGGTTTATACACCGTATAAAGGAAAGTTGTGTATAAAACCAAATATGCCTCAATGAATGGAGATTGAGATGATGTCCCTTACAAAGATCATTTTTTTTAATAAAATAGATCTATTATGTGTATTCACTATAAGTACACATAAAGAAAGTACAAATACAAGATAGGACATGTTAATATCATTACATAATTTGAAAGTAGGAGATTAACCCAAAGAATGGAAATTGGGTTAAGAAGTTCCCTTACCTCGTGTCCGACTTGACTCAACCGTTGTTTAACCTCCTGAATAATAAACTAGAGTTAATTTATAATTTCTTAAGAACTTTTTTCAAGTTTATTATTCCTTTTATATCACTTATTACCATGTTATGAACATTATGTACTTATTTATGTTAATAACGGCCATTTTTTCGATCTTTGGTACTTGATTCAAAAATAAACTTCTTAAAATTACAAGTTGTTCATGTGGTAAAATATCCATTATATCCATAATTATATTCATGATGTAGATATCATATACATCATATATATCCAGTATATACATTCATTTATAATATTACATAACATTTAGAGGTAATAAATGAAATGCATCGTTCATGGAGATGGTAAGTCGTACGTATGCATGAACACTAATTTCATTTATATTTCATATTTAATGGAATGAAGTTATAATTATATAAAGGTATAATATAATTCTAGTATAATATAATGTATAATACCATTTACTCCATCCTTTATACATCCCACATATGGCATTAACGATTCAAATCACTTTGAGGGGTCGGTAGTCCGCACTTCCAAAAATGAAGATATCGCGTTTACCCATAATGGAAACCATAAAGGTATGACATAAATGAAAAATACAGAAGCTTAATTAAAAAATAAACATATTATATATCATATATAAATATAGTGACATATTAATGGCCACCTTTTAAGGTATTATATGAGTGTTGAACAATCATCATTTCATGAGGCAGAAATTCTCCATCCACAGACACAGTATGTTTTTTAACCATTAGATGTAGGTGTGTGTAAGTGTAGATCAAATCCTTCTTATAAATACATCCTATTAAATTGAGGATACTGGTTTTTTTACAATATAAATGAATAAGAAGAGTTTAGGGGGTTGGAGAAGCAAGATAAAACATAAGAACACAAGAGATAACACTACCTTTAAAACGGGTAACTCTTTTTGATTTGAGCACAAAGGATTCCTTGGGAAGACTTATGTACAAAGTGAGGCTTCTTGGAGTTAGAGAGGGAAGTGTAGAGAGTATTTGAGCAGAGTATGGCCGATCCAAATGGCTTGGAAGGTGTAAATAAGGTGGTAGTGGTGGGGGCCTTTTATAAGAGGAGAGGAGGGGCACTCTTGGAAAGTCATGAAATGTTACGTTATTATATAATGAGTTTCGGATTTTAAAGGTCCCAAACTTAAATATTTCGAGTATAAGGTGATAAGGGTTCGAAATATTCTCATCCAATAGGCTTTGAACAAGTTTAATTATTATATTTTACATTATCCTTCCATTTTATTAAAATCATTAATTAATGAGGTAATCGATGCATCATCATGGTGTCATAAAAATTTAATTTATTTAATGTCTAAAAATTATAAAACAGATATCATGATGTATTAAATCTTGTTAGATTTATAATGAATATTTATAGTAAAAAATATGACTTGTATAACCCCATTTAAAAATTGTTTTAGTAAAACAACTTATGTTTGTGACATTTTTATTTTAACTTTAAATAAAAGTTATTTATGTCATTTTCCTACCAAATGGCTCCATGAGATCCAGAAGTTGACCCATGGATTTTATTGGTCGTCCATGACACATCCAATATGGGTAGGACAAGTGTAAAGGTATTTTCATATTTTTATAATATCATTTTTACCTTAAATTTCCCTAATTACCTTTAATCACGATTAATTAAACTTAAAAGTTACTATTCACCAAAAAATTATTTTAATCCCATTGAACCATATTTTACTTCCTAAAGACAACCATGTATGTTGGATTTTTGAAAATAAAATCACATAAGTGGTAATGTTTCATTTAAACGAAAAATCAGTTTTTTAACTACCACTTAGTGCTTTCACTATTCATCAAGAATTGAAATTTTTCAGAATAATTCCAAAATTTCACCCTAAGCTATAATTGATATTCTGAATTCAAAAATGATGTATATTTTAAAAAATTCCAAACATATAAGTTGAATTAATTAATTTTATAACTAACTCCCATTGTCACAACAAATAGCGTATTTTTAAGAAACAAAATATATCAAATGATTGAAAATTGTTTATGTCCAATTTCAAAGTGAAATTAATTCTAATGAACACCATTTGATAAAATGGTAAAAATATATTCTAATTATAATTTTAAACCACTCAATAGTATAATTTATCACTATAAATTATTTTGATTAAAAAAGTTGTTTTAAGTATTTTTCACTATTCATAAAAAATGGATGTTCTCAGAAAATTACAAAAAATTCAACATAGGATAATTTAGATATTAAGAACACAAAAATGAAGTCCATTTTGAAATATAAAATTCCTATAATTTTAAAAAGTGGTTATTACTATTCATAACGTCTACTTTGATTAGTCACGGTGTGTTAGAACTCGAAGTTGCGTACAACACACTCTACTGTATTATTCAAAGAGATGTGTATAGTGGAAGCTTGGGGTGTTACATTCTCCCATCCTTCAAATAATTTAATCCTCAAAATTTAATATAATATCACTGTATAAAAAGACTTGGGTGATTCTTCATCATAAGTTCCTCGGGTTCCCACGTTGCCTCCTCCATCTTATGGTTTCTCCATAGAACTTTTACCAGACGAGTCGTCCGGTTTCTCAGCACTTGTTCTCTTGTATCAAGAATCCTGACGGGCTCTTCGCAATAAGACAGATCGGGTTCCAATTCTAATTCCACATAGGTGAGTACATGCGTTGGGTCAGGCATGTATTTTCTCAACTTTGATACATGGAATACATCATGAACTTTGGAGATACTTGGCCGCATTTCCAAATGGTAAGCTACAGCCCCAATTCGTTCTAGAATTTCAAAGGGTCCGATGTACCTGGGACTCAATTTACCCTTCTTACTGAAACGTATTACCCCCTTCCATGGAGATACCTTCAAGAAAACATGATCTCCTACCTGAAATTCCAAATCCTTCCTTCGGTTGTCGGCATATCTCTTCTGCCTACTTTGAGCTACTTTGATGTTGTTTTGGATTACTTTCACCTTTTCCATCATTTTCTCCACCAGTTATGGGCCTAAAAGTTTTCTTTCACCAACGTCATCCCAACAGGTTGGTGTGTGACATCTCTTTCCGTATAACTCTTCATATGGTGCCATCTGAAACTCTAATGGAAGCTATTGTTATATGAAAATTCTACCAGAGGTAAATATTGATCCCACATTCCTTGAAAGTCAAGTGATCATGATCTCAACATGTCTTCTAAGGTTTGAATAGTTCTTTTTGATTGTCTATCTATTTGAGGGTGGTAAGAAGTGCTCAAACGAAGTTCAGTATCCAAGGCCTTCTAAAGACTTTTCCTGAATCTTGTTGTAAAACGAGGATCATGATCTGAGACAATTGACAGGGGTACTCCATGAAGTCTCACAATTTCATTAATATACAGTCTTGTTATACGTTCAAGTGGTAGATCTTCCCTTATAGCAAGAAAATGTGCTGACTTCGTGAGACGATCAACAATTGTTGAGTCAATAAGGTTTTCCTTATGACTTTTCCATTCCTTCTTGTTTTGAAAATCACAAACACCTTATCTTTAAGGAAAATTGCTTTCTTAAGGAAAATTGCTTTTATAAGAAAAATTGCTTTCTTAAGGAAAATCACTTTTATAAGAAAAATTATCCTTATCATATTTTCATTCATATTTTTCTTAAGTATGAGTTTCGGATTCATTTTCTCGGAATCATTGAAACTTTGATATAAAGCATTCTGTTTTAGGGTTCGGATTCTGGACAAGAACTATAAGGAAGTTTCATTCCGAATTCCGGATATGAACTCTGACTAAGTTCTATTCCAGAATCAGGATACGAATTCTGAAGAAGAATTCTCATTACGAATTCTGATGATGAATTCTCATTACGAATTCTGATGATGAATTCTCATTACGAATTCTGATGATGAATTCTCATTACGAATTCTGATGATGAATTCTCATTACGATTTCTGATGACGAATTCCTATTCCGAATTCTAATTCCGAATTCACCTGTTAAACAGAATCTGATTATCATTGTTTTATACACTCTGAATTTATTCATTCCGAACCTTCACTCAGAAGTTTCTATTCCGAACCTTTATGTTAGAGTTTAAAACGATGTCGTACTTTCTGTTACACACACTTTGTTATAAAACGATGTCGTCCATTTTGATATAAACTAACCGTTGTCTAAGTGACACGTGTACAGGTCCCTCCGATCTTTAAGGAAAATATGACCGTTGGAGAGGAGTCGACCTTACCTATAAATAGGAGCTCATTTGAAAGAGCTCGATGCTGATGTAGGCTGATGGCTAATATGATGATTGCTGAAAAAGTGCTTACATGCTGTTGAAGTGATTTCTAGAGAGAGAGTCTCTTATCAACTCTCAAAGCTTCGTGCGACTCCGAATGTTGGTGATTACATTCGAGGGCTTCCGGGGATAGGAAGACAGAGGTGCCGACTACCATAAAGATCGAGGGATTTCTTGCTGAGAAAGACAGAGGTTACCAACTACCTTGAAGTTGAGGGCTTGCGGGGATAGCAAGACAGAGACTCCGATCTTCATATCGAGGGCTTACCCTGGTGTGGGTAAGACAGACTTGCTTGAAAGTATAGATCAAGGGACCTTTATCCAAGGTTGTTGGATACCCTTCTCTTTGGGTTAAAAGACTATTATCTTGTTACTAGTAGTTTTACTACTTGTCTTTATTCCGCTGCATTTTGTATCTTAAGGAAAGTGTAACTTTCTTATAATTCCTTACTTACTCTGATTCATTTAGATTCTATACGCTTTAAGGTAGAATCTCATATTGTAACTTTTGTTAAGTTTCAATTTCCGGAACCATATTTCCGGAACCTACTTTTGGAATTTCTTTCCAAGTTTAGTTCGGTGTTAGAGGTGTTGTGAATTTACTTAGTTTAACTTTGTTAAACTTAGCCATTTCCTTTTCTTAAGGAAACTATAGTTTCTTAACTAACTTTAAAGGTTCCAAAGGAATTTTTAAAGTATACAATTCACCCCCCCTCTTGTATATTGAGCATATCATATTATATTTCGATCCTACAATTGGTATCAGAGGTTGGAAACCTCTTACTCTATACCATTCTCACAATTGGTATCAGAGCCAAGGTTACTGAAATACTTGTACTCACATACAAGTTTTTCGTGCTCACTTTTCATTCCGAACTTTGTCATTCCGATTTATCCATTCCGAACTTTTCTTATTCCGAACTCTGTTATAACGAATCTTTTCTACTAACAAGTTTTGTGCAAAGTTATTTTTAGTATGACAGGAATTAATGTTGGATCGATTGACAATCTGAATCCTACAAGACCACCTATATTTGATGGTAATGATTATGAATACTAGAGAGATCGTATGAAGACATTTGTTATCAATACTGGGGTAGATAACTTTGTCATGCTTACTGGTGACTATAAAATTCCTGACAAGGAAGTCAGAACCTTTACTAACCAGGAAAAGCAAAAATATCAACTCAACTATAAGGTACGCAACACTTTACTATGTTCAATGACTAGAAATATATATAGCCAAATTTCTTCTTGTGAAGCAGCTAATTGTATATGGAAGAAGTTAGAGGTTACACACTTTGGGACTTCTAAGGTGATTGAGACTAGAAGAGCTATGCTTAGAGCTGAATATCATGGCTTCAATTTTCCTTATGGAGAACCTATCTGTAAAGTTCAACAAATATTTATGACTATCGTCAACAGTCTAAAATCTATGGGAGAGAAAGGATTAGATGATGAAGCTCTTGTGGGCAAGATAATTGACATTATGCCCAATGAGTGGGAATCCAAGAGAACAGCTATAGATGAGAACAGGATGGTCACTCAAATTACTCTTGATGAATTATTTGGAACTCTTCTACAACATGAAACTAGAATGAAGAGAGATTCTGACAACATCAAGAAAAAGAATGGAAATGGTACTTTTGCTTTTACAACAACTTCGAATCAGATGAAGCTAATACTCCTGAGAGAGTAACCAGATCCAAGTCTAAGAAAGTTATTTTCCAATCCGAATCTAGTGAGAGTGAAGTTTCAGAAAATGAATTATCCAATCTTGCTCGAAGGATGAACAAGATAGCTGGACAGAGAAACTTTCAATCCAAGTATAAGAAGAAGGACAGGAAAGATAAGAAAGATGGAGAAGTAACTTGTTATGAATGCAAAAGAGCTGGACATATTAGACCAGATTTCCCTATGCTCAAAAAGAAAGAAAGAAAGGAAAAACATTCAGACAGGAACAGAAAGAAGTATTACAAAGCTAAAGCTAAGAAAGTTCTGAAAGCTAATGACACCTGGAGTGCCAGTGGTGGTGACTCTTCAGATGAATCATCTGAATATGAATCTTCAGGACAGAAGAATTTTGGTCTTATAGCCAGATTACCTATTAATAATCATTGTCTTATGGCTAAGGTACGAAATGCTGAATCATTGACCAATGTTTCTTTATATTCTAATGATAGTAAGTATTATAACTCTTCTGATGAAGAATCATCTTCTGATGAGGAAAATACTTTACCTACTTATGAAGAAGTCTCTAGGTTTGCTGAACTTCTTGAGATTGAGAATTCCAAACTCAACAAGAAACTTGACAAGGCATATTCTAGGAATTCTATTCTTACTAAAGAGATATCAGATCTTTCTAAAGATCTTGATAAGAAAAATGCTGATTTTGAAAATATTTTAAAAAATCTTGAGGAAGTAAGTTCTGAGAAGAATAAACTTTCTAAAGAGTTAGAAAAAGTAATTCCAAAGAAAAATGTTTTCGAGCCGAACTCTAGTTCGAAAACTAATGATTTTGAGGATAAAAACTTGGTTGTAAAACTCAAGTCCGAAATTTTTTCCTTAAAGAAGTGTTTATCAAACTTTACCCATGGTAAAGAAAATTTTGATAAGATGTATTCTCAAATACGACCTTTAAGAAATAAATCCGGATTTGGTTATACCCATGCAAAACCAGTTTTCAGTAACAATTATTTTGTTCCTCAGAGTGCCCCATTTTGCACTAAATGTCAATGTGGTGGTCACTGGGCAAAAAATTGTTCCTTAAACAAAACCCAATCCTTAGGTTTTCACAAAGCTTATTTTTCTAAGAAAATGTGGGTTCCTAAAATTTTATTGTCTGGAAATCTCGGATCCAAACAAGTTTGGATTTCGAAAATCTAACTTTGTTCTTGATTTCAGGAAAATAAAGGAAGTTCCAGCAACAATATTTGGTACATGGATAGTGGATGTTCCCGGCACATGACTGGTAACAAAAGCTTTTTTGAAAAGATTATCAAAACGAATGGAGGAAAGGTATCTTTCGGAGACAATGCTAAGGGAGAGATTGTTGGTATTGGTAATATTGTTCTTTTAGGTAAAACTTTTATTTCAAATGTTCTTTTTGTTAAAGGTATTAAGCACAACCTCATTAGCATAAGTCAGTTATGTGATGAAGGTTACCTTGTGAATTTTAGGAATGATAAGTGTTTAGTACACAATTCCAAGGAAGAATTTATTCTCTCAGCCAATAGGCAAGAGAATGTTTACACCTTAAACTTAGAAGACCTAAGAAGCCAAGATTTACCTTGCCTAAGTGCAATGGAAGATCACTCTTGGTTATGGAATAGAAGACTAGGACACTGTAATCTTAGAAACCTATGTAAACTCTCTAAGAAGAAACTTGTTAAGGATCTATCGGAGCTTAGATTTGATTCTTCTAAAGTTTGTGATCCTTGTCAATATGGCAAGCAACATAAATCTAGTTTTAAGTCAATCGGTGAAGTCTCAACAACTGATGCATTACAGTTGGTGCACATGGATCTTTTTGGTCCAACACAAACTGGAAGTATTGGAGGCAAATACTATGTGTTTGTTCTTGTTGATGATTACACTAGATTTACTTGGGTCTATTTTCTAGCAAAGAGATATGAATCTTTTTCTTATTTCAAAAGTTTTAGAGATCAAGTTAAAAATGAGAAAAACCTTCCATTGAAAACTATTCATAGTGATCATGGAGGAGAATTTCAAAATTCTGATTTTGAAACTTTTTGTAGTAAGAAAGGTATTACTCACAATTTTTCAGCACCTAGAACTCCTCAACAGAATGGTGTAGTTGAAAGAAGAAATAGAATTCTTCAAGAGATAACTAGAACCATGTTGAGTGAATATTCTATTGCTAGACATTTCTGGGCTGAAGCTGTAAGTACTGCTTGTTATACTATAAATCGAGTTTTGATTAGACCTTTTCTTAATAAAACTCTTTATGAGTTATGGAATGGTAGAAAACCTAGACTTTCCTACTTCAAGGTTTTTGGTTGCAAAGTATTAATTTTGAATACTAAAGATAACTTACATAAATTCTCACCAAAGTCTGATGAAGGAATTTTCTTAGGATATTCCACAATCTCTAAGGCTTATAGAGTTTTTAATAAAAACACTTGTACTGTTGAGGAAACAGTACATGTAAAATTTGATGAGTCGGATCCTTTTGTTTTTAAACCATCTCAACTTACATCTTCGGATGTGTTTTCAAAAATTGATTATCAACCTTTGATAGAGGAACCTTCTGATAAGGAAATTGTTCTAGAAGATACTTCTGAAACATTTACCCCAGAAGAATTTCTACCCTATGTTGATGAACAGGTTTTACAAAACCCAAATCAGGTGTTTCTGAAGAATCATATCAGTGATAGTATCATTGGTGATGTAAATCAACCTGTAAGGACTAGAAGTTCCTTAAGAAATGAAGTAGAACATCTAGCATTTCTTTCCCAATTAGAACCTAAAAGCACTGATGAAGCTTTAGGTGATGATGATTGGATCAAAGCAATGCAAGATGAACTAAATGAATTCGAAAGGAATAAAGTCTGGACCTTGGTTGAAAGACCTAAGGAAACTTCTGTTATTTGAGTAAAATGGGTTTTCAGAAATAAATGTGATGAAAATGGAATCATTGTTAGAAATAAAGCTAGACTTGTTGCTAAAGGCTATAATCAGCAAGAAGGAATAGACTATGAAGAAACCTATGCTCCAGTAGCTAGACTTGAATCTATTCATATTCTATTTGCCTTTGCAGCATTCTTTAATTTCAAACTTTATCAAATGGATGTGAAATGTACTTTTCTTAACGGTTATGTTCAAGAGGAAGTCTTTGTTGAACAACCACCTGGCTTTGAAGATACAAAACATCCTGATCATGTTTTTAGACTTACCAAAGCTTTGTATGGCCTTAAACAAGCCCCACGAGCATGGTATGATAGACTCACTGGATTTTTGCTTCACAATAACTATGTTAAGGGAAATGCAGATCCAACCCTTTTTATAAAGAAAGATAAGAAAAATGTTTTGATTGTTCAAATTTATGTTGATGACATTATATTTGGTTCAACTCAGCAATCTTTGACTGACTCTTTTGCTAGTATAATGAAATCTGAGTTTGAAATGAGTATGATGGGTGAGTTAACATTTTTCCTTGGTTTTCAAATTTCTCAAAAACCAGAAGGAACTTATATATCTCAACATAAGTATATTAAAGATCTTCTTAAAAAGTATGGTTATGACAACACTAAAAGTATAAGTACTCCCATTGGTACTTCAAATTCTTAAGATCTTGATGAAGCTGGGAAACCAGTAGATCAAACATCTTTTAGAGGTATGATTGGAAGTCTACTTTACTTAACAGCTAGTCAACCAGACTTAATGTTTTCAGTATGCTTATGTGCAATATATCAATCCAATCCTAAGGAATCTCACTTAAAGGCAGTTAAAAGAATTTTTCACTACCTTAAGGGAACCATGGATCTAGGATTATTTTATACTTCTGGAAATGATTTTGTTCTAAAAATCTTTTCTGATGCTGACTTTGGTGGATGTAGAATGGATAGAAAGAGTACATCTGGAACTTGTCATTTCTTAGGAGATTCATTAGTTTCTTGGTCCTGCAAGAAGCAACATTCTGTAGCA
The DNA here is from genome assembly GCA_963277665.1 of Viscum album. NCBI lineage: Eukaryota > Viridiplantae > Streptophyta > Magnoliopsida > Santalales > Viscaceae > Viscum > Viscum album. The sequence goes on from OY728140.1 coordinate 82,526,456, forward strand.
CTCTCCACTGCTGAAGCTGAATATGTAGCAGCTGTAAGTTTTTGTGCACAAGTGTTGTGGATGCAACACACACTCACAGACTATGGCTCGAGTTTTACTAAAACTCAAATTTTGTGTGATAACGCAAGTGCCATTGCCCTAAGTAAAAACCCTGCACATCACTCTCGTGCAAAACACATAGATATTAGGCATCACTTTCTTAGGGATCACACACTAAAAGGAGATATTATTCTTCAGTTTATCGGAACGCAAGATCAACTTGCTGATATATTCACAAAGTCTTTGCCTTCTGATAGATTTGAATATATTAAACAGAAGTTAGGAATGATAACCATAAGGTAATCTTTCTCAAGTAACTTTCTGTTGAAAAAGTCTCCTTACAGTAATAAACTCCTTTTCATAGGGGGAGTACATTTGATTATTTGTTTAAACAAAGTTTTTCAAAATTTGTTTTCAAACTTTTCGGAATAAAGATTTCCGGAATGACAACTTCCGGAATGAAAATTTTCCAGAATGGATATTTTCGTACAGAATACTTCTGGAATGAGAGTATTCATATTGAAAATTTCCGGAATGGACAACTTTCGTACTGGGACTTTCATAACCAGATTTTCGTTCCAAGTTTCTTTTTCGTATTGAGTTTTTCGTATTAAGTTTTTCGTATTGAGTTTTTCGTATTGAGTTTTTCGTTTTTTTTTATTATTGAGTTTTTCGTAGTCATCTTTATATTACCCATTACGAACAACTTTCCTAAAGCTAATCCGAAAGGTATGATTTCCTTACTGAAGTTTTCTTAATCATATTTTACTTTCTGGCAGTTTCTTATATTTTGTTTTCGGTTTTTTAGTTTTCTTAAATCCTTGTTTTAATAAAACCTCAAAAAGATCGGATTCAAGCTCTCAACCGTCAGATCTGATCGCAGCTCATTCCAACCGTTAGATCAACCGTGGAAGGTGAACCGTCATCCCATTGCCTATATAAAGGGGACCATATTTTCTCGTCCCACATCGGTTTCAAGCTTTCACGTGCTGAAGCTCTGACTCTCCGATTTAAGGCCGTTCCGAACCACAGTTTTCTCCGCTCCGAACTTCAGTCTTCTCTGTTCCGAATATCTCAGAAGAATTCAGATCCGAATGTCTGCAGAGTTAGCTTCTCAAGAAATGTCTTCAACCAAGCCTATATCTCAGTGGTTAGTATACAGAGAAAGGTTAGTTCATCCGTCTTTCTTCAGCAACTACGATTCTGTCATCTCAAAGAACATCAAGTTAAATGGCTGGGAGGATGTTGCGGTATCTAAAACCGGGAATCAAGATGACGTCTATTCTGATTTTCTTGTTGAGTTTTATGAGTCAGTTGCTTTCTTCGAGGAAGATAATAGAGAAAAATTTTCGTTCAAATCGTATGGCAAGACATATAAGCTTTCTTACACCAAGGCTGCAAGCTTGGTAGGGTTATCTTATGAAGGTGAAGCTGAGTTTATTTCTCACGTATTGCCGGACTCCAAGGGTAGCTTCAACAAGGAAAAAGCCTTAGAAACTCTCGGATTGGATGATGACAAGGCTCCGAAAATTGCAAGCCTATCTACAAACTTCCGGATTCTGGAGTTATGGTTGCAAGGGCTTATCGTACCGAGAAAAGGTGATAAGGATAGCTTGAAGAAGAGTGAGATATATATCTTAGATTTCTTGATAAATCTAAGAAAGTTTAACTTGATGAAGCATATTCTTCTTAATATTGAGAATTTGAAGAAGGGGAATCTGAGAGCTCAGATTATCATGTACCCAGCAATATTATCAAAGATCATAGTTAGGTGCCTAGAATCTTTCAAGGTAGCTTGCAGTTCTAAACCGAAAGTTTGCAAGATCATGTTGCTCAGTGATAGCACGCTTAAAAGGATGAATATAGCTTTTGACAAGAAGTCTGGGAAGTTTATTGATCTACCTCCTCAAGTGGAAGTGACTCCGAAATCTGCTGATCCGGAATCATCCAAGCCGGTAAGGAAGAGAAAATTGAAAGAAGTGGTAGTCGAAGCTGAGGAACCTAAGTCTAAGGAAGTCCACTCCGCACCACCAAAGCCTAAGAAGAAGAAGACATATCTTGATGAAGTCGTTACAAAGTGGAGAGCTGACAAAGAGAAGAGGAAAGAAGGGGATCCGCAGTTCGGATTGGACCCTGCGGAAGCTAAAGCTTTGAAGGAGAAAGCTGCTGATGAGCTTGAGAAACAAGCTAAGGAAAAGAAGCTCAAGAAGAAGATGTCCGAGGCTGAGGTAGCTCAGGCCCTGTTGAAGTTCAACGAAATAGTTTCAGCAACTATCCCAGTTCCGAGATCTTTCTCCCTGGAATCTCTACCTGAGACTCCAAGAATAAATCTTGTTGCTCCGGAAGAGGCTGTTGCCACAAATTCTGAGGAAGAAGAGCAAGTGGAACAAGTTGAAGAGGCTGCTGAAGGAAGTGGTGAGACAGGAGATGTGCTAAAACAGGTAGATGAGTACAAGGGAACTCCTTCGGAACACTTATCACTCCGGACTTCAGAAGCTGAATCTTCGAAGCTTGTCACTCCTGCGATGGAAGAAGAGAAAGGAGAAGAAGAAGTTGCCTATAATGGAGAAGAAGAACAGCTTTTACAAGATATTTCTCAGATGGGAAACGTAGAGGTTGGTGTTCAAGAAGTTGCTGATGAGGAAGATTTGGTTGTTCAAGTTTCTGACAGTGAAAAGAAAACTCCGGAACAGGATTCCATTCCGGAAAAAGATAAGGGAAAGAAAGTTCTTACCGAGACTCCGAGCTCAGTAGTAAGAAAGAGGAAGGAAGCTGGTAGTTCTTCTAAGAGGTATTTGGAGCTTATTGAGGAAGAAAATTCTCCTAGCAAGATTTCAGATTCGGAGTCATCCTCGTTGGGGCACGATTTTGTTGTTCAGTCCTTGAAGAAGTTGGTGGGAAGCATTCCAACCTTCTCATGCATTGATTCACGATGTCAGATGCTCCAACATGCGTTGAATCAGAAAACCGACTCCATATCGATGGTTATGGATAAGTGTGTTGAGATTGAAGCTCAGTTCAAAACATTCTTTGTTGGTTACGAAGCTCATAGAAGATCTTGTAAAAGGATGACAAGCTGGTCGAAGAAGAATGTGGAAGAGATGAGGTTGCTTGATGAGTTTCAAGATAATGTTAAGGATGCCTTTGAGACCGAAGAAAAGAAGATTAATGAGCTGACTGCATCCTTCGAAGAGAAATTGACAGAGGAAAAGAACTTTCGGATTCAGGAAGTGAGAGATCTGAATGGAAAGCTCAATTCCGTTAATCAAAGTTGGAAATTTGAAAGGGATTATCGGATCGAGTTTGAAGAAAGGATGAAGGCTCAGGAAGAAAAGACGAAAGCTCAGGAAGAAAAGTTGAAGGCTCAGGAAGAAATAATTGAAGCTCAGTCAGCAAGAATAGTCGTCTTAGAGAAGCAAGCAGAGGAAGATCACAAAGACTTAAAGAAGATCAAGACGATTCTTAAGGGGCTAATGTCGAAGGAGAAAGATCCGAAATAACCAATCCGATCTTTTTGTTGTATTTTGTTGTTGTCGAGATTCTAATTTTAATGAAAGTCGTACTTGTTGTTTCTATTGTTGTCATTACTAATTTTTCAAGTACTTTGTTATGTTTTTCCATTCCCTCCAATTCTTTTTGAAAATCACAAAGGGGGAGAAGGAAAAGATCCTTAAGAAAAATAGGAACTCTAATAAGAGTTTATCAAAGGGGGAGAAAGAAAAATACCCAAGGAAAAAGAATTCTAATAAGAGTTTGTTTAAGGGGGAGTTTTTCTTAAAGAAGACCTTCTTATGAAACATCACTCCAGAAATATGAATACGATCCTTAGAGTTTCAAAGCCTAAGGGGGAGTTAGTCGTATTCATCTATATCCTTAAACCGAGGGAGATAAGCTTTAATGTGTTTCTTTCTTCTTGGAATAGCTTTTTCGTAAGGATGTTTGTGCTTTCCAAAAAGGGGGAGATTGTTGAGTCAATAAGGTTTTCCTTATGACTTTTCCATTCCTTCTTGTTTTGAAAATCACAAACACCTTATCTTTAAGGAAAATTGCTTTTATAAGAAAAATTGCTTTCTTAAGGAAAATCGCTTTTATAAGAAAAATTATCCTTATAATATTTTCATTCCTCTTTTTCTTAAGTATGAGTTTCGGATTCATTTTCTTGGAATCGTTGAAACTTTGATATAAAGCATTCTGTTTTAGGGTTCGGATTCTGGACAAGAACTATAAGGAAGTTTCATTCCGAATTTCGGATATGAACTCTGACTAAGTTCTATTCCAGAATCAGGATACGGATTCTGAAGAAGAATTCTCATTACGAATTCTGATGATGAATTCTCATTACGAATTCTGATGATGAATTCTCATTACGATTTCTGATGACGAATTCCTATTCCGAATTCTAATTCCGAATTCACCTGTTAAACAGAATCTGATTATCATTGTTTTATACACTCTGAATTTATTCATTCCGAACCTTCACTCCGAAGTTTCTATTCCGAACCATTATGTTAGAGTTTAAAACGATGTCGTACTTTCTGTTACACTCACTTTGTTATAAAACGATGTCGTCCATTTTGTTATAAACTAACAGTTGTCTAAGTGACACGTGTACAGGTCCCTCCGATCTTTAAGGAAAATATGACCGTTGGAGAGGAGTCGACCTTACCTATAAATAGGAGCTCATTTGAAAGAGCTCGATGCTGATGTAGGCTGATGGCTAATATGCTGATTTCTGAAAAAGTGCTTACATGCTGTTGAAGTGATTTCTAGAGAGAGAGTCTCTTATCAACTCTCAAAGCTTCGTGCGACTCCGAATGTTGGTGATTACATTCGAGGGCTTCCGGGGATAGGAAGACAGAGGTGCCGACTACCTTAAAGATCGAGGGCTTTCTTGCTGAGAAAGACAGAGGTTACCAACTACCTTGAAGTTGAGGGCTTGCAGGGATAGCAAGACAGAGACTCCGATCTTCGTATCGAGGGCTTACCCTGGTGTGGGTAAGACAGACTTGCTTGAAAGTATAAATCAAGGGACCTTTATCCAAGGTTGTTGGATACCCTTCTCTTTGGGTTAAAAGACTATTATCTTGTTACTAGTAGTTTTACTACTTGTCTTTATTCCGCTGCATTTTGTATCTTAAGGAAAGTATAACTTTCTTATACTTCCTTACTTACTCTGATTCATTTAGATTCTATACGCTTTAAGGTAGAATCTCATATTGTAACTTTTGTTAAGTTTCAATTTCCGGAACCATATTTCTGGAACCTACTTTTGGAATTTCTTTCCAAGTTTAGTTCGGTGTTAGAGGTGTTGTGAATTTACATAGTTTAACTTTGTTAAACATAGCCCTTTCCTTTTCTTAAGGAAACTATAGTTTCTTAACTAACTTTAAAGGTTCCAAAGGAATTTTTAAAGTATACAATTCCCCCTCCCCCCCTCTTGTATATTGAGCATCTCATATTATATTTCGATCCTACAACAATGACCCATATTGCGTCATTTCTTCTAGGAGTCTTTGGTAATTCCATGAAAAAATCCATCATAATATTATCCCATTTCCACTCAGGTATGGGAAGAGGTTGCAATACTCCACTAGGCAGTTGCCTTCCAGCTTTCACTTGTTGAAAAACCATACATATTGACACAAAATTAGCAATCTCCCTCTTCATGTTGTCCCACCAAAAATGTCCCTTTAAATCTCTATACATTTTGGTGGTCCCAGGGTGTATAGAAAAATTGGAACTATGAGAATCATCCAACAATTCCCTCTTTAAATCAGGTATATCGAGAACACAAAGTCTCCTCCCAAATTTCAAAATTCCATATTCATACACAAACTCACTCAATCACCCATCATTCACAGCTTTAATATTCTTTTTCAACTCTTCATCATTGGCCTGAGAACACTTTATCCTTTCTAGTAAATATGGTTTGGCAACTATTTGAAATTTTTTTGATGTTTCACTATCCATGGTGATTCCCATATACATCTTTACTAGATCCATGAAAGTAGGATCCCTTTCCACTCCCATCATGTTCAAAACTCCATGATATTTTCTACTCAAAGCATCTGTAACCTTTTTTTTTCCTGGGTGGTAGTGTATCGTGCAATAATAATCCTTGAGTATTTAAATCCATCGCATTTGCCTCATGTTGAGTTCTTTTTGTGAGAAATATATTTCAAACTCTTGTGATCGGTATATATCTCACATTTTTTACCATAGAGATAATGTCTCAATATCTTCAAGGAAACAATTACAACAGCTAACTTGAGATCATGAGTAGGATAGTTATACTCATGAATTTTTAGCTGTCGTGATGCATAGGCAATAACCCTATCATTCTGCATGAGGACACAACCAACTCCTTTCATTGATGCATCACTAGAAATAATGAACCCATCCTTCCCTGATGGTAGAGTAAATATAGGAGCGTTGAATAATCTTCTCTTCAGTTCTTCAAAACATTGTTCACACTCTTTTGTCCAGTCAAATTTAACCCCTTTACGTGTCAGCTTCTTTAATGGGTTAGCCAATCGGGAAAAATTCTGGACAAAACGTCGATAATAACCTGCCAAACCAATAAAGCTGCGTACCTCAGTTATACTCAACGGTGCTGGCCATTCTTGGATCGCCTTGGTATTAGAATGAGAAATGGAAATTACATCCTTAGAGACAATATGGCCAAGAAAATAAATCTCATGAATCCATAATTCACACTTGCTAAACTTCCCATATAATTCATGCCTTCTAAGAGTCTTCAAGATAATGCGCAAGTGATTTTCATGATCTTCGTAGCTTTTAGAGTATACCAAGATATCATCTATAAATACAATCACAAAATCATCAAGATATTCCTTGAAAACTATATTCATTAGATCCATGAATACAGAGGGTTCATTAGTCAATCTGAAAGGCATTACTGTAAACTCATAATGCTTGTATCTTGTTCGAAATGCTGTCTTCGGAATGTCATCCTTCTTCACAAACAACTGATGGTATCCAGATCGAAGGTCAATCTTTGAAAATTATTGAGCTCCATGCAATTGGTCATATAAATCATCAATGCGAGGTAGAGGATACTTGTTCTTTATTTTTATAGCATTGATCTCCCTGTAGTCAATGCACAACCTCATAGATCCATATTTCTTCTTAACAAAAAGGACAGGGGATCCCCATGGAGAAACACTAGGGAGAATAAATCTCCTATTACTCAATTCCTCTAGTTGTTCTTTAGTTAAACTAATTCCACGGTGTCCATTCTATAAGAGGTCTTCGATATGGGCCTTGATCGAGGAATTAAATAAATGGAAAACTCAACTTCTCGTTCTGGAGGATGTCCAGGTAAATCTTCCGGAAACACATCTACATATTCTTTCACAATAGGTACATCCTCTATTTGAACATTCCATTCCTCTCCATTAGTCATTTCATTCTCTTCCTCCCCAATAATTGAATTTAGTTGAGCTACTGGGGGTGGATCTAAATAAGAATTAGGTGGTGACGATTCTGCTCTAAAAATAAGGTGTTCCTTATCATCATCATCAAAAATCATAACCTCCTTCTTCATACAATAAATCTTTGCATCATAGTCCGAAATCCAATCCATATCGAGGATTATATCAAACTCAATCATAGGTATGAAAATGATATCAGCAGATAAAGAACAGTTATGTGCTCTAATGGGGACTGATTCACAAAACATTGTTGCAATAATACTTCCATTAGGAGTTTTGACTGACAATTCTCTTGTAAAATCAAATTGGAAATATCTAATTTTCTTAGAAAACTGGGAAGATATGAAACAATGAGATGATCCAAAATCAAATAATGCATTTTCTAAACTTGAGGAAACCATTAAATTACCTGCCACCACGTCTTTCAGAACTTCAACCTCAGCAGTAGTGATAGAATAATCTTGGCCTTTATCCCTTGGCCTATTATAAGGTATGTTCCCCTGACACTTTGGACATTAATTTGCATAATTCTCCATCTCTCTACAATTATAGAATTCCACATTGATAGAAACATTCTTTCCCTTTCAATCATGTGTTTGGTGGACTTTTTCACCACACTTGTAACAGACTCCCATTCCCTTCAAGCAAGTACCATGGTGTTTCTTTCCACATTTACTGCAGGACTGATCTTCAACTCTTCCCTTCTTCCCCTTATTTCCATTTCCAGATTGATCAGAAGATCTCTTCTTTTCTTACTTTGCTTTAAATTCATGAGACTTAGAGAATTCATTTTCCGTCTTGATAGCACACGAAACAATATCTTCATATGACGAGAAGGTTTTTGAGACTAATGCTCGATGGAGAAATAGTTTTAACCCATCAAAGAAATGATCAATCTTACTTATTGGGTTACGTATATAACTTGAAGCATGCCTCACTAACCTTGTAATGTTAGCCTCATACTTTGCGACATTCTCATCCTCCTTCGGCCTCAAACTCAGAATTTGCCTTTCCATATCTGCTCAATGGTCACGTGGAAAGTATTTTTCTAAGAAAATTTCCTTAAACTCCCTCCATTCCATACTTGATACTTCTTCATCTTCCATTGTGTTTTGAATCAGCGACCACCATTGATCGGCATCTCCAGTGAGGCGGTAGACTGCCATGACAACCTTCTCCCTTTCGCTACTCCCCAAGGCGTGGAATATTTTCTCTAAGGAGTTTATCCATTTCTCAGATACTAATGGATTTGTACCCCCCATAAATGTTGGCGGTTGTTGCCTCATGAAGCGGTCTAACATTGATCCTCCACGTTGCGGATCAGGGTGCTCCATACAAGTATGGTTATTATTCATAACCTAAGTGAGTTGTCCCAGTATGGTAATAAGTTGATCAGAACCATTTGTATTTCCAGATCTACAATAATTATCTTGAGCAGGAGGGAAATCACTACACGGAGTGCGTGCATTGATACAGTTTCCATTCCTTCCACTAGGCGCCATTTCTAAACAATGGCATAAACTAGATTAGTTTATGAATCAAAATACATAATTCCCTACTTGTAAAATACTTAACATAAATTGAACTATTTATGGATATAATCCATGATCATAAAAAATGTTTTCTTTGAGGAAGTATATACTCATAACCCTTCATAGTGGTTTGAAAAGAAAATGAGAATTATCCTAAGCATATCCCCTGGGAGTGGCATAACCAAGAGTGCAGCAAGACCCGTTGTCGTGCACCAGTTCCTGTTTGAGTCTAGCTCTAAGTGGTGTTTTCGGGGTTTACCCCTAGGTACATCTGTGATAGAGCCACCTCTACCAGCTAGTATCCAGACATGGATGTATTTCTCAGAAAACTCACAAAATCTCTATAATAACTAAATTCTAGGAAGTTCTTCTGTACTAATCCTCAATGTCTATCTTCGGGCTACGTGATTTAATTAGAGTTTATCTAAATCTAGCTTCCAAGGTTATTACTAAACTACCTCTGATACCAACTGTAACACCCTGACCCCAGTTACCCAGAGTCGGTGCATTATTGCGTAACATTGGCATGATCACAAAAGATCAAGTCTCGAATGACCAATTAGTTTAGTAGCCTTGGAAACACTAGATACATTCATAAATTTTACATTACATCATAAAGTGAAAATCTAAAATAACAAAGTCTCCATAGTTCACACTCATATCCTCTTCTGACTATCCCCGCAGGTCATTCATAAAATACTTCTTCACATCCTGGAAAATATTAAAACCATGAAAGGGCTGAGCTCAGATGCTCAGTAAGGATAACAATATTGCGTAAGCTTTCATAAATAAACATTAACCTTTAAGGCATTGTATAACTAAAACAAAATCCTTTTTAAACATGAACATCAGCATAATATGGCAAAAATAACATTAAATAATTCCATTTAATTACTCACATGGACATTGTATTAGTCAAATAATCACATTAAATATCAATAACCACTTTCATAATGATGGAATGCATAATGCCAGACTATCATAACCACGTATCCAAGGCCTCGTGCCAAGACTAAAAATAAGATTTTGTCAAGGCCTCATGCCAAGACACTAGTTTGTCTCATGAGACCTACCGATGCATCGAGGATCTATAGCGGGCTCCACCCGTCACTTATTAAGTCCAATGCATTCCTCATATGAAGAGGTTTAAACATATCATAGACTATAACATAATCGTATAACATAAAACATGAATAATGGAAACATAACATTTCCACATTTCAATCATAATATATCAACACAACACATTGATATAATAAAAAAACACTTTCAAAACCATTTTCAATACCAAAATAAAATAAAATTAAATCTTGGTATTTATTTTTCATTTAAAAAAAGTTATGGCTTATAGAGGAAGCCGAAACTCAAATAATAGTCTCGGCGGCAGAGAAGTCATTGTCGCCGCATATGTAAAAAAACATTCCTTTTGTCTTTTAGTAAAAACTATTCGTATAAAAAGATTCCTTTTGAATAAAAGTAAAAGTCAAGGGGGTTTATACACCGTATAAAGGGAAGTTGTGTATAAAACCAAATATGCCTCAATGAATGGAGATTGAGATGATGTCCCTTACAAAGATCATTTTTTTAAATAAAATAGATCTATTATGTGTATTCACTGTAAGTACACATAAAGAAAGTACAAATACAAGATAGGACATGTTAATATCATTACATAATTTGAAAGTAGGAGATTAACCCAAAGAATGGAAATTGGGTTAAGAAGTTCCCTTACCTTGTGTCCGACTTGACTCAACCGTTCTTTAACCTCCTGAATAATAAACTAGAGTTAATTTATAATTTCTTAAGAACCTTTTTCAAGTTTATTATTCCTTTTATATCACTTATTACCATGTTATGAACATTATGTACTTATTTATGTTAATAACGGCTATTTTTTCGATCTTTGGTACTTGATTCAAAAATAAACTTCTTAAAATTACAAGTTGTTCATGTGGTAAAATATCCATTATATCCATAATTATATTCATGATGTAGATATCATATACATCATATATATCCAGTATATACATTCATTTATAATATTACATAACATTTAGAGGTAAGAAATGAAATGCATCGTTCATGGAGATGGTAAGTCGTACGTACGCATGAACACTACTTTCATTTCTATTTCATATTTAATGGAATGAAGTTATAATTATATAATGGTATAATATAATTCCAGTATAATATAATGTATAATACCATTTACTCCATCCTTTATACATCCCACATATGGCATTAATGATTCAAATCACTTTGAGGGGTCGGTAGTCCGCACTTCCAAAAATGAAGATATCGCGTTTACCCATAATGGAAACCATAAAGGTATGACATAAATGAAAAATACAGAAGCTTAATTAAAACATAAACATATTATATATCATATATAAATATAGTGACATCTTAATGGCCACATTTTAAGGTATTATATGAGTGTTGAACAATCATCATTTCATGAGGCAGAAATTCGCCATCCACAGAAACAGTATGTTCTTTAACCATTAGATGTAGGTGTGTGTAAGTGTAGATCAAATACTTATTATAAATACATCCTATTAAATTGAGGATACTGGTGTTGTTACAAAATAAATGAATAAAAAGATTTTAGGGGGTTGTAGAAGCATGATAAAACATAAGAACACAAGAGATAACACTACCTTTAAAACGGGTAACTCTTTTTGATTTGAGCTCAAAGGATTCCTTGGCAAGACTTATGCCCAAAGTGAGGCTTCTTGGAGTAAGAGAGGGAAGTTTAGAGAGTATTTGGGCAGAGGATGGCCAATCCAAATGGCTTGGAAGGTGTAAATAAGGTGGTAGTGGTGGGGGCCTTTTATAAGAGGAGAGGAGGGGCACTCTTGGAAAGTCATGAAATGTTACTTTATTATATAATGAGTTTCGGATTTTCAAGGTCCCACACTTAAATATTTAGAGTCTAAGGTGATAAGGGTTCGAAATATACTCATCCAATAGGCTTTGAACAAGTTTAATTCTTATATTTTACAATATCCTTCCATTTTATTAAAATCGTTAATTAATGAGGTAATCGATGCATCATCATGGTGTCATAAATATTTCATTTATTTAATGTCTAAAAATTATAAAACAAATATCATGATGTATTAAATCTTGTAAGATTTATAATGAATATTTATAGTCAAAAATATGACTTTTATAACCCCATTTAAAAATTGTTTTAGTAAAACAACTTATGTTTGTGACATTTTTATTTTAACTTTAAATAAAAGTTATTTATGTCATTTTCCTACCAAAGTGGCTCCATGGGATCCCGAAGTTGACCCATGGATTTTATTGGTCGGCCATGACACATCCAATAGGGGTAGGACAAGTGTAATGGTATTTTCATATTTTTATAATATCATTTTTACCTTAAATTTCCCTAATTACCTTTAATCACGATTAATTAAACTTAAAAGTTACTATTCACCAAAAAAATTATTTTAATCCCATTGAACCATATTTTACTTCCTAAAGACAACCATGTATGTTGGATTTTTGAAAATCAAATCACATAAGTGGTAATGTTTCATTTAAATGAAAAATCAGTTTTTTAACTACCACTTAGTGGTTTCACTATTCATCAAGAATTGAAGTTTTTCAGAATAATGCCAAAATTTCACCCTAAGCTATAATTGATATTCCGAATTCAAAAATGATGTCTATTTTAAAAAATTCCAAACATATAAGTTGAATTAATTAATTTTATAACTAATTCCCATTGTCACAACAAATAGAGTATTTTTAAGAAACAATATATATCAAATGATTGAAAATTGTTTATGTCCAATTTCAAAGTGAAATTAATTATAATGAACACCATTTGATAAAATGGTAAAAATATATTCTAATTATAATTTAAATACACTCAATAGTATAATTTATCACTATAAATTATTTTGATTAAAAAAGTTGTTTTACGTATTTTTCACTATTCATAAAAAATGGATGTTCTCAGAAAATTACAAAAAATTCAACATAGGATAATTTAGATATTAAGAACACAAAAATGAAGTCCATTTTAAAATATAAAATTCTTATAATTTTAAAAAGTGGGTATTACTATTCATAACGTCTACTTTGATTAGTCGTGGTGTGTTAGAACTCGATGTTGTGTACAACACACTCTACTATATTATTCAAAGAGATGTGTATAGTGGAAGCTTGGGGTGTTACATTCTCCCCTCCTTCAAATAATTTCATCCTCGAAATTTAATATAATATCACTGTATAAAAAGACTCGGGTGATTCTTCATCATAAGTTCCTCGGGTTCCCACATTTCCTCCTCCATCTTATGGTTTCTCCATAGAACTTTTACCAGACGAGTCGTCCGGTTTCTCAGCACTTGTTCTCTTGTATCAAAAATCCTGACGGGCTCTTCGCAATAAGACAGATCGGGTTCCAATTCTAATTCAACATAGGTGAGTACATGCGTTGGGTCAGGCATGTATTTTCTCAACTGTGATACATGGAATACATCATGAACGTTGGAGAGACTTGGCGGCATTTCCAAATGGTAAGCTACAGCCCCAATTCGCTCTAGAATTTCAAAGGGTCCGATGTACCTGGGACTCAATTTACCCTTCTTACTGAAACGTATTACCCTGTTCCATGGAGATACCTTCAAGAAAACATGATCTCCTACCTGAAATTCCAAATCCTTCCTTCGATTGTCGGCATATCTCTTCTGCCTACTTTGAGCTACTTTGATGTGGTTTTGGATTACTTTCACCTTTTCCATAATTTCCTCCACCAGTTATGGGCCTACAAGTTTTCTTTCACCAACGTCATCCCAACAGGTTGGTGTGTGACATCTCTTTCCGTATAACTCTTCATATGGTGCCATCTGAAACTCTAATGGAAGCTATTGTTATAGGAAAATTCTACCAGAGGTAAATATTGATCCCACATTCCTTGAAAGTCAAGTGAGCATGATCTCAACATGTATTCTAAGGTTTGAATAGTTCTTTTTGATTGTCTATCTATTTGAGGGTGGTAAGAAGTGCTCAAACGATGTTCAGTATCCAAGGCCTTCTAAAGACTTTTCCTGAATCTTGTTGTAAAACGAGGATCACGATCTGAGACAATCGACAGGGGTACTCCATGAAGTCTCACAACTTCATTAATATACAGTCTTATTATACATTCAAGTGGTAGATCTTCCCTTATAGCAAGAAAATGTGCTGAATTCGTGAGACGATCAACAATTACCCATATTGCGTCATTTCTTCTAGGAGTCTTTTGTAATTCCATGAAAAAATCCATCATAATATTATCCCATTTCCACTCAGGTATGGGAAGAGGTTTCAATACTCCACCAGGCAGTTGCCTTCCGGCTTTCACTTGTTGACAAACCATACATATTGACACAAAATTAGCAATCTCCCTCTTCATGTTGTCCCACCAAAAATGTCCCTTTAAATCTCTATACATTTTGGTGCTCCCAGGGTGTATAGAAAAATTGGAACTATTAGAATCATCCAACAATTCCCTCTTTAAATCAGGTATATCGGGAACACAAAGTCTCATCCCAAATTTCAAAATTCCATATTCATACACAAACTCACTCAATCACCCATCATTCACAGCTTTAATCAAATTTTTCAACTCTTCATCATTGGCCTGAGAACACTTTATCCTTTCTAGTAAATATGGTTTGGCAACCATTTGAAATTTTTTTGATGTTTCACCATCCATTGTGATTCCCATATCCATCTTTACTAGATCCATGAAAGTAGGATCCCTTTCCACTCCCATCATGTTCAAAACTCCATGATATTTTCTACTCAAAGAATCTGTAACCTTATTTTTTTTCCTGGGTGGTAGTGTATCGTGCAATCATAATCCTTCAGTATTTAAAGCCATCTCATTTGCCTCATGTTGAGTTCTTTTTGTGAGAAAATATATTTCAAACTCTTGTGATCGGTATATATCTCACATTTTTTACCATAGAGATAATGTCTCAATATCTTCAAGGAAACGATTACAGCAGCTAAATTGAGATCATGAGTAGGATAATTCTACTCATGAATTTTTAGCTGTCGTGATGCATAGGCAATAACCCTATCATTCTGCATGAGGACATAACCAACTCCTTTCATTGATGCATCACTATAAATAATGAACCCATCATTTCCTGATGGTAGAGTCAATATAGGAGCATTGAATAATCGTCTCTTCAGTTCTTCAAAACATTGTTCACACTCTTTTGTCCAGTCAAATTTAACCCCTTTACGTGTCAGCTTCTTTAATGGGTTAGCCAATCGGGAAAAATTCTGGACAAAACGTCAATAATAACCTGCCAAACCAATAAAGCTGCGTACCTCAGTTATACTCATCGGTGCTGGCCATTCTTGGATCGCCTTGGTCTTAGAATGAGAAATGTAAATTACATCCTTAGAGACAATATCTCCAAGAAAATAAATCTCCTAAATCCAGAATTCACACTTGCTAAACTTCCCATATAATTCATGCCTTCTAAGAGTCTTTAAGATAATGCGCAAGTGATTTTCATGATCTTCGTAGCTTTTAGAGTATACCAAGATATCATCAATAAATACCACCACAAAATCATCAAGATATTCCTTGAAAACTATATTCATTAGATCCATGAATACATAGGGTTCATTAGTCAATCCGAAAGGCATTACTATAAACTCATAATGCTTGTATCTTGTTCGAAATGCTGTCTTCGGAATGTCATCCTTCTTCACACACAACTGATGGTATCCAGATCGAACATGATAGATCTATTATGTGTATTCACTAGATGTACACATAAAGAATGTGAAAATACAAGATAGGACATAATAATATCATTACATAATTTGAAAGTAGGATATTAACCCAAAGAATGGAAATTGGGTTATGAAGTTCCCTTACATCGTGTCTGACATGACTCAAACATTCATTAACCTCCTAAATAATAAAATAGAGTTAATTTATAATTACCTAATAACCTTTTAATGTTTATTATTTATTTTATATCACTTATTACCATGTTATGAACATTATGTAATTATTAATGTTAATAATGGACGTTTTGTCGATCTTTGGTACTTGATTCAAAAATAAACAACTTAAATTTACAAGTTGTTCATGTGGTAAAATATCCATTATATCCATAACTATATTAATGATGTAGATATCATATAAATCATATATATCCAGTATATACATTCATTTATAATATTACATAGCATTTAGAGGTAGGAAATGAAATGCAGCATTCATGGAGATGGTAAGCCGTACGTACGCATGAAAGCTACTTTCATTTCTATTTCGTATTTAATGGAATGAAGTTATAATTATATAAATGTATAATATAATTCCAGTATAATATAATGTATAATACCATTTACTCCATCCTTTATACATCTCACGTATGGCATTAATGATTCAAATCACTTTGAGGGGGCGGTAGTCCGCACTTCCAAAAATGAAGATTTCGCATTTACCGATAATGGAAACCATAATGGTATGCCATAAATGAAAAATACAGAAGCTTAATTAAAACATAAACATATTATATATCATATATAAATATATTGACATCTTAATGGCCACCTTTGGAGGTGTTATACGAGTGTTGAACAATCATCGTTTCGTGAGGCAAAAATTCGCCATCCACAGAAACAGTATGTTCTTTAACCATTAGATGTAAGTGTAGCTCTAATAATTCTTATAACAACATAATATTATATTAATGATACTGGTGTTGTTACAAAAGAAATGAATAAAAAGAGATTAGGGGGTTGGAGAAGCAAAATAAAACATAAGAACAGAAGAGAAAACACTACCTTTAAAACGGGTAACTCTTTTTGATTTGAGCTCAAAGGCTTCCTTGGGAAGACTTCTGCCCAAATTGAGGCTTATATTAGTAAGAGAGGGAAGTTGATAGAGTATTTGGGAAGAGTTTGGCCAACCCAAATGGCATGTAAGGTGTAAATAAGGTGGTAGTGGTGGGGGCCTTTTATAAGAGGAGAGGAGGGGCACTCTTGAAAAGTCATGAAATGTTACTTTATTATATAATGAGTTTCGAATTTTAAAGGTCCCACACTTATATATTTCGAGGCTAAGATGAAAAGGGTTAGAAATATACTAATCCAATAGGCTTTGAAAAACTTTAATTCTTAGATTGTACATTATCCTTCCATTTTATTAAAATCGTTAATTAATGAGGTAATCACTGCATCATCATGGTGTCATAAATAATTCAATTTATTTAATGTCTAAAAATTATTAAACAAATATCATGATGTATAAAATCTTTTTATATTTCTAATTAATATTTATAGTAAAAAATATGACTTGTATAACCTCATTTAAAAATTGTTTTAGTAAAACAACTTATATTTGTGACATTTTTATTTTAACTTTAAATAAAAGTTATTTATGTCATTTTCCTACCAAAGTGGATCAATGGGGTCCCCAAGTTGACCCATTGATTGTATTGGTCGGCCATGACACATCCAATATGGGTAGGACAAGCTTAAAGGTATTTTCATATTTTTATAATATCATTTTTACCATAAATTTCATTAATTACCTTTAATCACGATTAATTAAACTTAAAAGTTACTATTCACAAAAAAATTATTTTAATCCCATTGAACCACATTTTACTTTCTAATGAAAACCATGTATGTTGTATTTTTTAATATCAAATCACATAAGTGGTAATGTTTCATTTAAACGAAAAATCAGTTTTTTAACTACCACTTAGTGCTTTCACTATTCATCAAGAATTGAAGTTATTCAGAATAATGCCAAAATTTCACCCTAATCTATAATTGATATTCCAAATTCAAAAACGATGTCTATTTTACAAAATTCCAAACATATAAGTTGCATTAATTAATTTTATAACTAATTCCCACTGTCACAACAAATAGCGTGTTTTTAAGAAACAATATATATCAAAAGATTCACAATTGTTTATGTCCAATTTCAAAGTGAAATTAATTATAATGAACACAATTTGATAAAATGGTAAAAATATATTCTAATTATACTTTAAAACCACTAAATATTATAATTTATCACTATAAATTATTTTGATTAAAAAATTAGTTTTAAGTATTTTTCACTATTCATAAAAAATGGATGTTCTCAGAAAATTATAAAAAATTCAACTTAGGGTAATTTCGATATTAAGAATACAAAAATGAAGTACATTTTGAAATATAAAATTTCTATAATTTTAAAAAGCGGGTATTTCTATTCATAACGGCTAATTTGATTAGTCGCAGTGTGTTTGAACTCAAAGTTGCGTACTACAGACGCTACTGTATTATTCAAAGAGAAGTGTATCATTGAAGCTTGGGGTGTTACATAGGTTGAGAGAAATAGAAAAGAAGAACAACTAAAGAGGACTTGATTACATACCATTGCACATCAAAGATGATGAATGGAAGCTTAATCAGATTTCGGAAAAGGATATCTCTTGATCCCTAGCATTAGCCATCAAAACACTCCAAGTGGGTGAAAATGGAGGAAAACCCCACTAGTTTATGATGTGGGAGGAAATATGAGGATTAATAGATCATTAAGGGAGAAACTAGAAATTTTCCCAGAAAATTTGCATGCACATGGTTTGTTTGCACTGATTGTCACACCATGCGAAACTTTCGTGGGATGGATCTTCCCAAACAGTTTGACAAACTATGTGTAACTCATGCACGGATACCTAGAAAAAAGGTGTGCTCATATGGTTTGGTTGCATAGTCGTGTGCCAACCATTCAAGATGGATCTATCCGAAATAACACCATTTGAACTGTATGGAAAATCATGTGTAAATCTTACATAAATTACTATAATCCTTGCGTAGAGTCTATTTTCTCCAAAAAAGATGTGTTCTGAGCTCTGGAAAAGCCTTGGACACCCACATAACCTTTAATATCTCATTAAGAATCCATATTAGGTCCAAATTAATGATTTATACTAATAATTAAAGGATTCATACATGAGTAAAAAAACCATGTCCTTACAGACTTCCCCCCTTAAAAGAACTTGTCCCCTATGTTCTCCTTCCATTGGTACTCAAACAATATTTATGAATATCTCTAGAAAATGGGCATGTACATCAGCTCCCATTTCCCAATTCTCTTCCTATACTCAGTCATGCTGCCATAGCACCCATACAAGAGGAACATACCTACCTTGGATAACCTTCATTCTTTGGTCGGGGATCCATACATGATACTCCACATAGGTAGCATCAGCATCTATCACAAATTCATTGGGATAAAAGTTGTGAGACGGGTCAGCATGATAGTGGCGAAGATTCGAGACATGAAAGACATCATGCATGGAATGGTACCTCTGAGTTAGTGGTAACTGATAGGCTACCGGTCCAACTCCCTCTAGAATCTCAAATGGGCCAAGGTAATGAGGAAACATCTTGCCCAACTTCCATAACTGTCTATTCCAAATCCTTAGCGATACCTGAAGAAAAAAACGATCCCCATCCTCGAATTCGAGAGGTTATCAACAGTAGCCGACAGATTATTTCCGTCTAGACTGAGTAGTAGTCAAACGCATCCTAATCTTCTGGATCTATCCTGATGTATCTTGATCAAGATGTGTACCTATTAGGGATACCTCACATACCTCTAGACAGTATTAGTGTGAACAGAAATGCCTACCATATAATGCATCAAAAGGATCCATCTGAATTTTCACCTAAAACTATTAATTTAATGAAAGACGACGAGAAGAATATGCTTCTCCAAAAACCACCGAAATCAAGGACACATGGTTGGGGAATATCTTCAAGGACATGTATCATCTATTCTGATTGTCCATCGGTACGGGGGTGAAAATATATTCTTAGAAGCACCTGATACCCCATAGATTTCTGCAAACCCTGACAGATTTGTGAAGTGAAACAAGAATACCTATCTGAAATGTTAGTACATTGAACCCCGAGCAGTCGTATGATCTAAAAAACATATAGTCTTCCCAACTCATCAACTAAGATAGTCTCCTGAGTAGGAATGATGTGTGGTGGTTTCGTTAGTCGGTCAATGGATACACAGATATCAGCGCTACCCCTCGGTGACCTAGGTAAGATTAATAAAAAATAAATAGAAACAATTTCCCATTTCCATTCCCAGAATGGAAGCAGTTGTAACAAGCCATTAGGTCTCTTGTGCTTTGTCTTCAGCTTTTGAAAAGTGAAATAACTAGGGAAGAATCCTGTAATCTGAAATTTCATTCCAGGCCACCAATACTAGCATCACATTCCTTGATACATATTCTAGATTCCTAGATAAACTACCCATTCAGAATCATTGGAATATTTCATCAACTCCAATCTCATATATGTATGAACCCAGATATGCCCATGTAAATGAACGACATTGTCTCTATCCACAAAAAAATATGGAGGTGGGTTATCTCATGATATACTCTCATGGAGAACCAAACCTCCATGATTTGAAAACTTCATACTCTTAACCTTATCAAGGAGGGAAGATGTAACTTTTAAGGTTGAAAGGTAAGACTGATCATGAATTTCATGAAACTCAAGATGAAGTTTACAAAATCAGGCCATTAACTTCCATTTATCATTGGCTTCATGTACGTCATGTGCTTGAGTTTTCCAACTCAGTGCATCAACGGCCACATTTCCATTTCCAGGCGTATAGGTAAGGTATAAAATAAAGGATTATAGATATTTGAACCATATCAACAATTTGAGGTTCATGCCATGCTGAGAAAATATTTACTTGAGGATCTTGTGGTATGTATACAACGCAAAGAACTCACCTAAATGATCATGTCTCTAGAAATGTATGGAAAAGGGCAACTTCGGCTAGCTCGAGGTCACGTGTTGGTCAAATTCTCTGTTGAGGCCTCAACTGTCTTGATCCATACACAAAAACTATGTCTTCCTACATCTACACTGCTCCCAGGATAATGCCTGATGCATCACAGAAGATGATATATCAATTACCTTGCTCTAGAAGAATCAGAATCTGTGTGGAGACTATCCCCCCTTTTAGTTCTTGAATGTCTTTCTCACATGATTCTAACCCCATGAACTTAATATCATTCTTTATAAGCCCAAAAGGAGGTGACCCAAGATATGATAACTCTTGTATGAACTGCCTGTAAAATCCAAAGATCACTAAGAAACTCTTGATATCAAACATATTATTTGGATGCTCCTAGGAAACTACAACACTAACCTTTCCAGGATGAACATATACTTCTGATTCTGAACTATTATGACCCAAGAACAGTACTTTTTGATCCAGAAGTCACATTTCGAAATATTGGGATAAAGTTGATGCTATCTCAGTGTACTTATAATGATCTCATGATGTTTGGAATGGTCCTTATGGGTGTCATAATACACCATGTTGTATTCCAGAAAGACCATGAAAAAAGAGTCCAAATTGAGGTGGAAAAACCTATTCATCAAAGCCATGAAAATGGTAGTTGTGTTTGTAAGACCAAACTGAATAACAAGATACTCATACATACCATAACAACTATGAAAATATTTATGAGGTATGTGTGATGGTCTAACTCACACCTAATGATAACCCAGTTGCAAGTTATATTTTAGTACACCATTTCTCCTCAGTTCTGTTCTAAGATACCATCTATTCGAGGATGTGGATACCAGTTCATGACCATAATATGGTTAAATCTTTTGTAATCCAAGAATAAATGAATAGTTACATCTTCCATATTATAGAAAATATTGGGTGAACCCTAATAAGATGTACTATTTTGTATAATGACATTGATATCTAGGTCCTCTATCTACCTCATGATCTCCTGATGCTTAGTATTTTCCTTCCTATATGGAGGAATGGACACTGGTTCTTCCCCTAGAACAAGATCTATTGTATACTCTACCTCTATCTTAAAAGGTAATCAAAAACAGTCTTTAGAAATGAATTCTATAAAATGATCAAGTACTGGAAGGAAATTAGTTTGAAGCAAACCTTAATTATACCAGAAAAGATTTTCAATCTAGGCGGTAAGTCCATCATTCCCAAGATGCTTCTTTCATGCTCTCCAAGACTGGACATCCCACTCACCATTCGAAATATTATTTTTTCCTTCTGGTAAAGTAAAATAAACCCAGCGGTGATATCATTCTACACAGGCATGATAGTGGAACAACCAGTCCCTCTCAAGAAAGACATAGAAGAACATAATCTCAAAACTGAAGAGATTCCACAAGAAAGGGTAACTACCTACCTCACGGGGACATTACATGTAGTGACATATACCATTCATCTATATTCCCAATGGTGTGTCAAGGGAAATTAAACAATAGTTATACTATATATCTAGTATAGGAAATTCTACATTAGATAAAGAAATAAAATTGTTTGAAGCACCTGTGTCAATCCAAATCATAGACAATAATAGAGACTACTAGAATAGTACCTCGTAGAGTAGGTGGTCCTGCATTCTAATCCTCATGTATCAACTATAAATCATGAAACTGAACTCATACAAAACCATGAGAAAATGATGGAATACCATGATCATGACTACTCTGGTGGTGCTTCTGATGATTAGGGATTATATTAACACGACCACAACCTCTTCCTCGGTCAAACCTGCCGGTGATATTCCAACTCCCCTCCTGACACGACTCAAATGAACTTTCTCTTGAAGGTGGAGCTAAAGTTTATCATTTTCCACTAGATGTTAGGGGAATGGTCCTGAAAAAGAAATGAAGATGACCCATACGACCATTATATTGGCACTCTATAGGGTCTCTATCCTATTTGGGTTTTTTATTCCCCAGTCTTCCACACTAATTACACACCACAAAGCTATCAAACTGGATACTCGTTATACCACTTTCATGATGAGAAACCTCAAAAGAAATTTTCTTGACTCAAGAAGAACTACTATAATTACACAACACTGGTCCTTTGAAATAGGTACTCATGTCATCCCTTAGGATACGCTCAAGGATAAGGACTATATCAACAATTGCGGAAAAGTTTGGAAGGAGAAATACATTAGACTGAGTTCAGATGGCGCACTGGAGCCCATCATCAAAACCTTTAGCACACGGAAGGTCATCACTGGATAGAATTAGTGAAGAGCACTATTAATCAGTAAAACATTTTGAATATTCCATAAAAACATATAATCATGCTCGATATTCATGAACTCTAAAGATTTTTCAGCTCTCAATCTTAGAGGAATGAACTGATCATAGAAAGAAGTCTCTAAATCAACCCCTAACATGCCATGATGATGACCACCATGGCTAACCACATCCCCCCAAAGCATGGACAAATCATGAGGAATATATGTAGTATGCTTTAATCTCTTCTCTTGAGGAATTTACAAATTCTCAAGGATTGAAAACTTGGACTCTAGGCAAGACTCGACACCCTACAAACCTCCATCCCCTAAAAAGGTATGATGATGTTGCTACTTGAAATCATAGATCAGATCAACCATCATAGGTGTAACTCATTGAGGACCATTCATGTACTGTATCAGATTTAAGAAACTATCAAATACATGAGCATCAATTCCTGGAGAAGGTATAGCTAGTGGGGCTTCAAATAAAACTCCTAGAAGTATGACTGGCGGCTCAGGGACCCCCATGTCTAGAGAATGGTCATTACCACCCTCATAGTAAATGACACAAGAACGATGTGGTGACATTGGTCTGTAAATTCCAAGAAAAATTCTTAGAACAAGATTAGGAGGATGAGATAGTATCATTAGTGGAAACTTAATGTATGAAAATATCAATACCCATGTGTAACGACCCAAATCCGAACAACCACTCGAACAGTGCTAAAAGGGTTGGGTGTTTCTACCTTAGGCGCATCTCCCCAAACGCCAAAGGCGGCTGACTAGAAGAAAGGGTATCATAGGTATAGTGGGGAGGCTATACCATCTCGGAGGATAGTAATGGTACAAGTTTGAGTGTAATAATAAAAATGTCCTAGAATAAATGACTCTACATACTCGAACCAGACTCACAGAGCGGAAGCACATTCAATATCGATAAATAGTGGAAAAATAAATCTAAACAACAGTATAGAAAAGTAAATACAACAACATGTTCATCACTTATAAATACCACTGAACAAAAAACATGCATCCATAGCATGTCATATATATCCATATGTAAAATGGAGCCAATGGATAATGAACTATAGCTACAAAACAAGTAGGCATTCTAATACATGATAGAAAAAAACCATGCAAACTCAATATAGGTAAGACCTCAAGGTCCCCACCATCCCCATGCGACAACTGATACATTCCAACTCCTGAAGCTAATCTCTTTCCTGCACGTATATCCATAAAATCTGTATGAATCCCAAAGGTCCCATGCATGGTGTGAGATGAATCTTAGTAGGATACCACCCAATGGTGCATACCTAATATAAGTGCTTAAATAGGCATGCAGTTATAAGGGAAACAGTAAACAGAATGATGCATAAATGAACAGAAACTTCACTAGTTATCAAAAGCCACCATGGAGTGTCACCTACTTCAGCCAATTCCTGAATCTATGTCATGTTACCTGACACCATGTGCCCCCTGACACTGCGTGTCTCAAGTATCGACATCCCGAAATCATTCCCAAGGAATTTTAATTCAGAGGAACAGTGATAAATGTCCTCAAAAAAGTTACCGGAGGGACAACGATGTCTGCTCTAAAATAAAGTAACCGGAGGGACAACGATGTCTACCCTCAAAATAAAGTAACCTAAGGGACAGTGATGTGTGCCCTCAAAATAATGGTGAGCCTCTTCTCCCAACCTGATATCCTCAACGCTATCCCCTAAAGGCTCCTCACCTCCCACGTGGCTTCCTACGACATGAACCCCCAAAAACATAGTACCTAAACAGCAATTAATGGGGGACTTGACCCACACGAGGGGTCAAACACACCCCACAATGAAGTATCTCTATGTTTGCACTACTAATTGTTCCGAGTGAGAGGTAATCACGAAAATAGAACCCTTTCCACAAAACCTCAGACACCTCGTATCCCAGCGACTATGTTGCTCAAGTCTGATGGCCTTGCCATCCCAGTATCTCGGGCCATGGCCAACCCGAAAGTCATCCTCCATCAAGCCAACACCTAGGATTCCCAATCTCATGGTCAAAACCACACAAAGTAACCCGGCCAGTCCCAACCAGTGATCAGCATCACTCAAGAATATCTGGGTCATGCCCAGCACATACCAAAGGTTCCAGCATATAAACTTCAACAATTAAATATATAAAATATTTAAACAAAACACATAAATAGGAAAAACGATCTAAAAAGGTGTATGTGAAAACCAAGTGTTGTCCCATACCAGCACTGGGGTCTTCACGGTGTCCAAAAATCCATATCAAGGTTCAATGCACTAAAATAAATAGTTTAAAACAATATAAAACCACTATAACCATTTTTTCATCCCTGGCCAAAATCCCCTGATGAGCAATGGCCCCTCACCCGGCCTCGAACAAGAAAAATGGTCAAAGGCATTCCAAAAGGCGTCCCATAGGTCAAATGAACAATTAAATTGGAAATAGAAGGTAAATTAGGGTCTCACCCAAAATACCGGAAAACACCCAATGGCCACTCCACGCAAAGTTCTGGGAAAACAAAAGAAGAGGTATGCACCACCTACCTGAGACTCGTAGACATAGGAAATTCTGATATCAAGATCCATTTCGAATCCGGTCTTCATAGGTCTATGTTCTCTTCAAATCCCAAAATTTCCACTGTGATGCAAACTACAATGCATGAGTCAAGGGATCAATAATGGAACATGGTACATAGTTATAGCCTCAATTTTGCAATCTTGCTACCACCGATAGAGTGAAGAATGGATGTCAGATGAAGAATCAAGGGATGGAAGTTTATTTGGACTCCCAGAACGTCATGGTCTGAAAAATAGTAAGAATACCTTTTTTCTGTAAAAGATATGCAATGCTCTTTCATTTAGGTGAATAAAAATAAAAGTAAACTATATTTATTTAAGGAATACATGTCGTGTAGTGGCCTTTTCTGTACTCCAACTTAAGCATATATAGCCACACGGCTTGGGCGCTTCACATGGGTTGACACATGGCTTGAACCTAGCCGGTTCACAAAATGGGAATATAGAACGTGTTGAATAACACAATATGAGGTGTGGTAGGAAATTCTTACATGGTCATCACACGACATGTACTCAGTGAGAAAATGGACAGTACTTGCCCAACCCATACACGGTGTGTACTTTAGAGTACACATTGTGTAGTCTAAAAATTTATAGAACTTCCCAAATTTTCCCAGTTCCCTTAGGAACAAGTCCAAAATTCAAACAGGATTGTGATTTTGACCCGTTCTAAAAACTTGGGTTATTAAAATCTCACCACCTTAACATAATTCTTCCCGAATCTATAATAAAAACCCGAATATAGCACCAAACATACCACCCCGATCAAGTAACCTAGACTACCCTTGTATTAAAGGTTCTGAAAAAATTCAACAAGGGCTCCCCACCTTAGGAATTGCTTAACTCGGTCTCAACTCAACAAAACTCAACACATGAAAAGGTTCACTTCCCTATTTTCTAGACCAATGGTCCTCTCGTGACACATCGTCACCCCTGCGCCTCATTGGTTCTTCTACATCATTCTCGACACCCAACGTATCCTACACTTCATCGGTGCCCACCTCCACAAGGTCCTGAATTTTATGGATACTCAAAATAAAACTAGATTCCATGCACCTCAAGTAACCAACATCCTCAAAGAGATGATGCCCATGACACCTCATAAAACATGCATCCCCAATTCCCCAATGCTCATGGCTCCTCAGGTAACCAACATACTCGATGCCCCTGATTCTACGCATCTCATACATATATATAAATATATCACACACCCAATATGGAACCAATCCCACTGACTAGCGTCTAGACAGACCACATATATCTTGTGTATCACGTGCAGTCAAAATGGACATGCCTCAACAGGTCTTTCCAAAATGAAAACATGGAAATCATGGCCACACCCATGGTGTAACTATAACCATCATCGGCTCACTAGCCTGCTCAGCCTTTGGGAACTCCCTGGCGTGCACCTGGACAAATGAACGACTACCTAATGCATGACCTCCCTACGATGCTACTCCAGCCACCAGCCACGAACCCCTAAGCTAGATCCTACTTTCTCTGTCACATCGTCCATGTACAGCTGAACCTCGGCTACCCTATCTTGGTACTGAAGCTAAACCAACCCCATATGCCACCATCTATCCATGTCCATGCTTGCAGTCTTTCTAAGAATGATTCCATCAGAACCTATCATGATGCCAGACCGTCCCACATGTCTGGCACTCCTTCGGAGGCTTATCGTACTGACTCCTAACCTGTCCTGGTTTTCTACACTGATAGAAAACCACTGAATAACTACTATGAGGTGGTCTAGATGAGTCCTAGGCCTTACTTCCTAGTAGGAACTCATCCAATCCTCGCTTCCTGCTATCTGAACCATCACCTGAAACTGTTCCGTGACTATCCTGGGGCCTATCCCTCTGGTTTGCCTCTTCTATGAGCGCCTGATTCACCACCTATAAGAATGAACCCAGCCTGAATATATTCTCCTAGATCTGAATGGACTGTCATAAGCCATTCTCTAAGTGCCTCACCCTTACCATGTCATCGCTTACCATTCTAGGTGCAACGCATGACAGCTCAGTAAAAGTAGCTGCACAATCCATGACAGACGTGTCTCCTTGTTTAAGACTCAAGTACTCCCATGATCTCTTGGCCCTCAATGTATATGGGTAAAATTTCTAAAAGAACCTATCCTCAAAGTCCTTCCATTATAGTCCCTATTTCCTGCAAGACTAAACCTATACATCCAACCAATGCTTTGTCGGTCCTCTCATCATGTACGTTGCCAGCATGACCCTCCTCCCAAGAGGCTTCTCGATCTACTCGAAGATCATCTGCATGCTCTCTATCCAGTTCTCAGCTCCCTGCGGACCACCCTCACCCTGAAAAAGTGGTGGGTGCTGCGATTGGAACTCTTGTGTTAGATATTCCATTGATGGATCTATACCCTATGCACCTTCATCGATCTCGTCTAAGATACGTATTAGGAAAGCTCAGAGATTCTTTTCGAGACATGATCCAAATGATGCCAACCCTGGACGTTGTCCTGCCTTCACTAGATCTTGAACCTGATCTTTTCCGGAGCCCGTAACTGCAGCTCACGCTCTGCCTACACTAGATCTGGAATCAGATCCTACTCCTACGACACATTACCATCTCCCACCTAACGCTCCATAGAGACTTATAAAAGGAACCCGCTATAAACCATAAATGGTCAGTCATCCCACATACATAACAATGCACATTTATATATAACAGAGAAAGGGAAAGGTGGGATAGTTAGTACACAACTACCACCCTTACTCTCCCCCACTGCAATAATTCCCCATAGCATCATGACCTCATTAACTCCTTACCCACCCCCAATAGATCCATGTTTCAAAATTACCTCAGGACATGCCCATCCTGACAACCAACATTGCCTCAAACCGATGACCTAGTAGCTCATTCCAAGTGTTCAAAATCACCTCAACCATAGTACATTCCTTCTCTCATAAGAGACAAACATTAATACCCTACAATTCTACAAATATAAAAAGTGTGGCATAGCACATTGCAATATACAAGAAATTTTTATCTGGAATTTCACCTATTCACATTTCAAGAGAACATAAAGAATGGAAATTGACATTTTTTTGACATAGTATTATCAAATAATAATACATACGTGTAGTTATGAAATTGAAATACCTCTAAATGTGCCTATCAAAATCCAAGAAAACAGGAATTTCCATTCTGGGCCAAGGACCAATTATCCCTTTCCATACATGGTCAAGGGCTACACATCAAAATCAATAACATCACACACGATGTCAGCCACCAAGGTGGAAATCATATAAACTATATTCTAAGGAAAACAAAATTGCAATTCCCACCCATGGAAACTTGGTTCATCCTTCGTACCTAGGGCTGCAGGCCCCCAAGGACAAGCTAGAAACCCAGTTCATAGTAACAACCTATCTCTAGTCAACCATATCCTAAATAGTAAAACCATCAGAAATAAAAATAAAAGACTCAATCTCAATAGTATCAAGTGAGAAACTGTTTCTAAATCCCTTTCAGGAACACCTCTGATTCTACTTTGTAATGACCTGGACCCAAATAGCCTCCCGAACAGTGCTAAATGGGCTGGGTGTCACTACCGTAAGCGCACCTCCCTGAAAAAAGGGTTCCTACTAGCAGCAAGGGTCTTATAGGTATAGTGGGGAGGATATACCCACTCGATGGATTATAATGGTACTAATTCGAGTAGAATAATAAAAATTCAGTGGAATAAATGACTCAGTAGACTCGAACCAGACCCGCAGAGCAGTAGAACATTCAATACTGATAAAAGCAGAAGTAATAGATATAAACAACCTCAGCCGAAAGTAAACACAACAACATGATGATTACATATAAAAACTACTGAACAAAAAAACATTAATCCAAAGCATGTAAAATATATCCATATGCAAAAGGGAGCCAATAGATAACCAACTATAGATACAAAAAAAGTAAGCATGCTGATACAAGGTAGAAAGAAAAACATTGTAAACTCTAGCTAGGAAAGCCCTCAAGGTACATTCTGTATCAATAAGACAACTAATACAGTCAAGCTCTAGAAGCTAATATTTATCCTGCATGTAAATAAATAATGTCTACACATATCTCGAAGGGCCCATGCAAAGTGTGAGACGAATCGCCGCAGGATACCTCCTAATGGTGTATAACTAATATAAGTGTTTAAACGGGCATGCAGTTATAAGGGAAATAGTAAACAGTATGATGCATAAATGAACACAAACTCCACTGGTGCTCAACAGCCATAATGGAGTGTCACCTGCTTCGGCCAATTCCGGAATGTCTATCATGTAACCCGACATAATGTTCCCTATACACTGCATGTCACAAGTACCGACGTCCCGAAGGCATGCCCACGAAATAGTATCCCGAACGAAGAGCGATATCTACCCTCAAATAAGTAATTAGAGGGACAATGATGTCTTCCCTCAAATACAGTAACCATAGGGACATCGATGTCTACACTTAAAATAAAGTAACTAGAGGGACAGTGATGCTTGCCCTCAAAATAACGGTGAGCCCCTACCCCATCCTAATATCCTCAACGCTATCCCCTGAAGCCTCCTGACCTCCCATGTGGCATCCTATAGAAATCACTCCCAAACCAATAGTACCTAAACCGCAACAAATGGGGGCCTCTACCCACACGGGAGGTATAGACCACATCATCCTGGAGTCTCTCTGTGTGCACACTACTCATAGTTATGAGTGAGAAGTAATCACTAAAATAGTACCCAAGCCACAATACATCAGACAAATTGTGTCCCTATGACCATGGCGCTCAAGTTTGATAGCCTTACCATCCCAGTAATCGGGCCATTCCCAATCTGAAAGTATTCTTGCCTCAAGCCGACACCCATGATGCCCAGTCCCATGGTCAAGACCTCCCAAAGTAACCAGGGTAAGCCCAACCAGTGATCAACATCACTCAAGAATATTTGGTCTATTTCCAACACAACCCAAAGGTTCCCACATATGCAATTAAACAATTACATATATATAACATTTATACAAAACACATAAATAGGAAAAACAATCTAAAAAGTTGTATGTTCTAACCAAGTGTTGTCCCATACCAGCACTGGGGTCTTTAAGGTCTCCAACATTTCATATCAACACACAATACACTCAACTCAATAGTTTAGAACAATACCAAACAATTATAACCATTTTGGCATCCCCCGGCCAAAATGCTCGGATGAGAAACAGACCCTCGCCTGGCCTTGCCCAAGAAAAACAGTAAAGGGAATACCTAAGGGAATCTCATAGGTCAAATAAACAATTACACATGCAATAGAAGGTAAATTATTGTCTTGCTCAAAATACACGAAAATGCGCCATAGGTCGCGCCACCCAAAAGTAAGCGAAAACACAAAAAGTGGTATGCACCACCTACTTGAGACTCGTCGACGTAGGAACATTGGATATTGTGCTCCAATTAGATGCTTATCTTCATAGATCGACGTTTACATCAAATCCTGGAAATTACACTAAGATGGAAACTACGACGCGTGAGGCAAGGGATCAAGAACGGAACAGGGTGCATGGGTTTAGCCTTGCTGTTGCAAACCCGCATCCACTGATGTATTTAAAAACAGATTTCGGATAAAGAATATAGGAAAGGAAACATTTTCATCCCCCAAAGCGCCAAGGACCGAAAAACGAGAAGAAGAAGGTTTTTAAGGAATAGAGACGTGCCACACTTTCATTTTGGAAAATAAAAATAATATTTCATGGTGTGTGCTAAATGACTACATGCCATGTAGTGGCATTTTCCATACTCTGACTTAAGCGAAGATAGCCACAAGTCTTGGGAACTACACATGGGTTGACACACTACTTGAACCCAGCTGGTACATAGAAATGGAATACCAGGCGTTTTAAATAACACTACATGCCATGTAGTAGGAAATTCCTACACAATAATCACAAAACATGTACTCGGAAAGCACATGGTCGGTATGAACCCAACCCATACACGGAATTTACTATAGAGTACACTATGTGTAGTGTGGAAATTTTCAGAACATCCCAGCTTTTCCAATTTCTCTCAGGAATAACTAAAAAATTAAAACAGGGTCTGGATTTTGACCCATTCTAAAAACCCGGGTTCTTACACCAAGTTATACTACCAAAGCTACCCACATAGAGGACCAAGTATCAGTAAATGCTCATGTATAAGTTTCATGTCATATTTTAGTTAATTTATAGCTTCACCCATTTACATTTTATATAAATGACAAGGTGAGATAAAGATGTGCAACCAATTAATTTTATATTTTAGGATTCTCTTTATAATGGATATCCATTTCCGATGACTTAACACCCATTCACATGTCACGCGAAACGACACACATTTATTTATAACATAATGTCTCGACTCAGTAAATTACTCATCCCAAACAATGAGGGACCGTACACCTCAAGAATTGAGATATTTAATCACTCAATCGTAGAAAAATTAAAACCAGTACAATTAAACTATCAAAAAATCACTCATCAATCACATACATATCAAGAAATGCAAGGATGTTTAATGTGCCTATATGGCAAGGCAATATACCTAACATGTGAATTCTAGGTTCCTATAATGATGCATGTAACAATGATCCTTTCCCTATTATCATCGGGTTATGGATAAAATATTACCCTAAAATAGATTAATAATCAACAACACCACACAACATATGTGTCACCAAATGGTGAAATAATATTTATTATGAATGGAAAAATTGCAACTACAATAGCATTATCAATAACATGGATTTTACACTAAACATTAGTTCACGATGCCCAAGAACAACTAATGACCAAGTCCCTAGTGTTCCTATTCTACAATCAATTGTCTACAAATAGTAAAAAAAGATAAAAAACACCTTTGAGACAACATTATGATGTCCAGGACTCAGATTCCACTTAACGGGTGCCCCAAGCCCGGTGGGCCACATGGCCTCATGCGCATCTTCTCGAACACCAGAGGCTTCCGACTAGCAGTATAGGACAAGGGTTTGTATATGGGAAGACTATTCCCTCCTTATCAGAGTGTAGAATAGTGGAATGAATGTAAAGGAATAGTGAATAGTGGATGCAATACAGATAATATAAATAAACAGTACAAGTAAATAGATGCAATAGATAAATGAGAATAACTATAATTGTATAAACCAGAACAATGATTATGTATTGTCATGTGACTAAAAAACTGGAAATCATGGATAGAATACATCAGGCATATTATGATCCAAAGGGTAAAAGAAACAATGACTTATCCATGCATCCTGATATCCTACTCATTAATCTTTTATCAAGCTATGTACTATCAGTACGCAATCAAGTGATGGATGTTGAATGATCCCTTTGTCAAAACCTACAACTAGGTAATCTACTACGGGTACTAGAAAGAGCCTGAATAGTGTGTCAGATAAATTTCAATGGGCCACCACCAACTTTTTTTATTACATCCGCCCCATGTAATGGAATATTTCAATGTTCTTGCATTCATATATAATGTAAAGTGATAAGTATAATGTAACTAAAAACCCAAGTACATGCTTCAGTCCTTGGCTGGTGTCAGAACATGTTACCAATTAATTAATAATGTAATTACCATTTAATGTTAATAGGTCACTTTTGGAATATATAGCATTGAAATCAATTCGTGGAAGAATATGTAGTGAAGGTACCAAGACATGAAAAGGAAAACTAAAAAAGATATATGGTGGGGGAGTTCTAGGGTAAAAACCAAGGTAACATAAATCTCACAGAATGGTAACCTAGTATTATCTATGTTTATATTTGTGGTAAGAGTGTATTCCAAGGAGCGTAGTCCATGGAATACTATAACAATTCTTCTACCATGTACAAGGTGATACCGTAAGGTAAAATGGGGCTAAGTAAAGGCAGGACCTATGTGCTTTCACCAAGACACTTTCTATTCAATATTGGATCCAAAGAATGTATTTGAGGTATCACGTAACAATGAAAAGGACCCTATAGTAGTATACCTAGAATCCATAAAATAGGAAAGAATCAGATTTTAGTTGGGTATCAACCTAAGAAAACCACATCCTTGAATCAGAAAGGTGTACCTGATACCCAAGGTATTCTCCTCTCAGAATCCAAGTCAAGCTTGAGTCATCCCATTCCAATTTGATGTAGAAATCATGTAATAATTAATTTCGCTAATATCTTTTTTTCCATTAATGTGGATATGTCATGTAGAGTTGAATCCATTTATTTATTGGTCTATGCCTTGTCTCTAATTAGTGTGAATAGGCCAAGTATCATTGTAACCATTTAATCAAATCATAATTAACCATTAAGGAATATTCAATTAGACAGGTTCACTCGGCTACCTTCCATTAACATGGAAATGGGTGCTACTGACATGCAACCTTTATTCGATCTCATTTGTTATGGAAAAGTTATATACATTGTATGCATCCATTTCACATTTCACATTTAATAATCATTTGGATTCACTAACATTAGGTAGGTCAAGTGGCGAATAAACATGGAACATTCCATTATGAAATTCTCATTAATATCTATCATTTTTTATAAGAAGGCTCACCATTATGGAGGTCGAGTAAAGGAACGCCCAAATGGTTGCTCAAATGTGTCAAAACACTAAAAACCAAATTATGGCATAACATTCGACATGAGGTGGATTCAGTTGTGGGTGTAACCACTAACAACAAATCACAAATTTGGATTGAGAATAATCATATGATTCTATCAAGTATAAACATTGAAAGTAAATTTAATAAATGGTCCACGGTGGAATCGGTTTGCCTCAAATGGACATCCCAAAAATCAAAAAACGTTAGGGATAAGTTATAGACCATCCAAATTTGGTATGTATAATCCTTATCCTCTTTTATCAGAACTTGATTTTCCTGATATTAGATTAGATATAAAAAAGAGTGAAAAATGATAACAAGTTGATATCTAGGACAATAGAGAAAAAGAAAAATAATGGCTAAAGTGGACTCTAGTATATACTGTTGTGCATCTAACGTGATGAGTGGAAGCTCGATCGGATGCCAAAGATAGGAGATCTCATGATACCTAACTATGAACTTCAAAAAGATCCAAATTGGTAAAAATGGTGGAAATTAATCTGGTTTATGAGTTGAGAGGAAATAGGATGATTAATATATCATTAAGGGGGGAACTCAAAAATTACCAATAAAATTATCTTGGACACAATTTGTCTACATTGTTTGTCAAACCGTGGGCAAACCATGCAAGACAGCTCTGGTCAATCGGTTTGGTCAGCATGATTTTTCAAACTGTATGAAACTCATGCACAAATAACTAGAAAAAATGGATTCTCACACAGTTACACAACACGACCATTCTCTGACAGTGCAAGGTGGTGCTGTCTGAAAAAATACCTTCCTCGTGGTTTCGAAAATAGTGCACAGAGTCAGTTTTCTATAGAAAGATGGGTTCTGGGTTCCAAACAAGCCCCAAACACCATCATAACCTTTTTTTACACATTATGAATCCATATTAGGTCCAAAT
Organism: Viscum album; assembly: GCA_963277665.1. Taxonomy (NCBI): domain Eukaryota; kingdom Viridiplantae; phylum Streptophyta; class Magnoliopsida; order Santalales; family Viscaceae; genus Viscum; species Viscum album. The sequence continues at coordinate 82,561,708 of OY728140.1, forward strand.
TATAGATTTAGACTGAAAATTAAATGATATATACCCATGTTAAAACCCATGTTCTTAAACAAACTATCAATCATAAATCGCCACACCCATGATATCCAAGATCACAAAAACATTTATATGGTCATCCCAAGATATTACTACCTTTAAAATTATATAATCCACTAAGATTCCATTATTAGATATGACTTACCCTAAAAAGATCACTTCTTGTATAAAAACTTCACATATATAAATATTACTATGAAAGCAATGTTTTCAAAAGCTCGTGAGGATAATATACATGTAATCATAATTATCATCCATAGAATTAGAGTACACCATAATATCATCCATCATCAAGACTAAAAATGTGTCTATAAAAAGGAAAAATTATATTCAACTATTCAATGAATGATGAAGGAGAGTTAGTGGAAATGGATTTAATTACCAGAAACATAAAATTATGATACCTATAACTTAAAAATTGTTTTGGTCTACCATCTACCCAAACCCACCACTTGTGGTATCCCAACCTAAGGACAATCTAAAAGATCAATTTATCCCTTATGAGTTGATAAATGATATTTTTAATCCGAGTTAAAGGATATTTTTTCTTAATGGTAACCAAAGTTAGCATTTAGTAATCAATCCAATATATTATGATTATTCCCATGTTGTTAGGAAAGGTGAAATGTGAATCCCATGTTGAAAAAATAGGACAACTAAATCCATTATTCGTAATGTCATCATGATAGTAATTAAGTTCCATCGAATTAGAATGTTCTATAGAGGAGTTGGACTGATAAAAATGGATCTAAATAGTCATTTAACATATTTCATAATGATATTGAGATCCCTCTTGCAGGAGGATGAACACTCCCCACTCTAATGATCTTTAATCGCACTCACCCTGAATGGTATGGAGTACTCCCTTGAGTGATATAAATTGAATGCTCTAATGATAATATACGATATATGTATTACTAGTGATTAAATAATACATTCCAATAATCTCATTGAATATTTCATGATTAAGAACTATGAAATCCTACATCATTTCAAGGTCATTAATCATCAACTAATATGAAGAATATTTTAATATTTATTTATAAATCCATCCTATAGGAGTAGAATAATCATTGAAGAATAGAAGTTACTCCAAATACAAGAAATAAAAATAAATTATTAGTGATTTTATGAATGAATGTGTTTCACCTGTATCAAACAAGTCTAATACCATAGTGGATGAATCAAACATAATACATAAAATTAAAGCTATCCCTAAATAAATATCCTCTTATAAAAACACTGATTTATAAATACATCAAGTCGCATCCCCTCACTAATCTCTTTTAGGACCATAAAAGTTCATTGTGTCCTAGGGATATGAATCAGTATAATCATTTGTCTTGGAATGATCTTAAAAACCCATATTGGGAGTGGATCCAGTCTAACTACCATTTTACATCATTCCAAAAAAATTCTTAAGATGAATGGATAGTCCAAAATGATGAATTTTTTGGGGGATTCTATATAATTTATATTTTGATGACCATGCCTTCCACACTAATGGTAAACAACTTATGGTAGTCATAAAGAAAACTATCCTCCTTTGGGATTCCACTTCTATCCAAAATACAAATTTTTTCAAACAATTCCACCTATTAATGCTCCAACAAAGATCATGTTCCGTACAATATATGTCTCATCTATTATAGATTTATTGACTACCTCCATGAATGTAATAAGAAACAATAGAAATACTATCGATAAAATATTAGTCCTCAAACCCATTGAGAACATTGAAAATATTAGGTTCTCATTTATGATAGGTTAGGGTGCTAACTGAAATAACACTGAAAAATACGTGGAATAATCTAAAAATGTTCAATCCTCTTATTATAATTATAGAAACACACAGATCTTTCCTGCACTCATCATTTCAGGATAAGTATATTTATTAAATATTTTAATGAAAAAACCCATTTATGAACCTCATGAAATAATGAATTCACAATAGTCTCCCACCATTTCTATCCATATCTATCAACATTATATTTCATAAAATGTCATTTATATTCTTTGGGAGTTTTCAAAAAATATATGACATTTTCCATCAAGTCAAGAAACTCTTTAGATTCCTAGGTTATATTGTTAAAATTTTGGTTTTTGGATTCTTTTTAATACATTTGGAGCCATGATAAATTTCTCATACATTTCTCCAAATACCAGTTTAAGCTAGTTTTTTATTGGTAATGAATACTGCTTCAATAAATAAAGGTTTTGATGGAGGATTTTTCTGTAGATCATCTCATATATTCATCCCATGAATTTAGAGGTCCTCATTAGGGAGTAATTTACTAATTATAATTAATAAAATAAACAATAAGCTTATGAGAAAATCTTAAATCACATGGACACCACATGTATCCATATAAATTCCATTAAACGATTAGAATTTATTGTAATTATGTATTTTATAAGAGGAAAAAAATGAAATAAAATTGTTCAAGATCATTTAAATTAACCAAAGGTCTATTTCATTAAAATAAACATAATCAACAAGTCTCAAGTAGAAATAAAATCCCAAACCCCCATGGTAACATTGATTAATACTCATAAGTGAGATATCTTGGAAATCTCATACAGTTAGTATCTGAATATTGAGCTTACAAAATCATATATACCAAATACATTGTTATAATCCCATTAAGATTCATTACATAACAGAATGTGTATTATCTCAATTGGATTTTTATAATAAACCATCTCAGCATGTTCGAAAACATTAACCAAGTTGGTCTACAAAAATAGGTCAACATTAATAAGAATACAAGGAACTCACATGTACAGAAAAGGTAAAACTCTAGATTAAAAAACTAAATATTGGAATACATCGGTTAGTCTCAATGAAGATAGGACAAAATAGATAAAACAAAAGGTAAATAATACAACCACTAAAAAATAATCCACATGATTATTCATCTCTACCAACATTCCAATGTGATAAAATCGTCGATAACCAAGAGAATCAAGTGAAATATGTTATTCCCTTCCCTTTACATGGGTACTTAAAATACATTTAAAAACTCCCGTATGTAAAATTAATATTAGTGAACAAATCCCATTAAAATTTCTCTAAAAATATATAAAAAATTAATATCCTGAAATAATTAACTTTTATATTAAAAATGGAGTTTATTGTGAATTTTGAAAAGATTAATAATTTTTAAAATATCCAATTTGATTTCATAATAGCATATAATAATCTAAAAATCTATGAATATTCCATATCTGTGAGAAAATGAAGAGATAATATCCAAACCAACCACGGATATACCATAAGATAAACTTTTTATAAAATATACATGAAATATATCATGTTATGAAAATCCATGCATAATTGTAAATGTGATAAAGAAAAATGTTTGGGATTTAGACAGTGATAATATATAATATACTTAATAGAATTCTAAAATGGTGTATTTTGGATCAAACATATATTAAATCCCATAAACATATGTCAATATCACAATGCATGTAGTTGTAATACATACACTATATTGACTAATCCCTCTCCCAATTTAACCAATGTTCCTAACATTCTATACATGTCAAAACACTTTTTAAATTCCATTCTCACAATTTAATAACATAATTTCATAGTGAACCCATACTAATTTCCATGGTTTAATTTTCACTTCTAAATACTATCAACCTATGAGGATTTTTCAAAAATAATTTTTCAATGTGATGTATTACCGATCACAAGATTGAAACCCAATTCCAATAAAAACTGATTTTAAAGACTAACCCATTTAAAAATTTATTTCATTAACAAAATATATTGAGATATTAAATGATTAATTTTCATAACACAAACATAATATGCAATGAAGAATATAAATTTATTCAAGAATGACACACATTCCATAGATATACCTACCACAAAATGGAGAAAAAACACCAATGAATTATCTCTTATTGTCCAGGGATGGTTTGAATCAAGATGACACCAAGGGAATTCAATGATTTTATTGGGTGATTATGGTTTGGGATAAAATGATTGTAGAAGTTATAGTTCATAGGTTATCTATGTATTTATATTATGTTGTTAAAATAGAAAAGCATGGAATAGCCATCAATATTATGCCATAATCCCCCAAATTATTTCTCATGATTCTCCCTCCAAATCCTAGGGATTCAGTTAAAACTGTGTCTAATTCCCATGGAACATCAGATGTCGTAGAACTTATTTAACTAAGGATATTATACACTATATCCCAACACCCTATGCCACATGGGGGTCATAATATCGAAAAAAATAACCAAATACACACCTCTATAAACTATATAGATGCATCTCACTCCACTATTCAAGACCAAAATACTCAATGAGAGCTATGATATATCTTTTTATCAATGGATTTGTTTCCCCTGATATAGATAAGGAACCAACATTCCTATATATAATGCTATATTTCACGGCTCATTATATAGAGAACATTCTTTTTCTTACATTACTTTTACAAAATTTTAAATATAATCAATATAGAAACATTACACATTGAGGATTATAAGGTTAAATTTCATTGTATAATTAGGACCATACATATCTATTACATTAGAAAACATAATCATTTATTTAATTCCATCTTCTATAGATTTTAATTCTCCCTTGTGTTATACTTAGTAAAAGTAGTCACCTAATTAAATAGATCAAAAATTAGTGATCTAAAATACCAATAAGAGGATAGATAACAATATTACATTATGTGAGTATAATCATTATCATAATAAAATAGAGATTAAATTATAATCATGAGATGAAGCATTAATAGAAGTCCTAAAATGTGTCAATTCATAAAAATGTAACATCATGTATTAGTGGTCTACTACAACACATTGTTGTGAACTATGTTTGAATCATGTCCAAAAATATTTCACTTTAATCATAAGGTTATTCACGTTGCCCAAAGAATTAGAGAACTATATAATTCTGGGTGCACCCATAAAATAACAACAATTACATTATGCTATATAATTCCTTGTGCACATGTCACATAAAAACATTTACATTATCATGCATGCCACAGTAAAAATATATCAATCGTGAACTTATAATAGACCAAGAAAATGAATGGGTTTAATTTAATAAGAATACATTCCTCAAATTTGGTTTCCCAAATGAAATAGGGAATAACATACTTGATATAAGAATCACCAACCATGAGTGAAGGAAACAATCTTGAGAAGTAAAAGGTGAGTTGTTTTTGAAATAATGGTTCTTTTGGAACCCATTATTCTTGAGATAAAATCCCCTGGAAAACATTTTTATCCAAAAAAGGTAATATAATGATTAAAAAATTATTTTTAATTAAAAACCATAATTAAAATGTAATTAAATAAGGTAAACCTGATGAAGGATGGTTGGGTTCAAGAATTCCCCTTACATTGTATTTGAATACTTTATTCACTATAATGTCCTATATAATGACATTATATTACTAAATTAACAAATATAGAACCATTTATACATGAATATAATTAATTATGGTTTCTTTAAGTTCTTTTATGGGACTTTAATGAGTTATAGTGCTTGATTTCATCATTTTGGATTGTTCATTTTCTTAGTTTCCCTTATCGGTTCATTTTTATAAATGATTGGATGTTCATTTAAAATGTTGATAAATAACCGGAAATGTTATTACATGTTATTAATGGTATTATATAAATTTAAACAATATTATTAATAATTTGATTATATATAATAAGGATGAATCATTAGATAAAATTTAATAAATATCGTTTTTATTAATTTGGGTTGTTTTTTTATCACAATGAACTTGTTTGGGTTTATCATTTAGAATCATTTATATATGATAGTTACATAATATAAAAAGTGTTAAAAAATACATATTAAAATTTATATTTTAAAATTAAATGTTTTTATTGATATCCTTGAAAATATTTGAGGAAAATGAAGGTATATCTTCCATAAAGTTGTTAAATTAACACATCACATGCGATAATTTCATAATAGAGAGGGGGGAATTAATGAATAATTTTACATTAACAAGATTGAATATATGTATTTTAAATATAATATAGTTATCATGACATTTAGAAAAGATATTTTGAGGATAATAGATGAATGGAAAGGAAATTTGAAATAAAATTGAAATAAAAGAGAAAGAGGAATTGCCACTTCAATTCTTCTATCGAGATCATAATCATGGAACCTAGGAATGGTCTTTTGATGATACAAATATCACTTGGACGTGGGAGAGGTACTAGGGATGTTTTTTAGACATAATTTGGACATGTATTGATGGTTGAGTGGTGTGATGAAATGGGGTTTTGTGGGGTGGTATTTTTAGTGGTGGGGAGTGGTGTTTTCTGAATATTTAATTCATTACATTATTAATTTCTCTCAAGACAATAAATAGTGATGATTCAATGAATAAATACTGTAAAAAGGGAAGGGGAGTTTGAGATCATGGTCTTACACCAGCCATATGCGTCAGCTGTTGATCAGCAATTCATTTATTTTGTTTTTATGAAAGTTGTTTTCTAAATATGAGTAATTTAATTTTTAATTAATATAACCATTTATTTGGAAAATATAGATTTTAAAATTATAAATTATTTTATAAAACTATGAAAAATTACGAAATGTTTCCAAATTTTATCATAAAATCATAATACAAAAACATATTAATTTATTGACACATTTTATGAAACTAAATTTTCTATTAATGTGTTAAATTATTCATAAAATTGTAATTAAATTAATATGTCCTAAAAAATACCAACACATATTTAATAATTTTTAAAATATTTACATAAATATGAAATAATTTTATCATATTTTGACTTATAAGAATCATAAATTTTATTTATAAATTAATTATTGAGATTACTATTCATTTGACAAGTATATGTTTCATAAGGGTCATATTACTATTCCTAAGGTCATATTACTGTTTAATCAATATATGTTACATAAATTATAGAAACACGTATTATTTTTTGTAATTCCTCACTTATAAATCTTTTATTATGGTATCTATATTATTTTATGTGAATTATTCTATATTTCATTATAATAAGAGGGATTAAATTCCATTCTTAAATTTTTGGGTTGTTACATTCTTCCCACATTTTAAAAATTTTCCGTCAAAATTTCATATTAAAGAAATAAGTTATGGTACTTCTCCGTCATCGCCTCCTCCAATAACAAAGTTTCTTATTAATACTTATGGATCCTATATATTAAAATGAACATGTGATTAATCCTATTTTGTAGAACATTGTCCCTCCGGTCTGGAATTTTTATTCACATCTCTTTATAAGACATATCATCTTCTAGTTGTACCACTGCTGCATTTAATACATGTGAGGGTCATGTATATGCGTCATCTTGAGTGATACATAAAACACATCATGAAATAAATCCATATTTGGTGGAAGTGAAAGATTACAGGACAAGGTTCCTACAGGACAAAGGATCTCAAAGGTTCCAATATACATTTAGCTTAGCTTCCCTTTCATTTAAAACCACATGACTCTCTTCAATGATGATATCCAAAGGAATAATTTATCACCGTTGTCAAAATTAAATTCCTTTAAATATTTTTTATCATTTCTATTATGTTGACTCTAAGAATCTCTGATATGTTTCTGGATGACTTGATCCTTCTCTATCATCTCTTGCACAAGTTCAGGTACATGTAGCGTTCTTTCACCACCATTACCCCAATAGGTTGGAGTTCTAAATGAATTTCCATATAGATCTTCATATGGATCTATCTGAATACTTGAGTGGAAGAAATAGTTGTATGAGAACTCAACCAATGGAATATTCTAATCCTATCCACTATTGAATTATAATGAACATTCTTTTATCTTATCTTCAAGTGTATGAATTTTCCTTTCAGACTGCATATCAGTTTGGGGGTGATACGTCATGTTGAAATCCAATTCTGTACTAAAGACATGTTGAAGAATCCTATTAAATTTAGATGTGAACCTATGATCATGATCAGATATAATAGAGAGTGGAACCCATGTAGTCCCACTACATCCTTTACATATTTCATAGAATGTGTTTCATGCAAGAGATCTTCATGAATAACAATAAAGTGAGTAGTCCTGGTGAGTCGGTCCACCATGACCCATATCGCATTATTTCTTATGGATGACTTCGGTAAACCCATAAGAATGTATTTAGAGACATTTTCCATTTTCCTCTTCAGTATAGTAAATGGTTTCATCATCCCTTTGGACATATATCACTCTGAATTGACTTGATGGAATATCAGGAACATAGAGATATACTCAGCAATCTCATTCTTCATGTTGTAACCCTAAAAGTTTTCTTTGAGGTCATAGTACATTTTAGAGATACTTGGATTGATATTGATATGTCATAATGGTTCATTATCATGTAGATCCTATATTATCATAGGTGGTGATGGAACCCAATATCGGTTTAAGAATTGGAATCATGCCATCATCGTCGATATATAACTCTTTTATCTTCCTTTCCATTACTATATTCACCTACTTTTGTAACTCCAGATCATCCCTTTGTGCCTCTTTAAACATCTATTGGATATATGGTTGGAAAATCATTTGCGTATATTATAATTTATTACCTCCCATTAATATTTCCAAATTCATTCTTTTCATATCCATGAAGATAAGGTCTTTCTCATTCTGAATCATGGATAGAGTAGTAGGTTTTTTCTACTAAGAGCATTAAATACTTTGTTCGCCTTGCAAGGATGATAGTTAAGAGAGAAATATAGTATTTTATTAGCTTTAATTGTCTCCTTTGATTCACGTTGAAATCGTTTTTTTTATATACACTTTAGGCTCTTGTGATGGGTTTATAAGTCACACATACCACTATTGAGGTAGTGCCGCCAGATTTTCACTAAAAAAATTAAAGTTGCAAGATCCACATGAATTTTTTGGTATTTTTACTCATGGATCTCAACTATCATGATGTATAGTCTATCACAATCCAACATTACCAAATTTTATTAATAAAGTTGGAAAATCCCAACAATGTCATTGAGGTTTGAAATAATGAAGTCCAAGAGAATCATCCCTTCCAAAATTAAAACACCCCGGAGGGAGATAACTGGTAGTAGGGAATGTGCTAAAAGATCGACTAGGCATAGCCCATGGGGCCCAAAAATCCACAACCCTATTCCCCTCCCGCTATGTGTGAGCAAAGACCATGTTTTGTGAGAGGAGAGACTTTCATTAACAAGCCAAATTGGTGATATCCCATGGGGAAAATCTCATCTTCAATGGATCTGAGCATAACCAATGAATCCTTCTACACCTTGCTCTGTCTCAAACCATGAAAAATACATAGCTCAATACTGTTGATCATTTAAGGTGCATGAGAAATAAGTGAATCACCTTTCTCAGACAAATAATTGAAAGAAAAAAGAACAGACCCATCCGGCTTCTGTATAAGGCCCCGACCTTAAACCTTACATAATATTGAATTAAATTAATAATTCAAGTTGAGGATCTTTTTAAGTTTATAGTTTTAGAGTATTAGAACATAACTATTAAATCTCAAAAGATTACAAATTAGACACTTCTACTAAGTTTCCATAGAATAAAAAAACACTTAAAAAGAAACAGGTCTAGTTCCATGTTTTAGATAGCATAACATTCCCTTGATCCCATCCTTCACCCTATTCCACATTAAGTCCTGTGAAAAACATTTCAAAAAAACGTGGGGTGAGCATAAAAAAGCTCAGTAAGGGATACACAAATAATGAAAACAGTTATTTTATCAAAACAACAAATAAACTATGTATACTTTATCAAAGTAATACTTTTCCCCTTTATGAAGTAGTAAAAACTATTCACTAAAATAAAAGATCATTACTTAACCTTTTGTAACCAAAATAATACCATAAAACCCATTTAAAGATCACATAACATATAATGGTAACTTGGGACATAAACATACTTAAATTGAATAACCATATGGTCGACTTCCACTCATATCACTTAATGGAATAGCCATACGGCCGACTTCCATACTTACTTAATGGAATAGCCATACGACCGACTTCCATACATACATAATTGAATAGCCATACGACCGAATTACATAACCAATTCATTGGAGGTTATAACGTAACCACCCGTCCTGGTATTCACGGCACCACCTGTCATATGGTTTATCACGTAACCACCCGTCAAATTTCCAAGTACCATTATAAAATCCTAAGACATAAAACAAACATAATGGAATGAAAACATTTCCACACTTTGATCACGATATATCACTCAAATATATTGACATAAAAAATACATTATAAAAACCATTTTCCATACCAAAATACAAAAAATAGTATATGGTATTTATTTCATTTTAAAAACATTACGGCTTGTTGAGGAATCCAAAGACCACATAACACTCGTGGCGGCAGAAAAGGTCGTTGTCACCGTGTACATTAAAAGAAACATTCCTTTTTGTTGTGTAGTAAAACGCTTCGTAGAAAAATATTCCTTTTGTATAAAAGTAAAATCCAAAGGGGTTTATACACCGTATAAAATATAGTTGTGTATAAAACGAAATATGCCTCAATGAAAGGAGATTTAGACGATGTCCCTTACCTCGGGTCCGACTTGACTCGATCGTTCTTTAACCTCCTGAATAATAAACTTGAGTTAATTTCTATTTGCTTAAGAAACTTTTTCAAGTTCATTATTCTGTTTATATAACTTATTTCCATGTTATAAACATTATGTAATCATTTATGTTAATAATCATTTTTTTCGATATTTGGTTCTTAAGTCGAAAGTGGACTTCTTACAATTACATGTTGTTCATGTGGTCAAAGGTTCTTTATATCCAGAATGATATTCATGATTTGGATATCATATATATCATATATATCCAGAATATACATGTATTTATAATATTACATAATCATTTAGAGGTAAGAAATGAAATGCACCGTTCATGGAGACGGTAAGCCGTACGTACGCATGAACGCTACTTTCATTTATTTGTCATATTAATGGAATTAAAACTAAATGAGAGCTATGTATATTTTAATTCCAGAATTATATTCATCATTTATATGTATCATATATCATATATATCCATTATATATATGTACTTATAATAGTACATTACATTTGGCGTTAAGAAATGAAATGCACCGTTCATGGAAACGGTAAGCCGTACGTACGCATGAACGCTACTTTCATTTTTATATCATAAATTAATGGAAAGAAATAATAATGATATAGAGGTATATTATAATTCCAGTATAACATAATATATAATAACTTTAAATCCATCCTTTATACGTCCCACATATGGCATTAACGAATCACATCACTTTGAGGGGGCGATAGTCCGCACTTCCTAAAATGAAGATATCGCGTATACCCACAATGGAAGCCATAAAGGTATGACATAAATAAAAAAATACAGAATATTAAGGAAAAAATAAACTTATTATATATCATATATAAATATAGTGTCATCTTAACGGCCACCTTTTAAGGTGTTAAAAGAATGTGGAACAATCATCGTTTCGAGAGGCAGAAATTCGCCATCCACGGAAACAGTATGTTCTTTAACCATTAGATGTAGATGTGTGTAAGTGTAGCTCGAAATCATCTTATAACAACATCTTATTATATTGAAGATACTGGATTTGTTATAGAATAAATGAATAAAAATAGTTTATGGGGTTGGAGAAGCAAAATAAAACAAAAGAACACAAGTGAAGACATCACCTTAAAATCGGGTAACTCTCTTAGATTTGAGTTCAAAGGATTCTTTGGGAAGACTTCTGCCCAAAGTGAGGCTTCAAGGAGTAATAGAGGGATGTTTAGAGACAACTTTGGCAGGGTTTGGCCAATCCAAAGGCTTTGGAAGTGTGGGTAAGGTGGTAGACGTGGGGGCCTTTTATAAGAGGAGAGGAGGGGCACTCTTGGAAAGTAAAGAAAAGACACTTTATTTTAAAATGATATTCGGATTTAAGAGGTCCCACATTGATATAATTCAAGGATAAGGTGATAAGGGTTCCAAATATACCCATCCAATAGGTTTTGGACATGTGTAGGTCATAGATTTTAAATTATCTTTTCATTTTATTTAAATCCATTATTAATGAGGTAATCACTGCATCATCATGATGTCATAAATAATTTAATATATATATTTTCTAAAAATTATAAAAAAAATATCATGATGTAGGAAAAAGTTTTAGCTTTCTAATTAATATTTATAGTCAAAACTTTGACTTGTATAACCCCATGTAAAAATTTTTTTAGTAAAACATTTCATGTTTGTGTCATTTTTACTTTAACATTTAATAAAAAGTTATTTATGTCATTTCCCAAACAAAGTGGCTCCATGGGGTCCCCAAGTTGACCAATGGATTTTATTGGTCGTCCATGACATATCCAATGAGGATAGAACATGTGTCAAGCTCATCTCATTTTATTAAAACTTCATTTTTACCTTAAACTACATTAATTACCTCTAATCGCGATTAAGAACTTAAAAGTTACTATTCACCAAAAAATTATTTTTATCTCATTGAACCACATTTTTATTCTTAATGACAACCATGTATGTAGGATTTTTGAAAATCAAATCATAGAAGTGGTAAAATTTCATTTAAACGAAAAATCAGTTTTTTAAGTACCACTTAGTCGTTTCACTATTCATCAAAAATTGAAGTTTTTCAGAAAAATACCAAAACATCACCCTAAGCTATATTTGATATTCAGAATTAAAAAATGAAGCCCATTTTAAAAATTTAAAAACATATAAGTTGCATTAATTAATTTAATAATTAATTCCCGCTGTCAGAGCATATAGCGTGTTTTTATGAAACAATAAGTATCAAAAGATTGACACTAGTTTAAGTCCAATTTCAAAGTGAAATTAATTCCAAAGACCACTATTGGATTTAATGGTAAAAATATATTCTAATTTCACTTTAAAACCAATTCAAAAGATAATCTAATCTTATAAATAAATTAGATTAAAAAGAGGTTTTGAATTAAAATACAACATTTACACTATTCATTAAAAAATGAACTTTATCGGAAAAATACAAACAATTAACACAAAGTAAATTTTGATGTCCTGATTCTAAAAAAGAGTTATATTTGGTCCAATTGAATTTATAAGTGTGATCAAAACTATATTTAATGACGGTTCTCCATCAAAAGGTGATAAGTGAACCTTTAGTGAAAATTAGGGTATAAATCCCTAAAATTGAATTCTTTCCGTATTTTAAGCCATTATCTTTTATTGGATAAATGTAAAAACATTTAAAAAACATATATAATCATATTTTAGTTATTTCTATCCTTACCTACCAATACAACGACTATGTGTTAACTACTATTTAAAATAATATTATTTTATTACAAGTGTGCAACATAAGATTTCCATTAAACTCTTTGTTGCGTATCGGGCACGCTATCGAACATAGCAACCCCTTTAAAGTAAAATTAATATTTAATTCGTAAATATTAATAAATATGAAAATGTTTTATTCATTATTTACCTGGGATGTTACATCCTTCCCCCCTTTTGGAAATTGCGTCCTCGCAATTTTATTCACTTATAAAAATAAGTGGGGGTATTTATTCCTCATAGCATTTTCAGATTCCCACGTTCCTCTTCAACCATATAGTTTTTCCACAAAACCTTTAACTGGTGAATTACCTTATTTTGCAACACTTTCTCTCTTCGGTCAAGAATCTGGACTGGTTGTTCTTCATAAGATAGGTTCTCTTCCATCTGAACTACCTCTGGACTCAAAACATGAGATGGCTCTGGCATATACTTCCTCAACATCAAAACATGAAAAACATTGTGTACGTGAGATAAACTCGGAGGTAAAGCCACTCGGTAAGCAACTGATCCAACTCTCTCCAGAATTTCATATGGTCCAAGGAACCTTGGACTCAACTTTCCTTTCTTACAAAATTTCATCACACTTTTACATGGAGAAACCTTGAGAAAAACATGATCACCTACCTCGAAAGATAGATCCTTCCTCCAGTTATCCGCATAACTCTTATGCCTGCTTTGAACTGTTCTCATGTGTTTCTGAATCAACTGACCTTTTTCTGCCATCTCTTCTACCAATTCTGGTCCCATCAGCTTCCTTTTACCCACTTTATCCCAAAATGATGGAGTTAGACACTGCTTCCCATATAATACCTCAAATGGTGCCATCTGTATACTGGAATGAAAACTGTTATTATAAGAAAACTCAACCAAAGAAAGATGTTGGTCCCAACTTCCCTGATAATCTATCGAACAAGATCGTAGAATATCCTCCAAGGTCTGAATTGTTCATTCTGACTGCCCATCTAATTGCGGATGAAAAGCTGTACTAAAATTTAATTTAGTACCCAACGACTTCTGAAGGCCTTTCCAAAAGTTAGAAGTGAACCTGGGATCATGATCAGACACAATGGAGAGAGGAACTCCATGTAACCTAACTATCTCTTTAATATAAAAACGGGAAAGTTGATCTAGGGAAAAAGTGTCTTGTATAGCAATGAAATGTGCAGATTTAGTCAAGCGATCAACAATAACCCAGATTTCATTATTACATCTAGATTTCTTCGGTAATCCCACGACAAAATCCATGGATATATTTTCCCATTTCCACTGTGGCACTAGTAAAGGGTGAAGCATCCCTTTCGGTAACTGCCACTCTGCTTTAACCTGCTGACAAGTCAAACACTTCACAGTAAAATCAGCAATATCCATTTTCATTCCATCCCACCAGAAATACTCCCACAGATCTCTGTACATCTTAGTACTGCCAGGATGAACTAAAAACGGGGAAATATAATCCTCACATAACAACTCATTCTTCAACTGTGAATCACAAGGCACCCATAATATCCCCCAAAACTCAAAACAAAATCATTATCAATGTTGAATTCAGGCAGTTTACCCTTCTGAACCAGCTCTACCTTTTTCTGCAACTCACTGTCTTCTCTCTGTGCTTGCTTAATTCTGTCTGACAGGGATGATCTCACTGATACCTGAAACAAAAAAGATGAACTTCCTGCACCAACAACTTCTATGCCAAATTTCATCAAATCAAAAACCAAAGGATCTCGTTCCAAACGTAGCATGGTTAATGAAGCATTACTTTTTCGACATAAAGCATCGGCCACTTTATTTGCTTTTCCCAGATGGTAGTGAATTGCACAATCATAATCCTTGATAAATTCCTGCCATCTCCTCGGTCTCATGTTCAATTCATTCTGAGTGAATATATACATTAAACTTTTGTGATCAGTATATATTTCACACTTTACTCCATACAAATGATGCCTCCAAATTTTTAAAGCAAAAACAACAGCAGCAAATTCCAAATCATGTGTAGGGTAATTTACCTCATGAGTTTTCAACTGATGTGAAGTATAAGCAATTACCTGATCATTCTGCATAAGTACACAACCAAGTCCCTTCAATGAAGCATCACTTTATATAACAAACTCACCATTCCTGGAAGGAAGTGCCAAAACTGAAGCATTCACCAATCTTCTTTTCAACTCCTGAAAACAATCATCACATTCTTTTTTCCAGATAAACTTAACACCCTTCCGAGTTAGCTTAGTCATTGGACTAGATAACTGTGAAAACTTTTCAACAAACCTTCGGTAGTAACCTACCAAACCAAGAAAACTATCGATCTCGGTTGCATTTGTGGGCCTTGGTCATTCTTCAACAACTTTTGTTTTAGCAGGATCAACAGTTATGCCATCTTTTGAAACAATGTGACCCAAGAAAGAAATTTTTTGTAACCAAAACTCACACTTGCTGAATTTTCCATATAGTTTCTTTTCTTTTAAAGTTTGCATGATAACCCTTAAATGACTTTCTTGCTCCTCTTCACTTTTAGAAAACACCAATATATCACAATGAACACAATCATGATTTATCACCTGAGTCAACTGAGCCATCACTAGAACAAACTATTCAATTCCAATTCCGACCATCTCAGGATGCTGATTCGGAAGGTTATTTCCTTCTGTATGCCTTCCCAAAAAATAATTTATGTTTCCTCTACGAAAAACCATTCTTAACAAAGAAATATATTAGGTTAAGAAACATGGTAATCATCAAATCCTATATCATTTCAATCATACCATAAATTAACTTATAATTTTACACTTTTCTAACTCTTAAAGTTGTCTAAACCGACCTCTGATACCAACTATAAGTCCTTGGCCTTAAACATTATATAATATTGAATTAAATTAATAATTCACATTGAGGATCTTTTCAGGATTAGAGTTTTAGAGAATTAGAACATAACTATAACATCCCAAAAGATTACAAAGTAGACACTTCTACTAAGTTTCGATAGAATAAAAAAAACTCTTAAAAAGAAACATGTCTAGTTCCATGTTTTAGATAGCATGACATTCCCTTGATCCAATCCTTGACCCTATTCCACATTATGTCCTGTGAAAAAAATTTCAAAAAAACATGGGGTGAGCATAAAAAGCTTAGTAAGGGATACACAAAGAATGAAAACAGTTAGTTTATCAAAATAACAAGTAAACTATGTATACTTTGTCAAAGTAATACTTTTCACCTTTATGAAGTAGTAAAAACTCTTCACTAAAATAAAAGATCATTACTTACCCTTTTTTAACCAAAAGATTACCATAAAACCCATATAAAGATCACATAACATATAAAGGTTATTTGGGACATAAACTTACATAAATTGAATAACCATATGGTCGACTTCCACTCATATCACTTAATGGAATAGCCATACGGCCGACTTCCATACTTACTTAATGGAATAGCCATACGGCCGACTTCCATACATACTTAATGGAATAGACATACGGCCGACATCCATACCCAATGCATTGGAGGTTATAATGTATCCACTCATCCTAGTATTCACGGCACCACCCGTCATATGGTTTATCAAGTAACCACCTGTCAAATGTCCAAGTACCATTATAAAATCATAAGACATAAAACAAACATAATGTAAGGAAAAAATTTACACACTTTGATCACAATATATCACTCAAATATATTGACATAAAAAAATACATTATAAAAACCATTTTCAATACCAAAATACAAAAAAGAGTATATGGTATTTATTTCATTTTAAAAACATTACGGCTTGTTGAGGAAGCCAAAGACCACATAATACTCGCGGCGGCAGAAAAGGTCGTTGTCACCGCGTACGTTAAAAGAAACATTCCTTGTTGTTGTGTAGTAAAATGCTCCATTGAAAAAGATTCCTTTTTTATAAAAGTAAAAGTCAAAGGGGTTTATACACTGTATAAAAGATAGTTGTGTATAAAACGAAATATTCCTCAATGAAAGGAGATTGAGACGAAGTTCCTTACCTCGGGTCCGACTTGACTCGATCGTTCTTTAACCTCCTGAATAAAAAACTTGAGTTAATTTCTATTTACTTAAGAACCTTTTTCAAGTTAATTATTCCATTTATATCACTTATTTCCATGTTATAAACATTATGTAATCATTTAAGTTAATAATGTTTGTTTTGTCGATATTTGGTTCTTAAGTCGAAAGTGGACTTCTTACAATTACATGTTGTTCGTGTGGTCAATGGTTCTTTATATCCAGAATGATATTCATGATTTGGATATCATATATATCATATATATCCAGAATATACATGAATTTATAATATTACATAATAATTTAGAGGTATGAAATGAAATACACCGTTCATGGAGACGGTAAGCCGTACGTACGCATGAACGCTACTTTCATTTCTTTGTCATATTAATGGAATTAAAACTAAATGAGAGGTATGTATATTTTAATTCCAGAATTATATTCATAATTTATATGTAACATACATCATATATATCCATTATATATATGTACTTATAATAGTACATTACATTTGGGGATAAGAAATGAAATGCACCGTTCATAGAGACGGTAAGCCGTACGTACGCATGAACGCTACTTTCATTTTTATATCATAAATTAATGGAAAGAAATAATAATGATATAGAGGTATATTATAATTCCAGTATAACATCATATATAAAAAATTTAAATCCATCCTTTATGCGTCCCACATATGGCATTAATGAATCACATCACTTTGAGGGGGCGGTAGTCTGCACTTCCTAAAATGAAGATATCGCGTATACCCATAATGGAAGCCATAAATGGATGCCATAAATAAAAAAATAAATAAGCTTAAGGAAAACATAAATATATTATATATCATATATAAATATAGTGTCATCTTAACGGCCACCTTTGATGGTGTTAAAAGAAGGTTGAACAATCATCGTTTCGGGAGGCAGAAATTCGCCATCCACGGAAACAGTATGTTCTTTAACCATTAGATGTAGATGTGTGTAAGTGTAGCTAGAAATCCTCTTATAAAAACATCATAGTATATTTAAGATAATTTATTTGTTACAAAAGAAATGAATAAAAAGAGTTTAGGTGGTTGGAGAAGCAAAATAAAACAAAAGAACACAAGTGAAGAGATCACCTTAAAATCGGGTAACTCTCTTAGATTTGAGCTCAAAGGCTTCCTTGGGAAGACTTATGCCAAAAGTGAGGATTCAAGGAGTAAAATAGGGATTTGGAGAGACAAAATGGGCAGGTTTTGGCCGAGCCAAAGGCTTTGGAAGTGTGGGTAAGGTGGTAGAGGTGGGGGCCTTTTATAAGAGGAGAAGAGGGGCACTCTTGGAATGTAAAGAAAAGTCACATTATTTTAAAATGATATTCGGATTTAAGAGGTCCCACATTGATATAATTCGAGTATAAGGTGATAAGGGTTAGAAATATACCCATCCAATAGGTTTTGGACATGTTTAGGTCATATATTTTACATTATCTTTTCATTTTATTTAAATCCATTATTAATGAGGTAATCGCTGCATCATCATGATGTCATAAATAATTTAATATATTTAATTTCTAAAAATTATAAAAAAACTCTCATGATGTAGGAAGTCTTTTTAGATTTCTAATGAATATTTATAGTAAAAAATCTGACTTGTATAACCCCATGTAAAAATTGTTTTAGAAAAACATCTGATGTTTGTGTCATTTTTACTTTAACATTTAATAAAAAGTTATTTATGTCATTTCCAAAACTAAGTGGCTCCATGGGGTCCCCAAGTTGACCCATGGATTTTATTGGTCTGCCATGACACATCCAAGGAGGTTAGGACATCTGTCAAGCTCATCTCAGTTTATTAAAACATTATTTTTACCTTAAACTACACTAATTACCTCTAATCGCGATTAAGAACTTAAATGTTACTATTCACCAAAAAATTATTTTAATCTCATTGAACCAAATTTTACTTCCTAATGACAACCATGTATGTAGGATTTTTGAAAATCAAATCACAGAAGTGGTAAAATTTCATTTAAACGAAAAATCAGTTTTTTAAGTACCACTTAGTGGTTTCACTATTCATCAAAAATTGACGTTTTTCAGAAAAATACCAAAACTTCACCCCAAGCTATATTTGATATTCAGAATTCAAAAATGAAGTCCATTTTATAAAATTTAAAACATATAAGTTGCATTAATTAATTTAATAATTAATTCCCGCTGTCAGAGCAAATAGCGTGTTTTTTTTTGAAACAATAAGTATCAAAAGATTGACACTAGTTAAAGTCCGATTTCAAAGTGAAATTAATTCCAACGTCCACTATTGGATTTAATGGTAAAAATATATTCTTATTTCACTTTAGAACTAATTCAAAAGATAATCTAATCATTTAAATAAATTAGACTAAAAAGAGGTTTTGAATTAAAATTCGACATTTTACACTATTCATTAAAAAAATGAACTTTATCGGAAAAATACAAAAAATTAACACAAAGTAAATTTTGATGTACTGATTCTAAAAAAGAGTTATATATGGTCTAATAGAATGTATAAGTGTGATCAAAAATATATTTAATGACGGTTCTCCATCAAAAGATGATAAGTGAACCTTTAGTGAAAATTAGGGTATAAATGCCTAAAATTGAATTCTTTCCGTATTTTAAGCCTTTATCTTTTATTGGATAAATGTAAAAACATTTAAAATACATATATAATCATATTTTAGTTATTTCTATCCTTTCCCTCCAATAAAACGACTATGTGTTAACTACTATTTAAAATAATATTATTTTATTACTAGTGTGCAACGTAAGATTTCAATGAAACTCTTTGTTGTGTATCGGGTACTCTATCGAACATAGAAACCCTTTTAAAGTAAAATTAATATTTAATTTATAAATATTTATAAATATGAAAATGTTTTATTCCTTATTTACCTGTGATGTTACATCCTTCCCCCCTTTTTGGAATTTCGTCCTCGCAATTTTATTCACTTATCAAAATAAGTGGGGGTATTTATCCCTCATAGAATTTTCAGATTCCCACGTTGCCTCTTCAACCATATGGTTTTTTCACCAAAACCTTTACCTAGTGAATTACCTTATTTTGCAACACTTTCTCTCTTCGGTCATGAATCTGGACTGGTTATTCTTCATAAGATAGGTTCTCTTCCAGCTGAACTACCTCTGTACTCAAAACATGAGATGGCTATGGCATATACTTCCTCAACATCAAAACATGAAAAACATTGTGTACCTGAGATAAACTCTGAGGTAAAGCCACTCGGTAAGAAACTGATCCAACTCTCTCCAGAATTTCATATGGTCCAATGAACCTTGGACTCAGCTTTCCTTTCTTACCAAATCTCATCACACTTTTCCATGGAGAATCCTTGAGAAAAACATGATCACCTACCTCGAAAGATAGATCCTTTCTCCAGTTATCCGCATAACTCTTCTGCCTACTTTGAGCTGTTCTAATGTGTTTTTGAATCAACTGAACATTTTCTGCCATCTCTTCTACCAATTCTGGTCCCATCAGCTTCCTTTCACCCACTTCATCCCAAAATGCTGGAGTTCGACACTGCTTCCCATATAATATCTCAAATGGTGCCATCTGTATACTGGAATGAAAATTGTTATTATAAGAAAACTCAACCAAAGAAAGATGTTGGTCCCAACTTCCCTCAAAATCCATCGAACAAGCTCGTAGCATATCCTCCAAGGTCTGAATTGTTCGTTCTGACTGCCCAACTAATTGTGGATGAAAAGATGTACTAAAATTTAATTCAGTACCCAACGACTTATGAAGGCCTTTTCAAAAGTTAGAATTGAACCTGGGATCACGATCAGACACAATAGAGAGAGGAACTCCATGTAACCTAACTATATCTTTAAGATACAAATGGGAAAGTTGATCTAGGGAAAACGTATCTCGTATAGTAAGGAAATGAGCACATTTAGTCAAGCGATCAACAATAACCCAGATTGCATTATTACCTCTAGATGTCTTCGGTAATCCCACGACAAAATCCATGGATATATTTTCCCATTTCCACTCTGGAATTGGTAAAGGATGAAGAATCCCTTTCGGTAACTGCCGCTCTGCTTTAACCTGCTGACAAGTCAAACACTTCATAGTAAAATCAGCAATATCCCTTTTCATTCCATCCCACCAGTAATACTCCCGCAGATCTCTGTACATCTTAGTACTGCCAGGATGAACTGAAAACGGGGAACTATGAGCCTCACATAACAACTCATTATTCAACTGTGAATCACAAGGCACACATAATATCTTCCCAAACCTCAAAACAAAATCATTATCAATGTTGAATTCAGGTAGCTTACCCTTCTGAACTAGCTCTACCTTTTTCTGCAACTCACTGTCTTCTCTCTGTGCCTGCTTAATTCTGTCTGATAGGGATGATCTCACTAATACCTGAAACAAAACAGAAGAACTTCCTGCACCAACAACTTCTATGAAAATTTCATGAAATCAAAAACCAAAGGATCTCGTTCCAAATGTAGCATTGTTAATGAAGCATTAATTTTTCGACTCAATGCATCGACCACTTTATTTTCTTTTCCCGGATGGTAGTGAATTGTTCAATCATAATCCTTGATTAATTCCAGTAATCTCCTCTGTCTCATGTTCAATTGATTTTGAGTGAATATATACTTTAAAATTTTGTGATCAGTATATATTTCACACTTTACTCCATACAAATGATTCCTCCAAATTTTTAAAGCAAAAACAACAACAGCTAATTCCAAATCATGTGTAGGGTAATTTACCACATGAGTTTTCAACTGACGTGAAGCATAAGCAATTACCTAATCATTATGCATAAGGACACATCAAAGTCCCTTCAACGAAGAATCACTGTATATAACAAACTCACCATTCATGGAAGGAAGTGCCAAAACTAGAGCATTCACCAATCTTCTTTTTAACTCCTGAAAACAATCATCACATTCTTTTGTCCAGATAAACTTTACACCCTTTGGAGTTAGCTTAGTCATTAGACTAGATAACCGTGAAAGCATTCAACAAACCTTCGGTAGTAACCTGTCAAACCAAGAAAACTATTGATCTCGGTAACATTTGTGGGCCTTGGCCATTTTTCAACAACTTTTGTTTTAGCATGATCAACAGTTATGCCATCTTTTGAAAGAATGTGACCCAAGAAGGAAATTTGTTTTAACCAAAACTCACACTTGCTGAATTTTCCATATAGTTTATTTTCTTTTAAAGTTTTCATGATAACCCTTAAATTAATTTCATGCTCCTCTTCACTTTTAGAAAACACCAAAATATCATCAATGAACACAATCACGATTTATCACCTGAGTCAACTGAGCCATCACTAGAACAAACTGTTCAATTCCAATTCTGACCATCTCAGGATGCTGATTCGGAAGTTTATTTCCTTCTATATGCCTTCCCAGAAAATCAGTTCTGTTTCCTCTACGAAAAACCATTATTAACAAATAAATATCTTAGGCAAAGCAACATGGTAATAATTAAATGCTATATCATTTCAATTGTACCATAAATTAACTTATAATTTTACAATTTTCTAACTCCTAAAGTTGTCTAAACCAACCTCTGATACCAACTATAAGGCCTCGGCCTTAAACCTTATATAATATTCAATTAAATTAATAATTCACATTGAGGATCTTTTCAGGTTTAGAGTTTTAGAGAATAAGAACATAACTATTACATCTCAAAATATTACAAAGTAGACACTTCTACTAAGATTCCATAGAATAAAAAAACTCTTAAAAAGAACCATGTCTAGTTCCATGTTTTAGATAGCATGATATTCCCTTGATCCCATCCTTGACCCTATTACACATTAAGTCCGGTGAAAAACATTTCAAAAAAACATGGGGTGAGCATAAAAATCTCAGTAATGGATACACAAAGAATGAAAATAGTTAGTTTATCAAAACAATAAGTAAACTATGTATACTTTATCAAAGTAATACTTTTCACCTTTATGAAGTAGTAAAAACTCTTCACTAAAATAAAAGATCATTACTTACCCTTTTGTAACGAAAAGATTACCATAATAACCATATAAAGATCACATAACATATAAAGGTAACTTGGGACATAAACATACTTAAATTGAATAACCATACGGTCGACTTCCACTCATATCACTTAATGGAATAGCCAAACGGCTGACTTCCATAGTTACTTAATGGAATAGACATACGGCCGACTTCCATACCCAATGAATTGGAGGTTATAATGTAACCACCCATCCTGGTATTCATGGCACCACCCGTCATATGGTTTATCACGTAACCACCCGTCAAATGTCCAAGTACCATTATAAAATCATAAGACATAAAACAAACATAATAGAAAGAAAACATTTCCACACTTTGATCACAATATATCACTCAAATATATTGACATAAAAAAATACATTATAAAAACCATTTTGAATACCATAATACAAAAAAGATTATATGGTATTTATTTCATTTTAAAAACATTACGGCTTGTTGTGGAAGCCAAAGACCACATAATACTCACGGCGGCAGAAAAGGTCGTTGTCACCGCGTACGTTAAAAGAAACATTCCTTTTTTTTTTGTAGTAAAACGCTTTTTAGAAAAATATTCCTTTTGTATAAAAGTAAAAGTCAAAGGGGTTTATACACCGTATAAAAGATAGTTGTGTATAAAACGAAATATGCCTCAATGAAAGGAGATTGAGACGAAGTCCCTTACCTCGGGTCCGACTTGACTCGATCATTCTTTAACCTCCTGAATAATAAACTTGTGTTAATTTCTATTTTCTTAAGAACCTTTTTCAAGTTCATTATTCCGTTTATATCACTTATTTCCATGTTATAAACATTATGTAATCATTTAAGTTAATAATGTTTGTTTTGTCGATATTTGGTTCTTAAGTCGAAAGTGGACTTCTTACAATTACATGTTGTTCGTGTGGTCAAAAGTTCTTTATATCCAGAATTATATTCATGATTTGGATATCATATATATCATATATATCCAGAAAATACATGTATTTATAATATTACATAATCATTTAGAGGTAAGAAATGAAATGCACCGTTCATGGAGACTGTAAGCCATACGTACGCATGAACGCTACTTTAATTTCTTTGTCATATTAATGGAATTAAAACTAAACGAGATGTACGTATATTTTAATTCCAGGATTATATTCATCATTTATATTTAACATAAATCATATATATCCATTATATATATGTACTTATAATAGTACCTTACATTTGGGGATAAGAAAGGAAATGCACCGTTCATGGAGATGGTAAGTCGTACGTACGCATGAATGCTACTTTCACTTCTATCTCATAAATTAATGGAAAGAAATAATAATGATATAGAGGTATATTATAATTACAGTATAACATCATATATAATAACTTTAAATCCATTCTTTATATGTCCCACATATGGCATTAACAAATCACATCACTTTGAGGGGGCGGTAGTCCGCACTTCCTAAAATGAAGATATCGCGTATACCCATAATGGAAGCCATAAAGGTATTCCATAAATAAAAAAACACAATCTTAAGGAAAACATAAACATATTATATATCATATATAAATATAGTGTCATCTTAATGGCCACCTTTGATGGTGTTAAAAGAATGTTGAACAATCATCGTTTCGGGAGGCAGAAATTCGCCATCCACGGAAACAGTATGTTCTTTAACCATTAAATGTAGTTGTGTGTAAGTGTATCTAGAAATATTCTTATAACAACATCCTAGTATATTTAAGATACTGGATTTGTTACAAAAGAAATGAATAAAAAGAGTTTAGGGGGTTGGAGAATAAAAATAAAACAAAGTAACACAAGTGAAGACATCACCTTAAAATCGGGTAACTCTCTTAGATTTGAGCTCAAAGGCTTCCTTGGGAAGCCTTCTGCCCAAAGTGAGGCTTCAAGGAGTAAAATAGGGATGCAGAGAGACAAAATGGGTAGGGGTTGGCTGAGCCAAAAGCTTTGGAAGTGTGGGTAAGGTGGTAGAGGTGGGGGCCTTTTATAAGAGGAGAGGAGGGGCACTCTTGGAAAGTAAAGAAAAGTAACTTTATTTTAAAATGATATTCAGATTTAAGAGGTCCCACATTTATATAATTCGAGTATAAGGTGATAAGGGTTCGAAATATACCCATCCAATAGGTTTTGGACATGTGTAGGTCATATATTTTACATTATCTTTTCATTTTATTTAAATCCATTATTAATGAGGTAATCGCTGCATCATCATGATGTCATATATAATTTAATATATTTAATTTCTAAAAATTATAAAAAAACTATCATGATTTATGAAATCTTTTTAGATTTATAATGAATATTTATAGTCAAAATTCTGACTTGTATAACCCCATGTAAAAATTGTTTTAGTAAAACATCTCATGTTTGTGTCATTTTTACTTTAACATTTAATAAAAAGTTTTTTATGTCATTTCCCAAAACAAGTGGCTCCATGGGGTCCCCAAGTTGACCCATGGATTTTATTGGTCGTCCATGCCAAATCCAATGAGGGTAGGACATTTTTCAAGCTCATATCATTTTATTAAAACATTATTTTTACCTTAAACTACATTAATTACCTCTAATCGCGATTAAGAACTTAAAAGTTACTATTCACCAAAAAATTATTTTAATATCATTGAACCACATTTTACTTCTTAATGACAACCATATATGTAGTATTTTTTAAAATAAAATCACAGAAATGGTAAAATTTCATTTAAACGAAAAATCAGTTTTTTAAGTACCACTTAGTGGTTTCACTATTCATCACAAATTGAAGTTTTTCAGAAAAATACCAAAACATCACCCTAAGCTATATTTGATATTCCGAATTCAATAATAAAGTCCATTTTAGAAAATTTAAAACATATAAGTTGAATTAATTAATTTAATAATTCATTCCCGCTGTCAGAGCAAATAGCGTGTTTTTATGAAACAATAAGTATCAAAAGATTGACACTAGTTTAAGTCCGATTTCAAAGTGATATTAATTCCAAAACCAGTATTTGATTTAATGGTAAAAATATATTCTAATTTCACTTTAAAACCAATTCAAAATACAATCTAATAATATAAATAAATTAGATTAAAAAACGGTTTTGAATTAAAATACATCATTTTACACTATTTATTAAAAAATCAACTTTATCAGAAAAATACAAAAAATTAACACAAAGTAAATTTTGATATCCCGATTCTAAAAAACAGTTATATTTTGTCCAATATAATGTATAAGAGTGATCAAAACTATATTTAATGACGGTTCTCCATCAAAAGGTGATAAGTGAACCTTTAGTGAAAATTAGGGTATAAATGCCTAAAAATGAAGTCTTTCTGTATTTTAAGCCTTTATATTTTATTGGCTAAATGTAAAAACATTTAAAAAACATATATAATCATATTTTGGTTATTTCTATACTTTCCCGCCAATACAACGACTATGTGTTAACTACCATTTAAAATAATATTATTTTATTACTAGTGTGCAACGTAAGATTTCAATGAAACTCTTTGTTGCGTATCGGGTACGCTATCGAACATAGAAACCCATTTAAAGTTAAATTAATATTTAATTCGTAAATATTAATAAATCGAAAAATGTTTTATTCATTATTTACCAGGGATGTTACATTCTGAATGACACCACCACCCCTCATACTACAATTGATACAAGATAAATCAAAATTAAACTTGAGGCCCTGTGTATGAGTGGAATAAAAATCCCACTATCCTTGCAAAATAGCCTTGTGAATCAATAAATAAGAATTCACATCGATGATCATCATATGTGGGTGAGATAGATTCATCTTATTGAAAAGGGGAGCCATATCGAACACCAAGGACTGAGCCCGCACCAACACTCCTAGTACAGAGTTCAGACTACAGTCATGTCTAACCTTATTGTGTGCATCCCAAATACACCAACATTCAGTGACATGGTCGATATCTCTCACCATTGATTCGGAAATATTACCGCCTGATCTATTTAACCAAGAATAAAGGATTTTGTAAATTGAGTGAATCAGGCTGACATGTCCCCTGAGGACTCGGATGCAATGCCACACGGTGGATGCCCACTCCCCCTCGAAGAACATGTAGCTGGTTGATTCCACCTTTGGATAACTATAGAATTTACACCATGATACAAGAAAGACACCCCTTCTCTCATTCTTTGTATCAATAGTTGAGGCTCGGTTGATCAAATTCCATATAAAAAAGTTATGCTTAGCCAGACTCATAGTGAACCACAAAGCCTCGACCCAAGCATCATCCTCAAGAACCCCTTGTAGAACCTACCTGTATGCCTTCGAGGAGAAACACCCGGCCACGAAACCAGTTGGTCTAGATCCTAAGAGAGTAAAATAATAATAAATATCTCTTGCGGTTGTGAGTTGGGGGTGGAACAAATCAGATATGGGTGTCTAAATTCTTGATCACAAGACATTTCCGGTACTGGACACCTAGGAAAACCTTGCACACATCCCACTCAGTTCGTAGACCAAAATTTGGTATTTGTTTCACCCCACATTCCACCTTGAGTGTTCTTGTAATACATGTAACTTCCCCCAAATCATATCCCATAATCTAGAGACTCTTCCCCACAAAAACAATAAATCCACCCACATATTTTGTGGAAATGAGCTTATCCAAAAGAAAAGACCCCTCCAAGTATTCCCATGAATGTTGTGCTTTAAGACATTCAATAGATTCACTAACACCACATAGGCCAATTCCCACATGGGTGGGATCCCAAGCTAACTGAGCCCATGAAGCCCAATGGTATCACCCCCCCCCCACTTTAGGAGTAAAAATAGAAAATATGAAATGAATGTGAATGGAGGATGAAATGATATTAACAATAGTAAAGAATCTATCAAAAGGGGGGAACTGGTTCTTCTAATTAAGAACACAATTTTAGATTTTATCAACAAGACAATCAATGTGATAGATATGATGTGGCCTTAAATATCGGGGCTCCCATGTACTCAATTGTAAAAGAAATTTTCTAGTTCACTAGACATTCATCATTTTCCCTACCCCATCTATTAGGAATTCTTTCAAAAGGGAAACAGAAATCTTATCCAGATTAATGGAAAAACCACTCCATTGGCTATAGAAATGACAATGTGATCAATCATCTGGATAGATATGGAATCACCATTCACGAAGAGGAGAAAATCTCCTTGAAATATAAGTTTAGAGGGGCCATTGAAATTTTTACTTCATTGAAATGGCCCCATATGCCCCTCCCTGATATTTTTGTTAAGGTACCTGCTAAGAGAGTCCTGAACCAGAATAATTACATTGGGAAAGATCGGACTCCCTTGAAAAATCCCCCCCCCCTCGATATGACTTCAAAAAACATAAGCATTGGTAATGCGATTATAGGTGAATTTATTAACCTTTTGTTTTTATCCTTGATTCATTCCTCACATTTTTCTATTTGGACATATGACTCCCATTTCAGTGTTAACATTGTTAGCAAGCTTGACAATCTTGAGAAGTGTCTCACAAAATGTCGATAGTACCCTATTATTCCATGAACACTATGGATTTATTTAACACTATAGGGTCTGTGATATTTCTTTATTGCCATAATTTTTGAAGGTTCCATATAAATTCCTTCACTTTTTATCTCATGTCCTAGGATTGTGACTTACTTCATCCAAAAGTCAAACTTCTTGAACATGTAGTACAAATTATCCTTCCAGACTTTCACCAGCACAAGTCTTATATGTTCATCATGTTACTCTTTTCCCATGGAGTAGATGAGAATGTCACAAAAAAATACTACCACAATTGTTTTGACGTAATTTATAAAGACTCTATTCATCAAATACTTGAATATTTCATGGGAATTAGTAATTTCAAAGGGTATCACTTGTATGAAATGGAATCTTCATTTCAGTTATGGATCTCAAATTCAAGTTGTTTTAATAATAAAAGAAGAATTATGAATTTTTATTTTTACACACCATAAACTTATGAGAACATTCTATGTACCAGGGTACCACATATAGTCGCATACTGACCGTGTCAAAACCGAGTACATGGTTGTGTAGGTGACCTAGCAGATCACTTGGGGGGTATTAAGGCCACTACACAGCGTGTACCATTAATGAACATGCTATATAGTTTTCTTTTTATTTGATAAATCAGAGCGGGGTTACCTCTCATCCTTATAAAAGTATTCTTCTTCCGTTGGTTCGTAAAAGAGAGAAATGGAAGGTCCGACTAACTTTGAACCCCTCCTGATTCTCCGTTTGACCTCCAATTGAGATTTCATGGGTTGCGTTGGTATACCACCTGTGATTTCTCTATTCAAATAGATCCATTCTTCCTGATTCATCCTCTCTCATGATTTATTCAAGGTTGAACAGATTCCACCTTTTTGTACATTTATTCCAATTTAGGCCAATTCAGGGGCCTATGTTCAAGAGTATTGATCGTACGAAATCAATGTAGGTTTGTTTTTTGACTTTATCTGTTCTTATTTGGATATGATATGCTAAAATGTTCCACATACCCAAAATTGGAGTATTTCTTCATTTGGAATTTATCCCTGATTAATACCTTCTATGGTTTGGTTGAATGGAATGGGGTTTTTGATTAATTATATGGTTAGTCACCTTATTTTACATGCCATGTTTGATTAGAATGGTGTTTTTTGATTATATGAAATACATGTGGTATGATTTTTGAACATTTGGCCATATAGTAGTTATAGATTACATGTGTTGATTTGATATGATATACGAACTGGTTTTCCAATGGACCATGAGAGCCTTCAATCAGGAAAACTATGGGGGTATCCCTGTTTATTTTCACAGGACCATGAGAGACATGGTGTAGATATTAACCTTGGTTTATTGACCATGAGAGATACCCCGAAGGATATCTTTGATTTGTTTATTCTATTAAGAACCTTGAGTATTGACCATGAGAGCTACCCAGTAGGTCAATTATAATTTATTGATGCCATGTTGACATAGGGGTATTTTCCATTAGAGCTTCCGAGGTGGTTTTTATTTAATGAATTAGTGATTTGTGGGACAAAATGGGTTAGACTGTTAGAGATTTCATAGAGGTTCATTATTTATTGAATTGATGATATGTTAGACCATAATGGTTTTACTATGAGAGATTTCCGAGAGGGTTGTTTATGAATGATAGAATGTTTGTGACATGTCATACATGAAAAATAACATGCATAGACTCGGTATTACTAGATTGGTAATATGGCCTTCAGATACATATATTTTTCTACATACATAGGGGATGCAGATCATAGAATGTATCTCATGGTTTACATGATTCAATGGATGAATAATAAATTTCAAATGAATGTAATTGAAAACTGCCGGACTGTTTAATTTTGAGTATTTCCTCGTTTATTACATCATTTCTTCATATTAACTACTATATATATTTACTAACAGTTAGGCAAAGATATTTTGGTGGATGCGTACTTGGATTTGTCTCATGCCCTATTTAGGGATTGGTTTTTGACACAAATAGATTATATGGTTGTTGGTACAAATAAGGTAAAGTGCCCTTCTTCATCAGGAACATGATTATTGTTGGAGCTATAGAGCATGGAACCAAGCGGTGGCTTGCGATGATGTTGGAATTTATTTCTTTTCTATAAATTTGTTTCAGTATTGTACTACCATCATTGTGACTTGGTTGGATGCTTCCCTAGAAACATACAACATGAATCATTTACATATGCTCTATTTTTTATATTACTATCAATCTTCCACTGGTTAGTTTTGTTGTATGGTATCATTTCATCCTCTATTGTTTACTATTTTATTTCATATTTGTTTACTCTTACAATGATGGTGTAGTTTCCCTAAATCACATTGTGGCCCTCATTACTAGTCGAATGCCTTTGGCATTTTTGGAAATGCTCTTGTGGTCATGCAACCCAATGGGTTTGGGGTACCTTTAGGTGGCATCTAGAACCAGGTTGTTACAAAGTTGTATTAGAGGAAATATTTTCTGATTTACCTTAATATTTGGAACCTATAGACGAGATTAGTAAGAAATAGTTTTTGGTAATAAGTTGTGCTCGGGAGTATCTAACCCGTGTATAGGGAAAATCCATGTTACCTCTAATATTCAAATTTTTCAGGTTTTGCAATAAATACAGTTGAATTGATTTCATCATTGGGTGACACTGATGTATTTGGATATTATCATTGACATTATTCAGGATCCATTTCTATTTCAACCCAATGAGATGAGGGTATGGTATCTCATGAATCATATAGGAACTTACTAGGGATCACATGTCATGCATTCTTTTCATGCCATTTAGGGTATAGTATTGGGCACATGTTGTTTTGATAGATGAAATTTTAGATATTCATAATATTGTTATAGATTTTTGGATAGAAATATATGCTATTTTGATTGGGTATTTTTAAATGTAATTTTTGTTTTGTAAGGATGCCAAGCGTTAGTCGCTGAGGTGTTATGGGCCCTCTTGGATCATAATTGGGTGGAACATGGTTCATCTTTAATTTAATTTTTTCTTGTTATCATATGAATAAGGATTCCAATCATTAATTATTTGGGATTATTTGATCTCACGGGTCAGAATTTTAAATTCCTTGGACACATTTTTTTTAAGGGTTCTATAAAAGTTTCAAATGCTTACTATCTGAAAACCCAGACAACACAACATGTCATTTTATGAACACACGCTATGTGTTCTTCTGTTCTGGATGAAATGATTTTTCTAATGTACACATCATGTAACTTATGTGCATTCCATGTAATTGTTGACTGTGTGACTGACCATGTGAGAATATACATGGGGTTGATAAACATTTGGTAGAACACATTGTGTACTATGAGTACACGTCGTTCCGTTAAGACTGTGTGTCCAACCGTGTGACTAAAGATGAAGTTGGATGAAACTTATGTTGTACATTCCGTGTCTCATTTATTCATGTTTTGTATTAATCAACCCTCTATATATTCCTACGACTAATGACATGGGTAAATGGAACATAAGATGTACATGTTGTGTCTATATTCTGCAGTCTTTGTAGTCTTACACTAATAGAAATGTGTCGTTCGAGCTGTGGAGGAGTAATTTGGTAGAAGAAAATATTCAAGTACATGACATGTCTCTAAATGAACATGTTTTTTGTATGGGGTGTTACCCGACCATGTTGGTAAAGGTACTCTACCATGTTAAGGCATAAAGGGAACATGTTGTGTAGTTGTTCTACATGATGTGTAACCCTGTTTCTAAAAACAAGAAGGTTATTCTTTTCATGTCCAGCTAAAGAACATCTAGGTTGTTGTCCTTGATAATCTTGTACTGAGGTGCGAACTTGACCCTGCAAAGTCATTCCACTGATACATCCTCATATTTTGTCCTAGGTACGGGGCGATGAGAATACACCTGAAATAGTAATTCCAAAACTACAGGTAGATCAAATTTTCATGCCCTTCTTAGTTCCAAATGTTACACCAGACACAGATGATGGTTCATAGTTCCATGATGGCATTATGTGGAAGATGCAAATTTTTCAGGGAGCACCAAATCCTACCCTGACTGTATCTGAGTTGACGCGCGTGTTCTAGTAACAACATCCTCCCACCTTTTTAGGGATGGAGGGGCACAGGCAGTAGAGTGATTGTTGGAGGGAAATATTTATATCTTATTGCATCTGGAGACACCTGCCTAGATGAGGTTGAAGCTCGTGATGTTCTTGTTTTCTGATTCCACCAAGAGATGGTGGTATGTTACCTAACAGGCAGGATGTCATTAGGATATGTCTTGGGAATAGTTTAAAAGGACCTTCGATTATTACATTACCCTGAGACGTTGAGGGAAGATTGAGCTTGAGAGTTCATGAATTTGGAGTAGGGCACTCTTTATGTGATTGATTATTCTTCTCTCTTTATACATCTTTAGCACTTCACACCTGTTTTGGGAGGTGATGAGTTGTCATAAGCTATGCGTTTTGAGGATGGTCTTATTTATGACATAAAATCACAGGTGAATGTTTTCATTCTCTCATCGGAGACTGTTATATTAAATCATGCATTAAATAGTGAGAACATTATGGATGGGTTGGGAGCTGTCAGCTAGGGAGGTTCACCATCAAGGACTTATACGCCTTAATTTTAAAGATGTATGAACCATAGGTAGACATCAAGCTTTGATTATAGTAGTCAGGATGTATCTTCAGGTAGCCAGGTGAGGTGCTAACAGCGTGTGAAGAGTGGGAACACGAGACCTCAATTCCCAAAAGATCCATTAGACTGCCGATTGTGCGACATGATGGTTCATATTCAGTGTGTTTGTTTGGTTTTATCACCAGTAGTGAATGAGAGGATATATGTTATGGCCCCACATTCAAGAGTAGGAATACAAGATTATCATTAGTCAGTGAACTGGAATTTTTCAAGCCATTGAGTTCAAGGAAATATTCATGGTCGTGGTACCCTGATGAAAGTTTTTCAACAATAAAATGGGTGGATCAACTCGTGTTAGTCTTACAGGGTCGTAGGGCCATGATACAAGATAACGTTTTGTGATAATTCAAACCCAGTAAGAGCAGGATCCTGAAACCTCTTGGGATAAAAGTTTGATTTTAGTTTCCAATGTTTTAGCTTATTCTCTTTTTGATATTGGGGCTTCCTATTGTTTATATATTTTTGACCGTTTTTTGAGATCCTTAGGCTCTATATCATTACATCTGGTGTTTTTATGATGTTAGACACTCTGTTGGGGATTAGGACAGATAGTGGACCTTAGTGAACGGAGTTACCTACTGAGGTTGGGGGGTTTTACTTCTTGTAGGACCTCTATATCTTAGAGATCATATTCTATGATGTCATTATTAGAATGGGCAGGTTAGTCTCCATTCAGGCCTTTGTTGACTGTTATAGCTGTAGATTGAGTTATATTCAACTAGAGGGTAGGTCTTTTTGAAAAAACAGTGAATGGGATGTCCAATAGAGCATAGATACACCTGAGCATCATGGGTTGGAGGAATTATTACCCATATTTCAGGTTTATAACTAGGAAACAAAGGGAATTCACATATGGATTTTCCTCTAGTGATTAATCATTTTAGAGATGTCTTCCAAGACGAATTTTCATGTTAACCACAAGAGAGAGAGGTATATTTCTCTATTGATGTTGTACCAAGAGAGGCATCGATGTCCATTCCTCCTTAGAGGATGGATACACCAGAGTTACAAGAGCTCAAAAATATTTTAGAGGAGTTGCAAGTAAAGGGTTTCATCCGACATAGTACGTATTCATTGGGTTCTACTATCCTTTTTGCAATGAAGGTGGATGGTAATCTCAAAATATGTTTGGATTATCGAAGGATGAACCACTTGACTTTCAAGAACCGATATCCTTAACCATGGATTAAAGATCTCTTTGATCATCTTCGCGGAGCCCGAGTGCTCCCGAAGATAGACTTGAGATCCGGTTATCATCAGTTTCATGTTAGACCTTCAGATATACCTTTTACCTCCTCTGGAAGTAGTTATGGTTTATAAGAGTATCCGGACATGCCATTCAGTCTCATGAACATGTATTTAGAATTCACGTCACTAATGAACCGAGTGTTCCATCCTCAATTGGATTCTTCTGTGGTATTCATTGTGGATGATATCTTGGTGTACTCTAATACTCAACATGACCATTCCATCCATCTTGATACCATATTGAGTTCAATGAGATAGATTTAGTTATATGATAACCTCTCAGAATCCAACTTTTGGATGGACCACATTTACTTATTGGGTTATTTCATCTCATAGAAATAAGTATCAGTAGACCCGGTGAAATTGAGAGCAGTAGTTTTTTAGGAGCATCTGAAGAACGTCTTTTAGGTAAAATGTTTTTTGGGGATGTCTGGTTACTACAGACACTTTATAAAGGACTTTTCACGATTATAAGAGTCACTGAAGGACCTAAATAAGATGTTTGCAAAGTAAATGTGTATAGATTCTTACGATTCATCAAAATGGGATATTGAACTCAGCACCATTTCTGATTTCTCTAGAGCAGGGAATGAGTTACACTATTTACTATGATACATCATGTATCGAGTTGGGAGTGGTGATTATGCATGGGGAAGGATTTTTTGCATATAGGTCTTGGAAGTTGATGTCACCTGAGAGGAATTACCCAACACATGATCTCGAGTTTGTAGCAATTGTGCATTCCTTGCACTATTGTAGACATTATCTTTTGGGAGAACATGTTGTGGTATAAAATCACCACCAAGTACTCAAGTATATATTTACTCAAATGATCTGAATTTGAGATATCGATTGTGGGTTGAGTACCTTCAGTTGTTTGACATTGAGCTTTCCTACATTAATGGGAAAGGCAATGTAGTGGTTGATGTGTTGACTAGAATATCTCAGATACATAAAGTTTAGGAGGCTAGTTGTGAGTGGTAGCTTATTTCTATGTTCTCTGTGATTCATTTGGAGTTTCATGAAAATCATGGGCAGACATTTATTTATTCATTAATTGTTACCTATACATTACTGGATCGAGTGCGAACAAGGAAACTATCAGATTATAATGACATACTCCTCTAAGAGACTGAGTCATGCGAGGACCCTACTCCTACATGGACAATAGGTAAGGATGAGGTTTTGCGTTTTCATGGACACATATGGGTGTATGTAGACATATGTGAGGATTTTATGCAAGATTTTTATGCCTTAGTATCGGAAGTCCATCCTGGTGTCACTAAGAAGTATTGAGATTTACATCTTCAGAATTGGTTTCCAGGCATGGAGAAGGATATATCTAGTTTTGATCTGAGATGTTCTAATTTTCAGTAGGTTAAGGCAGAGCATTAGTGACCGACAAGGATTTTACAGCCATTACGCATTCTTGGATGGAAGTGAAATGATTTCGTGATGGATTTTCACGAT
Organism: Viscum album; assembly: GCA_963277665.1. Classification (NCBI taxonomy): domain Eukaryota; kingdom Viridiplantae; phylum Streptophyta; class Magnoliopsida; order Santalales; family Viscaceae; genus Viscum; species Viscum album. The sequence continues at coordinate 82,598,116 of OY728140.1, forward strand.
GGGTTTACCAAGGTCTCTTAGATGAAACGATGTTTTTGGGTTGTTGTCAATAGACTCACGAATGATTCACATTTTCCTCCAATTAAAGAAACCATCAATGTTAATGGGATTGTAAGGTTATACAACCAAGGGATTGTATGTTTTCATGTGGTTCCGCACTATATCGTTTCAGATAGGGACATCGGGTTTACTTCTCATGTCTTGAAGGGAATACATAGGCCTTTGGGTACACTGGTACTTCTGAGTACACCAAACCATCCCCAAATAGATGGTCAGTCTAAGCGCTTGATTGAGGTTTCTAAGGACATGATTTAAGCATGCATCCTGGATTTTGGGGTTTCATTTGAGAGACACATACCCCTAAGATAATTTTCCTACAAATAATAGATTCTATGTAATGATTTAAATGAACCTTTTGAGTCATATTATAGTAGGCCACTCCAATCATCCCTATGTTGGTTGGAGGCAGGACAGGTGGCTGTGTTGGGACCTCATCTTGTACAGGTTTCTATTGAGCAGTTTGAGTTGATTTAGAAGAGGATGGCTATGAAACAGTCTCACACAAAATATTATACTAATGGACGGAGATGACCTCTGGAGTTCGAGGTCGGAGATCATGTTTACCAACATGTCTCGTCAAGGTTGGGACACTGGAGGATAAGGAGACATGGGAATCATTCCCAATGATATGTCAGGCACTTTGAGATCTTAGAGAGAGTCGGACTGGTTGCCTATCAGTTGTAGTTACCTCATCGGTTTCATGCTATGCATGACGTCTTTCATGTTTCTCAGCTACGCCGCTACTTTTCACACACCTCTCATATTTTTTTAACACGAGGTGGTTGAGTAGGAGGTGGATTCATCCTTTGAGCATCACGCTATTCAGATTGTGGATTGTGGCACAAAGGTTCTCCATGGACAATTCGTTCCCAATGGTTTAGGTGCTATGGACGCAAGGGGGAGTGATGAACGTGACATGGGAGATCGAGGCCGATGTGAGATCACGCTGGCCAGAGTTGTTCATATATTCATACTCACCACCCCCTGGGATGAAAATTTATGGATTAATTGCTTTAAGGGGGAAGTTTGTAAGAACCAAGATCTTTATTTCAGGTGTGGATCTGGAATTTGGGTTGTTATTTAAGAAAAAGGATGAAATGAGAATTTTACTATGTACATGTTGTGTACTTATGAGTACATGTCATGTTGGTGAAATGGAAGACCAAATAAGGTGGGGTGGTTAAGGATAAAACACGCTGTGTACGTCTAATGAAAATTTGGAATATTTTTCTTTTGAATTGCTAAATCGGAGTGGGTCTCATCTCATCATCAAAAACATCTTATTCTGCACTTGGTTCTTACAGGAGAGTGATGGAAGGGCCGATGAATTCCAACCCCCTCCCAATTCTCCATATGACCTATGGTTGAGATTTCATTGAGAACTTTGGAATCAGGCCAGTGAGTTATCTATAAAACATGAGTCATTATTCAAGATTCCACCTCTCTCATGAGTTATTCAATTTTTATAGTTTTCCACCTTATTGAAGATCTATGTCGATTCAGGCCAATTCAAAGGCCGACCTTCAAGAGTATTGATCGCACGACATCAAGGTAGGTGGTTTGTTCTTTTAATTGTTAAAGTTTGGATTATATATGATAAACGTTCCAAATTACTACAATTTGGGTATTTCATGATTTTGAATTTAAGACTGATTAATAACTACTATGGTTTGTTTGATTGGAAAAGGGTAGTTGCTTATGCTTAAGGCTAGGTACATTGTTTTACATGCCTTATTTGATTAGGATGAATTTTGATTGATTATATGAAATCCATGGGGTATAATTTGAGAATTTATGGCCATGTAATAGTTATAGATTACATTTGATGCTTTGGTATGACATACACACTGTTCTTCCAATAGACCGTGAGATACTTGGATAAGGAAAACTATAGGGTTTTCACTGTTAATTTACACAGAACTGTGAAAGACATGGTGTAGGTACTGACCTAGGTGTATTAATTGTGAGAGATACCTATAAGGTCGTTTATGATTTGTTGACGCTATGAGAACCTATGGGATTGGCCATAAAAGATACCCAGTAGGCCATTTTTTCATGATTATAAGTTAACCAATGGGTATTGACCATGACATCTGACCAGGTGGTTATTATTTATTGAATTAGTTCTATGTGGGACCAAAGGGGTTATATTGTGCGATCTTTGCTAGAGGGTCCTTAATTATTGAGTTGATTATTAGCTAGACCATAGGGGTTAAAAAATGAGAGCTTTCCAAGAGGGTTGTTTATGAATGATTAAATGATTGTGATGAGTCTGCCATGTCCAAACACATGCTTGGACTCGGTATTACAAGATTGTTCTGATGGTCTTATGAGACATATATTTTTCTACATACATAGGGGATATAGATCATAGGCTAGATCCCAAGGTTTAAATGATTATATGAATGAATAATGAATGTTAAATGAGTATAATTGAAAACTATAGGACTGTCTACTTTTGAGCACTTCCTTATTTATTGCTTCATTTTTTCATGTTAACTGATTTATATATTCACTAATAGTTAGGCATAGATATTTTGATGGATTCCTACTGGGATTTGTCTCACACCAGTTTGGGACCTGTTTTTGGAACCAAGAATATTATATGGTTGTAGGTATAGATAAGGGAAAGCGCCCTTCTTTATGAGGTACTTGATTTCTATTGGAGCTGGAGAGTATGGGACCAAGCTGCGGATTGCAATGATGTTGGAGATAACTTCTTTTATATACAATGGTTATTGTATTTTATTTCTAGAATTGTGACTTGTTTTTCCACTCTCCTACACACATGTGACATGAATCATTTATATATGCTCAATTTCTTATACTACAATCAGTCTTCTGCTGTTTTCTTTTGTAAAATGGTATTATTTCTCCTTGTATTGTTTAATATTTTCTTTTCAGTTTTGTATACTCTACCAATGAGGGTATAGTTTCCCCATTATCACATCGTGGTCCTCACTTCTAGTCATAATCCTTTCCCATTTGGGGAGATACAGTAGAGGTCTTCTGCCCATCATGGTTTAGGGCACCGTGGGCTAGCACCCTGAACCGGGACGTTACATCACTAAAAACACATAGTGCCCATACCTTGAACGAAAGGCAGTATTATGATTATCATCCATATTCACCTTTATATAATGATATCCAGAATCAAGATACATCTTTATTAAGTATTGAGATCCTCTAAACTGATCAAATAAGGTCTAAACTAGTGGAAGATGATAGTTTTTAATTATGGTGATCTTGTTGAGTTCCTAATAATTTATACAAAGCCCCATTGTTCCATCCTTATTCTTGAAAAAAAGAACTGGTGATCCCCATGGTGATGCACTAGGGTGTATAAACCCTTTATCCAAATTCTCTTGTCTCTTGTTCTTTAACACCTCTAGTTCGATAAGAGCCATCCTATATGGACACTTTTAGATTATAGTAGCTCGGGGTATCAGTTTTGTTGAGAACTCTACCTCACTATCAGGAAGTAGTTTGGGTAAATCTTCAAGAAATAAATCATTTTATTCCCCCATGATGGGCATTTCCCCTAGCTATATAACATCCTTTGACTCAACCATTTGAGTTATGTATGATTATTCACAGGGAATCAACACCAATACAATTGAACGATTTTCCAATTGATATTCAAGATCTATCATGAAATTTAAGAGAAACAAGGGATTTTTAGGAATATGAAAAGGTATTTACTTTTCCCAACAATTTTTATGTTATCTATATAAATAAAGACAATACAACCCCATAATAGTGTAAAATTAAACTAAGGGGACTATTAGAATACTTGATGGAAGAATATTACCACATATTACAATAAGAGAAGATTCCAACACATGGGTGGTAATGATTTCTCCAGTATGTGTTTTTATAGATTTCTCTACATCAATTTTTCAAGTAATTTTTTGATTAGTTCTATAAATCATTTGGGATATTACAAAATGTTTAGAACTAGAATCAACTAAGACATTTTCTATTCATTAGTGAATATAATGTTTACCATGTATGAACACATTATCTTCTTACACTTACACCATAGTGAGGGAAAAATCCTTCCCTTCCTCTATTGGATTTGGTTTTTTCCAATTCTCATTACCCTCAAGGAATCTTGGTTTAGTGAATTGGATTTCATTGTAACCATTCTAACTACAATTTTAACATTGTGGAATGTGTGGTTCTCTCCTTTCCTACACCAAATTCACCTTCCTTCACATGTCTTTTTGACACTCCTTAGTATAGTGTCCTTATCTCCCATATATGATGACTTTTCCCTTCCCTTTGAGGTTGTTCCAATGATTCTTCTTACCAAATTTTGGACAAGTTGGTGATTGAGTTTTCTTTACACATTTCTCAATTTGATCCTTTGGCTTGAAACTCCAACATTATTTTCTTATCACTATAGAAAATGGGACTATTCCCCATACACCATCTCTAATTTTCGAGCACATTAGATAACTTCTTCATAACCCCCAAAGCCTATTTTTTAGTTTCCTTTCAATGGATTTGTTTTAAACCACTAATGAATCTTTCAATTTTGCTATCATTTTTAATAACCATAAATGAAGCATACCTTTCAAGACTTGTGAAATTTTCTTTGTAGGCCAAGATATATTCAAATTCCTTTTTATTTATATCCGTGAATTATATCTCTATATTATTATGAAGAGTTTGAGGGAAATTCATATTAATAAACATTATCTTAAAGTCATCCATGTGTATCTCTTCAATATCTTCCCTTGAGTTGGTGTTCTTAATAAAATCCAACCATTGATCAACCTCTCTTTCTTGATAATAAATTGAATGATTCACCTTATCCATATAAATATAATTAAGAGTAGAAAAGATATTCTCCATTGTGTTGACCCACTTTTCTAAAACTAGTGGATCAGAAGATCCACTAAATGTCGTTGGTCGTTGCTACATAAAACACATGATTGCGTGTTTCTCCATTGTAAGGGAATGAGGAAATTATACATTATTAATGTTATTGTTTACAACCTTAGATATTCTGTTAAGTATCCCCATGAAATTTTTAACACCACCTCCAAATGAATTGGAGGGGTTTTTTGGGAAATTGCTTCATTGTACATCACATGGGTTGTTTGATTTGTTTCTCCTGGTTCCCATCATTTTCTAAAAAAGAAATTTTTAGAACCAAACATTAGCCAATATGTTATTAATATATAATTGATTTCTTTTTCTAATGAATTAAAAAGGCATATATTATGGGATCCATATATTTAAAAATTAATCTTGTGATTTTACTTATAATTAGTCTCATACTAATGGTTTTTTATATGGTTCTCTAATCCTAATTCCAAAATTAAATAAACCTTATATTGTTTCCAATTATAGTGACTCTACATCTTCTGACATTACTATTACATCATTTTAAAGGTAACCAACATAAAGAAAATACAAATTGAGGATCAAATATTTTGGTGTCTTGGAAAATTTGGACCATACATAACTTTTACAACATAAAATGAAACAATTTATTTAATTTATTCATCTCTAGATTCTTATTGGCCCTTGTGTTATCCATAGTACAATTAGTCAGAGGAGGATATACATCAACATGCAGTAATCTAAATGCCTAACAAAAGGATATATAAAAATATAAAATGTGGGGAGAATAATAATTATTTTTATTACACCTGTATTGAATTATAATCACATGAGTAAGCATTATGAGAAGACATTGAATGTGGTAATTCATAAAAATGAATCATCATGTATTGGTGGTCAACTAGCACACATAGTTGCAAACAAAGATAGAATTATGTTAATTCATATTTCACATTACTCATGAGGTTATTCACATTATGAAATTCACTAGAGGGCTATAAAATTCTAGGTGAACACGTCACATCATAACATTAACATTGTGCTATATAAGTTCAGGATCACCCATCGCATCACAACATTTACTTTATCATCCATGACACAAAGAACATATATAAATCCTGAACATATAAATACCCATTGAAAGTAATGGGTTTCATTTCATAAGAATAAATTCGTTATATTTTTGTTCCCAAATGATATATGGAATAATATACTTGATATTAGAATCTTCAACATTAAATGAAGGAAACAATCTTGAGAAGTAAAAGGTGTTTATTATTAAAGAAAAGATTTTTGGAAAACACTGTGTTTGACATAAAATGTGGTGGAAAAATTTATATCCATGAAAAGGAAAGATAATGAAGAATAAATTACTTTTAAGGAATAACCGTACATAAAATGGAGTGAAAGGTGGAAAACCCATAGAAATAATGTTAGGTTTTAGAATTCCCATTACCTTGTATCCAAATGCATTCTTAAAATTAATGTCTATTATAATGAAATTAGATTCATTAATTAAAAATTATAGTACCATTTATAAATGAATATGATTCCTTATGGTTTCATTAACGTCTCTTATTGCCATTTGGATAAGTTATAGATTTTAATTTCATCGTTAAAAGTGATTGGTTTCTTAGTGTTCATGATGGGTTTTCATGATCGGTTCATTTGTATACATGAATGGATGTTCTTTTAAAATGTGGAAAAGGAACCAGAATTGATATCATATGGTATTAATGGTATTATATAACATTAAATTATGTTAAAAATATCATATATATATATATAATGATGATGAATCATTAGATAAAATTTAATGATGATCGTTTTTAGTTAATTTGGGTGGGTTTTCAATCACAATGAACTTTTTATCTTTTATCCTTTAGTATCATGTATATAAGTTATTTTCAGAATAAAAAAGGGTTAAAACAAACATATTACAATATTAATTCTACCATTACATGTTTTTATTGACACCCATGAGGGAATTAGAGGAAAATGAAGTTGTATCACCCATGCTGATGGTAAATTAATACATCATGGGTGAAGATTTCAAAAAAATAGAGACAGAAAGAGGGATGATTTTAATGAATAATATTCCATTAAATTGATAGAATACCAGAATATAAAATATACTGTTGTTATAATTACATTTGGATAAGACAATTTGAATATATGAGAAGAAAACTAATGAAATTAGAAAGGAAAACGAAAAAAGAGAGAGAGAGGAATTACCACTTGAATTATCCTCTTGTGATCCTCCTCAAGGAACCTAGGATTTTCCATTTGATGAGAACAATATGTCATGGACTTGGGGGGACTATATAAGTGGTTTGGATATAATTTGGACATGCATTGAAACTTAAGAGGTGTGAGGAAATGCTCATGCAGGGGTTGTATTTATACATGTATGGAGGGGTGTTTTCTAAATATTTAATTCTTATTTTGTTAATATCCCTCATGAAAAAATAGTGGTGATTCCATTAATAAATATAGTATAAGGGGAAGTATTGTTTGTGAAAATGGGCTTCAATAAACCATATACATTTTCAATGTCTCAATAACTCATTTATTTCGTTTTTATCGTAAATTATATTTTTAACTATTAACCAAAAATTCACTCTAACAATTATTCTATGTTTAGAATTAAAAAATTAAGTACCTTAAATAAAAATTATTTTTTAGATATGATTAGTTTAATTTATAATTAACATCACCATTTTTATGGAAGATACATATTTTAAAATTATAATTTATTTGACAACTCATATGAAAAATTACATAAGGTCACATGAAATAATATTAAAATATTATGATATAAAATATTAAATTATGAACACATTTAATAAAATAAAATTTTCATTTAATTTGTGGAATTAATCATAAAATTTAAATTTAATAATTTTGACATACAAAAATAGAAACACATAAATAATAATTTGTTTAAATATTTACTTACTTATACTATGATATAATTATTTTATGTTTTCACATACAAGATGTATAAATTTTATTTATAATTTAATGGGTGATTGTACTATTCATTTATCTAGTTTAATATTCCCTAGGCTCGTATTACTACTCCAAAGGTTATCTTACTATTTAATGGGTATATGTTCCTTAACTTCAAAAAAAAAACTTTTTATTTCATTAATTCCTCAGTTATAAAGCTGCAATTATGATCCCTCTGTGATTTTATGTTCATTATATTGTATGAAATTACTAGAATAATTGATAAATTTTATTAATTAGAGTTTCATTTGTTACATTTTTCCCCCATTTTGAAAATTTTCCCTCAAAATTTTGTTTTAAAAAAATACTTGAGGCCACTTCTCCTTCATATCATCCTATTGTTCAGACATTTATTCTTTATAATTATGGTTTCTCTATAGTACGTTTTCTAAGTTAGTAGTCATTTTTCATTGAACATCATCTCCTCGGTCTATAATTGTTTTGGCTGCTCCTCACAAGAGAGATCATCTTCTAGTTATACCACCTACGAGTTTAGTAAATGGGAGGGATCCAATATGTATTTCCTCAAATGTGATACATGAAACACATCATGAACATGATAAATATATAGTAAAAGATAATAATTATAGGGAATGGATCCAACGTGATCAAGGATCTCAATATGGGTAGTGTAAATTGGGATTAGCTTCCTTATCATTCCAAACTACATGACCTTCTTCCATGGTGATATCCGAAAGAAGACTTTATCTCCAAAATCGAACATCAAGTCCCTTAAACAGTTTTTAGCATAGATATTTTGTCGACTCTGATCAACTTTGATATGTTTTGTGGATGACTAGAACATTATCTATCATAGTTTTCACATGATCAGGTCCATGAATCATTCTTTCACCAACTTTATCTAAACATGTTGGAGTTCTACAACACATTCCATACAGATCTTTATATGGAGACATCCGCATACTCGAGTGGAAGATATTTTCAAGTAAAAAAAATCACCGAATGGGAGATGTTGATCACATACACCATTTAATTATAATGAGAAGGATCTAACAATACAATCAAGAATTTTAATAGTCCTTATAGATTGGAAATCAGTTTGGGGATGATTAGTCATTCTAAAATTCAATTCAGTACTCAAGTAATGTTAGAGACTCCTCCATAATTTTATTGTAAACCGGTGTTTACGATCAAATACAAATGATAGTAGAACATCATGTAGTCTCCCAACCTCCTCCGCAAATTTCATAACAAATTGTTCAAGTGAGATATTATCCTGAATAGTGATAAATTGAGCAGTTTTGGGGAGACGGTCCACCACAACCAGTCACATTATTTCCATTGGATTTATCAGGGGGTCTCTCGACAAAGTTCATAGTGAAATTATCCCCTTTTCACATGTGTATATAAAATAGAAGTATAATCCATTTGGACTTATGTCACACTTTATTAACTTACTAACATTTTAATCACCTTGAGATATACTTAAAAAACTAGTTATTCATGTTTTCCCACAATAATTGTTCTCAATGATCATGATACATCATGGTGATACCACTATTGATAGATAAATACATGATATGTGCATTATAAAATAGATCCTTCTTTGTCCTAGGTGATGAAGGCACAAAATGTTGTGTTCCATAGTAAATCACACCATCATTGTTCATATGGAACTCTTGCAGCATCCCTTCATTTACTACATTCACCTTCTTTTGTAACTCCAGATCATCCCTTTGTGCCTCTTTAATCTTATCTTGGATAGATGGTTGGGAAATAATTGGGGAATGGTAGGATGTATTCCTTATCTTTATGATATCCAAAAACCATCCTTTTCATATCCATGAAAATAGGGAATTTCCAAAACTATATCACAGATAGAGTTGTAGGTTCTTTTCTACTAATATAATGAGATTCTTTATTTACCTTGCTATAGTGATAGTGAATATATAAATACTTGTCTTTGATTAGTTAAAATCATATACTTTGACTAATGTTGAGATACTTTTGTGTGAATATATAAATTATGATCATGTGATTGGTATATATGTCATAGTTATTACCATAGAAGTAGCACCACACACTTTTCTAGGAAAAAATAACACCTACTAGATCATGATTGATAATATGTTAGTTCTTCTCATATATCATAAATTTCAATGAGGTCTAGGCTATCACATTATAATTTTTCATGAGTACCCAACCAAATCCATTCTATTAAACATCACAATATATCACAAAACATTCATGAATTTTCAGTAATGTGAGTACAGGTGCAGTGATTATCCTCCTATTATTCTCTTTGAAGCTTTCCTCACATTCATCTGTCCAAACATTATTTATTCTTATCCTTGTTAATGTCCATAGTAGGATAAACAATAATGAAATATTTCTCAAAAATTGTTGATATTACCCTACTAAGATAATAAAAATATGGATTTATTATACACTAGGTTTTCTGGGCCACTCCTCAATATCATTGGGTTATGAAGAGTCCACAAAAATTCCCATACCTGTGATCAAATTTCCAAATAATGTGACTTATATTATCCAAAACTCACACTTTCTGAACATGGAAAACAACTTTTCCATCCGCAATATTACCGAAAAATTTCTATATGTTTTAATGTTCCTCCTTTCTCCTAGAGTATATAAGAATTTCATCAATAAACACCACCACAAATTTTTTGAGATAATGTCTAAAGACACTATTCATAAAATCCATGAAGATTGTAGGGGAATTAGTAAATCCTAATGGAATAAGTAAAACACTTTATTCCCTTATCAAGTACTAAAGGATGTATTTTTAATATCTTCCTTTTTAACCTTTATCATATGATATCTCGAATAAAGATCATAATTTGAGAAGTACTGAGCTCCTCTTAACTAATCTTACAAGTCATCAATCCTAGGTAGAGGATACATGTTCTTTATGGTGATCTTGTTGAGTTCCCAATAATTGATACACTACTTCATTATTCCATCCTTATTGAGAAATAGCACTGTTGTACCCATGGGTGACGGACAAGGTCATATGAACCCTTTTCCAAAATTCTCTTATAGTTGCTTCTTTAACTCCTCCAGTTTATTAGGTTCCATTCTATAAAGTCATATAAAGATAGGAGTATCTCATGGTATGAGTTCTTTTGAGAAATATAACTCACAATCTGGAGGCGGTCTGGGTAACTCTTCAAGAAATTCACCAATGTATTCCCTAATGAGGGTCATTTCACCTTGCTGGATATCTTCCTTTAAATAAACCATTTGAGCGGGGCATGCTTCTTTATAGGGAATCAACACCCATGCCATTAATGGATTTTCCAATTGATATTCATGATCTCCCTTTAATTTGTAGAGGAACACGTGATGCTTTAGAAGAAGAAAATATTTTTTTCCTCAACAATTTGTCTGTTTTCAATATAAATAGAGCCAATACATCCACCATATAGTATTTATGTCCACCAAGGCAAGTATTAAAAGATTTTAATGAACAATATTCCGACATAATCCAGCATACGAAGAGTCAAAAACAAGGGTTTAAATGATTGTACTACCTGGGTTTTTTACTGATTTCTATACTTCAATGTTTTAGGGATTTTATTCAATAGTTTAGGCATACATGAAAGATATAATGGAATGTGTAGAGACATAATCATATAATAATTTTTTTATTCTTGAGTGAATATGAAGTGTACCAAGTATGAATTCATTCTATATCTCCACTTCTACTATAGTGATGTCACAATCCCTCCCTTTATCTATTGGATTTGGTGGCTACTAACATTGATTAACCATGAGAATGTGAGGTTTAGTGCACTATCTTGCATTGTTACCTTGATCCCTACAATTGTTGAATTGGACTATGGGTGGTGCTCTCCATTCTTCCACTATAGTCTCCCGAATTCTTATGTCCTTTATAAATTCCTGATCTTGTTTTCTTTCTCTCACACACTTGAAGAATTTTTGTTGTCTTTGAGGCAGTTCCTATGATGTTTTTACCCACTTTTTTATATGTGGGTGGTTGGGTTTTCTTCCCTATATTCTCATTAGGTCCTCCTTCTTGAAACTACTTCTTTTATTTCTTATCACCATAGACATGGGACCAATATATAAAATCCATCAATACTTTGAGATAACATAAAAAAATTTCTTCATAAATTTTAATGTATTTAATTGAAACAGGCCTTCTAAGGTGTTGTTTTAAAAAACATATGAATCAATTAATTTGTTTATCATTGTTGATAAAAAACCCTGAAACTCGACAAGAAATCCATGTGAAATTATCTTCTTGGGCCATCACATATTCGCCTTTTTTTCACCTTATCTCTATGAATTCTATCTCTGTATTTTTTTGAATAGTTCATTGGAAATACTCACTAAGAAATATTATCATAATGTCTTCCCACACTATACATTCAATTTCATCCATTTTACTAATGTTCTTAATCAGATCCCACCATTGATTGTCTTCTTTATCTAGATGATTAACAACAAGAATCACCATCTCCATCTCAGAAAATTGAATAATAGAAATGATTTTCTCCATCATGTTGACCCACCATTCACCTAATTTTATATTGGAAGATCCTCTAAACCATCATTGTTGTTTCCATATAAAACACTTGATAGCTTGTTTCTCCCTCTTAGGTGAATGGGGATGTTCCACATTATTCATGTTATTATTAATGACCTAAGATATATGGGTATGGATCACCATAAAATTTATAACTTGACCCTTGAATGAATTGGTTATTTTGTTCAAGAAATCATTACATTATTACAAACACGAGTTCTTGGCCTGATTTCTCATGGTTCCATCCATTTTTCTAAAATAGAAAACATTAAAACAAAAAATAATCCAAATAGATGTGAATATATAATTTATTCTGTTGTGAAATATAGTCTAAAGGAATATATTGTGGGATCCCTATGATTAGAAAATAATATTTGGTGCTTACTTATACATAGTCTCGTACTTAAGGTTTTCACTACGGTTCTCTAATCCAAATTCTCAAATTATCTAAACCGTTTTCTGATACCAATTATAGAGATCATTATTTTTCTTACATTATTATTATATCATTTTAAAGATAACAAACATTAAAAAATAAAAAATTTAGGATCCAAAGTATTAATGTCTTGGAAACATTTAGGATCATACATAACTATTACAAGATAAAAAATAGAGAATTATTTAATTCCTTATTCTCTAGATTTTTATTTTCCCTTGTGTTCTTCTTACTACAAGTAGTCTACTAAGGATATACATCAAAAATAGGTGAGAAAAAATCCCCGTAATAAGATATATAAATAAATAAAATGGGATTAGAATAATAATTATCATCATAACATATAAGTGTGATTAAGAACATGAGAGTAGTCATTAAGAGAAGAATTGGAATACATCAATGCACAAAAATGAAACATCATGTCATAGTGGTCAACTACCACACATCGTTGTGATCAAATATAGTCTCATGTTCATGAAAATTTCACATTACTCATTATGTTGTTCAGACTACTCAATACATTGGAGAACTATATAATTCCAATCACACAAATCACATCATAACATTTACATTGCACTATATAACTAAGGGCACACCTGTTACACCACAATATTTACATTTTCATACATTCCACATAAAACAAATATCAATCAAGAACATATAAATACCCATGGAAAAGAATATGTTTCATTTAATAAGAATAAATTCATAAAAAAATGGTTTTCCAGAAGAAAGCGGGAGTAACAAACATGGTATAATAATGATCAACATTGACTAAAGGAAACAATGAAGAGAAGTAAACATGTGTTTTTTTTAAAGAAGTGTTCTTTTGGAAACCATTATATTTGACATAAACTCCCGTGAAAAACATGTATACCAAATAAAATTATTTATAATGATAAAGAAATTATTTTTAATTAATATCCAAACTAAAAATTTAGTGAATGACTGAAAAGATGAAGAATGAAATTAGGGGTTGAGAATTTCCCTTACCTTGTATCAAAACACATTCATCTTCATAATGTCCTTTATAATGAAATTAGAATCATTAATTAACAATTCCAAAAAAGTTTATACTTTAATATTATTCATTATTTTTTCATTAAGTTATTTTCTGGGCCTTTAGATGAGTTATAGAGTTTAATTTCATCGTTCAGGAGTGGTCATTTTCTTAGTTTTCATTATTTATTTATTTGCATGCATGAATGGAAAATTGTATAAAATTTGGATAAAAATCTATAATTGTTAATTTATATTATTAATGTTATTATATAGAATGAAAATATATTGTAAATAATTTGGTTATATACCAAAAGGATGAATAATTATATAATGTTTAATGATGATCATTTTTGGTTAATTTGGGTGGTTTTCGATCAAAACAAACATGTTTTGTTTTATCATTTAGTACCATGTATATAAATTAGTTAAAAAGTATAAAAATAATTAAAACATACATGTTGAAATATTTATTCGACCATTTAATGGTTTTAATGAAATACATGATGGCATTGGTGGAATATGAAGGTGCATCTCCCACAATGATGGTTAATTAACACATAATGAGAGACAATTTCATAAGAGATAAAAGAGGGAAAAACATTTTAATGAATAATCATTCATTAACATGATATAATACTAGTATGTAAATCATAATGTATTTACCATGACATTCGGATAATACAAATGGAATATAATAGTATGAAATAAATAAAATTTGAATAAAAATTGAAAGAAAAAAGAGAGGGGAATTACTTTATGAATTCTCCTCTTGAGATCCTACTAAAGGAATATAGTCATTGTATATATATGAAACCAAGATCTCATAGAATATTGTGAGGGACTATAGAAGAGGTTTGGAGAGAATTTGGACAATTCATGAAGCTTAGGCGGTGTAAGGAAATGAGGTTTTGTGGGGTGGTATTTATAGTAGTGGGGCATGGTGTTTTCTCAATATTTAATTCAGTGGTTTATTAATTTACATAAAGACAAGAAATAGTTATTATTAAATGACTAAATAATGAAAAGGGGAAGGAGTGTTCTAGATTATGAGATTACATCAGGCACATACATTAGTGATGAATAAATAATTCATTTATTTTGTTTTTATCTTACATTATATTATTTCACTATTCAAACAACTTGAAGTATTTTAGAAAAATCCCAAAAATTCACCCTTACAATTTTTCAACTATTAGAATTTATAAATGATCTGAATTTTATGAATTTTTTCTCCAAATATGATAAATATATTTTTTAATTAAAATATCCATCTACATGGAAAATATATATTTTAAAAATATAATTGATTTTATAACACATTGAAAAATTACTTAATGTATCATAAAATTATTTTTAAATCATAATAAATTTATATATTAAATTATGAATACATTTTTTGAAAATATATTTTCTTTTAAATTGATAAATTAATCATAAAATTATAATTAAATATTCATGACTTACCGAAATACCAACACATAATTAATAATTTTTAAAATATTTAATTACTTATAATATGAGATAATTATATCATATTTTCACTTATAATGTGTGTAAATTTTATTTACATATTAATGGGTGAGGTTACTATTCATTTGACCGACTTACTATTTATAAGGGTCATGTTACTATTCCTAAGTTCAAGTTACAAATTCATCGATAGGGGTTCCTTAACATCTAGAAATACTTCCTATTTCATTAATTACATATTTATAAGGATTTTGATATGTTCTCTAGGTTATTTTAAGTGATTTATAATATATGAAAATAATATATTAAGGGTAAAATTCCATTGATAAAAGTTTGGGTTGGTACATGATGTATCACACCACATCTATCTAGCCCCACCCCATTTTAGAAAACTCTATGGCCCAACAGCCAACTGAAATCCAAAAAAAAATTCTAAATCATATTTATCACCATAAAACATCCTAGACTCATAAAAATTAATAATATATGATAAAAGTGATAAAACATGATCACATAGGTTTTTTAATCTAAAATATTAAACATGGGAGTAATGAACACATCAAAAATATTTTTTTAACCATAATGAAATTAAAAGATACTTATATTGTCTATTGTTGCTCCTAAATGTTTTCTTGGAAATATCCTTATCTCAAACATGCAGATGGAAGAAGATTGACCAGAAGTAAATACTGATGAACCAAAGATATAACGAAAATTTTATAAACACGTCAAAAATACTCAATGGTAACTATCTATTATTTATGGTCACTTGATTTATCTTTCCATAATACACTCATAAATAAATAAAAACTTATTCCTTCATTCTAAAATATACTAGAGTACCCCAAGATTGTGTAAATGGTATGAGAAATAAAATAACCTCTAAATCCTGACGTTTTTCTTTGAGTTCCAATTACTCAGCCATAATCATGTGAAATTTGGATTCATTATTTTTTGTTTCCACAGTATTAATTTGTTCTCAAATCCAATTACCTTCTAAAATGACCTCCTAAAATTTCATAGGGGAATATATACTAAAACAGTTACACCACTAGAGTAATGAAAGGGTCTATTGTTAGCTCTAATGTATGTTTCATCCATTTTACTTTCTTCATAAGTCTATAAAATATTAAATGTAACAACACAGTGTCATCAAGCCTAACTGAATATCCACGAACTCTTGAATGTTTTCTAGCTAGAGCTTACCAAGATGAAAATCCTCAATGAAAAGGTTATAAATTCTAATAGATGTTAAACATTCACATATCCTTGTATTGATGAAAGAACCCAACCACCTTCATAGACGGTCATTAAGGGATGAAGCACATAACATCTATCAAAGTGCCTCATAAGTGTTCACTAGAGTAAATGTTCCCTTAATGAACTCAAAATAGATCTTAACACCCTAGGGACTTCTAGTTACCTTTATGGATGGGTTATGTTGTTGATTAAATAATATAGCATAATTGAGAATATTCATTGAAACCCTATATCCTTGAACATTCCCATGATGAATATTCAAGAATGGAATAGCCTTTCATCCGGAACCACTAATGTTGGTGTCAGAGCATTATTCAACTTGTATGGAGGTAGAATAGTTCATACTCTAATTTGAGATATTTCTTTCCAACTCTACCAATAAGACCATTCAAATGTCTTTTAGAAGTAATTAATATAAAATTCCAAGAGAATAGTTATTTTAATTATTTCCTTTAAGATAGATCCAAATAATATTTTAGGATTAAGAAACATTCAAAAGGATGTTACCCATATGTTAGGGAATATCCTCTAAGAAATACCCATAGAAAAATCCATGTACTTCGTCTATACAAGAGAGTCATAATAAAATATTTTCAAATCATTGCAACATGATCATGTTCACAAAAATTACTCAAAAAAATGATATACTGAAATAGTAGAAAACAAAAATATATCCCACAATATAGAAAAATGTAATACAAAAAGCGATGGAAGAAAATGCATTAAATTAAAGAACAACTATTATTTACACAACCTATATATATATTTCATGTGATCTAAAAATCCTAATCATGATTCATGAATGAACCTAAATACCATAGAAATGAAAACAAACAATTTAATCTCGATCAACAAACAACCATAAAACAATAACTATAATGGTAGTCAAAACATTGATAACTTAATGGACTATTTCACATGTTATTCGATGGAGGACAAGTTATTCCTATGCCTAAGCATCAAAAAACTAAAATATTGTCTTCTAATACCTAGATATAGTAAATTAAATTTAAGATGAAAATCCTCATTTTATATCTCATTTTAACACAGTTTCCTAAGTCATTGGAGGCATATTCGAAGTTCCAAGTGGCCAATAGTGTTCCTCTGTAAATGAAAGAGTTTCCTAACTAGTAGCGATTGTGTAAGTATAGTCAGTAGGGAAACAATACCCTATATATTATTAAGGATAAGAATACATTATATCACAAATAAAAAAACCAAATAAATTAAAATGTATATAAAAATTGGCATTGAATGTACCTCAAGACATAGTGAATAAACAATTATAGACCCCAAAGTGGTAGTTTAATTAAGTATTGGAGAAATAAAATAAAATAAATAATAAAATTTCACACCCACTAGATTATTTCTCAGTATTCACTCTATAAACCATGACCTATCTCTAAGATTTTAGTTTTTGTGTCTCTATCATTCACTAGATCTATAATAATGATGTCTGATTAAGGATCAAGATATCTATTTAGGGTGTGATTATTAACCTAGTTGGACAACACAAATTCATATTTAACATAATTTCAAATCATAAATATTTGAAATTACATCTTGAAAATGTCTATTGTTATGAAAAAATACATCCAAACAAATGTTGAGTCATCTTGTACTAGGGATGACACTATAAAAAAAGGAACATTTATCTTTAGCATGATTGAAGTATATACTTAAAAATATCCTCTATATATCATAAATAATTTCTAATGTCACATTGTTAACAGTCACCACGATATTGTTAGTCTAATACACGTTTAGTCATTATTGAAATGTCACATTTACCATCCTGATGATGGTCATTCTCTAGAGCACTTCCCACCTCCATCATAATGGTGGTCATTTTCCTTCGATGGTAGAAAGTTCCACATAGAATGATCAAAAAAATTGGATAATCACAAAACCCATGCATGAAATAATCATACTATATAATGTAGATAATAATTTATTGGTTACCACTCATGGTCTATGATATCATTAATAGATATATCTATTGCCCAACCCATATCATCAAATAAGCCATAATATATAGCCATTTTCATGTCATCGATCTCCCCCTCTACATGGCCTTGTAAAGAATATCATGTAACTTGATCAAATGGATTCTGAAAGTAAGATTCCACAAGCTATGATACACCATGTGAAATATATATCATTGAAAGGAAAAATATAGCATATTAATAATAGTTATCATGAGGATATAAAAACTCATAAGATCACACATTATGAAAGAGACACAAGGGCCAATAAATTACCCATACTATAACATATTTCATGAATGGTTTATAAAAAATAAACAATAAAATGATAAAAACATAATATACAAGGACCATTGTTGACATAACCTTCCTACCTCAAGATTTTTATGATCATTATCAGTGTTTGAAAAGAGAATCATCACCCAAACGTTGTTAATTCACAAATCTGGACAAGTTCACATGCTAATAACTCATTTTACGAGTTCCAATATAACATGATATGTGTTATTGAGTATAGTAGTGAAGGATAATAATACAAGTGTATAGTAAAAACTTACCTAATATTCAATTACTATCAATGATAACAGTTTATCATAGTTGAGGAAGAAGAAAACCTGTATCACAATAATAATTTAAGAGAGTTGAGACTCTTATGATTTAGAATCAATGAGAAAAACCTCATTTCAGGATCATTAAAAAATGAATATAAGAATATAATCCAATTCAATAAATTCTCACCATATCACGTCACAAAATTTTCATAATATAGAAGAAATAAAAAAGGATGTTGAATCAAGACCAAAGATCAAACAGACTGATCCAATGATTGATCCAAACAGGGATGAGATATATTCATGAAAAATCCCATATAACCACTCATCCTTATATCAAAACAACCCCAAAAATCACCTATCATAAAAAGGGTCAATTAATAATGATACAAATTAATGAAAAAATGAGAGAAAATAAAATTAAGGACTCCCACATAATTGTCGAACACATTTTACATAACAAACACAATAGATCGTTAGAGATTAAAGTATGATGATTCATGCTTCATTTGTTATAATGAAACATGATGGTATCCACTCCCTACATCTCTGCATGGAAATGGTCACTATGTATATTAACATAGAGATAAAAATTACCTCCCCTACAATATGAAACCCAGGACCAAACCATTTCCACTCTCTAAAACCTCAAAAATGAGAGGCAAGGTGTTTTCCTGGTCATTTCACATAATAACCTCTATGATGATATATATCTTTTCTAATCCATTACCCCCTAACAAATTTAAAAATTTGTTATAACATGTACATAAATACATTGATTAGGTGATTGTGTTATCATTTTTAAAAGAAAAAATATCTAAAACCCTAGTTTTTTCCTATGAAAAAACTCCAAAAAACTGTACCGATGTATCAGCCATCAAAAGGTTAAAAAACCCATATAAACAAGAATTTTCTTAAAAAAACCAATCAATAAAGACATTTTTTTACAATAATGTATAAAATATATTTTAGTGTGGACATATTCAACATATGTTACCCTGAATATAACAACAAAAACCCATATAATGACTTACTCAACATTATTTTCCATACAAAACAAATGAAATTTATATCTTTGTATTAATGATGAAGTCATAATTCCCCATAAAGGAACCAAGTCCTTCCCATACACTCATAGGGTTCATAGACCTGGTGTTAAAGGTCCAGTTGTAACACCCCAAGATTTCATAGTGTGTCATTTCTTCAAAATGATTCAATAACTTGCACTACACGCAACACCGAGTTAAAGCACACCATGACTTACCAAACTAGCCGTTATGAATAGTAATACCCACTTTTTGAAATTTTATAAATTTTATCTCTCAAAATGGACTTTATTTTTGGTTTTGGAATATTGAAATTGTCCTAAGATGAATTTTTGGTATTTTTCTGAGAACTTCCAATTTTTATGAATAGTGAAAAATACTTAAAAACAACTTTTTTAATAAAAATAATTTATAGTGACAAATTATATTATTGAGTGGTTTTAAATTATAATCAGAATATATTTTTACCATTTTATTCAATGGTGTTCGTTAGAATTAATTTCACTTTGAAATTGGACCTAAACAATTTTTAATCTTTTGGTATATATTGTTTCTTAAAAACACGATATTAGTTGTGAAAACGGGAATTAATTATAAAACTAATTAATGAAACTTATATGTTTGGAATTTTTTAAAATAGACATAATTTTTGAATTCGGAATATCAATTATAGCTTAGGGTGAAATTTTGGCATTGTTCTGAAAAACTTCAAATTTTTAATGAATAGTGAAACTACTAAGTGTTAGTTAAAAAACTGATTTATTCATAAAACTTAATTTTACCGCTTCTGTGAATGGAATTTCAAAAATCCGAGAGACACGGTTAATATCAAGAATTAGAATGTGGTTCAATGAGATGAAAATAATTTTTTGTGAATAGTAACGTTTTACTTTTATTTACCACGGTTAAAAGTAAATAGGGTAATTAAGGGTAAAAATGATATTAATATTACCCTAACACATGTCCTAATTCTATTGGACAAGTGTATCTAGACCAAAAACAACCTTAGGAATAAAATATTATCATTTAGGTCCACTTGGATTAGATTAGGACATTTATTATTATTTAATTCAAAGAAGAGTTAAAAGAGTTAAAATCAAAGTTTATTTACTAAAACATTTTTAATATAGGGTTATACATAAGATATATTCTATTTTAAATATTCATTAGAAAGATAAAACGATTTCCTACATAATGATAATTTATTTATAATTTTTAGACATTAAATAATTTAATTTATTTATGACACAATGATGATGTAGTAATTACCATAATAGTAAAACATTAAAATAATTGATATTATAAATACCCAAATAATTATAAGTTGAGACATTTAATTAATTACAATAATTTTCTAGGATAATATGAAATATTAGTATTTATTTAAATGAATTTTTTCGAAGTAATCATTCTGTTATAAGTTTCACAAAAATCAACTATTGAATAGTGTTAAAATTGACATAAAAGAGTTTCTAAAACAAATATTATATTATCAATTGATAAAAAATTCTTAAAAATCTAAGGTTCGTCCAAGAGACTTATATAATGATAGGTGTATCATTAATGTACCGCTTAGGGGTCGCGTGTATGTATATATTATGTTTATTAACTATATAATATAAAAATACAAAGTGACATGGTAAATGTCAAACTAATTAATTAAGAGTTGAAACTAAAAGATAAGGTTAATATAGTAACCCAAACCTGTCTAAATTCTATTGGTTGAATGTTTTTAGAACTATTCCCACCATAACCTTTGCATAATCAACTTTGGATCCATTAGAAACCGAATATGAATTTATTATAAATTAATATTTCTAGCTTTTCCAAAGGTGCCCTTCACCCCTCTTATAAAAGGTCACTCCCCCTTCTCATTACTTCACACCTTCAAAGCCTTATGGTTCGGCCAAACTCTGCCCAAATACTCTGTAAACTTCCCTCAATACAACCTAGAGTCCTTAGTTTGATCGGAAACCCAACCTAAGGATTTGTTTTGATCAAATCAAAAGGAAGAACCCAAAGAAGAGGTAATGTTTTCACCACCCCTTTTCAAATTCATTTCTTCTTCCACTTCTTCATTCTTTGTTATTAACATTATAAAATAATAACTCCAGTATATTAAATATACTGTGATGTTATTATAAATATGGTACAACCATATTCAGTATTCTATCTACCTTTTGAATAACATGTCACCATACGTGCGTATGTACGGCTTACCGTCTCCACGTCGTGGTGTAATTGTTATTCAATATATTATTATTTGGATGGGTATAATAATGATGTGTAACTCATGTAAATAATAAATATAACATGATAAGGATTTTGTATATATGATATACTATCCAATTATATATTATTTTAATATCAAAAGAATGATATTGTCGCTCGTGCGTACGTAGGGACTACCATCTCCACGAACACGATGAGATTCATTCTCCATCATATCCATTCAAGTATAATTATCATTTGATGATTTAAAAATAATGTTTAAGTACTTGATATCATTCTGAATATGAATAATATACAACCTATCCATGACAAACATGGCTTACTTAACAAAACATATAAAAGAAAATGAGTAAGTTAACACACGAACCGACGATAATACTAAGATATTATTAACAAAGCAATGTTAAAAGATCATATATGATATAATATTCATATATATGATTCTTGTATAATTTAATAACAATTATTTCACCATTATACAGGAGGTTAACCTACCATTAACCAAGGAAATGTACAAGGTAAGGGTTTATTTCACAATCTCGTCATTATCCGAGGTTGTTTATACGCAATTATCTACTGGGATCTCTTTATCATCCACATCCATGTTTTTTCAAAATGTATTTCAAAACATTTTTACTATTTACAAAGAATATGGGTTAAAGTCATTTATACCCTTATGTGTGTTTAACGGAATCTTTCCTTCGTTTTCCAAACAAGACACTTTTTACCTGTCGACAAATTTAAGGTAAGAATGTTTTTTTAAACTTATACGGCGGGTGCGGCTATTTACCGCCGTTATAAAATCGTCGAAGCATCCCTTAAAAGATTATAATAATATTTTCAAAGAAAATGTTTTATTTTATAAATATATGACTCTTAAATGATTTCAAAATAGAAAGAGAAATTTCTCTAAAAAGAGTTTTGATTTCATCTGTGTCAACATCCTTTGATGGATTTTACGCTTATTTGAAGTTGATTTATTATGAAACAAAACTTCTATATTATATTGAAGGTTGTGTGATATGTTTGACTATGGATGTGTTATTTTTATACCATTCATGGTTTATGGATGAAGTATTTACATTTCTTATGCTGGTTTTAATACGAATGTTTAGGTTATGTTTAAACCTTTTCATATGGGAATGCATTGGACTTAATATGTGACGGGTGGAGCCCGCTATAGCTCCTCGATGCATCGGTAGGTCTCATGAGACAAACTAGTGTCTTGGCATAAGGCCTTGGAAAAATATTATTTGTAGTCTTTGCACGAGGCCTTGGCTATGTGGTTATGATAGTTTGGCATTATGAATTCCATCATTATGAAAGTGGTAATTGATATTGCATGTGATTATTTGACTAGTAGAATATCCATGTGAATAAGTAAATGGAATTATTTCATTTTATTTTTGTCATACTATGTTGAAGTTCAAGTTTAAAAGGATTTTGTTTTAAGTTATACATTGCCTTAAATATTTATTATTATTTATGAAAGTTTCCTCTATATTGTTATCCTTACTGGGCATTTGAGCTCACCCCTTTTCTATGTTTTATTCTTCCCAGGTTGTGAAGAAGTAATTTATGAATGAATTACAGGGATAGTATGTGGGGATATGAGTATGGGATATGGAGACTATGTTGTTGTAGTAGTTTTTTAGTTTATGATGTAATGTAAAACTTTATGAATATATCTAGTGTTTCCAAGGCTACTAAACCAATTGGTCTTTCGAGATCTGATCTTTCTTGTGATCATGCCAATGTTATGTAATAATGCACCGACTCTAGGTAACTGGGGTCGGGGAGTTACAGTTGGTATCAGAGGAAGTTTAGTACAAACCTTGGAATCTAGATTTAGATAAACTTTGATTAGATCACATAGACCTAAGATCGACCTTGAAGATTAGTATAGAAGAACTTCCTAGAATTTTGGTATTGTAGAGATTTTGTGAGTTTTCCAAGCAATACAACCCTGTCTGGATACAAGCAGGTAGAGGTGGCTCTGGAACAGATGTACCTAGGGGTAAAACCCGAAAACACCGCTTTGAGCTAGACTCGAACGGGAATTGGTGCACGACAATGGGTCTTGCTGCACTCTTGGTTACGACACTCCCGGGGGATATTCATAGGATAATTCTCATTTTCTTTACAAACAAATATGAAGGGTTTATGAGTATATACTTCCTCAAAGGAGACATTTTTTTGATTATGGATTATATCCATAAACTATTTAATTTATTTAATGTGTTTTAAAAGTTTGGGATTAGGTATTGTTAATCATAAACTAATCTATTGTATGCCATTGTTTAGAAATGGCGCCCAGTAGATGGAATGATAACTCCAGCAATGCCCATGATCCAAAAAGAAAGAAGGATCATATCTTTCATGGTTTTAAGCCAGAATTTATAAGAGAAATAGTCTCCCATGTATTATCATCATATGAATAAATAATATCATGTTTTGATAAGATAAGTAAAGAGTTTACTGAGTCCTATGGATTTGAAGGGAAGCAAGAGAAGAAAAGGTTGGAAGAGAGAAAGATGGATAAAGGGAAGAGGGAAAAGAAGAATTTTCTCATATGTGATAACTGTGGGAAGAAACACCCTGGAACTTGCCTGAAAGGAATGGGAGTTTGTTATAAGTGTGGAGGAAAAGGGCACAAAGTACATGACTGCAAGGGTAAAAAAATGGTTTCAAATTTACAATGCTTCATTTGCAAGGAGTTTGGAAACTACGCGAACTTATGTCCTAGTCATCATACTATGCCGCAAATGATGCTATTGGATAATAATCAAGTTATGATACTACCACAGATGAAGAGGAATGATTACAGTTCTTATGTTGATTATGTCAATTGAGTGTTGTATCAACAATGTACTTGTTATAATTATTATGGAGTATATAAGGATTGTACTGCAGTACTATTTCATTAAGGACTTGAGATTGTGTAGAACAAATAAAAGTGACTCAATAGCAGGATAAATATTTGGAAAATATATGGTTGAGAGAATGATAAACCATAATATAGTTCTGATACCGAGGTAGTGATTTTGGAATAATACATGATTGATTTGGATAAATTATATTGGATATTCTTGACTACCTTGAAACTGATTAATGATTTATATATTCCATCATTGTTTGGGTTTAAAAAAATTTTGGATTGAAGGAGTATATATATTATTCTTTAAGGAATAAGGGATCATGAATGTAATCAATAAGTTTTAATGGTAATTCAGGATGTTGCAGTGTTTTAAAAGAATACATTATGAAGGTGTTCACATGTTATTACGCGGAAAAAGGATCATTATTGTGTTTACCTTCCTTATAAATTTTGGATTGAAATAATTTGGATAGATCTAGTTTGGAATATTTTGTATTGCCATAAAAGGACAACCCGGAGGTCGGGCGGCAACCCGTCGCGTCCGGCAAGGCCGTGAGACTTGAACCCACAACCGAAGGGCGACAAGGGTGTATCGCCTACCACTGACCCACGTGATGTCCTGGATTGAATAATTTCGTTTTTTTAATGGTTCTTCTAGATGAATTATATATTCAATTTTTTAACCCTATATGAATAGGATAAATAGAATATTATTTTTAAGTTCTATTATCTTTTAGAGTGAAAGATGAGTCTGTGGTAGAAATTAGATAAAGGATAGAACTCTACTTGTCAAGAATATATTTTTTCTTCTTCTCTTATTCTATGAAGAAATTAATTCTTATACTTTATTTAAGGATTCCTAAAACCAAAAATTTGTTATCTTAATACCCTATGTTTTATTGAACTGATGGTATTTCAAACCATCATAGATTAATGAATTTAAGGACCTCAATTTTAAACTTGTTTTGATTGATGACCTCAATCACTACCTATAAATATTTACATTTTCCCTCCAATTATATGTCTCTAATTTCCACCAATGTTCTCTTAATCGAGATCATAATTTGGTGGTGACCCTTTCATTTCACTTTTCCTCATATTAAGACTAAATTTTAGTAACCCAATTTCGGATGTGCGTTTTCCCACAAAGATATTTTTTATTTTCAACCTTTTATTTTCGAAAAACAATTTCAGATTGTGAGGACTCAATTTATTGAAGGAGGGGAGAATTTAACACCCCAAGATTTCATAGTGTGTTATTTCTTCAAAATAATTCAATAACTTGCACTACACGCAACACCAAGTTAAAGCGCACCATGACTTACCAAACTAGCCGTTATGAATAGTAATACCTACTTTTTTAAATTTTATAAATTGTATCTCTCAAAATGGACTTCATTTTTGGTTTCCTAATATCGAAATTATCCTAATATGATTTTTTGGTATTTTTCTGAGAACTTCCAATTTTTATGAATAGTGAAAAATACTTAAAAACGACTTTTTTAATCAAAATAATTTATAGTGATAAATTATATTATTGAGTGGTTTTAAAGTATAATCAGAATATATTTTTACCATTTTATTCAATGGTGTTCATTATAATTAATTTCAGTTTTAAATTGGACCTAAACAATTGTTAATCTTTTGGTATATATTGTTTCTTAAAAACACGCTATTTGTTGTGAAAGCGGGAATTAATTATAAAATTAATTAATTCAACTTATATGTTTGGAATTTTTTAAAATATTCATCATTTTTGAATTCGGAATATCAATTATAGCTTAGGGTGAAATTTTGGCATTGTTCTGAAAAACTTCAAATTTTTGATGAATAGTGAAACTACTAAGTGGTAGTTAAAAAACTGATTTTTTCATAAAACATAATTTTACCGCTTCTGTTAATGGAATTTCAAAAATCCGAGAGACACGATTAATATTAAGAAGTAAAATGTGGTTCAATTAGATGAAAATAATTTTTGGTGAATAGTAACTTTTTACTTTTATTTACCACGGTTAAAAGTAAATAGGGTAATTAAGGGTAAAAATGATATTAATATTACCCTAACACATGTCCTAATTTTATTGGACAAGTGTATCTCGACCAAAAACAACCTTAGGAATAAAATATTATCATTTAGTTCCACTTGGATTAGATTAGGACATTTATTATTATTTAATTCAAAGAAGAGTTAAAAGAGTTCAAATCAAAGTTTATTTACTAAAACATTTTTAATATAGTTTTATACATAAGATAAATTCGATTGTAAATATTAATTAGAAAGATAAAATGATTTCCGACATAATTATATTTTATTTATAATTTTTAGATATTAAATAATTTAATTTATTTATGACACAATGATTATGTAGTAATTACCATAATAGTAAAACATTAAAATAATTGATATTATAAATACCCAAATAAATATAATTTGAGACTTTTAATGAATTACACTAATTTTCTAGGATAATATGACATATTAGTATTTATTTAAATGAATTTTTTCGAAGTAGTCATTCTGTTATAAGTTTCAAAAAAATCAACTATTGAATAGTGTCGAAATTGACATAAAAGAGTTTTTAAAAACAATATTATATTATTAATTGATATAAAATTCATAAAAATCTAAGGTTCGGCCAAAAGACTTATATAATGATATTTGTATCATTAATGTACAACTTAGGGGTCACTTGGATGTATATATTCTCTTTATTAACTATATAATATAAAAATACAAAGTGACATGGTAAATGTCAAACTAATTAACTAAGAGTTAAAACTAAAAGATAACGTTAATATAGTAACCCAAACCTGTCTAAATTCTATTCGTTGAATGTTTTTCGACCTATCCCAACCGTAACCGTTTAATAATAAACTTTGGAGTCATTAAAAACCGAATATGAATTTATTATAAATTAATACTTCTAGCTATTCCAAAGGTGCCCCTCACCCCTCTTATAAAAGGGCACCCCCCCTTCTCATTACTTTACACCTTCAAAGCCTTATGGTTCGGAAAAACTCTTCCCAAATACTCTCTAAACTTACCTCACTACAACCTAGAGGCTTTAGTTTGATCAGAAATCCAGCCTAAGGAGCCCTTTTGATCAAATCAAAAGGAAGAACCCGAAGAAGAGGTAATGTTTTCACCACCCTTTTTCAAATTCATTTCTTCTTCCACTTCTTCATTCTTTTTTATTACCATTCTAAAATAATAACTCCAGTATCTTATATATACTGTGATTTTATTATAAATATGGTACAACCATATTCACTATTCTATCCACCCTTTGAATAACATGTCACCATACGTGCGTACGTACGGCTTACCGTCTCCACGTCGTGGTGTAATTGTTATTAAATATATTATTATTTGGATGGGTATAATAATGATGTGTAACTCATGCAAATAATAAATAAAACATGATAATTATTCTTTATATATGATATACTATCCAATTATATATTATTTTAATATCAAAAGAATGATATTGTCGCTCGTGCGTATGTACGGACTACCGTCTCCACGAACGCGATGAGATTCATTCTCCATCATATCCATTCATGTATAATTATCATTTTATGATTTAAAAATAATGTTTAAGGATGTGATATCATTCTGAATATGAATAATATAAAATCTATCCATGAAAAACATGGCTTATGTAACAAAACATATAAAAAACGAGTAAGTTAACACCCAAAACGACGATAATACTAAGATATTATTAACAAACCAATATTAAAAGATCATATATGATATCATATTAATATATATGATTCTTGTATTATTTAATAACAACTATTTCACCATTATACAGGATTTTAACCTACCCTCAACCAAGTAAAAGTATAAGGTAAGGGTTTATTTCACAATCTCTTCATTATCTGAGGTTGTTTATACGCAATTATCTACTGGGATCTCATTATCATCCACATCCCTATTTCTTCGAAATGTATTTAAAAACATTTTTACTATTTACAAAGAATATGGGTTAAAGTCATTTATACCCTTATGTGTTTTTAAAGGAATCTTTCCATCGTTTTCCAAACAAGCCACTTTTTACCTTTCGACAAATTTATGGTAAGAATGTTTTTTTTAACTTATACGGCGGGTGCTGCTATTTACCGCCGTTATAAAATCGTCGAAGCTTCCCTTACAAGCTTATAATAATATTTTCAAAGAAAATGTTTTATTTTATAAATATATGACTCTTAAATGATTTCAAAATAGAAAGAGAAATTTCTCTAAAAAGAGTTTTGATTTCATCTGTGTCAACATCGTTTGATGGATTTTACGCTTATTTGAAGTTGATTTATTATGAAAAAAAACTTCTATATTGTATTGAAGGTTTTGTGATATGTTTCAATATGGATGTGTTGTTTTTATACCATTCATGGTTTATGGATGAAGTATTTACATTTCTTATGCTAGTTTTAATAAGAATGTTTAGGTTATGTTTAAACCTTTTCATATGGGAATGCATTGGACTTAATATGTGACGGGTGGAGCCCGCTATAGCTCCTAGATGCATCGGTAGGTCTCATGATACAAACTAGTGTCTTCGCACAAGGCCTTGGAAAAATCTTATTTGTAGTCTTGGCACGAGACCTTGGCTATGTGTATATGATAGTCTGGCATTATGCATTCCATCATTATGAAAGTGGTAATTGATATTGCTTGTGATTATTCGATTAGTAGAATATCCATGTGAATAAGTAAATGGAATTATTTCATTTTATTTTTTGCATACTATGTTGAAGTTCAAGTTTAAAAGGCTTTTGTTTTATGTTATACTTTTCCTTAAATGTTTATTCTTATTTATGAAAGTTTCCGCTATATTGTTATCCTTACTGGGAATTTGAGTTCACCCCTTTTCTATGTTTCATTCTTCCCAGGATGTGAAGAAGTAATTTATTAATGACCTACAGGGATAGTATGTGGGGATATGAGTATGGGATATGGAGACTATGTTGTTGTTGTAGTTTTTCACTTTATGATGTAATGTAAAACTTTATGAATATATCTAGTGTTTCCAAGGCTACTAAACCAATCGGTCTTTCGAGATTTGATCTTTCTTGTGATCATGGCAATGTTATGTAATAATGCACCGACTCTAGGTAACTGGGGTCGGGGCGTTACACCAGTGACTAACTATTACATATAACATTTCAATGGTTAGGAATAACCGACATTCCTATCTCAACAACATTTGAATTTTTAACATATATATCAAATTGGGATATGTGAGTCATGAATCAGGGTTTCATAGTTATTGTGAAGTGATATTTTGAGGATGGTGGAGATGCACCACTGTGAATTTCATTTTCTGGATGAAATCCTATAAAATTTCATATATTCCATAAAATCATGGATATTAAAATGTAATTGAAATGGTTTAATCTTGGATATTAAAATACTTATCTAACACTAATTTTACTATCTGATAAACTAGTAATATAAATAAATCTTTCTAAACCTATTATTTTTTGTGGACCGATCATCCAAGACAATGGTCTATTGGATAACAACTATAAAAATCCATGATATTTTCATCTTCATAGATACCCTAATGGATAAGCATGTAACTAATGAACCACTTCATTATTCAAATTATATACCCATGGAATATATATATTGTGATAATTACCCCAATAAATGAAAACATAATAATATTCTTGGAACATCAATAATATCGAACAAACAATTATTCATCATCATGGAAGCTTTATTGATCTCTAAAAATTGTGAAACTAAATTTTAATCTTCGACAAAATAACATGATGAATAATGTTTTTCTGTAGATTTTCATGAATCTGACTCTATTTTATAGATAGAAAAATATTAGAGGGTTATATGGAATCATCTAACTCATTTTTTTCATTAATATCAATGTAATTAATACATATAGTTAAATACTGGGAAAATATTGTAGGATTAATCTAATTTCAAACAAAAAACATTTTTATAATGATGATACTATCAAATATAGATTTTAATGGAATGAAAATAGTGTGATAAATTTTAATGATGAAGAAATTACATTTCCCTTAGTAATGAATCAATATAATGTTTAATAATATAAATTAACATATAACACATGAACCACATAAAGAAATCAACATCCCTTCAAAAATATTATCATATAAATCCTTAATATGGTTATTTATTATTATGAATGTTAAGAATTATTAATGTTGGTAACATAACTATAATAATTTAATTTCACATATTACAGTACATATTGGTTTCCTATAAAATATAATTGATCTAATAAGAATAATTTATTTCCCTAACCATTTTGATCATCCCATATAACGGTAAATTAGCAGAACATTGAAGGGATATTTATTCACTAGTGTTCAATGTTGTCCAAGACCTATAAAAGATTTAATAGATATGACATAAACCGAATTGATTATTTAGTAAGTTTATGTTCATAAAATTCACCACCCAATAAATGTTCCTTGAAACACATCATGAAATTACAAAAAACCAATTCATACTATTTAGGTATACAATGGATTAACTATGGGTTACATATTTATACCCTTATAGTATAATTACACAAATTTTTTTATTAATGAAATGATGATTTTATGATTTCATTTAAGATATTTTTTAAAATGGAAATTAATATATGATGAATATAATAAATAGATTTATGGAAAAGGAAAAAAATTCAATTTTTTAAAATATATTATTACAATAGAAAAAAACATTACTGATAATTTCCTGAATATTCAATAAACGTATACCCAATTAATATTTTTATAAAGACACTATGTATCTTAATAAAGATATTAATATACTTTTATGAGGTGGTAAACAAATTTATAATGGAAAATAAGATGAAACTTTCCTAAAATTACTATTTATCAATAAATATGAACATTTATTTAAAAATAAATTGTTTAATAATTTTTTAATTATTCTGATAAATTAAATTCCATTTTTTAAATATGCATGCTGATAATAACCAATAATTATTTTTTCAATATTTCCCAACATATTAGGATTTTTAGAAAAAAAAATATATGATATAAATATTAATGATGTATTATAACTTCATAATGAAATAATTTTTTTTTAATAAATGGTATAAATGGGTTTGCCGAAATATATAGTATTAGTTAATAAAATATGTTATTTTATTATTGTAATACTAATTTTCAAAATATATATATAATCAATACAATATTGAATTAATTTTCAATGTTTTTAAAAAATTAATAATGAAAAAAAATCCCTTAACTTCCACAATACTACAAATTAATGTAGTTTGATAATTCAGATATTAAAATATTATAATAAGAGTCCCCTTGAAAAATTTAAATGTTGAACAAAATGAAAAATATAGTTATTTTAAATTTTTTCTAACTATACTTCCAAGGATTATGTTTATAAAATAATAATGAAGACCTCAATTGTTTTCCATAAAAATCCACACACTCTCCCATTATAATTAAAATAGACTTCTTTAAGAATAATGTTTCAAAAATTATCTCACTTATGATCCCTTCGATGCCTTTCATATGGTACTGAATAGAACTTTCCAAGGATTAAGGGGAAACCCCCAAAGCTAAGTGGATATTTCTCTCAACAATAAAATCGATCACTTTCTTTGAAATAAAAATTCAAGAACTCGATAGATTTAAATGACTTATATTTATGAAATTTTTATAACTATCAAAATTATTCTCATATAATGATAAACATTCCTCTAATCATAATTATACAATCCATAAATTTTAGGCACATATATTTTTCACGAAGAATAATA
The DNA here is from genome assembly GCA_963277665.1 of Viscum album. Taxonomy (NCBI): domain Eukaryota; kingdom Viridiplantae; phylum Streptophyta; class Magnoliopsida; order Santalales; family Viscaceae; genus Viscum; species Viscum album. Next base: position 82,631,217 of record OY728140.1, read on the forward strand.
TTTTGATTTTTCATACCGTAATATTTGTGTTATGAATTATCAACCCTTTATTTATTCATTTGTATCATTGAAATTACACCTATACATCAATTCTAAGATAAATAAATTTGTGAAATCCAAATTTCATAAACATTAAATAGAGAAGAGGAATTATGTTCCTAAGTTACATTAATAATTTGGTAGATGTAATTTTAGTCATATGTAATGTATTTCATTATAACACTCCATTAAAATTGGTAATGTTTTCATGTAATTGGATACAATATATGGAGTATGGGATGTTATATAATCACACTATGTTTTGACTTATTTGCGGTGACCCTTGACTTATGTATATGATTTCACGTTATAATATATTTTTTCAAATTCCTTTTATTTCATTATCTAATGAAATAATATTTTTTATTCCATTTGTCCATGATATTATTTACATATACACAATCCAAATATTTATTTTTCACACATGTAACATAGTTACTCATATTGTTACATTATTTGGATTTATAGGTCAACCCTTTTTTATGTATGTCCTCGAGCTACTACATGTAGTTTTTGGATATCAAAGGATTTGAGAATAATATTTTCATGATATAAAATATTGATATTTTTTCAGTGTTTTATTTATATACTTATCCAAAGATACTATCCCTTTAGATTTTTGAGACATTATTCTATGAATATGTCTAAATTATTTTGAAATATAAATTATTAGAAATATGTGTGTTTATATACTGTATCAAAACCATGGTGTATTTTTTTATGAATTTTGAATAGAAACTATTAATAAAATATATAGAAATAATATTATTGAAATGATATATATTATTTTATATTGTATGGAGTTTGTGGTATCCTAGAACTTACATCCTCATCTGGATAGAAGAATTCCTATGGCTGTAGAATAGATTTATATAGGGGCAATCGCCCTGGAAAAAACTCGTTGATTATTAAATCAATATTCACATAGTTCATGATGTGTGATCCAAATACTATGCACATATAGTGATAGTAAAGAGGATATTTTTGAGTTAATTATCATTCTCATTAAAAACCATTATTAAGGATTTGAACATAATTTTTTTTGTATAACGTAAAAATAAATTGAAATGAAAAATATTGATTGAAATAATGAAAATAATATCATTATATATATATATCATCTTCATTTATTATATGTGTGTTATTATATTCCATTTTATCATATTATTATTTTGAAAATTTAAATTTCAAATTATTTCATTAATTTTAGATAATTGTTTTAATTAAGAGGAATCATTTCACAAAATAATGTAATGGTCAATGTGATGATTTTTAAATGATATATATATATAATAATAGGGGAGGGAGTCTTGATGATCATGAATAAAATTCTAAAATGACCCATGTAATGGATGATAACATAAATAATATAGGCTACACTAATTATATTAAGAAATTGAATGTCACATTTAATTATTTTATGAAAATAAGAGTTTAACTATTAGTTAATCAAATGGACCCCTAATTGAGAACCAATATTTTAAATACATTGATAAGATTGCATCTATAAAAAATTCAGTATGATATAGAAATTAATATAAATTATTTATCACGTATAGGGATACATTGTTCAGTGTTGGGCACTAATATTTCATATGAATCCCATAGAATAATGAAAATGGATAGACATCGAAAGATTAATGAAAAAAAATATCAGTGAACATTTTCTTAACAGTTTTCATGATAGAATGGAGAGGGAGTTACCTAGACAATAAAAAATGGAGGGCGAATCAATTAATTTATATAAATATAACTTCAAATTGATTCCATAGGACACATTATTATTTTTCACAGACTATAAAATTAATTCTTATCAATTAATTAGTGGAATAAATATGAGTCTACAAATATATCATGGTACTCGAGAATTTTTTATGTGTTAGTAAGTTTTCTACTCACACCTTTATGTTGAAATAGATATTTATAGTTCTAAATGGTCTCATGTAATTATTGATAATAAATATAAAATTAAATATAATTCATGGAGATAAATTGATAAATCTCATTGATGAATCAAAATCCAACTCCCCACATGTCAAATTTCATTGAAGATTAATCGCAACCATATGGGAACTTACAGAAACATCAGGTATGGAAATATGGTGAATTAACATAATATACTACTATGATAAATGAATATCTAAATATTGCATTGGATGAAAATAATCTCTTGTATAATCATCATCCTATATTCCAATGATTCAACAACTATAAGAATCGACCATATGAAAACCAGTTCCATCATCCAAGGCTTTTCAATGATTGCTAATGAAAAAAATCAATAAGGCCTCAAATATAGAGATTGAAATATATATTCAGAACTATTTATGTGAATCCCAACAATATAGTGGGTACATTAATTGTAACTCCACATGATTTTATATTAATATTTTTGAAATAGACATGTAATATGTGATATATTTAATTAAATGGAGCCCTGAGTATAAATGAATAGTTATACAATATACTATTATAACCAAGCTATTAAATTGGATATTATGAATTGTAATATAAATCTATGACAAATGTGTATAATGATATAAATAAATATAATTTATTGATTAATAGAGAAAAATAAATACACAATTCTAATTACATTTACTTTATAAATAAAAAAGATATTTTCTTGAAAAAATTAAATCTTTTTGTGTGTGGAAATTAAAAAAAAAATTTCCAAATTTTTTATGAATGTTATTTTATTTAATTAATATATTTTTTAAAATAAATATTTAATTATTATACTAATGCTAATTTTTAATATTTTCATAGAGAGGATGTTTTTAGTGAATAGTGAAACAACCAATCACGATAAAACTACCATTTATTTTGATTAAATATTGTAATTTAAAATACCAATTTTGTTTTCAATGTTATAAAAATTTTAAATAATTTTATATACATAATAATTAATCATATTAATTATAATGTAATCTAATATAAAATTTATTGTAAATCATCATAAATATTTCGATTAAAAACACAATTCTCTAAAATCTATTTTTATGCGCAAAATGTGTATTTATTAAAATAAAATATATTAATATCATTTTATTAATGTATTTTATAATATATATTTATTATAATATCAATAAAATATTTTTCAATTCATTTTATAGTATATACAGGGAATGTAATGGATGACATTTCGGGTGTATGCATTAAAATTCATTTGTGTAAAAATAAATTTTACTGTATTTTCCCCTTATTTAAAATTAAATTCTAAAAATTATAAAAACATATTTTGGGGAAAATAATTACATACATTTAATAAAAAAATTAATATACTTTTATAGGATAAACATAATTACTTTTCACATCTGATAGTACAAAGAATAATTTTTTTACCCTGATTATTGATAAAATTATTCATTGTGGAGTGATAAAACTATGAGATAATTGTAGGAATGCGAGATATAAATTTATAATTCTTATTAAAAATTATGTTTCATCCGTATCCTACATTATATTAAATTAATTTTCCCTTTCAGTCCATTTTATCATTGATGTGATCTTATCTTATTGAAATATTTTACATAATTCTATGTGTATCCCTCCCTGAACTTAATAATCGCCACATGTTATTGTCCATTAATATCATAATTTAATATTTCTAGATTACTCATTTGTTGCTGTAAGAATATCCATTTTTATTTTCCATTATATGAGATGAGTTTTTCTTCTTCTAAGACAAATATTTTGAGGCGCAAAGTGTAAGACAATGGTGGTGTCTTATAAGAGAGGTATAAATCTAAACTGATCTCATTTAATATTAGTAGTAATTACAACAAAAAATAGTGTATTCATAAATAAAATATTTATCAAATTTCATAAATATAATTATATTTTATTATAATTATGAAACAACCAATTTACATCCTCTCATCCTTCAAATCGATAATAAAAGTGTCATTTATTCATAATTTTATACTACCACATCAATGTAGTTATATACTCTAGTTTACATAACCATCATTAAAGGATTATTAATATGATTAATTTAATGTTAACATGTGTTTGTTATGAAATTAGTGTGAATTTGTATTAATAGAAACTCATGAAACATTTTAACTAACTATTTGTTAGAAAACAATAGTGTTACTCGTTCATACATGTGGACTACCACATTCACAATGTATTGTGATTCGTTTTCTATTTCTAATTCACATGGTTAGTAATAAGAATATATATAACAAATTTAAATTATATTTATGTTAAAATCATTATTATATATATATCTTGATTACTATCTATTATTATTTCATTCAATCAATTGAATATATGAAAAAGAAATCATTTGTATGTATACATTTCTATCACCATAATGTTTTGTATTTCATTTTTATCACCACCATATATGAATCGATATAAAAGTGTAAGTAATTATAATATATAATAATAATTAAATTATAAATATTTTAGAGATTATGGACCCATAAGAAAACATCGATGACAATACCCACTAAATTGGAACTATAATGAATGTAAAATATTTTTCACCCAAAATATTGATTATTAAAACAAATTGATAATTAATGTGTAATGAGATAATATAAGAAAAAAATGTATGGTATTTATAGTTTGAATATGGTTCTTTAATATATTTTTTATTATTTTAAATTTGTTACAAAATATGTTCAATATTTTATTGAGAAATTCAAACTTCAGGTATGGCTACTTCAACGCAATATTGTTTCACTAAGGCAAGTAAGATATCATACCCATATATCTGGTTATGAGGTTGATATTGTTCCCTTTTAAAATTTAATTTAATTTATACATAAAAGTTAATGTTACTAAATTTTAATGTTAACATTATTTTATCCTTGATGTTTTTATCTAAATGATACCAAGATGCTGAGGGTTAATAATCTCAAATTGTACTATTTTGGACAAATGATATCATATACAAAATTCTTATTTTATGACTTTTATCTACCATCATTTTAAATTTGAATATCATTAATTTCATTATGTTAATATAATTTAATTTTTCATTGAATCATATTTCTCTAATTGGACTTATGAATCAAAATATACCATTTTTGTAAGTGTTTTATGCGAAAATATCACTTTATACAATGATAAATTATGATTTTATTTCAAATATTTATTTTACACTATCAATTACAAAGAAACAAATTAAATTTTATTAATAACTATTTATTTATAGATATTACATATTTATTGCATTTTTCTTAAATTATGTAATCCATAAACAATCATAATTGTATATTTGAAACCCAATTGTTTCTCTCCAGTCCGTATTATTTTTGTTCTGCATCAATATTTTATTCAAAAATCATTCTAGAATATTTGAAAATACCAAAATTATTGTTTGAAGTTATTTTTACCCAATTTATATGTTTTATAAAAATATTTAAACATAATATTATTTTATTTTTTGACAATTTAATTTTAATTTAGTTTGAGAAACATGAATGAAATATCTATTTTAACAAAAACATCATGATGGATTTTCCATGATTTAATGACATATGCTTGTTTTTAATCACTCATTATACATTTCTATGGAAACATTCAGAGAAAATAATTTATTTAATATTTTTAAATGTTTTATACATTAAATAATTTATTTCAAAAGAAATGGATATTTTCTTCAACGAATATTTCGAAGAAATATCTATCAAAAAAATTAAATCAGATAAGGTAAAAACACATAATCATAGGTTAACTAACTAATTTCATCTCATAAGGCAACTGATGCATCATGGGGATTTCATTAATCATCCCCCAACCTATTGAGACCCTGAACTGTGCTTTTCATGTCCAAAGCATTACTCATATGTTAAATAATATATTTAAAGTCATAAACAATGTTTATTATAAATTATCCATATTGAATAAATGATATATATTTATTAATATTTCCTTATGTAATAAAATAAATTTAAATTTAAAATCCATATGTGAAATTGGAATATGGTTTAAAGAATAATCATATTCACGATAAATTATATAGATATTTAGGGTAATTTTTTGTCTATTGAACGGAGGAAATTTAATATATCAAGGGAAATAAAAAATGAATCAAAGAACCAAATGTCAATACTATACATGGCTAAATCAATTATAAAAAATTAATATAATGAAAAAATATTGAATCAATAAAACATAACACATATGGATTAATGGGAGTGTACGATCAAAATATGGACATCCAATGGATGTTTTAAAAGTTTATAAGTCTTTTGGGGGATTATGATTAAGGTTTAGTCATTTGTTAAGATAATTATCTACATAATCAGAATAATTAATTTTAATTAGTTTCCTTATAATTTTAATCATAATATAATGTGAACTAATTATGAATAGTAATAAGGATATATTTACCAATATATGGCCTTTCAAATTATTTTTTCTGTAAATGAAATATAGATTCTATTGAAAAAAATTGTAAAAGAATAAAAGGGTTAAAATTAATTTAATTATTCATTTGGGAATGTATAATAATATTTTTGAAACCCTTATTATAAAATAATGGTTTTAGTACAACATATTACATGTGAATGGCCATCAAATAAATTTTTTAAATTTTATTGGTCTTTTGGGGGCTTATGATTAAGTTTTAGTCTTCTGTTAAGATAATTATCTAATTGAAAGTATAAAAATATTTTTGAAAACGTTATTATAATATAAAAGTTTTAATACAACATATCACATGTGAATGGCCATATTTTTTAATGTTTAAATGTTTGATGAGTTTGATGGATTTTGAATAAGGTTTTTGAAAAATATTTTTAGTGGGAATTTGTATTAATAGAAACTCATCTAACTTTTTCACAAACTATTTGTTAGAAAACTATTGTGTTACTCGTTAATACATGTGATCTACCACATTGAAAATGTAATATGATTTGTTTTCCAATTGAACAGGTAACAAATTTTGATGACTAAACTTTAATCATAAGGTTTTTAAAAATATTTTATAACTTTCAGTTGGATAATTATCTTAACATGTGGATAAACCTTAATCATAAGCCCCCAAAAGACCACATTACATTGTTAATTTGGTAGTCGACATGTATGAATGAGTAACCTATTCTGATATGTTGTATTTAAATTCCTTTTGGAATGTTAAGAAATATTTTTGAAAACCATATTATAAAATAAAGGTTTTAATACAACATATCACATGTGAATGGCAATCCAATGGATATTTTACAAGTTTATAGTTCTTTTGAGGGCTTATGATTATGGTTTCGTCATCTGTTAAGATAATTATCCACTTAATCATTATTATTATCTTTAATTATTTTCCCTTTTATTTGGGTCATAAAATAATTTGAATATATTATGAATTATATATTATTTTAATTAAAAATATGGAATATATTTTTCCAATTATATTCACATATTGTTTTTAAATTAATATAAAATTATTCAAATTTATGGATTCAGAAACTCGAATTAATATTAAAAGTCATTAAATTCTTTCTATTTTTTATATCCAATTTCAATGATAATCTGATTAGAATTACTTAAATTAAATTAATGGATATAAAAATGATCTAATAAAACATAAAAATAATATATTTATTTATATATTTATTTATATAATTTAACTTTATAAATAAATTATATGAAAATTCAGTTATGAATTATAATTCTGCATTTTCACTATTCATAAAAAAATAGAATAATTCGAAAAATTACAAAACATTACTATAGACAAATTATTAATTTTCTATTTCTAAATTTAATTTTATTTTGACACATATGTTAAATAAATATTCCCAAATTTTTATTCAATATTAGTTTACCATTAAATGGAAGAAAAAAGTTCTTTTAAAAAAATATCAGTTTTCGTGCTTAAAATTGGGTTTGTTCTTATCTTATGACTACAAAATATATATTATAAAAGTAAAAATATTTAATTTGACATATAGTATATATTATCATTAATTATTTAATAATATTCATAGATTTTAATTTAATGGTTGATTTATGTATTATTATATTAAATAAAAATATATTAATAATATATTATTGTTATGTAAAACTCAGCCATGCTTATAATGAAATCCATCGAAGAAACAAGTTGTTCCATGTGATGAATTCTAAATTAGTATTTCATAAATTTCTATCTCAAGGGTATATTTAATTTATTTAATGTATTAAATATATGATAATCTCTAGAGAGGTTATACCCTATCAAATAAAAGTTACTTTTTTCAGAAGTTAGGGGGTGCTACATTCTCCCACCATTAAAAAAGTTGCCTCTAAGAAATTTAAATTTGATATTGGAAATAAATTTTTTCATATTTCATATGTTGAAATCCCACATCATGAGAAGGCTACTTAACAAGTCCTCTAGATATGTGAATTTTAAGTAAAATTCCCCAAGGTCACATGAACTATGTGTCTATGTATGAATTTTTTTTGGTAATTAGACATTTGTACATGGGAGGAAAAGTTATTTATTTATAGGGACTGATTCAGTTAATCATTCAAAATCAGTTGAATGAACAATGGAATGATGATGGCCTAAAATACATAAATATATGAAGATTGAAAGACCATTTTTTCAACAATATTTAAGGTATTTTGATACCATTTTGGTTCTAAGTTAGTTTCATAATATTGAGGAATTATTTTATTAAACAATAATATAAAGTAATTTAATTGCTTGATAATTTTCAATTTTATGTAAACAATTCCATCTTTTGGTTGTTAGTCGACTAAATTTGAATTCATCCATTACTTCATGAAATAGATATCTTATAGTGAACAATTTGTTGTAGTAAAATATTATTTTAACAGATTGTATGTCCCATAAATGAGTGACATGTCCCTCCATTCGTCCATAACTATTATCCAAATTCAACATGTTTAAGACATTAATTTCTATGAGTGATACCACTGGTTAATCATTAACATTCATTCAACAAATTAATTAACTAAAATTAATTTCAAATTAACCATGACATCACATAGGACAGTGGTTATAGTAAAACCCTTAACATCCTTTGGTCATGGGTTCAATCCCCACCACCCTAATGGATTTGATTGGTTGTCTAAAAATATACAATTTTTCCTTTTTCTAAAGGATGTTAATATAATTTAAAAAATAAATATGACTAATATCTTTAAAATAGAATCATTAAAAATCCTTTTAACTATTTTTTTCAAATTAAAAACCTCAATTCATAATTATATAAACCATTTATTTCCACCTAGGTCTCTCCATGGTTTAGTGTCTATCCTTTATTAGTGGGAATTGACTCGAGTAATGCCCAGGTTCAGAAAATTTACTAAAAATAACTATAATTGGATTAATGGGATATGTTTTATTTACTTTTATTGTACTCTTCATTTTTTCATTGTAATTATTTTCTCTATTCCGTTCTTTCCCCCATTAAATTCATTCTCATATTCCCATGAGACACTTTTCGATGGGTCTCCTTCCACATTTCATACATGATAGAAACTTAGAATTATTTATTCTATGTTCTCCACCAATCTATCTGCAAGATTCCTCCATCATTATCTTATTTGAAGAGTTATGGAGTTTGTTAAGTTCTATATTTTTTTCATATTTAACGAAAAATTAATAGGTATAAATAAAATATCCTTCATAACTAACGATACCTTATTTTTTTTTCATTGTCTCCACTTTTTCCATCATGTACAATGTTAACTTTTATCTTTTGGGTTCCAACAATTAAATGAATCCAAAAATTATAGCTTGAGTAACAATTGTCATATTGAGAAGAACATAGAATCACTTATAATATCCCTAAATCATGATACCTTATTATCAATCTAATCCTCATATATATAAGCAATATTATTAATTTAAATTATCTATTAAATTTTTTTATAATAGGATATAAATAAAAGTAAATGTTTCCTAAACATATCTATATAGAGTGTCAGACTAGGTGCAAAAAAGGCTCTTTGTCGTGTATCAGGTTACCCTCAAGTCAGGCCTCATGCACCTTTTCATAGTTTAAACCCCAAGGTATATCTGTTCTATAACCACATACATATGTAAAATTCATGAATGTATTTATTAAAATGATGAAAACATAATATCTACCTTAAAAAAATAATAGGATGTTCTTCTACACTTATCCTAAAATTCTATCAAAGGGTTATGTTCTTGAATATTTGTTTTCCTAAATCTGGTTCTCATGGTTTCTACTATATTGTTTCAGATAGAAACTATATTTATTCTACCCCAATGGACCAAATATGATTCCCACTACAATTAAATTTTGAACATATGAAAATAAATCTGATACAAAGGACTGAAGTGTATAGTCTTGGTAAACTAGATATAGAGATGAGATTTTTATTACAAATTAATACACATATTTCCAAATAATTTGTTTTGATAGTAACATTACACCATTTATTTAATGGCCCGACCCCACAATCATGGATATGGAGTATTATTTTATTAAATTAGCATGATTAAAAGGAATAACATCCTGAAGGACTGGTAGGTTTAGTACCTTTGAAAATCCAGGTTACATACATAGTACCCATTATACATTAGGAAAGAGAGTGTAAAACAAGAAAACATATAAAATGAAATGATCAGAATCCTTTTAAGATTATTAATGGATTTTTTCATTATAACCTATAGAATGAAAAAATTATAATGGAGAACATAAATACTCAGTGATTTTAAAATTATAAGAATAAATAATTATTCAATAAGAATAAATAATAATTTCATATTTAAAAAACAGATAACACATCCCATTAAAATATGTAGACAAAAAATAATCAATATTAAAATGTAGTTAACTTCAACATGTGAAACTTATTCAATAACATCAAAATGAAAAATAAAAATGGATATTATAACTAATTGAATAATCACATTGAATAAAAATAAATGAATATATAATTATCGAATGCATAATGATGGATATCAAAAACAAATCACAAAGGCTTTATTCTATGATTCGAATACGAGGAATTATTCATGCTATAAATCTCAAACTATCAAGGGTTCACGAGAAAATTCTAATACACTAAAGGTTTCATTCCAAGAATATATTAAATGTGTAAGGCTTCATCCAAAACAATATCTAGATTTTCCCATGGATCATACTAATGTATCAAGGGTCTATAGTGGTCTCTACCAATAATATATTAAATCTAATGTGTTTTTCATATGTAAAATAATAATTTTAATTAATGAGAATTGGGATTTATCATCAAAGATCAATATTGAATAAATAATACTATTTTATCAATAATTTCTCAATGGTTTATAACTATCAAAAAGGGTTTTTGATATTGATGAATAAAAATAGCATTTAATTAATATTAAAACGTTCTCATTAAAAATAGTCTTTATACATTCCAAAGGGTCCCATAAAACATTAAAACATTTGAATCATAATCCCAATGAGAGGATGAAATTAAATGAAACATATAATAAATTGATTATAATGAGATTTGTGATACATTATTTTAAAGGGGATTAAATACCCCATGTAAATTGGAATTTGTGAATTAAAAACTAATAATTTTCAATGAAATGTAAATTGAGAAGAAATCCCTTGCCTTGAGTATGACTTGTCATGTTTGTCATTATATTACAAAATAATAAACATATGTTAAGTATCTAATTTATTCATAAAATTTTCATAATTATTATTAAATTTAATTCACTTATTACAATGGTTTTAATAACTTCTTAAAAAACTATGTTTACATTGGGTGTTTTGACAAAATTAGGTTCACGTGTTAAAAAAGAATTTGGTTGGCCAAATATTGTCAAAATAATGTTTACATAAACTAATTAGGAAGAGAAATTATAACATTATTATCATATATATGCATATATTATACATTTAAAATCAATCATTGAATGATGGTTCTGGAAAAAGAATCAACCTTACAATCATGGAGACGGTATGTCGAACATACGTTGGAGTAATGTTCCCATTTTTAAGGATAATAATGAAAATAAGGTAAGTTACATTATAAAATTCTAGGATAATCATTATATCATATATGAAATTTTATTTATTAATAAGTTCTTATTTATATAATTCTCGTGATGTAAAAGGAATAACATCGTGTGGGGGATGTGGTAGTTCACACGTCCACAAATGACATTATAACTTTTTAGTGTGAGAAAAGGATAACAAATAAATTGTTGTATTATATTTCCATAAATTTAATTAGTTCATGAATATTATATATATTTCATTAATGTAACATATTATTAATTAACATTATCTTTAGAACATTCCTTGTAGTGTGGGAGCGTATCACATCGCGTTGAGGAGGCTATACTCGAAACTTTCTCAAACGATGTTATCATATTTACAAAAAATGGAAAGTATAAATTTATGATTTATAAACAATTATATAAGCATAATTACATAATAATAATCATATATAATATATAATTATCAATTCAGTCATAATTACTAACCATGAAAAGTGGTAAAGGAAAAATAAATTACCTTATTTCCAGAGAAAGAAATTTATTTTTCAAAAGAACGGTTAGTTTGATACCCATTAGGTAGAAGTGTGTATATATATGATACAATTGTTTTCATATAAGTATGAAATAAGGATAATTGATATATTTGAATGGGAAATAAAAATAATAAGAATGATTAAGGATGTTACCTCTTGTTCAGCTAACTTCATTTGATTTTCACTATATGGATTACATGGATGGATTTTATCCCATGTAGAGTCTTATAATAATATTTTATGGATTTTGAGGAGGTATTTTTCTTGATATTGGTTGAGACAAAGTGTATTAAATATTGTTAGGAATGGGAAGAGTTCTTTCCTTTTTATAGTAGAGGAGCAATGCCATTTTTGTAAATACCAAATGTTATGTACTTATGGGAGGTATCTCTTAAAATGCTTCCAAAATAAATAAATAACTGATTAAATGGGAATAATGGTAGATAAGAACCAACACCAAATAAAAATTCTATTTTATTAATTGTGTTCCTTACTTCTATGATTCCCCAATTTAATCATTTTGGTTTTTATGAAATTATATAGTTTTCTAGCCGAAGTAATTTAACAATTAAGTAAAAATTAATATGATGTTTATTTCACACTATTGTCCAAATATATTTTAAATATTATACCTAATTTACAAAATGAAAATTCCATGTTTGTTGGAAACTAATTTTAGAACAAAAACATGTAACATGGAAAAACAGTGACATAAATTGGACATTTCTAACTATTCTTTCACAATATATCGGTATAAATGAAAATTATAAAACATTATTTTTTTCCATTAATAGTAAATTATCAATATTTATTGACACTTAAAAATCACTTGGATGAATATATTATTTTTTTAAATTTTAAATCATTTCATAAAATATCATTTATTGTAAAATAAAATTAATATTGATTTAGAGACTTTTTATTTATTTATTATTTTTAAAAATAAAAAAAATTATTGGATTTAAAATAAATTAATTTAAATTATGTTGGACATGATATATTAATCTAAAAATAATTAGTGATAATAATTCAATCAATTCATTTCACTTTTAGTATTTATATTATCATTTATTTAAGTAAATTATAAACTAAATAATCACTAGGTTTGTGTTTCATAATAATTTTAAGTAAATGGTTCATATATACAAATTAATGATAAATATGTATGATTAAAATAACCCAAATATTTATAAAGGATATTTAGGACCAAAAATATTATTTCTTTCATATCACAATGTTTTATGAATGTTCATTTTGTTTTCATTTTCAACACATAACTTATCATATAGGTTACATTCATTAAAAAGTGTCCCAATAAATCATAAAATTTGAAAGTGTTGATTATATGATAGAACTATTTTCATCCAATGGTCTTTTGGTGAGTTTCTATGTCATTTCATCCCTTATGTTTTATTATTAGTCCTTTGTGAAGTTATATTTTACCTTAATCATTATAAATAATTTTTAATTAGATTTGCAAATATTTTTGGTCAAAACCTAATATAATATAATTATACTACAAATATATTACTGATTCTATTCTTGTATGTCCTTTTTCTAAATAAATTCATATAAGTGGCTAAATTATATTCAACGTAAATCTAAAAAATGTGGCGAGTAGGCGTGTTTTTAACGTAAGAAATGTCAATTGATCAATAAGTCTTTATAAACAATTTCAATATAAAAATTGTTTATAATGACCAAAATTAGAATACTATATGTATAATTTAGCCATTTTCAATTTAATAAAAAATATATAAAATTTATCATTAATTACTATTTAATTGAAAATAAATTTTTTAACTAAAATGCAATATGTTTCAATATTTATCAAAAAATGAAAGTTATGTAAAACATATAAAAAAACATCAACCTAGGTTAATATTGAAATTAAAAATTAAAAATTTATTTTTATTTTGATAAATATAAATTTTAAAATGGTCATTTTAAAAAAAAAGTGGGTTCTCCATAAAAAGGCGAAAAAACTCGGTTTTACATATAACCCAAGATAACTATATATTGTGTGTATCATAAAGATAACATGGTGTTGTGTATAAATAAATATATGAAAAAATTGATTTTCTTCTAAAATAAAAATAATTTAATTTCATTGGGTGTTAAATTCACCCAACCATAATTTCATTTTGTCCTCTTAATTAAATATATATCTCACTATTCCAGAGATTGATATTTGAAAATACTATTATTGAATGTACCACAATGTAAATAGGGTTAACAACACATTTGGTTAGTAATAAGGAATGTCAAATGAGAAGGTAAACACAAATATATGATTTTAAATTGGAGAACATTAGTTAAAACCTAGATACAGAAGAGAAAGCTAACCATTTTGTTCTGATTGAGAGTGATAGAGAACATATTTAGTTGAATGTTATAGACCACAAAACCATAACCTAGAGGGGTGAATAATGGCCATTGATATTATAAAAAATGATGATAATATGAAAATAGTTTATTTGAAAACCCTTTTCCAAGATTTGAGATATTATTTCACTCATTATTGATATAAACAAAAACTTATCCATTGATTGTGCCTTGTCCTATTTATTAATGTTCTCTTAGAAGTGGTAGCATAATATCATAAAGTAATAAATTGACCTTTAAGACCTCATCCAAAATTCAACAAAATTCATTTCATAAGTGGTTATCCTTTCCAAAAGATGATGTTCCAACTTTTTAGAATCATTTCCATTATAGTAATTTGTATTCAATTTCATTTATCAATATCAATTCTCTCTTTATCAAAACATAATCATCTCAAAATTATTCACATATAATGGTTTATATTTCCCTCAACTATGTGTTTTCATAGAATTATAACTTGCTACCGAATATAATTTCATGAAAAAACTTCTATATATGATCTCAAATATTTAATGAAACATACTACAGTACAATGAGTATATATTTCATAAATCATATGATGATAAATTCATCAATTAAATACTATTACAACACATCTCATAGATCCAAATACATAAGTAAATTAATAATTGCATGTTAGTTTTCACAAGTACATATGCTTGGCTTTGATCCCTTATCTTCTTATATGGTATATTCTCTTGGCACTTGGGGTATTCATTTTCATAGTGCCCCATATCCTTATAGTTGAAACATTTACCATTAGAAAATTATTTTATTCCCTAGAAACCTTGACCATGGTGTCTTTTTTATCCTATCACGGTGAAAACTCCTTTCACATTTAGGAATATACCAATATTTTTCTGTCCACATATATCATATATATGAAAATCCTTCATTCACTTTTCCCATTATCTTTTTTGTTCTATTCTTTTATCTACTTCTCTTACATACCCATGAAGATATATGACTTGGAAAATTATTTATCTATCTTTATATAACCTAAAACAATTTCATTGTATGAATAAAATGTTTTGAGAAAACAATGCCTTTATGGGAAATGGCTTAAGTCCTTCAAAGAAATGATCAATCATGCATTCTGTGTGGATTATAGAATCCGCTACATACCTTTCTAATTTGGTAAAGGTAACTTCAAACCATGCAACACATTATTCTTCATATTTTTTAAACTATGAAAATTTACTCTTCATACCGGTTTTTTGGTCACAAGGGAAGCATTTATCAAATAATATCTCATTAAATGGTCTATATTTCAAGAGTTCTATTTAATCTTCCTCCATATAATTATAGATCAATTTCAAAAATTGATCTACATCGGCATTCATAAAATATAATTCATGTGTAACCTTTCCATTTAACCATATCATAATTCCCTGAAAATTATCTCCAAAGACTTATTTCATTGTTCAGTTTCTATTGGTACAGTAGTCCCACTATATGATGGGGGGACTTTTTTATATAACGTGATCCAACATTAGTAAATCTCAATTTGGAAAAAGTTTTTCCATCCTCAAAGGTTATATTTTGTCACCTAATTAAAATTATATAATATTTCCATAACATTATGAATTCAATACAATTTGTATTGGTCTCCTCGGTATGGAAACCTCTACAATTTCCATGAGTAAGGATACCATTATTCCTTCTAGGTTCTGTTTCATATAATGTAATATATTGGATTTGACAATGAAAATATGTAACATAATGAATAATAAAAACCAGTTAAAAATAAATCATAAATTGAAATTTTCATCCGCAACTGATCTATAAATAATAAACATGGTTTATTTGGAGATAAACTTAATTTTAAATCCTTCATTGTGGTTTGAAATGAAATTTTATGTTATCCAAAGCGTATACCCTAGGATTGTCAAACCATGTGCTTAGTAAGAACCCTTTTCATGTACTAGTTTATGTTAAATTAGGACCAACACAACTTTTGAGAGCTATTAGTCAAAAGGAAATCTATTCCAGATTCTTGTCCACATGTAGTATCTAGATAGGGATATATTTCTTGGATACACATATATTATCAAGCTTACCAAAAATTTTAGGAAGTTCTTATATACTTATTAGAAATTTTTATCATGGGGTAATGTTTCTTAATAATAGTTAGTGTGACAAATGAATTACACAGATAGGCATTACAAGAATTTTTTAAATTACATATAATGTTATACAAACAGATACTCAATGACTGTTCTTCACTAGTGTCGATGTAAACATGGAAACATAAAAGTGGGTAGATTAATGAGCAATATCATATCCTACTATTTTATTCTTAAAAATAACCATTATTAGAAAAATTAAACATAATACATGTCTTCATAACCTAGGGAATTAGAAACACAAAAATGGGTGACATTAGATGCTCAATAAAGATAAATTAGAGAGAAAAGTAAGCATAGTCATGAGCATGAGGGTATAAGAATATTATGATGAGAAAATAAGGTCATTCCTTACATATCAATGATCATAAAAATGAATCATATAATAAATCTAGGCAGTTTATAAGACATGAATAATAAGGAAATAGAGAAGATAAACCATAAAATCATAACATAGGATGAAAAAATGGAATTTTTGGAGACACATAAGTAAAAAATAATGATTTCCATAGTTGTCAAGGCATAGATTCCAAGACCATAATAGTATAGATAATCCTTTACAAGAATTAAATCACTCCCAATTCTACCCCAATGTTACTAAATTTAGTTCACTCCACATTACATCCCCATATTACTTAACTGAGTTTATTTTTCCTTCTAGTTTTGTAATACAGAACCGAGTTCATTTGGTATCCCATCCATGAATTTTTCATGGGATATAAATATTTACACAATGAATTGGAGGTAGTTATATGTCTCACCCAACTAATAATTATGTCATACAGACATGTTCTATAAAAATAAAAACAATCATATCATAACCCACAAAATGGATTGGGTATCATAAACATGAAATGATATCATAACCCATGGAAAAAGATATAGGTTTCATTATAATTTCATCAGAAGAATGACCCATGAATGAGAAATAGATTTCAAAAACATATAACCTTTAAAAGAGTAAATGATTTCATTAACATATAAGACATGAAATATAAATTTATATCAAAATTATATAACTTATTAAAATATAAATGGGTTTCAGAAAGAATATGAAATTAATAATAACCCATTTATTGAAAAAATATGAATGAAAAATTTAGATCATTTCCCAAAAAACATGTGTAAGATCAACAAATTTTATATTAGATAATAAATATTATTGAAATATATTATGAAAAAAATCATAATTAAAATGTCATATCTTATTGGAAAATGTGTTTATAGTAGACAAAACCTATTGAAAATAAATTTCTTAGAAAATAACTTGAAGACATATATTGTATCATAAAAATAGTTTGAAACCCATATTCTATGAAAATATTAAAATAAGATTCAAAAAATTTTAAAAACTATTTTCATTAAATGCATTTTGAAAAATTATTATGAAAATTTGAAATCATTTTGAATACCATTAATTTTAAAAAACATTAGAGAATTATAATAAAATATTGAAAATATTTTCAATAAAATTTTTCCTTAAATCATTTAAATGAAACATGAACTTTTTTAAAACCATATATTTTAAAAAAAATTAAAAATACTATTTCAAAAATTAATCTTTTAAAAATTCAAATTAAGCTTCATAAAAATGATGGTCGGTAAATCCATACATGTCGAACGAGGTATAAAGAACATACATTTTGCATGATAAAAACTATTAAAAATGACTTGTATTGAAAGTAATAAGAATATTCCATTGAAAACATTAGTAAAAAAATGGGCAAAATTATTTTAATTATTTTAGGTGAATAATATAATATTCTTGAAACCCTTTTTATAAAACATTCATTTGAAGGAACATAGATTTATAACAAAAGTGAGGGTAAATTCCAGCTTTCTTAAAAAACACTTTCATAAATTTATTATGTGACAAAGAGTAGATAAATTATAAAAATACAATAATATATCATTAGTAACAATAAGAGAAGAAATTTCTATAATTTCCCAGAGATATGGATCATAATATTTTTCAAAGGTAGCCTAAACATAAATAATCATGAAATGTAATGATATTGTTTCAATATACTCTAACCAATTAGAAATTTTAACCATACTACCCATGTAATAAAATTATATTACATGAATATTATAATATCATGAAAATAATAAAATTTGTGATATAATGTTTAAAAGTCATTATATACACCTCATGGAAAATATAGGATCATAACACGAAATGTGTCTCAAAGATAAAAAACTAAGATAAAACAATCTTACAAATTTGGTATATTTTGAAACATATACCCCGTGAAAGTAAGATTATATAGTAGAAATTTACTTACCCATAAATTTATGAATATGAATCATATAATAAATTCATGTATTGCATATAGTCCTTGAAAAAGTAATGATTGTAGAACATGGAATCTATCTAACGAAGGAAAAAATTAAGAAGAAATCACATTAGCTTTTGCATTTACTCTCTTGGTACTCCTACAGGATTCCAGCCTAATAAATGAATATTTATTTAAAATATTTTATAAAAGTATATTATTATATCTAATGACATATATGGTTTCCTAATTACCTTATATTACCCTCTTCTTAACAATCCTATATTAAGGTTTTACATCGGGTAATATTAGCTTTGTTCTTCTCATATATCTTAATTTGTTATATTACTGACCCTTATACTTATATATTTATTATAGAATATAAAAATTGATAATAATTTCATTTATATTCATTATATTTTTATTATAATAATTTATATATGATATATGTAAGAAATGTAAACACCAATCATTGAGATAGTAAGCCTTACAAACACGTGAATGTTGTTTCAGTTTTTTTTATCAAATTTAAACAATGATATAAAATTACATATATTTATACATGAATACAATATAAGTAAATATAATTATAATTTTATTTATATCACATAAGATACAAATGATTATTTTTATTTTTATATTTCAAATTTATAAAAGTTACAAAAATTGGATTTAAAATGGGTTGACAAATAAAAGATGGTAAAACTACCATTATAAAAAATCTATTTTAATGCATAAAATTGGGCTTCATCATATATTATCTCGATCAAATCTTTAGGATTAATATAAATAAATTTTATTGAATATATAATAAATATTTTACATTAATATCAATCAAAAATTTTAATAAAATAAATTTAATAGGGTAAAAAAAACTTTGTTACAATAAAACTATTAATATTTTCTATTATATTCAATCAGTTTTCATTTTCATTTCTTAATAATTGGAATCTCGTCTATTCATATTATATTATTTTAAAAAATATATTTTCACAAATTATTAAAGTTTTAATCAAAAACTATAATTTAACATCTGGTTAAAATTTTATTATAAAATAATATTTCAATAATATATTATTATCTTTGAAAAACGTGTTCATGTGTGTTATGCAAGACATCGAGGAAAGTCATTATTGTGTCTAAATTTTTTTATCATTAGTGTTATATGTATGGAACACAAAATATTACGTTGTGTGTAGTTCATGAGTAACTTCTTATGGATTTTAACCTAATCTAAACATATAACATATATTATTTTCAGAGTTTTGTAAAATGAAACATATCAAAAGAATGAAATTAATTCGAAAAAAATCAAAAAAATATAGGGGTGTTACATTTTATCCCCCATAAAAGTAATTTCTCTTTCAATATTCATATGGGTTGTCAATTTTTTAATACTAGAAATTGGGTTCATATTAACCCAAAATTTAGAAATTAACCCTTTAACATCCTTTCAAATGGGAATGTTGGAAATATACTTGTAACCTATAAAACTATGTTTCCACATAAGAAAGTATAGTTTGAAAGTGAAAATATGTACATGAATGAGACATTTAATCATCATGTCCCAATAGAGAGTGATAGAGAAAAAATTACTATGAAATTTAATAGTCAAACATCTATAATTCATCGATGAACTAATGGACCATCTGATTCATTTGAAATTGATGTACATAGATAACATTTTTGGATTCAAGAACCATTTTCCAAAAGGTAAATAATTATCATGAAATTATATACTTGAATTATTTGAAGAAAATGCCACCCTTTGTTGTTCCTTGATCAAATTAAAGTATTTCTCAAAAATTGAAGGTGAATGTTTCAATCTCTATAGAGAAATAGATCTTTAGATCCATGATATTCCTTCCAATATTTCATCAGTTGTTATAAAAACCCCATTTCTATAACATGTTAGCCAATATGATTAAATATCTATGTGGTATGACAATACATTATTCTCTCAAAAATAATTCAATGTATAACTTAATCATTACATGAATTATTATCCTTATAAACCGTTTGAAGGATTAGATTCAAAAACATTTTAAATATGTCACAAAATCATCTTAACATTGGTCTACATCATATAAAAAGTATTTCTTCATTGTCACATTCCAAACATGTAATTACCCTCACCATATATTCTCTCCAAACATGGTAATAACCAGAATTACTATAAATAAATTAGAAAAACATGCATGCTTCATTATTCAACAGGATAATGGATATATTCCTTAGACCCATGAAGTTATAAACATCATTCAAGATAATATAGACTCTATTTTCAACTTATCAATAATCAGATCTAGTGAAATCAGTGTTTTTTAATTTGTATTATCCAAATCAATCATCTCTTTATCATAGCATAACAGATATATCTCAACATATTGATCACATTATGGGATAGCTACCCTTATGAAAATATCACTTTTCTATATCATCATCTGTAAACATATACTTATTTATCATTAATGTAAAATAATATTGGAAATACTTATATATTTCATGATTAATCATCGAATTTGAAAACAAAAGTATATCATTAATCCATTGATATTCATTTTAGAGACCCCAAAAATGACATACATGGACATAACATTACTTTTACAGAATACTTAATACATAACAAAAACAGACACCAAAGTATCGTAATAGTTTAGTGTCTTTGGAAACTTGGAACATAATCTTCTAATCATAGTGAAAGATCCTCAACATCTCCCATAAATATCTTCCCTTTTTATTCATACCTAAAACCTTTCTTTATATACAGGGGAAAAGAAAACATATAATGGGTGAGCTCAAATGCTCAATATGGGTCATCAGGGAGAAAATAAAACAAATTGTATACATTTGAATATAAAAATATGAACATAATGTTTAAACATCAAAATCTTGAGCAATGACATAAAACATGACAGTACGTAAGGAATAGATCATAATGGAACATCAATAATGATAAAATACCTTGGAAATAAAACTTGTAATTTTGGAAAAAAAATAAGCACATGATATGATTTCCATAGTAGCCAAGGCATTGCTTCCAAGACCATATTAGTGGACAAAGTCCATTACTGAACCGAGTTCACTCCTCGTTCCAGTCCTGTATAACTGAACCAGATTAACTTGTTGTTCCATCCATGTCTATATCATGAGATATAAATATTTATCCAATGCACTATAGGGAGATATGGGTCCCACCCCTCTAATAATGAAATCATTCTTACGTGTGCCACAAAATAAACATAAATCATTCATCATAACCCAAAGAATAAAATGGGTTTCATAAACATCATCCCATCCTAACATAATCCTTATAAAACAAATGAATATCATTTCATCATAAGAAAAGTGAAACCATTTAAATCATAGAGACATTATAAACATATGAAATAATTTCATCTTAGATATAAAATAGTTTTAACAAAACACTTGAAATGAATTCTTGAGGAAAATATCATTTCTTCTTCAAAATCATTTTCTTTTCAGAAAATGACATGCAATTTTAAAAGAAAGGGTTTTGTCGAAAATAATCATGAAATCTTGTAAAGTAATATTCATGGAAATAAGGCATTATGAATCCTTAAGAACCCGTTCATTCAGTATAAGTTAAAAAAACATTATCCTCGTACTTTTGTCTGAAAAGTCAAAAAGTACCTCATATGGTAAACAAAATAAATATTCCTTCCATGATATGTGGTAAAAGTAAAAAAGGGTAAAAATGAATATAAAAATACATGGATGAAATGTAAAAATTTTATGAAAACATTTTTAGAACATATAGACATGGATAATAAACATAACCACATTAAATACTTACGAATAAACAATCTCGGATAAGAATGAGATTGGAATAATTATCCCTTACCTTATGTACAATTTCATCTGTATGTGTCCGAGACTCCTGTATAGTGGGTTCAAACATATTATTAACTTGTAACAGAACCATAATAATATTTATTATATCATATATGATTCACTTATGACTTTATATTATCTGTCCATTTGTCAATTCCATGTTAAAGCAGCGTTTTGGGTAAAATCTTTTCATTTATCGCCCGTGTTTTGACTTGTAATTATTAATATGATTACTTAGATCATGATTACATAATTACAGAATATAAAACATGATTTATATATAATATATATTCATAATATACATATATATAATATATCGATAAATGTAAAGAAAAACACCATTCTTGGAGACGGTAGGTCGTACGTACGCATGAACGATGTTTTTCGTTTCCTTATTGAATTGAATGGAATTAAGTAGATGAAATACATATATATATATATACATAAATAATGTAGCATTATTATGTCATATATTTCATGATTATTTATCATATATACTTTATAATCACTCTTGAATTGTTAACATGGTAAATGAATCTCATTTCGTCGTGGAGACGGTAATCCGTACGTACGAACGAGCGATGATATCGTTCCCATATATATTGAATGGAATTGTAGTGGATTATATAATATCATAGAATCTTTCTGATGTTATAATAATCATATATAGTTATTCTTTACACCATTATACCCATCCAAGTAAGGTGGTGGTGGAAAAAATGCTTACACCACGGCGTGGAGACGGTATTTCGTACGTACTCACGCGCGGTGATTTTGTTTTTCGAAGGATGGATAGAAGGTGAAATAGGGTTTATTCATATTTATAATAACATATCAGTGTATAAGTAATACTGATGTTATTACTTTATAATGAAACAACTAAAGAAGAGGATGTAGAAGAAGAAATAAACTTGAAAGAGTCGGTAGAAGACATTACCTCTTCCTCGACGCACCTCCTTTAAACTCCTTCTTAGGGCACTAGAGTTGGTATTTTAAGAATACCATATCCTCTATGATATAACAAGAGAGGTTGATAAGGGTAATTGGAAGGGTTTGGCCGAGCTTCAAGGCTCAAAAGGGTGTGAAGAGAAGAGGGAAGAGGTTCCCTTTTATAAGGGAGGAGAGGGGCACCTTTGGAAAGTGTGAAAATTTTATTTTATTACAAACATATCTTCGGTTTGAAAAGGTCAAAAAATCATTAAAGATGAATATAAGATCACTAATGGTAGAAATAAAATCATCCAATCATAATTGGACATATTTTTGATAATATTTTAATCATTATAATATTTTTATTTAAATATATTTATTAATGAGGTAAATACTGCATCATTATTGTGTCATAAATAATTTAATTTATTTGATGTATAAAAATTATAAAAAAAACCACCATGTGGGAAATCTTTTTAGATTTACAATGAATACTTATATTATAAAGGATAATTTATATAACCCCTTCTAAAAATTAATTAGTAAAAGATTTTTGTTAATGTCAATTTTGTCTTTTCATTAAATTAATTAATCCAAATTGTCATTATCACTACCAAGTGGCTCAATGGGGTCCCAAAATCGACCCAAAGATTTCCATGGTCGTCCAATACTCATACAATAAGGTTAGGACAACTATTAAGGTAATTTTGAATTATTATAATATTCTTTTAACCTTAAATTACCATATTTACCTTTAACCGCAGTAAATAAAAGTCAAAAGTTACTATTCACCAAAAATTATTTTCATCTTATTGAACCACATTTTACATATTGATAACAACCATATATGTCAGATTTTTGAAATTCAATTCACATAAGTGGTAAAATTTCATTTAAAATAAAGAGTCCGTTTTTTAACTACCACTAAGTGGTTTCACTATTCATCAAAAATTGAAGTTTTTCAGAAAAATACCAAAAATTCAGCCTAAGCTATATTTGATATTATGAATCTAAAAATGAATTCTATTTTTCAAAATTAAAAACATAGAAGTGGTATTAATTAGTTTTAAAATTAATTGCCTTTGTCAAAACAAATATCGTGTTTTTAAGAAAAAACAACTATCAAAAGATCGACACTTGTTTATGTCCAAATTCAAAGTAAAATTAATTCCAATGAGAAAAATTGGATTAAATGGTAAAAATTTATTATAATTGCTCTTTAAACCCAATTAAAAATATAATCTAACCAGATAAATTATTGCGATGAAAAAATATGTTTTTAATTAAAATATCGACTGTTTGTTACTATTCATTAAAAGATGAAAGTTATCAGAATAATATGAAACATTTTTCCAAATTAAATTTTTATATCCTGATTCCAAGGAAGAATTTTAATTTTTCAAATTGAACTTATAAACATTTCAAAAACTAGATTTAATTGGTTGCGCCATCAAAATGCGGGAAAACATCATTTTTTTAAAAATACTTATTTTACCCAAAATTTTTATTTAGTTTTTATACAATGTTATATAAAATATGTAAGATGAATAATAATGTTATAAAATTTAAAATTTAGTTAATAATATTCATAAAATCTGGTCCATAATAAAATTATAACAATATATCGTTGTATTTTGAAACCCGGTATTGCGTACTAGACACGCTATCGAGGAAGGTCGCGATTGCGTGTAATGCCAGCCAAGTCGGGGATGTGTGTAGTGAAAACTCTGTTTGGTGTTCTGTATAACATAATAAAAACTTATTTCATTTACACATTAAAAAAAACTTATACTTAATGTTGCGTATGATTTCCACAAAACGAACTTGAAATTGTGTGTAACACGAGCGAAGAATAGTGTTTCGTATACTGCAAGCTAATACGGTGTTGAGTATAGTACAAGATAATCATGGTGTAGTTTATAATAGAATACATCAATAATATATCTCATAAAATATCGGGGTATTACATTCATAATCCATTACATTGGCTTTATCAATTTATACTTTAATAAAACATTACAATAATATAAAATATGAATCATATCTTAAGGTTACTAGCCCTTACCATTATTATAATGTTTAATGTAAAAAGGAATGGAAAAATATCACATACCTTTCACACGTCATTTTAGGTATCATTATCTTAAGAAGTATGACCAATACTCATACCACCTTCTTGATTATCAATATAAATATTTCATTTTAATTTTTTTTAATAATTCCCATACTTTCCACATATGAAATAATAAAGGTTGAAAATTAATCTTATAATTAATTTCATTGACTAAAATAATAAATCATAGTGTGGAAAACAGTTATCCTAACAGGTTGTAAAATAATCATGAAAAATAACTTATAGGATCCATATATTATGGCCGCTACTTCTTAAATATATAAAACTTTTGGTTCATCATACTTTATTCATATTCATCCTCTATTTAAATACTTCATTATAATTCATAAAGTCTTTTTGAATTTCAATAGCATACCCCCCACGAGTGTCATCCCATGGGTGCATCAAGGACCATTGTCTTGTACCAGATTACCTTGGGATTGGACTGGAAAATCCTGTCGGAGTTGTTACCCTAGGTACAATTGTGCCTATGTAATTTCCCCTTGTGTTATCCCAACATGGATATATTTATAAGAAACCACATACTCAATCATTCACTGAAATTCAATGACATTTTCCCAAACATTATCTCATCCTTTTACAAATACTTATTTCAATCCTAGACATTTCCTTAGAAATATACCAAGGGATCTCACTACCGTTTTCTCATCTTTATTTTCAAAGGTCAACTAAACATTGACACTAATACTAACTATACTGAACCATGATTTACATAAATATACATTACATGAATTTTTTAGAATATATATAACATTATTCAAATGGGAAACCAAAGATCGTACTAGTCCAGTTCCTTTGGAAATATGGAAACATAAACACCGATACACGAACAAGAGACATCTTATCCCATTAGTTTCTTCTTGACTTGAAACCTTCTAAGACGCATCAAACATAATGAATATCTTCAAAACATAGGGAATGGAATCATAAAAATGGGTGATCACAAATGATCGGTAATTATAAATATGGGAGACGTGTAAGCATTATCATGTGCATAAGGGTATGATAACATGATCAAGAAAATATTAGATTTTAACCTGCCTAAAAAAGATCATAAACAAGAATCATCGAATATTTTTTTTCAGTTCATAACACCTGAAAACTATGTAAATAGATAACAAAATCTATTAAATCATAACGTAGAAATAAATCCTAGAATTATAGAAATTACATAAGAATTTATAATTTTATACATTGTAGTCAATGCATTATTGGATGGTCCGTATTAGAGGAAAAATAAATTAATTAACTGATTTCACTCATCATTATATCCCTCCATTACTGAACCAGGTTCATATCATATTACATCACTATAATATTAAACCCAATTCATTTCTTGTTCTCACCATGTCTACATCATGAGATATAAATCCTTACCCATTGAATTGGGGGTAATGTAATTCCCACATATCCAATAATGAAAAAAACATACTTATACCAGAAAATCAAAAAAATCATATAATATCCCATGATATGGAATGAGTATCATAAACATGCATTCATTTAACAACATGTGAAAAAAAGATACAAGCTTCATAATATTTTCATTATAATCATAACTCATGAAATAGAAATATATTCGATAATCTTATAACATGTGACTGAGATATAGATTGTGTGAACTTATAACTCCTGAAAGTGAAATTAATTTCATAATCATATAACCCATGAAAGAGAAAAAATATTCCTAAAGAACATGAAATTAATAATAAAACATTCATATAATGAATATAAATGGAAAATTTAGTTCATTTCATAGAAAGTAATGAGTAACATCAAGGGGTTACATATATAATGGAAAAAAGTAAATAATTTTCAAAAATAATCTTTATGAACGTTTCATTTCATCTTTGAAAAATTATTTCTAATACATAAAACGACTTGAAAATAATTTTCACAGAGAAAACCATGAAAAAATATAAAATAATCCTGAAATATTTTTGAAAATATTTTTCCTTGAAAACATATAAAATATTTTTAAAATCCCTTAAAAACATTTTTATTTGAAAGCATTTCTAACACTTCTAATGAAATCTTGAAAACATTTTGAAAACCATTTCCTACAAAATAACATTGTATGCATAAAAAGGATGCCTAAAAATGTTTTCAAATAATATTAACTTGAAAACATATAAAAAAGTTTGATATTGTTTTGAAAAAAAAATTCATTCAAAATATTTGAAAGAAAATTTCGTAAAAATTAAACATTTAAATGTGAAAATAAATATTCTTTGAAATAATGATGGGTAAATCCGTACATGTCGTGCGAGTTAAAACAATATATCTTCTGGTTAATAAAAAAATGAAAAATGGTTTTTCTGTAATGTTACAAGTAGATTCATATTAAAAAATGGAAAAAGAAATAATGGAAAACAATTATGTTAATTATTATATAATAATATGAGAATATTCTTTGGAAAAATATTTTTAGAAAACATGGTTTTAAAGGAACACAATTTTCCGACCAAAGTAAGGGTAACATCGGGCTCTATTAAAAAATATTAAATATCTTATGTACCGATGAATATAATAATGGAACCAATATATGAATAAATAAGAAATAACTAGGTGATATGAATACTAATAAAACTTTTTGATATATGGATCATACGATTTCATTAATGGAATCATAAACATAAACAATATCGAAAAGAGAACATATTGTTTCAACATACACTTACCACTTCTTAACATTTCACCACACTCACCATGTAATAAAAGTAAATTATATAAATCTGAAAATATATTGAAAATAACTAGATTAATGAAATAAAAATTTCATGTCATTATATGCACCTCATGAAAAAATACATGTGCATAACATGGAATATGACTCCAACAAGACAAATTGAGGAAAAACAATCTTACCGATTTGGTATCTTTTGAAACATAAACCCCATGATAGGAAGTTCATATAATGGATTCATAATTTACCATAAATTTAATAATATTAATAATTTAATACATTCAGGGTTGTTGTATACACCTTTCAAAAAGGAAGAGTTGTGAATATGGCATTTATCTCACAGAAACAAGAAGTAAGATGAAATCCTCTTACCTTGTTTATTGACACTATTCGTACTCATACAATCTTCCTATATAATATATTTTAGCCTTTCATAAATATTTTTCTGAATTTTATTCTTATATATAATAATATGTTATTTATGATGACCTTATGTTACCCTCATGTTAACAATCCTTTATTAAGGTTTCACTTCAAGTAAGTTAAATTTTGTTCTTTCCCCGGGCGTTAATTTTTTTATATCATAATTACTATTTATTTTATCATTATTAAATAATAATAAAAATTATATAAATATCATATATATTTGCTATATTTTTATTGTAATAATATATATAATATTTAAGTATAAAATTCAATACACCATTCATAGAGACGTTAAGAAGTATATACGCATGAACATTGTTTCCATTTTTTTCGTTTTTAATGAAATTAATAAAAAAAAAATTTATATATGTTTATAAAATAATTATAGTAGAATTATAATTTATATATACCAAATAATTTATCTATCCCCATCGTTGATTCATTCCATGTAGTGTGTGAAAAAATCACATGGCATTGTGAGGGTGGTAGTCCCCGCTTCCTAGAACAAAATCATCGTATTTACACCCAATAGAATGTTCAAAATATATGTGTTGTAAAAGTTGTTAATAAGATTAAATAAATAATAAATATAATAAAAGAAATATATGAATAAATGTTCTATTATAATTTCAACTGTGAGATACGGTAATGAAAAAATGAACAATCATTGTTTAGTGGGGTGGTAGTTCATTATACACAGAAATATTATGTTAGTTACACATTAGATTGAGGTGTGTGTGTATTTAGTTAGAGACCATAAAATTAAATCAACCGAGAATATTTACGATACATTTTTATAAATCATGGTATAATGATTGTGGATGTGATGGAGAAAGAAAATATATAAATAGAGCTTATGAAATGAAATTACCTCTTAATTGCGTAACTACATTTGTTTTTCAAAAATATTAACTAAATTTATTTCATCCCAAATACGGGCTTGTAGAAGTAAGTTAGGTATTTTCGGAGATTATTTAAGAAACATTTGGGTGATCCAAGGGGCTTGAGAGGTGTATGGAAGTGGGAGGAAGATATCTCATTTATAGTTGAAGAGGACTGGAACTCGGGTAAATATTGGAAGAGAGAATTTGACACACATTTTTCATGATGAATGGGGATCTAATATTGGTCCAAATCAGATATATGTTAATATAGGCTCTAAATATGGCCACACAATGGGTTTTTTAAATAGTTTTATGTTATTTTGGTTGTAAATATATGGTTTAGCCCTTAGTTAAGCTTAATTTTACCTTAATCGATGTGATTAATTTTAATAGCATTCGCTATTCTTTTTTGATAAAATAATTGAACTCATTTGACATTATAAAGTATTCTAATTGAATACGTTGAATATTTTTGTCAATATTATATTCAAATAAGTTTCAAAAGTTAATTTAAAATTATGCCAACAACAGGGTTGACAATGCGGAGTTTTGAAGTAAAAATGGTAAAAGAGTACCTAGTTTTTATATCCAATTTCTATGTGAAATTGGTTATAATTAAATAAATTTTATTGATTGATAAAAATATTATATAAAGAAAATTTTAAATTTAATTGATATATAATATAACCATATAAAAAAATTAGATGAAAAAGAAGCATTGAATTAAAATCTAGTATTTTGACAATTCATAAAAATTTAAACATTATTAAAAAATACCAAAAATTTAACTTTACCAAATTTTCATGTTTCACATATAATTTTTAATATTATTTTGAAATGTTGAATATATAAAAGGCCTCACAATTGGATTAAAATGGTATCACAATTAAAATGAGTTAAAACTGCCATTATTAAATACATATAGGTCTTTATGAAAAAAAATTGGTTTTATTATTATCTAATTTATATCATATATATTTGAGGATTGTCTGAAATATATTATTGAGTTTATAAAATATTTATTACATTAATATACTCAGTAATTTTAATTAAATAAATTTAATAGGGTAAAATAGCATTGTGGCCATAAAAATATTAATTTCCATTATTTCCAATCACTTTTTATAATCATTTATAATTAATTAGTATGTTATGAATTCAAAAAATAATGTTGTAAACCATATATTTTCACAAATTTTTAAATAATATTCATAATCACTAATTTAATGTCTAGGTCTTGTCTTATTATACAATAATATTTTTATAATATAATATTTATGTAAAACTCAGTCGTTCGTGTTACACAAGCCATTTAGGAAAGTCATTGATACATGTAATGCATGATAACCTCGATTTTATGTGTAGATAAAGCTAAAATTTATATTTCTTATAGTTAACTATTACCACAGTGTGGTTTATATAGTAAACCAAACATATAAAATAAAAGCATTCCATGGATGCATGAAATGAAAAATATAAAAATGATTAAACAAGTTCGTAAAAAATTACAAAATATCAAGTTGTTGTATATGATTTATAAATCTTGTTTCTAAAGATGTTTATATACATTATTTGATATCAACTTTAATGTTATGACCCTCAAATCCAAGGTCAAGTGGATTACTTTATAATATTATCCTAATTACGAGGAATAAAATCTCAAATGAAAGATTATTTTATCAGTTATGGAAAGATATATCACATACCTGATACCCATTATAAATTATAAATAGAGAATAAAAAATTATAAATAATAAAATAAAATGAGCATCCTCCTTGAAAACATATTCAATGAAGTTTTCTTTATAAAATGCTGAATAGAAACTTAATAAGTGTGATCGGAAATGCTAATTACGTGTTTACAAATTGGATGAAATAATGAACCAAAAAGAATAAATCATCATAAATGGTAAATTGTTTTTAAAAAATAATCTTAAAATAATTAGATAAGGAATAATCAATATGGTAAGGTAGATAAATGAAACACATGTAAGATAATAAATAATTTGATAATGACCATAACCATGTATATCATAACTAACTGTATAATCACATTAAATAACAATAAATGAATACATAATGATTGAATTCATAATTATGGATATCTATAACATATCATTGACGATTCATGAAAAAAAATTTATACATTCATGGTTTCATTCCAAAAAAGTAAAACATTCATGGTTTCACGCAAAAAATATAATACCATTATGGCTTCATGAAAATAATATATTATATTTTTAATGGATTATCAAAAACCATATCAATCTTTCTCATTAAACCAACTAATACATCATATGGATATTGAAAAAACCACCCATATCGTGTAAAATCCAATTCATTCCACATATGTAGAATACTCTATTAAATTATTAAAAAATTGTGTTGTTTCATATAATATCCTTATTTAATAAAAAGTGTTATTTTATCAATAATTCCCCTATGGATTATATGTAAACATATGGGATGTTGATGTTGATGAATGTAAATAACATTTAAATACCATTAAAACATTCTCATGGAAAGTAATAATTAAATATTAAAATGTGTCCAATACCACAATAAAACTTTTTAATCATAATCCCCATGAAGGCATAATGTTTAATGAAACATAAAATATCATGAGAATTAGTATATTAATGATATAACATTCCAATTTCCCCTATGAAAACTATATAAATGTGAATTGGTGCATAACAACAAAAAAGTCTCAGTAGAATGTAAATTAAGATGAAATCCCTTATGTTGAGTACGAATTTTCACAGGTTTCTTTATATTCATGGATTATAAATATATGTTAATTATTTACATTATTTAGATTTTTTTTCATTTTTATCATTATGTTTATTTCACTTATTAAAATTTTGTAAACAACAATTTAAACACATTTTTTTACGTCAGCTGTTTTGACCAAATTTGATTCATGTTTTAAAAATGATTTTGGAAGGTCAACTATGGTAAATGAGGTCATTTTATAAATTACTATATAATAGTAATAATTACATAACTATCATATTTAATAAATTAATTATACTTTTGAAAACAAATCCGGAATGATGGTTATGAAAAATTATCTGATGTTAAAATCACGGAGAAATAATGCGGTACATACGCATGAGTAACGTTCCTATTTTACAATGATTGTTATAGAATGAAGTTATGTAGAATTATATTAATAAATAATGATCATTAAATTAGAAAAAAGGTATTTAATAATTTATACTTATATTTATAATTCTTGAGATGTAAAATGAATCACATCACATCAGGGAGGTGCTACTCCACATATCCACAAATAATGTTATCACTTTTTACTGTGTGAAAATGATAATAAATAAAATGATATATTATATTTCCAGCAAGGAAAATATTCCATGAATATTATATATATTTAATTTATTTTACATTTTTTAATTAATACCATCCTTTTTATGCTCAATGTAATGTGTGAACGTATCAAATTTTTTTGAGGAGGTTGTGGTGCACACTTCCACAAATGATGTTATCATTTTTATAAAAAATATAAAGTCTAAAGGTATGTGGCATAAAATAATTAAATAACCCTAGATACATAATAATAATAATAATAATATATCCTATATGAATATTATTTCTATCATAATTCCCAACCTTGAAAACCAGTAACGGAAAAAAAAAACAACTTCATTTCGTGAGGCGGTAGTTCCCCATAACCATGAATGGTAAATTCGTTACAAATTAGATAGTTGTTTGGGTACGTTTAGGTAAAATAAATTAATAAAATTATATATATAATTAGGATACTGTTTTTCTTATATAATTATTTAATAAAGATACTTGAAATGGTAGAAATGTAAATAAAACTAACGAGCATAAACAATGATGTTACCTCTTATTTGGGTAACTTATTTTAGTTTCATGAAATGGAATTCCTTGGATGGTATTCATCCCATGTTTAGGATTCAAGGATTATGTCTGGGGATTTTAGTATAAATTTGGGATGATCTTTCTCAATCCAGTGTAGCTTGAGATTTGAGGTTAAGGGGATGATATCATTCCATTTTATAACAGAGGAGGATTGACATTCTTGTAAATACAAAAAGTTTTGAAATAATGGGAGGTCATCATTTCATCACATGATCCCATAATGGAAAAATAATGGATTAAATGGGATCAATGGTAAAAAAACATAAATACAGTAATATAAGTGTATTTTTAATATTTTGTTTTCTAAATTCTATGATTCACCCATATTATAATTTTTTGTTTCTATTAAAGTATCCAGTTTTATAAACTACATAATTTAACCACTATGATAAAATTAATGTGATATTTATTAAAAAAAATGTTTTTTAAATATTATATCTATTTTACAAAATAATTATACCATGTGTGTTGAAAATTAATTTTAAAACAAACACATATAACATGAAAAAAAACACTACATCAACCTCAAAGGTGATAATTTGTTTTGAAATATATGTGTCAATAGGTCAATTAGAAAAGAACAATTGGTCCACTAGTATACCATGTTTCATATTTATTAACACATAAAAATCACGTGGAACTATATAAGTTTTTTTAATAATTTTTACTCATTTAAAAAAATATCATTTATTGTAAAGTAAAATTAATTAAAATTTGGACGATATTTATTTAATTTTAATTTAAAAAGTTTAAAAAAAGATTAAAAATAAATTAATTTTAGATATATTTAACATGATATATTTATCTAATAAATATTTATCATAATAATTAATTCAATTCATGTAACTTTTAATATTTATTGGATAAATTATTTTTGTCAATTATTAACTAAATTATCACAATGTTTTAATTTATTAAACAATATATGTAACTAAATCATCACTAAAAATTAATGAAAAAATAATATGAAAAAACATTCAGATTTATATTTATAAAGGATATTTATAACCTAAGATATTATGTTTTTTAGTATCTCAACATTTTATAAATGTTAATGGTATGAAAGGTTCCTTTATTGACTTATTCCCCACTTAACGTTTCATATAGGAAACTATCATGAACATAAGTCCCCAAAAGTCAAAAAAAATCAAACCAAGAGGGAATATGATTATAATTGGGGCATCAAACAGAATTTTTCCATGTTTGAAGGTCATTTTTGTCTCTTAATATTATAGTTTAGTCCCTTGAAAGTTAAATATTTATTTAATCACAATAATTAATTGTAATTACTTTTACAAAAAATTTTAATTAAAAAAAGTTGATCATATTAGATGAAAGATATAATAATCATCAAAAATATGTATTTTTTAAATAATAAAAATTAATTCACAAATGTGTATAAATTTTGTTTAATGTTAATCTCATAGACACGGTGATAAATATGGGTTTTAATGTTAAAATGTATTAAAGACCAATAATTATTTATATCAAATTTCAATATAAAAATGATTCCAGTGGCCAAAATAGGATTTATATAAGTATATTTTATCAATTAAGTCTTTTAGATAAAATTTAAAATATAATTAATTATTATTAATTATTTAAAATAAATGGTAGTATTTAACTAAATGTAGTACCTTTCACTATTCATCAAAAATGAAACACCTCAGAAAGATACCAATAACTAACCCTAATCTGATTTTGATATTTTCAATTGAAAATTTATTTTTATTTTAATAAAAATAATTAATAATGGTATAAAAATTTAGTTTTAAAATTGTTTCTCTTTTAAAAGTAGTAAAATTCAGTCTTGCTTGTAGTAGAATCTAACTCAGTGTTGTGTGTAGCGTAATCTTAACATGGTGTGGCATATAAAAACATATATACAGAAAATTAATTTTGTTCTAAAATAAAAATATATTCAGGTATTGGGGTGTAACAATCTAGTGTATCCTTTCATAAAATTCATATTACACTTCAGTTAATCCTAGAGAAATCAAACGAAACAAGGGTGAGCTCAATTACTCATTAAGGTTTAATTACAATAGGACAAAAAATGAATTCAGGTGAATAATCAATATGGAAAGATAACAAATGATAAAAAAAATAAATATAATCAATAAAATTAATTGGATATTCATAAGTAGTATAGAAATGTATATAACTAAAAACAAATTCCTATTGAAATAACTAGATAAGGAATAATTAATATGGAATGTGAAATAATAATGAACACAAACCATTTAATCAATAAAATGAAAATTAATGATCATAAATGGATATTGTCAATGGAATGATATCATGCATAATAATATAAAATGAATTATCAATAAAGGAAATGCTTAAGTATTTTATTATATGTTTCTTAGGTATATAATACATTACAGTGAAGATATATCCTCATGAATGTCTAAAAAATACAAGGTAAAAGCCCATTAGCTTAGTCCATAAAACTAATTTCATATCATGATACAACTGATGCATCATGTGGAATGAATTAACCAGTACCCAACCCAAAGGTTATCGATTAAAATGTTTCCAAACAATATATTTCATGTCCAATGAATTCCTACAATATTGAATATTCAATTTAAATTCGTAAATATGGGCCTTATAATATATCCATATTCAATAATTCATATAGATTTATCAATATTTCCCAATGTAATCATACACCTATCAATGTAAGAACCATAAGTAAAAATGTTATATATCTATGAAATAGTCATATACATGATAAATGATATTGATATAAAGGGGAAATATAATTTCTAATGATGATATGAAATTGAATATTTTATGGGGACTACAAAGAACTATGAAAGAGAATTTCAATATTATCCTTATCCAAATAAATGATAAACCATATGTAAGAGATGGTGTCCAAGAATCGACTTATTGTACATTGATTTCCTAGAAATTTAATGTATTTAAACATTAAATATCTTATTATATATTGTTCATTGTTATGCATGACTATGATACAATAATATTTAATATTATTTGATACATTGATAATGTCATGAGAGTTCTCCACTATGATCAGAACCTTGAAATGTTTTAAAAATATTCTTAAATATAGTTCTATAGTTGGATGTGATACTATGATGGGGAGCATAGCATGTAAACTGTCAGTTCTGAGTACCAGTAATTAGATGTGACTTCCTCTGAAGAAGTTCACACATGGTAACCTCCAATATATGATATTATGAGAACATGCATGCTAGTATAAATACACATGTTTTGGTGTCATTAGATATTTCTATCTACAAGCATGTGTAATGATCCTTAGACTTTTATATTATAATTAATACTTGTCATTACTCACACACATTGATTTACTGATGAAATCCATCACGCCGACTGTTGGCGGGAAGTTAGGTACGTTGGGTGCGTCATGGGCAACATGTTAATAATGGATAAGTAGAGTAAGTATCTGTCCCTTCCATTTATGGAAGTTGATATCTCTACCATTTTTTTAAATAGTACCATTTCACAAAATTCCATGGTCACGGTGTAACAATGAGTTTATTTCAGGTTGTTAAAGAACAACGTATAAAGCATAAAATTTGATGGCACTATCATGAAACCTTCTTGATCAGATATTGTGACAAAGGGATTATATTAAACAGAGAGCGTTCATATGTGGACGTCATTAGTGTGACCTTACATTCTTTCTCTAGGGTTCCTTTACCCATTGCTAGATAATAATCTTGGACATTAGGTGAGTCGGCCTGATGCCATCGAAAAAATCGGTAATTCTTGTTAAATTAGTCATTGAAGAAAATTGTTGTTCATTATAAGGAAAAATAACTAATTATTAAATCCTTTTAAATACAAATGATATATTATATTAATCTCAAATATTAAATATACAATAAAATCTCAAGAGGTCATACACTATCAAATAACAGTCAATCTTTTAGAATTTCTTGGGTGTCACAATAATGATTAAATATTGATAATACCAATTTTACATTGATTAATATATTATGTAATGATAAATTATTTCATGATCTAATGGGACATATATGAATATATTATAATTATTTTAAGGGTTTTTACATTATATCTCTCCAATAAATTATGTAAATAATATTTTTTGATAAACATAGGGAGTATATTACAGGTTATTGAAGAATAAAATTAGATAAATGGGATGTTATCCAATTCCAATAATAGGGCATATGAGAGGTTATACCATGACCAAAATATTTTAAAAAGGGAGATATCTGAATTTAAAAGTAGCTATATAAATACCCAACCATTAACATTAAAAATTCAAGGGTTTTATTTGACTAATTCAATCTCTCACATTAAAGGATATGTTTAGGTTTAGAGTTTTAGATAATTACTACATAACTCATATATAAAATAATTATATAAATCATTATGGATACATAAAATAAGTACCAATTTTTTACACCATGGAATTTACATTTACAAAATATGATGACTTCCCATGAAAACTCCTCATGACTTTCAAATTGACATATTCCATTATCATACAAGTCATTAAATATTTTGAAAACCATTTAAAAAAATGTTGGTTGAAAAAAATCTTAGTATGGAACAAAAATTTAAAAAATAGTTAATCATGCAAACAAAATCATATAATATTTATCATTATAATCAATGTTCATTGAGTGTATGAAATAAATAATTTTAAAATGATTCACACACACACAAATTTTCCCCCCCTGATAAATCTATTAAAACCATTATCTTGAAATTAAAACCCTGTTTCGGTGATTTAGTGAATCTTATTCATAAAAAATTTTTAGAACATAATTAATTTGAATAAAAGTAACTCCAAATTCCAATATAATCAATAAATAATTATATGATTATTTTTAATGGTGATATCCCTATATATATGTTATATTGGGATAACTTGTCTTTCAAGAGTTATAATGTGGATAAAGCCTTTGTATAAGCTATATCAGGCTCGCCTGTGATGGATTATGGGGATCAAACCTTTGTAGAAGCCATATTAAGATCACATGTATCATAAAATTTTCACATATCATATCATGAATATGTAACATTATGCTTTCAAATTCTAATTATAAAACCCTTAAAAACTCATTTAAACCCACCTGAACAACAGTATTGGATAAAAATATCATTTTATTTTAAAAACCCATTTTCAATAAGAAATATTCCCATAAAATGGGAAATAATATTTTTCACTAAAAGAAAAAGGAAATATTTAAAGAGAATTCAGAAATAAAATAATATCCATAACATGGGATGAGTCATTGTCATAGTGTATGATAATAATAAAAAACTCCATTTATCAATTTTCAAATAATTCTATACAATGAATGTAGAAATATTATATCTGAGTTTTTTGAAAAAAAATAAATAAGAGACAATAAACATAATTTGTCAATATTTTCTCTCTAAATAATAATTTTTATATATTATTTTTAAAAACATCGACATGGAAAAGAAATATATTAAAGGATAACATTTAAAGAGATATTTTTTTAAATAAGATCCCTTTTTCAATATTGTAATATTTGAATAATTATCCCAATAAAAAATATAACATTTTTAAAAAATAATGAAAATTATAATAGATTCATTCATGATATAAAAAGTAAATGTTCTTATTTATGTACCTTAAAAATAGTAAATGTGGATAAGATAAAAATATTCATTAATAAATTGAAATTGAGATGAAGTCCCATTCTTTTAGAATGACAGGTCAAATGTGTATTAATAATAATGATTAATAAAATTAAGTTAATTATTTAATTTCATGATAACAATTATCTATTTTATTATCTCTTTTATTTCACATAATACCATTTTATATATGATTACATAACTAATTAATCATAAATTGTAGGTTTCGTTGATATTTAGCTTCTTTGTCAAAAACAATGCTGCTTGGTTGACGATGGATAAAGTGGTAATTATTTAAACATATACTCAATAATAATCAAGAAATATTTCTCATATTTATATGTCAATTATTCTTTTATTACCAATAATTAATTATTGTTTTGATAAATGAAGTATGTAAAAATTATTGAGATGATAGGTTGTACGTATGATTGATTAACATTTTCATTTTTTCTATTATCATTATTGAAAGAAGGACTATATTTATTTTAACTTTATATAATTGTCATAATAAAAGAGATATCATATTTATTCTATAAATATTCTAATGAACAACATCTATTTTGTGAGGTGATGAAATAAGGGTCAGTTCGCTTCTTGAAGGGTGTAGTCTACATGTTCACAAACGACGTTATAATTTCACAATAAGTGAAATGGAAAGAATGAAAATAATATTTTATAATGTAAGAATGATAAATAGAGAATAAATATAAAATTAATGTCATTTATGATAGAAATATTCATTATAATTAAAAATATCACCTTCCATTTAAAACACTAGTGAAGGAAAATCCTGATGGTTCATGATGTGCAAGTCCGCCGTACACAATTATAATTTTTTGTATCCCATATGAAGTAGAATGTAAAAATGTTATATTATATATAAATAGTTTTTAAGTATATATGTGTTAAAATATAATATGAATAATCTATATCCATTATCTTACCCAACTGAGAGGGGTGGTTACAATAAAACGAATTCCATTTGTTTGTGAGGTGGTTGTCTGACATACACAGTAATGATAATTTCTTAACCTATTTGATGGAATATGAGACGGATATATGATAATAAATTTATTCAATAACTTCTAAATATATGTATCATATTAATATTATTATATATAAATGGTTTAATAATCCTTTAATGATGAGGAAATATAAATAAAATAAGAACAGTCATTGGAGAACATTAAAAATTATTATAGTATTCATCTTTGAATAAAATAAAAAGTATTACAAGATAGGTTTAATGATAGATATTTGGATTCTAAAAATCTATAAGAGAATTTATTTTCTGATTTTATAATCTCTTGGTGAAACCAAGAGGTTTTAAAGTTGTGGAGAGAGGATGAGAGGGTGTGGCCTTTGATAAGTGAGGTTTGTGGAATATTTGAATTTTTTTTGAAATGAATTATTTACGACATCATTTTAATCAGGTAAAAGGACACCAGAAATTTATAATTATCAATAATATAAGGTATAATGTTTCTATATTTCCATAAAGTAAAATTAATACAATTTCTTAAGTCGTTACTTTATCTTTTTAGTTTAACCACTCAAAAATACATTTTTACATTAACTGTAGAAATAAATTTTTATTGGATACAAAATTAATATTGTAACATAATAAATTTTAAAATATAATAAAATATAAATTATTCTTATTATTAAAATTTATTCTATTTTAAATTAATTTCTTAGAAGTGGTATAGTTTAAATTAAAATTTGTCTTTTCAGTGCGATTAGAAATCATGTTTTCAAAGAGAAAATGTTCAAAAGTTTTAAAATATTTTATAAGAAAAATCAACATAAAAATGATAAAATGACTATTATTGGGTTCAATGATATCTAATTTAACTATTTTTGATTTAAAACTAATAGAACTTATAATTTAACATGGTAAATAATTAATGTTGAAAAGTATTTTTTTTATTAAAATTCTTTATTTTTCCCTCTTAATTAAAAAGTTAATCTTTTCAGAAAAATATAAAATTCAGAATAAGATAGTTTTTATATTATTATATAAAAAATAATTTTTAATTTATCAAATTTGGTTTCTATAATTAGTGAAATTTAATTTTTTAATTTGTACATGAAGTGCAGCTAAAATCTTTTAGAAATAAAATACACCTTTTACAAAACATGAATATTTTTTTAAAGGACAATAATTTATTTCCAATAAATTGAAAACAATAATTTTAATAATTTATTAAATACTATTCAATCTAAATATTTATAATTATATGATTTTATGGTTCATTTCCACTCAAGGATTCATTTTGCGCAAGCTATCAAAGAGATTAAATTTTTAAAAATATGTTTTATGTGTTGTTATTGATCAATAATCCATGAAACATATGCTATAAAATTGATCTTATTTTAAAATATTAGGGTGTTATATCCTCACCTTGTTAAATAAATTTATTCCTGAAAATTTAAAAAATATAATAGTATTCAATTGTTTTACATTTCGAAATAAAAGTTTTTATAAAATAATTTTGAAAATGGATCAAAAAATATATTATTAATAAGAGAGAAAAAGAGGCACAATAGTTATATTGAATATCATCCAATTAAATTTTTCTAGTTTTCCTAAAACAAAATTTTTTAAATCATTTTTTGGCCTTCATTTAGGGTTTTCTCTGATGATAATTTTTGAAATTTTGAATGTTTTCATGCTAACACGGTTGGTGCACATATTTACCAAACTATGCTCCCTCTTAATGGAAATAATGAAAACCCAAATAGTGTGTATTTATATGGACAGAACATGGTTTTAAAATGATACTCACACCTGGGGGAAACTTTTCAACCCCATTAAAATGGTTTCCTGGGTAGGGTTCATGGTATTTTTAACCATGCAACCCTACCTAGAAAATCACTTGTACGGTATGTTTTATTTCAATATTATTTTCTAAAATTCTAAATCCCTATTTTATGGTCCCAAATGGACTAGTAGGACCCCATTATGTTTTCTTATAACTTAGAGGACCCCAAGAGACTATTTTGTCCCAGCTACCCCATTATGTAATCCATGTTTGGTCCCATCCTTATATGTTTCTTATTCACATTCTCTTTCTTCGGCTCTCTCCTCTCTCCAATATAGTGATTTTTAGATCTCTATTTCATTAGAGGATCTAATATATGATGTTTTAGATATTTAATCTAGGTTTAATTATTGTATCTCCATTTATAATGTTCTTCAATGGAGTTTCCTAATTAGGTATGTTTTGTGATATATCATTATCCCGAGGTATGTGGTTCTATCATGATGACCGATTTTGATTCACTTGAAATTGGATTATTTAAATTCATTGGTTTATTTTAAATTACATTGTTTTAGATAAATTTAATTAAATTTAT
Source organism: Viscum album (assembly GCA_963277665.1). Lineage (NCBI taxonomy): Eukaryota > Viridiplantae > Streptophyta > Magnoliopsida > Santalales > Viscaceae > Viscum > Viscum album. The sequence continues at coordinate 82,674,332 of OY728140.1, forward strand.
TTATTAAAAACTCAATTACATTGAATTGGGGATATGGATTGGATTTGGCATGAAATTTGAGAAAAATATCATTTCGATTAAATTGGTGTATGTTTGTGAAATTGATGGATAATAGAAAAATTTAAATTTTTTAATTGGACTTCTAAATTTGATTTGGTGAAATTCAGTTCAAATTATCATTTGAAAAAAAAATTATTTTTTTTATAAAAACCTATTTTTTTTATGTTATAAAATAAAGGTCATGATTTGAAAAAAAACCTATTTTATTTTTTAAAATTGAAATTGGAGTATTAAAATTGGAAATGGGTTGAATTTTATTTCAAACCATCTTAAATTAAATCTCCAATTGATGATTTTTATTAAAGAAGATGCATTCTTATGTAGTTAGTTTCTTATTAGGAACAAACATTCCAGGATGGGAATGACCTAGTCATGGATTGATGTTGTGAAACTCTAACATAAACAGTTTGACACATATTATTTCTCAGTAGGATATTGATGAGTCCTTTTTGGAAAGTCCCAATGGGATGTTGTACATATTGTAATTATCTTCATATGAGTGTGTTAGGATCCCAAAACATATAAATTTCATTCATATTGAAAGATTATCATGTTTCTTATTTTCTAATATTGGAAATACATTCGAGTATTTGTTGTAAAATGTATTAATCATTCCATATTATTTTACATAAAAAAATTTATATAAACTGTTCATTAACCCGTTTGGTTAATGTATTTCTATCATTTTAAATGTAAATCATATTTTGTTTTACTATTTATTTTTTGTATGGAGATGAATATTAATTTAAAAATTAAATATTGATTTGGTAAATTAATTATGGAAACATATTATGGAATTCTGGGTGAAACCCTTTTTGGATTCTAGATAACATCTTACCTGTGACTTTTAGTGTTTGTATATGATCATCATACATGTTCAGTAATTGGTGATGTGTATCTTAGAGGTTGTTCAAGTTGTTCATCCTTGGACATGGAGAGTTGTGTCCATTGGGACATGAGTATTTATCCTAATTTCTTGTACATGTGGTTGTATGTTTGGGCGTTATTTCTTGTTTGACTTATAGTCATGCTCTCATTGTGGATTTTTTCTGGTATTCATGCTATATTTTTTATCATGATTAAATTCTTTTATGGAAAATTAATTCTTGTATTCATATTGAATGATTCCCGATGATATTCTCCTACCCACAGAGATCAGGAATTCCCTTTGGGCTTTGTCTGTGAATACAAGGTTATCAGGGTATTAGGTTATCATGGGTGGTTCGTGAAAATGTGGTACCATACATGTAAGTTAAGAATCTGGGATTGATGTTAGTATCCAGTATGAGTGATATTGTTGTGACATAAGAGGTTGTTAAGATTGAGTTCCTAGAAATCTCTCACTCTAATGAGCAATAAGTCACCATGGAGTTTTTGGAAAGTCATCATAATGATTAGTTCTATTCATTAACCTATATAATATTTGGATATATTGAAATACGAATATTTTTTTCTAATGGGATTAATTAGCCGTATTCCTCTGTTTGAGTGTTAATCTGATGTATGCATTTTTACATACTGATTTTTAGCATCATTCCTCCTAATGATGTGAAAATTAGAATTATAATTTTTGTACTTATAATAATCTTCATGAAACCTCCCTAGAGGACCTGAGTTTGGTTGATGTGATTTTGTGCACTATTTTTGCTCTGGGACTTGAAATACCACTAGTTCCAATTCAAGCGCCAATGGTGGAACCTTAGTTTGATGATTTAATAATAATTTTCAAGAGTACATTTTCTATAATCCTCTAGTATTCAAAGGATTTAAAAATTCAACAGAGGTTGAATAAAATTTTATAAGGATTTATCATTTTTTGAGTTCTTGGAAACAACTGATGTAAATATGGTGATTTTTTCCATCTTCATGCTGGAGGGGCCTAGAATTAGATGGTGGGACATGACGACGATGAAAAGAATAATTAAGTAAAATGGTGTAATGGCTTAATATTTATTTTCATTGACCTCTTTTATCCACATTTTTGGATTTTTTCAATGCCTATTGAGTTTTTCAAAATTAAGTAGGTCGAAAATAGTGTGAAAGAGTATGAAAACTATTTTTCAAAGCATGTACAATTTTCAACTAATATAGTATCGAATGAGAATATGGAGAATATATAATTTATTATGTGACTTCCATATGATAATTATTCTTATGTATTTCTAATTAATCATCCTTAATATGTTGGTATTCAAGATAGAGCATTTATTGTTGAAATAGATAAGGTATGTAAGCCTGGGATGATGGGTGTACATTTTTTTCATAGTGGATGTGTGATTTCATTTAAGGGAAATAAGAATTATTATTATTATAATGGTTTCTCTTGGCTGAAAGGGGTTTTTAAAGATATATTTTAGTTACTAACAGGGGATCTTCTATTTCCTACCAGTGTAGTAATCTAGGGCACTCAAAGATGGATTACACATTGGAACCCAACTTTTGTGGTTCATTTGGATGCTCATTTCACATGAAAATGTTACTCCATATATATTCCTATCCACATAGTGGAACATGACCATTTGAACCTACTAAAATTGTTGTTCTATTAGATGATTTACAAACAATGTTGTTCCAAACACAATAATCAAGAATGATGCTTCCTTACACAGTGGATGAGTCTCCAGAGGAAGAAGTTATGTGTCTAGTGATCGTGAGAGGTACAATCACTATAGCATCATCATTAGTTACTGATTTATTTGATATATGAGCATCTCATTCTTGAATTTCAACCCATATTTATAATATTCTATAAATTTATATATTTATTATATCTTGTATGAGGGATATTACTACACCTCTCAGAAAAAAGATATTGTAGAGTTTCTGTTCTTATACATGTTTCTTCTCTCTATCAGATAATGAGACCACATGGAATTTAATAGTTTTAAACATGAATCCTCCTAAAATCATATTCATTATGGATTCAATAATTTAAAATAAATCTTAAATTCAATTTTATATTCGATCGGTCACCCTTATTACACCATATTGGGTTTCCTTATATCACAAGTTAAATGAGACATGGGGTTTTTAGTGTTGGACCAACCTATCGCTTGTTATGGAATGTGATATATGTAATATCTTTTGATATAGAGTGATAATCTTAAAGTGGATATCTCAATATAGGTTTCCTTGAGTTTTTGGATGAGTTTTCTTCAAACATATCAGGTTCTCCACTAGTCTTGAAGATAGAGTTATCTGTTAGTTTAATGCATGTTACTCAGCCTATGTATATTCCTTATTACATCATGAAACCATATGAGATAAAAGATATTAGGAATAATTTGAATGATAATCTAGAGACAGTTTTTATAAACCAGTGTGATTCACCATGAGCAGTTTTAGTTCTCTCTTATATGAAAGCTTATGGTTCACTTCTCCTTTGTGTGGATTACCAAAAAATCAACTGCGTTATAGTAATTAACATGTATTCTATTATTAATGATCAATTTAAATAGTTGAAAGGGGTGATTTTCTTTTCGATGATTGATCTTCAAACTAGTTACATGTAATTGATGATAGAAGGAGATTACATTTAGAAAACAACCTTTTAGTGAAATAATGGACATTATGAGTACATTAACACTCCTTTTGGTCTAACTAATTCCCATGTCGTCCATATGGATTTAATTAACATGGGTTTCAATGAATACCTTGAGTCAATTTTGTTTTTATTTATGGATGACATCCTTGTTTATTCAATTTATAATGAGGATCATGTGGGTCATATGAGAGAATTTATGAAATTGTTGATAAATAACCAACATTATACCATGATTTTGACTGTTCTAGAAGTCATGCATGACTGTGTGGTCCTTTTGGATCTATTAAGAACAGGTTTAGCAGGAATTATAATGTAGTTTGATCATTTATTTTATTTTTTATCTTGTCATCTTATGATACATGAAATGAATTATCCAATTATGAACATGAACATTTAATTGTGATTGAGGTGATTAGAAGTTAGCAGCATCACCATTATTGAGAAATGTTCACCCCGTTTTCCAACCACAACATCATCAGTAATATCTTCTATAAAAAATACATGAATTTATACCAGAGGTGTTTGGTAGAATACATGAAATATTTTTATTTTAATAGAGATTATTCATTAAGGAAAGGTAATGTTGTAGTGGATGATTTGAGTATGAAACCTCTAACTGAGGCTGTGAAATAATAATCCAAATAGTGGAACATGATGAATTTTTGGCACAATTACATAATAGAGTCCAGGAATCTGAAAATATAGTCTCCTTGTATATTTTTTAGTTGAAACCCTCCTTTATTTAAATGATTTTTCTATGTAGTATCTTGATGGAATGTCTTGTTGAAATAGAGACACTCTTTATAGTGGGAAGATTGTTTTTTACTGGTCATTGTCCATAGAGGGAATTATATGTTTTAAAAATCAATTTTTTGTGATGTAACTGGTTTGGAATGATGTGGTGGGGGTATCTATAACCCCCAATGGGTAGTGAACCTTGAAAAATGATATTCTATGACAATAAACCATGGTCTTGGTGGCTAGGTATGAGACGAGGAATTTTTAAAAATATATATCACCGTAATATGTTACATCAAGACTTGCATGAGAACCAAAAACCTTCGGGTTTGCTTCGTCCAATTCCATTACCTTCTTTGAAGTAGGATAAATTATTAGTGGAGTTTGTGTTTGGGTTTCCTCATACCCATATAAAGAAGAATACAATATGGATTTTGATTGATAGGATGACAAAATCAGATCCTATTTTACCCATTAATTCTACAACCAATGTTGAGGAGTTGTTAAACTACTATATTTTAAATATTGATCATTTTCACTGTGTTTTATATGGAATAATATTTCATAGTGATCCCCAGTTTATTCCCCACTTTTTTTGAGGTCGTCATGATGTAATTAGATCTCATATCCATTTGAGTATGGAATAACATCTTAAATCGTATGGCTAGATTGTATGATAAATATAGATTCATGAGGATACTATTCAGGCCTATTTATTTGAAATTGGTGAAGCCTGGGATCATCAATTAGATTAGGATGAGTTGTATTAAAACAACAGATACTTGTACCTGATCAAAATATATCATCTTGTGGCCTTATATGGCATCCCTTTTTTATCTCGTTTTTGTGGGTCGAAGATTAGTGAATTTCCATGGTTGGATCAAGCTTAGTCCAAGAGATGAAATTAATGCTTTGGTTTATTCTGTCATGACCCGTCTCCCAGGGCCTATGTCGTGACTAACCCAAGACCTCCTTTTATAGGCCAGGGGCTAGAAACTAGAACCAAAGGAATAAATCCCTACACTGGGAAGGTATTGACTTTAAAACATGAAAACACACACAACAGAGTTAGATCTAGAAGAAAATCCCTAAGTAAAACTATATACAAAGTGTGCTGAAAGTAGAGGGGATGATATACAATCCCAAAAGGAAAATACAAGTACACCTAAAAACAAGTACAATTGAAAAGGAAAAAATAGCTGAAAGGTGAAGAGAATATCCTAGATCATACACCACAAATCCTACCTAAAGGGTTGGTACAGATAGCCTCCTCTGCACTCCACGTATGTCATTCTCCTCCACGTACCAACACATTGTATAGTCCACCTCAGTGTACCATCTAGTCCTAGTACTCTCAGCCTCAGTCAGCGTTGTCTATCGTCTGCAACCAACACAACGAGGTGTGGGCAAAGCCCGTGCATGGATGAGTATAATGATACTCAGTAGGGACCTCAAGAGTGCCAAGGTCTCACTAAATCCAACAAGGATAAACCACAAAGTATAAAATCAACATATAACCCCACATAGGTATATGCCCATACATATACCTAAGTTATGAAGTAATTCATCTCAATCATGAGGTCAATACAAAAAGTTACTGACTCAGCTCAACCTGGATTTTATTCTAGGGATAGTATAAAATGACATCTCCAGTCACATTGTCGAAACCTTGGCTGTTGGATAACTCCTCCTCTATGATGTACAGTGGGCCTACCGCACAACCAAGGGTCCCACTCTGGTATTCACAGAGAAAAGTCACTGACTAGACACATATAAGGGGCTGAGATTGAAGAATTCATTGGGTAACCCACTTCCCAACCCAGCTGGAGAGTAAACCCTAATAGGTCATCGAGTAACCCACTGCCCAGCCCAGCTGGAGGGTAAACCGTAAGGTCAATGGGTAACCCACTGCCCAGCCCAATTGGAGGGTAAACCCTAAGAGGTCATCGGGTAACCCACTGCCCAGCCCAGCTAGAGGGTAACCCCTGAAGGACAACTGGTAACCCAGTGCCCAGCCCACCTGGAGAGTAAACCCTAAGATCAACGGGTAACCCACTACCCAGCCATGCTGGATGGTAAACCCGAAATTGGTCTGATATCTCTGCACTATGCTCACTTGTCTCTGGGAGGATCCACTCCACGAGCTATAGGTCGATACACCAACTGTCACGAAGTCCCATGTAGATGTATCTCAAAGGTTCACCTCATTATAGGGGTCTTAACGCAATATACGTCACACCAATCGGACGCCCGGTTTGTGAGTTATTAGACTTTTTGTCCCGGGGGCCCGGTTGGATTCGTGCACGATCCAACTTGACCATATTTCAACTTTACCCTAAACTCTAGTGGGGTATACTCAAAGGGACCATCACTATCTAGGAAAACCAACGCCACTGACAGTTCATCAAATGGTCGTCTGGTACCAAAGAAATGGCCAAAGAAAGTAAGGGGGTCAGTAATAGGTCTAGGTCAGGTCCGACCTAGTTGGACTGACCCGGTCCGACCCAGTCTGGGCTGACCCGGTTAGACCTGATGGGTCTGGCCTGGACCCTTGGTCGAGCCATCCTGTGTGGTTCGGCCCAGCCCACTGGGCCCATCCCCGCAGGCCGCGTGGGCGGTTCAGCCCGGGATCGGGGCCGATTCCTCCTGGAGCGTCGCGAGGGCGCGGCCCGGCGTAGCGTGGACCGAAGGGTGCAACCAGGTCAGTTCGTCCTGGGCTCCGCGAGGGAGGCTGCGGACCATCTTGAGAGGCTGGCATGCCTAGGGTTCCGTTTCTGTCAGGTAGCGACGAGGCAGGCCAGCAGGTGGGCCAGCGGGCAGTCGGGCAGGCCGGTAGGTGGCCGGGGTAGGGTGCGAGGTGGGCTGGCGGGTGGGAAGGCAGTGTGCCATGTTACACATGAGATTTTATGAGAAATATTATTTTTAATTTCATTGATGTCTTATGTTGTACTCTACACCAATATTATCTTGCGCTATACACAACACCGTATTAGCTATAGTATACGCAAACGCTATTCATGGCTTGTGTTGCATGCAAGGGAGACCTTTTCGATAGCATGTGTTGTACGCAATACTGAGTTTCACTAAATAGCTATATATTGTTATGAACTGGCCGTTATGAATAGTAGTAACTACATTTTTAATTTTATGACATTATAATTCATCTTACACATTTTCTAGAATGAGATATGAAAAAAAAATCGGATAAAAGAAGTATTTTTTTTATATGCAGTTTTACCACCTTTTGATGGCACACCTAATTTAAATATAATTGTGGACAATTTTATAAGTTAAATTTTAAAAAGTAAACTTCTTCTTTTGAATAAGGATATAAAATTTTACATTGGATAAATTTTTATACTTCTCTAATAACATTCATATTTTAATGAATAACAAAAACATGCTATATTTTATTTAAAAATAAATTCTCTCATCGTAATAATTTATATGTTTAAATTATAATATTGCATGGTTTTAAAGAATAAATAGAATATTTTTTACCATTTAATATAATTTATGTCATTAACATTGATTTTACATTGAATTCATAGTTAAAATCATTTCAATCTTTTGCAGTATTTTAAATTTTAAAACTCGTTTTCTTAACAACGATATTAATTTTAAATTAATTTCTACAACTTATGTCATTTGAATTTTGAAAATTGGATTCCATATTTGGAATCAGTATGTCCAAATTATTTTAATACGCTACTTTTTATTTTTCGGAGCTTTGGATGTTAACTACAGTAAATTTTATTTACCATAGTTAAAGGTAAATCGGGTAATTAAGGGTAAATATAATATTATAAAATTACCCTAACACTTTTATTAATATAATTGGATGATTATATTTAGTCCTAAGGCATATTGGGGTCGAAATGGAATCCATTGGAACCCACTTGGATGTGATTAAGTCATTTAATTTATTTTATTTTAAAGAAAGTGAAATATGTCTCACTCAAACTTTCATACTTAAAGAATTTTTAATATAAGGTTATACAGAATATAAATTCTATTATAAATAATAATTTAAAAGATAAAATGTCTTTCTTTGTTATGGTAATTTATTTGTAAATTTTAAGAGATATTTAATTACCCAAATAGCTTATACATTAATGATGAAAAAATTATTTATTTAGTAAAAAATCAATAATATTGTTTTTATTACAATTATAATACCCATCAAAAGGACCAGAAACATGAACAAACCTTATTAATCGATTATATATATACCCTAATCATCCAAGGGTCTAATTATGGACAATTGGTATCTTAATAAAACATATTAGGACATTAATATTATTTTATTTTAAATGATGTCAAAGTTGTCACCTTCATACTTTAATAAAGAAAAAAATTTAAAAGTAGGTTGTTTTAGAAGCTAAATTCAACTAAAAGTGTTCTTATAAAATATATCATATTTATATTCATAATATTATTTTATTTTTAATTTTTATACAATAAAATAAGTATACTAAATAAATATACAAAAATGTTTTATTAATTATTTTATTAAGACAAATATCAAATACATGATTTTAATAGTATTAAAATAAATATTATATGAACTAATTAATGTGATACACCAATTTTATAGATGAATATGAATGTTTTTTAATCTACTAAATGGGTTTTTTCAAAAATATATTCTCTGTGGAGTTTATTTAAATTCAAATAAATGAATTGTGTCTAAATTGACACTATTGATATTTTGTATTATTAAATTGTTTACAAATCACAAAAAAATTTAAAAATTACAAATTAAAATTTATATTATATAAAATTTCCTAAAGTATCAAATTATTTATAATTAACAGAACATAAGTAATTATTTATAACCATAAAAAATTTATTACATTATTACCACAAATAAAATTAAATAGATTAAATAAAGATAAATCAAAATGATAAGGTTTAAAATAAAATCAAAACATGTCTAAATTTAATTGGATGATGATATTACAACCCTATTTTATCTAATATCCTAATTCTAGTCACTTTTGAAGTTTTTATGTGGGGTTTCGGTTTATTATAAATTAATATTTTAGAGGTTTCCAAAAGTGCCCCTCTCATCTCTTATAAAAGGGAACCTCCTCCCTCTCATTATCTCACCATTTTGAGCCTTAAATATCATACAAACCCTAATAATTTTTCTTCTCCACTTCCCTAGATACATAAAAAATTTCCTCGTCTTCTTCAAAGACCAACATTAGTCCCCAAAAAGGATGTTTAGAAGAGGCGCGTCGAAGAAGAGGTAATCTCTTCTACAGATTCTTTCAAGTTTCTTACTTCTTAAACTTCCTCTTATATATTTGTTTCATTATAAAGTAATAACATCAGTATCACTGATATATAGATATGTTATTATAAATATGAAACAATCCTATTTCACCTTCTATCCATCCTACGAAAAATGAAATCATCGTGCGTATGTACGTACGGAATACCGTCTCCACGCCGTGGTGTAATCTGTTTTTGAGCACTACCTTACTTGGATGGGTATATTGGTGTAAAGTATAACTATATATGGTTATTATAAAATAATAATTATTCTGAGATATTATATCATCCACTCTGATTCCATTCAATAATTATGGGAATTATATCATCGCTCGTGCGTACGTACGAATTACCATCTCCACGACGCAATGAGATTCATTCTCCATGTTAACCATTAAAGAATGATTATAAATTATATATAATAAGTAATAAAGAAAGATATGACATAATAATGTTACTGGATTTATGTACATATTTTTTTCATTTATATAATTTCATTCAATTCAATAAGGAAACGAATACAGTGTTCATGCGTACGAACGACCTACCGTCTCCATGAACGGTGTATTTAATTTCATTTATCGATCTATAATATATATTTATATGATAAATATATTATATATTTATATATATATATATATATCATTTTTTACATTCTAGAATTATGTAAATCAGGTTATAAGTGATAATATGAAGAACAACAAGTCCAAACACGTACGATAAATGAAATGATTTAACCAAAATGTTGATGTAACATGGAATTGACAAAATGAATGGATAATATAAAGTTATAAGTGAATCATATATGATATCATAAATATTATTATGGTCTTGTTACAAGTTAATAAAATTTTTAAACCCACTATACATGAGTCTCAGACAAATACAAAAAAATTTGACACAAGGTAAGGGATATTTTGAAAATCTCATTTTTATCCGAGATTGCTTATATGTAAGTATTTACTGGGGTAATATTTTTCATCCAAGACCATAAAATGTCTTTAATAAAGTGTTTAATATTTTTCCATGTATTTTTAATGGAATTTTTACCACTCTTTGACGTTTACTTTGTGTTATGGAAAGAATCTTTCTTTTTTTTACCATACGAGGTACCTTTTGACTTTTTCAGTAAAAATACGAGGAGAATGTTTTTTAACTTATATGGAATGAATGTATTTTTATGGTTTCATAATTCATTTTCATCATGAAGAATACTCTACATGATTTCATGATTGTTTTCAATAAAATACTTTCCTTTTAAAATTGCGTCGCATTTTGTGAAAAGAAAATGATTTTGAAGAAGAAAGGATATGTTCCTCAAGAATTCATCTCAAGTGTTTTGTCAAAACTATTTTCCATATAAGATGACATTATATACCATGTTTATGTTTCAAGTATAATGTCTCTATTATTTACATTTTTTTATTTTTATTATGATTAAATGATATCCATTTGTTTTATATGGATTATTTCACAATGGGATGATGTTTTTGAAACCCATTTTATTCTTTGGGTTATGATGAATGATTTATATTTATTTTGTGGCACACGAAAGATTTATTTCATTATGATAAGGGTGGGCCCTATATCTACCTCTAATGCATTGGGTAAAAAATTATATCTCATGAGATAGACATGGCTGGAATGACATGTAAAATCTGTTTCAGTAATACAGGGTTGGAACGGCATGTAAACCCGGTTCATTAATAGACTTTGTCCACTATGATGGTCTTGGCAGTAATGCCTTGGATTCTATGGAAATAATATCATGTTCTTAATGGATTCCACAATTACATTTGTTATTTCCATGCTAGTTTATCATGATTAATCTTCCTTTATGATCTATGACTTTTGTACTGCCATGTTTTATGTCATTGCTCAGGATTTTGATGTTTAGATTTTATTCTCATGTTTTTACATTCAGATGTTTATGTATTGTTTTATGTTCTCCATATTTACCCTTACTGAGCATTTGAGATCACCCTTTTTTTGTTTTCTTTTCCCCATCATATAAATAAGCGTTTTAGGTAAAACAAAATGGGGAAGAACATTATGGGTGATGTTGAAGATATTTCACCATGATTAGAATATTTTATTCCGAGTTTCCAAAGACACTAAACTAATACGGTCTTTGGGCGTTTTTTGTCATGTATTAAGTATTGTGAAAAATTAATGTAATGTCTATGTACGTCAAGATATGGGTCTCTAGAGTTGGTATCAGAGTGAAGGTTTAGTTAACATTCGGAAACTAGGATTTGAAAACATTAGATCCCTAGATATATTTCTAAGGTATATATAGGGATGTCCCTACGGTTAAGTATAATTATAGGTTATAGACCTAGAATTACGGTAATGATCATAGAATTAAACCTAAGATGTTAGAGATTTAAAGTACTCCCCTTTATTATGTTGTTTTAATAGCATGCTTTTTGACTCTCACACTATTATTTTTGGGTTTTAGAAAATGGATGGAAAGAGGAATATTCATATTAATAGAGAATATGATGGAAAATGGAATGATATTCTTCCTGATAATCCAAATGAAATGGAATTTGGAAGGAGAAACATCGTTATTATGCCTAATCATCAATATCATAATATGATCAATAATATCAACTTTGGTAAGTTTCCTGACTTGGCTAATAAGATAAGTATGGAGTTTCAATATGATCAAAGAGGAAATAAAGTTCAATTTCACTCATGTAAATAATGTGGGAAGAGGTATCAAGGAGAATGTTTCAAATGAACTAGAACATGATTTGGGTGTGGAAAAGAAGGACACAAAGCCAGTAATTGCAAAGGAAAAGGTTCAGTGAACACCATGGACAAGTATAGTGGTATTGCTACGACATAAAAAATGATTAAATGTTTTAAATGTGGAATGTATGGGCATTATGAAAACCAATTCCCTAATGGAAAATCTCTTGAAGATAATCAGTATGGTCTTATGAGTAGTGTTTATGTTGATGATGATTAAGAAACTATAAATTATATATGAGATGAAAGAAGTGTTGAGGATTAATATGATGAAGCTCGGTCAATGGTTTAAGAAGGTAGTAGAATGATTGTATGTTTACCAAGAGTTATGTTGTATGGGTAACATAATGGTACTATGGAATGAAGAAACATCTAAGGGTTGTTAAACTATTGTTTTTCCTAATTTATTTGAAAGTATATGTTGAATGGTACTGGTAACCATAAAAGGTTATTCAGATATTTTTTGGAAAGAAGATGATATGCGCATAATGAAGGGATAGGGAGATAAGGAGATGTTTGATATTATTTATGAGCTTAGGACTAATATAAGGACAAAGTGATATCATGGTTTGAGTATATAATTTTTTTGAGATTTTTGTATGTGGAAAGAGTTACCTTTTGACAACATTCATGTTTTCACTAAGTTTCTATGGTAATTTATGTTTCAAGAGAATACATGATTAAGGTATTCACATGTTTGGAATGTGATCAACAAGATATATCTTATGATATATGAAGGATATATGATGGTATTCACGTTCTTGTTATGTGACCTTTCCAGTAATCGTTTTAGTTATACCATGATATTGGATAGATGTATTTTGGATAAACCTAAATATTTGAATGGTTTATATTGGACATTAGATAATATTTTTTAATTCTAGAACTTTTTTACGATATTATTTCTGGAATGTTATAATAGTGTAGTTTTAGAAAAAGGAAAACTTGTAGGACGAGCGACAACCCATTGAGTCGGACAAGGTTGCGGGAATCAAACCCACAAAAGAAGTGCGACAGGACTTTATCGCCTACCCCTGGCCTATAAGAAGTCCCTAGTTAGTAGAAACTAGTTTTATTTTATTAAGCAGGATGACAGATGAAGTATAAGTCCATTTTTGGAATCAAATACGGTTAATCTCACCATAGATGGACTTATATATATTTAATAACTTTTGTAACTTTTTGAGACAGATGGAATAACCTATCATTCTATGGCATGATTTGATAACATTTCAAGAAGGAAAAATTCAACATCAATTAATTAAATAAGAGATGAAGTGGAAATTGTTCATGGAATGACCAATGATGATATTACACTCAAATCAAGTAAGTATTTTTCCTTGTGAGAAATTTTTTCAACATTAGGGAAATGATCTTGAAAACCAAAACCGTTGTCCTAGTACCCTCATATTCGATGAATTGGATGGTACCTGAGTACATCACAAATTTATGGCTTTGTGATTTTTGGATTTTTAATAGCCATGTTCTCTACCACTCTCCATCAGAACTTTATGGTTATATTTCTCTTCCATATCCATATTTTCACCTATATTGTCCTATGTGGAAACCCAGTGCTGAGTTACATTGGTTGGCCATTATGTTTCTAACTTTTCTTTTTAAAATTATGATTTAGTATTCCTTTTTACAATGTGGGTTTCCATGAATGAAACTTTAAAGTAATAAACCATTTATAACCCGACGAATTTCCAGGGTGAAATTCATTTTAAGGGGGAAGAATGTAACACCCCGAGATTTTATGAGAAAGATTATTTTTAATATCTTTGATGTATTGTGTTGTATGCTACATAAAGATTATGTTTCACTATATAAAACACCATATTATCTTGTAGTATATGAAAACACTATTCTTGTCATGTGTTGCACGCAAGAGCAACCTTCCTCAATAGCCTGTGTTGTTCACAATACAGAGTTTTACTAAACAATGATATATTGTTATGAACTAGATTTTATGAATAGTAGTAACTAAATTTTGAATTTTATGACATTATAATTCATCTTACACATTTTATAGAATGAGATACAAAAAAATCAATTTTTCAGAAAAATGAAGTATTTTTCAAAAAATGTTGTTTTACCGCCTTTTGATGGCGCACCCATTTTAAATATTTTTTTTTAAAAGTTTATAAGTTAAATTTTAAAAAATAAACTTCTTCTATTGAATCAGGATATAAAAATTTACATTGGATAATTGTTTGATACTTTTCTGATAAATTTCATATTTTAATGAATAGTAAAAACAAGCTATATTTTAATTAGAAACAACATTTCTCATCGTATTAATTTATATGGTTAAATTATAATATTTAATGGTTTTAAAGTATAAATAGAATATATTTTACCATTTAATATAATTTATTTCATTATCATTGATTTTACATTGAATTCACAGGTAAAACAATTTCAATCTTTTGAAATGTTTTAACTTTTAAAACTTGTTTTTTTAACACCGCGATTAATTTTAAATCAATTTCTGAAACTTCTATGATTTTAATTTTGAAAAATGGATTCAATATTTGGAATCAGTAGGTCCAAAATATGTTAATAGGATACTTTTTATTTTTTGGCACTATGAATAGTAACTACGGTAAATTTTATTTACCATAGTTAAGGGTAAATCATGTAATTAAGGGTAAATATAAATTTATAAAATTACCATAAAACTTGTATATAATAATCGGATCATTATATTTCGTCATAAGGCATATTTGGGTCAAAATGGAATCCATTGGAACCCACTTGGATTTGATTAAGTCCTTTAATTTATTGTATTTTAAATAAAGTGAAATATGTCTCACTCAAACATTCATAATTAAATTTTTTTAAATATAAGGATATATAGAATATAAATTATATTATAAATACACATTTGAAAGATAAATTTTTTTCTTTTTTATTGTAATTTATTTTTAATTTTTAAGATATATTTAAATACCTTAATATTATATACATTAATGATGCAGAAATTATTTATTTAGTAAGGAAATCAATATTATAGTTTTTATTACAACAATAATACCCATCAAAAGGACTCGAAACTTGACCAAACCTTATTGGTAGAGTATAGATATACCCTACTCTTCCGAGGGTCGAAATATTGATCATTTGGAGCTTTATAAAATAGATTAGGATATTTATATTATTTTATTTTAAATGATGTCAAAGTTGTCACCTTCATACTTTAATAAAGATAAAATTTTAAAAGTGGGTTGTTTTAGAAGATAAATTAGACTAAAAGTATTATTATGAAATATAGTATATTTATCTTCATCATAGTCTTTTATTTTTAATTTTTATACAAAAATAGGTATATTAAATAATTATTCAAAAATGTTGTATTAATTGTTTTATTAAGAGAAATATCAAATAAATGATATTAAAAGTATTAAAATAAAAATTATATGAACTAATAAATGTTCTCCACTAATATTATAGATTCATATGACTTGTTATTTATCTATTAAATATGTTTTTTAGAAAATATATTCTATGTGGAGTTTATTTAAATTCCAATAAATGAATTGTGTCAAAATTGACACTATTGATATTTTATATTATTAAATTTTTAAAAATCAGAAAAATATTTAAAAATTTCACATTAAAATTTATATGATATAAAATGTCATAAAATATCAAATTATGTATAATTAACAACACATTAGTAAGTATTTATAACCATATAAAATTTATTACATTATTACAACAAATAAAATTAAATAGATTAAATAAGGATAATTCCAAATGATAAGGTATAAAATAAAAACAAAACATGTATAAATTTAATTGGATGGTGATATTAAAATTGTATCTTATCTAATATCCTATGTTTTTTCACTTTGGAAATTTTTATGTGGGGTATGAGTTTATTATAAATTAATATTTTTGAGGTTTCCAAAAGTGCCCATCTCATCTCTTATAAAAGGGAACCTCCTCCCTATCCTTCTCACACCATTCTGAGCCTTCATTCTCAGCCAAACCCTGCCAATTTCTCTTTTCCACTTCCCTAAAAACATAATAGATGTCCTGGTCTTCTTCAAAGACCATCTTTAGTTCCCTAAAAGGAGGTTCAAAAGAGGCGCATCGAAGAAGATGTAATCTCTTCTACGGATTCTTTCAAGTTTCCTTCTTCTTCAACTTCCTCTTATTTATTTGTTTCATTATAAAGTAACAACATCAGTATCACTAATATACTGATATGTTATTATAAATATGAAACAACCATATTTCAGCTTCAATCCATCCTACGGAAAATGAAATCACTACGCGCACGTACGTACGAAATACCGTCTCCAAAACGTGGTGTAATATGTTTTCGACCACCACATTACTTGGATGGATATAATGGTGTAATGAATAACTATATATGGTTATTATAACATCATAATTATTCTGATATATTATATCATCCAATCCAATTCCATTCAATAATTATGGGAACACATCATCGCTCGTGCGTACGTATGGATTACCATCTCCACGACGCGATGAGATTCATTCTCCATGTTAACCATTTGAGAATGATTATAAAGTATACATAATACGTAATCGAGAAATATATGACATAATAATGATACTGTATTTGTTACATATATGTTTCATTTACTTAATTCCATTCAATTCAAAAAGGAAACAAATACAGCATTCATGGGTACGAACAGTCTACCGTCTCCATGAACTATGTATTTCATTCCATTTATCGATCTATAATATATATTTATATTCGTAATATACTATATATACATGTATATATATCATTTCTTACATTCTGGAATTAATTAAATCAGGTTATAAGTGATAATATCAAGAACAACAAGTCCAAACACATACGATAAATGAAACGATTTTATCCAAATTGTTGGTTTGACATGGAATTGACAAAATGAAAGGATAATATAAAGTCATAAGTGAATCATATATGATATCATAAATATTATTATGGTTCTGTTATAGGTTAATAATATGTTTAAACCCACTATACAAGAGTCTCGGACACATATGAGAGAAATTGGACATAAGGTAAGGGATATTTTGCAAATCTCATTTTTATCCGAGATTGCTTATATGTAAGTATTTAATGGGGTTATATTTTTCATCCATTATCATAAAATGTTTTTCATAATGTTTTTAATAATATTACATGTATTTTTAATGGAATTTTTACCCCTCTTTGACTTTTACTTTGTGTTATGGAAGGAATCATTCTTTTGTTTACCATACGAGGTACTTTTTGACTTTTTTCGGTAAAAGTACAAGGAGAATGTTTTTTAAACTTATATGGAATTAATGGATTTTTATGGGTTCCTAATTAATTTTATTCATGAATCATACTCTATAATATTTCATGATTATTTTCAATAAAATCCTTTTATTTTAAAAATGTGTGGCATTTTGTGAAAAGAAAATGATTTTGAAGAAGAAAGGTTATTTTCCTCAAGAATTCATCTCAAGTGTTTTGTCAAAACTATTTTCCATATAAGATGACATTATATAGCATGTTTATGTTTCAATTATAATTTATCTATTATTTACATTGTTTTATTTTTATTATTATGAAATGATACCCATTTGTTTTATATGGATTATGTCACTATGGGATGATGTTTATGAAACCCATTTTATTCATTGGGTTATAATGAATGATTTATATTTATTTTGTGGCACACAAAAGATTGATTTCATTAGGAGATGGGTGGGGCCTATATCTTCCTCCAATTAATTGGGTAATATTTATATCTCATGAGATAGACATGGCTAGAATGGAAAGTAAAATTAGGCTCAGTAATACAGGGATGGAACGGCAAATAAACTCGGTTCAGTAATGGACTTTTTCCACGACGATGGTCTTGGAAGTAATGCCTTGGATACTATGGAAATCATATCATGTGTTTAATGGATTCCACAATTAAATTTTTTATTCCCATGCAATTTTATCATGATTAATGTTCCTTTATGATCTATGCCTTTTGTACTTCCATGTTTTATGGCATTGCTCAATATTTTGATGTTTAGATTTTATGCTCATGTTTTTACGTTCAAATGTTTATGAATTGTTTTATGTTATCCATGTTTACCCTTAGTGATCATTTGATCTCCCCCTTTATATGGTTTCTTTTCCTCATGATATAAATAAAAGTTTTAGTTAAGATAAAAAGGGGAAGAACATTATGAGAGATGTTGAAGATCTTTCACAATGATTAGAAAATTTTGTTCCGAGTTTCCAAAGACACTAAACTAATATTGTCTTTGGGCGTTTTTTGTCATGTATTATGTATATTGAAATATTAATGTAATGTCTATATACGTGAAGGTATGGGTCTCTACATGCCAGGCCGGCCGGCGGCCGGTTGGGCATGGAGCAGCCAGGAGGGTCGGCAGGCGGTCAGGTGGCCCTTCAGGTGTTCGGGCAGGGGGCTTCCAAGCCGGGAGGCGGCAGGCAGGCCGGGATGCAAGTCTGGCATGGTTCGGGCATGTGCAGTTCGGCGCGGCTCGGGCCAGCATGGGCCGGTGAGGTTCGGTCAAGGCGCACTGGAGGTCGGCTGCGGTTCAGCCTGCGTAGCCGGCTTTGTCGGGGCACCGTTACGCCGCGGGGGAGGCACAGTTCGCGGAGGTCATAGGAATAGCGGCCTTTGCTTGTTCCTTTATTTCCTTCAACACCGCTTCGTCGCCATTCAGAGAAACAACACAATAAATAATGGCGGAGGGGTCGGGGCATGTTGGTTTGTCCCGCACCCTCTGCATTTAGGGTGGTAACACATGGCTCTTCAAAGAGTAAGAAATATGAAAAACAATTGTTTTAAAACCACACAATAATTCCTTTCCAATCAGAATAATAGAAAAATAAAAAAGAAAGTCACACAAAATAAACCCCATACTTTTGACTATTGGTTGTCGACGTTTAATTCATGGGAAGAAGACGAAGGAGTTCGTCGTTCATCGCGTCTCCACGCACTTCCAATCCCGATCTGTGTCGGCTCGTTGGAGACGATGTGGATGTCAATTGTCAAAGATGCCTCATGAAATTTGAATATTCGAGGAAGAAGTAGAAGAAAGTCAGCTTTCTTCATTTTTCATTATTCGTTGGGAAATGGGGTTCTTTGTTGGGACCTATCTACCAAATCCTCATCTCAAAGCTACCACCAGAATGAATATTCAAACAAAATAATAGATTGTAATATCCTATTAATTTTTTGGAACAATATTCAAATTGGTCTATTTAAATAGGTATTCTCCCCTAAATTAAATCAAGGTGTTGGAACAAGGAATTAAATAGTGGAGGTGAAGAGTCTCTCCCTCATTAATGAAGGAGAGTTGAGAGGTTTCCCTCTCCTCCCATTAATAGGAGAGTTTAGCCCCGTGTTGTCCCCACATCATAACCCCTTGTGGGAGGTTAGGTTAGGGTGGGCCCCACCACCACATCCTCTCATGGAAGGTTATGGTGTTGTGGTCCTACCTCCAACTACCACGAGGATATTTTAACCGTCAATTAAAAATAAATCCACACACTTTATTTTTATTTAATTAAAACTCTAAAAACCCCAAAAACTATCTTTTATTCTCGACTCTCTGGTGTCAAAGCGAAGGGCTCCTTAGGTGAATACCGGCACTACAAGTTCAATGGTTCCCTCAGATTCCAATTCTGAGCACCGGTTCAAAAGTTACAAAACGCCACTCACGGGTTTACTGAATATACCCGAAAAAAAGTTCAGAAAATTATAATCCGTCACCCTCGACCCGCGCCGGTCGAGGTTTGGCTATGCCTCGGTGAAACAGACCCCAAGGAACACACCGGTACTCTCAGAGTTTTAATCCATGTTACCGTTTAGAAGTTATAAATTTTCCAATAAAATAATTGTCACATAATTATTTTATTTGTGGCCAAACACTAAATTTTTCTAGTGGCTTGTGCCGACCAAAGTTTTTATCTACATAAATAAATAATTCCATCATGAGTTCAATGGTGGTCTCAAATTTTAAATCTAAGTT
Source organism: Viscum album (assembly GCA_963277665.1). Lineage (NCBI taxonomy): Eukaryota > Viridiplantae > Streptophyta > Magnoliopsida > Santalales > Viscaceae > Viscum > Viscum album. The sequence goes on from OY728140.1 coordinate 82,694,712, forward strand.
GCCGTTTTTGAGTTATAAGCTTTTGGAAAATAAAATATTTATTTTAATTATTTTATTTACTATTATTCCATATTTGGGTTTTCTCAATGGAGGCTCACGTCGACTAATCATAAGTTGTGCCTAGAGTAAACCTGCCATCATAAACACAATGGTGACCTCATATTTTTTATCTGAGTAACCATTTAAGAGTTGTTCATCTTTTTCAGGAAAACTACTTAGGCACGTTAACATAAGCTTAACAAAACTTCAACAGAACATTTCGGGCTCTCCGGGACTCGGAATCGCGCGCTGTCAGATTTTGCGAACTTTTAGAATTCCCATATATTTAAAAATAATAACATGGATATTATGGAACTTTACATTCTACCCACCTGAGGGAAATACGTCCCCGTAATACACAACTCAAACTAAGGAAACAAATAGGGGTACTGTGCACGCATATAAGCCTCCTGCACCAATGTACTCTTCTGGAGGTTCCCATGTTATCAAAGAACACGCACCAAAGGTATCGACCATCCATGAAGGGCCATATCCTTTTGATCCTCAATATCTACTGGAACCTCTATAAAAGTCTCTCCATCATCATCGTCTAACTCTCCATGGTCCATGAAGTGAGAATGGTCGTTCACGTATCTCCTCAGCTGGGATACGTGGAAGACATCGTGAACCTTGTGAAACTGAGGTGGAAGAGCTAAGGGGTAATCCACCTCTCCATCTCTACTGAGGACCTGGATTGGTCTGATGAACCTCGGATATAACTTTCCAACTCGGCCAAATCTCTGCAAACATCGTCAAGGTGAGACCCATAGAATGATGTGGCCGCAATCCTCAAACTCCAGAGGTCTCCATCTTCTGTCAGCATACAAATTCTGCCTGCTTTGTGCGGTCTTAATCTTCTCCTGGACAATCTGTACCTTCTCAATGGTATCTCGTACCATCTATGTTCCCATGAGTTCTAACTCCCCTGTGTTAGTCCAGCAGAAAAGTGATCTACAAGGTCACTCGTAAAATGCATTGAAAGGTGCCATCCCGATGGTGGAGTGATACCTGTTATTGTATGAAAACTCAAACAATGGTAAGTGATCCTCCCAGCTATGACTGAAGTCGAGGACACAAGCACGTAGCATGTCCTTGAGGGTCTGGATGGTCTGCTCACTCTGACCATCCGTCTGAGGATGGAAGGCGGTGCTCAAATGAAGATACGTCCCAAAAGCCTTTTGCAACCCCTTCCATAGAAGAGACGTAAAATGTACACCACGATAAAAGAATATCGTCGAATGGTACTCCATGTATCTTCACAATCTCTTGCACATAGGGGCATCCCAAGCCCTCTACTCAACCCTTCTCTCTGATCGGTAGGAAGTGGGCAGACTTGGTGAGTCGGTCAACAATCACCTAAATTGAGTAATGTCCTCTGGATGTACGTGGAAGTCCTATCATGAAGTACATGGATATCCTATATCACTTCCACTCTGGGGCCTCTAATGGTTGAACTAAGCCTGATGGTACCTAATGTTCCTCCTTTACTTGCTGACAAATGAAGCACCAAGAGACAAACTCTGCAGCTGCTTTCATCATTCCCAGCCACTAGTGTTGTCATCGAAGGTCCTGGTACATCTTCGCCACTCCTGTATATACCTCTATAAGGGATGTGTGTAACTCCCTCAAAACTTCATTATGAAGTGATAATGGCACCATAATACTTCTTCTGAAGAATTTGACATGCTCCCCACATTCATAAAATCCATCAGGTGAATTCCCTATGGATATCTGAGCACATCATGTCTCGAAGTCAGTGTCCCCATGCTGTGTCTCCTTGACTCGATGAGGAAGTGGGGAAGTGACTGTAAGAGACTGAAGGAAGGTTTCTCCATGAAAATCCACAAAGGATATCTATAAAGAAGCCAACTGCTCTATCGCCTCACTCAGTAGATGTAGGCCAGACCTCCTGTTGAGTTCATATACTACCATGTTCCCCTTCCCAGGAGTATAGACTATCTCAAAGTCATATTCTTCTTCCATGAGGGTAAGGTTGGCTGACTCATTAATGATTGGATGCACCCTCCTATGCATGAGTTTATCTTATGCTTCCTGGTTTTCCTTTTTCTCCAACCAAGGAAAACCCCACCCCAACGCTGTAGATAAACTACATCCACTTTGCCTAATATAGTTAATCTGAGTGTGAACTTTGGATGTCAAGTGAAAACCCAAACTAACGTCATAAGGTCTCAACGTTTCCACCATGAGGTTCCAACCAAAAATCTTTCCCCAAGGGTCATATCACACCATCGGCGTAAGTGTGATTATCGAGTTTCCTCCCAAGGGTATCTCTAGACGTGAGGGTCAAGTCACCGGTTTAACTAGAAACTCTTGGTCCTGGACAAGATTCATGGAAGGAAGGAATGATTGTTACCTATGTCTATTGAAAGGGATGCAAGTAGTAGACATAGACTGTACCTAGAATCATTCTTAGATAACTTGGGTCGCATTCCTTGACCGCATGAAACAACCTTGTTCCCCTGTCCTCCGGCTCCCTAAGCTTGGCGGGGTCTACAAAAAGGGGGTGGTTATAACATGTAAAAATGTACACCACCACATTCTTATCTCCTAGATCTACTTCCACAACTACTACCCTGCATATTAATCTATCCCTAACACCATTTACATGACCAAGTCTCTGAGACTGGCACATGTTCTCTGCTTTCCCACTGCTAACATTCATTGGTTGTATCCGTTCAGCCAAAGAACATTCATCCACAATGGTTGTCTCCAGCACCCTAGCATAAGTAGGAATGCATAGAGGAATAATGTTGGCTCGGATGTCCTTTAAAAACACCTCTCTCGGATGTTCGAGCATTGAAGCACTGATCGTATCGTATTCATCAATTACTAGAAAAGATCAGTACCCCTCGATGATTACTTAGTTACTGACATGTCGTCGTGCCGAAGATGTAGAAGTTCAAGTGAACTCTCTACCACCTCCTCGAGCCAGTCCCCAACCCCCTGTGAGTCGGGCTCACCTCGGAACCTGATGGGAATCTGATGATGAAACACATGTAAGGCACTGAGCCTACATGTGTCCTATTTTAGTACCACCAGTTGTAACAGCTGACCAACGGGTAGGGATATAGCTGGAACACATCTGAAAGTACTATCTCGGGCAATGGTCCACGTACCAAAGCCTCATCACTAAGCGGAACATCCTAATTCTCACTCAATGAAAAATACTAGTAGCTATGATCAACATCTACTTTACTAGTGTCTCAACTTGACCGGAAACTCTAGCAACTGCCTCCAGTTAGCCCTCAGTTGCATGGGAATTTGTCTCACCTCGAAACCTCAGAGGCCTCTGCTTCTGGAACTCGTGCAACATGCCCAGTTAGTGTGCACCATCCTCTAGTGTGGCTGGTGGTATCTGCTTCCCAAAATGTGGTGGTGCTGCTGTTACACCACCGGAAGGTGCCAACATAGTATGAGGTCCCTGCACCGAAGCCTCGTCACTCGGTAGGCTATTAGTGAGAAAAACTTTCAAAACTCTAACTGGTTGTCTGTATGGAGACATCCTAAAAGTAATAGATGTGACATGGTCAAGGATTACACCTGGTGAGATGACCTGGTTGAGCTGACATAAAAAAAACTTCTGAAAAAAAACACACAATCAGTGCTTTCATGCACTGAGTTGAAAATCAGAAGACAGGGTCCTGGTGTATGGATACGTTGGTTTCCGCACCAACATTGTACACCCTGAACTGATAACCACACTCAGTACCCTTAACACTATTTCTTCTTAGAAAATAAAGATTAGATTCCTACATTCTGTGGTAGAACCGACTCCTCTGATACCAATTTTTCACAACCCATCCCCCAGGGCTCGGGCCATGACTACCCCAAGCCCACCTTCTATAGGCCAGGGGCTGGCGACTGGCATAAAAAGCATAAATCCCTAAATTGGGAGGGCATTGAATTTAAAACCTGAAAATTTACACAACAGAGTATGAGCTGGAAGCAAAAAACTATGTAAAATTGTATACAAGGAGTGCTGAAAGTAGAGGGGCCGGAATAAAAGCCCAAAAGTAAAATACAAGTACACGTGAAAACAAGTACAACTGAAAAGGACAAAATAGCTGAAAGGGGAAGAGAAGCTCTTGGATCTTCCAACATGGATCCTACCTGAAGGGTTGGTATAGATAGCCTCCTCAGCACTCCACGTCTGTCAGTCTCCTCCGCATACGGACACATCGTATGGTCTAGCTCCATGTACCATCCAGTCCTAGTACTCTCAGCCTCAGTCAGCGTTGCCCGCTGTCTGAAACAAACATAACGAGGTTCGAGAAAAGCCTGTGCAGCGGTGAGTATAACGATACTCAGCAGGGACCCCGAGACCCTCATTGTCTCCCTAAATCTAAAAAGGATAAATCACAAACTATAAAATAAACTCATAACCCAACTTAGGTATATGCACATATATAAACCTAATAAATCATGTAATCCATCTCAATCATGAGGTAAATACAAAAATTTACTGACTCATCTCAACTTGGAATTTATTCTATGGATAGTATCAAATAACATCCCCAGTCACATTGTTGAAACCTCGGCTACTGGAGAACTCCTCCTCTATCAAGTACACTTGGCCTACCATACAAACAAGGGTCCCGCTCCGATATTCACAGAAAAAAGTCACTGACTAGCCACATAGAAAGGGTTGAGTCAGAAGAAGTAATCAGGTAACCCACTGCCCAGCTGAGCTAGAGGGTAAACCCTAAATGGTCGACAGGTAACCCACTGCCCAGTCCAACTAGAGGGTAAACCCTATGGTCAAAGGGTAACCCACTGCCTAGCCCAGCTAGAGGGTAAACCCTAAGAGGTCGTCGTGTAACCCACTGCCAGCACAGCTGGAGGGTAAACCCTAAAGGTCAATGGGTAACCCACTGCCTATCCCAATTGGAGGGTAAACCCTAAGATCAACGGGTAACCCACTACCCAGCCCCATAGGAGGGTAAACTCGGAACTTGTCTGATATCTTCACACTATGCCCAATCGTCTCCAAGAGGATTCGCTCCACGAGGTACATGTCGATACTCCAACTATCATGAATTCCCATGTAGATGTATCTCTAAGGTCCTCCTCATCATAGGGGTCTTAACGTAATAGACGGTGTGCCAATCAGACGCCCGGTCTGTGAGTTATTAGACTTTTAGTCCCGGGGGCCCGGTTGGATTCGTGCATGATCTAACTTGACCGTATTTTAACCTTACCCTGAACTCGAGTGGGGTATACTCAAAGGGACCATCATGCTACAGGAAAACCAGCTCTACTGATAGTTCATCAAACGGTCGTCCACTGCCAAAGATATGGCCAAAGAAAGTGAAGGGGTCAGTAATAGGTCCGGGTCTGGTCTGACCCGATCGGACTGACCCAGTCTGACCCAGTCTGGGCCGACCCGGTCTGGGTCGACCCGTTCAGACCTGATGGGTCTAGTCTAGACCATTGGGAGGGCTAGCCTATGAGCTTTGGCCCGGCCTGCTGGGCCCAACCCAGCAGGCCGCATGGTCGGTTCAGCCCGGGCTCAGGGTTGGTTCGGCCTGAAGCATCGCGAGGGCACAGCCGGGCCGAATCGGCCCTGGCTCCGCAATGGAGATGTGGGCCGGCTCGGGAGGGTGGAGCGGCCAGGGCGCAGGTTCAATCGAGTGGTGACCATGCAGGCCAGCAGGCGGCCGGGAGGCAGTCGGGTGGGCCGGGGTGGGGTTGGGCAGTGCGCGGAAAAGCCGGGAGGTGGCCGGGAGGCCGGGAGGCCGTGCCGGCTTGGGGAGGGCCGACACGGTTTGGCACGGTGCGCGTCGGTGCAGGCTGATGGGGTTTAGTCGAGGCATGCGGGAGGCCGGTGGTGGTTCGGCCCACAGAGCCAGCTGGGTTGGTGCACTGGAATGCCACGAGGGCGGCGCGGTTCGCGGAGGCCGCAGGAAGTTCCGTCCTTGCCTGTGCCTTCATCACCTTCAATGCCAATTCATTTCCATGCTGAGAAACAACACAAAAAAGAAAGGCAGAAGGGTCGGGCGATGTTGGTTTGGCCCATACCCTGTTCATTTAGGGTGGTAACAACTGGCTCATCAAAAAGTAAGATGAACAAGAATTGTTTTACAACCACGCAACGATTCCTTTCCAATCCGAAGAAGAGAAAAAGAAAAAGGAATGTTACACAAAAAAAAACCCCAACCTTTGATTTTCAGTCGTCGATGTTGAAGTCATGGGAAGAAGACGAAGGAGTCCGTCATTCGTCGTGTCTGCCACACACTTCCAATCCTGAGCTGCGTCGTCTCGTTGATGACGATGCAAAAGTCGATCATTGAAGATGACTCACGACGTTTGAAGCTTTGAGGAAGAAGTCCAAGAAGTTCTTAATTCTTCGTTCTTCATTATTCATTGGGTGATAGGGTTCTTCATTGGGAGGTTTCTCCCAAATTCTCCTCTCAAAGCTACCACCAAAATGAATATGCCAACAAAATAATTGATTGTGACATCCTATTAATTTTTTGGCACAATATTCAAATTGGTATAATTAATTAGGTAGTCTGACCATAATTAATTTAAGGAGTTGGCACAAGAAATTAATTAGGTGAGGTGAAGAGGCTCTCCCTCATTAATGAGGGACAGTTGAGTGGTTTTCCTATCCTCCCATTAATAGGAGAGTTTAGCCCCGTGTGGTCCCCACGTCATAACCTGTTTCCAGGGTTTATATTTAGGTGGGGCCCACCACCATAACATCTCATGGGAGGTTAAGGTGTGGTGGTCCCACCTCCAACTTCCATGAGGAGATTTTAACTATCAAATAAAAATAAATCTGGACACTTTTTTTTATTTAATTCAAACACTAAAAACCCCAAAAACTATCTTTTACTCTCGACTCACTGTCGTCGAAGTGAATGGATCCTTAAGTGAATTCTGGTGCTTCGAGTTCTTCGGTGCCCCAAGATTTCAATTCCTATCACTGGTTCAAAAGTTAAAAAATGACACTCACGCATTTACTGAATGTACCCGAAACAAAAGTTTGAAAAATTATTATCAGTCACCCTCAACCCGCACCAGTCGAAGTTAGACTCTGCCTAGGTGAAACATACCACAAAAAACTCAACGGGTGTCTCAGATTTTTAATCTCAGTAACTGTTTAGAAGTTTTGAATTTTATAATAAAATAATTGTCACTTAATTGTTTCATTTGCCGCCAAAAACTAACATTTTCTAGTGGCCCATGCCGGCCAAAGTTTGTATCTGCTAAATAAAGCATGCCCTCGCGAGTTCAGCGGTGGCCTAAAATTTTTAATCTATGTTACCATTTGTGAGTTATAAGAATTTGAAAAATAAAATAATTTATTTAATTATTTTATTTACGATTATGTCATTTTTGGGTTTTCTCACAGGAGGCCCACGCCGACTAATCTTAAGTCACTCCTAAGGTGAGCCCACCATCTTGACCACAACAGTGCCCTCAGATTTCTTATCTGAGTAACTGTTTATGAGTTATTCCACTTTTTTAGGAACACTACTCATGTGTGTTAACTTCGGCTTAACAAAACTTCAACGGATCCTTCTGGGCACTCTGGGACTCGGAATCGTGCACTGTCATATTTTGCGGGATCGTAAAATTCCCATATATTAGAAAAAAAATATATGGAAATTCGGTGTCATTACATATTCTTTAGAGATTTTTAATGAAATTGAGGTGTTATAAGTCTAATGTTGATTGTCATCATAGAATATGGTAATTATTTATTGTTGTCAATGTGTTATTGAATGTTTCACACAATTTGATCCATTGATATCTGATTAGAAAAGGAAACATTCTATTTATTTTGTGGGACCTTTTGTGGATGTTGGTTATGTTAGGGAAGTGGTTTTTACCTTTTATCACATCCTCTATAGTTGATGTTGATATATAATGTTATTAACATATCATAGATTTTAATTTATCTATCTTATCCATATCATGTTTTGATACTGAGTGATTTTGATATTGAGTTTAAAGACCCATCATTAAACATTATATAATCTTGAATTATGTGAAAAATTCACATTTAGGGTCTTTTTAGGTTTAGAGTTTTGGAGAATTATTCCCTAACTATTACAGAACTACATGAATATTACATGTAGATACTACTACTCAGTATCCATTTTTTCATAAAATAACAACTCTTAAAAAGAAACATTTCTAGTTCTATGTTTTAGACAACTTGAATTTTCATTAATTGCATCCATGACCCTATTTAGCATTAAGTCTTGAGGGAAAAAATTTCAAAAACATGAGCTGATCATAAAAAAGCTTAGTAAGGTTTATATAATAAATAAGGAAAACATTATCCCATCAATAAATAAAAACCAATGATACCATACTTTTCAATCATAACATACCTTATGAAATCATAAGATTTATGAATAACACACAGAAATCATAAATAACAAAGCTAACTTGGGGAATTCATAACATACTTACATTGTAGCTTTCACACCTATGTAGGTAGTTACGTTTGAATACCTATCATAGTATATTCCTTAATTATCTTAGGATAAACATTAACGTTTACCTCGGTTACGTTACCCAATGCATTGGAGATCTATCTCGGTCTCACCCGCCGTAGGTTTATCATGGAACCACCTGTATACATAATAAATTCCCATGAAACATAACATATTCATAACACATAAAACAAACATAAAGGAAAGATAATATTTCCACATTTAAATCATAATATATCATTTCAAGATATTGACATAATCAATGCTTTATCAAACCATTTTCAAAACCTTTTAAATCATTTAATAAAGTGATTTTGGAATCAATGTGTCTCATACCACTTTGATGATTTTAAAAGAAATTTTAATTTCAAAACATTCATTTCCAAATAAATAAATCCTTAAAACCATTTTAAAAACAAGTACAATAATGAGTATTATTTAGAAGAATAAATCCGTAACACATTTAAAACACTATTTTAGTTAAAGAGTTTTTAACCAATTGAGAGATGATTGAATACAAATAATTTCGGAATAAAATTAACAAAAGATTATACTATCATGAGAATAATTATATTCAAGATATAAAATGTCAAAAGGAATTATATACACCACATAAAAGTGAATTGATGTATAAAAACAAATAAGTCTCAATGGAATGTAAAGTGATACAAAGTCCTTCACAAATATCATATCCTTAGATTAAGGACAAATCAATGATATAATTATGTGTGAAAATAATAATACACCCAATATTTGTGGATATTAAGTGTAAAACAATCATATATCATTCACACATATTCATAGCACGACATAATGAAGAAGTATAAGTTTAACCAAAATAATTGAAATTTTGTTAAGAAGTTCTCTTAGAGAAATTTGACAACCTAACGACATTGTTTTAAAATTTAGAAAATGTGTTGATCAGATAGAAAAGGGTATATCATATTATGGAAATAAAATTCACTTTAATAAGGATATAGAATAACATATCCCAATATATAAAGATGTAAATTAAAAGACATAACAAAAAGACGTTTTTTAAAAAGAGGAGGGTGAAAGGTTCCCTTACCAAGTTGGTAACTTATAAAACATACACCCGATTAAATAAGGATCATAAAATGAAGATTATAATACCAATAAATTGATGTATGTTACCCAAATAAGATAACCATTCACAGTACATACACCACACAAAAGAAAATAGTGGCAATATAGCATGAATCTCACAGGAATAAAAAGTGAGATGAAAACCCCTTACCACATTGTAATCAATCGAGTCATATGAAAAAAATTTAATAACCACCAAATTAATAACAGAATACCATTAATATAAATAGATTCTTGATAATATATATCAAATTGCAGTACACAATTCACCACATTCAAAACATAAGTGTCGAACAATGGAAATCTCATAGAATTAAAAGTTTGATATGAAACCCCTTACCTCATGTCTGACTTGACTTGTATATTCCGTGTTCTTCATGAATAATAAACTTAAGTTAACTTCTACTTAATTAATAAAAAGCTTCATGTTTATTATTCCTTTTATATTACTTATTACCTTTCTATAACAATTAGTTAATTATTTGAGTACATATCATACATTTTGTTGATGTTTGGAACTTTAGTCAAAAATGAATTTTTTATATTTAAAAATTGTCCATGGGTTCAAAAGTCCTTTATATATTGAATTATATTCATGATTTATATGTCATATATATCCAATATATCTAGTGTTTATGTATTTATAATATTCCATATCATTTGGAGTTATGAAATGAAAGGCACCATTCATGGAGACGGTTAGTTGTACGTACGCATGAAGGCTACTTTCATTTTTATTTTATACTTAAAGGAATGAAAACTTAATAACATAAAGGTATAACATAATTAAATTATAATATCTATGTTATTAAATTTAATTAACTCCATCCTTTGTAAATTCCATGTCTGGAATGAATGATTGATATCACATTTTGGGGGCGGTAGTCTGCAATTCCTCAAATGAAATTATTGTATTTAACCATTATGGAAACCATAATGTTATGATATAAATGAAAAATACAGAAGTATATAGACTTTATAAATATAATATATATCACATTTAAATACAGTTCCATCTTAATGGCCACCATAAGAGGTGGTATGAGAATATTGAATAATCATCATTTCGGGAGGCAGTAGTTCGCAATCCACAAAAACAATGTGTTCCTTACCCATTAGAAAGAGGTGTGTGTAATTTTAGTTTGAATCCATCTCATATCAATGACCTAGTATATTGAGGACACTATTGTTTCTATAAAATAAAGGAATAAAAAGAGTTTATGGGGTTAGAGAAATTAAATAAATGAAAAGAAGATAAAAGAAGTTGTTACCTTTAAATCGGGTAACACCCTTTGGTTTGAACCAAAAGTTTGGGGAAGGATTCTAAGAGGAAGAGAGGGATATAGGGAGCCTAAATATGTAGATTTTTGATGATCTATGGGTCTTGATAAGGGTGAGGAATGGGTTAGAATTGGTGTCCTATAATAAGAGAGAGGAGGGTCTCTTTAAAGAAGTTTGAATGTATTATTAGGTTATATAATGATTTTCAATTTTTAAAGGTCCAAAACTCATTAAGGTCGGAGATAAGATTAATATTATTTGAAATAAAATCATACATTAATAGTTTGATAGGTAATGGATACTGTTTTAATTTTTATAATCTTATTTATTTTAATCAGTCATTAATGAAGTAAACACGACATCATTATTGTGTCTTAAATAATTTTATTTTTATGATGTCTAAAAAATAAAATAAAAACACCATGACGTAGGAACTTTTTTTATATTCCAAATAAATATTTATAGTTGAAGAGATAACTTATATCCCCCCATTTAATAATTGATTTACTAAAAGATATATGTTTATGTCATTTTTTCATTACCTTAAATTAATTAATATAATGTGTCATTATCACTCTCAAATGTCTCCATGGGGTCCCGAAATAGACACAAGGATTAAAATGTTCACAAATGTATCAGTGGATAAGATTAAGACATGTGTTGGGATAATTTATTTTTATAACAATAATATTTGTTCACCCATATTTACCAGATTTTCCCTTTAACAATGGTAAATAAAATATTTACTGAAATAAATATTCGTAATGTATAAAAATATAAGTTACCTATTTACATATTTTGGACCTCCTAATTACAAATATGGAATCCATTTTTCCAAATTCAAAAACCCGAAGTTGTAGATATTAGTTTATAATTAATTCACATTGTCAAAACAAAAACCGTGTTTTTATGAAATAATATTCATCAAAAGATTGACACTTTTAATCTCCAATTTCAAGGAGAAATTACTTCCAATGATGAAAATTTTATTTAATAGTAAAAATATAATCTAATTTCACATTTAAACTATTTAAAATATAATCTACATCTAAAAATAAATTACATTAAAATGTAGTTTTGAATTAAAATACATTGTTGTTCCATATTCATTAAATATGATCTTTATCAAAAAAACACCAAAACTTTAACCAAATTAAATTTGTATGTTATGATTCTCAAGAAGAATTTTATTTTGTCAAATAAAACATATAAATGTCACAAAAACTATATTTAAGAAGTATTCTCCCTTAAAAGGTGGTAAATCGGCCTTTTTAAATAATATATGAGTATTTATGCTTAAAATAAGATTCATTCCCATTTTAAGACACTAAAATTTATTGGATAAATGTAAAACTTTTAACAAACATATATAATCATATTATAGTTATTTCTATACATTTTTGCTGATACAGTTACTAGGAGTTAACTACCATCGAAATTAATTAGATTATTATATTATTTTTTAGTATAACTCAACATTGTGTGCAACGTAAGTTTTCAAAGAAACACGTTGTTGTGTATTAGGAACACCCTCAAAAATATAAAGTCCCACATTGGAAAAAAGAGTAACCAAAACTGTAACTTAAAAATAATGAAAGATATGTACAAAGCTCACCCGAGATAACCCATACTAGGGTTCCATGAAAACAAGGATATTGATATAAAACTAAGTGTCGACTTCTAAATAAGAATGATAGAAAACTAGATTAGGAGAAAGTTAACCACCAGAAAATCAAAAACATGTGATGGGTTAAACGTTCTTTGATTTCCTGGAAGGAAAAGTTAATTGACAATGTTTTTGTTTTAAGTTACATTTTATAAAATTAAAGAATTTATTTATGATCGTTACTAAAAATATAAGGAAACATACTTACTTTTAATGTATAAATTCATACATTGATAAATTCTTACCACAAACTCATATATTCTCCAAATGAAGAGTATTTTAGATGCCTTGGTCACATTTGAAGTGCTAGAATAAACTTCTAGAGTGTCCCATAATCTACAAATGATGAACTATATATTTCCCCCATATTTTGACATCAACCAATACAAAACATGTCAGTATAAGATTAGATAATCCCCAAAAAGGATAATAATTTTTAAAAACAAATACTCTTAATCCCTAAAATTGAACAAAAAATACCCAATGTTCAACAAATACCATTCAATATACAATTTTCCTTAGAATCATTCAATATAATCCAAACTAAGATTGAATCCAAAAACTCAGAAGGATTTAATCACATAGTCTTCCATAATAAATCTTAAAATTTATCTCCAAATAACATTGAATAATCTTATAGTCTCATACTGAAATGAAATTAACCTAATTGCATATTCCCAACAATAGGGTGTTCATTTCCATAAATTACAAAAAATGCTCATAAGACCATAATAAAAAAATAGATTCTCCCAAAATAAAATTCCACCATTACTCCACAATTGAAATCCCAAATTATTATATTTCCCATAGGCATATAGTGATTCCCCAAAATAGAGAACATATTTTAAAATAACCATTATAACTTAATCACCAAATAATTTTCCTATATTAAGGATAACCATTTTACAAAACATAAGTTCCCAAAATCAAATTATTCTTGATCCATAAAATCATTTAACTAAAAATAAAATTCATACTAACCAGGGAATTCACGTAGGTTATTGGTAGGCGATGTTACCTTATCGCCCATCGGTTTTGGTTCTAATTCCTATGTCCTTTCCAGATGTGACATGTCGTCACCCTTCTTATGACTTCTCCTTTTTATAAAACACAAAAAAAACCCTAACATGTTTTTACTTCAAAGGTTTTCTTATAACCTTCATTTTCATCCCAATAAATTATGACCTCAAAATCTTATATATTGTCATTTTGTTTTACCTTCATATGATAAAATAAAACTATTCCCAATAGAAGAACATAACACGTTGATCATGGTGTCCATATGGTTTCATCATCGTCTTGTTCACGGAGGTAGAAGGTCCATTCATTGCAAAAATGATTTATAGTTCCTTCAAAATCATTTTCTTCATTCATCGAAATACTCCTTGTTCAACATGGGTCATATGGGTGTTCAAAAAAAATAGTTTCGAAAAATAATCATTTATAACGTATAATTTCAAAACATCTGATAAAACTCGGTTTTTATAAAACAGTCGGACCGCGTTTGAGTTGAAACTTTCAATCAATGGATATTTTAAAATACACTAAGTATGTGATGAGATACTATATTATAAAAGCACATATAAAGAGGTTTCTCAAGGGTCTAATTTATTATCACCTTTTTGAAAATCATAATATTCTTCAAAATCTTATGATAAGGTAAAATATTTGAAAATGACATGATAATATTTAGCATTCTTAAAAATACGATAATATTGAGAATGTATGATTTGATTAAATACAACCCCTGATCCACGATTATATTGAGGTATAGTGGAGGTGTTTTTTATCTCAAATAAGTTCTTTCAAGTGAGTTTTATTCTAGAAAAATTCTCATAATCATCTGAACATGACATTGCAATAATTATTGGAAGCATGTCATCAGGAAGAGCTAGGAATGTCGTTTGAGATCCTCCTCCTTCCATTTCTAACAGACATTCCTGGATCTGAAAAAGTTATAAAACAAGGCTTTAACTAAAATAATTTACATAGGGAATAACCATGTGTTTAACAAAAATTAATAATCCTTAATGTTGTCTAAACTGACCGTTGATACCAACTATAAGGACCCATCCTTAAACATCACATAATCGTGAATTATGTCAAAAATTCACATTGAGGATCATTTTCGGATTAGAGTTTTAGATAATTAGTCCATTACAATTATGTAACAACATGAATATTATATGTAGGCATTAATACTCAGTATCAAGTTTTCCATAAAATAAAAACACTTAAAAAGAAACATGTCTAGTTCCATGTTTTAGACAACCTGAATTTTCCATGATCCCATCCTTGACTGTATCCGTCTTTAAGCCCTGTAGAAAACATTTCAAATTCATTAAATGAGCATGAAAATATATGTAAGGGTTATAAAATAAATAAGGAAACATTATCCCATCAATAAATAAAAATCAACGAAACCTTAATTTTCAATCATATCATACCTTATGAAATCATTAAATTTATGAATAACACACAGAAATTATAAATAATTAATTTAACAAGTGGAATTCATAACATACATATATTATATCTTTCACACCTGTGTTGGGAGTTATACTTGGAAAACTAATCACAATATATTCCCTAAATCTCTTAGGAGAAACATTAACATTTACATCCATCACGTTACCTAATGCATTAGAAAGCTATCTCAGGCTCACCGGCCCTAGGTTTATCCTAGAACCACCCATATACATAAACAATTCCCATGAACCATTACATATTTATAACACATAAAACATACATAAAGTAAAGATAACATTTCCACATTGCAATCACAATATATCATTTCATGATATTTACATAATCAATGCTTTATCAAACTATTTTCAAAACCATTTAAATCATTTAATAAAGAGATTTTTTAATCAAAGTGTCCCGTACCAATTTGAATCATTTGAATGAAATTTTAATTTCAAAACATTCCTATATATATAAATTAATCCTTAAAACCATCTTAAAAACATGGACATTAATGAAAATTATTTATAAGAAGAAATGATTAAAGGATTTAAAATAATATTTCAGTTAGAGAGTTCTTATCCAAATGACAGACACTTGAATAAAAATAATTGAGGAATAACATTTATAAAAGCTTATAATATCATGAAAATAAGTAGATTCGTGATATAATATGTTAGAGGGATATATATACACCATATAAAATTGAATTGGTGTATAATAAAAAATAAGTCTCAATGGAATGTAAATTGAGACAAAGTCCCTTACAAAAATCATATCCATAGATTAAGGAAAAATCAATGACATGATTTTGTCTGAAAAATAAGAATACACCCAGTATTAGTGGATATTATGTGTAATACAATCATAGTTCATTCACACATATTGATAGAATGACATACTCAAGAAGTATAAGTTTAGCCCATAAAATTGTCATTAGGTTAAGATGTTTTCTTATAGAAATTTGAGACCCTAAAAAGATCTCTTCAAAATTCGGAAAATGGGTTAATGGGAAAGAAAAGGGCCACTAATAACATGGAAATAAAACGTATATCAATAATTATATATAAGAACATATCCCAGAATATGAATATGTAAATTAAAAGACATAACAAAAAGAAGTATTTTAAAAAGAGGAGGGTGAAAGGTTCCCTTGCAGATTTGGTAACTTATGAAACACACACCCCATGAAACAAGGATAATACCATGAAGATGAAAAATACCAATAAATTAAATAATATTATAAAAATAATACAATCATTGTAATTACATACACCACAAAAAAATAAATAATGGAAATACAACATGAATCTCACAGGAATAAAAAGCGAGATGAAACCCCCTTACCACATTGTAATCAATCAAGTTGTATAGAAAAATTTTAATAACCACCAAATAAATCACAAAATACCATAAATATACATATCACAATTATAATATATATCTAATGGCTATAATAAATACACCACATTCAATATATAAGTGGCTATCAATTTAAATCTCATAGAATTAAAAGTGGGATAAGAAACCGCTTACCTTGTTTCCTACATGACATGTATGTTTCGTGTTCTTCCAGAATAATAAACAAAATTTTATTTAAACATTCTTAAGAAAATTTTCAATATTATTATTTCTTTTATATATATTATTATCTTGATATAACAGTTAGTTAATTATTGGAGTTCATATGAGACATTTTGTCGATTTTCGGAAATTTAGTAAAAATGAACTTGTTATAATTACAAATTGTTCATGTGGTCAAAATTCCATTATATCTGGAATTATATTCATTATATGGATATCATATATATCATATATATTCAGTGTTTATGTATCTAAATGATTCTATATCATTTGGAGTTAAGAAATGAAACGCACCGTTCATGAAGACGGTATGCCGCATGTACGCATGAATGCTACTTTCATTTCTATTTTATATTTAAAGGAATTAAAACATAATAATAAATAGTTATATAATAATTCATTTATAATATCAATGTTTTGAAATATAATTAAATCCATCCTTTATAAGTTCCACTTATGTCCTAAATGATTCATATCACTTTGAGGGGGCGGTAGTCTGCACTTTTTCAAATGAAATTATCGTATTTACCCATTATGAAAACCATAAAATTATGATATAAATGAAAAATAATGAAGTATATAAACAATATAAATATAATATATTTCACATGAAAATAATGTTACATATTAATGGCCACTATAAAAGGTGGTTGGAGAAGATTGAATAATCATCGTTTCGTGAGGCAGTAGTTTGTCGTCCACGGAAACAATATGGTCTTTACCAATTAGAGAGAGGTGTTTGTAACTTTAATTCTAATCCTTTTCATATAAACAACCCATTATATTTAGGATATTCTTTTTTTTATAAAA
This sequence comes from Viscum album, assembly GCA_963277665.1. Lineage (NCBI taxonomy): Eukaryota > Viridiplantae > Streptophyta > Magnoliopsida > Santalales > Viscaceae > Viscum > Viscum album. The sequence continues at coordinate 82,712,136 of OY728140.1, forward strand.
TAATGTAATAAAAATTATTTAAGGGGGTTGGGATGTAAAATATAAGAAAAGAACTTAGGAGAAGACGTTGCCTTTAAATCGGGTAACTCCCTTTCTTTTATACCAAAAGGAATATTTTAATTCCCATCTCTATAGGGGAAGGCTTATAGAAGAAAAATATGGATTTAGGGAGCTTAATTGGGGAGGGGATGGATAATCCATGGGGATTTAGAAGTGTGACGAATGTGTTTGAAGTGGTATCCTTTTATAAGGGGGAGGAGGGGCTCTTTAAGAATGATTGAAAATATTATTTTATTATATAATGATATTCGGTTTCTAAAGGTCTAAAACTCATTAAAGTTAGTGATAAGATGACTCTTCTTAGAAATAAAATCATCCAATAATAATTCGAAAGGTTTTGGATAATTTAAATTTTTATAATCTTATTTATTTAAATCATTCATTACTGAGATAAACATTGTATCGTTATTGTGTCATAAATAATTTTATTTATTAGATATCTAAAAATTATAAACAAAATATAATGATTTAGGAAATATTTTTTATCTTGAAAATGAATATTTATAGTCAACGAGATAACTTATATAACTTCATGTAGGAATTCATTTACTAAAAGTAATATGATTATGTCATTTTTTGTCATTGCTTCAAATTAATTAAAATAATGTGTCATTATCACTCGAATGTGGCTCCATAGGGTCACAAAATAGACCCAAGGATGCACAAGGTCAAACATATATCATCCAATAGTATTAGGACATGTGTTATGTTAATTTATTATTATTATTATAATAATTTTTTACCCTTATTTACCAGATTTACCCTTTAGCTATGTTAAATAAAATATTTATTGAAATAAATCTTAATAATGTCTATAAATAAATGTTACCTATTTACATAATTTGAACCTACTGATTCCAAATATAGAATCCATTTTTCAATATTCAAAACATAGAAATTGTAGAAATTAATTAAAAATTAATTCACCTTCTCAAAACAAAAAGCGTGTTTTTAAGAAATAATTACTATGAAAAGATTGACACTTATTTATGTCCAATTTCAATGTGAAGTTACATCCAAGGAACAAAATTGGATTAAATGGTAAAAATATAATCTAATTAAAAATTAAAACCACTTAAAAAATATAATCGATCCATATAAATAAATTAGATTAAAAGGCAATTTTGAATTAAAATACAATATTTTTCACTATTCATTAAAAATTGAACATTATCAGAAAAATACCAAAAATTTACCAAAAGTAAATTTTATTTTTATTATTCTAAAGAAGAATTTAACTTTTTCAAATAGGACATAAAAAAATAACACAAGATATATTTAAAAATGGTTTACCATTAAAAGGGAGTAAATCGACCTTTTAAAGAATATTTGAGTATTTATTTTTAAAATTTGATTCATTCACATTTTATGCCTCTAGATTTTTTTGGATAAATGTAAAAAAATTTAAAAAACATATATAACCATATTGTAGTTAGTTATATTCATTTCCGCTAATACAACGACTAGGCATTTACAACTATTTAAATAAATAATATTATTATATTATTTTTTGGTATAACTCAATGTTGTGTGCAACATATGTTTTCAAAGAAACCCATTGTTGTGTATCAGGTATTCCATTGAACATAGCTTACCATTTAAAGAAAATTTAATATTTAATTTACAAATATTAATAAATATGAAAAATGTCATATTCTTTATTTACCTGGGATGTTACATTAAGGCTGATTTATTCGTGACTAACCATTTAGTCATGATAGTTGATTACAAAACCATGTTACATCCTGGGAGTAAGATACATTTGGTTTTTTTTCAATGGTATAATGGTTATAATTCTCATGAGTTGTGGTAGAGGGAGGAACAAGTGAGGGAGTCGTGGTATCATATCTTAACGTTTGATGCTTCCTTATAGGATATCTAGAGGAAGAATGTTTCTATGGTGGGGATGTTTTCAAATACTATTACTATTTTCCAATATTCCTTAAAAAACCCTTTTTCACATGTCTTTTATGGGTATCATTTATGATTTTTTGGTTAATAATTTCGAAAATTTTGATTTTTTTAGGGATTTTCAAGGATGGCACAATGTTTTCCCAAATTGTGCACCCTCTTAGTGGAAATCGCGAAAACCAAAACAATGGGGGTTATCATGGATAAATAATCATTTGAAAACCCATTCTCCTACCTAGAAGAAACTGTTGAACCCCGTAAAATGGTGCACATGACCAGGATGAACCTTTTTTGTAATAGTGATGACATACCTTGTAAAACACGAATAAGAGATATTTTAAACTGAAATTTATTTCTTACAATTATGAAAATATCTTGTTAGGTTCTCGATGGGCATGTACGACCCCATTGATTTTTCATCATCCTTATAGGCTCATAAGAGGCTATTTTTGACACTATAAACCACACCAGAATAAAAACATTTTTAATAGAATAATGCTTTATCCCTTACCGGTATGTTTCTTATTCGCATTCCCTTTTTTGTACTCTCTCTTATGTTCTCCCTACAATTTCTTAGATATATAATTATTAGATGATCTAATAACTATTTTTTGAGATATTGATGGACAAATTTGAATAACCTTTAATTTCATGGTTTAAATTCAGTTAATATATGTGTATTTAATTTCTTGATTTCAGTTAAATTTCATTCAATTAGTTTATTAAAAATTAAATTTGATGGAATTGGGTATTTGGACTAGATTTGGTAACAAATTGGGAAAAACACACAATTCCATTTAATTGGGATTCTATTGTTAAGATGATGGAAAATTAGAAATTTAAATTCTTGATTTTGATATTTGAAATTGATTTTAAAAAATTGATGTCATTGTTTAATTTAACTTAAGTGAATTAAATTTTTTCGATCAATGCCCATTTGGTTTATCTTGAAAAAGAAATGGTGTAATTTGATTAAAACCCCATTTGTGTTTTTAATGGAAATTTTCATACTAAAATGGTAAATGTTAGGAAAAAATCCCTCAAGGTATTATTGAATCATTTTTGAGGTTATTGTGTTTGTTGACAAAGTGGACATCTGTGTGGTGATTGTTGACAAAGGGAAACAATGACATATAAATTTGTTGAAAAATGGGATTTCAAGGTGGAATGTAGAGTTCAAGATCTTTGGTTAATTATTATTGTTTGATTCAAGAACCTCGACAAAGGAATGGATGATCTAGAGGTGGTTCAAAAAGAATAGATATAAGGTGGCGCCATTTTCCAGTGTTTGCCAAATATTTGGGCCTGAGAATCAACAAATGAAGAAAAGTGGTTTTTGGAAAAGGGACTTGGGCGCCATGCACTTGAAGGATATGAAACTTGTGCGCCTAATGATTTTCAAGATCAAAAGGTCAAAATATGGAAAAGGGAAGAGGGTCATGCAAGTATTGGTGTTGTCACGGAGGTGACTTGCACGCCGAGAAAGGACCTGGGAGCCGGTGCCTAGGAGGGTTGGAAAGTTGCGCACTATTTGTTTTTCAAGATTAGATTTTCAAAATATGGAAAGGGAGATAGGGTGGCGCACGTGTCATGCCGAGGAAGAAACCTACATGCTGGGACTTGTGCGTCGAGGGGAGACTTGTGCACCGCCACGTAGGATGACCAAATTCCAATAAATATAGGACCATCCCTCCTCATTTTTAACGGATTACAACACTTAGAAAAATTAGATCTCCCGTCGCACTGGTGTGGTGGTCATGCAGGTGATGTGTGGTCGCGTAGGTGGACATGCACGCCAATGTTTTAAGTTGCACACCGGTTGGTAGTTTAGTAACAATATTGTCTTGGGCGTAAAAGGGATTTAGTCACGTATGATTGGAGTTGCAGAAGATTGTGTCGCCCAGGTGGTAGAGGCAAACCTATGTGCCAGTTGAGACTTTTGTGTCAATACTTGCCCTCCGGGTTAGACCTGCGCTCCATGTAAGGTTGATTCCCCAGCAGCATTTTCAGGCTGTGTGGAAACTGGAAGCTTGACCGATACCTTCGGTGCAAGGAGAGATTCATCTACGGGAGAAAGTTGGACTTCAATAGGACATCCACATACAACAGAGGATGTATTGATTAGAGATAATTAAGAGTCCTACAGGTCTATAAACTGTGAGTGGATCCTTACTAGAGTAGTGAGAAAAGGAAGAGGAAGAGGGTGATCCTCTCCACTGGCAGTGATCCATAGAGAGAGAAACACGAAGTGACCCTTGGGAAAGTATTGAGCTGACCCTAAACCTTATAAAGGCAGTGAACTTGGTACAGAGTGACTGTTCCTGAACCATTGTATCCACATCTAGTGAAATATAGTTGTATTTGGTACGACCAGAAACTTTTCATCATATGCTCCTTGGACGTAGCCCAGTGATGGTGAACCAAGTAAAAATCTCTGTGTCTTCCTGTTTACTTCCCTGAATTTCATTTAAAGCATCATCATCAGATAAAGATAAAAGTAAGTGATCATAATAAACACCCATGTGAAAAAAAAGTGACCCTTATAATAAAAAGGTCACGATCTAGTGGGGCATGAATAACATTGAAAAATAATATCCATACCCTGATTCACCCCCCTCTCAGGGTATATAGGCCCCTATTGGTCCTAACAGTAAATGGGTTTAATTGTATTTTAGATGGGATTAAATTAAATTTCACATTATTACTTTTTATTAGGAAACATGAAATCCCAAGTAGTTAGTGAGTTAGTAGGTAAAAACAGTCTAGTATGGGAATGACATGGAAATGGAGTGATGCTTAACAACTCTAACAGAAACTACATTGCACATCATATTTCTTTGTAGGTTATCAAGGAGTCGTCTTGGCATGTTCTAAAGGGATGCGTTTACACATTTCTATTATTAAAATATGGGTGTGTGAGGATCCCATAACCTAGAAAACCATTCCTCTAAGAAGATGGAAATTTTTTTTCATTTATCTATAATTAAATAAATGTCATTATTTATTGTAAACTATTTTACTCATGCCATTTGAATTTATATGAAATATTTTTGATAAATTGTATATTAAAAAATTTGATTAAATTATTTCCATCATTTTTTATGTAATGAATTATTATTTTTAAATATTCTTTTCAAATGACGTAATTTGAATTTAAAATTGAAATATTGATTTCATTTATTAATTGGGGAATCAAATTATGGAATCATCGGTGATAACATACTAGGAAATTATCTCACACAATACCAATGCCTTTCTGTTTTTATACATTATCTTCTTCCAATATGACTAAGGGTAAAGTGCCACATGGAGGTGGTTCTAATTATTGATACATGGGATTATAAAGTTGTGCCCACTAGGAAATGAGGTATTTTCTCCATTCAAGTAATTGTGGATGTACATTGGGATCTTTTTTCCTATTTGAATTTTGGTACAGTTATCCTTATAGTTTTTTTCTTGTATTTAGGATGAATGTTTTATCTTTCTTCTATAATTTATGTTGAAAATTTGTTCCCACATTCATATTGTGTGATTTCGGTATATGTTCACAAACCCAGGGGGATCAAAAATTCCCTTTGGGCAATATTAGTTTTCGCCAAGTTTTCTAGGGAACAAGGTATCCAAGATGGTTAATGACATATAGAGTAAAGAATAAATTGGTTTCTATGTTGGATAACATTGGTGGAATGTAATGATTTAGTCATAGATGAAAACTGTAAATAATTATAGAGTGTCCATGGGGTCATTGATCATTAGTATTTATTTTTTCAAATATTTTTACTAAAAAAAATTCATTAATATTCTTAGTAACCGGAAAATTTATCCATATATTTAATCATATGTCTATAAAATGCGCTTGAATTATTTCTCCAATAACATTTCCACTAAAACATAGACATCATATATATATATAATCCAATTAAATACCTCCCAATTTATATCAATTACCAAAAACATAAAAAGTTGGATTACATAGACATTGAGAATATAACCAACATTTGAAAAATAACAAGCTCCTTTGAGCACTCACCACTTCACCATTGTACCAACATCTACTATTGAAGTGGAAAATAATTGTCCAAATAAAATTTTCATATGAAATTTTTGATTTCCATCCTGAGTATGTATCTTTATACTCAAGTTAGAAAAATGTACCAACTCATTATAGGTAAAACGTCTCACCATTTACTAGATATTAGTTATCTAATTCATGGATTGTTATAGACACTTTGAATTGTTTTCATAAACCTAGTAAAAAAACATACCACACCATTAACACTTTCGATATCCAAACATAAATTCCCAAAAATTTAATTTTCTTCTCCTAAAAAATGAGTGTGGCTCACATCAAAACAACATTCTTATTTACCTTAAAATCATATTCAGCTAATGTTATTTCTAATATTAGTTTTAATACAATGTAAAATATATTTATTTTTTAATCATTGTAATATAAAATATTAGATTCATAAATTTCTATCATTGTAAAATTTTCCAAATATTTGGACATTGAATAATTAAAAGATTTCAGGAATTTATTGAATAGTTTCTCTATATTAATCCAAGAACATAGGGAAATATTTCCAACTAAATATATTCTTAAGTGTTACCCATTAAAAATAATCCAAATCGTAATTATATCTAGTATTATTAAAAAAAAAAGCATCATTGATTAGATTCTCATTCAAAATGATAAATGGAAATAGGTTTCTTTCGAAATTAAAAACATCTCATGACTTAAAATATCATATCCAGAGCTCTAATATATCCATAAGATGTCCAAGGCTCAGATAATATACTGAAATATGGGGGATGTTTCCTCATGATATTCTCAAATATAGGCATGTTCCTCCAAGGTAGATTAGGTTTCTCTCTATGATGGATACAACAACAATTTTTATCTTGTTTCAGCTAATCCCTTAATAAAAATATTTGATATGTTCAAATTCCAACCATCCCAGGATGTTTATTTGGATAAAATTTTTTATTATAATGCCTTCCCACAATAGAGTCACTATATCATATATGGATAATCTTTCTGACTAGACATTTTTTAGATGATGAATCATGATAACCATAAATTGAAATATCATTTCATCTTATACAAATGGTAAAATCTATCATGGGAATGCCCAAAAAATAATCCAAACCTATAATATTTTCTAAATTAAATATTAAAACCAACTATAATGGAATGAAATTATTTTTATCAGACAATAAATGATACCAATATAGGTACTTCGTGGTCGGCTACACCTCTTGGAAAGGGAACACCACCATACCCTATGGTGGCCCTTTCCATTTGAATTCCTTGGGTAAAGATCCATTCTTCATCCAATACACATAAGTGAGAGTTCCTAATGATATGACTCCTACATTTATATCTGATACCAAATATAATGTAATGAACATAATAAATACATAATCTGGGGTTTTATGTCATTAATTAATTCCCTCAAATTATATGATCTTTTCTTGTATAGTGTTTTATATAATTAGAGAATATCTCAAACATAAAAACCCATAAAATAAAAAGTGTAAACTTTTGATTAGTAACCATTTTTCTCATCCTATAAAATATTTTAATACAATCCATGATTACATTTACTGAAAACTCATCATGAATTAAAATTTGACCACTTAATTTACATTACACATTTTAAATCATATAAAAATATTTTGAAAACATATGATGAGCACAATATTCTAATTAGGGGAAATAAATAGAAGAAATCAATTTTTCTAGGGAAAAAATTAAAACCATTATAAAGATTATCTTTATATTTAGTGTCATATAATTGTATGAAATAAAACATTCTCAGTTCGAAGACACACAAATTGTTTTCTCAGAGAAATTATATAAATCTCTTAGAAATACATTAAACTCCCTATTTGTTCGATTGAAGAATATTATTTATTAAAACCACTCCCAACATAATTAATTTTAATAAATATACAGATGAATAACCATATAATAATTACCCAATGAACTGGATATCTAAAAATTAGATCTCATATATTGTAATATATATTAGGATCACCCATTTACCATGAGTTATAATGGTTCGTAACCCTTTATCTAAGCTTTATTGGGAACACCCATGAGCTATAATAGGGATCAAAAAATCATATAAGTTGTATTGGGACCGCATATTTCATATAATTCACATGTTCCATATTAGGTGTAAAACACATTAAACCTTTAAATTTTATTCATAACTCCACATACATATATCTTTTAAACCCATATTATGAAATCATTCAGATAAAGATACTAATATATTTGAAAAAAAACATTTTCAATTCCAACATATCAATTAAAATTAATGGAATATATTTCATTGAGGAGAACATGAAACCATTAATAGGAATACAGAAATCAAATTATAGTCATGGTAATGGAAATTTCATTTCCTCCATGTATTTTAATAATGGAACATTCATGTTTTCATTTGTAAAAACATTCCACACAAAACATGTAAAAAGATTCATTTAGAAAATGATTAAATTTATTTTAAAATATACAGTAAATGTACATATAAATTTTTTTCTATATAATTTATTTCAAAAAATAATTTTTGAAAACAATGAAAAAAAATTAAATAATTTGATGGAAAAATGTAAAATATTTTTTTAAATGAAAAGTCTGTGAGGACCTTGGAACTAATTTAATCATAAGCTCTATGAAATAAATATCATTAAAAATAATTAATACTAAGAGAATAGATATATTATTAAGATAACATGTCGTAGGGCCTGTATATACACCTCATAAAATATTATATCTTTACAACAACAAAATACTCATCAATAAATGGAATATGAGATTAGGTCCCTTAACTTTTGTCTGACTTTACACATGTGACTTTACCTTCAAAAATAACAATCACATGTAAATTATTTAATTTTTTGGTAACACTTTTTAAATTAATTTATAATTCAATATCACTTATTACCATGTTATATATAATTACATATCCATTTATGATTATGCTGGATGTTTTGCTGATATTTTTCTTCTGTGTCACAAATAACGTTTGTATGATGACAATGGTAAAAGAGATCATTATTTAGACATACCTAGAATAATAATAATAATATAATAATTAAATATAATAATTTATTATTATTTTTTACCAATAATGAAAAATTGTTTTTAGAAATGATATATGTTGATTTTAGGGACCTGATTGGTCATTTGTGATTATGAGTAATGTTTCCAGTTTTCAATGGTAATTATTTAAAGAAGGTTTTTATTATTTTATTGTCCCCTAATGATAAAAATATCATAAATACAATATTAATCATTTAAATATATATATATATATATATCATACATTGGTTTGGTTATGACTGGTGTGACACATCTCTTTATGAATTCTATAGTCCATGCCTTCACGAGTGACATTATCATTTCTCAGTGTGTGAAAATGTAAAGAATAAAATGGTATATAATAATTTAGGATTAATAAATATGTCTTAAATATAATTATTATTCACATTATATCATATATATTAATTTTATATACTCTTATTACATTACATGTAAATCATTAGTGAAAATGAATCACATCCCATTTTGAAGTGGTGGTCTGCTCTACACACGAACGACGTTATCAAATACTATAAGAAAAAAAATATATTAAATATTTAATTATAATGTATAATTATTTTATAAATATCTTTTAAATACATTATATTCATCAGAATACCAATCTTTGATTATTTTTAATAGAAATTCTGTCTTCAGTTCATGAGGAAAGTAGTCTGCCTTACATAGAAATGAGCATTTCAAAAACCATTTGATTAAAGATGAGAAGTATTTAGATTATTCCATAAACATAATACCATATTAGTATATTTTATATAATGTGGATTTTACATAATATTATTTTATGAAGAAATGATTTTAGGGGAGGTATAATTGCAATAAAAATTATTTTTGAATAATGTTACATCTTTTTTTGTGTATCATACTTCGGTTTTCCCCTAAATCCATAATAATATTAATTTCATCCCATAATAAATCTTATAAGATGATATAAGTGAATTTGGGAAGTTATGTGTTCATTTATTGGACGATTTAACATATTCCCCTACTATGAATAGATTATGAGTGGGGGTTTCCTTGGATAAGTGTGGTTTGTTCCATTGTTGTAATTTTTTAAAGTAATGAATTTCCAAAACATTTTTTCATCTCACAATACTCCAATAATGAACATTTATAGATAGTTAATGGGATATAGTCTAATTATTTCAATAAGATATTCATAGTAATATTTTAATTGGTCATTTAAACCATTGCCTTTTTATATTTAGAAACTAATAAGTACGTTATGACTATAAGAGTTGTAATTAAATAATAAATTTTAAACTATTCATTTTGGAAAAATATTTATTTGAACATATTATAAAATATAAATTATTATGATTATAAATATTTAATAAATTTTATCAAATTAAATAATATGATGTGGATAATTGATCTTCAAATTAATATCCCAATTGTGATGAGAAAGAAAGTCTTCAAAGAGAAACTATTTAATAGTTTACAAAGTATTTATATTAAAATTTAATATTAAAATTATTTTAATAACCTACGTTGAATTAGTTGATATATAATTGAACTAATTTTACATTAAATACAATTTAAAATAAAATAAATCAATATAATTTATATATATGAAAAATTATTCTTCAACTCAATATCTGTATTTTACTATATTATAAAAAAGTGATTTTAAACAAAAACACAATATTTAACCAAATGATAATTTTAATATTATAAATCCAAAATTTAATTATCGTTTATAAAAAAACTATTATATTAATGTGAAAAAATATTTTCAAAACATGTTTCTAGGGTTCAACTAACCGATATTTTAGAAAAATATATATAGTAACTCATAAAACATTGATTTTACATATAATTTATTTTTATTATATTTATAATAATTAAATTACCATAATATATGTAATTTATTTATAACTATTCATACTATTGAATGTCATGGTATAAAAAAATGTTTTATTTGGAGTAAGGGTTTTATTATAAGGAAGACATCGAAGAGATTAAATATACAGAAATATATATCAAGGGTTGTTTAAGCTCAGTATTCCATGTCGTATATGCTATAAAAAATATAATTATTATAATATATTTTAGTATTTCAATGGAGACGATAGGACTTCACAATCCTATCATGTGAAAATATATTATTTTTTATCCTTGACATATGATTTTAAATATTACAATTATAAAACACATTATACACCCTTTTATGAGATTATATAATACTTATTTTTTTCTATAATGGTTGATTTTGAATGATTTATTCATTAATTATCTATTTTTAATTACATAGATTTATGACATCAAACAAGATTATGATCATTGAATTTCTAATAATTATTTTTTCAAATTTAAATTCATTTTCCCATTCCTCTATTTTTATGATATACTTAAAAATTATAAGGGGATGTTATTTCGATTGTTTAACCTCACTGAGAATTTGACCTCTCCCTTTATTAATTTATCATTTCCCCATGAAAAAAATATTTTTTTAGATTTATATGTTAAATAAAGTTGTTATTTTTATAATATATAATGTTAAAAAAATGCAACTTTTTTTCAGATGCTTAAGTATCCATGATTTCAAATATAATATGTCATTTACAATGAAAAGAGGATCAAAATTATTTAATATAAGTATTAAACTAGTAATATAAAATATTTATATATATATAGTTTTTTGATCTCCATTTTTTGTTATCAAAGAAGTATTAGTTTTTTGTAGAAACTATATTGGGGAAAAAATTAGGGAGAACCATTACGATCGGGCTAGGAATTGAATTTTATCAAACATTATGAATAATGGGGGAATACAATTTTCCAAAAAAATAAATCCCTATATGGATACTAGAATGGTGATTGGACTGTGACATAGAAGAGTATATGAGTGACAACTTTTTAGGCTCAAAATTAGCTATTAACTAGATTATCACTAATATATGTTGAATGAGTCTAATAATACACACTTAAAAGGACACAAGAAAGGGATATTATTTGGTTAATTCACATTTTCATTATAAAAAATTTGAAATGATATCAATTATTATTGACCATGTAAGATTGGATTTAATACTTGATTTTCATAGATTGAATAATTGTTCCATAAAATAGGATATATTTTGAATGATTTAAAAATATATTATAAACTGATCACATTAATAATATACGATGGCCAAGATAAGAACTTTTTATTTACTAGGGGACTTATGATTGAATGAAAAAGTTGAGGTGGTGAATGGTTTAATAAAATATTGAATTTTATTATTTGGGTATTTACATTTGAATTATTTTATATCTAGAAAATCCAATTAGAATTTTCACACATATCATTAATTATTAGTTGTTTAATTTTTAATAAAAAACTCATGTGTATTAAGTTTACATATCAAGACTATATTGTTGTTCTAATTTATGGATTTTGGAGTGATCATCATAATTTATTTATTATCCCTTCTTCATATTTTGTTATAATTTTTCTGTAATATTTTAGTTTTCATTTTATTGAGATTATAACAAATTTCATAGAATATAAGTATCATTTTATATAATGAACCAAACTATAATATTTTATCATTTTGATTGAAAAAATAAACATCCACGGGAAATTACACTTACTATATTAGTACTTATTTCTACTCAAATAGGTTATTTATAATTGATGGTTGGGAAGAAATAAAATTTTGATACTTTTTTTATTTTAATTGTGTTTTTTGATATCATTCAAAAATATTTTTCTATTCCGTATTTAATTTATGATGTTCAGTTTTCAATAAAACTGCTACGTATTACTACAAGTAATTTAATGTCTCCTTAATGAATTATCCTAAATGTTGTTTTCAAGTTGAAGAAGAATCTGGATAAGGGATAAATTCATCCTATTACCCCATCATGGGGTGCACCAATTAATTTAATTATGAAGAAATTTAAATTAATGATCCTCTATATTGATTATAAGGAACTTAACAAGATCAAAACCATGAATAAGAATACAATTCCTCTAATTGATGATTTTTTGATCAGCTACAAAGTTCCTGATATTTTTAAAGGATATATAGTTTATTAGGATACTATAAGTTAGGGGTAAAAGTTAAATACATACCTATAAAAACCATCTGTTTTAGGTTTCATTGAGATGGATTTATTGTTATTTCATCGGAAAATTATAATTTCCTCTCTTTGATCATAGATTTAAGGAAAATTTCATTATAGAGTAACTAAATTAATTTTCTATTTTTTATAAACTATATTCTTATATATTCTATTATTAATGTAGAGAAGGATTAATATATAAAAATTATAATAAATACAATAATTACTGAAAACTGAATGAAAAATTTAACAAATATAAATTTATCTTCATAATATTATATTTTTATGTCATATAATCCCATTGAAGGCTATATGAGGGAATCAATAAAAAGAAAATGTTACTAAACATTATCCTAGATCAACCAACATGACTGAGAATATTATTTTTTTAGAATTGAATGGAATTTATTGAAATATTGTGAATGATTTCTCAGATTTATCTTGTCATATAAAAAATTTAATATAAAAGGAAATAATTTTACTTAGAATAATGAATGTAATGAAAATATATATGAACTGAAGAAGATGTTGTTTGGTTTATCTTTTCTCACAAAAAAAATATAGTGGAGAAGGATTATAATTTTCCGGGATGCATCAATGAAGTGGATGTGATGTGTCCTTATGACTAATGATATACTGATAATGTATGGCTCATATCAATATAATGGTAATTAAAAAATTCCCACACTATTGATTTGGTTTTATAAGTAAGAATTATTTGACTAAATATATATAAGAATTACAATTATAGATAATGGTTTAAAGAATATTCTATTCATACATGATTATATTATTTAGTCACTGTAAAAAGTGTTTAATATGTTCCCATGAAAATAATATGTGTTGATTATATATTATGAATTATCAATACATTACCAACAAGGGAAATTTAATGAGTTGACTAATTAATTAAATTGAATGAATCATACAAGATTATCTATGAAAAGGGTCACAAAAAATCAATGATTCTGGGATTTTAAATGTAAAGACCATTAAATATTTATGGAAGTGGAGAAATATTATCATACTCAAGTTACTACTAATCCATCTAGTCATGTAATTATTATGTGGGTGAACAAGAAGTGTGTGGAGCTACCAAAGAAGGTGAAATGTTCTTTTGTTAAACATTAATTGTGGTGGAAAATATGTTTCAGTAATGGAGTATGTTTTATAAAAATACTTATATTGAAGAAATAAGATTTGGAAATAAGTCATATTTTATAATTCACTTTTCTTCCTAGAATACAATCAAATATATAAAAAATAAATAATATTTATGGTGGGACAATTAGTATTGCATAATTTTAGAGTATGTATCTCATTTCATTTTGTTTCAAAAAATTAATATTTAGGGATATTAGTATAAGGGGTTGGCGCAACAATTACCTATATAATAATAGAATTGCTAAAAATCTCAATCTACTTTTTCATCACACTCACGAAATCATCAATAGATTATAAAATAATCTTCATCATATTAGATTAAATTACGAAGTCTTCAAAATTTATTTATATTATGTAATATTTTCCTCTATAACATAATTACTATATATATATATATATATTATTAGTAGAAATGTAAAAATGATCACCACAATCTATTTTTTTAGATCATGAAGTGATGCTTACCTCAATGTTCTAGGGAATTCTTCAGCAACCCCGGGATTAATAGAAGTCATTTTTTCTTCATATCATACACATACTTATGGTTAGTCTCATTGTAAAATCCAAACAATTAGGATTTTTTTTAGATTATATTCTGTTGATTTAAAATATGTTTCTGATAAAAACCTTACACTGGTAATGATTTCATGTAATAATATATTCCAGATGATAATTAAGATGTATCTTTATGAAGTATTATATGGAATGAAGTGATGAAATTTGAAATGAAATGATGATTTTAGGGAATTGAATATCTTTTTATCTGATCTTAAGAGAAATTTACAGACACTTAGATCTATTCAACACCACATAAAGGAAGCTCTGAATTGATAAAATAGTTTTTCAAAAAATCATTTAAAAAATAAAGAACTAATATTTTGTGAAGGAATTACAATAAATTTTACCATTGATGAGTTTTTAATGATCCATAATTAAGTAAATTTGATTCATATGTATTTTATTCCTATGCGGTTATTGATCAGTTGAAGATTGTAGCATATCTCATGGATGTTCAATTATACCTCTATCAAGAACAAGATCTGTTCCATGTGTCTATTTTAGAGAAGTTTATACCTAATAATTATAATGTAATGGGCCTAGAATTTTCAAAACTATAGCATGATATATAATTTGAATAAAAACAAATATAATTAATGGTATATAGATATAGTTTTCTACAAAAGAACCTTTCCAACATGGTTAATATTCATTTTATGAGTCAAAAATTTGAGGACACTACAAGTGAACTTGAGGATAGGATGAAGAAGATATATCCAAAATTGATTATATAAGTGTGATTGAATTTAAAGAATTATATTGATTTTAATGGAGTCATAATTTGACACCATAACATATTATATTTATTTTATTTTAAAAAATGTAGCTTTATTTTATAGCTTTCATTTCACGCGTCCTCATGTCAAAATGAACCGTGATATAGTATACCATTATAAATTACCCCTTAAATTGTATTATATAAATATTAATAATATTGATAAGAAAAATAACAATAAATAGTATATATATTTAATATTTATTAATTAATTTATAACAAATATTTAATCAATTTATAGAAATGTAATTTTAGGCTTTAGAAATATGTTCTCCTAAAAAATCGTTATTGAAGACTTTTTTCATTGAAAATATAATTAATTTATAATTATTTTGAATTTTATTAAATTTAATTAATAACATATTTTATTTCATAATTTATATTTTAGCATAGGGATAATTTTTTGGAATTTTATGAAAATATATATTGGTTATTGAATTAAGAAAAATTCCTATTTTTGTAAAAAAAATTATTTCACTCCATTATATAATGTAATATGAAATAATAATTATGTGATGAACTAGATAAGATATTAAAACTATCCTCAATTAGTAATAAATAATTTAGTTAATTTCATATGAATTATCTTTATACTTGATTTTGGTATATGATTATTTTTTGGGGAAAGTATACATTTTTTATTAAACAGTTTTACATGAGCAGTGTATTTTTATCTTCATTAGAAATATTAATATCCATATAATTTTTATATTAAATATTTTCATATAATATATATTTTATTTAAATTTATATTATTCATTCTATAATGCTTATAATGAATGGAATGGAATGAAATTCTATCATATGCTTAATAAATAATTTTTCAAAATATGTGTATCTATTGCATGTTTTAATACTTTTTAAAATAAAATTCTTCCACAAATAGAGAAAAAATATATGAAATTGTATTACATATTTTTAAAATAATATTTATTATAATAAAATAATTTCAACTCAATATTTGGTCATTAGGAATAGAAAAAGTTTCTTTCCACTGTTCAGGTTAAAAATTATTTGCTGAGGTGTGTGGGGGTTGTCATACAATGATATATGATTATGAATCAATTATAAAAAAATTAAATTCTTAATATTGATTATATTTCAACCATATCATATATTATCATTTAACCATTGTCAATGTTTTCCACATTCTCAACAATGTGACAGTATATTAACCAATTCTGTGTTTTTCCCTCCCCACACATATAATAAGTAACATATTAACCTACCATATTAAAATACTTTTATTCTAATAAATCTAACTAGAACAATCCAAAACCCTTCTTAAAGACCTTAGCTTAATCCTTGATAATATGATCATCTCCTAATACCACTATATTAAGGATTAATTTTGAAGTCAAAGGAGGTCTCTAAAATTAGTAGTATAAGTCAAAACCAAGATAATTAAATTTTATTTATTATTTCACATAATCTAAACAAATTATCAATCATTATATTATAAAAATAGTATAATAAATATATTGATATTTTATTATAGAGATGGAACAACCATTTTCCCAGCTCATATCGATTTAATTGGAAGTGAAAGTATTAGTAGTGTTAATAAGTGGACAACCACATCCACATTGTCATATCATTAATTTTCAATATCCACCCATTAGGTTTCATTATTATGATATATATAATTTTTAAATATAATTTTTATTAAATAATTATAGTTTTGAAATTATAATACCTTTTCATGTTTATTTACATCCCAACCATTGGAAAATGATAACATCACTCGTGTTTGTGTTTGGATTATTACCTCCCTTAAGCGATGAAAATAATTTTTATTTTATCTATATATAAGAATTTGTAATGATATATTTGACTAATATATATGATATTTTTGATATAAAAAATAATTTTTAATGGATATTTATAATTTATCTTTATTTTCTTCTATCAAATGTAAAGTGTAAGAATTGCTCATGTGAACATATAGACTACCATCACTATGAAGTCATAAAATTTAATTTTCATAACCAATTAATATAATTTTTTTATAATTTAATATACTTCAAAAATATGATACTTGTAAAATAGATAACATTATATTTATTATCGACATAAAAACCTATGTTTTTGTGAATTATTTATTCTTCAATAAACAAAATTTATCTTCTAATATTTAGATACACACTACGTAATTTTTCGATTCTGTATTGCATTGTTGGCACTTGTAATTTCCAATTTCATATTATTTTTTTGAAGATTTCATATATTAGATGACTATGTAGAAATTCATAAATATCCTATACATAATTATTGAATAAGGGACCTGGTAATTAATATAAGGACTATTGAACCTTATTTATTTATAGAAATGTTCCATCGACTATAGCCAAAAAAATCCCTCCATTGGCTAGCCAATATAAGTCTCAACCATAGGCACATGTTGGACCAAGGCCTACCACTCCTGATTTGAGAAAGCTTGGGCCATATAGTAGAGTAAAAAATGAATAATAATACTTTAATAAATTTATTGGTCACTTGTATATGGCCCATGGGGTGTAATGAAGAAGTTATGCATAGCGTGGGGGTAAAGGCCAGTGGAAAAAATCTCATGTGGAAGTGTGGTAAGGGTACATGTGATGAACCCCATTCCCAGCTCGATGAAGCTACTTCAATGACTTAGATTACATAACAAAGGGGGGTACAACAAAAAAATCGATGTGGGACAGCGATTCCACTTGTATTATTCACTAAATTCAGATACTGGAAGAACGATCACCCCTTCCACCAATATCAACCATCAACCCCAAATCCCACATATCACACATTAAAAACAAATCATCTCATTTTAGGAAACCATAAACAAAAAAGATCCCACATAGAACAGGACCACTTAATTCAACCTCCCACAAGACTATCAACTTTATCATTCACTATTTTGATATCTAAATTCGATGTCATTACCAAGATCAATTAGTGATCAAAACTGTCATCATCTACAGACTTTAATATATAGCCAAACAAATCCATGAAAACTGACATGAGCTATCATGAGATCCAACCATGAATGATAGTGTCCATCCACAAGATCTCCCAACGGTGCTCTAATCCCACACATGGTCATCCTATAACTATGTGATAAATGTGAGGAAAATTAATGGATTCATCACGAGAGGTTTACAACAACGATCCCTTCCATCACTGGAATGGTTTTTTTCCAAATTAATTCATATCTATTAGTTTCTATCATGTGTCATCACTAATAGAGATAAAATCACCTCAAGTATTAAATCATGTGATCATGAGGGGACCGTCACAAAAAGGGTTGAATGCTACACAAGTCCTCCTATCATCAACGTGATGTCTTTCCAGAAAATCTCCACCACCACAGTTACAATATTAAACATCATCCCCGTGTATATTGACATCAAACCAGGCCTCTCATGGGCCCTTAATACCATTATATTGTAAATACAAACACATTCAATAGGAGGGTGAGAGGATTTTGAGTAGACCTACCAAAAAATAGGGTGCATTAGCCACTACCCACTAGAGACCACCGTCAGGTGATCTCTAAAATCAACGTCATGCTCTCTTGAAGAATATTATATCACATGAAGAACTATGTTTCATGTGATGTTTGGTTCATTCATTGTTTTCGCAAGATCGCGTGATCCCCTCCCCTTTGTTTATGGCATCACGACATCACCAATAAGATCCTTTATATGATTAGATGGTACCAGTGTGCACCCTCTTTACTCGACCACAATAAAACTTGATATAAATTCTCTTTCATAATTCGATTGAATGGATAACATAACCTTATAAAATATGATAATAATGGTCCAAGAATGCATGAAGAACCCACACTAGTGCCCGCAAGTATTCCCCAGGGTATATTTCAACCATGATCTCATGAATACTAAGAAAAAATGTTTCCTGAAATGATCACATGAATGCTTGGACATGTCCATATGAACCTACGACCCCCACCCCTAATGTTGTTATCATGATGGTTGATATCATCATGATTACCTTTGTTTGAGGCACACTAACTTCATGAACAATAGACCATCATGATAGAAAATCATTGTCTTGACACATGATTATGTGGCATGAAAGCCCTATATTCAGCAGTAAAGAATGACGTCCTTCAACACAAGACCTCTATCCATGTGGTGCCTCCATGAATCCTTGGCTTGGAGATCATGTAGTGTGAGAGTCTATGTGAATCATTATGACTTCACACAGCCTTGTAATTGGGCGACTCAACATGTAGAATCTCTACGGATACCCTCTTCATATAAATAAAATTATAAAAATCCTATTGTGTGACACTATAAGGGTCATGAAAATCATAATAATGATGGAGCTTCATTATTTTACCTCATGCAGATATTCCCCAGCCTGTATATGTCCTCAATAGGGTGAAAGATTCATGATGAAACCCTTACATGGCCATTCGTCACTCTTCCTAGGATCATATTTGTCTATGGAAACATAAGAAATGATGCTTTTGGATATGCATATATGACATTCTAGGAGCACAAGATCATAAACATTTATGTGAGAACCATCTGCATGAGTATTTTAAGGTCACATGATCACAAGATTCTCCATTAATCTTGATATGTCTTCAAACAATCTTGGATGAGTCATGTTGGCCATGTGGAAAGCCTTGGATAATTTATGTTGGTCTCGCGACAACTAAGTAACATGTATTCATTTCCACACAAAAACTATTAGAACATGTCATATTAATCATGTGATGCACCTTGGAGTTGTTTATATTGTTCAGGAAATGATATGTATGACAATTAATTTTGATCCAGAAAATTAGTAATTGAATTTATGGAATGATCTCAAGACTTTCACGATAACATATTAGAATTATTATGGGACAGTACAACCACAATTCAAGTTCATCATGTGACATTGTATAGTAATCTCTACATCGATCATGTGGAAGAAAACATGAAAATATTCCTTGATTATACGAAGAATCTTGGACTAAATCGCTTTACTCCTGCATATGAATCTTGGAAAAGTTGGTTGATCATGAGAAAGGCAGTCATCATGTCCCCTTTGTTTATAAGGAATATCATAAAAATTACAACATAGGTCAGGAAAGGAATCATGATCATGTTAGGAAAAAAACTTTGGACGTGTCTTCCACAACATTTTGACACCCCAAAAATATGATAAAAATAATGGAGTCATGTCCAACAAGTATCCAAGAGATTTTAAGAAAAATATTTTTATGCCATACCAACTTTTTCTGGCTAACACACATGGGCTCATGCCATGTAGACCCAGGCTAGGAAATTTCAACCACATTCCCCTTTCATATAGAAAGCATCCTTGATGATCGTTGGTTGTACAATCATTCATCCATATCAATGTCATGCTCTCACATACACCTTTAAGGGTATCAATGTCGCCTTAGTCTATCAGAATATAAATTATTAGTGTTTCGATGGGAAACATCAGTGTTCAATCCCCGACCAAAGGGAATCCATCCTAGTATAAGCCCCTAACATTCAGAGAACCTTGGGGTTAATGATAATGCCTCGTAGAATGGTCATAAACCATATACTATTAGTAGGTTGGGGGATGAAATGTACTATGTGATGTGTGACTCCCTCTATATCTTGGATACATAGGATTTCTTCCAAAGGCCAGAGCTCCAAAAGAGAATCCATCCATTTATAATCCCCTAACAATACTAAAATCCCATTGATAACAATAATATCTCATAGTGTGATCATCCTCTATATCCCATCAATGGAAATGGGGATAACTGGACCCTGATAAGTCTGATTCCCATGTTAATTTTTATACATAGGACGCCTTCCTTAGGCCTGAGATCTAATTGGCATACACTTTTTGTAAAGTAGCTCCATTCCGAATGTATTCTTGAAAAATATGATTAAAATCCCATGTTTTACATTCATCATTTCCTATCAATCAATGTATTAGTATAGGAATAATACATGATCATCAATTAAATTATATTCCATAATCATTCTCTCATATACCTCAATCCCATCAGTGGGTTGGGGAAAGAACAGAACTACGATGACTTTGATTCTTGTTCTAAAATAGGATACACGGGTTTTCATCATAAGGCCCAAGATCTATACCATGTTGTCCATATGATGGAAAATAATTTCTCTAAATTAGAGACATTAATGTATGTGAATTTTACAAATGTCCTCTAAGAAAATTTCTCTAATCCATAACTACTTATTATTTCTCACATTGAGCATGGATCACATGATCATAGAAACCGGAGATGATTGTATCAAAATCATGTTTAGAATTCTCTTAGTATGGGTTCTTCACAATTGGTATGTAATTTTGATTAATTGTCATCTTATTTAATGGTCCATATTCTTGAAGGGTAATTAGGGTAGTATCACATGAATATGTCCCTCCAAGGACCTCTATTGTCATATAACTCATGACCCAGACTCACATTACAAGAACTATGTAGAATTTTATTTTTGTTTTAAATTGGATATGTAGGAATCCTCATCGTGGTTCGATCCCGACATTCAAATCCTTACTACATGATGTTAAACTGCATGAATGTGTCCTGTTATACTACCTTAAACTATGTCACATGAACTATGTGGGTTTTGATTCACCTCCTAGAATTGTCAAAATTTCTCAAAATTTAAATGACAACCTCAAATGTTCCAAAGTATTCATAGATACCTGGATAACATGATTTGGACCCAAGGCCCCAGTGTATGTTAACACCAACACACCACATCCATTACTAGTTGTTGAACCTATTAAACTGGGATTAAAACACCAACAACTCCATCCCATGACTTGAAATGGCTCAGGAAATCCACTGTAGGATGAGTTCTCATGGGCCATCTTTCCCTATATAGGCTACACTATATGAGGTGGACCTTGTTTCCACAATATGTAGCTTTGGGTCATTATCCCTACAGCATTGAAATGAATACCACCCATTACATAGGTATGTTCTGGAGGAAAATCATAAGGTCTACCCAATCACACAGTTATTTCATGGATGGATTCATTTTGTTCTGGTCGTCCTCATCAACATGCGACAATGAGTCCATAAGAAGTTATAGAGGATGTGGTTCCTAAAAAACTATCTAGTTCTAGGAATTTGTCATGAGAACCCATTATAGATATCCAAATAATGCATCTCTAGGACCAGATCATATCTTTCATATTACCAATCTCTCTAAGGCCAACTAGTGTATGTTCACAGTGTCCTAGAATCAATCTCATATCATCCCTATCTAGGATCTTTTGAAATAATCATAATAATCCTTTGAGAATATCGAAGATTAGTGAGAACCCCATCCTATTGGTCTAGCGGTATTTTCTTAATATTACACCCTAGAGTCATCTACAATATTGTAATAGACCCCTAAAATAGTATCAGGGGCACTGACCACTCAAACGTAACTATGGGAATTGACCCCTAAAATTGTAAAATTGGATCCAAACCCTCAAATGGTGCCATTGGAACAGATATGTAAAGGTTACCATGGGAATCGATCCCTAAAATGGTACCATGGAAACTGGCCCATCATACAGTACCTTGGGAACCAAACACTCAGACGGGACCATGAACATCGACGTACCAAATGGGATTCTCTGTCAAGGATGATCACCATCCCATTTTTTGTCTCAGTAAATATGATATCAATTAGATATGAATATTCCTAATCAAATCTGGACAAGCATGCTAATGAGGATTAAATTCATTCCCTCTTGCATTCATTTGGGACATGAGAGTTTCACCTACCTTCTTCCACTTTCATAGGAAAAATTGGGCCCATCCATGACATTATGGAATCTATATAATGTGTTGCCGACCATGTTGGTATTTTATAGGGTAGGGAAAATAGAATATATGAATATTGGTAGAAATGCATTTAGTCTTTTGGTTTACATCAGTTCTCACTTTATCATCCACTCTCCATACTCCTGGCCAAGGAGAGGGTGTTTTCATGGCTTCTTCTAGTCTATCCCTTAAGGATGTCAATGTAACTTGTATGGGAGAATAAATCAATAAACTTCCACAAAAGAATATGTATATATGGGAGATAATTGGGAGAATAATCCTGAGAAATCTTCCCTATAATGATGAAAAAATTTCCAATAATGGAATACCACCTTTCTATAAAGGGACACACCCATAAGGATAGGTGAATATTCATACTTTCCAGTCCCTCATCGAGAGAAATCCAAAAATTATCTTACCTCACCCACGCCACAGGTCTTGGGGAATTTTCATATTTCCCAGACCCCCGATCGATAGGGCTGGAGAAATTTCCATAAGATTCACCTCCTCATCGGGGATATTGTAGAAAATATCTACCAACATAAGATTATTTAAAGCCTCTAGGAGAGTTGGTATATTTTAATCAATGGTAATAATCTATGTCATTGAATACCACCCAATGATTCAGAAACATTCCTCATACCAATAATGACCAGGTCTCAGTACCCCAACCTCCAAACTCAACCATGCATGTGTTCGAATGGAGGTTTATATAAAATGAGAGAAATGTATAATTATGTACCATATATTGATGATAATCATAAGTATGTATATTCAATACAAAAAATTCTTGATCCCATGCATTTCAACTATTCCCTAGAAAATGATTTGATAAAGATCCTGGTGGTGAGAGAGCCAATTGAGAAATGGATGGAAGGACATGTCAATAATTTTCCCTACCCTAAATGTCTCGCTAAGGTAATTATTGGTTTCATTTCTATTAAATATTTTCATTAGGTATAGATAGGCATGGGGATATTAGAACCGCTGACATGTGAATCCTCTCTCATGTCATATGAGAACTCTAAGTAGGACACTGAAGTTGTGAAACAGAGAATGAAACCCATAAATTCAATGGATAAGACACCATATTTAAAATTTATATTAAATATATCTTATTACCTCAAATAACCCATAAAACAATTTCTTCTTATGTTCTATAGAAAATTGTTTGATGGACTTTCTAAAAATAAGTAAACAGAAAGAGGATGTGTTGGAATAACATAGCAGTCATTTCTTCTACCATAGGTATATTGAGAAGACAATAGAGAGCATATTTGTCTTCAAGGATTTTTTTAGGATGAATTTAAATATAGGATTATTGTGTTTAAGGATAAAAAACTCATGAAAAATTCCTTAGTGATTTCCATGTTCCAAAAAATGATCTACTTTCTTGATATATTAATGGCCATTGTCCTTATCGCAAAATGATAAAATACATGACCATTGTCCTTACCGCAATACGTTACAATGAATGACCCTCATCCTAATGAAAAAATGCTAAAATGAAGGGCCATATTACTTATTAGATGATGTTAAAATGAATAACCATCATCCTTACCTTATGATGTTAAACTGCCAGGCTATTGTCCTTACTACATGATGTTAAAATACTTAGCCATCATTATAACCCTTAGATGTTGAAAAGCATGGGAGTTATCCTTAATTATAGACGTTAAATTTTATTATTGTTATTCTCACCAAAATATGTTAATCTTTTGGAAAATTTTCCTTATCGCAATTCATTAAACAGCACCACTTCCATCATTATCGCAATACCTTAAGATATATTTCCATCGTTCCTACTGTAAGAAGATTGAAAACATGTCAATAAGCCATAAAACTTGAGGTTAAACATCATGTGCATAATCCATGCTGTAAGAACTCAAAATAAACATCCATTTTCCTTACCTTTTTACATTAAAATGCATGACCATTGTCTTTACTAAAAGATGTTAAATTGAACGACCATTGTCTATATCACAAGATGTTAAACTACATGGCCAACATAAATACCTTAAGATGTTAAATTGCATGGATCGTGTCCTTTCTGCATGACATTAAACTACAGATGTCCTTTCTGAATGATGTTTAATGGGATTAGTTATCTAGAACTACATAAAACTTCATTCTCATTCTAATTGGGATATATAGGGACACCTCATTAATTTATCTTTTTCTAGATATATAAAATAAAAACCTTTCTAGAGTTGTCTTGAGCTCATTTACATGTATTCATTTCATTAATTATGATTTATTTTTATTAGGTTGATATTTGAGGTTTCATTGGCTGAATTTAGATAAAATTAGAAGAAACAATGGGTTTTTCATTGTTGGTTCAAATTTAGAGATAATTATGAACCCCGGCCTAGAAAACCATGAAACCATGTACTGTGGGGGTTCACTCGGATGGTGCATAGTTTTTCAAACAGTGTTCCCTAAAAAGAGAAATTGTGCATCCCAAAAATAAAAGAAACATGGTTGGCACATGGTCATGGAAAATCATGTTCCCATGCCATAGAAATCATCCATGTCCTTTTCAATTTCCCCAAAAATATAATTTAAATTCACCTAAACTGCCAAAACCTCTATCCTTCAACCCATACAGGGGAAAACCCATATTTTAATGATTTTAGAGCTATAAAAAGGTATTATAAGCTCATCTAACCTCTATTATTTTAATTTTTAAGATCGTATCCAAGATCTACATCCCTCTCAATATGGAGATTACATCCCATTACATTCCCATTCACCTTCATTCATTATCTCATTCTTTTTATGGATGTAATCCGTTGTTTTCTTAAGTGAATAATCAGATTTTTTGAATGATGATCTAGTATTGTATGTCTATAAAAATATTAAATAGATCTTGATTAATTGTTTAGATATGGACTCTGGTCTATATCGTTGTGCTAATCAATTTCAGAGATTTTTTTTGGGTGAACGTTCATCAATGAATTGAGGCAGGTGGTCTATAATTCCAGTACCATAGTCATGATCTTAATAAAATATGTGAATGTTTTAGAATTTCAAGGGTTGAATATAAACTGAAATCCCAAAATTAAGTTTAGTTTTGCTGAAAATTAATTAATGGTCAAATAAGGGGATTCATTGGATAATTAAATTGTGGGGTTGATATAATTAATTGATGAACTAATTATCAAACAATTGAATTGTTAATTAGGGAAATTTTATTTTGGGTTCATTATCTGATTAATGAGTTATGAATTGGAATTAATTAATTAGTGAATTAATTATCAAAATATTGAATAGTTAGATTAGTAAATTTAATTATTGGTTTAATTCTCAGATTACAAAATTATGAGTTGGAAATAATTAATTGGTTAATTAATTATTGGATGTTGAAATTATTATTAAATATTTAAATATATAATTAATTATTTATTATATATGATTACTTAATAATGTAATTGATTCATAGTTGAGATGATTTAATTAATTTTTAAATCAATTAATGGGATTAAAGTGATTATTTATTCACTAGGTAAATTAATACAGATGGATGTGATTAATTAATCATCCGATTTTGTAATGGAAATCGGTGTGAAATTAATCATTTGGTTAAATAATTGAAATTTTTTCTTTAATTAATTTATAAATTAATCAATGGAATTATTTAAAATTATGTAGGTATTGAGTTTCACATGGGATAACCAGCGTGTGAATTAGGAATTGTTGAGATGGATAGTGAGACACTATTTAGAAGGACCATGTGGGAATGTTAAGAAGTACCATGGGAGATTGTTGAGTGGATTATCATGAGAGATTCCATTTTTTCCAAGGGACTATATATATTTTTTAGATTTTTGAGAAGGTAATTACCATGAGAGATTCTCCCATCTACCTATCAAGCAATTATGATTCTTTTAATGTTAATCACATTAGACCCTTCAGTTTAGATCCCTAGGTTCATATTAGTCATTCTTTATTGATTTATATGTTTTATGTATTATATCAGATGTACTATATGATATTGAATAGTGTTATGCATTTCAGATATATTATGTCCCTTTGTGGATAACTCAAACTCTGGCATTAGACAATGCAGGAATAAGGGTATGGGTGTTCTCATATACCTATGGGTTTATAAAGTTATGTCTAGAATATTTGCTTACGTAAAAACTATTTAATTAATCAGTTTAAATATCTTTTTATAAAACTGTATACAATTTTTATTTATTGGATTTGTTTTATAGATCATTAGTGGTGGAATACTGAGGCATACTCGTACCTTACATTAGATTCCCAATCAGCACCTCAATAGACTTTATTATTGTAGGACAAGTTAAGAGAAAAGGCCCTAGGATAGATTTCTGATTAGGGATAGGGATAGGATAAGGTAACTGGATGTGGTTTGGGACCAACATGGGATCCGTTGGTGTTTTTAGATTTAGTTTTTATTTTAGACACATAACACATACTTAATCATGGAAATATTTCTATTACAGTTGGATATTTTATTTCCTACATTTATTATCTTCAAATTTTCGTATAGTTTACTGTTATATAACAATTATTATATTGTTTATTTGTTGTATTACTCTAATAAAAGGTCTTATAGTATCCCTATGAATGAATTAGCCGGCCCTCACAGCTAGTTGAAGCCTCTAGTGTACGGGGAGGGATGCCTGAAGACATGTGGAATTCTGGCTCGGGGAACAGGTTCATGACACCTGGGTTAGGACCTTACCAAGTTGTATCCGAGTGCATTTTCCCTTTTCTTCTAATTTTATCATATAATTTTGGAAATATATGTATGAGACTAAAATTAATGAGTTCATTGTAATGATCTCATGAATGGGAGTTTCAAACCAATTAATGGTGGAAAACCCACATACTCATGGAGGGATTTTTATTCATTCTATCTATTGTAGTAGAACATTATTACACCTTGGGTGATACACATGTGGTGTGATGTAATTATTGGTTCTGAGATTTTATTATAATTGAATTGTGGCCCAGAATGGAATCAATGTACAGTCTACATGTGTCATTCAAGGAGATCAGTATTATTTTTGGCATGCTTCATTTTAGGCATGCACAAGAAAATAGTTTTTGGGAATGTTGTTGAAGGTTAAATATTTTTTCTTTCTACTAAAATTAGAATCAAAATGGTGCCTAGTATTTTAATTGAGAATGGTAAAATGATAAAAATAAGAATAAATGAGTGTGTAACATGGAAACATGAATAATGGGAATGAGAATTACATTTAATAACAAACAAAAACGTGTAGGATGGTTAATTATAGTGATAAATCCATGGTTTTTAATGCATGGTGAGGTTTGGGGAAACAATTTATTATTACATATGGTGATTTTCTTAAAAATTAAGTGTGATAAAGTTGTTTCATGGACACTAAGATGTGTGTTTAGTATTATTCAGATATTCCATCCTAACAAAAACTATTAATAGGATAACATGATTATATGGCTAGTTTTGATTTACCAGTAGTGGAACCAAAGGCACCGATAGTATCGCGTAAAGAAGCAGTGGAACATTTCTGAGATAATTTCACACACTTCATACAATTCATGGAAAGATAAATAGGATGGCTTGTGAGGAGAATGTAGGACTTAACGAGGGAGTTCCATTGGAAGCACCATTTTACCTTTACCGAAGAGGTTTGACTTTAAGTTGCTACTTTTTGGATTGAGTTTATCTGGAAGATACTTGATCACTTGGAAACTCCATCTGTTAAGATGGTTAAGATACCTCCTACTATTCTATGAGGATCAGTGTAGCACTGGTGGTATGTCCAACCACTTTATGGAGAGGATAATGGTATGCTATGGAAGGACATCGTTGAGTGGTTCTTGGAGCACTTCTACCCAGAGATGCTGATTTAGGGGAGATTAACTGGGTTCATGAAGTTCACTCTGGAGAGTATTTCATTAATGGAATATGCTGGTCGCTTTGAAGATTTGCTAAAAAATTTCCTTAAATTTGCAGTAGATGAGGATACCTCAAAAAAGATGTTTCAGGATGGAATTATGTGTGAAATTTAGTCCCATGTAATTATTTTTTTAATGAATAAGTCTTATGATATAGGGAATTGAGCTATCATTTTTTATGGGAACCTGAAGGATTCTTCTAATAGTATACAAGTGTTTCCTTATGAATTATCAAAAGGTACAGTGCATATGATTAGGAGGCATCATTTTGAGAACAAGATCCAATGTTGGGGAAAACTGAGTGTCTAGGTAGAAAATTCAGTTACCCAGGACCTTTCTCAAGTGATTTTCCACCACTTTTGTTGGTTATGAAACTCCAAAAAAAATCCATGACAACCAGTATTTCAATTTTGATCTAGCTTATACATCGAAAACGTGGAATCATTTGGATGACACTTTTTTCCTTAAAACCCAAGATCAAGTGGTCTAGGAATCTAGTACAATGTGAAAGATGATTACATTTCTAGCAGAGATTCATTTTGTGGATTATGAGAGTCCGAAAAAGATGACTCTCATATTTTTCTTTGGACATTGTACACTTTTGAGATGGTTATTTGATAGGAAGTATAAATATATAGAGTGTTTAATGTTGAGTAAAATACATGATTTTATGGAGTAACCACCATATTAGATCATAGATGAGGATGAGATCAACTCTAACAAGAATTAGGTTATTGTGCCTAGGAGCATGATAAATGAGCTAATGGGGAAAATTTCTTGCCTTGATGTGGGAGGTACATCAAAATGTGTCAACAATATACAATCTACATTGATGGTTTTAGTAGTTACAAGGAAGGAAGAAAGAGATATAAGGGTTCTGGAAATGATCCTACACCAGACAGTATGTGATGGTAGATCATAAATGACATGCAGGTTTGATGCAATTGATTTCAATTCCAGAATGGAATTTGAGCGAAGTAAAAATGGTATTTATGTTGGGTATCCAAAATATTCTAAGGACTAATTATTCTATCTAGGTTCATGTGTATTTAATTAATAAATTTTTACATTTCTTTCCTATAAGGGAGAATTTTTAACTAGAGTACTTATAGATGTCTATGTTTGAGATATAGTTAGACTGCTTGGGGTGACACAAACCATAGATTCAAATCATGATTCACGCTTTACATCAGGTTTTTTAGAGGGATTGCAGAAGTCACTCAGTGCATAGATTTTATTGAGTACATATTTCCTCCCATAAATAGATGGATAGTTAGAATGTAATATATTCTCTCTTGAGTAAATTCAATGAGCATTTTTCCTTAAAATTCATGGGTATCAGGAGAAGCATAAGGATTTATTGGAGTTTTCCTATAACAATATTTATCAAGAAAATATATTGATGACAAAATAAGTGTCTCTTTATATTAAACCATTCTTATCACTACTATTCCAGATGTATGTTGGTGAGTCAGAGCAATTAGGCTAAGTCACTTTTAAGAGACATCTGAGAATGTTTCGTTTATTTGAAAATGTATTCCTATAGATTAGTTTAGAGAGAAGTTGTAAGATAACATATAGATACATCCCCCAGAGTTTATTGGGGTGATCATATATTCCTTTGTGTGTCTCTTAGGTTGTGTCACCACAATATTGGGAGATAGGGAAAGGTGGAAGCCATGTTTATTGGAAAATTTGTGGTTGTGGATAAAAAATGGTTAGTGACATACCGATTGGATCTGACACATAAATAAAGCACCATGAACTATTTTTTCCATGTATCACTACTTCAGAGGTATCATATCGACCCTTTCCATGTTAGCTATGTAGAAAATGTTGATCTTGAGGTAGATGCATCCTTTGAGGAGGATTTGATAGTTTTCTTTCGAATTATTGTGAGAATGTATTGTAGGGAAGGCCAAGAAGATATTCCAGCTATTATGGAAACATGGATGTGTAAAGGAGGAGACATATGATTTGGAGATAGATATGTTGTCTCTATGGCCTACTCATTTTGGATCAGAATCATAAATATTCATGGGAGTAGAGTTCAAGGTAAATATCCTATAAGGTGGGAGATTGTAAGATCCTGACTTTTTCAGAGCTGTCACAAGCATATTTACAGGTATGCTTTCATTTAATTTTGTTTAATTTTAATTTTGGAAGAACATTGATGTTTTTTTGGATTTATTTTTATAAAAGTGTATGATAAATGGGTTGTGTGTCGTTAGATCATTGTTAGAGGAAACTGTGATCCCAAGAATAGAAAACCGTACAAACCTAGATAGTTGGGGTTTTTATGGCTGGCACACATTTTCTCATATAGTGCACCCTAATTAGATAAAACATTTATCCCAAAAATAATTGGCACAAGATTGGGTAAATATTATGGAAATCCATTCACCCCTTCCTAGGAAACCATGCACAATTTTCTAATTTCCAAAATATTAGTTTTAAAATCACCTTACCCCCAAACTCCACCTATTCAACCCAAACATGGACCAACATGGTTTTCGTTGATTTTAAAACTTTTCTGAGGGATTACAAGTCCATACAACCTCCCTTATTTAAGAGTTCATGCATGGAACGAAGATCTAAACCCCTCCTAGTAAGTGGATTCTACATCATTCTTTCACATTTACCTTCCTTCCATCCCCCATTCTTTTGGTGGGATGTTTTCTCATGTTTTTTGAGAACTAGATCTATATTTTGTGAATATATATATTTAATTATATATATATAATCAAGATAACTATATTTTTTTTAATCTTGAATTAAGTTTTTATATCTGGACTCTAATCTACGTCCATGTGGTACTCTGTTTTAGAGAAGTCTATTGGGTGAATGATCGTTAGTGAATTGATGTTGGTGGTCTATAATTACAATTTTTTAGTCTATATATTGATATTTTTGGTGAATTTTTTAGAATTTATAATGTTTCTTTAGAATTTTATATTCTTAAATTAATTTAATTAATGTGGTCAATTAATTAATGGTGAAATAAGTGTTTTGATTGGTTAATTGAATTATGGGATCGTGATAATTAATAGGTGAACTAATTATCCAATGATTGACTTATTGGTTTGAGAAATTTTATTGTTGGGTAAAATGTCAGACTAATGATTATTAATTGAAAATAATTAATTGGTGAATCAATTATCAAAATATTGTATTGTAGAAATAGGGCATTAAATTATTTTTTAAAATTTCAAAATAATTAATTATTAATTCGAAATAATAAATTGGTGAATTATTTATTGGATTTTGGGATTGTTGTGAGATTATTTACATTTTAATTAATTATTAGTACTTATATGGTTAATTAATGTTTTAACTGATTAAATAGTGCGATGTGAAAATTAATTGTTATATAAATTAAATAGATTAAATTTATTAATTAATCATTGGGTTAATTAATATAGATTTATGTGATTAATTAATTGTTAGGTTAGTTAATGAAAAAGTATGTGATTAATTAATAGTTATGTAAATTGATGTAAATTTATTTGATTAATGAATTGGTAAATTAATTAATGGAATGATTTATGATTATGTATGAATTGTGTATCACATGGGATAGCTAGTTTGCAAGAATGGAATTATTGAGAAGGAAAATGGAATCTTATTGAGAAGGAATGTGTGTGCCTGTTGAGAAAGACCATGTGAACATATTGAGAGGATGGTCATGAGAGCTTACATTTTATTTTTAAGGTATAGTTAGAGATATTGGTGTTTTTCCAAGGGAATGATTATCAAATATTACCCCCTCTTCCTAGTATGCAATTATGCTTTGTTTGATATTACTCAGATTACACCTGTGAGATTAGATCCCTATGTGAATATCATCCATTGTAGTTTTATGTACATGTTCAATGTATTGTATTATATGTAAATTTTAATGTTAAATAGTAATTTGGAGTTTAGATATATGATATCCTATTGGGAGAGCTCAGTCTCTAACATGGTCCAAAGAAGGTATTAAGGAACCAGTGTTCTTGATAACCCAAGAGTTATGGTTTTTAAATTAAGAATAATTGTTAATTTAATAACTATTTAACTAATTATGTACTTATATCTTTAAAAAACATTATACAATGGCTATTAAATAGATTTTTTAGACACTAGTTGTGGTATCCTACTGAGTCGTACTCACATCCAACTCATACTACTTGATTGGTACCCAAATAAACATTATCTGTGCATGATATGTTAATGGAAAAGGCCATGGGATATATTTTTAATTGGTGATGGATCATGGATTATGGAAACTAACATGGTTCATGTCCCACATAGGAGTCATCAGTGTCTTTAGTTTTAGTTTCCATTTTAGACACTTGACACATAATTTAGAATTAAATGTTTTCTGTTTTAGTTGGATATTGTATTTCCCTATTTGATTATCTTGAGATATTATTATTGTTTATTGTTATATATTTCTTCTTTTATTGATTATCTAGTTCTTCTGGTGTATAATCTGATCAAAGAGGTTATTTTCCCCCAATTAGTGACATATCAGACCCTCATTACTAGTCGGTACCCTCTAGTGTACGATGTGGCACGCATGAGGTCATTTTTCGGTCTGACTCGAGGAATCGATGCATGGAACCTAGGATGGAATGTTAAAAGATACAACATGATGAAAAATAATCATATCCTATCATTCATTACCTCTTGATAATTAATAGAACCATCGAAATTCATTTTTTATCTCACCACGCATAGCTGATGTGCGATTCGGAATTTCATAAAGGTTTTACCCCACACAAACAAGGCATGGAAGCATTTAATGGGATCATCATTGTCCAGAATGATTTTAATGTAAAATAATTGCATTATTCCTCACCTCATGACGTTAAACTGCATAACTGATGTCTCTTAGATGACATAAAATCATACACTCCTATAGAAATCGCTTGAGAGGACCACTGTTAATGGTGTTGGTCTTCTACTACACATGATTTCTATAACTACATATGTCATGAATTTCATATTAATGAGATATATTGGAGAACCTAGATTCAATACCATGTCCTTCGAACCTATATTCTCATCCTTACTATGAGATATTTAACTACAAGAATTATGTTCCTTCTGCAAAACATTTAATTGCCTGGGTTTTCTAGAACTACATACACCTTGATTGTTATCATAATGAAATATATACAGACACCTGGTCCTTATATCATGGACCAAGTGATAATATTCACATCCTTATCACATGAATATAATCTGTATGGAGAACATCCCGGTGATAGGACAATAAATCGGGAAACGTCATTATATTCCAGATACAATGTTATCATTAAGTGGAAATTGATATTTCCAAAATAAAAAATAACATAGTATAATATCAATCCTGTATATAACAAAAAATAACAAATACACAATATTCTCCTTATAATGGTGTTCTATGCTTGGAAAACACCCCGAACACTTAGATCTGGGTTTCATGGACACCTTTTCAAAATGCAGAATGCTATGAACTAGAGAGAGTATAGTCATATCCCAGCTCACTCAAAGCAAGTATGTAAGAATATTCCTACAACAGGTATGGGGGAGGTGCATATATTCACCCCATTCTATGAATTTCATTGGAATATTCCATTTGAAATAAGAAGGATATGCGTGCTAATATATTCCAACTTCAATCAAAGGAATATAACATAATATAATAGAATCTGACAACATATATTCATATATTCTTGAACATATCCTATTGATGTGCCAAAACATTATGAAACAATAGAGGAGCTCATTCCTTATATTCATGTTTAGATGTAGGGACAAATGTATATTCATATCCAAATATCTAGGCAGCTCAACACTCTGATCATAGTGAATAAGTGGTATTTTCAGAGTGAGAACATATTCATTCTCCCATATGGGAGGATTAATGGCTTAAACAGGTAAAGGATGAGGCATAAGATTGGGTTCATATTCTCACTCCAAAAAGGGTTCATCATGTGAGATTAGAGAAATCCATTACATGTGATCATATCCCTATAATAAATGTTGAGTAGTGTATTCCAATGGTTCAATATTGGGATAATTGAGTCATCCTAGCTGAGGCTCATAATGTGAGATGGGAATAAGTGTTGGTATATGATCATATTCCTTTAGAAGAGGTCCATAATCATACACTAAAGGATAGCGATCGGTCTTATATTGTTATTCTAGCCAGGGGAAACCTTGTGAGAATTGAACATGCCTTAGGAGGGGATCATATTATTCTTAGGGAATCTACCTAGAATACAGCACTAGATCACCGAATCCAGATGAATATTCCTGCTTGTGCCAATGAATGTCTTCACCATAATCTCCACCAGATAATACAAGAGGAGGCTCATATCGCATATCCCATTCCAAAGGTCAATAGACATATTACTTTTGGGAAGGAATATCAGTACAGGGTTCATATTCCTTCTCCAAGTGAGGCTCACCATGTGACAGTGGCACACACATCATGATGGGTGTCTAGGACCCCGACACACCCTGAGAGGGGATGGATGAATAAAGGTGTCAAATTTTTCTCTTAATGTTATGGATCCTGTCCCCACGTTGGTAGAAACATGTAAAACCTATATGGTGGATATGATCAGCAATAAAACATTCACATGCAATGATTCGAGACAACACTTTTACTTTCTTCATCACTAAGGGCTACGTCCATGGAGCATATGCCGACAGGTTTCCGGTTGTACCTAATTCCACTATTCTTCAATAGTTGTGGATTATAATGGTTCGGGAATAGTCACTTTGTCCTAGGCTCACTTCCTTTACAAATGTTTAGGGATATCCCACTACGTCCCTTGGGTCACTCCCATTGACTCCCCCTGGGTCTCTGCCTTTGGAGAAGTCCCAATAAGTTTATAGACGTGAGGGTCTCTTCAACAGATTCGCATTGAAGTATTTGTCTCCTATTCAGTATCAGACAATGCTTGCATCAGTGTCCTGAGTTGATGATCTTTTGTATTGAATCTTATACTTTAATGCAATAACAGAATGCACTAAATCTTCTTCTTCTCTGCCTGTAATTACCAATACCAACACCTAAGTTTATTGTTATACTTCCCTATTTCTATGTAGATCTATGTTTCGTTGCACGAATCGCTCTTCTTCAATTCTAATAGCACAACGATGGTGTTAAACACCAGTCTTGTTTGTGTGGTACTAATTCTCTTTGTAAAACCAAATGGTTTAATGTTCTTCCATCTTCTCAAAGCATATTTGAGAGTGTTATGTACCTGTCAAAGGCCTGCGGGACCCCCAAATTTTTCATGCACCTTCCTGGTGTATTGCGCGTAAAATTTAAACCTTGCACGTAAAAATATCTTTTGGCATGAAAAAATCATTTTCCGCAACTCTTCTTTTTCGCGCTAAACTTCCCTTTCTCGCACAACACCTTATTTTTCACGCAAACCTTCTTCTTTTCGTGCACCACACACTAACTCAATTTTTCTACGTGCCAAAGCACACGATTTGTCTAAGTTTTGAGCTACTTGTAATGAGAGGGGTTCACCTCATATTTATAGGTGTTTTTGATCATGCGCGTAAAACACCTTCCTACACGTAAAATTGTCTCTCAGTTCTTTGAATCACGTCTACCTTCCTTTTATTATAACGCACCACCTTGGTTTTTCATACATCTCATGACATAGCCATTTTTCATCATTCTCAACATGAATCCTCTCTTCCGCGTAAAACATCAAACCCACATTTCATGCCCAACCAATTTTTCGCGCAGACGTTTGATTTTCCGCGAACATGGCACAAACATCTCAGGTTTTTCACATGCCTATTTCCTTTACTAATTTTCGGTGTTTCTGATCCGAGACACCTCTTGCGAGAAAACCCTTGCTCTGATGTTTCGCGCACCACGTTCTTCTTCATGCACGCCGCTGTTTTTCACGCAAACCCACTGTTTTTCGGGCAGTCCTTGATTTTTCACGCATGCATACCGATATTTTGCACACCACTTCCTCTTTGAGCACCCATCCTTTTTCCAACAACCTTTGTCTTCATTTTCCAATTTTGAGGCCCAAAAATTTGGAAAACACTAAGAAACAGTGCCACCTTCAAAATATTTTTCAGTCGTAACGTTCATGATTATTTTTTGTGATTTTCCTTCTTCAAAAACTCTTCTTCTTCAACTGTCATTCTCTACATCATGAAAAACAAATGATTCAATTATTCAAGTAGGATAATGCATTGTTCTCATGCAATCATGGATAATTGCATTGTCTTCATCATATCCTCATTCTTATTTAATAAACCTTAGATGGATTATACCTCCCCATTCTCCGCTGTTGTAAACAATGTGTCACCTTTGACACAAGTTCTTTCAATTTATGATTAGTACAACAATCATCTGAATTTTCATTCCCCCATTTCATTGGAGTAATTCTTGATCTACTTCATTTTGATCGCCATTGATGACTATTGACAACAAATACAACCTTATACACAATGTGGTCCCAACATGGTGCAGACTCTTATCAAAAAGACCAGATGCATATTCCAAAGAAAAATTATCACTCTTATATACTCGTTGTTGAGGAGGCCCATCATGTAAGATAATCATACATATTAGGAAATGTGTTAGGTTTAGTAGTCCGAATAAACTGAGAGTGGGTGTGAATCCTTTTATGATAGAATAAAAATTTATCTCATCCAGATCATGTATAATTGTTAGAAAAAACTCAGTCCTCTCTTCATCCCATAGAAATATATGAACATATATGAAATCATCCATATGACATAGTGATTTTAAACTTGGTTCACCCTCACTAGGCTATATCTGAGGAGAATAAAATGAAAATGTTCTAATGTACCTAATTCACTAAGGTTCAATGTCAATAATGAGTACAATGTTTGGGATAGATCTTCAATTCCTAGGCTCAGTTCCATTCCAACGTTTATCTTCTACTCACTGTATTCCCAAGGGTCACTCCCTATTCCCCTTTCTTTGGTTCACTGTTGTTGGAAGGGGTCCATATCTTCCACTTCCTTATCTCACTACTCTTGGAAAGGAATCCACTCAATGTTTTTAGACATGTATCCCAATCATAGTTTATGAACATGTAGGTCCCTTCATTTTCTTGATTTTTAGCAACCTCAACTATATTTAGATGCTCTACTGATGTCCCCTTTTCACTCATAGATTAAGTCCACCTTCCCGAGTACTACAATGTACTACAAAATACTTTCACAAATTGGTTCGATGTTTTCACAAGCTTCGTTGATTTCTCTCCCACAAAATGAATACTAGGATTGGTACATTACCTACCTACTCCAAGTACTAATACCTTTTCTGCAAACCTCCTTTGACCGCGGAATCCCTCTACCATCACTGTCATGTATTGTGGCATCGTTTTTCCTTTGAAAACAACCCTATGTCCACAAAAAATTTTATGTTCATGGACTACCTTCGCTTCCACATACTGGAACTCCCACTCTGCGTACTGCTTACATAATTTTATCTCTCAAGTACCGATTGTTCCTCCTTCATGTACCGAGTCGTCCTTTGCATTTTTCATTTCTCCACAAAATTCATCAGCATAATCTCTTTGGCATGAACCACTTTAGCAATTGTAAACCTCTCGTTGTGAACATTGTTCGGTCCTTGCTAAAATTCTGGATCAAAAATATTTTCTCTAATGATATTTGATCTCTCTTAATAATCGGTTGAATTATAAATTCTTATACAAGAAAAGATATCCAAAAAATACATTCATCCATGATTTACCAATTACTCAATCCAGCCATCACCACGGATCGATCCTTCTTTTTCCACGAACCGTAGGCCACCCACGAACCATTTTTTATATGCATTCCATGTACCACCTTTGATACAACAAGATCGATGTCCTCGACTAACATCAATCCATCCACTTGACGCACTGTCTTCTGCTATGAAACATTTTCAGTTTCTGAAACTGCTTTCTTATACTATTCCTGCTGCCTAGTACACGGTCGCAAACACTTCTTGGACATGGTACATGATCCATGTTATGGGCTCCTCATTTCTCTTTCTTTGTTGATTTCGTTATCCATTAATCACGAAAATTCCTGATTTTGTGGCCCCAAAATTTGTAAAACACTGGGAAACTACCCCACCTTAAAAAATAATCTTTGGAAAACCACAACCACACTCATTGGTAATCATATGGATTTGTCAACAATACATATCACTCATTTTAGCATCCACATGCTATTGAAAATAAAATGAATAAACTCATTTATATTCTCCAAACAAATTCTAAATATATGAAACATGTTGAAATTCCAATGGAGAAAAGAAAGGACCGATATTCTTTTGAGTCTTTCATGTGGTAACACCCACATTCTTTAAATGGGTCTTATAATCGACCAATTTTTTAATAGTGGATCAGTACACATGAAATGATATTTTCCATTCTCTGGTGCATGGAACATGAAAAATTCATTTTTCTGGTCCACAATTTGGATGGTGAAGTGGATCAATGGTTGAATATTATAGAGAATATGTGGAAACCAGAATACATTAAATCCATGTATTTGGATAAGTTTATGAATATATTATACATTAACTAATTTATTAAAATTCCTCACATAAAATAGAGAAATACAGACATTAGCTAATGATAAAGTATGGTGAATCTTTGAATACCAATGAGGGTGAAATATAAAAGAACTATGAGGTACACTTTTTGTGTTATCATCCAAATAGAACATATGGGAATTAAGTCTTCAGTATCATAAATCCAATTCTCAAAATAGAGTCATACACAACAGAAATACACAGCATTGAATGGATTTTTCAAATTTAGATAAATGTGGAAATTGTTGTTAAAATTTTATATCAATCTTATGGTTTTAATGAGAAGAAAAAAATGTTATTAAATGGAAAATAAAGGAACCATGTAGGGGAAATGATTATCTTTTTATTATAGTAATTGTTTTTGAAGAATCTTGGTGGTAATTTTCTTATAGGGACTACTTGGTATTTTATTTTTATAAGGGATGGTTATCGTGAAATTAATTTCCC
The DNA here is from genome assembly GCA_963277665.1 of Viscum album. Taxonomy (NCBI): domain Eukaryota; kingdom Viridiplantae; phylum Streptophyta; class Magnoliopsida; order Santalales; family Viscaceae; genus Viscum; species Viscum album. Next base: position 82,752,499 of record OY728140.1, read on the forward strand.
TATAGAAAATAAGAAGTTATCTAACAATGATATTCAATTACCGTATCCTATTTAGATGCATGATAAGTAAAAATATAATATCTTCATTAATTCTCAGGAGGCGTGTGATAATAATGTGGTGAATGGTATAGTTTTCATCAAAACTATATCTTTAAATGTATAATTCTAATTTGTATCTGAAACTTTGATCATATATTATGGATCTTTTAAGGGTATTGAGATTCAATCAAAAAAATTATCTGTAGAATAAGTAGTGAAAAAAAAATGTCATGATGATCACATCTCGTGTATTTTACTCTTCTACCATTGTTATTTTTGGGAATGTTCTTTGTAAAATATTTTCATTCTTCCTCTAGTTTATTTTGATGTTATATGAGGAATGAATTTTATTTTTCTTTATCAAGAACATGTCAATTAACATGGAATGGATGTTACATTTGATATTTAGAACCAAAATATAGTCTCCTATAAATGTGAGGATAATTATATACTTATGATGAAGATTACAAACAATGTATGGGTATTAATTATGATTTACAAGGGGTTTTATCTGAAATGGTTATAGAGAAAAATTATATTGATGGAAAAACAAGTTTGTTGGATTTTTTTTGGTATTTAAATATGAATTTCCTTATATTCCACTAAAATTTGAAGTTGATTTATCGATTGAACTCATATATACTGCGAAAACAATTTTAACATCCATCAAGATTTTCCCCAATTAAAGATGGAACTACTAGAATTCATTAAAAATAGATTTCGTCATACATGTGTGTGACCTTTGGGTCAACTTTTTCATTTGGTTAAAAATATAGATAGATATATGTTAATATTCATTTATTACAAGTAGTTTAACAGGATAAATTTTTTGAAAAAATATCATCCTTATCATATTGATGACTTATTTGATCCACTATGCAGAGCTCTATACTTTTTCATGGCAGACCATAATTATGGGTATAATCAATTGCAGGTCAATAAGGAGGATATTCCCAAGACAACATTTCTACATGGTATAGAAATTATGATTACAAAGTTATTCCATTAAGCCTTACTAATTCCCATGTTATCATCATGGATATAATTAATAGAGTCCTTAGGGACTACATTGATTAGTTTGTGGTTTACTTTATAGTTGATATTAAAATATATTTAAAAATAAATTAATACAAATAAGAATACTTTATAATTTTATTAATGATACAATTGAATAATAAACTATATTGAGAATTTATAATGTGTGAATTTATTTTTGAAAAGGATTTAATTTTGGGTCATAGAATCTCAAAATATGGTATATCTGTAGATCTATAAAAGAAAAAAAACCTATGGAATGTTGTCCTAGACCCACCATGGTTACTGAGATTCATAATTTTCCTTGTTTAATTGGACATTATATATGATTTTTGGAGAATATTTCATGAATATAAAATCCCATAATAAAATTATCTTATAAGGGATCCATGTTCCAATACATAGATGAATGTGGGGATAATTTCAAGTAACTAAATAATGGATTATCCATTGAACCTATTCTAATATTACACTATAGTAAATAATGGTTTGTAAACTATAGTAATGAATCAAAAATAATATTCAGTTTGTCTAATATTAATAATGACATTTTTATATATTATTACCTTGGAAAATTGATGCCTCATAATAAATACAACCCAACTCATGCTTTGGAGTAAGCTATAGTAATTTTTCATTAATGATGTGGAGTAATTATTTTTATGGTGAAAAGTGTGTAATAAATATTTATAATAAATGAAAAAAATATATAATCATTCATAAAGTGTCTAAAATTTGATATTGGTGATGGTTAAAGATGATTACAAACTATTACTAGTAAAAATATCACAACCCTTGAAAAGAAAACAAGGGGTGATACATTAATATGAAAGTTTAAATCTAGCATATCCATGATAATGATTACCAAAAATCCAATGTTTATTTGATTTTAAATTATTTCTATGAAAAAATTAAAGGAATGGGAAAAATCATGTGTTGTGAATATTAACGATCAAATATCTGACCATGTGATGGTTAATGGGGCGAATAAGGATAATATAGAGATTAAAAAGAAGGTTAACAATGTTCATGATTTTAACAATCATAATGATGGAATGATATGGTTCGTGAACATTATATTCATTCTATCCAAACTAGATTTGAATGAGGTTTTAGAGGAGGATAATAGTTCAATATTATCCATTCATCTGGTATGTAATAATATGTATATATATTTGACATGAAAAAAGGTAGGTTGATTTTTTTCTTTTAAAAAATTTACCTATGTGCCACTCACCTCAATTATAAAAGACCATTCCTTCTCAAGTCATCTTCAAAACATGAAATCCTTCTGGATTCGAAAATACATGACCAAATAAAATCCCAAATTATCTCATATATTCCTATAATCCTTATTTTGTACATAAATACAAACTTGTAAGGATTTCAGTGCAATCCTGTAGATTATACATTAAGAAAAGGAAACATTAATCAACGATGATTTTTTTGTTATATTTATTCCTCAACCCCATTCTACTTTTATTATAAAATGATGATATAAATTTTTTTTATAATCCATATACTAAGATAGTTTTTGATTTATGTGAATGTACTAAAACCATCTCCACTTCCATAAAATGTTAAATTAAATCATCAGTCATGTGTACGGTGGACTGGCATCTTACAAACTGATGTCATTCATTTTTTCATTAAAACATATCACTATTAGAAATAATTATGGATGTATTGTTATTATTTTATAATTATGATATAATTATTCTTTTTGAATTACTATATTAGAGAAACCATCATTATTTCATTTTTTCAGTGTCAAAACAAAGTCGCTTGTGTGTATAGAAGACTACTACCTTGCGTAGCGATATGATTTAGTCATAATTTAATTAAATGTGATATGGATCATTTTAACCAATATATGTTATATATATGACATAAAAAGCATTATTTAATGATAAAATATCATTTAAATATATTTATTTCTAACAATAATTATAATAGAATCATTGTTTATGTGTACATATGGGCTACCGTCTCCATGAACTATATTTTTCACTTTTTAACACAAATTGTTTTTTTATTACTATAAATACATATATAATGAATATATATAAAATTTATACTATGTTTAATATTCTTGAGATTGTTAATTTTTTATCAATTTTAATGTACCAAAAAAATAAAAATGTAAACATTTGAAAAAAAAGTGGCTATTGCCGAAAACACAAGTTTAAGATGGAATTGATTATAGATAGGTAAGAAAAGGTGAAAATAAAATCATATATAGTTGGAACTATATGTAAACATTTTTCTTTAACATGTAAATAATGAAATTATATATATTATATAGGTTATTTTAATGTGTCTGAATGATTTCAATACTTAAGGAAATGGATTTTAGTCTCAATTTTTCCTCTCGGATACATACGTTATGTTATGCACCTATATTAATTCACGACATGTATATACATCCCATTTGAAATTTAATATAACGGATTTATTTATCCTTAAGATAGAATAATATTCATTTTATTTTATTCCTATATGGGGCATATGATTCAATATATCAATGTTGTAATGAGTTTATGTTACAATCCCATTGCTTATTCAGATTGATCATGATTATGTTTAGAAACCAAACATATTTTGATCCATATACCAAGAAACAAATATTTCAAATTCCAATATTCTTATTCATGATATTTTTAAGTAATATTTAAATTTTTCTGCTCATTGGTACCAAATACAATAGAGAATCATTTTGAAATAAAAAATTCTTTTATTTATTCCTTATGTCAGAAATCCGTTTTCACCCAAAATAACATATTCAAATAAAAATACAAATTTTTTATTTCGTTATAATTATTAATATAAAAGTTAACACATGTATTATATTTTAATTTTTTTAAGGTAAACACCATGTATTTTTTCAATGAATTAACGTTAGGATTTTATTGAAAATTTGACATAAATATTTGATTTAACATGTACAAAATGAAAGAGACACCCCAAATTTCATGTAGTGTAGTTGTAGATCTGAATTATATATAGAAAAAAACATGAATCACAATTGAAAAGGTGTTTAATTACAAATTCTTAATGAAGAGGAAATAATATGCTTTAAAAAACTATGTAAGCTATTCAGGTTAACAACATGTCATGGAAATATAATTAAAATAAATTTAAATTCCATATATATGATATTATATCTCTTATATAGAAATAAAAAACATTACATATAGTATCTGGGACTCAGTATTGTCTTGTTGGAACATGTTTGATGTTCGAAAACTATTTATGTTTATGAGTTGTATATACCACCCCCATGACATGTTATATATCAAATAATTCATTAATCATAGTATTTAATGATTACATTAATATTATTTCCTCAATGGTATTTTTATTCAAATCTGGCGAAAGATGAAATTGTTTATCATCATAAATTTTGATATAAAAAAATATGATATGATATATACATTTACATTTTATAAGGATATTCTAAAATTCCATTGATATGTTTTATCATAAGTATACTAATGTTACAAAATTTAATGTCTAATTTGATTACATTTTATTCATAGTACATATGACTAAAATGTTACCTAATATGTATTATTTTACATTACTATCATCATTTTTACCAGAATGTTTTATGATTAAAATATAAATGAAAAATTTATATGATCCAACCCTAAAAATCTTAATTATTTCCCCTATTAAAATAGTTTTTATGGATTAATTTTGAATTTAATTTCACTCATGTTATGTACTCAAAATATTGAAATAATTATTTAATGGAATACTAACATTACTTCTCTCCTTTTTGAAAAATCATTATCATCCCTTTTTATATTTTATTAATTTTTATCATTTATTCTTTTGACATTACAAAATGAATGTGTAAATTCATTTTTATCCATTCTCAACATTCATTATAAAATTAAAAATGTAAAACTCATTTAAGTTTTCAATGGAGCTTCATTGGATTTATTATAGAAAACGTAAAAGGAATATATTTTTTAACACATCCATGGTCATAATATTTTTTAACCATCATGAGTAAACATTGTTTTTCAGTATACATTAAATGATTCCATTTATTTTTTCAATGAAAATAATTTCCTTATAATTTTTGCAATATTAAGATTTTAATGAACTCATTTCTAAATGGAATGGGTATTTTTTGTATTATAAGATTCAGTGAGATTTTAATATTTGTTTATTTTAAAATATAATACTTTTGGTTATTTATTCACTACTACGAATATGATTCATTGTTATATTATTTGTTTCTTCTTTAGATAGTTTATTATTATGACAAAGAAATATTTATGGAACCCAACTTGGATTCCAAAGGTTATGTTTTTTTATAATGATTAATTAATTAATAATATATGGTATAATTATAAATTTATTATGATTATATTAAATTTTGAATTTTTTTAACCATATTTTTCATTGGGTAATGATTAATTTTTTAGGATATGAAAAACAAATATTGGTGATATCACATGACCAAAAAAGAGAAATAGGATGTTTTCCCAAATCAAAATGCAGATAAACTAGATTGTATCCAAGAAATAATGTTGGTACACGAGTGGTTATCTCAATCCATAAGTAGGTAGACTAGTTGTTACTCTAATTATAACGTTTGAAGAATTTATTTAATATTTTATGATTCATATATTTTCAACTACTATTATTTCTTCCATGAATCATGATAATTATATTCCAATTACTGGGTCTAATTTCATATTTTGTTTAGCCATGTTATCGTACTCCTATGGTCATGATATTGTTAAAAATATATTACACAATAATATCTCCCAACATTACAATTACTGAAAAACTAAGAATAGTATTTTTCCTACTTTCTGTAGAATTTGAATACTGTTTTTTGGTATGATACAGATATCATGTTTTCTATTTGTGAATAACAATATTGTTTATGATTTAAATCGTTTATGTACTACATTATTATATATCAATGTCAATGATGAAACTAATCCATTACAATTTGGAATGGATTGAATGATATATAATTAAAATTAATTAAATGATATGTGATACTTATATATGCATTTTTTGGCTAACTATATATATTTTCATTATTAAATCAATAATAATGAACATTATTTTTAATTATGGTACTATACATCCTATCTATCATTCATTTTTTTATAATTATTCAGACTCCATCTAAAAATGGAAGTTTTTTTATTATTGAAATACTAAAATGGAAAACATTATGCATCACAAGCATATAAAACATCACATAGCAATATTTTTTTGGATGAACCTCTGAAAAATCATTGTCATAATTTCTATAGTGGAATTTACTGCTATAATGTTCATGGATTAGTTTCCATTGTATATAAAACATATATAAATATTTTAAAAAAAATATAAACCATTTTATCAAGAATATAGAACTAAACATATAAATTTTTATTATGAATGATGAATCAAATTTTAAAATGGTATCTTAATCAAGGATATTGTTATATAATTATGAAGAAAGTATCTCAAAGGATCATGAAAAAGGAAAAGAAATTAATTTATAAATTTATAATTAGTAGATAATATTTTTATGTATTATTATCAAAGTATTATATTATTTTTTCCAAAAAAAATATTAGACTTATAAATAGAACATGTACCTATGGATCACCTGTTAACCAACACTCTACAAATAACCAAAATAGCTGAATTAGAAAAAAGTTAATAGAAAATTTAAGAAAATAAGGAAATGTAATTTACATTCCCATATGATTCATAATTAGGATTTTGGTTCCTATTAGTCCTAAATATGTATGGGTTACTTATTGTCTCCACCAATTATCCTTAATTAAAAAATATCATAATAAAGAACATGAATTAAATATCACAGATTAATGAAATTTTAGATTTATTAGGTGGATCCCTTCAATTCCCTAAAGTATAACTATATTCTAAGTATTATCAATTAAGGTTGAATAATTATGATATTCCCAATAACAACTTCATAATATTGTATAAACACAATGGATTTATATGGATTTTATTCATACACATTATGTCTCATGAAATCCACCTGATTAGTAGTATCCTTAGATATTACCTCATAAAAATTTTATTAATATATATGTATAATATTTATATAAAATAAAATGTAATGGATAAACATTTGATGCTTTTTTCTATTGTGTTTAAAATATTCATAAGGAGAATTTATAATTAAACTATAGTAAATTTGATTTTTGGAATATATAAGTAACAATACGTGGCCATGTTATTATTGAAAAAGGGATACCTGTGGAACCATCAATGTGATAGATTATTTAGGGATGTACCAGACCAAAATCTATAGAATAGATAAAATTATTAATAATATTAGGTCGGAACTATATATGTTTTTTTAAATACCACTATTTTCAAACATGATAACCACTTAATATTGTAGAGTTTTAGGTTTTTTCAGAACAACGAAAGCCAAGAGAAAATCATTGAGTTACATAGGATGAAAACCACTACAAATATAATCACACTATCCACTTGTGGTGAACTATTATTGATGAAATAATATTTATCCATGAATGCATTCATTTGTTTAATAATTTAAAATTATAAATTTATAGGTACTCTTCCCTAAAACTGAACATCAAGTAGTATAAATTTTATACGCATGATCTGTAATTATCTATGATAATCATCACATTAATGATTTGGTATAATTATATATTTTTAGATAAGTGTGACATAGATAAATATCATAATATCCTCAAGTATATATTCACATAAAATGATCACATCCAGTACCAATGTAGTACATAGAGATGACCAATAGTTGTGAATATTAAATATATTAAAATTCCTCAATGGTGAAGGATTTTTAGATGATATATGTAGAATGGATTCAAAAACATGATCCATGATGAGGTTTCAAAGGGAAATAATTTAATTATTGAATAGAAATTTGGATTATAAATGAAGGAAAATTATGATTCCCTTCTCAAATTGATTCCATCCATCTATTCGTGTGAAGATCAATGAGAACCAAAGAGATTATATGGGTGTACATAGAAATTTATTGATTATTCAAGGGTTTTTATTTCATAATCATTTATTTATTATATTTTCATCCTGGATATGTCTCCCATTAAAAAAATTATATATATTTTTTAGAATATTCATGTAGCCCAAATTTTTTATTTAGTTATGGATGACATATATATATTAATGTTTAATTAAAATATTTTGTTTGTATAATATCAGGGGAGTGATTACAGGTTTCCTATATCAATGCTTGATAAACTAATAATGTATAGACAGGTGAAATAATTATAAATATATGATGCACCAATTACCAATAATATTATTAAAATGGGAAAAATGAGCATCGATTACATCATTGGACTCCCCATGATAACTAAATGCTTTAACTTCATTTACTATTTAGTAAAATACCTTACTATGTTAGTTCATTTCATTTTCTATAAAACATGACTTCTCTCATCCATCAAATTCCAATATATATATATATAATAGAAGTAACAAGGATGAAAAGGGTACAACTCATTATTTCATTATACTAACATCTAAGGATAACCTCATGTTTCTGAATAATTGTTCAACATATTTTGAATACAAGACTTTGTTTTGGTACTATTTATATAACTCAAAGAGAAAACCATTCTAAAAAAATATTTAAAAAAATATTATATAATGATATCATATTCAATTTATATAAAAAGATTTTGTGATCAAAACCATACCCTTATATACTTATAATATAAAATTATATTCCATTATAGAAGTCAAATAGAATATTAAGAGGATATATATATGAGAAGTTGTGAAGGAATCTAACATAATGTAATGAAGTCATGGAATGGAATATGATATGACCAGATAATATCAAAAATATGTTAGTTCATTTTAAAAAATTTATGTATTATGAAATTACTATGTAGTTGATGAAAATGTTATTATCGAAATATTCAATGAGACATATAGTTTGATGCCAACAAAATGGTTTTTCCATTGAAGATCACATTATAAGAAATTCATGTGTTTTGAAAATAAGGGAAATACTAGTCATTGATAAATCTCCCCCATGAGTATATTCATCAAATTAGTTTGGAGTAATATAGACTAGAACACAAAAATAATCTATCTCACATACATGATATGTTGCATTTATCTCTCTTGGGGAATTACATGTGATATCTCTGGCATGTAATAAATCTAAAGGTGGTACCATTATTGAATATTCAATATTTTTAGGGCCTTATGGTAAATAACTTATAAAATAGATGCAATGTTATTTGAAACATGAGCACTCACCTATCAAGAGTATTATAGAATAACCACAAGTATAATGATCTAATGTTAGTACAATAAGCAAAAATAAAACTATAGTACCCTAAATTTTTTATTTTAGGAAAAATTATTTCAGTGAAAAAATAACTAAAGTGGTGATTACTGTAATGAATTATAATATAATAAATAAAATTTACTTTGGAAATAAATTAATATACAATTATGTAATAATGATTAATTTTCACCATATGCATCATATAAAGATAAAAATGCATTACTATTATTTTATAATTATTTATTAGTGTAAAATAAATACATGATATGATAGCTATAAATTTTAACCATTAAGAATTATGATCTTTGGTAATGTTTCATTTAAAAGTAATTAGGAAGATTATTATATATTAGGGACTAAAATAAAATAAAAAATATTCAAGAGGATTAGGAGATGGCCTTCAGTAGTTGGATCAAATGGTATGAAGCTCATTTGTCAAAAAATCTATAGGATATGCCATTAGCATGTTTATTCAATGACTAATACATTAATGATATTCAAATAGTGATAATTTATAAGAATCAATTAAATGAGAAGTTAATTGTGATTGATAACACTGTAGAATAAGTTTTCATCAAATAACACCAGGAATGTATGACAAAGCACGCATTACTATTTGGATATATGATTAGGTAAAAAGGACTTATTTATCTAGAAAATAGAAGAATAAAGTTCCAGATATTATCATTAGGAATGAAATATTGAATAACTGAATTTAATTTTCATTATAATTTAATATACCCCTGAATATAAGTTTAATATGTTACATATTTATGTATATACGTACAATTGTTTTTGTAAAATATATGATAATATTTAAAATACACTTTATAAATAATTCTAGAGTTTCAATTTTTGTTATTTCCATAAAATGTTCTTATAATTAATTAATTAATTAAATATAAATTATATTATAATATTATAATTTGAAAAATATTTTAATTAATGGTAAAAAAGGGTTATATTTCATAATAACTAGTATTTTTCAATAAATAATAATTTTTTATTCAAAATTCAAAATCTCTTTTTTTGGAAATTATTTTTATAAAATAATTTTTATTTTTTAAAAATGAACATCAAAATATAAAAAAATTTATTTTTTCATACATTTATGAGAAAATAGTATTATTCATTAAAAATTAAATTGAATAAATATATGATAAGTATTAGGACATTGTATTGAATTAAAAGAGTTGTTATAGATAATATGGATGATTCTATCAATTAAAAATATTATTATCCATTAAAATAAGTTAATTAATTATTATTAGATTAATTTTTCAAACTCAAAATGATGTAATGTTTGTTTTAATGGTTATAAAAACAATTATTTGTCAAAAAGACTCACTCCACCTCCAAAATAATATTAATTAATTATATTGAATTTATAAAATGTTAACATTTAAATGATACATTCATCCATGAACAATACCATGGTAATAAACTTGTTTTGTCTAATGATTCTAAATTTTTTATTGACTAGATATATAAGTATTGGATTTTGAATTTATTACAGATTGAAAATCTGATTTTCTATAAATAGTCACCCATTATCCCATTTATCTTCGCACAAAATTGCTTGGGAATAACCAACCTATAATTTTTGTTTCTCATAATATATTTCTGGGAGTTTTTATGGATTTATTAAGATCCTATAAATTATTATGTTGCATCCTCCCATGTGAAGTGGTTATCTGCCTCATCTTTCTAGGAAAACACATCTGTTGTACTAATCATATTGATTGTTGATTGAATATGTGTTCCTTTGTTTGTGATCATTAAAAAACATTATAAATTATTCCTTGATAATTAAAGACTGCATTACTCTATTATTATTACCTTCAATACACGTTTTGGAATACCCATTATAATAATGAAATTAACACATGTTAATCTATGAAAAAACATATGTGTTGTGTACACCATCCCTATTAAAATTCATGTGTTTTCACTAGGATATAACTATCCTTCTTTGAATAGGGAAATATAATTATGAATCCCACATTAGATAATTGTGTTATTTAAATTGTTAAATTATTCATTATGTTATGTTTTCAATGTGTAACATTGAATTTCAGACTTATAAATGGTGTTCCATAATTGAAATCCAATGTATTGGATATTTTTTTCATCTCATGAGATGCCTTGTATGGTTCATTGGTGGTTATCATTGTAAAATATGTAATGTTTACATTATATTCATCCTTGACTTATTATTTTGATGTTATGTTCCATACAGGATCTATATTCGTTTGTTTCATTGAATATATGATATCATATGTTTAATGAAATATTTCCATGATATTTCCCCCTTATATGCAATCAGGATATTACTTTTTTATCTTATATATCATGCATTCATAAATTGGGCCCTTCCTACGATTTAGAGATAACCCAATTTTTACATATCTCCCATTGTTATCCTATAATATATTAGATGTTTATGTTTTTATAAGATAACATTGTGAAAAATTAAATATGTATGTATTTATTTATTTATAATTGGATGGTTTATAGAAAAAATTTACAAAATTCAATTTTAAATTATAGTTTCATGGTTGTATTGAATTTATATTTCTGTTGAGAATCATCAAATAAAATATATTATAAATATGGTTTTTATTAAAAATCCATTAGGAATGGTCTAACTAAATATCCTAATAGATACCTTATGTCAAATATCAAGTTCATTATGGATAGTAATGATATATTATTTCTTCCATATATGGAAGGACCTCGATGTAAATAATCATGGATATCAAGTATTAATATCCCCACTACAAGATATATATTTTCAATAGATACTTTGGAATTAGTTATATTGATTTGTTTCCATTTCATTTTGGTAAAAACTAATTACATTGTTACTAATTTTTATCATACAGATATATTGAATCCTAAACCAAGGATGAAATACTTTTAATAGCGCAAAATTCCGATGATTATTAACTAGAAAATAAAATATATGTTATAACAAAGGTTATTTTAATCTATTCAAATGAATTATTAGAAAAAAACCATTCTTAGGAAACCCAATACATCTTAGAAACAATTTAAATTAAACATAATGTGGATTTTACTATTACTATATAGTATTAGGCACACTATGTAACACCCCAAGATTCCACGGTACGTTTCCCTTTGAATAATGCAATGGCGTGCATTGTACGCAACTTTGAGATTCTAACACACCACAACCAATCAAACTAGCCATTATGAATAGTAATACCTAATTTCTGAAATTTTATAAATTCTATCTCTCAAAATGGACTTAATTTTGGGATTCAGAATATCGAAATTAGCCTAGGGTGAAATTTTTGTACTTTTCGGATAAATTTCATATTTTGATGAATAGTGAAAATTAGTAGATTTTAATTAAAAACAACTTTTTTAATCGAAATAATTAATATTGATAAATTATTAATTTGAGTGGTTTTAAAGTATATTTAGAGTGTATTTTACCATTTAATTCAATTTTTTCATTGGACATAATTTCACAATTAAACCAGACATAAACAAGTGCCAATCTTTTGATAGTTATTATCTCTTAAAAACACGCTTTTTATTTTGACAGTGGGAATTAATTTTAAATTAATTTCTACCACTTATGTTTTTTGAATTTGGAAAAATGGATTCCATATTTGGAATCAGGATGTTCAAATTGTGTAAATAGGTAACTTTTATTTTTAGACATTTTGAATAATTACTTCGGTAAATATTTTATTTATCATGGTTAAAGGGTAAATCCGGTAAATAAGGGTTAAACCATAATATTATAATATTAACAAATTACCTAAAAACGTTTCCTAACCTTATTTGTTGATACATGTCCATCCATGGGCATTTTGGGTCGATTTCGGAACCCCATGGTGCCACTTGTAAGTGATAGGGACGCTTTATTTTAATTAAGTTAAAATGCAACAAAATTGAACAAGCATATATCTTTTAGAAAAAAAATTTTTAAATAGGGTTATATATGTTGGATTTTCTAATATAAATATTAATTATAAATATAAAACGATTTCCTACATAATGGTATTTTATTTATAAATTTTAGACATTAAATAATTTAATTTATCTATGACACAATAGTGATGCAGTAATTACCATAATAGTGAACAATTAAAATGATTGATATTGTAGATACCCAAATAATTATAATTTGATACTTTTTATGAATTAAACTAATTTTATAGGTTAATATGACATTTTAGGATTGATTTAATTGACTTTTATAGAAGTAATCATTCAGATATGAGTTTCGCAAAAATCAATTATTGAATAGTGTAAAAATTGACATAAAAGAGTTTTTAAAACAAATATTATATTATTAATTGATATTAAATTCATAAAAATCTGAGGATCTGCCACGAGACTTATATCATAATATTTGTATCATTAATGGACCACTTGGGGGTCTCTTGGATGTATATAGTAAGTTTACTAACCATACAATATGAAAATACAAAGAGACTTTGTAAAAGTGAAACTAATTAACTAAGAGTGAATACTTAAGGATATGGTTAATATAATGACACAAACCTGTCTAAATTCTATTGGTTGAGTGTTTTTCAACCTATCCCCACCTTAACCTTTAAATAATCCACTTTGGAGCCATTATAATCCGAATATGAATTTATTATAAAATAATATTTTTAGCTTTTCCAAAGGTGCCCCTCACCCCTCTTATAAAAGGGAACTCCCCCTTCTCATTACTTCAAACCTTAAAAGCCTTTTGGTTCGGCCAAAACCTACCCCAATACTCTCTCAACTTCCCTCACTACATCCTAGAGGCATTATTTTGATCAGAAAGACAACCTACGGAGATCTTTTGATCAAATCAAAAAGAAGAACCCAAAGAAGAGGTAATGTTTTTACCACCCTTTTTCAAATTCATTTCTTCTTCAACTTCTTCTTTCTTTGTTATTACCATTCTAAATTAATGAATACAGTATCTCCCATATACTTTAATATTATTATAAATATATTACAACCATATTCAGTATTATATCTATCCTTTGAATGACATGTCACCATACGTGCATACGTACGGCTTACCGTCTCCACGTCGTGGTGTAATTGTCATTCAATAAATTATTATTTTGATGGGTATAATAATGATGTGTAATTCAGGTAAATAATAAATATAACATGCTAATTATTCTTTATATATGATATAACATCCAATTATATGTTATTTTAACATCAAAAGAATGATATTGTCGCTCGTGCGTACGTACGGACTACCGTCTCCACGAACGCGATGAGATTCATTCTCCATCGTATCCATTCAAGTATCATTATCATTTGATTATTTAAAAATAATTTTTAAGGACTTGATATAATTCTTTATATGAATAAGATACAACCTATTGATGAAAAACATTTCTTACTTAATAAAACATATAAAAGAAAATGAGTAAGTTAACACCCGAAACAACGATAATACAAAGATATTATTAACAAATCAATGTTAAAAGATCATATATGATATCATATTAATGTAAATTATTCTTGTATAATTCAATAACAATTATTTCACCATTATAAAGGACGTTAACCTACCGTCAACCAAAGAAAAAGTACAAAGTAAGGGGTTTCTTATCTCACTTTTAATTCAGTGAGATTTCCATTGTTCACCACTTATTTATTGCATGTGGTGTGTGTACTGCCCATGATTGTATTAATTGTGTAATATACTTTAATTTATGGATATTTACATCATCATTGTATTATCCTTCTTTCATGGGTGCATGTTTCATAAGATACCAAATCGATAATGGAATTTGAAATTTCAATTTCCACTCATTCGGCTTTACGCATACTTCATTGATTATTTTACACCAAGATTATGTGTGGAATCACTATTCATTTGATTATGTCATAATTTCCACTCCCCGTTATGTGGATATACTTTTTATACACATAATCACTCCATTGATAAATTCTCAAGTCATCAGTATAAACTTGATAAGAGTGATTTTTACTCAATCTCGATTTGTTGAGATAAACATCCAATTCATTAGTGTTGTTTTTATAAGAATATGTGTGAATGTCCTTTGAGTGTTTTACACTGAATATCCAATCATATTTAGTGTATTTATATTTGTCACACATAACTATGTCTTTGATTTATCCTTATCCTAAGGATACGTCCTTTTTGAGAGATTTCATCTCAATTTACATTCCATTGAGACTTCTTTGTTGTTATACACCAAATCACTTTTATATGGTGTATATAATGTACTTTTCCATAGTATATCATGAATCCCTTTATTATCATGATATTAAAAAGTTTTTATTAACTCACTTATTTTTATTCAAGTGTCTCTCTTTTGGTTAGAAACTCTAACTAAAATACCATTTTTAAATGTTTTAAAGACTTATTCTTCTAAATCTTTCTCATTAATGTCCATGTTTTAAAAATGGTTTTAAGGATTTATTTATATGGACATTAATGTTTTAAAATTAAAACTCCTTTTAAATGTTTCAAAGTGGTATGGGACACTTTGATTGAAAAATATATTTTTAAATGGCTTCTGTACAAATAGTGTGACTTTTAAATGATTTCAAGAAAAAGGGGGATATTTCTATCAAATAGTTTTGATGATTATTTTCATCTATGTCAATATCCTTCATTATTCTCGATTGAGGTTAATATGATACAATAAATTCATCCATATTGTATCGAATGAGTTATGTTTGACTTTGGATGTGCTATTTTTATACCATTCATGGTTTGTGGATAAAGTATTGACATTTCGTATGCTAGTTTTAATGTGAATGTTTATGTTATGTTTAAAACTTTTCATATGAGGAATGTATTGGACATAGTAAGTGACGGGTGGAGCCCACTATAGCTCCCTGATGCATCGGTAGGTCTCATGATACAAACTAGTGTCTTGGCACAAGGCCTTGGCAAAATCTTATTTGTAGTCTTGGCACGAGGCCTTGGCTATGTGGTTATGATAGTCTGGCATTATGCATTCCATAATTATGAAAGTGGTTATTGATATTGCATGTGATTGTTTGCCTAGTAGAATATCCATGTGAATAATTAAATGGAATTATTTCATTTTATCTTTTCCTTATTATGCGGAAGTTCATGTTTAAAAGGCTTTTGTTTTAGTTATAAATTTCTTTAGGTGTTTATGCTTATCTATGAAAGCTTCTGCTATACTGTTATCCTTACTAAGCATCTGATCTCACCCCTTTCAATGTTTTATTTTTTCTAGGATGTGAAGAAGTAATTTATGAATGACCTTCAGGGATAGTATGAGGGGATATGAAGACAAGATGTTGTTGTAGTTTTTTTTACCTTATGATGTAATGTAAGACTTGTGAATATATGTAGTGTTTCCAAGACTACTAAATTAATCGGTCTTTCGAAACTTGATCCTTTGTGATCATGACAATGTTATGTAATAATGCACAGACTCTGGGTATCTAGGGTCGGGGCGTTATAGTTGGTATCAGAGGAATTTTAGTACAATCCTTGGAAGCTAGATATTGATAAACTCTGATTAGAGCACGTAGACCTAAGATGAACTTTGAGGATTAATATAGAATAACTTCCTAAAATTTTGGTATTGAAGATATTTTGTGAGTTTTCTGAGCGATACATCCCTGTCTGGATACGAGCATGTAGAGGTGGCTCTGTCACATATGTAACTAGGGGTAAAACCCGAAAACATCGCTTTGAGCTAGACTCGAACGGGAACTGGTGCACGACAACGGGCCTTGCTGCACTCTTGGTTATGACACTCCTGGGGGATATGCTTAGGATAATTTACATTTTCTTTACAAACTTATTTTACGTATTATATATAAGATGAGAGTAAATGACCTTGTTTAATCTTAATGTGTTTTAAATTAAGAATATGGTGACATGTTAATCTCTAAATGATTTTATTACTTCTGTTACTCACAAAATGCTTTCTGGTTTTATTCAATGGCGGGATTCCAAGGAAGTCATAGTGACTTTGAGAATGATGTACAAGATGGGAATGGTGGTGGCAATTAGAAACAAAATGGAATTTTGATAGGTGTAAAAGATATCGTCTTTATGCCAAATAAATTTTCCAAAAATATGATCAACAATATATATATTAACCAATTCCCAGACTCAACAAAGAAGAGAAAATTGATGAATTATAAGAGCTCCAGTAGTGGATACCATGGAGAAAGGAATCCTCAATTTCCATCATGCAAGAAATGTGGAAGGATACACCCAAGAAAGTGTCTCAATGGGAAAAAGAAATGCTTTAACTGCGGGAAGGAAGGACATAAAGTGAAGAATTGCCGAAGAAAAATGAAGAGTACTACGGAAGAAGATAAAAATGGTCCCAAGAATCCATTTACAGTCATTTTCCATAAATGTAGGGGACCTGGCCATTACCCGAGTGAATGACCTATTCTATAGGATATTTTCTTGGTCAAAGAAGAAGCCATGTGGAAATAAATGGTTGGAGAAATGTTTAAAAAGTATTAGTGCTCCTTGTTGATTGGTTTACTTTGGAATAATTTTCTCTTGTATTTTTAACCCTGCAGTTTTCCATGTGAGAATGATATTTGAGGAAGAATTATCTTTTCTCTTGCAAATATAGTTATAAATAACCATTTTGTTTTATATGATTGTTGGGTTAGAGGAAATTATATGTTATTATAATTTGGGATGAAAATGAAAGGTATGAGATAAGATTTGTGGTTAAATTATGTTATGGTTATTTTGAGGAATTTATCTCATTTTGGTAATGTTATAAAATATAGTTTTTGAAAAAGGAAAACATGCAGACCGTGTGACAACCTGTCGCATCGAACAAAGCTGTGGGAATCGAACCCACAACCAATGTGCGATTGAGATTTATCGCCTACCACTGGACTACGTGAAGTCCCTGGTTAGTGTAACTATTATTTTTAGTTAAATGATTTTATTGATCATTAATAATTTGATATGGGATCTCATGTCTTATCAAATGAATACCCTTATTATAGGAAAATGATTTGGTAATTAAGTGATAGATGTTATTTTGGAAGTTGTTCGCTTTGTTGTATGGAAAATAGAATAGTATGGGATTTCATTTGAGGAGTAATGGTTGTTTTTTATCTATGTTTTTTGTGGATTCATAGTGATTTGGGTTGTTTATGGAAATGATTAGGTTAATTACTTCTAAGTATGTGACATTAAAAGTAATTAATTTCATTTGGAGATACAATTTAACGTGGAAGACAACATTCTTATATGTTTTGAATTTCAATATTAGTTTGAATTATATTGAATGATTTTAAGGACAATTGATTATTGAATGGTATTTATTTAACTTTGGGTTATTGATGATTTGATTTTAGAAATTAAGATTAGTGTTTTTTTTTCTCTAATGGAATATCCATTTGGGGGTCATTAGATATTATACTAACCATTTTGGTTTTGATTAATCTCTAAAGACGAGGTAAATATATAGTTTATCCTACATGGATCATGTATTTCTATAGAACATTATTCTAGATCTTCCATTGGGACCAAGTCTTCTTGAATACTCATTGTTAAAAAAATGAGTTAGTGGTAAAAAATTATTAAAGAATGAAACTCTACATAAAAAGTAAGTATATCTCTTTATGTTCTTAATCAACATCATAAATGAATTCCTCATCCTTATGTAATGTAACATAAAATAAATTTTTTTTTGTCTTTTTAGTTTTCCTACTGGGAGACTAAGGACCGTTTGTCCCAACACAAGTTTTTGATTTTCTTATTGTTAACTTTCTCCTGATCATGTTTTCTATCCCTCTCCATTAGAACTTAACAATTATTTTATCGTCCATATCCATGTTTTCCTACCTGGAATCCTAGTATGGGTTATCTTGGGTGACCTTTACACCTCTCTTCCTTTCTTTTAAAGTGATAGCTTTATTGACTCTTTTCTGATGTGGGACTTTCCATTATATTATCAAGCCCAATTTTAAAAAATTGTGAGGAAGAAATTTATTGAAGGAGGGGAGAATGTAACACCCCAAGATTCCACGGTACTTTTCCCTTTGAATAATGCAATGGCGTTCATTTTACGCAACTTTGAGATTCTAACACACCACAACCAATCAAATTAGCCGTTATGAATAGTAATACCAACTTTTTGAAATTTTATAAATTCTATCTCTCAAAATGGACTTAATTTCTGGATTTGGAATATCGAAATTAGCCTAGGGTGAAATGTTGGTACTTTTCGGATAACTTTCATATTTTGATGAATAGTGAAATCACTAGATTTTAATTAAAAACAACTTTTTTAATCGAAATAATTAATATTGATAAATTATTAATTTGAGTGGTTTTGAAGTATATTTATAATATATTTTACAATTTAATTCAATATTTTTCATTTGACATAATTTCACAATTAAACCAGACATAAACAACTGCCAATCTTTTGATAGTTATTATCTCTTAAAAACACGCTTTTTGTTTTGACAGCGGGAATTAATTTTAAATTAATTTCGGCCACTTATGTGTCTGTAATTTGGAAAAATGGATTCCATATTTGGAATCATGATGTTCAAATTGTGTAAAAAGGTAACTTTTATTTTTAGACATTTTGAATAATTATTTCGGTAAATATTTTATTTACCATGGTTAAAGGGTAAATCCGGTAAATAAGGGTTAAACAATAATATTATAATAATAACAAATTACCCAAAAACGTGTCTTAACCTTATTGGGTGATACATGTCCGGCCATGGGCATCTTTGGGTCGATTTTGGGACCCCATGGTGCCACTTGTAAGTGATAGGGACACTTTATTTTAATTAAGTTAAAATGAAGACAAAAATGACACAAGCATATATCTTTTAGAAAAACAATTTTTTACATAGGGTTATATATGTTGGATTTTAGACTATAAATATTAATTAGAAATATAAAAAGATTTCCTACATAATTTTATTTTATTTATAAATTTTAGACATTAAATAATATAATTTATTTATGACACAATGGTGATGCAGTAATTACCATAATAGTGAAAAATTAAAATGATTGATATTGTAGATACCCAAATAAATATAATTTGAGACTTTTTATGAATTAAAATAATTTTATAGGTAAATATGACATATTAGGATTGATTTAATTGACTTTTTTAGAAGTAATCATTCTGATATGAGTTTCACAAAAATCAATTATTGAATAGTGTCAAAATTGACATAAAAGAGTTTTTAAAACAAATATTATATTATTAATTGATATTAAATTCCTAAAAATCTAAGGTTCGTCCAAGAGACTTATATCAGGATAGTTGTATCATTAATGGACCACTTGGGGGTCTATTGGATGTATATAGTAAGTTTATTAACCATATAATATAAAAATACAAAGAGACATTGTAAAAGTGAAACTAATTAACTAAGAGTTAATACTTAAGGATAAGGTTACTATAATGACAAAAACCTGTCTAAATTCTATTGTTTGATTTTATTTAGACCTATCCCCACATTAACATTTAAATAATCCACTTTTGATCCATTAGAAACCGAATATGAATTTATTATAAAATAATATTTTTTGCTTTTCCAAAGGTACCCCTCACCCCTCTTATAAAAGGGCACTCCACCTTCTCATTACTTCACACCTTCAAAGCCTTTTGGTTCGGACAACCCCTGCCCAAATACTCTATCAACTTACCTCACTACAACCTATAGTCCTTATTTTGATCATAAAGCCAACCTATGGAGCCCTTTTGATCAAATCAAAAGAAAGAACCCGAAGAAGAGGTAATGTTTTTACCACCCTTTTCCAAATCCTTTTCTTCTTCAACATCTTATTTCGTTGTTATTCCCATTCTAAATTAATGAATCCAGTATATCCTATATACTGTAATATTATTATAAATATAGTACAACCATATTCAGTATTTATCCATCCTTTGAATGACATGTCACCATACGGGCGTACGTACGGCTTACCGTCTCCACGTCGTGGTGTAATTGTCATTCAATAAATTATTATTTGGATGGGTATAATAATGATGTGTAATTCTTGTAAATAATAAATATAACATAATAATTATTCTGTATATATGATATACCATCCAATTATATAATATTTTATCATCAAAAGAATGATATTGTCACTCGTGCGTACGTACGGACTACCGTCTCCACGAACGCGATGAGATTCATTCTCCATCGTATCCATTCAAGTATCATTATCATATGATTATTTAAAAATAATTTTTAAGGACTTGATATCATTATGGACATGAATAGGATACAGCCTATCAATGAAAAACATGGCTTACTTAACAAATCATATAAAAGAAAACGAGTAAGTTAACACCCGAAACCATGATAATACAAAGATATTATTAATAAATCAATGTTAAAAGATCATATATGATATCATATTAATGTAAATGATTATTTTATAACTCAATAACAATTATTTCACCATTATACAGGAGTTGAACCTACCATCGACCAAGGAAAAAGTACAAAGTAACGGGTTTCTTATCCCGCTTTTAATTCCGTGAGATTTCCATTGTTCACCACTTATTTATTGCATGTGGTGTGTGTACTGCCCATGATTGTATTAATTGTGTATTATACTTTAATTTATAGATATTTACATCATCATTGTATTATCCTTCTTTCATTGGTGCATGTTTCATAAGATACCAAATCGATAATGGAATTTGAAATTTCAATTTCCACTCATTAGGCTTTACGCATACTTCATTGATTATTTTACTCCAAGATTATGTGTGGAATCACTATTCATTTGATTATGTCATAATTTCCACTCCCCTTTATGGGGATATACTTTTTATACACATAATCATTCCATTGATAAATTCTCAAGTCATCGGTATGAACTTGATAAGAGTGATTTTTACTCAATCTCGATTTGTTGAGATAAACATTCAATTCATTGGTGTTGTTTTTACAAGAATATGTGTGAATGTCCTTTGAGTGTTTTACACTGAATATCCAATCATATTTAGTGTATTTATATTTTTCACACATAAATATGTCTTTGATTTATCCTTAACCTAAGGATACGACCTTTATGAGAGATTTCATCTCAATTTACATTCCATTGAGACTTCGTTGTTGTTATACACCAAATCACATTTATATGGTGTATATAATGTACTTTGACATGGTATATCATGAATCACTTTATTCTTATGATATTACAAAGTTTTTATTACCTCAATTATTTTTATTCAAGTGTATCTCTTTTGGTTAGAATATCTAACTAAAATACCATTTTTAAATGTTTTAAAGACTTATTCTTCTAAATCGTGCTCATTAATGTCCATGTATTAAAAATGGTTTTAAGGATTTATTTATACAGACATTAATGTTTTAAAATTAAAACTCCTTTTTAATGTTTCAAAGTGGTATGGGACACTTTGGTTCAAAAATCTATTTTTAAATGGCTTCTTGACAAATATTTTGACTTTTAAATGATATCAAGAAAAAGTGGGATATTTCTCCCAAATAGTTTTGATGATTATTTTCATCTATGTCAATATCCTTCATTATTCTCGATTGAGGTTAATATGATACAATAAAATATTCCATATTGTATCGAATGAGTTATGTTTTACTGTGGGTGTGCTATTTTTATACCATTCATGGTTTGTGGATAAATTATTGACATTTCGTATGCTAGTTTTAATACGAATGTTTATGTTATGTTTAAGACTTTTCATATGAGGAATGCATTGGACTTAGTAAGTGACAGGTGGAGCCCGCTATAGCTCCTCGATGCATCGGTAGGACTCATAAGACAAACTAGTGTCTTGGCACAAGGCCTTGGAAAAATCTTATTTGTAGTCTTGGCACGAGGCCTTGGCTATGTGGTTATGATAGTCTGGCATTATGCATTCCATCATTATGAAAGTGGTTATTGATATTGCATATGATTGTTATACTAGTATAATATCCATGTGAATAAGTAAATGGAATTATTTCATTTTATATTTTCCATATTATGCGGAATTTCAAGTTTAAAAGGCTTTTGTTTTAGTTATAAATTTCTTTAAGTGTTTATGCTTATCTATGAAAGATTCTGCTATATTGTTATCCTTACTGAGCATCTGAGCTCACCCCTTTCAATGTTTTATTTTTCCGAGGATGTGAAGAAGTAATTTATGAATGACCTGCAGGGATAGTATGAGGGGATATAAAGACAAGATTTTGTTGTAGTTTTTTTACCTTATGATGTAATGTAAGACTTATGAATATATCTAGTGTTTCCAAGACTACTAAACTAATCGGCATTTCGAGACTTGATCCTTTGTGATCATGCCAATGTTATGTAATAATGCACTGACTCTGGGTATCTAGGGTCAGGGTGTTACACACTATGCCAACTTTCATGGAATTTTAATATTAAATAATATTAATCTTATGTTTCCTATGATTGTCAATATGAGATTATCATGTATCCATAAAAATTATCATATAACTAACAACTAATTGACATTTCTATGTATTTAAATTTGTGATAAGCGATTTTTAGATAATTTTCACATTTATATGGGAGTGTTTTTCTACAAACCTGAACTTAATAAATCTAAAAGTCTGTATAATTACCCAAAATTCCCATTACCATAATCAAATGATGAAGAATTTGTATAACCATACATGGAATAATGCGTATATCGTCACATAAAACATATTATATTGATGATGATGGCTACGATGATCTCCATATTTGAGTTAAAATATTGACTATTCTATTGGTTATAAATTTTTGGTATGAAAACTTTATCATTTCAGAATATAATTAAGCCATTCCAACCAAAATAGCTATCACTTATGGTGGGAATTTGAATTTTTTACATATAGAATTTTTTTTACAATTGTATTGAAGTATATATTTTTTTAGGGATTAGACACATATGTTTATTTTTAATATAGACACTATCACCCCAAATATTATGGATATGAATTTGGAATATTAATAATAAAACACTCTCATATCCCGTGAGGGAATACTAGGTGGATAATCTCTACATGACCCACCTCACATGTGATTTAAAATATATTATTTGGTAATGATGTATTATATTGATTAATAAAATAAATAGAATAAACAGATTCTATATATTATTATTTTTCACTAACTACTAAAATATAATGCATATAATATTATATTTTTCCAGGAATTATTGATTTCCTTGAAATTTGAATTTTAATACTTTTCATTTATGTATAGAAATTTTATATATAAGAAAATATCAATAGCCCTTCAGAATAATGAAGCCACATCATTTTTGGATCATTGCGATTAATTATCTATAAGATAATTTTTTTTAATAGGAGATAAAAATCAATGATAAATATACCAGATCTCCATGACCCATCTAATAATTAAGATATAGTTCCATGTAAATGATGTTGTTTAATATAAATACATTATCATTAAAATGTTACTGATCTCGAGTAATTATTCACCATGAAATGATGAAATTACCTAAACATTAAACAAATAAAACTATTAGTGTAACATAAAGTATTTTTCATAAGTTTATAGTTTAATATATAAGAATTTAATTTTACACCATGAAGAAATTATTTATAATAAAAATTTATTCAATATAAAACTTGTGGTAGTTTATAGGATTATATGGATTCCTAGAATATTTTATTGATTTATTATGTTACATGAGGGAAACATTCAACCCCCTTGTAGATATTGAAAGTCATCAATAACTAAAAGTTTTTTTATGATGAATAATATTTTTTAAATCATCAAATAATAACTATATTTACATATTGTTTTTATTACATTTATTTAAGAAAAAACAAAATTATTTATTTTATATCAGATTCGGTCACATTGTATTTTCCTATTATAAAAACATAATTACAAAAAGGATAATTATTGTATTATCATAGAACACCTATATTATAATTATTGGTTATAAAAACCACCATTGAGAATGGTAATTTTACTATTATATTTATATTTTAAAATCAACTCATTTATTATAAGAATCAATAGATCAACTATTCTTTGAAAAACAAGATTATATAAAATAATGAATTTTCTTATGTTGATAGGTGAAGAATAATGATGGTTTATGATTCCTATAACTTATGATATAAAATTATTTCATTAGAAGGTAATGAAAGAACTTGTGCTAGTTTCATCTAGGTTATTAGCTATCTTTTTAAGATAACCCCATGTATTCATAGATCTATAATGATGTAGTTTTTCATATGGGAAAAACATCCCATGCAAGGGAATATTTCATTAATGGAAGATCCAAAATCTTTAGTGTAATGATGGTTGAAACATACAATTTATTTTAATGACTGTCCTCATAACCAAATAAGTGAATGTGGTAAATAAAATCATGATATACTAATTAATCATAATGGATGTGTATACCAATAAATGGGTAAAATAATAACCCCATGCTTGATCTTGAGAAAACCCTCATAATACTAAATGAATATATGAATTTGAAGTGGGATTCAGTTTCCATTATTTATTATATCAATAGGAGTTTTTCTAGTATGAATTATAAATTGATACCCCACACCATAGTAAATTTGAATTAATGAAATTATTTCAAACCAATCCAATAATTTCATATATCCCATTGAAAAATAACACCTACATGGATGTACTGGATAACATAGAAATATTAATTATCATCATAAACCAATAATAAATTATCATTTGGGTAGAATATTATAGAGTTACGACCCCTTTGTTAATAAGAAAATAATATAGGTATATATTAATTTATTCCACTATGAATCAAATATTATCATCATATATAAATGAACTCACTATATTTACCTAAAAAATTTATTTTTACAAGAATGGGATATAAAATTTAGGGAAATATAAAATAGAACATAACAATATATATAAATTGGTCTCATCTGTGATAGAATGACTACTAAAATTGTCCTCTATAAGATTAGTTTCAATGTTGTTTTCCTTAGATACATAAAAAATATATAATAACATATTTAATTAATATATTCTACTTTATTAATTCCTTTTGAAATCATACATTATATTAGAACCCATATTAGCAATCAAAGATATTATAATTTTACCTTCCTTGGTGTATGAATTTAGGGATATTAAAAATAATCTAAATACATGTTAGTTCTTTGATATATTAATTTTTTAATTGTAATGAAAATTATATTTTTTAATGATTTTATTTCTATTATCAAAATATGAAATCAACTTCACAGAACCGTAAATTATAGAAAATAATTAATCATTTAGGTTAATCACATTCTTCATCAAATAATTTTCAATATTGGTTGATAGAGTACCCATATGATATTATACAATTGAATGAATAATTATCATTTATTTGTAAAATGATAATAGTAGTTTTGGAGTCCCCACTCGATAATAACAGATAATGGAATGAATTTCTATATGTATGATTTTAATGTTGTATTGTAAGTAAACACTTTAGACCAATGAGTCTTTTGGATTACATGAAAATATAAATACACATGTATTGTATTTTAACATGATCTTAAAATAAATTACCTATATATTGTTTTAACTGTATAAGAATTTTTTATATTCAAAATCAAAAAAAAACCCCAGGATTTTATCATATTAATGTTTAGAGAATAGATTTTTTTAATCTAAATTCCATAGTGTATGTGTCTACATTAATATTAATAATTAATATCCATTTTTTATCACTCTAAAATAATTTTATGACATGGTATATATATTTAAATATTGAAAATTATAGTTTTATGAGATAGAATCCATTAATGAGAATATATAAAGATAAATATTTAAAAATGAGGTCAATAAAAATAATGTGACCTGGGAATTAAATTAGAGGGATTATCTCCATTCAGTCAACTATTGGCAAATATTCTCAACCAAGAATCGATTTATTGTAACAATTTAAAAGAATAAAATATTAAAAAACTAAATGCAAACAACCCTTCATCCTATATAAGGATTACAAAAACAATTGATTTTTCATCACAACCCTTAATCGAGATCGTACCACAAATTTTTCACAAGCATTTTGAATCATGAAATATCATTATTTTCCATTGATATATTTGTTCATGGTTCCATACTATATGAACTAATATTCATGGAGAATATATCCTCATATCATCATTTTATATTGTATATTATAATAATTATTAATATATGATTCTAAATAGTATAGGACATTAGGTTTTATTCTCATTACCCTAAACTAAACAAAATGTATTCTGACGATACTATATAATTCAAAACAACAAGGTAAAAAAATGATTCCTATTTTATTATAATAGGAAGTATGATACTGTTTTAAAATATCACAATTATATCAATGTAGAGACATACATTGAGAACATCAATAAAAAATAATTATGATAACTTTTCTCTACTAGTTCCACCCGAATCTATATGACATATGATTTATTACACATATAAATTGCATATCTCTATATTGTAATTCATGTGATGATTATCCTGCTTCCATTAAAAACTCATTCCTATAGATAAGAACAAGTATCTAAATCTATTAGTTTTTCATTCTTACTAAAAATTATATAAAATAACATATTAATATATGAAAAATATGTAAAAATACCAAAATATATAAGTCTAGACTCATTTTCACATTTGATACAAAGTAATATAGTAAATAAATATATTGGTCCCACCCATATTACTTTTCAAAATCATTTTTCATCTCTACGTATCAATTTATTCATCTCAAATTCAGGTTTGGTCACCCACAATATTTGATTCTAAATGTTGAATTAATTTAAATTATATGTTGATATCCCCATAAATATGGTAACCTTCATCATCTAAAATATGTGGATTTATTCATATACTCATAGGATATAAGGTAAACCCACATTATCATTTTTCAAGGATCGCATATAATTATCCCAGGTTATCATAGCACTAGATTCTTCATGATTCCTTTACATTATACATTGATTTGTGAGTGAGTGTTCAGGGGAATCTACCATGTGGGTAGGATTCAGGATTCATTCTTGAATTCAATCATATTTTCACATTCAACATCCATCATCCATGTGTCATTTATTGCTACACATTTCCAAATTTGGTCCCACAAATCCCAACAATACACACATTCTCAATTACTAATATATTTTTTATAGAAACACATAAATTATATTTTATGATTTTATATATCATATCAATATTATAAAACCATCAAAAAAATTATTTTTTGTTTCATTGGATATTATCTATATAACTATCGTTCATCCAAATACCATATGAATTTCATTTAGAAAAAAACATAATACATTATTCCCTTAGGGATATATCAACCTAATAAAAATTAACTGGATCAGGGAAACATAAGTCAAGAGTTAGATCAAACACTATTAATTTTTGAAAACATTTTTAATTAATCATATAGGATTTATCTATAGATTAAAAAAATTATGATTCTTAAAAAATATATAAATCACTAGATTGATGGAATAAAATCCTAAAATCATGAGTGATGAAAACAATGAATAATGAAAAAATCGTTTTTCTAATAATAGAATAATATAACCAAAAAATTCTCATCATACAATTATAACATGTTACATAACATGAGAATGTAGAATCAAAACCTAATAAAACTAAGAAACATTGATTCAAAATTGGAATATGAAAAATATATAATTGTGTGATGACATAAATATTTATTATGTATAACAAAAAATACCATTATCACATAATTGTTTTCATTTACACCACATTACCATAAACATTATATACTAAGTTAACATATATGGCCAATAAACATTCTATATTGGGATCACTCTGATGTCTTTAAATGGCATAATTTTGATTCACTCTAGATCCCCATTAACATTACAATATAATGAGATGAAAATATTTACACAATAAATTGGAGGTCAATATACTTACTTTTTGAAACATCACACACACACACACATAAATATATATATATATATTAAAAGATGTGATTTCAAAAAATGGATAACAGAGCAAGTAATGGTTTAATATTAAATCAGTAGTTTTTATGGTATTATATACATAGTAATAATATTTAAGATCATATCAATTTTTTCCTACATTAAATAAAATGATATATCTATATATAATATAATCCAATAATAATAATAATAATGTATTGGGTACTCACATCCTATCGAATAAAGGCGGATGTGGACATATTAAAATGTTATCCTATTAAAATAAACTTCAATGTTATCTAGTTATTTAAACTTGAATTACAAAAAGGAATCCTACGATATTCATGAAGTTATGGTATTTAATGAATGGTTATCTATATAAAATGATATTTATTAAAAATTGAAAATTTAGTGATGGATTTCCTTTCTCCAAGATATTTGATTCCATAATTTCCATTTATTTATAAGAATTCTTGTAAAAATTAATGTATTATTTCAACCGAATGTTCTTATTCTGAATGGTTATAATGTGAGTTTATATATGGAAATTGTTAAGAATATTGATTATAAATATTTTAATCAATGATATGAAATTATATTTTTCCATAAAATAAATCAATAAATTTTATAAAATAATCAAAATATATAAAAATAATGAAATGAAAATTTTCAAAAAGTGGAATAAATGATAATTGTTTTTTTAAGAATTTTTTTCAATGAATAATTTTTTTGACCAAATAGAAATAAATACATTGTAATAGAAATATTTGTGGGGAATATAGTTAATAATTTGAATGTTTTGAATGTATCATTTTATAAATGTGATAATATTTTAAAATGATATTCAAATAATGTTAATAACTGTGATGAAAATAAATATTATATTATAAAAAAATAAAAAAAAAATTGAGATTATTATTTTATAAATAAACTTAGAGTATATAACATGAATATGGAACTAGAAAATCATGTAAAAAAGAGATATCATGAATACCACGTCTTATAAATGATGAATTTTAAGAAATATTAATAACTATGAATGTAATATTAAAAAATAACATTAATTTTTTTTAAAAAAATAGTACTAAATGAGTATAATGATTTCCATAAAAATATTAAATATGTCATTTGAAATATGTTTTATGTGTATAATCTCATCAATGAAGAAAAATGGATAAATATTTCCATAAAAATATCATAATCTGGAGTGCATTAACAATTTATAGAAATAGAATATGTTGAGGAGAATTAAATACAAAGAAATTGTGGAAATTTAATATATAATATTCCAATTAGATATAAAATTATATACAAAATAGTGATGGGTAATAAGACTGAATTAGAAACCAAATTAAGAAAAATTCATACCTAAACCCATAATAAACTTTGAAATCTATGAATAAAAATCAATGGATAATGAAAAAAATATGAATTTTTGGCATATATTATAATATGGCATTACCATAAATAATTATTTACACTACCTTATTTAAAAATAATGGAACAATTTGTGACATGTATCAATTAACTAAAATTGATATGGGAATCCCCTTTTAATACATATGGCAATCCAATACATTGTATAAATAGCTGAATAAACATATTAGAATTATTAATAGTATATTATTGAGGATTATTTTTTAAAAAACTATTTTTAATAAATTTTATTCTTAAATTATTTATATTATTCAGTCGTAGTTTATTTTTTTCATTAAATATTTTTAGTTCCAATCATTTTATGTTTATTTTAGTATAGAATTCTTGACCATTATTAATTATTCATGAGATTATTATATTATAAATAATCAACATATATGATTCATAAATCATTAATCTGTTTTTTTATTTATTTTTAAACTATAATAAACTAATTGCTATATTTAATTAATATGAAATCCATAACTTATAAATTTTAACAATTTAACCAATGGTGAAGTGTTATTTAATTAATAAAATTTAATTGATATTTATTCTGGAAATTATTTTACTGATAGAAATGTAAATTAATTAAATTAAATATTATATGTTGATGTTTTAATCACCTTATAACTATATTTTTTAAAATAATGTTTTATCATTAATGTAGGTTTTAAAATAATACTAAAAATAGATTTTTAATCAAGAATGAACAATTATAACCAATACATTTTTTTGTAACATAATTTTATTAGAAAAGTATTATAACATTTTTTATTTTTTCACAAGGAGGTAGTATAGGGAGCACTTCGTTAATGATGAAAATGAAAGAGTTTTCATTGGAATCATGATATATTTGATGGGAAAAATTGGAATCACATAATATTAAGGTAGTGGGATGTATTTTGTAATAGTAGCATTTAAGTCTACACAGAATTTTAGATTTCTATAATCTTTAAATTTAAATATTATTATTTTATAGCCATTCCATATTATATTTACACCATTTAATATATCTATATATTATTTATCAATTTAATAGGTAATTTTTTTATCTAATACCATATATACCATCAAACTAAATTTCATTATCATGAATAAAAATAAAGTATTTTTTTATCAAATTCAACCAATTAATCAGATAAATATATAATTAAAATATAAATAAATAATATAGAGTAAAATTAATATATCTAAATTAAACTATTATACTTGATTTATTGGTTTTTTCATGTAATTCATCAATTATTATAAAGATGTTTCCAATTTAAAAAATCAAAAACTTATATCATACAATAAATTAGTTAAATCAATACAAGGATTACATATTTGTTATAATTTCATTACTATTCGGATCGGTAGTTTGAAAACAAAACAAAGAAATATGCTGCCATAATATATATATATATATCATATATCCCTTTCCATTAATATATGTAAAGATACTTACACATATGAGATCATTAATATTATTTTGATATGCTAAATATTCTCCACATTTCAAATGTTTTATAATTTCCAATAGTTACAAATTTTTACATGATTGCCAAAGAACAAAATAATAAAGGATATTTCAATGATAATTTTTTTACTTGGGTTTATTTTACTATTATAGATGAATTATTAATACATAATGTATTCTCCCATTATATTTCATTTTATATTTTTAATATATTAAATTATTTTTATTTCCTTTTTCATTGAATATGATTTATATTATACATTATTTTCATTCTATGTATAATAAAAATAAATATCCATTATGTTATTTATGATTATAAATTCATGATAAATATTATGGTGTCACATGTTATGTCATAATAAATCCCTTCTAAATCTATTAATTTTCACTACCTAGCATCATAGTAGGGATAATAGCCTTAAAATATATACGACTCTATATATATGGTATGTTGATAACATAATATTACATACTTGTGAATAATAAATATTTTTATATAATAAAATTTTATTAAATCACCATAAGTTTAAAAAAATAAGTAAATGTATTTCCTAATCAATTAAAACTTTTGTTTACCACCTCATATATTTGATTCATCTTAGGAAATTTTCATTTTATAAATAAATGATTTCTATGTTATAATTTAACAACAAAATAGATTATGGTAAATATTTTTTTTTAATTAATACGAGTAAGGTAAATATATGATCACATCAATTTTTTTTAATGGAGTAGTGGGAATTGAGATTAAAGATTCTCATGAATGATGATGTATTTTATTGAATGGAAAATTTTACGAACCCATCAAGTTGTTCATTGAGATACATCTAGGGGTTCATTTGTTAATTACAATTTTGTATCATTCTACCAAGACAACACTATATTAGAGATATATTCAAAAGATGTAAATAATTATTTTGAAAGTGAAGAATAAGATTCTTAATTACATGACATATATTGAAACAACTTATAATCTATAATATAGGTTAAAATGTAAATCATTTGAATAAATAACATATAACGATTATGGATTAATGAACTATATATAACATGATATTGATATGTTTGAAAAGATGGATTGGAGTTAATGATATAAATAAGATGAAAATTATTTTATGTGAGAATCGGTACATAAATACAGAAATTATTATATAAGAACAACTTCTCTATTATGAACATTACATAGTGATAAAAGATATTTTAAGAGTTATACTATGAATGATGAGATTATTCAATATGAATTAAATATGAAATAATCGAATGAGAAAAAAAATTAATATGAAATGGATAAATTTAAAATAAGTATTATTTTAGAATGGAAGAATGTTTTATAAATATATATAATTTTCATAATTGTAGTTATATATTATGTAATGTACATTCATGGGTAGAAAATGTATTGTGAATACATATTTTTGTCTTTCTAGAGTAATGATCTGTTCAGAAGTCATGTTGAGTAATGACATTTAATTTTATTTATATATATAGTTTTGTTAGGGTTAAAGTGGGTAAATCAAAAATATATTACATTGAATGCTTATATGAATGAAAAAATTATGATAATTATAATCTGACAATATATTAGTCTGAAAACATATAATGTAATATGTTTTTATTTTCTAGTTATGTAATATTATTGTTATGTAATTAAAAAGAAATATTGATAATTCATAATTTCAAATAACATTGTAATGGGATGGAATATGATTCAAAATATGTTGAGGATACCATCCAGGAATTGTACTCATTTAAAAACATCTAAAACTAGAAGATTCAGTATGATGGAGTATGTATATATATTTATGTTTAAGACCAAATGCAGAAGAAGAAGTGTAATATAATTGAAAATTTCATTCAAAAGAAAAATTATGAATGTTTCACTGATATGTAAGAGTTACATTAATCTAAATTAAATTAAATAATCAGTTTTATATGAAAATTGATTTATAAAATAATATTCTTATGTCAAGTATATTATAATAGGAAGTTAAGAAATTTATAATGTCCATAGATTGTGGAAATAAGTTTCATGATAATATGTTGTGAAAAAAAAACATTAAATTACATTATCTAACGATTGGATGATATATTGGAGCTATGAAACCATAATTACACATTTTCTTGATCCAAGTTTTCTTATAATTAATAATATAAATTAAATGTTATATTATATTGAAATTTTCAGAATTTCATAATGTATATGTAGAAGAATTAATTTTTATATTAATGAAAAAAATGTTAGGATACATTATTTTATTCATAGTGAAAATAAAATTAGTATTAACCCATGATTAAATCATAAATTTTTGGATGTAATAAACATGATTTTTCTAGATTTTAATAAATTAATATGTTAGTTACAAATGTTTTTTTAATAAGAAAATAATTTATATTGAGTAATTGGGAATATGGGAAGTTCAATGTGATAAATTCATATAGATAGTTCAACTACTGTTTTTAGGTTTCAACTCTTTTATTGGGTTGTAAAATAGAAAGGAAAATTCAATAGGTTATTGATGATGGGGGAAAATACTAATGAAATTTATAGTTGTTAACATTTGAAGTATGGAAGATGACTGATTCTATGAACTGAGTTTGAATTTCATATTTTAGAAGAAAATTTTATGTTCAAAAAGTTTTGAGATGAAAAATTAATATTCCATAATATATAAAGAATAAAATATGAAACCTATATTTAAATTTGAATATGTAATATATCAGATTGTTTTGATGAATTACCGATTTAGAATCATTTATAATTTTAATAGTGATACATTTAAGATGATTGTTAGATTGGTTTTTATACTGATTCAGAAGTATGAAGGAAGAAGAAAAATTGATATTGTATTACTTTCATGACATATCCTTTATAATGATTTGTAAATTATGGTTGGGATGAATGATATTGATTTTATCCTTCATTGTTTAAAAAATAAACACTATTTTGGATGATGATTTTATAATAGATGTCTCGACAGCCATAAAAATAATGTTGGACCGTCATGTAATAGAGTAATCTAATACTGTTATGGTGTGTGTGGGGTGTGGGTGGGGTTCTTATGAGTGATAATATTAGGTCATCAATTCTACCATCTAAAGAGTTAAGGATAATACTTTTTAAGGAATTATATTTTTTATTTGTAGATGTAACCTTATATATTTTTATAATAATTCGATATCACATCTGATAAAATATGTTCTGCATATTGAACTTAATTACAGAAAGCATATTGTCAAAAAAATTAGGGGATGATCATAAAAATTATCATGCTTTAATCTCTATTTACATCATTACATAATATTTGAATTTATTGGTTAATGCATAGGATATCCATTCATTATAAAATGTGTAATGGTTAAAGTTAGCTAAAATAGAAGAATTCAGTATGAAAAATTTCACAATAATGTACCCCTCATTGTGTAGGGATATACTAGATTATCGGGAAATTAATCTTATCCTCTTATAAAAATATAAAACATTTACAAATAACCATTGTAACACCTATTATGTTTTTTTTATACCGTATCTTCATGTCTAAATGTAAAATTATACACTTTATAGGATATCATATTTTTTCACAGATATGTTCTGTGATCATCACAATAAACTATATTGGGTTTAGTCCTTATTCCTATAAAAACCATTGATTTGGTTCTCCCTCTAATTTCTAAACTGTGTAGATTTGGTTCACTCCCCACTTATAAAAACACTTGAAATTAGAAAATCTTTATAATCAAATTAAAATTATAATCTCATGAGATATAAATAACTACCAAATTAAAATGTGCGTTATGTAATTATTATTGCACACATCACATAAAAGTATATCATTAGGTATATCTTCCATAATAAAAAAAATAACAACATAAAAATACATTCATAGAAAATGTACATTACTGAAATATACTACCTATACCTATTCCCCTATCCCAATGGTGTGTAAAAATTGTTGGGATAGGGGTGCTATTTCAACAGTTCTTCAAAGCCATTGGGATTGACTGAAAAAAAAAGTATTATAATCCAAATGGTTCTTCAAAATCATTAGGATATATTCAAAAAGGTGTCTTACCCCAATTATTATTAAAAACCATTGGCATCGTTAAATTATTTACCAACAATTTTAAGAAGCATATAGAATAGACCTAAAAAATTAGCCATATCCCAATGGTTCTTCAAATCCATTGGGATGGATTCAAAAAAGTATACCTACCCCAATGGTTCTCAAAACCATAGGCATAGGTGCCCTTATATGTTTTGAATTATTTTGTAACATATCATCAAATAAATAAATATATATATATAATATTTAATATATATATATATATATTATTTAATATATATATATATATTTCCAAATATATTTACCATGATAAATGTATCATAATGGTTAGGTATTTGATATATTCGGTGGAGGTCGGGGGTTCATACATTTGTTGTGTACATTATTTTACATTACCTATCACAATGGTTTTGGAATTCAAATTATTCCCATATAAAATTAAATGATAATAACTAATAATTATATATTTCTCCAAAAATGATACAGTAATTTAAGTGATAACCCTTTAATAATAATAAATATGTATGTTGATTCCATGCAACAATTAAATAACATGGAATTAAATTATGTTGATAGTTTTATACAACCACTCAACTGTAAAATTTTCTAGGTGAATACCATTATATTACAATAAGGAATTATATGTTATTAATAATGGAATGGGTTTGAATGATTGGTTTTCATTACATGCATTTTATTATAATTCCAAATAAATGTATTGATGTATTACATCACTCATAGATATTTCATTTACTTATAATCATTGATATATAAAAATTTTGTAGATGACCAAAGGGAAACATTTAGAGTTGTAACCAAATATAAAAGACCTTGAATACTATAATGTATTAGAAAAATGGATTTATTTTTGATAAAAAAACTCTACAGGATGATAAGATGTTGTAGGAGATTAATGAATGAAATCTAGGTTTCTATATAATTTTAATGTAATTAAAAATAATTAAATCTTCATTTTTAATATAATTACTAAATAAATGAATATTTCGAAATGGTAATATTTTTATAGGATGAAAAATTATTAAAATATATAATAAAAATATTTTAATTGTAAAAGATATCATTAAAAAAAATAGAAACATATAAAAACATATTTTTAGAATCATGTGAGAATATAAAAAGTATATTAATTATCATAATAAATTATAAATAATGAAACAAAATAATTAATATAAAAACCAATAGGAAAATATTTCCAAAATGTGTTCTAATTTTATTCATAAGT
Organism: Viscum album; assembly: GCA_963277665.1. Lineage (NCBI taxonomy): Eukaryota > Viridiplantae > Streptophyta > Magnoliopsida > Santalales > Viscaceae > Viscum > Viscum album. Next base: position 82,789,989 of record OY728140.1, read on the forward strand.
ACAAGAAAAATATTATTAATATTGATGGTGATGATTAATTCGTTATAGATACTAAAAAAAATTCCCATTTATAATAATCAAGATTGGTGAAGTATGAATCAATCATGAGAATAAATATATGTGGAATATTAAATTCATAAAATTATCATATGTTGAAAATTACATGTATTTAAATTATAGTTGAAGAAATACTCTTAAAGGTGCTATTAGACATAGAAATCTAAACATATATGAGATATATGGATTCAATATCATACAAAGATGATAAAATTTAACGTATTTTGTGTCAAATAACAATGAATATGTGTCAGAAAGGTAACATATCAAAATTTAATGGCTATTAAAATAATATAATCCCCTAGTGAGTCGTATTACATATAGAATGAATAATCATTAAAAATGAATAAGGATTAAAAAGAGAAACAAGTTATATAGAAAACACATTCGAATCTAAAATGTATAAATTAAAACCAATGGAATTTTTAAAAAATAAAAGATTTTATAAACATAAATTAAAATTTAATAAATACATTGGATAGTATATAATCAATATAAAATAAATATTAATGGATATTATAGAACATGGAGTTATGGTAGCATATTGAGATGGTAATCCTCTAATATTTACTTTGTACTTTATTGGATGTGATATAACTCTATGTATAACAAATATAGACTTTTTATTTATCTGTTTTAAACAATATAGTGAAATTTATTATTATTATTTATAATCAATTGTATTCATTTCATTTATATATTTTTATTATTCATAGTTAGTTATGAATATTCACTTTCATTATTTCTAATAATTTCATGTATGTTTTAGTTGTGTTGTCTTACTCATTATTTCCTATATATGATCTCAAAAGATCTAGAATAGTATTTCTATAGAATCTGAATTCGCTAATATTTTTTTTAACTTCTATGATTCTTAAAAAAATTAATTGTCACATTTCAAAATGATGAATACAAAAAATTTTCATTTTGAGTATTAAAGCAAACCACAAGTATTCATTTAATTAAAAATATTAATCTGAAACTTATCCTTATTGAAAAATTATAAAAAATAAAATTCATAATAAATACATCATGTATATTTTATTTATGTGTTTTTATCAATCCTTAATTTTAATAATGATAATTTAGTCACATCACTTTTATAGATTATTGAACATAACTAAACAAAAAATATAAATAAGATAGAACCATTATAACTAAAAACATTATTATTTTTTATAAAATTATTAATGAATTATATTGATGTAAAATTTATATTACTATATTTTTAAATCTAAATTTTTATGAGGTGATTTACGATTATTGTTAATGATTGATATGAATGATTAATTACCTAGAAAGAATATCTCAATTTCCTGCATGAAGCCTTAATTTTGTTTGAAGTCCCCAGAAACACTCTTGAGTAAAAAAAGATGGAAGATATTCTATATGAATTATTTATTTCATTATGTGGGTAGAAAGGTAAATGATTTTGATGGGGTAGATAGAGGTCGTTATTATGGTTGAAAATTTGAGACATTAATTTTCTATTTGAGTTAGGTAAATGGGAAATAATGAATCACCATTATGTTTAGTATCTTGAAGTTCAAATAAATAGTTAACTTGTCTCTTGCACCAAAAAAATATATTCTAAAATATTTAGATTACTATTTTCTTATTCAATATTCTTGGATTTTATTATTTACCCTCATTTAAATTTGTTATATTATTTAAATATTTTTCAAATTCATTTTTCTGAGAAAACAAAATATGATCCCCGTACCAATTTTCAATATGATCAATCCAAATTCACATTCAATATAATTATTGTTAATCTCTAATGATAGGAAATTAAACCATTAATTTTAAATATTAAATTTATAATAAAAAAACAATTTTAAGATAAAATAAATTTTTAGTGAATGATTTTATTGTTAAACAAATTGAATACAAAATTATTGCATGAATATCACTTATTTATTTATTATTTTAAAATATAAAATTAATAATAAATTAAGAACTATTATATTATTATAACCATTTTTTTAAAAAATATAATATTCTACTCAACAACATGAATACATAATAACTATATATTCTCTAAATAAAACATGATAAAAAATTTCACTTCCATTCATATTTATACCATTACATAATTCTATAAAATTATTATTCTTTTTCCCATATTTAACATCACCATGAAAATAATAAGGTTTATTTAGATAGTTGGATCAATGGAATAATTACATAAGGATATCATGATGAAGAAAATTATATTATTTCATTTCTGATATACTATTTAATATCATATTTTTCTATCTTAAATATAGAACACATCTAATGTAAAAGTTAGAACCTGAAAAACATTCCCTATGTAAAATAACTAATAATTCAAAAAGTTAAAAACAAAAATAATTTCATGCTCAAGATGCCATACCCAAGTGGCTCAGATAACTAATGGTCACCACATATATGTCAACAACACTTCTATGATCACACCTCCCAATTAGTATAAAAAACAACACCTTTATACATGAAAATCTCTAACATGAAAGGATGTCGTTCTTCTAAACCAGAATTAAAATTCCTTAGGAATAAAAATTATAATGTATACTAAAAACATTTAAATGAAGACAATAATATATAGATTAATCAAACACTAATTAATTACCCAGTTAGAGCCATTACTATACATTTAACATGTATTCAAAAAAATTAACTGAGTCAATGAAATTTTTTATGATATGAAAACTATTGAAACCTCGAGCGTATATCCGAATACCACATAAATGAACACAATAACAAGAAATAAAATCCAAATCCAATATCACCCACACATCTTATCAAAATTTCATTATAACAAATTATTACAGTTTTGAAATGGTGTTTCCAGGTTTACAACAATACAACTAAAATAAGAAAAACCTCAGACATATGTAATAAAATAGATCTTAGGGATATTATTGGAAATGAAATCTTGTGAAACTAGACCATAGAAACATTGGATGCAATCAATGACCCTATGAACTATGAATATGGAAATAAAATCAAGAGGTATAATTGAGAAGTGTTCCATAATTGTAAACACACTAAATACATGAGCCTCCTGATCAAGAAATGATATCCTGATAAAGATATTTAAATCAACTTAAAATTTTGAACATGTATTATGGAACATGTATATAGATTTTTGTGACTACAGAAATTCCACATTAGTGTGAAAACATGAAAATAATAAATAATAAATATCACATGGGTTAATATATGATTAGGAACTATGGATCACCATCTAGAGTATGATTTTATCTACTGTAGCTATCAATTGTAATATATATTTTAAAGGACATTTTTAGTCACTACTACCACGATTGAATATAAATGTGAAGTTAAAAACAACATGAGACAATAGATTGAAGGTTGATGTAGAGTGATGGACAGGATACAATAGTAAGTGTGGGCCACAAAATGATAAAAACAGTAGATATAACCCAACCTATATTCCATTTGGTTAATGTTAAGAACACTATAGATGGGGAATATTGGATGAAGATAATTCATGAGGAGGGTTATACTTTATGATTTCCATTTCCCAAGAATGATTTTGATGATATGGAGTTCCAACATATATTAGGAGACTTCATTTTGAAGAAGAAGAACTATATTCTAGATTTCACATCTCTATAATATAAATCTAAATAAATTTCATTTAGTTTGATTAAGTAAAAAATATATTGTGTTACATTGACCCCCTCCAATAAGTCTACCTCAACACATTAATCATCCATAGTAATGGGAAAATATTTTATGGTAGTCATTAAATTGATTCAACCCATTATATAATATTTAACGTAGACTAAAACACCTATTAATGTTATTGAATATGAAAGTCACCATATGATCTCAATAGAGTCCTATGTTAAGAATTTCATTTACCTAATCATTTTATTTCACGTATTCTTATTTAATATGTTACCATACCCACTATTATGAATGGGTTCATTGGGTATTACCATTCACCACCTCATTATTATAATTACTAATATTCAATTATTTAACTAAAATGATCAATGATTATTAAAAATAGTGTAATTATGAAATAAAATTAGTCTACTCTTACATATAAACATTAAATCAATCCAATGATGTTCTAAATGTTGGAAATATTATTTTAAAATTCGGAAGTTTTTTATCAACCTATGAAATTATAGTCTGACTTGAGGTCTACTCATTCGTTATCCAATTATTTATTTAAAATAATAACATAAGAAACATATCCCATTTCCGATTAAAGTTGAAACACCCTTAAAAACTCACATAAAAATTTTGTTTCATAATTACTTACATCACATGTATATTATTATAGAAAATTATATGGTCTAATAATAATCATTTTACACGGTCATAGAAATCTTGTTAAGATTAAATCAAACATTTAAAACCTAATTTTTTATTATTGTTTTTCATTTTTCATACATCCTTATTATTTAATTTTAATGTCTCAGAGTTACCATATAATAATTTTTTAATTATATGGAATTATTTCGAGACCGCAAAATATAACGGTGTGTGATTCCGAGTCACGGAGTGCTGAAATGATCCTTTAATGTTTTCTTAATCATTAATTAGCCCGTGTAAGCATTTTTTCCAAAACAATAGAATAACTCTCAAGTGATTTTTTGGATTAGAAATCTAAGGGTATCATTGCATTCAGGATGGTGGGTTTACCTGAGGCGCAACTTATGTTTAGTCAGTATGTGCATCCTATGAGGAAACCTGAAAATTGAATACCCTTAAATAAAATAATTAAATTATTTTTTTTATTTTTAAAATTCGTATATCTCACTAAAGGTAACATGGATTGAAAATCTGCGACCACCACTGAATGCATGAGGGTATTCTTTCCTTAGTATGATACCAACATTGGATGACATGGGCCACCAGTGAAAGTTAGTTTTTGGATGTAAATAAAATAATTAAATGAAAATTATTTTATTGTAAAATCCATAACTTCTAAATGGTAACATATATTAAAAATATAAGAGTATTGTTGAGTTTGTTGGGGAGTTTTCTCCTTAGGTGGAGCCTAACCATGACCAGCATGAGCCGAGGGTGAACGTAATTAATTTTTTGAAATTTTTTAGGTATGTTATGTAAATGCATGAGCGGCGTTTTCTAACATTTGAACTGCTGTTAAGATTAAAAATCTAATGGCACTATTGAATCTAAAATGCCAGGATTTGCTTAAGGGAGACTTTACGTTGACCATAGTAGGTCTAGAGAAACAGTTATGTTTTGTGAATTTTTAAAATAAATGAAATAAAATATTTTTGTTATTTTATTTTCTTTCATATCCTCCAATGGACAAGATGTGTGTGGGTCCTGTGATGTGAAAGGCCAATAAATTTCTTGACCTTCCATCCCTAAGTTTTGACATCGTTGGGAAGAAGTAAGGTTCCTAATTTATGAGCCCCCATTAATTCATCACTTCATTACTTACCCACCCTCTCTCCTTTATATGTAGAGCTTAGGGAGTTTGTCTCAGCAATGATTCGTGATGAAACAAAGTGTTGAAGGAGTGTCGAGATGCCGAACCCTTAGAGGATGGAGCTGATCCTAGAGGGAGGTGATGAGTGATACCAAATGAAGAACCGAAGAACGATGTACGAGTGGTGTCATTGGGAACCGGTTGTGGGAACGAAGAACATGATCCACTATAAAGCGTGGGTGCTCTCCAAAATGTTTACAAGGAAGGGGGTTTATTCATTTACGCATTTTAAATGATTTTTCTTTTCCCCATTCATGAATAATACAAAGAATGTGGTCCAACTGAATAATGAGTTGATATGCGATTCATTTGTTTTTGCGGGATGTTGTTGTGCGGAATCTTCGCATAGATTTGTTTCTTGTTTAATTTAGTTGACTATTAAACCCTTAACCCCCCCCCCCTCATGTTTATGAGCTAACGAATATGGTGCGGGTCTAACGAACCTGGACCGAACCCTCCACTATCTTGCTATCTTTGTGACTCCATGGAAGACCACCAGCGCAACAACATCGACCAACTACGTTGGGAATAGTGTGTTGACGCACGCCACCAGAAGAGGTAGTCGTACAAAGTCGCGGTGATAATCAGAATGGTCGGCACCGTCCAGCCGTGGAGGAGGTGCGTTGTACCGTCGCGTTCCACCAATTAGAAAGAGGTCGCGGCTCGTCATCCACGGTGAAGGGGGGAGGCTACTGGCTCGTCTTCCGGTCGTGGATGGGGAGGGGGCCTGACCAGCACATGACTGGTGGAAAAGAAGCGACAGCCGAAGCTGCAACGGAGGCCGAACCTGTGCCTCCGGCAGGTTCCACAACAACCGGGCAGCGCCCAAGCAGTGTCTCCACTTCGCAAAATGAACATCCTCTGTGGTTTTCATGAGTTCTGTATTTTGGGAGATTGGGAGACTGGGGGGTCACACCTCCCACACCGGCTAGTGTGGACCCACAGTGGGTTGGGCTCCCCATCAGACTGGGCCGCCACCCTTGTTGGCCGCCCCCTTGCAGGTCTGGCCGCCCTATACCGATTGATTCCCCCTTATGGGTCAGGCCAGACCTCAGCCCAGTTGGACGAGTCTTCCAAGGCCCTTCCCAGACTGGGTCAGGCCGGGTCAGTCCGACTGGGCCGGACCGGACCCGGGCCCCACTGGGCCCAGAATCACATAAAGGGCTAAATCATGAGAACCTAACATCCATTTGATAAAACGTATTCCTCCTTGGGATCCTTGGATCAACACTGTCCTTTTTGTATACTCCTCTAGTGTTTTTGACACCTTTAGAGTATGTCTAGGTTGCATCGAACCTGAATCCAACAAGGGCCCCGGAGCTAAAACACTTATAACTCACAGACCGGGCATCTGATTGACGCACCGTCTATCGCATCGGAACCCTTATGACCTGGAGGTCCTTCTGGTTACTCTTTTCTGGATCTTAATGATGTTAGAGGTATGAAAAATATCTTGAGGTTAGCTTTTACGGAACTCAAGTGCACCGGGTGAGAGGAATCCAGTGGATGGTAGTGAGGCGGAGGTTTGAGACATATCATAAAGAGTTCAGTGTTCAGCGATCCAATCTGGGTTAGTTCCTACTGTTCTTTTGTGGTTGAGATCCTATGTGGTTCAGTGCTCCAAGATCCTGTGTGGTTCAGCGCATACTGATCTGGTGTCGGTCAAATCCAATGTGGGTCAGCACCCAGTGATCCTATGTGGGTCCACGCATAGTGATCATGTGTGGGACAAATCCTATGTGGGTCAACATGGGTTAGTAAGCAATCATCTCTGGGTAGTTCAGATCCTGTGTAGATCATTGCGGGTGTGAGTACCTATCGATCTTGTGTGGGTCAAACGTTGTATGGTTAGAAGTAGTTCCTCTTGACAGAATAAGATGATCTAGCTTCGTGACTACTCATATGCACTTCTATACTTCACTAAAAACCTAGTTTGAGCTGAGACACTTTCTGCCCTGTGATTATAGCTTTGTGCTTTGTGATTGAGATCATGATTTGTGGTTTGTCATTTGTGGAATTTTGAGTGACGTTCGGGGGTCTCGTGGTCCCTACTGAGAATTGTTATACACACCCCTTAATGGGCTTTGCCCGCACCTTATTGTGTATTTTGCAGACGACGGGCAGCTGGGCTGAGGTTTGATGGAGACATGACCAGGTGGTACGCGGAGGAGATAGGTGGACATGCAGTGCTAAGGAGATGATCTGTACCTACCCATCAGGTAGTATCCTCGGAGTATTACCTATTATCTATTTTCTCTTTCTCGTTTTATTGTTCCTTTCAGTTGTACTTGTAATTTTACAGTTGGTCTTGTATTTCGGCCCCCTACTTTCAGGACACTTTTTGACAATAATATACTTCACAATTTCTTCTTGTTGTTTTCATGGACCATGTGTTTGTGCAGGTTTAATAGAAATGCCTTTCCATCATTGGGAATATGCCTTTCAATGCTATTCGTCAAACCCTGTCTGATGGAAGGCTGGCTTGGGGTAGTCACGGCCCAGGCCCCGGGGGACGGGTCGTGGAAAACTGGTATCATAGGAGTTTGTTTCTACCAAATAACTAGGTATATAATATTTTCTATGTGACAATAGTGTTATGTGTTATGAGTGTGTTTTTCAGTTTGGGGAATCCAATGCTGGTGCAGCGAACGACGTATCCGTACACCAGGACCCTGAATTCGGATTTCCAACTCAGCGCATGAAAACGCTGATTGCGCAAATTTTTTAAAATCTTTTTTATGATTTTTTTGAGTCTTCTCACCAGGAATAACATAATGATTATGGTGAACCTATTCCTTATCAGGATTCTGCCACATAGACAGTCAGCCAGGATTCTCGAGATAGTACATGATGGAAGCACACTGAGCAACGAAGCCTTGATATAGGGCCCTCTAACAGGGTTAGCACCTTTTGGTGGTGTACCAGCATCACCACTAACCGTTGGGAATCCTTTACCACCGGCCCCACCAGCAGAGGGTGCACGCTGACTAAGTATGTTTTTAGTTTTTCTGCGGTAGAGAGCTCTGAGGTTTCATGGCGAAACAGATCCCCAGGTAGTTGAGGACTAGCTGGAGGCTATGGCTAGAGTTTTCTGCCTAGTTGGGACACTAGTAGATCAGATGGTGATCATATCTACTATTATTTATCAGTTTGTGGCCATGAGGATGGTCCGCATAGTGATGTGGACTTTGTACGTGGATTGTTGCCCATGATGGTACCTTTTGATAGTGTGCCAGCTGTATCACTTCCTATTGGTTAGCAGTTACAACTGGAGGTATAGGTAGAGGACAAATGTAGGATTAGTGCCTTACACGTATTTCGATCAAATGGCAGTCCTGGTAGAGAGCCTTCTACATGGATCAGTAGGATACTGACATGTTTTAGATTAACCAAATCTTTTGAATAGGTGATTCTTCTGTGGAAAAGCTTGAGAACCTTCCTCAAAGAAGGGGGTATCATGCCATAATAAGATAAAGGAACTGTGTTCCCTAGATCTTTTACAGCTTCAGCAGGACGACATGTCGGTGGCTGAGTATTCATTGAGGAATACTGACCATCCTAGGTACTTGCTGAATACAATATGGTCAGTACTACATGGATCATACCACCGAGCGATGTGTGTTTAGGGACATCTGAACCAGCACTTTTCCTCCATGCCTTCCAACTTATGTAATGGTTCTATAGAGAACCTTTGGGGTTGAATGTTCTTTGGCTGAGAAGATTCATCCAATGAATGTTCACAATGGGAAAGTAGAAAACTGACACCAGCCTCAAAGACCTGGGAATGTAAAATGTTTCAGGAAGAGGAAGTGATTGGTACAGATGAATCTGCAGGGCAGTAGACGTGGAAGTTGAGCTTGTAGAGTAGCATGAGGTGGTATACATTTCAACATGCTACAAACACCACCCCAATGTGGTCCCCAATAGGCTTAGGGAGAAAGATGATGCGGAGAGGGCGTAGCAGCATCCGGTCAAGGAGTTTTACCCAAGGTCTCCAGGAATGATTTAAGGTACGGTATGTGTCTAATACTAGATGTCGTATATATAGACATAGGTACCAATCATTCCATCTTTTCAAAAATATTTTTCAAGTAATAGAGTTTCTGGTTATTCCATTAACTTGACCCTCACATCTAGAGATACCTTTTCGAGGATACTTGATAATCACACGTATGTCGACGGTGTGATAAGGCCCTTGAAGCGAGAGTTTCAATTGGAACCTCTTAGTGGCAGTGTTGAGGACTTATGACGTTAGTTTGGGTATGGACTGGACATCAATAGTTCATACTCACATTGACTGTATTAGGGAAAAAGGTTTTGGTTTATCTACAATGTTGGAATGGGGTTTTCTTGGGTCGGTAGAAAAGGAATACCAGGCAGCACATGATACACTCATGCGTGGGAGGGTGCAGCTGATCACTCTTGAGTTGGCCAACCTTACCCTCGTGGCAGTAGAAGTTTTGATTTTTGAGTTCCCAACAATAGTGAAAGAGTGTGGGAAAATATTTTCAGAAGTTGTTTCTAGGATTTCCTCCCTGGAGGGAGAGGGTCTTCTGCTTTGGTTGTGTACTACCGGAGTTGTGAACCATACTTCTCTAGGTTATTGACACCCTCATCAGCTTTGACGAAGAAGGGGGTGCATTTCCTGTGGGTGAAGAAGTGTAATTAGAGCTTTAAGGAGCTTAAATTGTGATGATTAATACAGTTTATCTAGGACTATTACCTTGAGATAGTCTATACTCATAAGAAGGGGAGCATGGTAGCAGATTCACTTAGCAAGAGGTTTGGTCTGTAGTTGTTGAGTGAGGTGACAGAGAAGATAGCCATGTTGCATATATCCTTTGTAGATAGAGATGGAGTAGAATACCTCTAGTAAATGACTATCACTATCCCACTCCATCAGTGTGTCTGGGATGCGTATCTTGGGGACACTGACTGTGGGGATAGATGTTCTTCGATAACCTCAGGGCAGGAACCTGATTGATTTTTTGAAGGTGGGGAGCATTCCATCCTCTCCAAGGGACGTTCCATGGTACCTATGGAACTACAAAAGGAGGTGTTTAGGGAGTTCCATACATCCATTATGGTGGAACATCCTGGTGTGTTGAAGATGTTCCAGGACCTCCAGTGTATGCAATAGTGTCCAAGGATGAAAAAGGTTGTAGTGGAGTTTGACTTCTTATGCCACACTTGTCAGAAAGTGAAGGCCGAGCATCAAGTTCTATTAGGATTATCAAAACCACAACTGGTGCTAGAGTGGACGTGGGATGGGATCTCTATGGAATTTGTGACATGGCTACCACGTACATTCGAGGAAGATGATTCTCTCTGGGTGATTGTTGACCGACTCACCAAGTCGGCCCACATCCAACCTATTTGTGAGAAGGTATTAGTAGAGGGCTTGGGACGCCTCTACATACAAGGGATTTTATGACTTCATGGGGTTCCATCGATGATCGTCTCTGGCTTTGACACATATTTTATATCTTAGTTTTGGAAGGGATTATAGGAGACGTTCGTGACACAGCTGTGTTTGAGAACCGCCTTTGTCCCACAGATAGATTGTCAGAAAGAGTGGACCATACAGACGCTGGAGGACATGCTTCATGTAAGTGGACTAGATTTTGGCAATAGTTGGGAGAATCACTCTACCATTGTGGAGTTCTCATTTAATAAAATTTATCACTCCACCATTAGGATTGAACCATTTGAGGCCTTGTACGGTCGACCTTAAAGATCAACTCTATGCTAGAGAGACCTAGGGGATTCCACACTTATGGGTCTAGAGATAGTACGGGCTACCATTGCAAAGATGGAGATCATCTTGGAGCAGATGAAGACTGTGCAGAGAAGACATAAGTCTTATGCTGACAGAAGGAGGGAGACCATGTCTTCTTACGGGTCTCACCTCAATGAGGTTTGTCGAGGTTTGGCCGAGGCAGCCAGCTATCTCCAAGGTTCATCAGACCATTCTATATTCTCTACATAGTGGAAGAGGGGGCGTACTATCTATATCTTTCAACATAGATGAACTGGGTGCATAATTTTTTCCATGTCTCGCAGCTGAGGAGATGCATGCATGACCCATCACACTTTATTGGCTAGGGCAAGTTGAACATTGGCGATGGGGTGACTTTGACGGAGTTCTCGGTGGAGGTAGAGGATCGACAAGAGAGATTACTTCATGGAAAGTCGATCGTTCTGGTGCAAGTTCGGTGGCAGAATGGGGACCTACAGAAGATCACATGGGATCCGGAGGCTTAGATTTGTGCTCAGTACCCTCGTTTTTTAGTTTTTCCTTTGTTTTGGATTTCAGGGACTTAATGCCCTAAGGTGAGGAGAATGTAATGTCCCAGAATTTTTGTATAATTTTTATAATTATATAGAATTATGTTAAGACCATTAAATCTGACAGCTCATGATTCTGATGCCCGGAGTGCCTAAAATGATCCGTCGAAGTATTGTTATGCTTTAATTAGCGCGTTTAAGCAGTTTTCCTAGAAAATTGGAATAACTCGTAAATAGTTTCCCAGATCAGAAATAAGAGGGAACTGTTAGGTTCAGGATGGCAGGTTTACTCTAGGGGTGACTTAAATTTAGTTTGTGTGGGGCTCTTGTGAGAAAACCCAAGAACATAATAACCATAAATAGAATTATTAAATAAAATTATTTTATTTTTAAATGCTTATAATTCAGAAACGGTAACTCGGATTGAAAATCCAAGACCACAGATGAACTTGTGAGGGTTTTATTTCTTTATGCTGATACTAACATTGGCCGGAGCGGGCCACTAGTGAATGTTTGTTTTTGGTAGTAAATAAAATAATTCTATGAAAATTATTTTATATTAAAATTTATAACTTCTTAACGATAACTCAATTTCAAAATATTAGTGTACCATTGATTTTGTTTGGGTGTGTTCTCCTTAGGCAGAGCCTAACTGCGACTTGTGTGGGTCAATGTTGAACGTAATAAATTTATTGAACTTTTTTTAAGTACTTTCAGTGAAATATTGATTGGAATTTTCTAACTTTTGAACCATTACTCGGATTAAAAATCCAAGGGTGCCGTTGAATCCACAGCACTGGGATTCACTTAAGGGACACATTACATTGACCATAGTAGGTAAGGAGAAAATTTTATGTTTTGTGACTTTTTTAATGAAATGAAATAAAATAATTTTTTTATTTTATTTTATTTCATATACTGTAATGGACAAGAGGTGTGTGGGGCTAGTGATGTGTCAAGCCCATAAATTGCTTGACCGGTCAACCCTAAGTAACAACATCATTGGATATGATCCCCCATTAATTACCCACATCGTTACTTACCCTCCCCCTCTCCTATATATATAGAGCTTGGATAGGGGTGTCGACATAGATTCTCTAAGAAATGAAGAGCTGAAAGAGTGTCGAGATGTTGAACCCTTAGAGGACAACACCAATCTTAGTGGGAGGTGATAGGGGACACCAAAACACACACTGAAGGATGACATAGAATTGGCGTCGTTGGAAAACGGTTGCGGGAACGAAGAACACGATCCACCTTCATGATATGGTGCTCTACAATGGGTTTGTGAGGAAGTGGGTTTATTAATTTACTCACATTAATTGATTTTTCACTTCCCCGTTATTGAATAATACGAAGAACGCAAACCAACAAACTAATGGGTTGATCCACGATTCATTCATTCTTGTGGTAGTGTGTTGTGGCATTTCTTTGATGGGTTTCGTTTGTTTTTGAACTCAATTGATTATTAAACCCTTAATCCCCCCTCATGTTTATGAACTAATGTAGAGGGATCGGGCTAAACAAGTGTAGCCTGAACCCTCCTATATCATGCTATCCTTGAACCGTCATGGAAGTCCGCCACCGCTGCGACACCAACCGGATACATTGGGAATAACACGTCGACACACATCACAAGAGGAGGCCGTGGAACAAAGCTGCGACGATCACCAAGAATAGTCAGCATCGTTCGGCCATAGAGGAGGTGTGGGGAACTATTTCATGCTACTGAGGAGTGATAGGTTGCAGCTCGTCCATCACGGCGATGGAAGGAGGGGGCTGACTCGTCGGTCGGCCGCAGACGGGGAGGAGGCGCGACCTGCACGCTGCCGGTGGACAAGAAGCCACAACTGAAGCTGCGGCGGAGGCTGATCCCACACATCCATCAGGTTCGGCAGCAACCGGGCGGTTCCCACATGGTGCCGCCAATTCTCAAACTGAACGACCTCCATGGAGTTCAGGAGTTCGGGTTTTCGGGATTCAGGAGACCGGGTGGTCACACCCCCCCACACAGGCTAGGGCAGACCCCACAGCGGGCTGTGCCCCCCCTCGGACCAGGCCGTCACCCTACGAAGTCTCCACCCTTACGAGACGCCCCCTTGTAAGTCAGGCCGCCCATCGCGGGTTGCCCTATACGGGCCAGGTGAATCTGACCGATTCAGACCAGACCTTGGCCCAATCAGGCCTAGAATCACATAAAGGGCCATATCGGAAGAACTCGACGTCCATTTGAAAAACCTTCTATGGTGTTGGCATCCTTGGATAGGGATGGTACTTTTGTAATACTCCTCTTGAGTTTTGGAGATAGTTGTATTATGGTTGGGTTTCATCAAACCTGAATTCAACTAGGCCCCCTGAGCTAAAACAACTATAACTCTCAGACCAGGCGTCTGATTGACGCACCATCTGTCGTGTTGGAACCCTTACGACATGGAGGTCCTTTATGTTACATCATTGTGTAGATTAGTGATGGACGAGGTAAGATTGTTATCTCGAGGTAAGATTTTATGGAACTCAAGCACACCAGGTTCAAGGAATCTAGTGGCTTGTAGTGGGGTGAAGGTTGGAGACAGATCATACGGAGTTCAGCACTCAGTGATCATGTGTGGGTCAGCGCATACCGATCCTATGTCGATCAGATCCTCGGTGTGTCAATGCTCAGTGATCCTGTGTGTTTCTTTTCATACCTATCATGTGTGGGTTAGATCATATGTGGGTCAGAGCTCAGTGATGCTGTGTGGGTCAGCGCATACCGATCTTGTGTGGGTCAGATCTGGTGTGGGTCAGTGGGGGACAATTACTTATCAACTTTGGGTTGTTCAGATCCAATATGGATCATTGTTGGGGTTAGTGCATTTACGATCCGATATGGGTCAAACTTTGTATGGTCAGAAGCAGTGCCTCTTAACAGAATAAGATGATCTAGCTTTACGACTAATCAATTGTACTTCAATACTTCACCAAAAACCTGGTTTGAGTTGAGACACTTTTTTACCTGTGTTTGATTCATTGTGCTTTGTGATTGAGATCGTGCTTTGAAGTTTTTCCATTGTGGAATTCTGAGAGACCTTTGGGAGTCTCGAGGTCCCTACTGGGTATTGTTATACTCACCCCGACATGGGATTTTCCCGCACCTTGTGGTGTCTTGTGAAAACGACGAGCATCAAGGCTGAGGTTTGAGGAAGACAGGACCAGGCGGTATGAAGATGAGACAAGAGGAAATGGAATGCATAGGAGGTGATCTTTAACTACCCTTCAGGTAAGATCCTCGGAGGAAGACCCTATACCTATTTTCTCTTTTTCATCTATATTTTTCCATTCACTTGTACTTGTACTTTTATAGTTGTGATTGTATTCCGGACCCCTCAACATTCATTACACTTTTACTACAAGAATTTATTTCACAGTTTCTTCTTTTAGTGTTCTCAGACCATGTGTTTGTATAGGTTTAAAGGAAATTCCTTCCCATTTTAGGGAAAACACCTTTAGGTACTAGTCGCCTTCCCCAAGTCGATGGAAGGCGGGATTTGGGTAGTCACTGCATGGTCCTCGGGGGACAGGTCGTGGAAAAGTGTTATTAGTGGAGTTCAGTTCTACAGAAGAACTAGGGCATTGATCATTTCTATGTGACAATAATGTTAAGTGTTATGAGTGTGGTTTTTAGTTGGGTGAATCCAGTGTTCTTGCAGCACCTGACGTATCCACACACCAGGACATTTAATTTGGATTTCCGACTCAGCACACAAAAACACAGATTATGTTTGTTTTTGAAATGTTTTTAAATGATTTATATGAGTCAGCTCACAAAGAATAACTTAACGGCCATGGAGAAAATGTTCCATGTCAGGATATTGCCACATAGACAGCCATCCAGGATTCCCGAGAGAGTACACGATGTCGGCCCACCAAGTGACAAGGCCTCGGTGCAGGGCCCCCTTTCAGCAGTATCACCTTCAAGTGGTGTACCAGCATCCCCACTACCCATTGGGTAGACTTTACAACCAGACCCACCTAGAGTGGGTGCTTGATGACTTAGCATGTTTCACTAGTTTTGGTGGCAGAGAGCTCTGAGGTTTTGAGGCGACATAGATCCACAGGAAGCTGAGGACTAGCTAGAGGTTGTGGCTATATTTTTCCACCTAGTTGGGACACCAGAAGATCAGATGGTGATCCTAACTACTAGTCTTTATAAGTTCATGTCCATGAGGACGGTCTGTATAGTGATGTGGCTTCAGTAAGTGCATTGTTACCCGAGATGGTACCTTCAGATAGTTTTCAAGCTATATCACTTCCTATTGGATAGCAGTTACAACTGTCAGTATGGGTAGTGGACACATATAGGCTTTGTGCCCTACACGTATTTCGATCTAATTTCAGTCCTGGTAGATATCCTTTTACATGCCTTAGTAGGACAATGGCATGGTTTATATTACCCTGATCATGTGAAGAGGTGACTCTTCTTTGGAAAATCTTTATAACCTCTCCTGGAGAAGGGGATCCCTTGCCATAAAGAGCTCCGGGATGAGTGTTCCCTCGAGCTTCTATAGCTTCTGTAGGATGAAATATCAGTAGTTGAGTATTCATACAGGTGTTCTGACCATCCTAGGTAGTTGATGAATATAATATGGTTAGTTCATTAGGGCTCAGACATCCTAGAAATGTGTGTTTAAGGACATCTAAGCTTGCACTATTCCTCTATGCATTCCAACATATGTTTGGGTGATAGAGAGAAACTTTGTGTTTTTATGTTATTTGGCTGAGTGGATGTTGCCAGTGAATGTTAATAATGGGAAATTAAGAAACTGACGCCAGTCTCAAAGACCTAGGCATGTAAAATGTATCAGGAAGAGGAAGTGATAGGTACATATGAATCTACAGGGCAAAAAATGTGTAAGTGGAGCTAGGAGAGCATCATGAGGTGGTATACATTTCGACATATTACAACCACAACCACAATGTGGTCCCCAATAGGATCAGGGAGCTAGAGGATAGGGAAAGGGTGTAGCTACATGCAATCAAGGAGTGTGACCCAAGGGCTCCAAGAATGAATCAAGGTATGATCTATGTCTACTACTAGTTGTTGTATTAATAGACATAGGTACCAATCATTCTTTCATTCCATGAATCTTGTTCAAGACCTTGAGTTTTCAGTTATGCTGCTGACTTGACCGAAACGTCTAGAGATACATTTGGGAGGAGACTCGATAATCACATTTATATCAACGGTGTGATATGATCCTTGAGGCTAGAGTTTCCTTTGGAACCTCTCAGTGGCAGCCTCGAGGCCTTACGGCGTTATTTTGGGTAAGGACTGGACATCTATAGTTCATACTCAGGTTGACTATATTAGGAAATAAGTTTTTGGTTTATCAACTATGATGGAATGGGGTTTCCCTTGGTCCGAAACCCAGGCCGCACATGATACTCTCATGCATTGGATGGTGCAGCTGATCACTCGTGAATTGTCCAACCTTACCCTCATGGAAGCATGAGTTTTGACTTTTGTGTTCCCAAGAGGGGTGGAGTAGTGTGTGGACTTATTTCCAAATAATGATTCCACGAATACCTCAACGAAGGGATAGGGTTTTCTACTTTGGCTGGGTACTACAAAAGTTGTGAACAAGACTTCCCCAGGGTAGCGGCATCCATGTCAACTTTGACGAAGATGGGGGTGCCTTTATTGTGGGTGGAGAAGAGTCAGTAGAGCGTTCAGGATATGAAATATCCACGATGACTAGAGTTCATCCAAGAAAATGACCATGAGATATTCTATACACCAGAGAAGGGGAACGTGGTAGCAGATGCACTTAGCAGGAGTTCCGGTCTGTAGTTGCTGAGTGAGGCGATAGAGCAGCTAGCCACGTTGTAGATAACCTTCATGGATAGAGATGGAGTAGCATGCTTCTGGTCTATGACAGTCACCCCCCACTCCTTCAGCGAGTCAGGGAGGCGCAACTTGGTGACATTGACTGTGAGGTTCAACATGCTCAGATATCATCATGGAAGGCCCCTGATGGATTTTATGTAGGTAGGGAGAACACCATCGTCTTCAGAGGACATACCATGGTATCAGTGGAACTACATGAGGAGGTTTTGAGGGAGTTCCATATGTCCCCTCTAGCCGCACATCCTAGTGTGGCGGAGATGTACCAAGACCTCCGGCGTCAGCACATGAGTCTAGGGATGAAAATGTTTGTAGTAGAGTTTTCCTCTTGATGCCTCACTTGTATGAAAGTGAAGGTCAAGAATTAGGTTCTAGAAGGCCTAGAAACAACCACTAGTGGTTCCAGAGTGGAAGTGGGATGGGATCTCTATGGACTTTGTGATAGGGCTTCCACGTACGTCCAGAGGACATGATTCTATCTGGGTGATCGTTGATCGACTCACCAAGTCCGCCCACATCCTACCAATCTATGAGCAAGGATCAGAAGAGGGATTAGGATGCCTCTATGTACAAGATATTTTATGTCTTTATGGGTTTCCATCGACAATCATCTATGATAGTGACACATGATTAATATCTTGGTTGTGGATGGGATTAATGGAGGTGTTTGGGACTCAAATTCATTTGAGCACTGCCTTTCACCCTCAGACGAATGGTCAGACTGAGCGGACCATATAGAAATTAGAGTACATGATTCATGCATGCGGCCTAGATTTTGGAAACAGTTTTTAGGGTCACATGACTAGGTGGATTTCACATACGACAACATTTATCACTCCACCATCAGGATGGCACCATTTGAGGCCTTGTATGGTCGACATTAAAGATCACCACTATTTTGGATAGACCCAGGGGAGTCTACACTTATGGGTCCAGAGTTAGTACAGGCTACCATTGAGAAGGTGAAGATCATCCAGGAGTGGTTAAAGACTGTGCAGAGTAGAAAAAAGTCTTATACTGACATGCGGAAGGAAACAATGTCTTCCTACAGGTCTCACCACGACGAGGTATGTGGAGCTTTGGTCGGGGCAACCAGCTATCTCCGAGGTTCATCAGTCCTTTCTAGATTATCAGCAGAGTGGAAGTGGTGGCGTACTATAATATCTTTTCCCATATAGATGCATTGGGTGCATAATGTTTCCCATGTGTTGCAGCTGACGAGATGCGTTCATGATTCATGACACTTTATCGACTATGGCGAGTTGAACTTTGATGATGGGATGACTTTTACGGATTTCCCGGTGGAGATAGTGGATCAATTGGAGTGATTCCTTCATGGATAGTCGATACCTATGGTGCGAGTTCGGTGGCAGAACAGGTACCTCTAAGAGAGAACATGGGAGCCGAAGGCTCAGATTTGTGCTCAGTACCCTCATATGTTTTTTTAACGTTTTTTGGCATTAGAGGATATAATTCCCTATGGTGGGGAGAATTTAATGTCTTGAAATTTCTGAATAATGTTTTTAATTATATGGAATTATTTTGAGTCCTTGAAATCTGACGGCGGGTGATTCTGAGGCCCGGAGTGCCCAAAATGATCTGTTGAAGTTTTGTTCAGCTTTAATTAGCATGCATAAGAATTTTTTCTAAAATAGTGGAATAAATATTAAACGGTTACCCCAATCATAAATACGAGGGCATCATTGTGTTTAGGATTTTTGGTTTACCCTAGAGGCGACTTAAGTTTAGTCGGTGTGGGCCTACTGTGAGAAAACAAAAAAATGGCATAACAGTAAATAAAATAATTAAATTATTTTATTTTATTTTTCAAATGCTTATAATTTACGAACGGTAACTCAAATTGAATATTTGAGAACACCACTGTACATGGGAGGGTATGCTTTTCTTAGACTGATACTAACATTGGCCCACACGGGCAACTAGTGAAAGATAGTTTTTGGTCGTAAATAAAATAATTAACTGACAATTATTTTATTTTAAAATACATAACTTATAAATGGTAAAATAGATTGGAAGTCTGAGAGTACTGTTGAGTTTGAGTAGGAATTTAATCCTTAGGTGGATCATAACCACGACCGGTGCGGGTCGAGGGTGAATGTAATTAATTTATAGAACTTTTTTTAGGTACATTCAGTAAACGCATGAGCGGCATTTTCTAACTTTTGACCTGGTACTCTGATTAAAAATCCAAGGGAATCATTGAATCCAAGACACCTGGATTCGTTTAAGGGAGACTTTACTTGGACTGTAGTAGGTCTAGAAAAAAATTATGTTTTGTGACTTTTTTAAAGAAATGAAATAATATAAATTTTATATTTTATTTTCTCTCATATCCTCCAAAAAACAAGAGGTTTGTGGGGCCAGTGATGTGTCAAGCCAATAAATGGATTGACCAGCCAACCCTAAGTAACGACGTCATTGGGGAATTAGGAAGGATACTAATTTATGATCCTCCATTAATTCCACACATCGTTACTTGTCCTCCCCCTCTCTAATATATATGGAGCTTGGGATGGGTGTTGGTGCAACTTCTCCAAGGAACGAAGTGCTAAAAGAGTACTGAGACGCTGAACCCTTAGAGGATGGAACTGATCCCAGTGGGAGGTGAAAGGTGACACAGATCCATGAACTGAAGTATGATGTACGAGTGTCGTCATTGGGAACCAGTTGCAGGAATGAAGAACATGATCAACCTTCAAGCGCAGGTTCTCTACAACGGGTTTATGAGGTAGGGGGTTTATTCATTTATGCATTTCAAATGATTTTCATCTTCCCTGTTCGTGAATTATATGATGAATTTGAACTATCCTACATGTGTGTTGATCCACAATTAATTCATTTTTGTGGGATGTTGTTGTGGGAATATTTTCTAGGCTTTGTCTGTTGTTTAACTAAATTGATTATTAAACCCTTAATCCCCCTCATGTTTACGAATTAACATTGAGGGTGCAGGACTATATAACCTTGCTCGAACCATCCAATATCTTGCTATCCTTGCCCCTCTATGGAATATTGTCAGTGCGGTGACACCGACTGGATACATTGGGGATAGCGTGTCGGCGCACACAGCAAGAGGAGGCCGCAACACAAAGCCCTAGTGGTCATCGGAACGATCGGCACCAGCCAAGCACGAAGAAGGTGGGGCACACCGTCGTGCACCGCCGGTGATAAAGTGGTCATGGGTCATCATCCATGGAAAAGGGAGGAGGCAGCCAACTCATCGGTCGACCGCGGATTGGGAGAAGGCACAACCAGCGCACAACCGACGGACAAGAAGCCATGACTGAAGCCACGACTGAGGCCGAACCCACACCTATATCGGGTTCCACAGCATCTGTGTGACGCCGAAGCGGTGCTGCCACTTTGCAAACTGAACAGCCTTCGGGATGTTGGGGAGTTCGGATGTTGAGGATTCAGGAGACCGAGGGGTCACACCCCCCGCACCGGCTAGGGCAGACCTCACAGCAGGTCTAGCTCCCCCTTTGAAACGGAAACCTCCCTACTAGGTCGTCACCCTACCGGGTCACCACCATTGTGAGACACCCCATGTGGTTCAGGCCGCCCCTCATGGACTACCCTTTATGGGTCGGGTGAGTCCGACCGAGTCGGACCGGACCCGGGCCCAACCGGGCCCAGAATCACATAAAGGGCTATATCATAAGAACCAGATGTCTGTTTGATAATCCATATGTGGTGTTGTGATCCTTGGATCGAGACACCAGTTTTGGTATACTCCTCTTGAGTTTTGGAGGCATTTGGAGTACTACCAATTTGGATTGAACACGAATCCAACCGGGCCCCCGCAACAAAAATGATTATAACTCTCAGATCGGGCGTCTGGTTGACTCGTTTTCCATCACATTGGAACCCTTAAAACATAGAGTTTATTTTGTTACTTCATTGTGGAGCTAAGGGATGGTCAAGGGATGATCAATATCTTGACGAAATATTTTACGGAACACGAGCGCAGCGGGTGCGAGGAATCCAGTGGCTGGAAGTGAGGTGGATGTTGGAGACAGATCATACAGAGTTCAGTTCTTGATGATCCTATCTGGGTGAGTGCATACCGATCTAGTGTGGGTAAGATACTATGTGAGTCAATGCTCAATGATCCTATGTGGGTCAAGGCATACAGATCTTGTATGGGTCAGATCCTGTGTGGGTTATTACTCAGTGATCCTTTGTGGGTCAGCACATACCAATCAAGTGTGGGTAAGATCTTGTGTGGGTCAGTGGGGGTTAGTTAAATATTGACCCTAGGTGGTTCGGATCCTTTGTGAATCATTTCTAGGGTTAATAAATATCAATCCTATGTGGGGTAAAACTTTTTATGGTTAGAAGTAGTGCCTCATGACAGAATATGATTATCTAGCTTCACGACTAGTCATCTTCACTTCTATACTTCAATGAAAACCTGGTTTGAGATAAGACTCTTTTTGAGCTCTAACTATTTCATTTTGCTCTTTGATTGAGATCATGCTTTGAGGTTTTTACTTTGTAGATTTCATAGATTCCTTCGAGGGTCTCGGGTTCTCTACTGGGTATTGTTATACTCACCCCTGCGTGGGCATCACCTGCACCATGTTGTATCTTGTGCAGACGATGAGCAGATCGGCTGAGGTTTGAGGGAGCCTGGACTTGGCGGTACGCGGAGGCGACATGCAAATTTGGACTGATAAGGAGTAGGTTTATAGCTAACATTCATGTAGTATTCTTAGAGGATGACCCATTATCTGTTTCCCCTTTTCCAATTGTACTATATTTTTTAGTTGTACTTGAACTTTTACAGTGGGGCTTGTATTCAGGCCCCCTCTACATTCAGTACACTTTTACTACAACTATTAACTTCACAATTGCTTCTTATTGTGTTATCAAACCATGTGTCTGCACATATAAAATGAAATTCCTTCCCATATTAGGGAATAAAGACTTTCGATGCTAGTTTCAAACCCCAGGCTGATAGATGTGGGCTTGGGGTACTCACGGAATGGATCCTAGGGGATGGGTTGTGACATTAATGATAAAACATTACATTTTATCTAGAAAACACCTCACACATGGTTACCTTATATACATGTCACTAAATAGTAAATTTGTATTAAATATGATAATGTAATGAAAATTATGAGATCTAAGGCCAAGTAATAGATAAAAATATAGATATGATATATAAGAATTAACAGATAGTACTAGAAATTTAGTATATACCAACAGTTTAAAATAGTTTGTAAAGGTTGTGTAGCTATTGGTAAAACTTATACCAACGGTTTATCCATCTTTTGAAAAGAAAGCTATGGGGATCGAATTATACCAACAGGTTATAAAATAACCGTTGGGATAACCAACTAGAAATCATATTATATTTCACAATGGTTGAGAAACTGTTGCAATAGATCATTAGAAAATGTTTCTGAAAACCATTTCTAATGATTGAGAATAATTGGCCTTTGATAATGGTTCCTGAAACCGTTGATAATTAATGAACTAAGACATTTACCAATGGTTGTAACCCATTGGTAAGGAGTTCGTTTTTCAATTCTATACCAATGGTTTTGGAAACTGTTGGTATATATCTGAAAATTTATCCAGAAAAAAGCAATATCCAGGTGCATTTACCAGTAGAAAAACACATTGTTCAGAATAAAAAATACCTATCATTGTATACCATAAATTCACTTTAGGATTATAATGATCTCCCACATCCAAATCCATAAAATATCATATTATGTCTTATGCATTAATTTTAAAATTTGTGTGTAGAGTTGACCATTGACTATATCATTATGAGGGATCTGTTATACGACCCCTAATTTGAGTTATTTAAAAATGGAATCAGATTTTTAGTTTATTAATGTACAAACATTATGTCATGGTTAATTCTATCTTATTTTCAATGTTATCCCATATATATATAAAGTAGATTAACCAAAGTCTCTTAGGTAAGTTGTAAGTGAAACATTCATTCTCTCAAAAGGTGATGCGGGATGTAATTCAGAGTAATATACAGATAAGATGGTATCTTCTAGAGAAGTTAAATGAAAATAGAAGATACTAAGATATCCTTTGTATTTATTATCAATAATGTGGAAAAATATACAAACATATTGGTATAAGATATGTTTGTTTTGTAAAACAAATAAAATCGGGGATATTGATGTTCTTATTGATTGGACATTATTTTTTATCATTGATTTTGGCATTATAATGTTTTGAGGAGTGAAATAAGGTATTGACGTCAAGAGGGGTTGGGGTATTGTCTAGGTGGTTGGGGGTGCTGTCCAAGGGGGTAGAAGATGTCCAGGTGGGGGGCTATCTAGGAGGTGGGTGGCTGTCTAGGGGGTTGGGTAGGGTGTCCAATGGGGAAAAGGTGTCTAGGGGTTGGGGGTTCCTGGGGAGTGGGGTGTCTAGTGGGTGGGGTGACCATGGGATTGGGGGGTGTCCAAGGGGGAAGGGGGTGTCCAGGGGGGTCCAGGGGTGGGGGTGTCCGGGGGATGGGGTGGTGTCCAGTGGGGTGGGGGCAGTCCAAGGGGTTGGGGGTTGTCCAAGGGGGTAGGGGTGGGGTAGTGTACAGGGGGTCGTGTCTAGGTGGTGGGGTGGTGTCCAGGGGGTGGTGGCAGTCAGGGGGGTTGGATGGGGGGGTTGTCTGAGGTGGGGGTTGTCCAAAGGGTGGGGGTCGTCTAGGGGGTTGGTCGGGTGGGGCTCTCTAGGGGGTAGGGGCCATTCATGGGGGTGGGGTTGTCCTAGGGGGTTTTCCAGCTGGTGGGGTGTTTTCAGGGGTTATGGGGGGGGTCAAAGGGGGTGGGGGAAGTCCGTTATTATGGGGGTGTCTAGGTGGTGTGGGTGTCCAGGTGGTGGGGTGATTTTCAGGTAGGTGCGGGGCCGTCCAGGGGGTTGGGGGCTGTCCAGCGGAGTAGGAGATGTACATGGGAGTGGGGGTGTCTGTGTGGGGGGATTTCCAAAGGTATTGGGTGTTTTCTAGGGGTATTGGGTGTCCAAGGGGTGGTTGGGTATCTAGGGGGATAGGGGTCTCTAGGGGGTGGGGGAGTCTAGGGGGTATGTGGTGTCTAGGGGGTTATCAGGCTTTCCACGGTGGTGGTGGGGATGTCCAAGGGGTACATGGAGTCCATGTGGGTGGGTGATCTTTCCTCAGCGGTGGAATGGTTGTCCAGGGGGTAGGGTTGTTGTGGTGGGTGGGCGGGCTATCCAAAGGGGTGGGGGCCATCCAAGGGTAGGGGTGACCAGGGGGTGGCTTGGCAGTCCACGGGGGTCGCAGGGCTGTCTAGGGGGTAGGGGTGTCTAGGGGGTGGGTGGTCTGTCCTAGGGGGTTGGGGGTTGTTTAGGTGGTGTGTGGTATCCACAAGGGTGGGGGCTAGTCCACAGGGGTGGTGAGTCTATCCAAGGGGTAGGGGGTTTCCAGTGGGGTGGGCGGTCTTCCCACGGGGGGGGGGGGGGGGGGGGGGGGGCTGTCAAGGGGGTAGGGGTGGAAGTGTTGTCTAGAGGGTTGGTGGGATATCCACGGGGCTGAGGGGATGTCCTAGGGGTATGGGTGTCCACGTCGGTGGTGGGGCTGTCCAGGGGATTATGGGGTGTCCACGGGGGTGGGTGGGCTGTCGACAGGGGTGGGTGGGCTGTCCAGTGGGGTGGGAGTCTATCCAAGATGGTGGGAAGGATATCGATGGGGGTAGGCAAGCAATCCACGAGGGTGATAGGTCTATCCCTGGGGTACGGGGTTTCCAAGGGGTGGGCAGGTTGTCCATGGGGGTGGCGGGTCTATCTAGGGGGTAGTGGGGGTCCAGGAGGCGGGAACGGGATGACGACAAGTGTGGGGGGGGGAGGCTATTGAGGGGATATGGGGTGTCGAGGTGGTGGGAGGGATGTTCAGGTGGTGGAAGAGATGTCCAGGGGGGACACTGGATGTCCAGGGGTGGGCAGGCTATCCACGGGTGTGGCATGGATGATCTGAGGGTACAAGGTGTCTAGGGGGTGGGCGAGATGTCCACGAGGATGGTGGGGCTGTCTGGGGGGTAGGGGGTCTAGGGGGATGTCAGGCTATCCATGGGGTTTGGGTGGGGGTGGGGTTTTTCCACGTGGGTAGCGGGGCCCTCCCGGGGGTAGGGGGTGTCCAGAGTGTGGTCAGGCTTTCCACGGGGGTGGGGAGGGGGCAGCAATCTAGGTGGTAGGGGTTCCCACTTGGTTGGTGGGGCTCTCGAGGGAGTAGGGGCTGCCCAGGGGGTGGGTGGGCTGTCCGCGGGGGGGGGGGGTGTATAGGGGGGATGGGGGGTCTCTGGGGGGTGGGGGTTATCCTGGGGGTGGGCCAGTAGAACACGGGGGGGTACGGGGAGACCAGGGGGGCAGGCTGTCCACATGGGGGGTGTTCCTAGGCGGGGGACAGTGGTTTTGGGAGTGGGTGGGCTATCTACGGGGGTGGGGACTGTCCAGGGGGTGGGTGAGCTATCCATCATGGTGGGGGCTATACAGTGGGTTGGTGAGCTGTTCAGGGGGGGTTGTACAAGGGGGTATGGGTGTTGGGGGGGGGGGTCTGTCCATGGGGGGTGGTGGGGATATCCAAGGGGTAGGGGTTGTCCAGGGGATGAGAAGGTTGTCGAGGGGGTGGGGGGGATTTCCGGGGGTGGACGGCCTATCCATGGGCATGGTAGGGTTTTCCCGACTGTACAAGGTTTCTAGGGGTGGGAAATCTATCCATGGGGGTGACAGGACTGGCCAGGGGGTAGGGGGTGTCGAGGGGGTGGGCGGACTGTCCCCATGGGTGGGGCTGTCCAGCGGGTATGGGGTGTCCATGGTGGTGGAGGGGGTGTCTAGGGGGTACGACATGTCCAGGGGAGTGGGTGGTCTATCCATGGGGGTAGGAGGATATCCACGGGGTGGGAGGTCTTTCAACGGGGGTGGCGGGGCTATCTAGGGGGGTATGGGGTGTCTCGGGGGTCAACAAGCAGAGCCCAGATAATTTAAATATCCATTGTTTTAGGTGATCTGGAATTGATATATTTAATGAATTCAATAAATCATACATGATATAATAAAAGAATTTATTTTTTAGTAGGATGATTATTTACTAAGTGTCATTAGTCTATTAAAATCCGGAAACATTGATTCTGTGACTTTATTTCACTCAACAAGAAAGAGAGATAGAATCCTGAATTATGCCTCTAGAAATTTCAGTAAGGTATAAATGGGCATCAAGAGTGAGAGGCCACACACATTTTAGAGAGCCTGGGATATTTATAGTTACATTTTTAGAATGTGACTAGTTTTTTGTTTTTTTTATTATGGATACTAGTGCATGAGGTGTATGTGTGATAATTGAATTACCAAATTGTGGTTTATATATGGGAATTAGGATTAATGAAGGACTTGTATGAGCATTTAT